>OY728153.1:308391684-313890103 GCA_963277665.1 Viscum album | reverse complement strand
AAAATAAATAAAATATACAATATATGAATAGGTTATTAATATTGGAAATATTACTATAAATTTCATCTATACCAATGGTTTAGAAAAACCATTGAGATAGGTTTCATGTACCAACTGATTGTCGAAAACTTCTGTATAGGCATTTTATGAATGTTTTTACCCAATGGGTTGGAAAACTGTTGGGATAGCCCAGGGTAGAGGTTGTTTCCCCAAAGTCTTTGAAAAACTATTTGGATAGGTGGTATTTTTTCCCTTATGCCAACGTTTCATGGAAACTGTTGGTATAGGTTTGTTAATATTTACCGACGGGTTTAAAACCCCATTGGGATAGAATAATACAAATGCAGCTCCTAATTCAGATCGTGATCCACACAAATTTCACCCTAAACGAGGGATCCCATTGTTCTAGCTTGTTAACCCATATTCCGAGAAACGATTGTTTTTTTTAGACATAAAATCTACATGTTAGAAATGAGTTTTTTTCTACCTCCATTTATTCTTTTTTTTTATTCTGATTTCATTGAATAAAAGGTTGTTTTTTGTTTTTTGTTTTGATTATCCTTAATGCACAGCTCACAATCCCTTATTCCCAAACTACGATCAATCCATGATTCAAAAAAGTGTTTGTTATTCCTCCTCAAATATAGTAAAATTTCATGTTCTATTTAGGTGTTCTTTTGAGACCCTTTTGATTAGAAACATGGTTCATGTCGTATAGTGATATTTTAGTGATGTCCAATTAGACTGATCTAACATGGCTGTGAGTTATTAAATTTTAGGGAGACCTAATGTGGATCTCCATTTCATAATTTTTTTTTCATGGAAATGGGTGACTGATGTGTAGTGGGTGGGGGTTGGATATGGGGGAGGGCTGTGCAGTGGGAGGGGTGGTTGTAGGGGGGTTGTGTTGTGGGAGGGGGGATGTGGGTGGTACATATGGAATGGGGGGGATGTAAAGTGGGAGGTGGGTTGGATGGTCTATAGGGGAAATGTAGTAGGAGGGGGTGCGGTCTATACATTCAGAGGGTGGGGATTGTGCAGTGGGAGGGAGATGTAGGTGTGTTGTGCTGTGAGATGTGGATATATGGGGGTGTGTAGTGGAGTGGGGGGGGGGGGGGGGTTGGCTGGATATGGGTTTTGAAATGGAGCGGGGGAATAGGGGGTGGTTGTGAAGGCTAGTGCTACAAGGGGTGAGGGGGGATGGGCAATGTGTGGGGTGGGATATAGGGGGAGGGTGGGGGAGGGTCACTGTTGGGGGGAAATGGGGGGGGGCGTTGGCAGTAAGGGGTTTTTTTAGTGGTAGGGCGTTGGCTAGGGGGGATATTGGTGTGTGTGAAGTGGGAGTGAGGGGGGGTCTATGTAGTGTGAGGGGGTTGGTTTTGGGAGGAGGGGTTTAGTGGGGGGGGGGGTGGGGGTGTAGAGGGGGTTATGTTGGGTGTGGGTTGAGGGGGTGAAGGGACTATGGGGGGTTGTGGGTGGGGAGTACATGGGGAGTTGGTGGGGATGGGGGTTTGGGGGAGGGGGGTTGTGAATTGGGAGGGGTGGCTATGGGGGTGGGGTTGTGCAGTGGGAGGTGGGGGCTATAGGGGTGTGTGGTAGGATTGGGGGGATATACAATGGAGGGTTTTGGCTTTAGGGGGCTGTAGGGGGTTAGATGTGTAGGGTGAGGGGGTTGTAAGGGGTTAGGGGGTCGTGTAATGTAGATGGTGGGGGCTACAGGTGGGGGATGGGGAGGAGGAGCATTGGTAGTGCAGTGGGAGGGAGGCTCACACACCACTAGTGATTTACATCCCACATATTCACATGGGCCTTTTCCAACACATACCCCTTGAACAATATTTGTGACCACATCATGAAAGAATTTCCAAACCCAACATCATCATTCCAAACTAACAATAGAGTTTTAAATTGAACCTACCATTATATAATTGTCTCAACCATACCATTTCTCACTTTATACTTCCTTCTACATTTTTCCTAATAAATGTAAACTTTTAATGAAGATCATACATGTTATCACCTAGATCATCCCTCGCACTCCTATTTACCACACATCATATAACACACATATAAATTTAGGATAAATTAATGAAGCACCGTCATTATAATCATATATTCCTAATCATAATAGATTGAACTCGAATTAAATTTCAAATAGAAATAAATAAAAAGGCATATGAAAATATAAAAACACGGAATAATATTCATAAATACATTAACACTAAAAATAAGTGGCATAAATAATAGAATAACGGATGTATAACAATAGTATTCCGCTAATATACTTCTTTATTTCTAATGATTCCATGATCTAGAAGGAAAAGAGTGACATCTATCATTTGGAACAGCCGCCCACCCCCTTGGAACTCCCTACCCCCATGGATAGCCCCCCACCCTCGTGGCAGCCTGCCCACCCCCTGGACTCCACCTACCCCTAGTTTCCCATACCTTTGATGACACCCCAACCCTTGTGGACAACCTACCCACCCCTGGACACCCCTCCCCCCTGTGGATAGCCCACTCAACCTCTAGAAACCCCCATACCCTAGACACCCCTACCCCAGGACATCCCTACCACCCCCGTGGACTCCCCCTACCCTCGTGGATATCCCCTAGCAATTTTGACAGCCATCCCACCCCCTGGACACCCCTACCCTCTGGAAATCCCCACCTCTTCCCCTTGGATAGCCCACCCACCCCTGGATACCCCTTACCCCTGGTTCGCCCCGCCACCCCCATGGACAGAGCACCCATCCATTTAACGCCCCCACCCACCTAGCCCCTTGACCACATCCACCCCCAAGAAAACCCCACTTGTGGACCCCCTTGACACCCCTACACTATTGGATATACCCTAACCCCCGGGACACCCCCACCCCCTTGGAAACCCCCAACCCCCATGGAATGCCCGCCCACCCCCTAGACATGTCCCCCCCCCCCTTAGACAACCATGTCACCCCCGTGGACAGCCTGCCCACCCCCATGGACAACCCGTACCACCATGGACAGCCCCCACCCCCGTGGATAGCCCACCCACCCCTTGGACACACCCACACCTGGACATCCCTTCCACCCATGTTTACAGTCTACCCCTGGATATCCCCCACCCCCGTTGACACCCTACCCACACCCTGGACACCCCTAACCCCTGAATAGACCTGCATCCCATTGGACCACCCCAACCCCCTTGGACAACACCGTGACCCTTGTGGACAACCTTCCTACTATCTAGATACCCCCACCATGCACTAGAGACCCACCAATCCCCCCAGACACCCCCACCCCTGGACACCTCGACCCCCTTGGACTGCCCCCAACCCCCTGGATATCCCCCCACCCCCAGGACACCCCCACCCCTATGGTCACCCCCTACCCTCGTGGATAGCCCCCACCCCCTGGACACCCCTAACCCTTGAGACAGCCCCGCCACCCCTGTGGATGGCCTCCAACCCCCGTGGACACCCCTCTGATCCCCTGAACACCCCTATCTCGTAGGCATCCCAACCACCCCCATAAACACCCATACCCCCTTGGACATTCCGCCCACCCCCTGGACACCCCTACCCCCTGGAGAGCCACCCCACCCCTATGGATAGCCCTCCGAACACCTAGACCACCTCACACACCCTTGGACACCATCAAACCCCCTGAACCACCACCCTCGTCGACAACCCTAACCGCCTGTAGAGCCCGCCCAACCCCATAGACACCCCGGACCCCCTGTGGATAGCTCTTCCACCCCCGTGGATAGCCCTCGTACCCCCTGGAAAACCCATCCACCCCTGTGGACAGCTTTCCAACCATCGTGGCCACCTCATACCCCCTGGGTATCCCCACCCCCACCACCGTAGTGGACTTCCCACCCTCCCCCTAAACACCCCCTACACCCTTGATAGCCATATCACCCCTGTGGATCACCCACCCACCCCCTTGGACACCCTGTACCCCCTAGACAACCCTGCCACCCTCATGGATAGAACACACACCCCCTTGGACAAACTTTTTCCCCTGGAGCTCCCCCAACCCCGTCGAGAACCCCCCCCCCCCCCTCATAGAAAGCCCACCTACCCCCTAAACACCCCCTACCCCATGGAAAACCCTAACATCCCTATGGATAGACCCCCCCTGACACCCCCCATGGATAGTCCTACAACCACCCTAGATACCCTTACCCCCTAGACAACCCATCCACCCCCGTGGACAACCTTCCCACCCTCCTCGACACTCTGTACCACCTAGACAAACCTACAACCCCCATGGACAGCCTGCCCGACACCTCAACAACCCTACCCCCTGGAAAGTCTCCCAACCCCATTGTCAGCCCTCCCACTTCCCAAGACACCCCACCACCCCCAGACATCCCGCATCCCCTCGGACACCCCCCCTGTGGACTGCCCGCCCACCCCCCATGACACACCCTACCCCTGGACTGCCCCACCACCCCTGTAGATAGCCCCACCACCCTTGTTGATAGCCTGCACACACCACTATATGCCAATAACCCCCTTGGATAGCCCCCACTATCTGTAATAGTCCCCACCCCTTGGACACCCCCACCCCCTGGACACCCCAATACCTTGGCCAGTGTATGTGATCTCAAAAATAATTTAAAAAAATATTAAATATTTTCGATCAAAAATTTACTCGAATACTACATAATTATTCTCCAGAAGTGTAAATGATCTTGTACACTAATTTATAGTTATTCCAAGAGGTTTTTTATAAATACAGTATTTTGTTGTTTTTTTATATTATGATTATAATATAGAGTATTGTGTCAATTATGGTTTCATATACATTGAGAAATTCTTGTTTACTTAAATATATGTTCAATAAAACTTCAATTATATTCAGTTTCTTTTGAAAAAATGACTTATAATTTTTTTAATACAATGGATAGAAGTAGGATGTATGAAACCGATCAGATATCATGTGATTTTGAAAACAATTTGGAGAGATTTCTAGATTTTTCATTTCACATTACTTCTGATAGTTGTCACATACACTTCCCCTAATACAATTGTGTTGGAAGACCTTTGTTGAGCCGTGAAGAAGTCATATACCACATAAAAAAATATGGAATTCAAGAAAACTACTCTTTGTGGAATCACATTGGGGAAAAATGAAATCTCAGAATGTAGATGATCTAAATGAGAGGAATGGATTAGAGAATTAGTTATATGACTGGTTTCCGTTTATTTGTCTTCAGGAAAAAAAGGACTATGACCCATGGAGATTTTGATATGTGCAGACATGATGCATCTATTGAAAATGTAGATGTTTTCAGGGTAAAAGTATTGAATGATACTTCCATGATTCTAGTATATCGATAATGTGGTAAAAAGAAAACGACGGAATTTTAAATCTTATTGTTTCAAGGGAAAACTATGTATGGGATTTCTAATACTGCCATCGAATACATTCTTACCTTCAAGAAGAAATTACATATAGGTGATGTAGATATTCCCTAAAAACACTATATTGGACAGAAGTTAGTTGAAAAACTTGGATTAAAAAAAACAAAGCTCATGCATTCCCAAAAGATAACAGTTTATTCAGGGAGGAAAATGTTGAACGAAGTTATTATATATAATGTGGCACATCCCACTAGAAGCCAAAATCTGATGGAACACCATCACATGTACCAAAAAAAGTAATGTGGAAATTTCCATTGATCCCCAGTCTCTATATTCATTTTATGTTTGGTGAAATATCAATAAAAATGTGATGGAATGATATAGAGTGAAAGACTACTAATGATTAGTTGGTTCACCCTACAGATTGATTTTCATGGTAGATATTTGATGGTTGATGTCATGATTTTGGGGCGAACATGTGTAATGTTAGGTTGGGTCTTTCATGTGATTATTTTAATCTATTTGGGTAGATGCTTACGCCGCATAACACATAGCTGGTTTTTATACACATTTATTATCTTTTCTCATGGTTGTGTATGAAAAAACCAATCACTTTCATGATTATACTCTAATTTGTCCCTTATGATCCCAAAATTGATATAGACGTATACATAAAACCATTAATAAAATATTTGAAACTTCTTTGGGACGTGGGTGTGCACACATTAGATGCATGTTCAAAAGAAATATTTCATATGCGTGATGCACTAATGTGGACGAACAATGATTTTCCTACGTATGCAATGATGTATAGATGCAATACGAAGGTAAAACTATTATGTCTTGTTTATATGAATAACACATGATCCAAGAACACTTAGACATCGTTTCAGTTTTAGTTTTAGGTGACATTGACGATTATAGTAAATGGACCATTCATGTTGAAATAATTGTTGAAGAATTGAATGTTCCATGGAGACGGATGATCCAACTCAACGTATGTCTAGAACTGATGTGCTTAATGAATTGAAAGATTTTAGTTTTCCATTCGGGAAGGGTCAAATGAAAACTAAAAATATAATTAATGTTTCCACTAAAACCTGTTACAATTTGAAGAAGAGAAGTATCCTCTATGTTTTCATATATTGGTCAAACAATTTCTCTTGTCATTGCTTAGAAAAAACGAACATTAAAAAATATATATGTGAAATAATGATTTTGATTCTTATAAATTTTAATGGAATGACAAAAGAGGATTTACGATCTTGGTCTGACTTGGTGGATTGGGCCATCAGACCAGAATTGAGTCGGGGTAATATATCAGTGAAAATAAATTGCATGTTTCATATGCTTCTAATGTGATGACACCTATAGAAAATAAAATTATAGATGTACTGGAGAATGTTAAATTTTTGGATGGCTATTCAAGAAATATATCAAAATGGGTCATCAAAAGAGAGTTAAAGCTAAAATCATTAAAGACTCATTATTATCACATTCTTCTGCATGAGTTGATTCCAATAGCCATTCATCACCTTTTGTCCAATAATGGAAGGGTAGATTTTCTTCAGTTGTGAAATTTGTTTAGATATGACTATGATACAATTTTTTCTATGTATATCTTTCAAAAAATATTGGTTGATGCCCCATTAATTTTTTGTTAGATAGATAAAATATTTCCTCCATCAATTTTTACATTCATGCTACATCTGACTGTCCATTTTCCAACTAAATAACTTCTCAGATGACCTATTTTTTTAATGGATGTATCCAACTGAAAGAAATATGTATTGATTATTGTCTTAGGAACGTAAAAAGAATCATCTAGATCTTTCTATCATGAATGGTTACTTGGCTCATGAATGTATGGATTTCTGCCCTATGTATTTGTCTAATCTTACTACAAGAATGAACAGACCAATGATAAAAGAAGAAGAATAGTATGAGAAATTGAACCCAATTTTCCATCCCCTCCTCCAACACGAGGAATTCATGGAACATATACATTGATGAAATTAATCCTTGAAGAGTGGGAGATGGAACATCACACTGTTTTGTTCAACTGTGAATTTTTCGATGACTACATATTTTAACTAAATTGAATGTATATATCTTATATATATATATATATATATATATTCATATTTTTTATCTACATGGAATATAAAGCGATGATAAATAGTAATCATCATTCTTTATCTTTGAGAAGAAGGGAGTCTTTTCATAGTAAAGAGTTTTCTGGTTGGTTAAAATTGAAGGTAATAATTGAACAGTTTAAAATAATTAAAACATAATTAATTATGATTTATATTGATTTATATTTTAGGTATTGAGTTTTCCTGTAGACTATATCTTTGGGGAAATAAGGGAATTTTCTTTTGGTCCAAATACCGTGGTTCGTGACTGTAAATCAATTGTAATCAATTGGTACATATTTATTATCAATTAACAAGCAAGGGACATGAGAAAAAACATTATGGTGTTATGGTTACTTCCATAATAGACAGTTATGCAAGTGAATCAGATAGTATACCATGATTTAAAAATGAAGGGGATTATGGGGTCATTTTAAAATTAATAATACTGGATTATTATTCTCATAGATGAGTGACGATGATGAAATGTAAGTGGTTTGATTTGATGATGAGGCTAGGAACATTTATTGAGGATTGTGGATTTCTTATCATTTATATGACTCCCACTCTTACTACTGACGAACCATATGTATTGGCATCGATGGAGAAATATATTTTTATGTCAAAGGTCATCTTCAACTAGAATTTGGTGTTATTATTGATGTAATTCAAAGACAAAATTTTTATGATGGTGATGATTGAATTGACACCATCCCTACTGCCATTGGAAACAATCCAATTATTACTTTTGATGACTACAATATATCAATTTTCAGAGTTTACTGTGAACCTAATTTTGTGGCGAGAAATATATAAATTCATTCATTCATGTTCTCAATTCATTTTGTTTACCTCAACTTAGGGTTGTTTTGGTTGGTACTATTCAAATTGATTTAATATTGTTTACAAATATGTTGTACCCGCCTTTTCTATTATGTGAATATTTAATGTTTGTTGGTGTCAATTTAATTTGAATTTCATCTTCTAATTTTAAATTGAACTATTTTCAAACCTATAAAACCATCATTTCTTTCTTGGTGAACATTTCAAGGCTTAAACTATTGTTCTTATAAAATATTTTTAACTATAAGTCCTCTATTGAAAAATTTACCAGGTAATGAACACGATGGTTTTTATTCTTCTGGAAAACATGAATGGAAACTTGCATCATCTACATGGGCTAAAGAAATTAAATTTTTCCTTAATACTGACAACTAATCTACCCCTTATGTTTCTTGTAGAATCAATTATCCATAATTTTAATAGATAGTTTACAATTTGTAATTAACCATCATACTAATTTTTTTTTACATTTTGTATGATTGATTATCATCATTATATATCTGTTCAAGCTCAACAATAACAATGTATAGTTAAATTATATAGGAATCCCTCTATTCTTACTCATTTATTTTGTTTTTTTGGATACACATTAGTTATCCCTTTCTATCTACATAGATAAATTTCGGAAATAAAACTTATTGAAGAGGGGCGACAAAAAAAGATTATGGACAACAATCATCGCTTGATTTTTCTTCGAATTACACCACTAGTTCCTGCAGTGATTATTTTAATTCAAATATTTATATTTAAATAATATATTATGTCATGTGAGTAATTTTTTTTACATTTTTTTTACAGGATTCATCTATTAGGTGATGGTTATTGGATGATCTGCCTAGTAGTTGTCCCAGTACATAGGGTGTTTGTTTGAGGGGTGGTATGAGAGCTAGATGATCTGGTTGGAATACCCGATTAGACCATGCCCCTCCCACTCACATACTATTCATCCCACATTCAAATCCTAGTTCTTCTTTTGGGACACATGAGATATTTAGGCCTCCCATGTTTTCAGCACCCTTTACATCTGAGCCTCCACACCCATTTCTACTATTTTTTATTTTGATTCCCACTCCACATCCAGTATTCGGCCAGCCATCCCTGACATCTTAACATATATCTGCTTCCTTTTCTTTGGGATTTTAAATTCCATCCTCTTTAACTCGTCCTCCAATAGAGTTTGTACCTACAGAGCATACAATGGGACCCACTCCATCTGTAATGGGGGTTCCTTCAGTTTATGCAGATCCAGCGTTACCCATTGATTAGACTACCACATGTATGCTTATACAACCCTAAAATTTGTTTACCCCATTATTTATTTCCATTATCACATGTAATGATTAAATATTTGTTTTTATTTCATAACATATACATCTACTAACAAGCGGTGGGGGAGGGGGAATACACGCACGTGTGCGGTGTGGAACTGCCGAACAATGATGATGGTGGAATACAATGAAGATAGAATAATGATTGAAAGTGTGGGAAGTAATGTCCGAGTTTTATTGTGATGCCTTCTAAATACTCTGACATCATTCTTGTCAGCCCACTGTCATGGGGAAAGCATCTAAATAAAGTCATGAATAAAGCATGGGTAGAGATATGGATAAAAAATCTGTTTTATTTTATTCAATATATTATTTTCGATATTTATATGAATTAATATTTTGGTGCCACCTACGTTTTAATATTCATGATGGTGATGTAGCATGGACATCATGTCTATGTGATTTAGGTCATCTTTGGAGAGATTATATGAATGATTTGAACATTGGATCACATTCTAGAGTGGGCCTACAATTGGAGGCAGTCCCTGTCGTGGATAATTTTCCCTTAGAACCGAATCGACGAATGATTTATCATTGGATGACTACCCAATTACAGTATTAATCATAGTAAAGGTATATAAATGACAATTTTCATGTTTTTCGCTAATAATAATTATTCATCTTTACTTTGGATTCACCTGGAAGAAATAAAACACAATGATTCTAAATTATACTTCCACACATTTGGACGTACTATAATGCCAGATCATGAGAGGCAGCAGGCATGACAATTTATTGTTTTTATTTACTAATTGCACTTTCTATTACTTCCTCCATAATTTATTCAATTTCTAATGTTTTTATATAATTTTAGTTATGAAATTAGTTATTGGTGTGATATTTTTAATTATGGTTTCCTAAATTCAATGTCATTTTAAAGGCATAAATTGAATATAGAAGGATGTGTGGATCAAGAAAAATGGTATCACTCAAGTGGAAGGAAGAAAGATGGATGTGTCGTTAATGAACCAACTCAACAAGAGACTGTAAGTTTCACTTTGTAAATATAAAAATTTAATCTCTATTTGGGAACGCAATAATCTATTTTTATTTGTAATATTCTATTTTAGAGGCCCATGATGCCTAAGAACCAGATAATTTTGGTTCAAACAATCACTTACATTAGGTGATGGGACATGAGCACCCTGGTAGAGTACGATGTCGACCTGTGAAGAGAATAGTTCCGACGATCTATTAGCCCTCAGCAGGTATGAGTTTTAGTGAAACTGTGTTCAAGTAGGTTAGGGCATAGCTAGAAAAGGCTGAAAAAAGGGCCACAGAGATGGTAGAATAGTCTACTAGGGAAAATAATGCATTTATTAAACAAATGAATGTTTTACGTCCAACACTTCAATAGGATTCCAACACAACTTGTGATGAATATATGTCATTGATTAATTATATAAATGGTGTAATAGGTGGCTGTTGTAGTGTTGTTAATGATGATTGCATGTAGGAGGCTGAACTATAGTGGATTAGGGCGAGGAGGAGGCCTTGTTGGAGGAGGAGGGTGAGGAGGAGGGTGAGGAAAAGGAGGAGGGTGATGAGGAGGCTGAGGTACAGTATGAGGTCGGGGAGGAGGGAGTTTAGGAGGGTGAAGACAATGATGTGGACGATGATGAGGATAACTATGAGGATGATGATGACAGTTATGATAATGATGGCGATGAGGGACAGATTGATCTGTTGCATTTATGACTGATGTTACTATCATTTTACGTCTATTGATTAGTTGTGCCTCTATATATGTGTTATTAGTTAGGCCACATTATCTTTATTTTTTAACTATAAATAATAAAACATGGATTGATGATTTGTTTTGAATAATTCACCACTCCTCTAGACAGCCTCCCCCCCAATTCTATGGATTGCATGCCCACCCCATGGACACCTTGTACACCGATGGACAGGTCTGGCACCCCTGTGGACAGCCCGCCCACCCCCATGATAGCCCCTCCTCCTATGGACGCCCCCCATCCCCGAGGAAACTGCCCCACCCCCACAATGGACACACCCACCCCCTAGACATCCCCACCCTCATTGACATCCCGCTGACCCTCGTGGACACGCAACCCCCCTCCCCTAGGACACCACGTCCCCCCTAGACAGCCCCACCCACACCCATGGAAACATCATAACCTCTTGGACACCCCCTTCCAACCCATGGAGAGCCCCTCCCACCCCCTGGACAGCCCGTTCACACTCTAGATAGCCCCAACCCCCAGTGGATTTCCCCCACACCCATGGAATGCCCTCCTACCCTATATGACAATCCCTACCCCCTGCACACCCCAACCCCCTGGACCGCAATGCTACCCCCATGGAAAGACCTCCCACCCCCAGAAAATCCCCTTACACCATGCACAGACCCCACCCCCATTGATATCCCACTGGATAGACCCTACCCCCCCGGATAGCCCCACCTCCACCGTGGATAGCCTGCCCACCCGCTGGACACCCTGTACCCCCTGGACAGCCCCACCCACACTCTTGTACACACTGTTCCCCCATAGACATACCCACCCACACTCTTGTACACACTGTTCCCCCATAGACATACCCACCCACCCCTTGGACTCACATACCCTAGAGAGCATCACACCCCCCTGGATAGCCCCACTCACCCCCTGGATAGCCCCCACCCACACCCCCCTCATGGATATCCCCAAACCTTATGGACAACCCTTCCACCCCTTTGAACACCCCTTACCCCCATGACACCCTGACCCCCATGGATATCCCTTTCACCCCCATGGATATCCCACCCAACCCATTGACACCCCCCATGGACAGCCCCCACCACCATAGATAGCCCGCCCTCCCCCCTAGACACCCCGTACTCGTTGGATATCCTTCCACCCGTGTGGACAGATAGCCGACCCCCTAGACACCTCGTACCCTCCCCCCTGGACAACCATGTTGACCCCCTAGGACACCCTATGGCCCCAGTACAAACCATGCCCCACCCCCGTGGACAGTAAGCCTACCCCCCGTGGGCAACCCTCCCACCTCCATCGACACATTGTACCCCCTAGATAGCCTTTCCACCCCCGCAGACAGCCCGCGCAGCACCCAGACACCTTGTACCAACCTGGATAGCCCCGCCCACCCCTTGGAAACCATGTGCCTCCCTAGATATCCCCCACCACCATGGACAGCCCCCCATGGCTATCCCACCTTCTTCCATGGATAGTCCTTTACCCCTGTGGATTCCCCCCCAGACACCTAGTTCCCCCAGGATAGACACACCCCCTAGACACCACGTTCCACCTGTACATCCCCACCCCCAAACCCATGGATGGGCCCCACCCCCCATGGATTTCCCGCCCACCCCCATGGAAACCTTTTACCCCCATAGACAGCCTTCTCTCTCTCGTGGAGAGCCCACTCACCACCTGGTCACCCCATATCCCCCTCGACAGCCCCCTTGTGGAAAGCCTGCTCATCCACCGTGGATAGCTCATCCACCCCTGAAGACCGCCTACCCCTGTGGACAGCCTTCCACCCTCGTGGGTAGCTCGCAAACCCCCTGGAAACCCCTCCCCCAATAGACAACCCCCCCCCCCCCCCCCCCCCGTGGATAGCCTACCCACCCCTAAGACACCCCAACCCCGTGGATAGCCCGACCACCCCCTAGACACCCCGTACCCCATAGAAAGCCCCGCCCACCCACTGGACACACCCTACCCCTTGGAAAACCCCCACCTCTATCGACAACCCCAACCAACCCCTAGACACCCCTACCCCTAGACATGTCCTCCAACGTCATCGACCACCCCCACCCCCTGGACAGCACCCACCCCCTGGACATCGCCACCCCCATAGATTATAGGATATATAACTTCACAAAGATCCCATTAATCATTTATACCCACATGGTTGCCTCCTTGGATCCTTGATCACAAATAAAAAATAATGGATGGTATATTAGAAACTCCCATGCATAATAAATGATCTGAGAAGAACATGGTTATTCCACTTCCATAAGAGTTTGAGTAGAGACCAAGACAAAAAATAACTACCTGAGATATCCCCTTATGGACTTTTAGATTCATTTATAGTGGTACCATTCTTAAAAATTATCAAAAACAATACATTTTTTAAAATAATCTGATGTTGTGAAACAAAGGGACACAAAATCCAAATCCTATGAAGATACATCATAAATAATTCTTCATAAAAGCATTTCAAATTCACATAACAGAGACTGATTTCTATTTAAAACTCTACAATGGTTTATAATAATCCTTGTAAGGTTCCGTTTCAAAAAACATTTAGTATTTTTTTACCACAATAAAAATGTAATCATTTTTTAATTACAAAATCCCCCTTCCTACTATACACACCAAAAGCATTCATTGTTTCCTAAATAATCACATACTTTTGAAATAAACACTATTCAAAATCCATTTTAAAAATACCAATGATCTTTAAATCCATCAAATTCTATCCATTAAAACCATTACAGCCCCCACCCCTCCTAGAAAACACCCCACCACCTAGACACCCCCACCCCTAGACACCCCCCATGGACAATAACCCCTTACCCCCTGGACACCACACAAAACCCATTAGATATCCCCCCAACCCCCATGTACCATCCAAACCCATGGACATCACCCCACCACTAGGACACCCCCACTCCTGGACACCCCCACCCCCATAGATAGCCCCCTACACCCCAGACAGCCCTCAACCCCCCAAACAGCCCCCACCACTCCTAAACACCACCCACCACCTAGACACCTCCATCTCCCTAGACACGCCACCCCAATGGAAATCCACCCCACCCCGTAGACACCCCCACCCCCCTTGGATAACCCCCCAAACCCCATATACCTCCCCAAACCCTTGGACACCACCCAACCGCTGGACACCCCCACCCCCTGGACACCCCCACCCTTGGACACCCTGACCCTCAGCAAAGCCCCCCAAACCCCTAGACAACACCCCACCCCCTGGAAACCACCCCCACCCCTGTAAACCCCATTGATAGCCCTCCCTGGACAGCCCCCCTAGGACATCTCAACCCCCTGGATGCCCCCCTCTTAGATACCACCCCACCACCTGGACACTCCCACCCCATAGACACCCCCACCCCCATGGATAGCCCCCCCCCCCACACCCCCTGGACACCACCCCACGCCATCGGACTACCCCCCCAAATCCCCTGGTATGCCCCCACACCCCTAGACACCACCCCACCCCCTGGACACCCCCAACCCCTGGACACCCACACCCCCTAGACACCCCACCCTCGGAAATCCCCCCAACCCCCTGGACACCACCCCACCCCATAGGCACCACCCCACCCCCCTGGACACCCCTCCCCTGAGACAGCCCCACCCCCCATAGACACGCCCTGCCACCCTTGGACAACCATTCCAAACCCCTGAACATCCCCCAACATCATGATTTCTAAATTGAATTCATTATGTATTTAATTAACATATGAATTTAGTGTTAATGGTGTATGGGTATACCTTTTGTATGGGCATACTTGTGGATTGTGTATTCTTGCATTAATTACCTTATCAATTATGTGTTAATTATGGTACTGGTGTACGTAACTCTGACTGTCATGGGATCTCTAATATGACAGTGTCCTCTCACCATTATGAGATGTGTGAACCATAGAAATATAAATGGGTTAGTTGGAAGAGAGGTAGTCAAGTGATGATTGAAATGGTAAAACTATGTTGTGGTTCATGTCATGGTTGGGAGAGGCTATTATTTTTATGTGTTATTGCTAGTTTTTTTCTTCTATTTTATGTGTTGTTTGCAAGTGTGTTTTTAGGTTTCTGCAATGTAGGATATGGGTGGCAGTTGTGCTATTTTCTGAAAATAAACTATACCAATAGTTTTCAACCATTACTAAAGGGTATTTGGAGAATAGTTTTACCATCGGTTTGAAGAAACTATTGTTAATAGTCTATAACAATGGTTCAAAAACATTGGTAAAATGTATTTCTAGAATATTATTTCCAACAGTTCTAAAGTACTATTGGTAATAATATATACCAAATAATTTAAAGAACCGTTGGTTATAGCATATACCAATGGTTTTTGAACCGTTGGTAAACTATTTTTAAACTATATTACCCAATGGTTTATCAACCGTTTATATAAATATATATCAATGGTTTATATAAAAATGTTGTCATATTGATGGTTACGCTGCCATATAGCAACTGTTAGAGTACAACGGTTGGTATATTCATTTTTCAATGACTTACTAACAAACGGTTTGCAAAACCGTTTGTATATAGTATACCAATAGTTTCAATGCCTATACCATTGGTTTGAAACTGTTTATTTATATTTAATTTCTAGTAGTGAAATTTTTATGATGGAATCAAGTAATTAGTGTATTATTATTGTAAAAAAATTAATGGATTCACATGGAATGTCTTGACGTGAGGTATGAGTTTCCCATCTCATATTAATTTAAGTGAGACACATGACATATTCACCCCTTAATTTTATTGTGATGTGTATATACATCCCATGAATGAATATTATGATTATCATAATGAAAATTAATGGGATTTATAAATCCATAAGAGGCACTCACTTTCATGTTATTTTGATCCATAAATTATCAATGAAACTATGAAAATCATATCATTATTCTTTTGATAAGGTTTATTTTGATATTACAAACCTATATTAGTTTAAATGGGGTATATAATGCTTGATTGACATGTTATGTAAATAATTTCTCTAATACCAAGATATGTAATGTTTTTTACACACTATTCATTCACGGATATTTTTATTGAAATGTTTCTAAAGGTAAATGGTTTTATGTTATAGTTAAATATGGTTGTGGGATTCTTTATGATGAATAAATCATTTGAAGAAATATGTTTTATAATATTTGATTGAAAAAAATTATTTTCTACTCAACAAGTTACATATATTTTAAAATTTTTAATTTACATTTATTTCTTTATATATGTTGGAAACAATAATATATTTTTCCATATGAGATTCAGATGTTATATCCATGATTTAGATAAATAATGGTTCACTTATATCTCAATTCCTTCCAAAATGTTTTCCAAAGAACACATTTATAACTGTAATTTATTTTATTAATATGTTTTTCCATATTTTTTATATATTATAATGTTTAAAAAAAAATTATTTTATTAATGATTTCTAAATGGGTGACATTGTATCCCATTAAAAAATGTATATAAAAAATATTTATTTTTATCATTTAAAACTTGAATAGATTTTCTCACTTTTATAGCTACACAATTATTTAAAGGATCTATTTTAAAATTCATTAATTATTTTCTATTAATTTTTTTATAATGGATGGGATTGTTTTTTATTATTACAATATATTTGTTATATTTAAAGTATATGTTCTTCATGAAATGTGGCATCTGATCATTTAAAGTCATTTTTCATACAGGATGACATACCGGGAAAATATTGAAATTTAAAAGTTTATTTCCCCAAGAATGAATTTAGTGATCATTTAATGTTATTTCCATTCATTAACATCCAAAACCCTTTATGTTAGTTAAAATAAAATTGGGATAAGTTGTATTAATACCACCTTTATTCTTCCATTATATAGAATAAGATATTTTCATGGATACCATTTCCTTTCTTTATTTAATAAAGATAGTAAAGAAAAATAGATATATTTGTTATTAAAATGGAGGAATTAAGTATTATTTGTTCATGAATTTTTTTTAGTGTTTCTTGATTATGAATGGGTGAGCATGATTCAACACACAGAAATGGTTGATCCCCATTATACCTCATGGGTGAGACTGATATTGAATATATGATAGGATTTCCAAAAAGGATATATTGTGAATAATATGTCATACATAATTGGTGCACCTTCATAGTGATGAGTGATCCAAATATATTTTGTTCAGTGGGTTCTTTCATATTGCACTGAAATGCATTCGGTAATCTTTCTTGTAGTTATAGAGAGGAACCTGAGAGTTAACATATTGATTATTCCAATGATTTAACTGGGATTTGGTATTTTATAACATGGATTTAAAATGATTTGTGATGGTATTATTACCAATACACCAACATGATTTTTTATACTTTCTAGGGGTTTTAAATGTTCTCTTAGATGAGGAATGAAATCACATACATCATGATTATGGATTCTCATGACTCTTTTCCTTTTAAAATATTTATGTTATGACACGTGTTTAATGATCTATGTTTTATGGTTATGAGATATATTATATTATTCTCTTGTGCTTAGATTATTTCATCACATTATTATTCCCATATTATTCTCACTAATGAAATTTAAATGTGAATGATTATTTTTTCCCTTACTAAGAATTTCTCCTCACTCTTTTCATTTTTAATTTTACCTATTTTATCATGAAAATTTATAGAAATAATTCTATATGTAAAGGTTTTATAAAGATGTTGATGCTAACAAATTATTTATTATAAAATTATGATTATAGAGGGAATGTTACTCCCCTTATGTCATGATTGTGGTGTATATAAGATTTTTTTATCATTATATACAAAAATAAACTGAAATTTTCTATGGGTATGTTGTTGATTCAATATTTAATATAGATGTTTTATATTTTGTAAGAGAAATATTTCATAAAATTATTTAGTTTAAAATATAGAAATGTATATTTTATATTTGTAGAAATTGATTGTGGAATGTGGGTTTGGGGATATTTTAGTTTTTATCAGAGTATGCAATTGATAATATTGGTCACTATGATGTTTTCATTAGATTTTATAATATGATTTATGGATACCATTATAGAAATATAACATTAATTTTAATCATATAATAAAAGTATCAGAAACCCATTTTGTGGTTTTATATAATGTGATATAAAAGTGATTATTATTGTTAGGGAAAAATTTTACTAGGTTGAAGAATATGAAAATAAACGGTTTAACATGTATTACATATTTAATTTTTTTGAATTATATACTATTAAATTTACATCCATAACAGGTTATACGGTCAAGTAAATTGATGTAGTCATGGTAACATCGGTTTTATATTATAAATGACAATGGGATTGATATGTGAAATGACGATGGTGTGACTTATATTATTTCCGAAGAAGATCCCTAATATTATTTTGTATGTAAGATGTACGGTGTGATATATATATTTACTATAATAAAATATTTAATCTCTATGTTAATAAGGTTATATGGGATTTTGGTTCACAGAATTATTTGGATATACATTTTGGTATTATGTTTAAATTTTGGATAATATTATATTATTTCTTAATGTGAAGTTTTATTAATTTTTGGAAACATAATATCATATGATAATAATTTCTTTGGTAAATGTTTAATATTGGGTAAAATATCTAGATTATCTATTCTAGGGAAATGTGTTAATTTGAATATTATTTTTGGTCTTCACTCATGAAAAAAACATCTTAAATACATATCATTTTAAAAAAAGGTTGAGATTGTGGAAAAAATTGATTAAAAGATGCAATTATACATATCATGTATGAAAAATTCATTTGTTCATACTGTAAATAGGAAAATAGTCCCTAAAATCTATGGAAAATGTATTTTAATTTTTTTTGTAGTACATTTATAAATGAAAAACCAAAGACCTTTCAACTCATCACCCATTTAGAGTTTCTAATTACTAAACTTTCTATCGTTTTTTTAATTTCATAAGATCATTGATATCAATCAATATATAAAATTATTTACAATTTTCGTCCATTTGAATATGAACATTTTATAATAATGTTATTCTATTGAGAAACAATGTAATATGATGAAAATTGGATATCCATCTCACTATCTTTTAAAAGAATATTATAATACCTCATTAACAAAATAAGAATTCAAGAAACATATATTCAAATTTCTAAACTGTTGATCATGGATATAATGTTCTAATTGGGAGATTGAATTATATTCTAGAGTGCATGTGACAATGTAATATTTTGAAAAACAAATTCTATAATTCATATCATACATTACATACATCAATGTTGTTAAATAAACAATTAGAAAATATTATTTTGAAGACGAATGTTATAAAATATCAATTTAATTAGAGGTTTTTAATATTAAATAATAAATCATGAAATTTTTATGGTTAAAATGTTTTAAAAAAATCGATTTTTATATATGCATTATAATGAATAAGAATAATCTATAATAAAAAGAAGTGTTTTCTAAATGACCTATATTGTTCTGAAAGAGTGTTTAAACATACATTATGTTGTTACATATGAAATTTAATTAAAATTTTTTAGAATTATTTTGGGAAAACTAATAAAATTATTGAATTATTTATATCAACATTATCTTATGTTGAATTTTTTTGATTTTTTGGAAAATATATATTTCTCTATGAATAGTCAAAAAATTACTTTTTGAAAAAATGACTTTTATTTTGTATAAAATAATTAATTGAAAACATACATTTTTTTAGAATCTGATTCAATGAAAAATATTAATTTATTTTTATTTATTTAATAATGATAAATAATTTTTTACCAACTTTATATTTTATATAAGTATAAATTTATTTTTGTGGTTAAAAACTCGATTTTTCATAAAAACCATTTGATGTTCAGAATTTATATCCATTTTAATTAATCCAAGTAAACCAAAATTATGATTTATTTTATATAAATTTATATATTTTATATTAATAAATATGAATTTACTTTAATATAATGATTATTACTTTGTTATAGATTTTACAGAAAATATTATATTCCATAAAAAATACATTTCATAAAAACATAATTATTTATCATGTTTTGATGAATAAATTTACAGAAATTTTTCTTATTTAATTGTATATTTTTATTTCTAAAATTGAATCTATATTCTGAATCATCCCACTTAATATTATCTAATGAGTTCAAATTATTTTTTTATAATATACAGTTAAAATAGTTAAATTTGTTTCTCATGGTTATGGTTAAAATTGACCTACCAATGTGTTAATATAAATAATAATTGTTAAAATATACAATAAACATATATAATTTTTTTTATTTCAATATTTTGACATTATAATTTTAAATCCTTGAAAATCATACTTTTTATTATTATTTTGGCATGTGAAAAACTTGGGTATCAATATTCCTTTTGAAAAATTTCAAATGTTTTATTCACCTCACCTATAAAAGGTCGCCTCCAATCCTTTTAACACCTTGAAAGAACTTTTTATGCTCTAATACCTACCAATAAAACTTTCTTCTAAGCCTAAATTTTTCCTATAATATTTTTATCATAAATATAACAGAAAAAATATTTTTATACTAATATTAGTAGGCAGTTCGATGAAAAGCTATTATGCTTAATCATGGGTTTTCATTTTATTTATTCATACAATTCCATAAATATTTATTCATTTATGTAGATATAATTTCAATTAAATATTATATATTCTAATATTTTATTATGTTAATATCAAGACTTATGTTAATTTCCTCTTATATTAAATGGGAATAAAAAACAGTAATTTTTGTGTATGACAAACAACCTCCTGGTGAACCAATGTCATTCATTATTCATTATCCCATATTATAGATTCTTATAATGATACATTTATATTATATATATATATATGATATTATTAATATAATTAAAAAAAATTATTAGAATATTACATATACATTCTTAATTTTAATTCATTGTGGGATACGATAATGTCGCTCATGTGTACGGTAGACTCACACCATATGAAGCGATGTGATGTGTTCAATAACAACATTCACCGTTGTGGATATGAAAACATTTAATGAAAACATTTTTTATATAACAGAAAATTATTGTATTTATGATATATTAGTCATTCATTAAAATAATATTTTCATTTATTTCAAAGCATTACAGTAACTGAAAAATAATAATGTTGTTATTATGTATGTATGGACTATATCCTACACAATATGATTTCATTATGTTCATCACCAAAACACATCAATGATATATATATAAATATATAAGTATAATTAGGGAAATTATATTATATTTTTTATATTATTAAAATTATATTAAGTAAAAATATTACATACCATTATCCAAAATGATCATTGAATAATATAAATGTTACTCATGCATTCATACTAACTACCATCTCTAGGATTGTGACATAGTTTATTTTTCATCACAATATTTAAATGTTGGTAATTAAATAATAATTTATGAAAATATTTATAATCGATTTAAAGATTATAATTATATAGATGTTGAACTAATGACTTATTTGACCTCTATCAACACACTTGTACCACATTGAAACAATGAAGTAGACATCCATAAAATAAAATATGCGGGCTTACCTAATTATGTATTCTATATTTAAAGAAAATATATAATTTAAATGGTCTATGTATAAGATATTAAATTATTAATTGGTTCTTTAGAAATGTAATATTTGATGTATTCATACTATAAAAGAACTAAAGTACATATATGGAATGTTTATACTCAAGTAATGGGTTTCTCATCTCACATTAATTTCAATGATACATATTTCATATTGACAACATATATATAATGTGTAGTGTGTATGTTTACAATGAACGAGTTTTATGATGATTTTCCAGAAAAGTATCAGGATTTATCAGTCTATATGAGGTCATTTTATTCATGAGGTGTTGATCAAAATAAAATAAAATTAAAAAGTGACATCTTCGAAATTACATTTCATGGAGGAATAATTTGATATTATGCAAATATATTATTTTATATAGTGTATATAAAACATATTTGTAATGATATATCATTATTATCTCTATTTTATTGATATTTATTGTTTTTCAATTTTATTATTTCATGTTTATTATGATTAAAAAATTGGTAAATTGGAAAATCCATTATGCGATAAACAAAAATTTTGGTGATTTTTTTAATATTATTTTGGAGGAAGTATGAAATTTATTTCTTTAAAAAATAAATTTTCTTCTCCAATGGTTATTAAATTAATCTAAATGTTTCATTTCCATCTAATAACTTATTAAAAAAGAAACCTATTGAATGTTTATTGTATCTGATATAGATCTGATATAATTATATATGATCTGGAATCTTTATATTCCATGTTAATTCATTCTAAAATGTTTTCTAATGTTTTCATTAAAAACAGAAATGATTTTATGAAGATAATTTTTATTATCATTGACCTTAATTTAAATGGTTTAAAAATGAAAATAATTTATGATTTCAAAATGGGAAACACTTATTCTCATTTCCAAATTCTTCAAAATATTGTTTTTTTATTTTAATTTGAATCACATTTTGATTTCCCCCCTTTGTTACTACACAATATAAAAATTCTTATTTTATGTATCAATTGTTATTTTCAATTATAATTATATCTAAAATATTGGATAATGCTTTTATTTTAAATATGTGTTTTCATAATATAAAGGATTACTTTTTGAATAATATTTTTATGGGATAATTCACATCATTTTTAGCTAAGATGACATTCATTGATGCTAAGTAAGTTAAAATTTAGTTTTCATCTAGAATTACTTTAATGGTTTATTAATGGTATTTCAATTCATTGTGATCAATAAAACATGATGTTTATTTAACATCACTAGTGTTATGTTGTATTTATAGAATTTTTTTTCATTATTTGAATTTATTTTTTGATTATCATGAAACTCATTTCATTTCCATGAGTTAATTGAACATTGAAAAACATTATTCATTTTTATGACTACAAAAAACAGGGTCAAAATAAATTAATTCATGAATGGTACATATATGTTATTTTTTATTAATGGGAAATCATGATACATAAAATATGAGGGGTTTCCACCTATTATAGGTAATGACTGAGCTTGAAATAGATTATTCTATGGGTGTTCCCAAATATATCCTGGTGAGTGTGGTATATTTTATTTGACATGTGCACCTAGATATCATTAGTTGACTCGGATATAGCATACACGATGGACGTACCCATATATTTCTACAATGCATTGTGTAATTATCTTTTTATGTGGATGAAATAAATAGGGATTTAATAGATGTTTTCTCTTCTAAGGTCTAACAATATTTTACATGAGTTTATACAAGATTATGAATATAATTTTCATGATATACAAAGTTCTTTTGCTTATTCATTATGTGGGTTTTAAATGTTTTATTTGATCATTATTGAAATCACATATCTCATGATTATTTATTCTCAGGACTCTTTCCATTGGAAAATCATTATTTCATTCAAAGTGCTAAATGATCATGGTTTTATGTGTATGAGTTATCTTATATAATTATCATGCACATATCTTATATCACATTATCTATATGCTAAGGTTATTCTCACTTATGATATTTAATAATTAATTCATTTTTTTACCCTTAATAGGAATTTGATATCTGCATTATTATGTTTCCATTTAGCTTTGTTGTCGAGATTAATGTAAATGAATTATTTTTTAGTACACCCATTTTTTGTGATATAACCCTTACATGATACTTTTATGGTTATAATGTGTATGGATAGAGTTTGGAAGAGTTTTAAGATCATTAGAAGTTTTTTTTGGTGCTAAATGAATGTCCCATAGTCAGAACACAATTTTTCCAAACCATCCATAATTAATAAGAGAAGTTGTGCGTACTGTTCTTAAAGTGTCACTAGCTCTAACACAGTAGGGGCATGGTTTTGGGTGATCATGCATGGGGAGGAATTGCGGGGAGTTCTACCACACAGTTTTCACATGGTTTTCCTAATAATACGGACAGACTGTAGACATGGTCATATCTAGTTCCTTAAAAATAGGATCTCACTCATTTGTGTCATAACTAACACATTTATAACCAAATTGGATCTAACTCTAGAATTTTTTTCTCCAAAGTTCTAAGAGGTTTATCCTATCCTTGTAGTGTCAATTAGATGGATTCCCATTTTCAGAAGAAGTTGGATACATGAGGTGTCAGATCGTTCTTCACTGTTCTTGATCAGTTTATATGATATAAATAGATATATTTCTCCCCTATTCGTGGTTACATAGATTTACCACAGTTATTGGTTGTTCAATGTAATTGTATTCCAAATAAGTTCTGTTTCAGTATTAATCATTCTAGGAGAAGAGATCTAATGAGGTTCCATGAATAATCAACCGGGATTTCTAAATCATTCATCATCCATGAAATTTATGGTAAAAAACATTGAGGTAGGTGGCTTTACTCTCGAATCCATATAGTAAACCTATTGGGAATGCTTTCCAATTGACATCATTGTGATGAATTCATTGTGAATTGTGGGTTATGAATTTTTGGAAACCATATTTTTTATGAGTTTTTAAATTGTAGAAATCTAGAAAATTTGTAGTTCTGAATAAGGTTCTTTTGTTTTTGGTTTTAAAATACAGATTTTAAAATGGATATTGTCTAGAATAATGGATCATGGATTTGAATTGATGTTTTCCATAAAAATGGGATGCTTTATTAGAATGAAATGGTTGTTATGAAATTGGGTTGTTCTTTGGTTTTCAATAAATGTATTGTTTTATTGACATGTATTGAAATGTTTATTCGGAATGGTTTTTTATTCATTGGGTTATTTGGGAGTTCATGATTGACCTTCCACTGAATAAAGGATGTGTAAAATTAGGGTACAAGGTGCACAACATTGGAACAGGGGTGTGTGTCATTGGGACACATGGTAATGTGACAAGAGATCACTCAAGAGTATGGAACTTTCGAAAAAATCATGCATTTGTGGGTGTGTTGTGATATATGGAATTGATTTTCCAAAATGATAATTTAAATGGGGTTGTAATATCTGATTTGTTATTTTATAGAAAATACCATACTTTTAATTGGTTTCATAGTGTTTTTATCTTACTTGGTTGTACATGGTTTCTGGTACATATTTATATTTTCTTATCCACTATTTTTTTGTTTTATGTAAAACGTTTTGTATAATTTGGTAACAATTCTATACAAGTGGTGTAATTAGGGAAGTCATTGGGATAACCAATTAATTTTTATACTCACAACTACATTCGAACATTGGTGCTTTTGCAGATGCTACCTTTTGGGACTTGGGAAAAGGTAATGTATCACACCCCTTTAGCACCACGTCATAATACATTGGAAAACATGGTGATGATGGAAATTAGAGCATGTGATTCAACGAGTTTGGGTATCATTGTGGAATTTATTTATTTTATTTATGTTTTTTACAACTATATTAGTTTTTCTTCTACATTAGTATACATTGGTAGGTAGTTATAAAGATAATGATTGGAAATGACTTTTATTATTCCATGTAACATACATTGAGATGTTTTTTATTTTTTTGTTGGGTTATTTGTTTTCATAAAAACAATGGTAAATATTCCCATACATACATTGATACCCTTCAAAATTTACTTCCAGCCTTTGATGGCATGCAGATGTAACATAAGGAGAGGTAATGACTCATTTCCCTCTCATTCCAATGATAATTTTCTAGTCATTAAAAATTATATTAGTTTTTTTCTTCCATTGTGGTAAAATGTTATCAGCTTCATTAGTCCTCTTCTAATAGGTAGTCATCAATGTTCTTGGACTTGGAGATGAAATTTCTTCGTTTCAATTATTTGGGATGTAATCATAGAATGTAGTAGGATGGTCGGGACATAAAAAATATAGCTTAAAAGGATGTATTTAACCTGTTTATGATGAATTTCATGTTACTAAAGAGTTTGGTACATTTGTGTATGGAGACACTTCTCATATTTTGAAACACCATTATCATGTATTTATCCAATGAGACAAGCAATACATGCATAATATAGGAATTAAATCCCACTAAGAGTGAGTAAATAATATCAATTAATGATACATGTTGTGTATAAAATGTTCATTTTTGAGAAAGTGTGAGACAATTTTCAAATGAAACAATTTCAAAAAACATGGTAGAAATAATTTGAAAATGGTTTGATTTTCAAAAATATGAATATGATTTTTCAAAAATGGGGAAAATGGGAAAATAATATTTTTAGAAAATAATTTTTTTGTAGTTCAGGTGATAGAATTTGAATTGTTAAGCCATCACATGCTAGAGAATGATATAGATAGAATTTTTTGTTGGTTTAGAAAATGGAACCCGATATGTGACATCAAAACCAAACTGAAGAAGCTGTGGTGGTTGTGGTTTCACCTAGACCATGAGTGAACCATGAGCTGCTTAAGAGTATTGTCTAGTATTTTCAAGATGTAGATACAAGGAAACAAAGGAATGATCCAACATATGTGGTTCATACCATCTTGTTCGTGAAGCAGAATCCACTCGTCATCCAACGGGATTCTGAACCTGAAAAGGTAGAGGTGTGGCTATGTAGGATGAATTGTATTATCGATTTTATCATAACACTATAGGATCTCAACATAATTCTATAATACATGTTCCCAAGGATCATGCTCACTAGTGGTAGGATTTAGCTATATATAATAAAGTTCACGAAGGCCTCACAAGGTAGGAATTTAAGGAATTGTTCAACAAACAATTCTATCATCATACAATCAATATCCATAAAATGAATGACTATTTTATCCCGAAGAATGATAATTTCTTGGTCACAGAATATGCAGAAACATTCCAGAATTTAGGGTGCTTTGTACCATATGTTATGTCAAATGCATCCTTGAGGGCACACATCTTCGAATCAGGGATAAGGAAATATATTTGATTACAGATTATGATGATCTGTATTACTGATTATTTAGAGATGGTGAATAGAGTGATATTTGAGGAATATGATTTCTCAGGATCTATGGGACGAGCTATGATGGTATATAGAGAAAATGGTGGGAAATCAAATAATAGGAGCATGCAGGCAAGGGAAACCTATTTCCTTGGAGGAAGTGGGAATAAGAATTAGAAGACTAGATCAGTGAACCATCCTCCATGACCCAAGAGAAACATGGATTTTTCAATGTGGTTCTTTTGACCACATAAAGAGATAGGTATTTTCACAACCTCAAGCATATCCAATCTAAATATTGATGGGACATCATTAGTGCTATTATCAATGTGCTCCATGGTCAGGTGCTTGAGACACTTGTAATGTGTCTCAAGCATTGTATGCTTCGACGTGGTGAGGGAAACCAAATTAATCTCTTCATTACAGATGAGTTAGCCATAGGGATTCTTGAAATACCATGACTCCTCAACCAGGGTAATCTCAATATGGCAACAAGGATAACAGTTCAGTGACAACGAATTGTATTGATTTGAGAAGATGATGGTCGATTATTAGGATGGACTGTCTCTGGTGAGAGGTATGATTATTTTGAATTCTACCCATGTGCAAGTGTTTTTTGATATGGGTGCATCACATTCATTCAGTCTTTCTCATTTTGTATATTATTAATTTTTAATGATGGAAATTAGGAATTATATTTTTAAACTACAAACTCCTCTCAGTGAAAGAGAATTCCATGCCTTTGTGTGCTGATCACATGTTATAACTATTGATGGAGATAATCTGAAATATGAATTCTCAATTTTGGACATTTGTTCATATGATGTAATCTGAGGAACATATTGGTTGAAAATGTTTTAAGGTTCACATTGAATATTATAGTAGAATAGTTAGTTTCATGACTGAGGAATACATTGTGTATCTCCTTAGAGAAGATATGAATGTAATGAAATGTGTGAAGAGATTTTTGACACCAATGTTGGGGACGATCTCCTAACAGTTGGCAGCACTGACATTATTATCAATAGAAGACATTGATGAATGTTTTTTCTATTAGTTTTTGATCATTTTCTATATGGCATTCCCAAAACATGCTTGGGTTACCACCTATAAGGGAAGCTGATTGTACGATTGTCCTCCTTTCGGGGACTATTCCTATTTCACTTCCGTCATATAGTATGGAACCAATAGTGTTGTAGGCTTAGAATTTCTTGTAGGAGGAACTGGAAAGAAAGGGTTTCATTTAGCCAAGTACGTCGTCATGGGTTGCAGTGGTCTTGTCCAAGAAGAAATAAAATGTAACTCTGAAGTTTTGTGTTGATTATCGCTAGCATTACCATGTAATATTAAAGATCACGTACCCACTTACATACATATATGATATTTTAGATAAATTAAGAGGTTCTCAGTTTCTATTTAAAAGTGAATTGTGATGAGAATATGACCAATTGTGAGTTTAGAAGGAAGATAATCCAATGATAGATTTTAGATGAATACATGGCCACTATGAACTTGCTTTCATTCCTTTTGGTATAATAAATGCACTGATGGTCTTCATGGATTTAATGAATCAGATATTTCCACAATATCTGGAATCTTTTCTTGTGGAGTTTTTAAACAACATCATGGTGTATTCATAGGCAAGGTTGGACAATGAGGAACACATGAAAAAAGTGTTACAAATCATGATATATCACTATTTGTTTGCCAAATTATCATAGCATGATTTTTGTATATAATAAGTACATCTTCTTGTCCATGTCATTATTGAGAAAGGCATTTCTATTGATCCTTAAAAGAAAAAAAATTATAACATGGAAACCACTAGATAATTCTTATGAGATATGATGTTCTTATGCCGTAGTTGGTTACTACCAATGACTTATGAAAGATTTCTCATGACGAGTGTCACCAGTGACATCTCTAAAAAACAACAATTCTCCATTCAAATGGATAGTGGAATGTCATATGCCCTTCTTGGAACTTAATGTTCATCCTACATCAACACATATCATGGTTTTTCTATAATGAGGACAGGTGTATGTGGGGTACTATAAAGCTCCTGGATCCGGGTTGGATTTTGTTCTCATTCATGGAAACCATATTTTTGATTGTTATTCAAGGCGATTGATGGTGCATGAGATGATTTAACTAACACACAATTTGAATTTATCTTCCATCATTAAGGATTTTAAAACATGCCAACATTATATCTTTTGTGAGAAATTAAATTTGATTATGAATCAAAAAATCTTGAAATAGTTTTTCTCACAAAAATATTTGAATACGATGAAAATAAGATAGATATAGTATCTCTAGATGTTTGATTTTGACATTATATATACACTAGGGAAAGGATATTCGGTGGCAGGTGGATTGTGCAGAAAGTCATATGCTCAGTTGGCGAATGAAGCCATAACTGAATGGTAGTTGATGTCGGTCCTAGTAGACATGCATTTGGAATGCGAATAATGAGGCGATGTTGTAGTTTTATTTTCATCTACACTTCTTCTTCATTTTTTAAATATGTTTAAGGGGTCCCAAACAACTGATGATTAATTTCTTATTATGAGTTCAAAACTCACAGGTGGGGAGACCATTTATGGATGGAAACATGATGGGAGTTCAGTTATGTGATTTGGATATATGATGGTTGTACCTAAGGATTATTAGGAACAAAACCTTAATTGTTACAACCATTCAAGATGGGTTATACATCATTGTAAACAGAATATGTTTAATTCATTTAAGGTGTTTTTTTGGTAGAGTTGGAGGAAAAGGAAGGTGGCCGAGTTCATTTCACGATGCTTAACTTGTCATAGGGTTAAAGCTAATAATCAAAGTCCAGTTTTTATGTTTCTATCTTTACCAATCCCATGGTGGAAATGGTATAATATAATGATGGATTTTTTTTATATTTCATCCATGAACGGTCTGTAAACATGTTCCCATATGGGTGATAGTGGATTGTCTTACCATGTCGTTCCATTTCATCCCTATTATTGAAACTCATATGTAGGATGATTGAACCTAAATATATATCCAAGAAGATTCATTGAGACACGATGTACCTGTGTCAATTGTCATAGAGAGAAATCTGAGGTTCACAACTTTTTTTCTGAAATCCTTTCAACAATCCCTTGGGACTTAGTTGACTATGAACACAATGTGTCATCATTAGATAGGAAACTAGTCTAAGAGGACAATACAGATGATGGAAGACGTGTTTTTTATATTCTCTAATGGATTTCTATGTCTCAGGGGAATATCATATACCATTGTGAAGTACGCATACAATAACAGCTATCTTGCCTCGATACATTTGCATCTGTTTCAAGAACTTTATGAAATTCCTTAAAGTTATCCACTATGCTGGGGTGAAATAGGTGAAAATTCAATATTTGGGCCATGCCATGTCTATGAAACAATGCAAAAGTAATATTTTATTAGAAAAGGGATGGATACAGGTCAGATTCATGAGAAATCGTATGCGGATAATCATCATAGGCCACTGTTGTTTGATGTGACTGTTCAAGTTTTCTTGAGGATCACTCCATGACGTTAACATTGTTTTTTCTTAAAGTAGGGAATGTTATCTCCTTGATATATTTTCCCTTTTAAGTACTTGGAAAGGGTTAGATAGGTGACATATTAGTTAGCATTACCACCAAAGTTCTGTTTGGTGCATTACTTGTTCCATGTATCTTAGTTGAAAATGTATCAACCTATTAAAGACCATTCAATCAGATGAGATCACATTGACCTCGAGTTGGATGCCTCAATGATACATATCCAGGTAAGGACTGTGGATTGTCAAGATAAATTCTTGTTTGTAAAAGCATCTGTCTACTATGGGTTTTATGGTACAATTGATAGATTCAGGGAGAGAGTTGGGAACGTGTGAAGAAAATGAAAGAGAAGTGGCTATAACTCAATCAGGGAAGAGAATGTTATCTACTTTATAGGGATATAAAGACCAATTATGGATAGAATTTAGTACCCTAGTTTCTTTTATGTAACCCTGACATGATAATTTTATCATTATAAAGTGTAATGGAAGATTTTTGGAGAGTTTTGAGAACATTGGATGATTTTTCGGGTCAAAATTAAGGTCGCAAAATCAGAAGACGGTTTGTCCAAACCGCGTGGAATTTCTAGGAGAATCCAAGCGCATTGCACTTCATGAGGTATTATCTCTTCTATATTTGGATAAATATTTTGGGATACCATGCAGGTGTAGTATATATAGACAGTGGCTACCGCATTGTTAGCACATTATTCTTCCAACTGTGCAGACAAACCATGCACAAAGTCGATTCTAGATCCTTAAAAATATTATCTCAATTGTTTGTAACCTCAATCACTCGTTTTTAAACCAAATTGGATCTAAGATGGAATTTTGTTTTAGTAAATTTATAATAGGGTTTTCTTATCTATCTGGTGTCAATCCAAAGGCATCCCATGGTGATTAAAATCAAGATTCTTGAGGTATGTGATTGTTCTTCTCAATTCTTGATTGGTTTTATAGATTAAACAAGATCTAATTCTCCCCTCATCGAGTTTTCTCATGTTGGAATCTGTTATGGTAGATCAATGTTAGTGTATATAGAATATGTTTCATTTTTTTCTTTATCTTTCGATTATAAGATATCTAAATATGTTCCATAATGAATCAATCTAGTATTCTAAAGCATTATTCATTTGTGAAATGATTCATAAAAAACCTTGTTGTAGATGGATTATACCATGAATCCACATAGTATTAAAAATTGGAATGATTTGAAATTGATTTACTAGTGATTAATTTATCATGAATTGGTAGGTTATTAATTGTTTGAAACCATCTTTGGTGATTGCTTCATAAATTGTAGAAATTTGAAAAAATCGGTGTTTTCAATAAGGATCTTTTTTTTCATGGTTTTAAAATATTTATTTTAAAAATGAGATTCTATGGAATAATGGAAAATGGATTTTATTAAATGGTTTCAATAAAAATAGGGTGTTTTATTGAAACAAAAGGGTTTTTTTGAAATTGGGTTGTTCCTAGGTTATCAATAAAAGTTCAGTTTTATTAAAAGAAATTTAAATAGTTGTTAGGAATGGTTTTTGAATACATTGGGTTCTTTGTAAGTTTATGTTTTATGTTCCCCAAAATAACATATGTGTATCATTGTTGTACAAGGTTCATGACCCTAGATTGGTATCATGTGTTATAGGGACACAAGGTAATATAACAAAAGACCACTCATGAACATGGAACTGTAGAATAATGCCTGCATGTGTGTGTGTATTTTGATATATGAAGTGGGTATTCTAAAATCATAATAAAAATAGTGTTGTAATATTTGATTATTTATTTTCTAGAAACTAACATACTGGGTATTTATTTCATTTAGTTTTCTTCTCACTTTTTTGCAAATGGTTTTTTGAACGTGTTTATATTTGGTAATAAACTGTTTTGGTAAATTGTTGTCTATAAACTATTTTTTATAATGTGTTAAACATTATATTATAGTATAATGAGTAGAAAATACATTGAGAAAACCAACTGAGTTTTTTACTCACCCCTTCATTAGCATTGTGGTGCTTTTGCATATTCTACCTTCTAGGGATTGGGAATATGTAATGTATCACACCTATATAGAACCATGATTTCATACTTTGGACTACATGGTGATGTTAGATTATAGTGCTTGTGGAGATTTGAGTTTGGGTGTCATCTTGGAGTTTATTTGTTTTCTTTCCACTATTTACATTGATATTGGTTTTTCAACAGTTGTAGTATTCATTGGATTGTTTTTATAAAGTGAATGATTGGTAGTGACATAGATTATTCCATTAATTATATAGTGAGTTATTTTTTGTTGGTTTTTTTCTTTGTTGTAATTAATAATACAATGGGTAATTAGTCCCCCACAAACATTGATACCCTTAGTAATTTATTTCCATCCATTAGTTGCTTGGGGATGTCACTTAGGCCATATAATGACTCATTGTACTCTCAAGCCAATCATAATTTCTGGGACCTTAAATATTTCATGAAGGATTTCAGAGAGATGATGATAGATTATTTTTTAATTTGAAAATTTAAGATAGTATGAATAATATTATCTCTATTTCACGAGTGTTGTTTATGTTCATTGTTTTCCTAATTACCTAAAACACTAAACCTAAAATTACCTTATCTATGTAAGTGATCCAATACATCCCTCTGGTGATTGATGTTTGGATGGAGAAAATTGGGTCACCATCAACACTATCAAATCTAGAAATGTAACATATATTTTATTAGAACAAGATCATGGAGTTTGGGTTTGGAGCTATTATAGTATCTTAAATGGAAAACCCAAATGGAGTGCCACCCTACATTAGATAGGGGTCTGGCCTCACCTCTAACAACAACGACGTAACCATGGAAGCCCCCTCAAATACGAGAGTTGGAGGCACCTCCAGCACACAACCCATCAGAGGGGTATCATATAGTGTAATATTCAATGTATTTGAAATCCGTGGGGGGTACATGAAAAATATTCTAGAGAATAGATTCCCACCAAATTCCCAATAAACTCATACACTTCTAATATACTATTATAGACCTTACATTATCACAAATTATCAATGTGGAAAAATTTAAATGGGGTAATAAGATAAATTTGATAATATACACAATACTAGGAAATCAATTCGACTATATTCACCCTTATGAATAACTTTTTAGATTCTAATCATAAAATGAGAAATAACATCATCAATTTTGAACTAATGTTGTTAATTCTAAAATTAATTATATAATAATATAAAATAAGTTTTATAAATTAGAATGTATTTATATGATTTAATGAAGGTTTCCAGGACCACCGCACTCCCTAGTTACCCATCCAAGGCCAATAGTGGATGAAGAGAGTTAATCTCCCATGAACCTCATCTTCTATTGACCACTAATTTGAGACTAACACAGAGTGAATATCAATCAATTGTGTGGGTTAAATTACCCTATATAAATTTTAAGGAACAATAGATTGTATGAAAAGAACCAAAAATCAAAACAATACCTGAAGTAAATAGGATATCATAATATATGTAATTTTATATATATAATGAAGGGGAAAATATATGTAGAAAAACTAAGACAGTGCAGAGACCAATAACTCTAGATAATACCGATAGCTACACAAAAAAGCATGTGATTCAGTTTGGCTATTTCCAAAAATAATTCCCATACATTAGAAAAACTATATACATAAAAATATAGTCATTATAACCTGTATTCTTAGTAGGATCCTACACGAAACCTCTCTTAATGTACAACAAAATCACACAACCACCCAATGAATAAATAAAGGAAATATACCATTCTTTTGTAAATCAAGTTATTTTCACCAATATCACTATGTATCACTCATCATGTAAAAAATATATGTAACCCATTCAAAAAAATATTATATTTTTATTTGATTTCATTTACCTAGCTTCCACTTCTCTTCTGCATTGTCTCTCTCAGAACCTAATGGAAGTTATTGTCACTATTCCCTAATATAAGTCATCCACAAACCTATGTAATATAATCACCTCCATTACTATATATTAAACATATAATCATATCATAATCATAATTTTATCCTTTTAGTAACCAAGATTATGTCTATAATCCATGACATATTATATAAGTACAATAGTCCCCAATACATAATATTATATCTATGAAAACATATGATAATCTGTGTCCACCACCAAATACCGGTCAAAATTATTCCCAAATCAATAACACTACACAATTTTTAATAATACTGAGATCAATGGACAAATAGGTTGGAACACATCATGAATAGTTAGCTATTATACCTTGGAATACACCAAAATATCTATATCTAATAGGAGAGAATGAGATAGAGTCAAATCATCAATCTATTTCCACACCATCCATGAAATTTTTAAACATCCATAAAAAAATATCTGGCTTTCACTTACCCTCTCTATTTGGTTGGAGTAATGTATTAAATAAAAAATATAGAAAAATATAATTCACATAAAAAATAACAGAAACTATATAGCCTTAGAATCATTTTTCAATATCATCTCATGATACTCTCAACTACCAGTACAATGGATATGATATCAAACAAGAATAAATATATATGGATCATCATAATTTATTTAATTAAAATTATCATTTTCTAAAATGAACATATATTTATTCTACAAATTAGTTCCAATTAAATTATTAATTCTCATGATTTTTTTTAAAATTATGTTTAAATCAATAGTAAAAATCGGGATCAACCACTAATCATTAATTAATAAAATTATAATATCATGAAACATATGTTTACATTATGTCTTATCGGATGTTGTAACATCCCGTACTCTTGTTCTAGTAAATAGTGCCCAAATCTCAGTCGGTCACAAGGCCTCAAACATATATTCTTAAACACCAAACGTTACTGACTAAAAAATATGGAATATGTGTGTACATGGGGAGACAAATACCACATAACATGAGTGTCTCACAACATAATGATGACATTTTATATGTAGCAACTTGAATAGAATAACCAGACAAAATATAACCCTAATTAATAGAGAAAAAAGTCAGACAGAATCCCCTATATAATGATGATACATAAGATATGTATATAATAAAGTAAGAAAAAAATATACATTGTTGTTTTACAACACCTAGAGAAATTACAAAAGGATAAAAGTTTTCCACTTGGATTGTGAGCCTCAACTCAGATTCAAGCTTCCCTTCTCCAAATAATCAATTACGAACCCGCAGTAGGTATCTTCCCATTATCAATACTAGAAAACATTTATTATTCTTCGTTACCCAAAGGTGGACCAAACTTTTTATAATTCATAATCTCATTTGGAAACCACCCTAGGTAGGTCCCTATTTATTAGTGAATTTATATAACACAAGTGTGTATGCAGAAATATACTATGTAAAAAAGGACTCAAAAGTAATCATACTATATGTAAAGGGTCCAATTTATATTTATTTTCACATAATCAATTTTATACTAAACATGAATTTTCCTACATTAGCATTACATCACATTTCGGAAATAATTAATACATTAAAAAAATTTTGATTCACTATGACCATTTCAATTTAGTGCATTGGGATAATCGAAATTTAAAAGCAAGTACATGAGTAAGTTATACTATCTCATGCTTGTTTCTCAATGATAACAATCCCTCATAGACATATCATAATAGGAATACATCTTCATGATCAATTGAATTAAACATAAAAATTGTCGACCTAAAAGTATCAATATTGGTATATAAGGGAGATATGTAAGAATAAACATGAGAAGAAGGGTTTGAGAATGTGATCATAACAATAGACGATCCTTCTAGGGTAAAAATAGAAAACAATCATTAATCACAACATAAATATTTTATGTTCATAAGAAATTAATCATTAGTAATAAAATAACATTATACATGAACGAGTATGATATACATAAAACATGGAAATGTGGAAAAAACATAATTATATTAAATTATTTCTTTAATGGTGATGGTATCAACTATAGGTCCATATTCTTACATCAGGTTCACTCCCCACACCAACTGGGTAGTCATTGATAACTCCCAAGGCCATCATTGTACCATGAGTTCACTACCTATACAATTTTGGTAGTCATGGTTCACTTCCATGATCATATTATTAGTATGCAAACACCCCCATATCATTTTGGTAGTCATGGTTCACTCCCATAAGAATATTAAAAGCCAAGGATCACTCTTAATACCATAATAGTCTATCTCAAGATATATAAATCATTACCCCTTGCATTTGAGGGATATATAGTTCCCACCCATCTCGTAATGAAATTATTCATAAATTTGACAGTAGATCATACAAAATAATATCATAAATCATGAATTTAATTTGGTATAATAATATTTTAATCATAAAATAACTTCTGAAAAATAATTCCAGATTTATAATAATTTTATAAACATTATGACCCCTCAATTTCGGTGGATTTCCAAACATATACCCTGTTAAATTGAAATGTTTTTCATAAACATAATGCAATAAAAAGAAACAACTCAGAGAAATAATATAAATGGAAACATTTAATGGTACCCCAAGAAATGAATTAGTAATAAAAACAGATGTCATAATACATGAAAAATCATTTTCAATTGTCCTTTGAAAAATATATGGAGGAAAATTCCCTTTATGCATTAAATACCCTTTTTAAAAATATAAAACATTTATGACTTTTTACAAAGAAAATATCATTGAAAACATAATTTTCATGCATTGAAATGAACCATAATTTTTTTTTGAAATCACCTTCCTTGAAAAATATCGTCAAATATTATTTAAATAAATTTTTTAAATAGTTTATGAAAATAGTTTTTAAATCATTTTTTTAATGCAACCGATTTCTGACCGAAGAGAGAAAGAAAATCAGATTTTCATAAAATATGTATATAACAACATCATTACCAAATATTGGAAAATATTGTACTAATAAATAGGTATAAATTTAATAAATATCTTATAATAAATTCCATGGGTGTTGATGAGTAGCGAATCCTAATATTTCTTCAATGGTAGTATAATTATAAACAAGCCCGATAAATGATGAGCTGATTAAATAAAATATTACAAGATAGTAACATTGAATCATAATCCCCATGTATGAAAATGAAATTAAATGAAAATAAAAATATCATTAAAATAAGTATATTGATGATATAACATGTAAAGGTCATTATATACACCTTATGAAAAAACATAGATATAAAACATGACAAGTTTATTAAAATAGGTAAATTGTGATGAAATTTTTATAACAATATGGTAGGATATGGGACAGAAATCACCTGAAATAAAAATTATCAAATTTATATGTTAATGACCATAATTTTATATATAATAATCACTAAATAAATCAATTGGTAGTATACACAACATACAAAAGAAATGATTGGTGAACAAGATGTGTATCTCATAGAAATAAAAAGTGAGATGGAATTTTGTACCTTATATCTTATCTTTATTTGTACACGTACAAACATACATTAGAATAAATAAATTATTATTATAAATATTTATAATAACCATAATATTATTTCTAGTACCAAATATTATTTTATTAGGACATTATATTATAAATTATTAATCAATCAAATTTACGGTTTCAATTAACATAACATTCTCATTGTTTTTCGTATGTGACTTAATTTGTTATATTTTTGTGCCTCACACTTATATAGAGATTTAAAGATTTAAAAACATTATATATGTATAATTCCTATTCAGTATACATGTTTTTATTATAATATAGAGATTAATGATATCTGAAATTTAATACTCAGTTCATGGAGACGGTGGACCGTACGTACACATGATGGTTGTTTTAGTTTTTCATTGTAATATTAAATGAATGAAAGTAAAAAAAATATGTGAGAATATAAAAATTATCATTAAATTAGTGTTATTATGTTCTATATATCATATAAGATCACTAAATGAATCCCTAATACATTCAAAGTAGAGTTTGAATGAATCACATTGCCTTGATGAGGTGTAGTCCACAATTCGCCTAATGTAATTATCTAATTTACAATAAAAATGAAAATTAGGTAGGTGGGATTTATTAAATAACTAAATAAGTATAAATAAATAATGTCCCTGTCCACATTCACCAAAAGGAGGGAAGAGTTAGTAGATTTCCAGACTCTTCCTTCTTTATGTTGAAGGAGAGATATGACCCCCGAAACCTACCTTCAATAGGTCCCGGAGTGGCGACCAGCACCAAGGGCATGAAATCAAACTCTAAATGGAAGGAATTACCCTTTTTATTTTAATAGGATTGTGAGATAAGATAGTGAATCCCACAACACCAAAACTGAAAGAAAAATTAAAGCCAAGAACCATTCCTAATGCATGTTACAAAAGTAAAATCCACAATGTATAAGGAGACTACAAAGAAAAATCCTAAAAAATCACAACAGCAACTGTGATCATCTATCACAATGTCTGAGCTAGTACGGTCCATCAGGATCCCCCATGTCCTCCTTGAAACCTGAAAGTAGTTTTATACACATAGGGTGAGCATACAAGTATACTCAGTAGGGAAAAACCAAAGACTCTCGTGCACAAGTGGGGAGGCATACTAATGCCCTGTGAGAAAAGAGATAACCAATCAGCTAGAAAGTAAAAAAACCACCCAAGCCTCACCAAGGTACACTCCCTAGATAACACATGTCAGGTAATGTATAGTAATAGCACATCGATGTTTGGGTACCTCGTTCCACTTTTCCACTGGTTATTGAAGACATCCTACGCATCGAATCAATCCCACCATTCTCTTTGCAGTCCCACTACCATACCCCGTCCTCACAGACCTAGGCCACAACCTCACTGCAGTCCCACTGCAAAACCTCACCCCTAGACACCTGGGCCACAACCACGAGACGTAACCACACCCGCAAACACCTTGATCAGAACAACTGTTGCCACACCCGAAGACACATCGGCCTCATCCCGAAGACACTTGGGGAAAACCCTACCCGAAAAAACCTTGGCCAACCACCAAAACCACCCCGCCCGAAGATTCTTGGGCTAATAATGGACTTCAGGTCATCACAACTTGCCCGAAGATACGATGGCTAACTGGGAAAGGGAGCAGAAATGAGCTAATAACTAGACACTAATAGAAGTGTTGGGAAAAACACCCTCCCACATGATATGGGGGTGTTTGGAACTAAGTTCTTAACTTGGGTGGGGCGTGAATAATAAACACAAAAACTACAATTATATGTACAGGTAACAAGAACTCACCCAATCTAGTTTTTTCATCAGCTAACCTAAAGAACACTATCCTTACTATTAATTCATAATAGAAGTGAATGGCACCCATTCCCAAGTCACATCTCACACCAAACCAAATCCCCATGTCCCATCCTTGCTTTCATGTTCAGTAGTAATGTTTAAATAAGTTTCTGCACCTACTTGGGCAACTAGCAAGCATAAGCACAAGCCAAGGAAAGAGTACACCAAAAATAAATTTAAACATTCACACCTGGTTCTCTTGTAAAAGCACATCATGTGAGACCCCTCCAAGTATTGGAACCAAAGCAAGTCAAAGTGAGATACAGTCCCAAGTTACTAGAACTATGAATGAGAAGGTTTCAAAATAGAAGAGGATCCCACCCCGATTCATGATACAAACATAGGATCCCATCCTCACCCACATTACCCCATCAATCTAACCCCCTATCAGAAAACCATAAGGTCACCCGTAATCGGCCCGTGGGGGAATCAACCAAACCAATACTACCAACACAAGGAAGACTCAACATGTATTTTTAGATTTAAAAGATTTAACACACACCATGATTTCAATTCCACTGGGCTTAAACCAGGGTTATCATAGAAAATGAGTTGATCCTGGTGCTTCCAATTTATTTAGATGAATATATGTAATTAACCAATTTACTTTAACAAAATACAAATCATTCTAAAATCAAGAGATAAGGGTTTATTAGTGCATAGAGAAATAACACCAACGGCCATCATTTTCTATAGGCGTAAGCCCGCACAATTCAGAAATAATTAATCATGAAAGAGGAGAAAAACAGAGTAGCATAATCGATCACACCCAACCCCTTCATTCTTTAGAAATCATTTATTATCTTCATTAAAGTTTGGTTCATCCAATTATATAGAAACATTAGAAAACCCACCCCGCAAGATACACTGAAAGGAGTGACGAAGGTGAAAACCCTACTTGACTGATCAAGGAGACGTTTTTCTCCACGCGCCAGGAACAAGGGATACAAGATTTGCAGGGGAGGAATGTCGGGAAATCCAAGGATGAGCAGAAGACATCAGGATATGCACACCACAACTTTCGGGATGAAAGTACATCAAGCGTACCATAGAAAAGAGTGAAGTCGTCTAAAAGGGGAGAAGGGGGAAGAATAACTTCTTCTGCGATATATAGATAAAAGCCTGTTCTACGGGATATGTGAAATTTGAACTCTTTAAATTGGGATCGTCATTCGTCACGCAGTTGGGTGGTTACGCATGACTGAATTAATTTTTATTTAATGTGGAGGTTTCTCATGATTTTTAGATATTAATTATGTGTTAAAACAACCTTGAAATGACTTAGAAGGTCAAAAAGGCCTAAGAGTGGTGTTATGGGAAAAACTGTAGAAGTAAAACCCGACAAGGCTGGATAACACCGATCGGTCGCGTCGATCGGTCGCACCGAAATTTGGCAAAGGGAGGGGTCATGAGAGTATGGGCCATTTCCTTAGTTACCTTTCAAACCATTCTCGTCCTCGAGAATCAAACCCCAGACTGAAGGAAAGATGAGGGGTTCCGAATAGCCACCCCGGAAGATACCTCTCAGTAGTGAACCTCTTCAACACATGAACACCTTATCCCCTGAACAAACACAAATGCCCTACCATTCCTTTCCCCATGCAACCATGCCAAACAAAAGGATAAACCGTCTGATACAGTGGGAGAGGGGTTTCCCTTCATTCGTGTTAAGATACTATCTTCTTTGGGTGGAAATGACTCTCCCACACGGTATTAGGTGCATCGACATTAATGCGTCTTAACATGGGATTAGTTCCTCCCCTCCCAATTCTTTAGGGAATCTCACACACACATCCACAGAAAAGGAAACTGCACGTCCATAGCCAACAAGGTAAGAATTACACAGTAAACAAGTACTGACCAAATAGGACAAAATTCAAAATAGCTTGGGGTATTGGGCACACATATGTGCTTCCCTCCCCCAGGTACATTCCTCAAGTCCACCATGTCTTCATAACACACGAACCAATGGAATGGTTCACCCATGATGCACTTTCTCCTTACGATCCTCGATCTTGATTGGTCGTTATATGAAGGTCGCATCCTCTTCTACATCTAACTCTCCCCAATCGATGACGTGGGAGTCGTCGTGTAGATATCGACAAAGCTGGGAGATGTGAAAGACGTTGTGAACATTATCCAACTGTGGTGGAAGCGCCAGCTGATACGCCACCTCACCAACTCGTCCCAGCACCTCGAAGGGTCCGATGAACCTAGGGGAGAACTTACTCCCCTTCTCAAACTGTCGCTACCCACATCGAGGCGAAACCTTCAAAAACACATAATTCCCAACCTCGAACTCCTAGGGCCTCCTCCTACGATCGGCATAAGACCTTTTCCGGTCATGGGCTGCCTTCATCCTTTCAAGAACGAGCTGAACCTTCTCTATCATGCCCTGCACCACCTCCGGGCCAAGGATGCCAGCCTCTCCGACTTCGGTCCAGTACATGGGTGAGCGACACGGACTCCTGTTCAAGTCTTCTAAATGATCCATACCAATGGTAAAGTGATAGATATTATTTTAGGCAAACCATATCAGAGGAAATTGTCGCACCCACGATCCTCCTGAGTCAAGAACACATGCCCGCACCATATCTTCCAAGGTATTGATGGTGTGCTCTATCTGTCCGTCTATCTGGGGATGGAAAGTAGTGCTAAGACATATTTCGGTGCCAAAAGAGTGTTTAAATCCTCTCCTGAATCGTGAGTTAAACCATGCATCCAAATCTGAGACTATGGTCCTAGGAACTCCATGCAACTACACCACCTCATCCACGTACCTTCGTGCTAAAGCATCTACTGCACCGACTCCTTGATAGCCAGAAAGTGAGCTGACTTCATCAATTGATCCACTATTACCCAGATGGCATCGTATCCCCATTGCACCTTGGGAAGTCCCATGACTAAATCCATCGAGATGTAATAACACTTCCACTTGGGGACATCTAGAGACTGCAACAGGCCGCCTGGAACACGGTGTTAAGCCTTCACCTGCTGACACACAAGGCACTTGGCCAAAAACTCTGCCACAACTCACATTACTCCGTGCCACCAAAACTATCTCTTCAGACCTTGGTACATCTTGGAAACTCCCAGGTGCACTTCTACGGGAGATTTGTGTAACTCACTAAGAACCTGGCCATGCGTCACCTCTGGAACAAACAACTTTCCACGGAAAATCATCTGGTTCGGACCATCCTCTATCCACACTTCCGAAGCATTTCCCTGGTCAAATCGATCACACATCACATTGAACTCTAGGTCTCCCCACTGAGACTCCTCCACTTTCCTCAAAAGAGAAGATTTTACTATCATCTGATACAGGAAACCTCCACCGATATCCATCCTCGCATCTAGGTGAAAGGAATCAAAGTCCTCCATTGCCTTTTAAGCGAATGCCGAATCTCAGACTGCATCCTTCTGCGACCTCCTTCTCAATGAATCAACCACTATATTCCCTTTTCTTTAAGTGTAGGAAATCTCGAGGTCGTAATCCTGGAGGAACTCCATCCTCCATCACTGTCGTATGTTTAGGTCCCGCTGGGAGAAGACATTCCTCAAGCTTTTGTGATCCGTGAATACCACAAAGTGTTCTTTGATGAGGTAATTCCTCCATAACATTAGTTCGAAAATGCCGCTGCAAGTTCCAGATCATGGGTGGCATAATTACACTCATGAGGGTGTTGCTTCCTAGACCCATAAGAGACCACCCCATGTCGCTACATCAACACACATCTGAGGCCTTTCCCTAAAGCATCACAAAACACCTCATATACCGCCCCTTCTTTGAGTAGTCTCAGCATAGGGGCACTAACCAATTTTTCCTTCAGATAGTTGATGGATTCCTCACACTACTCACTCCACCGAAAAACCAGGTTCTTCTTGGTCAAGGCTGTCAAAGGGGCTGCAACTCGGGATAAGTTGGGTACGAACCTTCGATGGTAACCTACCAGCCTGGGGAAACTACGATCCTCTGGAACATTCATGGGTGCTTCCCAAGAATCAACTGCCACAACCTTTTATGGGTCCACCGCTATCCCCTTCTCAGATACTACATTCCCAAGGAATTGTAACTCTCGCATCCAGAACATTCATTTCGACAACTTCACATAGAGCTGGTGCAGTCGCAGGACCTCCAAAACCATTCTCAGGTGCTCTGCGTGGTCCTCATCTGATCTTGAATAGATCCGGATGTTGTCGATTAACACTACTACGAACCGATCTAGGTACTCCCGGATGATAGAGTTCATAAGCCCCATGAACACAATCGGGGTGTTCATAACACCAAAAGTCATGACTAAAAATTTGAAGTTCCCATATCTTCACCTAAAGGCTATCTTCGAGATGTCACCCTCTTTTACCCTCAACTAGTGATACCCATACTACAGTTCGATCTTTGAGAACCATCATGCCCCCTTCAGTTTGTCGAAAAAATCATTTATCCATGAAATATGGTAGTGATTCTTGATAGTTACCAGATTCAGCCTCCTGTAGTCTATGCACATCCTGAGACAACCATCTGCCTTCTTTGAGAACAAGACTAAAGCACCCCACGGTGATGCACATGGTCGAACATAACTGTAACACCCCGAGATTTTATGAAAACTTTTCCTTTTAATTTCATTAATGTCTTGTTTTGTACGCTACACAAAAAGTAGCTTGCAAAACACTCATCCTTGACTTGCCTTGCATTACACACAATCACGATCTTCCTCGATAGCGTGTGTAGTACGCAATACTGAGATTCACTAAACAACGATATGCTATTAAAATATTATTAAAACTAGACGTTATGAATAGTAATAACCACCTTTTAAAAATTTAGAAATTTTATCTCTCAAAATGGACTTCATTTTTGGATTCAGAGTATCGAATTTAGCCTAAGGTGAAATTTTGGAACTTTTCGGATAACTTTCATATTCTGATGAATAGTGAAAATTACTAAATTTTAATTAAAAACAACTTTTTTAATTGAAATAATTAATAGTGATAAATTATTAATATGAGTGGTTTTAAAGTATATTTAGAATATATTTTAAAAATTTAATAAAATTTTGGTCATTGGATGTAATTTCACATTTAAACCAGTTATAAACAAGTGGCAATCTTTTGATATTTGTTATCTCTTAAAAACACGCTACTTGTTTTGATGATGGGAATTAAGTTTTAAATTAGTTAATGTAACTGATATGTTTTGAATTTGATAAAATAGACATAATTTTTTAATTCATAATATCAAATATATCTTAGGCCTAATTTTTGGTATTTTTCTGGAAACATTCATTTTTTGATGAATAGTGAAACCACTAAGTGGTAGTTAAAAAAACTGAATTTTTCATAAAACATAATTTTACCGCTTCTCTGAGTGGAATTTCGAAATTCCGAGAGAAATGGTTAATATCATTGTCTAAAATGTGGTTCAATGAGATGAATTTTTTTTGATGAATAGTAACTTTTTACTTTTTTACCACGGTTAAAAGTAAATAGGGGAATTAAGGATAAAAGTGTTATTATTATTACCCTAAAACATGTCCTAATTATATTGGATTAGTTTAATTAGATCAAATACAACCTTAGGAATAAAATACGACCAATTAGGCCCACATGGATTAGATTAGGCCATTTATTATCAATTTATTTAAAGAAGGGTTAAAATAGTTAAAATCAATGTTTAATAACTATATCATTTTTAATATAGGGTTATACATAAGATAAATTCGACTATAAATATTAATTTTAAATCTAAAATGATTTCAAACATAATGGTATTTTATTTGTAATTTTTAGAATTAAAATAATGTAATTTATTTATGATACAAAGATGATGCAGTAATTATCCTATTAATGAAATATTGACAAAATTGATGTTATAAATAAACAAATAAATGTAATTTTAGAAATTTTATGAATTAAAATAATTTTATATGTTAATATGACATGTTATTATTTATTTAATTAATTTTTTTCGAACTAATCATTTTGTTATGATTTTCACAAAAATCAATTTTCAAATAGTGTCAAAATTGACATAAAATAGTTTTTAAAACAAATATTATATTATTAATTGTTATTATATTCTTAAAATTATAATGTTAGGCCATGATACTTATATCATGATAGGTGTATTATAAATGGACCCCTTGGGGGTCGCTTGGATGTATATGGTATGTTTATTAACTATATAATATAAAAAAACAAAGTGACATGGTAAATGTCAATCTAATTAACTATGAGTTAAAACTAAAAGATAAGGTTAGTATAATGACCTAAACATGTCTAAATTCTATTGGATGAGAGGAGTTCTACCCATCCCCACCTTATCTTCTAAATAAATCAATTTGGAGCTATTTAAAACCGAATATGTCTTTATAATAAAATAATATTTTTAGTTATTCCAAAGGTGCCCCTCTCCTCCCTTATAAAAGAGAACCTCCTCCCCATCTTCCTCACACCATATTGAGCCTTCAAGATCGGCCAACCCCTGACAAATTATCTTCTCCACTTCCCTAGAAACATCCTAGAGGTCCTGGTCTTCTTAAAAGACCAATTTTAGTGCCCTAAGAAGATGACTCAAAGAGGAGCATCAAAGAAGTGGTACTGTCTGTTACTGATTCTTTCAACATTATTTCTTCTTCCACTTGTTCTTCTTAGGTTGTTTAATTATGAAGTAACAACATCAGTATCACTAATATACTTATATTTTATTATTAGTATGAAACAACCCTGTTTCACCATCTATCCATCCTACGGAAAACGAAATCACCGCGCGTGCGTACGTACAGAATACCGTCTCCACGCCGTGGTGTAATCTATTTTCCACCACCACATTACTTGGATGGGTATAATGGTGTAAATAATAACTATTTATGATTATTTTAAAGTGATATTGATTCTGAAATATTATACATACACTCCAATACAGTCCCACGATCATGAGAATGATATCATCGCTCATGCGTACGTACGGACTACTGTCTCCACGACGCGATGAGATTCATTATCCACGTTAACCATTTATGAATGATTATAAAGTATATATAATAAGTAATCATGAAATATATGAAATAATAATGATACTGTATTTATGTTTATATATATGTATGACATCTACTTAATTCCATTCAACTCAATAAGGAAACTAAAACAGCGTTCATGCGTACGTACGGCCTACCGTCTCCATGAACGGTGTATTTCTTTCCATTTACTGATTTATTATATATATGTATATTATGAATATATATTATATATAAATATTGTTTTATATTCTATAATTAAGTAATCATTATCTAAGTAATCATATGAATAATTACAAGTCAAAACACGGACGACAAATGAAACAGTTTAACCCAAAACGCTCTTTAACGTGGAATTTACAAAAGAACGGGTAATATAAAGTCATATGTGAACCATATATGATATCATAAAAATTAGTATGATTTTTGAATAAGTAAATGACATTATTTAAATCATTATATAGGAGGTTCGGACACTTATGAAGCAAATCGGTCCTACGGTAAGGGAAAATATCAAATCTCATTTTTATCCGAGATTGTTTATACTTTGGTATTTACTGGGGTGTATTTTATCATCCACATACATGTTTACTCAATATGTAATATTTACATCATTATACAATATTTTATATCCAATTTTACCCTTCGGTGAGTTTTTAGTAAAAGATATGAAAGGAATCTTTTGTCATTTTTCGTATGAGGTACTTTTTGACTTTTTCGACAAAAGTACGAGATGAATGTTTTCTTTTAACTTATACTGCATGAATGGATTTTTAAAAAATTATTTCAAAGAATATTCCCTTACCAGTTTTCAAGTTTATTTTTAATCAACTTCTTTTAGTTTAGAATTGTATGACATGTTAAGAAAGGAAATGTGTTTTTGAAGTAGAAAGGATATTTTCCTCAAGAATGGAGTTCAAGTGTTTTATCAAAATTATTTTCCATCTAAGATAATAAAGGGTTCTGTTCCTATCCCTATTATTACCTTGATTTGATTATGTTGTGATGAAATTATTTTTATGAATTCATTTATATTATATGAGTTGTGTTATGATGTCACGATGTTTAAGATTCCCATTTTTATTTCATGGGTTATGCTATGATGTAGGGTTTATGATTTTGTGGCACACATAAGAATGGTATCATTATGAGATGGGTGGGACCTATATCTCCCTCCAATGCATTGGGTAAATATTTTATATCTAATGAGATAGACATGGCTAGAACGGCAGGTGAAACTGGTTCAGTGAAACAGGACTGAAACGATGAATGAACTCGGTTCAGAAATTGACTTTGTCCACTAAGATAGTCTTGGCAATGAGTCTTGACTAATAAAAAATGATTCTCCATGATTATGTGTGTACGCCAAAAAGTTTCATGTTTTATGTTATGATTATTGGGATTACATTTCACTACTATGATTTATCCCATGTTATGATATTATGATCTCTTTTGCAGTATAAGATTTCCAAAATGTTATGTTCTTATGAATATGATGTGATTGATATTTCTTTTTTTTACCCTTAATGAGCATTTGAGCTCACCCTTTTATTTTTTATTTTCCCCAGGATATAAAGAAAGGTTTTAGGTAATAAAAAAAGGGAAGATATTTATGGGAGATGTTGAAGATCTTTCACCATGATTAGTATATTACATTCCGAGTTTCCGAAGACACTAAACTATTACGGTCCTTGTGTGTGTGTTTTTTTATGTACTAAGTATTCCGCAAAAGTAATGTAATGTCCATGTACGTTAGGCTTTGGGTCTTTACAGTTGGTAACAGAGGAAAGGTTTAGTCAACCATTGGAATCTAGGATGCGAGAAATTTAGTGAGATCCCTAGAGATATTTCTAAGGTATGTCTAGGGATGTCCCCAAGGTTAAGTATAAGTATAGGTTATAGTCCTATAATTACAGTAACGATCTTAGAATTAACCCTAAGATGTTAGATATTGAAGGTACTCCTCCTTTGTTGTGTTGTTTTTCCCGAGCATGATTTTTTCTTCTCACACTATTCTTTTGGGTTTTAGATTATGGCTGGAACCTGAAGGAACCCTGTTGATCAATGTAATGGACAATGCATTGATTTTCCTACTGAACAAACAAATGTTATGGGAGATGGAGTGAAAAATATTATTGATATACTTACAGAATCTATGAATCATTCTGGACTTCCAAATGAGCAGAGAAGGGAACAATATTCTATTGAGTCCTTCATGAGGCAACGTCCACCTTCTTTCAGTGGGTCTTCTGATCCACTTGTTGCTGAACAATGGATCAGTACTACTGAAAAAATATTTTCAGTTCATCATTGTTCTGAACATGATAAAGTCATCTTAGTAGTGTATCGTTTGGAAGCTGATGCTGATCAATGGTGGAATCATATCAAGAATACAAGGCCAAGAGATGAAATTGAGTCCATGGAATGGGAAGAGTTCAAGAACATATTTTTCAATAAGTACTTCCCTCGTATTCTTCGTACAAATATGGAGAATTAGTTTCTTGAACTAAAGAAAAAGGATGATGAATATGTTGGTATATACGAAGCGAATTTTACAAGGCTTGCAAGGTATGCATCTGGCTTTATCATCCAACCTGAAAGTAAAGTTGATCGATTATTCAGTGGCTTAAAACCAAGTCTTCGAAGGGCATTAGCTATAATAGACTTCAGTAGCTATGAGGAAATTGTGTGTTGTGCAATCAAGGTAGAAATAGAAGTTGGTGTTATTTATCCATCTCATAGTTTTGACAAGAAACGAATGATGGAGTTCAAGGAGAAATCTCAGAATAATGGTGAAATGAAGATGAGTGTTTCCTTATGCTCAAAGTGTGGAAAGAAGCATGGTGGATATTGTCTTAAAGGGACAAGTAAATGTTTCAAATGTGGAAAGGAAGGTCATCGGGCATTTGAATGCTGCAATGATGGGAAGAAGATGTCTAATGATGTAAAAAAAGGAAGGGATACACAGAATGAACCTACTACACTTCAATGCTTCAAGTGCAAGGAAATGGGGCATTATGATAATAAATGCCGTAATCCAAGGTTTAGTGATGATCGATATGAGCCACCACTTAAGGCAAAGGACAAAGGGAAGTCACATGCGATCACCATTGGCGATGTTGAATATGACAACGATGTGGTGGAATGATTAAGTGTTTAGGTAATGGGATTCCAAAATAATGTTGTATATAGTATCATGTAATATTGGAATATTTATGTATTGGTCTATTGTGGTTTTCAATAATTTTATGCTACCGCTAACCATGGAATGTGATTGAGATATTTTTGGAAAAACGATGATATGCGCATAATTAAGGGATAAGGGAGAAATGAAATGTATGACAGTATTCATGAGCTCATGATTGATATAAGGACTAAGTGATATCATGGTTTGAGTATATATAATTTTGAGGATTTTGGTAGATGGAAAGAGTTAACTTTTAACAACATTCATGTTTTCAATAAGGTTCAATGGGTATTCATTTTTGTCAAGAGAATACATGATTAAGGCCATTGAATGTTTGGAATGTGACCAACAAGACATATCACATGATATATGGGGATCAACAATGGTATTAACATGCTAGTTTTATGAACTCTTTGTTAATTGTTTTCACTATAATATGAGATTAGACAAAATTATTTTGGATAATCCTAAAGATTGGAATGGATTATGATGGACATAAGTTGTTATTATTTAAGGATAGATGTTTTTTCGATATTATTTATGGGATTTTATAGTAATGTAGTTTTAGAAAGTGGACAACCTGCAGGATGGGAGACAACCCATCACGTCAGACAAGGCTATGGGAATCGAACCCACAACCGAAGTGCAACTGGCCTTTATCGCCTACCACTGGCCTACACGAATTCCCTGTTTAGTAGAAACTAGTTTTATTATATTAAGAAGTATGATATATGATGTATAAGTACATTTTAGGAACCATATATGATTAATCTCACAATAGATGGACTTAAGTATTTTTTTGATAACATTTCTAACCTTTTGTTTGAGACAGATGGAATGACCCATAATTCTATCACATGATCTGCTAACAGATCGCAAATGAAAAATTCAACTTCATTTCTTTTCGAGATGAATAGGAAATTGTCCAAATAACGACCAACAATGAGACTATACCAAAATCAAGAAAGTATTTCTTCTAATTAAAATTTCATTAACATTAAGGAAATGATCTTGAAAACCAAAAATGTTGTCCTAGTGCTCTGATATCTGATGAATCAGATGGTAACTTAGATCGTCACAAATTTATGGCTTTGTGATTGCTGGATTTTATATATCCATGTTCTCTACCACTCTCCATCAGAACATGATGGTTAGATTTCTCTTCCATATCCATATATTCACTATGTGGAAACCTAGTGATTAGTTTATTTGGGTAACCATTACGTTTCATAATTTTGTTTTTAAATATTGGTTTTGGTATTCCTTTTTACGATGTGGGTTTCTATTAAAGAAAATTTCGAATAGTAAACCATTTATATCCCCGACGAATTTCGAGGGCGAAATTCATTTTAAGGGGGGTAGAATGTAACACCCCGAGATTTTATTAAATATTCCTTTAAATTTTTTTAATATCTTGTGTTGTACGCTACACTAAAAAGATCTTGCACAACACTCATCCTTGAAATGCCTTGCATTACACGCAATCACGACTTTCCTCGATAGCTTTTGTAGTACGCAATACCGAGTTTCACTAAACAACGATATGCTATAAAAATATTATTAAAACTAGCTGTTATGAAAAGTAATAACCACATTTTAATATTTTAGAAATTTTATCTCTCAAAATGGACTTCATTTTTGGTTCGGAGTATCGAATTTATCCTAAGGTGAAATTTTGGTACTTTTTGGATAACTTTCATATTCTGATGAATAGTGAAAATTACTAAATTTTAATTAAAAACAACTTTTTTAATCAAAATAATTAATAGTGGTAAATTATTAATTTTAGTGGTTTTAAAGTATATTTAGAATATATTTTTACAATTTAATACAATGTTGGTCATTGAATGTAATTTCACATTTAAACCAGTTATAAACAAGTGTCAATCTTTTGATAGCTATTATCTCTTAAAAGCACGCTATTTGTTTTGGTGATGGGAATTACTTTTTAAATTAGTTAATGTAACTGATATGTTTTGAATTTTATAAAATAGACATAATTTTTGAATTCATAATATCAAATATAGATTAGGCCTAATTTTTTGTATTTTTCTGGAAACTTTCATTTTTTGATGAATAGTGAAACCACTATGTGGTAGTTAAGAAAAACTGAATTTTTCATAAAACATAATTTTACCGCTTCTGTGAGTGAAATTTCTAAAATCAGAGAGACTCGGTAAGTATCAAGGACTAAAATGTGGTTCAATGAGATGAAAATAATTTTTGGTGAATAGTAACTTTTTACATTTTTTTCCACGGTTAAAAGTAAATAGGGTAATTAAGGGTAAAAATGTTATTACTATTACAATAACACATGTCATAATTCTATTTTATAAGTGTAATTCGACCAAATACAATCTTAGGATTAAAATATGACCATTTAGGCCCACTTGGATTAGATTGGGACATTTATTATCAATTTATTTAAAGAAGGGTTAAAATAGTTAAAATCAAAGTATAATAACTAAATCATTTTCGATATAGGGTTATACATAAGATAAATTCGACTATAAATTTTCATTAGAAAGCTAAAAAAATTCCAACATAATGGTAATTTATTTGTACTTTTTAGACTTAAAATAATTTAATTTATTTATGATACAAAGATGATGCAGTAATTATCCTATTAATGAAATATTGACATAATTGATGTTATAAATACCCAAATAAATGTAATTTGAGACTTTTTATGAATTAAAATACTTTTAAATGTCAATATGACATTTTATTATTGATTTAATTAATTTTTTTCGAACTAAGCATTCTATTATGATTTTTACAAAAGTCAATTATCAAATTGTGTCAAAATTCACATAAAATAGTTTTTAAAACATATATTATATTATTAATTTTTATTATATTCCTAAAAATATATGTTTGCCCAATATACTTATATCATGATAGGTGTATCATTAATGGAACACTTGGGGTCACTTGGATGTATATGGTATGTTTATTAAGTATATAATATAAAAATACAAAGTGACATGGTAAATGTCAATATAATTAACTAAGAGTTAAAACTAAAAGATAAGGTTACTATAATGACTTAAACTTGTCTAAATTCTATTAGATGAGAGTATTTCGAACCATCGCCACCTTAGCATAGAAATAAATGAATTTTGAGCTATTTAAAAACGAATTTGGATTTATAATAAAATAATATTTTTAGTTATTCCAAAGGTGCCCCTCTCCTCCCTTATAAAAGGGAACCTCCTCCCCCTCTTCCTCACGCCACATTGAGGATTCAAGCTCGGCCAACCCCTGCAAAATTCTCTTATCCACTTACCTAGAAACATTCTAGAGGTCTTGGTCTTCTTCAAAGACCAATTATAGTTCCCTAAGAAGAGGACTCAAAGAGGCGTTTCAAAGAAGAGGTAATGTCCGTTACTGATTCATTCAACTTTATTTCTTCTTCCAATTCTTCTTCATAGGTTTTTTCATAATGATGTAATAACATCAGTATCAATAATATACTGATATGTTATTATAAGTATGAAAAAACCCTATTTCACCATCTATCCATCCTACGGAAAATGAAATAACCGCGCGTGCGTACGTACGGAATACCGTCTCCACGCTGTGGTGTAATCTATTTTACACCACAACCATACTTGGATGGGTATAATGGTGTACATAATACCGATATATGATTATTTTAAAGTGATATTGATTCTGAAATAGTATAAATAAACTTCAATACAGTCCCACGATCATGAGAACGATATCATCCCTCGTGCATACGTACAGACTACCATCTCCACGACGCGATGAGATTCATTCTCCACGTTAACCATTTATGAATGATTATAAAGTATATATAATAAGTAATCCTGAAATATATGACACAATAATGATACTGTATTTATGTGTATATATATGTATGACATCTACTTAATTCCATTCATCTCAATAAGGAAACTAAAACAACGTTCATGCATACGTACAGCCTACCATCTCCATGAATGGTGTATTTCATTCCATTTTCTAATTTATTATATATATGTATATTCTGAATATATATTATATATAAATCACGTTTTATATTCTGAAATTAAGTAATCATGATCCATGTAATCATATGAATAATTACATGTCAAAACACGGACGACAAATGAAACAATTTTACCCAAAACGCTCTTTAACATGAAATTTACAAAAGAACGGGTAATATACAGTCATAAGTGAACCATATATGATATCATAAACATGATTATGATTATATAATAAGTCAATGACATTAGTTAAATCATTATACAGGAGGTTCGGACACTTACGAAGCAAATCAGACCTAAGGTAAGGGAAAATATCACAATCTCATTTTTATCCGAGATTGTTTATATTTTGGTATTTACTAGGGTGTATTTCATAATCCACATCCATGTTTCCTCAATATGTAATATTTAAAAAATTATAAAATAGTTTATATCCAATTTTACCCTTCGGTGAGTTTTTAGTAAAAGATATGAAAGGAATCTTTTGTCGTTTTTTGTACGAGGTACTTTTTGACTTTTCCGATAAAAGTACGAGAATAATGTTTTCTTTTAACTTATACGACATGAATGGATTTTTAAAAGATTATTTCCAAGAAGCTTCCCTTACAAGTTTTCATGTTTATTTTTAATCAACTTCTTTTAGTTTAGAATTGTATGGCATGTTAAGAAAGGAAAAGTGTTTTTGAAGTAGAAACGATATTTTCCTCAAGAATGGAGTTCAAGTGTTTTACCAAAATTATTTTCCATCTAATATAATAAAGGTTTATGTTTCTATCCATATTATTACATAGATTTGATTATGTTGTGATATAATTATTTTTATGAATTCCTATATATTATATGAGTTGTTTTATGATGTCACGATTTTTATGATTCCCATTTTTATGACATGGGTTATGCTATGATGTATGGTTTATGATTTTGTGGCACAAATAAGAATGGTATCATTATGATATGTGTGGGACCTATATCTCCCTCAAATTCATTGGGTAAAGATTTTATATCTCATGAGATAGACATGGCTGGAACGGCAGGTTAAACCGGTTCAGTGAAACAGGACTGAAATGAGGAATGAACTCGGTTCAGAAATGGACTTTATCCACTAAGATAGTGTTGGCAATGAGTCTTGACTAATAAAAAATGATTCTCTATGATTATGTGTGTACTCCACAAAGTTTCATGTATTAAGTAATGATTATTAGGATTACATTTCACTACTATTATTTATCCCATGTTATGATATTATGATCTCTTTTTTAGGTTAAGATTTCCAAAATGTTATGTTCTTATGAATATGATGTGATTGATATTTCTTTTGTTTACCATTAATGAGCATTTGAGGTCACCCTTTTATGTTTTCTTTTACCCAGGATATAAATAAAGGTTTTAGGTAAGAAGAAAATGTAAGATCTTTATGAGAGATGTTGAAGATCATTCACCATGATTAGAAGAATACGATCCGAGTTTCCAAAGACACTAAACTATTACGGTCCTTGTGTGTGTGTTTTTTATGTACTAAGTATTCCGCAAAAGTAATGTAATGTCCATGTACGTCAGGCTTAGAGTCTTTAAAATAACCCCTCTACATCATGACATCAATCTGAATCCACAACTCCTGTAGCTCCGAAGGTGCCATCCGATAAGGATCCATTGAAATAAGACGAGAACACGGCTACAAGTTTATCCCAAACTCGATATCATGTCAAGGGGGTGGAGTTGTTACCTCCTCTGAAAAGTCATCCAAAAACTCACTGAAGATCCCTGGTACCTCCACTATCTCAGTATCTACTGACTCTACTGACAGCTCAGCTAACAAGTAGAGGAGGGGTTCCTCTCACCTACTGCCCTTCTGACATCTCCGCTCGCCGGTGAAAGTAACACGCCAGCCTCCCAAGTCTGAGAACACAAGACTTCCTCTGAAGTCGTCGATGATGGAAACACACAGAGGACAACAAGTCGATGCCTAGAATGACATCATATAGTTGTATATGCAATAGTAGGATGTCCTTGACTGACTAATGTGGCCCTATAAACAGTCTGTATGCTCGATAAACATATAACAAGTCAGTCTGACCTCCAACTGGTGTGATCAGCACCAGCGACACTGGATGTCTCTCAGAATCTATAACCAAAGCATGGGCTAGACTGGGTGCAACGAAGGAGTGCGAATCTCTGGTATCAAACAAGGCATAAGAAAGGGTTCTAAACACACTGATCATTACTCAAACGACCTCAGGTCCTGCTAGAACTGTTGCCTTCGTGGCATGAAACTGCCCACTTGCCTAGATCCTCTGCCTCTTGGCTGTTAGCCGGATCCCCGACCATGCCCTAGTTGAGGTCCCTGAGGAGCGCCCTGAGGTCAGCATCCCCCTGCAATGCCTCCCTCGTAGGTGCGAGAGCTTGTTGCACCTGTTGCTGCTACTGGAAGGGACAATTTGGAAGCTACTGCTAGGGTGGGTGATGGGCATCTGTGTCACCTCCATCCTGTACATGGCCCATGAACAGATTCCGGAGATACCCAAAGCTTCCATAGACTAACCTTCTCGGTCCTAGTCCCGAAGGAAAGGGGATAGGGCCGGGAGATCGAACTGGAACTGCTGGGTCCTGTTCCATGCCGGTCGAAACCTAGATGGCCCTAATGATAGAGGCCTGGTAATGATGACCTTACACTTCAATGATCCCAGTCAGATCCCCTCTCATGATACACCTCCTAGTGTGTGCATCTGCTCCACCACATCGACCTTCATCTCGACCTCCATGTATGTCGGTAAGGTAAAGGGTGTAATAACGTACTGGAGGGAGGGTCTGACCACCCCTCTAGACGTCTCGCACGAGAATCCTCATCTAGAAAGTGGTCTAGAGAAAAGCGGATGACGTCCTTGAACCTGATCCCAGCTCCCTTACTGACATAATCCCCTGCTTGAAGGAGAGTAGCTTCTGCCTCATCTATTCCTTCATCGTAGATGGAAGGAATTCTGCACGGAACTCCTTCTCAAATTAGACTGTGCCACCTTAGCCTCTCTCATCTCCCCCAGATAGAGCATCCACCACTAGCGTGATGCTCCCCACATCTGGCTGACGGCCAGAGGAACCTAGTACTCGGGTGGAGCCTGAATCAAGTCGAAGGCCATCACCAGCTCTTATAGTCAGCCCTCCATCTTCATGTCAGAGGTGTTGCCCTCGTACTTCTCGAGGGTTTGTCACTAGAAGGATTGAAGCGTATTCTGCCACTGGTCATCCTCCTCCTCTCGATCGGCCCTCTACCGATCAGCCAAGACAACCTCCTAGGCCTCGATTTCCCGCATCACCTGTGGTCGCCTCCCAGGCACCATAACAGCAAGGTATCAAGGAATGCCTACACCCATGTAGTGTAGAATATTGTTGTTAAAATTTTCTTAAACTTATTACTTATTTACATCCCCAAAACACCCATGAAACACGGAAAGCAAGTCATTATGATGCATGTAACATTCCTAGGGTCTCTACCTGGCAATCAGCGTGGCCTTACTTGGTCGTTCGGTGGGTCCAGACCCCTTGCATCGAATCACGGGGGGCCCTAAAATCTCGTGTCCTTGCAGGTCTTCCCTATCCTAATTCACTCACCAAGGTCACCCAACATTGTCCCCCTACCATCCCATGTAATCCTCACTATGCCTAACTTCATTCTCCATCCTATCTCTCAACCATCAGCTTTGATACCATTCTGTCATGACCCGCCTTCACCAAAAGGAGGGAAGAGTTAGCATATTGCCAGGCCCTTCCTTCTTTAAGTTGAAGGAGAGATAATGTCCCCCGAAACCCGCCTTCAATAGGCCCCAGAGTGGATACTAGAACCAAGGGCGTGAAATCATACAGTAAATGGAAGGCATTACCATTTTTCTTTTAATAGGATCAGAAGATATGATAATGAATCCCACAACACCAAAACTGAATGTAAAAGTAGATCCAAGAACCATTCCCAATGCATGTTACCAAAGTAAAACCCACAATGTATAAAGAGACCACAAAGAAAAATCCAAAAGAAAGAACAACAACAACTGCAATGATCTGTCACAAGGTCTGAGCTAGTACGATCAAGTACGATCCCTGAAGTCCTCCTGGAAACCTAAAAGCAGTTATATATATGTTGGGTGAGCATAAAACTATACTTCGTGGGGAAAACCAAAGACTCTCGTGCACAAGTTGGGAGGCATACTAATGCCCTTTGAGAAAAGAGATAACCAACCACCTAGCAAGGAAACTAACCACCCAATCCTCACAAAGGAACACTCCCCAAATAACGCAAGTTAAGTAATGTATAGTAATATCACATCGATCTTTGGGTACCCCGCGCCACTTTCCCACTAGTTATTGAAGACATCCTATGCATCAAACCAATCCCGCCATTCTCATCGATGTCTCACTGCCATACCCCGCCCGCACACACCTGCGCCACAACCTCACTGCAGTCCCACTACCAATCCCCGCCCGAACACACCTGGGACACAACCTCACCGCAATCCCACTGCCAAACCCCACCCATAGACACCTGGGCCACAACCACCACGCGTAACCACACCTGCATACACCTGGGTTAGAAAAACTACTGCCATGCCTGAAGAGACTAAGGCCTCATCCCAAAGACACATGGGAAACAACCTACCCGCAAACACCTGTGCCAACCACCACAACCACCCAGCCCTAATATTCTTGTGCTAATAATGGACTTCATTCCATAACAGCATGCCTGAAAATACTTTGGATAACATGGAAAGGGAGCGGAAATGAGCTAATATCCCGCCACTAATAAGTGTGCTGGGAAAATCACTCTCCCCCATGAAATGGGGGTTTTCAGAAATAAGTCTTCATCTTGGGTGGGGCGCAAATAAGGAATGAAAAAACTAAAAGTATATGTATAGGTAACAAGCACTCACCCAATCTAGGTTTTTCTTCAGCCAGCCTAAAGAACACTATCCTTACCATTCATTCATAAGAGAAGATAACGTCACCCATTACCAAGTCACAACTCACACCAAACCAAATACCCATGTCTTATCCTTGAGTTCATGTTCAGTAATAATGATTAAATAAGTTTATGCACCTACTTGGGAAACTAGAAAGAATAAGCACAAACCAAGGAAAGAGTACACCCAACATCAATTTAAACATTCACTCCCATTTTTCTTGTAAAAGAACATCAAGTGAGACCCCTCCATGTTTTGGAACCAAAGAAGGTCAAAGTGAGATACAGTCCCATGTTCCCAGAAATATGAATGATAAGGTTTCACAATAGAAGAGGATCCCACCCCAATTCGTGATACAAATAGAGGATCCCATCCTCACCCACATCAACCCCGCAATCTAAGCCCCTATCTGAAAACCATAAGGTCACCCGTACTTGGCCCGTGGAGGAAAAAACCAATCCAATACAAAAAACACAAGGCAGACTCAACTTGTATTTTATGATTTAAATGATTTAACACACTCCATGATTTCAATTCCACAGGGATTAAACCAGGGTTATCATAGAAAAGGAGTTGATCCTGGTGCTTCCAATTTATTTAACTGAATATACGTAATTAACCAATTTCCTTTAACAAAATACAAGTCATTTAAACATCAAGAGATAAGGGTTTATTAGTGTATAGAGAAAGACCACCAACGACCATGATTTTGAGTAGGCATAACCCCGCACAATTCAGAAATCATTAATCATGAAAGAGGAGAAAAACAAAGCAGCATCGTCGATCACACCCATCCCCTTCATTCTTGAGAATCCGTTTATTATCATCACTAAACTTTGGTTCGTCCAATTATATAGAAACAGTAGGGTACCCACCCCGAAAGATACACATAAAGGAGAGATGAAGGTGAAACCCTTACCTGACTGATCAAGAGACATTTTTCTCCATGCTCCAAGAATAGAGGATGCGCGATTTACAGCGGAGGAATGTCGGGAACTCCATGGACGAGCAGACGACTTCATCCTAGGCGCACCACAATTCTCGAGAAGAAAGGAATTCAAGCACACCACAGAGAAGAGAGAAGTCAGCCAAAAGGGAAAAAGGTGGAAGAGTATCGTCTTCTGCAATATATAGATAAAATCTCGTTGTTACGGGATATGAGAAATTTTAATGCTTTAAATTAGGATCGTGGTTCCTCACGCAATTGGGTTGTTACACACGACTGAATTAATTGATATTTAATATGGAGGTTTCTTGGGATTTTTAGATATTAATAATGGGTTAAAATGGCCATGAAACGACTTAGAAGGTCAAAAAGGCCTAAGATTGGTGTTACGGGAAAAATTGCAGAAGTAAAACCTGACATGGCAAGATAACACCGATCGGTCGCGCCGATCGGTCGCACCTATATTTGGAAAAGGGAGGGGTCATGAGGGTATGTGCCATTAAAAATAAAATATATCATATATATCATATTAAAATAGATTTCGGACAATAATTATTAACCGTGATGGTGTTAAATGTAAAACCAACAACCTCATTTAGTTATGTGTTAGTTCGTTATATACTAGAATAGTATGTTTATTACCCATTAGTTTGATGTGACTATAAGTGCAGGTAAAAACCATAGAATAACAAAAAATATATATATATATATATAGGATAATAGTGTTATTATATTAGAAATTAAATATAATAATTCAAGTATTGGAGAATGAAAATAATAGATAAAAACTTTAGGAATGATTTTGTATCTTCTTTGGGAATTTCTATTTTCTTTAATCAAAAGGAACTCCATGGTGGGATTTTTTTACCAAATGGGTATCCAAGGATGAAGGTAGTCATTTTGGGAAGTGAATTGAATATATATTTTATAATATTACATGGATTGAAAGGGGTGAAGAAGGAGGTGATGTGGTTGACTTTTTTTTTGTAGGGAAAGGACACACATGGCATTTTTGTAAATAAATCAGGTTTTTACCTAGAAAAAGTCTTAAAACACAAAAAAAACATAATAATGGATTGATTTTGTACGAAAAATTTTCATCTAATGTGGTTTTTATAGGCTTATAGGTAATGTTTTCATTTACGTTTAATAATTAGTCCCTTGATAATCATAAATTAACATCAATCCATGTATTTAATTTTAATCACCTTTATTAATCCTTATTGTTAAAAAAGAAGATTAAAATATTAGAATTTAAAAATTATTCTTATTACCCGTATTTAATAGAATTATTTTTAATTTAATTCAGGGAATTAGAAATATTTTTTTAATTCTAATCTCACTAATGTGGAGATAAAAGATGTTATTAATTTAAGAATGCTCAAAAGTTCATTAAGTTGTTGCTTCAAAATTCATTCAAAAAGGATTCCGATTATCTAAATTGGATTTATTTAAATATAATATATCTATTATTTCCTTAATAACATATTTAAATATAATGAAACTACAAAAAATAGATTATATGAAAATGTAGTTTTGAATAAAATTCATATTTGTTTTATTATTCATTAAAATATAACGTTTCTTAGAAATATCCTAAAAAAATTCACCGTATAATAATTTTAAAAATAAAAAATAAATATTTTATTTTGGTTTATCATGTTTAATTTCTAATTTATGAAAAAAAATATTTTAATATTTTCCACATAAGGACTTAAAAATCAGTTTATTAGAGGAAATAATATTTCAAACATAGAAAGAATTCAACAAAAAATTATATGTGTTATCATCATTATGTTTTATTTATATAAAACCAGTTTAAATAATATTAAAAAATGTTATTAATATTTATATTATTATGTTTTAAAATGATATTATAGATATATATTTTAATTAATTATAATTGAAAATGTTGTTTCGTATAAACTTTGTGTTGTGTGTAACAAAACCCAACTCGGTGTTGGGTATGATGCACTCCAAGTTAGCATTATGTGTAGCATAAAATGATATTGGAATATTATATAATGTATTAATCAAATGGTGTGTCTAAAAAACATGTATAACATTCTGTTATCATATAAGAAAATATATAATATGATTTTCATTTAATGAAAAATATTAAAATGTTTACAATAATATGAAAAAATATGTTTTATTGAAAATAATTTTGTAAAATTATATACACCGTAGAATGAAAATCTCCCTCAAAATTATTTTAGGTTATAAATGGTTAATATTTTATATTTACATTAATAGAAACCCACAGTGTAAAAATGATAACTAAAACATCCTTTAAAAATGATAGTTTGAACCATAATGGTTACCCATAATAGCTCATAACCCAACTTACATATAAGAGAACATAGGTGGGATGTTAAAACATGGACTAGTAGGAAATTTATTAATATTCAATGGAAGTGAACTAGGTCAACAATCCCAAAAAAGTGAATTATAAATGAAAATTTTACAGACCTTGATTTATTGATATGGGATTATTTTAAAAGACTGTTGGTTTGAAATAATTAATGTATTATGAAAACCATTTATTTTCATCATTTTACCATTTTTGTGTAAATCATTAATTTACTGAGATTATAGGGAATTATACCGAGTTAATATATTTATATAGAACAAATTTCATTAGTTTTTTGTACTTCAATCAATTCATAATATATTCATTAATTAATGAAATGTATATCCAAACAATGACATTAATTCCTGAAACAGAAAAATACACTTCTATCAGATCTCCATGATAATAAAATAATTAATAGTCAAACTATTTGTCTCTAAACATTATTCAAACTCTGTATGGATAATACATTAATCTACAAATATATAATGTAACACTATTGGTTCATAATTAATATTTATTCATCAATTTTTTACAAAAAATAATTAAACAATAACAAAAAAATAAGGTCGGCATGTGGTTGAAATGAAACCCTTATCATCCTTCGTTCATGGTTTCAAATCTAGTGGCCATGATATATTTGATGGGCTTTCACCGAAAATACATTTTCACCTTCTGTAATACCACATTGATGGAATTTAAAAAATAAACATGATGGTGATAATTGAAATTTTGTTAATAACTAAATATCCTTTTAGATATGGTTTTTAATATATCCACAATACATAATTAATTCAACCAATGTTTAACATAAACGTTTTTTAAAAGTTTAACCTTACAAACCTTAATAAAGATGATAATACAAAACATTAGAAATAGGGTAATGAAATTATATTATAACAACCCTACTCTTTATTTAATTCTTAAATATAATATATTACATAATGATTTCACTTGATATGAAATAGAATATCGAGATTTCCAATGTCATTAGTGCTTAGTAACATTACATAAAAACATTAAACATTAAATACACATCATTATTGAAAACTTCTTTTACAATACCACACACATTCCTTCATACTTATCATTGTTTGGCATAACCTGAGGGAATTCATAAAAAGGGTGAGATATAAATCCTAGTATGGGATTAGAAAAGGCTTAACATAAATAATACCATACATGTTAGGAAATAAGTATATGACTGGATTTGTAGAGAAACATATACATAAAGGCATGATATAGCGTGATTATCATTACATGGAAATGTGGAATCAACATTTTGCATGAAAATAACATGAGCCAGGGCTCATTGCACAAGAGGCATGAGTAAACCCTCATTTAAATAAAATAAAAATGATTAAACCCTCATAGCACTGGATGTATCATGATACAAAACTTTACCCCGTGCATTAGTGTGCTATCAGGGCACCCTCTTCTTAATCATTTCATTTAATACACAATTGCGCCAAATATATCTTATAACATCGATTCATTAAAAATAATAATTTATTCTAAGATTATGTAATGTTGAATTGATACATGAATCTCTATAATCAAAAAGTGAATTTTTATAATGGCCAATATCCTTGATTGATAAATGGGCATTGTATTCACTACAGAATGACTTTGGCTTAGAAAATCGAGGTGCAATTTCTTTAGCATAACAAAGTTAAAAAAGAATTCATAAAATGTTTAATGAGATAGAAAGGGTTGTCGCATTATATTTACTAGAAATGGAAATTATGGAAGTCATATTGACACATGTACCTACAAATGAAATAGAGTTTTGATTCATAATACAAAATAACTACTGGAATGAAAATAAGAGGAGTGAAATTCCTTATGGAATTTTAGAATTGTAATGGTTGTACATAGGAGGCATTACTGAGAGAAAAAGTGGTATATAATTATTCTATCATAAGGAGATATGTATGGGGGAGGTGACAAAATCAACCCCCCAATATTTTTAATTTAAAATATGGTATAAAAACATAATGAAATTTAGGAAAAAATAGAAAGGATGAAATCATATATGAAATTTCATCATGGTAAGGGTGTATATGGGAGTCATTAATGAGGGATAAAGGGGTATATCATTATTCAAACATAAATTGGTTAGTATTTTGGAATTCAAAAATCATACCCCAACATTTTTATTTTAAAATAAAAGGGAATAACAATATAAATTAATTTGGAAAAAAAAGAGAAAGGAAGAAATCAAATACATGGAAGTGTGATACCAAATGCTTGGGAGAGGCTTGATAGAGGAATCTTGGGATCTTGGGCACCATGTAGGATTATTTATAGAGGAGGTTAGAGGTTGGGCAACCTCCAAATGTTTTTATTTGAATGTAATGGTATATTGAATGGGATTTTAATAGGAAAGGAGAAATAATTCTTTATTATTTAGTTTTTGGATATTACAAATTAAACTAATCAAAACCACAAATCATACCATGCTTTTTGGCCATGGATTTTTCAAAAAATGACTGGAAAACATTATTTTATAACGAAAATGTCATATCTTCTTAAAATAGTATTCTTTCTTTTGTAGAGGCTAGTCAAACTCTCAAGAAAATAAATTTAAAAAGTAAATTTTTTTTGTAAGTATTGGTGGGTCCACTACGGCACCATAAAATGAATCAAAAAATTTAAAATTACATTATTTTAAATTCAAAACATATATTGTTAAATCAACTCATTTATAGTATTTTATTACAATATTTTTTGAAAATTATGATGTCATTAAAAAAAATTATATATTTAAATAGTATTTAATTTTTACCCAAAAAATCAACTGTCTCGGAAAATAATGAAAAATTCACCATTTGATAATTTTGATATCCAGATTCCAAAAATAATATTAATTTTATCTAAATGACTTTCTAAATTTGTGAATTTGTACTTTTAACATAAAAACTAACATTAATTAAAAATTCCTAGGATTTGTCAAAAACCACATTCAAACATTAATAAAAATGACAATTAAATTTATAACAATCATATGATCCTTTATATTTAAAAAAAATAGTAATAATATATTATTAAAATATAATTTAGTTAAAAAATATATTTATTCCTAAAAATATATTTCAGAAATGAATATTAACTATAAATAATTTTTTTGGGTTAAACACTATTTACAACGTAACAATAAACAAATGAATTTATATTCTTTATTCTCTACAAAAATAATGCACATAGTTATAGTATAAGAGTTATGTAACATAACCCCTTATAACACCCACATATGACCTAAGGGTAAGGTTTGTGATGGAGACAGACTCTTGGGGTTGCTCGAATAACATCACTCAGGTTGAAATCTCTATCAACATCCACTACTTCTGTAAGCAGTTTCATTCAAGCATAAACTATTTATGCTCGTCTTGGGATTGGTCATGAGAGATGCCCAATGATGCTACCTCTGTTCCAAGATCTAAAAAATGGTCTTCTTATGGATACACTCTTTTGGATGGGGCCATCAATTTATTTTTATGAGTAATTTGGATTTATAGAAGCCCTATATTTATATTAATCTTTTGGTCATTATTCAATGACTATATTAGCAACAATAAAAAATATTAATGGAATTTTGAAATCCCAAATCATAAAACCAAAGATGTTCATATTTTATATATCAATTTTACACAATAATACATTAAATTAGATCAGGAGGAATTTTCATTAATAATAGTTTTGGTCATACAATCTTCCCCCCTTAAGAAATTTTACCCTCAAAATTTCTTTTTCCCACACTAAATCACATGTGGGTAACTGTGCTTCAGCACTTCCTCTGATACCAATATTTCCTTTTCAATCACGTGGTTTCACCACAACACCTTGATTTGGGGCATTGTATTATTTTGTAGAAAGTTTTCCCTATCATTTAAGATCATCACTTGTTTCCCTTCATAGGAGAGGTCATTCTCCAGTGGTACCAACTCGGGATTGTGTAAATGCAATGGGTCAGGTATATTCTTCTTAAAAATTTATACATGGAATACATCATGCAATTGAGAAAGGTCGGTTAGGAGTTCTAGTCTATAGTCCACTACTCTAATGCAATCAAGGATCAAAAAAGGGATCATTTACTTTGGACTAAGCTTTATCTTCATCCCAAATCTCATAACCCTCTACAACAGCGATATATGGAGGAATATCATTTATCCTATATCAAATTGTAGGTCACATCAACTATTATCAACATAGCACTTTTTTCGACTCTGAGTTGCATTAATGTGCTACTGGATGGACTTAAAATTCTCTTGCACTTCTTTATCCATTTTTGGACATATGAGTTTTCTATCATCAACTTCTTCCCAACAAGTTGGTGTTCTATACCTCTTCCCGTAAAAGACTTCATAAGGGGCCATCTGGATGCTTGAGTCGAAACAGTTGTTGTATGTGAAATAAACTAGAAAAATATGTTTATCCCATAATCTATTGAAGTCCACATCTCTTGATCTCAATATGTCCTCAAGTGTTTGGATAGTCATCTCAGATTGACCATCAATTTGAGTATTATAAGTCGTACTGAACATCAACTAAGTATTCAGAGCATGTTTAAGAATATTATAATACAGACATGTGAATCATGGATATCGATCAGATATATTCAATAGTGGTAGTCCATGTAGCCTTACCACATCTCTGATATATATCTGTCCTAGTTGATCCAAAGAGAAATCATTTTTAATTATAATGAAGTGTGCAGTCTTTGTAAGAAAATACACAACATCCTAGATGACATTGTTTCCTTGGATGTCATCAGAAGTCCAAAGATAATGTCCATTACGATGTTCCCCCATTTCCATGATGGTATGTGTAAGGGTTTCACCATCCTATTAGTCTTTGGCCACTCATACTTCACATGATTAAATACCAGGCACATTAATCTATACTCAAGGATATCCTTATTTATTTTATCCCACCAATAATGATCTCAGAGAGCTCGATGCATCTTTGAGTTACCTAGGTGAATGGAAAAATTCAAAAAATGTGCATCATCAAAATGTTCATTATTTAACTCAAGATTTTATAGAAAACATATTCTGGTCCAAAATCTCACAATCCCTTCTACATTAACGTTGAACTTTAAGGATTCCCCCGAATGATAGTGTCCACTTTCTTCTGAATTCTTACATCATCCTTTTGAGCATCATGTAACCTTTCCAAAAGAGATAATTGAACAATAATTTGTGAAAGAATTTATTATATTCTTTTCTTTATGATTCCCATGACTATATTGATCAAATATAAAAATATTAGATCCCTATCAATTATTATAAATGATAGAATCACCGGGTGCCTTCTACTTTTAGAATCTGCTACATTTTGTGCCTACCCCAGGTGGTAATAGATTGAACAGTGATAGTATTTTACCCAATTTAACCATCTACTTTGTCACATGGTCAACTCATTCCAATTGAATATATTTATTTGATGTTTTTTTAGTCCATATATATTTCACTTTTCTCTCCAAGGAGGTAATGTTGCCAAATTTTCAAAGCAATGATTTTCTGCAGCCAACTCCAAATCATGTGTTGGAGTGTTTTTCTCATGAATATTCAATTTCCTTAAAGCATAAGAAATTAATTTTTAATTTTTCATCAACACACAACAAAATACCTTCATTGAAGCAACAGTAAATACAAAAAAGTTATCCACTTGTGGGTAATGTGGGAACGAGCTTGGTGATATGCCTCCTTTTCAACTCCATGAATATCTGTTTTCTTTCTCCCCCCCCCCCCCATGAAAACATGACCCCATACTAGTTTTCTTTGTAATAGGGTTTGAAAATTGTACGAAATTTCACATAAATCAGCAGTAATATCCAGCTACCCTGAGGAAGTTATAGATATATTTCACCGATGTTAGCCTGAACCATTTCCCAATTGCATCTATCGTGGATGGATCCTTAAATATCCCATTCCTTGTGATTATATAATTCAAGAATGAGACATCCTTCAACCAAAACCCACACTATATTTACTTGTCATAGAGATTCTCCTTTAGCATGGTCCCTATTACATTTATTAGATACTTCTCATCCTCCTCCTTATTTTTTAATATTATAATATCATTCACAAAGAAAACAAAGAAAATTCTCATGGAAATCTCTATAGACTCTATTCTTCATGTCTAGGATGATTTCTAGAGAATTAGTGAGTTTGAATGGAATTATTATGAATTCATAGTTCCCAGATCATGTATGAAAATTAGTCCTTGGGATGTCCTCATTCTTCACCCAAACATGATAATATTCAGACCAAAGATCCAACATGGAGAAGTATTGTAGTACTTGTAGCTGACTAAACAATAAATCAATTCGTGTTAGAGGACACTTGTTATTTATTGTGATATTGTTGCAATCATGATAATCAATGCAAAGGCTCAATGACTCACCCTTATTCTTGATGATGATGACTGCTGCACCCCATGGTTATGCTCATGGGCATATAAAACCATTATCTAGATTCCATTGTAGTTGTTTATTCATCTCCACATGGTCCACCACATCCATTCTATATGGAGTCTTGGATATTGTAAACACCCCATGTATAAGGTAAATTGAGATTTCAACATCTCTTCTAGGAAGAGAACCATGAAATTCCTCTAGAAACACTTTAGTGAATTACATCAAAAGATGCAGGTCTCCACGGATGGTTGCTTCTATAAAATCAATCTTCTGAGCAAGATACTCATACTCAATGGCCAGTAAAATCCACTCTGGAGATGATGGTGATAAATAATAAGTCTCCTCCTCCTTGGAATTTTATTGAATTGGGGGTCAATTTTTCATTTGGAGAGTGATTTTCCTATCACGACAATTTATGTCGGCTCTGTATAGGGAAAGCCAATCCCAGCCACGAATTCCATAAAATTGGACAAAAGGGAGTTCAATGTGGTTTTCGAGAATGTTTAAACCACAAATTTTCTTAGGGGAGAAGTTATATTTAGTGGTTGAAATCATTTCCCCATTTTCATTCACACCGACATCTTTAATTCAATAATTAGGGGTGATGATGGTATTGTTATGATAAAACATCGAGATATAAAAGAATGTGTAGAACCAGAATAAAAATGTATGCTGGATATTCTTGAGTGAATAACTAGCATACCTATCACCATGACATTGGTAGGGTTAACTTCAGCGATTATGAGGGAAGAATATCTCCTTTACTTCCTTGGACGTTTTTGGGTGCTTATGAAAACCCTTGGATTATGCCACTCGTTTAAAAGTGTTTCGGTTCTTTTCAGTTGAATAAATAAAGAACGTGTTAAGGGTCAAACGAAGTGTAACTCTCCTCTTTCAAAACAACAAGTTTTTTATCGGAATTTATTGGTCAGGTGTTTTTATCTTCCTCAAATAATGCATTTTATCATCCCCTTTAGAAAATTTCTGGGGTGTTTCTTTCCACATAATTGGAAATGGGGGTTCTGGATTTTCATATCATCGTTGGTTTATCAATCACACTACCAAAATTTATATCCACATTAATCTTTTTATCCCCATGATACCCCAGGGATTAACTGATCTTCACTTTGACTTTGAGTTCACATGATACAATTTCATCTTAACACTTTAATTGATGGATCACTAGGATATTCTATAGGATATTTTTTAGCACACTAAATAAGAGGTCAACAACAAATACAGGGTTAATGAAATTGCGATCAAGGTATCATGCAAGCCTTGTGACATTTTCTTCATACGCTCAGATGGATTCATAATATTTTTTCTTAAGGGTAGGAAGTCCCTTTCTATATTAGAAAGGTGGGTTAATGAAAATATTTTTTGAAAAACATTTTCGGGAATACCTCCCATTACAATTCCCCGATCTATTCCTCAAAATCAATTTGTTTTCAATGTCCACATTTGATCAGAATCACCCTCCATATGATAAGAAGATAGAAGTATCTTCTCTTGTTCCGAACATTGATGGATGGAGAAGATCTTCTCAATGAAGTTGATCCATTGTTCAACGTTTGAGGGATAAGATTATCCATTAAAATTAGTTGGCCTTTGGCACATTGAGATCTTTATTGAATCATTTTTTTCCTGGGATGGGTGGGGGGGTTGAACTATCATCATGATCCATGTTTTTATTCAAAACATGAGTTAGCTGAGTGAGTATTGTGAAAATGTTTGTGATTCCCACTCCAGCTGGATTGCTCATCTCATTATAATAGTCGTCATAATGATCCTCGCAACAGTTGTCAGACCGAGTCATCATTTAACCAACCATTGAATGGAATACATGTAATTTTAGGGTAAACATATAAAGGATAATCCAAATACAAAATCAGATGTCTTATAAATTACTTTTATTTTTCTTCTACTTATGAATTTATAGGCTTCTATCTATGTTATCCATGATATAATTCGAAACACATATTCTTATGGGATTTTTTTATAATTTCCTTAATAATTGTTCATATTAAGCATAGGAATTTACCAATTAAGATACCCCAGGTGTGTCCTAACCAGGAGTTCAGCAAGGCCCATTTTCATGCACCAGTTCCAATTTGAGTCTATCTCAAAAGCAGTGTTTTCAGTTTTTACCCCTCGATACATATGTGCCACATCCACATATATTAATAGTATCCCCATGGGGATGTATTTTTCATGACATAAAATTTACTAAAAAATGACCAAAATTTGGGGATGTTTTTATTAAGCTTAGTCTTTCCCCTAAGGCTTTCACTACAGTTATCTAACCTTAATCCCCAAATTATCTAAACATAAACTTTGATGACAACTATAACAAATCTTCACTTTATTTCACACATAAAAATAATTTATTAAAAAATATTGTCACTCTATAAAACATAGAAGATGAAGAGGTATAGTTTATTTGGGTCTTAGGAACATTGCAATTATACAAAAAACATGAAATATACATCTTTATTGAAAACATCTTTTACATGACCACACACATTCCTTCGTACTTTGCATTGAATGGGATAACCTGAGGATATTCATAAAAAAATTATGATCTATAAAGCCAAATAAGGGATTAAAAAACGCATAACATGAAGAATATAGTACATGTAAGGAAATATAAATATCAGTGGAGCATTAGAGAAAAATTAACATAAAGACATTTTATAGTATGATTATAATTACATGTAAATGTTGCCTCAACATTTCTCATGATTCTAGCATGAGGATATGATCACTTCCTATGGTTCATGTGTAAACTCTAATTTCAAAAGACATTTCATGATACTAATCATTACCCAATTCATTGGAGTGCTATCAGGGTGCCCCGTTTTAATCATTTATTTTTATGCTGATGTGTGCACAAACATCGTATAACATGGATTCATTAAAAATAATAATTTTTTACATGATTAATAAATGTTGAATTCATACATGAATATATAAAATCAATAAGTAAATGTGAATAAAGGTGAATAACCATGATAGAGAAATGTGCATCGTATTCACTACACAATCACTTTGGATTGGAAAATTGATGTGCAATTTCGGCAGTATGAAATAATGATATATGAATTCATAAAAATGGTTTAAAAGAGAGAAATATGTGTCTCAACATATGTAAATGATGTGTAATTTAAGGGATCATATATGTAACACCCCAGGATTTCAGAGTGTGTTATTTCTTAAAAATAATTCAATAACTTGTACTACACGCAACACCGAGTTCAATCACACCATGAAAAGAGGTCATGAATAGTATTAACTACATTTTGAACTTTATATAATCCTTATAATTTTAGAATCCCTATTATGAGTTTCTTAGTCGTATTGCAAGAACAGATTCATTTTCAGTATTTCACTTTTATCAACTTCTAATAGTGAAACCTTTTTAAATACAATATTTTAAACTTTTTGACTAAATGGGGACATCAAAAATTTAAAATGAAACACCCCAAGCTTCCACAGTACGTTTCCCTTCGAATAATGCGATAGCGTGTGTTGTATGCAACCTCGAGTTCTAACACACACCACAACTAATTAAACTAGCCGTTGTGAATAGTAATACCTACTTTTTAAAATTATATATATTTTATATTTCAAAATGGACTTCATTTTTGGATTCGGAATATCTAATTTAGCCTAAGATGAAATTTTGGTACATTTCAGATAACTTTCATATTTTGATGAATAGTGAAAATTACTAAATTTTAATTAAAAACAACTTTTTTAATCAAAATAATTAATAGTGATAAATTATGAATTTGAGTGGTTTTAAAGTATATTTAGAATATATTTTTACCATTTAATTTAATGTTGGTCATTGGACATAATTTTACAATTAAACCGAACATAAACAAGTGTCAATCTTTTGATAGTTATTATCTCTTAAAAACACGATTTTTGTTTTGACAGCGGGAATTAATTTTAAATTAATTTCTGCCACTTCTTTGTTTAGAATTTAGGAAAATGGATTCCATATTTGGAATCAGGATGTTCAAATTGTTTAAATAGGTAACTTATATTTTTAGACATTTTGAATAATTACTGCGGTAAATATTTTATTTACCATGGTTAAGGGTAAATCCGGTAAATAAGGGTTAAAAAATAATATTATAATAATACTAAATTACCCTAAAACGTGTCTTAAACCTATTGGTTGATACATGGTCGACCATGGGAATCTTTGGGTCTATTTTGGGACCCCATGGATCCACTTGTAAGTGATAATGACACTTTATTTTAATTAAGTTAAAATGAATACAAAAATGACACAAGCATATATCTTTTAGAAAAACAATTTTTACATAGGGTTATACATGTTGGATTTTCGATTATAAATATTCATTAGAAAGATAAAAATCTTCCCTACATAATGATATTTTATTTATAATTTTTAGACATTAAATAATGTATTGTATTTATGACACAATGATGATGCAGTAATTACTATAATAGTGAAAAATTAAAATAATTGATATTATAAATACCCAAATAAATATAACATGAAACTTTTAATGAATTAAACTAATTTTCTAGGATAATATGAAATATTAGGATTGATTTAATTGACTTTGTTCGAAGTAATCAATCTGTTATAAGTTTCAAAAAAATCAACTATTGAATAGTGTCAAAATTGACATAAAAGAGTTCTTAAAACAAATATTATATTATTAATTGATATTAAATTCCTAAAAATCTAAGGTTCGGCCAAGAGACTTATATTATGATAGGTTAATCATTAATGGACCACTTGGGGGTCGCTTGGATGAATATAGTAAGTTTATTAACCATATTATATAAAAATACAAAGAGACATTGTAAAAGTGAAACTAATTAACTTAGAGTTAATACTTAAAGATAAGGTTAATATAAGTACCCAAACCTGTCTAAATTCTATTGGATGAGTTTTTTTCGACCTATCCCCACCTCATCCTTTTAATAGTCAACTTCGGAGCCTTTGGAAACCGAATATGAATTTATTATAAATTAATATTTCTAGCTTTCCCAAAAGTGCCCCTCACCCCTCTTATAAAAGGGCACTCCTCCTTCTCTTTTCCTCACACCTATCAAGCCACTTGGCTCGTCCAAACTCTGCCCAACTAAGCTCCCCAAATCCCTCTCCTCCTCCTTGAAGCTTCCCCTTAGGAAGAAATCATTTCAAGAAGTCCTTTGGTTCCAACCAAAGTGAGTTACCTAGATTAAAGGTAACGATTTCTCTTAAATTATTTTCATTTATTTTGCTTCTTCAACCCCCAAACTCTTTTTATTTCCTTTCTTTTGTAACAACACCAGTATCCTCAATATACTAGGATGTTGTTATAAGAAGGATTCAAACTACACATACACACAACTCCATCTAATGGATGATGAACATAATGTTTCTGTGGATGACAAACTAACGCCTCACGAAACGATGATTGTTCAAATACATCTTACCGCCTCTCATGGTGGCCATTATGATGGCACTGTAATTAAATATGATATTAATGATATATATTTTATATATAAGCTTCTGTAATTCCATTTTATTTCATACCATTATTCGTTTCATGTTGTATATACATACGATAATTTCATTTGAGGAAGTGCGGACTACCGCCCCCTTAAAATGATATGACTCGTTCATACCACACATGGAACGTATAAAGGATGGTGTTAATGAACTTAAGTAACATATATAAAATATTATATTATACTGGAATAGTAATATAACTATGTATCATTTGGATTGGATTCTTTTAAAATAAAAATTAAATGGAAGTAGCGTTCGTGCGTACGTACGGACTACCGTCTCCACGAACGCGATGAGATTCATTCTCCATCGTATCCATTCAAGTATAATTATCATTTGATGATTTAAAAATGATGTTTAAGGACTTGATACCATTATGGATTTGAATAATATACAACTTATCCTTTACAAATATGTCTTACGTAACAAAACATACAAAAGCAAACAAGTAAGTTCACACCCGAAACAGCGATAATACTAAGATATTATTATCAAATCAATATTAAAAGATCATATATGATATCATATTAATATATATGATTCTTGTATAATTTAATAACAATTATTTCACCATTATACAGGAGGTTAACCTACCCCAACCAAGGAAAAGTACAAGGTAAGGGTTATTTCACAATCTCTTCATTATCCGAGGTTGTTTATACGTAATAATCTACTGGGATTTCATTATCATCCACATCCATGTTTGTTCGAAATGTATTTCAAAACATATTTATTATTTAGAAGAATACGGGTTAAAGTCATTTATACCCTTGTTTGACTTTTTATATGAGGTTTATAAAGTAATCTTTCCGTCGTTTTCAAAATAAGTAGTTTTTTAACCTTTTCGAAAAAATTAAGGTAAGAATGTTTTTTTAACTTATACGACGGGTGCGGTTATTTTACACCATTATAAACTCTTAGAAGCTTCCCTTACAAGATTATAAGGATATTTTCAAAGTAAATGTTTTCTTTTATAATTATGTGACTTTTAAATGATTTCAAAAAAAGAGATATTTCTCTCAAAAATATGAAAATCCAGTGCAAATGTATACGTATTTAACGCAAGCTTCAAAATGTTTTCAGAAAACCCGACTCTCGAGTATGGTAGATAGGAAGGGATTGGGAGTGGACCCATCATGGCCTATAATTAGTCGATCAGTCTCAGAATTAGTTATTTTGTTTTCAGAAGCTTGCATAATGATTTCATAAAAACACTGGAGTACTTTTTAGCAATTTTAAACATAAGTATCTTCTAAAAATATTACATCGGTAGGTCTCATGAGACAAACTAGTGTCTTGGCACAAGGCCTTGACAAAATCTTATTTGTAGTCTTGGCACGAGGCCTTGACTATGTGGTTATGATAGTCTGGCATTATGCATTCCAACATTATGAAAGTGGTTATTGATTTTTGCATGTGATTATTCAATTAGTAGAATATCCATGTGAATAAGTAAATGGCATTATTTCATTTTATTTATGCCATACCATGTTGAAAGTTCATATTTAAAAGGCTTTTGTTTTAGTTATACATTGCCTTAAATGTTTATTCTTATTTATGAAAGTTTCCGCTATATTGTTATCCTTACTGGGCATTTGAGCTCACCCCTTTTCTATGTTTTATTTTTCCCAGGATGTGAAGAAGTAAGTTATGAATGACCTGCAGGGATATTATGTGGGGATATGAGTGTGGATTATGGAGACAATATGTTGTTGTAGTAGTTTTTCATTTTATGATGTAATGTAAAACCTATGAATATATCTAGTGTTTCCAAGGCTACTAAACCAATCGGTCTTTCGAGATTTGATCTTTCTTGTGATCATGCCAATGTTACGAAGTAATGCACCGACTCTGGGTAGCTGGGGTCGGGGCGTTACAGTTGGTATCAGAGGAAGTTTAGTACAAACCTTGGAAGCTAGATTTAGATAAACTCTGATTAGAGCACGTAGACCTAAGATGAACTTTGAGGATTAGTATAGAAGAACTTCCTAGAATTTTGGTATTGTAGAGATTTTGTGAGTTTTCCGAGCAATACATCCCTGTCTGGATACGAGCAGGTAGAGGCGGCTCTGGCACAGATGTACCTAGGGGTAAAACCCGAAAACACCGCTTTGAGCTAGACTCGAACGGGAACTAGTGCACGACAACGGGCCTTGCTGCACTCTTGGTTACGACACTCCCAGGGGATATGCTTAGGATAACTCTCATTTTATTTACAAATCATTTTAAAGGGATTATGAGTATATACTTCCTCAAATAAAACATTCTTATGATTATGGATTATATCCATAAATAGTTCAATTTATGTTAGGTGTTTTATAAGTATGGGATTATGTATTTTGATTCATAAACTGATCTAGTTTATGCCATTGTTTAGAAATGGCGCCCAGTAGAAGGAATGAGAACTTCAGAAATGCACATGATCCAAAGAGAAGGAAGGATCATATCTTTCATGGTCTTAAGCTAGAATTTATAAGATAAATAGTCTCCCGTGTATTATCATCATATGAAGAAATAATATCATGTATTTTACTAAGTCCTATGGATTTGAAGGGAAGAAAGAGAAGAAAAGGATAGAAGAGGGAAAGATGGATAAAGGGAAGAGGGAAAAAAAGAATTTTCCCATATGTGGTAACTGTGGAAAGAAACACCCTGGAACTTGCCTGAAAGGAATGGGAGTTTGTTATAAGTGTGGAGGAAAAGGGAACAAAGTACGTGACTGCAAGGGTGAGAAAATGGTTTCAAATGTACAATGCTTCATTTGCAAGGAGTTTGGACACTACGCGAACCTATGCCCCAGTCATCAGACTATGCCGCAAATGATGCTATTGGATAATAATCAAGTTTTGATACTACCACAGATGAAGAGGAATGATTAGAGTTCTTATGTTGATTATGTCAATTGAGTGTTGTATCAACAATGTACTTGTTATAATAATTATGGAGTATATAAGGATTGTACTGCAGTACTATTTCATTAAGGACTTGAGATTGTGTGGAACAAAGAAAAGTGACTCAATAGCAGGATAAATTTTTGGAAAATATATGGTTGAGAGAAAGATAAACCATAATATGGTTCTGATACCGAGTTAGTGATTTTAGAATAATACATGATTGATTTGGATAAATTATGTTGGATATTCTTGACTACCTTGAAACTGATTAATGATTTGTATATTCCATCATTTTTTTGGGGTTTAAAACATTTTTTTGGATTGATGAAGTATATCCAGCTTTCTATATGGAATAGGGGGGCATGAATTTAATCAATAAGGAATATGGTAATTCAAGATGTTTCATTTTATTAAAAGAATACAAGATGAAGGTATTCATATGCTATTACAGGGTAAAAAGGATCTATATTATGTTTTCCTTCCTTATAAATGTGGGACTGTGAGTTTGGACAGAAGTATTTTGGATAGTTCTAGTTTGGATTATTTTGGATTACCATAAAAGGACAACCCAGAGGTCAGGCGGCAACCCGTCGCGTCCGGCAGGGCTGCGAGACTTGAACCCGCAACCGAAGGGCGACAAGGGTGTATCACCTACCACTGGCCCACGAGATGTCCTGGATTAAATAATGTTGTTTTTATTAAAAGATCTTGTAGATGAATTATAAATTCGTTTATTTTGGAACCCTATACGAATAGTGTAAATAGAATTTTTACATTCTATTATGTTTTAGAGTGAAAGATGAGTTTGTAGTAGAAATTTATTAATGGATAAAACTCTAATTATAATGTAAGTATATCTCCTTATGATCTTAGCCAATCTCGTAAATAAATTCCTCAACATTAAGAAAAGAAACTTAGAACAAAAATGTTTTCCTAGATGGTACCTTAAATCATCACTAATTTACGGCTTTGGGATTGTTGGCCTTTTCATAGCCATGTTCTCTACCACTCTCCATCAGAGAATTGATGGTTATATTTTTCTTCCATATCCATATTTTCCTACATGGAACCCTAGTATGTGTTATTTTCGGTAATCTTCATACTTTCCACTCTTTATTTTAAATAGAGGCCTCATTAATTCATTTTTCGATGTGGGATTTCAACTAAGATATTTTGAAACGTCAAAAATGTGTTATCCCAATACCCTATATTTTGTTGAACCGATGGTACTTCAAATCATCATAGATTGATGAGTTTAAGGACCTCAATTTTATACTTGTTTGTGATTGATGACCTCAATCACTACCTATAAATATTTACGTTTTTCCTCCAATTATATGTCTCTAATTGCCACCAATGTTCTCCTAATCGAGATCATAATTTGGTGGTGACCCTTTCATTTCTCTTTTCCTCATATTAAGACTAAATTTTAGTAACCCAATTTCCGATGTGGGCTTTCCCACAAATATATTTTCTACTTTCAACCTTTTATTTTCGAAGAACAATTTCAAATTGCGAGGATGCAATTTATTGAAGGAGGGGAGAATGTAACACCCCAGGATTTCAGAGTGTGTTATTTCTTAAAAATAATTCAATAACTTGTACAACACGCAACACCGAGTTCAATCACACCATTAAAAGAGGTCATGAATAGTATTAACTACATTTTGAACTTTATATAATCCTTATAATTTTAGAATCCCTATTATGAGTTTCTTAGTCGTATTGCAAGAACAGATTCATTTTCAGTATTTCACTTTTATCAACTTCTAATAGTGAAACCTTTTTAAATACAATATTTTAAACTTTTTGACTAAATGGGGACATCAAAAATTTAAAATGAAACACCCCAAGCTTCCACAGTACGTTTCCCTTCGAATAATGCGATAGCGTGTGTTGTATGCAACCTCGAGTTCTAACACACACCACAACTAATTAAACTAGCCGTTGTGAATAGTAATACCTACTTTTTAAAATTATATATATTTTATATTTCAAAATGGACTTCATTTTTGGATTCGGAATATCTAATTTAGCCTAAGATGAAATTTTGGTACATTTCGGATAACTTTCATATTTTGATGAATAGTGAAAATTACTAAATTTTAATTAAAAACAACTTTTTTAATCAAAATAATTAATAGTGATAAATTATGAATTTGAGTGGTTTTAAAGTATATTTAGAATATATTTTTACCATTTAATTTAATGTTGGTCATTGGACATAATTTTACAATTAAACCGAACATAAACAAGTGTCAATCTTTTGATAGTTATTATCTCTTAAAAACACGCTTTTTGTTTTGACAGCGGGAATTAATTTTAAATTAATTTCTGCCACTTCTGTGTTTAGAATTTAGGAAAATGGATTCCATATTTGGAATCAGGATGTTCAAATTGTGTAAATAGGTAACTTTTATTTTTAGACATTTTGAATAATTACTGCGGTAAATATTTTATTTACCATGGTTCAGGGTAAATCCGATAAATAAGGGTTAAAAAATAATATTATAATAATACTAAATTACCCTAAAACGTGTCTTAAACCTATTGGTTGATACATGGTCGACCATGGGAATCTTTGGGTCTATTTCGGGACCCCATGGATCCACTTGTAAGTGATAATGACACTTTATTTTAATTAAGTTAAAATGAATACAAAAATGACACAAGCATATATCTTTTAGAAAAACAATTTTTACATAGGGTTATACATGTTGGATTTTCGATTATAAATATTCATTAGAAAGATAAAAAGATTCCCTACATAATGATATTTTATTTATAATTTTTAGACATTAAATAATGTATTTTATTTATGACACAATGATGATGCAGTAATTACTATAATAGTGAAAAATTAAAATAATTGATATTATAAATACCCAAATAAATATAACATGAAACTTTTAATGAATTAAACTAATTTTATAGGATAATATGAAATATTAGGATTGATTTAATTGACTTAGTTCGAAGTAATCAATCTGTTATAAGTTTCAAAAAAATCAACTATTGAATAGTGTCAAAATTGACATAAAAGAGTTCTTAAAACAAATATTATATTATTAATTGATATTAAATTCCTAAAAATCTAAGGTTCGGCCAAGAGACTTATATTATGATAGGTTAATCATTAAGTGACCACTTGGGGGTCGCTTGGATGTATATAGTAAGTTTATTAACCATATTATATAAAAATACAAAGAGACATTGTGAAAGTGAAACTAATTAACTTAGAGTTAATACATAAAGATAAGGTTAATATAAGTACCCAAACCTGTCTAAATTCTATTGGATGAGTTGTTTTCGACCTATCCCCACCTCATCCTTTGAATAGTCAACTTTGGAGCCTTTGGAAACCGAATATTAATTTATTATAAATTAATATTTCTAGCTTTCCCAAAAGTGCCCCTCACCCCTCTTATAAAAGGGCACTCCTCCTTCTCTTTTCCTCACACCTCTCAAGCCACTTGGCTCGTCCAAACTCTGCCCAAATAAGCTCCCCAAATCCCTCTCCTCCTCCTTGAAGTTTCCCCTTAGGCAGAAATCATTTCAAGAAGTCCTTTGGTTCCAACCAAAGTGAGTTACCTAGATTAAAGGTAACGATTTCTCTTAAATTATTTTCATTTATTTTGCTTCTTAAACCCCCAAACTCTTTTTATTTCCTTTCTTTTGTAACAACACAAGTATCCTCAATATACTAGGATGTTGTTATAAGAAGTATTCAAACTACACATACACACAACTCCATCTAATGGATGATGAACATAATGTTTCTGTGGATGACAAACTAACGCCTCACGAAACGATGATTGTTCAAATACATCTTACCGCCTCTCATGGTGGCCATTATTATGGCACTGTAATTAAATATGATATTAATGATATATATTTTATATATAAGCTTATGTAATTCCATTTTATTTCATACCATTATTCGTTTCATGTTGTATATACATACGATAATTTCATTTGAGGAAGTGCGGACTACCGCCCCCTTAAAATGATATGACTCGTTCATACCACACATGGAACGTATAAAGGATGGTGTTAATGAACTTAAGTAACATATATAAAATATTATATTATACTGGAATATTAATATACCTATGTATCATTTGGATTCGATTCTTTTAAAATAAAAATTAAATGGAAGTAGCGTTCGTGCGTACGTACGGACTACCGTCTCCACGAACGCGATGAGATTCATTCTCCATCGTATCCATTCAAGTATAATTATCATTTGATGATTTAAAAATGATGTTTAAGGACTTGATACCATTCTGGATTTGAATAATATACAACTTATCCTTTACAAACATGTCTTACGTAACAAAACATACAAAAGCAAACAAGTAAGTTCACACCCGAAACAGCGATAATACTAAGATATTATTATCAAATCAATATTAAAAGATCATATATGATATCATATTAATATATATGATTCTTGTATAATTTAATAACAATTATTTCACCATTATACAGGAGGTTAACCTACCCCAACCAAGGAAAAGTACAAGGTAAGGGTTATTTCACAATCTCTTCATTATCCGAGGTTGTTTATACGTAATAATCTACTGGGATTTCATTATCATCCACATCCATGTTTGTTCGAAATGTATTTCAAAACATATTTATTATTTAGAAGAATATGGGTTAAAGTCATTTATACCCTTGTTTGACTTTTTATATGAGGTTTATAAAGTAATCTTTCCGTCGTTTTCAAAATAAGGAGTTTTTGAACCTTTTCGAAAAAATTAAGGTAAGAATGTTTTTTTAACTTATACGACGGGTGCGGTTATTTTACACCATTATAAACTCTTAGAAGCTTCCCTTACAAGATTATAAGGATATTTTCAAAGTAAATGTTTTCTTTTATAATTATGTGACTTTTAAATGATTTCAAAAAAAGAGATATTTCTCTCAAAAATATGAAAATCCAGTGCAAATGTATACGTATTTAACGCAAGCTTCAAAATGTTTTCAGAAAACCCGACTCTCGAGTATGGTAGATAGGAAGGGATTGGGAGTGGACCCATCATGGCCTATAATTAGTTGAGCAGTCTCAGAATTAGTTATTTTGTTTTCAGAAGCTTGCATAATGATTTCATAAAAACACTGGAGTACTTTTTAGCAATTTTAAACATAAGTATCTTCTAAAAATATTACATCGGTAGGTCTCATGAGACAAACTAGTGTCTTGGCACAAGGCCTTGACAAAATCTTATTTGTAGTCTTGGCACGAGGCCTTGACTATGTGGTTATGATAGTCTGGCATTATGCATTCCAACATTATGAAAGTGGTTATTGATTTTTGCATGTGATTATTCAATTAGTAGAATATCCATGTGAATAAGTAAATGGCATTATTTCATTTTATTTATTCCATACCATGTTGAAAGTTCATATTTAAAAGGCTTTTGTTTTAGTTATACATTGCCTTAAATGTTTATTCTTATTTATGAAAGTTTCCGCTATATTGTTATCCTTACTGGGCATTTGAGCTCACCCCTTTTCTATGTTTTATTTTTCCCAGGATGTGAAGAAGTAAGTTATGAATGACCTGCAGGGATATTATGTGGGGATATGAGTGTGGATTATGGAGACAATATGTTGTTGTAGTAGTTTTTCATCTTATGATGTAATGTAAAACCTATGAATATATCTAGTTTTTCCAAGGCTACTAAACCAATCGGTCTTTCGAGATTTGATCTTTCTTGTGATCATGCCAATGTTACGAAGTAATGCACCGACTCTGGGTAGCTGGGGTCGGGGCGTTACAATATAGATACATGTCCCAACATATGAAATGGAAATTATATTAATAATCAAAAATAATTTCTTGATTGTAAATTAGACGATTGAAATTCCTTATGGAATTTCAGCATGGTATCAAGTTAACATGGGAGGCATTAATGGGAGTGGAATAGGTCTCTCATAATTAAAACCTAAGAAGATCATTATGGGTAAGGTTTTAAATAATACAACCAAATTTTTAATTTAATTCAAAATGGTATAACAATATAATGAAATTTGGATAAAAAACAGAATGGATGAAAACCCTTACGAAATTTCGGCATGGTAACATGTGTATATGGGATGAAATTATGAGTGAGAAATGTGACTCACATAATTAAAATATAATGAGAGATGTATAGGGGAAGTTATAAATCATACCCCAAAATTTGTAATTTAAAATTAAACATCATAACAATATAATAAAATTTCAATGGAAATGATAAATGAAGTTAACTTTTACATGGAAGTATGATCCAAAAGGTTTAGGAGAGGTCTGAGATAACCCTCTTGGGAGATTGGGTGACTTTGGAGGATTCTAGGGAGTGGATTGGAGTGGTTGGTCAAGATCCAAAAGGTTTGAGTGAATTTGAATGTGATATCGAGTGTGTTTATATATTAAAGGATACAGAATTGTTTATTAATTATGTTTTGGACACAACACATAAAACATATCAAAACCACAAACTATCCCAGAGTTTTTTCCCATGGGTTCTTCCAAAGGGGAGTGGAAAAAAATAGTTTTTATTTCCAATGTCCTGACGTTTTAAAATATTTGTCTTTGTTTTTGTGGAGGTGAGTCACACTCTCAATGTAATGAATTTAAAATGTTAAATTGTCGTATAAGTCATGGAGGGTCCACTAACTCTCCATAAAATTAATCAATCAAAACTAAAATTGAATTACATTAAATAGAAAACATATATTGGAATAATATACCATTTATAGTATTTTTTACATCACTATTGGGTCTTTAATATGTAATGAACACATTATATATTTACACAGTATTTAATTTATACCCAAAAATTCGAATGTCCAAGAAAATTATGAAAAAATCACTATTGGATAATTTAAACACCATGATTTGAAAAATAATATTTATTTTACTGAATCCATTTTCAAAATATATGAATTTTTACTTAAAAAAAACAAAATTATTTTCAAATTCATGGGTTTAGTAAAAAATAACCTCCAAACCATAATAAAATTTCAATTGTATTTATAAAAATAATAGGATAATTTATATTTAATAAAAAATTAATTTAGTAATAATATTTTATTAAAATATAATTTGAATCAGAAACCCATTCATTCATCAAAATCGTTTTTAAATTGAATTTTACCTAAAAATGGTATATTTTATTTTAAAAACTATTTATAAAATAACAATAATAAAATAAATTTATATTCTTTATTCTGTACAAAAAATAATGCCTTTAGTCGTAGTTCAAGGGTCATGTTACATAACACCTTATAAGAGCCACAATTGACATAAGGGTAAGGTTGTGATGGTCCTAGACTGTTGGGGTGGCTTGGATAACATCAACCTGTTGGTAATCTCTATCAACTTCCACTTCTCCAGTAGGGATTTTCATTCAAGCTAATCATGTTGATGCTCAGTTTGGGATTGTTCAAGAGAGAAAACCTATGACGCTTCCTCATTTCTGAGCACTGAAAAATGGGCTTTGTACGGAGAAATTATAATGGATGAGTTCATCACTTCCTTTTTCAGAGTAAATTAGAGATGTTAAGGCCCTATATTTATACTAATCTGGTGGTCACTATTCAATTTCCATATTAGAAATGGTAACAATTCATAATGGTATTTTGAAATCCAAAATCATAAAACCAAAGAGGTTCATATTACATATAACCATTATACATAATAATACATTTAATTATAATATTAGAAATTTTCATTATGAAATGTTTGGGTCGATACATATCTCATCATTGATTCCCCATACATCCCAAAGAAGCTACTAGTTGTCAATTTAGAATAAAGTCAGTACCTTCATCGTATATTCTTTTGAAACACAATAATTACAGAAATTACCTTAAATATTTTTGTAAAACATTCATACAACATTTTTCAAAATTTTACTGGATATCTTCCATAAATAAATGATGTTTTAAACTTCATCCAAGAGAGTATAGACTCGTTTATCGACAAAAACATGATCAGTTCTTATGTAATAGGTATATTCTAAAATATATTTATACAAACATAATTATCTCAATATAAAGTAAAAATTAAGGGTTATGTAACTTCAATCAAAATATCGTCCATCCATGAAATCAATTTTCCACCACACCAACACCATTTTATATATCCTTTGAAATCATATTGAAAATATTATTCTAAAAATAACTATATATTTCATGATTCATATAAAATAACTCTCAATTTAAATAAAATATGTACCTCATTCCTACATGTTAATTATTAATCCATTAATTAGGTATATACAATATATTTCTTAATACATCTTTCATATTCAATGATATAAGAATCATGTCATTAGGTTAATCAGGTATAATTTAATCATGATTCTTGGATTAAATGTATAAAATATGGGAAAAGAATTGAAATCATTTTACATGTAGTTTTAGGTATCCTTATCTAGATAAGTCTATCCAATACTCATGGGACATAATTATTATCTTCATGAAACACCCACTTAATTATCAATTTTCATCATGCCCATGAACTTCCACATCAGAAACATTCAATTATGATATAATTCCATTTATTGCATTCTATTTAATAAAACAAGATATCATATGTGGAGAAAAACAATTCATAACAGCAAACAACGTAACCATGAAAATGTACCTATATGATGTCTAAATAATGAAACATCCTTCTTCTCTATATTTATCTGAGGTTATTAAAATCCATATTATTTTTAAATAGTACATTTTTGTTCATTATGTGTTTTCCAATTTTAAAATAATATCCATTAGGAGTGTTAAACTAGGTGTATGGTAAGGTCTTTTGTCATGTACCATGTTTTTTCGAGTCATGCCTGACACACCTTTCTGGTGTTGTTATTCCTAGGTACATATTTTTTGGAAAAACATCCACTTATTAAATCCAAACTGTATTATTTGCTGTGAACAACTCTTCATATCCTTTACCAAAATTATAGTTTATTTTCATATATGGTTACTCATCCTAATGCATATTATTAAAGACATCCCAAAATATATACCTAACTATATACCTAGGGATATAAGTATTGTATCAGAATCCTCTTTTCTATATCCTAACTGCAAATTCTATCTAATAAGAACTTTAGAAACCCTCATATATTATACATTACCATTACATCACATTTGTGTAATAATTTATACATTACAAAACATGATGCCTAATGACTGTGTCAGTGATGTTTTTTTGGAAACACAGATTCATAAATATTGATACCTATTTGAGTTACATTATATCTCATTAGGTTCTCTTTGAATAGAAATTCTCTTAATGTATTATACTGATGATATATATTCCTAAACTAAGAAAGGAAATATAAAAAGGGGTTACCTCAAGTGCCAAGTAAGGGTACATAAGAGATATATGCAAGTACAAACCTGACCATATGAGTATGAGGATGTGATCATAACATTATATGATCATACCCAAAATATGAAGGATCATAATAACGAACCATGGAATAAATATTGGCATTTATCAATAAACTATTCATAAGGAAGTAATGAATAGAATACATGATTTACTAACATAGGAATAAAACATAAAATCTAATAAACACAGAAGCATATAAAATTATTTCCATAACTGTCATGGAATCTCTAAAAGGAAATATTAGTAGTATGGGTTCACTCCCCATACTATATTTTTAGACATGGTTTGATCACATTTTCATCATTTTATTGTGTGTTCACTCGGCATAGCATCTTCGTTTCCATGGTTCACTCCCTTGGACAAATTAATAGTACGGGTTCAATCCCCTTATTAAATTTCATGTAATCGTTCACTCCCATGGTCATCATAATAGTCAAGGATCACAACCAAGACCATATTGGACAATATAATGAGTTATAAATATTTAACTAATTCATTTTAGGGAGATATGGGTCTCACAGAACTCAGACTGAAGTCAAACATACATGTAACACAATATCATAAAGCACTATATCCTATTCCCAGAATTGAAATCAGTGTCACAAAAAAATTAATCAAATCATAAAAAATGTAAAAGGTTACATGTTTCATTTTCCTTTCATCAAAATCATAACCCATGAAATGAAGTTTCTTTCAAAATCCTAAAACCAATTAAAGGGAAACTATTTTTATAAACATCAAGCCATCAAATCATAAACCATTGAGGGAAAGAATATTAAGGGAAATATGGAATAATTTCCCAATAAAGGAATTCTTAAAACAAATATTCGTTATATTATATGGGAAATAATTTTAAAAGATCTTTTAAAATAATAACATAATGAAAATATCATTTCTACATAGAAAAACTCTTTTCTAAAAATAAGAATCTTTTGTTAATGCATTTGTATTGAAAATATAATTGAAAAAATTTGAAGGAATCTTATTAAAATAATATAATGAATTTTTAAAGGCCATTTCCATGAAAATGAGATTAAAATATATTTTAAAGAAATATTTATAATATATTTTGTTTATCAATTTTTATGAATACAACCTATATCTGAAGGAAGAAATAAATACGATAATATTTTCTTAAAATCACATCCAAATATATTTAGTAAAAATAATTAATATATATATATTACTAATACAATGATATATATTGGATTAATAGGGTATATGAAAATTTTTGTGTGTCCTTGAGAGATGGATCACTAGATTTTATGAATGGAAGCATATTTAAAATCAATCATGATAAACAATGTCATAGTTTCAGTTAAATATTAACTCATGGTAACAAAGAATCATACACCCAATTTATGAAAATTAAATTAAAAATGCCTAAACTACCTTGAAAATACAGATATTAATTATATAAAATGTTATGGGAAGCACATGCACCCGGGGAAAAAATATAATCGAATAACATGAAATATAACACAAAGAAAAAAATTGTGAAAAATGTACTATAATGATTTGGTAGCTTTTGAAACATTAAACATATGAGAGGATAATATGATGTATGTGTAAATAATGGTAAATTTATTTATTAGATATCCATTGGTAGTATAAACACCACCCAAAATTAATGAGTGGGGAATATGTTTTGTATATCTGTGAAATAAAAAGTAAGATTAACTTCCATTACCCTATGACTTGAATCTCTTCATACATATGAAAACCACATGTATAAAAAATATATTTTTATTATATATAATTTATTGAACAATAATATTCTTTATAAAAACATATATATTTTTTTAGGAATTTATATTAACCACTGGTTAATGATTCCATGTTAAGGTTTCACTTTATGTAATATATGAAGTGTTGTTCACAAGTGTCATAATTGGTTATATTTTTTTCATTATTGATAAATCATGATTTAGTAATTGAAACCATTCTATAAATAGTACTTATATTCATCCTATTTTCATTAATAAAAATAAATATATAGATAAATATGTAATACAATACACAGTTCCTAGAGACTGAAGATTGTATGTACAAATAAAAATTATTCCAGTTTTTCATCGTAATATTGAATGAATTAAAGTAAATGAAATATATATACTTATATACTATCATTATATTAGAATTATTAAATCATATATAAAATATAATTTCACTAAACTCAACCTTAATATGTTCCATGTAGAGTGTGAGTGAATCACATCACATTATGGATATGATAGACCATACATCCCCAAATGAAATTATCGTATTAACAAAAAATATAAATAATGGATATTTCACTTATATAATTACTAAATATTTAAATATAATTCATAAATACCATGTATATCATACAGATTTTAATTTACCGTCACTATTTCTAACCATGATATGTGGTAAATGAATTACGAATAACATCATTTTGGGCGGTGGTAGTTCTCCATACACAAGAACAGTATATTCCTTATCAATTAAATTGATGTGTGTGTATGTTCATTTTATACCCATATAATATTAAAATACTATTATACATAGGATAATTTGGTAATTATATGAACTTTTAAAAATAATAATTTTGTGGTGGATAAGAAAAATAAATAAAAGGGCTTGAGTAATATTGTTACATATTCTTTTGGAAACTCAATTTTCATTGTAGAAAAGGGACTCCTTAGTTGGAATTCATCCCATAGGTAGGATCAAAAGTGGAAGTTAGGGATGTTATTATGTGACTGGGAATATATTTTCCTAACTTTAGTGGATTTATATTGCGAATTAGGGTGAGAATTGGTGGGCTTTTATGGTGGAGGGAACTGACCCAATTGCCAATTTTTAATGAAATGATTGTTGTACCAATTATTTTACAAATATAAAGTCATAAAAACCAAATAGAATAATTTATTTTAGATATAAATCCGAAATATGTGTAAAAATGTTTTTTTGACATCTGTATATATAATTTTGGAAATTATTATTATGCTTTAGTCCCTTGTTATGCTTAAATTTACTTTAAACAATGTAATTAATTATAGTCACTTTCAGTAAATAATTTTGTAAAAAATAATGTCCATTTTAGTTGAATATTAATATTATTCTGATTATAAACATTTTTGTACATTTTTTAAATTCATTTCACATAAGTGAAAAATTGTGTTTCTTGCTAATCTCATAGATGTGGACAGAATGCATGTTTTTAATATGAGAATTTTTAAAAGTTAATTAATATTTTCTATCAAAATTAAATATAAAAATTATTAATATGAACAAAAATGGATTTATATCTTTATAGTTGATGTATAATAACTTTTAAACCAACATAAAATATAATTTTAATATATAAAAAAATAGAAAATATAGGAATTTTGAATTAAAATTTAGTATTTTAACTATTCATCCATAAATGTTGTTTTTTAGAAAAATAAAAACAATTACCCTGAAAACATAAAACTTTTAAATTGAAAATTGATATATATTTTCTAAAATTAAATATTTAAATTTTTCTATAACTCATTTTATTATTGTTCACATAAGGACATAAAAATGTGTTTATTTGAAAAAATATTATTTCTTAACTTAGATATATCACTAAAAAGTATATGTAATCTAATAATTAAGTTAAATTTATATTAAAACATTTGAAATAATTGTTTAAAAGTAATAATTACTATTAATAATATTATGGTTTATAGCTATGTTATAAATATATATTTTAGTTAATTATAAAAAAATTAGCTTTATAGAATCACATTATTGTGTGTAATGAAAGAAAAGTATTTACTGCATATAATGACTGTCATGTTAGTTTTTCTTATAGGGAAAACATATATTGGGATATCATATAATGAAATATTAGCATGGTGTATCTTAAAAAACAATAATATGGTCCTCACATATAACCCAAGCTATATTCTATGTTGTTTGAAACGAAAAGTATCAAAAACATTAAATTATTTCTTACTAAATATTTCATAAAAACGTGGGGTGTTATAGATTTCATTCAGAAGCTATGTCTGTGAATTAATAATTTGGACAATGTCATTTATGACCATTCTGCAATAAATAAATATTTTATTTAATGAAAAAATAATAGAACATCTCATAAATCCATGCATCCCCCATAAGAACATATACCCAAGTATTTTGAAATAGGCCTTCTACAAATTGTATGTCAAGAGAGAATCCAATATTGATCTTTTTATTCCCAAATATAACATATAACTCATATAATTATTTATTCATTTATGGACCTCTGACTATCCATAAAATTATTATGTTGGAATCCATGTATCATCGTATATATAATAGAAACCAACAACCAATAATAACATTCATATAGAACTTCCCAAGAACCAATGTATTGCTCAAAGTGTGGTATAAAGTCAATTATACTTGATTCTATCCATGTAAATCCACTATGGGTTCCCAATAATTATCTATAGAATTATGATAAAATAATCATTGAGTTTGTCAATTTATGTCCAATATGAATCAATGTATCACTCAACGTATTACTGTCATGCCACAAAGTACATACTTAGAAGTACTCTAGGGAGTTAAAGTATCACACATGAATAAACTAGGATAAACCAAATTAATTCCGTCCCTAAAATTCCCATTTGAATCCATGTCTAACCCAATTCATACATTCAAATAAACATGTCTACATCATTAAATCAATTTTATTTAATCAATTTAATTTAAACCTATCAATGATAAAGCTATGAAAATATCATTTATAATTCAGATTATAAGGCCATTCAAGGAATTGGCCAAAATAAAAGGACTTGGATGAAAGTTAACACTTGTGGGAATTTCATTTATATAAGATTAAAAAGAAAAAATATCCATTACATGGAATGGGTAAAGGGTTATGGTTATTGATCCCTACACATTGCTGAATTATATTAAAATTTCTATCATAATTTAATCTACATATCAATTCATTAATAAAAAAATTGTTAGAAAATTCATTATTATCATCCCATGACATGGGGTAAAGTGAAAACCTGAATGGGTTCCAATTTTATATAGATTCAAATGACCTATTTAAACTGAAACACACCCAAAGGGGTGGTTCGAATTTCAATAAATCCTACTTTTAACCACTCATCATCGTCCTCTTTAAATACATATGTAATAATAAATTATTTAATTCTAGAAGCAGAACTCATTTAAAAATGGAAACCCTCTATGAAATGGACATGTAGCACTACATCATATATATAATCACTCGACATTAAAAGGCGTGGAATAGAACCACCTACATTAGGTACATATATGACAGCTCACACAATCTCAAATCCTGAATTGTCTCATATAAATAATAAAAATAAATATTCGATGATTTTTTATAAAAAAAAGTATATGAGCATGAATAATAATAGTGTGGCTCATGAAAAACTAATTAAGTAACAAAAAAAGGAATCAATGTCATATCATGATGGATAAAATGATACAAGTGGTTCTTTAATGATAAAAAGGATAGTGGAGGAGGATCAATTCACATAATAGTCACTAAGGAATATCAAATAGGAATACAATGATTTGCTGCTGGAGAAAACAGAATAGTGTTTATGTTATAATACCTTTCAAGGGAAAATGAAAATTTCAATACAAATAGGGAATTATAAGGATTGGTCTCATAGTTTGGACAAACCATGAAGAAAATATGCATGGTAATTTGTAGAGTAGGGAGGCATCATGGTTACAATGAATATTTTGACTAACTTTGTGGATACCATTTTAGAAAATGCTTTCAAAAGTTTAATCTTAACTGCATGTCTGGGCAGCCCAACTTAGATTTTTTTTACTAATAATGCACCAAAGCATTAAAACCCATAAATTGGCCCAATGCTCCAAAATACCCTAAGACACTATTGATACCAAAATAATATAAAATTCCATTCATATGAGGAAACATTTAAACATTTCTGTTAAGAATTTATGGAAAATCTATTCTCATTAGCTTAATTTAGAATTTAGATCTTATAAACATCCTCAATTAAATCAATTCACCCTCTAATTGTATTCATAAGGGGGGTGAAACGTGATATAATAAACAATTTTACAATTATGATCATACATCATCCTCCCACTCATAGGTCTCGATCCTCAATCTTTCATTCTTCCATATAAATCCCAATAATGGAATATACATGCCTAGTAGAACCTTCGTGTAATGATCCACAATACATATAGGATTCTGTACAAAGGATCCTTCTAACTATAACTCATTTTTTTCATGAAGAACAAAAAGAGAAGGGCTGGAATAATATCATCGTTGATGAGAAACCTGGATGGGTTTGTGTGTGGTTTGGTAGTTATGTGGTAACTAAAACAGATAGTATACCATCTCGACTAACTATTGAATCATGAACATAATGATATACCCTGATGAATGTGTACGCTGTCTCCTTATTCTAATATGTCCATGCTTCGGTGAAACACATATGAAAAATAGATACCCACCCAAAAACAATAAAGGTTGTCTATAGTGATCTACATTTAAGTTTGATGATATTGTGAAGTATCCATCCACTCCCAAATGAACTACTCCAACTATATAGTCTCCTGAACAAGATGAGGTCCAAGCATAGCTGCCTATCCATCCCCTAACCAACACATGGGTGATTAGAATTTCATTCCATTAAAATCCTCATAAGTACCCATATGAATAATATCCTGAAGCATATTATTGTTTAATAACATAACAACATGTATAAGGCAATAACAAAAAAGCCCAAAATCAAAGAATCATGCTATAATCCATTCCTCAGGATCCTGAATCATCATCTATAACAGGAAATCAATCAGCGGGTGGTATGTATTTCTCCATATCACCTATGGGACCAAATCCCTCAATAGTACCTACCAGAATCATTATGTAAACCTACTATCCTTTTTGAAGTGATACTAATAGGGACCCCATGAATTAGTACTATCTCATGGATATTCAACATCCCAAGATCATCCATAGTGATGGCTTCTTTAAATTGTAAGAAATGTGCAACCTTTCTGAGGATTTCAACGACACAAACCCCATCATTTACTTGTGGGACATCGGTAAAACAAATCCATTGTAACATCAACCCATTTCCACTTAGGAATGGTAATTTGATTTAAAATCATGGTAGGCCACTAGTATTCTACCATCAAATGCTTATAGGTGTTACATCTCATGAGAAATACTAGTCACACCTCATTTAACACCTGACCAATAGTTATAGTGATCCCATTTAAGTAGAGACATTATCACAACATAATATCTTTATAAATATTGCATATGGTTCTCCCCACAATTGATTTTATCATATAAAATTAGATAATTTCGAACCATGGAACCCCCCCCCAATCAAAATTTCATTAAAACCATGCCACTAAGAATTCTAGAAACAATCCCTAAATGACATCCTTAACTAGATAAACCTCACTACATCTGAGTTCGAACCGTGGACATCACCATAAAGGAATGATCAAATCACAATAAACCATACTAAAATTATTCATAAAATATTTCATGATAGAAACTTATGAAATTTTTTCCACACATGTGTTAACCTATAAACATGTTTAATTCTGATCCTAATGACTATAAACATTAAATAATAAGTATAAAAACAAGACCCAACCTGAATGAAAATTATTTGAAAACTCACATTATATAGATGGCCTATTACAAATTGAAACTAAACAACTTTTCCAAGGTAACATTCATTTACCCCAAACACATCCACCAATAACCATACATGACTCCTAGTGACATTCCATGGTATGCCCATTTTAAAAAAATTTTTGTTCCTCAAAATGAATAAGGGGGTAACCATGCTCTTTCCAACTAGAATATTCCCTCATTTTAAAAATCACCAATGATCTTGACATGATCCTAGAGTAAAATTGGATTCATTTAACAAGAATCCAGTTGACTAACCCCGTGTTGTTCATACTCCCGGCTTTCAAGTCATATGTCAGTACATGGCCATGTAGTACTCCATAAAACATTGACTGGTCCTATAGTAGTAACCTCATGGTGGCTAGGTAAAAATAAAATTGTGGGTGTCCAATAGTCCATCTATGATGATTACACATGGGAACCTATGTATTACTCAAGATTAACCATATCTCTATAAGAACAATTTTTCAGCATGTGAAACTATGAAAACCACATAGAAAACACTTACATCATTTTATATTGTAACATGGACTATGATTGCTGGTCCCATTGGACATAAAATACAATATCATGATAAGGTATATGATCATATCTATCCAACAACATATTAGGAGGAAACCGAATATAGCTGAGGTCATTAGTTAAAAAATTACTGGTGGGAAAACATTGAATGATGCCCATCATTACATTCCAACAAACATTAATTAAGAGATCACAATTTTTTACCATCATAGTCATCTCTGAATTGTCCAAACCTTGACACTAAATTCCATACATGAAAATACTGTTCCTAAATGGATTCATACCCTCAACAGCCACATTAATATCATTATTATGAGAATTCACTAACACATATAGTAGAAATGATTCGATGGTACCCAAATTATAAATTTCCTAGTTATTGAAATAATATATTGGTCAACAGCTCCTAAGATCACTGGATCAGATTCATCACAAACATGTTGCTTAAGATTCCATCTATTCACACCCAAAACAATAACGAAATGGAAATAAAAAACAAAACCAATGTGACCAGTGTGTGAAAAATTCATATTCTCTCAGAAGGTGCCCCGTGAATTGGGATGAAGATTATTTCCCTAATGCCAATGTCACTCCACAATGGAGACGACCCATGTACATACTTAATAGCTACTGGATCATTGATTTGATGAAACTATATGAGTTAGACATGTTATTTGGAACTCAACTAGTACTGAGTACATGAAATCACAGTTCCTTGAGTTTTTAGAAATAATATGTCCATCCCTAATACTACGCATAGTCTTTCACCCAATAGATCCATGTACTAGGTAGTTCATATAATATATTTTTGGCAATATTCGTACTTCCCTAGACGACCATTAACTTGGAATTTGATTTACCATGTCAACCATCACTACATAAAAGAAGAGGGTCACAAGACCAACTAATGTCTGACCATTCCTTATGAAATTATATCCTACCGAAATCAAGCATAACTCGATGCACAAACCTATAACAAGGGTCTAGTATACCATGAACACCACCCCAAATAAGGATTCCATTACAAATCTAATAGTTATAATAGGGACAATGACACATGAATGACATGAAATTATTGAAAATCTCTAAATATATCAATGAAATTAATCTAAAAGTCTGATTCCTACCACACGATAGACCACATAAAAATATGAATCTTTGACCCTTAAATACAAATGCCATGAGGATTAAGATCATGTATCTTCAGCCACAACTATAAATGAAATGGACAATGAAAAATGATCAAGTTTACACTTAATATAATCTCAAAGAAACTGTTAATATACCTTTACCGGAGGTTTTATGTGAAGAATACCACGTCAGGTTCCATATTTTTTTATTCATAACATTTATTCACTTTTAATAATTAATCATTTTAAATATTTTAGTTAGAACATTGAAAAACAACTATAAAACAAAATAACAAGGATATTTATTTGATGAAATAATAATGAAAATCAAGAATGTCTTATCATACATTCTTTTTAAATTATTACTCATCTATTGACATACATCAATTAAAAATAAATATATCATACTAAATTTAATTCATATTATTTACGATAAGGTGACCTATGATGGTCCTTTTAAATCAACCAGGGTCCGTAAATAAGAAACCCAATTGCAGTTGTTTAGTAATCAAGGTTATAAACACCGATAACTAGTCATATCAAAAGTGGCATATCCTAAATTACCTAATTTTTCTAGTTGTTCAATTTTTTAGGCCATTCACATGATAATCATGCTTTTTTGATAGAGGTTTAAACAACAATAATTCATCCAACTAATATCAGAGCAAAATTTAATATATGTTACATTCTAACATAGGCATATTTCCATAAGAAAATATCAAGATATGGTTTGAGTACATGGGATACATTTTATCAATTAAAAGGATCCCATACACCATACCATAGAATATTATATCATGTTTAATTGTGACTATTTATATATTTCAATCATAATTATGAATGTTATCATAAGTATTAAACATGTAAATAATGATAATTTGCACTGAAGCACGACCCACCCATCTTCTTACTCCATGAGGTAGGTCAGGCAGCCATAAAAAAACTATATAATTAGTTGATAATACATAATTACCAATACTAAATTTGGTATGTGTCAATTCCACTACAATATGAATATGAATATTCTTTTTTCTTTTTTATTTCAATATTCACATTCTTACTAGCTTCACATTACATTGAAATTCATACTCATTACTTTATATATCAATAAAATATAAACCTTCTAACTAATGGATAACTAAATTCTAATCCATGATCACCCATTCATTTTATATATTAAATTTATAATATATTTAATCCATAAAAACACACCCCAATATACCTATCACAACAGAATTTATATCTACTGTGATAGCTGTCACTAAAACATGCAATAAGTAATGCATCCTAAATGACATGGAATAATGAATGACATGTGATTTTAATAAGTTACTATATGATGCATGGGATGGAATAAACTCATATTACCTAAATGAAACAAAATATAACCCAAAATAGTATCAAAAAATAACTTCAAAATTCAATTGTGTTACCCAATGGTTCAATAAAATCAATTGTAATTGTAAAAATCCTAAAAAATTTTATATTAAAGAAATTTGGATTTTTTGTTTAGATAGGACATCCATTCCTAGGAGCATATCATTTAAAAACTCAATTTCCTTCTTAAAAATTCTTATTATCAATAAACATTAAATTAAACTAGAAAATAATCGCATTAGAACCTCATTATAACACCCCGAACATAGGTTCCTCCAAATAGTTCTCTGAGATAGGTCAGTCACATGGTCTCAAGATCATCTCCCAAAACATCAGAGGCTACCAACTTATAGTGGGGGACTAAAATTTTATATGGAGAAAGTATTCCCTTATTATCTTGGTTAGAAAAATGGAATACCAACAACATACCCGGAGAAAAAAGTAGTCTAATAATTAGTGATTATATAACTATAATAAATAGATAAAAAACTCTGAGGGGATCTCATTTATAATGATAATACGTATCATATGTATGTAATAAATTATCCAAAATATATTTACATAGATATTATATAACACATGAAACAAAACTAATAAAAGGACAAAAGAGGTTATCTAGCATCATGAGTTGCATCTTGATCACATGCGTCCCTACTCCCATGAAGCAATAAATAATATATATTAGATCGCATTCACTTATTAACAACCAAAATCATATAATCATATAGGTACCTAACAGTCAAAAAAATTGGTTGGGAGACATAATCCCAAAAGGAAACCACTGATGGTTTGGTGCTAATTGGTCAGTGAATATATTATATAACAACAATGTGTAAGAATAAATATAGTTAGTAAAATAATTACTCAAAATTAAACATCCAATAAGTCCAGGTTCCCATTTTCAGTGTTGGTCACTTAATAAAATTCATTTAGAATCTTTGAATTTGAATTAAAAGTTATACCTGTTAAATTTATAATCATTCACCTTTAACTAATGCATTCATTTAATTAACAAGTCTCAGAACCTGTAATAAATACCCAAATCACCCATAAGCACATATATCCATGGTTACCAAAATAGTCCACCCATAAAGTGTATTTCAATACTGATTCCATGATTGTTCTTTGGTTTGAGGATGTTTCATATAAATCATTTAATTATTTATTCATTTATAAACCTAATACCTCCCAAGGAATTTCTAAGTCAGAATCAAGGTAACATTCATGTTATAATATTAACTGAAAGACTATAAGAACATCAATGGATAACCTTCCAAGAACATATTCATCGATCATGGTGTTGTATAAGGTAACTACTAAACCAGTCTATTCATGTCAATTTAGTGGGGGAAACCAAGTATCACACATAGAAATATGATCAAATTTCATTTGACTCTATCCCTATAATTGAAATATAAATCCATGAATCACTCTAAATATAACAGTCCAGCCAGATATTTGATCCCTGGAAATCTTCTAGGGAGTTTATGTACCACTAAAACATAAAAAAGGCTCAATACATTTGACTCCATCCATGTAATTCTTATTTGAATCCATTTGCCTCCTAATGAATATAATAATTTAGGGAATTTCACATTATAAAATCAATTATAGTAAAACAATTTGATTTAAATATGTATGGTTCAAAATAATGATCATATTATTTACAATCCACCTCAGTAGGTGACTTGAAGAATTATCCATACACAGAAGGAATGCAATTAAATTAACTCACATGGGAATTTCATGTAAACAATATTTTCAAGAATAATAATCCATTACATGGAAACAGTGAAGGGTCAGGGTAATTCATCCCTTCACATTCATATTTCATTTACAATCGTAGTCCAAATTCAATAAACATGTCATTTCATAATTAAAACACCATTTTACAACTCATTATTAACATCCCATGACATTGGGTAAAGGTAACACCTAAAAGGGGTCAAATTCCATATGTCATCAATGCGTGCTATTTCAAAAAACAACACACCCAAAGGGGTGGTTTCTATTTATTAGGAATTCAAACTATAAACACTCATCAGTGACCTCAATAAATATATATTCTATACTAAAAAATTCAATTACCATATTGAAACTAAATTAAAAAGGTATCAATTTGAGAATTGTGTGTGTGAAATAATGGCATATAATAAACACTTGACTATAAATGAAAGGGAATGAGTGAAATTACAGTATATTTTTAGTTTTAGGTCATTTAGTATTAGCTTCATATTCAACATAGATCAGGAGAAAAATAATGAATGGACAAACACCCTGATAATAGGGCATATGAGTCAATATCTAACTAGTATAGATCATACTAAACTTAAAAAAGAATGACAAAAAAGTAATCAATATTATACTAGTGTGGATCCAATGAGACCAATATTTCTTGAATCATGCATTGGATGGATGAGGTGGCTCAAGTATTAGAATAATCACCAAGGGAGCTGAATGTGCTGTGGGATACTGTATGGGAGGATAAGAAAAAATATATTTCTGTTAGAAATAATTTTCAATGGAAAATATTTAATCTAACTCCAAAATGGACATTTCATGGTTAGGACAAATGATTTGGAGATACATTCCGAAAAAAATGCATGAGATTCTATAGAGTATGTGAAGACACATGGTAACCTCTAATATTTTTGAGAACATTTCATTAACTATGAAAAAAACTGATTGCTAAAAATGATGACCAACATGCATGGTCTTGTGGCCCAACTCACATGGTTTCCACTAACCATGAGCCATTCCATTTCACCAAAAACATGGGTCCTTGGATCAGAACCAACCCCAAACTCCATCAATGCCATAATATCCTAATAATGATTAAATATTTGGCCATATGTAAACATTTAAATAGATATTTGATGAAAAATATACGATCCAAACCTCATATAAGAACTGGGATATTACAGAAGCCATATCATCAAAAATACACTTGCAGTGCATAATAAGAAACTACCTCAAGATACTTGACATTGATCATATAAAAAATTATCTGACCATTTTTCTATCAAGAAATAATCATTAATACATTAAAAATATTAAAAATATTGATCATAAAAAGCCATTTTTTATCTTTTCATGACCTCAAAAATTCCCACAGCCATACATATAGAATAATTCATCCCACTATCATAGATTCCCACCATTATAGTAGCCCGACTTCCAAATTAATCAAATAACAAATCAATAATCTGACTACAAAACCCTATTCTTGTTGTCCATTTCTCATTAATGGATCCCAATGACAATAATATTATAATCAAATAAAATACATATAAACATATCTATAAAACCCATTAATTTACTATATATTTATAGGAAATTTCTGAATGAACTAAGGCCATTTTATTGTGACATTTAAGCCTCCTATAATAGTGAATGATCTATTTCATCTCTTATAATTTTTATCTTATAAATATATTATTTATTTTCATATTGAAATAATTCATTCATTTGGAATTGATTAACTATAGATATATACCTATGGGAGTATCTATCTATAATATTGTACATTCATTAAAGCAGAATCTTCTCATTTTAATAAAATATAATATGATTAGTAATCACACTGCTTGTTCCACTAATTTTTAATTATGTTCATTTTTATTTAAAAAAAATTCACTATAAATTAATTATTCCATATAAAAAAAATTATATATATCCAAAATAAAAAAATATAATAATCATCATAAGGCATCGAAAATCAAAAAACATATGTGATCCCCAAACCCAACCATTTATTTAATTATCCAAAATAAATATTATTTGACATTAACATGTGATAACACACATTTAAATATATTAATCTTCATTATTTTATTAAATTAAATCATGTAAAAACAGTAGATAACATTTAATATTTTGGTAACATCATTTTTATTTTGGTTTATTAATTTAATAATGCATAACCCTTTAATATATAACATGTTTTCAATTACAATGTAAAATTAATCAATATTTTAAATAAATATTTTTCTCTTTAATATTTTATAATTATTTTTTAATCAAAAAACATATTATTTACTTTCAGATTATTATATTATTATGTTCGAACACACAAATATAAAAAAATTTATATATCATGATAAATTCACAAATTCAAATTACCAAACAATATGTTTCTGATCCCCTACAACGATTAAAATATAATTTTTTTCTAGGTTGTAATGAAAAATTTATAATCCTAAACTAATATAGGAAACACCATGGGATATAATGGAAACACCATTATAACATAATCATGAAAACCTAATTTTTATCAGAATATATTTCCATAAAAATTGGTGTAATCCTTCAAAAAATGTTTTTAAATAAGTTGTAAAAAAAGATCAAACATGATGGGAGTTAATAGGCAAACCCGATCCTTGGAATGCTCTTAAGGATGAGATAATGTTTTGACCATTCATGGTTTGGATGGGGAGTGATGAGTTGTGATGTGTATTGGTAGGGATGATGAAAAGGGGTGAAAATATAAACAACGATATATCAGCCCTCTATTTGATGATCAATCCTAACATCATTCACTATGACATGGTGATCTCCTAAATCATTGATCTAGAATATGGTAAGAACCTGATCTATTTTTCATTAAAATTAAATCCCAATGATCGTGAAACCATCAAATTGGAATCGAAATATATTAACATGAATAATGTCATCTACTAAGGTATGATGTATTGAAATATATATATATATATATTTTTCCTCCATTTATCATCTCTATGACATGGGCGGATCCACAATACTCATTTCTAACTACGGTACTCACTGAACACCACATACATACATCATTATCCAAATACGCATACCATTCCATTTTCCTCATTCATGTTTCACACAAGTGGAACATTATGGTACACAGTCATGATTATCCTTTAAATACATAATATAATCATGACAATATCCAATTCACATAAACACTTGATCATTTCTAGTCAATGGTGTTATGTTAGTTTAATTTGGGGAGAAGTCTTATAAAAACCACTAATAATAACTTCTAAAATCATGGATACATTGATTGTTCATAAAATTTGGTGTTTCAATCTAAGAATCCTTGTTTTTTAACTTTATAGGATCCATGAAAATTTAAGTTTACAAACAAATTTATAACGTAACAACTCTCATGGGAATATAAATTTCACTTTGATAACGTATTAATTAGATAATAAATTGATTTTTTTTCCATCACGACTCATATATTCTTTTAATGTTTCCGAATATATGTCAAATCAAAAGAATTTCATCAAAGATTACCACCATAAACAAGTCTAGAAACTCACATAACACACAATTCATCAACGACATGGACATCAAAGAGTATTGATTCCACAAAAGTAGATCAAATGAAACACATAATTTATAATATGAAATTATAAAGCGGTCTTTAGGATATCATCATACATTACTAACATATAATATAACTGGCCCAAAAGTGAATCATGATGAACTAGATATATCCCCTAAACTAATTGAAATGATCATCAATCCATTAGAGAATATATTAGTGTATCTATGTCCCCATCTACGAATTATAATAATAAAAACACAACTAAATACACTCATCCATAATCATCACTAATAAAACTATATATATCCCTAAGGTAACACACTGGGTCTAATAAATCCTCTCTAAAAGATATAATAAACTGAAATCTCCAACTCTATCAACTGATAATAAGTAATAGAATGTTGATACATCAATATATAATAAATACTCATCTCTATCTCAATCAAAAACTTAAGGTAAAATCGAGTTGATATCGCCATGACCTCTCCACAAATGGAATTATGTTACTCTATAACAACCCTGGAAAACTATAATGGATGATCCTTAATAAAACACATTACCATCCTGCCTGAAAAGGAATAGAGACAGTAAACATACCTTTAATCCATTTTAGGGTCTCACAAACCCAGAAGAACTACATGGTCCCCATCAATTTCGTTGACTATGATGTTCCTACTGATGAAATTCGTGAAATAATATAATAAATAAAACAGGTATTTCTGATGGATAATTTTATAGGGATATAGATATAAACAAATAAAATATAACTATGAATAGTTTTACACACTCAAAAAATATATTTCATTATGAATTTCAAATAGGATAGCATGATCTCCCACACATGTGGTCCTCACCTTGTAAACTTGAATCATCTACACCTCATACTCTAACAATTATTACAAAAATGCTGAAACAATGGGTATATTTCATGTAATTAAAATGTGGTATAAATATGAATATAATATTGGAATATATTATATATTAAGAAATATGAATCACATGGGTGTGTAGTGATAAATAATATATGGTGACATTACATACCGCTTGGACTCTTGGTCCTATATGCTGACCAACTCTATTACTGAACACATAGAATTGTCTATGGGGATAACAGATAAGTTGAAGATATTTTCTTCCTTCATAATGCTCCTCTATTGATAAAAGTATAGGAGGTCGTTATTTTATTTCTTTGGTAGACACTTCAAGAATGTGTGGGCCTAGAAAAGGGCACCACAAACACACTAACTACTTATGCAATTAATTAAATTTTTATCTGATGATCATGAACTATAGAAGGTAAAAATGCTCTGATTGACCAGATGGGTAGAATTTTAGAAAATCAATCACTGAAGAATTGAATTGATGATTATTTAAACCAACTATGTGCTAACTAAAACATCCATTTTCTGTTAAATAACTTATAATAGTAAATCACAACTCATCTTAGTGGAAGGTCTTTGACACACCAATCTCATGACAACCTAATCCTTGACAAAATCCTATCAATTACCTATACAATATACAATTATTCAAAAAAAAAAATTAATATAAAATGGGTAAACTATAGATGGATATATATGTAGAAAGACTCGTCGAAATTAATTTCCATTAACTCTTCAACTATAAGATGTTCTAAATTATAATGTAGGAGGTTCCCATAACTGACAATGAACTCATAATAACTATGAATCCTATTTAAATTTGTAAGGATATAGAAATATATAGACATACATGTTGTCAAATAGTGAAAATTGGTTTCAATGTAGTCTCTAAAAATATCACAATAAACAACTCACTCTTTGAGATAACTAATGAATAAAATAATTCACTACAAAGTAAAACCATGTGGTATTGTTTCATCTATATAAAACTACTTAATCATGAAATATGGATCTTAATTAATGTTAAATCCTCTTACAGTATCAAATACATTTCCTACGAATATAAATTAAAGACTACATTTTTTATAGCCATTGATTGAGAAAATCTCAATGTTTTCCTTATCAATGTGTTGTTATCATCAACCTCAAATCTATTTTCCACCACTAGAATATCTTGACAAAGAAAATCAGTATAATATTAATAGAGAATTGGATATTTTTACATTTCTCCAATAGAAAAAATTTAAAATCATAAAATAGATACAAAAGTGAATTTTATGATTAATCAATTCTTTAATATATTAATTTACTCCCATTTCCAATTATCTACCTAATTCTAACAAATGAAAAAGTCATCCTGATTAATTATCCATACATATATAAGTTATTAAAAATAATAATCATGTCACATAGAATTTTTAATGACCATAAATATTAATCATTGAAAATTTTGTGGTCATAATATCTCATTTCTTATCTAATCTCCCAAATTTACATTACATACTATGTGAACATTACTTTATATACCTACTAACACATGAATCATCATTAATTCCTTACTCCAAAAATTATTCTACCTCTTAATGATCAACCATCTGAATAAATATGTCACAACCCCTCCCTAAAAATGATCCCCTCCCTGGCTAGAAATATACGAGTAGTTGTAAGGACTATACAGTCTCACATATAATTGGACTCACATTTCCAACTAGAAAATACTATATATTAATAACATTCATGGAAAGAAATACCCACTATAATTCTTATGGGAATGTGAAAATATTATATAAACAACTAACCAACACCATGAATAACGTTTAGGACGAATCCCAATACATGTAGTTTCATACATAAAATAAAAGGATAAATTAGAGTATAAAATTTAGGACAAGGATATCATATTATACTCTAATACCTCTATATTGATGATCAATAACTACCATGAGGTATTAATGACAATCTAGACATCCAACCTATTATGAATTACCTAAAATATTATTTTTACATTCATATTTTTAGCATAATATGTATACATAGTGGGATCCTCCATGAGACCTACATTCCAAAAAATTTAATGCCTGATACTATGTCTATATGAAAATAAAAATGAAACTAACTCTAAAAATAAGTAGGTAATAAATGTTTCCCATTCTATCAATGTCTCACTCACCATGTAATGAATAAATATATACCATTATATAAAAAAATCACACAACTATATATTTGGATGAAGGAACCCCACTAAACTAATTGACTGGTATTTTGCACCTATTCAAAAATTGTTATATTTTTTTCTCATCCAACCTATATGTTATCATACATCCTTTCAAAAAATATTCCACCTATTACAACATATTTCGTATCCTAAAATTTCATAGTCATCATATCACATTACAAAAAAAGTGTTTTTCATTAATCTACTAAAACCAATGTAAATGAATTATTACTCAATAAATTACTACCAATGCATGTATAATCATGATAAGATGGTTAAAAATTGTTCAAAAAAAGTATTTTGTAATCATCAATCCATTAAATCCCCACATTAATGTATAGTAAAAACTAATGATTTCATAGTCCATGTAGGAATACACCCAAGATGATACTCCATTATCTCCTAGGATATGCCTACACATCTATGTGAAAAGGGAGAGTGGTGGATAAGAAGATGTCAGAAATCTATTATTCCACCATCTAAGAAATTGGGAAAATCCCACCGAAATATTTTATTTCATTTTCTATATAGTCATGGGTGGGGTAGTGGATTAAATCATAAAATATCGAATAATATAACACACATTCACAATAAGGTCAACTACGTAGACATAAACTCACCAAATTCATTCATTTCCTTTAAACCTTAATTTTTAGTAACTACGGACAATATATTAGACATGTATACAAGAATCATGTTTATTATAAATTAATTAATTATACATTAACTAATACCAATTAAAAGTTCTAATTGTTAACTTGTTCATATTCTTAATCTATGTGTTGAGGGAACTAAAATTGTTTTGACAGATATAGTCATTAATTTCCGTACCAACAATGAAAAAAAACAATTAACATTAATCATTTATTAATTATATTATCAATTTATAATCATCTATGTACTCTAGAAGTCATCCTGAGTTACCCATTTAATAGCCCACTCATATTGAAAAAAAAAATACATTAAGATATTATACACTAATGATGTATGAATCATATACCCTAATTCCATCCTGATTGAATCAAGAATGATTAAAAAAGTATTTAATATGCCCCGATATAATGTGGTAATGACCGATTAGTGGGTAACACGTCATGATTTTGAAAATTTTGTTTAAAATAAATTTAGATTTTCATGGTCTATCATTTCACATAACACTAGAAATAGTTCAATATATATGTATATATATATATATATATATATTCAGACACTAATTCAATCATTACATTCACAATCAATACCAACTCTTCTTGTGTTACATGCAATAACAACTTGTCTTGGATACATGTAACACATATTTGGTGTACGATGCATGAAACCTTAAATTGGCGTATGATACACACAACATTGACTTTCTATGAAACACCTCTTTTATTTGACTGTAATATTTAAATAAGATATTATGAATCGTAATAACAAATTTTATAATAATTTCATAATGTATTTATATAAATAAAACATATTTATAAAAAATATATTATTATTGGTAAAGTCCTTATTTGTTTAAAAATATTTTTTTCTAATATAAAGTGTTTTTAATTCCCTTATAATGATTTTAATATTAGACACATTTATAAATTTAATTTAATAAAATAAACTTAATTTTTTAATTCATAACATATAAGTTATCCTAGGGTGATTTTTGTGGATTTTTTTGGGAGACATAATTTTTTGATGAATAGTGAAAAATGCTGCATTTTAGTTAAAAATTTCCATTTTCAAGTATACTATTAAAGATAAAAGATATAATAAATATGTTCATAGGTAAAATTATATAAATATAAAATCTACTAATATAATTAAATCCATTTGGATCAAATTCACTTTCAAAATCAAATAAAAATATAAACAATATTTTGAAGTTTATCCTATATTAGAACAATGTTATTTCATCCCATCGACAAGATTATCACTAATATTAATTTTCCCACTACTTCGATTGGATGTTTAAGAATCTGAAAAACACCACTTTATTCAGTATAATATTTAGAGTCTAATAAGACCATGTTATTTTCTAATCGAAATGAATTGTTAATGACATTAAAATTAATCACACCGGTTAAGGCCAAATTAAGCTTTATTAGGGATAAATCCATAAAATTAAGGGCCCAACTGACCAATAAACACTGAAAAACACATTTTATATCCCTAGTTCTTACAAAAACCTTCCATTATTGTGTTTTTTGATTTGATATGCCTTTTTTAGGTAATAACTTGTCCACACATATTTTTGTTTAAAAAAATTCCATGTGAGTCCTTTTCCATCATTACAAAAGGCCACACCTGCTTCCCATTACAGACACCATTAGAACCATTTATGTTTGACCAATATCATCGAATTTATCCTCCAAAAAATTTTCTAACCAACCATGAGGCCTCTCCTTTTGTATAAAACCACTCAATGAATCTTTTTGGCACAAACCAAAATGAGTTACCTGATTAAGAAAAAAGGTCTTCCCTCAAGTTCATTTCTTTTATTTTCATTCTCCACTCCCTGAAATATCTTTATTCCATTTTTGTGAAAATATAGTATAATAAATATTCTAGGATTTTTTATGAAAATTTTCAATCCTACACATAGAAACACTTCTATTTTAATGTTTTTGAACGTACAATTTCTATGTATAACGAACTACAACCTCATGAAACGATGATTGTTCATTTCTCCTTTTCCAGAATTACTTTGTGATATTATGATGGAAATTTTTTTTATGTGCATAAAATATTATTATTTTTTTATTTCATCATGCTTATGTAATACTATTACAAGACACATAGTTTTCCTTCAATTTGATATTAATACGATAATCTATTTTGAAGAAGTTTGGACTACTGCCCCCTCAGAGCGATGTTATTTCTTCACACAAAACATCGAATATATTCAGAACGGGATAAATGAAAATATATGATATAAATGATATTTTCATTATTTTTTAATGATGATATATATATACATACAGATATATAAATATTTCATTTACATACATTATTTCAATATGACAATAAAAATGGAAAACAACGTCCAGGCGTACGTGTGGCTTACTGTCTCCTTGAACTGTGTATTCCATTACGTGCATAATTATTATATAAATTGTTATAAAATAATGATAATGGATATACATGATTTTTATAAAATTGTATAAATTCAGTAATCATTATATAATTATGGGGACCAATGACGTAACAATCTAATACAATGTAAAGAACAAAGTGAATATTACCCAAAGTGAAACCTTAACATAAAATCCTTAAGAAGAAAGTAATATAATGTTATAATAAATGAATATATGTTAATAGATATAATAGTATTATTCTGTAAAAAATATATAAAAAAAATTTCTTATACATGAGGCATGTACGTGTATGGAGAGATTCATGACACATTGTAATGGGATTTCATATCACGATAAATTTAATTGAGATAAAAGCTTTGTTAGCCACAATTTCATTTTTGGTGATGTGGTTAAATCCCATTAATGTATTTTTTGAATTGTTTAAATAAAATTTTGGGTATTAAAATTCCCATTTTATGATACTTCTTCCATAGGGATTTTCTTTCAATAATTACCAAATAGGTAATACAATTTTTTCTCAACATTCCTTATTTGATATACATGTTTTTTTATAAACCTAAACAATTATTAAAGGTGTATATACATACAATTTACATGTTATATCATAATTATACATCTTTTATTTATATATTAAGATTAATTTAATATATTTATTTTACTTGTATATTATGATCCCATGTTACACAGTAATAAGTGTTTGTTGGGAAAATCTCATTACTTTCTAAGATTGTTAATGTTACTGCTTCCATTGATGAAATATTTTGATCCATATCTCATTAATGTTAATGGGTATCCATGTACTATTTTATTTAATGATATAATCATGTATTATTACCATACTCATCTCTTTGTTACATAATATAGTTAAGAATGTTTTTTAGGAATGTATGACTTTACCCTTTCTTTGGATGGAAATCTATGTATTCTAAAATGCGATTCCAAGAAAATTATACCACTATACAATCTGAATTAAAATAAAATTTTACCCATTATATCTTTTAACAATATCTTCAAGGGGGTATTCGTTTAACATTCTGAACAATGTGTTCATTCTATACTTTTAACAGTGCAAGTGGAATGTTTTGTTTTACTTTGTACAAAATGTACAGATTTTCCCACCCTTGTTCAAATTGAAGATTCATTCTCTTTATAAATGGATAACCATTATCGACATGTATTAAAAGTGATTTTCCAATAAAATTATTTTCAAAATGGATTCAGTTCTAATTCATATTTTTAGAGGTATATTATGATAAAATATTTTTTAATTGGTTATATGTATTATCAATAATTTTTTAAATAATAAATGATATTTTCCATAGGAAACACTTCTGAATGTTATTTCAAATCTATTTTCTATATAAAATGGAATCCTTTGATGTTACTCCTTAATTTATTTTGATAATTGTTTAATGGACCTATTCATATGAATTATATGAATGGGTCACACTTATTGTCATGTTCATTATGAAACCTATTACTCTTTCACTTGATTTATGTATATTAAAAACGTTTCTCTTTAACAGTTTATGCTTCAGTGAAATGGTTATGAAACCTATCTCTTTTTCATAGGTTCTAATGTGATGAAATGTAAATGATACCCATTTTATTTTATGGGTCATGATTTGATTTTTTATGACCAAAATCTTTTTAAGGGTCATCATACGATGAATGTTTTCTTATCTTCTCGCAAATGTGTCAATGATATTACTGTGAGATTGGTGTTATCTACATATATCTCCAATGGATTGGGTAATGATATGTTTATATGAGCTCCAAGGGTACATTGCTTATATACCAATCCCAAATAGACTGAGGGTGTTTGGGTTGTATCCCAAGATTTTAATGAAATAAAATGTACGGGTTATAACCCAAGCGTAATTGAATGAGGGTACACAACTATTATCCCATGTCAGAAATAGACAATGTACATAGGTTGTAGCCCAAGACTACATGAAATTGGGTAAACGGGTTTCATTCACAAGCCCAAAGTAGGAACCCAGGTCATATCCCAAGCCAAACATGTTATAAAGGTCATGGTGGGTTTCCCTAACCCAAAAGTTTGTATTCATATTTTGATGCCACAAATCCTACGTCTTATTCCGTAGTTATTCATTCATGGATCATGACATTTGGATTCATGTCTTATGAAATTCCTTAATTTATCACATACCTCATGTTTATAACCGTTGATATTCTGGGTATGATCTCATAATGTTATGGCTGAGTTATCATACAACTATGTTCATGTTTATGATTACATGTATACCTTGTACACCCTTATAAAGAATCAAATCTAACCCATTTCTTTCGATTCATTTCCCCTGGTTATGAATAAAGGATTGAGGTTGATGTTTTAATGGTGTATATATTATTTGGATATATTAAAGATCTTTCACCATGATAGAATATTTTAATTCCATGTTTCCAATGACACAAAACTATTACAGTTCAGGGGAATGTATTTTTACAATGTACTAAATATTCAACTAAAATGATTTAATATTCGTGTATCTTATGCCAATGGAACAATAGTTGCTATCAAAGGAATGTTTTAGTCAAACATTGGAATCTATTATTATAATACCGTAGTGAAATCCCGAGTATTATTTCTGAAGATATATTTAAGGATGTCTCATAGGATAAATATAAGAATGAGTAAAAATTTAGGAAAATGTCCTAGAAAATTTGTAATGGATTGAATTAGTGGATTCCTTGAAATATATATTTGTATGGACACTAGATGTGTATGTGTTTCTAGTAATAATTTACCTATGTGTATATACTCTGACAAGATGTTCTAGGATTGAATCGGTGTAGTCTGGACATCAGGCCTTAATACATACCTGATTTGACATTCCTGGTGGACATGCTTTGGGATTTCAAAAACTCATCACGAATCATAATATAAGATTTATATACAATATAGCTACGAATAACCATTGTAAAATCCATGGTGACATAGATTAAGGCTGGTGATAATATTTAGACATACTATGAGTAATTATTCTATGGACTATGTTATGTTTTTTTATGATAATTAATTCTCAAACTAATCTTCTGGTTTTAGTCAATGGAAGGAACTGAAAGGATCTAGAATAATGTTGAATGAGATTGGATATTTTTTTATGAGCATTCACATGTGATGATCACTAGATTTAAGGATGTTTTGATCATGCCTAATCAGTTTTAATAGAATATTAATAACAATGATTACATTAATCAACTATCAAACTAACCAAGGAAAAGATAGATGGAGTTCTCTAAGTGTTATAGTAGTGCATACCATAAATGAAATAATATTATGTTACTTTGCGTCAATATTGGGGAATGAATCACCTATGTGAATGTATTTGTGGAAAAATAACATCTTTTCACTATGGAATATAATGACACAAAACAAGTAACTACAAAGGAAAAATGTAGATTTTGGTTAATTAAAAGGATTTGAATTTTGGCCTCCCAAAGTATTCATAGAAGGATATGTGTTTTAAATGTAGGGAAAATGGACATAGAAAGCCCAATGTCACAAGAAGAATTCTCCTCAAGAGAATCATCATGGTTTTCTGTGTAATGGTTACATTCTAGATGATGACGATACTACAAATGAAATGTAAAAGTAAAGAGGTATTTTCACTAATAGATAAGGGGTGAAATGATTGAATTATTTATGTATTTGGATTAAATAATTACTAATGGTGAATTATGTATGGGTTTTCAAAATATGTTTTTATTAGTATTTACAATAATATTTTGAATTGTAGGGATGAAATAGAAATTTTATCTCATGAAAGTTATCATTTTGACTAAGTAATGCTATTTCGTAACATGTTATTTATTTTAAGAAAATGTTGTATGGATACTAATATGTGGGATATTAAAAAGTAAATCTAACTGTACTGATTCCGTTTGAAATATGTAATGAAATATTTATAGGTGGTTTATGCTTCCAATAATGAAGTATACTACAATTTTGGAGTTGAGGAGTAAATATAATATACTATTTAATGATGAATAATGTATGTTTTCCAAAAGGATTTATTGTAATTCAGGTTCTTAACATGTTTCAAGGAAATATACAATAATGGTATTAACATTATTAGAATGTTACAACCCTTAGACACATTATGACATAGGGGAATGAAATTTAATCTAATTTTATAAATTACATTCTATGGTTTGGAATTTTCATCTCTCTAAATAGGTTATAATGTTATATGTCCGCAAAAAGATTATGTAAACCCTAGATGAAGTATTTGTTCACTGAGATTGTGTTGAATGAAATGGTTAAAAATATAACACGTGATTAACCTTATTTCAAGGATGTACATATTAAATATTATATTAGTGAGGTTTTAATTAAAACACATCATTTATGTGGGGTGGAAACCAATCATCTGTTTCTAGACCCCATGACTTGAACCCATGATGAAGGACTATAAGGGTTTCACGCCTACCACTAGCTAATTTGATATCCTGGTTTATGTGTATTTATATTTATAAAATAATTATTTATGAGGAAATATTAGTGTTACTTTCTATATATTAATGAATGTTTTAAAGGGATTGGATAAATGAATATTTTAGTGAAAAATGAATTCAAATTAATTTCAACAAAATCATCCCCACAGGTAATGGTTTTTTTATAAACTTTTTTAAGAACAACTCAATAATGATTTTTTTAAAAAATTTATGAACAATTACTCAACATTATGAAACTGTTAGAGAAAAATATGACTTCATATTACAATAAATTATGTTGAAACAATGTATTCTGGAACCAACAATAGTTTAATAATTTTTGGTCCTCATATTTCCTTTGATAATTAACATGTTTTTGATTGATGAACTGAATCACTCTTTATAAGTAATTATGTTTTCCTCCCTGTCTAATTATAACTCCCAACATATGTTCTCATATATTGAAACTAAGTAATATGTTACATTGAGTAACCATTATGGTTCTTTGATTTATTTTTTAAGGGTACTTTCAGCTTTCATTTTTATGATATAGTTTTATAATAATTAAACATTCATGTAATTGATGTATGGTAACACATATCTATTTCGAGGGTGAAATTTATTATAAGGGTGTACAATGTAACACCACGAGATTTTGAGAATTTTTTTCGAATTAATTTTACATTCAAATATTTATTATTCCACATGAAACTAGAAATTTATATATATATATATATATTAATAATCTATTACAAACATTCATATCATAGAAAATGCAAATTTTTCTTGTGCTACAAGAAATTTGAACTTGACTTTCGCTCTATGGAACACTAACTTGGCATTGTTGGATGAAAAACTGAGTTGTATTATGATACACAAACCACTAATTTTCTACGGAACATGTCTTTATATTTTTTTTTAACATTTTAATAATATAATATGAATAATAATAAATATATTTCTAATATTTATATAAATTATCTATATAAATAAATCATATATATAATAATAGACATGATTATTGGTAATGTCCATTTATGTTTAAGATTTAAGTTTTCTCAAATAAACAACATTTAACTACCTTAAAATGAATGTAATATTAGAAACATAAAGAAAATAAATTTGATAAAAAACATTATTTATAAATTCATAATTTTGAAATTATCTAAAGATGGTTTTTTTGAGATTTTTATATAAAACATTATATTTTGATAAATACAGATAAATACAGATTTGTTGTTAAAACTAATTTTATGTAAAATTAAAAATTAAGGCTAAATGATATTAGAAACAATTTTTAAGGTTAAATTATATGAATATGAAATATAATTATACAATGAAATGAAATATACTCATATTAAATTTGAAACTGAATAAAAAGGTCATACCAATCATTCAAACTTTTTCCTACATTAAAAGCTCATTATTTCATCCCATCTGTGGGATTAATACTAATCTTAATTTTTGCATCTTTAACTAGAATTTGAAAAATCTAAGAAAAACCATTATATTCAATATAATATTTTGAGTCAAAATACCATGTTAAATTTTCAAAAATTAATTTCTAAATGTGATTAAAATTAATCATAGTAGTTGAGGAAAAATAATGATTCATTTGGGACTAAAATATAAAATTTAGGGCCCAAATGACATTGAAAATATTCGAATACCCATTGCATGTCATGATTCTAACCACACACCATAAATAATTAATTGCATTGGTTTCTTATGAATGTATTTAGGTAATAAATTTTTCACCCCAAATTTTTCTCAAAAATATCCATCTAAGTCCTTTTCCTTCGGTTTAAAAGGCCACCACCTCTATCCTATACTCACAACTCTCATACCATTTATGCCATCAATGTTCTTCAAAATTAGACTATAAAAAAAATCCTATCTTAGAACTTGTATCCTCCCTTTGTAAAAAACCTTCTAATGGAATATTTTTTCCACAAACGAAAATGAGTTACTCAATTAAGTGGTAATGACTTCTCTCAAACTCATTTCCTTTATTTTCCTTATCTAGTACCCAGCTCTCGTTATTCCATTATTATGATAAAAAAGTATCCTACATATACTATGATTATTATTTTAAATTTTTGTGGCCATTAATTATACACAACTCCATCTAATGGATTTTGAACATATTGTTTCTATTTAGGGCGATATACTTCCTCAAAAAACGATGATTGTTCATTTCTCCATTCACAACAATCACGGTAGCCATTATGGTGGAAACTAAATTTATATATTCAATATTCTATATTTATTAAGTATTTACAATTATTTATTCCATTTAAAACTGACAATTTTATACCTTCAATTTGGTGTTCATACGATAATATTGTTTGTGGATGTGTGGACTACTGCCATCTCAAAGACACATGATTTGTTCACACACCAGATAGAATGTATTAAGGATGTGTTTAATGAATTTATATAATATATATATATATATCAATTATATATTAGTGCTAATTTTATATATATATATAAATATGATTAAATATGTATATATATTTTATTTACATATATTATTTCAATATAACAAAAAAAATGGATAACATCGATCATGTGTACATACAACTTACCATCACCAAGAACGATGTTTTCCATTACGTACAACATTATGATATAAATTATTATCTTATATTTATACTAGATATAACTGGTTACTATATATTGTTTTACAATATGAAATCATGATATAAGTATAAGGACCAATGATGTACCCAATTAAGACACATGCGAAGAAAAAAGATAATATTACCCAGAGTGAATCCTTAACATAACATCATAAAATAAAGGGTAATATATGGATATAATAAAACCAAATATGGAAATAGATATAATATTAGGATTTCATAAAATATTTATAATAATGATAAATTTATTATATAGGAATATTTATGAGTGTCTAGAGAGTCATGACATACGGTAAGGGGATTTCATGTCACATTTAATTAATGTGAGTTATAAGCTATGTTTTCATTTTTTTTTCATTTTTATGGTGACTTCCCTTCCTATGATATTATTAAATGTATCATTTACTTAAAATTTAGGGTAATAACATTCCCATTTTATGGTCCTTATTCCAAGGGGTTTAGATTTAGAAATTTACCAAACTCGTAAAACAGTTTTGTTGCAATTTTCAATATTTGAGATTCAGGTTTTGTTATTAACCTAAAATCATAGTTGAGGTGTATATACTACCATTTTACATATTATAAAATTTATCTACTTTTTTAGTGATATATTAAGCTTCAGGAATTTTTTTTCATGGAGAGTATTACCACATGTTACCGAGTTATAATAGTTTATTGATATAATCTCATCATCATACGAGATTGATCTTGTTATTTCATCCCATGATAAAATATTTTGATCCATATGTCATGAATATTCATGGGATTCATTATACACTATTATTTCATGATATATTCATGTATTTTTACCATATTATTCTATTTGGTAAATAATATAGATATGAAAGTGTTTTCAGTAATGTCTGCCATTTACCTCTCTTTAGTCAAAAATCTATGTTTTCTAAAAAGGGATTATAAAAATAATATACAAATTTATTGTAATAATTTAAATAAATTGTTAAATTTTTTATTTTACTATGATCTTAAAGGTAATATTGTTGTCTCATTCCAAAAAATTAATTTTTTCTAATTTTTTAATTGTCAAAAAGGAATTCTATTTTATTACACCATGTAACATGTTGGTATTTGCACATGATCCTTACATTTAAGATTAGTAATAATTTTTTAAATGGCTAATCATTAATAATTTTTTTAAAAATAATATTCAGGGAAAAATATTTTCAAAATGGTGTCATGTCTTCATTAAACGTTTTCATGGTATTTTCTGAGAAAAGGGTTTTCAAATGGTTTTAGGTATTAACATGAATTTTTCAATGAAGAAAGATTATTTTCCCCAAGAATTTTTTTAAATGATATTTAAATAAAATTTTCCTTCTATAATGAAGAAAAATTATGTAACACAAGTCTTTTTAGAAAAAATCACTAATTTTTTACATTCATACACTTTCTCTGAATGTGTCATGCTTAATGTCATGGTCATTATGAATCATGTTTCACTTCCATTTATTATACGTTTATGAAATATATTTAAATTTAATGGGTTATTATTCGTTGAATTGGTAATAAAACATATTAATTTTTCTAAAGGTTATGATGTGATGAAATGTTAATGATACGCCTTTAATTTTATGGCCATGATTGGACTTTTATAAGTCCTGTATCTTTTTATGGTTCATGATATGATGAATTTTTTATAATCCTATGGAATATGTCGGAATGATTTTTCTATGAGATGGGTGGTGACTATATCTCTTTATAATTCATTGGGTAATGCTATATTTTATGTGAGATCAAAGTGTTCACTGGTTATATCCCATAACCAGAAGGAAATAGGGTGTACATATTGTAGACTAAGCCTAAATGAAAGAGGGTATACAGGTATTTTCCCATGCCCTATAAGAAGAAGGTACATGGGTAGTTGCTCGAGACTAAAAGAATGTGGCTACACGGGTTTCAACCCCAAGCCCAAAGTATTTACACTAGTCATAGACAAGAATACATTGCAATATAGGTCTTAGTACATATCCCTCACATAAAAATTTCTATTTTTATATGTACGCCCCAAATCCAATGTCGTATTACTTAATTATGATTTCATGTGTCATGATATTTTGAATGATGTATTGTGAACTTCCAAGATTTATCCCATAGCTCATCTTTTTGACCTTTGATATATAGGTTATCATCTCCTAATTTTATGATTGCATTATCACACTTCTTTGTTAATGATTAATCTTACATGTCTCCCTTGTTTACCCTTACTGGGCATCTTCTATCACCTCGTTCATATGTTTCCTTTTTTCAAGGTTATGATGGAATTTATTAGGTAGAATTGATAATGGTGTATATAATTATGGTGGAGGTTTAAGATCTTTCTCCATGATATAATATTCTGTTTTCCATGTTTCCAATGAAACTAAAATATTACATACATTGGGCATATATTTTTGAAATGTATTAAATATTCATTTAAAATGTCATAATATCCATGAATGTTAATCCTAGGTTAGTATACAATATTTTTTTAAATTTAGAATTCTAAAATTATTCACATCATCAAAAATATTTATTTTAATTATTGATAGTGCTTCAAACCCATCCCTCATCAAATAATTCGTCAAAAAACACCAAACTATGATAGATCTTCATTTCATATAAGTGGTTCTAAAAAAAAATTCATTGTCAAATTAGAAAATCTCTAAATCTATAGAAAAAATATATATTATAAATGTATATTATACACATAGGTGAAGCCACTCATTTCATGGAATTTAATAATTTAATCATCCATCAATAAAGACAAATCTTATTTATCCCCCAATATTTAATCTTCATAAAACTACATTTTTTGTTCTATATTTAGTTAATTATTTCATTATAAATTGGTTATATAAACAATAAGAACAATTGGATGTAAATAGAATCAAACAAAATATTCTATCATGTATTGGTTTCCACGTCTAGTAAAATACAAGATGATAAAAACCCAATCTTCGTAGGCTTCATGCATTAAGTACCATCATTGGTGTTTTCATTATTTTTCTCATAAATGTAATTAAACATTATAATAAAACAAAAAAATTTATACTCTCTATCATAAATCATGATATTTCATAAGAATCAATATGTAGAGTGAAATCAAAATACATAAGGGATCACAATACCCAAATATTTATTTATTTATCTATATGAAATATTAGCTTTCTCGAACTTGTTTTAACACCCTTTTCAATACCCAAATCATTGGAACTACAAACACATATTGACATTGAAAAATAGAAAATAAAACTGTATAAGGTGATAATATCATTATTATAATATTATTATTTTGAAAATATTAATATTTTATGATATTAAATTTTCTAAATTACCAATAATAATTAACACGAAACATGATGAAACATTGTTTCCCTTACAATCCACTGATTATTGACTAATCATGAAACATGAATTTTTTTATCTTGTTATTATGTTATTTAATGTCAATTATACCTATTTATATATGGATGTAATAAATGATGAATTTAAACTTGCATATATATAATTGATAAGTAAATAATCCCTTATCTCAGTAAGTATCTCAATATTCTCTAAGCATTAATAGACAATCTAAAAATGACCACTACTTATGTAAAGACCAAAAAAACCAACGGAATATCCAAAAAAACATAAACATATAAATTAACAATATTAATATTTTAATTTCCATCCAAAAAAACTAGTATAATTCCCAAAAAAAATTATAAAATGAAAATCATTTAGTCAAAAGATATAGGGACAATATGAGAGATTACCTTGACTGTAAAAGCATCACTTTGGATGATCCATGGTTTTTAGAAACGTTTTTAACTTGAATGATAGTTATGAAATTTATATGGTTCAGCTAGGTTTTTTCAGAAGAAAGTATATGAACCAAGGTATCTATGATCGTCTATTTTTGGAAGTTCCCCAAAATCCTTCCACATGGTGTGAGGAACGTCCAAAACTCATATATTGACATTAGTACAAGAATTTCCCAATTTTTAGTGAGAAAAAACACATTTGTATTTTACTCCATTGAAAATGGAATTAAACTACATTGAATCCCACAAAATCCACTACCATGTCATAGTGTAAAAACATATCATCATTTTTCTGACACCACATTAGGCACATAAGTATATAAATTTCCATCCTACCCATTTATAATATAGGGATATGCCATGCACTATTCCATTCTTACCATCATAAAAAACAACCTCTAAATTTTATTTATTATTCACATTTATCACATGAAGAACCTCATGGAAAAAAGACATTATAAAATTTACAGTCATCCCATATCACTCATCATGGTTTATAGAAACAGAAATCATCCCTCCACATAATCTAGATCAGGACAGAGATGGAAAAAATTGGTTTCCACATTCAATACCTTCCATAATGGCTCCACAATTTATATTACAATTCCCTCCACCATGGTTTGGTGGCCTTCTAAAAAGAAAAACACATTCAAATTCTTTTTAACTAATACAAACTCCCTTGAAATACATCTATGACCAGGGACGGAATAAATTGAATGGATTTAGAAATAAAGAATCTTACATGGGTAATGTAATTGTTATATTATCATTATTGAAGGAAATATAATTTTTGAGTATAAAACAAGTTAAAAGATTAAAATATTATATGTACTAGTGTATACAATATATATATATATATATATTATTTGTCCAAAATGTACATGATAAAAAATATATATTTTAAACAATATATATTACTTTTGGTATATAATTAAATGATAATAATTTATGGAGTAAAATATCATTTATTATAAAGAAAATATTTTTATAATTTACATATAATTGATAATTTATTTAATTAATGATATCAGAAAAATATATTTGTTAATTTCGTGGAACATTTTACAAAAACAATTAATACCATCTGATAAACTCTTATGGAAGTATAAGGAATGATAATTTACTTATTTATGTAGAAAATATGATTTACTTTATATTTTTGTCTATATATATTAAATCATGCTATTTGAAAGTTAAAATTAACATATTTTATAAATGAAATTTATTTTTCAATATTGTGTGTATATATATATATAAACTGAATATATTTAATTATTTTGTTATTTATAACATACAAATACATGTAACGTCAATTAATATCAATAATACCTATTTTTTATGAATATTGTTTATATATGTTTTATGATTTTATAAATTAAAATTATCAGTATTAAAGAATTATTTTAATAAAAACATTATATGTATATACATGATTATTTGGCACCTATTTGGTATTTAATAAAACTTACCTATTATCATTTTCTAAAAATAAAAAATTTTTATAAACAATTTTATCAATTTTAACTTATTTTATAAACATTATTTTTAATAATATTTTAAAATTGAATAAAATAAAATAAATATTACCTTTTTAAATTATAATTTCCAAATTACAGAGTATATTAATTTTAAAAAAAATCATTACAATAATATAATGAGGTACAAATTTTGCTACCATGAAAAATGTAATAAGATGTAAAATGGAATTACTAAGGGTTGAGACAAACAATATCCAAAAAATATCATCACTAAATTATATTGTGAGGGAATTAGTATCCTAAACTAATAAAATCACTTTTATTATTCAACATTGGATGTATATTTCATAAGAAAAAACACTTATTTTCCTTTATGGAACTGAAATTTGAAAAATTGAATCTCAAGATATCATATTAATGAACATATCTTCTACCTTCGTTAAACAATAACATCCCATAATTTTCCTCCAGATTCCATATATTGGTTATCATAGTTACTAACCCAATTTATTTTTGAAAATATTTTTTCAGAAGAACCCAATATTTTATTTTAAAGAGTCTCTCTTGGAGAATATTAATGTCTTCAAAAAATATTTATTCCCACCGTAGTAATTTTTCATTATCAATTTCAATGAAATACTCTAAAAATTGATGTATATATTTAATAAAAAAAATTATGAACATATATGTTAATAATTTTTAGGTTATAGCTATTTAATGACATATTTAAAACAAATTGTTTTCTAAAAGGTGTTCTTGTTTGGGTTGGTTCTACCACATATTTCAAAGATCCAATCATGGTTATATCATGAATGATAATGAAAAAAATATATACAAAATATGATATATTAATATTTATTTTAATTTTTTTAACAAATATTTAGAGGATATACATACATATATATATATATACATATATTAATTACTAAAATCAATTCATCAGAATAATATCAATGTCAGAAAAATGATATTTTAACCACCCTTAGTGATCTATAAACATATCTTCAACAAAATTTACATTGGAGTTTTGAAAATTTACTATCACATATATGTGACCTCGATAGAATTTTTTTTGTTAATTAATACCATATGAATGATAATAGATTATAACCCCTATAACAAGGTTATCATAAATAAATACATAATAATTAACTCCCAAAATATTAATTTTGTTAATGATTTATGAAAAAATGTGTAATAAGAAATTATAAATTAATGGTATCAAATATAATTAATATAAATATATTTCTTATTTTAATAATTAAGATGATTTTATTTTTCAGGATGTTAGAGGAGATCAGGCCTTATGATAATCCATAATATGTTTTTTTATTATCTCAATTTTTTTCATTAGGATTCGATATTCCATATTACAATCCATTCATATATTTTCTGTTTATTGAAACTTATTATTTGCATATATTGTACTTTTTATTTATCTATAAGAGATTTTCATTTATTTCTCATCACATTCGTTCCATATGATTCATACTTTATAAATTTCATTATATATAATGGGGCTTCTTGTAATATTCCCTTCATTGAGAAATATTTTTCATTATGAACCTAATTTTATTTATTGGGTGTATATACTACATATTTCACATATTATAACACAATTAATGTTTTAATCAAGGTTTTTTATGTTCCATTTAATGTTATTTAATTCAAATGATTTTGATTAACAGTTTTCCAAAGGCCTAAGGATTTGGTTGACCCAATTTGATTCAATTAAGTCATATACATTCTTCTCCACTATGTACTTTGGAGTATGTAATATTATACAATTTAATTATTTCATATGATATTTTATATTAATATATAGTTAAATTAAATTTTTATGGATGATCATATCCATTTATATATTATACTAATAAAAATATATTATTTTTAAGAATAATTTTCCACATATATAATGTCTATTTATATCCTATGTAAATATAAATTTATATAAAAAAGTAGTTTTTTATCTAATTTAAAATATAACTTTAAATTCATATTATTCCCTTCAAAATTTTCTTTGTCTCCATTCACTAGGAAATTTTATTACACTTTCATCGATGTATATTTACACTAAAACTACATAAAAATCATCAAAAGGAATATCTCTAATATTTTTTTATATATTTTTTCTTACACTATATATTTAACTACTTAAAATTTATTTCATTGTATAATTAAATTTTTAGATATATTTTTTAAAATATTTAATGAAATATCCCCATAATGTTTAAGAAATAGATATATTTAATGTGAATTTTTACTTCATATTTATCACTGTTTATTGTTCCCTCTTTGATTTTACACTACATATCCAAAATATCTATTTCAATTAGTTACATATTTCATCAATGAACCTAAATATTATTTTATAAAATAACTAATTTTGATGATATATTATTTGGTATCAAATAATCTATTTCGTGATACTATATTGAGATAAAAAATTTATAATATAATATCACAAATTTTATATTCACGAATTTTTATGATTGGAATCATGATAGATTTAATGTGGAATGAAACATTGTTTTATAACAATACATGGTAGGTAGTTCCCATTTATGCCTTAAATTATTTGATAAAATCATTTTAACTCTTGATAAAATGATGTTATTTTTGGACAAGTAGGATATGTTGATAACATAATGATGGCACAAAATTGATATGTTCTTAAACATGAATATTGACATAATTGATTTTTAAAAATTTATACTCATAGACATAATCAATAGGTGCATAACTATCTGTGCAGGATAAATTGATATGTTTATAAATCTCTATATATAATTAGCCTATATGTTCATGACTCACTGCATTATAAATTCTTATATGAAATTTCACTTGTATCACTTATAGAAAATCAATCCTCTATGTTGGGATAATTATTTTTAAATACCACATAGAAATTAAATAATTAATTTTCTGCTTTTTCTTAAAAATTAGTTATATAGGTAATCATTGTTGTCTTAATATCACATAAAAATGGTGTACACATGTTTATCTAATGATTAATGTTAGAATATGTCCTAAAAATCATTCACTAAATAAATTAATGTAGGAACTAAGAAACTCCTCATTCAATATATCAATTATTTATCAACTTCATATTTATGTTCTTTGAGATATTACATTCCTTACACATTATACAATGGGTATTTGGATACATGCCACACAAACTCTTCTATAAATGGAACAATCCCCTACATATATCAAAATTGAAATCAAATGAGATTTTCATTGAATCCATTACAAAATTAAATCAATTAAAATAATATCTTATAATAGGTATCCTCATAAAAGAATAAGTAGTCTAAAATTAGTAACTTCTAAGATGCTACATAGTAGCGGATTTAGGTAATCAATATATATGTTTTTTTGAAGAATGATTCTATATTTATTTTTCAAGCACATCATATTTAAAAAACTATTACCACATTAATTAATGTATCTTTAAAAAATAACTTTTTTATATATGTTATATTACAAATATAAGATAACGTTTTCTTATTCAATCATTTGGTATGATGTGTTCTTATATAGGTCGGTTTGAACCATAAAAATAACAATGTTATAATTGTTATGTTATTAAAAAAAGGAAACAAACAATTAATTTTAATTATTATTTATATAAAAAAATAATTAACAATGATATGTATTTTAGTGCTAATGAAATTATGGGTTTGAATCAAGTAATAGAACTTTTATATATGAAGAATCATATACCTAACATGACAATTAAAAATAATAATAATTTCAATAGGTAATGACATATAAATAAAAAATATAAATTATTATTTCATGATACATTGTAAAATAAATAAATGGATTGATCTAATATATATGAATAACAAATCAAAAATAATTTCCTATAGTGTTAGATAATGGATATCCCAGATGGAATCTAATGTAAGAGTTTTTTATAAATCAATCTTTATTACATGATTCACTTGAATATTTTTCCTATATGTTAATTATAATACTATATTTAATATTTACAAATTTATTTGATAAGTACCCTACCTCAAACATTACATAATCTTTAATTATATAAAGAATTTACATTGAGGATCCATTTAGGTTTAGAGTTTTAGAGTATTAGGCCATAACTATTACCTAACAAATTGAATACTACATGAAGAAACTACTACTCCGTATCCATTTTTCATAAAATAAAAACTCTTAAAAAGAAACATGTCTAGTTCCATGATTTAGACAACATTTCTTTTCCTAGGTCCCAACTTTGACCCAATTCATCTTTTAGTCTCATAGAAAACATTTCATGAAACCATTGGATGGGAATAAAAACATAGAAAGGGTTATAAAATTAGAAAAGAATACATTATATCATCAATAATACTAATTAATTAAACCATACTTCTCAATCATAACATTCCTTACAAAATCATAATATTTATAAATTACACACGCAAATCATAAATCTAAAAGGTAACATATGGAATTAATAACATACATTCATTCTATCTATCACATCTACATCAGGAGTCACATTTTAAATAATAATCACAATATATTCCATAAATCTTTTAGGAGAAGTATTAACATTTACCTCTGTCACATTACAAAATTCATTGGAGATCTATCTCAGGCCTACCCGCCCAAGTTATATCATGGAAGCACCCGTATTCAAAAAAAATTCCCAATAACCATTACATAATTAGAACATGTTAAAAAATCATAATGGAAGTTAAAATTTCCACATTCTAATCACAATATATAAAATCATGATATTGAAATAAACAATCATATATCAAACCGTTTTCAAACCAATTTAAAACACTTAATAAATATATTTTTTAATCAATCTATCCCATACCGCATTGAAACATTTAAATAAATTATCATTTGAAAACAATAATCTCCATATAAATAAATCATTAAAACCATTTCAAAACATTGACATTAATGATATATATTTAGAATAATAAATATTTAAAACATTTAAAATAATATTTTCGTTAAAGAGTTTTTAAACAAATAAAAGAATCTTGATTACAAATAAATGAAAAATAATATTGAATCAGAACATTATAAAATCATGAGATTAATGGTATTAATTATTTAATATGTTAAATGACACTATATACACCATATAAGTGTGAATTGGTTCATAACAACAATAAAGGCTCAATGGATTTTAAATTCATATAAAATCCATTATAAAAACTGTATCATTTGATTACGGATAAATAAATTACATAATAATTTGTGAAAAATATAAATAAACTCAATATGATTGGATATTAAATGTAAATAAATCATAGATAATTCACACATATTATTTTTAAGACAAAACTAATGACTTGGATGTTTAATTGAATGAATGGAAATTGAGTTAAAATTACTTTTATCAAGTTCATATCGATGACATGAGAATTTATCAATGGAGTGATTATGTGTATCAAGAGTATATCCACACAAAGGGGAGTGGGAATTACCATATAAATAAATAAATAGTAATTATGTACATAATCATTTCAAGACCTAATTTTGAATTATAGGATTAACCATAGGAATGGAAATTGGGTTAAAAGTTTCTCTAAACGATTTGGTAACTAACGAATAATATAACCAAAGACATAAGGATAATAAAATGATGTTGATAATACCCATAAATTTAAGTGTATTACACATTTAATACAATCATGTGCAGTTTATACATCACACAAAAGTAAATAGTAGAAAATATACCATGAATCTCACGATAATAAAAAGTGAGCTTAAAATCCCTCAACACGTTATAATCAATCATGTCATATGACCAAAATTTAATAACCACAAAATGATTCATAGAATTAAATTAATATATATAGTATCATGATAATATATATCATATGGCAGTACAAAATACACCACATGAAATAAATTAGTGGAAAACAATGGAAATCTCACGGAATTAAAAGTGAGGTAAGAAACCCCTTACATCGTGTCAGACTAGACTCATATGTTCTATGTTCTTCGTGAATAATAAAATTAAGTTAATTTATACTTATAGAAGAAAATAGTTAATTTTTATTATTTCTTTTATATAATTTATTACCTTTATATAACAATTAGTTGATTATTTTAGTTCATATCTGATATTTAGTCGATGTTTGGAACTTTAGTAAAAAATGTAATTCTTATAACTACAAATTGTACAAGTGGTCAAAAGTCCATTATCTAAAGAATGATATTAATTATTTAGATCTAATATATATCATATATATCTATTTTATTTGTTTTTATAATTGTACATATCATTTGGTGTTATGAAATGAAACACACAGGTCATGGAGATGGTATGTCGTACGTACGCATGAACGCTACATTCATTTATATTTTATATTTAAAGAGATGAAAACATAATAATACATAGATATATTATAATTATAGTATAATATCAGATTATATATATGATACATAATTACATTAACTCCATCTTTTATACAGTCCTTGTATTCCATAAACGAATCACATCACTTTGAGGGGGCGGTAGTCAGCACTTCCTCAAATGAAATTATTAAGATTACAAATATTGGAAAGCATAAAAGAATTTCTATAAATAAAACATACATTATAATATAGAAAAACTAAACATAATCTATATCATATATAAATAGACATCCATCTTAATGGCCTCCATTATGGGCGTTATAATATAATTGAACAATCATCGTTTCATGAGATGTTAGTTTTCCATCCACTGAAACAGAATAGTCTATACACGTTTTATGGAGGTCTGTGTAATTTTAGTTAGAATAATTCTCATAACATCATCCTAGTAAAATGATGATGCGTTCTTTGTTATAAATAAATTGAATAAAATGATTTTAGAGGGTTGGAGAAAGAACATAAAACAAAATAACTTAAGAGAAGACATTACCTTTATATCAGGTAACTCCCTTTTGTTTGAACTAGAAGGTCCTCTTGATGTGGATTTTTCCTATGTTAAGGATTCTAGGTGGAATAGTGGGACCTTGATAGATTATTTTTGTTGGGTTTGGTCGATCCAAGGAGATTCAATTCTCTAAGGAATGGGATAGAAGTGATGCCTTTTTATAAGGGGGAGGAGGGTCTCGTTAAGAAATAGTAAAAATATTATTTTATTATATAATAATTTTCAGTTTTTAAAGGTCCAAAGTATATTAATGTAGAAGATAAGATGGCTAATGTTCGAAATAAAATCATCCAATAATTATTGGATAGGTTTTGGACATTATTTTAATCTTTATAATCATATTTATTTAAATGTTTTCTTAATGAGGAAAACATTGCATCATTATTGTGTCGTAAATAATTTAATTTATATGATATCTCAAAATAATAAAAAAATTACCATGATGTAGGAAATATGTTTATATTTTCAAATAATAATTATAGTTGAAATGATAACATATATAACCCTATGTAAAAATTAATGTACTAAAATATATTTGTTCAAGTCATTTTTCTATTTACTTTATATTAATATAAATAAAGTGTCATTATCAATCTTATGTGGATCCATGGCATCTCAAAATATAAAAAATGACTTCCATGGTCATCCATTAACCATTAAATAAAGTTATGACAAGTGTTAAGGTAATTTTTTATTATTATGATATTCTTTTACCTTGAATTATCATATTTTCCTTTAATCGCGTTAAATAAAAATAAAAAGTTACTATTCATCAACAAATTATATCTATCTTATTGAGACATATTTTAAATAATAATTACCCCCATGAATTTTGGATTTTTGAAATTCAATTCTGAGAAGTTGTAAAATATAATATAAAAAAATATCAATTTTTAACTACTACTGAGTGGTTTCACTATTCATTGAAAATTGATGTTCTTCAGAAAACTACCAAAATTTTTTCCAAAGATATATTTGATATTCTGAATTCAAAAATGATATCAATTTTACCAAATTAAAAACATATAGTTTTTTTAATTAACTTAAAAATAATTCATGTTGTCAAAACGAAAAGAGTGTTTTTAAAAAAATATTAAGTATCACAAGATTGACAATTGTTTATGCCCAATTTCAAAGTGAAATCAATTCCAATGACCAAAATTATATTAAAAATTAAATATATAATCTAATTAAAATTTAAAACCAACTAAAAAGATAATATATCCATATAAAAAAATTATATTAAAATTCAGTTTTGAATTAAAATACAGTACATTCAACTATTCATCAAAAATAGAATTTTATCAGAAAAATACAAAAATTTTAACCAATGTGAATTTTGATGTCCCAATTATAAAGAAGAATTTTATTTGGACAAAAATAAAATATAAAGGTGACCCAAACTAGATTTAAAGATGATTCTCCATTAAAAGGATGTTAATCAACATTTTAATGTAAATTAGATTCAGTAACATTTTAAGCCTCCAAAAATTGTTAGATAAATGTAAAAATAATTAAAAAACAAGTGTAATATGATTGAAGTTAGTTCGATTCATTACCACCATTACAACGGCCATCTATTATCTACCATTTAATGTAATTATAATAATATATTATTTTTCAGCACAACTCAACATTGTGTATAACATAAGATTTCAGAGACACATGTTGTTGTGTATTAGGTATTCCATCAAACATAGCATGTATATTAAATATAAATTAATAATTAATTTATATATATTAATAATGATGAAAATGTTATATTTTTTATATACCTGGTATGTTACATAATTCCCCTCTTTTGGGGATTGCACCCTTGTAATATTTAAATTGGGCACAAAAACTACATTGAATGTCCCAAATAGGAAAAAGAGTCAATAAATCTATAACAATAAAATAAATGAAGAAAAGTAAAAATATCACCCAATAAAAACATACATAGATTCCATAAAAACATGGATATATAGAAGAAAACAAACCATCATATTCTGATGGAGAGTGATAGAAACCATGAATAGGAGACAGTTAACCATAAGAAAATCATGAACTTGTTATGGGTTAAACGGTATTTGATTCCCCAGTTGGAAAAATTAACATTTTTTTTAAGTTTCCTTTCATATTTTTAGATTTTTTTTATGATCGTAACTAAAAACATAAGTAAATATACTTACTTGGCATGCTGACTTTCATCCTTTACTAAATTTCAACCCCAAACACATTTTTCTTCTAACAATTTGTATGCAAGATGACATGTTCACATTGATAGTGTTATAATCATCTTCTAGAGAATCAGATAATCCACAAAAGTAGAGCTATATTTTTCCCACATCTTAATACATTATCCAAAACAAAAATGGTTGGTAGATTATCAGATAATCCCCAAAAAGAATAATCTTTTACAAAAAAGAAAAAATACTCTTAATATCCAAAAATTTTTCAAACAATACCCAAAGATCAAAAATTACCATTCAGTGACAAACCATCTAAAAAATTCTTAAATGTAATGAAAACAAATATTGAAACCCAAATATCAGAATGATTTAATCATATAGTCTTCGTGATAAATCTTATCATTTATCTCTAAAAAAATTAATTACCCTTAATGTCTCACATTGAAATGTAATTAACCTAATCACATATTCATTATGACAGGTTAATAATTTACATAGATAACCCAAAATCAACTTATTCTGGATTTATAAAATCATATAACTAAAAGGCATTAGTCATACTAACTAGGGACATCACGTATTCAAGTGGTATGCGATAAATCTCATTCACACATTGGTTGTGGGTTAGATTCCCACAACATTTTCCAACGCGATGGGATGTCATGTAGTCTACGTTTTGTCCTTTTTTAAAATCTATATAATTTATAAAATTTCCAAAAAATAAGATAAATTCATCAAAAATAGCCATAACATATTTTAACGACAAAGGTTGTCTAATAACATTAATTTTGAATACCAAATTGTATTAATCTGTAATTTTCACAAATTCAAGGATCATATAAACCCAAATGGTTCTTTATAACAATATCCACAAAATAAAAGATAAGTATTCCTCAAATAAAATTTTCATATATAAAAGATCAGGGCTAAAAAAACTATTAAAAGTCGTCTAATGTAATCACATCATAAAAAGAGACTCAAAACATTAAAGCATTTCACCATCCTAAATTCTACTATAACACTTGAATCCCTGATATGTTGACTTTTTTCTCATTCAACATTCATCATGATCTATTAAGCATTCCTTTCAATCATATTCTGAAAATCTTCTTTCATACATACAAAATCCTGAGTCATTTCGTAAGATTCAATAATGTTTAAACATCAGTTAAGAAATAATAAATTCCTTTCATTGGCCATTGTTAGCTTCTTCATCCTCAATTGGAATGGCATTAGGTATTAGTAAACATATATTTTTATGATCCTAGTTATCCCATTCCCGAACCTTAGCCATAGGACATCTATTTGTATGATGACCATGCACACCACATTTAAAACATTCCATTGATCCCATATAAAGAACTGATTTCCCTTTATAAGAGTCAATAGGATGCTTCCTTTTTCCATGGCAGGTTCATGATTTATGGACTTCGCTTCCACGCCTATCGAATATACCCATCCCCATGAAATTTTTTTTATGTTTTCCTTTCCACATTATTGACAGAGAGGTTTTTGATTATAATAACCTTTACAATTATTACCTGAACTTCAGTGGGTATTTTTTTCTCACATATATGATTCCTCATAAAAAATAAAAAAAATTCAGGTGGTCAATCATGACATCAAATAGTTAGATGAGAATTAAAACAAGAGTTATCATTGCATCTCACATTTCTTTTAGTTTCTTATTCAGAAAACCATTAGAGTTTTCTGCACATCCAATTTTACATTGGTGCATGCTAGATCCATCCATTTTTAAAAACCAAAATGTTAAGTTTGAGTATATCAGTAAAAACATCATATAATATCTTATGAGGAGGTTAAATACTAAGATAGAATTATTTAGGTTATCTTACACTCATTCACTTAATATAAAATAACAACGAATCATTCTAAAATCCTAACCATGTTGGTTATGTCACATATTCTAAAAGAAGACCCTAACCTCTAATGTTTTCTAAACCGACCATTGATACCAATTATAAGGACCCGAACGTAAAAGTCAAATAATATTGAATATATCAGTAATTCACATTGAGGCTAATTTTCGGTTTAATGTTTAAGATAATTATGCCATGTTATTGCATAAAAACTAGAATATTACATGTATACAATACTACTTAGTATCCATTTATTCATAAATTAAAAACTCTTGAAAAGAATCATTTCTAGTTCCATGTTTTAGAAAACATGACTTTTGCTTGTTCTCATCCATGACCCTATTCATCTTTTATTCATGTGGGAAACATTTCAAAATAAAATTTGCATGAGCATAAAAAATTAGTACGGGTTATAAAATAATACTAGAAAACATTGTCACATCAATAATAGAAATAAATAAAACGATACTTTTCAATCCTAACATACCTTACAGAATCATAATATTTATGAATAACACGCACAAATCATAAATCATAAAGGTAAATTATTGAAGTCATAACATACATAAATTGTTGCTATCAAAACTACATAGGAATTCAAATTTGTAATACCCATCACAGTATATTTCATAAATCTATAATGAGAAACATTAACGTTTAGCTCGGTCATTTTACCCAATGAATTGAAGATCTATCTCAAGCTCACCTGCCCAATGTTAATCATTGAACCACCCGTATACGTAAACAATGCCCAATAACCGTAACATATTCAGAACATGTAAAACAATCATAAATGAAGACAACATTTCAACATTTTAAAAACAATATATCAAATAAGGATTTGAAATAAACAATGATTTATCAAACCATTTTTAAAACCATTTAAAACATTTAATAAATAGATTATTGAATCAATGTGTCCCATTAAAATTTGAAACATTTAAATGAATTATCATTTGAAAATATTATTTCCCATATAAATAAATCCATAAAACATTTTAAAACATGCACATTAATGATAATGGTTTAGAAGAATAAATCATTAAAACATTTAAAATAATATTTTAGTTAAAGTGTTTGTATCAAAATTAGAGACCCTTGAATACAAATAATTGAATAATAATATTTAATGTGAACTTTATAATATCTTGAGAATAAAGGGAACAATGATATAATATTCCAAAGAATAGTATATACACCATATAAGAAGGAATTGGTGCATAACAACTATGAAGTCTCAATGGAATATAAATTGAGATAAAATCCCTTATAAATATTGTATCCTTAGATTAAGGATAAATAAATTACAAAAGAATTTCTGAAAAATATAAATACAGTTAATATGATTGGATATTCAGGGTAAATAAATCATATAACATTCACCAATATTATTTTTAAGAAAAAACCAATGACATGGATGTTTAACTCAAGGACTGAAAATTGAGTTAAAATTACTCTTATCAAGTTCAAATCGATGACTTGTGAATTTATCAATTGATTGAATATGTCCATCGAAATAATTATGTGATTACACACATAATAATTCCATGACATAATTAATAATTAGAAGATTATCCAAAGGAATGGAAATTGGGTTAAAAGGTTCCCTTACTGATTTTGTACCATACGAAACATATAACCCTTGAAAGAATGATCATAAATTGAAGTTATAAATACCCAAAAATTGATGTATATTACACATTTAATAAAATCATGGGAAGTACAAACACCACACAAAAGGAAATAGTGGAAAATATTTCATGAAACTCACGTGAATAAAAAGTGAGGTGAAAATCCATCACCACGTTGTAATCAATCAAGTCATATGACCAAAAGTTAATGACCACCAAATTACTAACAGAATAAAATTATTATAAATAGTATCATGATAATATATATCAAATAGATGTTCACAATACACCACATGCAATAAATTAGTAGTGAATAATGGAAATCTCACAGAATTAAAAGTGAGATAAGACACCCCTTACCTCGTGTCAGACTTGACTCGTATGTTTTGTTTTCTTCCTAAATAATAAATTTAAGTTAATTTAAAAATACTGAAGAATTTTTTAATGATTATTATTTCTTTTATATCACTTAATACCTTTCTATAATAATTAGTTAATTATTTCAGTTCATATCGGGCATTTGGTCATTGTATGGATCTTTTGTCAAAAATGAACTTTTTATAATTACAAATTTTCCATGTGGTAAAAATGAAAATATCTACAGAATTATATTAAAGATTTAGATATCATATATATCATATATATACATATTATATTTATTTATAACATTCCATATTATTTGGAGTTATGAAATTAAACACACCGTTCATGGAGACTGTAAGATGTATGTATGCATGAACGCTACTTTTATTTATATTTTATATTTAAATGGATGAGAACATAATAATTCATAGGTATATTATAAATATATTATAATAAAATATGATATATATCTGTGTTACATAATTTCATTAACTCTATATTTTATACATTCCATGTATGTCATAGACGAATCATATCACCATGAGGGGGTGATAGTCCGCACTTCCTCAAATGAAATTATCATGTTTACACATATTGGAAATCATAAAGTTATATTTGTAAAAAAAAATAGAATAATAGAGAAAACAAAAACATAATATATATCATATATAAATAAATCTTAAAAACCATAAGAAGAGGCAGTAGGAGATAATTGAACGATCATCGTTTCGTGAGGCGTTTGTTTTCCATCCACATAGACAATATGTTATTTACCTATAAGATGGAGGTGTGTGTAAGTGTAGTTAGAATCCATCACATAACAAAAACATAGTATATTGAGGATACCAGTGTGGTCATAAAATAAAGGAATAAAATGAGTTTGGAGGTTTGAAGAAGGAAAATAAAGCAAAATAACTTCAGAGAAGACATTGCCATTTAATCTGGTAACTCCCATTGGTATGAACCAAAAGGACTCCTAGAAGTACCTTATGTCTGTGTTATGGATTCTAGGAAGAATAAGGGGATTGTGAGAGATTATTTTTCTATGTTTTGGATGATCCAAGGGGCTTGAGATGTGTGGGGAATGGGTTATAAGCGATTTCCTTTTATAAGGGGGAGGGGGAACTTTTAGAAAGTGTGAAAATATTATTTATATATATTATGATTTTCGGTTTCTAATGGTAAAAAACATATTAAGGTCCAATATAAGATGACTCATTGTCCAAATAAAATAATACAACAAGAATTGGACCAGTTATGGACATTATTTTAATCTTTATAATATTAATTATTTAAATCTTTTATTAATGATGTAAACACCCCATCATTATTATGTCATAAATAATTTAATTTATTTGATGAATAAAAATTCTAAAAAATTAACCATGTTGTTGGAAATATGTATACAATTCTTAATATTTTTTTATAGAAAAAAAAGTTAACTTATATAACCATATGTAACAATTAATTTACTAAAAGATATTTGTTTAGGTCATTTGTGTCTTTACATTATGTTAATTAAAATAATGTATCATTATCACTCAGAAGTGGATACATGGAGTAAAAAAATCATCCCAAAGATGCCCATGGTTGGAAAGGACTCATCCCATAAAGTTAATACAATTTTTAATGTAATTAGTTATTATTATGATATTCTTTTTACCTTGAATTACCTATTTACCTTTAACTGCGGTTAATAAATGTCATCAGTTACTATTAAAAAAATATTTTCCTCTTATTGAACCAAATTTTACTTACTAATAACAAAACTGTATGATAGATATTCAAAATTCAATTCCCATAAGCTACAAAATTTCATATAATAGAAAAAGTCAGTTTTTAACTACTACATTGTGGTTTCACTATACATAGAAAATTGATGTTTTTCAGAAAACTAAAAACAAATCATCCTAAGATATATCTGATATTATGAATTCAAAAATGATACATATTTTAACGAATTCAATACATATAAGTTGGATTAATTAATTTAAAATTAATTCTCGTTGTCAAAATAAAAAGCGTGTTTTTTATGAAATATTAACTTTCAAAATATTGACAATTGTTTATGCCAAATTTTAAATTGAAATCAATTCCAATGACCAAAATTAGATTAAAAGGTAAAAATATAATATAATTAAACATTAAAACCAATTAAAAATATAATATATCCATATAAATAAATTATATTATAAGTCATTTTGGAATTAAGAAACAATATTTCAACTATTCATTAAAAATTGAATTTTATGAGAAAATACCAGAATTTTACCCAAAGTTAATTTTGATGTCCCGATTATAAATAAGAATTTGATTTTTTCAAAAAGAAAATATAAAAGTGACCAAAACTAGATTTAACGATGGTTCCCCATTAAAAGGTGATAAATAAACCTTTTAAAGTAATTTAGATTCATTCACATTTTAATCCTCCAAATTTTATTGGATAAATGTAAAAATATTTAACAAACATGTATAATCATTTTGTAGTTAGTTCCATGCATTACCACCATTACACCGGAATGGCGTTAACTACTATTTAAAATAATTATATTATTATATTATTTTTCAGTACAACTCACCATTGTGTGCAACATATGATTTCAAAAAAACACGTTGTTCTGTATCGGGTATGCAATCATACATAGCATCCCCTTTAAAATAAAATTAATAATTAATTTAAAAATATTATTCAATATTAAAATTTCATATTCTTAATTTTTCTGGCATGTTACATATTTTCTCTTCCAATGTATGGAAAATTAATTTTTAGGTCAAAGTCTTTCCTTTGATGAATTACATAATTCATAAAAATAAAAAAAATTCATGAATAATTCTCATCCCTCTAATAGATCATTCTCATCAGTGTCAAAATAACATCCTTAAAAAACTATTTAATTTTTTTAATGATTAATACATATTGACCTAAATTCCTTTAAATTTTTAGTTTTATCCATTTTATATTAAATATTATAACTCTTTTATCAATATGTAATTTCACAATTTTTTTAAAATAACATGTCATCTTCATTACAACCTAATATTTGGTATCATCACCCCAAATTTCATTAAAATATTTTATTTCTTTTATATAATCCATTATATTAGTATATTTTTAGAAAGTTTCTATAAGATCTTATCATTCCCTTCTTAAAAATTATGTTTGAAAGTGAATTTTATCTTCACCTTTTTGTATAGATACATTAAAAATGTATTTTGAAAAATCTTGTATTATTTTTTATTATGATTCAGAATATTTCTCTAAAATATATATAACACATTTTGTTTTTAAAATTATAAAATTTCTTTATATCCATGGGTTATTCCCATGCAAAAATCCTTAATTCCCATGAGAATACATTACAGATGTATCCATGAAGGTAATGACAAGTCTAGTTATGGTGATAGCCCATGACTATAGATTGTTCAACATGAAACATTATCAATATAGGGACACAATATTAATCATTTCCTCAAAATAGATATATTTTTATCAAGGTATATTCAATATTCATGGGAATTCGGGTTATTTAAATAGGTTCATTAATTTTTACACTATTTCTATGGGAACATTTCTCTTAGCTATATTGTATATGTGAGAAAAATATTAGTGTTTTGTTTTAAACCCATGTCATGTCTATATATTCTTACAACCACTTAAACTATACCATAATAATATGTATATATATATATGTGGGTGTAAAACACCATTGAAATACATGTTAGTTATTATAAAATAAAATAAACGGATAATTGATTTCTTGTTTATATCCAATGGCATAAATTACTATTTATATAACCATATTGTTGAAATTTAAAAAAAAATCAAATGTATAAAACAATCTGAAAGTCAAATAAATTTATTCTCATCTATATATCCTTTATTACATGAAGAAATAACTATTGGTATACATTCTCTTATACATAGGGTGTGTTTGTGAATGAGAATAGATAATATAATATATATACATAGATATATGGTGTATATTGGTTGCTACCATGATGGCCAATGGAATTAATTCATATGGCTAATGGTTTTAATAATAATGTTTTTATATATACTTTCATTTTTTCTAATTGTTGTAGATTATAAATATGGTGGATATAGTCATGTGAACAAATGTATGTAGCTATAGGAACTACTAATAATATATTCTATATCCATGGACCTGAATTTCAATATTTATAAGTTCTTAATAAGATGTTTATTGAAATAGTATGTTTACCCATGATTATATATTGTTTCAAATAATTTAATTACGATACAATGCCATTCCAACACAAAATATTGGTTTAGGGGTCAACAAATTACCAAAGGATTATATTTTCATGGATGTAGATCCAAGAAAGGTAGAATATTTTTTCCTGTGTCTATGGGTGTTGTATATATATTGGAATACCAATCAACGATGTAGTTATTTTTTTCAATAGTTATATATTTCATGAATGATTCCATAAATTCCTTAATGATATACATAATTTAAGGCATTTAATATTCTGTAGAACACAAAAAAAATTTGGGTTCAATTTTAACTTATGACATATCAAAAATTAATGTAGTCCCATTTATTTCCATGGGTTTATATGATAAGTTGAATGATTTATTTCATATTTCTCCCATATTTATGGTACATTTTTATGGGATGAGCGAGATTGTTATATCACTCTTTTGAATTCATTAAATCCTTATATATCATATGATAATGATTTTATGTGTATATTTAATTTAAATTTCCATATAATTTTTCAAGGTGCTAATTGATATTCTGAACACTCAATGCATGGATACAATGGATATGATCAAAAATTGTTTTGTTGGACCTAATATATATGCTAATCTCTATTTAGGTGGATCTAATTTATATGGTTATAATTCTATGTATAGACATTCTAGATATGTTTAAACATATATTCATGGAATTAAATGTGTTTAACATGTCAAATTACAATATGCATAGATATAAATAATATTTTCTTGATTCTATATGCGGTAATAATTTTTCATTGATTTTTCCTCACCATTTTGTGAGGAATGTGTTGGGTTTTTCAATGTTTAAAATTTCATTTTCCACCAATGATTTTTATTCTTCCATATTCCTATATTATTCAACATAGGTAATGTTATACATCTTATATTTCTATAATTCTATGTTCTATTATATTTTTTTTAAAATGTGATCGTATTGATGTTATAAATCCCTTCCATTTTTCTTAGGGATATCTCTTAAAATAAAATGTTAAGTTTTACCAGACATTTCTTCTATGAATATGTATTCCCACAATATTATGATTTAAAACAATATAAACTATTAATAATTAGTCCCTTAATAATCATTTTATCAAACCCTTTATGTTTTATATATACATAATGATTACCATTTTATAATATCATTGGGAGGAAGTTAGTTAATGATAATTATGTAGAAGTTCATTATTCAAAAATATTCAACAATAAAACTATATAAATCATATAAAAATATATCTAACCTTTGGGATATTTTATTCATTGTTTATTTATTATATGATATATGTACACTTTTTAAATGAAATAATTATTTGGATGGGATACATGGTCATGATATTAGGTATCAAATTTGGGTTTAGTTAATCATGAAAATAATTATGTTAACTATAAGAGAACTAAATTTAAAGCACCGTGTGATTATTTTACATGGATCATATGCTAAAATAGTTGTACCGTTGAGTATGTGATCATAGACTACAAAATTTCATGTAATAATTTATAGTGAATTTGATTATATATTACTCACAAAAACATTGTTAGTTTTACTAATTTTATAAAACTATGATGAACCGAGTTTATAATGGGTGAGATAGAGAATTTTTTTTATTTTTAAATGACCATCTTAATGGGATGGGAGGGAATTAAAAAATTATTGATATATATTTTCATTATATTTTAAATGACACTTTTTGATTTTTTGAACATTGTAATAATTTATGAATAAGACATTGAGTATTTCATTTATTAATATGCCACATCTATTAGATGGTTTTTTAATATACTAATTGTTTAAACATAGATTTAAATTGATGGAATCAGTGGAATTTATAAAAATATTATTCACCATTTTTTTCACAAAATACAATTACTAATTTTGAAGTGAAAATTCATTGAACTAATTAAAAATGAGGGTGATATTATTGAATTATTAGAGGAAAATTGCTGGAGCTATTTAACTTATTATTCTTGTTTTATTAAAAATATATAAGGACAGATAATAATTTTTGGGGCATCAAAAGAAGGTGTTTCCAAATTTTCCTACCTCTATGGGATATTGGTATCTTAGAAGAAATTGTATGATATCCACATAAAGTGGTAATAGAAATTATATAATTTTTTCGAATTTAGAGATAGGAAAATTAAAAATGAGTTAGATGAAATTTTTAATTATAAATCACATGGAGAAATGAATATTGACATACCTAAATTCAAATAATTTTATAAGAATTAGTCTGTAAATTTCCAATATAGAACAACAAAATGATTCCCGTGAGAACGCGTTTCCACTAATCTAATGATGTCTAAATATAGATAACTAGTATGTTCTATATAATTTCATATAATAATTTATAAAATATTCCACCGAAAATATTTAAAATATTTAAATTAATGGTAATTATTAAAATGAATAGCCTAATGCATGGGATAATTTTTATAATAGTTTTTTGAGACTTATATTATTAATGTATTAAGATCCTACTAAATCCCTACTATTTATGTGGAACATGATAATGAAGCAGTGAAATTGTCAATTATAATCTATTCATAATATTCGAATTTATTATTTGATTAATATGTTCTGGATTATTTCATATAATTAATTATTCCAATCAATGTTTATTCATGACCAAGTCAATCATATGATATTGTATTATATTTGAAAACACATGGTATTATAATGATTGTGACTATTGTTTATAATTATTATTCGATATATGTCTTTTAGATGATATTTTACGTTGGGAAAGTTATTTATCCCATAGTGGAATACAATGTGATATTTTCTATCCATGGGATATCCTTACATTGAACTCATATCAATTTTACAGACACAGAAATCAGATTTAATTACACATGTCATCCCATGTTTAAATATCAATGCGTTTATGATGATGAACATTTTTTGAAGATAAATACTTAATTTTTTTATAGTTTAATGATAATTATGATTATATGGCTAAAATGATCTTGGTGGAATTAAAAATTATAGAAATAAAAATTTTAATGGATATATTCAGGTATAATATTATGAAATATATATACATCTATCAGAACATGATGTTGAATATTCAGTTGAAAAAATCCTCATATGATTGACAGTATTGAAGGTTCCTTATAAAATTGTCCCCAATTAATTAGAAAAATTACAGAAACAACTACTAAAAACTTCTAAAAAGGGTTTTATATTCCCTTATGTCTCACTATAGGGTGTTCAATTCATATTTTTTAGGAATAAAGAATGTTTAGTTCATTTTTATATTTATTATCATCAACTTATAAATACCAAAACAAATAATAAGAATATTCTAGCAAATATTTGGAATATGATGGATAATTTTATATGGACCAAATGATATTATAAGTAGGAAATGTGATATTTTTACAATTTATTATTGTTAATGTGATAATATTTATACAATTTATCCCTCAACACTATATATATACACTTCAAATTAATTTCTATGACATATAAACTTACAATTGACCCCACTATCAATATTTATCTAGAGAATAAACAGAATAGGTATTACCTTGAAATATTTTTGTTGTCATTATTGATGATTTTATAAATTAATGTATGATTTAAGATAAATATTAATATCACACAATTATTCTAATTATGTATTAATGAAGTAAAAATTGAAATTACTGTTTAGTATGTGTAAATGTTTTCTACAAAAATAATCCTTAATAGGTCATGTAATTATAAGGGACGTTGTATGTAAAGATAATATAATTAAATAGGTTCTTTAATAACATTATATTCCATCCAATGTTTTGGAGATCTATAATTATCATGTATTATGTAGATACCATTTATTTTATACTAAAAATTTCTAGTGATTTTCAAATCCACTAACCAATTGTACTTCAAAGTGTGTAAAGATCCACTAAAAAAATAATGCGAGGATAAATTTATAGTGACTAAAAAGAGGTTATAAACTACCCGTATTATTATTATACTACACTATAGTGAAAATGAATTTTTATATACATTGAATAAGGATATGTGATGTATCCTTATTATAAATAAATGGTGATGTATTATGAATTAGATTAATTAATGTCCCATTGGAAAAACTACTTGATGCATGATATGGTGATCTAATTAGAAATTTTCTCTTTTATTTTATTCAATATTATATTCATAGTGATGAGTGAGATACATAAATATTATACGAGTTTAATGTGTATATGCGCACATTATGAGGCCATAATAGATGATAAAATATGGTTACAGTTAATCATAGACTACTACCGCTCAATACCTTATTTGTGAGGAAGGAAAACAAAGTGTTTAGTTCTCTTTAAAGGAAAGATCATGGTACCTTATACATGTTGAGTATTTAAATAGGCTGTATATTTATAGATATTCAATTTCTCTATATAAAAATTATAATCAAATGTATAAAATCCAACCCTAGGTAAAGGATTGATCATCCATAAATCTATGTCATCATCGACGTTGGGATATTAGAATACGAGGGGCTATAAAAATTTCTTAAAATATTAAAAACACTATCCATTATAGAGAAAATATTTTAATATTTGGAACCTAAATATCTATACGATCTATTATAAATATATAGAAGGTTCTTTTGGATGATATACATAACTTAAAAATCAATATTCATTAATGGAGAATAGTTATTATTAGAGATGTCAAGTTGAATATATAAGGGATATCATAAAGAGATATATTGTGGAGTATATATAATGATGATTTATATTCCACCATGTAAACATTAAATTCCATATATAAAGAGACATAATGAAACTAGTATATATAATAGTTTGGTATATGGAGAACATCGTAATGGATTTCATCGTATGTATTTTTTAGACCTCTACACAATGTTTTCTGGGTTATGGTTGATATATTTATTAAATCTAGAGAGATAATTGATATTCAATTTAATTATTCCCATGATCTACATGCCTTGTTAAGAATAATTGAAATTTAATTTCATTATAGATTACTAATTTCAATTTTACATAATAATGCTCTATTATTGACCACCAAGTATTAGAAAATTTATAAAAAATAATAGGATACAACTATGAAGTTCATCATGTATTATCATCCTCAAAACCATGCCAAATCAATAAGTATAATTTTTTCAATGGATGGTATTCCAGTATCATTGTAAATGGATTTCAATGGATGTTAGGATCCAAATATGCATCTCGTTAAGTCCTCAAATAATGGTAAATTATACTCTTCTATTTAAATGGCACCACAAGAGGCTCTATATGGGAGGATATGTAAATATCAAATATTCTATAAATAATATTAAGATCGGATGACATTGAGACAAAATTAATTTCATGGGATGACATAGAATGTTCAAAATAATAATGAATATATCAATTTATCAATAAAATTATTTAATGTGATATAATGATAATAATTGATGAAATTAGGAGTCTACTGTAAAAAATAATGTATTCATTCAAATTTCTCCTTGGAAGAGGGTTATTAAATTTAGAAATATCAAATTTTTATCAAGAAATATATGATTCCATATTAGATTCTTGGTCATTTCATAAATATATCTTATTTAATAACAGTGAAAATAATCCCATAAAAATGGAATTATGTGATCTGTGTGCCAATTTTGAGAATGTTCATTCTATATCCATCACTAGTAGAAAATATATATTCTATGAAATTGTATCCTGATATATCCTATTATTAACAACCATTATAAATCATGTATTTAATAAATAATATTCTACAAATTATGATCATTCCCTTATTAATTGTTATCTTCAAAATAAAAAGTTTGTGGAAGCTACATGGAACCGAGATGTTGTAATAATAAAAATATAAATTAATTATTTAATTGAGTAATGAATTTTTGATGTTATAAATTCTATTATGGGGGTATAACATAACACAATTAATATATAGTGGTATGTTTCTTATAGTATAGTTATATCACATTATACATGTATTATAATACTGAATAAAAAAATTTATGAAAATAATGTAAAACAATTGTAATATAATATAAAATCCATTACAATATAATTAAAATAAACCATAATTAGAAAAATTTGAGTTTTTTTAAAACTGTATGTAAATAAAAATATAATAAGATCTATATTCTCATCATCATTATGTTCCATGAAGATAATTATACCGATGATATTTTTTAAAAGAATAATACACACTAATGTAATATAAATATTATATATATAGTTTTTGGACATTTGATCAATTATCTAAAGTTAATGTTTGTGTTATATGGATATTGAAAACTAATGTAGATATAATAATTTTTATTATGATAAAATAAACGTTTTACTTTATTAATATTTGACCTATATAACATATCCATTGAAATTACAATATGTAAATTAATGTAACTGTATTATAAAAATAATGATGAAAGGATAATCACTGGAATCAAGTAATAGAAGTATTCTATATAACTCTTGTTTACCTAAGGCTGTAAATGAGGTAGAATTATTATTATATCTATAAAACAAGCCGATGTTGAATATAAATAGGTATGAATTTAGGTAAATCATATGTGGGATTGGATCATGCTTGTGGAAATCCAAATGAGATCCTTGTGGGCTAAATCAGCACTCATAACCATGACCATTACATATCATAAAATAATGTCTTACATGGAGGTCATAATATTTTATTATGAATCAATTAATATATATAATATAATTATTTATAAATGAAATTAAAATTTAATTATATATTAATATATATTCATTGTTATGAGTATTTTTTTACAATTCAAATATATTTAAAACTATTAATTTTAAAAACAAAATTAATTAATTGAGAAATATAATTTTTTAACATAAATTATTTGATAAAATTAATTTAACTGTTATTAAATAAATATTCATTTTTAAATAATTGGTAATAATTTAATATTGTGTTAAGTAGTTATATTTTTTAAAATAATCTATTTTTGGTGTGTAATGTCTTCTTATCTGTATTATGTAATTTTATATCTATAAAAATATTATTTTAATAAAATATATTGATAATATATATATATATATATATATATTAATTAATGATCATCCATGTAATTTCACATTCAATAGAATAAGTATAATTTCAATTTTAATCATTAATATATAAATATATTAAAATTATTTTTACTAGTTATGTGTTCTTATTTCACAAATTGTTTGTCTTGCTTTTTTTTAAAAAAATCTGGTAAAATGGATTTCATATTTTTAATTTGAATATCCACATTAGGTAATATTGTAAACATAATTTTTAAGAACATAAATATTTAACCAAGGTACGAATTGACTTAATAATTTATATGTAAAAGGGATTAACTAATGGGTAATGAAATAAAATATTATAAAACAATTTTTCTAAATAGTTAATAATGGACGACTCATACTCCAAAAATCTAAATTCTATAGTTTTTTAACATTAAAGGTACATTTGAAGTGAAATAACAATCCTTACTCTCTATGTAATGTTGGTGTGTGGATTTTCCATTAAAAATAAATTATTACAGGAACCCTTCACAATGCACATCGAAACACATGTTACCTTAAATTTCCACTCATAACCCCATCAAAATGGGCTCTCTAAAAATATTATGCCACATTTGGTAAACTTTGGTAACTATATGATGTAATAAATTCTTCACATCAAAGACTCTCTTAAAAATATTTTACAAATTTATCTTTTTATTCATTACATTTATAATTTCATTTCAAAACCTATATTTTATTATAAATTCATAAGTTCACTACAAAAGTTAAATGGTGTTATTTCAACTAAATATTCATTAATTTAGTCATATATTTTATTTTTTTAATATATTATTCTATGTTTTTTACCTTCTACTATATCTCTATTTGATATTTAAATTTCACATTCACTTAGGGGAAATCACATTTTTATTTAATATCATTTTTATTTGAGGGATTTAGATTATTATAGAAATATTATTAGATTTATAATAATTCAAATCCTCTTTAATATATCTCCCTCTTCTATATCTATATTATTTATTTTTTAAAATGTATTTCATTCATAATTTGAATTCATAATATCTTTAATTTTCAATACAATTCATATTTATAATCATATATTTTAAAAAAACTATTTAACTCAATGAGTAACATTAGCTTTTTTAAAACTACATAAAAATACTAAAAACTTATTCCTTTTACACCTCAATATATTTTGTATATTAAAATCCAAAATTCATTAAATAATATATTTTTCAATTCTAGTTTCCACTATAGGATATTATTTTTAAAATAATCATTCCACACATCTTATTTTTACATTCTCAGAATTTATTTTTGAAAGTGATTTTATATGATTTTTTTCTTCAAAATATTTAAAATATTTAAAAACACATTTCATATTTTTTTTTCCAATTATCCTCTATAACTCTAGAATATTTATCTCATATGGAGTTAATTTTTTTAAATATCCACATTAATTAGAATATAAAATAATTAATTTTGGAAATTTATTTTTTTATCAATCAATCCAATTCATGATTGTATTTTATGATTTAGATTTTGAAATTTTCATCTCACCCAATTTATTTCCATTTGTTTTTAGATATGTTTCTTTAGAGATATCGTGTGGAACATATGTGTATTGTTTTATATTATGTATTTGGTTGGTTTTATATATCTATATAATAAATTTTTTAAATAAATATATTTTATCAAATAATATTTTTATGCATGGACCAATTTGATATGTTTTCAATGCATTACATTTTCCAAATTGATATCTTCTAACACAATTCATGGAATTATATTATATTTTTAAAAAATTAATAATATAAATAATTGATATTTATATACCTTACACTGTTGATATAATTTATATATTCACATTTATATATATATATATAGAGTTAAAAGATACTTTCCTATTTCTATGTGTGGTATGAATTGGTATGTTAAAAAATATATTTGATAACATAATTTGAGTAATATTTAACCAATTATTTGTTAATATAAATTATTTTCATTAGTTATGTGCACAATTTTATGGTTAACCATTTATTTTTTATATTAAATAGTCCTATATTATCCTCCTTGGGTTCGATTTTCCTCTCATGTTTTCACATTAACACCCCATAATATTTTTCATGCATCTGTAATGTCATTTTTGTGTTTATATGTCCATATATAAAACCCCATGGAATATTCCTATTATTCCATGAATATATTAATCATATATTTCTCCCATGATTATCTTATTAAATATTCTTATCATGTATCCTAATATGGATAATTGAAAATTCCTTCCCACATTGAGTTTTTTTTCTCTCATTATTTTTAATACAATTTCCCCACAGAAATTAATATAGTAATTTAATTAGGGAATTGTCAGGTTATGAAAATTTTATGAAAGGTATTGAAGATATGTTATAAAATAATAAATTTAAAATGCATTTTTCTAAATATAATAAACTCTTTGGTAATATGATTGTGCATTTATTTATACGATATTTATTTCAGTTATTGAAATTCTACAAAGTAGCTGCATATTATTCTGGGGATTTCTCATTAGGAATTAAAAAAATTATATTTATTTTTATGGACTGGGTTAAGATGTATAAAGAAACCAAATATAGTGAAAAAAATGTTAAAATGAATATATAATAGTCTAAATTGTTGGGTTCAAAGCGGTAATAAGTAATCTGGTAGTCATTGTATTTGGTTATCAATAATATTCATCTTTAAATACTATTATTTTCTCATATTAATCATTTTTCTTCTATTAAATGGGAATAATTTATATAATACTTAGTGTGTTTTATAATATGGTGATATTCAAACCGATTAATCAAATGGGGTTAGATTTAAACTAATTACATTCCTATAAATTCTATTTAATTTTATGAGAAGAAACATTAACTGTTTTTATCTCCCAAGAAACCTAAATAAGAAAAAAAATTATATCATGCCACATATATGTTTACAACCACCATCTTGGTATAGTTTTTCTAATCAAATAGTATCCAAGTAGTGGATGAACATAATTGAAGAAAAACGTTCTTCTATAATGCTATATGTTCATTTTAAAATTATTTTACCGATTGTTCATTTATATGTTATGGAAAATCACTACTAGAACATAAAAAAAAGTCATTGGTAATAGTATAAAATATACTATATTTAATGGAAAGTGAGTAACAATATTTTTTTAGAAAATATTCCCTCTAAATCCTTTTTACTAATATGGAATGTAAAAACATAGATGTGAATAAAATGTTTTGTTGAATTCTTTAGTGATACTGACGAAAACATCAAGACCCTAACAATGTATAATGTAAATATTACCAATACAACTAAAATAAATATTTTCCACTTTTCTATTCCCATAAACTTAATTTTTTTTAAAAATATGTATAGAGGAAATTTGTAGGTATGAAAAAATTTCAATGTGGACTTAATGCAGAAAAAACTAAAGATTTTCCTTATTCTCATCAATTTAAAGATAACATATAAAAATATTTATTTATGTAAACTATAATGGGAAATCAAAATTTAGAAAATAATATTTCATGCCTTTAGGAGAAAAAATTATGCTGACTAAATGAATAAATTTCAAAAAATGTATTAGAAAATGATTAATGTTTGATATGTTTTTCAATCAAGCTCATGATTGTGGAAGAGAGATACACTATATGGTCAATAAAATAGTTAATAATAAATTCTATCAAAATTCACCACCAATAATCAATTGAATTAATTATAATATATATATAAATATATAACCAATTAATGGACCAATCCAGGTTTTGATGAAGAAATTTGAATCTAACATCCTCTTCTACTGAAGAGAAAATAAAAGTCTTATGAAAATTCATTTGTTGATGTGTGTAAAAAAATTGATATTGTTAAAGGTACACTCACCATCCACTAAAGATGATAATATGTCATTCTTTTTCTAGTCCCTCCAACAGATTTATATATATAATGTTTTTAAAGAATCAAATCACGACCAAAATTATTAGATAATAAATTATCGCTGCAAAATCAATGTGAATTGTTTATTTTACCCCATGTCCATAACTCTTATTTGATAGAATTTTTTGGGAATGTACTCCCATTTTTTGAATTTTATACATTTATCAAAATGTATTACCTCTCTCAATATATATTCCTTATAATTTAATTGGATATGTAATGAAATTTGTTATGGAAATTAGAACTTTTTCATAAGTTAATGTATGAATCAATACGATCTCAATATTGAATTAAAAGTAGTTATAAGTTTCCTGATAACCAATCATGAAGGGTAATTAACTCAAATAGTAGGGGGGAAATTAAAAATGATGATATCCAACAAATTAATGAACTTTTTTTAATTTTGTTATGATGTCATTTGTGGTCCTCTCTATGATAGGGAGAATGAGTTATCGAAATACATGTACCTATTTGTATGCTCATATCGAAGACTCCTTGTATAATAAACATAAATGAATTTAAAATATAATGCAGTAACTATAATAGAAAATTGAAAAAATATTTATATAAACAAATTCCTAGACATAGAGAGAACCATTTTTATTTACCATATATTGGTGAGTTTTATGATATGATAGGATCAACACTTCTTAATTACTGACCTCCATTGTAGATATTGTCATTTAATTATGTTAAAATATGATGAACCCAAGAAACCCTAATACATATGATATAGATACATTGAATATATAGTGATACTATTATTAAATAACAATTTCAATACCCTCACAAATTATCTAATGAATTTCGTTTTCACATGTTAAAATAAATCTATTTTGATAGTCTATATAGATGGTATCCTGATATATCAAAATATAAAGAATGAGAAAAATAATATATTATTAATCGGATATATTTATTTTGAAATTATAAATTATATGTGATTTTTAAAATGTTTAAATTCTTTATATAAATGTATATCTCATTGGTTATGTTGTATCACTATAGTACTTTACAATTTATTTCCTTTTAGGTAAATTTATTCTCTTAGATAAATTATGATGAACAGAACACTGTGTTTAAACAAAAAACTACTCTACTAAAATAATATTTTATATTTACCATTATCGCATACCTATTCAAACAGAGTTTATTAATATGAATAACTATAATTTTAAAATTAAGGTTATCTATTGATTATAAATAATATAATAATCATTTGGATGAAAAAATTCTAAACAACTATAAATTTTTAATAGGATATTTAGTCATGATTTTCACACATAAATGAAATACGATTTTACCATATTTACAAACTATATATGATAAAATATATTTAATTTTTGAAATCATCATAACAAACATTCTTTATGGTGAATGTCTTGGAATTTTTGGAATTGTTTCTTTTTTTAATCAATAGTGAAAAATAATAATATTAATGGAAAACTGCCTTTTCATATAAATTTTTTATAATGTAACATTATATTTAAAATTTTGGTTAAATTTAAATTGATTAAATATATTATAATAAAAAAAATTAGTCCATTTGAATAAATTTGATATTTAATTTCAATATTATAACCATCTATACCTATGATAAGTTTCTCCCCAGAAAATAACTTTTTAACCATGACCGTCTGGTATAATTTTTACATGGAATAGACTAATTTGGAGTATTTAATTTTTTTAAAATGTATTCAACATTTGGAACCTTAATAATTTATAATATATATTATGTTCAATTTAATATTTTTCTATTATACATTGTTAATGCAGTAAAAATAAATTATAATGGTTATGATAAAAACAAATTTACCTTGGGTTCAAAATAAATTTAAAAGTAATAAAGTCACCTATAAATAGTATGAAAACATATTTTATTGAAATATTTCAACTATACCACCTCTCATGATTGAGATTTATTAATTTTAGACTCTTTGGATAGTGAAAAAAGGTTAGTGTAATTGATTGTGTATAAAAAATCGAAGCAAGTAATATCCTGCTCTTATAATAGACTGCCAGTCTCCTCCCATATTAAAATATTGAAAAAAAAATGATTTGGATAAAGAAAATCCAAATCACTTCCATAGTAACATCCAAATATCCAAGATCATTTTTATCATAAGACTATCTTGGGATGGTTTTTTGTTAAATCATAAAGAGGTTGTCTGAAGATGATTCCACATTTTAAAAAAAATCAATTTGATTTTATTTAATCTTCCACCAAATCAAACAATTATTCAATCAAGTCAGTATAATATCATAAAAACCTACCATATAATTATATTATATTATTTTTATCATAAAACATATATATATTTCCCCTTCTATAAAATGGTAAACAAAATCATTGATCCTGTGAATAAATGACTACAACCTGGCGAATCGCTGAAAATGATTTTCCATCAAAACCTCTCATGGTAAGATATAATTATGTGTTTAATGTGTAGGTATAATAATAATTATATAATTTTACTAATGGAATTAAAATATCACATAATACTTATTATGTTATATTATATATAGAATATGATAATGTTGCTCATGTGTATGAAATACTATCACCTCCTGAAGCATTATGATTTTTTATTCTCTCATTTGTAAAATATATGCTATTAAGGATAAATTTAAATGATATATGTCATATTTATATAATACTTTATATAAATTATCTTAAATTAATATATCTAACACATCATTACAATTTTACATGTTACGGGTCGGATATCTTCATTCGTGTCTATGTATATCCTACCATCTAAATGAAGTGATGTGATTCATTTTCTTTTTCCAACTTCAAAAAATGGATATAGAATTGTATATACAACGTAAATATGATATTTATAACATTATTATTATTCATTGTGTGATTTATGTAGATTCTATGCACAATAACCACAACAATTATGACAAAACAAGCATGAGAAAAAGGTAATTAAGACCCATAACAATAAAAATAATGAAATATTATTAACAAATTGGTGATATAATGTTATAATATGATCATATATGATATTATAAATTTTATTATGGTTCGGGTATAAATTAATTACTTGTTTATAACAATTATAAATTATTTCAAATTGAGATCAACTAAAGGAAGGTTTTAGTTAAGGGATTTCAACACATTTCTATTGCATTCAGACTCGTTTCATAATATGAATATATTCACAATTATGTCGTGTATATACATTCCCTTTGATTTATTTACTGAGAAAGGTGATTTATTCATTATTACATATTCTTCATTTCAATTTTATTTATCATGGGGTTACAATATTATTGTTACAAAGGATGTAAAATATACTATACTATCTCAGTATATTTAGTGAATGAATACATTATCTTGTAAAAATCAAATTATTATAATAATTTTCATTGTATATTACATTTCAACTGAATATCGCTACTATTATATAATGACTATGATTCTTTACTTTACCTAACATTATTTCTACTTATATTTATTATTAATTGTTTAATCTAATATGAAAATATTTATAAATACACATTAGAACTCAATAAAAATATATGTTTTCAAAGAATTTTAATTTATTAATGGAATCAATTATTTAGTATATGAATTTTTTTTGGAAATGTACTATTAGGGGGTTCAAATTATAGTTATCCCCTAAATGAATCTATTTGTATCATGATACAAATAAGTTGTCCAAATCTAATAGTGTTTTGAAATAGTTTTATGCATTCTATAAAATTCTCTTGATTTTAGAGGTACTATGATGTGTGACATCCCAACACCGATTAATTAATAATTTCCCTCATTCTAGTCTTTAAATTATTACTATCCATGATAATTTCACTTTGATATTTTATATTAAAAGATTTTGTTCTATGTTTATTGATTAAACTACTTGTGTGTTCCTTTATTTAAAATATATATTAAACAAGCATTGTTTCATCATAGTAGATTCCACCCTATGTAACCATAACCTAGAATTTGTGATCACCCATATTATTTTAATTGCAATTAATTATGAATATGGATCCATTGAAATATCTTCATTGATTCTGAGCATTTATTTGTTATATTTTCTTCTATTTTCCCAATGTAATATGGGTATCATTAATGTATCTTATTCAATAATGTTGTTAAAGTGATTTGAACTTTGTAGTTTGAAACATTCTGTCTATGACAATATAATAATGCATACACTAGATCAATGTTCTGGGGTCATGGTAGTTATATATTGGATTGAAATAATTTTATTAGTAATCATGTGACCAATATTAAGGAAAACACAAATTTAGGATTATAACCCAATAAAAATAATTGGAGATATGTATAGGATAACATTTTAAAGTGTGGATATGGAATATATTATGTTTTTTTATATAAATACATATGTATCTTGAGAATAAAAGATGAAAATTTTCAAGGACATTTTTATATCTAGGTAATAACTCCTAAAAGGTATAATTCGTTATCACCCAATAATTGCTTAGTGCAATGGAATGTGGCTTACTACACACATTTTTTGAATCTCATGGGACAGGTTTTGGATTATTTTAATTTTAATGCAAAACCATTATTATGGGTTTGAAAAAAAAATCACCAATGAAATTGTGCTTATGATATTAAAATTAATAGATCCAAGATAATTAAATTTATTTTATTTGTTACTGTAATTTTAGAATTATACTCTATGATTTAAAACTCAATAATTTTATGATCTTATGTTTTTCAAAAAACTTTTTAAATATGAAACATGTAAGGAATATGGAAAAAAAAATCTTGCATAATTTAGAGATTGATCGATTCCGAAATCTAACACAACTTTTTTTGGTACTAATAAAATCATGGATATATTAGAGAATCATAACTATGTAATTAAAAATAAAAATTTCGATATAGATAATGTTTTTGTTCAATAGAATGGCTCTACAATGTTTAATAACATTTTGTGTTATAATTATTTAAGAACCTAGTTTTTTCTACGGAATACTTTGTAATATTCTTGACGTTATTCCAGAGCAGCGCCGTCAGACGGCGTGTGATTCCGAGCCCCGGTGTGTCCAGAATTAAATTTTCAGTGTGTTCACACTGGAAACGCCAAATAAATGGGATAAATCCTATATGGTGATCTGGATTAGAAGTCCGAGTGTACAGATGGGTCCAGTATGGGGTTTTTTCCCTAGGAATGACATAAATCATGTCAGCGCGGGATGTTTGGACCCCTCGATTGCTATCGGAGCGTGGAATGGATAAATTAAATAATTAATTTATTCGTTTAATGGATTAACTCAAGTATCTCTTAAACAGTGGCTCTGATTGGAAAATCGGGGGTACCATTGAGTTTGGAGCATGTCGTTTACCCTATGAGGGGTATAAGTTTTGCAGGTGCGGGCCGTCAGTGAAAAATAGCCCCATAGGCATATTAGTAATTTGGCGGCCTCGGGTGCTAAGTTTAATAAATATTGAACGGGGCCTCAGATTGAAATTCTAATAACACCATTGTGCTTGGGAGGTGGTGTTTACCCTAGGGGATGCATAACTTCGACCCCATCAAGAGTTTAAGATGCGGGTTAAAATTAAGGATTAAATTAATTAAAATGTTAAATAATTTAATTAAACCAAACCCCCCTTCCCTTCTCTTTTTCAACTGCTGGATAAAGGAACACACCAAGGAGATCCTACTCAAACTCCCCTCTCCTCCTCTCCTCCACCACTACATTAAGGTGTGGAAACTCCGGCAGTCTGTCGGTGAAGCTCCGGGCTATGCCCAAGAGGTAGGCGGTTGCATTTTCAATTATAATTCCCTCATCTCTTTTGAGCTCGACATATAACCTTGAATTTCTGTCTAGTTTTCAAACGAAGTCCATGTATGCGTAGTACTCCTCCTAAGCTTCCGAATGCACATTTTGGTTTGAAAATCCGAGTTCCTACGAGTGTGGGGACGTCCGTCGAAGGTTGTTGGTTTTTGGGTTGTTTTTGGTGTTTTCTAGTGTTTTCAGCCGGATCCAGCGGCGGTCCGGCGAGCGGGCGCGGAAGCGGCGGTGTGAGGCCAAGAAAAGGAGTCCAGGGTTTTCAGCAGTAGGGCAGAGATGTAGGAGGCCGCGGGGCGTCGCGATGGAGCAGATGTCGGCGGAGGCGCTGGTCCGTGGGGCGTGGCGGTGGAGCGGAGGCCGGCGGAGGCGCTGGTCCGCTGGGCGTCACGGTGGAGTGGAGGCCGGAATCCGGCGCAGTGTCGTGGTCGATTGGGAGCCGAGGAAGGGCCTCAAAAGGTAGAGGAAGCAGGACCCACAGGTCCATCATGTGCGTCAATGAACACCAGCCGCTTGGCCAGTCTGTTGGGAGACGAGGACCCGTGATCGGCAGGTCCTGCTGGGTGACACGCTAAGACCGGCCAGTTGTCCGGTCTGGTTTAAAAATATATATATATATATATATATAATAAATAATATGTTTATAATAATAATAATAATAATAATAATAATAATAATAATAATAATAATAATAATGTTATTATTATTATTATGAAAATGATTTATATTAAAAAATCATCCACGTGGCATCCGTTTTGGGAGTTGTCTGAGGCAGAACATTCCTTAAATAGAGACGAATATTTTGAGATGGTTTCAGGAATTTTTAATTCCCGAAATGAGGAGACTCAGAGGCGTGACACGTCTTTAAGTGAATTAACATTTTTCCGAGGGTCCTTGTTTTGGACGGCGCGGACATATCTGATGTCCTAATTGAGCGTCATCAGTATTGTTGCGACCCTGGTGTTGAGGTGGAGTTTTCCAGTATGCTTTCGGTCATCAAAACCAGAGTTGAGATGTGGGCACCATGACCCGTCTTTCGAGTTGTACGCAGCTTTTTGTATCTTTTTCATCGTACGTCCGTTTAGGGCGTGTGAGTAGCCGATTTTGGGTGTTTTTCTGAGGGCGTTGCAATGGAGCAATCCTCCCGCATTAATTCCACACAATGGTGTATGCCCCACAAGGGTCGTTTGGGCGTTGACGGTGATTTTTTCCAGCTTTATCACTAGGTGTCCATTTTGGGCAATTGAATAGTCCATCTCGTGTACATTTTTGAGAGGATCGCAATGGTGTGATCTGTTTGTTGTGTTTCGGGATAGGGATGCGGGTCCCACGATGCACCGCTTGTGTGCGGTGTGCCAGAATGCTTCATTTTCTCCGGATATCCATTCCACTCAAGTGTCTAGTCTTTTTGACGTGTTTTCCAGAGGGGATCACAATGGTGTTATGTGCCCGACTGTTTTTGGGGATGAGGCTCTAGATCACAGGACGTCGTTTGGGTGTAAGGTGGTGTTGGAGAATTTTCTGTTGGATATTTGTTTGAGGTGAGTAAGTTGTCTATCTCGCGTGTTTTTTCGCAAGGATTACAACGGTACAATCCGTTTGGTTGTGTGGATCTTCTTGCGTGATCTTATTAAATGTGAAAATATGAAAGGTGTACTAGTGGTTTTTTGACCTACTATGTTTGTAGCATACCCTTGGTGTGTGATTGCATGCACTCTCATGTGAGTGAAGTAATTCTTAAAGATATGTGGTTTTTTGTGCCTCATACATTGAGGTGGATGTTTGGAGTTGTTATGTTATGCCTTCACATTGATTTTGGGTGTCGCGTGCATGATAGAATTTGGGCTAGAACGTGGTATAATCTGGGAGAATATGTGAACGCTTGGAGGTACATGTGGATGTTGGTACCGGAGAATGTTTGTGCGCTTGGTTGGGGTTGAATTGGGGACACACGTTGTCTGGGCCCCATGTGCATGTCGTGCTATTCTTTACGCACTTTTGGCCTCTCGTGACATAGAGGGTCCCATTGTTCTCATTTGTTGACTAGAAGGGTTGAGTTTTCCCCTGGTTCTATTATCATTTGGCTAGCAGAGATGGTTTGGTTCCACTGTTCATTCAGTTGTGAGGGGTTTTAGTACCACGCCCTATCGCCGGACTGCGAAAATGTTTACGACTACCAGTGTTTGTATAGTGTGGGTGTTTTCCCCAATTTCTGGGATGAGTTGACTCAGTCCGCTCGATAGTGACTCAACGGATTGGAGTGTGATCTCTTTGAGAGGCATGTGGAGTTCCACTCTTTCATTCATGATCCCTGTTAGAGTTCTTGTGGTTTCGGTGTGACCAACACATTACTCAGGCACCAATCCTCTACCAAGAGGTTGTTTCCAGTAGGGATGGCTAGTATAGTGGTTTTCACCGAGAAGTACTATCCAGTAGGGATGGCCATAGCAGTTCCGGGTTTACCCTCTAGTAGAGACAGGTCAATGGGTCTCTCATTGACTTCTTCGGGTTTACCCTTCAGTAGAGACTGGGTAGTGGATAGCTCATCGACTTCTATGGTTTACCCTCTAGCCGAGACTGGGCAGTGGGACACCCGATATGCTTAGGGTCTACCCTCCAGCAGATACTGGGGATTGGGTCACCCGATGACCTCTCAGGGTCTACCCTCCAGCAAGGTTGGGCAATGGGTCGCCTGTTGAGTTATTCCAGGTCTACCATTCAGTAGGTCTGGGTAGTGGGTCGCTTGATGATGTATTAGGGGTTACCCTCCAGCTAGGTGGGGCATTGGGTCACCCGATAACCTATTAGTTTTTACCCTCCATCAGGGCTGGGAAGTGGGTCACCCCAATATCCTATTATGGTTTACCCTCCAGTAGGGCTGGGTATTGGGTCATCCGTTGGTATTTCAGACTCAATCTTTTATACTAGGCTATTCTGTGGCTTTACTCTGTGACTACCGGAGCAGGACCCTTGTTTTTACAGGTCAGTGATGTGACAACTTTGACATTGAGCACACCTCTTGACCGTGTGACAGTGATGTGGTGTGGTTTGACTTAACCCATAACTCTCAAGTATGATGGGAACTTTTCACACCAAGACGTGTCCTTGATATTTTACCTAAAACGGTGCGGGCGAGTCAGTGCCACCAAAAGCGGATAGTTTTGAGGTGTGGTGATTTGAGCCCTTTGACTTGCAGTTCGGGGCAGACGTGCGGGATGCTGGGCAACGATGGTGTTTACTTTTGGGACTGCTGGCTACTCACTTTCTTTGGCTGAGATTCAGGAAGGAGATCCCCTTACGATCTTGTTTGGGATTCTTGACAGAGAATATATGTATATACCCTGTTCTAGTACCCACTTATTGGGTTTGGTTACTCTCCCACCAGGAGAGCCAAAGATGCGGGGGGTATGCCACGTGTTTTCCGTGTATATCTTCTCGTGGTTGGATGAGTCAACACTCATGCTATAGGTAGCGAAGACTCGATGGGATGTTCATATTCTCACTGTTTCCAGCTCCTTGTGTCTGGATGTGTCTACCTTCCTTCCTCTTGTTGGGATGAGTTGGACTCTCTATTGTACTCTTTACTGCACTCTCGGTTGTACTCCTTTACTTTTCTTATTCGATCAACTTCTCACCCTTCAGTACCTCCTTTTTTTCTCCATAAATCATTTGGGGTATCCTACTCATTATTTTTATACTCACCCCTGCATGGGATTTTCCCACACTTGGGGTGCACTTGCAGATGACAGACAGGTTGGTCGTGACGTTAATGGAGACTAGGAGTTCGGGAGCTTGGACCCCGTGCGGTGGTCGTAGTCGGGTTCCATGTTGGGGACCCTTCCAACTGTTTTTCTTTTGTTCTCCTGTTGCCAGGTTGTGGAACTTTTCTTGTTGGGCACGTGTATTTTCCTTTTTCCTATTTTCATAACCATTATCTTTCTTTGTATTGGTAGAGGCCGATTCACTTTTGTGGTTTATTAATATAGCAGTTTCAATTTTACTTTACTTGTCTTTTCTTTAATCTTCATTTCTGCATTGAGTGTGCTACGTGTGTGTGTATAGGTACTCAGGAAAAGGGCTCCCCGAGTTTTTATCCTTCGACTCATGTCTCCAGCCCCTGGCCTATGGAGGCAGGCTTGGGGTAGTTGCGGCTCGAGCCCAGGTAGAGTCGGGTCGTGATAAATTCCCCCTTATTAGGTTTTAATATAGATATAATGGTATCTGTAAAATTGATTAAGTATCTTGCGAAGATATCTATATCCACTGTATGTGATGGAAGGGAAATAGTTAAAAATTTAGTGTATTTTCTCAAAGTATATACTGATCAATGGTTTTTTAATATTTAATAATAGAAAGTATGAAAAATTTGAATAAATGGAATGGAATATTTTTAAAGAGGAATATTTGGATAAATCATTCACTCAATAGAAATAAAATGAAAATAAGTTAAACTCCCACAACATAAAAAATGGAATAAATCTATTGATGAGTATGAGGATAAAATTATATGGAATTCTAGGAATGTTCTACATTTTATACGAACCATTGAGGGCCTATTTGAACGTATCATTTAATGAATTAATACTCTTCTCTAAAGGGAATTGGTCCCTCATGCATTTTCATTCTAAGATGTAGTCATTTTTGTACCTAGATGATGGAGAAATAATTCTGTAGATCCTATATGTTTGAGGAAAATCATGAATATAAAGATAAAATAAAGAAAAATTTAAAATTAAATATTCTTTGTTGAAAAACAATAGTTATAAAAAAAATTCAATCTTTTGAGAACGATGGAATAAATAATATTGGGAAATTCATAGAGGGACAAAGTTTTTTATATATGTGGATACATGCGTAACCAGGATATATACTTCAATGTAAAATAGGAAAACCCTATTATTATAGGTCTTAAATTCATGGAGATGGGGGACTATGAAAATGAATTCCCCATGCATAATGTAAACCAGCCATAGAAGAGATAAAATAGGTAACACCAATCTTATTTGATCCTAATAGGTGATTTGGATGTACCCAATTATGTGGTGTCTTATATTTTATCAAATATTTAAATTTAGATAATTCTATATCTTATTTTTTATCCTCTCACTGTTTTATGTCTTCCATTCATTCCATGAAAATTATATATTTCCCATAATCAATTAGAAGGTATTTGATCATGAACACTCCTAATGAAAGTCTCAGTACAATAAGGATTTGTCAGTAAATATCCATTATGACTCATAAACATTCTTTATTTGATTAAATTATGTTTATTTATATGGTAGTCACTGGTATAATCCATGTCAAGGAATAAAATTAAAATTATGACTTTAAAATTTATTTCAAAAAGATGGATTTTTCAATTCATCATGAAGATATTTAATTTCTTATCATTAGTTTAGAGAAAAAATTATGAAAGACAGGTCTAAATCCACCACCAATATCTCTAAATATTTATATTCTTAGTAAATATGAGAATAAAAAATATTTGGGTGTGGATTGTCATATTCAATTTGTGTATATATCAATTGTTCAGAAAGACATAGATCTATTTAAAGAGGAATTACATCGACTTCCACAAGGGCATGATGTTGGGGTTTCCATTGATTTAATCAAAAAATTAATACTATTATCAAGGATTTTATATAATGTACATTGATTATTAATTGTGGTTGAATAAAACTAGAGGTGTTTTCCTATAACAGATTTATTAACCCTAGTTTTTTCACCATATAGAGAAACATGTCTCTTATTTAAGAACAAATGTGAATCCATGATGTAGTGCATTGATTATAACGAAATTAATGTTATTATAACAATGAAAAAGTATTATCTTTTTCATATTGTTGAATTAATTGATCAACAACTTTATTCCCAATAATTTTCAAGGATTGGAAGTCTTTCTGGATAGCATCATTTGTGATTAAAGAATGGTGAAATTTTGAATAATTTATTCCAATTAAGGTATGGAAATTATAAATTTATTTTAATTCAATTTTGGATTGACAATTGCACCATCATTTTTTGTGAATCTAATTGATATACTACTCATCGAATATCATGAATATTTTTTTGGTATTAAGTGACGAAATATTATTGTAATAATATTGTTATAAGGTCTTTAAGAACTATTTATTGATCATTATTGAGACTAATATATAGAAAGGGTTATATGGAAAATTTAGTATGTGTGTTTTATGGAGAAAAAAATGTATTTTCTAGTATATAATCTCTCAATTAATTGAATCTCGGTAGATCATATGAATAGAAAATCATAAAGAAAGGAAAAAAAAATGGTATTTAGTTTCTTATATATGGTAGCATACAACCAGTGATTAGTTCATGATTTTTCTTTTGGATAATCTCTTAACTAAGAATACACCTAAAGGGGTAATTTTTTTATACAGTTGAATGTTAATAATGTTTTGTTCACCGAAATAAGAGTTGGGGATATACTCTGATTTTGATTAATTTATCTAGAAATTATGGGTTTTTAATATATATTTATTCATAAAATAAAATAATTTGTTTTGTTTTCCAGAAAAATAAAAATTTTATTTCTTATACATAATGGAAATTGACGAATCGTCAATAGAACTAATAAAACCATGATCTTGAGTTGGCATTTGTAATAATTTCAATAGTTATATGAGGAAACTATATTTATAGTTATTTATTTGAGATATAAATTGTTAATAGAAGATGAAAATATATATTTTCAATGAGGGAACATAATATGAGAAAAAATAAATGGCTCCAACTACTCATGATTTGTGCTTTATTGATATAGTACAATGTAGTGATTTAAAATAAGTTGAAATATTCATTGATTAAGAAATACCATGGAGTTTGGATTGAAATTAGAACTGAGAGGGATCTTATTGTCATTGATCAAGTAACTATATATATAAGAAATATTTTGGAATTATGTACGTCACTAATTTTTCACATGACCATGAAACAATATTAATTATAAAAGTACAAATGTTATCAATAAAATGATGGAAATATTTAGATCCAAATTTAATCATTTAATAAGGGAAAATCAGCAGACATCATTTATAAAATCATATATCAGAAATTTTGAATGCAATTATGTGATCCATCTATAGAATTGAGAAAAATGGAATTAATAGTTCATTCTAATATCTCAATTTTATGATTAAAACTAGGTATCATAATGATCTATACGGTTTTTATTGACATTCTTGGTTGGATAACATAATAATTAAAATTTTTGACATTATAACAATGTGATTAGTTCTCCAATATGATAGGGATGAGAAAAAAAATTTAGAGGAGTCATGGAATGTAGTTATATTCCTATTTGAATATTTTAGGACATTACAGTGGACATTATAATAGTACTACCATATAATCCTATAAATAATGAACCCAATATTTGTTATTATAGATCACCTAATTAAAAATTCACATTTCTTCCCCATAAAAGAAGAATTTTCCATCGGGAACCATGGAAGACTCTATATTAATGATGTTGTAAGACATCATGGTTCGCCACTTTTGATGGTGTCCGATTTTGATACATATTTACATAAAAATTCTAGATGATACATTATAAGTATCTTGATACCATGCTTAATTGGAGAAAAGTTGTATTAAATTAACATTAAAATAATGAATTCCATGTTTAATACATTATAACGTAACATTAAATGTATGTTGTATTATTATTTACATTTTTTAGAGTTTTAATATATTTATCGCATCTGTTCATGTATTCAAATATAGTAATATGAAGTTTTATAGGGAATTATAAGTCATTATATAACTTTTTTGGATGAATTGTATGATAAGAAATTTAAAAGATTAGACCATGTTAAAGTGGAAAAAAATGTACAAACAATTCAGGTACATATTAATGCATCTCAAATTATAAAAAAATGTATTTTCAGTACTCTATGAGTATTTTTTTAATTCATTATGGATGACCAAGTTTTCTTGAGATTATATCAATAGAAGGGTTACATAAAGATCAGTAAGATAGGGAAACTACCCTCTAGGTAGATTGGACCCTTTTTAAATTCTTGAATTGACTGATGTAGTTTCATTCCTCTTGGAAATTCCAATAAGTCTCCCAAAAGTGCGTGATTTGTTACATATATTATAGTAAAGTATGTACATTCCATAGTCAATGCATATTACCATATTAGTTGAAATGTAATTGAAAACAATCATTGATATTGGAAAGAAAACAACAAGAATCATGCTAATATAGTTATTGTATTGATAAATAGGATGACTCAACTGGTTAATATATATTGGAGAAATCAAAACATGGAGGATGCAATGTGCGAAGAAGTTAATTTTATGAATAAGATATAAAATATACTATTTGAATATAATATTAATGAAATTTTGATTGTGAAATTTTTTATAGGAAGTAATACTCTAACACCACATGAAATTAAAATTTATATGACATTAAATAAATTCTTTCACTTTAAAATAGAGTGATGTAGAAAAATTTTTTTATGAGAAAATCATTAAACAATTAAAATTAAATTTAAAAAAGACCAATGTAATATAAATGTTATAATTTATGGATTTTATATGAATAACCATGTTATCAGAAATATGGTTAAAATTGATTATAAAAAAATAATAATCATTCAAATGAAAAAATTATTTCATTCTGAAAAACATTATTTTTCATAAATGTCATTTTGTCACAATTGTTACACATAATTTGAAATTAATTTTTCCCAAATATTAATAATTTATGTGAAAATATAAAATTACTTTTATTAATCACAACGTACACATATTCATATGTTGAATATTTTTTATTTTGTAATCTGTTTCATTTATAGATGAATGGTGAGTAATTTTTATATTTAATGAAAACTATGTTTTCATATAAATGACATTAAATGTTAAATAATATTTAAATTTTTATTTAATGTAAAATAAATTCAATTTTATTTTAATAATTAATATATTTTTCCATGGACATATTTTAATATTATCTTTTTATGTAAAAACTATAGATACATATGAGAAACTTTTTATCGCAAAATCTCTTATTTCATTATGTTTATGGGTATAAATTTATATATTATTTTTATGCATCTATATAATGAATTTTTTAAAAATGTAGAATGTATTTGGAATTAAATTAAATTATATTATCTAATAAAGTCAAGATATTTTTTATGAAATTATTAATTGGAATGATAGTAAAAATTAATTTCCATTGTAATAGAGAAAACCTAATTTTTACTAGCTTAACTAATATGATAAGGGTTAAAATCACCAAGTGTATTGTAATACGAAATTTATTGAAAATTTTATATTTTTTCACTCATGTAGTTCTATAATATAAAACTTCTGTGGCTTTTTTATTGATTAAAAATTAGTTTTAATACATTATTATAAAAATTTCCATGGGTGTACCCTCCCACAATATTTAATTGTCTCCCCACTCTGTCCCCCTTCACACATCCTAAACCATTTGAATTATCAAAACATTACCAAAATAATTTTCATACACCCCTCTAAACATCCTATATACATTTCTATCAAAAATGTTTCCAATGATTTATTTTTTTTAATCCAAATGAGATTGTCTAATGAAGATATAAAATTAATTAAAGATTTTTATATTGGATTTTCATTCCACCTCCATCAAATCATATTAAATGGTTATAATATAAAAATAATATTATAACATTATAAGAAGTTTTTATTTAGTTAATTTAATTACTTATATTCATTTCCACTTCAATAAAAGAGTAAAGGAATAATCGATCATGTGTGTGTTGGACTACCGCCTCATGAACCAATTTAACCCATTCTCTATTTACACTTCTCATTATCAAATATAATGATGGGAGGCAGAATGGTAAATCAATTTTTATTCATATACCTCATTCTAAATCTATGATTCATTATGGGAATCAAAAAAATTAAAGGAGGGAACAATTTTTTGTTGAGTCCTTCATGGGTAAACATCTTCCTTATTTCTATGTGCTCTCTATTCCACTAGATTAAATGAAAATGTTAAGTACCAGTAGAAATATATTTTACATTCACTATTTATTAGTACATGAAAATGTTATTTTTTCTATTTATAATTAGGAAGGATACTCATATCATTGATGTAATCGTATCGATAACATCAAGCAACAATATGGAATTGAGTATATTGAATGAGATGTGTTTCAAAACTCCTACTCCAATAAGTTAAATAAATATATTCCTAAAACAAAATATTATTATCAATTTGAAGAAATAAATTGGAAGGATGATGATTCCCTTAGTACATATCAGTATAATCATAAAAAACACTTACTGTTTTCCTCCAGTATTAATAACCAACATAAATATATTATTGGTCAACTCATCAGTAGAACAAAACAATGCATCCTATGTTTTCCATCCATAAGATATGTCAGTTTCTATGAAGAAATTGTTCAATGTCGTATCATGGTGGATATGTAGACTATATTTTACTTTATATTTCATTGGTATTATATGTAAATATAGTTTTAATTAAATGGAAATTTAAAAAATATAAACCCAATAGGGAATAAGTTGATATATTAATTATTCTCCAGGTGTGGGGAGAATCGTGGAGGAAATATTTTAAAAGGGACTGGTATATAAAACATTTTTTGAATGTAATATCATCAATAAATTAAATACTAAAATGATGGTATTCATAATAAAACTAATAACATGGATAACATACCTCATATTATAGTACTCATACTCTAATATTTCAAATTATTTGTGTTTGGGTATTATGATTACCCAGTTTCGAATCCAATTGTTAATGAAGTCTATCAACATGATAATCCACATAAGATAATTAAAAAAGGAAATAACATGATATCACTATTTTTTATGTGGGGTATGAAAATTATGATCTGAAAGGTACACATAACATACACTATGGAACTACTATGGTCTTATTGGACTCTTAATTTCCTCACTAATTTATATCTAATGATTTTTTTAAGTGTAGCACAAAAACTAGATAAAAAAGAGATGTTGAATTATTGGGGAAAATACATATTAGTATGATGATATATTCCTTATTATATTATTTGTATATACTTATACTTTTTTTTAATTCAATTGATTAATGTCTTGCTATTCATAGTGTAGTGAAATTTTATTATATCATAGGAATAGATTGTATTTCATCAAATAAATCCCACAATATTTTTTGAGGAAGGGAAGTCATGATTGATATTCCAAAACAATATATGATCTTCTATCCATGGAATAATAAATATAAAATTATAATTAAAATTTGACACATTATATGGTACTTGATTCCAAATAAAAATAGGCTCTTATAATTGATTCTATTGGAGAAACTCTTCATAAAAAACATGTATATTATATTTAAGCTTAGTTATCTATTTCAAATGATTTTCCTACTCATCCTCTAAATCCTATAGTTCATTTTAGAATACAATTGAAACCTAATGAAACACATATATGAAAATGTATTTATAGAATACCCACATTGTGTTTCCCGAATTAAATAATAGATACTATAGGATTGTTAATATTTTATTCATTAAGCCAAGTGCATTACCTTGGGGTGGGATTGTTCATTTTTTTATGAAGTGTGATGGATCAATGTGACCCATAATTTATCATTGGGAACATAATTAGTTCTTGATCTATAATTATAATCATATTCACAATATTTTTTATTTGTTATATCAATAATAATGTTTGAGTATATTTTCATGATTTATATTTGATCACGATGTTTCATTTGAGGGTGACAAGTTAAGACATATCAATGAAAGTATTATATAAGTGATACGAAAAAATTTAATTTAGAGTAATTATATGTTAGTATCAAATTTCCATACTATCATCATGCATTTAAGGATGTTATAATTAAAATATTTCCTTGATCAATTTCTTTTATTGTTTATAGGATACATTCTAATCTATGTCCATATTATGTAAGCTCATGAAGATATTTTGAGGTTTTTAATGAATTAATTATTGAAGTATAAGTTGTATGTAATGTCATCCAACCATGAAATTTTTCTATTAAAATAGTCAATTTGGGCCATTTAATATCAACATTGTGTATAATTGAGGTTCCATAGAACAAACACTTTTTTAAATATTTTCCCAGACCAAACACTAGAATTATGAATTATAGTTTTATTGAATTAGATAAATATTATCACAACCTTATTGATTATTTAAAATTAAAACCTAATCAGCTCACCATATTAAAATATAATGGATAACTATTCCTTTTTAGAAATTAATGTTAAGTATATTTTTTGGAACTAATGATATGTTTAGTGGATGTAAAATATTTTACCCAACTATATAGTGGAAAAGGGTTTATGATCTATAGTGATGCATTAAAGATGGGAATTAGATGTCTCCACATTTCGAATTATACGGTGATAGATTATTCTTTGAATGTATTGATGGTTCATGAGAATAGATTCCCAACTCAGGATTTGGAGTTGCCATTATATTTTTGTCGATAATGATTTAGAGGAATTATAATTTTAGAAAACATTGTGACATATATAACAATCAGAAAGCCTAAAAACATTTATTCACTCTGATAGAGTTGAATAAGTGCCATAAATATGGATATATATGATTACATATTATGAATTACTAATATATTAAAACATGGAAAATTGGAAAATATAATCAATTATTTTCTTCAAAAGGATTTTGAGACCTTGTCAATTTGAAGGATCACAAAATATCCAACATTTCATTATTTTTAGTGGATTGATTTTGAAAGGTAGATACAGTGGGATTAATATTATATTTTAAAAATGTGTATTCAACCATCTGTCCTTGTGATGACTAACATGGGTTTAAGGAAGATGTATAATTCAGAAATATGGTATGTTGTGTTCCATAGTTAAAAAATGATTATAATATAATGATAATGTTCAAGAACCATAAATGTTTCCCATAAATATAGGATCTAAACAAGGAATTTTTTGATGAATATCATAGTTCATAATTATCTATTAATAATGGAAATATTAATATGTATATATTTATACGAAGGATTCATTCTAGGGGAATTGAATTTGGAGTGATATTTTAGTGTTTGTATGATTTTGATTCACATAATATTATATCAAGACTGAGAATAAATATTCTCTACAGATTATACAAATAATACCCATTCCAAAATGAAAAGGAAAAAAATCACTATGAATATTGTCATCATCCTCTCCAAAACATCTAATGTCTATAATGATAGTGGGGATATATTTTTTCTCCTTTAAAATAATTAATAATTATTTCTATTAATGATTTGTATTCCCATGGTGAAATTTCATGAATATATATAATAATGTTACAAGGTTTTATGGGTACAAAAATATATTATATCAGATTGGGATTCATGGTTTTCTATGATGTTCTAATAACTTATTTTATAATTTCTACATTCTCATATGTGTTATAGAACATAATATCATCTTTATATTGTTGCTACGTATAATACAACCATTAAAATTATATAGTATATACTAAGGTATTTTTAAATTGATTTCATTGGTGGTTTGGATCAAAACCTTACTTTTGTAGAATTCACATATAATAATGGATTTAAATTAAGAATTTAGATGCATTATTATATATACCACTATAGAATGAAGTGTCGAACTCCAAAATGATTTAATGAATTTAGAGAAAACCCTTATTAAGGACTAAGTTATTTGACGAAATGGAAGTGAATTTTAGATCCATTTAGTATCACACAATCATATCTCATTGTCAATAATTATGTTATGCTTATAATTACTAGTGATGTATGGAATTCACTATTTGTGAGAAGGTATTCAAATGAATCTTTATATGGATTATGTTTATGAGATTCAAAAGGATGGAATAGGTATATTGTCATTGATCATGAAGGTAAGGTAGCTTTTGGATTAGTAATTCCACTAAACCTATATCAATATCATTATATGGTATATATATATATATATATATACTGATAAATTTTATACGTTATCATTCACATGTTTTAAAATCTTATTTTTTACTACTAGAGTGTGATAATTTCTATGAATAACAACCATTCGAGATCATATATCATAGAGATAATGTGGTACGGAACATGAATACTCACATGGAATACTTTTTCTGGAGTAATCATTATTTTAATGAATCTATATGAGGTCCCAAGGATGTGATGAAAATGATATTTGAATTTTTATAAATTAGAATAATGTAATTTCATTGGACAAATTCATTTCTATTTGGATATAACATAACACAGAAAGATATTATGATATTTTGATATTAAAAATAAATTTATCATCATTGAAATATTTTCATTTACATAACCACTTTTATAAATGAAATATAATATAGTATACCATTTTAAAATATCCATAATATTGGTGTGGTGAATTTTTTTTTTAAAATTATTTATCTATTTTTCTAAGAATGAAAATATATTGATAAATATGTTATCAATTATTAGAAAAGTCATTATTTAGATCAAAAACTTTCTTAAAATTTTTTCTTTTTAGTTTTTGAAATAAAATTATTTAATTTATTTTGAATAAATTTACAAAATGTATATAAAAATTTGAAAATAAATTTTTAAATAAACCGATCAAAATTAGAATATAATTAAATTATGAGGACATTCATAAAATATTTATTTTGAATAAAGAGTAAAAACTTTTGATTTTTATTTAACACTGTCATTTATTTTCATGAATATAATTTTTTTTATATTTTTTTAAAATGATTTCTTTTTAAATAAGTTCATATATATTACTACTAATCCAAATAATGATTTAGGAGGTAATTTTATATTGTATTTTGGTTTGAAAACATTTTATACAAAAAAGTGGTTTTTTGAAAACACATTTTCTTGGTGCTTTATGGGTTTAATAATATTAAATTCATTAATTTTATGGATTTAATTATAAAAACATTATTAAATATTTTGAATCATCATTATAGACATTTTATATTATTTTTTAAATTTTTTCATAATTAATGATAAATATAGTAAAAATTCAATTCCATGATCTAGGTACTAATGGGTATACCTTGGGGTATAATAAAGAGATAATGGTAATTATTATAATTAATTATTTTAAAATACTATTTTAGAAATATATTATGACAAAATCATATCCAACCACAATATTTATAAACAATTTAATGAATTTATCATTAATATGACATTAACATATATTATTATTCTATATAATTTTAAGCATATCCTCTTCCCGACATATAGAAGGACACCCTCCGTTTTCTTAGTTACAACATTTTAAGACATATATAATGAAAATATCCTTATAAATTATTTTATGTTTATTATTTTAAATGACTTAGAGGTTATGATTCTCTTAAAATACCATTTCAAGAGTCCATAATGTAGGATCTAATGGATGACTATTGAAGAAAATGAAATCATACTACCCAACCTCTGTTAGTTTATTTATTCTTATGCCTCCTCTAAATCTGAGTTATTCATCATTAAATAATACATTTCATATGATAAATATTATAAAATTGTATTATGAGTATTTAAAAACCATTATTCACATTCTTTTACATAAAATTGAATGTTATTGTATAACTAATTTTTATATCATTATTATCATTCTTTATATTATGAATTAAGTACCAAAGTACATTGACATGAACTACCAATAAAAAATTCTTAGGAAAATTAAATAGTTGACCCTTGTAAATGACGATTTGAATAAGTAATTTTTAATAAATGGTAGTTGAAATTTTATATTTGGATAATATGTGATATTAAATTTTTATAAATAACTATATTTTAGAATTATAATAATGATTAATTTATTATAAAATAGGTTGTGTCACATTTAATGCAATTCAATATATATGTAATGGATTAATATTATGATTTTTTAACAAGATTGATTTTTAATAATTTTTAAATGGTGATATTTTATAAGCTATATCTCAATAAACACATTAATTTTATTCTATTATGTTTTTATTGAGAAGAAATATTTTTATATCATTTTAATCTTATTATGAACTCATGGGTCCAAACTAATGTTTTCAAGGGAACTAACATTATTCCTCAAATCAACCAAAAATATTTTTTCTTCAAATATATCATTCTGAAAATCTATTCCATATTTTTTAATATTTTCCTATACGACTATTTAAATTCATTTTTCCACATGATTCAATTAAAAAAATTGTTAAAAATGAATATTTTTTTCCAACAGAGGTACTTTTAACTTTTAATCAAAAAATTTAAATTAATCATTGTTTAAAAATAAAATAGATGAATTGAATTTCGTGATGTCAGAGTCCATGAATGGTTTTAATATTCCATTAAATGTTCAATTAAATTTGAATTAATTGTTGTCCTTAATATGTGTTAATTATTAATATTTAAAAAATATTATTTCAAACTGATAAGTGTATTTTGTTCCAAAAAAAATTAGAGATAATTTGATAATATTGTTCTTTAATGATAATATCATTTTTTGGTACCTATTATTTTCTAGGGATTTGAAATAATTATAAAATAATTACATTTTCGTTGAATTTTTTATCAATATTATTATAAGATGTTTATAAAAACAATTTATTTTCCATGGGATATATTATGATGAAATGTTAATCATTTTTTTCCCATATCATTTACAAAATAAATGAAATTTAATGAATGATTTATAATGTTTTAAAATGCATATAACTATATTATGACTATATGAAGGGTGGTCTGATAATTATATAGCCTTAAAATTATATGAGTGGTGATGCATACCACATGAAATAATGTCTATTTGACTAGGAAGTGAACCAAGTTCGATAAAAGACTCCATAAATTATAATAGTCATGGTACAAAACTGTGGGTTATGATATGATGGAATGTAGAGTAATCCCAATACTCTATTATAGACTTCTATGTGATCCTTGATTAAGAAAATTATTTTATATTTTTTTAGTCTTCTCAAATCTTATGTGTGTCTATATTTTTATGTAATCTTGATTCATGTTTTTTGATACCATTTTTTTAGTAATTTGAAACTTACAAGAATCATGCCATTACCCAAGATTATAATCTATGATATGATAATTATAGTTTTGAAATAATAAGATCATATTTACGTGCCATTATTATTATTTTATTCATATGTTATCAATGATATCTCCTTTTATTATCCTTATTGGTCATATTATCTTGATCGTTTCTTTGATTACTTTACGAGGTTTTGAAGACAATATTTATGTGTGAAATTTATAAGAGGGTTCTATTTATGAAGAATATAGTAGTGGATGATTTATTTATATAATTACAAGTTGTTTATGTATCCATGTTATCACGAAAACTACATCCTACATAATTATATCATATAAAGAAAATTTATGTATCAATTATTTCCCTAAAAATATATAATATACATATATGAAATTTATGGGTCAATAAATTTTCATCTATAATTTCAATATAAAACAAAATTCATTATATGAAAATGTATTCTTTGAATGATTCATATAATTTATAATTTACTTATATTATCGTAATTAAATTATTTCATTCTATTTTATGTTAATTTTCATATTATCACATTCAATGGATTTTGGTGTAAATTTCTCTAAAGAATAAAGGATTTTATTTACCGAGTATCAATTTATTAAATAATTGAACATATTCATATAAAAAATTATATGTTTTTTTGAGGTGATATCTTTTAAGAGTATCATACTAAAAATAATTGAACCCTTGTAAAATGTATTGAATAGTGAGACTCATGTTTCCTCTAAAGAGTATTTAGTTATTAATGTGATTACCCTATTTTTTATTGTGTTCAATGTCGGTTTTTTTGTAATGAAAGTGAAATTGGTACATAATTTTTTTTAAGTCCCTATTATTGCTCCTCTGAATATTGAGGCCTTCTGTGATGCTGATTATGCTGGTTGTCTTGCGACCCAGAAATCTAATTCTGGGTTTGTCGTGTTCTTTGTCAGCAACCTCATCTCCTGGCGTAGCAAGAAACAGACAGTCGTCACCCGCTCTAGTGCGGAGTCTGGGTACCATACCATGGCCACCATTACTACTGAGATCATGTGGATTCGACATCTCCTTTAGGATCTTGGCTTTCCCCCATAACGAGCTGCTCACATCTTGTGTAAAACCTAGGTAGACACCAAGATTGCTTCGAATCCCGTCTTCCATGAATGCAAAAAGTATATTGAGATGGACTACCAGTTTCTTCAACACTACTTGGAACACGATCATGTCGGTTTTTTCCACATCCAGACGGCTCACCTACTAGCTGACCAGCTAGCTGACCTCTCCACCAAAGGCCTCCCGGCGACACGCCTAGCCTCGCTAAGTTCCAAGCTGGGTATCCACAGCATCTACGACTCAGCTTGAGGGGGAGTGTGCCTGGTCTTGTTGACCTGGTCTGATGTGTTTATGTTTTTTTAGTTTGGGACTCAACTGGGCATGTTCATCTTGAGGGGGAATGTTAAAACCCTTTTTTTATTCTTCTGGGTATTGTCGGAGTCCCACATCAGAATATCTCTTTATGTATTCCTTTTTGTCATTTTATAAATGAGAGTTTCCGCCTAACCTTGATGTATTCATTATTCATTCTATTTTTTTTTTCATATTATCATATTCAATGGATTTTGGTGTAAATTTCTCCAAATAAGAAATGATTTTATTGACCGAGTAACAATTTATTGAATCATTGAACATATTCATATAAAAAAATATAAGTTTTTTTTGAGGTGATATCTTTTAAGGGAATCATAGTAAAACAAATTGGACCCTTGTAAAATGTATTTAATAGTGAGACTCATGTTTCATCTAAAGAGTATTTAGTTATTAATGTGATTACCCTATTTTTTGTTGTGTTCAATGTCGGGTTTTTGTAATGAAAGTGAAATTGGTACCTAATTTTTGTTATAGAAAATGGCCTCACATCAAATATTCCTCTCATTTACCAAATATTTATTTATTTATTTTTTTATCTCTTTATGATATCACTTATTGTGGATATTTCATCATTCATACTTTTCTCAATATGTTTTGTTTAAAAAGAAATGTGAAATGGTAAATACTCTAGAATCACTCACATATCAAATTAATCATATATCATTGACTATAAAAACAAAAACCCACAACTATAAGTCTTATAGAAATTGTGGAATGAAATTAGGGATTGTATTTGAAATGTGATAATAATAGAAGAATAATTAAAACCCATAGAATGATTAAAACCTCTTATTATTTAAGAAATAAAATATTCCCAATGAAAAAATAGAATATAATAATATATTTTATTGATAATTCATTAAATGGTGTGGGGGGGCCTCCTTGACTCAAACTTTGTGGGACTAGTTTTTCAACATAAGAGAAGGATTATAAAAATTGACATAAAAAACATTGAGATATAAATAAACAAAAACAAAACACTCGAAAAACTAATTATAATACCCCATGTCATTAATCTCATAACCTTTTATAGAAGTAAAAGATTAATCAAATCCATCACAGTCTTGTTTCTTGGTCTTCCTCATCATTATTTAATACATTTTTCTAACTCATTGATTGAGGTAAATTATAAGTCATTATGATCACATTATTTATATTTTTCGTGGCTGGATATGATAGTATTTGACAGACTCTATGTGTATAGTTTAAAGGTTATATATTTTTCCTCCGTGTATATTCTCTAATTTTATAACATCTAAATCACTTATAAATATATTATTCTTCCTCTCTAATTTGGAATATTTGTGTGTGAATTCAATAGAGTATTTGACATTATATTGTTAGACCAATGTAATCAATGATTATTTCATTATACACACTACTTATTTCAATAATTTCATATTTAAATTTCAAATGGTTTGTCAGTCACAATAAGTTAACATTAATTATAAAATCCACAAAATGAACTCATTTAAAAAATTATGGGTTGTTATTCTGTAAATTGATACATTGATTCAAAAAATCAGTTATTCCAACAAAACCATTAAAATAAAATTAATTTTGGATTTATTTTTCTACATTATTAGTTACTCATAAGTTATTAACTCTGATGTTAATTTCTATAAGAGACCTAATTCATAGATACTTTCATATATGTTTAATTTCTTATTTTTATCAACTATTCAATTATATACATGTGATAATTCCATATCAAATTCATTAAAACTGATAACTCCATTATATTCATTCCAATAATATTGATACGTACACAGAGAACTAGTATATAGTACACTTTAATTTCAAAAAATTATTTTTTATATTCATCCATAGACCTAAAACCCAAGACAACACATTATCATTGCAATATTTTTATATCTTATTTCAAAATTAAATTTTATTAAATGAATGGTAATATTAAAATAATATTAAAAGTAATAATATATGTAAACATTAATAAATACATCATCATTAAGACTCATATTCGAAATATCCTTTCAAAAAAAATTATATTTTCTATATAACGATCTATTATATCATCTACCCCTTCTTCATCCCTTTCAAAAGCTTTCAAACCATTCCATCCAACATTTAGGAAATACTTATTGGATTTTCCCACCCATAGAAATTGAATGAAAATTTTAGATAATGGAATGTAGATCAATAATTAAAAAATTCCCCAATAATAGGTTTCCACACGTGTGATTTTAACATTTATTAAATAAATTCAATATCGAGAATGTCGACTCTCAGACCACTCTATCTTTACTTAAATATTATAATCACACACAATCATAAAAACACACACACACATATGATTTAATTAATGTATGAATAATTTTATACTCTTTGGTGTCTATTTTTTATATTATTTTATATGATCCATTAAAATTTCATTAATGGAGGATCCCTATGGTATTATTATATCACAATTACAAGGTTACATAGATTTTATTCAAAAATATTGTTTTGTAATGATATTATATTAATTACAGTGTATCCTTTTCAATTTTACTAAAATCCCTAAATATAAAGTGATATTTTTCCATTTTAATAACAGTAAATATATTGTTTTAATATAAATTGATGGAAATTAATTTTAAAACAGATTGTTTTATAATATTCTGACAAAAATCACACAGAGAAAAAAAAGAAACTATTTAAATCGAAAAAAAATTCTCTATCTCCCACACATATCATAGACATTGCGTCAAATTTATTTTAAAATGAAATTGTGAATGAATACTAACAATGTATTATGTATAGGCTATACATGTGACAATGAATGATAAAACAAGTAGTTCTCATTAATATTCATCATAGTTGATTTTAAAATCCTCATTTGGATCTAATAAGAAATAACAAGGAAATTTTTTATATTTTTATCCATAAAATTTTAAATGGGGACAATAATTATAATCCTATAATTTCATTATTACTAAAATAATTATTTATATTAACTATAATGGTTAAAATTTATTAGAAAAAATATTAACATGAATTTTTTTCATCGTAGAAAATAATAGGTTCACTTTTATAAAATAAATGTTTTATCTCTAAATTATCCTAAAATTGATAGAAATATTATTTTTCATATAATAATAGTAATTTTTATATTATTACATGCTTATCACATCTAGATTAATTATCTAGATCATTCATTAGTCAAAATACTTGTTGGAATGTAGGATCATTTTCCTCAAAACCAATTTGGATATTTTTTGAACCTCAACAAGAATGTAATTTTTTTTACAAAAAATATTATATAAGGGAATATAGATAAATGGTTTGGAATATACATATGTATTCTTATTTTTAACCTCTAATATAATTTTCTCTTTCTTTTAGTTAGGATACAATGTCCTTTTAAAAAATTATATCTATTTTGTGTACATGAACATGCCCCAATTTTTGAAGAGAGAGAATAATTACAAAAGTTGGGGGTGAGGATGTTACTTCATGCATCAGGTAGATGGAGCATATGTAGCACAAGAATCCAATATTTGCATTCTGGTATGTCCAATACGAAGATGGGTTTTGTTGTTAAAAATAGAAACTGGGGGGATGATCTTCTTCTTCTCATCCACCAGCTGGAGTAATCTCCCATGGTGAGAAATATTTGTGCAAGAAATTTAAAAATAGAAAATTCACAGAATCTAATAAGGTAAAGGATATAGATTATGATTTATCCCTAGATAAATGAATTTAAACACAACTTGGATGGATCTTTTAATTTCTAAATTAGGTGGGAGTGGGTTGTAATGACTAGAAAGGTTTAATAATTCTAGCTTTCTACAAGGACATTGTATGTCAGGACTCCATTATCATGGATGCCAGTGTGATGTTGAGAGGAATCATGGTTTTTTCACTCTAACAAAATAAATATACAATTAGTGTAATTATAATCTATGATTATTCATGGATTTCATTATTTTATCAATCAAATTCTAGGGTCTATCACATATCACATCTAGAGATGCTAAAGGCTTGTCGACCCATGGGTGACCCTATTCCATACCTAGCGAGAGGGGAACAAGGTTGTAGATTTCATGGATTCATGGTAAACTACTGAGTATAAAGGTTTATTGTTCTCTAGCTTATGATATCTCCCCCATACTTGTAATAGTATTGTTATGGTAGATGCATATGGTCTCCAGTATTTTTAGCATCCTTTAGTATGTTCTATATTTCTATCTTCCCAAAAAGGATACATATTTTAATGATTTAATGGAATAAGACAAAAAATATTAGTTACTGTTTCTAGGGATTAAACCCATTTATAAAAATTTTTATATAATTAAAAAATATTATTAAATAAAATGTAATACTAAATGGGATGATAAATGAAATATGAGATACATTACATATTTCAATTTAAATAAAAAGGAATTTGGGGAATGGTCTATATTTATAATTATCCTCAAGTAACATTATTGTATTTACATGGTTTGAAAAAATTATTTTAGTATATTAAATTTATACTAGAAAACCAATTCTCTAAAATGTTTATAAATTTTCTCAAATGTTCAAATTGACCTCTATATGCATGTGTATGGAAATAATTCATCATAGTGTATACCTTTCAATCATGTATGTATATTATAATCACATATTAAATATACATTTTTTATATGTTTGTATATATCATAAAAAAATCTATTTTGATTTTGATCATAGATTAGTGCATTTTTAATTGAAAAGATAAAAAGATGCTTTTTCATGAATTCTTTTCTTACTATGTCTACATATATGGGCTCCATTATGATTATTTATAGATTAAACATAGGAATGAATAATATAGGGCTGTTTCTATGAGATTTATTGAAAATCCTAGATCTTACAATTTGGGATTTAGTATTAAAACATGAAGTGTTATTTTTTTAATATTTGAAAGTAACTAAACAATAAATGGTATTATATACAACCATTTACCTTTTCTGGTCTTGGTATTGGAGGATTTTAGAAACCATACACAAATGTAGTGTTAAAATAATCAATAAAAAAATTACTAATTGGTATCATCTACACAAGAACCATAAATATCTGATAAACATCAACTTGATCCTATGAAATACATTTTACAACATGTCATGATCACCAAAATCTCAGTATAAAGCATAAAAAGATAGAAAGAGAATATTATTCAATGAATACTTATGTACACATGTAATATACAATTCTCACCTTTAAAAGTAACACATACACACTTCATTAAAACATGAGGTTTTCATAAAACATAGAATACATAAATAAACTATTTAAATATCATGGGGATTTACATCGTTATAATTTCTAACCCTCACATCTACCATATCATTTGTAACAATTATAGATACCTTCTAATGTAACCCGCGGGGCTAACTTCTGATGTAACCCTTACGGATTAACTTTTGTGAAACTATCAATGTTACACTTCAAAGAACCATTACAGTCATATTTTAACATAAACACACCTATTAAAGTGAAGGGTGATATAGGACCCACTGATCATCATAAAAAATGACACTGAACTATAATATAATCAAAAACCATGAATATTTTCATCACAAAAAAGATTTTATGAAGAATTATTAAAAAAAAAATTAAACATCACAAATAAAAAAGAAATAATTTTTAATGAAAATAATTATGAAATCATGTATACAAGACATGAAAATAATAATGTAATATAAAATTAAGAAATTCAGAATGGTCATTATAAGTTAATAATAAAATAATCATTTTGAATTTTTTAGAAGAATACATTTATGAAGATTTTAAAGGAGACCCCTAACATAAAAACTGAAAATATAAATCATTAAAAATAGTATAATATTTAAAATTTTAAAAAATTTTGTACAAATAAAAATATAAATGTAAACCATTTTTAAAATATGGTTATGTAATATAAATATTTATCAAAATTTAAATCACGAGATTTGTTAAAGAGTCCCTCACCTCAGGTCTGAATTCCTTAAAATCTTTAAAAACTACTGTATAATGATTTAAAGAGTTATATTAATTTCTTATATGAATATATTAATATTTTTAATATCTTATATAAACATTTATAACACCATTCCACCGATTAATTAAAAATATTTCTTTATTTTCACTATTCTTGGTGCTTTCTTATCAGGGTTTCGATTGTTGGTTCATTTTTAATTATAATTTAAAATGGAAATAATAGTGAAAAATTTAGAAAATATATTTATTTATGTAATTTAAAAAAATTAAATTTGAATTTAAATATTCCATCATTGTGGTAAAGGTAAAAAAAATTCATCGCCCATAAAGGTTGGGAATTTACATGCCATGGATGAAGACTTAATATTTAATAATAAATGAAGATAATAGGATATTTTATGATGAATATAATATTAAAACAATAAAATTTAAGTATAAAAATGATGTTGGACTTATCCGGAATCACTGGATTGGGTTGATGATAAGTTAGTAGTTATATGGAAATTGAAAGATTTGTAAAATGAGTTTTCCTCTTGAATCGTTTCTCCTTGAGAAAATAATTAAGGATGTTGGAATTGGTACTCTAGTGAGACCAGAAAAACATAAATGTGGAAATGAATTTGAATAATTGAATATTGTAGGGGATGATCAAGAATTATTTCTTATTGTGATGAAATTAATAAAAGGTATGTGTCCCTTTTTATAAATGAGGTCAGATACAATTTAGGAATTAATTAAAATATTACAATATAATTAGTCTACTATGGTGGATAATCTTCTTAAATACCTAAAAATAAAAGTAAATCACATTTTAGATATAATATTATCAATTTGTTACCTTATTAAATATTTTTATTATTTTTAAATAATTTTAGAAAATATAATATTTCAAAGAAATAATTTTTTTAATTTAACACTATTCGTATGTATGCCTTTAAGACATAAAAAAATTGATTATTCAATCAAAGTATTTTTATTATATTCGAGACAATTCATAGTTATTTATATTATTCTCGTATTATATTTTAAATATCAAATTATGTTTATGTTTATATTTTAAATCACCTTTATTTTTATTTTCCATTAAGTTAATAATTATTGCATCTTCGCTATGAAATCCATTTTGGTAATTATATAATACCAAAAAATAGTAAATAAAATTCAAAAAGGAAGACAATTTTATTATTATTATAATTAATATTTATGGTCTAAAAGTTATTTAAGAAATGATTATATTAAAATATTATAGTAATTAAAAACTATAATGTAAACGACTTTATTTTCTATAAGATAATGTATGTGATGTGTCCTCAATTAATTCAAGTGGGTCAAAAAAGTATCAAAATTTAAATAAAAATATTAAATTAGTTGAAATGTACAAATAAAAGTATATTTATTCAATGTTTGTGTTAGGTGAGGGTTCTTATAATCTTAATTATAATAATTTTAATTTTTTATTCTACTTTCACAAGAACTCCATTATCATTTCATAAGTATTAATGATTATTATTTCGTTTGTAAAAAATAAAAAAAATACCATGATATAAATAAATTTTATATTTTTCACATGAATTTAAATATTTGAATATGTATTCCGAGTAAAACAATAGTTAAAATAATATAGTTTATAAATTATATTGGTGAAATTTTTTACTTTTCTTTAAATAAAAAATTATAAGTAGCATAATGTCTTCCAAAATGTTGCCAAAATTTTAAATTAACTTATATCAGTGAAATTAGTTTACTAAGTTAAAAATTAACACTAATATTTGTTTATTATGTATAATTACTAATTTCAGAAATGTTTTTTAGTCCAAATTATTTTTTATTATATCTAGAAATTATATTATTTGAACATTAAAAAATAAATTTATGTTTTTAGAAAATATTTTTGAAAAATAAAATGAAATTACTAAAAAAATGGAATGATGTTAATATAATTTTTTACTTATTTACAAAGAAATAAATATTATATTACAATGATTTTCAACAATATGAATTTCACATTTTCATTATTGTTTCCCATTCACCCTGATTTAATGGATAGGTTATAATGCTCATATTTACATAATAATTTTTTCTTATTCATTCAAGATTGATATGTATCATGTTTCCTTTTAAAATATAAAGATTTTATATTCTCCCCCACATTAAATTAACATTCCCCTCTCTATCACTTATCATTCCTGAAATTCTGAATTACCATATTCATGAGAAATAAAACGTGATCTTATAGGGTAACATTATAAAATAGATGTTCAAAAGAATAAAAAACGTAATCTATAAATTTATATAGACCCTTAAATTGATAAAAAAAAATTATATTTCCCATAGTGAAATTCCAAATTCATACTAAAAAATACAATGGTTTTTATTATTTAAAAGTTCTCAAAAAATACCAAGTCGTTTATATAATTGAAAACCATTTTCAGTGTTATTTTTATAATATTAGATCTTCCATACATAAAAATATATTTTTAAATAATAATTATATATTTACTAACGAGTTTCATATACACTAGAACTATAATAGTCCTCTTAATATTTAATGAATTCTATGAAATCCATTTTAAAACATCAGATGAGAATAAAATTTTCAATAAGGGACATAAAAAATAGAAAATAAATTATTATTCAATGAATAACAATAATAAAGTGAAATTTATAATAATGAAATTTAATAGTAACATATACATGCACATTCACCTCAGCCCAGTTGGTGAAGACTCGGTAAGTGCATTCAAGAGACCTGAGATAAAATTCAGGTGGAGGCTCATATCTGGTACTGTAGCAGTACTGTAGTAGAGACTTTAGCAGTTATTGTTCATGAATATAGCAGGTATTGTAGTAGCACTGTTCAATACTATTGCAGCTAGAACTATTCATCCATCGAGTAATTTAGGCCACCAGTTTGTCCTAGGGTCCTGGAAGGCTTTCAATCCTCCCAAGGCCTTCAGGCCAGTTGATTCTTAAGGCCTTCGGGCCAACAATAGGCCTTCGGGCCACCCCAAGGCCTCCGGGCCAGATGAATGCAGGTGTACCAATCAGACTACAAGGGACTAGGCTTTAGAGGAGGATTAAGGTTAGGCACATCCACTAGAGTAAAGAAAACAAAAATTGGATGAATTACATGGTATGTCTTTTCCATTTTCTCCGGGCCTATGTAGCTTTGTAGATTACAGCTAGTTGACCAGCCCTGTGAAGGAGGGGTGCTAATATCATGACACATGATGGGGAGCAGCAGTTAGAAGTTGTATTTTCTGGGTGATTCCCTCTAATACCTATGAGTCATGTAATTGTCTCTGAGCATTCGGGCCTTGTAAGGGTTACACCTCGTCCCTTTAAAGGTGGATTATCAAAATAATAAGAAAAAATGAAGGCCGTCGGGCCATTCCATCCAAAAGAAACATATACAGACTTTCTGAAAAAATGATAGTACCATAAAACATAGAAATGATATATAAACATTTTAGGTGATTAGTTAAATTTATTTAATTACATTTTAACCCTCATATATACCATATAATTTTAAATAGTCACAAATACCTTAAATTGTAAACCCCCCCCAGCTTCCTTATGATGTATCCCTTATAGCTACCTTATGGTGAATCCATTATAGTTACCCTTGGAATTACCATTACAGTCAACATACAATATAAACATAAAAAATGAATTGGATTGAGATGTAGGTCTCACCAACCATCATAAAAAAATTCCATGAAATAGTACATAATCCTCAAATACCAAAACATGCATCATAAAAACTCTTCCATAATGAGAAATAAATATATTAAAATAGTGAAATACACATTAAATTTAATGTATTTTATTTGAAAATAAACATGAAATATTTTAAATAAGGCATCAAAACAATATGTAGTTAAGGAATCCATAAAATCCAATCGTGTCGTATAACTCAAAAATTAAAAAATCCTTTTCAATTTCATAAAAATGAGATATTGAAGAGGATTTTAAAAGGTGAGTCCCTTAAATAAAACCTCAAAAAAATCTATTTAAAAATAATTTGAAAATATAAATTATTCAAATTCATGATTCCACATAAATATATTAAAAAAAATAATTTTGAATTAATAGTCATGAAATAGAATTATTTATAAAGATAAATAATTAAAACATTAAATATAATTATTTAGATAACGAGTCCCTTAGCTCAAGTTGAATTCATTAAAAAATGTTCAAACTTCTTATATAATGGTTCAAAGAGCTATGTTAATTTATTATACAACTATATTAATATTTATAATACCATTTGTGATCTTTTATAAAAACATTCCACCCATTTATTAATAATATTTTATTCTTTCTATTGTTTTGAGTTCCATCTTTTCATGGTTTCAATAGTCAGTTCGTAATTCATTTTCATTTAAAATGGGAATAATAAATAATATTTGATAATATATATATATACGTAATATTAATCATTTATATGTAAATTTAAACAATCCATGATTTTTGTAAAGGGAATCAAAAACACTTCATCCCCAAAGGCAGTAAATTGATAGACTATGGATGACGATTTCATTTTTTATGATGAAAATAATATAATTAGTGACTTGATTTTGAATATAATATAAACAAAATAAAATTATAGTATATATATATATATGAAAATTTATTTATCATTAATAATTTTATAGGGGGTGAAGATAGGCTAGTAGTGATATTGAATTTAACTAAGAATAAAATTGAATTTTCCTCATGGATATTTTCTCCATCAGATCATCCTTAATGGTAATGGAATTGGTCTTCCGATAAGCCAAAAAAATTATAATTTTAAAATGGAATAATTTAAAAAAAATTGGTATAGGATATTCTTTAATGAAGGAATTTTTTGACTAAATTTATTTATGGAATTGGTACCTTTTTATAAATGTGTTGTGGAATAATTTAACAAGTACATAATATATAAAAATATAATAAGTATAATACAGGGTTAGAGACATTAAATAAGCCTAAAAATCATAAAACATCCAATTTTATATAGAATATAATAATTTGTGGTTTTCTTCAATATTTCTTTTGTTTTTTACATAATTTAATGAAATATTTTATTCAAGATTTTTTTTTCAAATTATACATGATTCATAATAATGGATATAAAAACATTAAACAGAAGACACAAAATCTATATTTTATAAATTATTTTATATAAATGTAGTATTTATCTAGATAATTCATTTATTACCATAAATATCCCAATTTTAATTTATAATAATATTTTTTATTTCATTTTTTTGATTTCCCAATTAAACTAATAATAAATACATCATAATTGTTCAAGCATTAAAGGTAATTTTATATCCACAAAATATTAAAATGAAATTTCATTGAAGAATATAAATATATAATATTTTAGAATAATATTTATTGTAAAATCCCTATTTTGGAAAGAATTATACTAAAATATTATACTGATTAAAGATATAGTGTGAAGAACGTTATATTCTTTTTATGAAAATATTATATCTGGATTAATGTGATTAATGTTGTACAAAAAGTTACAAAGTGAGAATGAATATAAAATATATTTTGAAATTTAGAGATCCATATATGTTTTTCTGATATTTGAATAATTTATGGTTTCCCATAATTTTAATTAAAAATATTTTATTTATTAAGCATCTACATATAGAAGCACTATATCGACATTGGATAATCATTAAAGATAATTACATAATATATAGAAATTCAAAATAAAATTCCATGATATATATAAATCAATAAGATTTCAAAAGAATATCATTAATAAAATATATCTTCTATTTAATGAAATAGTAAAAATAATATATTTATTAAATTAAGAATGTAATATTATTGACATTTCCTTAAATAATTTATTTTAAATATAGAATCCTCATCCAAATGGTTCACAATATTTTTAATAAACATATATCATGAATAAATATTTATTAAAATTTAACTTTACACTTATATTCATTAATTAGGTATAAATAATCATATCCATATCAAGAGAACATAGTTAATTTGTCAATATGTATTTTTTCCTACACAATAAATTCACATTCATTTTGATAAGATTCATGTTACAAATATCTAAAAATAGATAATATTAGAGAAAAAATAAATTATAAATAAAATTTAATAGATATGTCCTTTAAATAATTTTTCTCACTATTTTAATATCAAGAAGGAACCAATTTTGACATGGTCAATGCTACGTAGGAAATGAGTCGACACTGATAATGATTTTTATAAATATTATGAAGTAAATTATAAAAATTGCATTATATATTTTTTAAATTTACAATATAATTTTCTTATTATGTTATTCCAAATTTTTAGAAAATTTTTTATCATGAAAATGTATTCACCCTTCTATAGATAAATATTTTATTTTATAAAAAACTGAATTAATTACTATTTGAAACAAAATTATATTTTTTAGAAAATTTTAAATATTTCACGATGGAAATTTTTTCATATTCAAATTCTAAAAACAAATAAAACTTTATTAAATAAATTTTACATGATTCCCAATCATTAAATTATTATTAAAATAATCAATGAAAAACATTTTTTTAGGAATTTTTTTTATATTTTAAAATGGATTTTCGAAAAAAATGAACGACTTTACTAAAAAAATTTACATATTAAAATAAAATAAATTAAAACATTAACAATGAGAATGAAAATTATATATTTCATATATTCATTAACATTATTCATTATCACATATTTTATGCCTAGGTTATGAAAATCATATTTAAATAATAATATTTCTTTATTTACTCATACACGAGGTGTCATTATGTTTCCGTTTAAATCCTCATTATGTAAAACATTATATCATAAATTTTTGGTGTGTTCTAGTCTTTTTATATTTAATATGTACCTCGTATCCCATCTTATCAATTATTATATTTTTTTATTCTTCAAAAAGAATCATGTACATTAAAAATCAAATATTTTAATATGTATTCTGATTAAATACCTGAAAGATATATGATCATGATTCATCTAAAAAAATTCATGAAATCCAAGGAGTATATTAATTATAGATTTTTAATTGTTTCTGAAGTCTCTATTAATCAATCTATGAATCAAAAAACACCCAAATATTAACATAACAAGTTTAAAAGAGGTTGGATAAGGTGGTATTGAAATGTTCTAGTCAAAATTTTTAGCCCTATCAATTTCATATTTATATATTATGTGTCCTTGAACAATACCTTTAAATCACATGAAAATAATTTTTGAAAAACTCAAAACCATTTTTTTTAATATAATAAATTAAAGTTTTTTCTATAGTTTCAATACTTATTCCAATGAATGTTTAATAAATTTTAAAATCATATTTAAATATCATCAGTTAGGTTTCCAATAGATCTATATAATTGATTATAATGTATATGTACAATATATCTATGAAACTACATAAACAAAAAATAATTCATTCAGTTTCAAAATGTTCAGAATGGATAGGGGAATATATTTTATCCTCCACCTCAATGTGTAATTAAGGGAAAAAAATAATATAATATATCATGAATTTAATATTGTTTTTGTTAACAAGTATTTTTGGAATTTGATCTTATGATGGGATAAATAATCTGCCTTTTTGGGTCACATGGTTTCAATTTATACTATCAATGTAGACACTCTAATGATTTTAAATTATACAGGATACTATATCATTATTTTCGTTTTGGAAATTGGTGAGTCAAGTATTTTTAGGATAAATAAAAATTAGAGCACCAAATAGGATACATAGATGGAGTATATAATTCAATATAATAGGAATCTTTCATTTATCTTCGTTCATACAGTCATTAATGTTGGGTTGATTATTTTTTGGGGTTATCTCATTGGTTTTTATCTCATACACTAGGAGTATCTGTTTCTAAATAATTATGTTTCAAATAAATAGAATGTGTACTAATAATTATTAAATACAATAATATTCTATTTATTAGTGTATAATAATTATTTTTCATTATTATGTAGTAGTTTATTTCCAGTTATGGTATTTATTATTCATTTTCTATTATAAATATAAATTTTAAATATGATTGTAACCTCTTTATTGTATTATATAGTTGGTTGTTCTTGTGATGACATCTATTAAAAGATTTGATAGCTAACAACCTACATCAATAATATCAGATTATCTATAATAGATTCTACGAGATCACCATAATAATCCATGATTACATCATCAAACTGATCCTTATAACAATCCAATTTCATATTCAATATGGATTCAGATATAGAAACATAAAAAATATTGGGTGACTCTATATCTGATCATATATTTCAAAATTGTCATATAATTTGAATTTATTTACTAAACCCAAACCTAACCTTAGAATGACATTGTCTGATAATATATACCTCTATTAATAGTCTCATTTAATTTAATATCATTAAATTTTCTATATATTCATCAAAAACTATATTAAGAGTATATTCAGGAGAAATTATTATGGTTATATCATATTACAAAACAATTATATCAATTATGGAAGGATAATTTGTTTTATATTATTTTCTTTACATGTCGTTGTTAAAAAATAAATTGGAAAAATTAGGAATTTTACTCTATATTAAACGTCCTCAAATTATTCTACGAGATAAGTTCTAGTATGATTATATTGTAGAATATAAAAAACTATTTTAAAGAGTTCTACTTCAAACATGGTTAAAATAACTATATAATAGAAAATATTAATTTACTGCAAAAAATCATATAATTATTTAGTGAACATAATCTACCTTATAAGGAAATGGTTTGATAAAGTAAATAGATCCTACCATATCTGAGGTAGTTGTAGAGTTATTAGAGGGTAACAAATTACACAATTAATTAAAATTTATCTGGTTGTCATTTTCCTTTCATAGGAGAAATAACCTTGATTAAAATTACATACATTATATTTTTTTATTTTCATCTATAAAATAGAAGATGACTTATTCATCATTTAATATGTATGAAATATTATATTATAGGGTATATTCATTGGATTTGTTGTATAAGATCATCCCGAAGGGGTAGGTAGTTTAGTGTTGATGATGAACCTAAATCACATATTTTATGCCTTTTTAAGTAGTTTCATCTCTTAAAGAACATCCAATTAATTCTACATAGGGAATGTTTCTTCTTTATTCATTTTTCCACATCTATATTTAAGTTTTAACAATGGTTACTCACTTTTGATTACTTAACTAACTATTAAATAAAGTGTTATAACTGACATATTGTTTAATTTTACAGAATTAATCGACATAGAGATTACATGATCCATGATTTACCAAGTTATTATGATTTGAAATGAATGGTAAAATATGAAATTTCATATGATTCATCACTGAACCATATATTTTAATTTTGGATTTCTAATCACGATGAATCACAACAACCTATCTTAGTATCAAATTATATAAATAGATTTCTGATCTATCATAATGTTAGTAGGGTATAAATGTTTTATATTTTTTCCTACATAATAGTGCTTTATAAAGAGATTATTCAAAATTATAATGTAAGGTTATCTTTTATTATAATGATTTCATTGTCAATTGTGAATTATTACGAACACCTAGAATCCATAGTCCGTAGTAAATTTAAACATTATCTCTTATACATGTATTCATAGTTTATAGTCATTTCAACTTGAATAAATATATTATTATTGTTTTAATGTGAATGATAATGTCAAAAAACTATTTGAGGGTGTATATGGTGCATCCTCTAGAAGATGATGTCACGCTATATTATTTTAAGTAATATGAGATTCTCTCTATTATTTATTTGGGCATAGATGGTGATTTTTATATTACTACAGCTCTATAATAAGAATATAAATGTTTTCTCTCATTGTTCAATAATATTTATTATAGAAACACAATTTAAGTACTGCATTTAAATGGTTGTTCTAAAAAATACACATCCAGACTCCTCAAAATATAAAAAATATCTTTTTCATTTTATCTAAATGTTTAATTAATTTTCTAGTTCTCTTTTCTAGGAAGTGTACTTTTTAAATCATGGAATATTTTAAATTTATTTCCAATTGGTTATCATTCTAGGTTATTTATTCTCTATCTAATATTTTATAAACTCTTTATATGATCCTTCTATTGATAAGTAGTAAAAATTTTCATTGATCTCAGATTATATACCTTATCTAGGACTGGTGTTTCTATATAGATTCCAAAATTTAATTAGATTTCAATTAAGATCAGGTCCTTCTAAACTATGAGAAATAGTGAGTAGGCTAATTTTTAAATTTTTTTATTGTAAATATATTTATTATCTAGTTATATCATCCATTTATTTCATTTTAAATTATGTTCATAAAATTCAATGAGATTATATTCAGTTGATAAGGATTATCATTCATGTAATGAATTCATAACTTATCTACAAATGAGAATGAAAAATAAGATTGAAATTCAGATATTGATTTATGGATTATTAATTTCTTTATATACAATTGTTTAATGATTACATAATGTTTTTCTTGACATTAATTATCGCTCAATTGATAGACTAAATAAAAATAGATGATAAATGATAGATTTAGTCAAGCATGACAATAATTAAAAAGGCACTACCCAGCCACCCTATCAGTGGTTCCTATTTCATGTGGTAGATATTGAGCTACTCAAATTAAATAAAATTTAAAACCATGGAAATTATAGTTATTTGTGTTACTCAGTTTTTATCTGAGAATTTTTTAATTTTGATGTCTTTTAATTTTCATTTCAAAACATACAATTTGCATTATTTTGATTGAAAATGAAAATAGTATGTGAATTTATTTTTAAAATAGTTGTGTCATGTCAAAATTCCTTTCAGGTAATTTTTAAATGATTATACATTCATTTTTACTCTTATAATCTATGACAAAATAATTGATTTCATAACCAATATATCATTATTACTATTTTAGATATCAATTGGTATGTAAATTTATCATTATATTCCTTACTATAATATATATTACGAATAAAAATATCTTTGTTTTCTGAGAATAACCCATCTCCCTCTAATCTAATGAAAATTTCAAAAGACTGGGTGGGGGTTGTGTGAAACCCATATAGAATAGAAAAATATTTAAAATAAAAAAGAACAACAACAACCACATATTTTATATGTAATAAAATACTTATATAATGATAATATAAATTATGGATATCATTCTAATTATGAATTCATTAATTTGGAAGGGTGTTGTCTCCATATCCCAAATACTATAGATCCAGCGTTCCATCATATAAGACAGATTAAAAAATTAAAGAATACAAATTTTGATTCAATAATTGAAGCCAAATAACCCTAAATCAACTTAATATCCTACTATCTACATTGAATATCATCCCTTTTATATTTATAGAAGATTTATCAGAGTCCTTCATTGCTAGGATATTAAATCATTCTCTTATTCATAGTGAAAACTCTTTTTCACCCCTTATTGAGTATCATACTCCCTTCATGGATTGAAAAAAATCATATTTTAGTGGCTATCTATCAATATAATCAAAGAAGTCTATATATAATTCTTGGTGAGTGAAAATTTGTTAAATAGAATATTCTTGAATTTATCATTTTTATAATACACCCCTAATATATTAATTTTCATCTTCTATTTTAATGAATAACTATGGGTTATTTGATTGAATTTATACAATTTGGCTAAGTCCAATTCAATTGGAATTTATTTTTACTCAATAATCATTTATTTTTGTAATTATATATTTTAATTCCCAATGGTTTAGCTGGAATATGGTTAAACCTTTTTGAAAATCCAAAATGGGAATCCCTTTATGTGTTGATGACTCATACGTCAGAAAAAATGATTTGATAAGAGAAATCTTATTATCGGATGTAATCATTTAAACAAAATGATTATTTCATTTAAATTATTCATTATATGGGTAAATCAAACATGATTAGCATGTTTTCACTCTTATAATGATTACATATACATATATTCATTCATAATTGAGTTATTCATATGTTCACCAACAAATCCCTAATCTGCATATTCTAATGACAATGGAACATATTGGAAAGAAATTAAATCTTACATTTTTACTCTTTTGTAAATTATCCTTACATTGAGTTCCCATAAATAGATCACTAGAAAAAAGAACACACCTTTTTAACATTAGAATTTAGACCAAAATCCAATGAAAACAAAATCATAGTATATGATATATATTCAATTTATTCCAAAATTTTTTATAATAAAATGAAAATAAATATTTAAATAATGTCAATAGTTTATGTAACAATGTTAAAAATCATTTCTTAGATGTTTTGTTAATTTATAATAGTATTAAATCATCTAAAATATTATTAATTCCAATTTCAATTTTAATTATAGATTTACGTTTTTTCAATATTAAAGCTAATTATAATAAATTTAAGAAATATAAAAAAATTCGTATAAAATCATGTTTATTTTGAAATATAGTGCATTGAATAGTAATATTATACAATTTTTTTATTTAATATATTAGATATATTTTTCATTTGGGAAATTATATTTTTCATCTATAATGATTTTTTTACTAGATTTTTTCATTAAAAAAAGTTTCATAGTAAAGAAAATTCCACATCTTCACAATTTGATTTTCCCACTACATGTGCATATAATTTCAAATTTGAAATTTTTTAATTTATAAATTATAATGATGAATTCTTATTAACTAATTCATATTTTACATTTCATTTTTTATATTATCACAATGAAAACATATAACTTATTCATTTATCTAGATTTTTACTAAAATAACATAAATGAATAAATTGAAATTTATATTGTCATTCATATACTAAGAATCATCCATTTTTTATTTCTTTTTTATAACATTAAATTATTTCCTTAAATCCATTAATTAATATTCATTTTAAAATATGGAATCAAAAATTACTCATTTCACCTTCATAGATGTTTTTTGAAAGTTGAACATTAATTTCATTATTTCATGACAACGTATAAAATTATTTTATTAAAATTATTCTTATAGTTTTTAGGTCCATTTTCCTTTGAATGTCCATTAATATATCTTTTATGGTGTTATTTTTGATGAATTGCCCCAAAAATTTTCATCGGATATTGTTTATTTAGATTTTTGTGTTTTTTATAAAGCAGTCATATTCAAGATTTTTTTTATGTGATTACATTTGAAATGTACTGTAAATTATGTTCCTTCTCTGGGTTTTTATGATAATATGTATGATTGAAAATATATTTCATAAGTATCTATATTTTATCATTTTTAAATTAGTGGTTTCAATATATTCCCTTGATGTATTGGGTAATAAATTATATCTCATATAATAATGATGTTATGTTTTGAGAAAACATTTATATTCAAAACACTTCACATAGATTTAATATACATATTCAAAAACCAATTTTTAATATTAATATATATTTTCCCATAATAATACTTGTACATTATTTATATGTTAAAAAATATAATCAAGGATCTAATAAAATTTTTCATTACATTTTTCAGTGCCCAAATTGATATGTTAACAACATTTTGTGAATAAATAATTAATATTTTATTAAATATATGTTTAGAAATCAGTGATAACTTCTAAAAAATATGTCTATACATAAATGGAATTTCCAAAAAGTAGATGGTGCAACTAATTTCATTGATCTATGTTCACAATTATATACATAGGAAAAATTGTGTTTAGATATGTTGAAAATTTTATAGGTTTCTAATTGTTGTATTTATTCAACATGACATTCTAATTCCACGTAGATAATTAATATAATATCATATTTTAGAATTTATATTCCATTATATATGTTATATATCTATTATGATCTTTTTTACATTATATTTCCTTATATAATTATTTCTGAAAAAGTTTATTGATTTCATGACATTTATAGTTATACATTTTTCCATGTTCATGTTTTTCCACATGCTAATAATATAACCCTTCTTTTCTCATTAATATATTTTTTTCATTCTATTATTTTTATTTCACTAATCTCTATGTTTTTTATTTCATTTTCAATTATATATTGGAATATTTTTATAATTTTTCCTTAAGAGGATAATGTTGTTGGATATTTTTATGAACTAATTATTAGTAAAATAGGTATATATATAATATCTAATGAAACTAGAGCTTTGGGTTCTATGATTTTTTTTAATTGTGAGTTTGAACTTTTAAATTATGGAAATGAATTAAAATATTTCCATGCTATTCTTATATGAACAAAATTTATCACATGAAGAAATGAAGGTGACATAGTGTACAATATAATAAGGTTTCAAATACATATGGTCATTAATAGGTATTATATTAAGATATTAATAAGTATTAAAATTTTGGTTTTATATAATGGATATAACTATAAGGAACTAAGATACTAATGTGTGTGATGTACAATGTGGGTTTTTTGCTAATGAGAAAATTTATACAATGGTAGATTGAGTGAAAATCATCAATTTGTTTATTCTTTATGATGTAGGAATTGCCTTCATCCCTATTTTTATCAAAAAAAACTGTAAAATTAGTGGAAAAATAATTGGATATTATATTTACTATAGGAAACAGACCATCAATAAATCTTTCTGTCCACTAATAACAATTAATTGGATTATTATGACATAAAATATATTTTTCATTATTTATTTTGTGATATTTTAAAAATTAGTTTTTTATTTTTCTTGATTCTTAAGTGAAACAGACTAACATTGAAATTTGATATAGAATAGAAGAAAAAATGAAAAAATAAAAAATATTAATTGTGATGTGTTTAAAAAAATATTCATTACCAAATATTTCCACTAACATTTATACATTAAAATATAGAGATAATTAATTAATATAAATTAATGTTAGAAGAGTGGATTGGTTCATATTATGAAAACACTATTAGATTCACACGGTACACCTTTATTTAGGTTATTAACACATAAATGAAAATAAATAACTTATATGGGGTGTTAAAATAATGCCATTTAAAGTCAATTGATATAAGAGATATCAGTATCTATGTGGAAATTGTTCTCCAAGCACACATGGTGTATATAGAAATCAGATAATCTCAATATATATTAATAGAATATGAAAAGGAAAAATTGTTTAATGGAATTCCAACAAAGAATTCACATGGATGAATTAATATTAATATTCCTAGATTATAGAAATTTGAGAAGAATCACATGGGAAATATTCTGAATTAAATGATAAAATGATTCACGTGTTTATTTTTCTTCCATTGATCTCATAATTATAAAAGATAAACGAACAATATAGAAAATAATATAGAGGATAGTAATGCCCAAACAAATGAACCACCCACACTTTAATTAAATATATTAAAATACTGTGAGACAACATAAATAAATACACCAATACAGGATCTTTAAAAATATTAATATTATCAGCCACATATGGTAAGGGAAATTTGATTTACTTTTCAATTAAACAATTATAGTGGGTCTAGAAAATGATGTGTTTTACGGTACACTCATGTTCTACTCCCAAAATGAAAATTTTATATAGGATTATAGTTTTACATAGAACATTATATCTATAATAAATATTAATTTAATAAAATCACTACTCAAATGATAATATATTATAATAATGATGAATATTACAATTGATATGATAATTTAATACCATGTATATAAATCCTATCTGATGTATGTTTGTTATAAATTTTTCCTATAGTAAAAATTGATATGATATTAGGAATTGTTTGGATATCACTATTTTGATTTCAATTTAGTTTTCTTGTCATATATGTCAAATTCCATATTCAAAATCAAGACATGATCAACTATAAATTCATAAATGGCTATTGGAATCCTTTGTAAATTAGTTCTTTTATACGAGACGTAATAGCGAATCATGGGTGGTATTTTTCTAAAATGGATGGTAATAAAATAAATATTTGGGTTATACAAATTGTTAATGAATATATTGATGTTTAATCTATAGATATTTAAAAATGATGGTTTTTATTTCAAGGCATGTGTTTCATTAGTATAATTTAAATGAAAATTTTTATAAATTTTTTTTAAAACTAATATTATTCCAATAATATATTTATTTAACAAATTTTGTTTATTCAAATAAATTTCATATTGGAATTTTCTATAAAAAACTAATTAAAGATTTAATGATTTTTTATTTGGAAAACCTCTTTTTTAGAGAATTTATTATTATGATTTTAAATTAAAATGATCCACATATATGAATGAAAGTTGGGAAAATTGATTCCATATTTGGAATCAAAATATTGTATATTATTAAATTTGGTAAAAATAATTTTTTACCATTAAAAATACTAAAAAGTGTAAATTTTAATTAACAAAATTATCATTAAAAATGATTAATAAGGTGTTAAAATGAAATTATATGATATTAAATGAATGAGAATATTTTAAAAATCTAATTTTATTTATATATTTTTAATTATACACAAAATATTTTAAAATCACCATTTTTAGCCTTTTAGAATGTGGAAATTGATTGTACACTGTATTACTTTTTTAAATTACATGTATATACTCTCCTCCACAGATAATTGGCCACAAATTATCCAACAATATAAATTTACAAAAAAAATAAGCAATATATGTGCAAATAAATTCTATACATACCTCCAAACATATTATAAACATATCTAGGATCATGATTCCAATCTTGACGGGATTTTGGTTAAAAGTAAAGTGGGTTTTCCAAGAAGAGTAATTGTTTTTAACAATGTTAATTTATATTAATTCTTATACAAAATCATTAAAATCAATTTAAAATATGATAATGTGATAATAATTGTATCTTATATATATTTTTATATAATTATTTTAATGAAACAACAAATATCCATATCCGCCTACATCAAATGGTTTGTAAAACTATCGATTGCGTGTATAGTGAAATATTTTGTTTTGAGATAATGTAATTAATTATCCATCATCACAATTATTGAATATATATAATCATGAATTAAGTTTTTATATATGTGACTTATGATGTTATTAGGACTCTGAAATTATAATTCCACATTTATCTTCTTACCTTCAATCTCATTGGATGATAAAAAATAAGCTACTATGTGCAGATTACGACCACATCATAAACAGAATTGATATGTCTTTCATTTATATTTTACATTACAGATTTTATTAATAGATTAAATTAATAAATTAATGTAAATATATATATAATAATTTTCAATATTTATCAATTATATCACATATGAATTTTTAATTTCTATTTCATGATGGATATGGCAATGTCATATTTGGGTACCACAAACTACCACCTTAAGAAGTGATGTGATTGTTTTTTAACTTCTATTTAACATGGAAGGATGTATGAAAAAATATAATTAATATATGTTTTATTTATAACCTAAATGTAATTAATTATATATCATATGACATATAACTACATACATTCCAGTCTTTTGGAAATCTATAATACTACTCATGCAGATAAGTGATCTACAACCACCACCTACTGATGTGATATTTTACTCATGTTATTTTTCAGGAATGATAATAAGAATGTATTCAATAATAAAAATTATATACATCAATGAAAATTATTTATGTAATGGTTTATGTTATTTATGTTTCATTCTTTTAACCTGTTTAGAAAATGGAAATAATGTTCAGGTATATGTACGTCCAATAGATTCAATTAAAATTGTGTTTAATTTCATATCTCTCAATTTTATAGATTAATATAAACATATTTATAGTTATTAGTTATTATATTTTATATAATTTTGAAAAAATTGTATACGATCGAACTATAATTTTTGTCAGTGGACCAAGAATTAAAATTGAAACCAAACAAACAAAATAAAGAAGTTATTTTATAAAATGTTATTTTAATAAGGAATTCAAAATAAAACTGTAATAATAGTTCATAAATTAATAATATATTATATTATATATGTTAATATGGATTTTAATGTATTTATAAAAAACTTATTTTTATTTTGTAGGATTTTTGAACATGTTCTATAGATGTATGGACATATAATTAGTGATTTTCGTCTAACTTTGAGTTTCTATGAGATACATGCCATATATTCGACATTATTTTTTTGGTTTTGTATATAATTACCATGAATTAATTTTATGTGTGTAATATGGAAATTTTTGTTAATTTAAATATACATTTATGTATATCACTTAAATTTGATTGATTGTTTAAATTTTTCAAATGTGTTAGTGGTTTTGGTTTAAATTTATCTTCTTTGGGACATACATTATATTGTTCCCCAATAATATTTTTTGAGGTGTATACACATTTTCTTTTACATGTAACATCATTAAGTTATTTATTATAACGATATTTTATGTTTCATTTAATTTTATACCTTGATTGGGCTAATGATTTAACGTTACCATAGTGGGATGAGTTTTATGATATAATCTCATCGTTTATCCAGATTGTTTTTTTTTTCTCATCTTCATATTGAATATTGTGAACAATATCTAAAAAATGCATGTATTTTATTATACTATGGTTTTTTATTTAAAATGCATGTCTTTTCATAATTTTATCTCTTTATGAACTCAGGATTCCTAAAAATTGAATGTTTTTAAATAATACTAACATTATTTATCTCTTCGAATGAAAACCATTTTCGCCACCATATTCATATTTTCTAAATATAAATCATAAAATATCATAATATTATGTTGTAATTTTTTATATTTTTAAAAACCTATTCAGTTTTTTACATGAAACTATAATATAAATCTTTATTTTATTCTAAAATCAACACGCATTTGGGTTTTTTCGAAAATCATGATGGAATCCATAGTTTAACATGTACGATGTTTTCCACCATCATTATCACCCAATATTCAATTGATTAATTTAAAAATATCATAGATTATTGACATATAACATTTTACAATTCATCTTATATTTTTATTATTAAAATATAATTTTAAATAAAATGATATCCTGCTGTTAAAATGATTTAATGGTTCTTTAATGCTTCTAGTAATCATTTAAATGATATTTATATAGGCCAGGCCAAAAAAAAATACTTACTCTTGTTATTTTAAAAAACCCATATCCCCTTAATTCCCAAAATATATTTTATATTTTTATTTTAAAGACTAGTGAAAACTCTTAAAATGTAAACCAATACATTAAATGTGTACACATATACCCAAAATTTATTTATCTCCCAAGAAACCGTGTAAACATTTATCATATGTTATTTTCCATACATACCATAAAAACTGTCATAATTTCCTCATCCAAAACCCCCTCATCCTTTACTATATGAAAGTATTTATAAACTAGGGATGATCATCTTATCCTCTATAATGTACAGAATTAAAGAGAACTATTAGTCTAGTGAAAACATGAAAATCCATTAAAATCCATTTTTAAAAAGAAACATAGAAATAATAGAAAAATAATATAGGAACCATGATACATAATTTATATATAGAACATATGTTCAACCATAAAAATGTAATAACAAAACTGTCCAATTCCAATTATAGAGTACCTAATGCATTAGAGGGTTATAATGGTGCTAACTCGTCATATCATTAGTTATAACGGGGCTCAACCTATCATATATCGAATTATAATAGGAATAAACCAATAATATATCATTATATAACAGACTAAACTCGTAATTAAAATTTACAATGACAATATAATGATTTAAGAACCAGAAAAACGTTTCAAAATCATTTTTAAAACACATTTGAATATTAAAAAATCGGTTTAAAAAAAATTAAAACCCAAAATTGCTCATATAATAATTAAAAAAATTTATTTAAAAATTAATGTAATAACATTTAAATGATAAATAATTCATTTAAATAATAATTAGTTTAACAAAATACACAATTTCAAATAAAAAATTTCTAACTATTTTAATAGAGTTGAAAAAAAGTACTATGAGGGGTGTTTTAAAAGGATGATCGTTCCAAATGTTATATCAATGAAGTGAGGGTTATTATAATGAATAATTTATTTGTATTAAATATAAATAATCATATAATTTTTTGGAATTAAACATAATAAATTCATGTTTTATTTTGAACATATGATTAGAATTGTATAATCAAGATGTAAAAATTTTATACCAAAGAATGGAAGTTGGTTAATAAATTTCCTTACAGTTTGTAATCTGTTGAATCATATTAAAACTAAAATTCATAAATATAAAATAAATCATTTAATAACTTTAATATAATTATTATAATTATATTATATATAAATTGGATGAATATATATAGGCCACACAAAATAAATAAGTAGTGAATGAGGCCGATGTCTTATTGAAGTAAAAGTGAGATGTCAAATGCATTGAAAGTGTGTATCATTATGGTGAGATTTAATAAATGGAATCATTATGTGTAACAAAATTATATACCAAAAAATTTATTTTTGAATATAATATAAATCATTCATAATTTATTCCACATATAGTACTGGAATAATATAATCAACGATGATGACGTATAACCAAATGAATGGAAATATTATTAAGAAAACCAATCACTTGTGTGTTGTAAAATTTATATTTAAAATTATTTCATTATTTAAATTACGAACTATAATAATATTTATAATACATTATATGATAATTTTATAACACTTTATGTCACATTCATTAACAATAATTCTTTATTTTCATTATTTCAGGGGCGTTCGTTTCATACTTTCTAGACCGGTCCATGGGTTTGTAATTATAGATGTTTTTATAAAAGTGTATTATAGTTCTTGATGTGGAATGAAATAGTACTAATTTAATTTAAATTTATTAATGTCTATATATATCATTTTTATTTATTATTTGTGGATGATTCATTTGACAAAATAGTAATAATTAATGTTTAGTTTATTTTAGCGGGTTTTCTGAAAAAGACAATCTAGTTTCGAGTTATTTCATAATATGTTTATATATTTATTATAGAACATAAAATTTGTTATAGTATACATATTAAAAACTTTTTTTTTTCATAAATAGTCCCATTATTTTCATACATTAATGAGTTATTGGAAAATAAAAAATAATTATTCATGTAGACTGTAAACCGCTATAATTTCAATAATGGATCTGTTTCATGGATTAAGAGGATATAAGAAATGAAAATGATATGATATTTTACATTATAAACATTAAAATAAATATATACATGGTTAGTAGTTGTAATTTTCTTTCTATGATGTATATGTGAATAAAATAGAAGAATAACACAAAAATAAGATATATACTTTGAAAAAATTACCTTTTGAATATCACCTCATTAAGAGAAGCCTTGAAGTCCTTGGATTTGGTATTTTTGGGAAGACCCAAAAAACATATATGTGGGGATAATGATTATTACGTATTCTATAAGATATTTTATTATCATCAATTATTTTAATTAGAGAATGGGGTTGTGAGTTAGGGTATTTATAATTTAAGAGGGGTGATTTTATGTTACTAAATAATGATTATTTTATAAAGAACTCCAACAACATTGGTGTAGAATTAATTTTAATGAATTTGGATAATAATTAATAATGTAAATTATTTTTAGGGTAGTTTAGTTCTTCATATACAAATTTCATTTAATAATTTTTGTTATTTTATTCAGTTTTTTAACATTAACCTATTTAATTATTTTACTTCTACTATAGTAAATATTTTTTACACCATGATACCTTTTTATGCATAAAAATAAAATTAAACATTCAAAATATTTTCACATTATTATTTAATATATGGATTTCATTTTATCCAATCCAATTAACATAACTATACAAATTATAATTAAAATTAATCATGTATACAAGATAATAAAGTTGGGTTTTAAGATGAAAAAATTCAAAAGTTTGAAATGTTTTTATATCCATTTAATTGTAAATGATATTAAAAATAACTCAATTTGATTTATAGAAGTATAATTGATCAATGTTTACATTAAACTAATTTGAAAAGTATTTTTACATTATAATTTTTTAGATGTAATGAATGGTTTCAATTAAAAAGTAGCATTTTCACTGTTCATTGAAAAAAATGTATCTAGAAAATAGGAAAAATTCACCCCAAGATAATATTTATAATATAATATAAAAAATAATGTTTAATTTTTCGAATAAAATTTACAAAAGGGTCAAAATATAGTTTTGAAAATGCTTCCCCCTTAAAAGACAACACAATTTCATTTTTGAAAAAAATACACCTTTTTATGAATAAAAAAGGATTTAGTATTATTATAAGACAATAAAAAATATTTTATGAATTTTATAATAATTTATTGAATATATTTAATATAAATTATATTAATATATATCACAAAGAATTAGGGATTTAATTTCTATGGATAAATTTCTATTGTGGGAATAAAATAATTATTTTTAAAAATACATCATATACATTGAATCATATTTATTTTATTTAATAATTAATTGATAAAAAATTAATTAAATTTATAACCATTATTAAATTATATTTCAATAATATTTTTAATCTCATTGATTACCTCCATTTTCCATTGGGTATGTGAAAACTACATCCTTTAGATAATAATATTTAGTTATTTTTTAATCTCAAGGTGGTGTAAATTTTCTGCTATTCTACATAGTGAATCATTTCAAAATAATTGTATTTTACATTCTCCCCCACCCCCTTTAATAAGTATCTTCTCTAAAATTTTAACATAGAATAAAAAAACTAATGGTTTTTCTTTTCAGTATACAATTTTTGAATTCCTGCAATAGAAAAAGATCAATAAGACATCCATTTGAAAAAGGTAGAACACAAAATACAATGGTCTCATGAGAAAGAACTAATTAGGTTTCAATGTGGTAAAACATGGACATTGAAGAGACAATAACATATAACATTTTGATGGAGGGTTATAGAGAACATGTTCATTATGAATCTATCAATAACCAAATAATAAATCTTTGATGGGTTAAAAGACCATAGATTTAACAGTAAAAATGGAAATGGATAACAATTTTATTTCAAAATGAATTTATTGAATTAAAATAATTATTTTTATATATATACTAATTACATAATGAAACATAGATAATACACCCGTATATATTCTTCCATTAAAAACTTTCCACCCAAATCTCTAATTTATGATAAATAATTAGTATTCAAGATAAATATTTATACATAATGAGTCAGAATCCACTTAAACAGATCAAAAAATACCCAAAAGTATAACTAATTATTCATAATCAAATTATTAGTTATATTAAACCATGCTAGTTACTAAAATATATAATATTTCAAAAAGAATAAACCTTTTTAAGAATAATTACTTCATTATTTGGAAAAAATAGCACTAATAACCCATGTTTAGCATTTATCATTCAACAAATAAATATCTATAAAACTCCCACAAAATTATTAAATAAAATTGAAACACATTAATTGAAATTAATTGATCACGTAGTAATCCAGCATAAATTTAATATTTATCATCATATAATGTCATTAAACCAAAAATATTGTAACACCCCGAGATTTTATGATAAGTATACTTTTTAATTTGTTTGATTTCATGTGTTTTATATTACACCATGATTTTCTTGTGTTATACGCAGCACTGTATTATCTTATAGTATACGCAACACTATACTTGGATCGTGTTATACACAATTTCATGTTTATTTGATAGTAGTTATTCTACGCAACATTGAGTGTATATATATATATATATATTCAATTTATAAATGAAATATGGTTGGATTTTGGTATACGCAAGAACAAAGGAGTCTTTCACAACACGTAACCCTGACTTGGCTTGCATTACATGCAATCATGACCTTCCTCGATAGCGTGTGTTGTACGCAATACCAGGTTTCACTAAACAATGATATATGTTTATAATTTATTTATGGACTAGCCGTTATGAATAGTATCAACTAAATTTTGATTTTTAAAACATTATTATTCATATTTTACATTTTCTTGAACAAGGTATGAGACCAGGAAAAAAAATTGGGTAAAATAGGTATTTTTAAAAAAATGCAGTTTTTCCACCTTTTGATGGTGCACCAACTTTATATATAGTTTTTGACATGTTTATAAGATTAATTTGACAAAATAAAATTATTCCTCGGATCTTGGATATAAAAATTTAATTTGGATTATTTTTTCATATTATTCTGATAAATTTTATATTTTGATGAACAGTAAAAACATGCTATATTTTAATTAAAGACATTTTTCATCGCAATAATTAATATGGCCAGATTATCTTTTTAATTGGTTTTAAAGTGTAATTAGAATATATTTTTTCTATTTATTCCAATGTTGGTCATTGGAATTAATTTCACTTTGAAATTGGACATAAATAAGTGATGATCTTTTGATATATATTGTTTCTTAAAAACACACTATTTTTTTTGATAACGGGAATTCATTTTAGAATTAATTAATGCCACTTCTATGTTATTAATTTGGATCAATAGACATCAGTTTTGAATTAGGAATATCAAATAAAGCTTAGGCTGTATTTTTGGTATTTTTCTGAAAAACATCAATTTTTGATGAATAGTGAAAACACTGAGTTTTTTGGTTAAAACCCACTTTTTATTTAAATAACCATTTATTTGATTTAAATTTATTTTAGGTCACAATATATACATAATAATTATATAATTTCAATGAAAATTATTTGAATCATTTTATAATAATTTTAGATTTATAAAAATATTATTGAACTTTTCCACGTCTTTTACCCACCACCTAGGAGCTTTTGTAATTGTTCATAAAACATAATTTTACCACTTCTGTGAGTTGAATTTTAAAAATCCGAGAGACATAGTTAATATCAAGGAGTAAAATTTGGTTAAATTAGAAAAAAATAACATTGGATGAATAGTAACTTTTTACTTTCATTTACCACGGTTAAAGGTAAATAGGGTAATTCATGGTTAAATGAATATTATAATAATTCAAAATTACCTTAACACTTGTCAAAACCTTATTGTATGAGTAATGGCCGACCATGGGCATCCTTGGGTCGATTTTGGGACCCCTTGAAGCCACTTATGAAGGAAAATGACACATTAGATTAATTAATTTAATGTAAAGACAAATTTGGCATTAACAAAAATCCTTTAGTAATTAATTTTTATAAGGGGATAAATAAATTATATTTTCGACTATAAATTTTCATTGGAAATATAAAACGATTTCCTAAGTGATGGTATTTTTTTTATAATTTTTAGAAATCAAATAAATTAAATTATTTATGAAACAATAATGATGCAGTATTTACATCATTAATAAATGAGTTAAATAAATAAGATTATAATGATAAAAATATTATGAAAAACATGTCCTATTATTATTGGATGATTTTATTTCGAATATGAGTCTTCTTATCTTCAACATTATTTTGTTTTGGATTTCTTGAAACGTAAGATAAGTTTATTATAATATAAGGTTTTCAAACTTTCTTAAAGAGCCCCTCCTCCCCCTTATAAAAGGAGACCACTTCTATGAAATTACTCACACCTCTCAAGCCTTTTGGCTCATCCAAAATCGTCCAAAATAAGCTCCCTACATCCCACTCCTCCCCCTAGAATCCTTATATTAGGCAGAAGGCACTTCAAGAAGTAATATTGGTTCAAACCAGGGGAAGTTAACCAAATAAATGGTAATAGTTTCTCTTTAGTTGTTTTCTTTTATTCTACTTATCCAACCACTAAACTATTTTTAAAACATTCTTTTTTAACAACATGAATATCCTCAAAATACTAGGAAATTTTTATGAGACGTATTATAACTAAACTTACACACACCTCTATCTAATGGATGAAGAACAAACTGTTTTGGTGGATGATAAAATGACACCTCACGAAACGATGATTGTTTGATTTTCTCCTACCGCCACTCATGGTGGCCATTATGATGGAACTATATTTATATATGATATATATTATTTTTATGATTTCCTTATTCATCTTTACTTCCAAATTATATCAAGACTTTATGGTTTCCAAAGTCAGTAAATATGATAATCTCATTTGAGGAAGTGCGGACTACCGCCCCCTCAAAGTGATGTGATTCATTAATGCCTTATGTGGGATGTATAAAAAAATGGAGTTAATGATATTATGTCTGATATTATACTGGAATTAAAATATACCTATTCAATTAATATAATAAATAGAAATGAAAATTGTGTTCATGCAAACGTACGGTTTACTGTCTCCATGAATGGTGCATTTCATTTCATACCTCCATATGTTATGTACTATTATAAATACATGTATATAATGTATATATAATTAATATATATGATATATAAATCATGATTTTCATTCTGGAAGTAAGTTAATCATGATATAAGTAATAATAACATCAAGAATAACAAGTCCAAACACGTACGATAAATACCATGATTTTACACAAAATGTTTCTTTAACATGAGATTTACAAAAGAATGGGTAATATAAATTCATAAGTGAACCATATATGATATCATAACATTTAATATGATTCGGTAATATGTTAATGAAATTATTTAAATCATTATACCGGAGGTTTGGATACGTACGAAGCATATCGGACATAATGTAAGGGATATCTTTTCCAATCTCGTTTTTATCCGACATTGTTTATTCGTAAGTATTTACTGGGGTTATTTTAATCATCCATGTACATGTTTTCTAGAAATTTTTTCATGTATGTTTCAAGTCCCTTTTACCCAATTTTGACTTTTACTACATGGTATGTAAGGAATCTTTTTTATATGCTACAATGTGTTTTGTGGACTTTTCCGGAAAATGTATGAGAAGAACATTTTTTTACTTATATTTCATGAAAGGATTTTTATGGTTTATAAAGACATATTTTCATGAATATTCCTCCAAATGATTTCATGAATATTTTCAACAAAATTTCTTTCTTTTAAAATTTAATGGCATTTTCTGAAAAAAAAATTATTTTCAAGAAGAAAGGATATTTTCCTCAAGAATTCATTTCATGTGCTTTATCAAAACTGTTTTCTATCTAAGATGAAATTATTTCATATTTGTATGTTTCAAGTATAATGTCTCTATGATTTATATGGCTTCAATTTTCTTATGATGAAATGATATTAATTTTTTTTATATGGATTATGTTATGATGGATTAATGTTTATGAAAACAAATTTATTCATTGGGTTATGATGAATGATTTATGATTGTCTTTTGGCACACATAAGAATGATTTAAATATGAGATGGGTGGGACCTATATCACCCTCCAATGCATTGGGTAAAGATTTATATCTAATGAGATAGACATGGGTAGAACTGCATGTAAATATGGTTCAGTAATACAGGGCTGGAACGACATGTAAACCCGGTTCAGTAAGGGACTTTGTCCACTAAGATGGTCTTGGAAAAAATGCCTTGGCTACTATGGAATTCATATCATGTGCTTAATGTTTTTCCACAATTACATGTTTTATTCCCATGATATTCTATCATGATTAATGTTTCTTTGTGATATATGCCTTACGTAATACCATGATTTATGTCATTGCTCAGGATTTTTATGTTTAAACATTATGTTAATTTTTTAAGTTCAAATGTATATGATTTGTTTTATTTTATCCATTATTACCCTTACTAAGAATTTGAGATCACCCTTTATATGTTTTCTTTTCCCCAGGATATAATGAAAGGTTTTAGGTAAGAAAAGAAAAGTGGAAGATCTTTATGGGAGATGTTGAAGATCTTACACCACGATTAGAAGATTATATTCCAAGTTTTCAAAGACACTAAACTATTACAGTCCTTGTTTGTTGGTTTTTGTTATGTATTATGTATTCTGAAAAAGTAATCTAATGTCCATTTACGTCAAGCTTCAGGAATCTACAAATACTTATAGTAAAATGATTTTATTAATCAAATAATCATTATGATATATTAGTAATTTTCATAAGTAAACATAATAAGTATAATTAAAATATGTTTCTAATATAAAACTCATCCTTTTATTCATGAATAAAACCCCATATTATTCTTGGTTCCTTATACATATAATGATACCAAAATAGTGAAAATATTATGAAATAATATTAATCACTTAATCATAAAATCATTATGTTATACCATAATTATAAATATGATAATAATACCTTATGAATATGAAAATAAAAATTATAAATTATATTGTTTAATTTAAAAAATAATACTAAATATGAAATAATATAGGATAGTTTTAGGTGATGCAGCCTTACTTTCAATCGGTTTTGGGGTAGATCACATAGCCTCTCAGGATGTGATGGTTTATCACACAACATATGGGTTGTCCATTTCCTGAAACTATATTAATACAGTATATATTAAATTAAATTAAATATCAAAACATTCTACAGATAACCATTAATAAATTTAACCTCAATATCTATCTTATAAATTTCATTTTTATACCATTAATTAAGAACCCATAATTCAATCAAAATCAATGATTATATACACCAAAAATACCTCCAAGACTGCCAAAAATATTAGCACCAAATGTAAGGGCATTGTCCCTAAAATAACCTTTTTTTAAACATAAAATAAAGGATTATGTGTACATAAAAAATTATCAAAAATCATTAAATTTTCCCGAAAAAAGCATCACTATTATCACCTTTTTAAAATTATTTAGATTCCATCAATCATGTGATTGGAAAATTATAAAATCCAAACATACAATTCAAAAATCCATAGGTTTTTCTTTATTCCCATTATATTTTTGAAATATCACTATATAAAAAATTATAATATTCAATATAGTACAAGTTCTTATATTCAACTTCTTCTTAAACCATTAATCATTTTTCATTGTCTTATTCCTTAATAATTCATTATAAAATTTAAATATATGAATTACAACAATATAATTCATCAATATAATACCCAAAATATTTCGTATAAATAAAAGCATGAAATAAATCATACTATTAATATAGAAATTATGAATTATTTAATATCATATTTATCTTCTAATGTGATAGGAAACTCTCATAATGTAGATGGTCTTGTAATTTTTTTTTATTTTCACCTCTTATGTGATATGGAAAAGAAGTTACTTCCAAATAAAATAAAAATAATATCATGATTCCTAAAATATTTATAAAACTTGACTTGGGTTATATAATTCGAACAGTTTTCTTATAGTTGATTTTAACAAATTGCAATATATAAATTTTTTGTGAACAATATCATCTAATAATACTGATAAACAAATAAAATTGATGGGAGAAGAACATTGTAAATGGTATATTTCCATACATCTTGATAAAGAAACCATAATCATTATAAAATAAAATCATTTAAACCGCAATCGAATTATTAAATGTTTTTATTAAAATTAACTTTTTAAAGATATTTCCATTATAAACTCAATAATTTTTTAAACATGAAATCTTTTGGACCTAAATTGATTACCAACTAAAAATTAATCAATAATTATATCATTAATCTCCAAAAAATGATCCACATTAAACCCCAATGGGATGTCTAAGGAATTGAACATATCATTATTCTTAAACATATAAAATTGTGATGATATCTATATCACTAAATAAATAATTACAAGGAAACATACTAGTATTCATAGTTGTATAATCCCGACTCTAAGGCCAAATATAACGACCCAGACATAAAAAAATTATTTTATAGTAATTTTAAAACTAGAGGTCACTTCATATTCAATAGTATCATTTAGGTTTATAGTTTAATATAATTTGGAATGATTTTTAGCAAGTAAACACATACATTACATTTCTAATCATATACTACATATACATTATTTCACTAATGGAAACCCTATTAAAATAAAACATGTTTTATATTCCAAAAATATCTTAACAATGTTAATGTCTTCATATAAATAATCATAATTAATCTCTTAAATTAATCAACTCAGTTAAAAACAATGGATAAGAGTATTATTATTATTAATGGAGAAAAAGAAACAAAATTATTGATTTAGTGAAAACATTAAACCCCATCAATGAAATTTTCATAAAACATATTAAAAAGAATAAAAAATGATTTATGTATCTTGGGAAATCATTTATATATTACTAAGACTTTTACCCTTACAAAATAAATTACCAAATGGTCTACCTCAATCATTGGAATACTAAATGCATTTGAGATCTATAATGGGGTCAGTAGTCATATCTTAAGATATAATATTGATCATCCCATCATACCATGATAAAAACTGGGGTTTAACCCATAATATCATTCACTATAATGGGATAAACCAATATTAAAAAATTAATATGTTCTATATCAAAAATTAATCCTTTGAAAACTCATTTAAAACCACTTCTAAGATAATTTTTTTAAACATTTTTTAATGTTCAAAATCACATTAATATTCAATAAACCAAACAAATTATAATGATTCCATGTTCATTTAAAAATTATAAAATTATAAAAGGATACATTAAATTATTAATGTGTTAATAATAGGTGATAATCCTCTCATTCCATCTAAATCACATTCTTTTTTGCTTTTGTAAATGAGATGAAAAAACATTAAAATATAACTTTTAAAAGAAATCCCATTAAAAATATCATATCAATTATGTAATCATTTATTAAGTGAGGAAATTATATGAATTTTAAATAAATAAAAATAAATAATGGTTTAATACAACCGAAAATATCAAAATTTCATTTCACATGTAATATTATCATGAAACATTCAAGAAGTAAATGTTTAACCCAAATTGTAGAAATTGGGTTAAGAATTCACTTACAATTTACAATCAGTTGAATCGTAAGCATCATAATTATAATAATAATAAAATAAATATTGAATAAAATTAATATAGTTAGATTTATTATATTATATATCTAATAGAGTTTTATATGCTCAACACATGTGAAATGTGTTGTAAGTAAGGAAAATATCTCACAGATGTAAATGTTAGATGAGAAACACTTGTAACGTTCTTATCGTTAATGTGAGATTTAATCAATGGGAAAAAATGTGTAAAAAACTATATCCACAAAAATAGATGTGGTAGTACAATGAAAATATATAAAAATTTATTTCACCCTTAATAATTCATTATCTAATCAATTATGATTGTGTATAACCTAATAAAAAGAAAATATGTTAACACACCCCTTACCTTATTCTTCCCCTTAGTGGTATATACATTAAATGAAATAATAATCGATTATATATTGTAATGAGTTCATTAAAAATATTTTAATACTTGTAATAACTTTAATATATTTTAATGACAACTTAAGACCCATTGAGTAATCACATTTCATTATTTTCATTATTCTGGGTGAATTTTTTTATGGATTCGTGATTCGTTTAATTGTGTATAATTATTGATGTTACTATAAAATGGATTTAAAACCCTAGAAGTGGAATGAAATAGTATTAAATAAATTCTATAATTATATTTTGGGAAATATATAAATTTTACTTCATTTTAGAGGAATATGTATTTGATAAAACAGAAATGAAAATTGTATATTTTATTTTGTCATTTTATTCAAACATCACAAACATGATTTGTTTTATTAAATATTATTTTATTATTTTATTTATATAACATGAAACAGGTTTTAAAATTTATATTGAAATATCAATTAACCATATTGATACATTAATTTCTACTCATGATGGTGGTAATGGAAAATGAAAAATAATTATTCATAGAGACTGTAAACTACCATAATTTGGACAATGTATTCATTCATTGAATAAGAGGTGAAGAGAAATGAAATTAATTTGATATATTAAATTAAAATCTTAAATATCATTAATATAATTGTTTCTTGCGTTATTATTACTTTATGGAATAACAAAGTCACGATAAAATAAAAAAATTAAAGGAAAAAAGGAGTTGTGATTTAAGAAAGTTACCTCTTGGATATCACATCTTTAAGGGACCTTTCGATGACCAAGGAATACATATTTCGATGATAAAAATGCACATGGACGTTGGGAGTATTATGTGTCTATGATTTTTAAGATAATTTATCATATTCAATGTATTTGAGGAAAAAATATAATATTTTTGTGTGGTATTTACTCTTTAGTATATGTGGTTTTAAGAGAATAAAAAATATTTATTTGACAATTACATTTAACCAAATATAGTGGGCATTAATTTTAAAAATTAATTATAATTAAAGTTTAAAAGGATTTTTATTTTGTATAAATACCTCAAATATCCATTGATATTTATAGTGTTATTTATTTTATGTGTTTTCTATTTTTTATAACCCCTTTTATTTATTTTACCCTTAACATGGTAAATAGTTTTGTTAATAGGGTAAATTTTTAATACCAAAAAATGAATATGATAAAACCACCTTATTATAACCTAATTATTAAAAATATGGAATCCATATTACCAAATTCAATAAACATAATTAGATAATTTATTTTAAAAATTAATCTCACAAACCTGATGAGAAAGAATATTTTTAATGTGTTAATATAGAAAGGATTGAAATGTTTTAGTATCCAATTTGAATATAAAATTGATCATAGTTTCCAAAATTCTATTTATAGATTTATTATTTATCTATTTTTACTTTAAATCAAATTTAAATTATAATTTATAATTTTATTTTTTTATATAAATTTCTAGTTTTCAAATAAAAAATATTATTTTTTATTATTTACTAAAAAAAATTAAAAAAATTACAATAAGAAAATTAATATTATAAAAATTTAAAAATGATGTTTATTTTATAAAAAAAATTATAATAGTGTCGAATTTTATTTTTTAAATAATAGAAACATTAAAAAGTAGAGAAATTTACATTTAGAAAACAATTACTACTTTATCTGCTTAAAATTAGATTTATTCATATCTTAATCCCATATAACATGATGAATTAATTTAAAAACATTTGTTTTAATATATAAAATATCAACCTAATTATGATCATTTAATAATATTGATTAATTTAATAAATAAATATAACAAGTTTTTTAGAATATAAAAATGAGTATTTATAAAAAAACACATACTTTTTATAGAAATGATTTTTATTTTCGTTTCTAATTAATTGGAAACAAATGATATATTTTTATAAAAAAATTCAAACTATATTTTTATAATTTATTATATCTCATTTATTATTTCAATTCCAATGGAAATGTGATATTAATCAAATTTAGATAATAAAATTTATTTATTTATTGAAACTTGATGAGGTGTATCTTTTATTATATTGTTCATACATGCAAATTTATTTTAAAATATCAGGGTGCCACATTATTCAGATATTATTTATTAAAAAATAATTTATGATTTAATAATTGTTTAATTTTGGAAATTATATTTTTATCATCAAATATTTTAAATTTCATCAATTAAATCTATTTTAGGTTTACAATTATATTTTCAAAGATTGTTATTTCAACAATACAATATAATTTTATAGTTTAATCATTGTGATTCTCAATTAGAGGTATTTTTCAACGAAAAACGATGGAATATCATTTCCATTAAAAATAAATTTCTATATAACCTAATATCCTTTGATGATACATTGAATTTAATATGGATGTGACCTAATGAAATAATCTTTATTCATTCTCGTAATCGTTCATGTTTATAAAGAGATGATTATTATATAACCCCTTCCTATTACATGGGTTTTATAATGATAATTTTCTTATGATACCCACTTCTTTTTTATATGTTGTAATGATATGAATAACATATATTGAAACCACAATAATTGAAAAAGGTTATGTTTTGATGAAAATTTAAATAAACATATTTATCTTCATCATTTCAGATATAATGAATGTTTTATGATCTACTGGAATATTTATTTATGACATTAATTACCTGATAGGTGGGAATTATATCTACATCCAATACATTAGTTAATAAATAATGTTATATGAGATTGAAGGTCACATAACATGATATTTAAACCCCAAAATAGGATATAATTAAGGTTATCCATAGCATGAAATAGGGAACACATGAGTTTATTTGAAGCCCTAAGTAGGTACATTGGTGGTGATCCCAATACTAACATGTTGTATATATCTTGGTGGATAGCCTTGACATAATAATTTTTATGCATAGTTATATACAAAAAATATATGTATTGTTCCACTTTTATTCCCTTTATGGAAAAGTTCATGGATTCAATAATAATTAATGTCATATGAACACATAATATTTATTCAATGAATCATATTTATGATCAATGACTTGTATGGTATGGTTTTCAGATTTTATCTTCATATTATTATACCCATATTCCCATGTAATAATGACCCCTCTATTGTATACTAACTCATAGTATTGTAGATCACCCTCTCCTGTTTTAATTCATTATAAAATGATAATTTTTAGTACATATGATAATTTTGATAATGTAATGACCCGGAAATCCTGTGAAATTTATTTTCTTAAATACATGGGAATTTTACGAGTCCGCAGTTTCTGATGGTGCCTGATCTTGAGGACCGGTGTGCTCGGAATCAATTTCTAAAGTTTTTTTAGGTACATTAAGTAAACGTACATGTGGGATTTTATATCTTTTGAACCGGTGATAGGAATTGATATTTGAGGACACCGATTAACTCACAGTGCCAGACTTTTCTTAAGGAGACCTTTACTGCAATTGTGTTTTATATAGGTTGGAAGTTAATTTGGGGGGTTTTCTAATTAAAATTAATTAGAATATGAATAACATATTTTTATGAAGGTGGTGGTTAAATCCACTAAAGGGAAGTTGGAAGTGGGGCCCACCGCCAACATAACCTCCCATGGGAGGATATTGTGTGGTGGGGACCACACAAACAATCAAACCCCTCAACTCCCCCTTGAACACCCATAAACTCTTGGAACTCCGCATAAATGTTTTGGAGCCTCTCCACTTCCCATTTTCTCTCTTTAATGGTGCAAACACAATTAATTAGTAACTTAATTAATTAATTTTGAGTGTTTGAATTATTTTTAATTCATCATTGCCAACATTAAAATGAGGGATGATATTATCTTATTTTGGTTGGCATAATTTTTGTGGGGAGAACTAAGGAGGAATAGAGAGAACCTTCTTCCCACGAAGAACATGAAGAAAATCTACCCCTCGACGAAGAATTCCCACCATCTCCAATGAACAAAGATACCATCTTCGATCTTTGTCCAAGCCAAAAGAGGAGGAGACGCCTATGAGGAATGTTGACAACTCTTTATCCTCGAACATTTCCCGACGTCAATGGAGCAACATCGTCTTCCCACGATTCCACCGAGCGAGAACCATTTACGAGGTAGGGGATTTGTACTATTTTTTTAAATTGTGATTACACATTCATTATTCATCGTATAAAATTCTACTTAGGAAAACCAAATGTTATCAAATGATGAGGAGGGTTTGGACCGCATGAACACATCCGACCCTCCAATTTGTTGTTTCCATTTGATGACATTGGAGACGGAGCCGAAAGGCCACGTTTCCATCGCACCGCGCCAGAGAATAACCATGGGCAGGTGGACTGTGGTGGACGGAAGAGGAACCGCGGCTGGGAGGACCGCAACAGATGAAGAGGCACGGTGTCGTCGCACCGTGCAGTAGAGATGAATGCAGCGGACCGTCTGGGCCGCGACGGTTCTGTACTGGTGCCGTTGTGCATGCCGCATAGAGGAAACATGCCCCGCGTCCATGGGCCGCTTGGTCGAACTGAACCAGCCGCCAGCCAGCCGGATGGGCTTGAGAACCGGGGCGCCCGCAGGCGCCGTGCGGAGGAGAGGCAGCCCATAACTGCAGGCCGCTCGGCTAGGTGAACCGGTCGGCCGCCTTCCTGCTAGACTGGGAACCGCGGAACTGTGTGATGAGAACCGTGGCCTACGTCTGTGGTCCATGTGGGATGGACCAAACTGGCCATCTACGACCACCCGTGCAGAGGAGGGATTGCGCCGCATGTCGCCGTTGGGCAAAATGAACTGGCCCGCATCGCGTCCCGAGTCAGCCGGTGGGCCTCGCCCCACCGGCACAGGCTGGGTCCACAGGTGGTTCGTGCCCCACCAGGATGAGCCAACCCCCCAACTGGGTCGGACTCGCCGAGTCGGGTCAGGCCGACCCGCCACAGCCCACTGGGCTTGACGGGCCAGGCCCGACATCGCTTAAATGCATATATCTCTTAGATCATGCATCTGATTGACGCACAGTCTATGGCACTGGGACCCCCGCAATGAAGGGGTAATGTTTCGATACACTAAGTGAGTTTTGGAAAATTTTGGTAAATATCTGGATTTGGTTCAAGCGTAAATCAAACCGGGCCCCTAGAACAGAAATGCCAATAACATTCAGACTAGGCGTCTGATTGATGTTTCGTCTATCACGTTGGGTTCCTTATGATGAGACAAAGCTATGAGATACATCAAATATAGAAATTGTGATAGTTGATGTATCATCACTTGGCTCGAGGAGCGATCCCTCCCAGAATCGAGCGCACTGTGTGGAGGAACCCTAGAGCTGACTGCGACGACTACTTTACCGGAATCCTGCATGGGTTCGAAAACGAAAACTGCTATACCAGAATCCTACATGGTTTTGATAGTGATTACTACTGTTCATGAATCCTCCATGGGTATGATGTTGATAATACTGTAGCAGGATCCTCTGTGGGTCCGACAGTTCTGACTCCTGTTCTTGTATCCTGTGTGGGTCTGACAGAGTAACTGGTCCTGTATCCAATGTGGGTCTGACAACATAGCTGGTCATGTATCCTATGTGGGTCTAACAGCTTATATGAATCAGTTACTACATCATATCATCTCTATCCCTCTACGAATGTTGTATACCCGTGTGAGCTAAGGCTTGACTTTCAATCATTATCATCGATGCGATTGACCTTACTTCCTTTGTGGAATGGGTTGTGTTTGGGCTCGAGATTTGGAGCCAGGCTGTGACTGTAAACTTAGGTATATGTATGGTCATATAAAAATGTAAGTATGGTTTTAAATCTTTGTTTTTATCTCACTTATGTGGTTTATCCTTCGTGGATTCTGGTAGACCTTCGGGGGTCTCAAGGACCATACTGAGTATCATTATACTCATCCATGCATGGGCTATGCCCGCACATCATTATATTTGTTGTAGACGACAGACATCACTGATCGAGGAAAGTAGTTGTAGAGCTGGATGGTACCCATAGGTGGACCACTTGGTGAGACATACACGGAGCGGACAGACAGGTCGTAGGTGCTAATGTGGTCATTTGTACTCACCCATCAGGTGGGATCCCCAGAGGACGACTCAGTAGTTCCTGTTTACACATCTGAAGTTGTACTAGTTTTACAGTTGTTCTACTTTCCTATTGGTATTTTATTTCTGAACCCTTTCCTTTCAGCACATTCTTATTTATAAAATTTTACATAGTGCTTACTTACAATTGTGTACTCCGATGCTTGTGTTCCGGCTGTGTGTGTGATACAGGTTAAATGGAAATGCCTTCCCTTTTATAGGGATAACACCTTTTCTGTTGGTCTCCAGCCCCTGGCCTATGGAAGGCAGGCTTGGGGTAGTCACGACACGGGCCCCGAGGACGGGTCGTGACAGAGAAGGTTTTAGTCATGATGAATGGGGCGGGAGGTGATTTAGATCCATTATGGGATAGTTTTTTACATGTCTATTTTTCCAATGAAACTAGACCAAAATGATTATTTTATTGATAATTATGTTATATAATAAACATTTGTATACTAAGATGTGATATTTATGTATCATAAATTTGGATCATTACATTTATTATCACCGAAATGTTTTCTTACCCATTGGAAATTAAGATGAGAAAACAATAGTGATATCTGTGTTGATATGTTTAAGGATACTAGTATGGATAATTATAATTATGTTTAAATATCATGGAATATTAGTGATGTATAAAGAGAGTGGTCATAAACAAATTAAATCCCTTTTTGAATGCTAAATATTGATGTCATGTTTGAATAGATATACCAAGGGGTAAAAGCTATGAAAAATACCTATCAATCTTATCCTGAGCATTACATGGCATAAATAATTAACCATAATGTGCACAATGTTTTAAACTCCAGGGGATAATATTTGGGACTTAAAAAACTCATATAAAATATCATGAATGATTTGAATAATGACCATGAATATCATTGGTTAAACAAAATTCAATATTAATTGACAATTAGAATGGATAATTAAAACTTAATATAAGAGATTTTCATGATAAAGATTTTTTCCACAATTATTATAATTCACACAGTACTTTTTTTGTTGTAGTCAATGGAAAGGACCAGAAGGAATTGGGATAACATTGAATGTGACAGACAATGTGTTGACAAAAAAAATATTTCGATGAATGGATTGAATAATACTGTTATAAATCCAAGTTATTGATCATGATATATTTTTATAATCATTCACCATAAACAACTCTAGGGATCGACGATGAAGAGGCGTAAATAGTATTCATATGATTTACTAAGTGGAGAAAATGAAGGAAAGAATATTTTTATCATATATTTCTATATATTTTTGAAGATGCACTTATGAAAATGCCTAAATTTATCAAATACATGTTTTATGTGAGTAGAAAAATGTTATATAGAAAATAATTGATGAGGAAAATGATATTTTTAGTAAATAAAATTGATGACATTATTTGTCTTCCTATTGCATTACAAATAAATGAATATTCAAAACGTGGAATGTTTGAGAAATACAAAAATTGATGTCCTATATGGAAATCCAAAGTGGTTGATAAAAAATTAATTGTGAGTAATTTTTTTCCATTACTGAGTAGACGATAGATGACATAAGTGTTTGAAAATTTATGAAAGAATAAATAATGAATCATAAATAATGGATTAAAAATAGTTTGGAATGATTAAATTGATTGTGTATTATAATTAATGAATTATGTGATTTTAGAAATATATAAGGATTATTCTATAGAACATTATCATTATGTATTGTCATGAATACATCAATTGGTAAAAATTTCCAAGATTTTTTATTAAATAGTCAAATGAAATTTTATTAAAATCATTTCATTAATACAAAGACACCCATTAACAGATGTGTGATGATTTTGTGCATAGAAATGTGTTTTCACACAAATAATTAAATAAATAACTTTTTTGAATAATTTTAATAAAGGTAAAATACGATAAATTCAATAATAATTATAACATTCATCATATTTGTTTTATATATGAAAAATGAGTAAATCAATTTATTCCATATATATATATTCATAAAAATATAGTTATTCATATTTTCCAAACCTATTAAAATATTAACATTTTCAATTTTATAATATATTTTTAACATAATAAATATTATTTTTTAAATCATTATTTAAAAAATACCTTAAAATATATTTTTTATAATATTATGAAAATATAAATTTTTCAATTATTTGTGAAAAATAATAGCATTTATTTAAAAGTTTAATTTTTATTCAAATTATTTATAAGATAAATTTTAATTTTTAATGGATTTAATATTATAATTAGTTCAATAATTTTAAAATTAGTCAATTTTATGACATTGTAATCTATTTAATATTTAATTTTGGTAAAAAATGTTTTAAACATTTGCTGTTTTTCTCATTAGAAACCTATTTTTTTTGTGCATTTGTGCATAATTTTTTTTAATATATTTAAAATTTTGTTTCTGTCATTCAGAAAAAATAATTAAATACTGTTTATAATAATATTTAATATTATATATTGTGATAATAATATTTTTTGACCACAATAAAGTTTTAGAAATGAAAAAATTAATTACTATGTTTAAGGTTAAAAAATGATTATCTATGGTTAAAATAAATTCATAAAGTGTAAAACAGACAAGATTGTATTCCAACACAAATTTTATATCTAAATATTGAAATTATAACCTCTAATTTTTTATAGTGACCCATTTTGGAGAATTTTGTCATGTGAAATATGTTCGTACATATTATTGTCTTCAAAATTTTAATGTGTCCTCTCCCCCACATATAAAAGGCCACAAACTATTTCATCTAGTTACATTTATAAATATCTGTTCTTCCACAATTCCTTATACAAATAATTTATTTAATTCCATAAACATATCTTATATTACTTCATATATGAGAAATAAAAAAATAAAGGCTTTAGATTAATCTGAATGACGTTGTCCTATGAAGAGGTAATGTTTTTAGGTATGGTTTTTTGTTTCAATTATTCTTGTAAATCCCTAAAATTTATAATAAATATTAATAAAATTATTAGAATTAAATAATATTATCTATTTTTTTAGTTTTATGTAACAAACCATATCGATTTCCACCTAAATCAAATGATAAATGAAACTTTCGATCATGTGTTTGACCGTCTTCGGCCTCATGAGCTGGTATAATTGTTTATCTATCACCAAAATAGACTAATGGATATCATTATTGTTGTAATGTTTATATTATATATATATATATATATTACCCATGTACCTTTGTACATATCATCCTGAAACAAAATAGTAACATCGCACAAGAGTGTGATATAATACCGCTATAGGAATCGATGAAATGTATTTATAATTTCCGTTTCACGTGGATAAAAATATGGAAAGATTAAATGAAATTCTATGATATTTTGAAAAATATTCTTGTTTTGTAATTATGATATCATATATAACTTCTAACATTCCATTCCCTTGTTGATACAATCATGTCATTCATGTGTACAGTGAACTACCACTTCAAAATGTGATTTGGTTGTAGTTTCACTTAATCTATACATGTAAGGTACTATGGTCAAAATTAATTCATATTTGTGATATGTATTACATAAAAATACTTTTTGAAATTTAATTCCACATAGAAAATCGTATCATCCAATCCATTGGAAAACAATAATGTCTCTTGTGTGTACGTGTGGACTACCACATCTACATAGCGATTTTAAATTTATTATTTTAGTAATTTAGTGGATTGTAATAAGTATTTTTCTTAACCATATATATATATAATATATTAAATAATAAAATTCTGTAATGCGTATATATTATTTAGATTTTTTTGGTTCATCGATTAGGAAAATATAAACTACATTAATGCATGTGTAGGTTCTACAATCTCCGTGAATGATTTATTACATTTTCTATATATAAATAACGATGATTAATATAATTAAATATTAACTTCCTATATTTGATATTTATATAATTTTTATCGTTATGTATATGGCTGATCCATGATAAATGTAAAAGTAATTAATATTATAAATAAAAACACAGACGTAAAACAAATATGTTTTTACCCAAAAAATGATTTTAACAAGGAATTATGACTAAATGAATAACAAAATATCATATATAAATTTAATTTGGTATGATATATATATATATATATGAATGGTTCCATAATAGAGTTTCAATAGTCAAATTTTTATTATAAAATAGTTATACATGAATACCAAAAACGATGAGACATTGAGTAAGTAATTTTTTGTCTCACTCTTTTTTTCCATTTTCCAAAAGACATATTCACCACAAGTATATATTATATAGTGTATATATCTAATATTAATGTAGATCATGATTATTTCCCTCAAAAATTTATTATCAAGATATTTATTTTATGATCTATCTTTCAAGGAGTTTATAGTTCAAAAGATACCACAACGATGAGTGATTATTATCTCAAATTTTCTTCATTGCGACTAATGTTATGTTATAAACCTTCCATATTTTATGAGATATATATATTTTCTATTTATTATGTAATATCATTATTTTTTTTATCATGATATTAAATGTTTCATTTAATTTTATACCTTCTTATGTCTTATGATTTAATGTTACCAAAGGGAAATGGGTCTTATAATACAATCTCAAAGATTATTAGGATTTTCTGTGTTTATATATCCAATTATGAAATATTATAAAATATATCAGAACAAACTAATGAATTTTATTCACCTCAAGATTTTTATTTAGGATACATGTTTTACCATAATGTATCTTTCTTTGTGTACTTGAGATTTCAATGTATTTTTTTATAGAAAAATGAATTTGATTCATTCTTTAGTAAAAAATGATATTTTTATTCAATATCCATGTAATCTAAATATGGCTAGAAAAATAATGAATTATACTATTGTAGTGTCTATTTTAATTCATATACATTATTTATTTTTTTTTCTAAAAATATTAAATGGAATCCTATGGTAATTTTTAGAAAATTGATCAGCATGATTTTGCCAATAAATTGAAATGGTTCTTTTTTAAAGTGTAAAACAATAAAACATATTATAACCACTCATTTTTTAAAGTTTTACATTTTTATTTTCCATGAGTATTTTAAAAGAATTATTTTTCCAAAATTTCATTGATTTTCTCAATTTAATAATATATTTTCATTGAATGTTAATCATCCCCCAAAATATTTTTTAAATAATCCATAATGACTATAATCAAGGATTAAACATTTAGTTTAAAATAGAATAATATTGAAATTGGAAAATCTTTTAAAAAAATCATGTCAGAATACTATTTTTCTTAATAAATGATTTAAATGATTCTTATTGTTTACTTTAAATGTATTCAATGTTCCTTAATAAACAATTCTATACTAAATTGTGAATCTTTTATTTTAAAAATATTTGTTTTTAAGATATGTTATTTTCCTAAAGAAATGATCTATGTTACTGTAAAATAAATATAATTTTGTATCTAGGATTATTCCATCTTATGATACTTATGATTTATTTGTATTTGATCTTATTATTCTATATTTACTCTTTCTCATGATTTTATTTCATAATTATTTTATGATTTTGTTTGGACCAGGTTCCCCTTTTATGGGATATATAATGAAAAAATTATTATGATTACAACTTATTTTATATGGGTTTTAGTGAAATGATCAAATGATTATGCAACCCATTTATATTACACAATTTATATATGATGACATGATAATTAATATGATTAGATTCATGGAATCTAATATGATTAATGTCTTATGATATATTTGAACACATATGTTTGATTTTCATTATTTGATTGGTGGGCCTTATATATACTTCCAATTCAATGAGAAGTGATTAATCTTATATGAAATCAAATGGTCTAATAGATGTTATATGAATCCTGAAAAAGGGTATATGTGACGTTATCCCATTTCAAAAAGAGGTAACCATAGAGGATTTTTGAGCCCTATATTGGTGCAGAAGTGGTTACTCAATAAAAAACATGTTATAAATTTCTTGGTGCATAGACATGACATATTAATTTATATGATTACATGTATTTCAAAAAATATTATTGAATATTCAAATTAATTTATCTCAAGGATAATTTTGTCTGATTCCATTATGAATTATGAATTATGAACTCCAAATATTTAGTGAATGACTCCATTTTCTGATGAAGGACATACATGGTATAGACTTTATATGTTATTCTCATGTTCCCATTTACATATGCACATGTAATATTGATATCTACCTTGTTTATCCTGACTAAGAATCATATGTCACCCTTTATTATAATTCATTTCCCTGGAAAATGGTGAAATGAATTATGTATCAGAATACTATTAATGGTGCTAGTTATGAATAACATATTAGGAGATGAAATAACGTACATATAGACTACATGAAAATGTTTTCATGATTATAAATGAACTCATAATAATGAATTTAGTGGGGATGATTATTTTATGTAATGAATATATTGTTACTATTTATAATTTTGAATGATAAGTTTGCGTGATTTAATTTCACAAATTAGAATCAATTTTTTTGAATCATCCTTACTAGTATATAGAACGTAAGAAAAATTTAAATCATGTTTGTATAACTAAGAAAAATTGGAATTTGATGTCTGATTTGTGAAGTTATAATGGAATGAAATAAAAATATGTCATCTGGGTAACATTTTCAATATATTACAATTACTAAGTGGTATATATTCAATGGGTATAATAGCAATATACATCATACATCAGTAGATCAACTAGTATGTAGTTAATATACATATTCCTTATTTAGATGCTGAAGATATAAATTTTTTTTATAAAATATTATTGGAAACAATTAAAATATTTGGAAGTGAATGTGAAGATACTAATTTTTATGATAAAAAATAATTTATTATACCCAATTATTTATTATAAATTATATATATTTACTAATTTAATTACACATAAATAGTGATATAAATAAAATTAATGTATAAAATTTAATGAAATATTAGTGAAATAAATTGTTGACATTAAAGATATAATTAAGGAAGTATATAGATCAAGAATCTTTTAATAATTTTATTATATATTTTTTTATCTAATTAATTTTATTCATTTCAGTTAAATTATATTTATGTTCAAGGATATTTTCGGGATAAATATTGATTTAAATGAATTTTAATAACCATTTTTCATGTGATAGATATGGTGTGACTAATTAATCTATTTGAAATTGGGAATATATTGAATGGTTTATAATGGATAATTATATTTTTTGATATTCTAATAGAGGGATCAATCATATTCAACTGTGGGAGAGAGTATTGGTTTCTTAATGTTTCCATATATGTAATCTAGATACAATGAGTAAGAAATTAGAAAACATATGGAATCATCAAAATATTCATTCTAATAATTTGTATGATTCATTTCGTCTCTATAAATATGAAATATTAAGGATATTAATAATTCATAATGATAAATTGAATTTTGAAATGACTTTATTAATTTAATATTGACCCTATATTAAATTAGTTTCATCTAATATATATGGTTGAAAATAGGTAAATGTATGAACTTTTTCTTAGGATGACAAGGCTAATATAAGAGTACATTTTTAATTTTGATAGTGTTCTTGAAGATGATGTATGTGTTATTAAAATATCTATATGGGTGCTGATATTTGAATAAGTATCATTTTTACTTCCATTGTAGTATAATTGAAGATACCATAAGTTTCACTTAAATATTTTGATGTTACATCTAATGGATTTTAATGACAACGGTTGTGAGTGACTGTGTTTCCATTAAAACCTAGTATAATCTAATATAAATGAAAATACATGGAGTGCATAGAAGGGGCAGTTAAACTATGAAATATGATATTAAAAGGATAATCTAAACACCAAATTTAATGACCCTCACTCAGATACTAATAATAAAATATCATATTCCTAGTTTGATGGCCTCTAGTGATTCAAGACAATATTTTTAAGTCTTTTATTGAAAAATTATAGTGATTATCTATGAAATATTATTGTCTATGATTTGAAATTAATATTTTTTAAATTACATAATAATATCCAATAATAAGTTTTTAAAAAAATAAAATAAATATTATTATGTTGAATACATTTTATAAATTTTCTATATATTTTATGGAAATAAGTTTCTAGATATTTTGTTTATATAATATAGTGAATTTTAATAAATTAAAAATGTTTGGTAATTGTGATATCCATACCTTATTAAGAGATATAATTTTTAAAAAATAAATAAATAAGGAAGATTCTTCAGTGGTCGACTACTATATGAGGATAAAATATGATGTCTATAAAAGGAATGGATGATTAGGATTGAATAGATATTTAATCCTATTTATTCTACTATTGGTCAAGTGTTTTGAATTTTTTTCTAACTTATAATTTAGATTTGGTACACATTTATTTATTTCTTCTATGTATTTTACAACTAAAATATAGTCATACAAACCATTGTTGGTCACATAAGGGGATGTTATCTAGTTTTATTTCTTGAGTTAGAATATTTAATGTCATTTGTTGATAGATTTAATTATTAATGAATGATTATTAATTTATATACTAATTAATTAAAATTATTTAACATGTTAATTTTTTAATCTATGGTGGATAAATCAAATAGTCTACACCACTTAGTCATGATTTAATAAGATTGGGTATTCTAGGTTGATTGGTGACTGTCTATATATTCTATGTATAATAGATAGGATATTGGGTGAAATTCTAATTAATTTGGAACAACAAATTATAATTGGGTATTTTCTGAGTGATTTAAAACTATTTAACAATATTAGGGTCACTATTATATAATCAATAACATATGATGGAGTAGTGATTTTGATAATATTACTTTTATATTAGTTGGTACCATATTATACAATAATCTGCGATTGATGATATTATTTTGGAATAATTAATTAATTAATTAATTAATTAATTTCATGATGTGTTAATTATATTAATGAGCATAGTTCAACATAAATGCTCAATATATGGTTTAAGATATGACCATATATTTTTGTTTCATAAAATCTATTACTTTAAATTGATTTATATTTTCATAAAATAAAATTAATTCTGAATCATCCCCTTCCAAAGTAATTGTGAAAATTGAATTCATTAAAAAATATCTAGAGAAATTAAAAATTTAAGATATATATATATCTATACATAATTTTCCATATTTTAAATAATTTTCACACACCATCTATAGTTATTTTGAAAACATGGACCATTTATATTGAGGTTGTTCTAATATAATATAATTAAATTTGTAATAAAAGATTTAATACAAAAGATATTTTCATTCCTAACCCCATAATTTAGATATGTCTTCAGGAAAACCATTTCATTGAATTTTTAATACAATTTTAGTAGATTTTTCAATAAGATAATCAAGTGAAACAATTAGTGTTTCTTTAGATTAATAAAATGTCAAAAATATTATCCAAAAATCGAGAGACCTCTACATCTGCATCATTGAAAACCAACACACTCAAATTTCTATATCTACTTTTCCAGTCAATTTTATATTAAAATACATTCTAATAGAGATTATTTTTATATTTCATGTTCTTAAATGTGATGAAAAAATGAAAAATATTTTAGAGTTGGAATTTGTATGCTCTACATTTAAGCCGAGTAAATTTTCAATACACTATGTTAAGTCTATCTAATCTATATTATCATTAGGGTATGTATATTTGGAATGGATATAAAATTTATATTCATGGAATAAATTTAACTAGGATATGAAGTTGAGTATATATGTCTAATGAATATTCCCTCTATAAAAAACCTAGACATTTAAATTAATATTAATTTAATGTGAAGTGGTTTGAGAACGAATTTATATAATTACCTTGGATAATTCATGATGTTGTGTTCAAGTATCCATCTCTAAGTCAAATTTATAAAACACATCCTAGAAATAATCTATCAAGGACTATATGTTAATTATATAAACATACTGGATGGATCATTTGGGTGACATCTAAATAAAAAAACACAAATTGAGGCATGATTATTATTAGAAATAATTATACATAATTATTAGTACATTGGTATTATTAGTACTGACCCTAGAGAACTATAGATGGAAATAAGTTTTGAATCACATTACAATAATATAAAATTAATGAATTAAAGACTATATTTAGAAAAACTGATATCAAACAGTCATGTGAACATTAAGAACCGATAATATTAAATTGACTATTTTCTACACCTAACCATTATATTAACCAATGTGTTGAAGTAGGTGGAAGAAAGCGTTTTTTTCTATCTTATCCACAATAATAGTTTTCACAAGCATCCTATATATGAATAGATATAAAGCCCCAGCCTTAATCATCAATTAATCTTGAGTTATTACAAGATTAAACATTGATGATCTTTTCAGGTTTCGAGTTTTAGATATTTAGATCATAAATCATGAATTATATTCAACATTTAAACAAAGTGGTTACAAAAAAGATAGTATTCGTTTCTTCCAATCAACAAAAACATATTTAACATAAAACATGGATTGTTTCTTGACACTTCATTGACACAATCATCATATCTTGCACCTTTCCCTTGACCTATGAAAAAAATTTCAAAAACATGGGATGAGCATAAAAAGCTTAGTAAGGGATATAAAAATGTGGAAGGGAAACATGAGTACATATATACATAAGAATTAAATCATAGTTTACCCATAAAACATAAGCACTTTAACATAACTCATCAAATCATGAATAAATCATAGAAATCATAAGACGTAAAGGTAACTTGAGGAATTCATAACATTCTTATGTAGGGAGTAACCCTCTTGGTTACGTTTGGAATACCCATCATAGTATATTCCCTAAATCTCTTTGGAAAAACCGTAATGTTTAACTCCTACACGTTACCCAGTGCATTGGAGGGCTATATCGGGCTCACCTGACCTTAGTTTATCACCGAACCACCTGTCTTCATAATAATGCCCAAGAACCATAAGATAATCGTATCACATAAAACATGCATAAAGGAAACATAACATGTCCAATTTTCAATCACAAGATATCTATACCACAAATTGATATAAAAACATTATGAAAACCATTTTCAATACCTAAATAAAATAAAATTAAAACATGGAATTTTTTTTTATTCAAAAAAAGCTTATGGCTTGTAGAGGAAGTCGAAACTCAAATAATGGTCACGACGGTGGAGAAGTCGTTGTCGCTGCATATGTACCACAAAAAACATTCATTTTTTCATTTAGTAAAACGCTTCATATAAAAAAATATTCCTTTTGAATAAGAATAAATGTATAAAGGGATTATACACTGTATAAAATAATATTGTGTATAAAACAAAATATGCCTCAATGAAAGGAGAATGAGACGAAGTCCCATACCTCGGGTCCGACTTGACTCGATCGATCATTGATGTCCTAAATTATAAACATGAGTTAATTTCTAATTTCTTAAGAACATTTTTCATGTTCATTATTACTTTTATATCACTTATTACCATGTTATGAACACTATGTAATTATTTATGTTAATAATGGTCGTTTTGTCGATCCTTGGTACTTGAGTCAAAAATAAACTCTTTATAATTACAAGTTGTGCATGTGGTAAAATATCCATTATATCAGAAATTATATTCATGTTTTAGATATCATATATATAATATAGATCCAGTATATACATGCATTTATAATATTACATAATCATTTAGAGGTAAGAAATGAAATGCAATGTTCATGGAGACGGTAAGCCGTACGTACGCATGAATGCTATATTCATTTCTATGTCATATTAATGGAATTAAAAATAAATGAGAGGTATGTATATTTTAATTACAGAATTATATTCATCACTTATATGTAACATACATCATATATATCAATTATATATATGTACTTATAATAGTACATTACCTTTGTGGATAAGAAATGGAATGCACCGTTCATGGAGACGTTAAGTCGTACGTATGCATGAAAGCTACTTTCATTTCTATCTCATACTTTAATGGAGTGAAATCATAATTATATAAAGCTATATTATAATTCCATTATAATATCATATATAATACCATTAAATCCATCCTTTATATGTCCTACGTATGGCATTAATGAATCAAATCACTTTGAGGGGGCGGTAGTCCGCACTTCCTAAAATGAAGATATCGCGTATACCCATAATAGAAGCCATAAAGGTATTCCATAAATGAAAAATACAGAAGATTGAGAAAAACATAAACATATAATATATCATATATAAATATATTGACATCTTTATGGCCACATTTGAAGGTGTTAGAATAATATTGAACAATCATCGTTTCATGAGGCAGAAATTCGCCATCCAAAAAAATAGTATGCTCTTTAACCATTAGATGAAGGTGTGTCTAAGTGTAGCTCGAATTATTCATAAAAAAAGATCCTAGTATATTTAAGATACCGTATTTGATACAAAATAAATGAATAAAAATAGATTAGGGGGTTTTAGAAGCAAAATAAAACAAAATAACACAAGAGAAAACACTACCTTTAAAACGGGTAACTCTTTTTTATTTGAGCTCAAAGGCTTCGTTGGGAAGACATCTGCCCAATGTGAGGCTTCTATGAGTTAGAGAGGGATGTGGAGAGACAAAATGGTAAGGGGTTGTTCGAGCCAAAGGCTTTTGAAGTGTGGGTAAGGTTGTAGAGTTGGGGGCCATTTATAAGAGGAGAGGAGAGGCACTCTTGGAATGTTCAGAAAAGATGCATTGTTATAAAATTATTTTCGGATAAAAAAGGTCCCAAAATTATAAATTTTGAAGATATGGTGATAAGGGTTCGATATCCACCCATCCAATAGGTTTTTTAAAAGTGTAGGTCTTATAATTTACATTATATTTTCATTTTATTTAAATCGTTAAATAATGAGGTAATCGTTGCATCATCATGGTGTCATAAATAATGTAATTTATTTAATGTCTAAAAATTATAAAACAAATACTATGATGTAGGAAATCATTTTAGATTTCCAATGAATATTTATAGTCAAAACTATGACCTTCATAACCTCATTTAAATTTTTTTTAGTAAAACGACACATGTTTGTGTCATTTTTACTTTTACATTAAATAAAAGGCATTAATGTCATTATCTTACCCATGTGGCTCCATGGGGTCCCAAAAATCGACCCATGGGTTTTCATGGTCGGCCATGACATATCCAATAAGGAGAGTACATGTGTAAAGGTCATTTCATATTATTAAAGCATTATTTTTATCTCAAACTACACAAATTACCTCTAATCGCGATTAATAAACTTAAAAGTTACTATTCACCAAAAAATTATTTTAATCTAATTGAACCAAATTTTACTTCTTAATGACAACCATGTATGTCGGATTTTTTAAATTCAAAACACAGAGGTTGTAAAATTTCATTTAAATGAAAAATCAGTTTCTTTAAGTACCACTTAGTGGTTTCACTATTCATCAAAAATTGAAGTTTTTCAGAAAAATACCAAAAATTCACCCTAAGCTATATTTGATATTCCGAATTCAAAAATGATGTCTACTTTAAAAAATCCAAAACATTTAATTTTCATTAATTAATTTAATAATTAATTCCAGCTGTCAAAACAAATAGCGTGTTTTTATGAAACAAAATGTATCATAAGATTGACATTATTTTAAGTCCGATTTCAAAGTAAAATTAATTCCAACGAACACTATTAGATTAAATGGTAATAATATATTTTAATTTCAATTTAAATACAATTAAAAAGATAATCTAATCATTTAAATAAATTATATTAAAAAGAGGGTTTGAATTAAAATACGACATTTTTCCTATTCATTAAAAATGATCTTTATCGGATAAATACAAAAAATTTACACAAAGTAAATTTTGATGTCCTGATTCTAATGAAGAATTTTATTTGTTCCAAAATAATGTATAAGATGACCCAAACTATATTTAATGACAGTTCACCACCAAATGGTGATAAGTGGACCTTTAGTGAAAATTAGAGTATATACGCCTAAAATTGAATTCTTTTCATATTTTAAGCCTTTATCCTTTATTGAATAAATGTAAAAACTTTTAACAAACATATATAATCCTATTTTAGTTATTTATATTCATTTCCGCTAATACAATGGCTATGTGTTAACTACCATTTAAAAAATAATATTATATTACTAGTGTGCAATGTAAGATTTCAAAGAAACTCTTTGTTGCGTATCAGGTATGCAATTAAACATAGAAACCCCATTAAAGTAAAATTAATTTTTAATTCGTAAATGTTAATAAATATGAAAATGTATTATTCTTTATTTACCTGGGAAGTTACATCCTTCCCCCCTTTTGGGAATTGTGTCCTCGTAATTTTATTCACTTATCAAAATAAGTGAGGGTATTTATCCCTCATAGCATTTTTAGATTCCCACGTTGCCTCTTCAACCATATGGTTTTTACAAAAAACCTTTACCTGGTGAATTACTTTATTTCTCAACTCCTGCTCTCTTCGGTCAAGAATCTGGACTGGTTGCTCATCATAAAAGAGATTCACTTCAAACTGAACTACCTCTGGGCTCAAAACATGAGATGGATCTGGCATATACTTTCTTAACATCGAAACATGAAAAAAATTGTGTACCTAAGGTAAAATCGGAGGTAATGCCACTCTATATGCAATTGATTCAACTCTCTCCATAATTTCACATGGTCCAATGAACCATGGACTCAACTTTTCATTAATACCAAATCGCATTACACTTTTCCATGTAGAAACCATGAGAAAAAGCTGATCACCTACATCCAAAGATATATCTTTCCTCCGGTTATCCGCATAACTTTTCTGTCTACTCTGAGCTGTTCTCATGTGTTTCTGAATCAACTGAACTTTTTCTGCCATCTCTTCTACCAATTCTGGTCCCATCAGCTTCCTTTCACCTACTTCATCCCAAAAAGCTGGAGTTCGACACCGCATCCCATATAATTCCTCAAATGGTGCAATCTATATACTAGAATGAAAACTGTTATTATATAAAAACCCAACCAAAGAAAGATATTGGTCCCAACATCCCTGATAATCCATACAGCAAGATCATAGCATATCCTCCAAGGTCTGAATTTTTCGTTCTATCTACCCATCTGATTTCGGATGAAAAGCTGTACTAAAATTTAATTCAGTACCCAAGAACTTCTGAAGTCCTTTCAAAAAGTTATAAGTAAACCTAGGATCACGATCAGATACAATGGAGAGAGGAACTCCATGCAACCTGAATATCTCTTTAAGATAGAAACGGGATATTTTATCTAGGGAAAAAGTATCTTGTATAGCAAGGAAATGAGCATATTTATTCAAGCGATCAACAATAAACCAGATTGCATTATTAAATCGAGGTGCCTTCGCCAATCCCACAATGAATTCCATAGATATATTTTCCCATTTCCACACTAGCACTGCTAAAGGCTGAAGCATCCCTTTGGGAAACTGCCGCTCTACTTTTACCTGTTGACAAGTCAAACACTTTATAGTAAAATCAGCAATATCTCTTTTCATTCCATCCCACCAGTAATACTCCTACAGATCTTTGTACATCTTAGTACTGCCAGGATGAATTGAAAATGGAGAACTATGAGCATTACATGAAAAATCTCTCTTCAACTGTGAATCACAAGTCACACACAATCTCATCCCAAATCTCAAAACACAATCATTGTCAATGTGGAATTCAGGAAACTTACCCTTCTCAACCAGCTCTACATTTCTCTGCAACTCACTGTCTTGCTTCTGTGCTTGCATGATTCTGTCTAATAGAGAAGATTTCACTGATACCTGAAACAAAACATAAGAACATCCTGCACCAAAAACATCTATGCCAAAGTTCATCAGATCCTTAACCAAAGGATCACGTCCTAAACACAACATTGTTAATGATGTATTAGTTTTTCGACTCAAAGTATTAGCCAGTTTATTTTCTTTTCCCCGATGTTAATGAATTGTATAATAATAATCCATGATTAATTTTAGCCATCTCATCTGTATTATGATCAAATATTTCTGAGTGAATATATACTTTAAACATTTGTGATCGGTATATATTACACACTTTACTCCATACAAATGATGCCACCAAATTTTTAAATCAAAAACAACAGCAGCTAATTCCAAATCATTTGTAGGATTATTTACCTCATGAGTTTTCAACTGTCGTGAAGCATAAAAAATTACCTGATCATTATGCATTAGGACACAGCCATGTCCTTTCAATGAAGAATCACTATTGATAACAAACTCACCTTTCCTAGAAGGAAGTTCCAAAACTGGAGCATTCACCAGTATTCTTTTCAACTACTGAAAACAATCATCACATTCTTTTGTACATATAAACATAACACCCTTCCGAGTTAGATTAGTCATTGGACTAGATAACCGTGAAATATTCTCAACAAACCATCGGTAGTAACCCGCCAAAACAAGAAAACTACTGATCTCGGTTACATTTGTGGGTCGTGGCCATTCTTCTACAACTTTTGTTTTAGCAGGATCAACAGTTATGCCATCTTTTGAAACAATGTGACCCAGGAACGAAATTTGTTGTAACCAAAACTCACACATTCTAAATTTTACATACAATTTCTTTTCATTTAATGTTTGAAAAATAACCCTTAAATGTATTTCATTCTCCTCTTTAATTTTAAAAAACACCAAAATATCATCAATAAAAACAACCAACATTTTTCACCTGAGTCAACTGAGCCATCACTGAAACAAACTGTTTAGATATGATTCTGACCATCTCAGGATACTGTTTTGAAAGGTCATTTCCCTCTGTATTCCTTCCCAGAAAAGTTTCTCTGTTTCCTCTATGAAAAAACCTTCTTAACATAGAAATTTCTTAGGTGAAGCAACATGGAAATCTTCAAATGCTATGTCATTTCAATTTGAGCATAAAAAAATATTTTCGGATAATCATTTAATAGAATTCTAACTCCTAAATTTATCTAAACCGACCTCTGATACCAACTATAAGGCCCCGACCTTAAACATCACTTAATCTTGAGTTATTAAAAGATTACACATTGAGAATATTTTTAGGTTTAGAGTTTTAGAGAATTAGATCATAAATCATGAATTATATTCCACACTTATACAAAGTGGTTACATAAAAGATAATATTCGTTTCTTACCATCAACAGAAACATATTTAACATAAAACATGAATTCTTTCTTGACACTACCTTGACACTATCATCATATCATGAACCTTTACCTTGACCTATGAAAAACATTTCAAAAATTTGTGATGAGCATAAAAATCTCAGTAAGGGATATAAAAATATGGAAAGGAAACATGAGTACATATATACATAAGAATGAAATCATACTTTACCGATAAAACATAAGAACTTTAACATACCTCATAAAATCATGAATAAATCATAGAAATCATAAGACATAAAGGTATCTTGAGGCATTCATAACATTCTTACATAGGTAGTAACCCTCTTGGTTACATTTGAAATACCCATCACAGAATATTCCCTAAATCTCTTCGGAAAAACCTTAATGTTTCACTCCTTCGCGTTACCCAATGCATTAAAGAGCTATATCGGGCTCACCCACCCTTATTTTATCACGGAACCACCCATATTCATAATAATTCCCAAGAACCATAACATAATCGTATCACATAAAAGATGCATAAAGGAAACATAACATGTCCACTTTTCAATCACAAGATATCAATACAAAACATTGATATAAAAAAATTATGAAAACCATTTTCAATACCAATGTAAAATAAAAGTAAAACAAGGTATTTATTCTTTTATTCAAAAAAAGGTTATGGCTTGTCGAGTAAGCCAAAACACAAGTAATGTTCACGTTGGCGGAGAAGTCGTTGTCACCACATATGTACGACACAAAAACAATTTTTTTGTCATTTAGTAAAATGATTCATATAAAAAAGGATTCCTTTTGAATAATAATAAAAGTCAAAAGGGATTATACACCGTATAAAATAAAGTTGTGTATAAAACAAAATATTCTCAATGAAAGGAGACTGAGATGAAGACCCATACCTCAGGTCCGACTTGACTCGATCGTTCTTTAACGTCCTGAATAATAAACTTGAGTTAATTTCTAATTCCTTAATAACCTTTTTCAAGTTCATTATTCCTTTTATATCACTTATTACCATGTTATGAACACTATGTAATTATTTATGTTAATAATGGTCGCTTTGTCGATCCTTGGTACTTGAGTCAAAAATAAACTCTTTATAATTACAAGTTGTTCATGTGGTAAAATACCCATTATTTCAAGAATTATATTCATGATATAGATATACTATATATCATATATATATATCTAGTATATACATGCCTTTATAATATTACATAATCATTTATAGGTAATAAAGGAAATGCACCGTTCATGGAGACGGTAAGCCGTATGTACGCATGAACACTACATTCATTTCTATGTAATATTAATGGAATTAAAACTAAATGATAGGTATGTATATTTTAATTCCAGAATTATATTAATCACTTATGTGTAACATACATCATATATATCCATTATATATATGAACATATAATATTTCATTACATTTGGGGATAAAAATGAAATGCATCGTTCATGGAGACGGTAAGCTGTATGTACGCATGAACGCTACTTTCATTTCTATCTCATTCTTTAATGGAGTGAAATAATAATTATATAAAGGTATATTATAATTTCAGTATAATGCCTTATATAATATCATTAAATCCATCCTTTATATGTCCCACATATGGTATTAACGAATCAAATCACTTTGAGTGGGAAGTATTCAGCACTTCCTAAAATGAAGATATCACATATCCCTATAATGGAATCCATAAAGGTATACCATAAATAAAAAATACAGAAGCTTAAGGAATGTATAAAAAAATTATATATCATATATAAATAGGGAGACATCTTAATGGACACCTTTTAAGGTGTTAGATGAATATTGAACAATCATCGTTTTGTGAGGCAGAAATTCGCCATCCACGGAAACAGTATGCTCTTTAACCATTAGATGAAGGTGTTTGCAAGTGTGGAACAAATTATTATTATAAAAACATCCTTTTATATTGAATATAATACATTTGTTACAAAAGAAATTAATAAAAAGAGTTTAGGGGGTTGGAGAAGCAAAATACAACCAAAGAACACAAGAGAAAACACTACCTTTAAAACGGTTAACTCATTTTGATTTGAGCTCAAAGGCTTTCTTGGGAAGACATCTGCCAAAAGTGAGGCTTCTAAGAATTATATATGGATGTGGAGAGACAAAATGAGCAGGGTTTGGCCGAGCCAAAGGCTTTGGAATTGTGGGTAAGGTGGTAGAGGTGGGGGCCTTTTATAAAAGGAGAGGAGAGGTACTCTTGGAATGTTATGAAAAGATACCTTGTTATAAAATGATTTTCTGATAAAAAAGGTCCCAAAATTATAAATTTCGAGGATAAGGAGTTAATGGTTCGAAATACACCCATACAATAGGTTTCTTTACAAGTGTAGGTCTTATATTTTACATTATATTATCATTTTATTTAAATCGTTAAATAATGAGGTAATCGTTGCATCATCATGGTGTCATAAATAATGTAATTTATTTAATGTCTAAAAATTATAAAAAAAATTACTATGATGTAGGTAATCTTTTTATATTTCCAATGACTATTTATAGTAAAAAATATGACTTTTATAACCTCATTTAAAAATTCTTTTAGTAAAAAAACACATGTTTTTGTCATTTTTACTTTTCCTATAAATAAAAGGCATCAATGACATTATCTTACCCAAGTGGCTCCATGGGGTCCCAAAAATCGACCCATGGCTTGTCATGGTCGGCAATTACACATCCAATAAGGGTAATACATGTTTTAAGGTCATTTCATATTATTAAAAAATTATTTTTACCTTAAACTACACTAATTACCTCTAATCGCGATTAATAAACTTAAAAGTTACTATTCACCAAAAAATTATTTCAATCCCATTAAACAACATTTTACATCTTAATGAGAACCATGTATGTCATATTTTTTAAATTCAAAACACTGAGGTGGTAAAATTTCATTTAAATGAAAAATCAGATTTTTTAGGTACCACTTAGTGGTTTCACTATTCATAAAAAATTGAAGTTTTTCAGAAAAATACCAAAAATTCACCCTAAGCTATATTTGATATTATGAATTCAAAAATTATTTATATTTTAAAATATTCAAAACATTTAATTTTCATTAATATGTTTAATAATAAATTCCCACCGTGAAAACAAATAGGGTGTTTTTATGAAACAAAATGTATCAAAAGATTGACACTAGTTTAAGTCCGATTTCAAATTGAAATTAATTCCAATGACCACTATTAGATTAAATGGTAAAAATATATTGTAATTTCACTTTAAAACTAATTCAAAAGTTAATCTAATCATATTAATAAATTATATAAAAAAATAGGTTTTGAATTAAAATATGACATTTTTCACTATTCTATAAAAAATGATATGTATCGGATAAATACCAAAAATTTGCAAAAAGTAAAATTTGATGTCATGATTCTAAAGAAGACTTTTATTTGGACCAAGAGAATTTATAAGAGTGACCAATACTATATTTAATGATGGTTCACCATCAAAAGGTGATAAGTGGGCCTTTAGTGACAATTAGAGTATATATACCTAAAATTTATTTCTTTTCATATTTTAAGCCTTTATCCTTTATTGGATAAATGTAAAAACATTTAAAAAACATATATAATAATATTTTAGTTATTTCTATTCATTCCCACCAATAAAATGGCTACGTTTTAACTACCATTTAAAATAATATTATTATATTATTAGTGTGCAACGTAAGATTTCAATGAAATTCGTTGTTGCGTATCGGGTCCGTTATCGAACATAGAAACCCCTTTTAATTAAAATTAATTTTTAATTCGTAAATGTTAATAAATATGAAAATGTATTATTCTTTATTTACCTGGGATGTTACAATAGAACCTTTAAAATAATAATTACGAATTAGGAATAAAAAATTAGATAAGATGCCCAATTAATAATAGTGTCACCAACATTATACATTCAAAAAACATAAAAAACTATCTATAATAATCCATCATTCCAATTAACCATTTTACAAAAAAAATAACATTCAAGAACTCCTCAATTACTTAAAATGTACCAATCTATTACCAACATGGTTCTTAGGTTATATAGTTATGGGATGTTGTGATGTTATATAAGAAAAAACATTTAATCCCAAGAGAGATATAATATAAATACATAGTTAATTACCATCTTAAAAAGATCAAAAAGAAAAATTCCATGTAGGATATCTAAAAACAAATAGTGGAATTAATTTTACCCAATCACTATACATGTTTCCAAAAAAAAATCTATAATTATTGAGATTAACAATTATGTGGTTTCTAAATTGAGATATTAGAATGAATCTATATTTTAAAAACTAAAAGTTACTAAAAAATATATTGATTGAATAAAAATTGATCAAAATACCATTTCAATTATATAAAATGGAGAATATTTAAAATCCATACTTAGTTCCCTAGAGGATGAAACAATAAAAGATGTTAACAGAGTATGAAATTCATAATTATATTCCATAAATAATTTTTAAATATGACATCCTCAAACTATACATAGATGAAAAAAACAAGTCCAAAATAATAAATACTTCCATAAGGAAGTATACTCCATGAAGTGGACACATCAAGGACATTATGATTTTATCTTCAGAAGAATGGTTTCATATTTGATTTTCCTATAATATTTAACAATGTTTCATGTTCATGGAACATTTTCAATATATTTTAACATTCTTTATAGGTCTATTAAGGATTATTTATATGATAATGGATCCTTTATAATTATAATTATGAATTATTTTATTAATATCTTGGTGTATAGCAATATGGAATCCCATAATAGTGTTCTCCAATATTGAAAATAGATCCATACAGATTCATGTAGGATTCATAAAATATGTTTTACATAGAGTATAAAATTAAACCCATTTTGATAACTTCTATGTGAAAGTCGTAGAGTATTAAATATACCTACAATAGTGACCCATCATTTTCAGTTGATCATTATTAATGATACCTAATTCTTATATAAGTATAATAATGCTAAATCCAATGCTTTAATTTTTGGAGAATAATATATATTTCAACATAATTTATTCCATTAAATAGTTTTGTGCTATTCATTTCCTTTCCACATTATCACAAAATGAAGTGGCAGATCCTAGTGATGAATTATGTATGTTGTTTGAAATATATTTTATTAGTAAATAAAACTTTTATTTGATACATTCATGATGTATAATCCTAATAACCATGAAAATAATATGTACAACCTCTAAAATTGAATTAAAATTGTCTTTATGGTTTTAATTTATTTTTAACTAACAAGGAAAAATATGTTTTATCTTCTTTAAATTATGTACAAGATATGAATCTGGAAAATCCATATATAATTCTATATTTACCCTCCCCCAATATAGAGTTAATTATTTTCCCACTAATTATTAATATATATATATATATACCTATTTTATTGGGGATTTTTTTGAATATTTCTGTAAATATGGGTCTAGATTAAATAAAATACTAAAATATTATTTGATGGAAAATGTAAATGGTAAGGTTTTTAGTCCAAGTGATATTCTATATATGAGTTCCGACATTTTCATGAACAAAACCTTTTTTAAAGATAATTCAATAGATTTTATGAAACTATATAGAAAACTCAATCCAAAAATGATATAGGTATTAAAGATAGTGATAGTGAAATTTTTACAATTATAGATTATCTAAACTATATATTATAGATAAAGTGTTAGTGTAATTTATGTAGTACCTAGGAAAATATGATTTACCACTATAAAAATGAGAATAATGAATTTATATATATGTTAGTTTGGAATAGTTTTAGAGTGCGTAGATACAACAGGATTCCAAACCACATCAATATAAAATTACTATTCAACATTATCATAATTAACAAAATACATGTGGTATTATTAAAAAATATTTAGTAATATTTTATAGATGTATTTTAATGTTACTTTTAGACATAAAATTACCCTATGGACTAGGAAAATAAAACCATTACATTTCCATGTATGAGCTTTCAATGATGATTTATATTCTATGACCTATGAAATTAGTAATATAAATAATAAATACAATTTGTATGAATTTCATATAATCATATTGAATTTTTCATATATGTTTTCTTGGATTATTAAACTATATATAGAATCAATTTTTTACTATTTGAAAGTTTGAAATTTTAATAGAAAACCATAATTGAGAAGAATATTATTTAATATTTCAATGTTTTATTTAATTAATTATTTATTTACATTGTTTTGTAATTTTATTTCATTAAATGGTATTGGGGTGGATAGGAATGAAGTCTATGTTATAAATATGTTTCCCAATCTAATATTTAAGAACCAAGTTATATGATTTTAATAGATGTTGGGTTATATATTTGGATCAACTAAAATTCCTATTATGATTCTTTTAAAATACCTAGACTAATTTAAAAAGATTTTGGGTTTAATTTTTTACATTAATTGGATAAAATAATATTATATGTTGATGAGAAACCTAACTGCACCATTGGTGATGTCACAAAAAAATTGTTACCACCCCTTTAATAGTATTTTTGTTAATTTGAACTATGTTGTTAGAGTATTATTTTATTAAAAATTATAGAGAGCTTCATAAGTCTGTATATATTGATAAATAACATTATATTCTACCCAAAAACATAATGAAAAAACTGAAAGGGAATTTTTAGTCATTGTTTTATTATATTGGATACATTGATGTCATATTTTTTTAGACTATGGTGACTAAAATATCTAATAATGTATCCTATATGATTCTAATGATGATAGTAGATTATATGTAAATTTCTTTCAGATTTTATATATTACTCCATGTGTTAGACATATAAATAGAATATATGATGAGAATATATAATCATGAAGAATATTATCTATGTATGTGTCCCTAGATATATGAGGAAGAAATATCAGATGATAAATCATTAATATATTCTATTCAAGGATATATGTGGTATTTAATTGTTTTATAGGTACTGTTGTATATTTACATGGACATATTTATTTTACATTTAAATTATCATCACTCTTGATCAACCGACAAACCCTTATACTCAAATCATGATTATGTCTTCATATTTTAGGTGAAAATTTTCATTGAACACATTACAATGATAAAATTTCGTAATGGTTTATCCATTTGATTTATATTTAGGTTACCCTTGAATTATTTTTGTACTCTACATTAAATATTCCACTACATAACTCATTGTTTGGATTGTTTTATAATATATTATATATTACTCTATAAATTTTAAAGATATCATTGAATTTTAGATTTAATTTTCTTTCAATTTTTTTACAATAAATATAATAAAGATTATATAAATAATAAAAAAACCGATAATATTTGGTGAATTTTTTTATGTTTTGGGAATATTCATGGGACTATTTCAAATATTTCCTAAAATTATAATGTCTTATTTTTTGTGTACTATGTTTAAAAATGGGATAAAGCAAAAGAAATAAATAATGAAATATTTTTTTTATTTAATTTAAAATACAATTTTTATAGGCAGTCACTTCCATGATATGTCATCAATAAACTCCCACACATACAAAAATTATCTAGAATGGTACTTGACTAGTCAAGTAAACAAAGATACATTCATTAGAGAGAACATGTTCCCTATTACAAATCCTTGATATATCTTATTTTAGGTAAACAACATTCTATATATGAAATTTAATTAGTTGTTAATAATGTAAACAAATTTTTAGAATTGGTTTTTTTAATGTATAAATATATTATTTACTCTAATTTATTATAAGCTAAAGTAGTATCACTGAAATCATCCAGATGAACCATTCGAGGAGATCTTATGCCTCAAACATTCTTTTAAAAACGATGATTGTTTACATTTCCATAATACATTATTATCTAAAGTTCAAAGATTTTAATTTTTCCAAAAACTTATATCTATTTAAATCCATTTATCTTAAGTAATAATTATTATATAAGGAAATATGAAGTTTTTTTTCTCTGAGAATTAGTAATTTTTTGTTAATTGTTTCATTTTTTTGAGTTTATTATTCAATTTTAGTCATCTTTGAAAATTTTTATGAAAATTATGAATTACATTAAAAATCATGAAAATTTAACTACTATGAGAAATTTAAACTAACTACAAATTCAATACATATTAGTTATATTAATTTTTTTACACACTTTATATGTTTAAAAATTATAGAACCATCATGGCTTCTAATAATCACATTAGATGAAATACTTCATTAAGATAAAACCTCTTACTAGAGGGGTTATTAAATTTTTAACAAGTTCTTACAATGAAATAATGTATTATTATAACCAATACATTAATAATTTACTAAATCATATAGTGTAATTTATTTAAAACATTGAAGCATTGAGGGCCTAGATTTTTAAATTCTTGATGCACTATTATGAATAAAATGTAGTTTTTAAAATAAACTAGTGTTCATTAAAAAAATATAATTTACTGATTTTATCCCAAATAATACATTAATAAAACTATAATTATCATAGTTTAACTCAATTGTGGGGAGGGGGGTAGATTAACTAAACTGAATTAGTTATATGCACTAAATATGATGTTTCAATGATAATTTAATGAAGTTTATAGTGAAATATGAAATGAAATATTGATGAAGGTTCTAAAAATAATCAAATTTAATTGAAAAGTAATGAAAATATCATCCAAACATGTGAACATAATTCTACATAGTATATTAAAAATCAATGGATTTATTATTCCTTCATATGTCAAATCACAAAAACAATGTAAAAAGAAATACATAATACATTTATGTCAATGTAGTGAATGAAATATTAATTATACATAAATGTTTTAGGTTTGATCCTTCTACAAAGTCAAATTAGTGATAAAACAATACAACTTTGATGGAGATTATGTGAATATTTCATTTTTAGGAACATAAATCATTTTCTTATGTTATAAAATAGATAATAACATCCATATATATATAACAATAATCTCAAATAATATCCAAAACACCCTTATAAAAAATTATCCACATGAGATGCCCAAAAACCTAACTCTATATGTATATATATATATATATTTAGTATGTGATTGGTCACCCATGAAAGACATAGAAATGATAAAAATAATTTCCAAGATTATTATATTTATTAGTGATTTAATTAATTCTAGATTTCATATAACATACTGTAATTGGAGGATGAAAAATTATGTAATTAATTGAATGTAATACATAATGAAAATATATTTACAATCCTTTAGGTTATATTAATTTTTTCTATCACATGGTTATAAAAAAGAGAACTCACATTGGGTAGTGTTTTAATGTTTCATTTGGAAATATTTAAGATAACTAAATATCATGGTGTCCAAGGGTAATGTAAGTGGTAATTGAAATATGAAATAGATTCAATATATCTTATTAATATTTAATTAAATTTATTCAGTGAATTTTATAAAATAATTGAGTTTTATATTATTTTGTGGTAAATTTTTTATTTCAAAAAAAATTCTAAATATTTTTTATAATAATAGAATTAAGGATTTTTATAAGTCTATATTATTTTAAATAAAATAAATGGATTTAAATTAATAATTATTTATATTATAATTTAATGGTAAAATTTTTTCATTACAATGGTTTAGGAAAAATTTCTATGTACTCTTCATATCAGATTCACCTGTGTACATTAGGTGAGAATTCAGAAAAGATATGAAATATTAATATGATAGATTATAACACTCTGAATGATTCATTTCTGGTTCTACATGATAAACATTAAATTTAATTACTATTTTTAAAAGATAAATTTCATTTTCAATAGACAAATTGAATTTTTATGGACAATATATAAATCGGTATGAGTTTCCTAGTTCTATAAGATTCATTTCATCTCTATTTTTCTAGAACGGATAATTCATATAATTTGGGAAAGGATAAATATATTTATGTATATGACATTTTTAAATTTGATTAGGATAATCGAATTCAAAATATGGGACATCTATATATCATATATATCATTGGAAAAACATATGCATCATATATATATTTATAAGAGCCTCACAAAGGATACTATAAGAGTTAGTTCACTGAAATGATGTTCCATTTCAGGGGGAATAATTAAAATTGAACTAAACAATTTGGATTTCTTTAGGAGAAATTATAATATTTTAAAAAATATAATGATGGGATTTTATATAAGGATGATCTAAATGTGAAATCATGGTATATCAAGGATATACATAAAAGAACATCTTATGATACATATTTATTCTTCATGACTAAAATTTCACAATAAAAATTAAAAATTTAACATTGATTAAAATTGGGGATCATACGAGTTTCCATAATGATTAATTGATTTGATCATATCATTACTGTTGACCAAGATTTCAAATTAAAAAATTTTAAGCTATCTACAATCAGAAAAGTGAATGTTTTTTAATTGATATATAATAAAAGATTGGGAGAAAAAAATTATCATTAGTTTCTATAATATATTTTAAAAATAAACGTTTTTGGAATTAGATGAATATAAATTATATAAAATTATTAAATTAATGGGGTTCTATAATTGAGATGTTGATACTGTGCATAGAGGGAAAACGTTGGTTTCAATGAATGATAAAAGAATCTTTAATGGAGAACTATCTTGGGAAAAATGAATAAGTAGTATATAAAATTAAGATAAAGATTATATTTAATAATCTATGACATGTAATGTTTTTTCCATTGATCATGTATTGTGTTTCTTTATTAGGATCTATACTTTATATTTGAATTTATATGAATCCATTCCTCTATGATTTCTACCCTTAAAATTAAGGTATATATCATCTTAGTGATCATATAATGGAAGGATATTTGGATCTAATTCTTTATTATGAACATTCAATTCATAAAATTTCTTCTATATTTATTGGTTTTATTATTTTGTGAATCATTATTACATTTAATGGTATTGTGTTCGAATTATTTAACAAGATCATTATTTTCAACCTTGTATGATGTATAAATTCTCTCCCTCTACACAATAATTTTTATATATATTCAAATTGTATAGTATGTAAAGGGGGTTTATAGTTATTGGAATATCACTCCTAAATGAAATATATTTCTATTTTAATTCAAAGGAATATCAATATCAGATTAGGTATTGACTAAATTTTTTATCGATGGATCAAAATTTTTATCATTTATTCCTTGACACACATATAAAAATTATTAGTAATACTTTTTTTATAACTTATAGATTAGATATCATAATATCCTTTAACATAGGTTGAATAATGAAATTCATTTTAATTCCATAATTAACAAAATAATAAGTAAGGGTACAATATTTTTTAATGATGGAGATAGATTCTCCATTACAAAATCAGTCACCAAACACATCACCTTCAATTTAATTCACTAAAATAAATATTCTATTTATTTATTTCATTTTCAATCATAATAAAATTCATTCAAAATCAACTCCTTCTAGACTGATAGTGAAAATGTAAATTTTCAAATTTCTATAGATAAAATACATAGTTTCCATTGAACTCTCAATATAATAAAAAAATATTTTAAAATAATTTTTTTGCAGTATAAAATAATTTGATAGAATTCTATTTTATTTTTTTATGATGAAACCAAAATTTTTTATTTCAAAAATACTATTTTTATATTATCTTTTTTTATGATAAATTTCTATTATTTAGATTATGAATGTTTATAAAATATATTATATATATATATCTAAAATGAACATAATGTTTCGGGACTTGATTATTAATTAAATATAAATAATAATAATATATTTTATGCTAAAAAATAATTTTTGAAGAAAATTAATTTCAATATATGTTCTGCACTTTTTAAATTTAAAATGATCACTATTAAATAATTATTTTATTGATAATTATTTTTTTTCAGAAAATTATTTTATCAACCATCAAATGGTTATTATTTTTCAATGAATATGATAACTATATTTATTCATTAATGAAATATTTTTTAAAAATATTTATTTATGAGTTATGTATTTTTATATTGAAATTAATATCATCAAAATTCTAAATTGATTCCAATAAAATGGATTTCAAGCTTGGAATTATTATTTAATAAATATTTAATATGGAGACAGTCATTTTGATGAATAATAGTATGTTATCTTGTGAAAATTTTGAGTGTTAATAGTAAAAGAAAATAGAGAAAAATGGGTATGACTAATGGGTAAATGCATATTGTATCGTAAAATAGTTTCTCTAATTGAGTGGATGAAGAATTTATATACCATAGTTTATCTTCACTGAATTTTATTCCCATAGTACTCCACAATCAATAATAAATTAAAATACATATTAATTAAGGTTTGGGTATTTGTAGAATACAATATAATACCAACTATAAAATAGACCCTATATAACTACCATTAAATGCAACTATTCTTTCACATTATTCATGAATCATTACCAAAATTCTATCTCATAAAAGGATTCCTTGGGATTATAAATATTTGGATATAATAATGAGTCACAAATAATTCAATTACAATAGGTTTGGATATATATTCTTGGAAACATCAATATGAAATGAGAATGTCCTACCAAGAATGAATCTATAGTATGGGTTTTTCTTTTGAAATTCATTTAATTTAGAGTTATTACGTATTTTGAGCCACTTCCAATTTAACTGGTTCATATAATTACTTCTTGAATTATATTATCATTATTTTAATTTATTTCATAATACATAATTTAACATTTCATATTCTCATGGTAAATCATTTTGTTTCAAATTTTACCAAAACAATAATGATATTTTGAATCATTATATTTTCATTGGATAAAAATAATATTACATTTACTGTATACTTTTCATTTTTATGTTCTTCCATTTCTTTATTTTATATTTTATTTTACATTTCACAATATATAAATTTTATTTCCATTTCAATGAAATCTTTTTTGAGGTATTGGAATGCTCATAAAAATATGATGTTGTTAGGAATAATTAACATCCACTATACTTACTCCTTAGACAAAATTTCAATATATTTTCTTAAAAAATGGTTTTTCATTATAATTATTATATAAAAACATGTATCCACATTTTTAACAATCTTGGTTCATTGTATCTCATTTTCAAAATAGATTTTATTACACTTTCATCAATGATGATTTTTTTAGAACCACCGGAAAATATTAAAAGAAATTTCTTTTCACTATCTAATATATACTTTCCTTAAAAAACATTACAAAAATTATTTATTTTCATGTTTACAGTATTTTATATTACATTAAAAAATTAGTAGGAAAATTATTCTTGTCACATTCGAAAAAATTAGTTTTTAGTGTCATTAGAAGAATTATATTTTTACGGCATTGTTAATTTTATATTTAAACTATTCTAATAAATGTGGATTTTAATTTTATATTTATCCCCAAAATACATATCAGCAATAGGTTTATGTGCCATTTATTACACCCTAAATTATATTATTATATAATTCATTTGGGAGATTTGGGTTTTGGTATTAATCCATCTAATTATTGATTCCAATTTCTGAAATATCATAGTTAATTTTGTATGAGTAAATTAATATTCATTAGTATGATAAGATACATGACGGATTTTTTGTGAAATAGGTATATTTTTTATCGTTATGTTAGATTTGGGATTGATAAATAATTACAATTAATTGGTTAAAAATTATATATCATGAGATAATGATTTAATGAATTGAATCAATTGATATTTACAAAGCTAAATTAATATGGAAAATTTATGTTCTCAAAATACTATGTGTTTAGATAAATTGTTTTTCAACAAATCCATGTATAGACCAAATTAATATATGGATACACATAATAAGTGACCAAATTGATATTTTTACAACTCATATCATGGAAAAAATTGATATGTTCAAAACATGTTGCATGGATATTAATTGAATGTATAAAAATATATTCATAGACATAATTTATATTTTTATAACTCTATGTAAGGAAATTATTAATATTATTGAAAATATATGTATGAATCGAATTACATTTATTTAGGTTCACACCTCTATTTTTGTACATGGATATGCTTATATTTATGCATTGATGTTTGTATTGGTTGAGAAATGCTATGTGAATTTCAATTTTATCCTGATATAGAGGGGAAATTTGTGTAAACGGGTTTAGGTAGAGAATAAAAGTTTTTCAATAAATTATATGATTTTTTATGTGATTTGAGGCCCAGGTTATGACTTAGGTTCATATTATGGATATTGTTTTCTAATTCATATGATGAATATGTTTAAAGTAAAATCCCATACATGACTAGGAAATATGTAATTTTTGTATTGTTTATAAAATGATACAATGGAATGGAATATTCTTATGGGGTATTTGACACTTATCGGTTCTCTCTTATTTTATTGGTCACCTTTACAGGGTTGAAATCATGGGGGAGGTGACCCTTATGAGTCACCATAAATAGATATGACCCTTGTGGGTTCACAATCAATGGGTGAACCATACAATAACACTTATAAGGGATGACCCTTAGGTGTTCATATTTACATTGAAAGACCATTACAAGGAATCAATACATTTAATATCCATCTATACATGGATTAACCTTTTGTGATTATCCTCATAGTGAACACCTTTACAAGAATAGTTTTTTAAAAAAATTAAAAAAATGGATTAAACCGTTATTTTAAGGTTTCAATGGATATTTTATGGTATGTAATCAATGTGAATTTTCCATAAAGGTAACCCTATTATCCATTAAAAAATATTACTATCATCCTTGATTAATTTTATGAAACAGTAGTTTCTTGATCTTGAAAAACTCTCAATGTTATTCTAACACTCCACATCAACTTGTTTCTATATTACATTTATCGTAAATCATAGAAAATATATTACTATCACAATAGAGTTATTATCGATGAATAATTTTAACCATGTGCTAATTTTCCCCATATTATGGACATTTATTTCGACAGGACTAATGTATTTCTTGACCGGGGGATAAATCTATGTTTTCATTGTATTAAAAGAAGTTTGTTTATGAAATTATTTCTTTTAGCCTTTATAGGTCTTTTTGTAGAATATATTTTTTTATCAATATTATAAATTTTTTATTTTGGGTGTTAATATTATATGAGGATTATAGGGGTGGCCACATTACTATTCTTAAAGAGTAGACTGCAGATAGAGAACCAATACATTATTATGTTTTACCCCAAATTGAATAAATGATTAATATTTATTATAAATTATTATTACTTATTTATTTCAATGTGGTAGTGTGAGATTCAGGTTTGGGAGATTGTGATAGCCATAATGGAGTATGTGATAGATTTATTTGGGTATTATTTAAAATTATGGGACATAATTTTATGTAGGAGGTTAATTAAAAATAACCATTGGTTTTATCATGTTATAATCTATCATGTAATATTTGGTGTCTCACCAATTATATTGGAATATCCATTTAGTTTAATTTTTTAATATAAATATAAATTAACTAAAATTGAAAAAGTGTCAATGACTATGATAGAACCTAAATACAATTTTGATGTGTGGGCCACCTATGGATGGTGTATTAATTATAAAAATAATACTATGAGATAAATAGGTCAAGGGGGTACCAATGATATATGAATGAAAAAAAGTTCATGGGAATAGGCACCTTATTCAACATTAGCTGGAATTGTTAGAGAGTTGGGATTCATGGCCAATGGATTGGTTGTATAGTACCAAGAGTTACCATATATCAGGGGGGATATATGATTAGAGAGTGAATCATGAGTTTTTATCTGACTACTATATGATCACTAAGGTGAATATACCAAGGGTGGAAATATAATAGGTTAGATTTGTGGGCCATCCTAGAAGGACTTCAGTAATGATATGTAATTTATGTTATGTCTTAAGAGTAATGACACTACGGAACATCCTATCAGGACTGTGATCCTTTGATATGATGAAAATAATTAAGAGGTATGTGATTCCAATTGAGGGAATAGATTAATATAATGGATTATATTGATATTGAGGAACCAATATATGGTGTATTTGATATGATTATACCAAAGGGTCCTCAGTGTGTGCCTCTACCCTATGATTTTCTAATATATAGTAGTGTATATGAGCTAAAAAACCTGTTTTATATGGATCCTTAGAATTGAGTAATTGTACATGATGGTTTATAATCTACCACTCTATGGATAACCTAATATAAGTGTGATGTGTTTGGACTAGAGGACATTATGTGTGAGGGATTTGTTTATTATATGGTGATTCTAGGGAGAGATAATTTCCTAGATGTGTGAATTATATATTCTACATTATATGGAGTGGAATTTTCCTTGAGTTATTATGGATCATACTTGTTTTCCTAGAATAGTGTATATATGTTCTTGAGTTATAGATGTGATACCATTTTCATGTTATGTAGTTTTTTTCACAAAATTTCATATGAGGATAAGTGATTTTTAGATAGGGAGTGGCCCCCTATAAGTTTTAAAATGAATTTATTTTTTCATTTGTGGGAACTATATTCCCCTAGATCAAGAAGAGGTTAGTTGATTATAATAATACAACATATACACCCCAAGGATCTGAATGATTTTATTCTACTCAACAACACTTCAGTGATGTCCAGTGTACAAATACTTAACCTTGTTTTTCGTCTTAACACCCTAGCATTGATAATGTTATATATTATTACACTAATGCGTAGAATTTTATAAATGGAGATACTAATTGATGAAACATTTACATACTCATTATATATTTATCCTCATAAATGGTTCATTACTAAGTTGTTCAAAAAACCTACTCATGTTATCATGGAATTTGTTTTTGGAGTATACTTCACTAATAGCATGTTTGTATGAAATAGGAATAATACTACTTAATAATATATGATATCATAGATATAGTTTTAAGACTACTATTTAATGAAACAGAAGGATTTTTGAAGATCCTTTTATTTAATCATTTAATTATATTATATATATGATATGTATGTCTGTATATTTGAGTATATATGATGTATTGACTATATAAATTTATCTATATATTTCTGCATTTCATTTTCCCATAGCATGTTATGTTTCATTACTTCGGTGTTCACAGATTATTTTTTCTGGATGATTTATAGTTATTTATCTACTATAGTTTTCTCTAATATATGTATATAATCTCCCCTTAGTGACTTCATAGACCCTCACTAATTTTGGGCATCCTTTTTTATATTTAGAGGAATTTGTGAGGGTATGTAGTTCCCACTAGTCTATGTACCATTCGAGTTGTCATGGGTGTTGGCGAATTACATGGTTATATAAGATCATTTATATTTATTCATAAAAAATCAGATCATACTTAGGTGATGTTTTAGTGTATTGGATATTATGATGTGTAATGAATTGGTGTGCCTTAAACACTATTCCTAAATAACACTCCTTATTCCCTATAACATGGTACTATTACTACTAATTTTCAATTTTTTAGTTGTATTATTTCAACTTATACAATGGACATATGTTTGAGATTTTATCATGTATGGGTTTTTAGATTATATCATGTTAGAATGAATTGTTTTTCCTAATATCATTATTGAAATAGATTATTCCTATAAAAATCTAGTGCTATTATGTTATTATATCCCTAATTATGAGGGTATATTTGTTTAAAATTTAATTGATAACATTTATAGAATTTTCCATAATATATTATTAGTGGTATTCAACACATTTAAACCATAGTATTTTCTTTAAGGAATAAAAATTAGGATATTATGAATATATAACAGTTGATGAATACTAAATATTACACATTGTAAAATATATATAGTAACCCATTGTGGGAAAGCATAATTACATGGTTCATTCCCACTAGTTTCTGGAAAAAAGGTTTCTGTTACCCTAATAATAAACAATAACTCCAATTATGTTTTATTGTATAGTTTTATGATGTTATTAATCGAAACCAAACAATATGATTACAACTATTATCATATTTCGTTTCATGGGTTGATGGATATATATATATATATATATATATAGTTGGGATTATGGACCACTATATTGAAATCTTGTTTAATGTTTACATTAAAGGATCAGTACACTATAGTGATAATGGTATGGAATGTGAGGCTTAATATGTACATATGAGAACCTTATAGTGGGTATTTACTAGCATTAATTACTCATTTATTTGATACACGAGAAGGGGTGATGAAGCATGAATAAGGACCATTGAGATACATCGATTATGGACTAGATGTGAGGGAAAATTACATTGAGATACAGATAATGATATTTTGGGAAGACAATTATTACTGAGAATGGCTATGATGTATGAGGATAATGTGATAGAGGTGTTTTCATTGATTTATGAGTTCATATTCAGATTGAAATCAATCATAGATTCTTTTTAATATGATAAAGGTGTATGAGTGAATCAATTTTAATGTCATATATACATGGATATGGATTGATTTTTTAGGATCCAATGATCTTAATTTTATATCTTTATAAATGCATTATTTATATTGGTTTGATTTATAGGATTACAAAACACATTGATTTTGGGTTTTTTCATGATTGGATCGTGGTCTGTTATCCATGGTAGTTGGATATAATATTGATGGAGTTTTGGTAGATACATCCAATTTTTGAATGATTATAGATTGGTAGGTGGTTTTATCATTCACCATGGGATGTGTGAGATGTCACAATCCTAGTATATTAAGTAATGATATGTTTATAACTATAATAGATTGATGTATAAGATACATTGTAGTTATTATGTGTGTGTGAGCCATGGAAAAATGATACAAGTAATGATATTTTCTGGGATTGATGATATAGAAGGGTGGAAATATGGTGGATACCTAGTAGGGTATGATTTTTTATTAATGATGGGTTTTTAAAACCATTATAAATGATAAAATATTTAGTGACCCATGTATTAATTAAATGATTTCATAATTAATTTTCACATGAAATGTCTCATGGCACAAGTCATTGAGTTGTTATAATGTCATGTGACTTATGAGATTGTGACTCGGGTTATATGACTGGTTGGTAAGAGAGTGTACAAAAATTGGGCTTAACTGTGATCATGGTGAATCATTTATAAGAACATTTGAGAGGTTTTTAAGATTAATATACCTCAAGATGAGTAGTGTCAATGATGACATGAATTTTTTGGGGGTAGTATTGATGTGTATAGGAAATCGAGTGTTGGTTATATGGTGTGACCATAGATTATGGATAAGGTAGAATCCATCAGTATTCTAAGGAATAATGGAATAAATGAAATATTATTAGAATGTTTTTATGATACGATGATGTAATTGGGAATTTATATCAATGTGGATAGATGGAATTAGAGATTTATCGTGGTTTTTTGTTACAGTTGAATAATGTTTATTCTGTGAATATTTGTTAACGAAATAGTGTTGTTGGACCAAGTTAAGGATACACATGCTGAGTGGTATAGGGGATTATGTGTGGTTTGGAGTTCAAAATTAATCAATGTAGTTCTTGGTCCAAATTATCAAATGAATTTCTTGTACACTCTTGGGTATGGGAGAGATAATTTTGATCAGTAATTTTCATAGGTAAAGGACTGAATGGGGACCCTATAAAAATAACCATCTCATTGATGGGTTTATGTGTACAATTTTAACAGTAAATGAATGGTTGAGGAGGTATATATATATTGGTGAGTATATTTAACTAAATTCATCTGCTTCTATTTTTTGTTTTCATTATTTAATTCATAAGAGGAACTGTATAAAAATATATCTATTACAAAAGAACTCTAGATGGATTTAATGTTTTTCTAAGGATGAGTCAGATGTAAGGTTTAATGGTTCCATGTGTCAAAAGAAAGATGTATTTTTATATATGAATACTAATCTAATGTTGAAATTAAACTATTTTTTAGGTATCTATATTTTTATGGGTGTTTAGATATATTTTTTATTCCATTAGAAGTAGTTATAAAGATTGAGTCATGTGAATTTATTTTAGAGGGACTGGCCATGAATTCATTATCATGGTCATCCATAGGATACTCAAATGGTATTTTCTACTATAACTAGGTATAGTAATATTGAAAAAGAACAATATGGGTAATTGGACTAATAGAAATTAATTTGATTAGGAAAATGGGATTATAGGGGTACTATGAATGTGTACTCCAATTTATTAATAGATCATTAGTGTGGAGATCACAATAAGATGAGTCATGTGACCATTGAATTACACCATCATATTTCGGTATAGATGTCTTCTGATAAGATTTGTATCTATGATTTAGTTATGGTTTTGAGTGGTAGTTTATCTTTTGATAATAAAGAACCTTCAATTTTCTATTGTATAATGGAGTGTTGTTATGAGAACTAGAGTAGAACATGATGAATTTATTAAGAATTAGAGACAATTGTATAGTGGGATTAGTATTTAGACACCACTAAGGATTATTGGTGATGATAATATCTATGGTTTTGATGGTGTAAGGACCAACATCAATAGGTGTTGATGTGAATTGATGTAATTTGATATTTTGTACTTCATTCGTGGAATATTTTTTGAAGTGTATTTTAATGTTTTAATATGATAGTTGTGATAATTCATGAAAATGTTTTTGATATTCTTTAAGATCATGTGATTATTTAGGTGCTTCAGAGTTTTATTTTTTATCTGATCCCTCATTTGGACTTATGTATGTTGGTGATCAATATGTGGCTGGGACATTTGTAAAATTTAGAAAATTCCACCACTAGATACTTGTGTTTATAAGATGATTATTACATTTGTGACATATGTAATGTCACCGATAAAGTAGTATATTTACCTATATGAGCACTCGTATGTCATAGGTGATCATTATAAGGCCACCATTATAGATTGTGCTCCTTGCAGGTAACCCTTACATGCCTGTGACCCTTATAGTGTTACCATGTATAGTTGTCCCATACATCATCACTAGATAGGATTTCCCATACATTTTCATCATTATAGTGGATGAACCATAAATTTCATCATTAAATGTTTGGGTACCCATTACATGGATGGCCATTATGAGTTACTCTAGTACTGGATAACCCTTTTTATGTGATCTACGAGGTATTCACCAAAAGGGGTCATCCTTATTGACATAAACCATTCTAAAATTTTTTTACATTCAAAAAATATAAATTTGTTTTTCCTAATTTCTTTATGAGGGATTTTTGGTGTCTTATGATCATTACTATTGTGTATATTAACTATAAAGGGGTATAACCTCTCTTTAACTTCATGGGATAAAAACACTAAATTTATATTGAAATCAATAGTCATTTTCAGAATATGAAAATCATATGGTAAACCATACACTCTACATGGATTCTTTCTATTTTATCACTAATATCTACTCATGAATGTTCTATTACTATAAACTGATTTCTAGTGGGGATTCCATAAGAACATGATAGAAATATTTTGATCATTATAAATTGATACTTGAAATAGAAAAATAATTTTTTAGGAGCACGATCACCTTATTTTTATTATATTATTTTTTATATTTTTGTAAAATTGGTTTATTTAGAATTTTTTTAATTTTGAATAAAATGGAATTGTAAATCATATTGAAAATTTAGTGTCAGTTTTGTGAAAATTCTAGATGAATGACAGGGATAGTTTTAAGACCGTTGATCAAGGGTAAGTCCTCATGTTGTTAACCAATGACTTATTATAAAATATGAATAATTAAATGAAATTCTAATAATAATTTTAGTTTATTATTGATATAGTATTTATTTATATTGACACTAAAATAATTCTTGGGTGATTCTGTTATTTTTTTAGGGATTTAGTGAAATATTTCAGGATGTATTTTGTAGGAAGAGATTTTTCTCAGTTGGGAGGTCCAATAAACTTCAGCCGTTTGTTTAACCTTTTTATATTCAATTTTAAATGTGTGGTCTCACTAGTAGGGTGTGGTTGAAATATTTCAATAAAATGTATTTTTTGAATAAAATGTATTGAATTGTTGATATAATGATCGTTATGGGGAGGAAATTTATTCCCTCAGAGTTTTTGGATTTTCCTGATGGAAGAGGCTGATATATGGGATCCCATGTAGTGTGTCTATGATATTATGTGTCCTATAATACCTCAGTAGGTTCTCTGGGATTTGTATAACACTTTATATGAGTACTATAGTGGTGCTTACAATGTAAATTCTTGGTCACATGATAGGATACATGGTGAGGACAAACCATGTGAGGATGTTTCATATAATATAATGATATGTAAGATAAAATTATTCATTTATGTATGAATTTTATAAAATTTGTAGCATGGTGGGGGAACATCCCTACGTTTAAGATAATGGTACCTATTTTATTAATATAGTATGGGATATTCTAGAATTTTTTGATGATATAATTTGTTTATTTCTTTGTGTGTATACCCGAGGGTTCTGGATGAGTACACTTGTTTTTGGGTTGTGGAGTTACTAGCCCACATGTTTCTAGAGGATATGTGTTTCATGGGTGGATGCTATCATCCCCTAGGTTATAGATGAGTTTCCTTGGTTCCTTGTAGGGAGCATGTGTAACTCCATGATATTTTAAAAAACCACAATGTTTGATAGAAACATGAAACACTAAACTTATACATACAGTGAAATATAGTTATTTTAATATAAATGATATAACCTCACTATTGATTTCAAATGTATGAATAAGTTTTAAACAATTAATTTACAATTGATAATAGTATTATATGATGAACTTATTAATAATAAATATGTATATAATTTTAAAATAACATTTTATGTTTTAAAATTATATTTTCTTCAAATATGGTAATATTATTGATTTTGTGTATCAGATTATAGTTAAAATTAACTAGTTCTATTAATTTTATTTTATAAAAATAAAATCATTTTTGAAATCATCATATAACAATTTAGTTGAGTAAAATTATTGAAATTTTCAAAAAAAAAATTGATATTCCATATATTAGAGAACAATAAAAATTCTCATTGAAAAATATATTTTTATTTCATCAATTTAAATATTTTCATGTTGTATTAAATTTTTTTAAAAATTATTTTATCTATATTGTATTTATAGTAATCTAATAAAGTTCATTAGAATCAATTTTATGTTTATTTGTTTATAAAATAATCATCATATTCAAATTTTATTTCTTATAGAATAAATTTTTAGTTTAATTTTTCATTTTAGTATTAATGTAATTTTTGGAATTTCAGGGTTTTGAATACTAAAACCAATATTTTATATTTTTAATATGTATCTAAAAATTGGGAAAATACGATTTTATTTATTATGTTCATTATGATTTCTTACCATCGTAAAAAATATTCCAATAGTATGGAAATGAGGAAATAAAGGTCATAAATAATATGATAATAAATTAAAAAATGACCATAACACATTCCATAATTTAATTATAATAATTCATATCATTATTTATTATAAATTTTTTTAATATGTGAGCTTAATCCATTTTGACAGGATTTATACCTTCATATTATTTTATTTTACGAATTGTCAATGATGTCATTCAATTTGGTTTACTATCATTAAATGTTTCATAGTCAGCTAAAAAATGACTGTGTTTAATTATTATTATTTTTCTTTTAATTTTGAATGATTTTAATTCCATATAAATTTATTTATAATTTTTTGGGATAAAATAATTACCTAAAATTCTTATACAACATTGAAATTGTATTTATTTAATGAATATAATGAGATGATATTATTACTATGGTACAATAATTTTCAATATCTTTTACTTAAATTAAAATGAAAAAACATCGCTTGTTCATAGTTATAGATTATTGTTTCCATTTAACATGGTAATTCATTTTTCATCACCATATTTCATTGATGGTTATGGAAATAGAAATAATGAAATTATTTTATTTTTATGAAATAAATATTCTTCATAAATAATAATATCATATATATCTTCTAGAATTAAAATCCAATAAAAATTGTTATGTTCCTCATGAATATGTGATGATTATGACATTCACAAATCCAAGTGATGTATTTTTAAATTATTATTTATTTTTAAGGTAATAAGTATAGATTCAACAAAAATATATGATATAATTTATATAATAATTATTCTATAAAATTTAATTATAATATATCACTCTATTATTTATTTCTTAAAAAAGTGAAACATGGTTCAAGAATATGCTCGACCTACCACCTCCAGGGACAATATAATTCATATTTTTACATTTACATTTTTAAAATGACTCCAAATATCTGTATACGAATATAATAAGGAAATTTATAAATTTATAAATATTATATAATATTTGTAACCAAGATAAATGTATAATTTGAAAAACTATTGAACCAAAAAATATTTGAAAAGTGAAGAACTTATCACCTAGAAAAATGATTTTAATTATTATTTGTTAATAAATGCATGTTAATTTTTTTTAAGATTGACATATATGACATAATATATATCAATATGTACCATTAATATATATTTATTCTATAATTAATATATAGATTGTTTTTAGACATATAAAATAAGTCAAACTCATGGAAATGGATTCTCATCTCACTTTTACTTATATGAGAAAAATACCATATTGAAAACTTATTTATATTCAGAAGAGTATATACAAACTATTTGATACTATATCTCATGTATCTCTTTATATTCATGGTTTTTAATTATTAATTTTACGTAAATTATTTTAAGGGTGTTATGATTCAAAAGTTACATTACCTGTAATGGTGTATTTCATAATCTCATCATTATTCGAGTTTATTATTAAGTCATTATTGGGATATTTCTTTATTATTTCTATATTACACCCATATATTCACTCCCATTATGTTTAATTTTAAATGTTATATATTTTCCTTTTATATTCAACTTTTCACAAATGAAAATATCTAACTTAATTTTATTAAGAAAAAGTAAACTTCACATCAATTTAGTCAAGAAATTGTTTCATCCATGTCCATATTTTCATTAAAATGATTTCTTGAATTCATTAAATATTTTGAAATAATTTATTAATTTTAATTTTAACGATATATGACTTTTTTAAATTTAATTTAAAAGAATTTTTTTCTTTATTAGTATATTTTTTACATCATTATACAAAAAAACTAATGGAATTTTTTTCACCTTATTTGGAATTAATAGAATTTACCACAATCATTGCTGCTCATTGAATTAAGGTTTCCCTTGCTATTTTATATGGTTCTTTTAAAATTAATTTTTCCTTAATAATTGGGAAATTTTTTATTTTAATTTGGTTCTTTCAATGTGAGTAGGATATTTTACTCATGAAATATTTTGGTAATCTATTAAAGTATTATGATCAACCCATTTGGAAATAATGTGATATAATAAGGTTATAATATTATGATACCATCCACCAAATATATCAGGATTGTTTATGATCAATTGAATTAGATAATTTATTCATATTTCATAAAATAGTTCTATCAAGGTAGATTGTAATTTATTTTTATATAATATGGATTATGTTATATTGATTATTCATATAATGAATTTTTTAATAACAATTACCGTTGAGTTGGGACTAAAAGTACATAACCATATGGGGAATTACTGGGTCTTTTGAGATAAATTATAATGGTTGTTTGGATTATTCCTTACACATTTATGTATCATGTATTGGCATGCGGCCTTGATAGTATGTTTTATATTTCATGGCACAATGGTTCTATTGTATATTTTTGATGTTCCGAAATTTTCAATCTATCATTATAAAATTAGAAATGTTTTTTCATTAGTATATTTGAAATTTTTTATTTTCATTGATACGTTTCAAACTAATGTGACTGTTTATGTGGAATTTTTTTATTCACTTATTCCTACCATATAATTAATCACATATTTCACTTTATTTTTATGAATTCATTTATTATGAATTTTATCTCACCCTTTACATATGTTTTTGTTCCCCAGGATACCTAATTTTTTTTGATTATTATGTAGGGATATTATTTAGGAAATAAATATGATCACAGTTAATATACTAGGTAGAATTTCATGTTCTGAAAATTAATGTTGGAATGATGTATGGTTCATGTTTACCATGACTAGTAAACAAATTTGTATTTAGCAATGTGAATTCTTATATTCTCTTCCAATATAATAATGTTATAAACTAATCTTGGAAACTAGTGTTGGGGTAATTGAAATTGGTATCATATGATGTTTATTAGAATCCTTGTCAACATGAAATACAAATAGATATAATAGGGATCGTTCCACTTTGATAGAATTCGTTGAAATTCCCCAATGAAATTATATTGGTTAATCATATGAGGAATTTTTATGATTAATACACACCAACAAGAGTTAAAATGTATATGTTTTATTATAATTATAATGGAATAGATACCCACCTTGATGGTTTATTTCATAAAATTCTCATGAATTCATTTATAGGGTTTTAATGAATGTTATGTGGTATATGTTACCCTTATATAAAAAATCTTAATTAGTGAAATATCTAATTGAGGAATAAATATTTTTTATTTTATACACATACGTTTAAATTTATTAACAATATTTATGTCTTATATGATCATTGATGTGTAAGTTGTTATGGGTAATTAAAATTTGAGAACAAATGTTTTATTATATTACAAACTGAGCAATTGAAAAGTGATTTGATGATTGATAGTATTTTTTAGTATGGTCATAATATTTTTTTGAACATTATTTAAATTATATTATTATATTTTTAATAAAAAGATGAAATATCATACTAGATGATAATCATTCAAATTATTAAATAATGTTAGCATTTAATCGACAACCAAAGGGATATAAGGGTGAAAAACATACAACTGGCCTATTTGATTTCCTCATTAGTATACTATTTGCTTATTCAAATGTTTTTTTGTATAAGTATTATATTGAATTTTGGAAACATATTATATGATTTAATACTTAATAGATTTTTTCGGTGATTAGGGAAATTAATTGAGTTTTAGTAATGATACACTATTAAGGTTTAAATAACACTTTTTGGTTAGTATATGACCGTCTCGTGGTGAACTACGGGGTTATGGGGGATAAACGTGAGCTACCAGATGGTTGATTAGAGAAGATTGCATTCTACTTAATCACTCGTATTAGGTGCACCATTTTCGCCTCGAAACGCCCAATTGTTCCATTTCAAGCTATACGTGGACCTGCTTTCTAAAGGTAGAAATTCATTGGGTGGTTTGACCAGTGATTTTTAAGTACTCACATTGGTCGCTTGGATGGGAATTCGGGCTCATCACACCCATTGGTGGGAATTATCGCCTATCCCGGGACACTCTTATAGATTTAAGAGGTATTTATATGTTTTCGAATCTTTGGTTTATAGTCAAACATAGTATCCATGTATTTCCTCGGGATGGCCATGGTTAACTGGACGCAAGGGATCAAAATCATTTATACCTGAGGTTTATCATCCTTCATTAGATTAATGACCCCGAAGAGTCTGGACTCGTTGAGACGACACTGGATTAAATCCTCGTAATCAAGAACTCTGGAGTTTATTGTCATCCAGGGGGGACAGATAATGATTTGAGCATTTGGATCGAACCTGTGGTACGAGCTTCTTACGTAACCTCATGATAGGAATCGGAATCCACGTAGTTTGGTTTGGTATGGGACATACACTCCAGGCTGCCATGCATTGGGGCAGTGAACCGACGTGAAGATAGTCGGATCGACCTGTTGTTGGGATTGAACCTCAGAGAGGATTCCTACGTACCCAACCTAGGATACATGGATCAATGTCCACGTTGTTTGCATTAGGGTGTCGGATAACCGACGAGAATGTGGACCCGGGGGTCCGATGGTGATCGGACTTGAACCTCATGGAGGCTTCCTACATATCCCTGTGCTGGGGAATCAATGTCCATGTAGTTTTAATTAGAGTGTCGAAGAACCGACGTGAAGGTGGACCCGAGGTCCGATGGTGATCGGGCAGGAACCCCTTGGAGGCTTCTTACGTATCCCTATAGTGTGGAATCAATGTCTATGTAGTTCGAATTGGAGTGGGTATTACGTTATGAGACATCCCAGGGTAATGGATTAGGGCTCACACTATGAGGAGGCACATGGTGTGGATTGGGGCTTACACTCTGAGGAGGCCCATAAGTGGATTTCATAGTCGATGCATTACTCTAAGCCCACATGAGTCATTCTCGGTGTGAGAAACAAAAGGCAGCAGGGACCAGACGATCACGTTGCGAAAGGTTAGTCCATGGGAAGTGGAGAGGGGGTTATGCATGGATCAACCAAAAAAGTCGGGGCTTAATTCGTGATGGATTCCCATGGTGTCTTCCTCATGTCTGGCGAAGAGGGCATCCCAACCCATTGGTGAGTTGAGGACTATAATGGGGGCCAACGCCTAAGTGCAAGTGCAAAAGAGGGATAATTCCAAGGGCGTTGGAATCAGTCTGAACAAAGGGAGATGAAAAATTTGAATTACATGCCCAACATTCGGAATGCAGTGAGGGTGGCATGGTGATGGAGGATAGCTACTGACCATGTTTGAAACACAACATCCATATCACGTTAGCCTGAAGTGGGGACAAACAAATGATGGTCGACTTCTGACTGTGTTCGAAATAGAGTACCTGACTTGAAGTGTTGTCCAATGTCTTCAGGGGAATTGACCCAAGACAGTAGGTGAGCCGATGTGGCATGTGTCCTGGCCGCTAGGGGGTCCCATAAGACATGGAAGAGTATGATTATCCGAATGAAGGACATGAAAAGTGTGAGATGGAGTGATGGAATGTTTGAACAGATTCAAACGCTCTTGAAATTATACCACTATAATCATGGCTGTGGCATCTTATTCTTGGAGCATAAGGCATCTCTTGCATGGATCAAGAGGCATCGAATTATTGAATGATAGGGAATTAAATAGTTTATAGTCATGTATAGAGGATTGTATCCATATAGTTTAACGTCATATGGGTGGGACGAGGGTCATAAAATTTAATGTCATGTGGTTAGGACGACGAGGTAGGAGATACCTAGCAATGGTTGCTGTGGTACATACGCAAGGCGGCCCTTTCTGGATGATCCTAGAAAATGGAGCTTGGAAATGGGGTTATAGAAGAGTCATTAGGAGTAGATAGACTCATGGAATTTATAAGAAGGATGTTGGGGAGGCGCAAGGGTGCAATGTAAAATATTGTTGACCCAGCCCGAAACGTTCGTTGTGCGACTCTCCATTATTCATGGGGGTCAGTAACGGTAGCGAAGCGACAAGCCCGAAGGGCTGAGACCGTAGCCTGACACTAACCTCAAGATGGGGTGCAAGGGTGCACCCGTCGTGGTATGGACCAGCAGGTGCATGGGGTTCATCACATGGGGGCTTCCTGTGGAGGAAGCGGGCCACGTAGAATCTGGCCGCCTAGAATGTCCACGAAGGAAACGACCTCTAAGGTCTAGCCACATGTGGTTCATGGTTTGGTTGTCCGTGAAGGGTTTCTATGGAGGAGGTGGCCGTGAGGGAGCAGCCCGCAAAAGACTAGGTCGTGAAGGAGGCTATCCGCGATGGATGGATACGAAGGAGATGGTCATCCGTGAAAGAAATGGCCATGATGGAAATGGTCACGAAGGAGTTTGTCCATGAAGGATGGCCACAGAGGATATCGAAATCTGCGAATGGTGTCCGGGGATGAGATGACCACAAAGGAAATGGCCGAGAAGGGCATCTACAAAGGGGATGGAGCCCGTTCTAATTGGAATCCACGGAGGAGTTCCCACCCTCATTTCATGAAGGACACTAGTCCTCAGAGGGGGTTTCCGTCAAAGAGATGGCCACATGTGGTTCACGGATTGGTTTATCATCTATTTTGAATAGTGCATCCATCAATTATATGGGGTCCATGGATGGCCACGAAAATTTACCGCTTGGAGTGACTTCTCCTACGTCTCCCCACGGGTTTTCACCTGTCCTTCCTCTCTGCATTTTTAACCCCCCATCGGGGTCTATTTATAGAGTATTGAGGAGGAAGTATCAATGGGGAACATGATACTTTCTTTGGAATCCCATGAAAGAATCCCCACCTGCTTATGACATGGTCAAACGATATTTATGGAACCGAGTTTCACGAAATTGCTCTGCGGCCATGCACCACTCCGCCACTATTCTGCAAACGACAGCGCATGTGGTCTGGGATTGTTGGTGATAGTGGATCGGCCTGGCGCCCATCCTTCTTTGTGCACGCGCTGGATCCATTTCTCTGTTCCCCAAATGATAGCGGTTCACAGAGGGGAAGCTTCACCGAACCGTCCGTGTACTATTGCTAGGATCCGGTGCGCGGACCGGTTCGGTCCTATGCCATGTCTTGGGGTAATTGTATCTCCCCCTCGCAGAATTTTTAAGACCCCACAAAAACATGATTTTGTGTTAATGATATTCTATTTGATAATCAGATATCAATAATATTGATTGATTTTATTTGATTCCTTTTCATGGTTATAATTTTGAGAATGTTTATACTCATTCTAAGGATTACCTTTCGGATTTGTATTTTAATCTTATTGATGATATTATAGTGATATTCATTATATCATAATATTATATAGTAATGAACCATAGTGATTAATTATATTTCTGAATTCATTAATGGTTTTAAGTATATATTAACTTCAGGTATAATGTAACGAGAAATTTTGTAACAACGATATTATATTTTTAGATATAAATGATGAAGGTAATGAGATAATATTTAATGTAAAATTCATTTAATGTAGAAGTAAATAAGGTTTTATTATATAAGTTAATTTATTTTTGCAATGAAAAATGTAAAACCATCTACTTTATTATCGAATATTTGATATTAATATATTATATAATCAAATGAAGATTTCTTGAATTTGGAATTATCTTACATTATTTTAAAAATATTGGTTTTAGTATAGATAGGAGGAACATGTTGTTATTATTTTGTGGATTGTGAGATATGATTGAAGTTGATTTCAATGCCTCAGGTATAAACCATTTCTAGGATATTAAATTGATAGAGTACAAAATTAAATGCAAATTGATCATATAATATTAAGGTAATGAAATTAATATTATGAAAAAATATTATAAAATCAACATTTTCTAGTTTTCTCAATCATGATAGTAAATGAACCCTCAACCTTAGTAAAAGTATTCTATAATAAAATTTATATAAATTTAACATAATTTATGATAAATCAATGGAATCATAACCCATCACATATTTATTTTTGTTTGGTGTATAAATTTATTCTATCAAAAATAAAAACAATACAATTCTATACCTATGAACATTTTTTCTATTCTACGTCCATATTTTCACATCCCACTAATGTTCTTCTATTTGGAATCCATATTTTGTATAGACATTTATATTATCATTTCCATCATTTTCATATAATTTTATATTAATTATTTTAGGAATTCGGTTTTCCATAAAATAATTGTAAAATTTCAAACAAATAACATGTTATAATTTATAGAATTGAAATTATTGGAGCAGTAGAATATAACACTTATTGAATTTAAAAGATCACAGTGTTCAATTGAATCCTGAAAAACATACCTCATAAACATCATGAATAATTATTATTTTAATTTTACGGTTATGACCAAACAGTTATATTGGTCAGTATATATAATGTTAACAATATTATTAGTGGAAATATTACATATTAAAATTTTTATTAATAAAAAATACATACATAATTTTTAATAATATAATATTAATGCTACCAAAATACATTATCTTCATTGATAGTTTAATTTTTTTCTGTTTTGGGAATTACAATAATAGAATACCATTATAAAAAAAATTATTCGATTAATGAAATTTTGAAGAAAAAAAAATAAACAAATTTTATTTTAGTTTTCCATTATCAAATTTTGGAAATGTATTTTTTTCACAAGAATATTGAAAAAACCTTATTTTTATTGAAAACGTTATTTTCAAATAATTATTTTCAATGTACCCTTTTTAATTGATATGGTTTAATGGTAAAATCACTTATATTATATTGTTAAAAAAATAATTATGTTCTTTGGAATACATTATGTTTTTTAATTTAATATACACATATTTTTACACAAAATAGTGATTTTTTTTAAAAAAATTTATTTCTTTGTGTTTTGAATTTTAATATTAAAATAATTATTACCATTATTTTTTTATCATGAAAAATTTATTAAAAATTTTTTATCAAAAAATACAATTTTCTTAAATATTTATATTTTGTTTTATTCAATATTAGTAGTAACTGTTGTAAACTATTGTCATTATGAAATAGGTAAATAGTTTAATATCAGATTAAAGAAATATGATGACTAAAAATATACCAAAAAATATTCCATTATTACATTGAAAGAGTGTATTTAATATATGATAATAAATTATAAAAATTTATGTACTTTCTATTTCCATTTGGGTTTATTTTTGAAAAAAAAAATTTAATTAAAGAGTTTAAAAATGTCATTCTTTTTAGATTTTTATTAATAAAATATTAATATAACGATAAATTGTGGTTATGTTTAGTTTTTAACACATATTTTAGTTATATTTTTTTATCCTAAAAAATTATTTTTTATTTTCAGTGATTGAATATTCATTCTAAATTCTAACCTAAAACTAATTATTTTTGTATTCAATTAATTTTAAATAATTATAAATCATACTACAAATATAGAAGTGATATAATTTTAATTATTTAATTTGTAAAAAAAATTTATTAGATCAATATGAAAATTCATGACATTGGTAAATTACAATATTTCGATATATTAATTATTTGGATGTATATAAATTCATATTAAATGAATAGTTTAAAAATGACATTAAAAAATATTTTATAAAGAATAATATTGTTTTAAATTATATAAAACAAATATAAATTATAATATCATACAATAGAATTCAATATAGATTAAAATATCAGAAAAGGTCGATTTTTTGTAGTTTTTTTCTCTTTCTAGTAATATTCTTGACCAATAAAAGATACAATACCTTCGTATTATGCTAATGGTAGAAATATATAATTTGTGGTTAATATTAAAACATAAGGGTGAAAACATTAAGAAAACAAGTAAAATATTATTTTATGAGATTATATCTACTCTTATTCCTCTTATATCTTAGTAATATCAATTTAGAGGCATTTTATCTTAAATATATTATAAATCTCACTTTATAAAATTTGATGAATCCTCATACCATCTATTACAAAAGGACACCCATTCTCTCTATTTATAATGCCAATTTGATAAACCTATCTCAAAAAATATTTATCTTATCAAAAAATTTACAATTATTTTATATGATTTATAGATAATGGAAGGCCGACCCTAGTTCTATTTATAGAATTTCTAAAGGAGGTATCCCGAAGAATATGTAATTGACTTTACAAATGGAGAGAATTTTATTTCTTCTTATTGTACATCTAAAACTGCCTTAATATTTCTAAAACCATAACTCTAAACAATTATATGTTATTATGATTATGTTAGAATAATATTCAATCTTTTTTACATAAAATGAAATTAAAAGAACATCGTTTATACATACAAATGATTATCCTCTAAACATAGTTATGTGACTTAATTTATATTATCACATTACATGAATGGATATTAATATTTAAATAATGAAATTATATAATTTTTATTTCATATATATATTTAATAAATTATTATATAATACAAACCTTCTTACCTTCAAATTAATAGAAAATTTATAATGTTAGTCATGTCTAGGTTTCCACTTCCACTTCAATGGAGTGAAGTCATCCATTTTATTATTTTTATTTCAAATTGATGGTAATAATGATTGTTTTATTGAATATATTTATATTTATATATGATATAAATATTATTTTATAACAGTTATGTATGATTTTTTTCATTCATTACACATGTCAAAAATTTAAAACAACATTCATGTGTACATACGGCCTTCTGTCTCAATGAATATTGGAATTACTTTTAATTTATATACCTTCTAAAAATGAATATATATATATATATATATATATTGAATATATATTATACTTTTATCATTATTAATAGTATAAATATAAAAAAATGATTAAATTATTATTTCAAAAACTACAGAACAAAAACCTAAATGTTAAAGGAAGAAACTATCACCCATTATAATGATTCTAATAAATAATTTTTAATAAATTGGTGAAAAAATGTTATAAGTAAATCATAAGTGATATGTTATATATGATAATGATTCTATAATAAATTTATAAAAAACTAAATTTATTATACATTATTTTCAAACATATATGAATGAATTCATACTAAAGGTATGGGTTTTTTGTCATAAATTTTTTTATTTGAGACACATACAATACTAAAAACATATACCTTTTTCATAGTGTATATATCGAACCATTATATAATATATCATGAGCCCATTTTTTCATATATAATATTTCCTTTAAAATTTTCCCTTTATGGGGGTTATTATTCAAATGTTACAAAAGTGATAAGGGTTTATTCTACAAAATCATCGTTATTTGGGATTGTTTATGATTAATCTATTAGAGGAATTATTTTTTATTTCTACCTTAAAGTCCATATAATCTATTTTACTTTTATTTTTTTGCATATAAATAATAATTAATTTCATTTTCAAATTTTTATCTATACAAAATACTGGAGGATTGTTTTTTTTAAGACTAAATTTTTTCCTATTTGAGCACAATTATTTTTATTCTTGTAAGGGTTTTCATTTAGATATAAACCTAAAATTATTAAAGATTATATACTAATTTATTTAATTTATAGTTACCCAGCCTTCAGTTTTTATATTAATATTTAACATGAATCTCGTTAACCATTTCTAAATTTTTTATATTTTATCACTTTTTGTAAAAATGTGAAAGGAATATTTTTTATCTGTTATAAAATGGAAATAATCTACCACTATCTTAACATTTAATTTCATTGAATATTTAATTAAATTATTTCAAGAATAAATTTCATAAAATATTATCTTTAATACTTGAAAAAAAGTGTTTTTATATATGTTCATTGAATGAGAAAATTGTATTTTCCTCATGAAACATTCTACTGTGATTTTGAATTTATTATCATATATATTTTTTGGATAAAATTATTTACAAGGGTTATTATCTTATGTAACCATCAACCATATCACTCTATATGATTTATAGTCATCCAAATTAGGGAATATATCGATATTTTGTATTTTAGTTCATCTAATATGGATAGTTATTGATTTTTAAAGAATATTTATCTTGTTATAATATTTTTTCATATGTTGAATACAGAAGACATATTATGAGAAGGTATAGGACTTACGTTAAATATATTCTTGATGCATCAATAGGTATCGTAAGAAAAATGTATGTAATATTTGAAAAGGCCATAACCATTGATGAAATATGTCTTGGCAAGAGGCCTTGAGGTTATGATTTATGTTTCATGGATTAGGGTATCAATAATATATCTCATATTTTAGAAATGGGGAATTATGAAATTATAAAATCAATTATTTATTGCCATATGTATTTTTGAATATATTTTTATATTAATGGTTATGTTTCAAACTCAGGTTACTTTAACATGACATTATTATTTCATCATTTACTCCAAAATTATTTTTCATGAATTAATTATCTTCTATTGTATACATTCCAATATTGTTGAAAATATATCACATATTTATTAGGTTTACATTCCTCATAAATCATGTAAAAAATTGATAATTTATATGTTGGGATATTCTTGAAGGAATAAATATGACGCAAAAAGAAATAGTACATTAAATATTATTTTTAAAAGTGAAATGTTGTATTCATGTATGTAATAGTTTACCATGTAATCTACAGTATTTGGTACTTTTGTATTTGTTTTTTTACTTGTTACCATTATAATAATGTGACACATGATTTTGGGATACTTGGGTCCAGGTCAATATTGCATATAATAAACATGTATTTTGGTGATGGTACTGTGATTAGGGAGACTCTAACACTGATAGATATTGGTATGGTTTACCTAGTTTATCACATTAGGACATAAGGATTATGTAGAGGTGTATATTACTTTTTTTCACACATTATATTTTTAGCTAAGCATATCACATGTGAATATAATTCATTACTAGTTATGTTTCAGACCCTAACAGACGTACACTACAATGTCTTACTCATTGACATATTAGTTGGCCATAGAACATGGATACCATAGAATATATTATTAAATGTAGATTATGGTAGGTTGTATGCTAAATTATACATGGTTGTGCATGATTTCTCAGAAGCAGTCCACAGACTAATACATGATCAATTCCAGTGATGGTAAAAGTGTGTCACATTTTATACTATTATATATTTATTAAATGTGATCATATTAGTGTTATATTATCTTAATTTGGATGTTTTGATCATTTATATATATATATACTTGTATATTTCATTTAGTTATTGACTGGTATGTTTCACTACTTTTGTGTACATGCATGATTTGATATAGATATTGTTTTTCAAAATTTTCACTAGGTTTAACACCTATATGATTTTATAGTCCCTCCCCTTTTATAATACCATAGTCCCTCACTACTATTCATATTCATCTGATTTACGAGATGAAAAACATATGTTCAAGTACAGACCATCTATCTATGCAAGAAGATGAGAGGTCTGGCTCTATAGGTAATTAGATTAGGTATGTTCAAAATTATATGTGTTATATGATCTTATTTTTTTCTATATACCAATGTTATACCATATTGATCACTATTATTCCCTCAAGATCATAAATTCATAAAACATTGTATATGTTACTTTTTATGATTGTTCTTTGGAGGTTATATATCTTTATATTGTGACTAACAAATACCTCATAATATTCCATTATATTTTTAATTTAATATTTATTCCATATTATCATTTTGTCACATTATTATTATATTACCCTTTAAGGAACATTGATTTATTTTACTTTTTTTTATCAATAAATATCACTCTATATATTTTCCATTTCAATGTTGAATTACATGATTGAAAATTCTGGGAAAGAGATCATACGAGTATAATTTGGTGGGATATATATTAATATATATATTTAAATATTCTCAAAAGACTCCAAACATTTTGGATAATAGATTTATTGTTTATTCATGAGATTTAATGTATAAATTAATATAATGATATCAAATATATGCATTCAATTCACGAGATTTTATATATTTCATTCAATAAAAAACTATTTTATTTATTTTTAATTAATAAAATATAGAATACAAAATCATACATGATTTGAATGAAGATAAAAATATTTTATTCAATAATAATAGAACCATACAACTAAAATATATCATTAAATGTATTTCATATTATGGACTATTAATCCCAGAATATTATTTCATCCCAAAAAAAGGGATAAATTAAAATGTGGTAATTACTAGAAATGAATCATATATTTTCAACTACTATATGTTATAGATCATCATCCTTATTCAATATATATATTAGTAAAACAAAACCTATAATGAGATAGTGAAATGTATAAGTGAAATGAATATAATAAAATTCTTGAGTAATTCTATAGTGATGATATTTTTTTTGTGATAATGTATTAAATTTATTAGATGTTATGGAGGGCTTCTAACCAATACATGATAATTATCAAAGTGTATATACTCTTTTGATATAATGTTATTTAAGATCATCCATTTGAAAATAATTGTTATGTATTCATATAAATAATGTTTATTTTGATGCTGAAAATCTAATCATTCCTTATTAATAATGTTTTTGAAATAAAATAAATTATTTTTAAATGGAAATAAAATATAATAATTTACAAGGAAACCATAATAAATATTGATAAAAATGTATATTTAATTTACATATTTTTTTCATTTTAATTTTAAAGAATTTTTTAAATTAATGAATTGATAGAAATCAAGGAATTATTATTAAAATTTATTAATGAAATCAACGAAATAATTATCAAAATACAAGGTAAAATATATTTTTAAAAATCGATATAAACAAATGATTTATTTAATAGATTTTTATTTCTATATATTATTTGAAATTATTTATATGAAAATTATAAAAAATTTAGCGTATAATATTTATTTAATATTATTACATATATAAATGAAAAAATATTCATTTATCTATTACTAATTATATAGAAATAAATATTAAATTTAATTTTCATGAAAATATATATCATTTAGAAAATTAATTTTCTAGATGAAGTTTAATATTATTATAATAAAGGGAAATAATAATTATAAGAAATTATTTTAATGAAATATAGTTTTTATATAAAATAAAAAAATGAAATAGTCATTAAATGACTATTATTTTTCTAATAATAATATAAATTTCGTTTTTTTGAATATAAATAGCTTTTAAAAAATTCATTTTTATACATTATCTATTATGTTATTCATTTTTTTACATTTAGAAGTTTATTCCTGTAAAAGTTATTTCATATTTGGAATAATAATATCAAAATTTTAAAATAAGATGTATTTTTTTGTATTATATTATGTATTGTGTTTAAAAAAATATTTAAAATATTTACTGAAAATTGTGGCCAAAGGGTTTAACAATATGGTAGAGTCATAAAATATACCAAATGAATTTCTATAAATATATGGATGATGTAATTATTAAACATGTTATATCTTATCAAAATTATTTGTCTAATTGTATACACTTTCCCTAAGATGTTAAATTCCTTACACATTAATGAATTGGTGTTTTAAAAAATAAAACTGAACCACGCCTATTATATATCACCTCCCCTATCCACTTTATAAAATAAATTCTATTCCTATTTTACATTATTTTATATCTGAATTATCTCTTAAAAATTCTTATCTCAGATTTGGTAGAATTTTGTATCAATATACATTCATGAGTCATTTATTATTAATGAAGACTATGCGGAAATGACATTTCGTCGAGGGAAAAAAGTACTAATTCCATCTATTTAATCTATTTTCTAAAATTTGATAAAATATAATTCAATTGATATATGTTTTATAATTAATATCATTATTCAATAAAATAATAATAAATTTTCATAATCATTAGATATGATGTCTTATTATTTATGATTGTTTTACTATCAAAATGCATTAAATTTTAACATTATAACATGAAGGATTAATAAAATGTAAATATATACAATATCATGTTATAATAATTAATTTCATATCATTCGTAATTATATAATTCCAATATATATAATTATATCACTTTAAAGAATTAATTTTTTTAAATGAATTTCACTAAAAATAATATTGAAATGTCTCATGAAGAAAAATATCGATAAATTTCATAAAATATACTTTAATATGAAGAACAATATCAAAAAAAATACAATTTAATGTTACTTTTATTTATATATGAGATGAAAACGTGTGTATAGTTTATGTATTGGGAACCCCTTATCGTTTATAGCATGGAAAAAATTGGAAAACTAACAACATAGTGATAATTTATACAAAGAATGATTAATAAATATGTGTTCAGTTATATTGAATAAAATAAATATATTAAGATAAAAAATAATTGTGGTTAATGTAAAGATAAATATTAAGCATTAAATTATTATAATGTATTAAAGAGTTTTCCCAAAAAATATGTAATCCATCGTAGGGGCTTTCCAACTAAAATTTCATCTTTTGATACATGTTTTGAGTTAAAATTTCTTTTAATTTATATTTGTTATATAGATAATATTAAAACTATTTTTGGATATTTATATTTCCATTTATTTTATTAATTTTCCATTTCATTTGATGGTTTTTTGATTTAAATGATACTATTGAGAAATGGTCATTGCCACTAATTGTAGTTTATTTCCGTCGCACACCATAATAATTACATATAATTTTATATATTTTAATATTATATATATTATCATATTAATAAGGTATTTACTCATTATATATATCTAAATTATAATTTTTTATCATATTCATGTTTGTTTATGAGTTAGATTCCACATAAAAATATAAAATTATTAAAAATAATATGCATCCTCCCAATATGGTGTTTATTATTCATGTGTGTATACAATTTTACCATAACGGTTTTAATTACATAATTTAATAGATGAATTTTCATTAGTTCTTTACCATTCATATTTCTCATTATATATTTTAAATTTAGTTTTATTACACTTTAATTGATGTGGATTTTCTCTAAAAATAAAAAAATTGTAATAATTATTTTCAAATAACCCACTTATATTTTTTTGATACAATTTAATTTTTTTCATCAACAATATTGCATTTCAACGATACATTTTTAATTTTTTATTGTAAAATATATTTTAAAATTTCTTCTTGTCAACGAAAAGAAATTTTTTTTCTTATATGTAAGGTCATTTGTTTTAAAAAAAATGTTAAAAATAATTTTTTAACAAAATATTTTGGATTTTCACATCAATTATTATCTCCATGATAAAAATGCTATATTTCATTTATTTTTTTATTTCCTAAATTATAATCTATTTTTATTTATGAGATATTACCTTTTATAGATTAATTTTTTTATTAATTGGTCAAATTTTTTAACAGATTTTATGTGATACAATAAGATAATATAATGTAACACTTTTTTATTACATGAATGTTTTAGAAAGGATGAAGCAGTGATTTCATATGGAAAACATATATATAGTTTATATATATAACGTGTGTGTCTTATTTAGACCTCTAATTAAATAATTAATTATTTATATCCCACGAGATAATGATGGGTTTTTATTGAACTATATTATATTCTCACAAAAACATTTAAAAACATAATTGATATGTTAAATAATATATAAATAGACCCAATTGATATATTTATAAATTTATGTATTTAGATAATTTATAAAGGAACCACCATATACATTGACCAATTATATAAAACAAAAAAATTATTGAACTAATCTTATTTCCCTATGTTTTAAAACAATATAGTGACCTCATTTGGTTTATCATTGATTACATGGATATTTTTTACCTATGCTTGAGTTTATCCAACAGAACATGATTATTATACCTGAATCACTATAATCATATAATTTTTTAAATACTTACTTTATAGTATACTTATTATTTTTATGAAGATCATTTTCCAAAAAACATCTCCTTTCATAGTACATTATGAAAATCCCTAGTGATTCCATATAGTTATGCATTATATTTTTCAAATAGTTTAATATTATCTCATATTATTAAGATAATAAATTCTATGATTCATTCTTATGTTTTTTAATTTCATATAATTGGATCTCACTTATCATATATCTCATTTCCCTAGGGAAATACACGTGCATATATTTTTTTAAGACATGTGATGAGAATTTTTTCAGACATTTTAAATACATGATTTTAAAAAATGAATTTCATTAAAAATCTCATGGTGACCTACATTACTTCATTAGTTCCCCATATAAATTATAATTTATAATTATAAAACATGGATAAAAAATATAAAACATTTAAATTTTATCCTAGGGATGTGTTTACAACAGATAAACACCCTGAGAAATGGTGAATGAAAAATACTAATTGATATTTTATGATGAATTGTTGAATTGAATAGTCATAAAACAACACAACAGAAGTTGAAATAATGATTAAATGTATTTTCTAATTCAAATTATAGGTTCATAAATAAAATTCACCACTATTATAATTAATGGACACCCATGATGTTGCAAAAATTTGTTCATATTGAATCACATGCTCTATGTAATCACTCTCATTGTCTCTATGATTGTCTTTTATCATAGGCAGCTACATCATATTATATAGAGATTTGATAAACGGAAACCAATTATTAAAAAATAATTTATTTAAGCCAATTGTAATGGTTGAAAAAATACATTATTAAATTCATTAATATTATCTACATAATTCAATACTAATTATAATAATTAAATTAATGAATGAATTATTTCAAGAAACAATTTATGCATGAACCCAAATAATATACCTATTAAAAAATAAAAATAAAATAAAATTCCTCTATAACTAAAAAACATTACAAAAATTATAACCCTTCCATGTTATCCATGAGATAGAAAAAATTATAAAAGTAATCAAAACCTAATAGACACCAATAGACTCCCCTATGTGGTTGGAAGATGAAGACACTCCCAAAATTCATTCCCAATTCATGTAATAAATATTCCATATACATATAATTGAAATTATACATAACCTCTATATATATAACCTTAATATAATTATACATATCATCCAATAATTCAGCTTAAATTTATCTTCATTTATTTAATAAGAAACACTAACAGAATATTCCTTAAATACCTTGAAAACTCATCATCAAAATAATAAATAGATTAAGAGTAAGAGAGATATATGAAATGAACTATGTATGTTATAGTTATAACTCCTTATGGAAAAAGCTGTTACTCAGGGTGGAATCACTCATTATTACTAATTTATCATATATGGACGTGGAAAAAAATAGTGTGACACATCGATACCATAATGTAAAATTATCTTTATATAATTAAATATTAAGTATCATTATAATAATAACAATATTCATCAATGGACTTAGTAAATATATTCATCAAAATATCATTGTTCCATAAATTTATGCTTATGACATAATCAATATATCTCATAGTGAAAATAATTACATATAGTATAACAAACTTTCATCCTCATTATGGTAGGGGCTCTAAATCCACAAATAAGTTCATTCTTGATCACATGTTTTCAATGTAACCTATAAAACCATCAAAAATATCATCTATAATGCATTATTATAGAACAATGCATTCGATCTAGTGTCATGACCCAACCCTTGGGGCCCGCTTTGAGACATACCCCAATCCCACCTTCCGAAGTATAGGGATTGGAGACTAGTGATGATGGAATCAACCTGTATGTGGCAGGCATTTTCTTAAGTACCTATACGCACAAACATGCCCAACCATGCCCAACATTCTGATAAGGGGAAAACAAGAATACTTAAACAAATGTTGATTAAAAGTATAACTAAAAACAAGTGGTCCAAAATACAAACAAAAAAAACAAAAAAATGAATGTACAATGGGACATAGGTAGCCATCCACTAAAACCCACACCTGACTGTCAGTGTAGTGTAGCAACTAGAATCTGAGGTAGTACGTCCATTCTGCCTGATCCAACTAGGCCCCACTTTCTCCTAGGACACCATGTCATCGGTCAAAACGTGTGTCATATGCACAAGACAAAACACGTTCATGTGAGGCCCATGCAGTGGTGAGTAACACAATAGTTACTAGGGGACCCCATCCCACTAAAAAGAAACACCACAATGCAACCACAAATCCAATCCACAAATTTAGGACAGTTCACAACAGGTACAATCTAAACAATATGATGATGGATCGTTGGTTATATTGATGAAAATTTACTACTATTGAGGGTCTCAACACTAAGGAATCACTGCTCATTTACCGAGCCAATAAGGATCCACACAGGTAATGCTTGTTTGTCAGGCCACTGAGGATCCACATGACTGTTTTTCGTCTGGTGGGCCACTAAGGATCCACACGGCTGCTGCTCATCTATAAGGCCAATAAGGATCACCTCGACTACTCATATAGCCATCAGTCATACCTGCCTGAATGGGACAAAGCACTTCATTTTTATTGATTTTTTATAACACCCCATTCAAGGGATGAGGGGAAACCCTTACAAGGCCCGTAGGCTCAGAGATTACATGGCCTGTAGGCTTAAGAGATTACATGACCCAAAGGTCATTAGGAATTAAACCAGAATATCTACAAAGAACTCCTCCTACCCAGTATCTTCATCTTGATAGTAGCTCTCCACCTTTGCATGACCATCTGGTTGGGCTTCCCGTGCAAGCACAGGCGGGTACCACACCCACTCATCCTGACAATCCATTTGGCTCTTCTCTGGTGAGTCCACTTGCTCTGAATCCTCATCTAGGGTTGCTCCTTTTTTGTAGTTTGTTTTTGGCATTAATTCATGTGGCCTTAAGGCCTTGGGGTGGCCCGAAGGCCTTAATGTGACCCTAAGGCCTTGAAAATCAACTGGCCTGAAAGACTTGGGTGGCCCGAAAGTCTGACAGGAACCTAGGACAAAACCGATATCCCGAAGGCCCAGATGGATGAATAGTTCCAGTTGCTACAATACCGAACCGTGCCTACTACAGTACAGATACAGTACTACTACAGTAACCCGAAAATATTCCTCCAGCCGGATCTGATCTCGGGTCTCTTGGATGCACCTAGTGAGTCTTCACCAACTGGGTTGATGCTCTTGTGCGCCATCAGTCATACCTCAACTGCAACTAATTCCCATATTGAAATAACCCAACATGCATGCCTCATCATTAGGGTTGAAAATCAATAGTCTATTCATCAAACGAATGCCCGATATGTATGATATGAACATTTTAGTAATCATGGGCTGGTTGAATCTGGGCCTGATCAGACCAACCCGACCAATCCAAGCCTGGGGTTTCGCATGACCCATTTGTCTACCGATCCTATTAAGGCTCACTAGGCTTGTTCAAGGGTCATGACTTCTAGGTCACCCAGTAACCTGAATTTATACAATGGGACAGAGTTGGGCAGGACAGACTCTTATTCCCGCTTGGACAACATAACGGTCTATACGTCTCAGCTTAAACTTATAACACCCGGAGATTTTATGAGAAATATTTATATTTTTTGTTGTCTTATGTTATACACAACAGCAAAGAAATCCTTCACTACACACAACACTATCTTGTCTTTCATTATGCACAAGATCAACCTTCTTCAATAGCTAGCATTATACAGTATACCGAGTTTCACTAAAAAAATGAGATATTATTATAATGTTATGAACTAGCCTTTATGAATTGTATGAATTGAATTTTTAATTTTATAACATTATAAATCATATCAGATATTTTCTAGAATTATATATGAAAACAAAATCAAATTTTCATTAAAATAATTATTTTTCAAAAAATGTCGTTTTACCGCATTTTGATGGCGCACCCATTTTAATTATAATTTTTGACATGTTCATAAGTTCAATTTTTAGAAATAAAAATATTATTTTTGAATCAGGGTATAAAAATTTATATTGGATATATTTTTTATACTTTTCTGATAACTTTCATATTTTGATGAATAGTAAAAATACGCTACATTTTTCTTAAAAACAACATTTTTCATCAAGATAATTTATATGGTTAAATATAAAAATTTAATTATTTTAAAGAATAAATAGAATATATTTTTACCATTTAATATAATGTATTCCATTTTCATTAATTTTACATTGAATTCATATGTAAAAACATTTCAATTTTTAACAATGTTTTTACTTTTAAAAACATGTTAATCTTTACAAGGGGATTAATTTTAAATTAATTATTGAAACTTCTAAGTTTTGAATTTTAAAAAATGGATTCTATATTGGGATTTATTGGGTCATAATTATGTTAATAGGTTAATTTTATTTTTTTGACATTATAAAAAGTAACTACGGAATTTTTTATTTACTATAGTTAAAGGTAAATCGGGTAATTTAGGGTAAAAATAAGATTATAAAATTACCATAACACCTACCAAAATTCTATTGGATGAATAAAAGTTGACACATAAAACATAAGGGTTGGAATAGATTTATTTCATGGACTTTTTAAAATGAAAATGATATAATTATTTTTAAAACCATAGAAAGTGACAACATGTCACTCTCTTATATCTTATAAGTGTAATAATTTTAATTTAGTGATAAACCTAATTAAACAGTGAATATAAATAGTCTCCAGAAATATAATAAAATTATCTACATCATGAAAATTTATTTAGAATTATTTGGGATTAAATAATTATCATTAATGATGACACAATATTATTGTAAAAATTATTTTATTGATTCAAATATCAAATAAATGGTTTTAAAAATATTGAAATAACTATTTTATGAACTAATTAATGTTCTCCACAAATTTTCTCGATGAATATGATAGGTTATTAATCTATTAAATATTTTGGTTGGAATGTATCCTCTGTGTGGATTTTATTTAAATTCAAATTAATGAATAGTATCAAAATTCACTATATTGTTATTTTATAAAAATAACATATTATAAAATAGTTTAAAATCACAAAAATATATAAAAATTATAAATAAAAATTATATGTTCTACAATATCATAATGTATCCAATTATGGATAATTCACAACACATATGTAATTATTTATAACAATTTAAAATTTAGAATATTATTACAACAGATAAAATTAAATAGATTAAATAAGGATAAATCAAGTTGAAAAGGTCTAAAAAAATTTATAATATGTCTAAATCTTATTTTCTGATGAGATTACAACCTTATCTCATATAATATTTGGATTTGAGTCATTTCTGGAAGTTGTTAAGTGGGTTTTGAGTTTATTATAAATTAATATTTTAGATGTTTCCAATAGTGCTCATCTCCTCTCTTATAAAAATGCACCTCCTCCCTCTCCTCCTCACACCATTTTAAGCCTTCATGCTAGAAAAAACCTGGAATATTTCTCTTCTCCACTTCCCTACAAACATTATATAGGTATTTTATTCTTCAAAGACCATCTTTAGTACCCTAAGAGGAGGTTTAGAAGAGGCGCATCGATGAAGAGGTAATATCCTTTACCGATTCGTTCAAATTTATTTCTTCTTTCACTTCCAATTCTTTATTTGTTTCATTATAATGTAATAATATCAGTATCACTCATATACTGATATGTTATTATAAATATGAAACAACCCTATTTCACCATTCTATCCACCCTACGGAAAACGAAATCATCGCGCGTGTGTACATACAGAATAACATCTCCACGCCGTGGTGTAATCTGTTTTCCACAACCACCTTACTTGGATGGGTATAATGGTATAAAAAATAACTACATATGATTATTATAACATGATAATAATTCTGTGATATTCTATCATTCACTCCTATACCACTCAATAATTATACGAACAATATCGTTGCACGTGTGTACGTGCGGTTTACCATCTCCACAGTGCGATGTGATTCGTTCAACATGAATTTCATTAAACCATGATTCTATAATCAAATAGAATGAGTAAATATGATATATATTATATTAATATCATTCTATATATTATGTAGCTATAATCTAAAAAGTGTAATAAGAATTTAATCGACAAAACAAGTATAAGAACTTTAAGCAATGAACACCTGAATAACAAGTAGAAATGAAATATTACTAATAAAGAGATAATGATATGACCATATATGATATCATAACAATGTATATGATTATGTAATAAGTCATTGACATTATTTAAATCATTACACATGAGTTTTGAATACGGACAGAGCATATTAGACCTAAGGTAAGGGAAAATCTCACAATCACATTTTTATCCGAGATTGTTTACACATCAGAGTTTACTAGGGAATATTTATAATCCACTTACATGTTTCCTCAATATTTAATATTATTTATATCCTCTTTCAATTTTTTAAACCCATTTTTACCTGCTGGTGAATATTTAGTTAATGTTATGAAAGGAATCTTTTGTCATTTTCAGTACGAGATACTGTTTGACTTTTATGGCCAAAGTACGAGAATAATGTTTTTTAACATATATGACATGAAAGAATTTTTATGACTTCATAGAACATTATTTCAAAGAATATTTATTTACAGGTTTTTATGTTTATTTTAATTTAACATATTTTATTTTAAAATTGTATGACATGTTGAGAAAGGTAAAAAAATTGAAGTAGAAATGATATTTTCCTCAACAATGGAGTTCATGTGTTTTATCATAATTATTTTCCATCTAAGATAATATGGGGGTATGTTTATATCCCTATTATTACATTTATTTGATTATGTTATGATGGAATTATTTTTATGATGTTATTTAATCTTATATGTATTATTTTATGATGGAATGATGTTTAAGAATCCTATTTTTATTACATGAGTTGCATTATGATATATGATTTATGATTTTGTGGCACACATAATAATGGTTTAATTAAGAGATTTATGGGACTTATATCTCCCTCCAATGTGTTGGGTAATGATTTATATCTCATGAGATAGACATGGCTAGAATGGAAAGTTAATCGGGTTCTGTGATACAGGACTGGACCGGGGAGTAAACTTAGTTCAGTAATGGAATTTTTCCCCTATGACGATATTGGAAATTATTCTTGACCAATATGAAATAATTCTATATGATTATGTGTCATTGCCACAACGTTTCATGTCTTATTTAATAAATATTGGGATTACATTTCACTACTAAGATTTATACTATATTATAAACTCTTTTGCAGGATATGATTTTCAAAATGTTATATTCTTATGAATATGGAATGATTGATATTTCATTTGTTTTCCCTTACTAAGCATTTGAGCTCAACCTTTTTATTTATTCTTTTCCCCATGTCCAGAAGAAAGTTATTAAGTAGGACCTTCCAAAAGGGTCTCTAGAAATGATGAAATAAATGGAAGATAATGTAGATGATTTATGAATCGGTTTTTATGTTTCTTAGTTTCTCAAGACACTGTACTTGTACGATCATATCATGGTTTTGTTATGTGTTATAATAAGTATGCTTCAATTCTGATTTAATAACAATGTATGTAAAGTATGTGCCGTTATAGTTGGTATCAGAGGAAAGGTATAGTCACCATATGGAAACTAGTTTGTGAAATAATTATTAAGATCCCTAAGGATATGTATATGCATAGAACACAGTATTAGTATTTTCTAAATGGCCATGAATAACCTATGATAAGACCAAAAGTGTGAAATTTTATTTCTAATTATGTGATTTTACGATGTAATTAGTTTTTCTCACACAATGCTTCTTGGATTTAGACAATGGCTGGAACCCGAAGGAACCATGTTAATGCTGAATGAGACAGACAATGCAATGATTGTCCCCCTGAGAAACCAAATGATATGGGAGTTGGAATGAAAAATCATGTAGCCATGCTCACACAACTGTCTCAAGCAATGAATCATGTATGAATTCCAAATGAGCAAAGGAGGTAGTAATATTCTATTGAATCCTTCATGAGGCAGTGTTCACCATCATTCTGCGGTTCTTCGGATCCTTTAGTTGCTGAATAGTGTATCATTACCACTGAAATGATATTTTTAGTCCTTCAATGCTCTGAACATGAAAAAGTCATCTTAATAGTGTATCGTTTGGAAGGTGAAACAGATCAATGATGGAATCTTGTCAATAATACAAGGAAAAGGGATAAAATTGAGTCAATGGAATGAGATGATTCCTAGAACTTATTTTAATATAAGTACTTCCCTTGTATTATTCAAAAAAATATTGAGAATGAGTTTCTTGAACTGAATCAAAAGGATGATGAATCTGTTGGTACCTTTGAAGAAACTTTTACAAGGCTTGGAAGGTATGCTTCTGGGATTATTATCCAACTTGAGAGTAAGATAAATCAAATCAATATTGGTTTAAAACTAAGTCTCCGAAGGGCATTAGCTATAAGAGACTTCAATATCTACGAGGAAATTTTTCGATGAGATCTCAAGGATGAGATGGAGATTGCAGTAACCCATCAGTCATATGGGTTTTATAAAAAGAGTAAAATGAAATTCAATGGAATATATAAAGACTAAACTAAAAAGAATATAAGTTTTCCCTTATGTTAAATGTGTGGAATGAAACATGGATGTAATTTCCTTAATGTTACAAGTTAATGTTATAGGTTTGGAAAAGAAGGTCATCAGGCAATTGAATGATGTAGTGATGAGAAAAATATGTCTTGTGATGTGAACAAAGAAAAGGTAACATAAAATTCACCTTGTACACATCAATGTTACAAGTGAAAGGAAATGGGGCATTAATACAATCAATTCCCTAATCCAACGGTTGTTGATAATGAACAAAGTCAATAAACTCTGAAGGCCAAAGACAAAGGAAAGTAGCATGCAATTTCTATCGGTGATGAGGAGTACGATAACGAAGTGGTAAAAGGAACAAATACCATCCACTCTAAAGTATAAAATGTTTTATTTGATTCTAAATCCATACACTATTTTAATTCTGAAGAATTTCTTAAGGGTATCAACATTCTATCCCAACAATTAGTTGTTGAGTTACCTATGACAACTCCAAATGGAACAACAGTCACATCAAAAGTTTATAATTCATCTTTGATTGATGTTTGTGGGAATATGCATCCTGAAATTGTTGTGATACTTCCTATAGTAGAATTTGATGTGATTCTTGGCATGGATTGGAATTATTTATATATAGCTCATATCAATTTCCGAATAAGGGAAGTCACAATTCATATTCCTGATCAATCTATGGTGATCTATCGATGCAATGATGAATATAACCTCCAAGTGGAAATTTTTTCCACATTATGGGTCTTGATTCCAATTAATGAAAATTATTTATCTCAAAGGGTTGGAGAGAAAATCATGATTAATAATATTCCCATTGTACGAGAGTTTGATGATGTCTTTACAGAGGAATTTCAAGGTCTTCCACAAAATCGTGAAGTTCAGTTTTCAATAGTACTCATACAGGGTGCTATGCCCATTTCAAAGAAACCTTATATAATGGCCTTAATTGAGTTGCAGGAACTAAATAAGAAATTATAATAAAATCTTTACAAGGGATTCATATGCCCTAGTGCATCATCATGGGGAGCACTTGTTCTGTTTTTTAAGAAGAAAGATGGATCAATGAGACTCTATATTTGATTATCGGGAACATAACAATATCTCTATCAAGAAAAATATCCACTACCACACATTAATGACTTATTTGAAAAACTACGCGGAGCACAATATTTTTCCAAGATTGTTCTAAATTCTGGGTATCATCAATTAAAGGAAAAAAAGGATGATATACTGAAGACAACTTTCTGTACAAGGTAGGGACACTATGTGTTTATAGTGATTCTATTTGGTCTTACTAATGCCCCAACTATCTTCATGGGTCTGATGAATAGATTCTTTAGAGACTATCCTTACTAGTTTGTGGCAGTCTTTATAGAGGATATTCTTGTCTATTCAAAGATCAAGAATGAACATGACGATCACTTAATAATTTTATTGAAGACCCTGAGAAAGGAGAACCATTATGCCATATTTACCAAGTGTGAATATTGCTTAAAAAAATTTCATTTTTGGGTCACATAATCTCAAGAGAGGGAATATCTATGTATCCCACAAAATAGAGGTTATCAAAATATGGTCAAGACCAACAACATTAACTGAGATATGAAGATTTCTTGGTTTAACTGGGTATTATCAATGTTTTGTGAAAGATTATTCAAGATTTTCTGACCCACTCACCATATTGACTCGGAAAGGAGTTATGTTTGTTTGGATTGGGGAATGTGAAGATAATTTCAAACAGCTAAAAATATGTTTATCCAGTGAACCTATGCTCACACTGCCTTGTAGTGGAGAAAGGTTTGTGATCTACAGTGATTGATCCAAGAAGGTTCTCGGGTGTGTTCTCAGGAAAAATTATATGGTGATAGATTATGCCTCACGACAATTGAAAATACATGAGAAAAATTACCCAACTCATGATTTGATGTTTTATGTGGTAATATTTGCATTAATGATTTGGATGAATTATCTTTATGGGGAAAGGTGTGATATTTATAATTGTCTGGAATCTGATGTTTCACTCAATGTTTTGGCGATGTCTTCAGCATGCTCTTCATACATAGTAGATTTTTTGCACTACCTATCATCTTAAGACAGAGAGTCAGTCTGAGAGGACAATTCAAACTTTGGAAGACATGTTGATAGATTTCTCTATGGATTTTAAAGGTGGATGGGATCAACATCTACCCTAGGTGTAATTTTATAATAATAATACCTTTCACTTCATTATTCGGATGGATCCTTATGAATCTCTTTATGGAAAAAAATGTAGAACTCCAACTTGCTAAGATGATGTTGTGGAAAGAAAGATATTATTACCTTATCTTTTAGATGTGATGGCAGAAAAGGTAAGATCTATTCAAGAACACATAAGAGCATCTCAATGTCGACAAGAATGTTTTGCCAACAACCGAAGAAAATAACTTGAGTTTGAAGTGGGGGATAAAGTGTTATTATGAATATCTCCTTGGAAGAGAGTAATGAGATTTGGAAAGAGGGGAAGGCTAAGCCCTATGTATATCAGTCCTTTCGAAATACTGGATCATGTTGGAAGGTAGTTTACTGATTATAACTTCCACCAAATCTCTCTCAATTTCATGATGTGTTCCATGTATCTCTCTAGAGAAAGTACATACCAGATCCTTCACAAGTACTAATCTCAGAAGTTGTACTCCTGGAGGAAGATCATTCTTATAATGAACAGACGATAGAGATTCTGGATTGTAGGAAAAATGTTCTATGAAACAAGACCACTCACTTGGTAAATGTTTAATGGAGGAACCACAAATTTGAAGAAGCTACATGGGAAATTTAGAGTATGATTTAGGAGAGGTATCCTCATCTGTTTTTACGAAGTGGGAAATTTAGAGGGAGAAATTCATTCTAAGGGAGGTAGAATGTAACACGCTAATATTTTAGGATAAATAATTATATTTTTTTATGTCTTATCTTATATGAAACAACAAACGAATATTTCACTACACAAAACACTGTCTTGGCTTGCATTACATAGAAGAGAAACCTTCATCGATAGCTTGCGTTGTACGCAATACCGAGTTTCACTAAACAAAGATATATTATTATAATATTATGAACTAGAAGTTATGAATATTATTAACTGAATTTTAAATTTTATAACATTATAATTCATCTTTCACATTTTCTATAATGATATATTAAACCAAAATCGATTTTTTGATAAATGAAGTATTTTTCTAAAAATGCACTTTTACCGCCTTTTGATGGCGCACCCATTTTAAATATAATATTGACAAGTTTATAAGTTCAATTTTACAAAATAAACTTCTTCTTTTGAATCAATATATAAAAATTTATATTAGATATATTTTTGGCACTTTTCTGATCACTTTCATTTTTTGAATAATAGTAAAAATATGATAAATGTTTCTTAAAAATAACTTTCTTCATCAAGATAATTTATATAGTTAAATAATAAAATTTAATAGTTTTAAAATATAAATAGAATATATTATTACCATTTAATATAATAAATGACATTACCATTAGTTTTACATTGAATTCATAGGTAAAAACATTGCATTTTTTGACAATGTTTTAAATTTTAAAAACATGTTTTCTTAACAATGGGATTAATTTGAAATTAATTACCTCAACTTCTGTGTTTTGAATTTTGAAATTTGGATTCCATATTTTGTTTCATTGGGTAAAAAAAATTTAATCGGTTAGTTTAATTTTTTTAACATTATGAATAGTAGCTACGGAAATTTTTATTCACTGCAGTTAGTGGAGAATCTGGTAATTAAGGGAAACAATAAGATTATAAAATTATCCTAACACCGGAAAAAATTCTATTGTATGAGTAAACGTCGACCCATATCACTTAAGGGTAACAATAGATTCATTTCTTGGACTTTTGACCATGAAATTGATATAATTATTATTAAAACGAATGAAAGTGACAACATGCCACTCTCTTAAATCTTATAAGTGTATTCATTTTAATTTAGTGATAAACCTCATTAAAATTCAAATATAAATAATATGCAGAAAGCTAATAATATTATCTACATCATGAGAATTTATTTAAAATTTTTAGCGATTAGATAATTATTATTAATGATGACACAATGGTGATGTATAAATTATTTTATTGATAGAAATATCAAATAAATGGTTTTAAAAATATTAAAATAAATAATATATGAACTAATTAATGTTCTCCCCATGTTTTATAGATGCATATGACATGTTTGGAATCTATTAAATTTTTTGAATATATCCTCTGTGTGTATTTTATTTAAATTCAAATAAATTAATTGTGCCAAAATTGACACTATTGTTATTTTATAAAAATAACATATTATAAAATTTTTTAAATATCATAATAATATTTAAAAATTATAAATCGAAATTTATATGGTCTATAATGTCATAAAATAACCAATTATTGACAATTCAAAACACATAAGTTATTATTTATAACAATTTAAAATATAGAATATTAATACCATAAATAAAATTAAATAGATTAAATAAGGATAAATCAAGTTGATAAGGTTTGAAATAAATTACAAACGTGTATATATCTTATTTTATGATGAGATTACAACCCTATATCATCTAATATTTGTATTTGAGTTATTTGTGGAGGTTATTAAGTGGGGTTTGAGTTTATTATGAAATAATATTTTGGAGGATTCCAAAAGTGTCCCTCTCCCCTTTAATAAAAAAGAACCTCCTCTCTCTCCTCCTCGCACCATTTTGAGCCTTAATTCATGGACAAAGCCTAAAAATTTATCTTCTCCACTTCCCTGGAAATATATTATAGGTCATCTTCTTCTTCAATGGCCTACTTTAGTTCCTTAAGAGGAGTTTTAGAAGAGGCGCATTAAAGAAGAGGTAATATCCTTTACCGATTCCTTCAAATTTATTTCTTCTTGTACATCATCTTCTTTATTTATTTTATTATAAAGTAATAACATCAGTATCACTCATATATTGTTATGTTATTATAAATATGAAACAACCCTATTTCACCCTTCTATTCATCCTACAGCAAACGAAATCATCGCGCGTGCGTACGTACGAAATACCATCTCCTCACCATGGCGTAATCTATTTTCCACCACAAGATTACATGGATGGGTATAATGGTGTATAGAATAAAAATATATTATTTTTATAAGAAGATAATAAATCAGAGATATTCTATCATCCACTATAATACCATTAAATAATTATGGGAACGATATCATCGCTCGTGTGTACGTATGACTTACCGTCTCCACCGTGTGATGTGATTCGTTCTACATGATATTCATTAAACCAGGATTATATAAACTAATTTAATGAATAAATATGATATATATTATACTAATTTAATTATGTAAATGATTTCACTATAACCTAAAAAGAGGAATACAAATTTATTTGAGAAAACACACATAAGAACATAAAGCAATGAACACCCAAATAACAAGTTGCAATGAAATATTACTAATAACGAGAAAAAATATGAACATATATGATATCATAACAATGTATATGATTCTGGAATAAGTCAATGGAATTATTTAAATCATTATATTGGAGGTTCATATACGTATAGAGCATATCTGACCTATGGTAAGAGAAAATCTCTCAATCTCATTTTTATCTGAGATTTTTTATACTTTAGAATTTAATGGGGAATATTTATCATCCACATCCATGTTTCATCAAAATTTATTATTATTTATATCCAACTACAATTTTTTAAATCCAATTTTACCTATTGGTGATTTTTTAGTAAATTTTTTGAAAGGAATGTTTTTTCATTTTTACTACGATATACTTTTTGACTTTTCCAGCCAAAGTATAGGAAGAATGTTTTTTAACTTATACGGCATGAAAGGATTTTTATGATTTCATAGAACATTATTTCTATAAAACTTCATTTACTTGTCTTCAATATTATTTTCAATTATCTTCTTTCAGTTTAAAATTGTATGGCATGTTGAGAAAGGAAAAATGTTTTTTAAGTAGAAAGGATTTTTTTCATCAAGAATAGAGTTCATGACTTTTATCAAAATTATTTTCCATCTATGATAATATAGGGTTCTATTTCTATCCCTATTATTAAATTTTTTTGATTATTTTATGATGAAATTATTTTTATGAAATCCATTTATCATATAGGTATTATGTTATAATGGAATTATGTGTGAGAATCATATTTTCATTTCATGGGTTATGCTATGATGTATGATATATGATTTTTTGGCACACATAAGAATGGATTCATTATGATATGGATGGGACCTATATCTCCCTCCAATGCATTGGATAAATATTTATATCTCATGAGATTGACATGGCATGAACGAAAAGTTAATCCGGTGTAGTGATAGAAGACTAGAATGAGGAGTGAACTAAGTTCAGTAATGGACCTTCTCCCCACCTTCAGGTTATACATCCATAAAATCCAAAACAAGGGAAAAACTAGAAAATGTGGGTACATATAATGAATTTGAGCCTCCCTCACTCATGTTCTCTCCGAGAGATTCATGTTCTGCCACCGAATGTGCACCAGTGGAATCGACCATCCATGAACGAACCGCTACGGTAGATCCTCTATCTTTATCAAGAACTCTGCAAACATTTCCCAATCATCAATGTCCAGCTCACCCCAAAAGATAACATGGAATTTATTATGCATCTATCTCCTCAGATGTGACATGTGGGAAACATCGTGCACCTGGTGCATCTGTGGGAGAATATCTAGGTGGTACGCTTCATCACAAACTCTTATTAGGATCTAAAAAGGACTAATCAACATCAGAGATTGCATTCCCCCAACCTAATCTCCACATTACTTATTCTGGTGAGATCCAAAAGAACACATTTTCTCCCTCCAAAAACTCTATTGTTCTCTATCTTCTATTGGCATAAGAAATGTTCCTACTCTGCATGGTCCTTATCTAATCCTGGATGATCTTCACATTATAAGTGGTAGAACGTACCTTGTCTGGACCCATTTGTGATGACTCTCCTTGTTCTTTCTATCATAGAGTTGATATGCAGGTCCACCCATTCAAGTCCTCAAGAGGTTCCATGATAATGGTGGAGTGATAATCATTTTTGTATGAAAACTCTACCTGTGGAAGGAGGACCTCCCTATTATGGCTGAAATAATGGATGGAAGCACGATGCATGTCTTCTATAGTCTTTATGGTTCACTCTTTCCGGCCAGCCAAATGTGGATGAAAATTTGTGATCAAGAATATTTGAGTTACAAACGCATCCTATAATCCCTTCGACAACCTGGATATAAAGAGTGCATCATGTTCTGTGATGATCGTTGATGCAACACTATGGAGTTGTACTAAATCCTAGGCGTAGAGGATTCCCAAACCCTCTACCAGTATTTTCTCCCAGATGTGTATGAAGTTAGTCGGCATGGTAATTGGGTCAATGATCACCCCGTTAGAATCTTGGCCTTGGGATGTACATGGTTACCCCATCACAAATTCCATCAAGATATTGCACCATTTCCACTTTAGTGCATCAAGTGGTTGAGACAAGACTGCTAGATCCTAATGCCAAACATTCATATGCTGACAAGTGAGGCATCGTGAGACAAAATCGACCACTTATTTTTTCATTCCTCACCACCATTATATATTTCTGAGGTCCTAGTACATCTTCACCACTACTGGATGAACCTCCAATGGGGGTGTATGGTACCCCCAAAAGCCATCCTACAAAAAATCCACGTGTACTACGGTTCTCCCTTTGAAAATGATGACATGCTCTCCACCTATTGAAAATCCATCAATAGTATGTCTTGAGTATAAATGATCATGATGGGCCTCGAAGTAAACATCCACTAGTTGTGCCTCCCTGATTCATAGAAAGAGTGTAGGAGTAATAGTCATTGACTGAAGGTACGATACTAAATTATCATTCATGAAGGATATCTATATCGCGGCTTGCTACTGTGTCACCTCACTCAGCAGCTGTAAACCAGGCCACCTGTCAAGTGCATCTGCTATAACTTTTCCCTTCCTATGAATATAGACTATATCAAAATCATAGTCCTGGATGAAATCCATCCATCTCCTTTTTCTCGCTTTATTGTACTTCTCAGAGAAGTTATACCTTAGACACTTGTGGTTGGTGTAGACTATAAATTTTTCACCCATCAATTATTTATGCCTTATCCTGAAGGCTAAGACCATGCCTAATAATAGTAGGTCATGGGTTAGGTAGTTCTCCTCATTCTGCCTCAACATCCATGAGGCGTAGGCAAACACTGCTTTCTCCTGCATCAGGACACAACCGATTCGGATCCCCAATGCATCATAGACGGATACATACCCAAATCACTCTTTTGGTAGACTCAAGAAGGGGAAATCTTAAGTGACCATCTCATCTTCTAGAAGCTCTATTGTCACATCTCTGTCCACCCTATGGGTAGTCCCCTCCATGTCAAGGATGATAAAGGTGTTGCCACTCTGGAAAAGTCAAGCAGAAATCTTTAATAGTATACAGCCCACCCTAGGAAATTATGCAACCCAGTCAGGTTTCTACGTGGCTCCCAAGAATGAACTGTGTTTATATTTTTCGGATCAACTACAAATCCATCCTCAGAGATGACATGACCCTAAAAGAGGACCTTCCAAATCCATGAACTAGCAATTCGAAGGCTTTCCATTAATCTGGTTCGCTCAGAGCGTATCTATGCTTATTCCCATGTGTGTACCATGCACCACCACTGATGTTGAGTACACCAAGATTTCATCAATGAAGACATCCACAAAATTAATGATATATGTCTGGGAGATCCTATTCATGACTGTATGAACACTTTTAGGGTATTGGTCACATCAAAGGGAATCACTATGAACTTGCAGTGGCCATAATGGTACCTGAACGCTGTATTGGGTAGGACATCATTTCGATCCCAAAGATGGTGATAGCATGACCTATGGTCGATCTTTGAGAACCACCTCACTTCATTCAGCTAATCAAATAGGTCATCAATCCTTGGCATGGGATACTTATTCTTCCCAGTCACCTGGTTCAGGCACTATAATTCCATTCATAGCATCATGTTTATGTTTTCCTTCTTGGGAAACTACACAATGGAATCCCATGGGAAAATGATGGGTCTTATTAACCACATATACTGAAGTTCCTCTCTCTATTACCTCGACTTTAAATGCTATACATGAACTATCAAATATGATGGTTCTGATATCAGTGGATTCTTGGTGTATAGTTTGATGGAAAATTCAACTTATCTTTGAGGAGGTAGTAATAGAACATCCATAAGAAATGAATCCTCATACTCATCAACAATTACATGAAAGATCTTACTCCTCACTTACATCGTACCGATGTTGAGGCTATCCAACTGATGAGTGATCGACTACACCCTCCGTATCAAAATTTCATCCTCTATTGTAAGGGTTTCCATCTCACTAGTGAAGGAAAAACTGGCCCCATATCTTTGGAAATACCACACTGTTTACCTAAAACAGTCAATCTGAGCATGGAATATGGATAAACCTTCCATACCTATGATGACATCGTAAGGCCTTGACACTGCTTCTAAGTGATCCAAGCTGAAGCTATCTCCTCCTACAGTAAGATCACACTTCCAGCACCAGAGTGTAATCATTGAATCCCCTAATGAAGGAGTATTTATCCATAAGGATCGAATCAATGGCTCAAATAGAAGCATTGATCTCCAAACGAGAGTTTTGGAAAATAAATATTCATTGTCACTTATTTCTATAAAAACAATATCTATGGTAGAGATGACATTGATCATTCCTCGAATCCACTCTAGATCATTGTTTTTATAATCCTAGAATACCTAATATTGAGCTCTCCCATATTTTCCTACTCTCTGAGGTCGAGGTGGACCACGTGGAGGTGGTGGTGGTAGTACCTTTAATCGTCTCCCACCACATACTGCTCATCCTTCTCCCCTTCCACATCTTCCGCCCTATTTCCCTCTTTGTTGGAACCTCTATCTCTATATTGGGAGCCCCTCAACCATCTTTTAATCGTCCTTTTGAAGGATCGGGTAGTCACAATCCATGTGTCCCTACCGCAACATGGGTAGCACACCTAGATCCCTTGATGTCTCCTTCTATCTTAGTAGCCTTGAGACACTGATCCCAAGTACTAGGGTCATCCACTAGATGATCTGCACCACTTGGACCTTTGTGCTATCTGTTGGATTCCTTGCACAGATGACTCGACTACCCATTTACCAGTGGTGTCACCCACTGTTACTGCTTGCTCAGCGAGAATGATCTCTACATGAATGGATCAGTCCAGTACCTCGGCTTGGGTAGGGATGATGAAAGACACCATAGTTGCCATCCCTCCCTCCTAAGTCCCTACTCAAAGGTAAAATCCCTTAAGAAAGGGTCATGCACAATTTCATTAGAGTTGAATGAGAGTTCTATAAACCATCCAGAGTACTCAGCCACTGACAGTATTCCCTGTTGAAGGTGATGCAACTCATGAATTCCCACAGAGTGCAAGGTCATGGGAAAAATTCCACCCGAAAAAGTATCTCAAAGTCATCCCAAGAGACGATCACCTCATCCTCAGTCACAGTTAACAAACTCCACTATTTCCATTCCAATCCCTAATGAATTCTCATAGCTATGATCTCTATCAGTTCGAGCGGTTTCCTCACTATTGGAAGACCCACGTCACCACCTCCAGTCAATCCCCAGTGATATGGCTATCCATTTATCCCCTAAAAATGGAAGTTCACATTATTTGTGACTCATGAAATGATGTAAGTAACCACAGAACCTCTTCTGGTAACTCTTGTAGTAGCCGATGACTATGTGGTCATTGTAGCACAGGTGTACCCCTCGATTGGGACATCTTGAGAATTGGTCCATCAAAAGACGCCTCGTCACTGGGCGGGCTGTCCTCTCGACCATGTATCATAATCCTCCACAGTCATCCTTGTAGAGGAGCACTAAATTAGGTCAATATGGGACACATTCAAAATAATATACCAGTATAGGTGACTCTTAAACAAAATAACATAAAGAGGTGGTTTTTCAACAAATGATTTTCTGAATTGAGAAAAAAACCAGAATTGAAGGTCCTGGTGTATGTATACATCAACCATCACACTAAAACTAAACTCCCAAAATCTAAAAGTTGGACTCACACTAATTAACATTGTTTCCCCAAAAAACAACAACAGACTCTTAGTCTCTAATATATAACTAACCACCTATGAAAACACTTGGTCACAACCCATCCATTGGGGCCCATGTCATCCAAAACCCATGCTAGCCTCCTAAAGCCCAGGGGTTGGAGACTAGTGTTGATGGCATCAATATGAAAGTGGTAGGCTCTTTACTAACTACATGTATGAACACATTCCCAACCACATCCCACACACTAAAAGGGGAAACCATGTATACTTTAATATGTGTTGTGTTTATGAAAAACATTAAACAAGTGGTCCAGAATATTTTCCCAACCAAAAGTACTCAAAAACGGAAGGCACAAAGACACTCGGGAATCCATTTGTGGAAAACCCCACCTGATGGTACGAGAAGTGTAGTTACTATATGTCGAGGTAGTAAGTCATTTCCACCTGATTCTGTTGGGCCACGCCTGTTACGTGGAAACCAAGTCCTCCGTCTAAATTTCTATCATCTTCCAAAGACACAACAAGTGCGGGTGAAGACTATACAGGGGTGAGTAACATAGTATTCAGTAGGGGACCAAATTCCACAAAGAAGAAGCAATACAAATAAAACAATAGAAAAATATACAATGAAAGGATATCTCACACAATGTAAAATATATGGAATATGTAGAAGGTATGTCAGCTATAGTGATGAACATTTTATTCTATTGGGAGACTCATCCTTAATTAATCATTTCTCATCAACCGAATCACTAAGGATCCACAAGGCAAAATTTCATCATCTAGGCCACTAAGTATCCACCTGGATGCTTCTCATCTACTGGTTTACTATGGATCCACACGGCTTCTATTCATCTTCCTAACCACTAAGGATCCATACGGCTCATACTCGTCTGTCGGGCCACAAAGGATCCACCAAGATGATTCTAGATCCATCATTCAAACATCAATCTACACAAAGTGCCACATTGAAATAACCCAAAGGACCATTTTCTCGTATGGTTTCCAATGCATCAAATGGTATGTTGAAGAGACAAATAGTCTGTATGATAAAGACACTTTAAAAAATAGGGGTTGGTTGCATCTAGTCATGGAATGACTCGGTCGGACCGGCCTGACCAATCCCGAATATGGGTCCCGCATGAGCGGTTTCTCAGCCAGCCCCATTAGGCCTCACTGGGCCTAGGTTATGTTTTCCATGGGTCCAGATAACTAGGTTACCTAGTGATTTGGTTTTATCTTGCCCAACCAAATCGAGCAGGCGAGTCTCTTTTTCTCACCCATACCCAATAGCAGCCTTTACTGCACGACATTAACACGCCAACCCAACTCGCTAAATTGGACAAGATGAAAGAACAAATTATGCCACTCGGGCAGTCCGATATTGGTGGGGGTGCATACATCAGGTCCTCATGAATTCCCTCCCTTTGTTAAATGGGGCCTGCAGATGTAGTCCGCTCTTCTACACGATGTCTTGTGGTACCGTATTGGAGCTCAACGACGTTCTTAATGCACCGGAGTCTCCTTGTATTCCTCCATGATGCACAGCGAGTGCTCCAGACACTCCTCATGCTAGTGCATGCCATAATTCTCTTGCCACACCAATGAGGCTCCCCTTCAGCCTCTCTCCACCCACATCCCCTGGCATGCCAGTGAATCATTCTAGAGGCCACCAGAGTTGATTTGGTGGTCCATTTTTTGAATTGTCTTCCCCTACAAGACCATAGAATTTCCTCCTTCACTTCAATGGCCTAGAACATTACTTGATGCTAGTCGATTGATTTTTTCTCCTAGAACAGAAAAAGTGGTTGGGGTTTGGGCCTTGTTTGGGTCAGAAAACGCTCTCCAAGGTATAGGTTTAATGTAGGGGTGGCCAAGTATGACAATTATATCAAGGATGAAATTAACCCCAAATATCAAACCCAAGAACAAGACACTCCCAAAAGAACAGATGATCCACAGATTAACCTTATTTGGGATAATCTACATTCGTCATTTAGAATATGTAAAGGGTGAAAACATTAAATAATTGAACCCCCAAACTCATTAACATTCCATACGCAACATTTTTTACTTGAGGGTTCAAGAGGTCAATAGCATTTGTTGTTATGTAAAGTATGTCAAAGAAAATGGAATCCATATAGTGTCATTCATTCTTTATTAGGGAGGATATCCATACTAACTTCATCATATAATCCTCAAATTTTATTCCACATTCCACCTACACGTCATGCGATTAAAAGGAATGTGCATCACAACGTTTTTGATATGATACGACATCGCGTCATTACACAGTTTCAATATTTGAATTGTGTCACTGTTTTGCATCAGTAATGCATCATTACATTACATGAATATGAGATATTAACGAGTTCCTTCAATATTCCTCTTCGTTACCATATCTCTGCATCACAACGTCTCTATGTCAACACTCATCGTTGAGAAAAGAAATAAAAGCACATTTATAATTATTTTATAATTTTTCACAAAATGTATGAAAAATAACTTTTTTATTCGGCCTTTGTCGGAAAAAACTAGGTCCTTTCTAAGAGAATCCTGTCATTCTGAGATCAATGGTTCCCTCATATTTTTTATTCAAGCATGGGATCAGATGTTTAAAAAAACCCTTATATGGTTACTAAATGTACCATAAATGAGTTCAAAATTCTATCCAGGGTTCATGAGGCCTTGGAATCACATACTGTTAGAGTATGATATCTTGAAATAATTCCAAATAATTTAAAAAAATACATGGAAATTTTGGGGCATTACATGAAATATGTACTATTCTATATGTCCTATTCATATACCCTAACATTTATCATGAAATGGGATCTATGAATCAATGTCATTGAGATTCAATGGTGCTCAAAAGGAATTTCATATTATATGTAGACATGACACAAGATTGGTGTCATGGAGAGAACCCAGCATCACAAGGGTGATGATGGGAAGGATGAAATTTCATCTAGACCTTTATTTTTTTTAAATAACAATGCCTTGACCTTTGTGAATCTCAAATCAAAAATAGGAATTGGGTGGCCACTCCATTCTCTACTAGTATGAGGGAGTGTGTTTTTGGATTCTTAATATGGTTTCACGTGTATTTAGAAACATGAACAACAATTTCCTTGAAACACTATTTATACTACATTTCTAGATCATTCTCTTGATATGACCTTGATATCATCTCTACATATTGAAAATAATCTAGAGGCATGTTTGGATCACTTCCTTTTAAGATATGGATATTATCCGGCTATTCTATGTGAGATGGTATATTATTCTATATTTTAAACAATTTTATTCCCATTTCAATATAATTACCTTCAAGAAACAATTTCCCTTTTGTTTTTTTCATTCTTTTATATGTATTTTTTCCATGAACATAACATAACACATCAGTTCCATTAAAAAATAAAATCAATATTCATTTTGAAAATAAATTGTCTCTAAAAAATGTAATAAATAAAAATTATGATGAAACATTATGCATAAACTTTGAACCTTAAATCACCCATTCTTTATGAACTCGATTTCCCTCAAACAAGAATCCACTTCACAATCACATTGAAATCTTATTTTACTAATGTCTAAATATAAAAATCATGAAAATAAAGTCATTGGAGATGAAAAGTAATTATTTTAATATTCAAAATATAGATACCTCTTAAGTTCCTATTTTTTCCATGAAAATTATTTTAATCATTCTTTTTTCATTCCCCATAACAAATGTAAATAATTATATTATCATTGATTCAAATGTCCAAATTCATTATTATAATGAATTACAATTCAGATCTATCTCAACATGATGAGTTTTCCATATTACTCAAGGTGCATGCATTCTAGATTCATAATCATACATGATATACATGAATCATAATTATAAAATTTAAATGATTCCCAAATAGACACTATATAATGAATAATTCTTGCATTATTCATATGGACGTAAACAAAAGGATCAAATGTCTACGTGGTTGAGTGTTGGAATGTAACTGATGTTAAAAATGTCTAGGAAAAATTAATGATTGACTCTAAACCACATTGTATGATAAACAGTATAGAATCACTATGAAAACATTTCCTATAGATATTGTATAAGAAAAAAAAAATTCCGTAGAAAATTATCACAAATCCAATCAAAATGAATGCAATTAATGATAAACCCATATTAATTTATTTCATTTTTTATAGGTTTTGATGATTTTATTATCAGTGATATTTCTTAAATTATATAATCATATAAATTGTAAAAAAAATTAAAATATTTCATGAACCGCTATCCAACATCAGAGGACAAAACATCATATAATAAAAAAACACATAATATTATCATTACACTATATATAACCTCTTTCTCTACACATATTTTGTTATATATTTGGAAGAAGAATAAGATTATGCTAGGAAGGATAAATCAGTCTTATAATGCGGAACGCCATATCAATTTTGTTCATGGATTCTATTGGACTAATGGAATGAATTAATATAAGGTTTGGTCTCATTAGAATATAAGAGATGAGATTAAAAATTCTACTGTCAGGTTTATTATAATTTTTTTAACTTATTTTTTTAAAATAGTAATGAATGTTATAATATATCTATAGATAACATGTACCGGTAAATAAATGTGTATAAGAAAGAATATAATATCTTTTTTTCAGAACCCTATTAGGATTGAGAACATGGGATTTATGATAATCAATCATGTAATTCTTATTACAAAAAAACAATAAATAAATAAATTTGAGAATTTTTTTGCACAAAATACTCAATAGGAATATCATATATATTAATAAACTAGTCCCCCTAATAACAATTTATCAAATTAATTAAATAATTCATATTCCAACTCATCAATACCCTATCATAGTAATTCAATCATATATAATATGATATCTAAACCATTTAATGAAATTTTTACATTGATATATTTTATCACTCATCAAAATTAAAATAAGAAATATCGGTGTGGTATGAAGCATCTCTTATAACTAAAAAACAAAAATTATATATATGAAGAAATATGTTGGAGAGTAAATTATGATGCATTAAAAATATATTAACCCTGTATATGAAGTGCTTTTACAATTTTTTTCAATATCCTCTAGTTTTTTCGGTCATATACTCCATAGAAAAAATAAAAATATTAATATCAAGTGAATGTAAAATATATATTCTAAAAAATATAAAAATTATGGGGATGGAATCATGTCTTTAAATTAAATTTTTGGGAAATACCTTTAAACTAATTGTACATTATATTATAAAAAATAATATTTCCTCCTATAAAGTAACTAATTTATAAATTTTATCTTGATAATTTTTATTTTCCTTACATGGTAAGAGTTTGGAATAAATTTATCTATTATGAATTTATCCATGTTTGATATTTCTACTACCTAGTTCACACTATAAACCTTAATATTATTGTTTTATTTATAGTTTATGAGGGTTATTTATTTTATTTTGAGAAAAAATTAACATTTTAAAATCTTTTTAATGTCACATGATTGGTCTCACAATAAGAAATACGATGAAAATAAATGTGGTTGGGTTTTTTAATATTAAAGATCCATTAAAAATGATAGGATCCTGGTTTCCCAAGCCTTGATATCCAACCACTTTGGGGCCTTTGGGTGACTAATATGATGAGAAAGCTTATATAGTGGTATGAAAAAAACATATTTCACATATTCATTTTTACCAAAATTTAAAAATTTAAATTTCATAACAGTTCAATTAATTGTTGTAACCCCGTAATAAACAAAACACTCTCCCACTTTGTGTGATTCACCGCCAACCGTAAAAGACCCCACTTTTATGGAATATTCATATTCTCCCCTGGTTCATTGTTCCCCATTATATTATTTGATAGAAAATTTTCATAGGTATTGATACTCTCCTTGCCCATATTTTACTATCCACTTTCTCTTACATTGTCTCTTCTATATCACTACATCACAGAGTAACTTACACTTATATTTGATTTTCATTACAAATAATTATAAATTTGGTTTTTATTTTGGTCCTTCATATCTCAGGGCTATCATTTCACTATTACATAATTTTTTTTTCATAATCCAGACATGATTTATATATGTGTTTTCATGTTACCATTTTCCTATAAAATCTATAATAATCTAGGTCTTTTTAATTATGTTTTCTATAGATACATTTCATGATACATATTCATTGAACGTATAAATTTTCATCTAATTCTAATGTTTGTTTATAAATGGTATTTATAACCTATAAATAATATTTAAAATAATTAATGTTTTGGGATTTCTTATCCATTGAAATTTTTTGCGTGTTTTGGGATTAGATTGATATTCATTGATGAATATATACATATATATAAATATATATATTATTTTCCTTTGTAATTTATTTATTACATTATATTTCATGCTGTTTATGGAATTTAATATAATTTAATGTGATTAAAATTTACATTGTTTCGTGTGGTTTCTAAAATTTATTTATTTTTCATATTTTTTCCAATGTTAGGGATTTATACACAAGTGTGGGGGTATGTTGATATTTACACATATTTACTTGAGAATATGTTATTATGTGAATATATATATGTATATATGTATGTATATATGTATGTATGTATGTATGTATGTATGTATGTATGTTTTTATGTATGCATATATGTATGTATTTATGTATGTATGTATGTATGTATGTATCTCTATAAGGGGATTTTTTCAATTTAAATATAATTTTTTTGGGTTTTCCAATAATTTTACTATATAGTATATTAAAAATTGATTCATGATTGAAATATGATAGATTTTTTTGCAATATTGTGAATGATGTTATTTAAAATGTGTTGTTATAGAAAATGCAATATACTTGTTAAGTCATGGTTTTAATTATGTGTTTTTCAAAAAGATCCTTTCAAGCTGAATATTAGATATGTATATTTTTATATTTGCATAAAATATATTTGATATTAATTTCTTACAGAAATAACATCTAAAAAAATTATTATGGTGTTTTCTATCCAAATGGGAATCCATGCATATTAGGGAAGTGGAAATTTGGTTGGGCTATTTACCCACCACATGATATTCTAGTGAAGTAATTTTTATATCACCAAAGAACAATGATAATATTATATTTATAGTAATTGAGGTTATTACCATATTTTGTGTTTTATTTCTAGGTGAACCATACCATAATAACCTTATGGTTCATATCCTGTGATTCTGAGTTTTAATTACTTATGATGTTGTTTTTATCATGCCATGTCTTAGTATTATACAAATTTTTATTCATATCCCATCTTACATGACCCCTTTTTTACGTTCATGACATTTTTTACAACTTCCTATATAATGTTTTATTATCTTCCATTTAATCCATTTTACACATCATTTTATTTTGGCATGTGATCATTTATATGGGTATTATTGGTTGCATTTTTTATTATTATAATGAAATAATAACAAATACTTTAAAAAAATATTTTCATGGGACATGTGTCTAAATAATTATATTTATAAAAATTGTTTTTAAAATGAAACCTCGTGTTTTTAATTTTATTAAATAATTAAAATCATATTGAAAAATATTTATTAAATTAATTATTTATAAATTATTTTATAGAATAAAATGCATGAACTAAATTTAAAAACACCACCGAGATTATTAGCTTGTTGTATACATATACTAATTTCTCATTGTAGACCAAGTGGGTCATTTAGGATTAGTCATTGAATTAGAGGAGAAATCCTATAAGAAACTCTTTATTTCATACCACTCTTGTTGAACATGTAACACCCCAAGATTTCATAGTACGTTATTTCTTCAAAGTAATTCAATAACTTACATTACATGCAATATCGAGTTCAAGTTCAACACGACATACCAAACTAGCTGTTCAAAGTAGTTATCAATAGTATTAACTGAATTTTGAACTTTATATAATCCTAATAATTTCAGAGTTCATATTATTAGTTTCTTAGACATAATTTAAGAACAAATACATTCTTTCAGATAAAAGAAGTATTTCTCAAAAAATTCAATTTTAACGCCTTTTTATGGCGAATCCTTTTTATATCCAGTATTTGAAACTTTTATATATTCAATTTGACAAAATAAACTTATTCTTCAGAATGGGGTCATAATAATTTATTTTCAATAATGATTTGGTGTTTTTCTGATAACATTCATATTTTGGTGAATAGTGAAAATACTATATTTTAACTGAAAATAGATTTTTTAATCAAAATTATTTAGAGTGTTAAATTATAAATTTTAATGGTTTGGAAGTACAAATTGATTATATTATTACCATTTAATATAATTATGGTTAGTGTAAGTAATTTTACATTGAAATTGGATGTAAACAAGTGTCAAACTTTTGATAGTTATTATTTCTTAAAAATACGCCATTTGGTTTTAACAGTGGGAATTAATTTTAAATTAATAAATGAAACTTCTATGATTTTAATTTGGTAAAATAGACTTCATTATTGGATTTGGAATATCAAAATTAGCTTTGGGTAAATTTTTGGTGATTTTCTAAAAACATTAAATTTTTTATGAATAGTTAAAAATCTTGAGTTATAGTTTAAAACCGAGTTGTTATTTAAATAATTATTTATATTGTTCAAATTTATTTTAGGTCAATATAGATACATAATACCTATATATGTTCAATGTAATTCATTGGAGTGTGTTTATAATAATTTTAGATATATAAAAATTTTATTGAACTTTTCACCGTCTTTTACACATATCCTAGGAGAATTTCCAAATTCAAATAAAACATAATTTTCCCACTTTTGTGAGTGAAATTTAGAAAATCTAAGAGACGAGATTAATATCAAGGAGTAAAATGAGGTTTAATAAGAAATTTTTTTTGGTGAATAGTAACATTTTACTTTTATTTGCCATAGTAAAAAGTAAATAGGGTAATTAAGGGTAAAAATGATATTAATATTACCCAAACATGTGTTCTAATTCGATTGTATAAGTATAAATTGACCAAAAAAACCTTAGGAATAAAATATTAACCACTTTGGTCCACATGTATTAGATTACTTCATTTATTATAATTTAATTTAAAGAAGAGTTATAAGAGTTAAAATCAAAGTTTAATAACTAAATCATTTTTAATATAGGGTTATACATAAGAGAATTCTATTATAAATATTAATTTGAAATCTGAAATGATTTCCTACATCTTGTTATTTTATTAAAAAAAATTAGACATTAAATAATTAAATTTATTTCTGATACAATGATGATGCAGCAATTACCTTATTAAGGAAAGAATCAAATAAATGGTATTATAAATATTAAAAAAAATATAAAATCAATGTTATCATGACATACACAAATTTTATAGGGGACTATGACATGTTAGGGATTATTCAATGTATCTTGTTCTAAGTAATCAAGTTTTGATGACTTTCTCAAAAACAAAATACCAAATAGTGTCAAAATTGACATAAAAGAGTTTTTAAATCAAATTTTATATTATGAATTGATATTCTATTCCTAAAAATCTAAGTATCAACCAAAGTACATATATCATGATAGGTGTATCATTAATGGACCACTTTGGGGTATATTAGATGTTTATATTATGTTTATTAACCATATAATATAAAAATACAAAGAGACATGGTAAATGTAAAACTAATTAACTAAGAGCTAAATCTAAAATATAAGGTTAATATATGACACAAACCTATCTAAAACATATTGGTTGAGTGTTTTTCGACATATCCCCTATTTAAAATTTAAATAATCCACTTTGGATCAATTAGAAACCGAATATTAATTTATTATAAAATAATATTTCTAGCTTTTCCAAAGGTACATCTCACCCCTCAAATAAATGGGTACTCCCCCTTCTCTCAAATTCATACCTTCAAAGACATTTCGATCGGAAAACCACTATCAAAATACCCTCTCAACAGTCCTCCATTAATCCTAGAGTCAATACTTTAGTTATATAGGAAAACATAAGGAGACCTATTGATCAAATCAAAAAGAATAACTCGAAGAAGAGGTAATGATTTCACCACACCCTTTCAAGATCCTTTCTTCTTACTCTTCCTTTTTATTTGTTGTTTCCATTCTAAATTAATCACTCCAGTATATTCTATATATTGTGATGTTATTATAATTATGGTACAACCAAATTCATTATTCTATCCACCCATTTAATGACATGTCACCATACGTTCGTACGTACGGCTTATCGTCTCCATGTCGTGGTGTAATTGTTACTCAATACATTATTATTTGGCTGGGTATAATAATGATGCGTATTTGATGTAAATAATAAATATAACATGATAAGGATTCTGTATATATGATATACCATCCAATTATATATTATTTTAATTTCAAAAGAATGATATTTTCTCTCGACTGTACGTATGGATTACCATCTCCACGACGCGATGAGATTCATTTCCATGTTCAACATTCATCAGTGATTATAAAAATATATATTAAAAATAACTATGTAATATACGACATAATATTTGTACTGGAGATATATATAATTATATATATAATTATTTATGTACATACATATATCTTATTCACTTAATTTCGTTCAATATTGTATGAAAACAGAAACAATGATTATGCGTACGTACGGACTGCCGTCTCCATAAACGGTGTTTTCCATTTAATATATATATATGTCAATTATACATATTTATATTCTAAATATATAAGATATATAAATCATGTTTTATATTCTGGAAGTATTTAAACCATGGTCTAATTGATACAATCAAGAGTAACAAGTTAATACACGTACGATATGCTTATTCATGTTTAAAATACTTTTGTTTTTGATATACATTTACTTAAATGATTATGCTTATTTATGAATGTTTCTGTTGTATTGTTATCCTTACTGAACAACTGAGATCACCTCTTTCTATGGTTTATTTTTCCCAGGATTCCAAGAAGTGTATTGTGATTGATATGTAGGGTTATGCCAAGGTAATAATGGCATTCATAAAGGATTATTTATGTTGTTTTGTATGTTATAAATTTTAGTGTAACATTCATATATGTAATCTATTTTTCCAAGACTGCTAAACTGATTGGTCCATCGGGACATGATTCCTTGTAATCATGCCAATGTATTAAAATAATTCACCGACTCTGGGTAACTTGGGTCAGGGCGTTACAGTTGGTATTAGAGGATGTTTAGCAATAACCTTGGAAACTAGATTTAGAATAACACTAATAAGAGCTCATTACAGTAAGATAGAGTTTGAATATTAGTACAGAATAACATCCTAGAATTTTGGTAATGTAATGATTTTGTGAGTTTTCCAAGAAAACACATCCCTTTCTGAATAAGAGCAGTTAGAGGCGGCCCTGGCACAAATGTACCTTGGGTTAAACCCGAAAACACAACTTTGATCTAGACACGAACGTGAACTGGTGCATGAAAATGATCTTTACTACACTCTTGGTTACGACACACATGGGGGATATTCATAGGATAATTCTCATTTTCTTTACAAACCACTATTAAGGGTTTATGAGTATATACCTTCTCAAAGAAAACATTTTTGTGATTAGAGAATATATCCATAAACTGTTCAATTAAAATTATGTATTTTACATGTTTGGAATTATTAATTGTGATTCATAAATTGAACTTGTGTATTCTATCGTATTGAAATTTCACCCAATATAAGGAATGTGAACTCCAGCAATATGTATCATCCAAAGAGTAAAAAGGATCATATCTTTCATGGTATTAATCAAAAATTAAGAAAGAAAATACTCTGCCATGTATTCTCAACATATGATGAAATAGTATCATGTGTTAATAAGATAGGTAAATAATTATCTGATTCCTATGGATTTCATGGGAAGTAAGAGAAAAAGAGGATGGAAGAGAGAAAGATGCATAATGGGAAGAGGGGAAAGAAGAATTATCACATATGTGATAACTGTGGGAAGAAACACCCTGGAACATGCCTAAAGGTAATGGGGGTTTGTTATAAGTGTGGAGAAAAAGGACACCAAGTACGTGAGTGTAAGGGTAATAAAAATATTTCAAATGTACAATGAATAATATACAAGGAGTTGAAACACTATGTGGACCAATTTCCAAATGATAAGGGAATACCACAAATAATGTTACTAGATTATAATCAAGTTATGATACTACCTCAGATGAAGAGGAATGACTAGTGTTCTTATGTTTTTTTTTAATTTGTGTGTTTTATAAACAATATACTAGTTACATGAATTATGGAGATAAATAAGGATTGTAATGCAGTACTATTTTATTGAGGATTTGAGATTATATGGTTATAAGAAAAGTTACTTAATAGTAATATACACTTTTTGGAAAATACATGGTTGAACGAAAGCTAATCCATAATGTGGTCCTAATAATGAGGTAGTGTTTTTGGAATATGAGATTGTTGATTTTGGTAATTCAGGATGTTCCAATGTCTTAAAAGAATACACGATGTAGGCATTTACATGTTATTAAAAGGCAAAAAAAGATCATCATTATGTTTAACATCCTTATTAATTTTGTACTGAGAGTTTGGATATAAGTATTTCAGATAATTCTAAAGGCTAGAATGGATTACGTTTGAAATTGGATACTATTGTTAAGGTAATTTTTGTATTTCCATAAAAAAGATAACCCGGAGGTCGGGTGGCAACCCGTCACGTCCGGCAAGGGCCCGACACTTGAACCCGCAATTGAAGGGCGACAAGTGTGTATCACCTACCACTGGCCCACATGATGTCCAGGATTGAATAATGTATTATTTTTTTAATTATGTTATATGAATTATAAATTCATTTTTTGAACCTTATACAAATAGAATAAATAGATTACTATATTTAAGTTATATTATCTTTTAGAGTAAAAGATGAGTTTGTGGTATAAATTAGTTAATTAATGGAACTCTACATTTCAAGTATATATTTTTCTTCTTATCTTATTCTATGAATAAATTAATTCTTATACTTTAGTGAAGGGATCTAAAAATCAAAAATGTGTTATCGTAATTCCATATGTTTTTTTGAACCGATGGTATTTTAAATCATTATATATTGATGAATTTAAGGCCCTCAATTTTACACTTGTTTGTGATTGATGACCTCAATCACTACAAATAAAAATTTACATTTATTCTCCAATTATATGTCTCTAATTTCCACCAATTTTCTCGTAATTGAGATCATAATTTGGTGGTGACCCTTTCATTTCCATTTCCCTCTTATTATCACTAAATTTTATTCACCCAATTTCTGATGTGGGTTTTCCCAAAGGTATTTTCTATTTTTTAACCATTTATTTTTGAAAAATAATTTCAAATAGCGAGAACGAAATTAATTGAATTAGGGATTAATGTAACACCCCATGATTTCATAGTACATTATTTCTTCAAAGTAATTCAATAACATACACTACACGCAACATCGAGTTCAACCGCACCATGACTTATCAAAATAGATGTTCAAAAGCGGTTATGAATAGTATTAACTAAATTTTGAACTTTATATAATCCTTATAATTTTAGAATCCATATTGTGAGTTTCTCAGACATAATGTAAAAACAAATATATACTTTCAGATAAAAGAAGTTTTTTTTTAAAAAAAATGCAATTTTGCTGCCTTTTCATGGAGAAGCATTTTTAAATCCAATATTTGAAACATTTATATATTCAATTTGAAAAAATAAACATCTTCTTTAGAATTGTGACATAAGAATTTAGTTTCAATAATTTTTTGTTGTTTTTCTGATAACTTTCATATTTGTGTGAATAGTGAAAAATACTATATTTTACCTGAAAACAACTTTTTTAATAAAATTAATTTATTGTGTTAAATTATACATTTTAATTTTTGGAAAGTATAAATATATTATATTTTTTCAATTTCATCCAATGCTGGTAGTTGTAAGTAATTTCACTTCGAAACTAGACATAAACAAGTGTCAAACTTTTGATAGTTATTATTTCTTAAAAAAAGCCATTTGGTTTTAAGAGGGAGAATTAAATTTAAATTAATAAATGAAAATTATATGATTTTTATTTGTTAAAATAGACTTCATTATTGAATTTGGATTAACAAAATTATCTTTGGGTGATTTTTTGGTATTTTTCTGAAAACATTTAATTTTTTATGAATAGTGAAAAACAATAAGTTATAGTTTAAAACCGAATTTTTATATAAACAAATTATTCATTTTATTTACATTTATTTTTGTTATAAATATATACATAATACCTATATAATTTCAATGTAATTCATGGGAGTTAGTTTATAATAATTTTATATATGTAAAAAGTTTATTGAACTTTTCACCTTCTTTTACCCATCTCCTAGAGAATTTTCAAATTCAAATAAAACATAATTTTAAAACATCTGTGAGTGGAAGTTTGAAAATCTGAGAGACATGGTTAATATCATGGAGTAAAATTTGGTTCAATAAGCTAAAAAATAATTTTTGGTGAATTGTAACTTTTTACTTTAACTTGCCATGGTTAAAAGTAAATCGGGTAGTTATGGGTAAAAATGATTTTAATATTACCCTAACACATGTCCTAATTCATTTGGATAAGTATATTTCAACCAAAAACAATATTAGGAATAAAATTTTATCCTCTTTGTTCCACTTGGATTAGATTAGGACATTTATTATTATTTAATTCAACGAAGAGTTAAATGAGTTACAATCATTTTTTAATAACTAAAATATTTTTAATATAGGGTTATACATAAGATACATTGGATTATAAATTTTTATTAGAAAGCCAAAAAAAATTCCTACTTCATGGTATTTTATTTATAATTTTTATACATTATAGAATTAAATTTATATGTGACACAATGATGATGCAGTACTTACCTTATTAATGAAAGAATCAAATACATGGTATTATAAATATTAAACTAAATATAATTTCAAAGATTTAATGACATCCACTAATTTTATAGGTGATTATGACATTTTATTTATGATTCAATGTATCGTTTTCAATGTAATCATGTTGTGATGACTTTCACAAAAAAAATACCAAATAGTGTCAAAATTGACAGAAAATTGTTTTTAAAAAAACTATTATATTAAATATTATTATTATATTACTAAAAAATCTAAGGTTCTTACAAAGAACTTATATCATGATAGTTGTATCATTAATGGACAACTTTTGGGTCTATTTTATGTTTATAGTATGTTTATTAACTATATAATATAAAAATACAAAGAGACGTGGTAAATGTCAAACTAATTAACAAAGAGTTAAAACTAAAAGATAAGGTTAATATAGTGACCCAAACCTGTCTAAAACCAATGGGATGAGTTTTTTTATACCTATACACACCTTAACCAGTAAATAATCCACTTTTGGTCCAGTAGAAACCGAATATTAATTTATTATAAAATAATATTTGTGGCTTTTCCAAAGGTTCCCCTCACCCATCTTATAAAAGGGCACTCCCCCTTCTCTCAAATTCATACCTTAAAAGCTTTTTTCGCTGAAAACCTCTATCAAAATACCCTATAAAGAGTCCTACCTTCATCCTAGAGTCATTACTTTAATTAGGAAGCCTTCTTAATGAGCCCTTTTGATCAAATCAAAAGGAAGAACCCGAAGAAGAGATAATGATTTCACCACCCCCATGCAAGTTCCTTTATTATTCCAATTCCTTTTTCTTTGTTGTTTCTATTATAAAACAATAACTGTTGTATCTTCTACATACTGTGATGTTATTATAATTATGGTACAACCAAATTCATTATTATATCCACCCTTTGAATGACATGTCACCATTCGTGCGTACGTACGACATACCGTCTCAACGTCGTGGTGTAATTGTTAATCAACACATTATTATTTGGATAGGTATAATAATTATTTGTATTTGATGTAAATAAAATATATAACAAGATAAGGATTATGTATATATGATATAACATCCAATTATATATTATTTTAATATAAAAAATGATATTTTAGCTTGTGTGTACGTATGGATTATCGTCTCCACGACGTGGTGAGATTCATTTCCAAGATCACCATTCATCAGTGATTATAAAAATATATATTACTAATAAGTTTGTAATATATGACATAATAAATCTACTGGAGTTATATATAATTATATATATATATATATTTATGTACATACTTATATCTTATTCACTTACATCCGTTCAAAACTGTATGAAAACGGAAACAACGTTTCTGCGTACGTACGGACTACCGTCTCCATAAACGGTATTTTACATTTCATATATATGCCTTTTATACATATTTATATTCTTAATATTTAAGATATGTGAATCATGTTTTATATTATGTAATTATTTAAATCATGATCTATGTGATACAATCATGAGTAACAAATTAAAACACGTACGATAAAGAACACGATTATTACACGAAATGTTAATTTAACATGGAAATTATTAATAAATGGGTAGTATAAAGTCATAAATGAATAATGTATGATATCATAAATATTATTATGGTTCTGGTATAATTAAATTACAAACTACGGTCTTCATACAGTAGGTCAAACATATCCTCGACTAAAAGAAATTTCAAGGTAAGGGGTTTTCATCTAACTCCTTATTCCCATGTGATTCATGCCATATTTCCCTATTACATTTTGTGTGATGTATGTATTGCCCATAATTGAATTAATTGAGTAATACACATTAATTTATGTGTTTTTAAATATTCATTATATGATACCTCTTTCATGGGATGTATGTTTCGTATGATACAAAATTGGTAAGGGTTAAATTCACAATCTCATTATTATCCGATATTGTTTTTACGTAAGAATCTATTGGGACATATTTATTAACAATGTCCATTTTTCATAAGATGGTTTTCAAATGATTTTTTAAGGTAATTTTTACCAATACATCATTTGAAATGATTTAAATATTTATTCTTATAAACCATTCTCATTAATGTCCATGTTTTCAAAATGGTTTTAAGGATTCATTTAAATGGACATGAATGTTTTTAAATGTTAATTACATTTAAAATTTTCAAAGTAGTATGGGACAATATTATTCAAAAATGTATTTAAATGTATTCCTTTCTAAATTGTGTGACTTTGAAATGTGTTCATGAAAATTTTTTATTTCACTCAAAGAGTTTTACAAATAATTTTCATCTATGTCAAAATACTTTAATGGATTTTAAAGATGTTTTGAAGTTGATTTATTATGATAAAAATCTTCCATATGGTATTGACAGTTTTGTGATATGTTCGGCTGTGGATGTGTTATTTTTATACCATTCATAGTTTATGCGTAATGTATTGACACTTCGTATTCTAGTTTTAATACGAATGTTTATGTAATGGTTAATCCTTTTTATATGAGGAATGAATTGGACTTAGTAAGTGACGGGTGGAGCCCGCTATAGCTCCTTGATGCATTAGTAGGTTTCATGAGAGAAACTAGTGTCTTGGCACAAGGCCTCGACAAAATATTATTTGTAGTCTTGGCACAAGGCCTTGACTATGTGGTTATGATAGTTTGGCATTATGCATTACATCATTTTGAAATTGGTTAGTGATATTGCATGTGATTATTCGGCTAGTAGAATATACATGTGAATAAGTAAATGGCATCAAATCATTTTAATTTTTACCATATTATCCTGAAGTTCATTTTTAAAAGGCTTTTGTTTTATATATATATTTCCTTAAATTTTTATGTTTATTTATTAATGTTTCCACTATATTTTTATCCTTACTAAGCATCTGAGCTCAACCCTTTCTATGTTTTATTTTACCCAAGATTCCAAGAAGTGTATTGTGATTGATATGCAGGGTTAAGACAAGGGAATAATGGCATTCATAAAGGATTATTTATGTTGTTTTGTATGTTATAAAGTTTAATGTTACATTCATTTTTGTAATCTATTTTCCTATACTACTAAACAGGTCGGTCCTTCAAGACTTTATTCCTTGTAATCATGCTAATGTATTAAAATAATGCACCGACTCTGGGTAACTGGTATTGGGGCGTTATAGAACATCTAATGTGAGTGGATTGAATGTTAACATAGGTGATAAGGGTATCTTGATCGAGGTATGTGATTGGGTAATTTATTTTAGATAATCATTAGTATTGGTCAAATATGTCATCACTATTTTGTTTAAGTAATTATTTTATAGATCAATATATATATTGAAATTGTGGAATGGATATTTGGGGTTGTTTTTATGGTTGGATTTGGAGCTCACCTTTTGTAATTTATCATTATATTTATATATTAATTTTTGAATATTCTATACCTATAAAATCCAAGGTAAATAATGAATAATACATTTTCATATTTATTAATATTTTTGAATTAAATATTAATTTTACTTTAAAGGGGGTGCTATGTTTGATAGCTTGCCCGATACGCAACAACGAGTTTCTTTGAAATCTTACATTGCACACTAGTAATATAACAATATTTCTTTAAATGGTAGTTAACACGTAGCTGTTGTATCACAAAAAATGAATAGAAATAACTAAAATATGATTATTTATGTTTTTTAAATGTTTTTACATTTATCCAATAAAAGATAAATGCTTAAAATAAGAAAAGAATTCAATTTTTCGCATAGATACTCTAATATTCACTAAAAGGTCAAACTATTGCCTTTTGATGGACAACCCTCTTTAAATATAGTTTTGGTCACTCTTATACATTCTATTGGACCAAATAAAATTCTTCTTTAGAACCGGGACATCAAAATTTACTTTGTGTAAATTTTTTGTATTTTTCCGATAATGTTCATTTTTTAATGAATAGTGAAAATTTTTGTATTTTGATTCAAATCCTCTTTTTAATCTAATTTATTTATATGATTAGAATATATTTTCAGTAGTTTTTAATGTAAAATTAGAATATATTTTTACCATTTAATCCAATTGTGGTCATTTGAATTAATTTTACTTTGAAATTGGACTTAAACTAGTGTCCATCTTTTGATACATATTGTTTCATAAACACACGCTTTTTGTTTTCACAGCGGGAATTAATTATTAAATTAATTAATGAAACCTATATGTTATTAATTTTGTAAAATAGGCATCATTTTTGAATTCGTAATATCAAATATTGCTTAGGGTGAAATTTTTGGTATTTTTATGAAAAACTTCGATTTTTGATGAATAATGAATCACTAAGTGGTACTTAAAAATACAAATTTTTCATTTAAATGAAATTTTACCACCTATTTGTTTTTAATTTCACAAATCTGACATACATGGTTGTAATTAAGAATTAAAATGTTGTTCAATAGGATTAAAATAATTTTTTGAATAGTAACGTTTATGTTTTTAATCACGATTAGAGGTAATTAGTGTAATTTAAGGTAAAAATAATGTTTTAATAATATGAAATGACCTAGACACATGTCCTACCCTTATTGGATGTGTCATGTCCGACCGAGACAATACATGGGTCAACATGGGGACCCCATGTATCCACTTTGGTAGGACAATTCCATAGATAACATTTTATTCAAAGTTAAAATAAAAATGTCACAAACATGAGTTGTTTTACTAAAACAATTTTTAAATGGTGTTATACAAGTCATATTTTTGCCTATAAATATTAATTAGAAATATAAAAAGATTTCAAACATCATGATATTTTTTTTATAATTTTTAGACATTAAATAAATTAAATTATTTATGACACCATGATGATGCAGCGATTACCTCATTATTTAACGATTTAAATAAAATGAAACGTTAATATAAAATCTAAGACCTAAACATGTCAAAAACCTATTGGATGGGTGTATTCAGTACTCTTATAACCTTATCCTAGATTTATATAATTTTGGGACCTTTTAAATCCGAATATCATTTTATAATAAAGTAACCTTTTATAACATTCCAAGAGTGCCCCTCATCTCCTCTTATAAAAGGCCCCCACCTCTACCACCTTACCCACACCTCTCAAGCCTTTTTCTCAGCCAAACCCTGCCCATTTTGTCTCTCCACATCCCTGTATTACTCCTAGAATCCTCACTTTGAGTAGAAGTTTTCCCAAGGAATCCTCTAACCTCAAAACAAAAAGAGTTACCCGTTTTAAAGGTAATGTCTTCCCTAGTGTTCTTTTGTTTTATTTTGCTTCTCCAACCCCCTAAAATATTTTTATTTATTTCTTTTGTAACAAAACAGGTATCTTAAATATAATATGATGTTTTTATGAGAAGTATTCGACCTACACTTACACACTCTAACGTCTAATGGTTAAAGAACATACTGTTTCTGTGGTTGGAGAATTTCTGTCTCACGAAATGATGATTGTTAAATCTTCTTTTAACACCTTTAATTGTGTCCATTAAGATGTATCTCTGTTTATATATGATATATATTAGTTTTTTGTTTTCCTTATTCTTCTGTATTTTTCATTTGTGGAATACCTTTATGGTTTCCATTATGGGTAAACACGATAATTTCATTTTAGGAAGGGCAGACTACCGCCCCCTCAAAGTGATTTGATTCGTTAATACCATATATGGTACGTATAAAGGATAGATTTAAGGATATTATATATGATAACAAACTGAAATTATAATACTATTATGTATCATTATGTCTTTATTCCATTAAATATGAAATAGAAATGGAAGTAGCGTTCATGCGTACATACGGCTTACCGTCTCCATGAATGATGCATTTCATTTCTTACCTCTAAGTGTTATGTAATATTATAAATTCATATATATACTAGATATATATGATATATATGATATCTACATCATGAATATAATTATGGATATAATAGATATTTTACCCCATGAAAAACTTGTAATTATGAACAGTTTATTTATGACTCAAGTACCAATGATCGACAAAAAGACCATTATTAACATAAATAATTACATAGTGTTAATAACATGGTAATAAGTGATATAAAAGGAATAATGAACTTGAAAAATGGTTTTTAAGCATTTATAAATTAACTCATGTTTATTATTCAGGAGATTATTGAGCGATCGAGTCATGTCGGACTCAAGGTATGGGACTTCGTCTCAACCTCCTTTCATTGAGTAATATTTTGTTTTATACACAACATTATGAAATGATGTGTATAAACACCTTTGAACTTTAAATTTATTCAAAAGGAATCTTTTTTATATGAAGTGTTTTACTAAATGACAAAAGAGGTGTTTTTTTTTCGTACATAAGCGGCGACAATGACTTCTCCGCTGCCATGACCATTATTTGAGTTTCAGCTTCCTCTACAAGCCATTAATTTTTTAAAATGAAAAATAAATTCCATGTTTTAAATTTTGTTATCTTGGTATTGAAAATGGTTTTCATAATGTTTTTATATCAATGTGTTGTATTGATATCTTGTGATTGAAAAGTGGAAATGTTATGTTTACTTTATGCATGTTTTATGTGATACGATTATGTTATGGTTCTTGGGAATTGTTATGAAGACGGGTGGTTCCGTGATAAACTAAAGGCGGGTGAGCCCGATATATCTCTCCAATGCATTGGGTAACGTGAAGGAGTTAAACGTTATGGTTTCTCCCAAGATATTTAGGGAATATACTCTGATGGGTATTCCAAACATAACTAAGAGGGTTACTCCGTATGTAATAACGTTATGAATGCCTCAAGTTACCTTTTTGTCTTATAATTTCTATGATTTATTCATGATTTGATGAGGTATGTTAAAGTTCGTATGTTTTATGATTAAATTATGATTTCATTGATTCTTATGTATACATGTACTCATGTTTCCTTTCCATATTTGTATAACCCTTACTGATATTTTTATGCTATCCCATGTTTTTGAAATGTTTTTCAAAGCTAAAGGGAAAGGTACATGATGTGATGATAGTGTTAAGGATGTGTCAAGAAAGAATCCATTTTTTATTTTAAATATGTTTCCATTGATGGGGAAAATGAGTACTATCTTTTATTTAACCACTTTGTTTAAATGTGGAATCTAATGCATGATTTCTGATCTAATTCTCTAAAGCTCTAAACTCGAAAAGATCCTCAAGGCGTAATCTTGTAATAACTCATGATTACGTAATGTTAAAGGATGTGGCCTTATAGTTGGTATCAAAGGTCGGTTTAGATAACTTTAGGAGTTAGAATTATAATAAATGATTATCCAAAAAATTGGTCAAATTGAAATGATGTAGCATTTGAAGATTACCATGTTGGTTAATCTAAGACAAGTTTGTTCAGAATGGTTTTCTGCAGAAGAAACAGGGAAGCAGTGCTAGGAAGGCATACAGAAGGAAATGACCTTCCGAATCAGCATCCTGAGATGGTCAGAATAGGAAATGAATAGTTTGTTGCAGTAATGGCACAGTTGACTCAAGCGATAAATGGTGGTGGTATCCATGCACGAGTTCAGCCATATCAATCGCAGAGGAACATGTCAGTGGTGGAACATTTCATGTGGAAACATCCCCCATCATTCAGAGGATCATCTGACCATGTGAAAGCTGAAGGGTGGATTTAAGCACCGGATAATATTTTCGATGTCATGGGGTGTTTAGGCAATCAAATGGTTAGTCTTCCTATTTACCGTTTGAAGGGTGAAGTAGATCAGTGGTGGTCGATTTTTAAAAATATCAGGGACGCTGATGAGATTAATGCTCTCGACTGGGATGAATTCAAAGGTATATTTCATGAGAAGTATTTTCCTAAGGCTATTCGACATAGGATTGAAAAACAATTCCTGTAATTGAGGCAAGAGGAAGACTCGGTGGCTGCCTATGAAGAAAGGTTTGCTCGATTGGCAAGTTATGCTCCAAATTTTATTTGAGACCTTGATAGTAAAATCAATCGTTTTTACTCAACATTACAGCCAAAATATTGAAGGTCATTAGCTTCTCGCAAGTTCAAAAGTTATGAAAATCTTGTTCGATGTGCTGAGAAGGTGGAAATGGAGTTTGTCGTTGATCAAGTGTTCTATATCAACCAGTAGAAGAAGAGACCGTGGTGGCAGGAGAAAGGAAAGAATTTTTCGAAAAGGTCTGACGGTAAGAAAACTAAGTTTCCAGTTTGTGATAAATGAGGTAAAATGTAAGCTGGGGAATGTCTTCTGAATTTTGGAAAGTGCTACCGATGTGGTAAGATGGGACATAAGGCTCGTGATGGCACTGAAAAATATCAGGGTGATTGTAAGACCAAATTTTATTTACAGTTAATGAAATGTTTTAAGTGCAATGAGATGGGTAATTATGCAGACGAGTGTCCAACAAAGAGCTCAAGTGTTGGGATGCAGTTAGTCTACAAGAATAAAGGGATGGTGAAATCCATTGCAACTACATCAGCAGATGTCGGGCCATCAAATGAAGTTATATCAAGTACTTTGTTTGTTTTTTTCATTTTATGCCAGTGTGTTGTTTGATTTGGGGTCTACACATTCTTTCATCTATGAGTACCTTTCGAGTAAAATGGGAATACCATCTCAAAAAATTACTCCTGAACGTGTGGTAAAAACACCTGGGGGGAAATGTTGAGGCAAAAATAATTAATAAGAATCTTCCTATCCTTATATGTTGAATGAACCTACTTGAAAAACTTATTGTTTTTCCTCTAGTAGAGTTCTATGTTATCTTGGGTATAGATTGGCTCTCTATTTACCAAGCTATGATTGACTGTAGAGCTAAAGAAGTTTCTTTTCATAAATACTTTCAGTTTGTGTACACCAATGAACCCTTACTTTTGATAACATATCAAGAGGCTGAGAAACTGGTAAAAGATGAAAATGAATGTTACCTTTCACATATCGTGGAAAACAAGCGAACTATTCAGATTAATGATGTGCCTGTGGTAAATGAGTATCCTGATGTTTTTCCTGATGATTTGCCTTGAATAATACTAGATCGAGAAGTTTTGTTTATTGTTGACTTGGTTCCCGATGCTAAGCCAATTTCAAAACCCCCGTATCGAATGGATCAAATTGAACTTTTAGAGTTGAAGGAGCAATTGAAATATTTATTAGAGAAAGGCTTCATTCGACCTATCACATCACCATGGGGTGATCCTATTTTATTTTTTAAAAAGAAAGATGGTTCAATGATACTTTTCATTGATTATAGAGCCTTGAATAACATTACTATTAAGAACAAGTATCCTTTTCCTCATATCGAGGATTTTTTTGATCAGCACCAGGGAGCTCAGTATTTTTCAATGATTGACCAGAGATCGGCGTACCATCTATTGAAGGTAAAGGAAGTAGATTTTCCAAAGACCGCGTTTCTTACAAGATATGGCAATTATAAATTTTTAGTAATGCTTTTTGGGATAACCAATTCACCTGCTATATTCATGGACTTAATGAATAGAATTTTCCATGAGTTATTGGATAAGTTTGTGGTTGTTTTCAATGATGATATTTTGCTGTTTTATAAAATTAAAGTGGAGCATGAAATACATTAAAGGGTTATTTTGAAAACTGTAAAAGAATAGAAATTTTATGGAAAATTAAGCATGTGTGAGTTTTGGTTGCAAAAAATTTCTTTCCTTGGTCATATTGTTTCTAAAGATGGAATACCTATTGATCCTGCAAAAAAAAAAGGTTGTTGACGAATGGACAAGACCCACAAATGTAACTGAGATTCGTAGCTTCATTGGTTTGGTAGTCTATTACAGAAGGTTTGTTATAAATTTTTCACGGTTATATAGTCCAATGACTAAGATGACTCAGAAGGGTGTTACGTTTATCTGGACAAAACTATGTGATGATTGTTTTTAGGAGTTGAAAAGAAGATTGGTGATTGCTCCAGTTTTGGCACTACCTTCAAGGAATGGTGAGTTTTTTATCTATAGTGATGCTTCATTGAAAGGACTTGGTTGCGTCCTAATGAAGAATGATCATTTAATTGCTTATGATTCACGTCAATTGAAAACTCGTGAGGTAAATTACTCTACACATGATTTGGAATTAGATGTGGTTGTTTTCGCTTTAAAAATCTAGAGGCATAATTTTTATGGTGTAAAGTGTGAAATATATACTGATCACAAATGATCAATGTATATATTCACTCAGAAATAATTGAATTTGAGTCAAAGGTGACGGCTAGAATTAATCAAGGATTATTATTGTGCAATTCATTACCATCCGGGAAAAGAAAATAAAGTGGCTCATGCTTTGAGTCGAAAGAGTAATGCTTCATTAACAATGTTGCATTTGGAACGTGATCCTTTGGTTAAGGATTTGATGAAATTTTTCATAGAAGTTGTTGGTGCAGGATGTCCTTCTGTTTTGTTTCAGGTATCAGTGAAATCATCTATATAAGAAAGAATTAAGCAAGCGCAGAAGAAAGACAGTGGGTCGCAGAAAAAGGTAGATCTGGTTCAAAAGAGTAAGTTGCCCGAATTTAATATTGATAATGATTGTTTTTTGAGATTTGGGAAGATATTGTGTGTGCCTTGTGGGTCACGGTTGAAGAGAGATTTGTTATGTGAATCTCATAGTTCTCTGTTTTCAGTTCATCCAGGATGTACTAATATGTATAGAGATCTTCAGGAGTATTACTGGTGGGACGAAATGAAAAGGGATATTTCTGATTTTACTGTGAAGTGTTTGAATTGTCAATAGGTTAAAGCAGAGTGGCAGTTAACGAAAGAGATGATTCAACCTTTACCAGTGACAAAGTGGAAATGGGAGAATATATCCATGGACTTCGTTGTGGGATTTCCGAAGACACCTTAAGGTAATAATGCAATCTGGGTTATTGTTGATCGCTTGACTAAATCCGCTTATTTTCTTGATATACGAGATAATTTTTAAATAGATCAACTTTCTTGTTTGTATCTTAATGTGATATTCATGTTACGTGGAGTTCCTCTCTCCATTGTATCTGACTGTGATCCCAGGTTCACTTATAACTTTTGGAAGGGCCTTTAGAAGTCGTTGGGTACTGAATTAAATTATAGTACAAATTTTCTTCCGCAATCAGATGGGCAGTCAGAACGAGCAATTCAGACCTTAAAAGATATGCTACGTGCTTTCCATATGGATTATCAAGGATATTGGGACCAACATCTTTCTTTGGTTGAGTTTTCATATAATAAAATTTTTCATTCCAGTATACAGATGGCTCCGTTTGAGGCATTATATGGGAAGCAGTGTCGAACTCCAGCTTTCTAGGGTGAAGTGGGTGAAAGGAAGTTGATGGGACCAGAATTAGTATAAGAGTTTGCAGAAAAAGTTCAGCTGATACAAAAACACATGAGAACAGCTCAGAGTAGGTAGAAGAGTTATGTTGACAATTGGAGGAAGGGTCTCTCTTTTGAGGTAGGTGATCATGTTTTTCTCAAAGTATCACCATCGAAAAGTGTGATGCGATTTAGTAAGAAAGGAAAGCTGGGTCCAAGGTTCATTGGACCATATGAAAATATCGAGAGAGTTAGAGCAGTTGCATACCGAGTGGTTATACCTCCGAGTTTATCTCAGTTACACAATGTTTTCCATGTTTCAATGTTAAGGAAGTACATGCCAGATCCATCTCATGTTTTGAGTCCAGAAGTAGTTTAGCAGGAAGAGAATCTATCTTGTGAGAAACAACCAGTCCAGATTCTTAACCATAGGGAGCAAGTGTTGCGGAATAATGTGATTCATCAAGTAAAGGTTTTTTGGAAAAACCAAATGAGTGAAGAGGCAACATGGGAATCTGAAGATGCTATGAGGGGTAAATACCCCCACTTATTTTGATATGTGGATAAAATTGCGAGGACGCAATTCCCAAAAGGGGTGAAGGATGTAACATCCCAGGTATGTAAATAATAAAACATTTTCATATTAATTAATATTATAGAATTACTTATTAATTTTACTTTAAAAGGGTTGCTATGTTCGATAGCGTTCCCGATACGCAACAACGAGTTTCTTTGAAATCTTACGTTGCACACTTGTTATAAAATAATTTTTTTAAATGGTAGTTAACATGTAGCCATTGTATTGGTGGGAATGAATATAAATAACTAAAATATGATTTTATATGTTTTTTAATTTTTTTTACATTTATCCAATAAATGATAAAGGCTTAAAATAATAAAATAATTCAATTTTTTGCATAGATACTCTAATATTAACTAAAAGGTCGAACTATCGCCTTTTGATGGCGAACCCTCTTTAAATATATTTTTGGTCACTCTTATACATTCTATTGCACCAAATAAAATTCTTCTTTATAATTGGGTCATCAAAATTTACTTTGTGTAACGTTTTGGTATTTTTTCAATAAAGTTCATTTTTTAATGAATAGTGAAAAATGTTGTATTTTAATTCAAAACCACTTTTTAATCTAAATTATTCATATGATTAGATTATATTTTGAATTGGTTTTAATTTAAAATTAGAATATATTTTTACCATTTAATCCAATTGTTTTCATTGGAATTAAATTCACTTTTTAATTGGACTTAAACTATTTTCAATCTTTTGATACATATTATTTCATAAAAACATGCTTTTTGTTTTGACAGCGGGAATTAATTATTAAATTAATTAATGAAACTTATATTTTATGAATTTTTGAAAATATACTTCATTTTTTAAGTCGTAATATCAAATATTTCTTAGGGTGAATTTTTTGGTATGTTTCTTAAAAACATCAATTTTGATGAATAGTGAAACCACTAAGTGGTACTTAAAAAAACTGATTTTTCGTTTAAATGAAATTTTACCACCTCTGTGTTTTTAATTTCAAAAATCCAACATACATGTTTTTCATTAAGAATTAAAATGTTGTTCAATGGGATTAAAATAATTTTTTTATAGTAACTATTATGTTTTTAATCGGGATTAGAGGTAATTAGTGTAATTTAAGGTAAAAATAATGTTTTAATAATATGAAATGACCTAGACACGTGTTCTAACCTTATTGGATGTGTCATGTCCGGCCAAGAAAATCCAAGGGTCAACCTGGGGACCCCATGGAGCCACTTTGGTAGGAAAATGACATAAATAACTTTTTATTTAATGTTAAAATAAAAATGTCACAAACATGAGTTATTTTACTAAAACAATTTTTAAATGGGGTTATGCAAGTCATATTTTGACTATAAATATTCATTAGAAATCTAAAACGATTTCCTACATCATGATATTTTTTTATAATTTTTAGAAATTAAATAAATTATATTATGTATGACACTATGATGATGCAACGATTACCTCATTGTTTAACGATTTAAATAAAATGAAACGATAATGTAAAATATAAAACATAAACATGTCAAAAACCTATTGGATGGGTATATTTCGATCTCTTATCACCTTATCCTCGACGTATATAATTTTGGGACCTTTTAAATCCGAGAAGCATTTTATAATAATGTATCCCTTTATAACATTCCAAGAGTGCCCATCCTCTCCTCTTATAAAAGGCCCCCCACCTCTACCACATTACCCACACCTCTCAAGCCATTGGCTCGGCCAAAACCGGCCCACTATGTCTCTCCACATCCCTATCTTACACTTAGAAGCCTCACATTGGGCGAAAGTCTTCCCAAGGAAGCCTTTGATCTCAAATCAAAAAGAGTTAAATGTTTTAAAGGTAATGTCGTCCCTAGTGTTCTTTTGTTTTATTTTGCTTCTCCAACCCCCTAAACTCTTTTTATTTATTTCTTTTGTAACAACACCAGTATCATAAATATACTAGGATGTTGTTATTATATAGATTCGATCTACACTTACACACAGCTCTGTCTAATGGTTAAAGAACATAATGTTTCTGTGATTGGAGAATTTCTGCCTCACAAAACGATGATTGTTCAATCTTCTTTTAACACCTTTAATGGTGGCCATTAATATGTCACTCTAATTATATATGATATATATTATGTTTATGTTTTCCTTATGCTTCTGTATTTTTCATTTGTGTCCTACCTTTTTGGTTTCCAATATGTGTAAACACAATAATTTCATTTTAGGAAGTGCGGACTACCGCCCCCTCAAAGTGATTTGATTCGTTAATACCATATGTGGTACATATAAAGGATAGATTTAATGATATTATATATGATACAATACTGGATTTATAATACTATTATGTATCATTATGTCTTAATTTCATTAAATATTAAATAGAAATGGATGTAGCGTTCATATGTACGTACGACTTACCGTCTCCATGAACGGTGCATTTAATTTCTTACCTCTAAATGTTATGTAATAATATAAATGCATGTATATACTGGATATATATGATATATATGATATCTAAATCATGAATATTATTCAGGATATAATGGATATTTTACACTATGAAAAACTTGTAATTATAAATTGTTTATTTCTGACTCAAGTACCAATGATCGACAAAACGACCATTATTAACACAAATAATTACATATTGATCATAACATGGAAATAAGTGATATAAAAGGAATAATGATCTTGAAAAAAGGTTCTTAAGAAATTATAAATTAACTCTAGTTTATTATTCATGGGATTAAAGAGCGATCGAGTCAAGTCGGACCCTAGGTATGGGACTTCATCTCATTCTCCTTTCATTAAGGCATATTTTGTTCCATACAAAACTTTCATTTATGTGGTGTATAAACCCCTTTGACATTTATGTTGATTAAAAAAGAATATTTTCATAAGAAGTGTTTTACTAAACAACAAAATGAATTTTTTTTGTCATACGTATGCATCGACAACGACTTTTCCACCGCCGTGACCATTATTTGAGTTTCGGCTTCCACTATAATCCATAACTTTTTTTTAAATGAATAATAAATACCATGTTTTAATTTTATTTTATTTTGGTATTGAAAATGGTATTCATAATGTTTTTATATCAATGTGTTGTATTGATATATTGTTATTGAAAAGTGGAAATGTTATGTTTCGTTTATGCATGTTTTATGTGATACGATTATGTTACGGTTCTTTGGAATTGTTATGAAGATGGGTGGTTCTGTGATAAAATAAGGGAGGGTGATCCTGATATAGCTCTCCAATGCATTGGGTACCGTGAATGAGTTAATCGTTAAGGTTTCTGTGAAGATATTTAGGGAATATTCTGTGATGGGTATTCCAAACATAACCAAGAGGGTTACTCCCTACGTAAGAATGTTATGAATGCCTCAAGTTACCTTTATGTCTTATGATTTATACTATTTATTCATGATTTGATGAGGTATGTTAATGTACATTGGTTTTATATGTAAATTATGATTTCATTTATTCTTACGTATACTTGTACTCATGTTTCCTTTCCATATTTTTATATCCCTTACTGAGCTTTTTATTCTCATCCATTGTTTTTGAAGTGTTTTTCATAGGTCATGGGAGAGGTACATGATGTGATTATAGTGTCAAGGAAGTGTCAAGAAATAATCCATGTTTTATTTTAAATATTTTTCCGTTGATGGAAAAAATGTGTACTATCTTTTATGTATCCACTTTGTTTAAATGTGGAATATAATGCCAGATTTATGATCTAATTCTCTAAAACTCTAAACCTGAAAAGATCCTCAATGCGTAATCTTGTAATAACTAAAGATTATGTAATGTTTAATTTTGGGGCCTTATAATACCTATGTTTTTGGAAATTGGAATCCAACATATGGATGTGTCATGATGAAATTAAAATTGTTTATTTTTTTCATGTAAAATAATTAATTAGTCAACAATTAATCCTTATTGTGTATAAAATAACACCCTAAAGCATTTCTCCAGCTAAAGGGGATATAAACACCCCTTGATACCTATCCCTGCCTATTTTGAGTTTTTGATATATGTCTTGATCATATTAGTTAATGAAACAATATTATGGTAACCCAATATCATATTATTACCTATATTATCAAAAATAATTGAAATTAGGGTTGAATTTTATATTTATATCTTATCACCAAAATTTTAATAGGTTTTTTAAGTGTTCATAACTAATATCATGCAGTAGAGATGAAATAATAGTTTCCATTGGATGTTAGGTTACTTTTACAGGGTTGTGATTTTTATTATTTATTTTATATTGTACTGACAATATAAAATTGTTCATTAATGTTGTATGTATTGATTAATATATTAGTAATGTATTGGGATGAAAGGATGGGTAATTTTGTATTACATAATGAGGTAACACGACTTGCTATCCCAAATGGATACCACACATAAGGTTCCCTATTTATCTCAGAAGTTGTTGTATGGTTGACATATGGTCTACCTAACCATGCATCTAATTTCTGTATCATAACTGGTCCAATTTAAATTTGACATAAGATATATGATATTATATAATTAGTTTCAAATTATGTTTTTTATTTCAAAATAATTATATTTGAAAACTATTTTACATTTAATTTTTCAGGTTTTAAAAATATAATAATTCCATTTAATTTTTTTTAAAAAGATATCATTTTATTATGGGGTGATAATTATTTTTTTGTTATGAATGTTTTTTTAAAAAATACAAATAAAATTAAAAAAATAAATGGTCTAAAATATTCTTTCCAGATAAATTTTATTTTAATGAAAAATGATTTATAGGTGATTTTTAAAAAATATTAAATTAATGTTTTTTAATGTTGATTTCTTATTATAAAATATATGTTTATGTAAATATAATATGGATTTTTTAAAAAATTGATAAATTAATTTAATTGAATGTTTTGGAATATTTTACATTGTAATTTTAAATTTTTTTCATTTAATGGGTACTATTGTGAATTTAAAACATTATTACCATTTTTTTGAGACATTTTTGGATTCAATTGAATATTTATTTTGTAACAAATTGATTTGAATATGGAAAACATGAATTGAAGGAATGATATCTTACACCTTTCCCAATATTCACTTGTATATTCTCAATAAAAAGTAAAATATTTTGCCTCTAGGTGTTCTAATTTTGATATCTTGGTTATGATTGGATATCGGATGTTGATAAGATTATCTATATTTGTGTTTGAAATCTATCAAGGTTTCATGGTTGATTATTTTGAGGAAATTCTATATTTATATTTCATTAGTTATCCTCTATCATGTTCCCTGATGTTTGTAGATTATTTTAGTGATCATTCATAATGTAACATTAATTCCACAATAGTAATAGTGTCATATGGGTTTTTAGGATTCCTTGAATATATGTGTTTGGGTGGACTAATATGGGATTTAGGTATTTTGATCATTTGGGTTCACTAAGGGTTATTTTTCTAAGTCTAGATCCTGAGTTACCCTCCATTAATAAGAATATAGTTCCCATATCAATTTTTTGGGCATGTGTTGGATTGAAGTATTCTCAATGATATATTCCCTCTTTGTTTTGGTTTTTATATGTTTTTTGGAAGTATATTTTCTAAATACAATGTAATAATGTATTGTTTAGGGATGCTCAGGAATACTTCTACATGATATTTCATTTGTCGTCAGTTATTTCCCATGTAGATTGATGGGTGTGGTTAGATTTTCTTATACGTCATCTATAATCCTTCCCTTTTTATCATGCATGAAATTTTATAGAGATTACTATTTTACTTTCAGGAATTAATGATGATGTTTATTATCGATTTGTGATCAATGTTCAGTTTCCATTAATGGAATTGTAGATGTGGTTTTGTGATATCATTCCCTTGGTCAATCATTTTTTATTGCCCAACATGATATGTGGAAAATTTATAAGGTTGGAATACCTCTTGAAATCGTCATTTTTTCTTCACATTGATGTTATTTCCCATCACATTCTTCATTCTTTTATCATGCTAGATGTTATAGGTTATATTGCGTTTGATTTTAAATTCTAATCATAATGGATGTAGTGTTTCTGCATATGTTTGGAAATATTCCTCATCCACAAGGACATTGAAACATTTAGGGGTGGAGAAAGGGTATTTTTGGAGAATGACCATACCTTGAACCATTGTTTTTTATTATTTTATTTATTTATATATTGTGTTTATTAATCATTATGGTATAGTATTTTATATCGTAAAATAATTATTTTCTAAATGGTTTTTTTCATTTTTCATGGTTTCGTAGCTTTTTTGAATAAAGTATATGTAAGAAATCTGTGTAGTGTTATCAATTTATTAGATCCATTTTACATTTTTAGAAAAAGACATTCCAAACTATTAGAACCAAATGTGAGGGTAAACTAGAATAACAAATTTGAGGTAAAGATTTGTTGACTGATTCGGAAAAAATGTAACAACCCAAAATTTTAAGCATTCGTTAAAAATAGAAATTTTATTATTTTGTTATTAGTTCAATTAACCATAAATTTTTTCTCCCCCTATCTAGTTTTTTGTAATGTACTAATAATCATACCCAACCATTCTCAAAAGAAATCATATAATACACTATATCTTGATTCTTTTTCATGTGATTTTAGTCTTCAAAATCATGGTTAGGTTTCATCCCTCCTTTGTTCTCTTTATCCTAAATTATTTCCGTTTTTTCAATTATTCACATCATTATTTCATTCCCTCATCAATCCAAGGATTCATTTTGTGTTCTAAATCATTTTTTACCTTAGTTCTAATGAAATATGATCATTTCCCATGGAATTAAATGTCTATTCATCATGTTTGTTCCTCATATATACGTAACCATGGAGGGTTAATTATTATTTTTTCTATTTTAGTGGGAATAAGAATTAATCATGTGGTTTATAAAAAAATAACATAAAAATTATGAATGATACAAATTTTTTGAACTCTATAAAGGGTTTTATATAGAGAATGTTTATTTGGAACCTCAAATTTAAAAATTAAATGGATGTTACATGTGTCTTTACAATTGTCATTTTTTTCTAAATTTGAATATTATGTGTGTTTTGTGATTGGTATTATGTTCCATCATCGAATTGTATATTTGTTATATTTTATATTTATCTTATTATGTATTAAAATTTTATTTTCTATTTTATGGAATATGAATTTTTTTAATGTGTGGACTCTCTTCATGGATTCATATTGTTTCTGATAATATCTATTTTTAATATATTTTTTCTATGTTAGGTGTTAATACGGATGTTTGAGGGAATATATATGTATATATGTTAACATATTTGCTTTTAGATATGTGAATATAGAAATATAGGATATATATACATATATATTTTAAGGATGATAATTAAATAATATATAATTTATAGATATTAGTAATTGCGGTTTTCAATCATTAATTGCAATCACATTTTTAATACTTGTTTCTGGTTTATAATTATATGGTTTATTTTGAATCTCCTCGTGGGATTTATTTCGTGTGGATTTTAATATAAATATTTTTCTATTTTGGAGGTGTTTTCTAGAAATGTTTGATTAAAAAACAATTCGAGAAGAGTGATGGAATTAGTTTCACTTATAATTTTATGTATACAATTTTTTTTGACGCATTATAAATTCATATTATGTTATTTTATTTTTTTGAACATCCTGGAATTCCCTAGGAAATTGGGTAAGTGAACATAGATTAGATGAGTTAACCAACCCATATATATGTTATTAATGTAAATTTGATAAACCCACCAGGTAACGAGCTGATACACTTTACAATAATTGAGGTAAATACCCTACTTGATGATGTATTTTTATAGGCACATATCACTACCTCCCTTAGATATTTTATTCCAAGAATATATATTTTTAATTATTATTTTTTCTGTTTTTTAATGTCTCAATAATCATTTTAAACAAAATACTATTCATCACTCTCCATATTATACATTTTTTATATTGTCATGATTTTGATAAAAAATGGTTTTTGTTTTTTATGAATTAATTTAATCTTATATACACAAAGATATATGTACTTTTATGTTAATTTATTTGTTTGTAAAGAATTTTAAATAAAGAAATATCAATAAATAATCATTCAATGTATTATAAATATATTTTTCCAAATTTTATTGATATATAAAAAGTATCTTATAAATTTAAAACACATGAATTCATAATTAATGGACAAGAAATAACTAATTTTAAAAAAATTATTTCAAACAGCCATTTTACACTATTTTTCCCAATAAAATACATGAAATTGTTTGTGAAACCCTACTAGGATTATTATCTGACACCCTAATTACACCACACATTGCGTGTATACTGAGTGGCTCATGTTGGTTCATATAATCATATAGATGAGTTACACTTTAAGGAATCCTTAATTTGGACTACTTTTTGGGTATGCCCCTATTTGGTGGATAGATACTTAACATACATCACAATGGGATATTAATATAAGTATATAATTATTTTTATTATTTTAGTGCTATAATAGTCTCATCCTAATAATCCATCCTTATATTGTTTATTTACGTAATCGAATGGACAATATATTTGTGGAGATAAGGTAATGGATCTCTAGGGTTCTTTTAATGGTTGTTGTTTGATGTGATGTGAAGAATTTTTTTTCTTTTATAATTTTTTAATTGTTTTATTATTAACTCATCATAAACCAGAGTCCACCAAATGGGTTCATAATAAATAAATGTCATCATTTATTTTAATTTTTTAAATTTTAATTTTGTTTAGGTATAATTATTTCCAATGAGGTTAACATTATATTATAGAGCATATCACTCGTTTAATGGGTTCATGAACACACCTTGAGATTTATCAAATTTTTGATCATGATTTCGGTTGATTGATAGATACGGTTATTCATGGACAACCTAGGAATAAATATTTTCTTTACCATTATATTAGAATCATATATTTTGGGTTAATTTAGAATTTGAAGATGGTCAAATGTTGTGAAATTATATCATTATCTCTCTATAATTATCATTGTTCCTATTTTCTCCCTTATTATTTCTTCTATGTGTCTAATTATTCAATTTCATTTGAGATTTTAGTATGAATTTTATCATCCTATTTCTTCTCTTCTAAAATGCATTAGGCTTTATCTTATTTCTATATCTCCACCATAATAAAGGTAGTGTGGATATTAAAAAATGGGCGTTCATATTCTTGTTCATACATGGATGTTATATAATATCTAGTTTCAATGTTATTACCATATTTTGATACCTCCTTTGATCCCTTTACATCATTTTCCACCATCTAAAATTATAGGAATAGTCATTTAAAAACAAATTTCAAGAACTTGGGAAGTTCTCCAAAATCCACTATTCTTGTTAGGGGACACTTCAACGATGGAATTAGATCCTTATATTGAGTTCATAAATTTATTATGAATGATATGTTAATTGAATATAAAATTAGATATTTCTAAATTACTATAAATTCAATTCATTAAATCCATATATGAAATACCTAGTGTATAAAAAGAATTAAAATAAGAAAACACTAAGGAAAAATAATTAAATATAATGATATCGGAAATTGAAATTTTCATAACTATAAAATTAAATGCATACTACAGAAACATCATGAACCAAAATTTAAAAAGTAATCCTCTCTTAAGGGATTTGGTTAGTTCCCCATAACAAAAACAATTTAGTTTTTATAAAAATTCAAAAAATAGAACATAAAAAATTTAATCATAATGAAATTCCCATGAAAAAAATTTATAAATTAAATTTATTTTCTTTTTAAATTTGTTCTAATTGAATCCAATGGATTGGTAAATGACTCTTCATGTATATGTGATTTTATTTCTTTGGTATGATACTATATATTATACAAATATTGGGTAACTAGAAAACATGATTAAACATACAGTATAGCTTACACAATAGTCATTGTGGAATATAAAAACTAGTAAATACTAAAACATAAATCTATCATTAAAATTAAATAGTTATGATCAAATAAATGAATGTCATATTTTATTTAAGAAACATTATTTAATTACACAACATGAATTCCAATGAAAATAACGAACATTGAAATATCAATTATCTATTATAACAAAAATAGATCAATCAATATTCATTATTATTACATTGAATGGATGTATAAAATAATGTATAAAATAATGTGTAAAAAACCTAATAGACTATAGGGAACACCAATTTGACATCTGTAATTAATGTCCCTCTTAGAGTTTAATATATTTCACATTACAGTCTGTTACCTCTAATTGTAAGAAGATATATATGTCATATCTTCATATATTTATTATATTTCTCCAATAATATCTCCCATAAAATTAATCATGATTAATATAAATAGACATGGAATCAACCATTGTGTAATATAACGTAAATATCCCCTACAACATATCATAAATATAAAAAATAGTAATATAAGCAGCCCAAGCGGTATGTAGTTTAGATATCAATTCTTGAGGTTTTTATAATCATTCATGGTATAAACCATTTTCATAGAGAAATATAATTTCTTGGCTATATGTTATTGTGATATAGAAAATAAAATATAATGTGTGAGATATTTTATATATATTATAAATAGAATTATTACTTAAATTTTGGTGAAGTGTTTTCATTCCCATTTTGATAAGTCATTGAATTTAGCCAATTATACTATGCATTATGGTGGCCATATATATACATATAAGTAAATGAAATAATGCTTATAATATCAAATACCTACTACCTCATGATGATTACATAGTGAACTAATCTAATAAGGTCACACTAAGTATGTGAAAATTAATTTAACTTTTTTATTCTTCCAAAATAACCTCATAATTTATCATTGTGGCATAAATACTCATATTCAACACATACATATCCAATATATTTGGTCCATGAAATAACACTTGATCATCTAAATAAATCCTTGAATTATTTAGAACAATATCAAGTTATTTACTCGTGGAATTTGAACCATTTTTCAAGAATGATAAAAGGATGGTTTGATGAAATCAATTCTACAACATGTGGTAGTCAATGAGAATAACAATATTTTAGTCTTACTTTATTTGATTTTTAAAAAACACACACTACATTTCTTTCGATTATAAAACATTAAAGTCAGATTTTTTACGTCCACTCTTTTTTTATATAATTTACAAGAATATTCCCATGATTGGGACAATATATCCACCATACAAAATGGTCATGATCAATTGGGTCTACACCATATCAATTATTCTGATTTTTTAGTACTGACCCATGATACTAAAATAAAATCATCATCTCTATCACATCTCCATGCAATTGAGTTGAGTATTCCTGGTTGAATCATGATGTTTGGTTGTGCTCCATGGGTTCTAGCTGTGATAGAATTTTTTTTATTATATTTTATTTGATTCCCTTTTCATATTTACATTTTTAAATTTAAAATAATCATTATATAATTTTTTATCCCTTCTAATTTCATTTTTCCTAGGATTCAATATAAGTCTCCATCTATACCATTCAAAGTATAAAAAAATATACTATTTTTATGAAATTATAATAAATAAATTATATTAATGAAAAATTGGAACCTAATATGTGAATTAAATAATATTATCATCTCGATAAAAAAAGAACATTATGTTATGGACATGTTTTTTTATTTGGGGTATGTTCTATTTAAATTATCTAAAACATGAAAAGTATATTAATTTTATTTATTGATTATTATAGTTGTTATCTAAATGTTTTAATTTTTTTGATCGTTTATTAATATGGATATAATTTGACCCAAAAACCCCAATGTGTAAAAAATAGTGATTTAGGACTAACATTTGATGTCATAGATTCAAATAAATGTTTAACTATTTCGGAGATCATGGGAATCGTGTTTCATTATATGATTCCTTACTCTTGTTATTATTACATTACATTTCAACAAACTATATTAGTTTTATTAAATGACATTAATAGGGATAAAACATGTTAATAACAGTTGTGTTGGAAAATTATTTGGAAATTCTAATGTGATACAAAACTATATGGCATATTTCATTGATAATGTTATTATAATTCTTAGCCAGCTATCTTGAGTAATGACGAAATAACCATTTCAAACACCCAAAAACACATGACAATATAAAATTTCCTTTCATGGATCAGGTTTTTGAAAAATAACACGGTTAAAATATTATTGAAATTCCCACAAATTTTAAAATTTTGGTATGAGGTGAACATCAAAATATCCGTCATGTAACAGATGATGTTTTATATATGGAAATGGAGGGAATCATACAATAAAATTACAATAAAAAATTTATAGTTCCTATAACATGGTAGTGTAAAATATTGTTTTTACTAAAGAGTAAATTATAATCCAATTTATTAAATGATAAAAATTTTAAAACTATTTTATCAAATCAACCATCCCAAGGATTGAGGAAGATAATTAATGATTATAAATTCCAAAGAAAAAGGAAAATATAATAAATAATGCAACCACACCTACTGAAGTATGGAATGAAAATTATAACGTTGAAATTTCACACATCAACTACTCAAAAACTGAACATATAATAGACATTGTTTTTCCCCACTCATATATTTAAATAAATCTTGTTAAGATCCAAAAATCAACAACCTTATAATTAGATATTTAATTATTCATGAAAAATAAATGTGGTATGATTACTACATCACAATAATATAACACCAATATAATATAATTTTGCGGTAATATAATCCTTTTAATTGATTATAATTTTATTCATGGCCTAGATTGACTCTATTAGAAATATTTATATTAATTTTAGAGATATGGAAATCAAATTTTGAATCCCTTATCAACCAATAATATTCAATTAGTTTATTATTTACTATGAACTCACTATATAAACTAGATCAATAATATTGTTTTCATATATAATAATAAATGTTAATTAGATCAAATGTTTAAAGAGATACGTGCTATTTTGGATACGTTTACGGGTAATGAAATTTTATTTATATATCAAAAGTATTAGGATAGTCCTCTTTATGATTAAGATGAGGATATTAACCTAGAAATCATAGTTGTAGGTATGTACATATCAAACCATCTTAATATATTTAACCTTATTGAAGATAGTAATTTAATATGAAATTACACAGGAATCTAGATAAGGATTATATATAATTTATAATTTCACCTTGGGGTGAACTAATCCAGTTTTTTAGATAGAAAGATGGATAAGTGAGTATTTTATATATTCATTTTGAACAAAACTAAATAAAAATCATTATAAAATATTCTCTACAAAATATTTTTGATGTAACTGTTGTGATCATTAATTCACAAGGATCTATAATCATTCTAGATATCACCATTTAATCTGATAAATGGAGGACATTCCCAAGATAATATTTTGTATAATATATGGATAATTTAATACATTGTTCTACAATTTAGATATAAAAATTACACTACTATCATCATGAATAAATTTCTTAATATCTTTACATATTATATTGGTTAGTTTATTGGGGAAATTTTACATGATATTCTTATATATTAAAAAATAAAATAAAACATAGAAAAATAATTTGAGGAGTTTGATAAATAAATTTTTGAAAATATAATGATAATAAAATAGTTATCACGTAAAAAATATGTATAAAGAAAATATCATTTTGGGATTATCATAAAAAAATCGAGGTCATGTTATTGGATCCTCCATATAAAAAATTAAATAAAGGGTGGTTAAATTAATAAAATATTATAGATATATATTTCTATAGAATATATTGATACTGTATATTACATCAAATAAATTTTCATTAAATTGAAAATCCACAATCAATGTAAACTCAAAATGGATTTCAGATATTTGATATAAATTAATGTAAAGAAAATTTGAATAATATTATGAATGGTAGTTCCCTATGTCTTTAATAAAATAACCTTGTTATATAGAATTTTTTAGGATATATAATCATGTGTTACTGAAGGTATTGGGATATGTCCCCTTAAAATTGAAATGGGGGTATCTTATACAATATATCAGTTAAATGTCCATGATAAGAAACACTAGGAATGATATTGATCATGAATCATTAATATTTTCAATAATATATGGAGGCATAATTGGATCAAATGACATGGAAAAATAAAAATATTAATATATGACTATTATGAATGAAAAATGAGTTTATTGGTCATACATAATATTTTAATATTTATATATTAATTTTAGATTATACAATGATTTCTTGATTAGTTTTCCATTTCCTTAGAAATTTTATTTAGTTAGTGGTAATAAAAACATTGATGAGAAAATTTATTTAATGCGTTAGAATAAAACACTCTAGAATTTAGTATTAATTTTAATTCCTTATGTAATTTTTTTTCTTTAATATTTAATAGATACATAAATCAAAATAAGTCACATAACATAAAAATAAAAATAATTACTATTTATTAACTATTAATGAAACATTTCATAAAAAATAACTGATAATAAATCTTCCATATTGCTGAATATTTCAAAATTTGGAGGATTACATACTAAAAAATATCATAAATTATAATCATTTGTTATCAAAATATATTTGAAACTATGAAATTCCCTAGGTCAACTTCCACATTAAAAATAAAGATTGTGATGATAAACCAAAATTGAGATATATCATTTAAAAATGATAAATCGTGATGGAAAAGACAAAAACAGTTATGAATGATTGTATTAATTTCTAATAACATGAGTCAAGAAAAAAATATCAATAATAATTTTTTTGATTAATAATGAATATATCTCCCAAATAATAGAGAATGAGAATATAAATGTTTTATTATAATACTAGAATATATTCTGAAACATCTTTCATAATTTCAATTTTTTCATATTATCCATATTTCCATTTCATGCAATCATTTCTTGACTCACCACACTGAGAAATCATCAAAATAATTTGGTGAGAAAATAAAACATAAAAATAGGACAACATGTATTCTTATTAATTGAAAACATTATAGATATCATTAAATAATGATATATAATAATATAATTTGAATAAATCTATATAAATATGTGATTATCAATTGAAAATAAAACCTAATAATTAGTAGTTCATAATCAGGAGTCATGAAATAGAATCAGAGATTGTCACATTATTATGATTTCATAAAAAAATATACCATGATTCCTAATTTCAAGTCATAACAATATATGGATTTCATAAGAGTTTATACCCATTATTGAAATTTAACCAATATTATACAAAATGAACTAATATAAAGATGTTCATATACTAAAGGATTATAAATAAAAACATGTTTCTCATATTGTAGTTTATCAGGAATACCTACCTATTTCTAATGGTAGATTATAAACATAAACTCATTTCCAATAATTCACTCATCAAATATAATGTTTCTTTTAAATATTTAAGGGGTAAATTATTATAGATTCTCCAGCCACACAATCAAATATACAAATATTTTAACCACATGATCACAAAACGATCATAATATCATACTAAAATCTATCATAGAAGATAAATGGGAGTTTTCAAACATATAATGATAATAAAGATAAAATATCTTCATACTAAATTAACTTTATTTAATGGGATAATTTATTCATTAATGTGTAATAATCCTTAATGTATGTTAAAATAGAAGAAATATATATTTAAAAGGGTAATAAAAAATTAATTTTAAATCATGAGAAAATATGCTTCTCCTTTGATAAAATTATAAATAAAAGAACCCACAATCATGTGAAAATAATTTTATTTGAAATGAAATTATGTAAACATGTAATAGAGAACATTCGTGGTGGCAGTAAAATATGTGTATGTCATATATGTTAAAATTAAACATTCATTTAAATCATTTATAAAAAGTAGAAAACTGCTTTTTTGAATTATTTTATAAAATTTTCTTGTTTAAACCATTCTATTTAATTTAAATGAACTGAAATTTCCAAATTATAAAATTTAATATGTTTGTAGGAATTTTTTTTAAAAAAATTAGAGTATAAATATGATATGAAATTGTCTCAACCTAAATTGAAATAAGAGTATCTCTCTATTAAAATAAATTCTTCAGAAATTCTATAGATCAATGTTACAAAAAATGGAACTAATATCTGAATCAATAAATAAAAAGACATATAAGAGTAAAATATATGGTCATTAATGTATATGATCCATAATATTTACCTTTAATATATTTATCATAATTAATCCAAGAAGGAATGAAATTTATTGAAAACCCTTAACTTAGGCCTAACATGTTTTCTATGTTCTCTATCCTCCTGAATAATAAATTCAAATTTATTTTATTTTATAAAATAATCATTTATGTAAATAAAATATCATATATTATTCTCTAATAAAATTTCAACATCAATTTATATATTATTTTTTATTATTATTTTAATCTTCAGGTGTTAACTATTCTATTTCTCATGTTCGTTTTCATTCAAAAGTTCTAGTCCTTTCATCTTGATAATTATTAAATAATCCTAGAAATGTATATAATTATATAAATATTTAACATATTGAATATATATATATATATGACCATTAATAAAATTTATTGATATAAAAAGGGAAATTTGTCATTCATACAGAAGGTAGTCTAAACAAAAATCCTAAATGATGACTTCAGATTCTAATGAAGAGATGAATGAAAAATAAATATTAAAATATCATAAATAAATCTTAATTATATCATAAATATTATATATATATATATTATTATATCATTATAAAAATCAATGAGAGGTGGTGATGAAAAATTAATCACATTAGTACATGGAGGTGGTACTCCACACATATGTTTGGGGGATAATTTGTTTTCCCATTTGATTGAACGGATGTGGAAAATTTTATTTACATCATCATAATAACAACATATTATATTTATGATGTTGTTTTCATATTGTTATCATGGATACAATATATTTTATAATGTTGGTGAAAAATGATGATGAATGATCTTTGTTAAAATTTATACCTCTTCTTTAGTAATCTTCTTTAATTTTATAACTAAATCCTTCATATAACAATATTTCATATCAAACCATGACATATTGCACATGATTTTGGATGTTAAAATATATTATATTACATATAATATGGGATTATTGTATATTTTTTATTTATTGAAGAGTGTATAGGGGGTTTATTTTAAAATTATGGGGGAGGACACTCATAGAATTCTATAAAATATTACAATATATTAATATATTGTTTAAGAGAACTTGATATTAAATGAATAAAATATGATGATAATATGAGTTTGGGTTAAAATATGAACAAATAATTTGATTTATACTATTTTTAATTTCATTTTAATAATTATCATTTTAGTTCTATCAATTTTATATTTTTTGAATTGTTTCCATGATATCTGAATTTATCTCGACTTACTATTAATAATGAAAAAATTGTAAGTGTCCTCATTGAAAAATATGGATAGGTAGATTAAAAAATTGGATTCTTTTTTATCAAATTTTATTTTTATAAGTTAATGAAATTAATATAATAAATACTCTGAAAAACACATTGAAAAACGTTTTTCTAGAACAAATCATTTTCTGTAAAAATGTTTTTATTGAAAAATCATGTACCATATTGATCCAAATGACATTAAATAACTTTTATTAAATAAAACAAGAAATTAAATTATTATTAAAAAAATAAATAGAAATTTCAATTATAAATCAATGGAAATAAAATATTCTTTAACAAAGTAAATTTTATTTTGTAATATTCAAGAATAAATAAACATTTATAGAAAAAACCCAAAAAACACAATATGATAATATTAAATTGAATATTTTATAAATTAAAATATTTTCCCCAAAAGATATTTATAAAATGTGTAAAATTTTATTGCAGATAATGTTCACAAATTCTAATGGGAATATAATATAAAAAATTACTTATAAAGTGACTTTTGAGAAATTGTGTACTTATTTATTATAGATTAAAAATTATATTTAAATTACATAAAACTTATATATATATATATTTAATTTTTTTTTTAATTCCTATTAATTATTCATTTTTATTTTTCAGCTTATATTAATTACATTTAAATAATAGAAATTCAATATATATCATGGTTTTTTATACTCATTGTTCTGTCGAAGGAAATCTATCAAAATAGTTTTTTTAAGAAATAAATAAAACATAATATCATGGGGTATAACATTCAACCACTATATATTATTTGAGCATAATTATTTATATCAGAATAATATAAAAACTTCTTTAGTTTTTCTTCTTCTCATCCACAATTTATCAGATAACATCCTCTAATTTTTACTTCTTCCACAAAATTATGAGTAGGTGAGTTGAATTATTTCACAACACATTCTATATTAGATCCAAAATTTTCCATATTTATTTGTGATAATATATATCATGACCTATTTTTATGACCAATTATTTTTTCACATTTAAATAATAATGTCTGTGTTTCTTGAATATAGATACATTGAACACATTATATATTATATAGAGATTTTATTATTGCGTGATGTTATAAAAAAATCATTCAGAACTATCAATAATTTTAAGGGGACCAATATATACAGTGTTAAAAATTTCCTTCATTTTGGAAATTACAAACATATTCTATGGAGATATATATAAGAATAAATCTTCCACCAAAATGAAGCCCTTGAACTAAATTATAATTTTTATCATAACATTTCAATCCAATATGAGCTTAACCATGTTGTGGTGGAATAGATCTATGATTATGTGGAATGTTATCATTTTTATTAGGAAACAATAGTTTTTTTTCCAAATTTACCCCATAATGTTTTATTTCATTACTTCTTTCCTTAGTCTAATTTATATCGAGAAAATTGAATTCCTGAGTGAATGCAATTTTTTTTTAACAAATTGACACTAAAATAAGGCAATGATCCAAAAAATTTTAAAAAACATTGATATATATTTTAATATGAATTTTTAATTTTTAATGGTTTCCCTAGACTAACCATCATCATGACGATGGAATATAGTAATGAAACTAAAACCATTATCAACATCCTATTAAATAATTATCTAAAACATTAACAAAATCCTCATCTTAATATCAAATAAAAATTAATGTGGATGTGAATGGAATTTTAACTATTTCATATTATACATCATGTATAATTGATCATGAAGGAAATAATAAATTATTTTTTTGATATGTATTGTGTTAAAAAGAAGGTAAAATAAAAAACAAATTGCAGTATTCACAATATTTGTTTTGGGGTTTCTAAGGATGAAATCCATAGTAATGTTTTCTCTTTTCCATTATAGTATGGTTAAGAGTGGTAATAACTACATATACTTATATCTCTGAAAACAAAATATCAACATGCGAGGCATTGAGATAAATAAAATTCAATATTAATTTTTATGTTCTCCAAACTGAAATACTGAATCATATTTATAAAAATTGTCAATCCTCTATGATGAATCATGAATTATGAACTATGGGTTTCATTAAACAGAACCATCTTCAATTATTGTATTTATAGAACATATAATCTGTTACTAATCCTTATTAGTCGTTAAGAATTATTGTAGAACTCAGGAACATTTAACATCTTATTATTCAATTAATATTCCTCAATTTTTTAATCTTTCTTCCCTGCATGATTGGATAGATGAATTCTTAATTGAGACTAATTTTCATTATCCCTGTTAATCAATATTTCAAGGTTCTTCTTCAATTAATCTAAATATATTGTATGTATTTTGATTCCACATCGTGGACTAAGTTTCAAGGTCCTTCTACCTTAATGAATTGTCCACATTTTTCGCCATCACAAGGTGAAAATTTATTATGAATTCATAATAATTAATAACATCCAACTATATTATATTGAATAAATTCAACACATTCTACAAGTATCCATTATTCATTTTGTTTTTCCAATATATATATTTGAGACATTTCACTAATAAGATAATAAATCCATATAATAAAAATAAAAATTACATCTACTATTTTAAAAAAACTAGTCATGTAATTTTTCATAGGAATTTTAAATTTATGGGAGGTATATGATCCCAGATATTTTAAAATCAATAATATGTTCAATATCATATATGATAATCTACATGGATAATTTATAAACCATAAAATATATTTAATTAAATATTATAAATTATTGTTATTCATTATAGTTTTACGGATGGATTGTTTTAAACACATTATAAAATATATATAATGTGCCGGTAAAATAAAAATTTACTCATTAAATATTAAAAAAATATTCCCTCAAATTTTAGTTGGCATTTTATTCTTCAAAAATATTTTTCTTGGATATATATATATATTTTTTTGAAAAAAAATATAGTTAATTTATGGAATATTTATAAAAATATATTAATAAAATTGATATGATTTTTTAAATAATAATATCAAAATAATTTTATTGTGATAATTTCTATTTTTTTTGAAAATATTGATTTTTCAATGAATGGTGGAAAATGTTGATTTTTTAAAGCAATATCCCCTTTTCGTTAAATAATTAAATTAATAATAAAATGTATAATTTAATTTTTTTATTAACTTGGCTATTTTTAGTGTTATATTTTCTAATTAATGACATTTTAATCATCTTTATATATTTTTTAATGTTTATATTTATGTTTAAAAGACTATCTTCTGGGAAAATGTTTTTCCTAGAGTTTAGGTTGGTATAATTATAAATTGAATTTTACCATTTTTTTGAAATTTATTTGATAATATGATATATTAATTTTCAATTATCATAATTAATATTGGGTAACAAAGTGAGTTTAATTTTTTATCTTCAGGAATAGTAAAACAATAAAATTCATTACCACACACAATGATAAAACATATTTAATGAGGAATAAACTAAAGAGATAGTGGTTCATATTATAAGGCCCCAGCCTTAAACCTTACTGAAACTTGAGTTCTTACAAGATTACACGTTGAGGATCTTTTCGGGTTTAGAGTTTTAGAGAATTAGATCATAAGACATGCATTACATTCCACATATAAACAAAGTGGTTACATAAAGATAGTATTCTTCATTCCCATCAATGGAACACACATTTAAAATAAAACATGGATTAATTCTTGACACATCCTTGACTCTATCATCTTATCATGTTCCTTTCCCTTGACCTGTGAAAAACATTTCAAAAACTTGGGATGAGCATAAAAACTCAGTATGGGTTATAAAAACATGGAAAGGAAACATGGGTACATACATACATAAGAGTGAAATCATACTTTACCCATAAAACATAATCACTTTAACATACCTCATAAAATCATGAATAAATCATAGAAATCATAAGACATAAAGGTAACTTGAGGCATTCATAACATTCTTACGTAGGGAGTAACCCTCTTGGTTACGTTTGGAATACCCATCACAGTATATTCCCTAAAAATCTCTTCGGAGAAACCTTAATGTTTCACTCCTTCGCGTTACCCAATGCATTGGTGAGCTATAACGGGCTCACCCGCCCTTAGTTTATCACGGAACCACCCGTCTTCATAATAATGCCCAAGAACCATAACATAATCATATCACATAAAACATGCATAAAGGAAACAGAACATTTCCACATTTCAATCACAAGATATCAATACAACACAAAAACATTGTGAAAACCATTTTCCATACCAAAATAAAAGAAAAGTAAAACATGGTATTTATTTTTCTTTTAAAAAGAAGGTATGGCTTGTAGAGGAAGCCGAAACTCAAATAACGGTCACGACGGCGGAGAAGTCGTTGTCGCCGCATACGTACGACAAAAACATTCCATTTTTTCGTTTAGTAAACGCTTCGTATAAAAAAAATTCCTTTTGAATAAACGTAAAAGTCAAAGGGGTTTATACACCGTATAAAAGAAAGTTGTGTATAAAATAAAATATGCCTCAACGAAAGGAGATTGAGACGAAGTCCCATACAAAGATAATTTTTAAAATAAAATAGATACATTATGTGTATTCACTATAAGTACACATAAATAAAGTAAAAATACAAGATACGACATAATAATATAATGACATAATTTGAAAGTAGGAGATTAACCCAAAGAATGGAAATTGGGTTAAGAAGTTCCCATACCTCGTATCTGACTTGACCCGACCGTTCTTTAAACTCCTGAATAATAAACTTTAGTTAATCTCTACTTGATTATGAATCTTTTCCAAGTTCATTATTCCTTTTATACCATGTTATGAACATCATGTAATCATTTAAGTTAATAATGTTCATTTTGTCGGTATTTGGTTCTTAAGTCAAAAATAGACTTCTTACACTTACATGTTGTTAATTTGGTCAATGTTTCATTATATCCAGAATGGTATTCATGATGTAGATATCATATATGTCATATATATACAGTACATACATGTATTTAAAATATTACATAATCATTTAGAGGTAATAAATGAAATGCACCGTTCATGGAGACGGTAAGCCGTACGTACGCATGAACGCTACTTTCATTTCTTTGTCATATTAATGGAATTAAAACTAAATGAGACTTATGTATATTTTAATTCCAGAATTATATTCATAATTTAGATATATCATTAATTATATATATCCATTATATACATGTACTTTTAATAGTACATTACATTTGGGGATAAGAAATGAAATGCACCGTTCATGGAGACGGTAGTCCGTACGTACGCATGAACGCTACTTTCATTTCTATCTCATACTTTAATGGAAATAGATGATAATGATATATATAGGTATATTATAATTCCAGTATAACATCATATATAATAACTTTAAATCCATCCTTTACACGTCCCACATATGGCATTAACGAATCACATCACTTTCAGGGGGCGGTAGTCCGCACTTCCTTAAATGAAGATATCGTGTATACCCATAATGGAAGCCATAAAGGTAAGACACAAATGAAAAATACAGAAGCATAAGTAAAACATAAACATATTACATATCATATATAAAAATAGTGACATCATAATGGCCACCTTTGAAGGTGTTAAATGAGTATTGAACAATCATCGTTTCGGGAGGCAGAATTTCGCCTTCCACAGAAACCGTATGTTCATTAACCATTTGATGTAGTTGTGTGAGAGTGTAGATCAAATAAATCTTATAACAACATCCTAGTATATTGATGATACTGGTGTTGTTACAAAAGAAGTATATAAAAAGAGTTTAGGGGGTTGGAGAAGCAAAATAAAACAAATGAACATGAGAGAATGAATTACCTTAAAAAGTGTAACTCCTTTTGAGTTGAGCCTAAAGGCTTCCTTTGAAAGGATTCTGCCCAAAGGGAATCCTCTAGGATGAGGAGAGGGATGTGGAGAGAGCAAATGGGCAGGGGTTGGCCGAGCCAATGGCTTGAAGAGTGTGTGAAATGAGGTAGAGGTGGGGGCCTTCTATAAGAGGAGAGGAGGGGCACTTTTGGAAAGTAAAGAAACATTACTTTATTTGAAAATGTGTTTCGGTTTTAAAAGGTCCCACATTGATATAATTCGTGGATAAGGTGATAAGGCATCGAAATCCATTCATCCAATTGGTTTTGGACATGTGTAGTTCATAGATTTTATATTATCTTTCCACTTTATTTAAATCGTCAAATAATGATGTCATCGCTGCATCATTATTATGTCATAAATAATTAAATTTATTTAATGTCTAAAAATTATAAAAAAAATTCCTATGATGTAGGAAATCTTTTTAGCTTTCCATTGAATATTTATAATCAAAATTTGGACTTGTATAACCCCACTTACAAATTGTTTTAGTAAAACAATTTATGTTAGTGTCATTTTCACTTTAACATTAAATAAAAAGTATTTTATGTCATTTCCCAACAAAAGTGGATCCATGGGGTCCCCAAGTTAGGCCATGGCTTGTCTTGGTCGGCCATGACACAACCAATGAGGTTGGGACATGTGTCTAGGTCATTTTATATTATAAAAGCATTATTTATACATTAAACTACCCTAATTACCACTAATCGCGATTAAGAACTTAATAAGTTACTATTCACCAAAAAATTATTTTAATCTCATTGAACCAAATTTTACTTCTTAATGACAACCATGTATGTCGGATTTTCAAAATTCAACACACATTAGTGGTAAAATTTCATTTAACCGAAAAATCAGTTTGCTTGATTACCACTTAGTGGTTTCACTATTCATCAAAAATTGAAGTTTTTCAGAAAATTACCAAAACTTCACTCTAAGCTATATTTGATTTTCCGAATTCAAAAATGAAGTCCATTTTACAAAATTCAAATCATATAAGTCACATTAATTAATTTAATAATTAATTCCCGCTGCTAGAGCAAATAGCGTGTTTTTACAAAACAATAAGTATCAAAAGATTGACACCAGTTTAAGTCTAATTTCAAATCGAAATTGATTCCAATGACCACCATTGGATAAAATGGTAAAAATATATTCTAATTTCACTTTAAAACCAATTCAAAAGATAATCTAATCATATAAATAAATTAGATCAAAAAGAGGTTTTGAATTAAAATGCAACATTTTACACTATTCATAAAAAAAATGAACTTTATCAGAAAGGTACCACAAATTTACACAAAGTAAATTTTGATGTCCCGATTCTAAAGAAGATTTATATTTGGTCCAATAGAATGTATAATAGTGATCAAAACTATATTTAATTACGGTTCGCCGTCAAAAGGTGATAAGTGAACCCTTAATGAAAATTAGGGTATAAAAGCCTAAAATTGAACTCTTTCCGTATTTTAAGCCTTTATCTTTTATTGGGTAAATGTAAAAACATCTAAAAACATATCTATTTATATTTTAGTTATTTCTATTCATTCCCGCCAGTACAACGGCTACTTGTTAACTAACATTTAAAATAATATTATTATATTACTAGTGTGCTACGTAAGTTTCAAAGAAACTCATCGTTGCGTATCGGGTACGCTATCGAACATAGCAACCCCTTTTAATTAAAATTCATATTTAATTCTCTAATATTAATAAATATGAAAATTATTTATTCTTTAATTACCTGGGATGTTACATCCTTCCCCCCTTTTGAGAATTGCGTCCTCGCAATTTTATTCACTTATCAAAATAAGTGGGGGTATTTATCCCTCATAGCATTTTCAGATTCCCACGTTGCCTCTTCAATCACATGGTTTTTCCAAAAAGCCTTTACCTGATGAATCACCTTATTCCGTAACACTTGCTCCCTGTGGTCAAGAATCTGGACCGGTTGTTACTCATAAGATAGGTTCTCTTCCAGCTGAACTACCTCTGGACTCAAAACATGAGATGGATCTGGCATATACTTTCTCAACATCGAAACGTGAAAAACATTGTGTACCTGAGATAAACTCGGAGGTAAAGCCACTCGGTATGCAACTGATCCAACTCTTTCCAGAATTTCGTATGGTCCAATGAACCTTGGACTCAACTTTCCTTTCTTACCAAATCTCATCACACTTTTCCAAGGAGAAACCTTGAGAAAAACATGATCACCTACCTCGAAAGATAGATCCTTCCTCCGGTTATCCGCATAACTCTTCTGCCTGCTCTGAGCTGTTCTCATGTGTTTCTGAATCAGCTGAACTTTTTCTGCCATCTCTTCTACCAATTCTGGTCCCATCAACTTCCTTTCACCCACTTCATCCCAGAAAGCTGGAGTTCGACACCGCTTCCCATATAATGCCTGAAATGGTGCCATCTGTATACTAGAATGAAAACTGTTATTATATGAAAACTCAACCAAAGAAATATGTTGGTCCCAACTTCCCTGATAATCCATAGAACAAGGTCGTAGCATATCCTCCAATGTCTGAATTGTTCGTTCTGACTGACCATCTGATTGAGGATGAAAATATGTACTAAAATTTAATTCAGTACCCAACGACTTCTGAAGGCCTTTCCAAAAGTTAGAGGTAAACCTGGGATCACGATCTGATACAATGGAGAGAGGAACTCCATGTAACCTGACTATCTCCTTAAGATACAAACGGGAAATTTGATCTAGATAGAAAGTATCTCGTATAGAAAGGAAATGAGCAGATTTAGTCAAGCGATCAACAATAACCCAAATTGCATTATTACCTCGAGATGTCTTTGGTAATCCAACAACAAAGTCCATGGATATATTCTCCCATTACCACTCTGGCACTGGTAAAGGCTGAAGCATCCCTTTCGGTAACTGCCGCTCTGCTTTAACCCGCTGACAAGTCAAACACTTCACAGTAAAATCAGCAATATCTCTTTTCATTCCATCCCACCAGTAATACTCCCGCAGATCTCTATACATCTTAGTACTGCCCGGATGAACTGAAAACGGAGAACTATGAGCTTCACATAACAACTCTCTCTTCAACTGTGAATCACAAGGCACACATAACCTCTTTACAAACCTCAAAACACAAACACAAACTTATCCAAGAACTCATGGAAAATTTTATTCATAAGGTCCATGAATACAGTAGGTGCATTTGTTAACCCCAAAGGCATAACTACAAATTCATAATGGCCATATCTCGTACGGAATGCGGTCTTCGGAACATCTGCTTCTTTTACTTTCAACTGATGGTACCCCGACCTCAAGTCAATCTTCGAAAAATACTGAGCTCCCTGGAGCTGACACCACTTCATTCGATGGCCCAACATCTGCTGAAGTAGTTGCAAAGGATTTCACCACCCCTTTCTGCTTGTAGTCTAACTGCTTCCCATCACTCAAGCTCCTTGTCGGACACTCGTTTGCATAGTGACCCATCTCATTGCACTTATAACACTTCACTAACTGTAAATCAAATTTGTTCTTACCTTCAGCTTGATCCTTTTCAGTGCAATCACGAGCCTTATGTCCCATCTTACCACATCGGTAGCACTTCCCAGAATTCAGAAGACATTCCCCAGCATGCCTTTTTCCACATTTATCACAAACTGGAAACTTAGTTATCTTACCATCAGACCTTTTTGAAGAATTCTTACCATTCTCCTGCAACCTCGGTCTCTTCTTCTGCTGGTTGTTATAGGACACTTGGTCATCGGCAAACTCCATTTCCACCTTCTCAGCACATCGAACAAGCTTTTCATAACTTTTAAACTCACGAGAAGCTAATGCCCTTCGATACTTTGGCTTTAATCCTGAGTAAAAACGATTGATTTTACTATCAAGGTCTCGGATAAAATTTGGAGCATACCTTGCCAATCGAGTGAACCTTTCTTCATAGGCAGCCACTGAGTCCTCCTCTTGCCTCAATTCCAAGAATTGCTTTTCCATCCTAAGTCGAACAGCCTTAGGAAAATACTTCTCAAGAAACATACCTTTGAAATCATCCCAGTCAAGAGCATCAATCTCATCGGCTTCCCTGATATTTTTAACCATAGACCACCACTGATCTGCTTCACCCTCCAAACGGTAAATAGCAAGACTAACCTTTTGATTGTCTGAACACCCCATGACATCAAAAATCTTCTCCAGTGCTTTAATCCACCCTTCAGCTAGCACAGGGTCAGATGATCCTCTGAATGATGGGGGATGTTGCCTCATGAAATGTTCCACCACTGACATGTTCCTCTGCGGTTGTTCTGGCTGATCTCGTGCATGGATACCACCACCATTTATCGCCTGAGTCAACTGCGCCATTACTGCAACAAACTGTTCAGTTCCAATTCCGACCATTTCTGGATGCTGATTCGGAAGGTTATTTCCTTCTGTATGCCTTCCTAGCACTGCTTCCCTGTTTCCTCTGCGGAAAACCATTCTGAACACCGAAATATCTTAGGCGAAGCAACATGGTAATCTGTAAATGCTATATCATTTAAATCATATTATAATTTAACACTTTTCTAACTCCTAAAGTTGTCTAAACCGACCTTTGATACCAACTATAAGGCCCCAGCCTTAAACCTTACTGAAACTTGAGTTCTTACAAGATTACACGTTGAGGATCTTTTCGGGTTTAGAGTTTTAGAGAATTAGATCATAAGACTTGCATTACATTCCACATATAAACAAAGTGGTTACATAAAGATAGTATTCTTCATTCCCATCAATGGAACACACATTTAAAATAAAACATGGATTAATTCTTGACACATCCTTGACTCTATCATCTTATCATGTACCTTTCCCTTGACCTGTGAAAAACATTTCAAAAACTTGGGATGAGCATAAAAACTCAGTATGGGTTATAAAAACATGGAAAGGAAACCTGGGTACATACATACATAAGAGTGAAATCATACTTTACCCATAAAACATAATCACTTTAACATACCTCATAAAATCATGAATAAATCATAGAAATCATAAGACATAAAGGTAACTTGAGGCATTCATAACATTCTTACGTAGGGAGTAACCCTCTTGGTTACGTTTGGAATACCCATCACAGTATATTCCCTAAAAATCTCTTCGGAGAAACCTTAATGTTTCACTCCTTCGCGTTACCCAATGCATTGGTGAGCTATAACGGGCTCACCCGCCCTTAGTTTATCACGGAACCACCCGTCTTCATAATAATGCCCAAGAACCATAACATAATCATATCACATAAAACATGCATAAAGGAAACAGAACATTTCCACATTTCAATCACAAGATATCAATACAACACAAAAACATTGTGAAAACCATTTTCCATACCAAAATAAAAGAAAAGTAAAACATGGTATTTATTTTTCTTTTAAAAAGAAGGTATGGCTTGTAGAGGAAGCCGAAACTCAAATAACGGTCACGACGGCGGAGAAGTCGTTGTCGCCGCATACGTACGACAAAAACATTCCATTTTTTCGTTTAGTAAACGCTTCGTATAAAAAAAATTCCTTTTGAATAAACGTAAAAGTCAAAGGGGTTTATACACCGTATAAAAGAAAGTTGTGTATAAAATAAAATATGCCTCAACGAAAGGAGATTGAGACGAAGTCCCATACAAAGATAATTTTTAAAATAAAATAGATACATTATGTGTATTCACTATAAGTACACATAAATAAAGTAAAAATACAAGATACGACATAATAATATAATGACATAATTTGAAAGTAGGAGATTAACCCAAAGAATGGAAATTGGGTTAAGAAGTTCCCATACCTCGTATCTGACTTGACCCGACCGTTCTTTAAACTCCTGAATAATAAACTTTAGTTAATCTCTACTTGATTATGAATCTTTTCCAAGTTCATTATTCCTTTTATACCATGTTATGAACATCATGTAATCATTTAAGTTAATAATGTTCATTTTGTCGGTATTTGGTTCTTAAGTCAAAAATAGACTTCTTACACTTACATGTTGTTAATTTGGTCAATGTTTCATTATATCCAGAATGGTATTCATGATGTAGATATCATATATGTCATATATATACAGTACATACATGTATTTAAAATATTACATAATCATTTAGAGGTAATAAATGAAATGCACCGTTCATGGAGACGGTAAGCCGTACGTACGCATGAACGCTACTTTCATTTCTTTGTCATATTAATGGAATTAAAACTAAATGAGACTTATGTATATTTTAATTCCAGAATTATATTCATAATTTAGATATATCATTAATTATATATATCCATTATATACATGTACTTTTAATAGTACATTACATTTGGGGATAAGAAATGAAATGCACCGTTCATGGAGACGGTAGTCCGTACGTACGCATGAACGCTACTTTCATTTCGATCTCATACTTTAATGGAAATAGATGATAATGATATATATAGGTATATTATAATTCCAGTATAACATCATATATAATAACTTTAAATCCATCCTTTACACGTCCCACATATGGCATTAACGAATCACATCACTTTCAGGGGGCGGTAGTCCGCACTTCCTTAAATGAAGATATCGTGTATACCCATAATGGAAGCCATAAAGGTAAGACACAAATGAAAAATACAGAAGCATAAGTAAAACATAAACATATTACATATCATATATAAAAATAGTGACATCATAATGGCCACCTTTGAAGGTGTTAAATGAGTATTGAACAATCATCGTTTCGGGAGGCAGAATTTCGCCTTCCACAGAAACCGTATGTTCATTAACCATTTGATGTAGTTGTGTGAGAGTGTAGATCAAATAAATCTTATAACAACATCCTAGTATATTGATGATACTGGTGTTATTACAAAAGAAGTATATAAAAAGAGTTTAGGGGGTTGGAGAAGCAAAATAAAACAAATGAACATGAGAGAATGAATTACCTTAAAAAGTGTAACTCCTTTTGAGTTGAGCCTAAAGGCTTCCTTTGAAAGGATTCTGCCCAAAGGGAATCCTCTAGGATGAGGAGAGGGATGTGGAGAGAGCAAATGGGCAGGGGTTGGCCGAGCCAATGGCTTGAAGAGTGTGTGAAATGAGGTAGAGGTGGGGGCCTTCTATAAGAGGAGAGGAGGGGCACTTTTGGAAAGTAAAGAAACATTACTTTATTTGAAAATGTGTTTCGGTTTTAAAAGGTCCCACATTGATAGAATTCGTGGATAAGGTGATAAGGCATCGAAATCCATTCATCCAATTGGTTTTGGACATGTGTAGTTCATAGATTTTATATTATCTTTCCACTTTATTTAAATCGTCAAATAATGATGTCATCGCTGCATCATTATTATGTCATAAATAATTAAATTTATTTAATGTCTAAAAATTATAAAAAAAATTCCTATGATGTAGGAAATCGTTTTAGCTTTCCATTGAATATTTATAATCAAAATTTGGACTTGTATAACCCCACTTACAAATTGTTTTAGTAAAACAATTTATGTTAGTGTCATTTTCACTTTAACATTAAATAAAAAGTATTTTATGTCATTTCCCAACAAAAGTGGATCCATGGGGTCCCCAAGTTAGGCCATGGCTTGTCTTGGTCGGCCATGACACAACCAATGAGGTTGGGACATGTGTCTAGGTCATTTTATATTATAAAAGCATTATTTATACATTAAACTACCCTAATTACCACTAATCGCGATTAAGAACTTAATAAGTTACTATTCACCAAAAAAATATTTTAATCTCATTGAACCAAATTTTACTTCTTAATGACAACCATGTATGTCGGATTTTCAAAATTCAACACACATTAGTGGTAAAATTTCATTTAACCGAAAAATCAGTTTGCTTGATTACCACTTAGTGGTTTCACTATTCATCAAAAATTGAAGTTTTTCAGAAAATTACCAAAACTTCACTCTAAGCTATATTTGATTTTCCGAATTCAAAAATGAAGTCCATTTTACAAAATTCAAATCATATAAGTCACATTAATTAATTTAATAATTAATTCCCGCTGCTAGAGCAAATAGCGTGTTTTTACAAAACAATAAGTATCAAAAGATTGACACCAGTTTAAGTCTAATTTCAAATCGAAATTGATTCCAATGACCACCATTGGATAAAATGGTAAAAATATATTCTAATTTCACTTTAAAACCAATTCAAAAGATAATCTAATCATATAAATAAATTAGATCAAAAAGAGGTTTTGAATTAAAATGCAACATTTTACACTATTCATAAAAAAAATGAACTTTTTCAGAAAGGTACCACAAATTTACACAAAGTAAATTTTGATGTCCCGATTCTAAAGAAGATTTATATTTGGTCCAATAGAATGTATAATAGTGATCAAAACTATATTTAATTACGGTTCGCCGTCAAAAGGTGATAAGTGAACCCTTAATGAAAATTAGGGTATAAAAGCCTAAAATTGAACTCTTTCCGTATTTTAAGCCTTTATCTTTTATTGGGTAAATGTAAAAACATCTAAAAACATATCTATTTATATTTTAGTTATTTCTATTCATTCCCGCCAGTACAACGGCTACTTGTTAACTAACATTTAAAATAATATTATTATATTACTAGTGTGCTACGTAAGTTTCAAAGAAACTCATCGTTGCGTATCGGGTACGCTATCGAACATAGCAACCCCTTTTAATTAAAATTCATATTTAATTCTCTAATATTAATAAATATGAAAATTATTTATTCTTTAATTACCTGGGATGTTACACATATGTTCTAAAAACTTTTTTAATTTCAATATTTTAGATATATTGAGATACTATTCATTGTAATATTTTTGAGTGGTCCATTATTGATCCATTTTGTGTGAATTATTCATTAATAAATTTTAATATTTTCATAAATTCATATCGAGTCCTCTCACCCACTTATAAAAGGTGACCCCTCTCTTATCCTATCCAAACATGGAGGGAAATTTGGTTCTTCCAGTACATGCCCAAATTCCTTATAAAATAACATATTGATGACTTAGATTCCATAATTTTATCAGATTACCATCCAAGGAAGGATTCATTTATAAAACTAAAGTGTTTGTATAAATACTGGGTTTATATATTTTCCACGTGTTTATGTTTTATTTGTTCATACACATCGTAAATATAATATTCAACAATGAAGATATAATGAAAACATTATATCTAATATAATTACATTTGATCATCTTAATTGGATTACCTGCATCCATACCATTATCTAAAAAAAATTAGAATCGAATCCATCATTCTTGTCTATGGCCGAATGTCGCCTCTCAAACTGTGGTAATCTATTTTCAAAAATCTCTTATTATGACTATTTATGATGATGGATTTAATTATATATATATATATATGTGATTTTTATTTAGTATAATTTTTTTTAAAAATTAATGTATCATATATTTTCATACATTTCCATTAATAGAAAAATGAAACTGTAGGTCTTGTATATGCATGGATTACCAATCCTTGGAAGTGACACAACCAATTTTTCAGTATTAAATCACATGGATTGTATATAAATTTTTAATAGAAAATATGAAATTTTTCTTATAGGAAAAATATTGGAAATATAAAATAATATGTAACTTCTTTCCATGTTGATCGTAGAAAAACGAGATCGTTACTCATGAGTATGTAAGACATACTATTTCAATAGTTGTAACATTGTTCATTTCATATAACCATAATTCATTATTTATAATGAGACCATTATTTATGTATAAAATTAATAATTATTTCATGATTTATATTCTAGAGATGAGGGAAAAACGACCACATTGAGCATTATCAACCTACCACATTCATTTTGGATATATGAGTTGAATATTTTCAAACCATCTTATAATGAAATAATTTATTATATAATTTAATAATACAATATATTTAATAAAACAAATGATATAATAAAAATAAAAAAAATATTAATAACATAGATAATGAAAATTATTTTTAAATTCAATATAATAGGGAACACATGGGACAAATCATGCTCATGGTCTGTGATCTTGCTAAACCACCATTTCCTTCATGTTATGATCATTAAATATATAAATTACATTATCTATATATATTTTATTTCATATAATAATTCTAGATTCTATATATGTGTCTACCATACACACAATTATATAAATCTTATTCTCCCTTCCATTGATAGGTTAATACCATCCTTATGATCATATTTTTAATATCATCATTATGAAATATCCTATAATTATGATAATATGATATATATTGAATATGTTCTTATTTCCATGGTTTATTATTATTTTTATAAATTGATTGATTATATATTTATATCATGCATAATAATTAACATATAATGATGGTTGTTCCTAGAGTGATCTATAATTCATTATGTGGTATTTTTATCTGATGATACATTATGTATGGGATTAGGGAGAAAACATAAACCAATATGAGACTTTATCGACCATGTGATGTTGTATTTGATGTTTTGTGTTTATTAAAAGTTCAGTATATTTATGTGATATATTGATTCCTTGATCCTCATCTCACGAACCCATTACATTGCTCGTGATCATTGTCATTTAATATAAATAATGATATATCTATGGAACAAATATTATGTTTTCTTATAATCTATACTCTCATAATAGGATTTTTATGTCACCATTTATTTAATTTATTCGTTAATTATTTCATATTATTATTCAATATTGATGGTATTTAGGATTTCATTATAGATATTAATATAATGGATCTTTATTACATGCTTGAAGTCTTACATACGTAGTCTTCCAAAAAAACTAGTCCATTTCAATCATAATTTTGAATTAATGGATATTTATGATAAATATCTAATATAAATTTTATAAAAATTGTTTCGGTCACTATAAATAGTATCATTGGTTATACTAGTTATTTTTTGGGATTTAGAATAGATTAGTTTTATAGAATCCTAAGGGATTAGTACTTGTAAAGTAAAATATCCATTAATTTTGGTGAAGCGTAGAGTAACTGTATTCTAAGAAATTATATATATTTCTAGATAAGAAAGGTTGATGCTGATCTCAAATAGTTTTACCTTGAGAGAAAACCATATAAAGGTTACATTGGTAATTTACTATATAATCACCTTGTTCATGAAAAAATACATTGTTGTATAGCTACTGTCACTCTCCTAGAGGATAGTCATTAGAAATTTACAAAATCATTACAATCCAATATAATGAATATAAAATGTTGTTATATAGGAAAATTTAGTAATTAAATTTATATAGATATAAAATATCAAATCAAATAATCTAATAAAATAGGATATAGTAATCATTAAAATGGTATTCCTCCAATGTTTGTAGGTTTCCATTGTTTATATTTATTAGTAAAGGTATATTAATATATATTTTTATTATTTAGTTAATGACGTAAAAAAGAGAAACATTGTTGAAACCCAATGTGATAGGAAACATGATGATTTACCCAGTGATATTCATTACCATGTGGTAGTGGGAGATGAGAACATTACTACAATACATATAGAACTATCTTATATTATGAATAATGTCATTAATAATGTGAGACACTCTATATATCCTATGAAATAATATATTTCATACACATCAATTATGTGAAAAAGGACTCAGAACATTAGTGGATCTTTTTATTTATTCATCCTAGACTACTAGATTAACTCTATTGGGATTATATTAATTATTCATCAATTCAGAAAATATGATAGTTTGGTTTTGGGCATTTCTCTCTTAGAGGGTGAAGCAGTTCAATGGTGGATGATGATAAAGACCATGAAGTCAATGGATGATATTGGTTCCTAAAATTGGGAAGAATGAAATATAATATTTTTCAATTAATATATTCCCTAGACATTCTATCTCAAATATATATTTAGTTCCTTAGAGTAAATAAAAAAGGAAATTGAGTATATCTGGATATTTGTAGAAAACATCACAAGTCCTTGATAGTATTCCTATAGACTTCTCATCAACAACAAATATTAGTTGTACCATTTCATTAGTTATTTAAATATGATTATATTTAAATATTTAATAATTTGTGACTATGATAGTTTGGAATTATTTTTTCATCTAATCCTCCATGTTGAGATAAATAATGGTGACTCTCAATGGAATCATGTGACTGGAGAAAAAAAACATTAATAGATAATTCATCAAAAAGATAAATGAATAAATGTTATAAAGTAATGGATACATAATATGTCGCATGTTAAAATCATGTGATGAATCATCTTGAAATTGTATATGAGGCAAGTAATAGATACTCATTATGTGGAAAGTAAGGGGTTGATACAAATTAACACTAAGGATAGAAGAAGAATACCCTGAATTTAATGGAGGAAAATAATCATTACAACAAAACACAGCTCATGGAATAATGTTTAAACTCTATATAACATGATAATTATTCTATCCAGTGTTCCTATCTAATTGTTTTTTATCAACATCCACAACCACTGGGAATAATTTTCATGTAATTTCACATTCTACCACAACTACTATGATGGATCTCGACAATGATATGGTGACATGTACAAGGACTATTAATTAAATAATATAAAAAGAAAATTTTTATTATAGTTATATGTATACATTTGTATATTTAAACTTTAGCATATCTATTCAATCAAAACATCAAATAACGGGGGATGTTCTATATGTGGGAACAATAAATAGAGAAATTGATACAAGAAAAGTGTATTTCTCCCCCTTTGTAAATTTTTTTTGGAATTATTATCCTTTAACATTTATTTTTATATAGTTTATTGTAGTTTGATTCATTATGGGGAATTTTTTTATTATACATATATGAATACAATATCAACTATTAAGAGAGGGAAATCACTTGTTACATCGCAAGTCACCCACCTATTATTTAAAAGTGTTTTGAGGTGGGTGAAATTTTCATGTAATATTTTAATAAATAATTAAAATTATTAACCTATATGAAAGAATTTATATTGTAAATGAATGAATAAAATTATGGAATCCTTATAGATAAAATTCACATAGTACTAGATTATACTAATATATAACTCAAAGAGTATCATGGTCATACTTCTGTCCAAGAGGTTGAGTCCACAAACAATTTATTCTTGTATTTATGCCCATAACAAGTACTCATTATAGAATGGAAATAATTTATTTGTGGAATATAACATAAGAGATTCGCAATGATGGTTTTATATTCTATTGTACATCACCATGGGGTGCATCTTTCCAATATGGAACAATTAGAATGGTTAAATGTGTATATATATTTATAATCATGAACTAAAAAATCACGATGAAGAACATGAATCTCATTCCGTAGATTGATGAACTATTTAGATAACTAAATGGGACCCATTATTTCACTATTGTATAATTTTGTTCCAATATATCACTAATTAAGGATGAATAATGATGATATTCCAAAAACATTCATACATATATGTTATGGACCATATGATCAAATATTTACCCCTTTCATAGTCACTAATGTTCTATAAATATTTTTAGATATAATTTCAAGATTCCTTTTGTGATTAACTCCAAAAATATGTTTTCAGATTATATATTATATTTGGATATTATAAAAATTAAATAGGACCTCAACAATACTATTAAAACTATAGTAATGATATTCTGAAAGGTGAATATATATATATATATATATATATATATTACAATAAATTTGAGTTCTTAATAACTGATGTATCATTCTTATAGAATATTATCACTAACCGATGATTATTTATATACACATCTTTGGAAATTAAAATTGTAGAGTAGACTAGACTATCATCTATAATAATGATCTATATTTTACATTCAGTCTATTGGTTTTACAATATTTTTTTTAAAATAACCATCATGATTTTTATGCTTTCTAACCAAGCATAAACATAAGTGTCTACCGTTTCGTTACTATTTTATGTAATGAAGGAATTAAAGAAGGTACATTTTTTGTAACTACCTTATTCCTAAATGTACAGTAATGTGGAGAATTTGTCATGGCATACTAGAAATCATCATAAGGTTGTATGGTTTTGTACTAATGAAAATTAATTAATTAATAGTCTACAGCTAAAGGAAATTAAAAATACCATAGCAGAATAATCCACGAAAATATCAGGCATTGGTTGTAGTGATATCATCCTTGACTGTATAGTGAAATTATATCTATATAATGAATTATGATGAATTTATATATCATAATACCCTCAAATATATATTCCCACAGAAGGATCTCAAAATTTTCATGGGAAGATGGTTAAGATAGAACACTTACTATGAATTCTAAATCCATTACAATCTAATGAATATAGAAACAGTAGCAATTGATTTAAGTAGATAGGGTCCATTAATCTTATCAATGATGAAAATAGTGATGAATAAGATATTATTAGACATTAAATGGATATATATATTAATTTTAATTAATTTAAGATCATTATTCTTATAAGGCCCCAGCCTTAAACGTTACTTAATCTTGAGTTATTACAAGATTACACATTGAGGATCTTTTCAGGTTTAGAGTTTTAGAGAATTAGATCATGAAACTTGCATTACATTCCACATTTAAACAAAGTGGTTACATAAAAGACAGTATTCATTATTCCCATCAACGGAAACATATTTAAAATAAAACATGGATTCTTTCTTGACACATCCTTGACACTATCATCACATCATGTACCCTTCCCTTGACCTGTGAAAAACATTTCAAAAACTTGGGAATAGCATAAATAGCTCAGTAAGGGATATATAGATATGGAAAGGAAACATGAGTACATGTATACATAAGAATGAAATCATACTTTACCCATAAAACATAGGCATATCAAATCATGAATAAATCATAGAAATCATAAGACATAAAGGTAACTTTAGGCATTCATAACATTCTTACGTAGGGAGTAACCCTCTTGGTTATGTTTGGAATACCCATCACAGTATATTCCCTAAATCTCTTCGTAGAAACCTTAACGTTTCACTCCTTCGCGTTACCCAATGCATTGGAGAGCTATATCGGGCTCACCCGCCCTTAGTTTATCACGGAACCACCCATTTTCATTACAATTCCCAAGAACCATAACATAAACGTATCACATAAAACATTCATAAAGGAAACGTAACATTTCCACATGTCAATCACAATATAACATTTTAGTATATTGAAATAACGAATCCGTTCAAAAAGAAACCATTTCCAAAACCATTTAAAACATTTAATAAAGAGATTTTTGAATCAAAGTGTCCCATACCACCTTGAAGATTTTATAATTTTAAACCATTAATATCCATATAAATAAATCCTTAAAACCATTTTGAAAACATGGATATTAATAAGAACAAATCATTAAAACATTTAAAGTGATATTTTGGTCAAAGGGTTTTTACCAAAATTTGAGACACTTGAATACAATAATTGAGGAATAACATTTAATCAGAACTTTATAATATCATGAGAATAAATGGATTCATGGTATAATATTCCAAAGGACAGTATATACACCATATAAGAGTGAATTGGTGCATAACAACAATGAAGTCTCAATAGAGATGTAAAATGTGATGAAATCCATTATAAAGAAGGTATCCTTAAATTAAGGACAAATCAATCTCAAAAATATGTGTGAAAAATATAAATACACCAAATATAAGTGGATATTAAGTGTGAAACAATAAATGGTCATTCACACATATTCAATGGATGACATATTCAATGACTACATGTTGAACCCAAAGAAATCGAAATTGGGTTAAAAAGTTCCCTTGACAGCCTAACGGCATCACATCAAAATGAGTTGATGAGAGATAAAAAGTGTATCTCATCACATGGAAATAAAATTTACATCAATAAGGATATATGAGAACATATCCCAACATAACAATATGTAAATTAAAAGACCCAACAAAAGAAGTCTTTTAAAAAAGAGGAGGGTGAAAGGTTCCCTTACCGACTTGGGTATCTAACAAAACATACACCCCATGAAAGGAGGACAATTGATCATTGATGTAAATACTCATAAACGAAAGTATATTACACAAAGAGTAGAATAATGGGCAGTACATACACCACTCAATGGAATTTGTGGAAAATGTAGCATAAATCTCACGGGAATAAAAGTGAGATGAAAAATCCCTTACGAAAACTCGGCAGCCTAACGGCGCCTCATAAAACTTCCGAATATGGATTGATGAGATCAAATAGGGTATCTCATCACATTACAATAAAATTTACAGCAATAGGAATATAAAATAACATCCCCTAACATTACAAAGAGGAGCTTAAAAGAAGTGACATAAAGGAGAGTACTTAAAAAGAAAGAGAGAGGTTAGATCTCTTACGAAAGTTCGGCAGCCTAATGGCGCCACTCAAAACTCCCAAAATGGATTGATGAGAGAGAATAGGGTCTCTAATCACATGGACATAAAAATTACAGTATGTGTAACATAAAAGATCATCCCAATGACAAGAAATATGAGCTTTAAAAGGAATGACATAAAAGAATGTACTTAAAAAGAAAGAGAGGTGTAGGATCCCTTACCTTGGGTCCGACTTGACTCGATCGTTCTTTAATCTCCTGAATAATAAACTTGAGTTAATTTATACTTCCTTAAGAACCTTTTTAAATTTCATTATTCCTTTTATATCACTTATTACCATGTTATAAACATTATTTAATCATTTAAGTTAATCATGTTTGTTTTGTCGATATTTGGTTCTTAAGTCGAAAGTGGACTTCTTACAATTACATGTTGTTCGTGTGGTCAAAGGTTCTTCATATCCAAAAATGACATTCCTGATTTGGATATAATATATATCATATATATCCAGCATATACATGTATTTATAAAATCACATAATCATTTAGAGGAAAGAAATGAAATGCACTGTTCATGGAGACAGTAAGCCGTACGTACGAATGAACGCTACTTTCATTTCTATCTCATACTTTAATGGAAAGAAATAATAATGATATATAAGTAAATAATAATTCCAGTATAACATCATATATAATAACATTAAATCCATCCTTTATACGTCCCACGTATGGCATTAACGAATCACATCACTTTGAGGGGGCGGTAGTCCGCACTTCCTAAAATGAAGATATCGCGTATACCCATAATGGAAGCCATAAAGGCGAGACACAAATGAAAAATACAGAAGCATAAGTAAAACATAAACATATTATATATCATATATAAAAATAGTAACATCATAATGGCCACCTTTGAAAGTGTTAAATGAGTATTGAACAATCATCGTTTCGGGAGGCACAATTTCTCCATCCACGGAAACCGTATGTTCTTTAACCATTTGATGTAGTTGTGTGAGAGTGTAGCTAGAATAAATCTTATAACAACATCCTAGTATATTGAAGATACTGGTGTTGTTACAAAAGAAATAAATAAAAAGAGTTTAAGGGGTTGGAGAAGCAAAATAAAACAAATGAACATGAGAGAATGAATTACCTTTAAAAGTGTAACTCCTTTTAATTTGAGCCTAAAGGCTTCCTTTGAAAAGATTCTGCCCAAAGGGAATCCTCTAGGATGAGGATAGGGATGTGGAGAGAGTAAATGGTCAGGGGTTGGCCGAGCCAAAGGCTTGAGGGGTGTGTGAAATGAGGTAGAGGTGGGGGCCTTTTATAAGAGGAGGGGAGGGGCACTTTTGGAAAGTAAATAAATATTAATTTATTTGAAAATGTGTTTCGGTTTTAAAAGATCCCACATTTATATAATTAGTGGATAAGGTGATAACTCTTCTAAATCCACTCATCCAATAAGTTTTGGGCACGTGTAGTTCATATATTTTACATTATCTTTCCATTTTATTTAAATCGTCAAATAATGATGTCATCGCTGCATCATTATTATGTCATAAATAATTTAATTTATTTAATGTCTAAAAATTATAAAAAAAATACTATGATGTAGTAAATCTTTTTATCATTAAAATGACTATTTATAATCACAATTTTTACTTGTGTAACCCCACTTAAAAATTGTTTTAGTATAACATATCATGTTTGTGTCATTTTTACTTTTACATTAAATAAAAAGTTATTTATGTCATTTCTCAACCAAAGTGGATCCATGGGGTACCCAAGTTTGCCCATGGCTTGTCTTGGTCGGCCATGACTCACCCAATAGGTGTAGGACAAGTTTTATGGTGTTTTCACATTCTTATAATATCATTTTTACCTTAAATTACACTAATTACCACTAATCACGATTAAAAACTTAATAAGTTACTATTCACCAAAAAATTATTTTCATCCCATTGAACCACATTTTTCATACTAATGACAACCATGTATGTAGGATTTTAAAAATTAAATACACATTAGTGGTAAAAATTCATTTAACTGAAAAATCAGTTTGCTTGATTACCACTTAGTGGTTTCACTATTTATCAAAAATTGGAGTTTTTCAGAAAAATATCAAAACATCACCCTAAGCTATATTTGATATTCCGAATTCAAAAATGAAGTCCGTTTTACAAAAATCAAAACATATTAGTCACATTAATTAATTTAATAATTAATTCCCGCTGTCAGAGAAAATAGCGTGTTTTTATAAAACAATAAGTATCAAAAGATTGACACCAGTTTAAGTCTGATTTCAAAGTGAAATTAATTCCTACGACCACTATTGGATTTAATGGTAAAAATATTTTCTAATTTCACTTTAAAACCAATTCAAAATATAATATAATGATATAAATAAATTAGATTAAAAAGAGGTTTTGAATTAAAATACAACATTTTACACTATTCATTAAAAAAATGAACATTATCGGAAAGATACCAAAAATATACACAAAGTAAATTTTGATGTCCCAATTATTAATAAGAGTTTTATTTGTTCCAAAATAATGTTTAAGAGTGAACAAAACTATATTTAATGACGTTTCGCCATCAAAAGGCGATAAGTTAACCTTTAGTGAAAACTAGGGCATATATGCCTAAAATTGAATTCTTTCCGTATTTTAAGCCTCTATCCTTTATTGGATAAATGTAAAAACATGTAAAAACATATATAATCATATATTAGTTATTTCTATCCATTCCCACCATTACAACGACTACATGTTAACTACCATTTAAAATAATATTAGTTTATTATTAGAGTGCAATGTAAGATTCCCAAGAAACTTGTTGTTGTGTGTTGGGTACGCCATCGAGCATAGCGTCCCATTTAAAGTCATTTAAATATTTTATTCACAAATATGGATAAATATGAAATGTCATATTCTTTATTTACCTGGGGTGTTACATCCTTCCCCCCTTTTGGGAATTGTGTCCTTGCAATTTTAAAATTGCGCTTGGAAACATCCTTGAAAGTCCCACATCGGAACAAAAGTCGGTAAAACAAACACTTTAAAATAACGAAAGATAAGTACAAAGGTCACCCGAGTTAACCCATACTAGGATTCCAAGTTTGAAAATATGGACATGGAGGAAAAACAAAGGGTTATGTTCTGATGGAGAGTGATAGAAAACATGTTTAGGAGAAAGTTAACCATGAGAAAATCACAAACTTGTGATGGGTTAAACGGTATTCGATTCCCCAGTAGGAAGAGTTAATAGACAACATTTTTTTTAAGTTACTTTTTATTGAGGAATTTATTCATAAGGAAACATAATCACTTATCATGTTGACTCTCAACTTTTATTAGATTCCTTACACAAACTCATATTTTCTCCAAAAGGCGAGTATTTAGGAAGACTTGTTCAAATTAAGAGTACTATAATCAACTTCTAGAGAATCACCTAATCCACAAAAGAGAACTATATACTTCCCATGTCTTTAGGATTTAAACAAAACCAAAACCAAAAAGGTTAGTACAAGGTTAGATAATCCAGAAAAGGATAACTCTTTAAAAAGAAAATCTATGCTTAATCTCCAATATGTGTCCAACAAAACCCAAAGTTCAACGAGGACCATCCGATAAACAATTTGTCCATAAAATTCTTCAAAGTAAACCAATATAAGATTGAAACCCAAATATTTGAAGGATTTAGTCACATAGTCTTCCAAGTTAAATCGTAACATTTATCTCCAAACAACATCATTTTCCCCTAAAGTCTCGTATTGAAAAGTAATTAACCTAATCACATATCCTCCAAGATAGGTTAATCATTTTCATAAATAACCCAAAATCAACATAATCTTAATTCATATTATCATATAACTAGAAAGAATCAGCCAAACTATCCAGGGAATTCACGTAGTCCAGTGGTAGGTGATAAATACCAGTCGCACTTTGGTTGTGGGTTCGATTCCCGCAGCTTTGTCCGACGCGACGGGTAGTCACACGGTCTGCGTGTTGTCCTTTTTCCAAAACTATATAATTCTTAAAACATTCCCCAAAATGAGAAAAAAAATCTTCAATAATAATCATAAAATATTTTAACCTCAAGTTTATCTCATTCCTTTCATTTTCCATCATATCATAGAGTAACCCATAATTACCTAAAAATTAAGTATCATATAAACCCTAATGGTTACCTTAATAATTATTACCTGAATTTCCACATCGAGTTGGCCATCTCGTACATGATTCATTAGAGAACTCACCAAGGTTGAAGTGGTTGATCATGACTCTTTGATATTTGGTTTAGAACAACCACGAGTTTCCTCATTGAATCCTCCATTTTATCTAGTATCTTAATCAGAGAACCACCATAGTTCCCTTCAAACCTGTTGTCTCTTTGGTGCCTGCTAGATCCATCCATTCACTAAAAATAGAAATGTCAGTGTGAGTATATCAACAAAACCATCATGTAATAATGAGGAAGGTAAACACTAAGATACACTTACTCATTCACTTTATCTAAAACTAGGACTCTTTCTGAAATCCTAAACATTATGGTAATGTCACTTGTGCTTAGAGAATACCCTAACCTCTAAAGTTATCTAAACCGGCCTTTGATACCAACTATAAGGCCCCAGCCTTAAACCTTACTTAATCTTGAGTTATTACAAGATTACAAATTGATGATATTTTTAGGTTTAGAGTTTTAGAGAATTAGATCATGAAACTTACATTACATTCCACATTTAATCAAAGTGGTTACATAAAAGATAGTATTCATTCTTCCCATCAACAGAAAAATATTTATAATAAAACATGGATTCTTTCTTGACACATCCTTGACACTATCATCACATCATGTACCCTTCCCTTGACCTGTGAATAAAATTTCAAAAACTTGGGATGAGAATAAAAAGCTCAGTAAGGGATATATAGATATGGAAAGGAAACATGAGTACATGTATACATAAGAATGAAATCATACTTTACCCATAAAACATAGGCATATCAAATCATGAATAAGTCATAGAAATCATAAGACATAAAGGTAACTTGAGGCATTCATAACATTCTTACGTAGGGAGTAACCCTCTTGGTTATGTTTGGAATACCCATCACAGTATATTACCTAAATCACTTCGGAGAAACCTTAACGTTTCACTCCTTCGCGTTACCCAATGCATTGGAGAGCTATATCGGGATCACCCGCCCTTAGTTTATCACGGAACCACCCGTTTTCATTACAATTCCCAAGAACCATAACATAAACGTATCACATAAAACATTCATAATGGAAACATAACATTTCCACATGTCAATCACAATATATCATTTTAGTATATTGAAGTAACGAATCCGTTCAAAAAGAAACCATTTCCAAAACCATTTAAAAAATTTAATAAAGAGATTTTTGAATCAAAGTGTCCCATACCACCTTGAAGATTTTAAAATTTTAAACCATTAATATCCATATAAATAAATCCTTAAAACCATTTTGAAAACATGGATATTAATAAGAACAAATCATTAAAAAATTTAAAGTGATATTTTGGTTAAAGGGTTTTTACCAAAATTTGAGACACTTGAATACAATAATTGAGGAATAACATTTAATCAGAACTTTATAATATCATGAGAATAAATGGATTCATGATATAATATTCCAAAGGATAGTATATACACCATATAAGAGTGAATTGGTTCATAACAACAATGAAGTCTCAATAGAGATGTAAAATGTGATGAAATCCCTTATAAAGAAGGTATCCTTAAATTAAGGACAAATCAATCTCAATAATATGTGTGAAAAATATAAATACACCAAATATAAGTGGATATTAAGTGTAAAACAATAAATGGTCATTCACACATATTCAATGGATGACATATTCAATGACTACATGTTGAACACAAAGAAATCGAAATTGGGTTAAAAAGTTCCCTTGACAGCCTAACGGCATCATATCAAAATGAGTTGATGAGAGATAAAAAGTGTATCTCATCACTTGGAAATAAAATTTACATCAATAAGGATATATGAGAACATATCCCAACATAAAAATATGTAAATTAAAAGACCCAACAAAAAAAGTCTTTTAAAAAAGAGGAGGGTGAAAGGTTCCCTTACCGACTTGGGTATCTTTCAAAACATACACCCCATGAAAGGAGGACAATAGATCATTGATGTAAATACTCATAAACGAAATTATATTACACAAAGAGTAGAATAATGGGCATTACATACACCACTCAATGGAATTTGTGGCAAATGTAGCATAAATCTCACGGGAATAAAAGTGAGATGAAAAATCCCTTACGAAAACTCGGCAGCCTAACGGCGCCACATAAAACTTCCGAATATGGATTGAAGAAATAAAATAGGGTATCTCATCACATTACAATAAAATTTAAATCTATAGGAATATAAAATTTAATCCCCCAAAATTATAAAGAGTAGCTTAAAAGAAGTGACATAAAGGAGAGTACATAAAAAGAAAGAGAGAGGTTAGATCTCTTACGAAAGTTCGGTAGCCTAACGACGCCACTCAAAACTCCCAAAATGGATTGATGAGAGAGAATAGGGTCTCTCTTCACATGGACATAAAAATTACAGTATGTGTAAAATAAAATATTATCCCAATAACAAGAAATATGAGCTTTAAAAGGAATGACATAAAAGAATGTACTTAAAAAGAAAGAGAGGTGTAGGATCCCTTACCTTGGGTCCGACTTGACTCGATCGTTCTTTAATCTCCTGAATAATAAACTTGAGTTAATTTATACTTCCATAAGAACCTTTTTAAAGTTCATTATTCCTTTTATATCACTTATTACCATGTTATAAACATTATTTAATCATTTAAGTTAATCATGTTTGTTTTGTCGATATTTGGTTCTTAAGTCGAAAGTGGACTTCTTACAATTACATGTTGTTCGTGTGGTCAAAGGTTCTTCATATCCAAAAATGACATTCCTGATTTGGATATCATATATATCATATATATCCAGCATATACATGTATTTATAAAATCACATAATCATTTAGAGGAAAGAAATGAAATGCACCATTCATGGAGACGGTAAGCCGTACGTAGGCATGAACGCTACTTTCATTTCTATGTTGTATTAATGGAATTGAAACTATATGAGAGGTATGTATATTTTAAATACAGAATTATATTAATCATTTATATGTATCATACATCATATATATCAATTATATATATGTACTTATAATAGTACATTACATTTGGGGATAAGAAATGAAATGCACCGTTCATGGAGACGGTAAGCCGTACGTACGCATGAACGATACTTTCATTTCTATCTCATACTTTAATGAAAAGAAATAATAATGATATATAGGTAAATAATAATTCCAGTATAACATCATATATAATTACATTAAATCCATCCATTATACGTCCCATGTATGGCATTAATGAATCACATCACATTGAGGGGGCGGTAGTCCGCACTTCCTAAAATGAAGATATCGCGTATACCCATAATGGAAGCCATAAAGGTGAGACACAAATGAAAAATACAGAAGAATAAGTAAAACATAAACATATTATATATCATATATAAAAATAGTGACATCATAATGGCCACCTTTGAAGGTGTTAAATGAGTATTGAACAATCATCGTTTCGGGAGGCACAATTTCTCCATCCACGGAAACCGTATGTTCATTAACCATTTGATGTAGTTGTGTGAGACTGTAGCTCGAATAAATCTTATAACAACATCATAGTATATTTTAGATACTGGTGTTGTTACAAAAGAAATAAATAAAAAGAGTTTAGGGGCTTGGAGAAGCAACATAAAACAAATGAACATGAGAGAATGAATTACCTTTAAAAGTGTAACTTCTTTTGATTTGAGCCTAAAGGCTTCCTTTGAAAGGATTCTGCCCAAAGGGAATCCTCTAGGATGAGTATAGGGATGTGGAGAGAGTAAATTGGCAGGGGTTGGCCGAGCCAAAGGCTTGAGGGGTGTGTGAAATGAGGTAGAGGTGGGGGCCTTTTATAAGAGGAGAGGAGGGGCACTTTTGGAAAGTAAAGAAATATTACGTTATTTGAAAACGTTTTTCAGTTTTAAAAGGTCCCACATTGATATAATTCGTGGATAAGGTGAAAAGTCTTAGAAATCCACTCATCAAATAAGTTTTGGACATGTTTAGTTCATATATTTTACATTATCTTCCCATTTTATTTAAATCGTCAAATAATGATGTCATCGCTGCATCATTATTATTTCATAAATAATTTAATTTATTTAATGTCTAAAAATTATAAAAAAAATCCTATGATGTAGGAAATATTTGTATCTTTCCAATGACTATTTATAATCAAAATGTGGACTTGTGTAGCCCCACTTAAAAATTGTTTTAGTATAACATATCATGTTTGTGTCATTTTTACTTTTACATTAAATAAAAAGTTATTTATGTCATTTCCCAGCCAAAGTGGATCCATGGTGTCCCCAAGATGGCCCATGGCTTTTCTGGGTCGGCCATGACTCACCCAATAGGTGTAGGACAAGTGTCATGGTGTTTTCACATTCTTATAATATCATTTTTACCTTAAATTACACTAATTACCACTAATCGCGATTAAAAACTTAATAAGTTACTATTCACCAAAAAATTATTTTCATTCCATTGAACCACATTTTTCATAATAATGACAACCATGTATGTCGGATTTTCAAAATTCAATACACATTAGTGGTAAACTTTCATTTAACTGAAAAATCAGTTTGCTTGATTACCACTTAGTGGTTTCACTATTTATAAAAAATTGGAGTTTTTCATAAAAATACCAAAACTTCACCCTAAGCAATATTTGATATTCTGAATTCAAAAATGAAGTCAGTTTTACAAAAATCAAAACATATTAGTCACATTAATTAATTTAAAAATTAATTCCCGCTGTCAGAGCAAATAGCGTGTTCTTATAAAACAATAAGTATCAAAAGATTGACACCAGTTTAAGTCTGATTTCAAAGTGAAATTAATTCCATCAACCAGTATTGGATTTAATGGTAAAAATATTTTCTAATTTCACATTAAAACCAATTCAAATTATAATCTAATCATATAAATAAATTGGATTAAAAAGAGGTTTTGAATTAAAATACAACATTTTACACTATTCATTAAAAAAAATGAACATTATCGGAAAGATACCAAAAATTTACACAAAGTAAATTATGATGTCCCAATTCTTAATAAGAGTTTTATTTGGTCCAAAAGAATGTTTAATAGTGAACAAAACTATATTTAATGACGGTTCGCCATCAAAAGGCGATAAGTGAACCTTTAGTGAAAACTAGGGCATATATGCCTAAAATTGAATTCTTTCCGTATTTTAAGCCTCTATCCTTTATTGGATAAATGTAAAAACATTTAAAAACATATATAATCATATTTGAGTTATTTCTATCCATTCCCGCCATTACAACGGCTACATGTTAACTACCATTTAAAATAATATTAGTTTATTATTAGAGTGCAATGTAAGATTCCCAAGAAACACGTTGTTGCGTGTTGGGTACGCCATCGAGCATAGAGTTCCCTTTAAAGTCATTTAAATATTTTATTCACAAATATGGATAAATATGAAATGTCATATTCTTTATTTACCTGGGGTGTTACAATTCTATACATATAAACGTGCTCAAGAATCCATTTTGAAGAAGATAATGTTTTAACAAATAAATCATGCATAAATTTGGAATAGTTTTAGAGATATATAAAATAGAGTTCATATGAAATCAAATTTGGTGATGGAGTATTTTTAAAATTATGGTCTCAAATATGTGAAATATAAAATCATGAGATAGTGAAGGAACTGTAGAATGATGTACATATCTTGACTTTCTCAATCTATATAGATAGTATAGATATTTATCGAGATCTCCAAGAGAACTATTGGTGGGATTATTAAGGAGATCACATAATATAAAACAATGTGTTTATTATGTCAGCATGTAAGGGTTTAATTGAAGAATTCAATGGGGATGATGAAGCCATTACACATACGTACATGTAAATTGGAAAAACTTCCATTAACCATATCATTTCTCATCCAAAGAAAAATAGTGGAAGTAATGCTATGTGGGTTGTGTAGGTTCATCTTACAAATAATTCTATCATAATTAAATTTGTAGTGGTCTTCCTCCTCAATCATCATAAAATAATATTCATTATATTTATGGTGAGTATTTAAATAACACCAATATCAATTGTTCATTACCGATATATGATAATTAAATCCATGATCTATATGAGTCTCAAAAATTCTCTAAATAGTGATTTGAGAATCTTTATTTCATATCACCCCCATATTGATGGTCAATAAGAGTAGTCTATACAAATACTATAAGACATGTTGAGAAAATTCATAGTTTTATTTAAAGGAGGACAAGATAAATATCTTTATATAGAAAATTTATTATATAGTAATAACATTAACTAAATCATTTCAGTGGCTTCTTATAAATCAATTTATGCTTATAGGTGTAGAAATATATATTTTTTTTATGAATTTGGTGAAATAAATTTTTTGGGACCAAAAATGAGTAAGGAAATGGAATATAATGTGAATACCATTAATTATCACAAATAAAATATTTTAATTGATAATTCTTATATATTTACAATCATATATGAGATATAGATTTTAATTCAAGGGAAATATTTATTCAAAAATTATAATCATGTAAGAAATTCATGATATTTTAGATAAAGGGAAATCTAGCATGAGGTTTATCATCTCCATTAGAATTCTCAATCTCAATGATGGTGTGGATTATAAACTAACACTCTCAATACCCCTTATTCAATTATATGAAATACACTATGTATACATCATTAGGAAGTACATAGAATATCACTATAATACACTATATTCAAAAATTTTATATCTAGAAAATTATCTCTCATATGAGGAGAAACTAGTAAAGAATATAAAATGTAAAAAAAAATCAATATGAAATAAGACAACAAATTTGGTCAAATTTAAATGGTGGGATGAAAAATATAGATAGGAAACCAAAAATCTAATCAATTTCATGAAGCATAAGTACCATCACCTATTTTCACATTATAATTTATTTTTTTCCCAAACATGTTGAAATATTACAAGGTGGAATAATGTAACCGCATTAAAATTTAAATAAATAACTATGTTTGATGGCATATAGAACCTTTAACACTGAGTGTATAAGAACCATAATATATTATCATTTAAATATGATAAATATAATATAGTCATTAAATTGGATAGTATTGAAAGGATTTTCCACAATAATAAAAAAATTTATATTATATATAATGAATGTTTATTAATAAATTGTTACTTAATAATCCCTCTATTTTTAGTAAAGGAATTATATTCATCAATAATTTATTGTATTCAACAATAATTTATATTGACTTTTTATAGAAAATACCATTATCAATTTATGGAATATATAAAAATGAAATTTTATAGAAATGATATAGTTATTTTCAATAATTTTATCATTGTTCTATTTTGGTGAAATTTTATAAATTTTTAATTATGTTTTTTCAGTGAATATTATAAAATAAAACATTTAAAAAAATACATTTTTACGTTAAATATGCCAATTTAAAACTATCATTATGAACATTGATTTAATTTCCAAATAAAAATGTATTATTTATGTAGAGAGAATCAAATTTTTTATATTTGAATCATTTTTCTGTTTTTGTGGTATAAGTACATGTTTGGGTATAAAATATACATATTTTAAAAACATATTTTTTTTATAGTTTAAGTAGCTTAATTTTATATTTAATTCAATAAATTATAAAAAATAAAATTTACAATTTATAGTCCATGTTTCAATATGAAAATTTTAATATCTATTAATGAGTTTAATTTATTCTCATTTCATAATGATTTTTAAGAAAACTGAAAATGTTTTACCCCGAATCAGGTTAGAACTGATTTACTAGGGGGATAAACATAATATATAATGGAAAAAATAACATAAAATATGAATTATTTAAATTTTATGGCCATATATTCACAAAAACGTATCTGATACACAACAATAAAGCATTTTATAACTATTTGGTTTTAATAATACATTTATATATTTAATTCCTTTTAAATATTCTTACAATTTCTTCTACACAATTTATAAATGGACACCACTTATTATCTCATATACACAATTCATTAGACTTTTGGATAGTGAATTAGCAACCAAAATACCTTCATCACATCCATACCTAGAATATATACTCACTATTTTTATTATAAAACTATTATAGGAGTTATTCACTTATAAAAATAGAGTGATTTTTTGAATGAGAGGTAAAATTCTCAACCATTTGTTTTCTTTTTATTTATTAATTCATGTATATATAATAAAATTCAATCATACTGATATAATAAAATATCTAAATCCAATTAATAGATATTTTTATGTCAATTAATTATTATACATTCATCTTCCCTTGCATCTAATGGGAAATGAATCCATCATTTGTGTGTTTGGTGGACCACCGTATCATAAATTGATGAAATTCATTTTCAATCATAACCTATAAAATATTTGATTACTGATGGATTTAATGTATATTTATATAATATTAGTGAAAAAAAATTCATTATGGATAAGTGTTAAATCTTATATTTTCATACAATTTCATTCATATAAAAATTATATCTTCTATCATATGTAAAAGATGATTACTACCTCTAGGAAGTGATGTGAATTTTTTCATTACTTAATCACATGGATGCTATATATAAATATATTTAAATAAATTATTGATATTTAAGTGATAATTATAATTCTATAAAGGTAAAATAATTAATGCATTCTATTCATCATGATAATATATAATTTGATACATTACTCTTGTGCTTATATGACCTACCATATTAATGATCATATCATGGTTCATTTTTCGTAACCATGATTCATTATAATTTTTAAAATAATAATTTATGTATAATCATATTTATTTTTAAAGTATCAATATTATTGATAAAATTAAATAATGAACTCATTGACCACAATCCACCTACCGAATTCATTTTTGTTATATAATTATAATATCATTAAAATAACCAACATGAATGCAATTGATTATATAATTCAGTATTAGAAAGTGAAAAACAAAAAAATATAATAATAAAATAGAAAATTTATCTTCTAAAGGTAAATAATTATTGTTTTTATATTAAGGTAGATAATTAACGTATGTGATTTGTCGAGATTGAGGTAAGGGAACTCTCAATGCAACATTTTTCTTCGGATTCTAACCATTATCTCTCTAAATGACATTCTATATTAATTTTTTTTGAATGTTAATATATTCTATATGTTCTTCCCCATAAAATGTAATTGGATTATTATACGTTCAATTAAAGATGTATTTTGATCGATATTACTATATCCCAAATGACATTCCTGATAAGTGGCTTTTTGATTATTATATAAAGAGATATTACGGGACTGAATATCATTCCTTTTTTAATTCTATTGTTTATCATTATTGTGGATTTCCTTATAACAAAACAAAAAATAAAATATATATTATGATGGTTGTGACCAAATAGTGCTCCAATTATTTGGGTAATTCTATTATCTTATGGGAGAATATGTTCGAGATGAAGAAGTAAACACAACCCACTATAAGACTCTGTTCACTTGGGGATATTGTCTGCATAGTTATACATGGATTATTCATATTTCATGTTTTGTGTTTCTCCAACAACTACTATGATTCCATAATCATTTGATACCATTTTCAATATATCATTCACCCAATTTATTAGGTAGGAGCATTATCTTTTATGGTATCCTGTAATACTTTGACATTCCCATTTTGTTTTCTCATCATGTTTATCCCCTTCCTATGATTTTAATCTCACCACATTTTTCTATGAATTCACTAGGTTATCCCATATAGTTTCAGGAACTAAAAGTTATTTAGGACATCATTATGGGGATCAAAATTAAGAATATTTATATAATTGTTTTTATTTTACCATCATATTCTTCAAAATACACCATCAAATTTTAATCATTGTTTTGTATTAATGAATATTTTTGTTAAATATCATGCAATAACATTTGTAAAGGTCTTGGGTTTCCATATTTGTAATAATATATAACCATATCATTCTCTATATGGATACATTGAGTCCCTTATTTAATTCGTCTACATAGTCAATAATATCCACTCCACATCACGGAAGTGTGGACATAGGGAAAATGACTATCCTTCTCTTTAGAAATATTAAATTTTCTTCACATTCATCAGACCACATGAAAATAAATTCCTTTCAGGTAAGTATAGTGATTGGTATATATATTGGTGAAATATTACCAAATAAATATATGTAGTGTCTAACCAACCCAAAGAAACTATAGATATAGGTTATCATAGTTAGTATATGACATTAATTAATAACTAATACCATTGAATGATCAACTAATATTCCATCACATGAGTGTATATGACACCCATATGAAACATTTCAAATTTAATAATCACACTTTCAAAATTTCACATTCATCGTGTCCTTATGTAGGATCATATGTACTATTATATATTGATCTTCGTGATCTTCATATCTGATGTAATATAAATGAATATAATATATAAAGGCTATTATAATATAATTGGAAAAATTTACAATGACTATATCAATAAAATAAAATATAATAGTAGATGTATTAGTTAGTCTATAACGACCCATACTTTATATACAATTTTAATACTTCAAAATTAAAGAACACTTATTAAAACATATAATCAAACCAGGAAAGGACCGTATAGGTATAGTTTCTTTTGAAACTGGGAAACATAAACAATTGGTTCATAAAGCATATACATTCTCTCCCATTTATTTCATCATATCTAGAGTCCCTTTTGACATATCATACTTAATAAGCATCTTCTTGACCTGAGGAAGGAAAACATACAAAAGGGTGAGCTCAAATGCTCCGTAAGGGTAAACAAAAGAAATATCAATCACAACATATTCATAAGAACATAACATTTTGGAAATCTTAACCTGCAAAAGAGAGCATAATTTCATAACATGGGATAAATCATAGTAGTGAAATGAAATCCCAATAATCATAAATTAAAACATGAAACATTGTGGCATACACACATAATCATATAGAATCATTTCTTATTAGTCAAGACTCATTCCCAAGGCTATCTTAGTGGACAAAGACCATTTCTGAACTGAGTTCACTCCTCGTTTCAGTCCTGTTTCACTGAACTGGTATAACCTACCGTTCCAACAATGTCTATCTCATGAGATATAAAACCTTTACCCAATGCATTGGAGGGAGATATAGGTCCCACCAATCTCATAATGATACCATTTTATGTGTTCCACAAAATCATAAATCATACATCATTGCATAACACATGTAAAAAAATTGGAATCTTAAACATCGTGAAATCATAAAACAATTCATATAAGATAAAGGAATTCATAAAAATAATTCCATAAAAACATAATCAAATCAATGTAATAATAGGGATAGAAACAGAACCCTTTATTATCTTAGATGGAAAATAATTTTGATAAAACACTTGAACTCCATTCTTGAGGAAAATATCCTTTCTTCTTCAAAAACACTTTTCCTTTCTTAACATGTCATTCAATTCTAAACTGAAAGAAGTTGATTAAAAATAAACATGAAAACTTTTAACGGAGGCTTCATGGAAATAATGTTTTAAAAATCCATTCATGCCATATAAGTTAAAAGAAAACATTTTTCTTGTACTTTTGTCGGAAAAGTCAAAAAGTACCTCGTACGAAAAATGACAAAAGATTCCTTACATATCTATTACTAAAAACTCACTGAAGGGTAAAATTTGATATAAAATATTGTAGAAGGATATAAATATTACATATTGAGGAATCATGGATGTGGATGATAAAATACACCCAAGTAAATACCAAAGTATAAACAATCTCGGATAAAAATGAGATTGTGATATTTCCCTCACCTTAGGTCCAATTTGCTTCTTAAGTGTCCGAACCTCCTGTATAATGATTTAAATAATGTTATTGACTTATTCAAGAATAATAATTATTGTCATGATATCATATATGGTCATATTCTCAGGTTATTATTAGTAATATTTCATTGCTACTTGTTATTCTGGTGTTTATTAGTTTTTGTTCTTATGTGTGTTTTGTCGAATAAATTCTTATTATTATTTTTAGGTTATAGATACCTCCTTCCCAGAATGGTATTAGTGTAATATATATCATATTCATTCATTAAATTCATTTATATAATCATTGTGCAATGAAGATCATGTAGAACAAGTCGCATCACATCGTGGAGACGGTATTCCATACGTACGCACGAGCGATGATATCGTTCCCATGATTGTGGAATTTTATTGGAGTGTATATATACTATTTCAGAATCAATATAAGTTTACAATAATCATATATAGTCATTATTTACACCATTATACCCATCCATGTAAGGTTGTGGTGGAAAATAGATTACACCACGGTGTGGAGATGGTATTCCGTACATACATACGTGTGGTGATTTCATTTTCCATAGGATGGATAGATAGTAAAATAGGGTTGTTTCATACTTATAATAAAATATCAGTATATGGGTGATACTGATGTTATTACTTCATAATGAAACAACTAATGAAGAATAAGTGGAAGAAGAAATGAAGATTAATGAATCGGTAACGGACATTACCTCTTCTTTGAAGCGCTTATTTGAGTCCTCCTTTTAGGGCACTAAAATTGGTCTTTGAAGAAGACCAGGACCTCTAGGATGTCTCTAGGGAAGTGTAGTGAATATATTGGCAGGGGTTGGCCGAGCATGAAGGCTCAATGTTGTGTGAGGAAGAGAGGGAGGAGGTGCCCTTTTATAAGGGAGGAGAGGGGCACCTTTGGAATAACTAAAAATATTATTTTATTATAAAGTCAAATTCGGTTTTTAATAGCTCCAAATTTATATATTTCCATGGTATGGTTGGTATGGGTCTAAATCCTCTCATCCAATAGAATTTAGACATGTTTAGGTATCAATATTAACCTTATCATTTAGATTTAACTTTAAGTTAGATAATTTAACTTTTACCGTGTCTTCTTGTTTTCTTATACTATAAGGTTAATAAACTTACTATATCAAGTCAAACGAACCCAAACTTGTTTATTATTAATATATATAACCTTATCTAAGTCAATTGGCCGAGCATTAGATTTTTTGAAATAAAATAACAATTAATAATAAAATATATTTTTTAAAAAACTATTTTATGTCAATTTTGACACAATTTAGTAATTGATTTTTGTGAAAATCATAACAGAATGATATGTTCTAACCAAGTTAATTAAATCAATACTAAAATGTCATATTAACCTAAAAATTAGTGTAATTCATAAAAATTCTCAAATTACATTTATTTGGGTATTTATAACATCAATTATTTCAATATTTCATTAATAAGATAATTACTGCATCATCGTTGTGTCATAAATAAATTAAATTATTTAATGTCTAAAAATTAAAAATAAAATACCATTATGTAGGAAATTTTTTTAGATTTCTAATGAATATTTATAGTCTAATTAATATTATGAATAAACCCATATTAACAATGATTTACTTATTAAACATTGATTTTAACTATTTTAACCCTTCTTTAAATAAATTAATAATAAATGTCCTAATCTAATCCAAGTGGGCCTAAATGGTCATATTTTATTCCTAAGGTTGTTTTTGGTCGAATTACACTTATCCAATAGAATTAGGACATGTGTTAGGGTAATAATAATAACACTTTTACCCTTAATTACCCTATTTACTTTTAACCGTGGTAAAAAAAAGTAAAAAGTTACTATTCATCAAAAAAAATTTTCATCTCATTGAACCACATTTTAGTCCTTGGTATTAACCGTGTCTCTCGGATTTTCGAAATTCCTCTCCCAGAAGTGGTAAAATTATGTTTTATGAAAAATTCAGTTTTTTTAACTACCACTTAGTGGTTTCACTATTCATCAAAAATTTAAAGTTTTCAGAAAAATAAAAATTTTTTACCCTAGGCTAATTTCGATATTCCGAATCCAAAAAAAAGTCCATTTTGAAAAATAATAATTATAAAATTTCAAAAAGTGGTTATTACTATTCATAACTGCTAGTTTTAATAATATTTTAATAGCATATCGTTGTTTAGTGAAACTCGGTATTGCGTACAACGCAAGATATCGAGGAAGGCCACGATTGTGTGTAAAGAAAGCCAAGCTAGTGTTGTGTGTAGTGAATGATTCCTTTGATAATAACAAAATATTTCTCATAAAAGTCTCGGGCGTTACATTCTACCACCCTTAAATTGAATTTCGCCCTAGAAATTCATCACTTTGTAACAAAAAGATGAGGATACCTCTCCCTCATCATATCCTGAATCTCCCATGTAGCTTCTTCTAATTGGTGGTTCCTCCATAAAACTTTCAACAATCGAGTGGTCTTGTTTCGTAAGACTTTTTCGCTACGATTCAGAATCTCTATCGGTTGTTCTTCATAAGAAAGATCTTTCTCCAGCGGTACAACTTCGGAGCTGAGTACATGTGAAGGATCATGTATGTACTTTCTCAGGAGAGATACATGGAACACATCGTGAACTTGAGAGAGATTCGGTGGAAGCGCCAATCGGTAAGCTACCTTCCCAACATGATCCATTATTTCGAAAGGACTGATATATCTAGGGCTCAACTTCCCCTTCTTTCCAAATCTCATGACCCTCTTCCATGGAGATATTCGTAAGAAACCGTTATCACCCACTTCAAACTCTAGGACTTTTCTTTGGTTGTCGGCATAACTTTTCTGTCGACTCTGAGCTGATCTTATGTGTTGTTGAATAGATCTGACATTTTCTGCCGTCTCGTCAATAAGATTAGGTCCTAATAGCTTTTTTTCCCCAACTTCATCCTAGCAAGTTGGAGTCCTGCATTTCTTTCCATAGAGAGATTCATAAAAAATCCATCTGAATACTGGAGTGAATGATATTATTATAATAAAATTCCACCAAAGGTAGGTGTTGATCCCAACCACCTTTGAAATCCATAGAGTAAGCTCTCAACATATCTTCTAGAGTTTGAATTGTTCTCTCAGACTGACCATCTGTTTGAGGACGATAAGTAGTGCTGAAACTCAACTCTGTATCTACAGTATGCTGAAGACTTTGCCAGAACTTCGAGGTAAATCTCGGATCCCGATCAGAGATAATAGAAAGTGGTACTCCATGCAATCTTACCACTTCATTCACATATATCCAGGCAAGCTGATCCAGAGATAAATCCTCTCTAATAAAAATGAAGTGTGCAGACTTTGAAGGACGATCAACTATGACCCAGTTAGCATTATTGCCTTTGGATGTTTTAAGAAGTCCTGTGACAAAGTCCATAGTGATGTTTTCCCATTTCCATTCGGGTATGGGTAATGGTTGTAACATCCCCTTAGACTTCTGTCTCTCAGCATTAACTTGCTGACAAACCAAGAATCGAGAGACACATTCAGCAACATATCTTTTCATTCCATCCCACCAGAAGTACTTTTTCATGTCCGTATACATCATCGTGCTTCCAGGATGAATAGAGAATGAAGAACTATGAGCCTCATCCAACAGCTCTTTCTTTAATTCGGGGATGGGAGGAACACAAACCCGATTCCTGAACTTTATTATCCCATGACAATCGAGGTTGAATTCAGGAACATTTCTCACCTTCTTTTGTAACTCTACATCTTCTTTATGTGCCACTTTAATCTTCAGATGTATAGCTGGTTGAACATTCATTTAATAAAGATACGATTTTCCCCCTTCCATTATAATTCCAAGATCCATCCTTTGTAAATCCATAAATATTGGATCTTTTGTGATCCTCATCATGGATAAACTGGCATGGTCTTGTCGACTTAATGCATCTTCCACCTTGTTTTCATTCCCAGGGTGGTAATGAATTGAGCAGTCGTAATCCTTAATCAGCTCCAACCATCTTCTTTGATGCATATTCAGCTCATTTTGTGTGAAAATATACTTTAAACATTTATGATCAGTATAAATATCACACCTTTCCCCATAAAGATAATTCCTCCAAATCTTTAATACAATGATTTCCACAGCTAGCTCCAAATCATGAGTTGGGTAATTTTGCTCAAGGATTTTCAACTATCGTGAGGCATAAGCTATCACCATATCATTTTGCATAAGAACACACCCCATCCCCTTCTTGGATGCATCACTATAGATCACAAACCTTTCTCCACTACAAGGTAGTGTGAGCACAGGTGCACAGGATAACCTTCTTTTCAACTCCCCACAATTCTCTTCACATTCCTCCGTCCAAAAGAAATTAACTCCTTTTCGAGTCAACCTGGTGAGTGGATTAGATAATCGTGAAAAATCTTTCACAAAACGTCGATAATATCCAGCCAAACCAAGAAAACTTTGGATCTCAGTTACTGTTGTTTGTCTCGACCATCTTTCGATAACCTCTGTTTTTGTTGGATCCACAGATATCCCCTCTTTTGAGATTATGTGACCCAAAAATGAGAATTTTTTAAGCCAAAATTCACACTTGGTAAATTTGGCATAAAGATTCTCCTTTCTCAGGGTCTTCAATATAATTCTCAATAGATCTTCATGTTCGTCCTTTCACTTTGAAAAGAAAAGAATATCGTCTATAAAGACTACCACAAACAGATCAAGATTGTCTCTAAAGACTCTATTCATCATATCCATGAAAATAGCAGGGGCATTAGTAAGACCAAATGGCAGCACTATAAATTCATAGTGTCCATACCTTGTACGGAAAGTCGTCTTTGGTATATCATCCCTTTTGACCCTTAATTGGAGAAAACCTGAATGAAGATAAATCTTGGAAAATTATTGAGCCCCTCGTAGTTGGTCAAATAATCATCAATGTGTGGGAGAGGATATTTGTTCTTGATAGTGATCTTGTTAAGTTCTCGATAATCAACTCAGAGTCGCATTGATCCATCTTTCTTCTTAACAAATAGAACAGGTGCTCCCCAAGGTGACGCACTAGGGAATATGAATCCCTTATCATGATTCTCTTGGAGTTTCTTCTTCAATTCTAGAAACTCAATTGGGGCTATTCTATAAGGTGTATTTGAAATAGGCAAAGCACCCGGTACGAGTTCTATTGAAAACTCAACTTCCTGATTTTGTGGAAGACATGGAAATTCCTCCGAAAAGACATCATCAAACCCCCGTGTAATGGGAATATTTTTAATTGTGAGTTTCTCACCAACCATTTGAGATAAATAACCCTCATTTAGTGGAATCAAGTCCCATAAGATGGATGAAATTTCTACTGGAAGGTTATGTTCATCCTTGCATCGATAGACAATCATATATTGATATGGAATATGAAATGTGACTTCCCTTCCTTGGAAATTGATATGAGCTCCATATAAAGAAATCCAATCCATGGCATGAATCACATCAAATTCCACTATAGGAAGGATCACAAGATTTGCAGGAAGCACTTTCCCACAAACTACAATCCGAGAAGAATTATAAACTTTTGATGAGACTGTTGGGCCATTAGGGGTTGTCACAGCTAACCCAACATCTAATTGTTGAGGTAATACGGTGATATCCTTATAAAAGTCTTTAGAAATAAAATAGTGGGTGGATCCAGAATCAAATAAAACATTTGATACTTTATAGTGGATGGTAAGTGTATCTTTCACCACATCATTATCGTACTCCACATCGCTGATAGAAATTGCATGTGACTTTCCTTTGTCTTTGGCCTTATGAGTTTGTTGACGTCGACCATAATCATAAACCCATTGATTTGGGCACTGATTTGCATAATTCCCCATCTCCTTGCACTTGAAACATTGAAGTGTAATAGTTTCATTCTGTGTGACCCTTCCTTTGTTTGCATCATTTGACATCTTCTTCCCATCATTGCGACATTAAAATGCCTGATAACCTTCCTTTCCACATTTGAAACATTTACTTGTCCCTTTAAGACAACTCCCTCTATGTTTCTTTCCACACTATGAGCATAAGGGAAAGCTCATATTCATTTCAGGGTGCTCTTTAGATTTTCCTTTGAATTCCATTTTCCTCTTCTTATCAAACCCATATGAATGATGGGTTTCTCCAATCTCCATCTCTATTTTGAGAGCACATCGAACGATTTCCTCGTAGCTATTGAAGTCCCTTATGGCTAACACCCTTCGAAGACTTGGTTTTAAGCCACTAAAGAATCGATCGATCTTACTCTCAGGTCGGATAATAACAGAAGCGTACATTGCATGTCTTGTAAAATTTGCTTCATAGGTACCAAACGATTCATCATCCTTTTGCTTCAGTTCAAGAAACTCTTTCTCCATCATTGTTCGGAGAATACAAGGGAAGTACTTATTGAAAAATAAGTTCTTGAACTCGTCCCATTCCATGGACTAAATTTCACCCCTTTTCCTCGTATTCTTAATAAGATTCCAACATTGATCAGTATCTCTTTCCAAATGATACACTGCTAGGATGAATATATCATGTTTAGACCATTGAAGAACTGAAAATAGCTTTTTAGTAGTACTAAATCATTTTTCAGCAACTAATGGATCAGTAGACCCACTGAAAGAAGGTGGACACTTCCTCATGAAGGATTCAACAGAATGTTGCTCCTTCCTTTGCTCATTTGGAAGTCTTGCATGATTCATAGCTTGAGAAAGTGTTGTGATCATGGCTACTAGATTTTTCATTCCATCTCCCATAACGTTTGGTTTCTCAAGGGGACAATCATTGCATTTCCCGTCACATTCTGCATTAACAAAATTCCTTCGGGTTCCAGCCATTGACTAAAACCAAGAAGAATAGTGTGAGCAACACTAATTATAATAGAGAAACCACACAATCATGAATAATATTTCACACTTAAGGTCTTATCCTAGGTTATTCATGTTCATTTCTAAAACACTAATATTGTGTTCTATGCTTATACTTTTCCTTGGGGTTCTTACTAAGGTTTTCACATCCTAGTTTCCAAAGGTTGACTATACCTTTCCTTTGATACCAACTATAATGACCCATTCATTACATACATTGTTAATACTTCAAAATTTAAGCACACTTATTACAACATATAACAAAACTAGGAAAGGACCATATAGGTATAGAGTCATTAGAAACTGGGAAACATAAACAATTGGTACATAAAGCATCTACATTGTCTCCCATTTGTTTCATCATATCTAGATTCCCTTATGGCATATCCAACTTAATAAGCTTCTTCCTGACCTGGGGAAATAAAACATACAAAAGGGGGATATCAAGTGCTCAGTAAGGGTAAACAAAAGAAATATCAATCACATCATATTCATAAGAACATAACATTTTGGAAATCTTAACCTGCAAAAGAGAGCATAATTTCATAACATGGGATAAATCATAGTAGTGAAATGAAATCCCAATAATCATAATGTAAAACATGAAACAAAGTGGCATACACACATAACCATATAGAATCATTTCTTATTAGTCAAGACTCATTTCCAAGACTATCTTATTGGAAAAAGTCCATTTCTGAACCGAGTTCACTCCACGTTTCAGTCCTGTTTCACTGAACCGGTATAACCTACCGTTCTAGCCATGTCTATCTAATGAGATATAAAATCTTGACCCAATGAATTTGAGGGAGAAATAGGTCCCACCCATCACATAATGATAACATTCTTATGTGTTCCACAAAATCATAAATCATACATCATTGCATAACCCATTTAATAAAAATCGGAATCTTAAACATCGTGACATCATAAAACAATTCATATAAGATAAAGGAATTCATAAAAATAATTACATAAGAACATAATAAAATCAATGTAATAATAGGGGTAGAAACAGAACCCTTTATTATCTTAGATGGAAAATAATTTTGATAAAATGCTTGAACTCCATTCATGAGAAAAATATCCTTTCTACTTCAAAAAAACTTTTCCTTTCTTGACATGTCATACAATTATAAACTAAAATAAGTTGATTAAAAATAAACTTTAAAACTTGTAATGGAGGATTCTTGAAAATAATGTTTTAAAAATCCATTCATGTCGTATAAGTTAAAAGAAAATATTCTTCTCGTACTTTTATCGGAAAAGTCAAAAAGTATCTCGTATGAAAAATGACAACAAATTCCTTTCATATCTTCTACTAAAAACTCACCGAAGGGAAAAATTGGACACAAACTATTGTATAAAGATAAAAATATTACATATTGAGGAAATATGGATGTGGATAATAAAATACACCCCAGTAAATACCAAAGTATAAGCAATCTCGCATAAAAATGAGATTGGGATATTTCCCTTACCTTATATCCAATTTTCTTCGTCCGAACCTCCTGTATAATGATTTAAATAATTTTATTGACTTATCCAGAATCATAATTATTGTTATGATATCATATATGGTCATATTATTAGCTTATTATTAGTAATATTTCATTGCTACTTGTTATTCGGGTGTTTATTACTTTTTGTTCTTATGCGTGTTTTGTCGAATAAATTCTTATTTTTCCTTTTTGGTTATAGATACCTCATTTAAAGAATGGTATTAGTGTAATATATATCATATTTGTTCATTCAATTAATTTATATAATCATTATGCAATGAAGATCATGTGGAACGAGTCGTATCACATCGTGGAGACGGTATTCCGTACATACGCACGAGCGATGATATCGTTCCCATGATTGTGGAATTGTATTGGAGTGTATATATACTATTTAAGGATCAATGTCACTTTAAAATAATCATATATAGTCATTATTGTAACCATTATACCCATCCAAGTAAGGTGGTGGTGGAAAATAGATTACACCACGGCGTGGAGACGGTATTCCGTACGTGCGCACGTGCGGTGATATCGTTTTCCATAGGATGGATAGATGGTGAAATAGGGTTGTTTCATAATTATAATAACATATAAATATATGGGTGATACTTATGTTATTACTCCATAATGAAACAACAAAATAAGAATAAGTGGAAGAAGAAATGAAGATGAAATAATCGGTAATGGGCATTACCTCTTCTTTGAAGCGCATCTTTGAGACCTCCTTTTAGGGAACTAAAATTGGTCTTTGAAGAAACCAAGATCTCTAGAATGTCTCTAGGGAATTTGAGAGAAGATATTGGCAGGGGTTGGCCGAGCCTGAAGGCTCAATGTGGTGTGAGGAAGAGAGGGAAGAGGTGCCTTTTTATAAGGGAGGAGAGAGGCACCTTTGGAATAACTAAAAATATTATTTTATTATAAAGTCAAATTCGGTTTTTAATAGCTCCAAATTTATATATTTCAAAGAAAAGGTGGGCATGGGTCTAAATACTCTAATCAAATATAATTTATAAAATTTTAGGTATCAATTTTAACCTTCTCTTTTAGATTTATCTTTAATTTAGATAATTTAACTTTTACTGTGACTTCTTGTTTTCTTATACTATAAGGTTAATAAACATACTATATCATGCCAAACCAACCCCATATTGTTTATTATTAATATATATAACCTTATATAAGTAATTTGTCCGAAACTTATATTTTTATGAATAAAATAACAATTAATAATATAATATTTGTTTTAAAAACTATTTCATGTCAATTTGACACTATTTAGTAATTGATTTTTCTGAAAATCATAACAGAATGATTAGTTCTAACCAAGTTAATTTAATAAATAATAACATATAATATTAACCTAGAAAATTAATTTAATTCATAAAAAGTCTCAAATTACATTTATTTGGGTATTTATAACATCAATTATGTCAATATTTCATTAATAAGATAATTACTGCATCATCGTTGTGTCATAAATAAATTAAATTATTTAACGTCTAAAAATTACAAATAAAATACCATTATGTATAAAATTGTTTTAGATTTATAATTAATATTTATAGTCGAATTTATCTTATTTATAACCCCATATTAAAAATGATTTAGTTGTTAAACATTCATTTTAACTATTTTAACCCTTCTTTAAATAAATTTATAATAAATGTCCTAATCTAATCCAAGTGGGCCTAAATGGTCATATTTTATTCCTAAAGTTGATTTTGGTCGAATTAAACTTATCCAATAGAATTAGTACATGTGTTAGGGTAATAATAATAACACTTTTATCCTTAATTACCCTATTTAATTTTAACTGTGGTAAAAAAGAAAAAATTTATTAATCACCAAAATTTATTTTCATCTCATTGAACCACATTTTAGTCCTTGATATTAACTGTGTCTCTCGGATTTTCTAAATTCCACTCACAGAAGCGTTAAAATTATGTTTTATGAAAAATTCAGTTTTTTTAACTACCACTTAGTGGTTTCACTATTCATCAAAAATTGAATGTTTTCAGAAAAATACCAAAATTTTACCCTAGGCTAATTTTTATATTCTGAATCCAAAAATGAAGTCCATTTTGAATTAAAAAATTATAAAATTTCAAAAAGTGGTTATTACTATTCATAACGGCTAGTTTTAATAATATTTTAATAGCATATCATTGTTTATTGAAACTCGTTATTGCGTACAATGCAAGCTATCGAGGAAGGCCATGGTTGCGTGTAAAGCAAGCCAAGCTAGTGTTGTGTGTAGTGAAAGATTCATTTGATAAAAACAAAATATTTCTCATAAAATTCTAGGGCGTTACATAGTCTGAATGCTAAAACAATAAATTCATAATTAATATTCCCCTTACTAATGATTTTATTCATCATTTCATACTTATTGAATCTAAATTGATGTTATATATAATAATAGTAAATATATTAAATATATTTAAATAACTATAATTAAAAAAATCATCAATGCGAGGGGGATTCCACTTTTTATTGATAGTGACTCATAAATATTTCTGTTAAATAATAAAATGATGCATTTTACCCTATTTTTTATTATCATATTGAACATTTTCTCCCCATGATGACATAGTGTGATATATTATTAAATTATCAATATTCCCATGGAAGTTCTTCTTCAATTCCACTATCATATTTAGGGATATTCTATTTGGATTTTTTTTCAACAGGTGCTGTAAAATATATGATTCATATTGAATACTCAACAACACAATTCTAGAATAATAGGCATGTCATTAGAAACTACATTAACATAATCACAAACAATAGCAATATCTTATTTGTTCAAACTCTCTCAAATAGTTTGTGATAAATACCCATCATGAATAAGTATTAATGAATTTTTAATTAATGTAACTCAATTGAAATTTGATATTAATACTTGAACATAATTCAATAATAAGATGACTTATAAAGTCAAATATTAATCCCCTTCCTTTCCATTCAATATAGGATCTCTATAGAGAGATGCATTCTATACAGAACATCAAATCAAATTTATATATAGGGAGAATCAAAAAAAAATTAGGATGCATACTCTAACAACCTTCTACTGTATAAGAGATATAGACATGAAATGTGATCATCATACATTTAATAGTTTCATCAATAACTCATCATCTTATTATATTGGTGGTAATATGATACACTAAGAAAATTATATTTATATGAATGAGTCTTTAGATATTGAATCATATAATAGATCGACTACAAAATAGTGGATGATAAGTGAGGCTTTCACCATATCAATGTTATAACGCACATTAGGAGTTATGATTGTGTGAGATTTACCTTGTGTCTGGGCATACAATATTTTTTTATGATGATTACCATAAATAAACCCCATAATCATACACTAGACTATTTAAATCCAATTCTAACAAAATTTTAATAGTTTGAGTGCGGGTGGTGGAATAGTTTTAAAATTTCGTTCGTCCATTGTATCCACTTGAAAATTCAACAAATATAATTTTTCATGATATTTATTATTAAACCCTCTTCAATTAAATTACCCATAAATTATATTCTTGGAATTTTTGTGGTGTTTTGTCACAATTTTATAGAATTTTTATTGTTAGAATAACGTTCTCTCTTTTGATGTGTTCATTTTTTCATGAGACTCAATCATCATTTTCTTCTAAAAATAATAAGAATAATAGAAATCTCCAGTTTCTATATATGAATTGATATAACAAAAAATTATGTCTTCACAGTTAAGATGACACTTATAGCTAATTTTCATTGATGAAATCATTTTAATAGACTATATATTTGATAATTTGTTTAGATATATCCACTAAAATATATTTATACCATGATAATCTTATAAAAAGTCCCCAGTAAATTTCAATTGTTTCATCATCTGTCTCATTAATATTAATTCACTATCAAATTTTTTTCATAAAATACAAGGGATGTGGAAACTAAAAAAAATTCTTCTGAACTCAACCAATTCCATGGAGTTAATATAATACTATATCATCATATTCTTAATAATATCACACAATTGATCCACTGATCGGCCACCACTAGATCATAAGTCCCACAAAAATAAGTGGTATATTTCCTCATGAATAACCCAATTCTGTTGTTCTACCCACTTTTATAATTCATAATATCGTCATTAATCATGTCATGTGAATAATATGTTTTCATTGTTATGATATTCAATCACCTAGTTCCCATAATGTTTTTTCAAATATAAAAATTGTTTCATTGTCAATTTCATCCACTATAACCATATTTCAATCTATTTCTATTCATAGTCTAAGACTAACAAAATATTATAATACTTATGTCTTAATAACCAGGGGAGAAATCATATAATCTTGAAAATAATTCCAATGATGCCCTGTATAAGGACTCTATCTTTTAAACCTATGAAATTTATAGATCATCTGATATCACATTATGTTCGAATTGAATTGTCTTAGGATCTATCCAAATATTCTATATAATTTAATCTCTAAAAATATATAATCTCACCTCTAATACCAATAAAAGTGACCCTAGAGAAACATACATATAACATATTTTTTACTATAATTCAATTTATACACAAAATACAGATAATCGAGTGCCATAAATGTTTAGATTTCATGGAGATATGATATATAAAAATATTATTTACATATAATATCCATCATAAAATAATTATTTATTTACATTTTTACCCTTATATACTATTGATACAAAATACACTTCTTCATAATGTGTGTAAAAATTAAAACATATTATTGTATGATATCATATACTCAGTAAGGTTAAAAAATAATGATATCCATCAATGATTATATGAAATAATATAATCATAAGAAATGGTATTAAAAAACGTTATTATACAAGTCAACTACTACACAACAATCCATATATCATAATCATGGGCCATGGAAGAAAACATTACTATGTCATATGACTAGGGAATCATTAAAAAATCATCCATGATCCATTAGAAAAATTCATAATAATATCAAAATTTCATAGGAATGTGGAACCATCATATTCCAATAATACATATCACATATAATGGATAATTATTGAGACCATAATATATGTATGTATCAAGATTCACTACTTGTTTTACTTTTCACTATGAATTATGAAATCAGATCAATTTCCCAGAGCAGATCGAGCACAACATCAAGTTTTCAATAAATATCTAATTTGATGTAATTATTTTCCTTATTTATTAGAATGCTATATAATTATATACCCATACATCATATAATTAAATCATTAAATATATATACTACAAGATCATTGTTTATTAATAATATATTCACAATATATCCCATGGGAGATAAATTGGATTCTTAATGTACTTGTTGTCATGATAATAAACCATATATAGAAAGAATAAATATATAATTACAAGATATTATAAGCATAAAATCATAATAATCATTAATTGATGTTTAACTAGTTATAAATTACCTTTGATTGATCATTCAAAGATTACTAGTAGAGGAATATAAAATATCACTTTCAAATGAAAACATGTAAAATAGAAATTCATTAAAAATACATAATATAAAATTGTTCAAATATATAAAATTTAACATTTAAGATAATAATAAAATCAATTAATTGTCTTGGTTGTGGTGTCACGACCCGTCCTCAGGGACCGTGCCGTGACTACCCCAAGCCCGCCTTCCATAGGCCAGGGGCTGGCGAATAGCACCAAGGCGTAAATTCTCGATAAAAAGGGAAGGCATTTCCTTTGTAAAGTAAAGAAACACCACAGAGCAAGCAAGGAATAGAAGTATACACTGAGTAAAAATAGTGTAAAACAGTAAGTGTGGAAAGTAAGTGGGCTAGTATAGAAACCCAAACTGAAAGTAAGGTACAACTGGGAAGAGAAAATAGAAACTGAAAAGTAAAGCCGCAATGATGAGCTGTCCAAGGGAAATCACACCTGAAGGGTGAGTACAGATGGCCTCCTCTGCTCCTCGGGTCCAGCTGACTGCTCCGAGTATGTCTCATCCAGTGGTCCACCTCCAAACACCGTCCTGCTCCACAAGCCTCATCCACGATCAGCGCTGTCCGTCGTCTGCAACCAACACAACGTAGTGCGGGCATTGCACGTGCAGGGGTGAGTATAAGCTACTCAGTAGGGACCTCGAGACCCCTGAAGGTCTCCCCAAATCCACAAAGGATAATCCACAAAGGAAAGAAACAAACATGAAGTAACATCTGACACTTCATAGGTATATTCCCATACATATACCTAAGTCATCAATTATCATTCGGCTCCAACATCCGAGCCCAAGTACAACCCAGTTCACACAGGAAAGAAAAACGTAAATCCACACAGGATAGCACAACACAATCTTCATAGGAATGTAAAACATGATTCATCTAACACATTTATACATCTTCGTATGACGATAGAGATCATCAGATATTGCCACTGATTCATCTAAGCTGTCAGACTCACAAAAGATCGATAGGTACTAACCCCCACAATGACCCACATAGGATCTGACCCACAAAGGATCGATAGTAAACTAACCCCCGTAATGACCCACATAGGATCTGACCCACAAAGGATCGATAGGTAACTAACCCCCGCAATGACCCTCACAGGATCAGACCCACACAGGATCTGTAGGCGCTAGCTCACACAGAACCACTGAGCTCTGACCCACACAGGATCGGTAGCACTGATACACATAGGATGGCTAAGTGTTGTAGTCGTCGACATCGAATCCACTGAGGATTTTTTTACAGTCGTCATCGTCACAGTCGCAGTCGCAGCCAGCTCTAGGGTTTCTGCACTCAGCAAACTCTCTCGGGAGGGTCTGCTCCACGAGCCGAGGGGCTGATACATCAACTGACACATAGTCCAGAGTTGATTTATCCAGAAGATCTGTATCATCCACAGGAACTCAACGTCGCAGACGGTACATCAATCGGACGCCCGGTCTGAGAGTTATTGGCTTTTTCGTTCCAGGGGCCCGGTTGGTTTTTAAGGAAAAACCAACCCGATCGTACTCCATCTGCATCCAAACCTCAGGCGAAGTAATTCAAAAGATCCAACTCACTTAGAGAAATCCAACAATGTCGATGGCACGTCAATCGGACGTCCGGAGCTTAAGATATGAGTGTTTCCACTCCGAGGGCTCGGTTGGTTTCGTGTACGAACCAACCCGGCCGAACCCAAAGTATTCTGAAACCTTGAGTGCGATATACCTAAACGACTGTCTCGATCCAAGGATCGGATCACCACTGACGGTGCATCGATCGGAGGTCTGTATCCCGAGATATGGGAAAAAGAACAAAAAGGTTCTGAAAACGGGGGTTTCGGGCACAAACCGACCCGGCCCGAGACCCCCTGGGTCGGCCCGGCTGGGCGCGGCCCGGCCCAGCTCGACGCCTGGCCTGGTGGTCCGGCGCTTTGGCGCGCGGCGCCAGCTGGCTTGGCTTTTGCGGGTGGGGGGGCTGCCCCCCGCCGTTCGGAAACCGCGACCCCAATTAAGGGGCCACTCAGCTGGCCAGCCGGGGGGTTTGACCCCCGACTCGTTCCCTTGTCGTCCGGTTCTTACTCCACGCGACTGGTGAGGGACGGTCCCCTCCTTTCTCTGACGCCAGCGGCCCGTCTCCGGCCGCCGGTCACCCTGCTCCGCCGCGGCCCAGAACCGACCGTAGCCTTGGTCATCTGGTGCGGCGCGACGGCTCCGTTCTCTTCCACCGCGGCCCAGCTCTGGCCGCGGTGTCTTCGGGTTTCTCTGACTCTACATGACGGCGTCTTGTCCTTGTTCGTTTCCATGGTGCGGCACGACGGCGCCGCACATTCCTTGTTGCACGATCACATGCGGTGCGACGGCACCGTGCCATACTTGTTTCAAACCACAAAGAAACAAACACACAGATACGGGAGGAGGGTCGGCCGTGTTTGTGCGGTCCGGCCCCCTCTCGTTAATCGAAATCATTTATTCGTATTTACATGAAGAACGACAAAGTGGTAAACATGAACAAAATAATTAAATAACCCCTACCTCGTGCGAGCTTAAACGGAGGTCCGTCGAATGAGGATTCGCCGTGGGTTGAGATGTCGCAGAAGGTGATATTGCGGAAGAAGACATCGAGGAAGAAGACGTCACCGACGTCGCGGTATCGGGCATCGTGTAATCGGTTTCCTAGAACTCGACATTCTTCGTTAGAGACCGATGTGTTCTTTGTGTTCTTCATCGAAGATGAAGAAGTTATTCAATACTTAGCCTTTTTCTCCCCAAGACTACACCACAAGAAACTAACCCAAAATAAAATAAGCTCACCTCTTATTTTATTAACATAACATAACTTTTGAATTTCAAGAGTTTGAAATTCAAATATCCACACTTAACTAACTTAATTAATTACATAAGTTATTAATGTTTAAGTTATCAAAAGATAATAGTGAGTTGAGGGGGGTTGAAGAATATGAAGGGGTGGGGTTCGTGTGGGCCCCACCACCCTCATAACCTCTCTTGGGAAATTTGGTAGTTACCCAACTTCCACCCAAAGCCTTAAACCTCTAAAAGAAAATAAAAATTGTAGTTAATTTATAAATTAAACTTCCACAATTTTTATCATCTTATCTCGTGAAAATGAAACATCAGAAATGGCGTTCCTAAGCAATTACCGACGCTACGGTTCCATTAGTGCCCTCGGAATTTGATTCTGAGAACTGTTTCAAATGATATAAATTCCCGCTCGCTCGTTCACTAAACGTACCCGAGCTAAACATCGGATAGAAATTCCTGGCACACCGGGCCTTGGAATCATGTGCTGTATGAAACTGCGTTAATTTAAAATCCCAAAGAAAATTAAGAAAAAAATTTCCATTAATTTTACGGGTCTATACATTACTCCCACCTCAGCGATTTACGTCCCTATAAAGATACATCATAAGCTAGAGAAACAAATGTGTGTACTGAGCACGCATCTGAGCCTCCCTCTCCCAAGTGCTCTCCTAGAGGTTCCTGTGCTGCAATCTGATGCGCACTAGAGGAATAGACCATCCTCGTAGGACCCGCTCATGTCGATCCTCGATCTCCACTGGAACCTCCTCAAAAGTCTCCCCATCATCAATGTGAAGCTCCCCATGGTCAATGATATGTGTCGGGTCATGCACGAATCTCCTCATCTGAGATACGTGGAAGACGTCGTGCACCCGGTGCAACTGAGGTGGTAGAGCCAGGCGATAAGCCACCTCGCCAATCCTGCTAAGGACCTAGAAGGGTCCGATGAAGCATGGAGAAAACTTGTTGCCTCAGACAAATCTTCGTAATCCACGCCGAGGTGAGACACACAAGAAGATGTGGTCGCCATCCTCAAACTCTAGTGGCCTCCGCCTCCTATATGTATATGACTTCTGCCAGCTCTAAGCTGTCCTCATCCGCTCTTGGATGACCTGGACCTTCTCTGTCGTGGCCTGGACCATCTCTGGTACCACAAGTGATGACTCCCCAGGGTCTATCCAGCACAAAAATGATCTACAAGGTCGTTCGTACAACTCCTCGTATGGTGCCATCCCGATGAGGGAGTGGTAGCTGTTGTTGTAGGTGAACTCCACCAAGGGTAGGTGGTCCTCCCAGCTGCTACCGAAGTCGAGGACACATGTGTGGAGCATGTCCTTGAGAGTCTGAATAGTCCTCTCCATCTGACCATCTGTTTGAGGGTGAAAGGCCGTGCTCAGACGTAGATGCATCCCGAACGCCTCCTACAACCCCTTCCAATGCCGGGAAGTAAATCGAGCATCTCGATCGAAGACGATAGATGATGGAATATCTTGAAGCCGCACAATCTCCTGAACGTAAATTCATCCAAAGCTCTCCACTGAGCCCTGCTCACTGATTGGTAAGAAGTGTGCCGACATGGTGAGTCGGTCGATAATCACCCAAATGGAGTCGGGATCTCTGGAAGTGCGTGGATGTTTAGTCACGAAGTCCATTTATATCCCATCCCACTTCCACTCCGGGACATCTAAGGGATATAAAAAGCCTGATGGTACCTGGTGCTCTGCCTTCACCTGCTGGCAGGTGAGGCATCGAGAAACGAACTCTACCACAGCCTTTTTCGTGTCCGGCCACCAATGCTGTCGTCTGAGATCCTGGTACATCTTCACCACTCCAGGATGTACCGCCAAAGGAGAAGTGTGAAACTCTCTCATCACCTCCTCTCGTAAAGCAAATGGTACCAAGGTATGTCCACTGAAAAGGACATTGTGCTCTACTCCAAGGAGAAACCATCAGGTGCATGTCCTAAGGATATCTATGCAGGCCGCATCTCACAGTCAACGTCCCCATGTTGTGCCTCTCTGACCCACTGCAGTAGTGGAGGAGTGACTGTGAGAGACTGAAGGAAGGCTACTCCATCTCTATCCACGAAGGATATCTGCAAAGAGGCTAGCTATTCTGTCGCCTCCTTAAGTAGTTGAATGCCCGTCCTCTTGCTGAGAGCATCGGCTTCCACGTTCCCCTTCCCATTAGTATAGACTATCTCAAAATCATAGTCTTGGAGGAACTCGAGCAATCGCCGCTGTCTCAGATACAGGTCCTTCTGAGAGAAGATGTATCTGAGACTCTGATGGTTAGAAATGACTGTAATGCGCTCGCCCATCAGGTAGTGTCGCCATGTCATCAGAGCGAAGACCACTGCTGCTAACTCCAGGCCGTGGGTAGCGTAGTTCTACTCATGCGGCCTCAACTGACATGATCCATATGCAATAATGACTTTCTCCTGCATCAGGACATATCCATGTTAGGTCCCGGATTCATCACAGTAGACTACATACCCAACTCCTTCCTCAGGTAACCTCAAGATAGGTGCGCAGGTCAATATCTGCCTCAGCTCCTGGAAGCTCTGCTAACATCTGTCTGACCACACAAAGGTTTTCCCCTTCTTTGTCAAAGCTGAGAGTGGTGCCAAAAGTCTGGAGAAGTCCGGCACAAATCTCTGATAGTTTCTAGCTAGTCCCAAGAAACTTCGCACCTCCGTCACGCTCCTGGGTGGCTCCCAAGCTAGCACTGCCTCGATCTTAGCAGGATCCACTACAACTCCCGCCTCAGAGATGACGTGTCCCAAGAAGTGGACCTCACGTATCCTGAACTGGTACTTTGAGTTATTACCAGAAAGCTGGTGCTCTCGAAGTGTGTCTAGTACAACCCGCATGTGGTAGGCGTGCTCCTCCTTAGTCGTCGAGTATATCAAAATGTTGTCGATGAAGACCACAACAAATCGATCGGGGTATGGATGAAATATCATGTTCATGAGGGCCATGAACACTTATAGAGAATTGATTATACCGATTGGAATAACCAAGAACTCATAGTGGACATACCGACACCTGAAGGCCATATTCTGCACGTCCTCGTCCCGAACTCTGAGCTGATGATAGCCTGACCTGAGGTCTATCTTCGAGAACCACCGTGCTCCTTTGAGCGGATCAAAGAGGTCATCAATCCTCGGTAGTGGATACATGTTCCTCACTATCACCTGGTTCAGGCGACAATAGTCAACACAAAGTCGCAAGCTCCCATCCACCTTCATGGCGATCAAAATCGGGGAAGCCCAGGGTGAAACACTGGGTCGGATGAACCCCTTTCCCTGCAAGTCCTCCAACTATACCCGAAACTCTCGAAGCTCGGCGGGGGACATCCGATATGCTGGAGTCGATATCAGGGCTGTCCTAGGGTACAAGTCAATATAATAGTCTAACTCTCTCTTAGGAGGTATCCCTAGAACGTCGTCGGGGAAAACGTCCGCATACTGATCCACCACTGCAGGAAAACCAGGACTTCGCACATCAACTGCTCCTAGGATGAGACTAGAAAACTAGTGAGTGATGGGATAACCTCTCTTCTCTGAGAGTCCATCCTGTGCTACAAAGACTCCCTTCTCGCCGGTGAAGGTGAAACTGCTCCCATCGGTGCGTACACATCACACCTTGCGCCTAATACAGTCAAAATGTGCATGGACTGTAGATAACCAATACATGCCCAAGATGAATTCGTAAGGCCTTGATGCCGCCACAAGAAGATCTCGTCCATGCTCTCGCCTCCTAGGGTAAGCTAACACTGCCGGAACCAGTGTGTAATCGTCGAGTCTGCTCTCGTAGGAGTCTCTAGCCGTAATGATCGAGCCAACAGCTCTGTCTGAATCTCCTAGCATTGAACAATGGCAGTGGCTATGAAAGAGTGATTCACCCGTGTGTCTATAAGAACTGCAACAAGGGTGTAATAGACACAGATAGTACCTCGAATCATCTCGGGTGGGCCGTGGTCGTAGGCCTCTGCTGCCTGGAGCTGTGCCTGTCTCTGCCCGCCAGCTCGCTGTGGTCGGGGTGGAACTCCTGATGGTGGTGGTGTTAAAGCCTCAAAGCGCCACCCACCACCTACTGCTCGGCCAGCTCCTCGGCCTCGTCCGCCTGCTCCCTGCGTACCACCATGGTCGACCCTCTGCCTCTCCCTTGGTGGTCCCTCAACCGTCTACTGCTCCTCGGCAAGGCGGGTCGGGCAGTCACGAGCCATGTGGTCCTGCCCGCCGCATGAGTAGCACTGCCTGCCTCTCAAAAGACTTGCTCCACACTGTGTGCCCCGCACTGCCGAGCCAGTGTCCTGAGGTCATCTTCCGGAGGGTCTGGTCAGACTGGACCCATGAGTCATCCGTCAACTGCCTGCTATAGAAGACTATGCTACGTGCCATCCTGCGGTGGGTCTCGGCGCTGGTGTAGACTCAGAAAGAAAGCTCTCAATCAAAAGGGCTCTCTCAAGTACTCATGTCTGTGTCAGAATGCTGAGGGAGATCAGCGATGCCCTGATCTCGTGCCTCAATCCCAGATCAAAGGTCCGGGCTCGGAAGAATGGGCCTCGTACCATGTCTGTTGAGTAGCGTGAGAGATCGGTAAATCTCACCGAGTACTGGGCGACTGTCATGCTGCCCTGCCGCAGCTGATGAATCTCCTGGATGCGCACCACACGGAGGGTGGCTGGGACAAACTCCAAGCGGTAGAGGATCTCAAAATCCATCCTAAGAAGAGATGCCTCATCGTCTACCTGGAACATCAAGCTCCACCATCTGCCTGCTGCTGCATGTAGTAGGATCGCTGCGACGATCACCATGAGGTCTTCTGGTGTCCTCACTAACCTGAAAACACTCACCACTGCCTCCATCCAGTCCTTGGCTGCCTGGGGGTCCGTCACCTTGCGGAACCTGGGTGGTCGCTGGCGCTGGAACTCATGCAGTGCACTAAGGCGACATGCATCGTCAGCATCTGGGGATGGAAGCATCGATGGCTCGGCGGGTACAGCTACCATAGGTGCCACTCCTGATAAAGGGCCCGGCACTGATTCCTCATCGCTCGGTGGGCTATCGTCATGCTCAACTCTTGGAACCCTAGCTGGCTACCATTGTGGGGCCATCCTGAAAAGGAAACAGGTGCGCCACGGTCAGAACAGTATACCTGGTGAGCTGATACAAAGTAATCACAAAGTAAAATTGAAACACACATGCAATCAATGTTTTCGTGCATTAAGTCTGAAATCAGAAGTCAGGGTCCTGGTGTACGGATATATCGGCCGCCGCACCAACACTGGACTCCCTGGACTGATAACCACACCCAATACACTAAACATTATTGCTTCACATAGAAAAAGATCAGAGTCCCAATTTCTACAGTAGATTCGAACTCCTCTAATACCAATTTGTCATGACCCATCCTTGGGGCCCGTGCCGTGACTACCCCAAGCCCGCCTTCCATAGGACAGGGGCTGGTGACTAGCACCAAGGCGTAAATTCCCGATAAAAAGGGAAGGCATTGCCTTTGTAATGTAAACAAACTCCACAGAGCAAGAAAGCAGTAGAAGTATACACTAATTAAAAACAGAGTACAACAGTAAGTGCAGAAAGTAAGTGGGCTAGTATACAAAACCAAACTGAATGTAAAGTACAACTGGAAAGGGAAAACAATAACTGAAAAGTAATGCCATAATGACGAGCTGTCCACTGGAAATCCGACCTGAAGGGTGAGTACAGATGGCCTCCTATGCTCCTGGGATCCAGCTGACCGCTCAGAGTACGTACCGTCTAGTGGTCCACCTCCATGCACCGTCCTGCTCCGCAAGCCTTATCCACAATCAGTGATGTCCGTCGTCTGCAAACAACACAACGTAGTGCGGGCATAGCCCGTGCAGGGGTGATTATAAGCTACTCAGTAGGGACCCCAAGACCCCTGAAGGTCTCCCTAAATCCACAAAGGATATATAAAAACACGAAGTAATAGCCGACACTGCTTAGGTATATGCCCATACATATACCTAAGTCATCAATTCTAGTTTGGCTCCAACATCCGAGCCCAAGTACAACCCAGTCCACACAGAAAAGCAAAACGTAAATCCACACAGGATAGCACAACACAATCCACATAAGAATGTAAAATATGATTCAGCTCACACAGGTATACATCTTCGTATGACGATAGAGATGATCAGATCTTACCACTGATTCATCTAAGCCATCGGACCCACAAAGGATCGATAGGTACTAACCCCCGCAATGACCCACATAGGATATGACCAACAAAGGATCGATAGGAAACTAACCCATGCAATGAACCACATAGGATCTGACCCACAAATGATCGATATGTAACTAACCCCCGCAATGACATACACAGGATCAGACCCACACAGGATCTGTAGGTGCTAGCTCACACAGAACTGCTGAGCGCTGACCCACATAGGATCGAACCCACACAGGATCAGTAGCACTGATCCACATAGGACCGCTGAGTGCTGTAGTCGTCACTGTCGAATCCACTGAGGATTTTTGTACAGTCGTCTTCGTCATAGTCGATGTCGTAGCCAGCTCTAGGGTTCCGACACTCAGCAAGCTCGCTCGGGAGGGTTTGCTCCACAAGCCGAGGGGCTGATACATCAACTGACACATAGTCCAGAGTTGATGTATCCAAAAGTTCTGTATCGGAAATAGGAACTCAATGTCGCAGACGACACGTCAATCGGATGCCCAGTCTGAGAGTTATTGGCTTTTTCGTTCCAGGGGCCCGGTTGGGTTTTAAGGAAAAACCAACCCGACCGTACTCCACCTGCGTCCAAACCTCGGGCGGAGTAAGCCAAAAGATCTGTCTCACTTAGAGGAATCCAACAAAGTCGACGACACGTCAATCGGACGTCCGAAACTTATGATATTAGTGTTTCCGCTCCGAGGGCCCGGTTGGTTTCGTGTAAGAACCAACCCGGCCGAACCCAAATTATTCCGAAACCTAGAGTGCGATATAGGGAAATGGCCGTATCGATCCAAGGATCGAATCGCCGCTGACGGTGCATCGATCGGAGGTCCGTAGCCCGAGATATGGGCAAAAAACCCAAATGGGTCCGAAAACGGGGGTTACGGGCCCGCACCGACTTGGCCCGAGACCCCCTGGGTCGGCCCAGCTCGGCGCCTGGCCTGGTGGTTCGGCGCTTTGGCGCGCGGCGCCAGCTGGCTCGGCCGAATGGCCGAGCCGTTCGGCTTTTGCGGGGGGGGGGGGGGGGGGGGGGGCTGCCCCCCGCCGTTCGGAAACTGCGACCCCAATTAAGGGGCCGCTCAGCTGGCCAGCCAGGGGTTTTGATCCCTAGCTCATTCCCTATCCAGCCAGCCCGCCCTGGCCGGCCGGTTCTTGCTCCATGGGACCAGAGATGGCCGGTCCCCTCCTTGCTCTGACGCCGACGACCCATCTCCGGCCACCGGTCACCCTGCATCGCCGCGGCCCGGAACCGGCAACGGCCTTGGTCGTCCGGTGCGACGCGACGACACCGTGCTCTTCCACCGCAGCCCTGCTTCGGCCGCGGTGTCTTCGGGTTTCTACGATGTGGCGCGATGGCGTCGTGTACTTGTTCGTTTCCATGGCGCAGCGCGACGGCTCCACACATTCCTTATCACACGATCACACGTGGTGTGACGGCACCATGCCGTACTCGTTTCAAACCAGAGGGAAACAAACACACTGATAAGGGAGGAGGGTCGGTCGTGTTTGTGCAGTCCAACCCCCTCTCGTTAATCGAAATCATTTAGTCGTATTTTCATGAAGACGAAAAAGTGGTAAATAGGAACAAAATAATTAAATAACCCCTACCTCGTGCGAGCTGTAACGGAGGTTCGTCGAATGAGGATTCATCGTGGGTTGAGACGTCGCGGAAGGAGATATTGTGGAAGAAGACGTCGCGGAAGAAGATGTCACTGGTGTCGCGGTACACAACGTCGCATAATCGGTTTCTGAGAACTCGGTGTTCTTCATCGGAGACCGATGTGTTCTTCGCATTCTTCGTCGAAGATGATGAAGTTCTTCAATCCTTAGCCTTTTTCTCCCTAAGACTCCACCAAAAGAAACTAACCCAAAATAAAATAATCTCACCTCTTATTTTATTAACATAACATAACTATTGAATTTCCAGAGTTTTAAATTCAAAAATCCACACTTAACTCACTTAATTAATAACATAAGTTATTCAGGTTTAAGTTATCAAAAGTTAATGGTGAGTTGATGGGGGTTGAAGAATATGAAGGGGTGGGGTTCGTATGGGCCCCACCACCCTCATAACCTCTCTTGGGAAGTTGGGTAGTTACCCAACTTCCACCCAACGCCTTAAACCACTAAAAGAAAATAAAAATTGTACTTAATTTATAAATTAAACTTCCACAATTTTTATCATCTTCTCTTCTGAAAACGCAACTCCGGAAATGGCGTTCCTAAGCAATTACCAGCGCTACGGTTTCATCGATGCCCTCAGAATTTGATTCCGAGCACCAGTTCAAAAGATATAAGTTCCCGCTCGCTCGTTCACTGAACATACCTGAGCTAATCTTCGGATAGATATTTCGGGCACACCGGGCCTCAGAATCAAGTGCCATCTGAAACTGCATTCATGTAAAATCCCAAAAGAAAATTAAAAAAAATGTTTCCATGAATATTACGGGACTTTACATGCGGGAAATCCATCCATACCATATATGTTAAAATAAGACATATATTTCCAAAAAAATCAAAAAAAACGTACTTGTTTAGGAATAATTTAGAATGACTAATAATTAGAACTTTAAATAATGTCCATCTATTGTTCTCTAACTCATGTGCCACATAATTAGTGATTTAGCCTTATGGGCCCTCTGGGTGGTAGGTACCCCCTATTAGATGATAAATGTCACATCTTTGCTTTCCATTAGAGATATGTTTCTCATTTTTTTGTTGGTATATCATAATACCATGGTTTTTCATATATATTTTTGATAAAAATGATTGTTTTTTGGGCCAGAGAGTATGGGGACATGGTGGGAACACATTTTTTGGAAACCATGTTCCATAATAATGGAATCATTATTCCATATGAAGATACACTATTACAGTTACACAACCATGTTTTTGGGGTATGAGATAACCATTCTCCTAGGATAGTGTGTCTATCTGAGGAGCACAACATGGTGTATAGGAATGGAACCTACCCAAAGATATTGTGTATCCTATTTTTCCTTTAGATATATATACATCACAATTGGAACATATTTTGGGATATTATGTTCCATTATCCCCTTAATTTATATTTCCTATAAAAATGATGTGGGACTCCTTTCTCCCTCATCAACCCAATTTATTAATTTCCATATGATGATGTTATGCTGACAATATTACATCACGATTTCCCAAATGATAAACATTGTGTTGTGAATTCCATAACAATTTCACTTTCATTGGTATTAAACTTTATGCTTATATACCAATTGTTTATAGTCATTAATGTATGTTTTATAAATTCCATTATCTTGGAATAAATGATGATGATGATATAATCCATGTTATATGAGCTATGTGGAATAATTAAGAATTATATTAAAATGATCACGATGGGTGTGCCCTGATAGCACTCCAATGCATTGGTTAATTTTTATTTTCATTATTAGTTTTGTTGGGTTTGGTTCTTACTATATTCATATTAAGAAAATTGTCATATATGTTGAGGTAGGGGTTTTCCAAATTCATTTACGTTAAGGATCTGCTCTTTTATGTTGATTCCACATTTCCATGTTATAATAATCATTATATATCATGTATTTATGTTAATGTCTCCATTATGAACCATTGATATGTCTATTTTCTAACATGTATTGTGTTATTAATATTATTCCTTGTTTACCCCCTTACATGGCTTTATTTCTCACCATTTTCTTATGAATGTCCTCATGTTATCCCATGAAATGCTATGTATAAAGGAATGTTGTGGTCATGTAAATTATTTTTTAAATAAATATGTTGTTATTTATGTCTTATGTTGTCATATATTTTTCCTAAACCCAAAAAGAAACTAGTCCACTCTGTCTTCCGGGTCTTATTATGTGAATTTTAATGTAATAAATCATGATCAAGTGTGTAATAATGTGCAGGATTGTTATTGTTGGTATTAGAGGAAAGGTTTTGTTATTTTTTCATTAGAATCGGAAAACCCTTGTGAAATAATTTGGTATGAGACTATGTATAATAAATTAATCCCAAGTTTTTTGTGTGTATAATGTAAGGGGTTTATCTGGAAAATACACCCTTGTCTTGATATGATAAGGTGGAGGTGGATCTGGTAGAACAATATCTGTGGTTAAAACCCAAAAAACACCACATTGATCTAGAATCAAATTGGAACTGGTGCACGACAATGGGCATTGTTGCAGTCTAGGTTTGACACTCCCAAGGTCTATTAATTGGTAAATTCATAATCTAAGTATAAAACATTATTAAGAGAAAAATAAAATCCTATAAGAATATACAATAAGAAGTAGATCGTGGATAACATAGATTGATGCTTAGAAATCCATAAGTTAAGGAGGTAAATTTAATTTAAAATTTATACCTTTTTTCATTGCATTCCACATTATGTGTTAAATAGTTTAAATAAATTACCCCAATTCTTTTAATTCTATCAAATTGCTAGTAAATAGAGATCTCAAGCTAACAAATGAAGCGAAGATCAGTTTAATGACTGTACTAATAAGAGGAAAAATCTGATGGGAGAGGTAATTGAAAACTTTTTCATGATACTCTCTCATTTAACTCATGTTTTGAATAGAGGTGTGGTCTAATATTAATTTCTTACCCCCCCCCCCCTAATGAATTTTTTTTAATTGAGAGCTTCATTATTGAAAGGATGCATACTTTTAATGGATCGTCTGATCCCTCAATCCCCGAACAATATATCCCCACCATTGAAAAGATATTCTCCATCCATCAATTTTTTGAGAAAGAGAATATTGTTCTAGAATTTTATCTTATGGAGGGTGAATCTAATCAATGGTGGGCATTGATCAAAAATATGAAACTTAAAAAAGAGATTGAGGTGATGGGATGGAAGGATTTACGAAAAAATCGAAAAAATATTTTTCTCACACCCTCTGACTTATGATAGAAATATATTTCATTTCCCTCCCGGAAAATATTGATGAATCATTTGGAGCATATGATGAAAACATCACAAGATTATAAGGGTACACCTCTAGTTTTGTTTTCACCCCCAAATGAATGGTAGTCTGTATCTTTGTTTGACTCTTGAATAGTCTACTAAATTCATTGTCTATCAATGACATTGATTGTTATAAATAAACTTTTGGATGTCCCCTCTATGTTGAGAATAATAATGGAAAATCCCAAAGGTATCATGGAAATAATAAAAAAAGTGTAATTTATTTATGGTGGTCTGATTGGGCGATCTAATGTGCCAAAATATTTCAACATCCCTCTTGCTAAAATTATAGAAAGATACACCCTAAAAATTTCCTAAAGGGGTTGAATAAATTCATTAGCTCTAGATGAGAAGGTAAGATGGCTAACAATTTCTAGTAGGAGAAACCTACCAATGTGATAGAGTAAAGGAACGGTCTTTTCAACCCTAAACACATTGATCATTACTAAACTCCATAGAATGAGAGAAGTTTACAGACCAATGCCTTAGGTAAAGGGTATTTGTAGGAAACCAACAACCTCCAATGTATCAAGGGAGAGCTTCATTTATCACTGCTGCAAATTTGATTCTCAAAAATGAAGTGGAGATAGGTACGCTTGATATTCATTCAGTAATAGTTAAGGTACTTTTTGATTCTGGTTCTAAAAATTATTTTATATCCTGAAACATTAGTGGAACAATCTAAACACCACTATAAATCATTGAATTAGTGATTTTTGTTAGAATCGAAAATGGGGAAAATTATTTCATCATATTCATATAACACCTCATTTTCATAATTCATGAATTGATATTCCTACATAACATCATCATACATCCCATGGAGGAATTTAATTCAATTCATTTCATGGATTTCATCTCCCAATATAGGGTTAACATAAATTATTGTGAGAGGGAAATAACACTCCATATGGTGAATCAGACACTTATTCCATATATGATCAAGGATGATGATGAATCATATTTTTCACCATCATCTAAATAATGGATATTAATTCCTTATGAATACATTTATCATTCATAGGTGACTTAGTCTAAGGAAGGAACCATCCTCGACGATATGCGAATTGTAGTATAATTTTCAAAGGTGTTTCATGAGAAATTTCTTGTTCTTCATCTTATAAGAGATTTGGAATTCTTGATAGATCTTATACCTATGGCAATTAAAATTTCAAAAAATCAATATATAATGGCTGTTGTGGACCTTGAAGATCTAAAGAAACAACTACAAAAGAATCTGGATAAGGACATAACATGCCCATGTTAATCACCATGGGGTGCACGAGTCCTCTTCATTAAGAAGTAGGACGTGTCGATGCTAATTTTAATAGATTATCTTTAGCTCAACCAAATCATGATAAAGGACAAGTATCCTTTGTGAAAAATTAATGTCATGTTCGATAAGCTACGTGGAGCACAATACATCTTCAATGTGGATCTGCAGTCAGGATAATACAATGTAAGTGTAAAGAAGGAAGATATTTCCAAGGCTACTTTTTGAACTTGGTATAAGCACTATGAATTCATAGTAATTCCATTCAGACTCACTAATTATCCAAAAATATTTGTGTACTTGATTAATATAGTCTTTAGAGATTATCTCAAAACATTTTTCATAGTCTTAATAGATGATATTCTAATATACACCAAAACCAATTTCAAGAATTTAGGAATAGTACTAGAGACCATGAGAAAGAATATGCTCTAAGAAAATTACAACAAGTGTGAGTTCTGTTAGAAGGAAGTACAATTCTTGGGGTATATAGTAACACACAATGGGATATCTTTGGATCCTTCAAATGAAAATGAAATTAACAGATAGATGAAGCCAACATTTGTGATAAGTATTTGTTGCTTTTGGGGCTAGCTATATATTATCACTGATTTGTGAGAAATCAATGACGATAGTCAAACCCTCTTACAAAGCTAGATATGAATGTAGTAAAGTATTCTTGGAATGATGGATGTAATGAAATATTCCCTGTGTTCAAGAATAGGCTTACCATATCCTCGTTTCTCACTCAGCCAACAAGTGGGGAGCTTTTTATGATCTTGAGAGAGGCATTAAAGTGGGGATTTATCTATGTGTTGATGCAGAATGGAAACTTCATCACATATTCCACAATATATTTGAATAATCATGAGTAAAATTATCCTACACATGATATGGAGTTGGAAACTGTGATAATTTCATGGAAAATATGGCTCTATTATCTCATTGGAGAAAAAAAATGAAATTTATACGAATCAAAAAAATAAAATATATATTCATACATAAATAGTTGTTCATGCAGCAAAAATTGGTTATAAATTCATCAAGTATTGTACTCCTAAATCTATTAACACATAGGGAAAGAAAACAAGTTGATAGATCCTCTAGGTTTAAAGGAGCCATTGATTCGTTTATTAATGTGAATTGAAAGGGATCCAATCATTATAGATTTGATGAAAATAGACATTGGAATTATAAACAAGAGAAAATCATCAATCCCTTAACAATGGATTTCTCAACCATATCTTTTGGAAAGGATAAAGGATTCTCAAAAATACATTGTGGGAAATTCTAAGAAATTGAAAACTATCAGAAAAGGGAAATCCACACAGTAAAATGTTAACAATGAAGGAATTTTGAGATTTGGGTCAAGATTATGTGGTCCATCCAATCCAGAGTGAGATAATGTTCTTTTGGATCATGCACATTATTAAAATTTAACCATTCACCCAAGAAACACAATGATGTATCAGGACATCAACGATAATTATTGATGGGACAACATGAAGATGGAGATCGCTGAATATACAAAAATATTCCTGGTATGTTAGCAAGTTATGGATGAAATATTGAAGTCTACTGGGATGATGAATTCATTACCCATACCAAGATGGAAATCGGATAAAATATCCATGGACATTAACTCTGGACTTCTTACGAAATCCAATTGAAATAATATTATCTGGGTTCTTATAGATCATCATATAAAGACTACATTCTTCCTTGCAATTGGAGAGAAATTATCATTGGCTCAAATTGAAGAAATACATATACAGATAACTGTCAAGGCCACATGGCATACCACTATCTATTTAATTTTATTGAGATACAAGACTCACCTCTATATTCTGGAAGACTCTCCAAAATGCACTGAATACTGAGCTGAACTTCACTACGGCTTATCATCCCCAAACTGATGTCCATTCTGAGTGGACTAATAGAACACCCGATGATTTTTAAGATAAATATTGAATGCATGAATCATTGAGTCACTACAAATCATCAAACATTATAATCTAGCTGTTAAATAACAGTTTTCCTCTAGTAAGTTTTGAATTTTGAAAACTGGTCATCTAGAGTTGCGTTTAGAAAGATATTTAGGGTCTGAAAAGAAAAACATAATTTTTGGTGAATAGTAACAAACCCATATGAATAGTAATATGACCCATATTAATACTAAATAATAATATTATTTTATATTCTTAAGGTAATATGATAATGATATCTGGATTAAATTTTCAATGTGATATAAAAGGAATTGTAGTTTTAAAATCGTTATTTTCCAATAAATAATGATTTCATATATGTAACAAATTAATATTATTTAGAAAATTATTTTCAAAAATTGTTGTTAATTTTTGAATTCTACACATCGAGAAATGGTTACACTGATGATTTAGAAGTTTTCCGAAATAAATGATTTTTTGATATATAGTGAAATATGATAATTTACGATAAATACTAAATACAAGATTTATTGAGTCATTGGAGATGTAACATAGATGTAAGGCCACATGGTTAGAAATAAAATACACATATTACTATTATTGGTCACATGAATCAGTACTATTGGTCGTATATGGATAAATTATAAAATAATGATTAAGATATTCAAAAATTACTCCTCTCCTCCACTATAATACCCCACATAACTCCTTTTCTACACTCCACTATGAATTGAAAATCTAAAATTTTATACTAAAACAACATTCCCTAGTCACTCCCCATATCCAATAGGTCTTTTTCATTCAAAAAAACATAAACCCCTTCCATTAAAGAGATTCTCAAGGATGTGGATATAAGATGTAAATTCACATTTAGTTTATATCAATTTCATTTCATGTTCCATTCTATTATTATCCAATCATCAAATCCTATATCCAAATGAACATGATAATTCCATTATAATCTATATACATGAATTATTTCATTTGAATGGATGAACAATCATCAATATCCTTACTCTCTCCCTTTTATTATTTAATGAAATCATCATCTATGAGGTGCTAAGTTAAAACATTCATGGAAAATGAGGTTTCATTATTCAATTTATTGTTCATTACAAGCCATGTGACCATGTTGATGGTGGAGATATAGTATAATATTTTTATTTTAACCAATGTAATATTCCTGAACCAGTATACACAGATAATATTAAAATATATGACATAACTAGTTCAATATAATCAAAATAACTATAAAATAATCTCTATGATTGTCATTAATAATTCAATGAATGATTCATCCTAATTAAAAATAAAAATGATTTAAATTAAACGTTAAACCTATTTATTTTCTTAAATAATATTTAAATTTAATTCTGGATATTTACAGCCAATCCAGATGATGTCAATTACATACAAACAAGTGAACTGATTATGAAAATCATGAAAACAAACACTCTAGAATGACAAAATTCAATATTAAATATATGAATAAAGAAATCAATGAAAAAAATTATGATAGACTAAATAAATGTATAATAGGTTCTCAATTATGTTGTTAATCTGTTTAATTTCATATTCCAGGACCATATGGTCAATATAAGAACATTCAGACTTAATGTAAGGGTTTTTACACCAGTACCTTCATTTTTATTCGGGATACATTTTTTATCCACTTACCTAAAATAAATTCATATAAATTCACATTTTAACCCCATGATTTATATTTAAATTATATATACATATTTTACAACTATAATAATACATTCATTCATCAGTAGTTATATGTTTTAAAATGGTCTTTCACAAATTCTTCAAAAAATACAATCCAGATTCTATAGATTTTCTCAAATTCATACCCATTTTCAAGGGCATTATATAAAATTTTTTTAACAACAATTAACACTCCAAAATCAATAATTTTATTATGAAATTACTATATTTATTTAATTCCTGTTTTATACAATTACATTTCCAAAATAACTCTTTGATTTAAAGTAAAAGAGTATTTATCTCAAAAACTACTCAATTAGTATCTTCATCTATTTCTAAACTCTTGTTGATTATTTAGTATGATATAATATAAAATATTTAATTAAATGTATTTTGAGTGGTTTTATTTTTGATTTGACATCTTTAAACAATTCACCAATTTACTCACATGTTTAGCATTAAAGATTAATGTTCGGGAAAAGTAATTTACATTGAATATGTTAGTTTAAATATGAATGTATATGTTTTTTATGTTTATCCCTGCTCATATGAGGAATTCATTGGACTTATTTTGTGATATGTGGGGCCCTCTATATCCCCTTGATACATTGGTCAGCATCATGAGACAAATAGACATGGACTTGGCTGACACATTGGCCATTTTAAGATTAGGTTTTGGCCGAGCCCTTAATGATTTTTACATGGATTCATTGAGGAAGAGACAATATGTTTCTGGATGACAAAGATTTGAAATCCCCTTCATTATAAAGCTATTAATTTAACATCCATGTTGTTATTTGACATCTAGAATATTCATTATTATGTTTTATTCTGGAATTATTTATTCCGCTCATATTCCTGACATAATGTGTTCTGGTTTATTATTTTTAAAGGCATGTGTTTTTGAATATTCACTTTGCATAATGATTTTGTTTGTGTGGTCTTCTACACTATTGCTTACTATTACTAAAAATTTGAGCTCACCTATTTTCTATGTGTTATTTTGTCATGAAATAAGGAAGATTATTAGTAATGTCATGCATGGATAAACATAAAGCTATAGATGTTTCAAATTAAACATATATGATGTATATCAATTTAAAGATGTAATGTTGAACATTTGAATGTATCTATCATTCCAAATATACTAAAATAGTCGTTCCTTCAAGAAAAAACATTCTTTTAATCATGCCAATGTAATCGAATAATTCATCTGCTCTAGGAAACTGGGGATGTGTCCTTACAATTTATATCAGATCAGTTTTAGTATAAAACATGGAAACTAGATTTATAAAACATATATTAGGGAATAAAACCATGAGATAGTATTTTAGTATAATAACACATGACCATCCTAGTATTTTGTTATGGAATATATTATGTGAATATTTCAAGAATATATATTCATATCTATATACTACTAGTGGATATGGTTCTGGCACAGAAGTACCTATCAGTGAAAACTCTGACAATGAGTTTCAGACATGACCTAGGGTATCCTGGTACACAAAAATAAGCCTTACTGCACTCATGAATTGACACTGCAGGGGTATATTCTTAGGAGAATTCACATTTCCATTAAAATACATAATGAAGGATTTAAATTTAATTTTTTTCACCAAAGAAACCATATTTGTAATTTTGGGATTATCCATGCATAGAACTTCAATTTATTCTAGGTATGTTGCCAAGTTAAGATTATTCCTTAAAATGTAATACCTAATATAGTGTATAACATTATCTAGAAATGGTGACATATAGAATAAATGGAAACTACATGAATAATCTTGTCCCGTGTAGGGATTTCCATCTGATGTAAGATAATGATTTTGGCTTTGGGGAAACAATCGGTGTGGAGAATCATATAAATATACTTGGAAAACATATTCAGGTAACAAACAACAACCTTACACATATTTAGAATTTATATCCCCGACGTGGTGGGTTTATGTTAGATCACTTTATGCTACAATAGACTCCATTATTCAATGGGACTACAAACACATTTTTACATGAGTAGTGGATAAGTTCACTAGAGAAGATATTTTTCACTATGGTATGTAACGAACAAGAGAAGATCATCATGGAAATTTTACATATATTGGGAGATGTCGTTCTAAGGTGGTCTTTAATGCATGAAAAATGAGGATGGTGAGATATAATAGATAGAGTAGAGTGACTTTAATGATATATGCTATGAGAAATACTTTCCTTGTGAATAGAGAGTGGATATAGAAACGTAGTTTCTAATTTTTTTAAAAAAAAGATGAGAATATTGACAAGTATGATGCTAAATTCACAATGTTAGCAAGGCATACTATATAATAAATACAATATCTGAGGAGCTAGAATGATCTATTCTTTGATGGAATAATGTAGGTCCACCAATTGGCATTGGTCTCCCAAAGATTCTCATTATGATTATATATTTTCATAAGCTATCCAGATATAAAAGGAATTCTCTAAGTATATTAAAACTAAAGGAATGAAAGATAAGATGAGGTTTGTGGAAAACATAGGAAACGAAAACAACAAAACGGGGAATAAGTGATTAGTTGAATTTCAACATGGAGATTGTTGTTGAAGGAATCATTGTGGTGCATACTTAAAAGGAAAAAGAGTATGATACAAATTTTGAATGAATTTCAATATTACTAGTAATTTCAATGGTATGAAAGAAGTTTTTAATGATCAATTATATAATTGAATTGATATGGGGACATTATGCTAATCATTTTAGGAAGACTCATGGTATCATTCCACAAAAAGGTCTATGTGAGTAGGGACAAGCTTTTACAATCAGAACGACTGAAATAGAAGTTCCTAATGATACAGTGGTAGGTAATTTAGTTCTTTCCCGAAAATATTCCAATGATTTATTGTTTCTATATCAGCAAAAACATTCTTGTATTTCTAGTTTCAAAATAAAATTAAATATTTTCCAATTTGATTTAATAAACTATTTTTCAATAATAACATGTAATAAAAGTATTATTTTAACAATATTATGTCAGGATCTTTTCATTATGGCATGTAAACATGATTTATATTCTTATTTTATTTTAATACCCATGAATTACTTTGATATAATCCTTGGTATGGATTTTATTTCAACCCATTATTCAAATATTTATTGCATGAGGAGGGAGGATAAAATTTTTGAGGATGATGTGGAATCCCTTATCTTTAGGGCACAAACATCCCCCCATAATTCTTATCAGGATACACCACCAGAAGCTCTACTGAATTCAATTACTAGTGAGGTAGGGAATGTAATAACTCAGGGTGTTGAATGGAATGTTCACCTAGAGGATGTACCTATTGTGCAAGAATATGTTGATGGGTTTCTAGAGGACTTACCTGAACATCCTCTAGAGTGGGATATTGAGATTACATTGACTTAATTTCATATTCATGTCCCATATCAAATACCCCTTATATAATGGATGTTGTGGAGTAAGTGGAACTCAATAAAAAAATAGCGGAATTTACTGATAACATATTTATTGGCCCTAGTGTTTCTCTATGGGGTGCCTCTATTGTTTTCAATAATAAAAACGATGTATCTATTAGGTTGGGAATCAACTACATAAAGATCAATGATATAACACAAAAGAACATGTCTCCCCTTCCACACCTTAATGATTTATTTATATTATCAATTTGGAGCCCAATATTTTATAATGATTGATCTTTGATCTGGATATAATATGATTCTTGTGAGGAAGGAAGACATTTAGAAAAATAGTATTTCAACCCATGTATGGTCATTATGAGTATAAAAAATTCCTTTTGGACTAACTAATGAACCCTCTATTTTCATGGATCTAATAAATAGTTTATTCAATGAATATATATTAATGACTTTGTGGTGGTATTTATTAATGATGTCTTGGTATACTCGAAAATCTGCGAGGATCATGAAAATCACTTGCACGCTATTCTAAATACTCTTAGAAGAAATGAATTATATGGGAAGATTATCATGTGTGAATTTCTATTTCAATAACATTCCTTTCTAATCCACATTGTCTATAAATATGGAATATTTGTTTTTCATGCGATGACAAAGGTTGTGCAAGAATGTTCTACTCTAATTAACATAAACGAGGTATGTAGTTTAATAGAATTAGCACATCATTATCAGCAATCTGTTTAGAAAATCCCTTATTTATCCAACCCAATGTCCATTATTACACGTAATTGGGTTAAATTCATATGGGAAAAATAATATTAGGACTTTATAGAATGATTGACGAAGATATTAGTTAATGACCCAATCTAGACTCTACCACTAGGGAATGATTGGTTGTTTTATCTATAGTGATTAATCTAAGAAATGACATGGTAGATTCCTTATTCAGAATGATAGAGTTATTTCCAATGCATAAATGAAGGTAATTATTCATGAACAAAACCATCCTACTCATCCTATTGAGTTAGAAATTGTAATCATTTCTATGAAAATATGGACACATTATCACTATGAAAAAATTGTGAGATATATACAGTTCATAAGAGTCTAAAAAATATTTTCTCATAGAAATAAATAAACATTATGCAAATGAAATTTCTTTATCTACTCAACGATTGTGATTGTATTATAAAATGCCACATAGAAAAGGCATATAGGTAGCTGATGTATAGACTTCAAATCATCGTATTATTCTCCAAAAATGAGGATTGACAATGATCCCTTGTACATGGATCTATTGAGAATGGACACAGAAATTAACAAAGAAGTTAAAAAGTCATTACTTTTTAGATTTGTTTCCCAAACGTATTATTATAATTCCTCAAAATCTCCCATCCACTTGATTAGAACAATCAGAAGAAATGTAATGCTGTGAAATATGGGAAGATTGCGGACCGTGTGTGTGAAGATGATGTTTTGAAATTTTGGAAGAGGCATTGTGTTCAGGCTCTACATAAACTAAAATAGAGTTATTGGGTGATTCACAAATTTTGAATTTATCCATCTATCCTAGTATCACTTGATGTATATTGATTTTAAGGAAAATTGTAGTTGGGATAACATGAAGAAGGAAATAATAAAATTTGAATCAAGATGTTTAGTTTGTCAACAAGTGACAGTTGAACGACAATATTCCATAGAAGTCATAAAACCTCTAAATATTTCTACATAGAAATGGGATGAATTCACCAGGAATTGTTAACCTGGATAACCCAGAACTCCAAGATAGAATTCTATAATATGGGTAATTATTGATCAGGTTATGAAATCTGCACATTTCCTCTATATAAAGGATGATTTACCTCCCGAGAACCTAGAAATAATATATGTAATAGATTTCAAGAGATATCATGGAGCACCTCTCTAAATTGTTTCTAATAATGTTCCATGATTTATATCAAAATTCTAAAAAATTGTTAAAAAATATATAGATATCTAGATCTGATTGATTACTACTTATCAACCACATACTGAATGGAAATCAGAAAGCACGATCCATTCCTTGGAGGACATGTTGAGATCTTGTTCACATGAATTTCAAGGTATTTGGGCTCAATATTTGATTTTGTGGAGTTTTTCTACAATAATAGTTTCCATTCAGGTATTCAAATGGCACCATCAAAAGAATATTTTGGAAAGAGATGTCGTACACCAACATGTTGGGATGAAGTTAGAGACATAAGGCTGATGGGTCTAGTTATTGTAGGGTAAACAATATTGAATTTAAAGGCTATTCAAGGCCATATCAAATCATCTCATAGATGATAAAAGATCTATGATGGTATCTAAAGGAAATATTAGAAATTTCAAGTGGGAGATCATGTTTTCTTATATTTATTTCCATGGAAGTGTGTAATATGATTTAAGAAGAAATATGAACTGAGTCCTAGATACATAGAACATTTTGAAATTATGGAGAAAATTTGAGATGTTTCATATAATTGGGTTATACCACCTAGCCTTTCAAAAGTACACATTGTGTTCCATATCTAATTGCTGAGAAAGTATATGATAGAACTAATACATGTCTACACTTTTGAAGGAATAGAGTTTGAACCAGACCTACCATTCTATGAAGAGCCTATCAAAATTATGGACACTAAAGAACAAGTGTTGTGGAATTATATGAAACATCTGGTGAAGATATATTGTAAAAATCATAAAATAGAAGAAGATAAATGGGAGCCTAATGAGAATATGATGAAGACCTAGAAAACTATTCATGGGTAGTAACATTCAATGAATTTTGAGGACGATGTTTATTGAAAGGATGGTAGAATGTTACACCACATTTTTTTGAAAATAAATATTGAATGCATGAATCATTGAGTCCCTACAAAACCTTAAATTTTATAATATATACATTAAACATGACATTACATGTACTATGTTTTTAAATCTGAAAAATTTTATTCTATAGTTACGTTCAGTATGTTATTTAGAGTCTGATAAGAAAAAAATAATTTTTGGTCACTAATAAAAATCCTTTATGAATATTAATATGAATTGTAATATGATTGTAATTAATAGTAAATAATATTATAATTTTATTTTAATAAGGTAACATTATAATGAGATCTTGATTAATTTTTCAATGTGATATAAAATGAATTATATTTCTAAAATTTTCATTTTTAAATTTAAATATTATTTTACTGAAAAATTAAATTAATATTATTTAGAAAATTATTATCAAAAATTGGAGTTCATTTTTGATATGTACAAATTTAAAAATTGTCAGGCTGATGTTTTTGGATTTTTCGATAATACTTGAATTTTTGCTGAATAGGTAAATAAGATAATTTACGATAAATAGTATATAAATGATTTTCTGGGTCATAGGTGCGGTAACGATGACGTGATGACACATGGTTCAAACTCACATGCACATATGACTATTCATGTTCACATGAATCAATAATATTGATTTTCTTTGGAAAAATAATAATATAAGTATTAACATATTCAAAAATTTCTCCACTCCTCCACTATAAAAACCCTATATATCTCCCTCTTCTATTCACTCCTATAAGCCTTGGAGCTCCCCAATGATCAACCGGAATACCATTCACTAGTAACTCCACAAATCCTAGAGTTATTGGTCTATTGAAAGGAACAAAACCCTTCGTTTAAAGAGATAATCAAGGATGTTGATTCAAGAGTTAAATTGATATTTTATTTCTTTCATTTTAAATTCATGATCCTTTAAATTGTTACCCCCTCCACATAATCTATAAAAAATTACACGATAACTATTGAATCATATATATATAGTTTAAATATATTATGTTAATGGAATAACCCTCATCAATTTCTTTACACTATCTATTTTATTTTATAAATGAAACCATCGTCGTTGTTGTACCAATTTACAACCTTCGTGGATGATGAATTTTTGTTCTTCAATTTATCATAATAAACTATTCATAAAACAATTTTTAAATTTGAACCGGTCTATAATATATGTATTATAACTTCTTTAATATTATGGGACCAATATATTTACGTAATATCAAATCATATGACAAAACGAGTTCATAATAATGAAAATACTACTATAATAATCTATGTGATTTTCATTAATATTTCACCTAAGAGTCATCCTCATGGAATGCGGAAATTTATTTATAAAACCATTAACACATATAGTTGTATCTAAATAATATATAAACTCAATTATATATAATTACAACCATTCCACAAGATCACTGTTACATAAAATTATGTTAACCAATTATGAAAATCATGAAAATTGACACTCCAGAAGGATGAAATTCATTATTATAAATTATTAATAAGGACGGAAAAAACAAAAAATTAAAAAAAAAATTAAAAAAATTGCTTATAGATTCTGAAATTTATTATTAATGAGTATTATTTCGTATTTCAGTACCATAAGGATCCGATTGGATCATTCGGACTTAAGGTAAGGGGTTTTCACCCGAACATCTATTTTCATTTAGGTTACATTAATTGTCAAAAAATCGTATTTAAATCACATTAATTCATATGTAATATTCATATTTTTTGTGGGAATGAAATAAATATATATATATATAAACCAAAATCATACCTTCATTTATGTGTAGTTATATTTTTTAAAAGGATAGTTCAAAATTTCTTACTAAAATACAGTCCTGATTCAATGGAATTTCTCAAATTATTATCTATTTTCATCAGAACACTATAATTTGATTCTAGAAACCATTATATTTATAAAATAACACATTTTGTTATAAAAATTATATATTTCTTCAATTATGGTTTTATAAAAATTCTTTTCCAAAATAACTATTCTTTTCAATGTAAAAGAGTATTTATCTAAACAATTACACAACGATTTTATAAGAGTAACTTAATCTATTAAAAAAACATGTTGATTATTATGTATGATATCATCTACCATATTTAATTGAATTATTTATGAATAGTTTGAATCATTATATGCAATCTTATAACTATTCACCAATTTATTCTGAATGGTTAGTGTTTAGGATTAATGATTAAGGATTGTTATTTACATTTCATATGTTTTTTTCAATATTAATGTATATGTTGTTTATCTTCATACCCAATTAGATGGGGAATGAATTGGACATATTAATTAAAATATGAGGATCTCTATACCCCATCAGTTATTTGTTAGGACTCATGAGACAATTACATGTGGACAAGGATGAGTGCTTTCCCATTCTCAGCATTGGTTTTGGCTGAGGCATTAATCATTTTTAGACCCCTTGTCCAAGGCCATGATGGTATGTTTCCCAATGTTCGAAATATTCACTACCCCAATTATGAAGCTAGTAATATAGTTATTATGTGGTTATTTGACTAGTATAATACCCATGATTATGTTTTATTATGGAATTATTTACTCAACTCATATTTATGCTACAATGGGTTCTTGTTTATTATTTGTAAAGGAATGTGTTTACAATTATTCACCATGCCTAAGGTTTATGTTTATTTTATCTTCAAATTTATTTCATAATATTACTCATCATTTTATCTCACCCATTCATTATTATTTATCTTCTCATGACATGAAGAAGTTTACTATGAATGGCCTTCAAAGATAAACATATATCTGGGGATGTTTCCAATAAACATTTTATGTTGTTTTTTCAATTCATTTTGTAATTTTGAACTTATGTATATATCTATCTTATTAAATCTATAAAAATATTCATTCAATCAGGAAATGAATTTCTTGTAAGCATTCCAATGTACTGTAATAATGAACTGGATCCATGAAAATGGGGTATGGTCTTCACAACTATCCACACCCTTGAGAACATGTTGAGAGCATAGTCAATGAACATCTAAGGAAAATGGGATCAACATCATCTTCTAGTTGAGTTCTCTTAGGACAACAGCTTCCACTCCAGAATAAAACTGGATCCTTATGAATCCCTTTATAGGGATAGATGCACAACACTAGGATATTGGGATAAAATTGGAGTGTGATAACTTCTAGGTCCATAAATGGTCAAAGAAATGATTCAGAAAGTTAAGACAACCACGCATCACATCAATGCATCTCTGGTTCGACATGATATCTATGATGACAACCATCGACGAGACCATGTGTATGATTTTGGAGATATGGAATTCCTCCACATATCACCACGGAATAGAGGTTTTAGATATGGGAATATTGGAAATCTTGTTACAAGGTACGTCCCCTATTTTGTGATCCTTGGTCTCACTGGAGCAGTGAACAATCAACTAATACTCCCACCAAACCTATATCAAGTACATGATGTATTCCAATTATCACTCATTCTGAATTAATACATGAACCATTTTATGTACTCAATCCAATGGTGTTACCATTTAATAACGACCTCTCTTTCGAAGATAAGCTATTGAGTATCTTATGTAACAGGGTAAAAGTTATACGAAATAAGATAATGACCCTCATCAACGTCTTGTGGAGAACCCAAAATATTGATGAAGCAACATGGGAACTGGAGGAAGTGATGATGAAAATTTACCCTCATCAGTTTTAGTTTGGGAAAAAGTAAATTTGTGGGAAAATACTTCTTATGGGGGGGAGGTTGTAATGACCAAATAAATTATAAATAAAGTTACCTTTATTTTAATTTCTTCTAGGTATAAAAAACACATGAACTTTTCTCTATTGGGTTTAAATGATTATTAAGTATCAGTACTATTGATAATATATCCACTGATATGTGATCAAATTACTAATATAAATAATAGGATTAAAAATTCTTTTCAACAAAAAAAAAGGAGGTGATGGCCCCATACAGTAGAATCTGGCCATATGAAACACATTTATTAGAACATGGGAAGGTGGTAGAATACATTGAATTTTCTCTTGACTAATCCCAAGCCTATCTTCAACATGTTATTCTTGAACTAAATTTCTTATTAGAGAAGATCATGTTAATAGAGATAACCACCTGGGTAATGTTATCTGATCTTCCCCAAGATTCTGTCACTATATATCACCTTACCCTTAGGTATTATAGGGGTTTCATAAGGGGTTATGTAATAATGTATTAATTAAATATTTTGTAATCCATTTTTATAAATAAATGGCTTATTCCATTTATTCTTTTATGATAATGGTCTTTCTTAAAAAGCCATTGATAGAATTTGATATGTTGAATATTTGGGTAAAAATGTTATATTTGAGAAAAATATAAATTAGATTATACTATAATTTATATTAATAAAATAATAAATATAATTATTATAAATAATTATTATATCCGTTCCATATCTATAAATGATTATGAAATCTTATTGAGGAGAGTTATATTTTATATACGATAAAACAAACAGTGTAATTTTAAGGAAATTATTTTAAGAAATTAATTTTTTTTGAATAAAATAATATTATAATAAAATGTTATTATTAAATCACATTTATTAAATTTCAATTATCATATAATTTTTATGATTGACATTGTAAATTATATTAATGTTTAGAAACTGTTTTAGTCAAATCTTTCAAATTTTTAAAAAATCATGATTATTATTTTAAAAGTAAGGATTCAAAGCATTAGAAATTTTTTTAGAAAATTTGAATATTGTTTTTTGAATCAGGACATCGAAATAATCCTACTATGATCTTTTCATAATTTTCTAGGGCAGTTTATTTGTTTGGTAAAAATTAAATAATATATAAATATATAGTGTCTTTTATGAAATCATAATGAAATAATAATGACGTAATAAAATATGATAAATGGTATCTTCATCCAAATATATTTTTTCCAATAAAATATTATTATTTTATGTTTATTTGATTTATTTTTTCAATCTATAGTGAATCTTCCAATAGATTTAAAATATTTAAAGATTTCTAAATCTTTTCCTTGAATGTGTGACTCACATCCACTTAAGCAAGGGAAACAATTTAATATCATCAGACCATAGATTTATAAATTAATTTATAACACTCTCCTTTTCCAAAAACTATTGTAAAACCATGGGATGGTTTGTGGTTTTTAATATTTTGGGGTGTACGGTCGAAAGCCTAAATAATAAATAATTATCCCACCTTTCCTATATAAACCCACCCATCCACACATTCCTATTCACTCTAACTCGACGAATCACATCCTCATTATTCTATACACTCTCTACATACTTCCCAAGATTTATATTCGCCCATGGATCATCTCTCAATCCTCTCCCATGTATTTGAAATCACACATCCAAGTAATGTATTTATTCTTAGATCCTTTTTATCTGAGTTTCGTTATGTTGTTATACTATTTTATATTTAGTTAAAAACATTGGGGTATGATTCCCCCAGCCCCCATACTGCTATCCTTATGATTGAATGATGATATACCCCTTTATCCCTCATTAATAGCTTCCATGTACACTCGTTTTCAGGCCAAAATTATGTGAAGGGTATCTCTCTTCTTATATCCATTTAAGAAGTTTTTTTATTATGCATAAAAACTCTATCATATGTGATGAGATATAATGTTCCAATATTTCATCACTATATATTTCATTTATAAATGATTAGGTAATCCTTTCTCTCTCATCAACCAAATTTATGAATTACTATATGATGTCATTATGGGGCAGAAATTGCACCATAATTTTCCACACAAAAATCATCATGTAGCGTATATCATAAACATTTCTCTATCATGGGTATTAACCTTTATTATTATGTACTTTATTATTATATTCATGCATTTATGTATTCCACATTACATTACAATGGAATAAATGAGGATGATTTAAAAATCCATTTTTTATGATCTATATGGCACACCTTAGCATTATATTAAAATGTTTATGAAGGATTCCCCTAGATAGAACTCCGATGCTTTGGGTATTTTTTAATGTCCTTGTAAAGACCCAGAAATTTAAAATGAAATTATTTTTCTTAATTTTCTTTGAAATTTTACAAGAACACAGTTTCTGATGGCACCTGATTTCGAGGCCCGGTGTGCCTGGAATCATTTTCTGAAGTTTGGATCGGGTACGTTCAGTGAACGAACAAGCGGGGTTTTCTAACTTTTGAATTGGTGCTCAGAATCGAATTCTGAGGGCACCAATGGAATCGCAGTGCCAGTATTTGATTAGAAATGCCTTTTTCAGAGTTTCGTTTTCTCGGGTGTGGGTTTTAATTTTTGGGGTTAAGTTAAGAAATAAAATAAAGTGGTGCGACAACTTTATTTTTATTTCACTTAAAGCCACTTAAAGCCACTTAAGCTAAGTTGAAGCGGATAAGGTGGAACCCAAAATATCCTACCCTCTTGGTAGGATATTTGTGATGTGGGGCACGCACGAGCCCCACAGTTTCTTTTCCTCTAAGTAACGCACCCGCAAAAACCCTTTTTAAATGAAAGTCAACAGGTGCATTTCTAAAATTCTTAACGCCCCTATTAATTGGGCAGTTAAGTCGTTACCATTAATTCATCGAATTAATGGTTCGTTTCATAACTTTTTTTTTCAATCGTTGGCATGGGAATAAAATAAGACCAACACATGTCTTTCTTTGGGGTGGCTTGTTGAGAGGATTTGGAGAAACTCCATCTTCATCCTCCTTGGCGAAGAACTCAAAGAATGCGAAGAATGCGAAGAACGCGAAGAACACTGGCCTTCGACGAAAGGCGACGAAGAATGCCGAACCCTCGGATATCGACGACGTGATGTTGTGTACTGCGATGCCGACGATTATCCTTCCGCGATGTTCTTCTGCAATTTTTCTTCCCCTCAACAATCTTCGATCATCAACTACTGGAGGTAGGGGATTACAGTTCCTTAATTCATTGTGAATTATATCCTCAATATGGATTTAATTGATGCAATAATATCTGTGTGATTTTTTAATCTGGAGTTTGACGACGCGACGCCGTGTACCGCGACAACAGTGACGCCCATCCGCAACGCGACAGTCCTCTTTTTCCGAGACAGTCATCTCTGTGACGAATTCACGTCCGACGACTACGACGAGGTAGGGGTTGATTATTTTAAATCATTGTGATTTATACCCGTGACGTGTGATTAAAATTGTTGTGAGACTTTTTAACCACTAACACGGTGGGTGGGGCCTAACGAACAAGTTCGAACCCACCGCCCCTTTCGTTCTTAGTGTGCAAAATGACGAACATTGAAAAAAGCAGTCGCACGGGCGACGTAAGGTCCTCGTAGTGATGGACGGACCCCGTGAAAGTTTTTTGGCGAAGACGGCAAGGAATTCTGACCACCGGAACTCATCTGGTGGTCCGCTGAGAAAACCGCAGGCGCGCCCTGCCGGCACGGTGGCGCCGGAGGCGGAAGGAGGCGGCGGAAGGCGGCGGCGCCCGGCACGCCGCTGAGGAGAACCGCCGCGGCTGAAGTCATGGTGGCAGCTGGCAGACCCGCGACCGCGCGGGTCCGGTGAGGGACGAGACGTGGCCGGCTGTCTCGTCCGCTGGCAAGGTTGGCCCCACGCGGGCCGCGGTTCCTTCACGTGGGGGTAGCGCGCCCCCAGCGCAGCTCGGTCTTAACCGGCCGAGCCGACCCCTGGCGGCCGGGCCGCGCCCACACCGACCGGGCCGGGTCGCGCCTAGGCCGGGCCAGGCCACCCAGGTTCGGTCGGGCCGCGCAGGCCAGGTCGGACCTGGACCCGGGTCGGGTCGACCCGGTTCATGCCGACCCAGGGGGGTTGGCCCGGGTCGGTCTGGGCCCAGACTCCCCGTTTTCAGACCCTTTTCAGTGTTTTGCATGTATCTTGATGTACGGGACTCCGATCGATGCACCGTCATCGAAGATGCGATCCTTGGACCGAGACGGTCATTTGGACATATCACACTCAAGGTTTCGGAATACTTTGGGTTCAACCGGGTTGGTTCGTGCAGGGAACCAACCGGGCCCTCTGAGAGGAAACGCTCATAACTTTAACTCCGGACGTCTGATTGACGTGTCGTCGACTTTGATGGATTCCTCTATGTGAGATGGATCTCTGGATTACTATTCTCGAGGTTTGGATGCCGTCGGAGTGCGGTCAGATTGGTTTCCTCATGAAACCAACCGGGCCCCAAGAACAAAAAAAGGCAATAACTCACAGTCTGGGCGTCCGATTGAAACGCCGTCTATCTCGTTGAATTCCTCTTGATGAGGCGGAACTTTTGGAAGACTTCTCTTGAGTTTTTGTTGCAGTTTGATAGTGTCCGGGTTTGATTGCAGCCGAAATCCAACCGGGCCCCTGGAACGGAAAAGCTCATAACTTGAACACCGAACGTCCGTTTGACGAACCGTCAGCGGCATTGGTGATAACGTGGAGAAATAGTCCCTATGAGTATAACCTATGAGAGTTCGAGGTATAGTTGAGATATGGCCAGGTTGGTTCGCACACGAAACCAACCGGGCCCCGAGGACGAAAAGGCTAGTAACTCACAGACCGGGCGTCTGATTGACGTGCCGTCTGTTGTGTTGAGACCCCTATGACGAGGCATTCCTTTGAGATACTTCCTCGTGGAACATTGTGATACTTGTAGTATCGACCAGAATCTCATGGAGCAGACCCTCTCGAAGACGAGCGTGCGGAGTACAGAGACCATGTAGCCGGCTGAGACCTGACGACTACTTGACCGATCGACTCGGTGTGTTTCAGATAGCCTAGTGGGGAGCGCTTGGTTGTAGCGGCAGACCCATGGTGGAGGAGCGCTTGGTTGCAGTGGCAGACCCGTGGTACTCAACAGAAGGAGTACCTCTGGAGGCTATGAGGGTGAGCGCTTGGTTGTAGCGGCAGACACACGACGAAGGAGCGCTTGGTTGTAGCAGCAGACCCACGATACTCAACAGCAGGATTACCTCTAGAGGATATGAGGGGAGCGCTTGGTGGTAGCGGCAAACCCATGGTGGGAAGCGCTTGGTTGTAGAAGCAGGCCCACAGTACTCAATAGGAGGAGTAGCTCAGCAGTCTTAGGATAGTGAGAAGTACCTCGGAGTCGTGACAGGACCACTGTACACTTCAGAGATGGGGCTCTTCAGCAGTTACAGTTTCGATAATGAAAATCCTGGTTTGAGCTGAGTCTATGACCTTTGTGTTTACCTCATTATTAAGATTGGTCACTTGATAACTTGGCTATATGTATGGTCATATACCAGGGTAGTATTTATCCATTGATTTTATAATCTTATGTTTCCTCATTATTGACATGGGTTACTTGATAACTTAGGTATATGTATGGGAATATACCTAAGTAGAGGTTATCTGTTGAGATATTCATTGTGGTTATCCTTGTTGGTTTTAGTGAGACCATGAGGGTATCGGGGTCCCTACTGAGTAGCTTATACTCACCCATGCACAGGCTATGCCTGCACTACGTTGTGTTGGTTGCAGACAACAGACAGCGTTGATCGCGGTTGAGGTTGGTGGAGCAGGTCAGTACCCGGAGGTGGACCACTGGGAGGAACATACTCAGAGCAGACGGCTGGACTCGAGGAGATGTGGAGACTATCTGTACTCACCCTTCAGGTGGGACTTCCAGTGGACGACTCGACGTAGCGGCTTTACTTTCAGTTGTTGTTTTCCCTTTCTAGTTGTACTTTACTTCAGTTTGGGTTTGTATTCTGGCCCACTTACTTTTCGTAACTTACTTGTATCGGCTTTTACTTATTGTTTACTTCTACTGCTTTCTTGCTCTATGGTGTTTGTTTACTTTACAAAGGCAATGCCTTCCCTTTTTACCAGGATTTACGCCTAGGTGCTAGTCTCCAGCCCCTGGCCTATGGAAGACGGTCTTGGGGTAGTCACGACACGGGCCCTGAGGACGGTCGTGACAAATTGGAATCAAATGAGTTCGGTTCTATCGCAGAACTCAAGACTCTGGTCATTTTATATGTGAAGAAATAGTGTTGAGAGTACTGAGTGCAGTTATCAGTCCAGGGAGTCCAGTGTTGGTGCGGCAGCCGACATATCCGTACACCAGGACCCTAACTTCTGATTTCAGACTTAATACTTGAAAACAATGATTGCGTGTATATTTTAAAAGGGTTTCCCTTCAAAAAGATCAAACCAGGTCATCTCACTAGGTAAAATTGTTTGACCATGTCACGTTGTTTCTTTCATGATGCCTTTTCACAGACGACCAGCTAGAGCCCAGAGGGATTTGCGTACTGATAGCCTGGCGAGCGACGAGGCTTCGGTACAGGGCCCTCTTGCAGTTGAGGCACCATAGGTACTACCATACGTTGGGCCACCAATGCCACCAGCCCCAGAAGTTGGCAATGCACACCACTTGAGCGCACTGCACGAGTTCCAGCGTCAGAGGCCACCTAGGTTCCAGGGAGAGACGAACCCTTAGGCGACTGAGGATTGGCTGGAGGCTGTGGTGAGAGTCTTTAGACTAGTGGGGACTCCAGCAGACATCATGGTGATCTTTGATGCCAACCTTCTTCAGGCAGCAGCAGGCAGGTGGTGGAGCCACTTGTTCCAGTTTTTCGATGAGATGACCTTCACATAGGAAGTATTTGTGACCTTCTTCAGGGTGGAGTTTGTGCCAGTAGCTCTACACCCCGAGCATGTACAAGAGATGCTACCTTTGCCAAAGGATTTTCGATCAGTAGTGGAGTCATCTGTGGGTAGTATACAGATGATGCAGAGGTCCAAGTGGACTAGAGGCATCTGTACGAGGAGCAGGAAGTGTTATGAATGCGGTAGGAGGGGTCACCTGTCACGTGACTATCTGACCCCTGCATAGTCGATCCACAGGCTTTAGAGGAGCCACCTAGGCAGAAGCAGCGGTAGGTGCTTGAGCAACAGCCGAGCAGTGGACAAGGCATTAGAGATTCAGGAGCAGGTGTACAAGAGCAAAACTAGTGGATACGTCCCTTGTACTTATACTTCCATGTTGCTTTTGTTTTTGTGTCTTTGTAATATGAGCTGCAATAATAAAAAGACACTTATCTTTGTTTCCTTTCCTGTCCTTTTGTTTGGTTGATACTGAGTGGTCCTGGTTAAGACTGTTGACTTGACCCTCACTTTTGAGATTTCTACTAGAGGATACCCAGTGACCTCACACTTATGCCGACAGTGTGACTCGACCCTTGGAGGTGAGAGTGACAGTTGGATCTCTTGGTAGTTACGTCGAGGCCTTACGACGTCATCCATGGAATGAATGCATCCTTCATGTCAGGATTGACTGTATTAGGCAATGGACATGGTTCATCAAGGGGATGAGACCGAATTTATCTTTTCGGCAAAGGAGAAATTTTAGCAGCTCTTTCATATCGTAGGCATGGATGGTGGGGCGGATGAAGACTGCACCATGCAGTAAGAAACGGGAAACCGGCGCCAGTCTTGAGACTCAGGCGTGTTAAATGTTTCAATAAGAGGAAGCTTAAGAGAGAGATGAGTCTGCGAAGTAGAAGACCTGGAGGCAGAGCTTGGAGAGCAGCATGAGGTGGTGTACGTTTTAACATTCTACAACCACCCACCATAGCTGTCCCTACCAGGCTCAGGGAGCTGGAGGGCGGGGTGAGAGAGTAGCTGCATGCGGTCAGGGAGAGTGACCCAATGGCTCTAAGAATGATTTGAGGGACAGTCGGTGTTCACTACTAGCTTCCGTAGTAATAGACATTGATACGAATCATTCCTTCCTTCCATGAATCTTGTCCCATACCTAGAGTTTCCGATAAGCCGTAGACTTGACCCTCATGTCTGGAGATACCTTGGGAGAAGACTTGATAATCACACTTACGCCGATAGTGTGGTCAGACCCTCGAGGAGAGAGTTTCAGTTGGAATCTCTTGGTGGAAGCGTTGAGACCTTACGACGTTGGTTTGAGTATGGACTGGGAAATCATAGTTCATACACAGATTGACGTTATTAGGCAAAAAAGTTGTGGTTTAACTATGACGCTGGGATAGGTTTTCCTTGGTCGGCGAAAAGGAAACCCCAGGCAGCACAGGATAAACTCGTGCACAGGAGGGTGTGACCAATCACTCTTGAGTCGGTCAACCTTACCTTCATGGCAACAGTCGTATTGAGTTTCATTTCTAAAAGGAATTTGAGACCTCTAGAGTTTGAGGATTACGATCAAGTCCTTATATGGGTCTCACCTTGACGAGGTTTACGGAGATGTGGTCTAGGCGACAAGTTATCTCTGAAGTTCGACGGACCTTTCTAGGTCCCCAGCTGGCTAGGCGAGGTAGTTTACTGCTTGGACCATCCACCTTAGTTGCATCAGGTGAACGACGACTTCCACGTATCTCAACTGAGGAGATACGTCCATGATCCTTCACGTATCATCGACCATGGGGAACGGAAATTTGGCGATGGGATGACATTCATATAGGTTCCAGTTGAAATCAAGGATCAACATGAGCAGATTCTACGAGGATGGTCGATTCCTTGGGTGCATTTTTAGTGGAAGTACGAGAACCTCCAGGTGAGAACATGGGATCGGAAGGCTCAGATGCATGCTCAGTACCGCGTTGTATCCCTAGTTTGTGTTTAAGCTTTACGGGGATGTAAATCCCTGAGGTGGGAGTAATGTAAAGACCCAGAAATTTCAAGGGAATTTTTTTTTCTTAATTTTCTTTGGAATTTTGCAAGAATTTAGTTTCTTACGACACCTGGTTTCGAGGCCCGGTGTGCCCGGAATCATTTTCCGAAGTTTGGATCGAGTACGTTCAGTGGACGAACGAGCGGGTTTTTCTAACATTTGAATCGGTGCTCGGAATCGAATTACGAGGGCACCGATGGAATTACAGGGCCGATATTTGCTTAGAAATGCCTTTTTCGGAGTTGCGTTTGCTCGGGTGTGGGTTTTAATTTTTGGGGTTATGTTAAGAAATAAAATAAAGTGGTGCGACAACTTTATTTTTATTTCACTTAAAGCCAATTAAAGCCAGTTATGCTAAGTTGAAGCAGATAGGGTGGAACCCAAAATATCCTACCCTCTTGGTCTGATATTTTTGATGTGGGGCCTGCAGGAGCCCCACCATTTCTTTTCCTCTAAGTAACACACCAGCGAAAACCCTTTTGAAATGAAAGTCAACCGGTGCGTTTCGTAAATTCTTAACGCCCCTATTAAATGGGTAGTTATGTTGTTAGCATTAATTCATTGAATTAATGGTTCATTTCTTAAAATTGTTTTTCAATCGTTGGCAGGGGAATAAAATAAAACCAACACATGGCTTTCTTGGGGGTGGCTGGTTGAGAGGATTTGGAGAAACTCCATCTTCATCCTCCTTCGCGAAGAACGTGAAGAACGTGAAGAACGCAAAGAATACGAAGAACGCGAAGAATGCTGGCCTTCGATGAAAGGAGATGAAGAACGCAGAACCCTTGGAGATCGACGACGAGACGCCGTGTACCGCGACGCCGACAATTCTACTTCTGCGACGTTCTTCTGCGACGTTTCTTCCCCGCAACAATATTCGATCATCAACTGCTGGAGGTAGGGGATTACGGTTCTTTAATTCTTTGTGAATTATATCCTCAACATTTATCTAATTGATACAATTAAATCTGTGTGATTTTTTAATCTAGAGATTGACGGCGCGACGCCGTGTACCGCGACGACAGTGACGCCCATCCGCGACGCGACGATCCTCTTTTTCCGTGACGGTCATCTCTGCAATGAACTCACGTCCGATGACTACGAAGAGGCAAGGGTTGATTATTTTAAATCGTTGTGATTTATACCCGTGGTGTGTGATTAAAATTGTTGTGAGACTTTTAAACCGCTAACGCAGTGGGTGCGGACTAACGAACAAGTCCGAACCCACCGCCCCTTTCGTTCATGGTGTGCGAAACAACAGACATCGACAAAATCAGTCACACGGGCAACGTAAGGTCCTCGCAGTGAAGGATGGACCCCGGGAAGGTTTTTTGGTGAAGACGGAAAGGAATTCCGACCACCGGAACTCATCCGGTGGTCCGCGGAGCAAACCGCCGGTGCGCCGCCGAGGAGAACCGTCACGGCTGAAGCGGCGGCGGATGCCGGTAGACCCGCGACTGTGCGGGTCCGCCGAGGGATGAGACATGGCCGACTATCGCTTCTGCTGGCAAGGGTGTCCCCAGGCGGGCCGCAGTTCCTTCACGCGGGGGCAGCATGCCCTCCGCGCCGCTCGGCCGTAACTGGCCGAGCCGACCCCTGGCGGCCGGGCCGCACCCGCGCCGGCCGGGCCGGGTCGCGCCCTGGCCGGGCCGGGCCACCCAGGCCAGGTCGGGCCGCGCAGGCCGGGTCGGACCCGGACCCGGGTCGGGTCGACCCGGTTCGGGCCGACCCAGGGGGGTTGGCCCGGGTCGGTCAGGGCCCAGACCCCCCGTTTTCGGACCCTTTTCGGTCTTTTGCCCGTATCTTGAGCTACGGGTCTCCGATCGATGCACCGTCAGTGACGATGCGATCCTTGGACCGAGACAGGGGCTTTGACATATCTCACTCATGGTTTAGGAATACTCTGGGGTCGACCAGGTTGGTTCGTGCACGGAACCAACCGGGCCCTCGGAGAGGAAACGCTCATAACTTGAACTCCGGACGTCTGATTGACGTGTCGTCGACTTTGATGGATTACTCTAAGTGAGTCGGATCTCTGGCTTACTCCTCTCGAGGTTTGGATGTTGTCGGAGTGCGGCCGGGTTGGTTCGCTCATGAAACCAACCGGACCCCTAGAACAAAAAAAGCCAATAACTCACAGACCGGGAATCCGATTGACGCGCCGTTTGTCTCGTTGAATTTCTTCTTGATGAGGCGGAACTTTTGGAATACTACTCTTGAGTTTTGGATGCATTTGGATAGTGGCCGGGTTGGATTGCACCCGAAATCCAACCGGGCCCCTGGAACGAAAATGCTCATAACTTGAACACCGGACGTCCGTTTGATGAACTGTCAGCGGCGTTGGTGATCACGTGTCGAAACAGTCCCTATGATTATACCCTTTGAGAGTTCGGGGTACAGTTGAGATATAGTTGGGTTGGTTCGCACAAGAAACCAACTGGGCACCGGGGACGAAAAGGCTATTAACTCACAGACCGAGCATCCGATTGACGCGTCGTCTGTTGCGTTGAGACCCATGTGACGACGCAGTCCGTTGAGATACTTACTTGTGGAACTTTGTGATACTTGTAGTATCGACCAGCAGCTCGTGGAGCATACCCTCTCGGAGATGAGCTTGCGGAGTATAGAGACAGTGTAGCCGGCTGAGACCTGACGACTGCTTGACCGATCGACTCGGTGTGTTTCGGATAGCCCAGTGGGGAGCACATGGTTGTAGCGGCAGACCCACGGTGGAGAAGCACTTGGTTGCAGTGACAGACCCATGGTACTCAACAAAAGGAGTACCTCTGGAGGCTATGAGGGGGAGCGCTTGGTTGTAGCCGCAGACCCGCGGTACTCAACAGAAGGATTACCTCTAGAGGCTGTGAGGGGGAGCGCTTGGTGGTAGTGGAAGAACCATGGTTGGAAGCACTTGGTTGTAGCAGAAGTCCCATAGTACTCGACAAGAGGAGTACCTCAACAGTCTTAGGTTAGTGAGCAGTACCTCAGAGTCATGACAGGACCACTGTACACTCCAAAGATTGGGCTCTTCACAAGTTACAGTTTCGATAATGAAAATCCTGGTTTGAGCTGAGTCTATGACCTTTGTATTTACTCATGATTAAGATGGGTAACTTGATAACATGGGTATATGTATGGGCATATACCTATGTAGTAGTTATCCATTGATTTCATAATCTTGTGTTTCCTCATTATTGAGATGGGTTACTTGATAACTTAGGTTTATGTATGGGCATATACCTAAGTAGATGTTATCTTTTGTGATCTTCTTTATGGTTTCCTTGTTGGTTTTAGTGAGACCATGAGGGTCTCGGGGTCCCTACTGAGTATCTTATACTCAACCTTGCACGGGCTATGCCCGCACTACGTTGTGTTGGTTGCAGATGACAGACAGCGCTGATCGCGGTTGAGGCTGGTAGAGCAGGTCGGTACCCAGAGGTGGACCACTGGGCGGAACATACTCGGAGCGTACGGCTGGACCCGAGGAGCTGTGGAGGATATCTGTACTCACCTTTCAGGTGGGACTTCCAGTGAACAGCTCAACGTAGCAGCATTACTTTCAGTTGTTGTTTTCCCTTTCCAGTTGTAATTTTCTTCAGTTTAGGTTTGTATTCTAGACCACTTACTTTTCCGAACTTACTTGTATTATCTTTTACATAGTGTTTACTTCTACTTATTGCTTTCTCTGTGGTGTTTGTTTACTTTACAAAGGAAATTCCTTCCCTTTTTACCAGGATTTACGCCTTGGTGCTAGTCGCCAGCCCTTGGCCAATGGAAGACGGGCTTGGGGTAGTCATGACACGGGCCCTGAGGACGGTCGTGACAGTCATGAAAGTCATGTTTGTATAGTGGATTAACTGATATCATTTAGGAAAGTTTTAAACCATGTTGGAAGTGGGGTTTAAATGATTTTATTATTTTAATTATGCAGTGTTTTATGTCGTTTCCACATTTCTATGTTATTATAATCATGTTACATCATGCCTCCATTCTCAAGTTTCTCAAATTCTTCATTGATATGTCTATTTCCAAACATGTATATATTCTTCATATAATTATTTTTTTACTCCCCTACTGGGCTTTATATCTCAACAATTTCTTATTTATATCATTAGGTTATCCCAAGCAATTCTAAGTAAAAAAGTAATGCAGTGGCCATGTAAAAGGAGTTTTCAATAAAAATGATGTATTTTAGGTCTTATTTTGTCATGTAATATTCATATGCCTCAAAGACACTAGACCTATCGATCTTATGAATTGTATTAAGTGAATTTTTAAGTAATAAATCATGTTTAAGTGACTAATATAGAGAATGTTTATTATATAGTATATCCAATATTCAGACCAGCAAGAATACTCTAGTCAGGGTCCTGTTAAAGAATCCAAATTAGGAAAATGATATGAAATTGATCAGGGGTTCCCCGAGAACAATACTTTTTCCTAATAGGGTAGCTCAGATCCCCAAGAGTTAGATGATTGGACTGAGAAATTAGAAAGGTTATTTGTTTTTCATGATACTACAAATGTAGTAATAGTGAAATGTGCATCATTCTTGTTCAGAGATCCATGTTGAAGGTTGCTGGATTTATAATTTATTATGGGAAGAATTAGAAAATTGATATTATGGATATCTAAGTCATATTTAATAATGAATGTTTTCCTATTTCAATGGAATTTTTCAATACATGGGTTTTTTTATCACCAATACAATAATTAATCTTGGATGGAGTATAGAAACAACTTTGTAGTGTTCATTCATCTTGTACTTATGGCAGAATCCATTATTATGTTAAAGATTCTAATGTTTAAAATGGGGTTGAATTTGGACATTCAGTATAGGGTATTCATGATAAAATGGAGTATGTATGTTAAGGTGGTGGATTATGCCACTATGGTTGAGATTTATCATGCATGAAATTCTGGTTTTTAAAGGTCATGTTTAGTGGAGTGTCAGGGAAGTCATGGGTATTCTGAAAAGAAACGAAATCATTATTATAAAGTGAATAATTTAGGTGGTAGCTCAGTCTATCCATTAAGAAATAAATTATATTTGAATTTAGATGTTGTTTCGGTCCAATTCCATCTATGTGCATGGTTATGACCTGTTAAGTAATCATGTATAGTCCCACCTACACGTTATCATCACTATAAAAATATGATATTTTTTTAAAAAAAATTTTACTACACACCCACATCAAGGTGTTTTAGGTTATGAAACCACGAGTGGAAGAATAATCCATTTATAACTATCATAGATAGTGAGATCATGGTTTGGTGGATGTGGAGGTAGGGTCGAATCTATAATGATATAGAGTCTTCTTAAGAGACATTTTCATGTTTATAGTCATGACTACACATATGAAGTGTAAAAGAACCTTCATTCTATAGATCAAAAACCAGTTGAATCAGATGAATTCCATATAATGGTACTAATTATATTGAAAAATCTACCTCTGTTATTTAATTTGAAATATGTTATTTTGAATACTTCATTTCATTTTGTATTTTTTAAATATTACAATTTCCTATTTTTAATATGTAATATGTAATGGATTATGTGACACTTAAATGCAATAAGATATATAATTGTTCATGTGTCCATCATTTTCTCTCAAAATTCCAGGGGTCGAATTGGTGGAAATCATTAAGGAAATCCCTGTCATGTAATAGATATTTCATATGAAGGTGCACATTTATTTTTATCAATGGAATGTTATTTTTTTTTATCTGAATTGGAGTACACGTGGTTTAAAAAGTGAGTTAGATCATCATCCAAATTTATTGGACCTCCGTCTCTAGATTAGGGTATACCATTTTTTGATCTCATCATTCATGATGGATAACGATGATAGAGCTTTTGTGTGCAGTTTAACTCCTATAGTAGATGTGTTCCCATATTAGTATCCTCTTTATTTCTTAGAATTTTCTCTTTATGGTGTTTTGAGTTAACCATGTATCTATAATTGATAAAAAATACAGTATATCTTACCTACTATCGTATACCCCTACTGAATTGAGTAAAAAAATATGTAAGTGGATGATATGAAATCAAAATGATTCGTTTTTCTGAGTGTCTCATCATGGTTTTCTCCAATTCTATTTTCTAAAATAGAAAATGGATCTCCTATGTTGTGTATTAACTACCCAATTTTAATTAATTCAATGTCAAAGATTAAGTACACCATTCAACAAATTGATGAAATATTTTATTTTCTCACGGGGAAAAGTTTTCCTGTAGTAGTGAAATGTGTTCTATGTATAAAGAAGTAAATTTTGATAGTTGCATGTCCCAATGATAGGCATTTGAATCAGGTACATCCATTTAGAGTACCTAGAGGATTTTGATTTTGATATTGTCTATAGACCAGAAAAAGGTTATGTGGTAGGGGATGCTTTGAGAAATAAATTTAAACTGCTATTGAAAAAAAATTCCATTAAAGGGTGAAATATGATGGTTATTATTTTATAGATATAGCTGGAACACAAGGAGCCTAGTGGATGTACATTAGTATATTGTGTTCATTTGAACCCTCCCTCATATAATTGATTAATCAAGTGATTTCTATATACAAATTTTTTCATCATTACATGAATTCTTTATATAGATTGGAGGTGATTATTGAGTGGTTTTTATTTCCGAGGGGAGTTATTTTTAAGGGTACAATTGTGTTTCCATTATGTCTTCAGAAAGTTGTGGTGTGGGATATCCCCCAGTCACAGTGGTAAAATAATCCCAAATATACTATGATTAGTTATGATATTCAATGCTGGTTTGGTGGACAAGTATGAGATAAGATATAGTTGAATTTGTATCCATGGGTTATACTTGTTATTAGGATAAATAAGTGTTCCCAAAAACCTCTTGTTTACTTCGTCCATTCACCATTCCTACCTAATAGTGGCATGGTGTCACTATAGACATCAATATTTGGCTAGCTTGTACACCCTTGGTAATTAAATCCATCTAGGTGGTGATTGAATATTTTAAAAAATCATCTCATTTCAAAATGATCAAATATTGGCTATGGATTTGGAATCTTCTTATTTTTATGATTAGTATATCATGAGGCATCATGGGGTTTTATCAGATATTGATTTAGATTGGGTCACTCATTTAATCTCATCCTTTTGGGAATGACATCATATGTAAATGAGAATTGAACTCATGTTGGGTATGGAATACAATCTATATACATATTCAAAGACATTGAAATTTATGCATATCTGTTAAGACAAGATATGATCAAGAATGGTAAATTTAAGAAGCTCATGGGAAAACCATTTGGCAGGGGTTATTTTTTTATGTAATAATAATTATCAATCCACAATAAGAAGGGATCTATTATTGTTGATTAATAGTAAGATGTTTACGTAGCCATTATGATTGAAAATGATGGGTGGGACATCATTATTGTGGCTATGTCCTATGAAACAGACATCTGATAAATTCCAATTGATCATGAATAGTTTTTTGACATCATAGAAAATCCAATTCACTTATGTTAATCAGTGGTGCCGAAACATGGAAAATGAAGAGGGTGATATGGTTCTTCTAATAGTGTCACCGTATTTGGGACACCATTATCTTGGTAATTTCGGTTAATATATATTTAAGTATGTTAGACCTGTTAACAATACTAATATAATTTTAAAGGTGGAATAAATGTTACCCTTTACCTTTCAGTTGATGTTGATTCATAATGTGTTCCATGTCTATTAATTGGGTATGGATAAACATATCTTTATCACATGCTGAATTTGGATGAATAAAAGTTCATATCAAATTTCTCTTAGATTTAGTAACTAATGAACACTGCGGATTCCATATAGTAATTGATTTTGGAAAAGTCCTTGTGATTGGTTTAGGTACATTGGAAGCATATGAATGATGAACATGAGATTTTGGGGAGAATTACTTGGGTGTGAGAGAAATACACACTCTTAATCGCTAGACAGAATACAAAATTTCATTCTGAGGGCTGAATTTTTTCCTTACAGGGTGAATTTTCACATTTTTGTGTCATTTTTAGGTATTTTTTCCTTTATATTTTTTTGTACCATTTTTTTGGTTTTTTCTAGGAGTTTTTAGAAAAGGGAGTTTTGTGCCTGATCGTAGGTGGATATCAATTGATGAATAAGTAAATAAAATTCTATGCTAGTCAATTGGAATGCATAATCCTTAGATAGAATAACATTCTAGGTTTCATGGAAAGGCACACATGCAGGAGGGATAACCATGTGCCTAGGATATTGGACATATCTATGTTGCATGGTTAGGGGCTTGGTCATTCACGCCCCTGAGAATCATGTATCCTTTTTCCCTTTAGGTAGTGGTGTGACATGGTTGGATCATAATATGTAAAACCCTGAAACTAATCCATTTGACCAACATGATAACTAAAAATATAGAAATTAATATTCAAACCATCCTATATTTTAATAAACCCCCCTAGGATAAACCCAGTATCCCTTCCCATCATTATGGGGGCCTCCTACATCCTTTACACTACGCATTCATTCTATTTGTGGTTTGGTGTGGAGACATCATGAAATCATTGAATAATCCTCTCCACTCCACTCCTCTTCCTTATTTTTTATCTTCCTCTTTCTTTATGATCTCCATATAATTTAGTAGATTATTTGACCTTAAGTGGGTTTAATATTTCATTTATAGGTTACATCTTTAATGGTTTGGTATGGTCTGTCTTCATAGGTTCTCCTTATAGTGCAGTATTTTTATTCAACTGGTCCCCATATGTTTCCATGAAAGCTTTAGGTGCTTCCATAGTTTTTAATTATTGTGTTATTTTATTATACTATTTATTATTTCTAAATAAGTTAAATAAATTTTTGTGGTGGAATAAATCAATTTTTTTAAAAAATATATATTTATAATGAAAAAATTTGGATTTTAATAATGAAAATGGTTTATTTACCTGAGTTTTTATAACGCTAGAAATATGAATGTGTATGATGTTGTCCATATTACATTGGAGTAAAAATTGTGCATAGGGGAATACTAGGAATCTAGGTGGGAAGAATAAGAATAGTGTGACAGGTGGTCTTATAGGGCTATGAATCAGTTTCTCTAGGAGGTTTCACAACAAAACACATACTGAACAAATTATGATGAAAGTATGAGACCATGAGACCTTAGGATGTGATTCCAAGAAAGTGTCTCACATGTGATTAAGCATTTGGGTTTTATATTGTACTCATCACGAAGGTATTTGTAACTTAGGATCCCACTAACCCATGTGCTTTTGGGATTTCCCATGGTTCTCATGTGATACTTAATATTCATGCAGTTTTTATCATTTAATTCCCTTTTAAACTCAAAAGATATCCTGTTCAAAAAAATTATTTTTCTTAAAAATGATCTTGTTATTTGTTCTTAAAATTTTGAATCATGGAATATATTTTGGTAGTATTCTTCTAGGAATTGTATCTCACCGAATATACACTCTTAATTGTGTTGATACTACATAATGTTTCATCAAGGTAATGTAATGATGTTTCATGGTGGTGATGATGGATCCAGTTTATAGTGGTACTTCATTATATGCATATTAGTGGTGGTGGTTTGAGGGTGTGGTCCATTTTATTATAGATAGTATTTTTTGTATTTATTCCCTCTTTATTTTAGTATTTTGGATTAAGATTTAAAATGAATAAAATTTAACTCATATTATATATTACATTTATTATGGTTATATGATATTATATGATGTATGGTTATTGTGTATTGTTTATGTTTGATTGATATGGTCGAAATATTTCCAAAAAATGTGATTCTTGATGCCCATACACTTTCTTTCATCCTGTGGGGATTGAGAATACTCTTCAGGCCTTATCCGGGACTCGGATGTGTGTCTGTTCAGAGAGCATCTAGACTTGGTTCATGACAATGAGGTATATATACTATAATTTAGGGTCATATTATGTTATAGTGGGTAGAATATATCCTATGTTCATGATAAAAATAATGATCAATATAATATTTGATGAACCTTTGTGGTGTTTTATTTTAATTTTTTTATTGGTTGAAAAATAAATATCATTGTAAAAAAAATTATTCAGTAATCATACATTGTCCATCATAATGGGAATTGATATAAAGTCATATGTTTCTATTTGTATTGGTCGAATTATTTTCTAAGTGTTTTGAATGATTATTTAGAACCTAGGTGGTTGAAAGATATAAATAATTATATTCCAAGTAAGACGATGTTTTTCTGGTCATGTTGATCTCACAAGTCTTTAAAAATATCATGATAAATTATTTTGATGTTTTGGAGGAATCATAATGTATATATCAGTTAGTTAAATAATAAAATCATAGAGTAAAAAATAAAGATGTTCAGAACTTTTTAATGATACTTAGAGGTGTTTTCATCTGATAAACTTGATTGTAATGAGTACTCTATTGTAAAAGGGATTAAATCATTATGAAATTTTCATTGGAGGAATATTCATTAAGAAATTATAATAATTTTTTACGTAGATGAATATTGAAGATGTTCAATATTTTTATGTTAATTAATCATTGAATACATTCCATCACAATAGAAAAATCATCATAATGTGATTTGAATTATAATGGTGAAATCCATCTTAATGGGAATACCAAAATAATGAAAATTAAATAAATATGATGATTTCATCAGATTGAATCCAAGAAGGGATATCAAATAGAAATCAGAACGATATGAGAAAGAAATAAAAATTATGATGAGATGATAATTATTCCAAAATGGTAATGCATTGAGAAATAAAAAAAAATAATAAAATTATGAGAAATACATTGAAATCATATTGAGTAGAGAATGAAATAGATATCATAATGAAGAGAGAGGGAAAAATATTACTAATGGGATAATAATGAAATATATTAATAATGAGAATATAAGGAAACGAATTTTCTATTAGATGAGAAGGAAATAGATTCATTATGAGCTGAGAAGGAAACAAATAATTTATTAAATGATTAAGAAAAATATTCAAAAAAATGTTTCCATGTGTTTTATAATGATTTGAATAGTTAGTCACATGAAATTAAAATAATCCTAAATCATGAAGAAATATAATGATTTTGGATTATTTCAATGATAACTATTAAATTTGAGTGATTTTTAGAGCTTTTTAAAATATGAGGAAGTAGGGAATTTTTTCAAGTGTCATGCTCTAACTTTTTTTTGGTTTCCTAAAAATATTTCTCAGATCATTTGTTGATTACGACTTTTGGATAAGAAGAAAAGGCTGAGCACTGATGAAATCAATTTAATGTTATTTCCTAAAAGATATCTTGTAACTAGGATCAAATAAATGAATGATGGTTTACTAGATAGTGAATGATTATATTGTAAGAAATCAAATTATATTGATCAAACTAATAAATATCTTATTGATTATTTGAATAGATTTCTGGTCATGCAGATCAATAAATAATTCATTAGATTGTGTTTCTAGGATCATGAATCAATGTATTCAGTTAATCAGATCCATCATCATATGATTGCGTAAATTGGATCCATCCAAATCAAACTGAATATTCAGAATAGTCAATTGAGGAAGAGTATCAACAATTTATTTAATCTTTTATTTGGAATTATTTTTTAATTAAAAAAATTAAATGCTGATGGGAGTTAGTATATTCATCCTTATCTAGAGATATTTGGTGACTATCCAGAGTTGGAAATAGTTATATTCACTTCTTCATAATAGTGAATCTCTACATTCCCAAAGAATTGTCTAAAGAAAGTATATTGGCTATGATAATGTGACCAAACCTTATAAATAATGTGTTATTAAATATCTTTTCTTCTTTTACATTCATGATTATTTGATAAAATATGATGAGGAAATAAATCCTAACATGGTTTAAGGGTTATTTATCTAAATGTGTTGAAACTCATAGAATGTTAATAAATTATTTTACCCCCGCTTCTCAGTAGTGATTATTTCCTGTGGAACATCAATTTTTATTCGATAAAGGTTCCCTTGTTGAGTCCATATTATGGATAATATAAATTCTATAAACATTAGTGGAATTAATATATTTTATGGAAAAAATTATTATGTTTGGAAATATAGGATAATTCAGTATCTCATATCACATTTCCATATTGTTCTGATGATGCTACTATTGGTTATCCTTATTCTAAGAATGTTTTTCCTATGGAATTTTCTTCTAATAGGAATATTAATGCTTATGGAAGGGATAGAAATTAAATAATTATATACTTATCAAAGAATTTTTTTTCAAGAGGTGATGGGTCTCAATACTTCAAAAGGTATGTGGGAATGATAGAATGTAAATTCAAGTTGAGTAATAACGAAAAGGAATCAATGAAACAAATTTGTAGTATTATATACGCAGACATCATAATGCGAGATGACAAAACTATTGATGAATATAATACAATAGTTAAAAGAGGGGTGGATTTAGAGATATCCTAGAATATTATATAATTTTTAAGAAACATATGTGAAACATTCATGAGATGTTTCAATCTAAAAATTCCTCTATAGAAGAAATGTTTTATTAATATCTTGATGAATTTCATAACATCCAATTTAATTATGAAATTTTAAAATCTATAATTTTTAATGATAATATTAATCGTGAAATATATTTTCAGTCTATGAGAAATTTTAAATTAGAAGATGTTGAAGAACCCAAACCCAGTGACTCTGATGATGAATATGATTAATTGAATGATAGTATTATGTCTCTTATCTTTAAAAACTGTCATAGAGGAAGCGGAAAATACAGTGGCAATATTATTCTTAAATGTTTTGAGTGTGGTGGAATTATAATATTTTTGATGAATTTACCCAAAATGATTTTTTTGGAATATCTAGATTACTCTGATTAATAAAATTGATGGAAGAATAGGAAGAAAAACAATGAAGAAGAAAATTCATCAAAACAAAATAAATATGAAGAATGATAGAAATAAACGAAGTATGGTTAGTAAGACATTTGGATTATATTCAAGTAAAAATAATTATTTTAAAGATAAAACTTTAGAAACATACAAACCCTTCAAGGAAAAATTTCAGAAAACAAAATATTTTAAAGATTTTGAAGACAATGGTGAAGAAAACTATAAATATTATCAGCTCAAAATAGAACTTGTTTTGAGTATTAAGAAAATAAAAACTCATCAGAAAGAAATTAGAGAAATTAAAAAAAATATTTTCAATAAGTATTGATGGTGGAAAATATGTAATCAAGTAGGAGGAAGAATACATTGATGAATTTATTATGAAGCTAGTTTCTAATGAGTAATAAGTTATAATGTTTTAATCAAAACATTTTGAGTCCAAAAGTACCAAGAGGAAATTGAGTTAACATCTCAAAAATTATTCAGAATTAAAAAATTAATATTTTAATGTTATTATGAAGGCATAATATGGGAATTTGGTGAAATATTCACTCACAAAAATTAACATTTTAATGAATTCATTTAATATTTAATGTTTCGGAAAAATTTTTGGTAAATAAATGGTGGATCAAGGATGTAAAAATCCTATCATATCTAGAAAATAAGAAAACTCACTAATAATAAAATATTGTCCACGTCCTATGTATTTTGGAACAAATACACTATTTCAACCTAAACAATGTTTTCATGGTGAAATATATTTCTCGGATAGAAAATCATGATTTTGCGGAAATTTCTAGTGTAGATAATATAATGGGAACACATATTACAGTTTTTTTTCACAAAATATCTTTACCTAGAAGAATTTTTATCCAAAGTGGAAAAAATTGTGAAGTTAGAATGAGTACCTTCTCTACCATATAGAAGGATGTAAATTGCTAATTCTAACGATGTTAGAAACATTCATAAAAATCAATTTGAATTTTTGGAAGAAGTTTGTGGAATATTTGATAAGACTAGTTAGAATTCTGAAAAAAGTGTGAAACCTCTTATAGAACATGTTTTTTATGATTGAAAATAAAAAGAATTTGGAAAAGAATAATGCAGAGGAAAGATCATTTGTCATTGAGAAAACATTGAATTAAATAATAAGGAATGAACCATGGATACATGATATTGGTTTTTCATCACACATGAATGGAAATATAAAAATCCTAAAACATGAAGACAATCATAGTGGAGGAGAATTTACCTTCATTAATGATAGTTACATAAAAATTATATGAATAAAAAAAGATGATATTCATGAAGAAAAGTTAAATTCTATATATTTTTTATTTGCAGATGGGATTAAACATTACTCACATAGTGCAAGTAAAAATTCTGGTAATAGAAATCCTTTTTTTAATAATAATTATTTATCCAATGTGTGAAAGAAGAAAAAATTATTTCAAATGATAAAAGAACCAATATTAATCTCATCCAAATAAGAGAATTCAAAAACGCTTATTACGTGAGTGTTACAGATGAAAAATAAATGTTTCACTGAAGTCATGGGAACCTTGGAATGAAATGTATAGAAAACTATTCTAATGTTGTAGTCATTAAAAACATGATTAAATTGAAAATAATAAAAGAATATGTTTATGTATGTTTCCGAACAGGGATGATGGCTGAAAAAATTCATAAATGAGATGATATAAAATACAGGAGACCACTGGAACATATTTATGCCTATTTGTGAGGGATGATGAGACATTAAAAAACAAAAAGTGATTTATATTTTATCACATTTATTGATCATTTCACTAAGTTGAATAAAAATTGTGTTTATAGAGCATAAGTCATAGGCTATTAAAATTATCATAATATTATGAAAAGATATTGACAATGATATCGAGGTATCAAAAATATTATATAACATATAATGATACCAAATTAATAATAAATACCTTCAATAGTCATCTGAAAAAGAACAATCTCAAGCATCGTTACTGTGAAATATATAATCGACCACAAAATGGAATATAAAAAGGGATGAATATAAGTTTGTTGGAAAAGAGAAGAAGTGTGTTATTATAATAAATTTTTTAAAAATTCTATAGGACAGATATTGTTAATAATAATGTTCATGTCCAAAATATATATTTTTGTAGACATAAAACCTACAAAACATCATATTATGTATGGAATAACAAAAAAACTCATTGAAATATTTCATTGTTTTTTCAAGTAAAAGTTTTCCCAAATCTAATGTCTTGATCTGGGAATGAATAATAAGAAATATTGGGAAGGAAATTTTAGGGATTATTTACCAAATGAATGAATTTACAAATGGTATAATGAATGTTTACAAAATATGGTGGACTAATATGATGTGAAAATAATTAGAAATCAAATTTCCTTAACAAAATTTGTTGAAAATTTTTTGGAGGATAAACTAGGTATTTCCAACAATAGTAAATTTAATTCAAAACAACCTTATCATGATTCAAAAAATTCTTATTATGAGGAATGTTTTAATGGTATAGGAAATAAAAAAATGTATTCTTTATACAAAAAATTTTCATCCAAAAAAATATTGGAAATAAAAATCAACCACTTTAAAAAATAAGAATATTAAAAAAATAAGACACCACTTATCTTAAAAGTTGAATATGAATTAGTTCCATATGATTTTTAATACACATAAATGGAGGATTCTATGAAAGGGGGTTCATTTTAGATTGAGAAAAATGAATCAAGGGAACTTGTCTAATAGCCATAAAATAAAAAATTTACTGGTACCAATTGTATATAGAGAAACAAGTTAAACAACTCATGTTAAAGGTTCAAGAAACAAGTCCAAGAATTTTTGTAGAGGATATTAATAGGTGGAAGGTGTGGATTTTGAAGAAACATTTCCCCTGTTGAAAGATTGGAAACTATTAGAATGTATCTATTAGTTTCAACAAATAATATTTTCAATGTACATCATATTGATGCAAAGTACTATTTCATAAATGGTTAGAATCCTGACGATGTTTACATTGAACAACTATGTTTATCATATTCATGATGAGGATGAAATAAATATTTTTAAACTAAATAATGCATTTCATTGGTTGAAAAAATATCTAGGTTCATGGTATTATAAATGAAAAATTATTTAATAATGACAAATTTTTCTAAAGGAAAAGTTGGTAGAAACATGTATGTGAAAGATGTGGACTCTAGAACTCTAATTGTAATTATTTATGTGATTGATATTCTTTTTATAGGGATAGAAATGATGTTTTCAAAAAATTCAAAAGAAAAGAATTAAAATTTGGAAATGTAAATTTCGGGTGAATTGACATTCTTCCAAGGATTACAAGTTCAAAAAAATTATCATTTCCATATGTCAAGATAAGTATGACAAGGAATTGTTAATGTAGTTTCATTGGGAAAACCCAAAAGAAGTATTTAATCAAATTTCAAAGAACGAAATCTTGAAAATATAGAATAAGTGTGAATCAGAATGGATTTAGAAACTTAATAGGAGTAATTGATTACCTTACAACCCCTAGTCCTTATATTTTTTATGCTATGACTTTTTTTCCTAGTATCAAATAAATATGAAATAGTTTTATATGTTAGAATTAAAAAGGATTCATATATATTTTGGTGGAAAATAATCCCATGGGATGTTATATAAAATAAATTATGATATTATGTTACCTGGTTTTACTCATGTCGATTGGGATGGGGATTGAAATGATATAAAATCATCCTTCAGATGAACGTATATCATATGTCAATTTTGTGTGGGTTAGAATATTTAGAAACAAAGTTATATGGATTTTACCATAGATAAATCATAATATTTAATAGTTATAATGTTTTATAATCAAATGTTGTGGGAGAAATTTCACATAGAATATTCGAAAGTAAAAGTTTCTTAACTATTGAAGAAACATTGTAATAATTAGAGTCCAATTGATTTTTCTAAGGATATTTTTCAACATTAAATATCAGAACACATATATATAAATATTCACCTTATAATTGAGAATGTTTATATGAATATTTTTTTTAAATATATTGTAATAAGGTATCTGAATGTGGATATCATTGCAAAAGAAATACTGAATGAAAGGATTTGGGAAATGAGGTTTCCCCTTCAGTTTTAGCCTCATCAAATGTATTACAAAATCATGTGTGGAAAACCCCCACCGTTCGTTTTATTATGTTTAAAAATATGGATGGAAATTAAAAACATTGTATTGTACGATTGTTTTACTTACCTTTATTAAGTGAATATGAATCTATGGCTATCATAAAATTGGGGAGTGAAAAATAAAAATTGATAGGAATGGATAAAAGTGAGGGGCTTATATATTCATGGGCTCAATATTTTTTTGTCACTGATGGATGAAATTACAAAAAAACATTATTATATAGTTGTTTGGTTTCATTTCATTCACTTTTGAGAAAATATATGTTTTGATAAGAGTCATAAAAACATGAATTGTTATGAAAATTTTAGTTGTGAAAAGTTTCGAATTATTTTTAAAAAGTAGTTAATAAGGGTTTTCATCAAATACTAATGGGGAGATTAAAGATCCTTTTAGGGATTGTTTTAACAATGATATTAATTTGTTAAAAACTAACCTTTTTTAAATTTTTTTTTTTTAATTACCAATCGAACCCCGAAAATCATAATGATATTTATTAGAAAATCAGATGTTAATATTTGAATAATATTAACTATTTCTGAAGAGTTTAGAAAGATGATTATGAATTTCTTTCGTAAAAAGTTTTCATGAATTGTATTTCATGTATGAAGATGAATTTGTATTCTTGTTATTCTCACATGACTTTAAAACTATTATGATAAATTATTTTGATGAAATATTGGAATCATAATAGTTATATTTATTTTAGAAATCCAATCAATATTTTTAAGAGTAATATTTGAGTAGGTTTGAATAATGCCAATGCTACTATGTGGATTTATCATTGGACATAGGTGATCATTTTGAGGAATCCATCATAATCAAGATACAATCATTATAATAATCCCATTGAAAATAGAATCATTAAGAATGAAGAAGAATGATTCAGTTGATGAATAATGAATAATTTTAATGATTCTAAATGCATTAATTGCCTAAGATATTCTATTTCTATGGAAATTTATTATAATAATATTTATATCTTATTGAAAAAAAATCCATCATAATTACATTAAATCAATTAAAGGATTTCGTTGCACTAACTCTTAGAAGGATCATCAAATAGAACTTGTAATTAGCTGATAAATAAACCTAAAGTTTAATGACATGATAATTAAATAGAAATCCTAATGATCTAAGAAAGAAATTGAAATGCTAATGATTTTATAAGGAAATTTAAATTTTATATGATTGAGAAGGAAACTAAATTCAATATTTGACAAGCATGAAATAGACATTATAAAGAGGTGATAATGAAAAATATTGTTAATGAGATGAGAAGGAAATATATTCTAAATTAGTGGAGAACAAAATAGATTTTTATTGGGTTAAAAAGGAAACATATTCAATACGAGATTTGAATGAATTAAATTCATAAAGAAATAAGATGGAAATAGATTCCAAATGATATGAGAAATAAATATATTACTAATGAGGTGATAATGAAAAACGAAAATAAATATGATTATAGAACTCTTACAAAGAGTTGATGTATGAAAAACATGAAATAAAGTTTTGAATAAATCAAAGAGAAATTGTATGAGGTTTTAAGAAGTCATATGTGATGGTTTAATGTTAGTCCTTTTACTATCTTTTTAAAATATAAGGAATCGGGGAATGTTTTCATGTTTCACGAACTTTCTTTTATGGGATTTTAATAAATAGTTTCATAGATCATTTGGTCATTGCATATTTTACGCAATCAACAAATGATGTGAGATGAAGAAACACAATGAAATTTATTACTGAATAGAGATTTTTTAAGTATGATCAGATAGCTGAAAGTTTGTTTACGGATTGAGAAAGATCATATAAAGAAAATTAATATTAAATACATTGGAATGAGAATGATCATATTGAATTTTTTTATTATTTTAATAATGAATTTTGAGATTGAATTCATCAGACATAGTTCATCAGATACAACATCGTCAAATTGAATGAATTAGATCCAGCATTATCGGATTGAGAAAATAAGATGTAGGCAAATTAAACTGAGGATTCAGACTAAGAAATTGTGGGGTAGTATAAACCAGGTCTATTTTTTCATTTTTCTCAGTTGTATTATAAGAAATATTTATAGGTAGATTGTATTTAGTATAATCTATCATATTGGGAGGCAAAATTTGTCTACTATGAGTTATCACAAGTTTTATTCACTAATTTATAATAGTGAATTTCTATTGACAAAAGGTATTTTCTATAGGAAGGATATTGGTTCTCACACTAAGGATTACCCATGTAAATATATTTTTATTTTCGGTTTTTTCTACTTTTTCATAACTGAGTATTAACTATATGATGGTTAGGAACTGAATCTCTACGCGGTTCAAGTGTTATGATTTTATTGTTTTTAATCTCATTAAAGTAAACTACTAAATAAACCCTTCTTATCTCTTATTATTAGGTCCTTTGGAAATTCAATAATTCAACACTATGAACTCATAAATATTAAAAAATTTCAATGCAATAATAAAAAATAATAGTAATGTCAATCAAATAGAGGATTATCATTTGTGAAAAAATACTCATGTCGTGATAGAACAAACACACTGTGGAATTTATATATATTGATAATCATTGACTCTTTTGGATGACCAAATAGGTACATATATAAAAAACCAAAACAACATATTGATGGATGAAGAGGTTCCACCGGGTCACCATCAATCGATAATAAGAAAAAGTACTACATTTTTTATCACTAATGTTCATCTCTTGAGCATGATCTCTTACATAATCACATAACTGTAATCGATACATTTATCCCATTGGGACCATGTAGTGAGTGAATATGAACTCAGTAATCCATCTCCATTAGGTTATTATATTACAGACATAATTATATATTGTATGCATATGTAAATAAATATTACCTGCTCATACATAATGACAAACAAGTCCCTCCACTTTCCCTCAATATCCAAAAGAGACCATTTCATATACATAAGCCAATGATAGTGTTGAAAAATATATACATAGTCATTTGTACTAGAAGTCCCTCAGTATCTCATCCACACATATGTCACCAATAACTTCATGTTAGATAACACCTCATGATCCACTAAAATATTAACCATATTATCATTAGCATTCCAATCAATACATCTTTGTTCCCTCAAACATTCATTAAAAAAATCACTATTAGATCAATTGGGTGTTGTCTCTAGGTATGAAAAATTTAGACCACCAATTAATAATAGGCCACTATTGTCTCAGCCGACCACTATTAAATGGCATGACAATATATTTCCTTTAATTTCCTAAACCATTATCCTCATTTATATCAAAAAGAATCAACCCCATCCCATGCTCCCGACAAGAATATCATGTGGATTTCTACAATTTGAACCTCATCCTTATCTATTTTTCAACACTATATTCTAATCCGTTATATCTGTAGATGCATCGACCCACAACAATATTTCAAAACCACATCAACTATGTCTTATCCTTATACACATGTATCCATACGAAATGTCATCCAAATAACATTGTGTTAAAAGTACCAAAATTTTATAATCATCACTAGTAGGAAACCTGGTTTCCAAGTGATAACCATGTCACCCAAATCATAATTTTCCAAACCATACCATACCACACAGAATAGTCCCTCAGACAAAAAACATAATTAGACCAATCTAGACAAACCATGCCACCTCAATTCTGATGGTAAACAGCATCCCATATATCTCTGGTCATACCGTAATCCTAGAGAACCTCCTTGTCTCAGTAATGTTTGGAAAAAATCCCTTCAATTCCTTAGGATATGGCCGTCTTATTCCCAAATAATTCGTGTAGTCACATAAAATTTTATTAATTTGACAAATTAGGATACCAGAACAACCTACCCAATTAATGAAAAACAACATCCCAAATTTAATATATTTTTAAAGATGTATGATCATTACCATTAGCATCCCACAACACCAGTTTAAATTTAATATAAATAGATAAATAATTGTGTTTTTCACTTAGAAAAAATCTAATTATGTAATTAATAATTTTTCCAATAAAACGTTTTATATTTACTAAAATGTATATGAACTAAAAATCGTAGACATAAATGCACTCTCACATCAATTATAGATCTCTGTTTTGACACACATTGGAGGAAAAAATATGTTTTGAAAAACACCTTGAAAATATTTGAAAGATGTAAAATATATATTCTATTTTTATAATAATAAAAATGATGAATATGTGTAATAGGACTAAAGGTTGGGCTTCTATTCTTCCAACACACCTAATGACTTTAAATTGAGAGATCAAAAAATGGAGTTGCAAAGGAAAGTAGAATATGGACATGGAGAGATGTATGAAGGGTGGGAGGTGTTATGTGTGGGAGGGTGAATAGTGTTAAAGGCCTCGTAATTAATAGGGGTAATGTTCATTTTTTCCACTTCAAAAATATTCATGGTTTTCACATGCTTAGGAAAACAGTGTTCCAACCATGTGGTTCATACCATCTAATAATTATACAACCCATGCTGCCTGACGGTGTCATTTGAAAAACAATATTTAAGCCATGAATATAATCTTCCAAAGAAACATCATGTGCGGGTGAAGCCCATGCAGGGGTGAGTAACACAGTACTCAGTAGGGGACCTCATTCCATAAATATGAAAAACGACAAATAGACCACTAAGAAAATATGAAAATAAAGGATACATCACACAATGTATAATATATGGAATATGAATATGGTCTGTTGGCTATAGTGATGAACATTTCATATTGTTTAGAGTCTCATCATTAATTAATCGTTTCTCATATACTGGACCAATAAGGATCTAGAAGGAATCATTTCATCATATAGGCCACTACGGATCCACCTAGATGCTTCTCATCAACTGGTCTAAAAAGGATCCACATGGATTCTGGTCATCTTCCTGGCCACTAAGGATCCACACGACTCCTACTCAAATATCGGGCCACAAATGATCCACCTAGCTGATTCTTGAGCCATTATTTGAACATCAATCTACACAATGTTCCACATTGGAATAACCGAAAAGACCATCTTGTCGTAAAGGTTCCAACACAACAAATGGAAAGTAGAATGGACAACCAGTCTGTATGATAAAGACATTTTTAGTTAATAGGGGCCGGTTGCATGTCATCCCGGAATGACTCGGTCATACAAGCCTGAACAATCCTGACCAGGGGTACCGCAAGGTCTATTTCACAGCCTGCCGCATCAGTCCTCATTGGGTCTAGGTTATGTTTTCCTTGGGTCCAGATCACTACGTTACCCAGTGAGTTGGTTTTATCCGGCCCAACCCACTCGAGCGGGCGAGTCTCTTTTTTTCCTTCCCAGGCCCCATAGCAACCTTTATTGTCCGACATTAACACTCCAACCCGACTCGCTAAATTGGACAATCTCAAAGAACGGATTAGGCCACTCAGGAAACCTGATATTGGTGGTTGTGCATGCATCCGGTCCTTGCGAATGCCCCCTTTATTAAATCTGGCCCTTGGATGCAGGCCGCTCATCTACACCGTGCCTGGTGGAATCGAATAAGAGCTCAACGCCTTGCCAAATGCATTGTATCCACCTCGTATTCTTCCATGACACACGTCAGGTGCTCCATAGACACCCCACTCCAGTGCATTCCAGAATTCCCATGCCACACCATTGAGGATCCCCTACAGCCACTCTCCACCCGTAGCCTCTAACGTGCTATTGATTCATTCTAGAAGCCACCAGTGTTGCTTAAGTGGCCCATTTTTTTGAACGGTATTCTCCTACAAGACCGTAGCACTGTCGCCTTCACTTTAATGGCCGAGAACATTACTTGATGCTAATTGAATAATCATTTCACCTGGAACAAAAAATGTTGATGGGGGTTGGGCCATGTTTGGGTTGGCCAAGTCTCTACATGTTAGAGGTTTAATATAGGAGAGGCCCAAAATGACAATTCTATGAAGGATGAAATTAACCCCAAATATAACACCTAAGAATGACACACTCCCGCAAGAACACACGATCCACAAATTAATCATTTTTTTGGATAATCCACATTCATCTGTTAGAAAATGGAAAGGATGAAAACATTAAATAATTCAACCCCCAATATCATTAACATTCCAGACACAACATTTTTTCCTTGATGGTTCGAGAGGTAAATTTCATTTTTCATTATGCAAATTATGTCAATGTATATGGAGTCCCTCTAGTGTTATTTTTTCTTCATTAAGGAGGATATCCATCATAGTTTTGTCAGAAAATCCTCACTTTTAAATCCTCAATCCCCCAAAACATCATGAAATTAAAAGGAATGAACATCACAACATTTTTGATATTCTACGACATCACATCATTACACAGTTTAATTTTTAAAATAATGTCACTGTTTCACTTCAGTAAATCATCGTTACGTTTCATGTTTATGAGATACTAACGAGTTCTATTAATATGGATCACCGTTGCCTTATCTCCCCATCAAAATGTCTCCATGTCTCCACTCATCGTTGAGAAAGGAATATAAATACCTTTTAATTTAATTTATTATTTCTCTCAAAATGACTGATAAATTACTTTTTCATTCTTCCTTTTTCGGACAAAGTTATGTCCTTCAAAAGTGAATCCTGGCATTTTGAGTTTAACAGTGTTGTCACATATTTTATTTGAGTATCAAATTTAATTTTTGAAAAACCCCCTTCACATGTTAACTGAACATACCATAAAAAAGTTCAAAATTCTATCCCGGGATCACATGGCCTTGGAATCACATACTATTTGATTATGTGGTCTCAAAATAATTCCACACAATTAAAAAAAATACATATAAATTTTTTGACATTACATGAAATATGTACTATTATATATGTCTTATTCATGTACCCTACCATTTATCATGACATTGGCTCTATGACTCAATGTCATTGAGATTCAGTTGTGCTCACAAAGAATTTCATATTTTATGTAGACATGACAAAATATTGGTGTCATGGAGAGAACCCTACATCATGAGGGTGGTGATGGGAAAGATGATGTTTCATCTAGACCTTGATTTTTTTAAATAAAAATGTTGTGACATTTGATAATCTCAAATAAAAAATAGGAATTGTGTGGACACTCCATTATCTAACAATATGAGGGAGTATGTTCTTGTATTTTTAATATGGTTTCACATGTTTTTAGAAAAACGAACAACTAGTTCATTGAAACACAATTTATACTACATTTTTAAATAATTCTCATTATATGACTATGATATCCTCCCTAATTATTGAAAATAATCCAGAGGAATGTTTGGATAACTTCATCATAAGATATGGATATTAGTCTTCTATTCTATGTGAGATGGTATATAATTCTATATTTTAAATAATTTTATTCCCATTTCTAAAAAATTCCTTTACAGAAACACTTTCTCTTTTGTGTTTTTTCTTTTATATATATTTTTTCCATGAACATAACTTAACACATCACTTCCATTAAAAATTAAAACCAATATTCATTTTGAAAATAAATTTTCTCTAAACAATGTAATAAATAAAATTTATTATGAAACATTTTTCATAATATATGAACCTTAAATCCCCCCCAACTTTATGAGCATGATTCCCCTCAAACATGAATTCACTTCACAATCACAATGAAATCCTACTGTACTAATGTCTAAATATAAAAATCATGAATATAAATTCATTGGAGATGAAAAATAATTATTTTATTAATCAAATAATATATTCCTCTTAAATTATTATTTTTTCCAAGAAAAATATTTTAATCATTCTTTTTTGATTCCCCATTTCAAATGTACATAATTATCTTATAATTGATTCAAATTTCTAAATTCGTTATTACAATGAATTACATTTCTGATCTACCTCAACATGAAGCATTTTCCATATTACTAAATGTGTAAAAAATTTAGATTAATAATCATACATGATATAAATGAATCATAATTATAAAATTTAAATGAATATAAAATATAAACTATATAATGAAAAATTTCGGCATTAATCATAAGGACATAAACCAAAGGATCAAATATCTATGTTGTTGAATGTTAGAATGTAACTAATGTTAAAAATGTCCAGGAAAAATTAATGATTGACTCTAAACCACATTGTATGATAAAAATTATAGAATCACAATGAAAACGTTTCCTATAGATATAAAATAAGACAAATTCTTTTGTCGTAGAAAATTATCACAATTCCTATCCAAATTGATGCACTTAATGATAAACCCATTTTAATTTATTTTGTTTTTGATATGTTTTGATGGTTTTATTATTAGTGATATATCTTAAATTATATAATTTTATAAATTGAAAAAAAATCATGAACCTCTCTCCAACATTTGTGGTAAACACATCATATAATAAAAATACACATAATATTTTTATTACACTATATATAACCCCTTCCTCCACACATATTCCATTATATATTATGAAGAAGAATAAGATTATTCTAGGAAGGATAAATTAGTCTTATAATGTGGAAGACCATATCAATGTTGTTCCTGGATTCCATTAGACTAATGGAATGAATTTATATAAGGGTAGGTCTCATCATAATATAAGAGACAAAATTAAAAATTCTACAGTCAGGATTATTATAATTTTTTTATCTTATTTTCTTTAAAAAATATTAATACATGTTATAATATATCAATAATTACAATGTACCTGTAATGAAATGTGTATATAAAATAAAATAATATCTTTTTTTAGAACCCTATTAAGATTGAGAACATAGTATTTATGTAAATCAATCATGTAATTATTATTACAAAAAAACTATAAATAAATAAATTTGAGAAAATTATTACACAAAATACTCAATGGGAATATCATATATATTAATAAACTAGTCCCCCTAATTACAATTTATCAAATTAATTCAATCATTCATATCCCCACTCATCAATCCCTAATCAGAATAATTCAATCATAGATAATATGATATCTAAACCATTTAATAAAAATATAACAATGAAATATTTTATCACCGATCAGTATTAAAATAAGAAATATTGGTGTGGTATGAAGCATCTCTTGTAACTAAAAAACAAAAAAATATGTTGGGGAGTAAATGATAAAGAATTAAAAATATATTAACCCTAATATGAAGTGCTTTTAAATTTTTTTCAATATAATCATGTTTTTTCAGTAATATACTCCATATAAAACATAAAAATATTAATATCAAGTGAATGTAAAAGGTATATTATAAAAAAGATAAAAACAATGGGGATGGAATCGTGTTTTTAAATTAAAGTTTTATGAAAATAACTTTAAACAAATTGTACATTTTTTTATAAAAAATCATATTCCCTCCTATAATGTAACTAATTTATTAATGTTATCTTGAAAATTTTTATTTTCCTCACATGGTAAGAGTTGGGAAATAAATTTATCCATTATGAATTTATCCATGTTTGATATTTCTACAACCCAGTTCACACTGTAACCCTTAATATTATTTTTTTCTCTGTACAGTTTATGAGGATCATTTATTTTATTTTTAAAAAAAATTACATTTTAAAATCATTTTAATGTCACATGATTGGTCTCACATTATGAAATACTATGAAAATAAATGTGGTTGGGTTTTATAATATTAAAGAGCCATTAAAAATGATTGGAACCTGGTTTCCCAAGCCTTGATAACCAACCATTTTAGTGCCTTTTGGGGAATAATATGATGAGCATTCTTATATAGTGGTTTAAAAAACTTATTTCACCTATTCGTTTTTACCAATATTTGAAATTTAAAATTTCATAAATTTTCAATTTGTTTTTGTAACCCTATAATCAACCTACCACTCCCCCTCTTTGTGTGATTCACCACCAAACCTAGGAGACCCCTATATTATGGAATATTCTTATTCTCCACTGGTTCATGGTTCCCCATCATATTGTTTGATAGAAAATTATCCTAGGTATTGATACTCTCCTTGCCCACATTTTAATATCATCTTTCTATTACATTGTCTCTTATACCTCCCTACATCACAGAGTAACCTATAATTATATAATATTTTGATTACAAATAATGATAAATTTGGTTTCTATTTTTGTCCTTTATATCTCAGGTCTATCATTCCACTGTTACATGAGTTTTTTCATAATCCACACATGAGTTATATATTTGTTTGCATCTTACCATTTTTCCTATAAAATCTGTAATATTAATGTTTTTTTTAATTATGTTTTCCATAGATACATTTCATTATACATATTCTTTGAACGTATAAATTTTCTTCTAACACTAATGTTTATTTATAAATGGAATTTATAACCTATAAATAAATTTAATAAAATTATTGTTTTGTGATTTCTTATCCGTTGAAATTTTTTGTGTGTTTTGGGATTTCAATGATATGCTACGATGAATATATATATATATATATATATATATTATTTTCTATTTTAATTTAGTGATTACATTATATTTCATGTCATTTATGGAATTTAATATTATTTAATGTGATTAAAACATACATTGTTTCAATTGGATTCTAAAATTTATATGTTTATCATATTATTTCCAATGTGAGGGATTTATACACAAGTCTATGGGTATATTGATATTTAAACATATTAACATGAGAATAAGTTATTATGTGAATTTATATATATGTGTATGTATGTATGTATTTATGTTTTTATGTATGTATGTATATATATATATATATATAACTATAAGGATCTTTTTTCAATTTAAATAATATTTTTTTGTTTTAAATTTTTTTTACTATATAGTATATTAAAAATTTATTCATGATTAAAATATGATCGATTTTTGGTAATATTTTGAATGATGTTATTTCAAATTTGTTTTTATATAAAATGCATAACACATGTTAGATCATGGTTTTAAATATATGTTTTTTATAAATTTCCATTCAAGTTGAATAGTTGATATATATATTTTTATATCTGTATAAAATATCTTCTATATTTATTTCTTATAGAAACAACATCTACCAAATTTATTATGGTGTTTTCAATCCTAATGGGAATCCACACATACTAGGTTAGTAGAAATTTTGATGGGCTATTTACCCACAACAAGATATACTAGTGAAGTAAATGTTATATCTCTAATGAACAATGATAATATTATATTTATAGTAATTTAGGTTAATACCCTAGTTTGTGTTTTATTTCTAGGTGAACCATACCCTAATAACCTTATGGTTCTTATAGTGTGATTCTGATTTTAAATTACATATGGTGTTATTTTTCCCATCCCATGTCTTTCTATTATATATATATTTATTCATATCCTATCTTACATGAACCCTTTGTTATGTTCATGTCATTTTTTATAACTTCTAGTATAATGTTTTATTATCTTCAATTTAATCCATTTTACAAATATATTTATTTAGGTATTCAATCATTTATATGGGTATTATTGGTTTCATTTTATATTATTATAATGAAATAACAAAACAATAAAAATAAACTATTTTCTAGGGGAATGTGTCTAAATTATTATATTTATAAATATTGTTTTTAAAATGAAACCTCATGGATTTATTTTTATTAAATAATAAAGATCATATTTTAAAAAGTTTATTAAAATAATTATTTATAAATTATTTTATAGAAAAAATGCATAAACTAAATTTAAAAACACAACTGAGATTATTAGCTTGCAGTATACACAAATCAATTTCTTATTGTAGACTAAGGGGGTCATTCGGGATTAATCATTGAATTAGATGAGTAATCTAGAAAGAAAATCTGTATTTCAGACCACTCTTGTAGAACATCTAACGTGAGTGGATTGAAAGTTAACTTAGGTCATAAGGGTATCTTGATCAAGGTATGTCATTGTGTAGTTTATTTTATATAATCATTAGTATTAGCCAAATATGCCATCACTATTTTGTTTATGTAATTATTTTATAGATCAATAAATATATTGAAATGGTTGAATAGTTCTTTAGGGTTGTTTTTATGGATAGATTTGGAGCTCATCTTGTGGAATATATCATTATATTTATATACTATTTTTTGAATATTATATACCTATGTTTTTGGAAATAGGAATCCAACAAATGGATGTGTCAGGATGAAATTAAAATAGTTTATTTGGTTCATGTAAACTAAAAAATTATTCAACAATTAATACTTATTGTGTCTATAATGACACCCTAAAGAATTTATCCAGTTAAAGGGGATATAAAAACCCACTTGAACATTATCACTTGCAATTTCAGGTTTCTGATATATGTCTTGATCAGGTTGGTTCATAAAACAATATTATGGTAACCCAATATCATATTATTATGTAGATTATAAAAAATAATTGAAATTCGGGTTGCCTTTTAGATTTATATCACATCACCAAACGTTTAATAGGTTGGTCAAGGGTTCTTAACTAATATCATGCACTAGAGAAGAAATAATATTTTCCATGGGAAGTTAGGTTACATATACTGGGTTTTACTTTTTATTATTCATTTTATATTGTAATGTAAATATTCAATTTTTCATTAATGTTGTATGTATTGATTAATATATTAGTAATGTATTTAGATGAAAGGATAGTTAATTTTGTATTACACAATGTGGTAACACGACTTGGTATCCCAAATGGAAACCACAAATAAGGTTCTCCATTTATCTCATAAGTTGTTGTGTGGTTGACATATGGTCTACGTCACCATGAATCTAATTTATATATCATAACTAGTCCAATTTCAATTAGACATAGGATATGTGATATTATTTAATTAGTTTCAAATTATGTTTTTTATTTCAAAATAATTATATTTGAAAACTATTTTTCATTAATTTTTTTAGGTTTTAAAAATATAATAATTCTATTTTAAATATTTTTTAAAAGATATCATTGTATTATGGGGTGAAAATTATTTTTTATGTTATGAAGGTATATTTTGAATTTATGAAAATATTTAAAAAGATAAATGGTCTAAAATATTATTTCAATATAAATTTTATTTTACTAAAAATTGATTTATAGTTGATTTTAAAAAAAAATATAAAATATTTTTTTTTTCAAAATGGATTTATTATTTTAAAATATAATATTATGTAAATATAATATGGAATTTCCTAAAAAAATGATAAATTATTTTCATTGAATGTTTTGGATTTTTTTACATTATAATTTTAATTTTTTTATTTTAATCGGTAATGTTGTAAATTTAAAACATTACTACCCATTTTTTTGTGACAATTTGTGATTCAATTGAATCCTTCTACTGTAACCAATTTATTTGAATATAGAAAACATGAATGGATGGATTCATGTTTTACAACTATCTAAATATTCACTAGGATATTCTCAATATAAAGTAGAATTTTGGGCCTCTAGGTATTCAAATTTGGATATCTTGGTTATGATTGGATATTGGATGTAGATAAGATTATATATATTTTTGTTTTAAATCTATTAGGGTTTCATGGTTGATGATTTTGAGGGAACTCTATATTTATATTTCATTAGTTATCATATGTCATGTTCCTTGATGTTTGTAGATTTTTTTAGTGATCATTCATCTTGTAACACTAATTCTACAATAGTAATAGTGTCATATTGTTTTTTAGGATTCCTTCCACGTTTGTATTTGGGGGGACTAATGTGGGATATATGTATTTTGATAAATTGGGATCAACAAGGGTTTGTTTTCTAAGGTTAGATCTGATGTTACCCTAAATTAATAAGAATATAGTTCCCATATCAATTTTTTTGGGCATGTGTTGGATTGAGGTATTCTTAATGATATATTACATCTTTGTTCCAATTTTTATATGTTTTTTGGGAGTGTATTTTCTAAATACATGGTAAAAATTTAATGATTAGGGATGGTCATGAATACCTCAACATGAGATTTCTTGAGTCGTCGGTTATTTCCCATGTATATTGATGGGTGTAGCTAGATTCTCTTATACATCTTCTATAACCCTTCACTTTTTATCATGCATGAAATTTTATAGATACTTCTATTTTACATTTAAGAATTAATGATGATATTTATTATCAATTTGTGATCAATGTTCAGTTTCCTTTAATGGAATTATAGTTGTGGTTTTGTGATATCATTCCCTTGGACAATCATTTTTTATTTCCCAAAATGATATGTAGAAGATTTATAATGTTGGATTACCTCTTGAAATCATTATTTTTATTCACATTGAAGTTATTTCCAATGGAATTATTTATTTTTATATCATGATAGATGTTTTAGGTTATGTTGTTTTTGATTTTAAATTATAATCCTAATGGATGTAGTGTTTTCCCATATGTTTGGAAATATTCCTCATTCACAAAGACATTGACACATTTATGGTAGAGAGAAATGGTATTTTTTGGATAATGGACATACCATGAACCATAGTATTTTATTATTTTAGTTATTTATATATTTTGTTTATTAATCATTATGGTCTAGTATTTTATATTTTAAAATAATTATTTTCTAAATGGAATTTTCATATTGTATGGTTTCATAGCTTGGCTGAATAAACTATATGCAAGAAAGGTTTTTAGTGTTATCAATTTGTTAGATACATTTTCCATTGTTAGAAAAACAAATTCCAAACCAAGAGAATCAAATGCAAGGATAAACTAGAATACAAAATTTGAGGTGTAGAGTTTGTGACTGATTTGTAAAAAACGTAACAACCCAAAATTTTAAGCATTCCATAAAAATTGTAATTTTATTATTTTATTTTAGTTCAATTAACCTTAAATTTTTCCTCCCCCTCTATAGTATTGTGTAATGTTCTAATAATACTACTGAACCATTCACACAAGATATCATATACTCTACTATATCTTGAATCTTTTTCATGTAATTTCAATCTACAAAATCTAGGTTAGGTTTCATACCTCTTTTGTTCTCTTTATCTTTTATTATTTCCATTTTTTCTATTACTCACATCATTATTTCATTCCCTCATCAATACAGAGGTTTATTTTGTGTTCTAAATCATTTTTACATTAGTTCCAAAGGAATATGATCAGTTCCCATGTAATTACAATGTCTTTTCTTGAGGTTTTTTCCTCATATTTACGTAACCTAGGAGGGTTCATTATTATTTTTTCTATTTTAATGGGAATAAAAATTAATCATGTTGTTTATTAAAAAATACCAAAAAAATTAAGATTGATACAAATTTTTTGAACTCTATAAAGGGTTTTATATAAATAATGTGTATTTTGACCTCTGAATTTAAAAATTAAATGGTAATTACATATTTCTTTACAATTGTCATTTATTTCCAAATTTTAGTTTTATATGTGTTTTGTGATTGGTTTTATGTCCCATCATTGAATTGTATATTTGTTATGTTTTATAGTTATATTATGATGTATTAAAATTTTATTTTGTATTTTATGGAATATGAATGTTTTTATTGTCTTGATTATCTTCATGGATTCATATTGTTCCTAATAATATATATTTTTAAAATATTTTTTCTCTATTATGTGTTAATACTAATGATTGATGGAATATATATGTTAACATATTCTCTTTTAGATATGTGAATATAGAAATATAGGATATATATATATATATTTGAATTATGATAATGAAATAGTATATAATGTAAAGATATTAGTTATTGTAGTTTTCAATCATTAATTACAATGAGATTTATAATACTTGTGTCTATTTTTTAATTAGATGGTTCATTTAGAATCTCCTACTTGGATTTATTTCGAGTAGATTTTAATGTAAATATTTTTCTATTTTTGAAGTGTTTTAGAGAAATACATTATTAAAAAACAATTTGAGAAGGATTAAGGAAGTAGTATCAATTATAATTATATGTATAAATTTTTTTATAGATACATTATACTTTCATATAATGTTATTTGTTTTTTTACCATCCTAGAATTCCATGGGTACTTCGGTATTTTAACATAGATTAGAAGATTTACCCAACCCATATATATGTTATTGATGCAATTTTGAAAACCCTATCAGGTAATGATCTGATACACATTACAATAATTGAGGTAAGTACCGTAGTAGATGATGTATTTTTATAGGCACATATCATTAGTGGCCTTAGATATTTTCTTCCAATAATATGATTTTTCAATTATTATTTTTTTGTTTTTAACTGTCTCAATCATCATTTTAAACAACATATTATTCATCTCTCTCTATATTATAAATGTTTTATACTGTCATGAATTTGATAAAAAATGGTTTTTGTTTTTTATGATTTAATTTAATCCTATATACACAATGATATATGTACTTTTAAGATTATTTATTTTTTGTGTTGAATTTTAAATATATAAATATCAATAAATAATCATACAATGTATTATAAATAATTTTATAAATAATGCATTCCACATTTTATTGATATATAAAAATTATTTTCTAAAATTAAAACCCAAGAATTCATTTTTAAAGGATATGAAAAGACTAATTTGAAAAATTTTATTTCAAACTACCATTTTAGAATATTTTGCCTAATAAAATACATCAAATTGTTTGTGAATCCCTACCAGGATTATTATCACACACCCTAATTAAACCACTCATTGTGTGTATACTGAGTGGCTCATGTTGGTTAAGACAATCATATAGATGAGTTTCACATTAATGAATCTTTAATTTGGAATACTTTTTGGGTATGCCCCAATTTGGTGGATAGATATTTAAAATACATCACAATGGGATCTAGAATTAAGTATATAATTATTTTTATTACATTAGTGTTATAGTAGTCTCATCTTAATAATCCATCCTTGTATTGTTTATTTATGTAATCTAATGGACAATATATTTGTGGAGATAAGGGATTGGATCTCTAGGGTTCTTTTAATGGTGGTTGTTTGATGTGATGTGAATAATTATTATTTTCTTTTATATTTTTTTAATTGTTTTCTTATTAAATCATCATGAACCACAGTCCATAATATGAGTTCACCATAAATAAATATCATCATTTATTTTAATTTTTTAAAATATAATTTTGATTAGGTGTAATTATTCCCAATGAGGTTAATATAATATTATAGAGAATATCACTCGCTTAATGGGATAACGAACACCCATTGTGATTTATCATATTATGGATCAGGATTTTGGTCGATTGATAGATACTGTTATTCATGGACAACGTAGGAATAAATATCATCTTTACCATCATATTAGAATCATATATATTGGGGTAATTTACAATTTGAACATGGTCAAATGTGTTGAAATTATATCACCATCTCTCTCTAATTATCATTGTTCATATTTTCTCCCTTATTATTCCTTGTATGTGTCTAATTATTCAATTTAATTTGAGATTTTAGTTTGAATTTTATCCTCTTCTTTCTTCCCTTCTAAAATGCATAAGGCTTCATCATATTTTTATATCTCCACCATAATAAAGGTAGTGTGGATATTAAACATTGGACGATCAAATTCTTGTTCATACATGGATGTTATATAATATCATGTTTCACTGTTATTTCCCTATTTCGATACCTCTTTTGATCCCTTAACATCATTTTAAACCCTCTAAAATTATAGTTATGCTAATTTAAAACAAATTTCAAGCACTAGGGATGTTCTCCAAAATCAACTATTCTTGTTTGTGGATACTTCAACTACGGAATTGGATATTTATATTATGTTCATAAATTTATTATGAATGATCTTTTAATCAAATATAAAATTAGATATTTCAAAATTAATATAAATTCAATAAATTAAATCAAAATATGAAATACCTAGTGTATAAAAAGATATAAAATAAGAAAACACAAAGGAAAAAATCATTAAATATAATGAAAACTGTAATTGAAATTGTCATAACTATCAAATTAAAGGCATACATCAGAAAAATCATGAAACAAAAATAAAAAAGGAATCCACTTTGACGGGATGTTGTTATTTCCCCCTAACAAAACCAATTTAGTTTTTATAAAAATTTAAAAATGGAACATAACAAAATTTAATTATCATGAAATTCCCATGAAAAAAATATATGAATTAAAATTATTTCTTTTTTGAATTTTTCTAATTGAATCCCTTGTATTGGTAAATTAATCTTCATATCTATGTGATTTAATTTTTTGTATGATACTGTAGATTATTTAATGATCGGGTTACTAGAAAACATGATTAAACATACATTATAGCTTACACAATAGTCATGGTTGAATATAAACACTAGTAAATACTACAAATTAATACTATCACTCAAATGAAATGGTTATGATCAAATAAATGAATTTCATATTTTGTTAAAGAAAAATAATTTAATAACTCAACACGAATTCCGTTGAAAATAATGAACACTAAAATATCAATTATCTATTATAAAAAAAATTGATCAATCAATATTCATTATTATTACATACATGGGAGGTATAAAATAATGTGTAAGAACCTATAATAGACTGTAAGGAACACACATTTGACATCTGTTAATAAAGTCCCTCTTAGAGATCAATATATTTCACTTCATAGTCAGTTACCTCTGATTGTAAGAAGACATATCTGTCGTATCTTCATATATTTCTTCTATATCTCTAATCATAACTACCAAAAAATGGATCATGATTAATATAAATAGACATGGCATAAATCATTGTGTAATATAATTTAAATATCCCCTAAAACATATTATAAATATAAAAATAGTGATATAGGCACCCCAAGGGGTATGTATTTTAGATATCACTTCTAGATGTGTGTATAATGATTCGTGGTATAAACCATCATCATAAAATACTTGAATTTTATTTCCATGTGTTTTTGTGATATAGAAAATAAAATCTAATGTGTGAGATATTTTTTATCTATTAGAAATAGAAGAATAACAAAAACATTTCTGAAGTGGTGTGATTCACATTTTGTAAATTCATCATTGAATTTAGCCTATTTTATTATGGGTTCTGGTGGCCTATTCTATACATATCCTTAAATGAAATAATTCTTATAATATCACATACATACTACCTCACAACAATTGCATCATGATATAATCTAATACTGTGACACTAAGTATGTGAAAATTAATTTATCATTTTTATTCTTCCAAAATATCCTCATAATTTATCATTATGGCATAAATAAACATACTCAACACATACATATCCAATATATATGATCCAAAAAATAATAATTTATCGTTACAAAGAAACCATGATTTATTTAGAACTATATCAAGTTATTTACTCATGGAATTGAAACCATGTTCTGAGAAAGATAAAAGGATGGTTTGATGAAATCAACTCTACAACATGTGGTATTCAACGAGAATAAAAATATGTTAGTCATAATATATTTTATTTTTAAGAAACTCAAACTACCTTTCTTTGATCATGAAACATTTAAGGTAGATTTTTACATCCACTCTTTTTAACTAATTTACAGCAATTTTCCCATGATTGGGACAATATAGCCACCCTATAAAATGGCCATGATCAATTGGATCTACACCAAATCAATTATTCTGATTTTCTAGTATTGAACCATGATACTAGAAGAATAATCATCTCTACCACATATCCATGCATTTGAGTTGAGTATTCTTTGTTGAATCATGATGTTTGGTTGTGCTCCATGGGTTCTAGCTATGATAGAATATTTTTTATTATAGTTTATTAGATTCCCTTATCATATTTACATTTTTAAATCTAGAATAATCATTATATAATTTTTCATCCATTATAATTTCATTTTTCCCAGGATTAAATATAAGCCTCCATCTATACCATTCAAAGTATAGAATCATTATAATCTTTTTATGAAATTATAATAAATAAATTTTATTAATGAAAAATTAGAACATAATATGTGAATGAAATATAATTATCATTTCGATAAAAAAAGAACATTATGTTCTGGACATGTTTTTTTTATTTTGGGTATGTTCTATTTAAAATATATAAAATATGAAAAGTATATTAATTTTATTTATGTATTTTTTAGTATTAATCTAAATGTTTTAATGTTTTTTGATTAGTTTGTTAATATGGAGATGATTGGCCCCAAAAAACTCCATTTTTAACTAATAGTGATTTAGGATTAACATTTGATATCATAGATTTAAATAAATGTTTCATAATTTTCGTTATCATGGGATTCATGTTTTATTATATGATTCTTTACTCTTGTTATTATTACATTAAATTTCGAGAAACTATATTAGTTTTATTAAAAGTATTCAATAGGGATGAATCGTGTTAATGAAATTTGTGTAGGAAAATTATTTGACAATTATAATGTTAAACCAAACTATATGGTATATTTCCTTGATAATATTAATATAATTCTTACCCAGATATCTTGAGTTTCGAGAAAATAACCATATCAAACTCCCAAACACAGACAATAATATAAAATTGACTTTCATGGTTTAGGTTTTTGAAAAATAACATAGTGAAAATATGTTTAAAATACCCCCACATTTTAAAAATTTGGTAAGAAGTGCACATCAAAATATCCCTCATGTAACAGATAATGTTTTGTATATGGAAAGTAAGGGATCATACAATAAAATTCTAATAAAAATTTTATAGTTCCCATAACATGGTAGTGTGAAATATTATTTTCACTAAAGAATAAATTATAATCCAATATATTAAATGAAATAAAATTCAAAACTATTTCATCAAATCAATCATCCCAAGAATTAAGGAAGAGAATTGATGATTATAAATTCCAATGCAAATGTAAAATATTATAAATAATGAACCCACAACTAGTGATGTATGGAATGAAAATTAAGAGGTTGAAATTGCACATATCAATAACTCAATAACTGAAAAATATATTAGACGTTGTTTTTTCCCACTCCTATATTTAAATAAATCTTGTTAATATCATAAAATCGACACAATTATAATTAGATATTTAATTATTTTTGAAAACTCAATGTGGTATGATTACTACATCACAATAATATAACACGATTATAATATAATTTTATCGTAATAGAATCCGTTTAATTGATTATAATTTTATTCATGGCCTGGATTGACTCTCTCAGTAATATTTATATTAATTTTTGAGATATAGATATCAAATTTGGTATCCCATATCAGCCAATAATATTAAATTAGTTAACAATTTAGTATGATCTCTATATAAAAACTAGATAAATAATATAGTTTTCATACATAATAATAAGTGTAATATATCTCAAATGGTAAAAGAGAAACTCACTATTTAGGATACGTTAACAGGTAATGAAAATATTTTTTATATATCGAAAGTATTTGGATAGTCCGCATTATGATTAAGATGATGATATTAATCTAGAAATCATAGTCGTAGGTATGTATATATCAAACCATCTTAATGGAATTACCCATATTGATGATAGTAATTTAATAAGAAATAACATAGTAATCTAGATAACAATTATATATATTTTATAATTTCACCTTGGGGTGAACCAATCCAGTTTTTTTGATTAGAATGATGGATAAGTGAGTATATGATATATTTATTTTGAACAAAACTAAATCAAAATCATTATCACATATTCTCTCCCAAATATTTTGACTTATTAGTTGGGATCATTAATTCACAATGATCAACGTTCGTTCTAGATATCAGCAATTAATGTGATAAATGGAAGAAATTCCCAAGATAATATTTTGTGTAATATATGGATAATTTTAATATAATGTTCTACAATTTAGATATAAAATTTATACTACAATCATCATGAATAAAATTATTATTATCATTATAATTTATATTGGTTTGTTTTTGTTAGAATTTATAGATCATATTCTTATATATTCTAAAATAAAAGAAAACATATAGATATAATTTTAGGATTGAGCTAAATATATATTTAAATTATAATGATTATAAAATAGTTATCATGTATTAATTATAGATAAATAAAATATCATATTTGGAATATCATATAAAAATAGAGGTCATGTTTTTAGATCCTCCATATAAAAATATAAATAAAGGGTGGTTAAATTAACAATTTATTATAGATATATTTTTTATAGAATATATTGATACTGTAGATTACATCAAATAAATTTTCTTTAAATTGAAAATCCACAATCAATGTAAACTATAAAGGGATTACTAATATTCGATACAACTGAATGTAATGATAATTTGAATGATATTATGAATGGTAGTTCCCTATGTCTATAATAAAATTATGTTGTTATAAAGAATTTTCTATGATATATAATAATGTGTTACTAGAGGTATTTGGATATGTCCTCTTAAAATTGAAATGGTGGTATTTATGCAAAATATCAGTTAAATGTCCATGATAAGAAACACTAATAATGATATTGATCATGAATCATTAATATTTTCATTTAATTTATAGAGGCATAAATGGACAAATGACTTGGGAAAATAAAAATATTAATATATGACTATTATGAATGAAAAATGAGTTCATGGTCATACATAATATTTCAATATTGACATCTAATTTTAAATTATACAATGATTTATTTATTAGTTTTTGATAACCATAGAAATTTTATTTAGTTGGTGATAATAAAAACATTGATGAAAAAATTTATTTAATGCATAGAAATGAAACATTCTAGAATTTAGTATTAATTTTCATTCCTTATGTTAAAATTTTTGTTCTTAAATATTTAATAGATTCATAAATAAAAATAAATCATAGAATATATAAATAAAAATAATAACTCTTCATTAACTAGTAATGGAACATTTCATAAAAAATACCTGAAATAATTATTCCATATTACTGAATATTAAAAAATATGTAAGAGTGCATACTCAAACATTTCATAAATTATAATAATTTGATAGCAAAATATATTTGAAACTATGAAATTACCTAGGTCAACATTCACATTTAAAATAATACCAGTGAAGATAAAACAAAAATGAGAAATATAATTTAGAAATGATAAATCATTATGGAAAAGGAAAAAAATGTTATGAATAATAATATTAATTTCTAATAATTTGAGCTAAGAAAAACACATATCAATAATAAATATTTTTTATTAATAATGAATATATATCCCAAATAAGAATTGATGAGAATCAGTATGTTTTTTTATAATAGTATACTATATTCTAAAACATCTTTTTTAATTTCAATTTTTTCTTATTATACATATTTCAATTTAATAGAAACCTTTCTTGACTCACCACATTGAGAAATCATCAAAATAATTGGGTGAAAAATTAAAACATAACAATAGGAGAACATGTGTCCTTATTAATGGAAGTCATGGGAGATATAATTAAATGATGATATATAATAATATCATGGGAATAAATCTATAAAAATATTTTATTATCAATTGAAAATCATACCTAATAATTAGTATATCATAATCAGGAGTCATGAAATTGAATAAGAGTTTGTCACATGATTAGGATTTCATAAAAAAATCTACCATGATACCTAATTTCAAGTCATAAGAATATATATATTTCATAAGAGAATATACCCATTATTCAAATTTAACAAATATTATAAAAAATGAACTAATATAATGGTGTTCATATACTAGTATGTTAGGAATCACCACTTTTCTCTGATATTGTAGTTTATCAGGAATCCCTAACTATTTCCCATCGTAGATTAGTGACATAATCTCATTTACCTTATTTCTCTCATCAAATATAAGTATTTAGTTAATATATTTGGGGGATAAATTATTATATACCAACAAGCCACACAATGAAAACCAAACAAATTTGTTCCACAAGATCATAAAACAGTCATAATATCGTACTAAAATCTATCATAGAAGATAAATGGGTATTTTAAAACATATAATGATAATAATGATTAAATATCCTCATAATGAATTAATGTTCTTTAATGGGATCATTACTTTTTTAATGTGTAATGATCCTTAATATATGTGAAAATAGAAGAAAAATAAATTTGAAAGGTTAATAAAACATTACTTTTTAATCATGAGAAAATATACTTCTCCTTTGATAAAATTTTAAATAAAAGAACCCATAATCTTTTGGAAATAATTTTACTTGAAATAAAACTATGGAAACATGTAATAGATAACATTTTTGGAGTCAATAAAATATGTGTATGTCATAAATGTTAAAATAAAACATTCATTTCAATCATTTACAAAAAGTAAAGAACTTCTTTTTAATGATTTTACAAAATTATCATGTTTAAACCATTCTATTTAATTTAAATTAACTAAAATTAACAGATGATTAATTTAGTATGTTTGAATGATTTTTTTGGGAAAAAAATAGAGTATAAATAGGCTATGAAATCTTTTCCACCAAATTTGAAATAAGAGTAGCTCTCCATTAAAATAAATTTCTTTGTAATTCTATAGATCAATGTGACAAAAATGGAACTAATATTTGAATCATTAAATAAAAAGACATATAATAGTACAATATATTGTCATTAATGTATATGATCCGTAATATTTTCCTTTAACATATTTATCATAATTAATCCCGAAAGGAATAAAACTTAATGAAAACCCTTATCTTAAGCCTAACATGTTTTATATGGTCTCTATCCTCCTGAATAATTAATATAAATTTATTTTATTTTATAAAAAATCATATATGTAATTAAAATATAATATATTATTCTCTAAAAAAAATCAGCATCAATTTATTTATTATTTTTTATTAATATTTTAATTTTCAGGTGTTAACTGTTCCATTTAGAAAGTTTGTTTTAGTTCAAAAGTTCTAGTCCTTTCATCTTAATAATTATTCAATAATCATAGAAATTTTTATAATTATATAATTATTTAACATATTGAATATATATAGATATGACCATTAATGAAATTTATTGATATAAAAAGGGAAATATGTCATTCAAACATAAGGTAGTCCATACAAAAAAACTAAATGATGACTTCATATTCTAATGAAGAAATGAATGAAAGTTAATTGTTATTATCTCATAAATAAATTTTAATTATATCATAAATATATTATATATTTTTTTATATCATTATATAAATCAATGAGAAGAGGTGATGAAGAAATAATCACATTCGTACATTGAGGCGGTAGTCCACACACACGTTTGAGTGAAAACTTGATTTTCCATTTGATTGAAAGGATGTGTAAAATCGTATTTATATAATCATAAAAACATCATATTAGATGGATGGTGTTGGTTTCATATTGTTATCATGGATACAATATATTATATAATGTTGGTGAAAAATGATAATGAAGGAGCTTTGTTAAGATTTATACCTTTTCTTTAGTAATCTTCCTTAATTTTATACCAATATCCTTCATATAACATATTTTCATATCAAACCATGACATATTAGACATAAATTTTGATGTTAAAATATATTATATTACATATAATATTGGTTTATTGTATATTTATTATTTATGATGAGTGTATAGCGGGATTATTTTTATAGTGTGGGGGAGGACACATATAGAATTCTATGAAATATTAAAATATATTAATATCTTGTTTAAGATAACTGGATACTAAATGAATAAAATATGAAGATAATATGAGTTAGGTATAAAATATGAAAATATAATATGATTATTCTCATTTTAATTTCATTTTAATAATTATAATTTTAGTTTTAACAATTTTATATTGTTTGAATTGTTTCCATGTAAACTGAATTTATCCTAACTAACTATTAATAATGATAAAAATTTAAGTGTCCTCATTGAAAATTTTGTATAGGTAGATTAAAAATTTGGATTCATTTTTATCAAATTTTATTTTTATAATTTGATGAAATTTATGAAATAAATACTCTAAAGAACACATTGAAAAACGTTTTCAAAAATATGTTATTTTCAGTAAAAATGTTTTTATAGAAAAATCATGTACCATATTCATTCAAATGACTTTAAATAGATTTTATTAAATAAAAAAATTAATGATATTTTTATTAAAAATATAAATACATTGAAATAAAATATTCATTATCTAAGTAAATGTTATTTTGTAACATTCAGTAATAAATAAAAATTTATCGAAAAAACCCGAAAAACACAATATGTTAATATTATGTTGAATATTTTATAAATTATAATATTTTCCCCAAAAGATATTCATTAAATGTGTAAAATTTAATTGTATTTACAGTTCAAAAAATATAATAAGAACAGTTGTTAAAAATAATTACTTATAAAGTGACTTTTGAGAAATCATGTACTTATTAATTATGGATTAAACAATACATTTTAATTACAAATAACACACACAGAGAGAGATATATATTTATTTATTTAATTATGTTTTATTTCATATTAATAATTTCTATTTCATTTTTAGCTTATATTAATAACATTTAAATAATTGAAAATCAACATATATCATGGTTTTTTATTCTCCATGTTTCGTAGAAGGAAATCTATCAAAGTAGTTATTTTTTAAAGAAATAAATATATTATAATGTCATGGGGTCTTACATTAAATCACTATAAATTATTTTAGAATAATTATTCAAATCACATTATTATAAAAACTATCATTAGTTATGCTTCTTCTTATCCCCAATTTATCGGATATCTTCCTCTAATTTTTACTTGTTCCACAAAATTCTTAGTAGGTGAGTTGAATTATTTCCCAACACTTTCTATATTAGATACAAAACCTTCCATAGTTATTTGTGATAAAATATATCATGATATATTTTTATTACCAATTATTTTGTCACATTTAAATAATAATGTCTGCGTTTCTAGAATATAGATACATTGAACAGATTATAAATTATATAGAGATTTCATTAAAGCATGATGTTATAAAAAATCATTCATAACTATAAAAAAATTCTAGAGGGACAATATATATAGTGTTAAACATTTCCTTCCTTTTGATACTCATAAAGATATTCTACAGAGATATATATATCAGAATAAATTTTCCACCAAAATTGACCTCTTAAACCGAATGATGTTTTTCATCATAACATTTCAATCCAGTATGAGCTTAACTATTTTGTTGTTGAATAGATCTATGATTATATGATATTTTATCATTTTTTAGGATCCAATAGATGTTTTATCCAAATTTACCCCATAATGCTTTCGTTCATCACTTAATTCCTTAGGGTGATTTATATGGAGAAAACTGAATTCTTGAGTGAATGTCACTTTTTTATGAAATTGACACTAAAATAATGAAATGATCCGATATTTTTTAAAAAACATTAATATATATTACATTGAGACTTTTTTATTTTTAATGGATACCCTAGACTAACCATTATCGTGACGATGGTATGTAGTAATGAAACTAAAACCTCTATCAACATCTGATTAAATAATTATCTAAAACAATAAAGAAATTCTCACATCATGATAAAATAAAAATTAATTTGGAGGTCCATGACATTTTATCTATTTCATATTATATTTCATGTATAATTGATCCTGATGGAAATGATACATAATTTTCATGATATGTATTGTGTTAAAATGAAGGTAAAATAAAACCCAAATTGTAGTTTTCACATTATTTGTTTTGGGGATTCTAAGGACAAAATCCATAGTAATGCTTTCCCATTTCCATTTTTGTATGGTTAAGAGTGGTAATAACTACTTATACTTATATCTCTAAAAATATTTTTATCTACATGTGAGGCATCGAGATACATAATATTCAATATCCATTTTTATGTTTCCAAACTGAAATACTGAATCATATTTATACCAATCATCACACATCTATGGCGAATCATGAATGATGAACTATGGGTTTCATTAACCAGAACCTTCTTCAAATATAATATTTATAGAACATATAATATTTTATTAATCCTTATTAGTCGTTAATAATTATAGTTGAACTCAGGAACATTTATCATCTTATTATTCAATTAATCATCCATAAATTTTTAATCTTTCTTCCCTTCATGAATGGATAGATGAATTTTTAAATGATCCCGATTTCCCTTATCCATGTTAATCGATATATCAAGATTCCACATCAATGAAATACAAATATATTATATGTATTTTTGATTCCACATCATGGATTGAGTATCATGGTCATTCCACCTTAGTGAATTTTCCAAATTTTCCTCCATCCCAAGTTGAAAATTTATTATGAATTCTTAAAAATTAATAATATCCAACTATATTATCTAGAATAAATTCAAAAAATTCTATATGTATCCATAATTCATTCTTTTTTAATCAACATATATATGTGATACCTTTCACTATTGAGATAATAAATCCATATCATAAAAATAAAAAATTAAAGCTACTATTTAAAAAACGAGTCATGTAATTTTTCTTTGGAATTTTAAATTTATAGGTGGTGTATGACCCCAGATATTTTAAAATCAATAATATGTTCCAAAAAATATATTATAATCTACATAGATCATATATAAACCATCAAATATATTTATTTAAATATTATTAATTAAGGTTATTCATTATAGATTTACTGATGGATAGTTTTAAACACATTATGAAATAGATATAATGTACCAGTAAAATAATAATGAACTCATTAAATTTTAAAAAAATAGTCCCTAAATTTTTAGTAGGCATTTTATTCTTCAAAAATATTTTTCATGGAGATATATTTTATTTATTTTCGATAAAAAATAATATAGTTAATTTATGGAATAATTATAAAAATACATTAATAAAATCGATATGATTTTTGAAATAATAATATCAAAATAATTTTGTTGTGATAGTTTCTAATTTTTTTAATGAAAATAATGATTTTCTAATGAAAGGTGGAAAATAAATTTTTTTTAATCAATATCCTCTTTTCATTAAATAATAAAATTAATAAAAAAATTATATTTTGAAATTTATTTTATATTAATTTATCTATTTTTAGTGCTATTTTATCTAATTAATTACATTTTAATCAACTTTATATATTTTTTAATGTTCATATTTCTGTTTAAAAGACTATATTCTTGGAAAATGTTTTCCCTCAGGTTTAGGTTAGTATAATTACAAATTGTATTTTACTAATTTTTTGGTATTTATTTGATAATTTGATATATTAATTTTAATTTATCATAATTAATATTTGGCAATAAAGTGAGATTAATATTTTATCTCCAGCAATAGTAAAAATAGTAAAAATTCATTCCCATGAATAATGTTAAAACATATTTAATAAGGAATAAACTAAAGAGATAGTAGTTCATATGTTCTAAAAATTTTTAATTTCACAATTTTAGATATATTTAGATCCTATTAAATTTAATATTTATAAATGATCCATTATTGATCAATTTTGTGTGAATTATTCATTAATGTATTTTAATATTTTCATAAATTTTTATTGAGTCCTTTCCATCACTTATAAATGGTGACCCCTCTCTTATCCTATCCAAACATGGAGGGGAATTTGGTTCTTCCGGTACATTCCCTAATTCCTTATAAAAGAATATATTGATCACTTAGATTCCCTATTTTTAGCAGATTACCATCCGAGGAAATATTTCGTTATAAAACTAAAGTATTTTTCCGAAGAATAGGTTTATATATTAGCCATTTGTATAAGTTTTATTTGTTCATACACATCCAAAATATAATATTAAACAATAATGATAAAAGACAACATTATATCTAATAAAATGACATTTCATCATCTTAATTGGATAACCTACATCAATACCATCTTCCAATAAAATTGGAATCGAACCCATCATTCTTGTCTATGGCCGACTGTCTCCTCTCAAAATGTTGTAATATATTTTCAACAATATCATCTTATGACTATTTATGATGATGGATTTTATTATATATATATATGATATTCATTTACTATATATTATTTTCTAAAACTAATATATCATATATTTTCATACATTTCCATTCAGAGAAAAATTAAAATGTAGGTCTTTTATATGGATGGATTACCAATCCTTGGAAGCGACACAACCAATTATTCAGTATTAAATCACATAGATTTTATATATATCTTTAATGGAAAATATGAAATTTTTGTTATAGGAATAATATTGGAAATATAAAATAATATGTAACCTCATTCCATGTTGATCGTAGAAAAACGAGATAGTTACTCATGTGTATATAAGAGCTACTATTTCAATAATTGTAACATTGTTCATTTCATATAACCATAATTCATTATTTATAATGATAACATTATTGATGTATAAAAATAATAATTATTTCATGATTACTATTCTAGAGATGATAAAAAACGACCACATTGAGCATTATCAACCTACCACGTTCATTTTGGATATATGAGTTGAATATTTTCAAACCATCTTATAATGCAATAATTTATTATATAATTTATTTAGAAAATATTATGCATAAAACAATTGAAATAATAAAAATAAAAAAAATTCTTAATAATGTACATAATGAACATTATTTTTAAAATCAAGATAAAATGGAACATAGGTGACAAATCATGCTCAAGGTATGTGATCTTTCTAAACAACCATTTTCTTCGTGTTATGACCATTTAATATATAAAATACATTCTCTATATATATATATATTTAATTTTCCATAATGATTCTAGATTCTATATATGTGTCTACCACACACAAAATTATATATATCTTATTCTCTCTTCCATTGGTATGTTAATACCATCCTTATGATCATATTTTGAATATCATCATTATGAAATATCCTCTAATTATGATAATAGGATATATTATGAATCTATTCTTATTTCCATGGTTTGTTATTATTTTTATGACTTGATTGATTTTATCTTTATATCATGCATAATAATTAACATATAATGATGGTTATTCCAAGAGTGATCTCTAATTCATTATGTGGGATTTTTAACTGATAATACATTATGTATGGGATTAGGGATAAAACATAAACAAATATGAAACTATATCGACTATGTGATATTGTAATTGATGTAACCCATGAATTATTTTTATTTTAGGTTTTTTGTTTATTAAAAGTTTAGTATATGTATGTGATATATTGATTCCTTGATCCTCATGTCTGGAACCCATTACATTACTCTTGATCATATCCATTTAATATAAATAATTATATATCTATGACTCACATATTACGTTTTCTTATAATGTGTACTCTTATACTATGATTTCTAAGTGACCATTTTTTCAATTTCTTCCTTAATTATTTCATATTATTATACACTATTGATGGTATTTAAGATTTCATTGTAGAAATTAATATAATGGATCAATATTATTAGGTTAAAGTATTACATACCTAGTCTTCCAACGAAACTAGTTCATTTCGATCTTTATTTTGAATTAATGGATATTTATGATAAATATCTATTATTAATTTTTGAAAAATGGTTTCGGTCACAATAAATAGAATCATTGGTTATAGTAGTTATTTATTTGGGATTTGGAATAGATTAGATTTATAGAATCCTAATGGATAAGTATTAGTAAAGTAAAATATTATTTCATTTTGGTGAAGTGTAGAGCGAGTGGATTCTATGAAATTATATACATTTCTAGATAATAAAGGTTTATGTTGATCTCAAATAGTTATACCTTAGGAAAAAACCATATAAAGGGTACATTTGTTATTTACTCTATCATCACCATGTTCATGAAAAAGGAAATTGTTGTACAGCTATTGTCACTCTCCTAGAGGATATTCATTAGAAATTTACAAAATCATTAAAATCCATTATAAAGAATATAAAATATTGTTATCTGGGAAAATTTAGTAATAAAATTTTTATGGATATAAAATATCGAATCCTAAAATCTAATAAATAAGGATATAATAATAACTAAAATGGTATTCCCCCAATGTTTATAGGTTTTAGTTATGTATATTTATTAGTAAAGGTATTTTTATGCATATTTTTATTTTTTAGTTAATGATGTAAAATAAGATAAATTTTTCCGAAAACCAATGTGATAGGAAACATGATGATTTATCAAGTGATATTCTTTAACATATTGAAGTGAGAGATGAGAACATCACTACATTACTTATAGAACTATATTCTATTATGAATAATGTCATTAATAATGTGAGACACTATATATATCCTTTGAAATATTAGGTTTCATGCACATCAATTATGTGAAAAAGGACTCATACCATTAGTGGATGATTTTATTTATTCTTCATAGACTACTGGATTAACTCTATTGTGAGTATATTAATTATTCATTAATTCACAAAATATGATAGTTTGGTTCTGGACATTTCAGTCATGGAGGGTCAAGCAGATCAATGGTGGATGTCCATAAAGAACATGAAGTGGATGGATGATATTGGTTCCTAAAATTGAGAAGAATGAAATAAAATAATTTTCAATTAATCTTTTCTCCAGACACTCCATCTCAAAATAAAGATGGAGTTCCTTGGTGTAAATAAAAAATGAGGATGAGTATATCTCGGTATATATAGAAAACATCACAAGTCCTCCATAGTGTTCTTATAGAGTTCTCATCAATAGAGAATGTATGTTGTACCGTTTAATTAGTTATTTAAATATGATTATATAGAAATATTTAATTATTTGTGACTATGATAGTTAGGAATTGTTTTTTCATTGAATCCTCAATGTTGAGATAAATAATGGTGACCCTCAAAAGACTCATGGGACTAGAGATAAAAATTGTTAATAGATAATTCATCAAGAAGATAAATGAATAAATGTCACAAAGGAATTAAAAAATATATGTCTCATGTTAAAAGCATGTGATGAATCGTCTTGAAATTGTATTTGAGGAAACTAATTGATACTCATTGTGTGGAAAATAAGGGGTTGATAATAATTAACAATAAGGATAAATGAAGAATCCCCTGAATTTGATGGAGGAAAATAAACATTAAAACAAAACATTGCTCATGGGATAATGTTTAAACTATATAGAATATGATAATTATTCTATACATTGATTTTATCTAATTTTTTTGATCAATTTCCACAACCACTGGGCATAATTTTCCTATAATGTCATATTCTACCACAACTACTAAGATGGATATTGATAATGATGTGGTCACATGTACAACGACTATTTAATAAATAATATAAAAAGAAATTTTTTATTATAGTTATATTTATACATTTATAGATTTCAATTTTAGTATATCTATTCAAATAAAACATCAAATAATGGGGGATTCTCCATATGTGAGAATAAAAAATAGTGAAATTGCTACCAGAAAAGCGTATAGCTCCCCCTTTGTAAATTTTTTTGGAATTAATATCCTTTAAAATCTAATTTTATATAGTTTATTTCAGTTTTATTCCTTATATGGAATTTATTTATTATACATATTTGAATACAATATCAACTATCATGAGAGGGGGATCACTTGTTACATCCCAAGTCATCAACTTGTTATTTAAAAGTGTTTGGAGGTGGGTGAATTTTTCATGTAATATTTTAATAAATAATTAAAACTATTAACCTCTATGAAAGAATATATATCATAAATAAATGAATAAAATGATAGAATAATTCAAGAAAAATCCACATAGAAATTTATTATAATAATATAAAACTCAAAGAGTCTCGTGGTCATACTCCTACCCAGGAGGTTGAGTCTTCAAACAATTCATTCCTGTATTTATGCCCATAACATGTACTCACTATAAAATGGACATATTATATTTGGGGAAAAATAACATAATAGAATCCCAAGGAAGAGTTTATTTTCTATTGTACACCTCCATGGGGTGCATCTATCCAATATGAAACAATTAGAATGGTTCAATGTGCATCTATATTTATAATCATGATCTAAAAATATAACGATGAAGAACATGTATCTCATTCCGTAGATTGATGAACTATTTATACAACTAAATGGGATCCATTATTTCACTAATGTATAAATTTTTTACAATGTATAACTAATTGAGGATGATTAATGATGATATTCCAAAAACATCCTTTCATATAAGTTATTGACAGTATGATCAAATATTGATACCTTTCATAATCACTAATGTTCTATAAATATTTTATGATATAATTCCTATATTCATTTAGTGAATAACTCGAAAAAAATGTTTTAGTATTATAGATTATATTTGGATATTAAAAAAATGAAATAGGACCACAATGACACTATTAATATTATAGTAATGATTTTTTGAAAAGAGAACATATATATATATATATCTATCTATTACAATAAATGTGAGTTCTTTATAACAGATTAATCATTCTTGTAGAATATTCTCACCAACCAACCCATATTTATATACACTTCTATGGAAATCGATATTGTAGAGTAGACTAGACTATCATCTATAATTGTGATCCATATTTTACTTGCAATCTCTTGGTTTTAGAGAATTTTTTTTAAATAACCATCATGATTTTTCTGCTTTATAACCAAGCTTACACATAATTGTGTACCATTTAGTAATGATTTAATGGAATGAATTAATTAAAGAAGGTACTTTTTTTGTAACTACATTATTCTTAAATGTACACAAATGTGGGGAATTTTCCATGATATATTGGAAATCATCATAACGTTGTATGGTTGTGTACTAATGAAAATTAATTAATTAATAGTCTACACCTAAAGTAAATTAAAAATTCATTGGATGAATAATCCAAAAAAATATCTAGCATTTATTATAGTGATATCTTCCTTTACTGTATAGAGAAATTATATCTACAGACTGAATTATGTTGTTTTTATAGATCATAATACCCTCAAATACATATTCCCATAGAAGGATCTCAATATGTTAATGTGATGATGGTTAATGTAGAACACATAATATGAATTCTAAATCCATTACAATCCAATTAATGTAGACACAGTAGTAGTTGATTTAAGTATATGGGTTTTACTAATCTTATAAATGGTGAAAATAGTGATAAATAAGATATTATCCGACAATAAATGGATAGATATATTAATTATAATTAATTTAATATCATTATTATACTAATATATATGGTTTACGAATCCATTTTGAATATGATAATGTATTAACAAATAGATCATGCATAAATTTGGAATAATTTTAGAGATATATAAAAATAGAGTAAATAGAATATCAAATTTTGTGAAGGAGTATTTTTAATATTATGGTCTCAAATATGTGGAATATTAAATCATGAGAGAGTGAAGGGACTGTTGAATGATGAATATAGCTTGACTTTATCAATATCCATAGATAGTATAGATATATATCGAGATCTCCAAGAGAACTATTAGTGGGATTATTAAAGAGATCGTGTAATATAAATCAATGTGTTTGGTATGTTAGCATGTAATAGTTTAATGGATGAATTAAATGGGGATGATGAAGCCATTACATGTATGTACATGTAAATTGGAAAAATCACCATCGACTATATCATTTCTCATCCAATGAAAAACAGTGGAAGTAGTGCTATGTGGGTTGTGTAGGTTCATCTTACAAATAATTCTATCATAATTGAAATTATATAAGACTTCCTACACAATCAACATAAAATGATATTAATTATATTGATGGCGGGGATTTAAAGAACACCAATATCAATTGTTTTTTACTGATATATGAGATTTAAATCAATGATCTACACGAGTCTCAAAAACTCTCTAAATAATGATTTGAGAATAAATATTTCATATATCCCCCATATTGATGGTCAATCAGAGTAGTCTATACAAATACAATATGACATGTTGAGAAAATTCATTGTTTAAATTAAAAGAGGACATGATAAATATCTTTATTTAGCCAATTTATTATATACTAATAACATTAAATCTATCTTTTTAGTGGCTCCTTATAAATCAATTTATGCATAGAGGTGTAGAAATGTATATTTTTTTGATGATGTTGGTGAACATAATAGTTTAGGACCAAAAATGAGTAAGGAAATAAAATATAATTCGAAAACCATTAATTACCACCAATAAAATATTTTAATTGATAGTTGTTATATATTGATAATTAAATATGAGATATAGATTTTAATTACAGGGAATATTTCTTCTCAAATTATCATCCTGTAATATATTCAAGATATTTTAGAAGAAGGGAATGCTAGCCTGAGGTACATCATCTCCATTAGAATTCTTTATCTCAAGGATGTTTTGGCTTATAAACTAACACTCTCAATAACCCTTTCTCAATTATACGAAATAATCTATGTATACATCATAAGGATATACATAAAATATCACTCAAATACACTATATTCAAAAGTTTTATATCAAGGAAATGATCTCTCAAATGAGGAAAAAATAGTGAAAATTATAAAAATTAAAAGTAAATCTATATGAAATAAGACAACACTTCTGGTCAAATTAAAATGGTGGAATGAAAAATATGGAGAGTAAAGAGAAGAACTAATATATTTCATGAAGATGAAGTACCATCACCTATTTTCAAATTTTAATTTAATTTGTGCCTTACATGGTGATTTTTTACAAAGGGGAATAATGTAACCACATAAAATTCTAAATAAATAACTATGATTGAGGGCATATACAACCTTTTACAATGAGTCAATATGAACCACAATATTTTATCATCTATATATTATAAACATAATATAGTCGTTAAATTGGATGGTATTGAAAGGAATATCCATATTAATATATATATGTATATTATATATAATGAATGTTTATTAATAAATTCTTAATTAATAATCCCTCTATTTTTATTAAAGGAATTATATTCATGAATAATATATTTTATTCAAAAATAATTTATAATGACTTTTTATAGAAAATATCATTAAAAATTTATGGAATTTATAAAAATGAAATTTTCTAAAACCGGCATTATTATTTTAAATAATTTCATCAATCTTCTATTTTTGTAAAATTTTATAGTTTTTAATGATGTTTTTTTCATTTAATATTAGAAAATATAACTTTTGTAAAATTTTCTTTATTTCATTAATTATGCTAAATCAAAATTTTCATTATGAACTTTGATTTTATTTCAAAATAAAAAAGTATTATTTATTTAGAGAGAAACAAATTCCGTATATAGGAATCATATTTACGTATTTATGATATACATACATGTTTGGGTATAAAATATTCATATTTTAGAAACATTGTTTTTGTCATAGTTTAACTAGTTTAATTTTATGTTTAATTCAAGAAATTATAAATATTTAAATTTAAAATATGGATTCCATGATTCAATATGAAAAAATTAATATCTATTAATGAGTTTAATTTATTCTCATTTCATAATGATTTGTTAGAAAACTGAAAATATTTTAACACAAATCAGGTTAGAACTGATTTACTAGGGGGTTAAACATACTAGATAATGGAAAACATAACATAAAATATGATTTATTTAAATTTTATGGCCATATATTGAGATCAAATTATCTGATACTCTCTAATGGTCAATTTTGTAACTATTTGGTTTTAATAATACATTTTTATATTTCAATCCATTTAATACTTCCTACAGTCTCTTCTCCACTATTTATAAATGGAAAGCACTTATCATCGGATATACACAATCCATGAGCCTTATTATAGTGAATTATCAACCAAAATACCTTTATCAAATCCATACCTAGAATATATACTCCCTATTTTTATCATAAAACCATTTTAGTAGTTATTTACTTATAATAATAGAATGATTTTATGAATGAGAGGTAAAATTCTAAACCATGTGTTTTGATTTTATTTATTACTTCATGTATATAGAATATATTTCAATCGTATTGAAATAGTAAAATATATATATCCAATTAATAGATATTTTTATGTTAATCAATTAATATACATTCATCTTCTCTCCCATATAATGGGAAATGAATCCATCATTTTTGTGTTTGGTGGACCACTGCATTGTAAATTGATAAAATTAATTTTCCATCATACCAAAAAAAATATTTGATTAGTGATGGATTTAATGTATATTTATATAGTATTAGTGAAAAAAATTATTTATGGAAAATTTTTATATCATATATTTTCATACCATTTCACTCATATAAAAATCATAACATCTTTCCTGTGTAAAAGTGGATTACTACCTCTACGAAGTGATGTGAATTTTTTTAATTACATAATCACATGAATGCTATATATAAATATTTTTAAATAAATTAATGTTATTTAATTAATAATTGTAATTAGGGAAAGGTTAAATAATATATACTTTCTATTCTTCATGATCATTTATAAATTGAAACATTACTGTTGTGCTCAAACGACCTACCATATCAATGATCATATCATGGTTCATTTTTCATAACCATGATTCATTATTATTTTTAAAATAATAATTTATGTATAAAAATAATTATATTGAAATTGTCACTATTATTGATAAAATTAAATAATGAACCCTTTGACCACAATCCACATACTAAATTCATTTTTTTTATAAAATTAGAATATCATCACAATATCCATCAGGAATGCAATTGATTGTATAATACAATATGAAAAATTGAAAGATACAAAATTTAATAATAAAAAAGAAAAATTATATACTACACGTAAATAATCAATTTTTTAATATTAATGGTGATAATTAACATATGTGATTTGTCGATATTGAGGTAAGGGAACTCTCAATGCGGCATTTTTTGTCATCTTGTGACCATTATCTCTCTAAATGGAATTCTATATCAATTTTATTTTTTTGGAATGTTAATAAATTCTATATGTTATTCTCCATAACATGTAATTAGATTATTATACCATCAATTAATGATGTGTTTTGAACCATATTACTATCTCCCAAATCTCATTATTGATTAGTGGATTTTTTATTATTATATAATGAGATATTATGAGAAAGATTATCATTCCTTTTGAAATTCTATTGTTTATCACTTTTAGTGGATTTCCATACAATTAAACACAAAATCAAATAAATAATATGATGGTTTTGACCATATAGTGATCCAATTATTTTGGTAATTATGTTATCTTATGGGAGAATATGTACAAGATTATGAAGTAAACACAATCCACTATAGGACTCTGTTCACCTGGGGTTATTGACTGCGCAGTTATATATGGCTTATTCATATTTCATGTTCTGTGTTTCTACAACAATTACTATGATTCCATTATCATTTGATCACATTTTAAATATATCATTCGCCCAATTTATTATGTAGGATCCTTATCTTTTATGGTATCATGATAACCTTTTACTTCCACATTTAGTTTTCTCATCATGATTATCCCTTCCTATGATTGTAATATCACCACATTTTTCTATGTATTATCTATGTTATCCCATATAGTTCTAGGAAGTAAAAGTGATTTATGATATCATTAGGGGTATTAAAATTACGAATGTTTATATACGTGTTTCAATTTTACCTACATATTCTTCCAAATACACCATCAACTTTCAATCATTGTTATGTATTAATGAATATTTTTGTTAAATATCATGAAATAACAACTGTAAAAGGCTTGTGTTTCTATATTAGGAATAATCTATAAACCTATCATTCTCTATATGGATATGTTGAGTCACTTATTTAATTAATATACATAAACCATTATATAATCTCCACATAATGGTATTGTGGACATAGGGAAAAAAATTCATTAGACCAACCTTTTACATTCATCAAACCACATGAAAAAAATTCCATTTAGGTCAGTATAGTGATTGGGAAATATATTGATGAACAATTTTCAAAAATAAATATATGTAGTGTCCAGCCAACCCATAGAAACATTATATATAGGTTATCATAGTTGGTCTATGACATTAATTAATAACTAATACCATTGAAGGATAGACTAATATTCTCTCACATGAGTGTATATGACACCCATTTGAAACATTTTATATCAAATATTCAAACTTTCAAAATTTTACATTCATCATGTCTTTATGTAGGATCACAAGTAAAATTATACAATGATATTCATGCTCTTCATATCTAATGTAATATAAAATAATGTAATATATAAAGACTACTATAATATAATTGGAAAATTTTACAAAGACTATATCAATAAAATCCAATACAATAGTAGAAGAATTAGTTAGTCCGAATGCAATGACAATAAATTCATAATAAATATTCTCCTTTTTAATTATTTTATTCTACATTTCATACTTCTCGAATCTCAATTGATGTTATATATAATAATAGTAAATATATGAAATATATTGAAATAAATATAATTAAAAAATCATCAATGCGAGGGGGAAGACACTTTTTATTGATAATGATTCTTAACTATTTTGATAAATAAAAGAATTATGCATATAACCTTATTTAATCTTATCATATTGAACATTTTCTCACCATTATGACATAGTATGGTATATTATTAAATTATCATTATTCCCATGAAAGTTCCTCTTAAATTCCACTATCAAATTTTGGGATATTCTATTTTTATTTTTTTCAGTAGGTGTAGTAGAATATATGATTCATATTGAATACTCAACGTCACAATTCTAGAATAATAGGCATGTTATTAGTAACTATATTAAAATAATCACAAAAAATTGTAATACCTTATTTTTTCAGATTCTCTCTAACAATTTGTGGTAAATACAAATCCTGAATAAATATTAATGAATGTATAATTAATATAAATCAATTTCAATTTGATATTATTTCTTGAACATAATTCATATAATACGATGACATATAAAGTCAAATGTTAATCCCCTTTCATTCCATTCAATATAGGATCTATATAAGGAGATACATTCCATACAAAAAATCAAATCAAATTTATATATAGGGAGAATCACCAAATTTTTATGATGCATACTCTAACAACCTTCTATTGTTAAGAGATATAGACATAAAATGTGAGCATCATACCACTAATAGTTTCATCAATACCTCATCATCTTATTATATTAGTGGTAATTTGATGCAGTAAGAAAATTATATGAAAGAGCCTTTAGATATAGAATCAAATAAGATATCGACTACAATATAGTGGATGATAAGTGAAACTTTCACCATATCAATGTCATAAACCACATTGGGAGTTGTGGTTGTGTGAGATTTACCTTCGGTTTAGGAATAAGATATTTTTTATGATGATTACCATCATTAAACCTCATATTCATGCATTAGATTTTTTTAATCCAATTCTAACTAAATTTTAATAGTTTGAGTGTGGGTGGTGGAATAGTTTTCATATTCCCTTCATCCATTGTAACCAAATAATACATATAATATAGAAAGGGTAAATATTGATACCATATTATATGTATGTATCAAGAGTAACTACTTGTTTTACATTTCACTATGAATTAGAAAATCCTAACAATTTCCCAGAGAAGATTGAGCACATCATCTAGTTTTCAATAAATATCTCATTTGATGTAATTATTTTCCTTATTCATTATCATTTTATATAATTGTAGACCCAAACATCCTATAATTAGATCATTAAATATATAGGACAAAAGATCATTATTTCTTAATAATATATTCATAAAATATCCCATGGGAGACAAATTGTATTCTTAAAGTACATGTTATAATGATAATAAACCATATATAGAAAGAATAAATATATAATCACAGGGTATTATAAGCATAAAATCATAATAATAATTAATTGATTTTGAAATGGTTATAAATTACCTCTGATAAATCATTCAATTATTACTAGTGGAACATTATAAAATGTCACTTTCATATTTGAACTTTTAAAATACAAAATCATTAAAAATACATAATAAAATATTCTTCTAATATATCATATTTAAAATTTAATGGAATAATAAAATCAACAAATTATCTTGGTGGTGTGAAATTTATCCATGCCATATATGTTAAAATAAGAAATATATTTCAAAAAAATCTCAAAAAATTACATGTTTGGAAATAATTTAGAATGGTTATTAATTTGAACATTAAATAATTTCAATATGTTGTTCTCCAACTCAATTGCCACATAACAGGTGCTTTGGCCTGATGGGCCCTCTGGGCAGTAGGTACCCACCCTATTAGATGATAAATGTCACATCTATGGTTTCCTTTCGAGATATGATTCTCATTGGTTTGTTGGTATATCATAATCCCATGGTTTTCAATATATATTTTTATAAAAATGATAGTTTTTTGGGCCATAGAGTAGGGGGACATGGTGGGATCACATTTTTTGGAAACCAAGTTTTATCATAATGGAATCATTATTCCATATGAAGATACACTATTTTAGTTACATAGCCATGATCATGGTGTATGAGATAACCATTCTCCTATGATAGTGTGTCTATTTGAGGAGCACAACTTGGTGTATTGGAATGGAACCTACCCCAAGAAACTGTGAATCCTATTTTCCCATTAGATATAGGTACATCAAAATTGTCACATATTTTGGGATATTATGTTCCATGATCCCCATACTTTATATTTTTTATAAAAATTATGTGGGACCCATTTCTCCCTCATCAACCCAATTTATTAATTTTTGTATGATGATTTTATGTTGCCAAAATTACATCACGATTTCCCAAATGATAAAAATCATGTTGTGAATACCATATCCTTATCACTTTAATGGGTATTCACATTTATTCTCATATACATATTTGATTATAGACATTACTGTATGTATTCCAAATTCCTTTACATTGGAATAAATGATGTTCAGGATGGAATCCATGTTATATGATCTATGTGGAATAATTAAGCATTAGATTAAGATGGTCTTGATGGGTGTGCCCTGATATCACTTCAATACATTGGGTAATGTTTATTTTCATGTTGACTTATGTTGGGATGGGTGTTTACCAGATTCCTATTAGAAAAATTGTCCTTTATGTTGAGTTAGGGGTTTACCTAATTCATTTGCATTAAGGATGCGTTGTTTTAATATGATTCCTCATTTTCATGTTATAATAATCATTATATATCATGACTTTATGTTAATGTCTCTGTTATGATCCAATGATATATTTATTGCCTAAAATGTATTTTATTATTCATATTATGCATTGTTTACCACCTTCCATGTCTTTATTTATCACCCTTTTCTTATGAATGTCCTCATATTATCCAATGAAATTCTATGTATAATGGAATATTTTGGTCATGTAAATTGTTTTCTCAACAAATATGTTGTTATTTATGTCTTATGTGGTCATGTATTCTTACTAAACCCAAAAATACTCTTGTCCACTTTGACATTTGGGTTTTATTAAGTGAATTTTTATGTAATAAATCATGATCAAGTGTGTAATAATGTGTAAGATTGTTATTATTGGTATCGTAGGATAGGTTTTGTAATTTTGGTAATTAGGGTTGGAAAGCCTTATGAAATCAATTAATATAATACTAAGTATAAGAAATGAATCCCAGGATTTTTGTGTGTATAGTGTAAGTGGTTTTTTAAGAAAATACACCCCTGTCTCGATATGAAAATGTAGAGGTGGATCTCGCAGAATTGAATCTATGGTTAAAACCCCAAAACACCACATTGATCTGGATCCAAATGGGAACTGGTGCAAAACAATGGGCATTTTTGCACTCTAGGTGTGACACTACCAAGGTATATTCTTTGGTTAATTCAAAATCTTAGTACAAAACAGTATTAAGAGAACAATAAAATCTTATAAGAATATACATTAGGATGTAGATCTTGGATAACATAGATTGAAGCTTAGAAATCCATCAGTTTAGGAGACAAATGTAATTTATAATTTATACGTTATTTTCATTTCGTTCCACATTACGTGTTTAATTGTTTAAAGAACATACACCTATTTTTTTTTCTATCCAATTGCTTGCAATTGGAGATCTCAAGCTAACAAACGAAGCGAATATTGGTTTGATGACTATTCTAATGAGAGGAAAAATATGATGGGATAGGTAATTGAAAAATTTTTCATGATACTCTATCATTTAACTCATGTTTTTAGTAGAGTCATGGTTCAATATAGTTCTCCAACACCCCCCACCTAATGAGGAAAATATTTTAATTGAGAGCCTCATGATAGAAAGGCCACCTACAATCAATGGATCATTTGATCTGACAATCACCAATAAATAGATCCCCACCATTGAAAATATATTCTACATCCATTAATCTTTTGAAAAAGAATATATTATTCTATATTTTTATCTTATGGAGGGTTAATATAATTAATGGTGGGAATTGTTCAAAAATATGAATCCAGAGGAAGATATTGAGGTTATGGGATGGAAGGATTTATGAAAAAAATCGATAAATATTTTTCTCACACCCTCATACTTTTGATAGAAATAGATTTCATTTCCCTCAAGGAAAAGGTTGATGAATCATTCAGAGTGTATAAAGAAAACATCACATGATTATAAAGGTAGACCTCTGTTTTTTTCATCACCCCCAATTGAATGGTTGTCTACATCATTGGTTTAATCTTTCATATTCTACTAAATGCCTTGTATATCCTTGACATTAATTGTTAAAATGAAATTTTTAGATGTGCCCTCCAAGTCTAGATGAATATTGGTGAATCTCAAAGGTATCATGGAGATAAGAAGAAAATAGTGGAATTTATTTATTGAGGTCCAATTGAGAGATCTAATGGTGCAAATATATTTCAACATCCCACTTACTATAATTACAGAAAGACACACTCTGAAAATTTCTTGAAGGGGATGAATAAATTCATTATGTGTAGATGAGAAGATTACATGGATATCGATTTCCAGTAAGAGAAACCCACCAATGAGGCCGAGGAAATGAATTATTTTTTCAACCCTCAACACATTGTTCATTACTAAACACCATGGAACAAGGGCACATTACGGTCCAGTGCATTAGGCCAAGGGTAATTGGAGGAAACCAACAAACTCCAATGTAGAAAGGGAGAGCTTCTTTCATCACTACCGCCAATTAGATTAACAAAAATGATGTGGTGATAGTTACAATTGATATTCATTCAGTAATATAGAAGGTACTTTTTTATTCTAGTTATAAAAATTATTTTCTATACTAAACCTTTAGTAGAACCATCTGAATACCACTATAAATAATTGAATTAGAGATGTTTGGGAAAATTGACAATGGAGAAAATATTTCATCCTATTAATATAACTACTCCTTGTCATAATTGATGAATTGATATTATTGTATAACCTCATCGTATATCCCAAGGATTAATTTCATTAAATTCTTTGTGTGGATTACATCTCCCAATATAGGGTCAACATAAATTTTTGTGAGAGGGAAATAAAAATACATATGGTGAATCAGCCCCTGATTCCATATATGATCAAGGATAATGATGAATAATATTTTAAACCATCATCAAAAGAATGGATATTAATTCCTAAAGAAATCATTTATCATTCTTGGGTAATGCAGTCTAAGGATGGAACCATCCTCGAAGATATGCCAATTGTAGTAGAATTTTCTTATGTGTTTCATGAAGAATTTCATGGTCTTCCTCTTATAAGAGAAGTGTAATTCTAGATAGATCTTATTATTGTGGCATTTCCAATATCAAAGAATCCATATATAATGGTTATTGTGGTGCTTGAGGAGCTAAATAAACAACTACAAAAGAATCCGGATAAGGATATTACATGCCCATGCGATTCACCATGGGGTGAAAGAGTTCTATTTTTCCAGAAGTAGGATGGGTCATTGCTAATTTTGATCAATTATCTTTAGCTCAACCAAATAATGATAATGAAAAAGTATCCTTTGTGAAAAAAATGACATGTTCGATAAGCGACGTGGAGCACAATACTTCTCCAATGTGGATCTGCAGTTAGGATAATACCATGTAAGATTGAAGAAGGAAGATATTTTAAAGGCTGCTTTTTGTACTAGGTATAAGCACTATGAATTCAAGGTAATGCCATTCAGGCTCAATAATTGTCCTGTAATCTTCGTATACTTGATTAATATAGTCATTATAGATTATCTCAAAACATGTATGGTAGTCTATAGATGATATTATAATATACTCCAAAACCAATGTGAAGCATTTAAGAATAGTACATGAGACCATGTGAAAAGAGATGCTCTAGGAAAATTACAACAACTGTGAGTTTTGTTTGAAGGAATTCTCATTCATGGGGAATATAATAACACACAATGGGATATCATTGGATCATTCCAACGAAAAAGAAATTACGAGATGGATGAAGCCAACATCTATGATAGATATCTGTTGCTTTATTGGGCTAGCTAGATATTATCATTAATTTGTGGGATATTAATGACGATGGTCAAACACTCTTACAAATCTATATAGGAATGGAGTAAAGTATTCTTGGAATGATGTATGTAATGAAGTATTCCAGGTTTTGAATAAGAGGCTTTTTGTAGCCCTGTTTCTCACTCAGCCAAAAAGTGGAGAGCTTCTTCTGATCTTGAGAGGGGCATTAAAGTGGGGCTTGAGCTGTTTGTAGATGTAAAATGGAATCTTCATCACATATTCCTCAATGTAGTTGAAAATTCGTGTGAAAAATTATCCCACACATGATATAGAGTTGGAAACTGTGATCATTGCATGAAAAATATGGTTGTATTATCTGATTGGGGAAAATATTGAAATATATACGAATCAAAAAAATCAAATATATATTCATACATAAAGAGTTGATCAAGAACCAAAAAATGGTCATAAAATCATCATGGATTGTGACTACTAAATCCATTACCGCATAGGGAAAGAAAACATGTCGATATATTCTCTAAGTAGAAAGGACCCATTGATTTTTTCATTAATGTGAATTGAAAGGGATCCAATAGTCATAGATTTGAGGAAAATAGAAAATAGAATCATAAATAATAGAACATCATAAATCCCTTCACAATGGACTTCTCTACCATCTCATTGGGAATGGATAAAGGATTCTCAAAAATATGATGTGGGAATTCCAAAGAAAGTGGAAACTATCAAAAAAGGGAAATCCTTAGAGTTAAATGTTAACATTGATGGAATTTTGAGATTTGGGTGAAGATTATGTGTTCTATCAAATCCAGAGTGAGATAATGATCTTTTGGATAATTCAAATTATTAAAATTTATCGATTCACCCAAGAAAAACAATGATGTATCGGGATATCAAAGAGAATTATTTATGGGATAACATGAAAAAGGAGATCACCGAATATACATCAATGTTCCAGGTATGTTAGCAAGTTATGGCTGAAATGTAGAAGTCTATAGGTATGATGAAATCATTACCCATACCAACACGGAAATGGGATAAAATCACCATAGACATTGACTCTGGACTTCTGAAGAAATCCAATTTAAACAATACAATCTGGGTTCTTATAGATCATCTTACAAAGATTGTGCACTTCCTTGCGATTGGAGATAAATTCTCATTATTTCAACAAGAAAAAATATATATATAGATAACTATCAACGCCACGCGTTGTACCACTATCTATTTTATTTTATTGAGATACAAGATTCACCTCTATGTTCTGGAATACTTTCCATGATGCACTGTATACTGAGCTGAACATCAGTACAGCTTATCATCCACAAACTAATGACCAATCTGAGTGGACTAATAAAACACCCTACGATTTTTACGATAAATATTGAATTCATGAAACACTATGTCACTAAAAAACAACACACATTATATTCTAGCTGTTAAACAATAGTTTCCTCTTCCAAGTCTTCAATTTTGAAAAACTGTCATCAAGAGTATCGTTTAGAAAGTTATTTAGATTCTGAAAAGAAGAACATAATTTTTGGTGAATAGTAACATATCCATATGAATAGTAATATGACCCATATTAATACTAAATAATATTATTATTTTATATTTTTTAGGTAATAATATAATGATATCTTGATTAATTTTTCAATGTGATATAAAATAAATTATAGTTTTAAAATTTTTATTTTTTGAATAAATAAATATTTTATATATAATAATAAGTTAATAATATTTAGAGAATTATTTTCAAAAAATGGAGTTATTTGTTGAATTGTACACATCAAGAAATGGTATCAGTGATTTTTTGTGATTTTTCTGAAATACTTGATTTTTTAGTAAATAATAGAATACGATAATTTACGATAAATAGTTAATACAAGATTTATTGAGTCATCGAAGATGTAAGATAGATGTTAGGCCACTAGGTTAGATATAAAATACAAATAATACGATTCTTAGTCACATGAATCATTACTATTGGTCTTCTATAGAGAAATAATAAAATAATTATTAAGATATTCAAAAATAACTCCTCTCCTCCACTATAATACCCCCATCACTCCCTCTTATATTCACTCCTATGTGGCTTGAAACTCTTAAATTTTTTACTTCAAAAACCTTCACTAGTAACTCCCCACTTCCAATAGTTCTTGTTATTTCTAAAAAAAACCCATTCCTTTAAAGAGATTCTCAAGGAGGTGGATATAAGATATAGATTCACATTTAATTTATTTCATTTTAATTTCATGATCCATTCTATTATTATCCACTCCTCAAATACTATGTCCAAAAAAACATGATAACTACATTATCTTATATATAATTTAATTATATAATTTAAAGGGAAGAACAATCATCAATATCATTACTCTCTACCTTTTATTATTTTAACAAAATCATCATAGGTGAGGTACTGATTTCAACATTAATGGAAAACAATGTTTAGTTATTCAATTTACTCTTCATTACAAGTCATGTAACCATGTTGATAGTGTAAATATACTATAATATATTTATTATAACCAATGTAATATTCCTAAACTAGTATATGCACATAATATTAAAATATTAGACCAAACTAGTTCAAAATAATCGAAATACCTGTAAAATAATCTATAGGATTGTCATTTATAATTCATCAAATGATACATCCTAATTACAAGTAAATAATCTATTTAAATTAAAATTAAAACCTATATATTTTCGTAAATAATATTTAAGTTCAATTCTGGATATTTACAGCCACTCTAGATGATGTCAATTACATAAAAACAAGTGAACCGATTATAAAAATCAAGAAACCAAACAATCCTGAATGACAAAATTCAATAGTATAACATATCATTAAGGAATTAAATTAAAAAAATAATTATGATAGAAAATCAAAATGTATAATAGGTTATAAATTATGTTATTAATGAGTCTAATTTCATATTCCAGGATCATATAGTCAAGATAACAACTTTCAGACTTAAGGTAAGTGTTTTTCAGTAGAACCTCCATTTTCATTCGGGTTTCATTTTTTATCTACTAACCTAAAATAAATTCTTATAAATTCATATGTCAACATCATGATTTATATGTAAATTATATATACATATTTTACATCTAGAATAATACATTCATTTATCAGTAGTTATATGTTTTGAAATGGTCTTTCAAAAATTCATCATAAAATATAATCCAGATTCTATGGATTTTCTCAAATTCATACCCTTTTTCAGGAGAACTTTGTAGACAATATTTATCAAAAATTAACTTTCTAAAATCAATAATTTTATTATTAAATTTCTATATTTCCACCATTCAGGTATTATACAAATACTTTTCCAAAATAAATCATTGTTTTAATGTAAAAGAGTATTTATCTCAAAAACAACTCGACGATTTTAAAAGAGTATCTCCATCTATTTCTAATCTCTTGTTGATTATTTGGTATGATATAATATAACATATTTAATTGAATGGTTAATGAGTAATTTTATTTTGGATGTGATATCTTTAAACCATTCATTAATTTACTCAAATGTTTCGTATTTAAGATTAATGATCGGGGAAAGTAATTTACATTGAATATGTTAGTTTTAATATGAATATATATGTTTTTTATGTTTATCCCTAATCATATGAGGAATTAATTTGACTTATTATGTGATATTTAGGGCCCTCTATAGCCCCTTGATATATTGGAAGGTACAATGAGACAAATAAACAAGGACTTGGCTGACGCCTTGACCATTTTGAGATATGGTTTTGGTCAAGCCCTTAATAATTTTTACATGGATTCATCAAGTACATGACAATATGTTTCTGTATGACCAAAATATATAATCCCCTTCATTATAAACCTAGTAATTTAACATCCATGTGGTTATATGATATCTATAATTTTCATTGTTATTTTTTATTCTAGAATTATTTATTCATCTTATATTCCTGACATAATGTGATCAGGTTTATTATTTTTAAAGGCATGTGTTTTCGAATATTTCCATTGCATAATGTTTTTGTTTGTGTGGTCTTCTACTCTATTGCTAAATATTACTATGTGTTTTAGCTCACCCATTTTCTATGTGTTATTATTTCATGAAATTATGAAGTTTTTTATGAATTACATGCACGGATAAACATAAATCTATGTATGTTTCAAATAAAACATATATTTTGTATATTTATTTCAAGTTGTAATGTTGAACATTTGAATGTATCTATCATTCCAAATCTACTAAAATATTTTTTCTATCATGAAAAAACTATCTTGTAATCTTTCCAATGTAATTGAATAAGGCACATGCTCTAGGAAATAGGGGATGAGTCCTTTCAATTTATATCAAAGCAATCTTAGTAGAAAACGTGGAAACTAGGTTTATAAAAAAATATATTAGGGAACAAAACCCTGAGATAGTATTTTAGTATAAGAACACACGAACATCATGTTATTTTGTTATGGAATATATTATGGGGATATTTCAAGAAAATATATCCTTATCTATATATTACAAGTGGACTTGGTTCTGGAATAGATGTACCTATGAGTGAAAACTCTGAAAAAGGAGTTTCGGACGTGACCCATGGTATCCTGATACACGAAAACAGGCCAAATTGCACTCCTGGTTTGACAATCCTGGGGGATATGCTTAGGATAATTCAAATTTTCATTAAAATACAATATTAAGGATTTAAATTTAAATTTTTTCATAAAGAAACCACATTTTTAATTTTGGGATTATCCATGCATAGAATTTCAATTTATTATAGGTATGTTGCTAAGTTAATATTATTCCTTAAAATTCAAAACCTAATATAGTATATAACATTATCTAGAAAAGGTGACTAGTAGAAGAAATGAAAACTACATGAATAAGTGTGTCCCATGTAGGGATTTACATCTGATGTAAGATAATGATTTTGGCTTTTGGGAAACAATCATTGTGAAGAAAAATATAATAATACTGGGAAAATTTATTCAGGTAATGAACAACAACCTTACACATATAGTGCATCTGGATGCCCCACATGGAGGGTCTATGTTAGATCTTTTTATATGACAATATCCTATATCATTCAATGGGATTACGAACACATTTGTTGTTGAGTAGTGGATATGTTCACTAGAGAATATATTTTTCGTTATGGGATGTAATGAACGAGAGAAGATTATTATGGAAAATTCTCATCTATTTGGAGATGCAGATCAGGGGTGACCATTAATCCAAAAAAAAATTATTAGGATGAGATTTAATATATAGAATATACTGACTTTAATGAAATATTCTAAGAGAAATACATTCCTTGTAAACAGCAAGTGGATATGGAAAGGAAGTTTCTAAATTTGTGTAAAAAAGAAGATGAGAATATTGAAAAGTGTGATGCTAAATTCACAATGTTATCAAGGAAAACTATAGAAAAAATACAATATCATAGGAGATAGATTGATATATATTTTAATGGATTAAATTAGTTCCACAAAAAGGAACTGATCTCCCAAAGATTCACATTATATTATTATATTGTTTCATGAGCTATCAAGATATAAAAGGAATTTTCTAAGTATAATAACACTAAAGGATTGAAAGATAAGATGATTTTTGTGGATAACATAGGAAAATAAAACAACAAAATGGGGAATAAGGGAATACTAGAATTTCCACATTGAGATTGTTGTTGAAGGAAACATTATGGTGCATACATAAAAGGAAAAAGATTATGACACATATTTTGAATGAATGTCGATATTGCTAGTAATTTCTATGGTAAGAAAGAATTTATTAATTTTCAATTCTATAATGGTAGAGATATGGGACATTATGATAATTATTTTTGGAAGAATCATGGTATCATGCCAAAAAAATGTATAGGAGAGTAGGGACAATCTTTTGCAATCATAACGGTTGATATTGAAGTTCCTAATGATTGAGTGGAAGTTACTTTAGTTATTTCCTTAAAATATTCCAATGATTTATTTGATTCTATATCAGCACAAACTATCATATATTTCATGTTTGAAAATAAAATTAAATATTTCCAATTTGATTTAATAAGTTATCTGTCAATAAAAATAGGTAATAAAAGTATCCTTTCAACAATGTTGTGTTGGGATATTCTAATTATTGAATATAAACATGATTTATATTATTATTTTATTTCCATACACATGATTTTCTTTGATATAATCCTTTTTATGTATTTTAATTCAAACCATATTGAGAATATTTATTACATGAGGAGGGAGGATACAATTTTTTTAGATGATGTGGAGTCCCTTATCTTTAGGGAACAAGCATCACCCCATGATTCTTATCAAGATCCACTCCCAGAAGATCTACGGAATTCAAATATTGGTAAGGAAGGGAATGTAATAACACAGGGTGAGGAATTGAATGTTCAGATAGAGGACATACCTATTTTTCAAGAATTTGATGATGGGTTTCTATAGGACTTACCTGAACATCCTTTAGAGTGGGATAGTGAGTTTTACATTGACTTAATTCCATAGTCATGGCCCATATCTAATTCCCCTTATAGAATGGATGTTGTGGAGTTTCTGGAACTAAATAAACAACTAGAGGAATTAAGTGATAACGTATTTATTGACCATAGTGTTTCTCTATGGGGTGCCCTAATTTTTTCCAATAATAAAAAGGATGGATCTATTAGGTTGGGAATTGACTACATGGTGATCAATTCTATAACACTAAATAACATGTATCCCCTTCAACTCATTAATGATTTATTTCTATTAAATTTTTGGAGCCCAATATTTTTTAATGATTGATCTTTGATCTGGATATAATATGTTTTTTGTGAGGAAGGAAGACATTCAGAAAAACAGCATTTCAACCCATGTATGGTCATTATGTGTATACAACAATGACTTTTGGACTAACTAATGAACCCTCTATTTTCATGGATATAATCAATAGTGTATTCAAGGAATATATTAATGAATTAGTGGTGGTATTTATTAATGATGTCTTGGTATACTCCAAAAGCTGCGAGGATCTTGAAAATCACTTGCATGCTATTCTGAAGACTTTTAGAATAAATGAATTTTATGGGAAGATTATCATGTCTAACTTTTTTCTTCAATATCATTGTTTTATAGGACACATTGTCTTTAAATATGGAATATTTGTTTTTCATGTGATGAAAAACGTTGTGCAAGAATGGCCTACTCTAATTAACATAACTGAGGTATGAACTTTAATAGATTTAGCACATTATTACCAGCAATTTGTTCAGAACATCACTTATTTAACAAACCCAATGTCTATTCTTACACGTAAGGGGGTTAAATTCAAATGGGAAAAATAAAATCATGAGTGTATAGAATAATTGATGAGGATATTACTAAAGGACCCAATCCTAACTCTGACACCAAGGAATGATTGGTTTTTGATCTATAGTGACGCATCAATGAAAGGACATGGTAGTTTCTTTATTTAAAATGATAGAGTAATTTCCAATGCATAAATGCTGGTAAATATTCATGAACAAAACCATCCTACTCATGATATTGAGTTATAAATTGTAATCATTTCTATGAAAATAAGGATACATTATCACTATGGAAAAATTGTGAGATATATACACTTCATAAGAGTCTAAAACATATCTTTTCACGGAACTAACTCAACATGAGGCAAATGAAATATCTTGATCTATTCAAAGATTGTGATTGTATTATAAACTACTACAGAGAAAAGGAATACTTGGTTGTTGATGCATAGACTTGGAAGGATCAAATAATTCTCAAAAATTGAGGATTGACAAGGATTCGTTGTACATGGATCTTGTGAGAATAGACATGGAAATTATCAAAGTTTTTAAAAAATCGTTACTTTTTCGATTGTTTTACCTAACATGATTATTATAATTCCATAAAATCACTCATCCCCCTGATTAGAAAAATCAAATGAAATGTAATGCTGTGAAATATGGGAAGATGGCTGACATTGTGTGTGAAGTTGATGTTCTGAAATTTTGGAACATGCATTGTGTTCAGGGTATAACAAAACTAAAATAGAGTTATTGGGTGATTCCCATATTATAAATTTCTTCATCTATCCTTGTATCACTAATATGTATATATATTTTATAGAAAATTTCTGGTGGGATAACATGAAGAAGGAAGTAGTAGAATATGAATCATGATGTTTAGTTCGTCAGTAAGTGACGGTTGAACAACAATATTCTAGATAAGTCATAAATCCTCTACATATTTCTACATGGAAATGGGATGTATTCACCGTGTGTTGTTAACCTGGATTTTACAAAAATCAAACATATAATTCTATAATATAGGTAATTGTGGATCAGATTATGAAATCTGCACATTTCATCGCTATAAGGGATGATTTACCTCCCAAGCACCTCGAAAGACTCTATGTAAAGGATGTCACAAGACATAATGGAGCATCTCTCTCAATTGTTTCTGATTATGATCCATGATTTAAATCCAAATTCTAAATAATTTTTAAAAAATATAAAGATACTAAGGTATGATTGAGTACTGCTTATCACCCACAAACTGAATGGAAATCAGAAAGCATGATCCAAACGTTAGGGAACATGTCAAGATAAAGGTCACATGACTTTCAAGGTATATGGGCTCAATATTTTTCTTTAGCGGAGTTTTTTACAATTATAGTTTCCATTTAGGTATTCAAAGTGCACCATAAAAAGAATTTTTTGGAAAGAGATGTCATACACAAACTTGTTGCGATGAAGTTAGAGAAAGGAGGCTTGTTGGTCTACATATTTTGGAAGAAACAACAGTGATGTTAAAGACTATTCAAGTCCATATCAAATTATCTCAATAAAGATAAAAGATCTATGATTATATATAAAAGAAATATTTGGAATTTCAATTTGTACATCATGTTTTCTTAAATTTATTTCCAAAGATGGGTGTAATATGATTTTAGAAGAAAGGTGACCTGATTCCTAGATACCTATACCCTTTTGAAATTATGGAGAAAATTAGATCTTTTGCATATAATTGGGTTATTCTACCATGTCTTTCAAAAGTACACATTGTGTTCCATGTCTCATTGCTGAGAAAGTACATGATAGAACCAATACATGTCCTCACTTATGATGGTATAGAGTTCAAACCTCACCTACCATACTATGAATAGCCTATCCGAATTATGGACACTAAAGAACAACTGTTGGGGAAATCAGATGAAACATTTGGTGAAGATACATTGTCAAAATCCTAAACTAGTATAGAAAAAATGGGAGCCTATGGAGAATATGATAAAGACCTACAAAAATATTCTTCGGTAGTATCATTCATGGAATTTTGAGGATGAAATTTTTTAAAGGATGGGAGAATGTGACACTCCATTGTTTTGAAAATAAATATTGAATGAATGAATCATTGAGTCCCTACAAAACATTAAATTATATAATATAACCATTAAAAATGACATTACATGTAATACATTTTGAATTCTGAAAAATTGTATTCCAGAGTTATGTTCAGTATTATTTTAAGAGTATGATAAGAAAAAAAATAATTTTTGGTGACTACTAACAAAACATTATGAATATTAATAGGAATTATAATATGACCCTCATTAATAGTAAATATTATTATTGTTTTATTTTCATAAGGTAATATGATAATGAGATCTTGATTAATTTTTCAATGTGATATAAAATGAATTATAGTTTTAAAATTGAAATTTTTCAAATGAAATATTATTTTATTTAGAAAATCATTTTCAAATGGTGGAGGTCATTTTTGATATCAACAAATTTGAAAATTGTTAGGCTGATTTTTTGGGATAATTTAGAAATACTTGATTTTTTTCAGAATTGAAAAATATGATAATTTACACTAAATAGTATATAAATGATTTATTGAGTCATATGTGAGGTAAAGATAGTGTAATAACATTTGGTTCAAGCTCACATGCACATATTACTAATCATGTTCACATTAATTAATATTATTGCTTTTCTTTGGAAAAATAATAATATAAGTATTAACATATTAAAAAATTACTCCACTCCTCCACTATATAAACCCTCCATAACTCCCTCTTCTATTCACTCATCTAAGAATTGAATCTCCCCAATGTTCAACCCAAATACCATTAACTAGTCACTCGGAAAATCCAAGATTTCTTGGTCTATTGAAAGAAACAAACCCCTTCCTTTAAAGAGATTCTCAAGGATGGTGATTCAATAGTTAAATTCAAATTTTATTTCTTTCATTTTAATTTCGAGATCCTTTATATTGTTACCCCCTCCTCATAATCTAGAAAAAATACCTTGATAACTATTGTATCATCTATATACGATTAATATATTATGTTAATGTAATAACCATCATCATGTTCTTTACACTCTATTTTATTTTATAAATGAAAGCGTCGTATGTGATATGCCAATTTACAACCATTGTGGATGATGAATTTTTGTTCTTCAATTTTATCCTCCAAACAAGTCATGAAACCATTTTTATATTTGATCCATTCTATAATATATTTATTATAACTTATATAATATTCAGGGACCACTATATTTACATAATATTAAATCATATGACAAAATTAGTTCCAAATACTGAAAATACTACTATTATAATCTAAGTGATATTCATTAATATTTCACCTAATTACTGATCCTCATGACATGTAAAAATTTATATAAAAACCCATTAACATATATGGGTGTTTCTAAATAATATCTAAACTCAATTATATATAATTACAACCATTCCACCAGATCTCTATTACATAAAAATATGTTAACCCATTATTAAAATCATGAAAATGGACTCTCTAGAACAACAAAATTCAACATTATACATTATTAATAAGGACGTAAAAAGATAAAAAATTTATTATAAAATAAATAATTTCCTAATAGTTTCTAAAATTTATTGTTAATGAGTCTATTTTCATATTCCAGTACCATAAGTTCTAGAGTGGAACTTTTAGACATAAGGTAAGGGGTTTCCAACCGAACATCCATTTTCATTTAGGATACATTAATTATCAACTAACCTGATTTAAATCATGTTAATTCATATTTAATCCTCATATTTTTTGTGTGAATGAAATATATATATATATATATATTAACCAAAATCATACTTTCATTTATGTGGAGTTATAAGTTTTAAAAGGATATTTCTAAAATTCTTCTTAAAATACAATCCTGATTCAAGGGAATTTGACAAATTCTTGTCTATTTTCATCAAAACTATATAATATTATTATAGAAACCATTATATTTCTCAAATAAAAAATTTTATTAATAAAATTTTATCTTTCTTCAATTATTGTTTTATAAAAATTCATTTCCAAAATAACTATTCTTTCTAATGTAAAAAAGAATTTATCATAAGAATTACTCCACAATTTTATAAGTGTTACCCCATCTATTTAGACACTCATATTGATTATTATGTATGATATCATCTACCATATTTAATTGATTTCCATATGAATACATTGAATTATTTATGTGCATTCCTATAACTATTCACCAATTTATCCTGAGTGGTGAGTGTTTAGGATTAATGATCAAGGATTGTTATTTACATTTTATATGTTAGTTTCAATATTGATGTATATGTTGTTTATGTTCATACCCACTTATATAGGGATTAATTGGACATATTAATTTATGTATGAAGACTTCTATAGCCCATCAATTATTTGTTAGGACTCATGAGACAAATAAACATGGACACGGTTGAACCCTTGCCCATTCTCAGCCATGATTATGGCTGTGGCCTTTATCATTTTTAGACGTCTTGTCCAAGGACTTGATTGTATTTTTCCGAACGTCTCATACGTTCAATAACCAAATTATGAAGATAGTAATAGAATTTTGTGGTGGTTATTTGACTAGTATAATACCCATTATTATGTTTTATTATTGAATTATTTACTCAACTCGTATTTATTCTACAATGGGTTCTTGTTTATTATTTGTAATAGAATGTGTTTACAATTATTCACCATGCCTAATGTTTATGTTTTTTATATTCCACATTATTTCATACTATTACTAATCATTTTACCTCACCCATTAATTATTATTTATCTTCTCATGAAATGAAGAAGTTTACTATGAATGACCTTCAAGGATAAACTTATAGTTGGGGATGATTCTAATAAACCTTATATGTCGTTATTCCATTTCAATTTTTATTTTTGAACTTATGTATGTGTCTATCTTAACAAATATACTAAACAATTAATTCCATTAGGAAATGAGTTTCTTGTAAGCATTCTAATGTAGTGAGTGTAATAATGAACTAGATCCATGAAACTAGGGTAAAGTCTTCACAAATATCCATGCCATTGAGAACATGTTGAGAGCATGTTCAATGGATATCCAAGGAAAATGGGATCAACATCATCTTCTATTTGAGTTCTCTTATGAAACAATCTTCCACTCTAGCATAAAAATATATCCTTATGAGTCCATTTATAGGGATAGATGCATAACACTTGTATATTGTTATAAAATTGGATAGTGATAACTTCTAGGTCCATAAATGGTCAAAAAATGATTGATAAAGTTTAGATAACCATGCATTGCATCAATTATTCTCTAGTTCGACAAAATCTCTATGCTGAAAAACATTGGCGAGACCTAGTGTATGATTTTGGAGACGTGTAATTCCTCAACTTATCACAACAGAATAGAGGTTTTATATTTGGGAATATGGGAAAGCTTATTCCAAGGTACGTCGACTATTTTTTGATCCTTGGTCGCACTTGAGCAGGGGACGATCAACTAATACTCCCACCAAACCTATATCAAGTAAATGATGTTTTCCAAGTATCAAACATGATTAATTAATACCTGAACCGTCTTATTTACTCAATCCAAAGGTGGTACCATTTAATAATGACCTCTCTTTAAAGAGAAGCTGTTGAGGATATTTAGTCACAAGGTAAAAGTTATACGAAATAAGATAATAACCCTCATCAAATTCTTTTAGAGAAAACAAAGGTTTGAAGAAACAAGATGGGAACTGGAGGAAGTGATGAAGAAAATTTACCCTCATCTATTTTTGTTTGAGAAAAAGTAAATTTTTAGGGAAATATTTCTTTGGGGGGTGGGGTTTAATGACCAGATCATTTATAAATAATGTTTCCTTTATTTTAATGTCTTATATGTATATAAGAATTATGAACTTTTCTCTATTGGGTTTAAATGAAAATTAATTTTCATTACTATTGATAATATATCCACTCAAATGTGATCACAATAAGAATATAAATAAAAGGATTAAAAATTCCTTTCAACCCAGAAAAAGGATGTGATGGCCTCATACATTAGATTATGGTCATATGAAGCACATTTATCAGACCTTTGGAAGGAGGTATAATCCCTATACTTTTCTATGAACCAATCCTAAGCCTATCGTCAACATGTTAAGCTTGAACAAAATTTCCAATTAGAAAAGATCATGTTAATATAGGTAATCACCTAAGCTATGTTATCCAAGCTTCCCCCAGAGTATGTCACCGTAGATCACCTCACCCTTATGTATTATGTGGGTTTCATAAGGGGTTATGTAATAATGTATTAATTAAATATTTATTAATCCATTTTTATAAATAAATGTCTTATTCCATCAATTCCAATATGAGAATGGTCATTCTTAAAAAGGCAATGATAGAATTTGATAAGATGATTATTCGGGTAAAAATGGTACATTAGAGAAATATATAAATTAGATTAAACTATAATTTATATTAATAAAATTATAAATACAATTCTTATGAAAAATTATTATATCAGTTCCTCATCTATAAATGATTATGTAATCAGATTGAGAAGAGTTTTATTTTATATATGATGAAACTGATAGTGTAATTTTAAAAAAATTATTTTATGGAAATAAGGAATATTTTGAATTAAATATTATTATATTAAAATATTATTATTAAATAACATTTATTAAATATTAATTATAATATAATTTTTATGATTTCAATTGTAATTTATATTAATGTTTAAAAACTGTTTTAGTCAAATACTTCCAATTTTCAATATATCATGATTTTTATTTTAAAAGTAATAAATCAAAGAATTAGAAAAAAATTTAGAAAAAATGAATATTATTTTTGGAATTAGGAAATTGAAATAATCATCCAAATATTTTTTTTCCAATAAAATATTATAATTTTATATTTATTTGATTTATTTTATAAAGTCTTAGTTTATCTACCAAGAGATATAAAATACTTTAAGATTTGAAAATAATTTCCATGAATGTGTGACTCACCTCCACATAAGCAAGGTAGATAATTTAATATCATCAGGCCCTAGATTTATAAAAAAAATTATACCACTCTCCATTAACAGAAACTATTGGAAAACAAAGGGATCGTTTGTGGTTATTAATATTTTGGGGTGTAAGATTGAAAGCCAAATTAATAAAGAATTCCCCCACCTTTCTTATATAAACCCACCCAACCACACATTCCAATTTAGTCAAACAATATGAATCATGTACTCACTCTTATATACACTCTCTAGAGACTTCCGAAGCTCCATATTCTCCCATGGATCATCTCTCAATCCTCTCCCAGGACTTTGAAATCACACATCCAAGTGAGGTATTCATTCTAAGCTCATTTTTATCCAAGTTTCATTGTGTTGCTATAATATTTTATTTTTAGTTAAAAATATTGGAGTATGATTCCCCCCCCCCCCCCACATACTGCCATTCTTGTGATTGAATAATGATATACCCATTTATCCCTCATTAATAGCTTCCATGTACACTCGATTTATGGCCAAAATTTTGTGAAGGATATCTCTCTTCTTATATCCATTCATGATTTTTTTATCCATAAAAAATCCATTACATATGATGAGATATTTTGTTACATGATTTCATCACTATATATTTGATTTTTAAATGATTAGGTAATAATTTCACTCTCATCGTCCCAATTTATGAATTTCCACATGAAAGCATTATGGGGTAGAAATTACACCATAATTTTCCACAGCAAAATCATCATATAGTGTATATCATACTCATTTCACTATCATGAGTATTCACCATTATTCTTATGTACTTTAGGATTATAGGCATTCATTAATGTATTCAACATTACATTATAATTCCATAAATTAGGATGATTTAATAATCCATTTTTTATGATCTATGTGGAACACCTTAGCATCATATTAAAATGTTTATATAGGCTTCTCCTAGATACAACTCCAATGCCTTGGGTATTGTTTAGTCTAATGAAATTCATGTTTGGATAGGGGATTAATTGATATCATTTATAGAATTTTTACACCATTATTTCATTAAGGTTTAGATGATCTTATTATGTTAATGATGCATGGTTTTTTGTTGTTTCCACATTTCAATGTTATGACAATCATGTTATATCATGCCCTCATTCTCATGTTTCTGAGACACTTCATTGATATGTTTAGTTACCTAACTTGTATATATTCTTCATTTAATTCTGTTTTTACTCCCATACTGGGCTTTATAGCTCACCCATTTCTTATGTATATCTTTAGGTTATCCCATGCATTGTTAAGTAGAAAAGGAATATAGTGGTCATGTAAAAAGATTTTTCAACAAAGATTATGTATGTTAGGAATTATGTTGTCATGTAATGATCCTATACCTCAAATACACTAGAGCTATTGATCTTTTGGTTTGTATTATGTGAATTATTATGTAATAAATCGTGTTTCGGTGTGTAATATAGAGAATGTTTTTATATATTAGATATAAAATTCGTACTAAGAAGAATACTATAGTAATTTTCATGTTAATGAATCCAAACTAGGCCTATGATATGAAATGGATCAGGGGTTCCCCTAGAATAATAATTTTTCCTATCAGGTTAGCTCAGATCCCCAAGAGGTAGAGGATTGTACTAAGAAATTAGAAAGGTTATTTTATTTTCCTGATACTACAAATGCAGTCATAGTGAAATGTGCATCATTCTTGTTTAAAGATCCATCTTGAAGGTTGCTGGTTTTATGATTTATTTTGGGAAGAATGAGAGAATTGATATAATTGACATCTAAGTCATATTAATAATCCGTGTTTTCCTATTTTAATGGAATTTTTCAATACATGGTTGTTTTTAAATCTCCAATGCATGAATTGAACTAGAATGGATTATAGAAACAACATTGAAGACTTTATTCATCATGCACTTATGGTGGTCTCTATTGATCATTTAAAGGCTCAAAAGTTTGAAATGGGGTTGAATATGGACGTCCAGTGTAGGGTCTTCATGTTTAAATGGAGGATGTATGTTTAGGGGGTGGATTAGGACCATATAGTTGAGATTTATCATGCAATAAATTCTTGTTTTTAGGGGGGATGTTTAGTGGACTGTTAGGGAAGTCATGGGTCTTCTGAAAAGAAATTAAAACATTATTAGAAAGTGAAGAATGTAGGTGGCAGCTCAGTCCATCCATCAAGACCTCAATTATATTTGAATATAGATGTTGGCTCAGTCCAATTCTATCCATGTTTGTGGTTATAACCTGTTAATTAATCATGTATAGTCCCGCCTACAATTTATCATCACTATAAACATTTGAGATTTTTTCAAAAAAAAATCTATGTTACACACCCATATCAAGGTGTTTAAGGTTATAAAAACACCAGTGGAACAACAACCCAGTTATAAATATCATAGATAGTGAGATCTTGGTTTGGTGGATGTGGAGGTGGGTTAGAGTCTATAATATTTTAGAGTATTCTTAATATACATTTGCATATATATAGTCATGCCTACACATAAGAAGTGTAAAAGAACCTTCATTCTATGGATTGAAACCCAGTTGAATCATTTGATGTCCCTATAATGGTACTAATTGTATTGAATAATCTAAAACTGTTATTTAATTTGAAACATGTTATTTAGAATACTTCATTTAATTTTTTATTTTGGAATTGTAAAATTTTCCTATTGTTAATATTTCATATGTAATGGATATTGTGACGCTTATATGCAATAAGATAGGTAAATGTTAATGGGTCCATCATTTTCTCTCTCAACGTCGGTGGTCGAACTGGTGGAAATCATTGATGAAATCCACGACATGTAATAGATATTTCATTTCATGGGGCACATTTATTTTTATTATAGGAATGTTATAATTTTTTAACCTAATTGGGGTACGCGTGTTTTAAAAACTGATTTAGGTAATCATCCAAACTTATTGGTAATCCATCTCTTGATCTGGGTAACAACATTGTAGATCTCATCATTCATATTTGTTGATGATGATAGAGGCTTTTTTTATGGGTTACCTACTATAGTGGATGGGTTCACAAAGTAGTATCCAGTTGGTTTCTTAGGATTTCCTCTTTATGATGTTTGGAGTTAACCATGTATCTTTCATTGAGAAAAAATACATTATATCATACCTCCTATCGTATACCCCCACTAAATTTATTGAAATAAATATGTAATTGGATAATATGAAATCAAAATGATTCATTTTTCTAAGTGTCTCACTTTGGTTTACTTCAATGCTATTTGATAAAATAGAAAATGGATATCCTATATTGTGTATCAACTACCCAATTTTGATTAATTCAACATCAATGATCAAGTACACCATTCAATAAATTGATGAGATTTTTTACTTTCTCAAGGGTGAAAGTTTTCCTCTGGTAATGAAATTTGTTCTAGGTTTTATGAAGTAAGATTTCGATAGTTGGATGTCCCAATGATAGCCATTCGAATCATGTACTTATATTTTGAGTACCTAGAGGTTTTTGATTTTGATATTGTCTATACACCATAAAAAGGATATGTGGTAGTGGTTCTTTGAGAAATAAATTTAAGATGTTATTGATAAAAAATTCCATTAAAGGGTGAAATATGATGGTTATTATTTTATAAATGTATCTGGAACACAATGAGCCCAGTGGATGCACATTAGTTTATTGTGTTCTTTTGAACCGTCCCTCCTGGAATTGATCCATCAAGTTAATTCTATATACAAATTTTTTCATCACTACATGAATTCTATATATAGATGAGAGGTTATTAGTGAGTGGTTTTTATTTCAGATATGAGTTATTTTTTAGCGTTAGAATTTGTTTTCATTGTGTCTTCATAAGGCGGTGGTGTGGGATATCCCCCAGTCACAACGGTAAAATAATCCCAATGATACTATGATGATTTATGTTATTCAATGCAGATTTGGTGGATAATTATGAGATAAGATATATTTGAATTTGTATCCATGGGTTATACTTATCATCGGGATAAATAAGTGCTCCCTAAAACCTTTGGTTTACATCATCCATTCGTCATTCCTACCTAGAAGTGGAATGATGTCACTATAGACATCAATATTTGGCTAGCATATAAACCCTTTGTAATTTACTCCATCTAGTTGGTGATTGAATATTTGAAAAAATCATCCCATTTCACACTGATCAAATATTAAACTATGGATGACGAATCTGGTTAGTTTTTTTAGTATATCATGAGGATTCAGGGGGTTTCATCAGATATTGATTTAGATGGGGACACTCCTTTAAAATCATGGTTTTGGGAATGACATCATATGTAAATTAGAATTGAACACATTTTAGGTATGGTATACCATCTATATACATATTCACAGACATTGAAATTTATGCATATATGGTAAGACAAGATATGATCAAGCATGTTTAATTTGAGAAGCTTATGGTATAACCATTTGGAAGTTGTTATGTTTTTATGTAATAATAATTATCAATCATCAATAAGAAGGGATCTATTCTAGGTGATTTATTGTAAGATGTTTATGTAGCCATTATTATTGAAAAATATTGGTGGGAAATCATTATTGTGTCCAAGTCCTATGAAAGAGACATCTGATAATTTCTAATTGATCATGAATGGTTTCGTGACACCGTAGAACTTCCAAATCACTTATGTCAATCAGTGGTGCCAAAACACTGAAAATGAATAGGGTGATATGGTTTTTCTAATAGTGTCACCCTATTTGGGACATCATTATATTGGTAATTGCGGTTAATATATATTGATGTATGTTAGAAATATTGACAATAGTAATAGAATTTTAAAGGTGGAATAATTGTTACCCTTTACCTCTCAGTTGATGTTGATTAATAATTTGTTCCATGACTATTAATTGAGTATGTATAAACATTTCTTTATCACATGCTGAATTTGGATGAATTAATGTTCGTATATAATTTGTCTTGGATTAATTAACTAATTAACATTGGGGATTCCATATAGTAATTTATTTTTGAAATGTCCTTATTATTGGTTTAGGTACATTGTAAGCATATGAAAGATGAACATGATATTTGGGAGAGAATGAATTTGGGGTCAGAGAAATACTGATTCTTAATCTCAAAAAAGAATAAAAAATTCCTTTTTGAGGGATGAAAATTTTCCTTATAGGGGGAATTTTCACATTTTGGTTTCATTTTTTTGTATTTTTTCATTTATATTTTTTGTGTATAGCAAATATTTTGGTTGTTTCTAGGTGTTTTGAAAATAGGAAGTTGTGTTCCTGATTGCAGGTGGAGATCAATTGATGAATGGGTAGTGAAAATTGTGTTCTAGTCCATTGGAATGAATAATACTTTGATAGAACTATATTCTAGGTTTCATGGAAAGGCACACAAGCATGTGGGATAACCATGTTCCTAGGATAGTGGTTCTATCTATGTTTCATGGTTAGGGTCATGGCCATTCACCCCCCCTGAGAATCATGCATCCTTCTTTCCCATTAGATAGTGGTGTGACATGGTTGGATCATAATATGGAAAACAATGCAACTAAACCATTTGACATACTAGATCACTTAAAACATAGAAATTAGTGTTCTATTCATCCTATATTTTAACCAAAACCCCCATTGGATAATCCCATTATCCCTTCCCAACCTTATGGGGGCCTCCTAATTCATTTACACTCTTATAACATTCATTCTATTGGTGGTTTGGTGTGGATCCATCATGAAATTATTGAATAATATTCTGCACTCCTCTCCTCGTCCTTATTTTTTTTCTTCCCCTTTCTTTTATGGTCTCCATCAAATTAAGGGGATTATTTGACCTAAAGAGGGTTTTATATTTCATTTTTAGGTTAAATCTTCAATGGTTTTGTATGGCCTTTCATCATAGGTTCTTTTTATAGTGCAGTCTTATTATTCAACTGTTCCCCATATGTTTTTGTGAAATATTAAGGTGGTTCCATAGTTTTTCATTGTTGTATTATATTATTATACTTTTTATGATTTATTAATGAGTTAAATAAATATATGTGGTGGAATGATTCATTTTTTTATAATGTATTCCTAATGGAAAAATTTGGATTTTAATAAAAAAAATGGGTTAATTCCCTGATTTTTTTTAATTCTAGAAATATGAATGTGTACAGGGTTGTCCATATGACATTGGGGTATAAATTGTGCATAATGGAATCCTAGTAATCTTGGTGGGAAAACTATGCATAGTGTGACAGGTGGTCTTATAGGGCTAGGAACCAGTTTCTCTAGAAGGTTTCACATCAAAACACTTACTGAACAAATTATGATGAATGTTAGAGACCACTAGACCTTGGAATGTAATTACTTTAAAGTTTCTCACATGTGATTAATTATTTGGGTTTTAGATTGTACTCATCGTAGAGGTATTTGTATCTTAGGATCCCACTAACCCTAGTGCATTTTGGATTTACTATGGTTCTCATGTGATGCTTATTTTTCACGTAGTTTTTATCATTTAATTCCATTTTAAACTCAAAATATGTCAGGTTCAAAAAAAATATTTTTCCTAAAAATGATCATGTTATTTGTTCTTACAATTTTGTAACATTAAATATATTTTAGTGGTATTCTACACGGAATTGAATCACACCATATATAAACCCTTAGTTGTTATTAGACTATAAAATGGTTCACCAAGGTAATGTAATGATGTCTCATGGAGGTGATGGTGGATCCAATTGCTAGTGGTACTTATTTTTGTACATGTTAGTTGGGGTGGTTTGAGGTTGTGGTCCATTTTATTATAGAGAGTATTTATTGAATTTTTAATTCCCTCATCATTTTAGTATTTTGTATAATGATTTAAAATGAATAACATTTAACTCATATAATATATTACATTTATTATGGTTATATTATATAATATGATGTATGGTTAGTGTGGATTGTTTATGTTTGATTCATATGGTTGGAATATTCCCAAATTTTTATTCATGATGCATATAAACATTCTTTCATCCTATAGAGATTGAGAAAACACTTTAGGCCTTATCCTGGGATCAGATGTGTGTTTGTTCAGAGAGCTTCTAGACTTGGTTCAGGACAATGAAAGATATATACTAGAATTTTCAGTCATATTATGTTACAATGGGTAGACTATAACCTTTGTTCATGATAAAAATAATGATCAATATAATAAGTGATGGACCTTTGTGGTGTTTTGTTTTATTTTTTTTTATTTGCTAACAAATAAAAATCTTTTTAAAATAAGTTTTTTTATTCAGAAATCATACATTGTCCATCAAAATAGGAATTTTTAGAATGTCCTATGTTTCAATTTGAAGTGGTCAAATTATTTTTAAGCGTTTTGAAAGATGATTTAGAAGAGAAATGGTTGAAAGTTATAAATAATTCTATTCTAAGAAAAACAAAAATTTTCTTGTAATGTTGTTCTCACAAGTCTTGAAAAATATCATGATAAATAATATTTCTGTTTTGGAGGAATCATAATATATATATTAGTTCTGTAAATCAAAAAAATCAAAGAGTACCTTCTATAGTGATTCGAAACTTGTTAATGTTACTTAGTGTTGTTTTCATCTAATAAATTTGATCGTAATGAATAATTTATTGTAATAGGGATTAAAACATTATGAAATTTCAATTGGAGGAAAAATCATTATGAAAGAATAATAATTTTTGATGAAGATGTTCAATATTTTTATGTGAATTAATCATTGAATACATTCCATCACAATGGAAAAATCATCATAATGTGATTTTAATTATAATGGTAAAATCCATCTTGATGGGAATACCATAACAATGAAAATTAAATCATTATGAGGATTTCATATTATTTAATCTAAGAAGGGATGTGAAATAGATATCAGAAAGATATGAGAAAGAAACATAAATTATGATGAGATGATAATGAATCCAAAATTATAATGCGTTGAGAAATAAACAAAAATAATAATGTTATGAGAAATAAATAGAAATCATATAGAGCAGAGAATGAAGAATAAATCATAATGGGGAGAGAGTAAAAAATATTCCTCATGGGATAATAATGAAACATATTCATAATGAGAATATAAGGAAAAATATTTTTAATGAGATGAGAAGGAAATTGATTCATGAGGAGCTGAGAAAGAAAATAGATACTTAATTAGATGATTAATAAAATGATTCCAAAAAAGGTTCCATATGTTTTATTATGATTTGATTTGGTAATAACATGAAATTAAAATTATAAAAAATCTTGAATAAATATAATGATTTCTTATGATTTCAATGATAATTGTAAAATGTGAGTGATTTTTATTGATTTTTAATATATGAGGAAGTAGGGAATTTTTTCTATTATAATGATCGATCCTTTTTTGGTTTCCTAAAAAAATTTAGATCATTTGTTTATTGTGACTTTTAAATAAGATAAATAGGCTGAGAACTGATGAAATCAATTGAATGATACTTCTTTAATGATATCTTGTAAGGAGGATCAAACAAATTAATTATTATCTACCTGATTGATAATGATTATATTGCGGGAAATCAAATTATGTCGATCAAACTAAGAAATATCTTATTGATCATTTGTGACGATTTTTGGTCATGTAGGTCGATAAATAATTAATTAGATTGTTTTTATCGGATCCTTAATCAATGAATTGAATTAATCAGATCCATCATCATCAGATTGATTAAATTAGATCCAACCAAATAAAACTAACGATTCAGACTGGTCAATTGAAGAAGATTATCAACAATTTATTTATTCATTTATTTGGATTTATTTTTTAATTAAAAAAATTAAATTCTGGTGGGAGTTAGTATATTAAGTCTTATCTGGAGATATTACGTGTCTAATAGAAGTGGGAAAAAGTTATATTGACTTCTTCATAATAGTAAATCTCTACATTCCCACAAAAGTTTCTAATGAATGTATATAAGTTATGACAATGTGACCAACCCTTATAAATCATTTTTTATTAAATTTATTTTCTACTTTTACAAGCATGAGTATTTACTAAATGATGATAAAAAATAAATCATAACACATTTCAAGGGTTATGTATCTAAATGTTTTGAAACTCATAAAATATTAATAAATTGGTTTACCCTCACATCTCAGTTGTGATTATTTTCTTTGGAACATAATGTTTTAATAGAGAAAGGTTCCCTTGTTGAGTCCTTCTTATGGATAATCTAAAATATATAAACAGTATAGGAATTACTATATTTTATGGAAAAAATTATTATGTATGCAAATATAGGATAATTCATTATCTCTTATCACTTTTCCATATTGTTCTGATGATACTACTATTGGTTTTCCTTATATTGAGAATGTTATTCCAGTGAAATTTTCTACTAATAAGAATATTGATGTTTATGGATGGGATAGAAATGTAATCCTTATATACGTATCATATAATGTTTATGAAGATTTTATGGGTCTCAATACTTCCAAAAGTATGTGGGAATGTTAGTATGTATTTTTAAGGGGAGTAATAAATCCAATGAATCAAAGAAACAAATATATAGTACTATTTACGCAAACATCACAATGAGAAATGAAGACACTATTGTTGAATATGTCACAATAAGAAAACATGAGAGGATTTAGAGATGTCCTAGAAAGTTATAAATTTTTTAAAAAAATTATGAGAAACTTGCATGATATGTTTGAATCAAAAAATTCCACTATAGGAGAAATGTATGATTAATATCTAAATGAATTTAATGTCTTCCCACTTAATTATGAAATTTGGAAACCTATAATTTTTAATGATAATATTAATGTTGAAATGGATTTTCATGCTATGAGAAATTTGAAATTACATGATGTTGAAGAACCTAAACCTAGTGACTCTGATGATGAATATGACTAATTGAATGATAGGATTTTGTCTCTTATCTCTAAAACTATCAAAGAGGAAGTGGGAAATATAGTGGCAATATTATTCTTAATTGTTTTTAGTGTAGTGTAATTAGAATATTTTCGATGAATTTGCCCAAAATGAATTTTATATAATATCAAGATGATTCTAATGAAAAACCTTGATTGAAGAATAGGAATAATAACAATGAAGAAGAAAATTCATCATTCAAATAAAAGAAGAAGAATGCTATAAATAAAGGAAGTATGTTGAGTAAGACATTTGGATGATATTTAAGTGAAAATATTTATTTTAAAGATCAATGTTCCTAAAAAATCATACACTTCAATGAAAAAATTTGGAAAACAAAATATTCCTTAGATTTTGAAGAATGTGGTAAAGAATATTTTAAATATTATCAGACCAAAATAGAACATGTTTCACATATTGAGAAAATAATAACATTTCAGAAATAAACTATAGGAATGAAATAATATTTTCAATAAGTTGTTGATGGTGGAAAAGACATAATCAAGTAAGAGGAAGAATACATTGAGGATATGTTTAGGTATGAAATTAAAATTTATAAATAGTACGATTGGATGAAGAATTTAGTATGAGGCTAGTTTCTTATGAATATAAGGTACAATGATTCAATCAAAACATTTTTAGTCCAAAACTACTAAGAGGAATATGAGTTATCATCTCAACAATGATTCGGAATTAAAACATTAATATTTTATATTTATTATGGAGGCATAACATGGGAATATGGTGAAATATTCACTCATAAAATTTAACATTTGAACAAATTCATTTAATATTTAGTTTTTTGGAAAAAGTTTTGGTAAATCTAGGGTGGAGAAAGGATGTGAGAAATCTATCATATCTATAAAAGTAGAAAACTCTAAAAATAGAAAATAATGTCCATGTTCTGTGTATGTTGGAACTGAAACAATTTTTTAACATAAACAATGTTTTTATGGTGAAATATCTATCTTGGATAGAAAATACTGATTTTGTGGAAATTTCTATTTTATTTGAAATAATGGGAACTAATCTAACCATTTTTTTCACAACATATCACTACCTAGATAAAGGTTTAACAAAAGTGGAACAAACAGTGAAGGTAGAATGAGTACCTTCTATTCCATATAGAATGATATAAATTGTGAATTTTCAAGATGTTAAAAACATTCATAAAACTCATTTTGAATTTTTGGAAGACGTTTGTGGAATATGTTATAAGACTTTTTAGCATGGTTAAATAAGTGAGAAACCACTTCTATAACATGTTTCTGATGATTGAAAATAAAAAAAATTAATAGAAGAATAGAGAAGAACGATCATTTTTCTTTGACACAACCATGAAAAAAATAAAAAGGAACAAACCATGGATACATGATAATGGGTTTTCATCACATATGACATGAGATATAAAAATCCTATAACAAGAAGACAATCATGATGGAGTATAATTTACATTTGGTAATGATAGATACATAAATATTATATGAATCAAAACAGATGAGATTGATGTGGATAAGTTGAAATCTATTAATTTTTTATTTGCAGATGGTCTCAAACATTACTCACATAGTGAAAGTAAAATTTGTTGTAATGAAAATAATTTTTTTAAAATAATTTATTATCCAATGGGTGAAAGATGAAATAATTATTGCAAAAGATGAAAGAACCACATTGAATCTCTTCCGAATAAGTTAATTCAAAAACTCATATTACCTGAGTGTTACAGATGAAAAATAATTATTACACTGATGTCCTGGGAAGCATGGATTGAAAAGTATAGAAATATAGTCTAATTTTGTTGTCATTAAAAACAAGACTAAATTGAAATGAATAGAAGAAGATGATTATGTATGTTTCAAAATAGGGAGGATGGCTAAAAAATTCACAAATGAGATGATATTAAATATAAAAGACCCCTAGAACTTATTTAGGCCTATTTATGATGGATTATGAGACATCAATAAAAAATAAGTGATATATAGTTTATCACATTTATTGATCATTTTACTCAGATAAAAAACATTGTGTTTATAAAGCATATGTCATAGGCTATTAAAATTATAATATTATTATGAAATGGTGTTGATGATGATATCGAGGTATCAAAAAAATTCTATAACGTATAATTAAACTAAATTCATAATAAATACGTTCAATAATCATCTAAATATGAACAAACTCAAACATCGTTACAGTGAAATATATAATCAACCAGAAAATGGAATATAAAAAGTGATGAATAGAAGTTGGGTGTAAAAGAGAAAAAATGTGTTAATAGAATAAATTTATTTAAAATTCTATTGGAGATATGTTGTTAATAATATTTTTCATGTCCAAAATAGATATTTTTCTAGACTAAAAATCAAAAAAAACATCATATTAAATATGTCATAAATAAATCATTGAAATAGTTCATTGTTTTTTCTAGTCCATGTTTTCCCAAAATCAAAAGTCTTGATCTAGGAAGGTTTAATAAGAAATATAAGGATGTAAATTTTAGTGATGATTTACCAAATGAATGAATTTACAAATGGTTGAACAATGGATTACAAAAGATGGTGGACTGATATGATGTGAAAATAATTAGAAATCAATATTCTATTAAAAAAATTTGTTGACAATTTTTTGGAGGATAAAATATAGATTTCCAAAAATATTAAATTTAATTAAAAACAAGATTTTCATGATTAAAAAAATTCATGTTATTATGAATGTTCTAATGGTATAGAAAATAAGAAATTTTATACTTTTTAAATCCATGTTTCTTCCAAAAAACAATATTCGACATCAAAAGAAACTAGTTTAAAAATAAGAATTTTGAAAAAAATAAGACTCCACTTATCATAAAAGTTGAATATTAATTAGATTAATATGTAATTGAATACACATAAATAGAGGATTATATGAATGAGGATTAATATTAGATTGAGACAAATGAATCAAGGAAACTCATTTCATAGCCATAAAATAAAAATTTTATTGGAACCAATTGGATTTAGAGAAACAAGTTAATCTACACATGGTGAAGTTTCAAGAAACAATACCAAGCATTTTTGTAGAGGCTATGAATAGGTGGAATGTGTGTATTTTGAAGAAACATTTCCCCAGTTGAAAGATTAGAAACTATTATAATGTTTCTTTTAGTTTCCACAAATCATATTTTCAATGTACATCAGATCAATGAAAATTACTATTTCATAAATGGTTAGATTCATGATGTTGTTTACATTGAACAACAATGTATGTTACTTTCACGGTGAGTATGAGAACACTGTTTTTAAACTAAATAATACATTACATGGGATGAAAAAAAATATCTTGGTTCTATGTATTCTAAACAGATAATTATTTAATAAGGACGCATTTTTCTTAAGGAAAAGTTGATACAAACATATATGTGAAAGATTTAGACTCTTGAACTGTAATTGTAATTATTTATGTGGTTGATATGATTTTTATAGTGATAAAAATGATGTTTTCAATAAAATCTAAATAAAATAAGTCAAATTTGGAAATTGAAATTTTGGGTGAATTAACTTTCTTCTAAGGAAAACAAGTTCAAAAAAATAATCATTTTCATATGTGAAGATATGTATGACAAGGAATTCTAAATGTAGTTTCGCTAGGAAAAACCCAAAGAAGTATCCACTCCAATTTCAAAGAACACGATCTTGAAAATATAGAATAAGTTTGAATCAAAATGGCTTGAGGAACTGAATAAGAGGAATTGTTTACCTTACAGCCCCAAGTCTATATTTTTTATGCTATGACTTTTTGTTCCTTCTATAAAAGAAATTTGAAAGAATTATATATGTTTGAATTAAAGTGTATTCATATATATGTTAGTGTAATAACTTCCCATGGGTTATTATATAAAAGAAATTATGATATTATGTTACATGTTTTTACTCTTGTCGATTGGTCTGGGGATTGTAATGATATAAAATCATTATTCGGATGAAACAATATCAGATTTCAATTTTCTGTGAGTTGGAATAGATAGAAACAATATTCTTTGGATTTGACCATAGCTAAATCATAATATGTAGTAGTTACTATGTTTTATAATCAAATGTTTTGGGAGAAATTTCACATAGAATATTTGAATGTAAAGGTTTCTAAACTATTGAAGAAACATTGTAATAATCAGAGTCCAATTGATTTTTCTAAGGATATTTTTCATCATTTAATATCAAAACACATTTATATAAAGATTCACCGTATAATAGAGATTTTTTATTTGGATATTTTTTGAAATATATTGTAATAAGGTATCTAAATGTTGATATCTTTCCAAAAGGAATTCTAAATGAATGGATTGGGGAAATGAGGTTTCCCCTTCAGTTTTAGCCTCCTCAAATGTATTGGAAAATCATGTATGGAAAAAAAACCCCACCATTTGTTTGATTATGTTGAAAAATATGTAAATAAATTAAAAACATTTTATTTTATGATTGTATTACATACCTTTATTAAGTGAATATGAATCTACGGATAACATAAAATTGGGGGGTGAAAAATGAAAATTGACAAGATTAGATAAAATTGAGTGGCTTATATAATCATGGGGTCAATATATATTTTTCACTGATGGATGAAATTATATAAAAACATAATTATTTATAGTTTGGTTTCATTTCCATCACTTTTGAGAACAGATATGTTTTGATAAAAGTAATAAAAACATGAATTTTTTACAAAATGTGTGTTGTGAAAAATTATAAAGAGTTTTTTAAAAGTAGTTAATACGGGTTTTGAAAAAATATAAATCGAGAGATTAATGAGACTTTTGGGGTTTTGTTTTAACAATGTTATTAATTTGTTAAAAACAATCAATTTTTAAAGTATTTTTTTTATTTTCAATCAGACCACGCACATCATAATATTATCTTTTAGAAAATCAGATGTTAATATTTGAATAATTTAAACTATTTCTGATGAATTTAGAAAGATGATTATGAATTCCTTTCTTAAAAAGTTCTCATGAATTGTATTCCATGTATGATGATGAATTTCTACTCTCGATGTTCTCACATGTCTTTAAAACTATCATGATAAAAGATTTTGAAATAATATAGGAATCATAATAGTTATATTAGTTCTAGAAATACAAAAAATGTTTTTAGAGTAATATATAAGTAGGTTTGAATCATGTCAATGCTAGTATGAGGAGTTATCATTAGACACAACTGATCTTTTCGAGGAATCCATCATAATCAGGATACCATTATTATAAGAATCCAATTAAAGACAGAATCATTGAGAATGAAGAAGAATGAGTCAATTGATGAATATTGAATAATTTTAGTGATTCTAAATGCATTCATTTTGTAATACATTCTATTTATATTGAAAATATTTATAATAAGATTTCTATATTATTAATAAAATCCATCATAATTAAATTACATCATTTAGCGGATTTCATCATACTAACTCTAAGATGGATGGTCAAATGGGACATATAAATAGATGAGAAATAAAGCTAAATTGTAATGACATCAGAAATAAACATAAATCATAACGATCTAAGAAAGAAATTGAAATATTAATGATTTTATAAGGAAATTTAAATTTTATAGGATTGAGAAGGAAAAGAATAAATATTTGATAAGAATGAAATAAACATTATAAAGAGGAGATAATGAAAAATATTTTTACTGAGTTGACAAGGAAATATATTCTAAATTAGTGGAGAACAAAAAAATATTTTTATTGGGTTGAGGAGGAAACTGATTCAATATGAGATTTGAAGGAAATAAATTCATAATGACATAAGATGGAAATAGATTCAAAATGAGATGAGAAATAAATTGATTCCTAATGATATGATAATGAAAAAGGATAAAAAAATATGATTATAGATGTCTTACAAAGAGTTGATGTGTGAAAAACATGAAATTAAAATTTTCATAAATCACAAAAAAATTGTAGGAGGTTTGAAGAAGTCGTAGGTGATGGTTGAATGTTTATCCTTTTATGATATTTTGAGAATATGATGAATCAGGGAATTTTTTCATGTTTCACGCACTTTCTTTTAAGGGATTCTAATAAATAATTTCATAGATCATTTTCTCCTCGTAGATTTTACATAATCAAAAAATGAGGAGTGCTGAAGAAATCATATGAAATTTATTACCAGAGAGAGATCTTTTAAGTATGATCAGATAGATGAATGTTTGTTTACCTGATTAAGAATGATCATATAAAGAAATTTAATATTAATTCCATTTGAATGAGATTAATCATATTGAAAATTTTAATTTTTTTAATAATGAATATTGATATTGAATTCATCAGACAGAGTTCATCAGATACAATATCGTCATATTGAATAAATTAGATCCAGAATCATTGGATTGATAAAATCATATGTAGACAAATTAAATTGAGGAATCATACTAAGAAACTGTGGAGTAGTTTCAACCAAGTCTATTGTTTTATTTTTCTTAATTTTATTATAAGAAATCATTATAGGTATATTGTAGTTAGTATAATCTGTCCTATTGGGAGATAAAAGTTTTCTAACAGGAGTTATCACAACTTGTATTCACCTCTTTATAACAGTGAATTTCTATAGAACCATGGGAGTTGCTATTGGGAGGATATTGGATCTCACATTGAGGATAACCCATTTAAATATTTTTTTATTTTCAATTTTTTTTCTACTTTTTCATACATGAGTATTAACTATATGATGATTAGGAACTAAATCTCTATAGGATTCAAGTGCTATGATTCTAAATGTTTTTAATCTCATTAATGTGAACTACTAAATAAACCCCCCTTATATCTTATTATTAGGTCCTTTGGAAATTCAATAATTCAACCCAATGAACTCATAAATATTAAAATATTTCAATGCAGTAATAAACAATAATAGTAATATCAATCAAATATAAGAATATCATTTGTGGAAAAATATTCATGTCGTGATAGAACAAACACACTATGGAAATTACATATATTGATAATCATGGTCTCTTGTTGATGAAAAATAGGTACATATATAAAAAAAACCAAAACAAAATATCGATGGATGAAGAGGATCCATTTGGTCAACTTTAATCGATAACAAGAAAAAGTACTAAATTGATGATCCATAATGTTCATCTCCCGAGCATGATCGTTTACATAATAACATAAACATAATAGATACATTTTTCTAATTGGGATCATGTAATGAGTGAATATGAACTCAGTAATCCATCACCTTTAGGTTATTATATTACAACCATAATTATATAGTGTATGAATATGTAAATAAATAGTAGAAAATCAAACATAATAACAAACAAGTCACTCCACATTCCCTCAATATCCAAAAGAGACTGTTTCACATAATTCAGCCAATGATGGTGTTGAAAAATATATACATGGATAGTCATACTATAAATCCCTCAGTATCTCATCCACATACATGTCACCAATAACCTCAAGTTAGTTAACACATCATGCTCCACTAAAATATTAACCATATTATCTTTATCATTCAAATCAATACATCCAAGTTCCCTCAAACATTCATTCAAAAACTAAATATTAGCTCAATTGGGTGATGTCTCTAGGTATTGAAAATTTTTACCACCAATTAATAATGGGTCACTATTGTCTTAGTAGTCCAATATTAAAAGGCATGACAATATATGCCCTTTAATTTCCTCAACCCATCAGCCTCATATATATCAAAAAGAATCACCCCAATCCCATGCTCCCAACAATAATATCATGTGGATTTATATAATTTGAACCTCATCCTTAACTATTTTTCAAAAATATACCCTAATCTGTAATATATGTAGATGCATCAACCCACAACAAGATGTAAAAAAACCGCATCAACTATGTCTTATCCTTATACACATGTGTCTATAAAAATGTCATCTAAATAATAGTGTGTTAAAATTACCAATATTTTATAATCATCAATAGTAAGAAACCTTGTTTTCAAGTGAAAACCATGTCACCCAAATCATTATTTTCCAATCCATACCATACCACAATGTATAATCCCCCATCCAAACTACATAATTAGACCAATCTAGACAAACCATGCCACCTCAATTCTGATGGTAAACACCATCCCATATATCACTGGACATACCCTCAGCCTAGGGAACCTCCTTGTCTATGTACTGGGGTTTAAAATCCCTTCCATACCATAGGATGTGCCTATCTTATTCACAAATAACTCATGTAGTCACATTAAATTTAATTAATTTAAAAAATTAGGTTACTGGAACAACCTTCCCAAGTAATCAAAAACATCATGCCTCATTTAATATATTTTTAATGATGTATGATAAGTACCATCATCATCCCACAACACCAGTTTCAATTTAAAATCATTAGATAAATCGTTATTTTTTTCAGTTTGAAAAAAAAATATTTATGTATTTAATAATTTGCACCATAAAAATTTGTAGATTTACTAAAATGTCTATTAAATAAAAATAGTAGACATGAAAGAACTCTAACATCGATTATAGATCTCTATTTTGATACACATTGGAGAAACAAATATGTTTAGAAAAACACACTAAAAATATGTGAAATAGGTATAACATATAATCTATTTTTATATAAAGAAAAATGAGTAATATGTGTAAGAGAATTAATGGTTGGGCTTATATTCTTCCAACGCACCTAATGACATTAAATTAAGAGATCAGACAACAGAGTTCCAATGAAAAGTATAATATTGACATGGAGAGATCCATGAAGGGAGGGACGTGTTCTGTGTGAGCTGATGAATAGTTTTAAAGGCCACATAATTAATAGCGGGAATGTTCATTTATTTCCTCTTTAAAATTAACATGGTTATCACAAGTTTAGGAAAACCATCTTCCAACAGTGTGGTTCTTATAGTCTAACAATTATACAACCCGCACAGCCTAATGGTGTGATTTGAAAAACAATGTTCCCACCATGATGTTGGATCAATACACATAAAATCAAAACAAATTATTTCATATAATGAGTCTCATAGTTTTAGAAAACCATGAACCATAACAATACAAGACAAATGGTTTACTACGCACTGTTAAAAAATTCATGCCCCAATCGTGCACCTCTGCCTATCTTTAAAAAATAGGTTTTTCCAAACCCAATACTTCTTAATCAAATCCAAACTCTCAATTATCATATAGTTACCTAAAAATTATAAAATTAATAAAAAAATATTTGACTCTCTATTTATTAGGTACCCATTTCTAAAATAAATTTTATCTGATCTTCCAAACAGAATATTAAAATTTACATAAGAGAATGACCCATCCAAATTCTGAGGATGTTACAGAGTCCCCATGATAATACATCTCATCCCTGCAATTTTCTAACAAATATTATCTGTTAACAATCATTCTCATATCATAACATCACCTTGGTCTACCCTAATTATTAATCATAATTAATTCCCATTGTGGGTTTCTTCAAGCAATGAATTACCTAACCCAACACATCTTAGACTAAAAATAAAATATTATATTGGTTCCAAAAAATCAGGCATTGACATATACGTGCTCCCATGAAATAACTACATTATCACAAAATATCAATAGCTTAACTACGACGGTGTCATAGCTTTCAACCGTCAAATCCTACATCTCATCATATGTTCATTAGTACTTGTGTCATACAGGAATCACTTCCAAACGAGCATATCACCAATTCCCAAAGTACTTTTATCATATATAATGATAAAAATTTACCCCATATCATATATATAAAAATATATACATTATAATCATAGTACAAATTACAAAAAACTCATTCAAAACATGGATTACACACAATTTTTATATAGTCTATATACTAAAAATAATGGATGATCCATGATCAATGCATACCTATAACCATCCTAAAAACCCCACCCTATTATGAACCTACTAGATCAATGACATTCACATTGGATAAAGCATGACTACAAATTAAAGGACCTCCCTATGAATTTACATCAGTTGATGGCCATAAACCACAATGATGGGTCTCTATCTCCCAATACAACAAATGTTTCTAGTAGAATCCCAACCACTAACTCATGAATGCATTGTGAGTAATACCATAGATCCTTGAGTTTAACATGTTCTCATGCTCGTACCTACTTGACAAGGAATCCTATTGAACCTCTCAAGAAGTCCCATTAGATTAAACTCTATGAAATGGAGTCCGCTAACACTGAGTCTCAGTATGCGATCACTACAATCATTGGAAGTACATTAACAATGAACCACTCTTTGGTGGCCTACCGGAGACTTTGGGATAACATTGCATCAATGGATCCTTAAGTTCTTACTACTGGTTACCTATAGAATCACTACTAATCTCCCCTAAATCCATAACATAGCTCAAAAATGATGGGATCTTCATGTTTCCTTGTAATATTAGTGCTTGATTCACTAACACATGTCTAAAAGACCATAACTCTACGTCCCCGACCACTTTTCATGTCCACTGAGCATATAAGTATCCACCTTCGTCCTCTTCCCCAGTGGTTTCTCAAGACATCCAAAAATTATCAACTACAGTATGATACAATTCTATGATTCATATTTTCCACCCTCACACCATAAAAAATGTGGATGATGTGAATAACGATTTAAATATTCCATGGATGACTTATCTCTCAGGGCTCCCTTTCAAATACACTATATGAGTCTAACTTAGCATTCCATATGCTTCTTTTTCTAAACATGGACTAAAATCAACGATATTTTCGGGTGCCCATCTTTTACAAGACCCTATACGTGTTGCGTATTATCAACCTTCCACATAGGGGCATCAACATTACCCTTAAGAGTAACACCACATGATTTTATGGTATGTATCCTTTTATAAAATTTTTCTTCTTCGGTAATTTCCATTACACAAAACAATAAAAATTATAAAATGATTAACTAATTTAATTGTGAAATAGGATTCATAAATATAGGAATAAATTAGATTAATTAAACTATGAAAATATAGTATTAAACATTTTTATAAAATAAATTCACTGGTTACTAGTTTATTATAATTGAATAAAAAATCCAATTGATCATAAAAATGCAATTTAAAAAAAATAACCACATTGGAATTTTTTTAGAAAATTAATAACCATTAATTAAAAATATTAAATGAAATTATATATTATATATTCAGTCAAATATTTTTAAATTCAATTAACGAGTTTGATAGTCTTATAATAAGAATAAATACGATTTTATGGATAAAAATATATATTTTCAAAAAGGTAATTTTACAACCATGTTAAAGGTGCACAATTTTATAATCTAAATTTTGAATAATTTATGAATTCTGTTTTAAAAAATAATCTATATTCTTAATATATGAATTTCAACATTTTCTAAGGGTGAAATTCAGGTATTGTTTTGAAAAAATTATTTTCCAGTGCATAGTGAAAACCCTAATTTTTTAAAACTATCATTTTCCTTATATTAATAGTTCTTTATTTATTTGAATATAATAATTAATTATTAAAGGGTAAAAAAAATTTGGGTATATTATAAATTAAAAACGGTATAGTTATATCATGCTATAAGTAAACAAATATTTTAAAATAATAAAATAAATATTACATTTTTTTCAAACACAAATTCTTATTCACAATTATATAATTAAAATAATTATTTTAAAAAATTCATTTTCATGGGAGATGTTAAAAAATTATGATTCAGTTTTCTTATTATTAGATCATAATTTTATGATACTTTAATTAATTTTTCAATGTGTTATAAAATCTGTTATAGAATTAAGATCAGTATTTTTAATGTAAATGATAATTTTCTTTAAAAATTAAATTTTTCTTATTTTAAAAATTATTCTCAAAAATGGATTCCATTTTTAGTTATACACATTGAAATATTTTCAAGTCTATTTTTAGGATACTTCTATAATAGTTGAATTATTGGTGAATCGAAAAATACATTAATTTACGGTATAGTACAAATACATGAATTGTTGAGTAATTGATGATGTATGCATTATTTAAGCCCATAATATTGAACTATCCATAATTTTATTAATAAATAAATTGATAAGGATAAAACTAGTGATATTACTAATCCAATATAATTATTTATTAAGTAATATTATCAAGAAAACATTGTTATCCTCCACTATAAATATAAACCATCACCCCCACTTCTCCTCACACCTCCAAATCCAGAAAGACTTTTCCATTTTTTCCCAATACCACGACCCAAAATCTCCCTATAATTAAATAATTTTTTGTCTCTACAAAATGTCCATTTCTATTTTCATTATGGAGGCTTTCAAAAGAGATTAATTCAAGTGGAAAAATCGACTTTCATACTTTTAATTTTAATTTGAAATTATTTTTTTCTTATTTTATCATCAAGTAACTATAAAAAATAGTCCTCATAAGAACATAATCTTTTATATATTATAATTTTATTATAATATTGATATATAAACCATAAACTATCTTCCCTTCCATATTATTCCAAAAATGAAATCATCATATATAAGGTTCTAATTTACAACCTTCATGGATGTTGTGTTGTCAATTTTTAATTCTACCCTCAATGATAGTAATGAAATAAAATTATTGTAAAACTATATAATAATTTTTTATTACAAAATATTAAGTGATCTACTACTATTTTATACACATAATATTAATTACAAAAACATCATATATGAATGATGATCGATGAAAACAACAAAATAATCTAAACAATTATCATTAAGGATTACTCTAATGAATCATACTCATATATTAAAACAATGATATATAAGAAAATTTAATATTTTATATGTTCATTAATAATGTATAATTTCTATTCAACATAACTTCTTAAATTTTACATCCTCATTCATACATGTATATTAGTGAACCAACCATGAAAACAGATGAAACACTCTGGAACGGTGTAATTGAATCTTATAACCCATAAAAATTGAAATAATTATTATGAATAAAATTTTAATAAAATTTAAAACATGATTAAAAGTAATTTAATTAAATTATTAATTTATTTATTTTCAATATAAAAATATTATGTTCAAATGAAGAGGACTTTCAGATTTATGGTAAGGGTTTCTTCCCGAACCTCAATTTTTCCAATGGGAAATGTTATTTTATATTTATCCGATTATAATTCCTAACAATTATTAATTCCCACCCCTAAATATTTTATGTAGGTTCCATGTATCGATATCAAGATCAATTCATATTTATTTTATGAGTAAATACATGATTAATAAGGATCCATTTTCAATTCATCTCGATATGGAATCCCGATTAAAGGAAAATTATCTGTTTTTTACCTATATTCAATTACAATACATAATACATTTAAATCACCAAATATTTTTTAAACAATAAATATTTTTAACATGAAAAATTATCTTCGTTTATTTCATGTTTTATGTATAAATTTTTTTTAACACTTAATAGAATCTATTTAATTTTATATTCAACCGTAATGAAGTGAATCATTTTTAATGTTTATTTAACTTTTATTTAACAAGATTTCACATAAATTAAATTTTTTTGTATGATACTACAATTTATATTCATTAAATATAATTTCATTCCCTTTTTTATTGGATATACATGATTGTAATCAGATTTTAATGATAAATTACAAATGATTTTACAAAATAACTGTTCATTCCCAAGTAAATTAGTATTTATATCAAGAATGTATCAATGACTGTATTAATATATTTTAATATTTTATAAATCCCTCTATTGAGTATTATTCTTTAATGGGATTAATTTTTATGTTACTATCTACCATAATTTATTTAATTGTATGTGATTATAATATTTATTTCATTCACTATATTACTCTAGATAGATTATGATTATGTTTATAGATTTGAGATACAATATAAATTTCATATTTTTGTTTTAATATGAATGTATAAGTTGATAATGTTCTACCCTATTAGATAAGGAATAAAATAAACATATTTAGTGATGGGTGGGGCCCTCCATAGACCCTCAATACTTTGGTTGGCTTATAATACATACCGTACATGGGTTATCCATTTATGCATGGCATCTTTTCCAATGCCTTGGCAGTATGATTATGATGTCTAACATTTTGGATTCCCCCATTTTGATATTTGAAATTGATAATTCGAGTTTTTAATAGACTAATATAATATATTATGTTGTGTTTTATTCTTATGTGATTATTTATATATCATTATTTTCATCAACATTTATTGCTTCCAAAATGTGTTCTAGATTATGCTTTAATAACATATGTTGTAAGATATTGTAACAACTCAAACTATAATAAATAAAATTCCCCTTCTTCATTTATTTAACTATCTCGTCGTGAAATATAGTTACAGAAAACACATTCAATGAGTATTTTTTAATATCTTACTGTATTTAAATGATCATTAAGTATCATTACCACAGATAATACAACTATTGATCCACAAGAATATAATTTGTATAAATAAATAGAAAAAACAAATCAATTTAACATTGATAAAGGATGTTTTGACCTCAAACTATATGATAATACTATATGAATCCCATTTATAAGAGCTTCTGAGGGAGATAACATTTCTAGGATTTTCTATTGACCATGCCCAAGCAGAGATCCAACAAGTCAAGAATGAGATGAACCATTTAAGGTAGAATCTCAGTCTCATCAAGATCATGACCCAAAACATGTTCTTTGAAACACCACTTGAATGTATCATAATCACAAACCTTAATCTTAGGGGGTTTGATGGTGTATGAAAGGGATACGTATCATGACCTAAGAAATATGAATATTACTATTTTTTGTATTGGAGAGTGAATATATTTTAAAACTATTATATCTACATTGTACATGATTTTATTTTTGATTCAATAAATAAAAAATGGATCTTTTTTTCAATATTCATATTCAATTAAAAAAATTATTTTGTTGAATTAACTTATTTTTTAGATAAAAAATATTTTAATAAATCAATATTTTTAAATAATATTCATTAAATATAAATTATCATATAATTTTTATGAATTCAAATATAATTTTTATAATGATTCATGAAATTCTATAATAAAAACTTGAGACTTCATAATAAATTCCAATTTTATTTTAAAATATTAAATTCAACTTACTTTAATATTATTTATATAACATGAATATTATTTTTGGAATTGAAATGTAAAAATTAACCAATGGTGAATTTTTCTTAATTTTATGAGATACTCAGATTTTCATTAATAATTTAAATGTTGTATAAATATAATTTTTATTTTATGACCTCATAATGATCCAAAAGTGGTGTAATAATTAGTATATATGGGATACACAACATAATCAATGATTTCCATTAATTTTTTTATGTTTATTTTATTTATTCAATAAATAAATAATTAATCGTTAAAAAATTAATATATTTTAAGGATTTAAAATACTTTCTTTAAGAGTGTTATTCCCCTCCACAAAATAAAGAGAATTATTTTAATATTTTCATCACATTTACGTATTATATAATTAAACAGACATCCATTTTGAAGAATAAATGGTGAAAATCCATGGAATGGTATTTGTTTTTGATTATTTTTTTATATAGAGTACAAATCATAAATAATAATTAGATACCCCTATTTTCTTATATAAACTCAATACAGAACTTGTTTCCTTTTAATGAAACCCCTTAGAGCATGACCATACTTCAACTTCTACTCTCTATAGATATTTAAAGGCACTCTAAACTCCCAATATTCCCCTCCATAGATTTTTTATTCACACTCTCATGTAAGGGATCCTATCATTACATTCCTCCTTTCAAATTCAATCTCATTATTCAATATTATATCACTAAATTTAAATTTTTAAAACATTCATTAATTTATAATAGTTTATTTTTTATACAATTTATTTTATTCGATTGAGTTATCATTTAGACTCTCCTGTTTTTTCATTACCTAAGCTCTTACTATGCCTGAATTTGGTAAGTGATCATCAGTTTTTCTTATATATTCATGTTTCATTCTGAACATATGAATTATAATTACTTTTCTTATTGTTTGGAAATCTATTTCCTTGTTTCTATTACTGAAAATTTAATCTCCAAATTATGAGAGACCCATTTCTCTCTCATCTACCATTTTTATGAATTGTTATGTAACAATGTTAAGCTGCCAAAATTTCACTGTGAGTTTCCATAGAAAAACAATTATATAGTGAATACCATGCCCATATTTTCTATCATCGGTATTCTCATTTAAAAATAGATAATTACTTATAGGGGAATTACATGTATTTATTAAACATTCCTTTATCATTTAATAAATAATTATGATGAAAGAATCGATGTTGTATGATCTATGTGGGACACTTATGCATAATAATGAAATGAATACAATATGTGTACCTATATAGAGTTACAATGCATTGGGTAATATTTAGTATCAGGATAAATAACATTGGAATAGTAATTGATCATTATTTCATTAACTTATATTATTCACCATGATGCCTTGGTGGTTTTATCCATGACCATTGTTTATGACTCAGTGTTTTATGGTGTTTCTATGTTTCTGATGTTGTTATTATGATGATTTATCTTGCCTTATTTATTATTATTTTTATTCTTATTTTACATTAATATTATATAAAATGTATAACACATTAATTGTTTTTTATGTTATTAGGATTTATATATCACCCCTTTCTTCTGTTTTTTACCAGGCTAACCTATTAAATTTTATGTTCGATGAAATATTTTGATACTGTCAACAAATTTTTCAAAAAAGATGTTGTTTTTAATATTTTATTCTACTATGTAATATAACTAATTTACAAATATAAATACCAATCAGTAATCTAGGTTGAATTATTTGTAGTCATATGTACTAAATCGAGATTAATTTGAAATACATAGTTGGGTTTTTTTTATTTTTATAAGAGTAAAATCATAGTTGTTTTGGGGATTACGATTAGAAAAATATAGAGTAAGTCATAGAGATAATTCTAAGTATAAGAGAACATCCCAAAAATATTTTCAGTATATATTATGTGGTATATCATGAAAATATATCCTTGTCTATATATTACTATTGTATGTTGTTTTGGTACAAATGTACCATGGAGTAATAACGCTAACTTGGTGTTCTAGGCCAAACACTGGGTTACATGGTACACAATATAAGGCCCCAGCCTTAAACCTTGCTTAATCTTGAGTTATTACAAGATTACACATTGAGGATCTTTTCAGGTTTAGAGTTTTAGAGAATTAGATCATAAAACTTGCATTACATTCCACATATAAAAAAAGTGGTTACATAAACATAGTATTCTTCATTCCCATCAATGGAAACACATTTAAAACAAAACATGAATTATTTCTTGACACTTCCTTGACTCTATCATCTTATCAAGTACCTTTCCCTTGACCTGTGAAAAACATTTCAAAAACTTGGGATGAGCATAAAAACTCAGTATGGGTTATAAAAAAAACATGGAAAGGAAACATGAGTTCATATATACATAAGAATGAAATCATAATTTACCCATAATACATAGGCACTTTAACATACCTCATAAAATCATGAATAAATCATAGAAATAATATGACATAAAGTTAACTTGAGGCATTCATAACATTCTTACGTAGGGAGTAACCCTCTTGGTTACGTTTGGAATACCCATCACAGTATATTCCCTAAAATCTCTTCAGAGAAACCTTAACGTTTCACTCCTTCGCATTACCCAATGCATTGGAGAGCTATAACGGGCTCACCCGCCCTTAGTTTATCACGGAACCACTCGTCTTCATAATAATGCCCAAGAACCATAACATAATCATATCACATAAAACATGCATAAAGGAAACATAACATTTCCACATTTCAATCACGAGATATCAATACAACACATTGATATAATAAAAACATTATGAAAACCATTTTCAATACCAAAGTAAAAGAAAAGTAAAACATGGCATTTATTTTTCTTTTAAAAAGAAGGTATGGCTTGTAGAGGAAGCCGAAACTCAAATAACGGTCACGACGGCGGAGAAGTCGTTGTCGCCGCATAAGTACGACAAAAACATTCCCTTTTGTCATTTAGTAAATGCTTCATATAAAAAATATTCCTTTTTAATAAACGTAAAAGTCAAAGGGGTTTATACACCGTATAAAAGAAAGCTGTGTATAAAATAAAATATGCCTCAATGAAAGGAGATTGAGACGATGTCCCATACCTCGTATCCGACTTGACCCGACCGTTGTTTAATATCCTGAATAATAAACTTGAGTTAATATCTACATGCTTAAGAATCATTTTCAAGTTCATCATTCCTTTTATACCATGTTATGAACATCATGTAATCAGTTAAGTTAATAATGTTCATTTTGTCGGTATTTGGTTCTTAAGTCAAAAATAGACTTCTTACTCTTACATGTTGTTAATTTGGTCATAGGTTTGTTATATCCAGAATGATATTAATGATTTGTATAACATATATATCATATATATTCATCATTTACGTGTATTTATAATATTACATCACATTTAGAGGTAAGAAATGAAATGCACCGTTCATGGAGACGGTAAGCTGTACGTACGCATGAACGCTACTTCCATTTCTATTTCATATTTTCTGGAATGGAATCATGATGATATAAGAGTATATTATAATTCCAGTATAATAACATATATAATATCATTAACTTTATCCTTTAAACATCCCACATATGTTATTAACGAATCAAATCACTTTTAGGGGGAGGTAGTCCGCACTTCCTAAAATGAAGATATCGTGTTTACCCATAATGGAAACCATAAAGATATTCCCAAAATGAAAAAACAGAAACTTAAGGAAAACATAAACATATTATATATCATATATAAAAATAGTGACATCATAATGGCCACCTTTGAAGGTGTTAAATGAGTATTGAACAATCATCGTTCCGGGAGGCAGAATTTCGCCATCCACGGAAACCGTATGTTCTTTAACCATTTGATGTAGTTCTGTGAGTGTGTAGCTCAAATAAATCTTATAACAACATCCTAGTATATTGAAGATACTGGTTTTGTTACAAAAGAAGTAAATAAAAAGAGTTTAGGGGGTTGGAGAAGCAAAATAAAACAAATGAACATGAGAGAATGAATTACCTTTAAAAGTGTATATCCTTTTGATTTGAGTCTAAAGGCTTCCTTTGAAAGGATTCTGCCCAAAGGGAATCCTCTAGGATTAGTATAGGGATGTGGAGAGAGTAAATGGACAGGGTTTGGCTGAGCCAAAGGCTTGAGGAGTGTGTTAAATGAGGTAGAGGTGGGGGCCTTTTATAAGAGGAGAGGAGAGGCACTTTTGGAAAGTAAAGAAATATTACTTTATTTGAAAATGTGTTTCGGTTTCAAAAGGTCCCACATTGATATAATTCGTGGATAAGGTGATAAGGCTTCTAAATCCACTCATCCAATAAGTTTTGGACTTGTGTAGTTTATATATTTTACATTATCTTTCCATTTTATTTAAATCGTCAAATAATGATGTCATCGCTGCATCATTATTATGTCATAAATAATTTAATTTATTTAATGTCTAAAAATAATAAAAAAATACTATAATGTAGGAAATATTTCTATCTTTCCAATGACTATTTATAATCAAAAATCTGATCTTTATAACCCCATGTAAAAAATGTTTTCGTAAAACATCTCTTGTTTGTGTCATTTTTACTTTAACATTTAATAAAAAGTTATTTATGTCATTTCCAAACCAAAGTGTCTCCATGGGGTCCCCAAGTTGACCCATGGATTGTCTTGGTCGGCCATGACACAACCAATAAGGTTGGGACATGTGTCTAGGTCATTTCATATTATTAAAGCATTATTTATACCTTCAACTACACTAATTACCACTAATCGCGATTAAAAACATAATAAGTTACTATTCACCAAAAAATTATTTTAATCTCATTGAACCACATTTTACTTCATAATGACAACCATGTATGTCGGATTTTCAAAATTCAAAACACAATGATGGCAAAATTTAATTTAAACGGAAAATCAGTCTTTATAAGTACCACTTAGTGGTTTCACTATTCATCAAAAATTGGAGTTTTTCAGAAAATTACCAAAAATTCACCCTAAGATATATTTGATATTCCAAAATCAAAAATGAAGTATATTTTACAAAATTAAAATCATATAAGTCACATTAATTTATTTAATAATTAATTCCCGCTGCCAGAGCAAATAGCGTGTTTTTACAAAACAATAAGTATCAAAAGATTGACACCAGTTCAAGTCTAATTTCAAAGTGAAATTGATTCCAATGACCACCATTGGATAAAATGGTAAAAATATATTTTAATTTCACTTCAAATCCAATTCAAAACATAATATAATCATATAAATAAATTAGATTAAAAAGCAGTTTTGATGTAAAATGCAGTATTTTTCACTATTCATTAAAAAATGAACATTGTCAGAAAAATACCAAAAATTCACACAAGGTAAATTTTGATGTCTCAAACATAAAGAATAAGTTTATTTTGACAAAAATAGTTTATAAAATTGTCAAAATATAGATTCAAAAATGGTTTTCCATCAAAAGGCACTAAAATAATCTTTTAAGAATATTAGTGTATTCCATGCATAAGATTGTATTTATTTTCATTTTAATCCTCTATAACACTATCATAATAATTAACAGACATAGATAAAAATATCTATTATTCATTACTTACTTGGGATGTTACAGCCTTCCCCCCCTTTAGAAAATTGCTTCCCCGCAATTTATTTACTTATCGAATAAATGGGGGTACTTATCCCTCATTGCATTTTCAGATTCCCATGTTGCCTCTTCAATCATGTGGTTTTTCCACAAAACCTTTACCTGCTTAATCACCTTATTCCGTAACATGTTCTCCCTATGGTCAAGAATCTGGACCGGTTGTTCCTCATAAGATAGGTTCTCTTCTAGCTGAACTACCTCTGGACTCAAAACATGAGATGGATCTGGTATATACTTTCTCAACATCGAAACGTGAAAAACATTGTGTACCTGAGACAAACTCGGAGGTAAAGCCACTCGGTATGCAACTGATCCAACTCTCTCCAGAATTTCGTATGGTCCAATGAACCTTGGACTCAACTTTCCTTTCTTACCAAATCTCATCACTCTTTTCCAAGGAGAAACCTTGAGAAAAAAATGATCACCTACCTCGAAAGATAGATCCTTCCTCCAGTTATCCGCATAACTCTTCTGCCTGCTCTGAGCTGTTCTCATGTGTTTCTGAATCAGCTGAACTATTTCTGCCATCTCTTCTACCAATTCTGGTCCCATCAACTTCCTTTCACCCACTTCATCCCAAAAAGCTGGAGTTCGACACCGCTTCCCATATAATGCCTGAAATGGTGCCATCTGTATACTGGAATGAAAACTGTTATTATATGAAAACTCAACCAAAGAAAGATGTTGGTCCCAACTTCCCTGATAATCCATAGAACAAGCTCGTAGCATATCCTCCAATGTCTGAATTGTTCGTTCTGACTGCCCATCTGATTGAGGATGAAAAGCTGTACTAAAATTTAATTCAGTACCCAATGACTTCTGAAGGCCTTTCCAAAAGTTAGAAGTAAACCTGGGATCACGATCCGATACAATGGAGAGAGGAACTCCATGTAACCTGACTATCTCTTTAAGATACAAACGGGAAAGTTGATCAAGAGAGAAAGTATCTCGTATAGCAAGGAAATGAGCAGATTTGGTCAAGCGATCAACAATAACCCAGATTGCATTATTACCTCGAGATGTCTTCAGTAATCCAACAACAAAGTCCATGGATATATTCTCCCATTTCCACTCTGGCACTGGAAAAGGCTGAAGCATCCCTTTCGGTAACTGCCACTCTGCTTTAACCTGTTGACATGTCAAACACTTCACAGTAAAATCAGCAATATCTCTTTTCATTCCATCCCACCAGTAATACTCCCGCAGATCTCTATACATCTTAGTACTGCCCGGATGAACTGAAAACGGAGAACTATGAGCTTCACATAACAACTCTCTCTTCAACTGTGAATCACAAGGCACACACAATCTCTTCCCAAATCTCAAAACACAATCATTATCAATGTTGAATTCAGGCAACTTACCTTTATGAACCAGCTCTACCCTTTTCTGCAACTCACTGTCTTGCTTCTGTGCTTGCTTGATTCTATCTGATAGAGATGATCTCACTGATACCTGAAACAAAACAGAAGGAATTCCTGCACCAACAACTTCTATGCCAAATTTCATCAAATCCTTAACCAAAGGATCACGTTCCAAACGCAACATTGTTAATTAAGCATTACTTTTTTGACTCAAAGCAACAACCACTTTATTTGCTTTGCCCGGATGGTAATGAATTGTACAGTCATAATCCTTGATTAATTCCAGCCATCTCCTTTGTCTCATGTTTAACTCTTTCTGAGTGAATATATACTTTAAAATTTTTTGATCGGTATATATTTCACACTTTACTCCCTACAAATGATGCCTCCAAATTTTTAAAGCAAAAACAACAGCAGCTAATTCCAAATCATGTGTAGGGTAATTTACCTCATGAGTTTTCAACTGTCGTGAAGCATAGGCAATTACCTGATCATTCTGTATTAGGACGCAACCAAGTCCTTTCAATGAAGCATCACTGTATATAACAAACTCAACATTCCTGGAGGTAGTGCGAAAACTGGAGAATTCACCAATCTTCTTTTCAATTTTTGAAAACAATCATCACATTCTTTTGTCCAGATAAACTTAACACCCTTCTGAGTTAGCTTAGTCATTGGACTAGATAACCGTGAAAAATTTCTAACAAACCTTCGGTAATAGCCCGCCAAACCCAGGAAGCTACGAATATTGGTTACATTTGTGGGTCTTGGCCATTCTTCCACAACTTTTGTTTTTGCAGGATCAACAGTTATTCCATCTTTAGAAACAATGTGACCAAGGAAAGAAATTTGTTGCAACCAAAACTCACACTTGCTGAATTTCCCATATAGTTTCTTTTCTTTTAAGGTTTGCAAGATAACCCTTAAATGTTTTTCATGCTCCTCTTTACATTTAGAAAACACCAAAATATCATCAATGAAAACCACCACAAACTTATCCAAGAACTCATGGAAAATTCTATTCATTAAGTGCATGAATACAGCAGGTGCATTGGTTAGCCCAATAGGCATTACTACAAATTCATAATGGCCATATCTCGTACGGAACTCGGTCTTCGAAATATCTGCCTCCTTTACCTTCAGCTGATGGTACCTCGATCTCAAGTCAATCTTTGAAAAAAACTGAGCTCCCTGGAGCTAATCAAACAAATCATCGATATGAGGCAAAGGATATTTGTTCTTAACAGTGATATTATTCAAGGCTCTATAATCAATGCAAAGTCTCATAGAACCATCTTTCTTTTTAACAAATAAAACAGGAGCACCCCATGATGATGAGCTAGGTCTAATGAAACCTTTCTCTAATAAATCTTGCAATTGCTCCTTCAACTCTAAAAGTTCAATTTGTGCCATTCGATAAGGGGGATTTGAAATTGGATTAGCATCAGGAACTAAGTCAACAGTAAACTCAACTTCCCGATCTAGTATTATTCCAGGAAACTCATCAGGAAAAACATCAGGATACTCATTTACCATTGGCACATCATTAATCTGAACAGTTCCTTTGTTTTCAATGACGTGTGCAAGGTAACATTCATTTCCATATTTTACAAGTTTCTCGGCCTCTTGATATGTTATCAAAAGTAACGGCTCATTCTTGTAAACAAACTGAAAGTCTTTCTAAAAAGAAACTTCTTTATCTCTACAGTCAATCTTAGCATGGTAAATAGAGAGCCAATCCATACCCAGGATAACATCAAACTCTACTAGAGGTAGAACAATAAGGTTTGCAAGTAGGTTCTTTCCACAGATAAGGATAGGAAGATTCTTATAAATTATTTTTCCCTCGACACTTCCCCCAGGTGTTTTTACCAAAAGTTCAGGAGTCATTTCTTGAGATGGTATTCCGATTTTACTAGAAACGGTTTCAGAGATAAAAGAATGTGTAGACCCCGAATCAAACAACACACTAGCGTAATCTGAAAAAACAAACAAAGTACCTGATACAACTTCATTTGATGGCCCGACATCTGCTGAAGTAGTTGCAAAGGATTTCACCACCCCTTTCTGCTTGTAGTCTAACTGCTTCCCATCACTCAAGCTCTTTGTCGGACACTCGTTTGTATAGTGACCCATCTCATTGCACTTATAACATTTCACTAACTGCAAATCAAATTTGTTCTTACCTTCACCTTGATCCTTTTCAGTGCAATCACGAGCCTTATGTCCCATCTTACCACATCGGTAGCACTTCCCAGAATTCAGAAGACATTCCCCAGCATGCCTTTTGCCACATTTATCACAAACTGGAAACTTAGTTCTCTTACCATCGGACTTTTTTGAAGAATTCTTACCTTTCTCCTGCCACCTCAGTCTCTTCTTCTGCTGGTTGTTATAGAACACTTGGTCATCAGTAAACTCCATTTCCACCATCTCAGCACATCGAACAAGCTTTTCATGACATTTAAACTCACGAGAAGCTAATGCCCTTCGATCTTTTGGCTTTAATCCTGAGTAAAAACAATTGATTTTACTATCAAGGTCCCGGATAAAATTTGGAGCATACCTTGCCAATCGAGTGAACCTTTCTTCATAGGCACCCACTGAGTCTTCCTCTTGCCTCAATTCCAAGAATTTATTTTCCATCCTAAGTCGAATAGCCTTAGGAAAATACTTCTCACGAAACATACCTTTGAATTCATCCCAGTTAAGAGCATTAATCTCATCAGCGTCCTGGATATTTTTAACCATAGACCACCACTGATCTGCTTCACCCTCCAAACGGTAAATAGCAAGACCAACCTTTTGATTGTCTGAACACCCCATGACAACAAAAATCTTTTCCAGTTCTTTAATCCACCCTTCATCTAGGACAGGGTCAGATGATCCTATGAATGATGGTGGATGTTGCCTCATGAAATGTTCCACCACTGACATGTTCCTCTGCGGTTGTTCTGGCTGATCTCGTGCATGGATACCACCGCCATTTATCGCTTGAGTCAACTGCGCCATAACTGCAACAAACTATTCAGTTCCAATTCCGACCATTTCTGGATACTGATTCGGAAGGTTATTTCCTTCTGTATGCCTTCCTAGCACTGCTTCCCTGTTTCCTCTGCGGAAAACCATTCTGAACAAACATGTCTTAGATGAAGCAACATGGTAATCTTTAAATTCTATATCATTTAAAAAAAATATTTTTGGATAATCATTTAATAGAATTATAACTCCTAAAGTTATCTAAACCGACCTTTGATACCAACTATAAGGCCCCAACCTTAAACCTTGCTTAATCTTGAGTTATTACAAGATTACACATTGAGGATCTTTTCGGGTTTAGAGTTTTAGAGTATTAGATCATAAAACTTGCATTACATTCCACATATAAACAAAGTGGTTACATAAAGATAGTATTCTTCATTCCCATCAATGGAAACACATTTAAAACAAAACATGGATTATTTCTTGACACTTCCTTGACTCTATCATCTTATCAAGTACCTTTCCCTTGACCTATGAAAAACATTTCAAAAACATGGGATGAGCATAAAAACTCAGTATGGGTTATTAAAAAACATGGAATGTAAACATGAGTTAATATATACATAAGAATGAAATCATACTTTACCCATAATACATAGGCACTTTAACATACCTCATAAAATCATGAATAAATCATAGAAATCATAAGACATAAAGGTAACTTGAGGCATTCATAACATTCTTACGTAGGGAGTAACCCTCTTAGTTACGTTTGGAATACCCATCACAGTATATTCCCTAAAATCTCTTCGGAGAAACCATAACGTTTCACTCCTTCGCGTTACCCAATGCATTGGAGAGCTATAACGGGCTCACCCGCCCTTAGTTTATCACGGAACCACCCGTCTTCATAATAATGCCCAAGAACCATAACATAATCATATCACATAAAACATGCATAAAGGAAACATAACATTTCCACATTTCAATCACGAGATATCAATACAACACATTGATATAATAAAAACATTATGAAAACCATTTTCAATACCAATGTAAATGAAAAGTAAAACATGGCATTTATTTATCTTTTAAAAAGAAGGTATGGCTTGTAGAGGAAGCCGAAACTCAAATAACAGTCACGACGGCAGAGAAGTCATTGTCGACGCATACGTACGACAAAAACATTCCCTTTTGGCGTTTAGTAAACGCTTCGTATAAAAAAGATTCCTTTTGAATAAACGTAAAAGTCAAAGGGGTTTATACACCATATAAAAGAAAGTTGTGTATAAAATAAAATATGCCTCAATGAAAGGAGATTGAGACGAAGTCCCATACCTCGTATCCGACTTGACCCGACCGTTCTTTAATATCCTGAATAATAAACTTGAGTTAATCTCTACATGATTATGAATATTTTTCAAGTTCATCATTCCTTTTATACCATGTTATGAACATCATGTAATCAGTTAAGTTAATAATGTTCATTTTGTCGGTATTTGGTTCTTAAGTCAAAAATAGACTTCTTACACTTACATGTTGTTAATTTGGTCATAGGTTCATTATATCCAGAATGATATTATTGATTTGTATAAAATATATATCATATATATTCATCATATACATGTATTTATAATATTACATAACATTTAGAGGTATGAAATGAAATGCACCGTTCATGGAGACGGTAAGCCGTACGTACGCATGAACGCTACTTCCATTTCTATTTCATATTTTCTGGTATGGAATCATAATGATATAAGAGTATATTATAATTCCAGTATAATAACATATATAATATCATTATCTTTATCCTTTAAACATCCCACATAGGGTATTAACGAATCAAATCACTTTCAGGGGGCGGTAGTCCGCACTTCCTAAAATGAAGATATCGTGTTTACCCATAATGGAAACCATAAAGGTATGCCCAAAATGAAAACACATAAGCTTAAGGAAAACAGAAACATATTATATATCATAGATAAAAATAGTGACATCATAATGGCCACCTTTGAAGGTGTTAAATGAGTATTGAACAATCATCGTTTCGGGAGGCAGAATTTCGCCATCCACGGAAACCGTATGTTCTTTAACCATTTGATGTAGTTTTGTGAGTGTGTAGCTCAAATATATCTTATAACAACATCCTAGTATATTGAAGATACTGGTGTTGTTACAAAAGAAGTAAATAAAAAGAGTTTAGGGGGTTGGAGAAGCAAAATAAAACAAATGAACATGAGAGAATGAATTACCTTTAAAAGTGTATCTCCTTTTGATTTGAGTCTAAAGGCTTCCTTTGAAAGGATTATTCCCAAAGGGAATCCTCTAGGATTAGGATAGGGATGTGGAGAGAGTAAATGAGCAGGGTTTGGCCGAGCTAAAGGCTTGAGGAGTGTGTTAAATGAGGTAGAGGTGGGGGCCTTTTATAAGAGGAGAGGAGGGGCACTTTTGGAATGTAAAGAAATATTACATTATTTGAAAATGTGTTTCGGTTTCAAAAAGTTCCCACATTGATATAATTCGTGGATAAGGTGATAAGGCTTCGAAATCCACTCATCCAATAAGTTTTGGACATGTGTAGTTCATAGATTTTACATTATCTTTCCATTTTATTTAAATCGTCAAATAATGATGTCATCGCTGCATCATTATTATGTCATAAATAATTTAATTTATTTAATGTCTAAAAATCATAAAAAAAATACTCTGATGTAGGAAATCTTTCTATATTTCCAATTACTATTTATAATCAAAAATATGATCTTTATAACCCCATGTAAAAAATGTTTTTGTAAAACATCTCTTGTTTGTGTCATTTTTACTTTAACATTTAATAAAAAGTTATTTATGTCATTTTCATACCAAAGTGTCTCCATGGGGTCCACAAGTTGACCCATGGCTTTTATTGGTCGTCCATGACACAACCAATAAGGTTGGGACATGTGTCTAGGTCATTTCATATTATTAAAGCATTATTTATACCTTAAACTACACTAATTACCACTAATCGCGATTAAAAACATAATAAGATACTATTCACCAAAAAATTATTTTAATCTCATTGAACCACATTTTACTTCTTAATGACAACCATGTATGTCGGATTTTCAAAATTCAAAACACAATGATGGAAAAATTTCATTTAAATGGAAAATCAGTCTTTATAAGTACCACTTAGTGGTTTCACTATTCATAAAAAATTGGAGTTTTTCAGAAAATTACCAAAAATTTACCCTATATTCCAAAATCAAAAATGAAGTCTATTTTACAAAATTCAAATCATATAAGTCACATTAATTAATTTAATAATTAATTCCCGCTGCCAGAGCAAATAGCGTGTTTTTACAAAACAATAAGTATCAAAAGATTGACACCAGTTTAAGTCTAATTTCAAAGTGAAATTGATTCCAATGACCACCATTAGATAAAATGGTAAACATATATTCTAATTTCACTTCAAAAACAATTCAAAACATAATCTAATCATATAAATAAATTAGATTAAAAAGCAGTTTTGATGTAAAATGCAGTATTTTTCACTATTCATTAAAAAATGATCATTGTCAGAAAAATACCAAAAATTCACACAAGGTAAATATTGATGTCCCAAACATAAAGAATAAGTTTATTTTGACAAACATAGTTTATAAAATTGTCAAAATATAGATTCAAAAATGGTTTGCCATCAAAAGGCACTAAAACAATCTTTTAAGAATATTAGTGTATTCCATGCATAAGATTGAATTTATTTTCATTTTAATCCTCTATAACACTATCTTAATCATTAATATACATAGATAAAAATATCTATTATTCATTACTTACTTGGGATGTTACACACAACAACGGACGATATTGCATAACTGTTTTGACACACTCGAGGGATATTCTTGGGTAAATTCATAATATCTTTACCAAACAACGTTATGGGGTAAAATTCAAATAATAATATATGCGATGAAATTTATTATGAATAACAATGAGGGAATCATAGATATTTATATTCTAAGGAAATACATGTAATTATTAGTTATCCCATTAATGTCGTTGAAATTCTCATTATGTGTTTGACAGTTTAAAAATAATCATCCTTAATTTTCATTTGATTATAAACATTTTTCATAAATAGGAAAAATCATGTAATCAATCAATGTGATGAGAAATGTGATGGATTCTTAAATTAGATTCCTAACATGATGGGAGCTTACATAAGACATCATTTTATTATGCAAAAAAATTCACAATTCCTAAATTTAAAACATCACAATTTTGAATTAACAAATATGTAACGAATTTGTAATATGACATCTCATGAATTTCAATCTATTATTGGTGATAAGGAAAATAATGGCTAATTTCCCTTTCAAAATTTGTTGAAAGAGGCACCATGGGAAATGATAGAAATGAACTGAAGGATTATCTATGTGCAAAAATGAAGGGAACAATGTATCCTTCTATAATTCAAAAATGGATAGATTTATAGATTGAAGCATATTCCAATGTAACCCACCTTATATAGTTATCTGTCTTAAATATGGGTAACTCGGGAATTACCCAAGATAATTCTTTATACCAAAGGATGAAAAGAATGACGATGATCAAAAATATCTATGGTTGAGGGAAAATGGAATATTCTAACATGATATAGATCATGGTGTACAATTAATATTTAACATATACTCTATAATGGTGTTTTTCATGATGTATTACTGTTCATTATCTATTATCATATCATATATGTTTTCCAAGAACATCAAGTCACCTCCTGAAATGATTTTATATCATCAAGGATAATTTCTATGATAATGAATCCCATGTAAAATATTTTGAAATTATTATTATTGAAAAAATTATATGACTCAATATGGTGTAATATGTTGAAATTATAACCATGGAAGGATTTCCCAATATAGATCCAAAACAAATTTTAACGAGAATGATATCACCCTCTTTATATTGAATCAACCACCAATTATTTACAAATTAAAGGAGAAGGATTAATATTCATTATCACCATATTCCCAGGAATGCATATAATTTCCCCATGATAAATAATATATATCTAAAATTTTTGTTTCTATGCAAATAACCATCTTCAATGACATTACTATTGTGAGGGAATACACTGGTCTATTTCCTGGGAAATATTTTGGTCTTACTCTTAGATGGGAGGTTGAATATTCAATAAATCATATACCTAAGGTGATTCCATTATACAATATTCAAATATAATGTATTTTTTAGATATTTATTATATTAATAAACAAATATAGGTGAATATGGATAATGGGTTCATATACCCATGTGTCTCACCATGGGGAGCACCAGTCCTCTTTGTCAAGAATAACGATGGGTCAGTGTTCTTTTTCAATGATTATCGTAAGCTAAAAATTATATTAATAAAGAACTAGTATCATCTGCAATATATTAATTACATTATGTATCAGTTGTGTTGATAAAAATACATCACCAAGGTGGATCTTTCTTTAGGATGTTATCATGTATGGGTGAAGAATGAATATATATTGAAGACCACTTGTTTTTACAATGTACGACATTATGATGTCATAATGATTCCATTTGGACTCACTAATTCAAGATAAATAATCATATATTTGATTAATAGAGTCTTTATATATTACCATGGTATATTTGTGGTAGTATTTATCGATGCTATTCTACTATATTCTATAATAAATGAGGATCATGAAGAGCATCTCAACACTATTCAAATGACACTACTAAAGGGTATGATTTACGCCAAGTACAAAAAATGTGAGTTTTTGTTTTAGAAAGTCTCTTTAGTAGGGAATATCATCTCATAATATAAGATATCGATGGGCACATAAATGATGGATGCAATTTAATGTTGGCTGATGAAAAAATATGGACAGATATACATTGTCTTTGTGGGTTAGTTGGGTATTATCATTGATTTGTGAGAAATTTATCTCATTTTTAAAGCTCAGTTACCAAGATAACATGATAGTGATTCATGTTTTCATGGAATGATGAATGTGAATAGAGATTCATGGTGTTAAAAATTAAGCTCATAAACAAACCCATACTCACAATACCCACAAGTTGAGAAATGTTTGTTGTATTTATGAATGCATAGATGAAGTCATTGGATTGTGTGTTAATACATAATAACTATTTCATAGTATATGATTAATAGAAGTACATGTTCATGGGGAAAACTATCCAACACATTACCTAGAGTTTTATGTTGGGTTCACTTCATTAAAAATTATATTTGCATTATCTAAATGTGGAGAATTTTGAGATTTAAAAGGATCAAAAAATACACAAATATATATCCACCAAAATAGATCTGAATATGTTCCTAGAAACATAGTTAGATATGATCAAATAAAATGACATCTAAATCCACAAATACCCTAGTAAAGTTAATAACATGGATTATGTTCTATGTATAATGGATCTTGTATCATTATAAATGATGAGAATTGAGAAGGATCGAATATTATTTGACCTGTAAAGGATGTACATTGGAATCTAAAAGGATGAAACATCATCAATAATTCAAAAATGTTTTCTAAAACATCTCTTTTGGAAAGGATAAATGAATCTCATTAAAATTATGTGGAAATTCAGAATAAGGTTGAAGGCATGAGAATGGGTAGGTTCTTAGAGTTTAAAATTGGTGAAGAAATAATTGTGAAATTTTATTCAAGGCAATGTGTTCCATAAAATCTAGTGTTAAGCAAGGAACTATAAGATGATGCACCTAGTTAAACTTCCCCATTCACCCTAAATGAACAAAAATTTATCAATATCACCTTTTGCACTATTGGAGAGACAATATGAAGAAGGCGATCAATAAATATACATAAATGTTTCTATACTTATTGTAAGTGAGGTATTAAAGGTATAGTTCTATGTGGATGATGCAACCATTTTCCATGCCAAATGAAAATGGTGTAAGATCACCAAGTACATTTTCTTTACACATACAATGAAATACATTTTACATATTTCTATATGGGATTATTGGATCATTAATAAAAGACACCTCCCTTTAATGAAATTTGAGAGGACTTCTTATTTGATCAACTTGCATGGATTATAGTAATAGAAGTGGTATGATTGTCTAAATTACCACAAGTGATTGTATCGGATCAAGATCCATGATTCACCACCATGTTATAAAAAATTATCAATCATTTTATAAACATTGAGGTTATTGTCAGTATGGCCTTTAATCCTCATAATAATGTTTAGTCCGAGAAAAAGTTTTATAAACTGGAGGAATGTTGGGAGCATGTTCAGTCGACATCAAAGGTGGTTGGTACAAACATGTTCTTATATTTTATATCTCATACAATAATATATTCCAATAAATCATTGAAATAGATCTATATGAATCCCTTTATGGGTAGAGGGTAGAAACAATAAAATTTTGAAATAACATTGGGGAACAAAAAACTTATGGTATTGATGTGTTTGAGTGAATTGTGATTAATATTAAAACTATTCATCCTCATATTGAATCTACTCAGAGTCGGCAACAGATCTATTCCAAAAATATTTAATGAGATCTAGAGTTATATATTTAAGATATGGAATTCCAATTAATATCTCAATGGAGTAATGCGATGATATTTTGGAAGAATGGAAACATTAGTCCAAGAAACATCACCCTCTTTGAGATCCTTACTGTCATCAGATAAATGGAAGGCCAAAAAACACTCCCACCAAAACTATCTCTAATATATGATGTATTCCATGCATCAGTTTTGAAAAAGTAAATTCTAAACCACTATAATTTGGTAAATATTGATGTTTTTCCATTGGTAAATGACCATTCTTATGAGGAGAAGCCCATGAAGATCATTGATTGTAGAGAAAATGTTCTATGAAATAAGATAATGCACCCTGTCAACATGCATTGAAGAAACATAAATTTTGAAGAAGAAACATGTGTACTAGAATATTTTATGATATAGATTTACCATAATCTATTTTAGTGTGGTATGTGAATTTTTTTTGTACATTTTCTTAAGGTGAGAACATTGTATTGACCAAAAATATTATAAAAACTATTTTCCTTTTAGATTTATTTATTTATATAAATATTAAATATGGATATTGAAAAAACCTGAAAATAATTTGGTTTATTATTTCGAATTGGATTTAAAACACACTTAATAATCATTACCATTGATATTGTATTCATTTAATAGTGAACATAAGTCTAGTATAAATATAGGTTTCTAAACATCCTATTGACTCATATATTGAAATTGATGGCCTCAATAAGTAAGATCATACCCTATGAATCCCATTTATTAGGAAATGTAATTGAGATAGAATTTCTAGGATTTTCCCATGACCCATACCAATATGAGGTCCAATAATTGATTCATGAGTGATTTTTTTACAGGAGAAGTTCAAGCTCATCAATATCATGATCCAAAAAATGTTCACCAAACCACCCCATTGAAGTCACATCATCACTCACATTACTATAGGGGAATTTAAAAGTGTATTAATTGTATATTCATAAATAACATATTAATATGAATATATAAATTTTTATATAACAATTAATATACTTCCAACCTAGAACTTTTTCTATTGTAAATGATTTTTATTTCGTTTAATATATATATATATATATATATTGTATTACATGATAATACTCAAATTCATTTACGGAAAATATTTTTATGAATTAGTGGATCATTAAAATAAATTATATTTTTAATAAATTTTTGTTATGAAATAATTATTATAAATATAAATGATCTTCTTTTTTTAGGCTGTCAAAATTAGTTTTTATAATTATTTAGTAAAAGTTATTATAAAAAACATAATTTCATAATAAACATTTATTTTAAGTTAAAACTGAAGATTACCATTTTTAAAAAATTATTTAGATGAAATGAATTATATATTTTGAAACAATGTTAAAAAACATCCAATTGATAATTTTTCATAATTTTCTAAGACAGTCGAATTTTTGTGTAAAAATTCCATATCATATAAATATACATTGGGAATTTTGACATCATAATGAACCAAAAGTGATGTAATAATTACAATTAAATAGATCCAAGAATAAATAATAATTTTACCTTTAAAAATTTTATGTTTAATTTTATCTAAATTAGGTTTTAAATACATTCTTAATCCTCCAAAACAAAAAATATATTTTAATGTTTTAAAATCCTTTCATTAATAATGTGACTCACCTCAAAATAATAAAGGTAATTATTTTAATATGATTGTACCTTAGACTTATAATATAATAAAAACCAATTCAATATGGTAGAAACCGAGGGATTACCAATGGGATGGTTTTTGGATTGGATATTTTATTATGTAGAGTCCAAATCCTAAATAATTAAGAAATCCCCCTCTTTTCCTATATAAACCCATTCATGATCCCTTATATCATCACTCAAAATACATATATAAACCTTATACACTACCATACACTCTTTATAGACCTCCCATGATGCCTCTAATATTTTAAGAATCCCCTACATGATTTTGACGTTATACACTCATGTAAGGGATCCCCACCATCCTTTCAACCTTCAAAATTTAGGCAACATCATTGAAATTGTTTCTATTAATTTTTATTTAATATATTTTAATTCATCGATAAAAAATTTATATTATGACCTATTTATGTTATTTGAATGGGGGATCATTTGTCCCACCTAATACCAACCCTTACCTGAGCTGTAACTATGCCGAAATTTAGTAAGACATCCTCACATTCTATTCTTTATTCTAGTTTCTTTACGAGATTATATATTATATTTTAATTTCCTAAATTTAGGAAATGTTTTTATATGTATATTTAAGTTCCCAATTTATTTAAAAATGATAAGAGACCCCTTTACATCTCTTCAACCATTTCAATGAATTTTTATACAATGTTGTTATATTGCCAAAAGATCATAATATGTTTCCATGACAAAAAATTTGTGTAGTGAATACAATAACAATTATACTATAATTATAATTCACCTACAATAACATATACATATTCATTGGGGAAATACATGTTTTTATTACAAATTACTTTATTTTTTAATAAATTATGGTGATAAAGAATCCATGTTGTAAGATTTATGAGGCACAATTAAGCCTCATAATCAATTGTATATGATTGGTGTGCTCTAATAGAGCTTTAATGAATTGTGTAATGTTTAGTAACATGATATGTCATGTGTAGATAATTGATTAAACTTGATTCCATATTAGGAATTTTCCACCATTATTTATTGGCTAGTTTATTCTTGACCTATGTTTATGATTCAGTGTTTTGAGTTGTTGACACATTTCCTGTGTTATTATTATCATTCTCTATGATTTATTATTGTTAATTTTTTTATTCCTCAGTGATATTTCTATTGTATAAAATTTAAAATTCATTATATTGTATTCCCTTAAAGGTTTTAATTGATAACCCATTCATTATGTTTGTCCATAGGTTATCCTTTGAAATATTATGTTTGGAGGTGAATATTATTCATGTTAAAGAAGATTTATATAATTTTTTATTCCCTATTTTATCTTGTTAGTAATTTACCTAATCCCAACTGTGTTTACTTCTCAATTATTAGGGTTGTATTATTTGTATTTTTATGTAATAAATAATTTATTAATGTGAAATAATGAGCATGATTTTTTTAGATATTCACTTGTATTTATTGTATATGTTTATAGCTTCTACTATATTGTTTACACTTACTAAGAAACTATGTTCACCGATTTATTATTTTTCATTTTATCCATGGTTCTAAGATTTATATTATGAAAAACATTCATTGATAATCTACACGTTTATGGATGTTTATAATGGATTTTCTATGATTTTTATCATTTAATGTTGTAATTCCATACTTCAATTTGTTTCTAGTTTTCCAAATCTATTATAGAACTAGGTTTTTTGGGATGTGGATTTTGTTTTGGTTATACCAATGTAATACAGTAAGGAAATGCATATGAGAAATTTTGGTTTAGATATTTATTGTTGGTGTCAGTTTATTTTTAGGTTAAAATTTGTAAACTCTATTTAGAAAACATAGATATGGTAACATAACCTTAATATAGACATTAAAGATAATTATAGAAGATCTTACTTGTATTTTGGTAATTTACTGATGATGTAGGTCTTCATAGTGATAAATTCATGTATGGATACTTTATGTGGACATTGTTATGGCACAAATTTACTTAGGGGTAACAACACCTACAAGGTGGGTTGGTCCGGACCTGGCATAACCTGGTACACAATAATGGGACATACAACAGACATGGAATGACACTCCCCTAGGAATATGGTTATGATAATTGAAATTTTATGTATAAACCATTATTAAGGATTTAAATATAAATATATTCTTAAGTACATTTTTCATTGATTATGAGAATAACTATGTATTAATTTTTTATATTTTTTTATTTCTCTATTTTTATATTATGTTTATTGACTCATAAACTTATTTTGTGTACGACATTGTTTATAAATTGAACATCACATACGAAATGTGAACTGCACCAATGAACAAGATCTAATGTGTATGATTGAAAATTTATTATATGGTCTTCTTCCAATATTTCCATGGGAATAATTCTTCCAATAATTCACAACACAAGATCATATAATATATTTCAATATCAAGAGAGAGAAGTAATTCTTCATGTTTTATGAATTCAAAAGGAAGTAAGAGATGCATAGAATAGAAGAGAAAATCACGTTCAATGGAAATAATAGAAAAAAGGATTTTACAACAAGTAGCGATTTTTGAAAGTTAACAACCATAAACATTCTTGAAAGGAGTGAGAGATTTCAACAATTATAGAGAGGATGCCCACCACACTAATGATTATAATATAAAGAAATAATCATTCTATTGATTCAACTATAATGATATTTATCACTATGAAAATCAATGTCTTAAGCATAAAGAATATACATGATAAATGATTATGAATCATGATCTATCTCAAGATACTACCATAGATGAAGAGAAATTATTATTATTATTATGATTATAGTAAAAAATAATTTTATTTGAATATATTATCAATAATATTATGTTGATAATAATAATGAGGTATATAAGGATTTTACCACAGAACGTATTCTTTATGGAATTTGAAGCATGTGATTATTAGAATTGGTACTATATTGAAGGGATTATAATGTATATTAATTATATTGGAAACACATGACTTCGGAAATATAATAATAAATATGTGTTTCATGTTAAGATAATAATAATAATAATTTTTTAGGGGTGGTATTGGGGACAATGAACATAGTTAGTGATATGATGGTTTATGTTTTTTTGGCGTTATTAATTTTTTGTATTTATGGCTTTTATATAACAACATGACATTATACACATGGAATCATACATGTTTCTTAATGGTCTGAAAGTTATTAAAGTATTCATATATTTGGTATATGAAAATAAGAGCTCAATTATTTTGGGAATCTTATTTAATGTTGATTTTAGAAATTAATTGAAAATCATTCTATATTTTTAGTTGTTAAATTTGGGAAAACATATTTTTGGTTTATTGATTTTTTATCTAATTTTGTAATGATGTTAGGAAATTATTGATTAAAATTACTGTATGATTTATCATATTGGGTATCATATTATAACCATTATTAGATCAGAAAATATTTAATGGATGAATGAATGTCTTTTTGATCTTATGATTCTCTAATTTTTCTTAGGAATAAAAATTTGTCAGGGATACCCATTTGCAGATATAAGAAATGAAGTGGAGATATATAAAAGAAAATTCAAATGGTGAGATTATGACATGGAGAATAATCAAGAATGTTTATTCTCGCATCATATTTTTTTAATAATAAATGAAACCCTCAACTAGAGAGAAATAATTTTAGAATGAAAACATCATTCCTTTAAATTTAAATATTTTCAAGAATGGTGTTCTATCCCATAATGTTTGTTTTGTGGTTTCCTTCATATTTTTATTTACCTTTTTTCAAGAGGAATTTTAATAGAAAAATTTCACTATATAAGGACTCCAAAAAATAATTTTCAAGTGACATTCCATAATAATTGTAGTAAAATTTAAAATTGTGAGGTATAAATTTACTGAAGGATTGAAGAATGTAATACCCCGATATTTTATTGTATTTTATTTTTTCTATATTTAAATTCATCAATATGATATGATATATTAAAAATTTTATTCAAAAAATGATTGAATATTATTATAGTGAATAGAATATTAGAATTGAATGAATAAAAGTGATTAATTAAATTATGATTATATGGTTCACACATGCTTATTAAATGAAATCAATAGTTACCAATTAATCATAAATGAAAATAAAAACAGATTGAACATAAAGTATATATTTTCATAAACAATTATATTTATATCCATAATTGAATTTTATATTAAAATAACCACTATAATTTAATATATTAATGAAATTTATATATTAAATATTCAATCAAATATTTTCATAGTCAATTAATAGATTTGATAGTCTTAGTATAATAATAAATAAAATTATAATCAAAAAAAGATATATTTTCTAAAAGGAAATTTTAATACATATTAATTGAACACATGTTAAAAAACTACATTTTAAAAACTTTAGATATCATATTGACCAAAATAATCATTAAATTTTAAAATAGGAATGTCAAAATTACATTACAGTGAAAATTTGGTAATTTTTTTATAATATTTATCTTGTAATGAATATTGAAAAATCTCGATTTCAAAAAAACTGTCAATTTCATGATATTTATATTCTATTTACAGATTTAATAGTAACTAAAAATGTGAAGGTGTAAATAAAATTTGGATATCTTATAAATGAAAATATGATATATTTATGTCATGTAATAAGATAAAAAATGTTTTAAAAATGATAAATTAAGTATTGAAATGTTTTTGGAATGTAATCGTCATTTATCAATATTTATTCTAAATAATGATTATAAAGAATTTTTTCCCTTGGAATAGATTCCTAATTTAATATATATTTATTATTATTATAAGATAATTTTATAATATTTTAATTAATTTTTTAATGTTCCATAAATCTGTAAAAATATTTAATTCATTTATTTTTTAATAAATAGTGGTTTTATTTAAAAATTAAATTTATAATATTGAGAAACATTGTCTCATAAAATGAATTCCATATTTAAATTTTACACATATAAATAATGAAAGTATTATTTATTTTAATTTTTCTAAAAATAGTTCTTTATTGGAAACTACTGAAATATGATAATTTATAGTATTTACAAATACATGAATTATTGGGTCTACTTGATGTGTAACTGATGTAATACCAAAATATCTACATTCCATCATTATTTTTTGTATATTTGATGATATGTTTATAATAATTTATTGTCTTGATCCAAATTAGTAAACTAATTAATAAAATAATGATAAACCATATCCTCCACCATAAGTATGGGCCCTCACCACCTTGTATCCAAACACCTATAAAGCATTGAAGATTCCCGATTTTCTTCCAAATAAGTATTCCAAACCTCTTACCCACATTACTGAACATATGGACTCACCCAAAAGTCCATTTTAATGTTGCTTATGTTGGCTGTTAAAGAGTGGAATTGAAGAGGTAAAATCCCATTTCTTTCAATTAATTTTCTTTTCAATTTCATTTCATTTCATATACTGTCCTAACCTCCATATGAAATTATGGCATAATTAATGTAATATATTTATATATTATAATTTTATTATGATAATTTTATATAAACCCTAAATTATTTTCTCTTCCCATTTTATTCTAAAAATGAAAATATCAGCAGTGAAGTTCTAATTTACAACATTCATGGACCACAAGATTTCATTTTTCAATCCACATTCACGGCAAGTCATAAAACAATATTTATGGTAAAATTTGTTTAAAATATTTATTCTAAATATTATTAATATTTATGAAACCATAATACCGATATATTATTAATTATGAAGACAAAATTATGGCTAGATGATCGAAGAAATCCCAAAAATAATATAAACTAATATCATTAATGTTTTATCAAATTAATAATCCTTATATAGGTAAATAAATTATATTTATGACAACTCAATCCTCTGTAAGGTAATTAATAACTTATACATTCAATCTTGAATAAATATTCCTTTCTTACCTAATCATTCATATATTTATACAAGTTAACCAATCATGGAAATGAACAAAACACTCGTGAATGAATATATTGAATCACATAACCCATATGAATGTCATAAATAAATAGACTAAATTTATAATAAATAAAATATAGGTTTAATAGGAAATGAATTAAATTATTAATGAATATAATTTCATTATCTAGAAATATTTTAAAAAGTGCATTATAGTTCCTGAGATAATGTAAGGGTTTCTTCTTGAACCTCTTTTTTCCTAAAAATATGAATTTTCTCTCATTAGAAAAATTTTATTAAAATTTATTCTTATGTAGTCCTCCTAAATTATTATTTTATGATCCATATATATTTATCATGATCAATTATTGTTTCATTGATGCATAAATAGATGTTTTATAAGTAAAAGTTTTCAATTCATCATAAAAAAATGCCTCATTACAGTGAATATCCTATTTTCATAACAATATTCATGTACACTCAATAATCCATTTTAAGAAACTGATATTTTTTCAAAGTAAAACTTTTTATCATGGAAAGATATATTTTTTCATCTTTAGTTTTTAGTATAATGGTTATATATTTTCCTCTTTAAGGCCACTTATATTTTTCCTTAAACTACACAAAAGGGGTAAATTTCTAATGTTTATTAAACAAATTGTTTACATGTTTTCACATTAGTTTCAAAATTTTAGTATGAAATTTCATTTAATATTCTTCAAATGTATTTTTTCACTTCTATTTGTTTATATATAGAATTTTAAAATATTATTTTTATAAAAAATATCAATGATTATCAAAATCGAATCATCATTCCAAATTAAAAGGTCATTTTTATGAATAATTTCTCAATTATTTGAATAGAGAATTTTCATCTATTTCAATACCATCTATTGAATCTAATTCATAACTGAAATTTATTCTTATGTTAACATCTACCATAATTTATTGAATTTTTTATTATTTGTTTCAAGATATCAATCACCATATTACTTTGTATAGTTTATGACGATGTTTAGTTATTGGGGATATTATTTAAATTTTATATTATATTTGAAATATTATTTTATATATTGATTATTTTTCACCCCTTTCATATAATGATTTCATTTGAAATAGTAGCTAACAAGTGGGGCCCCCTACACCCCTCGATTAATCAGTATGTGTAATGAGAAAAACTAGACCATGTTTTTACCCATTTACATATGGTGTCTTGGAAAAATCCTAGACAACATGTTTATAATGACTAACATTTTTAATTCCCTCATTATGATATTATTAATTGATAGTCCAAGTGATTATTTCACTAGTAAAATATCATTGTTTATGTTTTATTCACGTGTTCATATTTATATTTCATTATTTAGATAAACTTTTATGCAATTCATACTACATTCATTTTTATGCTTTAATGACATGTATTCTTAGATATTTACCATTCCTAATTATTTATGATTATCTATTATACAATATTTTATTTCTTACTAGGCATCTGAGATCACATTTTTCTTATGTATTATTTTTCCCTAGGATTGAATATTTATATTTGGAATGAATTGTACAGATAATCATGGAGTATATGGATGTTTCCTATAGGGTTTCAATGTTTTTTCCATTCACGTAGTAATGTAAAACATATATTTTTATGAGTTATTACAAAGTTATTAAAATATTTTGTTTGTCAGTATGAGACTTCCTTGTTTATAAGAAAAAAGTAAATTAATTATTGCACTGACACTAGGCTACTGGGGTTGTAGTATTTACATTAGGGTAATCCTCGCATTCATACTCTAGTTTCAACAAATATCTGACATCTTATCATCACTCCACTGTATGTTGTCTTGGTGAAATCATGTTTATGGTCAACTAGTATGGTCAATAAATCTATAACTACCATTTATTTCATTGATATATAATGCCAAAAGAGGTAGCGCATCTAACCACTCGTACACTCCCCTCCTTCCATAATGTAAGATAATATCTGACCTCATGGTCCCTTTCATACCAATATCTAATTCAGGGATCCAAAGTCTTCATGCATCATGTCCCCTTTCTTAACCATAATAGATTCAAACATGACATATCATGCATATAATATATCATAAATATGGTGTGTCTAGTTTGAATTCCCTAAATATTAAATTCAAGAAAAAGTGATTATCTTTTGGTTAATATTTTCAATTTATCACATCATTTTCATTATCCCATAAACCCCACAATATATTTAGGCCCATATATATGTCATATTTTATTAACATCACAAACAAATTTCATTAGGAACCACATACCTAGTATTACAATGCTGAATGACACCAAAAATGATAATATTATAATCATTTTTTTTATATTTTTTGACAATTTAAATATCCCCACCACATTTATTGTACCCCAAGTTCCAAATGGATATCACATGAATATGAAGCCATCATGTGATCCAATGTGCCTAATGTGATACATAAATACTACTGCCTTCCCATACCAAACCAAGGTTCAAAATCTCATAAACCAATAATGACATACCCATGTGCACCTTTCATGGTGGAATTAAATAAACTTTAAAAGTAGAAAGCATAACATCAATTTTCTGACCTTGAATATTTGAATATCCCCTATGCACAGTTCTATGGGAATTGAAACATGATCTATATTCATTGTTCTGACTATATCCTCCCCATTTTTCTACCATAACCCTAATTGTAAGGCCATTATGAAATGTATACCCATCTAATAAAATTTATACCACCCCAACATGGAATCCACTTAACATATTTTCTACGACGGTGGGCCACATATCCTATAGTATGCTTCCATATATGCAATAAGCTTCCAAATATTTCGGGGGGTATGTTTTTGATATATTGGGATGACTATACCCATCGATGATGATAAAAATAATGGTCTATATATAAACTAAACACTATGCGAGAATAAATAGAAATCTTATAAGAATAAATAACAATATACAATAGTAACAACAATCCCAATTCATAATACCATAGGTGATAAATACACATTTCAATATAGAACATACACACTAATAAAGCCATAAAAATTGATAATCATTATCACTTGGGCCCTACCATATTGGTACATATATAAACCCCCAAATTAAAATAAATATAAATATATAGGATCCACATATTCCACTACCAGTCATCCCATACAAAAGAAATATATCACTGATCTGTAGGGATTGGATCTCATCATTATCCCTTGCCAAATGTCTAAAATAATAATTCATCATGCATCCTTACGGTGCGATATAGGGTGCGAGTATAAACTCTGAATGCCACAACAAAAGTGTTTCATATTGAAATCTATAATTATATAGTGTATGTAAATGTAAATAAAAATATGAAACTCAAAATTAATAAAAACATTCTAAAATTGTTCTCGACATTCAAAAAATTTGTGTTCCACTTACTTCATTCAATGTTACTGTTGAACAATATATCCACTATATATCATACCAAGAATACCTCAACATATCATCCCAAAACATTTCACATGAAACAATGATCCATCCAACACCTCATTGACTACCAAATGAGTAAACAAAATTTCATTATCATGCCCATCAATATAACCCAAGTCCCTTATAACTATATTTCATAAGTCACCATCTGCCCAAAATATTGATGTCTCAAGTAAACGAGATATCAATCCCCTAATAAAAAATAATACATTGTATGTAATCAACCTAACATCCTGAGTCTTGATAAAATCTATCCTCCAATAATATTGTCCCATTATCCCCATGTAAAACCTTAATCCTCAACCCCCAACTGATGGTATCAAATAAAATCTATCATGAGATTCTATTGTGAGAACATTCTTACAGAACTATTTTCAAAGAAATCCCCTAAAATGATATATATATTGAGATGTGGAAACCCCAATGAGGGACAAAAAAAACAACTGAGTTTTATAAGTGTGAACACTACTCCAATAGAGACATTAGCCAACAATGGTGAATGAAAATCACTAACATTTCCTAAGACATAATAGCTGACAACCACTTTTCCACATGAAGGTCACATCACCAAATTCATGATGGTCATCACCATCCCATGTATAATGAGAAAAACCAACAGTACGAAAACTTTTGCGCATTAATCCAGAAGAAACATGTAGCTTCAATTTTAAAGGTGAACATAACCTCATCTATCACAGTAAACAACGTCATTATAAAGAACCATATCATTTCTATTAAATTGTTCAAGAAAACCATAATTCATTTGTTATTTCCCACCAAGTTCCCAGACAACTTTTACAGTCTGAACAGATTTAATTAATTTTATAATTTATGATGTTTTCCATACTATTATAATTAATGAATATCCTCATTCCTTACATACTTAATTTATTATTAACTTTATGAATGTGCATTGGTATCACACAAAAACAATATTAATTTAAAAAATAATAATAATTAAGTGATTCACCTAGACATAAAACATGAAAATATTCAATAATTCAACACATAAAACTATAAAATTAATGGAGAATGCTAGAAACAACATACCTTAGACTCATATGTCTATATTTTTCGATTACCTGCACCTAATTTGTGTTGTTTCAGTTTAATAATATGTTTTAGACAGATGTATTGAAAATGTGACCAAAGAGATCACAAAGATTTAGAATTTTTTTTTGTCAAATAAATGATTATATTCAAGAGGACTAAAGGCCAAACTATTTCCCTTACAGTGCACATGTCATCATTTTTTTACAGATGGGACTGTGGGGGTCCAATGGGACATATAATAGGGATAAGGAGATCTTTTTGGATCTATAGAGAAATCACATGTGGTTTGATGAAAATATGGACATCCCTATTATATAATTAGGTGGCTAAATGGACATTTATGAAATATTACAAATCCACATTTTTTTTTGAAAACTATATACCAATCATACGCTGCTCAATATCTAATATAAGGACACCTCTCTTGGTAAATACACACTGTTTGAAATTGCATGCATCAAATATTTAGGTGACTTTAACTCAAGAACTATATTTCATGATTTCCAAGAAGGGACTCAATGTTTTCTGAAAACCATACCACATAACAAAACATACTTCATTGTTTACAATACATGGCTAGGAAAACCATGGGCTTCTATCTATTTTTTGACAAACTATATATTTGGAATTTGAAACTCAGGAAACCCATACAAAATTTTTTCCACCATCAGAGCATAAGAAATATCTAAAAATATGAATTTTCTAAAGCTATTTAGATTGTGGCCCAAATACCTGAAAAAAAATATTTTCTCTTCAAAAAAATATAAAATTCAAGTTTACCTAAAAAACAACCTATTTAATTATCTATGATTTTAAAAAATAGTATTGGAAATAATATCATTAAATTATTTAATTTATAGTTATGAAGAATCACAAAAACAAATTTATGTGCACGGACATCGATGAGAAGTTCTCTCGACCATAGAAACAAGTTCATATTTTCTTTAGAATAGTTTTGGTGTTCTTTTTAAATATCTCATTAATAAAAAAAGAACTAATAAATCAAAATTAGAAGAATTAAAAAAATGAAAAAATATATATGTTTTCCATATTAAATGATCCAAAAAATTTCCATCAATATACATTTATAATCCATAACCCAAAACAATAATTGGATTGTATCATATTATATAACCATATGTCCCACATTCATCGTAAAAAAATATTACATTATATATAATAAATTTCAATTTTTTCTAGTTATTTAATAGGACCTTATGGAAATTTATAAGAAAATATATTACAACTATTTAATATTTCATATGCCACATATTAATAATTATTCTTTAATCGTGTCGCTTCTCATTATTTATTGATTCAATTATCATGTCTTTTTGTTGTTCGTCAATTTGGTCCTTATATATTTATCAGACATCCACCAACTACATTTTTTTAGTAAATTTAGAATTAAAATATTAAATTATTATATATATATATATAATTATCATTCAATAAATTTTATAGATAGTGAAATGTGGTACACTATTAATGATGATGTTAGTCTGTATGTATGAAAGAATTTTGGTTTCATTTTCAAATAAAGATAAGTATATGTTGAGGGAAATTATTTTACCATTTAAAAACAAAAAATTAAAAATATATAACCAAACTCATCACTAATTCAATAATCATAATATCCATTTATGGTGGGGATTGTAAATCAATCATATCATTACATAGAAGAAGTAGTATACACCCACGCTAAAAGAATAATTTCTTTTCTGATTTGAAGGAATGGAGGTGGAAATATATATGACATCATCATAATAAAATCATAGTATTTTGATGATTTGGAATTATACATTTTATGGTGGATACCTTACTTATATAAATGGTGGGAAAATAAAAAAACTTTAACCAATGGATTTAACCTTTATACAACTTCTTCATAAAAACACCATTTATTTATCCCCCAATCCATCTTAGGATTGGATGGTGATCATACTAGGTACAAAAGAATGTATAGATGGATTATGAAAAAATTGTTCCAGTGGTAATATCATATAAAATATATTATATATGTGTATAGAAGATATCAGATGGGTTTCCGTATATAAGTGACAGAGAATACCCACAAATACATTTTAAAATTATTAAATTATATCAATTTATTATTATTTCTTAATGGATCTAAAATGAGTCATTTTTGAATAAGAGATTATGTGGGATAAAATTATGGCCATTATATATATTTTTATAACTTTTTTGTGGATATTTGAACACTTATCATTTTATTTTAAATCTTTTTTAAGTATTTTAACTCATAGCATGTTAACTAATATTTTATCAAAATTACTAATCAAAATTACTAGAAAAGAATATTTCCCCATTAATTTTTTTACAAGACCATTACAAATAAGAAATAAATATGTTAAATTAAATTTTTTAGTGGAAAGTAATGATAATCAAGAAACAAAGTCCAGAAATGCCACGAAATAGTTTTCTAGAAGAACATATTTGTTGTTATTGTATTTATAATAATATATAGTTTAATTCTTCTTTTAATAAAATTTGTTAGACTATTTTAAATAAAGATGAAAAAATTAAATTATAAAATCAATAAAAAATATAATGTGTCTTTATAAATATATGAAAATAAGAAAATTTTCTCAAAAAATTGTTATTTTATAATATTTTTTGAAAAATAAAAATTATCCTAAAAATCAAAAAATTAACCTTAAGAAAATATTGACATACTAATTCAAAAAAATAAGATTCCAAATATATAATAAATAATGTATAAATGTAAAATATTTTTGTGGCAGAAATAAAATTAAATTCTATTCTTAAATAAAAAATATTTCTCAAATCATTCAATCACCTCACTAAAAATTTATTACATAAAAATTATGAATTAATATATATATTTTCATTATATAAAACATTTATACATATTTTTAATATTTAGTTATTACTATTCATAATATAAATTTATAAAATATGTTATATCATTCAAATTTAGGTAATATGAATTATGTAGTATGTCATGGTTTATTTAATCATAGTGTTTCATTTAAATAATGATATGAAAGAAATTAAATTTATTTATAGAGAAATATTTCATAAAATCATTGGGTTCTATATGTAAATTTAGAAGGGTAATTAATATATTAGATTTTATGGGAGTGATATAGCTATTATATTGTAGTTAGTAATTTCATTTAGCTAATAGGTTTAACACCAGTAAACAATATGCCAGATTATGATTACCATTATATAGTAAAAAATAATTATTATTTTTAACAAATTAAACATACACATTATGAATTAAACAAATTTATTTTAAATGTTAAAAATTAAATAGGAAAAAATAAAAACATATTAATTACAAGGTAAAATATCATTATTTATAGTCAAATTATTTTCATGAGTTTTGTATTTTTGTTCAATTAATTTCATTCAATTAATGAAATAAGTAAAATTAAATGATAAGATAAAATTAATAAATTTGAAAATAAATAACGAGCCTCCCTAAAATTTATGTATAACTATGAGGAGTTAATATTTAGTAATTATTTAAAAAATAGTTACTTATTTATTAAATTTTTACAATATACTATATGATTTTAATTTGAAGTTAAATTCCTCATCTCCTATGTATGATATTTAATTATTTTAGTTGATATATATATATATATATATATATATATTTATTTATTTATCATTAATCAGTTAAAAAATAAAAATAATTTTATGATAAAAGGACAATTGTTTGAAAATAAATTCATTTCTATTTTTTTGTATTTGTATTTTTAAAAATTATAATGAAAACTATAAAATAATTATTATAATTAAATTTATTGTTTATATATTCAAAAAAATTGACAACAATCCAACAATTATTAATTATTAAATAATAATACTAAATTTATATTAATGTATAAAATACAATATATAAATATTGGATTTTATTCTCTTTTGGTTATTATATTAAAATTAACTATCATCTATTTTAATAATAAAATAAATGGTAGTGGATTTAAATTTTTTAATATATATGTCAAATTAAAGGGATATGTAAAATAAGATTTTAAGGGATAAATATTTCATTTCAATGTAATAATTTTGATACCATGCTTACGGTATAACGAGATAAACATTATTAACTAAGGGGAAATAATCTTAAATTTCAGTCTAAATTATCTCCAAATATGTGTATTAATTAATTAATAGCCACCCCTTAACTTATCTCAAATATGTATTTACTTTGGATCTACATTCTCTATGGAATTGTTTTAATTATACAATATGGATTTGGTGTTTGTGATTATGCCACTCAGACTCACTTATAAAGTTTCCCCTCCAATATATATCCTAATGATATCCATTTTTTATTTTTTTATGGAAAAATTGGATAATTTATCTCCCTAACAATCTTCTATCATGTTGGTTATGTTTTGGTCATAATAAGGATGCCCAACACCTTCACTTTCGAGGAAGACGTTTTGATATGGTGGGCTTCCATACATGTATGGAATGTGTTATTCTTCATTACTTGATTTTACATTATATTAAATGCTCTTCTTAAATTTAATTACCTGTAATATTTTATATTTATTAACATCATTGTGATATCATAATATTACTTTATTTTCTTAATCAACCTTTTTCATAATGTTTTCTTTCTTATTCCAGTTTTACCATCATAATTAATGATGAATAAATGTTACCCCCATTCATAATTATGAAAATTATTATTCATTTAATATAATCATATATTTTCTCAATTATGATCCCTTAAAAATTAGAAACATATATAAAATTGTAGTTATTTTAATTATAAAATACTAGTTTATCTGTAATGAATCAAAATTCACAAAAAAATTCCATTATCTTCTCTCAATGAATCACCACGATAAATTTGATAAAAGGTACAGTGAAATTAAAAATAATTAAAACAAACATATTTTAAATACATTTCTATTCTGAGGTGATTTGGACATCAGAACAATTTAATGATTGAAGTCACCATACTAAACCTAGAATGAATGAAATGGTAAATTCAACATTTCAGTAATTATTTTGAAAAAGAATAATTTAAAATATGATAATATTAAATAATGATAGTATTGGGAAAAACATTCAATTTTAATTTTAAATAAGTTTAATATCCTAATAATTTTAATTATATATACTTTATATAATTAATCTCACTGAAAATATAATAAATTATTTTTCAATTGACCTGAAAATTGAAAGATTCTTAATATATATATTTAATGGAAATATATAGATTTTTTTAATTAATATATTCAAAAAAAATTATAATAATATAATAATTATATAATTTTAATATCATCATGTCAAAATTATCTTATACAAATATTTTTTGTATTTTTTAAAAAATATTATTTTTTGTGAATATTATAAAATATCAAATTTTTATTAGAATTTAGATTTCATTCCAAGTATTTATATATTACAATTCTATATTTAATTAATTATAAAAAATTTATTAGTTTAGTTCAATTTTATTAATTCCTATAAATTTTATTACCAAAAACCTATACTTGGATTTTGTATAAATATTTGTTTTCATAAAATTAAATTTTCAATAAATCTATTTCCCCCCTATTTTTAATATTTATTTTGACTGAAATTGCTAAAAATTATAAAACATTTGTTTGATAAAATGTAATCGATATTTTTAGTCATCACTTCAATTTTTCAAAATGAGGCTACATTCATTTTTTTTATTATGAATAGTAACATATGTGAAACAAAATTTACCACAAAAAAGAGTTAAAATGTATTAGAATTGTTAAAAATAAAACGATAAGGTTAAAACAGACATCCAAATATGGTGTAAATCAAATTTTAAAGACATATTTGGACCCTACATCAACTAATATTTTAGTATTTTCCATTATGGATGCATTTTTCATGAGTATTATAGTAATATATTTCTATATTTTTAAAATTTTAATATAAGAAGTTTAAACCAAATATAAAAGGATTCCTCGGTTTATCTTTTATCTACAAATAATATGCCTCATATATAATCCAACACATAACCAAATCACTTTTTATCATCCATACATATGTCAAAATTTTCCTAGATTGATCATAATATTCCCCTTATGGTTCTAATTTTGTAAACCTATAGAGGTTCTCTAAATAATAGTTACCGCTCATGAAAATTTGTTTTTATTTTAACTCTACACTCATCTCTTTAAACCACCTCATTCCATTTTAATATAAAAAATATTTATATTCTATATACTGAGATTATATTATGTTGATTTAATATCATTTATCCATATCATCTTCCATCAAATAGTGAATGAGACCATTCATTGTTTGTATGGAGGACTACCTCATCATGAATCAATATAATTCTTTTTCCATTATTGTCTCTCAAAATTGGTTATAAGTAGAGGTAAAATTTAGATAAATGTAATATTAATGACATTATTTTTTATCTATAAAGATAATTCAAAAACTTTTTCTTATATATCCATCAATTTAAAAATTATAAACACATTTATGTATACATATGTATTACCACCTCTATAAACAGATGTGATTCAATTTTAATCCACGGATCACAAGGATGGATTATATATGTGTATTTAGAAACATAAAATGAAAAATGTGATTTAGTAATAATACTATAATTCTAAAATTAAACCTAAATTATTTTTAAAATGTTTGTTGAATAATAAAACCATTACTTATGTGTGTGGATGACCATCCATCTCAATGAATGTAAGATAATTAATTTTCCATAACCATTGTACAAGAGTTTTTATATATTTTTTTATAAAAATGATATTTATAATATAGTTAAGATATCAGAAATTATATAATCATCATATATTTGAACATTTTCATCCCTCCAAATCCATTTTTGATTTATAAGCTGAATGATTTCTAAACATACAATGTAAAGATAATTAATTATGAAATAAACAATAGTATTTCTATAATTTTATGTAAAGGAATAATAAACATGAATTTTTTACGAACATATATATAAATAATATATTTATTATTCGTTGCGATAGTGGACATAAAAGTCATGATGGACATGAATATTAGATAAACTATACCATAAAAATTCATTTAATATGATTAGAATATTTATTTTCAAAATCTTTTTTCTCTATGTAAATATTCGTAAAATTATATGTTGGATATATTTATAAATACATAAAATAATTATACATTATAGATTATGTTAGTTTTGAGTTTCGTTAAAATTAATAAAAATGAATATTTTATTATTTCTCTGATGTTCTAATATCATACAAAAGGTGTAAAATGAATGTTTTTATAATGAATGTGGCATTAATATATTTCCCCACCACAATGTATGATGTTATTTAATAAGTTTCCTCTAAAAGTCAAAATTTATATTTCTATATAAAATTATTTCGCAAATATTTAGGAAATTATTAAAAAATAATATAAAACTTGTATTTTCATTATTTTATGAGAATATTGAAATGTTTTTTTCAAATGGGTTTAGATGGATATGATATTATTTTTTAAGATTTAATGTATTAGTTTAATTTTGTTTTTGTGTTTATGGTCCTTTAATTTTATTTATAATGTTGTAGTAGCTTGATATAGCTAAATAATTCATTGGGTAATGATTATGTATTTTAATTATTTATATTTAAAATAATATAGTAGGTTAATAGATTAGTAAGGGTTATTGTAAGGTCTATTGTAAGGTTTATCTGATGACGATGTCCCAAGGAACCAATCCTAATATTTTGTGAATTCTAATTAGATTTAATTGAAATATTTTTATTTCAAAGGGTAGTATAATGAATTATGTTTAATGGAATAATTATTCTCTTTATTTATAAAAATTTATGTCTTTTAAAAACAATTATCATGGGTTATAAAATTATTTAAAAAATCTCATGATTATGAATGCCATTATGTTTCATTAAAAATGGTTTGCTGAAAAATATTGTTTTATGGACAGTTTCATGTGTAAGTAAATGATTATTTGAACTAAATGTTTCATATCTTAAATTCACACTCTCTTATTTTATATACTGATTTATACATCTACTAAAAGATTTATATCTACCATTTTAATTTTTCCCTAATGGGAATTTTTTGGTCATTACATGTTTTTAAATGTTTTCCATAGGTTTTATATATGATTAGAAATAATTATGAAGTCAAGATTATAATCGTGATGTTTTTTCAGGAAAAGAAATCATATTTCATTTTAAAGGTTTCATTTTCTGATAGATAGATAATTGGAGAACATATAAATATTGATATATATATATGATTATTATGAAAGTATTTAAAACTAATTCTATAATACTATAAAAACAGTGAAATACACTTGAGTATAAGAAAATATATTCTTTTTTTAAAAGGAAATTATAAAAGAAATAAGGATTTTGACATTTTAATTTGTATCAAAGGTGGTTTGAATATCTTTAGAGATCGTGATATTGTAAGCAACAATAAGGGATTATAATTTTTGGATAAAATGATATATTATTTGAATGTGAGAGTATTTGTTAATCAAAACTATAACTGTTCAGAATTGTTTTTTATAGTGAAAACATGGAATCTTTTATATGACAGAAAAACCAGGGGATAATATCCATCAAAATCAATGAACATAGATTGACGGAATTTCAACCAATATGTTTTTTCTAGTATAAGCGATAGTTTATAAATTATATAAATTTTTGTGGTATCTATAAAATAGAGAATCCATCCTCCCCTCCTGGGAACTTTCCTATAGTCAAACATTTCATGAAACAACATGTTATAGAATTCAGTGGCTTGTATAAACCTAAGATTGTTGAAGGATAAGTGAAATATTTAGTGATGATAATCAATGTTATGGGTTACATTTACCAAAAAGAATAATATATTTCTATTTACCATTTTGAATGTGAATTTAACCCACGGTGTTGAATTGTAATGAATAGATGAGAAATATAAGAGATAGATTACTTGTAATGGGGTGAATTTAAGAATATTTTCCTTGAGAAATATTTTTCTAAATATTACCAAATAGGGATTCAAAATAAATTATTATAATTTAAGAAGAATGGGGAGATTTATTGTCCATATATGAAGACAAATTAACCCATTATTTATATTATGATCCAAATTTTATTTTTGATCTTGAAATAGAAATTCATCAGGTTTAATCAAGATTGTTGTCTGGATAAGAATGTTTATTGGGTTCACCTAAATTTAAATATTAGGATAATTTTTTTAATATATGAATGACTAAATGTAGTTTATCTATGAAAATGTTTCCTATGAAAATAAATATGAAATGTGGTATACGTTTTAGTAAAATTCCAATAATCCATTTTGTAAACCATATGTTATTGAAATTATATTTCAATATTATGATATATTTTTTGGAGATAACCCTAATGAATGGAATGTTAAATCATGGTTATGTGTAATTTTTGTACATTTGGATCTGGGATGGAATTAAGTAGATCGTGATAATGATAAAAAAATAATAAAAATAATGGATTAATAAGATTAAATTTTTATTAAATTTTTCATTATACAATCACATAGCTAATGATTGGAATGTAGTATAGAAGTCACCAAGATCACATGTAAAAAAGGTGGTGAGGAATCGATTGCAAATAAATATTATGATTTTGGACCATCAAATGATGTGGGGTTAGGTATATTAGTCTTTTATTTTAATTATACCTCTATATTGAAGGATTTAGGGTATGTACAATCATTAGTTTTGGAGATTTTTTTAAAATTAAAATTTTACATTAATTAATTAATATAGAATTTTGATAAAAAACATTGGGTCGTATAAATGTATGAATAATTTATAATAATCATCATTTGAACTTATGTGTAAGTGGTTTTCCTAAAAATGAAATTTCATTATAAATTACTGTGTAATATGTTATTCTAGGTGTGTAATGACATTATCTTAACCATTATAAGATCAATTATTGGGAAAGATATGTTGTTTTTTAATGAGTTTTAGTTTTGAAACATAAATCAACTCATACATGTGATAACATATCAAGATTCAAAGTAATTTATTAAATAATTAAATGATTTTTATCCTTCACATATTTTTTTCTATGAAATATATTCTTTAAATTTGATATGTTCCAAAAGTAAATGAATTTTTAGATGTATTTCCTTATGAATTAATATTTTTTATACCTAATTCAACAGATTAATTTACTATTGAATTAGTCCTTGATGAAAATAACTTATCAGAACCCACATATCTGTTGTCTCTAGTATATTTTTTTGGATATTATAAAGCTATTATAGGAGTTTCATGATAAGGGATTCCTTTTCCAAGAATATCACCATGGGGTTATACTAAGTTTATATATATATATATATATTTATATATAGTAACATGATGATTTTCATTGACTATAAGGAATTTAATCACATCATTGTTAATAAAAATATCCATTTTTTTATTTAAAAGGCTTTATTGAACAACCCTTATGAGGTCAATTGTTTTGAAGGTAGATCACGGGCCACAGTACAACATAATATTTGTTATGAAGTATTACATTCATGAAATGACATTCTATACTATATATTAGAGTTATGAGAATTTTTATATTCCCTTTTGGATGAAAAATAATGTTTCAAAATTTATAAACCCTCAAAATAGGGTTTTTTATGTGTTGTTATATAAACTTTTTTGTATTCATTGATTGAATCATAATATATTAAAAAATACATTATTATCATGAGAAACATTTTAGATTTGTTAATAAAATCTTATGAAGAAAATAATTTTTATGAAAAAAATGAAATTTGAATTCCACTAGTACTATATTTCATAATCGAATAATATTATACATGAATAAAAAATTATTGATGATCCAAGTTAAAAAAATATGGTTAAATATGTGCACATCATACAAATTCGATATAGATTAATTTTTCTCATGGATTATGGGGAAGATAATTTTAGTTCGTCGAAAACATTTACTAATTATATATCCCAATAATAATTTTAACATAAAATTGATATAAATTATTCCAAAAAATAGTGTAATTAATGTTTCTTGGAATGAAATAGTTTATTACTGGATAGTATATTTTTGAACCTACTATCCAAAAATAGTGAAATTGTTATTGTATTGTTTTGATTCAATAAAGAGACTTGGTAGTGGTATAATTCCTAATGATTATGTAATTAAATGTTCATGATGATAATAGAAAATTGATTAGCTATATTATCAAACACAAGTATATTAACCAATGTCATTATATTTTTTATTTAAAATAATGGAGACATCATATATATATATATATATATAATTGTGAAATATAAATAGTTTTTAAACATTTTAGGTATAAATTAAGACATAAATCCATGAAAAAGAGATAGAGAAGATAAAAATATCTAATTATTTATTTTTCATTAATGATTCATAACCATCCATGAAAGTAAACTAGAGTAGTTTATTCCTCAATTTATAATGATAGAAAAATTAACATGGATATTTATATATCCTGATCCATCTTTAATGGATTGAGTAAATGTTGGTCTATAAGTTGTTTGCATAATAATGTCATCTATATTATTATGTTTTAGTGCTGTCATATATATAAGATATAAATAAGGGTTATGAGAAGAAATATATCAGATTGAATGAAATATTTAAATAATTTAGGATGATTTTTTTTTGTTTTTAATGATGATAAATATGGTGTTATCGTATATAATAAGAAGTCATGTGTGCATTGTAATTACCAATTGATGTGGGAAATGATTAATAAATTTTATAGTTCTCTATATTCTATTCATCTTAGTTAAAAAATGAAATGTACAGACATTAAAAACATTACTGGTGGGAAGGAATGAAAATATATATTACTAACATTACCATGAATTTTTTGACTCCACAAGAGGATAACAATGAAAAATATATAAAATGTTTATACCCATCCTTTACCGATTATAGACTGTAAATATTAATATATGTCTATAGATATTTGTTTCCGACGCTTTCATCGAGGCATGCACGTCCATATTCTATGAGGATGGCGGCACTGTTTATGGCCCCGCATTCCCGCTTTCCAACGGTATGAGACATCCATTCCGTATTCTGGGACGTTTACTCCTTGATCAAAACGGAATGATGGGATGTCGGTTCTTCCTTCCGTGTATTCCTTCTCGAATCTTATCACCTAGTTTGGGACTCCCTTATAGATTTAAGATGTTGTTGGTGAAACTCTGCCTAGTGTCATATCTTCATGGACACAAGTTAGTTATAGTGCTTCTATCAGGACCTTCCAAAGGGTCCAGTCAGGGAAGAACCTTCAGTCATGGGAGTAGTCATGTTGGAAATACCTCGAATGTTCGGACACTGGGACACTAGCACATTTGGGTTTCTTCCTCTTATTATAGGGCTTCTCAAGGGCATGGAAGCCCAAGGAATCCCACATCGAAGGTGGGGAATTGTATGTCATAGGCATGTATATGGGGTTTTCCTCAGCTTCCTATGTTTAACACAGGGTATGACGTGAGTTTAACTTCTACTTGAGAGGGATATGACTGATCAGAACACTGATTAGAGTGGATCAGATGGGTGAAACCCCTTGAGGGAACACTGATGTTGGGTCCAACGTATGGTTAGCTTCCCAGTTGTTGTTAAGGGGAATGGGAAGTGAGGTGGCATGATCCTACAGGTATGTGGCGACCCGGGTAAGAATCATTATAGATGGAGGGTTTATTGAAGTAGGTGGAGGATGAGATGGATTCGATTTGAGGACAATGAAGATGTTGGAATTGAGTCTCTAAGAGGCCACCTACATATCCTCATGGTAGGGAATCGTTGTCAATGATGTATGGTAGGATGATGAGACACCTGAGGAGGCGACCGTTGAGAATTTATGGATGGATTTGACATAGAGGAAAGAGAACTTCCAGGTTGGGTCATGACTATCCCAAATCACATAGGCTCGATGGAGCGATTGGGATGAGATGTGATTGATGGGCTTGATCCATAGAGAGGCTTCATATGTATCCTCATTTTAGGGAATCAAAGTCCACATAGTTCATATGAAGATGACTTACCTTCAAAAAGGGTTGACAATAGTTTACAACTGAATGGGGTCACAACAGCTTGCTGTTGGATGGGGGACGTAGTTTAATGTCGTACAGGACAAAAAGGGGGCATGCAGTTTAAAGTCACGAGGGATGAAGGTGGTCTGATGTGATGGGGGGTCATAACCAATGGGTGTGGGTCTTGAACCTCATGGAGGCATCCTACGTACCTTTCCATGGAATTGATCAAAGACCACATAGTTTAGAAGGGGTGTTTCGTGAACCGATGTGAGGATGGTCGGGACCAATTTGATAGTGGGCTTGAACATCAAGGAGGCATCCTACATACCCTATCTTGACGACGATCATATACCTCATAGTCCCTAGTGGGTTTGGACGAACCGATGTGAATGGGTTCGGAGCGACCGGGTGTTGGGCATGAACCTCAGGGAGGCTTCCAACGTACCCTACCTTGGCAAGGATCAAAGACCTCGTAGTTTATGGTGGGTTTGGGAGAACCGACATGCAGATGGTCAGGACCCATGGTTGTTTGGTTGGAACCATAAAGAGGCTTCCTACGTACCATGCCGTGGCAATGATCAAAGACCTTGTAGTTCATAGTTGATTTAGGTGAACCGATGCGAAGGGGGTCAGAGAAACCGGGTGTTTCCCATGAACCTCAGGGAGGCATCCATTTTTCCTTGCCTTGGCATGGATCAAAGAACATGTAGTTCAGAAGGTTTTGGGGATTACATGCTAGGCTACCCGGAGAGGATTTCACACACAGTGCATTCTCTAAGACCATGCGATTCATGCTCGTTGTGAGAAACAAGAGATAGCAAAGACCTGATGATCACGTCGCAGAAGGTTTATCTATGGGAAGTATAGTGGGGCTGATGTGCATATAGTGGACCAAAAAGGGAATAGGGGATTACACATGGTTTGCATCCCTATGAGTAAACAGGGGCTTACGCGTGGTTAGCATCCTAGGGAGGTGTTGATTAGGACTTGCCACAGGATGGAGGGTCGGGTGGGGACAAGGACCAAAGAGGGAGGGATTTGGCACCCAGGGAGAGAGGAGGAGGAGGGGTTCTTCCTCCTGCAATGAATTCTTGGGGATTACAATAGGGCAGTTTCCCTTTCCCTGTAGATGGATGTCACTCCAATAAAGAGGAATTCTTTGCATGTGATGAATTATCTCACTCCCGTCAAGAAAGTTGGGCATAGAGACTGTCCAGGATGGGGCACCCCACTTGCATAACATAGGGTGAGGCTATAAATTAATGTTATGTACTGAGGACAATGGCACTTGTTATTTTAACTTCATGTAGCTCAGACATTGTGGGTGTGCTCCGCACCCCTAGGACATAGATAACCGATACCCACCCACCATTGGGGGGTGTAAAGAATCGGTAATTCCTTTAGTTGGGGGTGTCGTGTGGTGATCCCATTATAGGTCCTAGTTAGTGTGGCTATGTGAAGAATCCTGAGGTGAAGCTATGTAATGGGAAGTATCATCCAAGAGACCTTAAAATTTCTTCGTGAAAACCTGAAGGGTTGCATGGTAAAAGGTGTTGCAAAGCATAGGGGTTCATAGGTAGAATCCTTGTGAAGCTTAGGTTCTCCATGAAGTGGAGGGGCTTTGTGAAGGGATTTCATTCCCAAAGTCATGTCACCTAGGCTAGGCATAGGTAATAGGTGCATATGAATGGACCTTCATGAAGGGTAAAGGAATTTTCGAAGCAGTGCCTCGTGAAGCAATGGTGCCTCGTGAAGCAAGGTGTTGTGTGGAAATGTGCTTCACAAAGCACAGTGACCAAGACTTAGCATGTGGGTCGCATGTGTAAACATGGTGTTTCATGAATCATAAATGCTTCATGATGACACGAGTCCCCATGGGGATCCCCATCATTCTTTAAGACTTGTGGACTTCTTGAAAGTCATCCCTCTTGGAAGAGAGGTTGAATTAATGAAAAGGAGGAGGAACTTAGTAATTAAAAAGTGCCTTGAGAAGCTCATGGTTCATAGAGAAAGATGAGGATTTCTATTTGAGAGATATAAAGGAGAATGGTTAGATGATCCATCTGTCGAGCTAAAGATAAGTCTTTTATTAATAGTCAAGAGGTCACATGATGCAAGTAATTCTTGGTGCAAAGACAGAGCTTACTCCATGGCGGATCGCGAACGTCAAAGGGGTTTGTGGGGTGTCCCACCTCTTTACTCCGCAGTGGGCTCATGAACGTCAAATTCATTCACAGAGCCTCTCGACTCCTTGATCCATGGCAGGGTCAGAAATTTCAAATTTTTCCACGGAGCCTCTCGCCCCTTTGCTCAGCGGTGGGCTCACGAACGTCAAAGGGGTTCATGGGGTGTCCCGTCTCCTTGCTCCGCGGCTGGCACAAAGGCAATAGGCTTCATGATAGGTCTTCGTGAGGAAACCCTAGGGACTCCCCTCTAGTTCTTCGTCTTCCCATATTTTGGTGTCAATAAATGCCCCCTATGACTTGTAGCCGAGGAGAAATAAAGGGTCAAAGTATGAGGGTCAATCGCCAAAATCCCTCACCCATTCGCAAAGCTTTTTTGGGAAGAGGGGTCGTGAGGCGGATAGGCGTCCTGCGGGATTAGCATGTAGAGATTCTCGGCATAGTATGGATATGCCATGAAGCTCCGAAGGTCATTGCCTATAAATAATGGATTTGACCTCTCTTTTTTCCTTTCGTTCCTCCATGATTTTGTCTTTTAGTGCTCTCGATTTAAGAAGGTCCCATGTACTATGTGATTGCTCTCCATGAATCGTTTCGTCTACTTCACGGCGCATACGGAGACTTTGAATTCGAGTTGGAGCACTTTGCGTCTTGGCATTGGCAGGCCGGGGCAGGGTTCTGTGAGCAGTCATCGCAAACTCTCTCTGCAAACATGCTTCACAAATGATCTCTGCAAACCAAACCCAAAAAATCACCCATAATCAAAGCTAAATGGATCAGCGAGAGGCTTCTAGGGGGTCCATGCAGACATTGACAGAAGGGAGGAGATAACAAATAGCTTGGGAATAGGGGAGTTAATACGGATCCATTATGACCACGGTTCGTTAGTGGAGCTGCAATCAGAGAGCCAATGAAACTATCATCTGTGAAGGAGGATGCCTTTATACAGCTTCAAGATGAGGGATGATGTCTTCATTCATGAAGCAATTATGGATGAGCCTACTTACTTGTTAAGGAGTACGTCGTGTCCGCACCAACAGTTCAGGGAGGCTAACGTCCATGCCTGAGAAGATTTCACTCCTGTCAATGTTGACTACCTACATAACTGCTTGAGAATCTTAGATTGAAAGTAATTGTAATCGTAGATGCCCCCCCCCCTCGGTACTAGGCAATTTTGAATTCATCCTTGAGGAACCTAGGGAAGGGATGGTCTGAGGAGTGGGAACAACGCTAGGGCCGAAACATCACTGATTTTTGTGCCTGGGCCTACTGGGTATGTGCCTCATTTGAGTAGTTTGGGGAGGATATGAGAAGAGTGGGTTTGTATAAGGTGGCATGGGCCTCTCAATTCCACATTTATCAACCTAAGCAGCTGATTCCCAAATTGTTAGACAGGTGGTCATCGAGGACCAATACCTTCCACATGCTCCATAGGGAGGATGGCATCAACTTGTGGAATGTGCACCAGATCTCAGTGGTCCCGATTTTGGGGGTGATGTACAACGAATTCCTCCTTGTTATGTGTGCGTGGGAGGATCTTGAGAAAATGTCACTCATGGCGATGGCGTTGATGAGACTGGTGCCTGGAGACGACAAGGAAGTAGTGAGGGATGTCCATTTCAGGCGGTGGTTCAAGGAGTTTTTGAATTTTCCGATGGAGGGGAAGTTTCTAGTGACACCTCATACATGATTGAAGAGTTCCCAATGGTCCATGGAGCACTCGTCTTGGCAGATCATTGAGGATATCTAGTGGAAAACATAGGGATTTATCGTCAGCACCGAGCAACAGTCGATATTCAGGCCAGTGGCATTCATCGCGGCTCTCATATGTGGCAGTATCCTGCTGGTGAGGGATAAAAACCTGGGAGTGGGACCATGAACATTCATCATGGTGTTCATGTTGGCGACAAGAGGGAGATTCAACCTCGAGATCATGATGCTCGCCATGCTATACAAGATGTTGTGTTACATCAGTGAGGGGAAGAGACTGCAGAGGATATGTGGTCTATTCCACCTCCTGTATGGGTAGATAGCGGCACATGTTATGTGGGTTTATGAATACCCAAACCCCATATCACCTCTAGGATTGAAATTCATCCCATAAATCTTGAATGTCGCGGGATACATTTTGGCCATGATGACCATACCATTAGTACTGACCCTGGTGTAGAAGGGGGAGGAATTCAACATTCACACATTTCTAATGCCAGCAGGTGCTCTTACCAATGATAGCCAAGGAACAAAAGAGAACCGGTCCAATATCTTGTCCATTAGAGTTGGAGTGATGGTGGTAATGGTGGACCATGAGTCCTTCATCGAGGCGTACACCCCACCCTGATTTTCTTGGAAATTTTGGTGTCTGCAGTGACTGACCCCATGAGTCTATCCTGGGGTAAGCCATGAGGAAAACCCATGTTCTATGAGGCATATGTGGATCATGCTCTCATGGGAAGATAGGAAGATGAAGAACAAGCTGCCTCCACCTACTGCTATTTTCGAGTTGGTAAAGGAGTATTCCCAATGTTGGGAGGTGGCCTACCCAGGGGAGATATTGAAGCATCCAATCGTTAGGGGTTATGATATAGAGCCTTCCCATCCTTGGGGTCAGGGTCATATGTAAACAAGTGAATCTCGCAGTGGTAGGGTTTCTGTGGTGGTGAGGCATGCACTAATTGAGGGGCAGGCAGTGGCAACAGATCCACCTGCAGTTGTGGACCCGATAGTCCCATAAGTACAGGGTTATCCATAGGGGAGGCCACCTTGAGGATTCCATAATAAATCTACCCATGCTCAATGGAGTCGGATACGCCATATAGACATTTCGGAGAATGCTATCTTCCCCAATGTTTGGGACATCTGGGAAGTCAACCTGCAATTCCTCGGCTTGCCTGAGATGTGGCAACAATTGAACCATCAAGGGATGGACTTGCTGGGAATTGGCCCTGTCAAGGCTAGCTTCACTGTATCTTAGGAGGAGGCAGAGTGAAAACTGACTGAGCTGGAGGATTTCTCCACTCCTAGGGTACCCCACGTGTAATGAAAGACTGGGTGAAGGTGTTACTAATTCAAATATCCCCTCTGTAGTTATCAGCTGCCGAATTGAGGGAGTGATTTCCTTTGCCGAAGGAATCGGTTGAGTCCTCCTAGTAGGAGGAGGCTGGTAGAGGGAGCCCATTGGAGGAGGGTAAAGATGGTGATCAAGACTTAGACCTTGAGGAATTTGCTGAGGCTCTTGAGGTAAAATCCCAAGCCCCTTCCTCGGGGTATGCTCCCAGATAATTATGGACTCCTTATTAATAGTTGAATAGTGCCGGAGAGTCTAATACAAAGAACCCGTTCTCTCCCTTCAATAGATACAAATGCAGGACCATCAGGATCTACAGTTGTGGTTGTATTGATTACCACGTTCGGTATGTCTAGGACACCCTAGGTGGATTTTCCAAATCATTCAGACCTTCCGACCATATATGGGGGGCCACGCATCAAGGTCCCTACAACATAAACCAAAGAAAGAGACTAGGAATTAGACCAATGAAAGTCTCCTCAACCAAATTCATTATTGTCACCCATTGAAAATTTTGACTAACATACATTCACATTTTTGGTCTGTACTGTTCTTCAAATGGTGTGGGCCGCATTGGTGAGGTTGGTCGGGGCATCTGGTGGTTTCTTTCATAGAGGAATATCGTTGATTGTGGATGTAGATACTCAGACTGACCAAGCAGCGGTGATCCCAATCACTGGTGGTACCATCAACAGGCATGATAACAAGATTATTGAAGTGGGGTCTGATGATCAAGATCGATCAGACTGCCTGGGCCTTACCATACCTGATCAACAGCTTGATGTGGACCATGCTGATGAGTTCTTGAGGGCGTTCCCCACATATGAGCCTACCTACAACACTGACTGGGATGACACTGCCTATGATTAATTGAATAACAAAATATTCTCTCTCTGACCATGTGAGCTAAGCAAGCACATCATCGATGACACCATCCCAATACAATGGCTAGATGAGTTGGATAAAAATCCCTCGCAACTGCGTGAACTATGTGTTGTGGGAGTGGATGCTCTACATCCCCACATGCTTGTCTGAGATCTTATGGCGTAGAAGATTTTGGTGTATGACCATGGCCTCGCTGTGGACTGGTAGTGGAGGAATGCAGTGAACATCATGGGGATTTGGGAGGCAGAAGACGAGATTCAGTAGCTACTGGTCCGGTTGTATGGGCACTCAACCTCCCTCGATGCACAATCAGATCTAGTATTGCGATTGAAGGACAGGCTAGCATAGGATGAGGAGTGCACGAAGAAAACCTCCAAAGAGGTGACCATCATCTAGACCGACGTAGAGCGGGGCCAGATTGCATCTGATGAGTTCTTCCCCATCGCTTCCAAGGAGGAACGAGAGATGAGGATGTGGCCACAAATTATGTATTCTACAACCCAGAGGTTAGCAGAGCTGCAACTTTCTTTCGAGAGGGTTAATTCATCTATGGGAGGGATCAACCCTCAGGTACTGTAATGATTAAAAACCCTCAAATGTACTTTCATGTTGTGTTTATTATATGTGAGATGCATGTACAAGTTGAGTTATTTGTATTGGTTTATTGCATTCCAATCATATTCGTGGACCGTCCAGTGATCATTCCCTACGAACACATGGGTCGGGCTCGGCGATAGAAACAAGGGATGACCACCTTACTATTCCACCCAGATGTTAGAGTTCAAACCAATCTTTTGGATTTCAAGGGATTGAAAAAACAATCTAGATTTATGAGAAGAAATGGGAGAGTCCAGATTGGAAGATGAGGACCTCATAACAATCAACATGTTGTCCTTCTAATGTTCTCTAGTGCACGAGTGGGGTAATTCCATGGGCATTCGATATAATCCAATCATAGGGGGGCGAAAACTGTGAATCATGATACCCAAAGTTCTGAACATTGAAAGGGTATCATGACAATAATGGATGATTGTTGGTCGTGTTCAAAACATAGTATCCTTATTACAGTAGCCGGGAATGGGAATAAAAAATGTGAGTCGACTGCTTACCATGTTCAAAATATGAGGCCTAACTCAAAATTTCATCCAATAGCCTTCCAGAAAGTTCACCAAGGATAGTAGGTGAGTCATAGGCTGAGCATCCATACTATTAGGGGGTTCTTTTAGATGCGAAAGAGGATGAGAGTCTGAAAAAATGGTACGCAAGGCATGGAGTGTGGAGTGATGGGTTTTTCGAATGGGACTCTAAAATTTTTCCGCCATGGTGAAGACACATCAGGTGGGGGCATTGGCGTGATCAGAGATCATACCTACTCTAAAACAGAATCTCTCTATTAAGGACCTAGTATAACATGTAGTTTTACATCATACCAAAGAGGATGATAGACACATAGTTTAATGGAATACGGTGAGGACGGTGGACATAGTTTTAAGGTCATACTACCTGGACCAAGGATTACAATTTAAAGTCATGGTACCAGGACAGTAGGCACATAGTTTAATGTTATAGAGATTGGACCATAATCGGGGTTGAGGGTCCAGGAGGGTTAATAACCATAGAGTAGGGCTCGCAGTGAAAATCAAAGGTGTTCTCTTGGTATATCATAATGATCAGAATCAAGCCAAACGTAGTACTTAAGCATGGTGTGGCTAGGGGCAATCACATATAGGGAAAATCCTCTCTAGAAAGGGATCTATTGAATCCCACAATTAACATGGGGAATCCTAATCTTGTTCAGGGAAGAACAATAGTTTAGTGTCATGTGTCAAGGAAATAATGACTCTTGTAGTTTAACATCATATGGTAGGACGAATAGTGAATTGGGAGATCCTAGAAAGGGATTATTTGGTGTGGTGGCTTTAAACCCGACATGAATGAGGGAAAAACCCCATACCGTACTCACCACTCAACACATTCCTAAAAGTGTTCTGGCTGAGGGGCCGAAATAGGGGGTACATGATTTTGGATTCCTGGGGCTGGACCCCATGAAAATGTGTCTAGGGTTTCCTACATATCCCATGATCATGGGAATAAATCCATACATAGTTCTACTAGAGACACGGTAGGATACCAGTATCAGAGATGATGAGGTTGTGTAGGTCTGGCCCTTGCACCGAAAGAAGTTTTATTTGATAGATCTTGTTTTTCCTTTAGGATGAGTGTGTTTTTTTACGCGATGGACTTAGGATAGAAAATCTAGGTACGCCACAGGAATGAAGCCATGTTTCATCATTGAAAAATGGTATAGTGTATGACTGAAACAAATCATGATGCCCCCTCGTGTGAGGATATCACGGTGTAGTGCCGTATTTCGTCGTGTGTCCAGGATGATGATGTCATAGTTTAGGGTCATCTGATGGGGCCAACCATGCCTTTTAACATCGTGTTATATAGAGGAAATAGTTTAAAGTCATGTGGGACTAGGCATGATAGTTTAAAGTCATATGGATCATATATTTATATGAAAGATGGGGTTCCACGGATAACATGCATTGCATGATAATGTATAAATGGTGTGAATGAGGACAAGGTCCACATCATACCATGTGTGATTTTGAGTAGGAAACCCTAGGTCGTGGGTCTATAAATTGTTAGAGGATATGGGATAAGAGAGGCTGGCCCCTAGTTAAGCTAGACCCTTATATAAGATGTCTGAGTGTTCTTATGTATCCCGTGGGAATGGAAATCAGGCCACACGTAGTTCATGAAGGTTTCTTTTAATGTTGTGCGGGAAAATATAGAGTTTAATATCAGGTGGGGAAGGAAGTGGGGGGATAACACCTCAAAAGTGTCATACATGGTGTGGAAAATGAAAACATGACGTGAATGAGGACATAATCCCATACTACACCACACTGTCCCATAAGAGTTAAACCCTTGAAGGCAGAATAGAAGTGTTAAATTAGTGGAACTGGATATAGACCCAAAGGCAAGATGTCTAAGAATTCCTACGTATCCAATGGGAATGGTAATCAAGATATATGTAGTTCTAAAAGGGATCTTAGTTTATGGTCATAGAGCTCGGACAATAGTGGAGCGGAATCCTTCCATGTAAGCGCAAACCACAACTGGATCCCTAAGCCCACATGAGTCAAACTCAGTGTGGAAAACCATAGAGGAAAAGGTATTTGCAATACTTGGAATGCACGCCAAGGGGAAGTCAGTGAGAATCCCCAAATTGTGCCTTTACTATTGCTTTTTTCCTCCTTACTAGCAAATTCGCACTCGGGAATAGTGTCAGGAGGGTTGAAATTATATTTGGGAAAGATGGGGGGAATAATGTGAATCATATGAACAACATTCTAGGCTTAATGGGGCTGGCATGATGGTGGAGGATAACTGTTGACCGTACACGAGACAGATCATCCATATCATGTTAGCCTATAATTGGGACAAAAAAATGAGTGTCGAAAGCTGACCATATTCGCAATACGGGACATGTGTCGAATAGTTCTTCGAAACCCCGGTGAAAATAGTCCTGTAATGGTAGTGGAGCCCTTAGGCCTAGAATCCAAGCCATTTAGGGTTCCCTTCATTTTTGGGAGATTAGGGAACCCCAAATGAAGGGGAACACGAAGCCTGAAAAATGGGAGAAAGTAAGTCCACATAGAATCTGACACTCCAGATTCTATACCAGAGTACTCATGGGAAAATGGTGATTCTCTGAATAGGGATTAGGGACCTGACTTAAGGGTAGCCGACTCAAAGTGATGAATGTAGGGAAAGGCAGCGAAGGCCACTAAGGAGATAGAGATATGCGATGTGGTGTTATAAATCCTATGTGAATGAGGATATGAACACTTACCACACTATATTTCCCTCTTTCGGAATAACATGGGGCAAGGGGTGAAAATTATAGGGGGGTTTCTAAGATATGGGGAAGGACCTGAAGTCTAGACGTTCGGGCGGTCCTACATATCCCATTATGATGGTAATCAAGACACAAGTAGTTCTAGAAAAGGTATGATGAAAATAAGGGACAAATACACCAATGAGGGGCATGTACGGCACAATTAGTAACCCATCGTGAATGTGGACACAATCACACACCACACCATATAGTTCTACGTGACATTTTTGGCCAGAGGCCCGAAAATTCCAAGGGGCCTGAGGCCAGTCCATGGACAAAATTTCATCGCCAGCTTGCATTTTAACGTCTTGTAGTGAGGAAAAAGGTAGGGGTATGGTATCACATCTGGGAATGTGTATGGAATGGTGAGCTACCCGAAATGAATTAGAACATAATACTGAACCACACCGTACAACCCTATGATAGAACTTAGGTCGAGGGCCCGAAAAGGCCAAGGGGCCTGAGGCTGGACCATGGAAAAAATGTCATGGCCAACTTGCAGTTTAACTTAATGCAGTGAGGAAGAAGATTATCTTAGTTTAGGGTCATAGATCTCAGAACATATAATCCAAGTTTAATGTTATATGTGTGTGACTTAGAGGGTGAATCATTGTGTTTTTGGAAGACAACAAAGTGGAAATGATAATAGAGAACAAATATTGACCTGGTCGCAACACATGAATCATATCAACTTTCCACTCGCAATCCCCAAGGGTGTTAGCCATGGTAGGAGTGTCCTTGGGCCGATCATATAAGCTATTCTGGGCCCTTTTGGATATAGAAGTTGATGGAATCCCGAATTATGGGACTTGCGAAGCATTCCAGGGCCGATGCTCACAAGACATGCTATAAATGAAGGAAAGGATGTCTCACTGGGATGTGTGTGGCATGGCGAAATAGCCTGACGTGAATGAGGGTATGAGTCCATAGTGCACAATACAATACCAAATGAGAACTTTGGCCCGGGGCTCGAAGGACCTGAGGATTTATCGTCCCGACCAACTATAGACATATTACCTCTCATTAGGGAATTGCATTTATAACTCCTAAGACCACATGAGTAAAGATTGGTGAGGGAAACAAGGTATAGGATTAGGCCCTTCACATCACACAAGGATCCAAAAACTGGAATTACACTCCCACTCAAATTAGATCGAGATTTGGGGAGATGGAGGAGCATAATGAACCACTACACTCTAGTTTTGGGACATATGGGTATGGTGACAACAACAAAGGATAACTATTGACCAGATTCGAGAGACATCATCTATATCATGTAACCTGAAATGGGAGAAAAATAATCATAGACTCCTTCCCATATTCAAAATGTGGGATGTTGTATTGATTTTTTCTATAACCCTCTATGTTGTTGGCCCAAAATGGTAGGAGATCCATTATGCTGAGGATCCATTCCATTTTGGGGTACCATTGGGTGCGAAAGAGGATGGGAACCCAAATGACGAGGTGTGGTGAACATGAATTCACCTGTGAAATTTCAAATGAATTTGGACAAGAAAAGATACATAGATCTTCAGGGTATTGAGAAACATGGTATGGTGATGATGAACTTGGCGTGAATGAGGGAAAAGGCATATTCCACACAATGTGTTTCATCCCAACCGAAGGTCCCAATTTTTTCGGTCTAGTCCTATATCTGAAATTTCCTGGTGGTCCTATGTATCCCATGAGTATGGGAATCCATCCACACATAGTTCTAAAATGGTCATGCAGTTTAGCATCATCTGGTAAGGCCGTGGGAGGATTAGATGTATGAAGGAGTGCACATGGTGCAATCATCGTAACATAGACAAGGGTAGGGCCTAATAATCCAACATGATGCCATGTGAGATCCCCCAAAAGAACTATTCCTAGGAGGGGGTAGTCAAAGAGGAAACTGTGGCTGGACTCAAGATGAGGTGTCTGAGAATTCCTACATATCCCATTAGAATTGGAATCAATTCAAAATAGTTCTTAAGATACAGTTTAACGTCATGCAGGAAAATGCACAGTTTTATGTCATGTAGGACCGTAGGGTCATGGGGGATAGTCGTTTTATGGTCTTGTAGGACCACACACTTTATGTTCATGTGGGACCCTATGGCTCAAGAAATGTGTTTCTTGAGAAAGTTGACATTGGTGGGAGGAGTTATATGCTCACCATCCATTGTAACTAGTGAGTACATGCCATTAGATAAATCCTTTTTAATGATATAAGGTCCTTCCCATTTGGGTTCCAACATAAGTGGCTTCCTACCAGGTATCATTGGTGTCCTGAATGCCAATACAAAATCACCATTCAAGAAGGAATGGAGGCGAACATTCTTGTTCAATGCTCTGGCTATCTTGTTTTGATGCCTTTCCAGATTATACAGGGCACAAATCCTACTCTTGTCGAGTGCTTCTAATTAAAACAGATGGATTTAAACTATATTATCTAGCCCTTTCTTATCATAGAGAGTTTTTCACAATGAAGGAAATTTAATCTTGATGGAAAAGACGGCCTCTATCCCATACAACAGAGAATATTGAGTCACCCTGGTAGAATTATGAGTCGTCGTCCGATAAGCCCAGAGGGAATTATGGAGCTTTTCCGGACAATTTATCTTAGTCTGACTAACCATTTTCTGTAGAATATTAGAGAGGGTTTTGTTGAACGCCTCGATTTGTCCATTTTTTTGAACATGATAGTGGGATGTATGGTTAGAATTAATGTTTTACTTAGCGTACAATTTCATGGTCTCAGCTGCACAGAAGTTTGTACAGTTATTATTGAGTATGGAATGAGAGACTCCAAATTGGTATATGATGTGGGAACTCACAAAGTCAACGATGGACTGGGCCTTCACCTCCTTGAGTAGAACTACCTCCGCCCACATGGTGAAGTAATCTGTAGCCATCAGGATTAATCTACACAGGCGAGCTGTCCCTGGTAGATATGCTACAATGACACCGAGTCCCCATACTACAAATGGCCAAGAGTACTTGGTGAAGTGGAGATGGTTTGGTATCCAAAGAATAATGTTAGCATGAATTTGGAACGCATGGCGTATCTTTGAGAACTCGATGAAATCATGGATCTTGGAGAGCCAAATGTACCACAGTCTTTGAAACCAGTGAGATAGCTCCAGATCATCCTGTTGAGCCCTGCAAGAACTAGCATGGACCTCTTGCATGACATGAGAAATAACGAATCCTTGAATGAAACAGAGGTGAACACCATCAAATCTGTTCTTGTAAAGGATTTTAAATTGACTGGCATTATCCTAGAGGGTAAACTGTGATGTGTTGTGTCACACCTAATCGCGCATGGCCTGACCTGATAGAAGATTTCCATTCTGGAGATACTCAACAATGGGGGCTCTTTAGTCGGGGGTTACATCAACCACTTCATCTGGGGGTCCTGATGTGGAGGATCCAGTGGTAATATGGATCACCTGCAGTCCATCGTCATCATCAAGGGTGAAAAGTGAAATGTCTCTCTAATGTGTCATGGGGAAAATCATATCTTCATAGTCGGGTTCTACAAGCGATGCAACCAGGTAGGCCAAGGCTTCAGCTGGACCGTTCTGATATTGAGGGACATGAGTCACTTCTGGCCGTGATGTGAATTGGGCTATTTGCTGGAGAGTGTGATCTAATAATGGTACAATCTCTGGATTTCAAATGACGAAGTCACCATTGATCTGCTTGATGACTAGATCAGAATCCCCTTTCACATTTAATTGGGGCAGATCAATCTCGAGAGCCAGCTTGATGCAAGTGTTGAGAGCCTGATTCTCTGCATCATTGTTGGTGCATCCTTCTGATATCAAGAATGAGTATGGAAAGATGGATTGTGATGGGGTAATAAATATGATACCTATTCCTACACTATTTGTCATGGGGTTATTGATCATTCTGCTGATGGGGCTCTGCAAATCACCATCGAAGTGCATCTACCATATATGTGCATCTAGCATCACAGTGTGGCTTTATCCCGAGGTCATTGATCCTTCTTCCAATTCATGCCCCTTAATTACACTCAAAGGGACAAAACCGATATTGAATATCTAGAGAAGTAATGCCCATAGAGCTAGTCGACCTATCAACATGGGGCGGTTTAGAATTTACATCAGTGTGTCTACACGAGATACTAGTTGTAACTCATGTTGTTGTAAGTAATGTCTCAATTTCTGTATCGTGAATACTTGCACAAGGCAACTCTATTCAATGGGGAAGTATCTAGTCTCCGCATCGAGGATTGTGCATCTGAGGTAGTAAAGGATGTTTTTCATCCCCTCATCGCTCTTCTGGGTGATAAGGGTGCAGAAATATCATTCCAGGGCGGTAACATAAAGGACCAGTGGCTTTCCGGAGACATGTGACATTATGACTGGAGGAAAGAGTAGATGCTGCATGATTTCATAAAAAGAAGTCTGACACTCATCATCCCACTCATAGAGTGTATCTTTCTTCATGAGCTGAGAAAAGAGAATACACATGCATGCAAGATTCACAATGAATCGACATATGTTGGCTAAGAGGCCTTAGAAACCTCGAAGCTCCCAAATTTTACTTAGAGGAGAAATCTAGCTAATGGCCTTGATCTTCTCTAGGTCGATCTCAATGCCCATGGATCTAAAAATGAAGATGAGAAACATTCCAGATATGACCCCAAAGGCACCCTTCAATGGGTTCAACTTCTTGTGATGGGAACAGGGGAAGCCAAACACTTTCTCAAGGCTGTTGATATCATCCTAATGCTTGTTGGATTTGACCACCAGTTCATCCACATATCATTTCTCCAACGTCCCAATGATCGGATTAAATATATGATGTATATCCCACAGTTAAGTGGAACCTGCATTCTTTAAAACGAAGGGCATGATAAGAAATATTATTTCTTAACATATAGAGCATGGATGTATTTTTTATCCATCATGTATGTTATTTTTTATGATGTTACCATTATAATTTTCTATATTTATTTTAAATAAAAATAGTATCCCCAATTTTTTTGAATTTTTTATTAAATATTATCATAATAAAAAGATACATTACTTATATTATGTGATGAGTGAAAATTGTTTTTCATATGGGTTAAAAATAATATTTTTTGAGTTTTAAATATGTAAATTGTGGATTCTATATGATTTATGTATTTTATTAATCTTGTATAATATTTTGGAATATGGGTTATCATGATATAACTCTCTAATTTAGTGGGATATAAATTTTCTCTATAGATAATATTTTTCCAATAAATATGGTATATTTTTTAACACATAAGAGTTCATAATTTGATTATTATGGATGTTCAAAAAGCTTTATTTACAAAGGTACAAACTTCAATTTTTTTAGGATTTCTGAAAACATAAAGTAAATTTTTGGATATCATAACGTAATAAAAAAAATTAGTGGAATTTTTATGACCAATATTTTTAAAACGACTAGTTTCATTGAAATTTTATTCATGGTTTTTCATGTTTTCCAAGAAACCCATATGATTATGACTTTGTATTTATGGTTTATAATAAATTATTTTATAAAAGTTATGTCACTGTAAAAAATATTTTACGTTTCTGTAAATAATTAGTTAAGATAAAAGTATATAATGTTAATGAAAAATTCTTCAATATGATTTCATCATTTAGAAATGGAAATACATGTTTCTTTATTCTATTTCATCTTTCCCGTAAAGGTATTTTTGTTATATTTCCATGTTTCCAATTATTTTTCAGTTGTGTTGAGGATGTTTAAGAATAATTGAGGAGGTATTATGAATAATTTGATGATTTTTCAAGGATAATATTTTTTAATTTACTATTGTTATATATTGAAAAAAATGGATATTTATTGGAAGGATACAACAAGAAATGCATATTTTTGTTATGTAATATTTATGTATTAATACTATAAAACTATAAACTATGATAACATACAAGAAAATTAATTCATATTTAAAAATGAAAATATGAATACAATAAGGATTGAGTCCTCAAAGGTATGTATTTATAAAAAAATTAATATTTTCATATTCTTGATTAAAAATAAGTTTATATTTATTAAATATAAATTTATAGTATATATAAGGAAACATGTATCCAAAGTAAGTATTTTTCATATCATATTATATTTAATGATACATGATTCATATAATTCGTTTATTTTATTTTATATGGTTTATATACTCTAAATTGGGTATATCTTATAACTATTATAATTTTATTCGTGGAATTTATTATTTCAATTTAGTTCCCTCTTTCATTGGGTATTAATTGAAATTTAACAATAGATTTTTAATTTTGTTGACTCAATATCTTTTCATTGACTATATCACATTCATCATTGACTATTTCGTTAAATCTTTTTTATTTTATTTATTTTCTCAATTTCATAATATATTTTCCATTTCTCAATATCAAAACTACATTTTTCATGTTATTATATTAATCGTTAATGTAATTCATTCATAGTAAGTGGTTGAAAATGGTTAGAACAATTATTATCCTCTCTACGGTCTATTTCATAAAGATACATATATACATTATTTAGAGAATGAAGTTAGTTTTTTTAATTTTTAATATAATTATAAATTAAATTTTTTAAAATTTATAAATAGCAATATTTTATATGAAAATGATAATTTATAATTGTTTCCTCAATGTAAATTTTCAATAAAACTATATAAATTGATTAAAAATTGTGTTTTATCATTTTATCAAATAATTCATCTCCAACAATATATTTAATTACATAAAATTTACTTATTTTCAATGTTCCTTTATTTTATATTTATTTTTAAATAATTGATTTGGATAAATATTGTTTTTAAATATGTAAAACTATTTTTAGAAAGTGAAATGAAATTTTATATTTTCTATGATAAATTTAAAACTACTTTTAGAAAAGTAAATTTATAATTTATTTAATCTATTTGGAAGTCTATATCCAAAAAAAAATATCTCTTATAGAGTCATATATCCTGAATTTACTTATAAATTCGCATAATATATAAATTCTCTTATAGAAACAAATATTGTTAACATCCAATACAATTTTATAGTCTATTTTATGTGATTCCATTTAAAATGGTATTTAAATAATTTTTCATCAATTAATATTCTTCATAAGATTGATTATTTTTAATATATAGAAGACATATATACAAATTTTCATTATGTTATTGGTCGATCTGACATACCCCTCCATTATAATAGGTAATTCATTATACAGCATGATATAAGAATATAATGCATGAGACTGATTTATTAGTTATAAAATATGTACATTGACCTAATTAATATGTTCACAACTCTATGAATATTGAAATTTATTATGCTCGCAACTGTGTACATTAACATAATTGATATTATCTGAGTACTATTGGTAATCCTAATTTCCCTATTTTAAAAATAAATGTTTGAATAAAATTTATATATAAAAATATATACTCATTTCCCTAAATCATTTGTTTGCAACTCAATGTGTGGACCTAGTTTATATGTTCACAAAAAAATGTGATAACTTATTTGTTTATATCTATCTACAAAACAATATTTTAGTCAAAATTATAATTTTTTATGATTAAAAATTTATTGTTTAGATATTTTTATGATTGTTCCACAAGCCAAAGTTATTATTCATATCCCATGATTTCCTTCTCATGTTTCTAAATAATTATTCCATGATATTCATTATTCTTACATTAGAATTATTTTAGGATTAGATTTATTTCTATGATACCTTACTATAATCTCTTATCATTAAATATTTCACATAACTACATATTTCACTAAGGTTCATGTTTCCTCAAATGAATATTATAATACCCATTATTATTTTTTGATATGTATTTCCCATTCTAACAGTTTATATACCTCGTTATTATGCTTCTTATTTTTTCATATAATTACGTAAAAAAGAAATTTTTATCATTATGTATTGTAAATATTATTATTTGAATCATCTCCACAGAATAATGTGAAATAAAACATTCTTGTAGCTAATCTCTAAAGAAACAAAAAAAATTCCATGGGATGGTGTTTTATTATAGTTCTTACGTTAAAATTATGGAAATGATGTAAAATTTATAACTACCTCAGCCTCATAATATAAGATATTGATGTCATTTTATTACATTGGTACATATATCATAATACAATGGATCCAATTGTTTAACATCCTCAGAAAAATGGAAATAAAATTTGCTTGAACATTACATTATAATTTAATTATTCATATTAAAACATGAATAATATTATCATTATAGTTATAATTCATTTTTATTATATATTTCTCCTATAGGATTTCATAGGAAATGGGATAAAATAAATTGATGAGCTGATGTTCTCTATATGGGTGTAGAATACATTGTAATTAATTATAAATAAACATTACGTAATGAAAAATAAAATGTGTTTTTCAATATAGAATGAAAATAATATAATTATATCAATGAAAAACATAACAATTAATTGATTCTCATGAAATAGTTAATTGATATATAGAGAAGATTATTCATAATATCAAACATCTTGAACATACTATTATGCAATGGGGTAACGAAATCTGACATAGAAGGTTTGTATACTTCTATAATACTATCAATGATGTCTCCTGATAAATATCAATGCACATGTAGGGTATATAATTTTAGGCCCCACCCATCACAAAATAATCAAATTAATTCCATCACCTAAAAAATTATTACACGACATAATGTAAATTATTTGTACAATAAAAAACATAGCATTTTTTTAAATGAGGAAAATCATACAAAAATATTACCTTGTAGGAGAAGAAATTATATAGAACCAAACTATTTTTCCTGATAAAAAATTCATAAATTATATATAGATGAAATAACATAGGGATACAATATGGGATTTCATAATTTAATATTCAAACAACATAAAACGCTAATGAAACAGTATTTTAGTAATTATTTGTTTGCAATGACAAAGGATTCATTATGTCTATATAGCTAGATTCATGAACTTCCAATGTTAGTTTCCTTATGTAATGATAGATAAATAATTTATAATGGTGTGTTTGTAACACCTGATATTTTTATGAGAAATATTTTGTTTTTATGTTATATACATCATCAAAATGATCTTTCACTACATGCACCACTAGCTTGTTTTTCTTTACACGCAATCGCAACCTTCCTCGATAGCTTGCGTTGTACGCAATACCGAGTTTCACTAAAGAACAATATGCTTTTAAAATCTAATTAAAACTAGCCGTTATGAATACTAATACCCACTTTTTGAAATTTTATAAATTTTATGTTTAAAAATGGACTTCATTTTCTAATTCAGAATATCGAAATTAGCCTAGGGTGAATTTTTTTTATTTTTTTGAAAACTTTCAATTTTTGTTGAATAGTGAAAACCCTACGTTACTATTTAAAACCGTCATTTTATTTAAATAAATATTTATTTTATTTAAATTTATTTTAGGTCAAAATTGATACATAATACCTATATAAGTTAAATGTAATTCATTAGAGTCATTTTATAATAATTTTAGATATATTAAAAATTTATTGAATTTTTCACCGTCTTTTACCCACCTCCTAGGAGAGTTTGAAAATTTACATATAACTTAATTTTACGGATTCTATGAGTAGAATTTTGAAAATCCAAGAGACATGGTTAATATCATGGAGTAAAATTTGGTTCAATAAGATAAAAATTATTTTTGGTGAATAGTAACTTTTTACTTTTTTTACCACTTTTAAAAGTAAATATGGTAATTACGGGTAAAAATAATATTATTATTACCCTAACACATCTCTTAATTCTATTGGATAATTATAATTCGACCAAGAAAAACCATATGAATAACATATTACCCTTTATGCCCACATGGATTACATTTGGACATTTAATATTATTTTATTTTAAGAAGAGTTAAAATATTTATAATCAATGTTTAATAACTAAAACATTTTTAATATTGGGTAATAAATAAGATAAATTCAACTATAAATATTCATAAAAAAAAATTAAATTATATCATACATAATGGTATTTAAAATATAATTTTTATACTTTAAATAATTTATTTTATTTATGACACAATGATGATGCAGTAATTACCCTATTAAGTAAATATTAACATAATTGATATTATAAATACCCAAATAAATGTAATTTGAGACTTTTTAAGAATTAATCAAATTTTATAGTTTAAAATGAAACATTAGTATTGATGTAATTAAATTTTTTCTAACTAATAATTATGTTTTGATTTTCACAAAAAACAATTACCAAATAGTGTCAAAATTGACATTAAATAAATTTAAAACAAATATTATATTATTAATTGTTATTTTATTCCTAAAAATCTATGGTTTGGCCAAATTACTTATATAATGTTATATATATTAATAATTAACAACATGGGGTTCGTTTGTCTTATAGTAGAATTTTTACTAACCATATAATGTAAGAAAACAGGAAGACACAGTGAAAGTTAAATTATTTAACTTAGAGTTAAATATAAATGATAATGTTTAAATAGTAACCTAAACTTGTATAAAATAAATTGGTTGAGAGGATTTTGACCCATCCCCACCTTAACATCGAAGTAAATCAATTTTTAGCTATTAAAAACTGAATATGGCTTTATAATAAAATAATATTTTACGTTTTTCATAAGGTGCCCCTCTCCGCCCTTATAAAAGGGCACCTCCGCCCTCTCTTCCTCACACCACTTTGAGCCTTCAAGATCGTCCAACCCCTGCCAATTCAACATAACCACTTCCCTATAAACATCTTAGAGGTCTTTTTCTTCTTCAAATACCATCTTTAGTAAGCTAAGAGTAGGTTAAGAAGAGGCGCTTCAAAGAATAGGTAATGTCTGTTACCAATTCAGTCAACTTTATTTATTACTCTAATTCTTCTTTATTAGTTGTTTAATTATTAAGTAATATCATCAGTATAACTCATATACTGATATGTTATTATAAATATGAAACAACCCTATTTCAACTTCTATCCATCATACGAAAAATGAAATCAACGTGCGTGTGTACGTACGAAATACTGTCTCCACGCCGTGGTGTAATATGTTTTCCACCACCACCTTACTTGGATGGGTATAATTGTGTATAGAAAAATTATATATGATTATTTTAAAGTGATATTGATTCTTAAATATTATACATACACTTCAATACAATTCCACTCTCATGGGAATGATATCATCACATGTGCGTACGTACGGCCTACCGTCTCCACAATGTGATGCGACTCATTCTACATGATCTTCAATGCTTAATGATTATATAAATGAATTAAAATAATAAATATGATATATATTACACTAATACAATTCTGTAAATTAGGTATCAATAACCTAAAAAGGATAATAAGAATTTATTCGACAAAAGAAGCGTAATAACAAAATGCAATAAAAACCCGAATAAGAAGTAGCTATGAAATATTACTAATAAAAAGCTAATAATATGACCATATATGATATAATAACAATTAGTAACATTATGTAATAAGTCAATAACATTATTTAAATTATTATACAGGAGTTTTGGACATGTACGAATCAAATCAGACCTAAGGTAAGGGAAAATCTTGCAATCTGATTTTTATCCGAGATTGTTTATACTTCAGAAATTACTGGGGAATATTTATCATCCACATCCATGTTTCCTCAATATGTAATATTATTTATATCCTCCTACAATTTTTTAAATTTAATTTTACCCTTTTTTGATTTTTTAGTCAATGATATGAAATTAATCTTTTGTCGTTTTTTGTACGAGGTACTTTTGGACTTTTACGACCGCAGTACGAGAATAATTTTTTTTAACTTATGTGACATGAATAGATTTTTAGAACATAATTTCCATGTAGAATCCTTTAAAGTTTTCAAGTTTATTTTTAATCAAATTATTTTAGTTTAATATTATATGACATTTTAAGAAAGTAAAATGTTTTTGAAGTAGTAAGGATGTTTTCCTCAAAAATGGATTTCAAGTGTTTTATCAAAATTATTTTCCATCTATGATAATATAGGGTTCTGTTTCTATACCTATTTTTACATTGACTTGATTATGTTATGATGTAATTATTTTTATGAATCCCTTTTATCTTATATAGATTATGTTATGATGGAATTATGTTTAAGAATCCCATTTTTATTACATGGGTTATGCTATGATTATTGATTTATGATTTTTTGGCACACATAAGAATGGTTTCATTATGAGATGGGTGGGACCGATATATCCCTCCAATTTATTGGGTAATGATTTATATATCTTGAGATAGACATGGCTAGAATGGTAGGATAATCTGGTTCAGTGAAACAGGACTGAAACGAGGAGTGAACTCGGTTGAGAAATGGACTTTGTCTGCTAAGATAGTCTTGGCAATGAGTCTTGACTACTAAAAAATGATTCTCTATGATTATGTGTGTATGCCACAAAGTTTCATGTTCTGTGTTATGATTATTGGGATTACATCTCACTACTATGATTTATCCCATGTTGTGATATTATGATCTCTTTTCCAGGTTAATATTTTCGAAATTCTATGTTCTTATGAATATGATATTCCATTGTTTACCTTTACTGAGCATTTGAGCTCACCCTTTTGTATGTTTTCTTTCCACAGGTCAGGATAAAGGTTATTAATTATGATATGCCACAATGGACTCTTGATATAATGAAATAAATGGGATACAACCTAGATGATTTATAAACTAGTTGTATATGTTTCCCAGTTTCTAAAGACATTATACCAATATGGTAATTTGATGGTTTTGTTATATGATGTTATAAGTGTGCTTCAATTTTGAAGTATGAACAATATATGTAAGGTATGGGTCATTATAGTTGGTATCAGAGGAAAGGTATAGTCAACCTTTGGAAACTAGGATGTGAAAGCCATAGTAAGAACCCTAAGGATAAGTTTAAGCATAGAATAGAATCTTAGTGTTTTAGAAATGGCCAAGAATAACCTCTAATAAGAACATAAGTGTGAAATTTTATTCTTGATTATGTGGTTTTCTTATTATGATTAGTGTTTCTCACACTATGATTATTGGTTTTAGTCAATGGATGGAACCCAACGGAACCATGTTAATGCTGAATCCGATGGGAAATGAAATGATTGTCCCCCTGAGAAACCAAACCTTATGGGAGCTGGAATTAAAAATATTGTAGCCATGAACACACAACTTTCGGAAGCGATGAATCATGCAGGACTTCCAAACGAGCAAAGTAAGGAGCAATATTCTGTTGAATCCTTCATGAGGCAGCGTCTACCTTCATTTAGTGGGTCTTCTGACCAATTAGTGGCTGAACAATGGATCAGTACCACTAAAAAGATATTTTCAGTTCTTCAATTATCTGAACAAGATAAAGACGTCTTAGTATTTTATCATTTTTAAGGTGAAGCCTGATCAGTGGTGGAATCTTATCAATAATACGAGGCCAAGAGATGAAATCGAGTCCTTGGAATGAGATGAGTTCAAATAATTATTTTTCAATAATCACTTCCCTCGTATTCTTTGAACAACAATGGAGAAGGGGTTTCTCGAACTAAAGAAAAAGGATGATGAATCTGTTGGTACCTATGAAGAAAATTTTACAAAACATGCAATGTACGCTTATGTTATTATTATCCAACCTGAGATTAAGATCGATCGAATATTTAGTGGCTTAAAACCATGTATTCAAAGGTCGTAATCCATAAGGGATACAATAGCTATGAGGAAATCGTTCGATGTTCTCCCAAGGTTGATAAAGAGATTGGAGTAACCCATCTGTCATATGCATTTGATAAGAAGAGGAAAATGGAATTCAAAGGAAAATGTAAAGAGTACACTGAAAAGAAGATGAGCATTCCCTTATTCTCAAAGTGTGGAAAGAAACATGGAGGGAGTTTTTATAATGGGACAAGTAAATGTTTCAAATGTGGAAAGGAAGGTCATCGGGAATTTAAATGCTGTAATGATGGGAAGAAGATGTCTAGTGATACGAACAAAGAAAAGGCTACACAGAGTGCACTTCCTGCACTTCAATGTTACAAGTGGAAGGAAATGGGGCATTATGCTATTCAATTCCCTAATCCAAGGGTTGTTGATGATGATCTATGTAAACAAACTCTTAAGTCTAAAGACAATGGAAAGTCACATGCAATTTCTATCAGCGATGTGGAGTCTGATAACGAAGTGGTGAAAGGTACACTTACTATCCACTCTATAGTATAAAATGTTTTATTTGATTTTGGATCCACCAACTCTTTTATTTATGAAGAATTTTATAAGGTTATCATCGTATTACCTCAGAAATTAGATGTTGAGTTAGCTATGAAGACCCCTAATGGAACAACAGTCGCATAAAATGTTTACAATTCTTCTCCTGTTGATGTTTTTGGGAAAGTGCATCCTGCAAATCTTGAGATCCTTCTTATAGTGGTATTTGATGTCATTCTTTGACTGGATTGGATTTGTTTATATGGAGCTCATATCAATTATCAGATAAGGGAAGTCACATTTCATATTCCAGATCAATCTATGATTGTATATCGATGCAAGGATGAATATAAACTTCCAGTGGAAATTTCTTCCTTCTTATGAGTCTTGATTTCACAAAATGAAGGTTATTTATCTCAAATGGTTGGAGAGAAACTCACGATTAAGAATATGCCCATTGTACAGGAGTTTGATGATGTCCTTCCATAGGAATTGCATGGTCTACCTCCAAATCGTGAAGTTGGGTTTTCAATAGAAATCGTACCAGGTGATTTACCTATTTCAAAGACACCTTATAGAGTAGCCCCAATTGAGTTGTAGGAATTGAAGAAGCAACTCCAAGAGAATCGTGATAAAGGATTCATACGCCCTAGTGCATCACCTTGGGGATCACCTGTTCACTTTGTTAAGAAGATAGATTGATCAGTGAAACTCAGCATTGATTATCAAGAACATAACAAGAACATGATCAAGAACAAATATACTCTCATGATCATTTATGAATTATTTGAACAACTATGTAGATATCAATACTTTTCCAAGATTGATCTTCGTTCAGGGTATTATAAATTAAGGTTCAAAAGGGAGGATATACCAAAGACGGCTTTCTGTACAAGGTATGGACACTATGAATTTATAGTGATGCCATTTGGTCTTAGTAATTCTTCTCCAATCTTCATCGATCTGATGAATAGAGTCTTTAGAGACTATCTTAATCAGTTTTTGGTAGTCTTTATATATGATATTCTTGTCTATTCAAAGATAAAGGAAGAACATTAGGATCAATTGATAATTATATTGAATTCCCTGTGAAAGGAGAAGTTTTATGCCAAATTTACCATGTGTAAATTTTGGATTAAAAAGTTTGATTTTTGGTTCACATAATATCAAAAGAGGGGATATATGAGGATCCAGCAAAGACAGAGGTTATCAAAAGATGGTCGAGACCAACAACAGTAACCAAGATCTGAATTTTTCTTGGTTTATCTGGATATTATCGACGTTTTGTGAAATTTGTTTAACGGTTATCTAATCCACTCACCAGGTTGACTCGAAAAGGAGTTATGTTCATTTATATGGAGGAGTGTGAAGAGAATTTCAAGGAGTTAAAAATACGGTTATCCAGTGCACCTATGCTCACACTTCCTGGTAGTGGAGAAAGGTTTGTGATTTACAGTGATGAATCCAAGAAGGGACTGCGGTGTGTTCTCATGAAAAATGATATGGTGATAGCTTATGCCTCACTATAGTTTAAAATCCATGAGAAAAATTATCCAACTCATGATTTGGAGTTAGATGCGGTAATATTTTCATTAAATATCTGGAAGCATTATCTCTATGGAGAAAGGTGTGATATTTATAATGATCATAAAAGTTTAAAGTATATTTCGACACAAAAGGAGCTCAATATGATCCAAAGAAGATGGTTGGAGCTGATTAAGGATTACAACTTCTCAATTCATTACCACACTGGGAAAGAAAACAAGTTGGAAGATGCATTAAGTCGACAAGACCATGCTAGCTTATCCATGATGAGGATAAAAAAAGATCCAATATTTAAGGATTTACATAGGATGGATCATGGAATTATAATGGAAGGGGAAAATCACATCTTTCTCAAATAAATGTTCAACCATCTATACATGTGAAGATTAAAGAGGAACTGAAAGAAGATGTAGAGTTACAAAAGAAGGTGAGAAATGTTCCTAAATTCAACTTTGATTGTGGTGGGATAATAAGGTCCAGGAATCGGGATTGTGTTCCTCTCATCCTTGAATTATAGAAGGAGCTACTGGATGAGGCTCATAGTTCTTCATTCTCTATTAATCCTGAAGCATGAATATGTATAGGGACTTTAAAGAGTACTTCTGGTGGGATGGAATGAAAAGAGATGTTGTTGAATATGTCTCTCGATGCTTGTTTTGTTAGCAAGTTAAAGAAGAGAGACAGAAGTCTAAGGGGATGTTACAACAATTACCCATACCTGAATAGAAATGGGAAAACATCACTGTGGACTTTGTCACCGGACATCCTAAAAAATCCAAAGGCAATAATTATATCTGGGTCATAGTTGATCATCTTACAAAGTCAGCAAAATTCATTGTTATTAGAGAAGATTTCTATCTGGATCAGATTGCCAAGATATATGTAAAAGAAATGGTAAGATTGCATGGAGTACCACATTCCATTATATATGATCAGGATCCGAGGATTACCTCAATGTTTTTGTGAAGTCTTCATCATACTCTAGATACATAGTTGAGTTTCAGCACTTCTTATCATCCTCAGGAAGACGTTCAGTCTGAGAGAACAATTCAAACTCTAGAAGATATGTTAAGAGCTATCTCTATGGATTTCAAAGGTGGTTGGGATCAACACCTACCTTTGGTGGAATTTTCTTATAATAATAGCATTCACTCCAGTACTCAGATGGATCCTTATGAATCTCTATATGGAAATAAATTCAGGACTCCAACTTGCTGGGATGAAGTTGGGGAAAGAAAGCTATTAGGACCTAATCTTGTTAATGAGATGGCAGAAAAGCTCAGATATATTCAACAACACATAAGAGCATCTTAGAATCGACGAAAAAGTTATGCCGACATCCGAAGATAAGAATTATAGTTTGAAGTGGGTGATAAAGTGTTCTTATGAATATCTCCTTGGGAGAGAGTAATGAGATTTCAGAATAAGTTAAAGTTGAGCCCTAGGTATATCAATCCTTTCAAAATATTGGATCGTGTTGGGAAGGTAGCTTATCGATTGGAGCTTCCACCAAATATCTCTCAAGTTCACGATGTGTTCCATGTATCTCTTCTAATAAAGTACATACCTGATCCTTCACATGTACTAAGCTCAGAAGTTGTACCGCTGGAGCATGATCTTTCTTATGAAGAACAGGTGATAGAGATTCTGGATCGTAGAGAACAATTTCTATTGAACAAGACCACTCGCTTGGTGAATGTTTTATGGAGTAAACACCAATTATAAGAAGCTAAATGTGAGCTTGAGGATATGATGAGGGAGAGGCATCCTCATCTTTTTGTTACGAAGGTACGAATTTCAAGGGAAACATTCATTTTAAGGGGGGAAGAATGTAACACTTGATATTTTTATGAGAAATATCTTTTTTAAGTTATATAAATCATCAAGGGAATCATTCACTACACACAACACTAGCTTGGCTTTCTTTACACGTAATCATGACCTTCCTCGATAGCTTGCGTTGTACACAATACCAAGTTTCACTAAACAATGATATGTTATTAAAATATTATTAAAACTAGCCGTTATGAATAGTAATACCCACTTTTTAAAATTTTATAAATTTTATCTTTCAATATGGTCTTCATTTTTGGATTCGGAATATCGAAATTAGCCTAGGGTGAATTTTTTGGTATTTTTCTGAAAACATTCAATTTTTTATGAATAGTGAAAACACTGGGTTACTATTTGAAAACCGATTTTTTATTTATATAATTATTTATTTTATTTAAATTTATTTTAGTTAAAAATTGATACAGAATACCTATATAAGTTCAAATAAAATAACTGGAGTCATTTTATAATAATTTTAGATATATAAAAATTTTATTGAACTTTTCACCATCTTTTACCCACCTCCTAGGAGAGTTTGAAAATATACATTAAACCTAATTTTACCGCTTCTATGATTAGAATTTCGAAAATCCAAGAGACACTATTAATATCAAAGATTAAAATTTGGTTCAATAAGATAAAAATTATTTTTGGCGAATAGTAATTTTTTACTTTTTTTACCACAGTTAAAAGTAAATAGGGTAATTAAGGGAAAAAAGATATTATTATTACCCTAAAACATGTCTTAATTCTATTATATATTTATATATCGACCAAAAATAACCTTAGGAATAAAATATTACCCTTTAGTTCTACTTGGATTAGATTATGTCATTTAATATTATTTTATTTAAAGAAGAGTTAAAATAGTTAAAATCAAAGTTTAATAACTAAAATATTTTATATATAGGGTAATAAATAAGATAAACTCGATTATAAATATTAATTATAAGGAAAAAAATATTTCCTACATAATTGTATTTTATTTATAATTTTTAGACTTTATATAAATTAATTTATTTATGACCCAATTGTGATGCAGTAATTAACATATTAAAGAAATATTAACATAATTGATATTATAATACCCAAATAAATTTAATTTGAGACTTTTTAAGAATTAAAATAATTTTATAAGTTAAAATGACATATTTTTATTGATTTAATTAACTTTTTTAGAACTAATAATTCTGTTATAATTTTCACAAAAATCAATTTCCAAATAGTGTCAAAATTGACATAAAATAGTTTTTAAAACAAATATTATATTATTAATTCTTATTTTATTTCGTAAAATAAAAGGTTGGGCCAAATGACTTATATAAGGTTATATATATTAATAACTAACAACTAGGGGTTCGTTTGGATTGTTATATTATGTTTACTATCCCCATAATGTAAGAAAACAAGAATGCACGGTAAAAGATGAATTATTTAACTTAGAGTTAAATCTAAATGATATGGTTTAAATAGTAACCTAAACTTGCCTAAAATATATTTTTTGAGAGTATCTAGACCCATCCCCAAATTATCTTCTAAATAAATCAATTTTTAGTTATTCTAAACCGAATATGAATTTATAATAAAATAATATTTTCAGATTTTCCTAAGGTGACCCTCTCCTCCCTTATAAAAGGGAACCTCCCCCACCTATTACTCACACCACTTTGAGCCTTAAATATCATCCAACCCCTTCCAATTTCTCTTCTACACTTCCCTAGAAACATTATATAGGTTCTAGTCTTCTTTAAAGACCATATTTAGTGCCCTAAGTGGAGGTTAAGAAGAGGCACTTCAAAGATGTGGTAATGACTATTGCTGATCCATTAAACTTTTTTTCTTCCTCTAATTATTCTTATTTATTTTTTTCATTATGAAGTAACAAAATCAGTATCACTCATATAATGATATTTTATTATAAATATTAAAAATCCTTATTTCACCATCTATCCATCCAACAGAAAATGAAATCACCGCGCGTGCGTACGTACGGAATACCGTCTCCACGCCGTGGTGTAATCTGTTTTCCACCACAACCTAAATTGGATGGGTATAATGGTGTAGAGAATAAATATATATGATTATTGTAAATTTATATTTATTATGAAATATTATACATACACTTCAATATAATTCCACGATCTTGGGAACCATATCATCGCTCGTGCGTACGTACGGCCTACCGTCTCCACGATGTGATACGACTCATTCTACATGATCATTAATGCTTAATGATTGTATAAATGAATTGAATGAATAAATATGATATATATTACACTAATACCATTCTGGAAATGAGGTATCTATAACCTAAAAAGAAGAATAAAAATTTCTTCGACAAAACACGGATAAGAACAAAATGCAATAAACACCTGAATAACAAGTAGCAATGAAATATTATTAATAAGAATATAAGAATATGACCATATATGATATCATAACAATGAGTATGATTCTGGAATCAGTCAATAAAATTATTTAAATCATTATATAGAAGGTTCGGACACGTACGAAACAAATTGAACCTAAGGTAAGGCAAAATCTCGCAATCTCATTTTTATCCGAGATTATTTATACATCAGAATTTAGTGGGGAATATTTATCATCCACATCCATGTTTACTCAATATGTAATATTATTTATATCCTCATAGAATTGTTTAAATCCAATTTTACCCTTCATTTAGTTTTTAGTAAAAGATATGAGAGGAATCTTTTGTCATTTTTCGTACGAGATACTATTTGACATTTCTAGCCAACGTACAAGAAGAATGTTTTTCTTAAATTATATGGAATGAATGAATTTTTACAAAATTATTTCCATGAAGATTCTTTTAAAAGTTTTCAAGTTTATTTTTAATCAACTTCTTATATTTTAATATTATATAACATATTAAGAAAGGTAAATTTTTTTGAAGTAGAAAGGATATCTTCCTCAAGAATGGAGTTCAAGCGTTTTATCAAAATTATTTTTCCATATAAGATAATATAGGGTTCTGTTTCTATCCCTATTTTTACATTTATTTTATTATGTTATGATGGAATTATTTTTATGAAGTCCTTTTATCTTATATGGATTATTTTATGATGGAACGAGGTTTAAGAATCCCATTTTTATTACATGGGTTATGTTATGATGTATGATTTATGATTTTGTGGCACACAGAAGAATGGATTCATTATGAGATGGGTGGAAACTATATCTACCCCAAATTAATTAGGTAATGATTTATATATCATGATATGGACATGGCTGGAACGTCTGGTTAATTCGGTTCAGTGAAATCGGACTGAAACGAGGAGTGAACTCGGTTCAGAAATGGACTTTGTCCGCTAAGATAGTCTTGGAAATGACTCTTGACTACTAAGAAATGATTCTATATGGTTTTGTGTGTATTCCATAAATATTTATGTTTTTGTTATGATTATTGGGATTACATCTCACTACTATTATTTATCCCATGTTATGATATTATGAGCTCTTTTGCAGGATAAGATTTTCCAAATGCTATGTTCTCATGAATATGATATTTCCTTTGTTTACCCTTACTAAGAATTTAAGCTCAACCTTTTGTATGTTCTCTTTCCCCAGGCCAGGAAGAAGGTTATTAAGTAGGATCTTCCAAAAGGGACTCTAGATATGATGAAATAAACAGGAGACAATGTAGAATTCATTATGAACTAGTTTTTTTATGTTTCGCAGTTTCTAAAGACACTATACCTATACGATCCTTTCATGGATTTGTTATATATTGTAATATGTGTGCTTAAATTTTTATGTATGAACAATGTATGTAATGTATGGGTCATTATATTGTTAATAGAATATAAATTTTACATTATTATCCCCAAAGAGTGTTGATGTAGGTTTGATTGAAGGGACTATTCACCATGTACACTAATGATGACAGATATATACCAGATCATCAATTTTTATGGTTATAAACCATAGATTTACCTTTTTTAAAATAATATCTACAAGAATAATCCGAAATTGTATTTTGTTTTATAGAAAACCTAACACACATTACATACAAATATTTCGGAGGGTTTTGTGGATATTGGAATGTTGTAGAATTTTCACAACCTAAAAAATGGCTATAATGGATGAAAATAAATATAATCACATTAAAAAATATCAAATGGAGGATATATCCAATAGATAAAAAGAATTTAACTATATCAATACTGAATTTAATGAGATAATATAAAAAAATTAATTTATATGAAAATGGATATAAAATGGAGGAGGAACTGTTATTCTATTTAGTGTTAGGGATAAGATCTGACCCCTAGAACCTTTTAACCTAGTAACTATTGAATAGAGCCTAATATAACTTACTCTTGGGGAGTTATATGTTGATATAACACTGAATTTTGTGGTGGGATTATTGTAATCGTTTTTGTGTAGTCTTACTTGAGGATGGATAGTTTTAAGAAATTATATATTGGTTATTAGGTTATATAATCAAAGAACTTTTGGGTGAATGTAAATCTAACTAATTTACCAACTTATTAAAAAATTGGTGAGTGTTGGTGGATGTGAAATCCTCCCCAAATCGAAAATAATCCACCAAATATTGGTCAGGTATAGACATATCTAAACCTCATTAAGGGTGTTATGTTTATGAAATTTTATTCTATTATAAAATGAACCTATTTAAATATATGGTTACATATTATATTTACTAAACCCATGAATTCCATTGAAATAATATTTAAACCAAATGAGATCATATAAAAGTATTTATAGTGTTCTATGGAATAGAAATTAGATAGTCAACTCGAGAAACACTCAAATCCCGAATAATGGTGATTTTCACAAGACAAATCAATTAAATGTGGTTTTCCAATGTTTTTCATAGGAACTATATGAATAAGAACATGTTATTGAAACACATTTCAACTACATGCGAATTAAATAGGACTCCAAAAATACATTAAAATCATAATTCTTCAATTTTATTTCACCAAAAAACAACATGATATGAAAGATAATTAAAAGGGAATTTATAGATGAGGATCACACTTGTATGAAAATAATGTGAGATGAAATGAAATAACTATGAGATTAGATAAGAAAAAAATAGAACTGTTAGAGATTATTCTAAAACATAAATAATGATGTTCTTGGTAAAACAGTGGTAGAACATTAAGCTTCTTTTAATATTTATGTAAAATAGAGTAACTCATAGTGAATTATAATAGTAATTTTTTAGATAAAAGTTTTTGTTCCTCTTTTCATATCAATATCCAATTCATCTTTCCTTTAGAAACACAAATAATTCCAAAAAAAACTTCTCATTTAATTTTACTGCATTAGATCCATAAAATAGATGGTATGAAATTAAATTCAACATTTTTTTTTCTTGGAAATACATAAACACTATTACTTTTCATTATAGTATTTAATGGATACAAAAAACAATTAATTTCCTCTAAAATTATGAAAAAAGTAGTAAATTGATAGTTATAGAATGAAAATTCAACTATAGATCACCACATCGCAGAATTAGATAGAATTTAATTCATTTATCAAAATTGATATAGATGAAAATTCATCACAATGCTTCTTTTTGAACTTAAATTGTTTTTCGTGGCCTTATTGAGATTTTTGATAGACTTTTAGTAATATCCATACACATGTATCCAAATTTGGTGTAACTGAATAAATTAACAGTCCATTTGTAGTGAAATTTCCAATTTCACCATGTATCCAAATCATGTATCTAGTTACACCAAATAACTAATTCATATAGATGATTTCTCCTATGGGTATTTTAACAACCCAAATGACTCCCACATCGAAGTTTTTATGATATATTAATTACACATATTTTGATACATTATGTACGATGTATGCATAGTTTATTCCTCACATAGATAATTTTTCAAGAATCCAATTGTTTCAAATGGTTTTTTTTATTAAATAGAAAAATTTTAATAGACATATATAAATTCATGATTTACCACTTGAATGACATAAATAATCATAAAACCCAATAAAATACTATAAGAAACAAAAAATCATTAACATATGATGGATATTTGAGATCCTAAAAACCTAATGTATATGGAATATGTAAAGAAAAATTTAGTCCAATAATCTCCTGCATTTTGATGATACAAAAACACATAACAAATTAATTATTTTATTTTTAATACTTTTGATTGAAATTTGATATAAAAAATGATATATAATCTATGGTTTATAAATAATGGGTTTACCATTATCTTTCAATAAATAATTATTTAATACTATCAATATGGATACCCCAATATTTTTATCAATTGTGGAAAATTATCAAATTTGTGTCATTAAAAACTACAGGATTATAGAGGGAAACAAATTATTTTGAACATATATGTATCAACTGATTATGTACATTGATAAAAAATGAATTTGAAATTTTTTGATTAAAATACATCATTATTCTAAACTAATTGAATAAAAACAAAAAATTCGTACAATATATTTGAAATAATAACAAAATAATTAAACAACATAAAATGAAAATACACGCTAAAAAATATAAATGGACAATGAGAAATTTCATTAAATTTTATTAATTTGTACAAAAAATAAATCCCCTCAACTCCCAAAAAAATAAATAAAAAAATAACATATCCGTTATTTCTAGACATGGTAAAACTAAAAAGGTGGTTGTTATTGAAGTAACATAACATATGGAGAGATATTTGAGGTGTTTGGTGACTCCTTCTATAGTGGAAACAATGAATTAACAACCTTTATAGGTTCAAATTTTTTAAATACAACTAAAAATTTATATCATGGTTAATGAGTAGGTGTGTTGAAAACTCCATGAATTCCTATAGAAATACTAAAATCCTAAGTGCCCACACCACAAAAATCCAATTTCATTGGAGTGTAGGTGAGTGAATCATGTTTACAATATATATCAAAAGGTGAGGAAACACCCACCATGGATTTATCATTCATAGAGTTGTTTTATGTACCATGGACTGTATCAACTCCCTTTATTGTATCTCTAAATTTATTAGGAGGACCTAGTTTGAGAGACCATCGACCGGTTATTTAGAATAATGAATATTCATGAATGGTTATTATATGGATGATATCTGACCTTCAAAAACTAGGAATTATTGGAAAGGAATATCTATCCATTTGGTAAACTGAGGATAGAAAATAATCAATTATTCCCATAACAAACATAGGCTCACCAAAAGGGAGACATTGGGGAGAAAAAAATCAGGTATTATTCTGAGAGTTAGATAATGAAGTTAAATGTCCAAATAATTATTCTTCATAATCAGTTCTATATAACCATATACACATTTTGGTGTTCCATTCATATATTATGAATTCATTTTCATATTAGATACATTTTCCACCAATGTATGTTAGACCTCCTAAATATAATTGGTTTGAGGTTGTGGGAATGAAGAACTAGAAACATGTTCTAGTTGAGTATCCACAAAATAGATACTATGATATAAAATAGGATCTGGTTTGAAAATTTGATGCACTAAAGTTGAAATCATAGTGGTATATATACAAAAATATAATTTCCTATAGTAGAAACATTAACATTTAGATTTTCCTTGGACTTTGAATAATAAGAATCCAATTTATTAAGGAACAACGCTTCAAGTTCATGAGATATTTTTACCAGAGAGACATTTATTATTTTATGATTTCTCGATAAATCTATGATTGGCCTAGTGATCATCCCTTTAATATTCAAACATTTCTCCAAGGTCTCATTTTTCCCCCCTAAACAATTATGAAAAATAAATCATTATGTTATTCTAGGACACATATATTCTTACTCCATGTTTTGTTATATATTAAATAGTGTCTGGTAACTCACTTGAAAGAGATTTATTGAAATATGTGATCGTCTCCAGTGATTAACTATCATAATAAATTGATTTAATCTATGAAAATATAAATTTCAACTAATAAATTATCCAACTAAACCCATGTAGAATGATGGGTAAAACCAATGGTACAAAAGTTAAATATGTCTTAGTTTGTTTAAAATTATTAATGAATTAAACTTGTCTGGCCTCTATAATATTCAGGGAATACAATAATTCTTTTATTTTAACAACAAAAATTTAATTTTATTAACTATATCCATTGACATATCATATTTGAAAATAGGAATATTTTGAATTGGGTTTCATTGGTATACAAATAAAACAAAATTTCCATTTATCTCTTACTATGTATCACTTAAATTTTTGAGTCCACTTACATAGAATTTTAATTCTTCAATACCTTTCAATACAACTTCATAAGAATTGTAATATGATCAAGGGACTAGCTTTTTATTATTGATAAATTGGGTCTAATATTTTTCAATCAATATTATCATGGGAGATAATATTTTTTTATCAATACTCTCCTGGTGTTTTTTGATCTCATCCTTAGTGGACTTAAATTAATTCATCAAATCATGGTAAACTACTATGATATTATCAAAATCATTCAATGTAGCAGATTTAATGGATTTCAATTCTGATCTATCAGATCTCTTACTTACAGAATGTGTATCTTAATAAACACATGGGGGTGGTGATAGAATATTTGTTTTGTGAGAATGATCTTATGTTTTCTATAACAATATCTATATATATAAATATATATTAAATAATCTATTCTATGAAAAAATGGATTAATTATTTGATGTTAAACCTCGACTTCAATTATTCCACAATCATCTAAAACTCTTAAAATTATTACCAAAGGCCTTACCTTATGAACTATGACCATTTTCCTCATAAACTAGACTAGCATTCCAAACAACGTCAGTAGATTATCCAACATCATATTTTTTACTCTAAACTATCCCTAACATTTAATGACTAACATTAGAAAACAATGAATCTAATCTGGGAGCCATGGTCTACAGTATCTCCCTAGGAGATGACATCTCATTGGGTGATGCATACATAGGTGGTGAGCCTTGATATTACATCCCATTTTGAAAACCTTATGGAATAATAGGTACCAAATACAATTAAAATATTTCCACCATGTATCCATTTATTTTTAAATAATATCTAAGATATAAATAATTTTATTGAATTTCAATGCCTCTCCACCATTGATCACTACCTCTATATTTTGATCCATGAATATACACCTACCATAATGGTACTAATATAAATTCTCTTTATATTTAAAATATTAATTCATAAATAAAGTCATATATCATAGAATATTCAACATTATATTGATACCTATGATATATATGAGATACATATATAGAATAAAAAAATTTCCATTTCACCATCTCTCCTGGAAATCCAAGTATTAATGAGCCTAAAAATGATTCTCCATTAAATATGTTAATATATTACAAACATATTATGAAAATTAGTGGTTTTAATTTGGAAATTTAATACATTATTTGGCCAAAATTAAAATAATAATCTAGTACATTAAAAATTATAACTTACTGTCACGGTGGAAATTAATATTTTGCGGAAACTCTATGGAAAAAACTATTGAAAGTATTTCATTTACAATTTAGGAATAAATATAATTTGTTTTAAAAAAAATTAGCTACTTATTCCATAGAAACACATTCCAATATTCCTAAAAAAGAAAATATATACCATTTCAAAAAAAATACTTCTCTACTATGAAAATGTTGGGGCTTCTGTAGTCACATCAGTTTAGTTTCTAGAAAATTCATATTGATTTATTTTCTAGAATGAATCATGTAATTACACGCATTTTTTTGTTATTTTTAAATATTATATTAATTTCATACAAGGCCAATCACTAAATTTTATATCAATTTCGAGGACAAAGGTTCTTGGAATAAATGTTTGATAAATATTAAAATATAATATAGCATGAAAGGGATTTTTTTAAAAAAAATTAGTTACATCTAAATGGTTTTCCAAATAAAAAATATGAGGGTAGAATTGCATTAAAAAAAGTGCATTTACTCTATTAGTAACATAACATAGGTTGGATTTGGTATATTGATGAATGACATCATATATGTTTAAACGAATTAAATAAATTAAGAATTTTTTTTTATTTTGATGACGTGGCGACACACCAATTTTATCTATAATATTATTCCTATGTTAGAGAAACAAGGTTATCATAATATCCTTGGATTCATGTGGTGACATTGGAGAGAAAGATCTAGATAATTCCCTAAAGAAGGTGATGATCAAAACTCCAATCGGCGATTGATAATAGATGATCTTAAGACTATCACCATCATCAATGACATGGTCACTGTTCTTAATCGGTGATCGACACAAACTCAAGTAGGGAAATTGATTTAATTTATTTCTTCCCTATTATGGATTTCTATGATGTAAACAGACTAATCCAAAAATATATTATCAATTGATTCTATCATATTTATGAGATGATTTATTTTTCGAGAATTATCTTTAGTTTATTCTTAAATTGTTTTTGGGTTTCTTACCATTCTAATAGTGGCGAGTTGAGATCAACAAAAACATCAATCATGGATCATACCACTCAATTATTTTTTCCCCTCCAATTATCTTTTAAATTTTGATGTACTAAATTATTCCAATGTTTTGACCATAGGAAAATAATCAATCATTGCGCTTCTTATAATTGATGGAATTTACAGTAACCATAGATCTGGCAACGAGATGACTCGTTGGATGTTTGATGGTGTTGTGCACTTTGTTGCATCTGTTGTCAATAAGGTTTCAAGGATTTGATTGGATGACAAGGAGTGTCAATATGTGAATGACAAAGGAAGTGATGGTGATGGTGATGTTGTCCATAAGATGTCATGGATTGAATGGATGGCGAGGAGTTTCAATATGTGAATGACAAAAGAAGTGATGGTGATGGTGATGATTGGAGAGTGATCATGGTACTAAAAAGCATGTCACATAGGAGAATAACTAAGTGGCATAGGAGGTAATGGTTGAAACATTCTCCATTCAAATCAGACAATTGTAGAGCTGATCTTAAGTTCAAAGCACTTGTATCAATAAGATATAATGTCACAACATTGTTAGAAGTCCATGCATTGTCTTCACAATGCATGAGGAGATAAATAAGTGCCATCCACAATCACTAAGTGGATTAGGAATGAAAGTATAACCATTCACATCACTAGGAGGATGAATTTAAGGAGATCCATTCATAAGTGGATGAAGTTAAGATGAACTATCCACAGCTACTATGTGGATGAAGTGGTTTGAATAAGACAATGCACTTACTCTTAGTGCATGAGTATTTGAAGATGATCCAAAATCATCTCCGAGTGGATCATTGATGAACAATGAATAAATATTTGATTCAAGAGCAATGGTTGAAGAAAACCCTTCAGGAATTCCCTCCTAAGTATAGAATAAATGTTGAAGAGGAGATAAGGAATTCTAAAGAAGAAGATGATGTGAAGAAGAAGAGAATGGCTTGAAGTAGACTTGTTTCTACTTGGTTATTTAACTAAGTATACAAGGTGGAGGATATGCAAAAAACATGCTAAGTATTGGGACAGCCTTATGGCCTCTTCCCAAGGCACATGTGGGACTAGGTCACCACGCCCATGGGGAAACCGCAGGGGCCAGCCCAATAGTGGTTGGGCCGTGTGTAAGCCCGAGAGATGCGGAGGTCAACCCGCGCAGCATGGGTGCCAAGGGCGCGCCCGTAGAGGAGCATAGTGGGTTCTAGAGTGCACCCATAGGAGAACTAGTGTGGGGAAGCACCAGAGGGGGGAGGGGAGATTTCTCAACCGATTCTAGGAGAAACTGATTGATAAACCGCTCAAGAACCACAGCACGTTTTGATGTGGGACATGTTTTTAAAAACGTGGAGGAAATCCGGGCTGCTCATCTGATCGCACGTCTGATCACTGTCGTCCATCTCATCCACGGCGTTGTGTTATAATCCCAGTCATCCGATATCATTAAACGAGGATCCAACAATCATGGAATCATCTCCTACCTCTCGCCGAGCCGAGGACTCCCCGCGACGCCTCCCGTGAACCAGAGGCACCTGAGCGATGTAGATGGAGATCCCAGCCACCTCTGATGAAGTTGTTTCCTCCAGTGTGTTTGTATCCTCTTTAAGAACACATACATGCGTTAAAAGTCTCATGCATGCAACGAGATAAAGAATTCGAACTTAGATGAGGCAAACATAATTTCCAAGGCCAAATAGAACCGTGCGAGATTCATGCACGAGAATCAGTTAAACGATCTTGAATGCACACACCAATAACGAAGGATCCCGTGGTTGAAAAAGAAAAAGAAAAAAAAAGAGATTTCCAGGATATCTCATCTATGTTTGAAGATCTGAAAATGCCGCAGATCTCAAGCATTCAAACATTTTAACCCTGCGTTTCTGTTCGCACTCTTTGCCTACAAAAGGAGAAGCCCAAACCGAGAAGAAGTTTCTAATCATCTGAGAGAAGATCCACGAAGCTCTGAGCAACGTAAAGAAAATCTACATGCACCACTTGAGTGGTAGAGCAGCCCGAAGCCACCTGAGGCTTAAAGAGTGACTTTTTCACAACCCCTGTGCGAATGAAGTAAGGAGGAGGCCTCCCTGTGCGCTCCCATGCGCGACAAGGAAGTAGCTGGGCCTTTCGTGCTTGCTTCTTGCAACACTTGTGCGGAAGCAAGTGGATGCACCCCACGCGCCCTCTATGCCGATGAACTCGCGCGGCAGTAGGAAGCCACCGCGCCACCTGTGTGTTAGGAGGGAGCTGCCACACCTACACGGTATATGGAGTTTTCGTGTCACCCGTGATGTAGAAGCTGCCTCACCCTGCGCAGTTGAATGGAGGAGTTGGCCGCATCCTTGCACGCCCTCCTTTGAAGTGGTGCTAATGTAGAAAGCCAATCCCACTTGGGTGTGTGTGTGTGTGCATGGGTTGAATAAGGAAGGCCGTTTGTGAAAAGTGTAGAGGAAGGCCACAACATATCTTGGTTGTGTGTCTGCGAGTGGAGGAAGTTCACACCATCTTTGTGTGTGTGTGTGAAAAGAAACAAGAATATCCTACGGGTTGTGTGTGTGAGAAACAAGTGAAGAGGCCATTACCTTAGAGTGTGCACAAGTGGAGTGTGCACACTTTTAAAAATAATAAGAGAACAATGTATGTGCAGATAAATAAAAAGGTCGTAGCCTTGTATGTGCACATGTGAAGGAGGCCATACCTCTTGTGTGTTCCCAAGTGAAGGAAGAAGATTCCTGCATATCCATGCATGTATGAATAAGTAAACAAGTGGGTGAACACCTTGAGAACAAATAGAGAAGGAGAAATTCACACTAAAGAACAACACACAATTTGGGGTGTGTGAGAATGAATAAGAGAGTGTGACTCCAAGAAGAATGTGTGTGTGTGCTAAAAGGGATTACACCCTTTAAGGGATTATCATACCAAGAAGAAAAGAGGAGATCATTCTTGCGTGCATGCACATGCTCACGTAAAAAAAAGTTTAAATTAGTGTGTGTGCATTTGAGAAGTCCAATAACAAAGGTTCTTGAAGATATTTGATATTTCATTCATGTCATGCATGAATATTGAGATGACATGAAAAAATTGCATGAAGATTCAGATATGAAATACACTCAGTGCATGAAGTTGAATCGAAGAGAGACTGAAGATAGAATGAATTTAAAGAAATCATTTATCTGAGTTCTTCAATAGTTGAGAAGACAAAGAAGATTGAGTGGGCATACTCAATGAAAAAAATATAATTTCCAATCAAGATTCTTGAAGACAGAGGACATGTCATCATTAGAAGAAGGAGATAAATCCTGAGAAAAGAAGAGGATTATTGGTCCCCAAATTTGATTAGAAGATGTGAGCAAGGCCAAAAAACATTATCCAAGGCTGCTGAAGACTCTTTAAGAGATTCAAAAGAATAATATCTAGTCGTGTGACTAGAGGAGCCAGGAGAAGACCCCCTGTGAGACTCAGGGTGGAGAAGTCTTTGGTGGAAGCTAAAGCAGGCCGGTGGGACTCTGGTAACACTATGGGATGAAGTATAAAGAACCTCATGTAGGACTCAGGAGAGATACCATGTGACTCTGTATAGAACATTGTAATTACTAACCGAATTATAGTAGAGAAATCATGTTGGGGAGTGTAACCAACATGGCAAGGACGCAGGCCTTTGGAGTTGAACCTTGTAAATCATTGTGTTATGTGCCTTTATGTTTACTACATCACTCGAGGAAAGGCTGAGAGACACAATAAGAGTGGATTGAGGACATAACTAGCCATATATGTTTAATTGATAAAGAATCAATTAGTAAAAAGTTTAAAAGTATCACAAATTCACCCCTTCCCCCTCTCAGTGATCGCACTGATCCAGGCACTTCAATTGCTATCAGATAGAGGTTCCCTCTAAATGATCTAAGGGAGTCTTTATGAAGTGCAGATTTGAAGAAATGAGTCAACACCCTCAAATGAAGATATCTGCCAAGACTCAGAAAACTAGAAAAAAGAAACATTCCAAGAAGATGAAGAAGAAGGTTGCTACTAATAGAGAAACACCTTCTATTGAAGGTAATGTGAAAGTCACAACAGATGACAATTCCTTTTATCACTCTTCTCATGATGCCTACTCTAGCTGTGATCATAATGGAACTATCAATGATCTTCTAAATGCACTCAAATTTCTTCGAAAGGCAGTCTCTGGGGAATTGGAAATGTGTATTAGTACAATCATCTGTGATCTTCAAGAAGAAAAATTACAGCTAGAAGAATAATCCAATTCTATGGAAGATCAATTGGCAAGAAGAGTTGGCATAACTGACACTCTCACAAAGCTGGTGAAGGATAAAGATGAAACAATTTCCCTTTTCAGTGAATGAATTGATGATGTCACTGAAGAACTACAAATAAGCATTTGTGAGAATGAATTCGTTGAGATGGTGTTTAAATAGGTTTTCCATGCACTGGAAAAGAGTCATAGAGTTTCAATGGATGTCAAAAATTCTCAACTAGAAGACAATGTAAAAAAGGGTAAAGGAGCTTCAATATTCATTGCAAGAAATGAAGAAGGTGAATGAATACCAGATGAAACAACTGAAAGTGAATTAGAAATGAAGGCTAAGATTTGTTGAGGATGAGAATAACTCTCTCATAATGAAATTCCTATAACTATAGGTGATATTTAAAATTCATAAATTACCCAAATCCAAAAACCTCCCAGTCAGCTGGAAGTAGAAAGGTTTCCACTCAAGTGTGCATTGAGAAGGATGTTTCCAAAAGAATGGAATCCTCTAATGAAAGGGAAACATCTACCAAGAAGAAGGTACCTTGCATCCCATCTTTTAATAATGATTCTAAATGAGTTTCCACAATATATGCAAGATAGAAGAACAAATCAAAACAAGTATGGATGAAGAAGATGAATAAAAAGAGATCTCTTAAAAAAGCACAGAAATTCAAGAAAAAAACCCAACAATCAGAAGAAGTCAAGAAGACATGATTTTTAGGTCAATGTTGGTGCTGCAATAGGTATGGGCACTGTGCAATGGATTGTTGGTAAAATCTTCTAAATGGAAAAGCACAAATGAATACCATGCCATGGGGGAGCAAGCCAGAGAAGAAGAAGAAACATTCACAGGTCCAGAAACATCTGTTTACTGCAAACCGATTTGGAATGTTTGATAACATCTGGGGTGTATGCAAAAGTGGTCATAAGAATGATACATACCTATCTCAAAATGTTTCCAAAGCTGAAAAGAAGAGAAAATCACCGAACTTGGGTACGAAAGAATAATTATCCTTGGAAATCCAGCAGAAGAAAGTTGAAAATGCTCCCAAGAAGATTTTGAAAAAGAAAGAGAAGTCCTTGGAATCCAAATCCAAGAAGGGTGATGCATCTAGAAGGACCACCAAGAAAAAAATGCTTCTACTGTGGAAAGAAAGGTTATACCGTGGATCTTTTTAAACATGCCATGGAACTAAATAGAAGAAAACTGCACACAATATGACAATCAATCCAGAAGAAGAAGAAGGGATTGATTGAAAATAAGCGTCCCAAGAAAGGTAACTTAAAAGCATCAAAGGAACCATGTGGAACATCAAAACATGATTCCTCACTTCCAAATGACATATTATTCATCTGGACAGACGATTTGGAAAGAATGAGAAACGAAGAAAATGCACATGCCAAAGCTAGTGAAAAAGAAAACAAATGATTTCACATGAAAATGATGTTCTATGTGTGAGGTGCAATAAATCTGGCCATATTAGAAATAAATGCATGGCACTCATTCCATCTCAAAAAGAATTCTTCAAGAGAATAAAGATTGCACCAGGAGATTCTAGTGCTCAGAAGGAAATTAGAAGGAGAGGATTCACACACCAAGAAGATGAAGAGGTGTTATGATCCACACCATCACAAACATCATTGAAGATCAAATGTGCAAGTGTGAATAATGGAGAATGTGGAACAACTCGGTTGAGAGAATCTTCTCAACCTTATTGTTCATACTGATGTACCAAGGAGGTTCCATCTTATTCCCTAATAACTGGTATATACATGTTATTACATTTTAGATAATTGAAGATGATGATCACTCTCAAATTAATAATGGTATAGACAGAAAGGAGTGCACCCCTTGAGGGGGAGATATTCTAAAGAAGAGTTTCTTTTGAGATTCATATCATCTTGTGATGAATGAAGGAATTCCAATAAAACATTCATCCCTTTTTTCATAATTGTATTTAACATTTCAATTAAGGGGGAGTGTTTGATTGAAGACAAAATGATGAAAGGGGGAGCTTTATCTTTGCACATGAACTTTCTAATGAGTTTGGTGAACTTTGTGCACGATTTAGAAATTCATTGATATATCTAAAAAATTTCAACCCCTTGAAGCCTAAGCATGATCTAACATGTATAGTGAACTATGGAAAACATTAAATTCCATGGTTACATCAATCTTTTTTTCTAAACTGGGTTAGCACAAATACACTTATAGATGATTTACTAAAGGCTCTTTACTAAAGTGAACATGTCACATCATCCCTCTCTTAGTGATTTTCAAGAAGATACTATTCAAAGGGAGGAAGAAATATTTTGAAGAGAACCACACCACACCTTTTCATTTTGATTCCAATAAGGGGGTGAAAATCTTGGCACACATATTGACCCATTCATATGTGCTCCAGTGACATTGACAACAAAAACAAAGGGGGAGATTGTTGTGCACTGTGTTGCATCTATTGTCAATAAGGTGTCAAGGATTGAATGGAAGACAAGGAGTGTAAATATGTGAATGAAAAAAGAAGTGAGGGTGATGATGATGTTGTCAATAAGATGTCAAGGATTGAATGGATGATAATGTGTGTCAATATGTGACTAAAAAAAGAAGTTATTGTGATGGTGATAATTGGAGAGTGACCATGGCACTAAGAAGCATGTAACTAAGGAGAATCACTAAGTGGAATAAGAGGTAATGGTTGAAACATTCTACATACAAGACACATTATTGTAGAGATGATCATAAGTTCAAAGAACTTGTATCAATAAGATACAATGTCACAACATTGTTAGAAGTCCATGCATTGTCTTCACAATGCATGAGGGGATAAAGAAGTGCCATCCACAATCACTACGTAGATGAGGAATGAAAGGAGAACCATCCACAACACTAGGTGGATGAAGTGAAGGAGATCCATCCATAAGTGGCTGAAGTTATGATGAACCATATACAAATACTAAGTGGATGAAGTGGTTTGAAGAAGACCATGCACAAACTCTTACTGCATGAGGATTTGAAGATGATCCAACCTCATCTCTGATTGGATCATTGAAAAACAATGAAGAAATATTTGATTCAAGAGCAATGGTTGAAGAAAAACCTTCGAGAATTCCCTCCTAAGTAGATAATAAATGTTGAAGAAGAGATGATGAATTATAAGGAATAAGACGAGGTGAAGAAGTGGAGAATGTATTGATGTAGACTTGTTCTTACTTGTTTATTTAACTAAGTATACAAGGTGGAGCTTATGCAAAAAACAGGCCAACTATTGGGCTTGCCTTAGGGCCTCAACCCAAGGAACATTTGGGACTAGGTCACCACGCCCATGGGGAAACCACAGTGGCCAGCCCAATAGCGTCTGGGCCGTGTGTAAGCCCAAGCCACGCGGATGTCAACCCGCGCATCATGGGATCCAATGGCGCGCCCATGGAGGAGCATAGTGGGTGCTAGAGCGCGCCCGTAGGAGAACCGGTGTGGGGAGGCAACAGAGGGGGGAGAGGAGATTTCTGAACTGATGCTAGGAGAAACTGATTGATATACCACGCAAGAACCGCAGTGCGTTTCGATGTGGGAATAGTTTTTAAAAACACGGAGGAAATCATAGCCCCTCATCCGATCGTGCATTTGATCGCTTCCATCCATATCTTCTTCGGCGCTACGTTATATTACCCGCCATCCGAGATCATTAAAAGAGTATCCAATGGTAGTCGCATTATCTCCGACCTCTCACCAAGCCTATGACTCCCTGCGACCCCTCCCACGAACCAGAGGCACCCGAGTGATGTAGATGGAGCTCCCAGCCGCCTCTGATGAAGTTGTTGCCTCCAGTGTGTTCGTATCCTCTTTACGAACACATGCATACATTAAAAGTCGCATGCATGAAACGAGATAAAGAATTAGAACTCGTCTGAGGAAAACAGAGTTTCCATGGCCATGTGGAACCGTGAGAGATTCATGCACGAGAATCAGCCATACAATCTTGAATGCGCACACCAAGAACGAAGGATCATGTGGTTGAAAAGGAAAAAGGAAACAACTTAGATTTCCAGGATATCTCATCCGCGTTTGAAGATCTCAAAATGCCACAGATATCAGGCATTCAACGATTTGAACCCCGCGGTTCTGTTCGCACTCTTTGCCTACAAAAGGAGATTCCAAAACCGAGAAGACGCTGTTAATCGTCTGAGAGAATATATGCAAATCTCTGAGCAATGTTAAAAAAATCTCCGCACACTACTTGCACGGTAGAGTATCCTGAGGCCACCTTAGTCTTTAAGAGAGCCTTTTGCGCCACCCCTGTGTGAAAGAAGTAAGGAGGAGGCCTCCCTGTGTGCTCCCCCACGCGACAGGGAAGAAGCCGGGACTTGCGCGCCTGCTGCCCGTAACACTTGCGTGGTAGCAAGTAGCCGCACCCCGCGAGCCCTATGTGCCCTAGAACTCGCGCGACAGGAGGAAGCCACCGTGCCACCTATGCGGTAGGAGGGAGCTGCCGCACCTGCACGGCAGAAGGAGTTATCGCGTCACCCACGTGGTAGAAGCTGCCGCACCCTGCACAGTTGGAGTCAGGAGATGGCCGCATCCTTGTGCGCCCTCCTTTTAAGTGGTGCTGAAGTGGAAGGCCACACCCACTTGGGTGTGTGTGTGTGTGTGCACGGGTTGAAGAAGGAAGGATGTGTGTTCAAAGTGTAGAGGAAAGCCAGAACATATCATGGTTTTTTTTGTGAATGTGGAGGAAGGCCACAACATCTTTGTGTTTGTGTGTGAAAAGAAATAAGAAGATCCTACGGGTTGTGTGTGTGAGAAACAAGTGAAGAGGCCATAACCATAGAGTGTGCACAAGTGGAGTGTGAACACTTTGAAGAAGAAGAAGCGAACAAAGTGTGTGCAAAGAAAGAAGAAGGTCGTAGCCTTGTATGTGCACAAGTGAAGGTGGTCATACCTCTTGTGTGTTCCCAAGTGAAGTAAGAAGATACATGCTTATCCATGAATGTATGAATAAGAGAACAAGTGGGTGAACACCATGACAAGAATGAGAGAATGAGAAATTCACACTAAAGAACAACACATAATTTGGGGTGTGTGAGAATGAATAAGAGAGTGTGACTCCAAGAAGAAGGTGTGTGTGCTAAAAGAGATTACACCCTTTAAGAGTTTATCACACCAAGAAGATAAGAGGAGAGCATGCTTTCATGCATGCACATGCACACGTAAACAAAGTTTAAATCATTTTGTGTGCATTTGAGAAGTCCAAGAACAAAGGTTCTTGAAGATATTTGAGATTCCATTCAAGTCATGCATGAATATTGAGATTCCATGCAAACATTGCATGAAGATTAAGAGATGCCATGCACTCAGTTCATGAAGCTGAATTGAAGAGAGACTGAATCCAGACTGAAGTTAAAGACATCATTTGTCTGAGTTTTTCAGTAATTGAGAAGACCAAGAAGATTTAGTGGGCATACTCAGTGAAAAAACATATGTTTCAATCAATATTCTTAAAGATAGAGGTAAGTTCATCTTTAGAATAAGGAGATAAATCCAGAGCAAAGAAGAGAAGTCATGGTCACCACATTTGATCAGAAGAAGTGAGAAAGACCAACAGACCTTATCCAAGGCTGTTGAAGACTCTTGAAGAGATTCAAAAGAAGAAGAGCTACTCGTGTGACTTGAGGAGCCAGGTGAAGACCCCCTATGAGACTCCGGGTGGAGAAGTCTTTGGTGGAAGCTGAAGTAGGCCAGTGGTACTCTGGTAACACTATGGGATGTAGTATAAAGAACCTCTTGTGGGACTCAGGAGAGATACAGTGTGACTCTGTATCAACCATTTTAATTACTAACCAAATTATAATAGAGAAACCATGTTGGGGCGTTTAACCAACATGGAAAATATGTAGTCCTTTGGAGCTGAACCTTGTAAATCCAATTGTCCGGTGCCTTTACATTTACTGCATCACTCTAGGAAAGGCTGAGAGACACAAGACGAGTGGATCGAGCCCTTAACAAGCCATAGAGGTTTAATTGATAAATAATCAATTAGTAAAATGTTTAAAAGGATCACTGATTCACCCCCTCCCCCTCTCAGTGATCACACTGATCCTGGAACTTCAAATGGTATCAGAGGGTGGTTCCCTATAAAAGATCAAAGTGAGTCTTTATGATGTGCAGATTTGAAGAAATGATTGAAAACCCTCAAATGAAGATATCTGCCAATACGTAGAAAAATAGAAAGAATAAACAGGCCAAGAAGATGAAGAAGAAGGTTGCTACTAATAGAGAAACACCTTCTATTGAAGGTAATGTGAAAGTCACAACAGATGACAATTCCTTTTATCACTCATCTGATGAATCCTACTCTAGCTGTGACGATGATGGAACTATCAATGATATTCACAATGAGCTCAAATATCTTCAGAAGATAGTCCCCAAGGAAGATTCAATGTGTATTACTACAAGCATCTGTGATCTTCATGAAGAAAAATTACAGCTAGAAGAAAAAGCCAATTCTATGGAAGATTAATTGGCAAGAAGGGTTGGCATTACCAACACTCTCAAAAAGCTGGTGAAGGCTAAAGATGAAACCATTTCCCTTTTCAGTGAACGAATTGATGATGTCACTGAAGAACTACAAAGAAGCATTTGTGAGAAAGAATTCATTGAGAATGTGTTTAAAGAAGTTTTCCATGCATTGGAAAAGAGGCATAGAGATTCAATGGCTGTCAAAAATGCTCAACTAGAAGACAAAGTAAAAAGGGTAAAGGAGCTTGAAAAATCATTGCATGAAATGATGAAGGTGCATGAAGACCAAATAAAACAACTGAAAGAGAATTGGGAAGGAAGGCTAAGATTTGTTGAGGATGAGAATAACTCTGTCAACATGAAATTCTTAGAACGAGATGTGATGTTGAAAAAACAGCAATTACCCAAATTTAAAACCTCCCAGCCAGCTGGAAGTAGAAATGTTTCCACTCATGTGTGCATTGAGAAGGTTGATTCCAAAATAAGTACATCCTCTAATGAAAGGGAAACATCTACCAAGTAGAAGGTACCATCCATCCCATCTTTTACTAATGATTCTAATTTTGTTTCCATAAAATGTGCAGGATGGAAGAATAACTCTAAACAAGTATGGATGAAGAAGATGAAGAAATAGAGATCTCCTGAAAAATCACATCAATTCATGAGAAAGACCCAACAATCATAAGAAGTCAAGAAGACAAGATTTTTTGGTCAATGTTGGTGCTGCAACAGGTATGGGCAATATGCAATGGATTATTGGTACAATCCTCTATATTAAATATCTCAAAGGAAGACCATGCCAAGGGGAGAAAGACAGAGAAGAAGAAGAAACATTCACAGGTCTAGAAACATCTGTTTACTGCTAACAGATTTGGAATGTTTGATAACATCTGGGGTGTATGCACATGTGGTCACAAGAATGATACATACCTATCTACAAATGTTTCCAAAGCTGAAAAGAAGAGAAGATGATAGAACCTGTCTAAGAATGAAGAAGTATCCTTGGGAATCTGGCAGAAGAATGTTGAAAATGCTCCCAAGAATATTCTGAAAAAGAATGATAAGTCCTTGGATTCCAAATCCAAGAAGGGTGATGCATCTAGAAGGACAACCAAGAAAAAAAGCTTCAACGTTGGTAAGATAGGTCATACCATGGATCCTTGTAAAAAATCCATGGAACTAAATAGAAGCAAACTGCACTCAACTGGACAATCAATCCAGAAGAAGAAGAAGGGATTGATTAAAAATAAGCGGCCTAATATAGGTAACTTAAAAGCATCAAAGGAACTATGTGGAACATCCAAATCTGATTCCTCACTTCCAAATGACATATTAATCATCTGCCAGATGATTTGGAAAGAATGATAAAGGAATAAACTTCACATTCCAAAGCTAGTGCAAAAGGAAAAAAATTATTTCACATGAAGATGATGTTCTGTGTGTGAGGTTCAATAAATCTGTCCATATTAGTAATAAATTCATGACACTCATTCCAGCTCAAAAATAAATCTTCAAGAGAATAAAGATTTCACTAGGAGATTATAGTGCTCAGAAGGAACTTAGAATGAGAGGAGTGACACACAAAGAATTTGAAGAGGTTATAAGATCAACACTAGCACAAACATCATTGAAGATCAAATGTGAAAGTGTGGAGAATGGAGAAAGTGGATGATCTCGGTTGAGAGAATCTCCTCATCCTTGTTGTTCAAACTAATGAATCAAGGAGGTTCCATCTTATTCTCTAATCACTGGTATATACATGTGTTTACATTTCAGGGAACTGAAGATGATGATCACTCTCAAATTACGAATGGTATGGACAGAATGGAGTGCACCCGTTGAGGGGGAGCTAATCTGAAGAAGATGATCTTTTGAGATTCAAATCATCTTGTGAAGAATGATGGTATTCCAATCACACATCCATCCCTTGTTTCTTATTTGTATTTAACATGTCAATTAAGGGGGAGTGTTTTATTGAAGACAAAAGGATGAAAGGGGGAGATCTATCATTGCACCTGTACTTCCTAATGAGTTTGGTGAAGTATGTGTAGGATTTAGCAATTCATTGATATATCTGAAAAATTTCAACCCCTTGAAGCCTAAGCATGATCTAACATGTATAGTGAATTGTGGACATCATTGAATTCCTTGGTTACATCACTCTTGTTTTCTACATCGGGGTAGCCCATGTAGACTTAGAGATGATTTACTAAAGGCACTTTGCTAAATTATACATGTGACATCATCCCTCTCTTAGTGATTTACAAGAAGATTCTATTCAATGGGAGGAAGAAATATTTTGAAGAGCACCACACCACACCTTTGCATTTGGTTTCCTATAAGGGGGAGAAAATCATGGCACACATATTTACCCATTCATATGTGCTCTAGTGATATTGAGAACAAATACAAATGGGGAGATTGTTGTGCACTATGTTGCATCTATTGTCAATATGGTGTCAAGGATTGAATGGATGGTAAGGAGTGTCAATTCGGGAATGACAAAGGAAGTGATGGTGATGGTGATTTGGTAAATAAGATTTCAAGGATTGAATGGATGACAATGAGTGTCAATTTGGGAATGATAAAAGAAGTGATGGTGCTGGTGATTATTGGAGAGTGGCCATGGTATAAAGAAGCATGTCACTTAGGAGAATCACTAAGTGGCATAGGAGGTAATGGTTGAAACATTCTCCATAAAAATCAGATGATTTTAGAGATAATCATAAGTTCAAAGCACTTGTATCAATAAGATACAATGTCATGACATTGTTAGAAGTCCATGAATTGTCTTCACAATACATGAAGAGATAATGAAGTGTCATCCACAATCACTAGGTGGATGAGGAAGGAAAGGAGAACCATCCACATCACTAGGTGGATGAAGTGAAGGAGATCCATCCATAAGTCGATGAAGTTAAGATGAACCATACACAACTACTAAGTGGATGAAGTGGTTTGAAGAAGACCATGCACTAACTCTTAGTTCATCAAGATTTGAAGATGATCCAACCTCATCTCTGATTGGATCATTGAAGAACAATGAAGTAATATTTGATTCAAGAGAAACGGTTGAATAAAATCCTTCGGGAATTCCCTCCTAAGTAGAGAATAAATGTTGAAGAGGAGATGAGGAACTCTATAGAAGAAGAGGAGGTGAAGAAGAGGAGAATGGTTGAAGTAGACTTGTGCATACTTGGTAATTTAACTAAGTATACAAGGTGGAGATTATGCAAAAAACATGCCATCTATTGGGCTAGCATTAGGGTATCAACCCATGGCACATGTGGGACTAGGTCACCACACCCATGGGGAAATGATAGGGGCCAGAATAATAGCGGTCGGGCTGTGTGTAATCCCGAGCCATGCAGAGGTCAACCCGTGCAGCATGGGCGCCAAGGGCGCGCCCATGGAGGAGCATAGTGGGCGCTAGAGCGCGCCCGTAGGAGAACAGGTGCTGGGAAGAACATGAGGGGGGAGAGGAGATTTCAGAAATAATTCTATGAGAAACTGATTGATAAACCGCGCAAGAACCGTGGCACGTTTTGATATGGGACGAGTTTTTAAAAATGCGGAGGAAATCATGGCCGCTCATCTGATCGCGCGTCTGATCGCTGCCGTCCATCTCATCTGTGGTGTTGCATTCTAATCCCAGCTTTCTAAGATCATTAAACGAGGATCCAACGGCCGTGGAATCATATACTACCTCTCGCCGATCCGAGGACTCCCCGCGATGCCTCCCACGAACCAGAGGCACATGAGCCATGCAGATGGCGCTCCCGAACGCCTCTGATGAAGCTGTTTCCTCTATTGTTTTCGTATCCTCCTTACGAACACATGCATGCGTTAAAAGTTTCATGCATGCAATGAGATATAGAATTCGAGATCGGTCGAGGAAAACGGAGTTTCCAAGGCCACTTGGAACCATGCAAGATTCATGCACGAGAATCAGCCATACGATCTTGAATGCGCACACCATGAACAAAGGAACCCTTGGTTAAAAAAAGGTAACACAAGAGATTTATGGGATATCTCATCCGCATTTGAAGATCTCAAAACGCTTCATATATTGGGCATTCACAGATTTGAACCCCGGTTGTTTGATCGCACTCTTTGCCTACAAAGAAATAATCCCAAACCGAGAATATGATGCTGATCGTCTGAGAGAAGATCTGTGAAGCTCTGAGCAATGCGAAGAAAATCTCTGCGCACCACTTGCCCGGTAGAGAAGCCCAGAGCCACCCGAAGCTTCGAGAGAGCCTTTTTGCACAACCCATGTGCAAAGAAGTAAGTAGGAGGCCTCCCTGCGTGACATGGAAGAAGCCGGGCCTTGCACGCCTGCTGCCCGCAACACGTGCGCGGTAGCAAGTGGCCGCACCCCGCGCGCCCTCTATGCCCGCGAACTCGCGCGGTGGGAGGAAGCCACCGCACCACCTGCGAGGTAGGAGGGAGCTGCCGCACCTGCGTGGCAGAAAGAGTTGTCGTGTCACCCGCGCAGTAGAAGCTGTCGCACCCAGCGCGGTTGAAGGCAGGAGTTGGCCGCATCCTTGCGCACCCTCCTTTGATGTGGTGATGAACTGGAAGGCCACACCCACTTGGGTGTGTGTGTGTGTTCATGAGTTGAAGATGGATGTCCGTGTGTGAAAAGTGGAGAGGAAGGACACAACATTTCTTGGTTGTGTGTGTGCAAGTGGAGGAAGGCCACACCATCATTGTGTGTGTGTGTGTAAAAAGAAACAAGAAGATCCTACGGGTTGTGTGTGTGAGAAACAAGTGAAGAGGCCATTACCATAGAGTGTGCACAAGTAGAATGTTAACACTTTGTAGAAGAAGATGAGAACAAAGTTTGTGAAAAGAAACAAGAAGGCCATAGCCTTGTATGTGCACAAGTGAAGGAGGCCATACGTCTTGTGTGTGCCCCAGTGAAGGAAGAAGATACATGCATATCCATGCATGTTTGAATAAGTGAACCAGTGGGTGATCACCTTTAGAAGAAAGAGAGAAGGAGAAATTCACACTAAATAACAAAACACAATTTGGTGTATGTGTGAATGAATAAGAGAGTGTGACTCTAAGAAGAAGGTGTGTGTGCTAAAAGAGATTACACCCTTTAATGGTTTGTCACACAAAGATGAAAAGAGGAGAGCATGCTTTCATGCATGCACATGCACACGTAAACGAAGTTTTAATTAGTGTGTGTGCATTCGAGAAGTCCAAGAACAATGGTTCTTGAAGATATTTGAGATTACATTCAAGTCGTGCATGAATATTGCGATGCCATACAACCATTGCATGAAGATTCAGTGCTACCATGCACTCAGTGCATGAAGTTGAATTGAAGAGAGACTGAAGCTAGAATGAAGTTAAACACATCATTTATCTATGTTTTTAAGTAGTTGAGAAGACCAAGAATATTGAGTGGGCATAATTACTGAAAAAACATATTTTCCAATCAATATTCATGAATACAGATGTCGGGTCATCTTTTGAAGAAGGACATAAAGCCTGAGAAAAGAAAAGGAATCATGGTCACCACATTTGACCAGAAGAAGTGAGAAAGGACAACAGACCTTATCCACGGTTGTTGAAGACTATTGAAGAGCTTCAAAAGACGAAGGGCAACTCGTGTAACTCAAGGATCCAGGAGAAGACCCCCTGTGAGACTCAGGGTGGAGAAGACATTGGTGGAAGCTGAAGCAGGCCAGTGGGAATCTGGTAACACTATGGGATGCAGTATAAAGAACCTATTGTGGGTCTCAGGAGAGATACAGTGTGACTATGTATCGACCTTTGTAATTACTAACCTAATTATAGTGGAGGAACCATGTTGGGGTGTTTAACCAACATGGAAAGGATGTAGTCCTTTAGAGCTGAACCTTGTAAATCCTTGTGTCATGTGCCTTTACATTTACTACATCACTCGAGGAATGGATGAGAGATAGATGAAGAGTGGATCGAGGACTTAACAAGCTATAGAGGTTTAATTGATAAAGAATCAATTAGTAAAAAGTTTAAAAGGATCACTAATTCACCCCCTTCCCCTCTCTGGGATCCCACTGATCCGGGGACTTCAGATGGTTGGTGTGAAATGAATCAATTGAATATGGGTTCTGAATCCCCATACTTCGTTGATATGGAAGTATGACCATGATAGCATTTTATGACCTAATTGAAGGACCAAATCCAATATATGTTTTGTTAGAGTGTAAATATGAACATGGAACAACAATTTTTTGGTGAACTGAGCACTTGAAAACAAATTAGAGGATCAATGTAATGAGTGGGAGGAAGAAGTGGGTTTTTTGAAAAAGAAAAAATGATCATCTCAACATGTAATCACTAACAACACAGTATGTGCCCATTTTTTTGATAAACATGGTTGGTACTATAGATAGAAAATAAACAATGGTTGTAGTAAACATATTGACAACAAGGGGTGTACTCCCTTACAAACCATGTGATGGATATTATACAAGGTTTACCCCGCATACTAGTACATGGTTTGGGATACATGGGTTGATGTTGTGTACTAGAAAATGGCCACAATACACTAGTGGACCCCTTGATGACAGCACATCAGTATGACTTCTCCTAAATTATTTATACCACTCCTATAAATGTCATGGTTTAAAGGACATGGGGAATAGTATGTGTGATGTATCCATGGCTAAGGGACATGGAATGTTACCCTAGTCCAAGCCATATACCCCTTACTGTAAGGATTGGGATTCTTTTTCATTATAATATGGATAAGATTCAATTAGGGTTTGTTCCACTTATTGTATTTTTGATGATTGGATCAATTCATTTCATACACCTACTACAATGATCCCTTCATCCAAACTTCCATGATATTGTTTATGGTATCCCGATGAGAGTCCCGGAGTGGGATCCTCTATTTTTCTTTATAACCTAGGTGGAGTTCTTTGTATCATCATAACTAACACTATATGGGAAAAGATCCACTACATAGAAAGATAATCCATATTGAGTTGTTGGTATCACTCCATTTCCAAAGCAATGATGCCCATATTTTGTATAATAGTCTATTTAGATATATCAGTGTATCTCTCCCATGATAGTACCCGATGATTAGTACATATTGGATAGATTTTATCTGTGTTATCACACTCTGGACTTTGTTCTCTCAGATGAGTGCTTTTCAGAATCTTCGAGAAGAGATCCTAGTCCTTATATACTATGGTTCTGAAAAACCTAAAGATTGTGTGTCTTGGATTGAGTTTATCAAGATGTTTGGGTTATATGTGTTGTATAAAAATACCTATGTAGAGAAAATTGTAATATTTCTTTTCTGTATTACATTTTGGTTCCTGGGGGTCTAGTAGAGTATTGGTATACTCACCCCTACATAGAATTTTCCTACATGTGGCAAGTCTTGTGTAGATTAATGACCATCTAATATATTCTTAGGAAAAGTAGGACCAATAGACCGTAGTGAGACTTGACATACTAGGGTGTATTCTTATAGCATTTAAATAGTAGTCTATGTACCATTTACTTATTATTCGAACTCATGTTACAGAATTATAATTGGGGGATTGTATTCCACACTATTTTACGTTACATACATCTTATCATAATCTACATATTGGATATAGTTGTACGCTAGCATTGTTTAATTAGTGATTTTTTTTACATTTTCTCATTTTGTTGGATTGGATGTGTTTTGGTTGGTATATATACATTGTGAATTCCTCCCAAGTTATTGAAATTCTTACTCAGTGCTAGTCACTGGCCTGTTTCATTTTGGAGGTTTTCTTGGGGAGTCACGACATAGGCCCCACTAGGACGGGTCATGAAACAGTTGTTTCAGTGGATTAGTGTTTACATTAATATGGGTATTTAGTGAGACTGGGTTAGGGAAGCTGTGTTATGTGTTTTGTGTATTAATTCTAGGCCCGGGACACCAGTGATGGTGTAGAGGATGACGTATCCATAAACCAAGAATCTGATAACCTACATCATTACTTGGTACATGAGAACATTTTTGGCAGAAAAAATAAATGTAAAAGAATCATATAAGAATGGGATGTGGATTCCATGTGTTTATTAAGTCAGTACTCCAGATATACTAATCCATTTTATTATAACCGATTTACATTTAGGATTATGCTATGATGTATACCTTCTAGGATTCAATGACTTGATCACAATGATGACTCCCTCAATGATAAGGCTTTGATTCATGGAAAATTTTAAATGATGTTACCAACATTTGGTGCACTATCCATATAGCTACATGTACACAATACATAATTCCCATAGTGCATGTGGATGAGTAATGATGGTTGAGCATGCTTCATGAGTTTTATATATAGGGAACCCTCTGGTTTTGAGGTGACCTTGAACCATATGATGCTAAGGACCGGCTTGAGGTGGATATCATTGTTTTTAGTCTTATAAAAACACTAGATACTTAGATGGTGGTCCTATTGAAGATATTTCAAGAGGGATGAGTTGGACAATTATGGATATTGGTTACAAGGACTCCTAAAGAGACAAATCATTCATTGAAAGAGTTCATGATATTATCCATTGAGGACTTATCACCAGTTATGTTGATGGATATATTTATTCACAAGCTTCACCATCTCTAGAAGGGCGCCATGATTGTATAGGATTATTCATAAAGGCTTTATAATCATTCCATGTACTCTATGGTTATTTCAAAAGATCTGTACTATAGGGATTGGATCCTTGAGTAAGTTATGTGTATAGATATTTGAGATAGTGTTATACCTCTATAAATTATTACTTATGTTGGGGTTATTAAGAAGATTTTGTGGTTGAATTTTTTTAGCTAAGAATTTACAACCAATGATAGTCTGATGTGGGAATGAAAGGGATGATACCTCAGTAGTAGAGAGACAATGATAGTACCAGGGTCCTATAAGGGAAAAAATGTTTAGAGGCAGTCCATGTATAGAGAATATTTAGTTTTGGTCCCATAATGATGGAATATTCAACCAAGAGATATGCGGTTCTATTAATGTGACAACATGGTAATTATCATTTGATATTTTCTTACCCTCAATAATGTTAAAAATGATACCATGGAAGGACCTCCAAGGATGATTTAGTGATAAAATTAGGTATATCATCAAGGTGGATGAAATGGCAGAGGAGTTGGGATAGAAGAATTAGGTGGTTGATATTAAAACTTGTTTCCAACATCACTCGCAGGTGGTCTACATCAGGTTCAGGGAGCTAGAGGAGAGAGGCAAGGATCACTGTATTTGGTAGAGGATCATGACCTAGGGGCTCCCATAATGATTTAAGGTTTGGTCTTTGTATTTTCTACATTAGCAGCAATATTGATATACAACGGTTATACCCATTACATTATTTCCACATATCATGTACAAGACCTACAGATTCTGTTTGAAACATTTACATAACCATTACTATTAGATACACATATTCGAGATGACTCAGTCAACAGAAACATGTTCTTCTAGTGTAACCTCGCCATTGGAGGTGAAAATTTCAGATGGGACATTACTATTGTGGTGTCTTAGCCTTATGAAGTCACTCTTGGTATGGATTAGTTATCTATAGTACATGCCCATATTGATTGTTTTAAGTGAAGCGTGAGGTGTGTCCATTGTGATAGAACCGTGTATTCTTTTGTTGATATAAATGAATCCCAAGTAGAAAAATATGGGATCATGTGTACGAGGGTTCATTTGATTTATCACTAGTAGGATAGCTATACCTTGGTGGAGTAGATGTTGTGACATTCATGTTTCGTACAGTGGTGATGGAGTACCAGGGAATCATTACTAAATAATTTCTTATTTTACATCCCCATCGAGACATAAAATTATACATTGATCTACACCCCGAGATGACATATATATCTACAAAATCATATGGTATGTATCACAAAAAGCTTAATGAGGAGAGGGTGGAGTTAGAGGACTTGTAGAGGAAGGGCTTCGTGATACCCATTGTTTCACTGTGGGCGGACCCCATTTTTTCATAAACGAATACTTGTGATTGAGGTTGTGTGTGTACTACTAGCACATGGTGTAGGTGACCATGATGAATTGGTATTCACTACCAAGGATCGATGTCCTCTTTTCTAATTTGATAGGGGCATTTGGTTCTCGAAGGTTTAACTCAGATAAGGTTATCACCAGTTGTGTGTAGTGGACAAGGAAATACCAATGATTGAATTTTGATGTTGTTATAGTCATTAAGAGTGCATGGTTATTCCCTATGACATTTAAAATACCCAAGTATTGTATAATCGGCTAAAAAACCAATTATATTACCATTACTGAGGCCAATTTGTGGTATTCTTCATTAATGATATCCTTGTGTGCTCAGTTCTATATGAGAACCTTATGAGACACATAAGGATAGTTATGAACATATTTTCTTTAATATCATATTTAATAAATGGTCTCGATGTTCCAGTTTGGATTCAGGTGGTACACTTTATTCAACGTGTTATCTCAGTAGATTGAGTGGCAGTGAATCCGCCCAAGGTTAAGATAGGGTTAGAATGGGATCTCAAATGAATGTGATGGAGGTGTTGTGATTACTTAGCTGAGAGTGATACTATCATAGATTAATAACCGATTTCTATAGGATATCACCATATGTGACATATTTGAATTGAATTGGGTATCCATTCAGGTGGACAATGAAGTGCGTGATGTATTTTCAGGAGTGGAGGTAGAGATTAATGAGCATTCTTATCTTGAGTTTTCTAGAGGTGGGGGTCTAGTACGTAGTGTTCTTTGATGAATTGGGAACTAAGAATGGTTGTTCTATGAAGTTGTGGAAAGAGGTTCTTCCCTATAGTTCAATCCAGTTTAGGTGACATGAGAAAAACTATGTTACCCACAATCATGAGTAAATAGAAGAAGTATTAACACCGAAGATGTGGTGACACTACCAGATGGGTGAGTGGGTTATCATCTACATTAATCACAAACGTTTTGAGTACATATTCCCCCAAAAGGATTTCAATATAAGGTAGAGTATATGACTATATTTCTTCTTTTACTATGGCATTGAGATTGTATAAAATCATGGAATGGGGAACACTATGGAAAATCATTTAGCTGTAGATCTAGTTCACTGTCATTGAATGATTCATCAGAGAAGTTGGCCACATTGTAGTTTTCCATTATTGTTGGAGATGGAGAAAATTACCTATAGTCTATTGTTTTCACCCCTCCACTTTTACACTATGTTAGAGAGGCATGACCTCGTGATAATGACTTTGAGACCTTACATACCTAGATATCCATTGGCATGCTTCTGATGGATATTTAAAAGGTGGTGAGAATATAATTATTATTAGGGGAAACATGATGATTCTATTTATATTGCAGGAATATTTTTTACTATAGTTTCATAAATCATGTTTAGTAGTACATCCGGGTGTGGAAACTATGTATTAGGACCTCTAAATATAGTTTTGGTCGCCAAAAATGATTAATGGTGTTAAAGTGTTTGTCTCTTGATTCATTTATTTTCATCAAGGGAAGGATTAGCTATATATTCATGCTAGATTTCTCAGCCACTTGTTGTATAAAATTAGAAGTGGGATGGAATATAAATGGAAATTGTGATGGAAATACCATGTATGTACGTGGGATATAATTCCATCTAGGTGATCTTTTATCAAATCACCAAGACATTCCACATCCTAGAATTCTGAAATCAGAATTCAGTATTGAACATGGGATGCCTCTATGTGTAGGAGATAGTTTGATCCTATGGTGTTCCGTCCAAAATTATTTCAGAATTTGATGGTCAATTTACGTATAGGTTATGAAAATAACTATATGAGGCATTTGGGTATGAGTTACAATTGATTATAGCATTTCACCCATACACTGACAGTCGTACTAAGCGATCCATTCATGTTCTTGGGGAAATCTTCTGATCATGGTTTATGTAATTAATCTATTCATATGAGGATCACGTACCACTACTATTGTTTTAATAAAATAATACCTACATATCCGCCATTTTTTGGATCCATTCAAAGCATCGTAAGAGAGTCCATGTAGTAACCATATTGCTAGAATGTCCTAGGATATTCAACACTAATGAACCCAAATATGATGGTAGATATAACTGTGATAGTGAAAACCATCTAGGAGTGGATGAAAATTAAGAATATCCATCATAAGTCTTATGTTGACAGAAGATAGAGGCCTTTGGTGATTAATGATGGAGACCATGTGTTCCAACATATTTCACATCAATGTGGTTTATGGATATTTGGTAGAGGTTTTATGATATTTCTAAGGATAATTGGACCTGTTTAGATATTACATAGTGTTGGAGAGTAGGCATACCATTTAGAACTACCCCCATAGTTAGACCGGGTACACGATGTCTTTAATGTGTCGCAACTGAGGAGGAACATGAATGGCCCATATCACATCATCGACTGAGGAATGATGGACATTAAGTATGGGGTGACTTTTTGTGATTACCTATTAGATATTAGGGATCAAAAAGATAATATCCATTATGGGTGATCAATTACATTGGTCTATATCAGAACCCTCATATTTGTTTGTATCATTTTTTATGGATTCTGGGGTTGTAAATCTACATGGTGGGGAGTGTTTAATTACTCCAATTTTACAATTATTATATATAAATATTATATGGATTAAATTCAAGATCAATATCATGGACGAAGTGTGATTTCATGACCCATGGTTATAGGAGAAAATGATTTCAAAATATTAAAATAATAAATAGAACACTAACAATGATTTCATTAAAATTTAGAATAACATCTCAATGAGTTTCCATAGTAAACATTTTAGGGCCCAATTGTGTTCCAGATATCGGTTTTACCATATTCATGACATAACATTTGTCGGTATGGATCGATTATGGATATTCATCACAGACACATAACTTAATAAAATAAATTATGAACATTTATTTTAATTTTTAAACCCAAATATGTATGTAATTTCAATTTAAAAGTATTACTATGTCAGGTATATTTGTTTAACTTCCTAACCATGGAATATCCTGAAGACATTTTATGGATAGATCTAGATAATGTTTTTGAGAAGTAGATAATGGAACCTTATATCAGTGATTGAAGTACACAGATCATGATAGATCTCACCCATGGAAATGATTGTGTGACTATTCTTCATCCGTGAGTGATCCAAATCGAGGTATACTGTGGGTTTTAATTATTTTATTCATTTTTCTTGATTTCTATGATGAACACAATATGATCAATGAACATATTTTCTAGTAGATCAATCATATTTTTCGGTTGAGTTTTTTTAGCAATTATCGAGAGTTGTTTCTTGATTTTTGATTGAATTCATTATCATTCTAATATTGATGATCCAAGATTGATATGAAGATCAATCAAGGTTATTACTTCTTGAATGTTTGTTATTTTCACCCCCAATTATTTCATTCTTCATCCTATGTTTGTATTCATCCCTCTCTTTGAACACCTTGAGAAAAATCAATTGATGCACCTTCGATTCATGTATTAATGATTTGAAACCATAGATCCCGAACCGGGACAACTGGAAGTAGGTGCAATGGTGGGTGTAGGGGAATGCATAACAACACTGTGTCCCAAATATAAATTCTTCAATGATAATGAAAAAATATATGGTTACATTTCTTGAGATGGTTGAATGACATAATCCCATTTATTCGGTGTCCGAGTGGAAAAATGAGTTTAGATTTATAATTTTAAGGGTAAAAGAGCACAAAAACAAAATTCCTAGGGTCAATGGGGCGAGTGGGAGGAAGAATAATGGTTTCATGAAAAACGTCATCCTCATAGAGAGTATCCCCCTTTCTGATGATCTCAATGTGTACATCAGATAATACATATATAATGGGTGGAGCAAAAGGGTTGCAGACAAGTCTTGTACTCCCCCACACAGATTATCATGGATTATTTATAGGGGTTACCCCATGCACTGGTACACAATTCATGATAAACTTATTGAAGTCATGTACTAGCACATAAATAGAGTACAAGGGTGGACCCCGAATGAAAGAACATAGATTGTGACTTCTTATACACATCATGTACCCCTCTTCAGCGTGAATTTCTTTTATGGACATAGGCAGTTACACATGGGTCGAACCTGGGGTCAAGGGACAGAGCTTGTGACCCTTCTACAAGTCGTGTAACAATTTCTACATGGAATGAGCTTATTTCCCTCCATTTCTTGGACAAATTTAGATTAGGGTTTGTTCCCCTTATTGTTTCTCTGAGTGTTGACATGACATTATTCCCACTTCTAGAATTGTGATATATTCTGTAGGACTTCAATGATAGAGTTTCTGAAATACCGTGAGAGGCCCAATGTGTGATCCTCTATTCATATTCATGCCCTTGGTGGAAGTCTTGGTATAAATGTAAGAAACACTATTTGAGTGATGATCCAATACAAAGTAGGATAATCTAGATTGAGTCTTTTGTGAAACCCCTAGGACCTAGATATGATCCTCATATATCATATAATATTTTTTTAGATATAACTAGGTATCTCTATCATGGTAGTTCTTGATGAGTAGTACCTCTAGGACGGAAATCATCATTGCAATCAGACATATTAGTGTGTTATCCCAGATGTATTCTTTGTAGATTATTTGAGCTGAAACCCTCCTGCTATTATAATATGCTGTTATATTACCTCTAAAATGTGTGTCTTGGATTGAGTATGTGTGAATTTTGTTGTTATATGTGTTTTATATATATACCTTGGTATAGATGACAATAATTTCCATTGTTTTATCACTTTTTTGTTTTAGGGTATCCAACTGAGTATATTTATACTCACCCATACTGATTTTTTCACACATATTGTTGCTTGTGCAGATAATCGGCCTTTTGACAAAGCCTTATACGCACCTAGACCAAGCGGCCCATAGTGAGACTATACATATCGAGATCTATTCTTGATTCTTTCAAATAGCAGTTGAAGTACCTTTGACATACATAATGGACTCGTTTTTTGGTCTTCCAGTGGTGGGTCTTGTATTTGGACGTGTTTTAATTTGCATACATCCATTCATACTCTTGTTTTAGGAGATAGTAGTATGCATGAACTATTTACTTAGTGGTGTTTTACATTTCTTCATTTTATGGCCTTGGAGATGTGTGTGTGAGTACAAGTACATAGGAAACACCTATCTTATTAGTGATATGGATACACTGTTCTAGGAAACCACCCTTATCCTATAAGAGGAGAGCTTGGGTAGTTGTAGAATGGGAGCCACATGGATGGATAATGAAAAATAATTTGTTGAATATCAAATGACATATCTTTCATATAAGAATCGATGCTTCTAACATTTTTATGATTGAGCTCTTCCAATGTATAATATCAGTATGAAGCCGATAATAGATCATGATATATAATGATATAGAATATTTATTGTTTATAATATGATTGAAATTATAGAGGAAATGATAAACTGGGTTGTGGACCAAATGATATTTAGATCATGGGATAAATTATCAAATTTATTACATATTTTTTTTCAAAATTATTATCAATTGTGAAATATAATAAATAATTTAAAATATAAACTCAATGAATTTATTTTATTTTATAAATAGAATATGGAATAATTTTTATAATGATGTGAAATAAATTTATCTAATTTCAATTATGTAATAAAATAAATCATTAATATGATAATGGGGAAATTTAAATTTCATGAAATATGATAAATTAAAATTATTTACTTTCAAATAATCCCAATTCACTTATAATTGACAATTTAAATTATATTCAATGGGATTAGTGAAGAATCTCTTAACTAGTTCTCAATATATATTAATTCGTGATTAATAATTCATTTTGAAAATAAATATATCAAGAACAATTCCTCAAATCCAAATGATTCAATCATTAATGATTTATTTAATTCGTTAAAAATTTGATAGCACTAGTGTTCTTACTTTTGAATGATAAAAGATTATAATTGAATAAAAATTTCATTTTTTATTCCTTTAATTATAGTTATGAAAAAAAACTAAATAAATAAATATATATATATTTACATATATATATTCTAATACAATAGTTGTTAATGAAATATATTTTTCTCTAATAGTAAAGGATACTACAGATTTGACAATAAAATGGGAGGATAATAAAATACCAATCGTATGTACTCTATAACTACCAATGTCATCATCTAATAAATAAATCATATTAAAATCCTATGATTTTTGAAAGTGATAGAAATGGGAATTTTTTTTAATCTTAATATAATTTGGTGTAATATCCCATTTTAGCCCACGATCATGATATTGTTTGCTTTGGGCCTAGCCTGCATTGTTTTGTTTTCACTAGGATCTAGCCCTCAGACACCCCCAGGAAAAGGCCTCATGATGGAAGAGGTATCCACTCCACCATATAATGGGGTTATTCGTTCTCCCACTCCTTTGATGTGGGATTGACATAACACACCCCCTAAAAGGTCCCAACATCCTTGCCGGCACATCTAACAACACAGTCCAGCCCACAATCATGATATTGTCCGCTTTAGGTCTAGCCTGTAGATTTTTGTTTTCCTGAGGTTATGGCCCTCACACACCACCCAGGAAAAAGCCACATAATGGGAGAGGTAGTGCCACCTCCTTATAAAGGGGTGCTTCAAGCACCTCCTCCTTAGATGTGGGGTTTCCATACCACGCCTTCCCTAGAAGGGCCCTGCATCCTCGCTGGAACATTAAATAGACACCAGTTCAGATACCATTTGTAAAGGCCCAGTCCCACCCATGACCATGATATTGTCCTCTTTGTGCCTATCTTGCACGGTTTTCCCTAGGTTCATACAAACTTCCACTCTTAAATAAATTCATCCCCGAATTTCCCTATCAAGGCGACATAGAAAAAGAAACCTCAATCAGCTCCAGCCATAGTGATTTTACATCAGCCTCCCTCTCCGATGTCTCGTCATGTACCTTCCCATGCTGCCATATCACTTGAACCAGAGGAAACGATCGGCCACGAAAAACCTTCGTACTGTGATAAAAAATTCAGATAGGAGGCTCCTTGAACGCGGTGTCCACCTCTAACTCAACCTCCTCAAGATGAAAAACAATATATGGGTCTAAGAAGTTGTCTTGAAGCTGAGAATCATGAAAAACATCATGCATAGAACGATACATCTTAGGTAACTGCAACCGATACGCAACCAGACGAACTCTCGCCAACACCTCAAATGGCCTGATGAACCTCAGCAAAATCATAGCTGGCCTCATAATCCTATTGTGTCCCAAAATCAGTGTGATATGTAGAAAAACTTTATCCCCAACATCAAACTCTAGAGGTCGTTTCCGTTGATCAGTATAAGACTTCTGTCGAGACTGTGCAGTAGCCAACTTCTTCTGTTTAAACTCTGTCGGCTCTGAGGCTTTGTATGGTAGGCCATGCCGATCACCCTTATGTTGGCTAGAGGCAAGATGGGTAGATTTTCTGGGACCTCATCCCTTTACTATTCTAGATCGAGTGCAAATTAGGAAGCTATCAGACTCAGAAGGCCTAGTCCTACAAGAGAGTGTGTCAGGAGAGGATGCTTATCCTAGATGGACCATAGGTGAGGACGAGATCTTGTGTTTCCAGGGGAATGTATCAGTGACAACATACATACGTGAGGAGTTGATGTAGGACTTTCATTCCTCAGTTTGGGATGTTCATCCTGGTTTCTCCAAGATGAATCATGATCTACACTGTCAGTATTGTTGGGTAGGTATGAATAGAGGTGTTTCTGGTTTCGTCATAAGGTGTTCCACCTATCAGTAGTTGATGGAGGAGCATCAGTGACCAGAAGGGCTTTTACAGCAGTTACACATTCCTGAGTGGAAGTTGAATGATGTTGTGATGGATGCTGTGATAGGTTTAATGAGGTCTCCTCCAGGGAATGATATAGTTTAGGTTGTCATTGAAAGACTCTCAAAGGTTTCTCCCTAATTCCTGATCAAGGAGACCATCAGTGTTGATGAGTGGGGGCAGTTGTACATGTGAGATATTTTATGTCTACATGGAGTTCGACATTCCATTGTTTCAGAATTGGATGCATGTTTTACTTCTCGGGTCTGGCAGGGTATTTAGAAGGCATTGGGTACACAGGTACTTTTGAGTATAGCTTACCACCCCAATATAGATATACGGTCCGAGGGTATGGCAATGGTGGTTGAGTACATGCATTGAGCATGTATTCTGGATGTTGTATATTCTTGGGAGAAGAACTTACCACTTTTGGAGTTTTCGTAAAATAATAGTTCTCAATAAACTATTGAGATGGCACCTTATGAGGCATTTTCCTGGGGGGTGCCTGAGGGCCATAACCCAGGGAAAAACAAAACAGTGTGGGCTAGGCCAATGTAAAACAATATCATGAGTGTGGGCTGGACTAGGTCATTACAAAATGTATCAGAGCCAGTGTCTATTTGATGTTCCAGTGAGTACGATGGGCCCTTCTTGGGAGGGGGTGGATTAAGGCGATCCCACATTGAAGGAGGAGGAGCACAAATCAACACTTTATAAGGTGGTGTGGATACCTATCCAATCATGAGTCCTTTTAATGGGGGGTGTCTGAGGGATAGAACCAAGGGAAAACAATACTATGCGGGCTAGGACAAAATAGGACAATTTCATGATAGTGGGCAGGAATGGTCGGTTACATTTGGCCTTTTTCAAATGAAATTCACTCAGATTTTCATGAAATAATTCAAGTAATCATGATGCAAAAATAATTTTTACTTTACTAGTGGTCAAATATAATAGTCCCCCAATTATTTCATGATATACATTATTGAGAAATAAATCCCCAAATTCATCCATGTAATACATTTTGTTAGAACTCATTGTAGTTTAATGTATTTTTCCACAATTTATTCCAAGACATTTAATAATGATTAATATATTTTTATTTTATTTATAATATTCAATGTCTTCCAAATAATTCTAAAATCATAGAAAATAATTTTACCCACCCATAATTATAATTTCTAGTACATTTATCAACATCATTTAAAATTTATTTCATGGTTTTTTATTTGTAATAAAAAATCACATAGTAAATCGATATCTAAATAATAAAATTTTAAAAAATATGCATCATTTAATATAAAATTACCTTATTTTTTGACTAAAAATTCATTTGATAAAATAAGAGAACATTAGTATTAATTCCGAGATATACGAAATTTTTTAATGAAATAAAAAACATTTGTATTATTTGAAATATAATATGGAATATGGGGTTATTACAGAACATTAGGTTGTTCAACATAAACTTCCACTATACGAAAAATAAAATATGATAACATTATTTCCATCCATCTAACAAAATTGGACCTTAATATTTGATTCATAGTCTGGGAGAATCGTAATGGTCTCTAATATTTCTACAAGTGAAAAGGCATTGTCATACTCAATAACTTCTTATTTGTTAATGATTTTAAAAAATATTGTATCTATATTCTCTGTGATAAACACAAGAGTATCATATTTATTTCAAAAATTTCATTATGTTCCAATAATAATATAATAAGATGCCTATTAAATAAATATCACATATTATTTCTTTTTTAACTAGTTAAATACTTCTTCCATGAATAAGACCCATTTCTAATCATCTATGTATTTCACTAAGTCATTGTTTTTAGTTTTGATAAATATAATTAAAATACAACAAAGATTCCTTTTTTATGCGAAGTCATAATTCCTTTATCTAAATTTTGCATATTGGTTTCTATGGAATAGTTCACAAGGGTTAAAGGCTATATAGGTAGTACACTCTAAAGTTTAATATTATCCTTTATTACATGATTTGGTTAAGGAAAATAGTGTTCCAAATCATTTTAATTTCTATTTTCAATGATAGTATCATGTATACTGACTTAAAAATAATCAATTAGATCACCAAGTTTGGTAATTGTTTTGTTAAAATGAAAGATTCCGTCAAATTTAAAATTATTTTATTCATAAATAATCATTATCCTATTATTGATAACTCTATAATCCTTGGAACTACAATAATGCCAAATAAATATTAATTTAGCATCATTTGGATTAAATTTATTGTGATTATACTTGTGGTAAATAATGAAAACATTTCCCCAAAATTCATTTATTTATCCATATCATAGACTACAATTTCTCCATAATTAAAAGAGAGATATGTTGAAAATAATAATTACTTGATTTCTTTTATGTCACATCATGTTGTATTCATAACATAATACATAAATCATTAAGAATCATACAGTCAAATAAAATTGTTTTATAAATTTCATGAAATGATCAATTCTCCCATTCAAAAATAACATTCTGTTGAGTTGATTTTGGTAATGAAAGAGTATGATTGAAACCATTGTTTTAATCATTTTAATTGTACTCGTGTTTTTCAAATTATGATCTATGGTCACTTTTTGGGTTATTTTGGTATTTTAATCTTTGTTAAAAAATTTATAATATCCCATAAAAATGGAATATGAATAGTGTTATACACTCAAAAAGAAATCCCAAGTACCTCTAGAAAAATCATCAATAAATACATATTCAAAATATTCCAAATCTTTATATTTATTTTAAAATGGCATAGAAAATTAATATGATTAAGATATAGGAATCTAGATGTATAATCATTTTATATTGATTCAAAGATGACTTTCATTACATTATAATTTATTAAGACTAAAATAATTTATTTTTTTGAAATTATGATGAGGTAACTCTAATAAAAATTGTCCATTGAATAATTTTATCAATGAATATTCATTTTAATATAACATAATTAATTGAAAAATCCATGTTTTATTTATTTTAATATTTAACCAGTTCACTTTTTATCTACTCAAAGACTTATGATCTAGAGTATAATCATTTCTAGTGCTAGGTGCATTAATATTATCAATTTTATCATTAAATGAAGAACATGAATTTTTAGATTGATCATAAAAATATTCTTCAACAAAATATTGAGTGATTTTTGATATACAATTCATTAATCCGAACACATAATGATACTTTATAATGATGATTCATTTTGGATTAAAAATTGACATAACTCATATAATCATTCATTTTATATTATCACCTATAATAAATCATTACACTCTTTCAAGAAACTGTATCCTTATTTCTTGTTTTCCTCATTAATTCGATTTTTCTCTAGAATCCAGATGATTGAAAGCATTTGTAAAAATAAATTACATAATGTTCAGAGATGGATTATTGGTGAATTAAATGTGTTTTGTAATAAATGTGTTAATAGAATCATGGGATCCTCCCCATGTGTAAATGACTCCTCAGATGGATCTATAGTATTTTTTTATACACTGGGTGATAAAATGGCATGGTAAGAGGTTATGTGGCATGTACTGGATCTCCATACATAACTCATGAAATTTATATACTACATGAAATGATTTGACATTATCCAACGATTACCTGATTTGTAATTATAAATTTTCATATTTAGTTAAAAGAATAAAGGTTTTTGGCTTACTTTTTCACTATGGATAACATAAAATATAATGGAATTACCAACAATGTAAATTATAGAGACGATATTTTTAGGGTGTCCTGTGATTGATTATTCATTTCATTAACCATCATCTCTTTAGGATCTTAACAAATCACCATTCTATAATGATTTTTTGAGTATATATTTTATCAAAAATGATCTGTTAGGAAATTAAGGATCATGATATCGGGGTTGTTTCTCTCTAGGTATATGAGGATATATTCTTCATTATATACCTGATTGTGGTAGAATTTTGGAATTATGTTATTGTAATTTTTTATATGTGTTGGTTTTCATTCAACTTTTCTTCTAGATTCATAGTGCGCTATCATTCTAGAGATTGTTTCCATCATTTGTTGTGGTTCTATGGGTGTGAATTATTGATGTATGTGTAATTTTCTCTCATCTTCCCAACCATTTTATGAATTGAATAAATTATAATATGTGTAGAATGATTTTGGGTTTTCTGTTGTATTGGTCTCATTCTCCACATTGTTTGGAAATTCATGGGAATATGTGACACCATGTTTTATGGTGGGTTGTTCCATCTTTATTGTTTTTGGGTAACTTCATTTCTCTTATTTTGTTATATTTTATATTGAAACAAAATGACATGATATGATTTTTTTTGTTTTGGTGGAACTGGGTTTAAATAAAATAGGGTTTTCCCCTTTTTTGAATAAAAATAATGAGTTTGGATGAATTTTGAAATATTATTATGAAATGGTATTAAAATAATGAAAACATAAATGGTTTGATTAATCAGCATGGAAAATAGAGCACAATGGAATGATTAGGTACTTAGTCATTTTGTATAATAATTTCTCTCTTCCACTATGAGGGAATTTTCTCATTGGGTTTTCTCTTCTCTCTAGGGTTGTTATTCTAGGGACTTGTTAGACGTCTTTGAGGGATTATTTTCTAGGGTGTTCCTATTCTCTCTATACTTGATGCATATTTATAGTGGAATGATGTGTATGAAATTTTCTCTATTAGGTATGTTTGTCGATGTTATCCTTACCTAGAGTGATCCCTGGTATAATGTTACTTATTCTTCTGAATTCAGATTATATTATTATGTCATACAACTATGTACTAAATATGACACATGATATAATATTTTTTTAAAATCTTATATCTAATAAGATATTCAGTTATGGAATTCATTGAAACTAATTTACCTATTTTATATTGATATATAGAGTTAGGGGAAATTAAATTGTGTTCCCATGATTTGGATATAGAAACTATTAAACTGTTTTCATGCATAATTTTATTTACAAATGAGAATTATTGGATAATTGTTTAGATATGTGATATGGATCACCAAGGTGAGGGACTACATATCCATGTAAGCTCACACCAGAGACACCACTTTGGGTGTGTTTAGAAATGGTAATTTGATTCAATGTTGGGAAAGGAAATGATCTTCTGTGAGGTGGCAGTTCTTTCTATTAGCTAGGATGGGTAGATAATGGTGAGATGGTATGAGTTTTTTCACACAATAATAGTTTCTTTTTTAATTTTCTACTTTCTGTAGTCTATTGTTTTTGGAATTTTTCATGGATAATTTTTCTACTATTGAGTTTTTTGGTTTCTGTAGTTATTTTAATATTATATAAAATATTTATCTCTTATTTTTTCTAATCTTATATAATATGTTTTGTGTAGTTTCTTCATGCTAGGAGAAATAATCCCCTCTGGTGAATGTATGAATTTAATTTAATAATTTCCTACCAGTGGAAATCTGGATTTCCCTTTAGGTATGTAACGTGTATGGTCGAGTACTAGTTTAATATGTATTCATGTTATTTTTTTGTAGTTTGGTATAAGAGACTGGTTTGGGGTTTTTTCTTTATCAAGGGATATTGGTACATTAGAGATAGGATTGTCCGAACATGAGAGGTATGTTTTGTTGAGTTACTTTCCACATTTATCTATGAGATAACTCATGTTACCATATTATGTTTGGAACTATGTATCATTTTTTGAGTTTTATATATTCTATGTTTTTTGTTATGGGTTTTCTTATTTGAACAGACATTATGCTATCGTCTGATCATTTATTTTGTTTTAGTGTATAGGATTATGCCTTGATAAAATGTTATATGAGTTCCTTAGAATGGTTAAACTAATCATCCTCAAGGAAATCCTCTGATGGAATTAAAAAATATAAAGGATTTCATAAAAGAAGTTTGTTCTTTCAATTAGAATGCACCAGAAGTTCAGAATGAAGTTGTTGAGGTACAACCTAGAACTATCAAAGACAATGATTTATTATGGGAATTTTTTCATTAGAATCCACCATCCATTAAAGGTATTAATAAACTATATGTATCCAATGATAGGATTGAAAATATCAACTAGGTCATCAAAAACCATGATACACTATTTGATATAAATTTTGTGTTTTCAATATTTATACTTGAGTGTTCTAGAATGTATTATTTGGATTATTCGGTACATGTAGATAATACGTGGTCTTGTACTGGAAGGGTAGCAAGACTCTCTTTTTCAGGTAGTTTTGTCTAGATTCATTGATGATGGGAAAATATCTAAATTGCCCCTATCAAAATGAAGGAGAGCATTCATTTTCATCTTACACAAATTTGTTTGTTGAGATGGTTTGTTTTTCATCATAGGTCTTGAAGAATGGATAGTTTAAGGATCAAATGAACTTTTATGGTTTGGGACTACATAACAGATTATAAATCTTTATGTCGAAGCTTCCAACATAGGAAGAGATATTGGACAAGGTCATGATGGATGAAATGAGAACTACATGAAAGGTTGTATGTTATACACACTCACTTCCACCTTGTTTTGGCTTCCTTGGTGCAATTGGGAAAAAGAGATATTAGAGGGATCATCACATGAGAGGTGGATGTTGTTCTCGTAAGAACATCTATTGGGAATAAAAAATTACAACAAGTGGTGTACCACTTAATATCTATCTATTTGGTATTACTAGACATATATGATGTTATTACCATTCACCCTTATATATGTGTAATATCTATGGGAATTGTGGTCATATACATCATTACTATAAATCTATGTTTATATAATGATATGGTTTCAGATCATCATATCCAATGACTACTCTAGCACTGTTAGATGATTACAAGAATATATGGTTGTAGCAATGAGACTCAATACTGAAGAAACCATAAACAATATTTTTGTTTCCAGTTGAGGTACTTATTGGTCTAGCAATAGGTAAAGTTATCATCATTATTACATCCGTCGTTGTGATTTTCTTATTTAACATTGATTTTGCTAACACATTTATATCGATACATTTTTTATATCGATAACCATTTAAGAGTACTCGCTTCCTTTTATATGGAGTTAGAATCACCCTTGTAATGAGTAAAGAGTAAGGGTTCTAGTGTCCCTATTTATTTATATCATTCAATGATACATAGATAGTTAGGGATTTTTTTATTTGTATGCTTAGTTTGTTTGACATTGTCATTTTGATGGATAGGATGTATACTCATCTGTTTGATGATAATCATTATCATCAGCATGTATCATTTAATATGGATGATTGGATCTCATAAATGTTTCAGTTAAAGGGGAATATGTGGTCTGGTTGTACAAAACATTCCAACCACGATATTTAGAGATTTCCACCTGGTTTTATGGTTGATCTAGATGACATTTCATCTATTTTTTATTATCCAATCATTGTTATAGGTTTTCCTGAAATTTTCCTAGATGATTAATTCATGATTCCTCTTGAGAGGGATATAGTTTTTATAATTTACTAGGCTATAGGGATACTACAAAGACTCGTAAACTTCCAGGAAATTTTTTTCATAAATTCTTTGGGATTTTATGACTACACAATTTCTGACGGCACCTGATTCTGAGGCCTGGTGTGCCCGAAATCAATTTCCAAAGATTAGCTCGGGTACATTCAGTGAACGAACGATCAGTTTTTTTTAACTTTTGAACCAATTCTCAGAATTAAAATCTGAGGGCACCGATGGAGCCTCATCACCTGTAATTGATTAAGAGGGCCTTTAATGAAGATTCATTTTCTTGGGAGGAGTTGTTTAATAAAAGTGGATTAATTAAAAAGGTGAATAAAATTTGTGGTACAATTTTATTCCTAACTAATGTCGTTTTATCCAACATGGGGAAGTTAGGGTGGGACCCAGCAACATCCTAACTACCCATGTGAGGATAAATGTGAGGTGGGGCCCGCACAATCCCCAACACTTCACATTCCCAAAAACCCCCCTTTAAACCCCTTGTAATTAATTGGGTGACTTCTCCTCTCCCACTTTAATAATTCGAATACACATTAATTTAATTAATTGAGCCTCTACAATTAATTGAATTAAGTGTTTTAATTTTGAGTTTTGAATGCATGGAATGTTTTAATAAAATAAGGAGGAACATTATTTTATTTGGGGGTTGGCTTGTTGTGTGGAGACTGGAGGAGAGAGCTCTTGTCCGTTTTGAAGAACATTATCTTCAATGAAGAACGCCAACTCTCTGACAAAGAACGTCGACTTAGAGGCCCAATTTCTTCATCCTATTCTTCCTCCGCGACAAGGGAGGAGACAAAGATGACGACAGAAACGACGATATCGTCCAGAATGCTTGACAAACGTGAACTTCCTTCGAGGTAGGGGTTAATTCGTCAAGTTTAATCTTCAAACTTATTTTATTATATTTTGGCCTCTTGTTATCATTATAACGGGAGGAGATTGGACCACAAAAACACAGCCGATCCTCCTCCCCATTTCTTTTTTATCGCCGTTGATGACTGTGGTGAAGGCGGCGTGGTGTCGTTGCACCGCGAGGGAACAAAGAGGACATCGGATGGAGCGGGATGTGGTGATGGAGTGTGGCGCTGTCGCGCCACGCCGGTGAGGCCGAAGGAGGCCGCTGCCAGGATCGGGCCTCGGAGGAGGGGCGCGGTGCCGTCGAGCCGAACATGAGCATCATGGGGGCTGCGGCCAGGGTGGGTCGCGGCCAGGGCGGGCCACAACGGAGGAGCGCGGTGCCATCGCGCCACGCTGGTTGGACAGGAGCCGTGACCTAAGGCTACGAAAGTATTCAGAGGGGCAGGCGGCTAAGCCGGCCTCCGGCACCACCTGGAGGCAGGACCCAAGGGGGTCCCGCAGTTACACCAAGGCTGACCATTACGAGTAGACGTTTCAGAAAACCAGGGGTGTGGAGTGTAACCCCCCCCCCCCGACAGTTTTTAGGGAGGACCCCACAAGGTTCGCCATTCCACAAACAGGGGACGGCACCCCCCTTTCGCACCTCTCTCAGCCGACAGCTGATCCGCGGCTGGCTTCCGTGCCGGGCCGGAGGCCGTACCAGGCTGGGCCGCCCGCGTCGGGCCGGGCCCCCTGCACCTGGCAACACCGCACCATCCGGGCCGGGCCACCCACGCCTGGCCAGGCCGCACCGGCCAGGTCGGGCCACTCCAAATCGGGCCGAACCCTAGACTCGGGTCGGGTTGACCCGGTTCGGGCCGACCCATGGGGTATTGGGCGGGGTCGGACCGGGCCCAAACCCCTATCTTCGGACCATGATCGTTCAAGCGCCCGTATCATGGACTACAAACCTCCAATCGACGCACCGTTAGTTGAGTAGGGTTCCTTGGTTCGAGAAGTTTATTTCAATATATTACACACGAGGTTTCGATGATGTTTGGGTATAGCAGGGTTGGTTAGAACCCGAAACCAACCGGGCCCTTGGTGCAGAAATGCTTATAACTTGACGACTGGACGTCGGAAAGACGTACTGTCAATTACGTTCAATTCCTCATAGTGAGACGGTTCTTTTGGATTACACCACTCGAGGATTGGACATTGATAGAGTATGGTCGGGATGGTTTATCATAAAAACCAACTGGGCCCTTGGGATGGAAAAGCAAATAACTCTCAGACCGGGCATCTGATTGACGCGCCTTTTGTCGTGTTGCATTCCTATGGACGAGATAGAACTTTGTGATACATCAACTCTGGACTTCATGATATTTAATGTGCCGAACCCCTTGGCTTGTGGAGCGTACCCTCCCGGGATCGAGCATGTTATCTCCGGGTGTAACGTCCCGACCCCAGTTACCCAGAGTCGGAGCATTATTACATAACATTGGCATGATCACAAGAAAGATCAAATCTCGAAAGACCGATTGGTTTAGTAGCCTTGGAAATGCTTGATATATTCATAAAGTTTTACTTTACATCAATAAGTGAAATGCTAAAAAATATATTGTCTCCGTATTCCACACTCGTATCCCCACATACTATCCCTACATGTCATTCATAACATACTTCTTCACATCCTGGAAATAATAAAACATAGAAAAGGGGTGAGCTCAAATGCCTAGTAAGGATAACAATATAGTGGAAACTTTCAAAAATAATCATAAACATTTAATGAAATGTATAACTAAAACAAAATCATTTTAAACACGAACTTCAACATATTATAGCAAAAGTAAAATGAAATAATGCCATTTACTTATTCACATGGATATTCTACTAATCGAATAATCACATGCAATATCAATAACCACTTTCATAATGATGGAATGCATAATGCCAGACTATCATAATAACATAGCCAAGGCCTCGTGCCAAGACTACAAATAAGATTTTTCCAAGGACTTGTGACAAGACACTAGTTTGTCTCATGAGACCTACCGATGCATCGAGGAGCTATAGCAGGCTCCACCCGTCACATATTAAGTCCAATGCATTCCCATATGAAAAGGTTTAAAAATAACATAAACATTTGTATTAAAACTATCATACGAAATGTAAATACTTCATCCATAAACCATGAATGGTCTAAAAACAACACATCCATAGTCAAACATATCACAAAACCTTCAATACAATATAGATGTTTTTTATCATAATAAATCAACTTGAAATAAGCGTAAAATCCATCAAAGGATGTTGACATAGAAGAAATCAAAACTCTTTTTAGAGAAATATATCATTCTATTTTGAAATAATTTAAGAGTAATATATTTATAAAATAAAACATTTTCTTTGAAAATATTCTTATAAGCTTGTAAGGGAATCTTCGAAGATATTATAACGGTGGAAACTAACCGCACTCGCCGTAGAAGTTAAAAAAACATTCTTACCTTAATTTTGTCGAAAAGGTTAAAAAGCACTATGTTTGGAAAATGACGGAAAGATTCCTCTATAAAACTCTTATAAAAAGTCAAACAAGGGTATAAATGAATTTATCCCATATTCTTTTAAATAGTAAATTTTTTTTGAAATACATTTTTAAGAAACATGGATGTGTATGATAAAGAGATCCTAGTAGATTATTACGTATAAAAAACCTCGGATAATGAAGAGATTGTGAAATAACCCGTACCTTGTACTTTTTCATTGGTTGGAGTAGGTTAACCTCCTGTATAATGGTGAAATAATTGTTATTAAATTATACAATAATCATATACATAAATATGATATCATATATGATCTTTTAACATTGATTTGTTAATAATATCTTAGTATTATTATTGTTTGGGGTGTTAACTTACTCATTTTATTTTATATGTTTTGTTATGTAAGACATGTTTGTCATTGATAGGTTGTATCTTAATCATATAAATAATGATATCAAGTCCTTAGATACTATTATTAATAATTAAATGAGAATTATACTTGAATGGATGTGATGGAGAACGAATCTCATCGCGTTCGTGGAGACGGTAGACCATACGTACGCACGAGCGACAATATAATTCTTTTGATATTAAAATAATATATAATTGGATGGTTTATAATATATAAATAACCATTATCATGTTACATTTATTATTTACATGAATTACACATCAATATTATACCCATCCAAATAATCATTTATTGAATAACAATTACACCATGACGTGGAGTCGGTAAGTCGTACGTACGCACGTTTGGTGACATGTTATTCAAAGTATGGATAGAATACTGAATATGGTTGTACCATATTTATAATAACATCACAATATATATATGATACTGGAGTTATTATTTTCGAATGGTAACAACAAAGGAAGAAGAAGTGGAAGAAGAAAGGAACTTGGAAAAGGGTGGTGAAATCATTACCTCTTCTCCGGGTTCTTCCTTTTCATTTGATCAAAAGGGATCCTTAGGTTGGATTTCTCATCCAAAAAAGGCCACTAGGTTGTATTGAGGGAAGTTGGGAGAGTATTTGGGCAGAGTTTTGCCGAGCCAAAAGGCTTTGAAGGCGTGATGTTATGAGAAGGGGGAGTGCCCTTTTATAAGAGGGGTGAGGAGAACCTTTGGAAAAGGTAGAAATATTAATTTATAATAAATTAATATTCGGTTTATAATGGCTCCAAAGATTATTATTCAAAGGTTATGGTGGGGATAGGTATAAAACCATTCAACCAATATAATTTAGACAGGTTTGAGTCATTATACTAACCTTATCTTTAAGTCTTAATTCTTAGTTAATTAGTTTCACTTTTACAATGTCTCTTTGTATTTTTGTATTATATGGTTAATAAACATACTATATACATCCAACCGACCACCAAGTGGTCCATTAATGATACATATATCATGATAGAAGTCTCTTGGCCGAACCTAGGATTTTTAGGAATTTAATATCAATTAATAATATAATATTTGTTTTAAAAACTCTTTTATGTCAATTTTGACACTAATCAATAGTTGATTTTTTTGAAACTCATAACAGAATGATTACTTCAAAAACATTTAATTAAATCATTCCTAACATGTCATATTAACAATTAAAATTAGTTTAATTCATAAAAACTCTCAAATTATATTTATTTGGGTATTTATAATATCAATTATTTTAATTTGTCACTATTATGGTAATTAATGCATCATCATTGTGTCATAAGTAAATTAAATTATTTAAACTCTAAAAATTTGAAATAAAATATCGTTATGTATGAAATCTTATTATCTATCTAATGAATATTTACAATCGAATTTATCTTTTTTATAACCCTATATTAAAAATGTTTAAGTAAATATACATTGATTTTAACTCTTTTAACTCTTCTTTTAATTAAATAATAATAAATGTCCTAATCTAATCCATGTGGACCTAAATGATAATATTTTATTCCTAAGGTTGTTTTTGGTCGAGATAAACTTTTCCAATAGAATTAGGACATGTGATAGGGTAATATTAATATCATTTTTACCCTTAATTGACCTATTTAATTTTAACCGTGGTAAATAAAAGTAAAAACGTTAATATTCACCAAAAATTATTTTAATCTCATTGAACCACATTTTACTTCATGATATTAACCGTGTCTCTCGGATTTTCTAAATTCCATTCACAGAAGCGGTAAAATTATGTTTTATGAAAAAATTCAGTTTTTTAACTACCACTTAGTAGTTTCACTATTCATAAAAAATTGAAGTTTTTCAGAACAATTCCAAAATTTCACCCTAAGCTATAATTGATATTCCAATTTCAAAAATGATTTCTATTTTACAATATTCAAAACAAATAAGTTTCATTAATTAATTTTATAATTAATTCCCGCTGTTACAACAAATAGCGTGTTTTTAAGAAACAATATATACCAAAAGATTGACAATTGTTTAGGTCCAATTTCAAAGTGAAATTAATTCTAATGAACACCATTGGATAAAATGCTAAAAATATATTCTAAATATAATTTAAAACCACTCAAATTCATAATTTATCAATATAAATTATTTCGATTAAACATGTTTTTTTAATTAAAATTTATCAATTTTCAATATTCATCAAAATATTAAAGTTATCCCAAAAGTACCAAAACTTCACCTTAGGATAAATTCGATATTCCAAATCCAAAAATGAAGTCCATTTTGAAATATAAAATATATATAATTTCAAAAAGTAGGTATTACTATTCATAATGGCTAGTTTGATCGGTTGTGGTGTGTGTTAGAACTCGATGTTGTGTACAACACACGCTATCACATAATTCAAAGAGAAACGTACCGTAGATGCTTGGGGTGTTACATTCTCCCCTCATTCAAATAATTTCGTCCTTGAAATTTCTAGAATACTACCGTATGAAAAGACTCGGGAGGTTCTTCATCATAAGTTCTTTGGTTTCCCACGTTGCCACTTCCATCTTATGGTTTCTCCACAAAACTTTTACCAGACGCGTCGTCCGGTTTTTCAGTACATGTTCTCTCGTATCAAGAATCATGATGGGATCTTCACAATAAGATAGATCGGGTTCCAGTTACAAATCCTCATAGGTGAGTTCATGCGTTGGGTGAGGCATGTATTTCTTCAATAGAGATACGTGGAACACATCGTGAACTTTGGAGAGACTTGGCGGCATTGCCAATCGGTAAGCTCCAGCCCCAATTTGTTCTAGAATTTCGAAAGGTCCGATGTACCTGGGACTCAATTTACCTTTCTTACCAAAATGTATGACTCCCTTCCATGGAGATACATTCAGGAAAACATGATCACTGACTTGAAATTCCAAATACTTCCTTCGATTATCAGCATAGCTCTTCTGCATACTTTGAGCTGCTTTGATGTGACTTTGGATTGCCTTCACCTTTTCCATCATTTCCTCCACCAGTTCTGGGCCTACATATTTTCTTTCACCAACATCATCGCAACAGGTTGGTGTACGACATCTATTTCCGTATAACTCTTCATATGGAGCCATCTGAATACTCTAATGGAAGCTATTGTTATAGGAAAATTCTACCAGAGGTAAATAATGACCCCACATACCCTGAAAGTCAAGTGATCAAGATCTCAACATGTCTTTTAAGGTTTGAATAGTTCGTTTTGACTTTCCATCCGTTTGAGGGTGGTAAGTTGTGCTCAAATGAAGTTCAGTATCCAGGGATTTCTGAATACTTTTCCAGAACCTTAAAGTAAAACTGAGATCATGATCAGAAAAAATCGATAGGGGTACTCCATGAAGTCTCACAACTTCATTAATATATAGTCTTTCTAGACGTTCCAGGGGTAGATCTTCTCTTATAGCAAGAAAATGTGCTGACATAGTAAGGCGATCAACAATAACCCATATTGCATCATTCCTTCTAGGAGTCTTTGGTAGTCCCATGACAAATTCCATCGTAATATTTTCCCATTTGCACTCCGGTATGGGAAGAGGTTGCATGAATCCTCCAGGCTGTTGCCTTCCAGCTTTCACTTGATGAAAAACCATACATCTTGACACAAAATCATCAATCTCCCTCTTCATGTTGTCCCACCAAAAAATGTTCCTTCAAATCTCTATACATTTTGGTTCTCCCATGGTGTATAGAGAAATTGGAACTATGAGCATCATCCAACAATTCATTTTTTAGATCAGGTTTATCGGGAACACAAAGTCTCTTCCTGAATTACAAAATTCCTTCTTCATACAGAAAGTCTCTCAATCTCCCATCATTCACAGCTTTAATCTTCTTTTGAAATTCTTCATCATCGGTATGAGAACTCTTAATCCTTTCTAGTAAAGATGGTTTGGCAACCATTTGAAAATTCATTGATGTTTCACCTTCCCTGTTTATTCTCATGTCCATCTTCACTAGATCCATGAAAATTGGATCCCTCTCAATTCTCATCACGTTCAAAACTCCATGGTCTTTTCTGCTCAAAGTTTCAGCCACCTTTTTTTCTTTCCCTGGGTGGTAGTGTATCGTACAATCATAATCCTTGAGCAATTCAAGCCATCTTCTTTGCCTCATGTGGAGTTCATTTTGTGAGAAAATATATTTCAAACTCTTGTGATCAGTATAAATCCCACATTTGTCACCATAGAGGTAGTGCCTTTATATCTTCAAAGCAAAGATCACAGCTTCTAACTCGAGATCATGAGTAGGATAGTTTTGTTCATGAATTTTCAACTGTCATGATGCATAGGCAATAACTCTATCATTCTGCATAAGGACACAACCAAGTCCTTTTCTTCGATGCATAACTATAAATAACGAACCCATCATTCCCTGATGGTAGAGTCAATATAGTAACATTGACTAATATTCTCTTCAGCTCTTCAAAACATTCTTCACACTCTTTTTTCCAAAAACATTTAACCCCTTTACATGTGAGATTCGTTAATGGGTTAGCCAATCGAACAAAATTCTAGACGAAACGTCGATAATAACCTACCAACCAATAAAACTACGTACCTAAGTTATACTCATAGGTGCTGGCCATTATTGGATTGCCTTGGTCTTAGAAGGATCAACATAGATTCCATATTTAGAGAAAATATGGCCAAGAAATGAAATCTCCTGAATCCAGAATTCACACTTTCTAAACTTCCCATTTAATTCATGTCTTCTCAGAGTCTTTAAGATAATGCGCAAGTGATTTTCATGACCTTCATAGCTTTTGGAGTATACCAAGATATCATCAATAAATACCACCAAAAATTCATTAAGATACTCCTTGAAAACTCTATTCATCAGATCCATGAATACAGAGGGTGCATTAGTCAATCCAAAAGGTATTATAGTAAACTCGTAATGCCCGTACTTGGTTCAAAATGCTGACTTCAGAATTTCTTCCTTCTTCACACACAACTGATGGTATCCAGATCGAAGGTCAATCTTTGAAAAGTATTGAGATCCATGAAGTTGGTCAAATAAATCATCAATGTGAGGCAGGGGATACTTGTACTTTATTTTTATAGCATTGATCTCCCTATAGTCGATACATAACCTCATAGATCCATCTTTCTTTTTAACAAAAAGAACAGGGGCTCCCCATGGAGAAAAACTAGGGAGAATAAATCCCTTATTACTCAATTCCTCTAATTGTTTCTTTAGTTCAACTAATTCTACAGTGGTCATTCTATAAGGGGTCTTCGATATAGGCCTTGATCCAGGAATTAAATCAATGGAAAACTCAACTTCTCGTTCTGGAGGATATCCAGGTAAATCTTCCGGAAATACATCTACATATTCTTTCACAATATGTACATCCTCTATTTGAACATTCCTTTCCTCGCCCATAGTCAATTCATTCTCTTCCTCCCCAATAATTGAATTTAGTTGAGCTACTGGGGGTGGATCTAGATAACAATTAGGCGGTGACGATTATGCTCTAAAGATATGGTGTTCCTTATCATCATCATCAAGAATCGTAACCTATTTATTCTTACAATAAATCTTTACATCATAGTACGAAAACCAGTCTATACCGAGGATTATATCAAACTCAATCATAGGTATGACGATGAGATCAGCAGATAAAGAAAATTTATGTGCTCTAAAGGGGACTGACTCACAAAACATTGTTGCAATGATACTTTCCTTAGGAGTTTTAACTGACAACTCCCTTGTTAAATCAAATTGGAAATATCTACTTTTCTTAGCAAACTGGGAAGATATGAAACAATGCGATGATCCAAAATCAAATAATGAATTTTCTAAACTTGAGGAAACCATTAAATTACCTGCCACCACGTCTTTTGGAGCTTCTACCTCAGCAGTAGTGATAGTATAAGCTTGGACTTGATCCCTTGGCCTTTTCTGAGGTAAGTTCTCCGGATGCTGAGAACATTCATTTGAATAATGTCCCATCTCCCTGCAATTGTAGCATTGAACATTGGTAGATTCCTTCTTCCCCTTGCAATCACGAGCTTGGTGGCCTTTTCACCACACTTGTAACAGACACCCATTCCCTTCAAGAAATTACCAGGGTGTTTCTTCCCACATTTACCACATGATGGATATTCAACCATTCCCTTATTCCCCTTATTTCCATTCCCAGATTGATCAACATGTCTCTTCTTCTCTTGATTTTCTTTAAAGTCATAAGAATTAGAGAATTCCTTTTCTGTTTTGATAGCATATGAGACAATGTCTTCGTACGACGAGAAGGATTGTGAGACTAATGCTCGATGGAGAAACGTTTTTAACCCATCAAAGAAATGATCAATCTTACTTCTTGGGTTACGTATATAATCTCCAGTATACCTTTCTGACCTTGTAATGTTAGCCTCATACTTTGTGACATTCTCATCCTCCTTTTGTCTCAGACTCAGAAATTGACTTTTTATATCTACTCAATGGTCGTGAGGAAAGTTATTTTCTAAAAACAGATCTTTGAACTCCCTCCATTCCATATTTGATACTTCATCATCTTCCTTCATATTTTGAATCAATGACCTCCATTGATCAGCATCTCCAGTGAGTCGGTAAACTGCCATGATTACCTTTTCCCTTTCACTACTCCCTAAATCCTGAAATATTTTCTCTAGGGAATTTATCCATTGCTCAGCTAGTAAGGGATTTGTACTTCCATTGAAAGTTGGTGTTTGTTTCCTCATGAATCGATCTAACATTGATCCTCAATGCTGCGGATCAGGGTGCTGCATACGGGTAAGGTTATTATTTATAACCTGAGTGAGTTGTCCCAGTATGGTGATTAGCTGATCGGCACCAGTTGCATCACCAGCTCCACTATAATTATATTGAGTAGGATGGAAATCCCTACATGGAGTACGTGCATTGATACAGTTTCCTTTTCTTCCACTAGGTGCCATTTCTAAACAATGGTATAAACTAGATCAGTTTATGAATCAAAATACATAATCCCATACTGATAAAACACTTAACACAAATTGAACAATTTATGGATATAATCCATAATCATAAAAATGTTTTCTTTGAGGAAGTATATAATCATAAACCCTTCATAATTATTTGTAATGAAAATGAGAGTTATCCTAAGCATATCCCCCGGGAGTGTCGTAACCTAGAGTGCAGCAAGGCCCGTTGTCCTGCACCAGTTCCCATTCAAGTCTAGCTCAAAGCGGTGTTTTCGGGTTTTACCCCTAGGTACATCTGTTCCAGAGCCGCCTCTACCTTCTCGTATCCAAACAGGGATGTATTGCTTGGAAAACTCACAAAATCTCTACAATACCAATATTCTAGGAAGTTCTTCTATACTAATCCTCAAAGTCCATATTAAATCTATGTGATCTATTCAAAGTTTATCTAAATCTATCTTCCAAGGTTTTTACTAAAATTCATCTGATACCAACTGTAACACCCCGACCCCAGTTACCCAGAGTCGGTGCATTATTACCTAACATTGGCATGATCACAAGAAAGATCAAATCTCGAAAGACCAAATGGTTTAGTTTCTTTGGAAACACTAGATATATTCATAATGTTTTACATTACATCAATAAGTGAAAAGCTAAAATAATATATTTTTTCCATATTCCACACTCGTATCCCCACATACTATCCCTGCAGGTCATTTATAACTTACTTTTTCGCATCCCGGGAAAAATAAAACATAGAAAATGGGTGAGCTCAAATGCCCAGTAAGGATAACAATATAGCGGAAACTTTCAAAAATAATCATAAACATTTAAGGCAATGTATAACTAAAACAAAAGCCTTTTAAACATGAACATCAACATAGTATGGAGAAAGTAAAATGAAATAATTCCATTTACTTATTAACATGGATATTCTACTAATTGAATAATCACATGCAATATCAATAACCACTTTCATAATGATGGAATGCATAATTCCAGACTATCGTAACCACATAGCCAAGGCCTCATGCCAAGACTACAAATAATATTTTTCCAAGGCCTTGTGACAAGACAGTAGTTTGTCTCATGAGACCTACCGATGCATCGAGGAGCTATAGCAGGCTCCACCCGTCACATATTATGTCCAATGCATTCCCATATGAAAAGGTTTAAAAATAACATAAACATTTGTATTAAAACTAGCATACGAAATGTAAATACTTCATCCATAAACCATGAATGGTATAAAAATAACACATCCACATTCAAACATATTAAAAAACATTCAATACAAAATAGAAGTTTTTTATCATAATAAATCAACTTCAAATAAGCGTAAAATCCATCAAAAGATGTTGACATAGATGAAATCAAAACTCTTTTTAGAGAAATATCTCTTTCTATTTTGAAATCATTTAAGAGTCATATATTTATAAAATAAAACATTTTCTTTGAAAATATTATTATAATATTGTAAGTGAAGCTTCGACGATTTTATAACGGCGGAAAATAACTGCACCCGCCGTATAAGTTAAAAAAACATTCTTACCTTAATTATGTCGAAAAGGTTAAAAAGCACCTTGTTTGGAAAACAACGGAAAGATTCATTTATAAAAATCTTATGAAAAGTAAAACAAGGGTATAAATGAATTTAACCCATATTATTTTAAATAGTAAAAATGTTTTGAAATACATTTTTAAGAAACATGGATGTGGATGATAAAGAGAGCCCAGTATATTATTACGTATAAACAACCTCGGATAATGAAGAGATTGTGAAATAAACCTTACCTTGTACTTTTCCTTGGTTAGGGTAGTTTAACCTCCTTTATAATGGTGAAATAATTGATATTAAATTATAAAATAATCATATACATTAATATGATATCATATATGATCTTTTAACATTGATTTGTTAATAATATCTTAGTATTATTATTGTTTCAGGTGTTAACTTACTCATTTTATTTTATATGTTTTGTTATGTAAGCCATGTTTGTCATGGATAGGTTGTATCTTAATCATATCCAGAATTATATCAAGTCCTTAGATACTATAATTAATCATCAAATGAGAATTATACTTGAATGAATATGATGGAGAATGAATCTCATCGCGTTCGTGGTGACGGTAGTCCGTACGTATGCACGAGCGACAATATCATTTTTTTGATATTAAAATAATATATAATAGGATGTTATATCATATATACAGAATCATTATCATGTTACATTTTTTATTTACATGAATTACACATCATTATTATACCCATCCAAATAATAATTTATTGAATAACAATTACACCACGACGTGGAGACGGTAAGCCGTATATACGCACGTATGGTGACATGTTATTCAAAGGATGGATAGAATACTGAATATGGTTGTACCATATTTATAATAACATCATATTATATATATGATACTAGAGTTATTATTTTAGAATGGTAACAACAAAGGAAGAAGAAATGGATGAAGAAATGAACTTGGAAAAGGGTGGTGAAATCATTACCACTTCTTCGTGTTCTTCCTTTTGATTTGATCAAAAGGGCTCCATAGGTTGGCTTTCTGATCAAACAAAGGATTCTAGGTTGTAGTGAGGGAAGTTGGGAGTGTATTTGGGCAGATTTTGGCCGAACCAAAAGGCTTTGAAGGTGTGAAGTAATGGGAAGGGGGAGGGCCCTTTTATAAGAGGGGTGAGGGGCACCTTTGGAAATGCTAGAAATATTAATTTATAATAAATTAATATTCGGTTTCTAATGGCTCCAAAGTTTATTATTCAAAGGTTAAGGTGGGGATAGGTCGAAAAGCATTCAACCAATATAATTTAGACAGGTTTGGGTCATTATACTAACCTTATCTTTAAGTATTAACTCTTAGTTAATTAGTATCACTTTTACAATGTCTCTTTGTATTTTTATATTTTATGGTTAATAAACATACTATATACATCCATCTAACCCCCAAGTGGTCCATTAATGATACACATATCATGATATAAGTCTCTTGGCCGAACCTTATATTTTTAGGAATTTAATATCAATTAATAATATAATATATTTTTAAAAAACTCTTTTATGTCAATGTTGACACTATTCAATAGTTGATTTTTTTGAAACTCATAACAGAATGAGTACTTAGAAAACATTTAATTAAAGAATTCCTAACATGTCATATTAACATATAAAATTAGTTTAATTCATAAAAAGTCTCAAATTATATTTATTTGGGTATTTATAATATCAATTATTTTAATTTGTCACTATTATGATAATTACACCATCATCATTGTGTCATAAATAAATTAAATTATATAAAGTCTAAAAATTAGAAATAAAATATCATTATGTAGGAAATCTTATTATCATTTTAATGAATATTTACAATCGAATGTATCTTATTTATAACCATATATTAAAAATGTTTAAGTAAATAAACTTTGATTTCAACTCTTTTAACTCTTCTTTGAATTAAATAATATTAAATGTCCTAATCTAATCCAAGTGCACCTAAATGATAATATTTTATTCCTAAGGTTGTTTTTGGTCGAGATACACTTGTCCAATAGAATTAGGACATGTGTTAGGGTAATATTAATATCATTTTACCCTTAATTACCCTATTTACTTTTAACCGTGTTAAATAAAAGTAAAAAGTTACTATTCACCAAAAATTATTTTAATCTCATTGAACCACATTTTACTTCTTGATATTATCTGTGTCTCTAAGATTTTTTAAATTCCACTCAGAGAAGCGGTAAAATTATGTTTTATGAAAAAATTCAGTTTTTTAACTACCACTTAGTAGTTTCACTATTCATCAAAAACTGATGTTTTTCAGAACAATGGCAAAATTTCACCCTAAGATATAATTGATATTCCGAATTCAAAAATGATGTCTATTTTACAAAATTACAAACATATATGTTGCATTAATTAATTTTACAATTAATTCCCGCTGTTACAACAAATAACGTGTTTTTAATAAACAATATATACGAAAAGATTGACAATTGTTTAGGTCCAATTTCAAAGTGAAATTAATTCTAATGAACACCATTGGATAAAATGGTAAAAAAATATTCTAAATATACTTTAAAACCACTCAAATTAATAATTTATCAATATAAATTATTTCGATTAAAAAAGTTGTTTTTAATTAAAAATTAGTAATTTTCACTATTCATCAAAATATTAAAGTTATCTGAAAAGTACCAAAATTTCACCTTAGGATTAATTCGATATTCCAAATCCAAAAATGAAGTCGGCTTAGAAATATAAAATATATATAGTCTCAAAAAGTCGGTATTACTATTCATAACGGCTAGTTTGATCGGTTGTGGTGTGTGTTAGAACTTGATGTTGCGTACAACACACGCTATCACATTATTCAAAGAGAAATGTACCGTAGAAGCTTGGGGTGTAACAGCGGGTACCCTAGAGCTAGCTACGACTGCAAAGATGAGGACGACTGTACTTGGATCCTATGTGGGTTCGGCAGCGAGGATGACTGTACTTTGATCCTACGTGGGTTCGGCAGCGAGGAGGACTATACATGGATACTCTGTGGGTTCGGCAGTCATGACGACTCTACTTGGATCCTACGTGGGTTCGGCAATGATGGTTACTATACTTGTATCCTACGTGGGTTCGGCAGTGACAACTTTTGTACTTGGATCATATGTGGGTTCGGCAGAGGAGATGATTTAGAGGCTATATCTAATAATCTCCACCCCTCTTCGAAGGTAGTATACCTATGTGAGCTGAGTCCTGAATTTCAATCATTATCTTCGATATGATTATCTTGCTTTCGTGTGTGGACTGAGTTGTGATTTTCTGTGTGGATTGGGTTGTACTTGGGCTCATGAGTTAGAGCCAAACTGGAATTGATGTCTTAGGTATATGTATGGGTATACACCTCTGTAGAGTTGGTTGATACTTCGTGTTTGTATCATTCCTTTATGGTTTATCCTTTGTGGATTCTAGGAGACCTTCGGGGGTCTCGGGGTCCCTACTGAGTATCATATACTCACCCCTGCATGGGCTATGACTGCACTACATTGTGTTGGTTGTAGATGACAGACAACACTGATTGTGGTTGAGGCTTGTGGAGTGGGACGGTATCCAGAGGTGGACTGTTAGGCAGGACACACTTAGAGCGGATGGTCGGACGCGAGGAGCCGACGAGACTATCTGTACCCACCCTTCAGGTGTGAATTTCGGAGGACAAATTGGTGGTTGCTGCTTTACATTTCAGCTGTTGTACTTTCTTTTCACAGTTGTACTGTACTTTCAGTTGGGTTTGTATACTGGCCCATTTACTTTCGAGCACATACTTTTGTATTCAATTTACTTAGTGTTTACTTCATCTTGCATACTCTATGGTGTTTGTTTTCATATATAAAGGCAATTTCTTCCCTTTTATCAGGATTGATGCCTTTGTTTCTAGTCTCTAGGCCATGGCCTATGGAAGGCGTGCTTGGGGTAGTCACGACATGGGCCTTGAGGACGGGTCTTGACAAATTGGTATTAGAGGAGTCGGTTCGACCACAGAACACAGGACTTTGATAATTTCTTCTATGTGGAGTAATAATGATTATAATATTGAGTCTTGTTATCAGTCTAGGGAGTCCAGTGTTGGTGTGGCGGCCAACGTATCTGTACACCAGGACCCTAACTTCTGATTTTCAACTCAATGCACGAAAACATTGATTGTGTGTGTGTTTCAAATGTTTTCTTTGTGATTACTTTGTGTCAGCTCACCAGGTATACTGTATTAACCATGGTTCAATTTTTTCTTTTTAGGATGGATCCACGATGGCAGCCAGCTAGGGTTCCAAGCTTTGTGTGAGATGGCATGCCACCAAGCGACGAGGTCTCGGTGCAGGGCCCCATTATAGCGGAGGCACCGGCGGTACCTGTACCCGTCGAGCCACCGATTCCACCAGCCCCAGCAGTTGAGAGTGTACGTCGCTTGAGTGAACTGCACGTGTTTCAGTGTCATAGGTCTCTTAGGATCCGTGGAGAGATAGACTCTCAGGAAGCCGAGGACTGGCTGGAGGCTATTTGACCGAATCATCAAATTGGTAGGGACACCACCAGACCTCATGGTGATCCTTGCGGCGAGTCTCCTACACAGCAACATGTAGATGGTGGAGTATGATGCTTCAAGTGCACGAATAGGAATCTCTACATTGGACGGACATCGAGAGCCTCTTCCGCTCAGAGTTCGTTCCAGCCACCCTATGTGCGGTGTGCATCCAGGATTTACTACAGCCGCGGCAGGGCAGCATGACAGTAGCCCAGTACTAGGAGAGATTTACGGATCACTCGCGCTACTCCACGGACATGGTAGGGGACCCATTTTTTCAGGCCCGGACTTTCGAGCAGGGACTAAGGCATGAGATCAGGGCTTCGATGATCTCCCTCAGTATTCCGACATAGGCAGGAGTACTGGAGCTAGCCCTTATTATAGAGATATTTCTTTCTCATCCTACACCAGCAGCAAGGCCTACCGCAGGGCAACATGTAGCGGAGTCTTCTTTTACCGGCAGTAGAAAAATGTCGCAGAGGTCCAAGTAGACCAGACCATCCAGTGGGCGACCTCAGGATACTAGTTCGGATGTGTGGGGAACACACAGTAGAGCCATTCATACGAGAGGATGATAGTCCTATGCATGCGGCAGGCAGGGCCACATGGCTCGTGACTTCCCGACCCGCCATGCGGGGAAGTAGAATATGGTTGAGGGAACAACCAAGCATAGGCAAGGGTTGGACCGTGGTGGTCCACATGGAGCAGGTGGACGAGGCAGAGGATCTGGCCGAGCAGCAGGTGGTGGACGACGCTTCGAGGCTCTACCACCACCACCACTAGGAGGTCCACCCCAACCATAGGGAGCTGGCGGACAGAGGAAGGCTCAGCTTCAAGAAGGGGAGGCTTTCGACCACGACACACCTAAGATGATTCAAGGTACTATATGTGTCTTCTCCACCCTTGATGCAGTTCTTTTAGAAACATGAGCAATTCATTCTTTCATTGTTGCTTCCCCTGTTCGGATCTCGGAGATTCCGACGGAGTCATTGGCTTGATCATTACTGCGAGAGACTCCTACGGGAGCACATTCGATGATTACACACTAGTTCCTACAGTATTAGCTTACTCTAGGAGGTGAGAGCTTCGGCTAGGATCTTCTTGTAGCAGCGTCGAGGCCTTCCTACATCATATTGGGCATGGATTGTTTATTTACAGTCCATGCTCATATCGACTGTATTAGGCTCAAGGTGTTGTATGTCTGCACCGAAGGGAGTAGGTTCCCCTTCACCAGTGATAAGGGATCCTTTTCAATGCAGGAATGACTCACACAGAGGAGAGGACAGCCGATCACTCATCAGTTGGCTAGTCTCATCCTAGGAGGAGTTGATGCGCGGAGTCCGAGTTTTCCTGTTGTGGTGGATCAGTTTGCGTATGTTTTTCCTAACGTCGTTCCAGGACTACCTCCTTGTAGAGTGGTAGACTTCTATATTGACATGTTCCCCGGGAAAACCCTGATATCTAAACTAGCATATCGGATGACTCCCACTGAGCTTCGTGAGCTGCGGGTACAGTTGGAGGACTTGCAGGGAAAGGGATTTTTCTGACCCAGTGTTTCACCCTGGGCTTCACCGATTTTGTTAGCCATGAAGTCGGATGGGAGATTGCGTCTTTGTGATGACTACCGTCGCCTGAACCAAGTGACTGTGAAGAACAAGTATCCACTTCCGATGATAGATGATCTCTTCAATCAGATCAAGGGAGCACACTAGTTCTCAAAGATAGCCCTCAAGTCATTCTGTCATCAGCTTCGAGTTTGAGATGAGGATATGGAGAAGATAGCTTTCAGATGTCGGTATGGCCACTATGAGTTCATGGTTATGCATTTTTGCATAACCAACACTCTAGCAGTGTCCATGAGTCTCATGAACAGGATCTTCCAGCCTTTCCTCGATTGATTTCCCGTAGTCTTCATCGACGACATATTGATTTACTCAACTACTGTGGAGGAGCACACCTACCAGTTGCGGGGTGTAATGAACACACTCTGAGAGCACCAGCTTTATGGTAAGCTCTCTAAGTGTCAGTTCTGGATTCGAGAGGTACACTTCTTAGGGAACGTCATCTCTGAGGCGTGAGTTTTAGTGGATCCTACGAATATCGAGGTAGTTGTATCTTGGGAGCCACCCAAGAGCATGATGGAGGTGCGGAGTTTCCTAGGTCTGGCAGGGTGCAATCAGAGATTTTTTCCAGACTTCTCCAGAGTTACAGCACCACATAAAGCTTTGACGAAAAATGGGAAACCCTTCATGTGGTCGGATAGATGTCAGCATAGCTTCTAGGAGCTTAGATAGAGATTGACCAGTTCACCAATCTTGAGGATACCAGAGGAGGGATAGGGTACGTAGTTTACTATGATGCATCAGGGGCCGTACTCGGGTGTGTCCTGATGTAGGAGCGGGTAGTGATTGCTTATGGTTCACGACATTTGTGGCAACATGAGCTGAACTATGCTACCCATGACCAGGAGTTAGCAGCAGTGGTCTTCGCCTTGAAGATGTAACAGTACTATCAAATGGTCGAGCGCTTTACAGTCTACTCTGACCACAAGATTCTAAGGTACATCTTCTCAAAGAAGGAAATGAACCTGAGATAGCGGTGATGGATCGAGTTCCTCCAAGACTATGACTTTGAAATAGTCTATACACCTGGGAAGGGGAACATAATAGCTGATTCTCTCAGCAAGAGGTCGGACATTCAGCTACTTGGAGAAGCGACAGAGCAGTTAGCGGCTTTGCAGATATCCTTCGTGGATAGAGATGGTGTAGCCTTTCTATAGTCTCTCACAATCACTCCACCGCTACTTCAACGGGTCAGGGAGTCACAGCGTGGGGACGTTGACTGTGAGGCGCGACGTGCTCAGATATCCTCAAGGCTAGCACCCACTGGATTTTCGGAAGGTGGGAATCAAGTCATCCTATTTAGGAGATGTTCCATGGTACCCATTTCATTATTGGAGAAGGAGATGAGGGAGTTTCACACTTCCCCATTGGCGGTATATCCAGTGTAGCAAAGATGTACCAGGATCTCAGACGACATCACTAGTGGCTGGGTATGAGGAAGGTTGTTGCAGAGTTCATTTCATGATGCCTCACTTGCCAGCAGATGATGGTGGAGCACCAGGTACCAGCAGGCTTGGTACACCCCTTAGAGGTCCTAGAGTGGAAGTGTGACAGGATATATATGGATTTCGTGATGGGACATCCATGTACTTCCAGAGGACACATCTCCATCTGGGTGATCGTGGACAAACTCACCAAGCCGGCCCACTTATTACCTATCAGAGAACATGGTTTAGTGGATATATGGGGATGCCTCTACGTTCAGGAGATCGTACGGCTTCTTGGTGTACCATCGTCTATCGTCTCTGATCGAGATGTTGTCTTTACTTCCTGGCTTTGGAAGGGGTTGTAGGAGGCATTTGGGGCGCAACTATTCCATAGCAGTGCCTTTCACCCTTAGACGGATTTCCAGACAGAGAGGACCATTCAAACACTCGAGGACATGCTTAGTTCATGTGTCCTTGAATTTGGTCGCTGTTGGGAGGATCACCTACCCTTGGTGGAGTTTTCTTACAACAACAGCTAGCACTCCGCCATCGGGATGGCACCATACGAGGCATTATACGGCCGAACTTGCATATAACCTCTATGCTGGACAGACCCTAGGGATTCAGTATTCGTAGGATCAGAGAAGGTCCAGGCTACAATAGAGATGGTGCAGATCATCCAGGAACAAATGAGGACTGCATAGAGTCGACAGAAGTCCTATGATGATAGGAGGCGGAGACCACTAGTGTTCGAGGATGGAGACCACATTTTCTTACGGGTCTCACCTCGACATTGACAATGGAGATTTGGTCGGTGTGGAATGTTATATACACGCTTCATCGGACCATTCCAGGTTCTCAGCAAGATAGGTGAGGTGGCTTATATCCTGACTCTTCCACCTCAGTTGCACCGGGTGCACGACGTCTTCCACGTATCTCTGCTGAAGAGATACATGCATGACACAACGCATATCATCGACCACAGGGAGCTGGATATCGATGATGGGGAAAATTTTTTGGAGGTTCTGGTGGATACTGAGGATCGATAGTAGAGGGTCCTACGTGGACGGTCGATTCCTCTAGTGCACAACAGGTGGAAGCACAGATACCTCCAGGAGATCACATGAGAATGAGAGGCCCATATGCGTGTACAGTACCCTCATTTTTTTCCCTAGATTATGATGTAGCTTTACGAGGACATAAATATGTGAGGTGGGTGTAATTTAAAGAGCCTTAAATTTAAAGGAAATTTTATTCATAAATTATTTGGGATTTTACGAGTAAGCAGTTTCTAACGAAACCAGATTCTGAGGCCCGGTGTGCTCGGAATCAATTTCCAAATTTTAGCTCGGGTACGTTTAGTGAATGAACGAGCAGGTTTTTCTAACATTTTTACCGTTGCTCATAATTGAAATTCAACTGCACTGATGGAACATCAGCGCTGGTAATTTCTTAAGAGGACCTTTATTGAAGATGTGTTTTCTTGGGAGGAGTTTTTTAAAAAAAGAGGATTGAATTAAAAGGTGAATAAAATTTGTGGTATAATTTTATTCCTAACTAAGGTGGTTTTATCCTACATGGTGGAGTTAGGGTGGGACCCACCAAAATCCTAACTACCCATGTGAGGATAAATGTGAGGTGGGGCCCGCACAAGCCCCAACCCTTCACATTCTCTAAAACCCCACCCCTCCTTTAAACCCCTTGTAATTAATTGTGTGACATCTCCTCTCCATCTTTAATAATGTCATACCACATTAAATTAATTAATTCAACCTATTCAATTAATTGAATTAAGTGTTATAATTTTGAGTTTTTGAATGCCTAGCATGTTGTAAGAAAATAAGGAGGCACCTTATTTGATTTGGGGGTTGTATTTTTGTGTGGAGAATTGGAGGATAGAGCTCTTGTCCCTTTTGAAGAACATCATCTTCAACGAAGAACACCAACTCTCTGATGAAGAAAATTGACTCAGCGGCCCAGTTTCTTCATCCTCTTCTACCTCCGTGACAAGGGAGGAGACACTGACGACGACGGAAACAACGCCATCGTCCTTGGAACTGGACAAATGTGACCTTTCTTCGAGGTAGGGGTTAATTCTTCAAGTTTCATCTTCGGCCATCATTGATTAAATTTTTGACGATTGTTATCTTTATAATAAGAGGATATCAGACCGCACAAACACGATAAGTCCCACTCCCCTATTCCGGTTGATCATCGGTGGTGATTGTGGTGAAGGTGGCATTGTGTCGTTGCACCACGTGGGAATGAAGAGGACTGTGGCCTGAGCGGGCCACGACGATGGAGTGTGGCGCTGTCGCGCAGCCCTGTTGAGTCTGAAGGAGGCCGCAACCAGAAGAGGGCCACAAAGAAGAGGTGTGATGCCTTCGCACCGTGCAAGAGCATTAAGAGGCCGTGGCCGGGGCAGGCCGCGGTAGAGGATGGTGGCGCTGTCGCACTGCGCTGGTGGGACAGGAGCCACGACCTAAGGCCGCGAAGGTCTTTAAAGGGGTGGCCTGCTGAGCCGGCCGCCGGCACAACCTAGAGGCTAGACCCGAGGGGGTCCCATGGTTCCACCAAGGCTGGCGATTACGGCTGGCCTTTTCGTATAACCGAGAGGGTGTAACCCCTAGTACGCTTTTTTAGGGTGGACCCCACAGTGTCCGTCGTTCCGCAAACAGAGGGTGTCACCCCCCTTCACACCCCGCTCGGCCCACAGCCGAGCTGCGGCCGGCTTCCGAGCCTTGCCGCAGGCCGCACTGGGCCGGGCCTCCCACGCCGGTCCGGGCCTCTCGCACTGGGCAAGGCCTGCCACGTCGGGCTGGGCCGGGCCTCCCCGCTGGTTCGACCCGATCCAGGGTGTATTGGGCCGGTTTGTACCGGGCCCAAACCCCCTATCTTCGGACCAAGAATGTTCAAACGCCCATATCATGGTCTACGGACCTCCGATCGACGCACCTTCATTTATGTAGGGATCCTTGGATTGAGATGGTCCTTTCGGTATATTACACCAAAGGTTTTGGCAATGTTTGGGTATGGCCATGTTTGTTCCAACCCGAAACCAATCGGGACCTTGGGGCGGAAACACTTATAACTTAACGACCGGAAGTCCGAAAGACGTGTCGTCAATTACATTGAATTCCTCCTAGTGAGAAGGTTCTTTTGGATTAATCCACTCGAGTTTTGGATAGAGCTGGAGTACGGTTGGTTTGGTTTAGCTTAAAAACCAACCGGGCCCCTCGGACGGAAAAGCCAATAACTCTCAGACCGGGCATCCGATTGACGCGCCGTCAGTCGCGTTGAGTTCCTATTGACAAGATGGAACTTTGTGATACATCAAAGCGGGACTTAGTGACAGTTTATCTATCAACCCCCTTGGCTCGTAGAGAAAACCCTCTCGGGATCGAGAAAGTTGTGTGCGGGAACCCTAGAGCTGGTTGCGACTGCGACGACGAGGACGACTGTACTTGGATCCTAAGTGGGTTCGGTAGTGAGGAAGACTGTACATGGATCTTACGTGGGTTCGGCAGTGAGCAAGAATGTACTTGGATCCTCCGTGGGTTCGGCAGCGATGACAACTGTACTTGGATCCTTCGTGGGTTCGAAAATGATGGTTACTCTACTTGGATCCTACGTGGGTTTGGGAGTGACGACATCTGTACTTGGATCCTATGTGAGTTCGGTAGAGGATATGATTCATTGGCTACATCTAATCATCTCTACCACCCATTGAATGTAGTATACCCGTATGAGATGAGTCTTGACTTTCAATCATTATCTTCGATATGATTGTCTTGCTTTCCTGTGTGGACTGAGTTGTTCTTTCCATTGCAGACAGGGTTGTACTTGGGCTCGTGAGTTGGAGCCAAACTGGAATTTGATGACTTAGGTATATGTATGGGAATATTCTTAAGTAGAGTTGGTTGATTATTCTTTTTTGTATCCTTCCATTGTGATTTATCCTTTTTGGATTCTGAGATACCATCGGGGGTCTCAGGGTCCCCACTGAGTATCATAGACCCACACCTGCAAGGGTTATGTGCGCACTACGTTGTGTTGGTTGCAGATGACGGACAACACTGATCGTGGTTGTGGCTTGTAGAGAGGGACAATATCCAGAGGTGGACTATCAGGCGGGACATACTCAGAGTGGATGGCCGGACTCGAGGAGCCGACGAGACTATATGTTCCCACCCTTCAGGGGGAAATTCCGGAGGATGACTTGGTGGTTTCTGCTTTACATTTTAGCTGTTGTACTTTCTTTTCACAGTTGTATTCTACTTTCAGTTGGGTTTGTATACTGGACCATTTACATTCCATCAGTATCTTTGGTACTCAATTTACTTATTGTTTACTTAATCATGCATACTCCATGGTTTTTGTTTCCTTATATAAAGGCAATTCCTTCCCTTTTATTCAGATTTTTCCTTTCGTGATAGTCTCCAGCCCCTAACCTATGAAAGGCGGGCTTGGGGTAGTAATGGAACGGGCCCTAGGGACGGGTCGTGACAAATTCGTATCAGAGGAGTCAGTTCAACCGCAGAACTCAGGACTCTGATAATTTCTTCTATGTGGAGCAATGATGTATAGAGTATTAAGTGTGTTTATCAATCCAGGGAGTCCAGTGTTGGTGCGGCGGCAGACGTATCCATACACCAGCACCCTGACTTCTGATTTTTGACTCAGTCCACGAAAACATTAATTGCGTGTGTGTTTCAAAAGTTTTCATTATGATTACTTTGTGCCATCTCACCTGGTATACTGTATTAACCGTGGCACACCTGTTTCTTTTCCGGATGGCCCCACGATGACTTCCAGCTAGAGTTTCATGCTTTGTGCAGGATGTCAACCCACTGAGTGACAAGGCCTCAGTGTAGGGCCCCATTATAGCGGAGGCACCGGTGGTACCTCTACCCGTCGAGCGACTGATTCCACCAGCCCCAGAGCTGAGAGTGCATGTCGCCTGAGTGCACTGCATGAGTTTCAGTGTCAGAGGCCGCCAATGTTCTGTAGAGTGATGGACCCTCAGGAAGCCATGGACTGGCTGGAGGCGGTTTTTCGAGTCTTCAGATGTGTAGGGACACCAGCATAAATCATAGCGATCCTTGCGTTGAGTCTCCTGCACACATCAGCAGGTAGATGGTGGAGCATGATGCTCCAGGTGCACGACGAGGAATCTCTACTTTTGACGGACTTCGAGAGCCTCTTCCACTAGAAATTCATTCCGTCCACCCTCCGTGCGGTGTGCATAGAGGAGTTACTACAGCTGTGGTAGGGAAGCATGACAGTAGCCCAGTATTCGGCGATATTTACTGATCTCTTGCGCTACTCCACAGACATGGTACAAGACCCATTCTTCTGGGCCAAGACCTTTGAGCAGGGACTGAGCCATGAGATCAGGGATTCGATGAATCGCTCAACATTCTAACGTAGGCAATATTACAAGAGCGATCCCTTCTTGTGGAGAGCTTTCTTGCTGAGCCAACACCAGCAGCGAGGCCTATCGCCGGGCAACACATAGCAGAGTCTTCTGTAGCTGGCAGTAGAAAGATGTCGTTGTGGTCCAAGTGGACCAGGCCATCAAGAGGGAGACCTCAAGACACTGGTTCGGATTTGTGGGGCACACGCAGTAGGGCCAGTCATACGAGAGGCAGACAATGCTATGCATGCGGCGGGTAGGGCCACATTGCTCGTAACTGCCAGACCCCCCATGTAGAGGAGTTGCAGATGGTTAAAAGACAACCCAGGCAGAGGTAGAGGTACGACCGTGGTGGTCCGCAGGAAGCAGGCGGACGAGGTAGAGGAGATGACCGAGTTGTAGGTGGTGGATGATGCTTTGGGGCTCAACCACCACCACCACCAAGAGGTCCACCCCGACCTCAGGGAGCTCGCGGACAGAGGCATGCTCAGCTTCAGGCAGTGTAGGCTTATGACCATGGTGCACCTGAGATGATTCGAGGTACTATCTGTGTTTTCTACACCCTTGCTGCATTTCTTTTAGACACATGAGCGAGTCATTCATTCATTGATGTTGCCCTTGTTCGGAGTTCGGAGATTCCGACAGAGCCGTTGGCTCGATCCATATGGCTAGAGACTCCTACGGTAGAAGACTCGATGATTACGCACTGGTTCCGACAGTGTGAGCTTACTCTAGGAGGTGAAATCATAGGCTTGGATCTTCTTATAGCAGTGTCGAGGCCTTACGACGTCATCTTGGGAAAGGATTGGTTTTCTATAGTCCATGCTCAGATCGACTGTATTAGGCGCAAGGTGCGGTGTGTCCGCACCGATGGGAGCAGGTTCATTAACACTGGTGAGAAGGGAGCATTTGCAGCGCAGGATGGACTCACGCAGAGGAGAGGAAAACCGACCACTCATTAGTTAGCTGGTCTAATCCTAGGATCAGTTGATGTGCAGAGTCTGAGTTTCCCTATTGTGGTGGATCAGAATGCAGACATTTATTCCCGACGACATTCCAGGACTACCTCCTCACAGAGAGGAAGACTTCTATATTGACCTATACCCTGAGAAAACCCCGATATCTACACCAGTATATCGGATGGCTCCCGTTGAGCTTCGTGAACTGCAGGTACAACTGGTTTAATTTCAAGGCAAGGGATTTATTCAACCCAGTGTATCACCCTGGGCCTCCCCAATTTTTTTCACCAAGAAGGCGGATGGGAGATTGCGACTGTGTGTCAACTACCGTCTCCTGAACCAGGTAACCGTGAAAAAAAAGTATCCACTTATGAGGATAGATTATCTCTTCGATCAGCTCAAGGGAGTACAATAGTTCTCGATGATAGACCTTAGGTCAAGCTATCATCAGCTCAGATTTCGAGATGAGGATGTGTAGAAGACAGCTTTCAGGTGTCCGTATGGCCACTATGAGTTCATGGTTATGAATTTTAGTGTAACCAATGCTCCAGAAGTGTTCATGATTCTAATGAACAGAATCTTCCAGCCTTACCTCGATCAATTGGTGGCAGTCTTCCCCGAAGAAATATTGATTTACTCTACTGTTGAGGAGGAGAATACCTACCACTTGCGGTTTATACTGGACACACTCTGAGAGAACCATCATTATGGTAATCTCTCGAACTTTTAGTTCTGGATTCGAGAGGTCCAGTTCTTGGGGCACGTCATCTCTAAGGAAAGAGTTGCGGTGTATCCTACTAAGATCGGGGCAATTCTAGCTTGGGAGCCTCCCAAGAGCGTGATGGAGGTGCGGATTTTCCTAGGTCTAGATGGGTACTATCGGAGATTCGTGCCAGAAATCTCCAAAGATTCATCACTGCTTTCATCATTGACGAAGAAGGGGAAACTCTTCGTTTGGTTGGATAGATGCCAGAAAATTTTTCAGTAGAAGAGACAGAGATTGACCAGTGCACCCATCTTAAGGCTACCGAAGGAGGGCGTAGGGTATGCATTTTACAGTGATTCATCAAGGACCGGACTCGGGTGTGTCCTGATGCAGGAGTGGGCAGTGATTCCTTATTGGTCACGATAGTTGTGGTAGCTTGAGAGGAACTATTCTACACATGACTTGGAGTTAGAAGAAGTGGTCTTCTCATTGAATATGTGGCTGCACTATCTGATGGGTGAGTGCATTAAAGTCTACTCTGACCACCAGAGACTCAGGTACATCTTCTCGCAGAAGGAACTGAACCTGAGACAACGACGATGGCTCGAGTTTCTCCAGAACTATTACTTTGAGATAGTCTATACACCTAGGAAGGGGAATGTAGTTGCTGATTCACTCTGCAGGAGGTCGGTCATTCAGCTACATGGAGAGGCGAATGAGCAGTTAGTCGCTTTGCAGATATCCTTTGTGGATATATATGGGGAAGCCTTTCTACAGTCGCTCACAGTCACTCCTCAACTACTTCAGTGGGCCCGGGAGGCACAACGTGGGGACGTTGACTATGAGGCATGATGTGCTCAGATATCCTCAGGGCTGGCACCTGATCGAATTTATTAAGGTAGGGAGCACATCATCCTTTTCAGGGGACGTACCGTGGTACCCGTTTTATTATAGGAGGAGGTGCTGAGGGAGTTTCACACATCCCCAATGGCGGTATATCCAGGTGTGGCGAAGATGTACCAGGATCACAGACGATAGCACCGGTGGCTGGGTATGAAGAATTATGTGGCAGAGTTCATTTCACGATGCCTCACATTCCAGCAGGTGGATGCGGAGCACCAGGTACCAGCAGGCTTGGTACAACCCTTAGATGTCCCAGAGTGGAAGTGGGACGGGATATCTATGGATTTTGTGACGGGACATCGACGTACTTCTAGAGGACACGACTCTATCTGGGTGATCATGGACCGACTCACCATGTCGTCCCACTTCTTACCTATCAAAGAACATGTCTCAATGGAGAGCTTGGGAAGCCTCTACGTTCTGGAGATTGTACGACTTAATGGTGTACCATCGTCTATTGTCTCCGATCGAGACGTTCACATTACTTTCCGGTTTTGGAAGGGATTGCAGGAGGCATTTGGACACAGCTATGCCTGAGCACCACCTTTCACCCTTAGATGGATGGCCAGATAGGGAGGACCATTCAGACACTCGAGGACATGCTCAGGGCTTGTGTCCATGACTTTGGTCGCGGCTGAGAGGATCACCTGCCCTTGGTGGAGTTTGTATACAACAACAGATACCACTCCACCATCGGGATGGAACCATACGAGGCATTTTACAACCGACATTGCAGATCACCTTTGTGCTGGACACACCCTGGGGAGTCAGCACTCGTAGGACTAGAGATGGTACATGGTACAATAGAGAAGGTGCAGATCATCCATGAATGGATGAGAACTGCACAGAGCCGACAGAAGTCATGTGCTGATAGGAGGCGGAGACCACAAGAGTTCGAGGATGGTGACCAAGTTTTCTTACGGGTCTCACCTCGACGTGGACTACTCAGATTTGTCCAGGGCAGAAAGTTATCTCCACACATCATCGGACCATTCCGGGTTCTCAGTAGGATAGGCCAGGTGGCTTATCGCCTGGCTCTTCCACCTTAGTTGCACCGAGTGTACAACGTCTTCCACATATCTCAGCTGAAGAGATACGTGCATGACCCGACACATATCATCGACCATGGGGAGATGGACATTGATGACAGGGAAACTTTTTCCGAGGTTATGGTGGAGATCAATGATAGACAGGAGCGGGTTCTACATGGATGGTCGATTCCTCTAGTGCACATCAGGTGGCAGCACGGGAACCTCTAGGATAGCACATAGGAACAAGAGGCTCAGAGGCATGTACAACACCCTCATTTGTTTCCCTAGTTTATGATGTATCTTTATGGGGACATAAATCCCAGAGGTGTGACAAATGTAAAGACCCGTAAATTTCAAAGAAAATATTTTATTAATTTTTTTGGGATTTTACGTGTACAAAGTTTCATGACGGAACCTGATTCTGAGGCCCGGTGTGCCCGGAATCAATTTCCGAAGTTTAGCTCGGGTGCATTTAGTGAACCAACGAGCGGATTTTTCTAACATTTGAACCGGTGCTTGGAATTGAAATCTGAGGGCATCGATGGAACCGCAGCACCGGTAATTGCTTAAGAGGACCTTTACCAAAGATGTGTTTGCTTGGGAGGAGTTGTTTTAAAAAAGAGGATTAAATAAAAAGGTGAATAAAATTTGTGGTACAATATTATTCCTAACTAAGGTGGTTTTATCCTACATGGGGGGGTTAGGGTGGGACCACCCAACATTCTAACTACCCATGTGAGGATAAATGTGAGGTGGGGCCCGCACGAGCCCCAACCCTTCACATTCCCTAAAACCCCCCCTTTAAACCCCTTCTAATTAATTGGGTGACTTCTCCTCTCCCACTTTAATAATGCCAATACACATTAATTTAATTAATTAAATCTCTTCAATTAATTTAATTACGTGTTTGAATTTTGAGGTTTTGAATGCATGTAATGTTTTAATAAAATAAGGAGGAACCTTATTTTATTTGGGTGTTGGCTTGTTGTGTGGAGAATTGGAGGAGAGATCTCTTGTCCCTTTTGAAGAACTTAATCTTCAACAAAGAATTACAACTCTTCGATGAAGAATGTCGACTCAGTGGCCCAGTTTCTTCATCCTCTTCTTCCTGTAAAACAAGGGAGGTGACACCGACGACAACAGAAACAACGCCATTTTCCACGGCGCTTGACATACATGAACTTCCTTCGAGGTATGGGTTAATTCTTCAAGTTTTATCTTCGACCTTCATTGATTAAATGTTGGCCGCTTGTTATCGTTATAATGGGAGGAGATAGGACCACACAAACAAGGATGATCGTCCTCCCCTTTTCTTGTTGATCATTGTTGATGACTGTGGCGAAGGCTGTGTTGTGTCATTGCACCGCACGGGAACGAAGAGGACTGTGGCGGGAGCGGGCCACGACGATGGTGCGCGACGCCGTCGTGCCACTCCATTGAGGCCGTAGGAGGGCACGTCCAGGAGCCAGCTACGGCGGAGGGGCGCGGCGCCATGGTGCCCCGCCGGAGCATCAAGGGGGCCGCGGCCGGGGGAGCGCGGCGCCGTCACACTACGCCGGTCGGATAGAAGTCGTGGCGTTCTTCAAAGGGGCGGCCGGCGCCACCTGTAGGTCGGACCCGATGGGGTCCGTGGTCACACCAAGGCCAGACATTACGGGCGGCCATTTCGGAAAACCAGGGGGGGTGTAACTCGCCCGACAGTTTTTTAGGGAGGACACCATAGGGTCCGCCGTTCAGCAAACTGGGGCGGTCCCCACTTCGCACCCCGCTCGGCCGATAGCCGAGCCACGGACGACATCCGAGCTAGGCTTCAGGTTGCGTCAGACCGGGCCCAGCCGACAGCGCCAGGCCAGGCCATTCACGATGGGCAGGGCCGCGCCAGCCAGTCCGGGCCGACCCAGGGGGTATTGGGTCGGGTCGGACAAGGCCCAAACCCCTATATTCAGACCAGGTATGTTCAAACGCCCATATCATTGGCTACGGACCTCTGATCGATGTATTGTTTGTTGCGTAGGGATCCTTGGATCGAGGCGTTCGTTTCTTTATATTATTCCCGAGGTTTAGGCAATTTATTTGTATGGCAAGGTTGGTTCAACTTCCCAAACCAACTAGGCCCTTGGAGCGGAAATGCTTATAATTTATCGACCGGACGTCTGAAAGACGTGCTGTCAATTATGTTGTATTCCTCTTAGTGAGACGCTTCTTTTGGCTTACTCCACATAAGGTTTTGAAATTTATGGAGTATAGTCGGGTTAGTTTAGCTTAAAAACCAACTAGCCCCCTAGGATGGAAAAGCTAATAACTCTCAGACCGGGCGTTCGATTGACACGCCTTCTATCGTGTTGATTTCCTATTGAAGAGATAGAACTTTGTGATACATAAAATCTGGAAATCGTGAATGTTGATGTATCAACCCCCTTGGATCGTGGATCGAACCCTCCCGAGATCGAGAATGCTGTGTGCGGGAACCCTAGAGCTGGCTGCGACTGCGATGATGGGGACGATTGTACTTGGATCCTACGTGGGTTCAGAATAGAGGATGACATTACGTGGATCCTATGTGGGTTCGGCATCGAGGGCGACTGTACATGGATCCTCCATGGTTTTGGCAGTGATGACGAATGTACATGGATCCTTCGTGGGTTCGGTAGTGATGGTTATTGTACTTGGATCCTACGTGGGTTCGGTAGCGACAACTTTTGTACTTGGATCCTATGTGGGTTCGGAAGAGGAGATGATCAGAGGCTACATCTAATCATCTCCACCACTCTTTGAATGTAGTATACATGTGTTAGCTGAGTCTTGACTTTCAATCATTATCTTCGATATGATTGTCTTGCTTTCCTATTTGGACTGAGTTGTGCTTTCCTGTGCGGACTGGGTTGTACATGGGCTCGTGAGTTGGAGCCAAACTGGAATTTGATGACTTGGGTATATGTATGGGCATGTACCTATATAGAGTTGGTTGATACTTCGTGTTCGTATCTTTCCTTTTTGGTTTATCCTTTGTGGATTCTGGAAGACCTTCGGGGGTCTCGGGGTCCCTACTGAGTAGCGTATACTCAACCCTGCACGTGCTATGCCCACACTATGTTGTGTTGGTTTCAGACGATGGAAAACGCTGATCATGTTGGAGGCTTGTGGAGCAGGACAGTATCCGGAGGTGGACTATCAGGTGGGACGTACTCGGAGCGGATGAGCGGACCCGAGGAGCCGATGAGACTATATGTACCCACCCTTCAAGAGGGACTTCCTGAGTACGACATGGTGGTTGCTGCTTTACATTTCAGCTGTTGTACTTTCTTTTCACAGTTGTACTGTACATTCAGTTGGGTTTGTATACTGGCCCATTTACTTTCTAGTACATACATTTGTACACAGTTTACTTAGTGTTTACTTCAACTTGCACACTCTGTGGTGTTTTTTTCTTATATGAAGTCAATTTCTTCCCTTTTATCATGATTTATGCCTTTGGATCTAGTCTCCAGCCCCTGGCCTATTGATGGCGGGCATGGGGAAGTCACGACACGGGCCCCAAGGATAGGTCGTGACAGATACATTAGATATCGAAACCTTCATATCATATGGAAGGAGTATAGTTTAAAGACATAAATAATCAGTTGGATAACCTAGGGAAAATAGATTTTGTCCTCCTTAATATTTGAACTTGGGATGACCTGGTGTAAACTGAATAGAAGTCAGAAACTTTACTCTAACATTTAATGGACTATCTGAAGCTGAACTAGGTATAATCTAAGTAAACGTATCATTTTACTCATTTGAATGATTATTTGATCAGTAAAAGGGATATATTGGGTTTTAGATATTGATCTTAATCAAGGTTATTATCAACTTGTTTTTTCGGAATGTGATATACCAATGATGGATTTTATGTGTAGGTATGGCCTTTTCAAATATTTTGTGTTACAGTTTTGTTTTAATAAAGAACTCTTAGATTTCAAAATAATGAGGAGTCAATGTTTTAATGGAATTCTTTTGATATTTTACATCTATATTCTATTATGGAAATTATTATGACACATGTTTTCAAATCATGCATCACTAGTTGATCCCAAAAATATAAATGTTGTTTTATCATTGGATGATCCAAAACAATTCTTTCAAATTAATAGATTACATTGTCTTACAGAAAAAAACTATTGATTTTCAATTATATCCCAAATTGTTGATCACCATTGAATAATCATACTAGGAATGGGATGGAATTAACATGGTAAAAAAGTAGTCATATTATTTTGATGAGATGAAATGAATTTGACATCATATCATCTTCAAAAATTTCCAGAGCCCAATATGGTGTATTTGGATTTGTATTATGCTTTTTGACCTACTATAGTTTGGGTTTCTCATGTTGGTTGATCATGTGGTTCCTTATGGAACATGTCAAGTTCAACTGCATGAGAATAATTAACCCACTCATGTTTTCAATATTTCTACAATTAAGAATGTTATTAAGTGTTAAGATAATTTTTATTATTGGTAAAGGCTTAAATAAATTTATAAATATCAGTATTTGAGCTATATATGTTTATTTAAAAAGACATCAATACAAAACATATGTGGTTGGTTGAATAACATCATATGTTTGATAGTGATATAACATACACCTTAGTAAAATGGAAAGTTGTTCCAAATTATTTGATCAGAAAAGTGTCATCGCAAGCTATTTTTGAATTGAAGAAATGGTGAAACATTATGGATATTTCTACTCAGTTTCACTTGGATTCTCAGGTTAATGTTTATGAATTTTTTCTAACAAATTTTCAGTTATCTTCATTTCTAATTGAGTCTATTATGTATACTCAGTTGAAATAAGTAGTTTTTAATGGAATTAATGGATGTCTTTATTGTGGGGATACTGTTTATGTTTGTTATGTCACATTTTAGGGTATTCTCATTTTTTGGAAACTATTATTCATCATAGAGTCTCTGAGGAGCTCAATTTTGTTTTATTTTCATGGTTCTTCCTGGACATTTCATCTATGTGTTACAATAATGTACTATGTCTTGAGACAATTATTCTAGGGGATGAGTATGAAGTGTGACATTACTCATTTTATGTCCTACTTTTACAACTCCCAACAGATAAAAGAAGTGTATCTAAAAAAATATTGGTTTCTATTCACCTCTTCAAATTCTAGTTAGGAAATGGGCAGCTGTGTAAATGGAATTTATTTTCAAATTATCAATGAAACCCAAGGGATAAATTACATTTGGGAGTTGATTGACATGTTGACAATGTCATCTCATTATCATCTAATAAAATTCACCAATAATGTTAAATATTAGGATAAGAAATATGTAAAGGAATTTGTGAGGATTCAAGGGATCCTTCTATTGTTTATTCAGATCAAGATCCTTGGAATACATCATGGTTTTGTAGAATTATCTATGAAGTGATGGGAAATCAAGTGAGTTTGAGTATATCTTATCATCTATAGAAAAAAGGTCATTCAAATCATGTTATGAATATTTTGGAAGATATTCCTTGAGTAAATTTCTTTTATTTTGGTGTAACTTGGGATATGCAATTGGGAATGATTGATTTTTCCTACAACAATAGTTTTCATTTTTCAATTAGAATATCATGTTTTGAGTATTCGATGGTATCCTATGAAAGTCATATATTTATTAGGCATAGCTATGAGATTATTATTTGGTGGGATAATGTTTGGTTTAACAGACATATCCAAGGATTCATGATATAATGTGGCTTTAGGTTACACTATTGAGTTAGAATATATCTTATGAAGATCAATGGTTTCATCAATTGGAGTTTTCCATAGCTGATAGGGTTTTCATTAATTTTTTTCTTTTTTTGGTACACCATTAGCTGGGAAAACATTCAATGTAGGCTCTAACATATGTGGGAAGATAATAGGTCATTTAGCATATTTGGAAGGTTTCTTATCAGATGACATTGATATCTCAAGTGTACTCACCTAATTTATAGAATTAATTCATCTACATGACATCATGGGGATGGAAACTCTTGTAGTATGGGGTTTATTACATAAAATTAACCATTTTTTGGTTAAACTATCCATTTTCATTCTTTCCACAGTAATTGGGTTCATCTCTAGACATCTTAAGATAGACAACATGTATAGTACCAAATTAATTAATTTTTGAATGTGGTTGTTTGTTTTAATTAATATATTTAGTGAATAGATGTGTTATTATATTTTTGGGGTCTCCCTAATTTTGGAGGACACAATGGTTGTTTCCAAAGTTTTCTTCAATACATTGGCTGAGTACACGATGTGTCAAAAGGTAACAAAATGTGTAATTTGTCTCTTTATAGATTTCATGGAATGTTTACACTACCACATGTGAATTTTTTAATTAAATATTTTCTTTAAATAATTTTTATTCAATATATTTCAATGCATGAAATCAGGATTCAAAAAAAATGAGACTCCCTTAATGTAAAATGACCATTATAACTGATTTGTGAGGTTAGCGGGAATAAGAATAACTAACTAATGAAAATTTTAAAAAATATAAATCAAATATATATTTATATATTTTTTATGTGAATTTCTATTAGTAAATAAAATTAATTAAAAATATATGTTATATACATAATAAAATATTTATTATATTCTTCAAAATGAAATTTTGTTCATAGGATAAAAATAAACCCGTTTTGTTGTATACAAACCAAGATTTTACAACAGATAAATTTTCCTCCTTTTAATGGAAAAACATTTTAAATTATATATTTAACAGATTAGTAATTCTTCGATGAAAAAATAAACATTTAATTTATAATTGGGATAGAAAAATTTACATTGGATGAATTTCTGATATTTTTTTCTGATAACATTAATGTTTTTATGAGTACTATAAATAAATTAATTTTTCAGTGAGACCAATTTTTTTTCTTCCAAATAATTTATATTGTTAATTTATAATAGTGAAGTGTTCAAAAAAAATTAACAGAATATATTTTTATCATTTATGATAATGTATTTTATTATTATTAATTTATTATTAACTTTATAAGTAAAATCATTTCAATATTTTGAAATGTTTTATCTTCTAAAACTAATTGCATTTTTCTGATGATGATAATAATTTTAAATTAATTTTTTTAATTTCTATATTTTTAATTTTTAAAAATGGATTCCATATTTGGAATCATTAGGTGTAAAATGTGTAGAAAAGTTTATTTAAATTTTGTGCATTATGAATAGTAACATCGATAATTTTAATTAATACGATAAAAGGGTAAACTAGGTAAGAATGCTATTATAAAATTACAATAACACTTTTATTAATATAATATTTCTATTACTTTTGACATAAATCATACTTGGGTCAAAATGGTATCAATTTTAACCAACTTATACGAGATTCAATCATTTAATTTATTTTATTTAAAGAAAAGTTAAATATGTCTCACTCTAATTTTAATGACTAGATCATTTTATATATAAGGTTATTACTAAAAAAAATTAGATTTTAAACACTCATTTGAATGATAATTTCTTTTCTTTATCATGGTAATTTGGTTTTTATTTTTATGAAAATAATAATTACATTAGTAACTGATACATTAATGAGGTAGTTTTTTTTAATTGATCAAAATTATGTAATATATTTTTTATTAAAATAATGATACTCATTAAAAGACCCATATAGTTGTCCAAGTATTACTGTTTGAGTATATATCAACCATAATCAACCAAGGATCTAGTTATTGAACATTTGAATCCATATATAATGTATTATGACACTTATATATTTTTTATTTAATGTGATGTTAATGTTTTCACCATCATATTTTAAGAAGTATAACTTTATAAATGTTGGATTTTTCAAAAGATAAATTCTACTGAAAATATTCATCCGAAATATGGTATCATTATATTCATCATAGTATTTTTTTAAAAAGTTATTCATAAACTTTGTATATTAAATAATTTCAAAAGATTGATGTATTAATTTTTTTATTTATAGAAATTACAAATAAATATTTTTAACGTTGTTAAAATAAATATAATTTGGGATAATTTATTTTTATAGTAAAATTTATAATTGAAATTTACCTCATATAAATATAACAATATAGTCGGTTCGATGCAAACATATTATATTAATTTTTTAAAAAATCAATGAATTGAATAGTTTCAAAATTAACATTATTCATTGTTTATCAAAATAATAATTTATTAAATTTTATAATAGTCATAAAATATATTTAAAATTATATAGTAATATTTATATGGTTTAAAATGATCAAATGTATTTTTTATTCTCTACTTTACATAAATAAATATTTCTCCCTTTTAATATTACAATAATTTTCACCCTTTTTTAAATTTAATAGAATAACTATGTGTTAATTAAAATGATATGGATTAAATTTATAGAAATAATTTTCAAAAAATTATTTTTTAATGATATTAAAACCCTATCTCATATCATTTTTTAAATTTGGATTTTTTTTTTCATTCAAGTTAGATTTTATTATTAATTATTATTTATGATGTTTCCAAAAGTTCCTCTCACCTTAATTATAAAAGGTAACATCCCCCTCACCAATTAACATCACATTGAGGATCTATGCTCTGCCATCCCCTATCCAATTCCCTTATCAAAATACTTATTAACATTCTAAAGGTTCTTTTCTTCTTTAAAGGCCAAATATAGTTCCCTAAGAGATGATTTTGAGGAATCATGTCCAAGAAGAGGTTATCTTCTCTACCGATTATTTCAAACATATTTTTTATTATACATAATCTTCTTGAATTTTTAAATTATAAAGAACTAACTAAAGTATAAATTATATAATGATATTTTATTATAATTAAGAAACATCCATATTAAAACATTTATCCATCCGACAAAAAACTAAATCACCACGTATGTGTATGTACGACTTACCATCTCCATGTTGTGGTGTAATCATTTTTACACAACCACCTTACAATGATGGGTATAATGATGGATATAATGAATATATATGATTACTAAAAAAAGATATTAATTCTGAAATATTATACACCATCTGGTTCAGTACCATTCATCAGATATGACAATGATAAAATCACTCATGCATATGTACAACCTACCATCTACAAAATGTGATGCAACTCATTCTACATGATATTCAATAAAAGATGATTATATAAATATAAGGAATTAATAAATATTTTATTTATTACATTAATATAATTTTTTAATTATATAAATTTGATCTCAAAAGGGTCACCATACTTCATTTGACATAAGATTCCTAAGGACATAGAGTAGTTAATATTCGAATAATGAGTAACAGTGAAATGTTATTAACAACCAGATAATAATATGCTTATATATGACACCATAAAAATTAATATTATTCTTATATAAGTCAATTACATTATTTAAATCATTATACAGGAGGTTTTGGATACATACAAATGAAATTAGACCACATGTAAGGTACAATTATCAATCTCACTATTATCTGAGATTGTTTACATGTAAAAATTTACTATGGTATATTTATCTTCCATTTTGAAGTTTCCTAAATATGAATCATTATTTATATTCATCTACAATTTTTTAATGTCAGTTTCACCCACTGGAGAATTTTTATTAAGTGCTATGAAATGAATATTTTTTCATTCTCACTACGAGGTCGTTTTTTACATTTCCAACAAAAGTATGAAAATAATTTTTTTAACTTATATGGCATGGACGGATTATTAGACATCAATAAAAGCTTATTCTTATGAAGATTAATTTACATTATTTCAATTTTATTTTCAATTAAATTTTTTTCTTTTAAAATACACAGAAATTTTGTGAAAATTAATCAATGATAAGAATAGAGGATATTCTGTTCAATAATTAATTTCAAGTGTATTATCAATATTATCTTCCATCTAATATTTCATTCTATAATTAGGTTTATGTTTCTTTTCCAATAATTATTATTGTATGATTAGTTTTTATAGTGTTTTATTTATTAAATAAATTTTTTTACATGTATTTTTTACGATGGAACAATGTATAAAAAAACTATTTTGATCATTGGGTTATGTTATGATGAGTGATTTAAGTTTTTGTTGAACACATATGTTTGATTTTTTTTTGTGATGCGTGGGAAAAATATCCCGCTAAAATGAATTGGTTTTATATTTATAACTCATGAAACCAACATGACTGTAATGACACAGAAATCGGTTTCAACAAAATAGGGCTACAACGAGGAGTGATGTCATTTTAGTAATGGACATTCATGGCTATGATAGTCATGAAAATGAGCCTTGAATAATCTAAAATGATTTTTATGCTTAGGTGTATGCCACAAAACATCATGTGTTATGTTATGACATTTGGGATTATGTCCAATGATTCTTAATAACATTTATCACATCACATGATGTCATGATCATTTATATTCAATATAATACTTTCATATGTTATGATCTTGTATATTATGATTATGAAATTATTGATATTGTTTACCCTAACTAAGAATTTTTGCTCATCCTTTTGTAAGATTATTTTCCCATGTTCATAAAGAAGGCTATTAAGAAAGATATGTAAAAAAGGAGTATAGTTATAAAGATATAAGAGGGATACAGTGAATATGATTTATGAACCAGTTGTTCATGATTCCAAATTTCAAAAGACAATATACCTTTATGTTCCTCTCAAGGATTAATTATATTTTATAGTGAATATTTTTCAATTTTGAAATGACATCAACTTACATAATGTAGGGTCAATTATATTTGGTTTTAGAGGAAGGGTATAGTTAATCATTAGAAACTAGGATGAGAATACCTTATTAAGAACTCAAAGGATATGTCGAAGTATAGGGTACAATCCTAGTTTTTTAGAGATGATATGTATTAAAAATGTTAAAACCTAATTTTTCCGAAATTTAAATGTTATTATTGATTAATTTTTTTTCCAATTATGATCATTTTTTCTCACACTATGATTTTTTGTTTTAGATAATTGATGGAACCAAAAAGAACCACTTTAATGCTGAATGTGATTGTAAATTTAATAATTTTCCTCCTGAGTAATACAATGTTATGGGAGATATAATGAAAAAAATTATAGCTATGCGCACCCAACAATCTAAATAAATGAAACATTTAGGTCTTACAAATGAGAAAATGAGGGAACTAATTTATGTTGAGTACTTCTTGAGGCATTGTCCACCTTCTTTCAGCGGGTCATCTAATCCATTAGTGGCTAATCAATGGATCATTAACACAAAAAATATATTTTTAGTTATATAATGTTTAAAATAATATTAATTCATATTATCAGCATGTCATTTGGAAGATGAATATGATCAATGCTATAAGCATGTTAATAATATGAGGCAATGATATGAAATTTAATACATTGAATGGGACGAGTTCATGAAATTATTTATTGATAAGTACTATCCTCGTATTCATAATAAAAGATGAAGAAGGATTTCCATGATCTTAGGAAAATGTAATATGATTTCATTGGTACCTAAAAGCTTTTTATAAGACATGAAATGTATATATATAGAATTATTTTTCAATATGAGAGTAAAATTGATTTATTTATTAGTTGCTTCAAACTAGGTTTCTAAAGGGCATTATAGATAAGGTACTTCAATAGCTATGACGAGAATGTTCTATGTGATCCCAAGGTTGATATGGGGATTGGGGAAACCCATAATCTATGGGTTTTATAAGAAGTGAAAAATTGAACTCTATAGAAAATCTAAAGACCACACATAAAATAAGATGAGTTTAACAATATTATCAATGTGTGGAATGAAACATGATGTAATTATTAATTAAGTGACTAGAAAATTTTTTATGTGTGTAAAATACGTTCATTGGGTAGTTGGATTCCAAAATAACATGAATATTATTTATAATGATACAAATAATTAAATTGCGGCAAAGAATTCTTCTCTTATACTTAAATGCAATCAGTGATATGAAATGTGGAATTATAGAAATAAATTCCATAATCCAAGGGACATTGATGATGATCGATGTTAAAAAAATCTTCAGGCCAAAGACAACAGAAATTCACATGCAATCACTATCGGTGATTTGGAGTATAATTATGATGCGGTGAAATGTACCCATATCATCCAATATAATGTTGAAAATTTTTTATTTGATTTTAACTCCACCCACTATTTTATTTATGAATATTTTTTAAGGGTATCATTGTATTACCTCGACAAATAGATGTAGAGTAAGCTAGGACAACTACTAAGGGAACACCGGTCACTTCAAAATATTGTAATTCTTCTCTGGTTGAAGTTTGCGGTAAAGTGATTCCTCAAAATCATGTGATATTTCATATAGTGGAAATTGATGTGAGTATTTTCATGGATTGGATTTATTTATATGGATTTCATATTAATTTCTAATGAAGTTTTGTAACCTGTTATATTTCATATCAATCTATGATAATCTATCAATGAAAAGATATTTATGAACATCCTGTGAAAATGTATTCCACCCAATGGTTCTCGATCCCTATAAATGAAGGTAATATATGCCAAATGGTTGGTGATAAACCTATAATTATGAATACAACCATTGTACTGGAGGTTGATAATATATTGTTTTGTTGAATTACTAGGTCTTCCACAATATCGTGATGTTTTATTTCCATTTGAACTCATACCAGGTGATATTCCTATTAAAAAGGCTACATTTAGAATGTAACCAATTGAGTTGAATGAATTTAAGAAGAAATTCCAAGATAATATTGAAAAGGGATACGTATTCCCTATTGTTCCACTTGGGGGTGCACATATTTTTTTTGCTACTAAGAATGACGGATCAACAAGGATCTACATTTATTATTGGGAACATAATAAGATCACTATGAAGAAAAAATATTCTCTTTAACTCATTAATTATTTTTTCAACTAATTAAGTGTAGATTAATACTTTTCCATGATTAACCATCATTCAGGATATCATTAATTAAGGGTAAAAAGAATGATTTACCATAGTCAAAATTCTATATAATGTGATGGACAATATGAATTTATAGTGATATCTTTTGGTCTTACTAATTCCAATGAAATCTTCAAGGTTCTAATGCATTGATTTTTTAGATACTGCCATAATCAGTTTGTGGTAGTCATTATAGATGATATTCATATCAATTTAAAGTGTTTGAAAGATGATGAATATCACATAATAATTGTAATAAACACCCAGATAATGGATAATATTTATGAAAAGTTTACCATGTGTAAATTTTGGCTTCATAAGGATTCAATTTTTTGTTACTTATTCCAAAAATATAGGATATCTACGAATCCAGCAAAAATAGAAGTTATTGAATGATAGCCATAACCCAAACTAGAAACTGAGATATAAATTATTATTATATTGGGTGGATGTAATCGATGTTTTCAGAATGATTTTTATGATTATTTAATCATGTCAGTACATTGACTCGAAATGGATTTATATTCACATGGATGGAGGAATATAAAGATAATTTCATAGAGATCAAAAGAAGTACATATAGTTCACCCATGGTCACACTTCCTTATAATAGATAATGGTTAATGTTATATATTGATCTATCCAAAATGTGACAAGGATTTTGTCTCATGAATAATGATATTGTGATAGCTTATGCCTCTCAATAGTTTAAAATCCAAGAGAAAAATTACCCAACTCTTGATTTTGAGTTAGTTGTGGAAATAATTTCATTAATGTTATGGATGAATGATTTATATGATTAATTATGTTTTATTTATAGTGATCAAAATAGTTGAATGTATATTCTCAAAAAATGGGAGGTGAATATGTGTCAAAGAACATGGTTGGGGATGACTAAATATTACGACTACTCCATACATTAACATCTTAGGAAAGAGAACAACGTGGAATACGATTTTAGGCAAAATCACCATGATTTCGTATCCATGATAAGGATACAAGGACCCGGTATTTATGTATTTGAAAAGGATGTATCTTAATATTTTAAAATAAGTGGATAAATCATATCATTATCAAATGAATTTTCAACCATATTTACATGTGATGATTAATGAGGAGTAGAAGGATGATGTGGTTCTATAAAAGAATAGGGGCACTATTTCTGAATTCATTCATGATTATGATATAATAATAAGGTTCAATAACAATTTTGATGTTCCTCCCATTGTAGAATTAATGAAATACTGTTACATGAGGCTCATAGTTTCCCATTATCTCTTTACCCTAGAAGAACAATGATGTACAGGGTCCTGAAAGAGTATTTCTTGGGGGTAGACATATATTTCTGAATATGACTCTTGGTGATGGGGTTATCAGCATGTTAAGGATGATATATATAAGTTAAAGGGGATGTTACAACCATTAACTATGCCATAGTAGAAATGTTAGAACAACACTACAAAATTTTTCCTCAGACATCCCAAAATTTATAATCGCCATAATGCTATATGGGTTAGAGATGATCTCCTTATGAGGTTGGCACACATCATTTTTATTAGAGAGGATGTCTATCTTGATCATATTTCTAGGATATACGTAAAGGATGTGTTATATTATAATGTAGTACGACATTACATTATATCTGATTGATATCATAGGATTTCCTTGATTTTTGGTGAAGTCTTTAGCAGGATCTGGATGCAGAGTTACATTTCAGCATTTATTATCATACTCTGATGGATGGATATTCAGAGAGGACAATTCAAACTGTAGAAGGAATATTAATAGGTTGTTTATATATTTCAAGGGTTGTTGGGAACAAAACCTAGCTCTGGTGTAATTTTCATACATCAATATCATTCAATGCAGTATTTAAATAGCTCCTTAAGAATCCCTCTATAAAAAGAGGTGAAAAAATCCATCTTTCTAGGATGAAGTTGGGGAAAGATATATATTAGGACATGATCATTTTAATGAAATTGTAGAAAAAGGTAACATATTTTCAACAACACATTAGAGAAACTTAGTGTCGCAAAAAAAATTATGTTGACAACTAATGAAAATACATAATGTTTGAAGTGTGTGACAAGGTGTCTCTATGAATATCTCCCAAGATGATAGTAAGGAGATTTGGAGAGATGTTCAAATTTGGACCTAGTTATATCGGTCCTTTTGAGATTTTAGATCATGTTGGGAAGGTAGCATACCGATTGGCGAATCCACCAAATCACTCTCATGTTCATGATTTGTTCCCTGTATCTTTCCTGATAAAGTAAATAGCTAATCATCCACATTTACTAAACTCATATGGTTAAGCTATCGAGATTGATCCTTCTAACAATGAACAATTGATAAAAAATCAGGGTCAAATAAAAAAAAGATATTTGAAATAATACCACTCTCTTGGTTATGGTTTTGTGGTGTAGCCATAATTTTTAGAAAGATATGTGGGAAATTGGGGATGTGATGAGGCAGAGTAATCCTCATCTGTTTTTACGCCTACGCCAAATTTTGAGGGAAAAATTTTCGTTAAGGGGGTTTGAATATAGCACCCATATTTTTTAATGATATAATTTATCTAGATAAATTTTATTAAGTAGCTTTCATTACATTAAATCATGAGTTGAAAAATTGCGGGAAGCCCATAATATAAAATTACCATTTTAATGAAGCCATTAGGTTAGTGAGAATAAATATATATAACCTATGAAAATGAAAAAAATATAAATCAATTATATATTTGTATATTTTTTATCTGAATTACAATAAGTAAATGAAATTAATGAAATTTATATGTTATGTACATAATAAAATTTTATTTATATTCATCAAATGAATATTTTTTCAATGGATATTAACATAAACCTAATTGAGGTATAAAAACCTTTAATTTTCAAAAAGGAAAATTTCCACATCTTAATGGGGAATCCATTTTACATTATGATTTTGATTCATTAATAATTTTTATATGGAAAAAATACATTTTCTATTAATTATGGATATAAAAATATAATTGGGATGATTTTTTGATATTTTTTAGATAAATTCTGGTTTTTATGATTAACAAAAACACACTAAATTATATGTATAAAAGTCATTAAAATAATGTATATAGTTAATTTAAAATATAGAATGGTTTTAAATTGTAAATATAACATATTTTTATCCTTTAATATAATTTATTTCATTAAAATTTATTTACATTTAATTTCATGTGTAAAAACATTTCGTTCATTTGCGATGTTTTATCTTTTTAAAATTGTTCCATCTTTCCAACAATGTGAACAATATTAAATTAATTATTACAAAATCATTATTTTGAATTGATAAAAATGTATTCCATATTTTGTATTAGTATCTCTATATTATGTAATTATATTTATTGTATTTGTTGGAATTATGAATAATAACATCGATAATTTTTATTAATATAATCAGAGGGAAAACCAAGTCAAAATACTATTATAAAATTACCACAATAGAGGTCCTAATATCATTGGATGACTGTTTTTGGAGATAAATCATCCTTGTGTTTAATGGTATCCATTTGAATCCACTTGAATTAGATTTAGACATTTAATTTATTATTTTATGTAATTTTATATATGTCTCACTCAAATTTTATTGACTAAATAATTTATTTTATAAGGTTATCCCAAAGATAAATCGATTTTAAATACTCATTTGAATGATAAAATATTTTTATTTTTCATGGAAATTTACTTTTAATTTTTACAAAATTAATAATTAGATTAATATCTTATAGAATAATTATTGGATAATTATTTAATTAGTGAAAAATAAACATTACATTTTTTATTAATATAATAATACCAATTAAAATACTCAAAAAATTGAAAAAATATTTTGGGTTGGGTACATCTCAGCCATAATCATCTATGGTTCCTGATATTGTCCATTTTTTGTCTTAGAGAATGGATTATGACACTTATATTATTTTATTTAATGTGATGATAATTTTTTCACCTTCATAATTTAATAAGTATAAATTTATAAATTTGGATTTTTGAGAAGTTATATTAGACAATAAAATTCTTATAAAATATAATAGATTTATATTTATAATACTATTTTTACTTTTTCATTATAATCAAAAAATAATTATATTAAATAATTTAAAAATCGATGTAGTAATTATCTTATTAATAACGATAACAAATAAATATTATTAAAAATGTTAAAATAATTATAAGCATGGTTAATTAATATTTATAACGAATTTTCTAAAATACATTTTCCTCTTAGTTATATAATAGAATATTCGGTTATAATAAAACTTATTAGCTTAATATTTTTAAAACTAAATGAACTGAAAAGTACCAAAATTTACAGTATTGATTATTTATAAATATAATATTTCACTATAGTAGTAATGTAGCAGGAACTATAGCAGGAAATGAAGTAGAATATTTTCAGTACTGTAAAAACTGAAACTATTCATCTGTTTGGGATTTCGGGCCATCGGTTTGGGACTCGGGTCCTTTAAGGCCTTCAGGCCAACCATGGCTTTCGTGCCACGCATGGCCTTCAGGCCACTAAGGCTTTCGACCCACCTCAAGGCCTTCGGGCCACCTCAAGTCCTTCAGGCCACCTGAAATTGTGCTTAATGATTAGAAAGACTTTATAAGGAGCATACTCCAAATGGGGATTCAAAGAAGGTGCATTCAATAGACCAGAATCTAAGAGGATTTGATAGAAATAGTTGGTATGGAATTTCCATTGAGATCACCATGTGCTTGCACGAGAAGCCTATACAAGCAGCCATGCGAAGGTGGAGAGTTGATATCCCGATGAAGAAGTTTAGAGGAGAAGTTCCAAGTATAGTCTGTATATTTCCTATGACCTATGGTCAAGTATTCAATAATCATATAGGCCTTATAAGGTCTCCCCCATCCATTGAAATGGGGGTTATCAAAATAAAAAAATGGCATTCGGGCTATACAGGATAAATATAATAACTATGTGTTGATTGAAATGAAAAGGTTTAAATTGATATAAATACTTGCCAAATAATTATTGGTTGATGATATTACCACCCTATCTCATATCCTCTTCTAAATTTGGACATTTTGGAGGTATCAATGTATAGTGAGATTTTATTATAAATTATTATTTATGGAAATTACAAATGTTCCCCTCACCTCAATTGTAAAATTGAACATCCTCCCTCAACACTTCACTTCACGTTGTGCCTACAAGAACTATCATCCCAGTATATATATTTTATCAACATCCCTTGTAACATTCTATAGGTACTGGTCTTCTTTAAAGATCAACTCTTGTTCCTTCAGTTTATATATCAAGAAAGCATGTCGAAGAAGAGGTAATCTACACTATCGATTCTTTCAAATGTATTTATTCTTCTATTTCCTATTTATTATTAGTTTCCTTATAAAGTATTAAATACATTATCACCTATATAATGACCCTTACTATCTCCCCTGTCGTGGAACACCTCCTAGCATGTGCATCCTCTCCACCACTTTAGCATTCTTCTGGACTTCCAAATACATTGGTAGTCTGAAGGGAGTAACATCATACTGAAGAGAAGGTTGGAGTGCCTCATCTCAATGATTCTACTGATACTCCTCATTTTGAAAGTAGTCATTAGCAAAGGGAATGAGATCCTTGGTCTTGATCGCCAAATCTCTTACGGACAGACTCCCATACTGAAGGGATCATAGCTCCTTCCTCTTCTTAGCCTTCATCGTGGAAGAGAGGAATTCCGCTCGGAACTCCTTCTCGAGGTCAGACCACATATCCTCAGCCTCCCTCTTCTCCCCCAGATAGAGTGTCCACTATTGTCGTACTTCTCCCCACATATAGCTCATAGCCAAAGAAACCCTTTACTCTATTGGAGCCCGAATCACACTGAAAACTATTACCAGTTCCTTGAGCGAGGTCTCTGTCTCCATGTCTGAGATTCTCCACTCGTACACCCCAAGGGTCATCAACTGAATGGCACAATGAATCTCCTTCCACCAATCATTATCCTCCTATCATTCAGACCTCTCCCAATCAGAAGAATCGACATCCTGGGCCTCGATCTCCCGCCAAACTCATTTTCATCATCACTGTTCTACAACTACAAGGTAAAAAATGAATTCCTAAGCCCAAGTAGTGCAGAAGATTGCTTTTAACTTCTCTTAGAGTTTTTATTCATTTTAAATCAATAAATTCTCATGACACACAAGAAAAATAGTCATTATTATGCATGTAAAATTCCAAGGGTCTATGCCCTACAAACTGTGTAGCCCCACTTGGTCATTCATTAGGCCTAGAGTCATAGCATTGGGTCATGGGGGCCCTAAAATCCCATGTCATAGCTAGTCCTACATGGCCTATTTCATGCACCATGATTTCCTATCATTGTTTCCCTACCATACCATGCAATCCTAACTGTGCTTTACTCTGGTCCCCATCCTTTCTCTAATCCTCCTCTCTGATACCATTTATTCATGACCCGCCTTCGCCATGATGAGGGAAAGGGGAAACAAATAGACAATCCATTCCTTTTTCAAGTTTAAGGAGAAATGATGACCCCTGATGCATGCCTTCAATAGGCCCCTATGTGGTGACTAACACCAATGGTATAGAATCACACTTATAAAAATTGATGGCATTACCCTTTTTTATTTTGACGGATCATGAGATAAGATCATAAGTCCCAAAAAACACTAAAACTAGATGTAAAAGTACATCCCAAACAATCCATTACCATATTCATGTTACAAATAATAACTACTATAATACAAGAAAAATCCTAAGATAAATACTAAAGAAATGAAAACAGCAACAAAAACTGTCCCAACGTCTGAACTAGTACGGTCCCGCATGTTCCTCTATGTACTCTTAGAAACCTGAATGCAGCTTTATATATGTAGGATGGGTATAAAGGTGTACTTTTTCAGGATAACTGAATGCTATCATGCTCATGTGGGCAGGCATTCTAATACCCCTTGAGAAAAGAAAAATACCAAAGCACCTAGAAAAGAAAATATCCACCCAAACCTCACCAAATATCATTCCCCAAATAATGAAAGCCATGTAAATTAATTGTTATTACACACAGATGTTTTGGAACCCCACACTACTTTCCCACTAGTTATTAACATCATCATATACGTCAAAAATTCGCATATATTCTTACCGTAGTCCCACATCCATACCTGACCCGCACACACCTGGGATACCACAACCATACATCTCACTTGTAAACACCTCGGCCATAACTACCACACGTAACCACACTAGTAGACACATGGTCTAGAGAAACTACCACCATGCTCGAAGGCACCTGGGTCCCAACAACTACTTCCATGCACGAAGACACCTAGTCTTAATCCCTAAGATAGTTGGTAAACAACCTGCCCTCACACACCTGGGATAACTACCATAACGTACCATGCCCAAATAATCATGGACTATACTCGACCTCAGGCCATCACAGCATGCCTGAAGAATCTTGGGATACCCATGAAAGGGAGAAAAAAAGAGCTACTAACCAGCCACTCATAGAAGTGTTAGAAATGACACCCACCCCCATGAAATGGGGGACTTCAACACGATGATCTCAATTTGGGTGGGGCACGAATAAGAAACATAAAAATGTAGATTATAAATATCGGTAACAAGAACTAATCCTAGAAAAGGGGTTACAAAACCATCCCGTATATAAACACCATCATTACTATTCATTCATAAGAAGCACCACAGTGACCACCATGTGTCAACTCATTCATAGAAAACACCATTGATCATATTCTTGCTTTTGTATTCATGTGATTCCATTTAGATGATTCTTCAGTACTAGGAAACCAGCAGGCACAACCACAAGCCAAGGAAGGAAAAATAGCCTAGCAACAATTTACGTATTCACACCCAGTGCTCTTTTAAATTCACAACAACATAAGGGATCCATGAGATCCCTCAATGTACTTGAACCAAACCAAGCCCCAATATATGACCCCATATGGCCCCAAATCCACAAGATAACAACTGCACAATAGGGGATCAAATCCCTGTACATGTAAAATCACAATAATTAGGCAGAGAAACTACACATGTTACCGATACAAAGCATGAGAGGTTTTAGATTCAAACACATCTCTCATTAAATTTCCTTCTTTTCTGTTGGGTTATCCTGGGTGATCACACCAGGAATCTTGTTCACTGGACATCCACAAAATCAACAGAGCAGAAATGATTAACCAATTCCATGTTACAGCCATTAAATCATGGAATCAATCAAAAAAATATAGGATCATTAGATCACAAGGAATGACCACCAATAACCACATTTTTTAGTGGACATAAGCCCATATAATTTACAACATATATGAAAAGTATAAGAGTACATCAACATTCTCAAATACACCCCATCATTCATTAATAGTCCATTTATTATCTTCAAAAGGTTTTGGTTTCATTCCTACCCATAAAAACATTAGTATACTCACCCCACATGATACATAGAAAAAAGAGACGAAGGACCCTACTTGGATGATCAACCATCATTGTTTCTCTCCTTGCACTATGAACCGGGGATTCACGACATTCAAATGAGGAACTCGAGGGACTCCAAGAGTGAGTAGAAAAGCTCCAGCATAGGCAAACCACTTTCCTAGGGATGGGGTGGCTCCAAACTCACCATGGAGAAGAAGGAAACTAGAAAATAAGAAGAAGGAATAATTATAACACAATTAAAGTGGAGATCCTGGAGTTACGAGATATGAATTTTTAATGGAATAAAAGGTGGGAAGTGGTTTCATCACGTGGTTGGGTGGTTACACGTGATGGAATTAATCACCATTTAATAAATTTCATCAGAGAGGTGGCCATAACCATTGTTCATTAAATGGTTTCCATTAATCTAAGGAAACTTATAAATAGGGGATGAACTAGATAGTATAGGTAAAGGTGTGACACCAACGAAAAGCCACACATTTTGTTATGTCAAGGGTCACCCGACTCATAGGGGACTTTAGATATCATTTTTGAGCTTTAAAAGGTCTTAAAAGTGATATTAAACACTTCAATGTCAAAAGATACATTGTGGGAGTGTAAAAGGTTTGAAACTGAAAAAAACAAGGGTGAAACACCCTTTACTAAGACAATGTAGGTGGTGCTACAATTATAGTGCCAATATTACGGTTCCACCATAAGCAGTGCCACTATATCATTATGTGACTATGATGGTGTGACAGTTATGGTTCCTCCCTCAGGGTGCTACCCTAACGGTGCCACCCTCACGATGCCACAATTTCGGTGTGCGACAGTGACACTACGACTGTTACGGTGCCACCCTCACAGTGCCACCATAAGTGGTTCCACCATGAGTGGGGTCACCGTTTAAATGTTCAACCATGACTGGTACCACCTTTTCGGTGGAACAGTTTGATGGAATTGAGCTTCACAAAAGATCCTTAATGAGCCATTACTAGGTCCATTACTAGGTTGGAGGGTTGGGGATCTCTTTTGAGTACACGAGTGTTTCAGGAGTGGCAGAATTGGAAGTCACGATTTGTGTGGATTTTTAAAGATCTTGGGAGGCTCCCATGATAATATAATTAAGTTAGTGGAGACACGAGGATGGGAGGGGATGTGGTTTAGTATAGTTAATGTATTACACCATAATTTTAACTACATCATTTAATACATATCATACCAATATCCAAACACAAGCGTTAATAAATTCTATAATTATACTAATGCTTATATTATTTGTTATGTCCCTTTTCTCATGGGGAATATTTTTGTGTGTATAAAATTATATGGAATTTAATTTATTGAATTCAAATTTTATCTATTTTTATATCACATTGATTTTCCATGTTTTACCATTCAATATTTATACATGACGTATAATTTTCCGATGAAATGAAATAGTATTTTTGTCTACTACAATCATAATATTGGGTGTTTTATCGTCTAATACTGTAAAGTTAGGAAATAATGAAATAATGTTTGTTTTTTCTAGCGTGTGTATTTTTTATAATAATTTACTAATAATGACACATGGGTATATATAATAGATTCTCTATATATTCATAAATCATTAAAGGATCTTAATAATAACAAAAATATGATTCCATTTATATCCCATCTATTATGATTATATGATCTAGGTTTACCATGTATTTTTATAAAATCGAGTTATGGTTGGCTCTATGATCATTAAGATGTTTGGGGGTCAGGGCTAAATGATCATATATATCTCAACATTCCTCTAGTTTCATAAATGACATGTTAAACCTTAGACACAACTCCCTCTTTCTTCCCAATGAATATAACCATATTCTAAAGTTATACATGCAATAAAATGTCATGGTCAACCATGATCTCCACTCCCATCATTCAATTATCTCGATATATGTTTTTTCTAATCTAATCTAATTTCATTTTATTCCAAATTTATTTCCATTATTATTTTCCTCCTCAAAAAGTTTTATTCTAACTATCTACCTCTATCTATCCTCATTCATATATGTTTTTATATGGAATCTACTCCAATAAAAATGCATTATTTACTGCCATATGTATGGTTGAATGGAAGAATATTTTATTTTAATATTCAACTAATGTTAGATACTGTCCCTGTATTCCTTTGAATCCAAGGTAATATGAACTCAATATATCCCATATGTTTTTTATATTTTATTCATACTTCCAATGATATTTTAGAAAATATGTTGTGTTTATATAAATATCAATGTTTAATAGAAACAATTGAAACTAGAGGTCCATCAACTGTCACAACATAATTGATATATAGACAGCCACAATGATTGAGGTGTATAACATCCATTATTTTTTGGAAATGTGTGGACTTGGTAATGTGATAAAAATTTGTAATAGAGCATCATTTCTCTATGATGGTTTAGATAGGCCATTTTAAAAGACCATTGTTATATTATCTCATTTCTATATAGGTATAAGAATTTATTTCATGACAGTATTTTGATTTTCCTCTCATAAAAATCATATTGTCTTACCATGCGTCATGGCACATATTAAACAAGGTATTTCGTTATTTTATCACACCATAAAAGCTCTTTTATATAACTATACATCGTGGTACTAACAGGGTGGATTGAAAAGAGTGGTCTTGGGGATTATTATTTTAACTCCCTCTCTAAACCAGATGGTGATGTTATATATAATATCCTTCCAAATTTCTACAAACCATCAATATGTATAAAAAATATCAACGTTCCCTAATCTAGGTCTTTGAAATATTTCTTGATTTCCCATATCGTCTTTCTGAGTCTACATTATAATTTCTACCAAATATTTTTGGGGAATTTAATGGGTACGAGATTATGATTTCCATACCCTAAAATATTCCAAATCAATATCCTTTAATATATTGTAAATATCTATCATTATTATTGATATTTACTAATGACCATTTCTATGAAATGAAACTTCCACCTTGTTTTCCTTTCTATGTTGGTCGTGTATTGTTCATTTGATGTCATTAACTAATTATATCCATCCAATTTTTGTCAAGATAATCTATTTCTATATAAATATGTTTTTTAAATAATTAATATATAAGTCACTATTTCACTTTTCAGATTATTTATCCCTATCTAATATTAAAATATCACAAGGTTTAGCTAAAAAACATGTGTTGGATAGTTCTACTCATGGGTTATCAATTTTATTGATTCATGAGAACAAACCCCATTATTAAATATAAATAATAAATATATCTATTTTATTTATGTATCAATATATTAAATATACCACTCCTTTCATGGTGGTAATTTCAAAAAAATTCATTGATCAAAATAATTTAATTTTAATTTTATTCAAAAAATAACCATTAAAGAAGAGGGAACGAAAGAATTACAATAAATGTTTGTTTTTAATAGTGATGTCTGAGAGGATCCACTCTCACCAGATTATCCATCTATGAAGGAAAGAAACCAATACAAGAATATGAAACAATGGGATATCCATGAGTCCCCTTAGATGCAAGAAAATCAGCAACTGTATTTTCATTTTGCAACATATGATTAGTCTCCAGGTAATGACTGAGCAGCCTCATACGCTTTAAAATGATGAACTCAATTGACCAAGGGATATAACCAATGTTATGAAGCACCTTGAAAAATATCCTGGAGTCTTCCTCAACTAATCTAAGGTGGATATTTCATGGATTACATAATGATAGTCTGGTTAGCATTACCAACACATATACTTGAAGGGAGTCACCTTATACATAGATGGATGAAGAATAAAATATGATATAACCATTATTATCCATGATAGACCTTTATCCTCATATGATGTATAAGATGATGGATCCAACTGTGTTCAGTTTATGTCCATTAATATCTGTCTTCCATTGAACCCACCATCTATTCTGTGAACGTATGTTTCTATTCTATAAATAAATGGTCTCCTGTTGATGACCAATGGGGGTGTCATTTTTTACCAATCTTTTTTAGATCCATAAGTTTAATATGGTTTATGGTTTTATCTTATAATAAATGTTTGAGATAAATTATTTTCATTATATATTCATTAATTTCTTAGTTTTTAGATTCTCCAACACCATGTATTGAGAATAACAATATCATATTTCTTATCTTCTACATGTTTAATAATGCCTAGACCCAATGTTTTATACTGATGTTTCCTATAAATCCTAGAGCATCCATCCCTATGAATGTTTGATTGACATTACAAACTACCTATTCTCATTCAAAATTAAAAAAATATGTGATTAGTTGATTAGTTTCTTGGTTCCCTATAGTACATACACCTTGAGGAAAGACTCACTAACATATGATGAATCATCAACTCTATCTGGAGTTCCATATTACTTACATTACAAATCAAAAAGTTGAATTTTTTCTTTGTGATTTATGTATAGCATACCATGTCAACCCCTTCATATATGATGTTTTGTTCCCTTTCCATTATGGAAAATTCATTCTATAGGATGTTCCTAGAAGAGAAGCCTATAATGGATCAATTATCTTCTTCTATCCTTAAAATAATCTTATAAAAGATATCCCGTTGGTATTCATTAAAAAAAGAATTGATAAGAAATTTATTTTATATTTCACATTCGAATGTGATATTTGGGGTTGGGTAATATATAAATCATATCTTATAACCCAATCAATTTTTATGCCAAAAATTTACATCGTCCCTTTTAATGATCCATCTTTAGTGTTGCTACAGACAAGCAAAGAAGGGTTGTTTCATTTTGTAAATTAATGAATCCTTGAATATCATACTTTCCACATCATACCCATATTTCATATTCATATACCTGCCCCATAGAGTTCACCCCACAATGATATCCCAAAATAGTTTTTCATGAAAACCCCTATAGGTCTTGGATGCACTTTCTAAATTGATCATACCCTCAAATAGTGGTATTTCAATCCTACTCCATGATTACCAGTGATTCCTTCCTTCTATCTGACCATATCATATGAATGAATTAATCAATATCTCAATATTATATATGACTTTCGTTGGCACTTTGATAGTAGAGTGGACATGCATTGAGATTGATGCAATCACATTTTTAATGAGGGTGATTATCCATCTAATAGTTAAAACCATATTCTTCCAATTCATGACAGAACTCATAATACAATGATTATTCTTATCAAAGGGAATGATTTAATGTTTACTATATGAAATAGTACATCCCAAGTATTCCATTGAAAATTCTTTTTTTCTCTTTCCCAGATCCCTCTCCACCTTACTGAGCAATTATATTCCCTTTAAAATGAACTCATGTCCTAGTTCAATACATTTCCACTCCATTCCCCACATTAATTAGTAACATCATCGATTCATTAGACCTAGATTCTAAATCCATTGAAAAATATTATGGTTTTTTCATAAAACATAATGTTAGACATACTACCAGCCATATGTCAACTATGGTATGGTATAATTATTCTCTTTTAAATGTTGCAATTGTTAAAAAGGATTTAAACATCATGGGTGAGAATAAATTGGGATGTATGGAGTGGTTCACCTCATTATTAACCCCAAACATCATTTATAAAACCATATTGAATTCCCATGAACTTGATAGAAAACCAAACTAATCTAAAGTGCATAATCACGAAGTCAATAACCCAAGTGGAGAAACCCATAATAGAATGAAAATTTTGGATAAATTCCGATTAAACCTAGTTATAATATTTGTTCATGTAGAACTTATTAACAATGCTTTAACCAAATTTCTTCTGATTTATGTCAAATATCCCCTTATGTACCAAAATGATAGTTCCTAGAATCATTCATCATTTGATGAACACATGTTCATCTTCAAAGATCCAGGGTGGGAGGTAGATGAAGATCATATTGTTATATAAATTGGAATACAACTTATATTGAACATGTCATGTGAATATATGATGATATTTGCTGATTGAGTTATGATCATTGTGTTTTAGAACCATCACTATATTTATGTCGCATGCAACACACAGATGGTTTCCATGTGGAAGTAATATTTTATAGCTTTTATCTTTTCCCATTTAAGAACATCCCATGAATCACTATATAAGGTGAATGTAAAACCATCTATAATAGGCGTGATCTATGTTTTCAGCATCCATACAACATCATGAATTTCCCTCTAATCGTTAACAACATTCATGTAATCATACACTTTATCAATGAACTATTGTGAAATTGTGTTTAATATCTTAGAAGTGACCCCTGGATACCCCCATTAATGAACTAATTTGTACATTCTATGATTGATTGGATGTGATCATTTACCATTAGCCTGACCTTATCGTAGTCATCCGAGTAATGGAAATCCTCTCTCAGAATGTTTTCTCTCTTAAATCAAATGATTTCTCTAAAACTGGCATAAAAATATCCTATTTTCAAATAAACATCCAATATCCTTTTTTCCATTGATCCTTCCCAGGACATGCATTCATTTTTGAGAAGAAATTCAACCAGTTAATCTTACATGTTCTATAGCTATCTGAAAATGGACTCCCACCATACATTTTTAGTCACAATTCCAGTTGGTCACTCTTCAAGATAACCGCCTCATTGAATTTTCCATGGGGGGATTTGTTATTAATACATATTTTCTGAACATCACTAATTAACTATATATTATTTTTTAGGTTCGTCCATGTGATTCCCTCTTATGTTAAATTCCATGAATCCCTCAAAATCTCTCAACGTCATAGGTCTTCTATCCATAGACATGAAAACTGTAACTACTAATATCTAACAGTCATGGAAGGAAAAGTTATGTTCATGGTTGAATGATATGAAATACTATAATCCATATGAGATACCTTAATGTTTGGATAGGATAAAATGGCCTAGTTATTCACCAATAACCTATCCATATGGAACCATGTATGATGATCTCCTTGTTTATTGTTTCGTGATGTATACTGGTCCCCAAGCTAAACTGCATCCATTAGACTGAAATTGGACATTAATGACACAATGCCTTCCATTTCTCTACTAGAAAAAACATGACCACAATTTTCCTTATATTAATTATCCAAACTGTTTAAATACATACCAACTATTTTGGATGATTCAACCAGGTTAAAGGATCTTAGGTCACTCCATAATACCTCCCTAGCATGAGCATCACATTTATCATAAACAAACAAGAAGAGGTAGCATTGATTCAATACCTTTTTCTCTATGTTCATGAATTTATCAAAATAAGATTGAAAATAAATTTAATATAAAACTTTCTAGAACAAAAGAAAATGAATATTGATGGGGTTATCATGCATGTAGCTCAAAACCATTGACCTATGCGCAATCTCCTCGATTGTCAAATATCCTCGTTTGTATTTTTGAATCAACACAGTATAAACATAATTTTGAGTAAATCTTATTCTAAAAAATGTTTGATTTCACTTGTTCCCCTAAACAGTGAGTCTTATAAATTATAAATGAGTTAATAAAGCATATACATGCCTGGTTTTGGCCCTAGACACATGGCCATATGTTCATAGGGATGACCACGAATACACCATTCTTTTGGACTACGATTAGATACAAACACTTTGGTTCTTTCCTAGAGAAAAAACTAATGTAGTTCTACCCTAATGATATTCCACATGTATCAAACCCTAACATCCATCAGGTGATCTATAGGATTATCCAGATGGTTGATATGTGATCATTGGATAGGTGGGAAGAGTCAAATGCTGACGGAGAAATAACTCCTCCATTGAGATTTTACAGATGTAGAGATGAGGAATTAGTGAAGACACATGTGATATTATATTATTCCATACTGAAAAAGGTTGAGAAGATATATTATAGATAAATGGGTCCCTAACTTATTATGAATATAGAGATCATATTCCATTATTGAACAAAATAACCTTCATTACCAATTTCCCTACACTACTCTACTAACTAGAAAGGAGGGAATGTGAAGACATGTCCACCGAATGTGATAATGAATAAATGAAATAATTTACTTGTGATAGATTATCCATGGTAGATCGAATTATAAAATAGAATATAGTTTCCAATGTTGGAAAACTAGGCAAATGTCTGTAAATATCCACTCGTCCATTCTTTGACTAATGCTTACAGTTTTTACGGAAAGCAGGTAATGTGTGTCCCTGAATGTGACAACATGGGAAGAACTAATAAGGAGACGGATACATCATATTCTAGGTCCATTCTCCACATACCTCCATCTAGATAAGATTATTTTCCATGAGGGGCTTATCCAGGTACATCTCTATATATAATCTATCGACCACCATTTCATCAATCCATAGGGACCTCTCATCATCACATAGGAAAGAACATAATGAGTTTTCAATGTCCTCGTAGAATACCCTGGTTAATGAATGGAAATATAATAACATGGAGGATGATCCCTAATGCCACAATGGAGGAGTCAATCCCATAATTTGTATCCATAGAGCAACAAATCACTGAATATTTTCCACTCCACACAGATTTGCGGTTATAGCCCCATGCCTTTTCAAAATTCCCCACATTATTTATCAAAAAATAGAAGGACTTATGATTGAAAGAATACACCCTAGTCAAAACAACCAAACCCCATGAGTTTATGGACACCTAATATAGGGAAAATATAGGTTTTTGGATCCAAAATATTGCACTATGTTCCATTTAAATTGATCTATCGTGGCCTTGAGAGCTGCATATGTTATTCAATGAACCATAAACTCACCTTTTGAGGAAGAATTCATGACATTGGGAACCATTGAAACAATTACCGACTCTTGAAATAGGGATACTAAATTCCTACATAAGAGTTTACTAAATATAAGGCTCGATATAATCCCACATCCACAAATATAGAGTAATTACCTAGCAGAAAGACGACATCCCCTCGTTCTGGGAGTCGTAGAAATTTTCAACACTGAAAGAGGGACCATAGGAACTACATAAATATATGGAAGATACAAAAAAATCACCAGATCATAGGGCAGGTTCAAATACATTTCTCACTATTCGGGTTTCAACAACCATGGATATATTAATATTAACCAAAAAGGACCATAGTTTAATTGATCATCCTTTTCTTTAGTAGCCCAATTAATTCCCTACATTCTTATGTCCATTTAATGTTAATACTTTTAAATGTCATCGTTTTTATAGATTTTCTAATTGGGAGAAATTTACGATAAATAATTGATTGTATTAATAGAATGGATGGGAGCTATGTATGTTGGTTGTATATGTTTGGGTGTTCCATTCATAAATGTATTTTTTCTTTGATGGTTTAAATGATATTCCATCTGTTGATGTGATTTGAGCATAAAAGGATGATGATTGCATAAAAAATCCAAAAATAAGGAATTAAACATATATTTCATTCCTAATAAGGGTCTTATTGATTATTCAAAAATGATACTAATGATCATTATAAGACATTAAGTGTTGAAATATCTCTATTTTTAGAAATGTGTGTTTTTTTCAATTTCATCCAAACCATCATTAAAAAAATTTCTAGTCTACACCATGGTGTCTAATCCCTAAGACAAGTCATTTATATCTAAAAAGAATATATTGAAAGGATTGTGATTGTATAAAGGACAAATAAATTACATTTATTAAGAATATATGATGTGAATTTATAATTCATGGCATCTGAAAAGTATGTTCAGAACCCTTTCAATTAATGTACGAGTTTCTTATCTCAGGAAAAACTATATTATTTACAAAAAAATGAGATTATCACATGCCTTGTATGTTTACATGGAGTTGTTTTTATATAATTTGGTCAATTTTGATTTTAAAGAACCCACTTCTCCATTCTATCACACAGAAGGAGTGACACACATGAGAGCTCCCTCCACATAACCTAGGTTCCTCTTTTCCTCCTCCATCTGTTCTATGTTTTCATAAACGTAATGTGTATTGTATATTAAGTGGAAACCTTGCAAATCCTATTTATTATTTTCCTATTTTGTTTTCCAAAATCATTATATATTTTTTTGGAATATCATATGCCATGTTTTTAGGGTTTATGTCTTATTTACGATCTTCTCTCATACTAGATTGATTCAAAGGTCAGAATTTGTTGATTGGTCATATATAAGCCTATGGTAGGTGGTTAAGATTTATTAACTCATTCTTGGAAGAATTTATATTTTTCACCATTAGTCCTAACACCATAATTTTCTAGAGACACCCCAATAACATTTTATTAATTTTGTTGAATGGTTTTTATTCCCTATAAGTTCATTTCAAGAACAAATTCACCACCATGGGTCAATTTCATTTTCTTAAAATTTTTTATTGTTGTGATCACATTATATTCATATTAAACCTATTACTAATATTTTAATGCATATTTTTGGTTTATTCTAATGTAATAATTATATTGGTATTATAATTTAATTGAGAATGACTTTGGCTATGAGCTAAGATCTATTCAATATTTATAGTTTTATTTATCATTTATAAATCATAGACAACTTATATAAAATTATTTTTAAAGGAAATGACTTCTTATGAAATATTGATTTCCTGCCTGAATGGCCTGATGGCCTTTATTTTTATTGATTTTTTGATAACCCCCCTTTCAAGGGATGAGGGGGAATATTTACATGGCCCGTAGGCTCAGAGATTACATGGACTGTATGCTTAGGAGATTACATGACCAATAGGTCTTATGAAATTCCACCAAAATATCTACAAGGTACAACCCCTCCCCAGTATCTGCATTTTAATTGTAGCTCTCCAACTTTTCATGACCGTCTGGCTAGGCTTCCCATGCAAGAACATGCTAGAATCGATGTCATATCAATACCCTCTCATTCTGACAATCTATTTGGATGTGCTCTGGTGAGTGCACCTACTCGGAATCCGCTTCTGGGGCTGTTCCTTTTTTGTACTGTGTCTGGGGCTTCATTCATGTGGGACGAAGGCCCTGGGGTGGCCCAATGGACTTATGGTGGCCCAAAGGCCTTTATAATCAACTGGCCTGAAGGCCTTGGGTGGCGCAAAAGCCTTGCAAGACCTGAGGACCAAACCGGTGGCCCTAAGGACCAAATGGATGAATAGTTATGACTGCATCTTCCTAATTTCGATAGATATACATGTGATTACTTATAGATTTAATTTGATAGGACTATGGTGCATCTTCCTAATTTCCACAGATATCCTTTTACTAATGAAATTTTTTGTTTATCTAAAAATCTAGTGATGCATCCTTCATGAAAAAAGAACATGATTAGGGAAGGTATAATATTATTATATTATTTAGCATTACTCATTAATTTGTTTTATCACACTTTTATAGGTTAACCATACATCAAATATATCCTACCAAGGATGAAACATGTAGAATTAGTTGGGTATCTCATCAGGAACCCCAAACAATGTGTTGATTTTTTAAATTTCCGTGATTTTATAATAATTTAGACATTACTAATTCTATATGCACTAAATGAATTTATATAGACACCACTAGTGGTGGACTTCTATGTATGTCTCATTCCCTACCTAGGTCACCGTTAGTACCCACGTTGACATCCAGATTCATTGTGTGGATAAAGGGATACAACTAGATTATAATGTTATATTTCATGTTAAAGAATAGAGAATGAAAGAATAAGACTGAGCTTATTCAGATTATATTATTAGAATAATATTTTTTAGCATGTGTAATATTCATGTACCCTATATCTCTTATTAACTAGTTTTAAATGTCTACATTATCATCATAATCACATTGTATCAATTTATTAGGTAGCATATCCGTGTTTAATTAATGTTGATGTTATTTATTTATTGTTCTACAACTTATCTTTAGTATATAATTTTTTTACACATTTATCAATAATGGAATAGTCTCCCCACATACACACCCTAGTCCCTTGAAACTATTCATTTTCCTCTCACATATGGTGAGGTGCACTTGAGGTAATGTGGAAAACCCTATCTAGGAACCTCATTTTTGGATTTTTGGTCAGGACACTACATAATTGTACTAGATACATGTTTTTATGTTGCCTAACCATATGAGAATTAGATAGGATAAAAGGAGGTGATTGAATTTTTTAACGAGTGTTTCTATTAGTATTTAAACCTATTATAGAGGAAACCCAATATACAAGCATTGGGTTATTCCAATTCTGGGTTATTCCTATTACATTTGATTTTATTTTCCCATTGGGTGACTAACTTGTCTAGTGAAGTTAATGTTTTTTTGTTATTGTTATGGATTTTAGTTTCCTTGGACAAGTTTGGATTGAATTTATAAACTCATGCATCAAAATAAAATCCATTGGACTTAAATCTAATTAATTATGGCTTGCCATATGTATATATTGGTATGCATTTCATTTACTACAAGTGACACTTTAGATTAACTTCAATGAATTATATTGAAATGTGTTAATGTCACTTGAAGGGATGCTAAAATTTTATCAATTTAGGCTCTTTCATCTATCTAAATGTTGTTTTCTCACCAATATTGAAGATAAAACCATAATTAACAAATTATGCAACATTTGAGTTATAAAACAATGGTCATATTGGTAACAATATAAGTGATTTTATTGATTAATTACAATATAATGTTATTAATAAAGTATTTCTATAAATAAACAATGGTAGTTCATTCAGTAAAATCAATTTACATGACCTGTTACATCATGATATTGGATTTACAGGTCTGGTCATAGATCCTTGATGTTCAATAAAAATTTATAAAGATTATGAACCAACATAAATGATGGTTTGGTTATGAAATTAACTAGTTATATATATATATAATAAATTTCTTTGATAAATTAAGTTTATAAAATATAATGGTTACCAATATATGGGGATTCCAATATCAATTTAAATGGTGTTTTCCTTAAGACCTTATAATTAACACATCATATACTGAAACAATGGTTGTGTGATGTGATACTGTGACTATGAAAAGACTCTACTAGTGGAATACAAGATGTGTTTAATATGAATTTTCAGGGAATCATACTTATTACCTATACTTGAAATTATGAGCATGAAGAGAGGTGAGACTCATTTATAGGAGGGATAAGTATTTATCCATTCATTATTTTATATATCTCTTATCTAATGTTATTAATTTTTAACTAAGGTGTGTTTTTGGAAATAGTATATCTATTCTTCCATTTTTTACTTATGTCATATGCCTAGAGAGTGGGGATGAGCTTCCTCAAGAGTTAGTGGTCCTTGATCCACTGATACAACCTCCCATTGTTTTGAATGGGGAACCTCCTATTGATATTCCACGAGTAATTGATTCTCATTTTCAGGAAATATTCTTATACTTCATGAAATTAGTACACAATTCCCCTTGATCTACACCTACTATGGATGTGGAGATGTGAGAGTTCCATCAGTATAATCCTCTCACCTTTTCAGGGATAGTCGACCTTAGAACACTATGCATTGAACATATAATATGATTTTGGTATTCAAAAACCTTGAGAACCATCTCGAGAAATGGGTGAATATCACTACCTATATACTACATGATTCTGTAAAATGATGGGGGATGTCATTACGCAGGTATGACATTATCAAGGAATATTTTGATTGGGAATCCGTATATCCTTATAGGTCATCTTCTTCCCCTAAATGTTGATGGAAGACTGAGCATGGTATTTTATTCACCTTTATCAAGGTTACATGTTGGTGTTGGAGTATTAATATCATTTCACAATGTTGAAGTGTTTTTCACCAACACTAAATTGTTTCAAGATGAATTGTACATTGCATTTTGAGTATTGTCTTGAATATTCCATCTGATCATAAATAAATGTTTTTCATCTAACTAACATTTCCGAGATAGTGTGTAACATCCTAGGTAAATAATGAATATGAAATTTTAATATATTCCTGAATTAAACATTGATATTACTTTAAAGGAGATTCTATGTTCGATGGCATACCCAATACGCAACAACGAGTTTCTTTGAAATCTTACATTGCACAATAATAATATAATAATATTATTTAATGCCTAGTCATTTTAATGGTGTGAATGAATATAAATAATTACAAAATGATTATATATGTTTGATAATTTTTTTTACTTTAATATAATAAAGGTTAGAGGCATAAAATAAGAAAATAATTCCATTTTAAGCATAATTATTCTAATGTTCTTTAAAAGGTCGATTAAATGCCTTTTGATGTTGAAACCTATTTAAATCCACTTTTTAACCATTTTATATATTATATTTTAAACAATAAAATCCTTTTTTATAATCTTGATATTAAAATTTACTTTGTGTAAATTTTTGTTATTTTTCCGATAAAGTTCATTTTTTAATGAATAATGAAAATGCTGTATTTTAATTCAAAACATCCTTTTAATATAATTTATTAATATTTTTATATTAAATTTTTAATTGGTTTTAATGTTTAGTTGAAATATATTTTTACCATTTAATCCAATGGTTGTCATTCTAATTAATTTTACTTTGAAATTGGACATAAACAAGTGGCAATCTTTTGATAGGTATTGTTTCATAAAAACTCGCTATTTGTTTTGATAGAAGGAACTAATTATAAAATTAATTAGTGAATATTCTATGTTTTGAATTTGGTGAAATGGAAATAATTTTTTAATTTGTAATATCAAATTTACATTGGATAAACTTTTGGTATATTTTTGAAAAATGTTCATTTTTAATGAATAGTGAAAAATACTGTATTTTACGTCAAAACTGCTTTTTCATCTAATTTAATTATAGAGTCAGATTGTCATTTTAGTTTTTTTTAAAGTGTAATTGAATTTTTTTTATCACGTAATACATTTTCAATCATTATAAGTAATTTCACTTTTCAATTGAATCTAAAAACAAGTCAATCTTTTGATAAATTTTACTTCTTAAAAACTCGTCTTTGGTTGTGACAGTGGGAATTATTTTTAAATTAATTACTGAAATTTCTATGTATGGATTTTGGTAAATTGATTACATATTTGTAATCATATGGTCCAAATAATGTAATTAAAGAATATTTTGTTTTTTGACATTATGAATAGTAACAATGAAAACTATCTTTAATTATCATGATTAATTAGTAATCGGATAGTTAAGGGTAATAAAATAATATCATAAATATATAAAATGACCCACACATGTGTCCAAATAATTTTTGTTGTGTCATGTCTGACCATGGGATACGTTGTGCCATCTTGGTGACCCCATGGAATCACTTTTGTGTGATAGTGACCTTTTATCATATTATTTTTAAAGAAAGGAAAATATCACCAAACTACGTAACACCTAAGTAAAAAAAATTTAATTTTGTATAAATAAATGATTTCAAAGAGAATAAATAGACATTGGAAAGATAAAACTATTTCTTATATCATGATGTTTGTTTTATAATTTTTAGACAATAAATATAAAAATTTATTTATGACACCATGATGATGAATTGATTACCTCATTAAGGAATGATTTAAATAAAATGAAAATGTAATGTAAAATCTTAGACATAAACTTGTCAAAAACATATTTGATTGGTTGAATATGAACCCTTATCAACTTATCATCAAAATATATCATTGAAGGACCTTTAAAATCTGAAAACCATTTTATAATAAAGTAACATTTCAAGACTTTCCAAAAGTGACCCTCCTCCCTCTTATAAAAGGCCCCCACATCTACCCCCTCACCCCAACCTCTCCAGCCCTTGTCTTATCCAAAATCTGCTCAAATTATCTCTACACATTCTATTATTACTCTTAGAAGCCTCACTTTGGGAATAATCCCTTCCAAAGAATCCATTGGCTCAAACCAAAAAGAGTTACCCGATTTAGAGGTAATGTCTTCCCTCAAGTTTCTTTCTATTATTTTCCTTATTCACTCCCCATAACATTTATATTATTTGATTACATAAAATAAAAATTATTCTAAATATACTATAATTTTTTTAGGAGATTGATTTTATTTACACTTACACACACCTCAGTCTAATGGTTAATGAACAAACTATTTCTGTGGGTGGAAAATTACTGCCTCACAAAATGATGATTGTTCAATATTCTTTTAAGACCTCTCATGGTGGACATTAAGATGTAATTGTCTTTAAATATGATATATATATATATATATATATTATTTTTATGTTTTCATTATTCTTCTTTATTTTTTTATATATAGAAAACCTTTATGGTTTCCATTATGTGTAAACACGATAATTTCATTTGAGGAAGTGCGGACTACCACCCCCTCAAAGTGAAATGACTCTTTAATTCCATATGTGGTAGGTATAAAGGATAGGTTCGATGATATTATATATTATTCAATATTGGAATTATAATACTACTGTGTATAATTATGCTTAAATTCCATTAAATATGAAAAACAAATGGAAATAGCGTTCATGCGTACGTACGACTTACCGTCTCCATGAACGGTGCATTTCATTTCATACCTCTAAATGTTATGTACTATTATAAAGACATGTATATGCTGGATATATATGATATATATGATATAAAAATCAGGAATATCATTTTGGATATAATAAACCTTTGACCACATGAACAACATCTAATTATAAGAAGTCTATTTTTGACTTAAGTACCAAGTATCGACAAAACTAACATTATTAACTTAAATGATTAAATAATGTTTATAACATCTCAATAAGTGATTTTAAAGGAATAATAAACATTAAAAAGGTTCTTTAGTAAGTAGAAATTAATTTTAGTTTATTATTCATGGGATTAATGAATGAACGAGAACAAGTCGGACATGAGGTAAGGGATTCGACCTCTCTCTTTCTATTCTTGTTCTCCTTTGTATGTCATTTCATTAATGCCCCATTTTCATTTGTTGGGGGACTTTATTTTAAATTACTATTACTTCCCTTTTCATGATCACATGATGAGATATCCATTTTTACTCTCATCATTTGGTTTTATGAATGTTTGAGTGGTGCCGTTAGGCTGCCGAATTTTTGTTAGGGGATTTCTTATCTCACTTTTAATTCCATGAGATTTCCATTTTTTGTCACTTATTTATTGCATGTAGTGTATGGTGTACTTATATTTGATATATATTATCTTGATTATATTTATATTCATGGTATTCTGTGATTCATTTGGTGCTTATTATCCTTTGGTCATACGACTCGATTTATTATTACAAGTTAAGGGGTTTTTATCACACATTTTATTCCCTTGAGATTCATGCTACATTTACCACAATTTCATTTTATGTCATGTATATAATGCCAATGATTTTATTATTTGTGAAATATACTTTAATTTATGTGTATTTACATCTTCAATTTATGATCATTCTTTCATGGGGTGTACATTTCGAAAGTTACCCAAATCCGTAAGGGAACCTTTCACCCTCCTCTTTTTAAAAGGATTCTCATTGTTAGGTATTTTAATCTACATCTTATTATGTTGGGATATGTTCTTATATATCCTTATTATTCTAAATTTTCTATCAAAGTTATGAGATACCTTTTTATCTCTCATCAACTCATTATCTGAATTTAAAGTGACGTCATGAGGTTGTAAAATTTCTATAAGGGGACTTCTTAACCCAATTTCAATTAATTGGGTTAGCCCTCTACTCCTTGATTATGTCGTGCAATGAATATATGTGAATGACCTATGATTTTTTACACATAATATCAACATATATTGGGTGTATTTATATTTTTCATGCATAATTATGTATTTATTTATCCTTAATCTAAGGATACCGTCATTGTAAGGGACTTCATCTCAATCTCCTTTCATTGAGTCATATTTTGTTTTAATACAAGACTTTATTTGATATCCTGTATAAACACATTTGGAAATTCATTTCATTATAATGGAATCTTTTTCTATGAATCGTTTTACTAAACGACAAAAAAGAATGTTTTTTTAACTTACGCGGTGACAATGACCATTTTGCCGCCGCGAGTATTATTTGATATTTAGCTTCCTCAACAATCCGTAATGTTTTTAAAAGAAAATAAATACCATATATTTCTTTTATGTATTTTTGTGTTGAAAATGTTTTTGATAATTTATTTTTTATATAAATATATTTAAGTGAAATATTTTGATTGAAATGTGGAAATGTTTTATTTCCTCTATATTTGTTTTATGTCTTATGATTTGATAATGGTATTTTGACATTTTATGGGTGGTTACGTGATAAACCAAATGATGGGTTGTGCTGTGAATACCAGGATGGGTGGTTATGTTATAACCTCCAATACATTGGGTATGGAAGTTAGTCATTTGGTTATTCCATTTAGTGACATGTGTGGAAGTTAACTGTATGGTTATTCCATTTAAGTATGTTTATGTTCAAAGTTACCTTTATATGTTATGTGTTCTTTATATGGGTAACCATTTTAAGTAGGGGTCTTTTATTCAGTGAATTGTATTTACTACAACACAATGGTGAAAAGTATTACTTATGTAAAAGTATTCATGGTTTACTTTTTATTTTGGAATACTAATTGTTTTGTTCTTTCTGTATTCCTTACTGAGATTTTTATTCTCATCCCATGTTTTTGAAATTTTTTCCACAGGACATAATGTGGAATATGGTCAAGGATGGGATCAAAGAAAGTCATGATGACTAAAACAAGGAACTGGAGATGACTTTTTTACAAGAGTTTTTATTTTAGGAAAATAATGGAAACTGAGTAGAAGTGTCTACTTTACAACTTTTGAGATGTAATAGTTATGTACTATTCTTCTAAAACTCTAAACATGAAAATATCCTCAATGATTATTCCTGAAATAACTCATGATTAAGTAATTTTGTAAGCCCAAGTCCTTATAATTGGTATCAAATGTTGGTTTAGATAACATTATAGATTTGGGTATTCATTAAGAACAAGTGACATTAGCATAATGGGTTATGATTTTAGAATGATTCGTAGTTATTTTTATAATATGATTGAGTTTAAGATAACATGAATAATTATATCTTATTATTATATGATTATTTTAATGATATACTAACACTAACCTTTTTGGTTTTAGTAAATGGCTGGATCTAGCATGCACCAAAGTAACAGTGGATGTGAAGAAAACTGTGACGGTTTTCCGAACAAGAAACTGAATGATATGGAAGATTAAATGAGAACTCTTATGGTCATTCTCAACCAACTATCTAGATTCATTTTTGACCACCTGAACTTTAGTGATTTTTATAAGGCATCATACATGCGAGAAACAAATCCCTACAGAAGTTTAGGTAATAATCATAAAGGTAAGTCTGTTCGAAAATCTATGTGTCAATGAAGTGGAAAGAAACACCTAGGAAAATGTTTCAAAGGAATAGAAATATGTTATAGATGTGGAAATGAAGGTCACAAAGCAAGAACCTTCCAGGGAAAAAGTAAGCATCTAGATGACTCTAGGAAAGGGAAAGAAGTTCTTTCTAGTGGATCAATTGAATGTTTTAAATGTGGTGTGCATGTTCATTATGAAAACACATGTCCTAAGAATATGTTTCAAGAATTACATAACCTTGATCTTACAAAATATTTTTTTACCAATACCAAATCCCATTCTGATTGGGGATGAAGAAATGGACAATGGCCAGTGAAAGGTATGGATTATTTCTTATCATATGTTTTCCTATTATTGAATCTTAGGATATTATTCAGGATTTTGTTTGTGGGAAAGAAGTATTTCATAATAATTTGGAAAGTAATGGTTAACGGATCCTAAAGAATGTTGAATGTGTAAGAAGTAAACATATAAATGATTCAAGAGTAATGGTAGATTTTAGAATGGTGAAATTCTTAAAATTATTAAGGCACTTTTGATGATGGGATTAAATTAGAATAATTTTTATAGTATGTGTAACCCTGATGTTTGATATATGAAAATTTTATTCAAGGAATAATTATCGTTTCTTTTGTGGATATAGTTATTAAGAAACATTTTGGTTTATATGATCCTTCAATTTGTGGTAATTACAGGTTAATACATTTTGGGATGCAAAAAAAGTTATTAGATAACCTTTGAGGTTAAAATATGTTACGGTTATTTTTGATGAATTTATCTTTTTTTGGGGAATGTTATAAAATTATATAGTTTTTAAAGGGGACAACACGCAGACCGTTTGACAACCCGTCATTTCGGTTGATGCTGCGAGAATCGAACCCATAACCAAAGTGTGACTGATATTTATTTCCTACCACTGGACTACATGAAGTCCCTGGTTATTATGATTTATTATTTTTAGTTATATGATCTTATGAATCAGGAATAAGTTTATTTTGGTTTATCTATGGAAATGATTAACCTATCGTGGAGGATATGTCATTAGGTTAATTACTTTTCAATATGATACTTTATGATTAACTGATGTTATTTGGAGATAAATGTTAAGATTTATCTTGGAAGACTATGTGATTAAATCCTTTAGAGATTTGGGTTTCAATATTAGTTTGGATTACATTGAATAATTTTATGGATAACTGTTTATTTAATAGTCTCTCTTGAACCTTGGGTTCTTTTTGATGAATTTTGGAGATTAAGAGTAGTATTTCTTTTTATGAAGGATTATACTTTGGGGGATTATCAGATCTTGTACTAACAATTTTGTTTTTGGTTAAGGTCCAAAGACATGGTAAATATATAGGTCATATTTTGTGGATTAGGTTATTCTAATGAAGTTGTTTATAGTGCTCTTAATGTGAACAAGTCATCTTAAATACTCATCTTTTAGAGAAAATATTAGTTGGTGTAAGAAATATAGTTAGAGATGAGTGTCTACATGACTAGTAAGTATGGTTCCTTATGTTTTAGTTAAGCTCATAAACAAATTACTCAATAAAAAGTAACTGAAAAAAAACGTTGTCTATTTAATTTTCCTACTGGGGAATCAAATACTGTTTAATCCATCATAGGTTTGTAATTTTCTGGTTGTTAACTTTCTCCTAAACATGTTTTCTATCACTCTCCATCATAACTTGACCCCTTTTTTCACTTCCATATCCATGTTTTCATGGAATCCTAGTATCTATTGTCCTGGTTGACCTTTGAACTTACATTTCTTTCTTTAAAAGTAATAGTTTTATTGACTCCTTTTCTGATGTGCAGCTTTCAATGAAGTTTCCAAGACCAACTTTAAAATTGTGAGGACGTAACTCCCAAAAGGTGGGAAGGATGTAACATCATATGTAATTAAAGAATATGAAAATTTAATATATTCTTCAATTAAAGATTAATATTACTTTAATGGAAATTTTCTGCTCGATGGCGTACCCAATACGCAACAACTTGTTTCATTGAAATCTAACGTTGCACACTAATAATATAATAATATTATTTAACACCTAGCCATTGTAATTTAGGGAATGTACAACACTAACTAAAAAATTATTAAATATGTTTGTTAAATATGTTTACTCTTCTCTAATAAAATATAGATGCGTAAAATAAGAAAAAAATTCAATTTTAAGTATAAATATTCTAATGTTCCTTAAATGGTCGATTAAATGCCTTTTGATGGATAACTCATTTTAACTACACTTTTTTGTCAAATTTATATGATATATTTGACAAAATAAAATATTTGTTTAGAATCTGGACATCAAAATTTACTTTTGTGTAAATTACTGTTATATTTCTAATAAAGTTAATTTTTTAATGAATAGCGAAAATGTTGTATTTTAATGAAAACCCTCATTTAAATCGAATTTATTTATATTTTAAGATTATCATTTTAATTGGGTTTAAATTTTAGTTGAAATATATTTTTACCATTTAATCCAATGATGTTCATTGGAATTAATTTCACTTTTAAATTGGACATAAACAAGAGTCAATCTTTTGATAGGTATTGTTTCATAAAAACACGCTATTTGTTTTGACAGTGGAAATTATTTATAATATTAATAAATTCAACTTATATGTTTTGAATTTGTTAAAATGGAAATCATTTTTAATTTTGAATATCAAATTTACTTTGGATAAATTTTTGGTATTTTTCTGAAAAATGTTCATTTTTAATGAATAGTGAACAATACTGCATTGTACTTCAAAACTACTTTTTCATCTAATTTAATTATATAGTTAGATTTTAATTTTAATTATTTTTAATGTTTAATTGAATTATTTATTTATCACTTAATATAATTTTGTTTATTGGAAGTAATTTCACTTTTCAGTTGGATGTAAAAACAAATCAATCTTTTGATAAATGTTACTTCTTAAAAACATGTCTTTGCTTATGAAACGAGAATTATTTTCAAATTATTTACTGCAATTTATGTGATTGGAATTTGGTAAAACATATTCCATATTTGGAATCAGAATGTCCAAATTATGTAATTAAGACTCATGTTTTTTCACATTATTAATAGTAACGACGGCAATTATCTTTAATTATCACGATTAATTAGTAATTGGGTAGTTAAGGGTAATAAAATAATATCATAAATATATAAAATGACCCCAACATGTGAAAAAATCATTTTTTTTTCATCGCCGACCATGGGATACCTTGTTCCAACTTAGGGACCCCATGTAATCACTTTTGTGTGATAGTGACCTTTTATCATATTATTTTTAAAGAAAGGATAATTTAACCAATCTATGTAACACCTAAGTAAAAAAATTAATTTTGTTTACTTAAATAATATATTATACTATAAATAGTCATTGTAAAATCCTAAAATATTTCCTACGTCATGGTTTTTTTTATAATTTTTAGAAATAAAATAAATAAATTTATTTATCACACCATGATGATGTGGCGATTACCTCATTAATGAACGATTTAAATAAAATTAAAAGATAATGTAAAATATAAGACATAAATTTGATGAAAACCAATTGGATTAGTGTATTTCTAACCCTTATCACCTTATCCTGTAAATATATCATATTGGGGTCTTTAAAATCCGAAAACCATTTTATAATAAAGTAACATTTCAAAACTTTCCAAAAGTGACCCTCCTCCTTCTTAAAAAAGGCCCCCACTTCTACCCCCTTACCTACTCCTCTTAATCCCTTGTCTCATCCAAACTCTACTCATATTATCTCTCCACATCCCTCTATTACTCCTAGAAGCATCACTTTTGGTAGAAGTCTTTCCTTGGATGCCTTTGGCTCAAATCAAAAAGAGTTACCCGATATAGAGGCAATGTCTGCTCTCGAGTTTCTTTCTTTTATTTTCCTTCTTAACTCCACCTAACATTCTTATTCTTTGATTCCATAACAAAAACATTATCATAATTATACTACTATGTTGTTATGAGAAGTATTATATTTACACTTACACACAACTCCGTCTAATGGTTAAAGAACATACTGTTTCTGTGGGTGGCGAATTACTGCCTCACAAAACGATGATTGTTCAATCTTCTTTTAACACCTCTCATGGTGGCCATTAAGATGACTCTATATTTATATATGATATATATATTATTTTTATGTTTTATTTATGTTTCTATATTTTTTTATATATAGAAAACCTTTATGGTTTCCATTATGTGTAAACACGATAATTTTATTTGAGAAAGTGTGGACTACCGCCCCTGAAAGTGATATGACTCGTTAATACCATATGTGGTACATATAAAGGATAGGTTTAATGATATTATATATTTGATAAAATACTTGAATTATAATACTATTATGTATCATTATGTTTTAATTCCATTAAATATGAAATAGAAATGGATGTAGTGTTCACAGGTAAGTACGGCTTACCGTCTCAGTGAATGGTGCATTTCATTTCTTACCTCTAAATGTTATGTACTATTATAAATACATGTATATGATGGATATATATGATATATATGATATCCAAATCATGAATATAATTATGGATATAATGAAAATTTGACCACTTGAACAACATGTAATTATAAGAAGTCCATTTTTGACTAAAGTACCAAATATCGACAAAACGAACAATATTAACTTATATGACTACATAATGTTTATAACATGGAAATAATTTATTTAAAAGGAATAATACATTTGAAAAATTTTCTTATGAAAGTATAAATTAACTTTAGTTTATTATTCAGGAGATTTAAGAACGTAAGAGAACAAGTCGGACTTGAGGTAAAGGATCCTACCATTGTCTTTCTTTTCAAGTACTCTTTTGTATATCATTTCATTTAAGACCCATGTTCTTATGTTTGGGTATGTTATTTTAAATTCCTATTACTTCATTTTTCATGATCATATGATGAGATAGCCCTTCTTACTTTCATCATTTCGTTTTATGAATGTTTGAGTGGCACCGTTAGTTTGCCGAATTTTTGTAAGGGGATCTCTTATCTCACTTTTAATTCCGTGAGATTTCGATTGTTTTCCACTTATTTTTTTGAAAAAGGTGTATTGTGTACTATCATTATATATATATTATCATGATTCTACTTATATTGACTGTATTCCATGATTCATTTACTATTTATTATCATTTGGTCATACGACTCAATTCATTACTACAAGGTAAGGGGTTTTATCTCACTTTTTATTCCTGTGAGATTCATGCTACATTTGCCACTATTTACTTTTGTGTGGTGTAGGTAATACCCATGATTTTATTAATTTTTAATATACTTTAATTTATGGGTATTTAAATCTTCATTATATGATCCATCTTTCATTGGGTGTACATTTCGAACATTACCCAAATCGGTAAGGTAACCTTTCACCCTCGTCTTTTTAAAAGGATTCTCTTTGTTAGGTCTTTTAGTTAACATATTATTATGTTGGGATATGTTATTATATATCCATATTGCTGTAAATTGTAATTCCAAGTGATGAGATACCCCTCTTATCTCTCATCAACTCATTTTCTAAATTTTAAAGTGACGTCGTTAGGCTTTCAAATTTATGTAAGGGGACTTCATAACCCAATTTCAATTCATTGGGTTAAACCTATACTCTTTGATTATGTTGTGATATGAATATATTTGGATGATATATGATTATTTTAAACTTAATATCAACTTATATTGGGTGTATTTATATTTTTCACACAGAATTATGTAATTTATTTATCTTTAATCTAAGGATACAGTCTTTAAAAGAGACATAGTCACAATCTCCATTCATTGAGGCATATTTTGTTTTAATAGAAGAATTTATTTTATACATTTTACAAACTCATTTTACTTTTCGTTTCATTCAAATGGAACCTTTTTATATGAAGCATTTTACTAAATGACAACAAAGGAATGTTTCTTTTAACGTACGCGGTGAAAATAACTTTTTCGCCGCCGCGAGTATTATTTGATCTTTGGCTTCCTAAAAAAGAAGTAATTTTATTAAAAGAAAATAAATTCCATAAATTCTATTATTTATTTTGGTATTGAAAATGGTTTTGATAATGGATTTTTATAGTAATATATTGAAGTGAAATATTGTGATTGAAATGTGGAAATGTTTCTTTTCCTTTATATTTGTTTTATGTGTTATAATTTTATAGTGGTACATGGATATTTGACGGATGGTTACGTGAAAAACCAAATGACAGGTGGTGCCGTGAATACCAGGACGGGTGGTTACATTATAACCTCCAATTCATTGGGTAAGGAAGTTGGTCATATGGCTATTCCATTTAGTGACATGTGTGGAAGTCGACTATATGGTTATTCGATTTATGTATGTTTGTATTCCAAGTTACCTGTATATGTTATGTGTTCATTCTATGGATAATCTTTTGGTTACAAAAGGGTAAGTAGTGATCATTTATTCAGTAAAGAGTATTTACTACTTCACAATGGTGAAAAGTATTACTTATGTTAAAGTATGCATGGTTTACTTGTTGTTTTGAAAAACTAATAGTTTCCTTCTTTTTGTTTTCCTTACTCTGCTTTTTATGCCCATCCCAAGTTTTTTAAAAAAATTTCCCAGGATATAAAGTGGAATAGGTTCAAGGACGGGATCAAGGAAAGTCATGATGTCTTAAACATGGACATGGACATGACTTTTTTTCAAGATTTTTTAGTTTATGATAAAATGGAAACTGAGTAGAAGTGTCTACCTTGTAACTTTAGAGATGTAATAGTGATGTCCTAATTCTCTAAAACTCTAAACCTGAAAAGATAATCAATGTGTATTCTTGAAATAACTCAAGATTAAGTAATGTTTTATGGTTGGGTCCTTATATAATGAATTAATACCTCATCACAAAATGGGATTTCAGGGAAGTAAGAAGTGGGGGGATAAGTATATAATCCTACGGGCATAGAAATAACAAATCCAGTAGAAGAAATCATAATTCCAAATGTACACATGGGGGAAGTACCATCAAAGTAGAATGGATTGAATGTTTTGTGATGTGTCACCAGTTTTGTAGGACAAGGCATAGAAAAGTCATACTATATGAGGAACTGGAACGTGTTTCAAGTTGGCAGTAATATGAGGAACCTATGGTGTTTTGGGAGAAGTATCCTACCCATATCATTTGATAAGGGATATGTCATGGAACATCTTTTAGGTACTAGGTTTGTATATCCAAGCCCAGATGGGATATTGTATCCTACTAGCCAAACAAGCAGAGGAGGTGGCCTTTCTTAAGGTAGTCAGGCATCTGACATTTAGTTATAGTAGAGGGGACCTACCTAGGTCATCCAGTTTCCATTTTAGTCTTATAGTTCAGGTCATATCCAAGAAGTAAATCATATACCTTAGGTTGAGATTGTGAGGCCTTCAATTGTATGAGGATCTATTCTGGTATCCTTTAACGTTTTTTGGACTATTTGATATAGGTTCATCACACTTTATTATATATTCTATAATTATGGAATTTATGCGCCTAATGATAGAGTAATTTAGTGGAATAATGAATTTCAACAAACTATTACACATCTTATGAATGGGTATACACTAGTTCAAATAATAACCCCTTTAGATATGATGGTATTATTTTATGTGTAAGTTATTTTTTCCAGTAATGACTGGATTTAATTTCATTACTGGAATGTAATGTCTTATGAATTAACACACTCATGTGATTTATATTATAGTAGGTTTCCCTTCTTATCACCCAAGGGATGTTATAATATCCATAAGGGTAAATGGGTTATTTAGGTGAGTTGATCAAGCACCAAGCTTTATGAGGAAGGAAACGTGGTGGTATTCTTGGATAGTCCCTTTAGGAGTGATCAGGGAAGGGAGTGTGTGAAATTACATCATAATGTGAATCATTTTAGGGATTTATTTCAAGAGAATTTCAATATATTACCTCCTACGATAGAGGTGAAGTAAATCCTCGACATAGTATTAGTTATGGCACCGGTGTCCATTCACCAATATTAGATGGAACCCCAAAATCCATTGGAATAAAAAAATTGGTTAGAATATTTAGTGGTTAAGGAATTTATTCAACCTAGAACATCACCATGGAGTTCACCTATCTTTTTTCCATGAATGCAGAGGGTAACCTTGTTTTTTTCGCATTAATGATGGTATCATAGGTTATAGTAGTGAATTGGTATCCATGAACTGTTATAGATGAATTCTTTGACTAAGATTGAGGAGATTTTTTTCTCAATGATTTATTTGATGAGAAGATATAATTAGGTTCATGTGATACCATTTTACATTCCATGAACAATGTAAAAACATTGGTATAGATTTTATGAGTAAATGGTTATGTTGTTCAGTATTACAAACACATTCTCCAATTTTATGGACATGATGACGTTGGTTTTCCACCTGAAAATTGGTTCGTTTATGGTAGTGTTCATGAAAGACATACTATAGTATTCTCTCACCCAAAATGGCCTTGGAAACAAATTGAGAACAAGAATAATACACTAAGATATAATGATATATATTTTATGTTCGTCAAATTAGAAACATAGATCAATAAGGATCGGTTATTAGGTCATATAATTATTGAGTGATGAGTATTTGATGATAACGAGAATGAAACATTGGTAGTTTCCTAATATAATCCCATGAATATCATTGATAAATGTATTTACATGGTGAGGGATTGATATTAGAGATGATTCATTCATTATTTGTTATGCCTAGATTCTCCATTTATGTGTGTGACTATGAAGGGTGTGAAATTAATATGGTATAAAGCTTATCGAACATCCTTTATAGAGTTGGAAGAGATACTTACTTCTTCACCAATATTGATTCTTCTATAATAAACATGGAGATATTTTATTTACAATGATTCATCCTGGATATGTTTATGAGTAGTTTTGGTGTAATGATAATGGGTTGTTGCGTACAGATCATTCTAGCATAGAAAACATGAGTGAAGTTAACCTACACACAACCTAAGGCTAGAATCCACAGTTAATTATTTATATTGTTGTAAAACATATCATTTTGGGGATGTTTATCATTTAAAAGGGCCATAAAAGTCTCAAATATATCTCCACATGGTGAGATTTTAAACTGAGACAGTGCAAGTGGGTAGATAACATGTAGTCCACATATCTTTATATTCCTTATATACCTGAAAAGGGTAATTGAGGAGAAGACCCCTTGAGTTAGAATACATCGACATATTCTATATAGGAGTCTAGTAGTGAGTTGATTATTTGGGTTAGTTTTTATAAATGAACATTGTAGTTCAAGAGTGTCCATGGAAACATGTTTTATTAGCTTTTACAGTTGCATCCTCCCGTTTGGAGAAGGTTTAGAGGAGAAGGCCATCTGGTCTTTAGTTCCTTGTCCCAAGGGAGATTTTCATAGTTAAGAAGCCACCACCTCATTGGGTTATCAATGCGAATGAAGTTCTACACTACCATGGGGGAATATAGGTTCCTAGTAATATATGAAAAGGGTTTATGTGGTAATATCATGAATCTATTTTGGATGTTCGCCTTGGAACAACCAAGATATACCTAGACATATATTACCTCTATTTGTGACCATGTATGATGATTAAGATTTTAGGTTTGATTGTGAGGTGTTCGAATTATTAGTAGGTGATAGTGAATCACTAGTGGCCATCAAGACATCTTCAACCTCTATTAATTATTTAATGGACATGGAATGATATCATGATAGATTTTGTTATTGGATTTTTGAAATCCTCTAAATGTAGTGATGCATTACTACTGATCATCGAATATTTTAACAACGGTGAAACAATAGAAGAATCAGTAATTCCATCTCAGTGGTTGATCTTAGCAGGATTTATATCTTGAAATTTTGGGCCTTCATGGTGTTCCATAATCAATCATATCAGACTATGATTCATAGTTTATGTAACAGTTTTGGTAGGCATTATAGAACACACTATGTTTCAGGTTCTCTTGAGTACACCCTATCACCCCTAACCAACGAGATGATTGTGAGGATGATAAAGGTGTTAGATAACATTATTTAGTAATATATCCTTGATTTTATAGGTTCGTTGGTGAATCATATACCATTTTGGAGTTTTCCAAAAATGACACTTTTCTAGGAATTAATATGATGGCACCCATATGAGATACTTTATGGGAATCGATTATAATAACCCATTTTGAGGTTATAGGTAGTTGAGGTAGCACAACTGAGTTATAATCTCATTAAGGATACATTAGACTATTTACAGTTGAATTAAAAACATATGGAAACAACTTAGTCTGGGAAGACGTCATATATCAGTCGTTGTATTTGACTTCTTTGGTTTGATGTGGGTGATCAAGTATATTTTTTATGTTTTTCCAAGATTGGGTCAATTATGGATTCATATATAAGGAATGATATATACGATCATGTTAAGACATCTTGTGAAGAGAGTCGAGATGATGGCCTCTTAGATGATGTTACCTCATATGTACCATTCCATACATGATGTCTTACAAGTATCATAGATTCACCAATATCAGGCTGATCCATCTCATTTGTCTGCTCTGGATGATATTGTGCTTGAAATGGATATAACCTTTCAATATGAACAGATATGTATTTCTATTCAGAGAATAGAGTCTTTTCGTGGCATGAATATTTCTCTTGTATTTGTCTAATGGAAGTATAATTGTGTTCTTGACGAGGAATATAAGTGAAAGGTCGACGTACATACTCATTGAAAATATCCTTTCTCATATGATGATTCACTACCCTTCGAAGGTAACTTCGGGATGTGTTTTTAATGACTGGTGGTGGAAGAATCCTGGTTTACTAGTGAGTTATGTTTTCATTTAATTTTGGTCAAACCCCCGTTCATTTTTCTTTATGGCCTACACCATGGTGACTGGACCCTTAGTTGCATTGATTGTTTCTGAAAAGGATGATATAGATTGGAAAGAGGGTAAACGGTGGACAAATAAAAATTGTGTATAATAAATACACTTTGAATATTACTAATACATGATGTGTAAATGTATATCCTGAACACATTCAAGCCTTGAATAGGTGTTCCTAACTCGTGTAAAACCCTATTATTTACATGGGATGTAAATTCAAGATTAATTATAAATTTACTGGGATTATTTTCATAAAATTATAAAGGGGATTAATTTATATAACACCATCCTCCCCTATCTCACATAGTATGAATGACATGCAAGAGTTATCCTTCTGCCTGTGCTAGGTTTCTCTATTCCTACTCATTCTGAGCTCAATTTCCATCATATTCAGGTGTGTTGTATACACAATTATATTCTATACAACCCCTACCTTCTATTCATATATACCTTTCTTATATATACTTCAATTTTGGTGTGATATCATATTCCATATTTTTAGGGTTTTTTTCACTTTTCCATTTCCTCCCGTTCTTTCTCAATTCAAAGGTCATCAATGGAAGAGTGGTCATCTTCAATCTTATTCGAGTTGTTATAGATTATTTCCCTTATGCTTGATTTTATTTATATAGAGGATTGTTGTGCCACATGATAGAATTTTCTTGTATGACAATATTATTTTTAATTAATTAAATTTAATGTCATTTCATTCCCCACATGGTCCTATATATTAGAGAGTCACCACCAAGGGATGATTTCATAGTCTTCAGACACCCCATTGGTCTATCCTCCTAAGAGTAATTTTCCCCCATTACCTATGATAATTTATGTCACCATTTTAGGTGTGTTACCCCTCTAATAATTTTAATTTTAACAGAAGTTGAATTGAGAATGATGTTATCCATAACCAATGCCCTATAACCTGTGTGTCATAAGATTTCATAATTTAATTTCGTGTCCATAATTAATTTTTTATATGTTTAATTCCTTGTTAAATAAAATTTAATTGTAACTGATAATCCATAAGTCATTTTATGATGAGAGAAATATTTTTTGGATTCTCATGGGATGCCTAGTATGATATTTTTTATATTTTTTATTAGAAAAATTATATCAATTGAATATATTTTAGGAGTGATATCAGTTATTACTTGTACGGTCTCGATGTGTGTATATGTTACATCCATATGTGGAATAATACTTTCTTCTTGGAGATACTATTGTTGGGATATAGACTAGATAGTAATATTAGGTTATGAGTGATACTTGATCACCTACATGAGATACAATAGATGGTCTTGTATGATTGATTTCATGCCATGACAGAAATGATAACATGAATTCAATTATATATCATTGATGGAATCCTTAAATGGTGATATCTATTTATAATACCCTAGTGGGATACCATGGATTCCATCTTAATCGCATTAGGTAGGCTCAGGGTTCCTCTCAATTATTTCTAATGATGGCCTTAACTAAATAATAATAATGTGTAGTTGATGAACAATTGGTGTGTCCACCAAGCCAAAGAAAATGGATGGCGATTGTCTACATTTCTAAAAATATTTATAATGACTCATTAATACATTATAGCACACAATGATAGGATTACATAGTTTCAAAGTAATCTGATCTTGGATAAAGTTGCTCGAATCGGGAAGGAGTCACATGAGGAACATGGATCAATGCATTGATTTATTTATTTCATTGAATTTAATATTTATAGAACCCTATTGATTTTATATGAACTAGTTAGAATAATCTAAACATCATTTTTGGTTTCCCACTACATATATCTGACACCCTGCATGGTCCATAGTTGGTACACAAGAAGAATTAATGGATATAGTTCTGTAGAATGGGAATCCATTACTTCATATGTCTGATTCTATGTTGTCAAATGGAGTACGAGAGTTGAGGAATTAAACATTTCTCATGATGTTAATTATTGAATATTTTTTAATTTTGGTATTTTACTAGAATATGTTATATGTATGTACATCATGTATTTGATGAAATCATTTTTATAGCTTTATATTCATCATCATCATTTCATATCCACTTATTATTCACATTATGCTTGTTTATTCAACTTTTTTGTCACATAAAATTCATTAAATATAAATGATAACAAAATCACCAAGAGATATATGTTCAACTTGTGGGATATCATTAAATATCTTTAGAGTCACGTATTAACACACTACAATTGTTTGATATTTTTTGAAATGACCATTGGGTAGGTTGTATAAAATTACAGTGACACCTATTCATATTTTAATTTCATATATATTTATGCTACCAAGATAATCAATATTAGAAATTCATTATGAAATTGAACTCTATAAATATTTAGTCTAAAACATCCATAAAACTCAAGGTATAGATTTTATTTGACAAAAAACATATATAATTAGTCACAACCCATCCCAGTGGGGCCCGTGTCGCAACTCCCCAAGCCTGCCTCCAATAGGCCAGGGGCTGGTGACTATCACTGAGTAGGCATGTCACTATCATGGGAGGAATTTCCTATAAACCTGTACACACAAACACCTCTTCATTTCCACAAAGATAAAAAGTGAAAACTACTAAAAATGTAAATGAATGAATACATCAAAATCCCAACAAATAGAGTATGATAGGAAAGTAAAGTACAGTAATGTAAAGCCCACAAAACGAAAGTCTGCAACAATGTCCAACTTGTAAAGAATGGTACTGGGACTGCAATCCATAGTCGTAGGAACATACCTCGGCCTGCCTGCTCTCACTTAGCACCGTCCGGTCTTGGTCCACCTAGAATCTTGTCAAAGGCTCACTCGTCTGCACAAGACACGACACATGTGGGAAAATATTGTGATGGGGTGAGTATAACAATACCTAGTAGGACACCCCGAAAAACCCAAAGAAATACCACAAAATAAATACCACAAATGAATGATACAGTCAGCTCTACGATGTATATGTTTTTAGAACATATCACAATAATATCCAGATATACATATATAGACCAACTATCGCGAAACCACCACTAAGATCCATCTCGAAGATTCCACTAAGCACATAACAGGGAGAACACACTCCTAGTTCTGAAGGGAGAGATACACAGTACTCGTTCTGGGAGAACTCAGTCCACAAGTACATATGAATATGATTCTTAGATGATGATCACAACCAATAACTATGGGTTGAATGAAACAACTAGTTCTGAACTAATCCACTATGCAGAGGATCGGCGCCCAGGTAAGGTAGGAAATGTCGATTCCAAGAACACTACATAGGGTACCCGGAAGGAATAGAGGATCCGACACTAAGTCTCTCTGAGGTAATTCCAACAACACTATTCAGGAAGTCTTGCTGAAGGGATCATACTCCTGTATGTAGGAAATGGTACCAGAAACCTTCAGGGGAAATATCACGACTACGTACTCTAAGAAAGCTAGTCCAAGTCACAGAAGACAACTGGATCAAGAGATGCATAAACATGTTATGTGGTGTGTAATAGGGGTCCACGTCGTGTTCCTTGACTCCGGGTAGTGCCCGTGTAAAATGGGCAGTGCATGAAATCTAAGTCATGTATGAAAGTATATATATGGCATGTAGTAGTATTACACACCATGTCCGAGTGTTCATAGTTCAGTCCATGTATGCTGGCCATGTGCACGTATAAGGACTCAACCTCTGTCGCCCTGCCTGTGTACCGGTACACGGGGTGTCTCATGCATCTGGCTGGGTCTGGCCGAAGAAGGGTATACATGTTGTGTCCTTGGCCCTTTACCCAACCTGTGTACATGTACTCTCAGAGTACACACCAGGAATTCCTTCAATGAACACATGTTGTGTAGCCCATAATACACACCGTGTAGTCGAGATTTCTCCAGAAATGTCGTCTTCCTCCTTGCGCCTTAGTCGATCCTCTGGATTCACGATCTATCATCTGTTTGCTGCGAAACTCGATATCTTTGGTCGCCTCATCATCGTGATGTCAAATCCATGGGTTTTGTGCCATCAATTGGCTCAGAAATCTGATTCCGGTCACCCGTTCAAAAATCGTTTGACGAATGATATCTTCCGATCTGCATTGATCCGTTCATCGCCACCATAGTCTCACCTCCATGGGGTTGTACCGATGCCAGATATTCAATTTGGGATCGTTGCGTCATAGAACGGATGCACACCGATCCATCGTTCATATATCTGTGAATAACACGTAGAACACACATGATGAATGTGAGAAATCGGGGAAGAAAGGCACAACAAATCAAGAGGGACGAACCTCAATCGATGTTTGTGTTGATCTTGGTTCGTCACCATTAGAAGGATAAATGAAACCAAAATAACCATCATTAATCAATCCCAAAAATCCCTATAAAATCCCATCTCGCAAATACCATCGATTTGTATACTAATCTATTCATGGATTAGTCCATATTCGTTGTAGTAATCATGAACGGGGATTGGAAAATCAAAATCATATATCCTACCTAGATCCACGACATTCGTTGGTGAAGATCTGGTCGTCGCGTCATCATCGCTAGCAAAACCCATCAAAAATGTCATCTCCTTGTTGGGGTTTCCTCCAAAGCCTCCAGAACCTCCAAGGGGTTCAGGGATATGAGGTCTGTATCCCTGGCCCCTTGCCTAAAGTCATTATTTAAAAAGATAAAAGATATTCGCTGAAACGATATTTAAAAAAATATTTTTATTAAATATTTTATTAAAGTTACCTCCAAAAACTATATTTCACCACTGACCTGCGCCGACCGATGATAGGCCTCAACTAAGGTAAAATCGCTGCTATGAACACAATGGTTCCCTTGAAATTCTGATTTGAGCACCCGTTTAAGAGTTATTCCAAATTTTTAGAAAAAACCCAAGCACGTTTTATTTAATTATTTAATTAAATTCAAACATTTTTTCTGTGCTCATCGGGCCTCAGAACTGCACTCTGTCTCAACACCTAGTGTTGAAATAATTCTCATATAATATTAAAATAATAAATAGAAAAATCTGGGACATTACATCTTCCCCAGCTTAGGGATTTACGTCCCCAAAAATCCCATGAACGATCTTCTCCTACCAATCCTCGATCTCCATTGGGTACACAACAAAGGTCACTCCGTCATCGATGTCTAGCTCGCCCCAGTCGATAATGTGTGATGGATCATCGACGTACCTCCGCAGCTGTGACACATAGAAGAGTTTGGGTACCTGGTCTATCTAAGTAGGTAAATCCAAGCGGTATGTCATCTCTCCAACTCTACTCAAAATCTAAAAAGGTTCGATGATCCTCGGATATAGCTTGCCGCCTCGACCAAATCACTGCAATCCCTATCAAGGAGAGACCAGAAGAAACACATGGTCTCCCTCCTCAAACTCCAAGGGACTCCGTCTCCTATCAACATAAGACTTTTTCCTACTATGGGCAGTCTTCATCCATTCCTGGATAACCTGCACCTTCTCTATAGTACCTGACACCATCTTAGGGGACATGAGTGCTAACCCTCCTGGGTTAGTCCAACAAAGTGGTGACCTACAAGGTCTCCTGTACAGAGCCCGAATGGTTCCATACCAATAGTGGAATGATAACTGTAGTTATAAGAAAATTCCACCAGTGGTAGGTGATCCTCCCAGCTATGACTAAAGTCAAGTATTCAAGCTCATAGAATATCCTCTAGAACTTGGATGGTCCGCTCTATCTGAACATCAGTCTGATCATTAAACACTGTGCTCAAGCGTAACTGAGTCCCAAAATCTTCCTGCAATCCCTTCCACAATTGGGATGTGAAATGATCATCACGATATGACACGATCCTTGATGGCACTCCATGAAGTCGAACTATCTCTTGCACATAGAGTCATCCCAATCTCTCTACTGAACTCTGCTCCCATATGTCTAGGAACAGGGGTGACATGGGGAGTCGGTCAACGATCTCCCAGATGGAATCATGTCCCATGTACGTATGTGGTAAACTCATTAAGAAGTATGTTGATATACCATCCCACTTCAACTCTGGTACCTCAAGGGGTTGAGTCAAACCTGCTAGAACCCAGTGCTCAGCCTTTACTTGCTGACAAGTAAGGCACCGAGAAACAAACTCGGCCACACACTTCTTCATTCCTGGCCAGCAAAACTGACATCAGAGGTCCTGGTATATCTTTTCCACGCCAAGATTCTCTTCCAATAGAGATGTATGGAACTCCCCCAGAACCTCCTCCTGCAATGTCACTGTTACTATGGTGTGCCCTCTTAAAAGAACAATGTGCTCCCCACCTTTTGAATATCCATCAGTAGCATCACCTGCAGATATCAGAGCATGTAGAGTCTCATAGCTAGAATCCTCGAGTTGTGCTTCCCTGACTCGCTATAAGAGTGGTGGGGTAACATCCATCGACTAACTTTAAGCTCCCTCACCTCTATCCACAAAGGATAATAGTAAAGAGGCCAACTACCTCGTATCCTGATCCAGCAACTAGAAACTAGATTTCCTACTGAGAGCATCTGCTAGAACATTCCCCTTCCTAGGAGTATAAACGATCTCAAAGTTGTAATCGTGGAGGGACTCAAGCCACCACCTCTGTCTCAAATTCAGATCCTTATGATAAAAGTTATATCAGAGACGTTTGTGATCAGAGTAGACGATAAACCGCTCACACATCATGTAGTGCCAGCAAATCTTCAATGCCAAGACTACCGCTTCCAACTCAAGATAATGGGTCGCATAGTTCTTGATCATCTGGACTCAACTAATGTGAGCCATAGGCAACCACTACTTGCCTCTGCATCAGGACACATCCAAGCCTGGTTCCTGATTCATCACAGAACACTACGTACTCTACACCCTCTTCTGGTAGTTTCAAGATTGAGGCGCTCGTCAGACTCTGTCTCAACTACTAAAATCCTATTGGCATCTCTCAGTCCATATGAAAGGATGTCCGTTTTGGATCAAAGCTGTCATGGGTGCTGAAATCCTGGAGAAATTAGGAATGAATCTCTGATAATAGTTTGCCAACCCAAGGAAACTCTGCACCTCCGTCACACTCTGGGGTGGCTCCCATGCTAACATTACCTCTACCTTGGCTGGGTCCACTACTACACCATCTGCTGAGATAATGTATCCCATAAATTGGACCTCTTTTATCCAGAATTGACAATTTTAGTGTTTCCTCTACAACTGGTGCTCTGAGAGCGTGTCCAGAACCATCCATAGGTTCCTCATGAGCTCATTCTCATATGTAAAGTACAAAAGGATATCTTCGATGAAGACCAGGATGAACCGATCTAGATAGGGTTGCAAGATCTGATTCATGAGTCCCATAAACACTATCAGGGTGTTCGTCACACCGAAGGGCATCCCCAAGTAATAATAGTGATCTTACTGACATCGGAAGTCGTCTTCGATATATCCTCATCCAATTCTCACAACTGGTGATAGCCTAATCATAGATAAACCATATAGAACCATTGTGTCCCTATTAACTGGTTGAAGAGGTCATCAATCCTTGATAGTGGATACCGGTTCTTCACAGTCACCTGATTCAAGCTCCGGTAATCCACACACAGCCTCAAGCTCCCATCTTCCTTCTTGGAAAACAACACTAGGGCCGCCCAGGTTGGAACAATGGGTCTCACGAAGACCTTCCTATGAAATTCTTCCAACTGCACTCTCAACTCACAAAGAACTGCTGGTGAAATATGATATGTTGATGCTGATATCGTTGTCGTCCCAGGTTGGAACTCAATGTAGAAAACTATCTCCCATCCGGGAGGTAGTCTGGGCACATACCCTGGAAAGAAGTCCTCGAACACAGCCACTACTACTAGAAACTGGGATCTCACAACATCTGTTATGCTAAGGGATAGACTAGAGAACAGATGTAAAATCGTTTTTACCTTCCTACGCATGAGTCCATCCTGCACTGCATGGGTCTCCTTTTCACCGACTAAAGAGAATCTCGCTCTATCACTGTGGACACACTGCACCATTGAACCAAAACATTCCATCTAGGCATGAACTATGGATATCCAATCCATACCATGAATGACATCATAATGCCTCGTTGCTACCACCAATAGTTTCCAACCAAAACTCTCACCTCCAAGGGTCAGGTCACACAGTCTGCAATGGTGTGTGATCTCTGAACATTCTCCAGTCGGTTTTTCTAAGCGTAAGGGTCGATTAAAGGACTCAACCGGAATGTGAAGGTCTCGAACAAGATCAGAAGCTAGAAAATAATGGCTATCAACTGTTTCTATTAGAACGATATCCAATGTAGAAATAGACAGATTGTCCTCTAATCATTCCAGCAGTACCCTGGTCATTAGCCTCCGCTGCCTATAGTTGTCCCCGGCTCTGTACACCAGCACCCTGATCCTGGGGTGGACCTCCTGGGGGTCATGTTGGTAAAGGGTCAAAACACTGACCACCTCCAGCTGCTCTTCCAGCTCCTCTACCACGACTGAAACCCCACGGATCTGTCTGCTCCACTTGTTTTCTTTGCCTCAGTTGTCCATCCACTACTCCTATGTCAGTAGTATGGTGGGTTGGAAAATCTCGAGAGATATGTCCCCTAACATCACAGGAGTAGCATTGCCTCTATCGAGGTTGGCTGGGTGTGCCCTACAAACCATGTATGATAGATCCTCTGTCCCGGGATCTCCTCTGAAAAGGTCTCCCACACCTGGGTCCCTAACATTGGCTCCCTACTGCCATGGTCTCTGCTCCAGCTCGCTCACTAATGACAACTGTTGGCTATCTCTGCTCTGCCAAGAAGCTCTCGACCACCAATGACCACTCGATCAACCCAGCATAAGTAGGAATGCTCATAGGGATGATGCTAGATCATATGTCTCTACGCACGCCCGACTCAAAAGTCCAAGCTCTGATGTACTGATCAATGACCATATCTATCGAGTACCAGGAGAGGTCGGTAAACCTAGATGAATAGTTAGCCACTGTCATGGTCCCCTACTAAAGATGATGAAGCTCCTGTATACCTACTGCTCTCAGGGTAACCGGTGAAAACTCCTCTCTGAAGATACACTTGAACTCTGACCATGCAAGAGTTTCCTCTTCGTGAGTCTGGATAACCAAAATCCACCATCGCCTTGCAGAGCCCTACAGAAGGCTCGCTGCCAGGATCACCATCTGTTTTGCTGGTCTCCTTACCAAATAGAAGACTCTGGCCACTCCATCAAGCTAGTCCTCCTCTTCCTAAGGGTCATGCTCGCCTCGAAACATGATGGGCCTCTGTCTCTGAAACTCATGGAGTGCGCTCAGCCTGCTCTCCTCCTCTACTGGTATAGCAGGCACTAAACTCTTCTCCATAGGTGGTGGAATAACTAGAACACCACCCAATGGTAAAACTGGTGGATCTGACCCCTGGATCGAATCTTCATCACTGAGGAGGTCATCTTAATGATCAAGCTACTGGATCCTAGCGGGTGTGCATTGTGGAGGAATCATGTAAAGAAACAAGATGTATCATATTGAATGAGTATATATGAAGTGCTGACACAAGAAGGACATGGAAACCACAACCCATTCCTATATGGTGCATGTACCATTATTTTTCCATGAAACTAGTGTTCTAATGTTCCGAGCCGAAAATAATGTTATCAGAGTGCCGGTGTATGGATACGCTGGCCGCCCACACCAACATTGGGGTCCCTGGCCTGAAAGACAAACTCGATCCACTTAACACTGTTTCGCCAAACCAACTCACAGACTCTTGGTCCTAAGGTAGAACCCACCACCTCTGATACCACTCTGTCATGACCAGTCCCAGTGGGGCCCGTTCCGCAACTCCCCAAGCCAGCCTCTAATAGGCCATGTGTTGGGGACTATAATCGAGTAGGAATGTCATTAAAATGGGAGGAATTTCCTATAAACCTATACACCCACACACCTATCCAAGCCAACAAAGCTGAAAAGTGAAAAATACTAAAAATTGAAATGCATGAATACACCAAAATCCCAACCAACAGAGTACGATTGGAAAGTAAAGTACAGTAATGTAAAACCCTGGTCCAAAATTACAATCCCTCCAAAAGAAAGTCTGCAACAATGTCCAACCTATTAAAAAATGTAATGGGACAGCAATCTGTAGCCGTAGGAAAACACCTCGGCCTGCCTGATCTCATTGAGCACTGTCCAGTCCTTTTCTGTCATGAATCTTGTCAAAGGCTCACTCATTTTCACCAGACACGACACATGCTGGAAAAGCCTATGCAGGGGTGACTATAACAATACCTATTAGGACACACCAAAATCCACAAAGTAATACTATAAAGGAAATACCACAATGGAATGATACAGTCCACTTTACACACTATATGTTTACAGAACATATAACAAGAATATCGAGATATACCCATACATGATCGACTATCGTGAAACCACCACTGAGATCCAGCTCGAAGATTCCACTAAGCATGTAACATGAAGAACACACTCCTAGGTCTCAAGGGAGAGATACAAAGTACTCATTCTGGGAGAAATCACTCCATAAGTACTTAAGAATACAATGCTCAGATGAGGATAACAACCAATAGCTGTGGGGTGATTCCAACAACTCAGTCTGAACTAATCTACTAAGCAGAGGATTGGCACCCGGGTAAGGTAGGTCACATAAATACCAAGAACTCTACTTAGGGTACTAGGAAGGAATAAAGGATTTGGCTCTAAGTCTATCAGAGGGGATTCCATCAACTCTATTCAAGAAGTTCTGCTGAAGGGAACATACTTCTGTACATAAGAAATTATACTAGAAACCTTCAGGGGAAAGACCAAGGGTACGAACACTCATAAATCTCGTCCAAGTCACAGAAGAAAACAGGCTCAATCCATGCACAATCATGTTACACATTTTGTAATAGGGGTACACGCCGTGTTCATTGACTATGAGTAATGCCCATGTAAAATGGCCCATGTGTAAAATCTAAGTCGTGTTGGAATGTATATACATCGAGTGTAGTAGGATTACACACCATGTCCGAGTGTTTGGGGTTCACTCCGTGTATGCAGGCCATGTGTCTATACATGGCCTCATCCCATGTCGCCCTGCCTGTGTACAATTACAAGGGGTGTCCCATGCATCTGGTCGGGTCTAGCTAGGGAAGGGTATACAGGTCGTGTCCTTGGACGTGTACCCTAATCGTGTCTGTATACACCTGGAGTACATGCCATGTAGTCCACCGATGAGCACTCGTTGTGTAGCCCAGACTTCATGCTATGTAGTTGGGATTTCCCTAGAAACGTCTTCTTCCTCCTCATGCCTCGGTCAAACCTCTGGATTCACGATCTGTCATCCATTTTTAGTGAAACACGAGATCTCATGTCGCCTCGTCATTATGATGTCGAATCTGTGGGTTTCAGGCCTTCCATGGGCTTCGAAATCCGATTCCGGTCACCTGTGCAGAAATCGTTCAAAGAACAATATCTTCCGATCAGCTTCGATCCGTTTATCGCCACCGTAGTCGCACCTCTGTGGGGTTGTATCGATGATATATCTTCAATTTTTTATTATTGCGTCATACAAAGTATTCTCAAGGATACATCGTTCATATCATTGTGAAGAATGCGTAGAACAGACATGAGAAACGTGGGGAATCGGGGAGGAAAGGCACAACAAATCGAGAGGGACGAACCTCGAATGATGTTTGTTTTGATCTTGGTTCGTCACCATTAGAAGGCTAAATGAAACCAAAATAAACTACAAGAATCAATCCCCAAAATCCCCACAAAAGCCCATCTCACAAATACTATCGATCCACAGGCAAATCTATTCGTGTATTAGTTTGCGTTCATCATAAGAATCAAGAATGGGGAAAGGAAAATCAAAATCAAACATCCGACCATGATCTTCAGCATTTGTTGGTGAAGATCTGGTCACTGCGTCATTGTCTCAGGAAAAACCCATCAAGAATGATGTCTCCTCATTGGGGTTTCCTCCAAAGCCTCTAGAGCCTCCAAGGGTTTCAGGGTTATGTGGTCTGTAACCCTGGACCCCTACGTGAAGTCTTTATTTAAAAAGAGAAAAGATATTCGCTGCAACAAGATTTAATAAAATAATTTTATTAAATATTTTATTATAGTTACGTCCAAAAACCTGATTTACCACCGACCTGCACCGACCAATGTTAGGCCTCACCAAAGGTAAAATCACTGCTCTGAAGGCAACAATGCCCTTAGATTTCTGATCTGAGCACTCATTCAGAAGTTATTCCACATTTTCAGGAAAACCCCATGAGCATGTTATTTAATTATTTAATCAAATTCAAAAATTTGTTTTGGGCTCACCGGGACTTGGAATGGCACGCCATCTCAATGACTTGTCTCGAAATAATTCCCATATAATATTAAAATAATATATTGAAAAATCCGGGACATAAACAATTGGTTTATAACATAAATATTCCCTAAAGTTCCAAAATGTAATGTATAGTTTGTGTAATATCATATGTTAGGGACCTATAATAAAACTTATCTTATCTCTCAAGTTATTAATGAAGAACCCCAAATTTCCCCATCCTATGTCTATATACATTGTGTAGAGAGAACCAAATTTCATTTTCATTTTACCCTTCTATGAGGATGCATTGACATTATATGGATCACATAAAAAAATTTATACATGAATTATAATAGAATATTGGTAGGGTGTGAGTAAAATTTATCCACTTGAGCTCACCACTAAACCAAATACAATATATCACAAAAAATCATATGAAATGTGTCAGTCCATGTTAGATAGATTGAGAATGACAATAGAGAATATAAAAAATGTAAATATTGAAATAAAATGATACATGGTCTTCTATCAAACATATAAATAGGTTTTGGTAATTGAATTTTATCTTAATAAATCCAATACAGTCTTTATTCAAGCCTCTTTTTATCTATTCTTTAAATCTGTTGAGGGAACCTTTCTACCTTAACAGATTTTTTATCTAATGTTTTTAATCAAAATCCATCATTTTTAGTAGATTATATATATATATATATATTTACATTAATATGGATATTTATATATATGTGTGTGTATATGTGTCCATATTCATTCTCCATATGAGGTCACTTTATCCTTATAGCGAGGGAAAATATCAATGTATTTGAATTATCATCACATCAGAATCCGCTACTCATATCATTCAAAAGAGAAATTGTTGATATATATATATATATTGGTGTGTGTGTGGGGGGGAAGTGTTAAATCAAATACATATAAATATCCCGGAACTTTATGAGGTAATAGTGTAATAAAATTTAATTAAAGGAAACATATTCAATATCACAAAATAAAATCAACAATAACTTAATCCAAAAAAAATATATAGTACAGAAGAATAATTTGAGGATTTAAAACTAACGGATAACCTAGAAACATTATGGTAGTCATAATAAATATTTTCATATAGTAAATTCCATGGGGAATTATTTTAATTCAATAGCATATGATCATGCTATGAATCTATAAGGACCCGAACTTAAAACATTAATTAATCTTTAATTATATAAATAATTTACATTGAGGATCTTTTAAGGTTTATAGTTTTAGATAATTAGGATATAACTATTATATCTCCAAATATTACAATGCAGACACTTCTACATAGTTTCCATTTTTTTTAAAAACCTGAACTCTTGAAAAAAGAGTCATGTCTAGTTCCACGTTTAAGATAACATGACTTTTTATTGATCCCATCCATTATCCTATTCCATATTATGTCCCGTTAAAAACATTTCATAAACATTGGGTGAGCATAAAAATATCAGTAAGGGATACACAAATAATGAAAACTGTTAGTTTTTCAAAACAACAAGTAAACCATGAATACATTAATATAAGTAATACTTTTAACCTTTATGAAGTAGTAAATACTCTTCACTGAATAAAAGATCATTACATACCCTTTTGTAACCATAATATTACCATAAAACCCATGTAAAGAACACATAACATATAAAGGTAACTTGGGACATAAACATACATAAATGATATAACCATACGGTTGACTTCCACACATATCACTAATTGGAATAGCCATACGGCCGACTTCCATACCCAATGCATTAGAGTTTATAATGTAACCACCCATCCAGGTATTCATAGTACCACCAGTCATTCAGTTTATCACGTAACCATCAGTCAATTGTCTACGTACCATTATAAAATCATAAAACAAATATAATGGAAGGAGAACATTTCAACATTTCAAAAACAATATATCACTAAAATATATTTACTTAAAAAATCCATTTTCAAAAACATTTTCAATACCAAAATTCATAAAAGAGTATATGGTATTTATTTTCTTTTAAAACCATTATGACTTGTTATGGAAGCCAAAGATCAAGTAGTACTCGCGGTGGCAGAAAAGGTCATTGTCACCACGTACGTTAAAAGAAACATTCCTTTTTTCGTTTAGTGAAATTATTCATAGAAAAATATTCCTTTTAAATTAAATGAAATCTCAAAGGTGTTTATAGAGTGTATAAGAGAAAGACTTTTATTAGAACAAAATATTCCTCAATGAAAATAGATTGAGACGAAGTCCCTTACCTCGTGTCCGATTTGACTCGATCGCTTTTTAATCTCCTGAAAAATAAACTAAAGTAAATTTAAACTTGCTTAGGAACATTTTTCAGGTTTATTATTCCTTTTATATAACTTATTTCTATGTTATAAACATTATGTAATCATTTAAGTTAATAATGTTCGTTTTTTAGATATTTGGTACTTAAGTCAAAAATAGACTTCTTACAATTACATGTTGTTCATGTGGTCAAAGATTAACTATATCTAGAATGAAATTCATGATTTTGATATCATATATATCATATATATCCATAATATACATGTAATTATATTAGTATATAACATTTAGAGGTAGGAAATGAAAATCATCATTCATGGAGACGGTAAGTCGTACGTACGCATGAACACTACTTTCATTTCTATTTCTTCTTTAATGGAATGAAATCACATTGATATAAAGATAAATTATAATTCCAGTATAATATAATATATAATATTATTAACTCCATCCTTTATATGTCCCACATAGGTCATTAACGATTCAAATCACTTTTACGGGGATGGTAGTCCGCACATCCAAAAATGAAATTATCGAGTTTATCCATTATGGAAACCATAAAGGTATTCCATAAATGAAAAATAGAGAAGAATAAAGAAAAAAATAAACATAATATATATGATATTTAAATATAGTGACATCTTAATGGCCACCATGAAAGGTGTTAATAGATGATTGAACAATCATCGTTTCCTGAGGCAATAATTCACCATCCACAGAAAGAGTATGTTCTTTATCCATTAGACAGAGGTGTGAGTAAGTATATCTCTAATCCATATAATAAAAACATACTAGTATATGGAATATTCTGGTTTTGTTATAAAATAAATGAATAAAAATAGTTTAGGGGGTTGGAGAAGCAAAATAAAACAAAAGAAAGTAAAAGAAGACATTACCTATAAATCGGGTAACTCCTCTTGGTTTGAACAAAGAAGGCTTCTTGAAGAGATTTATGCCTAATATAAGGATTATATAATGATGAGATGTATATTGGGAGATTATTTTAGTAGAGTTTGGAAGATCCAACGGGGTCGAGAAGTGTGAGTAAGGGGGTAGAGGTGGGGGGGGTTTTATAAGAGGGAGGAGTGGAACTCTTGGAAAATCATGAAATGTTACTTTATTATGAAATGGTTTTTGGATTTTAAAGGACCCAAAATAATATATTTCGAAGATAAGGTGATAAGAGTTCCAAATCCACCCATCCAATAGGTTTTAGAGAAGTGTAAGTCTTATATTTTAAATTATCTTTTCATTTTATTTAAATCGTTCATTAATGAGGTAATCACTCCATCATCACGGTGTTATAAATAAATTTATTTATTTAATGTCTAAAAATTATAAAAAATTTCCATGTTATTGGAAAACTTTTTAGATTTATAATGATTATTTATAGTCAAAAATATAACTTTTATAACCCCATGTAATAATTTTTTTAGTAAAACAATACATGCTTGTGACATTTTTATTATTAGTTTAAATAAAACGTACTAATGTCATTATCTTACCCTAGTGGCTCCATGGAGTCCCATAAATTGACCCATGGACTGTCATGGTCGGACATGACTCATAAAAGATGTGTAGGACACATGTGAAGGTGATTCATATTATTATAACATTATTTTTACCTTAATGTACACTAATTACATTTAATCGGGATTAAAAAATCAAAAAAATTACTATTTCGCAACAAAAATATTTTCATCCCATTGAACAACATTTTACATACTAATGAAAAAAATTTATGTTGGATTTTGAAATTCAATTCACAGAAGTGGTAATGTTTCGTTAAAACGACAAATTCATTTTTTTAACTACCATTTAGTGGTTTCACTATTCATTAAAAATTGATGTTATTCAGAAAAATACAAAAAATTCACCCTAAGATATATTTGATATTTCGAATTCAAAAATTATGTCTATTTAAAAAAATTCAAATAATATAAGTATAATTAATTAATTTAATAACTAATTCTTGTTGTCAAAACAAATAGCATGTTTTTAAGAAACAATCTATATCAAAATATTGACACTAGTTTAAGTCCAATTTCAAAGTGAAATTATTTCCAATGACCACCATTGAATTAAATTATAAAAATATATTCTAATTTCACTTTAAAACCAATTAAAAAGATAATATAATCATATAAATAAATTATATTAAAATTATGTTTTGAAACAAAATACAAAAATTTTCACTTATTCATTAAAAATGAACTTTATCAGAAAAATAACAAAACCATACACAAAGTAAATTTTGATGTCCCGATTATAAATAAGGATTTAATTTGGTCCAATAGAATGTATAATAGTTACCAAAAATATTTTTATTGAGGGTTCACCATCGAAAGGCGATAAATCATCCTTTTAGTTAATATTAGAGTATCTATGCCTAAAATTGAATTCTTTTCTTATTTTAAGACTTTATCCTTTATTGGATAATTGTAAAAATATTTAACAAACATATATAATAATATTTTAGTTATTTCTATTCATTCCTGCCAATACAACGACTACATATTAACTACCATTTAAAATAATATTATTATATTATTAGTGTGCAACGTAAGATTTCAAAGAAACTCGTTGTTGCGTATTGGCTATGCTATCGAACATAGAAACCAATTTAAAGTAAAATTATTATTTAATTCACAAATATTAATAAATGTGAAAATGTATGATACTTTATCTACCTGGGATGTTACATCCTTCCTCTCTTTTTAGAATTGTTTCCTCACAATTTTATTCACTTTTCAAAATAAGTTGTGGTATTTATCCCTCATAGCATTTTCAGATTCCCACATTTCCTAATCAACCAAATGGTTTCTCCATAAAACCATCACCTGATAAATTACCTTATTTCTCAACACTTTATCTCTTCGGTCAATAATATAGACTGGTTGTTCTTTATAAGATAGATTCTCTTCCAACTGAACTAACTCTAGGCTCAATACATTTGGTGTATTTGGAATATACTTTCTGAAGATCGAAACATGAAAAAAATTGTGTACTTGGGATAAAATTGGAGGTAAATCTACACTGTATGAAACTGTTCCAACTTTCTCAAGGATTTCATAAGGTCCAATGAACCTCGGACTCAGCTTTCCTTTCTTTCCAAAACGCATCACACTTTTTCATGGAGAAACTTTGAGAAAAATGTGATCACCTACCTCGAAAGATAGATCCTTACTCTAGTTATCCGAATAACATTTCTGCCTGCTCTTAGCTGTTCTCATTTTATTCTGAATCAACTGAACATTTTCAGCCATATCTTCTACCAATTCTTCTCTCATCAGCTTCATTTCCCCTACTTCATCCCAGAAATCTAGAGTTCGACATCTTTTATCATATAATGCCTCAAACGGATCCATCGGTATACTGGAATGAAAGCTGTTATTATAAGAAAATTAAACCAAAGAATGATGTCAGTCCCAACTTCTCTGGTAATCCATCGTGCAAGCACATAACATATCCTCCAAAGTCTGAATTGTACGTTCAGACTACCCATCTGATTAGGGATGAAAATCTGTACTTAAATTTAATTCCATACCCAATGACTTCTGAAGGCCTTTCCAAAATATAGATGTAATCCTGCGATCACGATCAGATACAATGGAGAGGGGAAATCCTTGTAACCTGACAATCTCATTAATATAAATTCTTGAATGTTGATCTAGAGAGAAAGTATCTTGAATAGGAAGGAAATGAGGAGATTTAGTCAATCGAATAACAATAACCTAGATTGCATTATTACTTTGAGATGTCTTTGGTAATCCCACAATGAAGTCCATGGATATATTTTCCCATTTCCACTCTGGCACCGGTAATGAATGAAGAATCACTTTCGGTAACTTCCACTCTGCATTAACCTGCTGACAAGTCAATCTATTCATAGTAAAATCAACAATATCTCTTTTCATTCCATCCAACCTGTAATACTCCCGCTGATCTCTATACATCTTAGTACTTCCAGGATGAACTAAAAACGGGGAACTATGAGCATCACATAACAACTCATTCTTCAACTGTGAATCACAAGGCACACATCTTCTCTTCCAAAACCTCAAAACACAGTAATTATCAATGTTAAATTTAGGTAACCTACCCTTCTGGACCATCTATACCTTTTTCTGAAACCCACTGTCTCTCTATTGCGCTTGCATAATTCTGCCTGATAGAGATGATCTCACTGACTCCTGAAACAAAACAAAAGAACTTTATGCACCAACAACTTCTATGCCAAAGTTCACCAAATCAAAAACCAAAGGATCTCATTCCTAACGTAGCATGGTTAATGAACCATTAATTTTTTGTCTCAAAGAATTGGCAACATTGTTTTCTTTTCCCAGATGGTAATGAAGTGTACAATCATAATCCTTGACTAATTCCAGCTATCTCCTCTATCTCATGTTCTATTTTTTGTGAGTGATTATATACTTTAACTTTTTTGATCAGTATATATTTTACACTTTACTCCATACAAATGTTGCTTCCAAATTATTAGAGAAAAAACAACAACAAATAATTCCAAATCATGTGTAGGGTAATTTAACTCATGATTTTTAAACTGATGTGAAGCATAAGCAATTACCTGATCATTCTGCATAAGGACACAACCAAGTCCCTTCAACGAAGAATCACTGTAGATAAAAAATTCACCATTTCTGGAAGGATGTTCCAAAACTGGAGCATTTAACACTCTTCTTTTCAATTCCTAAAAAAAATCATCACATTCTTTTGTCCAGATGAACTCAACACCACTTTGAGTTAACTTACTCAATGGAATACATAACCATGATAATTTTCAACAAACCTCTGGTAATAAATATAAAAACCAAGAAAACAACGGATCTCGGTTATATTTGCATCTCTTGGCCATTCTTCAATAAATTAGGTTTTAGCAGGATCAACTGTTATGCCATTTTTTGAAACAATGAGTCTATGGAATGAAATTTGTTTTAACCAAAACTCACACTTGCTGAATTTTCCATACATATTATTTTCTTTTAAGGTTTTCCAGATAACCCTAAAATGTCTTTCATGCACCTCTTTACTTTTAGAAAACACCAAAATATCCTCAATGAAAAAAATCACAATATTATCCATGAACTCATGGAAAATTATATTCATTAGATCCATGAATACACCATGTGCATTGGTTAACCAAAAAGGCATAACTAAAAATTCATAATGACCATATATAGTATGAAACAATGTCTTCGGAACATCTGGATATTTTACTTTAAACTGATGGTACCCCGACCTCAAGTCAATATTTGAAAAATGCTGAACTCCCGGGAGCTGATCAAACAAATCAACGATATGAGGCAAATGATACTTTTTCTTAAAAGTGATGTTATTCAATGCTCTATAATCAACGCAAAGACTCATTGAACCATCTTTTTTTGACAAACAAGACATGATCACCCAATGGTGATGTGCTAGGTCGAATGAAACCATTATCTAATAACTCCTTTAATTACATCTTTAACTCTAAATGTTCAACTTATTCCATTCGATAAGGGGGTTTTGTAATTGGATTAGAATCAAGAAGTAAGTCAATGGTATATTCATCTTCCTAATCATGAATAATAACATGCAACTCATCAGGAAAAACATCAAGACACTCATTTACCACTGGAACATCATTAATATGAATAGTTCCATTGATTTCAACAATATGTGAAAGGTAACATTCATTTCCATATTTTACTAGTTTCTCAACTTCTCGATATATTATCAAAAGCAAGGGTTCATTCTTGTACACAAACATAAAATCTTTCTGAACAGAAACCTCTTTAGCTCTATAGTCAATCTTATCATGATAAACATAAATCCAATCCATGCCCAAAATAACATCAAACTATACTAGAGGAAAAACAATAAGGTTTTCAGGTAGATTCTTTCTGCACACAAGGATAAGAAGGTTCTTATTATTTCTTTTTTGCCTCAACATTTCCTCCGGGTGTTTTTACTATAAGTTGAAGATTCATATCTTGAGATGGAATTCCCAATTTACTTGAACAATTTTATGAAATGAATGAATGTGTAGACCCTGAATCAAACAATACATTGGTATAATCTGAACAAACAAACAATATACCTAATACTACTTCATTCGATGGACCAACATCTGCTGAAGTTGTTGCAAAGGATTTCACCACCCCTTTCTTCTTGTACTCTGGATGCATTCCCTCAATTGACTTATTCATTAGACACTCATTTGCATAATGACCCATTTGATTACACATAAAATATATTACCATAGGCCTTTCATTTCCTGCTTGAACACATTCCTTACAGTTATGAGCAATATGACCAGACATACCACACAGAAAGAACTTTCCAGACTTGGATAATCATTCTCCAGGATGCATTTTACCATACATCTCACAGAATGGATATTTGGTTTTCTTACCTCCAGGTTTCATTGATGAATTCTTTACCTTTTCCTACCAATAGTACCTCTTAATATGTTGTTTGTCAAAGAACACATGATCATCAGCATACTCCATTTCCACATTCTCTGCACATCGAACAAGTTTTTCATAACTTTTATACTCAGAAGAAGCTAAGGTCCTTTGATAATTTGGCTTTAACCTTGATTAAAAAATGGTTTATTTTACTATCAAGATCTCGTATGAAATTTGGAGCATACCTTGCCAGTCGAGTGAACTTTGCTTCATAAGCAGCCACTGAGTCATCCTCCTGCCTCAATTCTATGAATTGTTTTTCCATCCTAAGAAGAACCACCTTAGGAAAATATTTCCCAAAAAACTTACCTTTGAATTCATCCTAGTAATGATCATCAATATCCTCACTATCCCTTATATTTTTCATCATCGACCACCATTGATCAGCTTCACCTTCAAAACAGTAAACCTAAAGACTAACCTTTTGATGTTCCAAACACCCCATGACATCAAAAATCATCTCCAGCACTTTAATCCACCATTCTAATAGAATAGGGTCTGATGATCCTCTGAATGATGGGGGATGTTTCCTCATGAAATGTTCCACCAATGAAATATTCTTCTGTGGTTTATCTAGCTGATCTCGTGCATGGATACCACCACTATTTTTAGTCTGAGTCAACTGTGCCATCCCTGCAACAAACTATTCGGTTCTGATTCCGACCATCTCAGGTTGCTGATTTGGAAGGTTTTATTCCACTTGATGTCATCCCAACATAGCTACCTTGTTTCCTCTGCAGAAAACCACTCTAAACACAGAAATATCTTAAACGAAGCAACATGGTAATCTTTAAATGCTATATCATTTCAATCATATCATAAATTAGTTTACACACATGAATTTAACATTTTTCTGACTCCAAAAGTTGTCTAAACTGACATTTGATTCCAACTATAATGAACCGGCCTTAAAACATTACTTAATCTTGAATTAAATGAATAATTAACATAGAATATATTTTCAGGTTTAGAGTTTAGAGAATTATGACATAACTATTACATCTCAAAAGATTACAAAGTAGACACTTCTACACAGTTTCCATTTTTTACAAAACATGAACTCTTAAAAAAAGAGTCATGTCTAGTTACATGTTTAAGACAACGCTACTTTTACATGATCCAATCCTTGACCCTATTCCACATTTTGTCATGAGAAAAACATTTTCAAAACATTGGGTGAGCATAAAAATCTTAGTAAGGGATACACAAAGAATGAAAACTGTTAATTTTTTAAAACAACAAGTAAACCATGAATACAATAACATAAGTAATAATTTTCACCTTTATGAAGTAGTAAATACATTTCACTGAATAAAAGATCATTACTTACCCTTTTGTAACCAAAATATTCCAATAAAACCCATGTAAAGAACACATATCATATAAAGGTATCTTGGGACATAAACATACATAAATGGAATAACCATGCAGTCAACTTAGACACATATCACTAAATGGAATAGACATACGACCAACTTCCATACCCAATGCATTGGAGGTTATAATGTAACCACCCATCCTGGTATTCACAACACCGCCCTTCATTTGGTTTATCACATAACCACCCGTCAAATGTCCAAGTACCATTACAAAATTATAAAAAAAATATAACGGAAAGAGATCATTTCTGCATTTGAAACACAATATATCACTTAAATATATTAAAATAAAAAATCCATTATCAAAACCATTTTCAATATCAAAATACATAAAAGATTATGTGGTATTTATTTTCATTTAAAAACATTACAACTTGTTAAGGAAGCCAGTGTTCAAGTAGTACATGTGGCGGCAGAAAAGGTCGTTGTCACCTCATACGTTAAAAGAAACATTCCTTTTTATCATTAAGTAAAACGATTTGTAGAAAAATATTCCCTTTGAATAAAATGTAATCTAAAATATGTTTATACAGCTTATAAATGAAAGTTTTGTATTAGAACAAAATATGCCTCAATGAGAGGAGATTTAGACGAAGTCCCTTACCTCATGTCCGACTTGACTCGATCGCTCTTTATTCTACTGAATAATAACTAATGTAAATTTCTACATTATTAAGAACATTTTTAACATTTATTATTCCTTTTATCTCACTTATTTTCATTTTATAAACATTATTTAATCATTTAAGTTAATAATGTTCGTTTTATCGATATTTGGTACTTAAGTCAGGAATGGATTTCTTACAATTACATGTTGTTAATGTGGTCAAAGGCTCATTATATCTAGAATGATATTCCTGATTTGGATATCATGTATATCATATATATCCATAATATACATGTATTTATAATCGTACATAACATTTATAGGTAACAAATGAAATGCACCGTTCATGGAGATGGTAAGCCGTACGTACGCATGATCGCTACGTTCATTTCTATTTCGTATTTAATGGAATAAAATCACAATGATATAGAGATATGTTATAATTATTGTATAATGTAATATATAATATTATTAACTCCATCCTTTATACGTCCCACATATGGCATTAGTGATTCAAATCACTTTGAGGGGGTGGTAGTCCGCACTTCCAAAAATGAAATTATCGCATTTATCCATTATGGAAACCATAATGGCATGTCATAAATGAAAAATACAGAAGCATAAGGGAAACATAAACATAATATATATCATATATAATTACAGTGACATATTAATTTCCACCATGAAATATGTTATGAGAATATTGAACAATCATTGTTTCGTGAGGTAGTAATTCTCCATCCACAGAAACAGTATGTTCCTTAACCATTAGACGGAGGTGTGTGTAAGTGTAGCTAGAATCCATCTCATAAAAACATCCTAATATATTGAAGATACTTGTGTTGTTACAAAATAAAGGATTAATAATAGTTTAGGGTGTTGGCGATGAAAAATAAAACAAAAGAACATAAGAGAAGACATTACCTTTAAATCGGGTAACTCCTCTAGGTTTGAACCAAAAGGATTTCTTGAAGAGCTTTATTCCTCTAGTAAGGCTTCTAGAATGATGAGAGAGATATTGGGAGATAATTTTTGTAGAGTTTGGATAAGCCAAAGGGATTGAGATGTGTGAGTAAGGAGGTAGAGGTGGGGGCCTTTTATAAGAGGGAGGAGGGGTACTCTTGGAAAGTCATGAAATGTTACTTTATTATGAAATGATTTTCACATTTTAAAGGTCCAACAATTATATATTTCAAGGATAAGGTCATAAGGGTTCGAAATCCACCCATCCAATAGTTTTTAGACAAGTTTATGTATTATATTTAACATTATATTTACATTTTATTTAAATCGTTCATTAATGATGTAATCACTGCATCATCATGATGTCATAAATAAATTTATTTATTTAATGTATAAAATTTATAAAAAAATACCATTTTGTAGGAAATATTTTTATATTTATAATGAATATTTATAGTAAAAAATATAACTTTTACAACACCATGTAAAAATTGTTTTAGTAAAACAATACATGTTTGTGACATTTTTATTTTTACTTTAAATAAAAGGTATTAATGTCATTATCTTACCCAAGTGGCTCCATGGGGTCCCATAAATTGACCCATGGATTGTCTTGGTCGTCCATCACTCATCCAATAAGTGTAGGACACGTGTCAAGGTGATTTAATATTATTATAACATTATTTTTACATTAAAGTACACTAATTACATTTAATCGCAATTAATAAAACATAATAGTTACTATTCAACAAAAAAATTATTTTCTTCCCATTGAACCAAATTTTACTTACTAATGACAACCATGTATGTCAAATTTTTGAAATTCAATTCAAATAAGTGGTAAAGTTTCATTTAAAAGAAAAATTCAGTTTTTGAACTACCAACTAGTGGTTACACTATTCATAAAAAATTGTAGTTTTTCAGAAAAATACCAAATATTCACCCTAAGCTATATTTGATATTCCAAATTCAAAAATGATGTATATTTTACAAAATTAAAAACATATAAGTTTCATTAATTAATTTAATAATTAATTCATGTTGTCAAAATAAATAGCGTGTTTTTGAGAAAGAATATATGTCAAAATATTGACACTAGTTTAAGTCAAATTTCAAAGTGAAATTATTTTCAATGACCACCATTGAATTAAATGGTAAAAATATATTATAATTTCACTTTAAAACTAATTGAAAAGATAATATAATAATATATAGAAATTAGATTAAATTGAGGTTTTGAATTAAAATACTACTTTTTTCACTTATTCATTAAAAATGTACTTTATCAAAAAAAATAACAAAAACATATGCAAATTAAATTTTGATGTCCTGATTCCAAATAAATATTTTATTTGGGAAAAAATAATGTATAAGAGTTTCCAAAACTATTTTTAATGAGGGTTCTCCATCAAAAGGTGGTAAATCGACCTGTTAGTGAATATTAGAGTATCTATGCCAAAAATTCGATTCTTTTCTTATTTTAAGCCTTTATCATTTATTGGATTAATATAAAAACATTTAACAAACATATATAACCATTTTTTAGTTATTTCTATTCATTTCCACCAATTCAACGACTATGTGTTAACTACCATTTAATTTAATATTGTTATATTATTAGAGTGCAACGTAAGATTTCAAAGAAACTTGTTGTTGTGTATTGGGTACGCTATCGAACATAGAAACCTATTTAAATTAAATTTAATATTTAATTATCAAATATTAATAAACATGAAAATTCCTTAAAATTTATTTACCTTGGATGTTATAACCTTCCCCCTTTTGGGAATTTCCCACTCGCAATTTTATTCACTTATCAAAATAAGTGGGGGTATTTATCCCTCATTGAATTTTTATATTCCCACATTGCCTCTTCAACCAAATGGTTTTTCCATAAAACTTTCACCTGATAAATTACCTTATTTTTCATCACTTTCTCTCTTCGGTCAATAATCTGGACTGGTTGTTCTTCATAAGAGAGACTCTCTTCCAACTTAACAACCTCTGGGCTCAAAACATGAGACGGATTTGGCATATACTTTCTCATGATCGAAACCGGAAAAACATTGTGTACCTGGGATAAACATGGAGGTAATTCCACTCTGTATGCAAATAATCCAACTTTCTCCATGATTTCATAAGGTCCAATGATCCTCGGACTCAGTTTTCCTTTCTTTCCAAAATGCTTCCCACTTTTCCATGGAGAACCTTTGAGAAAAACGTGATCACCTACCTCGAAATATAGACCCTTCCATCGGTTGTCCACATAACTTTTCTGCATGCTCTGAGCTATTCTCATGTGCTCTTGAATCAACAAAAATTTTTCTACCATCTCTTCTTCCAACACTGGTCCCATCAGCTTCCTTTCCAATACTTCATCCAAAAAAGCTGGAGTTCGACATCACTTACCATATAATGCCTCAAACAGAGCCATCTATATACTGGAAGGAAAACTATTATTATATGAAAATTCTAACAAATAATGATGTTGGTCCCATATTCTCTGGTAATCCATTGTGCAAGCACATAACATATCTTACAAGGTCTGAATTTTTCGTTCAGACTGCCAATCTGATTACAGATGAAAAGTTGTTCTAAAATTTTATCCCGTACCCAATGAATTTTGAAGGCCATTCCAAAAGTTAGAAGTAATACTAGGATCACAATCAGATACAATAATGAGGGGAACTCCACGTAACCTAACTACCTCTTTAAGATACAATCGTGAATGTTGATCTAGAGATAAGGTATCTCGAATAGGAAGGAAATGAGCAGATTTAGTCAATCAATCAACAATAACCCATATTTCATTATTACATTGAGATATCTTTGGTAATCCCACAATGAAGTCCATGGATATATTTTCCCATTTCCACTATGGAACCAGTCATTACTGAATCATCCCTTTCGGTAATTACCGCTCTTCATTAACCTACTGACAAGTCAATCACTTCATAGTAAAATCAACAATATCTCTTTTCATTCCATCCCACCAGTAATACTCCTTCAGATCTCTGTATATATTAGTACTGCTAGGATGAACTGAAAACGGGGAACTATGAGCCTCACATAATAACTCATTTTTCAACTGTGAATCACAAGGCACACATAATCTCTTCACAAATCTTAAAACAAAACCATTATCAATGTTAAATTCAGGCAACTTACCCTTCTAAACCAGCACTAGCTTTTTCTCCAAGCCACTGTCTTTTTCTGTGCTTGCTTAATTCTGTCTTATAGAGATGATTGCAATGACACCTGAAACAAAACAAAAGAAATTTCTACAGCAAAAACTTCGATGATAAAGTTCATAAAACAAAAAACTACAGTATCTCATTCCAAACATAGCATGGTTAATGAAGCATTAATTTTTCGACTCAAAGGATCAACCACTTTGTTTTCTTTTCCTGGATAGTAATGAATTGTATAGTCAGAATCCTTGATTAATTCCACCTATCTCCTCCTTCTCATGTTCAATTATTTCTGAGTGAATCTATACTTTTAACTTTTGTGATCATAATATATTTCACACTTTACTCCATAAAAATGATGACTCCAAATTTTTAGAGCAAAAACAACAGGAGCTAATTCCAAATTATGTGTAGAATAAATTAGCTCATGAGTTTTCAACTGACATGAATCATAAACAATTACCTGATCATTCTGCATAAGAACACAACCATGTCCCCTCAACGAAGCATCACTGTAGAAAATAAACTCTCCATTTCTCGAAGGAAGTGACAAAACTTGAGCATTCACCAATCTTCTTTTCAATTCCGGAAAACAATCATCAGATTCTTTTCTCTAGATGAACTGAACAACTTTTCGAGTTAACTTAGTCATTGGCTACATAACCGTGAATTATATTAAAAAACCTCTGGTAATGACCTTCCAATCCAAGAAAACTATGGATATCGGTTATATTTGTGGGTCTTGGCCATTCTTCATCAACTTTTGTTTTAGGAGGATGAATAGTTATACCATTTTTTGAAACAATGTGGCCATGGAACGAAATTTTTTGTAACCAAAACTCACACTTTCTGAATTTTCATTACAGTTTATTTTCTTTTAAGGTTTTCAAGATATACCTTAAATGACTTTCATGCTCCTCTTTACTTTTATAAAACACCAAAAAATATCATCAATGAACAGAACAACCAACATATCCAAGAGCTCATGGAAAATTCAATTCATTAGATCCATGAATACAGTAGGTGCATTGGTTAACACAAAAGTCATAACAAAAAATTCATAAATCCATATCTAGTATGAATCACAGTCTTCAGAATGTCTTATTATTTTACTTTCAACTGATGGTACCCCGACCTCAAGTCAATATTCGAAAAATGTTGAGCTCCCTAGAGAAAATCAAACAAATCATCGATATGTGGTAAAAGATACTTGTTCATAATAGTGATATTATTCAATGCTCTATAATCAATGCAATGTCTCATTGAACCAACTTTATTTTTAACAAACAAGAAAGGATCACCCCATGGTGATGTGCTAGGTCAAATGAAAAATTTATCTAATAACTCCTGCAATTGTTTATTCAACTCTAAAAGATCAACATGATCCATTCAATAAAGAGGGGTTTTAATTTGTTTTGAATCTGGAACTAAGTCAACAGTAAATTCAACTTTTCGATCACGAATAATACCAAGAAACTCATCATGAAAAATCATCAAGATACTCATTTACAACTGTCACATAATTAATATGAGTAGTTCATTTGTTTTCAACAATATGTGAAAGGTAACATTTATTTACATATTTTACTAGTTTCTGAACTTCTTAATATGTTATCAAAAGCAAGGGTTCATTTTTGTACACAAACTGTAACTCTTTCTAAAAAGAAACCTATTTAGCTCTACAGTCAATCTTAGCATGATAAAAATAAATCCAATCCATGCCCAAAATAACATCAAACACAACTAGAGGATAAAAATAAGGTTTTCAGGCAGATTCTTTCTGCACACAATGATATGAAGGTTCTTATAATTTTTTTTGTATCAACGTTTCTTCCAGGTGTTTTTACCAACAGTTCAGGATTCATATCTTGAGATGGAATTCCTAATTTACTATAAAACTTCTCATAAATGAATGAATGTGTAGAACCTAAATCAAACAACTCATTTTCATAATCTGAAAAAACAAACAATGTACCATATATTAATTCATTTGATGGATCAACATCTACTCAAGTAGTTGCAAAAGATTTCACCACCCCTTTCTTCTTGTAGTATTACTTCTTTCCCTTAGATGAGTTTTTCATTAAACAATAATTATCATAATGACCCATTTCACTATACTTAAAACACCTTACCGCTGGATTTACATTTCCTGTTTGATCATGTTCCTTACAGTTAAGAGCAATATGACCAGACTTACCACATCGACAGCACATTCTAGACTTGGATAAACACTCTCCAGGATTCATTTTACCACACTTCTCATAGGATGGATATTTGGTTTTCTTAACTCTTGGATTCTTTGAGGAATTCATTCCCTTTTCCTGCCAACTAGACCTCTGAATATATTGTTTTTCAAAGAACACATGATCATTGGAAGACTCCATTTACACCTTCACCATACATCGAAAAAGTTTTTCATAACATTTGAACTCACAAGAAGATAAATCCCATCGATAATTTTGCTTTAACCTTGAGTAAAAATGAATGATTTTACTATCATGATCTCGTATGAAATTTGGAGCATACCTTCCCTGTCAAGTGAACTTTTTTTCATAAGTAGCCACTGAGTCGTCCTCCTTCCTCAATTCTAGGAATTGTTTTTCCATCCTAAGACATACCACCTTAGGAAAATATTTCTCAAAAAACATACCTTTGAATTCATCCAAGTGAAGATCATAAATCTCCTCACTATCCCTGATATTTTTCACCATCGCCCACCACTAATCATCTTCACCATCAAAATGGAAAATAGTGAGACTATCCTTTTGATGTTATGAACACCCCATGACATCAAAAATATTCTCCAGTGCTTTAATCCACACTTATGCTAGCATAGAGTTAGAAGATCCTCCGAATGATGGGGGATGTTGCCTCATAAAATGTTCCACCACTAACATGTTCCTATGCGATTGATTTGGCTGATCTCATGCACGGATACCACCACCATTTATAGCCAAATTCAATTGTTCCATCACTGTAACAAACTATTCAGTTCCAATTTCGATTATCTCAGGTTGCTGATTTGGAAGGTTGTCTTCCTCTTGATGTCATCCCAACATAGCTGCCTTGTTTCCTCTGCATAAAAAAATTCTAAATAGAGAAATATCGTAGCAGAAGCAACATGGTAATATTTATTTTCTATATCATTTCAATCATATCAATAATTAGTTTACGTACGAGAATTTAACCATTTTCTAACTCCTATAGTTGTCTAAACCGGCATTTGATACCAACTATAAGGAACCATGAATAAAACATTACATAATCGTGAATTAAATGAATAATTCACATTAAGGATCTTTTCGGGTTTATAGTTTTAGAGAATTAGGACATAACTATTACATCCCAAAAGATTACAAAATAGACACTTCTACACAGTTTCCATTTTGTTTTTACAAAACATGAAATCATGAAAAAAGAGTCATGTCTAGTTCCTTGATTAATGCATCATGACTTTTCCTTGATCCCATCCGTGACCCTATTCCACATTATGTCCTGTGAAAATTATTTAAAAAACATTGGGTGAGCATAAAAAGCTCAGTAAGGGATACACAATGAATGAAAACTGTTAGTTTTTCAAAACAACAAGTAAACCATGATTACATTAACATAAGTAATACTTTTCACAATTATAAATTTTTAAATACTCTTCACTGAATAAAAGATCATTACTTACCCTTTTGTAACCAAATTATTACCATAAAACCCATTTAAAGAACACATAAAATATAAAGGTAACTTGGGACATAAACAAACAAAAATGGAATAACCATATGATCGACTTCCACACATATCACTAATTCGAATAGTCATATGGCCGACATCCATACCCAATGCATTGGAGGTTATAACATAACCACCCGTAATGGTATTCACATCACCACCCGTCATTTGGTTTATCATGTAACCACCCATCAAATGTACAAGTACCATTATAAAATCAATAAAACAAATACAATGGAAATAGAACATTTCCACATTTCAAACACAATATATCACTTAAATATATTGACATAACAAATCCATTATCAAAATAATTTTCAATACCAAAATACATCAAATAATATATGGTATTATTTTTCATTTAAAAACATCGCATCTTATTATAAAATCCAAAGATCACATAGTACTCGCGGCAGAGAAAAAATTCATTGTCACCGCATACATTGAAAGAAACATTCATTTTTGACATTTAGTAAAACAATTCGTATAAAAATATTCCAATTGAATGAAATAAAAAGTCAAAGTTTTTTATACAACATATAAAATAAAGACTTGTATTAGAACAATATATGCCTCAATGAAAGGAGATTGAGACGAAGTCCCTTCCCTCGTGTCCGACTTGACTCAATCACTCTTTAATCTCCTGAATAATAAACTAAAGTTAATTTATACTTGCTTAGTATCCCTTTTTATGTTTATTATTCCTTTAATCTCACTTATTTCCATTATGTAATCATTTAAGTTAATAGTGTTCGTTTTGTCTATATTTGGTACTTAAGTCAAAAATGGACTTCTTACTATTACATGTTGTTCATGTGGTCGAGGGTTCATTATATCTAGAATGATATTCATGATTTGGATATAATTTATATCATATATATCTAGAATATACATGTATTTATAATAGTACATAACATCTATAGGTAAGAAATGTAATGCACCGTTCATGGAGACGGTAAGTTGTACGTACACATAAACACTACTTTCATTTCTATTTCGTATTTAATGATATGAAATCAGAATGATATAAAGATAAATTATAAATACATTATAATATCATATATAATATTATTAACTCCGTCCTTTATAAATCCAATATATGGCATTAACGATTCAAATCACTTTGAGGGGGCGGTCGTTCGCACTTTCAAAAATGAAATTATCGCGTTTATCCACTATAGAAACCATAAAGTTATGACATAAATGAAAAATACAGAAGAATAAGGAAAACATAAACATAATACATATCATATATAAATATAGTGACATCTTAATGGACACCAAGAAAGGTGTTAAGATAAGATTGAACAATCATCGTTTCGTGAGGCAGTAATTTGTCATCCACATAAACAGTATGATCTTTAACCATTAGGCAGATGTGTGTGTAAGTTTAGCTCGAATAATTCTCATAAAAACATCATAGTATATTGAAGATAGTGGTTTTTTAACCAAATAATGGAATAAAAATAGTTTAGGGGGTTGGAGAAGTAGAATAAAACAAAAGAACATAAGAGAAGACATTACCTTTAAATCGGGTAACTCCTCTTGGTATGAACCAAAAGGGTTTCTTGAAAATATTTATGCCTAATGTAAGGATTATATAATTATCAGAGGGATATTGGGAGCTTATTTTAGTAGATTTTTGAGGGTCCAAAGGGCTTGAGAAGTGTGAGTAAGGGGGTAGAGGTGTGGGCCTTTTATATGAGGGAGGAGGGGCACTCTTGGAAAGTCATGAAATGTTACTTTATTATGAAATTATTTTCAGATTTTAAAGGTTCCAAAATGAAATACTGCAATGATAATGTGATAAGGGTTCGATATACACCCATACAATAGGTTTTAGACATAGTTAGGTATTATATTTTACAATATCTTTTCATTTTATTTAAATAGTTCATTAATGAGGTAATCTCTACATCGTCATGGTGTTATAAATAAATTTATTTATTTAATTTCTAAAAATTATAAAAAAACTACCATGTTACAGGAAATATTTTTAACTTTCTAATGAATATTTACAGTAAAAAATATATCTTGTATAACCCCATGTAAAAATTGTTTTAGTAAAACAATACATGTTTGTGACATTTTTATTTTTTACTTTAAATAAAAGGTATTAATTTCATTATCTTACCCAAGTGGCTCCATGGGGTCTCTTAACATGACCCATGGATTGTCATGGTCGGCCATGACAAATCCAATAAGTTTAGGACATGTGTTACGGTGATTTAATATTATTATAACATTTTTTTAACTTAAGGTACACTAATTACCTTTAATCGCGATTAATAAATCTTAAAAGTTACTATTCACCAAAAATTTATTTTATTCCCATTGAACCAAATTTTACTTACTAATGACAACCATGTATATCGGATTTTTGAAATTTAATTCACAGAAGTGGTAATGTTTCGTTTAAAATAAAAATTCAGTTTTTTAACTATAACTTATTGGTTTCACTACTCATAAAAAATTGAAGTTTTTCAAGAAAATACAAAAAATTCTCCGTAAGCTATATTTGATATTCCAAAGTCAAAAATTATGTCTATTTTACAAAATTAAAAGCATATGTGGTGAATTAATTAATTTAATAATTAATTTCCATTTTCAAAACAAATAGCATGTTTTTAAGAAACAATATATATAAATAGATTGACAGTAGTTTATGTCCAATTTTAAAGTGAAATTATTTCCAATGACCAAAATTGGATTAAATGATAAAAATATATTCTAACTTCACTTTAAAATAAATTCAAAAGACAATCTAATTATATAAAAAAATTAGATTAATATGGGGTTTTGAATTAAAACACAACAATTTTCACTTATTCATTAAAAATGAACTTTATTGGAAAATTAACAAAAAACACCCAAAAAGTAAATTTTGATGTCCATATTATAAAGAAGGATTTTATTTGGTCCAAATGAATTTATAAGATTGACCAAAACTATTTTTAAAGAGGGTTCATCATGAATAGGCGATAAATCTACCTTTTTGTGAATATTAGAGTATCTATGCCTAAAATTGAATTATTTTCTTATTTTAAGCCTTTATCCTTTATTGGATAAATGTAAAAACATTTAACAAACATATATAATCATATATTAGTGATTTCTAATCATTCCTGCCAATACGACACCAACATGTTAACTACCATTTAAAATAATATTATTATATTATTAGTGTGCAACGAAGATTTGAAAGAAACTTGTTGTAGCGTATTGGGTAGGATATCGAACATAGAAACTCCTTTAATGTAAAATTAATATTTAATTCATAAATATTAATAAATATTAAAATGACTTATTCTTTATCTATTTAGGATGTTACATTCTTTCCCCCCTTTTGGGAAGTGTGTCCTCACAATTTTATTCACTTATCAATATAAGTGGGGGTATTTTTCCCTCATAGCATTTTGAAATTCCCACATTGCCTCTTTAACCAAATGGATTTTCCATAAAACCTTCACCTGATAAATTACATTATTTCTTAACACTTTCTCTCTTTGGTCAATAATCTGGACTGGTTTTTCTTCATAAGAGAGACTCTCTTCCAACTGATCTACCACTGGGCTCAAATCATGAGATGGATTTGGCATATACTTTCTCAATATCGAAACATGAAAAACATTCTATACCTGGGATAAAATTGGATGTAAAGACACTCTGTATGCAAATGATCCAACGTTATACACGTTTTTATATGGTCCAATAAACCTCGGAATCAGATTTCCTATCGTGCCAAAATGCATCCCACTTTTCCTTGGAGAAACTTTGAGAAAAACATGATCACCTACCTCGAAAGATAGATGCTTCCTCTGGTTATCTGCATAACTTTTTTGCCTGCTCTGAGCTGTTCTCATGTTCTTTTGAATCAACTGAACATTTTCTTCCATCTCATATACCAATTCTGGTCTAATCATCTTCCTTTCCCCTACTTCATCCCAAAATCTAGAGTTTGACATCGTTTACCATATAATGCCTCAAACTGAACCATCTGTATACAGGAATGAGAACTGTAATTAAAAGAAAATTCATCCCAAGAAATATTTTGGTCCCAAATTACCTGGTAATCTATCATGCAAGCACGTAACATATCCTTCATGGTCTGAATTGTTTGTTCAGACTGCCCATCTGATTGCGGATGAAAAGTTGTACTAATATCTATTTCGGTACCCAACAACTTTTGAAGGCCTTTCCAAAAGTTAGAAATAAACCTAGGATCACGATCATATACAATGGAGAGGGGAACTCCATGTAACCTGACGATCTCATTAAGATACAATAGAGAAAGTTGGTCTAGAGAGAACGTATCTCGAATAGGAAGGAAATGAGAAGATTTAGTCAATCGATATACAATAACCCAGATTGCATTATTACCTTGATATGTCTTTCGAAATCCCACAATGAAGTACATGGATATATTTTACCATTTCCGCTCTGGCACCGGTAATGACTGAAGCATCCCTTTCGGTAACTACCACTCTGCTTTAACCTGCTGACAATTCAAACACTTCACATTAAAATCAGTAACATCTCTTTTCATTCCATCCCACCAGTAATACTCCCACAGATCTCTGTACATCTTAGTACTGCCCTGATGAACTGAAAACAGGGAAATATGAGCCTCACATAACAACTCATTCTTCAACTGTGAATCGTAAGGCACACATAATCTCTTCCCATACCTCAAAACACAATCATTATCAGTGTTAAATTTAAGCAACCTACCCTTCTAAACTAGCTCTACCTTTTTCTGAAACCCACTATCTTTCTTCTGCGCTTGCTTCATTCTGACTGATAGAGATGATCTCACTAACACCTGAAACAAAACAGAAGAAATTTCTACCCCAAAAACATCTATTCCAATGTTTCTCAAATAAAAAACCAAAGGATCTCCTTCCAAATGTTGCATGGATAATAAACCATTACTTTTTCTACTCAAAGCATCAGCCACTTTGTTTGCTTTTCCCGGATGGTAATAAATTGTACAATTATAATCCTTGATTAATTCCAGCTATCTACTCTGTCTTATGTTCAATTCCTTTTGAGTAAATTTATTCTATAAACTTTTCTGATCAGTATATATTTCACACATTACTTCATACAAATGATGCCTCAAAATTTTTAGAGCAAAAAAACAGCAGCTAATTCCAAATCATGTATAGGGTAATTTAACTCACGAGTTTTCAACTGGTGTGAATCGTAAGTAATTACCTGATCATTCTGCATAAGGACGCAACCTTGTCCCTTCAACTTAGCATCAATATAGATAACAGACTCACCATTTATTGAATGATGTTCCAAAAGTATATCATTCACCAATCTTCATTTCAATTACTAAAAACAATCATCACATTCTTTTATGAAGATGAACATAACACCTTTTTGAGTTAACTTAGTCATTGGAATACATAACCGTGAAAAATATTCAACAAACCTCTTGTAATTACCTACCAAACCAAGAAAAATATGGATCTCGGTTATATTTTTGGGTCTCGACCATTTTTCTACAACCTTTTTTTTAGTAGGATCAACAGTTATGCCATTTTTTGAAACAATGTGACCAACGAAAAAATTTGTTGTAACCAAAATTCACACTTGCTGAATTTTACATATAGTTTATTTTCTATTAACATTTCTATGAAAACCCTTAAATGAATTTCATTATCATCTTTACTTTTATAATACAACAAAATATCATCAAGGAACACAACCAAAAACTTATCCTAGAACTCATTGAAAATTTTATTCATTAGATCCATGAATACACCATGTGCATTGGATAACCCAACTGACATAACTAAAAATTCATAATGGCAATATCTAGTACGAAACACATTCTTCGGAACATATGCTTCCTTTACATTCAACTGATGGTACCCCAGCCTCAAGTTAATCTTCAAAAAATACTGAGCTCTCTAGAGCTGATCAAACAAATCATCTATATGAGGAAAAGGTTACTTTATCTTAATAGTGATGTTATTCAATGCTCTATAATCAAGGAAAAGTCTCATTGAACCATTTTTTTTAACAAACAAGACTAGGGAACCACATGGTGATGTGCTAGGTCGAATGAAACCATTATCTAATAACTCCTGCAATTGCTTTTTTAACTCTAAAAGTTCAACATGAGCCATTAGATAAGGGGGTTTTAAAATTGGCAAAGAATCAAGAACTAAGTCAACAGTAAATTAATCTTCCCGATCATGAATAATAGCAGAAAACTCATCAGGAAAAACATCAAGATACTCATTTACCACTGGAAAATCATTAATATGAACAGTTTCTTTGTTTTCATCAATATGTGCAAGGTACCATTAATTTCCATATTTTACAAGTTTCTCACCTTCCTGATATGTTATCAAAAGAAATGGTTCATTCTTGTACACAAACTAAATATCTTTCTGAAAAGAAACCTCTTTAGCTCTGTAGTCAATCTTATCATGAGAAACTGAAAGCCAATCCATGCCCAAAATAACATCAAACTCTACTAGAGGCAAAGCAATAAGGTTTATGGGTATATTCTTTCCGCCCACTAGGTTTGGAATGTTCTTATAATTTCTTTTTGTCTCAACGTTTCTTCTATGTTTTTTTACAATATGTTCAGGATTCTAATCTTGAGATAGAATTACAAATTAACTAGAAAGCTTCTCAGAAATGAAAGAATGCGCAGACCCAAAATGAAACAACACATTGGCATAATATGAAAAAATAAACAGTGTACCTGATACTACTTCATTCGATGGCCCAACATCTGCTGATGTAGTTGCAAAGGATTTCACCAACCCTTTCTTCTTGTAGTCTGGCTGCTTTCCCTAAGTTGATTTTTCACTAGACACTCATTTTTATAATGACCAATTTCATTACAATTAAAAAATATTATCGCTGGCATTTCATTGCCTGCTTGATCATCTTCGTTATAGTTACGAGAATTATGACAAGAATTAACACACCGAAAGCACTTTCTAGACATTGATAAACATTCTCCATGATGATTTTTACCACATTTATCATAAGATAGATTTTTGGTCTTCTTACCTCCAGATTTCTTTGATGAATTTTTTCCCTTTTCTTGCCAACTAGACCTCTTAATATGTTTATTATCAAAGAACACATGATAATCAGAAAACTCCATTTCCACCTTCTCCGCACATCGGACAAGTTTTTCAAAACATTTGAACTAATGAGAATCTAATGCCCTTTGAAAAATTGGCTTTAACCATGAGTAAAAATGGTTGATTTTATTATCAAGATCTCATATGAAATTTAGAGCATACCTTTCCTGTCGAGTGAACATTGCTTCATAAGCATCCCCTGAGTCATCCTCCTGCCTAAATTCTAGGAATTTTTTGCATCTTAATATAAACCACCATAGGAAAATATTTCTCAAAAAAATACATTTGAATTCGTCCTAGTGAAGATCATAAATCTCATCACTATCCCTAATATTTTTCACCATCGACCAGCACAGATCAGCTTCACCTTCAAAATGGTAAACAATGAGACTAACCTTTTGATGTTCTGAACACCCCATGACATCCAAACTCTTCTCCGGTGATTTAATCCACCATTCTGCGAGCACAGTGTCTGACGATTCTCTTAATGATGGGGGATGTTGCCTAATAAAATATTATACCATTGACATGTTCCTCTACGGTTGATCTGGCTGATCTCGTGCATGGATACCACCACCATTTATAGCCTGATTTAATTATGCCATCACTGCAACAAACAGTTCAGTTCCAATTCCGACCATCTCAGGATGCTGATTTGGAAGGTTCTCTTCCTCTTGATGTTGTCCCAACATAGCTTCCTTGTTTCCTCTGTAGAAAACCATTCTTAACATAGAAATATCTTAGGTGAAGCAACATGGTAATATTTAAATGAAATATTATTTCAATCATATCATAAATTAGTTTACGCACGTGAATTTAACAATTTTCTAACTCCTAAAGTTGTCTAAACCTACCTTTGATACCAACTATAAGGTCCCAGTCTTAAAACATTACTTAATCTTGAATTAAATGAATAATTCACATTGAGGATCTTTTTAGGTTTAGAGTTTTATAGAATTAGGACATAAATATTACATCTCAAAATATTACAAAGTAGACATTTCTACACAGTTTCCAATTTTTTTAAAAACATGAACTCTTGAAAAAAGATTTATGTCTAGTTCCATGTTGAAGATAACATGAATTTTCCTTGATCCCATCCTTGACCCTATTTCACATTATGTCCTATGAAAAACATTTCAGAAACATGGGGTGAGCATAAAAAGCTCATTAAGGGATACACAAAGAATGAAAAGTGTTAGTTTTTCAAAATAACACGTAAACCATGAATACATTAACATAAATAATACTTTTCACCATTATGAAGTAGTAAATACACTTCACCGAATAAAAGATCATTACATACTCTTTTATAACCAAAAGATTACCATAAAATCCATGTAAAGAACCCATAACATATAATGGTAACATGGGATATAAACATACATATATGGAATAACCATACGGTCGACTTCCCCAGATATCACTAATTGGAATAGCCATATGGCCGACTTCCATACCCAATGCATTGGAGGTTATAATGTTACCACCTGTCATTTGGTTTATCATGTAACCACCCATCAAATGTCCAAGTACCATTATAAAATCATAAAAAAAATATAATGGAAAGTGAACATTTACACATTTCAAACACAAAATATCACTTAAATATATTGACATAACAAATCTATTATCAAAATCATTTTCAATACCAAAATATATAAAATATTATATGGTATTTTTTTCATTTAAAAACATTATAACTTGTTATAGAAGCCAATGATGAAGTAGTACTCGCGGCAGAGAAAAAAGTCGTTGTCACCGTGTACGTTAAAAGAAACATTACTTTTTGTAATTTAGTAAAATGATTCATAGAAAAATATTCCATTGGAATGAAATGAAAAGTAAAAGGTATTTATACATCGTATAAAATAAAGTCTTGTATTAGAACAAAATATGCCTCAATGAAAGGATATTGAGACGAAGTCCCTTACCTCGTTTCTGACTTGACTCAATTACTCTTTAATCTCCAGAATAATAAACTAAAGTTAATTTATACTTACATAATATCATTTACCCAGTTTATTATTCCTTTAATCTCAATTATTTCCATGTTATAATCATTATGTAATCATTTAAGTTAATAATGTTCATTTTGTCGATATTTGGTACTTAAGTCAAAAATGGACTTCTTATTATTACATGTTGTTAATGTGGTCAAGGGTTAATTATATCCAGAATTATATTCATGATTTTGATATCATTTATATCATATATATCTAGAATATACATGTATTTATAATAGTACACAACATTTATAGGTAATAAATGTAATGCACCATTCATGGAGACGGTAAACATACGTATGCATGAACACTACTTTCATTTCTATTTCGTATTTAATGGACTGAAATCACTATAATATAAAGATAAATTATAAATACAGTATAATATAATATACAATATTATTAACTACGTCCTTTATACGTCCCTCATATTTAATTAACGATTCAAATCACTTTGAGGGGGTGTTAGTCCACACTTCCAAAAATAAAAGTATCGAATTTATCCATTATAAAAACCATAAATGTATGACATAAATGAAAAATACAGAAGCATAAGGAAAAAATAAACATAATACATATCATATATAAATTCAGTGACATCTTCATGGCCACCATGAAAGGTGTTAAGATAAGATTGAACAATCATCTTTTCATGAGGCAGTAATTCGCCATCCATAGAAACGGTATGATCATTAACCATTAGACGAAGGTGTTTGTAAGTGTAGCTAGAATAATTCTCATTAAAACATCCTAGTATATTGATGATACTGGTGTTTTTACCAAATAATGGAATAAAAATATTTTTGGGGGTTGGAGAAGCAAAATAAAACAAAAGAACATAAGAGAAGACATTACCTTTAAATCGGGTAACTCCTCCCGGTTTGAACCAAAATGGTTTCTTGAAAAGCTTTATGACTAAGTTAAGGCATCTAGGATTATGATAGTGATATTGTGAGATTATGTAAGTATATTTTTTAGGAGCCAATTGGATTTAAAAGTGTGAGTAATGGGTAGAGGTGGTGGCCTTTTATAAGAGGGAGGAGGGGAACTCTTGGAAAGTCATGATATGTGGCTTTATTATGAAATGAATTTCAAATTTTAAAGGTTACAAGATGATATCTTTCTAGGATAATGTGATAAGGGTTAGAAATCCTCCAATAAAATAGGTTTTAGAGAAGTGTATGTTTTATATTTTACATTTTATTTTCATTTTATTTAAATCGTTCATTAATGAGGTAATCTCTACATCATCATGGTGTCACAAATAAATTTATTTTTTTAATGTCTAAAAATTATAAAAAAATTACCATGTTAAAATAAATCATTTTATGTTTCTAATGAATATTTATAGTAAAAAATATAACTTTTATTACCACATATAAAAATTGTTTTCGTAAAACATTGCATGTTTGTGACATTTTTATTTTTACTTTAAATAAAATGTATTAATGTCATTATCTTACCCATGTGCCTCCATGGGGTCTCATAAATTGACCCATGGATTTTATTGGTCGGCCATGACACATCCAATATGTTTAGGACATGTGTCAAGGTGATTTCATATTATTATAACATTATTTTTACCTTAAAGTACACTAATTACCTTTAATTGCGATTAATAAATCTTAAAAGTTACTATTTACCAAAAAATAATTTTCATATCATTGAACCCAATTTTACTTACTAATGACAACCATTTATATAGGATTTTTTAAATTCAATTCACAGAAGTGATAAAGTTTCTTTTAAAAGAAAAATTCAGTTTTTTAACTACCACTTAGTGGTTTCACTATTCATCAATAATTGATGTTTTTCAAAAAAATACTAAAAATTCACCCTAAGATATATTTGATATTCCAAAGTAAAAAATTATGTCTATTTTACAAAATTAAAAACATATATGTTGCATTGATTAATTTAATAATTAATTCCCATTTTCAAAACAAATAGCATGTTTTTAAGAAACATTATATATCAATAGATTGACAGTAGTTTATGTCCAATTTCAAAGTGAAATTATTTCCAAGGAACAAAATTTGATTAAATGATAAAAATATATTCTAATTTCACATTAAAACCAATTCAAAAGATAATCTAGTCATATAAAAAATTTGATTAATATGAGGTTTTGAATTAAAATACATCATTTTTCACTTATTCATTAAAAATGAACTTTATCGGAAAATAACAAAAAACACTAAATGTAAATTTTGATGTCCAGATTCTAAAAAAGGATTTTATTTGGTCCAAAATAATGTATAATAGTGACCAAAACTATTTTTAATGAGGGTTCTCCCTCAATAGGCGATAAATCGTCCTTTTAGTGAATATTATAGTATTTATTCCTAAATTGAATTCTTGTATTATTTTAAGCCTTTATCATTTTTAGGATAAATGTAAAAAAATTTAACAAACATACATAATCATATTTTAGTTATTTCTAATCATTCCTTCCAATACAATGCCTATGTGTTAATTATAATTTATAATAATATTATTATATTATTGGTGTGAAACGTAAGATTAGAAAGAAACTTGTTTTAGCGTATTGGGTAGGCTATCGAACATAGAAACCCCATTAATGTAAAATTAATATTTAGTCAAAAAATATTAATAAATATGAAAATGTATTATTATTTATTTACTTGGTATGTTACATCCTTTCCCCCCTTTTGGGAATTTTGTCCTCATAATTTTATTCACCTATCAAAATAAGTGGGGATATTTATCCCTCATTGCATTTTCAGATTTCCACGTTGCCTCTTCGACCAAATGGGTTTTCAATAGAACCTTCACCTGATAAATTACATTATTTCGCAACACTTGTTCTCTTCTATCAACAATCTAGACTAGTTTTTCTTCATAAGAGAGACTCTCTTCCAATTGAACTAGCTCTAGGCTCAAAACATGAGATGTATTTGGAATATACTTTATCAAGATCAAAACATGAAAAAAATTCTATACCTGGGATAAAATTGGAGGTAAAGCCACTCTTTATGGATATGATCCAACCTTATCCAAGATTTCATATGGTCCAATGAACCTCGTACTCATATTTCCTATCATTCCAAAACGCATCCCACATTTCCATGGAGAAACGTTGAGAAAAACATGATCACCTACCTCGAAAGATAGATCCTTCCTTCAGTTATCTGCATAAATTTTTTGCCTTCTCTGAGCTGTTCTCATGTTCTTTTAAATCAACTGATCATTTTCTGCCATCTCTTATACCAATTCTGGTCCCATCAGCTTCCTTTCCCCTACTTCATCCCAAAAAGCCGGAGTTCGACATCGTTTACAATATAATGCCTCAAACATAGCCATCTGTATACAGGAATGAAAACTATTATTATAAGAAAATTACACCGAAGAAAGATGTGGGTCCCAAAATCCCTAGTAATCTGTCATGCAAGCACATAACATATCCTCCATGGTCTGAATTGGTCATTCAGAATGCCCATCTGATTGCAGATGAAAAGCTGTACTAATATTTATTTCTGTACCCAAAAACTTCTAAAGGCCTTTCCAAAAGTTAGAAGTAAACCTGGGATCACGATCAAATTCTATGTAGGGGGAACTCCATTTAACCAGACTATCACATTAAGATACACTAGATATATATGGTCTGGAGAGATAGTATCTCTAATAGGAAGGAAATGAGCAGATTTAGTCAATCGATCTACAATAACACAGATTGCATTATTACCTTGAGATGTGTTTGGTAATCCCACAATGAAGTCCATGGATATATTTTCCCATTTCCACTATGGCACCGGTAATGACTGAAGCATCCCTTTCGGTAACTGCCACTCTGCTTTAACATTCTGACAAGTCAAACACTTCACAGTAAAATCAGCAATATCACTTTTCATTCCATCCCACCAGTAATACTCCCGAAGATCTATGTACATCTTAGTACTGCCATGATGAACTGAAAACAGTGAACTATGAGCCTCACATAACAACTCGTTCATCAACTGTGATTCACAAGGCACACATAATCTTTTCCCAAACCTCAAAATACAATCATTATCAGTGTTAAATTCAGGAAACTTATCCTTCTGAACCAGCTCTACCTTTTTTTGTAACCCACTATCTTTCTTCTGTGCTTGCTTTATTTTTTATGATAGATATGATCTCACTAACACATAAAACAAAACATAAAAACTTTCTACACCCAAAACATCTATGCCAATGTTTGTCAACACAAAAACCAAAGTATCTCTTTCCAAATGAAGCATGGTTAATGAAGCATTACTTTTTCGACTCAAAGCATCATCCACTCTGTTTTCTTTTCCCGGATGGTAATGAATTGTACAATTTTAATCCTTGATTAATTCCAGCCATCTCCTCTGTCTTATATTCAATTCCATCTAAGTGAGTTTATAATATAAACTTTTGTGATCAGTATATATTTCACACTTTGCTCCATACAAATGATGCCTCCAAATTTTTAGAGCAAAAACAACAGCATCAAATTCCAAATCATGTGTAGGGTAATTTAACTCATGAGATTTCAACTGATGTGAATCGTAAGCAATTACCTGATCATTCTACATAAGGACAGAACCGTATCCCTTCAACGTAGCATCACTGTAGATAACAAACTCACCATTTCTTGAAAGATGTTCAAAAATTAGATCATTCACCAATCTTCTTTTCAATTCTTGAAAACAATCATCACATTCTTTTGTATAGATGAACATAACACCAATTTTAGTTAACTTAGACATTGGAATACATAACCATGAAAACTATTCCACAAAACTCCAGTAATAACCTTCCAAACCAAGAAAAATATGGATATCGGTTATATTTGTGGGTCTTGACCATTCTTCAACAACTTTTGTTTTAGCAGGATCAATAGTTATTCCATTTTTTGAAACAATGTGACCAAGGAATGAAATTTGTTGTAACCAAAACTCACACTTGCTGAATTTTCCATATAGTTTCTTTTCTTTTAACATTTATATGATAACCCATAAATGACTTTCATGATCCTATTTACTTTTATACTACACCAAAATATCATCAATGAACACAACCACAAACTTATCCAAGAACTCATTGAATATTCTATTCATTAAATCCATGAATACACCAGGTGCATTGGATAACCCAAAAGGCATAACTATAAATTCATAATGGCCATATATAGTATGAAACATAGTCTTCAGAACATCTGCTTCTTTTACATTAAACTGATGGTACCCCGACCTCAAGTCAATCTTCGACAAATATCGAGCTCCATGGAGTTGATCCAACAAATCATCTATATGAGGCAAAGGATACTTTTTCTTAATTGTGATGATATTGAATTCTCTATAATCAATGAAAAGTCTCATTGAACCATCTTTTTTTAACAAACAAGACTGGAGAACCCCATGGTGATGTGCTAGGTCGAATAAAGTCATTATCTAATAACTCCTGCAATTTCTTTTTTAACTCTAAAAGTTCAACATGAGCCATTTGATAAGGGGGTATTGAAATTGGCTTAGAATCAAGAACTATGTAATCTGTAAATTCATCTTCCCGATCATGAATAATACCTGGAAACTCATCAAGAAAAACATCAAGACACTCATTTACCACTGGCACATCATTAATATGAACAGTTCCTTTGTTTTCATCAATATGTGCAAGGTAACATTCATTTCCATCTTTTACTAGTTTCTCACCTTCTTGATATGTTATCAAAATCAAGGGTTCATTCTTATAAACAAACTTAATATCTTTCTGAAAAGAATCCCTTATATCTCTATAGTCAATCTTAGCATGATAAACAGAATTCCAATCCATGCCCAAAATAAAATCAAACTCTACTATAGGCAAATAAATAAGGTTTACAGGTACATTCTTTCCGCCCACAAGGTTTGGAATGTTATTATAATTTCTTTTTTCTCAACGTTTCTTCCAAGTGTTTTTACCATAAATTCATGATTCTTATCTTGAGATGGAATTCCCAATTAACTGGAAACGTTATTACAAATGAAGGAATGTGTATACCAAAAATCAAACAAAACATTGTCATAATATGAACAAACAAACAGTGTACCTGATACAACTTCATTTGGTGGCCGAACATCTGTTGAAGTAGTTGCAAAGGATTTCACCAACCCTTTCTTCTTGTAGTTTGGCTACTTTCCCTTAGTTGTTTTCTTCATTAGACCCTCATTTGCATAATGACCCATTTAATTACACTTAAAAAATCTTATCAGTATCTTTCCATTGCATGCTTGATCATCTTCCTTATAGTTACGAGCAATATGACAAGACTTACCACACCCAATGCACTTTCTAGACTTGGATAAACAATCTCCAATATGAATCTTACAACATTTCTCACAGGATGGATTATTGGTTTTCTTACCTCTAGTCTTATTTGATTAATTGTTTCACTTTTCCTGCCAACTAGACCTCTTAATATGTTTATTGTCAAAGAACACCTCATCATCAGCAAACTCAATTTCCACCTTCTCCGCACATCGTTCAAGTTTTTCATAACTTTTGAACTCACGAGAAGTTAAAGCCATTTGATAATTTGGCATTAACCTTGAGTAAAAATGGTTGATTTTAGTATCAAGATCACATATGAAATTTGGAGCATACATTTCCAGTCGAGTGAAATTTTCTTCATAAGCAGCCCCTGAGTCACCCTCCTACCTCAATTCTAGGAATCTATTTTCCATACTAATATGAACCACCTTAGGAAAAAATTTCTCAAAAAACAAACCTTTGAATTCATCCCAGTGATGATCATAAATATCCTCAATATCCCTGATATTTTTCACCATCAACCACCACTGATCAGCTTCACCTTCAAAATGGTAAACAAAGAGACTAACCTTTTGATGTCTTGAACACCCCATGACATCAAAACTCTCCTCTGGTGCTTTAATCCACCATTCTGCTAGAACAAGGTTAGATGATCATATGAATGATGGGGGTTGTTGCCTCATGAAATGTTCTACCACTGACATGTTCCTCTACGATTGATCTGGATGATCTCATGCATGGTTACCACCACCATTTATAGCCTGAGTCAATTGTTCCATCACTGCAAAAAACTGTCCAGTTCTGATTCCGACCATCTCAGGTTGCTAATTTGGAAGGTTCTCTTCCTCTTGATGTCATCCCAACATAGGTGCCTTCTTTCCTCAGTAGAAAACCATTCTTAACATAGAAATATCTTAGGTGAAGCAACATGGTATTATTTAAATGCTATATCCTTTCAATCATATCATATATTAGTTTACGCACATTAATTTAACAATATTATAACTCCTAAAGTTTTCTAAACTGAACTTTCATACCAACTATTAGGACCTAGTCTTAAAACATTACATAATCATGAATTAAATGAATAATTAACATTGAGGATCTTTTCAAGTTTAGAGTTTTAGAGAAATAGGACATAACTATTACATCTCAACAGATTATAATGTAGACACTTCTACAAATTTTCCATTTTTTTACAAAACATGAACTCTTGAAAAAAGAGTTGTGTCTTGTTCCATTTTTAAGACAGCATGACTTTTCCTTGACCCCATCTTTGATCCTATTCCACATTATGTCTTGTGAAAAACATTTCAAAAACTTGGGCTGAGCATAAAAACCTAATTAAGGGATACACAAAGAATGAAAATTGTTAGTTTTTCAAAACAACAAGTAAACCATGAATTCATTATCATAAATAATACTTTTCACCATTATGAAGTAGTAAATAGTATTCACCGAATAAAATATCATTACTTACCCTTTTGTAACCAAAATATTACCATAAAACCCTTGTAAAGAACACATAACATATAAAGGTAACATGAGATATAAACATACATATATGGAATAACCGTATAGTCGACTTCCAGAGATATCTCTAATTGGAATAGCCATACTGCCGACTTCCATACCCAATTAATTGGAGGTTATAACATAACCACACGTCCTGGTATTCACGGAACCACCCTTCATTTGGTTTATCACCTAACCACACGTCAAATGTCCAATTACCATTATAAAATCATAAAACAAATATAATGGAAAGAGAAAATTTCCAAATTTCAAAAACAGTATATCACATAAATATATTGAAATAAAGAATCCATTATCAAAAAAAATTTACATAAAAAAAATACATAAAAGAGTATGTGGTATTTATTTTCATTTAAAAACATTACAGCTTGTTATGGAAGCCAAAGATCAAGTTGTACTCATGGTAGCGGAAAAGGTTGTTGTGACCGCATAGGTTAAAAGAAACATTCCTTTTTCTTGTTTAGTAAAATGATTTGTAAAAAAATATTCCCTTTGAATGAAATGAAAATTATAATCTTTTTATACTGAATATAAAAGAATGTATTTTATTAGGACAAAATATGCCTCATTGAAAGGAGATTGAGATGAAGTCCCTTACCTCATGTCCGACATGACTAGATCACTCTTTAATCTCCTAAATAATAATAAAAAGTTATTTTATACTTTCTTAAGAACATTTTTCAAGTTTATTATACTTTTTATCTCACTTATTTACATTTTATAAACATTATATAATCATTTATGTTAATAATGTTCATTTTGTCGATATCTGGTACTTAAGAGAAAAATGGACTAATTACAATTACATGTTGTTCATGTGGTCAAAAGCTCATTATATCCAGAATAATTTTAATTATTTGGATATCATTTATATCATATATATCTAGAATATACATGTATTTATAATAGTACATAACATTTAGACGTAATAAATGAAATGCACCGTTCATGGAGACGATAAGTCGTATGTACGCATGAACGCTACGTGCATTTTTATTTTGTATTAAATGGAATGAAATCACAATGATATAAGGATACATTATAATTCTTGTATAATATCATATATAATATTACTAACTCCATCCTTTATACGTCCCACAAATGGCATTAAAGATTCCAATCACATTGACGGGGTTGTAGTCCGCACTTCCAAAAATGTAATTATTGCTTTTATCCATTATGAAAACCATATAGGTATGCCATAAATGGAAAATACAGAATAATAATGAAAAAATAAACATAATATATATCATATGTATATACAGTGACATATTAATGTCCACCATGAAAGGTGTTAATAGAAGATTGAACAATCATCGTTTCTTGAGGCAGTAATTCACCATCCACAGAAATAGTATGTTATTTAACAATTAGATGGAGGTGTCTGTAAGTGTAGATACAATACATCTCATAAAAACATCCCAGTACATTGAATATACTGGTGTTGTTACAAAATAAAGGAATAAAAATAATTTAGGGGGTTGGAGAAGAAAAATAAAACAAAAGAACATAAGAGAAGACATCACCTATAATTCGGTTAACTCCTCTTGGTTTGAACAAAAAACGTTTCTTGAAGAGATTTCTGCATAAGGTAAGGCTTCTAGAATGAATAGATCGATTTTGGGAGCATATTTTAGTATAGGTTGGACTAGCCAAATTGCGTGGGAAGTGTCAGTAAGGGGGTAGAGGTGGGGGCCTTTTATAAGAGGGAGGAGGGGCACTCTTGGAAAGTCATGAAATGTTACATTATTATGAAATGATGTTATGATTTTAAAGGTCCCACAATGATATATTTAGAGTATAATGTGATAAGGGTTCGAAATACACCCTACCAATAGATCTTAGACATTTTAAGGTCTTATATTTTACATTATCTTTTCATTTTATTAAAATCGTTCATTAATGAGGTAATCACCGAATCATCATGGTGTCATGAATAAATTTATTTATTTAATGTCTTAAAATTATAAAAATATTACCATGTTGTAGGAAATATTTTTTTATTTCTAATAAATATTTATATTAAAAAATAGAACTTGTATATCCCCATGTAAAAATTGTTTTAGTAAAATAATACATGTTTGTGACATTTGTATTTTCACTTTAAATAAAAGGTATTAATGTCACTATCGTACACATGTGGCACCATGGGGTCCCCTAAATTTACCAATGGATTTTCATGGTCAGATATAACTCATAAAATACGTTTAGGACACGTTCCAATGAGATTTCATATTATTATAACATTATTTTTACCTTAAAGTACACTAATTATCTTTTATCACGATTAATAAAACCTAAAACTTAATGATCACCAAAAAGTTATTTTCGTCACATTTAACAACATTTTACTTAACAATGACAACAAATTATGTCAGATTTTTGAAATTCAGTTCCCAAAAGTGTTAAAGTTACGTTTAAACAAAATATTCAGTTTTTTAACTACCACTTAGTGGTTTCACTATTCATCAAAAATTGATGTTTTTCAGAAAAATACAAAAAATTCACCCTAAGAATTATTTGATATTCCAAACTCAAAAATGATTTCTATTTTACAAAATTAAAAACATATAAGTTTCATTAATTAATTTAATAATTAATTCCCATTTTAAAAACAATTAGCATGTTTTTAAGAAACAATATATATCAAAATATTGACACTTGTTTATGTCCAATTTCAAAGTGAAATTATTTCCAATTACCACCATTGGATTAAATTGTAAAACTATATTCTAATTTTACATTAAAATAAATTAAAAAGATAATCTAATCATATAAATAAATTAGATTAAAATGAGGTTTTAAATTAAAATAAAACATTTTTCGCTTATTCATTAAAAATGAACATTATCAGAAAAATAAAAAAAAAATACACAAACTAAATTTTGATGTCTCGATTCTAAAGAAAGATTATATTTGGTCCAATAGAATGTATAAGAGTAACCAAAACTATTTTTAAGGAGGGTTCTCCATCAAAAGGTGATAAATCAGCATTGTAGTAAATATTAGAGTATCTATGCCTAAAATTGAACTCTTTTCTTATTTTAAGCCTTTATCCTTTAGTGGATAAATTTAAAAAAATTTAACAAACATATATAATAATATTTTAGTTATTTAAATTCATTCACTCAAATAAAACTTCTACGTGTTAACTACAATTTAAAATAATAGTATTATATTATTAGTGTGAAATGAAAAATTTCAAAGAAACTCGTTGTTGCGTATCGGGAATGCTATAGAAAATAGAAACCCCTTTAAAGTAAAATTAATATTTAATTAAAAAATATTAATAAATATGAAAATGTCTTATTCTTTATTTACCTGGGATGTTACAGAATCTATATAAATGATGATCATACATTTACATCTGAATATAAACCTGAATATAATTCATGGACAATAATAAAATATTCTCATTAAATGAATAATGATTAAAAAAACTAACAACGAACTACCAATTAAGGATATTAATTTAAATTTAAATTTTTATTATATAATATTTTAATAAAACATGTATTTCATTCATCAACCACTCTATCTCATTCCCCTACAATTGTAATACTAATATTGTATAAAAGAAATAAAAGAGATCACCCACCTTATAATATACATATTTGAATACCTATACCCGAAAAATATAAATATTCCACCCTTAAGTGATTAAAGAAACATATTTTAGACCAAATACAAAAATAATTCCATCGAATTACTAGAAAAAAATAAAAAACATTGTAATGGACTCACAAAAAAACATGTACATTGATGTTGTAAAATAATTTAGAGGATTAATATTACAAATAAGATCTAAGATAAAAAAGAAATATGAAGTTGATGGTATCATGAGACTAATATTTGTATTTATGAAAATTATTGGATAAGTGTTACCTTACATTATTTTAGGAAATTAACGATTTTTGAAACCACAATGAAATGAATCTGGATGATTATATATGGTGATGGTTAATGAAATTGATGAGAAACTATGTAGAGACTCTTAATAGTTTGATGAACATAAAATGGGGATAAAATAAATGACATGTGTTTTTCGGTTATATTTTATAGATTATAAAAAACACTCCTAGAATATTATAATATAAGGATGTTGGCTACTGAGTACCCAATACAATGCCATGAGATAAAATGTTGTTCTAGCTGAACAATTATAGCCAACATTGGTCCACCAGGTTTCTAGGGATATCATATTTCCCATGTAGACTATTTTTTTCATCCAATTGTCATAAATTCCAATAATACATATATTTCATTGAATTATTTGAATATATATAATAACTGGAAAAATTAATGAACAATTATAACCAGTAAATACACAGGTCTAAACAAACAATTTTGAACATCCTTGATTGTTAAATATTAATTCTACATAATGAATCGATAATATCAACATATTTTCACAATATTTATTTGTTATATCTCATTATATTACTATTTATAATCATCCTTTTTATTTATCAATCCATGATTTAATTAAATTAATTCTCTTTATTATATTATAGATTTTTGGGTCTTATTTTTATTCTAGGAAATTCTCAATTTTGTTCCATGTGTAATTATCATTATAGGTTATTGATAAATATCTAATAAAACATGACTTTTATCACACATTATAATCTCATAAATATTAAAAATAGAAATTAGATATATATAATTATGTTAAATTTTCATATTCAAAACAATATAATGGTCTTACACAACTATGACATTGGTATTTCTAATTAATTTTTTAGTCTAAAATTAAATCCTAGAATTATTGTTATTACTATAGTATATATAATTTCATAATTAAAAATTTCATCAGTTCATTATTCATCTTGGTGATGTCTAATTGATACATATGTGTCCTTTTGGATTAATTTTTTATATTATTTTTTTTAAATTTCTAGTGGAAAAATCATCAAAAAATGTTTCTAATACAGTTTTCAAGATGACATATCATGATTCTCCTAATTTATCATATTATATATATACAGTATCGATCATGTTTTTTAAATTCAATTAATCCATTAAATAATATTCTCATGTTCATTTTCCAGATACTTTTTTTTATCATCCAATTTTACCTATATATTACACCACTATTTGATTTACTTAACCAAGCCTTGACATCCATCGACTATGTAAAATAAATTTTTTGGAATCACCCAATACCATTATATGTTTTATGGAAATATGAAATATTTTTATGAACCAAAAAATGTTTTCTATTATGATATCAGTTCATCCAAAAAATTCCTCCTTGTATTATGTTTCGTGAGGCAACTATAACCAACATAACATTGGTTAAAAAATAATTTACATAACATCAATGTTATACATTATTTTAAGATTAATCTATTTGAAAAATCTTGCCATTAACTCTTCATTGAATATAATGTTTCGGAAAGGATGTTTTGTAAGATTTAGAATAACCTTGGATGAGATTGGTTGAATGAGATTATTGATTAATAAAAAAATGGAAGTTCATTTTTAGTGTGATGACAATGTTATATTTTTGGTATCAAAATCCTTTTTAGAATATGGAGAATGAATTAAACATATTTAATGTATAGTAAATATTTATGTTTAAATTGGGGAGAAATTATTTTAAATTTTTGGAATTTATTGTTTTCCTTCTCAAAAAATGAGTAGTTGACTGATATCATTATAAATAGAATAAATTAGATTTATTTATTGAATATAATTAGATATCAAATATTTTTATTCTATAAAAAATTATAAATGTATATATATATATATAATTATATAATTATATCATTCCAATTTTATATTTTTTCAGATGTCTTAAGGTGAAAAAGGGACTGTTCTACATGTAGAGAATTTCAGGATGACTATAGTTGACTGAAAACCTAGAAAATGGTGTTCAAATCATAATTAAATAATTTTATAACTATTAGATAAATTATATATCAAATTTATTATTAATATTGTAATTAAATAATTGTGGGATAAGATTTATAACACCTATAGAAAAAATTTGAATGTGAAGGATGTGAAATTTCATATTGGGTATTTCATATATGAAAAACATGAAACAAACAGTAATATTTTATTATTGATTAATTCAAAATAAGATAATATGATATATTGGGAACCATTATATGTTTTTTGTAGAATCATAATGATTGTATGATCATCAAAAATCATCAACAATTCTTTCAGTAAACATTTTTTTTTGAATTTTTAGAACCTTAATGATCACGATTCTAACAAAATTCCAATAAATAATATATATAAAATAATTTATTCCTATAAAATGAATAAATTAAATCATATTAGAATTATGTGTGAGAATAAAAATGGAATCCCCATTTAATATGTGACATAATAGTTGATTTAAATAAACAAGGAAAAATAGAATTTAAAAAATTGACAAAAATGTGGAAATAAAGTATGGACAATTAATGTAATTCATCTAAAAAAGTTATTATAATTTCAATGAACAAATAAATATTAAATTGAAATATATTAATATTTTATATATTATAGAGTTTACAAAGGGTCTTACAAAACTAAATGAAATTGAAATTGATGAGGAATATATGTTTTCCAGAAACTCTTCAAACAAAAATAAATAAAAATTCAATCAGAAGATGTTTTCTTCATATGGATAAGGTAAAACCATATAAAAATCAATAATGATAAATTTCTTATCTCTATTGAATGAGGAAAAAATTGTTAATGATAAAGATATATTTGAAAAATTATGTGATGAATATAAATAAATATTGATTTCTAAAGTGAATGATGATTGCTTCATGTGTTATAAAGAGGTTTCATGTTACAAAGAGGAGGAAAAAATGTGGATTTAATAATAAATATTTACTTCATTTAGTTTTTCAATGATCTAAAATCATCAAATATATATTTTTTGAATAAATACTCTAAATATTATAAATATATATACTCTATAAAAAATGAAAAAATATTGTTTTTTAAAGCGAGTGACGACTTTAAGTTGTTTCATATTGAACCAATACAGAAATAGGTTCAATTAGATTATATTATTAATAACAATGACTCAAAAGATAAAAATAATAATTAAAAAATATCAATAGTATAATTTCATTATACATTTTTGAAGATAACATTGAGAATATTATTCACGATGTTGAATAATTATGAAATTGATTTGTCAATTATAATGAAGTCATAAATAAGTGTGATGATTCTGTTAAGAAATAAATACATCCATATGGCCGACGAGCTTGTACCCTAGTGGTACAAGCTCCTACTTGGCATCCAAAAGACCCGGGATCAAATCCGGGCAGGGGTGAATTTCTGGGTACTGTAGCAGGGCACTGTAGTTGTACTGTAGCAGCCGTGGAACTTTAGCAGCGACGACACTGTAGCGGTAGAGGGATAATAGCAGGTACTGTAGCGGCGGTGGCTACTGCAGCAGGGAGTGTAGCAGTGTGGGTATTGTAGTAGTACAGTTCACCGAGGGGTCCTTTGGGCCAAAAAAATTGGCATTCAATCCTTTTATTCATGCCACTTGGCCTTGGGCCTTTAGGAAATGTAATGGGTCACCCTCTACCCAGTCTAAATAGTTCTTTGCATTAAATAATAAATTGAGGCTTCAGCCCCAACCTTTAAAAACAATACATCAATATGAATAATTAAATTGATATAATTATTAATAATAAAAACTGTATTTGATTTTAATTGATTGTGAAGTGATGATTGTAGGAAAATAAATTCAATACAATAATTACAAAAATTCAGAAATAACCAACATGAATGAAAAATAATATATAAATGGCATGTAGAAAAGTTAATTTATGAATATATAATATAAATTTTATGTTTCAAGAGTTTAAAATAATTATAGTTCACATAATGGAGAAACATTAATGTGATGTATGATAGAAAGTTAGAAGGTAATGCAGTCTAGAAAATATTTTTTTTTAGTTACTGTTTTCAAATTTACAGATATTGGGGTTTCCCAAGTGACATTAGATATGTAAGATGATGTTATTAGTTTAATGAAGGCTATTTTAAAAAACTGATCATATATTTCATTTATAATTTGCGGTGTATTAGTCCCCATCAATTTATAAATGTATATAAAAAATAAATAATTTATAATTTGAATAAGTATAATATATTTCTGCTGGTAAAATATCCCAATAATAATGTGATCAACATGATTATGAATATAAAAAAGTAGCTTATAGTGTTACTGGAACAATTTAGTAAAATATATAGTATTAAAATATTTTAAATTAAATTTGGTAATGGAAATAAAAATTCCCTTATAGTGAAACATTAATATTTTATTCAAAAAATATGATTTCTTAAATTTTGATAATGTATTTCCATCACACATAACATGTTATATGAATCATTGAAAGAATTTACATGATTGAAAATAAGATGTTTATTATTCAATGAATAAACATTACCTTGTTGGTGTAGAGAACCTATCTTTATGTACATGGACATTACATTCCTTTAACGAACTACTTAATACATGACACATCATGAAGCCCAAATACCATAGTTGTTTTTTATCTTTAGAAACATGAACCATCATCTTCTAACATGGTGAAATATCTTCAAATTATCTCATAAAGATCGTCCCCCTTTTTCCTATATAAAACTATAATTTATTTCCTAGGGAAAATAAAACATTAAAATGATGATCTCAACTGTTCATTAAGGGTAAACATGGAGAACATTGAATGAACAATCAATATGTTAATGTAAAAACATAAACATAATGTTTAATCATTGAAATATTGAGTCATAAAATAAATCGTGGTAGTATGTATGGAAATTATCATAAAGGATTAATAACCATGATCGAATTTAATTGGTAAAGTACATGTAATTTCTTAAAACTAATACACACAAAATATTATTTCTATTGTAGCCAGGGCATTGCAACCAAGACCATCATAGAGGTTAAAGTCCATTACAGAACAGGGTTCACCTTCCATTCCATCTATGTATTACTGAAAAGTATTTACTTTTCGTTCCAGTCATTTCTATCTTATGTGATATAAATCATTACATAATTAATTTTAGTGTGGATATAGGTCCCACAAATCTCATAATTAAATCATTTTCACGTGATCCAAAAAAACACAAATAATTCATCATAGCAAAAACTATGTAATAAAATGGGATTCTTTAACATCATTCCATCATAAAATAATTTATATAAGATAAATGTACTACATAAAAATACATACATCATAAACATAATCAAATAAATTTAATAATATGGGTATAACCTTAACATATTTAATCTTAAATGGAAAATAAATTTTATAACCCAATTGAAATGATTTCTTGAAAAAAATATCATTTCATTTTCAAAAACATTTTCTCTTCTCAAAACACCGTGCAATACTAAAATAAATACTTTTTATGGAAAATTAAAATGAAACAATGTAGGGTTATATTCATGGAGATAAGGTTTAATTAAGGGTAATAAATTATTCATTCCGTATAAGATAAAAAACATTATCCTCACACTTCTGTTGGGAAAGTCCAAAGGTAATTTCTGTGGTAAAAAAAGAATGATTCCTTACATACCATGTAGTAAAAGTAAAAATGGGTAAAAATGAATTGGAATATAAATATATGAATAGTAAAAAATTTATGAAAAATATATAAAACATGTTCATGGATGATATATGTATCCCTTGTAAATACTTACATATAAATAATCTCATATAAAAATGAGCTTGAAAATTATCCCTTACCTTTGGTCCGATTTATTTCATATGTTTCTGAAATACCTTTATAGTGGGATTAAATGTATAATTATCTTTTAATAGAACCATAATAATTTCTATGATATCCAATATGATTTACTTATGTCTTTATATTACATGTTCATATGTCAATTCCAAGTTAAAGCAACATTTTAGGTAATAAACATTTTATTTATTGTATGTGTTTTGAATTTCTATTCTTGATATTATTAATTATAACATGATTAAAATTCATTCATAATATGAATCATGATTTATATATTATATATATTATATATATATCTATATAATAGATAGAAAAATGAAATGGAATACAACATTTATGGAGACGGTATGTCTAACATACCAATAAACGTTGTTTTCATTTCCTTATTAAATTGTATTGATGTATGTAAAAAACATATATATATACATATATAAATTAGGATTATTATTAAAAATATTTAATTACTATTTATTATATATATATTTTAATAATTCTTGAATGGTTAACGTGGAGAATGAATCTCATCGTGTCGTGGAGACGGTAAGCTGTATGTATGCACAAGTGACGGTATGGTTCCCTTAATTACTGAATAATATTAGAGTGGATGGATTATAATATCTCAAAATTAGTATCATGTTCTAATTATCATATATATTAATTATTTACACAATTATACCCATCTAATTAAAGTGGCGAAAAAATATATATTACACTATGATGTGGAGACGGTAAGTTGTACATACACACGTGTGATTATTTCCATTTTCATAGGATGGATAGAATGTGAAATAGTGATGTTTAATATTTATAATAACATATTATAATATGAGTGAGACAGGTATTATTAATTTATATTGAAACAACTAATGATGAATATGTAGAATAAGAATTAAATTTGAAAGAATCTGTAGATGAGATTACATATTCCTCGATGTGCCTTCTTTAAATTTCTTCTTGGGGAACTAGAGTAGGTATTTTGAGAATACCAGATCCTCTTAAAATTAACTAGGGAAGTTGAGAAGTGAAATTTACCTGGGATTGGAAAATCATGATTGCTCAAAATGGAGTGAAGAGGTTAGGGAGGGGGTTCCCTTTTATAATATATAGGAGGGGCACTTTATAAAACTCTCAAAATATTAATTTATCAAAAAATTACATTCAGTTTAAAAAGTAAAAAAACAATTCAATTATAATATAAGAAGTTAATTTTTTTAAATACTCAAAAAAATTTGGTTTTATACAATTTTAGGTGTCAAATTTATCCATATATTTTAACTTAAACCCTTAATTAAAAAATTTACTCTTACCACGTCTTCTTGTGTATTCATAATATATGGTTAAAATATTTACTATAAAATTTATATATATCATTATGTGGTTCATTAATGACATGTTCAACATTACCTATGTCATTTGGATGAATTTTATATTTTTGGGACATTAATATCATTTAGTATAATATTTTTTTTGAAAACCCTACATTTTTTATAATATTTATATAAAAAAATTAACAATCTATAAGAACATGATTATTTAAAAACAACTTCATTAATTAAAATATAAGAAGTCACAATCCTCAATAATTTTTTATTATATATAATGGTTCAAAATAATTTCATTATAATATTTATAATCTTGTTTATTTAAATCAATCATGAATATGATAATCACTAGATCATTGTGTCATAAATAAATTTATTTATTTGGTGTCTAAAAATAAAAAATAAAATACCATGATCATGAAAATATTTTTATATTTCTATTGAATGTATATATATATATATCTATTATATAACAATATATTAATATTGATATAGTAAAAGATATATGTTTAGTTTATAATTATCTTTACATTAAAATAATTTATATTAAATGTCATTTTTTACATACATTTGAATCTACGGGTCCCAAAATCAACCATAGGATGACCATGTTCATAAATAATTGGATAATATGCACACATTTTGTGCCCTATGTTTCAATGTATGTATCCCTTTATTCTGAATTCAAATAATTTTTGTTGTATAAATTAATTTAAAATTAATTCTCATTATCAAAACAAAAGGAGTGTTTTTAAGATGTAATAACTATCAAAATATTGACATGTGTTTATGTTCAATATTAAAGTGAAATTATTTATGATGACCATCATTGTAATAAATTATAAAAATATACTCCAATTACAAATTATACCATATTAAAGAGATAATCAAACTATATAAATAAATTAAATGAAAAGACAATTTCGAATTGAAATGTAGTATTTTTCACTATTCATTAAAATTTTATTTTTATCAGAGAAATATCAAAATTTCATCAAAAGTAAATATTCATGTCCCTCTTCCACGGAAAAATTTTAGTTTGTAAAATTTAACTTAGAAATTTTTCATAAATTAGATTTAAATGGCTGTGCCAATAAAAGGTGGTAAAGTGCATTTTTTTCAAATACTTATTTTATCAAAAAAATAATAGTGGTCTCTTATCATGTTATATAAAATTTGTCAAATGAATTATAATTTTATTTAAAATTAAAAAGATAGTTAAAAATATTCATTATTTTATGTTTATATAAAAATTTAATAATATATCTTTGTTTATTGATACTCGGTATTGCATACAATAGAAGCTATTGAAGTTAGTCGCCCATGCGTGTAATGAAAATCAAGCTAGTGTTGCGTATACTATAAGATAATATGGTGTTATGTATAGTGGAACTAATATTTTTCTATCATACAACACAAAACATCAAGAAACTATAAATAATATATCTCATTAAAAATCGTGGTGTTACATTCTACCCCCCCCCCCCAAAGAGTTTCAGACTCAAAATTCCTCAGGGTTATAAATGGTTTAATAATTTAATGTTTCCATATTTTAAAAAGGGATAAAAAACATCATTTCAAAAAATAAATGTTAGAAAAAAATGGTTATCTAAAGTAACTCAACAATGGGTTTTGACATAGGAGAATAAAGGTGAGAAGTGAAAACATGGGTATATAAGAGAAATCTAAACATCAAGTACTGATGGAAATTGTTCGTGAATAATTATCGGAGATGGTTAACTACAAGAAAGTGATAAACCTGTGTTGATTTAATAGACCATTGGATTCATTGAATAAGAAGTTACTAGGATAACATTATTGGTTTTCATGATCCTTTTCCTAAAGATCAAGAATTTTTCATGTGAATAATTACTTACTTGATTTTTTTACAATCTTGCCATCGTTTGTTCCTTGAAAAATTTCCACTTCGACTATTATTTAATAAAATATTGCTAAGTTTTCCATTATTGAAGTGTTAAATGATCATGCGATAGAATGACAGGACATTCCATCTGTCTCTACAAAAAGGTTAACATAAGTAATCAATTATGCATAAGGCCACCTATAGTGATGTTAATCGGAGTGAATACTCAAGAGGGGGGGGGGGGGGTGAATTGAGTACCCATTCAAAATTTCTGTTAAAAACATATAGGATTAAAATCCCCCAATTTAATAGAGGCCCAGTTAATTAAGGCAGTAGAAATATAAGTGACTTATTGTTCAAAAGGTTTCTCAATGGTTGATTACTCCTCAGTGAAATTAGTATGACAACTAATTTGACTTTCGAAACAAGTTTACTAAACAAATCTCATATACACACTAACCAAATTTATCTATCAGAGTAGATAAGAAGAATATCTATTTTTGAATGTAAGCACAACAGTTAAGTATTAAAAACAGAGTACTGAAAAGATGAACAAGCTAATTTAAACAAGAGTTTCAGTCTTAAGCCAAGACATAGTCCTCTCCACTTGGTGATCAACTTCCACCAAGTAATTTTATTAAATAAGATTGATACACAACCTATATCGGGCTTTAAAATAGTTTTCACAAACTGTCCAGGTTTCAAAACCTCTACCACAGTTACACGTGGGAAATCAAAATAACCAAGCCACACCAAGCTTCTTCCACAGTTGTACGTGGGTAACAAAAGAAAAAAGGGTTTGAAATAGGGATTTTCAGTATCCCTCAGTTTAAGCCCAAAAGTCAGTGTGTGTGTGTAATACAAACACACTGCTCACAAATGTAAGAAAAACATTAAACACAACAGAGCAAAAAAAATTAGGAATAAGTTTAGAATGCTCTGTAGTGTTGGCAGATCAGCTCTGGACTCGTTGGAATGAATGATGTGAATATTTGGTCCTTTTCTGAGAGTTGACTCCAAAAACGCAGTGTCCCAACTTCCAGATGTATAGATGATCAGTTCATTGAGATTTGAGTGCATCACATCATAGCTCGAAGAGGGTTATTTCAGTCGGTACACATGAGACTTTTTTTTGTTCTTCTGCAAGAGAATGCTCGAGTGTATTGTGTCCACACAAAAAAAATGTTGATGCTTGTCTTCTTGGTTTTTTATAGCAATTTGGCTATTTTATGCTCTGTAAATCTTTATCTCGTGTTTTCCACCTTTTTCACCCAATCACGTGTGCTTTTCCTCGTATATCGTAGTGTTTCCTGATATGCCTGCAAGGATTAATAAATAATTTCAGGTGTATTGATCTGTTCAGACATGACCATTATATAATAGTATTAATAAATTTTACAAAGAGAAATAATATAATATCATTAGACTAGTCGCAGATTCAGGTCACACGGTAGACTTCAATTGAGGTCTTTCCAACTGTAGACTTTTTCTAACTGTGGACTTCGACTGTGGGTTCTCTGTCTGTAGGCTTGCAACGGTAGCTGTTTCTGTTTAACTGTAGCCTCATATCGGTTGACTTCAACGATGAACCTGTAACAACAAATTGTTGCAACTGTAACCTTTTCAACTGTAGACTTCGATTGCCAGTCGACTTAGTCGACAGTGGAAGCTGTCTGACTGTAGTCCTCTACTAACGGTAGACTCGTGCGACTGTAGGCATGATCAGATAAATTCTCAACAGAAGACTTGATATGGAAGGAGTCACACAGTGAACTTCTAACAGAAGCCTTGTCATATCAGTAACCTTACAACTGTGACTCTTTGTCTGTGAGCTTTGACAAATGATTAAGAAATAGTCTTGTGACTGTAACCTTTTATCAGTAGATTCTTAATCATAGCAGTAGACCTTCAACTATGATCTTCTTGCAATGGTGACTTAAAGTGATAGTTAGCTGAAACTATGACTTTGAACATAAGGCTTTTACCAGTAGCCATCAATGGTGAACTCATTAAACGTAATTGTAATATGTTTCAGTAAAGTCATGAGAGTAAGAGCATAAAATGTCTAGGATGAAGTGAGTTTGAGCATAAATTAACATGATTAGTGAAAGGCTTAATACGTCATGATCAATGTTTAACCATGATTTGGGATTATCAAAACAGGTGAATCCAACAATCTCCACATTTTTGATAATCACAAATTATGTTAGCATATATATAAAGTATAGATGTAGTAGAGAAACACAATGCAAAGGCCTAATTTGAGGTTCTAGAATTAGCCCAATTATATTTCTCCCAATTAATTATATGTCTCCCCCTTTGTGATTAGAAAAAAAATGAAAAAAATGTAAGAAATAAGATATTAAAAGAAATCAGGACATTACATGACCGAAAAAAATACAAGATCCCTATCAAAAATACATAGACAGACTCAATCATCTTCATCTATAGGTAAGGGATCTTTTCCATTGGGGGAAGAAGATGGAGCAAGAGAGTCAGTTGATTTAGGAATGGCAGCAGGAATGAATGGAGGAGCAGCAACAGAGGCTCCTGAGGATCTGTAGTGAGTAGCTTGCTGAGGTATCAAGGGACGATGATTTCCGACAGAATCAGCAGGAGGCATCACAGAGGAACCGTTGGGAGTTGAGACAGGCAAGGCAGGGGGTACTATGACAGGTGGGAAATCCACATGAAGAAAGGGTAGAAGAAGGTTTCAGAAATCCATTATAATGCTTCCTCCTCTGTCCAGGGAAGATAAAAAATCATTCTTATTTTCCAAAAATTTATCCAATGCAGGGGTCAATTCGCTTAATTTGCTGACTTGTTGTTTAAAAGCTTGAGTCACAGGAGGCAATTTCATATTATCTATCAGGAGCTTGATGTGGCTGGTCAACTGATGCTTGGTATAAATCCTGTCAAAGTAATAGTCATACCTGTTCTTAATGGCCTTCTGAGAAGTGGTAGCTGCTTGCAGGTGTTCACGAACAAAGCCACTTACCTCCATAGTGGTAGCAAGAATATGTAAGTCAGAGGTGTCACTGGAGCTGGCCTTAGAAAGTTCTTCTTTGATTACATTCCAGAAATGGTCAAGGTCTACACGAGAGCTAGATGAAGGAAGGGATTTGACCGAGAAAGCCACTATCTCCTTGAAAGACTGAGTCAAATTTCCAACCACCTTCTGAACAAGAGCATCCTGGCTGTTTAAGTGTTCTTTGACTAAATTCTTGAAACGCCCAAACACTTCCACAAATTGTTTGATCACCTCTTTGATGTACCGAATCTCAGCGGCCACTTGAGTTTGAGAACTGCTCATGGCAGTCAAATAAGCAACTGATTGTCTTAGGGCAACCACAGCTTCAGTCCAGCATTCAATCTGAGTATGACATACATTAACTTCATTCATCGTTTCTTTTACTGGGCTTGCCACAACACAGACCAGGGATAATTATAGATTTCTCCACATTTTTTAGCTCATCAAAAAGACTAGTTTTCATCTCTTCCGTGGATTATCTTATAGCCTCCTTCATTTCAACCTTTAAGGATTCAATGACCTCCTTGGTTGCCAATTTTTTAGTCTCAAGCATTGGAAGGTTGTTAGTCAGGATAACTAGATCCTTTGGTGTCTTGTCTTCCTCATCCGAATCTTCATAGTTATGTCCAAGGACTATATATCATGGATCTGATGACCATCCTTCTATATCATAAAGTACAGAGACTGAACCAAAATGCTCCCCCTCACATGGATCTTTCACTTGAGCATTTTCCTCTATCTGTTCGGCTTTGGGTAACTCTATATTTTCTTCTACAGTCCTAGCAGGTTCGACTGTAGTTTCCTCTGTTGGTTCAGCAGTGAGGTTAGCCTCTTTCTCTGTTGAGTCAACAATGTCTTCCATATCAACAGCAGTGGATGACACTCATGCTTCCTGGTCAGAGACCGACTTAATTGTATAGCCTGTTGGAGGGCTCAAACTGAGATCTTTTTCTTTCTCTTCATCATTGTCCTCTTCTTCAGTTTCAATAACATTTTAATTTTTCTCATTCTTATCCCCACCCTCTTCTGTCTCAACAGTTTCATCCTCTTCAGAGGTATCTCTGACAACGTATTGAGATTCATCTTCTTCTTCTTCAGTAGACTCGGTGTCACTTTCCCTTAGAATAGTCTCCCTACTTGGTAGTTCTTTTGAAGGGCTCGCTGTTCCAAAAGTTATTGTCCTGATAGGACTGTGAGGTAGCTCAGGGTCACTCCCATTATCAATGGGGGTGTTCTCTCTTGTAGGGTCACTAGCTTCTTCAGCCTCCTCTTCATCTGAATACACCGGTTCTGGGTCATCAGGTTTTAAGCCTGGATCTCTTTTGTTTCTTGGCCTAGATGGATGAGTAGAGGGATCAAAATTCTCATAAATTTTCTCTTCATCATTCACCCATGATTTCTTCCAGGGATTCCAGCTGATCTTCATGAATTTTCAGATTACCATTGAGATACAGACACTGTTTTTAGCCACAATTACTTCTTCTTTATTTCCAGCTACACCCTTTACTTTCAGCATCACTGAAATAATCGTAGCATGAAACAAGGCATTGGATTTTGAGCTGGCCTTAATCATATCTTCCATCTGTGCCATCAACAACCTACATAGGTTGATCTCCCTTCCATGCTTCAGTAAGTACATCAGGAATCTGTCCTGGTACTTCAGTACTGCAAAGTCTCCTCTTCTGGGACTTAGTACATGCTGAAAAAACTTAAACAAAAGTCTATCTTCTCCATTCATCTCGGCAGCAATAATCTTCCTTAACATACCATCACCTGTCAGTTCTTCCAGAGCCTTCTCATACTCAAATATTCCACTATCTGGAGGAGCTAATCCAGAATAGTAGTCATATATTCCTTCATGAGGAACTCTTAAACAGGAAGCCCATTCGACAGAAGAGAAACTAACTTCATTGCCGTTTACTCTGGATATTAGTCTATGCATATCATCCTTCTATTCTATCTTTAGGAATTCATAGAATTCTTTCACATGTTTTGGGTAGTATGGTCCATTGTTGTTTGTGAAGCATTCGGTCCATCCTTTCACATTTAGTGCTTCTAGTACTAACGATTTTCTCGACAACAACCATTCTTCACTTATCTCCTTTTCCGCAAAGATTTATCTCTTGGTCAGATGCGGGTTTGCAAGTATTGTTAGGGTATTACTGGTGCCACTGGATTTGGATCGAGTTCTCTTCGGCATTGGCACATTCTCATTGACATACGGGGGTCACTTTGTTCTTGCCATGGGATTTGAACGAGGTTCCTAGGTTTAGTTGAAGGCTTAGGGTTTAGGTCGTTCGAGAGAAAGGGTTGAGATAGAGAAATGAAGTGGATTGAGTCGGGTTCGATGCATTTAATTTTATCATTTAGGGATTATAAATAAAGAGAACGGTTCGAATTTCCGAAAAAAAACGATTTAAACAGCGAAGTAGCCTACTGTGAGATGTATCAGTGAGGTACACCGGTGATGTCTAGCTGTAAGGTCCGACTGTGAAGTTCAACTGTGAGGTTCAACTGTGCGGTTCAACTGTGAGGCTCAACTATGAGGTTCAACTGTGCGGTTAAACTGTGAGGCTCAACTGTGAGGTTCAACTGTGAGGTTCAACTGTGAGGTTCAACTGTGAGGTTCAACTGTGCTATAGTTAATCATACCTAACTCATGTTTGATGTAATTTAATCTCTCAGAATTCAACGGCTCTGTAAAAATATCAGCTAACTGATGTTTAGTGCCAATGAATTCAAGAGTGATATCACCCTTTTGATATTGATCCCTCAAAAAGTGATGTCTCACATCAATATGCTTTGTCCTATCATGAGATACTGGTTTTTTGGAAATGTTAATAGCACTTGTATTGTCAGACATTATAGAGACATGTTTGAATTGATATCCATAGTCTAGTAATGTGTGTTTCATCCACAAGATTTGTGCACAACAACTACCAGCAGCTATATACTCAGCTTCGGCAGTAAATAATGCAACAAAATTCTTCTTCTTACTAGACCAAGATACTAGCGATTTGCCTACGATGTGACATGTTCCAGAGGTGCTTTTTCTGTCTAACTTACAGCCAGCAAAATCAGCATCAGAATAAATCAATAAATCAAATGATTGTCCTTTTGGATAAAATAGTCCTAAGTTGGGAGTATATTTTAGATATTTGAAGATTCTTTTAACAGCAGTCAAATGTGACTCCATTGGGTTGGCATGAAATCGAGCACACATGCATACAATGAACATGATGTCAGGTCTACTAGCAGTAAGGTATAGTGGACTTCCTATCATACCTCTGTAGTTAGTTTGATTTACTGGTTCTCTAGTTTCATCACTATCCAACTTACAGGTCGTACTCATAGGTGTATCACTGCCTTTACTACTATCCAATGAAAAAAGTTTTAGAAGATCTTTAATATAATTACGTTGATTCAAAATAATAACATTTTTATTTTGAAAGATCTGAAATCCAAGGAAAAATTTGAGATCTCCCATTAAGCTCATTTCAAACTCATTTTGCATTATTTTTGAAAAATCAATACATAAATAATTTTTAGAAGATCCAAAAATAATATCATCTACATAGATCTGTACTATCAAAACATTTTTATAAATCCATTTAATGAAAAGAGTAGGATCAGCTATTCCTTTAGTAAATCCTGTTGAAATAAGAAAAGTGGTGAGCCTATCATACCAAGCTCTTGGAGCTTGCTTTAAACCATATAAAGCTTTAGATAGTTTGAAAACATGATTGGAAAAATGGGGATTTGTAAAACCAGGAGGTTGTTCAACAAATACATCCTCATTTATACATCCATTTAGAAAAGTGCTTTTAACATCAATTTGATAGAGTGTGAAATTCAGATGAGCAACATAAGCAGGTAATATCCTAATAGACTCTAATCTAGCCACGGGTGCAAAGGTATCCTCATAGTCTATTCCTTCCTCTTGACTATAGCCTTGTGCAACTAGCCTAGCCTTGTTTCTAATGATATTTCCAGACTCATCAACTTTGTTCCTAAACACCCATTTAGTGCCTATGGTTGGAATGTCCTTAGGTATTTCCACTAATTCCCAATCTATGTTTCTTTCAAACTGATTTAGTTATTCTTACATAGCCATTACCTAGAATTCATCATTGATAGCATCATTGATATCTTTGGGTTCAAGCTGTGAGAGAAAAGCTTGATATTCAACCTAATTTCTCAGAGAAGCTCTAGTTTGTGTTCCTCTATTTAAATTACCTACAACAGCATCAAGAGGATGATTCTTGAGAGTTCTAACACCTTTATAAGGAGTTGAACTGGCTTCTTCAGGGTTGTATGCTGGTCTGGAATTGGTATGAGCAGATTCTGGAAAATTTCCAGAACTGGGTTCTTTAACAGGGGATTCAGTATTCTTATCATTAAGGTCCATATTTGACAAATATTCCTCAAGATCTTCAGGGTAGGTTTTAGGCTCATGTGGATCAGTCTCATCGAATTTGACATGAACTGATTCTTACACACATTTGGTTTTCTTATTGAATACTCTATAGGCTTTACTTGAAATAGAGTAACCCATGAAAATTCCTTCATCAATTTTGGGAGCGAATTTGTCAAGATTATCTTTAGTGTTAATGATAATGACTTTGCAACCAAAAAATTTAAAGTAATTAACCTTAGGATTCCTATTATTCCAATGTTCATAAGGGTTCCTTTTTAGAATATGTCTAATTAAGACTCTATTAATGACATAGCAAGCTGTATTTACAGCTTCGACCCAAAAATAAATAGGTAAGTCATACTCATTAAGCATAGTCCTTGCAATTTCTTGAAGGGTTATATTTCTTCTTTCCACTACACCATTCTGTTGAGGTATCCTAGGAGAAGAAAAGTTGTGATTATATCCATTGTGTGAGCAGTAGGATTCAAATCCATGATTCTCAAACTCACGCCCATGATCACTTCTCAGGGTCTTAATTTTGAGTCCACTAAGATTTTCTACAGATTTGGAATATTTAACAGAGTAGGAACAAGCTTCACTCTTGTGATCTAGAATGTATACCCAAGTGTATCTAGAAAAATCATCTACAAGAACATAAAAATAGTGCTTTCCATTTAAACTTGAAACTCTTGAAGGTCCAAACAAATCCATGTGAAGCAATTCAAGTGGTTGAGAAGTTGAAATTTCTTTCTTTGGTTTAAAAGAATCTTTGTGTTGTTTTCCCTTTTGACAGGGATTACACACTTTATCATTTGGGAATTCAAATTTGGGTAGGTCTCTAACTAAGAATTTCTTAGAAAGTTTCCTAAGTGAGTGAACATTACAGTGTCCTAGTCTCCTATTCCATAACCAAGACTCTTTATAGAAAGAATTTAAGCAGGAAACATTTTGTTTAACCAAGGAATTTAGATCAACAACATATACATTTTCATTTCTAGATGTAGTGAAAACTAAGTCATATTTTGAATTAAAAACATTGCATGAATCATTTTTAAATTTAACATTAAAACCATCATCACATAACTGAGGTATACTAAGTAAGTTATACTTTAATCCATCAACAAAAAGTACTTTAGAAATTAAAATTGTATCAGGGTTACCAATCTGGCCTAAGCCGATGATTTTTCCATTTGCATTGTCACCAAAGGTGACATGCCCACCATCTACTTTAATTAGACTCTTGAAGAAAGAATAGTCTCCTGTCATATGTCTTGAACATCCAATGTCCAAATACCATAGAGTGTTACATGTGCTCTTTAAACAATTTCCCTGCAAAATAGATTAGACATAGGATAATTTTGGTACCCAGATCTTTTTGGGTCCAGAAAGGTTAGCTAATAAAACGTTGGGAACCCATATTTGCTTTATAATTTTTCTTAAACCAGAAAGCATATTTTGAGAAAAAAATACTTTGTTGGGTCCTTTAGAAAACTGTTTTGTATAAGATGGTCCTGAACTAGAACTAGCAGAAAACTCTCCAGATTTTGGAACAAATTTGGTTTTGCTTACTTGTCTCTGTCCAGGCTGATATCCTAGACCAGTTGTATATTTGGGAGCAATATGTTTTCCTAGAAGTTGTGTCAAGGTATCCCTACCAGCAGTGAACTTTTCAATATCTTTTCTTAATTGTTCATTTGATAATTTAAGTTGAGTTTTCTCTTTCAATAGTTGAGCATACTTCTCTTTTTCCACACTTAAATCTGTTTTAATATTACTAGTCAATGCATGTTGTTTCTTCAAAGATTTATATTTAGTCTTTAGTTCATTGCAAGTATCTTCCAGCATATTGCAATATTCAAACAGTTCAGCTTTAGACATATTTTCCTCATTGTCTGAATCATGGTCATTTCCAGAATAATAATTATTTGAAACCGGTGAAATAGGTACCTCTGATGTGTTAGTCATGAAACACATATTAGCACGATTTCTTTCAGATTCACTAGCCTCTGATTCACTTGTGCTGTCCTCCGAAGTACTCCAGATTTCTTTCATAGCATTCTTGTACTTCTTCTCCTTATAGTCATATTTTTTCTTGATTTTTAACTTAGGACAGTCAGCTTTGATATGTCTTTTCCTCTTGCATTCAAAGCAGACTATATCATCTTCTTTATCTAGCCTCTTCCAATCCTTCTTCCACTTGCCTTGTTGATCATACATACCTTTGTAGTTAGGTTTTCTGAAAAACTTTTTCCTCCTATAGAACTTCTTGAATCTCTTGGCTATTTGAGCCATTTCTTCATCACTTCCAGAATCTGAATCTTCACTTGATGAGCTTTGAGTAGGCACATGTACTTTCTCCTTGTCTTTACTCTTTGATGCAGTAGTCTTAAGTGCCACAGATTTTCTCTTGGGTTCATCATCTTCTTCTTTGTTCACCTTCAATTCTTTTTCATACATAATTAGTTTACCAATTAACTCCTTTACAGGAAGTGTTCCAATGTCACAGGATTCTCTGATTGAGACAGACGTGCCTCTCCATCTATCTGGCAAACATCTCAGTATTATCATGATTTGTTCCTTTGCTGGAACAACCTTTCCAAGTGAGCTCATTGTGTTAACAATCTCATTAAACCTGAGATACATATCAGAAATGGGTTCATCAGTTTTCATTTTAAAGTTATAATATTTAATAGTATAAGTATTTAACCGAATCTCCTTAACATTAGTTGTTCCTTCGTGAGAAACTGCCAAGGTATCCCAAATTTCAAAAGCAGATTTGCAGGCAGAAATTCTATTGAATTCATCATCTCCTAAAGCACAGTAGAGGGCATTCATAGCTTTACAATTATTGTTGTAAGCGGCCTTAGTAGTTTCATCCCAAGTTACTCTTTCAGTTTCTGGAATTTTGTATTGAGACTCTATAGTCGTCCAGATATCAAAACCCATACTTTCTAAATGGATTTTCATTTTAAGTTTCCATTGAGCATAGTTATTTCCATTGAAGAAAGGTGTCCGGTTAGTATTAGCACCCACAAGTCTATTATCCATAACTAGATTTTAGAAAACGATTTAATGAGATAAAAATTTAGAAATAACAGAAATTTACGATCATTAGGATAAAACAAAAATCACAGTTTGAAAAGAAGAGTACTTTAGAAAATATTATCTTCCCTCTGATACCAAATGTTAGTTGGAGTGAATACTCAAGAGGGGGGGGGGGTGAATTGAGTACCCATTCAAAATTTCTGTTAAAAACTTATAGGATTAAAATCCCCCAATTTAATAGAGGCCCAGTTAATTAAGGTAGTAGAAATATAAGTGACTTATTGTTCAACAAGTTTCTCAATGGTTGATTACTCCTCAGTGAAATTAGTATGACAGCTAATTTGACTTTCGAAACAAGTTTACTAAACAAATCTCATATACACACTAACCAAATTTAACTATTAGAGTATATAAAAAAGATTTCTGTTTTTGAAAGTAAGCACAGCAGATAAGTATTAAAAACAGAGTACTGAAAAGATGAACACGCTAATTTAAACAAGAGGTTCAGTCTTAAGCCAAGACCTAGTCCTCTCCAATTGGTGATCAACTGACACCAAGTAATTTTATTAAATAAGATTGATACACAACCTGTATCGGGCATTAAAACAGTTTTCACAAACTGTCCAGGTTTCACAACCTCTACCATAGTTACACGTGGGAAATCAAAATAACCAAGCCACACCAATCTTCTTACACAGTTGTACGTGGGTAAAAAAAGAAAAAAGGGTTTGAAATAGGGATTTTCAGTATCCCTCAGTTTAATCCCAAAAGTCAGTGTGTGTGTAATACAAACACACTGCTCACAAATGTATGAAAAACTTTAAACACAACAGAGCAAAAAAATAGGAATAAGTTTAGAATGCTCTGTAGTGTTGGAAGATCAGCTTTGGACTCGTTGGAATGGATGAGGTGAATATTTGGTCCTTTTCTGAGAGTTGAATCCAAAAACGCAGTGTCCCAACTTCTAGATGTATTGATGATCAGTTCATTGAGATTTGAGTGTGTCACAACATAGCTTGAAGAGGGTTCTTTCAATCGGTACACTTGAGACTTTTTTTTGTTCTTCTGCAAGAGAATGCTTGAGAGAATTGTGTCCACACAAAAAAAATGTCGATGCTTGTCTTCATGGGTTTTTATAGCAATTTGGCTGTTTTAAGCTCTGTAAATATTTATCTCGTGTTGTCCACCTTTTTCACCCAATCACTTGTGATTTTCCTCGTACATCGTAGTGTTTCCTGATATGCCTGCAAGGATTAATAAATAATGTCAGGTGTATTGATCTGTTCAGACATGACCGTTATAAAATAGTATTAATAAATTTGACAAAGAGAAATAATATAATATCATTAGACTGGTCGCAGATTCAGGTCACACGGTAGACTTCAATTGAGGCCTCTCCAACTGTAGACTTTTTCTAACTGTGGACTTCAACGGTGGGTTCTCTGTCTGTTGGCTTGCAACGGTAGCTATTTTTCTGTTTAACTGTAGCCTCATATCAGTAGACTTCAACGATGAATCTGTATCAACAAATTGTTGCAACTATAACCTTTTCAACTGTAGACTTCGATTTCCAGTTGACTTAGTCGACAGTGGAAGCTGTCTGATTGTAGTCATCTACTAACGGTAGGCTCGTGCGACTGTAGGCTTGATCGGATAAATTCTCAACAGAAGACTTGATAAGGAAGGAGTCACACAGTGAACTTCTAACAGAAGCCTTTTCATATCAGTAACCATACAACTGTGACTCTTTGTCTATGAGCTTAGAAAAATGATTAAGCAATAGTCTTGTGACTGTAACCTTGTATCAGTAGTTTCTTAATCATAGTAGTAGTCCTTCAACTATGATCTTCTTGCAATGGTGACTTAAAGTGACAGTTAGCTGAAACTATGACTTTGAACATAAGGTTTTTACCAGTAGCCATCAATGGTGAACTTATTAAACGTAACTGTAATCTGTTGCAGAAATGTCATGAGAGTAAGAACATAAAATGTCTAAGATGAAGTGAGTTTGAGCATAAATTAACAAGATTTGTGAAAGGATTAATACGTCATGATCAATGTTTAACCATGATTTGGGATTATCAAAACAGGTGAATCCAACAAGTGAGATAATACATACATCAACCAGAATATAAATTATACTATCCAGAAATGGATAACATTGAAATCCTTCTAAAAACTAATAATATAAAAGATCAAAAACTGGTGAACTAAATCTACATAACATTTTTCTCCCATAACTCATAATGTAGTTCTTGTTTGTCACATTCCAAACATGGGAATACCAAACTAATATAGTCTCTCAAAACATGATAATAACATGGATTATCATATAATATAACTGAAAACATACTTTATGTCAAAATTTACTCCTTCCATATACAAAAAATGAAAAAAATTCTCTATTCTCAATCCATGATATCACTTTGTCGTTTTATAAGTCATGTGCTCTTTAATACTATCAAACATATCATTATCTCGTTATCCATTCTCTATTCAAATATCATGTTCTTTCAAAAAATATTTCATTAGCATTCCATGTTTACTAGTACCTTAAACATATGGAAAACCACAATGGACCAATACATAGATATTATAATATTCTATAGTAATATAAAATAGATTCAAAAATATTAGTTTGGAATCCCATTACATAAGCACTTAATCATTCCACAACTGAATTGTCTTACTCAACATCACCAATATTCATCACATATGTCTTCATTTAAATTGTATATAATAGGTTGCTGACATCAATAATCATCTATAACCCTTGAATTTGGGCATTGGTAAGTATAATGACCCATTTCCTTCCATTTGTAACCCTAAATTTTGGGAGGTAAATTGTTTTGAGATTTCTATTTATAACAATTAATTTGGAATTAAAATGCTCAATTACCTTCTTTCCCACACTTAAAATATTTAGCAGTCCCCTTAAGAAAGTTTCATCCACGTTTCCTTCCACACGTTGTGTTTATAGAAAATATAATCTTCGCATCTCTATAATTTTTATAGTTTCCATGGAATTATATAATTATTTTCTTATCATAACCATGAGGTAGATGAGAAACTAAAATCTCCCTTTTTGTAAGATGGATATAAGGGAGGTAAATAATAAAAAATATGTTTTTAGAATCTTCCCAATCAATAGAGACCATTTTATATTGTTACCTAATATTCTTGAAAATGTTCCACCGTAGATTCACATTACCTTCTAAGTAATAAGTTTCAAATATAAACATTACTCGTTCTGAAGAATAGACAATGAAAAAAAATTGTCAACTATACACATCTAGTTCTCTAAATATATGGGATTATTTGTTCCACTTAAATTCGGTGGATGATTCTTTAATAAAGTTTCAATAATACAGTGTTCCCACCTTTGTTCATTTGAAATCCTAGAAGTATTTGTAGTATTAGAAACACGATTCTTTATTCAAGATTCAATATTATTTGGTTTTTTAGGAGGACAACCATTGCATTTCCAATTTCATCTAGCATTAACATGGTTCATTTAGGTTCCAGTCATTATCTAGAACCCAAAAATCATAGCATGAAAGAAAAAAAACATACTACGAAGACCACATAATAAAGAGAGATTATGTTCAATATCTAACATCTCAGGATTAATTCTAAGTTATTCATGATTATTAACATAATTCTAGGACTGTAACATATAGTTAGACTTACCCATAAGGGAATCATTTGACATACCTCAAAAATATATCTAGGGATCTAACTAAAGATTTCGAATCCAAGTTTCAAAAGGTAAACTAGTCCTCTGAACCGATAAAAAATTTAGAGACCCTATCATGATTTAAATGAACATTACATTTATTTTTTGGAATACATAATACACGACACAAATAGATTTCCAAAGACCATATTAGTTGAGTGTATTTTGGAACATAGAACATCATCTTCTAACATGGCGAATTATCATAAACTTCTCCCATAATTATATTCCCCCTTTTTATACCTAAAACATTTCTCTATATCCTCTGGAAAAGAAATCCGAAAAACAGTGACCTCGATTGCTCATTATAGTGAAATTTGGATAACATAAAAGAATACATAACCATTTGAACATAAAAACATCAACATATTGTTTAAACATTCAAATCATGAGTCTTGAAATAAATTCGGTAGTACATATTTTATACATAATAAAGGTACATTAATCATGATAGAATAGCATTTGAATAAAATGTCTGATTATGGTAAACTAATATTCACATTATATGATTTTCATAGTATCTAAGGCATTGTTTCTTAAACCATCATAGTGGAGAAAGTCCATTACTGAACGAGGTTTACTTGTAATTCCAACGATGTATTACTGAATCATTTTTACTTGATTCTTCAGCCATGTCTATCACATTGAAGATAAATAATTACCCAATTCATCGGAGGGAGATATAGGTCCCACCCATCCCATAATGAATCTATTCATATGTGTTCCCCAAAAACAAAAATCATTCATCATAGCATAACATATGTAATAAAATGGGATTCTTATATAACATGTCATAATAACATAATTAATATATGATAAATGGAATTCATACAAAATAATTCCATTATAAAAATATTCAAATAAAAGTAGTAATAGGTATTGAAACATAACCCTATGTCATATTACATTCCAAATATTTTTGATAAAACAGTTGAACTAAATTCTTGAGGAAAATATCGTTACTTTTTTCAAAAAGTTTTCTCTTCTAACAATTCCACACAATTTTTTAAAAATTATTATGTTGAAAATAATATTGAAACCATGTAGATGAAACATCATTGAAATAAGGTATTAGTAAAATTTTAAAATCCATTCATTCAGTACATGTTAAAAAAACATTCTCCTTGAAATTTTGTTGGAAAAGTCCAAAAGTACTTCGTATGGTAAACGAATGAATGTTTCCATCCATACCATATAGTAAACAGAAAAATGGGTAAAAAAAACATTAGACATACATAGATGAATAATAAACATTTTATGAAAGAATTTTTAGAATAAAAGGACATGGATGATAAATATATCCGCAATAAAAACAAACGTAAAAAATCTCAGATAAAAATGAGATTGCAAAATTAACCCTTCCCGTAGGTCCAATTTATTTTTTATGTGTCATAATCACATTTTTAATTTGTTTAAAAATATTATTAACTTGTACCAGAAACATAGTAATATTTATGAAATCATATATGATTAACATATGACTTTATATTACCCATTCATTTTTCAATTTAATGATCAAACAACATTTTGTAAAATAATCGTTTTATTTATCGTACATGTTTTGAAATGTTATTCTTGATATTATTAAATATATTATGATTTAATTACATACATAATGTAATACATGATTTATATATTATATTTATTCAGAATATAAATATAAATATATATATATATATAATAGATAGATAAATGAAATCGAATACATAGTTCCTGGAGATAGTAGGTCGTACGTATGCATGAACGATATTTTCATTTACTTATTAAATTGAATAAAAGTAAGTAAATGACATATATATATACATAAATCTAGTAGAATTATTATTTAATAAATTTTGTGATTATCAATTATATATATATTATAATCATTCTTCAATGATTAACATGGAGAATAAATCTCATCGTGTCAGGGAGAGCCTAAGCCATATGTACTCATGAGCGACGATATCATTCCAATAATTTTTGTAAGGTATTTGAGTGGATGGTTTATATTATATAAGAAACAGTATCATATAATAATAAAAATATATACATATTATTTCCACCATTATACCCATAAAAGAATAGTGGTGCTGAAAGATCTATTATACCACGACGTGGGGACGGTAAGTCGTACGTACGCATGTGTGGAGATTTCGTTTATCATAGGATGAATATAAAGTGAAATAGTGTTTTTTTAATATTAATTATAACATATCTTAATTTGACTGATACTAATGTTATTATTTTATAATGTAACAACTAATGTAGAGGATGTAGAATAATAATTAAATTGGAATGAATCGGTAGAAGAGATTATCTCTTCCTTGACATGCCTCCATTAAATTTACTTATAAGGAACTAGAGTTGGTCTTTTGAGAAATCCATAAACTCTAGAATCTGACTAGGGAAGTTCATAAGTGAACTAGTCAGGTTTTGGCCAAGTAGGAAGGAACAAATGGAGTGAAGAGAAGAGAGAGGGTGTTCTTTTTAATAAGAGTGGATATGGTCACATTGGGAAACTCCCAAAATATTAATTTATTATAAAATGATTTTCAGTTAAAAAAACGACCCAAACTCATTTAATTAAATAAAATATGAATATTGTTATAAATAATCTCAAAAAAATAGGTTTTATACAAGATTATGTCTCAAATTTGACCATATAATTTAGCATTACCCCTTTGTTAACTAATTTTTCTTTTACCATGTCTTCTTGTATATTCATACAATATGGTAAATATATTTACTCTAAAATGACAATAGAATATCATATGGATCATTAATGACATTTTAAACATTATCTAATTAATTTATCTAAATCTTATATTTTTATGAATATTATATAATTTAATAAAATCATATTTATTTTCAGAAACCATTTTTATAAATTTTAATACTATTCATATCATGTAATTTTAAAAATCTATAACAACATAGTTATTTCAATAAAATATATTTAATTTGAATATAAAATGTCCAAATAGTACATAAAATTATTGGATGAAATAAAGTTAAAAATAAATTTATTTTAATATTTATAATCTGATTTAGTTAAATCATTCTTGAATAAAGTAACCATTACTTCTTCATTGTGTCATAAATTTATTTATTTATTTTTTGTCTAAAAAATATAAATGAAATGCAATGAAGTACGAAATATTTTTAGTTTTATAAGGACTATTTATATACATATTGATTTTTCATATAACCCTATATTAAAATTGATTTAGTAGAAGACATATGCTAAGTTATTATTATAGTTACTTTAAATTAATTCTTATAAATGGTAATTTTCACATCCATGTGAAACCATGGGGTCAAAATATAAACGTAAAGATGTAAATTGTCCGAAATATATCATCCAATAGGATGAGGACATGTGTTAGGGTAATTTTATATTATTATAGTATTATTTTTACCCATTTGTTTTACAGATTTAACCTTTTACCATGGTAAATAAAATAATTACTGATGTTACTAATCATAATGTCCCAAAAAATAAAAGATACAAATTAATACAACTTAGAAATTATGATTCCAAATATAGAATCCATTTTTACAAATTCGAAACATAGTAGTTTCAGTAATTAATTTAAAATTAATGCATGTTGTGAAAACAAAAAATTAGGGTTTTAATAAGTAATAAGTACCAAAAAATTAACATGTGTTTATGTCCAATTTAAAAGTGAAATTTCATGCAACAAGAAAAATTGGATTAGATGATAAAAAATATAATCTAATTACACTTTAAAACGAATTAAAAATGTAATTTAACTATATAAATAAATTAGATGAAAATGATGTTTTGAATTAAAATGCAATATTTTTCACTATTCATTAAAATTTGAATTTTATCATAAAATTAAAAATACTCAATAAAAGTAAATTTTTATTTCCTGATTACAAATATGAAGTTTATTTTGTCAAATTTAACATATAAATGTCTAAAAAACTATATTTAATATTGTTGCGCTGTTAAAAGGTGGTAAAATTGCATTTTAAAAAAATGCTTGTTTTATTCGAAAAATAGATTTTATTCCCATATCATGTTCAAGAAATGTGTAAGGAGAACGATAATGTTATATAAAATTCAAATTATGGTTAATAGTATTACTAATGTCTAGTTTATAAAATATTTCAATAATATATAGTTGTTTAGTGAAACTCAGTTTTGCGCACAATGCAAGCTATCGAGGAAGGTTTCTCTTGCATTTAATACATGCCAAGCAAATGTATCATATATCACAAGCTAATATGGTGTTGCATATAGTGAAAGGTAATATTTTTGTACCATAAAACACAAGATATCAAATAATCTAAATAGAATATATCTCCTAAAATCCTGGAGTGTGAGGTGGGTTGTGGAATAATCATATTATTTTATTTCAACAACCAAATAACTAGAATCATGTGATTTTAAAAAAAGTATGCATTATGGAATTGTTAATGTATGTTCATGTTATTTCTATATAGTTGAGAGAAATTAAACCATTTGTCTCATTTGAGATGACGAAAAATCATGTTATATGAGTTTAAAATAAGGGATTATGCTATGTAATTTAAGATATATTCAACATATACAAATGAACATGAAAGTTATTAATCACGGGGAAAACAATTTGTGAAGATTCTATGTTTTAGAGTGAAATTTATTTTACATTTTCTATACTCTAAATGGATAACATAGTAAATTATTCAAATGAGAAGGTATATTTTGAAATATCTCATCCATTATAGATTATAAATTCAAATGTGCATAGGCCAATGGGGAATAAATATGTAATATTTTTAATTAATTATCTATTTTATTTGTGAACTTAATTAATTTACATGTATTATTTCTATAAACAATAAATAATTTTAATGGACGATGTTTAATAATTTAAAGTGATATAATAGAAAAATAATGTTTTACTTTTTAGGGAATTTGAATGGAAATAAAAAAGGTAGTGAATAACTATACATCATTATTTTATTTAATGAATGAATGAAATATAATTGTGAACATTAAAAATCATTTTTTATATAATTTAAATTTTCACATTTCTCTATTTTTAATTTATTATAGTAATACATATATATTATTATATATACGGGTGATTTTAATCCCATGTGTTATAATAATAAATGGAGAAAATGTTTAACTACTTATTTATCAAGGTTCTGTTGTTGTTTTCCTTTTCTATACTCTAAATTGAAGAAGATATCAGAACCATAATAATTGAAAAATAAAATAAAATTGATAATAATAATGATAAATTTAATTAAAACTCATCAATTTAGTATGTATAGTAAATATAATGTTCTAAAAGTAATATATGTTATTATGAAATTAGTATATAAAAAAATTTAAATTCTTTATATACTGATGTAATAATTAATATTATATATATGAATAATTCTATAATTAGATAATTATTTTGGACAATAATCAAATTCAGTTAATAAAAGGTTAATAATTATAATTGTGATTTTTAATATAATTAGTTATTGATACTGCGTATTTTGAAAATTGAGTATTGAAACGCATACCTCAATGTTATCTCATTTTTAACTGATAAGTGTTGTTAATGAACTGAAACATCTAGAATTGTTTTAGAGTAATGATGTATTAGACGATCGTGGTAAAAAATAATTTGGGACATTAGAACATAAGAAATGTAACTAGATTATTGTTGAGAAAAATAGAATTTTTCCTAATAAGATGTATGGACGAGTGAAGTGATTTGTACTAAAGATAAGCTCAATTGAAAATGTATTCTAATATATAATGATTTTAATTTATTAGATATTTTTTATGGTTTTATATCCTGGAACCATATTTATTTTTTATTCAATACCTCCAAAAGATACCAAAAGCGTTTCATATTGTATCACAATTCACATTTTTTAAATAGTGAGACTGATGAAGAAGTATACATAGATTAATACAGAGTATATATACCTAGATAAGAAGACGGAATATTTAGATAGTTTAAGAAGGAACTATATGGGTTAAAAATGCTTTTAACGCATTTTTATTCAAATATTAACACATATTAATAGGAATTTACATTTAAGAAATGAAGCATACAAATAAACCTCTACATTAGGGAATTTAATGAGGTATATCTAATTGTCAATTTCTATGTTTGTGATATAATGTTTATTTGATGTGAATAATGGGTTTTAAATATTTTCTAGTTTAATGGAGTTCTATTTAATTTATTATGTTATGAATGATAACGTTTTTATTTTTTCTTCAAATATATCATAATGAAAATTTTATTTTCTTTTTTAAGAGATGCATTCCCATGAAATTTTCAAGATGATTTTTTTGGATAATTAAATGAAATTTTCTATTACACATATAATGGGAAAATTACTAATGTTAATTATGATATAAAAATTAATCACTCATTTTATGAAATAAAAATCAAGAGTTTACTATATTTGATAACATTAATACTATAAATAATGAATTATTTAACACTGTGTGAAATTCGTAGATGTAAAAAATAAATAATATCTGATCCTTGTGAATCTTTATTTTAATTTACATCAATGTTGGTTTTTATTTTTTAATATATATAATGAAAAAAATATTATTTAGATATATGGATTAGATAATTCATATTGGTAAAAAGGGTTTTTTATGAAAATATTACACCTAGTAAAGTTTCATTCTTATGTGATTGATGTGTGTTATATAACATAAATTATTTCTGATCCCAAAAACAATTTAGTGTGTGTATAATATGTTTCCTAAAAAGAAGAAAATATTCATTTGATATATATGAGAACTCAATAATAATATATCACTTTTAATGATTCCATTTCTTATGGGTTGTCATAATAAAAGTCCATTAAATCATTCAAGTAATCCAATAGTAATATTTATTGATGAAAATATATATTTAATACCACTTAATTTAAAAATAGGCTGAGATGATGTGTTGAAGCATATGATTATTCCAATAAAAGTGAATTAAATCATTGATATTGGCAATTTTTAATGAAAACAGTGACTCTATTGCGGAAATCATGTTACCTCAAATATTGAAGAAATAATTTATTTCAATAGAATACTATAATAATATTTTGATACAAATAATTAGTGATATTTATAATTAAATAGGTGTTAGAATACTCACATATTCTCTTACATAAGGTAAAATATTATTTTTAATGTTCTTCCAATAAATAACCACTCTTGTCTTTTAATGTGACATAATTGAATGTACTTATTTATAAATATATGTTTCCCACTATATAAATAATCATTAAGAAAAAATTAAGCATGAAAAATAAATAACAATAGGTTCCTAATATTGTTAATAGTTGATAGTATTCAAAAGAAACCTATAATAATTTTTATTTACAAATTTTTTATATTCCGACATAATCATATTTGTTTATATCATCAATGATTTAATTAGTGTTGGGAAATATTTATTTTTTTAGGTTCCACCATTGAGATACCATGAAAACCAATTAATATTATGAAATATATTTCCATTTAACATTTCCAACCACTTCATTAGAAAAAATAATATTGGGAATATATAATTTAAAAGCTTTTCCACTCAAAAAGAAATGATATAACTCTTGTATGATCCAAGAAAACCAATATGAAATGTTTAACCAACCATAATTGGTCCACATGACCATGGATTATACATGACCATGTATTTCAATAAGAATATAACATAGATTAGGTGATGAGATCACTCAAAATCAAAATAAAACATTGATCATCCAATAAACAATTAAAAGATTCTTCAATATCAATCAAGATACTATACAATTCAATAAGTGTGTTTAAAACATCTTCACTTCATGAGAAGATAATATTATTATGAAATATATTCTAAATAAATAATTCAACAACCCAATAATCATCATCTCTTCCGTACTCAAAAATAATCTTGTAAATGAAATATATACACTTCAATTAATAAGTATCCTCTTATAATATCACATCAGAAACCATTGTAGTATAATTCATCCTCATGATAATATTTTATCCTAATATCCAATAATACATACATAAATATATTATTTTCATGAATATCCTCTACACATCACTTCCCTATTGGTTATATTCTTTAGCCAATTTATCTGTTACCAAAAACAAAATTCACGTGACTCTCTCCCTATATTAAATAAATTTTCTCATTTAAATAAAAAATTATCCTTTTCAATCATATATTAGGATTTTAATTTCATATTCTAATGTAAAATCTAATAATCAATCATAAATTATACCACATCAATAACATAGTGAAAATTTGTAGTCTCATTTCCATGATCTATCTTTCTATGAATTCTGAAGACCAGAAAAAATCATCAGAATATAGAGACCCATATTATGTGGGAAAATAAATTTTATAAGTTATATAAGTTTTACAATGCATTTTTCATAGTATTATCACCATGTATCATTCTGTGGCATGAAATATGGTTTGCGTACCATGACACCACACTATACGGATCCTAATTGTTAATTTTTTTAGACTGTGATTAATGTTTTTAAAATAATACTATTTGATATAATATATTTTAGGTGAATTATATTCATTATTTATTAGATTTTTTACTGAAAAAGTTATCTATATTGAATCAGTCATTATTTATTATAGAAAAATTTATTTTAATATTATTTAAAGTAGTAAAATTTTGTTCATTAGTGGATTTTAAATGAAAATCATTCACTTACTCACCCCTCCCATTGGAGATAATCCTGGATGATCTTTATACCTATTCTGATATTATTATCACCAATATATATCAACATAGGAATTACATAGATTCATTGACATTAAATGTGACTAACATACAAACATTTTATTTTGTATAAATTGTTTATATGTTATATATCATAAATAAACACACAAGTTAAAACTCTATAGGATTACTATCTTTGGATATTTGTAATAAAAATTAATTATCTCATGTTATATATATAACATATCACAAACATTTCTCCACATATGACTTATTCATTAAGAAATTATGTTATATAATTAAATCGGAAAATGTGAATACATGATAAGGGGACATTTCAAATTATTACTAACGTAAAAAACATGTCAATGAAGCCCAACGGGTTATAATTATATGAGAAAACATGAACATTACATGTAAATAAAAATATCATTGAATCATAATATATTTCCATAATGAATAATTAGGGGATATATAACCTTAAAAGGATATTCAAAAAAGGTTAAAATATTATTTTTAAATTCAATATTGAAAGAATGTAAAATAGTCCAGATCCCTTGAGAATAACATTAAAGAGTGATGAAAATTGTAATATAGAATAATATAGTATTATCCAACCATAATTTTATGGTTATTATTAATGAAAATTAATACCACGTGTTGAGTTTTGAACATATGATAAAGGTATCATAACTATACATATAGTTGAAAACGTAGCAAAACTATATCAGGTTCATGCATAAAATTAATTTTTAAAAATATTTAATGATTTTGAAAATTTATTATATGATACAATATATGAAAAATTTCAAAAAATGTTAAACGAATACTATTGTTTCTATATAAAATCAATATTACATATTTTCAATAAAACCTATTCTACTATAAATGGGTCACATGAATATTACCCATAGTATCTCATAATGTAAATTCAATAATTTTATCAGGTGAATCTAAAAATTAATTCTCTATAAGGGAATATATAATTAGAATATTATAAGGTAAAACATTAAAAATAACTCAATCTGTGATATATCTTATTGATATGGGGAATAAAATTAATTTTAAACAAGAAAAATAGTTTTCAAAAAATATTTTTATTCTTTTTGACATTTTTTATTAAAGACTCACTAGAAAAAGATATCAATTTGAGGGTGGTTAAAATTACAATTTTAAAAAATTATATTTAAAAGGATTCCTCACTCATGTCACCTTGAAATGAAATAATTATTATTACAAAACATAGAGTGGATTTTTAAAATAATTGAATGTGAACAGACATGTTTTTTAATGATTTATAGGTAGTTTTAAAGAAAAAAATTGATAGATGGATTATAAAAATTTAATTTTACATAGGAATAAAGATAATAAAAAATAGTATATATGATAATAAATATTTTTATTTCATAATATGCAAAAAATGGAAAAAAAATTAATATAAACATGAGGATGTTGTTCTGACTTTGAGTGAGTTGATTTTTTTATCATGATATGTCAATATATTATGAAGAATAATCAGATTGATGAAAATTAGACGATAAAAAGTGTTGGGTAATGATTATTTAAAAAATCATGGATTATTTGAGTTTTTAAATCATGGAGTTGGATAGAGGGTGATGTGTATATACTAACAATAATTTGGATTTTATTCATTTTATTCATATTGATGTGTTCCACATTATTCATTTATACAACTAATCAATTAGTGTATTTAAATATTAATCTTCATGATGATAAATAGAAATCAATTATGACAACAACGTCACAAATAAATTTGATAAAATAATTGAAAAATCATATGGAATATTTGGTATGTCTCAAGGTTCAATTAGATTATTGTTTCAAGTAATTGTCCATGTATTACATGTCTAAAGAAAAGAATGTGGATATAGTTAAATTTGACTATGCTTTGTACCCTTATCTACAATGAATTATACATCAAGCAATTTTTCATTAGTATCCTTCAACAATAATATTTATCTGATGTTTTGAAGATGTTAATATATTGAAAAAATTATACTATGATGTTTGGGATGTTTTTTAGTGACCCAAACATTAAATTGATAAATATTACATCATTTTTGGGGAATATTCCTAACATATCATTATTATTAAGGAAAAATGCTAATTTTTTTGTTTTCATTGAATAATGTATTTATAAAAAATATGTACATAAAATATCAACATAATGGCCTATTATTATCATAAAAAATAACTCCATTCTCTCTCATATCAAACATCAATCCATTCATCATCATTTGAGGAAATGTAACATAATAATTTTTGTGATCAAATGATGGGTAAGGGTTATCATATGTGAAACAATTCATTGACCATAAATTATCATTAAATTGTAATGATGGTATTAGAAAATTTTAATTTATTATAATCATCCAACCCAACATGTAATATATTTTTAATCATTAATCATTGCATATAGATTCATTAAAACAGCAGAAAAAATTTATTCATTTTTAGAATCTTCCATAAAAAATCTTAATCATAGATAATTTTTTATAATAGTCAGAAATAAGTTTTTGGAATGAAAATAAAAATATAATTTCACATATATAGCTATGATTCAGTCCAAAAAAAATCCTTTTGGACAAATTCCCAAAATTGAAAAACATGCCTAGTAATTTCATCCATTTTAAGAGGAGTAACATTTATCTGGTGAACTCATTCAAATATTAATATTTTCTCATCATTACCCTAATTTAAAAATGAATTAAATGTATGAAATGTCCCAACCCATCGATTGTTAATTAAATTTCTAACACATAACATTATTATAATACATACATATGATTTTAACAAGAACATATATACTTCACTATTTCTTCAATGAAATAACTAAAATAAATAGTTTCCCTAAACAATTTATCACTATAATTATTATTAATGTAGATAAATAATAAATATTTAAAAATGTTGATCATATCTCAAAGAGTATTTCAGAAACATCAAAGGATTCTATTATAGATGAATATACATTTAAAATATATCTAAGTCATTCCTTAAGAAAAAATCTATTTTAATTTTGAAATAATATAGTTAAAATCTTAAAATTTACAAAACACTATGGAAGAAATTTTAATTAAATATAAATATTTAAATAAATATATAAATCATCAATTCAAATAAAATTAATAAATATCATAAAATCCATTCAAACTGTGTACATACGAACATATATTTATTTCATATTATCAGAAAAAAGTAAAAATATGATTATTTGGATAATGAGCTGAAGTATCATATTATTTATATTAAGATAAATTAAAACAATGGTAAATTTTATTGATATGAAATTGTTGAAATGTTAAACTTTCTTGAAAATATTTAATGGAAAACAAAAACATGGACGAAAATTGTACAAACAACTTTGGAAAATAAAGTGATTTTTTCATAAAAATGAATTATATATATTCTGTACATAAATTGTGGATAATTAAACGAGAGAATTTATTCTTTAGAAATTAAAATCAGATAAGAAAAACAATTTTGTTTTTTTATTTATATCACAAAATGTATTTATTTTTAATTTTAATATAAACAATACTTGAAAAAGGCGATTTCAATATATAACCATTACTTATTTGTAAAATTTTGATTCTTAAACCCCGTGAAATAAATAAATTAAAATTAGACATAAATTAAAATTAAAATTAGTATATTTATTGTTAAAATTAATAATAGGATAGTAGATACACATAAAAATATAATATAATTTTACAATATAATGTATATCCTAAAAAGAACGATTAAACATAAAAACCCTTTCCACTTTGGAAACTTCCTAATAAAAAACCACTAGTATAAATAATTTGAATTATATAATTATTTATCATGAATTGTTAATTATAAATGATATAACTATTAAATTTAGAAATATATACACAACAATAAGATAAATTTGGATATAAATTCTATGTAGTCATCAATGAAACAAGATAGAGATAAAGAAGCTTATCCTTATGTTGGACATGATTTTTATTCACTCTAATATGATCTATAACAAATTAATGTTTATTATTTTTTCACTACAATAATAATATTAAAGAATATAATATTATATATGGTCTACATAAAATATATTTACAACATTTTGTTTCATAATACTCCTTTGAAGTCTTTTTTTCTTGTTTTACCTCATTCGTTTCTCTTTTATGTAATGTTTTAGTTGTTTAGTTCTGTACAAATGTATAATTTCTCTAACATATCCAAAATATTTATCAGGTCATATGTATACTATTTTATTGTTATATATAGATTCATAACCATTTCTATAAAATTTGTATAAGTAATGAATTACATCTCTCCATATATACGATAATATGTATGTATGCATTTACATCGCTTCATTAAAGTGGTAATACCTAAATACAGTGGAAGAAAATTAATCATTTCTCAAACGATAGGGTGATTATAAGGTATATAATATACTGTTACTAAATAATACTATTTTATTCATTAATCTTATATAAATTAATTAAATCAAACATATTAACCAACTATGAATTATTGTGATGGAATGTGAAATGTATTTCTTTTTTGAGGTGATTGTCCACATAGTGGCATGGAAGATATTTTAATTTACTATTTCATTGTGAAAATGTGGTAAATGATTTACCCATAATCATAGTAACATATCATAAAATTTACATCAATTTATTAATCATGTTTTTATGGATAAAATAGTATTATTGTAGGTGGATGAAAATATCAGTAATATTTTTACCTCTTTGTTTATAGACATTATATGGGTACAAATTATGCGATATAAATTTTATAATTGTATTATAAAACAAGATATATGAAGAAGAGAGTTAATTGGATATATTTTTAAACTAGTAATATTATCTTAATGGATAAACTTTTGTGAATGAGGGAGGATAAAAGGTTCATTATTAAATTTGAGGGTAGGGACAAACATATAAATTTATAAATGATATCAATAATATATAGTGACATTCATGTTCTAGTCAATAAAAATAGAAAATTATTTTATGGAAGGGTATGATAAAGAGGAAAAACATTTCATGGAAAAAATACCCTCATCTCTTATTTTAACCCCAATTAATGTAGTATTAATCATAAACATGGTATCAAAATTTTATGATTTTTACTATTCATTATTACCTGAAATTAAGCAGACACTATTAAATTGTATTTATTTTATACATTAAGTATATTAAATACGTTATACTATATTTTGTTTCTATATATGTAACATTTTAATTATATTAAATTGAATAAAATGTATAGAAAATTGGTTTTATAAAAATTACATTTTTAACCATGGAAATGAATTTAAATCCAATCTATGCTTTTTAAACACCATGAAATGTATGATGAAATGTATTATATATTATTATAAAAATATATATTATATAAAATCTATTATAATATAGATATTAATTTAATTTAATATGCTAAAAACATATTTCATGCATAAAAATTGTAACATCCCAAGTTATTATAGAATAATATATTTCATATCGATTAATATTTATGGAAAAGATATTACTTTTATATTAATGGGGACACACTTTATGATAGATTACCTAACACACAACAATGGGTTTCTCTAAAATATTATGTTTCATAAGACTCTATTATACAAAAAATTAATACATCATTACATTTTTTAAAATTATAGTTATTGTGAAGCAATAATATTGGTCATAATGAATAAAACTAACTATAATATGTTTAAAAATAATTATAAATTAATTTTACATTATTGTAATAAATTTTATGGATCTAAAAGAAAAATAAATCCAATTTTAGGCAAAAAAATGTAATTTAAAAAAAAAACATTTTTATCACCTTCTAATGGACAACCAGTTTTAAATATAGTATTTAACACCTTTATATGTTATATTTTACTCTATAATATTGTTCATTAAATATGGATCTCACAATTTATTTTGGATGAAATTCTGTTATTTTTATGATAACTTTTATAATTTAATAAATAGTGAAAAATACTATATTTTAATTCCAAACAACATTTACTTCTAATATAATTAATTTTTATTTATACTTAAATTTTTTTACTCAATTTTTTGGTTTTGTTTTTATAATTGGATCCAATTATGTTAATTTTAATCGATTTTAAATATAATTTTATGTAAAAACATTTCAATCTTTTGAATGTCTAACATTAAAAACCATCTATTTACTTTTGTCTGTAGAAATAATATAAATATTATTTCTCCTAATATGTGAATTGAAATAGGTAAAATGGATTATATATTTGGAATATAAAGGTAAAATTTAGTTTTTAAGATCAATTTATTATTTATTTATAAAAATTATACCTTGGTAAAAACATTATTTATCATAGTAAAAGTAAAATATTGACAAAGGTTAAAATTAAATGTTAAATGATTAAAATACTGAAAAAATGCAACCTTAAATGGATGGATGAGGTGTGTATATACAAAAAAAATCATATAAAACATTTATTTGAATCCAAATTCATGTTATTTAATTCCACCAATTTATGGATAACTTTGAATATATAATAATTAATAAATTAATAGCTTGAACCCACCTCCCCTCAATTATAAATACCACACCTACAACACCATATTTCATTCCTCAAAGACTTTTAGATCTTATAAATTCAACCAAAACCACTAATCCACAATATCCCCCCTGTGATAATGCTTATGGTGTCACCAAAAGACCAAATCCGAGGTCCTCAAGGGTCTTTCAAGGAGGGGATATTCAAGAGGTAATTTTCTCAATGTGTTTCTCTTAATTTATTTTAATTTTCTAATTTCTCCTCACCTATATTATCAATCATGTCATGGTATATCCATAATCATGTATATATATATATTAGTTTTGTTTATCAAATGGAATATCTCACATCTATTCCCTGTTCTCATCTCCATTTAATCAGGTAAACATAATTGTTTTCCATGTTAAGCATGTTAATCTCCTACATGAATAATTTTTTTGTTCCTCTTTCATTACCACATTGCTGGATGGTCGTAAAAATATTTGGAAGGATAAATAATATTTATATATGTATATTATATCTTTTTTTACATTTATGAAATGTTATTTTAATAATACCTTGATGATTTTTATATTGTTGTTATACTATAACTTTTTTGGGGAAGTGTAGACTACAGCCACCTCAAAATGATGTGATTTGTTCAAAATCACATAGAATGTATTAAGGATGTTTTACTAATAAAATATGACAAAAATTTCATTTTAATAATCTTGTAATGGTATTATAAATGTATACATATTTATACACATTTCATTTAATTTATCTATTTCAATACGATGAGAAAAACTCAAATAAAATTAATGCGTACGTACAACCTACCGTTTCCATGAAACTAGTTTTTAGTTTTAATAAAATATTATTTTAAATATTTATATAAAGATTATATAATATATTTGTATCTTTTTTTATATTCTATATATATTGAATATTTGACCCCAAGGACTTCGTACATCATACTGTGCTCATTTTCAAATCAAGTACCGAATATTGACAAAATTTTTAACATGAACATAAATAATTATATAATTGTTATAACATTGTAAGAAGTGATATAAAATTAATAATTAATAATTAATAAATTACACAGTAAAGTAAAAAAATTAAACTTATTTTATTATTTAGACAGATGATGATTGTTTGAGACAAGTTAGACTCATGGTAAAGGAATTTCATAACCCAATTTACATTATTTTGTTTAATATTATACTTATTGACTATGTTATTCAACTATTATTTGTGAAGCGATTACTAAATTCATATTAAATAAATATATATATATATATATATTTAATTTTCTTCAATTTTTTTAAGGAATGTTTTTATTTGTAGTGTTTAACTGTCCATACAAAATGACAATTGAAATTTTTTAACGTATACAATGATAATGGATAATTTTCTGCCGTAACAGTTATATGATATTTGGCCTCCTCTACAAGACTAAAACAAAACAGGTTGGGGACCATCACCATTATTAAAAATTAATGTAAAAGAATAACTAAATCTCTTTCAGACATGGATAAAATAGAATAAATAACTAGCCCAAAGGATGAGAGGAACACATTCTTAAGATCAATGGCTCGAGGGGCTAGTTAAAAAAATAACTTAAATAAACATTTGGTAAAAAAGGCCCACAAAATCCCAAAGACTAGAAGATCCATGTTCAAGGAACATCAGTATCCCGATTCCTAACCATAGTATGTGATTGAAGTCGGAAAACCATCGAAAGACGTGATCAGAGATTCACCACATCACCAACGACATGAAGGAATACACAATAGAGCCCATGTAATTTTGTAACCTCCAATGGGAGCCACCCCAATGAAATCCAATACACTGTCGAAACCCACACCATTCAAGTGATCTTGCCTCAGAAAATTGATGGCCACAACCATCGTCAATAAAAAAATTCGTCGCACATCCTTCACAGTGATGCTGTCAATGATGAAACTAGATCCATTTCCCCTCCCTGCCAGATCTAATACATCCATGTCGATATGTCATTGGCATCAGATAAATGATTCTTCGATGATAACATACACACTACCACGATGAACCATGTCCTAATATCTAATCATCACCACCTTCGCTACCCACCGTAATTTGTGTTCCATCATTATCTAAGAACACAAACACTTCCAAATCCCTCCTTGAGGTCACACAGTAATCATTTCGACAAGACAAAACCGACACACTGAAAACTCCACCACTATCACAAACACCCTTTATAACCATAGAGGCTAGATCTACGCAATAGATACCATGGATTAAAACTCTATACAATGAACCCAGGATATTAGTGAGATCTCAGGAGCACCATCTTCCACCTCTATAAGATATAATGTTTTTAAAAATAATATAAATACTTTTCTCCTACTTTATGGGTATTTTTGAATTTAATATTATTTTGATAATGGATTTATTATACAAATATCTCGAAATTATATCATAAAATTGTAATGTGTGAATGTTTTTTTCTTTTAAACGTGATTTATTTTTTGTGATTATGTTTTGTTTCATTGGAATTTCATCTGTAAATGGATAGTACCGTGATAAATTGAGGCTGAGTGAGCTAGTGATAGCTCTCCAATCCACTAGTTAATGATACAGAGTTAATAGATATTTTTCTCATAAGAGAATTAGGGAATATACTATGATGGGTATTCTAAACGTAACAAATAAGGTTACCCTTTATGTAGCTATGACTGATTTCATTATATTTAATGTCTAGTAAATATTTATGTTTTAATTAGGGAGAAGATATTTTAAATTTTTTGAATTTATTTTTTTCCTTCTCGAAAAATGTGGAGTTGACCGATTGCATTATAAATAGAATAAATTAGTTTTATTTCTTGAATATAATTAGATATCAAATATACTTATTCTAATAAAAATTATAAATGTATATATATATATAATTATATAAAAATATCATTCCAATTTTATGTTTTTTTAAATGTCTTGAAGTGAAAAAAGTAGTGTTCTACATGTAGAGAATTTCAGGTTAACTATAGTTGATTGAAAACCTAGAAAATGGAGTTCAAATCAGAATTAAATAATTTTATAACTATGCTATAAATTATATATCAAATTTATTGTTATTAAGATAATTAAATAATTGTGGGATAAGATTTAGAACACCTATTGGGGAAATTAGAATGTGAAGGATGTGAAATTTCATATTTGGTATTTCATAGGGGAAAACAGGAAAAAAACAGTAATATTTTATTATTAATGAATTGCATATAAGATAATGTGATATTTTGGGAACTGTTACATGTTTTTTTTAGAATCCCAATGATTTTATGATCATCAAAAAATCTTCAACATTTCATTCAGTAAACGTTTTTTGTTAATTTTTGGACCCTTGATGATCACGATTCTACCACAATTCCATTACATAATATATATAAAATAATGTATTCCTATAAAATGTAGAAAGGAAATCATATTAGGATTAAGTTTGAGAATAAAAATGAAATATCCATTTAATATGTGGAAAAATAGTTGATTTTAAAAAACAAGGAAGAATAGAATTTAAAAAATGACAAAGATGTGGAAATAAAGTATGGAAAATTAATGTAATTAATATCAGAAATTTATTATAATTTCAATGAACAAATAAATATTAAATTGAAATTTATTAATATTTTATATATTATAGAGTGTCGAAATGGTATTAAAAAACTAAATGAAATTTAAATTGATGAGGAATCCATGTTTTCCAAAAACTCTTCAAGTAATAGTAATTAAAAATTCAATAAGAAGATGTTTATTTCATTAGGATAAGGTAAAACCGTATAAAAATCAATAAATATAAATTTCTTTTCTCTATTGAATAAAGAAGAAATTATTAATGATAAGGATATATTTGAAACATTAAGTGATGAATATAAATAAATATTGATTGCTGAAGTGAATGATGATTGATTCATGTGTTGTAAGGATGTTTCTTGTAATGAAGAGGAGGAAAAAAGATGGATTTAACAAAAAATATTTACTTCATGTAGTGTTTCAATGATCTAAAATCATCAAATATATATTTTTTGAATAAATAATCTAAATCTTATAAATATATATACTATATAAATTATTAAAAAATCATGTTTTTAAAGTGATTGAAGACTTTATGTTGTTTCATATTGATCCAATAATGAAATAGGTTCAATTTTATTATATTATTAATAATAATGACTCCGAAGATAAAAAGAATGGTTAAAAATATTATTAGAATAATTTCATGATACATTTTTGAAGATAACATAGAGAATATTATTTATGATGTTGAATAATTATGAAAGGGAGGTGTCAATGCTAATGAAGTCATAAATAAGTGTGATGATTCTTTTAATTGTTAAATATATCCCTATAAATAATTAAATGGATATGGTTGTTAATAATAAAAACATTATTTTATTTTAATTGAATGTGACGAGATGATTGTAAGAAAATAAATTCAATACAATAATGATAGAAATTCATAAATAACCAACATTAATGAAAAATAATATATAAATGTCATGTAGAAAAGTCAATATATGAATTTATAATATAAATGTTATGTTTCAAGAGTATAAAATAATTATAGTTCATATAATGGTGAAACATTTATGTGATGTATGATAGAATGTTAGAAGGTAATGTAGTCTTGATAATATGAAATTTTTTATTACTGTTTTCTAATTTGTAGTTATTGTTGTCTCCCAAGTGACAATAGATATGTAATATGATGTTATTAGTTTAATGAAAACTATTTTAAAAAACTGGTCATGTATTTCATTTATAATTTGTGGGGTATTAATTCCCATCACTTTATAAATGTTTATAAAAAATAAATAATTTATAACTTGAAGAAGGAGAATATATTTCTAATGGTAAAATATCCCAATAATAATGTAAACAACATGATTATGATGATAGAAATGTAGCTTATTGTGTTACTTGAACAATTTAGTAAAATATATAGTATTAAAATAATTTTATTTAAATTTGGTAATGGAAAAAAAAATTCATTTATAGTGGAACATTATATTTGATTCACAAAATATGATTTCTTAAATTTTGATCATTGATTCCCATCAAACATAACATGTTATATGAGTCATTGAAAGAATTTATATGATTGAAAATAAGGTGTTTATTATTCAATGAATAAACATTACCTTGGTGGTGTAGAGACGCAAGATTTATATACATGGACATTACATTACTTTAATGGAATACTTAATACATGACACAACATGAAGCCCATATACCATATTTGTTTTTTATCTTTAGAAACACGAACCATCATCTTCTAAATTGGTGAAATATCTTCGAAGTCTTCCATAAAGATCATCACCATTTTTCCTAAATAAAACTATAAGTTATTTCCTAGGGAAAATAAAACATAAAAAGATGATCTCAAATGTTTATTAATGTTAAACAAGGATAACATAAAATAAACAATAAATATCTGAATGTAAAAACATAAAAATAATGTTTAAACACTGAAATTTTGAGTCATAAAATAAATCGTGGTAGTATGTATGGAAATGATCGTAAATGAATAGTAACCATGATAGAATTGAATTGGAATAGTACTTGTAATTTTTTAAAACTAGTACACACAAAATATGATTTCTATAGTAGCCATGGAATTGCTACCAAGACCATCATAGCGGAAAAAGTACATTATAGAACAAGGTTCACCTTCCATTCCATCTATGTATTACTGAACGAGATTTACTTGTCATTCCAGTCATTTCTATCTTTTGTGATATAAATCATTACGTAATTTATTATAGGGGGATATATGTCCCACAAATATCATAATTAAATCATTTTTACGTGTTCCAAAAAAACATAAATCATTCATCATAGAAAAAACTATGTAATAAAATGGTATTCTTTAACATCATTCCATCATAAAATAATCCATATAAGATAAATGTACTTCATAAAAATAATTACATCATAAACATAATCGAATAAATGTAATAATATGGATAGAAACATAATATATTTTCTCTTAAATGGAAAATAAATTTCATAAAACACTAGAAATTAATTCTTGAGGAAAATATCCTTTTATTTTTAAAAATATTTTCTCTTCTCAAAATACCGAGCATTATTAAAATAAATATTTTTTTGGAAAATAAAAATGAAACAATATAGAGTTATATTCATGTAAATAAGGTTACATTAAGGTTAAAAATTTATTCATTCTGTATAAGATAAATAAACATTATCCTCATACTTTTGTTGGGAAAGTCCAAAGGTACCTTCTGTGATAAACAAAAGAAGAATTCCTTACATACATCGTAGTAAAAGTAAAAATAGTTAAAAATTAATTTAAACATAAATAGAATAATAGTAAAAATTTTATGAAAAAATTTATAAAACATGGTCATGGATGATAACTATATCCCTTGTAAATACTTACGTATAAATAATCTCAGATAAAAATGAGATTACAAATTATCCCTTACCTTTGGTCTGAGATCTTTCATATGTGTCCGAAACATCATTATAGTGGTATTAAATGTATTATTATCTTTTAACATAACAATAATAATTTCTATGATATCCAATATGATTTACTTATTACTTTATATTACACGTTCATTTGTCAATTCCATGTTAAAACAACATTTTCGATAATAATCGTTTTATTTATCGTATGTGTTTTTAATTGATATTCTTGATATTATTAATTATAACATGATTAAAATTATTTCATTATCTAAAACATGACTTATATATTATATATATTCTGTATATAAATATATATATATATATATAATAGATAGAAAAATTAAATGGAATACAACGTTTATGGAGACGGTATGTCGTACGTACCAATGAACGTTGTTTTTGTTACCTTATTAAATTGTATCGATGTATGTAAATGACATATATATATACATATATCCAGTAGAATTATTATTACCTATATTTAATTACTATTTATTATATATATTATATAATAAGTTTGAATGGTTAGTGTGGATAATTAATCTCATCGCATCGTGGAGATAGTAACCCGTACGTATGCACAGGTGACGGTATCATTCCCTTAATTATTGAATAATATTAGAGTTGATGGACTATAATATCTAAAAATTAGTATCATGATATAATTATCATATATATTAATTATTTCCACCAGTATACCCATCTATGTAAAGTGGCGATAAAATATATATTACACCACGATGTGGAGACGGTAAGTCGTACATACACACGTGCGATTATTTCCTATTTTGTAGGATGGATAGAATGTGAAATAGTGTTGTTTAATATTTATAATAACATAATATAATATGAGTGATACTAATATTATTAATTTATATTGAAACAACTAATGATTAATAAGTTGAATAAGAATGAAATTTTAAAGAATCTGTAGACGAGATTACATATTCCTCAATGATCCTTCATTAAATTTCCAATTGGGGCATTATATTTGGTCTTTTGAGAATACCAGATCCTCTTGAAAGTAACTAGGGAATTTGGGAAGTGAAATTTTCTTGGGATTGTAAAATCATGATGGCTCAAAATGGAATGAATAGGTTAGGGAGGGGTTCCCCTTTTATAATATATGAGAGGGGCACTTTAGGAAACTCTCAAAATATTAATTTAATAAAAAATTACATTCAGTTTTAAATGTCCAAAAAATAATTTAATTATAATATAATATGCTAATTTTAGGAAATTCTCTCAAAAAGATGGTTTTATACAAGTTTACGCATCAAATATATCCATATCTTTTAACTTAAACCCTTAATTAAAAAATTTTACTCTTACCACGTCTTCTTTTATATTTATAATATACAGTTAAAATATTTACTATAAAATTCCTATAGATCCTCATGTGGTTCATTAATGACATGTTAAACATTATCTATGTCATTTGGATGAATCTTATATTTTTAGGACTGTTGTATCATTTAATAAAATATTTTTTTTGGAAACCCTTCATTTTGATTTTTATACTATTTATATCATGAATTTTTATCAATCTATAAGAACATGATTATTTAGAAACAACTTCATTAATTCAAATATAAGAAGTCATGATCATCAAAAAAAAATTTAAGTATATATAAATGTTCAAAATAATTTCATTATAATATTTATAATCTTGTTTATTTAAATCAATCATGAATACGATAATAACTACATCATCATTGTGTCATAAATAAATTTATTTATTTGGTGTCTAAAAATAAAAAATAATATACCATGATGTTGGAAATATTTATATATATCTAATGAATATATATATATATATATATATTATATAACACTATATTAAAATTGGCTTAGTAAAATTTATATGTTTTGTTTATAAATATCATTACATTAAAATAATTTTTATTAAATGTCATTTTTATATACATTTGAATCTACGGGTCCCAAAATCGACCATAGGATGACCATGTTCAGAAATAATTGGATAATATTCACACATTTTGGGCCCTCTGTTTTCATGTATGGAATCCATTTTTTCTGAATTCGAATCATTTTTGTTGTAGTAATTAATTTAAAATTAATCCACATTATCAAAACCAAAAGGCTAGTTTTTAAGATGTAATAACAATGAAAAGATTTACATCTGTTTATGTCGAATATAAAAGTGAAATTATTTCTAATGGCCATCATTGGAATAAATTATAAAAATATAATCCAATTACACATTATACCCAATTAAAAAGATAATCAAACTATATAAATAAATTAAATGAATAGATATTTTTGAATTTAAATGCAGTATTTTTGACTAATCAATAAAATTTAAATTTTATCAGAGAAATATCCAAAATTCATCAAAAGATAATATTTATGTCCATCTGCCAAGGAAAATTTTTATTTTGTAAAATTTAACTTAGAAATGTGTCATAAAGTAGATTTAAATTGGTGCACTAATAAAAGGTGGTAAAGTGAATTTTTTTAAAAGAATTCTTTTATCAAAAAAATTAATTTTGATCTCTTATCATTTTCTATAATATGTGTCAGATGAATGATAATGTTATTTAAAATTATATAGGTAGTTAAAAATATTCATTATTTCATGTTTATATAAAATTTTAATAATATATCGTTTTTTATTGATACTCGGTATTGCATACAATACAAGATGTCAAAGTCAGTCGCTCTTCCGTGTAATGAAAACCAAGCAAGTGTTGCATATACTGTAAGCTAATATGGTGTTTCGTATAGGGGAACTAATATTTTTGTATCATAGAACACAAAAAATCAGAAAAATATAAATATTATATCTCAATAACTATTATTGTGTTATATTCTACCCCCTAATGAGTTTCACCCTCAAAATTACTCAGGGTTATAAATCGTTTACTAATTTAAAGTTTCCTTATTTTAAAAAGGGATCTAAAAAAACATTTCAATAAATAAATGTTAGAAACATAATAGTTATCTAATGTAACACAACACTTAGTTTCAACATATGAGAACAAATGTGAGAAGTGAAAACATCGAAATATGAGAGAAATCTAACCATCATGTACTGATGGATATTGTCCGTGAATAATGATAGGAGAAGGCTAACTACAAGAAAGACATAAACTTCTGATGATTTAATAGACCATTTGATTCATTGGATAAGAACGTACTAGGATAACATTTTGGTTTTTCATGTTCCTTTTCCTAAAGTTCAATAATTTTTCATGTGAATAAATACTAACTTGATATTTTTACAGTCATTCCATCGTTTGTCCCTTGAGAAATTTCCACTTCAACTATTATTTAATAAAATGTTGTTAAATGTTTCATTATTGATGTGTTAAAAGATCATGCGATAGAATGATAGTTCATTCATTATGTCTCAAAAAAATATTAATAGATGAAATCAATTATGCATATGACCGCCTATAGTGAGATAATTCATACATCAACCAAAATATAAATTATACTATCTATAAATGGATAATATTATAATCCTTCCAAAAACTGATAATATAAAACATGAGAAAATGGTGAACTAAATCTACATAACATTTTTCTCCCATAACTCATAATGTAGTTCTTGTTATTCACATTCCAAACATGTGAATACCATACTAATATAGTCTCTTAAAAGATGATAATAACAAGGATTACCATATAGAATTAGTGAAAACATACTTTATGTGAAAATTTACTCCTTCCACATACAAAAAAATGCCAGAAATTCTATATTCTCAATACATGATATCACTTTGTGGTTATATCAGTCATGTTCTCATTAATACTATCAAACATATCATTATCTCATTATCCATATTCTATTCAAATATCATGTTATTTCAAAAAATATTTCAATAAAATTCCATGGTTACTAGTACCTTATACTTTTAGAAAACTACAATAGACCAATACATAGATATTCCGATATTCTATAGTACTATAAAAGAGATATAAAAATATTATTTTGGAATCCCATTACATAAGAACTTAATCATTCCACAACTTCATTGTCTTACTCAACAACACCAATATTCATCACATATGAATTTCATTTTTATTTTACTTAATAGGCTGCTGAAATCAATAATCATTTATAACCCCTGAATTTGGGCATTGGTAAGTATAATGCCACATTTCCTTGCATTTGTAACCCTAAATTATTCGAGGTAAACTGTTTTGAGATTTCTATTTATTACAATTAATTTTTCATTAAAATTCCCAATTATCTTATTTCCCACACTTAAAATATATAGCAGTCCCCTTACAAAATTTTCCTCCATTTTTCATTCCACACGTTGTGTATAAATAAAATTTAATCTTCGCGTCTCTATATTTTTTCTAGTTTCCAAGGAATTATATCATTTTTTTATTATCATAACCATGAGACAGATGAGAAACTAAAATCTTCCTTTTTTTATGAATAATATGAGGAATGTAGATAATAAAAAATATGTTTTTAGACTCATCCCAATCCATAGAGTCTATTTTATCTTGTGGCCTCATATTCTTGAAAATGTTCCACCACAGATTCACATTACCTTCTAATCAATAAGTTCCAAATATAATATTTTTGCGTTCTGAATAATAGGGAATGAAAAAAAAATTGTCAACTATACAAATATAGTTCTATAAAAATAGAGGATTAGTTGTTCCACTTAAATAAGGTGGATGATTACTTAAGAAAGATTCAATAGAAGATTGTTACCATCTTTGGTCATTTGGAAGCCTAGCAGTATTTGTCGTGTTAGAAACACGATTATTTATTCAAGATCAAATATTATTTGCTTGTTTAGGAGGAAAATCATTGAATTTCCAGTTTCATATAGCATTAACATGGTTCATTTAGGTTCCAGTCATTATCTGAAACCCAAAAATAATAGCGTGAGAGGAAAAATCATACTACTAAGACCACGTTATAAGGGGGGGTTATGTTTAATATCTAACTGTTAAGTCAAAAGTCTTGTTTTGACTTATATATCATGTTTTGGAAATCACAAATGTATTCTATCATATGTTTGTAATTTACAATTGTCTTTTATCATGTTTATCGTATCGTACGATGTTGAGCGTACCGATCAAATCGTATCGTACTGACTATGTCAATCGTATCGTATTGACTCTGTCAATCGTATCATACTGACTCTGTCAATCGTATCGTACTGACTCTATCAATCGTATCGTACTGACTCTGCTATTCAGATGATCATTATTTGTTGTGGTACTTTGTCAAAAACACTCTCTGCATTTGAATCGTACTCTTGTTTTTCATTTCTATATATCTCTTGTCCTAACAAAACGATGTCATTGAGTTAGTTACAAACTAATCAAAACGATGTCGTGCTTTCTGTTTCAATATGACCGTTGGAGGAAATATGACCGTTGGAACCCGAGGCCTATAAATAGGAGGTCATTTGAAGCTGAAAAAATAACGATGAACAAAGAGAACGAATGAAGAGACTCTGTGAACTACAAAGATTCTAGAGAGAGACACTGTGACTTCTCTCATCTGCCTTGTGCGTCCGATCATCGTATCGAGGGCTTTCAAGTAATTTAAAGACAAAGGTTCTGATTACCTACAAAATCGAGGGCTGCCGGGGATAGCAGACAGACGTGCCGATCATCGTATTGAGGGCTGCCGGGGATAGGCAGACAGACGCGCCAATCATCGTATCGAGGGCTGCCAGGGATAGGCAGAAAGACGTGCCGATCATCGTATCGAGGGCTCACCAAGGTATTGGTGAGACAGACCTTTTATCCTAGGTGAAAGGATAACCATTCTCTTTAGGTCAAAAGAATTGTAATACTTTTACTTTTCCGATGTTGCTTTTATTAGATAGGGATTTGTATTGTTTCCTTTCTTCTTTACATTTTCAATTGTAATTGTTTCAATTACAATCATTCTATTACTTTTTGTATTGATTGATTCTATACGCTTTAAGGTAGAATCATTCATCTTTGTATTTCTCTGATTATTGTGTTCATCTTGAATACAATTGTTTTACTTTACACTAGTATTACATTACATCATACCTTTTATATTCAATACATTTGTGGGTGTTTATATTTGCATTAGTTTAAGATCATTTAAACTAATCTCTTTGTTGCAAAAACTCAAAGGTTTTTTAAACATACAATTCACCCCCCCCCCCTCTTGTATTGTTCCATCTAATAGACATATATATCTACTTATTCGATCCAACACTAACATCTCAGGTTTAATTCTAAGTTATTCATGATTATTACCATAATTATAGGACTATAACACATAGATAGACTTACCCATAAGGGAATCCATTAACATACCTCAAAAATATATCAAGGGATCTAACTAAAGATTTTGAATCCATGTTTCGAAAGGTCAGATAATCCTTTGAACGTATACCAAATGTAGAGACCCTATCATGATTTAAATGAACATTACATTTATTATTTGGAATACATAATACATGAAACGAATAGATTTCCAAAGATCGTATTAGTTGAGTGTATTTTGGAATGCATCACATTATTTTCTAAGATGGTGAATCGTCATCAACTTCTCCCATAATTATCTTCACCCTTTTTATACCTAAAACATTTCTTTATATTTTAGGGAAAAAATCCTAAAAAGGGTGAGCTCGAATTCTCAGTACAGAGAAAAATGGATAACCTAAAAGAAACCATAACCATTTGAACATAAAAACTTCATCATATTATTTAATCATTAAAATCATGAGTCATGAAATAAATCTTAGTAGTACGTATGTTATACATCAAAAAGGAACATTAACCATGATAGAATAGAATTTCAATAAAATGTTTAATTATGGTAAACTAATATTCACATTATAGGATTTCCATAGTATCCAAGGCATTGTTTCCTAAACCATCATAGTGGAGAAAGTCCATTACTGAACGAAGTTTACTTGTAATTCCAACCATGTATTAGTGAATCTAATTTACTTGATTCTTCAACCATGTCTATCACATTAGAGATAAATCATTACCCAATTCATTTGAGGGAGATATATGTCTCACCCATCTCATAATGAATCTATTCATTTTTGTTTCCTAAAAACATAAATCATTCATCATAGCATAACCTACGTAATAAAATGGGATTCATAAATAACATTTCATCATAATATAATTCATATATGATAAATGGACTTCAAAAAAAATAATTCCATTATAAAAATACTAAAATAAAAGTAGTAATAGGTATTGAAACATAACCCTATGTCATCTTAGATGCTAAATATTTCTGATAAAACACTTGAACTAAATTCCTGAGGAAAATATCCCTAATTTTTCCAAAACATTTTCTCTTCTAACAACTCCACACATTTTTTTAAAAACAATTATGTTGAAAATAATCTTGAAACCATATAGAATAAACATCATTGAAATAAGGTGTCCGTAAATTTTTAAAATCCATTCATTCAGTACATGTTAAAAAAACATTCTCCTTGTACTTTTGTTGGAATAGTCCAAAAGTACCTCTTATGGTATTCAAAAGAATATTTCCATCCATACCATATAATTAATGAAAAAATGGGTAAAAAAGTCATTAGACATAAATAGATGAATAATAAAAATTTTATGAAAGAATTTTTAGAATAAAAGGTTATGGATGATAAATATATCCCCAATAAAAACAAACGTAAAAAAATCTCATATAAATATGAGATTGCACAATTATCCCTTCCTTTAGGTCCAATTTATTATATATGTGTCATAAAAACATTTTTAATTTATATAAAAATATTATTAACTTATACCAGATACATAATAATATTTATGATATCATATATGATAAACTTAAGACATTATATTACCCATTCTTTTGTCAATTCCATGTTCAAACAACATTTTTGGAAAATCATCATTTTATTAATGGTACGTGTTTTGAAATGTTATTATTGATATTATTACTTATATCATGATTTACTTACATCCATAATGTAATGCATGATTTATATATTATATTTATTCAGTATATATATATATATAATAGATAGATAAATTAAATGGAATACATAGTTCCTGGAGACAGTAGGTCATACGTATGCATTAATGAATTTTTCATTTCCATTTTAAATTAAATAAAAGTAATTAAATGACATATATATATATAAATATATACAGTAGAATTATTATTTGGTAAATTTTGTGATTATTTATTATATATATTTATATTTATCATTCTTCAATGATTAATGTGGAGAATAAATCTCATCGCGACATTGAGAGCCTAAGCCATATGTACTCATGAGCGATGATATCATTCGCATAATTATTTTATAGTATTGGAGTTGATGGATTATATTTTCTATGAAATAGTATCATATAATAATAATAATATATAAATATTTTTTCCACCATTATACCCATCAAAGAATAGTGGTGGTGAAAGACATATTATACCACGTCGTGGGGACGGTAAGTCATACGCACGCACGTGTGGTGATTTCATTTTTCGTATGATGAATATAAAGTGAAATAGTTTTTTTAATATTAATAATAACATATCATCAGTTGAGTGATTCTAATGTTATTATTTTGTAATTTAAAAACTAATGAAGAGGATGTAGAATAAGAATGAAATCGGAATGAATCGGTAGAAGAGATTGCCTCTTCCTTGACGTGCCTCCTCTAAATTTCCTTATAAGGAACTAGAGTTAGTCTTTTGAGAACACCATAACCTCTATAATGTGACTAGGGAAGTTGATAAGTGAAATGGGATGGTTTTTTCTAAGCATGAGGGATGAAAAGGAGTGAAGAGGACATGGATGATGTTCTTTTTATTAAGAGTGGATATGGTCACATTGGGAAATGCTCAGAATATTAATTTATTATAAAATGATATTCAGTTCCAAAATAAACCAAACTCATTTAATTAAAATAAAACATGATTATTTTAATAAATCAACTCAAAAAATAGGATTTATACAAGATTATGTCTCAAAATTTACCAAATAATTTAGCATTACCCCTTTGTTATCTAATTTATCTTTTACCACGTCTTATTGTATATTCATATAATATGGTTAATATATTTACTCTAAAATGCCAATAGAATATCAAATGGTTCATTAATGAAATTTTCAGATTTCTATAATTCATTTATACAAATATTATATTTTTATGGATAATATATAATTTAATAAAATTGTATTTGTTTTCAGAAACCATTTATGTAAATTTTAATACTATTCATATCATGAAATTTTAAAAATCTATAAAAACATTGTTATTTCAATAAAATATCATTAATTTGAATATAAAATGTCCAAATCATACATAAAAATATTGGATGAAAAAAGGTTAAAAATAAATTTATTTTAATATTTATAATCGGATTTAGTTAAATCATTCTCGAATAAAGTAACCACTACTTCGTCATTTTGTCATAAATAAAATTATTTATTTGTTGTATATAAAATATAAATAAAATGAAATGAAGTAGGAAATATTTTTAGTTTAATAAGGAATATTTATAGACATACATATTTTTTATATAACCTTATATTAAACATTATTTAGTAAAAGACATATGTTAAGTTATTATTATATTTACATTAAATTAATTCTTATAAAAGGAAATTTTCACATCCATGTGAATCCATGGGGTCAAAAAATCGACGCAAAGATGTAAATTTTCAGAAAAATATCATCTAATAGGATAAGGACATGTGTTAGTTTAATTTAAGATTATTATAGTATTATTTTTACCTATTTTTACCGGATTTAACATTTTACCATGGTAAATAATATAATTACTGATGTTACTAATCATAATGTCCCAAAAAAAATTACATATTAATACAATTTGGAAATTATGATTCCAAATATAGAATCCATTTTTAAAAATTAAAATCTTAGTAGTTGTAGTAATTAATTTAAAATAAATGCATGTTGTCAAAAAAAATTCCGGTTTTTAATAAGTAATAGGCATAAAAATTTGACATGTGTTTATGTCCAATTTAAAAGTAAAATTTCATCAAACAACAAAAATTGGATTAAATGATAAAAATATAATCTAATTACACTTTAAAACTAACTAAAAATATAATTAAACTATATAAATAAATTAGATGAAAATTATGTTTTGAATTAAAATGCAATATTTTCACAATTCATTAAAATTCGAATTTTATCATAAAATTACAAATACTCAATAAAAGTAAATTTTTATATCCTAATTACAAAGATGAAGTTTATTTTTTCAAATTGAACTTATAAATGTGTAAAAAACTATATTTAAAATTGTGGTGCTATCAAAAGGTTGTAAAACTGGATTTTTTAAAAAATACTTATTTTATCCGAAAAATAGATTTTGTTCTCATATCATGTTCAAGAAAATGTGTAAGATGAATGATAAGGATATATAAAATTCAAATTATGGTTAATAGTATTACTAATGTCTAGTTTATTAAATATCTCAATAATATATAGTTGTTTAGTGAAAGTCGGTTTTGCACACAAAGTAAGCTATCGAGGAAGGTCGCTCTTGTGTGAAATGCATGCCAAGCTAGTGTATCATATACCTCAAGCTAATGTGGTGTTGTGTATAGTGAATGGTAATATATTTGTATAATACAACTCAAGATATCAAATAAACTAAATAGAATATATCTCATAAAATCTTGGGCTGTTAGAGGTGGGTTGAGGCATAATCATATTATTTTATTTAAACTGCCAAATAACGGGAATCATGTAATTTTCAAAAAAAGCATGCATTATGGAATGGTTAATGTTTTTTCCTGTTTATTATAGAGAATTTTGAGAAATGAAAACATTTATCTCATTTTAGATGGAGACAAATCATGTTATATGAGCTTAAAATAGGGGATCATGGTATGGAATTTCAGATGTAGTCAACATATACAAACGATCATGAATGTTATTAATCACGATAATTTTTTTTGATGATTCCATGTTTAAGAGTGAAATTTATTTCACATTTTTTATACTCTAAATTTATAATATAATAAATTATTCAAAAGAGAATTATATATTTAAAATTTTCATTTATTATAGATTATAAATTCAGATGTGCATAGGCCGATGGGGAATAAATATGGAATATTTTTGAGTAATTGTCTATTTTATCTATGAATTTTCATAATTTACATGTATTATTTCTATAAAACAAAACTAATTTTAATTGATTTTGTTCAGTAATTTCAAGGTATATAATAGAAACATAATGTTTTACTTTTTTGGGAATTTGAATGGATTATAGAGTAGAGTATAAATTTTTGATATTTGAAGATTACATGGAAACTAATCATATTAATATTGTATTAATGAACCATTCACCATAAAAAATGTTGTTTCTAAATAGATGAATTAATTTTTAGAGTATATGGAAATTAAAATGGTAGTGAATAATAATACATAAGTATTTTAGTGATGGAAAGAAAGAAATATAATTGTGAACCTTAAAAATCATTTTTTATATAATTTAAATTTTCACATTTCTCTATTTTAAATTTACTATAATAATACTCATGGATTTATGTATATAAGGGAGATTTTAATACCCTATGTTATAACAATGAATGGAGAAAATGTTTAAATACTTTTTTATCAAGGTTCTGTTGTGGGTTTCCTTTTTTATACTCTAAATGGAAGAATATATCAAAACATTATTAATTGAAAAATGAAATAAAATTGATAATAATACTGATAAATTTAATGAAAACTCGTCGATTTAGTATGGATAGTAAATATAATGTTCTAAAAGTAATATATGTTATTAAGAAATTAGTATCTAACAAAATGAAAATTCATTATATAGTGATGTAATAGTTAATATTATATATATGAATGATTCTTTAATTATATAAATTTATCGATAAAAATAAAATTAAGTTAATAAAACGTTAATAATTGTAATTGTTATTTTTAATATAATTATTTAGTCATACGGTTTATTTTAAAAATTGAGTATTGAAACACATACCATAATGTTTTCTCATTTTTATCCGATAAGTGTTGGTAATGAACTGAAACATCTATAAATTTTTTTATAGTAATGATGCATTAGACAATATTTGGAATAAATAATTTGGGACATTAGAACATAAGAAATGTAACTACATTATTGTTGCAAAAAAAAGAATTTTCCATAATAAGATGTATAAAAGTGTGAAGTGATTTGTACTAAAGATAAACTCAATTGAAAAACTATTCTAATAAATAATGATTTTAATTTATTAGATATTTTGTATGGTATTATATCTTGGAACCATATTTATTTTTTATTCAATAACCCCAAAAGATACCAAAATTGTTTCATATTGTATCTCAATTAATGATTTTTAAATAGTGAGAATGATGAAGAAGTATACATAAAGTAATACAAAGGATACATACCTATATTAGAAGAAGGAATATTTAGACAGTTTAAGAAGGATCTATATTGGTCAAAATTGGGTTTAACACATTTTTATTCAAATAGTGACACATATTAATAGGAATTTTCATTCAAGAATGGAAGCATACAAATAAACCACTACATTAGGGAATGAAATGTGGTCTATCTTATTGTCAATGTCTATGTTTGTGATATAATATTTATTTAATATGAATAATGGGTATTTAATTTTTTCTTTTTTAATGGAGTTGTATTGAATTTATTATGCTAGGAATGAAAACGTCATTATTTTGTCTTCAAATATATCATAATAAAAATTATATTTTCCTTTTTAAGAGATTTATTCCCATGAAAATTTCATGATGATGTTTTTGGATAATTAAATTTAATCTTATATTACACATAGAATGGGAAAATAACTAATATTAATTATGATATAAAAATTAATCACACATTTCTTGAAATAAAAATCAAGAGTTTACTATATTTGATAGCATTGAGACTATAAAAAATGAATTATTTAACACTTTGTGAAATTATTAGATGTAAAAATAAATAATATTTGATCCTAGTGAATCTTTATTTTAATTTATATCAATGTTATTTTTGACTTTGTAATACATATAATGAAAAAAATAATATTTAGATATATGGATTAGATAATTCATATTGGTAAAAATGGTTTTTGATAAAAATATTACACCTAGTCATGTGTTATTCTTATGTTATTGTTTTCTGTTATAGAACATGAATTATTTATGATCCCTAAAACATTTTAGTGTGTGTAGAGAATGTTTCCTAAAAAAGATGAAAATATTCATTTGATATATATGAGAACTCAATAAAAATATATCACTTTTAATGTTTCCATTTCTTATGGGTTGTTATAAAAAAATTAAATTAAATCAATCAAGTACTCCAATAGTAATATTTATTGATGAATATATATATTAAATACCAGTTAATTAAAAAATAGGCTAACATGATGTGTTGAAGCTTATGATTATTCCAGTAAAAGTGAATTAAATCATGGCCATTGGCTATTTTTAAAGCAAACAGTGAATCCATTGTTGTAATCTTGTTACCTCAAAAATTGAACTAATAATTGATTTCCATATAATACTATAATAATATTTTGATACAAATCATTAGTGATATTTATAATTAAATATGTGTTAGGATACTCACATAATCGCTTATTATATGTAAAAATATTATTTTTAATGTTCTTCCAATAAATGACCTCTCTTGTCTTTTAATGTGAAATAATTGAATGTATTTATTTATAAATATATGTTTCCCATTGTATAAATAATCATTAGAATAATTTAATCATAAAAAATAAAGAAAAATTGGGTCTTAATATCGTTAATAGTTGATAGTATTCAATGGTATCCTATAATAATTTTTAAATACAAATTTCTCATTTCCCTACATAACAATATGTGTTTTGATCATCAATGATTTAATTAGTGTTGGGAAATATTTATTTTTTTAGGTTCTAAAATTTATATACCATAAAAACTAATTAATATTATGAAATATATTTCCATTTAACATTTCCAACCACTTAATTAAATAATATAATATTGAGAATATAAAATTTAAATTTTTTTCCACTAAAAAAGAAATGATATATATTTTGTATGATCAAAAAAACCAAGATGACATGTTTAAGCCACCATAATGGGTACTCATGACCATGGATTATACATGTACATGTATTTCAAGTAGAATATAACATAGATTGGGTAATGAGATCACTCAAAATCAAAATAAAAACTTTGATAATCCAATAACCAATTAAAATATTCTTCAATATCAATCAAGAGACTATACATTTCAATAAATGAGTTTAAAACCACTTCACTTCATGGGAAGATAATATTATTATGAAATAATTTCAAAATAAATCATTCAACAACCCAATAATCATCATCTCTTCTGAACTCAAGTATAATCTTGTAAAAGAAATATATACACTATAATTAATAAGTATCCTCTTATAATATCACATCAGACATCATTGTAGTATAATTAATGTTCATGATAATATTTGATCCTCATATTCAATAATACATACATAAATATATTATTTTCATGAATATCCTCTACACGTCACTTCCTTATTGTTTATATTCTTTAGCAAATTTATCTGTTACCATAAACAAAATTCATGTGACTCTCTCCCAATATTAAATAAATTTTCTTATTTACATTAAAAATTATCTTTTTCAATCATATAATAATATTTTAATATAACAATATAATGTAAAATTTAATAATCATTCTTGAATTATCCCACATCAATAACATAGTGAAAATATTTAGTCTCATTTCCATGATCTATTTTTCTATGACTTCCAAAGACCATAAAAAATCATCAGAACATAGAGACCCATATTATGATGGAAAATAATTTTTATATGTTCTATAAGTTTTATAATGAATTTTTCATAGTATTATCACCATGTATCATTCTGTTACATTCACTATGGTTTGCATATCACGACACCACACTATACGAATACTAATAGTTAATTTATTTAGAGTGTGATTAATTTGCTTTTTCAAATAATACTCTTTGATATAATATATTATAGGTGAATTATAGTCATTATTATTTTTAGATATTTTACAAAAAAATTTATCTATATTGAATAAATCATTATTTATTATAGTAACATTTATTTTAATCGTATTTAAAGAAGTAAAATGTTGTTCATTAGTGGATTAAAAATGAAAATGATTCACTTACTCACCCCTCCCGTTGTAGATATTCCTTAAAGATCTCTATACATATTCTTATATTATTATCACCAATATATATAAACATAAGAATAACATGGATTCATTGAGATTAATTGTGATTAACATACAAACATTTTATGTTATATAAGCAGTTTATATATTATATCTCATAAATAAACAGACAAGTTAAAACTCTATAGGATAAATATCATGGGATATTTCTAAAAAAATTCATTATATCATTTTATATATTTAACATATCCCACAAATTTCCCCACATATTAATTTCTCTTGAAAAAATTATTATATATAATTAAATCGGGAAATGTGAATACATGAGAAGGGGACATTTTAAATTTTTACTAATGTAAAAAACATATCAATGAATCACAATGGGTTATAATTATATGAGAAAACATGAACAATACATGTAAATTAAAAAATCATTAAATAATAATATTTGTCCACAAAGAATAATTGGGGGATATATAACCATAAAAGGATATTAAAAAAAGTTAGAATATTATTTTTAAATTTAATATTGAAATAAAGTAAAATAGTCCAGATCCATGGAGAGTAACATAAAAGAGTGATGGAATTTTTAATATAGAAGAATATAGTTTGATCCAACCATAATGTTATGGTTATTATTAATTAAAATTAATTCCACATGTATATTTTTGAACATATTATAATTGTATCACAATAATATATATAGTTGAAAACATAGAAAAACTCAATTAGGTTCATGAATAAAATTAATTTTTAAAAATATATAATGATTTTGAAAATTTATTATATGAGATAATCTATGAAAAATGTCACATAATGTTAAATTAATACTATTGTTTCCATATAAAATTAATATTACATATTTTCAATAAAACCTAATGTAATAAAAATGGGTCACATGAAAATTTCCCATAGTATCTCATAATGTAAATTCAATAATTTTATCAGGTGAATCTAAAAATTAAATCTTCAAAAGGGACTATATCATTAGAATATTTTAAGGTAAAACATTAAAAATAACTCAATATGTGATAGATATTTTTTATTTGGGGAATAAAATTAATTTTAAACAAGAAAAATATTTTTCACAAAATATTTTTATTCTTATTGGAATTTTTTTATTAAAGACTCACCAACAAAAGATATCAATTACCAGATGGTAAAAATTTCACTTTTGAAATGTTATATTTAATAGGATTCCTCAATTATGTTAACTTGAAATGAAATAATAATTATTACAAAAATTAGAGTGAATTTTTAAAAAAATTGAATGTGAACAGACTTGTTTTTTAATGATTAATAGGTAGTTTTAGAGATAACAAATTGACAGATGGATTATAAAAATTTAATTTCACATAGGAATAACGATAAGAAAAAAAGTATATATGATAATAAATATTTTTATTTCATAATATGAAAAAAATTGGAAAAATTAATATAAACATGTGGATTTTGTTATGAATTTGAGTGAGTTGAGTTTTTTATCATGATATGTCAATATATTGTGACGAATAATACGATTGATGAAAATTGAATGATAAAAAGTGTTGGGAAATGAATATATAAAAAATAATGGAATATTTGAGTTTTCAAATCATGGAGTTGGATAGAGGGTGGTGAGTATATAATAACAATAATTTGGATTTTATTCATTTAATTCATATTGACGTATTCCCCATTATTCATTTAGACAATAAATCAATTAGTGTATTTAAATATTAATCTTCATAATTATAAAGAGAAATCAATAGTAACCACAAGGTCACAAATAAAGATTATTAAATAATTGAAAAATCATATGGAATAATTGGTATGTCTCAAGGTTCAATTTGACGATTGTTTCAGGTAATTGTCCATATAATACATGTATGACGAAGATAATGTGGATGTAGTTAAATTTTATGATGATTTGTACCATTATATACAATGAATTATACATCAAGAAATTTTTCATCATTATCCTTCAAAAATGATATTTATTTGATGTTTTAAAGATGCTAATAGATTGAAAAAAGTATAATATGATGTTTGAGATGTTTTTTAGTGACCCAAACATTACATTGATAAATATTATGTAATTTTTGGGGAATATAACTTATTTCTTTCATAATGGAATTCCCTTGTGTGGCCTTTTTCAACCCTCTGCACATGGAAACCCCCCTCCCCATGAAGAGGTCACTCTTGAGAGAGCCCAAGCCAGGAAGGAGTCATTTCCAGTCGAGATGGCAGAGCGTCCTGGAGGGTGAAAACCTGGGCAGCGATGGTTTGTCAAGCAATCAGTTCTTTGGGAGGTACATGGTTCGAATTATGGGAGTCCTCTTTCGGGGTGAACATCTCGTCCGCGATCCACTCGCCTTGCCGGGTCACCCGGTTTCGGACTGGGTCACCCAGTTTCATTGAATAATGTATTTATTAAAAAGATGTACATAAAATATCTACATAATTTCCCATTATTATCATAATAATTACTCAATTCTCTCTCATATAAAACATCAAAATATTGATCACCGTTTGAGGAAATGTAACATAAGATTTTTTGTGATCAAAAGATGTGTAAGGGTTAACATATGTGAAAAAAATAGATAACCTTAAATTATCATAAAATTGTAATTATGGTATTAGAAATTTTTCATTTACTATAATCATCCAACCCAATATGTAAAATATTGTTAATCATAAATCATTTCATTTGGATTCAATACAACAATAGACAAAAGTCATTCATTTTTATAATCTTCCATAAAAAATATTAGTCATAGATAATGTGGTTTAATAGTCAGACATAAATTTTTTGGAATAAAAATAAAAATTTAATTTCACTTATATATATGTGATTCACTCCAAAAACTATCATTTTGGACAAATTCCCAAAATTGAAATACATGCATAGTCAATTCATTCATTCTAAGATGAGTAACATATATCTAGTGAACGCATTCAAATATTAAAATTTTCTCATCATTACACTAATTTACAAATGAATTAAAGGTATGAAATGTCCCAACACATCAATAGTTAAATAAATGTCTAACACATAACATTATTATAATACAAAAATATGAGTTCAACGAGAACATATATACTTCACTATTTCTTAAATGAAATAACTACAATAAATAGTTTCCCTAAACAATTTATCACTATAATTATTATTAATCTAGAAATAAATAAATATTTAAAAATGATGATCAAATCTCTAAGAATATTTCAGAAACATCAAAGGATTATATTATAGATGAATATTCATTTAAAATATCTCGAAGTCATTCCATAAGAAAAAACCTATTTTCATTTTGAAATAACATAATTAATATCTTAAAATTTACAAAACACTATGGAAGAAATTTTAATTAAATAAAAATATTTATATATATATATAAATAATCAAATCAAATAAAATTCATTAATATCATAAAATTCATACAAACTGTGTACATTCGAACATAGATTTATTTCATATTATTAGTAAAAAGTAAAAAATATGATGTTTTGGATAATGAGTTGAAGTATCATATTATATATATTAATATAAATTAAAACATTGGTAAATTTTTTTAATATTTAATTGTTGAATTGTAAAAAAAATTTTGAATATATATTAAGGAAAACAAAAACATGGACAAAATTTCACAAACAACATTAGAAAATAAAGTAATTTTTTCATAAAAACGACTTCTATATATTCTGTGCATAAATTGTGGATAATTAAAGGAGAGAATTTAATCTTTAGAAATTAAAATCAAATAAGACAACCCATTTTGTTTTTTATTTATATAACAAAATTTATTTCATTTTAATTTTAATATAAAAAATATTTGAAAAAAGTGATTTCAATATATAACCATTACCTATTTGTAATATTTTTATTCTTAACCCCTGTGAAATAAATAAATAAAAATGAGACATAAAATAAAATTAAAATTATTATATTTATTGTAAAAAATAATAATTTGATAATAGATAAACAAAAAAAATATAATATAGTTGTACAATATAATGTATATCCCAAAAAAACAAATATATATAAAAACCCTTTCCACTTTGGTAATGTTCTAATCAAAAACCTATGGGGTAAATTATTTGAATTATTTCATTATTGATCATGAATTATTAATTATAAATTATATAACTAGTAAATTTATAAATATATACAGAACTATAAGAAAAATAAGGTTATATATTCTATGTAGTCATTAATGAAACAAGATAGAGATAAAGAACCTTATCCTTATGCTGGACATGATTATTATTCACTCGAATATAATCTATAACAAATTAATGCTTATTATTTTTCCACTACAATAAAAATATTAAAAAATATAATATTATATATGGTCCAATTAATATATTTTTACACCAGTTTGTTTGATAATTCTCTTTTGAAGTCATTGTTTCTTGTTTTACCTCCTTCGTTTCTCTTTTATATTCTATTCTAGTTGTTTAGTTCTGTATAAATGTATAATTTCTCTATTATATCCAAAATATTAAATAGGTCATATGTATACTATTTAATTGTTATATATAGATTCATAACTATTTTTGTAAATTTTGTATGAGCAATGAATTACATCTCTCTGTATATGCGATAATCTGTACGTATCCATCATAGATGTTTCTATTTTTTGAAGGGTATAATGAAAGGGAATTAAAAAATCATAATTAAAAACTATTTATTGTATCATAAATATAATAAATATTCCATAAATATATCCACATTACAATCCAGGTAATGTAGATTTGTAAAACGAATTGCATCGCTTCATTAAGGTGTTAATACCTATATTGAATGGGAGAGAAGTTATCATTTCTCAAAAGATAGGGTGATTATAAGGTTTATAATATATTATTACTAAATAATACTATTTTCTACATTACTCTCATGTAAATACATTAAATAAAACATATTAACCAACTATGAATTATTGTGATGGAAGGCGAACTGTATTGATTTTTTGAGGTGGTTGTCCACATAGTGGCATAGATGATAATTTAATTTCCCATTTCATATTGAAGATTTGGTAAATTATTTACCCATAATCATAATAACATATCATAAAATTTACATTAATTTATTAATCATGTTTATAGGGATACAATAGTATTATTGTGGGTGGATGAAGATATCACTCCTATTTTTACCTCTTGGTTTATAGAAATTATTTGGGTAAAAATTAAGCCATGTAAATTTTATAATTGGATTATAAAACAATATATAGGAAGAATATAGGTAATATGATATGTTTTTAATCTAGTAATATTATCTAAATGGGTAAATTTTTGTGAATGAGGGAGGATAAAATGTTCATTTTTATATTTGAGGGTAAGGACAAACATATAATTTCATAAATGATATCAATAATATATAGTGACATTCATGTTATAGTCAGTCCAAATAGAAATTAATTTTATGGTAGGGAATGATAAAGAGAAAACAAATTGTTTTCATGGAAAAAATACCCTCATCTCTTATTTTAACACCAATTAATGAAATATTAATCATAAACATGGTATAAAATTTTTATTATTATTACTATTCTTTATTACCTGAAATTAAGCAGACACTATGAAATTTTATTTCATATGTACATTGAATATATTAAATATGTTATACTATATTTTGATTCTATATATGTAACATTTTAATTATATTAAATTGAATAAAATGTATGGAAAACATGTTTTATGAAAAATACATTTTTAACCATGAAAATGAATTTAAACAAAATCCATGCCTTGTAAACACCATCAAATGTATGTTGAAATATATTATCAAATATTATATATATATATATATATATATATTAAATAAAATCCATTATAATATTGATATTAATTTAATTTACTATGATAAAAACATATTTCACGCCTAAAAATTGTATCATCCCAAGTAATTATAGAATAATATATTTCATATCGATTAATATCTATGTAAAAGATATTAATTTTTCATTAACATGGACACCCTTTATGATAGATTACGTAACACACAATAATGGGTTTTCTAAAATTTTATGTTGCATAAGACTCTATTATACAAAAAAATAATACATCATTAAATTTTTTATTTAAATCGTCATTATTTCCAAGTCATAGTATTGCTAATAATGAATAAATCTAACTATATTATGTTTAAAAATTCTTATTAATTTATTTTACTTTATTTTAATAAATTGTATGGACCTACAATAAGAATAAATCCAATTTTATGCAAAAAAATGTAATTTGTTTAAAAAATCCAGTTTTATCCCCTTCTGATGGATAACCAGTTTTATATACAGTTTTAAACACCTTTATATGTTATATTTTACTAAATAATATTTTTCTTTAAATATGGATATCAAAATTTATTTTGGATAAAATTCTGTTATTTTTTTGATAACTTTTATAATTTAATGAGTGGTGAAAAATACTGTATTTTAATTCAAAACAAAACTTTCGTCTAATTTAATTAATTTTTCTTTATACATAAAATTTGTTTTAATCAATTTTTTAGTTTTTTTATAATTTTAGGCAATTATATTAATTGGGATCGATTTTAAATAGAAATTGTAAGTAAAAAAAATTTCATTCTTTTGAATGTTTAACATTAAAAACCATCTATTTAATGTTGTCTGTGGAATTAATTTAAATTTTATTTCCCCTAATATGTGAATTGAAATAGTTAAAATGGATTCTATATTTGGATTCTAAAGGTCCAAATTAGTTTTTAAGTTCAATTTTTTATTTATTTATAAAAATGATACCTTGGTAAAAACATTATTTATCAAAGTAGAAGTAAAATATAGACAATGGTTAAAATTAAATGTTAAATGATTAACATACTGAAAAACTACAACATTAAATGGTTAGATGAGGTGTGGATCTACCAAAAAATTTATATAAAACGTTTATTTGAATCCAAATTCGTGTAATTTAATTCCACCAATTTATGGATAGCTTTTAATATATAATAATCAATAAATTGATAACTTTAACCTACCTTCCCTCAATTATAAATACAAAACCTCCAACACCATATTTCATCCCTAAAAGACTTTTCGTTCTTAAATATTCATCCAAAACCACTAATCGACAATAACCCCCTATGATAATGCTGATGGCCTCACCAAAAGACCAAATCCAAGGTCCTCAAGGGTCTTTCATGGAGGGGATATTCCATGGGTAATTTTCTCAATGTGTTTCTCTTAATTTATTTTCGTTTTCTAATATCTCATCACTTATTTAATCAATCATGGCATGATATCTCCATAATCATGAATATATATTAGTTTTTTATCAAATGGAATATCTCACATGTATTTCCTTTTCTCATATCCATTTATTCAAGGAAACATAATTGTTTTCCAAGTTAAGCATGTTAATCACCTCCATGGATAATTTTTTTGTTCCTCTTTCATTACTGCATTGCTGGATGCTCATAAAAATATTTGGTAGGATAAATTATATTTAAATATGTATATTATATCTTTTTTTAGGTTCATGAAATGTTATATTAATCATACCTTGAAGCTTCTGATATTGTTGTTATATTATAACTTTGTTTGGGAAAGTGTAGACTATCACCACCTCAGAATGATGTGATTTGTTCAACATCACATAGAATGTATTAAATATTTTTTAATAATAAATTATGATAAAAATTACATATTAATAATTATGTAATGATTTTATAAATTTATACACATTTATACACATTTCATTTAATTTATTTATTTCAATATGACCAGAAAAACTAAAATAACATTCATGCGTACGTACAACCTACCGTCTCCATGAAAGTGGTTTTCAATTTTCATAAAATATTATTATTAAAATTTATATAAAGAATATATAACATATTTATATCTTTTTTTATATTCTATATATAATGAATTTTTGACCCCATGGAATACTGACATCATACCATGCTCGTTTTCAACTCAAGTACCGAATATTGACAAAATGTATAACATGAACTTAAATATTTATATAATTGTTATAAAATTGTAAGAAGTCATATAAAATTAATAATTAATAATTAATAAATTACTCAGTATAGTAAAAAAATTAAACATATTTTATTATTTCGATAGATGATGATTGTTCGAGACAAGTTAGAATCATGGTAATGTAATTTCATAACCCAGTTTACATTCATTGGTTTAATATTATACTTCTTGATTATGTTGTTCAACACTTAAGTGTGAAATGAATATTCAATTCGTATTATATATATATATATTTAATTTTATTTAATGTTTTTAAAGAATCTTTTTATATGTAGTGTTTTAATGTCTATACAAAATGAAAATGGATTTTTTTAAAAATACGATGATAATGGATTCTTTGATGTCATAACCATTATTTGATATTTGGCCTCCTCTACAAGACTAAAACAAAACAGGTTGGGGACCATCAATTTTATTAAAAATTAATGCAAATGTAAAACTAAATCTCTTTTGGACTTGGATAAAATAGAATACATAACTAGCCCAAAGGCTGAGAGGCACACATTCTTAATAACTATGGATCGAGGGGCCAGTTAAGAAAATCCATTAACTAAACATTTGGTAAAAAAGTCCAACAAAGTCCCAAAGACTCGAATACCCATATTCAAGGAACATCAGTATCCCGATTCCTAACCACATTATGTGATTGATGTCGCCAAACCATCGAAAGACGTGAGCAGAGAGCCACCACATCACCAACGACATGAAGGAATCCACACCAGATCCCATGCAACGTTGTAAACGCCAATGGGAGCCACCCCAATGAAATCCAATAGACTGTCAAAACCCATACCATGCAAGTGATCTTGCCTCACTAAATTGATTGCCACCACCATCGTGAATACAAAATTTTTCCGCACTTCTATCATAGTGATGATGTCGATGATTAAACTAGATATATTTCCCCTCCCTTTCAGATTTAGATGCAATAATGTCAATATGTCGTTGGAATCAGATAAACAATTCTTCCATGATGTGATACACACTGTCGTGATGAACGATTTCCAAATATCTAATCATCACGACCTTCACTTCCTAGTGGAATCTGTGTTCCATCATTATCAAAGAACACAAACACCTCAAATCCCTCCCTGATGACCCACAACAATCATTTCTAGAAGCCCAAACCAATACAATGAAAACTCCAGCACCATCTGAAACACACTTTATAACTATACATGCTAGATCTATGCAACACTTACAATGGATTAGAACCCTATGTAAAGCACCCTCGATATTAGTGAGATCTTGGGAGCACCGTCTTCCACCTCTATAATATTTATTGTTCTTAAAAAGAATAGAAAAAATTTCTTCCTACTTTTTGGGTATTTATGTATTTAATATTATTTTGATAATGGATTTATTATATAAATATCTTTAAATGATATCATAAAATTGTAATGTTGGAATGTTTTTTTCTTTTAAATGTGATTTATTTTTTGTGATTATGTTTTGTTTCATTGGAATTGCTTCTCTATATGGACGGTACCCTAATAATTTGAGGCTGAGTGAGCTAGTGATAACTCTACAATCCACTGGTTAATAATACATAGTTAATAGATATTTTTGTCATAAAAGAATTAGGTAATATACTATGATGGGTATTCTAAACGTAAAAAATATGTTTACTCTCTATGTAGTTGTGAAAGCTACAATGTTATTGCTATATAGATGCCAAATTATAGATTTATGATCTATAATTTATAATAATTTTTCAATGATATCTTATGATTTCATGTGGTATGTTTTTATTTGTGAAAAGTATGATTTTTTGAAACAAATTTCTTGGGTTGAAAATATTCATGGATAAACTGTTTGATTCATTATTTTATTTCCCATACTAATATTATTAGGCTCATCACATGTTTATGAAATGTTTTCCAAAAGGAAATGATGATGGATCAGAGAATGTAATAAGGAAAAAATATTTCTATCATGAAAAGAAATCATAGATTATTTGAAATGATTGATATTTTGAAAAAAGATACTATTTTGATAGTATCTGTTTGTATGATTATTGGATGTTATATATTAATGATTTCCAAATTCTATAAATATATAGAGCAGAAAATATCCTCAATGTATAAACAAATAAATTATTTACTAATCTCAACATTATATAATTTTTATGTTCGAGGCCCTATAGTTGGTATTAAAGCCTGTTTTAGATAACATTATGGGGTATGATATTAGTAATAGAATTCATATAAATGATATTTACATTATGGAGAAATTTAAATGTAGAATTTTATGATTACGATGATGATTCATCTAATATATGTTGATTTAGAATGATTTTCTATAGAGGAAATAAGGCATATGCTCTAAGAGGACATATTGAGGAAAAAAACCAACCAAATCAGAAAAATTAGATTGTCAAAATTTGATTTGAACAGTTAGATGTATTGATGGAGTAGTTGAATCAGGATAAAATTAGTTGTGGTATCTATGCATGAGATAAGCTAGACCTACCATAGATGAACATGTCGGTAGCTGGGAATTTAATGAGGAAACATCCCCAATCATTATGAGTATCATCTGGACTCGTGCTAGCTGAAGGATGGATTAAATTCAAAAAAAATATTTTCAAAGAAATTGGGTGTTCAGACAATAAAAATTATTGTTTTTTTGAATTCCATTTTGAAGGTTAAGTTAATAGATAGTGGTTAATGATTATGAATATCATGTGATGTAATTATATTGATTCTCTTTATGGGGATTAATTCAAAAATATGTTTCTTGAGAAATATATTCCTAAGGAAGTTCAACATTGTATGGATAATATTTTTTAGAAATTATGGTATAAGATGACTCAGTGGCTGCTTACAAAGAATAAACCACCCAGTTGGAAAAGTATCATCCCAATTACTTTTTGGATCCTAATAGAAAAATTAATAATTTTACTCATGATGATATCAAAAGTATCTAAGGCAATTGGTTTCTCATGAGATTAAAATTTATGAAAACATTGTATGATATGAGGAGAAGGTGGAAAAGGAGTTTCATAATGATCATGTGTTCATTAAAAAATAGAATAATAAAGGTCCATGTGGTAGAAAAAAGGGAAGAATTCATCAGAAATATATATTTTTAATAAAATTAAGAATACAATTTTTGAATATTTTGTTAAAAACAAAGTAGATAATGCTTTCAAAATTATATTAATTGATTTTTATGTTGTAAATTTGGTCATAAGGATCGTAACAAACCTAAAAATGATATTGGTAGTGGTAACAAATATATTTATAGTCAGTAAAATGATTTATGTAAAACAAGACGTGTCATCATGATTATGAGTGTTTGATGAAGATGTTGTATGAATAGAAGCAGATAGACTTAAATGGAAAGGTTGGGTGAAATACTTTGTAACAACCATAGTAGAATTTGGTCCATCAAATTATGTTGTATCAGGTACTTTTTTTTACACAAATTATGCCAATGTGTTATCTGATTCGGGGTCTACATATTATTTTCATTATGAGATATTTTCATCTATAATAAAAATCCCAACATAATAAATAAATCGTGATAATATGGTAAAACACATGTGGGAAATGTTAAGTCAAACATAAATTATAAAAATCCTTTTATCCTTATCTATGTAAATAATTTACCTAAAAACATTTATTTTCCTCATGTGGCGTTGGATATTAGTATAGTTATGAATTGGATTTATGTTTATCATATTATGATTGAATGTAGATCTAAAGAAGTATATTTTCATAAAAACATTTACTATGTGTACCAGAATTAATGCTTACCATTGATAATGTATTATGAATTTGAGAAATTATTAAAATATTAAAGTTAATATTATCATTCCCATATCATTGAAAATAAAATTAATTTTCAGATTAATGATTTGATATTGGTAAATGAGTATATTGATGTTTTCATAATGAGTTATCTGGTATTATAGTCGATTGGGATTTTGAATTTACTATTGACATAGTTCTTGATGCTATGCCGATTTTAAAAACCTCCTTTCTGAAAGGTTCAAATTTAATTTTTACTGTTTAAGAATCAATTGCAGGAGTTACTAGATAATGGTTTCATTTAACATAGAATATCAATATGGGGTGACCCTATCTTGTTTTTTAAATCAAATGATGGTTCAATATGACTTTTCATTTACTATAGATACTTGAATATCATCATGGTAATGAACACATTTCATTTTCCTTATATAGATGATTTTTTAGAGTACCACTAGGGAGTACGATAGTTTTTGAAGATTAACTTGAGGCCAGAGTACCATCAATTAAAATATAATGATGAAGACATTATGTTGACCATGTTTCAAACTAGATATGGAAATTATGAATTTCTAGTATTGTGGATTGGGTTAAAAAATTGTCCTACTTTATTCATGGATCTTATAAATAAAATATTACATTCGTTCATGTATAAGCTCAGTATTTTATTTTTTGGAAAGTTGATTTATTCTAAATGAAAGGAGGGTTATGAATGTAATTTTAGGGTTATCATGAAAATTTTCAAATAAAATAAATTAAATGGTAAATTTAGAATGTTTTAGTTTGGGATACAAAAAATTTCATTCCCTGGTCACATTATTTATAAATATGGAATTATTGATGATCATTATAAAATGATTGTTTTTCCAGAATGGATGAGACCCACAAATGTAACCAATATTTATTTCATGGTTTAACATGATATTATAATAGGTTAGTATAAAATTTTCCATATTTATCTATCCCACAGTTTATGTTAACTTGAAATGGTGTTATGTTCATTAAGACAATATAATGTGATTATTGTCTTCTTGAATCAAAAAGAATATTGGTGAATGATTGAGTACTGAGATTACCTTATAGAAATGGTGAATTTTTTATCTTCTATGTTGCTTTGTTTAAAGGACATGGTTCTGTCCTAACATAGAATGATCAGGTACATTATTATCCTTGATTTCAATTGAAAATCCAGGAGTAAAATTATCACACACATGATTTGGAATTAGTTTCTATTGTTTTTTCAAAAAACAACTCTGAGGTATCATCAGTATGGAGTAAAATGTTTAATATTTACTGACCGAAGTTTTTTGACATATATATTAACTCGTAATGAATTAAACCTGCGATAGAGGAGATGGCGGGAAATAATGAAGTATTATTCATTCAGGATTAATTTCCATCTCAGAAAATCAAATAATGTGGATGATGGATTTAGTTGATAATGTAATTCTACATTAACATTGTCACATTTGAAATGTGATCCTTTGTATAGTGATTGGATGACTTTTTCCTTGGATGTCTTTTCTGCAGTAAATTCCTCTATTTTGTATTAGGTGTCATTGTAATCATATTTATTTGAGATAATTTGATAAGAACAGAAAGAAGATAGTGAGTTATATAAAAAGGTATAATTTTTTTGTAAGGAAATGTTATCAAAATTTAAAGATGATGATGTTTTTTTAATCTTTTGGAAGAGATTATTTGTGCCTTGAGATCAAAATTTAATGAAAGAGTTGTTATGTGAATCTCATAAAACATAGTTTTCATTTCATCATGGAAGTAATAATGTGTAATAAGATCATTGTGTATTTTACAAGTGGAATGGAATGAAAATAGATATTTCTTAGTTTACTTTGAAGTGATTGACTTGTCACCGAGTTTAAATAGAATAAAAATTTCCCAAGGTGATGTTTTTTTCTATTATGAGGATATAATTGAAATGGGTATATATATCCAAGGATATCTCAGTGGAATTATCGAACACCTCTTGATGTAACAATATTATATGTGTTATTGTTGATCGATAAACTAAATTTTCACATTTTGTTTCTATTAGTGATACTCTATTTGTAGATCAACTTTCTTAGTTGTATAAAAAATAGCTCATCTGGTTACATGGATTCCCTCTATCCTTTGTATCAAATCATGATCCTAGGTTCTCATCAAACATTTGGAAAAGCCATTAGAAGACATTAGGAAATGAATTAAATGTTAGAATAGTTTGTATTCCTCCATCAGATGGGAAGACAAAATGAAAAATTAAAAAATGAAGGATATGATACGTGCTTGATCAATGGAATACCAGTGATGTTGGTGTAAACTTATTTAATATTTTGATTTTTATTATAATAAATTTTATCATTCTAGTATATTGATGCAACCATTTGAGGGATTATATATAAACTGGTGTCGAACTCCATCCTTATTAGATAAAGTAGGTGAAAGGAAGTTAACATGACTAAAAAATTTCGAAGATATAGAAAGAATGTTGGGTCAGCTACCTATAGAGTGGATTTAACTCCTAGTTTTTCTTATGTTCACAATGTTTTACTTATTTTAATGTTAAAAAATTATATTCTAGATTCATATCATGTTTTAGTCTAGAATTTGTTTAGTTAGAAGAAAACAATTCTTATAAAAACTTCTAGTTCAAATTCATAACTATAGAAAGAATGTGTTGTGAAATAAGATCATACATCAGGTTAAGGTTTTATGGAAAATTCTTATGGTTGAATAGGAAAAATGGGAATCTGAAAATTCTATTATGGTGAAATACTGCCACTAATTTGATAAGTGAATAAAATTGTGAGGAGGCAATTTCCAATAGAGGGGCAGGGTATAGCATCAATGTAATTATAGAATATGAAAACTTTATATATATTAATATTTATTAATTGTATATAAATTTTACATTGAATGGGATGCTATGTCTGATAGCATACCCGACACAGAACAATGTGTTTTTCTGAAATATTTTGTTACACAAAATAATGAGTTATAATGAGAAACTATACATTATTAACTTTATTATTTTAAATGGTAGTTATAATATAGTCATTTTATGTTTTAGAATAAACATAACTAACTATGTTATTTATAAATATGTTTAACTTTTTTTATTTGATACAATAAATTGTATGGACAAAAAATAATAATAAATTCAGTTTTAGGAATAAATGCTCTAAATATTTTTCAAATGTATTTTTATATCATATTGATGTAGACCTCATTTAATTATAGTTTTTGACACCATTATATGCTCTATTTTACCAAAGTAACATCTTATTTGAAATATTGATATAAAAATTCAGTTCAAAAAAATACTTGTTATTTTTCTGAAAACATTTATAATTTAATGAATAATGCAAAATGTAGCATTTTTATTCAAAAGTTCTTTCTTATCAAATTTATTTGGTTTTTTTATTATAATATTATGGAGTATTAATGTATATTTAGATTTTTTTTGTAGTTTATTCCAATTCTGGTCATTAGAATCAATTTTAATTTGAGATTATATATAAAAACATTTCAATCGTTTGACCATTTCACTTCAGAAAGCAGTTTTTAAGTTTCTTCTACACATTTAATAATAAATTTAATTTTACCAATTTATTGAGTTTAGTTATGTAAAATGGATTATTTATTTGGAATTATTATTTACAAATTAGGTTTTATGGTCGTTTTATTTTTTATGTATACTAAATATTCCAGGGTAAGAAAATTATTTTCCATAGTAAAAGAAAAATTTTGACAAGGGTTAGAATTAAAAGTTAAAAGTGAAACCTTCCTAAAAATATCAAAATTTAATTGATGGGTAATGTGTAGATCAAACATATAAATACTATAAAAATCATTTATAAGAAAATGTTTTGGAATTTAATTCCTCCTCTATAAGGTTATCTTTTTATATAAAATCATCAATAACATAATCCCTTGAACCTACCTCTCCTCAAGAATAAATACTACCTCTATAACAACATATTTCTACCCAAAAAGCCTTTTATCACATCAATTACCTTCCCAATACTCTACTCCTAACACTATACACGTCCATGTTCTTTTTGTCTCATGAAAGGACCAAATCCAAGGTCATTGATTGTCTTTCAAGGATGGGGTATTCAAGAGTTGAATATTCTCTAAGTACCTCTCATAATTATTTTTATTTTTCTACTTTCTCCTATCCTAGATCATCAATAAAAGCATGATTAATATAGAATCATGTAAATTATTGTGTCTTATGTTTTTAATGAAGAATATCATATCCATTTAATCTCTCACATATCCTTATTCAATGAAACAAAATTTTTTTCCACGTTATGCTTGTAAGTATCCATTGTGATTAATGTATTTTTTCATTTTCCATTACCGCCTTCATGGATGGTATTAAAAATATTTTAAGGTTAAATAATAATTAAATTATAATTTTTAACAAATTTTTTATTCAAGAATTGATATATTAGAGATATATTCATGCTTTCTATATTTTTGATATATGATAACTTCGTTTGTCGATGTGTGGACTACCACCTCCTCCAAACGATGTGATTCATTCAAAAATCACATGGAATGTATTAAATAGTTTTTGTTAATAATATATTATACATATGAAATATTAATTATACAATAATGATATTATATATGTATATGTATTTATATACAATTAATTTTATTTATATATTTCAATACAACATGAGTAAAAAACGTTATTGATGTGTACGGACGACAAACCATCTCCCTAAATACTGTATTTAGTTTTTTTATACATATTATAATAAACACATATCTAGTAAATATATAATATATTTATATCATGTTTTTTTATTCTAGAGATAATGGACTTATGACCACATAGACTATTGACATCATACCATGTGCATTTTTGACTCAAGTACCGAATATCGATGAAATGTCTCACATGATCATAAATAATTATGTGATTGTTATAAAATGTAAATAACTGATATAAAAATAAAAATACACATGAAATAGGTTATAATGAAATTATAAATTTACAAATATATAATATTTATGATGATAAATAACGTTTAAGATATGTTATTCTCATGGTATGGGAATTTCATAACACAATTTCCATTCTTTGGGGGAATATTCAATTTCATGATAATGTCGTTCAACTCCGATGAGGGAAATGAATTTTGAATATCTTATTTTTTTCAATATTTATTTTCATTCTACTTGTTTACATTGAATATTTTTTATGCATTTATTTACATTCTATATAAAATGACAATGTAAGTATTTTTTAACATATACAATGACAATGACGTCATTGTCACCGTAACCATTATTTGATATTTGGATTCCACTCTAGGCCTTAATGTTTTTAAAAGGAATACAAATAAAAATTTACATTTTGGGGAACATTTTTTATTGAAAATTGTTTTGATAATGGATTTATTATATCTATATCTTGAAATTATATCATTCGATTTAGATGTGGCAATGTTGTTTATTCCTTTATGCATTGTTTTTGTATTGTGATTATGTTTTGGTTCATGGGAATTTTGTATTCATACAGATGGTTCTGTGGTAAAATGATGGTGGTTGAGCACATAAAATCTCTCCAATTCATTGGTTAATGAGATATAGTTAAATGAAAGGTTTCTCCTTGGATATTTTGGTAATATACTATAATTGGTATTTCAAATGTAACAATGATGGTTACTCCCTATATAGACTTGAAAGCTACAATATAACAATTATTTTGATTCCACAATTCACCTTTATGATTATGTTTTCTTATAAGTTTTTTAAGTATTATTATGATTTCATGAGGTATGTTTTTATCGGTGAAAAAATGATATTTGTGAAATGTTTTCTTGGGTTTAAAATATTCATGGACTAACCGTTTCATTCCTCATTTTATATCCCATATTGTTCTTCTTGTGCTCATCACAATTTTTTGAAATTGTTTACATATGGTATATGGATGGCTAAAATAAATTAACAAGTAAAGAATATTTTTCTCAAGAAATGAAATCTTGTTTTTTTAAAATGGTTTATATTTTGAAAAATAGGATACTATTTTGGTTCTATCCTCTTATATGATTAAGGGATGTTATGTATAAATGATCGAATAATTCTCCAAAACTATTTACCAAAAAGGTTCTCAATGTGAATGAAATTAAATTCTTGACTCAATTCAAGATTCTTCAATGTTGACGGATATGGACTTATAAAAACCATTCTTAGAAAAAATTCATTTTTAAACTTAAAAATTATTTTTTAACAAAATGAAGTAAAATGATTATTTTATTGTAAATAATTTAATTATTTATATCAAATGGAAGATTATTATAATTTTATAAAATTTTAATCCACAAAATAACATGTAAACAACATGATTTAATGGAAATGAATTATAGTTTTACAAAAAATGGTTCTTCAATATTCACTAAAAAATTAACCGTTTTAGATAAATCCATAACATTGAAGTAATGATAACATTGACATTAATATTTCAAGAAAATGAAATTCATTTTATAATATATATTTATAAAAATGTTATTAATTAATTATAAATTCACCCTAAATTAAATAATTAAATTTCTAATGAAATCACATTTTTAAAAAATAAAATAAAATTATTAAAAATTAAGTACATTATTATTATGTATAAAAAAATATATTAAAACTATTTAAAAAAATTATAAATACTTTTTAAATTTATTATTTCAAATAACTCCTTCAAATTTAATGGTTATGTTATTATTGTTACATTTAAATAATATCATTTTAATATTATTTAATATATCACTTATAGATTGGTTTCGTGTCTTACGAAGGAATAAATCATAGTATTATGTTAAAAAAATCATAAGGGTATTACATTCATCAACATAAAAAATAATTATTTTTATTTTTATCTTGGAGATAAAGGGTTCCATATATTAAAATACATTTGTTGAAAACCAACATCTTATAATGGAATAATTAAACAACTTTTAAATGTGGATGTGGGAAACATTATTATTACCAAAAATAACACTAAATATGAATCCTTGTGATGATTAATGTTAATCAAATGTGATGTTATATGGATAGAACATAATTATTGTTTTTTAGGCAATGATATTGTGATATAGGACATAGTCCAAAAAATCATCATTCGATAATGGTTTGAAAAACAATCAATACCCTTTAAATAACTATATAAATGAAAATATTTAAACCATAGTGTTACTATTTACTAAATTTAAGGAATTATTTTACAATTAATTGTGAGAAAATATAAATAATTTCATTTATCATATACACAAACTAATTTCATCTTCTAGAAATGGGTTTCAATTGTTTTCCACCATTTTGCATCCCAAAATGTAATGTTGAATAAACATGTTAATTTTTTTACTTAAAACTATAACATAAGATTATAATAGATCATATGTTCTATAATAAAATTAAAACATATTTTTATTTTCCCTATTCAATTACTATTATAAAAAATTGTTAGTATAATTGATCATGTATGAATTTATCATTATATATTATAATAATAAATTATTCTCTAAAACCATGATGTTTACAACCATTATTCAATATAATCCAATACCTTAACAGTTTACATTATCATTTCTACAAAATATGGATATCCAAATTCATACACTAATAATTTACAAAAATTTTCAAAATATTCAACACATCAACATGACATTAATCCCTAAACAATATATGGTAGTTCATAATCAATCATATGATTTTTTTATAATATATTCTGATAAATGATGTAAATTAAATCTAGAAATAATTAATTTCACAATAAAAAAACCATTAAAACATATATTATTCTAAATATTATCTCTTATAATTCCTAGAATAAGATAATAGACATTCCAATAAATTCCCTCAATCCCAAAATAAAATAAAATTCATCATTAATATCTAATTGATCCTCCTCTTGATCATTTACCCGAGGAGTTATATTTTCATTATGTGAATACATTCCATATTTAATCATTCATCCTCAGAAGATACTATATATATTTTTTATTTATAACAATTACATTAAACTAATAATAAATTTTTCCATTGAAGTTAAATGTTGTATTTCATTCATTCCAACACTAAAAAAATCATCTCATTCCAATTAGAAATTTCCCCCAGTGTTTTTCCCACATTGTCAACATGTGATATTCTGAATCATTTTTCCTCCATGGTATATATAAATCATTATTTTTCACTATTATATATCATTTTGAACACAAATTTTTATGTTGTTAATTAAATATTGATGTTGCTTTTTAGGAATAGTCCCCAAATTTCTCATTATTTCTTTTTTCCCCTTCAGTTTACCATGGGAAAGTATTTTAATCATCCATCATGTATTGTGTTCAAAATTTTCATCAGGGTTTTATAAATTTACTACACAAAAATTCATGATGTGAGATATAATAATCATAAAATGATATCCTATATTTATGAAAAATAATTTATACGAATAGAAAATCATGAAATTTTTTTCCCAATCGATATTATACTAGGTTTCACCAAGACTATCCATGGGAATTGTAAATCCATAATAATGGACCATAAAAATATCTGAATTAAAATAAATATCAATGGAGTTTTTTATATGTGGTAATTGAAAGGCTCACATATCATGGGCTACAAAATGCATAGTTAACACCCAATACTACCCATTCAGAGTTATTATCCAATGGGTCATCTTTGACATAGCTAAATCCACATAAAAAATATACAACTGGGATGCATTTTCTTAGAAAACCAGACTAATTAATATAACATTATGTTGTATTTTTTCATGTACAATGTCTTATCCTAATGGTTCTCACTAATGTGTTCCCATTCTAGTTTCCTATTAAATATATAATCCTTCCTTTGTTACCATCTATATCAAACCAAAAATTATATACACAAGTAATAATGAATTTTATATGATTTTCCAATACATATCATTATGTTACGTGAATGAGATATGATGGTTTAGAGTGTTTGGAGACATGGATACATAAAACTAATTATAAAAATCACCAAAAACAATTTCCATTACATTTATCACAATGACTACCCCATTTTATAATACAAAAAATATATCATTTATTCATAATCTTAGGAATGGAAACATATGAAATGGTGAGAAAATATTTTTAATAAGGATAAACAGAAGATATAAAAATCTATGATCATAAGTGATTATAATATAATCCTAATTCTATGAAAACATGATCCAAACACAAAATTAAAATATCCAATTATTCAGTTACAATTAATCTTAAATCAAATAATATGGGTTTTCCCCATAATAAATATTAGAAATAAGTGTGTCGAATCATAAAAAATAAATCATGATAAATGATAATTTATTATAATAATTTTACATTTTTTGACAAAAATAATAGTAGTAAATATTTTCCATAATCCCAGTTTAGTCTAAAGAAAATCTCTAATGACAGAGTCCAATAATCAAAATGCATACCAGATCATTTCAAATAATATATTTGGATTAACCTCAGTCTTGATAACTCAGTCATCAAATATGAATTTATTAACAGTGTCATATATTATGGGATTCCCACTGCCATTATTATTACACAGTAAGTTAAAGGGTTATAATGGATCCAACGATCATAATAAGATCAATCAGTTTCACCCATCACATAATAATAGTTTATATATTTATTTTATACATGCCTACAAAACCATCATACATCATCATATGGTAACCCATTAAAAAATGTGTTCCACAAAAATTCAATCTTCATAATGAAAAACCAACCAAATGAAGAATAATGATAAAAAAATTGGATACTACCTCTAGTAAATCAAAAAAAACATCAAAAAATATTTTTATAAATGAAATTTCATTTAATAAAAACAAGTAAAATTTGTAGAGGAAAACATGTTTTCCATTTTAAAATACCTTATATAAAATATTCATATTTTCCAAATAGAAAAATTAAATATTATATTTTAACAAAATGATGAAAACCTATAATGGAATAATCAATGATAATATATTCAATTACAATATGAATAATCATTCATGTGCTGTATATAAAAATAAATATACCTTTAACATTTTATATACAACAAAAAAGTTTCAAATTTTTCTAATTAAAATAAATTTTTCTTAAAATTTCCTTATAGAAAACAAAATATTTATAAAGAAACATAAATCATTTTCTAACATAAAAAATTAAGGAATAAAAATTAATATAAACACAGGAATGGAAGAAATGATTATTGATTAAATATTGAAATAAAGACTATTTCCATTAAATATTTTTTTATTTGGAGTACATTAATAAATGAATATTAAAGAAAAACATGAAATATCGAGAAATGACCATATAAAAATACAAATAATATGATTTTGGAGATAGATATCGTATAATTTTATCAGCATATATTAAGATAAAACAATCTTTGTAAAAAAGTTGTTGTAACTCATAATCCATTCCCCTTCGATAAATTTTAATTCTTAATGCCAATGAAAGAAATAACATCATATATAACATTAAATATTATGATTTTAAATTAATTTATTATCAATCATATAAATTATGTGGTACATATAACTCATAAAAAACATATGTTTGGAACATAATATAATTTCCCAAGAATACAATTTGAGACCATCAAACAATACCCCATACGAAAAATAAAAATTAAATCACCAAGGGTGAAATAATTTAAATTTTATCTTTAAATACCACGAATTAGTAATGGCGGGAAAGAACGGAACTAACTAAAAAATAATATTATTTTAAATGGTAGTTAACGCCTAGCCATTATAATGGTGGGAAAGAACGGAACTAACTACAAAAATATTATATGTGTTTTTAAATTTTTTTTACTTTTTACAATAAATGACAGAGGATTAAAAAATTAGAATGAATCTAATTTTAAGTGTAAACATTCTAATATTCTTTAAAAGGTCGATTAACTGCCTTTTGATTGAGAACCTCTTTTAAATCTCCTTTTTTGACAAATTTATGTGTTATATTTGAAAAAATAAAATTCTTATTTAGAATAGGGACATCAAAATTTACTTTTTGTAAATCTTTTGTATTTTTCCGATAAAGGTCATTTTTAATGAATAGTGAAAAATGTTGTATTTTATTTCAAAACCTCTTTTTAATCTAATGTATTTATATTATTAGGTTAACTTTTTAATGGGTTTTAAAGTTAAAATAGAATATATTTTTTGTATTTAATCCAATAGTGGTCATTGGAATTAATTTCACTTTGAAATTTGAATCAAACTAATGTCATTCTTTTAATAGATATTGTTTCTTAAAAACACGCTATTTGTTTTGACAGCGGGAATTAATTATTAAATTAATTAATTATGATTTTATGTTTCTAATTTTGTAAAATAGAAATCATTTTTGAATTCGGAATATCAAATATAGCTTAGGGTAAATTTTTGGTATTTTTTTGAAAAACTTCAATTTTTGATTAATACTGAAACCACTAAGTGGTAGTTAAAGAAACTGATTTTTCATTTAAATGAAACTTTACCACTTCTGTAATTTTATTTTCAAAAATCTGACATACATGGTTGTCAATAAGAAGTAAAATGTGGTTCAATAAGATTAAAGTAATTTTTTGATAAATAATAACTTTTATGTTTTATGAATCGCGATTAAAGGTAATTAGTGTAATTTAAGGTTTAAATAATGTTTTAATAATATGAAATTACCTAGATACATGTCCTACCCTCGTTGAATGTGTCATGTCCGACCCATAAAATCAATGAATCAACTTGGGGACCCCATGGAGCCACTTTGGTAGGAAAATGACATAAACAACTTTTTATTTAATGTTAAAATAAAAATGTCACAAACACGTGTTGTTTTACTAAAAAAAATTTAAATGCGATTACAAAAGTAATAATTTTTACTATAAATATTAATTATAAATCTAAGAATATTTTCTACATCATGAAATAATATTTATAATTTTTGGAAATTAGATAAATTAAAATATTTATGACACCATGATGATGCAGCTATTACCTCATTATTTAACGATTTAAATAAAATTAAAAGATAATGTAAATTATAATAGAAAAACATGTAAACAACATATTTTATGGGTGTATTTAGAACTATTATCACGTTATACTAGAAATATATAATTTTGGGACCTTTAAAATCCGAAAATCATTTTATAATAAAGTAACCTTTTATAACAATCCAAGAGTGCCCCACCTCTCCGCTTGTAAAAGGCCCCCACCTCTACCACCTTACCCCCACCTCTCAAGCCTTTGGCTCGGCCAGACCCTTCCCATTTTGTCTATTAAAATACCTCCCTTACTTCTAGGATCCTGACTTTGGGCAGAAGTCTTTTCAAGGAAGCCTCTGATCTCAAATCAAAAAGAGTTACCCGCTTTAAAGGTAGTGTCTTCTCTTGTGTTCTTATATTTTATTTTTCTTCTCCAACCCCCTAAACTGTTTTTGTTCCTTTATTTTGTAATAACATCAGTATCTTAAATACACTAGGATGTTTTTATAAGAATTATTCAATCTACACTTACACACAAATTTGTCTATGGTTAATGAACATACTGTTTCTGTGGATGGCGAATTACTGCCTCACCAAACGATGATTGTTCAATATTCTTTTAACACCTTTAATGGTGGCCATTAAGATGTCACTATATTTATATATGATATATAATATATTTATGTTTTCCTTAAGCTTCTGTATTTTTCATTTATGGCATACCTTTATGGTTTCCATTATGGGTAAACACGATATCTTCATTTTAAGAAGTGCAGACTACCGCCCCCTCAAAGTGCTTTGATTCGTTAATGCCATATGTGGGATGTATAAAGGGTGGAATTAATGGTATTACATATGATATCCTACTGTAATTATAATATACATTTATATGATTTTTATTTCATTCCATTGAATATAAAAAAAATGAAATTTGCATTCATGCGTTCATACGGCTTACCGTTTCCATGAACGATACATTTCATTTCTTATCTTCAAAAGTTATGTACTATTATAAGTACATATATATAATGGATATATATGTAATATATTACATCTAAATTATGGATATAATTCTGGAATTATAATATATATCTCTCCTTTTTATCTTTAATTCCATTAATATGACAACAAAAATGAATGTAGCGTTCATGCGTACGTACGGCCTACCATCTCCATGAACGGTGTTTTTCATTTTTTATTTCCAAATGTTATGGAATATTATAAAATTAATATATACTGGATATATATGATATTTAAATCATTGATAATATTCTTGAGATGATGTACCTATAACTTCATGGAATTTTTTTTCCAACAAGCTCAATTTTTACTCATGTACCGAACATCGACAAAAACGTTTGGTATGAACCCACATTATTAACCCATTATTATAACATTTTAATATGTGATATGAACTGAATAATAATATTCAAAGGAGGTCCTTATTCAATTATAAATTGATCAATGTTTATTATTCAGGAATATAAGGAAACAGACAAGGAAAGTCCGACATGAGGTAAGGGATCCTACCTCTCTCTTTATTTTTAAGCACTCTCTTTTATGTCATTTATTTTAAGCTCATCTTTCTTATGTTTGGGGATGTTTTTTTATAGTCCGATTACTCTACATATTATTTTCATATTATGAGAGACCCTATTTGATCTCATCAAACCATTTTTGGATGTTTTAAGTTGCGTCGTTAGGCTGCCGAGTTTTCGTACGGGATTTTTCATCTCACTTTTATTCTCGTGAAATTTATGCTATGTTTGCCACCATTTCCATTGAGTGGTGTATGTACTGCCCATTATTATACTCTTTTTGTAGTATAATTTCAATTATTTGTATTTACATATTCATTTTATTACCCTTCTTCCATGGGGTGTACGTTTCGAAAGTTACCCAAGTCGGTAAGGGAACATTCCACCCTCCTCTTTTTAAAAGATTTCATTTGTTATGTCTTTTAATTTACATATTATTATGTTGGGTTATTTTCTTCTATATCCTTATTGATGTAAAATTTATTTCCAAGTGATGAGATACCCTTTTTTCTCATCAAATCATTTTTTGAATTTTAAAGTGACGGCGTATGGTTGTCGAATTTTTACAAGGGAACGTCTTAACCCAATTTCGATTTCTTTGGGTTCAACTTGTACTTCATGAACATTGCATCCAATGTATATGTGTGAATGACCTATGATTGTTTCACACTTAAAATCCAATTATATTAGGTGTATTTATATTTCTCACACACAATTATGTGATAGATTTATCCTTAATTTAAGGATAACATCTTCATAATGGATTTCATCTCAATTTACATTTCCTTTGAGACTTCATTGTTGTTATGCACCAATTCACTCTTATATGATGTATATACTATCCTTTGACATATTATATCAAGAATTTCTTTATTCTCATGATATTATAAATTTATTATTAAATGTTATTCCGAAATTATTTGTATTCAAGAGTCTCTCATTTTGTTAAAAACTCTTTAAAAATATTATCGTTTTAAATGTTTTAAAGATTTATTATTCTAAATATTTATCTTTAATATCCATGTTTTCAAAATTATTTTCATTATTTATTTATATGGACATTAATTTTTTAAAATTATAATTCCATTAAAATCTTCAATGTGGTATTGGACACTTTGATTCAAAAATCTCTTTTAAATGGTTTTTGAAAATGGATTGATTAATTCATTATCTTGGAATTACTTATTGTGATTGAAAATGAAATGTTTTTATTGAAATGTTTATATTTGAAATATTTTATGTGTAATGGTGGTATTTGGTCATTTTACAGGTGGTTACATGAAAAACCATATGATGGGTGGTGCTGTGAATACCAGGACGGGTGGTTACATTATAACCTCCAATGCATTGGGTATGGATGTCGTCCGTATGGATATTCCATTAAGTGATATGTGTGGAAGTCAACCATGTGGTTATTGCACATAAGTATGTTTATATCCCAAGATACCTTTATATGTTATGTGATCTTTTTATGGGTTTTATGGTAATCTTTTGGTTACAAAAGGGTAAGTAATGGTCTTTTATTCAGTGAAGAATTTTTTTTACTACTTGATAAAGGTGAAATGTATTACTTTGAAAAAGTATTCTTGGTTTACTTGTTGTTTTGAAAAACTAACAGTTTTCCTCCATTGTGTATCCCTTACTGAGCTTTTTATGCTCATCCCATGTTTTTGAAATGTTTTCCACATGACTTAAAGATGAATAGGGTCATGGATGGGATCAAGGAAAGACATGTTATCTAAAAAATGGAACTAGACATATTTATTTTTAAGAGTTTTTTTTATGGAAACTTAATAGAAGTGTATACTTTGTAATCATTGAGATGTAATAGTTATGCCCTAATTATCTAAAACTCTAAACCTGAAAAGATACTCAATGTGAATTATTCATTTAATTCAATAATAAGTAATGTATGAGTTCAGGACCTTATAGTTGGTATCAGAGGTCGGTTTAGATAAATTTAGAGGGTAGAGTGGTGTTTAAGCATAAGTGACACGTTGTGTATAACCACAATGGTTATTATATTAGATAGTGTTATTATTATATTGAAGGTTGGAATGAGTTTGAGTTAACTTGGATAAGTATATCTTAGTGTTTATATTTCTATTTAGTACATGATGATTTGGTTGATATACTCACACTGACATTTTTGGTTTTAGTAAATGGATTGATCTAGCAGGCACCAAAGTGATAATGGGTTTGAAGGAAACTGTGGTGGTTCTCCGATTAAGAGACTGGATGAAATGGGGGATTTAATGAGAAATCTCGTGGTTATTCTAAACCAACTATCAGGAGTCATGATCAACCACTTGAACCTTGGTGAGTTCTCTAATTCCTCTTGTATGAGAGAACCAACTCGATGTGGAAGTTCATGTGATAATTATAATGGTAACCATTAGGGTTTATATGATCCTTACTTTTGAGGTAATTATGGGGTACTATATGTTATGATGGAAGATGAAAAGAATGAGGTAAAATTGAGGATAAATTATGTTATAATTTTTTTTTAAGATTTTATCTCTTATTGGGGAATGTTTTAAGAATTATATAGTTTTGGAAGAAGGACAACACGCAGACCGTGTGACAACCCGTCGCGTCGGACAAAGTTGTGGGAATCGAACCCACTAACAAAGTACAACTAGTATTTATCACCTACCATTGGACTAAGTGAAGTCCCTGGATATTTTGAATGATTATTTTTAGTTAGATGATTTTATGAATTAATAGTAAGTTTATTTTGGGTTATCAATGGAAATGATTAGCCTATCATGGAGGATATGCGATTAGGTTAATTAATTTTTAGTATGAGTCTGTAAGAGTAACTGATGTTATTTTTCTGAAAAATGTTATGATTTATCTTAGGAGACTATATCATTAAATTCTTTAGAGATTTGGGTTTCAATATTAGTTTGGTATACTTTGAAGAATTTTATGGATAGATGTTTATTGAATTGTCTTTGTTAAACATTGGAATTTGTTTGACAAATATTGGAGATTAGGAGTAGTTTTTCTTTTTGTAAAAAAAATATCCTTTTTGGGTCTTATCTGATCTCGTACTAAAATTTTTGGTCAGGTTTTGGTTCAGATATAAGGACATGGGAAATATATAGTTCTATTTTGTTGATTAAGCGATTCTCAAGAAGTTGAGTATAGTACTCTTAATGTGAACAAGTCTTCCTACATACTCACCTTTTGGAGAAAGTATGAGTTTGTGTAAGAAATCTAGTAAAAGTTGAAAGTCAACATGACAAGTAAGTATGTTTCCTTAAGATCAAAAATAAATTCTTCAATGAAAAGTAACATAAAAAAAATTATTCTCTGTTAACTTTTCCTACTGGGGAATCGAATACCGTTTAACCCACCACATGTTTGTGATTTTCTTGTGGTTAACTATCTCTAAAACATGTTTTCTATCACTCTCCCTCAGAACATGAACATTTTCTTTTTCTTCCATATCCATGTTTTCCTACATGGAATACTGTTATGGGTTATCTCGGGTGACCTATGTACTTCTCTTTCTTTCTTTTAAAGTGATTGTTTTACCGACTCTTTTTCAGATGTGGGACTTTCAATGATGTTTCCGAGCCCAATTTTAAAATTGCGAGGATGCAATTCCGAAAAGGGGGGAAGGATGTAACACCCCAGGAAAATAATGAATATGAAATTTTTATATTTATCCCTTTTTTTTGAAAAAAAATTATTAATATTACTTTAAAGGGAAAGCTCTTCTCGATGGCGTACCCAATACGCGACAAATATTTCCTTTGAAATCTTATGTTGCACTCTAATAATAAAATAATATTATTTTAAATGGTAGTTAACGCCTAGCCATTGTAATAGAGGGAAAGAACAGAACTAACTACAAAATTATTATATTTTTATCAAATATTTTTACTTTTTACAATAAATTATATAGGATTAAAAATGCGAATGAATCCAATTTTAAGCGTAAACATTCTAATATTCTTTAAAAGGTCGATTAACCGCCTTTTGGTATTTTTCCGATAAAGTACATTTTTAATTAATAGTGAAAAAATTTGTATTTTAATTCAAAACCGCTTTTTAATATAATTTATTTATATGATTAGATTTTTTTTTGAATTGGTTTTAAAGTCAAATTAGAATATATTTTTACCATTTAATCCAATATTGGTCATTGGAATTAATTTGACTTTGAAATTGGACATAAACTAGTGTCAATCTTTTAATAAGTATTGTTTCTTAAAAACACGCTATTTGTTTTGACAGCGGGAATTAATTATTCAATTAATTAATTCAACTTTTATGTTTTGAATTTTGTAAAATAGACATCATTTTTGAATTTGGAATATCAAATATATCTTAGGGGAAATTTTTTCTATTTTTCTGAAAAACCTCAATTTTTGATGAATAGTGAAACCACTAAGTGGTAGTTAAAGAACCTGATTTTTCATTTAAATGAAACTTTACCACCTCTGTAATTTGATTTTCCAAAATCCAACTGACATGGTTTTCATTAGGAATTAAATTTGGTTCAATAAGAATACAATAATTTTTTGTTGAATAGTAACTTTTATGTTTTACTAATCGCGACTAAAGTTAATTACTGTAATTTAAGGACAAAATAATGTTTTAATAATATGAAATGACCTAGATACATGTCCTACCCTTATTTAACATGTCATGTCCAACCATGAAAATCCATGGGTCAAATTGGGGACCCCATGGAGCCACTTTGGTTGGAAAATGACATAAATAAATTTTTATTTAATGTTAAAATAAAAATATCACAAACATGTGTTGTTTTACAAAAACAATTTTTAAATGGGGTCATAAAAGTCATATGTTTTACTATATATATTCATTACAAAGATAAAAATATTTTCTACATCATGAATTTTTTTTATTGATTTTTAGGCATTAAATAAATTAAATTATTTATGACACGATTATGATACAGCTATTAACTAATTATTTAACGATTTAATAAAATGAAACGATAATGTAAAATATATGAATTAAACTTGTAAAAAACCTATTATATGGGTGTATTTAGACCTCTTATCACCTTATCCTCGAAATATATAATTTTGGGACCTTTAAAATCCAAAAAAGAATTTTATAATAAAGTAACGTTTTATAACATTCCAAGAGTGCCCCTCCGCTCCTCTTATAAAAGGCCCCCGCCTATACCACCTTACCCACACCTCTCACGCCTTTGGCTTGGACACCCCCTACCCATTTTGTCTATCCACATCCCTCTCTTACCCCTAGAAGCCTCACTTTGGGTAGAAGTCTTTCCCAAGGAAGTCTTTGAGCTCAAATCAAAAAGAGTTACCCGATTTAAAGGTAGTGTCTTCTCTTGTGTTCTTATGTTTTATTTTTCTTCTAAAACCCCCTAAACTCATTTTATTCCTTTATTTTGTAACAACACCAGTATCTTAAATATACTAGGTTGTTTTTATAACAAGGATTTGAGATACACTTACACGCACATCCGTCTAATGGTTATAAGAACATACTTTATCTGTGGATGGAGAATTACTGCCTCACGAAACAATGATTGTTCAATATTCTTTTAAAAACTTTAAAGGTGTCCAATAACATGTCACTATATTTATATATGATATATAATATGTTATGTTTTTCTTAAGAATCTGTATTTTTCATTTATGGCATACCTTTATGGTTTCCATTATGGGTAAACACGATATCTTCATTTTAGGAAGTGCAGACTACCGCCCCCTCAAAATGATTTTATTCGTTAATGCCATATGTGGGATGTATAAAGGATGGAATTAAGGGTATTACATATGATATCCTACAGGAATTATAATATACCTTTATATCATTATTATTTCATTCCATTGAATTCAAAAAAAATTGAAAGTGGTGTTTATGCGTATGTACGACATACCATCTCCATGAACGGTACATTTCATTTCTTATCTCAAAATGTTATGTACTATTATAATTACATATATATATAATGGTTATATATGTAATATAATACATCTAAATGATGGATATAATTTTGGAATTATAATATATATATCTGTCTTTTAGATTTAATACCATTATTATGACAAAAAAGATGAATGTAGCGTTAATGTGTACGTACGGCCTACCGTCTCCATGAATGGTGTTTTTCCATTTTTATTTCCAAATGTTATGGAATTGTATAAAATGAATATATAATGTATATATATGATATTTAAATCAATTATAATATTCTGGAGATGATGTACCTATAACTTCATGGAAAATTATTTTCCAACAAGCTCAATTTTGACTCATGTACCGAACATCGACAAAAACGTTTGATATGAACTCACATTATTAACCCATTATTATAACATTTAAATATGTGATATTAACTGAATAATAATCTTTAAAGGAGTTCCTTAAGAAATTATAAGTTGACCAATGATTATTATTCATTAATATAAATAAACGAACCAATAATGTCGGACTTGTGATAAGGGATCCTACCACTCTCTTTCATTTTAAGCACTCTCTTTTATGTCATTTCTTTTATGCTCAACTTTCTTATGTTTGGGGATGTTATTTTATATTAATATTACTATAAATTTTCGGTTCATATGATGATATACCCTATTTGATCTCATCAAAATATTTTTGGATGTTTTATGTGGCATCATTAGGCTGCCGAGTTTTTGTAAGAGATTTTTTATCTCACCTTTATTCCCGTGACATTTATGCTACGTTTTCCACCATTTCCTTTGATTGGTGTATGTAATTCCAATTAGTATACTCTTTGTGTAGTATAATTTCAATTATGGGTATTTACATCTTCATTTATTAACCTTATTCCATGGGGTGTATGTTTCGAATGTTACCCAAGTCAATAAGGGAACATTTCACCCTCCTCTTTTTAAAAGACTTCTTTTGTTATGTCTTTTAATTTACATATTATTATTTTGGGATATTTTCTTCTATATCCTCATTGATTTAAAATTAATTTCCATGTTATGAGATACCCTTTTTTTCTCATCAACTCATTTTCTAAATTTTAAAGTGACGTCCTTAGTCTATCGAATATTTACAAGGGAACGTCTTAACCCAATTTCGATTTCTTTGGGTTCAACTTGTACTTCTTGAACATTTCATCCAATGAATATGTGTGAATTACCTATTATTTCTTTACACTTAATATCCACTTATATTGGGTGTATTTATATTTCTCAAACAAAATTATGTGACAGATTTATCCTTAATTTAAGGATACCATCTTTATAATGGATTTCATCTCAATTTCCATTTCCATTGAGACTTAATTGTTGTTATGCACCAATTCACTCTTATATGGTGTATATACTATCCTTTGACATTTTATATCATGAATTCCTTTATTCTCATGATATTATAAAGTTCTGATTAAAAGTTATTCCACAATTATTTGTATTCAAAAGTCTCTCATTTTTTTAAAAACTCTTTAACCAAAATATCGTTTTAAATGTTTTAAAGATTTATTATTCTAAATATTTATCTTTAATGTCCATGTTTTCAAAAATGTTTTCCAGAATTAATTTATATGGACATTAATGTATTAAAATTATAATTCCATTAAAATCTTCAATGTTGTATGGGACACTTTGATTAAAAAATCTCTTTTCAGTGGTTTTAGAAAATGGATTGATTAATTCAATATCTTGGAATTACTTATTGTGATTGCAAATGAAATGTTGTTATTTAAATGTTTATATTTGCAATATTTTATGTGTAGCTATGGTACTTGGACATTTTATGATTGGTTACATGATAAACCATATGACGGGTGGTTCCGTGAATACCAGCACGGGTGGTTACGTTATAACCTCCAATGCATTGGGTATGGAAGTTGGCCGTATGGCTATTCCATTAAGTGATATGTGTTGAAGTAGACCATGCCGTTATTCCACTTAAGTATGATTATGTCCCAAGATACCATTATATGTTATGTAATCTTTATATGGGTTTTATGGTAATGTTTTCGTTACAAAAGGTTATGTAATGATCTTTTATTCAATGAAGAATTTTTTTTACCACTTCATAAAGGTGTAAAGTATTACATTGATAAATTATTCTTGTATTACTTGTTGTTTTGAAAAAATAATAGTTTTCCTTCTTTGTGTATCCCTTACTGAGCTTTTTATTCTCATCCCAAGTTTTTGAAATGTTTTCAACAAGACTTAAAGATGAATAGGGTCAAGGATGGGATCAAGGAAAGACATGTTATCTAAAATATGCAACTACACATGTTTCTTTTTAAGAGTTTTTATTTTATTTAAACATAGTAGAAGTGTATACTTTGTAATCTTTGAGATGTAATAGTTATGTCCTAATTCTATAATACTCTAAACCTGAAAAGATCCTCAATGTGAATTATCCATTTAATTGAATAATAAGTAATGTATAAGGTCGGGGCCTTATAGTTGGTATCAAAGGTCGGTTTAGATAACTTTAGAGGTTAGAGTGTTGTTTAAGTATAAGTGGCACGTTGTGTATAACAACAATGGTTATTATATTAGATAGTGTCATTGTTATTTTTATGTTTGGAATGAGTTTGAGATAACATGGATATGTATATCTTAGAGTTTATCTTCCTCTTTAGTACATGATGATTTTTTTGATATACTCACACTAACCTTTTTGGTTTTAGTAAATGGATGGATCTAGTCGGCACCAAAGTGACAATGGGTTTGAAGGAAACTGTGGTGGTTCTCTGATTAAGAGACTGGATGAAATAGGGGATTCAATGAGAAATATCATGGTTATTCTAAACCAACTATCAGGAGTCATGATCAACCACATGAACCTTGGTGAGTTCTCTAATGCCTCTTGTACGAGAGAACAAACTCGATGTGGAAGATCATGTGATAATTATAAAGGTAAACATTAGGGTTTATATGATCCTTACTTTTAAGGAAACTATGGGTTACTATATGTTATGATGGAAGATGAAAGGAATGAGGTAAAATTGAGGTTAAATTATGTTATAGTTATTTTTGAAGATTTTATCTCTTATTGGGGAATGTTTTAAGAATTATATTGTTTTAGAAAAAGGACAAAACACAGACAATGTGACACCCCGTCGCGTCGGACAAAGCTGCCGGAATCGAACCCATAACCAAAGTGCAACTGGTATTTATCGCCTACCACTGGACTACGTTAAGTCCCTGGTTAGTTTGAATGATTCTTTTTAGTTAGATGATTTTAGGAATTAAGAATAAGTTGATTTTGGGTTATCAATGGAAATAATTAGCCTATAATGGAGGATATGTGATTAGGTTAATTAATTTTCAATATGAGACTGTAAGAGTAACTGATGTTATTTTGGAGAAAAATGTTAAGAATTATCTTAGGAGACTATGTGATTAAATCTTTTAGAGATTTGGGTTTCAATCTTAGTTTGGTTTTCTTTGATGAATTTTATGGATTGATGTTTATTGAATGCTCTTTGTTGAACTTTGAGTTTTGATTGACAAATTTTAGAGATTGGGAGTAGTTTTTATTCTTTTTAAAAAAATATCCTTTTTGGGTATTATTTGATCTTGTACTAAACTTTTTGGTTTGTTTTTGGTTGAGATATAAAGACATGGAAAATATATAGATCTCTTTTGTGGATTACGTGATTCTCAAGAAGTTGAGTATAGTACTCTTAATGTGAACAAGTCTTCCTAAATACCCGTATTTTGGAGAAATTATGAGTTTGTTTAAGAAATCTAGTAAGAGTTGAAAGTCAACATGACAAGTAAGTTTGTTTCCGTAAGAACAAAAATAAATTCCTCAATGAAAATTAACTTAATAAAAATGTTTTCTGTTAACTTTTCCTATTGGGGAATCGAATACCATTTAACCCACCACAAGTTTGTGATTTATTTGTGGTTAACTTTCTCCTAAACATGTTCTCTATCACTCTCCCTCAGAACCTGACCCTTTTATTTTTCTTCCATATCCATGTTTTCCTACATGGAATCCTAGTATGGGTTAGCTCGGGTGACCTATGTACTTCTCTTTCTTTCTTTTAAAGTGAATGTTTTACCGACTCTTATTCGGATGTGGGATTTTCAATGATGTTTTCGAGCCCAATTTTGAAATTGCGAGGATGCAATTCCCAAAAGGGGGGAAGGATGTAACACCCCAGGTAAATAGAGAATATTAAATTTTTATATTTATCCCTATTTGTGAAAAAATAATATTAATAATAATTTAAATGGAATGCTATGCTGGATGGCGTACCCAATACGCGACAACGAGTTCCTTTGAAATCTTACGTTGCACTCTAATAATAAAATAATATTATTTTAAATGGTAGTTAACGCCTAGCCATTGTAACGGAGTGAAAGAATGGAACTAAATAGAAAATGATTATATATGTTTATCAAATATTTTTACTTTTTACAATAAATGATAGAGGATTAAAAATGCGAATGAATCCAATTTAAAGCGTAAACATTCTAATATTCATTAAAAGGTCGATTAAACACCTTTTGATGGATACCCTCATTTAAATCCACTTTTTTACAATTTTATGTGTTATATTTTACAAAATAAAATTATTCTTTATAATTGGGACATCAAAATTTACTTTGTGTAAATTTTAGGTATTTTTCCGATAAAGTTCATTTTTAATGAATAGTGCAAAATGTTGTATTTTAATTCAAAATCCCTTTTTAATCTAATTTATTTATATGAATAGATTATATTATGAATTTATTTTAAAGTAAAATTAGAATATATTTTTACCATTTAATCCAATAGTGGTCATTGGAATTAATTTCACTTTGAAATTGGACTTAAACTAGTGTCAATCTTTTAATAGATATTGTTTCTTAAAAACATGCCATTTGTTTTGAAAACGGTAATTAATTATTAAATTAATAAATTCAACTTTTATTTTTTGAATTTTGTAAATTAGACATCATTTTTGAATTCGGGATATCAAATATAGCTTAGGGTAAATTTTCGGTATTTTTCTGAAAAACATCAATTTTTGATGAATAGTGAAACCACTATGTGGTAGTTAAAGAAACTGATTTTTCGTTTAAAAGAGTCTTTAACACTTTTGTAATCTGACTTTCAAAAATCCGACATACATGGTTGTAATTAGGATGTAAAATACATTTAAATAAGATTAAAATAAATTTCTGTTGAATAGTAACTTTTAAGTTTTATTAATCGCGATTAATGGTAATTACTGTAATTTAAGGTAAAAATAGTGTTTTAATAATATGAATGACCTAGATACATGTCCTAACATAATAGTATGTGTCATGGCCGACCAAGACAATCCATGGGTCAACATGGCGACCCCATGAAGCCACTTTGGTAGTAAAATGTCATAAATAACTTTTTATTTAATGTTAAAATAAAAATGTCACAAACATGTGTTGTTTTACTAAAAAAAATCAATGGGGTTATACAAGTCATATTTTTTACTCTAAATATTCATTAGAAATCTAAAACGATTTCCTACATCTTGTATTTTTTTTTTAATTTTTAGACATTAAATAAGTTAAATTATGTATGACACCATGATGATGCAACTATTACCTCATTATTTAACGATTTAAATAAAATGAAAAGATAATGTAAACTATAAGACCTAAACTTGTAAAAAAACCTATTGGATGGGTGGATTTAGAACCCTTATAACTTTATCCTAGAAATAAATAATTTTGGGACCTTTAAAATACGAAAAACATTTTATAATAAAGTAACCTTTTATAATATTCCAAGAGTGCCCCTCCTCTCCTCTTATAAAAGGCCTCCACCTCTACCAATTTACTCACACCTCTCAAGCCTTTGGCTCGGCCAAAACCTGACCATTTTTTCGCTCCACATCCCTCTCTTACCCCTAGTAGCCTCACATTGGGCAGAAGTATTTCCAAGGAAGCCTTTGATCTAAAATCAAAAAGAGTTACCTGATTTAAAGGTAGTGTCTTCTCTTGTGTTATTGTGTTTTATTTTTCTCCTCCAACCCCCTAAAATAAATTTATTCCTTTATTTTGTAACAAAAACAGTATCTTTTAACACCTTTAAAGGTGGCCATTAATTTTTCATTATATTTATATATGATATATAATATGTTTATGTTTTCTTTAAGCTTTTGTATTTTTCATCTATGTCATACCTTTATGGTTTCCATTATGGGTAAACGCGTTATCTTCATTTTAGGAAGTGCGGACTACCACCCACTCAAAGTGATTTGATTTGTTAATGTCATATGTGGGACGTATAAAGGATTAAATTAATTTAATTACATATGATATCCTACTTTAATTATTATATACCTTTATATAATTATTATTTCAGTCCATTGAATACAAAAAAATGAAATTAGAGTTCATGCGTACGTACGGCTTACCGTCTCCATGAACGGTACATTTCATTTCTTATCGTCAAATGTTATGTACTATTATAAGTACATATATATAATGGATATATATATAATATATTACATCTAAATTATGGATATAATTCTATAATTATAATATATATATCTCTCTTTTAGCATTAATTCCATTATTATGACAAAAAAGATGAAAGTAGCGTTCATGCGTATGTGCGACCTACCGTCTTCATGAACGGTGTTTTTGATTTTTTATTTCAAAATGTTATGGAATAGTATAAAATTAATATATAATGGATATATATGATATTTAAATCATTGATAATATTCTGGAGATGATGTACCTATAACTTCATGGAAATTTCTTTTCCAACAAGCTCAATTTTGACTCATGTACCGAACATCGACAAAAATGATTGATATGAACTCACATTATTAACCAATTATTATAACATTTTATTATGTGATATTAACTGAATAATAATCTTTAAAATAGTTCCTTAAGAAATTTTAAATTGACCAAAGTTTATTATTCAGGAATATAATGGAATGAACAAGGCAAGTCAGACTTGAGGTAAGGGATCCTACCTCTCTCTTTCTTTTTAAGCACTCTCGTTTTTGTAATTTCTTTTAAGATCATCATTATTATGATTGGGGATGTTATTTTATATTAATATTACTTTAAATTTTCTGTTCATATGATGATATAACCTATTTGATCTCATCAAACCATTTTTTGAAGTTTTATGTGGCGCCGTTAGGCTGCCGAGTTTTCGTAAGGGATTTTTCATCTCACTTTTATTCTTGTGACATTTTTGCTACGTTTGCCACCATTTACTTTGAGTGTTGTACGTACTGCCCATTATTATACTCTTTGTTTATTATAATTTCAATTATGGATATTTACATCTTCATTGTATTACCCTTCTTCCATGGGGTGTACGTTTCAAAAGTTACCCAAGTCGGTATGTGAACCTTTCACCCTCCTCTTTTTTAAACACATATTTTGTTGTGTCTTTTAATTTACATCTTATTATGTTGGGATATTTTCTTCTATATCCTTATTGATGTAAAATTTATTTCCAAGTGATGAGATACCCTTTTTGTCTCATCAACTAATTTTCTGAATTTTAATGTGACATCGTTAGGCTGTCGATTTTTTACAAGGGAACGTCTTAACCTAATTTCGATTTCATTGGGTTCAACTTGTACATCTTGAAACTTTTATCCAATGAATATGTATGAATGACCTATGATTGTTTCACACATAATATACACTTATATTGGGTTTATTTATATTTCTCACACATAATGATGTGATTGATTTATCCTTAATTTAAGGATACCATATTTATAAGGGATTTCATCTCAATTTACATTTCCATTGAGACTTCATTGTTGTTATGCACCAATTAACTCTTATATTGTGTATATACTGTCCTTTGACATATTATATCATGAATTCCTTTATTCTCATGAAATTATAAAGTTCTAATTAAAATTTATTCCTCCATTATTTGTATTCAAGAGTCTCTTATTTTGTAAAAAACTCTTTAACAAAAATATCGTTTTAAATGTTTTAAAGATTTATTATTCTAAATATTTAACTTTAATGTCCATGTTTTCAAAATGGTTTTCAGTATTTATTTATATGGACATTAATTTTTTAAAATTATAATTCCATTAAAATCTTCAAAGTTGTATGGGGTACTTTGATTCAAAAATCTATTTTAAATTCTTTTTGAAAATGGATTGATTAATTCAATATCTAGGAATTACTTATTGTGATTGCAAATGAAATGTTGTTATTGAAATTTTTATATTTGCAATATTTTATGTGTAATGATGGTACTTGGTCATTTTATGGGTGGTTATGTGATAAACCATATGATGGGTGGTGTCGTGAATACCAGGACGGGTGGTTACGTTATAACCTCCAATGCATTGGGTATGGAAGTCAGCCGTATGGCTATTCCATTAAGTGATATGTGTGGAAGTCGACCATGTGGTTATTCCACTTCAGTATGTTTATGTCCCAAGATACCTTTATGTGTTATGTGATCTTTATATGTGTTTTATGGTAATCTTTTGGTTACAAATGGGTATGTAATGATCTTTTATTCCGTGAAAAGTTTTTTTACTACTTCATAAAGGTGAAAAGTATTACTTTGAAAAAGTATTCTTGGTTTACTTGTTGTTTTAGAAAACTAACTGTTTTCCTTCTTTCGGTATCCCTTATGGAGCTTTTTATGCTCATCCCATGATTTTGAAATGTTTTCCACAGGACTTACAGATGAATAGGGTAAATGATGGGATCAAGGAAAGACATGCTATCTAAAACATGGAACTAGAAATGTTTCTTTTTATGAGTTTTTATTTTATGGAAACCTAGTAGAAGTGTATACATTGTAATCATTGAGTTGTAATAGTTATGTCCTAATTCTATAACACTTAAACTTGAAAATATCATCAATGTGAATTATTCATTTAATTCAATAATAAGTAATGTATAATGTCGGGGCCTTATACGTGTTTTCTATGAAAACATTACATGATAAGAATTTATTCATTTGTAATGAAATTTTATATATAAAAGTTAATTAATATCCACTCAGCCCCTTTATAAATTTCTCTATCTGATAATTTTCATAAAACAATTATGATATGAAAACATTTGTTTCATCACCCCTTCTTGATCCCATGTGGCTTCATCAATCAAATGGTTCCACCCATTATCCTTACTAGGTTACTTTTTTTTATAAAATTTAATCTACTATCTAATATTTTCCCCAGATACTCCTTTTGGAATAGATCATTCATCAATTGAAAAATCACTAGACACATCACATGTGAGGGGTCTAGTATAATCTCCCTCCAAAGGGATACATAAAACACAACACGTACCTAAGATATGTTTTGTAGGAGTTATCATTGGTTGAACACTACTATATTGTAATCAAGGATCTATAATCAATTGATATATCTTGGAATAATACTTCAATTCATCTCAATCCTCATGTATTTCTTCCATGGTTATATATAATAGAACACATTATCTCCAAAATCAAATAATAATTTTCATCAATGGTTGTATAAAAATATTTTCTGTCAACATTTTTTGGATTTAATATGAAGCTATATGCTTAAACCATATCTATATTATCATGGATTAGATCAGGTTCCATCAACTTCCACTCTCCAAATTCTTCCCATCATTTTATATTATGAAAACTTTACACATATATTGCCTTATAAGGTTCTATTTGAATGCTACAATGGATTTTTATTGTATACGGAAACTCAAATCAGGGATTGTTATAGTCCCATCATCTTTTGAAATATATTGAGCATGATCTCAGTATATTATCATGAAATTGAGCGGTGTAATCATATTTTACATCCATCTAATAAAGATATCAATTTTTGAAAATATAGTTTATATAATATTCTTGTTAATGGAATATCTAGATCCTAGAGGTAAACAAGGGATCTTGATCACAAAAAAAGGAGTATATAACTCCTTGTAGTCTCACGAAATCAATTATTCATATCATACGATGTTGGTCTAGAGGAAAATCCTCCAGGAAAATCCTCCATGATAGCAATATAAATTGAATATCTATGCACATAGTATTGGAGTTAAAAAAATTTATAGTTTTATGGGAAACATATGCTAGTTCTAAGCCATATAAATCCATCTTTAGCAATATTAGAATATAGTGAATTCTCTAACTTTTTCAATAGCACATCACCATTCTTTTTGGGTTCCTTGATCTTCTAAATAACAGATGGTTGATAAGTTATTTAAAAAATTTATGATCATTTCATCTTAATTATAACAATATTTGTTATTTGATCTACTAATAATATTAGATTTATTAAAAAACTCATCATAGATATGGATATAAAATCATTTTATCTAATAGAATATATCAATTTATTCACCTTACTAGGATGTAAATGGGTTAATAAATCATAACCCTTTACCATATCTAACCACCATTTCTATTAAATGATTATATCCATTTTTGTGAATATTTAATAGAGACATTGGTGTTCTATATATATGCTATACTTATCTCTATAGTGGTAATGTCACCAAATTGTCAATGTAAATATCACTACATTCAATCCTAGGTTATTTTTTGGTTAGAGTGTCTCACAAATCATCATTTGTTTTCATTAATAAGTTTCAACTTTTATGTGTTGCGTGAGTAAAAAATACAATCCCATTTTAGATTCATCATTGTAAAGAAGTAAACTATTTCCTTATTGGTGGGTAGTGTGCACACATGAAGTGATTATCATATTATTTAACTATTAATTATGAATTAAAATTAATTATTCCTCATAAAATAGACTCCATTAGAAGTTTCATTAGTTAATTGGAATGGAAATCACGATTCGTTTCTCAAAATTCAATGCTCATATCTAGATAATCCAAGGAAACTGTGAATTTATATCACCTATGTTGTCCAGATCCATACATCAATCATCTATATTCTAAAAGTCTCTATTTATATCCTTTTTATGGAGATAACATTCAGAATGAATGTTAATTTTTAGATCCATAACTCACAGATAGTGTACTTTACAAATAATGATTCATTTAAAGATGTATTCTACAAAAAAAATCAAATTCTCCTCATGTCCCTCCTTTATATTTGATTATATAATAATTTCATCTATAATGAATACCAAAAATATGTTGAGGTAACCTCTAATGAATTTATTCATCAATTCGATGAATATATATTGAGAATTAGTGTGTCCAAATTGTATCACTATGAACATATAGTTATCATACATTCCATGAAATTACAATTGGGGGTATCCTCAATCGTTACCATTACATGATATTATCCTAACCGAATATCCACTATAAATAAGTAGTTACCTCATCATAGATATATAATAAAGTCGTAAATATTTTTCATGGTATACTTTTCTTATCCATGATATCATATAGACCATGATAATTAACGGGTTGGTGTATTGACCCTACTTCATCATGAAGAAGATAACAGATACACCTTTTGATGAATCACTTGGGCATATGGACCCTTTATCTAGATTCTTATATGGTTTCCACATCAAACCCTCATGTTCAACAATGATCATTTTATATATAGTCTTGGATAGTGGACATCGACATGTTATAACCATAATTGAGTACTAAAAGACATGTCATATTATATGAACAATAAATTCATTATGAAACATATCAGCATAATCCCTTAAAATGGGCATGGTATCATGGATGATATGTTCCTTGATCTAAATAATTTAATATTGATATGATTTTTTATAATGTATCAATATTAATTATTGATTTAATGATACTGATGTATATTTATCCTCTTAATTTTCCCTGAATAGACTCATAGAGATATTTTTTATGTGGAAGGTGACTTCCTTCTCTGTAAAATTTATTTTTCCCCTCTACAAAGAAATCCACTCCATACCCAAAAATTAATTCAAATATGGAAAAAGAAAATATCACAATGTTCTCTAGTATGGGCATCCCACAAATACGGATATGTGATGAGGTATTTAATTTGGATACAATAATTTCCCAAATTTTCATTTTCATTGATAGATTTACTTCCATGTTTTTCTTTGTTATTTAGTAGGTCTACTAGACAAGCATGATAAAAAAAATTCCTAAAATCATATTAAAATGGCATATTGAGTATTACTAAATTAATAATAGGTGTATATGTAATAATATTATTGTTTAGATTCAGCATATCATTTATATATTCTTAATACCATCTTTTCTCTTTGGGACATGGAGTTTTTGTCTTCAGTTTTCAAAAACAACCATTAGGTTAGTGAATTGGTTCACATAGTGTCATTTATCATTGCAGTATAGACAACGACTAGAAGGATGAAGTTTGATAGAACCATTCCATTCATATATCACATTAGTGGGTTACTCGAAATGAAATTCTCAAGTTATATACTCCTTCATAATGCTCCGAAATAATATCCACGTCTTGTTATATTTTTTATGATTCTTCCTACACTTATGAAATGATTAATATTGGATTTATAGACACTATAAGTTTTATTCATCATACGTCAAGGATACGAAATCATTATTTCCCTTCAATATCCTTTCCCTTGATACAAGTTAGAGTAAAAAATATATATTTTGACTTCCAGGACACACCATAAAATATCATTGAACCTATAAAACTCTAGAAACACCAAAACATTTCAGTAGATTAGTATTTTCCTACCAAACAAGGTGTTATTGTTACATTTTGTGGTAATGAAAAATCCATTGATGTGTCGTTCAGGTCATCCACACTTTCCAATGTGTTCCATTTCATATTTTTCATCCTTTGCATTGAGTCTATAAAAATCACACTCAATTTTCAATCGAAGAGTTTGGGGGTAATATATATACTTTTTTGTAATTAGATACACACCAACACTTCAGTTACTTCTTCATTATTCACATATTATATGAATTTTTAAATTAATTACTTCCTCCAACCATAAAATGAATAACTAGTAATATAAATTATTTCTATGTTAATTAAAGAATGTAAAATATAATTTCAGTGGATTATATACATTATTTGATAATTAAGGGGTAATAATATCCACTGAAATACTGAGTCCATTTTCAGATAAATGTATCAATTGTGACATTTTTCATTCATAGGGGTTTCGTTTGACTACATAATTTGATTTTAATTTAAAAATTGATTTAATTGAAAAATTACCATTAAGATATTTTTGATTCCTACTCACATTGGGTTGTGCATATCATTTGCGAAGTCATCACATTTCCCCTCACATTGGATGTTGACTAAGTTTCTAATATATATTGATATTAAATAAAAATAAATGAGAAATTTTAAATTAGGAATATAAAAAAACAAATTAATAAATAAGGTATGAGGGTTTTAGAAACTATAAAAACATTAAAGAGAAAGTATAAATACGGAAGGGAATACTCCTTAATGTCATATATTCTATAACCTACAAATTAAAATGTTTTGATATATGTTATTCAATATCTATTTCATAATAAAAAATCTCATATGTGTTTTTTTAATTTATAATGGTTTGTAAATGGAATGTGAATTTTACAATGTGTATCCCCTGGGAATGTCATTCAATGTTTAGAAAATAGCCTTTTTTGATGCCCAAGGCGATGATTGAGTCAAATACTATTTCACTATTTTTGACGTTATTATCCCTAGGTAATACTTTCATAGTGCCACATACACATATAGTATCAATACCAGGATGTAAAATCATGGAAACCACATAATATGATCATTAAAATATTTTGGGGATGTTTTCATATGTTCAGTCTTATCCTAACAGTTTCACTTACATTTTTCAATTCCCAGTCCTTAAAACAAATATACATCATTTTAATACTATATATGAATGACCATTAAATTAATAAACATACATTGATGACTGATTACAAAATATTCTCTGAATTAGACCCCACTAATTATAAGGCTTATTTTATTTTCGTAAAAAGGTATATGATAAAAAATCATGAAATATAATTCAAATACATTAACTAAAACTCTATAACATGACCTTAAATTACCTTGATTATCTAAAAATACGCTCGATAACCGTGGGATATACAAAAGAATGTAGTGAGATATAATAACCATTAAGCGAACAGTAAATTAATAACATGATGAAATAAATACATTTGATACCAAAGGAATATTAAGGTAACATATGATTGGTTATAATAAAAATTTCTATCATTGATGAATGATATAAATGAAAATATAAATCCAACATGATTGTTTAGAAAAAAACATACAACATGGAATCATAAAAAAATTCCAGTTTAACCATCACAACATCATAACATAGTGTTCTTATAATATACTATATTTCACTGTAAATCTATTTTATGAAATAAATACATTACCAAATGTCTTTTTGGGTAATATAATTTTTTCACCAACTATGTCCTTTATATCTCTCACATTCATATGTTTGAAATACAGATCATGAAAAATAATGATTAATTATATCATTTTTAATCCTATTATGATGTAATTCATGTTTCCTAAATTGATGTACCTAATAAATGAAGGATTGGTTCATATAGTTGGAAGACCTAGGGTGGTGATGTGAATGGTTATTCGCTGCATAAATGTTTTTAATGGAAAATTAGAAGATAATTTTGGAAGCATTATAAGGGTACATTTAGATGCAAGGTAGGGTTTAATGAGAGTGAAACGTGTCAATCATAACTTATAAATTATTATTATATTATGAGAGATGGGTAAGAAAATATCCAAACAAAACTATTTCGAAATCAATTGGCTTGATATAATCATTTTTAATGAATATGGTGGAAAAGGATAAGATCACATATGTTGAGAGGACACTTTTAAAAGCTTCGTAGGATCTTTTAAAATAATGATTCCAACCTACATGGTGTTTAGAGAGGTAATATATATTTAAATTCAAGATAAATGTGTGGTTATTATAGTTTAATGGGATGTTATATGGGTTTTTATAGGAAAAGATAAGGTAATTATATGTTTATTTCAAAACATATATTTTAGAAACTAAATGATAAATTAATCTAAACCACAATCCATCTAATGGTTTTACACATGGCTATTTAGCATGTGGCGTGGAAGTAGTTAATTTATAAGGTTATGAACCAAACACAATCAAATAATACCATAAGGGATGTAAAAGTTAGTCATTATTTAAGTAATTTATTTTAAAATATTAAAATATAATATTTATTTTGGATTAATTATTAATTATTTTAAATAAATATAAAATAACATAAACCACTATATATTAAAGGGAATGTATAAATTATTAGATACACTCATTATTATTTATATTATGACATTTGTGATTTTAGGATGTAATCATGCTAACCTTATATTTATACCATATTTGAAATTTACAAAAAAATCAACCTGATCTGAAAATTATCAAAAAGACACTTTTGGATAATTTTTATTTTATTATTTGAAAAATAATTATCCAAATATGAAAAATTCACATCACTATATTAAAAATCCATTTTTGTTGAAAAATAATATTGTCCATAATGTTAATTGACTCTTAATACAATTAAAATTACATTACATATTATAATATTATATTATCATTTATATTTTAATAAATATTATTAAATAAGTCTATTTTTTAAAAATAATTTTTAAAATTTTTTATGAATTCATAAGTATGAATTTATTTAAAAAATATATTTCCCTAAAAAAATTACTCATCATATTAAAATTTGATTCGTATAAAACATATAATTTAATCATTATAATGTAATAATAAAATATAAATATAGTCATTGTTTTACTAAAGATAAAATAAATAAAAATTCATAAAAATAGTGTCAAGATACATAGAGTCTTATTGAACCATTGTATTCTATAAGGGCATGTTATAGTATTGTAAAAATTTCATAAGGTCATTCCAAAAAGATGGTCCAGGACATGATCTCGACAAAACTTTACTACTCATGTAAATAGTCTCATTCATGGATTAGTTATTTAATCTCAGCTTGGAATTAGTCAGGAACAAATACCATTAATGGCATCTCCCTCAGATGCTTTGACAAAGGGGAATCATATGTTATGATACTAATACAAGTGTTCACTACTTCCTCTATATTTTTGATCTAGATGTTTTCATAATCCTTAATATTCTAATATTAATGGTCACTAAACAATAACTATTCTATACATACTTATAATGCCTAAAACCAGTTTACATCGGAATCGATATAACTTATAATGATTCAAAATAGGAAAATATGTGTATGTGTTATATATGATTACATTACAGAATAAATTATTTATTCCATCAAAATAGAGTTTCATTTATAAAATTGCTTGTTTTTCAACAAAATATATACATAGGAGTTATAAATAACTAGAAAGGACCAATAGTTTGGTGTGGTTATGACCTGTATTTGGAATCACGTTGTTACCATCCACCATCCTAATTTGTATTGAACCGAACATTAGATTCATATTTTTTCAAGGGAAAAAATATAATAGGTGATAAATACAGTAGTAAACCTGTGTATTAGACACAACCATACATATATTAAGGTTAGTATTATCTTATTGAGAGGTGAATATCATAAAAACATATCATTTATTTTAGTTCATTTGCTTTTATGTAAAAATAAATAAGGAAAAATGTAATCATGATGATAAATTATCTATGAGGAAAATGCATAAATGTTATTCATTGATTCAAAATGAACCCAAATTTAACCACCCATCTTTCATAGTGTAGTGAATGACCTAAATTGGAACTATAAATTTTTATGAGAGTTCCAATGAAACAATGATTGGATTATCTATCTAATAACATTTTATTTTTTAATATTTTTATTATCTTCTCTGAATATACTTTGATGTAAACTTTTGGTTATGAATATTTTACAAAAAAATGATAATTATATCTCTACAAAAAATATTTTCAAAACAAAAAGAATAATTTAATGGAATATGAAGAATGACCCTCTCTGATTCCATCAAAATGATTCTCTTATCCTTTTTTATATATGTGTTATGTGATACTATGGAAATTGTAGAATATGATATAAAAATTACAACTATGGAGAACCCCCACCATCCTACCATAAGTGTACAATGTAATTAATGTGATCATGAAGATGGTGATTACTATTTTAAAAATATTCTACATGTACAATAACCAAATGGAAGTGATAATACATTTTATTACAAAATAAATCTATATTTTCCATAGTTAAAATAAATTTATGATGATTTCCTTGTGAAATGGTTTTATTTATAAGTGATATTTCTTAATTTTATATGAAAGAAGTCACACTAAATGAAGGTGAATCTAATAATATGGAGTTGGATTTTCATAAAAATTAATTGAATGATTTAAATCTCTCTATAATGTTTTGGACCTATGAAAAACAAAACATGGATCATTAAATATAAAATGCCCCAACCTTAAACGTTACTTAATATTGAATTAAATTAATAATTCACATTTCGGATCTTTTCAGGTCTAGAGCATTATTTAATTAGGCCACAACTTATATATAACATCTTGATTTTAACAATTAGACACTTCTAGTCACTTTCCATTATTTTCAAAAAAATAGAAGCTCTTGGAAAAAGAAACATGTTTAGTTCTAGGTTTTAGACATCATGAAATTTTCATGATCCCGTACTTGACCCTATTCATCTTTATCTCATTTGAAAAACATTTCGAAACATGGGATGATCATAAAAAATCATTAAGGGATATATAAATAAATAAAACAATAGGTCTTGGGATAACGTGAAAATCATGAATACTTTATCATAATGTAATACTTTCCAACATTACAATGTAGTAAAAACACATCAATGAATATAAGATATTTTCTTACTATTTTTTTAACCAAATGGTTATGATAAAGACCCTACAAATCATAATATAACATATAAATCCACTTTGGACATAAACATACTTAAATGGAATAATTATATGATCGACATACACACATATCACTAAATTGAGAAGTCATAATGCCGACATCCATACCAAATGCATCGGAGCGTATAACATAACCACCCATCCTTAGTTTATCACGAAACCACCCTTTATTTGTTTTACCATGTCTTGTCATTGGTTTATCACGTAATTACCTGTCAAATGTCTATGTACCATTATATAATCAGAACACATAAAATTTTACAAATATGAAAATTTCAGTAATAAAATAACATTTTCCATATCACAAAATCATTTCATGATATTGAATTACTCAGTCCATTTAAAAAACCATTTTCTATGAGAAGACACCCAAAAAAAGTAATGAGGGATTTTGTATCCTTTTAAAAACATTAGGTATTACAGAGGAATCCAAATAACGATTACGGTGGTGGAGAGGTAATTATAGATACAAATGTTAAAAATATTTCTTTTATAATTTAGTAAAATGCTACATAGAAAAAACCCATTGTATTAAATTAAAATTCAAAAGACATAATTATACACCATGTAAATGAAGGAGGTGTATATTATCAAAATATGCCATAATAAAATGAGATTGAGACAAAGTCCCTTACCTACTGTCCGACTTGAATTTTTCATTATTTAATTTCATGTATAATTAAAATAAGTTAATTAATCATTTGTTTATAAACTTTTTTAATTTTATTATTCCTTTTAGACCACTTATTTACTTCTTATAAATCTTACCAAATTATTTATGTTAATATCTGTCTTTTTTGTCGATATTTTGTACTAAAGTCGAAAATGATATTGTAATAATTAAAATTTGTCCATGTGGTAACAATTAAATTATATCCATATTATTATTCACATATATATCATATATATCCAGTATATATGTATTTAAAATATTCCATAACATTTGGAGATACGAAATTAAATGCACTGTTCATGGAGACAGTAATCCATACGTATGCAAGGGCACTACTTTTATTTCAATTTAATTTTTAATGGAATGTAACCCTAATGATAAATAGGTATGTTATAATTTAAGTATAATATCATATTATATATATATTAAATAATTTAATTAACTCCATCCTTTATACATTCCATGTATGGCATGAACGAGTCATATCACTTTGAGGGGTGGTAGTCCTCGCTTCCTAAAATAAAATTATCATGTTTACGAATCATGAAAAGAATAAAGTTACATTATAAATGAGACATAAATAAGCATAGAGGAAATATAAAAATAATATATATCACATAGAAATACATTTCCATCATAATGGAAACCATGAATGGAGGTAGGATACAATTGAACAATCATCATTTTACGAGGTAGTAGTCCATTGTTCACAGAAGCAGTATATTCTAAATCCATAAGATGGAGGTTTGTGTGAGTGTAGGGATAATAATTATTATATGAAAAATCCTATTATATTGATGATACAAGATATTTATGTAAATAAATAATAAAAATATAATAGGTATTTTTGAAGTAAAATATTAGAAATGAACATTATAAAAGGCGTTATCTCTTAAAATTGAAAACTCCCTTTGATTTGAGCCAAATAGAATTTCTTGAATTTCATTATTAATTGTGTAATGATTGTATGAAGAAGTGAGGGATTTTGGGATCATATTGTAGGTGTTTGTGGATGAAATAAGAGGATTGAGGGGTGTGAGTAAGGTGTCAGAGATGGTGGCCTTTTATAATAGGAAGGATGGGTACTTTTGGAATGTCTTGAAAGATAATTTTATTATAAATTGAATTTTCATTTTCAAAAGGTCCAGAATTAATTTAATTTGAGATTATGATTATTATTTTTCAAAAAAATAACAAAAAATATCTTTTATTCATGTTTTGCTTTCAAATTTAAACGTATTAATAAACTTGAACACTTAGTTAAATATTTTAACTATTAATATGTATTCATGTCAAATAAAACTATATGGATAATGTAGATACAATAAAATTAAAATAGATGCACCTGAAGATCAATAATGAAATTTTAAACATTACATAAGTGATTTGGCTTAAACTTAAATTTTAAGGAATATTACATCATATATGAAAATTGTACTTTTTTAAAAAAGACATGTATGTCAATTGTTTATGATATTCATACATTGACTTTTTTATAATTCATAAAAACATGAGTCATTCAAATAAACATCATTAATTCAAATATAACAACTATTAGTCATCCATTAAATTCTTTTATGACATAAGAAGTTTCAAAATAAATTTATTTTAATATTTGTAATCTCATTTTTAAATCATCCATTAAAAAAGTAATCACTACATCACCATTGTGTCATAAATACATTTATTTATTTCATCCCTAAAAATTATAAATTAAATAACATGTTTTTGAAATATTTTTATCTTTAGAATTGTTATTTATAGTTGAAAATATCACTTATATAACCAAATATATTTTTTTTAATAAAAGATACATGTTTATGTTAAAATTTTCATTAATTTAAATCAATTCTTATAAAATATCATTTTCACATAAAAGTGGGTTCATGGGATCCCTGAATCAACCGAAGGATTCCCAGGGTCATACAGATATCATCCAATAGGATTAAGAATAATTTTAGGGTAGTTTTAAATTGTTATAATATTATTTTTTACCCTTATTTACCAAATTTACCCTTCAACCATTATAAATAATATTATTATTGAATTGACTATTCATAATGTCTAAAAAGAATGGTACCTATTTACACAATTTCGTCATCCTGATTACTTGTATAGAATCCATTTTTCCAAATTCAAAACATACAAGTTTAAGATATTAATTTAAAATTAATTCATGTTGTTAGAACCAAAAAGTGGGTTTTTGAGAAGTAATAACTATCAAAAGATTAACATGTGTTTCTAAGTAATTAATAAGTGAAATTTCATCCATTAAATAAAATTGTATTAAATTAATAAAAAATTACAATTACACTTTCAATCCAATTATAGAGATAATATAACCATTTAAATAAATCTGATGAAAATAAATTTTTGAGTTAACATGCATTATTTTTTACTATTCATTAACAACATGAACTATATCCGAAAAATACCACAAATTTACACAAAGTAAATAATGATTTCACAATTATAATGAAGAAGTTTATTTTTTAAAATGGAGCATATATAATTGAAAAATCCTATATTTAAAAAGGGTTCTCCATTAAAAGGCCATAAAACTACCTTTTAAAATTATTAGAGTATTTATGCTTAAAATTTGATTCATTCTCATTTTTAGTCTGTAATATTTATTAAATAATTATAAAAACATTTAAAAACATGATTAATCATAATATAGTTTGTTCTGTTCATTCCCATCAATACAATGGCTCGTAAATAACTACTATTTCGAATAGTAATAATATATTATTATTTTTCAGTATGACTCAGCATTGTGTGCAACATAAGATATCAGTGAAACCCATTGTTGTGTGTCGGATATTCAATCAATGATATAATTTATTTTAAAACATTATAATATAATATTGGTTTTGGATTATTTATTAATAATTTGAAATAATTATAAAATAACAAATACACATTATATTAAAGGGAATGTATAAATTATTAGATACTCTCTTTATTATTTATTTTATAACATTACGGATTTTAGGATGTCATAATGATAACATTGTATTTATACCATAATTTACTTTTACAATAAAAATTCAACTAGATCTGAAAATTATCCAAAAGACACTTTGGGATACTTTTTATTTTATTATTTCCAAAATAATTATCCAAATATGTTAAATTCACATCACTATATTAAAAATTAACATTTATTGAAAAATAATATTTTTAATATAGATAATTTTCTCTTAATACTATAAATATTAAATTTGATGTTATAATAGTATATTATCATTTATATTTGAATAAATATTATTTAATAAGAATATTTTTCTAAAATAAATTTTTTTAAAAAGATTGTGAATTTATAAGTAAGTGTTTCTTTATTGAAACTGTATATTATGAAAAAAAACAGTATGTTTCTCAACATATTATAATATATTTTTTATAAAACATATTATTTAATCATTCAAAAGTAATTATAATTGATAAATATAGTCATTGTTTTACTAAAAATAAATAAATCAAAATGAATACAATTAGTTTCAAGATACATTGCCACTTATTAAACTAGTGTATTCTATAAGGGTATTTTATAGGATTGTGAAAATTTCATAAGGTCGTTCCAAAAATGTGTTCCAGGCCATGATCTTGATAATATTTTTCCACTGATGAAAATATTTTCATTCCGGGATTAGTTATTAAAATCATATTGGGCTTAGTCATTATCAAATACCATTAATTACATCTCCCTCAGATGCTTCGACAAATGGGAATCATATGGTATGATCTTAATACACGTGTTCATTGCTTCCTCTATATTTGTAATGTAGATGTTTTCAAAACATTTAATATTCTAATATTAATAGTCACTAAACAATGACTATTTTATCCATACTTATAGTTCCTAAAACCTGTTTACATATGAAGGGATATAACTTATACCCCTCTAAAATAGGAAAATAAGTGTATGTGTTTTATATGATTACATTATATAATAAATTATTTATTTAATAAAAATTGAATTGAATTTATAAATTTTCTAGTTTTTCAAAAAAAATTATACATATGAGATATAAATAACAAGGAACAGTAGTTATATGTGCATATAACCTATCTTAAGAATCTTCTTGTTTTCATCCACCATCCTAATGTGTATTGAATCGAATATTATATTCAAATGAATTCCAAGGGAAAACACTATTATAAGTGCCAAATTATATTAGTAAACATTTTTATTAGTCACAACCATATATATATTAATGTTAGTATTATTTTTTTTGAAATGTGAATCTCATAAAAACATATCATTTATTTTATATCATTTGTGTTTATGTAATATTGAATAGGAAAAAAGGTAATCATGATAATAAATTCACTAAGAGGTAAATGCATAAATTGAATTCATTGATAAAAAATGAACCCAAATCTAAACCACCCCACCTTGATAGTGTATAGAATGCCCTAAATTGGATCTATTACATTTTAAAAGAGTGTCGGCAAAACTATGATTGTATTTTCAATCTAATAAGATTTTATTTTTTAATATTTTGATTATCTTCTATTAATTTACAATGACATCTAATTTTAGTGTTGAATATTTTACAAAAATGGTAATTATATCTCTTCAAAAAATATTTTCAATAGTAAATGTATAATGAAATAGAATATGAAGAATGATTCTCTCTAATTCCAATAAAATGAATCTCTTATCCTTTTTATATATGTGGTATGTGCAATTATAGAAATTATAGAATATGATTTAAAAATTACAACCACGGAGAACCACCACCATCCAACCTCAAGTGGATAATGTAATTAATATGATCAAGAATATTGTGAAAACAATTTTAAAAATATTCCACATGTACAATAACTACATGGAAGTGATTAAACATTTTATTACATAATAAATCTATATTTTCAATAATTAAATGAAATATTAGACGATTTCCCTGTAAAATGGGTTCCTTTATATGTGATATTTATTAATTTTATATGGAATTAGACACTCAAAATGTAGGTGAATCGGATACCATGGAGTTGTATTTTCATAAAAATTAATTGGAAGATTCAAATATCTCTATAATGGTTGGGACCTAGGAAAAAAACAAAACATGAGTCATTAAATATATAAAGCCCCAACCTTAATCATTACTTATTCTTGAATTAAGTTAATAATTCACATTGAGAATATTTTTTGGTTAGAAAATTATTTAATTAGGTCATAATATATACTTATTATCCTGATTATTATAATTAGACACTTATACAGACTTTCCATTTTTTTGATAAAACAGAAACTCTTAGAAAAAGAAACATGTTTACTTCCAGGTTTTAGTCATAATTACATTTCTATGATCCCATCCTTGAACCTATTCATATTTATGTCATGTAAAAAATATTTCAAAACATGGGATGATCATAACAATATCATTAAGGGATACATAATGAAAGAAAACAATTAGTCTTTGGATAATGTGATAACCATGAATACATTATCATAATGTAACACTTGCCACCTTTAAGATGTAGTAAAAACACTTCACTGAATATAAGGTAATTTCATACCATTTTTCTTACCAAAAGATTAAGATAAATTTTACATAAAGTATTATATAACATATAAATTCAACTTTGGAGATAAAAAATGAAATGAAATAACCATACAGTCGACTTCCACACATATCACTAAATTGAATAGTCATAATGATGACTTCATTTGTTTATCTGGAAACCACCCTTCATTTGTTTATCTGGAAACCACCCTTCATTTGTTTTATCCCATAACCACTAATCACCGGTTTATCATGTAACCACTCTTCAAATGTGCATGTACTATTATATTATCATAACAGATAAAATTTTCAAATATCAAAATTTCACTAATAACATTTAATTTTCAATAACAAGAATTCACTTCATGATATTAAAATACTCAATCCATTTCAAAAACAATTTTCAACAATAATACACCCAAAAATGGAATAAGGTATTTCTTATCCTTTTAAAATCATTAAGTATTATAGAGGAAGATAAATAACGAAAACGGCGATGGAGAGGTAATTATCACTACAAATGTTAAAAATATTCTTTTTGTCATTTAGTGAAATGCTTTTAGAAAAACCCCATTGAATTAAATTAAAATTCAATGGGGTTAATTATACACCATGGAAATGAAGAAGGTGTATATTATCTAAATATGCCTCAATGAAAGGAGATTGAGATGAAGTCCATTACCTAGTGTCTGACTTGACTCACTCATTCATTAATTTCATGTATAATAAACATATGATAATTCAAAATTTATTTATATAATTTTCAAGTTTATTATTCCTTTTATATCACTTATTTACATGTTATAAAAATTACATAATTATTTATGTTAATATCTATCTTTTTTGAAGATATTCAGTACATGAGTGGAAAATGATATTGTTATAATTAAAATTTATCCATGTGGTACAAATTCCATTATATCCAGAATATTATTCATATATATATATATATATCAAATATATCCAGTATAAATATATTTAATACGTTCCATAACATTTGGTGATAAGAATTGAAATGCACTGTTCATGGAGATGGTAAGCTATACAGATACATTAACACTACTTTCATTTCAATTTCATATTTAATGGAATGAAAACCTAATTATACAAAGGTATATTATAATTTAAGTATAATATAATATTTTATATGTGTTACATTAGTTCATTAACTCCTCCAATTATAGGTTCCATGTGTGGCATGAATGAGTTATATCACTTTGAGGGGCGGTAGTCTGTGCTAGCTCGAATGAAATTATCATGTTGACACATCATGAAACGAATAATGGTAAATTGAAAATGAAAAATAATGACGAATAGAGGCAATATAAAAATAATATATATCACATATAAATACATTTACATCATAATGGACATCAATAATGGTGGTAGGATACAGCTCAACGATCATCATTTCATGAGGTAGTAGTTTGTCGTTCACAGAAGCAGTATATTCAAAATCCATTAGATAGAGGTGTGTGTGAGTGTAGGTAGACTCATTAATATATAAAAATATTATTATATTGATGATACTGGTTTTTTATGTAAATAAATAACATTAATATAATAGGTATTTATGAAGTAAAATATTGGAAATGAAATTTATAGAAGATGCTTCCATTTAAAATGGGTAACTCTTTTTGATTTGAGACAAAAGGTTTTATTAAATTACCTTATGAATAAGGTAATGATAATAAGTGGAATAGGGAAATTTTGGGAGATTATTGTAGAAGAGTTTGTATTAAAAATGGTATTGAGGGGTGTGAGTAAGGTGTTAGAGATGGTGGCCTTTTATAAGAGGGAGGATGGGTACTTTAGGAATGTATTGAAAGATTATATTATTATAAACAGAATTTCTATATTCAAAAGGGACTAATCTCATTCCATAAGAAAATAAGATGATTATTTTTCGATATAATAACAAAAAATAGGTTTTATACATATTTTGGTTTCATATATAAACTTATTATTTAACTCAAACACTTAGTTAAATAGTTTAACTCTTACCATTTTTTTCTTATGAATTCAAACTATATGGTTAATATAGTTACCACAAAATTACAATAGAATCACCAAAGGTTCATTAATGAAAATTTTCACATTATATAAGTCATTTAGCTGAATCATAAATTTTAAGGACTATTAAATCTTTTAATAAAATTGTATTTTTTTTATAAACACATTTATGTCCATTGTTTATACTATTCATACATTGAATTTTTAATAATTCATAAAAACGTGATTCATTCAAATAAAAATCATTAATTAAAATATAAAAAGTATTAGTCATCCATATATTTTATTTATGACATAGAAAGTTTCAAAATAAATTTATTTTAATATTTATAATCTCATTTTTAAATCTGTCATGAAAAAGGTTATCTTGACATCACCGTTGTGCCATATATAATTTTATTTATTTAATCTATAAAAATTATAAATAAGATACCAGGTTTTAGAAATATTTTTATATTTATAATTATTATTTATTGTCTAAAATATCACTTACATAACCCAATATATAAATTGTTTTACTATAACATACATGTTTATGTTACATTATTCATTATTTTAAATTAATTCTTACAAAATATCATTTTCGAAAAAAATGGGTCCATGGGATCCATGAATGAACCCCAAGGATTTCCATTGTAAGAAATATATCATCCAATATTATTAGGAATGATATTAGGGTTGTTTTACATTAATTTATTATTTTTTTACACTTATTTTCCAAATTTAATCATTAACCGTTGTAAATAATATAATTATTGAAGTTATTAAACATAATGTATAAAAATAAATGGTACCTATTTACAAAATTTGGAACTCATGATTCCAAATATAGAATCCATTTTTCCAATTTTAAAACACATAAGTTTTAGATATTAATTTAAAATTAATTCTTGTTGTCAGAACCAAAAAGTGGGTTTTTAAGAAGTAATAACTATCTAAATGTTAACATGTGTTTCTTACTAGTTAAAAATTGAAATTACTTACATTTAATAACATTAGATTAAATGATTAAAAAATTTTAATTTCACTTTAAAAATAATTAAAAATATAATATAACCATTTAAATAAATTTGATGAAAAATAGATTTGATTTGACATGCATTATTTCACAATTCATTAACAACGTGAACTATATCTAAAAAATAAAAAAAAATACAAAATATATTTTGATGTCACTATTCTAAATGAGAAGTTTATTTTTTCGAATGGAGAATTTAAAAGTGAAAAAACTATTTTTGGAAAGGGTTCTCTATTAAAAGGAAGTAAAACTACTGTTTAAAAATACTAGAGTATTTATGCTTAAAATTTTATTCGTTCTCTTTTTAAGCCTTTAATATTTATTAGATAAATATAAAAACATTTAAAAAACATGATTAATCATAATATAGTTAGTTCTATTAATTTCCACCAATACAATGTCAAGGAATTAACTACCATTTCAAATAATAATAATAATTCTTTTTTTTAAGTATGACTCATCATTGTGTGCAACATATAATTTCAATGAAATGCATTTTTTTCTTTCGAATATGCCATCGAACATAGAATTTATTTTAAAAAATAAAAATATAATATTTGATTTGGATTAATTATTAATCAATTTAAATAGCTAAAAATAACATAAAACACATTATATTAAAGGGGATGTATAAATTATTAGATACTCTCATAATTATTTATTTTATAACACTGTATATTTCAAGATTTCATAATGCTAACCTTATATTTATACCATATTTAAAATTTACAAAATAAAAATTCAACTGGATCTTAAAATTATCAAAAAGACACTTTTTGATACTTTTTATATAATTATTTCAAAAATATTTATCCAAATATGATAAATTCACATCACTTTATTAAATGTAACACCCCAAGCTTATACGGTACGCTTCTCTTTGAATAATGTGATAGCGTGTGTTGTACGCAACACCGAGTTCTAACACATCATAACCAATCAAACTAGCCGTTATGAATAGTAATACCTAATTTTTGAAATTATATATATTTTATATTTCAAAATGGACTTCATTTTTGGATTCGGAATATCGAATTTAGCCTAAGGTGAAATTTTGGTACTTTTCGGATAACTTTAATATTTTGATGAATAGTGAAAATTACTAAATTTTAATTAAAAACAACTTTTTTAATCAAAATAATTAATAGTGATAAATTATGAATTTGAGTGGTTTTAAAGTATATTTAGAATATATTATTACCATTTAATATAATTTTGGTCGTTGGACATACTTTTACAATTAAACCGAACATAAACAAGTGTCAATCTTTTGATAGTTATTATCTCTTAAAAACACGCTTTTTGTTTTGACAGCAGGAGTTAATTTTAAATTAATTTCTTCCACTTCTGTGTTTTGAATTTAGAAAAATGGATTCCATATTTGGAATCAGGATGTTCAAATTGCGTAAATAGTTAACTTTTATTTTTAGACATTTTGAATAATTACTGCGGTAAATATTTTATTTACCATGGTTAAGGGTGAATCTGGTAAATAAGGGTTAAAAATAATATTATAATAATAATAAATTACCCTAAAACGTGTCCTAGCCTTATTGGTTGATACATGTTAGACCATAGGCATCTTTGGGTCGATTTTGGTACCCCATGGTGCCACTTGTAGGTGATAGGGACATTTTATTTTAATTAAGATAAAATGAATACAAAAATGACACAAGCATATATCTTTTAGAAAAACAGTATTTACATAGGGTAATATATGTTGGATTTCAGATTATAAATATTAATTATAAATAAATAAATATTTCCTACATAATGATGTTTTATTTATAATTTTTAAACATTAAATATTTTAATTTATTTATGGCACAATGATGATGAAGTGATTACTATAATAGTGAAAAATTAAAATAATTGATATTATAAATACCCAAATAAATATAATATGAAACTTTTATGAATTAAAAAAAATTATAGGATAATATGATATATTATTATTGATTTAATTGACATTGTTTGAAGTAATCAATCTGTAATGAGTTTCACAAAAATCAACTATTGAATAGTGGAAAAATTGACATAAAAGAGTTCTTAAAACAAATATTATATTATTAATTGATATTAAATTCCTAAAAATCTAAGGATCGGCCGAGAGACTTATATCATGATAGGTTCATCATTAATGGACCACTTAGGGTCCTCTTGGATGTATATAGTATGTTTATTAACCATATTATATAAAAATACAAAGAGACATTTTAAAAGTGAAACTAATTAACTTAGAGTTAATACTTAAGGATAAGGTTAATATAAGTACCCAAACCTGTCTAAATTCTATTGGTTGAGTTTTTTTCGACCCATCCCCACCTTAACATTTAAATAATAAACTTTGGAGCCATTAGAAACCGAATATGAATTTTTTATAAATTAATATTTCTAGATTTTCCAAAGGTGCCCCTGACCCCTCTTATAAAAGGGAACTCCTCCTTCCCATTTCGTCACAACATCAAAGCCTTTTGGTTCGGCCAAACTCTGCCCCAATACTCTCACAACTTCCCTCACTACAACCTAGAGGCCTTAGTTTTATCAGAAAGACAACCTAAAGAGCTCTTTTGATCAAATCAAATGGAAGAAACCGAAGAAGAGGTAATGTTTTCACCACCCCTTTTCCAAGTTCCTTTCTTCTTCCACTTCTTCTTCCTTTGTTGTTACAATTATAAAATAATAACTCCAGTATCATATATATACTGTGATGTTATTATAAATATGGTACAACCATATTCAGTATTCTATCCACCCTTTGAATAACATGACACCATACGTGCGTACGTACGGCTTATCGTCTCCACATCGTGGTGTAATTGTTATTCAATATATTATTATTTGGATGGGTACAATAATGATGTGTAACTCATGTAAATAATAAATATAACATGTTAATGATTCTGTATACCATCCATTTATATATTATTTTAATATCAAAAGAAGGATATTTTCGCTCGTGCGTACGTACAGACTACCGTCTCCACGAACGCGATGTGATTCATTCTCCATCGTATCCATTCAAGTATAATTATCATTTGATGATTAAAAAAATGTTTAAGGACTTGATATCATTCTGTATATGAATAATATACAACCTATCCATGACAAACATGGCTTCTGTAACAAGATATATAAAAGAAAATGAGTAAGTTAACACCCAAAACGACGATAATTCTAAGATATTATTAACAAATCAATGTCAAAAGATCATATATGATATCATATTAATATATATGATTCTTTTATAATTTAATAACAATTATTTCACCATTATACAGGAGGTTAACCTACCCCAACCATGAAAAATACAAGTTAAGGGTTATTTCACAATCTCTTCATTATCTGAGGTTGTTTATATGTAATAATCTACTGGGATCTCTTTATCATCCACATCCATGTTTCTTCAAAAGTTATTTTAAAACATTTTTAATTTTTACAAGAATATGGGTTAAAGTCACTTATACCCTTTTTTGACTTTTTATAAGTGGTTTATAAAGGAATCTTTCTGTTGCTTTCCAAACAAGGTGCTTTTTAACCTTTTCGACAGAATTAATGTAAGAATGTTTTTTTAACTTATACGGTGGGTGCGGTTATTTTTCGCCTTTATAAAATCGTCGAATCTTCCCTTACAAGATTATAAGAATATTTTCAAATTGAATTTATTATTTTATAATTATGTTACTTTTAAAATGATTTAAAAAAGGAGATATTTCCCTAAAATAGTTTTGAATTCATTTATGTCAACATCCTTTGATGGATTTTAAGCTTATTTGAAGTTGAGTTATTATGATACAAAACATCCATATTTTATTGAAGGTTTTGTGATATTTTTGACTGTGGATAATTTATTCTTATGTCACTCATGGTTTTTGTTTAAAGTATTGACATTTCATAAGTTATTTTTAATCCGAATGATTATGTTATATTTCAACCTTTCATTCAGATGAATGTGTTAGAAAAGTATGTTCCGGGTTGGGGACCGGTAAAAGTAAGCCATCCGGTTTGGTCTCCGGTTATTAGAGGAACTCCGGTTTGGTCTCCAATTATTAGAGGCACTCCGGGTTGGTGTCCGGTTACAGTTAGCCCCTAGGTCTTTGGATGAGGCCTTAACAAAGAAATTAATGTTCAGCATTTTGCATTCCAACATTATGAAAGTGGTTATTGATATTGCATGTGATTATTCGATTAGTAGAATATCCATGTGAATAAGTAAATGGCATTATTTCATTTTACATTTTCCGTACTATGTTGAAGTTCAAGTTTAAAAGACTTTTGTTTTAGTAATTCATCTCCTTAAATGTTTATGCTTATTTTTGAATTTTCCGCTATATTGTTATCCTTACTGGGCATTTGAGCTCACCCCTTTTCTATGTTTTATTATTTCTAGGATGTGAAGAAGTAAGTTATGAATGACCTACAAGGATTTTATGTGGGGATATGTGTGTGGAATATGGAGACTATGTTGTTGTAGTAGTTTTTCACTTTATGATGTAATGTAAAACTTTATGAATATATCTAGTGTTTCCATGGCTACTAAACCAATCGGTCTTTCGAGATTTGATATTTATTATGATCATGCTAATGTTATGTAATAATGTACCAACTCTGGGTCACTAGGGTCGGGGCGTTACAGTTGGTATCAGAGGAAGTTTAGTAAAATCCTTGGAATCTAGATTTAGATAAACTCTGATTAGAGCACGTAGACCTAAAATGAACTTTGAGGATTAGTATAGAAGAACATCCTAGAATTTTGGTATTATAGAGATTTTGTGAGTTTTCCAAGCAATACATCCATGTCTGGATACAAGCAAGTAGTGGAGGATCTGGAACAGATGTACCTAGGGGTAAAACCCGAAAACACCGCTTTGAGCTAGACTCGAATGGTAACTGGTGCACGACAACGGGCCTTGCTGCACTCTTGGTTACGACACTCCCGGGGGATATTCTTAGGATAACTCTCATTTTCATTACAAATCATTTTGAAGTTCTTATGAGTATATACTTCCCCAAAGAAAACATTTTTATGATTATGGATTATATCCATAAATAGTCCAATTTATGTTAAGTGATTTATAAGTATGGGATTATGTATTTTTATTCATAAACTGATCTAGTTTATTCCATTGTTTAGAAATGATTCCTAGTGGAAGAAATGGAAACTGTATCAATGCACGCACTCCATGTAGGGATTTCCCTCCTGCTCAAGATAATTATAGTGGATCTGGTGATGCAACTGGTGTCGATCAGCTAATCACCATACTCGGACAACTTACTCAGGTTATGAATAATAACCTTACCCGTATGGAGCACCCTTATCCACAGCGTGGAGGATCAATGTTAGATCGATTCATGAATCAACAACCACCAATGTTCAATGGGAGTAAGAATCCCTTAGTAGCTGAGTAATGGATAAATTACCTAGAGAAAATATTTCAGGATTTCGTGGTCATTGATTCAAAACATGAAGGAAGATGATGAAGTATCAAATATGGAATGGAGGGAGTTCAAAGATCTGTTTTTAGAAAAATACATTCCTCGCGACCATCGAGCAGATATGGAAAGGCAATATCTGAGTCTGAGACAAATGTAGGATGAGAATGTCACAAAGTATGAGGCTAACTTTACATGGTTAGCAAGGTATGCTAGAGATTTTATACGTAACCCAATATGTAAGATTGATCATTTCTTTGATGGGTTAAAACCATTTCTCTGTCAAGCATTAGTCTCACAATCCTTTTCGTCATAGGAAGACATTGTCTCATGTGCTATCAAGACCGAAAAGGAATTATATAAGTCTTATGAATTTAAAGCAAAGGAAGAGAAGAAGAGACCTTCTTATCAATCTGGGAATGGAAATAAGGGGAAGAAGGGAAAGGTTGAATATCCATCATGTGGTAAATGCGGGAAAAACACCTTGGTGCTTGCTTGAAGGGAATGAGAGTCTGTTACAAGTGTGGTGAAAAAGACAACCAAGCTCGTGATTGCGATGGGAAGAAGGAAGCTACCAATGTTTAGTGCAACAATTGCAGGGAGATAGGGAATTATGCAAATGAATGTCCTAAGCGTCAGGAAAACTTACCTCAGAAAAGGCCAAGGGATCAAGGCCAAGCTCATGCTATCACTACTACCGATGTAGAAGCTCCGAAAGACATGGTGGCAGGTAATTTAATGGTTTCCTCAAGTTTAGCAAATGCATTATTTGATTTTGGATCATCGCATTGTTTCATATCTTCCCAGTTTGCTAAGAAAATTAGATATTTGCAATTTGATTTAACAAGGGAGTTGTCAGTTAAAACTCCTAAGGGAAGTATCATTGCAACATTGTTTTGTGAATCAGTCCCCATTAGAGCACATAAATGTTCATTATCTGCTGATCTCATCGTCATACCTATGATTGAGTTTGATATAATCCTCAGTATGGACCGGTTTTCAGATTATGATGTGAAGATTTATTGTAAGACGGAATAGGTTACGATTCTTGATGATAATGATAAGGAACACCTTAACTTTAGAGCAGAATCGTCACCACCTAATTCTTATTTAGATCCACCCCCATTAGCTCAACTTAATTCAATTATTGGGGAGGAAGAGAATGAAATGACTGTGGGTGAGGAAAGGAATGTTCAAATAGAGGATGTACCTATTGTGAAAGAATTTGTAGATGTATTTCTAGAAGATTTACCTGGACATCCTCCAGAATGAGAAGTTGAGTTTTCCATTGATTTAATTCCTGGATCAAGGCCTATATCGAAGACCCCTTATAGAATGGCCACTGTAGAATTAGTTTAACTAAAGAAACAACTAGAGGAATTTAGTAATAAAGGATTTATTCACCCTAGTGTTTCTCCATGGGGATCCCCTGTTCTTTTTGTTAAAAAGAATGATGGATCTATGAGGTTATGTATCGACTACAAGGAGATCAATGCTATAATGATAAAAAAACAAGTATCCCCTACCTCGTATTGATGATTTATTTGACCAACTTCATGGACCTCAATGCTTTTCAAAGATTGACCTTCGATCTGGATACCATCAGTTGTGTGTAAAGAAGGAAGACATTCCGAAGACATCATTTCGAACAAGGTATGGGAATTACGAGTTTACTATAATGCCTTTTGGATTGACTAATGCACCCTCTGTATTCATGGATATGATGAATAGAGATTTCAAGGAGTAACTCGCTGAATTTGTGGTGGTATTTATTGATGATATATTAGTATACTCCAGAAGCTATGAAGATCATGAAAATCACTTGTGCATTATCTTGAAGACTGTCAGGAGGCATGAATTATATGGAAAGTTTAGCAAGTGTGAATTCTGGCTTCATGAGATTTCTTTTCATGTCCATATTGTCTCTAAAGATAGAATCTCTGTTGATCCTTCTAAGACCAAGGCAATCCAAGAATGGCCAGCACCTACGAGTATAATTGAGGTACGCAGTTTTATTGGTTTGGCAGGTTATTATCGACGTTTTGTCCAGAATTTTGCCCGATTGGCTAACCCATTAACGAAGCTCACATGCAAAGGGGTTAAATTTGTTTGTACAAAAGAGTGTGAAAAATTTTCAAAGAACTGAAGAGAAGAGTAGTCAATGCTCCTATTTTGACTCTACCATCGGGGAATGATGGGTTCGTTATTTATAGTGATGCATCAAAGAAAGGACTTGGTTGTGTCCTTATGCAGAATGATAAAGTTATTGCCTATGCATCACGACAGTTGAAAAATCATGAAAAAAACTATCATACTCATGATCTCGAGTTAGCAGCTGTGATCTTTTCTTTGAAGATATAGAGGCACTACCTCTATGGTGAAAAATGTGAGATTTATACTGATCACAAGAGTTTGAAGTATATTTTCTCACAAAAAGAACTCAACATGAGGCAAAGGAGATGGCTTGAATTACTCAAGTATTATGATTGCACGATACACTACCACCCGGGGAAAGAAAACAAGGTGGCAGTTGCTTTGAGTAGAAAAGACCATGGAGATTTGAACAATATGAGAATTGAAAGGGATCCAATTTTCATGGATCTAGTGAAGATGGACATGGGAATAACCAGGGAAGGTGAAACATCAATGCTTTTTCAAATGGTCGTCAAACCATCTTTACTAGAAAGGATTAAGAGTTCTCAGACCGATGATGAAGAATTTCAAAAGAATATTAAAGCTGTGAATGATGGGAGATTGAGAGACTTTGTGTATGAAGATGGAATTTTGAAATTTGGGAAGAGACTTTGTGTTCTCGATATACCTGATCTAAAAAGGGAATTGCTTGATGATGCTCATAGTTCAAATCTCTCTATACACCCTGGGAGCAACAAAATATATAGAGATTTGAAGGAACATTTTTCGTGGGACAACATGAAGAGGGAGATTTCTGATTTTGTGTCAAGCTATATGGTTTGTCAACAAGTGAAAGCTGGAAGGCCACGGCCTGGAGGAGTAATGCAACCTCTTCCCATACCAGAGTGGAAATGGGACAATATTATGATGGACTTTGTCATTGGGCTACCAAAGACTCCTAGAAGGAACGATGCAATATAGGTTATTGTTGATCGTCTTACCAAGTCAGCACATTTTCTTGCTATAAGAGAAGATCTACCCCTGGAACTTCTAGCAAGACTATATATTAATGAAGTTGTGAGACTTCATGGAGTACCCCTATCAATTGTTTCTGATCGTGATCCCTGTTTTACTTCAAAATTTTGGAAAGGTCTTCAGAAATCCCTGGATACTGAACTTCAGTTGAGCACTGCTTACCACCCTTAGACAGACGGACAATCAGAATGGACTATTCAAACCTTAGAAGACATGTTGAGATCTTGCTCAATTGACTTTTAGGGTATGTGGGATCAATATTTACCTCTGGTAGAATTTTCTTATAACAATAGCTTCCATTCGAGTATTCAGATGGCACCATATGAAGAGTTATACAGAAAGAGATGTCGTACACCAACCTGTTTGCATGAAGTTGGTGAAGGAAAACATGTAGGCCCAGAACTGGTGGAGGAAACGGTGGAAAAGGTGAAGGTAATCCAAAATCACATCAAAGCAGCTCAAAGTAGGCAGAAGAGCTATGCCGATAATCGAAGGATGGATTTGGAATTTCAAGTCGGTGATCATGTTTTCCTGAAGGTATATCCATGGAAGGGAGTAATACTTTTTGGTAAGAAAGGTAAATTGAGTCCCAGGTACATCAGACCCTTCGAAATTCTAGAACGAATTGGGGATGTAGCTTACCGATTGGCAATGCCGCCAAGTCTCTCCAAAGTTCACGATGTGTTCCACGTATATCTGTTGAGGAAATACATGCCTGACCCAACGCATGTACTCACCTACGAGGAATTAGAACTGGAACCCGATTTTATCTTATTGCGAAGAGCCCATCAGGATTCTTGATACAAGAGAACAAGTACCGAGAAATCGGATGACGCGTCTGGTAAAAGTTTTGAGGAGAAACCATAAGATGGAAGAGGCAACGTGGGAACCAGAGGAACTTATGATGAAGAACCACCCGAGTCTTTTCATGTGATAAGTATTCTAGAAATTTCAAGGATGAAATTATTTGAAGGAGGGGAGAATGTAACACCCCAAGCTTCTACGGTATGCTTCTCTTTGAATAATGTGATAGCGTGTGTTGTACACAACACCGAGTTCTAACACATCATAACCAATCAAACTAGCCGTTATGAATTGTAATACTTAATTTTTGAAATTATATATATTTTATATTTCAAAATGGGCTTCATTTTTGGATTCGGAATATCGAATTTACCCTAAGGTAAAATTTTGCTACTTTTTAGATAACTTTAATATTTTGATGAATAGTGAAAATTAATAAATTTTAATTAAAAACAACTTTTTTAATCAAAATAATTAATAGTGATAAATTCTTAATTTGAGTGGTTTTAAACTATATTTAGAATATATTTTTACCATTTAATATAATGTTGGTCGTTGGACATACTATTACAATTAAACCGAACTTAAACAAGTGTCAATTTTTTGATAGTTATTATCTCTTAAAACACGCTTTTTTTTACAGCGGGAATTAATTTTAAATTAATTTATGCCACTTTTGTGTTTTGAATTTAGAAAAATGGATTCCATATTTAGAATCAGGATGTTCAAATTGCGCAAATAGGTAACTTTTACTTTTAGACATTTTGAATAATTACTGCGGTAAATATTTTATTTACCACGGTAAAGGGGAAATCCGGTAAATAAGGGTTAAAAAATAATATTATAATAATATTAAATTACCCTAAAACGTGTCCTAGACTTATTGGTTGATACATTTTCGACCATAGGCATCTTTGGGTCGATTTTGGGACCCCATGGTGCCACTTGTAGGTGATAGGGACATTTTATTTTAATTAAGTTAAAATGAATACAAAAATGACACAAGCATATATCTTTTAGAAAAACAATTTTTACATAATGTTATATATGTTGGATTTTATATTATAAATATTAATTAGAAAGATAAAAAGCATTCCTACATAATTATATTTTATTTATAATTTTTAGACATTAAATAATTTAATTTATTAATGACAGAATGATGATGAAGTAATTACTATAATAGTGAACAATTAAATTAATTGATATTATAAATAACCAAATAAATATAATATGAAACTTTTAATGAATTAAACTAATTTTATAGGATACTATGATATATTAGGATTGATTTAATTGACTTTGTTTGAAGTAATCAATCTGTTATGAGTTTCACAAAAATCAACTATTGAATAGTGTCAAAATTGACCTAAAAGTGTTCTTAAAACAAATTTTATATTATTAATTGATATTAAATTCCTAAAAAACTAAGGTTCGGCCAAGAGACTTATATAATGATAGTTTCATCATTAATGGACCACTTTGGGGTCTCTTGGATTTATATAGTATGTTAATTAACCATATTATATAAAAATAAACGAGACATTTTAAATGTGAAACTAATTATCTTAGAGTTAATACTTAAAGATAAGGTTAATATAAGTATCCAAACCTGTATAAATTCTATTGGATGAGTTTTTTTCGACCCATCCCCACCTTAACAGTTAAATAATCAACTTTTTAGCCATTAGAAACCGAATATGAATTTATTATAAATTAATATTTCTAGCTTTTCCAAAGGTGCCCCTCACCCCTCTTATAAAAGGGAACTCCTCCTTCCCATTTCATCACACCTTCAAAGCCTTTTGGTTCGGCCAAACTCTGCCCAAATACTCTCCCAACTTCCCTCAATACAACCTAGAGGCCTTAGTTTGATCAGCATGCAAACCTATGAAGCCCTTTTGATCAAATCAAAAGGAAGAAACCGAAGAAGAGGTAATGTTTTCACCACCCCTTTTCCAAGTTCTTTCTTCTTCCACTTCTTCTTCCTTTGTTGTTACCATTATAAAATTATAACTCCAGTATCATATATATTCTGTGATGTTATTATAAATATGGTACAACCATATTCAGTATTCTATCCACCCTTTGAATAACATGTCACCATACGTGCGTACATACGGCTTATCATCTCCACGTGGTGGTGTAATTGTTATTCAATATATTATTATTTGGATGGCTATAATAATGATGTGCAACTCATGTAAATAATAAATATAACATGTTAATGATTCTGTATACTGTCCATTTATAGATTATTTTAATATCAAAAGAATGATATTGTCGTTCGTTCGTACGTATGGACTACCGTCTCCACGAACGCGATGAGATTCATTCTCCATCGTATCCATTCAAATATAATTATCATTTGATGATTTAAAAATAATGTTTAAGGACTTGATATCATTCTGTTTATGAATAATATACAACCTATCAATGAAAAATTTGGATTATGCACCAAAACATATAAAAGAAAATGAGTAAGTTAACACCCGAAACGACGATAATTCTAAGATATTATTAACAAATCAATGTTAAAAGATCATATACGATATCATATTAATATATATGATTCTTGTATAATTTAATAACAATCATTTCACCATTATACAGGATTTTAACCTACCCCAACCAAGGAAAAGTAAAAGGTAAGGGTTATTTCACAATCTCTTCATTATCCAAGGTTGTTTATACGTAATAATCTGCTGGGATCTATTTATCATCCACATCCATGTTTCTTCAAAATGTATTTTAAAACATTTTTTCTATTTACAAGAATATGGGTTAAAGTCACTTGTACCCTTGATTGACTTTTTATAATTGGTTTATAAAGAATCTTTCCGTCGTTTTCCAAACAACGTGCTTTTTAACCTTTTCGACAGAATTAAGGTAAGAATGTTTTTTTAACTTATACGGCGGGTGCGGTTATTTTCCGCAGTTATAAAATAGTCGAATCATCCCTTACAAGTTTATAATAATATTTTCAAATTGAATGTATTATTTTTTAATTATGTTACTTTTAAAATGATTTAAAAAAAGAGATATTTCCCTAAAATAGTTTTGATTTCATCTATGTAAACATCCTTTGATGGATTTTAAACTTATTTGAAGTTGAGTTATTATGATACAAAACATCCATATTTTATTGATGGTTTTGTGATATTTTTGACTGTGGATAAGTTATTCTTATGTCACTCATGGTTTTTTTTAAATTATTGACATTTCTTAAGTTATTTTTAATCCGAATGTTTATGTTATATTTCAACCATTCATTCAGATGAATGTGTTAGAAAAGTATGTTCCGGGTTGGGGACAGGTAAAAGTAAGCCCTCCAGTTTGGTCTCCGGTTATTATAGGAACTCCAGTTTGGTCTCCGGTTATTAGAGGCTCTCCGGGTTGGTGTCCAGTTATTAGAGGCACTCCGGGTTGGTGTCCGGTTATTAGAGGCACTCCGGGTTGGGTTCCGGTTACAGTTAGCCCGTAGGTCTTGGGATGAGGCCTTGACAAAGAAATTAAAGTTCAACATTATGCATTCCAACATTATGAAAGTGGTTATTGATATTGCAAGTGATTATTATTTTAGTAGAATATCCATGTGAATAAGTAAATGGCATTATTTCATTTTACTTTTTCCATACTATGTTGAAGTTCATGGTTAAAAGACTTTTGTTTTAGTAATGCATTGCCTTAAATGTTTATGCTTATTTTTGAATGTTCCGCTATATTGTTATCCTTATTGGGCATTTGAGCTCACCCCTTTTCTATGTTTTATTTTTCCCAGGATGTGAAGAAGTAAGTTATGAATGACCTACAGGGATTTTATGTGGGGATATGAGTGTGGAATATAGAGACTTTGTTGTTGTAGTAGTTTTTCACTTTATGATGTAATGTAAAACTTTATGAATATTTCTAGTGTTTCTAAGGCTACTAAACCAATCGGTCTTTCGAGATTTGATCTTTCTTATGATCATGCCAATGTTATGTAATAAGGCACCGACTCTAGGTAACTAGGGTCGGGGTGTTACATTAAAAATCATCATTTATTAAAAAATAATATTTTTAAAATTTTTAACTGACTCTTAATACTATAAAAAATACATTTAATGTTATAATATTATAATATCATTTATATTTTCATAAATATTATTAAACAAGAATAATTTTCCTAAATAATTTTTTTAAAAAAGTTTATGAATTCATTAGTATATCTTTATTGAAACTATATATTTAGCCAAAAAAACAATCTATTTCTCATAATTTTATAATTTAATTTCTATTAATAATATTATTTAATCATTCAAAAGTAATAATAATAGATAAATAGAGTTATTATTTTATTAAAATATAAAATAAATCAAAATGCATACAATTAGTTTCAAGATACATTGCCACTTATTGAACCAATATATGCTATAAGGGTATGTTATAGGATTGTGAAAATTTCATAAGGTCATTCCAAAAACATTTTCCTACTGATGATCTTGATAAAATTTTACAACTCATGAAAATAGTTTCATTCCAGGATTAGTTATTTAATCTCAGTTTGGGATTAGTTATGAACAAAGACCATTAATGACATCTCCCTCAGATGCTTCGACAAATGGTAATCATGTGGTATGATCCTAATACAATTGTTCATTTCTTCCTATGTATTTTTAATCAAGTTTTTTTCATAACCCTTAATATTATAATATTAATGGACACTAAACAATGACTCTTTTATACAAACATATAATGCCTAAAACCAGTTTACATCTGAATGGATATAACAAATAACACTCCAAAAAAAGAAAATAAGTGTGTGTGTTTTATATGATTACATTACATAATAAAATATTTATTAAATCAAAATAGAATTTCATTTTTAAAATTTCTAATTTTTCAACAAAATATATGCATATGAATTATAAATAACATGAAAGGACCAATATTTAGATGTGGGTATGATCTGTCTTAGGAATCATGTTGATTCCATCCACCATCCTATTGTGTATTTAACCAAACATTAGATTCATATGTTTTCCAAGGTAAAACACTGTAATAGGTGATAAATTATATTAGTAAACTCGTGTATTAGATACAACCATATATATTAGGGATTACATTATCTAATTGAGTGGTGAAACTCATAATAACATATCATTTTTTTATTTCATATGTGTTTATAAAAAATTGAATACAAAAAAGGTAATCATGATCATAATTTATTTAAGAGGTAAATGCATAAATGGTATTTGTTGATAAAAAATCATCCCAAATTTGAACCACCCATCCTTTTTTGAGTAGAGAATGCGCTAAATAGGAAATATAAATTTATATAAGAGCATCGTTGAAACTAGGATTCGATTCTCAATATAATAATATTTTATTTTATAATATTTTGATTATCTTTCATGAATTTATAATGAATTCTATTTTGATGAAAAATGTTTTAAAAAAAATGATAGTTATATCCATACAAGGAATATTTTAAATAGGAAAAGTATAATGAAATGGAATATGAAGACTGATTCTCTCTTATTCCTACAAAATGAGTCTCTTATCCATTGTTTTGAAAAGGTATGTGATATTATGGAAATTTTAGAATATGTATTTAAAATTAAAAACATGGAGAACCACCACTATCCAACATGATGTGGATATTGTAATTAATGTGATCATGATGGTTGTGAAAAATATTTTAAAAATATTCTACATATACAGTAACCACATGGAAGTGATTATACATTTTATTACGAAATAATTCTGTATTTTCTATAATTAAAATAAATTTTAGGCAATTTCCCCATGAAATGGGTTCTTTTATATGTTATATTTCTTAATTTTATATGGAATAGGACACTCTACATGTAGGTTAATCTGATAACATGGAGTTGGATTTTCATAAATATAATTGGTAGATTTAAATCCTTCTTTAATGGTTGGGACCAAGGAAAAAAACTCGGATCATTAAATATATAAGGCCCCATACTTAAACATTACTTAATCTTGAATTAAGTTAATAAGTCACATTTAGGATCTTTTCAGGTTTAGGTCATTATTTAATTAGGCTAAAAATTATAAATAACATAATTATTATTACAATTAGACACTTCTACTAACATTCCAATTTTTTCATAAAAAACTCTTAGAAAATGAAACATGTTTAGTTCCATGTTTTAGACATCATGAAAATACCATCATTCCATATTTGACCATATTAATGTTTATTTCATTCAAAAAACATTTCAAAACAAGGTATGATCATAAAAAGATCATTAAGGGATACATATGGAAAGAAAACCTGTAGTCTTATGATAACATGAAAACCATGAATACATTATCATAAAGTAATACTTTCCACCACTATGAAGTGGTAAAAAACTTCACTTAATATAAGATCATTTCCTACACTTTTTGTAACCAAAATATTAAGATAATGCCCACATAAAGCATTCTAAATAATTTTAAAATAGCGTAAAAAACTTTCTATTAAAGGTAATTTATTAATTATTAGATAGTCTCATTATTATTTTTTATGACATTAGGTATTTTAAGATGTCATAATGAACACCTTATATTTACACTATATTTAATTTTTAAAAAAATAACTAGATCTGAAAATCATCAAAAAGACACTTTTGGATTGTTTTTATTTTATTATTTCAGAAATAATTATCCAAATATGAGAAATTTGCATCACTATATTAAAAATCAACATTTATTGAAAAATAATATTTTTTATAATCTTAATTGACTCTTAATACTATAAAAATTACATTTGATTTTTTAATATTATATTATCAATTCTATTTTAATTAATATGATTAAATAATTATATTTTTAAATTTTTTTTAAATTAGGAATTCATTAGTATGTATGTCTTTATTGAAACAATATATTTCCCAAAAAATAATTTGTTTCTCATCATATAAAAATATACTTTTTATAAAAAATATTATTGAATCATTATATAGTAATAATAAAATATGAACATAGTCATTATTTTAATAAAAAATAAAGTAAATAAAAATGCATTAAATTAGTTTCAAGATACATTTCCTCTTATTGAACCTATGTATACATAGGGGCATGTTATAGGATTTTGAAAAGTCGATAAGTTCATTCATAAAAGACGGCCATGCCATGATCGCGATAAAATTCCACTACTCATGCAAATTGTCTCATTCACGGATAAGTTATTTAATCTCTTCTTGGGATTAGTAATGGAAAAAGGCCATTCATGACATCTCCCTCAGATTCTATGAAAAATGGGAATCATATGGTATGATCCTAAAACAAGCATTCATTTCTTCCTATATATTTTTAATCTTGATGTTTTCATAACCCTTAATATTATAATACTAATGGTCACTAAACAATGAATATTTTATCCATACTTATAATACCTAAAACCTGTTTACATCTAAATGGATATATCTTGTAACACTCCGAAATAGGAAAATAAGTGTATTTGTAATACATGATTACATTACATACTAAATTATTTATTCAATCAAAATAGAACTTTATTTCTAAAATTTATAGTTTTTAAACAAAAAAATATAAATATGAATTATAAATAATAAGAATGGACCAACAGTTAGATGTGGTTATGACCTATCTTAGGAATCATTTTGTATCCATCCACCATCCTAATGAGTTTTTAACTGAACTTTAGATTCATATTTTTCCAAGGTAAAGCACTATAATAGTTGCTAAATTATAGTAGTAACCCATTGTTTTAGTCAAAACCACATATATATATATACGATAGTATTATCTTATTGAGTGGAGAATCTCATAAAAACATATTAGTTATTTTATTTTATTTGTGTTTATATAAAATTGAACAGTAAAAATGTAATGATGAAGATAACTTCTCTAAGAGGTAAACAAATAAATGGTATTCATTGATAAAAAATGATCCCAAATCTGAAACAACCCTTATTCATAGTGTAAATAATTCCCTAATTTGGAACTCTTAATTTTTATAAGTGCGCCGGTGAAACTATGATTGGATTCTCATTCTAATAAAATTTAGTTTTTTAATATTTTTATTATCTTCTTTAAATTTACAAAGACATATTCTTTTGGTGATAAATATTTTACAAAATATGATAATTATATCTATAAAAAGAATATTTTCAATATGAAAATTATAGTGAAATGGTATATGAATAATTATTCTCTATGATCCTAACAAAATGATTCTCATATCCTACTAATATATGAGTTATGTGCTATTGTGGAAATTGTAGAATCTGTTTTAAAAATTACTTCCACTAAGAACCACCAAAATCTTACCTCATGTAGATAGTGTAATTAATGTGATTAGGAATTTTTTGAAAACCATTTTGAAAATATCCCACATGTACAATAACCACCTGAAAGTGATTATACATTTTATTACCAAATAATTATATATATTCAATAATTAAAAGAAATTTTAGACTAGTCCCCCATGAAATGGGTTCATTTATATATGATATTTCATAATATTATATGGAAGAAGACATTATACATGAAGGTGAATCTGATAACCTGAAGTTGGTTTTTCATAAAAATTAATTGTAAGATTTAATTATCTCTAAAATGGTATGGAACTATGAAAATAAACATGGATCATTATATATATAAGGCCCCAACCTTAAACATTAGTAAATCATGAATTAATTTAATAATTCACATTAGGGATCATTTCAGGTTCAAATCATTATTTAATTAGTCCATAACTTATACATAACATCTTGATTATTACCATTAGACACTTTAACTCACTTTCCATTTTTTTCATAAAACAAAAACACTTAAAAAAGAAACATGTTTAGTTCATGGTTTTAGTCATAATGGAATTTCAATGATCCCATCCCTGACCCAGTTCATCTTTATTTCATGTCAAAATGATTTCAAAACATGAGATGATCATAAAAAGTACATTAATGGATATATAATGAATGAAAACAATTATTCCTAGGATATGATGAAAACCATGAATTCATGATCAAAATGTAATACCTTCCACCTTTAAGAGGTAGTAAAAACACTTCACTAAATATAAGATCGATTCTTACCCTTTTGGTAACCAAAATATTATTATAAATCCCATAGAAATCATCTTATATCATATAATGAAAACTTAGGATATAAACATACTTAAATGGAATAACCATACAGTCAAATTCAACACATATCACTAAATGGAATAGTCTTATTTCTGACTTCCTTATCAAATGAACTAGAGGTTATAACATAACCACCCTTCCTTGGTTAATCTTGAAACCACCCTTCATTTGTTTTATCATGTAACCACTAATCATTGGTTTATCACATAACCACCCTTCAAATGTCCATGTATCATTATATAGTCATAACACATAAAAAATTTTAGATATCAAATTTTCACTAATAACATTTAATTTTCCTTTACAATAAATAATTTCTTGATATTTAAATACTAAATCCATTTTAAAAACCATTTAAAATTATAAAATAACCAAAAAAATAAATAAGGGACTTATTAACCTTTTAAAAACATTAAGGATTATAGAGGAATCCAAATAATGATTACAGTGGTGGAGAGGTCATTGTTGGTGCAAAGGATAAAAATATTCCTTTTTGTCATTTAGGAAAATTTTTCATAGAAAAAACTCATTGAATTAAATTAAAATTAAAAGGGGTTAATTATACCCATGTAAATGAAGGAGGTGTATATTATCCAAATATGTCTCAATGAAAGGAGATTGAGATGAAGTTCTTTAACTCGTGTTCCACTAGACTCGTTAATTCCTTAATTTACTATATAATAAACATAACATAATTTATAATTTATTTATAACATTTTTCATGTTTAATATTACTTTTATATCACTTATTAACATGTTATAAAAATTACATAATTATTTATGTTAATATCTATCTTTTTTGCCGATATTCAGTACTCGAGTCGAAAATGATCTTGTTATAATTAAAATTTGTCCATGTTGTAAAATTCCAATTATATCCAGAATATTATTCATATATATATCATATATATCTAGTATCTATGTATTTATAATATTGCATAATATTAGGATATATGAAATAAAATGCACCATTCATAGGGAAGATAAGTCGTATGTATGCATGAACACTACTTTCACTTAAATTTCATATTTAATGGAATGAAAACATAATGATACGTAGGTATATTATAATTTCAGTATAATATCATATTTTATATATGTTACATAAGTTCATTAACTTCATTCTTTATATGTTCGGTTTATGGGATGAACGAGTCATATCACATTGAGGGGGTGGTTGTTCGCGCTTCCTCAAATGAAATAACCATGTTTACACATCATGAAAATAAAAAAGGTACATTGTAAATTAAAGATAAAGAAACATAGAGAAAATACAAACATAATATATATCACATATAAATATATTTCGATCATAATGGCCACCGTGAATGGTTTTAGGATACAATTAAACAATCATCGTTTCATGAGATTGTAGTTCATCATTCCAAGAAGCAGTATGTTCTAAATCCATTAGATGGTGGTGTGTGAGTGTAGGTAGAATAAATATAATATAAAAATCATATTATATTGATGATACTGTTTTTTATGTAAATAAATAAAAATATTAGAATATGGAGTTAGGAAGTAAAATTTGTGAAATGAACTTTAGAGAGGACGCTACCTCTTAAAATGGGTAACTCCCTTTGATTTGAGCCAAAAGGAATTCGTAATTTTACTTATGAATAAGGTAATGATTCTATTAGGTATTTAGAGGTGTGAGTAAGGTGATAGAGATGGTGGCCTTTTATAAGTGGGGGATGGATACTTTAGGAATGTCTGGAATGATTATTTTATTATAAAAAAATTTCTATTTTTAAAATTTTAAAATATAATTTAATTCTAAAATAAGATGATTATTTTATAAAATGATGACAAATAATATGTTTTATACATGTTTTGGTTTCAAAATTAACATTATTATTTTACTTGAACACTTAGTTAACTAGTTTAACTCTTACCATGTCTTCGTGTGTATTCAAACTATATGGTTAATATAGGTAAAAAAAATACAAAAGAAGCACCAGAGGTTCATTAATGAAATTTTAAACATTACATTAGTCATTTGGATGGATCTTAAATTTAGCGGACTATTACATCATTTAATAAAATTATATTTGTTTTAAAAATACATTTATGTCAGTTGTTTATACTATTCATTCATTGAATTTTTAATAATTCATTAAATATTTATTCATTTCAATAAACATCATTAAATCAAATATAACAAGTAATAATCATCCATAAAATTTTTTATGACATAAAAAGTTTTCAAATAAATTTATTTTAATATTTATAATATCATTTTTTAAATAATTCATTAAATAGGTAATAACAACATCATCGTTGTGTCATAAATAAATATATTTTTTTAATCTATAAAAATTATAATCAAAATACCATGAGGGAGAAATATTTTTATCTTTATAATTATTATTTATAGTCTAAAATACCACTTATATAACCCAATATAATAATTGTTTTACTAATAGATACATGTTTATGTTACATTTTTCATTAATTTAAATTAATTCTTATAAAATGACATTTTCAAAAAAAAGTAGTTCAATGGAATCCCTGAATCGACCTTAGGATTACCATAGTCTAACTGATATCAACCAATAGGATTAAGAAACATGTTAGGGTAGTTTTATATTATTATAATATTATTGTTTACCCTTATTTACCAAATTTACCCTATAACAATTGAAAATAATATAATTACTGAAGTTACTATTCATAATGTATAAAAATAAATGGTGCCTATTTAAAAAATTTGGACTTCATGATTTCATATATATAATCCATTTTTTCATATTCAAAACACATAAGTTTCATATATTAATTTAAAATTAATTCCGATTGTTAGAACTAAAAGAAGGTTTTCAAGAAGTAATAATAATCAAAAGATTAACATGTGTTTCTGGATAATTAATAAGTGAAATTACTTCCATTGAATAACATTGGATTAAATGATGAACCAATTATAATTAAACTTTAGATTAAATTTAAAATATCATATAACCATTTAAATAAATCAGATGAAAAGACAATTTTGATTTAACATGCTTTATTTTTTACAATTCATTAACAACATGAACTATATCCCAAAAATACCAAAAATTTTCCCAGAGTAAATTTTGATTTCAGTATTCTAAAGAAGAAGTTTATTTATTCAAATAGATCATATAAAAGTGAAAAAAACTATATTTAAAAAGGGTTATCCATTATAAGGTGGTAAAACTACTATTTAAAAATAATTGAGTATTTATGCTTACAATTGGATTCATTATCATTTTAATCCTATAACAGTTCTTAGATATATATAAAAACATTTAAAATATATGATTAATCATAATATAATCATTTCTATTCATTCCCACCAACACAATATATAGTAATTAACTACCATTTAAAATAATAAAAATATATAATTATTTTTTCCGCATGACTCAGCATTGTGAGTAATATAATATTTCAGTGAAACCCATTTTTGTCTGTCGGGTATACCATCAAATATTGAATCCCATTTTTAAGTAAAATTAATAATTAATTCACAAATAATAATAAATATGAAATGGTCATATTCTTTATTTACCTGGGATGTACCATCCATCCCACCATTGGGAAATTCCATCCCCGAAATTTTATTCACTCATCAAATAAGTAGGGGTATTTATCCATCCGATCATTTTCAGATTCCCATGATTCCACTTCAACCATATGGGTTTTCAAAAAAACATTTACATGATGAATTACCTTATTCCACTACAATTTCTCTCTTTATCTAAGAATCTAGATTGGTTGTTCCTCATAAGAAATATTATTTTCCAACTGAACTACATATGGACTAAAAACATGAGATGGATCCAGCATATACATTCTCAACATTGAAACATGAAAAACATTGTGTACCAATCATAAACATAGAGATAAATCAACTCTATAAGCATCTTTTCAATAAATTTCTAGGATTTCATAGGGTTTAACGAACCTTGGATTCATCTTTAACTTTATACCAAAATGCATCACATATTTCAATGGAGAAAATTTAAGAACGACATGATCCCCTTCCTCAAAAGAAATATCCTTCTATCAGTTATCCAGCTAACTTTTCTACCTTCTTATGAGCTATTCTCAGGTGCTTATGAATTAACTGAAGTTTCTCCTTTATCGCTTTAACCAATCCAGGTCCCATCATCTAACTTTCACCTAAGTCATCCTAAAAAAGATTGACTTCGACACCGCTTTCCATATAATTACACAAATACTGTAAACTTTATACTAGAATGAAAACTATTATTACATGAAAACACAACAAAAGAAATATGTTGGTCCCAAATTCCCTTGTAATAAATTGATGAAGCACGTAGAATATCTTCCAAGGTCTGAATAGTTCATTCTAACATCACATCATATTGAGGATGAAAACCTATACTAATATTTAATTCAGTTCCCATTGACTTCTGAATTTCTTTCCAAATGTTGGATGTGAACCTCAGGTCACGATCAGATACAATAAAGAGGTTAACTCCATGTAACCAGATTATATCATTAATATACAATCAAGAAATTTAATCTACTGATAGAGTATCTTGAATAGAATGAATATTTAATGATGTAATCAATTGATTAACAGTAACCCAGATTATAATGTTACATAGAGACGTATTTTATAATCCCACTATGAAATCCATGGACACATTTTCCCATTTTCACTCTGGATTTGATAAAGGATGAAGCATCCCTTTCGGAAACATCCTTTTTTTATTAACCTTTTGACAAGTCAAACACTTACCAATATTGATTGCAATATCTCTTTTCATTCAATCCCACCAGTAATAATCTCGACGATATCTATATATATTGGTATTTCTATGACGAACTGAAAACAAAGAAATATGATCTTCACATAACAACATTCTTTCCATTTTGAATCACAAGTCACCCATTATTTCTCCCCAGACATCAAAACACAATATTTATCAATGTTAAATTCATGTAACATGCCTTTCCGAACATATTCTACATTTTTCTACAAATCACTGTCATCATTATGTTCTATCATTATTATATCTACTAGAGAATATTTCACTACTTATTGAAAATAATAATAAAATTTCATGAACCAATAACATTTATTCCAAAATTCATCAAATCAAAAACCAAAGGATCTTGTCCCATACATAGTATGGTTAATGTATCATTACTGTTTATACTTAACGAGTTAGCAACATTATTTTCCTTTCCTAGATGTGAATGGATCATGCAATAATAATCCTTGATAAATTCTAGTAATCTCATCTATATAATGATTAATTCTTTCTGAGGGAATCTATAAATCAAACATTTGGGATTAGAATATTTTTCCCACTTTACTCTATACAAATGGTACCTCCAAATTTTTATACAAAAAACAATAGAACCTATTTCCAAATCATGTTTAGGGTATTTTAACTCATGATGTTTCAACTAAAATGAAGCTTAAACAATAACCTACTCATTCAACATTAGGACATAATAAATTCATTTCAATGAAGCATCACTATAGATAACAATCTCTCCATTTCTGAAAAGTAATGCCAATACGGGAGATTTCACCATTCTTCTTTTCAATTCATGAATAAAATATTCACATTAGTTTTTCAGAAAAATTTCATACCTTTTAAAGTTAACAAAATTATTTGGCAAGATAACCATTAAATTTTCAAAAAAAACCTCTGGTAATAAGATTACAAACCAAGAAAACTATGAATCTTTATGTTACTGGTAGGTCTTGTCCACTCTTCAACAACACTTATTATAGAATGGTAAATAGTTATTCCATATTTAGAAACAATATGTCTAAGGAATGAAATTTTCGACAACCAAAACTCATACATTCCTAATTTACCATATAGTTAATTTTTTTAGGGTTTTACAGACTAACCATACATGATTTTCATGTTCTTATTTACTTTTTGAATATACTAAAAAAACAATAAACATAACAATAATCTTAAAAAATAATTCATGAAATATAATATTCATAATATCCATGATTACATCAGGTGCATTGGTTAACCCAAAAGGCATAACTACACATTCATAATGGCTATATCTAGTAAGAAACACGATCTTTGGAATGTCACATCCATTTACTTTCAACAGATGGTACCCCAACCACATGTCAACCTTTGATAAATACCGATCTCCATGGAGATGATCAATGAAATCATCAATATGAGGGTAATGATACTTGTTCTTAAGAGAGTTATTATTCAAGTCTCTATAATCAATGAAAAGTCTCATAGAATCATATTTATTTTTAACAAACAAAACAAGATCACCAGATAGTGATGTAATTGGTGGAATGAAACATTTATCTAATGACTCTTATAATTGTTTCATTAATTATAAATGTTCAAAAAGATACATTAGAAGTGGTGGTTTGAAAATGGATTTGAAAGAAGAGGTAATTCAATGGTAAATTCAATATCTCAATCAGGTATATTACTAGGAAAATCATTAGAAAAAACATCAAGATACACATTTACTACTAGGATAACATTAATCTAAACAGTTCCTTTGTTTTCAACAATATGTGTATGTTAAAATTCATTTCCTTATTTTACTTATATTTCATATTCTTGATATATTATCAAGTCTAAGGGTTCATTCTTTTACACAAATTTAAATTCTTTATCAAAAGATAATGCTTTAGCTCTATAGTCAATCTTAGCATGATAAATAAGAAGCCAAAACATACTCAAAATAACATGAAACACTACTACATGCATAAAAACATGGTTTTCAGGTAGACTCATTCCACACACAAGTAAAAGAAGTTTTTTTTTATTTTTTTGTCTCAACATATCCTCCAGCTGTTTTTAACCCAAGTTCATGATTCATATCTTTAGAAGTAATTCTAAATTTCCTAGAAAATTTCTATGAAATAAATGAATGTGTTGACCATAAATCAAAAAACACATTGAAATAATCTCACAAAACAAACAATATAACTTATACCACATTATTTGATGGTCCCACATCATTCGTTGTAGTAACAAAATATTTCACCACACCCTTCCTCTTTGGATATATCTGGTTTCCTCGTAGGGTAATCATCATTGGACACCCATTGGCATAACTCCCAAAATAATTATAACTAAAACATCTTAGCCCTAGATTTTCATTTCTTTGTTTTTCATATTATTTATAGTTGCAATCAATATGACTTGTCTTAACACACAGGATTCACTTCCATGGTTTTGAGATAAATTCTCTAGGATTATTTTAATGACACTTATCACAATATGGAAGTTATAATTTTCTTACCTCTAGACTTCTTTGGGGAATGCATTACTTTTGTGGGCCAACTAGACCTCATCTTTTTCATTCTCTCAAGGAACACCAGATAATCAGAAAATACCATTGCTATATTATTAGAAAAACATAAAAGTTTCTCATAGCCATTGAATTCATGATAGGCTTATACCTTTCGATATCGCGACTTCAATATTGAATAAAACCAATTTATATTACTATCAAGATATAAGATTAATTTACTAGAATATATTGATTTTCAAGAAAACATTGCTTCATAAGAAGCCACCGAGTTAACCCCTATATCAATTCACTGAATTTTCTTCCATATTATGTTGAAACGCCATAGGAAAACATTTCACAAGAAACATACCTTTGAATTCATCCCCACAGTGAGAATAAATTACCTCAAAGTCCCTGATATTTTTATCCATTGACAACAACAGATCAGCTTCTCCTCCACAACAGTAAATATAAAAACCAACTATTTGATTTTCTATACACCCAATGACATTGAGAATCATCTCTCATGATTTGATCCAATTTTATTATAATTTACCCGAACCGGAAGCCACTAAACCGGTATTACGAGGCGGGTGGTTACATGACCTTAAGCGCGCCTCCCCATACGCCAAAGGCTGCCGACTAAAAGTGGGGGACTACGGAGTCATGTAGGGAGACTATACCCCCTTTTATCAGAGTAAGACACAAAATAAATAAACCAAATAGCAAAAACAATAACCAATAAACACGGAACATACATAACCATCATTTCTAACAAAAAATATTCCATGTCATACTACAAGTGAAAGTGTGAAAAAATGCCCCAAAAAAGACAACAACCAAAATCCCCAAAATGGCCTTGAATCCAAGTCTGGATCCTCCACCAAGTGATACCCATGTCAACTCACTATCTTGTATGGACCTTTTCCCTTCTCATGACCGGCAAACAGGAAGTCTGTTCGGGTACCCAACGATAGCCTGAGCAGGGTGTGAGTACAACTCAGAAGGCCACCACCAATGGTGTCTACAAAATATACTGCATAAAAAAGTCGTGCATGAAAAGGGATATGAATGATAATTACCAAGTAATTGCTTAAGGTTCCATTAACAAGTTTAGATCCAAATCCATTTCCCTTTACATTTCCATTCATTTATTACCAATCATCATCACATACAATTTCATCACATTTCCATGGGTAAATCACATACATTATGTTACATGGGTCTAAGGACAACAATCAGTTTCAAGAGGGTAAACACATCGTTATCCTATCTCACTAAGACTAACTCCCTCATAGCAACCATAACCTCACCTCGAATCCTCAGTCCGGGTGGATGCAACCGTTAAGAGAATAAACCCTCAGCCCCCTTTCCTAAACAGTGATTTTAGGGTGGAGTTCAGAGCATCAGTCTTCCCTTGATCCTTGGGTGTAGATACTCAAGTCATACCCCACTCTACCAAGCCATGTGCACATTCTTATATATAAGTAACCATCAACTTCCGAACCATTTCCCTTCGGAAAACACTATTCACAACAACCCACATGGGAATCCACATCATGCCTTAACCCATTAACACAACACCATTTCACATCATTTAACCATTTACACAATTCCCATCTGTTATGCATATATCAATAAGCATCAAAAATTTGACCCATAATCTGTCTTGTTATGGTCTAAAAACAGTTTATACATTAACCCATTTAACCTGTTCATCATTTTCATGAGTCAACCATTCATTCCATTTTAGATAACCCCTAGGTTGTCTCCATGTCAAGGTGAATCAACTATCTTCTAATCCATGTTCAACAAATCATGACAACAAGTTCATTAAGGGATCTAAAATTTACTACAACATGGCCACTTGTTTAATAACAATCCCAAAACCTGGGAAAAGACAGAACATCCCATGGGTGGCCATAATTAGGTCATGAAAATCCCAACACATCCCACGGGGATCGTGAGGGTTCACATATTCCATTTTAAACACCATTATTACCAAAAATTCCATGGTTATTCAAAACATAACCAAGAAGAAACAAGAACACAACTAAACTTTCACAATTACCCAAATAACTATGGGATATAACTTATAGACCACCTACCTTGAAAACGCGGTTGAACTCACTCTCAATCGAGTCCTTATACCTCGATCCGACCAAAATTTGGATCTTAAACCTAACACTCAGCCAAAAGATAGTCTTTTAGTGCTTCAGAACAAGAGGAAGATAAGATACAAAACCTAAACCAAAAAGAGAAGCAAGGTTGGGATTATCCTTTCCCAGAGTCTCGATCCGCAACCAACGGCACCATGAACACCATAGACACGAGGGAGATCGATCTCTTCGAGCCTTTGGGTGATTTGGTTTGTGCCTAGGGTGGAGAGGGAGGAAATAAGAAGGAATCACGAGTTGGGGATTAAAAGCTCGGAGAGGAAATTTTGTAATTTTGTACCCAACATTAAGTGGATGCATGGTTCATCCGCACATTTTCGAAAACCATGCACAAAAAATGTGCATGCCACTGTCTGGAGGAGGAGGGGTCGCACGGTTTTGCTTGGGAAGGCCGCACAGTTTACCAGGCCGTGTGCATGTCATGCTCCATGGCCTGTCTTTCCCAGATTTCTTTTCTGCCATGCCCCAAGCCCCCGGAACACCCCCAAGGCCTCTCACACTTTCAAGAAACATTTTATAACCCCAAAAACCAAGTGTTCAACCAAAAACATACCTTTCCAAAAACTGGGTTTTTACGTCCTCCCCACCTTATAACGGATCAGCCTCGAGCTGAGTTCCCAAGCCTCATTGATCCACTGAGAAGAGTTCGGGCCACCTAGCTCGCATATCTGTTTCATTCTCCCAAGTTTCTTCCTGAACCTTCCCATGCTGCCAAAGCACTTGCACTAATGGAACAACCTTTCCTCGCAATACCTTATCACTGCGATCCACCACACGAACCGGATGCTCCTCACAGGATGCATCAGCCTCAAGCTCCAAATCCTCAACATCAACCACATGATATGGGTCATGGTGATACCGTCGAAGCTGTGACACATGAAACAGATCATGCATCCCACCATACCACTGTGGAAGAGCCAATCAGTAAGCCACTAGTCTGATTCTCTCAAAAATCTCAAAAGGTCCCACATACTTGGGTGCCATCTTACCCTACTTTTGAATCTGACGATGACCCAACCTTGGTGACACCCAATGGAACACATTATCACCCACCCCAAAAATAAAATTTTTATGCCTTAAATATGTATATGACTTCTATCTACATGGGGCCGTATCCATTCTCTTCCTAATCAACTTAACGTTCTCTAAATTCTCCTTCACGAGACTTGTCCCCAACAAATCAGATTCACCGGCCTTTGGCCAACACAACAAAGATCTATGTGGTCTCCCATAAAGCGCCTCAAATGGTTCCATCTGAATCATAGCCTGAAAACTATTTTTGTAGGCTAACTCAACTATTGTTAGGTTCCTCTACCAATAACCACCAATGTCCAAGACACAAGCTCTTAGAATATCTTCCAACACTTGGATCGTACGCTCCGACTACTCGTCTGTCTGCGGGTGGAAAGTTGTACTCAAAAACACATACATACCAAGCGCCTTCTACAACCCTTTCCAGAAACACGATGTGAAACATGGATCTCGGTCTGAATCTATGGTTCATGGAACACCATGCAACCGCACTATCTCTCGAACATATATCTCACCCAACTGGTCGACTGTAAAGGTCTCCTTAATCGGTAATAAATGAGCCACTTTCATTAACTGATCCACAACCACCCATATTGCATCATTATTCTGTGACGTCCTCGGAAGACCCATGAAAAAATCCATTGTCACATCATCCCACTTCCATTATGGAATGGGCAATGGATTCAACAAACCACCTGGGCATTGATGCTCAGCCTTCACCTGATGATAGGTAAGGCATCATTCCACAATGCATGCAACTTATTTCTTCATTATAGGCCACCAAAACAGTCGTTGGAGATCAAAATACATCTTGATCAAACCAGGATGCACTTACCACTTTGATGCATGGAACTATCGCATCAACTCTTCTCGTACACACTTTGGAACAACCACACGATCATGAACACGAACAACACCGTCCACGCCGATGGCCCATACCGAAGGTAGCTCCCCACCTTTAAGCTTTTTTATCATGATCAAAAACTTAGGATCATCAAGATGACATTTTTTAACTCAAGTGAAAAGTTTCAACTCTATCTCTAAGGAAGCAAGAGTGACCTGACCACTCTCCTCCTGCACCTCCCAGTGCATTTCTTCAAATAAATCCATCACCTTCTACTCGGTGCTGGACTCATGAACCATCTGATTCTGAACCTTCCTAATCAGAGCATCATCAACACTATTTCCCTTTCCCGGCATGTACACCAACTCAATTTCAAAATACTAGATATATTCAACCCATCTTCACTGCCAAAGATTCAGACCCCGCTGTGAGAATATGTAATTTAAACTCTTATGGTCAGTGAATAATGTAAATCGTTCTCCCTGTAGATAGTTCCTCAAGCACTTCAAGGCATATACTACTGCAGCCAACTCAAGATCATAATTGGGATAGTTCCTCTCATGGGGTCTCAGCTGCCTTGACCCAGAAGCCACAACCTGCTCACCCTAAATCAACACAATCCCTAGTCCGAATCCAGATGCATCAAAAAACATGATGTACTTCTTACACGGCCGAGGTAAGATAAAGATAAGTGTGGTCGTCAACTTCTTATTCAACTCTTGGAAGGTGTTCTCACAATCCTCAAACCACTCGAACCTGATTCCCTTCTTGGTCAAGCCCGATAGTGGTTCTTCCAAGTGAGAGATATCTTGAATGAAGCTTTGGTAATAACGAGCCAAACCCAGATTACATCAAACATCAGAAATACTCTTGGGATGCTCCCAAGATAAAACCACCTGCACTTTCTTTGGATCCACAAACACACCTGCCTTCGAGATGATGTGAACCAGAAAATGAAACTCACCTATCCAGAAATGAATCTTTTATAGCTTGGTTCACAGTCGACGATCTCTTAGCCTACCCAAGACGATTTCAAGATGTTGGGCATGATTGTCGTGAGTTTTCTAGTACACAAAGATATCGTCAACAAGGAAAACCACAAACTGATATAGATAGGGATGAAAGATATTGTTCATCAAATCCATAAACACTTCCAATGCATTGGTAAAGCCAAAAGGAATTACCACAAACTCAAACAACACGTACTGACTCCGGTAAGCTGTCTCTGGTATGTCGGAAGACCTCACCCTCAACTGGTGATAACCTGAAATCAGATAAAACATAGAAAACACCGATGGACCCCTCAAAAGATCAAATAGGTCATCAACTCTAGGAAGAGTGCACTGATTATTCACTGTCATCTGATTCAACTATCGATAGTCAACACACAGTCTCAACGACCCATCGGCCTTCTTTGCAAAAAGTACTGGAGATCCCCAATGAGATGTACTTGGTCGGATAAACCCCTTACGCTCAAAATACTCAAGTTAAACCATCAGTTCCTGTAGTTATGAATGTTTCATTCATTATGGATGAATAGAAACTGGCTGTACTCCCAGTAGCAGCTCGATCGTGAACTCGACATCCGTCTCAGGTGGTAACCCCAAGAAATCATCAGGAAATACATCCTGAAACCAATAAACCACGGGAGGAAAGTCAAATTGTTCTCCTATTTCATTTTCATCAAGCATGAGACATGCCACTCAAGTTGCGAGTCCATTCAACCGCTGACCAAACAGTCCTGCACACCCTGCTCGAACATCCCATTCGCCACGGTGGACATAAGTGTCACCCTCAAGCGACCTGAACGATACTATGCGACGATAGTATTCTATATGAACCTGATACAACACCAACCAATCCATTACCAAGATGAGGCCAAACCCTTACATCTCGTGAACGAACAAATCCAATAGAAAACAATACCCACCGACTTCTAAGGCACACCCCTTGCACTGCTTGATATCCTCATCCCGCACCCCAAAGGGGTATCAATTGACATAACTCCAAACACCCTCTCCATAAGTAAACCCAGGGCTATCACATGTTGAGAAGAGATAAAATAGTTGGTGGAACCTGGGTCAAACAATGAACTAGAAAAAGTGGAAGCTACAAGGATCATACCCCGAATAGTGGACTGTCTAGCCTCGCCATCACTAGGCGCAAACTGAACTACCTGAAGTTGACATGCCCCTCTACCCAGGGCTACATCCTGAACACCCTGCACCGCACTGCCCTGCAGGAATGAAAGATCTTGCCCTGGATTCCACATCCACTACCCCTGTTAGTACGACCCATGGACCTCCAACTACCTTCTTGATATGGGGCAACTAATCCCCTTCCCAAACCCGACACCTACTTTTCATCATCATGCTCACCCGCCTGCCAAGTGTTCCTGCAGAACCTCTGCACATGCCCCCTCCTACCGCACGAACGACACTCTACAGGGGTCGAGGACACTGACCATGCATATGCCCTGACCTTCTGCACATATAACAAAACACTTGGTTCTTACTATGAGAATCTCCCCCCCCTATTCCAGCCACATTGCACACTTCCACCATGTGGTGAGCTCTCATGGCATCGCTTTTGACCTTCGATAGCTACACTGTTCCTCTGTCCCACTAACACCACAAGCCCACTACATGAAGAAACCTTCATGTTTCCTTATGATATCAGTTCCTGGTCTACTACCTCTATTAACATCTTCAAGCAGAAGATGTTTACTTGAGACCAGATCTCATGTTTCAGCACATCTTGGAAACTCTTTGCTACTACTCCCTCATCCCCTACTAACACTGGGACACATCGTCTCAAATCAGTGAAGAGACTAGCATAGTCTATCACTGATAGAGCTCCCTGAGTCAGGCTCATAAACTCTATATCCCGCTCATGTCTCAAAGTCTCTGGGTAGAAATTCTTCAGAAACATTTCATGAAAAACTTTCCACAACATTCCCTCTGCCTAATCGATTTAAGCCCGAATGCCCCACCAATGCCTAGCCTGGCCTTGCAACATATAAGCAGCCAGCTTCACTCGCTTTTCAACAAGGGTCTTGAGACAGTCTAGTATCATCCGGAAAGATGATAACCATATCTCTTCTACTTCTGGACCACCCTCTCCGGTGAAGGTTGGAGGGTGCTGCAGCTGGAACACCCTGGTCCTCTCAAACATACTTGATGCAACCCACCCTGGGTCCCGAACTATCATCTGTATAATGTTATCCAAGTTCTCTCAGAACTAGTATTCTCTACCTTCATTGATCACCACATTTTCATGATATTCTACTAGAGGAGTGTTCTCAGCAACATCCTCCCGCTGCCCAACTAGAAACCGATGTCGTGGTGGCATCTCTCTACATTTCCAAACACGAGATTTTTCACGCATACCTTAAAACATTCACAAATTCCTCAAATAGATCTTTACTAGCTACAAAAACTCGTTTTCCTTTGCGAATTTAACAACATTTTCACCTCAAATTCACCACCCCGACCATCCCTACCGTGGGCCATGGTCCACTTGGGGTAAACAACCATGCACTGCCACCAAACTATCACAACATTTTATGCAACATTTTTCACTTCGTTTCAAACCATTATGTTTCATTACACATCATTCACCCACTTGTTTTATTTCATTTTTTCCATTATTTATTGGTTTCATTACATTCATAATGCACCCTACATTCCTACCTCACACACCCATAACATGCGTGTCCCTAACACGATACATTCCACCTATCTCTGGGTGCCTACAATGATGCATGAATGAAAATCCTCGTTTCGTTGAGGCCACGAGCCAAAAATCATAAAATAGTCACATAAAACCACATTTCCATCACCCAAAGGTGAAATATCATCAACGGTAACATCACACAACCAAGAACAAAAATTCCCACCCAGGGTGACTTGGGTTTCCCCCATACCTGGGTTAGATACTCCCATGTACGAGCTCATTACCAAGGCCTGACACGTCTTAACCCTTGGATAACAATCCCAAATAAAAATACCTCATAGAAGGAGAAGAAATACCTCCTCTGATACCACTTTGTAACATCCCAGACTTGGAAACCACAAAAATTGTGCTCCGATCTGGGTGGTTACAAGACCTTAAGCGCGCCTCCTCATACACCAAAGGCTACCAACATGCAGCGAGGGTCTATGGAGTCATGTGGGGAGACTATACACCCTTTTTATCAAAGTATGGAACAACATAAATAAACCAAATGGAGAAAAAAATAACCAATAAACACGGAACATGCATAACCATCATTTCTAACAATAAATATGCCATGTCATACTGCAAGTGAGAGAGTGAACAAAATCCCCAAATAAGACAACAGCCAAAATCCCCAAAATGGTCCGGACTCCAAGTCCATATCCTCCACCAAGTGCTACCCATATCCACTGACTATCTAGAAAGGACATTTTCTCTTCTCCTGACCTGCAAACAGGAAGTCTGCTCGGGTACCCAATAGTAGCCCGAGAAGGGTGTGAGTAAAACTCAGTAGGCCACCACCAACGTTGTCTACAAAATATCCATTATTAACAAGTAGTACATGCAACGGAATATGAATGATAATTACCATGTAATTACTTAAGTTTCCATTAACAAGTTCAGATCCAAATCCATTTCCCTTTCCATTACCATTCTTTTATTACCAATCATCATCACTTACCGTTTCATCACATTTCCATGGGTTCATCACGTATATTATGTTACATGGGTCTAAGGCCAACAATAACATGTAAGAGGGTAAACACATTGTTATCCTATCACACTAAGACTAACTCCAACATAGAAACCATAACCTCACCTCGAAGCCTCAGTCTGGGTGGATGCAACCATTAGAAGAATATACCCTCAGTCCCCTTTCCTAACTCGTGCATTTATGGTGGATTTCAGTGCATCGGTCCTCCCTCGACCTGTGGGCATAGATCCTCAAGTCATACCCCACTCTACCAATCCATGTTCACAAGCTTATATATAAGTAACCATCATCCATACAAACCATTGCCCTTCGGAAAACACTATTCACAACAACCCACATTGGAATCCACATCATTACTTAACCCATTAACACATCACCATTTCACATCATTTAACAATTTACCCAATTCTCATGTGTTATGACTGTCTCACTAAGCAGTGAACATTAGACCCATAACCTATCCCAATACGGTCTTAAATTAGTTTACACATTAGCCCATTTAACATGTTCATCATTTTCATGAGTCAACCATTAATTCCATTTAAGATATCCCCAAGGTTATCGCCAAGTCTATGTCCATCACCTAACTTCTATTACAAGTTCAACCAATCATGACAAAATGATCATCAAGGGCTCTGCAATTTACTACAACATGGCCACTTGTTTAATAACAATCCCGAAACCTAGGAAAAGTCGACACATCCCATGGATGGCCCCAATTAGGTCAATACAATCCCAACACATCCCACGGGGATCGTGAGGGTTCCCAATGGCCATTTTAAACACCATTATTTCCAAACATTACATGTTTATTCAAAACATAACCATGAAAAAACAAGAACACAACTAAAAAAGTACAAATCCCCAAATAACTATGGGATATCACTTGTAGACCACCTACCTCGAAACCGTGCTTGAGTGCACTCTCAATCGAGTCCTTAGACCTCGATCTAACCAACCTTTGGAGCTTCAACCTAAAACTCACCCAACAGATAGGGTTTTAGATCTTCAGAACAAGAGGGAGAGAAGATACTAACCCTAAACCAAAAAGACAAGCAATGATGGGATTAGCCTTACCCGGAGCTTTGATCCACAAACAACGGCACCAAGAATTACTTATAAACGAGGGATATTGGTAACTTGGAGCACTTGGGTGATTTGGTTCGTGCCTAGGGTTGAGAGGGAGTAAATGAGAGGAAATCCCGATATGGGGTTTAAAATCCTGGAGTGGCAATTTCGTAATTTTTTTTCGCCACATTATGTGGACACACGATTTGTCCGCACGGTTTGGAAAAGAGTGTGCAAACCATGCCCATGCCACTGTCCAGATGAGGAGGGGTGACACGGTTTTTCCTGGGCTGGCCACACAGTTTACATGGCCGTGTTCAGGCCATACACCCTGGCTTGTCTTGCCCAGATTTATTTTCCTCCATGCCCCAAGCCCCCAGAACACTCCCAAGGCCTCTCACACTTTCAGGAAACATTTTAATGCCCCAATAACTAAGGTTTAAACCAAAAAACACAACAAAAACATACCTTTCCAAAAATCGAGATCTTACATTTATGCTACCATAGGGCCAGATAATCCTATGAATGATTGGGGATACTGCCTTAGGATATGCTTCACTACAGACATGTTCCTTTGTGGTTGATCTAGTTGATCTCATGCAGGGACACCACCAACATTTATCGCATGAGTCAACTGAGCACCAACTATAACAACTAGTTCCATTCCAATTCCAACCATGTTCGAATGCTTATTTGGATGGTTATTCTCTACTATATTCCTTCCAAGCACATCTTCTATATTTCTTCTATGGAAAACCATTTTGAACAAACATATTATAGATGAAGACACATGGTAATATTCAAATTCTACACAATTTTAATTTCACCTTAATGTAAAAAAATAATTTATAGACTTTTAATTAATAGAATTATGACTTCTAATGTTATCTAAACTGACCTCTAATACCAACTATAAGGCCCTAACCTTAAATATTCCTTAATCATGGATTATGTAAATAATACACATTAAGTATCTATTCAGGTTTACAGATTTATATAATTAGTCCATAATATATACATAGCATATTTAATATTAAAAATAAACACTTACACTCAATATCAATTTTTTCAAAAAATAAAATCTCATAAAAAAAGAAACATGTTCATTTCAATGTATTAGACATCATGACTTTTCCTTGATCCCTTACACGACCCTATTCATTTTTCAGTCATGTGAAAAACATTTCAAAACATGGGATGAGCATTAAAATCTCATTAAGGAATACATAAAGAAAGAAAACTATTATTCTTGGGATAACATGAACAGTGTGAATACATTTTCGTAATGTAATAAATTTCTCCTTTATGATGTATAAAAAACACTTCCCTGAATATTTTCTCATTTTGTACCCTTTTTATAACCAAACGATTACCATAAAGCCCGTATAAAGCAACAGATTACATATAAAGGTTACTTGGGACATAAACATACTTAAATGGAATAACCATCCAAACTACTTCCACACATATCACTAAATAGAATTTCCACACCACATACTTTCATATCCAACACATTGGAGGTTATAACATAACTACACGTCCTTGGTTTATCATAGAACCACCCATCATTTGGATTATCATGCAACCACCCATCATTGTATTTACATGTAACCACCCATAGAAAGTCAAGTAACATTTAATAATCATAACACATAAAATATTGCAAATATCAACATTTAAAAAAAATATTTACAATCATGAGAAATCAATTCAAGATATAGAAATAATCAATACATATCAAAAACCATTTTCAATACAAAAACACCCAAACAGGGAATTAAGGATTTATTTTCCTTTTAAATACATAATGTCTTAAAGAGGAGGACAAATTAAGATTACAGTGGCAGAAAGGTCATTGTCACCACAAACGATAAAAAAATTCCCTTGGTTGTTTATTAAAATGCTTCTTTGAAAAAAAATTACATATGAATGAAATTAAAAGTCAATGGGCTTTATTATAAATTGTGTCAAATAAAGAGGTGTATATTATCAAAATATGCCTCAATGAAAGGATATTGAGGCGAAGTCCATTACATCATGTCTAACTTGACTCGTTCGTTATTTAAATTCATAAATAATAGACATAAATTAATGTATACATAAATTGGAACTTTATTCATGTTTATTATTCATTATATTATACTTATTACCATGTTATAAAAATTATATAATTATATATGTTAATAATGGTATTTTTGTTCGATATTGTGTACATGATTCAAAATTGATCTTGCTATAAATATAATTTCTGAATGTGATAAAAATTCCGTTATCTCTAGAATATTTTTCATATATATCATATATATCCATTATATATTTATTTTTAGTATTCCATAATATATATAGATAAGAAATGAAATGCACTATTCAAGGAGATGGTAAGTCATACATATGCATGAAAACTATTCTCATTTCAATTTCATATTTAAAACAATTAAAATATAATGATACATAGGTATATTATAATAATATAATAATATCATAGTTTATATATGTTATATAATTTCATTAGCTCTATCCTTTTTATGTTCCAGGTATGGCATGAATGAGTTGTATCGCATTGAAGGTGTGATAGTATGTGCTTCCTCAAATGAAAATATCATGTTTTCACTGCATGAAAAGCATTAAGGTATGTTGTACTTAAAAAGTATGGATGCATAGAGACAATATAAAAATAATATATATCACATATAAATATAGATTCATCATAATGGCCACTATGAGTGGCGGTAAGACATAATTGAACAATCATCATTTTGTGAGGGAGTAGTTTGTCGTCCAAAGAAACAATATGTTTTAAATCCATTAGATGAAGGAGTGTGAGAATTTTGGTCAAATAATTCACATAAAAACAACCTTGTATATTTTGGATAATTTTTATATTATTTAATAAAATATTAAGTATATAATAGGGAGTGAATATGTAAAATATTTGAATGTTACTTTAAAGAAGATGCTTCATTATAAAACAAGTTACTCCATTTGATTTGAGCCAAAAGGAATTCTTGACATTCCCTATGAATAAATTAAATCTTCTATGAGGAATAGAGGGATTTTGGGAGCGTATTGGAAAAGATGTTGGACGATCCAAGGGGCTTGAGATTTTTGAGTAAGGGGTTAGAGTTGGTGGCCTTTCATAAGAGGGGGAGGGATAATTTATAAATTTCTTGAATGATTGTTTTATTAAAAACTGGATGTCTTTTTTAAAAATGTTCAAATCTCATTTAATTAAAATATATGATGAGTATTTATAGAAATACTCTAAACCAATGGTTTTTAAAATTTGTTTTTCAAATGTATCCTTATCAATTAACTTTAACACGTACTTAGCTAATTTAACTCTTACCATTTCTTCTTGTGTATTCATACTGTATGGTTAATATAGTTATCATAAAATTCCAATAGAACCACAAGTAGTTATTTAATGGAATTTTAAACATTATCAAAGTCATTTGGCATTATATTAGATTTTTTAGGACTATTATATTATTTAATAAAATTTTATTTGTTTTAAAGACTCATTTATGTCAATTTTTATACTATTCATATCATGACTTTTTAAAAATTCATACCAACTATGTTCTTCCTCAAAAACATATTTAATTCAAAAAATGGAATGTAATAATAATACAAAAAAATAGTTGATTACATTAAATGTTTAAAATTAAATTATTTTATAATTTATTATATAAATTATTTAAATCATTCATTAATAAGGTAATCACTACATCATCATTGCGACATAAATAAATTTATTAATTTAATAATTAACAAATCATAAATAAATTATCATGATTTAGGAAATATTTTTATATTTCTAAAGTCTATTTATAGAAGAAGATATCCCTTATTTAACCTCATAGTGAAACTGTTTTACTAAATGACTCATGTTTATGTAACATTTTTCATTAGTTTTAATTAATTATTGTAAAATGTCATTTTCACGTCAATGTAGCTCCATGGGGTCCCAAAATTGATCATATTATTACCATGGTCAGGCATAAATCTTCCAATAGGACTGGAAAGCATGTTATAGTAGTTTTATATTATTATTATATTTTTTTTACCCATATGTACCAAATTTTCCCTTTAGCAATGTAAATACAATTTTTTCTAAAGATACTATTCATAATGTCTAAAAATAAAAGATAAATATTTACATAATTTGGACGTCCTCACTACAAATACAATATCCATTTTTCCAAATTCAAAACACATAAGTGAACTACTTTATTTTAAAATTTATTCTCGTTTTCGAAACCAAAATGTGAGTTTTTAAAAGTAAAAACTGTCAAATGATTAAAATGTGTCTAGGTCTAATTAAAACGTAAAATTACATCAAATGATGAAAATTGGATAAAATGATAAAAAATTAATCTAATTACACTTTAAAACAAATAAATAAGATAATCTTTCCATATTAATAAATTAGATAAAAAGAAAATTTTGACATAACATGCTGTATTTTTCAAAATTAGTTAAAAAGTGATTTTTATTAGGAAAATACCAAAAATTTATCCAATGTAAATTTTTATGTCCCGTATCTAAATAAGAAATTTATTTATTTCAAATGGAATGTATAAAAGTGACCAAAAACTATTTATAAAAATGTTTCTCCATCAAAATGTTATAAAACTACACTTTAAAATTTTTAAATTATTTAATCATAAAAATGGATTCATTATCATTTTAAGCCTATTGATTTTATGGAATAAATATAAAATCATTTAAAAAACATGTTCTATCATAATATAATATGTTCTATTCATTAATTCCACTAAAATTACTAGGTATTAACTTCCATTTAAAATTATAGTATTATATTTTTTATTTTTTTTGTATGACTCACCATTGTGTGCAACATAAGATTTCATAGAAACCCATTATTGTGTATCGGGTATGTCGTCGAACACAGAACCCCCTATAATATGAAAATAATATTTAATTCAAAAATATTAATAAACAAGAAAATATCATATTCATTATTTACCTGGGATGTTTCAAAAATAGTTTATCATAATTTGGAAAAATAATCTTAAATATTCATTAGTGAAATATGTATTTAATAAAACTCATGATGTTAAGATCCATGATTTATAAGTAAAACATAATGAAAACATTGATGTAACCGATTTTCAGTATGTAGTTAAATCAATGAAAATCATGGATCATGAAACCTAGTCAATTGATATTGTATAAATACAAGAATATGAATGTGGATGGATAAATAAGAAATTTTAAGATAAAGTGGAATTTTTTGAAGATCCGAATAATACGTGTAATGTGACATTTCTAAAATTAAAAATTCAACTGGATATAATTGGGAAGAAATGTATTAGGACTTCACAATTGAATAATAAACAAGATACTACCTTAAGCCTTTATATAGTGGATTACATTATCAAAATACCATTATAGGGTTCTAAGAAGATACTTACGCCATCATTGTATCATTTTCAAGCAGTATAAATGAATAATGTTTCATCAATACTATTTTCAAATATTGTTCTTAAATATTCCATTTTTAATAGTGTTTTTATTAAGACGTTGAATAAGTATGGATATATAGAACATATAAGGATCCAAAAATTATATTTATGGTGGAAAAACTAATTTTTTAATAATTATTTTTGAAATGAATAGAACAACAAGTGGTGATAAAGAAGAAAAAAACAACATGCCCATTTTGATGGAAAATCATGATAGCATGAAATAGAAAAAATAATATCAAGGATTAAGGGCCAATTTTTATAGTGAAAATTTTCAAACATTGGGGTTATGATTTTTTTCAATACCCTCATCTTAGAATGTTAATAAAAACAAATCACTGTGGAACGAAATCAATTGAATAAAAAGATTCATAGAATATGGAAAATTGATATATTTAAATTAGATTTAAATAACATAATGATTTTTGTTATGTTTCTTGAGGTTGTGGTAACAAAAATAGAGCATGATTAACTAAGAAAATATAAAATACATGTATCCTAATAATATAACATCATAATAATAAAAAATAAAACATTGGAATGATATTTAATAATGATACGAACATGTATTCTATACACAATATATGATAGAAAACATGGGAGAGGACCTTTTAAAACATAATGAATGCATGTTAGAATAAAAAATAATGTATTGGATGAAGAATTGAAGTAAGAAATATATATAGATAGATATAAATGATATCACATAGAATTATCCATCAAGAGGATCCATAATGGCTGTTAATGTTATTAGTGATTGATTAGTAATATGGAAAGATGATTTCAATAATAAAACAAAATAGAATATGACTATGAGTTGGATAGTGAAAAATAATAATATATGATTCCATATATTGATTGTTAATTTCATGATCTGTTTTCAATATAGAAAAGCCTTGTGTTAAAATATTTTGTGTAATAGATTTAAGGAACATTGTCACAGTGATAATGAGTATCTAACTATTTTAACAAAACAAGATGTATCCACTAGAAAAATTAATAATTCATTATTATTAAAGAATATTGAGTAGAAAAAATCTCCCAAAAACATAATATGTGGTTGTGAAAAGCGTTATACTACAGAAAAACATTTTGTAGAGAATAATTGGAAGCATTAAAAGGGTAGAAACGTGGATGAGAATGTTTTCTCACCCATATTATTCAATTTTAGATGAAAACATATTCATCTCATTATATTTTATTTATATGTATTATTTCTTATTTAAAGTCATAGAATTTATTTTTTATGTCTAGTTTTAAGGTGGGACCCAAATTAGAAGTGATTACTAATAATTCTAGATATCCTAAACAAGTATGTCATCATCTTTCACTAATATCTCACATTATATTCAGGAAAATATATTTATTTGATCAAATTTGTCAGTGTTAAATGATGTCATTTTTTTGAAACAAGATATAAAACCAGTTTTCATATTATCATGTTGTCATATTGTATTTGGTATTATGAAAAACACGCATTAATGATGATCACACTTGATAATGGTGTAGATGATATCAAATGTAGACACACACATTCGGAATAATTTATGGTGTATTCTCAACAAGAAAATCCAAATGAATATGTATTGTGGATGTTTAGAATTATTAGAAATGCCTTATTAAAGTGGATACAATTGAAGAAAAACAATGATGAAAGAAATATTAGGTATATATTGATTCAATATTATTGTTGTTTTAGATTTTTTATGCTTGATTCGAATATTATTAATTGAACATCAATCCTTTGTGGTGCTTGGTTTTTTTTACATCATTGATGAAGTGAGTGTAGGATTTTTACATTCACTTAATTTATTAAAAAATTACACAGAAGTTGTATCAAACTTGAATATAGTTGGACAATATTTTTGAAATATATAGATGTTCTCTTTTAATTAAGTATCAATTTCAATTTAATATTGGTATTTTTTTTCTTAAATCGATAAGATTTTTTACTAAAATAGAAATGATTCCAATAGAAATTGAGGTAGATGATTTATTTAATCCCTATTAAGAATGAAATAATACCATTCTGCCATATATACTATATTTTATGTTAATTTTGGGGGTGAGAAATAAAAATTAATGCTTCGATTGAATTGGGAATATGTAAAAATATTAAAAAAATATTTAAACATAATTTTGAATGTATTTATAATTAATTAAAAGGGGGATATTACGGATTCCACCTTGGGTTAGTTGTATTCCTTTTCAAGGTATATTATTTTTTTGGAAAGAAGAATCTCATTGAATAAAATATGTATTTCCATTATTTAGTCGAATAATTTTTTAAAATATCATGAAATATTTGATCTTTACGTTCAATAGTTGGTTGATAGAGGAAGACAATATAAGGATATGATGATCAATGTTATTTATTCAATGAATAGTGATGTACACAATTAATTCAATGAGATATGAATCAAACTGTATATTGAGATATGTGACAACATGATGATTTTGGGAATTGTAGACTGTTCAAGGTCCTAATTGAATTGTTAATGACCAAATGATAAACAATATTGAAGAATTTAGATATCTTGGAACTCAATGTGATTATTGTGACATGTAATTGTTAATGTATTACATGTTTGGAGAATAAGAGAAAGAGATTATTCAATGAAATGATTCATTGAACACTATTATTTATTTAAATAAATATAATAATATTACTCATCATTGTCCCTTAAAAATAATACGTTGATGAGGTTTTAATGAAGGATGAAAAAGTAATGAAACGATGTAGATGTTATGTATTTTTTTTAAATAAGTGTATAATAATTTATACAAATTTCCAAATTTGATTCATTCATGGGATCATATGTTTATATTTTTTCATCCATATTTTGATATACGTATATAAATTCAAATCTATTTATAAAATTTAATAAAAAAATACCTTGTATGTGAATCCACCATGGATTAAACTGATTTTCATATATGAATTCATAAATATGAAGGTATTTAAACTAACTAACAGGGTAATTTAAGAACTAAAAACAGTATAGAAATTTTAATTGGGATACAAGGTGGTCCCCATAGTTAATTATTCCATATATCATATTCCAAAATGAATGTGAAATCCCAATAATGAAATAATTCCACATATGGACTTCACATAGTTGTTCGAGTACAATCTGATGGATCATATCAATGGATGACTATTCATATCTAGTATTGAACCTTATAAAATTAAATTTTTATACCATTTATAATTTTACTCATCATTAGAATAAAAAATAAGAGAAATTAAATATCCAATATCCTGACAATTATACGAGGTAAAGTAATATAATTGATTTAATAAATCTAAAAATACTCAAACATTGATTCACCCTCTCCCACCTATGTGATGGGAATATTCAATAATACTCTCAACAAAGGAGAATGAGATAATATAAATCATAAGATGTAATAAAAATTATATTTATTTTCTAATAAATAATTCTATAAAACCGAAATATTATCACTTTAAAATTAAAATATCCTGGTAGAATGAGCCAACACGACCTCTTATGGATTTGGTAATTAATTATTAAAACGAAATTAAATGAAAATAAATAACATTAATTGTTAATCTCATTAAAATTATTAGGAAATTTATTTAATTTGTTAGTAATAAAATTATATGTTTAACAAATGGGGCATAATATTAAACATATCTTGACAAATAAAAAATTAAATCAAATAACACTTACCATGGATTCAAATGTAGTCAAACATTGTAAATATTGTTTTAGAATCAATTTAATTATTTCATTCAACAATATCATTATGATATTTATATTTATTTTACATGTTAGTTTGAAATTTTAATTTCTTAATAATCAATTATTAATCATTGTTTTATAAATGTAATATTTGGGTGTTAATTGTCATGTTTGACCTATGAAAGATTCAATCTCATCGTGTCAGTATTTTATACTTATTCGTGCGTTTATCACCATAAAAACATTCTCCATGATTCATAATATGTTTTTTATATAGTAGTATAGTCTCATAGACATTTCATCAAAATTAAACTGATATTTTACATGGAATCCTTAAAATAAATCTCGATCTAGGAAATTATTTATGTAAAAAAATTAATTATATTGGTGAATATATTTATTCACATTACCACACAAGAATTATAAAAATATCTTAAATAACCCTTCTTATATCATATTAAAAATATATTTTTATTTATCATCCATGAAGAGAAGATTATAACATTGATTATGTAGGATGCAAAACCGACCAAAACAAGAACATGCTATTATTCATAAATTAGTAAGAAATTGTTTTTTATAGTTATAAAATCCAATTTAGGGAATCCTACTGATTTCAAGAATAATAGTTTTCAATTGAAAAAATTAGTTTTAATTGTGAAGAATTGTTATAGAGGGGGTAATGCATATATTGGAGACTAGAAATCTAACGATCCATAAATTCCATGAAATTTGTTTATTTTAATTCATGGGATTTTTATGAGTCCGCAAAAATTTATGATGCTTGATTTTGAGGCATGGTGTGCCCGAAATCAATTTATGAAATTTTTTTCAGGTACATTTAGTGAACGTACGAGCATGATTTTATATCTTTTGAATTGGTGCTTGGAATTGAAATCTGAGGGCACTGTTGAACTCACATCAGCGGTGATAGCTTAGTGAGACCTTCACCACAGTTGCGTTCTAACGAGAATGGATGTTAGTTTTTGGGGTTTTTAAATAATTTAAATAAATATAAGGTGTACAACTTTTTTTTTATTTTTGTGGTTAAAAGCTCCAAGAGGAGGTTAGTGGTGGGGGCCACCACATCATAACCCCCCATGAGAGGTTATGGAGGTGGGGCCCAACGACACATAACCTCCCTTGGGAGGATATTCTTGGTTGGGCCCACACGGACATTAAACCCCCTCTAACCCCCATTTATGTTGGATGTCAACTCTCCACATTCCCCCTATAATTTAATGTGCCAACCCTCATAGTTAATTAATTGAACTCTTTATTCTAATTAATTGGCACCCTTTTGAATTCTTTTGAATTCTTACCAACCATTAAAATAATAGATAGTCTATTATTTTTGGTTGGAAAATCTTTTGGAGGATCTTTGAGAGAGGAATTTGGAGAACTTAATCCTTCCAATGAATAATGCCACACACTACTGAAGAATGAATAAATTCTTCATCGATCTTCGACTGAGCCAAAATAGAAGGATCCGACCACGAAGAATGCCGACGATGCTTCTTCCTCTTTCTCCTACCCTGGATGCATCCTGACCTCAACAGAACGATGTTTGTCTTTCCACGACTTTGTTAACGATTATCGTCATACAAGGTAGGGGATTTGAGTTGATTTCGTTTCCGTTCTTTGCCTCACAGTATTTTTGGAATGTGATTTGCTGACTGATAACGCCATAGCGAGGAGGGCTCGGACCGCACGAACATGTCCCGACCCTCTCCCTTTTTTGTTCATGTTTTTTGAAGACGGAGGTAGTGCAATGACGGCTGGCGTCGGGCCGACCGCAATTAAAACCAACCTCAAAGAAAATCGGTGGCGTAAGTGCCGCTGGGTCAACAAGAGGATGTGGCACCACCGTTCCAAGCGGAAGGAGGGCCGTAGACGGGACAGAACATGGCGTAGCTGGAATGGCTTCGTCGCGCCGTGTAGAGGATCAGGAGGCCGCGGCCAAGCCGGGTTGCAGTGGTGAAGGCGCGACACCGTAGCACCGCTCGGGAAAATCAGTGGGTTGCAGACACGCTGGGCCGCGATGGAAGAGGCGCAACACCATCGCACCACACAGAGGGCAGCAGAACCGTGGAGCCATCGCACCGTGGTGGAGGATTAGGGGAGGCTGGCCGGGCCGGCCGCCGTGTAGCTAGAGCGGTTGGCTGCTCGACCAACCGGGAGGTGTGTGACCCCGTCAGGTCCCGCATATTTTGGACCGGTGCCGCCTAGTGCCTATTGTAACACTAACCGAATGGTAGAGCCGTTCGGAAGCCAGGGCCACGGGGCTACCCCCTGGACGTAGCTTAGGTGGACCCCCACCGAGCCATCTAGGCTAAGGGGCCAACCGGGACGCTGGGCCAACCAGGGCGGCATGCCGCCTTCGGGTCGGGCCGCCCCCTCTGGTCGGGCCGCCTTCGGGTCGGGCCGCCTACTCGGGTAGGGATGCCCACTCGGGAAAGGACACCGTCTTAGACCCGGTCGGACCCGCAGACCGGTTCGGGATGGGTCATTTTGACTGGGTCAGTCCGACTAGGTCGGACTGGACCGAAACCTGTTTTGTCATTTTATAACTTTTTCCCATATCTTGGGCTATGGGTGTCCGATCGACAAACCGTCTTTGGAAAAGGAATGATTAGAGCATCACGGTTCTTTTGGAAGTTCCAACATGAGGTTTGAAAATAGCTGGGATATGGTTGGGTTGGTTTGAACCTAAAAACCAATCGGGCCCCTTGAACAGAAGTGCCAATAACTCACAGATCGGGCGTCTGATTGACATGCCGTCTATTATGTTGAGAACCCTAAGACGAAGAGGACCTTTGAGATACATCTTCATTGGTTTTTGTGATAGTTATAGTATCAATTAGTAGATCGTGGTGTAGATCCTCCTGAAGAAGAGCGTGTGAGTTCAGATACCTAGTTGCTGGCTGAGACTTGACGACTACTGACCTTTCAACTCAGAGTGTTTTGACTATCCTAGTGGGAAGTGCCTCCCTGTGAGTGCGGAAGACCCATAATTGGGAGCGCCCATGTGTGAAGTGGAAGACCCACGGTACTCGATAGGAAGAGTACCTCAGCAGGCTACGAGGGGGAGCACCTCTGGGTGAGTGTGGAAGACCTATGGTGGGGAGCGCCTCTGTGTGATGTAGGAGACCCACGGTACTCGACAGGATGAGTGCCTTAGTTGTCCAAGGAAAGTGGGAATCACCTTTGTGTGATGAGGTAGGCCCATTGTACTCAATAGAGGATGAGTACACCATAATCTGAGGTTCCGACAGAGTGATTGGGGTTGTTAATTGATATTATCCCGTAGAATAAAATCCTTATTTGAGCCGAGTCAATGACTTTTGTGTTTTCCTCATGATTGAGATGGGTTACTAAATAACTTAGGTATAAGTATGAGAATATACAAATGTGATGGTTATCCATTGAATCCATAATTTTTTGTTATCCTTGTAGGATTTTTTGAGAACGTGAGGGTATCGGGGTCCCTACTGAGTATCGTTATACTCACCCCTACACGGGCTATCCCCGCACATGGTTGTGTTGGTTGTAGACAATGGACTGCGCTGATTGAGGCAGATAGTAGCAAGACTAGATGGGACCACTCTGAGTGATGGAGCATGGAGCAGACAGATGGACGTGGAGTGAAGAGGAGGCCAAATGTGCCTACACTTCAGGTAGGAATCATGGGGTACAGCCTAGTAGCTGCTTTACATGTTTTCAGTTGTACTTGCTTTCAGTTTTACCTGTACATTACTGTTGGCCTTGTATTTTCTGCCCCATTACTTTTAGTACACTCTTTTGTTTAAATTTTCAATTAGTTTCTTACATTCAGTTACCTACTCTGTTGTGTGTTTAATTTTTATAGAGGAAATGCCTTCCCTATTTAAGTATTAACTCATTTTTTGCTAGTCTCCATCCCCTAGCCTATAGAAGGTAGGCTTCGGGAAGTCACGATACGGGCCTCGAGGGACGGGTCAAGACAAATTTGTATTGGAGGAGTCAATTATACTGCAGAGCATAGGACTCTGATCATTTTTTTTCTAAGAAGCAATATTGATATGGGTACTAAGGGTGGTTTTCAGTTCATGGATTCTAGTGTTGGTTTGGCTGCTGACGTATCCATACACTAGGACCCTAACTACCGATTTCTGACTCATTGCAGGAAAACACGTATTGCGTATGTGTTTTCAAAAGTTTTGTTAAGTCTGCTCAACTAGGTCATCTCACCAGGTATAAATCTTTTGACCATGTCGCATATGTTATTTCAGGATGCCTCCCCGTGGATGACCAGTTAAATCCCCAGGAGTCGTACACACTGACAGCCCACCGAGTGACGACACCTAGGTGCATGGCCCTTTTCCAGCAGAGGCACCAGTGATACCACTTCTCGTTGGGCCACCGATGCCACCATCCCTAGCAACAGATGGAAAACACTGCTTGAGTGCATTTCATGAGTTCCAGTTCCAGATGCCACCCAGGTTCTGGGAAGAGACGGACCCACAGGCGGCTGAGGATTTTCTAGAGGCTGTGGTGAGAGTTTTCAGGATAAAAGGGACACCAGCAGACCATATGGTGATTCTTGCTACGAGCCTCCTTCAGGTAGCATAAGGCAGATGGTGGATCTTGATGCTTCATGTCAACGACGAGGAGACACTACTCTCGATAGACTTCAATAGCCTGTTCCGGGCAGAGTTCGTTCCAGTCACCCTTCGAGCAGTGTGGATACAAGAGCTACTTCATATGCAGAAGGGAAGTATGGCAGTAGCACAATACCCATCGAGGTTCAATGACCTCTCACACTACTCTACAGATATGGAGCGGGACGCATTCTTTAGGGCCCGAACCTTCTATCAGTGGCTCAGGTGAGAGATCAGTGCCTCGATGATCTCCCACAACATACCGACACAGGTAGGGGTGTTAGAGATAACCCTTCTATTGAGGATTTTTCTTGCTAGGTAGTCACCAGTAGTGAGACCCACCCCTAGCAGACATGCAATACAGTCTTCTGGAGCTGGCAGTAGATAGATGTCACAGAGGTCCAAGAGGACCAGACCTACAGGTGGTCGACCGCATGAATCATGATCAATTGTGAAGGGCACATAGAGTAGAGACACATATGCGAGGAACAGATAGTTTTACTCATGCTGTGGGCAGGGTCACATGGCTCGTGATTGTCTGACCTACTGTTTATATGATCAGCAGAAAGTTGAGAGACCTTACGAGTAGAGGTATATGTTCGATTGAGGTGGTCCGCAGGGTGCTGGAGGACGTTGAAAAGGATCTGGTCATGAAGTTGGTAGTAGATGACACTTGAAGGTGTTTCCACCACCACCACCAGGAGGTCTACTCAAACCGTTGGGAGCAGGTGGAAAGGGGAGAGCTCAGCTTGAGGAAGCTAAAGCATACAACCATAGTGCTCCGGAGATGATTTGAGGTACGATCTGTGTCTACTCCACCTTAGATACAGTTCTTATAGACACAGGTGCCAGTCAGTATTTCCACTGCCCTCGTTTAGAGTTTGGAGATTCTAATGGAGTCATTGCCTCGATCCTCGTAGCTAGAGACTCCTACGAGAGTAGACTCGACGATTATGCACTGGTGCTGGTAGTGTGATCTTACTATAAGAGGTGAGAGCATCGGCTGGGATCTCCTTGTAGCGGCGTCGAGGCCTTATGATGTCATATTTGGTATGGACTGGTTATCTATAGTCCATGTTCAGATCGACTGTATTAGCTGAAAAGTGTGGTGTGTCCACACGGATGGGACTAGGTCTACCTTCACTAGTGAGAAGGTAACCATTACAGCATAGTAAGGACTTACTCAGAGGTGGGTGTAGCTGATCACTCATCAGTTGTCCTGCCTTATCCTCAGAGCAGTTGAAGTGGAGAGTCTGAGTTATCTTGTAGTGGTGGATCAGTATGCGGATGTTTTCCCTGACAATGTTCCAGGACTACCTCATCACAGATAGGTGGACTTCTACATTTCCCTATACCCTGGGATGACACTAATATCTACACCAGCATATCAGATGGCTCCAGCTGATCTTCGTGAGATGGGGGTACAACTGGAGGCCTTATAAGAGAAGGGATTCATTTGGCCCATTGTTTCTCTCTGGGTAGCCTAGATTCTATTCACCAAGAATGAGGATGAGAGATTGAGGCTCTGTGTCACCTACCATCGCCTGAACTAGGTGACCATGAAGAAAAAGTACCCTGTCTCGGGGATTGAATAACTCTTAGATCAGCTCAAGGGAGCTAGATGTTTCTCTAAGATAGACCTCGGATCAAGCTATTATCAGCATAGAGTTCGAGATGAGGATGTGCAGAATAAAACCTTCAGATGTCTGTATGGCCATTACAAGTTCAGGGTTATGCCCTTTGGCATAACCAACACTCCAGCAGTGTCCATGTGTCTCAGTAACATGATCTTCCAGCCATACCTTTATCGCTTTGTTATAGTCTTCATCGATGAAATTCAGATCTACTCGACTACCGAGGAGGAGCATGCCTACCATTAGTAGGTAGTGTTGGATACACTCTGAGAGCACCAGATTTATGGTAAGCTCTCGAAGTGCAAGTTTAGGATTCGAGAGGTTCACTTCATGGGATATGTCATCTTGGAGGCTGGATTTGCAGTAGATCTAGTGAAGATTGAGGTGGTACATTTTTGGGAGACACCCAGGAGTGTGACGGAGGTAGGGAGTTTCCTAGGATTGGCTAGAAACTACCAGATATTCGTTCCAAACTTTTGCAGAGTTAAAGCACCACTACCATCCTTGACAAAGGAGGGGAAACCCTTCATGTGGTCGAAGAGATGCTAGAAGAGATTTCAAGAGATGAGGCAGAGGTTGACTAGTGCCCCCATCCTGAGGCTTCTAGAGGAAGGCATAGGGTACGTAGTCTACTGCGACGCCTCAGGGACCAGACTCAGGTGTGTCCTGATGCAGGAGAGAGTTGTGATCACGTACGGTTCTCAACAGTTGAGACAACATGAGTAGAACTACGGTACCCATGACATGGAGTTAGCACCAGTGGTCTTCACCTTGAAGATGTGGTGGCACTAACTGCTGGTTGAGTGTTTCACAATCTTCTCTGATAATAAGAGTCTTAGGTATATCTTCTCTGAGAAGAATCTGAACCTGATATCGTGGCGTTGGCTTGAGTTCCTCTGGGAATATGACTATGAGATATTGTATACTCCAGGTAAGGGGAATGTTGCTGTAGATGCGCTTTGTTGGAGGAATGGTATACAACTACTAGGATAGGCGAGAGAGCAGTTGGATACCGTACATATATCCTTTATGGATAGGGATGGAGAATCCTATCTACAGTCTCTCACAGTCACTCCTCCACTTCTTCGGTGAGTCAGGGAGGCACATCATGGAGATGCTAACTGTTAGACGTGACGTACTCAGATATCCATAGGGTAGGCACCGGATGGATTTTCGGTAGGTGGGTAGCACATCATCCTCTTCAGAGGAAATTCCATTGTACCATTTTCACTTCATGAGGAAGTGTTGAGGGTGTTCCACACTTCCCCTCTAGTATTACATCCAAGAGTGGCGAAGATGTACCAGGATCATCGATGATAACACTGGTGGCTAGGTATGAAGAAGGCAGTAGCTGAGTTTGACTCATGATGCCTCACTTGTCATCAAGTGAAGGCAGAGAACCAGGTACTAATAGGCTTGGTACAACCCTTAGAGGTCCCAAAGTGGAAGTGGGATGTGATATCCATGGACTTCGGGATGGGTCTTCCTTGTACATCGAGGAGTCACGATTCTATATCGGTGATCATTGACTGACTCACCAAGCCATGCCAATTCCTACCGATCAGAGATCAGGGATCAATAGTGATATTGGGATGTCTCTATGTGTAAGATGTTGTGTTTTTTCATGGAGTACCTTCTTCTATAGTCTCCATCCGTGACACATGGTTTACTTCCCATCTTTGGAAGGGGTTGCAGGAGGCTTTCGAGACACTACATCGCTTGAGCACTGCCTTCCATCCTCAGATAGATGGTTAGACTGAGTGAAGCATTCAGAACCTTGAGGACATGCTCCACGCATGTGTTCATGACTTTGGTCATAGCTGGGAGGATCACTTTCCTTTTTTGGAGTTCGCCTACAACAACAGCTACCACTCCACCATGGGTGTGGCACCTTTCGAGGCCTTGTATGGTCGACCTTGTAGATCACCAATGTGCTGGACAGACCCAGGGGAGTCCGCACTAGTGGGACCAAAGATGGTATGGGCTACCATAGAGATGGTGCCGATCATCTAGGAGTGAATGAAGACTACACAGAGCAAGAAGAAGTCATATGTTGACAGGAGATGGAGGCCTCTGGAGTTCAAGGATAGCGGCCACTTCTTTGTACGCATCTCACCTCGATGATGTCTATAGATATTTGTCTGAGGCGGAAAGTTAACTCTAAGGTTCATTAGGCAATTCCAGGTCCTCATCAGAGTAAGAGATGTGGCTTAACACCTAGATCTTCCACCTCAATTGCATCAGGTGCACAATATCTTCCATGTATCTCAACTAAGCAGATACATGAATGACCCTTCCCACATCAGCAACCATGGGGACCTGGACATCGAAGATGGGGAGAATTTCATGGAGGATACATTGAAGATTGAGGATCAACATGAGAAGGTCCTGCATGGATGGTCAATACCTCTGGTGTGCGTTCTCTGGCAGAACTGGATCCTCGAGGAGAGCGCTTGGGAGTGGGAGGCTCAGATGCGTGCTCAGTACCCTCATTTGATCCCTTAGTTCGAGTTGTAGATTTTGGGGATGTGAAATCATGAGGTGGGGCGAATTTAATGACCCAGAAATTCTGTGAATTTTTTTTTTAATTCAGGGAATTTTTTGGAGTCCGTGAAAATTTACGGTGCTTGATTCTGAGGCACAGTGTGCAAGGAATCAATTTCTGATGTTTTGTTTAGGTATGTTTACTAAACGTACGAGCAAGATTTTATATCTTATGAAACGGTGCTCGAAATTGAAAAATGAGGTCACCGTTGAACTCACAGCATCAGTGATTTCTTAGTGAGACCTTCACCGCAGTTCCGTTCCAACAAGAATGGATGTTAGTTTTTGGGGCTTTTAAATAATTAAAATAAAAGTAAGGTGCGCAACTTATTTTTATTTTGGGGGTTAAAATCTTCAATAAGAGGTTATCGGTGGGAGCCACCACAACATAACCTCCCATTAGAGGTTATGGAGGTGGGTCCCACCCTCACATAACCTCCCTTAGGAGGATATTCATGGTGGGGCCCACACGGGCTTTAAACCAATTTTAACCCCCCATTTATATGGGGTGTCATCTATCCACCTTCTTCCTTTAATTTAATGTGCCAACCCCCATAATTAATTAATTTAACTCTTTATTTTAATTATTTGGAACACTTTTGAATACTTTTGAATGCTTTCCAGCCATTAAAATAATATACTGCCTATTATTTTTGGTTGGAAAATATTTTGGTGGAGCTTTGAGAGAGGAACTTGGAGAACTTCATCTTTCCAACGAAGAACACCAAACACCACCGAAGAACGGTGAACTTCTTCATCACTCTTAGACAGAGCCAAAATAGAAGGAGCCACCCACGAAGAACACTGACGATGCTTCTTCCCCGCTCTCCTACCCTGGACGCATCCCAACGTCAATGAAACGATGTCCGCCTTTCGGCGTATTCGTCAACGATTATCATCATATGAGTTAGGGGATTTGAGTTGAATTCGATTCCTTTATTCACCTCACAATATATTCGGAATGTGATTTGCTAGTTGATAACACCATAACGAAGAGGGCTCGGACCACACAAACACAACCCGACCCTCCCCCTTTGTTTTTCTCATTTATTGATGATAGAGGTGGTGCAATGGTGGCCGACGTCAGGACGACCGAAAAGAAAACCATCCTCGAAGAAAATAGGCGGTACAAGGACCGCCAGGTTGCCAATAGGGCGCGACGCTGTCGTGCCATGCAAAAGGAGGGTCGTGGCCAGGCTGGGCAGCAGTAGAGGGGGCGCAACACCGACATGCCTCGCGGAGGAGCGGGGGGCTGCAGCCAGGCCATGCCGTGGTGGCGATGGCGCATCGCCATCGTGCCGCGTAGGAAAAGAAGTGGGTGGTGACCAGGTTGGGCCACGACAGAAGAGGTGCAGTGTCGTCACGCCTTGTGGAGGGAAGTAGAACCGCGACACCATCACGCTACAGTGGAGGTGCAGTAGCGGCCGACCGGGCCAGCCACTTTGGAGCTGGAGCGGCGGGCCGCTCGGCCAGCCGGGAGGAGCGGGACCCCATCGGGCCCTGCGTGTGTTGGACTGGAGCCACATGGCGCCGGTTAGAGCACCACATGAATGGTAGGGCCATTCGGGAGCTAGGGGTCTGCGGATACCCCCATGCCACGACTTAGGTGGACCCACGTTGGGCTGCCGGGTCGCCAGGCTGACTGGGACACCAAGCCGACTGGGCCGCTCGGCCAACCGGGCCCCCTTCGGGCCGACCCGCCCTGTCGGGCCAGGTTGCCTTCAGGTCGGGCTGCCTACTCAGCCCGGGCTAACTACTCAGGTCGGGCCACCCCCTCGGACCAGGTCGGACCCCTGTATAAGGACCCAGACTTAAAACATTACTTATTCTTGAATTAAATTAATAATTCACATTGAGGATCTTTTAGGGTTTAGAGTTTTAGAAAATTAGAACATAACTATTAAATCTCAAAAGATTACAAAGTTGATACTTCTATAATGTTTCCATTTATTTTACAAAACATGAACTCTTGAAAAAAGAGTCATGTCATGTTCCATGTTTATGAATTCGTGACCTTTCCTTGATCCCATCCTTGACCATATTCCACATTATGTCTTGTGAAAAACATTTCAAAAACCTTGGGTGAGCATAAAAATCTCAGTAAAGGATACACAATGAATGAAATCTGTTAGTTTTTTAAAACAATAAGTAAACCATGAATACATTAACCTAAGAAATACTTTTCACCTTTAATAAGTACTAAATACTCTTCACTAAATAAAAGATTATTACATACCCTTTTGTAACCAAAAGATTACCATAAAACCCTTGTAAAGAACACATAACATAAAAAGGTAACTTGGGACATAAGCATACATAAATGGAATAACCATACGGTCGACATCCACACATATCACTGATTGGTACTGCCATATGGCCGACATCCATACCCAATACATTAGTGGTTATAATGTAACCACCCATCCAGGTATTCACGTCACCACCCATCATTTGTTTTATCACATAACCACCCATCAAATGTCCAAGTACCATTATAAAATCATAAGATATAAAACAAATATAAAGGAATGATAACATTTCCACATTTCAATCACAATATATCACATAAATATATTTCTATAACAAATCCATTATCAAAACCATTTTCAATACCAAAATACATACAAGAGTATATGGTTTTTATTTTCTTTTAAAAACATCACGGCTAGTTATGGAAGCTAAAGATCAAGTAGTACTCAGGGTGGCGGAAAGGCCATTGTCACCGTGTACGCTAAAAGAAACATTCCTTTTTGTCCTTTAGTAAAACAAATTGTAGAAAAATATTCCCGTTGAATGAAATGAAATTTCAATGGTTTTTATACATTTTATATAATAATGTCTTTTATTAAAACCAAATATTCCTCAATGAAAGGAGATTGAGACGAATTACCTTACATTATATCTGACTTGACTCGATCGCTCTTTAATGTCCTTAATAATAAACTAAAATTAATATAATCATTATTAAGAAACATTTTTATTTTTATTATTCATTTTATATCACTTATTTCCATCTTATAAACATTATGTAATTATTTAAGTTAATATTGTTCGTTTTGTCGAAATTTGTTACTTATTTAAAAAATGGACTTCTTACAATTACATGTTGTTCATGTGGTCAAAGGATAATTATATCTAAAATGATATTCATGATTTGGATATCATATATATCATATATATCATATATATCTAGCATATACATGTATTTATAATAGTAAATAACATTTAGAGGTAAGAAGTGAAATGCACCGTTCATGGAGACGGTAAGTCGTACGTACGCATGAACGATACATTCATTTCTATTTTGTATTTAGTAGAATAAAATCACATTTATATAAAGGTAAATTATAATTCCATTATAATATCATATAAAATATTATTATCTCTTTCCTTTATATGTCCCACATATGGAATTAACCATTCAAATCACTTTGAGGGATCTGTAGTCCACACTTCCAAAAATGAAATTATCGCGTTTATCCGTTATGGAAACCATAAAGGTATGCCATAAATGAAAAATACAGAATCATAAGGATAACATAAAAATAATATATATCATATATAAATATAGTGACATATTAATGGCCACCATGAATGGTGTTAAGAGAATATTGAACAATCATCGTTTTGTGATGTAGTAATTCGCCATCCACAGAAACAATATGTTCTTTAACTATAAGACGGAGGTGTGTGTAAGTGTAGCTCGAATAATTCTCATAAAAACGTCCTAGTATATTGAATATACTGTTGTTGTTACAAAATAAAGGAAAATATATTTTATGGGGTTGGAGAAGCAAAATAAAACAAAAGAATATAAGAGAATACATTACCTTTAAATCGGGTAACATCCCTTGGTTTGAACCAAAAGGGTATCATGAAGTGATTTATGCCAATGGTAAGGATTCTAGGATGAAGAGATGGATATTGGGAGCTTATTTCAGTAGAGTTTTGATGATCCTAGGGGCTTGAGATGTGTGAGTAAGGGGGTAGAGGTGAGGGCCTTTTATAAGAGGGAGGAGGGGCACTCTTGGAAAGTAATGAAATGTTACTTTATTATGAAATGATTTTAGGATTTTAAAGGTCCCAAAATGATATATTTCGAGGATAAGGTGATAAGGGTTCTAAATATACCCATAAAATAGGTTTTAGACAAGTTAATTTCTTATAGTTTACATTATCATTTCATTTTATCTAAATCATTCATTAAATAGGTAATCACTACATCATCATGGTGTCATAAATAAATTTATTTTTTTAATGTCTAAAAATTATAAAAAAACTACCATATTGTAGGAAATAGTTTTATCTTTCTAATAAATATTTATAGTCAAAAATATAACTTGTATAACTCAATAAAATGTTTTTTAGTTTAACAATACATGTTTGTGGCATTTTTATTTTTACTTTAAATAAAAGGTATTAATGTCATTATCTTACCCAAGTGGCTCCATGGGGTCCCATAAATTGAACCATGGATTGTCTTGGTCAGAAATGAATCATCCAATAAGTTTAGGACACGTGTCAAGGTAATTTCATATTATTGTAACATTATTTTTATCTTAAAGTACACTAATTACATTTAATCGCGATTAATAAAACATATAAGTTATTATTCAACAAAAAAAATATTTCATCCCATTGATCCAAATTTTAATTAATGATGACAACCATGTATGTCTTATTTTTTAAATTCAAATAAAATATGTGGTAAAGTATCATTTAAAGGAAAAATGCAGTTTTTTTAACTACCAATTAGTGGTTTCACTATTCATCACAAATTGATGTTTTTCAGAAAAACACCAAAAATTCACCCTAACCTATATTTGTTATTCCGAATTCAAAAATGATTTATATTTTACAAAATTTAAAAAATATAAGTTGCATTAATTAATTTAATAATTAATTCCCATTGTCAAAACAAATAGCGTGTTTTAATGAAATAATATATATCAAAAGATTGACACTAGTTTAATTACAATTTCAAAGTGAAATTAATTCCAATGACCACCATTGGATTAAATGGTAAAAATATATTATAATTTAACTTTAAAACCAATTCAAAAGAAAATATAATCATTTAAATAAATTATATTAAAAATATGTTTCAAATTAAAATACAACATTTTTCACTTATGCATTAAAAATGATCTTTTTTGGAAAAATAACAAAAACATACCCAATGAAAATTTTGATGTCCCGATTCTAATGAAGGATTATATTTGGTACAATAGAATTTATAATAATGATCAAAACTATTTTTAAAGAGTTTTTTCCATCAAAAGGTGATAAATGGACCTTTTAGTGTATATTAGAGTATCTATGCCTAAAATTGAATTCTTTAATTATTTTAATCCTTTGTATTTTATTGGATAAATGTAAAAACATTTAACAAACATTTATAATCATATTTTAGTTATTTCTATTCATTCCCACCAATACAATGACTATGGGTTAACTACCATTTAAAATAATATTGTTATATTATTAGTTTGCAACTTAAGATTTCAAAGAAACTCGTTGTTGCGTATCGGGTACACTATCGAACATATAATCCCCTTTAATGTAAAATTAATATTTAATTGAAAAATATTAATTAATATGAAAATGTCTTATTCTTTATTTACCTGTGATTTTACATCTTTCCCCCCATTTGGGACTTGTGTCCTCGCAATTTTATTCACTTATCAAAATAAGTGGGGGTTTTATCCCTCACAGCATTTTCAGATTCCCACGTTGCATCTTCAACCATATGGTTTTTCCCTAAAACCTTCACCTAATAAATTACATTATTTCTCAACACTTTCCCTCTTCAATCAATAATCTCGACTGGTTGTTCTTCATAAGAGAGATTCTCTTACAACTGAACTACCTCTGTGATCAAAAACATGAGATGGATCTGACATTTACTTTATCAACATCAAAACATGAAAAACATTGTGTACCTTGGATAAACAAGGAGGTAAATCCACTCTATATGCAACAGATCCAACTTTCTCTAGGATATCATAAGGTCCAATAATCCTTGAACTCAGCTTTCCATTCTTTCCAAAAAACATCACACTTTTCATGGAGAAACATTGAGGAAAACATGATCACCTACCTCGAAAGATAGATCCTTCCTCTAGTTATCCGCATAACTTTTCTACCCGCTATGAGCTGTTCTCATGTTATTCTGAATCAACTAAACATTTTCTACCATCTCTTCTTCCAATTCTGGTCTCATCAACTTCCTTTCCCCTAATTCATCCCAAAAATCTGGAGTTCGACATCGTTAACCATATAATGCATCAAACAGAGACATTTGTATACTGGAATGAAAACTGTTATTATAAGAAAATTCAACCAAATAAAGATGTTGGTCCCAACATCCCTAGTAATCCATCATGAATGCATGTAACATATACTCCAAGGTATAAACTGTTCATTCTGACTACCCATCTTATTGCGGATGAAAAGTTGTACTAAAATTTAATTCCATACGCAATGACTTTTGAAGGTCTTTCCAAAAGTTAAGAGTAAACCTGGGATCACGATCAGATACAATGGAGATAGGAACTCCATGTAACCTGAATATCTCATTATGATATGATCAAGAAAGTTGATCTAGAGAGAAACTATATCAAATAGGAAGGAAATTAGCAGATTTATTCAATCGATCAACAATAACCCAGATTGCATTATTACCTTGAGAAGTCTTTGGAAATCCCGCAATGAAGTCCGTGGATATATTTTACCATTTCTACTCTGGCACTGGTAATGACTGAAGCATCCATTTTGTTAATTGTCACACTAATTTATCCTGCTGACAAGTAAAAATTCACAGTAAAATCAGCAATATCTCTTTTATTTCAATCCCACCAGTAAATACCCCCACGGATCTCTCTACATCTTATTTCCGCCAGGATGAACTGAAAAACGGGAACTATGAGCCTCACATAACAACTCATTCTTCAACTGTGAATCACACGAAACACATAATATCTTCCCAATCCTCAAAACACAATCATTATAAATGTTAAATTAAGGAAGCGTACCCTTCTGACCAGCTCTACCTTTTTTTTTAAACCCACTGTCTTTTTCCTGTCCTTGCTTAATTCTTGTCTGATAGAGATGATCTCACTAACACCTGAAACGTTACAGAATAACTTCCTGCACCAACAAATTCTATTTCAAAGTTCATAAAATCAAACACCAAAGGATCTTGTTCCGAACGTAACATGGTTAATGAAGCATTACTGTTTCGACACAAAGCATCAGCCACTTTGTTTGCTTTTCCAGGATGGTAATGAATAGTACAATTGTAATCCTTGAGTATATCCATCCATCTCCTCTGTCTCATTTTCAATTATTTCTAAGTGAATATATACTTTAAACATTTATGATCAGTATATATTTCAAACTTACTCCATACAAATGATGCCACCAAATTTTTAGAGAAAAAACAACAACATCTAATTCCAAATCATATGTAGGGTAATTTAACTCATGATTTTTCAACTGATGTTATGCATAAGAAATTACCTGATCATTATCTATAAGGACACAACCAAGTCCCATCAACAAAGCATCACTGTAGATAACATATTCACCATTTCTGGAAGGAAGTTCCAAAATAAGAGCATTAAACAATCTTCTTTTCAATTGCTGAAAACAGTCAACATTTTATTTTGTCCAGATGAACATAACACCTTTTTGAGTTAACTTAGTCATTGGACTAGATAACCGTGAAACATTTTCAACAAACCTCCTGTAATAACCTAGAAAAGCAAGGAAACTACAGATTCCGGTTATATTTTTGGGTCTTGGCCATTATACAAAAACATTTGTTTTAGCAGTATCAAAATTTATGCCATTTCTTAAAACAATGTGACCAAAGAATGATATTTGTTATAACCAAAACTCACACTTTCTGAATTTTCCATACAGTTTCATTTCTTTAATGTTTTTCATGATAAACCTTTAATTGCATGCATGATCCTCTTTACTTTTAAAAAACACCAAAATATCATCAATGAAATAAAGAACAAACTTATTCAAGAACTCATGTAAAATTCTATTAATTAGATCCATAAATACAATAGGTGCATTGGTCAAACCATAAGGCATAACTACATATTCATATTGGCCATATCTTGTACGAAACGCATTCTTCAGAACGTCTTCTTATTTTACTTTCAACTGATGGTACCCCGACCTCATGTCAATCTTTGAAAAATACTGAGCTCCCTGGAGTTGATCAATCAAATCACTGATATGAGTAAAAGGATACTTGTTCTTAACAGTGATGTTATTCAAAGCTCAATAATCAATTCAAAGTCTCATTGAACCATCTTTCTTTTTAACAAAAATGAAAAGAGTACCCCATGGTGATGTGCAAGGTTGAATGAATACTTTATCTAATAACTCCTTCAATTTATTTGTAACTGTAAAAGTTAAACTTGATCCATTCGATAAAGGGGTTATGAAATTGGCTTAGAATCAGGAACTAAATCAACAATAAATTCAAATTACTGATCATGAATAATACCCGAAAAATCATCAGGAAAAAAATCAGGATACTTATTTACCACTGGCACATCATTTAACTGAATAGTTCCCTTGTTTTCAACAATATGTGCAAAGTAACATTCATTTCCATCTTTTACTACTTTCTCAATTTCATGATATGTTATCAAAATAAATGGTACATTTTTGTACACAAACTGAAAATCTTACCAAAACAAACCCTCTTTAGCTCTGTAGTCAATCATAGCATGATAAAAAAGAAATCCAATCCATTCCCAAAATAACATCAAACTCTACTAGAAGAAAAACAATAAGGTTTACAGGTACATTCTTTCTGCACACAAGGATAGGAAGGTTCTTATAATTTCTTTTTGTCTCAAAGTTTCCTCTGGGTGTTTCTACCATATGTTCAAGATTCATATCTTGAGATGGAATTCCCAATTTACTAGAAAAATTCTCAAAAATTAATGAATGTGTAGACCCTTAGTCAAACAACACATTGATATAATCTGAAAAAACAAATAGTGTACCTGAAACTACTTCATTCGATGGCCCAACATCTGCTGAAGTAGTTGCAAAGTATTTCAACACCCCTTTCTTCTTGTAGTACGACTTCTTTCCCTCAGTTGAATTCTTCGTTAGACACTCATTTTCATAATGAGCAATTTCATTACACTTAAATCATCTTACCACTGGCTATTTTTTGCCTTCTTGATCATATTTTTTACAGTTATGAGCAATATGACACAACTTACCACACCTAAAGCACATTCTAGACATGGATAAACATTCTCCCGGATTCATTTTACCACACTTCTCACAGGATGGATATTTTGATTTCATATCTCCAGTCTTCTTTAATGAATTCATTCCCTTTACCAGCCAACTGGACTTCATAATATGTTGTTTTTCAGAGAACACCTGATCATCAGAAAAATCCATTTCCACCTTCTCCGCACATCGAACATGTTTTTCATAACTTTTGAATTCACGAGAACCAAAATCCCTTCGATACATTGTCTTTAACCCAGAGTAAAAACGGTTGATTTTACTATAAATATCTCATATGAAATTTGGAGCATACTTTGCCAGTCAAGTGAAATTTGCTTCATAAGCAGCCATTGAGTCACCCTCCTACCTCAATTCTAGGAATTTTTCTTCCATCCTAAGATGAAATACCTTAGTAAAATATTTCTCAAGAAACATAACTTTGAATTAAACCTAGTGATGATCATAAATCTCATCACTATACCTGATATTTTTCACCATCGACCACCACTGATCAGCTTCACCTTCAAAACAGTAAACAGCGAGACTAACCTTTTGATGTTCTGAACAACGCATGAAATCAAAAATCTTTTCCAGTGCTTTAATCCACCCTTCTACTGGCACAGGGTCAGATGATCCTTTGAATGATGGGGGATGTTGCCTCATGAAATGTTCCACCAATGACATGTTCCTCTACGGTAGATCTTCCTAATCTCGTGCATGGATACCACCAACATTTATAGCCTGAGTCAACTATGACATCTCTATAACAACCTATTAATTCTAATTCCAACCATCTCAGGTTGCTAATTTGAAAGGTTGTCTTCCTCCTGATGTCTTCCCAACATAGCTTCCTTTTTTCATCAGCGAAAAACCATTATGGACACAAAAATATATTAGGCGAAGCAACATGGTAATATTTAAATGCTATATCATTTCAATCATACCATAAAATAATTTACGTACAAGAATTTAACAATTTTCTAACTCCTCAAGTTGTATAAACTGACCTTTGATACCATCTATAAAGACCCAGCCTTAAAACATTAATTAATCTTGAATTAAATGAGTAATTATCATTGAGGATCTTTTCAGGATTAGAGTTTTAGAGAATTAGGACATAACTATTACATCTCAAAAGATTAAAAAGTAGAAACTTATACATAGTTTCCCTTTTTTTACAAAACATGAACTCTTGAAAAAAGAGTCATGTTTAGTTCCATGTTTAGGAAAGAAAGACTTTTCCTTGATCACATCCTTGACCCTATTCCACATTATTTCCTGTGAAAAACATTTCAAAAACTTTGGGTGAGCATAAAAAGCTCAGTAAGGGATACACAAAGAATGAAAACTGTTAGTTTTTTAATACAATAAGTAAACAATGAATACATTAACATAAGTACTAAATTTCACCTTTATGAAGTAGTAAATACTCTTTACTGAATAAAAGATCATTACTTACCCTTTTGTAACCAAAATATTACCATAAAACCCATGTATAGAACACATAACATATAGAGGTAACATGTGACATAAACATACATAAATGGAATGACCATACCATCGACGTACACACATATCACTAATTAGAATAGCCATACAGCTGACTTCCATAACCAAACCATTGGAGGTTATAACGTAACCACCCATCCTGGTATTCACGGCACCACCCGTCATTTGGTTTATCACGTAACCACTCATTAAATGTCCAAGTAACATTAAAAAATCATAAGACATAAAACAAATATAATGGAAAGAAATCATTTCCACATTTTAATCACAACATATAACATAAATATATTGATATAAAAAATCCATTATCAAAACCATTTTCAATAAAAAAATACATAAAAGAGTATATGGTATTTATTTTCTTTTATAAACATTACAGGTTGTTAAGTAATCCAATTATCTTGTAGTACACGCGGCGGCGGAAAGGTCATTGTCACCGCATACGTTAAAAAAATATTCATTTTTTCATTTGGTAAAAATCTTTGTAGAAAAAGATTCCCATTGACCTAAATGAAAATTAAAAGGTGTTTATACAGCATGTAAAAGAAAGTCTTGTATTAAAACCAAATTTTCCTCCATGAAAAGAGATTGAGACGAAGTCCCTTACCTCATGTCTGACTTGACTCGACCACTCTTTAATCTCGTGAATAATATAATAATGTTAATTTCTACTTTCTTAAGAACCTTTTTCAAGTTTATTATTCCTTTTATATCACTTATTTCCATGTTATAAACATTATGTAATCATTTAAGTTAATAATGTTTGTTTTCTCGATATTTGGTACTTAAGTCAAAAATGGAGTTCTTACAATTAGATGTTGTTGATGTGGTAAAAGTTTCATTATATCCGGAATGATATTCATGATTTGGATATAATATCTATCATATATATCCAGTATATACATGTATTTATAATTGTACATAATATTTAGAGGTAAGAAATGAACTGCACCGTTAATGGAGATGGTATGTCATACGTACGCATGAACGCTACTTTCCTTTCTATTTTTTATTTAATGAAATAAAATCACAATGATATAAAGGTACATTATAATTCAAGTATAATATCATACAAAATATTATTAACTCTATCCTTTATATGTCCCACATATGGAATTAACGATTCAAATCACCTTGAGGCGGTCGTAGACCCCACTTCCAAAAATTAAAATTATTGTGTTTATCCATTATGGAAACCATAAAGGTATGCCATAAATGGATAATACATAAGCATAAGGAAAACCTAAAAATAATATATATAATATATATATATACATATATATATTAATTTCCACCATGAATGGTGTTAAGAGAATATTGAACAATCATCATTTCATGAGGTAGTAATTCGCCATCCATAGAAACAGTATGTTACTTAACCATTAGACGGAGAAGTGTGTAAGTGTAGCTCAAATACTTCCCATAACAACATCATAGTATATTATAGATACTGGTTTTGTTACAATATAATAGAATTAAAATAGTTTTTGGGGTTGGAGAGGAAAAATTAAACAAAAGAACATAAGAGAAGAAATTACGTTTAAATCGTGTAACTCCCCTTAGTTTGAACCAAAAGGGTTTCTTGAAGAGATTTATGTCTACGGTAAGGCTTATAGGATGAATAGATGGAAATTGGGAGCTTATTTGAGTAGATTTTGGCTGAGCCAAAGTTCTTGAGAAGTGTGAGTATGTGGGTAGAGGTGGGGGCCTTTTATAAGAAGGAGGAGGGGCACTCTTGGAAAGTCATGAAATGTTACTTTATTATGAAATTATTTTTGGATTTTAAAGGTCCCACAATGATATATTTCTAGTATAACGTAATAAGTGTTCGAAATCCACCCATAAAATAGGTTTTAGGCATGTTTATTTCTTAAATTTTTCATTTTCATTTCATGTTATTTAAATCATTAATTAATGAGGTAATCACTGCATCAACATGGTGTCATAAATAAATATATTTATTTAATGTCTAAAAATTATAAAAAAATGACCATTTTGTATGAAAACATTTTATCTTTCTAATTAATATTTATAGTTAAAAATATAATTGAATAACCCCTTGTAAAAATTGTTTTAATAAAACAATTCATGTTTATGACATTTTGATTTTTTTCTTTAATTAAAAGGTATTAATGTCATTATCTTACCCAACTGGCTCTATGGGGTCCCATAAATTGACCCACAGATTTTCTTGGTCAGCCATGACTCATCCAATAAGCATAAGACACGTGTCAAGGTGATTTCATATTATTATAACATTATTTTTACCTTAAAGTACACTAATTACCTTTAATCGCGATTAATAAAACTGAAAAGTTACTATTCACAAAAAAAGTATGTTCATCCCATTGAACAAAATTTTACTTACTAATGACAACAATGTATGTCATATTTTTGAAATTCAAATCACAGATGTGGTAAATCTTCATTTAAATGAAAATTTTCATTTCTTTAACTACCACTTAGTGGTTTAGCTATTCATCAAAAATTGATGTTTTTCAGAAAAATACCAAAAATTCACCATAAGCTGTATTTGATATTCTGAATTCAAAAATGATGTCTATTTTAAAATTTTCAAAAAATATAATTAGAATTTTTTTATTTAATAATTAATTTTCATTTTCAAAACAAATATCGTTTTTTTAAGAAAAAATATATATCAAAAGATTGACACTTGATTAAGTCCAATATCAAAGTGAAATATATTACAATGACCACCATTGGATTAAATGGTAAAAAAATATTATAATTGTGATTTAAAAATAATTCAAAAAATAATCTAATCGAATAAATAAATTAGATTAAAATGAGGTTTTAATTAAAATACAACATTTTTCACTTACTCATTAAAAATGAACTTTATCGGAAAAATAACACAAAAATACAAAAAGCAAATTTTAATGTCCCGATTCTAAAGAATTATTTTATTTGGTCCAATATAATGTATATGAATGACCGAAATCGTTTTTAAATAGGGTTCCCCAACAAAATGCAATGAATCAACCTTTTACTAAATATTAGAGTATGTATGCCTAAAACTGAATTCATTACTTATTTTAAGCCTTTATCTTTTGTTGGATAAACGTAAAAAAAATTAAAAAAACATATATAATCATATTTTATTTATTTGTATTCATTATCTTCAATATAATGGCTACATGTTAACTACCATTTAAAATAATATTGTTATATTATTAGTGTGCAACGTAAGATTTCAAAGAAACTCGTTGTTGTGTATCTGGTACGCTATCGAACACAGCCACCCATTTAAAGTAAAATTCATATTTAATTCACAAATATTAATAAACAAGAGAATGTCTTATTCTTTATTTACCTAGGATGTTACACCTTATCCAGATTGGGTCGGGCGTGGTCGGTCCAACTGGGTCGGACCGGACCTGGACCCATTTAGTCATTTTACACCTTTTTTGCCCATATATTGGGCTATGGGTGACCTATTGACGAACCGTCATCAGAAATAGAAATTTTAGAGTTGATGGTTCTTTTCACATATCCCACATGAGGTTTGGTCATAGTTGGGATACGATTGGGTTGGTTTGAACCTAAAAACCAACCGGGCCCCTGGAACGAAAATGCCAATAACTCACTGATCGGGCATCCAATTTACGCGCAGTCTGTTGCGTTGCTAACCCTATGACATGGCAGACCATTAAGATACTTCTACATGGGTTTTCTTGAAAGTTGGTGTATCGACCAGTAGCTCGTTGAGCGGATCCTGCCAGAGACAAGCGTGCGGAGTTTGGAGACCTAGTAGCTGGCTGAAACCTGAAGACTGCTGACCTTTCGACTCGGAGTGATTCGAATCGCCCAGTGGGAAGCACCTATGTATGAGCACAGCATCCCCACAGTGGGGAGCGCCTCTGTGTGACACGGTAGACCCATGGTACTCGACAAGAGGAGTACCTCAACAGGATACGAGGGGGAGCGCCTCTGTGTGAGCGTGGAAGACCCGTGGTGGGGAGCGCCTCTGTGTCATGCAGTAGACCCACGATACTTGACATGAGGACTACCTAAGCAGTCTGAGGATAGTGGGAAGCGCCTATGTAGGATGCAGCATGCCCACTGTACTCGATATAGGAGGAGTACACCATCATCTGAAGCTCCGATAGTATTACCGAGGTTGTTACTTGATATTATCCCCTAGAATAAAATCATGGTTTGATCTGAGTCAATGAATTTTATGTTTTCCTCATGATTGATATGGGTTACTAAATAACTTAGGTATATGTATGGGCATATACGTAAGTGATGGTTATCAATAGAATACATACATTGTGGCCATCCTGGTTGGATTCTGTGAGACCTTGAGGGTCTCGGGGTCCCTACTGAGAATCGTTATACTCACCTCTACACGAGAATTTCTCGTACGTGGTTCTGTTGGTTGCAGAAAATAGACAGTGCTGACTGAGACAGGGAGTAGCAGGACTGGATGGTACCCGGAGGGGACCACTTGGAGTGACGGTTCATGGAGTGGACGGACGAACGTGGAGTGCAGAGGAGGCCAACTGTACCTACCCTTATGGTAGGAATCCCGGAGAACGACCTAGTAGCTGCTTTATTTTCTTTCTGTTGTACTTGCTTTCAGTTGTACCTTAACTTTACTGTTGGGCTTGTATTTCTAGACCCTTTACTTTCATTACACTCTTTTGTTTACAGTTTTACTTAGTGTCTTACTTGCAGTTGCGTACACTTTTGTGTGTGTTAACTTTTTATAAAGGCAATGCCTTCACTGTTTAGAATGCCTTTGGTGAAAGTCTCCAGCCCCTGGCCTATGGAAGGTGAGCTTGGGTGAGTCACTATATGAGCCCCGAGGGACTGGTCATTACAAGAATCATATATTTTATGGCCTCTTATAAATAATGAATTAGGGACTCCTGTTTGAAACAACTTGTTTCAAATCATCAAAATGACTGTTAGGGTTACAATTTGGGAATGATTTAAATATTAAACCAATATAATGGAGTTATTTGATGAGTTTAGGCGAGTGGTATCTCTATTGGTGAGATTTAGTGGATGTATTGAAAATAACCATTCCTTAATTTATATGAATAATAATTTCTCAATGATTTTTTTTCTAGAGATGAAACAAATTAATATCGGATAAGGGTGTTTAAATTATTATTTCATCTACACATTTATAAATAATAATGTTGTTTGGATATTTTGTGTCATTTCCCATTACCATAACTCATTTGCCATATTTTATTAACATTGTGATAAATCAACTTAGACCTCATCAGCTTATTTTTACACCTAAAATGAAATATGAAATAACTAATTTGGGTAGTGTGATTCTTGATAAAAAATAAAAAATATTGAATTCAATATCTAAAGGAGAAAAATAAATATATAAATATAATAATACATAATATACATGTAAACAATATTTTGAAAAATGTATTTTTTAAAAAATAAAAATATATGCAATTTTATTCTATACAAATTAGAAAATATTATATGAATGATAGTTTTTTTGAATATAGTTAAAAAAATAGTTAATGAGAATTAAATTTTATTATTGATCCTTTTAATTTTATAATATAATATAATCTTTTAATAATTGAAAAATCATTTGAAAAATATTTTTTTCAATCAACTGATTTCCCTGATATCTAATTACTTATTTTTATTGTAAAGTTTAATTTTATTAACCAATTCGTATTATTATTGTTTGGATTTTTGGTAATAAAATAATATTATGATTTACAAATAATATATATTTTATATAATGAATAAAAATATATATTTTTATAATTAAAATGTTTTAATTATTTATTATTTTATTACATTATTATATGATCATTTATTATTTATTAATTTCATTATTTCAAATGTATTACAAACCATTAAAAAACATCAATATACCTATATGATTGATTTATATATATAAACTATATATCAAAATCACATATATCCAAGGAACATATTTATTACAACTATATATATAATGACCATATTAAATTCCTATGTATACCCTTAAATTCCCCTATAAAACAAGTAAGCATATTCTATAATTTACATTCCATGTATTTTTCATAATTGTAATGTGTTTTATTCATTACATAGTTATCATTGTTAGTATGATATATATATAATACCATGATGTTAAAAATTTCAATCATATAATATTCTTATTTACATCATGTTTCAATGATTAATTTATTTTATTACTTCTGTTTAATGCTGTTTTTCCTAGTGTGTCCTAGTTTTTATTACAATATTTTACAATAATGGAAGAACTTTTTTTCTATTTGGAAGTATTTTGGGATTATCACACTTTTAGAAATAAATTTTTTAAGGTATATTCATTTTAAAATCATTGGTTGTTACAATCTACCCACCCAAAAAGTAACACCCTAAATATTCTGTTACACTTTTGAAAATATTTATGGAAATTTTCAATAAATATTATTTCAAATCCTCCGTCACATCCAAAAATATAAGATTACTCCATAGAACTTTTATTATGTGAGTGGACATGTTTCATACTACATTATATAAAATATAAAATGTTTCAACTAGTTATTCCTTATAAGTGTAATAATATTCGTGTTGAAATATATATGAGTTCAATACATGTGATGGATTTGGAGTGTACTCCCTCAAATGGGATATACGGACGAAATCTTTAATTTGGAAGATGATCAAAAAAATAGAATTTTTAAAAACTATCATCCACCACACTCTATAATATTTTAACGGATATATTTTATCTATGGCTCATATTTTTCATCTTATAAAATGACACAACCTTGTTTCATGGTGTTTTTTGATGCTCCAACTTTTCTCTGACTTTGGAATCAAAATATCATCGATGTTTATTTTTATACATATTCTATTAATTTTTTGTTTTTTCATTTATTAATAAAATATATTTAATATTCTCCAGCATTTACGGAGAATCACCTTGTCCTTATAACATATTCTTCCCAACATCATCCCAATATTTTGGATTTCTGAACCTCTTCCCCAAAAAAACCATAGTGTTGTGATATTTTAATTATTGGATAGAAACTCATATTATGAAATATATATATCAATATACGGTATTGCTCATTAACTTATTTATATTCCATCTCCTAGGATATCAACATCACATTACATATGTAAGGGGTCTTTTCATGTAACGACCCAACCTGAACATTTTATTATTCAACTGACCGTGAAATACAATCCAAATTATTAAATTCACAATAATATATTTGAGTTATAGATTTAGAGAATTAGTAATAACACTTTCAATGTAAACCCATACATTAAAATTTGACACATATAATATCAATCAATTTATTTTAAATAAGAGAAATATGAAAAGAAAATAATGGTTACATGTTATAATAAATTATTCACAATTTTCTCATTTATGTCATACATGTCTTTATTATCGTTAAATCTTATGATTTTTATTTCAGAAAACTGATAGAAAAAAAATATAAAAATTGGAAATAATGGGATGAAGTAGTTATTCTTGTGAAAATCTATACAAAAATTTTCAAAAAAACATTCATTCTTATTCATAAAAAGGATTCATATTTTCAAATGATCAGTAGCTTACATTTTTAGAATAAATATATTTTCAAGAATGCTAATTATCAATAATATAAAAAATAATTACATAACATGACACATCATTTTACATCTCACTGTTATGAATGGATTATCTAATATGTAAAACCTCCAACATATAGTGTATCAACTGCCTTAAAGGTTATAGTGTAATATCCCGTCCTTGGTATATCAAAGAACCAACCCTAATTGACTTGAAGGTTAGAATTTTTATTAAAACCAGTAGTCCCAATACACAAAGAAGAATCATGGGGGTCTAAAGTATTGCAACCCCAAAGCATCGTTTTTGACAAACCTCAAAACTTCAGTGGGAAAAGACCCCAATGATAAGAAGGAAGAAATAGTGATGTTTGGTATTGTCATATATTCCATGAAGTCCACCACCATGTTTCCCTCCCTCCAAGTATGAGAGATCTTCATGCACGCACCCATTAAATCCTTACATCGCCTAACTTTATAAATGATGATCCATGGAATCTTGCCTCTGTTTTACAGCGCGTTGAATAGAACCAAGGAATCGGTTTCCACCAAAGACACAACCAGATTTCCGCACACACACACCTGCAGACCTACTACCATGGCCCGAGCTTCTTCCTGAAGTGTATCGCCTCCCCCAAACGAAGCAGTAAATGCTGCATAGACAGATCCATTTTGGTCACGCATGACGCCCCCTCCTCACATATCCCCTCTGATCAGGGAACCATCAATGTTATGTTTTTTTCCATGTATCGGAGGCCGCCATCTCACCCACTGCCCATGACCAGGAGGGAAGCCCTGATGTTCTTCACAGCTACCAATAGAAATAATGCATATGGATGTAGCTAAAGTGCAGTCCGGACACAGTTTAAGGAGATCCAACACATTATTTTTCAGTCTGAAGTGTATACTATCCCGAGAAACAGATCCATTACTATGGCACTTGTTATTCCAGGCCTGCCATATAGTCCAACACCCAGTAGTGAGTATAAGCATCCTCACATCCCTTTCAGAACCATGGTTTTCAGCTCCCTTAAACCAAGAATGAAGAAAGTCATCTAGGTTACCATCATATCCATTCCCTCCAAAAAATTCCCCGATGATCTGCCAGAACCCCCTTTCCCATTCACTTACATAAAAAAGATGACCCAGAAATTCTGTGCTAGGAGACTTGCAACACCAGCACCGGGAAACCGTTGGGATTCCCATTCGTTGAAGGTCTGCATCCATTGGTAGAGCCTTGTTTCACACTCTCGAAATCAAAAAACTGAATTTAGAAGGAATCACTTTTCACCATATAATCTCTCCCCATTGATCGACGTTCACCACCTCCCTCGTCAATGTATTAAAGTCTTTGATGGAGAAAGCACCTGATGAGTTTCCTGTGAAAAAATAACTAATCATCATCATCATTTGAGACTATAGAGTTGAACATCTCCATTTGATTATGGTAAAATATTTTCTTGAGGAACCTCATATAACAAGAAGCTTCCCGGATGCTAATATGCCGGAATGGACAGCCGGGGAACCAGAGCCTCCCCGCCCCCTAATCTGGTTGCCAGAAGTTTATGTACCCCCTTCTGACAATCCATCGAGAGTGTTGTTGCATAATTTCTAGATGTGGTTGAACAAGGTTCGAGATCATTGAGGGATGTATTCTCTGGATAGTCCCAATAATTCCATGGAGGTGTTGCATTGTTCTTCCCCAGAGAGATCGGCATTCCAGGACCTCCCTTTTAAAAGGGGTCTAGCCAACCCTAATTGGATTATCACATAACCACACAATTTTTTTATTTTGTTACTAGGTGTAATTATAAAAAATAACAATGAACCATTACCTGAATATAAATCATGAATCATTGAATCATAATATCACTCTTTGAACAAATGATCTTTTCATTTTTAAATCACCAAATTTTAAAAGATTCAATTATACAAGTGAAAACAACTTTTTTTGATGTAACCATAAAAAAATGTCAGAAATGATTGAACATATTAATGATAAATGAATTTGGGATATTAGTTTCATTTCATAAATGTAATAAAATCATGATTTTTGAAAAAGGAATCTTAAAATATGATTTTTAAATGAAATACATTTATATGTATAATATCATAGAATTTATAATCAATAAAATGATTTGATTAAGATTATTCATTGTAAATCCTCATAAAAATTGTAAATGAAAACTAATATATTTAAATTTCTTATCAAACATAATCTTGTAAATATATAATTATGAAGTATTTGTTTTACTCAATGAATGAAAATTATGTTATGAATTTCTTTACTTCACATTCAACTACATTCAAATGAGTAAAGAACTCCTATATAACCATTTAACAAAACACTATTAATTAATACATGGACTATATTAAAATTTGTTAGAAATTATATACCTTTTCAATAACATCTTAGAACCCCTTCATTAATAATTATTCATTAATTTCATTGTTTCCATGTGCAATCGTTTCTTGGTATCATAGTGGGTTAACATGTGTAATATTAAGGATGTTCTTGTAAATTTTTATTAAAACTATTGAGGAAAAATTAATTGATATTAATGATTTATAAATAGTATTAATTGTCCATTATTTAATTTTTTTTTTGAGGATGATTCATTCGATAAAATGTTAATAATACAGGATTAGATTATTTTGGTTGTTTGTTTTCGAACACCATGAAATTGTTTAATATTATTTAATATTATATGAATATAAATGTTCTATTACATGAAATAGTTTATAATTAACATATTTTAATATTATTTGAAAATAAAAATCCTTTTATGACTAGTCATGAAAAATAATATCAAATTAACAATCATATTCTACAGAGTCAGTAACTCCCATAATTTGGAAAAAAAATCGTTTCATTTAATGTAACGATATTAGAAATGAAATGGATATGATATATTCTACTAAAAACATATAAATATATTAAATAAATTATTGTTAAATTTTAAGGAGGTTATGGTAGATGGATGTGAGAAGGAAGTATAATAAGGAACAAAAATAAGAAAGGTTTGTTGAGAAAATTACCTCTTGAATATCACCTCTATGAAAGACCCCTTGATGTCGTTGGATTTAGTATAATAGTGAGAACAGACGCAAAAGGATTTGGGGGCGTGAGGGTGAAGGGTTTTGGTAGATATTTTAGGAGTTTCATAGATTTTGATTATAAATTGTGGGTAAGGTGTTTTATTTATTCTAAAATAAGAGTTGTTTAGGAGATTAAATACTGATTATTTAATTTTTATAGTCGGACAAATTTAGGTGAATACAATTCCAATGAAATAGATGGGTAATTAATTTTTGAAAGGGTTTTTATAACCAGAAAACACATAAATCAACCATTTATGGTTTTATTTTTAGTTATTTTATTTTTTTCATTTAACATTAACTTGTTTCACTATTTTATAAATACCGCGGTAAATATTTATTTTTAGACAGATTATTTTTTATAACAAAAAATGAAAATGACATTAAAACCTAATTTTTACATCTAAATTTGAAATATGGAATCAATTTTACCAAATTGAATAAACATAATTTGAAAATTTATAATTTATATTTGTCTTATAGAAAAAATAGGAAAATGAGTTTTAATGTAAAGAGGTACCATACTATGAAATGTTTTCATGGCTAATTTCAATCTAAAATTGATTCCAATGACCACAAAACGAGCAGTTGGATTTAAATTTAATTATATATAATTTAAAAAATATATATATTAAAGTATAACTTTATTAATATATTAGATAATAATTAGTTTCGAATAAAAAAATTGTTTCTTCAATATTTATCAATAAAATGAAACATCTTCAAAAAATTCCAAATTTCACATTAAAATAATTTTTATATTCCACATTAAAAATGGAAGATTATTTTTCAAAATAATCATTAAAAATTTTTCCTTACATACTTTTAATACAATAGAATTTTTAAAAGGTGAATTTTTATGTATTTTTATAAATAATACGCTTTATGCATAAAATTTGGTAATTTCTTATCTTAACCCTATAAAAATAAATTGATGAATATTGAAACATTATATAGAATACATAAAATAAAAATTAAATTATGATATTTCACTAATAATGATTATTTTATTATAATAATAGATAAAATTTTCAAATCAAATTATTCTATTGGTACATGGATAGTTACATTCTCCACAATATCTATTACTTATATCCTCACAATTTAATTTACATATATAAAATGTGAGTATATTTTTCTCCCATTGAATTATTAAATTTCTAGTTTTCTACATCTACCAATATGGTTTCTCCACAAAATAATATCCTAGTGAATTTTATTATATCACAAAAAATCATCTACATAGTTGATAATTTGAATAAGATGTTCCTTATATGTAAGGTTCACTTCAAACAAACCTAATTCAAGGTAGAAAACATGAGATTAATTCATAACATAAGATAGTAACATCCAAATGGGTTAAACATGGAGGAAAATCAACCCAGTATAAAATTTATTCATCTTTCTCGATAATTTCATATAGTCAAATGATTTTTGGATTAATCATTACCTTCTTAAAAATGTATAACACTTTTCCCATGAATTATTTTCAGAAATACATGATCACTGAAAATGAATGAAAAATCATACCTTATATTATTTGCATAATGTTTCTTCATATTCTGATATTTCATCATATGATGCTGAATTATATTCAACTTCTCTATTATTTCTTATAGCCTTTATAGTCCAAACAACATCTATTTCCTTAATTCATCTAAAAAGCTGTAATTTTTCACTAATTTCTATATAATGCCTCAAAATTTGCATTTATATACTATAATTTAATAAATTTAAGAAAACTCAACCAATGAATTATGTTAATATTGACTTTTTAGGTATTACATCAAACACGATTTAATAATATCCTCAAATAAGTATATTGTTATCATAGACTATCGATCAGATTTTGGAAGAAAATAAGTGATTAAATTTAATTTAGTTCATAGAGACGTTTATAGTACATTCCAAAAGTTATAATTTTATATGGGATCATGGATAGATATTATAGATAATGGATCTCCATGTGTAATGAAAATATCCTTGATATGTAGATGATAATGTTTTTCAAAAAGTATAATATCTTAGATATGAAGTAAAAGTTATGATTTAGTGAGTCCAAAAACAATAATGAAATCCACATTATTTCCTCTAGATGTTTTTTAAATTCCCATAATGGAATCTGTGGATATATTATCTAGTTTTTTCTCCAGTTTAAGCTAATGTTAAATAATCCCCATTGGTAACCGTATTTCTTCTATAAACGTTTGACAAGTTAAATACTTCATGGAAAATTACGAAATATATATTTTCATTACTTCCCACCACAAATACTTTATATTTTAACTACAAACCTTAGTGTTTCCAGTATGAATAGAATTATGCGAGCTATGATCTTCAATTAATGACTCCTTCCTCAACTCTGAATCACATGGTAGAATAAATATTATACTATATTGAAAACCACCTTCTTTATAAAATTCATCCATTCAATAACCAATGTGCCACGTTCGAAATGTGATAGTGTTAATGTTGAAATATTTTTTCAACTCGATAAATTTTCAACCTTGTTTAATTTTCTATGATCATAATGAATTGTAAAATCATTATCTTTGATCAAATCTATCTATATTATATTCATAATGATTGATTATTTATGAGTAAATATATACTTAAATATTTTATTTGTATATATTTCACACATTAATCATTAGAAATGATGTCCCAAAATTTTTAATTGACAAAAAGTATGATAAATTTGTATCTTGTGTATAATAATTTTTCTAGTGGAATAATAACTGTCCTTCAGGATAAGAAATTACATGATCATTATGTATCTTAATTCAACCATGTTCATTAAATTAAGAAACACTATAGATAATAAAATCAATATTTCTTAATAGTAGAGAAAAATTGTAGAATTTAAAACTATTTTTTAAAAATTCAAAAATAAATGACATTACTTTGTCCAGATAAATTTAACAACTCTTCTAAATTATATGTTATCATCAAACCACCATTATTTCATAATTAATTCAAGAAAACATTTAATAAAAGAAAAATGTTTGGGTTATTTTCATATATCATCCACTTTTTTATAGGGATCAAATATATTTCAATCATTACTTATAATATTCCCATGCAAATGTATTTTTTTTACCCAATGATCACATTTTCTAAATTTTTCATACAACAACATTTAATTAAGGGTTTTAAGAAAAATTCATTCAAGTTTTCCGTGAACCTCATAACTTTATGAATAAACAATTTTATCATCAGTAAAAATAACCACAAACATATCCAAAAATTTAAAAATAAATCTATTAATATGATCCATAAAGAGAGGCTATGAATTTTTGATCCCAAATAGATTGACTAAATTCTCATAATTACTATATCTACACCAAAATTTAGTCTCTGTAATGTCCTCCTACTTCATATTAAACAGATGATATCAAAAAATGAGGTCTACCATTGAAATGTTTTTCACCCCTATAGCTAATCAAACACCTCGTTGATATGAGGAAAATTGTAATTTTTCATAATAATGATGTTATTAATATCTCTATAATCAATGAAATGGCTCATATAACCAAATTGTTTTAATGAAAAAAATAAGACCACCCTATGAGGAATTTATATGTAAAATAAAACCATTGTTTATTAAAGATTCCTATATATTTTTATGTTCCAAATGGTCTATATATTCCCTTAGATAAGGGGTTTTTGGAATAGTCATAGAATAAATGACTAATCAAATAGTATATTCAATATCTCATCCCAGAATTACAATACGAAATCCATCGTGAAAAATTTATATTAATTCATTCACTATAAGAACACAACATATCATAATAGTTCAATTTGTCGAACAAAATGAGCTCTGTAATATTCAAATAAATTTATAATAAATTTAAAATTTTCTTAGTATGTTATTTAATGTATGAAATAATTGAAAAATAATTTCATATATATGCAATATATCTTATCATGATAAATTTAAAATAAATAAAAATCCTAAATAATATCAATCAAAATTATGGGTAGTTTAACTAAATTTTTAGTAAATATCATTTCATTGAAAACAATAGTAATAGTCTTATAAATCATGATTTCATTAATACTTATACATGATTTTTTTAAAAAAAAATTATATTATACTATTATAATGTGATATTACATGAATTCATTCAAATTTCACAAATATAATGTAATGTGATGGTCCAAAATCAAATAGGGTATTTTGATATTTTGAATAAATAAGTAACATATGATTAAAAAATCCATTTGATGGACCAACATCAACCATTGTATTAGGAGATTATTTTTCTCACTCGCATATGTTTCTTATCTTTCTTATTTCACCTAGAGTGACTATCTTCATACACATGTTTATGTAATCTATGTAATAATTTAAATTAAAGAATATTACCATCATCATTTCATTAATTGTATGCCATATTTCCATACAATCCATATTTATGTTAAAAAATAATTCCGTATAAAAATAATTTCCCATATTCTGTGAGAAAATCCCTAGGGTTCTTCTTACCACACTTTTCATAAGAAAGGGATTTGATTTCCTGACCTCATATTTTATTAAAAAATTATTCCCAAATTTCTTTCCACATGCTCACACCTTATTTTTTTAATCAAGAGGGAAATTTTTTTTAGAGAACTCTTTTAAATAAATTAAATGAAAAAATAGTTTCTCAAATATTTTAAATTCTTGTAAATTATGTGATATTTATAAAATTTGATTAAAACCAATATAAAATCTATAAATTTTATAATAAATTCCCCAAAAAACATAAATTTGTGTACCTGACAAGTCATATAAAATTATTTTTATATAAAACTACGAAATCTATATCATTATTCATAGTTTCAAGAATTGTTTCTAGATTCCAAGTCCAACGATCATAGGAAAATATTTATCCATAATAAGACTCGTAAAATCATCATATTAATTAAGATCCTGAACAAATTTCCCTTTGTAATTATAAACTAGAGACCATAGGGACGTCATCACCTTCAAAATGACAAATAAGTGGGGTTAAATATTTGTTGTTATAATCATCCTAGGATTGTGATTATAATTTCCATCACAATGATCCATCATTTGGATACTAATTGATATGAGGTTCTACATAAATCTAATGGTTGTTGTCTTATGAAATTCTCTACTAATAATGTATTACATAGTAGTTGATTTGGATAATCCCTTGAATGGATATTGCAACCATTTATATCTTGTATTAACTAATCCATCACCATAAAAAACTATTATATACTTATTCCAATGATCTCGGGAAGCTTATTTAGAATGATTTATTCCTCTCGATGCCTCCCCACTATAGCTGCCATGTTTCCTCTACAGAATACCACTGCAAACTAAAATATCATAGAAGATGTTACATTTTAGTCATAAATGTATTCATAATTTCAACATGAACACAAATTAAAACTCATTTATATGGATTTTATTAACAATATATTAATTCCTAATGTTATCTTAACCATACGCTGAAGCCAACTCTAAGACCTGGACTTAACATTTTCATATTCTAGTGATTCAAATCTACTATCGATATTATTATAACCATAATAATATTTTCAGTTAAGAGTTTTTGATAATTAGTACTAACCCCTAAAATAAACCCCATACATTACAAGTGGACACTTTCAATCATTATCAGTTTCTTCAATAAAACAAAAAATCATATAATAAATTGATTTATTATTTTCAAGACCAAATCATCAGTATTTTCCCAGTGATCGCCTTATTTAATCAACTATCCCTTAAATACTATGAAAAAATATACAAAGTTGGATATTCAAAACATCTCAATATGGGAAATAAAAAATATAAATCTTTATATTAGTGAAAATCCAAAAAAAACATTTTTATAAAACATAAAACTTATTCGAAAAAATGATTTATTTTTCAAAACATATCAACATGTTATATTCTGAAAATAAATATATTTTAAATATAAATCAGTATAATGAATATAAAATATATGTAGGTAAACTGAGATATCATATTAAATCTCACTCTTATGAATGGTGTAACTAGTATGGTCAACCTCTAACTACAGATTACCTGATGCATTGGAGGTCATAACATAACCACCCCCCATAGTTTTTCATACAACCACTAATTGTTGTTATATAATGTTAAAATAAGTCATTGGGTTTCATGATACCTCCCTTAATTATAAAATATTCCAATGAACCATAACATAATTATAATCTTGAATGAGTGCATCATAAAAACACTCTATAAAGGAAAGAACATGTGATTTTGAAATCACCCATTTTGAAATTTTGTGAATGTGTGATGGGAAATATATTCCTTCAATGTATCCTTTTAAATATTTATTGTAAGATTAAAATATTGACATTATATGAAAGCCTAAAACTATATTCAATACATATATTTATTAAAAATATTCTTTTTCAAAATGGAATTTTAAATGAGGACTTTAAAAGGAATTTATTACTCAAATATCATATCATTAAAGTGCGAATTAATACAATGAAATGATTATGTTTATTATATATAAATATATATAAATAATGTAAATAAAAAAATGAATATCATAGATAATATTATCATGAAATAATAATAATGTTTATTTTTAACCTAAAGAATGGAAATTGGGTTATGAATTCTCTTAGCATGCATTTCATATGATTCAAATTTAATCAAACCTCATGTATAATCATTTCAAGAATATTATTATTTTAATAAAGAACTATATTAATATTTATTATACCCAATGTAACCTTTTAATTACATATTACCTATCATTTGTCAACAATTGTTTACTATTTTTATTTTTTCTAGTGCTTTCATTTCATCGTTTCATAGTCAGTTCAATCGTATAATATTTTGGATGTTCTTTTAACATGGGTAAAAAATAAGTATAATGAAATAGTATTAATGAACATAAAAAATTATGAATGGTCCCATATATACTATTTCATTCGTGTCAGAGTATGATTGATTAAAAAAATGCTATTAATAAATGTTCACATTATTTGGGCCATTTTTTCGAAAGCAATGATCTACTTTCATCATCTAATATATATATATATATATATATATATTATTGAACATAAAATATAATATGATTTATATATATATATATTATTAACCATAATTATAATTTTATGAGAAGCATGAAATTGGTAATGGAAAATGACAAATCCTTATCCATCGAGATGGTAAACTACCATAATTTCGATAATTGTTTCATTTAATTGAATACTGGGAGATACAAAATTAAATGGATATGATATCATACATTATAAATATAAAAATAATGTTTATAAATTATTCTAGACTAATCATCACTTCATATATAAAGGAGTTAAAGATAAAATCGAATAAAGAAAACCAAATAAGAGAGGTTCTTTGGGAATATTACCTCTTGGATATCACCTCAATGAAGGACCTCTTGAAGACCTTAGATTTGTCCATTTGGAGATAACTAAAGAATGTTATCGTGGTTGAGTCAGGGATATAGTGTTTGGTAGATATTTTAGGATCATCATTGATTTTGAGGAGGAATTGGCCGGTGAGGGATGGCATTAATACTCGAGGAGGGGTGGTTTTACCTGATTAAATACTACTTATTTTAAATTAATATCCAAAAAAATGAGGGGTTTTTAATCATAAATAAATATATTTTAAATAAGTTTTAAGGTAATTTTATGGAAAATAAACACATCAACCACCCATTTAATATTGAAATTTTTAGTTATTTTCTGCCCTTACCTCTAAATATTAACATGTTTCATTATATAACCTATACCAAGGTAAATCATTATTTTTAACAAAATATATTTTATGCATAAAAATGATAAAGATCATAAAAACTAATTTTATTTACTTCTAATTTAAAATATAGAAATAATTTTACAAAATTTAAATCACATAATTGGTAATATTATTATTAAAATTTATCCCACAAATGCAATGGAAAAAATGTTATAAATATGAAAAGGCGAAAATGTTTGAATGGTTTTTATATCCAATCTCAATGATAAACTAATTTAAATGAAATAAATTATATTTAATGTTATATTATTGAACTAATTATTCTTTTAAATAAAATTAATATATTATTTATGTATACAAATATATTATACATATTAGTAGTTTACAATTAAAAAGTTTGTATTTTTTACTTATTATAAAATAATGAAACCTCATCGAATAAAACGAAAAAAAAACTCACTGGAATTTAAGTTTTGATATAACTCCTTCAAAAATAATATAAATTTTTTCAAGTAAAATATATATAATATTGAAATTTATTTTTTAATGAATTGAGCTATTAAAAGGAGGAGTACAATACTTTTGAATAATATATATTTCAAGGATAAAAATTGTATTTATTCATATCTTACTCCAATAAAACATATTAGTTGAATTTAAAAACAATGTATTTAATATATAGAATATTAATTTCATTTAAATATTTAACTAATAGTGATTAATTTCATTTAACTATACTAATAAATTTATAAAAAAATCTATAAGTTCTCATATAGTTTTATTTCCCATTAAAATTAAATCTAATGATTATATGAAGTGTTGAAATATTTCATAATTTCATAGGATAAAACAATTATTCCTAATGACATTAAGGTAATCCTATGATATCTACTAATTTCAATTATGAGCGGTTCTCTCAGAAACATTACATATTTCATTAATTGTATCATAGATAGTTCTTTGAGAATGAAATATTCTTGAATAAAAATAATACACACTATATTTGTAAGACTATCCACTATAACCATAATAGTATTATAGAATTTAAAATTATTGATATTTTTTATGATGAAATCTATAGTGATCTTTTACAATTTTCATAGAGATATGGGTTATTATTGCATCATCCCCATAGAATATTGTCATTATATATTAATACACTGATATGCTAAGTGTTTATATTAATGTACTATAATATACCCCTCTATATATTATCTATTCAATTTTTTAATAAAAAACCTATATATAGTTTTTCACTCTAGATAAATTGGGATGGATAATCTATGTGCATCATCATAAATCAATATTTTTCGTAATAAATTCGATGGGAAACATAATTGACATAAAAAACATGTCAGTCCTTATTTATCAATGTTGAAAATTGTCATATTTTAAACATCTCTTATAACACCATACCTTTTTTATAGACACTATTCATCCTTTCATGTATGCTCTATTGAGAAATTTTTCTAAAATGTGAGGATTTTATCCATTCCATTATTATCTCCAAATTAATCATTTTAGTATACATGAATATAATTTCCCATAAAATCCTCATCAATGATTGGATAATAGAATACTTTTTTCCTTAGAGTATTTTAATCCTTTTCCACTTCCAAGATTGTAAATTTGTACTATATCCCGTTTAATGGTTCAACTCTATCCATTTCCTTTGGTTTATGTTCAACTCGTTATATTTGAATAAATATATTATGAACATTTTATTAGAAAAGATGTGGATTATTTTTCAATAAAAATAAATCATCTATAATTTTTTTAAATATCACTATAGATATATCAGTATCATGCATCATGCAATTTTTATGATGTACAATCAATTTATTTGAGGAATAATGTACATGCATGTTAATATCCATGATGACAGATCCTAATACCTTCATTATTGTGTATCTATATATAAAAAACACTTCTCCCATATATGGAAGTGTAGGTATAAGTTTTGTTACCCAACCTCCTATAAAATACAAGATATTTAATATAAATTTCATTGTTCATTGGAACAACACCCCATATTATGTTAAATATATTGGTGTATTTTTCATTTAGGAAAAATTTCCCACAAATAATATATGTTTCTATCCAAACGATTAATATTATGGGTATATTTTACTTTTATTTTTCTAATACATTCTTTAATTTACTATAAAATTCAATGTTATATAAATATAATTTCACATTTCATTACAAGCCCCAAAACTGATAACTTCTATCGATATATTTAACAATTTCTTAAATTATAAGTCATTATCTCCATTTTCAGTGTTTAAAGTGAAGTCTTAAAATGGTTCGAAGAATAATTCATATTCTTAAAATATTTGATGAACTGATTAACAAAATTTACCAAAACCTACCTGAGGTTATATTTGAAGTCTCTATTCATCTGATATATACAGATATAGGTTGATTTTCTATGCCAAAAATGAAACACAGTTAGTTGATAATGTATTTATATTGTATATAAAACAATATTAGGTAGATCATGACTTTTCAACATTATATAATTATATCTAGGTTAATGGTTTATCATGGAGACATTTTGACTCTTTAATTATTGATCAAAAAAGTATTAAATAGTTTATAGAACATACTTGTTATTGACTTATATCTTCTTAACTTCATGAGAAACAATATAATGGATTATTTATCAATCATTTTTCTTAACAAAAATGAAGACTATACCAAATTATGATTCACTTGGGAATATAAAAATCTTATCCATATTCTTATCATGTTGTGTCATAATTTTTAACTATTTAAAAGGGTTCATAATATAATTAATATTTCTCAAAATCCATGTTTTGGTATTTTCCTATTGAATTTTTTTTTCATGTATGATAACCATAGATATCCATCCACCTAATACAAAAAATAAAAATAAAAATGAGTTCATAGTTCAAACTACTTCCAACACCCAATAAAAATATTCCCACAGATCCCCTTAAAATGAAAAATGAAACACATTTTTAAATTTAAAAAATTGTAATACCAACAGTTTGAAAAAATAGAACCAACAAATATAAAAATTGAACGAGTACCCAAACCTTAAAGATGGATAATTACTGGAATCTACACCATTGACACCCTATATCACGATGATACTCACCAGACAAAAACATCCCTAGAAAATGAAAAAGAATTAAATGAACATAACTAGTATTATCCAACACTCACTGAGAGGTATCCATGACTATCATGCCTTCAAGAACACAATTACAACTTTCACAACACGTCTTAAATCCTCCTATCGAACCACCACCCATACTGAATGGTGGGAGTGCAACGTACCCTAAACACATAGTAGGGAAATAAGAATCACATGCCTCAACAGTTATCTATGACCCTCTAGGACCATTAACCCCTTCCATCTTTCCAAAAAAACCATTCAATAAAATAGTGAAACAAAATTTGTAAATCATTTTTCTAAGAATAAACATGGAAAAATTTTGATAGCTTACACCTCACACCGGAAAACCTCTTTAAATTCCACCTCATCTATCTGAACATAAGATGTGTGATTGAACAAGAGGCCCGAGTAGTTTCCATGCATTATAATGTCTCACCAGAATATGGTGTCATTTTCCCGGACAGAAACTAGAGCATGTAAACAAATGAAAAAATACATCACATGATTTATCTCAACAGATCTTTAGAGATGATGAGGAGGGTGAAACACCATAATCATAATTCTATAAATGATAATACAAATATAGATGTGCATAAATGGTTTCACTGAATCTGAGTCCTAAGAAATGGAAATCCACACAAATTTAAGAAAAATTTAGGAAGAAAAAAAGAAAATTAGAAGGAAAATTTAGTGCAGAGAAGAAATAGAGGAACTAGGATAAGTAAAATGAAATGAAAATTTGAGATCAAAGCACTTGGAGAAGAATAAAGAACCAATAATCAATCATAATGAATGAAAATATAGAAATTCAATGTCTGATAAGGAATAAGATACCAACAAATTTGTAGAAGGGAAAAATATAGTCAGTAGGATGTTAGAGTTCGAGACCGTTACTAGTAAAATTAGGGAGAAAACCCATGAAATATATATATCAAAAAATAAGAAGGCAAAGTGGGAGGAAACCTGAGTCACTAAATCAAGAGCACCATCTATGAACATGATGATAAGTCTTTCAATATAAATAATCATTTATATTCTAATACAAACACATATGGGTACAATTGAGAATATACCCACTAATATATTTGGAAGACCATGTAATTATTTTGGGAACATATCAACATATTCACATGTAATAGGCATGAATCATTACTGATATCATATATGATAATTAAATATGTGTATCCCTCATTATAGTTTATCATGTATGATATTATATGTTTTATTTACAAATATATTTTTTAATTATTTGTGGATATATATTTGATATTAGTATGAAATAGGATTCAAAACATCATTTCTATGGCATGTAAATCTATATGGGCACTATAGAGTGTGACAAAATCAATACATAATATTATATCATATTCTACAACGGGTTGAATAAATATACTTCCAATAGGATCATTCACAACCAACTTTTTCAAATAAGAGTTATGTACTGTAGAAGTAATCATCACACCAGTATGTGATTTGATCTTTAATTTAGTATCCACTATTTGATAATAAGAATCATTTGAGCCATTGATAATGTAATGATATATGATTGAAAATAATGACAATTAAATCATATATCTACAAAAATGAGTATACCGTTCACCGCCAAAATTTATGGATAGCATTTTAGATGCTTTATTGTGACCAAAATGTTTCGCATGAGTAATAAAGAATGTTTTCCTAATAAGATCAGGGAAAACAATCATATAAATGTATAATGTTAAACCTTATATGGATTTGTAAAAAAAATTATTGACATCAATCTATGATATATGTTTTATCATAGGTTCCATAGTGTTTGGTTATTATTTATTTCATAACCAAATATCTAAAAAAAACCATACCCTATATAGATTCCAACTCATATGTTATGAGAATAACATATATATTTTTTACATCTTCGTAATAATATAAAAATTACTCCTCATAAATAATGCTAAAATCACAAAACCCATAGGTTTAGAATCTCCAAATGTTATCTATATAAATTTATAATTTCACTATATTTATTCTATATCCACAACATTAACTTCAGAATATTTCCTTTTTAACATATTCTAGCATGTAAATGTTGATTAGAAAAATACAACCTGGGGTGTGTTCAAATGAGTTATAGGGGAAATAATCACCAAAGAAAGATAAAGGACTAGATGAATGTGTGAATACATACACTTATAAATACTATCTGACTAAAAATTTCATGGAATCGTTGTATACGTTTATAAAGAATTGATGAAGGAAATATACCCATAAAAAGATAATTATTAAATCCAGAATTATACCGTAGAAAAATTATTTATAAATATTGTAAAATAGTAATTATTAAATGAGTATAACATTGATAGGTATTATGATAAAATAAATAAGAGAACCATAACATTGTGGACATAGAGAAGATAAATAATTTCCATGCCTAGACTTGGTAATGTTTCTAAATGAAACTAGGTGTATGTATAGAGTTGTGAAAAAAGCTAATAAAATTATACATATGAATAAAATCATCATCATAAATGTTTAAGTTCTATTCATAACCCATTAAAGGGAATCGAAGGATCTAACAACCTCATAATTGCAAAACATATTATATATACTATATGAAAAAGATCATATATTTTTTCGTGAATTCCCAAGGGAAATAAATTGGTTTATATTATATTTGGAAATTGAATTGAATAAAATGAAACCAAGAATTAGTTATGTAAAAAAAAATTCTAGTCCCCTTGTTTAAGAATATCATTAGAGCATTTAGAGGTTAATTAATGAACTATAACTACATATTATATTGATATTTTGGATATATATAGGAAAATGGACTCCAAAAAATGAAAATAGTGTTTAAAAAATTAATATTTTCTTGTAAAGGTTAAGTAAAATATCTCATTTAATAAATTAATTTTTAAGAAGAATAAAATGAAAAAATTTAAAAGTTAACATTAAAATAAATAAAAACATCCTTAAAACATGAATATAATTAATGTATATGTTTCTAATATGTATTATAGTATATAAAATTGATAAACGAGAATATAAATTCACTTCTATGATATTTTGGATGATCTAGAAAAACCCCAAATTAAATAAAAATATATTAAATTATAATTTATATAAAGATAAACAGAAATATCATTATAATAAAATATAATGCCTATTTGAATTTTTATGTATTTAATCAAATCAATTTTTTTATGAAATAATATATATACATAGATGTGAAATTATATATTGAGTGGAAGCTGATTTTTTTTCAAAAATATTAAATTTTTATATTCAAAATATATCCATCAATAACAATGATTATTACATGTAAATCAAACATTCATAGCTCAAGTGGAAAAATACAATAAAACGTACAAAAATATATGAATAAAAAACATAGGGAATCATATTTAAAAAATGTGTCTAAATCAATAAAAACATGTTGAGTCAAAAAAAATATAATAATTTGGTAATAATGAATTAAAATGAAATTGAAGGATGAAATATATAATAAAATTAAAAAACCGATGAAAATTTTATATTTATTTTCATGATAAGTTAATGGTGATTTAATCACACCATATAAATGAAAATTATAAAACAATATAAAGTATTTCTCAAGGAATACATATTCAGAAAAGAACCCTTCCCATGATTTCCTATATATTCACATACTGTATAACACACATTATAATATATTTTGTTTTGTTATTTTTCAATATTATAAATTTATTCATATTTATTTTACATGGTACCCTAAATTTATAAATTATTATTAAAAATTTATTAATAATTCAATAATAAAATTGACATTGAGGTGTTAATGTTCCCATTTATTATATATTAGATTTTGTATGGATGTTCCAATTAATGCTCCATGATCATTAGTTCATATCATTTTTAATTTTCATGAATATTTTTCTAATATATTTATATAGATATATATTCACATGGTTGTTTCATGAAACATAATGTTATGTTTCACATAGAATAATGAAAAATTCTACTTTTTGACGAATATTGATTAAACTAGTTAATTGAAATTATTAGTTAAAAAAATTTCACATATTAATATACAAATATTATGAATGAAAATAAAAAAATCTATCATAAATGTATACTACTACTAATATTTATTTTTAATTAGTCTTTAATGATAGATATAGTAAATCATCTTTCATGTAGGTTATAAAACTGATCCAAACAAAAAGAGTTGATAACAACTAAATGAGTGATAACCTGTTGTGTAATTTTAGTAGTATCAATTTTATAGAATCAAAATTATTTACAATTTTTTTATTAAAATTGAAAGTTTCATTTATGAATAAGCTGATGAATAAGATAATGAATTTTGATTATGGAGAGGTAACACTTTTATCGAAGACAATAATTTCTCACAGAGACTTTTTTTATAAAAAACTAGGATTACATATTTATTATTGTGATCAAAGGTATCAAATAAAATATGGTATTTAAGAAGAGAAGATAGGATATTATTAATTTGTAATTAAAAGTAACTGTTTTATTTGAGTACATTTGTCAGGGGGGTCCTTTTATACGTGAGCTTTAGTGGCATTTTCACAAATTCTAATTTCCCGATGAATAAGGGGTGTAATTTCTTATTGAATGGCCCTCCAATATTTAATCTTAAAATAGGAAATATAAATTTTCATCAATAATTTCATCAGAAATATATTTATAAATATTTTTTGGGTTAATTTTGGAATTTTAACCATAATTTAACAATTTCACAATGTTATTTTTTTATCATGGTTAAACAATTTTGACCTATCAAAATTATTTTACTCGGTAAAAATTAAACTAAACATATTATCTAATTTATATATTTTGATTCAAAATTTTAAATACATTTTATATGATTCAATATTTTATGGTTATGATAAATATATTCGAACAATGAATTCTTGATTCATAAAATGTATTTTTGGAAAAATGTACTTTTAAACAAAAAAAAGGAATTTATTATTATTTTCAACAAAACCAATAATCATTAAAAAAATTGGTAATTTTTTTTAAATATATATAAAAAATAAAGTCTAATTCTTTATTTATTTATATGTTTTATTTATTAAGATAAAAATCACAATATGTAGAAAAAACAGTTTTTTAAATGGGCCTCTTATACATTGTATGATTCTAATCACATCAAATTATTTATTTATCATCATAATATTTTATTTTTTAAATAAATTATTATTATAATCTTTCATTAAATTTTATAAACAGATCATACCATACTGTAAAAAACATAGAATTTAAAATGAATAAAAATACATATTTTTGTTCGAAAGAAATTAAAATAACAGTTGTTTTTTTCATTCCATAATGAAATAATATATGTGAATAAAATTACATTTAGTTTTTTACTAAATATTACACATATAAAATACAACTATTTGATAATATTATATCCTATGAATACATATTTAATGAATATATATCCAATAGCCTTATGTCGTAGGGTCATATATATAAAGTCTGTATTTTATCCCTCTATCGAGCCATACAAAATTCTCTAAAATATCTCATCATATTCTCCACTTTAATTTATTAAAATTTTTATCCTCATTCCAATATGTTTTATTCTATATATTTTAACAGTTGTGGTATGATATTTACAATATATTGAGTTGGTGAGAAATTAAACCTTATAATATTTCTATTTACATTTTTCTTATTATTTTAGTCATTTTAAAAACTAGGTTTCATCATATTTTCTCATAATTTTTTCCATTTGGTTTTTAAAATTATTCAATGATGAAATAAAGTATTTAATATTTCATTTTGTGTTTCATGTGTAATAATAAATCTAAAAAAGAATTAATTTTACTTCAAATAAATAATAAAATCATAGGGTGTTTCAGTGAAATTATTTTAAAAAAATACATGAACATCATCTATGATGTAAAATTAACATATTTCCTACAATATATTATGTTAAAAATTGGGGACTTAAACCATCATACGAATCATGGTGAATAATTTTTTAATATGATTATACATATTAAATACCACATAATCAACACATTATAAATAATGATCTAGAACAAATTAAATAGAAACATAATGATACAAATGTTAGAGATATAATATTCAACGATCACTCAATATCTTATTTTGTTAAATATTGTTTTAAACTAGTTATTTAACCCCTTGTACTGAATAATTAAATGATCTATTAAACCCTACCCTTTTATTTTTAATCTTATTTTTAAAATATTTTTTGTTTTAAATTTTATCCACATGCGAAGGATGGAGAAAATGTTATTAATATAATTTAATTACATATTCAATTTTACTCAAATGATATTCATTTATAATTGATAAATTAATATTCTATATTAAATATTTGTAAAAAAATTTACTATAGTGTAAAAATTCATTCTTAAATGGTCGATCCACTGTTCATATTATATAGAAAATATAGAAGCAGATATCATTTTATATATTCTTATGAAATTCAATAGTTGATAATGTTTATACATAAAAATTATTGACGATTGATTTTTGTGTTACTTTTACCATTGAATGTGATGAAGAACACTAATATATTTCATATATGTTCTTTATTTTGTAAATGTGGTGGATGTTATCTAGAGAGTATAACACAATGTTGTTTACATATGTGACTTTCAATTAATAAATTAAAATAAATGTTTTGATTGGTGAATGATTCTATTGTTGAATTTATAATGAGTTGAATGATTTCATTATTATTTGTGAGGTACTAAAATATATCTTATATTCTATTATGTGGCAAATTTTGCGGGGATTGTAAAAGGTGACAGATGTATGCCGTTGTTTTTTATTTAAATATCTCTTATCATTGAGAAATTAAATGAGATATAATATGGATATTGTTATTTCATATCGTAATGTGTAATGAAGTTAAATGTATCAATTTAAGCATTTTAAGGGCCAATGGGATCAATATGGTGAATATGTCCACAATGATACAATTTTTTAATGGATATGATCCAGGTGTGTGACTTAAAAGATATGAACCTCAACTATTATTAATCCACGGTTATATCACATGATGTTTTATTAGATTATAATATATATATATATATTATAATTTTTATAGTTTATTTTTTTTCTTAGTTAAGATAGTGTATTTTTTCTGAATTTATCTCTGGAGATACATTTAAATAGTTTTTAGAAAGATTGTGTATTTAAGATTGATGGTGTCATTATAATGAACTAGATATTATTATCATTATTATATATATATATATATGATTATAAAAATGATATAATTATATAAAATGACAAATATTATAATGTTTTACCTAAAATTATGTTTTTATTTATCATAATAATTTTAGAAATATATATCGGTTTTGTAAATATATTCAAGTAAACATGCGTATTTATAAACATAGTATAAAATATAATCATATTGAAATATATATGATATATAAATATACATGTTTCAAAAACTTATATCATTTTGATATTATTCATAGTATAATATGACATCACTTTTAAATATAAATTAATTATTTCATGTGTAAATATTTATGAACCTTTGAGTTTTACATTAATAAAATTAATTCGTAACTATTAATAAAACATTCAATTCAATTATACCCTATAATAAATGTTGAATTTTGGGAAAACTAATGGATTAATCTATATGAGATTCCATTATAAAATTCATTTATCCATATTTTAGTTTTTTCTCTCCAAATACTTCAATTTATATTACCACATATTGAACTTGTTATGGACAAATAATTATTTTAAATAATTTCTTCCAAATAGAGTATCCATATTAAATAAACCAAATAACAATGAATTTTTTTAATATATTAATTGAATAATATTTAACTATTTTATTCTCTTTCGTTTTCCCCTATGTATTTCATGTCCTATATAATAATATTATCCTCTAAAATGATGTTTTTTTAATAATAATATTGTTTAATTAATGATCAAAAAGATGATTTCAAGAAGATTAATTAAATATGGATACATTGTATTTAGATGATCATTTAACGATGATATAAATAGTTGTAGATATACATTCATTTTGATCAATTTTTTCACATTATGTTATTTACCTAATTTCAATATTTATGTCCAATCCATGAATGGGAAACAAATATTTACTGATTTTTTTTATGGAGATATCTTGATGGATCGAAATCTAGTTAACTTTTAGCCACATATATCCCCTCAAAATTTGGATCTATATTTAACGTTCTCAATGAAAAATGAATAAATAATAGTTTATAATCCCCTAAAAAGTTAAATTTTATTGGAAAAAAATATTCAGTAGAAGCATACTAAGTTGAATTGAAAGGGAAAAATAGATTTCTCCTGATGTCTACAAGTTCCTAAAATCCCATTTTTATATTTTTATAAACCCACTATTCTTGGATATGTGAGAATCCTATAAGCTACCAGGTTCCAAACCTCAATCTATACAGACTTAAAAAGTCATATTTCAAAATTCAAATTTCAAAACAATCAAGGTCAGCTAGAACAACAGAACCATCGAGGTGCAATCGAGGATGACAGGACACGCCTCGAGCCCCGCTCCCATGCGACAACAGAGGATGTGCCTTCAACCGGTCATCGTCGTAATATCATTGTTAGAAACCTCATTCACCAACAAGACTGGGATATTCTCCATGATCATTACCAGAACAAAATCATGTCAGATAATAATGTCAAACTAACATCACACATCTACGGAAAACCCACAGAAATAAACGACCACAAAATGAACACCCTATAATATCATCAAGACTACATGAAGCCATCACACACACATATTTTCTCCAATACTGAATCTATGAAACATGATTGCCCTATCATTGTAAACTCCACCAGATCACACCAATCATAATGGAGGAGCATGAAGAGAGGGGCCAAACCGTATGAAGAAAACGCAAGCCATCTTATTGTAAAATTAATCAATTGTCAAACGTGAATATGACATCAAAAGTATAAACCCAAATGACAAGAAACCAAACTATCGAGGGAAAATGAAACCCATAAAATCACACCCCAACTCAACTATCAGTGTGTCTTAGCTTTCTAGAGCACCTGGTAGCCACTAGTTCAAGGGGGACAGTCTAGCACCACTCTGGGTTGTAAGGACCACCATCATTCCAGAAGGAACCACTGAAGAAGACCCCTAAAAAAACCATGTGCTGGGGCCAACACTGAGTGTATGCATTCCTACTAGTAACTATATAGGATGATCGAACATGGTTGAGCAGAAAAAGATGATTCACACCATTGGGCGAGAAGAATAAGAGGAACAAGAACATAAAGTCTACACATTTATTAATCATTATTATTGATTAAAATATATCTAAACTAAAACATATAATTAAATGGTTTATTAATGTATAGAATGATCATAAATATTCATTGTTTCATAATTTTTCATTATTTAGAATTATAATTAATTTCAACTAAAATATGTTGGAATTTATGGAATATTAATTAGTATTTTCGCCCTTAACACCCCCAACCTCAGGTATTAATTCCCACCCCTCTTCCCATTCTCCAACAACCAAATAGATGTTATTTCATCATATACCACCAAAAAATTATATTTTATTTCACGAATTTATATATTGAATTGTTTTATTCATTTAAAGTGCTTTTTTTCCATGATTTATGAAGATACTGTTAAAGTTAAGGGAATTCTCCTCTTTTCAATTATTTATTTATGTACCTCCAATTTTGGTGTCATGTAAATGTCAAAGTCCACAAACATCAATTAAATTTTTATCATCCCATTACAATTAAAATGGTTATTCATCCAATGGGATACACCAATTATATCTCATTTCCCCTTTTCCATTCTCCATGCATTTTACCCCAATGTCGTCGAAATAATTTTATGAATTTTTAAATTTTTCGTGAAAATTTATAATATTATTAATATGAATACTTCATATTTTACAAAGGAATTCATATTATTTTAAACATAATATATTAAATTCTGTATTTATACATATGAAATCCAAATTCCATTGTTTGGGATAAAATTATATAATGGTTCAAGACATGAATAATTCATGCACACTATAATTTTTTATTTAACTTGTACTGTTTTTTATGCCTGAAAGGCCCGAAGGCCTTCATTTTTATTTAATTTTGATAACCCCCCTTTCAATGGATGAGGGGGAACCCTTACATGGCCCGTAAGCTTAGAAATTTCATGATTGGTAGTCTTAATATATAACATAACCCGAAGGTCTTAGGGAATTCAACTAGACTGTCTAGAAGGAATTACCGCTCCCCAGCATATGCAGCATGATTGTACCTATCCTCCTTCGCATGGAAATCTGGCTAGGCTTCCTGTGCAAGAACAGGATGGTCTTGGTGTCCTAACAATACCCTCATATTCAAAAAAATTCATTTGGCTCTGCTCTAGTGATTGCACCAGCTCTGAATACTCTTCTAGGGCTGCTCCTTTTTTGTAGTGTGATTGGGGAAACTGTATGTGGCCCGAAAGCCTTGAGGTGACCGGAAGGACTTAAAGGTATCCCGAAATACCTACTCACCTAAAGTCCTGGGTGGTCCAAAAGCCTTAAGGACACCATGCCCAAACCAGTTCCCCAAGGTGAATAGTTCCTGCTGCTATAGTACCGAACAATACCTACAATAATAACTATTATAGTGCCTGCTATAGTATCGCACAATGTACAGTACCTGTACAGTGTACAGTTCCGCTATAGTACCTGTACAGTGTACAGTGCTCCTACAGTAATACTAATGTGCCCTCTAAAGTACTGCTTTAGTACTGCTACAGCCCCTGAAATACGGCTCTACCTTGTTTTAAACCTGGGTCTTGTGGATGCAGTTAAGGAAAACATGAATGTAGACATATGAAGGGTTCACCTAGATTATTCTATAATGTATTAGGTAATGATACATTTAACCAATTTATGATACTCTTAAGAGACCAAAGGATTTGTGTAAATCTACCTTATTGAAAACCCTATTAATAATTTTTACAACCCCCTGTAATGAGCTATGGTTATATGTTTATGAAAATCCAATGAATATATTCTATCCATTTTCCCATGTTATGATTAATAATTTTTATATTATGATATTCCTTGTGATCTTGTAATCATGCTTTATTGATATACCTCTTGGTTACATATTATCTGTCTCTTTTATTTATTCCATTGTAGGGTTTTCTTCTCACTACTATATTTGAGGTGTTCCATTGGATATGTTATACAATAGAAGTAACAAATTATGATAATATAAATAACTATATCATGTGTATTAGATTAGTTTTTTATGTTTCATTATTTTTGTTGTATTATTATCCATTTTCCAAGAGAGTAAAACTCAAAATATTTTATGTATTTCCACAACCTATATCATGTGATGATATTTTTATAAAATTAACAAACAGGTATCCATAGTTGAAAGAAAATAATGTTATAGTGTTTTTTTGAAATTAGGATTCAGAAGCATTAATTAGAACCATATGGATAAGTCTAAATATTTGAAAAAATTCTGTTATTTTTTGTGATTTGTAGATTATGTGATTTCAATGAAAATGCATCCATGTATGGATATAAAAAAGTTATTTGGGCTATATCACAGTTTTACCTAGTGTTAACAACCCCAAAATCACTATATTGAGCAATACATGTTCGAGAACTGGTACATGACAATGGGAATTTTGGAACATTTGGTATGAAACATATGGGTTTATTCTTTACTTAACAACATTAATGTAAAATCAATTATGAATGTTAAATGTTTAATTTTAAAAAATTATTAATATTGAATTGTATCATCTTAGAAGAATGAAATAAATAAATTTTGTGATTAATCATTCCTTTATATTTTTTTTATAATATTCTTGAATTTGAGTTCAATTTTTTTGGATAAAAATCATTAATAGGGGTAGAATGTAAGACCAGGTTCATCAAATATATATAATTGATTAGATAAATAATATTAAAAGAGATTACGAAATATTTTATAAGGGTTTAACAAAAAAATATTTTATTTATAATGATAATTTATGTTAGAGTGGAAATTTATTTATAATTATGTTATATTATAAATGTTTATTTATATATTTTTTTAAACAAATTCACGTTAAAATAATATATATATAAATTATTAAAAAATTTATATTCTTTTGTTACTATATATATTATAAGAGAACAACACCTTTTTAAAATAAATAAATTAACTCATATTTAATTTGTTTTGAACCTATGAATGTTATAGTAATGCAGTTAGTACTTATCCACTAACAAAATATATTATTTAATTATATCGTACAATTTTTAACATGTTTTTAGAATAATAAATAGATTCATTTTAAATTTTATTGTTAAGGATATATTTTCCATGTCTTATATATTTTCCCTTAAAAATTCATCCTTTCTCCCATTTAGTGAATATTTTTTATTTGAATCATTTTAGAAAATAATTCTATCAACATATACTATCCCGGTTTAATTTACCAAATGTGCATGAGTTTTTGAATACCTTAATAGAATAATATTCAATAGTGTTATTCTATACCGATTTGAAAAAATGGCTTCCACTTTCACTATAAAATATTTAACCACAAAAATTATTTATTTGGATTTATGGTATTAAAATTTATGAAAATATTAACATTACGGAAGATTAATTGAATATAGATGCATTGAATTTACATGTACATTTATCAATGATACGGTTCAAACTAGATTTTATAATATAAGGATAAAATAATAAAAATTAAGTTTTCAAAAATATTTCAATATTTAGAATCATTCCCAGAAATGTAAAAAATGTTTGGACTGAATTACGATGGTGGGACCCTTATTGATGGATCCTCATTAGTGTTTTCATCATGGATAATTATTGAAAACAAAAATTTGTATATATATTTCATTTTATAAATGGAAATGTATATTCATTTTTATACATTCCAGAAAAAATAAAAATATTGCTTGAATAAATGTTTAGAATAAAATTACTAAATATAAAGTTATAGGGAAAATCCATATTCCCAATGAAATATTCAAATTTATTAATCATTATTATTGATAAAAATGAATTTATGAAATAAAATATGATTAAATTTGTGGTATATTTATTTTATGGCATTATTCATCCTTTAAAACATCAATTTTCTTAAAAATATATTGGAATTATTACCACAAAAAATATTTTCACCTTAATGTAAAAATAATATTTAATTAATCACTTAACTCCATAACTCATAATGTATTATTTCACACACCCTATTCCAATTTTCCCACAACAATTATGATTATGTCTCATCAAATACCTCCAATGGAGTCTCATACATTTCTTCATATTCAATATTCAATATATATTTTTGTCTCAATCTTGTCCTCTCCATGATTTTGGAATTCATTATTCATGGTATAGTAATTCTCCTCATTATCCATTTTTATTCATATACCTACGATTTTAATGTCTTAAAAATGTTATATATTATATATTTTCAATCCAATTTGATCTTCACAAAACATAAAAAAGAGTTGTTTGGTAATGAGAGACCAAAATTCCCTCTCATTATTATGTTTCCATGATCCATGTATAATACACTTTTGGAAACAAAATATTTTGAGTAATGTTTCTATCATTTAATGAAATAATAAAATATTTTGAATACACAAATAGCTTATATACTGATGAGAATTAAAATAGTTGTAATAATACAATATTTATATGAGAATTTACATGTGTAAAATCCACATTCTATTTTTGTGGGATAAACTAAATAAATGTTCATTTTTTAAATAAATTATGAACATAGTGATTTTATATGGAACATGTTACCTATTTTAAATGAATTATTAATTAATTATTGTATTATGATACATGTGGAAGAAATGAATTAAAAAATACAAATTATATTCCTTAATAGAACTCCTATCTATTTGGTAATGCGATGGAGTTAACTATTGTATTTTACCCCCAATAAAAAAATGTATTGGTTCAAGATACCATGTAAAAATGACTTGGTAATGTGTTTTACGACCCCTTAGTGATGAGTTAGAGTTATATTTTTATTAATGTCTTATGAATATGATGTTTCCATATTCCAATGATATGATTCAAGATCATTATATTTTGATATGCCTCATTATCATATAATGATTCCTTATTGATGTTCTTCATGGTTGTTTTATATGTATCTCAAATTTTTATTACAATGATAGGCTTATTTATCACCTATTTCATTGATGTAGGTCCCCAGGATATGAGATGTAGTAAATTTATCTTAGGATAAGTCTATGAAAAATTCATTTAATTGGATGAGATGAAAATAAATCATTCTTATTTTTTTATGTAATATTTTCCTATTTCCAAGACCTTAAACAAAATGTGATCAGCTTAATTGTTAAATTATATACCGTGTAATGAATGATATATGATACAAAAAAGAAGGTCTCTATAGTAATGTAATCTATTACAAATAAAACATATGTCCTTATATAGGTATTAATAGGATTTCTGATAAATGGTTTTCAGGACATGAATTATAGTTAGGATTATGAAAATTAAACATTCTATAAACTATCTATTCAAATTTCTATTAATATTTAAAATCTTTATAAAAGTGGAAACCTTTTTTTTCTTAGTCTTACCACATTAATTTAGGACCATAAAGAGATCCTTAATTCATATGATGTTATGAAAAATATGTTTTTGAATATGACTTTGGACAATAATCTATGATACAAATAGGAAAACATATTTTGGGAGGAGAATATGAGCTAAGGATAACTACATCCCGAATATTAGAATTATATACAAAAGGATTTCAAATCATTCTGGTGTATTTTCATATTTTGTTCATTTATAATATATAAATATATGTATATGATGGAACATTTTTTAAGTTAATTTTATAAAATCTCCAAATCCTTTTGGTGAATTAAGGAAATTTCAATTGATATGTATTAATTAATTAATTTCATTATTTTTAACGAAAATTAGATATTAATTTACTTGAAGTATCATAAAATTAATTGGTGAGTAATTTATTTCTATCTAGATAGAGAATAAAATATTAATGAATGTCAATATATAATTAACATTATAATGTAAATAAAATAGGATTATTAATTACAGTAATTATATTTCATCACATAATGATGTCCCATGCCAATTATTTTCCTCATTAATCAATGCAAAACTTCAAAAAAGTATTATTTTCGATATGGGAATTATATTGAGTCATTGATTTATAGATAATAAAATTTTCATATAGTTATATATAGTGGTATATTAATAAAAATCATAATAACTTAAAACATATCTCATCTTATATTACATTGATATATTTTTTATATTATTAAAATATAATATAAAATCATAAGTGTCCTTACTTATAATGTATATTCAATAAAAATATAATATATGTTGATAATTCAATGAGGTTAAACCAAAACATTAGATCAACTATCAAAATACTATATTTTATTGATTAACCATTACTATTTTTAATCACTATGTACTTTTTGTTTAGTATACCCACTCTCCATGCTCCACCTTCATGCTTCTCCCACTGAAAAGTTTATTTTTTGATAATGTTTTTTATTAATTTTAAATAAATTGAAATTATTAAGTGATATAATTATTATTTATTTAAATATTTATAAAATGATTTCATTAATTTTTAAAACTCATGATAATCATATAGAGTTGATGGGGGGATATATCTCGGGGTTTTTTAGAATAATTTTTTATTTATGATTTTGGTATGGCCCACATATTTAGAACTTTTAGTTTTCTATTGTATGATTTAATTTTATTAGGCTAAATCTAATCATAAAATTATATACTAATTAAAGAAATCTAAAAAATTAAAAGGGGGAGTTTTTTTGTTCAAATTGATTATAAAATATTTATTTTAATTTTTAAGGAAATATAAATTAGCGGTTAGTAATAATGGAATGTTATCTATGTAATTAAGTGAAAGTAAAATGACTATGTTATGAAAATAATTTTTTATTTATATATTACACTAAAGAAAAAACTTTTTTATTCCAACATTATGGAAACTCATTATTGGTTATAAAATATAAACTATTGATGAAGATTAATGAATTTAAATAATAATCCATTAAAAATGCATAGATTAATAAGTATAATATAAAAGAAATAAGTCAACTGAAAATATACATCACATTGAAAAAAATACGAATTCAATGATAGGTACCACTGCTTATGCATAAAAATAAATAAATAATTGTATATTTTTAAATGATTGTAAACAAGAGTCAAAAACAATTGAATGGATTTTTGGGGACAATGAATAAAATACCAATATCAAATTGATATAAATAATAGTAAATGTAGTTATATTATTGACTGGATTTGATATTCTAATTATATAATTCAGTTACAAATTTAATAGGAATCTACATCAAATGGTGGTATTTCATAAGTTATGTAATATTTTAAATGAAAATGAAGTATGATACGTTTATAACCTGTATAAAAATATTTTTCTTGGAAATGTTATGAATATAATTTCTTAAAAAAATGTATTCTATTATAAGGATAAATCATTTTTTTATGATATATTTCATTCAAAAAATAATAATTTATTATGTTTTTTTAATATTTTTTAAAAGAAAATCCTATAAAACTAAAATCATTAGGAGAAATTATGAAAAATATTGAAGTAATGAAATATTTTAATATAAACAAATAATGAATTTTATGAATATACATGGTGAGGCATATATCCCATAATCAACACACAATAATGTATCTCTAGGTGTTTAAAATCATGGTGTTCACTGACTAGGGTATAACTAGTTCATTTAATAATATAATCATCACTACCTAATAAGGAATTGTTCACTACCATTTCAAAATTACAATATCGTGAAATATAAAATGGATTATAATTACCAAAATAAAAATTATAATCGGTAAATATTTTATATTCCCTTTCAACCAAATAGAATGAATATATTTATTTCTTTTGAAAATATCAATTATCCTATTTTTATTATCTCTTCTAAAAATATTCAAATATTTTAAAAATTCACACTAATTAAAAATTCATTTTTTAACTATTTCTATTATAATAATTAAATTAAATTACTGGTTGATCATAAATATCTATATGAATTAATACCACATTAAAAATATTTAGTCATTATACAAGGTCACAAAAATTTAAAATTTAGTATCCTTCTTAATTACTATTAATATTAATTATATTATTGGGGACTAAAAATTTTATCATATAAGGTATATTCAAATTAAATAAAAAAACATTCAATAAGTGGTCATAGAATTGCTATTATTCATTATAGGTGTTCTAAAAGTAAAAAAAAATATCTTCCCACAAAAAAACAAAAAAAATTAATAATAACTAAAAACATGGATATGAAAACTATGTTATTTTCAATATTTTAAATGAATCATATATTTTATTTTTTATTTAATGGCTATAAATAAAACACAAATTCTATATAGGGATGATATAAACAAATTTAAAAACAATAAATTATTTATATTATAATTTATTATATCTTATGAATTAATTTTATAAATATTCTAGAGGTTTTTAAAATATTTCCCTGCCAATAAATAAATAAAATAATCCATCTGTATAATTGAAATGGACCATGAAAAAATAGGATGATCCATATTTAAATACTTATATGATTTTAAATATAATTCTAAAAACACATTAACTATATATACTATTTTAAACCATTATTAATACCATTCTATAATGTTATCATAATTTGACATATAAACACCACCTTATGTCTAACAAACCCAAAACCACACTATCAAACCCGACACTAAAATCATGAAATTTACATTTTATCCATTGATACATTTCATGAAATATTCCTTCAGGCCCGCGCTATGACTCCCCAAAGCCCACCACCCAATGGTTAGGTGTTTGCAACTATCTATGAAGGTGTCAACCTAATGGTAAGAGTATGGTAACTATTGGAAGCAGTTTGAGTACACTCTTTCCGTATAATCTCACTAGGTACTTCTTAGTCTTAGGCCACCAACCAACCGTCAAAAATGTCTATTGACTGCACAAGACACAACATATATGGTTTAATCCCATGTAGGGGTGAGTAACATCGTACATAGTAGGGGACCCCAGTCTGCAAATTAGAAATACCAAAAAGCAAACAAAAATCAAATCCACCAAATATGGACCTAAAGTAAGACCCTAATGTAATATCACAATGTATGGACAACTCACACTGAGTACAATCTAAAGAATATGAACATGGTTCGTCGGTTAAAGGGATGAACATTTCATACTGTTGAGGGACTCATCCCTAATGAATTGCTACTCGCCTTCTGGGCCACTAAGTATTCACATAGCTACTACTCAACTATCATGACACTAATATTCCACACTATTGTTTCCCATCCATATAGACACTAAGGATCCACATGTCTCTTCCACATATGTCGGGCTGTTAAGTATCCACACAATATTTTTTTATCTATCGAGACACTAAGGATCCAAACGAATGATCCATGATCCATTTATTGTACCTAAACCACCATGAAGTCCAATGTAGAATAATCCAATGGATGGTATCATCATAAGGGTTCCAACACAACAGACGACACGACGAAGGGATGCTCAGCCAGTAAGATAAAGGGATTTTTGTAAAAAGGGTCTGGGTAGATTTGAGTCAGATCTAACATGGTAATATGACAACTCGCACCAATAGTCATGTAAATTATCTAAGAAGAACTGCCTTATTTCCAGGATCATAATGTTGCATATGACATGTCAATCAGACACCCAATATGTGAGTTATTGACATTTTAGTAAATAGGGGATGGTTTCATCTAGGCCTAGTCAGAACCAGTTAGACCGACCCGACCAACCAGGCCTGAGGGCCCAACATATCCCACATTAATTCGACATATTCAACCTATCTGGTTATGGGTCTGGGTTGGTCTGGCCTGCCCTGGCCAGGGGGCGAGGCCAAATCGGCGTCATTGGACAAGTCCAAGTTTGGCCGAGCGTCCAGCCACCCAGGGCGCCCATTGACCGATTCTAGTCCGGTTGGCCCAAAGGGAACATGTTAGGCCTTCTGGGAGTGGGTCTGGCCGCAGGGTGTGGTTATGGACTGCTTGGTGTGGGTTCATCCCACTACGTAGGGGTCTAGCCCAGTGGGCGTTGGTCTGGCCCGCCTGGCATGGGACCCCTAGCAGTAGCCCAGTCCTCCAATGGTGGACCGGTGGCAGGCCTTCATGATGTGGCATCTGCCCCTGCATCCCTTCTCTATTCGAACACAGGCCACAAGGGGAGGGTTGCTCCACCCATGCGGTGCCAGCCTGGTGACGTGTCATGCATCTTCCACAACCAACTGGTTGCGAACTCCCCTCTACCACATTCAATCGATCACCAATCGCGAGGTCCTGTGGGGCAGCCCAGACATGGGGCTCCACTCCTTTCTGTCATCGTGGCACGGTTATGGTCGCACCATCACCGAAGCCTTATCCTAGTTGGTGATTTGTCCATTTTTTTCATCCACAAGACCCATGATCGAAACTATGTGGAAGCACATTTCTGGGCATACTGTAGATGTAATGTTGCAGGCACAGTAGTAGCACTATATAAGGTTACTGTAGAAGGTACTATAGCAGGTATCGTTCGGTATAGTAGCAGCCTAGAACTATTCACATTGGGCCACCTGTTTGGGCTTGGAGTCCTTTAGGCCTTCAGGACACCCAGGCCTTCGGGTCAGTAGGGATTTCATGCCACCTTTAAGGATTTCAGGCCACCTCAAGGCTTTTGAGCCACAAGCAGTTTCCCTAGACTGACTCTATAGGAGAAACCCTAGAGGAGGATTCAGAGTAGTTGCACTCACTAGAGCAGAACCAAATGGATTGTGAAAGAATGAGAGTGTATGGATATGGCATCAGGTCCAGCCTGTGTTTTCACGGGATGCTTAGCCAACCTTCCAGGTGAAGGTGGAGAGCTACCCACACAATAAAGATGCTGGGAAGGGGCAGTTTCTTGTAGTTATAGTCTGGTTGAATTCTCTATGACCTTCAGGTCATGTAATGTCTCTCAAGTCAATGGGTAATTTAATCATCTATGCCTATGGGAATTTTAAGGGTTCCCCCCATCCTTTGAAAGGGGTTATCAAAAATCAATAAAAAGTGGCATTTGATCCATTCAGTCCGATGGTCACAGCAGTGGTTTCTTTTGTGGGCCACCCGTGTTCATTCGGTGGTTTGTTTCTTGTTCTATCTCCACCTACGTGATAGTAAGCTTACCACATTCACTGTGATTTACTCGAACTCTCATTTCTGCCTTATGGAGAATTTATCCTTGAAGAATGCACATAAAGAGAGGTTCATGTCATATTTATGTCGGCCCAAAACCTCCATATTATAATTTTATTAACAAGTGGAGGTCTGAAAATCGTAGTTCTATAAATATAAGTTAAAATTATATCCCTGATAGAGAAATCCAAAGAAAGTCACCTTCCAACAAGAACTCATAATTTTTGCATGAACATGTTTATGGGTTAATCTACATCCATCGTTTAGAATAATAATCAAGAAGTCATGAATCCAAAAAAAACCCCCTACCTCGATTTGATGTCTGTTACAGAAGAATTATATTCATGAAGGACTAAGAATTGTTTTCGATTGTCGCTTCTCGGATTCGTTATAATTCATCATAGTTCATCGCCTCTTAAATTAGTCCAACTGATATTTATCGTTCATCATTTCAGAGGAATTCCACCATAGGTTCATCGAAGAATCCTTTGCATTTAATTTACACTCTCCAACACATTAGCTATTTAAAAAGGGAACACATCATAGTGTTTCTAATACAGTTCTTCATTTATTAAATAGTGTATCTTTTATGTTTTCACAAATATCCATTTAGGATCCTCATTTAATGCTCCTCATTACTGATAACCAACATTGTTTTCCTCCACCCAACGGTGAGAAAAATAAAATAAAACATCATTTTATTGTTATTTTAGTATATTTATGAAAATTACGAAAATTAACATTTCTGTCCAATACTTTTCGTCTGATGTTATGTCCATTATATGAAAATAATGTTGAGTCAATAAGTTTTTCCATATGACTTTTCCATTCATTCTTTTTTTGAAAATCACAAACACCTTTCTTAAAGAAAATTGCTTTAATAAGGAAAATTGCTTTTATAAGGAGAATTTATTTTGTAAAAAAAATTATCCTTATCATATTTTCATCCATATTATTCTTAAGTATATGATTCAGGTTCATTCCTATATTCTCAGAATTGTATGAATCTTCGATATAATGTATTCTGTTTTAGGATCCGAATTCTGGATAAGAAATGTAATAAAATTTCACCCCAAAATCCAGATGAGAACTTTGATAAAGTTTCATTCCGAATTCCAAATACGAACTCTGATTAAGTTCTACGCCGAATTCAGGATACGAATCCTTATGAAGTTTGACATCGAATTATCATTATGAATTCTGATGATGAATTCTCATTACGAATTCTGATGATGAATTCTCATTACGAATTCTGATGATGAATTTTCATTACGAATTCAGATGATGAATTTTCATTATGAATTCTAATGATGAATTCTCATTACGAATTCTGTTGACGAATTCTCATTCCGAATTCTCATTCCGAATTTACATATTAAACAGAATCTGATCATCATTGTTTTATACACTCCGAAAATTATTTTTTGTTACACTACGAACATTCACTCCGAATTTTCACTCCGAACTATTGAGTAATACTTTAAACGATGTCGTACATCCTGTTACACTTGTTTTGTTATAAAACGATGTAGTCTATTCTGTTATGAACTAACCGTTGGTTAAGTTACACATGTATAGGTCCCTCCGATTTTTAATGAAAATACGACCCTTGGAAAGGAGGACGACCTTGCCTATAAATAGGAGCTCATTTGAAAGAGCTCAATGCTGAAATGCTGTCTGATCTTCGACTCATGTGATTACATGCTTGAAGTGATTTCTAGAGAGAGAGAGGATCTTATAAACTCTCAAAAATTCGTGAGACTCCTAATGTTTGTGATTACATTCGAGGACTTTCGGGGATAGGAAGACAGAGGTTTCCAACACCTTGAAGTTGAGGGATTCCTTGCTGAGGAAGACAGAGGTTGCCAACTACCATGAAGTTGAGGGCTTGCGGGAATAGCAAGATAGAGACTCTGATCTTCGTATCGAGGGCTTACCCTGGTGTGGGTAAGACAGACTTGCTTGAAAGTATAAATCAAGGGACCTTTATCCATGGTTGTTGGATACCCTTCTCTTTTGGTTAAAAGACTTATATCTTGTTACTTGTAGTTTTACTACTTGTTTGTTTCCGCTGCATTTTGTATTATAAGGAAAGTATAACTTTCTTATACTTCCTTACTTGTACTCTGTTTCTTTTAGATTCTATAAGCTTTAAGGTAGAATCTCATATTGTAATCTTTTGTTAAGTTTCAATTTCCGGAACCATACTTCCGGAACCTACTTTTGGAATCTCTTTCCAGTTTTACAAAATTTCATAGGACTTGAAGTTTATAACTTCATTCCTTATTCCATGTTTTCATTTGGTGTTTGAGGTGTTGTGAATTTTCTTTGTTTTACTTTTCTAAACTTAGCCCTTTCCTTTTCTTAAGGAAAACATAGTTATTCATAACTAACTTTAAAGGTTCCAATGAAAATTTTAAAGTATACAATTCAGCCCCCTCTTGTTTATTGAGCATCTACATCATTATTTAGATCCTACAAATCCCAACATTTTGAGTTCAATGGTGAACTTGGATTTTCGATCCGATTACTAGTTCATATGTTAGATAATCCCACTCAAAAATTTATTTATGTGAACCTAAACATATGTTCAAAATTTAAATTTCACCTTTGACCTATGTCAGTTGAAGTTAGGCTCCACCTAAGGGGAACATGTCCCCACAACTCAATTGTACTCTAGTTATTTCATTCCTAGTTACCATTTAGGAGTTATAATTTTTTGACTATAAAATAATTTTTACTTAATTATTTTATTTACAACCAAAAACTAACTTCCAATGTTGGCCTGCACCATCCAATGATATGATCTTCCTAAAAAAATAATACCCTCACTAGTTCACCGGTGGTCTCAAAATTTTAATCTATGACGCCATTTGTGAGTTATATACTTTTGAAAAATAAAATAATTTTATTTAATTATTTAATTTATAGTTATTATATTTTCAGGTTTTCACACCGGAGGCCAGTACCGACTAAACATAAGTAGCTCCAAGGGTTAACCTACTTTCCTAAACACAACATAGCCCTCAGAATTATGATCTAGGAATCTGTTTATGTGTTATTACAATTTTCTAGAAAAATGATATTGTGATCTATTTAATTCTTAAAATTTATTGAGGGATCCTTCCTGGACCTCTAGGCCTCGGAATCACATGATTTTTCAGTTCCTGGTCACAAAATAATTCCATGTAAATGAAAACAAATTGTAGATATTTTTGGGAAACTAAATTCTCCCCACCTAAGGTATTTAAATCCCTGAAAATAAAAAAAGATAAAACAATCAAATGGGGGTACAGAGAACGTATTTGAGCCTCCCACTACCATATGCTCTCCATGAATATTTCATGATTCCATGGAACACACACTATAGGAATCAAACATCCACAGAGGACACGCTGATATCTATCCTCTATCTCTATTGGGAATTCCGCAAAAATTTCCCCATCGTCAATGTCCAGCTCACCCCTGTCGATGGCGTGCAATGAATCATGAACACACATACTCATCTGCGACACATGGAAAAATTGTGCAGCTGGTGCATTTGTTGGAGAAGAGCAAGGTTGTATGACACCTTTCCAACACCAATTTGAATTGGAAAAGGTCTGATATCTTCAGAGATAACTTACCATTTCTCCCAAAACTCTACTATACCCGTTAGGGAGACACCCAAAGGAAATCATGGTGTCCCTCCCCAACACCAATGGTCTTTGTCTCCTAGGCACCGGTGTTGACGTCATAGGTCCTAGAAAATATTCTCCACCCAAGGATATACTACTAAAGGAAAGGTATGTAACTTCTTCAAAACCTCCTCCCGTAACATCACTAGTACTACGATGTGTCCTCTCAAGATGATGACACACTCCCCACCAATCAAAAATCCACCAGGAAGTTATTTTGAGGATAACAGACCACATCGTGCCTCGAAGTCAACATCTAAAAGAATGTTCCTCCTTGACTCGCTATAATAGTGGGGGGTGATAGTTATTGTCTATAGGTAGGCAAATCCATCATCATCCATGAAGGTTATATGTATCGCAACCATCTACTTTATTTCCATCTTGACAGCTGTAAAACATAACTCACACTGAGGGCTCATGCCTTCACATTCCACATCCAATGATTATAGACTATCTCAACATCATAGTCCTAGAGGAACTCTACCCATCAATGCTGACTCGACAACTGAAAATCCTATAGGCACCTTTCTATTGATATGAAAGTCGACCCCTTTGTACTGATTGATGTGCCCATCAACCCTTTGGCAGTGTGTACTTATTCTCCATGGCCACATGGTTAACGTTTCAGTAATCCTCACACAAACTAATGAAATGGGCCATATTATGATCTTCCTTTAAATTTCCACACCTACACCCCCTTCGTGTGATGATCTACAAAAGCCCTCTGATATATTGATGCTGATATCGGTGCCATCTCATGGTGTAGAATGATACCAAAGTCCCTACCCCAGTGGGGAGTTAACACTAGAAACATTACTTGAAAGGACCTTCCCACATTATGTGTCTACTACAGGGATCTAAAAACACCAAAAATCAACTGCCAAGAGGGTAAGGCTGGTCGACTCATGTGTGGTCGGTTTCAGTCTCCCATGCATGAGTTTATCCAATAATTCTTGGGTTTCTTTTTCAACAACCAAGGAAAACGCCATTCCAACGTTGTGCATAAACTGAATCCTTTTATCCTAAAATTGTCAATCTGAGCATGAAATGTAGATAAACAATCCATACAAAAAATAACTTTGTAAGTCCTTGACACTTCCACAAAGATATTCCAACCAAAACTATCTCCACAAGGGTCAAATCAAACTGTCAGCATTAGTGTGATTATCGAGTCTCCTCCCATAGGTATCTCTTGATGTATGGATCATGCCAAAATTTTAAACAGAATGTCTAGATCAAGAACCAGATTCATGAAACAAGGAATGATTAGTACCGATGTCAATCAATATGGCCCCACTAGTAGATACAGACCATACCTTGAATCATTCTTGGGGCCATGGGTTCATAATCCTTTACCGCAGGCACCTACTCACTTCCCATATCCTCCAACTCCCTGATCCTAGTATGGAACAAGCTTTGGTGGTGGATGCATCATGTGTAAATGTATACCACCTCTTTCTTCTCTCATAGCTCATCTACCACATCTTCCTCCCTGCAAATTCATATGTTCCTATCACTTCCTCCACCCTGATGGACCATCAACCATTTCACTGTCATCATTATGGTCTTGAAAATCACTATGGTGATGTAACCAACCATATTTGAAAATTAATTATCTCTTACTAAGCCTAAAATAATCACCATATGAGCCATGATATATAGATTCCTGCCTTGATATTGCTTCTCAGAATCTCTCACATGTCCATGTATCTGAGACTCAAGCCAATTACTTTCATTCTTATTGATGACACTCACTGGCTGTAAGTATTTAGCCAATGTACTTCAAACCACAAAGGTTATCTATATAACCCTAACATAAGTAGAAATGAAGAGTGTAATAACACAATCTTGGATGCCCCAAAATAGACCTTTTTTAGAGTTCAGAGAACTGATGTACTAGTCGTATAGTATTCATCGAGTACCTATGAAAATTCAGCATGCCTCGATGAATACTCAGCATCTGACATGTCAACATGTAGAAGATATTGGGGACACAAAACCCTTAAATTTTATTCAAATATCTCTTTCATTGAGAAATGTTATCACGCTATTCCCATGGAAAAGACACCTCATCTTATGATTGGGTTATCTAAACCCTATCATCACCCTACTAAGACATGTAGAATTCTCACTACCAGAACCGCCATATGATCTAATGGTTCCCTGGATAGATGGAAACACAATATTCACCTCAAGAAAGTCCTTATTTTCCAGGGATTTAGGCTCACCTCGGACCCTGAGGGATCTATGTCATTGAAACTCGTGTATGGCACTATGCCAATATGTGTCCTCTACTGGTTTTGAAAGTTGTAACAACTGACCAACTGGTAGTGGTATCGTTGAGACACAGCCCGAATGTACCATCACAGGAAGAAATCCATGTACCAATGCCTCATCACATTTTGGAAAATACTCATTATCACAAACTGGAATCCTGGATGGCTATCTGCATGGACATATTTTGACGGAGAAGCAAGATGAACAATGGTCACTATGTTATACCTAGTGAGATTTCTGAAAATAGAACAATCAAAAAACATTTCCAAAACACATACCACTACTATATTAATGAACCGAGTCGGAAAAAATAATTTAGGGTCCTGGTGTATGGATATATTGGTCACTGCTCCATCAATGTACTCTCTGACTAAAAGTTAAAATCAAGACACTTACCACTATTTACCAGATCGAAACATACAGACTCTTAGTTATTCTGTTAGAACCTACCGCTATGCTACCACTTTTTCACAACCCATCCCACATGGTCTAAATCGTGACTCCCCCAAATCCCACCTCCGGAAGTCCAAGGGTAGGATATTAGCACCGAATGGGTCAACCTACAAGTGGGTGGTATTTTCCTATGTACATGTACATGCACGCACACAATAGAAACCCAAAATTGGAAGAAGCACCAGTAAGCCAATAAAGAACAACCACAGATTATGAGTACATCAAAAGGTCAAATGGGCCAGAATAAAAACCCAACAAAAGATAACTTAAAACTGAAGAGTACAAGTTAAAACTATGAACAATTCGACTCTTGAGAACCCAACCAAATGGAATGAGAAGGGTAGCTACTAGAAGTTGTGGGAGTATACCCTATCTTTCTAATCTCACTGGGTGCTACCTGGTCCTAGGAAACCAAGTCCACCATCAAAATTCCCATCATCTACATGTGACACAACACATGTGGGCCAAGCCCATTCAGGGGTCAGTAACACAGTACTCAGCAGGGGACCCCAGTCCACTAAGGAAAAGTACCACAATGTAACCAGAATGAAAATCCACCCAATAATACAACAAAGTAAGACCACAAATTAAGATTAAAAATTATGTATATGTCAGCATAGTTACAATGTAATTCATAGGAAAGAGGTTCATCGACTATAGTCATGAATGTTTCATACTATTGACGGACTCACCCATGATGAATTCCTTCTCTCCTACCAGGACACTAAGGATCCACACGAGTGTTACTCCATCCAATATTAATATTTCCTTAAACACAAAATCACTTTTAAGGGGGAAAGTGTGAACCCTTACAAATCAATAGGTTTAGGACCAATGTACACGAAAGAATTATTAATGAAGAGAGTGATTTTTTTGGAAACATTTTCCCTAAACAAAACCCAGGAATTAGAATTAACCTGAGTGTCGGGGGGATCTTTCAAGGTGCCCATGAAATGAAGTTCCAAGTTGTCCCATGCATTATTTTATTCCTCCATGCTATTCTTCCCCATGTTGAGGCCTCTACACATGATTTGATCCTACTTATCAGCCCACTCACCTTGCTCCTTTTTAGTGGCCACCTGGATCGGTCCCATCTTATTCGATTCCATAATAACCAAAGTAGCTTCAACCATTTCATCTTCCGAATTCAAGAGTAAATATCTATGTTCCATTACTGGCGCCATATGGAACTGAGAATCAGCATTGGGAGCTTCTTCGTGCAGCTTCCCCTGACCACCCAATTTCACACCACCTTTAGGAGGAGACAGAGAAGCATCAACACATCCTTCCCTAGCCATGTCCTTGGTGATGGAAGATGTCTCCTGTTGGCTAGGGGCTTTGGGCCTATTTTAGGTTTTGGATCCAACCATTGTAGATTCCTTTGGTGACAGCTTTACTTTACATGCAATTATTGTAATGGGAGGACTAGGGAGGTTGGAGTAATCCTTCCTTCTGCGTGCCCTTTGATTGATTGAAATAAAGCCATCAGAATCCATGGTTTGGTTCATGCTCTTCCGTATATAGGATCTAAAATATTCCTCCTCTATGGCTAGTTCCTTGGATTCATCATGGTTTGAAGTCTCAACCATTTCCTCTTGAAATGATTCTGATCCAACTTGAGTGTCTTGTCCATGTACCCCCTCTGTTGGTTCCTCGTTAATGCAGTGATATTCTTCCAGCACTGCAAAATGATTCTGAGATATCCCGATAGTCCCCCTACTTTGAGATTCCCAGGATAAGAGGATACATGTTGGAGTAGCTTAGGCTTGACTGGAATTTCAATTTTCTCCAGACCATGGCCCATGAATTGGAGATGGTTAGGGATGTTGCTCGAGTCCAATCATTATGCATCCTCACTAGAGAAAAGACCTTTGATATCATCCTTCAGAACAGATCCCTCAGTTGCTGATAGAGTGACCTCTGATAATATTCCAGAAGGGTCCCGAGGGACTTCCCTAACAACATGCCCTTCCCTTTGGCTATCCTGAACAACATCCATGGGTGAAGGACCCTCGTCATGAAGAACCCCGCTCACCTGCATGACCTCGCCCGAACTACTTTCCATGGAGATGCCACCCAATTCATGACGCAACCGGGCAAAACCATCTAAAACAAGGGGTCCAGACACCTATGAAAATCCTTTCACTACTATAACCAAGGCACCTCCCAGGCCTGGATCAATAGCGTTACCAGGACATGCTTCATTGATCACTGAAGTCCCTTCAACCAGAACATAAGGTTCAACCAAACCCTCTTTTTGAGCTCTTTTGTGACACTCAGAATGACTGTGTCGTTGCCTAGAACAATAGAAACAGAAACTCATCCATGACTCATAAACAACGGGTTGCACATACATGTATTCTCCCTCAATGAAAATCCATACCACCTCAGTAGAGGGCCGAGAAATCTCCATTTCGAAAAAAATGCGTGCAACAATGGGGTGCATCAAGGAAGCGGTCAGCCGATTAGCACACATGAAGCAGCCGATGGAATTGCCAATAGAACGTAGGAGATCCAGATTATGGAAAGGCAGTGGTAGCCCAGGAATCTGAAGCCAAATCACCAAAGTATATGGGTCATGATTCAAATGCAGATCAAATGACCATCAAAAGATATGTCAATGAAAACGTCTAAAGGATAGACAAGCTCTGGACTAGGCCCGAGCCAGATCATCCTCATCAACGAAGAAAATGAGGATTTACCGCGGCCCCAGGAGACCGACGACCTCACGTTGACTTAAGCCCCATTCCTCATTCACGTACCTGTCAAACATCTCCACTAGAGGTCAGCATCGAATGAATTTCGCAACTAGGCCGTAGATAGCAGATAAGAAGCTTTAGAAAATTCCTGCGGAGAGATCGGGGCCATTGGATGGACATTGAAAATTATGGGGACCATCGGAGAGACATTGATGTTGGGACACAGAGGGAAACACACATGCCTGAAAACCTGAAGATGAATGTCGGGAGCCTGAGATTGAGGCCCCTCCTTATGATGAGGAGGGGCTGCCAAAGCTGCCAGTGAGATTAGGGCATCACCGGACCTCCTGGGAGGAGAAGAGGCTCTCCCATTTCTACTACCACACGACTGCTACTCGTCTGTGAAGACACTAAGGATCCACACGGCCACTGATCACTTATCGGGCCACTATAGTTCCACACGAATACTAAATTTCTATCAGGACACTAAGGATCCACACGATTTCTTCTCGTATATAGGGCCACTAAATATCTGCATCGCTAATGCTCGTCTGCCAGGCCACTAAGGATCCACATAGCTATTGTTATTCTGCCGATCCGTGAAGGATCTACACAGATACATCATGAGCCATTACTAAAACCTCTACTTCCAAGAAATACCACATAGAATAACCCAATTTACCTCCTCATTGTAAGGGTTCCAATGCAATTGACATCGTGTCGAACAAACGCTAGGTCTATAAGATATAGGCAATGTAGTAAAAAGGGCCTAGTTGGATTCTTGTATGATCCAACCCATTCAGATGGAAACTCCCTCCAAAACTTCCATAGATTATCTCACAGGGACCAAATCATCTCAAGGGTCCTCTTTCCATAGAAGTAGTTTGAATTGAACACTCATTCGGTGAATTAATGACATTTCAGTAAACATGGATCGATTGCGTCAGGGCCTGGTCTGACCCTGTTAGACCAACCTGACCAACCAGGCCCGAGGGTCCCACATTCCCTAGTTTAATTCCATTAACTCAACCTAAACTGGTTCGGTTATGGGTCAATCAATCCCAACCTAACTAGTTGGTCAATCCCACTGGGCCCGACACAGTTTGGTAGGCGGTCCAGCCCCCTTGGTGGCCCGGCAAGCCGGTCTTGTCAAGCTCGACCCGCCGAGCGCCGCTCCACCAATAAGAGCCCATTTCACTAGAGGCTGACTGATGTCATGGTCTCAAGATTCAGAAACTACCACTACATCTCTTCCCTATTCAAATGTGACCCATAAAGGGAAGTCGCTCCTCCCATGTAGCGCTCGCCCGGCGGCAGGTCCAACATTTGTCGCGAAAGACATGCCACAACCTCCCATCCGCCGCAGTCGAGCGATTGCGGCTTGAGGGTTTCCCATGCATCTCGTACGTGGGATGATACTCCTCTGCACAATGGAGGGATGCCGACCATGACCTCCTTCCACCTCAGCGCCCCAATGGATAGGCTGTATCCCTCCACCCGTGGACCTTCGGCGGTCGACGGCGCGCCAACAGATCCTTTTGCGGGCCACTGATGTTTCTCTGGTGGTCTGTTTCATGATCCTTCTATGCCTACATGATTGTAAGGCTACCACCTTCACTGTGACGTCCTTAAACTCTTTTCTTCCATTTTTAGGATTCATCTGCGAAGAATGCACATGCAGAAGGGCTCGGTCCATGTTCGTGATGTCACGCGCCCTCCACGTTGGACGTTTAAAAATATAGGGAGGTATGAAGATAATTTTTCAATCAATACAAGAGATAATTTAATCCCATGTGGATAAATCCCAAAATACGTCAACTCTCCCACATGAACGTGTGATATAATGATTAGATTATTCGTGGGTTAATGCACATTCATCACTTTGAATAAGAATTGGGAAATCATGAAACCAAAACAAACACCCTACTTTGATTTTATATCTATATCCAAAGTGTACCATTTGTGGGGAATAAAGATTTGTTAGTGATTGTCATCTCCTGAAATCATTAGAATTTCTATTCATTTGTCAACTCTTGAATCATTCCCATTACGGTTTATTCTTCTTCATTGGGGGATAATTTCACCATAGGATCTTCAGATAATCCTCATCATTTAATTCCCACTCTCCAAAGTATTAGATAATAAAAAAGGTACATGTTGTAACATCTCTGTTATGTTGCGATGTTGCATTGTTATGATTTTTCATTTATGAAGCAAAATTACTATTAGTATTTCACATCAATCCATTAATGATCTTCATTTAATGGGCCTCTTCGATGCACCATAGAACCATCGTCTGCCACCCAACAACAAGAAAAATAAAATTAAATTACTTTTTAGTGTTATATTATTGTTTTTCATAGAAGTCTAAAAATTAATCTCTCTATATAACCCTTACATGTTGATGTTAACTCATTTATAGGTGAATCCCAGTGTTCTGAGTTCAACGGTGCCCTCATAATTTTGATCTCAGCATCACGTCAAATGTTAAAAAAAATCCAGTCACATGTTTATTTATGTGAACCTAAAAAGGGGCTAAAATTTTATTTTCACACTCAACCCATGTTGGTTGAGGAAAGGCTCCGCCTATGAAGAACACACCCCCAAAATCTCAATAGTACACTCAGATTTTTAATTTGTGTTATCGTTTAGGAGTTTTATGGATTTTACAATAATATAATTGTTTCTTAATTATTTTATTTACTCCCAAAAACTAAATTCCAATACTGGACCGTGCTATCCAATGCTAAGATCTACCTATGTATATAATACCATCCCTAGTTCAGTGGCGGTATTAAATTTTTAATAAGAGTAACCATTTGTGAGTTAAATGAATTTGAAAAATAAAATAATTTTATTTAAATATTTTATTTAAGATTCTTCCATTTTTGGGATTTCTCACTATGGACTTGCCCCGACTAGACTTAACTCATGTCGAAGGTAAGTCTGCCATCCTAAACGCAATGGTGCCCTAAAATTTTTGACCCAAGAACCCATTTATGTGTTATTCATTTTTTTCAAAAAAATTAAATATGAACACTTTTTTTAAGCATAAAAGTTTTCGATCAATCCAGGCCCTCTGGGCCTCATGATTGCACACCATCTATATGCCTAGTCTCGATATAAATCCATATAAATAAAAAAATACATAGAAATTTCAGGGCATTACAATAAAAATGGAGGTGAACCAAATTTTTCATCGAAACCATAAGATATCAAAAAGAAAATTTTGATCAGTAAAACTATTAAGGGATATTAATTTTAAAGGTTTTTATTGTGCGAAAAAACTAATACATAAAAAATAACCGGTTATATAATTAGGGATTTCTCCTTAATAAATCATATTTTCTAATTTTAGGATACTTCATCATAATCATCAATACAAAAACATTCATTACATAATTCATTCATGATAATTATTTTGGGCATTGTGAAATATAAAACGAAGAAGGGTAGGATATAATTATAAATAATTGTAAAAATAATCATTAAAATTTTAATGTAATTAGTGAGAATAAGATTTAAATAATCATATGATGTCATAATCAATGTATACGAGTATGACCTAAGAATTTTCATAACCATCATTATATATTTAAACAAATAATAATAATTTCATAACATTATTAGAGATGATAGAGTAATAAGAACAAATAATCATTATCCTTGGGATTTTAATGTTGTTCATAAAAAAATTTTAAACCCATAGAATGCATAGATACAAAAAATTGGTATTGTAGGAATTCATTATTGTAAAACAATTACATAGCCCATAATATTAAAATAAATTTACATATAACATATAATATAATTCTCTGATAAAATATTCATTACTCAACGAAATAAATTCATACCTTGGAACACCCTTACAATAGCTATATCAGGTACATATTGTGCTATCATGGTGCACCCATCATAAAAGCTATAAAGTTCTCTCTACTATCTGGGTACACACATCTTATAAATTATAACGTGCAAACCTTATGCTATATGGTTTCACTGATAATGTAAAATAATGTCGATGTAATATTCAGAAGTAGAGCATTAATTTAAATTGAATTCATAGAAATATCCATTCTTCTTCTAAAAATGTGAATAACTAAAGGAAAATAAATGGATTATTGTATAATTTAATTGAATCAAGATTATCCATTAAAAAATACACAAATTCAAATAAAATTTCTAAGAAACATGATTAACATAGGGAAAAGAAACCCATGGAAAAATAATTGGGCTCCAAAACAACATAATTGAAACTATAATAACATGTGAAAATTAAATGTTTTAAATAGAAATCTCAACGAATCATGATTATCATGTGGAAAATAAATGGGTTCCTTTACAGTCTCATTACAATTTGATTAACCCATGGAGAAGAAATATGTTATATAATATTTTCGTTGAAATAGTCATTATATATCCAATTGCGGAATCAAAATGGTAAAATAACAAAATGTACCCATTGTATCACAAGTAACAATAATGTTTGTTGAATTTGATGGATGGAAATTACATTAAAGGATCATTAAAATTATTTTTCAGGAAAATAACCATTTGTGTTTTAAAATCAAAATTAAAAATCGACAATATATTTTAAAAATATGTTTCACGAAAAAACATCCGTGGAATAATTCTCGGGAAACTAGAAAGAAAATAGTAGACATGATGGTAGGAAAATATATTCCTGTTATAAATGATTACAATTAACATTCTTTTCAAAACAAAATTGAAAAATAGAGTCATAGTTCACCCATTTGGAGAACACTATGAAATATCATTTTAAAACATTAAAATGATGGTAAAATATCATGTAATATATATTTAATAAATCATTTATTTTGTATGGAACATTTTTTTAAATTTGTCGAATGGAATAGAATGATTCTTAGTGTAAAATAAAATACAAGATCAACATCAGCTATTATTAACATTATTGATATTTCCTCAATAAAAATGGATAGAAAAGGATACAAAACGTGTTTAACACATCCATAACATATAGTGTATAAATATATCGAATATATGTAAATCATATCTTATGACTTCATCCATAGAAACATTGAAATTAAACAATACCGAAAGGAATGTCATTAGATCATAAAATCTTTTCCTCTTTGGAAACACATTAATCACAATCCACATTAAATTATAACATTAAATGATACATTAAATTTATTTAAAATAAGGATATAAATAATATAACTATAATAGAGTTAATTATATATCACTTATTGAGGTTGTAGGTTCATGTCAGTGACATATCTCCCCAAGAAAATAATTTGGGACAATTAAAAGCAACAAATATCATATCGCGGAATTTTGAGTTAATTGATAGAGTTAATATGAAAGAAAATTTAAATCTATAGCAAATATGTGTAAGTATATAATAAATCAATTTAGAGATCATTTTACATAGAATAATTTCATAACAGAGCCAATGAATATGTTATATAACATTTCTAATGAAAATTGAGATAATAAACTAATTATGACATTGTAACTTTTAGGTCATTTCCATTGGATAAATTAATTAAAATATAATCACAAAAAACCTAGACGAAAAAAATTATTCATGATATTAAATGTAAAATTTACCATATATATATATAAATGTAATAACTCGTGTTGAAATATGGAATATGTCTAACATAAGTAAAAGTGATATTAGAAAACCATAAATCAAGACCATATATTCTTTATATGACCTTTAACTCTAATATAATATGAATAAAATAATTTTTTGACTACATAAGAACGTTTTCAAATTTAATAAAACATAATTAAATAGTTTATTTTAGTTCTCTATAATTAAATTTTTGAATACTCAATTAGATATGTCCACATCTGTTTTTCATGATGTTTGGTTTATTATTTAAAAATGGATTCGTAATGTATATCATGTTCCAAGATAACATTATTTCAAAATATAATGAATAATAACCCTTAAATTCATATCATGTTATTTTTCATTTTACTTTTATAAAAAATCATAAAAAAAGGTTATGTAAAATGAACTATATTACGATCACGAGGATGGTAGGTCCTACGTACGTATGAGTAGAATTTCAATTTTCATGGATCATAATAGAATGAAGGTGGGTATTATTTCATCAGTATAGATCTATCATAATATAATAAATACCATATTAATTCATTATATATACTTATAGGTAAATAATTCTTGTGATGTGGATATAAAAAAGTATAACATCACTTCATCAAGGTGGTAGTCCACACCTACATGAATAAAATTATCATTTTTTAAAAAGTGAAAAATAAACAACTAAAAAGATATTTTATATTTTTAGAATTGTAATGTTAAAAATAATATAAAATAATTTTTTTTATATCTCATATATTTTTATACCTTTATCCTTATTACCATCCCTGAAAAGAGATTATGTGAAATAAAAATATCTTTGCTTCGCGGGGTTGTTGTCCACCATACACGCAAGTGATGTTTTCATATCTCCCATATAGTTGAATGAAAAAAACATATATATATAATACAATTATCCCATATTTATGATTATGTTATGAATATTATATATATAATTTTGATTTTTCATCATACTCAACCATGAGAAGTGTTGTTGGAAAATGTGTGGCATCTGTTCACAATGCTACAGTCCACTATACTGGCGAGCCACATTGTCATGTCCCAATTAAGGTACGAGGTCAATGATATAGGTCATTAACATGAAATAATTAAATATCATCATATGGGGAAAAATTTTATATATTCCTTAATGAATAATATTTTATCGTTGTGGAATAAAAAAGAAAACAACATTCTGTAGTTAAGAATTATACCTCATATCAAATCACCTCTTTTAGATTATATCTAAAGTATTCCTACATTGTATTAATGTAAAAAATAATTCTAAGATGAGGGTATGGAGATTATGAATTAATTTTCTCATGGATTTTATAAAAAATGAAGGTATTGTTTGTGTGATGATGGGAGGATATGGGTGACCTTTTATAAATGGGTTATGTGAAAACATTTATTTTTTTGAAATTAAAACGGTGTACCCAAATTTTTAACTCGATAAAAAGGTAAAATAGATTATTATATATACATTGATATTATATCATTTAAATATGTCTATATAATAGAATTTAGATAGGTTTTATGGTAATTTTAACCATTATATATTTATTTTAACACACTAGTAATCCCATTTTCACCTTTACTATGGTAACTAAATATAATTGAATTCAATATTCATTATGATAAAATAAATTCAAACATAAAAAAATAATAATATAATTATGAATCAATATATATAATAAATTATATCAATTAATATTAACATAAAAAGAAAAATAAAGTTCTAAAAACCCACAGATATGAAGAAAAATATGATTTTCAAGAAGTTTATCTTCATGGAAAAAATGATTTTATATTTTTTCAATTATTATTCATAAAAATATTATTAATATAAAATAAATTTATTTATATTTTATCTATACATATAATTATTATAATTTATTTTTATGGTTTTTTATAAATAATTAAAAAATTGAAACATTATGCACATTAATGTAGTTTTCGAAAAAATCCTTTTTATAAAACTAAATATAACAGTTTACTAAAAACTGATATGATTATTATTAAAAAATAAATTATATGGGTTGGATATAACTAAATAAAAATTATTTTATTAGAAAACACATTCATTAAATTGTGGGACATTAATTTTTCATTATATATAGAAAAAATTTAAAAAAACATTGAAAATATTCACTATTCATGAAAAAAATCAAAGTTATTTGAAAAAAAGATTAGAGTAAGTAAATTTAGATATTTAAATTTTAAAAATGATGATAAATTTATCAAATAAAATTTTTTCAAGTTAACATTATTAATTATAACAATGTTTTCATTAAAATAATAATAAATCATATTAAAAAAACAAATTTTTGAAGAATAAATTTAATTCACTAAAAACTGATTTATTACATACTTATAATTTTTCAATAATTTATATTAATTAAAAAATTATATATATATATATATATAATGTTGTTAATAATATTCATATAAACTAATTTAACTTATTGCTTTTAACTATTAAATATTACATATGTTGTTTAAGATCAGTATCGTGTGTCGAATATTCTATCCAACATGGATTTCATATCGATAATATCAGGTTGTTGCATCCTCTATCCCCTCACTCCCCCCCACTAATAAATACTAAACTTATAATTTAGAAATATTATTGGTAATTAATGGTTTTATATTGGAAAATATTTTTTTATTAAACCCTCATAGTAAAATGGGATGACAAAACATTCCCTTTATAAAATAGAAAGAGATTTATGAAATTCATATGGACTAAAACATATTATGTTTCTAAATATGAAGAAATATTTGGTATTTGAATATTTTGGCATGGAATAAAATCATAATTACCACATAATTATATGGATTGAAATAGATCCTTGATCATAATATATTTACTGATTATGTTAAACACAAAAAATCAGAGTACCATAAGATAAAGAGGTGTGAAAAAATTCATTTCTATCCTTAAAAATTATGGTAATAGGACAATTTTTTTAATATCTGCCAAAATGATTTAAGGGATTATTTTTCCATACAGAATGAAAATAGAGTATAATATACCTATATATTAATTATAATTTCATAATTTAGAAAATTCAACCACAAACTGAAATCTTTCCCAAAACGATGAGAATTCCAAATTAACTTTTCATGATTTAATAATGAAAATCAACTAATAAGACCACATAACAATAAAATAGATAATCAATATATTCCACCTATACATAGACATTAATTAGAAAAATAGTATATGGTAATATATTTTTTAAACTGAGTAGACCATCATATAAATAATTGATACATTATTCTATAAAATTCTATTATAATACCAAAAGTTCTAATTACATAATTCCTAAAACACACAATCATTAAAGAGTGTTTTAAAATACAATCTAATATCATACCTTTATACATTTATGTGCCAAAATATACTAATAGTTTTTTTGAAAAAACAAAAATGACATAGTTACCAAAACAATTTTTAAGGTCATAGTTATATATAGGATCAAATTTCCTCCCCCATAATTAAGTTAATATTGAATATCATATAAATATAATGGTTAGAAATACCATCAGTTTTATTTCGAAAAAATTGAATTCATAGTTAATTCTAAACCAAATCATTACATATCTATCGACATAGTTACCCATCATTTGAATCTTCATTAATCACATTAATACCTCATCACAAACAACATTTTAAGGAGTTTTATGATATTAAACTTATGATAATCATAAGTTTTATTGTCTTATGATTTTATCCATAAATATTATGATAACAAATAAAAAAAATCATATTATGACAATTTAATTATATAGTTCCCACTATGACAACTATAACAACCCTAAAACTGCACACCCAAATATGGTGTTGAAATCATAAATATTCATTTCTATCCTTACCACAAATGAAGTTAACCCAATTTTTTCCATCCAAAACATAAAACCTAAAAAATGAATATTATATCATTTACATTCTCATAGACTGTTTATTTTTTGGTTTTTATATAATTAAGACAAAATTTTACATAAAAAATACCCTATTTTATGTATGATAATTTCACAAACTTAACTAATATTTTATTTTTTAAAATTCAGTGATCATCATCATCTATATAAGTCTATCAAGACAAAAGATGGGTGATATCATATTATTGATGATATAATGATTGATAACATTTGAAAAAAGGAAATAGAAGAAGGGGGAGATCAAATTTTTAATAAGGGAACATATAAGAATTAAAACAATGTCATTAATGATTTTGAAAAGTGTATAATGGTACAATGACATAACCAAAGTGGAGGAGTAAAAAAGAAGAATATTAATACGCCGAAATACATAGATAATCGTACATGAAATCATGGGATAAAGACTTAATAAAATAAATATTCATTGGTAGTAATAATCATGAGGGGTGTGACATTATTATTTATACTTAGATTAATTATAAAAACATAATAAGCATAAATAGATCATATTTTTACCGTGGAAGATAATTTTTATAAAACCCTTACAAATACAATATAAATAGAATAACCATATGGAAAATATACAATATAATTCTCTGGAGAACATAATCATTAATCAATTCATTGGATCTCCATCTGGGTGAAACAATCCTCTACGATATATTTGAATCACCTAAAACTATCAAGGAAACTCGTCATATAATATCTAACTACATCACCCTATTCTATTTATTACCACCCATCATATAATTTATAATGGTCTCACCTAGAACTATCTATGATCATAGATGATTATCATTAATGTCCATGTTCCACTCATGAATAAATAATTTATTTCATTATAATATCAAAAAAATAAACAATACCTATTTCGTAACATGATTAACATATAGAAAAAAAACGATTCCATGAAAAACTATTTGAAACATTTTTATCTTAGGGAAAATAAATGAGATCTATAATAATATCATTGATAAATGTTTAACCAACATAAAAGATTCATGTTCCATAAATATCATTTTGAAACATTATTAACCCATAAAAAAGAAATGGGTTCACAAAAATAACATTGTAACATGATTTTCCAATATAAATGAAATAGTTTCCATAAAAATCTCATTGAATCATTATTTAACCATAGAAAATGAAGGTCCTCTTAAACAATATCTTTGAAATATGATTAACCTGTGGAATAGAAATAGGTAACATAACTATATCATTTCAAAAAATAATAATCCATCCATATAAATAATGAGGATGGCTTCATTACTATATATCCCCATTTTATAAGAATAATCTACCAATATTATTTATTTTTATAAATTGGGAACCTACTAAAAATTAGAAATATTTTTTTGGAAATACCCATTTCAAATCAAAAATAAATATAAAAAAAATTACAATGTATTATGAAAATTTGTTTCCTTGAAAACAACATTAGAAACATATAATGATATATTCGTGGAATTCAATGGACATGTAATGGCCCAAACCCTCCTGGTCAATTAATTTTCCAAATTCTTATGTGTTGGGGTGTCTTGGACTCATCGATCAGTCCTGCCCATTAACTCCACGGATCGGCTCCACTAATCATCTCTACTAATCTTCTTCACTAATCAGCTTCACACATTAACATCACTAATCATCTTAACTAATCAGCTTCACAGATTAGCATTACAGACTAGTTTCACATATCGGTTTCACCAAATCAGTTTCACAGATCAGTTCCACCAAATTGGTTTAAATGATGGCTTTCACCAAATTGGGTTCACTATTCTGTTTCACATATCGGTTTCACAAAATCGGTTTCACATATCAGTTTCAGTAAATCAGTTTAATAGATAGGTTTCACCAAATCAGTTACACATATCAGTTTCACAAAATCGGTTTCACAGTTTGGTTTCACAAAATTGATTTCACCAAATTGGTTTTAGAGATCGGTTACGCAAAATTGGTTTCACAGATCGGTTTCACCAAATTGGGTTCACAAAACGGGTTCACCAAATCTATTTGACAGATCGATTTCACCAAATAGGTTTGACAGATCGGTTTTTCCAAATCGGTTTCACAGATCGGTTTCACCAAATCGGTTTCACAGTTCGGTTTCACAAATTAGTTTCATAGATCAGTTTCACTAAATTGGGTTCAAAGATAAATTTCACCAAATAGGTTTAACATATTGGTTTCACCAAATCGGTTTCAAAGTTAGGTTTCACAGATCAGTTTCACAAAATCGGTTTCACAGATCAGTTTCACCAAATCAGTTTCTTAGATCGGTTTCACCAAATCGGTTTCATAGATCAGTTTCACTAATCAGCTTCAAAATTTCAGCATCACTAGATCGGCTTCACATGATCAACTAGACAAGATTATATTCATAGGATTAGCTTCTCCCAATCAGATTCATGGGATCAACTTCACCCAATCAGCTCCCTTGATTAGCTTCAACTATCAGTCTCACGAGTTGGCCACAGATAGGTGTTGGCATTTTCCTTCCCCAGTTTTTTCCGTAATGCTACTTTTAAGTAATTTAACCTTTTTAATGTGGTTGAAAGCCTTTTTATTTCTATAAACAATTCATTAAATCCCCTAGAATTTGGGTGACCCTCAATGGGCCCTTTTTCCTATCTTAAATTAAATCATTTAATGCACAACTGTTTTGGCCACCTCTCCGATGAGAATTATTAAATAAACAATTAATTACATCGTGTGTAACTGCCTAACCATGAGGTGAAACAATGATCCACCTTTAAATCCACTAAAGAACCTCATATCCTATAATGCTAAGATCTCACGTTTTTATCACACATGAATTATTTTCTTCCCAGCTGGTCTCTTTTCCTTCTTCTCCTCTGTTCGTTTGGAGTCCCCCTTCCCGAGGCTAGTAGTGCTTCTATGATGGAACCTTTACTGATCATTCATAAATGCTTTCAAGTTCCTCCCCTATAAGTGGAACATCCCCAGTTGTTGGCTCTTGGAGAAAATGTTGATCCTTAATCATTCAAGTAGGCCTTTTCCTTAGTCTCTCTTTAGTTTGTATCATTTGAGGTGGGTATGATATTGTTTCTATAGGAATGGATGAAACTAAACCATAATGAAGATACTAAATGGAATTTTAACGAATGTAGGGGATGTGATCGATGTTTCCATTGTACTCCTTATCCTAGATTATGTGTTGTGAATTGTGCAGGCTTATGCTCATTGAAAATCATGGTCGTTGGTGGTCTTTTCTTTTGCAATAATGATCCTCTGTTTTTTTGGATATTTATGTGGTTGAATGGGTGTGACATGGAAACTGGTTAATCAGGTAAACTTGGTCGATTATATGGATTCCTAAGGAATAATAATAATTGTGTGATCACAATAGTTAACCGAATGGAAAGATGAAACAAAATGAATGGCATATTCAAATTTAAAAACTTCGTTGCTCGATTCTGGTGATGTTGATTGTTGATGCTTGGGAAGTGACGTGGATGGAAATGGGATCCTCTATTATGGTGAATTTTTTTCATTTGTATCTATGGACATGTAGGAATGGTTGGGCAAGATTTATCTCCAATGCTTCATGGGATGTCTCATATCCCAATTGTTGTTGTGACATTACAAGAGAACTAGGTGTGAATGCTTAATTTGATGTTTGGTTGTTTTCCATTCCTTGGTTTATGGTAATTCTTGTTAGTTTCCCAATAGTGTAGAATTTAATTAAATGGAATTAAGTGAATATGAAAACATGAATGGGTTCAATGGGGAATTGTTTTCTGAGAATGATTTTTGACAGGGTTGTGGTTGTAATGCTACTTATGAATGAATAGTAAAGAGGGTGCTTGTGTATGGGCTGGTTTTGGAAACACAAGGCTAGGATGTGTGATTGTAACCTAAATATATAATTTTAGTTCTCATTTTTCTTATTTTCACCCCACCTATGATAATCACATCATGACGAACACCCACATATCATGGGGGAGGGTGTTTTCCCAACACTCTTATGAGTGGCTAGTTATTAGCTCCTTTTTTGCTCCCTTTCCCAACTTTCCCAAGATCCTTCAGGTATGTTGTGACATACTGAGGTCTATTACAGCCCTGGATTCTTTGGGTAGGGTACATGGTGGTGGTTTTCCCAGGTGTGTGTAGGTATGTTTTTCCCAAGTGTCTTCAGGATGAAGCCCCGGTGACTTCGGGCATGGCAGTAGTTATTCAGTCCTAGGTGTGTGTGGGATGTGTGGTAGTGATTACCTAGGTGTTTGCGGCTGTGGTGTGTGATAATGGTATCCCATGTGTGTGTGTGTGGGGGATGGTAGTGGGACTATAGGGAGGATGTCGGGAGAGGTTTGTCTTGTAGGATGTCCTCAATAACCTGTGGGAAAGTGGCATGGGGTACCCAAATATTGATGTGCTATTACTTTTACTTTACTTGATTTGTGATATTTGGGGAGTGTGAATTGTTATGGTTTTTGTGGATAGTTTCTTTTCTAGGTGCTCTGGTTATCTCCTTTTCTCATGGGGCATTAGAATGCCTCCACACATTTGCACGAGAGCCTTGGGTTTTCCCTACTGAATATACCAGTATACTCACCCTACATATATAAAATGCTTTCAGTTTTCCAAGTAAACATCATGGATCATGTGGTATCGTACAATCTCCGATATTGGGACAGTTGTTGTTGTCATTTTTCTTTTTCTAGTACTTTTCTTTGGGGTATTCTTATACTTTTGTATAATCTAATTTTTGACATTCATATGATAATATTTTGCTTTTGGCATTACTTTTACCTTCAGTTTTGGTTTTTTTGGTATTTACTATATTATCTCTCGATATTATTTAAAAAAGTGTAATGCCTTCAATTTTTTATGTGATTTTATACCCTTTGTGCTAGTTGACACTCTAGGACCTATTGTAGGTGGGTCATGAGGGTAATTATCTTTCCTTCATCTAGTAAAAGGAATGGTCTGGCAATCTACATTACCGTCTCACATCATGGTAAAGGAGGGTCGTGATTGGACATAATTATGGGAATATTCTTTCATGTAATAGATTTAAACAATAAATATTATATTAAAAAAAATTAAAAATATGGAGTCCAAAGTGACATATATTGATGAAATGAAGAGACTTCATTTTAATACAATTTACACGATGATAAAATATCAGGTAAAATATAATTAGTAAGTGAATAATTTTTCAAAAATAACATTTTTGAACCATTTTTCAAATCACGGAAAGGGATTTCAAAAATACATGATCTAAAAAAGAATGAATTATGAATTATTCAAGATATTACATTTAAAATTGATAAAATATAAACAACATAATGACTACATGTGGTGAAAATTGAATGTGTCTCATGGAAGTAACAAAGAGATATAAAAAACATACCTCAAGTCAATACATTCCTTAACTGACATTAGACTCCCGTATAATATGATTAAAACAATTAATATATTTCATAATAAAAGGTTTTAATTTTTATAACCTTATACACAATTACTTTAATTTACCTCTTTATAATAAAATATTTTAATAGGGAAATAGTTTAGAATATGTTGTCCGTTTTGAGGACTTTTGGTAAACTGCTTTGAAACGGTTTCAGCATGTTTACCATGATAAATGTGATCATTATTTGAACATTAAAAAACAATAATAATGAAATAATTATCATATTTTTTCATCAATTATAATTTTAAATCAAATCAATAAAAATGTTTCTAAAAAATAAACTACGTTATGACCATGGAGAGGGTAGGTTGTTCATACAAATATGTAATGTTTCCAAATCTTAATGATCAAAATTGAAAGAATAAATGAATTACTATTTATTTAATGAATTAAAATTATATAATAAATCAAATATTATTTAATTAAATTTACATATATATATATTTAAATAATGTAATGTGGTTATGAAAAAACATTCATATCTCTCCGTGGAGGTGGTAGTCCTGAAGTGAATGAATGAAATTAACATTTTTCAATGGGTGAAATGGTATAAGATAAAATGATATTTTATCATCTAAAATTGAAAAATATGTTAAAATATAATAGTTATTTAATTTATATCATATTTATTCATTAAAAGAATTTTTATTACCTTCCATGTAATGAGTTATTGAAAAACAAGTCACATAGCTTCGCGAGGTGGTAGTCCACAATACTCATTAGCGAAATTATCATATCCCCTACCGAATTGAAGGTATAAATGTATATATAATATGAAGAAAGAAAATTAATAATTATGTTATTAATATCATATATATATTTTACACCCACCATCATACCCACCCGTAAGATGGGTTGATGGAAAACATGTCACAAAGGTTTGCAAGGTGGTAGTCTGCCTTACACACAAGTGACATTATCATTTCCCATTTGTGGGAAATGATTTAAACATAGTTCATTAAAATATATTAATAATATTTTATAATATGGGAAGTAATGTTTTTATTAAATAAAATAAATGTTTAATATTTGATGTTGGTGGAAGCATAAATTGAACAAAAACCAATAGTTAATAATTTTTCCTCTTCAGGAATAACCCCTTTAGGATTGTAGATAAAGTATTCCTAGAATGGTTTTATGATAAAAATATTCTTATAATAAAAGGTTATAGAGTGTTATATTTTATATTGTAATGGATTTCCAAAATCAAAAAGGGGTTTAGGGTCTACCGAATAAAGGTGGGGTGCTTTTATATGTGGGGGTAGTGGAACACTTACAATTTATTTCTTAAAAGGAGATGCACCATTTTTCACATTCCCAAAGACTTTTTTTTCTCAATATTCATGAATATCTAAAGTTAAATTATGGTCATAAAGAGTTTTTGACCCATTTTTTGTTTATTTTAACACTTTTATTTTTTGTTTAACCCCATTAAACCATTTTTTAACATAACCATGGTAATTAATTTTTTTTATTAACTATTAATTATATGATAAAATTAGGTCTAACATATCAAAAAATTAAAAATATTTTTATTCCAAATATGGAATCAATTTTACTAAATTACATTAAAAAATATTCATTATTACAGTTAAAACAAAATCAATGGGTGGGACGAAATTTACTGTTTTCAAGAAGTGAATTTTTAAGGTAAATATGATTTTATATTAGCTCTATGAATAATTATAATTATTCAATAAATCAACATTAAAAATTATTGATATATAACATATAAATATAATTTTAATAATTTCAAATTATTTTTTTGTTTTCATTAGTTAAAATTGGGAAATATTATGCTCATTAAAAATATTTTGGGAAAAATGACATGATTAAACCAAAAGGTTTTTGGTTAATAAAATATGATATTAAGTATATTAAAAATAAATTTATTATAATAAAAATAAGTTGATAATAATTATTTAATGTAAAATTTTATATAAAACATATTTGGACTTTTAAATTTCTTAATTTATTTAATTTTTATATAAAACATTCTTTTTTCAATATTCACTGAAAATTAATGTTTTCTAAGAAATCCCAAAATATCACACAAATAAAATATTAATAGTCTAACTCAAAAAATAAATTTAATTTTATCAAATAATATTTATAATTTTTTTATTATCCATATACTATTTTTTTACAAAAAATATAAATAATTTAGAGGAATACATATTTTCAAGCATATGGTTATTTTTTTAAAAAAAATAATTCCTTAATTAGAAATGATTTAGGAATAATTTATATTTACAAGAAAATTTATATATAAAAATATATATCTAAAATTAATAAATATTTTTCAAACACTCCAATTTAATGGATGTATTTTAATGGTTTTATATTATGCATGTGGTTTAAGTTTGGTGTTCCATGTATAATATGATATCATATATAGTTTTGATTAATAAAATATTAGGGTATTGAATGATGAGTTTTTTACTCAACATAGTATAAATACAATATATTATTCAATGATAAAAATGGACGTTGATCAACACAATGACTGTTTCTCAAAAAACATTCCCCCATTCCATCAACTGAACTGATTCATCATTTCCTAATGTAATATTTTCCTAAGTGAAAAATATTATATAAAAACCCATGTAATGATATATTAAATAGTTTTCATATATATTAATCTGAATCAGATTTTTCTATTATTAAAGAAATTAAGTAACTTCTAAATCAAAAAAGAAATAGGTTAACTAAATTCTTTCCCTATAATGTATTATTAGAATTATAAATTTCCAATATAAATATTTTTATTTTACCAAAACAATTTAATTTTATAAATCATCATATCGTGATTTAGTTTGGGAGCAATTTTTGTTTCTAAAAATATATTTTTTAGGAATAGAGAAAAATTCTAATTTTTGTAAACAATCATTTCATTAAAATAAATATTTTCATTTAAAATTATAAATATATTTTTAATATGTTTCCAAATATACTATATATTATTAAAATATCCTTATCCAACTTAATTACTTTTGAATTGACTTTATATTGATTTTAGTATTGGTTTTTATGGGTTTGAAAATGATTTCTATATAAAATTGTTTTAAAATATAAAATTATTTCCCAATTTAATTAATTTAAATTAAACCTAATATGGAATTTTCTATATAAAATTTATAGATTATATTTTTATTTATTTATATTATGTTATTATAATTAGCCTTTTATTTAATATAGAATCATGTTTTTAAAAACAATTGTTTTGGAAAAAATCAATATCTAGCCGTGTCTGTAGATTTAATATTAAATTAAAATATTCCCATTTTAATAATTGAATTTTGAAAATGGATTAAATATTTTTTATTAGAATAATTTATAATTTCTAATAATTCCAATATAACTTTGTCCTTAATTATTATTGAAAATAGTTAGATCTAATTTCAAAGATTAAGGTAAAACGAGTTTACATAGTGGTTATGCGTGTAATATAATGTGTAAATTTTTACCAATCCCTTTCCAAATTATATGGAAAGAAATATATAGAAATAAAACTTCATAAGATCTAGATTTTTGAATTTTGGGATCCTTTTTTAGTAATGAATGTTGGTTTACCTAATCTTTAAGAAAATAAGTGTGACATTCACATCACATAAAAAAGTCAACTACATCTCCTTTATTATTCACAAATGAAAAATAAATTGTGTTGGATAAGAATTTACCAAATAAAAAATATAGTTACATCATCAAATCAACTAAACCATATATTTTTTCAAAAAAATATACATGGAAGGCCTTTCGTGAAAACCAAAACAAGTTACCCAATGAAGAGGTAATGTTCTCTAACGAGCATTTTTTTTTCTTTCCCCACCCACTAAAATCTCTCATAATAAATATGATATAATAACCATATAATATTTGAAATATTAATTTTATTTTATTATGTTTAGGACCTACATCTACATAAACCATAATATAATTGGTTAATAAATCATTATTTCTATTTATGGTGGACTACCACCTCAGGAAATGATGTCATTTATTTTTCCATGACCCCAAAAAAAGATTAGTTAAATGACAGATATAAAGTATAAAAAATATATTATTATTAAGTCATTTTTCCATATATACCTTTTTACATTCCATAACTTATGAGATAAAAAACATCGCTAGTATGTATAAAAAAATTTCAGCACTGAGAAGCGATGTGATGAGTTTTAATTAATGTGTTTCATGGAAGGTAATGTGAGAAAATATAATAAAATTGAAATAAATGACATAATAATAATTTTAATGACATGTTTATAATCCATAATTTATTATATATCATTTTCATTATTACCATTACACTCATCGAGAAAGATATAATATCATTCATTGACATGCTGTCTACCTCCCCTTTGAAGCAATGTGATTCATTTTTAATCAACAAATAACAATAATGATATAAATAAGTACATATAATTAAATATATTTCTATTTATTATATTATTTTCATTGTATGAAGTCAAAATATTACATTCCTCTTTTATATGATGATCATCGAACATTGTAATTATCACTCATACTTACATATGACATACGATCTCCGTGATTATAAAATTTCATCATTTTTCAGAACCATGTTTAAGGAATTATTTTAAAATTATAATTCATTAATAAATATTATAATAATTTCAGGATATGATTTATAGATGTGTTCATGTACTGATGACATTGACCATAGTCAAACCATCAATGCAATTTTTGACCTATATGCAAAATATGATCAAAGAATTGAATTTAATCACAATTGACTAAATAATAGTATATAAATCATTATAAGTGAATCAAAATTAATAATAAAATCATGTAACATTTTAAAGAACATAAATAATTTACATACAAGTATTCTTCATAAACATAAAGGCACATGTGAAAAGTTAGACTAATGCTAAGGGATATCATCTGAGTTTTCATTCGTTGAGCCTAATCATGATGTTATAGACCTTTATTCCTTTATAACGTGTATATACATGTAGTTTTTCATATTATATCATATAATTATGTATTATCAAGTTATTTAAAATTTTATTCAACGTTAGTATTTCATGGGTCTTATGATCTAAATACTTTAAAAGTGATTGGGGGATTTTCAATTAAATAAATCATCTATTATTTTTTTCCTTCCTACAGTCACTATCTTCCATATCCTTGTTTTTAAAATTTCTTTGCTTGTGTTTTTATATGGACATAAAATATTTATAATTACATAGTTTAACAATTTTACATTGTTCCAATGTTCTTCAAAAAGGAATATTTTTACACATTTTTTACAGAATATATTGAAAAATGACTAAAGGAGTGACCTATATTTAATATACATGGTGAAAATACCTTTATTTAATAATGACAATTATATTAATTATATATTCCTTTAAAAAATTTAATTTTATCTTTTATTTTAAAAGCATTTTAATCTTTTCGGGTATTTGGTATTTATTTTTTAAGAAATTGTATTTTTGAATTGAATATTTTTTGATATAAAATGCTATCTTTGTATAAAAACGTGATTTGTTTATGTTTTTTAAAATGTTTCTTAGAAGGAAAATTTTATAAATATTTATTAATGTTATGTTACGTGTTCATTTTACATGATAAATGCGTTTATCCATTTAGAGAAAAGAGATCCCTTTACAGCTTATATGATGGGGTGACATAGATAGCACCAGGTGATCCCTTTCTAGATCAGAAGATGTGTTATAACTTATAGTTATGGATGAGCGTATTACATCATATATGATGGGGAATCCAATATTTCACTCGTTGGTCCCATTTTAGCATAAATGATGGCTGCACCCAGATATTTCAATAATGAATTTGATAATGATTATATTGGAATTTGGATTTATGGATATTAAAATTAAAAGGGTTTTGAATGTGTATTATTAATATATTGATCTAAGTCACCAAAAGGGGTATAATTTTATTTATGTTGTTTTTAATATTTTTCAATAATAAAAAAGTGTCTATATTTCCTGTGAAAATGTTTAATTTAATATACTCAGGGAACATAGTATATAAACATAATGGTTTGACAACCCATCTTTTCTTAATGGTCTAGATCATTTTTAATTCAATTTCAATCCTTTTAATAATCATGTTAAATGTGTAGAATAACCTACTGAAAATCATAGGAGAATTCATGGGTTTTTCGTATTGTGGAGTTATCGAAAGTATTCCAATGAACTAGGTCATATGGTTATATTTAATCGTGTGGTACAAAATAGAGGTGCTTCAAGAACCTCATAGTTTTAGACAGGTAGTGAGACACTAGGCACATGATCATGGGAGAAACTGAAGGTTTTATTTAGTTTGTATCCTCATGGTCTTCAAATGGATAAAACATTATGGTCTTTAACCATACGGTATAAACCTAAATTGAAATTAATTTAACATGGTTTTTAAATCATTCACATACATTGTGAGACCTCTTATTTTGAGGTGAACGAATTTTTCCCCAGTCATTTTTTCTAATAACCATTTTCTTCTTTTCCTTTTCGTACTTCAACAGACGAAACATGTTTTCTTCCTCCTTTGAGAAAACATCACATCCATGTTATGCTTTGAGCTAACATCTATATATGGTGTGTGTTTCTCAATCTATCAGATTTAATGGATTCGTCTCAGTGCATTCAACAATTCTCTCCCCTCCTATTTGTGTTTTCCTTCAAACCCATAATGTTTTACACATGAATGATCATTTGGTATAGTTTTTAGTTATTGGACCAAATCTCATATCTCTTCTATCCTGCTTTGAATCTGAGGTCGATATTGAGTGAGGAGTTTTCTTTGACATTAATATAGAGATTCACATAATATTCCTTATTAATTTTAATTCTCTGTAGTTGTGTTGTTGTGTCACACACTAGATTTTGCAGATAATGTGATTTATATTTAATTACTCCTGTCTAATTGATCATTTATCCTTAAAAAATTACAAATTAATATTGTTTAGTGGAATGTAATTTTTTTAACTCATAAATGGTAACTAATTAGGTGTTCCTAGTAAAAATTCCCATTTTTGGTTTAATGTGATTATTCTAGGATTAAATCCTAAGAATTCGAATTAGTTTTAAATTTATTTTCTCATCTAATGAGAATTCTTGATTAATATAGAGGCTAACCTAGTCATGGAATTTTCTATGTAGGAAATTACCTAATACATAATTTCTTTTTTTAAAGACCCCTTAATCCGTATAAATTATATTTCTATCCTTAGGTATGTTAAATTTATTGACCATGTTTAATGAAATCCTAAATATCAATTCCATTCCGAAATTTATTTTTTATTAAATTGAATGATCTACAAGGGTGTAAAGACCATACCTATCATGTTTAATCAAATGAATTTTATTGAATTGTAAAACCCTATTTATAAATAATAATGATTATTAAGAAGCAAGAGAGGAAATGCATGATGAAATATATTATAAATATGATACTCTATGATATAGGTAGTGTTTTATATGGTAAGGGTTTGGTTCAGCATGGAAAAATAATTCACCCTAAAAAAACTGTTTAGTATGACCACATGCACGATTCAGATTATATAATGGGGGGCATGATGCACCATGTTCCTTTGTTCAATTGATGACATGATGGTTCACTCACCATCCTAAGTGTCTTTCAAGATATCTCAAACTCTTATTGGGAGGTAGGGATTATTCAATTTGTCTTGATCTTATAGGATCATTAGACTGGTTATGGGTGTTTTAGTTATGCCCCAGTCTAGCAAGAACTAGTAGTTAAGGTGTATATCCACTAATGTCTGTACGTACATGGATGATATAGGGTTATTCACTCTATAACTAAATAGTTTATTTATTATTAATATATATTTTTATATTGACTAGTCAGACATCCATATCAGTCTTGTTCCGATGGGGGAAGACTAACCAGGTGTCCATTTGGAACCTGAGTAGGGGTTATTTATTTTTATTATTCTGTTGATTGATTAATTGTGTTTAGACAATTATTAGTTACAAGAACTTATATGATTACACATAGATATTTTTGGTTGTGTCCTATGAAGACATTTATCTTAAAACCTAATTGATATGTCTTTTTTATTACATAATATTATATGTCTGTCGGTATTGATAAGCATGAGTACCCTTATACAGTTTTTCGATATGCATACCTATAATTGGAGCTTAAGATCAGAGGACTGAGAATTAAATAGAGATACTAGGGAAGAAAATTTTTATTCTTTTTTTTTACATTTTAAACAGCATGTTTGAATGCATGTAATCTTGTTCCCATTTTTGTATAATATTATTCCATTAATACATGTGATGAAGCTGACACATAGGATTTTATATTATTATAAATTGTTCAGTTATATTTATTCTTCCACAGATTATTGTTTGTTTTATAAATATTCAGTTAATATGTTTGTATATTTCTTATTGAAACTATTATGATCCTTCTATAAGAGGTTATCGTATCCCCGTCATACCATGTAAGAACCCAGACCTTTTTTAGGTATGTTTTCTTTTTCTGGTTGTTTTTTAGAAAAGGAGGGCATTATGGAAATTTCCAAAGTACGTGACATGTACTTTAGGAGTACAGGTCTTGTACTAGGTTACCACAGGTAGCCGTGTGTTGGCCGTGTTGTGGCCACACACATGACCATGTGGGGGTGACATAGAGGCCTCTTACATAGGAGAACATAAACTATAAGTACACACCATGTACATCAAAAGTACAAATCCTGTATTTTCTTTTTTTTATTAAACACACCAGGGATCCGTATAACGGCCCGAAACACCTTCTTCTAGGTTTGATTCGGCCGAGAGATCGCCTACGACCGAAAACATTCTCTGAGCCTCTGACTAAGCATCTAAACTACAATTCGATCACCATCGATTGCTTTTGGATCGCCTCAGTAATCTCTCTCTTCTTCTTGAGGTTCGTTTCATGATTCCACATCTTTCGCATGTTATCCTCTATTGAAAGTTTTTTATTTTTATAGATACTTGGTGTTCGACGGTGGTTCAAGATTCATGGTTCTCGTATATCGTACCTACAAAACCAAGTTAGGTGGTTTTTGTCATTATGTTGAAGGTATTTGAGTAATATATGCAATATTTTCCAAAACCCTTGAACGTGATATTGATTGTTCACCATTTTACCCTTGTGGATTTCCTGTCATGAATTTATACATGTGTAGAGGTTACATTGACGTGAATAAGGTGGTTTGATATGCTTTGGATGTGTTAGTCTGTGCATGCTCTGTTTATGACTCTTTGGTCCTATTATCCTGTTAGGATTCCTTGAGGGTCTTCCCATGACTAGCACTATAGGATGGATTGATTATTTTTATCTGACATTCTTGAAAAAATATAGACTGATTAGCCAAGTAGTTCTGTAGGTTTACTTAGTCCGTATTTCATTATTATGATCGTTTGATTTACACAGGGCTATGAGAACCTGGTGTAGTAGACTATAAGGGGAATTGACTGAGTGAGATTCCTCAGAGATTCTTTGACCACTTTAGGATATAAGGGGGATTCACCATGTGAGATTCCTCATAGAGTCTTGGACCACATTGGGTTATAAGGGGGATTGACTGTGTAAGCATCCTCAGAGAGTCAACGACCACTTAGGGCTATAAGGGGAATTGATTGTGTGACCTTCCTGAGAGTGTCCTTAACTACGTTAGACTATAAGGGGAATTGATTGTGGGAGCTTCCTCATTGAGTCATTAAATTAATTTTGACAATAAGGGTAATTGACTATGAGTGCTTCCTCAGAGAGTATTTATATATTCTTATGACTCAACCATAGGGGATAGGTTGCTTGTACTTCCCAGAGGGTTACCTTGCTTGATTAAATTCTTATTGGATATGTGGAAATTTTTATTCCTGAGTACTTTCTTCTTCACTATATCTTTGATATTACCTGCCATATATATTCACTGACTATTAGGCACAAATATTTTGGAGGTTCCCTATTGGGATTTAGTCTCACACCCTATTTGAGTTAGGCTTTTGGGCCCAAAAATATTATATAGTCGCAGGAATAGAGAAGGGCCAGCGCCCTTCTCCTTTTGGTTGTTGATTGACTGTTGAGCTAGAGATCATGGGACCAAGCTATGACTTGTGATGCTGATGAGTTGTTTACTTGCATTTTTTTATTTGGTTTAGTATTGTTGTATTCCAGCATTTTTATTTTTTTGGCGGATTTTAGTGACATATGCATCATTAATATTTATATCCTCTATTTACTTTTGTATGGATTATTCTTGCTTATGCTATTTATATTGTTTTTCTTCCACTGTGGTACTCTGCCATTGAGGGAATAGTTTCCCCACTATCACACTCATGACCCTCGCTCCTAGTCGGCTGCCTCTTCCATTCGAGGAAATGCGCTTGAGGCCATGTTACCAACAGGGTACGGGGCCCCTCTGGTTGGCTTCGGAAACCGATACATTAGAAAGTGGTATCAGAGGAATTCATTTATCTTGACTTGTTGTTTGGAGCCTTTATCCAGGGATATGATGGAATATGTCCATGTTAATAAGTTTTTCTTGCGATTAGCTAACTCGTGTGTAGGGAAAATCCAATCTACCTAGTTTAATGCAATTTTTATAGTTTCTCAACTTTACAGTTGATTTGATTTTCACCATTTGGTGACTGGCCTATTTTGTACTATTACTTTTGATGTTATTGATGATTTATTTTTGTCACAACCATATGAGATGAGGGTATGTCATCTCATAGATCACATAGTAACTAGCTAGAAATCACATCTCATGCATTCTTTCCATGATATCTAGGATGCATTAGCAATTTCATGTTGTTCTAATAGATTTTGTGTAGAATATGCATTCTGTTGTGATAAATGCATTGATAAAAATACCTGATGTCTGATAGTGTATTTTTTGTGTATTTGTTTTAAATTAATGCCAAACTTTGGTTCTTGAGGTGTTAAGGGCCCTCATGGACCATAATTCGGTGGCACATTGCCTTGTTATCCATGTTATAACAGGTATAAGATTCCAAACATTGATTCGTGGGGAGTATGGGACCTCACAGATCGGAATTTGGAACATTCAATATTCATTTCAGTGTTTTTCTAGGTTCCGGAGTAGTTTTTTAGGCTTACTTTCCAGCAAAAACTAGAATACACGACATGTAATGTTATGTACACGCCATGTGGTCTTATGTTATGGAAGAAACTGTTTTTCTTTTGTACATGCCATATACATTATGTAGACGGTGTGTAGTCTCTAATAGCGTAATAAGCTTTGTGGGTAGAGACACAGGATGGGAAATTTCTTGAGGGAACATGTCGTGTAGAAGTTGTACATTTTGTGTGGTGTTGAACCTGTGTACACCCATGTACCTAACAACATGGAAAAATAAACGTTAAGATATACACACCATTTCATGATCGAACATGCTGTGTAGTCTAAACTAGGTACCCAGACATGTCACTAACAACACAAGTCGGTGTTATCCTTTCACGTACACATCCTGTCCATCTTGAAAAATCCATGTAGTGTTGTCATAGGAATTTTGTGTGGCCTAACCGTGTAGAAGGACTCATGGAGGGGAAGAGGATTCAAGTACACGTTGTGTGTAAAGACAATATGTAGTGTGTTTTGGGTGTTACATTTCCAGTTTATACAGGAGTACACTACCATCTGAATGGATTAAGGGAGCATGCCATGTAGAAATTGTACACACTATGTAGTAATGTTTTGTAAAACATGAATGCTTCCTTTATCTTTTTCCCTTCATACACTTCTAGTTTTCAGTACTTGATAATATTAATCTAAGGTGTGCGCTTGACCTTCCAGAGTCATGCCACTGAGATGTCCTCAGGTTGTACGCCGATTTCCAGGTGGTGATCAGACACCAGGCATGGCGGATCAGGGACTTTTAGTGGATCCTTCAGTTGTGCCAGCCATGGAACAAGCTGTTGTACCTGACACAGGTTCTGATACACAATTCAGAGAGTGTTTCATGAGGATGGTGCATATTTTTCAGGGAGTGTTGTATCCTCCCCATCGATGGAAGAATTTACACGGGTCATTTAGCCGTAGCATCATCCCACTTTCTCCGGGGATGGAGGACCCCAGGCTGTAAAGTCATGGATAGAATTCATGCTGAAAATCATCGAGAATTTGGAGATATATCTAGATAAGAGGGTGAATCTCTCTATGTACATGCTTCGAGTCTCCACCAAGAGGTGTGGTATGTGGTCTCATAGGTGGGACACCTGTAGAATATGGCTTAAAACGAGTTTTAGTGGATCTTCTAGGATTACTTCTATCTGGGGACCTTGAGGGCCGATCAAGCCTGAGTGTTCTTGAGTCTATAGTAGGGTAAAATTTTTGTTATGGAGTATTGATCTCGCATCACCGAGATGCAGCACATTAAACCCTTTCTAGTGGGGGATGAGTTTTTCCTAGCACGGAATATTGAGGACGGTCTCAGACAGGATGTCTGATCACAGGTGAACATTTTAGGTTGACTTTTATATCCTCTATCGTCAACCAGGTGTTGTTTACGGTGCGTAACATTATGGATTATAGAGTTATAAGCCATGATGGTTCGACATCCAGACATAGTATTCCATCTACTGATAGTAGGAAGCACCATCGGGAGACTACATATAGAGATCAGAGTAGGTGGACTACATATTCTGGTAGCCAGGGGGTGTTCTACAAACGCGGAAAGAGAGAGCATACGAGGCCACAATGCCCGAGATACCTAGTGGAATTCCGATCTTGTGGCAAGATGGGTCACCATTAATGTTTCTGTCAGACCTCTTCACGATCAGTTGGTGAGTGGGGTTCTTTGATGACTCCTTGTTTAGGATCAAGACCACCAGTTTCTCACCAGTCTAGGAACTGGAGTTCTTCTAGATATTCAGGAAAATTTGTAGGATTTGGATTTGGCAGTCGGTCACCGGTCTTTTAGTGACAGTAGGGTGGATCAGCTCAGAGTGGTCATTCAGGGACACAGGGCCACATTGCTGGCCCGACTTTTGTAGTGGAGCAGAACCAGTAAGAGCATGATCCCAGACCCTCTACAGATCAAGGTACAATCATAGCATCCTTTGTTTTAGCTTCTACTCTTTTCTATGCGTGGGCTTCCCATAGAATTATATTTGATGCTATCATGGAGAGCCACTGTCTCTTCATCATTTCTTCAGCTGATATATTGATGCTAGACACTCTGTTGGGGATGAGAATGGCCAGTGTACATCAGTATAGGGAGTTCCCTCTAGAGGTTGGTGGGTGTCACTTTTTATGGGGCCTCTATGTCCTAGAGATGACAGGCTATGATTACATTTTTGGGATTGACCGGTTAGTTCCCTTCCAAGAAATCATCGAATGTTATCATCGTAGGGTGAGTTTCACATCACCAGAGGGTTGATCGTTTCTTCATAGGGGCGAGTGAGAAGTCTAGGAGAGCAGAACATGACCCGAGCATCATGGGCTGGAAAGAGTTACAACCGATATTTCTAGTCTATACCGAGATGAAAAAGGGATTTTACAATTAGACTTTCCACCAGTGGTGGATTGTTTCAGGGACGTCTTCTGAAGAGATAGTTTGAATTTTCTATTGAGCTCATTCCAGGTGCGGCACCTGTATCCTTTCCCCATTATAGTATGGCTACACCAGAGTTGTAGGAGCTAAAGAAGCAGTTGGAGGAGTTACAAGAAAAGGGTTTCATCCAACCCCGCACATCTCCTTGGTGATCGCCTATCCTGTTTGCGAAGACGATAAACAGTACCTTCAGGATTTTTGTGGACTATCGTAAGTTGATCCAGTTGATGGTCAAGAATAGATATCCCTTTATTAGGATTGATGATCTCTTTGAATAGCTTTGAGGAGCCCAGGTGTACTCGATGATTGACCTGAGATCTGGATTCCATCAGTTGCATGTTAAACCATCAGATATACCTTCACAGCCTTCCAGAGAAGGAATAGTCTATAAGACAATATGGTTATTTCTTACAGTCTTACAAACACACTGGTAATTTTAATGGCACTGATGAACCGAGTGCTCCATTCGTTCTTGGATTCGTTTTTGGTGGTCTTCGTGGATGATTTCTTGGTGTAATCACACATTCAACACAACCATGATACCCATCTTCAGATCATTTAGATTACACTGAGAGAACATCAGTTATATGATATTATCTCAAAATTCCACTTCTGGTTGGATTAGATTCACTTCTTGGATCATGTTATCTCAGAGGCCGAAGTATCAGTAGACCTGGAGAAAGTGAAAGCAGTAGTTTCCGGGGAGTAGATGAAGAACGTCATTGAGTTGTAGAGTTTCTTAGGTCTGGCTGGATATTACAGATGATTCATATAATAATTTTTACGCATAGCAGCACCACTCACGAATTTGACTATGACGGGTGAAAAGTTCTTGTAGTCAGATTCTTGTGATTCGGCCTTTCAGGATCTGAAAGGCAGATTAACTTCAACCCTGATACTAGTATTGCTAGAGTCGGGAAAGATCTATACCATTTACTATGACACATCTGGTAGCAGGCATGGAGATGTTCTTATGCAAGGAGATGGATTATTGCATACGAGTCTTGGCAGTTGTGGCCACATGAGAGGAATTACACGTCGCTTGATCTCGAGTTGGCTATAGTTGTTCGTGCTTTATACTGTTGGAGTCATTATTTTTAGGAGAACATTTTGTGTTTTTTTCCGACAAAAAAGTCCCATGTACATCTACACTCAGCATGACTTGAATTTGAGACAAAAAAAGGTGGTTTGAGTACCTTTAGCCTTTTGAAATTGAGCTTTCCAATATGCTGGGAAAGGGAAACGCAGTGGCTGAGGCACTGAGCAGGAGGACCCAGATACAAGCAGTCCAGGTGACCAACTATGAGTGGAAGCTTATTTATCAATTGTTTGAGATGCATTTGAAGGTTCACAACAGACAGGGGCAGATGTTTATTTATTCAGTTGTTGTCACCTATAATCTTCCTGATCGAGTAGGTAACATATTCTGAAGGCCTAGTCCTATGTGAGAGTGTGTCAGGAGAGGACCCAATTCCTGGATAGACCATAGGTGAGGATGAGATCTTGAATTTCCAGGAGCGCATATGGGTTCTAGAAGACATACGTGAGGAGCTAATATAGGACTTTAATTCCTCAGTTTGGGAAGTTCGTCCTAGTATCACCAAAATGTTGTGTGATCTACACCGTCAGTATTGGTGTCCAGGTATGATGAATGATGTTGTTGGTTTTTAAATGAGGTGTTCCACCTATCAGCAGGTGAAGGCGGAGCATCAGCGGCCAGCAAGGATTTTTTAGCAGTTACTCATGTCCGAGTGGAAGTGGAATGTTATCGAGATGGATTTAATGATAGGTTTACTGAGATCACCTCGACGAAAAAAGGTAGTTTCTGTTGTCATTGATAGACTCACAAAGGATGCCCAATTCCTGCCGATCAAGGAGAACATCAGTGTTGATGAGTTGGGATGGTTTTACATCCATGAGACTTTATACATCCATGGAGTTACACACTCTACTATTTAACATAGGGATGCATGTTTTACTTATCGGGTCTGGCAGGGGATTCAGAAGGCTTTGGTTACACAGGTACTTTTGAGTACAGATTACCACCCCCAAAACAGATGGCTAGTCCCAGCCTATGATTTAAGTGCTTGAGGACATGCTCTGAGCTTTCATCCTGGATTTTGTAGGTTTTTGGGAGAATCATATACCACTTGTGGAGTTTTCCGACAACAATAGTTTTCAAGAAACTATTCAGATGGAACCTTATGAGGGTTCGTACGGTAGACCATGCCGATCACACTTATGTTGGCAGGAGGCAGGAGAGGCGTCCTTGCAGGGTCCTCTCCTGGTTCAGGAGACCATAGAGAAGATAATGTTGATTCGGAAGAGTATGGATATTGCGTAGTCTCAACAGAAGTCTAATGCTGATCAGAGGAGAGGACCTCTGGAGTTCGGGGTCTGGGATCAGGTTTTCCTATATTTCACATCATGTATGGGGAACATAAGTTTTAAGAGACATGGTATTCCTTCAACGACGTATGTCAGGCCGTTTAAGGTTGTGGATAGAGATGGGCCGGTTGCCTATCAGTTGCAGTTACCCCAAAGGTACCAGGCCATGCACACCATTTTTCATGTTTCTCACCTCCGACGTTACTTTTCAGACCCATATCATGTCTTTCAACCAGAGGAGGTTGAGCTCTAAGTGGTTGTGTCATTTTAGAAGCATCCTATATGGATTGTTGATCATAGTACGAATGTTCTTAGTAGCCGGTTTGTTCTTCTAGTACGGGGTCTATGACATCACTAGTGAGTACAGGACGAGAATAGGGAGAGGGGGGCATATGTACGAGCAGAGTGTCTGGTGCTGTTCGTGGTGTCTTCTTCAAGGCCACGCTCAGGAAATTAGGGTATGAATTTCTTTAAGGATGGTTGTTTGTAAGGTCCCAGACCTTCTTTTGAGGTATGTTTTCCTTTTCTAGTCATTTTTTTATAAAAAGTGGAATTTCTAAAAACTTTCAAAGTACTCATCATGAACATTATGGGTACACGTCATTCCCTAGGTTACCACTGGTTGCCTTGTGCTAACAATTTAGTGGCCACAAACACGGCCATGTGGGGGAGACTTGAAGGTCACCTAAAGCGGAGTACGGAAACAGAAAGTACATTCCGTGTACTTCAAAAGTATATGATGTATATTTTTTTTCATTAAACGCACCGGGGTCGCGTAAAATGTCCAGAAACACCTTCTTCTAGATTTAATTCAACTGAGAGATCCCGTACGACTGCGATATTCCACCGAGCCTGTAAACAAATATCTGAACTTCGATTCGACAGTTGTCGATTACGTTGGGATCACCTCGGTATGATCTCTCTTCTTCTTGAGATTTTTTTCATGATTCCTCCTCTTTCTCAATTTATCCTCTATTGAACATTTTAGATGTTTATGTTGATCGTCAGCATTCTAGGGTGATTGAAGCATCGAGGTTCCGGTATATCATTCCTACAACACTGAGGTGTGTGGTTTGTGCTTTTCCATTGAAGGTATTCAAGTAATATGTGCAATTATTCACAATTCCCTTGAATGGGATATTGTGTGTTTACCATTATACCTCTATTGATCGCTTACCATGAATGTACACCTGTGTAGAGGTTAATTGGATGTGAATAGGTTTGTTTTCTATGCAATGGATGTGTTCTCTCGTGCATGCTCGGTTTATGATCATTTAGTCCTGTTATCCTGTTAGGCTTCCTTGATGTTCTTCCCATGCCTAGAAATGTAGGATGGATTGATTATTTTTACCTGACTTGATTGATATGTCGTAGACTGAGTATCCATGTAGTTCTGTAGGTTGACGGTGGCCGTATTTCTATGCTCATTTGAATTACATAGGGCTGTGAGAACCTGGGGTAGTAGACATTAAGGGGAATTGATCGTGTGAGCATCCTCATAGAGTCATTCAGCACTTTAGGCTATAAGGGGGATTGATCATGTGATCTTACTTGGAAAGTCTGGAACCATTTTGGGAAATAAGTGAGATTGACGGTGTGAGCATCCTCAGAGAGTCTATGAACAATTGGGGATACAAGTGGAATTTATTTTGTGAGGTTCTTCAGAGAGTCATTGACTACATTATACTATAAGGGGAATTGATTGTGTGAGATTCCTCGGAGAGTCTTTATATATTATTATGATTGAACCAGAGGGGATAGGCTGTGTGTACTTCCCAAAGGGTTACCTTGCATGATTAGTTGATTATTTGATATATGGAACTGTTTATTTCTGAGTACATTCTTGGTAACTACATCTTTGATTATTACCCACCATATATATTCACTGACAATTAGGCATAGATATTTTGGTGGTTGCCTACTGGGATGTAGTCTCACACCCTATTCGGGTCATGCTTTTGGGCCCAAAGAGATTATATTGTTGCTGGTATAGATAAGGTAAAGTGCCCATATACTATAGGTTCTTGATTGACTGTGGAGCTGGAGAGCATGGGACCAAGCTATTACTGGTGATTATGAGTATTTTTTTACTTTATTTCTTTTTTATTTGGTTTAGTACTATTTTATTCAAGCATTTTGAATTGTTTGGATGATTTCCTAGACATATGCATCATTAATATATATATATTTGTTCTATAGTTTATTATTTTCCAGTCTTTCATTGTTTACATTCATATGGATTATTACTACTTCCGCTATTGATATTGTTTTTCTTCCATTGTGTTTCTCTTCTAATGGGGGAAGAGTTTCCCCACTATCACACTCAAGGCCCTCGATGCTAGTCAGCAGCCTCTAGCATTCAGGTAATGCGCTTGAGGCCATGTGACCGATTAGGTATGGGGTGCCTTTCGCTGGCTTCCAAAACCAGGACATTACATACATTCATTACAACATACTCGTTAGTAGAACGAATCTCAAATATTGGGAGGTGGGCTTAAGGCTATGTGAACCAGCCACACAAGATATGGGTTTAGTGTATCCAATTAAAGGAAATTCCATATTGTTATTGTAGGGTATGTTTTACTATTTCATATATTTAGTAATTTGTTGAGTATCCTAAAGATATAAGAATTATTAATTGACCATATTCTAAGACATACCTTTCCAATGGAAATAGGAAACCCATGTTACCACAGATGGCTAATATAATTTATGGATTATAATTTATAAATTTTATATGACTTTACTATTGGGTTATAAAATTGTGTTATGTTCTTATTGATATTTTTATTATTGAATATATTTTTCATACATATTTCTGATGATATCATGGTATTTCATCACACGAATAATTATGTGGAACACTAGGAGAAATATAATATTCATTTTTCCATGTCACAACCATTTTCAACATTCATTTTCCTATATCATATTTACAAATACTAATATATATATTTAATTGTGAAAACAAATCATGTAGGAATTGGAAAAAATAATTGATACATAAGGTGATTCCATTAACCTAAAAATGTTTTCTTGAATAAGGAATGTTGTACAACTTTAGAATACAACTATTAAAATTTGAGCTATAGATTAATGGTCACATGATAAGGAACCTTCTATGGTGTGGATTAAGTTGATTAAATATCACGGTTCATGAGGCTTATGGGACATTAGAGATCAAGAATGGTAGACTACCCAGTTAAACCATTTTTATTTTTCTAAAACATTTACAGAAGAACAATTTTTAAATGAATATGATTCCAAAATTGAAATGGCCATATAGTGTAGATCTGACATAGTGTATTTTAGCACGAATGGAATTATAATTAGGAAGTGGATATATCTTGTGTTATTGAAGCCCATCTTGTTCTCTTATATTATGTATTCCTGACTTTTGATGAGGCATAAATGCTTGATCATTTTATATACGAAGTCTTTATACCTTTCTATGTTTCTATCATCATCAAATTAAATTTATTAAATCTGTCTTAACGTGGGTATTTGTAATTTTATTATTATTTGGACTCCATATGAAATCTCTATATGTGGTGATGACCATGTACCTGATGTGCCGGGTAAAAAGCCTCCACTGATTCCTTCTATTGACCCACATATTGATCTTCTTCATCTACCCATTATTAGATATGATCACAAGTTTCAAGAAGGATTCTTACATATGTTGATGTATATGGAAGGATTGGTTCAACCTTCCCCAATTATGGAGGATTTAACTTGGTAATTTCTGAAAGAGAATCATCCCTCCTTTTTAGGGGATGTATGAACACACACTACTGTGTCTTGGATCGATGAAATCCTATATGTTAATGAGAATATAGATATTACTCTAAAATATGTCAAACTAGTTATGTATATGTTATGTAATTCATCCAATATGTGGTGGGATGTAATAACCATAGATAATAGGAATTGGGATATAGTCTGGGATTTTTTCTAGATGACCTTCTACCATTATTTATATTTCTATACTTTTAGTGATGAATGATCTATAGAATTTATAAACATGTTTCGGTGGAGTACATAATTTATAGAAGACTCTTCTCATTTCATAGAGCTAAAAAAATTCACACATAATCTATATGATGATGATTTGATCACCTCCAGGTGATTCAATTATGGTCTGGTATACCCCATCTGATCTCAGGTCAACATGTTTAGGTTCTGTAAAATATCTGAAATTTTCAAACAAGACCACATCTAAAAGATAATCTCGAGGGAAGATGATAGTGTGAGTCAGGGGGTTAGACAAAATGGACAATTAGTAATTCTTCTCCAGGATGAAAGAGTCATTTTGAGGCTTCTCATGGAGGTAGTAGCAGTTAGGTTCCTTATAATGATGTATTTCAGAAATGTCACCGGTTCTGGAAATCAGCAAACACGTAGCCTTTGTGATTATTGGATCATGTCGAGTGTATAAGATATGGTAGTATGGGACATATCCTGTGAATTTTAGGTCTTCCCCTTATGTTCCTAGATGTGGGTATCTTTTACTACTCCTCAATCAGAAGTAGGTCCAACAAGATCATAAAATCCATGAAACTAGAATACAACTAGTCGATTAGGCTGAGGTGGCGATTGAGGTGGAGGCATTGAAACAAAATATTCTCAGCTCCAGTAGAGCATGCTTTCTCATGGAAGTCAGGTAGTTATCTATAATTGCGGCACAATCCTATTACACAAAGTCCATCCTATGGTAAAAGAGTATAGATCTATAAATTTTCTAGTTCTAGGCACTATTCTAGTTTTTTGAACATTACTATCTACATTATTTTATATAGACGATTCATAGTCATTTATATCTGATAGAATCAGGGAATTTATGGTCCTAAAAATCAAACACAATCATGGTGTTATGATTCTTGATACAACATTTTGTATCATATCAGGGGGAATTTTTTTTTGTGGTTATTTCCCTCTTGAGATAAGTGAATACCATTTCATGTGGAATATTTATGTCCCCACAATGGTGGGATTTAACATAATATGACAACCCTGATCTTTTATTATACAATTAAACATAATTTATTACATAAACATCACTTGCTAAAATATAGAATATCGAGAGGTATAATGTCTTTGGGGCTTAGGATCATTATATAACAACTTAAAACATTAAATACAACATCATTATTGAAAGATTACATTATATGACCACTACATTCTCCCGTACTAAGCAATGCATGGGGTAAACTGAGAAAATGTATAAGAAAAGGCTGAGCTATAAATCCTAGTAAGGGAATAATCATGGAATAACATGAGGAATACAATATGTAATTTCTGGGTTCCGGAATCCACGCAGAGGTACCCCGTACCTGGTTGGTCACATGGCCACAAGCGCATTTCCCCAAATGCCAGAGACTGTCGACTAGTAGTGAGGACCTTTGGTATGATTATGGAGAAACTATGACCTCATAGGCAGAGTACACAACAGAAGTACAGAAATATATACAACAACAGAGGCATTAAATACAAAACAACAGTACCAGCAGAAGACTAATAAAGGAAAAAACTGAAGTAGATATATATATAAATGATGCATGAAACATATATGTCTAGGAAAACAGCCAACCATGTATCAATGCTAAAATACAACAGTGCTAAAACAAATTGTAAAAGAAAGAAGATAAACTCCTCAGCATCGCAATCCATAGCTTGGTCCCATGCTCTCCATCCCCACAACAATAAAGAAATTGATTTCGAAGAGAGCTTTCCCTTCTCTATACTTGCAACAATATAATCTGTTTGGGCCCAAAAGCATGACCCAAACAGGGTGTGAGACAAAATCCCAGTGGAAAACCACCCGATGATCTGTGCCTAACAGTCAGTGAATACATGGCAGGAAAAAGTATAGAAAGCATCCAATAAGAAGGTACTCGACAACAAATAATCCATAGTTTCTAGAATATAATTTACAAACATGTAAGTAGCCACTCAAGCAAGTAGAACTAATAGGTAACCATCTGGGTAGTTCTCATTGCCTAACCCCTATGGATCTACAAATAAGTACTAGAAACCCTCTGGGAGGCACACACAGTCTAACCCCTCTAGTTCATCTAAAAAATAGACTCTCTGGGGAATCACTCACTGTCAATTCCCCCTATAGTCATGTATCATACTAAAGGAACTCTAAGGAAGAACTCAATGTCTCATTACCCCTGTAGCCCATGTTGAGGAAATACAGACAATCTGAGAAAGCACTCTACATCAATTTCCCCTATGGTCTCGCATCATATTATAAAGACACTCTGGAGAATCCCTTACATCCATTCTCCATATGGACTACTATACTAGGTTCTCACGGCCCTATGTAAGTAAAACATGTATAGCACGCGTATCACCCCATGTAAACCTCATGAACTACTTGGATTGTATTCTAAGGCATATCAGCATTAAATAACAATAGTCACACTATCCTAAAAACTAGGCCTGGAACTGGAAATAGCCTAACAAGAAAAACTAGAACAAACAGTCATAGATAGAAAAACAATGCATGGGAATATACATCCAAAGCACATAAAATTACCATATTCACAAACAATAACCTCTACTCAGGAATACATTCAATTCAAGAAAACAATAGGGGAAATACAGCAAACATGCAATTCCCCGCTCAGGGGTATTGGTGGAATTTTCACATAATACTCGAAGACATTCTACAGAAAGGGACAAACCACCTAACTTGATGCTAAAAGATATATATCCATGAACAAAGGTGATTTAATCACCTTATAAAATCAATGATCTACAAAACGTCTAAAACATTCAACCCACGATAACTTATAAATGAAAAGGAATTGGTAAACAATGCTCTAGAAGAAGGAAGATATTTCTGCTGCGGTTCCAATGCAATCGATGGAGTTCGATTCGGAGGACAGACAGAGGATTAGGTGCTCTTCGAAGATCTGTGGTTTCTCGACACTCTCAGATGAATGAAACCTAAAATAAGTGGTTTATGTCTGTCAAAAGCAACCCCGGTGGGTTTAATGAAAAAAAGAAAAGAAAATACACAGCGTGTACTTTTGGAGTACATGACGTGTACTCGCCTTTTCTGTACTCTGCTTTAAGAAGCCTCCACATCACCCCACACGACCATGTGTGTGTCCATGACATAGCCAGCACATAGCCTTCTGTGGAAATTAAGTACACAGTGTGTACTCATAAATTACACAGCTTGTACTCATAAATTACATGGCGTGTACTCCTAATGTACACAGCGTGTACTCCAAAAATTTCTTGAAACTTTTATTTTCTAGAAAACTCTATAAAAAAGAAAAACATACCCGAAAAGAAGGTCCAGGTTCTTAAAAAGTTCCCCTTTTTATAAATGTGTCCCAAAATTTCCTTCGTGTAGCATAGAATAAGAAACCTCGAACAACTCTGGCCACTGTGATCGTACATCAGACCCCCTCTCCCAAGTGTCATCCTCTACTCACTCACACTGCCATAGCACCTGTTCCATAGGAATAGAATGGCCACAGAGAACCTCCGTACTACTATCAACAATCCGAATATGATGCTATTCAGACAATGCATCCACCTCGAGCTCAACCTCCTCGGGTTGAAGGACATGATATGGGTTTGAAAAGTAACGTCGAAGCTAAGAAACATGGAAGACATCTTGCATATCTTGGTAACTCTGAGGTAATTGAAACTGATAGTCAATTGTCCCAACACTCTCCACTACCTCAAATGGCCTTACGTACCTCTGTGAAAGCTTGCCATGTCTCCTAATCCTCTTGTGTCCCATGCTTGGTGTGATACGTAGGAAAATCTGATCCCCCACCTCGTACTCCAGTGGCCATCTCCGCTGGTTAGCATAATAATTTTGTCGAGACCATGAAGTAGCCATCTTCTTCTGAATCAAATCTATCTGGTATTTGGTTTCCTGAATAAGATGAGGTCCTATCAAGGCTACCTCTCCTGCCTCTAGCAGACAAAATGGTTATCAGCATAACCTATCGTACAAAGCCTCATAAGGTGATATCTGAATAGCTGATTGAAAGCTATTGTTGTAGGAAAACTCCACAATAGGTATATACTTCTCCCAAGAACCTCTAAAATCCATGATGCATGCTCGAAGCATGTCCTCAAGAACAAGAATCGTACGCTCAGTCTGTCTATCTGTCTAGGGATGGTAAGCTATACTCAAAATCACATGTGTTCCCAAAGCATTCTGAAGCCCCTTTCAGACTTGAGAAGTAAAACGTGCATCCCTATCTGAAAAAATGGAGTGTGGAACTCCATAAAGAAGTATAATCTCTTGGATGTACATCCATCCTATCTTATCAACACTAAAGGTCTCCATGATCGGCAAGAAGTGGGAAACCTTCATGATTCTGTCAATGTCAACCCAAACTACGTCATTGCCTCACGGTGACCTCAGAAAACCATTCATAAAGTCCATCGCGGCGTCATTCCACTTCCACTCAGGAATGGGTAACTACGGAAAAAGCCCTTCTGGTCACTGATGCTCCGCCTTCATCTTCTGACAAGTGGAACACCTCCTAACGAAACTAGAAATTTCCTTCTTCATACCTAGCCACCAATACTGATGGTGTAGATCACGATACATCTTTCTGATTCCAGGATGAACATCACAAATTGAGGAATGAAAGTCCTACATAATCTCCTCACGTATATCTTCTGGAATCCATACGCATCCATGGAAACACAAGATCACATCCTAGACTACGGTCCATCCAAAAATAGGGTCATATCCTGACACACTTTCCCGTTGGACTAGGCCTTCAGAATCTGATAGATGCCTCATTCAGACTCGATCAAGAGGTATAGAGGTAACAGCTATAAAAGATAGAAAAGTCTTCCCTTGCCTGTCGTTCACCTCCAAGAGCATCTTAGAGAACAGATCCATAAACTTCTACTCACTATTGTCCTCTCTAACTACTTGTATCTAAGTCTTCATGTTCAATGAATCAGCCATTGTGTTGCCGTTTTCCAATGTATATGCATGCTCAAAGTCAACGAACATTAGGTACTCAACTAACCTATGCTATCTCAAATTCAGATCACAATAAGTAAAGATCTACTTGAGACATTTGTGGTCGGTGAAAACCACAAAGTTATCTCCCAGAAGATAATGTCTCCAACAGTATGGGGCATGAACAATAGCTACCAACTCCAGATTGTGCGTCAGGTAATTTCTCTCATGTGGCCTCAACTATCGAGACTCGTATGCAACAACTCCATCTCCCTGCATAAGCACAGCTCCCAACCCAATACATGATGCATCACAATAAAAGGTATAACACTTTCCTGGATCTGGAAAGACTATTATTGGTGCTAAAGTCAACCTTCCTTTCAGCTCCTGAAAGGATGACTCGCAAGAATATGTCCATAAGAACTTATCCCTCTTCTTAGTTAGACCAGTTAGCGGTGCTTCTAAGTGTTAAAAGTCTTTTATGAAACGTTTGTAATATCCAGCTAGCCTTAGAAAACTCCTCACCTCAAAGAGATTCATCGGTTTCTCCTAGGAAACTATTTCTCTCACTTTTACCGGGTCTACTGACACTACTATCTCTATGATAACATGATCCAATAAGTGAATCTGATCCATCCAGAAGTGGCACTTCGAGAGCTTATCATATAACTGATTCTCTCTCAGTGTACTTAAAATAATCTCAAAATGGGTCCCATGGTCTTTTCGAGTGTCAGATTACACCAAGATATCATCCACAAAGACCACCAAGAAATAATCCAAGTATGTATGGAACACTCGGTTCATCAGTTCCATGAAAATTTCAGGTCTGTTCGTGAGACCGAATGGCATATCCATATACTCGTATTGACCATACCTTCTCCTGAAGACTATAATAGGTATATATGTTGATCTAACGCGCAACTGATGATAATCGGATCTCATGAAAATATTCGAGAATACTCGGACTCCTTGATGATGATCAAAGAGATCATCAATCCTAGGAAAGGGATATCGGTTCTTGACCATCAACTACTTTGACTTCTTATAATCCACACAAATCACAAGGGTACCATCTGCCTTCTTCACTAAAATAACAGGTGAACCCCAAAGAGAAGTACTGGGTCAGATGAAACCATTTTTCTGAAACTCATCCAACAGCTTCTTGAGCTACTGCAACTCAGGTGTAGGCATCCTATAAGGAATAATGGACACCAGTGCCGCTCCTGGAATGAGATCAATTGAAAAGTATACCTCACTCTCCATAGGCAAACCCAAAAAGTCCTCCGGAAAGACATCTATGAAATGATACACCACTATAGGAAAGTCTAACTATGAAGTCCCCTAGTCATCCAAGTAAATAATATCAATCTGGGTTGTAACTACTCATAACCCATGATGCTCTGGACCCGCTCTACTTTCCCGAACATCCCACTCATTCTTATGAAGAAAAGATACACCCTCTTGTGATATAAAACTCACCATGCGGTGATAACTGTCGACGAATTCCTGTAAGGGAACTTGCCAACTCGTTTCGAGAATGACATCATAGCCTCTCATCTTTATGACATAGAGAACCCATAGAAAGTGATTTCAAGCCATTACTAGAGGGAACTGCTTACATTGAGAAACACTTTTCATCCTAGTCCCTAATGGTGTCTAGAGGTAAATTATCAATAGAGGAAAATATGTAGAGCCCAAGGCTCTCCACAACAACAATAGAGAAAAATATATGGGAAGCCATTGTATTGAATATAGAAGAATATAGAACTAAGGATACTAGGATCGTACCTCGAACTATAGAGGGTCTGAGATCCTACTCCTGTTGGGTCTGCTCCATTACAAAATCCAGACCTGCACCATGGCTCTGTGTTCCTACCTGACCGCTCTGAGATGATCCACACTGTTTTCGCTGAAATACTGATGACTGACCACCATGACCTCGACCTCCACCTCGGCCCGAACGGCCGTAAGAACTCTAGTTCCCATACTAGTGAGAAACTGGTGGTGTTGCTCCTGAACAAGGAGTCATGGATGAACCCATATCACCAGGTGCTGGTGAGAAAACCTGATAGAAGCACTGATGGTGACCCATCTTTCCTCAAGATCGGCACTACAGTGGGTCTCTCTGGCACTGCGGCCTCTTATGCCCAGCCCTTCCACACTGGTAGCATACCACCTAGCTATGTGAAGTTGCACCTCACTACCTAGGATCACCACGCGTAGACTCCATACGGTGCATCCTGCTATCAGCTGGTGAAGATCTAACTCTGGAAGCATAACTGCCCTGTCTCTCAGCTCAGGAACAATCAGGAACATAAAATTTAAGGGCGCTTGCCCTTATCTATATCTGGAATAATATAATCAGTTTGGGCCCAAAATCATGACCCAAACAGGTTGTTAGACAGAATCCCTATAGGAAACCACCCAATGATCTTTGCCTAAGAGGCAGCGAATACATTGCAGGAAAAAGTACAGAAAGCAGCAAACAAGAATGTACTCAGCAGAAAACAATCCACAGTTTCTAGCATATAATTTACAAATAATTAAGAAACCGCTCATGAAAGTAGAACAAATATGTAACCCTCTATGTAGTTGTCACATCCTAACCCCTATGGTTCAACCAACAAGTACTAGAAACCCTCTAGGGGGAACACACAGTATCACCCATCTCGTTCAGCTAAGGAATAAACTCTGTGAAGGAGTACTCACCATCAATTCCCACTATAGACTCATTTCGTTCTAAAGGCGCTCTAGGGAAGCACTCAACATCTCATTCCCCCTGTGGTCTGTGTCGAGGAACTACAAACACTATGAGGAAGCACTCAACATCAATTCCCCATGTGGTCTCACATCATATTATAAACACACTCTAGGTAAGCCCTTGCATCTATTCTGCTTGTGGTCTACTACACTAGGTTCACACAGCCCTGTGTAATTCAAACATGTATAGCACACCTATTTCCCAAAGTAAACCTCAATAACTACTTGGCTAGAATTCTGAATCATATCAATTTAAAAGAATGACAGTCACACTATCCTAAAAACTAGGCATGGAACTGGCAATTTCCTAATAGGAAAAACTAAACCAAATAGTCATAAATAGTAAAAACATGCATGGGAAAATACATCCAATGCACAAGAAAATTATCATATTCACAAAAAATAACCTCTAATCAGTCATACAATTAAACCAGGCAAACAAATGGGACAAAACAGAAAAAAACACAATACCTCGCTCAAGGTTATTAGTGAAATTTGCACATAATTATCAAAGACATTATACATAATCGCACAAACCACCTACCTTGATGTTAGTAGATCAATATACTTTATGAACATGGATTTAATCACCTTATAACGTCAAATATCTACCAAAACGTCTAAAATGTTCAACCCACGATAACATGGAAGAGAGAAGGAATTGGAAAATGATACTTTGAAGAAGGAAGATCTTACCACTGCGGTTCCAATGCAACCAACTGAGATCGATTCGGAGGATGGATAGAGGATCAAGGGCTCATCGAAGATCCACATATTTTTAGTGCTCTCATATGAAAAAAACCTAAAAGAATTTGTTTCTGTCCATTAGACGCGACCCCGATGCATTTAATGAAAAAAAAGGTACACAACATGTACTCACCTTTTCCAGAATCCATATTAAGAGGACTCCACATCACCCCACATGACCATGTGTGTGGCTGTTTCGCACGGAATCCGGGGATGACCTCCTGGACGGGAGATTCAAATGTTCCGATCAGTTTCTAACGGGTTTGTTCGTAGAACCGGAAACATCCAATGATTCCACATCCGTTTGGACCTACATTCCAAAGGCAGGCGCTCATTAGCTTGTGGACTAATGAGGCTTAGGAATTTGCATTGTTCGAGAGGATGGGAGGTCGGACTCATCACACCTTTTTGAGGGGAATTATTGTCTACTCCGGGACTCTCTTTATAGATTTAAGTTATGTTCGTGAATCCTTATTAAATTACCAAGTATAAAAATGTGCTTTCCTTTAGTTTTAACAATCAATGATTAAATATGCAAGAAATTTAGAGAATCTTTTATATGTATTCGAGGTTCTTCATCAATAGTGAATCATCTACATCTATTTAGAGATTCTTGGTCAATGGTATCCTTCAAAACATTTATATAAAAGTATCTTGGTCATTATGATGACCAGGATGGTTTTAAAGCCACTCAGTGGGGCACTTGAAGTTTATCATCATTCAGAAGGACAGAGATTATTTCAAAGTTGGGATTGAACCCATAAATGGGCTACCTACGTATCCTTTGTTTTGGAAAAGGAATCAGAACCCACGTAGTTCGAGAAATGGAGTATGATGTTTATGATTGATGGCTCAAAGATGAATGTCATAATTACTTTTACACTCTAAGCTCACGTGAGTCATGCTCGGTGTGAGAAACAAGAGGTATTAGTAAAATTTAGACAATTGTGCCATGAAAGATGCAATCATAAAAATTTTTTTGGGGCTTATGTATGGATGACTGCCCAGATAGATGAAGTTTTAGGATCTACTTTTAGGGAGAAAATCCATGAACAGGGTCTATAAAGTTATATGTGCTTCATGGAGATTTGAATACTCTAATCTTGGGGCTTACTCCTAAGGAGGATGCCCAAGTTAGGAGGGGACTTATGATTTGGGTTTACTCCTGAAAAGGAAACCCAAATCAATGGAAAATTATGACTGGTTAAGAGAAATTTAAGGGGACTTGGGGTTTACTCCTGAAAAGGAAGCCCAAGATTATGACTGAGTCTTATTCCTGAAAAGGAGACCCAGGTTAGGGATTAAGGTTTGGGGCTTACTCCTGAGGAGGATGCCAATATTTGAGGTTGGGGCTTATTCTTAAGAAAGATGCCCAAGATTAAAGGACTTGATTGGGGCTTACTCCTGAGGAGGATGCCCAAGATTGGGAACTTTAAGAATATGGGGCTTACTCCTGAGGAAGATGCCCAGATTAAAGGTTTTATAACTGGGGATTATTCCTGAAAAGGAGACCCAAGTTAAGATTCTCTCATCCTAAAGGATGAGATTGAATGAATGAACTCTCCGTATTTTAGTGACATAAGGATATTTAAATCACTAGACTTTGAGAGAGATTCCACAGAATTCCTTTTAGATAAGAAAGTCAAATCAAGAAATCATGCCATAAATGGATTTGAAGAGTGTCTTGAAGGCTGAATCTTGAAAAGGAAAGGTGAAATGGCTTAAGAGGGGTAAAAATGGGCAATATGGGCACCCAAAAAGATAGGGGCGTGCAAGTCTTGCAAGGCGCGCAAGTCTTCCGTGGGCGCCCAAGTATTGGTCGCGCAGGTATACCTGCGCGACACATGGTGTACTTGCGCGATTTTCAACGAGCAATGAAATACTTGAGCAACTCTTTTTTAAACCCTTCAGAATGTTCTCGAGGTTCTTCCAGAAAAGGAACGTGCAAGTTATATTGAAGGAAATAAGTCGGCGCGCAAGTGTTTGATAAGTTTCAACACTTAGGTCTTCCTTCTTCTCTTTAGATCTTCCGTTCTAGGTAAAAAATTACCTTAGAAGTGTTCCGGAAGCTTTGAGAAGAGACTTGGGTGTCGGGAGCTTCAATCCGAGTTTCTGGAAAAAGATCAATCCTCTCGAATGGGGGGCCCACAGGGTATATTTATAGGCAAAAGAAGACCCCGGGCGGTTACCGGGCGGTTACCAATTAGGTCGTGCAAGTCACCTGCGCGACCAAGGGTGTCGCGCAAGTGTACTTGCACGACAGTGATAAAACTTGCGCGGTGCTTTTGCTTTTGATCCTGTGTTCATGCCTTTGTCGATTTTTGATGTTTTCTTCAAAGGTTGAAATCACATTGAGCTCAGATATTCCCTTTTCCGATCTTTAGATTCTGTGACGAAAGGATCGTCAACAAAAGTCCCCCCTCATAGTTGGATCTGGAGAGAAATGAGGATTTGACTCTGAGGAAATTGAATCCCTCCAAAGGAAAAGGGAGGAGCGCAAGTCTTCTTTGCACAGAGGGTGGCGCGCAAGTCTGCGTCGCGCAGGCCTTAAGCGTTCTGGGTGTGGCACGCAGGTAGGCTTCCTGGCCTATAAATACACGGCCTCACCTCTGTACAAGTATCCGGATTCCGAATTTCTCGAGCTCTCACCGCGCAAGTCTTCCTCGCCGTTCAAGTCTCTTGTTTTCACTGTTTCCTCGCTGCCGCGCTACTCTCAAGGAAATAGGGCTTGCGAGGTAATACTTGCGCGACATAAACTTGCGTGGCACATGTATTACTTGCGCGACATCTCCATACTTGCGCGCCTTAATGCCTTAGCCATTTTTTTCAAATTCTTTCACAAATTTTATGAAAAAATAAAACCCATTTAAGAGTTTAATTTATTCAACTCCTGTGCAGATTCAATGGCTCTTAGACCTGGATTAATTGATGAATTGGCTAGCAAGCGGATAGATGATATGATGGATATCATTGGCCCTGATTACTATACTATCAAAGATAGTACTCTTCCAGATTTGGCTAAGTATCTGAAGAAATATCATTGCAACTTTCCTCACTGCACTTATCTACCTTTGTATGGTCATGGTCATCTGCAAGAAGTCATTATTCCAGAAGTAAAGAATTATCTTCCATTTTCGTGGTTTCAGAATTATAACAATTTTGCTTCAACAAATATCTCAGGTGGAGGAGTATTTCAAACTACTGGAATAGTGGAGAAGGCTTATGTGATGCATCATAGCCCTTGCACACCAGATCTGAAAAAACATACACATGAGCTTCAACCACATTGTCATCCTTCAATCTTCCGAAATGCTCAGATGGATCAATCCAAAGGCTGTAAGAAAAGTTGGGATTTCTGTCCTGGGGGAGGTGTGAAGCTAACTTGGATGTGGGCATACTGGGTGCGACAGACTTGCGCAGAGTTTATTGAGGATCTGAAGAGAGGTGCAATATATGAGGCTGTTTGGGTTGGGCAAACATATATTTACAGACATGATAACTTCGTGCCAGAGAAACTCAGCCACTGGATCCCAGCGACTAATTCTTTCCATTTGACTCATGGAGAAGTAGGTATCAGTTTGTGGGATGTCCACAAGATTTCAGGAGCTCCAATCTTGGGTGATATGTATGATGAATTCATTCCTCACAAGGTGACTTGGAATGATCCAGATAAGACTCCTGCTTTGGCTCGAGAATTATTTAAAATCTTTCACAGGCTCAAGAGTTCAGAGACCTCATTAACTCATTTTAGAAAAGATATCCATCCGGAAGAATGGATGAATGTATTTCTTACTGAGAAGAAAGGGATGGAGCCAAAAGAAAAAGGATCCAAGAAAAAGAAATCCAAGGATACCCGGCCCAGACGTCCTACCACTTGTCCAAAACCTGAGAAGAGAGGAGCTCCTGGCACATTCTGGCCAACTCTAGAAGCAGGAGAGTTTGAAAAATGGGGATATGAAGTGAATCAAAGAATTCCAAAGAAAACACGTCTGGCGGGTTTCTTGGCAATGTGGCTCAGTGTTTATCTCTTGCCGGTCAGGGATTCGAAGGGAGGAGTTAGGCCAGGGACCTTCGTCATTGCGGCCAAGTTGGCTGAGGGAAAAATGGTTGGGTTAGCTACCTCCATTTTAGCAAAGATTCACAGGAGTTTACTTCACGTCATCCAAGGTAAATCTCTTTTAAGAATAGTGGGACCATTCCAGGTTTTGTGGGGATGGATCGCCACTCACTTCAGGACTTACAATGTACAGAATGGATTACAAATCCCTGGAATCTCTTTCAGACCGTCAGTGCAAGCATTCTCTGGAATTTCTCCATTAGATGTTAATGGTTATGATATGAAAGTAAGACTAAGCATTTATAAGGAATTCAACTTCTTTCCTTATGGAAGTATACCATTCGGGCGGTTTGTTGATGATGGAACAACCCATTTGGATTTGAGGGCATACATGCTAGCTTCCAGGGATGGCGTGTTAGTAGCCAGGATTGATGGAGAAATCATATGTGAGGCCTATGCTCCATATAGATTTGCATGCCAATTCAAATGCTTGCAACAGATTGTTGTATCCCCTCCAGTACATGTCAGGTTAGAGCAACATCCGATGGTTGCTCGACAAATATGGTTGCTGACATCAAGAGAGAAGACTGGGGAAATATTTGATCTACCAGTTGAAAAAGCGGCACATTATCTGACTACATTTTATGCCGAACACTGGATAGCATCATACCCTAAAGGGATATTGAATCACCCAGTATATCAAGTGGGAAAGAGGAAGAGGACTGTAGAGAAAGAAACCCTTCCTCATGAAGGTGATGCTTCTCCACCTGAAATAGGTTAAACAGACTCCTCTTCTAGAACTGATTCATCGGATTATCACGATGGGGATGATGAGGCACAACCGGCAGCAAAGAGGTTTCGTGCCCGATATAATCCTCCGGCCAGAGTTAAAAGACCCACTCCATCAACTCCTGGTGAGTTATTTCATTGTAGAAAATTCAATCACTGCTACATTATAAAGTAATAAGTCTTACATTCTTATCCTCTATTTGTAGTTGCAGGAGTTGGGAAGAGATTAAAATCAAAAATTGTAGGACCTTCTTCACAGCCTTTATATCTAAGACCAGAGGCTTTTCAGCTATGGCAGAGCTTATACTGTGATACTGAGACCACCTGGCTGGACTTGTGTGAGGGCCTACAACTTCCTGGAATAGGAAATCTTGTAGCTTCTAAAAACCTTCAATACGGAGATAACCCCAATGAAGTGCGAGCTTACATCAGAGAGCTGGAAATGCTCATATATGCCACTGATAATTCGGTTCCTATCACCAGGAGGGTGAAGGAAATGATTGATCGTGGCACCACTGAGGGGGCTGGTGGTTCTGGAGATGAGGAATGGCGAGAGTGCGTGGCTCCTGAAGATGTAAGTTTTCTTTCCTTATTTTCTTTGCAACTTGATTTTAGATGAAGCTTCGTTACTTTAGGAAGTTATTTTCTTCATCTTGCAGCTTGCAAAGAAAGGAACTGGGGTTCCTTCTCCACAATATAGCCCTGGTGGTACTGCTATCGGGGCTGCTGCTGATTCTCCTCGCGAACCAGGGGAAATATCTCCAGGCCAGCAGGCCATGAATAAGGCACTGGACATAGCCTTTCATTCTCCAATCCAAGTGCCAATAAGGGAGACTACTGATACTCCGAAAAAACAAAAGAAGCCAAGGCAACGAAGGAGGAAATCCATAGCTAAACTTTTCATTAGCAGTGGTAAGTCCTTCGAACAATCATGAGTTTATAATCATAATCATATAGTTACTCATATTTCTGAGGATTGCAGGGGCTTCTTCAATTTCCCCCTTGAGGGAAAGGACTGACCCTCCTTCAAAGGTCGTGGAAGGTGCTGTAGAACAATCACAGACCCAGGCTGACTTGGTTGCTCCTGGAGAAGAGCTACCATTCATTCCCAGTATCCGTCCTACTACTGAAGATGTTGTCCAGGGTCAGGGGTTGCAAGATATAATTTGGCAAGAAGACGTAGCAAATGTTCCCACTGGTGAGACTAACCAAGATTCTGAAGTATCATTGGATGAAATGATGAATCAAGGAATGACTTTTGAAGAATTTTATGATCATGCTAAGTTTTCATGTGATTTAGAATACCTTGGGCGTGAGTGCTACCCTTCGCCCAAATTTTTTTAAAAAAATATACTTCTAACCATGATGGAAAATAACATGCAGTTTCTTCCGTAGAAGCCGATGAACTGCCAATGCCCGAAGAGGGTGTGGAAACTGATGTCAACCCTATCATTGTAGAAACATTAGCTCAAGTAGAGCTAAATCTAATAAACTCTCCTGAGACCCATCATGAAAATCCTGTTGAAACTGGGAAAGATGGGGAGAAGTCTTCTCAGGTTGCTGAACCACCATTGGGTAATGGATAACAATATTTGTGATTGTACTTTATTCGCAAGACAATCTATTCTTTTGTTATCCTTTGAAGCTGACTAAAACCTTTCAATTAATCATGCAGGACTATCAACTGCAATGACTAGATCTGAAGATGAGGCCTCAGCCTCTGCCCCAATGGGAATTGAAAGTGAAGAAGCACAAGTCAGGGGTGAAAGAGCAGGACAAGGCACCTCCCTAAGTCCGCTAATTCCAGATTACATACCCCCTTCTGACGATGATATTGAATCAGATCCAGATATGCTTAAAGCATTCAGCTTTTCACGAAGTAAGGCATGGAATAACATATGGAACATCATATCAGGGGTGCCTTTAGAAGAGCTACCATAAAAAATTTCTCGATTGTCATCCCAATTTGTTATAATGGGACTTGGTGGTTTTGGATATGAAAAGATCCATGCTGCAGTGAAACAGATCATTTTCAGGAGGGAGCAAGTGCAAACAAGTCACGACGATTTGACCAGAGTGAAATTGTCAGTCAACATAGGCGAATTTGAGGCTGCGATATCCCAGGCTGATGTTGATTATGCTGTCATGATGAAGGATCTGAAGAAAAAAATCAAAGAAAATGTCGTCCAGCAGGTGCAACTCCAGCAACAGTTAGATGCTGTTACTGGGGAACTTGATCAGCTTAATAAATCATTGGATGAAACTCATATGAATGGCATGAATTCCATTGCAGATGCTAAGAAGGCACTTCAGCAAGCTGAAAAGAGTGAAGCTGGTCAAGTGCACGAGCTTCAAGTAACTACTGATAAGGCTCAGGATGCTATACATCAAATGAAGACTTATGTTGACAATCTTCTGTAATTCTTGAAAAAGAGAAGAGACTCCAGTCTGTGGATGTCTTTCTATCTCCTTTGTATCAATGAAAAACACTTTTTTCTTCAATCATTTGTACCCGCATTCTTTCATTACCTGCTTCAATTTTACTTGAGCCAATGGGCCTAGTAAGCATAGTTTGATTTTTACTAGGATTATTACAAATAATCCTACAAACTTTGAATCTTTTAATTGCTCAATATTACCTAAATCATACAAAAATGTATATTTAGTGAGCTGGAACTTGACTTTTATTCAGAGTTCCTTTGTCTTTTGTCTTGGCAGTTTAAATTCATGCACGTCAGACATATAGGGGCTAATGTTTAAGGTCGAAAATAGCTTTGACCGAAATGGATTAAAAAATGGATTCAATTCCTTGACAATTTATCTGAAAACATATTACCATACTCATGTATGAGGGAAAAAATGTAAACTATGGCTTAAGAATATTTGAATCTGAGGAATGATATGAAGAAAGAGCTAAAAGGCATTAGAAGAAGTAGTTTCCAAGAAGGAAGTTACTATTATTTAACAAAACCCGTTAGGGGGTTGAAATATGCAGGGCCACCTATGGGAATTGGCTGCATGGTCAAATAAATAGAATCTTTTGGCTGACAAGTCTGTTATGTGGACTGTTTATGCAAGGCCACCTATGTGCACGTGCTGCATAGTCAGGCAAAAGAACTCCCAGAAATTTACTTTCCTAGTGCTAAATGCCAGTGAAAGTTTATGGAGATTCAAATTTTCTAAAGTATAGAGTTTGTAGTATGGAAAGAGGTACTTGAATATGGAGAAGATATTTCCAAACAAGAATATCGAAGAACTGGATGAATATCACTCCTACGAAGGTCTGACCCAAACATAGGGAAGAAGAATAAACCATAGACTTGAATACTTTCATATCATGAAAAAGGATACGGGACAAATATCTTAAGGATGGCTATTTTTTGCGGATCCCTTCATATTTTCGTTTAAGACAAATAAGGAAAAAAGAGGCATTCTTCCCAAGAATGAAGTTACTATTATTTAACAAAACCCGTTAGGGGGTTGAAATATGCAGGGCCACCTATGGGCATTGGCTGCATGGTCAAATGAATAGCATCTTTTGGCTGACAAGTCTGTTATGTGGACTGTTTATGCAAGGCCACCTATGGGCACGTGCTGCATAGTCAGGCAAAAGAATTCTCAGAAGTTTGACATTTTTGTGACTAGAAGTCATGAAAAGGGTTATGAAGATCTGAAAATATTTAAGGTTATGATTATAACACATAAAGATGGGTATTGTCCAATGTATATAGAGATGCATAGGTTAATGAAAAACCATAATCATGTTGTGGCTGGGTCCTGAATTGAAAACTTGGACTTCACTACGTATCTCATAAGAATGAGAATCAATCCATACGTAGTTCTTGAAATGCAGTTTAACGTCGTGCAGGACGAGAGTATGAGTGATCTTAGTTTAGGGTCATAGAATTCGGACCATAATAATGAATACACAGTGTGTGTTTTCATGAGGACTTTTCAGCCAAGGGACTGAAAGTGAAATTTGGGGTTAGGCCCAAAAGACTTGGGACTGGATTCGAGGGACACTCGAATGTTCCTACGTATCCCATAAGGATGGGAATCAAGTCCACGTAGTTCTAGAACTACCCTTTGTACAAATTTGGTTCGTACATGTGAAGGATGAAAGGGGACTTTAGTGCAATGATGGTTTTACCTGAGATAAAAAGTTTAGGCATTACCATGTATGCACGTAGTCTTTTGAAAATGAAACATGATTTTTAAAAAAAAAATCAATGTCAATAATGGTTCCTTCTCAAATGAGGAAATCAAAGAATATTGTAGTTTATTGTTGTACCGGACAAAAGTGTTGTATATTTTAACGTCATATAACAAGGAAGAAAGTGAATCAATGTAAAGATATTGATTCCAGGGGCGGTTTCACAAATCAACATCATATGAGGTTGTGGTGAACCGATGTGAAGAGATTGTTTTTGGGCTTGAACCTTGGGAGGTTGCCTACATACCCATCCTGGAGGGCGAGAATCAAAGTCCGTGTAGTTCAATTAAAGAATGAATTAATGATCAAATTGTTTTTGGGGACAATGATCTAATAAAAAATGTTGTTGGGACTTACACATGGTTAGTGGCCCAAAGGGAGTGTTATGGTTGATGTTCGCTCTATGCTCACGTGATTCATACTTGGTGTGAGAAACAAGAGGTAATAAGAACCTTAACGATGCACAGTTTAATGTCATGTGGGACATAAAAAATGGGACTATGCAGTTTAAAGTCTTGCAGTTAGGACTATTGGTGTTGCACAGTTTAGTGTCATGTAGCAGGGACAAAAATACAGTTTAATGTCATGTAGGACATATCAAGGACTTTCTGTACAGTTTAGCGTCATGTAGTTAGGACGATGGGGACAATACAGTTTAACGTCATATTGGACGAAAGGGGGACTGTGCAGTTTAATGTCATGCAGTAAGGACAAAAGAGTGTACCATTATAACATCATGTCGGATGAAAGTGCGAATAGTTTAAGGTCATATGCATGGACCGTGATTGGTGCAGTTTAATGTCATACTGGACCTTTGAGATTTTATAGTTTAACGTCTTTTCAGATGTGAGGGACTTTTATACAGTTTAGCGTCATGTAGTTAGGACGTCACAGTTTAACGTCTTGCTGGACATAAAGGATTTGAAAATAGTTTATGGTCATATACATGGACCAGAGATGATGCAGTTTAAGGTCATGCTGGACGGTTTAGGGAACTTTTTCACAGATTAATGTCGTGTGGGACGAAGTTGCAGTTTAAAGTCATACTGGACCATTGCTGTACAGTTTAAAGTCATGTAGCTAGGACTAAGGTGAACCAATATGAGGATATCAGTTCTGGGGACTTTTTTACAGTTTAACATCATGCTGGACGTTGGAAGTGCCACACAGTTTAATGTAATGTTGCTAGGACACAATATAGTTTAATGTCATCTGGGACATTGAAGGTGACACATTTTAATGTCATGTTGGATGAAGTTTCAGTTTAAGGTCATACTGGACCATTTCTGTTCGAACCAATTGTAAGAGTCTTGGTTATGGGAACAATATTTTGTGTTTATACAAAATACTTCTTTAGAAATATGGCATTAGTTGGAGTCGTGATGTGTTCTCCATCCATTGAGATCAAAGAATACGCTCCATTGGAGTAGACCTTATGTATTGAATAAGGTCCTTCCCATTTTGGTTCAAGCATGGGAGGCTTCTTTCCTGGTATCATTGGTGCTCTGAGAACCAATACCAATTCTCCCTGAATGAATGAACGAAGACGAACTTTTTTGTTAAAAGCTCGTGCTATCCGATTCTGATAGATTTCCAAGTGGTGCAAAGTGCACAATCTTTTCTCATCTAACTGTTCCAATTCATTAAACCGCTTTTGGGATTGCTCATCTGTTGATAACTGATCACAAATGGCTATTCTGAGTGAGGGCAATTGAACTTCAATTGGAAAGACTGCTTCTGTTCCATATACCAATGAATATGGAGTAGACCGCATTGCATTGTGAGTGGTAGTCCGATAAGCCCATAAAGCAAGAAAGAGTTTATCAGGACATGACCTCTTATCTTTATCCACCATCTTTTGCAATATATTTGAAAGATTTTTGTTGAAGACCTCTATCTGGCCATTAGCCGCTGCATGATATCGAGATGAATGGTTGGACTTAATGTTGTATTCTTGATACAATTTCTTTACCTCAGAAGAACATAAGTTGGTGCCGTTGTCCGTCAATATGGTATGAGGGACACCAAATCTAGTAATGATGTTAGAATTGATGAAGCTAACAATGCATTTAGAACTGACTTCTTTGAGAGGTACTGCCTCTGCCCATTTGGAACAGAAATCAGTAGCAGTAAGAATGTACTTAAACTGCTTGGCCGTAGCTGAAGGGTAAGGTCCCACCACATCCATTCCCCATGTGGAAAATGGCCATGAGTATTTAGTTGTATGAAGCAACTCTGGAGGTTGATGAATGAAGTTGGAATATACTTGGCATGAATGACACTTCTTTGTGAAATTAACACAATCTTGTATCATTGAAGGCCAAAAGTATCCAAGCCTTCGAATTTGATCAAACAGTCTGTGTCCAGACTGGTGGGCACCACAAACTCCTGCATGCACTTCTTTTATGACCGCCATTGACTCTTCACCATCAATACATCTGAAGAGAACTCCATCAAAACCACGTTTGTAGAGAATTTTCTCGAGGTGGTTTGGACCATCATAAAGAGTAAAATTGACCACACGTCGCCAAATTTGTTCTTTCTCGGCTCTATCAGGTGGAAGGGTTCCATTTTGAAGGTATTCCTTGATAGGTGACATCCATCCTGTAGTATGACCATACGGGTCAGGAATGGGACTAATTTCATTAATTTCCTCTGTTCTGACTTGAACATAAGGTGAAATTGCACGACGGTGGGCAATACAGATGGTTGTCTCGTCCCGATTTGGATCTGCTAAAGTTGTGGCTATGTTAGCAAGTGCATCAGCTTGAGCATTTTGTGCTCTTGGTACATAAGAAAATGTCGGTTCTGAAGGGAATTCCGACATTAACTCTCTGACGTAATCATACAAAGGGATTAATTCTTCTTTTCTGATGGCATAATCCCCATTGACTTGTTTGATTACCAGGTCTGAATCACCTTTCACCTTTAAGTGATTCAATTGTTCTTGAAGTGCTAACTCCAAGCCGGTAATGAGAGCTTGGTATTCAGCTTCATTATTGGTACCACCTTCCCACAACAAAAAAGAATAAGGTAACACTGCCTTATCTGGAGAAATGAGCACAATTCCTAAACCAACTTTGTTGAATTTAGGATTTTCCATTTTCTTCCCTGTTGGACTTCTAGAAGCACCATCAAAATACATTTCCCATGTTTGAGGACTCTCTTGAATAGAGAAAACTTCCTCATCAGGGAGTTCGATATCTGAATACGTGTCTTCCATTGAAGGATGTTCAGCCAGGAAATCAGCCATAGCTTGGCCCTTAATTGCCTTTTGAGACACATACTAGATGTCGAACTGCTGTAGAATAACCGTCCACCTTGCCAGACGTCCTGTAAGCATTGGACGACTAAGGATGAATTTGAGTGGATTATTACGAGATACCAATTGGACCTCGTGATGTTGAAGGTAGTGTCTCAGTTTCTGAACTGCAAAGATTAATGCTAGGCAGCACTTTTCAATACTCGAATACCGGGTTTCCACTTCAAGCATAGTTCTACTGAGATAGTAGAGACTATTTTCATTCCCAGCATCATTCTTTTGAGCGAGAAAGGCACCCAATGATCGCTCTAAAGCTGTCACATAGAGGATAAGAGGCCTACCCTCAACAGGTGGCATGAGTATTGGTGGACTCAAGAGGTATTTCTTGAGAACATCAAATGCTTCTTGACATTCTTCAGTCCACTGGTAAGTGACTCCTTTCTTCAATAATTTGGTAAAGGGTAAACTTGTGCCTGCCAAATTGGCGATGAAACGCCGAATATAGGCTTAGTGTCCTTGAAGTCCTCTTAATTCTTTCAAATTCTGAGGAGGTGACATACCAAGGATTGATTTGGTCTTCTCAGGATCGACTTCAATACCACGATGGCGTACAACAAAGCCGAGGAATTTTCCTGAGGTTACACCAAAAGCACATTTTAAGGGGTTCATCTTCAAATTATGTTGTCGAAGCTTGTGGAATACGACTTCCAAATCAGTCAAGTGTTCAAAACGTTGTTTGGATTTAACCACCAAATCATCTACATAGCATTCAACAAACTTCCCTAGAAAAGGTTTGAAGATACGATGCACGACACGTTGATATGTTGCACCTGCATTCTTTAAACCAAATGGCATCACCCGGTAACAAAACACACCTTGACGAGCTCTGAAGGCTGTATATTCCACATCTTCTGGGGCCATTCGGATCTGATTATATCCAGAATATCCATCCATGAAAGAAAGTACTTCATAGCCAGCCGTCGCATCAATTAAGTGTTCTGTAATCGGAACTGGGAAATCATCTTTAGGACAATACCGATTAAGATCTCTGAAATCGATGCAAACCCTAATTTGTCCGTTCTTCTTCTTTACAGGGACAATATTAGCCAACCACTTGGGATATTGAACTTCTCTGACGATGTTAGCTTTGATAAGCATATCCACTTCAGCCTCGATTTTGGCAGCATAGGTTGGGTGTGTTCTTCTCGCGGCTTGCTTGAATCCTCGATGTTCTTTTGGCAAACCCAAATGATGGGTGGCAACATCAGGATCAAGGCCAGACATCTCTGTATAATTCCAAGCAAAAATATCTTTATTTTTCTTTAAAAAAGAAATATACATCTCTTGCTCTTCAAGGGTCATGGCCGCACTAATTAAAGTGGGGCGTGGATCTTTCTCTGTACCCAGATTTACTTCTCTGAGTTCATCCACAGTGGTAGAGATACCCTCTTCAAATGCTGGAGGAGCATCTCTAAGATCTTCTTCTTCCTCTTCATCATGTGTTATTTCTTCTGTTTCTACTTGCAAAGTAGATGAAAAAACGAAATTATCATGATCATAAGAGATGTCAAAATTTTCACATTTTGAAGAAGAAGCTTCCATTTCCGACCCTATTGATGATAAAGGGTCTTCTTTGGGAAATAAAGAGGAGATGATGGATTGATAATCGTCATCATTATTCACCTCTGGTGTTGCTATAACTTCTTCTGGCCTGATTAGCGAAGTATAGACTTGTTGGATTTCAGCAGACGAAATGAAAACGTCACCACTTATGCTTTCATCACTGCTTGGTAAGTTACCAATTTCTCCCATGTTGTCTGGCTCGATTGCCGTAATTGACATTATGGATTTTTCCATAAGAGTATTTTGATTTGGGCCTATTTTGTCAATTTGACTGATAGGTAACACATAATCTGTACTCACATGTGAAAATGGATTTATTTGAATTTTTTCCAAACCATACGGAGCATTAACTTTGGTAATTTCCTTCTTTGTAGATTTTTGTCTTCCCTTCATGTGATAAAATTCCGCCTCAATGTATTGAGACTCACATGTCTTGAACGGGGCCTTATCACCATACAATGGTCCAACTTGACCATCGAAACAGTATTTGATACATTGATGGTATGATGACGGAATAGCTGCATGCTGATGTAGCCAGGGACTTCCAAGCAAGATATTGAAAGCTGAGTCTTGATCAACAATCATGAAATCCGAATTGGAAACAAGATCTCCAAACTGAGTTCTGAGCGTATCTTCTCCCAGTGGTTCTTGTTCATTTTTATCATATCCTTGCAACATCATGGTAGAAGGAGATAAATCAGATTCTGTGAGGCCCAATCGACGAAGTGTGCGAATGGGCATGAGGTTGACTCCTGAACCATTGTCAATGAAAGCTCTTCAAACATCTATACCATTGACTTTTCCAGATAAGTACAAAGGTTTTATGTGCCCATGCACAACATCATCTTCATCTTTATCAGTAAAAGATATCACTGCATGGCATTCTGCAGGATTATTCTCTATGTGATAGATTTCAGCTACAGCAATTTCTGCTTCAAACTCTTGAGGACTTGACAAAGCTTCGATGAGTGCTTCCCGAAGAACTCTTGAAAGATTCAAAGCAACAAAAATTGATAACTTGGAAGGTACTTGGGCCAAGTGTTTCAATATATCATAATTTTGATCAAGAGGTCTGCGTTTCCCAATAAGAATATGTGGTTTAGCAGGTACCTTGGAAGCAGATGCTTTGGAAGCTGATGTATCTTGTATTGAAGTTGGCAACATCCTTGGTTTTGGAAAATTAGACTGATTAGATCCATTTACTTGCTGAGATAAAGAATATGGAACTTTTAATCAGTCTTCCAAAATAACTGTGCTGAAACTGAGTTGGCCATTGGAAGAAGAACTTGCTTGTTCTTTTTGAGCTCGCTGAAGGGCTCTACCACGAGTTTCTGCTGCATATACAGTGCTAGCAGGGGTAGAATTAGAGTAGTGGCTTCGGAAAGATCCATGTTTTCCCCTATATCTTGAACCTCTAGAACTTCCTCGGGTTCCCTTATTTGATACAGGGAATTCAGGCTCATCAAGACTGGAATATGAATCTGTTAATTGAATCATATTAACAGAACCAAAGATTAACTCTTCGTCTGATAAAGACTCTGCCTGGTTAGCCTGTTTAGGCTGTGCCGTTTGGTGGGATGGTTCCCGTGGCTTTGAAGTAGATGGCATGAAATCTGCCAGAGTCAAAGACAATTTAGGCTTTGATACATACTCATCTTCTCCTGATTCCTCTTTCTTATTTGAATTGAGCTGCCCTTTTGAGGATTTGTCTTTTGATGGAGGCTTTACTGCAACTTTTGTAGGAGACACAATTGGCTTCTTCAATTGTGTTCGCAAAATGGAATGGGTCCGATTGATTGTCTTTCTGACCATCCAATCATCATATTTTTTCGCAGTTTTTCTTTTGACTTCCTGCCACTCGCCTCCTTCCTCTGGATCTGTAGCGGTAATACACGCTACATGAGCTGAAGAACCCTTCAATTTGACTTGTCCCAAGTCGACCAACTTTTACAGGAGGTCTTTAAAGACAAAACACTCCTGGATGGGATGCCCCAACATTTGATGAAAGGGACAATAATTGGGACGGTCTTCATCTCCTTCCTTGTTTGGCCTCTTCGGCACTGGTAATTGAACCAAATTATTTTCCAGAGCTGGAATGAAGTAACCAGGAACATGCTCACTTCGGAAAGAGTATGTTTTACTCTTCATATCCTCAAATTGTTTTCGTCGTTGATCTTTTTGATCATTTGGACGAAAAAGCCTTTGTTGTTGGCGTTCAGGAGGTGGAGCCCTTCGAGAAGATGAAGGTTTTGAAGTAGAAATAGGTACAGGTGCCTGTTTAAGCATAACTGTAGCAGTTTCTGCTTTACCCATTCTTCTTCCTGGAGCTGATGGAATTAAACGAGATTTAACCTTAGCCTGTATAAGGGAATCTTCAATCTGTTGAGCGATTGAAGTAAGGTCTCGAAACCCTCCTGTGTATTTCACAGGGATCAATGGCGTGCGTAATTCGTCACACAAATTTGCCACACAGATTGGCAATAATTCCTCCTAAGGGAGTGCTAAACTCATGGAATACGTCAATCCCTTCCAACGAGCAATGAAATCAGAGACTCTTTCATTCTCCCTTTTCTTGCAGTTCGTAAGATCGAAAACTGTCGTTTTTGGAAAAGTTGAGCTAAACTGAAGAAGGAATTTTTGACGAAGATCCTCCCATCCGATGACTGACCGGGATTGCAAGCTTGTATACCAGACAAAAGCAGGTCCTTTCAAGGTTCGCACGAAGCATCTGAGTTTCACTGCTTCTTGCTGCTCTGGAGTTCCCATCATAGGATCACAACAAGACACGTAATGCGTCAAATGTTGTTCAGGGTCGCCTGATCCATTGAAAATAGGGAAATTAGGGTTTCCAAAACTGGATGGAGGAGAAATTGAATCTACCCATTCAGGGGAAACTTTCTTTTCAGGTTGAACTTGCACCCGTTTCCCCTCCATAGTTTCTAATCGAGCTGTTAATGACTCAATAGTAGTTATTATCTTTTGAGAAATGTCAGGTTGAACTTGGTTTTGGGTAGGTGCAATGAATGGAGCTTGGAAAGACGTGGTGGTTGGTGCTGCAACTGATGGTAGTGCTGCCAACCGTTGTTGCGTTTGACCCGTAGGATTAGACCTCTGTGGAGGTACTGAAAAAGGAGGATATTCTTGATCCATATCAGTAGTTACAACAAATTCCTTCGGCTGTCGGACTTCAGCAGTCTTAAGAAGAAGACTACTCTGAAGTAGTTCTGCATTCAACCTTCTTAATTCTTTCATTTCCTCCTCCTGTTGTGCAAACCTTTTCTCTAATGAGAGCGATTGACCTCCTTCAGAGGAAGGGTGAGAAGTAACGTGATTCTTTCCTTTCCCCTTATTGGATCCTTTTCGGAGAGGGGGAAGTGGGTTATTTGAAGGAATACCCAGATTTTGGGTAAGCCTTTGATTACGTGTGTGCACACCTTCTTAATTTAGGTCTGTGTGCGCAACTTCTTGTGTAGGAACCTCTTCGTCTGATCCCTCTGATTGAGCCTCATCTGGTGAATCAGCAGCAACAGCATTGATGAAATTAATGGATGCATATTGCATGGAATCCTTTCTATCAGCATTTCTGTGATATTGTCTCCTTCCATGTCCATGATGAGGCATGGAATTCCGTTGACTTGATCCCTTAGGAACCTCTTGGAGAACCGTCACTTGGAGAGAATCTCCTGACAGCTTGGCTCTTCGTTCCTCTTGAGGCTTATTCCTTAATCGAGAGAATACTGACTTTCTCTGAGGGAGGGATTGAGGATTTGAAAAAGTCCCCAGTCCGGTGGACTGGGGACGTTCCTGCTATTTCCACTCAACTCCTCGAATCCCATTCGTTGATTCTGGGGGTTGGGTTAGAGAAGTCCCCAGTCTGGCAAGCTGGGGTGTCTCTTGACATGCTATGTCTGAGATCTTCTTGAAATCTCTCTTGATCTTGCGAATCTTAGTTCGGAAATTAGCTGGATGCATTAACCTGTATCCACTTTTATCACCTGGTTCAACAGACCGTTGGATGATTTCCGAAACTTCTGTCATTTGATGACGTGTTTGCTCCAGAGGAGAGGCTTGTGCAATATTCTCGCCTGCTTGATGTAGGAGTAATTCAAAAACTTGTTCTCTATATACTTGATTTTGAGAGGAACTAGTTGAAGACTGTTCTTGAGAAAGCTTTTTATTATGAACAAAGCCCATTGACTTTGGCCGGCCATGGGCAATAACATTACATGAGACCATTTTCGGCGGGCTTTGCTGACCGAAAAGCACTGTGAAATGTAGTGCTCCGTGAACACCCCATCCTCTGATATGAACATAAGATGGAGCATTGGCAATTAACTGACGCAATCTTCTTAGTGCGCCAAGGCATGAACGTTGAAGGGTTCTCTATTGCTTTTCGGCCTTTGGATACCGAGAGACTGATAGAGATGCCAAATCAATCTGGCGTTGTAACCCTTCTATTATCTTAAGATGATTTTCATATTCATCGTAAGATAATACCTTCTTCTTTAATTGACAAAGAGTTTTCCATATGTTGAGACGAATATCATGGATTCCATCATCCGTCAACATCTTTGGAATGTCGTACTGGGAGTCAGCCAAAGGCCAAAACATGACTGGTACTTCACCTTTTGCCAGTTTTTTCCTCATGTTCAGCATTTCCTCTTTATCATTAAATGAAAATTCTTATACCTGTTTGGACCAGAGTTGGTGTTTCCTTGTTGCTTCATCGGATTCAACAAGATTGGTAGAGAAATCATTATTCATGCTGGAAGATGAATGACCCAGGGATGGTTCGGAGAATAACCTGAACCCCAGGCTGTCATCTGAGGGAGAAAGAGTTTCACCTACCGATAGTAAAGCATCAGACATGACTGGTTTTATGTTTGAAAGTGCCTCGAGATAGGAGGGCTTTCTTGTCACAACATTGCCTTCTAAAGAATTTTCTAGAAAACGCGAATCACTACTACGGAGAGGACTTTCGCAGCGAAGTTCATCACCATGAGGAGGACCGTCATGATGGGTTACAGCAAAAGAGGAAATCTCTGGCTCCTTGGTCTTCTGACCACACAGAGGGTTCCTGTGGCTCTCATCTGAAGAAGAAACTTCAAGATTGACCGAATTTTCATGAAGCAAGTCTTCATGAGGAAGTGTCTGTTGAAGACCTTCAGAATTAATGTTCCCGTTATTGGGAACTGAGGGAGTAGAATCTTGAATTCCGACAGATAAATGTCTGAGGGCTTCAAGAACTCCAGCATCGAGCAAGGCCTTGTTGCAGATTGGCCTTTGATCTCCTGACTGTGCTGGGCGGATATTTTTCTTAGATGCCTTCTTACTCGCTTTAGAAACCACTTGATGACGAATGTGATTCCTCTGAGCAGGTGTATGTGCCTGATCAGGAAAGATGTTCAGGTTAGGCTGACGATCTCCACTCAAATCAGGTGTATGTGCCTGATATGGTTGTCCGTATGATATGGGGGAGTATGCCCCATAACCCTCTTGGACTGGAACAGATGTGTGTGTCTGTTCTGGAGTGAATCGTTGATGTGTCACTCCATTGCTAGGGATAGATTTATGTGTCTGTCCCTGAGATGATGCTGAAGCTGTTATTATATCCTGGCAAGCATCCAGAATATGAGAAGGAATTTGCTTCTGCTCTTTCACCATTGACAAAATATGTTTGGTGACTTCAGCCGCCGGAACGGGGATATACGTCCATTCCGGGCTTGGAGTAGGTGTATGTGCCTTCTCCTGTCCTCCTTTTCCTGTCAGTGAATCCTGACAGTACTCAAGTGTGGAGGCATAGAGTTGAGTCTGCCTCCTGTTTGTCGTCGGGACTTTCCGACTGACTTCTCCGGGCGCTACCAAGCGAGACTGTTGGTAGGCCTGATTAGTATTAGCAGGTGTATGTTCCTACTGATTACACTTCGCCAAACGCGGTTGACGAGATCCATCATATGTTGTCAGACGAGCCTGCTGACTAACTGATGATGTATAAGCAGGTATATGTTCCTGCCTATGGTACTCCGCCGGAATTGCCTAGCGGGATAGGCTTGATGCTGCCAAACGAGTCTGCTGGACATCAGAATTAAAACGAACAGGTGTGTATGCCTGCTCGTTGTTTGCCACCAAGTTTGGTTGGTGGACTTCTCCGGAGATGGCAGGGATGACAACCTGCTTATTATTAACCGGATTCCGTCTCTGGCGGTTCATCTTGCCTGCTCGGGTTCGAGGAACTTGAGCTGAATTCCTGGAGTCGGTACCCTCATCATGTTGAGGGCGCACTACCGCACGAGTCTGGCGGCGATTGTTGATGGGAGCCCTCGAGAAGGACTCCTGTCTTTTTGAATTAAGGTCCTGCGGGACCTGCTCATTCACTTCCTCAGAGTAAGGGAGTGAATGGAAATTGCTTTCCGGGGATAACAACCCGAAACGGTTGGAGACGGTAGTCAGCACCGCCTGCTTCTTGATTGTTGGCCGCCGTTGTCCGGACGACCAGGTAGAGTTGTTAACATGGAGGGCTTGACGAGCGGCCTCCAGACATGGGATAGTACCGTTGCGACGATACTCCTTAACCAGTGCATTAGAAACACAATGTTGAAGACGCTGAGTTGGTGATGTCATCCTCAGAGCGGATGACATTCCAGCAGGAGTAGCAGCATTGGTTTTCACAGCAGCAGACCTCACAGTAGAGGTGTTTACAGCAGCAGTATTCACAGGGGTGAATTTAAGGAAAGCCATTTTTGTAGAAGATCTTGAGAAAAGAGTGCATGTTCCATGTAACAGATATAATCAAGATGAATCCAGCCACTGCATCTTTTGGATGAGCACATGTCAATGATTACTTTGTTGTCCCAAGGGGCTTTAACAAATAAGAAGAACATCACTTTCACTTGGTTAAGGATTCGCGTCGGGTTCACCATTTTAGTTTCGCACGGAATCCGGGGATGACCTCCTGGATGGGAGATTCAAACATTCTGATCGGTTTCTAACGGGTTTGTTCGTAGAACCGGAAACATCCAATGATTCCACATCCGTTTGGACCTACTTTCCAAAGGCAGGCGCTCATTAGCTTGTGGACTAATGAGGCTTAGGAATTTTCATTGGTCGAGAGGATGGGAGGTCGGACTCATCACACCTTTTTGAGGGGAATTATTGTCTACTTCGGGACTGTCTTTATAGATTTAAGTTATGTTCGTGAATCCTTATTACATTACCAAGTATAAAAATGTGCTTTCCTTTAGTTTTAACAATCAATGATTAAATATGCAAGAAATTTAGAGAATCTTTTATATGTATTCGAGGTTATTCATCAATAGAGAATCATCTACATCTATTTAGAGATTCTTGGTCAATGGTATCCTTCAAAACATTTATATAAAAGTCTCTTGGTCATTAAGATGACCAGGCTGGTTTTAAAGCCACTCAGTGGGGCACTTGAAGTTTATCATCATTCAGAAGGACAGAGATTATTTCAATGTTGGGATCGAACCCATAAATGGGCTACCTACGTATCCTTTGTTTTGGAAAAGGAATCAGAACCCACGTAGTTAGAGAAATGGAGTATGATGTTTATGATTGATGGCTCAAAGATGAATGTCATAATTACTTTTACACTTTAAGCTCACGTGAGTCATGCTCGGTGTGAGAAACAAGAGGTACTAGTAAAATTTAGACAATTGTGCCATGAAAGATGCAATCATAAAAATTTGTTTGGGGCTTATGTATGGATGACTGCCCAGATAGATGATGGTTTAGGATCTACATTTAGGGAGAAAATCCATGAACAGGGTCCATAAAGTTATATGTGCTTCATGGAGATTTGAATACTCTAATCTTGGGGCTTACTCCTAAGGAGGATGCCCAAGTTAGGAGGGGACTTATGATTGGGTTTTACTCCTGAAAAGGAAACCCAAATCAAAGGTAAATTATGACTGGTTAAGAGAAATTTAAGGGGACTTGGGGTTTACTCCTGAAAAGGAATCCCAAGATTATGACTGAGTCTTATTCCTGAAAAGGAGACCCAGGTTAGGGATTAAGGTTTGGGGCTTACTCCTGAGGAGGATGCCCATATTTGAGGTTGGGGCTTATTCTTAAGAAAGATGCCCAAGATTAAAGGACTTGATTGGGGCTTACTCCTGAGGAGGATGCCCAAGATTGGGAACTTTAAGAATTTGGGGCTTACTCCTGAGGAAGATGCCCAGATTAAAGGTTTTATAACTGGGGATTATTCCTGAAAAGGAGACCCAAGTTAAGATTCTCTCATCTTAAAGGATGAGGTTGAATGAATGAACTCTCCGTATTTTAGTGACATAAGGATATTTAAATCACTAGACTTTGAGAGAGATTCCACAGAATTCCTTTCAGATAAGAAAGTCAAATCAAGAAATCATGCCATAAATGGCTTTGAAGAGTGTCTTGAAGACTGAATCTTGAAAAGGAAAGGTGAAATGGCTTAAGAGGGGTAAAAATGGGCAAGATGGGCAGCCAAAATGATAGGGGCACGCAAGTCTTGCAAGTCGCGCAAGTCTTCCGTGGGCGCGCAAGTATTGGTCGCGCAGGTATACCTGCGCGACACATGGTGTACTTGAGCGATTTTCAACCAGCAATGAAATACTTGAGCGACTCTTTTTTAAACCCTTCATAATGTTCTCGAGGTTCTTCCAGGAAAGGAACGCGCAAGTTATATTGAAGGAAATAAGTCGGCGCGCTAGTGTTTGATAAGTTTCAACACTTATGCCTTCCTTCTTCTCTTTAGATCTTCCGTTCTACGTAAAAAATTACCTTAGAAGTCTTCCGGAAGCTTTGAGAAGAGACTTGTGCGTCGGGAGCTTCAATCCGAGTTTCTGGAAAAAGATCAATCCTCTCGAATGGGGGGCCCACAGGGTCTATTTATAGGAAAAATAAGACCCCGGGCGGTTACCGGGCGGTTACCAATTAGGTCGCGCAAGTCACCTGCGCGACCAAGGGTTTCGCGCAAGTGTACTTGCGCGACAGTGATAAAACTTGCGCGGTGCTTTTTCTTTTGATCCTGTGTTCATGCCTTTGTCGATTTTTGATGTTTTCTTCAAAGGTTGAAATCACTTTGAGCTCAGATATTCCCTTTTCCGATCTTTAGATTCTGTGACGAAAGGAGCGTCAACAGTGGCCCTGACACAGCCATCACATGACCTTATATGGTAAATAAGTACACCGCGTCTACACATAGGGTACACGACGTTTACTTCAAAAATTTATGGAAACTCCTCTTTTCTCACAAAATCTAGAAAAAAGTAAAAACATACCTGAAAATAAGGTATGGGTTCTGTCACAATACATGTTAGAAAATAGTCATATCAATAGAGCACAATAGATGTATAAAAACAAAGGCATGATAAATAATGATAATCATAACATGGAAATGTGACAACGATAGTTAACAACGAATTAGCCTGAGCCACGTCTCATTGCACATAGATCATGAGTAAATCCTCATTGCACATGAAGGATGAGTAAAACCTCATTGCTCTTGAATTAGCATGTGTAAACACCCATTTCACATGACCTATCATGTTAATATACTTAACCTAATGCACTGGATCACTATAAGGTCACACTCTTCTTAAACATTTCATTTCATGCATAAGTGTGCCACATAGATCATATAACTTGGATTCATAAAACATAATAATTTTTTCCAAGATAATGAAATTTGGAATTCATACATGGAATTTTATAATCAATAAGTAAATTTTCATAAAGGTGAATACCCTTGATAGAGAAATGGGCATGGTATTCAGTACACAATGACATTGGCTTAGAAAATCGGTGAAATTTCGGTAGCGTAACGATGTGACGTAAGAATTCATAAAAATGGTTGAGGAGAGAGAAAGTGACATCTCATAATATGTACATGAAATGGATAGTAAGGGAGTTATATAGATACACGTACCAATAATTTAAATTGAATTTAGCATCATGATACAAAATAATTTTATGTATGTAAAAGAAGAGGGAGAAATTTCTTTCGGAATTTCGGCATAGAAACGGGTGTACATGGGAGACATTTAATGAGAAACAAAGGGGTATCCCATCATTCAAACATAAATTGGGCAGTATGGGGGAGGTTTGAAACCATACCCAAACATTTATAATTGAAATTAATATTGAATAACAACAATAGGAATATTGGGAAAAATGAGAAATGAAGAAAAAACCTTACATGGAAGTGTGCTTCCAAAGGCTTGATAGAGGCTTGAGAGAGGCTTCTGGGGAGATTGGGGAACCTGGGGAGGATTTTAGAGAGAATATTGAATATGTAGGAAGAACTCCATTGGATTTTAGTGAGGAGAATGTGGGATCTTGGGTTGGTTTAAATAGGAAATGTGAAGGAATTTTTTATTAATTAGTTTTGGGACACCTCACATTAAATTAATCCAAACCACAAACCATCCCATGACTTTTGGAAATGGATTTTGGAGAAGGGAAGTTGAAAAAAATATTTTATTTTGCCAAATTCTGAACATCTTAAAATAATGGGGTTTCTTATGTGGAGGTGAGGCACACTCCCAAGGAAAACTATTTAAAAACACAATATCTTTAATAAGCCTTGTAGGGTCCATTATTGCATTTTAAAATTATTCAAACACACCCAAAATCACATTATTTTAATTTTGAAAAATATATTTTCGTAAAATAAGGCTTATTTTATTTTATTACATCACTATTGGATCCTTATGATGTCATAAAACACATTATATATTTATACAGTATTTAATTTTTTTCCAAAACATTTGATTGTCTCAGTAATTTTTGAAAAAATAACCATTGAATATTTTCGACATCCTGATTCTAGAAATAATATTCATTTTATCAAAATAATTTTATAAATATGTTAATTTTCACTTTTAAAATATAAACCAACATTTATCGAAAATTCATTGGTTTTGAAAAAAATGGCTTTCACACCATAATGAAAATTTCAATTACATTCATAAAATTATACAATCATTTATATTTAATAAAAATTAATTTAATAATAATATTATTATTTTATTATAATAATATATAATTTAAAAATCCATTAATTCATCCATATATATTTCTTAGTTGATCATTAACTAAAAATACTATTTGTGATTTAAAAATTATTTACAAGTTAACAATAACAAAATGTATGTAAATTCATTATTATATACAAAAATAAGATACATAACCATAGTGCTAAGGTCTTGTTACATAACCCCTTATAACACCCACATAAGACCGAATAGTAAGGTGTGCGATGGTGACAGACTCTTGGGGTGACTCGGATAACATTTCACTGGTTGTAATCTCTATCTAATTCCACTTCTCTTGTAGGTGGCCCCGATCGAGCATAACCTATTGAAACTCGGCTTGGGATTGGTCCAGAGTGAAGCCCAATTTCCATGCTTCGACAAATGAGCTTTTATGGGGAACGTCTACCAGATGAGGCCACCGCGTCCTTTGTCCTAGTAAATTGGATTTGTTAAAGAAAAATATTTATACTAATCTTGTGATCACTATTCAACAGCCATATTGGCAACGATCATAATTATTAATAGTACTATTAAAATTCAAAAACAGAAAATGAAATAATTTGAACTTTTATATAAAAATTTTACATAAAATGACATTTAATTAGATCAAGAGGGATTTCCATTAATGAATGTTTTATGTCGTTACAATCTACCCCCCCCCCCTTAAAAATTTACCCCCTTGAAATTTTCTTTTCCCATACTAAAATAGATGTGGGTAATTTTGCTTCAACATTTCCTCTGATTCCTGTGTCACTTCTTTAAACATGTGGTTTAACCACAACACCTTGATGAGGGGCATTGTGTTATTTCATAGAACATTTTCTCTACGATCTAATATCTTCACTGGTTGCTCCTCATAACACAGATCATCCTATAACTGTACCACCTCTGAAGAGAGTACATGTGAAGGGTCTTGTATGTACTTCCATAAGTGAGATACATGAACGACATCATGTACATTGGCCATGGTAGGTGTAAGTGCTAGTCGATAGGCGATAGCCCCGACACGATCATGACTCTCAAAGGGGACAACGTAACTTGGACATAACATTCATTTATTTCCAAACCTCATGACCTTTTTCCATGGAGATATGCGTAGAAATACCTTGTATCCAACATCAAACTCAACATCTTGTCGACGGTTATCTACATAACTCTTCTGTAGACTCTAGGATTCCTTGATATTCTGGTGAATAGTTTTCACCTTCTCCACCATTTTTTCCGACCATTTCGGGTCCAAGCAGCTAACCCTCACCGACCTCATCCCAACACGCCGGTGTTCTGCACCTTTTCTTATAAATGGATTCATATGGTGTCATTTGGATGCTCGAGTGGACACTGTTATTATAAGAGAACTCAACCGGAGGATGATATTGATCCCATCCTCCTATAATGTCCATTGTTCATGCTCTCAACATGTCCTCATGTGTTTGGATAGTCTACTCTGATTGGCCATCAGATTGAGGATGATAAGCCGTACTGAAGTTCAGTTCAGTATTCAGAGAATTTTGAATAATTTTCCAAAACATAGAGGTGAATCTTGGATCTCAATCGGAGACAATAGATAATTATACTCCATGCATCATTACCACTTCCATGGTATATATCCATTCAGTTGATCCAATGAGAAATCATCCCAAATAGAAATGAAGTGTGCAGCCTTTATAAGACGATCCACAACAACCCAGATTGCATTATTGACTTTGGATGTCTTTGGAAGTCCAGTGAAAAAGTACATGGTGATGTTCTCCCATTTCCATTCTAGTATGGGAAATGCTTGCATCATACCCTTAGACATCTGCCTCTATGCATTCACTTGATGACACACCAGGCACTTTGATGTATATTCAGTGATCTCCTTCTTCATATTACCCCACCAATAATGCTCTCAGAGATCTCAATACATCTTGGTGTTTCATGGGTGTGTAGAGAAATTTAAACTATGTGAATCATCCAAAAGTTCCTTCTTCATCTTTGGACTTGATGGAACACACAGTCTTTTCCCAAATATCACAATTCCATCTTTATTATCATTAAAATCTGAGAATTTCTCTTTTCCAATAGCTTCCACCTTTTCCTGAATTCCCACATCATCTTTTTGTGCATCCTTTAACCTCTCCAAAAGTGACAGTTGAGAAATAATTTGTGAAAGGATTGATGATGTTATCTTCTTTATGATTCCCATGTACATCTTCATCAAATCTAAGAATAATGGATCATTTAAAATTCTCATCAATGATAGAATTGGTGGGTCCTTTCTACTTAGGGAATCTGCAACCTTGTTCACATTCCCACAGTGGTAATGGATTGAGAAGTCATAGTATTTTATCATCTCTAACCATATTCATTGGCGTATGTTCAACTCTTTTTGTGTGAATATATACATGAGTCTTTTGTGGTCCATATATATTTCACACTTCTCCCCAAATAGATAGTGTCGCTAAATTTCCAAAGTGAAGATCACTACAGCCAACTCAAGGTCATGTGTTGGATAGTTCTATTCATGAACATTCAATTGCCTTGAATCATAGGCAATGACTTTGTAATTTTTCATCAAAATACATCTCATGCGCTTCATCAATGCATCACTGAATAACACAAAAATTTCTCCACTTGTGGATAAAGTGGGCACGAGCACAGTGATAAGCCTCATTTTCAACTCCTTGAAGCTTTATTAACATTAATTACTCCAAGAAAACATTACTACCTTTCGAGTTAGCTTTGTAAAAGGGTTGTACATTCGTGAGAAATTTCTCACAAGTCGTCGATAATAACCAGGTAACCCGAAGAAGCAACAGATATCTGTTAACGATGTTGGCCTTGGCCATCCCTCAATTTCATCTGTTTTGGAGGGATCCATAGATATCCCATTGATTTTGATGATATGACACAAGAATAAGACCTCCTTCAACCAGAACTCACACTTGATGTAATTTGCATAGAGCTTCTCCTTCTGCAAGGTCTCGAGTATAGTTCTTTGATTCTCCTCATGAATCTCCTTGGTTTTTGAGTATATCAGAATATAATCTATAAATACTTCCACAAATATGTCAAGGTAATCTATGAAGACTATATTAATCAATTCGATGAATATTACTGGAGCATTAATGAGTCCTAAATGCATTACTATGAATTCATAGTGCATGTATCTTGTATGAAAGGTAGTATTGGGGATATCTTCATTCTATACCCTTACTTGATAATATCCCGACCACAAATCCACCTCGGAGAAGTATTGTGATCCACATAGATGATCGAACACGTCATCAATTCGTAGGAGATGATACTTTTTCTTTATCATGATTTTGGTGAGTTCACAATAATCGATGCAAAGGCACATTGACCCATTCTTTTTCTTGACGAAGCGAACTAGTGCACCCCATGGTGAAGCACGTGGGTGTATAAACCCTTTATCCAGATTCCCCTATAGTTGTTTCTTCAGCTCCTAATGCTCCACAACAAACATTCTATATAGAGTCTTGGATATTGGTAATTCCCAGGTATAAGTTCAATTGAGAATTCAACATCACTTATAGGAGGCAGACCAGGAAATTCCCGGGGAAATACTTTAGTAAATTCCCTAACAATCGGCATGTCTTCTAGGATGGATGCCTCCTTAGACTCAATCATCTGACCTAGATACGCATGCCCATAGGGTAGTAATATCAATACTTGAGATGATGGAGCTAAAGAAGATTAATCTTCCACCTTTCACGTGTAATGAATGGGCGGTCGATTCTCCACATGGAGAGTGGTTTCCCTCTCACGACAATTTATGTTGGCTCTGTATAAAGAAAGCCATTCCATGCCATGAATTGCACCAAATCCCACCAGAGGGAGTATTATGAGTTTCTTCGGTATGTTTAATCCACATATTATGACAATGGAGGAGTTATATTCATGGGATGCAATAATTTCTACATTTTTCATACTCACAAACATCTTCACATCCATGATTTGTAGTGGTACTGGGATTGTTCTACTGAACATTCACGATATAAAAGAATATGTAGAACCTGAATCAAAAATTACATTCTATATTCTTGAATGAATAACTAGCGTACCTGTCACCACTTAGTTTTTGGGGTTCACTTCGGCAGTAGTGATCGCAAAATCTCACCCTAGTTTTCTTGGAGGTTGTTGGTTGCCTTCGAAAACCCTTGTCTTAGGGCTCTGATTTTCAATATTCCCTTGTTCTTTGCTGGTGTAGAAATGAACAATTAATTGGGGTTTGAATAGGTCTTTCCTCTCCTCTGTAATAGCTGTGTGTTTTCCTTGCCAACAATTAACAGTCTGGTGCCCTTCTCTTCCATAACTAAAGAATTTCCTTATCCCCTTCAGGAAATTTCTAGGGTTCTTCCATCAGCACATTTGGTAAGTTGGGTGTTGTATATTCACAACACCATTGGATTTATCCATTAGACTAACAGAATTAAAGTCCACCTTACTCTTCTTATCCCCACGATACCCCTGGGATTCTACGATCTCCATTTCGACCTTGAGGGCACATCGTACAATATCATCTTAGCTTTCGAAGTCACAGATTGCTAGTGCTTTCTGTAGGCTAGGTTTTTGCCCACCAAAGAAGCGATCAACCTTGCATTCGGGGGTAATGAAAAAGCTGAAAGCATATCGTGCAAGCCTTGTGAAGTATTCCTCATAAACTCCAACAGATTAATCATCTTTTTTCATGATGGAATGGAAGTCCCTTTCTATGTTAAGCCAGAGAGTACGTGGAAAATATTTATCAAAAAAAATCTTCCGGAAATCCTTCCATTCCAAACCCGTGATCTCTTCCTTAGGCTTCGTATTTTTTATCAATGTCCACCATTGATCAGATTCACCTTCCATACGATAAGAAGAAAGAAGAACCTTCTGTTTTTTAGAACATTGAAGGATGGAAAGAACTTTTCAATGGAATTAATCCATTTTTCAGTGATTGAGGGATCAGATGATCCATTAAAAGTAGGAGGCCTTTGCCTCATGAGGCTCTCGGTAGAAACTTGTTCTTTTTAGGGGGGGGGGTTGAACATTCCTCTTGAACCATGTTTCTATTCAAAGAATGAGTTAGATGAGAGTGAATTGTGACAAATTTATTAATTCTCGCTCCTAATGTATTAGATATCTTATTAGTATAGTCAACACATTGATCTTCACACCGGTTTTCAGCCCAAGTCCTCTAATTACTGGTCATTGGCAGGAATAAAAGGAATGTTAGGTTTAACAAAAAAGGGTAATACAAGGACTAAACTAACTACCTATAAATAAATTTTAATTCCTTAACATATGAATCTATTGGCTTCTATCTATGTTAACCATGATCTACTTTCAAACATATATTCTTATTGAAATTTTTTGTCCCTTAAAAATGTTTTCTACTAAGCATGTGAATTTACCAGATCATATCAACTTGGAGTGTCATAACCAAGAGTGCATCAATTCCCATTATTGTGCACCAGTTCCTGTTTAAGTCTAGATCAAAGCGGTGTTTCTGGATTTTACCCCTAGAATACATATGTGCCAGAGCTGCCTCAACCTGCTCGTATCCAGACAGGGATGTATTTGCATGATAAACCACTTACTCAATAATCACCAAAACATAGGGATGTTTTTATTATACTTGTCTTGTCATTAAGTCATCATTATGGTTTTGTAATCCTAATCCCAAAAATAAATAAGCATATACTTTTATACCAACTATGAAAACCCTGATCTTTTATTACACAATTAAATATAATTTATTACATAAACATCACTTGATACAATATAGAAGATGAAGAGGTCATCTGTCTTTGGGGCTTTGGATCATTACATAACAACTTATAAAATGAAATACAACATCTTTATTGAAAACATCATTTCCATGACCACTACATTCTCTCGTACATAGCATTACAAGGGATAACCTGAGGACATGCATAAGAAAAGGGTGACCGATAATGCGTGGTAAGAAAATAATCATGGAATAACATGTGTATTACAACACATGTTAGACAATAGCCATATAAATATATCAAAAGAGAAGAATAAACATAGAGTCATGATAAAGCATGATAATCATAACATTGGAATGTGACAAACTCACTTAACATGGAATTTACATGAGGCAATGCTCATTGCATATGGAGCACGAGTAAATCCTCATTGCACATAAAGAACGAGTAAAACCTTGTTGCACTTGAATTTTCCTGAGTAAAAACCCTTTGAAAATGACGTATCATGATATTATTCTTAACACAATGAAATGGAGCTCTATAAATGTGCACCCTTCTTAAACATTTCATTCCATGCGTAAATGTGCCACATGGATCATATAACATGGATTCATAAAACATAATCATTTATTCCACGATAAAGTAATTTGGAATTCATATATGGAATTTTTAAATCAATAAGTAAATAAGCCTAAAGGTGAATGCCCTTGATAGATAAATGAGGATGGTATTCACTGCACAATGACATTGGATTAGAAAATCGGTGCAATTTTGGCAGCGTAACGGCGTGACGTAAGAACTAATATAAATGGATGATGAAAGAGAAAAGGGGTGTCTCATAATATTTACATAAAATGGACAGTAATGGGTTCATATAGATACATTTACCAACAATTTAAATGGAATTTAGAGTCATGATACAAAATAATTACTTGAATGTAAAAGAATAGAGAGAAATATCTTTCAGAATTTCGGCATAGTAATGGGTGTACATGGGAGGCATTTAATGAGAGAGAAAGGGGTATCCCATAATTCAAAAACAAATAGGGCGGTATAGGGTAGGTTTTAAACTATACACCATCATTTATAATTGAAACTAAAATGGCATAAAAACATTATGAAAATTGGACAAAAATTAGAAAGGTAGAAAAACATGTACATGGAAGTGTGCATCCAAAGGAATCAGAGAGGATTGAAGAGGCTTCATGGGATCATGGGAAACCTTGGTAGGATTAAAGAGATAGTATGGTAGAGGTTGGACAAACTCAAATGGATTTCAGTGGGGAGAAAGTGTGATCTTGTGTGGGTTTATATTGGAAATGTGAGGGAATTATTTATTATTTAGGTTTAGGACACCTCACATTAAACTAATCCAAACCACCAACCATCACATGGTTTTTTCCCATGGTTTTGTTAAAAGGGAAGTGGAAACAATATTTTATAATTTCAAACTCCTAAATTCTTAAAATAATTGGGGTTGATTATGTGGAGGTGAGTCACACTCCCAAAGAAAATAATTTAAAAATACAGGATGTTTAATAAGCCTTGACGAGTCCATTAATACTTTGTAAAAATAATTCAAAAAAACCAAAAATCACATTATTTTAATGTAAAAACATATATTGGCCGAACATAAGGCTTATTGGTTTTTATTACATCACTATTGGGTCATTATGAAGTCATAAAACACATTGTATATTTAAAGGGTATTTAATTTTTACCCAAAAATTTGACTGTCTCGGAAAATTATGAAAAAGTCACCATTGGATAATTTGGACATCATGATTCCAGAAATAATATTCATTTTATCTAAAAAATTATATAAATTTTTTATTTTTCACTTTTAAAATAAAAACAGACATTTATCGAAAATTCATGGGTTTTGACAAAAATGGCATTCAAACCTTAATAAAAATTACAATTGCATTCAAAAAATTATAAGATCGTTTATATTTAATAAAAATTAATCTAATAATAATACTAATAATTTATTAATATTTTATTAAATTCAAAATTCTATTAATTCATCAAAATAGTTTTCTTAGTTGAACATTAACGAAAAATTCTATTTTTTCATTAAAAACTATTTACAAGGTAACAATAATAAAATGAGAGTATATAAATTATTATATAAAAAATAATGTACATAACAATAGTGCTAGGGTCTTTTTACATAACCCCTTATAACACCCTAATAATACAAGAGAGTAAGGTGTGTGATGGTGACTGACTCTTGGTGTGTCTTAGATAACATTGCACTGGTGGTAATCTATATCAACTTCCAATTCTCTCATAGGCGGTCCCGCTCGAGCTTAACCTATTGAAGATCACCTTGGAATTGGTCAAGAGTGAAGCACAATGATGCCACCTCTTTTATGAGCTCCAAAAAATGGGCTTCATATGGGGAACATCTACTAGATGAGTCCATCGCTTCCTTTGTCTGAGTAAATTGGATTCATTAATGACCTATATTTACACTAATCATGTGATCAATATTCAACGACCATATTAGCAATGGTCACAATCCTTAATAGTATTTTTAAAATCCAAAAACATATAACCAAAGAAGTTGATATTTTATATAAATATTTTATATAAAGGTACATTTAATTACATCAAGAGGGATTTCAATTAATCAAATTTTGGGTCGTTAAACATAATCATTGGGATGGACCGGTTAGTTTCCTATCATTCCAAAAATTGCAACTTTCATTGGAAGGTGAAATTTATGTCACCAAATGGATTTCATCCTATGTTTAAGGGAAAATGGGATGTTAGTGTGACATCATAAGGACCCAAGAAGAAAATAAAATGTATTGTTAAATTGTAGATCTCCATACTTTTACAATATTTCTAGGGGTTATGACCCACTAATATTCTTCATGTCGGGTGATATTTTAGATACTTATTCCCTGATTAATTTTTTGAAGTACCTCAGTTGTGAGAGGTATATTTCAATATTTAGCTTCTTCCATGATCAACATGATTGATAATTCTCTTTATAGGATGTCACCTAAGGAGATTCTGGAGCTCAAGAATCAATTTAAGGGTCTTGAATATAAATTCTTCATACTTCCCAGTACTTCTCCTTAGGTTTTAGAAATCCTTTTTTTCCAATAAGTGGTTTGGTACCCTTAGGCTATGTTTGGTTATCATCATTTGAACTAGCTTATGGTGAAGAATCAGTATCCACTACCTTGAATACAAGACATCTTTGTTCAGCTTTATAGAGATAGAGTGTTTCAAAATATATATTTTTCATTAGGTGACCATTATATTCATGTCAAGATGTTGCACATACCTCACACATAATTCAGGAGAAGATATGGTCTCTATGAGTACCCACCCATGCCGTTTAGAAAAATGATTGCTCCTGAAATCTTCATGGATATTATGAAATTGGGTTATTACGCATATCATTAGTCATCAATGGTATCATTTGATGATAATATATATTCATTTACTCAAAATCAAAAAAAAACTTTGAACACATCTTCAGATCATGCAGAATACACTTAAAGAGAATTACCTCATTTCTATGCTCATTAAATGCCAGTTATGAATTCAAAAAGTACACTTTCGGGGTTACATTTTATTAGAGTCAATATTTTCTGTAGAACAATATAAACTAAGAGTTATAGATTCCTTAAAGTGGCCTAAAATCATCTTTGACATTCAATGTTTCTTTCTATATTCCATATTATAGAGAAACATCATCCAACGAGTTTTCTTTCCTTGATCAACTTCTTATGGGCTTGAAAAGGAAGAGTGTTGAATTATTATGGTTAGAAACTTATAATGTATCATTTCCAAAGTACATGGGTTAATTTAATTCAACACTAATATAGATTCTGTCAGAGTTCGAAATGAACTATACTGTATACTGTGACACATCATGTATCGGGCTTGGAGTAATTCTGTTGCATGATGAGTGATTCATCCCATTAATTCTCCCAGATTAAGGCCTCACGAATAGAATTAACAACACATGACCTCGAGTTTTCTGCTGTTTCACATGCCTTATGCTATTGGAGAATCTATCTACATGGTGAATCTTTTGTGGTACTCACATTTCACAAAATCCTCCTATAATATTTACATAGTGGGATCTCAATCTTATCAAATGAAAGTGGTTGATGTTCCTACGGCCTCTTGATTTCACTGTCACCTACATTCCAAGAAAATGAACTTTCCTAGCTGGTGTATTGACCCAAAATAATCTAACAATGGATGTCCAGGATTCCTATCATGAATGGTATCTTATGGACTTATTCTTAGAGATGCACATTATGGTTCAAGAGAACCATGGTCAGACAATCCTTTTATCCTTAGCTCCAACATCTACTATCTTGTGACTTGTAATAGTGAGATGAAAATCTGATCTAAAAGGCTTGTCATAGGGAAAATGTTTCTGACAAGAATACATCATCAGGTTTGATCATGGATGGGGATGATGAATTATTTCTCTATCGGCATGTATGAGTATCATTATACAATAGAGATTACTTGGTATTATAATTTCACACCACATAATTGGTGGTTAATGATGGTGTCCAAAAAATGTATCAGGATCTATGATGCCAGTATTGGTAGTCTTGTATGAAAAATGAAATTTATGTATTCATTACTTGTTGTTCCACCTATCAGCGGGTGAATGTGGATCATCAGCATTTTATGAGGCATCCACAAACATTTTCAATTCCCTAGTGTAAATGAAATTATTGTTTTAGGGATTTAGTGTATTGTATACCCATGTAACATTGTGGAAATGATATAGTGTGGTTTGACATTGATCATTTGAAAAAGGTCTCACACTTCTCACCTCTTTCATAGACCATCACATTAGATGAGATAGGAATTTTGTTGTTAAGAGTGATTTATATCTTCATGAAGATACTCTCTACTTATTCTAATTGATATATTAATATAAAATCATGGTTATGACTGTTATTTAAGAAATCATTGGGTCCATAGGTTCTTTTGAGCATAGCTGACCACCCATATATTGATGGACGAATGTAGCATATTTTTCTATTTTAGTGGAAAATATCAATGCATGTGCCAAGGGATTTGGGTTTCCTGGGAGAACCACATTATCCACATTTAGTTCATATATAATATATTCTTTTAGGATTCGAGTGAAACAGATCCTTATGAATCCTTATATGAATGAACTTTCCTCAAACCTATTTTTTTTATAAGGGATCTCAAGTCCTGTAGATACCATATATTAATGTACATGGTTATTATATTTCATTTTCGTAAAACCTAAAAAATGACACAAACATACGCCCAAATATCGTATTATATTTGTGTCTTTGGAAACTCGTAACATAATTTTCAATTAATGATAAAATTTATTCAACCATTCCCTTAATGAACTTTCCCTTTTTTCCTACCTAAAACATTTCTTTTATATCCTGGGGAAAAGAAAACATAAAAATGCTGGTCCCAAATGCTTAGTAATGGAAAACATGGAGAACATTAAACAAACTATAAATATTTGAATGTAAAATCATGAACATAATGTTAACTCATCAGAAACATGAGTCATGGAATAAATCATTGTAGTACATAAGGGATTGATCATAAAGAAACATTAATAATGATAAAATAATATTAGAATAAAACAAGTAATAGTTCAAATATATTTCTCATATAATTTTATTTCCCTAGTATCCAAGGCCTTGCTGACGGGAATAACATAATGGACACATTTCATTACTGAATCGAGTTAACTTGTCATTCCAGAAATGTATTTTTGAATCATATTTACTTTTCAATCCATTAATGTCAATATCATGAGATATAAATCATTACCTAATGCATTGGAATGAGATATTGGTCCCACCCATCTTATAATGAAACCATTCTTACATGTTCCAGAGAAACATAAATCATTTGTCATATCACAACCCATGATATAAAAAGGGATCCTTAAACACAATGTCATCATAATATAATCCATATAAGATTAATGGAATTTATAAAAATAAATCCATCAAAAAAATCAATATTATTTAAATAATAGGGATGTAAATATAGTATTTTTAAAATAGCATCATCTTATATGAAAAATAATTTTGAGAAAACACTTGAAATTAAATCTTATTGAAAATATACATTCTTCTAAAAAAACGTTTCCTTTCTCAAAATACCATGACATTTTTTAAAAAAATATTCTAGTTGAAATAATTCTTTAAAACATGTAGAGGATTATTTATGGAAAGAATGTGTCATAAAACTGTAAAAATCTATTCATTCCTTATAAAAAAATATTATCCTTGTACTTTTGCTAGAAAAGTCAAAAAGTACATCGTATAGTAACAAAAAGAATGATTCCTTCAATATAATGTATTAAAAGAAAAAAATGGGATAAAATGCCTTAAAACATATATATAAGAATAGTAAACATTTTATAAAAAAAATTTAGGAAACATGGACATGGATGATAAATATGTCCCTAGTAACCACTTATGTAAAAACAATCTCAGATAAAAATGAAATTTTAACCATTATCTCTTACCTATGGTCCGATTTTGTCTGTATGTGTCTCAAACTCAGGTATATTGGGTATAAACATATTATTAACTTTTAAAAACTATAAATTTTTCATGATATCATATATGAATCACTCAGGACTTTATATTACCTGTTTAATTTTCAATTCTATGTTAAAGCAACATTTTGTGTAATAATCCTTTTATTTATCATAGGTGTTTGGAATTTTTATTCTTGATATTATTACATATATCATGATTTAATTATGTAAATAATGTAAAAAATATTTATATATTATATATATTAATTATATATATATATATATTATAGATAATTAAAATGGAAAATACCATTCATGTAGACATAAGGTCATACGTACGTATGAACATTATTTTGGTTCATTGTTAATTTCAATGGAAATAAGTAAATTACATGTATATATATACATAAATCCAGAAAAATTATTATTTCATATAATTCATGATTATTTATTATATATACTTTATATTATTTCTTGAATGGTTAATTTGATGAATTAATCTTATCACGTCGTGGAGACGATAAGTCGTACGTGCGCACGAACAAAGATATTTTTCCTACAATTGTTGAATGGTATTGGGGTGGATGGTGTATATTTTCTCAAAATTATCATCATGTTATAATAATCTTATTTATTTATTATTTCTACAATCATACACATCCATGTAAGGTGGTGATGAAAAACATATTACACCACGACGCGGATATGGTAAGACGTAAGTATACCAGAACGGTGATTTCATTTTTCATAAGACGAATAAAATGTTAACATTTTATTGTTTCATATTTATAATAAAATATAATAATATGATTTATACTTATTTTATTACGTTATAATGGAAAAACTAAATAAGAGGAAGTATTAGAAAAAAAAATTGATCGAATAGGTATAAGAGATAACCAATTCCCCGATGTGCAGCGTTTATATTTTCCCTTAGGGAACTAGAGTTGGGCTTTTGAGAATACAAGAACCTATATAATTTAACTAGCTATTTTTTAAGATAAATTGACAGGGGTTGGCCAAGCATTAAGGCTCCAAATGGAATGAAGAGAAGATTTAGGATGTGCAATTTTATAAGAGAGGAAGGGGGACTTTACAAACTTGAAAAAATATTAATTTACTAAAAAATGATATTTTCTTTCAAAAGGTAATCAACACATTTAATTCGAAGTTGAAATGATTATTTTTAGAAATCCTTTCAACCAATAAGTTCTAGAAATCTTTTTTTTCTCAAATTTTTCATTATCGTTTAGCTTTAACCTTTAGTTAACTAATTTAACTCTTACCATGTCTTTATGTACATTCATACTATATAGACAATATAGTCACTATAAAATGCAAATAGAAACTCAAGTTGTAAATTAATGGCATGTTAAATATTATCAACTTAATTTGGATGAATCATAGATTTTTAGGACTAATATATCATTTTATAATATTTTTTAAATAAAAAACTCAATTATGACAATTTTTATACTATTCATATCACTGCTTTTTAATAATCCATAACAACTTGATTATTTGAAAACATAATCATTAAATCAAATAAAACAAGTCATAATAATCCATAAAATTCATGTATTGAATGAAAATGTATACGCGAAATTTATTTTAGTATTCATAAATTCATTTATTTGAATCATAGTTTAATGAGGTAATCACTACATATTAATTCAATCATAAATAACTATGTTTATATAATTTCTAAATATTATAAATAAAATACTATTATATTGAAAATCATTTTAAATTTATAATTAATATTTATAGACATATATATCACTTATATAACCCTATATTAAAATTGATATAGTAAAAGGTATATGTTTAGGTTATAATTATCTTTACATAATATTAATTCTTATAAAATGTCATTTTCACATCCAAGTGAATCCCTAGGGTCCCAAAATCGACCCAAGGATTCCCATGGTCTAAAATATCTCTTCCCATATTACTAGGAAATATGTTAGGGTACTTTAATATTATTATTATAATATTTGTTTACCCTTATTTACCATATTTACCCTTAACAATGGAAAATAAATTAATTACTGAAGTTACAATTTATATTGTCAAAAAATAATATGTACACATTCACATAGTTTAAAACTTATAATTCTTAATATAGAATCAATTTTTCTATATTCTAAACACAAAAGGTGACGTAATTAATTAAAAAATAAATCTCGTTGTAAAAAAATGTGTTTTTAAGAGTTAATAACTATCAAATATATTGACATATTTTTATCTCAAATTTAAATGTAAAATTACATCCAATAACAAAAATTTAATTAAATGGTAAAAAAATAATCATATTTCAATTTTAAACAATTAAAATTTTAATCAAACTATATAAATAAATTTGACGAAAATATAGTTTCGATTAAAAATGATTTATTTTTACTATTCTTAAAAATTTGAATTTTATCAGAAAAATACCAAAAATTCAAGAAAAATAATTTTTTATGTCCCAATTTTAAATAATAAGATTATATTTTGATATTTAATATACAAAATAGTTAAAAACTAGATTTAAAATGGGTTCTCCATAAAAATGCTACAAAACATCATTTTTTGAAAATTTACATCTTTTATCCAAAAAAATTTATTTTGTTCTCATATAATGTTCTATGATATGTATAATATGAATTCTAATGTTATATAAAATTAAAAATGTGTTAAATACTATTCATAATAGATATTTTATATCCCCATAAATAATAATATTTTAATAATATATCTTTGTTTGGTGAAACTCGGTATCACATACAATTCAAGCTATCGAGGAACTTCGCTCTTATGTGTAACACAAGCCAAGTTAGTTTCATGTGTAGGTCAAGAATCCTTTTGTGTGGCTTATAAAAAATCTAATCATAGATCATTTATACATTGAATATAATCTATACTCAGTGTTGCGTCAAATAAATTCCATCAAAAGAACTTGGAATTTTATTCAACACAAGACACGAATAGTGTTGTGTACACTGAAAACTAATATAGTGTTGTGTGAAATCATGGTGTAATGTACAACGCAAGAAATAAATGAAATTTAAACTAAAATCAGTCTCATAAAATCTTGTGGTGTCACATTCTACCCCCCATAAAATGAACATCACCCACAAAATTTTTAGGGGTTATAAATGGTTTTATACAAAAAAGATTCTTCCATGGAAACCCACATAAAAAAAAGAGATACTAAAACGTCATTTATAAAAGGAATGAAATAAATATAATGGTTCCCCAAAGTTACACATGACTGGGATTCGACATAGGAGAAAAAAGGTGGTACATGAAAACATGGATATATAAGAGAAATCTAAATGTGATGTTCTAATGGATATTGAAAGAGATTAATGTTTAGATAGTGTTAACTACAAGGAATCCATATATCATAGATGATTTAAGGTATAATCTGATTAAAAAAATAAAATATGTACAAGGATAACCGTTATTGTCTTCCAGATCCTTTTCGTAATGTCTTAGACTTGTTCATGAGAGTAAATACATACTTTATTTTGGAACAAACTCACTATTGTTCGTTCCTTGAAATATTTCATAATAGTTTCTTATTTAAAAATATTATGTTGCAATTTTTATTCTTCAAGTGTTATAATATCATGTTATAGAATGAAATTTCATTCCATCTATCTCAAAAAAAAGTTATCCCATGTAATCAAATATTCCTAAGTCTACCTAGAGTGAGATAATACAATAATCTAACAAACTACAACTGGAATCTAACATATATTATCAATAAATGGATAACATTAAAATCCTTCCAAAATATAAAAATAAAAAACTATATAAGGATGTGAACTAAATCTACATAAAAGTTTTCTCCAATATCTCAAAAGGTGCCTTAATCATTTATTCTTCTTGGATCAAGGATTACAATTGATCCTTAGTGAAAATATGAATGCTATCAAATGTTAACTGTTTCCACATACCAAAATCCCAAAAATTATATACAATCAAACCATGATATCACTTTATACTTATATCATTTATGTGGTCATAAATACTATCATGAATCTCATAATCTCTTTATCCCTTCATTATGTGAATATCATGTAGTTTCCAAAAATATCTCAATCACTTTTAATGGTTATAGGTACCATATAATTACTGAAAACCACAATAAACCAATTAATAGATATTCCAAAATTCCATAATTCTTTAAATGAGATTCCACAAAATGATTTTCTAATCATATTACATAAGCACTTAATCATTCTACCACTTCATTTCCATACTCTACATCACCAATTATGATGGAATGCTAATTCCAATTGTTTTTTTCTTAAGAGGTTTCTAACATCAATCATCATTAACCTTTTCATCAGGGCACATGTTTGCATAAATCCTCATTTCCTTGAACATGTAGCATTGAAGTATTAGTGGTGAACTCTCTATAGTCTTTTCACTATTAATATCATTTGTAACATTTTTCCCATTACATCATCACTCAACACCTCAATGACCTTCTCTTAAACACATCTATCATTTTCTAGTCCTTTAAGATAATATCAACTATTCTTCATTCCACACATTAATCATAAGAAAACATTCATCTTATTTTCACCATTTTTTTTAGATTTTCCCCTAAACACCATCTCTCATTTTAGGTTAAAACCATGAGATGAATATGTAACACTAACCTCCAGTTCAACCTTGATAGCACAATGAAAAATATCATCAATGATACTGAGGTCTCTTTTATCTAATTCCCTTATAATACTCAGATTTAATACACTAAAGAATAAATCAACATTACTTTCAGGTTGGATGATAATGCCAAATGAATACGTTGTATGTCTTGTAAAATTCTCTTTGTATGTAGCAAACGATTCATCAACCTTTTTCGTAAGCTCGAGGAACTCATTTTCCATCATTGTTAGAGAAATATGGTAGAAGTACTTATTGAAAAACATGTTCTTGAAATTTCCCCATTACATGGATTCAATTTCATCTTCATGACTCATATTCTTAATTTTAGTACACCACTCTTCTTCATCACCTTCTATATATTAAATAGACAAAATGACTATTTCATGTTCTAAATAGTGACAGATGGAAAGTATATTTTCAATGGTACTGATCTATTGTTGGGAAACTAGTGGATCATAAGACCCACTGAAAGATGGTGTATGTTTCCTCATGATGTACTCAATAGAATGTGGTTTTGATCACTGCTAATTTGAATGACCAAAATGATGCATATGTTCTGTAAGTATAACAATAAGATTTTTCATTCATCTCCCATAACATTTGTATGTTCTGGTAGAAAATCATTTAATTGCTGACCACATTATCATGACATGTGAAATTGATTATGATTCTATGGTTTACTTATATTCGTGAGAAGACCATAGCTCATCTATCAAGGAGAATTGGTGGGTTTAGAGTGTGAATTATTAATTATAAGTTCTAAAATAGGGCTGGGTAGGATATTGGTTTTTGGATTAAATGAATTTATATAAAGGTTAAAAGTTTAGAAAAAAATGGATTTTTAAAAATATAAGATAAAAGTGTTTATTGTGATTTCACTAAATACATTTCAAGTTCATTTTTTATAGATATTAATTTAGGTTTGGAGTAATTATTTGGATAAAATTAATTTGAATCCCGATAAATTCCTAGGATTTTATTTCAATACTTAAGGAACAAAACCATGATGTAACAAGTAAATTCACATGGTCTAGAACTAATTAATGGAATAAGAGCATCCAAATTAGATTGAAAACTCAAGAATGTTTTTATGAAATGGATTCTTATGTTTTTAAATCTGAATAACACAAGTCACACTATCAAAACCGAATACAGATCAGTTTGAAATTAAGAGCATAACATTCACATGTATCAAAAAAATAATTCTAATGCGAAATCATGTAAGATACATGGAATAAAGTGTTTTAAAACCAAAAGTAATCGAAACATTTTCAAATATATGTGTTTGAAATCTCATGAGAGGTGTGTATCTCCCTCACAACGAATGCCCACCATTTAGCTCGACTTCAAGGGGAGGAGGAAGCTTAGGTGAAACTCCTTATTCATAAATTGATCCACCTATGTGGAAAGGGGCCTCTAGAACTTCTAGTATTATGAGGATACTCATATATGACTCAAAAACTTCATATCATTGCTCTTGGTTAGAACTTTCCGATGAAGAGGCCAAGCTTCCATTTTATAGGCAAATTGGAAGGTGGTTTTGGGCCCATAGATAGTGTAAAACCACTAGGCCCATGGTTTTTGACCACTATACAGTCTAATATTGAAATTGAAAAAACAATAATCATGTTGCACAACTCTTAAATATCTCAAAAAATGTTTTGAACCATTTGGACCACAAGAGGCCGAGATATGGACATATCACATCACACAACTTTAAACATCGTGCAGATTCAGTGTGCTGGAAAAATATGTTCATTTGGGCCAAAAGATGGCTGAACGTGTCTTGGGATACGCCATATGAAATGTATTCCAATGAATTTTGGAAAATTTCACAAAATATCATCCCATTTGGATACACAAATCGGTAGAAGTGTCCGAATGAGTCCATTGGTGAGCATAGCTCTTCTGCATTTTGGTTTATTTTTCTTGGACATCATCATGGGCCCTCCAAATAATCTTCACCTATAATGAGATTATCAAAACAAGAATCATTTCCCTTTTTATAATTAACAACCAAAAAATATTTGATTCAAATATCAAGTGAATGTTTTTAATTTTTTTATAATTTTCAATAGAAAACTAGTTTAGTACAATGGTGTAAGGGGGGAAATGAAATAGAGAATCGTGGTGAAATCACAACCCCTCACCTAATCATTTTCACTCCTGGGAAAATTCATATTTCCAAAAATTATGAATGAAGATATTTCCAACTTAATAATTATTTAACAATTAATGAAAATATGATTCTAGTTATAAATTTGATCAAAACAAAAAACACATCGAGGAGTATTCTCTGTGATCATCGAAAAATACATCTCAAAAATTATATCGAACTAAAATTCCAAGATATTCATGATACCAATCAGTGAAAATAATTCAAAAGATAATCATTTCAATAATTTTCCATGAGTGTGTGTGATAACCATTTATTTGTATTCATTCCACATTATATGGAGTAAAAATAAGTTATTTTTAAAATTGTATACTTATATGATCATTTCCACCAAACCTTACCTATATTCATTATAATCCAATTCCAAGACCAACTCACTTTTTCATTACCAGAAGTCAATCCACATGATCATGATCTAGACATCCACATATGTGGAACATTTCATCACTCCCCTCATTTATTATTTTTTTTTCAAAATTTTCACTTGGAAAAAATCTCACTCTTCTCGCAACCCATGTTTGATCTCCCCATGACACTAATTGTAATAGTTATAACAAGATAAAAGGTCAAGTAAGGGTGGTTATTTACCAACCCAATATAAAACCCTTTTTAGGGTGTACAATAGTCAGATAAAAGGTACAAACACATATGTCAATTGGGTATAGTACTGAAATTGAGAAGATAAGGAATGGAATTATGGGGGAATGATTTTGGAATGTAGATAAAAATAAACCTATCTTATATTTAACTTTTATTAAGTAGAAATTTTCACACATCATTTTTTGGTACAATTTTGTGTGGATAAATTAAGTGACACAATTTTCCCATAAACTATTCATAAAAGGGAATCATTCTTCTCAATGTTTTTAATATGATACAATGATTAATATCATCAACAAAGAACTAAATTTTATAAGTCACCTCCATAGTATATAATATTTTCTGAAAGGCACATTACATCAGGATATTTTTTTGAATGCTAATCCAACATAAAACACTGAAATTCCACATGAATTTTATGTAAAATCCATGATTAAATGGGTATCATTTTAAAATATAAAGTGTGAGGAAAGTAATACTATATTAAAAAGATGAGAGGGATGGAAGGGGGAAAGTAACATTACAATTCAGCAAACTAAGAATGGAAAAATAAGAAAGATCGTGAAAATTCATTACTAATCAAGGAATATACTCACCCCACCTAGAGTGTGCAGTGTCCTCACTATAATAAAATATAAGGTTGGAATGAAGGATAAACCTAGTTGGGTTTAATTGTTATGGTGATTATTTAACATAGATTTCCTCCATCATGAACATAAGAATGGATTCATGTAAGTGCACCATCCCCTACCCATTAATAGTGAAGGTTTTCTTGATTTTATTATTTTGAACATGAACAAAACGAAATAGAGATACATTAGTAACAATGTATGGTTCAATCCAAATAGAATGAAGAATAATATGATGTAACTTCATCCTTGTATTGAAGAGGAGGTCCTTCTTCCCAATGTGGAATTGATGATGTAGGATGAGATAGTCATGGTCAGTGTCGGTTTACTCCATAAAGAACCTAGCCTTCTCATGTACATCTCTTTAAATTTACTCAAACTCTTGATATGTAACTTCCTTTGATAACCTATGATAGAAAGACTAGAATAGAATTTTTTGATATCCTATTAGTCCTGGTGGTCAATCTCAATTGGTATGTGACCACCCATTCCAAAAACTTGCCGATATGGTGACATTTCAATATGAGTTTTATAGGAGATACAGTAAGCCCCTAATTTTTCATTGAGTCTAACACTGAAATATTTTCTACAAGGATGAAACTTTTCTTCAAGAATCTGTTTTACTACACTATTTGACACCTCTGCTTGACCATTTTTCTATGGCTGATATGCAGTAGACACTCTATGACTGACCCCATAACAATGCAAAAGTTATTTCATTGTTGGGTTGTAGAAATGATATCACTGGTCACTGATGAAGAACATAGGTATGCCAAATCAACATATGATGTGGGTTCTCAAAAATTTAACCACTACCTTAGAATCATCTGTTCTTGTATATCATACCTCTACCCATTTTGACACATAATCAACTACCAGAAGAATGTACATGTTTCCAAAAAAATTGGGATGTGCCCCATAAATTCAATACCCCAAAAATAAAAAATTTCATTAAAGATAAACATTGGTTGTGTAATTTCATTTTATTGGGACATTATCCATTCATTGACAATGAGAACATAATTTGAAAAATTCATTGGAATCTCAAGAATGTGCTTCCCAAAAGAGACAAGAATAATGAAGCATGCGAGCATTCCTTTATGGGACAAAGCGTCCCCCACATAAGATTATGGAACAATATAATGAAATACTAAAACTCTCTATAAGAAAAAAATGCATAATGACATGATCAATTCATGTGTTCCCAAGGTAGGGGTCATACAAAATGTAGCAATGGAACATGTTTTTTAGATAGTTAGCCTAGTTTTATTAAATTCAGTAGGAATTCAAGATACTACCAAATAATATACAGTTTTTGTATTACAAATAATAACATCTTGCACTCAGTATAGTTTCTCATCATGAAACATGTCATTTATGGGAATACAAATGGATGAGTAAATTTTTGAGGATGGGGGAATCCTACTAATATGGTCATCCGCCATATTCTATGCTCTTTTTTATTTCTAATTTCTAAATTGAAGTCCTGAAAGCGGGTAATCCATTAACAGAGCCATGGTGTGGATTGGGGTTTCTTAAGGAGATACCAGAGGGCCTCATGGTTTTTGAAAACAATTACTTCAGACCATAAAATATATGACCTAATATTATCCAAGGAAAACACAATTGAAAGAAATTATTTTTTAGTTGTGGTGCAGTTTTCATGGGCATTGCCCATTGTAATAGTGGTATAGGAAATCACATGAGAAGCCCAATCAACCCTTTTTTGACAGTACTTCCCCAACATCACTATTTTAGGCATCTCAAAAGAGCTCAAATGGTATATACCACAGAGGTGTTTGGATTACTAAGGGTGACGTGAGACTCCATTTTAACTTATTAAAAGAATCATCACATTCATTATAAAAATAATATTTATTTTTGGTGTATATTAGAGAGGGGGAGTGAAATCATACTAATGTTATGACTAGAAAAATGGTATATTACAACATTACATAGGATAGACCGCACATCCCATACATTTTTGGGTAATGGTACAGATTAAATGACATCCACTTTTGATTTATCTACTTGGATAACATCCCAAGAAATTATGTCCCTAAACAATACCTTGTCACACCATGGAATGGAATTTCTATTAATTTAATTTAAGATTATATTAAATACAGCGACATAGCACTGAAGGAAGACTACTCAAACATTCATCAAAAGAGGATTCATTCACAGTGAAATTATCCATGAAATTACCCATTCAATTCTCTAGGTAATATGAAAAAATACTAACCATGAATCACTTTAAAGTACCCATAGAATTTCACAGTAATAATGTCATCCTATTATATGAAAATGTGCTAGAGGGGATAGTGAATGTTGTCATTTCATAGTCCTCATGAGAAGTATTTATTTTAATGTATCCCTAAACCCCATCAAGATAATAATAATTTTAATTCTTTGTTATCCTCTCTAGAATTTGGTCAATGAATTTCAATGGGAAATTGTCATTTCTAGTATGTGGGTTTAGTCGGAAATAGTCTATACAGACATGTTGACTATTCTTCACATGAGTTGGAACAAATTCATTATTTTCATTTTCTGATTTCTATAAGGACTATTTTTTTAGGAACTACTTGAATGGTAATGACCCATTAGCTATCATATGTGGGTTAAATGCTTTTAGAAGCCAATAATTTTTTGACCACCTTTTTCAATACTTCTATGTGGATTGGGTTCTGTCGACGTTGTACCTACCTCACTAGTTCAGACTCATCATTTAATAAACTGTGATATGTGTAAATTGATGGGATAAATTTAGGAATGTCAGTAAGTGTCATCCCCAATGCTTGTTTATACTAACTCAAATGTTCATGCAGTCCCAATAATTACCCAGGAGGAAGTTAACTAGAAATTATGATAGGAAACAGGTTTCCATTCCCATGATATGAATATTTTAAAGCGTGAGGCAGTTCCTTTAGTTCCAATTCATGGGGATTTTTGATTTGTGGGAGTGTGTGTGTGAAAGTGAGAGGTCATTGATCACATATAAAATCCCAATTGTATCATCTGAAATAGAGGAATGCGATTTTACAATCGTAGTAGTATCATTGATGGTTATGTGGTCCTCAGTTTTCAAGAAATCATCAATCCAATTTAATGAATTACATATCTCTATACCACTACAACAATCGATGCATGATTTATTTCCTAGAATTTATATCCAGAAAAATATTCATAAAGGGTATCAGGGGATTGAAATGATTTTTTTAAGTGATGGGAGTACATATATAGAATTAACTTGGATAAATGAATTTTCTTCCAAGGTGTTATTCATGGCATCATGGAAATTGAAGTGGAAAATGTCACTGCCACAATCTATAGATAGTGTACCCTTATAGGCAATAATTATGTTTTTAATGGTTTTCAAGAAGGGTCTCCCCAATATAAACATATAAGGTCCATTAATCCTTTCATATTCTATTTTAAACACACAAAAATCATCAAGGAAAATTAATTTTTTCACCTTAACAAAAACAACCCCCTACAATCCAAAAGGGTGTGATGTACTCTGATTTTCATGTTGAATGACTATCCTAGTTGGCTTCAATTCTCCAACCTGCAATAAATAGTTGATTGATTGATGGATCACATTTATGAAAGCACCTAAATAAATCATTGCATTGGAAAATGAATACCCTCATATAGTGTCTGAAATCGTTAATGTTGCAGGGTCTTTGCACATGGTGGGAAGTTATGGATCGATCAGTTCTGATACATTTTTCCCTAAGATTACCTTTTCATCTCCACAAAGTCTCCTTCAGTGTGTACATATATCCATAAAAACATTTCATATCCTAGAATTGTTTTCACTATATCAATCAAGGCAGTGTTTACCTTCACTTTTTGGAATGTCTCCAAAATTTCCTTATAGATTTAAGGATCCATTTTTTCTAGGTTGGGTGGCCCTTTGGAGAAATGAATGTTGAATGAATGAGATTTTTGACTCATCAAAACACACACTCTTTCCATTGGAAAGGCTTTTCTAAGGATAAGGATTTTATTCTCTTGGGAAATTTTTAGAAGTGGTTGGGATGGTGGTTTCCTCAGGAGTGGATGACTCTATTGGAAGGGTTATTTTTCATTTAAGATGTGTTCCACTACTATTAGTGATGTCACTGAAATTTAATTTTTACCTAGGGTTTACTACTATTTGAGAGTGTAGATTACCTGTCTCGTGTTATTGATTTCCTGCCCACTGAGTTAGTGAGTTGGCCTAATTTGGTTTTTAGGTATTGTATCCCATCTTGGGTGGTTTTTTGGAATTGGAGAAGTATGGAATGCATTTCATTCTTTATATCTTCTAGACTAGGATGGGGTTTTTCAAGGGATGGTGGGAATGGACTTTGTGGTTGTTGGGTATTTCTATGTGGTGGTGGTGGATAAATACTCTACCCCTGTTGGTTACATTGTTGTTGAGGTTGGTTAGGATACCCCCATTCCTATAAGCTTGGTTTTCTTTCCTCCAGGGTTGAATGGAAAGTACGTTTCTTGCCTAAAGTGTTGGTTATAGGGGCAGAATGGAAAGATTACCTCACAACTCTGAGAAGCTTCTATCAATTGAGGAAAATGGCCTGAGTAAAGGGTATCATAGTATCATATAACAAAAATGTTTTAGAGATGTATAATTGGATTTTCCATTTGAAAGAGAGTTTTGTATAATAATGGTACTTACCTCTGCAAATATTATATCAACCCGATTCTAGAATTCAGTAGATAGCACCTCATGGACACCTCTAATGGGTAAACTAGATTGTGTACCAAATTGTTGATTATTATGTTTTATGTAATTAAATATGGTCCTCTTAGTAATTGGGGACTTATCCAGTAGTGCACTACCTTCAGTAGAAACAATCGGATTTTGATCAATAATTATTAATTCTTGAAAATAATACAGAAATAAAAGTTGATCACTTTTTTTGTGGTGAGGGAAACTTGATCATAACTTTTTAATGAATTAAAAAATTGCATTTAATGTTTATCCATTTGATTTTATTTTTCCGCAGATTTCATTCCTTATAGTTGTAGTTCGAGAGGCTGGGAAATATTTTTCATGAAAAAGTCCTTTGATGTTTGCCCAGCCTCTTATTGAAAAATTAACAAAATAAAACCATTATTTTACAGTGTCTTATAATGAAAAAGAAAATTTAATATGCATTAAAAGTTCTTTATCCACATTTTTAGGTTTTAATGTAGAACACATAATATTATTTTTTTAAACCCTCATGTGAATCCTATCTAGAAAGTATGTGGAATCATTGAAATAGATGAATTAAACTAGATTTTAGTTCAAAATTGTGTGCAATTCCTTGTAATTTAATTTATGTGGGTTAGATATAGACATCATGTGAGTTTATTACTTTTAGTGTTCTATTGTTTTTATCCATTTTATACATGTTTATTTTAGTTTTGATGTCAGTTAGTGAAGAAGAAGTAGAATGAGTTTCGATGTTTGGTACATCCTCCTTCAAAAAGTTCTATTCTATGTATTAGTGTCACTGATGTAGGATCCTCTCCAATTCAGGTTTGAAAGGAGGTAAATCACCTAGAAAAGAATGCATAATACACAAAAACCTATGAGGATATGGGCCTCCAGAACATATAGGATAATGAGGAGACTCCTCAAGACTCCAAAATTTCAAATCTTGGATCCTGGTTTGATCATGAAAATGAGGATCCCAATCATCTATTTCATTAGCATAGTGGAAGGTGGTTTGGGGCACACAGATTGTGTAAAAAAAATTGACCATGGATTTAGACCTCTTGAAAAGTGAATATCTTTTTAAAAAAAACCTAGAAACATGTTTCCATAACTCTTGATTGTCTCCTCCAAATGTTTGGAACCATTTGAAAAACTAAAGCACAGATATGGATAGATCATAGCACACCACGTTTGTCCCCATGTAGATTCAGTGTTCTAGAAAGAATAGGTCGGCTGGGAAATTATGTGCCCTAATGTGTCATAGGTTCCTTAATATGAATTGTATCCTAATTAATTTTGGACATGCCCAAAACATTTCAACCCTTTTGTATGCACATTTCAGTATTAATGTGCAGATGACTCCACTAGTGTGCACAGGTCTTGTGTAGTTTGGCCCATATTCCTTGGAAATAATCATGGTCCCTATAAATCATCTCCAACTTAAATTAAATTATGAAAACAATTACCATTTCTATTTTTAACATTAATAAGCACAAAATAATGGAATCAAACATGAGGTGAATTTGTTATCAATTTTATTATTTTCAATACAAAACTAGTTTATCACTGTAGTGTAAGGGTGAAAATTATATAGTGAATCACGGTACGATAAATTAACCAGTGAATTAATAATTAACATTGTTCAGTCAGGTTCCTTCCGTTGTCTAAAATCAAAAAAAATAGTGCGCGGGGAAAAATCATACTATGAAAATGACATAATCAAGGTGGAATGCACTCAATATCTAACAACTATAGTTTAACAATAAGTTATTCATGATCTTTATTATAATTCTAAAATTTTAACATATACTTATACTAAACCTTAGAGACATACCTAGACATACCTTGAAAATATATCTAGGGATCTCACTAAATTTTTTCCATCCTATATTCCAAAAGATAACTAAACCTTCACTCTGATACCAACTGTAGAGACTCTAGCATGAAATACAATGACAATACATTTCTTTTGCGAAATAATTAATACATGATAGAAACAGATGACCAATGACCATATTAGGTTAGTGTATTTGTAAACTCAGAACTAAATCTTAAAATCTTGGTGAAAGACCTTCAATGTATCCCATTATGATATTCCGATATTTTTTCCTAGCTAAAAAATTTATTTATATCCTGGGGAAATTGAAACATAAAAAGGGTGAGCTTAATTGATTTTTAAGGGTAAACATAGTGAACATAAAACAAACCATAAATATTTGAATGTAAAAATATGAACATAGATTTTAAACATCAAAATCATGTGTAATTAAATAATTCTATGCAGTACGTAACACAAGTATAAAAATGGAACATTATCCATGATAAAATAGAATTCTCATAAAACATGAAATTATGGAAAACCAATAATCACATAATATGATTTCAATAGCTTCCAAGGCATTGCTTCTAAGAATATCGTAGTGGAAAATTTCAATTACTGAACTAGGTTTACTTATATTTCCAACCATGTATTTCCGAACAAGATTTACTTTTTGTTCCAGGTATATCAATATCATTATATATAAATCATTACTAAATACATAAGAGGGAGATATAGGTCCCACCCATCTCATAATGAAACCGTTCTTCCATGTTCGACAAAAACTGAAATCAGTTATTATAGAATAAACCATGAAATAAAAATAGATTCCTAAACACTAAATCATCATATAAAAATCCATATAAGATAAATAGACATGATAAAAGTAATTCCATCATAAACACAATAAAATAAAAATTTTAATAGGAATATAAATAAAATCTTAATAAAATTGTGTCATCTTATATAGAAATTAATTTTGAGAAAACACTTGAAATTATTCAGGGAGTAAAATATCCTTTCTTCTTCAAAATGATTTCCTTTCTCAAAATGCCACAAAATTTTGAAACACAGATAATTTAGTTGAAAATAATCCTGAAAAAGTATAGAGGAAGATTTTGGGAAATAAGTCGTTATGAAACTGTAATAATATATTCATGTGTATAAAAAAACATTATCCCCGTACATTTGTCTAAAAAGTCAAAATGTACATCGTACGGTAAAAAAGAAAGATTTATTCTATACCATGTAGTAAAAGTAAAAATGGGAAAAATAAATTTAAAAATAAATTTAAGAACATTAAAAAAATTTATGAACACATTTTTAGGAAACAAGAACATATATTATATATATATCCCCAGTAAAGACTTACGTATAAACAATCTCAGATAAAAATGAGATTCAAAACATTATCCCTTACCTTAAGACTGATTTCATAGGTATGTGTCCAAAACACTTGTATAGTGGGTTTTAAATATTCTTAACTTGTAAAAAAACCATAATAATATTTATGATATCATTTATGATTCACTTTCGACATTATATTACCTAGTCATTTGTCAATTCCATGTTAAAGAAAATGTTTTGGGTACTAATTTTTTTTATCATATGTGTTTTGAATTGTTACTCTTGGAATTATTACATATATCATGATTTAATTACATAAAGAATGTAAAACATGATTTATATATTATTTATATTTAGTATATATATATATAATAGATAGATAATTGAAATGGAAAACACTGTTCAAGTTAATGGTAAGTCGTACGTACGTATGAAAGCAATTTTTTTCCCATACAAAATTGAATAGATGTAGGTAAATGACATATATATATATATATATTCTAATAGAATTTTTATTTCATATATTTCAGAAATTATTATTATATATAAATTATAATCATTCTTTAATGGTTAACATGGTCGATGAATCTCATTACATTGTAGATATGGTTAGTCATACGTATGCACTAGTGACAATATCATTCCCAAAATTGATTAATTGTATTGAAGTGGATGATGTATAACATCTGAAAAATTGAATCCGGTTATAATAATAATATATAGTTATTTTTTATACCAATATTCTCTTCCATTTATGGAGGTGGTGAAAAACATATTACACCACTGTGTGGAGATGGTAAGTCGTACGTACGCACGCACATGGATTTCATTTTTCATAGGATTGATAGTAGGTGAAATATTATTATTTCATAATTATAATAACATATCAATATAAGATTCATACAGATGTTATTACATAATAATGAAACAATTAACGAAGAAAAGGTAGACAACAAAAGAAATTTGGAAGAATTGCTAGAAGAGATTACTTCTTCCTTGACGTGCATATTTTAAATTTCATCTTAGGGCACTAGAGTTGGTATTTTGAGAATACCAAAACCTCTAGAATATAAATTGGGAAGTTTAGAAGAGAAATTGGTAGGGTCTTTCCTACATTGGATGATCAAAATGTGTGAAAGAGGATAGTTTTGTGGTACCATTTTAAAAAAGATGAGGGGGTTCTTTTGGAAACTCTCAAAATATTAATTTATAAGAAAATTATTTTAGGTTTTAATTGGTCCACAACTCATTTAATTTCATGTTAATATGATTATTTCTATAAAACCTCTTTAAAAATATGTTTAGGCAATATACGGTGTCACATATAGCCATATATCTTTGATTTAATGCTTATTTAACTAAATTTACTCTTACCATGTCTGCTTGTATATTCATACTATATGGTTATATATTTAACATAAAATGCCAATAGAACCTCATGATGTTAATTAAAGTCATTTTTCACATTAAATATTTCATTTTTACAAATATTATATTTTTATAACTATTGTATCATTTAATAAAATACTATTTGTCTTAAAAACTCATTTATGACAATTTTTATACTATTCATATCGTGGGTTTTTAAAAATCCATAACTACTTGGTTATTTCAAAAATACAACATTAGTTCAAATATTACATGTCATAATCATCAAAAAAAATTAGTGTATTGTTTAAAAATGTTCAAATTTCATTTATTTTATTATTTATAAATTCATTTATTTGAATCGTTTATTAGTGAGGCAATCACTACATCATAATTGTGTCATAGTAAAATATATTTATCTAGTGTATGAAAATTATAAAAAAAATACCATGATGCAGGAAATATTTTTAGATTTTTAATTTCTATATGTATTCTTATATATATGAGTTATATAAAACTATATAAAAATTTATTTAATAAAAGATATATTTTTAGATAATAATTATTTTTATTTTAAATTAATTCTTATAAAATTTCAATTTCACATCCATGTGAATCAATGGGGTCCCAATATCTACCCAATGATGCCCATGGGTAGAAATATCTCATCCATTTGGATTAATACATCAGTTAAGATAGTTTATTATTATTATAATTTTATTTTATTACCCTTTTTTACTATATATATCTTTTAACTATAGTAAATAAAATAATTACTGATGTTACTATTTAGAACATCCAAAAATAAAAGATACCTATTTAGACAATTTGAACATTCTGATTCCAAATGTGGAATCCATTTTTACACATTCAAAATATAGAATTTGATTTAATTAATTTAAAATGAAAACCCATTGTCTAAACAAAAAAACGTGTTTTTAAGAAGTAATAACTATCAAAATATTGACCAGTGTTTATGTCCAATATAAATGTAAAACTACTTAAAATGAAAATTTTGACTGAAATGATAAAATTATAATCCAATTAAATTTCTAAAACAATTAAAAATTTAATCAAACCATATATATAAATTATAAAAATAGTAGTTTCGAATAAAATTATATTATTTTTCATTATTCATTAAAATTATAATTTTATCAGAACAATTCCAAAAATTCAAAAAAAATAAAATTTTTATGTCCCACTTCAAAATAAGAAGTTTATATTTTTAATAATAAAACATAAAATTTGGAAAACTAGATTTAAAATGGGTGTCCCATTAAAATGTATCGAAACATCATATTTTAAAAAAATACAACTTTCATCCAAAAAATTGATTTTATTCTCATCTCATGTTCTATAAAATTTGTAACATGAATTATAATGTTATATAAAATTCAAATATTTGTTAATAGTATACATAATGGCTTTTTTATATCCCATTAAATGATAATATTTTTATAATACATGTTTTTTAGTGATACTCTATATCACGTACAATGCAAGCTATCGAGGAAGGTTGTTCATGTGTCTAACGCAAACCAAGTCTATGTCTTCTATAGTTCAAGATCCCATTGATGTTTTTTATAACATAATACAAACCTAGTTTATTTATAAATTAAACAAAATCTATACTCGGTGTAGCGCTAAATTATTTCTATCAAAAGAACATGAAATACCTGAAACACAAGCCATGAATAGTATTGTGTATACTTCAAGAAAATGCAGTGATGTGTATAGTGAAAAATAATATTATTGTAGCATACAACACAATACATAAATGAAATTAAAAAGAATATATCTCATAAAATCATGGGGTGTAACATTCTACCACCCTTAAATATATTTTTTCCTCAATGTTTTTGGGTGTTATAAATGGTTTTCTACTTGAATGTTTATTTCAGGGAAATCCACATCATAAAAAGGGATACTAAAACATCATTTTCAAAAGAAAAGTTATAAATATTACTATTATCCAATATAACGCATCATTGTGATTCCACAGAGGAGAACATAGGTGGTATGTGAAAACATGGATATGTAAGAGAAATATAACCATCATGTTCTGATGGATAGTGATAGAGAATATGTTTTGGAGAAAGATAACTACATGATAACCATCAATATATGATGTTTTAACGAATCATATGATTAATTAAATAAGAAAGGACTTAGATAACTTTTTTAGTTTCCACATTCATTTTCCTAAAGATGATCATTTTTATGAGAATAAATACTTTCTTGACTTTGTTACAATCTCACCATTGATCGCTCCTTGAAAAATATTCACATCATTTTTTATTAAATGAAAATAAGTGGATTTTTCATTCTTGAAGTGTTAGAAGGCCATGCGATAGAATGATATGTCATTTCATATGTCTCAATCAAAATGATAGAACATGTAATCAAATATGAATAAGTCTAGGTATAATGAGATAATACACTAGTCTAATAAACATCAACCGGAATGTGACATATATTATCCATATATGGATAATATTACAATCCCTCCAAAATATTGAAATATAAAAAATTATAAGGAGGTCAACTAAATATACATATCATTTGTATCCTATATCTCATAAGGTACCTGAATCATATATTCTTCTTGAAACATGGATTTCCCTAGAAACTCAATGAAAAATTGAATGTTTTTAAAAGATAAATCTTTCCACAATCCAAAATCCGAAAATTTATATATACTCAAACAATGATATAACTTTTTCCTTATATCATTCTTGATGTCATTAATACTAGAAATCATCTCTTTACCTCCTCATCCCTTAATTATGTGCATATCATCTGCTTCCCAAAATTATTTCAATCACATTTCGTGGTCACCAGTACTATATAATTATCTAAAACCTCAATAAACCAATAAATAAATATTCCAATATTCCATAAAACAATAAATCAGATTCCACAAAACTATTTTGGAATCTCGTTGCATAAACACTTAATCATTCCACCACATCAATGTCATACTCAACATCATGAATAGTGATCGCAACTGACATCCATTATTCATTTCCTTAAGAGGATGCAAAAATAGATCGTTATAAATCTTTGGATGTGGTCATTGGTTAGAATATTTCCCCATTTACTTTCACTTGTATCGTTAGAGTATTGATGGTGAACTCTTGGTATTCTTTTCTCTATTCACATCATCAGTAGCATTTTTCCCATTACATCCGCACTCAACATCTTGATGACCTTCTTTTCTACACTAAATACATTTTCTATTACAATTAAGACAATATACAACATATTTTATTAAAAACATTGAGCATAAGGACACATTCATCTTCTTTACACCATTATTTTTAGATTTTTCCTTCAACTCCATATTTCATTTCTAGTAAAAACCATGAGATGGATATGTAGAACCAACCTCCAGTTCTATCATGATAGCACAATTCATAATATATTCATATGTAAAGAAGTATATTACAGGTAATTCCCTTCAAAGAATTTGTTTAATTCCACTTAAGAATTGATTAACTTTACATTCAGCCTGGATGTTAATTCCAAAATCATACTATGTATGTCTTGGAAAATTCACCTCTTATATACCAATAGATTCATAATCCTTTTTCTTTCTAATCAAGGAACTAATTTTCCATCTTGGTATAATGAATATGAAGGAATCACATATTGAAAAACATGTTCATGAAATCGTCCCATTCCATGGATTCAATTTCATATTGATGCCTTGTATTTTTAATTACAGTCCACCACATGTCTACATCTCTATCTAAACGATAAACATCCAAAATTACTTTTTCATATTCCAAACAGAGAAGGATGGGAGATATATTTTAAATGGTACTCATCTATTGTTCAGAAACATGTGGATTAGAACACCCACTAATATATGGTGAACATTACCTCAGGAAGGAGTCCATAGAATGTTGGTCGCTTCTATACTCATTTGGAATTACATAATGATTCAATGATTTTGTAAGTATAGGAATAATATTTTTCATTCCATCTCCAATAGCATTTGGTTGTTCATGAATACAATCATTGCATTACCTAGTGTAATGATCATTAACACGGTTCCTTTGTGATCTTTCCATTGTCTAAACCCACAATGAATAGTGTGAGAGTCAAAAATCATACAAGGAAAACAACAAAATCAAGGTGAGGGGGGGTAATTTCAATCACTAACATCATTGTTTTAATCCATAGATATTCATTATTGAAATCGTATTTCTAGGATTGTACCCTATACTTATTCCCATCCTTAGGGACATCCCATTATATACCTTAGAAATATCTCTAGGGATCCTAACAAATTTTTTTCTTACTAGTTTCCAAATGATGACTACAACATCGCTTTGATTCCAACTGTAGATACCCAAGATTGTTGTACCTTGATATAAAATTTCCTTTCCATAATACATAGTAAATTAATCAAAGTGATGACCAAATAATATATTAGATTAGTTTCTTTCGATACAAGGACAATAATCTTTTAATCATGATGAAATATCTTCAATATCTCCCATAATGATCTTCTGCTTTTAATTTCTTAAATAAAAATATTATTTATATCCTTGGGAAAATAAAACATAACAATTTTGATCTCAAATGATCTGTAAGGATAAAAATGGAGAACATAAATCAAAACAAAAACATCTGAATATAAAATCATGAACGTAATTATTAAACAACAAAATCCTGAGTCATGAAATAAATCTTTGCAGTACATAAGGCATGGATCATAAAAGAATGGTAACCATGATATAATATCATTGGAATAAAACAATTAATTTTGAAAAAACTAATAATCACATAATATGATTTCTATACTATCCAAATCATTTCTTCCAAAACCATCATTTTGGAAAAAGTCCGTTACTGAAACTGGTTTACTTGTCATTCCATCCATGTATTATTGAACCATATTTAAAATATGTTATATTCATGTCTATATCGTAATATATAAGTCTTCACCCACTGAATTGAAGGGAGATATAGGTCCCACCCATCATATCATGATACCATTCTTACATGTCCACAAAAACATAAATCATTCATTATAGCATAACCATTGAAATAAATTTGGATTCTTACAAACCATGTCATCATAACATAATCCATATAAGATGAATGAACATCATAAAAATAATTCCATTATAAACACAATAAAATCAAAGAATAATAGGGAGAGAAATTTATTCCTTTTAAAATTTTGTCATCTTAGATGGAAAATATTTTTGAGAAAACACTTCAAATTATTTCCTAAGGAAAATATGATTTCTTCTACGAAAACATTTTACTTTTCCAAAATGCCATGAAATTTTAAAAGAAATGAATTTATTTGAAAATAATATTTAAAATTTATAGAGGAATATTGATAGAAATAAGTTTTCATGAAACTGTAAAACTATAGTCAAGCTGTATAAAAAATCACCCTCCATACACTTTTTCAAAAAAAAGTCGAAAAGTACATCGTATTGTAAAAAAAGAAATATTTCATCCATCCCATGTAGTAAAAGTGAAAATGGTTAAAAATGAAATTAAGAATAAATAAAATAATAGTAAACATTTTATGATAAAAGTTTAAGGAAACATGGATGTTGATGATAAATATACCACCAATAACCACTTACCTATAAACAATCCCAAATTAAAATGATATTTGAAACATTATCCCTTACCTTCGGTCTGATTTCTTAAATATATGTACCGAACTACTGTATAGTAGGAGTAAAAATATTATTAACTTGTAACAGAACCATAATAATATTTATGATATCATACATGATTCATTTACAACTTTATATTACATGTTCATTTGTCAATTCAAGTTAAAGAAATGTTTTGGGTAATAATCGTTTTATGTATCGTACGTGTTTCAATTGTCATTCTCAAAATTATTACATATATATTTATTTTATTACATAGATAATGTATAACATGATTTATATACTATAAATATTCAGTATATATATACCATATATAAAATTGAAATCGAATACATTGTTCAGGTAGACGGTTGGTTGTACGTACGTATGATTACAGTTTTTTATTCATAATTAAATTGAATGGATGTAATAAAATCGCATAAATATATAGATAAATCAAGTGGAATTATTAGTTCATATATTTCTTGATAATTTATTATATATATTTTATAATCCTTCTTGAATGTTTAATTTGGATAATAAATCTCATCGTGTCACGGATACAGTAAGTCGTCAGTAAGCACGATTGACGATACAATTCCATTAATTGTTGAATGGTATTCGAGTTGCTGGTGTATAATATCTCAGAATTAGTATCATGTTATTCTAATATAATATGGTTATTATTTCCACCATTATACATATCTAAATAAGGTGGTGGTGAAAAATATATTACACCACTGCATGGAGACGGTAAGTCGTACGTATGCACGGGAGATGATTTTATTTTTTGTAGGATGGATAGAAGGTGAAATATTATTGTTTCATATTAATAATAATATATATTAATATTATTAATAATTATTTTATTACAATATAATGAAACAACTGATTAAGATGATGTTTAATAAGAATGAAATTTGAATGAATCCATTGAGGATATTACCTCTTCCTCGACATGCTTCTTTTAAATTTCTCTTAGGGAACTAGAGTAGGACTTTTGATAATACCATAACCTATAGAAAGTATCTATAAATTTTTATAATATAAATTCATAGGTTTTTAATGGGATTTATAGATCAAAATATAGTTATGTGGAGAGGGATGAGGTGCTCATTTAAAACAGAAGAGTGGGGTGCTTTAAGAAACTCTCAGAATATTAATTTGTTAAAAAATTTATTTTCGATTTCAAAAGGACAAAACGTAATTTAATTTGACATTAAAATGTGTATTTTTAGAAATATTATCATCCAATAGGTTTTAGTTATGTTTCGGTCTCATAAAGAATCTTATCTATTAGCATTAACCCTTAGTCAACTAATTTAACTCTTATCATGTCTTCTTGTATATTAATAATATTTGGTTAATATAGTTACTATAAAATGAAAATCAAACCTCTAGTTGTAAATAAGTTACTTTTTCAACATTATATAAATCAATTGGCCTAATATTATATTTTTACGTCTATAATAACATTTAATAAAATGATATTTGTTTTCAAAAATCATTTATGTCATTTTTATACTATTCATATAATTACTTTTCAAAAATTCATAACAACATGATTCATTCAAAAAAATAATTAATTCAAAAATAAAATGAAATATTCATCCATAAAATATATTTATAACATTAAAACGTTTAAATTTTATTTATTTTAATTTTTATAAATTCATTTATTTGAACCATTCATTAATGAGGTAATCACTACATCATAATTGTGTCATAAATAAATATATTTTTCTAATGTCGAAAAATAGTATATAAAATACCATGATGTATTAAATATTTTTATATTTCTAATCAAAATTTATAGTCATATATATTAGTTATAAAACATTATATTAAAATTGATTTAATAAAAGTTATATGTTTAGTTTATAATTATCATTAAATTAAATAAATTTTTATAAAATGTCATTTACACGTCCATGTGAATCCATGGTGTCTCCAAATCAACACAAAGATGCCCATGGTCAGAAATATCACATAAAATAGAATTAGGGCATGTGTTAAGGTAGTTTCATATTGTTATAATATTATTTTTGACATTTATATACCAGGTTTATCCATTAACGTTGGTAAATATAATAATTAATGATGTTAATATTTATAATGTCCAAAAAAGGTAACTATTTAAACAAATAGAACCTTATAATTAAAAATATGGGATCCATTTTTTCAAATTAAAATCACATAAGTGTCAGTAGTTATTTTAATATTAATTCAAATTTTCAAAACAAAAAAGTGGGTTTCTAAGAGGTAATAACTTTCAGAAGATTGACATGTGTTAATGTTCAATTTAAAAGTTAAATTACATCCCATTAACAAAATATGATTAAATTATAAAATATGATCCAATTACACAATATAAATAATTAAATATATAATCTAAATAAATAAATAAATTAGATGAAAAAGAAATTTCGAATTAAAATGCAGTATTTTTCAATATTTATTAAAATTTGAAATTTATGATACAAATACCAAAAAATAAAAAAAAAGTAAATTTTTAAGTCCTTCTTCCATATAGGAAGTTTATTTTGTCAAATAGAGTATATAAATTTTTTAAAAACTATATATAAAAATGGTGCACCATCAAAAGATGGAAAACATAATTTTTTTTGGAAAGTAATTCTTTTATATGAAAATTATATTTTTTCCCATATCATGTTCTAGAAAATGTGTAGAATGAATTATAATGTTATATTAAATTCATAATGTGGTTATTACGATTCATACAGGCTTTTTTATATCCCAATAAATAATAATAATTTAATAATATATCAATTTTTAGTGAACCTCGGTATCGCGTACAACGCAAGCTATCGAGGAAGGTCAGTCTTGCGTGTACCACAAACCAAATTATTATAATTTTTAATTCAAGATTACATTATTGTTTCAAATATCATATTCCAAACATAGATCATATATACCTGTAACAAAATATATACTCAGTGTTGTGTGAAATGAATTGTATCAAAATAACATGGAGTTATGTGCAACACAAGGCAAGAATAGTGTTGTGTATACTACTAGCTATTATGGTGTTGCATATTGCACAAACTAATCATGGTGCATCATAAAACACAAGACATCAATGAAATTAAAAATAATCTATCTCATAAAATCTCATGGTGTTACAATGCATGGATGACATCCCATTAAAGAGACTATATTGAATTTCCAAATTAATTGACAGTGTAAGTTGATAGAAGAGTCTAAATATAAGTTATATGCCAATAGATGACATAACCCTCTTCATTCTGAGGTTGGATTCTGATTTTTCTTGGTAGCCTCTCAATGCTCAGTTCATAGATGTATTCTGGTGTAGAGTATGATCTCATTATGGTTTGTTGAATACATTGTTGTTTTTGAATCAGATTGGACAAGTGCCAAACTAATTGGATCTTCCATGGAGATACTGGTCAATGAATGATTTCATTCATGCATATCATCTTCACTAAAAAAATATACAAAATACTATTAAATTGTAATCTGATTAGGTCGAATTGGTGTGGATTTATCCTATGAGGAATATCATCTTCATTTTGATTATCTGAGTAGGAAGACACTCCATATATGGTTATATTCATTGGTATGGGTGCTATGGAAGCCTATATGTGTTAATTAAGAGACCACAGAAAGGGATCTGTATATAAAAGCTCAATGGTTGGAGGAATTCTCTGATGATACCTCTTTACCGTCGGATGGACAACTCGAGGAATGGGTTCTTTAAGAATGGATGTGGTAATGCCCCATCTTTTAGAGAAGGTAGGGATCATTTTTTAAAAAATTTATTCATTTTTATAATCAGGGTAATCGTGTGTTTTAGACTATAGAAGGTCCTACGAGCATCTTCGGTGTGTTTTGGGCCTGGAGTTGTGGAAATGGGTTAAAGAAATAGGAGTAGTAGGATCTGTACATTTTTAAATAAACTCCGTGACCACAGGAGCATGACCATGTGAGATAATATATTTTTTATATTGGAATTCGCACAGCCTACGCATGGTTAGACAAATATTGCACCATAGCTGATAAGTGTGTACTCAAATATTAGTGACTTCAGCATGGTTTCTTCATGGCTATAAACTACAGTCCTAAACCAATGTCCCCCCTATTTTTATTTTAAATTACTGTTTTTCCTAAAACCTAATGTAAATTAGATTTTATCAGTGTCACCCAAAGATACCATGGACCCAATTGGTCACATGACCTCAAGAACATTTCCTCAAATTCTTGTGACAGGTTACTAGAAGTGTGGGCTATGGTATGATAATGGGGAAACTATGCCCTCATTGCTAGAGACTGCACAACTGAATTACTAGTAGAAAACAATATCGGGAGCAGTAATACCATACAAGAATAGTTAAATGTGGAAGATTGATAATTATATAACAACAGATGAAAATATAAATGATACATGTCACATGTGGCCAGGAAAACATCCAAACAAGTCACAATGCTCGAAATACAATAATAAAACCAAAGTACAAAAAATTAGTAAACTCCAACAGCATCGCAACACTCAATGTGGTCCCATTTTCTCCAGCTCGAAAATAAATCAATTACCTGGTTAAGAAGGGTTCATACCCTTATCTATACCTACAACCATATAATCAGTTTGGGTCAAAATGAATGACCCAAATAGGGTGTGAGATGAATCACACAAAGAAACCATCAAATTTTTTGTTCCTAACTATCAGTGAATATATATAGTTGGTAATATGAAAAAATGAAGAAATAAACATGGACGTATACAAAAGTAAACAATCATGCAGTTTTCAATTACCTTCATTTACATTTATTAATTATTCAAAATATTTAATAATTAAATCCCAAGATCTAGACTATTTTATGTATCCCATGTGTAATAGAAAAAAAGATGTCTCAAAATACCATATAAACAGTCTATTAAAATATAGTCCAAGATTGTACTTTACATTGGAAGACATGTCACAACCATTCAATAATTCTTAAGGACCCCTCTAGAAATGTTCTCACAATCTAACTCTTCTTGTTTAACATTTAATCAATTCCAAAAGTAATGACCCTCTGTGAAATCTCACACGGTCTAACCCCATTGGTCCCAAATAGCATGAATCATTTACAATCTATCACCTGAGAATCTATCATAGTCAGTACCTCTCGGTCAACAAGGCATCAATAAAATATTAAAAAACCTTTGAGTAGATTTCACAGTTAATACCCCCTTGGTATTAACAAAAACAATAAACTATAATGACCACCCAGAAGCTCTCACAGTAAATTCGCAAGGGTCCAACATTCATTCAATAACAACCCTATGGGTAGCCCTCATTGTCAAACCCCTCTTGTCTATAACCACTAGAAATATCTCATAGTAAATACCTATTAGTCAACATATCAATAAAACATACATAAATGACCCTATATCGGGATGCTCTCGCATTAAATTCCCCTTGTCCAAATGTTCAAAATGTGAAGCACATACATCTCATATAATCTAAAAATCCATCATAACAATATAAGGAATAGAAAAAAAATCATTACCTGAATTCCTGACCCAAACATCAATAATCAAATCAAAAATTGTAAACACACCCATAATCAAGGTATAAAACTTATGAATAAGGAATTACCCATTATCAATCAAACAAAACATAGAAATTATTAAACAAGGTTAAATTCCAAATCGTGTAATAACCCAATCAAGTGTATTCAGAACTTAAAGCATATATAATCCAAATACAAAAAAAGAAAGGCACAAACCACTACCAAGATGTCATGTGATCAAAACTCTTGATCATTAGACCTTGAGTGTTTCTATAACAATGCAGATCTATAAAAAAGGTGAAAACAATCATCCTTGAAATACTCATGAGAGAGGAGAAATTAGGAAGAAATACTCTGGGGGAATTGATAACTCACCAATGGAATTCTAATACACCTAACAATCTCTCAATTCAAGGTTGAATAGTGAATCGATAAGGGTTTAGATTTTTTTGGATTTTCGTCGAACTCCTTTACAAACCGAGGGGAGAAGACGATTCATTCGAAGATGATACGTGACCCCACACCAATTTATCAAATAAAAATAAAAGTACATGATGTTTTCATTAAATGTACAGGTCATGTATTAGCCTTAATCGACCCCCAATTTTGGCGGTATACTAGGTCACCTAGAAGGCCATGTACTTGGCTATTACACGTCCATTACATGACTAAATGTGGAATCTAGGTAAAAGGATTGTACTAAAAATTACATATCATGTACTTATAAAGTTTCACAATTCTTGTTTTTTCATAAAAACAACCAAAAATAAAGATCCATTCCTAAAATGAAGATCTGGGTCCTTACAAACTCCCCTATTAAACGAATTCATCCTCGAATTTCACTTCCAACGATGGTAAAGAAGAAACTTCAAAAAACTCTATCCAATAGGATCATACGTGGACCTCCCCTCTCATGTCTCATCATTTACTAACTCGTGCTACCATAGAACCTGTACTTGAGGAATAGATGACCATGTATAACCTCTATACTATGATTCCCAATCCAAATATGTTACTCCTCAAAGAATTCACCTAGATCCAACTAAAACTCTTCTAGTTGAAAAACAAGATACATGTCTGAAAACTAATCTCGTAGCTAAGAAACGTGGTAGAAGTCATGTATAGATTGCTACCACTAATGTTACTAAAACATATATGGAACCGAACAAACTATCTTCAAACCCTCAAACAGCCCGATGTATCTTGGTGAAGTCTTTCTATATCTCCTAATCAATTATTTCCCAACCTTGGTGGGACATGTAAGAAAACCTGATCTCTGAACTCGAACACCAGAGGTCATCTTCTTTGATCAACATAATATTTATAGCAATAATTTTTAGTATTCATCCTCTTCCCAATTAACTCCACCAACTCAGTGGTCTACTGGACAATACGAGGTCCCATCATAGCTTCATATCTTACCTCCATCCAATATAGGGGTGATCAGCATGGCCTACCGTAAAAATACTCATAAAGTTCTATATAATCATTTTCTAAAAACTATTATTTTAGTCATACTCTAGTAGGGGTATGGGTCTCTCCCAAGGGCCCCTAAAATCCAATATGCATGCTTAAATCATGTTGTCCAAAACCTGTATCATTCGCTCAGACTGGCCATATGTCTGGGAATTGTAATCTATACATAGAGGTACATGTCTACCAAATGCCCCTATAGTCTCTACCCAACATGAGAAGAAAACCATGTGTCCTTGTCTGAAATGATAGATTGCAGAACCCCATCCATCCAATGTCTCGAAAGACTTCAAATTTTCTATTATAAAGATAAAACCCCTTTTATGGGGTGCAGAACCACATTAAAATGTACAATCTCTCCAATGTACAATCTTTCCAGCTCATCAATAGTGAGGGTTTACTCAATCAGACAGAAATGTGAAACATTTGTGAATCTATAATGATCAACTAACAATGTATTATTACCAAGATACCTCCAATATTTGTAAAATTATACAATTCACAACGCTATGAATTTTAATAATACTACTGACATATTTTCCTTTAACTCGGTAAACCTGAACACAACTGAGGTCATAACCATGACCTCATAGCAAGGAATGGTCAAACCCAAATTGACATCAGAAAAATTAGTCTCGGGATATTTCTTCGAAAGGGATTCTAGATATTCACAACACTCCACCCTTAAATAGCGGGGTGTTCAAACAAGATCCCTTGAACGATACTCATGGGGAAAAATGAAAACTAGTGAAACCATCAATGGATGAATTATCTTATTAATGAAATGATTAGAAGTCCAAAATTTTGCAGCAAAAACAAAACATCATTTCCCAAGGCACCACATGATCACAACATACTCGATCACCGAAGCCTACATCAACCTCTAAGTGTCTATCCTATGCCAGACCATCCCTTTATCTCTAAAAAGGGTATACAGAGAATGAATAAAATCATAATTTCAGATCTATCCCACTAGATTTATTACCTCCATATTCATTACATATGAGCCTAACTAAAAGTCTATGATAACATCATATTAATCAACACTGAATCTAAGGAACTCACCAAGGTGGTCCATACTCCCCTTAGAAGTGATACTTTGGTGTGATGCTCAAATGTTCATATATGAAAACTGACTGATCCCATAATAGAATCTTCATGGAGGTCCCATCAAGAAATAATAAGGAATTAATATTCTGTTCAAGTTGTTCTAACACATAAACTCAAGTATAAATCTAGATTAACTAAACATCTATTGAAACCATGTATACAGTGCACTACATGGAAAGAGATCACAAACCAGTACAACTTCTACCAACTGTAACATGTCTTATAACCGACCCTCTCTTAGTGATCCCCTGACGTCGTTAAGATAGGGTAAATGCTTTCCCCTTAAGAAAGATAACGCTAAAAAGACATTGAATATTACCAGAAAAGGATAGTTGAACCACTAATGGTCAACCTACAAATGGAATATTTCATTTAACATCAGATAAATCGTCACTTAATCGATCAAAACAACGTTGTACTTCCTAGCATACACCAATAAGAAACTAAACTCGTAAGACTCAAGAGAATTAATGGTTAAAAAACCATTTCCAAATGGTCCATTATTGTGAACCTTTTACCTAGAAAGAACATATTTGAAATATAAATAACATGATTCTCCCTACCTAGGTGTGTCTTTTACATTGATAAGGACTAGATATTCTCAAACAAGAAAGTTTAGATGAAACATAATCCCACATGTTTCATTCCATGAACTAAGATCACCATGTCACATAACATGGAATTAAGACAAAATGGTAAACTGATCAGCATGTCAGAACATATGTGTCCTAGAAATATTTCTCGAGTAGTGGGAAAAGGATCCATAATTCTTAGGTAACTCTACACCAGAGATAACCCAAGAATGTTTGATACATATCACGGCTCAAGGATGTAACTGTACTAAACAACTCATTTAAACATTTAACACTAGATGGGTATCACATATGTCGATATACACTATCGTGAGTTTAAAAGATCAATGATGAATTCTGGGTTACTATACATAGGCTTTCCACCCTATGCATCCTAGTCCCATATGATTCACCCAAGAACTGGCTCAAAATCACATAATTTACACAAAAATTTACTTAGGTAATGATGTATCATGTCGTCTATCACTATATAAAAGGGTGGTTTACACAACTTCCTGGAAGTTGACACTTGAGGCACGTCTAACATGGGGAACCAAAAGATCCTCGATCTTGTTCCCACATCAAAAGTAAAGGCACAGTGACCAACCCTCTAGACTAGGATTTCATTTAAAACCAAAATTTATACAATGGATAACGACACCTGGACCACACTAATCTAAAAATCTCATACTGGAAAACATGAAAACCAACGGTAAGTGTGGTACCTACCATCGACTGCCATCTTATGAAGCATAAGCGTCAAATTATGCATCCGGGTTACGTAAATCAGATTCACTAAGCACATAATGCACCAGAAAACTACATCATCTCAATAGATCAATGTAAAACAGAAATTCTCAAGAACAATCCCTTAAAAAATTTAACAACTCTATTATTCCCCCACGAACAACAGGTTATCATGTAAGTCCATTTTTAACAACCAATGAACCCTTCAAAGATCTTATTAAACCAACCTCGGTCCTCAAAAATGGAACCCAATAGCAGTTTTGAGCCACAAATAGCATGAACGCATAATCAGTTCATCCTATTAAAACCCCCTTCCAAAGCACGTAAGCAGCGATATCGTACAAGATATCATCTAAGGATGAACAAATAGGTTATAATTCTATAGGGATCATATAGATTGTAAACAAGTGAGGGATCCAACTAGGGACTCCCTAAAATAATTAGATCTCATGGCCTCATAGGCTAAAAGGGACATATCATATGGGAATCGTCCTCAAAAGAAAAAACCTCATGAGAGATAGCTCACATCTTATTTCAGAACAAAGGTCTCATATTCCTTGGTCCGAACACCCAAAAAAATAATTTATACATTTCTCTCACTCCAAGGAGACATCTATAATTGTAACCGGAGAAAAAACATATCCATTTAGAAAATAAACCCCAAAAAACCTATTATGAGTCATCATAACACTCCACAAGTTTAGCCATCATGATTATTGTGGGAAACAACATAGAAAGGACTACTCTCAGATCAAAAACTGACATCGGGGAATACAAGAGGAACCAAGCCCAAAAGGGTACAAAAGATGACTACATGGTGTGCAAAAATCATACATGGAGAGTAAAACTCGTGCTCTTACATAGATGTGTACCTGCACTTTCTTAGTCGTGTAAACATCATAGGTACACGACATGCCATCCCATAACGAGGTGTGTGCTCATGTCCTCCCTCTTGGCAATGTCCATTTACATGGAAAGACTCTCATGGGTTCTGTCTCAGTGTCAAACTACTCAACATGTTCACCGCTAACAAGGTGTTTACTACTTGAGTTTTATCCACCCATTTCATTAGTTACACACACGGATACACTATTGTTTACTACAAATCATGTACAATCTAGACATGGATTGGTCTACAAATGGTTTCCCAACCCCATGTATCTGAGAACACTGTTATTCACACAGTTAAGCACTTCCGGGCATGTACTCTCAGTACATTGTATGTACATATGAAATGATGTATCCTCTAGAATAGAAGAACAAAAGGCGTGTTCTTTTAACAACACATGCTGTGTTTTCTGGGATTCTAGATAATATGCCTCTGAAAATCTACAAAACCCTTAAAAACATAAAATTTTTCTATGTCATGAAAACATCCAACCTATGGGAGTCCATAATACTTGTGAATCAACAATTGGAATGCTTTTTCACATTATAACACGATAATATTCAATTAATGTTCAATCATGATCCACCAAATTCTGACCCAAGAGGGCCCATAACACCTCAGGGACGAAGGCTTGGAAACCATACAAATGATGATTTACATATTCCAATTTCCTGTCAAAATAGAAGGTGTTCTATCACTATACCTATCAGAACATCATGCATATCCTACACAATATATATCACAATAGCTTTCAATCAGTAATGCATCCTAAATGGCATGATAAGAATTCATGACATGTGATATCTATAATGTTCCTATATTATACATGAGATCACATAACCTTATCTCATTGGGATGAAATAGAAATAAAACCACAATGATTTCAATAATAATAGAAAAAAACAAGTGTATCACCCAACGGTGAAATTAAATCATCATTAATAATTGAAAAAACTTGAAAAATTGCATTATTCGAGGAAAATTGGAATTTCCATGTACATGAGTTAGATAATAGAGAGAAAAACTTATTAACAACTACATATTCCTTCTAATATCTATCAATAGGATCTAAAGAGTAAGACAAAGCTGAAAATAAGCTACTCTAATACCACATTGTTACGTCCCGGTTACGGGTGCTGCCTAAAGGTGCCCCATACCCAGTTAGTGACATGGCCTCAAAAAAATTCCCCAAATTCAAAAGGCTACTGACTAGAAGCGTGGGAAAACGACTAATAATGGGGAAAATATTCCCACATTAGAAGAGTATTCACAACAGAATAAAAATTAGTAAACAAAACAGGTAGAAGTAATAGCATATAATAAAAGTAAAGAGGAGGAAGAATGGTAATAATACAAAAAAAATAGAGCATATATAAATGATGCATGATGAAATGTATCTAGGACCGTTTTAAAACATTTAAAAATGTTGCAAATAAAATACTAGAACCAAAGTAGAAAAAATAAATGAACTCCAACAGGATGGACAGCTCTATCTTGGTTGCATGATCTCTAACTCCAACAACAATCATGCACATGAATGAGAAGGGAACATTCCCTTATCTATACATGCATCCATATAATATATTTGGTTACAAAAGAATGACCCAAACTGGGTGTGAGACAAATTATAAAAGGAATCCCCAAAAATATATGTGCATAAATATTCATGAATATCAATAGCTGGTAATATGAAGAAACTAATAAATAATCTAGTAAGTACTCAAATGCTAAAAAACATACAGTTTTCAATTACATTCATTTAAATTTATTAATTATTCAAACCATTGATAATAAAATCTCACGATCTATCCAAATCTATATATACCCTGTGTAATAGAATAATAGATGGCTATAAGACCATCTAAACAATCTTGTAAGATTGATTCAAAGCATACGCTTTGGCTTCGTAGACTCGTCAAAATCTTTCAATCATTAATAAAAAACCCTCTAGGAATGTTCTCACAGTCTAATACCTCTAGTTTAGCATTTCATCAATTCAATAAATAATTACCCATTGAGAATGCTGACACGGTCTATCCCCTTTGGTACCCCATAACACTAATCATTTACAAATGACCATATTGGCATCCCTAACAGTCAATATGAAGGGGTCCACATAGAATCAATAAAATCATAAATGACCTTCGGGTAGCCCCCACAGTAAATACCCCCATAGACTATAAAACAACAATAGACAATAATGAACACTTCAATCCTCTCATATTCAATTCCCTAGTGTCCAAAAATCATTTAATAACAACCCTCTAGGTAGCTCTAATGATCTAACACCTCTGGTATATGACCACCTGACAACTCTCACATTCAATACCTCTTGGTCAACATATCAATAAAAACTTACATAAATGACCCTACCTTAGGAAGATCTCACAATCAATTCCCCTTAGAAAAACATTCCAAATGCGAATCACATGCATTTCATATAATCTGTTACTCTATCCTACCAACACGAGGCATGAAAAAAAAAAGTCGAACAACTATTCTAGAACCAAACATCCATAATTGAATCAAAATCGTGAAATACACTCATAATCAAGGAATAAAAACGTTTTCATAAGAAATAAGCCATTCTCAGTCAAACAATCCATTGAAGGTATTAGACAAGGTTAAATTATAAAACAAACAATACCCCAAACAAGGGTATTCAAAACATTATGCATATATAATCAAAATAAAATCAAGGGAAGGCTCACAAGAGAGGAGAAGTTAGGAAGAAAGGCTCTAGGGGACTTAAGAACCCATCAATGAGATTCCAATGCACCCTGAAACATTTCAATCATAGTTCTGATAGAGAATCCGGAGGCATTTGGATGTCTTCGACATTTTGTCACTCTCCTATCCATACCAAGGGGAGACGATTGTGTTTCCGAATATGAGACATGACCTTGAATTGATATATCAAGTAAAAATATAAGTCCATTGCATGTTCATTTATGTTATATATTGTGTACTATCATCAACTGACCCTTGCTTTATGCGGTCTTCTAGGTCTCTTGCACAACCTTGTACTAGGCCGTCACATGGCCAGTACATGGCTACTCATGACAACCGGGTACAAGGAATTCACTTAATAATACCCAGGGTATACGAAGAAAATTTCTAAATTCTTCCTTTTTCCTAAAAAATAACCTAAAATAAATGTCCATACCAAAAATGAAGGTCCAGGTTCATAAACCTAACATATAACCATTTTATCCTTTTCCATTTCTTCCTCTAGTAGATGAAAGAGGTTCTTTCTCCTCCCATGATAAAAATTCCTCCCAATATTAAGCTTTGGGATAACATCATCTTCTAAGGTAAATTTTCCGATCCTTCCAAACCGTTGGATCCATCTCGTTTGGTTATACTATCTTGTACCTTACTGTTTATTTTTTCCACCAAATCCATTTTTATATTTAATTGGAATCTAATTTGTCCTATTTTTAGGGTGTTGGACCATTTCTCATATCTCTTATAACCTTCTCTCAATATGTGGTTGGTATTGATTGAGGATTCGTATATGAATTTTTGGTATGTGGTCACATCATTTTTCCTTTGAGTGTGGACGGTCTGTTGCTAAGCTTTTGTGTCACATGCTGGATTTTTCAAGCATCCTATTTATATTGAGATCTTTATGTGTAATATATGATTTCTATATAATAAATTACTATTGAATATTATTTATTGTATTATAGGTTATCAAACATATTTATGGACCCCTTGGTTATGCCAAGTTGATATCCCCACTTTTAGATAGATGTGATTAGGCTCGGATCACCTCCTAAGCCTTCGTCTTAGATTCTAAAGTGATTTACTCCAAAAATATGAATGCTTGATTTTGACAAATAAACCTCCCATGTGTTTTTATGACATTGGATTGGAATTTATGACATAGAAATTCACCACAACATGAATGTACCCTTTTAAGAGACCCATTGACCATTAAAATTGAAATTTATAATCCTAGCTTAGTTAAGGGGATGGACCATGTTGAGTGACAAATAAATGATGGTTTCCCTTTAACGAAAGAATTTATTTATTTATATGGAATTATTTATAAAGGTTCTATGAACATTCCTCTTCATGTTTAATCAAATTTTCTATAATTGAATTGTGAATACTTTTTTATAATTAAACTTGATTATTGAGATGCATGAGAAGTAATTCCCCTTGCATTGTATTATAAATATTTTACACCTCAACATAGGATTTTTTTATGGTACTTGTTTAGTTGAGCATAGAAGAATCATGCTCCATCCAATATATTGTCGAGTATTATATCACAGTCCATGAACACTATATAGAGATTGGGGTCAACACACCATGTTCCATTTTTCGATTGATGACATGATGGATGAGTCTCCATACCATGTCTCTTGTTTTAAATCTCACACTTTTATTGGTATATAGGTCTTGTAACATATTGGTTGAGCTTATGGCTCATTATAACGCTCATGTATGTATATGACACCCTGGGGTTCAACCAGAACTAATATCCATAGAATATTTTAAATTATGTCCGCATTTACATGGTTTATATTAGTGGATGAAATATATAATGAAATTATATATATATTCTTATTTTATATTCTTATAGTGACCGATTAGAAATTCCTGTCAGTTGTGAGATAAATAAGGTTGAACAACTAGGTGTCCTTCTCGAACATGAGTGGGAAGTTATTTTATTGTATTGTTCTGTTCATTTATTCATTATTTCTACACATTGTTTATTAAAGAGAACTACATAGAATACACGTAGACATTATTGGTGGTGTCTTAATGATATTTTCATCTCACACGCTAGATGGTATTCCATTGGTACCCATGAATATTATCTGTATACAAGTATTGATAAGGGAAATCACCATTCAATAGGTTGTTGATTTTCTTGCTAATATTTAGTATTTAGAAGAAGATGACCCACCATTCCCTTTACATTCTTGTGGAGTATATATATATTTTTACTTTTTTACAGTTTTGATAGAAAAAATGTATAACTTTTACCCTATTTCAATTTTTTGTATATCAAAATTCTATGAATCCATTTATTGACACTCACATAGTGCATTATGATATTATTATCAGTTGTTCAGTTCAGTTTATTATTTTTAATCTTATTGATTCTATTTATTTACATATACTTCTATGAATATTGTATGTTAATTATTTCAATCATTTTCCCGCTCTGATAAGGGGGCATAGTCTCTCCACCATACCTCCTTTATACCCTCAATACAATTCCACATCCTCTAGTATATGGGGTGGTTCCCTTGAGGCCATGTTACCCCCTAGCTCGGGACATGTGTTAAGTGGATCTTGGGTTGGCACATTACAAAAGATTATATGATTTTTCATAATTTCACATGAATAAAATTTTCCCCTAAAATAATATAACATAAAATGATTTATGTGATCATCTATAATTTCTAATTTTTTCGTAGGTTTTATACATGGGTAAGGTATAAGATGAATTCTGGACAAAAGTCATGAATATTTTACATAAAAAGTAATCATTTGTTATTTTTTGAGATTTTCATTATGAGAAAAATGGATACAAATTAGATGCGGCGACTTTTTTTAAGATGGTATTTTAATGATTTTCATAATATTGAATTCTCAAAAAACCTAAAACTAGAAATAATAATCAAATGTATGACAATTAATTCATTATTTTAAAATCAATATTTTTTAATGTTTAGGTTTCGGTCCTTATAGTTACTATTAATGGCCATTTTAGATAACATGAGAGTTTAGGATAATGTTAATAGAATTATAATGAATGGTATTACCTTTTTTAAGTGAAAATTATATAGTATTTTAAGATTACAATATTGCTTCACCAAAACTATTTCTTTTCATAAATGGTTTTGATAGTGGAAATAGGGATTCCTTAGTGGGATGGAATGGATTTGAATATATCCTTCCATATCATCATCCCGATATGGTTGGAATTAGAATATAATAGTATAAAACAGTGAGAGCTCAGTTTAAACAACTAATAAATGTTTTTGATATCCATTCTAAAGAGAACCTATTCTAAAATCATAGAACATATATTTTCAAGAGAATTTTAGGTTAAAATCCCATAATATTTCAATAGATCATCTAACCCTATGGTTGCAAAAGGATGAATCAATGTAATAGAAGAAATATTTGATATCATGGGATGATTATAAAATAAAAAGGGATCCCTTTTCATTTATCAATTTTAATGTTAATGTAATATATATTAGTTGTTTGTTATGAATAAAAAAGAATAATATGATCTTCAAACCCTGAAATTGGAAAAATTCTACAACATTTTTGATAATAAATATTTTCTTATGATTGTTGGAATCTAGATTAAAAAACAATTCCTAGAATTGTGGAAGAAAGATAAATATATTGTAATTTCATATGAATAAAACATCACATAATTTTCCAAGTATATTGAAAAACATAATCTGGATACATATATTTTAATTAATAGATTTCACTTAGGGTTTAATCCAAGGATGAAAAGTGATTTTGTCGCATGAGAATTTATATTTTATGAGAATGTAGTATATTTTATTGACAAGAGTGAGATGGATTTTAATGACATGTATGTTCTATGAAATAAAATTATTATAAAAAGGTAAATGGGGAAGGAAACATAGAATAATCTAGATAAGAATCCAAAAGGTAATTCCCCAAAAGGTTCCACTTGTGGAAAATATAAATTGAAGTAATATTGAATGGATATTGCAAGTGTTATTAGTGTGTTCAATTTGGTCATCAGACTTTTCACTATAAATAAATGAGTCATGAACACTAAATAAAATTGTTAATACATTTCCATCAAATGGTGAGGTGTTTTTGTTCCTCTGAGTGTGGTCGCTATGATAATATGTGTTTAAAGTTAGTTCAAAGGATGGAAATAATCATGATCTGAAAGAAATACATGTAGAAAAGGTATTTTCTACTATTATAGTTGATGATGGTTCATTATATATAGTGGATATATTTTATGTTACTTGTGTATTCTAATTACGTCAATACCATATTTGTCTCCAGTTATTCACATTAATTATATTCGAATTAATTTTCCAAAAAATTGTTAATATAAAAAAATTAATTAATGATAGACCTATTGGTGGAAACCTCGAGTGTATGTATTAAAGACAAATGATTTATAATAATATACTTTTCTTTATATTTGGTATGGTCTTTCCATCAAATATTGTTAAACTATATATAATAAGATTTGATATCATTCTTGGTATGGATTATGATTGAATTTATCATATCAAGATATATTTCACTACAAAGAATTATATGTTTAATGATTTCTTGACTTTGATAACATTTCAAATAGAAAGTATATTTATTAGATGTTGAAGTGAATGATTCCTAGATCAAATTATTGAAATGACTGAAAATGTTCAATTTAGTGATGTTCTAGGAGTAAATGAATACATTTATGCATTTTCTGATGATTTAATTATTTTATTCTTGGTCTATAGGGTGAGTTTATTGATGAATTTGTACTAGAAACCAATAATATTTCCAAAACACCATATCAAAGTGATCATGTAGAACTTTTATAATTAAGGAATTAAATTCAGGAGTAAATAGATATAGGATTCATCTGACATAGAACTCCACCTTGGTATGACCAACTATTTTTAAGATAGATGGTTCATTAAGACAATAAATTGATTATATATCCTTGAATAACAACACTATTAATAAAATGTTTCTTTTCATACTTTGGATGATTTTTTTGATCATCATCAGAGATCTATGTAGTTTTTTAAGGATGATCTGAGGTCGGTGTACCATCAGTTTAATGTGAATGATAAAGTAATTTAGAATACCGTATTTTTGAAATCATATGGTCACTATGAGTTTTTTGTTAGGTATTTTCAGTTATCTAATTTACTTGTTGTATTTATTTAAATAGTGATTATTGTTTTTTCTGAGGTCCAAGAAATTTTTTTGTCTTTGTTTATTTATGAAATTTAGATATATACTAAAATTAAAAAAGAACATGAAGGACACCCAAGTTATTTTTTTAAAACCATAAAACTTAATAATAAATATGAGATATTTATTAATTGTGAATTTTGGTTGATAAAAACATATTCCCATAGAAGTATTGTTTATAAATATGGAATAAATATTTTCTATGCTAATTTTTTTTTCAAAAGATAAAATACACACAAATATAATAGATATTATTACTCTTCATTGATTATTAGGTTACTACAAGTGGTTTCATGAAAATACTTATCGATTTTATAGCCCACTATCTAGGATTACTTGAGATGAAAATAAATTAATATACAAATATAATGTTATTAATTACTTCTTGAACAAAAAAAGAATGATTGGGGAATGCTCTAGTTTTGATCCTTCCATATTGAAATGTTAAAATTTTAATGTAATATTATGCTTCATCGAAAAGAGGTTTTTTTTTCTCAAAACCGAATGATCACGTAATTACTTATACAACACATCAGTTGAATCCAAATAATTTAAGTTACAATAAACATGAATTTTAATTTTAATATGTGGTATTTTATGTATAAATTTAGATGAATAACTTGTATGTGGTAATGTGTTAAATATATAAATATCACAAAATATTGATGTATATAATTAATCTGAATAAATTGAACATGATATAATGAATATGGATAGAACTAATAAATTATTATGACTATACGATTCATTATCATCCTGAAACAAAAAAAAGTGGTCGATTATATTTGTTAAAAAAAACAATTCTACATTAACCATGGTATGTTAGGAACGTGTCCATTTGGTAAAATATTTAAATGTTTTAGAACAACTTTTTATATGTAAGGAATTTCTATTTTATGTTTTAGGTTTCAGTTCAGTTTATTTTTTCACAATGAATTATGTAAACTCGAATTTAGGATCATCAATTAATAGAAATTTTAGAATTTGTTAATAAATATATATTTTTTGATTTTAATATTGATAAAGAATATATATTATGATTTGAAAAAATATTTGGTGTTTCATGTGATTAATAGTTGGGGAAAGAGTTGTTGAGTTAAACACACAAATCATCGTTTTCCAATAATTTTGGTAGTAGTAAAATGTACAGAGACCTTTGAGTGTAATTTTTGGGGGATTAAATGAAAATTGATATCCTTAAATTAACTATGATATGTTTGAGATTAAATTAGGTAAAAGAATAATGAAAAATAATAAATGGATAGATTAATCCTTTTCTTGTTATAAAGTGGGAAATGGAAAATATGTCCATTGATTTCCTTGTCAGGTTTTCAAGGACATGTGAAGGAAACAATGTTATTTTGGTTATTCTTAATCGATTAAATAAATATGATTATTTTTTTATTGGATATAAAATGTCATTATATAATATTTATCAAAATTATAAAAAATGATATTCTTCATTTTACATTGGATGCATCTCTCCGTTATATCAGATTATGATTTGTGGTCCATATCAAATTATTTTAAAGGATACCAAAATTCATTCATTACTAATTTAAATTTTCATACATATTTTCAACCTCAATTTTATGGAACATCTAATATAATGAGATTGAACATGTAATGAAACCTTGGTTTTTATTCAATTTATTACCAAGGGTATTATCGTCATAATATTTTTTTGGTTGAGTTTTATTTTAATAACAATTATCATACAAGTGTATAAATTCTCCATTTGAGGAATTATATGGAAATTTTTGTAAGGCAATATATTTTTTGAAAGATGTATGAGAAAATAATTTAATGGGATTACAGTTCAAAGAGAAAATAGATATGAATGTTCATTTTGTTTCAAAAATATATGAGGGTGGCATAAAGCTGAATGAATCGTTATGTGGATAACCGAAATAATGATCTTTCTTTTTAGTGAGGTGATCATGTATTTTTCAAAAAAAATCAATGGAACATTTTTATATGTGTAGTCAAAAAGGGACATCTATTTTTATAGTTCAACGAACCACATAAAATCCTAAAAATTGTTGGATTAGATTACTACCACGTGTCTTTTATCCCATATTTTATCATGAGTACACAATATACTTGATGTTTCATGTATATGATTTTTTTCTGGATTCATATCATGTTTTATTCCCTGAAGTATTTTATATGGAAGAGAATATTTACTATAAGGAATATTGAATTGATATTACGGATCATGGAGAATATAATTTCTAGAATAAGGTTATTCACCAGGTTAATATTTTATATAAATAACATATGGTAGAAGAGACAAAATGGGAATCTAAAAATTCTAGGAGGGAATGGTAATCTCACCTATTTAATAAGTGAATATAATTTTGTGTAGAAAAATTATATGGCGGGAGATGTTAAATATTATTAAATTATATAATCCACGATTTTTATTTTAATTGATAAGAATTAGATGGTTATATTATAATTAAAAATATAAAGTAATTTCTAAATCAAAATGGAACTTATTTAACCAAACTATTTTGTTATAAGATATTATTTAAAAAATTAATTATTAAAATTAATTATTAAATTTTTATAAAATGAATTTAATTTTTTTAATTCAATGAACCAAAATTTAATTTTGGTGAACTTTGGGCTTATCTTAGAAAATATTTAGATTTCCATTAATACTGAAAAATACTAAATTTTTTAAAAAGTCAGATCATTTAAATAAATTAGGTAATTTAAAGGTATTTATATGTTTTAAATAATTTTTTAAGTAACATAATTAATTTTTTTATTTTATACAGTTAATAAATTTTAAATCAATGTTTTATTGTTTTTACTATATATATTTTTGGGTTTAAAACTGGTTTTTTTCTAATAACTAATTTAAAATAAATAATGACTATCATTTTTAATAAATAAAAATAAAAAAATATTGGAAACTAGTTAAAATTAAATTTATTAATATTTATTTGAAAATATTAATTCATTTTCATATAATAATTACTAATAGTGATATAGTTTATATTGTTTCACCTTTTTTGTTAAAAATACACTTCTTAAAAAATTGTTGTCTCGCCGCATCTATGAGATTAATATTAAATTAATATTTCCCACTTTTATGAATTGAATATGATAAAATATATTCCTTATTTTGAATTAGATTAATTCATAATTTCTATATGGACTACTTTTTAACCACAATGAATAATTAATAGAGTAGAAATTATATACAATGATTGAGGTAAAAAATAGATTAAATAGAGGTTAATCATAGAATTTAAGGTACAAAAATGAAAAAAATAACAATTCAAAACAAAATTTAATGCCAATAGTTTCACCTCATACCTTATATTTATAGTATTTAAATTGTAGCATTTGGTTATGTAAAAACAAGGTTTCACAAAAATCTCTTTATTAAAATTACATGTGTACCACACTTCTCACTTATAAAAGGCCACCACCTCTTCACCTCTCCTCACAACATAAAACCACTTTGTTTTATACAATTACTACATAAATAATCTATAAAATTCCCAAATATCATCATATAATCCATATGTTTATCCTCAATCCAACCATGTATTGCATTTTGTGAAAACAATAAAGAGTTACTCAAAGTACATGTAATGTTCTTCAACAAGCATTTTTATTTTATTTCTTCTTAAAACCCATTCAATTAATATTATACCATTATTATATATTGATATAAGTATGTTTCTTGTACTATGTTGATATTTTGTTCAGATTAATACCTAACAAACACAAACTTCCATCAAATGGGTTACAAAATTGTAAGTCATATGGACAACAGACTACAGCCCCACGAAACATTGTAATTAGTTTTTACATTACCATCTCTCACGATGGGGTGTAATAGTGGATAAAATTTTTATATTTTATATTTATAACTGATTTATACATATTCAGTATTTTTTTCATATATAAATTTTTAAATTCCAGGCCATAAGATATATGATAACATTCCTCTTGCGAATAGTAGATTACCGTCTCGCGAAGCAATGTGATTCGTTTTTAGTAAGACATCACAAGGAAGATATAATGTGTTAAAATAATGAATATATGAGATATAAATAAAAAATTAAGATATTCCTGACATATTTATAATTATGTTTGTATAATATATCATTTTATTTCATACCTATTCACTCATTGAAAAAGTAGTAACATCATTTGTGGATGTGTGGACTACTGACTTCTTGAAGTGATGTGATTTATTTTTCCAAACCCACATTAAAATAATGATATATATTTGAATATATAATTAAATTTTATGGTATTAATGATATAATTATCTTTCTATAATGATAAAATATTACTTACCAAATTTCCATAATTATCAATGAAAAAAAGAAAACGTTACTCATTCGTACGCAGTCTACCCCTCTCTATGATCAAAACATTTATACATTTTTCAAATAATTATTTCATTATTGTTTTTAAAGGAATAATTAATTTATGAATATGATAGTTTTTCACTGATAAGTATTCTGTAAATGTTTAAATAATAACATCTTTTACCATCATCAATACATAAAAATCATTTTTCACACATAAGGTGATCGTTGTAAAAATATCTAACATAAATATAATAAGTTAATAAATTTTATATAAAATGTTAATAAGTGAAATAAAATTAATAATAAACATGATAATGGTTCTCATTAAAGTAAATTATTAGAATATTTTTATTATTAAGGAAGATAAAAACACATATGACAAGTCAGACACTAGGTAGGGGACTTCATCAAAATTTCCATCCATTAAGATATATATTGATGTTATCCAGCTTATTTTTTTTCTAAGATTTATATACATACCCTTTTCCTATTATATATTGAATTTATACATCAGGATTTTATTAATGTTTTTTAATTTTATTAATTCATGGGGAGTATGAATTAAATATTTCGAAATTCATGATGTACTTTTCAAATACATAATTCATCTAAAAATGTTATCTATAAAACAGACATTATCTACTATGTCCTTGTTTTTTAAATGATTTTTGAAATGATTTTATATTGATACAAAAATATTATAATTAATAATTTATATCACTTTTACTCTATTTCAATTGAATTAAAAATTGATACTTTTTACATGTTTTAATGGAACAAATTAAAAAATGACAAAATAAATGATATATTATGGTTATTCTGGTATTTTAATTTTTTTTCTCAGAATAAATTGGTATTATGTCATTGAATATATAATTAAAATTAAATGTGTATTTTGATATCCAAAATATAAATTTTTATGAGTATAAAATACTTTCACAATAGTTAATGCCTAAAATTTTTTTCTTCATTTTATGGTACTTGAGTGTTATATGTGAGAAAGGGGTGTATACAAATTGCTTTGGGTTCTCCCTTTACATCTTATAAAATGTATAATCCTACATACAATTAGGTGAGTCCCTTAAAACTTTTACAATGGGGAATCCTAGATAGTAACAGGTTATCTTCATAGGGATTATATGATCGGACCTCCTAATTTTCAATAGGTGAGCCTATTATATCATAAATTAGGGGTTCACAAATATATAACTCCAATTCATTAATTAATGATTTCCTTGGCTGTTGGATGTATGTTAAATCCAATTAGATGTGTTTTGGAAGGGTTTGATGTCTAACTTGCTATATTTCCACAAAAGGGGTTTTAATTTCATACATGGGGTTATAATGATTTTATATGCAGAAAAAATGTGTTTTTTTTCATTCGAAAATATATTATTTCATATAATCAAATAAATACGATGATAAAGTTAAATTTTAATGTTCCATGACCTCCTCGTCCTTATTATTTCCAATTTTCATTATTGATGGTGTTCAGAGGAAGCATTCAGAAGGTGTTCAAATAAGATTGGATACTATTTTCTGGAAAAGGGGTGAATACATTTTGTGTTTCTATATTACATGATGTGAACATTGTTTTGATGGCTTGTATTGGAGTTTCACACCATTTAGACTTCTCACATGTTTTCAATAAGGGTTTAACAACATATAATATATTGGGGTTTTAAAAAAAATAAATTAAAATGAAGAGGCGATGCATTTTTCAGTGGAAACCAAACCCCAATCATTACATGATCTGAAAGGGGGTTACATGTCATGTAATACCCTGATCATGTTCAATTTTAAATTTTTTTTGAACTCTCATTCATTCATCATTGGATTTATTTCTCCTCACTTTTTGAGAATACCTTAGACACCATGTGGTTGTATATGAGGTCAATCCCTCCCTATTCTATCAGTTGATCTTCATGGGTGGTTATTGGGGATACATGGTTAATCAGTGGTGACTTCTCTTCTATTTATCATTGATTTTCTCCCATTAATATTTTTAGGGAGTGTAGTGGATACATTTATTTGGTTTGGGGGTTAATTGGGTTGTATTTTTATATATAATTGGTGTAGTATAGGTTGATCTAATGTTGTCATGGTGTTGTTGTGATTCATGACCATTCATCTTTTCCTAGTGGTGCAGAGTAATTGGAATGCTCAATCCAGGTTGTATTTCCATTATTTCTCTTAATATTGAAACACATGGGAGGAATTTTCTATTGATTATAGTTATATTTTTTTGTTCTAGATTATTCAAAGATAAAAATATGTTAAATGAATTTGAAAGGGGTATAAGGATTCTTTTCTCATTCAATTTATGTTTTCATATTATGATTGAGATATTTTGAATTATATGGGCTAAAAATCCTACTGAAAGTTGTTGTAATGTTGTGGATTTTCTTACATTGGCTATGTGTGTTTTGGTTGTTTCTTGATCAATATTTTTTGGTGACACATAAAAATGGAAATTGGTTAATCACTTCTTTTTATGTAATGAATATATTCCCCAAGATCATACTATTCTACTATAACCACTGAATTACACAAGTTGAATTAAATAAAGGATGCATTTTTATGTCTAGAATTATGTTATTCCTTGATTCATGTGTTGATGTGAGGTGTGGTTTGGCTTTGGTTTGGGATATAGTTTGGTTTTGAGACTAGTTATGTGTTGTGGGATGGATTTGGTGGTGTAAAGGAATACCATTTTAAGAGAATAATTGATTTTTGTAATGGATGATAAGTGGTGTGCGATGAGGTTGTGAAACAGGTTGTACGGTAATGTGTTATAACATGGGGTTGTGAGTCAGGGGTTGGTTTTTCTAGTACATGGCCTGATCCGGATGAGTATAAATGATGACCATGGCATTTGGTATGTGTAGTTGGCCAATATTATATTCATGAGTATCATGTAGAAATATTGAACGCATATCTTGATATCAATGTATGATATACTATTAATGGGTGGAAAACATAGATGATATGTGATGCAACATTAGTTTTTTAGGGATCTTCTCCTTTTGATAACATGGTTCCCTATTGTGTGTTGTTCATAGTAGTTTTTGGGGTAGTGATGGAATAGTTGAATGAATTATTAATATATCCAAGAGTTTCTTATGTTTGTTTGGCTACCTTAATGGAAACAGTCAATTAAAATATTAAGGAATGTGAATGGGTTTTTTTGGTCGTTTTGTGGTGTTTTGAATTTTGAGGAATAAAAAATGATGGCTCTGTAGTGGGTTTTTGGATTGTATTAAAACCTATATGATGGGCTTGAGTGTTTATTATCATATATTTATATACATGTATTATCTATGTTATGTCTCTAAACACCCCATACTATTTTAGAAATATGTTCCAAACACACCCATCGTTATGAGAGAGGGTCATTTTCTCAAACACCCCATTGATAAGATTGATGGCTAGCCCCCGTTTGATTCATACTGCATCATCTAGGTATTGATAGACCAAGATTCATCCGGAAGGTTGTGTTTTATGAGGCCTATGTGTTTGAGGCTGAGTTTTTCATTCCCATGTTTCTTTAGGTTGAGATAAGTTATGATTTCCTAGGTGTTATTTGGGTGATATGTGTTATAATTTCCCTTGTTCCATCAGGATGAGATTTCTTATACTTTTATAGAAGACATAGGATGGGGTTGCGGTTCATGGACTGGGTTGATATGGGTGTCATGCGATTTTTTATGTAACATGTGTCTACAGGAGCAATGTGATGAGGTTTATTCCCCAATTGTTTTCAAGCAATATGGAATGTGATTGTGGCCTAAGTTCCTGTCGGCACAATGTGATGTGGTTTGTGTCCTCAGGTGTTTGTGTGGGGGGTGGGGTTTATGTGGTTCTTTAGGAAGAGGTGAGACCATGATGACATTTTGAATTTGTAAATAGCATATATTCCATGGTAAATGGTTTGGGGTGCCCTATATCGATGTGAATTATATTACATTACCTGACTTTCATTATATTTTGAGTGTGATTTTGTGAGCTTATGATGGATTTTATACCTCTTATGTGTTGTTTTGTACTGTTGTTTTCTTATAGAGGAATTAGTATTCTTTATTATCATATGCATGGGAGAAATTGTTTTCGTACTAATAATACTTTTATGTTCACCGTACATATATAAAAAAATTTCATGTTTCTATGAGGATTATATAGACCATGTTTGGCATTACTAGCTTGGGTATTGAGAGTTTTTGTGTGGCTTCTAAGAATTACTTTTCATATATTACGTTGGAGAATTTTTTTTTTACTAGTCTTATTATTTATAGATGAATGTAGGATGGTTTTTGATTTCATTTATATCTGTCCTCGAGTTATTTTGTGGATGATACAAAATATCTCTTGATCTTGTTTAAAAAAAGGAAATTCCTAAAATATTTTGATATCTCTATAACCTTACTTATATTAGCCAATATGGGGACTAATGGAGGCTGGAATCGAGGTTCATTATCTTCATTTCATCATTTCCAGCAATGGAGGTGAATCTTTGGAGGGACAGGATCATGAAAAAGTGGAATCAAAGCCTGATAGTTGAGAGATAGGGTGGATTTTAGAGTAACGAATAGTGAGGATTTCATTGGTTGGTCTGGAAATAGTGTCATGTGATCTAAGTTTGTGTCATAGACTAGGTAATACCAGATAGGACGTGGGGTTTAGGGCCCCACATGTTCTTAGGAAAATACTCTGAGCCTATCAAAATACTAAGGGACGATTCATACTTTTTAGGGTAGTGACCCCATGAAATGTACATGCATCATAATGACATTTAATCTCTCATGAATATGGTTGTTTTTGGCAAAATGAAATGAATATAAAAATGAGTTAACTGAGTTAAAATAAATCTTTAGTTAATATTACATACTCCTCGATCTTCAGAATTATTTTTGGAAAATTTAAGCTATGTCTCCAACTCATCATTCATGTGTGGCTCAAGTAGTCGAGGTTCAGCATGCTAATTCAGTTGATTGGAGGAGGGTAGATTCAGTTGTGGAGGATGACCAATGGAAGAGGTTGTTTTGTGCAATCCAATGACATTCTTTGGGAAATTAAGAGGTTTGAGTCTTAGTCATGGAGATGGAAGAATGGTTCAAAGATCATGAGATCACAATTAATTTAATTTAACCCTAGAAGGAGTACATGCTCCCATTGGTAGTCACTCAGACACGAAGAGTATTGCATCAGTGGTGGATGTTTTATTTGGGGGAGAGGAAGGAATCATATGTTTTGTGGGATGAATTTGAGAAGGAATTCTAAGAATAATTCCTTTCATTAACCATGAATACTGATTATAGGTAGGATATAATCTCACATTATTTGGGGAGTATATCAGTTGAGTAGCTGGGGATCAAGTTTAAGTATCTCTTTCCTTTTCCAAGATCTCTTTCTAAATGAGGAGTCTCATGTGAGACATATTGAGAAGGAAGGTCATCCCTCTATCCAGTGTATGGACACACCATTAATGTTATTGAAATACATAGAGGTTCAGATGAAGGAATTTTTGATCAAGAAGATCCACTCATGAGGAGGTATACCCTAGTTAGGGATTCAGTAGAGTTTATTGAGAGCAAGGGATACCAGTTGTAGGTATCATGCGTCTGGACCTTCAAGGTTTCGATCAGTAGGGAGTTGACCTATAATGTTCCCTTTTAGACATTCTTACCATCATTCCCATCATATAATCTTGTGGAAGAGGTTTTTATTTTTTGGAGTTTGAAACTATCTTTAGAAATAGTGTCTACATTCTGTTTTAGAATAGTATTGTGGAGGTGGTCAGGCTCATCGTCTGCCATAGTAGAAGTTTCCTTTAAGATAGTTTCAACATTAGGGATAGAATGAATTTTCTCAACTGAGGGGATATGGATCAGGTAGAGGCCAACCACTGGATGTTAATCTTGTTTAGGGGACTATCCTTATGCATTAACATGCATGCAATCATCAGTAGATAAGAAAAGTCATCATGCATGCTCAGTTGAAAGTAGTGGAAGTTGCAGTTCTAGTAGGACCAATGATCATCAGAGTAATGATTAGTTTTTTAGTGAAATGTCATGAGAATTATTTTATATCGGAATTCAGAACACCTTTTTTCACATTCTCAATCCAATGATCCAGGGACCGATGTAGAGAGGCTTCTTGTGCCCCTAGTGTGAGTATTCCATTCAATGGAAAGACCATCTTGTTTGATGTGTGATGGGGATTTAATCTAATTATTCAACCACACCAGACCCTTGGAGATATTTAATTTCTACATATTAATCAATATGACAGCATTCATGGATTTGAATTGTAGTATTCTATAAATACCATTATCGACTATTTCCATGGGATTGTTGTGTTTTTTAATGTAGATAGCCAGCATATGGTTTCCATTGGGGAGTGAATTTGACATGTGGGATGTTGGAGTGTTGAAATTATTCATTACATATTGGTTGATATGATAATAGATTTTGTGGATAGTAAGATTGTAGATCATCACATGTTCATTGGGAAGTTTCTAAATGTTTTCCTTGAGGAGGTTGTCATGCAACCCCCTCGATATGATATTGAGTGTCAGATATATTTGTATCCAGGTGCTTCTCTAAATTAAATGGATCCTTATCAGATGTATCCTTATGAGCTATGATAGATGAGAATTTAGGTAGGATATCTGATAAAAAAGTGCATAACCCCCACCCCCCTAGTGCATCATCGTAGGGGAGCTATAGTTTTGTTTGAAAGTAAGGAAGACAATGGTTTGAGGTTCTGCATATACTACTTTATGTATAATCATGTGATGATCAAGAACTCTCATCCTCTCCCAAGGATAGATGATATTTTCAGCCAACTGATCTGGGTATTATTTTTTTCTAATATCTATTTATAGTTTGGATATCACCATTTATGTTCGAAGAAGGGGAATATCCCAAAGAATATCTTCATATGTACTTATATAAATTTAGGGTCTTGGTCATTCTATTCTGTTTTACGAACGCGCCAATTGTGTTCATGGGACTTATGAAATATGTTTTTTGTGAGTTCTTGGATCATTACTTCATCATGTTCATTGATGACATCTTAATATACTCGATGATAGAGGAGGGTCACACTATGTATCTCAGAACAATGTTTCTGGTTCATCGATGTCACATGCTCTCTGGAAAGTTTTCCAAGTGGATATTATGGACACAATATGTGCATTTAAATCAGAATTGCATGAATTATAAGGGTGTAGCAGTAGAAACATCAATAGTTGAAGTAGTGTTTTTGGGAACCACCCAATAATGTGGAATAGGTTCACAATTTTCATTCTCTCGCATATAATTGTACTGATATTTCCCCAATTTCACTCGATTATAGTCTTTTTGACAGCTTTAACATAGAAGGACGAATCTTTTTCGTGTAGTGGGAAGTGTTAGATATCATTAGTCTACCTAAATGTAAAGTCTCATAATGCTCTAGTGTTACAATTTACTGAGTAAGGGGTGATGTTTGAGGTGTTCTGTGATTCTTTCTTTATGGGCTTGGGATGTATCATGATTCCATACTGAGTAGTGCCCTATTATTGGTATTGGATGTTATGTCCTCACATGTTTAACTATCCCTCAAATTATTTGTATCTAGCAGTTTCTGTGTTTGAGATGATGTTGTGGAAACATTACCTCATTGGAATTTGCATTGTGGTCTTCACAGATCACAAGAGTTTTAGGTACATCTTTACCATGCTAGATATGAACATCTGACAGGGGAGGAGGATATAGTTTCTTTAAGACTATGATTTTGAGATCTTCTACACCATAGGAAAGGGGAATATTGTTTATGATTCATTAATAAGGATGTTGAAAAAGTTTGTTGTTTGGGATTCAACATATTCTTGGAGAGTAGTGGAGTAGTTGGAATCTTTTCATTTGGATACAATAGTGGATGGTGGTAGATGCTACTTGTTTCAGATGATCGTGAAGTATTCTATGATGCATTAGTATGATGTGTCTTTGTGGGTGAATTGAAGGAAGAGGTGTTGTGTGATTGTGTTGGCCATAGTTATTCTGCATTGGGATGGTCAAATGATGTTCAGAATTGGATTTTCTACCATGTAATGTTGTTTTTTCAAGGTGAAATTAATGAGGGATTTGTTGATGGGGTTCATAAGTCACAATTAGGGTATATATTGACGTTTCCAATATCTACCCTATCATTTAGATGTAGATTATATGGCACATGATGAAGTAGGAAATAACAGAGTATGTGAAAATATGCTTGGTATGGTAGTATGTAAAGGCTATGAAAAGTGTTCATGATCGTTTGTTGCAACCCATGGATGTTCTTGAGTGGAAATGGAATAAAATTATATTTGATTTATTCAATGGGTTACCTAAAATTCATGGAGGTATCGATGCTATCAGGGTGATAGTGGATCAGCTAATGAAATTGGAACACTTCGTAGCGAACATGTAGTCATGCATAGTGGATGTTTTGGATAAGAGGTACATGGATAATGTATTTCAGTTTCATGGATTTTTTATGTCTATTTTATTTGATCAGGATTTGTTGTTTACTTCACTAGTATGGAAGGGATTGCAGCATGATTTTTATACCTAATTACAAATCAACACTTCATTACATCCTCAGACAGATGTGAAGAATGAGTGGATTATATCAACATTGGAGGGCATGTTTTGAGCACATGTCTTAGAATTTTGTGGATTTTTTGTAAGACCCCTTCCCAAGGTAGATTTTTCTAATTATAATATCTATCACTCTTCCATTGGGATGGATCATTTTGAATATTTGTATAGAAGGTTGTTCCATTCACCATTTCACTGAATGGAGGCTGGGAATTGTGTTTTTTCTATTCCCAATGTAGTGTAGAGCATAACAGAGAAGGTTCATCTTATTCATGAGAAGATGAAAGTATCCCATGACCAGAAGGATTCTTATTCCAATGATAGGAGGAGACCCATAGAGTTTGAGTTTTGGGAAAATTTTCTTTTAAAGGTTTCCCCTAGACATGTAAAATAGAGGATTTTAATAGAGTGCAAACAAAATCCCATCCTTCATAGGAATTTTGAGGTTTTAGGGTGAGTTTTTGAGTTGAAATACCAATTGGTGTTTCCAGCATAGTTAGAGTGAATCCATGGAATATTCCACATCTCTCTGATTTTAGGTATGTACACAATAACTCTCATAGTATTTACTTGGGAGAGTTTGATATCGAGAAACACGCTATGTTTGTAGGATGAACTATTGAGATATAGGACCCTCAAGAGAATGTGTTGTATGGATAGACCATTCCCTTGTTTCATGTGTTGTTGATGCATGGTGTCTAGGGGGGAGTACATTGTTGTGGAAAACGCAGATGTGTGCCCAGTACCAAGAGTTTTTCTTCGATTTTATTTTTAATGTTTTATTTTGAAATGTAATGTATGAACCATTTTTTATGAAAAGAGTTGTTTTCTCCATTGGAATGATATATGTGTGGTGGATTATGTGAGAAATTTCTGACATAAATAGAAGGGTGGACCAAATTCCTAATCGAGATGCACTAAATGTGATGTGATTAAACCTGTGAAAGTAATCCAGTGCCACCAAAATAAGATATTATACTGACTTAGAGTATGAAGTACCTTGATTAATGTGTTTATGAAGTATTCATTCATTGACTATATAAGTTAGTAGTTTGGGATATCTAAAGGGTGATAGGATTGTGTGGTAGTTATGTGTATTATTTTTGCGGTTGTTTGGTGTTACGACATTGGCTCGTAGTGACATATGATGTATAATGAGATCCTTGAGAGGTATCTCACAGGGTGGTTGTTCAGACACCTTTCTCTTCTAGGATTTGTTTAAGATTCAAAAGGGATAAATTTATTTGAGTGGTATATGATATATCAATTTTTTCCCTCCCAATCCCCTATTTTTCCAATTTTGGTAATTGGAGGTGTTTGGATGAAGTGTTCAGAGGGAGATTAGAGTTTTTTGGTAGCTAAACGATGGAAAGAGGGGGGATTACAAGACATGGAACTATATTACGTGATGTGAACAATAGTTTAATATCATTCTATGGATCTTCACATTGTGGTCACATTTTACAAGGTGTTATGAATGGTTTCACATTGTGTAATACTTACGTGTAAGAAAAAAATAAAATAAAATGAAGAGGTGATGCGTTTTTTTGGACGAAACTGAAACTCGGGTATTACATGATGTGAAAGGGGATAAAACATCATGTAATTACCTATTATGTGTATTTTTTATATTATTTTCTGTCAAACCCTCATTCATTCAATGTTGGTTTCCCGTATTCTCCTTTTTTGGTGATCCCTAGGCACACCGAGAATTTCTTTGAGCACTTTCTATCTCTCTTTGATTTATTTATCTCAGTGGTTGTTCATTGGTGATCTGTTGTAAATCTGCAGGGAGTTCTCTTCCGTTTATCATCTATTTTCATCAGTTCATATCACAAGGATCCATTGTTGGAGAATTTCATTGGTTTGGGGGTGTATTGGGTTGAGTTTTGATGTAGCCTTGGTGTGATATAGGTCGATTTGCAGTATTCATGGAGTGGTTTTGATTCTTGATAATTCTTCTTTTCCCTATGCTATATAGAAAATGGAAATCTCCCTTGATGTAGGATTACCTTTATTTATCTTTATTTTTCATCATGTAGGAGGGGTTATCTTTTTTTTCTAAAGGATTTTTGTATTTCCAAATTAATCATAGATAAAAATGAGTTAAATGTTATTGGAAGCATTAGAGGGATTCATTTTTCAATCACTTGTAGTTTTTATATTATTATTTCAATATTTTGTATTATATTTTATAAAAAACCCATTGAAAATTTAGGTTGTTCTATGATTTTATTGCACTGGGTACATATGTTGGGGTTGTTTCATTATAAATACATTTTATTATAACTTAAAATTAGAAATTGGGTAACCACATATATCCAACTAATGTATGGATTCCCCAAGATCTCACAGACCTTTAATGAACCCTAAATCTAACAAATGAAATTAAATAAGGGATTACTTGTTAAATAGAGAATTTTGTTTTCTTAGGCTCATGGGGTGATGAGATGTGTGGGTTTTCTTTTGTTTTTTACTACTTTGGTTGTGATCCCAGTTTTGTGTTGTGGGATATCTTGGGTGGTGTAATGGTCTCTTAGTTTGAGAGATTGATTGTTTGTGGTAAAGATAAGATCTGATGTGAATTGGGGTTGTGACACTGGATGTGCGATAATGTGTTATGAGTAAGGGTTGTAGGATAGGGATTGGTGTTTTTTATACATATCCTAAAAGGGATGAATTTTAAAGAGAACAAAAGTGTTTTGTATCGGTAATTCTCATAGATTTTTTCCATGAGTAACATGTGGAAATATTCACCCTTTATCCATGTATTGTATATGATATACTATGAATGAGTGTTAAAATTAGTATAATTGTGATGTAACTTTAGTTTATCAGGGATCTTCACCTTCTAATAATGTTTTTTACTATTTTGTGTTGTGTCTAGAAGTTTCTCGGGTAATGATGGATGAAATGAATAACTTATTACTAATTCTTAGAATGGATTTTGTTGGTTTAGCAAATAGAATAAAAATGGTTATTTACTTTTTTTTGGTAATATGAATGGGTTTTCTAGATATTTGTATGGTTTTTTGTATTTAGAGGTACCAGTAATGTTCTTAGTAAAGCGAGTAGGTAGTTTTTCTGATAGTCGACAAGCTGGTCTTGAATGTTTGGTATCATATTTACATATACATTTATTTTTGTTTTTATTTCTATAAAAACCATATCTCAGTTGAGAAATCTCTGAAAAACACCCCATCATCATGGGAGAGGGTATTTTCCTTAAACATCAGGGTGGTTGGATGGATGGCGGCCCACCCCCTTTCCATGCTCCCTCTTCAAACTGGTGATATCCAAATGCTTCTTCAGGAAGGATCTGGTATCTTAGGCCTAGGTGTGTGCGAGAGAGTTGGGCTTCCCCATGTTTCTTTGGGATGAGATGTGTATACTTCCCATTTTCCTTCTGGGTGGGATATTTTATGGTTTCATAGGTGTCTCTAATATGATATTTTTTATGCCTTCCTAGAGGTCATAACGATAGGGTTTTGGTTCATGGACCATGTGTCTATGGGCAGAATGTAATGTGGTTTTTGGCACAAGATTCTACATGTGAGATGTGGTGTGGTTTTCGGTCTATCTGTATGCTAGTGGTATGGAATGTGGTTTTTGTCCTAGGTGATTATTGGCAGTATGTGATGTTTTTCTTATCCCATGTTTGCATGGATGGGTTTTGATGTGGGGTTTTCCGAAGAGGAGGGTGTGTAAGGATATTTACCATTATGTAAGAGTGGATAATTAGTAGGAAGTGGAGTGTGGTACTCTATCATCTATTTTCATTATATTTTATTAATTTACCTACATTATTGTTTTATCATTACATGGTGAGGTTTTTATAGGTATTACACATGTTAGATGCTGTTTGGTTATTCTGTTTTCTCAAATGGGAATTGGTATTCTTCTTTACACATGTGCATGAGAGACTTTCGATTTCCTACTAAATATACCTATATTCTCAAAAAAACATATATAAAACAATTTTCAGGTTTCCAAGAGGATTATGTGGAATGTGATGGGAATTAATAACTCAAGAGTTAATAGTTTTTGTGTTCATTATTATCTTTACATTTGGTATTTTACTTTGATGACTTTTGTGATTGTACCAGTCCTATTTTTTATGCAATCATAATGGTTGGTTTTTGGATTTCTTTTATATATGTCTTGGTGCTATTTTATGCATGATCATTCATATCTATATATATTTTCTAAAAAATTCTAATTCTTACAATATTGTTAGATATATCTACCATTGGTGCTAGTTTCATACCTAGGGATTTTTGTAGACAAGACATGTGGGTCATTATCTCGCTTTATTTGTTTCTAGATTAGGATTGGATTCTTTAGAGGGTGGGATCATGGCAAAAATGTTATAAGTATTTTCATGTTTTCAAATGATTAAATGGTTTCCTTCTTTTGGAATCCCTTTCTGATCTTTTTTCTCATCCCCTGATTCTAAATTACATTCATATGATTGAAGGATAAGAAAGGGACATGAATATGTCAGGTTGAATATCATAATGAATTTCCAAGAAAATAAATAATTTTTTCTATTTAAATATTAAAATTATATATAAAATGAATACTAATAAAAATATATCACATTTTAATATATGGTTTTATAATGTGTTAGTTATTAACTAATTCTATAAAACTCTAAACCAGAAAGGCTCCAAAAATATATGAGAACAAATTAAAGAATTCAAAAAAATATTATTAAATCTTTAGGTATGTGTTATTATATATTTAATGTTTTTATTTTATTCAATGGAATCCTAGTTGATTAATTTTTATATTATTGTGTGGTGTTTTTATTTAGATGGGTTATGATTTTCAATAAACAATTACCATTATGAGACCAAATATTTCAAAATTAGGATGCACCCATGAAAATTTTTGAATCACAAATTTTATGCTTTATATAATTAAAAAATATCATGTGTTAATATATATGAAAATCCAGATGTATTTTATGGATTTAGTCCCAGAATAATGTAGACTATTTATTGAAGTTTTATTTCCCCCACATGATGGTCTCCCTTTTATTCCGATATATATAACTTCATATATATATTGATCTGGGTTTAAATAAAAGGAATCCTTATAACAAAGTGACCCATACCATTATCTTTGGAATGATCTGAATTACACTTTCCATATATGTCATCCTTTGTACACCAAAGGCTAATACTAAATGCCAAAGGAAATACCAATTCATGGGGGATTGTTTTTCAATAAATAAGAAAACATTAAACATTTCTATCCAAAAAAATATATAATACATGATACATAAATTACAATATATCATGAATCCAAAGTATAAAACAATATGTAATAAAACATATTCCGTATATGATAACAGTAAGTTGACAATTAGACCAACAAAATAAAGACATGGTGTACATTGAGAAAAATAGAAAGATAAATCATAAAACCACCATCAAACTATCATTTCCAACCTAGACACAAAAACCATAACATATAGTTCCACGAAATAGGTCATCCCTTTACCTATATCAAAGCCAATGGTGACTGTATATACACTAAGTTGAGTATTTATGGGTTAGTATGTTGACTCATTAACTAATCCACCCAACGCCACTGACACATTACATATAAAAAATGAAATGTTAAGGTACATTTATATAATCTATGATACAATAATAACACATAAAATAAAGACAAAATACTATAAAAGAAACACAACTTGAAGTCAAAAATTACTTTTTATGTACATTATTACAATGAAATAACACACATCATAACTCGCACACCAATGTAAAGTATATGGCCCCCATGGAACTCACACACACAATATATTTTTAATTTAAATGGAAAGAAGTAAACACACTGACTAATGAGTAGTATCATAGTATTCCACACAAAATTCGTCGCCTAGAAGAATAATTCAGTGCTCCCCAACTCCAATACTAATAAACATGTTTGAACTAACAAAACCTAATTAGAATATATTCGGAATTTAAAACCAAGCAATTCAATCCCAACTAACCAAAAATAAACATTAAATGCATGTCTAAATCAATCATTCCCAACCTCCATAGGATTTCATGATCCCATGAACCTATTTCCAATTCCATATTATAAACATTCTAATATTATAACTTTAAAACGAAATCATAAAATGGGTATTTTGTCAAAGATGTGGTTCTAGTAACCTAAAACAATTGTCAAAATTATTTTTGAAAAGTAGGATGTCCAACCACTATTTGGGTACTCATTTATCAAAGTTTCATAATTAATTATACATAAAATTAAAAGATTTCAGGATAATAATTCAATTAGATAAACTAATTACCTCTTACCTCAAACATGGACCTCAATATGAAATCAAATATACCTTTATATATCATGTGTCTATCAACCATACAATGAATAATCCTATCAAAATATCCAGAAAATAATTACCATTATATATATACAAATAAGAACAAATTTTTTTTCCTATTAAATAATGAAAATTAAAAAAAATTGAAGATGATGTAAGAACCACATCATTTATTCCTCGGAGAAACACTACAGTACAATAAGATTGAAAACAGTATTGTGAAGTGACTCATCAAAATCACTCCAAGGATCACTCTAACATAAGAAACATATAAATATTAGGAATAATATATTCTATATGGGAAAATTATTTTTTTAAACTAATTTCTAAAACCCAATTAATGTCATCCAATATTTGTCCACATAGTTTGAAAAACAATGTGTATACCCGCAAAATTAGCACTCTACAAAATTGTTTTACTCAAACAATCACTATATTAGTTTTCTAAATATTTTTCAAAATATGATCCTCTCCTTGGATACCCTCTCTACATTACCTGATTACCCAATGAATCGACATGGTATACCCTAAAAATTCTCTATTCATTCACCATAAAAAACATCTAAATCCTCATAGAACAGTCCAAATCCCAATGTTTTACAAATAATGATTTTATAAAATATATAAATATGAATTTATATAAATTTCATTTGTTTGTTATATTTATTTATATGGATTACCATGAATAAATGAAACTAGATACACTACTAAAATAATATTATTAAATTTAAATATTATTATCTATCTAATTTATTTTTTATAAATGAAGTAAATAAATTATGAAAAACATATTAACATGTTTTCCATAGTGAGAAATATTGATTAATTTCAAAGAAATCATTTTTCAAATTTAATATATAAAAATAATATCATTTCCGTTAACATATATAATTTTGAATGTATTGTATTTATATAAATATTATGTGTCCTAACAACTAGTGAACTTTGTTTTTGTTGAAATACAGTTTTATTGGATAATAATTTGTATTTCATTATTAATTTTTTAGACCTGCAGATAAAATCATTGTTAGGTCAAAAGATATATTTTTTAGAAAATCATTTGTATTTGTATCAAGTATTTTAATAATAATATATTTAATTAATATTAATTCATTGCAAAAGGTATTTACAGGTTCTGAATAAAAATATCAGAATTTATTTTTATAAATTCAATCAAATAAATCCTATAAAATTAAATGCATCATTTCAACATTAACACTTATTATTATTTATTAAGTTTAAAAAATTTTGTACCGTAATTAATAGTTTCCTTTGTAAAAAAATTATTTCCATGATAACAATTAAATTGTTTAAAACTGGTGTTATCCTAATAGAATTTATTCAATGAAACAAAAATAACATTAATTAATTTTATTAGTTGAATTTTTACCTTATTAATATTATCCCAAAATATTTAGTAATTTGGATCTAATTTTCCATCATAGTTATGTTATTATACTATAATATTAAATATATGTAAAAGTTTCCAAAGAAATCATGTATAAATGAGAGCCTCTTATTTTCAATTGATCGCACGAGCTGATGGATATAGAATAACTAATATAAACACAAATATGATGTGAAAATTCATCCCCATGTACATTCTGTTCTACTGTCATAAAAATAAAAACCCATAATCCTTGAAGTTTAATCCATATGAGGTTTCCCAAAGAATAGGTAAAACAATTAACAATGTTCTATTATGATTATTTCTTCTTCTAGACCATGAAATCCTATCGTTGGAATGCTAAAATAATAACATGATATTAAATAATATAATTGAAATTTATGTGTCTTATTTTACACATCCTTTACAAAAAAATAACATTCGTTAGAAAATGTTAACATCACCCTGAAATACATTTGGACTATGTTACACCCCATTATTTTACGAGATAGATTCCATTTAATTTCTTTTATGTCTTGTGTTTTACACTTCCCCACGATTAGAGTTTGTTATACGCAACACTGTATTAGCTTTCTATATACGCAAAAATATTCTTGGATTATATTACACAAAATTCCAGATACTTTTGATAGAATTTATTTCATGTATGACTATGTACATGTGATTACTTAATATTATAACCTAGTCATTATAATGGCTTTTATGAATTGTATTAACATCCTTCTAAAAAACTATTTGAATGAAAATAATTGAGTCTATAAATATAATAAAATCAAACTTTATGGATTTTATTAGTGAAATTTAAATGAAATATATTCAATATAATGTTTTAAATTTATATTATATGATATATTGATATGATATATGAAAAATTGGTTTTTTAAAATAAAATATGTATTTTTCTTGAAAGGCAGTTTTACCACTTTTTTATGAAGAACTCTTTTTTAATATTCTTTTTGTTAATTTGATATATTATATTTGAAAAAATAATATCCGTATTTATATGTGTAACATTAATGTTTACTATAACTGAATTTTTGATATTTTCCTTATATTTATCATGTTTTGATGAATAGTAAAAATATGATAAATTATAATTGAAAACAACTTTGTCCATAGGGATAATTTTTATGGTTAAATTATATTATTGAATGGGTTTTCCATATAAATTGAATATATTTTTATCATTTAATCCAATCTTGGCCATTGTCATCAATTTCACATTGAAATTGAACAAAAAACATGTCAAAGTAAGGAAAATTTTTATTTCATTAAAACTCTTAATCTGTTTTTGAAAACATGAATTAATTTTAAATTAATTTCTTCTAATTATGTATTTTGAAGTTGGAAAAATGAATTAAATGTTTTGAATCATAAGTTACAAATTCTGTATATAGGTATATTTTGTTTTTAGACATTATTAATAGTAACTTCTGTAATTATTTTTAATTATAAGGGTTAATGGTAAATTTGGTTATTAAGGGTAAAAATAAAATTTTAAAATTATCCTAACATGTGTCATAATTTTGTTGGATGACCTAGTCGGAAGATTTTTATAGATTATTATTTAATTTAATTTACAGTTCTTCCCATGGAATCCAATTTAATTATTCTTATGAAACTTCATTAATTAAAAGGGAAAAGCTTCCCTAAGTAGCTATTTTATAGATTTTCGCACACTCATGTTTCTAAAATGTATTAAATTTTTTAATATGGGTTTATATAAGTGATCTTTTAACTATAAATAGTCACTAGAAAGAAAAAATGATTTTCTACAACAACGTATTTTATTTATAATTTAGATATATTAAATAAATAAATTTAATTATGACATAATGATGATGCAATGATTAGCTTAGTAATAAAAGTTTCGTGTAAATGATACAATAAATATTAAAAAAATATAAAATTAAAATTATGAAGTTATGCACAAATTTTATAGATGATTAATAAATGTTACCTTTTAGTTAATGGATTTTTTTCAATGAAATGAAGTAAGGAAATTTTGGAGGACATCTTATGAATAGTGTCAATATTAATATTGGTTGAATTTAAAAAAAATTATGATGTTAATGTTTTTTAGTATCTGATGAATATTATTTCATAAATTGTGTTTATTTGATAAATATTATTTGATGAATTGTGTTTTTTATGAATAGTTAAATAAATATTATTTTAAATAATTGTATTTATTAAATGATGTTCGAAAATCAGACATACATGGTTGTAATCAGGGAAACATTTTTGTTTCAATAAGAAAAAAATAATTTTTTTTAAATAGTAATGTTACCCCTTGGAATATTAATTTTATCCTTATTAATGGTAATTGGAAAAATGTAATAGTAACCTCACCTTTTGAGGTATAAATATGTTTTAGTTATTTTAAGTGGTAATTTGAGGTAATTATATCTTTATATAAGTAAATAAATGTTTTAGAAATTATCAGATATGAATTATTATGTTATAGATATAATATAATTTAAAATTGAATTATTATTATTTTAAATGAAGATCACTTTTTAATTCTATACATAAAAAAATGGTTAGGGTGATTTTTTTGGGATGTGTCCAAAATAGTTGAATTTTTTGTGAATACGAAGAATACATTTTGGGTTTTTAATTGGTTTAATGACACCATAACTATGAAAAAATGATGTAATATGTAAGATAAGATTTTGGTAGACTCTTGTGGATTAATTTATGATATTATATGTACCAAGTGTCCTATACAAAGGTATAATACCCTGGGGAAGATTATGTTTTTAAAATACAACTAATGTGGTGTCCTTTGAAATTTATAAAATATTCTTTCACTTTTTCTATAAATACCCACCCATTAATTCGCATTAAATAATTCTAAAATCATTCTCCATGATTTCCAACTTTTTTTACCTCCCAATGTGTCCTCAAGCCCTCATGGTCCCGATCAAAGAGTTTTTTAAGTTACTATTCAAGGTAAGGGAACCTTTCACCCTCCTCTTTTAGTCAAAAACATCTTTTTTGTTATTACTTTAAATTTTAGTTTTCCAATGTTGGGGTATGTTCTAAAATATTTTTATTTTCCTAAATTTTATATCCATGTGATGATAGACACTTTTAACTCTCATCAACTCAATTTTTAAATTTTTAAGTGATGTCGTTAGGCTACCAAATTTTCATTAGGAAATTCTCCACTTCTCTTTTTCATTGATGTTATCTTTTATGTGTTATTTCATTCAAACATCCATAACATGTTCTTATTTCAATTTTATTCTGTCCCAATACTATATTAGGATTATGTTATGGATGGTATACCATTATCCTGTATCTTTTAAATTATTTCTAAATCCATGTTTAATAGCAGTTATGCTGTAAAAATGTCATATCAAAATATACCTTTTCTTGAGAAAATATTTTATTTTATTTATCCAAATGCCCAACCTATTCCTTTTACAAGGGTATTCACCATGACATTAAAATGATTTATTTTATTCTTTAATTTACATATATGAACCCTTATTCCATTTTCATCGGTTATAATGGACCTAATGAACATGTTTTTATGAACTTTTTATATTTCCATGATTTTGAGAAGAAACCCATTTATTTTATTCTCCATGGGTTATTTATAGGAAAATTTATTATGATTTATTGGGATTACAATAACATAAATAAGTATTAAGGGTGTGACCTGATAACGCTCCATTTCATTGGTTGAACTAATTAATCTCTCGGTAGGACATGATTAATGATACCTTGTTTAATAACCTTGGTAATATTTAGAATAACTTGGTGATTACCCTTTGTAATTTTTATGATACCTTGGTGAATAAACATCTTATTTTTATGATACCTAGGTGTATAAAATTATTAATTTTTATGATACCTTAGGGAATAACCTTGTTAGTTTTTATGATACCTTGGTGAATAACCTTGATAATTTATTTGATACCTTGGTGAATAACATTGGTAATATTTTCAATACCTTGGTGAATGAAATTGGTAATTTTAATGATACCTTGGTGAATAATAATTTTATTTATTATGATTCCTTGGGGATTGACATTAGTGATATGACACCTAGGGGATTGACCTTGGTGATAAGATTATGAATTTATAAATTAAATGTTGTAGCAACATTTTCATGTTATGATCCATGTTCTTATTGTTATGATATTCATCTTCCTCGTGATTTTATAAAAGTCCTCATGTTCTAATTTATATCTCTCAATATCACATGTAAATTGTTCCCCTTATTATCCAATATTGATATTTTTGTGCTCATCCCAAATTATTAATTTTTTCCATAGATCAAATTATTTGTAAGGAAAAATAAGATGCTATAATGAATGTATTTAATTATTTTTCTTGAAAAGAAACAATGTTTCATTTTTAATCGTTTTTATGAAAAAATGGATAGTTTCTAGTGTTATCTACTTGTTAATATTGAAATTTTGTGTAATATTTTTTCCTAATTACCTAAAATTATATACTTATAAGATATTTTTCAATAAATAAAAATAAATTATAGTCCAAAGCCACTATAATAAGTTATGTTTAAGTCCATGTCCTCATTGTTTGTATCATAACGTGGTTTAGATAGCTTTGAGGATTAGGATGTTTTATTTTGGGTTTTTATGTTCATGGTTGACCGTAATTTTATTTTCCTAGAAAATCTTTTGAGGCTTACGTTATAAAATTTCTAGTTGATCAATAATATATTTGGAGAAATATTTTGGTTTAGGATGTTATGAGTTATTATTTTGAATGACAAATGAAATATATGAGATACAAATTGTTGTAAAAACATCATAAGGATAATTTTTGAGGATTTTATATTGTTTTTTTGGAATGTTTTATGAATTATATTGTTTTAGAAAAAGTGAAAACACACAATCTAGATAAAGATCTATTACATCAGACGAGGCTGTAGGAATTGAACCCACAACTAAAGTGTGAAAGGCCTTTGTTGCCAACCACTAATGTACATGACTTCCCTGGTAACTATAAGATCATTTTTTTAGTTAAACTTGTTTATTAAATAAGAATAATTTTAGTTTCGAGAAATATTTTTTATTGAATAGATTACCATGTGCTAATAAAATGATTTTGGGATTATGTAATAAATGTTATTTTGGATGTTGTTAACTATTTTGGAGACATTATACGAATAAGGTAAATAGAATAGTATGGTGTTTTAATTCATGATTGAATGAAGAATTATTTAATTTAGTAAGTTTTAGAATTAGGAAATTGTTAACCTCTCTGGGGGTCCCCATGTTCTGGAGGAGAGATAAGTTTTTCATTTATCTAGCATTATAGGCACGATTCGAAGACAACTTTGTTCTGGGAAGTGAAAGTCTCTTTCCAGGGCCGGAAGGGTTTTCATTGTGAAGTCCATTATCACCTCCAAATTTTAATATAAATTCATGGTGTATAAAATTATTATTTCATTAATAAATAGAATCAATTTCACAATCAAGAACTTCATTTGGAGTGGGAGCATCACAGAAAGAAAACTAGCAACAGTTCCATGGAATTCATTTTGGAAACATTATGATGATGGGGGTTTAGGCATTAAGAATCTTGAAGGTTTAAATGAATCATTTCAAGATGGTTTTATCTAGAGGATTATAAATGGGAAATCAAAGGCGCTTTACTTCCTTAAATACAGATTTAATCAAAGGATTATGTCTTGGAACATTAATTACTTTAATTCTTTGGTGTGGCCTAACATCAAGAGTATTTTCTATAAAATTAATGTTGAATATAGATGGTTGGACTATTATGAATCCACTCTTCAATTCTAAAAATTTAATTGGACTGTTGATCACTTTGTTGACAAGGTTCTGGAAGGGGAATTTAATCTGGATTTTGACTAATCAATTAATGATCATCCTGGTGAGAGGGAAAGTCTTTGGGATCACATTACCTCTATTATGGAATGATATTTATAGTCTTCAAGGGGTTATTCATGGGTATGGGAACCTACTCCCAATATTATTATTACCTATAATGTGTTTTATAGGCATTCTTTTAGCATCATATGTGAATTAAAATGGATGGGTGATTTATATAAATATTTCATGAACGCATCTCGTTTTATTCTTACATGGAGACTACCTCACAAAAGTATTCCAATAGATGACTTTTTAAAAATCTATGGTATTTTAATTGGTTCTATTTTTCCATTATTCCATCAGCATAGGGAATACATGGATCATCTATTTATCAGTTATGCAGCTTCCTTAGTGATGTGGATGGCAGTTTTAATCATTTTTTATGTGTTTTTACCTCATGATAACTCGATATGGGATTTCATAAAAAGAAGGTATGCTCTGAATTTTTCACCGAAAGTCTAGAATCTCATTTATGATATTGCAAAAGAGCTTATTAATATCATTTGGACGTCAAAGACAAACACGTTGCATGGATATCAGATTTTTTGATCTGGTGCGAATTTGTTGGGACCATTTGCTGTAGTGTGTGTGAAAGAATTGTTTAGAGGTATGTTTTATCAGAACTCCATAAATGATTTATCTATTTGTACTCGAATTGGAGTTAAAGTCATATTTCTACCTCCCCTTGGAACAATATATGTTATATGGTAGGATCTTTTTTTGGGAATTGATTAAGATCAACTATGATGAAGCATTGGAGGGTAATTAGAGTCCTTATAGATTTCGTGTAATCTTTAGTGATTATGAATGTTATTCACTTGGATGTATTTATGGTTCATTTTGTATTTCCTCATCCTAATACACAAGATTTCTTGGTATTATTATGGAGTATGAAGAAGCTGATCAATTCGATTGGAACAAGATTTGACTCAAGTGTGACTCTATAGTAGTGGTTCTTTTCATCAGAACAAGTTCATTACATCTATCATAGAGACCCATTAATCGGTGGACAAGATTCCTAGACTTTCTCTACTCAACGGAACATATCATCACTAATGTTTATAGAGAGTAAAATTCCCTGGCTAATTGTCTTTCTATAAAATGTTTCAATTGTAATGGTTTTTATTTTTCTAATCCTGTTCCAGGTGATATCCTTCCACTTTTTAGGATTGATCTTGGTAAATCTTCTAACACTAGACTCGTGTATGTTTTCATTATTATTAATAAAGTAATCTTTCTTTTCTAAGAAAGGTATCCGTTCATTTTTAAAAAAAAATTCTTTTTGAATTTTGGGTTTCAATATTAGGTTGGAATATCTTGATGTATTCTGAGAATATAGTGTATTGAATGGTCTTAGATTAACATTGGGTATTGTATGTTGAATTTTGGAGATTAAGAGTAGTATTTATTTTTATAAATGATTATTATTTATGGGGATTATCTGATATTTTACTAACCATTTTGGTTTTGGTTAATGTTTAATGATAGGGGTAATATACAATTCAATTTTTTTTGTTATGTGACAATCTAGATGTTGATTATTGTTCTTCAAGAGTGATCAAGTCTTCTTAAATACTATTCAATTTAACAAAAAGATGAGTTGGTGGTAAAATTCTATTAATTGATAAATTTCACGTAAGTATATTATTTAATTTTATTATTATAAGTAATAAAAGAATTCCACAACTTTAATAAGTGGATCTTAAATCAAAAATGTTTTCTGTTTAGATTTTCCTAGTACAAAATGAATGACCGTTTAATCCATCATGATTTTCTAGTAATATAATTGTTAGTATTCTCTTAATCATGTTTTTTATCACACTCAATCATAACAAAATGCTTATATTTATTTTCCATATCAATGTTTTCACATCCAATATATGATATCCTATGTAAAAACTGAGTGATGAGTTACATTGGGTAACCATTATGTTTCTTACTTTCTTTTTTAAAATGATGTTTTAGTATTCCTTTTTACAATGTGGGTTTCTATGAAAAAAAATCATGTAGTAAACCTTTTATCACCCCAATTAATTATGAGGGAGAAACTCATTTTACGGGTGGAATAATGTCACACCCCCTAATTTTATGAGAGCAATTATATTTAATATATTTGATTTATTCTTTTATGATACATTAGAATTATCTTGGGTTACTTGCAACACCGTGTTATCCTGGAATATACAACACTATTATTGGATTGTGTACACACAATTTCATGTTATTTTGATATAAATAATTTCACTCAAGACCCAGTATAAGTGATAATTAAATTTTATAATCGTGTCATTATAATTTCTTGTTTGGATAGTATTAACTTCCTTCTAAAAAACTATTTTATTGAAAATAAGTGAGTCTATGAAAATAATATTGTCACTCGGAAATATATTCAACATCTTGTTTTAAATTCAACTTATATATTTTATTGATATGATATAAGCACAAATTCAATTTTATTGGTCAAAAATGTATTTTTATAAAATAAATTTTTTCTACCTTTTATTGTGGATGACTTTTAAATGTTGTTTTTGTCACTTTTATTGTTTCTATTTGATAAAATAATATTTTTATTTATAATAAAGTCATAAAAATTCAATTTCAATGATTTTTTGATATTTTTCGGATAACTATAATGTTTCGACGAATAATAAAAATATGAAAAATTTTAATTGAAAACAAATTCTTCCATCAAGATTATTTTTATGGATAAATTATTTTATTGTATGTTATTAATGTATAAATCGAATATATTTTTATCATTTAATAAAACTTTGGTTATTGGTAGTAATTAAACATTTTAATTGGACATAAACACAAATCTATATTTTGATAGTTTTTTTTCTTTTAATACCATCATTCTGGTTTTGACAATAGGAATAAATTTTAAATTAATTTTTTCTAATTCATCAGTTTGAATTTCAAAAAATGTATTAATTATTTGAAATAAGATGGTACAATTTGTGTAAATTGGCATCTTTTTTTTTGCAAATTATGAATTGTTAATTCAGTAATTATTTTTATTTACCGTAATTAAGGTTAAATCATGTAATTAAGGGAAAAAATAAAATAATAAAATTACATAACATGTGTCATAATCATATAGATGAACTAGTCTCAAGATTATCATATAGACTTCATTAATTAAATTTACAAAATCATTCCATGGAATCTAGTTAAATGCATTTCATGGATGCTTCATCAATTAAAAGGACAAAGCTTCCCAAGGAAGCCGGTTTAATGTTTCTATCATAGTCTTGTTTTTAATAAGAATTATATTTTTTAATATGGGATTATATAAGGGATCTCTTCGATTATAAATAGTAATCATAAAGCTAAAATTATTTCTTTCATAATAGTATTTTATTTATAATTTATAGTTATTTTATAAATAATTTTAATTTTGAAACAATGATGATGAAATGATTACCTTATTAATGAAAAATTCAAATAAATGATATTATAAATATTAAAATAATTATAATATGAAAATTTTGATTTCATCCTTGAATTGAATGGATGATTATGACATGTTAACTTTTATTTAATGCATATTTTTCGAAGGAATGATGTTACTATATTTTCGAGAAATTCATGTTATAAATAGTGTCAAAAATAATCTAGGCAGAATTTTTAGAAGTTTTCTAAGTCTCAATTTTTAAGTATATTATGAATAGTATTTTATGAATACTGTTTTTATGAATAGAATTTGATGAATAGGGTATTTCTATGAATAGTACAACTATATATTGTTATTAAATTACTTTTTATATGAAATTAATTTTGAAAATTGGACATATAAGGTTGTAATCAGGGCAAAAAATTTGGTTCAATAAGATCAAAATAATTTTATGATAAATAGTAACTTTACCCTTTGAATATTTATATTACCCTTATGAATTGTAATTTTACCAATGGAATAGTATCCTCACCTATGTAATTATAAATATTCTTTAGTCATCTGAATTGGTAATTTGTTATAATTATATCATATTATATGAAAATTAATGTTTTAGAAATTATTTGTTAAGTATTAGTATTTTATTTAATTAATTTAATTTAAATTGAAATAAATTTTTATAAAATGGATTTCAATTTTCAATTATACATTCTAAATAATGGTTTGGGTAAATATTTGGGATTTGATTGAACTTGTTGTATTTTCAATGAATAGTAAAACTATATTTTGTCTTTTCGGTATATTTAGGGACACCGTAACTATATCATAATGATGTAATGAGTAATATAATATTCTGGTAGACTCTTATAGATTAAAATATCATATTATGTGTCCTAAGTGGCCAATATCGAGGGAAAATACCATAGGAATTCCCATGGGTTTTCAAATACCACTATAGAGGTGTCCTTTAAAATTAATAAAGTATTCCCCCACTTTTGCTATAAATATCCACTTATTTATTCATTTTATATGATTCCAAAATAGTTATCAATGATTTTATGCCAGTATTGATTCATAAATAGTCCTCCCAAGGTGTCCTCAATCCCCTAAGGTCCCAATCATTTAGTTTTAAAGGTCACTCTTTTAGGTAAGGGAACCTTTCGCCCTCATCTTTTAGTCAAAGACTTCCTTTATGTTATGTGTTTCTAATTTAAATTTTAATAATTTTAGTGATGTTATTCTATATAATTATTTATTTCCATTTTATATCCTAGTGATGATAGTCGCTTTTTTCTCTCATCAACTCATTTACTGAATTTTTAAGTGATGTCATTTGGCTACCAAATTTTCGTAAAGGAAATATCTACTTTTATTTTTGTTTCAATTTCAATTTTAGGTTGTATGTCATTTAAATTTCAATTCCATGTTATTTTTTCCATATTATTCCATCCCCCTACTTAATTATGAGTCATTTATGGAATGGATACCCTTTCCCATATCATTTTTATGTTTTTAAAACCATGTTTCATCGCCATTATGCAGCATAATTTTTGTCTCAAAGTCTTCCTTTTTTTCATAAATTCAATTATTTTATTTTTTTGAATTATCAATCCTTGTAATGGCCCGGACCTCTCCAGTACATTACATTGTGGGAATGTTGTGTTAGAGGTGTTCTGGGTGGTCAAGGTAACTTATCCCCAACGCTTTTCCAAAATCATCATTTTCGATGAACTATTTCAACGATAAACTATTCTGAACTATAACAACACATTACATCTTCATGTAATTTTGTTGTTTATAACTACCCTTGTTTTGTAGTAGTGACTTGGGCATGTTTTGGGTGAGTCATTAAGGAAAACATAAAGGAAGTAGCTTTGGCACAGGCTGCGCACGGTTTGTCTAAACTGTGTAGCCATAACGTGCATAGTTAATGTTGGAGGTAGTGGCTAATGCATAGTTAGTGCACGGTTTGTCTAACCATGTGGAATAACTATGTGAGGATTATTTGAAGAGGTAGTATCGACCACACGGTTAGCGCACGGTTTTTCTAACTGTGTGAGAAATTTTGCGGTCACTTAAAAAAGATCCTAAAATTGTGGATCTCAACCTTTTTGCCTCTAACTTTCTCGTTTAAGCTCCTAAGAGGCCATAACTCGAGATTACCCTCCCTTGAAGGTTGTAGAACCTCTCCCATGTGTTTTGGAGGTGATATGAATGGGTTCTCTTGGAGAATCGAGGCCGGTTTCTTGAGGTATGTGATCGTTCTTCTTCGTTCTACGTCGTTCTTGATCGGTTTCTTAGATCCACTTGAATCTACATTCCCTCTTCTCTCAATTTCTTAGATCTACTTATGTTATGGTTAGATATATGTGTTTCAACAACAAATATGATGAGTTTTTGTCTTGGTTGTGTTATGAGAAGATATCTAAGGTGGATTCATGGAGAATCAACCTTGCTTTCTTGTGTGTTCTTTGTTTGTTGGGGATTTCGTCAAAAACCCTTGAGGTAGGGGATTCGTTTCCTCTCTTTTGTTTACATGGGATTGTATTGTTAGCATGATTAATCCCACTAGATGAAAATAGAATTGACATAATAAATATTTTGAACCGAATAATGAATTTTTTATCGACCGTATGATATTGCCTCAAGTTTTTCTAGATTGTGTGATATGTATGCTTGATTTGATTAGGTATTTGATCTGGATGGAAATTAGTAAAGAACGTAAACTAGGGTTAATTGATTATTGTTTGGATAAATATAAAGAGGCATGAATACGAATATGGTTCTTTTTATAATTTGATGTTAATAAAATTGGTGTAGTAATCATATTTAATCTTTTGTGATAGCTTACTGGTTAGGTTTCCCGATGTTGGAACCAACAGATTATAAATATGTTAATTCAAGATGGATTATAGAATGTGATTTTTTGATAATTTTTTGGAGGGTTCTGAGTTACCATATTGATTTTTAAAGGTCCATATCCTAATTTTTGTGATATGTGGGGGCATAGAGGCCTTTTTTTGGCAGCGGATGACGCCTAGAGTGGCGAGATCCATCGGTTTATGCACGTGGGTGTCAGGGAGGAAACCGGGGTTAATGGAATGGGATGGATGTGATTGTTGGATTCTTGCTGGTTCTTTGGATATTTATCTACTTTACCTTTCCCCAATGCTCAATGTTGCTGGTCTTTCTTACCCTTCTTCCGAAGGAGGCGATGACACTTGGGGTATGCCATGTGCTTTCCGTGTTTAGCTTCTCAACGGGGGATGGGTCTACACTCTTGTTATAGGCGTAAAAGACTCGATGGGTATTTCATCTACTCACCATGTTGAGCCCCTTTGTGTTAGTAGAATAAAATTCTTTTCTAGAATGCCTGGGAATATGTGAATGTGCTTCTGTAATGATTTTTTTGAATAAATGGTGTTAACCCTTGAGGCTACAGTTCGCTGGAACATAATGGTGAGGCTATAATTTTAAATGGGGTAGTGGACTTTGGGTGTAATGATCATGTAGTCTAATGTGGAATGTTTCCTAGTTAATTAATGGTTTATGAATTAATTAACATAAAATGAAACTAAAAAGAAAAATGGAATTAAGTAATATAATAAAGTTCATAAAATGGATGTATACTTATAGGATACCTAGTCTTAGAGGTAGCAGCTTGGAGTTTGATAGACATTAGCTGTAGTGGTGTCTAAGACTAGGCTATGACCATAGTTTGGTTGTGACATATAGTATATTCTTTACATTTTGTGTTTCTATACCCTACTCCACCATTTCAGTAAGGGAAACTAACACTATGGGGATTCTGAGCCCTTGGGGAGTGTTTTCCCCAACATTCTAATGGGAGGGTAAGTGGATGACCACCCACTTTGGCCCCACTCTCGTCTCTTGGTAGACACTTTTGCTGGTAGGCACAGTGGTTAGTTTCCCCATATATGTGTGTAGAGTGTTGTAATGGCTTGTGGTTATTGACACACATATATTCTCGATATAGTATCATATGGACTACTATAGGTGTAACGTGTATAGGCTATGATGGCTTGAGGATCCTTAGTCAGTGTATGGGTTGTAATGGCTTGAGGTATAATACCCAATGTGTGATACACGTTATGCGAGATGTGGTTGCTCCTGGAATCTACATGGATACTTTTTGTTGTGAGGATGATGGAGTGTTTTTCCAATGTTTCTGCTGGAAAGCCTTTTTGAAGATATATTCTCATGACATGCGACATTGGGGTAAAGTGGAAAACCTATGGGGAAGTAGTTTTGAGTTACCCTTGATATTATTTACTACATGATACATTCTTGTATGTGTTACTCGGTGAGAGTTGCCATGGTGAGGTTGGGAACTTAGTATACCTGCTTAGGTAACGAGTTAGTTTCACTTATTACTCAATGTGCTTAGGAATGATCTCTTTACATTCGCATGAGAGACTTTGGGGAGGATGCTAGTAAGTATTCCATTATACTCACCCTATGAATATATAATATGTTTTTCAGTTCACTTGATGCGGGTTGGAGATCGATATGGTTTCTATGAGCTTGTGGTTGGAGGAGCTATTCAGGCTTGTGGTTTCTGCTATTTTTACGTTCTTTTGGGTACTTTTAGTTTTTTCTCTTTCAGTTGTTGTTCTTTTGCAAGGAATTACATATGTGCAATTGGGTTTCTTTTATATTTATGTTTTGAGTTGGATTTGTTTGGTGTATATCTTATCTCTCTCTTCATCATGTGTTCTCTTAGAGGGTAATGCCTCCCATTTTTGTGTTTATTATACCCTTGGTGCTAGTCGCCAACCTGGGGCCTATTGGAGGCAGGACATGGGGGTCATTATCTCCCTTTTCACATTGTCGGCCCATGATGGGTACACATTGTGGGGAGAGGGTCATGACAAAGTGGTATTAGAGGTTAGGTTGAGGGATAGGATGGAGTTTTGAGTTAGGAACACGCAAGATTGCATGTGTTGGTAGGGAAATGATGTCATTCATGTTTAGAAAGTGAGGTAAACACTAGAGACTAGATAAGACATAGGCATTTAGGGCCCCCTATGATCTGATGTATGGACCATTAAGTTTACAATGGCTACTAAACAAGGTGGCACTAGTTTCAGGGTAGAGACATAGGAAAGTATCATGCATCATTCTTCTTTGTTTTTGTGTTTAAATGGGTAGACCTTGGGATTGGTTAACCAGAAATGAATAAAAGAAAAAAAAATAATTATTTAATGTTGAGTCTTCCATATTCTAGGTTTAGGAACTCTAACGGTTATTTATTTACAGGTATGGATCCAGGTCGACGTCCTCATCAGGTTTGCACAGAAAATGTCCAGCAAGTTGTTCCAGCATATCGCTGTAGGGTAGAGGTTGACGGCGACGACAAATGGAGGAAGACACTCTGAGAGTTTCAGCACCAGAGTCTGTAGAAGTACGAGGGCTCCGTTTCAGATTCAGTCACGGAGGACAAGTTAAGAGAGGTTGAGATAGGCTTCAGTTCGATTCATGCTTGGTAGGATCACTGGGTGTCCTTAGTTGTGACGATGCGGTATGGAGCAGTAAGGCAGTGGTGGTTCTTGTACCTTGGGGATCATGAGTAGTCAGTGATCTCATGGGAAGAGTTCCGGGACAAGTTTAGAGTTGAGTTCCTTTCATTGACTATTAAGGATTCCAGTCGCCAGGAGCTCCTTACCCTTCAATAGGGGAGAACTACTATTCGATATTTGTGAATCCGTTTCCAGAACCTTTTATGATATGCTTTAGACATATTAGTAGATGAGGAGGCCAGGGTGAGGCATTTCGATGAGACTTTGCATCCAGAGATCTAGTGCCAGGTCACCCAAATTATGATGAATATATATCTTGAGGTGCTGGAGAGGGCAGAGGTTATCGAGATGAATTTGGCGATGACCGGATCATCATGAGAGGGGTATTCTCATGATCCCTCATGAATCAGAGCAATGGTCTGGGGTTCCCTGTTTTTAGGGCAGAACAGTTTCCATTCAGCAGTGGGTAGGTCCAATCCCTTCACATCTCATTCCTCCAGATGCATCAACTCTCAGGCTTATGCCAAGGGATCAGGCACTTGTTTTTCTTGTGGTGGTCGTGGCCATCAGCTGCGAGAGCGCCCAACCTATCAAAGCGGTCATCTTGCAATGGGCGCTATGCTCCAGGTTCCTCCATTGAGGCTGTTCCAGCTGAGACAGTAGCAGCCAATTTCACCAGCTTTAGATCAGTAGAGGGAAGATGGGGCAGGCAGAGGACAACCACATGACACTCCCTATCGTCACATAGCAAAGCGCGGCCATGGTGGTGGTCATCATCAAGGTCAGAGATGCCATGGAGGAGGTCGTGGTTAGATTCATGCTCTAGCATTGCCAGCACCATGCGAGCCAGATGTCGTTCGAGGTACCCTTTGCTTCTTTCCTACATTTTTGTATGCCTTATTTGATTCAGGAGCCACACACACCATCATATCACCTACCATTTCCCATGCATTGGGACTAGAGGTAGAGAGGCTTCTAGTGCCCATAGTGTATACTATGTCATTTGGAGGTTGAGATGACTTTTTTGATGTATGTAGAGATTGTGAGCTAGTGTGGGGGAAACACCGCTCTTGGGGAGATTTACTATGTTTACAAATACAACCATATGATGTCATATTCAGCATGGATTGGTTGTATTCAATTCAATATATCGTGGATTTATTCAAGAAAAGGGTCATCTTCATTGGTGCGGATGGATAGAAAGTGGTGTTTTTTGGTGAGCGAGACCCACAGATGGGTCATATGCATGTTCCATCCTCATCATCTATGATGGATGAGATTATGATAAGTTCATCAGAGGTTCAGCAGTTGGCGTTTCCTATGGACGTAGATAATTACCCTGATGTCTTTTCATAAGAGGTTGTAGCATTACGCCCTCAATGAGAGATTGATTTTGGGATTCATATAAATCCATTAGCATCTCTTATCTCTATGTCTCCATATAGGATAGCTCTTTATGAGTTATGAGAGCTACAAATACATCTTGATGGTCTGTTACAGTGCGGTTTTGTTCGGCTGAGTTTGTCGCCATGGGGTGCCCCAGTTTTGTTCATGATGAAGGCCAATAGAAGTTTGCGGTTGTGTGTAAATTATCATTGCTTAAACAAAGTGAAAATAAAGAATAGCTTTCCTATTCTACGAATTGGTGACTTATTCGATCAACTAGAGGGTGAAAGTTGGTTCTCATAGATCGACTTGCGGTTTGGATATCATAAGATGCGTGTGATGGTTGAAGATATCCTGAAGACTGCTTTCTGTTGTTGCCATAGGCATTATGAGTTCGTTTTAAGGCCGATTGGCATGATGAATTCTTCATCTGTATTCATCGGATTGATGAACTCTATGTTCCAAGAGTTCTTGGACATGTTCGTGGTAGTTTTCACTGACGACATCCTTGTGTACTCCACATCTGAAGCGGAGCATGCAGAGATTCTACAAGTCATTTTGGGAGTCCTTCATCAACATTAGTTGTTTGGGAAGTTGTCTATGTGTGAGTTTTGTGCTCGAGAAGACCTTTTCTTGTGGAATTAATTGTCCCAACAGGGAGTAGCTATGGATCCATTTAAGATTGAAGTATATGTGTCTTTGGAATCCCCCATGATAGTGTCAGAGGTGCGATGTTTCCTTGGTCTCACATGCTACTACAGGAGGTTCATAGCCAATTTCTCATGAGTTGCGACCCCTCTAACAGCTTTGACCAGGAAAGATCAGGCATTCATATGGACTGATCAGTGCCAGGAAGCATCCAAGTATCTAAAGGAGAAGTTAGTAAGTGCTCTAGTACTTTGTCTTCCTGTAGAAGGAGTTCAGTTTGATGTTTTCTACGATGCTTCACATTTGAGGATAGGATGTGTTCTCAGGCAGTAGAGATCAGTTATTTCTTATGGGTTTCATTAGTTACGCCCTCATGAACGCAAATATGCCACCCATGATCTTGAGTTAGCATCTGTAGTGTTTTCTCTAATGTTGTGGAGATATTACCTCATTGGTTAGTGTTTTTTGTTTTCAATTATCATAAGAGTTTGAGGTATGTTTTCTCCCATCGTTACTTGAACTTATGACCTCATCAGTGGATGGAGTTCTTGAAATAATTCGACTTCGAAATATCGTATACACCTGGAAAGGGGAATTTTGTAGCTGATGCGCTGAGCCGAAAGTCACGTAGTGATGCTGTGGGTGAATTTGATGATTCCTAGAGAGTAATGGAAGAACATCCAGAATTAAATATTGATATGAGAAAATTTGGTGGTAGAGGATATATTTTTCAGATGACGGTAAAGCCTTCCCTGATGCGGAATGTAGAAGAGTCCTAGTTTGGAGATCTAGAGGTGGAGGTCTGGAGAGACCAAGTTTTTTGTGGTGAGCCCCCTGATGGTTGGACTGAAGATGAGAAACACTAAGTGTTGTATCATGGAAGGCTTTTTGTTCCCTTGACGATGCGTGATATGATTGTTATAGAGTTCTATAGTTTTCCTTTAGCGATACATCTTGGCGTGACAAACATGTATCAAGCCGTAAAAAGTAAGTTTTTTTGGCATGGGCTGAAGCATGCAGTTGTAGAGTTTGTGTCTCGATGTTTAGTCTATCAGAAGGTGAAGGTTGATCACCATGTTCCTGGTGGACTTCTCCAGCCATTAGTGATTCCTCAATGGATGTGGGAGGACATATCAATTGATGTTGTTACTGGTTTACCTTGAGCTTCGAGACGACATGATGCTATTTGGGTGGTAGTGAATCATTTAACAAAATCATCCCACTTCATAGCAATCAAGGATTCAAGATTAGTGGAAGTTTTGTTGAAGCAGTATCTAGAGGAGGTGGTGAGACTTCATGGAGTCCCAAGGACGATAATTTTTGATCGAGATCCTCGTTTTACCTCCAGGTTGTAGAGAGGTCTCCAACATGCTTTTGGTTATCAACTACACCTTAGGACTGCTTTTCATCATCAAACGGAGGGTCGAAAAGAGCAAACCATCTAGAATCTTAAAGAAATGTTACGTTCTTCTGTTCTTGATTTCGGAGGTTCACGGATGAGGAACATACCCTTGGTGGATTTCACTTACAATAATAGTTTTCACTCCACCATCGGTTTGGTTCCTTTTCAAGCCTTGTATGGCTGGCCTTTCCGTTCTCCATTATGCAAGGCTGGGGTGGGAGAGTCAGCAATTCTCGGACCGGAACTAGTGCAGAATACCATAGAGATTGTTTAGGTGATTCATGATAGGATGAAGATAGTGAAGGATACTAAGAAATCATATGCTGATTAAAGAAGGAGACCCTTAGAGTTTAATGTTGGGGATCATGTGTTTCTGAAGGTGACTCCCCATCATAGGCAGCAAATTTTTTGTCATGGAAGTAAGATTTCTCCCTGGTTTGTTGGGACTTTCGAGGTGTTAGCTCATGTTGGATCTGTGGCATATCGAGTAGCACTTCCCCCACCGATGAGTCGGATACATGATGTTTTCCATGTATCACAGCTCTGTCGTTATCTTCATGAAGACTCTCACATCATCGATTGGGGAGAGATCAATGATGATGTCAATTCAACCTTTGATAAGTGACCTACGTTGATCCAAGACCGCAAAGATAAGGTGTTTCGTGGGCATTATATTCCTTTAGTTTGTGTCTTCTTTCGACACAGTGGCTTGGAGGAGAGTACCTATAACGTGATTCACAGATATGTTCTCAGTACCTAAAGTTGTTTGATGTTTAGCAATTTTCATGTATCGATGTATATTTTGTGGTTATGAAACATTCATGTTCATGAGATGGCTCCCTTTGTTGTTTTGGTGGATTTCTATCTTTTGAGAGGTATCTTGGTTGGTGGTTGTTCAGCCCATGTTTCATTTTATTCTTTATGGGGGTTTTCAATTCTCAAGGACAGGAATGTTTTGAGAGGTATTTGATGTAATGCCACAGACCTCTCCAGTCCATTACATTGTGGAAATGTTGTGTTAGAGGTTTTCTGGGAGGTCAAGGTAACTTATCCCCAATGCTTTGCCAAAATATTCCTTTTCAATGAACAATTTCAATGGTAGACAGTTTTGAACTGTAATATCACGTTACATGTTCAGGTACTTTTGATGTTTCTAACTACCCTTGTTTTGGATTAGTGACTTGGGGTGTGTTGGGTGAATATTTAAGGATAACTAAAGGGAAGCAGCTTTCACACGGGTTGCACACGGGTTGTCTAAACTGTGCGGCCATATCGTGCGTAGTTAATGTTGGAGGCAGTGTCTAATGCACGGTTTGCGCATGGTTTGTCTAACCATGCGGCCTAAATATGCGAGGAGTGTTTAACGAGGTAGTAGTGACCACATGTTAGCGCATGGTTTTTCAAACCATGCAGACACTTAAACTAGAAACTAAAATTGTGGATATCAACGGTTGTGCCTCTAACTTGCTCATTTAAGCTCCTAAGTGGACATGACTTGGGATTACCCTCCCATGAAGGTAAGATAACCTCAACCAAGCGTTTTGGAGGTGATCTGAAGGCTTATCTTGGTGATTCTAAGCTGTTTTCTTGAGATATGTGTTCGTTCTTCTTCGTTCTTGAATAGTTTCATAGATCCACTTGAATCTACTTCCCCTCTTTTCTCGGTTTCATAGATCTATATCTGTTATGGGTATATCTAAGTGTGTCAATGCCAAATATGATGAGTTTTGGTCTTGGTTGTGTTAGGAGAAGATATCTAAGGAAGATTCCTGGATAATCAACCCAACTTTCTTGTGCGTTCTTTGTTTGATGGGGTTTTCATCAAAAACCCTTGAGGTAGGGGATTTTTTGCTTCTCTTTCTTTTAGGTGTGATTATATTGCTAGAATGTTTAATCCCACTATATGACAATGGAATTGAGATAATAAATAATATGAACTGGATAAAGAATTTGTTATTGATCATATGATATTACCTCTTGTTTTGTTAGATAGTGTGATATCTATGCTTGCTTTGCTGTTCTTGATGGAAATCGGTAAAGAATGTAAATTGGGGTTAATTGATAATTGTTTGGCTAAAGATAAAGATTCATTAATATGAATCTGGTTCTTTCTATAATTTTATGTTAATTAAATTGGCATAGTAATAATGTTTAATATTTTGTGATAGCTTACTGGTTAGGTTTCCAGATGTTGGAACCAACGGATTTTAAATATGTTAATTCAAGATAGATTAAAGAATTTGATTGTTTGATAATTCCTTGTAGGGTTCTGAGTTACCCTCTTTATTGTTAAAGGTCCATAGCCAAATTGTTGTGACATTTGGGGGTATAGAGGCGTTTTTTTTGTGGCAGCAGATGATGCCTAGAGTGGAGAGATGCATCAGTTTATGCATGTGGGTGTTGGGGAGTACACCAGGGTTGATGGAATGGGATGGATGTGATTGTTGGATTCTTTTTGGTTCATTGGTGGTTTATCTACTTTACTTTTCCCCACTACTCAAGGAAGCTGGTCTTTCTTACACTTCATTCGAAAGAGGCGAAGACATGTGGTGTATGCCAGGTGATTTCTGTGTTTTTCTTCTCAAGGGGGGATGGGTCTATGCTCTTACTATAGGCGGCAAAGACTCGATGGGTAGTACATCTACTCACCGTGTCGAGACCATTTGTGATAGTAGCATATAATTCTTTTCTAGAATGCCTGGGAATATGGGAATGTGTTTTTGTAATGAATTTTTTAATAAATGGTGTTAACCCTTGGGGTTGGAGTTTGCTCGAACATAATGATGAGGATATAATTTTAATGGGGGAAGTGGACTTTGGGTGTGATTCTAATGAAGTCTAATGTGGAATAGTATATGGTTACATAATGTTTAATGAATTAATTAATGTAAAGAGTTACTGAAAAAAGGGAATGAAATAATCTAATAAATTTATTTTAATGGTTGTATGCTTATAGGATACCTAGTCTTAGAAGTAGTAACCTGGAGTCTGAGAGACGTTATCTACAGTGGTGTCTAAGACATGGTTATGCCAATAGTGTGGTAGTGAGATATAGTATATTCTGTACTTTTTGTGTTTCTATACACTACTCCACCATGTCAGTAAGGGAAACTAACACCCCGAGGATTCTAAGCCCTGGGGGTGTTTTCCCCAACATTCTGATTGGAGGGTGAATGGCTGACTACCACCTTTGGTCCTGCTATCTTCTCTATGTATATACATGTGATGGTAGGCACAATGGTTAGTTTCCCCATATATGTGTGTAGAGGGATGTAATGGCTTGTGGTAATTCACACAGATATATTCTGGATATAGTATCCTATGGACTACTATAGGTGTAACATGTGTAGGCTGTGATAGATTAAGGATCCTTACTCGGTGTATGTGTTGTAATGGTTCGAGGTATAATACCTGACATATGATACACGTTATTCATGTTGTGGTGGATCCCAGAATCTAACTATTTTCTTTTGGTTGTGATGATATTGTAGTGCTTCACCCATGTGTTTATGGGAAATCCTTTGTGTTGCACGAGGTTCACATTGTGGTGCTTCGCCTTGGTGTCTGCGGGTAAGCCTTTTTGGAGAGAGATTCTCAGGACATGCGACGTTGGGGGAAAGAAACAAACCAGTGGGGAAGTAGTAGCAGGGTACCCTTGATATTATTTACTATATGATATATTCTTGTATGTGTTACTTGGTGAGAGTATCCATGATGAGGTTGAGAACTTAATATGCCTGCTTAGGTAAAGAGTTAGTTTCACTTGTTGCTCAGTGTGGTTTAGCATGCTCTCTTTACATTCGCGTGAGAGGCTTTGGGGAGGATCCTACTGAGTATACCGTTATACTTACCCTATGTATATATAGACTATTTTTTAGGTCACTTAGAGAGGGTTGGAGATCAAGCTAGTTTCTACTAGCTTGTGGTTGGAGGTGTTATTCAGGCTTATTATTGCTATTGTTTTTACTTTATTTTGGGTACTTTTAGTTTTTCCCTTTCAGTTGTAGTTCATTTGCATGGCATTACATATGTGGGCTTGGTTTTCTTTTATATTTCAGTTCTGAGTTGGTGTTGGTTGGTTTCTATCTTATCTCTCCCATCCACATGTGTTCTATTAGAGGGTAATGCCTCACATTTGTGTGTTTATTATACCCTCAGTGCATGTTTTCAACTCAGGGCCTATTGGAGGTGGGATCGGGGGTCATTATTTCCCTTTACATGTTGCCATCCCAGGAGGGGTACACATTGTGGGAAGGTGGTCGTGACAATCCTATTTAATTTCATGGAATATTTATAATGACATAAAAATGATTTATTTTATTCTTTAATTGACATATATAAAACCCTCATTCTCTTTTTTATGTGTTATAAATGACCAAATGATCATGTTTTTATGAAATTTTTAAAATTACAAGATTATGACATCAAACCCATTTCTTTAATTCTCTATGGGTTATTTATGAAATGTTTGATTTTGATATTTGTGGCTCACATGAAAATATAGAACTATTAAATGTTCACCCTGTTATTACTCTAAAGAATTTGGTTAATAAATTAATCTATAGAGATGAAATGTTTTACGATACATTGTAGAATATCATTTGTAATTTTTACGATACCATGGTGAATAACCTATGTAATTTTTAATATACAATTGTGATTAACCATGAAATTTTTTATGATACATTTTTTAATAATCATTGTAATTTTTTAGACACCTTTGTGAATAACCATTGTAATTTTTAAAAAACCTTGGTGAATAACCTTAGAAATTTTAAGATACCTTGGTGAATAACCTTTTTAATTTTTACAATACCTTGGTGAATAATCATGGTAATTTTTACGACACCATGTTGAAGGAACCTAGTGATATGACAGCTTATGGATGGAAAATTTTGACATTTTTATAAATTTCTAAATTAAATGTTGTAGTCACATTTTCATGTTATTATCCTTTTGCATATTGTTATGGTATTCCTATTCCACATGCCTCAATTAAAGTCCTCATGTTGTAATTTAAATCTCTCTAGATCACATGTAAAGAGTTTACCCTGTTTTCCCTTATGTATATTTTTTTGATCATCCCATGTTTTTTAATTTTTTTCACAGGTCATCAAATTGGTTAGGAAAAATAATATGCTATGACGAATGTATTTTTTGATATATCTTGAAAAGAAACAATGTTTTATTTTAATATTTTTGTTTTTATGCAAAAATGGATGGCATTTAGACATATATACTTTATAATACTGAATGTTTTATAAGAACTTTCCTAATTCTCTAAAAATCTAGACCAAAATGTTCTTTTGGATGTATTGAAAATAAATTCAATACAAAACTCAAGAGAATAAGTTATATTTAAATTTCCGTCCTTATAGTTGGTATTGTTTCAAGGTTTAGGCAACATTAGGGATTATGATGTCTTATTTTGGGTTTATAAGTTTATGGTTGATCCTAATTTTATTAATGTAGAATCTATTTTGAGTCATCTGTTTCAAAATTTCAAGGTGATTAACAGTATTTTTGGAGCCATTTTTCCTGGTAGTTCTGAGTTATTAATTTTTAAATGTCAAATGAAAGGCCTGACATAAAAAATGTGGTTAAAACATCATATGGCTATTTTGAGGATTTTACCTCATTTCTGGAAATTTTATATGAATTATATATTTTGTGAAAAAAGGACTACATAGAAACCATGTGACAAGCAGTCATGTCAGACAAAGCCACATGAATTGAACCCACAATGGTAGTGTGATAGGCCTTTATCGCATTCCACAAACCTACATGAAGACCCATGTCAGTATGAAATCATTGTTATTTTTAAACATGTATATAAAATAAGATTAATTTGATTTTGGATACATATAATTTATTGAATAGAATACCCTGGGATTGGAATTTTTTTTTGGGATTATGTGATCCATGTTATTTTGGAAGATGTTCTTTATTTGATGAGATTTATTATTAAAGAAAATATAATACTATGTGGTTTAATTTTAGGATTAGAGGTTTTATTATTTTATTGTCGACTTATGTGAATTAAAAAATGAGTAACCTATCATGGATAATATATTATTATGTTAATTACTTTTAAGTACATGACTTTATGAATATTCGATGTTATTTGGAATAAAATATTATGTTTTATGAAGGAATAATATATTATCAAATACTAATGAATTTTTGGTTTCATTCATAGGATATATTAATTTGAATAATTTTCAGGTCAATTTTTTATTGAATGGTATTTGATGAACATTGGGTATTGTGAATTGAATTTTGGAAATTAAGAGTATTATTTATTTTTATAATTGATTATTCTTTTTGGATAATATTTGATCTCATACGGACAATTTTGGATTTGGTTAATGGATATAGTTAGGAGAAATATGTAATTTATTGTTTTGGGATTATGTGATTTTGTAGAAGTTATATCAAGTTCATTAAAAATGACCACGTCATCTTATATACTCATCAATTTGGGAAGAAGATGAGTTTGTGGTGGAATTCTATTCATGGAAACATGTCAAGTAATTATATTTTCATATGATATTATTATATGTTGTAAAATAATTCATCAACCTTATGAAGGGGATCATAAATAATAAATGTTTTCTTTTTACCTTTTATTACCACGAAATCAATGATTATTTAACCCATCACGAGATTTTGGTTTTCTGATTGGTAACGTTATATTGATCATGTTTTCTATAACTCTCCCTCAGAATATGATGGTTATATTTTTCCTCATTAAATTTTTTTTACTTCCCACTTATGATCTCCTATGCTGAAACCTAGGGATGAGTTACTTTGGTAACTGTTATGTTTCTAACAATGCTTTTTTAAATTGAGGTTTTATAATTAGTTTTTTAGATATAGGCTTCTATGAAAAAAAAAATCATATAGTAAAACTTTTATAACCTTGATGAATTAGAAAGGATAAAATGATTTTAATGGGTGTTTAATGTAACACAATATGATTTTATGAGATAGAATCATTTTAATTTCATTGGTGTCTTATGTTTTATGCAACACTATGATTTGGTTTTATTATACACAACACCATATTTTCTTCAAGAATAAACCAAACTACTCTAGGATCTTGTTACACATAATTTTCAGTTATGATTATAGAATTCTTTTCCATCATGACTAAGTATATATTATTACTAAAAATTATAATCTAGTCATTATAATGGAAAGTATGAATAGTATTAACTTCATTCTAAAAAACTATTCAAATTAAAATAAGTGAGTCTATGAAATTAATTAAATAAATCTCTATGGATTTTTTTAGTGAAATATATTTGAAATATTTTCAATGTAATAGTTTAAATTCAGCTTATATGATTTATATATGTGATATTAGTATAAATTCAATATTTCATATGCAATAAGTATTTTTCAAAAAAATGCAACTTTACCATATTTTGATGGAGAACACCTTTAAAATTATATTTTTGTCCTATATATATCTTATATTTGAAAATATAAACTTTTTCATTAGATGAAATACATAAAAATTTAATTTTTATAAATTTCTCATATTTTCTTGATGAATATCATTTTTTTATTAAAAGTAAAAATAAAATAAATTGAAATTTAAAAAACATTTTCCTTGTAGATAATTTTTTTTGTTAAATTATATTATTGAATGTTTTTAATGTATTAATAGATTATATGTTTATCATTTAATCTAATTTTTTTCATTGGATGTAATTTCATATTTAGATTTTTAATCAACACATCTCAATCCTTTGATAGTTTGTATTTCATTAAAACCCACATTCTGGTTTTGAAAATGGGAATTGATTTTTAATTAATTTCTCCTAATTATGTGGTTCTATTTTTGAACAATTGATTACATATGCAAAATAAAAAGGTCTAAACTGTGAAAATATGAATATTTTATTTTTAGTCATTATGAATAGTAACTTTTGTAATTATTTTTAATTACCATGTTTAAAGCTAAATTAGGTAATTAAGCATAAAAATAAAATTATAAAATTACACTAAAACATGTTATAATTTTATTATATTAACTAGATTAAAGAATCCCAAAAAAAGTATTTAATTAAATGTAAAAATATTTCCATGGAAGCCAATTTAATTATTCTCATGGAAGAAGTTTTTACTAAACGGAAAAAGCATCCCAATGAAGCTTGTTTACTGCTTCTCTTAGACTCATGTTTTCAATAAGTTTTACTTTTTTAATATGGGTGTATATAAGTGATCTCTTTATCAATAAATATTAATTATAAATATAAAATGTTCTTAAATCATGGTATTTTATTCATAATTTTTAGATATAGAATAAAAAAAATTAAATATGACATAATGATGATGAAATTATTACCATATTAATGAATGGTTCAAATAAATGACTATTTAAATATAAAAATAACTATAATATAATAATTTTGAACTTATCAACGAATTTTATGGATTATTATGACATTTTATCATTATTTTAATGCATTTGGATCAAAGTAATGAAGTTGTTAGGATATTTTGGAGAATGTCAAGTCATGAAACATGTCAAAATTAATATAGGCTGAAATTTTAGAAGTTATCTAACAAGTTTCACTTTTTTTGTATTTGATGAATAGTATTTTATCAATTTAATTTTTATGGATAGAATCTGATGAATATTATTTTTTATCAATAGTAAATAACATATTATTATCAAATAATATTTTCTTTCTGAAATGATTTCTGAGAATCTGACATACATGGTTGTAATCTGGCGGAAAACTGTGTTTCAATAAAAAAAAAATTATTATTGAATATTAACATTATCCATTAGAATAGTTATTTTTCCCTTGTGATTGGAAATTTGAAAATTTTAATTGTTTCCTAACATATGGAAGTATAAAAAATTTACTGATTTTGAGTGGTAATTTGATATAATTATATCATTGTATATTTAAATATATATTTTAGATCTTATTAGTTAAGTATTAGTATTTTATTTATTTATTTAATTTAAAATTAAAAAAAATTATAAAATTTAATTAACCTTTTAATTCATCAAGTTGAGAAATTGATAGGGTGAATTTTTTGGATTTTTCTGAAACAGTTGAATATTCGATGAATAGTAAAAATACAATTTTTTGTTTTCGGTATGTTTAATGACATTTTAATTATGTCCCAATGATGTAATGAGTAATATGAAATTATGTTCGACTCTAGTAGATTAAAATATCAATTTATTTGTCCGAAGATTCCAATACCATGGGAAAATACAATGGGAAATCTCATGTTTTTGTAAATACCCATCATGAGGTGTCCTTAGAAATTAATAAAATATTCCTTCAATTTTTCTATATATACCCACTGATTCCATCATTTTAATTAGTTAAAAAATAATTTTAAATGATTTTATACTAGTTCAATCTCATTATATGTCATCCCATAGTGTTATAAATCCCCCAAGGATCTGATCAATGTGTTTTAGAAGTTACTCTCTAAGGTAAGGGAACCTTTCACCCTCATTTTTTAGTCAACGACATCTTTTATGTTATGTGTTTTAATTTAAATTTTATTATGATGGGTAAGGTTATTCTATTTTCTAATTGATTTCAATTTTATATTCAAGTGATTATATATCCTTTTCACTCTCATAAAATCATCTTCATAATTTTTATGTGACACTGTTTGGCTGCCGAATTTTTATAAGGAAATTATCTAATTCCATTTTTCTTTAATGTTTTATTTTATGGGGTATTTCATTAAAATTTTCATGAAATGTCATTTTTTTCTATTTTATTCTATCCCTATTATATATTATAAGTCATTTATGGATGTTATAACCTATTCCCCTATCTTTTTAATGTTTTCAAAAACCATCTTCATACCTGTTATGCTGTAGAATTTTCATCTCTAAATCATTCTTTTTCTTGAGATATTATTTTATTTTATTTATGTGATTACCCAAACCTATTTCATTTATTGTGTTATTTATATTGACATAATAATAATTTATTTCATTTTGGATTTTACACATATAAATTACCCATTCCCTTTTCATGGGTTATAAATCACATAATGACCATGTTTTTATGCACTTTTTAAAATGGCCAGATATTGATATGAATCCCTATTGTTTTATTATATATGGATTGTTTATGAAATTTTGTATTATCATCTATGTGGATAACATGAAAATAAATTCATATTAAGGGTTTACCCTAATAGCACTCTACTACATTGGGTAATGAAATTAATCTCTAGAGATGACATGTTTTACGATACCATGGAGGATAACCTTGGTTATTTTTACGATACACTAGTGAATAATTTGTTTGATTTTTATGATACCTTACTAAACAAACTTGTTAATTTTTATGATAACCTGGTGAATAACCTTGGTAATTTTTACAATACCATGGTTTGTAATCTGGGTAATTTTTAAGATACATTGGTGAAAACCCATGGTAAATATTTTGATCACTTGGTGAATATCCTTAGAAATATTTTCGATACCTTGGTGAATAACCTGGGAAAAATTTACTATACCTCGGTGAATTATCATGGAAAATTATAAAACACCTTAGGGATGAACCTTGCTGATATGAATCCTTGGTATGGAACTTGGTGATATCGTTATGAATTTCTAAATTAAATGTTGTAGACATATTTTTATGTTATGATCCATGTTCTTAATGTTGTGATATTCTTCTTCCTCATGACTTTATGAAATTAATCATGTTTTTATTTATATCTCCCATGATCACATGTAAATAGTTTTCCCTGATTTCCCTTACTGGTATTTTTGTTCTCATCCCATGTTTTTATGAGTTTGTCATAGGTATTAAGATTATTAAGGACAAAGAAGATGCACTGATGTACATATTTGATGATTTTCTTGAAATTAAACCACACTTCATTTTAGTGGTTTTTATTTTACAAAAAATGGATGGTTTGTAGAAATATCTACTTGGAAATATTGAATGTTTATGTAATATTTTTTTCCAAATCCTATAACACTCAAGACCAAAAAGAACATTGGGAATGATGGAAATAAATTCATGTCAAAAGTCACTAGAATATGATATGTTAATGGCTGGGTTCTTATAGACAACCCCATTGACAAAGTGATGTGATTAATTTTTCATTTATTCTTTTCCTGTAATGTAATAAGAGTATATTTATGTAAGATATATGAAATTTATGATATAATAATGAATTTTTATTGTTTAATTTTTATTTACAATTCATTCATTCAATTAATTGAAAAATGGAAGCCTTATATGTGCATACGTATGGACTACCAAATCCACGGTAGGATGTAATTATTTTTTACTCATAAAATCAATATTTATGTTTATAAAAATGTAGGTAGTGAATAAATTTGATATTTATGAAATAATTAATATATTTTGAGATGATGAAACTATTAACTTGGGGAAAGCACGAAAACCACTAAACTAAAACATGCGTGGAAAATGAATCATTTAAACACAAAAAATGGTTTAAAGAAAAATATTTGTAAACCAAAGGGTAATCAAAACATAAAAGGTACTGATATATAGTAAGATATATATTTTAATTTTGTTCAGAACTAGATTTATAATAAATATATATTTATTAAAAAGGTTTTTATTATTAACATGATGAAATATTGGTTTTCAAGTAAGGGTATATCATTCAATATATCTTATTTTTTTGGATTCTCGATGATAAAGATACATTAGTTGAAATAATTTGATTCATATCCTTGAAAACCAGTACATTTTAATATTTTTTGTTTATTTATTGGTTTTCAAGTTTCAATAATATTTTACTCTCGTTAATAACTAAAATGATTGAGAAAAACGTTTTATGAAACGTTGTCCTTATTTTACCTTGTTGGGTTTGTAATATTTATTCTCCATGCCCATGTACAAAAAAATATTTTATGGATGATTTTATAAATGAATAAATTGATGATAAATATTTTTTAAAAAAATTTACTTAAATAAAAATTAATTAAAGTAATCATCTCTAAAATTTTATATATGAAAGATTTTTTTTACCAAATTAAGAAAATAATCCTCTATATTATAGTATAAGAAATGTGAAGATTTTACCAATCTTATTTTATTCCCTCATTCTGAATCTAGATTTGAAGCATTAAATTTTTATAATAAGAAAATGATCATTTCATTATTATAGAGATTTTTATTTTGAAATTATACCAAAATAAAAGGGATATTTTATCATGAAATTAATAGAAAATGTTAATTTATTTTCAAAATATAGATTTCTTATCAATGTCAGCATTATTTTTGTATATTTTTTATTAATTTATTATATGATATTATGATTCCATCCAATTTGATTTTTCATAGATATTATAATGATATTTATTTAAATATGATTCTGTGAAACTTGTTTCATTCCAATAGTTCTATTATATTATGATATGATATACATAAAACTCATTTAATTTCCACCATTTAATATATTGTTAATGTTTCTATGATATTATAGAAAAAATTTATATTTTTTTATTTATTATATATTTGGTATCATAGTTTTATATCCCTCTTTTAAAATGGGTGAATAATGATATCTCATGTGATAATATATATTGCAATGGTGATTCAAACTAGTTTTGTAAGGTATTATATCAACTATGATAGTCTTGGAAATAGTAATAAGGAAACAATAGAATAAATAGTGAACCCATACCACTTGTGGTCCCTTTACCCAATGATAATATAGGATGTGGTCATTGAATGTGGATATTATTTTCTAGGATTATGTGTACAGAAAAAACATGTGTCTTATAAATATGGTATATTCTCAAGGATGATGATTAATTATTGATTGTTCCACATAGTTTTTTCTATGCATTTTTTTAGAAAATTGTATTCCATGAGTCATGATTTATTATCTTTGAACGAATGGTTATCATTGTCCTTCATTAAAGTAATTTTACCATTGGATTAAGATTATCTTATTCTCAGTTATTGTTATTTATTGATTAATCTTCGGTTTAACATTACCAAAAAATTGCACCCATTATTATGTTAACAATTCAATTTTTTAAGTATAATGGTCTCAAATAGGGTATATTTATAAATGGTACAAGGTGATGATAATTTTCTACAATATATTAATGATCTTAAACAAATTAATTTTTTTAATATCTGGTATCCAAATTTTATAATTTCATTACTGTTCTAGGAAATTTATTATTAATATATTTATTGAATACTGGATGAAAATAATTTAATGTTTTTGTATGAAACTACTGGTTCACCATTATTAGTATCAGGGTATGGTTTATTTTTTTTAAGATATTATGATTACAAAACATTTCTAATACCCCTTTTGAAAATTAAAGTAGATAATAATATTATGATGTTTAGGTAAGGGCATTATGTTTTCATTTTCTAGAAATGACATCCATGTATGGATTTCAAAAATAGATATAAGTTTCAGATTAGTTCCACCTAGTGGTAATTTTTCTATAGAGACTATTTGGGTATTAAATCAATCATTACTTAGTTCATGACAATGAGACCTTATAACACAACTGTTTTTAAAGGCCCTGAGGAGACACATTCGTTAGTTCAAATTATTGTTATAAAAAATTATGAACAATTATGGGATATAATATATAAAATTGTATGATGAAGTAAAAGTGTTATATAATGAACGTAATGTTTTATAGGTTAGTAATATGCTGTAATAATTTAGGACACAATAATAATTACTTCTATAATCATATTCTTTCTTGCAACAATTAATTAATTTTGATACTCAAATAGAAAATTATATTTTAGTGATTGCCATGAACAAGGAAGATCCAAATGGAAAAAAATGTGATGGCCATTGTAATGACCATCATTCAAAGAAACCAAATGAAATATGAGTAATGATGAAAAATATTTTTCCAATGATTGACTAAATCACTCAAATTAATAATGGTCATCTGAATCATTATTATATTTCCAACATCCAAAGGAAGGTATATCTCACCATTAACCATTTAATTTAGAAATGTACATATTTATTTAGTGGTTCCTGTAGTACACTTTTTATTATGAAATAGTTTATTGTTATACATATGATATTTAGTTTCAAAGTATTCTTAAATAATGATATGGTTGTTTTAGTAAATTATCATTTATAAGGTTAAATTAATCAATGGTGGGATATGACATCCCGACCAAGGAGGTACACATTGGTACCCTAAGCTAGTTCTCCACATGGACTTAAGAAATCCTCCTAAAATGGATGCGGATTTTGACTAGCAATGACGGTATAATATTTATGATGGGGAGACTATACAATATTTATCAATGAAGCACAAAAATATAAATAAATAGAAAATAATAAAATGGGATAACCACTAACTAAACTATAATGTATCACATGATAAAAAATAGAAAATAACATATCAATAATTAAACAATTGAAATTTCATGAAAAATATTATTCATCTAACAATATAAAAAACTATAAATTTATAAATATTTTGAAAACTCCCAACGGGTTCCCGACACTATGTTTGGTCCTCTACTATTGATACATCTGGAATTATCCATATATGGAATGGACCATTCCATATATTTGGGTACTAATCCGGAAGCCCTAGTGGGATGTTATTAAAACTCAGTAGGCTACCCCCAGTGATGTTTAAAAAATTATCCATTCAATAATAGTTTATACAGTTTTATAACGATTAAAGTACAATGCTTAATTAAATAATTATTAGATTTTCAATTATCATTCAATTTTCCAGATAAACCCTCAATTTTCTAAGGACACTCAAAATATGAATATATTATTCGTCCAAGGCTAGATTCTACACTATATTACAAGTCAATCCAAAACTCATTATAACACATGAGATTTCATTATCCATTCATTTCAATTCATTATTATGTTAAATTGGAACCATAATACAATGTAATCATTTTTGTTTATAGATATATATTCCTTAGACACCATTGCTATACAAAAAATCAATTCTAGATCCAGAAAAGATTTATCAAACAATCATTCAAGTTGAATTTTAAATAAAAAATCAGTGTCCATATTCATTTATTACTACAGGATTTTGATCCTGCAGACCATGTGCAACACATAATTTTCACTATGTGATTTAGATGTTGTAGACAATGTCCCACACATGTGTATGAAATACTCAAATCTATAATAATATGACATGTATCAATATTTAATATTCATCATAAAATAACATTAATTTATTCCCCATGTGATTAATCTTATTCCACATTTACATAATTATTCAAATCCATTAATAATTGAAAAATTATATAATTGTAGTCGACAATTTTATAATTAAAAAAATCCATTAATTAATTACTCAATTAATTAATCCAATTCAACAATTGCATAATCACAATAATAGCCATTAATTAACACCCCCATTAATTAATGAAATTTAAAAAAAATATAATCCCAAAAATCAAAATTTATTTATTTTTTACTTAATTAATCTATTAACCCAATTCCAATTATAATTGAATTTACGAAATCAAAACTATATGGAAATTACATTAATTAAAATCATTGATTCCACAAATTAATTTTTCAAAGAATTTATTCAAATTTTAATACAAATTCTAACTGTGTCGAATGGAATTTCCCAATAGATACATGAATTTTGAATTCATTACTATGAGAATTAAATTTGGTCCACCTTTTTCAAGATCATTGACAACCAATCCCAAATAGAAATCCACAATTTAGTAGAACAATCATGAATACTATAAAGAAGGCGACAAATCTCTGAATGAAAAATCCTAGATAAATTGATTTGTACTCCATGAAACATAGATCCTGATCTAATAACAACAGTGGAAAATGTCTTATTATAGGATGATATATTAATTTGATGGAGAGTGGAACCAATAAGTATAAGATTCACTCATCTGGAGAAAGGAATATATTTAATTCATGGATAATATAACTTAGAAAGGAAGTAAATTCCATTTTAATTTGTCCAGTAGACTCCCAAAAGTAGAGGAATCCATTAGGGTTGAAATGGTTCATGTTAGGGTGAATTCAATCAAGTTTGAGAATTAAATTTTTTTCCATGTTAATTAAAATTTTTCCCACACTTTTCTAAGCGGGGGTGAATGTTTTCCCAAACAAGGCTCCTAAACTATGCTCTTATTTTTGGGGTGATGTGTAGTTTTTCATAAAAGGGTACATGGTTTCACAAATTGTGCAACTTCAGATAAAATATCTTCAGTTTTGCTCTATAGAGTTTGTTGTCTTGGCCCCAGAGTTTGGGTTAATCTTGCTCCAACAACGCACATCCGCTCATAGTTACCATTTTCCCAGTTTTCACCCAAAAAATCCCCACTGTAAAATCCATAAAAGATACACTAAAAAGAAAAAAAATTAAATGGAAAAACATATTGAGAAATGTCCATAAAATGTATGGATCTTACAATCTCACCACCTTATAAGAGCTCATCCTTGAGTTTTACTATCAAGAATATCTATGCATACAAAGTAAAAACATTGGGAACATGAGTATTCATGTCCACTTATCTCTCCCATGTTTCCTTTAATACACTCCCATGTTTATATAATACATGATCTATATTTATGGGCACTCCCCACAACACATTTTCTCTATGATCCAACACATGTATCAGATGCTCCTGAAAGGAGACATTAGTCTCCGGATCAACATCATCCACCTCTATCACTTGAGAAAGTTCTAGGTAATACCACTAAATATATGGCACATGTAAATGTCATGCATTTCACTATACCTCTTTTGAAGAGACAATCTGTATGGCACCAGCTCGATTCTCTCTAAAACATAAAACAGTCCAAGAAAATAGGGAAACAATTCTCCCTGTATCCAAATCTTGAAATTACCCAATCTAGGTGAAAACTTAAGGAATACATGAAAAACCTATACAATATCTAGGGGTTTCCAATTTCAATTAATATAATAAATTTGTATTCTATGACCCATAAGAATATGCTTCAAAATTAGTTAAACATCCTTCAATTCTTCAATCATGATACGTTGTTCCAAAATCCTTGAATCAACATCCTCCATCCAATAGATAGGTGATCTGCATGGCCAACGATAATGGGACTTATATGTTTCCTACTATAACAGTTTCTAGAAAAATGTTATAATATGTCAATGTCAATGATGCATGGTGCTTCTACAAAGACCCTCTATTTCCGGGGAAAATATCCTAAAGTATATCCTCATGCACGATAACAGTATGTTCTATGTACCCATATGCATGTGGGAGTATATTGGTACATAGTAAAACCTATGTACCTAGTTACACAAAAAATATCTTCTTATAGAGTAATGTAAAACATGAGCCATGGTCTGAAACTATAGTCTATGGAACCTGGTGTTGAAAGATTATATCTCATGAAAACTAGTATCCCTAATGACCCTTTAATGATGTCTCCCATACTATAAATAAATGATCTACCTTTTCTAAATGGTCCAAAATCACCCAAATGGTGTCATTCATCTAGGTATCCTAGGGAGACCCACCACAATGTCTATAGTAACGACAAACCACTTCCATTAGATAATGGGAAACAAATATAATAAACCTCCAGGCAGTCGATACAAATAGTTCACCTATTGATTATTGTGACATCTTTTCATGATCCTTAAATTATCATTTCTCATTCGTGGCCAAAAAACATTTCAGTGTAAGTCACAATACATGTTGGTCACACCAAGATGAACACCTACATTAAGGAATGAAATTCATGTATCATCTCCTCCCACATACTCATATGTACAATAACCATATTTTTGACATAGATTATCTTATCCAAATATATGGTCTGTTCTGAGGGTGACTCCCCACCGTGAATTATATCACATATGTACAGGCATTACAAAACCTCACACATCCTATCATTAATCTAGATCAAAAGTGATCACTATACTAGAACATATGTGAGATTACTCTTCTCCTAGATATCATAAAAAAATAACATACATATCATCCAAAAATTTCATCATGTTCAACTCATCACTTGACTCCTCCACTTCTTGAGTCCGAGTTACCCTTCATAAAGAATCAGAAACACCTTTTCCATTCATAAGATTATATTATAGCTCAATTTAAAATGAATTCATATAATCAACCCACGTCTACATCCAAATATTATTGTCTTGAAGTGATGATATATACTTTAATCATTTTTCATCTTTGTACAATGTAAAAAAAAATTCCCAATAGATAATTCAACCAACACATTAAATCATACACAACTACAACTGACTCGAGATCATGTGTTGTGTAATTTGATTAATTTGGAATCAATTTCTAAGACCCATAGGACACTATTAGATCTTTCTTCATCAACACTACCAAAATTACTATCAAGGAAGCCTCAAAATACCCCATTTACTCCTCACCTAGCTCTACTATGATCAATATTGGTGTCATTGTAAAGTGATTATTCATATCCTGGAATGAATTTCCAAATTATCCAGACCATTCAAACGGTATTCCCTTTCTGTTCATGCAATATTTTTTTCTTAAAAAACAACAAAATTTCTACATATTCCTCTTAAAATATCCTTATAATCCTAAAATTCTAAATATATAAAAAATTCTTTGATACATCCTTGAATCCCCTCCATGCACTTTCTTTTGGACCACTGACACACCAACCTCTAATATGATGTTTGATAATAAAAGTTCCCGATCAATCCAAAATTAACACTTATATTACATGGGGTAGATTCAATGAACTCTCTATGTACTTAACATGATGTCAAAATTATGGGCATGATTTTCATGATTCATGGTGTATACAAATATAACCTAAAAAACAAACAGATACTAATCTAGGTATGGGTGGATGATTTGGTTCATTAGGGCTATAAACACCACTAGTGCATTCATCGTCACAAAAATAATCATGCATAACTCAAATAAGACATACATTATTCTGAAGGAATCCCTCGATATATCATATAGTAAAACTCTGAACTAATGATACCCTAATTTTAGTTAGATCATTTAGAAATCACATTCTCCAATTAACTACTAAAACAAATCATTCATATAAGGTCATGTTTAATTAATTTATTTCCTTAAAAAGTATTTTTTCCACTTATCTTGATAATATTCTCATATAGATTCATCCTACTCATTGTTTTTTAACCTCTTAAACGTTTTAAAAAACCACATGACCTCTACTGAAAGACTGCTTCATGTTCACCTCATAAATGAGAGCATAAATTGCCACTTATAAAAAAATCTACATCCGGAAGATATTTACCTCGAACATAATTTCACATTTAATACCATGCTGGATTTTTTTTATATTATCTTCAGAAGCTACAATATATAGGGAAAAACATACAAATCTATATAGGGACCTGTATATTTAATCAAGGACATACTCCATTGAGTCCACCAAATGAACTCAGCTACTCTCTCAAACCTGGGTGTCTCAGGGTAAAAGGTCACTAAGATATTATCCAAAAAACATTTCCTCTCTATATTATCCAGTTTTCTCTCTGTAGTATAGATTTCCCACCATATATTATATTTTATAAATAACATGTAAAAATTAAACTTGACAGTCTTCTAATTAGGATACTCTAGGTAGTCAAGTATTTTCTTGATAGACTTGATCCAGAACTCATCTTCCTAAAGATGAACCTCTCCAATGAATGTGTGAGGGTGCTCTAAATGGAACTCCCATGTCAAATCAGACATGATTTTCATAATCCACCTCATGTCTCTTTCAATAAATTTCATGAACAAATATTTCTTCTCCCAGAACTACTATAAAACATCACCAACGAAACTATCATTTCCATAGGTTCCATTTTTGGAGGATCATTTCCATCCTTAACCTCCATTAATCCTCTCAAAAAATTCACAATGCCCAATATCTAAATTAAAAACCATATTTCAGAGCATACATAACTCAAAATTAACATATTTAACAAGTGGGATTCAAATATTCAATAACAAGTCATTCCCAAAACCCCTCTAGACTATCGAAACTAAGACACAATCCCTACCTTAACTGTCAAACATCTAGGTCATGGAAAAGAGGGGTAAAAAATTCTCATTTTGAATTTCTCAATAGAAGAAAAAACATTCACATTTTTCATCATTTTCAATTGTAATTTTCATAGTAGGATCGTTTTTTCATTTAATTCACTACACAAATGAACAAATTTCAATTCAGCTGTATAGCCAAAACCCGTCATTCCATGATTGGAAAAAATGATGCATGTCATAATGTAATATTATGTTACTAGAGTGAATAATTCATACTGATGTAACATTAAATGTTATTCCATGATTTTAATGATGGAAAAAATCTAAATAAATTATGATATAACAAAAATAGTTCATCACACATAGTAAAATAACATTCAATACTAACGACTCATATCAATAACAACAATCCCACCTTGGGAAATTGGGGTTTACCCTCATACAGGGGTTAACTACCCCTATGTATGATATCTTTACTAAGGTCTAGATTATCCAATTATTTTTTATTCATATCCAAAATAGTATGAAAAAATAAAATAATGGAAGAATCTTATGATACCACTTTGTAATGTCATGACCTAGGTTCAACACACCAATTCAATGAGGATGTTCGCTATGTGACCCCAAGAGTGCCTCCATGTATGCTTTAGGTTTCTAACTACAAAAACAGGTCTAAAATCAATTATGGGGAGAATATACCCTCTTTATCAAAGAGTCACAAAATAAAAAAATAAGGAATAGGCTAATGATATAATCAATAACCCAACCAACCAGTATCACATGATGACCAGAAAATGAAATACAACATATGCAACTATAAAATATCTATATGATTAAAAATATATACCAATAGTTCATATTATAAAACAAAATAAATACAGATACTAGAAATTCCCATTTGGGTCTGGACCCAATGTCTAGTTGCCACATCAATCTCCATCTTGAACCATCTATCTAGCACATAGACATTTCCGTTATCATGTCATACAAACCTGAATCGTATCCATGTTTTGGTCTAGAAACCCAATAATGGTAGGTGTACAACTCAGTAGGACACCAAAAAATACATCTAAAACAATATCAATTCAATAAAAAGGAATTAAATTGTATAAATAATAAATTACAATAAATAACTGATGTGTTATATCATTGGAAATTAGTCATTAATTAATCACATAAATGCATGTGTTCTAAGGTATTTACAAACCATCAATATCTACATTTTCTCGTGTAGAAGTCTAAACCATATCACATTTCAATTCACAATTCATTATAAGACATGGGATTTCATTAATAGAATTTTTCATTTGTTTAATATGGCCAATTAAAACCATAATCCAGTGCCAAAAGTTTAGGCCTATGTCACAATGCATATGACAATGTGGGTATTTGAAGTATCAAATGGTGACCCACAACACATTTATTAGACAATCCCATGAGTGGGCTATTGAAGAAGAATTACTTTTCCTACACACATTAATCACAATGAGTTTTTGATGCAGTAGACAATGTCTGACACAAATTCATCACTATTGTATTTTGATGCAATAGACCATGACCCACACACATATATTAAAAAATCACATATATCATAATATTATATGTTTCATAATTTCACATTTGTTACAATATAAAATAAAATAATTCACCAATTAATTAATCCAATTATACATTTACATTATCAAAAAAACTATTAATTGATTCACCAATTAATTAATCGAATTCATCAATTTCATAATACCAATAAATAAATTATTTAGTTATAAAATTAATTAATCCAATTAAATAATTTAATAATAAAAATATTCCATTAATTAAATTTAAAATTAATTATTCTAATTAAAAAATTTCATAATAATAGAAATATTAAATTATTAATTCTAAAATTAATTAATATATTCAACAAATTCCAATCGTCAATAATTTTACCCAAATCACAACTAATTGGTAATTACATTAATTCAATTCCATGATTCAACTAATTAATTTATAACTTAATATACTCAATTATAGATTAAATTTGAAATCATGATAAATTAAATTTCAAAACAACTAAAAAAAATTGGTATTCAGGACTACATGAATTTAATTTAGACCAGATATGTTAGGATCATTGAAAAATGCTCACCAATGGAAATCCCCAATTAAGTAGAACAATAATGAATTTGATGAATAAAATTATATAGATCTAAATCATAAATCTAAAAAAATGAATTAATATCCTAAAAATATTAACCAATAACTATTACTAATAGGATAAGACATCTCATCAATTTATCAGAGAAGAACTATAGATAGATGGGAAACCTATCGTGATGAGATTCACTTAACTAGAGCATTGTCGATCATCAATTGGAGATTTAAATCATCACACAACATTGTCACAATCCTTAAGAATTCCTTGAGGAGCCTCCAAAAATGAATAGGAGTCTATTAGGGTCATGTTCAGTTGAGTTATGATGATATTTTAGGATTTTAAGAATTTAAAATCCAATTTTCTTGTTAATTAAAATAGTGTTCATGGTTTCTATGAATCTTATTTCATATTCAACACTCATTACATGTTGGTGGTGTATATTAATGCATATTACATGTTATATAATGAATTATACTTATTTAATTATATTAAATGTTTCAATTTAATTTATTCATCATAGAATTCATGATTTAAAAGTTTCACAAGTAGTCAGTGATTTTCATATCACTTTTAATTTTCGCAAAAAACAAGCCGTGTTCATCACCTATTTATAGTATGTCGTGTTTATAAAATCCATGGATGTAGTTGGAATTATTATACTGATAAATATAGGGATTAAATATTCTTTTTATGTCCTATCATAAATTGGGATTACTGCTCAAAAAATAATAAATTAGTAATGAATTTGTGTCTCAATTAGACTTCATTGAAACACATGTAGAATTATAAACCTAAATTCTTTTAAGAGTTTTAAATATTTTCCCCTTCACATGTTATATCAAGAATATCATTATTTTCAAGATATTTTATGCTTTATATAATTTAATTCATTTATGGGGATTATGATTCGATGTCATCAATTTTCATTGAGTTTATTGGTGCAGTCTCATCATTTATTAGGATTGTTTATGATTATTCATACCTTGATGAAATATTGTGATGCATATTCCAATAATTTAATGAATTTTCTTCCCCAGTGGTTATAAATTATTTCTTCAAGTGATGATACAAATTTTATACTCATTGGTACATATTGTAATTTTGAAAATATGAAAATAAATCACTATTTCCTTCTTCATTCATAAACCTATTTTCCTTAACATATCTAAAAAAAATTCTAATATTTTTAAACCATTTTAAAACTATTTATTACATTAATTTCAACCCATTTTTTGAATTTTTTTACTGAAATCATCCTATCATTTTTTAATCAAATAACTTTTCTATATGTCGAATTGTTCAAAAAAGAGTGTTTATCTAACACGTAAGGAATGTATGGATCAGCCCATAGTCATGCCCATCATTTAATTTATGATCCATTTTTATGATAAAAATTTTATTATTTAAACAAAATGAGTTTCTTAATATTCTGAAAAATCATTTCTTTAAAGACGAGTTCCAAGAAAATGGTTTTCAAAAATTATTTCTATTTTCCAGAATTTTTTCAAAGACTGAATGATTTCTCTCATCATTAAATGATTCAAATTATTTTTCATAATTATTATCCGTATAAGATAACATCCTTTGGTATAGTTTCTTCTTTATTAGGAATATGATCCCAGGAAAACCATTCAGTCATTTCATTGATTTTTTTTTTATGGTTACCATATTTTTTGTGAAACCCTTCTCTCTTCAATTTTTTATACCATGATAAAATTATTTTGAAACATAATTCATGTAATTGGTTTTTATATGATTATGAAACCTATCTATTTTCCACATGTTCTGAGACTCTTACATTTTGTAATAACTAATTAATTTCATGGGTTATTATATAATGATTTATTGTGATCTTGTGGAATACATTTCTATTATTTCATTATATAAATTGTGAGACCCATTTCTCCCTCTAATGCATTGGGTAATTATAACTTTCACATGAGCACACAGGTTTCACTGAATGTTATTAAAATCCCACAACTAGAAGTTACATGGAATTTTATCCCATGCCTACTATAACAGGTCACAAGGAGGGCCCCTCGAAGCCCGCAATAACAGGTTATATAGTATGTCAATCCAGTCCCACAATAGGAGGGTAAAAACAAGGTCATACCATGACATAAACATGTGGAAATAAATAAGAACATTCTAGTCCTAAAATAATTGGTTACATGGGAATTCCTATAATGCAAAAATAATGAAGGTAAATGGGTGGTAATCCATTTCAAGAAGTAGATACATGGGTGATTAATCTAAGCCCCAAATGTTATGCATGTATTTGTTGGTAGCCATGAAATTTTATTTTCTATGATTATGGGTATTCCACAAACTCAATGTTTCATTACATTAGGATACTATCATGGATCATGTTATTTTATTATTTAATTACTCATGGCTTATGATATGATAATATTTATTCCATGATTCAATATTTTGATATTTGATATGAAGGGTATTCTATTTAATTTTTATACTCGTGGTCCCATACACTTAAGATCATGTTATGGATATGTATCTAATTTATTTACCATTCCATAACATCTGAACTAACCATTTATTATGGTTTCTTTCACCATTTTATAATGGATGGTTTTAAGTAGGATTACTAAATTGGATGAAATTTTTGGAAAACATTTAATATCATTCACTAAGATAAATTTTGGTGTTCCTAGATTCCAATGATAATACATGATTATGGTGCTTAGGAATTTATTTAAATAATGAGACATATATTCATAAAAAAATAGTTAATATCCATGTGTGATAATCTCGTGTCTCTATAGTTAGTATTACATGAAAGTAATTTCAATCCTCTGGAAACTATGATGAGATATGATTAGTCAGATCCCTATAGATATTTATAATGATATGTCTAGGTATTTATCTAAGGATGACTCTAAAGATGATTCAATGTTTATGAAAATTTCCATGTTTTTTAATTATTTTAAGAAATTGTTTCCATAAAATTAAATCCATTTATTTATAATAAACATGGATATGGGTATTTTATATGATTAAAAAGGGTAACAACCCCCAAAACACAGTGTTGACATACACTCATTGGGAGCTAGTGTATTCCAATAGGCCCTACTGAATGCCTATCATTACACACCCAGCTGTAAATATTTTAAAATTAAAATCCTTTATGAAACATCATTAATTATTTAAATAGAAGTTTACTATGAAAAAACCTTTCATAAATCCCAATATTCACATATTAAATTATAATTTCATCTGATTTAGACAACATATAAGTCATTTTTTATTATATTTTGTGGTTCCCCGCTGAGATTAGTATAGTTGGAACAATCATTTTGGTGTTATTCGATATATAGAACCCAAATGAACTGTGTCAATTTCATGTGAAACATTAAATGAAATGATTATTCTCCTATAAAACCAAATATTTAAAATCTAGAATAGAAAATCAAGTGGATATTTTGAAAAAATTCCCTACAATATGAATCATTTTTAACATAAAAAAGAGAAAAAGAAGGAACAATTTTTTGTTGATTCCATCATGATTCATTATCCACCATCTTTTAATAGTTCTAACAATCTATTATGTTCTATGAAATGGATCAGAACAATTATTTTTTCCAATATTTAATTTTTATATATTTTAAAAAAATTGGATGTCGATCATTTGTAAGGTCAAGAATATATATGGGGGAATCTTATTAAGGACAGGATGGAATAAAAAATAATTCAATATATGTAATGTGATGACTTTGACGTGATATTTCTTGGTAAGTACTTACCTTGTATTCTACAAAAAATGACACAGAAAAAAATCATTGATATTAACCAAAATGATGATGAATATGTTGGTACCCATTAATATAGTTTTACATGTCCTGTAAGGAATACTTCTAGGTTAATCCTTATCACTAAATGAATAATTGATTGATTCATTGGTGTCATGAAACTGTATCTTAGAAGGGGATTAGATATTTAATATTTGGTATCTATGAACAATTCATTTGATGCGTACTAAAGTTGAAATAAAACTTCGATATTCCCACCAATCCTATAGTAATTTATAAAAAAAGGATAACTAGGTCTCATGAAAACATAAAAGTCAAAAAAACATTAAAGGTACTTGTTTCCCAGAAATGTGTGAAAAATAAATCTGGTAAATTGTTGAAAATAACAAGAGGGTGTTTCAATTGTGAAAATAATGTTCATTAAGTGGATAAATTCCAATATAATGGGTATAAGATAGGTAATGATGCGAATAATGAGAAATGTGCAAAAAATACACCTCCCACACTTCATAGATTATATAATAAGTTATTTTAAGAATTATTCTAGAATATTCCCAAATACATGGACTAATGTAGATGATATGAAAAAAACCTCTGATGACAAAGTAAAAAATAAAAAAAAATGTACAATCATAATGGATCAAGTGAACCATGATAACATTGGAATACTTATCCTCCAATTCTTAGTTATACTTTTTTTGAATCTTTACGAATGAGACATAAGGAAATATTATAGCACATCCTTTAGTGAAATTTAATTTGATTTTCATCCTATTACATTGAATTATGAAATTACATATTCACTTTTTACAATGATGAACCCAACCATCCAATGAAAATCATTTTGTATAAGGTAATTTCTTATATAATGAAATAAGATGCATGTATATATTCAATATGGTTTTAAGATAATTCATGTTATCACGATGTTTGAAAACAATATACGACATATGTATTTAATTTATTGATATGTGAAAATAGATATGTACTTTATAATGTTTGAGGGATTAATATTATTTTTATTTTGGTATATTTTTTAAACTTTTTTACAAATTTATAGTGTTTAATATGATTTTTTTAACCATTTATGAAAATTAATACATATAAATTTGGTTGAGATTTTAGAAATTAATGCATTACTTTTCTATATAAATATTTATTCAAATTGGATAACATGTTAAAAGTAATTTTATGACAACAAAAAATATTTATAATTCCTTAACATTCCATTTCTAGATCTTATGATCCATCTATGACTCATACATAAAAAATAACCCCTTTTTATCATATTATGAGATGATGTGATAATTGCTGACGGCACAAAAAATGGTTGTAATTATGATTATGAATTGGAAATAAATCATGCATGTCACCATGTTAAAATTCTTAAACATTAGGAAATCAATATTGGATAAAAAATAGTATTGTTTTTCCATCGTTTTTGAAATATCAAATGATCCCATAGATCATTGTAAATTCCTTGTTTTGTGATCATTAACATTCCTTAAAGCACCGTCATTTTTTTGACCAGTGATCTCTATTCCTATATATAGTTATTTATGTTTTTATTATATATACACATCTTCACATTCCACCATTGTTCACCTATGCGGAGACCTATTTATGAGTTACAATGGGTAACTGTTAATCCTCCAACATTACTATTTTAAATTACGTTTTTTTATTTATATTTTCCATGTTGGTTCATATTAATGGAAAAATAATTTATTAAAAAATTGTTGAACCAAACTAATATTGACAGATAAATTATTTTTTGTGTGTATAATTTTATATAATATGTTATTATGATTTCTTTTAATAAAATAAATTTCTCTGATGGCATTTATTAGAAGATACAACAAGTTAATCATTATTCATATATAACACCAAGTTAAGCTTATGCTACAGAAAACATAGAGTTTAGATTTTAGTACATGAAACATTATGATTTGGATTGTGTTAAATGTAATACCACATTTAGATAACATTACATGAAACACATGTCATGACCCATCCACTGGGGCTCGGGCCAAGACTACCCAAAGCCTGTTTCCTATAGGCCAGGGTATAGAAACAAGTGTGTATAGTGTCAACCTACATGTGGAAGGCATTTTCCTGAGTAGCTATACACACACACACACATGCCAAACCAAGCCACAAAAATGGAAAAAGAAAACAATTATCATAAAAAAAGGTAACTACAAATACAACTTATATAAGTGGGCCAAAATAGAAACCCAATAAACGAACTGAAAATAGAAAAGAACAAAATGGAATCTATGATGTAAATCTGCAGAAAACCCAAACTGATCATGAATGTAGTTTAGATACTAGAAGCTAAAGTATATTTTCCTATACATTTATTCCATGTGGGACCGGCCTAGTCCTAGGACACCATGTCCACCATCACTGCATCTGTCAGTCTCGTCTCCCTGAGAACCTCAGGGAACCAATCCACCAATGTTTATATCAAAATGTTGATCACCTGCACAGGACATGACACGATTGTGTGGGGCCACATATAGGGGTGATTAATTTTATAATTATTACAGACCCCAAAACAAAAATTAATGACCATACAAAAATCCTCAATGTAAATCATGATGCATAAGACAACTCCCATTAATTATACATTTAGGGTTGTGATAGAAGAATAATCATTCATGTTATCAAACTCCTCGGATGCTTGAGAACTCCTATATCAAGTTCATTGGGCCTTCTAGGTCACACAAAAGTTTCTTCCCAGTAACCATAGATTGCTTTGGTACTCTTCTCTAATATTTATTGAGGGTCTTCTAGGCCACACAAGCCTCTCCCCAACATGGGCCAATTGGGTCACATAGATCCACTTCCCAACTTGTCCAAACTGAGAAACTCCTCCAATTGAGTAGAAAGGGTCTACTAGGACACATAGATCTGCTCCCCACCATGTTCATTTGGGTTCAAAATTTTTTTCATCCAACTAATCCATTGTCATGTCACATAGGGTTGTTAGACACCAGTTTTCAGGTCATAGCCAACTACAGGGTTTTTTACGTAGCGCACTTGGGAGAACTGATCCCCAAGACCTTAATCACATATAAACATACATTAATGTATCCTTGGGTATTTCCAAAATATCTACCTCATCGATAGGGTCCTAAAACCGAAAACGGATTGTCAATCAGACGTGTGGTTTGCAAGATATTGGTGTTTTAGTAAATAGGGATTGGTTCCATTTGGGCCCGGTACGACCTGGTCGGACTAACCATCCATCCCATCCTAGGGATCCCACCCACCACTATTTAAATTTTACTGAATCTAAATAACCATGTTTGGGTCTGGGCCAGTCTGGTATGGCCTGGATTTTCGGCCACGCTGGACCTGACCTAGTTTTTGCTGACGGTCCTGCCCACCGGGTCGACCGGTTACCCGGCTCGTCCAGTCTGACCCAAAATGAGTGGGTCTGGCCCTCTAGGAACTTGACTGACCTTCTGGTCTATAGTTCTGGCCCATTGGTGTATGTTCGGCTCACTGGGCAATGTACCGGCCATGGCCGGTGGCTTGGGGCACGGCCTGCCAGCCCATAGACTCGACATTTGGGTGGCCGAAGTGGTGCTCCTATGACATGGTGGACGACCATGTCCTGCTTCTCGCATACCCTAAATATGAGGGGATATTCTCTATACTTAGTGGGAGACCATAGATCGCAAGCCACCTTGGTGACCTAGACACAGGCCACCCCTCCAGGTAGCGCCAGTTGGTGCTGCTCCTTCCATCACCACAGTGTGCACCTCAACCCGGATATCAGCACAACTAAAAGCATGTTGTCTTGCCATCTGAAACACGGCCTCCATAGTTGAATGCCGCCTCCACTACTGCCTCCAACTCTAGAACGCTGATAGATTCTTTATAAGCCCTTCAGATGAACATCAGTTGTCTATTCTTCACACCATCGGCATCTACAGCCTCCGGGGAGTGTCCTCTTCACCGAAATGGTCTCAAACCCACCGTGCCATCGATTCTGTCAATCCATTCACATAGAGCGCACATGCCATGGGTCTCGGGCCATTTTCATGTCATCACATGACCTCTATGTTAGGGGTTTATAATCATAATGATGCTCAAATATTGTGGATCAATCAAACTAGAGATAAATTAATCCTGAATAATAACTCTAAAAAGAAAAGTCTATCTCCCGCATAAACGCATGATTCATGGATCAACCTATTTGTGGTATGATCCAAGTTCATTATTTCTAGGATAATAACGAGTAAGAACCTGAACAAATTAAACTCCTACCTCTTTTAAATTCAATCTTATAGTGTTAATTCATCGAGGTTTCAATATGTCGACATCGTTTTCACTTCTAGCTCCATTCTTCATAGTGTGCCAAATATGTATGATGTTCATCTGCGTATTTCCTACTTCATGAGAGAGAAAGTTCATAGATGGTTCATCAGAGAAACCTTGCAGTTGAATTCAACATTCCACCAACGCATCAACAAAAAAAAATCACATCGTAGCGTTTCTATTACACTACAACATCGCGTAATTATATTGTTTCATTAATGAAACAACATCGTTGTTACACATCATTAAAGCATCATTACACTATTAGTTAACGATACATTAATGATCCTTATCAATGCGCCTCATCACTATGCCACAACATCACTGCCCTCTTCTCAATGGATGAGAAAAAAATTAAAATAATTGTGTAATGTTATTTTATTTTTTCCTAAAAGTTTGAAAATTAACGTTTTTGTTAGACCCCTGATGGCGAATGTTATGTCATTTCAAGGTAGATCCCGTTGTTTTGATTTCAATGATGCCCCCAGATATTCAATCTGATCAACAGATAAAAAGATAGAAAAAACTTCCCACATGTATACTTATGGGAACTAAAAAAAGACAAATATTTTATTATGGGCTCACCAGGACTCAAAATAGCATGTCGTCAATGCGTGTGGTCTCAGAATGATTCCATGTAATTAAAAATGTACAAGTAATATTTAAGACATTACATTCTCCACACCATAGGAATATACTCCCACTCCCATGTGCTATCCTGGAGATTCCTATTCTCCCACCGAACACAAACTAGTGGAATCAACCACCGACATAGGACCCGATTTTTATTGGTCCTCTATCCCCACCACTAAATCTGCAAATTCCCCCCATCATTAATGTATAGTTTTTCCTAGTCAATGATGTACGATGGATCATGAACATACCTCCTCAACTGTGACACATGGAAGACATCATGCACCTGGTGCATCTGTGGGGGGAGTTCTAGGTGGGAAACCACCTCACCAGCTCTAATTAGGGTATGAAAAGTTCTGAATAACCTTTGAGATATCTTGTCTCCCAAGACAAATCTCCATAATCCTCATTAGGGTATGCCCTTAGGGAATACAAGATCACCATACTCAAACTCCAAGGGTCTCTGTCTCCAGTCGGAATAAGACTTATTCCGACTCTCTGTATTCCTCACACATTACTAGATGATCTTCACCTTCTCAGTAGTAGATCGTACCAACAATATAAAAATTAGTGTCGTCTCCCCAGGTTCTATCTATATTAGGGGAGATCTCCAAGGCCTCCCATTGAAGGCTTCAAATGGTGCCCTACCAATGGTTGAGTGATAGACGTTTTTGTGTGGAAACTCCATCAGTGAAAGGTGGTCCTCCCAACTACGACCAATATTAAGGACACAAGAACATAGCATGTCCTCCATGGCATGTATGGTCCGCTCCTTCTGTAAGGACCCGACCCCAGTTTCCCGGAGCCGGTGCCTTATTTGATTACGTTGGCATACATACATGGAATAAGAATCCCGAAGGACCGAGTAGTTTAGTATTATTGGAAACAAGATACATACATAAGTTTATCATTACAACATGAAGGGAAACAAAAACATTATTTTAATCCACTAGAAACATCTCGTCTGCTAGATTATACATGTAAGTCATTCACAAATTACTTCTTCATATCCTGAGAAAATGAAAAATAAGAAAGGGGTGAGCTCAAACGCACAGTATGAGTAAGCAATACAGTGGAAGATAATATAAACATTAGAAATGGTGAATAATTGAAAACACATGCCTTTAATAATAAACTTGAAACATATTATGGCAGAAATATGAGCTAAACAAATAATGCCATAATTAAACATAATTATGGATATTCTACTAGTAGAATAACCACATGAAACATGAGAACATAAATATAATAATAGAGGTATCTTGGGGCATTAATTACATAATCTTGTAACCATCACGGCTACCTTAAAAATTTGTAACCCTCACGGCTACCTTACTTTGTGTAACCATCACAGTTACACTTGGGGTAACCATCCGGCCGACCTCCAACATACTCATACCCAATGCATTAGAGGGAAATATAGGTTCTACCCTTCATCATAAACAATTCCCAATAACCAAAACATAATCATACAACATAAACAATAGCATAAAAACATTGCCTTTGAATCTTATAAAACAGAATTTTAAAAGAGGATTTTAGAAGAAAAGTCCATTATAAAGATCATATACTTGAAGTGAATCTTAATAGAGTGGATTAAATATGTATATAATCTGTAAATACACATAATGAAACATTATATAAACAAAAACCATCACACAAACAATTTAAATAGCACATAAATTATAAAGTAGAATGTTAACCCAAAGAATGGAAATCGGGTTAAGAATTCCCTTACAACTTTGTAATCAATTGATTTGTATGACCGAAAATTAATGATTGTCAAATGATAAATTGAATATCATAAAAATAAAGATATTCATGATATGATACAATAATGGGAAGTATACATACACCATACAATGTAATAATAGTGATTACGAAATATCTCACAAAAATGGAAGTGAGATGAAGAAACCTGACCTTAATCTTGTATTACATAAAACTTGTTAAAACCTCCTGTATAATGGTTAAAAGAGTGTTATTAGTATTTTAAAGAAAAATTTTCATGTTTATAACATCTTATATGGTCATTTCATAACCTCATTTCACCCCTTATTTGTTATTATTTTGTTCCTTGCATTATTTTGGGGGAGTTCTTTTGTGATTTTCACGATCGGTTCATGATGAATCATTCTTGTTGATTGGAAGTGAAACTCCAGAATTGGAAAGGAGTAGTATTTACATATTTCCAGTACCATTAATTTTACCATTTATCACTTTGATGCTTTATATGATGATGATTAATAAGTTAAAACATTAATTATGTTCGTTTAGATCATTTAAGTGGTTGTTTGATAATTACAACCTCATTTAGTCTTATAAATTTGAATCATGAGTACAAAAGAATTACAGAACCTTATATGAGTCATAAAACATATATTATAACCTGGTTCAGCCATATAAATGGTTTCATGACCAGACTTGAAAGAATTAATGGAAATTGAAAATACATCGTCCACGATATCGGTAATTCGACACAAATGGACAATGTTCTTGATTCTTTAAATAAGTGAGAGAGGAGAGGAATAATGATTTGTAATTTTCCATAAACATGAAAAAATCCAGAATATAAATGATTCTGGAGATTTCATGCCTCTTGGATAAGAGAGGGTGAAGGAAGAAGAAGAAGGAATCATGAAATAAAGAAAATATGAGAAATTTCTTACAAAAAATTCGGCAGCCTAACGACGCCTCTTAAAATTTTATAAAAACAAGATTGATGAGAGGAATGGAATATATCATCAATCATACAAAATTTGGACAGTAAGGGGAAATATTTGATTAAATATCCCAACAAAATACAAAGGGAAAGGAAGAGAATAACATAACATGGAAGAGAAGAATGAAAATGAAAGAGGATGTTTACCTCTTGATCTCTTATCCTTGAGATTCTTCTTAAGGGTTTTGATTTTGGTCTTTTGGTGAGACCAGCCGCTCTAGGACGTGGGGAAGAGGATTGGGGAGGTAATTTGGAAGAATTTAGACAATGCTCAAGGCTTGAGAGGTGTGTGAGGAAGAGGGGAGTGAGGGTGGTATTTATAGTGGAGGAGGGGAGGTATTTTAGATTATTTTAATTATTATTATAATATTTTTATCAAGACTATGAATAATCTCAAATCAAGTGGCCCTAAATAGTGATAATATCATGTGATTTCGAAGCAAGTGGCCTTGAATCACTTATGATGTCATAAATAGTGCATATTTACTAATAAATTGATTATACGGTATTTTATCATATTTCACTATTCACCGAAAATTCAAGAGTTTCAGAAAAATACAAAAAATTTACCCCTACCATTTGTTGACGTGTAGAATTAAAAAGTGAAATCCATTTTTCAAAAATAATTTTCTAAATATTATTAATTTAATTTCTAAATAAGGTCACAGTTAATTCGAAAAATAACAATATTTAAGTGTAACTAGTTTTATGTGACATTGGAAAATTAATTAAGATCCCATTATCCTATTTCCATGGGAAAATAAAATTATATTATTATTTACTATTCATGAGGTCATATTACTATTCATATTACTATTCATAAGGGCATGTTACTATTCAACAAAAAACAATTTTGTTTCATCAGACTCTAAATAACATACTGAACCCAATTGTAGATGACAGTTTCTTGAAATTCAAATCATAGAAGAAATAAAATTATGTTTAAAGGATACATATAAATATATAACTTAAACAAAATTTCGAGCATTTTCAATTTATTTTTAGAAAACCTTGGGATGTTACACCTTCTGACCATTTGTTTGTGGATGAAATGTTTTTCTCAATTGCATATGTGTCCCGAATGACTCCCTTAATCACCTACACTACTAGGATATAAAGAGTGTTTTATAATCAAAGAAGATCGTAAAAGGAACCGTGTGAAGAATCACTATGTTTTGGATGTCGAGGCATAATAATACCTCTACCAGTCCCTCCTCCAAGATTTGTAGGAGGTGAGTTGACTTGGAGAGTCATTCAATGATCACTCAGATAAATTTCTGGCTCCTAGATGTACGTGGTTATCCCATCACAGTCTCTATCAAGATATTGTCCCATTTCAAATCTGGTACCTCGAGTGGATGGGGAAATCATGTTGGTACAATATGCTCATCCATCATTTACGGACAAGTGTGGCATTGTAAAACAAACCCGACCACCACTTTCTTCATCCATGACCACTAGTATTGATGTCAGATGTCATAATAAATCTTCTCTACACCAAGATGTACCTCAAATGTGGATTTAGGGAAATACCTCAACACCTCCTCTCACAATTTCACTAGCACATTGGTGCACCCTCTAAAAAGGATGACATGCTCTCCACCTATCTAAAATCCTTGAAGACCATGTCATAAGGATAATTGAGCATGTCTGGCCTTGCAGTCTACATCCACCGGTTTTACCTCCCTGAATCACTCTATAAGGCAGTAGTAACCGCCATTCAATGAAGGTAAGAAGATCTGCCTTCATCCATGAAGGATACCTACATCGTGACCAACTGCTATATTTCTTCACTTAGTAGGTTCAAACTGGTCCTCTTACTAAGAGCCCTTCCACCATATTCCCCTTTAGATGAGTATAGACTATCTGGAATTCATTGTCCTAGAGGATCTATTGCCACCGGTGATGTCTCATGTTCATGTTCTTCTTTAAAAATATATTCCTGAAACTATTGTGGTCAGAGTAAACTGTAAACCGTTCACCCATAATGTATTTCCATAGTATCCTCAAGGAAAATACTACTATTTCGAAATCCAGGTCATGCATTGTGTAGTTCTACTAATGATACCTCTACTGTCATGAGGCATATGTGATCACTACTTTATCCTACTATAATAAACAACCTAGTATGGTCCATGATGCATTGTAGTAAACTACATACCCATGGCCCTCCACTGGTTGTCTCAAGATGGGGCTTTATTCAGTCTCCACCTCCACTCCTAGAAACTCTGCATAGATTCTCGATCTACACCAAGGGTTATCCCTTTGTTTCAAAGAAGATTATGGAATTTAGACATTGTAAAATATGGGCACAAACCTATAAAAGTAACAATCCAACCCCAAGAAGGTCTTCCCCTCAATCACGCTCCTTGTGGGCTCGCAAGAACAAAATGCCTCTATCTTTATCGGATCTTCTGAAACTCTAACCTTTGATATGATGTGTCCCAGAGAGTTTACCTCCTGTATCAAAAAATAACACTTTGAGGGATTACCATAAAGATGGTTCTCTCAGTGTGTATCTTGAACTATCTACAAGTGTGTAGCATGACCCTCCTCTGACGCCGAGTTCACCAACATGTCATCATTGAATACCACAATAAGATGGTCAAGGTAAGACTGGAAGATCCTATTCATTAATCTCGTTAACAATGTTGGGTAATTGGTCTCCCCGAAAGGCATCCTCAAGAACTCATAGTGTTAATATCATCCCCATAAGGATACCTTCATTACATCCTGAACCCGTACCAGAAGATGGTGATAGCTTGATATGAGTTCTATCTTTGAGAACCACCTCACTCCCTTCATTTGGTCAAAGAGTTCATCAATCATCGACAGTGGAAACTTTTTCTTCAGGATCACTTCGTTCAGGTGATGGAAGTCCACACACAACCTGAAAAACACATATTCCTTCTTGAAAAAAAGAACCAGGGATTCACATGGTGAAATGTGAGGCCTTACAATCCTCTTTTCCATCAATTCCTCCAATTGTACCCTCATCTCATGAAGTTCCACCAGAGACATCCGATATTCTATTGTGGATATCAGTGTCCTCACAGGGTATAATTTGATGCAAAACTCCACCTACCTTCAAAGGGTTAGTCCTAGTACATCCTCTAGAACGACATTCTCATATTAGTACGCCACTACAGGAACACTTTGAATCCTCCAATCCACTACACCGAGGGTGATCCAAGACAACTGGTGAGTGATCGGCTGCACCCTTCTCCAAGAAAGTATGTCTTGTGATGAAATATTTTCCTTCTCACTTGTGAAGGAAATCAGTGTCCCATAAGTATGGAAAATACACACTATATTCTTAAAAAAATTTGGTCTTAGTGTGGATTGTGGATAACCAGTTTATAACCAAGATGGTATAGTAAGGCCTCAATGCCACTACTAGGAGATCCCAGTCGAAGCTCTCGAATACAAGAGTGAGCTCAGACCGCTGATGCTAGTGTGTAATCATCAGATCCTCTTTTGTAAGAGTTTCTATTCATAATAATTTGTCCAATTGATCCACTGAAATCTCCATGCTCCAAACAAGAGTTCTGAAAATGAAGGAATGACTAGAACCCGTGTCTATAGTAATTGCAGCTATAGTGGAGAAGTCACAGATCATATCTCAGATCATCTCTAGAGTGTTTTGGTCATAAGAATCCACTTGTTGAAGTGTTGATCTACCATTTCTTCCTCCTCATAGAGGTCAGGGTGGGTCACCTAGGGGTGGTGGCTGGAATACCTGAAACTGTCACCCACAGCATGATGCTCAGCATTCTCCCATGCCATGTCTGTCGCACTTTGGACCTCATATCTTGAACTATTTTCCCTTCCTCAATATCCCTCAACCATCTGTTGGTCATATTTATTGATGTTCGAGTAGTCATGATCCATTTTTTCATTCCCACTGTAGTCAAATCACAACCTGCATCCTTGGTTACACCCTCTAGACTGGGAGCCCCAAATTGACGACATTAAGTCCTGGGTTCATCCCCTAAAAGGCCTGGCCCTCATGGACCCTCTTGACTATTGTCTACTATCTACTGAAGACTCTGCTACCAGGGGTCTTCTGGCTGCTCTAGCTATCAGTTATTTATTTTCCACGATGATCTCAACCAGAAGGGCTCTCTCCATCACCCCAGCCTATGTAGGGAGTCTAAGAGTCAACATTTATTCCCTGATCTCCCATCTAAGTCTCTACTCATAGGCTTGATCCCTAATGAAATGGTTTCACACCATGTATACCGAGTAGTGAGAAATCTAGGTGAACCTTGATGATTACTCAACAACCATCATGTTACTCTACTATAGGAGAATCATCCAATGAATGTGCACAGAGTGCATGGTCACGAGTAAAAACTCCTCCCTCAAAAGATGATTGATGTATGCCTAGGTGAGTGTCACCTCATCGTGCACCTGGGTGGTAAAGATCCACCATTTCCCTATAGAACCCTGTAGAAGACTCACTGATATGATCATTATCTGTCCAGGCAGTGTCCTCACTAAGCAAACGACGCATTTCACCACCTCCATCCAGTCCCCAGTGACCTGAGGATCTTTCTCTACTGTGAACATGGGAGGTCTATGTCTCTAAAACTCATGAATGTCACTGAGTCTACGCATGTCCTCTATCGGAATAGCCGATATAAGATGATGAACATTGGGTGGTGCTTCCATTAGTTCACCAAGTGGTGGGGGAATCTCTAGAACAGGTCCCCAAATGGAGGCCTCATTTCTAGGCAGGCTGTCCTCACGACCTCATTTTGGGATCATGGTTGGTCGTCCACATGGAGGCATCCTGAGATAGGTCATAATGTAACATAGTCATAATTTTATACCTGTTCAGTTGATATTTATTAAAAAAATAAAGGAGACACTTATGTAACCTGTATTTTCATGTATAGAGTGGAAAAGTAGAATTCAGGGTCCTGCTGTATGGATACATCGGCTGTCGCCCCAAGACTTGTTTCCCCAAATCTTGAAGTCTGACTCGAAACACATAACATAATTTCCCCAAAGTAAAACACAGACTCTAGGTCATTTTTGTAGGAATAAACACCCTATAACAGCACTTTTTTCATGGCTCGTCCCCCATGTCACGTCCCATGACTACCCCAAGCCCGCCTCTCAAAGGCTAGGGTCTGGAAACTAGCGCTAAATGCGTCAACATATAAGTGGTAGGCATTCTCCTGAGTACCTATATGAACACACATGCCCAACCAAGTCCCACACATTGAAAATTAAACAAGTATAATTAAAACATAGTTGAGTACAAGTACAACTAATACATGTGGGGAAAAAAACAAACCCAACAAAAGAACAAAAAACATTTAAGAACAAATTTTATACATTGATGGAAATATGCAGAAAAACCCCACCTAATGATGACATTCATGTAGCTACTGGAACCCAATTTCAAATATCATATCCACCAGTTCATACTAGTCCCCTCCTGGTCCTTGGCCATCACCTCAACTATTTTAGCATATATCGGTATCGTCTCCCTTAGCACCTCTGGGTCTTGATCCACCAATGAATCTTTCGAAACACTGATCGCCAGCACAGGACACGACACGATTGGTTGGAGTCCGTGTTGGGTTGAGTAATGTCATACTCTGTAAGGACCCCATAAAAGATGGAAATACCACACGAAAATCCTCAATGCAATTAATGAAGCACAAGACAGATCACAGTAGGTATACATTTAGGGTAGTGATAGAATAATAATCAATCACATTATTGAACTCCTTGGTGGATGGAGAAATCCTTATCTATTGAGTATATTGGGCCTTCCGATCCTCGTAAGAGCTACTTACCACTAACAATGGACAATTATAGTACTCATCCCTAATGATTTCCATGGGTCTTCAAGGTCACACAGAGATGCTCCCCATCGTGGGTCTGTCGGGTCTCAGAGAGCCAATTCCCACCTTTTCCATACTGAGATACATCTCCTGTCGATTATCATGGGTCTATCAGGTCACATAGAGACTCTCCCTACCATGGGCCTACTAGGTCACACATATCCTCTTCCCACTGGGCCATCACCAAGTCACACAAAGTCGATAGTCAGCAGTCTTCAGGTCTCACCAAACTGTAGGATTCCGTACATTGTGCATTTTGAAGAACCACTCCTCAGGTCCTTATTCACATATTAAATTCTATGAAATCCCCCCCAATGTATTTTAAGATGTTATCCTCATAGAGATGGTCCCAACACTAGAAATGGATCGTCCAACAGACTTGTTGTTTTAATGATACATGTGTTTTAGTAAACAATGGCGGGTTGTGTCTAGGCCTGACCTGACCCGGTCGTACCGACCCAACAAACACGAACCAGGGGTACCACAAACCCCAGTTTAAATTTGACCAACTTGATCTGAACCGGTTCGAGAATATTTTGGTCTGGTGTATCCTGGCTAGTGGTCTAGGACCAATGTGACTCACTGGATCTGGCCTCGTTTGGACAAGGGTCTATCCCACTGGGTCGCTAGATGACCTAGTCTCATCCGGCCCAACTCGAAGGTTTTGTGTCCAGCCTGCCAGCGTGGGTTAGGATTTCTAGGCATGGGAATGGCCAGAAGGGCCACAAGTCTTTACCATAGCAGTGGGTTCGTCCCACTGGGTGTGGAACTAGCTAGGCCAAGTGGCTGGGGCTGCGACCCACTAGCTGGGGGTGCGACCCATCAGACCAAAGACCGACCGCATGCGAGGCTAGTGGGGTGCTATTCTGATGCAACAGTTAGCCATTATAAGCTTCCCGCCTACCCCGTGGATGCACACAGATCCTCTTATAGCGGTCAAACGATCGCTACTCACCAGCCACCTGGGCGACAAGGATGCCGGCCACCCCTCTAGGTGGTGCCAATATATATCACTCCTTCATCCATCACTGCGCACCGATGGCTGTTCCGCTCCACCCAGTCATCAATGACATGTTGTCCCACCTTTCTGTATGTGGTTAGTTCTTTCACATGCTACGTCCAGCACCATCATGTTTTCAGATTCTTCAGTGGACCACAGATGCGCTCTGGTGGTCCGTTCTTTGTAATGTCTTTTCCTACAGCCTCTATAGAGCATGCTCTTCACCACATATTCCTCTAACCCACCTTTCCATCGATTGGTAAAATACATTAACCATGACTACACATGCCCAGTGGCCCAGATCTTTTATGTGTAGGCTCCCACCCTTTATGTTTTGATGTTAATAATACTGGGGTGGCTCAGAATAGTGTCTTAATTAAACTATAGATAAACTAATAACAATTAATATTTCCCAAAAGAAAATTCACCCCCCCATATAAACTCATGATTAAAATATAAACTTCTTTGTCGGTTGATCAAATTTTTTTGTTTCTATACTATGAATGAGGAAGTACTTACACAAATTAAAACCTTACCACTTTGATGTTCATTTCCACAATGTTACGCCATCCAGTTTTCAAGATGTCGACATCGTTCATCGTATCTAGATATTTTGTTCGAGGTGCATCGATAATGATTGACATTCGTCAGCATCTATCATTCTTAATTGTAGAGGAAATATGTCAGAGGTTTGTCAATGAATCCTCAGAGTGTAATCCCTTGTTCCACTAATTCTTCAACCAAAATAAAAGGAAAACTGGTTGCAGTGTTACACATTTTTATTTAGAAAATAATGTCATTATTATGCATTATTAAAGAATAATTATGCTGAAATTTAATGATCCATTAGTGAGCCTCATCAATATGCATTGTCGCTACACTACAGTGTCACCATCCGCCGCTCAATGGACGTGAAATGAAAATAAAATAACTTTTTAAGGTTATTTTATTATTTTCCAAAAACATAAAAAATTTACTTTTCTATTCGGCCCTTTCTGACCAAAGATAATTTCATCCTTGTTGAATCCCATCATATTGAGTTCAACGGTGCCCTCATAATTTCGATCTGAGTGCCGGATCAAATGTTAGAAAAAACCCACTCATACATTTATTTAAGTGAACTAAAATAAGTTTAAACTTTTGTTCCAGGATCACCGGGCCTCAAAAACATGTTCCATTAAATCACGTGGTCTTAGAATAATTCCATATAATTTTAAAAAGTTACATGGAATTTCCGAGACAAAACAATGCTGATTGTAGATTTTTTTACACCCAAAAACAAACATTTCTTATGTTACAGGCAACTTGTATTTTAAAAGAAACATGTCACATTATGAAAATATTAGTATTTTCATTAAGTTTCAATTGGAATTAGGGGTAAAAAATTGATTAAATAAATAACTAAAATTTTATTTATGCATATATTAAAAATTACTTCTTTGGTAATAAATTAATTATTAATAACTGTAAGAACTATTTGAATGTAAAAAAATTCTAAAAAATTATTTTTTCAGTGCAAAAACATGTTTTTTCTAAATAAATTAAAATAAATAAATTTTATAAATGATACAATTTAACTATATATATATATTTCATCTATTTTACATTCATATTATGTATTTTATATGAAATCGATAATAAAAAATATAATTTTATGCATTAGAATAAATTTTTCTCAAATGTAGTGTTTCCACATTTTATTGGAATACCCACATTGAAACAAAATTTTGACATTTTCATAAATTATATTGGAAATAATAAACATAAATTTTGGAATTATAGTTTAAATTTTTTATAGGATTACTTTTTTTCCTTTTTTATAATATTCATTTTTTGATTGATAGTGAAAAATATTAAATTTTAATTGAAAAAAATAATTTTTTCCAATTATTTATATACATAAATTATATTTAAAAAATGTTTTCTGTATTATTATTTAAATTAAAAATAAATAAATCCAATTTATATCATTGTAATAAATTATAAATTGAAATTAGTGAGAAAAATATTTTAGACTTATCTACAATTTCACATTAAAAATATGTTTTTTCATCCCTTCTAATATAATAAATTTAAATTGCATTACACCACTTATACGGAATGACTTTGGAAAATGGATTCAATAATATTATTAAGAATAATTTAAAATTTATAAAATAGTGAAAATAATTTTTGTCCAATTTTATTAGTGAAAACAATTCTAATCAATCATAGTGATTAAGATAAAAATGAGTTTATAAAGGGAAAAACATTACAATAATGGGGATAAATGAACTAAAACCGGTTACAGCCATATTTTATAGAATTATATAGACGTTACGCCTTCATGTATATAATTTGGATCACTAATGACGAATTTGGGTTGCAAAAAATGTGGTTACACCTTACATATTTTAATGAATTCCATATATTCCATCTCTCCCATATATAAAATTCTATCCACTACTCCCCTCTCTTAACACCATAAAACCCATTTGGTTCCTCAAATATCTAAAAAACCACTTCTCCTATTATCTAATAGAATGATAGAATCCTTACTTTTTCCATAAATATATCCACGGAATTCCATCGGATCAAAACAAAAGGATATACTAGAAGAATGGGTAACATTAATCAATTGATATTTTTTCCTCCAAAAATACCTTCAATTACATTTATATCATGATTAGAAAACAAAATTATGTATTTTATGTATACATATGTAGTTTTATGTTGTTATTTAAACCTATAATCATACACACTTCAATGAAATTATCTTCAAAATTATCATTCATGTGTTCGGTGGACTGTCACATCGCAAACCGATGTCATTAATTTTTTTTACCACATTTACTGGTGGGGAATAATGATTTAAATGATATATATATATATATGTTGAATATATTTTTTTTTAATTCTACATTATATTTTAAAAACACATACCTTTATGTTTTCCATTTTAAAAAAAAGGATAACATCGATCATGTGTACGAAAAACTACCACCTTTGGAAGTGATGTGATTTGTACATGCATTACATGGAATTTATAAAGGTTGGGATTTATAAGAATATGTGATACTAACGAAATAATAATGATACTATAATTAATATTTATATATAGTATTTACTTTTGATTCTTTCAATATAATAAAAAATGGAAACTGTGTTCATGCGTATGTAAGGCCTATCATATCAATGAATAATGTATTTAATTTCGTATAATATTATATTATAGATTATTATCAATACATTTATATAGAATATAAATGATATATATAAAATTATTTACATTATATAAATGATGAAATCGTGATATAAGTGAGAATTCTATGAAATTATGTCAAATACATATATGAAAAAACAATGTTTTTACCTGAAATGTAACTTTAAAAATAGAATTATAAATAAATGTGAAATATAGAGTCATCATATAATCATATATAGTATGATATATATATATATGTATATGTATATGGTTATTTTTTAGATTTATAATAAACTTATATTAATTATACATTAGATTTCAACGTGTATGAATGATTTCAATACTCAATGTATGTGGATTTCTAGTTTCACTGTAATTTTTCGAGACTTATGAAATATTAAACACTTTTATTTTATGTGTTATGTATATGAACCTATTAAATTTTATCTAATGAACTTAATTTCTTTATTTATATTAAATTGTTCAATTTATATTATATATTCATGTATTTTCGGACTCATATGCTTCTCAAGTAGTAATGGTTTTCTATCTTAATTTTATTTTCATTGAGATAGAATCCATATCCAAGACATATATCATATATTTGGTGTCTATACAACCCATGGATTTCTATTATGATTATTAAAATTATAATTATTTTGATTTACATACCCATTTGGGGACATTGGTTTCAAATTTTTTATTGTTAAAAATTTAACAAATCTATGATGTATATTGACTTAAGTTTCATTATTTGAGAAACATGTTATGATATTCAACTATATTCATTTATGAGGTATAGATACTACTGTAAACAAATTTTTATTAATTAATATTCTAAATTTAATGGTAGTATATGTTTCATATAATGTTATTATCTCATGAAGATTATGATTTAATGTTACTAATGTGGTAAGTGTTTACTACTAAAATCTCAAAATTTATCTATATTGTTTATGATTATTCTCAAACTGATTAAATGATATAATCAATATCTCAATAATTATCATAAATTTTCTTATATCATGTTCAATTAAGATATCTTGATTTAATTGTACCATTTTCCAATATTTTTACTAATGTTAATGAAGAAATGTTTTTTAGCTAATCATATATTATTTCTCTATACAGTTGGAGCTATGGTATCTTTCAAAAATTAGTTTTCTAAATATAATTGGAATGTTTTTATTTAATATATCTCAAAATGGTTTATAAAAAAAATCTCTACCCATTTTTCTTTTTTAAATTTTTTAAATGAATCTCAGGGTTTTTATGGATAAAATTACTTTTCAATTTTTTTTACTATAAAATAGGAATGTTTGTTTTGCCTGTATGGAATGTACATACTAACCCACTGTTATGACCATCACTTATTTTGAGACTTCATCTCTATTTTACAATTTTATTTTTTTGTAGATCATGTTTTTTATAATATTATGTAATTTTCTAATGTTTTCTTCCAAGAAAATGGATTTATAAAATGTTTTATTTTTTAAAAATTGTTTTTAAATATAAAAATATATTTTCCTCATTAATATATATATATAATCATTAAAAATAATTTTCCCTCTAATATGACATCTTTTGGTCTATTTTATTCTTTATTGGGAATACAATCCAAGGAATCCATTCATATTATTTATTTTTGTTGGTCGGAGTGGACACTCAAGTGGGGGGGGTGAATTGAGATCCAATTAAAATTTCGGTTAAAACATTGTCTAGTTAAAATCCCCCGATTTAGAAAATAAGTTAAATTGTAGTGAATTTATACAGATTGTAAATGTTCACTTATCTTCTCAAAGATTGATTATGTCTCAGTTAGTTCAACCATAAGATCAAACTATCTTTTGAAACTAATCTACTGATTTACAATAAGTGTAAACACTTGGTCATCTAACTATCAAAGTAGCTTCAAAATAAGTTTGTATTTTAAAGTAATAGCAGCGGAATAAATATAATATATGTCGTATACATTAAACTTAAATAAAAGATGCATTTGAAAATATAACAAGAGTTTCAGTCTCAAGATGAGACTTATTCCTCTAAAATTTATATAAATTTAATCCACACCCTGGATCGGTGTTAAAAACAGTTTTCAAAACTGTCCAGGCCACACAAGGACCTCTACCACTGTTCTACGTGAAAAACAAAGCAAAGACCATGCCACAGAAGGACCTCTTCCACAATTGATGTGGGTAAACAAGTGATAGGAGATTTTGAGTGAAGATTTTGATATCCTTCAGTACAGTGCAGGAGACAATGCGTGTGTAAGAAATACAGAGTACACCACACTTCTCGAAAGCTAATAAATAAATCACGTAGAGAAGATAGATAAGATCTTAGAAAGATCTAGTTATTATCAATGTAGTCCGGGACTCATTGGATTCAACAAGAGTGCTTCTGAGTCCTTCTCTGGTTTTTCTGTTGAAAAACAGAGTGTCGTAGTTCATCTTGACTTCTACAAGAGTGATAATGTTCTCTTGATTCGTTGTGTGTTCTGCAGTGGTGTTGGATTGCATTCATAAGAGTTCTTTGAAAGACTTTCAATCTCTTTCGTGCTCAGGATTGTTCTTTGGTTGTACAGAGCTCGCATGTCTTGTAGTATATGTGGCGAGACGTGTCAAGGGAGCGTGTTCTCTAATACAGCTCAATCTTCTTTATATTCCACGGGCTCTAGCAGTAGTAGTGATTCCATTTTAATAGGTATGAGATACGGTTTCCTGTCAAGCCAACAACTAACATTAAATAACATTAATTTCATTAAAAACAACAAATATGACTGTTAGCATCACTTAAAATAATATTGACAAAAGCATAAGAAACAGTGTCACAGTGATCATGTAAACAGTGTCCTCTTCACGATGTCTGATCATGGTGTCTGGTCACGGTGTCTGGTCACAGTGTCTGGTCACAGTGTCCAGTCACGGTGTCTGGTCACGGTGTCTGGTCACGGTGAGTCCTTCACAGTGCCTGGTTACGGTGTCTGGTCACGGTTTCTGGTCACCGTGTCTGGTCACAGTGTCTGGTCACAGTGTCTGGTCAGGGTGAGTCCTTCACGGTGTCTGGTCACGGTGTCTGGTCACGGTGAGTCCATACTTAGATAAAAAAAATCTGTATTTGGACTAAGACAGTGATATGCAGAATATGAGTTAAGGTTACTCATTAGAGATAATATATGAGAGAATTGTAATTATGCATAAAACATGTAATGTTTAATTAACATCCATAATATTTGTTATTATAAAAACATGATATGAACCTATTGTTGAGTTTGAAAATAATTAGCAATATGTGCACTGAAGATCAAGATTAACTAACAGTAATGAGATTTGTGATTATTAAAACATGATTAACACATGAGGAGTCCAACAATATCCCCCTTTTTGATGATGACAAATCATATATAGGCAGAATTTAAAATAAATGTTACATTAATGATACTAGCATAGCAAAAACATTATAGAACTGATACTTGTGGTTTTTCTCCCCCATTTATACTATTATAGAACTAATACATTGAGTTTTTTCTCCCCCTTTTTGGATTATCAAAAAGTAGAGAAATGGAAATGAAACTCGGCAATTATCATTAACCAAAGAATTCATAATACAAAGTACAGGAGAAGTACAAACTGGGAACAAGAAATGACATCCCATCAAAAAGAAAGACAGGCAGTAAACACTTTAGGGATCCATTTTTGTCTGGCCATTATCTGCAGCAGGAGCTGGTGCGGAAGTAGAAGACGGCATAGAAGAGGTTGACAACGAGGGTAAGGGTAAACCTTCAAAAACAGATGGAGCAAAAGTAGGAGTAGTAGAATATCTAGGCTTAGGTTGGTCAAGAATGACTGGCCGGATCTGAGAAAGGTCTTGGCTAACTGTCATGGTAGTAGATGCTAAGGCAGGAAGTCCAGCTCTAAGGGGTGCAGCAGCTGGAGCAACTATAGCAGTACTCTACACATGAAGATACAACTTCAAAAGATTGATGAAATTAGTAATGATTTCACCACCATACTGCATAGCCTATTAAAAATCAACATTATTCTCCAGAAATCTGTTCAACAATATGGTGAACTCTGAATGTTTCTGAACTTGAGCTTTAAAATCTTGAGTCACCGGAGGGATTCTCATATTTTCCACAAGATATCCAAAGTGATCTGTCATGTCACTTTTAGAGAATATCCGGGAAAGATACAAATCTATTTTCTTGGATATCTCTTGTTGAGAATCATTGGATTTCTTTGAATGGATCCTAACAAAGACCAATGCTCTATCATTGTTCGTAATTACTTTTGACAAAGAGGATAGATCCAAGCTACTGAAGGCATTCTGTAATTCTTCCTTAATTAATGATCTCAGCAGAGAATCATCCAAAGCAGGTGTGGAGGTCTGACAAGAAGCAGGTGAATACTTGATAGATTCGGTTAGAACTTTGAGCTGTTTCAGAACTTTTTTGCATACATCCACTGTATTCATCTATAATCTTATTTAGAGTTTCCATAAGCTCTCTCATGAGTTTCAGCATCATCGTGGCCTTTTTCAAATCTTTTCATCAAAAGGTAGAAGGTAAGGATAAACTTGAGACACAATCTCCCTAGCAAGGAGGGAATCATAAGACTCAGGTGAAGTAGCAGCAGGTGTAGGGGCCGAAAGAGGAGCAGGATCTGATCTCACAGATAGCTCATTCTGCAGACTTGCTACCATACTTTTCAGATTTTCAACATCAGCACTCTGTAGCTTATTCTCTGCTTGGACTTCTTGAATTTCTCGGATCATCCTTGGTTGAATATGCAAGATAATATTATCCAAGATAATTGATGTATCTTCTTGAAATAATTGAGTCACTGGGCGAGGTTGAGTGGAGACAATTTTCTGAAAATCAGCCAACAATGTCTCGCCAAAAGCTTTTAGATCATCTTTGGTTACAAAGGAATGATGATCAGGTAAGGATGCAGGTAAAGGTAGAGGCTCAGATTCTGGTTGAGGGTCAGAGTCATCTTCAGATTTAAATTCTGATCCAGATTAAGGTTGGGGATCTGATTCTGGTTCTGAATGAGCTAAGGACTTCAGTTGAAATAGAGAAGAAAGATCCATTCCAGTTGCAGTTACTTGTTGTGACTCATTCACATCATAAAAGCTTGGGAACTCATACCGATAGTTTACAGAGAATGTGATAGAAGTTTTAGAATCTTCACCGTATCCAACTTCCACTATATCAAGATTTCGAGTTTCCTCCCCCTCAACTTGTGCTTCCCTTTTATATTCTTGAGGTTCAAGAACTTGAACAAGATCCACAGGATCATCCCTAATCTCTTTAGCAAATTCATGCCTTTCCAGCTGAAAGGAAAATTCCATTCTTTCTTCAGCAGATGGAATAATCTCAGGAACCGATTGGTCCACTGGATAAGCTTCCAGACTTGCTTCTTTCTCAACAGAAAGAGTCTCTTCAACAAAAACACCCTCAAAGGTTGCTTTCTATTCTGAACCAGGAAAATCTAATTTCCTTGCAGCATTGGGATGAGCTTCTTCCTCATGAAGAACAACTGAAGGATCCTCAATCCATTCCATTTCAAGAACAACTTCCTCACCTTGAGGTATTTCAGTAGGGATAACAGCAGGGATAACACCCCTTTCCTCTTCAATAGGAAATGTTTCGATTGGAGATATTGCAGATTCTTCACTAGGTGGAACTTCAGCTGTTACTTCATCTTGTTATTCTTTTTATGAGTACTCAGACACTTCATCTGGTTCCAAACCAGGATCAGCTAGGATCTTAGACCTTCTTGGATAGTCAATAGGATTAAACTTTTTATACAGTTGATCACTATCCTCAACCCATTTCTTTTTCCATGGATTCCAGCTAATCTTCATCCTTCTGATGATAGGCATGGATATGAAGAAATCAAAGTCCTCTAATTTTTCTTCATTCGGTCCAACCATTCCTTTTGAGACTAACATGGCTGAAATCATCCTTGAATAAAACAGGGAGGTGGATTTGGAATTTACGTTGATCAGATCACAGATATGGTTGATAACATACTTACACGGATTGATCTTTTTGCCATTCCTCAACAGGTGAATCAAGAACACTTCCTGATACTTCATCACAGCAAAATATCCTTTTCTTGGACTAACCAGATTCTAAACAACTTGAACAAAAGTCTTGTCTCCCCATCCAGTTCAGTAGCTATGGCCCTTCGCTTGGTTCCATTTCCAATTAGATTTTCCAAAGCGGGTTCTAGGTCAAAGATGTCAGTTGTTGGAGGAGGGTCTCTTTGGTAATCTTCACACACTCATTCATGTGGAATTATTAGGCATGCAGACCACATCATTGAAGATAAAGAGAACTTATGACCACCGATCCAACTGGTCACCTAAAATATTTCTCTAAACTCAAAAGAGAAATTCACATACAGATAGAATTGAGATACACGCATCGGGTAAATCGTTCTATTCTGTCCAGTGAACCATTCAAGAAATCCTTGTTCTTTTAAAACATTAAAAACTAACGATCTGCTAGACAGCAACCATTCAGGGAAAACCTCTTTTTCAGGTACAATGGTATGACTTACCAGGTTTGGGTTTAGAGGTCCTTCGGGCGCTATCCTCGGTATCCTCCTTTGTTTCTTAGAGCGGCACTTCTCAAATGAGGGTGAAGATGGATGCTTCATCCTTGGCATTCACTAAAGGTTCGGGTGAGAGGGAAAAGAAGGTTTAGGAGAGAATTCGGGTAAGGAGTCGAATGAAACCCTTATGTTTTATCATTTGGGAATGTCAAACATCATAAAAACACAAACGCGGGAAATCAAATAGCGGTGAAATAAAAATTACCACGATACGGGTAAAAATAAAATAAAAATAATAAAAATTATCATACTTCTCACGGTGAGATAGAAAACTAGCCATCATGGTGAGACAGTTTATAGTCATCACAGTGAAACAGTGTGCAATTTATATAGTCATGGTGAAACAGTGAGTTGTCAGACCGTGAGCATAAAAATAGTAACATAGAAACAGTAAGATATTAATTTATGATTAATCATACCATGATAATGTATGATGTAGTCTAATATTTCAGAATATAATGGTTTAGTGAACATATCAGCAAGTTTATATTCAGTACCAATGAATTAAAAAGTGATATCACGCGTTTGATAATGATCCCTCAAAATGTGATGTCTTACATCAATATGTTTTGTCCTAGAATGAGAAATATGATTCTTAGAAATATTAACAGCACTTGTGTTGTCACAATTTATTGAGACTTGCCTAAATTGATATACATAGTCTAGTAATGTGTGTTTCATCCACAAAATTTGTGCACAACAACTTCCAGCAGCTATGTATTTAGCTTCTGCAGTTGATAATGCCACATAATTTTATTTCTTACTACACCATGATACTAGTGACTTGCCTAAAAGATGAAATGTTCCAGAGGTGCTTTTTCTATCTAGCGTACATCGAGCAAAGTCAGAATCAGAATAACTAAATAGTTCAACTGATTGTCCTTTGGGATAGAATAGTCTTAAATTTGGAGTATGCTTGAGGTATTTGAAAATTCTCTTTACAGCATTTAAATTTTACTCTTTAGGGTTTTCTTGAAAATGAGCACACATACACACACTAAACATAATATCTGGACGACTGACATTCAGGTAGAGTAGACATCCAATCATTCCTCTATAAGTGGTTTGATCAACAGATTTACAATTTTCATCAAGATCCGTCTTACAGGTGGTACTCATGGGAGTGTCACTACTTTTTGTGCTATCCATTCCAAAACGTTTTAAAAGATCTCTAGTATATTTACTTTGAGTTAAAATAATTCCATCATCATTTTGAAAAATTTGAAAACCAAGAATGAATTTAAGTTCACCCATTAAACTCATTTCAAATTCATTTAGCATCATTTTTGAAAAATTAGTACATAAAGAATTTTTATAAGATCCAAAGATAATATCATCAACATAAATTTTTACTACTAAAACATCTTTAGAAATTCATTTTATAAAAAGAGTAGGATTAGCTATTCCTTTTGTGAAACCTATAGAAATTAGAAAAGTACTTAATATATCAGGCCAAGCTCTTGGAGCATTCTTTAAACCTTTTAAAGCTATTGATAATTTGAAAATATGATTTGGAAAATGAGGGTTTGAAAAACCAGGTGGTTGTTCAACCAAAACATCCTCAACAATATATCAATTTAAGATTGCGCTCTTGACATCCATTTGATATAGTTTGAAATGTAGATGTGCAGCATAAGAAAGTAAAATCCTAATATCTTCTAATATGGCTACTGGAGCAAATGTCTCCTCATAGTCAATACCTTCTTCTTGGCTATAGCCTTGTGCAACTAGTCTAGCATTATTTCTAACTATGTTTCCGGATTCATCTACTTTGATTCTAAACACCCATTTTGTGCCTATTGTGAAAGTGTCATTAGGTCTTTCAACAAGATTCCAAACTTTATTTCTTTCAAACTGATTGAGTTCTTCTTTTATAGAAATTACCCAAAATTCATCATTAATAGCATCATCAATGTTTTTAGGTTCAAGATGTGACAAGAAGGCTTGATGTTCAACCTGATTTCTAAGAGAAGCTCTAGTCTGTGTCCCTATAACAAGATTTCCTACAATAGCATCTAAAGGATGATTCTTCAGAATTCTAGATGATCTAGTAATGGTTGGGCTAGAAATTTCAGGTTCATCAACAAGTTGGGAATCAACAGAACCAGGTTCTGGAAAATTTCCAGAACTGGACGTTTTAACTATAGGTCCACTATCATTATCATTAAGGTTCAAAACAGAGAGATCATCATCATGAATTTCAAGAGAGGTTTTAGGATCATGTGGATCAGTTTCATCAAACATGATGTGAATATATTCTTCCACACACTTGGTTCTCTTATTAAAAACTCTATAGGATTTACTATAAATAGAGTAACCTAGGAAAATTCCTTCATCACTCTTGGATGCAAATTTGTAGAGATTGTCTTTAGTATTAAGAATAATGACTTTGCAGCCAAAGACTTTGAAGTAGTTAACTTTAGGTTTCCTATGGTTCCACAACTCATAAGGGGTCCTCTTAAGAAAATGTCTGATTGAGACTCTATTGATAACATAAAAAGCTGTATTTAAAGCTTCATCCCAAAAATAAATAGGTAGGTCATACTCATTAAGCATAGTTCTAGCAATTTCTTGCAGAGTTCTATTCCTTCTTTCTATTACACCATTTTTCTGGGGTGTCCTAGGGGCATAGAAATTGTGACTATAGCCATTGTGAGAGCAGTAAGATTCAAATTCATGATTCTCAAATTCACGGCCATGATCACTTCTCAGAGTTTTAATCTTAAGTCCGCTAAGGTTTTCTACAGGTTTGGAGTATTTAACAATGTAATAACAAGCTTCACTTTTGTGAGCTAGAAAATATACCCAAGTATATCTAGAAAAGTTATCTACTAAGACATAGACACAGTGCTTCCCATTTAAGCTAGAAACTCTAAACAGTCCAAATAAATCCATGTGAACCAACTCGAGAGGTTGAGAAGTTGACACTTCTTTCTTTGATTTGAAAGAAACTTTATGTTGCTTCCCCTTTTGACAGGTATTACAAACTTTTTCATTTGGAAACTCACGTTTGGGTAGGTCTCTAACTAAGTTCTTCCTAGTAAGTTTTCTAAGCGAGTATATATTGTAGTGTCCTAATCTTCTATGCCAATTCCAAGACTCTTTATGAAATGCATTTAAACATGTAATATTCTTCTTAGCTAAATAATTTAAATCAACAACATAAATATTTTCACTTCTCAGGGAAAAAAATAATAAAGCATGTTTAGAATTAAAAACATTGTACAAATCATTTTCACATTTAACATTAAAACTATCATCACATAACTGAGAAATACAATACAAGTTATATTTATATCACTCAACAAATAAAACATTAGAAATTAATACTGATTCCGTGTTACCAATCTGGCCGAAGCTGATGATTTTCCCTTTAGAATTATCACCAAAGGTGAAAAAACCTCCATCAACTCTGACGAACCTTTTAAAGCATGATAAGTCTCCAGAAATATGTCTTGAAAATCCACTGTCCAAGTACCAGGTCTTCCTATAGGATATCTTTAAGAATGTTTCCTATAAAACAGATTTAGATGGGAAATGATTTTGGTACCCAGATCTTCTAGGGTCCAGACAGGTTAGCAATCAAAGATTTTGGTACCCAAATTTGTCTTATGGGTCTCAGGAAAGTTGTATAATAAACAAACATTGAAAGATAAACCTTATTAGATCCATAACTGTGAATATAACTAGTTGAAGCATATAAATGTCCATAACTAGAATTAGCATCATTCTGTCCAGATTTAGGAATAAATCTATTCTTATTAAACTGTCTCTATCTAGGTTTGTAGCCCATTCCATTAGTGTATTTTGGTGCAACTTTCTTTCCTAGAATTTGAGTTATTGTATCCTTTCCATTTGTGAATTTCTCTAAATCCTTTCCGAGTTTCTCATTAGATAATTTCAATTCAGTGTTTTCTTTAAGTAACTGAGTATTCTTTTCCATTTCAATATCAAGATCAGATTTATGTTTTACAATTAAAGCATACTGTTTCTTTAAACATTTGTATTTGTCTTTCAGCTCATTACAGGTTTCTTCTAACATATCAGAATATTCAAATAGTTCAGATTTTAACATGTTATGATAGTCAGTATCATCTCCAGAATAATAATAATTTAAAGTATGAGTTTCAGCTATTACCTCATATGTGTTTTTCATAAAACACATGTTGTCCTTATTTCTGTGTTTAGTTTCAGAGACTTCAGATTCAATGGAGCTATCCTCAGAAGCACTCCAAGTAGCCTTCATATCCTTTTTGTACTTACTGTCCTTGTAATCATATTTCTTCTTGAATTTGAGCTTTGTGCAGTCTTCTTTAATATGTCCTTTCCTTTTTCACTCATAACAGACAACTTCATTACTTTTATTTTTATTTTTCCAATCCTTCTTCCAATGTTCCTTATTGTCATACTTTCCTTTGTAATTTAATTTTCTGAAAAAATTCTTCTTCCGATAGAACTTCGTAAACCTTCTGGCAAAGTGAACCATTTCAGCATCACTATCAGAAGCACTTTCACTGTCTTCACAGCTTGAACTCTCGTTTATAGCATGATGTTTCTCCTTATCCTTGTCCTTTGAAGTTGTAGTTTTGAAAGCAACAGAATTCCTTTTAGGTTCATCTTCTTCTTCTTTGTTTACCTTGAGTTCTTCCTCATACATCATAAGCTTACCAATGATTTCTTTAACATGTAGAGAAGTAATGTCACATGACTCTCTGATTGAAACAGATGTGCCTCTCCATCAGTCTGGTAAACATCTCAAGATTCTCACAATTTGTTCCTTTGCTGGAACAACTTTTCCAAGTGAATTCATTGTATTGACTATCTCATTAAACATGAGATACATGTCAGAAATATGTTCATCTGTTTTCATTTTAAAATTATCATATTTAATAGTATAAGTATTTAATCTCATTTCCTTAACATTGGTTGTTCCATCATGAGAAACGACTAAGGTATCCAAAATTTCAAAAGCAGTTTTACAAGAAGAAATTTTGTTAAACTCTTCATCTCCTAAAGAACAGTACATGGCATTCATGGCTTTACAATTATTATTGTATGCAGTCTTTGTAGGTTCATCCCAAGTGGATCTAGAAGTACTGGGAAGTTTATATTCTAATTCTATGGCAATCCATATATCAAAACCTATCCTTTCTAAATGAATTTTCATTTTAAGCATCCATTGGGCATAGTTGGTACCATTGACGAATGGTGGCCTTTTAGTAGGAGCACCCTCTAGTCTATTATCCATAACTAGATTTTAGAAAGACAATTTAAAGATAAAAAATTTAGAACTAACATAAATTTATGATCTTTATAGATGTAACTAAAATCGCAGTTGAAAAACAGAGTACTTTAGAAAATATTTAAACAACCTTTGATACCAAATGTTGGTCGGAGTGGACACTCAAGAGGGGGGGTGGGGGTGAGTTGAGTTCCAATTAAAATTTATGTTAAAACATTGTCTAGTTAAAATTCCCCGGTTTATAAAATAAGTTAAACTGTAGTGAATTTATACAGATTGTTAATTTTCACATAGTTTCTCAAAGATTAATTAGGTCTCAGTTAGTTTAACCATAAGATCAAACTAACATTTGAAACTAATCTACTGATTTACAATAAGTGTAAGCACTTGCTAATCTAACTATCAAAGTAGCTTAAAAATAAGTTTTTATTTTAATGTAATAGAATCGGAATAAATATAATACATGTCGTATACATTAAACTTAAAAAAAAAGATGAACATCAGATATAACAAGAGGTTCAGTCTCAAGATGAGACTTAGTCCTATCAAATTTATATAAATTTTATCCACACCATGGATCGAGAATAACAATAGTTTACAAAACTGTCCAGGACACACAGTGACCTATACCACTGTTCTACTTGGGAAACAAAGAAAAGACCAGGCCACACAAGGACCTCTTCCACAGTTGACGTCGGTAAACAAGTGAAAAGAGATTTGGTGTGAGGATTTTGATATCCTCCAGTTCAGTGCAGAAGACAGTGTGTGTATAAGAAATACAGAGTACACCACACTGCTCTAATTTTAATAAATAAATCACGTAGAGAAGATAGATAAGAGTTTAGAAATATCATGTGATTATCAATGCAGCTCGGGACTCGTTGGATTCAGCAGGAGTGCTTCTGAGTCCTTCTCTGGTTTTTCTGTTGAAAAATAGAGTGTCGTAGTTCTACTTGTCTTCTAAAAGAGTGAGAATGATCTCTTGATTAATTTTGTTTTATTCAGTGGTGTTGGATTGCATTCATAAGAGTTCTTTGAAAGACTTTCAATCTCTTTTGTGCTCAGAATTGTTCTTTGGTTCAGTACAGAGCTCGCATGTCTCCTAGTATATGTGTCGAGACGTGTCAAGCGCGCGTGTTCTCTAATGCAGCTCAATCTTCTTTATATTCAACGGGCTCTGGCAGTAGTAATGATTCCCTTTTCATAGGTATGAGATACGGTTTCCTGTCAAGCCAACAACTAACATTAAATAAAATTAATTGCATTAAAAACAACAAACATGACCGTTAGCATCACTTAAAATAATATTGACAAAATCTTAAGAAACAGTGTCACAGTGATCATGGAAAAGGTGTCTTCTTCACGGTGTCTGATCACAGTGTCTGGTCACAGTGTTTGGTCACGGTGTCTGGTCACAGTGTCTGGTCATGGTGTCTGGTCACAGTGTCTGGTCACGGTGTCTGGTCACGGTGTCTGGTCACGGTGTCTGGTCACGGTGAGTCCTTCACGGTGTCTGGTTACGGTGTCTGGTCACGGTGTCTGGTCACGGTGTCTGGTCATGGTGTCTGGTCACGGTTTCTGGTCACGGTGTCTGGTCACGGTGAGTCCTTCACGGTGTATGGTCACATTGTCTGGTCACGGTGAGTCCATACATAAACAAAAAAAATATGTATTTATTCTAAGACAGTGATATGAAGAATATGAGTTAAGGTTACTCATTAGAGGTAATATATGAGAGAATTGTAATTATGCATAAAACATGTAAAGGGTAATTAACATCCATAAGATTTGTTTTTATAAAAACATGATATGCACCTATTGTTGAGTTTGAAGAGCATTAACATGATGTGCACTGATGATCAAGATTAATTAACAGTAATGAGATTTGTGATTATTAAAACATGATTAACTCATGATGAGTCCATCAATTTTAATAGTTTAAATTTAAGGTGAAATGTTTTTTATGAACCACTTTTCCCATAAACATGTTATAAGATGATAAAAATATTTTGAAACCAACATCTTGTCACGGGTTATTCAAGAATCACAAAACCTATATCTTTTTCTCATGTTATGATATGTTGTCATTTATATGATACCCATTTAATTTAAAGGTTTGTGGTACGATAAATATTTATGATCTTATGTCACATATATATTAAATTTTATTATGTGATGGTTCATACCTATATCTTTCTCTAATGCAATAGTAATGATGAATGTTATATGAGTTCAAATTGTACAAAAGTGGTCAGACCAAGTCTATAATAAGAGTGTACAAGGGTGGCCATCCAAAGATATCAAAAATAGGTTACATGGGATGTAATCCTAAACCTGTATGACAAGGATATATTAGAGTTCATCCCATTCCATCAACAAGAGGGTACACAGGTGGTCATCCTAAGCACCCAATATAATGGTACATAAGAAATCATTCGATTTAAAAAAAAATAGGATACATAGAAGGTAATCATATTCCCAAAACAAGAATGTACATAAGAGGTCATCCATTCCTAAAGAATGTACACATGTGAATATTTGAATCCTAACATGTTATGAATGTCTTGGTAGGAATCCTTGACATAATGTTTTCTATGAATATGTGTATGCCCAAAATTCAAGGACAAATTCCATTATTATACTGTCATGGCTCATTTTCATTTATTATCGTACTAGTAATGACTTATAAATTTCCAATATTTATTCCATGATTCAATATTATGATCATTGATATATAGGTTATACTTTTCATATGTTTTTCTAAATATTCTTGCATCCTTATTATCATGTTATTATTTTATATATACATTATTTACCCTTACTGGGAATTTATGATCTTGAATTCAAATATTTCTATTACCTAGGTTATAAGAAAAGTTTAAAATATTATTTATAAATTAAAATATCATTGTGGGAAACATTGAAGATCTTTCACGAGGATTGAATATTGTGTTCCATTTATCGGAAGACACTATATTTATAAAGGTTATGATGCATATATTTTATTAATGTGATGAATATTCATCTAAAATGATTTAATATACTTGTATAACAAAGATGGGTATATTTATTATCAGGGCTAGATCAATAAACCTATTAAATAAAATTACTATTTACATCATGTTCCAAACATATTTACCACATGGAATCAGTTTTTGGCCAAAAAGTATACACATTTTAGTGAAATGTACACTACATTTATTTTCCATTCAATTCTGGTCTATGGAAAATAACATACCACAGAAATTTGTTACCAATCATACAATCTCATATAAAAATAATTATTAATTATTTTATAGAATATTGTAGCATTATATAGTAACCAATTACCTAACATTCATTAGAATTGAAAAATATATTTACATTATAGTGGGTTATCCCTTTTTTATATAAATAATAATACTTCATATGTTACTCATCATACTATACAAGATTTTCTAATTATGGTCAAAACATGATGTTAAAACATATTATTATAGTTATATTTTCCAATCAACCAAAATAATAATTGTTTTACATTTATCATTTGTTTTACCTTCTTATATTCTTCATAATCCAATTATTAAAGAATTATATATATAAATAAACACATGGAATATAACAAAAATAAATAAATATAAGCATAAAAAATTATGAAAATATGTGAAAATGTTCCCTTGATTATAGAATTGTTGGAAATAATTAAATATTGAGGAAGGTTAATACATAATTAATAATTATTGTACTCATTCATGAAATTTTATAATTCCATAAAAATGTAAAGGATTCCAAATACGATTTCTTTAATAACATCATAGTATATATATTATATGTATATGTATTAGTAATATTATAATTTTAGGCTTACTTTATCAATAAAACTAAATGATGAATTAATCAAAACTCAATGTTAGAAAGAAGCCTCTCACAACATAATTCCAACCCTTGTTTACTATTTTTGGAAACTAACCTATGATGTACTAAACGTTATCATACGAAAAACCTATAATTTTTAGCAATAAAGGTTAATAAGATACCATTTTCTAATGTATAACCACTAAAAGAATATATTAATACTAGAACAGTATATAGAATCCTCTCTACTAATTAATAAAATATAACTATCATCAGTAAAAATAATTCATAGAAGTAGATGAAAAATATATATAAATATTAAGAGACATTTCATATATAAAATATTTCTATCCTAATATAAATCAATATAATATTAGTTATTTTTTTTACACTCAAAATTTCAAATTTTACTACATTTGATCTACATTACTATCATACCATCTAATTTAACATAAGAAACATACACCATTTGTAGCAATAACATTAACCCAATGCCATAGTTATTAATCGAATTCCACTATAATTATGTTTCCTTCCTAGGAATTTTTTTTTGGAAATAAATTTGAAGGAAATTTAGAATTTATAGGGGATGATATTACCTTATATACACAATAAAACAAGATATATATCTCTATGAAAATTTATAATACACTATGAATTAAAATTTATTTGACTAAAATCGAACAAATATATCCAATAACAGTGTTGAAAGTATTTAAATTAATAATTGGAATATTAATATAAGAGTAACATACATAAAAAGAACATTGTGACTCCAAAATGTAACACTATCATTCTCTACAAGAAAATGGTCATCAAATATCTAGCTCCATTATAACCACACCTTTAATAATATGTCTATCATGTATGAGTTCTTCTCTTAACCTGTATCATAAATAATTATGGTTTCATATTATATAAGGGGAAAATATATTGAATCAATTTAAAATAAACAATAAGATTCACATTCATTAAAATTAAACATGAACAAGTTAAATAAGGGATATAAAAAAGTAATGGAAAATTAATACCAAAAATTAGTAATGAAAACCATTTAAAAAAATCACACAAAACTCAACATCTCATTTTTTCCATTATTTTCATGTAATGTCCCACATCATAACCCACATACCCATGTCTTCAACTTGAGATCCATGAAACTCACCATCACGAGACATCTCATATTAAAAGGGTCCCAACTAAATGGAACAACTCTTAAGATGATACAAATTCCTCCAAACCCTAATTAATTACAAATTCGTATACTTAATTTTGCTGATACCCTAGTAATGTGATTGAATTATAAAGAAAAATGGCCCCATATATGTATTTCATTAACAAAACCCCAACATATGAAGTTCAAAGTGCCCATAAATCTATATAGTAGACCAATTTTTTCCAATAAGGCCTTAAATCAATTTAAATTTATGAACTGATGCATCTAAAAAAATTCTATGTCACAGTATTATAAGAAAATCAAATTACATCAAAATTGTAAAATATATATTTTATAAAATACCTCTTTGATGTGACCCACAACCTTTAATAAATATTTTTTTGACCAATTGGATTTTTATCCCCTATATATTAAATCATTTATCAAATTATATGAAATATATTTAACATAAGTTATAATGAAAACAAGTTCGTAGTGAAAATACAGTAATTGTGATGCCACTAACATCAAACACGGTCTTCTAAATGAGATCCAAGTTGACCTTCATAGATTTTTGATTTGGAATATCTTATATAATGATACATAAAAACTATCCGATCAAAACATAAAGTAGGAACAAGAGTGCTTAATGGATGCCCTAAAATATGATTCCAACGAAGGTAAAAATTGTTATAGAAGGAATAGATGATTATACCAGAATGAAAAAAATTAATCATAGGACTAAAATTCCATGATTTAAATATATTTTCCTTTAGAGTTAATATATTCACCACAATATCCCAATAATACCCTATATATTGAGAGCCCATACCAGATTACTATGAATGACTATTACATGGGAAAATAGCTTTGAAATAATATATATTTACCACATTCCATGAATTTCATGTTTTGGATGAATGATTTGTAAATCTATGTGTGTGCAATGAAAATTGGAAATGTTCAAATAAATTCAATGTCACATGATCACTACATATTTTATCCAAATCATGTTCCAAATGTGCATATCACCCTATGACCCATTTCCACAACACATTGTTACATGAGAAGTCATTATGGGTTCCTCTAATAGTTTTATAACTCTAAAATCCTCAAAACCTGAAACCAAACATATATGAACTATTAATTATAAATAAACTCTATACCCCGTAAAACCAAAAACTGGGGGGATTCAAACTCACACCCAAATCATTATGAATAAATAATTAACACAGAATGTACACTGGGAACACCTTTCAAGGTAAATTATTTTACAAGAAATAATTCAATGATATTGGTTGTAAGGTTCTTCATAGATATTACCATGGTTTAGGGGTATTAAAATATGATTTGGATAAAAATGGAATTCAATGCTGATTTTATTAGTTGTTTTAGAAATATGTTCTGTTTTCTATTAAATATTTAGCTCTTATGGTCACTCAAACAATTCTTCTAGTGACACCATTTTTCTTTTTGGGGTCCATTCGTAGTTAAGGAGTAATATTTGTGAGAATATTGTACAAAAAATATCATTAATAACTTAGAAAACTACCCATCAAAATATAAAATTTATCAGCAAGGGGCTTTAAATAGAAACTGATGACAATGTATAAATTTGGGGTTGATAAAAAAAATAACCACACATGATGTTGCTAGATTTTTATTCCTTTTAGCTGTAATGATTTTATTATGATATTTTACCATGAAACACCCAATGTGTGACCTCATAATTTTTATGAAATAAATTAATAGAGAACTCAATCCCATTTTCACGGGTATATTTCTGACACACCAAACCATGTAAAATTATTTAAACATTGTTTTTTCATATTCAGTTTTTTTTCTTTACATAGGAAATATGATTACCTAATAATGTGGCATCAGATCCATTAATGTATATATGTTTATGATCATAGATTACTTCCTAGTTGAAAAATATTCAACCCAACTGTAATTCTTTTTTGGGAGTAAATTTTTGAAATATCTCCCCACGATGATTTTATGATTCAAAATATGACAAAAAGTAGAGATAGAATTAATTCTTTAGAGGTGGTCAATATTTGGGTATTCCCATGGTTCTATAGTAGTCGCTATATTGTAGTAGACAAAAATGTTTGTTATATTAGTGAACTTTTAGTTAATTTTCATGTGGAATCAATTATGGGTAATATTTTGGAAATAGTAATTCCACATCATTAACAAATGAAAATTGTTGATAGTATTTTAATGATATTTTATTCGATTCATTTCTTTTTTTAGTTATAAATCATTCATTTCATACTATTTTTATCATTGAAAACACATCTAAATGTTCTTATTGTCTAGATTCTCAATGCATATAAAAATTAAAATTCACGTAACATGATTAAACATTCTATTTTAAATCATTTTAATTGAAAAAAAATATAAGATCATTTTAATATTAATGATTTTTGGAATCCAATAGTGGTAACAAACAATCCCATTATACTGTTATAAAATAAACAACCATATGTTTTCAATATTGTGAGTAGGATTGTAGTGGTACCATAAACTTTTATGTGGAGTGGATTTCAGTCAACATAATGTGTGTAGATCAAATTATAAAATGGATATATAACGGGTTCTTGAATTTTTTTCCAATTAACATGATTTTTATGTCATGTTATGATTACTAGAAAATATATACCAAATGAAAACTGTATAAAACAAATAAAACTAGATACATTGATTTATCTACCTATGGTATACTGATTTTAATAATTTTTAAGACCACATGAGGGAGATAAATGGTTTTCTAAATCTATTTACTTTGATTAAAAAAATAGCTAATTATATCTTCCAAACACTGTTGTTGGTGCACCCCAACAAAAGAAAGGGTACACATAGGCCATTTTAGTTAGTAATTCATCAGATGATATAAATATAGCCTTGGAATCTATAATATATAGAATACTAAACTAAAAATTGAAATTTTTGGATGATGGATATACTTTGTTATAAGATTCTATAGTCAGAAAAAAGAAAGAATAGATGGTTAGGAAGGAAAAGATGAATGTAAACCTATGACAAAATTTAATAAAGGATGAACTAAATAAAATTCTGAATGAGAACTAAAATTATTCCCCATCATATTTGAAATCATAAGTGTTTATATATGAGTCAAAAGTTTATGGAAGGTTAGGGGAATTAGTAAATAAAACAAAAAAATTGATACTGAAATTTTCAATGAATATATAATTATTTCTAATGAAAATAATATCTTCCTTGAAAGATATGACTAGATATAGATTACTAATTCCAAATCCTTTACCATTTCATTTCTGGAATATATTTCTTAACATTTTATACCTTATGGTGTTTTAGACCCATGAAAATTGAAAATGATAGTGCATTGAAAATTATAATTATTGGTAACATTTTCCATGACAATATTATTATTTGAAGGTTACAGTTTCAAGATGTGAGGAATATTATAAACATTTTCCTCAATCTATGATCCTCTAATATATATAATGATCATGAATCCCAACGTTCCATCAATGGTGGAATATGGAATACTTTCATAGTTAATAATGTAATTTTTTCTGAACAGAAATGTACTTATATCTTTCTGAACGTTTCTAGAACATGTAAAGAATAAATAATCATAGTTTAAAATGTTGTTCATATAGATGTGTGGAATAGATAGAGTGGTCTAAAGAGGTAGATATGAATCATAATTCCCTCTAGGAAGGATTTATTTGTGGTATTTAATAGTAAATATAAATAATCCTATATTGATTTCATAATAGAAAAATAATATAAAATATATTTTTATTCTTATTTATAATTTAGATAGGATAATTTTGAGCATTGATTCATACTAATGATAGAATAATAAGATCTTGTTCAAAGGTATAAATAATTTATTTATTGATCATTATATATTACCATAATAGAAAAGTTTTATATTTTTATTTGAGAATAAAATATCATGTACCTGATTTTTTTAAGCAATTGCAGGTGAAGGTGTAATGAGGAAAAGGTGGAACATTTAATTATGTGGGGGTAGTAATGAATGATATTATTGTGAAAATTTTTATTAATATTATATTATTTTTTGTATCAACATGAAAAATTTATTACTGTAGTTTCCAAATCATAATAGTGTTCGAAATAGAATGATCAAAACCACATACGAAACAATAATCTTTGTACTCTCGAAAGAAAATCGTCCTATCATATTTTGGGGTGATGTAATGAGGATTAGTAGTAGATCATATCAACTTTTATCTATCAATGACAATGAACTATGACCTAACTATAATGATTTAAATTTTTAAACATGATTCATGTAAGAGAATTGTACTATTATGATGTATGGGATTTATAAACATCCAATAAAATGATTAGTTTAAGACTATGGGAAGAGACAATAGTGTATATTTTTTAGATATGTTCAAAAAGAGTTTATATATTGACTATCAGATACTATATAAAGATGTCTTTTAATTATATAGATGTAATATTTCATAAAGATAATATGATTTATGATATTGGAGAACCAGGCCAATCAAAATAAATCATTGTCTATGGAAATTGAAATCATTCTAGAACATGTCACACCACCAACAGTTATTTATATTAGTAGAGATATTGAAGAACAAATTTATAACTCACCAAAAGGTATTATATCCCCATATACTATCATTTATCCATCATATGTTATTTCCCATCATATCCAATGTAATGAAAAAAGTATTATATTTACTTGTGATTGATAATTTATTAATATAAACAAACCATTTTTCTATGTGATGGTCATTATAGTGGGAGAGATGTAAATTTATGATGATGATATTATGAGTAAATAAGATATTGAATTAGAAGAGTCCATATAAGTTAATATTAGATACTTTTATAAGAACCGTACATTTTAGTAGGAAAAATACCACATTGAAATGACAATATCATTAACCTGTGGGAGTGAATAATGAAATGATATGTCTGGGGATAATAACTGCACTATAGAGCTAGTAATGAAGTTAAGGGATTCTGTTTGAATTAAGGAAAAATATTTTATTGAAAAATTATCTAATATTAAAATTTTTTTCTACCTATGTTGTTTATATATTAGTGTCATATCGCAACCAAGGGGTTTATGAACTGGATTTATATAAAAAATAATTATATTGTAATCTAAAAGATAATATTTATATGAAGAATATAGAGTATTATTGGGTAAAATATAAAGAAAATTTTCTATAAAAACATAGGAAAAGTATTATATGGTTTAGAATAAGCATTGAGGATATAGTACAAGATGTCTAACTCACTAATAGTGAAAAATGTGCATATGATAGAAAATGGTGATCACTGTGATTTCATTAAAAGGCTTTATAATAGTAATTTCAATATAATTTTCATGATTTCTGATGATTATATAGTTACTATTCGCACATATAAAGCCATGATTGAATGGTTAAAAATGGATTAGGAAAATTCTTTTGAAATGAAGGAATTTGGAGAAGATACTAAAATTAATGCTATAGTGATTATTTGGGAAAGGAAGAATCAAAGGATTTTGTTTTCTAAAAAATGATATATTGATAAGGATCATGAATGTTCAATCATGAGTAATTTGAAACAGGTTAGTACTATACATGTGAGTTATATGATTCCCATTATAAGTTAATATTCTTCAAATAATGTAGATATATTTTTAAATAGAAATGTATTTAATAGTGGGTACTTAGTATTTTAATGTATGTTATTGTCTGTAGAAAGCCATGTTCTTATAACATCGATGGAATGATGAGAATATTATAATAAAAATCTTTGAAGGATCAATTAAAAGTACTAAAATGGATATTAATGTACCAATGAGAAACATATAGTTATTTAATATTTTTTTGAATATGATAACCCTAATTTTGTTGGATGTGAAAATACATATAAAGATAGAGATATAAAAACAATTAAACCATATAATGATATATGATTTCAATATGAGTGTAAGAAGTATCAATGAAATAAAAACATTAGATGTGATTTTTCCTATCAACTTCATAATAAAATTTTATCCAAATCAATGGAGGTTTTAATTAGATTTTTTTAATGATGAAATTTATATAAGAGATGGTCAAGACTCAGAAGAATAATATTCTCGATTTTCAGAGTTACAGTATTTTTTCTTATAAAAATGACATGAATTTTCATTCCATGTTCAAACACATAGATATTTTGCGACAGCAGATCGTTAACATTTTTTATGATAGATTTTTTAAATTTGATAAAATATGTATCAATGATAATGGCTTAGTCTCGATAATAATGAATCTACCAAAAGATAATATAAAATACTAATTGAAGAATAAATATCACATATATACCTTAAATTGGTCATTAGGGGGAGATTTTTGGGGGCCACTGCCAATTAGGGTCTCATTTGTGGTGTTATAATCTATCTGAATTGACAATCATCTGGAAAAACCAACTCAATCAACCATACTCTCGACTATAAACAATATTTAAATAGAGTCTAATTAGTAGTGAAATTAGTAGTGAAATTACTTGTATTGATTTTCTTCAATGTAAATAATATCTTCAATATTTTAAATCATCATTATATTGGAAAATACTAAATGCATAATTTTTGTAATAGTTTAACTAGAGATGTCATTTTTATTATATATATTTATTGAATGTCTCCATGGTTTTTTCTCATCTATAATAGTTGTTGACATTAATATTATATAGGATTAAAAACATGGATCACGTATAGAATCACTTAAATACCACAAAATCATTAATATATTCACTAAATTATTTATCAAATACTTTAGATAAGAAACAAAATAAATGACATATCCTAAGCTCTAACATCTACTAATTATATTATTATTGATTTTTATTATTCATACATTATTTCATATCTTAATAAATATCTTTTACATATTCATTTAATTCTCATAATATTATCATAATTATTAAAAAATTCACATTTAATTTATTATAAATAATACATATAAAATAATTGAATAGCATAATTATATAATTTAATAAAACATTTAAAATCAAAAAATAACCTCTAACCCTTGACACCAATGATTAAATATTCATATCATCCACCTGAAAAAATAAATAAATATATTGACGTAAAAAATATATAATAAATGAAATCGTATACACTTATGAAAATGAAATCATAATCTTAAAAAGTGATTCACATGTAGTGAAACAAAATAATTATGTTAAAAATAAGTCTAAAAATTTATTATATGTATAAATAATAAATTAAAAATACACTATGTTTTGTTATATATATTTGAATATATTTAAATTATTAATATTTTTGTACAAAAAAATAAAAATATATTTTTCAATATTCAGAACCAATTGACTATATAATTATATTTTTTTATTTATAAAATTTTCAATGATATTTAAGTTTTAATTAAACTATAATTATTATTTATATTATTTATTAACATAGATATATTTTTCTAATTGATATATAAATATATTGTTTATTATTTCTTATAAATTTAGTTGATACATTATCTTCTTAAAACCACACAACTCTCATTCATGTCTTATAATTATAATCACAAGCTTCCTAATATCCAAATATGACTATCTAAATTATTTTTTGATACATTTTTAATTATTGATATATAAAAACACAATAAACAGTTGTATATTTCATACTACATCATATTCTTTTTAAATCTATCATATATTATTCTGTTCAAATTGATGATTCATTTTTGGAATAATAATAGATAGATTAATGTTTCAACATATTTTCATTAAATTTAACAGAAATACAATAATTATTCTATAACGATTTTGATAAATAAACATTTTTTCCCATAAGAAACATAATTTATATGGTAATAAAGTCTTATTTTTATTTCAAATATGAATGTTTTTTAAAATATATATTTTTATATTATCTTTGTCTTTTGATATTTTTTTCTTCTAATTTGAATACATAATCCCATATAACATGTGTGATGTGCCTAAATTAAAATTTTATACTCTTTCAACAATCATGGTGCGTTTATTTTATAATAATGAATGATACATCAAATAAGTCAATATATATTTATCTGTGTCTGTATGTGTCTGATAAAATATTAAAAAAATTGCTTCGCAACCATTTCATAAATTTCATGCTTATTTGTCAATGTTATAGAATAATATAATCATTACATTTCTAATTTTTTATTAGGTGTAAATTATTATTCAACATCAACACCATTAATTTATAAAAATCTGCTACACTTCAACCATGATATTTTTGTCATAAAATATTTATCATTATTTAATTATTATGAAAACAACCCCTCATTCTAAAAAAAATTAATTCAAATAGATGTGTATTTACATCATATGATTGATTCTGTTGAATTTATTGGGAACTATATTCATCATTTGAATCCAATCACTATTATTTGATGTATCTAGAAAAAATACAAATCAATATATGCAATAACCCAATAGATTAAATCCCTCTCAATTTTATTGTGTTTACACATTCCACATTCACCACTATAGTATTATTAGTCTAAAAATCAACTATTTATATTTCCATAATCAAACCATATAATTTACAGCATTTATTTTAATTCTCAATGAAGAGAAAATTATCTATTATCAAATTAATAATAACTTGAGTACACTTTTTTTATGAATATTAATTATCAATATAGAGAAACATATTAAATAAAATCTACTTCTATGTGTAGACATATACTTTAATATCAATGTGGATAAACATATTGAATAAATATTTTCTCTATGACATCCATCAACATGTAAGTAATATTACTATAACAAAAATATGTTTAATTTTAATTGAATATTTATGAAATGTATACTTAAAATAATGAATAATTTAACTATCTATGATTTCGATCATTTTTTATTTATCATATACCACAAAAATATAGTAAATTGATTATATTATTTACAATCATATCATAACTCATATGTTTTTTAAGTAATATTATAATTCCATTATTATATTATGATTATATATATCAATATAAGGTTCATATTTCTATAATAATTCGGTAAATCAATCTATAATAACATCATCATTTCTTTTCAATGATAACTATATTTCAACATCGAAAACTCAATTTTTTATAAATTATGTATAATTATAAAATATATTTATTATATAATTCTATTTAGGAAAACTCCTAATTTTATGATGTTATTGTAATGAACCTTTATCATATCTTGGGATTTTAGTTGTTTTATACATTAATTTCCAACCAAATTCATATATTTGTTTAATATAATCCATTATCTGTCTTTTTTTCTAAATCATGATTAAATTTATAAAATTGATATTTTTTATAAAAAACATTACCATGAACCATAATTGTCTTTATATCTCTTTATTCCAAAGATATTTGGATAATGATATGAAATAATATATCTATTTTAACAACTTTTTGAATTTAATAATGATTTTATATTTGAGATTTTATTAGTATCTAACAATCATACTCATTATCTTTATATATATCCATTGTATCTCCAATTACATGATATTCTGAAAATATTTTTAAATAAAATGTTTTCATTTTTCTATTACACTAATTATAAATATTTCTCATCCTCATTGAACATTAATCATTATAATATAAAATTTTAAATATGTTTCCCCATGTTATCCTACCCAATATAGAAATTTAGTAACATACTTCATTGTTTTATCTATAATCGTCTTTGAAATAATCCCAAATACTGAATATTTTATTTTACATATACATTGAACTAATTAATTAAACATTTTTTCTAGGAGTATTTTTCAAAGTTAATATTATATTATGTAATCAAACTTTAACCATAATTTATTATCTAAATATTTTTATATTTATAAAATATACATAAAAAATATTTATTCCTTTCATGAGTAATAATTCACTTTCCTCTAGTTATTTGTATTGTACATCATTTTTATGAATGGATGTACGCTTTTAATATAATATTGAGAATGATTTTTATTAAATTTACATATTGATCATTCAAATTTTTTAAAATATTTTATATTGCATTAGAAAATTCATTTTAAATTTTTATTGAAAAATACGTGAAATCATTCTTGTTCATGTAAAAACATTCATGAATCTACCAAGTACTATTTTTATATCTTTTACAGGGAAATGAAATTTCTTTATATATTGAATTTATATAGCATAATTTTTCATCAATAGACATATTTATAAAATTGTGCGTTATATTGGGGGATCATTATTGTCTCTTTGGAGACATCCAATGGAGAGAGGTTATTACTCGGTATTCATACTCTATTAATATATTTATTAATATATAATAATATTTTTAAAAATAAATATTTTTAATAACAATATTATTATATATCTATAATAGTTTCTCTGAAATATAAATATTTACTAAAAAAATATTAGAAATAAAATTTAATTTTTTGAATTTAATTTTTTTTATATTTCATTGGATTTTAAAAAAAAATCATTTATAGTTTTCCATTCTTTTTAAAATTAATTTTTAATTCAGTCATAGCTCCCTACCCAAATTTAACAACACCAATATTCACAAAAAAATTGGATGTAGCATGAATAGAAAATAATTCTAGTTCATTAATGATCCCAAAACATTTTCATTATTATAATTACAATATTATATCCCAATATCATAAAATCTGTTAAATATATAAAATTTTTGACCAAATCACCAATATGTAATCAAACACTAATTCATGTTCAATATTTCTTATAAATTTAAATTTTTTTATTAAATATAAAATATCTATTTTTTTATTTTTTATTCCATTTTTACAATATGGTTTGTTATAATTGATATTAAATCCCTCATATAAAGCATAATTTTATAAAAATTTTACTCAAAATAATTACCCAAATCATTACATTATTTTATAACAAATTATTGCAATATAATATAATGACCTAACCATAATAAATTACATAATCTTGAGTTTTAGTCAAAATTTTACATTCTTTAAAACGTCTAATATGTTCTGGATCAGAGATTTAGATAATTACGATAAAAAAAATACATAACCAACCACATTAATTAATAGTGGATTCTACTAAAATAGTATCTATTTCTCCAAAATATAAAATTATGTTTAACATAAAACATTATTTAATTGAATAATATTCAAAACACTTATCTTGACTTCCATATTTTTCTTACAAATCTTTATAACCTATGATAATATATAAAAACATAGGATGAGAAAAAAATTCATAGTAAGAGACATAATGAAAAATCCATATAGTCTAGTGAAAACATGAAAACCAATAAATCCATATTCATAAAAACACATTATCTTGCATAGAAACATTATGTAGTTTCCTTGTGAAATATTTTCCATATCACTCATACATTCAACATTTCATATGGAATAAAAAATTCTTTATCATTTATATTAAGTGTAACCAATGCATTAGAGAGTTATAATGGGACCCACCTGTCATATCTTGAGCTATAAGGGGCTCAACCCATCATATCATGTGAAATAATAGAGCTAAACCCATAATATATCTATCAATACTTTTCTCAACCCAACATAAATAATGTGTATGGAAAATATCATGAATAAAACACTAGATTACTCATTTAAACCCATAAGAATAACATATTCAGATATCACAATTACTTTTTATCATAAGAATAAATTTTAAATTATAAAAACTGCATATAAAAAAATGAAATAATATTCTTCAAAAATATCTATTGAAACCTATCAAGGAAACATTATATTATTAAAATGTCATGAAATTAAAGAAATATGAGATTTTATATAGTTATAAATAAATTATTTCTAAATTTCATAAAATAATAATTTAAAATGATTTTAAAAGGGATGTCCCTTACAAAATAAAACGGAAAAGATGCATTTAAAAAGAAAATGATATATTTAAAATAGTAATACCCATATACATAAATTCAGAAAAACCATTTTTAATTGGGAGATATAAAATAGAAATAATTAGATGAATAATGTTTTTAAAAATTTAAAATATTGTTTTAGTTAAGGAGTCACTTACCTTGGGTTCAACTTCCTTTAAAAGTGTTCAAAACACTTCTTTAAAATTCCTCCTTAAGAACCTTTTTAGGTCTCCTAGAAGATTCCTATTTCTGAGAAACGATTCTCATGACGTTTTCAATGTATGAGAATGTGGTAATTTGGTTAGGGAAAGTCGATAAATATGTCTTAATGTGATGAAAATTTGTGATGTAGGGACCCTCCCTTTATAATTAAGGTGAGGTTTAACATATGAATTACTCAAATTATAAAAATATAATAACTTTTTACAGGGTTTAAGACTTATGAAAGTCCTCAAATCAGATAATATCCCATTTTATAAGTAATGTTATCATTGTTTTATCTTTCATGATAAGTGTTATTTTTATGTAATTGAATAATTTATTTTATTCATGGGAAAATAATTTTTTCAAATAAAAAAATTTTAAATCAGGAAATCAATCCCATCAAAACAACGATTATATTTCTAGTAGAGTATTTTATTATATCTAATACAAATTATAATTAAATATAGATATTTTGAATTGACTTAAAAATAGATAATTATATTTATTTATTATTTTTATAATCATTAATTTGAACTATCCATTAATTAAATATTTACTACATCATAATTTTTCAAGAAAGTAAGGTAATTATTTATTACCTTGAGATCAAAAATAATTTTTTGTAAATTTATTATTAGATATATATATATTATTCATGTATGGAAAAAACATATGGATAACATTATATTAAAATACTATTATTGTTGAACATTATATTGTGAACAAGTTCCCTTTCATTTTAATCAAATAATATAATGGGACAAATGTGATCCATGTCGATCCAAAATTTCTAAAATAAAAATGAAATTAAGATAATTGTCATCAAATTATTATTTATAATTTTTTATCCAAAATGTATGTAATATTATAATTGTTTTAATTTTGTTAAAAACATTTTATTCATTTTTCTTATGCTTGTACAAGAACTGCATCAACATAGAAAATGAATTAATTTTAATACATTCATATAAAAATTAAAAATTAATTACATTCATAAAAAATAAATTCTATTTAAAATAAAATTATATATTCCTTTATTAATTATATTCATTCAAATATATGTTAATATAACATCCTAAATTTTTTATTTTGCCTTTTCATGCCCAACGTAAGCATTACACATGCATTTGGGTACTTTTAATGTTATATAACTATATAATTTGAAATAAAGAATAAACAAATATCAATAATACATAATAGTTATAAAATTATTATTGAGAATAATTTGTATCACTAAATTAATATTTAAAAAGATCCAAATTTATCATTTATAACTCTACACCAGCACTTCGTCGATACTGACTATATTATTTTTACTAATCATTAATATAATAAAATATTCATGTTTAATGTCATTTATATACAATATTACTATTACTATATAATTATTTAATTATTATATTAATTTAAAATTTTATACATCATAATTATTTCATCATGACATCATAAAAAATATTGTATTTAAAAAAATATATCTTTTACTAATCACCGAAAAATAATTTTTTTTATAAAATTTCTAAATGTTTTATAGTAAGATAATTTCAAAAACCATAATTAAAAAATTAAATTATTTTCTCCAAATATAAATTCCATAAATAAAAATATGATGTTTTGATATAAATTTGGAAATAATAAATTACATTTTTTAGAATTACATTACAAATTAAGAATAATAAAATAAAATTATTTTATAAAGAAATGTGTTTTTAGATTCTCTCCCACCCTTGTATATTGCATCCTAAAAATTATTATTCAATTATTAATCAAATGAGGATACTTTTTCCTCATAGAATTTTCTTATTACCATGTTGATTCTTCTACCATGAGGTTTTTCAACAAACACCAACTTGTTAAATTACCTTGTTCCAAAAAACATAATTTATGTGATAAAGAATCTGAACTGGATTCTCTTCAAATGAATTTTTCTCTTACTCTTGAATGAATTCTAGGATCAAAACAAGATAAGGGTATGGGACATAATTTTATAACATCGAAACCTAAAAAACATTGTGTACCTAGGATTCACACCGAGTAAAATATACTTGGTATGCGACTGATCAAACTTCTTCTAGAATTTAATATGGTCCAATTTACTTTGGAATCAACATTCCTTTCAAAAAAATACGCATAAAACATTTCAATGGAAAAACATTGATAAATACATGATCTTCTACCTCAAAAGAACGGTAATTCTACCAGTAACTAGTACAATGTTTCTCCCTACCCTGTGCTTTCCTCATGTGTCACTAATTGAACTAAACTTTATCTACCACTTCATATAACAATTATGGTCTCGTGAACATCATTTCTCTGAATTCAACCCAAAACAATGGAATTTAGCACCACTTTTCATATAATGCTTCACAATGTACCATCTGTATAGTAGAATGAAAACTATTATTATATGAAAAGTTAACTGATGACAGATGTTGATCCCAACTTCCCTAGTAATATATTAAACAAGATCAAATCATATCCTCTAATAGCTAAATTTTTTTCTCTATAATTCCCTCAAATTGAGGATGGATTAATGTGATGAAATTTAATTCCATTCCCAACACCTTTTGAAAGCATTTCCCAAAGTATTAAGTAAAATTGAGATCACGATCAGATATAAAGGTGATAATAACTCCCTGAAAACCTTTAAATTTAACTGATGTATAGTCAAAAATGAAGATATAGAAAATTATTGTCTCTAATATGAAGGAAATTAGATGATTTAGTTCAATGATCAACAATAATCGAGATTGAATTGTTGCCTCATCATGTCCTTGCCAGTCCCACCACAAACTCCATGGATATATTTTTCCTTTTCTACAGTAGTAGGTGAAAATGATGAATCATATCCATTTTAAATTATTATCTAATTTTACCTATTGGGATTCCAACCTTTTTAAAATAATACTTTTACTATATATTTTCATTCCATCCTACTAGTAATACTCTCGAATGACTCTCTACATCTTTTTGACTTCATGGTTGAATTGAAAATGGAGAATTGGGAGATTCCCAAAACAATTCTTTCTTCAGCTAAGAATAAAAAGTAATACATAATCACTTAATATATCTGAAAACCCAATATTATCGATGATAAACCTAAATAACATTATTTATTGAAATAATTCTATCGTGTTCTCAACTCAATGTTTTCCATATCAGAATAAATTTTTCTGTCTAATAGATGGGACTACACTAAGACATGAAAAAATAGAGGTATTTACTTCACTAATAGATTCCATTCTCAAATTTATCAAATCATTTAAAGGAGGGTCACATTATAAAAATATCATGGTTAATGTAGAATTACATGTCCGATTCAATGCATCAGTCACTCTGTTTTTATTTTATTGATTGAAATAAATCATGAAATCACAATCCTTCATTAATTACATCCAACATATTTCTAAAATGTGATATTCATTATGAGTAAATATATACATCAAACATTTATTGTGTGTATATATTTCTTTTTTGCTCAATAAAAATGATGCCTTAAATTTTTTAATGAAAAAAATTGCTAATTGTTAATCATGTGTAGGGTAATTTAACTAATGATGTTTCATCGGATGTGAAGCATAATAAATTACCTTATCATTCTACATTATAACAAAATTATGTCCCTCAAATAATTATTACTATATATTAAAAATTCATCACTTTTTGGAGGTAGGGTCAGAACATAACATTTCACCGATAATTTTAACAAATCCTGAAAAAATTAATACAAATTTTTTCCAAATTAATTTCACACATTTTCTAGTTAACTTATTCAATTTTATAGATATCCATGCAATGCTTTCGTAGAAACCTCAGGTAATAGCCGAAGAAACCAAGATAACAAATAATATCAGTTATACATGGGTGACTTGACCATTCATCAACAATGTTTGTTATATTAGGATCTACATTTATTATATATTTAGAAATAATGTGACCATGTAAAGAAATTTGTTACCCCCAAAATTCAAACATGATAAATTTTCTATAGAGTTTATTTTTTTTAATTCTTTTCAAAAAACCCTTATATATCTTTTAGGATCCTTCTAAGTTTTAGAATACATCAGAATTTCGTTAATTTAAACAACAATAAACATATCCAATAACTCATGAAATATTCTATTCATGAGATCTATGCATACAGAAGGATCATTAGTTAACCCAAACAACAAAACAAATATTTCATAATCCCCTTATATAGTATCAAACATAGTGTTTTCAATTTCTGCATCCTATATATTTAGCTGATGGTACCCCAACTTCGGTTCAACAATTGAAAAATGTTGTGCAGTCTAGAGATGACCAAAAAAATCAACAATACATGGAAAAGGATACTTATTGTCAACAGTAATTCTTTTCAATGATCTTTAATCAATGTAACGTTTCATTAAAAATTATTTATTATTAATAAACAAGATAGGATAACCCTATAGTTATTTTCTAGGTTAGATTAAAACATTATCTAATAATTTGGGAAAGTATTTTTCAATTTAAGAAGTTGATCGGGAGACATTCAATAAAGGGGTTTCGAAATCGTCTTAGAATTTGTTAATATTTCAATAGTAAATTCTACCTATTGATAATGAACAACAAAAGAAAAATCATCATAAAATCATCAAGATACTCATTTACCACTGGATCTATATTTATTTGAAATGTTTTGTTTTTTTAACTATATGTGAAAGGTAGATTTCATTTATATATTTTAAAAGATTCACTTATTATTGATATGTTATCAATAGTATGACTTCATTAAAGTAAAAACAATTAAACTCTATCATAAAATAGACATATTCGTATATACAATGTATCTTAACATGATATAATTAAAGGCATCCCATACACAAGATAACATCAATCTCTACTAGAGAAAATACGACATGTTTTTAGGTATACTCATTCCATAGATAATAATTGGTGGATTTGTATGATTAATTTATGATAAATATTTTCTCTAGGTGTTTTTACCCAGAGATCGTGCCTCATTTCATTATTTTCAATTTTCTATTTAGTAGAAAAAATCTCAGAAATGATAGAACGTGAATACCCTAAAAGAATGACATTGGAAAAATATGAAAAAACATGAAATGTAGCTAATAAAACTTTATTGATTTCTCAAAATCCATTTAAGTATTTTCAATGTATTTTTTCACACCCTTCTACTTCCAATATTGTTTACATTCCCTTTTGAGACTATCTTTGGACACACATTACAAAAACGAACCAATTTATTACAATTAAATAATCTTACCATCATCCTCTTGTAAATTATTATATCATTCTCCCTTCACTCATGATAAATGTTTCTAAACATTACACATTAGTAGCATTTCCAAAAATTATCAACAATTATATAGAATTATTTTTACGACACATTCCACAAAAAGGAAATTGATTTTCTTACTTCCATATTTCTGTGATGAATTCTTCAAAAAAACACCCAACACGAATTCTTCTTATTCCCATCATCATGAGGTGCATACATTTTAGAAAACTCCATATAAAAAAATTTAGCACACTGAACATGTTTCTCATATATTTTAAACTCTCATGAAGATAAATCTCTTCATAAAAATCATTTTAAACTATAGTTAAATCTATTAATATGACTATAAATGTCTCGAGTAAAATTTGGTACATTCCACGCTAGTCTCACAATATTGGATTCATACAGAGCCCTAGATTCATAATCCTTATGTCTAAACTCCAATATTTCTTCTCTATTATGATTTGATTAGTTTTCCAAATATATTTTTCTAGAAAACACATTTAAAATAATCCAATTCTACAAAGTCAAAGGCTTCTTTTTCTCTTATATTCTTAACCATACAACACGATTTATTGGATTTACCATCAAATTGATAAATATAAAGGGTTGTATTTTGATTTTATGAACATCCCATGACATCCACTATGTTTTCTAGAGAATTAATCCTTCCTTCGGCTTCAAATGGTTCTGAGGTCCCACTGAAAGCTGGAGAATGTTACCTCTTAAATGATCCACAAAACACATGTTTCTAAATGGTTGACTAGGATCCTTTAAAGAATGATCACCTCCACAATTTATCTCCTATGTTAAATAATCAATAACTATAACTAGCATCTCGGTTCCAATTCCTAACATTCTAGTCTGTAGATTCAGACACATATCAGTGTCTCTATGCCTTCATACATCAGCTTCCCTTTTTCTTATAAGAATAACTATTCTGGACAATCATATTTGAGTTAAATCAATATGGTAATCCTAAAATTATGTATGATATTAAAATAAATATGAATTGAAAATAATTATTTTATTTTATTAACATCATCCAAACTCCTGCGGTTATCTAAAGCATCCTCAGATTCCAACAATAAGGACACGAGCATAAAATATTACATAATCTATAGTTTTATTCAAAAATTTACATTATTTAACATATAAAATCATTTTAGTATTATAGATTTAGATACTTAGGATACAACATAAATATAATTGACCACATTCGTTCAAAGAGGATACTACTAAAATATTTTCTAATTTTTCAAAATATAAAATGGTTTTAAATGAAAACAAGATTTTTTTGGAAAATCATAATTACATTTAACATGAATTCCATCATTCTCCTCCACATCCTTATACCCTAAGACTTTTTTTAAAACATGGGATGAGCACAAAAAACCCAACTAAGGGACATAAATAAATAAAAATAATTAGTCCAACGATATCATGAAAACCAATAAAACCCATTTCATAAAAATTTATTAGTATGCATGTAAACATCATGAAGTTTCCATTCGACATAGTTTCCATATCAATATTACATTCACCCTTACACATTTAATATCCATTTGTTCGACTTCCATACCTACAGTACCCAATGAATTGGAGAGGTATAATGGGATCACCCATCAAATCATGATCTGTAATGGTCTCAACCAAACATTTCATAAGATATAATTGGGATCAACCAATCATATCTTGAACTATAGTGGGTTCAAAAAAAACATAAACAATGTCCAAGGAACAGATAATGAATAAAACCCTTGATAAATCCTTTAATAAAATATGTAAAACACATTCAAATATCATAAATACCCTTTTTCATAAAAATCATATTTAAAATATAAAAACCGTTCATATAAAAATGAAATCATATTATTCAGAAATTACTATGAAAACATTTAAAATAAAAATTTATGTAATAAAATTTAATGAATTAAAATAAATTTCTCATTACATATATAAATTAATTAACATTATCTTTAAATATCATAAAAGGGATATATTTTTAGTATTTTAAAAGAAATTCCCCTTATATAACAAAAAAAAAGACCCTTTTCGATAGACAAGAAAGAAATTAAAACAATAATACCCATAAAAATACATTCATAAAAACCATTTTAAATACATATAAATAATATAGAAATAAATATAAGAATAAATTTTTAAATCATTTAAATTTTTTTATTTTAGGAGGCCCTTACCTAAGTTTCAGCTTACTTCAAAAGGTTTCAATCCCCTTCTTGAAATTTTCTCCTTAAGAAACACCTTATGGAACTTATAAATAGACTTTTTATAAGACCAGAAGCTGAAGAATTTTCTATTGATGAAGATTATTGAATTTTGTTGAGTTTAACTAATAAATAAGGCTTAATGAGATAAATATTAGTGGAGGGAGCCTCCTTTTATAATTACGTTGAGAGGTAATATTGAAATTACTCGTGTTATTAAAAATTAATAAATTTATTATAGATTTTATGACTTATAAAATACCTAAAATCAATGGATATTCCATTTTTGAATGAATATTAACCTTTTTACTTATTTATGATTTTGATTATTTTTAAAAAATTTAAAACATTTTTTTATAGATCGAAAATATATTTTTTCAAATTAAAAGAAATTCACATTCATTGAATTTATCACATCAAAACAATGTTCCTAATTTGAATTAAATTTTTTATAATAGATTTTACATATTATTATAACCTATGGAAATATAGAATTGAGTGAATATAGAATTTTTTTGGATTACTATTTTTAGAAGCATTAATTTGATTTAATGATTAATTAAATAATTTCTACATCATAATTGTTCATTCCATTAAGGTAATTATTTATTATAAAAATAGTAAAATACAATTTTATAAAATAGAAAATTCCATTAGCAATCGAATGAATACACTTCTTCAAAATACACTTTGGGAAAACCTCGCATTAAAATATTATACTTATTGGACATTACAGTGTGACTAGGTTGTCATTAATTTTAATAAAAATAATATAAGGGGGATAATGTGATCTATGTGTGTCCAAAGTTTCCCAAATGTGATAAAATTTTTATATAAAATGATTAGCCACAATTTAAGACATTTATAATTGTAATAATTTTAACAAAAATGATTATTTTTTATTCTTATCTATGAACTACATAAACACATCACAAACATTACTGTTTATTATTTCATATAAAATTCAAAAATAAATTACATCCATAAAAATATAAATTATGTTTGAAATAAAAGTATTGAATCATTAATTAATTATATTCTCTCAAATACAAATAAAGATAAAATCTTAAAATTTTTATTTTTTCTTTTATTTCACTCCACTTGTATTCCAAATGAATTTTTGAATGATTAATTTTATATAACTAAAAATTTATAAATTAACATAAAATAGACAATAATAATTAATAATTAATAAATTTCTATTGAAAATAATCGTTATCACTCTTTTATGATTTAAAAAGAACCAAATTTTACATTGCCAATGTTGTGTTGAAACTGCATGAGCATAGATAATAATTTTTATAATTATCATGAATATAATACAATTTTCATGTTATATGTTGTTTATATTCAATAATACTCTTATTATATCATTATTTAATTGATCTATTAAATTATTAAAAAATATTTCACAATTATGTCATCATGAAATCATAAAAAAAATTATCGTATATTTTAAAAACTTTAATTTTTTTAAATTAACAATGAATTTGAATGTTTTAAAAACAATCAAAGATTAATAATTATATAATTACTAACTGATTGATTTTAAAATGAAATTGGTTATTTCAAATAAAAATTTTACAATCAAAAAATTAATTCTTCAAAATAAATATCCTTATAAAAAATTATTTAGTTTAAAAATAACTATTTAAATTAAGAATCCAAATAAAAAATTATTCTATAAATATCAGGTTGTTAAATAAAATTTTCCAATGTACTATATTTTATATAGACTCAAATTTAATCAATGTATTATTTTTACAAAAAATGAATATTAAAAAATTAAATTTATACTTTTTGGTTGATTTATATAAAAAAATATATTTGTTATCTATATCTCCTTATGTTTTTTATTATTTTGTTTGAAACCATTTTTTATTTATTTCTCATCAAAAGTTTCAACTGTTAATTTTTTCACTATTTATATAAATAATTATTTCATGTACTTTTTAATGGTTTTCTCCGTGGAGCGGTTTGAAAATTTTCATTATTTTTTTTCATTTTTTATCATATGTTTTTGATCAAATAGACCAATTTTCGACATTTAGAGAATATATTTGTTATATTTCCCTTTATATCAACATATTCTATATTGTATAATTTTTTCTTGATATTTCATTAAATCCAATTGATTTCTCTATCTTATGCTTCGAAATTTTCCTTTTTTATGAATAATAAAACAAGACATCATGGATAAATGATCTTAATATTAATCAATGATATAATTGTTTAATTCATTAAAATAATTTTATATAAAAACATTAAATAGATTATAATTCTTATTTCATTTATAGAGATAGAACAAAAAATGTTTTAAATTGATAAAAAATACAGAAATCTTTTTTCATTTCATTATCAAATGAAAATGATATTTCCCATATATTCGGTAGCTTATTTTTATTTAAATTACACTTTTATAAAATCAAAAATTGATTACATATGATAAAATATTATACCCATTTATTTATTCCATTTTTTATAACATTTATTCCTTCACTCATGAATTTACAATGTAAATAGTAAAATATTTTTTTAAAATTTTTCACATATTAAAAATAATTATATTGGATAATAATAATATATAATGTAGTTACTATTTTGCTAATTTTATATCAATTTTGAGGCATAAAATTTTTAATTAACCATGTCATGATGTACATCATAAACAATTATATCTCTTGTTCATAATACATTTTCCAAATCAAAACATATTGATGTAAAATTTGGTGTTGTATTTTTCAATGAAACAATATTCCTTGTTTCAAAAATAGTTATTTTACAATTATTGGTTACTAGATCACTAAATTTTCCCAGAATGTTTTATATTGATAGGAATTTTGACCAGATATCATTTTTAGTCAAAATATAAACTTATAATAAGAGTTAGTGAATCAATATATGATTTTTTTAATATTAAATATTATTCTCTTTCATGATTTATGAAAGAAATTGTTACTCTTTAATTTTAAAGGTTATAAATAAATATTTATTTTTAATCAACTTGGATTATAATATATGGTGTGTTTAAAAAATGTGATTTTATTTTTAATTTGAGAGATAATATAACATCGTCACAAAAATATGACCCCTGGTAGTTCTTATATATGTGGAATATTTCTTGAGGAATTATTTGATTACTTTTATAAATGATTACCACTAAATAAAAAATTGTGGGTTGCTACCTATTCAAAATTAGTTCTCGTAAAATGTTAAAATAAAGTAATAGTTGATTAATATGTTAATAACCAGTGAAATGTCATAAAAATCTCAACTTAATCACATGAATTCACTTGTGTAACTCTTTAATAAATTTTACTCATATTTTCTGTAACATTTTACATTATCATATGTTATATATATATATATATGAATTTTGAAAATTTTCATTATAGTAAACCACATATATATTATATATAATAACATTAATTAATTTATAAAAATAAAATTACCATCAATGAAGGTTTAAAAAATCAATTAAGGGTACCCAAAATTAGATTTTTTCCACGATTTTTAGTTAATTATACTCTTAAAAATCCATTGCACAATTTATAATTTCTGATCTCTGTAAATAAAATGTTAAAAATTATAAAATGTTTTGAAATGGATTTTGAAATTTTTCATGAGTTTTAAAAAATTTCAAAATATTTATATTCTATTATAGACACAAAATTAGTATGGGGACTACATAGATAGGGTGATTCATTCATAACATTTTTTACTTTAAAAATTTTTTGAATCAAGCATATAAGAATGATTAATTTCCTAATTGTATCTTTATAATAACTTCCAAATTTACATACAATGATACGGATGTCATGTTGTATACATGAGATTTGAAAAATTTAACACCCCGGGATTTTATGAGATATGTTCTTTTTAATTTCTTTGATTTCTTCTATTGTACACTACACCAAGATTATCTCGTACTATATGCAACACCGTATTAGTTTGCAGTGGATGCAACACTATTCTTGGATTGTGTTACACACAATTTCATGTTTGTTTTCTAGAATTTATTCTACGCAATATTAAGTATAGATTGTGTTTAATGTATAAATGAAATAAGTTTTGATTATGTTATACACAACACCAAAGGAATCGTGTACTACACATAGCCCAGACATGGCTTGCATTACACGCAATCACGACCTTCCTCAATAGCGTGAGTAGTACGCAATATCAGGTTTCACTAAACAATGATATGTTATTAAAATATTATATAAACTAGAAGTTATGAATAGTAATACCCACTTTTTAAATTTTTTAAAATTTCAACTTTAAAAATGGACTTCATTTTTAGATTCAGAATATCAAAATTAGCCTAGGGTGAATTTTTTGTATTTTTCTAAAAACATTACATTTTTGATGAATAATGAAAAACAATAAGTTATAGTTTAAAACTGAATTATTATTTAAATAAATATTTATTTTATTTAAATCTATTTTAGGTCAAAATCGATGACTAATACCTATAAAAGTTCAATTTCATTCATTTGATCCATTTTTTTGTAATTTTAGATATATAAAAATTTTATTTATCTTTTCACCGTCTTTTACCCACCTCCTAGGAGAATTTTCAAATTTACATAAAACATAATTTTACCGCTTCTCTGAGTGGAATCTTGAAAATCTGAGAGACATGATTAATTTCAAGGTGTAAAATGTGGTTCGATAAGATAAAAATAATTTTTGATTAATAGTAACTTTTTACTTTTATTTACCACGTTTAAAAGTACATATGGTAATTAAGGGTAAAAATGATATTATTATTACCGAAACTCATGTCCTAATTCTATTGGATAAATGTAATTCTACCAAAAAAACCATAGGAATAAAATATTACCCTTTAGGACTATTTTGATCAGATTATGACATTTAATATTATTTTATTTAAAGAAGAGTTAAAATAGTTAAAACCAATGTTTAAAAACTAAAACATTTTCAATATAGGGTTATAAATAAGATAAATTAGACTATAAATATTCATTAGAAATATAAAAACATTTCTTACATAATTGTATTTTATTTATAATTTCCAGACATTAAATAAATTAATTTCATTATGACACAATGGTGATGCTGTAATTACCTAATTAATGAAATATTAAAATAATTGATATTATAAATACCCAAATAAATGAAATATGAGACTTTTAAGAATTAAACTAATTTTATAGGCTAATATAACATATTAGAGTTTGGTAGATGAATTTTTTTTGAATTAATAATGCAGTTATGAATTTAGAGAAAACAAAATACCAAATAGTGTCAAAATGGACATAAAAGAGTTTTTAGAACAAATATTATATTATTAATTGATATAAAGGTCTTAAAAATATAAGGATCTACCAAAAGACTTATATAATAATATATATTACATTAATTAACCAATTGGGGTTCGATTGGCAGTTTATAGTAGGTTTATTATCCATATAGTGTAAGAATACAAGAAGACACAGTAACGGTTTAATTATTTATCTTAGAGTTAAATCTAAATGATAAGGTTACAATGGTAACCTAAACTTGTCTAAAACCAATTGGTTGAGATTCTTTCGACCCATCCCCACCCTATCCTATAAATAAGTCACTTTGAAGCCATTATAAACCGAATATGAATTTATTATAATATAATATTTTATGTTTTTCCTAAGGTGCCCCTCTCATCCCTTATAAAAGGGAACCTCCTCCCTCTCCTCTTCACACAAATTAGAGCCTTAAATTTTGGACAAAACCTACACATTTCACTTCTAAAATTCCATAGAAACCTACTAGAAGTCCTGGTCTTCTTCATAGACCAAATTTAGTTCCCAATGAGGAGGTTAAGAGGAGGCACGCCGAACAAGAGGTAATCTCTTCTACCGATTCTTTCATGTTTCTTTATTCTTCTACTTACTCATCTTTTGTTGTTTCATTATAAAGTAATGACATGAGTATAACTAATATATTGATATGTTATTATAAATATTAAACAACCCAATTTCACATTCTATCCATTCGATGGAAAATGAAATCACCGCGCGTGCGTATGTACGGAATACCGTTTCCACGCCGTGGTGTAATCTGTTTTTCCACCACCACCTTACTTGGATGGGTATAATGGTGTAATGAATAAATATATATGGTTATTATAAAATCATACTAATTATGAGATATTATATCATCCACTCCAATTCCATTCAATAATTATGGGAATGATATCATCGCTCGTGCGTACGTACGAATTACCGTCTCCACGACGCGATGAGATTCATTCTCCATATTAACCGTTCAAAAATGATAATAAAGTATTTATAATGAATAATAATGATGTATATGACATAATAATTCTACTGGATTTATGTATATATATATATATATCATCTACTTACATCCATTCAAGTCAATAAGGAAAGTAAAACATCTTTCATGCGTACGTACGACCTATTGTCTCCATGAACGGTGTGTTTCATTTAATTTATCTATATATTATATATAGATATATATATAATAAATATATGTGATATATAAATCATGTTTTACATTCTGTATGTAAGTAAATAATGATATAATTTATAATAATATCAATAACAACAAGTCCAAACACGTAAGAAAAATGAAACGATTTTACCCAAAACACTGCTTTAACATGGAATTGACAATAGAACGGGTAATATAATGTCATAAGTGAACCATATATGATATCATAAATATTTTTATGGTTATTTTACAAGTTAATAATATGTTTAAACCCACTATATAGGAGTGTTAGACACATACTAAAGAAATTGGACATAAGTTAAGGGATACTTTTGAAATCTCATTTTTATCTGAGATTACTTATATGTAAGTATTTACTGGGGTTATATTTTTCATTAATTCCCATAAAATGTTTTTCATAAACTTTTTAATATTTTTCCATGTATGTTTAATTTCATTTTTACCCCTCATTGACTTTTACTTTGTGATATAGGTGTAATCATTATTTTGTTTACCATACGAAGAACTTTTTGACTTTTCCATTAAAAGAACGAGGAAAATATTTTTTTAACTTATATGGAATGAATAGATTTTTACAGATTCATAACACCTTATTTTCATGAATCTTATTGTACAATATTTCATGACTATTTTAAATAAAATCCTTTTCTATTAAAATTTCATGGCATTTTGTGAAAATAAAATCATTTGGAAGAAGAAGGGATATTTTTTTCAATAATTCATTTAAAGTGTTTTATCAAAACCATTTTCCATATAAGATGACATTATTTTATATGTATATGTTTCAAGTATAATTTCTCTATGATTTACATGGTTTCAATTTTCTTATGATGAAATTATATCCATTAGTTTTATATGGATTTTGTTATGATGGGATGATTTTTATGAAACCCATTTTAGTCTTTGGGTTATGATGAATGATTTATGTTTATTTTGTGGCACAAGTAAGAAGGATTTAATTATGAGATGGTTGGGACCTATATATCCCTCCAATTCATTTGGTAAAGATTTATATCTCATGATATATACATGGATGGAACAGAAAGTGTATCTGGTTCAGTAATACATGGCCGGAACGACAAGTAAACCCGATTCAGTAATGGACTCTATCCACTAGGGTGGTCTTGGCAGAAACTCCTTGGATACTATGGAAATCATATAATGTGCTTAATGGTTTTCCACAATTACATGTTTTATTTCCATGCTATTTTATCATTATTGATGTTCCATTATGTTCTATTCCTTACGTACGACCATGTTTAATGTCATTTCTCAAGATTTTGATGTTTAAACTTTATGTTCATGTTTTTAAGTTCAAATGTATGTAGGTTGTTTTATTTTCTCTATGCTTACCCTTAATGATCATTTGAGCTAAACCATTTTACATTTTCTTTTCCCTAGGATATAAAGAATGTTTTTAGGTAATAAAATCAAAGGGGAAGATCTTTATGGGAGATTTTGAAGATCATTCACCATGATTAGAAGATTATGTTCCGAGTTTCCAAAGACACTAAACTAATATTGTATTTGGGCGTCTGTTTTTGTAAGGTATTAATTATTCCGCAAACGAAATTTAATGTCTATGTACTTTATGTTTGGGTATCTATAGTTGGTATCAGAGCGAAGGTTTAATTAACCTTTGGAAACTATAATGTGAAAACTTTAGTGAAATCCCAAGAGATATTTCTAATGTTTGTATAGAGATGTCCCTATGGTTAAGTATAAGTATAGATTATAGTCCTAGAATTATGGTAACGATCATAGAATTAAACCTAAGATGTTATATATTGAAGGTACTCCCCCTTTATTATGTTGTTTTCCTAGTATGATTTTTTCCTCTTACACTATTCTTTTTGGGTTTTAGACGATGGCTGGAACCCGAAGGAACCCTATTGATCAATGTAATGGGCTATGAAATTATTTTTTCCCAGAACAAACCAATGTTATGAGAGATGGAGTGAAAAAAATTAGTCAGATACATACACAAGCAATGAATCATTCTAGACTTACGAATGATGAGAGAAGGGAACAATATTCTATTGAGTCCTTCATGAGGCAACGTCCATCTTCTCTTAGTGGGTATTCTGATACACTTGTTTCTGAACAATGGATCAGTACCATTGAAAAGTTATTTTCCATACTTTGATGTTTGAAACATGCAAAAGTCATTCGGGATGTTTACCATTTAGAAGTTGATGTAGACTAGTGGTGGACTCTAATTAAGAATACAGGGCCCCAAAGAGAAATTGAATCCATGGAATGTGACGAGTTAAAGAACTTATTTTTCAATAAGTACTTCCTTCATATTCTTCAAACAAATATGGAAAAGGAGTTCCTTGAGCTTAAGAAAAAGGATGATGAATCTATTGGTATATACGAGGATAATTTTACAAGGCTTGCTAGTTATGCATCTAGCTTTATCATCCAACATGAAAGTAAAGTTGATCGATTCTTCAATGGATTAAAACCAAGTCTTCGAAGGTAATTAGTTATAAGAGACATCAGTAGCTATGAAGAAATTTTGTGCTGTTCTATCAAGTTATAACTGGAAGTTGGTGTTAAATATCCATCATATGGTTTGGAAAAAAATGAAACATGGAGTTCATGGAAAAATCTCATAACAAGGGGGAAAAATTTGAATGTTTCTTTATGCTCAAAGTGTGGAAAGAATCATGGTGGAGATTTCTAAAAGGTACTAGAAAATGTTTCAAGTGTTGAAAAGAAGGTCATCGAGCAGCTGAGTGCCGAAGTAATGGGAAAAATGTTTCTAATGACGTGAATAGAGAAAATACTACAGAGAATGCTCCACTAACACTTCAATGCTTCAAGTTCAAGGAAATGGGGAATATGCTAATCATTTCCCTAATCCAAGGATTAATGATGATCTGCGTGAGAAACCTCTTAAGTAAAAGGACAAAGGGAAGTCACATGTGATCACTATTTGTTATGTAGAGTATGAAAATGATGTTGTGGAATGATTAAGTGTTTATGTAATGGGATTTCAAAATTGTATCATCGAATCTCATTTATAGTATCGTGGAATTATGGAATTTCTATGTATTGGTTTTCAATAATTGTATGGTACCGATAACCAATAAAAGTAATTGAAATATTTTTGGAAAGCGGATGGTATGCTCATAATGAAGGGATAGGGAGAAAATAGAGTGTTTGATAGTATTCATGAGCTCATGGCTGATATAAGGACAAAGTTATATCATGGTTTGAGTATATAGAAATTTTGGGATTTTGCTATATGGAAAGATTTAACTTCTGACAGCATTCATGTTTTCACTAAGGTTATATGGTAATTAATGTTTCGATATAATACATGATTAAGGTATTCACATGTGTGGAATGTGACCAACAAGATATATCTTATGATATATGGGGGATAAATGATGGTATTCACGTGCTTGTTATATGACCTTTCACGTAATAATTTTCTTTATACTACGAGCATGGACTGACGTATTTTAAATAATCATAAAGATTGGAATGAATTAAGTTAGCCATAAGATAGTATTGTTTAAGGATAGAACTTTTTTCGATATTATTTATGTAATATTATAATAATTTAGTTTTAGAAAAAGGGAAAACCTACATGACGGGCGACAACCCGTCGCGTCGGACAAGGTTGCGGGAATCGAACCCACAACAAAAGTGCGACAGGCCTTTATCACCTACCACTGCCCTACAGGAAGTCCCTGGTTTGTAGAAACTATTTTTATTTCATTAAAAGGTATGATAGATGAGGTATAAGTCCATTTTAGGAACCATATACAATTATTCTCACTATAGATGGAATTATGTATATAACTTTTTCTAACCTTTTGTTTGAGAAAGATGGAATGACCTATCATTCTATCGATCTGATAACACATTATGGAAGACAAATTCAACTTCATGTTTTTGAGAGATGAAGTGGAAATTGATCAAGGCACAATCAACAGAGAGATTGTACCAAAATCAAGTAAGTATTTCTTTTAATTCAAAAAATATTCAACATCAGAGAAATGATATTGAAAACCAAAAATGATGTCCTAGTGCCCTCATATCTTATGAACGAGATGGTACCGTAGATTATAACAAATTTATGTCTTTGTGATTGTTGGATTTTTCATAGCCATGTTCTCTACCACTCTTCATCCAAACATGATGGTTAGATATCTCTTCCATATCCATATTTCACCTATGTTCTACTATGTGGAAACCCAGTGATGAGTTAATTTGGGTAACTGTTATGTTTCATACATCACTTTTAAAAATTAAGTTTTATTATTCCTTTTTACGATGTGGGTTTCTTTGAATGAAACTTTCAAGTAGTTAACAATTTATTACCCCGACGAATTTCGAGGGCGAAATTCATTTTAAGGGGGGTAGAATGTAACACCCCAAGATTTTATGAGATATATTATTTTTAGTTTATTTGATTTCTTATAATTTACACTACACCAATATTATATTGTAAAATATGCAATACCGTATTAACTTACAGTATACATAACACTATTCTTGGCTTGTGTTACATACAATTTCATGTTCGTTTTGTGGAAATTATTCTACGCAACATTATGTATAGATTTTGTTTAATGTATAAATTAAATAAGTTTTGATTCTATTATACGCAACACCAAAGGATGCTTTCACTACATGCAGTCCTGACTTGGCTTGCAGTACATGCAATCGAGACATTCCTCGATAGCATGTGTCGTACGCAATAACGTGTTTCACTAAACAACGATATTTTATTAAAATATTATATAAACTAGCTATTGTGAATATTAATACCCACTCTTTAAAATTTTATAAATTTTATCTTTCAAATTGGAGTTAATTTTTGGATTCAAAATATTGAAATTAGCCTAGGGTGATTTTTTGGTATTTTTCTGAAAATTTATATTTTTGATGAATAATGAAAAACACCGAGTTATAGTTTAAAACAGAATTTTTATTTAAATAATTATTTATTTTATTTAAATTTATTTTTGGTCAAAATTGATACTTAATACCTATATAAGTTAAATGTAATTAATTTGAGTCATTTTATTGTAATTTTAGATATATAAAGAGTTTATTTAACTTTTCACCGTCTTTTACCCACCTCCTAGGAGAATTTACAAATTTACATAAAACATAATTATACCGCTTCTATGAGTGGAATTTCAAAAATTCGAGAGACATGGTTAATATCAAGGAGTAAAATCTGGTTCAATAAGATAAAAATAATTTTTTGTGAATAGTGACTTTTTACTTTTATTTACCACGGTTAAAAGTAAATAAGGTAATTAAGGGTAAAAATGATATTATTATTACCCTAACACATGTTCTAATTATATTGGATAAGTGTAATTCGACAAAAAAACCTTATGAATAAAATATTACCCTTTAGGTATACTTGGATTAGATTAGGACATTTATTATTATTTTATTTAAAGAAGAGTTAAAATAGTAAAAATCAATGTTTAATAACTAAATAATTTTAAATATAGGGTCATACATAAGATAAATTAGACTATAAATATTCATTAGAAAGATAAAAATATTTCCTACAAAAACGTATTTTTTTATAATTTTTATACATTAAATAATTTAATTTATTTATGACACAATGGTAGTGTAGTAATTACCTAATTAATGAAAAATTAAAATAACAGATATTATAAATACCCAAATAAATTTAATTTGAGACTTTTTATGAATTAAACTAATTTTTTAGGTTAATATAACATATTATGGTTGGTTAGATGAATTGTTTTTGAAGTAATAATGTTGTTATGAATTTAGAGAAAACAAAATACCAAATAGTGTCAAAATTGACATAAAGTGTTTTTAAAACAGATATTATATTATTAACTGATATAATGGTCCTAAAAATATATGTATAGGGACCTGGACTTAAAAAATTACATAAACATGAATTAAATGAATAATTCACATTTAGGATCTTTTCAGGTTTAGAGTTTTAGAGAGTTATGCCATAACTATTACATTCAAAAATATTTCAAAGTAGACACTTCTCCACAGTTCCCCATTTTTTTCATAAAATAAAAACTCTTGAAAAAAAGAGTCATGTCTAGTTCCATGTTAATGATAGCATGAATTTTCCTTGATCCCATCCTTGGCCCTATTCCACATTATGTCCTATGAAAAAAATTTAAAAACATGGGATGAGCATAAAAAGCTCAGTAAGGGATACACAAAGAAGGAAAACAATTAGTTTTTCAAAACAACAATTAAAACACGAATACTTTAACATAAGTAATACTTTTCACCTTTATGAAGTAGTAAATACTCTTCACTGAATAAATGATCATTACTTTCCCTTTGGTAACCAAAATATTACCATAAACCCCATATAAAGAATGCATAACATATAAAGGTATCTTGGGACATAAACATACTTAAATGTAATAACCATACGGTCGACTTCCACACATATAACTAAATGGAATATCCATAAAGCCGACTTCTATACCCAATGCATTGGAGGTTATAACGTAACCACTCGTCCTGGTATTCTCGGCACCACCCGTCTTTTGTTTTATCACGTAACCACCTATCATGTGTCTAAGTACCAATATAAGATCATATCACATTCAACAAATATAAAGGAAAGAAAACATTTCAAAATTTCAATCAAAATATATCACGTAAATATATTGACATAACAAATCAATTTTCAATACCATTTTCAATACAAAAATTATGTAAAAGGGTATGAGGTATTTATTTTATTTTAAAAACATTACGGCTTGTTGAGGAATCCAAAGATCAAATAATATTCGCGGTGGTGGAAAATGTCATTGTCAGTGATTACGTTAAAAAGAAACATACTTTTTGTCATTTAGAAAAACGCTTCATAGAAAAATATTCCCTTTGAAATGTCAAGGGTGTTTATACAGTGTATAAAAGAAAATGGTGTATTAAAACAAAATATTCCTCAATGAATGGAGATTGAGATGAAGTCCCTTACCTTTTGTCCGACTTGACCCGTTCGTTCTTTAATATCCTAAATAATAAACTAAAGTTAATTTCTACTTGATTAAGAACCTTTTTCAAGTTTATTATTCTTTATATCACTTATTACGATATTATAAACATTATGTAATCATTTAAATTAATAATGTTCGTTTTGTCGATATTTTGTACTTGAGTCAAAAATGGACTTCTTATAATTAAATGTTGTTCATGTGGTCAATAGTCCATTATATCCAGAATTATATTCATGATTTAGATATCATATATATCATATATATTCAGTATTTACATCTATTTATAATAGTATATAACATTTAGAGGTAAGAAATGAAATGCATCATTCATTGAGATGGTAAGCCGTACGTACGCATGAACACTACTTTCATTTTTATTTAATATTTGATGGAATTAAAACATAATGATACATTTTAGTATTATAATTACAGTATTTTATCATATATAATATCATTAACTCAATCCTTTATACATACCATATAAGGCATTAATGAATCACATCACTTTGAGGGGCGGTAGTGCGCACTTCCTCAAATGAGATTATCATATTTACCCACTATGGAAACCATAAAGGATTGATATAATGGGGAATTAAATAAGAATAAATAAATCATAAAAATAATATATATCATATATAAATACAGTTCCATCATAATGGCCACCATGAGAGGCGGTAAGAGAAAATCGAACAATCATCGTTTCGTGAGGCGTTAGTTTTCCATCCACATAAACATTATGTTCTTCATCCATTAGATGGAGGTGTGTGTAAGTGTACATATAATCCTTCTCATAAAAACATCCTAGTATGTTAGGGATACTGGTTTTGTTATAAGTGAATGGAATAAAAAGAGTTTAGGGGGTGGAGAAGTAAAATAAAAGAAAACAATTTATGAGAAACCGTTACATTTAATTTGGGTAACTCCATTTGGTTTGAACCAAAAGACTTATTAAAGTTCCTTATGCCTAAGTTAAGGCACATAAGATGAGGATAGAGATGTAGGGAGATTAATTTGGCAGAGTTTGGATGAGCCAGAGGGCTTGACATGTCTTAGGAACTGGTATAAATGGTATCTTATTATAAGGGGGGAGGGGCTCTTTAGGAAAGTGTGAAAACATTATTTTATTATATAATGATATTCGATTTGGAATGGTCCAAAAATCATTAAGGTCAAATAGAAGACTACTCATGGGAGAAATATATTCATAAAATAGTAATTGGACAGGTTTTGGATAATATTTTAATCATTATAATTTATTTATTTAAATAATTTATTAATTAGGTAAATACTGCATCATTATTGTGTCATAAATAATATAATTTATTTGATACCTAAAATTTATAAAAAACTACTATAACATAGGAAATATTATTATCTTTCTAATGAATATTTATATACAAAAATATAATTTATATAACCCCTTCTAAAAATTAATTTACTAAAAGATATTTTCTTTTGTCATTTTTGCCTTTATGTTAATTAATCTAAATTGTCATTGTCACTCTCAAGTTGCTCAATGGGGTCCCAAAATCAACCAAAAGTTGCCCATGGTCATTAATGACTCAACCAATAAGGATTGGACATGTGTTAAGGTAATTTTCAATTATTATAATATTCTTGTTACCTTGAATTTCCCTATTTACCTTTAATCGTGGTAAATAAAAGTCAAACGTTACTATTCACCAAAAATTATTTTCATCTTATCCAAACATATTTTACTTCATGATAACAAAAATGTATTTTGTATTTTTGAAATTCAGTTCACAGAAGTGGTAAAACATCATTTTAATGAAAAATATAGTTTATTTAACTACCACTAAGTGGTTTCACTATTCATCAAAAATTTAAGTTTTTCAGAAAAATACCAAAAATTCAGCCTAAGATATATTTGATATTCCAAATTCAAAAATGATATCTATTTTTCCAAATTCAAAACATAGAAGTGGTATTATTTAATTTTAAAATCAATTCTCGTTATCAAAACAAATAGCCTGTTTTTACGAAACAATATCTATCAGAAGATTGATTCTTGTTTTTGTCCAATTTCAATGTGAAATTAATTCCAATGACCTAAATTTGATTAAATGGTGAAAATATATTTTAATTTCACTTTGAAACTAACTAAAAAGATAATCTAACCATATAAATAAATTATATTAAAAGGCACTTTTGAATTAAAATACCATATTATTCACTAATCATTAAAAAAATGATCTTTATCGGAAAATCCCCAAAAATTCCCCAAAGTAAAATTTGATGTCCCCATTATAAAGAAAGATTTTATTTGGTCAATTAGAAAATATAAAATGACCAAAAATAAATTTAAAGAGGGTTCTCTATTAAATGGCGGTAAATAGGCCTTTTAATGTAATTTTTTCTTAAAATTATATTCATTCATATTTTAGGCCTCTAAATTTTTATTGGATAAATTTAAATACATTTTACAAACATTTATAATAATATTGTAGTTAGTTTCGTTCATTTACTCTAATAAAATGGCTGGGAGTTAACTACCATTTAAAATAATAATATTATATTATTAGTCTGCAACGTAAGATTTCAAAGAAACTTGTTGTTGCGTATCAGGTACGCTATCGAACATAGAAACCCCTTTAAAGTAAAAATTATATTTAATTCACAAATATTAATAAATATGAAATATGTCTTATTCTTCATTTACCTAGGATGTTACATCCTTCCCCTCTTTAGGAAATTGTGTCCTCGAAATTTTTATTCATTTATCAAAATAAGTGGGGGGTATTTATTCCTCATAGAATTTTCAGATTCCCACATTTCCTCTTCAACCATATTTTTTTTCCACAAAACCGTTACCTGGTGAATTACCTTATTCCACAATACTTGCTCTCTACGGTCAAGAATCGGGACTTGTTGTTCTTCCTAAGAGATATTATCTTCCAACTGAACTACCTGTGGGCTCAAAACATGAAATGGATTTGGCATATACTTTCTCAACATTGAAACATGAAAAATATTGTGTACCTGGGATAAACTTGGAGGTAAATCCACTCTGTATGCAATTGATCCAACTTTATCCAGAATATCATAAGGTCTAATGATACTCATACTCAGCTTTCCCTTCTTTACAAAATTCATCACACTTTTCCATGGATAATCGTTGAGAAAGACATGATCACCTACCTCAAAAGAAAGATCCTTCCTCCGGTTATCTGCATAACTTTTCTGTCTGCTATGAGCTGTTCTCATGTGCTTCTAAATCAATCAAACTGTCTCTGCCATCTATTCTAGCAATTCTGGTCCCATCAGCTTCCTTTAACCTACATTATCCCAAAAAGTTTGAGATCAAAAACACTTTCCATATAATTCCTCAAATGGATCCATCTGTATACTAGAATGAAAACTATTATTATATGAAATGTTAACCAACGAAAGGTGTTGGTCTTAGCTTCCCTGGTAATCCATCAAAAAAGCACGAAGCATATCTTCCAATGTCTGAATTGTTCATTTTGATTTCCCATCTGATTGAGGATAAATAGATGTACTAAAATTTAATTCAGTCCCCAACAACTTCTAAAGGCATTTCTAAAAGTTTGAAGTAAACCTAGGATCACGATAAGTTACAATGGAGTGAGGAACTCCATGAAAACTGACTATCTCTTTAACATTCAACCAAGAAAGTTGATCTAGGGAAAAATTATCTCGAATAGGAAGGAAATGAGAATATTTAATCAATCAGTCAACTATAACCCTGATTACATTATTACATCGAGATGTATTTGGTAATCCAATAACAATGTCCATGGATATATTTTCTCATTTCCACTCTGGCACGGGTTGAGGCTGAAGAATCCCTTTCGGTAACTGCTGCACTGTTTTAACCTACTGACAAGTCAAACACTTCACACTAAAATTAGAAATATCTCTTTTCATACCATCCCACGAGTAATACTCCCAAAGATCTATGTACATCTTAGTACTACCAAGATGAACTGAAAACGGGGAACAATGAGCTTCACAAAACAACTCTTTCTTCAACTGTGAATCACAAGGAATACTTAATCTCTTTACAAACCTCAAAACACAATCATTATCAATGTTAAATTCAGGAAACTTACCCTTCTAAACAAACTCTACCTTTTTCTATAACTCACTATCTTCTTTATGAACTTGCTTTATTCTGTCTGATAGAGATGATTTCACTGACCCCTCAAACAAAACAAAAAATTTTCCTACACCAACAATTTTTATTCCATAATTCATCAAATCAAAAACCAAAGGATCTCGTTCCAAACATTACATGGTTCGTGAAGTATTACATTTTCAACTCCAAGTGTCAGCCACTTTATTCTATTTTCTTGAATGATAAAGGATCGTTCAATCATAATACTTGATTAATTCCATCCATCTCCTTCATCTCATGATCAATTATTTATGAGTGAATATATACATAAAACTTTTGTGATCAGTATATATTTCACACTTCACTCCATATAGATAATGCCTCCAAATTTTTAAAGCAAAAAACAATAGCAGCTAATTCCAAATCATGTGTAAGTTAATTTAACTCATGTGGTTTCAACTAACATGAATCATAAGAAATTACCTGATCATTCTACATTATGAGAAAACCCAGTCCTTTCAACGAAGCATCACTATAGATAACAAACTCACCATTTCTGGATGGCTGTGCCAAAACTGGAGTATTCATCAATCTTCTTTCCAATTCCTAAAAACAGTCATCACATTCTTTTGTCCAAATGAACTAAACACCTTTTCGAGTTAACATAGTAATTGGACTAGATAACCATGCAAAATTTTCAACAAGCCTCCGTTAATCACCTGCCAAACCAAGAAAACTATGGATCTTGGTTATATTTGTGGGTCCTGTCCATTCTTCAACAACTTTTGTTTTAGTAGTATCAATAGTTATGCCATTTTTTGAAACAATGTGACCAAGGAAAGAAATTTTTGTATCCAAAACTCACACTTGCTGAATTTCCCATAACGTTTATTTTCTTTTAAGGTTTTATAGATGAATCTTAAATGACTTTCATGTTCATCCTTACTTTTTGAATAAACAAAAATATCATCAATGAACACAACCACAAATTTATCCAAGAACTCACAGAAAATTCTATTCATAAGATCCATGGATACAGAAGGTGCATTGGTCAACCCAAAAGGCATAACTAAAAATTCATAATGGACATATCTAGTATAAAACGCGGTCATTAGAACGGATGCTTCTTCTACTTTCAACTGATGGTACCCCGACTTCAAGTCATTATTTGAAAAATATTGAGCTCCCTGGAGCTGATCAAACAAATCATAGATATGAGGTAAAGGATACTTAATCTGGACAGTAATGTTATTCAATGCTCTCTAATCAATGAATTGTCTCATTGAACCATCTTTCTTTTTTCACAAACAAGACGAGAACACCCCATGGTAATGTTTAGGTCGAATTACACCTTTATCTAATAACTCCTAAAATTGCTTCTTTAAATCTAAAAGTTCAGTTTGATCCATTTGATAAGGGGGTTTTAAAATTAGATTAACATCAGGAAATATGTCAATAATAAATTCATCTACTTTATTAAGTATTATACCAGGAAACTCTTCAGGAAAAACATCAAGGTACTCATTTACCACTGTCACATCATTAATCTGAATAGTCCCTTTGTTTTCAACAGTATGTGCAAGGTAACATTCATTTCCATTTTTTACTAGTTTCTCTGCTTCCTAATATGTTATCAAATGTAAGGGTTTATTATTGTAAACAAACTATAAATATTTCTGAAAAGAATCCTCTTTAGCTCTACAGTCAATCCTAGAATGATAAATAGAAATACAATCCATTCCAAAAATAACATCAAACACTACTAGAGGAAAAACAATAAGGTTTGCAGGTAGATTCATTCCGCACACAAGGACATGAATGTTATTATGTTTTATTTTTGTCTCCAAATTTCCTCCTGTTTTTTTTTCATAAGTTCTGTATTCATATAATGATATTGAATTCACAATTTACTAGAAAAAATCGCAGAAATGAAAGAGTGTGTAGTCACTAAATCAAACAACACATTGGCATAATCTGAACAATCAAACAGTATACCTGATACTAATTCATTTGATGGCCCAACATCTGCTGAAGTAGTTGTGAAGGATTTCACCACCCCTTTCTTCTTGTAGTACGACTGATTTCCCTCATTTGAGTTCTTTGCTGGACACTCATTCGCATAATTACCCATTTCAGTACACTTAAAACATCCTACCGATGGCTTTTCATTCCTTGCATGATCATCTTCATTACAGTTATGAGTAATATGACCAGACTTACCACACCGAAAGAACTTTCCAGACTTTGATAAACATTCTATGGAATGATTTTTAACACACTTCTCATAAGATGGATATTTAGTTTTCTTACCTCCATGGTTCTTTGATGAATTATTCCCCTTTGCCTGCAAACTGGACCTCTTATTCTGTTGTTTTTAAAAGAACACTTGATCATCGGCAAACTCCATTTCAACATTCTCCGCACATCAAACAAGTTTTTCATAACTTTTGAACTCATGAGAGGATAATTCTCATCGATATTGTGGATTCAGTCTTTAGTAAAATCAATTTATCTTACTATCAAGATCTCAGATGAAATTTGGTGTATACCTTGCCAGTCGAGTGAACTATGCATCATAAGAAGCCACTAAGTCATCCTCTTGTCTCAAATCTAGGAATTGTCTTTCCATCATAAGAAAAACCACCTTAAGAAAATATTTCTCAAGAAACATACCTTTGAATTCATCCCAATCAATTGAATCAATCTCCTCACTATCCCTGATATTTTTCACCACCAACCACCACTAATCAGTTTCAACTTCAAAATATTAAACAGTGAGACTAACCATTTTATGTTATGAACAACCCATGACATATAAAATCTTTTCCAGTGCTTTAATCCACCCTTCTACTATCACAGGGTCAAATGATCCTCTGAATGATTTGGGATGTTGGCTCATGAAATTCTCCACTACTGAAATGTTCCTATGCGGTTGATCTAGCTGAACTCGTGAATGGATACCACCACCATTTATAGCTTGAGTTAACTATTCCATCACTGCAACAAACTGTTCAGTTCTGATTCCCACCATCTCAGGTTGCTGATTAGGAAGGGTTTCTTCCTCCTGGTGTTATCCCAACATAGCTGCCCTGTTTTCATTGAGGAAAACCATTCTGAACATAGAAATATCATAGGCGAAGCAACATGGTAATCTGTAAGTGCTATATGATTTCAATATTAACTTAAATTAAAATATGGACATTTATTTAAAAATACCCTAACTACTAAATTTGTATAAACTGACCTCTAATACCAACTATAAGGACTCAAACTTAAAACATTACATAAACTTGAATTAAATGAATAATTCACATTAAGGATCTTTTCAAGTTTAGAGTTTTAGAGAGTTAGGACATAACTATTAAATTTAAAAATATTACAATGTAGACACATATACACAGTTTCCCATTTTTTTCATAAAATAAAAACACTTGAAAAAAAGTGTCATGTCTAGTTCCATGTTTAAGATAGCATGACTTTTTATTAATCCCATACTTGACCCTATTCCACATTATGTCCTGTGAAAAACATTTCAAAAACATAGGATGAGCATAAAAATCTCAGTAAGGGATACACAAAGAAGGAAAATAGTTAGTTTTTCAAAACAACAAGTAAACCTTGAATACTTTAACATAAGTAATAATTTTCAACATTAAGAAGTATAAAATACTATTCATTGAATAAAAGATCATCAATTACGCTTTTGTAACCAAAAGATTACCATAAAACCCATATAAAGAACACATAACATATAAGGGTATCTTGGGACATAAACATACTTAAATGGAATAACCATACGGTCAACTTCCACACATATCACAAAATGGAATTTTTATACGGCTGACTTCCAAAACCAATGCATTAGAGGTTATAACGTAACCACCCATCCTAGTATTCACGGTTCCACCCATCATTTGGTTTATCACGTAACCACCCATGAAATGTCCACGTACCAATATAAAATCATATCACATACACCAAATATAAAGGAAAGGAAACATTTCCACATTTCAATTAGAATTTGTCACTTAAATATATTGACATAAATAATCCATTTTCAATACCATTTTCAATACCAGAAATACGTAATAGAGTATAAGATATTTATTTTTCTTTTAAAAACCATACAACTTGTTGAGGAAGAGAAAGATCAAATAATACTCACGGTGGCGGAAATGGTCATTGTCACCGCTTACATTAAAAAGAAACATACTTTTTTCCATTTAGTAAAACTCTTAGTATAAAAATATTCCCTTTGGAAATTCAAGGGTGTTTATATAGTGTATGAAAGAAAATTTTGTATTAAAACAAAATATGCCTCAATGAAAGGAGATTGAGCGAAGTCCCTTACCTCGTGTCCGACTTGACCTGTTCATTATTTTATATCCTGAATAATAAACTAAAGTTAATTTCTACTAGCTTAAGAACCTTTTTCAAGTTTATCATTCCTTTTATATCACTTATTATCATGTTATAAACATTATGTAATCATTTATGTTAATAATGTTTGTTTTGTCGATATTTGGTAGTTGAGTCAAAAATAGACTTCTTATAATTACATGTTGTTCATGTTGTCAATAGTCCATTATATACATAATTATATTAATGATTTAGATATCATATATGTCATATATATCCAGCATATACATTTATTTATAATAGTACATAACATTTAGAGGTATGAAATGAAATGCACCGTTCATGGAGACAGTAAGTCGTATGTATGCATAAACGCTACTTCCATTTCTATATCATATTTAATAGAATTAAAACATAATTTTACATATTAGTATTATAATTACAGTATTGTATAATATATAATGTCATCAACTCCATCCTTTATACATCCCACATAAGGCATTAACGAATCACATCACTTTGAGGGGGTGGTAGTCCGCACTTTCTCAAATGAGATTATCGTATTTACCCACTACAGAAACCATAAGGTCTTGATTTAATTGGGAAGTACAGAAGAATAAGGAAATCATAAACATAATATATATCATATATAAATATAGTTCCATCATAATGTCCACCATGAGAGGCGGTAGGAGAAAATCGAACAATCATCGTTTCGTGAGGTGTTAGATTGTCATCCACAGAAACGTTATATTCCTCATCCATTGGATGGAGGTGTGTGTATTTTTAGTTCTAATAATTATCATAAAATCATCCTAATATATTTGTGATACTGTTTTTGTTACAAAAGAAATGAATAAATAGATTTTACGGGTTGGAGAAGTTAAATAAAAGAAAACAATTTAAGAGAAATTGTTACCCATAATTTGGGTAACACCATTTTGGTTTGAACCAAAGGACTTCTTGTAGTTCCTTCTTCCTAATTTAAGGATTATAGGAGGATTAAATGGATGTAGGAAGCTTAATTTTTTAGATTTTGGATGATCGAAATAGCTTGAGATTTGTGACGAATTAGTTAGAAATGGTCTCCCTTTATAAGGGGGAGGAGGGGCTCTTTAGGAAAGTGTGAAAACATTATTATATTATATAATTATATTCGGTTTCTAATGGTCAAAAAATCCTTAAGGTCTAATATAAGATTATTAATGGTAGAAATATAATCATCCGATAGTAATTGGACAGGTTTTGTATAATAATTTAATCACTATAATCTTATTTATTTAAATTATTTATTAATGAGGTAAATATTGCATCATTATTGTGTGATAAATAATTTAATTTATTTTATGTATAAAAATTATAGGAAAAATGATATCATTTAGGAAATATTTTTATCATTCCAATTAATATTTATAGACAAAATGATAATTTATATAACCCCTTCTAACAATTAATTTACTAAAAGAAATTTTCTTTTTTCTTTTTTCATTTTACTTTCAGTTAATTAATATAAATTGTCATTATTACTAACAAGTTGCTCAACGGAGTCCCAAAATCAACCCAAAGATTTCCATTGTCGTTAATGACTCAATGAATAAGGTTTGTAAAAGTGTTAAGGTAATTTTGAATTATTATAATATTCTTGTTACCATGAATTACCCTATTTACCTTTAATCGCGGTAAATAAAAGTCAAAAGTTACTATTCCCAAAAATTATTTTCATTTTATTGAACCACATTTTACTTATCGATAACAACCATGAATTTTGGATTTTAGAAATTCAATTCATTGAAGTGGTAAAATTTTATTTAAATGAAATGGTCAATTTTTTTAACTACCACTAAGTGGTTTCATTATTCATCAAAAATTGATGTTTTTCAGAAAAATACCAAAAATTCACCCTAATCTATTTTTGATATTCGTAATTCAAAAATTATTTCTATTTTAAAAACTAAAAACATAGAAGTGGAATTAATTAATTTTTAAATTAATTCCTGTTATCAAAACAAATAGCGTGTTTTTTAGAAAAAATAACTATCAAAAGATTGATACTTGTTTATGGCCAATTTCAAAGTGAAATTAATTGCAATGAACTACATTGGATTAAATGGTAAAAATATATTTTAATTTCACTTTAAAATCAACAAAAAAGATAATATAACCATATAAATAAATTATATTAAAAATAACTTTTGAATTAAAATAGAATATTATTCAAAATTTATTAAAAATGAACTTTATCGGAAAAATCCCAAAAAAATTACCCAAAGTAAAATTTGATGTTCCCATTATAAAGAATGATTTTACATGGTCAATTAGAACACAAAAAAAATGATCAAAAATCGATTTAACGAGGGATCACCATTAAAAGGTGGTAAATCAGCCTTTTAATGTAAATTATGCTTAAAATTAGATTCATTCATATTTTAGGCCTCTAAATTTTTATTGGATAAATGTAAATACATTTAACAAACATGTATAATCATATTGTTGTTAGTTTCATTCATTCTCGCCAATAAAACGTCTAGGAGTTAACTACCATTTAAAATAATAATATTTTACTATTAGTGTCCAATGTAATATTTCAAAGAAACCTGTTGTTGCGTATCGGTTAAACTATCGAATATAGAAACCACTTTAAAGTAAAATTAATATTTAATTCACAAATATTAATAAATATGAAATCTGTCTTACTCTTTATATACCTGGAATTTTACACTATGGTTTGGCCAAAACACTTATATAATAATATATATGACATTAATGAACCAATTGGGGTTTGATTGGCAGTTTATAGTATGTTTATTAACCATATAGTGTAATAATAAAAGAAGACATGGTAAAGGTTAAATTATTTAACATAGAGTTAAATCTAAATGATAAGGTTAAAATGATAACCTAAACTTTTATGAAACTGATATGTTGAGATTATTTTGACCCATCCCCATCCTAGACTTGAAATAAGTCACATTGGAGCCATTATAAACCGAATATGAATTTATTATAAAATAATATTTTATGTTTTTCCTAAGGTGCCCCTCTAGTCCCTTATAAAAGGGCACCTCATCCCACTCATCTTCACACATAATAGAGCCTTAAATCTCGACCAACCCCTGCACATTTCACTTCTCCACTTCCATTGAAACCTACTAGAGGTTTTGGTCTTCTTCAAAGACCATCTTTAGTGACCTAAGAGGAGGTTACGAGGAGGGGCGCCAAAGAAGAGGTAACCTCTTCTATCGATTCTTTCATGTTTCATTATTCTTCTACTTCTTCTTCTTTAGTTGGTTCATTATAAAGTAATAACATTAGTATAAATAATATACTGATATATTATTATAAATATGAAACAACCCCATATCACCTTCAATCCATCCGACGGAAAACGAAATCACCACACATGCGTATGTACAGAATACTGTCTCTGAGTCGTGGTGTAATCTGTTTTTCCACCACCACCTTACATGGATGGGTATAATGGTGTGAAGAATAACTATATATGGTTATTATAACATAATACTTATTCTGGGATATTATATTATCCACTCCAATTCCATTCAATAATTATGGGAATGATATCATCGCTCGTGCGTACGTACGGATTACCGTCTCCACAGCGCGATGCGATATATTTTCCATATTAACCATTCAAAAATGATTATAAAGTATATATAATGAATAATAATGATATATATGACATAATAATGCTACCGGATTTATGTATATATATTTTTGTGTCATCTACTTACTTCAATTCAATTCAATAAGGAAAGGAAAACAACATTCATGCGTACGTACGGCCTACCGTCTCCATAAAAGGTGTGTTTCATTTCATTTATCTATCTATTATATATAGATATATATATATACTAAATATATATGATATATAAATCATGTTCTAAATTCTATAATTAAGTAAATCATGATATAAGTAATAATAATATCAAGAACAAAAAGTCCAAACACGTACGAATGATGAAGCGATTTTACCCAAAACGCTGCTTTAACATGGAATTGGCAAAAGAACGGGTAATATAAATTCATAATTGAACTATATATGATATCATAAATATTATTATGGTTCTGTTACAAGATAATAATATGTTTAAACCCACTATACAGGAGTATCTGACACATATGGAAGAAATTAGACATGAGGTAAGGGATAGTTTTGCTATCTCATTTTTATCTAATATTACTTATATGTAAGTATTTACTGGGGTCATATGTTTCATCCATTCCCATAAAATGTTTTTCATAAAGTGTTTAATATTCTACCATTTATGTTTAATTTATTGTTTACCACTCTTTGACTTTTACTTTGTGTAATGGAGGCAAGCATTCTTTTGTTTACCATATGAGGAACTTTTTTACTTTTCTGTTAAATGTACGAGGAGAATGTTTTTTTAACATATAAGGCATGAATGGATTTTTACAGTTTCATAACACCTTATTTTCATGAATCTTACTATACAATATTTCATGAATATTTTAAACAAAATCCTTTTCTTTTAAAATTTCATGGCATTTTGTGAAATGAATATGATTTTGAAGAAGAAAGGATATTTTCCTCAAGAATTCATTTCATGTGTTTTATCAAAACCATTTTCCATCTAAGATGACATTATGTCATATGTTTATGTTTCAAGTATAATATCTCTATGATTTACATGGTTTCAATTTTCATATGATGAAATGATATCCATTTGTTTTATATTGATTATGTTATGATGGGTTGATGTTTATGAAACCCATTTTACTCTTTGGGTTATGATGATGATTTATGTTTATTTTGTGGCACAAGAAAGAATGATTTAATTATGAGATGGGTGGGACCTATATCTCCCTCCAATACATTGGGTAATGATTTATATCTCATGATATATACATGGATGGAATGGAAGGTGAATCTGGTTCAGTAATACAGGGATGGAATGAAAAGTAAACTCTATTCAGTAATGGACTTTATCCACTAGGATGGTCTTGGCAGCAATTCCTTGGCTACTATGGAAATCATATCATGTTCTTAATGGTTTTCCACAATTAAATGTTTTATTACCATGATATTTTATTATGTTTGATGTTCCATTATGATCCATGCCTTATATATTACCATGTTTAATGTCATTTCTCAAGATTTTGATGTTCAAACTTTATGTTCATGTTTTTAAGTTCAAATATATGTGGGTTGTTTTATTTTCTCCATGATTACCCTTAATGGGCATTTGAGCTCACCGTTTTTATGTTTTCATTCCCCGAGGATATAATGGAAGGTTTTTGGAAAGAATACCAAAGGGGAAGATCTTTATGGGAGATGTTGAAGATCTATCACCATGATTAGAATATTATGTTCCGAGTTTCCAAAGACACTAAACTAATACAATCATTGGGTGTGTGTTTTTGTAATGTATTAAGTATTTCGAAAAAGTAATGTAATGTCTATGTACTTCAATTTTGGGTCTCTACAAAAAAACTTTGTCCTTGATACCAGATCCCACCCCATATCAGGTCTTTTTTGACTTCATGAATTTTCTTATCACTCTAAATTTGTAGGGATTACAAATATATAGAATTTGAATACAATTTTTTGGAATAAATTATCCACTTATATTTAGGGGAAGATATCATTCAATTATCATAACATGATTTTTTTTATTTAATTGATATGAATCCCCAATCTATCATGATTATTCCTTTTCCATATAATAAATCTGATACTAAATGAATCTAATGATGATTATAAAATATATATATTATTTTCTATAAAATTCATGAATAACAGAAAATATAGAGTGAAGAAATAGATTATTAGCCTCTCTATCAAGTTTTTAGAATGAGTAAACCACAAATAAGTGATTTCATGAATTAAATGGACTTATTCATTCTCATTATTAGGAATCTATATACTTGGATAAGATAATATACTTACCACGACCATTTACAGAATGAAAAATTTTGTAGAGGTCGATGGATCTCAATAACACCTCTCTTCAATAAAATATCATATTTTCCTCATTCAAAAATTAATAATCTCACATTCCATCTTCCTTTTTCGTTATTATACTTTTACTGATTGAGGAGTATAATTATTATGATGATTTATAGAAACTCAGATGGCTTTTGATGGAATGATAAATAAAATAAGAATATGATCTTTTTCATTCATAATTAATTTCACTTACCAAACATTATATGTGATGGAAATAAACCACAATCCTTCTTATTTGAACTCAAATTAATTTCATATTGAATCAACGATTTATATAAGTCCACTATATTTTTTAAATATAAAAACAAATTTTCTTCAAATATACTTTCCCTTTTCATCTGAATTTATAGTTTGGGATATTCAAACTAACATTAAATAAGATTGTATCAACATTATGTTGTTGTTGGTTACAATTTATAGTTCCATATACCCCATACATGGAAATTGGAATCATTCATTAATTCTAATATGTAGAACAATATAAAATTATGTTTCTCTTATTTTCATTGATACCATTAAAATTTTAACCATTTTCAAATGTCCCATACATGGATAATGGTTCTTTTTCTAAAAATTTATCCAAATCTAATTATCATTAGAGAAGAGAAATATTAAACGAGAACCTCAATCCTATTCTTCGTAGGTAAATTCTTATACCATTCATTAAATGTCTTATATAAAGATAAATTCAAATATTCAAGACTCAAATGTTTTATGAATTTATGATTAATAAAAAATATGATAAATCACTTTTAAATAATTATGAACATTATTTTTTATTATCTCATGTTACCCAAATAACAAATGTAGCTAAATAATATAGTGCATATGTAAATTCTATTATGTGTGGCCCATGTTAGAAAAATAAATTTTCAAATATTCTTAATAATATCATATATGTCGAGAAATTTCCAATTAAAAACTGAATTATCTTACGACATCCCACATGGGATAAATTCCAATTTCAATAATCCATTATTTTTCCACAAAAATTAATTCCAATGAATGATTGATTCATGCCAAAGCCTACCAAAATACATTTCAATCACATAAAAAAATATAAAAAACAATTCAAATGAACCATTTAATATTTCACATGTATAGATATAAATAATTAAAAATCCATCCATGATTTTATTGGAAAATCAACCGTCCCCATTAGAAGTGTTTTCTACAAGATAAATTAATTACTAAAATAATTTAAGAGCTCAATATCATATCCCGATAATTTTATACTATTTCCATAAAAATGTTCTTTAATCCACACTAAATGATTAACAGGGTTTTTTTTGATAAATTGACCCCATGGTGAAATGATATATTTTGGGAAAATGAGAAAACTATATTCCTTAAAATCTATGAACTCACATGTCTAATCAAATCAACTTATTCCCAGAAAAACAACATCACAGTTAGAACAGATAAAATAGAAAATTTACATTTCAAAAAATGATTTTTTCACCTTATCTCACCATTTAACACCACAATTAATATATTAGTTTCGGAAACATCCCAATGCTTCATAATAATATTTGAGGTCTTCAAATCCCATGTTCAACCTCTATATATCATATATGTCAATAGGGGGATCCGTGGTAAAATTTTCATCTAACTGATATCAGGTATGAACAATATATTATATTAAATCCCTATTTTCCATATTCTCCTTGAAGAAATGAAATATGATATGAAAATTCATGTAATGTGGGTTTTATAAATAGATTTTATAAATATATATAACTATTTAATTGTAAAATCGAATTCTAAGATGTTTCTCAGGATTTATCTTCAAATAATTCAGCTACACCTTCATCCAAATCTTTTGAGTGGAAGAAATAATCATATCTATATAATCTATCTATATATTAATCAATTTAATTGAGTTATATTTATTATAGATACAACTAACACAATTGTATCCCAATATAATAAGTACACCTGATGTAGACCTTCTAACCTCACAATCACCATCCCAATCCACATCTGTAAACCATGTTTGATTTATATTATTTATTATCTTATATAAAAACCCATATATCATTACACAATTATCATATATAGTAATTAATTTGAAATATATACGATCTGACACCTTTTAGTAACACTTATATCTATCATAGAGTTTTCAAACATAAAAATTAAAAGGACTGGAGGATATGATGAAAATATGGCTACCAATAAGTTCTAAATATTCCCATTGATCTATAGTCTATCTATAAGAATATTTAGAAAATTTTGGAAACACATTAAGTTGTTTGGATACATGATTTTACTTCTCAATCATATATTTCAATAAAATTTCATGAGAATACTAGTCCTGAGATAAGAAAAAGTGATTCTATACTTACACTACTTGAATCTCTAAAAAATATTTCAACTCAACCAATAAGTACATCTCATGTTTTCACATCATATGATTTGAAATGTATTCAAATGATACATAATGATCTTCTGAAAAAATGATATCATCAACATAAATAGTTATAATATGTATATATATTTTCATCTCAATGACATATAGGCTACATTTCAATTTTCCTTAAATTAATTATAGCTTGTCTAAGAAAATTTGTACCCATGAATACTTGGACCATGGGTCCTATTTAAATACATAATGATCATTCTTAAATTTTATACTATTATTTCATCATTGTCATGTTAAAAATCATCAGGTAAACTCGAAATTACCCAGTAGAAAGAAGCCTTTACTTTTCTGATAACATTTCATTGATCGATTAAATTTTTCCTAAATACCCACATAGTTCTGTTGAATTTTTTATCATTATATGTCATTATAAGGTTCCAAGTAGAATTATTATCAATATAATTTACCACCACAATAATGAATTCTATCCATTATTTATGATTTAAGGATTCAACCACTGAATTTTGTTCAATATGATAGATTTAGTCTCTTTATATTCGACCTATCGATTTATAACAGTATCTATGGATTTTGGTTGATTAGTAATAATATATTAAAACTTGAAATGTGTCTTATACTTTATATTTTTTTGTTTTTCATACCCATAATATTACCTATATACATCATTCTAATAATTATCAATAAAACATAATTGATTATCAGTTTTATACTATTTTCATCATCCTATCTATAAATATACTGATTTAATCTTGATATCCATCAAGAGCTATTATATATAAATCATGATTTTTTGTATTGTTTTCCAATAATTTTACTTCATAACATCTCATAAATTTTGATGTGTTCTATTATATTATTTGTAACCATTCCCAATATATTGGAATCTAAGAAAGACACTTATCTCAGTATTCTCACTAAATTTCACAATATTTTGGTCTTTGATTTAAATAATGAAATGTTTGAAATATTCTTTTATATTTCTCACTATAAAATTCTATTTTTACCACCTTTCATATGAAATATGATTTGATGTTGGAAACAAAAATAAATGGTTTTTATCAAGAAAAATAGTACAAAAAATTCCTCTCTAATAGAATTTTTATTATTCAAATTTCATGTAGAATATTTAAACCCATTTTCATAATAATTTTATTCTATTTATCATAAAAACCATTTTTTATTATGTGAGTTAGGTTTTATATAGATTTTTTATACTATATTTTGAAGTATGTTATTCTCAAAAAAAATTAATGGTCTGTTTTTTATTTTTGGATTAATGTTTCATAATGTGAATGTTGAGAACCCATTTAACAGCATTTCTATAGATTAAGGAAATACCATTTTTATATGAACTATTATTTTTCAATAAAACATGGTGAAATATTTTTAAATCATAAATAAATGTGGTAAAATACATTTCATATTTTTTTTATTGATATATAAAAGGCTCACATATATATGAATGATTTAATTCAAGAGGCCTTATTGATTTTTTAATTATTCTATTATGATATACTTGAGAAAATTATCCATATTAATATGTAATAGATACATGATATTAATCTTGGATCAAATAATTTATATCCCTAAAAACGTTTTCCATTGAAATATTACTAAAATTTTCTATCCAATATGGACAATCCATCAATGTTAATAATTTTCCCCCAATGGATTTTAGATAGAAACCAATTCCTAGATCAACAATATAAAAAACATTCCCACTAGATATTTCTATTTAGGAAATTAATAATACTTTAGTAATTTAAATGGGGAAATCATTTCAATAGGATATTATTTTGGTACTATTATCAAATATTGATCCATCACTAAAGAGGTTAGTAATGATGTCATACACACGCACAAACCAATTTCGAATCCTCCAAAATAAATATTTTGTAGAAATTATTATAGGTTCAAACTTATTATCCTTACAAATTTATCATTGATAAATTTGAAGCAAGGTAAAAAAATATCATAACAAGGACTATGATAGTTACACATTCCAAAAGTCTCCATAATCCCTTCAAATAATATTTTCCAAAAATCATAAATGGGTATTCATTTGCAATTTATATACTAATAAGTTTATTCCTATTGTCATCAATGAACCTCCCATAGTGCCATGTATTTATATGGATTAATTGGAGATGTATGTTGTACTACATTACCAAATGATTGAGTCATGAATTTCTAAATCACATTCCTTATCTTCTAAATCTTGATCTTATATTTAATTCTTGAGAAAAATTTTAACAATATACTTTCAATTTTGAAACAAACCCATCCTTATTTTTCAAATATATTTCAGATCCTTACTTTTTATATTCACTCTCTATATCATTAAATATAGTATACTTCAAAGTGTTTCTATCAACCCATTTTTTCATGAATTTATATTGAATCCTATGTTTTCAGTCGTTACAGATTTAATATTTTCATATATATGTTTACTATATATTACTGAATTATCCATTTCAATTATTATGAGATGTGTGGGTTCACATAGTCGTTAATTAAACAAATTTATCAAAATATATCTTCAAATTTTCGAAGGTATTATACTATATCATACACCATGATTCATACTTTTTATTCTTATACTCAAGATTATCCATCATCTTATCTAATTATTTTATATATGATTTTCTTGGTAAACTAGTTATAGAATGAAGAATTTGGTCACCTCAATATATTAATTTTCTTTTCTATGAATTATATTTTTCAATTTCATCAGCTATTAATCTTACGCCATGAGTATATTTTTCCATTCATGGAATAAATATGTTTTTTTGTTAATCATGTTATTCATATAGGCTCCATTTCTTACTTCTTCTCAACTAATTGAGTTTGATTATTTGATTTTAATATAATCTGTAATTTACTATGGTTTATTATAAATTCATCTCTTTACTCATATAAGATACATACGTTTTTAGAGAATTCATATTATTTTTTAAGGTACTATTTTTATTTTTTAGTACATATTCATTAGGTTTTACAATGGATAGTTTTTTGTGAATTTGGGAAGAATTGGAATGTGGAGAGGTATTGTATGGTTGGTGCGTCATTTTCCAAAACCATGTAAAAAACCTAGAAAACTACGTAAACCCAAACAACGGTGATTCTAATGGTTGGTTCTTGATTTCTATAATAGACACCATATTAGGAGTAATTGTACACCAACCCTATAATTGGAGCCTGGTTAAGGTACAGAAATTGGGAATCCACCTTCCACGGTAAGGAAACCATGTTCATAGTTTTAATTAACATGAGAATTAGATTTAAATTATCCAAAACCCCCATATTATAAATCTAAACACCGTATCTCAAACCTAATTCTATTTATATAAATTTGTATAGTTCCGCATGAATTCCAATTCTTTATAAAATTTTTTCTTGGAATATTTAAGATCTTTTCACATACCTTGACCTATCATGGTATATGGTTTCTACATGAATATATATATAATCTTCTTTGATAAAATTGGGATGTTTTATCCACACTTGGGAAGGGTTTGGATATATTTTTAATGGATCATGATTCTTTTATTCATAGATTTAGTGTTCATATATAAAAAATTCTCTTCATTATGGTATTGATAGTTCTGTTTCAAAATGGGGATTTTCCATTGGGAGGTCTATTGTTCTAATTTTTGATGTAGTTTGTGTAAATTCAAATCCTATAGTCTTGAATTCCAATTAAGTTCTTTTAATTTTATATTATATATTATACATTTATAAATTAAGATTCATAAATTGAATTCATTAATTTTTTTAAATTATTAATTATGGGATTGAAGAATTTTTTGATTAATAGGGTTGTTGAATTGATCAATTAATGTATTTTGTAATTGGTTTGTTAATGTTGATTAATTAATTAATAAATTTTTATTGTGTAATTGATGGAATATTTGGATTGTGGGGTTGGATTAAATATTTTTTTATTTAATTAATGGAATGTTATGATTTGTTAAATTTTATTAAATAAATGGGGAATTAATTAATGGAAGTAATTTCATTATTTTTCAATTGGATTAATTATTTGATGAATTAATAAATGAGTGGAATGTTATGATTTTTTTAATTGGACTAATTATTTTGTGAATTAATTATGGGATAGAATGTTATGATAGAAAAATTTGATTAATTAACTGGTGAATTAATTAAAGGAATGTTGTGGTTACATATTTGTGGTATTCAATTAATTAATTGGAGAATTAATTAATGGAATGTTTGAATAAATGTGATATTGTGGTATATGTTATATTTTTATTTTTGTGAAATTATGAAACATGTGAGAATGTTTTATATGTGTTTAGAACATGTGATTCTATATCAAAATCCCAATGTGTTAAATTAGTGTGGGACATGGTCTGTTGTATCAAAAACCCATAATGATAAATGAGAGTGAGAAGTAGATTAGTTATTGAAAATATGACTTATGTTATTCTTTGATAAATGAATTCTTATTCATGGACAACTGCTTAAAAACACATGGGTTCCCCGACATGGCGATCTAGGAAAAAATTGTTGACCTTGGACCATGGTTCCAATTGGCTAATATTATTAATTAAATTTTTGGATACAAATAAATAATTACTTATAATTAATTGTGAATTTCTTATGTGATATGATTCGGACTCTGGAATAGGGTCAAGTAGGTATTGGGTGGTGGGTTTCCTTGGGAACCCACAAGTTACATAGTTAATGAAATTGTAATTGAATAAATGTAAACCGTTTATATTATTGTATTTTATTTTATTCATTATACAATTGGGTGAATTATTATTAAATGGATATTGTTTTAGAAGTTTTTTATGATAGCCTAATGAGTTGTTATCACACACTACTCAGGCTACCAGATCGGTACCCAAATAGACAACATGTTTTTAGGACCAAATAAAGGAAACATATATATGTTAGAAGGCTATGTCGGGATGGATATTGGATGAGGTAAATTTAATAGTAGTTAGGACCTACTAGTGAGTTGACAATGTATTTATTTATTTGTGGTTTTTTATATTTTCACCTAATATGTAAATGTCAAGAATCATCTACTATTTTGTTTCGGATACTTTGTTCTTATTTCTTTCATCGTGTGATGATGGTCTATCTTGTTATTAGTTATGTAATTTTTTTATTCTTCTTTACATATGTTGTTGTTATACTTTGATGAATATTTTATAGTCTCCCCTTATTCTAAATTAGTTTCTTGGTGTTTGTCGGAAGCCTCTGGCTTATGGGGAGGGGAGGTTCAGATCACGTAGTGAATCCGATTGGGGCACCAGTGTGTGGAACCCATGTTGGGATGTTACATACTGGTATAATCGAGATAGTTTCATTTCATTTATTTTATCATAATATTTGGGTAGGGTTTGATGTAGAATAGTATGTGTCGAGTGTTAATTAAGATCTTCTTCATGGGACTATATAACCAATGTATCCGAGTAAAAGCCAAGTACCTTGGGTGAGATTGTTGTTAATGTTTTTAGTTGTTATAGTTGAATGATATTTCAACTCGATTCAATAAATTTTTATGTTATGTGACTATTAATATTGAAATTTTATGAGATTTGACTTATGGCCCATAATGGAATGACTGTTGAGTGTAAATTCGTCATTCTTGTCACTCAGAATTCTTATGTAATGTTTGTCATTGTTAGAAAAACATGGGAAAATAGGTTTTGGGTATTTCTTTTGTACATCAAATGTGTTTCTGTCAAGTTAAGTTCAACTAAAAACGGTGCCTAATATGAATCTAAATGCCCTAAAATGATATAAATGTGAAGAAATGGTAATTTAATAATAATATTTAATGATGGGAATGAGATTAACATTTTTTAACCTTGACATGTGTTATGGATGAGAAATATAGGTTTGAGAAACTCATTTGGGACTATGTGGTGGGAAAATGAGGGAAATGGCTTCTTATTGATTTTTTGAAACACTCATGTGGAATTTAAAATGTTATGTAATTTTTATTAAGAATTCTGTTTGGAATTTTCCTGATATGACTCCATGATGATTCCAATTTAGAAGATGAGAGTATGTTTTGGATTGTAATGATCCCACGTCAGTGGAACATGAGTCAACTTTACTGCCATGTGAGGATTCTGGAGATCAGTAATGAGATAAACTGTATAACTTCATGTAGTTCCTGGAAAGAGACTTATTTTGGGTTGTGAAATGAATGTTAGATATGAAATTCATATTTCAATTACAACACCCTATAATGCATATTGAAGAGGGTGTACATGAGGTAGATATGATTTGGATTGAGTCTATATAAACTATACTAGACCACATAGAGACTCATAATTATAAGAGAGTCAAATTGGGTGGATACATGTTATGTGGTCAAGTAAATCATTGGTGGGACATCCAGACTAAGGATGGACTGATGGATAGCATGGAATAAATAGAATTCCATGATATGTTCTTCGAGGACTTTTATAGTGAAAACAAGTTGATTATATTGGAACATCATGCAGTATAAATTCTAAGAGTAGGATGCGCCACAATGGAAATGTTATCCAGATCAGTGGGAAGAAATAAGGCTAGTGGGAAGGATTAATTACATAGGCCCTTAATAGAGTGATCTTTCAACAGTTACATATGTTGTCATAATTATGTATATTATTCCCTCAACAACCATTAGTGTTTCATGCCTATGCAGTGATGTGTCATCTCAAGTGGTTCTGTAGGAACCCATTATTGATGGATGGTGATGGGGTATCTATGATGAAAATGTTTATGGGATGATTATATTCGACATCATACTAGCCTTACAGTAAAAATTCAACTAGTTGTGGTGATGGAGGTAGAGGATGTGGTGCTTATAAGAAATATCACCCGTGTCAATTTAGTTGTGTAGATCATAGGTCAATGATAGCATCACATGGAAGTGGGGGTGAATGGTTGTATGTCATTCAGTCTAAAATGGTGGATAGTGAATATGGTCCATCGATACATAGAGGTATTATTCTTTTATCTTTCATGATACCTAGTGATATAATTGATACGGGTGTCTCTCTTTCTTCTATATCTTCAAAACTCATTAATAGATTGAGACTAGGTATTGATTTTTTGATCAGTTTGATGATGATGGATACACTATTTGGAGTAAGATTCAGAGACATCATTTTCATTAATAAGGAGGGTATATCATGGTTGGGGAGTAAAATATTCTATGGTGTCTTTACATCATTTAAATTTCAGTATTTGACCGAATTTTTGGGAAATTATATGATGGTTTCTTTAGTCCACATGCTCGTACAGTGGTGGAATATATAAATAATTCATTAATAATATTTGGAATGTATTAGGATGGTTTAATTAAAATAAATATAATGGTTAAGGGATAAAAAATGAAGGGTTCTGTTGTTAAACATTGTTAATTCTAAATAATAAATAGAATATAAAGATTAAATGGGGATGGGTGGAAATATGGAATGGGGTTACGGCTTCATGTGTGGTGTTATGGTGGTATGGCCCGAAGGCCTTCTATTTTTTTAATATTATGATAATCCATCTTTCTAGGGTGTAGGTGGAACACTTACCAATCCCGAAGGTTTATAGACAATTAAATAACTCGTATGTCTTAAAGGGAATCACCAAACAAGACAACTTGGAATTGCTCCTCCCCACCATATGTCAAGATATCAGCACTCCAAATTCACAGGGATGGTCGGCTAGATATCCTATTCAAAGAAGTGTAGGCCTAGTACCAAGGGAAAATCTATACCCTCTCATTCTTCATATTTCGCTTAGCTCTGCTCCAGTTAATGTGCTGTCCCGGAATCATCCTCTAATGCCTTGTCCAATGTACTCTGAATGGAAAATCTTCATTTCATTTGGACCGAAGGCCATGCTATGGACCAAAGGACTTAATGTGTCTCGAGGACCTTGATAATCAACTGGTTGAAGGACTTAGGAGGCCCGAAAGCTTTATAAGACTCGAGGAGCACACTGGTCGCTGAAATGCCCTGATGGATGAATAGTTCTGACTACTACGGTACCAAATAGTACATGTTGTAGAGCCTTCTACATTACTACTATAGTACTTCTACTATATCCCAAATATACACCTCTACCTAGATTTGATCTCTGGTCTATTTGATGCACCTATTGGGTCCTCACCAACAGGTCTAAGGCTCATGTTCAGTGTGTGGTGTTATTACATTAGGGATTATAATGAATCTCATGATGCTCGGAGTTGGTTTGTTAGTTTTTAACCAATAGGATGTGTTTAATTAGTTGATACTGCATATATATAAATTTATATTCATTTTTTTCTATATTCACTACACCCACATTGAGAACTATGTCCTGAAAACTGCATAGTAACATGGGGGGTGTTTATATTTACATCTGGTGATAAGTTCAAATGGAAACGTATCCTCTATTTCCCACACCCTCTTCCAATTGTGGTTGGTATTGCATTATATTTTATGGCTGAAGTTATATTATTTCATTATATGGTTTTTGTGATAGTCCAGATGTTTTTGGGTGAGGTGTGAAAACATAGGTATTTTCCAGTGAGGGATGCTCATTATTGTGGGGAAAGTGACCCAGGTGTTTTTTGGTGGGATTTGATATCACCCTTCATCTCAAGTGGAGAGCCCATGTGTCTTTGGTAATGGTTTATTGTGACCATGCTTGTGGGATAGTGTGGTATACAGAATAGATGAGAGAACAATGATGTACGACATTGGGAGTGAGTGTGAAATACTACTGGGAACAAAGTGTGAGATACCAATATAGAAGTGATTTCTAATATAATATATTACATAGTTTCTGTTATTTGGGGAGCATGCCTTGGTGATGTTGGGATAGTTAGTATACCGTGATAGGTTCTATTTGGATCAGCTATTTTCTCATAGGTTCATTAGTATACTTCATTCACATATGCATGAGAGACATTAGTTTTACTAAAAAGTTTACTTGAATGTACACCCTACGTATATAAATCTATTTTTAGGTTTCTAGGAGGATATTGTTGAATGTTCTAGACAGTACTATTCCTGAACATTGTTAATGGTCATTTCACTTATTTAGCTTTAATTTTTTCTATTTAATTTGTATAGTTTTATATATATTCATTCTATTTTTACATTTATATGGGATGGTTGTGGGTTTGTTTTATATTAGGAATTTTTATTTTTTTTGGTAGATCCATATTATCCATGGATCAAATTTATATTATATAGGGTAATTCCTCCACAAGAATAATATTTTTTATACCCATGACTCAAGTCATCGACTCCATCCTACTAGTATCAATACTCATGGGTCATTATCTACCTGCCTGGATTTTGTAATCTTTGGTGGGTGAGGGTCATGATAGTTTTTCTGGGTTGAATTTAATGTTTGTCATGTTTTTTTTCTTGATGTTTGGTTTTATATTTTTATAAGGCAAAGAATTGTTCTTCTAGTGGATTCAGTTAGATGATTTGTGTTCCCTAGTATAAGTGTGAGGTCAATAATGTAGAATATTTCACACACTACATATTTGGATTGGGAAGATGTTATTTTGTTTTGGTGATTATATAACAATGAATGAAGTCAAATCATGTATTATCTATTGATTTTTTCATCTCACTAGAGGTTTCCAAAAGGAAGTATCTAGAGTGACAGGTGAGGATTCAGTTGGTTTTGAAGATGATCACTCTATTCATTACCCCCATGTTTCATTTAGGGAGTATAGCTCTCTCTATCATGCTTTTGGATTCATGTAATTCTATATAACTACTTATTGTCCATAGATGACTAGCCAAAGAGAGTGTAATATCTAGAATTTTGAATTCATATTTCATACATGTATTAAATATTTTAGAGGTGGATGAGTGAGGTAGTTTCCCTTGATGGGGTTCTCTTATAATAACCCCAATCAATTTATAATTGTAATTTACTTATTTGAATTAATATATGTCTTACCATTTCTATATTCATATTTATGTTTTGAGGTTAAGGAGAAATCTATTCTAGACCTATTTCTTTTAGCGGAATGACCAATAAGAAGTGGGTGATCTAGGAGAAAATGAATGCAAGGATGAGTAATAAAAAGTCATATACTAATAATAGGATTAGGTATTTCTACTTTAATAGATGGAATCATATATTTAAAAAGATATATACACATATTCATAATTTATGGTTCAGTAATGTCTAAAATATATCTCTACAATTTCTTGTCTCATTAATGTAATTGGATCATATCGTAGTTATTGTGTACCAGATAGAAATTACCCCACATATGATTTTGAGTCTTGGAATCATTAATATATTGTATCTTCTCCAAAATATTCATGGGGATTGAAAATAAAATACATATGGTGATTTATATGTTTAAGATGATTTCACCTCAATGTAATAACCTTTATAGATTTAGGATCATTGTGATAATTTGTTATATTGGAATGTTATTTCTTTTATTTGTGTCATGTGTTACTATGATGGATTTGATGAGATTACTTGGGATCTATAAAAATATCCAAATATAAAAATATATTTATTTTATATAATTTTTATAAGATAATAATTTCATGTCAAAATAAATCTTATATTCCACGAATAGTATTATTTTTGTCTTCATTGACTATATACATAATAATTTTATTTTATAACACTTGTAAGAATTCTTAATTTATTTATCCATGATAGAAAACCTCATAGAATTATCCCGAGTTATTATATTCTACATATCCAAGGGAAATGAAAAATAATAAAAGGTGTGAGATTTAAATCTTATTAAATGTAATAAATATGAATATTTCATCAAGGGGGTATATGACTGTCAGGATCCTAGCCCATTATCTTGGAGTCAATTATTACTTATAATATTTTTACTTGATACAAGTAATAACATAGTTATAAAAAAATATTATAAAATTCTTGTTAAATAGATACGTATATAAAATTCATATTACATTTAAAAAATCAAGTACATAATGTTTTATCATTGAGAACCCTATTATTCCTCATAGTGTATCCCTGTATATCAATCATTATATTTATCATGGTATCATGGTGAAAAGAAATTAGAAGTAAGGGGTGATCAAAAATACTCATTTAGGGTGTATTTATAATGAATGATATAGTGAAAAAAACAATAATAATAGATATGGAGTGGTATATAATAGAAACACATTTCATTTAACTAATCAATAGAGCATAATTTTCAAAAAAAATGATGATAAATTAAATCTATATAAATAATCACCAATTATTAAAACATATAAATGGATAATCAAAATAATGAAATAATTTCATGGAAATAAATAACTAATAACAAAATGGGGGAATTTTTAATGCCGGAAATCTAAAACATATTGATATAACCTTTCACAAGAATGTTTAAATCAGTGGGTAGAAATTCATATAATTTTGATGACTAATTTTTCCAATAAGATAAGTCGATGTATGAAGATGATATCAATAAATATGTTCCACACCTCCCATTCTATTCCAAAAATAATTTCTCAAATGAATGTGGTAAATTATAATAAACAAGAACATATATACTAAAAAACATAATAAATGTTAATATTAACCCCAATTAAATAATCATTTACATTATCAATTCAGAAGAAAATATTGAATTGTAATATAATTAAACATCCCAGGTCAAATTAATCATAAATCATCAAGGTAAATAATAAGTATTGTTTCATTTAAAATACACTTAATGTTGTATGAGTGGAATAAGGGTTGTTGACTTTAATGAATAAATATTCGATGAGAATATACATTAAGAGATTGTTGACTAAAATAATTTTTAAACATAATAGTTCAATTTTTTTATAAAATTAAATTCATTGAAAATAACCAATGAATGTTATAATAAATATTTAGAACCTTATGTGGTCAAAATGGAGGGAAATTACCTTCATACATACACATTAAAAAATAGTCTTCCGCTTTTTCAAAAAAAATCTATGCATGCGTTTTTTTGAAAATGACATTCTGAATCCATTGAAAACACATTTTTGAAATAAAAAATGGGTAAAAATTAATATTTAAAATTATATTAATTGTCTTAAAGACCTTTTTTTAAATTGTATTTTAAGGATAGTGGATTTTAGATCAAAGTATAGAATAACATCATCTTTTTATACAAATATGTTCTCAATAATTTTCACTAACAATGAGTTTAAAGGTTATAATATTAATATAAAAAATTCTGGAATAACTATGTGTAAATAAAATTGATTAATTTCTGAGATAAATATAAAATAATTCACCCAAAAAAGACTTTAATAAAAATTATCCTGAATAATGATGTGATTGTGAAATAAATCAATGAAACATTGGAAATGTTTGAACCATACGACCCCTAAAATAAATGAATAAAAATTATTCATTATATAAAATGAATATAATAATATCCATGTTAAAAAATATTAAAAAAATTATTATATACACCATAAAATGTAATTAGCGATGAATATGGTTTGTTTCTCACAAATGGAAGAGAGACACAAGAAACCATTTTCAAAGGTTCAACATCCATAATATTTGCATGAACCCCTAGAATAATAAAAATATATTTATTGTAAATATATTATAGGATAATATAAATATATCTCATATCATATATGATTTACTTATTGTCCTGTATCAATGAGTTATTAGAAATTCCTTGTTAAAATCATTTTTTGGGTGATAATTGCTTTATTTTTCATTTTTTTTTCTTTAGTAAATTTGGTCCCTTTAATTTATTCATGGTTACATAATCTCTATATTATTGAAAATTATATTAAATTCAAATATAATCATTTTATATGTATTTATAGTATCTATTAATGTTATTTATAATTCATATAATACACTATTCATAGAGACGGTAGGTCATATATATATATATATATCTGTGTGAATGTGCATTCCATTTTTTTCTCGGAGGATGGAATGAAACTAAAATAAATATTAAATATACTTATAAAAATAATAATTATTTAATATATATTATTTATACTAATCCAATACATCTATATTACCTTCCTTGTTAAAATGAAATAAAAAAATATCACATCGCTCTCTAAAGGAGGTAGTCCACACATACACACGGGAGACATTATTTTTTCAAATAGATTGAATGATAACAAGTTATAAGTGAAATTATATGTCATAAAGTATGTGTTGATAAAAAATAAAACATACATTAATTAACATTATCCTTCATAACATTCATGGAAAGTGGAAGTGAAAAAGAATCACATCGCTTTGCGATGTGGTAGTCTATTATAGAAATGAGTGTTGTTATTATATTCCCTGCCAAATAGAAATAATAATCCTATATCTAATATAATAGTTATATAAGTATTAAATTTTCATAAAAATATATAAATATATTAAATACATAATTATATATATCCTTGATAGGTAGTTATGGAAAAATTATTACATCAATTCATGAGGTGGTAGTCTAATGTTTACATTATCAAAGGTTTTGTTACGCATTTCATGGATGTTTAGATGGATATGGGTTGTTGAATTTTAAAAATAAAAAATCATTATATATTAGATATTTATCTTATGATGTTATTATATTTTAATAATTATTGAAGGAGTTTATAGAATAATGAAAAAAATGTAGGCATTTAAAAATTTTACCTCTTCTTCATAGAGCCTGTTTAGGATTATACATAAATGAATTTTATGAGGATATAATAATGATAATGATGCCTATAGTATTTGGATTGGGATTTAGTTAATATAGTTTGGTTGTTATTGTTTTACCCATAGGGTTTCAGAAGTGTGGAAAAGGAATGTGTGGGGTGTTTCATAGTAAATGGGGGAGATGAAAAATGTTGAACTTTTGAGAATATATAGAGATACCCACTATTTTATCATTCCAAAATACTCCAAAATTGGGCATAATGGAAACTTAGATATTATAAGGCCCTCATTAGTTTATAAAATGGGGTTTTTACATCTTTGAGTTAATATTTAACTAATTTCTTCTTAGTTTAACCCATGGGTAATCCCATTTTTACCATAACCACAATATGATTTTTAATATTAATATTATAAATTGTGGTAAAAAATATCTTTAAAATATTAGATAATATATATTATGATGATTACAAATATGGAATCCATTTTTACAATTTCTACTCATATAATTAGAGGAATTAAATTTAAAATTAAAACTCATATGCAATAAAATAGAGAATTTTTAGAGAGAATATTTTCATAAATGTAGAATTTCTTAATATAAAAATTAAATACAAAATAAATTATAAATAACTAAATTAGTTAAAATATAATATAATTGAACTAATTATAATTTTTAAAAAATTTAAAATATAATTTATCCTTGTAAATAATTATACCAAAAAGTAATATATCAATAAAAATAATTATTTTCACTATTTATCAAAAAGGTAATATCATTATAAAATCATCCACAATTCACACAAATTAAATTTGACAAGTATTTTTCAGAAAGAAATTTTATTTTTTAAAATAAATTTTCTTAAATTGATAAAATATAATATTGTATTTTGTGTGCAAATCGCAAATAACCCACCTCTATGATAAATAATTAATTTCAGAAAATAATTTATTCTCTATTAAATAGTTCTTATTTTATTTATAATCAATTTTAAAACAATTGAATTTTTTTATAAAGATGTAAAAAATATTTTTTAAAATATTTCTTTAATTCTATTAATGTCATCCTACTAATTGGCAGGGTTATATTTATAATGTTTAAATAGTAATTTCTAAATAGGTTATATTCTTTTGTTCAAACTCGATGTTGCATGAATTGAAGGTATTCAAATAGATATAATTTATTTCAATATAATTGTATATTCTTATCTTAATGTGTTACATTTCCTTCTAATCATGGTTTTTTATCACATACACTATCAAATATGATGTTCCTCATTTAAAAATCCTTTGGTGTTACAGTATACCCCCTAAACTAAATAATGTCCACATAGTATTGCCTTTATCATGGAATTTTTGGGTTGATATTTAAAAATAACTTTATTGAAACTATTCATCAAATAAAGGTTAAATTGGAATCCTAAGGATAATAGAGAAATGTAAGTACAATATTCTTCTATAATAACAAATGACTAGTTTTCAATGTATTAGAAAACTGGTCAGAGGTGAATAAATGGACATAAAATAGAAAAGTAAATTATTAGAGAGTGATATAGATAATTGATAAAAAATAATTATATTTATCAACGTAATTATAATGAACTCATAACTATAAATATATAACGAGATAAAATCTCATTTATATAGTAGATATGATGTCAATATGTTAATGTTTTGGTTTCAATATCTATTTCCTAACATTCATGAATTATTTTATTACCAATATATATAATCATGAAAATATACTTACTTAATGTTGGATTAAGAATATGTTCTACATTTTGTTGAAATTTATGTATTAATCCATGAAGTGATTATCCATATTGATTTTCTGAAGCACTAAAATTATCTTTTAACATAACATAATATCCCTAAAAGAGAAACAAGTTACCCCTATCATTTCAAATATAATAAATATATTTTTAATACCTTAATAGTAACTAAAAAAATAAATTATTATCCATTTCATAATTTGATAACCATAATACTCATCAACAATATTTATGAGAAAATTTTATGTCCAACAATTTAAAAGTAATGTCCCTAAATTAAAATTATATTCCCCAAAAAATAAAGATTGTTTCATAATGTCACATTAAAAATTGTTAAATTCCTTGATATCCATAAAAATAAATGTTATACATGCATGATTATAAGTATATAGTCTCATAATGTCAAATGTACTATATTAATACATTCATCAAACAAACTAAAGAAAAGATTACAGAAACCATCAAATCACTATCAAATTTCAACTTTTTATATATTATCCAATAAGAATATATTTATAATTATTATCCCAATATAGAGAATATTTTGATGGTTATATATCTAAAATCATGTTTTCTACCTATAATTTTAAATTTCAAATGAATCTCATTGTTTTCATTAATACAATTCAACATATAATATCATATCATTATAGAAAAAACAAAAAAAAATCCTTATAAATTACATTATATAATTGTTCATAATACTCCAATAACATGATTCATAAATCTAATCATAAGCACATTAATCATTAAACCTAATTTGTCATAATAGTATAAACATAACCATGTTGAATTAGCTTATTTGTAAGTATATTGTTATGATGCTAAGGTAATTTGTTTGTGTAGTGACCTAACCCTTTTCTGTTGACTGAATTAAAATTGTAAACTTATTTCTAGCCATTAAAATATTTATCATGGTGTAATTTCATTCAACACTTATAAAAATACTCATTCCATTCCAGAAATTAAAAGGTTGTTTCATTATATAATTAGCTCATTAAAAAATCAGTAACATCCACAGTTTTTAAATGGAAACACTATTTATGACTGGGTATATGATACGCCACATCATGTTTAATTGAACAAATAAACATTATAATATTACCAATAAAACCTAACCATTTGATTGACGTGAATTAATATTATTAAATTAAATATGTAAAAATGGTTTATATATATATATATATATAAATATATTATTTACTTGTGAGCATTTACATATAAATGAATTTAATATCCTTTTTAAAAGTAAAGGAAATTGTTTTTTTAAATAACTAATCAAATGTGCAAAAGTTTGTTTTATATGAATAAATTTATAAATCACTCTTATTATATTATATTAATGAAATTTATTTATTTATTTATTTAATATTTAACATCCATTATATGTTTTTTATAAACAACATATAATAACAAATCCTATTTTATGAAATAAAGATGAATTTTATAAAAAAATTATTTTTTGCAAAATTTTGATGTGGTACTTTTTTTAAATCTATTTTTTGACACTTATATGATTTATATTTGAAACAAAATACACATATTATTTGAAATTTTAGTATAAATATTTACTTTGGATTAATTTTTGTAATTTTATAGATAAGTTTCATGTTTAGATGAATAGTGAAACACATAATGCCTTTTAATTGAAAAAAAAGTTTTTGTAAAATTTATTTATAGTTATCAATTACATTTTTTATTGGTTTTAAAAGATAAATGGATCATGTATTCAAATTTAAATCAATTTATCATTTTAAATTCTATTTTATAAGTACCTCAAATTTTGTTCATTTAAATCAGTTTAGCTTTAGTATTGGATATACAAAACTTATGAACTTTTGAACATTTTTATTTTAAAAACCAATTGTCCAACTTCATAAATGGAATGAATTTCATGTGAACATTTAATGGTACCATTTATTTTTGAAAATTATGATGAGTTACTTTAGTAATTTTTCTTATGACAATGGATACGGGTAAATCTGGTAATTAAGTGTTAAAATAATATTATAAATAATATAATATTATCCTAAAACTGATGCTAATATTATTGGATGAGTAATTATCATCCATAATAATTAAATGTTTGAGTATGTGGACATTTATGGCCATTTTTATAATAATATAAACTGAATAATTGTATATTCAAAGGGATGTAAATTTTTTAATACATCATTTTTAACAATAGAGATATTTTTCATATAGCGCCATATAAGGGCTATGTTCAACTATAAATAGTCCTTTGAAATGTAAAATGTTTTTTATGCATCTTGGTAATTTATTTATAATTTTATGCGGTAAAATAATTACCTGAAATAGTGACACAATGATTATACAGTATGTGTTTAATCAATGGAGAAATCAAATAAATGATATTGAAAATATTAAAAAAACATTTAAATATTTAATGTTAAATATGAATTTTATGGATGAATATATCATTTTATGAATGATTTAATTGAGTTTTCTTTAAGCTATCATGTATTTTAGATAATTTTAAAAATGTACGTAAATAATATTGTCAATGTTTACAATAATGATATTTAAAAAAAACTAATTTAATAAATGATATAAAATTAATATAAATAAGGAAAATCTAAAAAATATTTGTGATAAGTCTAGAAATGAAATCAATAAAAATTTAATAGGACACTTCAAATTTTATATAAATTATAGTGACCATCAACATGTAAATTTCAGGATAACATGGTAAGTATAACAAAGGTTAAATAAGAATTAAAAAATATTAGGATTTAAAAAATTATCAAAACGTTTCTATTTTTGATTAGGTGAAGGGAATTAGATGAAAAATAAACATATCTATGATATAAATCCATTAAGATCCATTTTTATTAAATAATTAATTCCCAGTAATCATGTATTTTGAATTATTCCAAGAGTTCCTTTACACTCTCATATAAAAGGGATCACATTCTTCTATTTTACTCAAAAATGAAAACCTATTTGGATCATGTAATATAACCACAAATTATTTCTTAGAATCCCAAACGTCATTATATAGGCTTCGGTTTAGTCGTTAAACCCTCCTTAGAGGTGTTATTGTGTTAATTAAAGGAGATCGTCTAATGGGGAGTTATCATTTTTAATTAAGTGTTTCAATTTTATTTCGTTAGAAATTTCCTTCTAATATTTTTAAACAATAGATAAATAATAAATCCATTATCATAAATATGAAAATATTCTATTTAATTAATTTCATCACCTCAATCCATATATGATTCAATCAAATGAAGAAAATTTTAATCTATAATGTGTATATAGGAATACCAAATCCTAAATAGATATATTTTTCATACCATCATAATCACTCAATAATATGTATAAATATGAAAGTGATGTTTATATATTATATTCATGTAATTTGTAACTTTATGAAATAATGATATATCAATTATGTTCTTTACATTCCCTTAACATAAAAATAATAGCGTCATTCCTTTGTACGTGTAATCTTTTACCACTACGTAATGATGTGATTAATTTTTCATTTCCATGCCCCATGAATGATATATATACGTGTATTTAAATAAAAAATTGATATTTGTTATATTATGATAAATATTTAATGATATAATAATACTGACCTTATTTCTATAATGTTCATTGAAAAAATTGAAATGTTACTCATCTATATATACAACTTACCATCTCCATTATCGTAATGTAGATCATTTTTCAGAACCATAATTAATGAAATAATTGAAAATTTAAAATTATGAATAAAATTATTATTATGTAATTAATATTATTCTTGAGTTGATGGACTAATGACTAGTTTGCCTATTGATATCATACTAAAGACATTTTGTAATCAAGCATAGAATGTCAACATAATGTCTGACATGAACATAAATAAAAAAATAATTGTTATGACATGATAATTAGTAAATTAAAAGTAATAATAAACAATAAAATGGGTCGAAATAAAGTATATAATTAATGTAATCTTATTATTCATAATGATAATGATTTTACATGAAGATTCGGACTCATGGTAAGGGACTCTTTCACTAAAACATCATTTTAAATGTTTTATTGATTTATTCTTAGAAAATATTTTATTTAATGCACATATTCTAAAAACATTTTTTATGAATGTATATATAATTAAATTAATAATTTAGAATCTTAATTTTTGTGTTTCGTTCAAATTTTTCCATTATTTATGGGAAACATTGATTTTAAAATTCATATTTTAATGATTTAAATGTGTTTTAATAATATATTGGTTATTAAATAACAGGAAATTAATTCTTCTGAGTTAAAAAATAAATTATTGGAGTGACATGTTGAATTTGAAATTTGTAATGTTTTATGATTATATAATGTTACATATACAATTTATGGGTAGTTATGTGATAAACTAAGTATGAGTGGTTATATTATGACCACAAATTCATTTCTTATAGAATTCATCAATATGGAAATTCCATTTGATAGAGAGACATTTATTGAATCCGACCATATAGTTATTCCATTTTAATAGTGACATTTAAGGAAGTCAACATCATGGTTATTTCATTTTTTATTTTCTTAAGTAACGTATATATCTTCTATATTAATGATTATGAGTTTTCTTGGGAATATTTTGGTTTTTAAAAGGTCAGATAATGATCATTCTAAAAGTATGATCATATATTTAGGGTAAAAAGTTATGTTATCAAGGAAATTCATTATGGCTTATCACTAGAGTACTAATTTCCTTTCACATAACTCTGTTACTGATATTTTGTGTCCATCCCGTGATTTTGAATATTATTTCTAAGGTTTTAAGGATGAGTTGGTTCAAGGATAAGATCAATGGGAAACAGAGATGATATATTAGCCTAAGATATTATGTTTTTATTGAAAGATTTTATATGTAAAAAGGGATAATGATTATAAGCTTACACATGTAATTTGTGGGTTTATTTCTCACAATTATCATAGGGTATAGAAAAAATATATTTTTCCTAGTTCGTCACATATATCAACCATGGTCATCTCACATGAGGATTTTATTAGTTTATTCACCAGCTTATTATAAATCAATTAATCTACATATATTTTTTATTATGTAACTAATATAAAATAAGACAAATTGTATGTTTTTTTATTTATCAAATGACATAAAATATGAATTCTAAAGTATCATGTAATGATAAACTGAATGAATTTAAGAAGAAATGAATTATTATTGGGATTAGTTTTTGATTCAATAATTATTCAACTCTAATTGTTTTTTTTATTTAATAATACATACATAAAAGCTCATGATTGAATTATAATTATTTATTTGTAAATCAATAAATCTTTGATAGCATAAAAATCATAATTCCAATTCCTCTGATAGTTAATGTTGAATATGTTCCTTGGTCTGGGGTGTTATATCATTCAAGTGTCAGCTTTACTGATATTTTTTAATCCATTTATTTTATCAACTCATTCTTATGAAGAGTTAACCAATGGAGATATGGAAAAGGGATTTAAATTAATGAATAGAAATATATTTTGTTCTGTGTCATTGGTGGGAGGTCACAAACTTTAGGATATTCATCTCACAATTCATGCTACCTAAATCAACCATAAACACAACATAATATTTAAGAAAAAATAAAGAACCCCTTGACTACCCCCCGGGCCAAGCCTCTGGCTTAACCACCCATTTTTGAGAGTAATATATCACATGATTGAATGGATAGAAGAGAAGGTGAAATAAATAAAATCAAATAAATGAAATAATAAATTTAAAAAGATTTGATTAGAAATAGAAGGACTAAATTAATAATAATGGGGTCATATAATAAAAGAATAAAATAAAATAGATTTTGGATGAGAATGAGAGTGACAAAATAAAATAAGTTGATGAAATAGAATATTTTTTAAATAAATATAAAATGATAATAATCATCATAATTATTATTTTTATTTAAATAATTTTAATTTGAGAAGAAAGAGATATAGAGAAAAAACATTAAATAACAATGTTATCTTTATAATAATAATATTATTATTATTATTAATATTAATACTAGCAATAAAAAAATTGTAAGAAGAAAATTGAAAGGGTACATGAATGGATTAACAATAATGATGAATGAATAATTTTTCATAATTGTAAATTAAAATTGAAATTATAAATTGATATAAAAATGAGAACTAAAAATAAAATAATTAAAATATAATAAATAAATTAGAAATATTAAGGGGATGATGTCGAAGTACAAGTAGAAAATATTTTAGGGAGACCTCCTCCCCGATGTGGAGATGATGTTATTTGATTGAGGTAAGGATCCATCATATAAGAAAAATGGAGTGGCTCGGCCATGATGGAATTCCAATATCCTTTAAATTAGGGATGATAACAAGGGTAATTTAAATCACCCAAAGACCCATGTTTATTGATGATCCTCCATAGAATGAATGTAAATGTAAATTAATCAATGGAATAGGGTTAATAATTCTTACGCATGGAAGAATTTACATAGGGTTCCACAGTGATGTTATAGTAAAGTGAAAGTAGTCGGTGTGGGAGTAGTGGGAGATAGTGGATCTAATACATTTGCTAATAAAGAGGATTTTCATGGGTTATTCCATGTGGAAGGAGGCATCAATGTGGATAGTGGTGAGTCATGAGTGGTGGTTCATGCTTAGGTTGGTAGAGAACATTTAGTGGTGGTGCATGCATGGTGTGGTAGTTAGGGATTAGTTGTAGTTAATTGATAGTGTTTTATCTAGTGGTAAGCGGTAATGAATAAATGGTGAGGTTGTGAGGGGTGAGTACTGATGCATGCATGGGGTTGTGGGTAATGGTGATTGGTAGTGCATGCAAGGGGTGGTGAAGAGCAGTGAGTAGTAATGCAGGCATGGGGTTGTTGTGAGCGGTGATCAGAAGATAATTCCTAATGTTATGGTGAGCGGTGAGCATCAATGCATGCATGGGGTGGAGGATTTTCCTACCGGACAATTTTAGCATAACACCATTAAAATTGTTATCCAAAAAATGATAACTTCCAATTTCAAAACCATATTAGATGATTCAGATTTTAGACATAAAACCTTGTATTTTTTTCATTTAAAAAACCATTTTCATTAATTAATTAAAATTAACCATTATTTAATAAATATTTTAAATCCATGTAATTTTACCTTGAAAATCACAAAAACCCATTCAAATTTGAATAAAAACATGAAAATATTTTTTGTCTATCCCATTAAAATATCAGTGTATTTTCAAATTATCTATGACTCTAAACAAAATACATCAATTAGAAAAATTTATTTGTAGTTATAAAGTAACTAGATTATGTAAGGTTTAATGCTAAGTCCTTAAAGATAATATCAGATCAAGGATTAAACAACTCCAGTACTTTGGATGATTTCTCAAGTGTTAGGGATGTCATCAGTGGTTTATAATTGTATTATTGATCCTATGTTAATTGTCATAGATATCCCTTTTGAGGCATTATGTTATGATATTCTAAGGGACTAAATGTATTTTTTTAAAATATTAACCCTTGAGGTAATCATGGTTTATTATGTTTTAGGGTGAAAATGAAATATATAAGACAGCCATTGCGGTTAAAACTTTTTATTTCCCAGTTTATTAATTCTATCATATTTTTTAGAATTTTATAATAATTATAATGTTTTAGGAAAATGACAACATGCATGAGGGGATTGAACCTGCTACATTTGGAAAGGTAGTTGTAATAGAATGGTGTATCACATACCATAGTCATTCATGATGTCCCAGTTATAATGACTTTATATTATTTGTTAAAAAATTTAATGGATGATGTATATTAAGTTTTTTAGAATATAAATTTTATTAAATTTATTAACATGATATATGAAAATTATTTGGTGATTAAGTGGTTTATGTTATTAAGAAAGACATTCACTATTTTGGGAAACCAATATGATCAAGGTAAATTGAATACTATGTCATTTTATATAATAATATTTTTGAATAATATGTGGTTTTATTATGGATTGATAGTGATTTTTGTTATTTATGTCATGAATAATTATATCTTAGATATTGTATTTTTTATGAAATATTATTTTTGGTATGATATATTTATAGCGATAGATGTTATTTAGAGGTAAATGTAAGAATTTATATTCGAAGAGTATGTTAACCAATCCTTCATAATTTTGGGGCTCAATCTTATTTTTGATTATTGTGAGGAAATTAATAGAATTTTATTTTTAAAATTGTGTATGATGAACATCTCTCATTACTATTGAATTATTGATATTGAAGATGTTTTTCATTATATAAGTTTTTTTATTTTTCTGTAATTTTCTTTTTTCTGATAATTGTTTTTGTTTGGGTAAATGTTTCATGATAAGAGAAATATATATTAAATCTTTTCCTGATTATTTGATTCTTTGGATGATTATTATTGTTCTTAAGGAATAAAAAATTAATCTCTAATACTCATCATTTGGTGAGAATATACAGTTTTGGTGAAAATTTATCAAAGGGTGAAACATGATTTTTAAAGTAAGTATGCCTCCTTATTTTTTTATATTACGTAGTATAATAATTTCTCAACTCGATGAAAAGATTATTCAATAAAAAACATTTTCTATCTATTTTTTTCAATGGTCTTTTAAATAATCACATTGTTATTGTTTTTTGATGGTTAATGTTACCATGATCATGTTATCTATCAATTTTTATTATTATTTGATTGTTAACATTATCTTCTATGTAAACTTTTTCTTATATTGAACCCCAGTACATGTTATGTTACATGAGCTTCCTACTCCCCTTTCTAACTATTAATGTGGGTGTTTTATTGAGCCTTGTTCCAATGAGATATTTCTATAATGTTATTCTAAAAAACCAGAAACCCACAGTTTGTTATCATAATTTCTAATTGAGAGGATAAAATCTATTAAAGTGAGGTGGGGGAGGGGTGGAATGTAACATACTTTGTTTTTAAAGGAAACACAGTGTTCAATAATATATATGATATTCAACAACATGTTTAATCAAACAAATCACTACTATTATGTTGTCAATAAAACCTAGCCATTAGAATATCAGGAATGAAAATTATTAAATATTGTATGAATAAATTGTTTAAATATGTATATGTAATTAATTAATAGGTGAATAATTAATTAAAAATTAATTAATTAACCTTTTTTAAAAAAATGAAATGTTTTTTAAAAAATCATCAGATGTGCACATGTGTGTTTTATAACAATAAATCAATAAATCACATTCGTTGGATTATATTAATAGAATATATTTATATATATATTAATTAATATAATTTTTTACATTAATCTTATTTTTTCTAGAGATAAATATAATAAAAAATAAAATTTTATGAATAAAATATGTATTTTTCAAAAAAGATAGTTTTTCACATTTTTATGGAACACTTATATTAAATCTAGTGTTTAAGATATTATAAGGTCTATTTAAAAAATATATACTCATTCCTTTAAATGGGATTTTCATGATTTAATTTTGTTGAGTTTTCTAAATATTTCTGAAAAGTCTCGTGTTTTGATGTATAGTGAAAAATAAATGCATTTTATTTGAAAACTACTTTTTCATTAAATTTATTTATATTTTAATATTATATTATTTATGTGTTTTAATTTTTAATGATATAAATGTTTTATCATTTAAATTAATTTAGGTCATTTGAGTTATTTTACTTTGAAATTTGATATTAAAATGTTGTCAATTATTGAATACTTTTACTTTAAAACCCCAAATTCTCATTCAGTCCATGAGATTAATTTATAAGTAATTTATACAATTTATATTATTTAAATATGGAAAATGGATTTCATATTTGAAATCATATGTTAAAAATTTAGTAAATAGTTTCTTTTTATTTTTGGACATTATGAATAATAACATCGGTAATATTTTTGTTAATATGATTAAGGGTAAATCATGTAATTAAGGGTAAAAATAATATATTAAATATAATAAAATTACCATAATAATTGTCCAAATATTATTGGAAGATTATTTATCATTACTAATTTTTCACTGATCGGTTAGCTGACAATTTATGGCCATTTTGATAATTATATATCGTTAATAATATTATATTCAAAGGAAAGTATATTTTGTCAAACAATAGTTTCTAACAAGTGAAATATTTTTAATATGGGGTTATATAAGGTATATTATTTATTATAAATTTTATTTTTAATTAATATTTTCTTTTCTACATCATGGTAATTTATTTGAATTTTCTTTGATAAAATAATTACCCAAAACGGTGACATAATGTAATGAAATAATTGTTTAATAAATGGAAAAATAAAATATTTGATATGAAAAGCATGAAAATAAATATAATTTGATATAATTAATATTAGTCACGAATTTTTTGGATGAATTTGACATATTAAGGATGTGTTAATATAGTATTTTAGAAAATATCATGTTCTTATGAAATTTTTAAAAAGTTAGCCACTAAATAGTGTGAAGATTGATATCATTGTTATTTTAAAATAAATGATATTTGATAAAATGATATAAAATTCTTCAAAAACTAAAATTTTGGAAAAATAGATGATATGTCTCCAAAAATTTCCTAAATTACTCATTTTGGGTCTTTTTTTATTTTATATAAATTACATTAACCCTCATAGTGTAAATTTTAGGATATGTCATTAGGAATTAAAAAGTGTAAATAAGTGTTAAAAATTATTTGTATTAAAAATTAGACAAAACATATCTAATTTCCATTTTATGAATGGATCAAGACTTAAATTAAATATATATTATAGATAAATAATTTCGGTGCCATTTGGATTAAGAAATTATTTTATATTAATTAAATATTTTAAAGAATTCTAAGAGTTCCCCTCCCATATCCTATAAATGGGAACCCATTATTAAATATTCATCACGTGTAAAAAACCTAATTAGCTTTTCCAATATCATTACAACATCCTTCCTAAAATATCTATTCATATTCAATAGACTATGTTTATTCATAACACCTTCATTATATGTATCTTGTTTTAAATCAAATGAGGTCGTCTGAAGGAGAGGTATCATTTTCAATTAAGTGTTTGTATTTTTTGTCTTCTTCCACATAATTCAAATATTATTCAACAAAGAATAAATAATAAATAGATTATAATAATTATAAATAAAATATATTATATTAATAGAATCTCCTAAATCCATATCCAATACCCTCAAATGGAAAAATAATTTATCTTTCGTTCGTAATGTGGAATACCACATTATGAACCGATAAAATTTGTTTTCGATCAGCATCTATAAATACTATTTATAATGATGGAATTATTGTTTAGATATGATTATTATGAAATATATAGAATTATTATAGAATAACATATTATTTATGATCATAAATTTCCATGAAAATAGAAATGATAATGTTTTAGTGCATATGTGTAATCTATCACATCCACAAAGCAATTTGATACATTTTCCATCACCACATCACACGGATGATACATATAAGTATATTTAAATAATTAAGTTGGTATTATTGATATTATTACTATTATAGAAAGATAATATAATATTTAACTACTGTCCATAATGATTGTTGAAAATTTTAAATGTTGCTAATGCGTATATTTATCTTTCCATCACCAGGACTGTACTATAGTTCATTTTTCATGATCATAATTAATGGTTGGATTTGAAATTATATTTTTGGTATAAAATTTCTTATTCGGTGATGAATATTATTCTGAATAGGATGGATTTATTGTAATATTTTGGGATTTAAAAAGGAAACACTATGTACTGAAATGAAATACTAAATACTATGTGGCCTTTTTAAACAAACCAATAAAAATAAATTTTCTAGTTATATTTCTTGTATTTCGAAAAAAGAAAATTCATGATTGCGATCAGTATATTTTTTGGTCTCTGATTGAACAATCATAATTTTTGGTGAATAGTAACCCACCTCATTAATAGTAACATTCTGTTATGAATCATAATGTACCCTTATGAACAGTAAAATATCCCTAATGAATATTAATGTACCCATTTGAATAGTATCTTATCTTTATGAATAGTAATATATCCTTATGAATAGTAAATTTACCAATGAAATTATTTATAAAATTTATCCCTCTTATAAGTGTGAATACGATATAATATTTGTAAATAAATTTTTTAAAAATTATTTTCTTAATGATGGCATTTTTGTAATTCATATATATTTAATTATATCTTTATCATTAATTTAATAATTTAAATGAATATTTATTTTCAAAAGTTGTTTTCGTAAAAATGTACTTTTTTGACTTATGATTATAATTTTGTTTAAGAGACCTAAATTAATTTTTCAAAGTTTTAGAAAAAAAATTTTAATATTAAAATTGTATTTTCCTAGTAAATTATTATTTTATTTGAAAATTAAATTGATTTTATATAGGAAATAATTTTCAAAAAATTTATTTCATTTTTAAATTCTACACGTCAAAAAATTGGTTGGGGGAATTTTATGATTTTTTTAAAATACATGAATTTTTTATGAATAGTGACATATGGTAAAATACTGTAAATATAAATTATCAGATAAATACAATATTTATGACATCATGGATGATGTAAGATCCCTTAGTTAGAACTACTTCTTAGTCAGGATTTTAATTAATAAAACATACAAGCTTCATAATAATCCAAATTCCCCATAATAAACTGTAATAACTCGGTCCGTACTCTTGATGTGGGGTTTCATCTTTCCTTTACACTTAAGTGTTTTTTATAAAATAAGGAAAATGGGGGAAAATACCAAAAATTTGGAAGTACAGACCGTGAACTTTTCCACACGCTCTGTACTCGGGCCGTGTGGGATGAGTACATAGGGTGTGTAGGCATGTCGGCGATGAAAGGTGTAAAAACTGACTACATGTCATGTAGTGGGTATTTACACATCATGTAGTCAGACGATAAGTGAATAGTAAGGCAGTGGAGGTAGCCGTCATCCATGTAGATAGTACACGCCATGTAGTCAGGAATACATGATGTGTACTCATGTATACGGATGAACAGTGCCACGCTGGCGAGAAGCCGCCAGAGGAACAGTTTAAAAAATGTAAAGTACACGCCATGTACTTGAGAGTACACGCCTTGTATTTTGTTTTGTTTTTTGATTAATATGTGTAGTATCCTCCTCTGTTCATAGAGGAGGCTTAGAACGCATGAGGGGAGCTCGGAAGGACGGTCGGAGCTTTAGAGATCACTCGATCGTGCACCAGGAACCCGATTCATTCGTCATCGATCTCCTTGGGACCGCACGGGTAAGCCCTCTTTTCTCTTTGAGTAGTTCGTACCAATAATTTTCCAAGGTGAAGTAATTTGAGTTTGAATGGGATTATGTTCATCTCATATCTGCTTCGATCTCGTTTGTTTCAGGAGGCGACGTTCAAATATACCAATCCGAGGCGATCGAAGTAGGTGGTCTAGTGTTTATTTCCAACATTCATGTTGTATTTGTGCACATTTGTGTTATGCGACCATGATTAGGGTTTCGTATGGATGAGGCCATCAATAATTAAATACCTAAAATTGTGTAGGTAATTTAATAAATATGTTAAACTATTGTTTGGGATCACTACTTGGATCCAGGACCACCCTGGGGGTGTGTTCCTCGGTTTAGCCATTTGGCCAGGTTACCCGAGGGTATATCGTAAAATTAGCATACTTTAAATTTCCTTCAGATGAATTGTATGATTTCTTTGCTTATCTATTGGGCTCGACCCAGGTACTTTAGCATGTGGGTAGTGTTCTATTTAGGCTGTGGGCAGTGTTTTACTTAGCCTGAAGGAAATTCTTGTTTAGCCTGAGGGAAACTCCTTCTGTGCCTGTAGGTAGTAGATTCTATTACTATGAGAGACACTTCTTATGCCTGTGGGAAATATCAGTTATGAATGTGGGCAGATACCTATAGGTTTGGATTCTGTTTTCCTGAGGGTAAAGGTTTGCATGTCTAAGGACACTGACATTTTACTTAGAATATTCACTATGGTGATATCTTAAATTGAATGATTAAATGAATATTAAAAATGGAAATATAACTGGTAGTTAGTTTCTTTTGAGTACTGATTAGTTTATTGCATTTACTATTGCACACTGTTGTTGCACATTTTCAGGAACAGTTGGGTATTGGCCTTGGGTGGTTGCCGACTAGGATTTATTTCTCACACCCTATTTGGGTCATGTCATTGGCCCAAACAAATTATATTGTTTCATGTGTTGATTGGGTAAGGAGTCCCTATACAGGTACTTGATTGTGGCCGAGGATTAGAAGAGCATGGGACTGAGCCTAGTCTTGCGGCGTTTCTGCGTTTTGTTTAGTCTACATTGGGTTTTCTTGGTTGTACCTTGTACTTTGATATGTATTGTATTGTAGTGTAGTGTAACATGTTTTGGTTGTTTTATTAGAATTGTGACATGCTGTATCATTAGATCTATGAATGATGGTTTCTCTTTTACTTCAGTTTTCCGTTTATGTTAAATATTGTTTACTTCTTACGCTTTCATATATTTTTTATTTATTTCCGATGCTCTACACTTTGGCAAATGATGGCATAGTTTCCCAATTATCAGACCTAGGACCTAACTGCTACTCAGTAGCCTATAGAGATTAGGGAAATTCGCTTAGGTCATGTGACTAGTCGTGTTTGGGGCACCCTTATAGTGGTACCCGAATCCTGGAGGTTACAATGTGGTATCAGAGGGGTTCTTTTATTTGACTTACATTTTGTAGACGATAGTTAGGGATAGGGCAGAAATGGGATTTGGTAATAAGTTGTTCCTGGGAGTAGCTAACTTGTGTATAGGGAAAAGCCAATTTTTCTCGTGTTTCAATTTTACTAATTTTGCAATTTACAGTTGATTTGATTTTCATCGATGGGTGACGCACTTGTGGTGTGTTGTTATAATTTTATACTGGCTTCTATTTAGTTGAAACCCAATGAGATGAGGGTATGTCATCTCATGCATCTTTCAGGTACATGTTAGAATCACATGCCATGCATAGTTTCCATGCCATGTAGGTGCATTAGAAATTTCATGTTGTTGTGATAGATGTTATGCTAATAAAATCATGATGTTGTGATAGATGCCTTGGTAAAATACCTGCCATTTGATAGGGTATTGTTATGTAAGGTTTGTAAAATGAGCATCAAACATTAGTTCTTAAGGAGTATGTGCCCTCATTTTCTTGTAATTTGGTGGATCATTGATTGTTTACCCTATTTATAACACGTATAAGATGCCAAGCTTTGATTCGTGGGGACTATGGGCCTTCATGGTTCGGAATTTGGCACTTAGGTGTTTGTTTCAGTGTTTTTTTTTGAGTTCTGGAGTTGTTTCTGAGGCTTACTGTCAGAAAAACCCTAAGAAATACGCTATGTAGTTTTGATTACATGCCTTTTAATCTTATGTTCAGGATGTAAAAGGAAAAAAAATTAATTACACACAGTGTACCCTATGTACATGTCATGTAGTCTATTCTTATTCCATAGGTCGTGTGGCCGGGGACACAGGGTAGGGATTGGCTTGGGAAAACATGTCATGTACCGGTTGTACATGTCGTGTATTGTTGATCCAGAGACCGCCCGTGTAACTATCAAAACAGGCAGAGGAAATATTTTTTTGAACACGTCGTGTCAATGTTGTACACTCCGTGTGATTTGAACAGGAGTTTGGCTGTGTAACTAACAGCACAGGTCGGTATTATCCTACCGATTACACGTCGTGTACCTATAGGACATGCCGTGTAGCCTTGAACAGTGAGAGATTGTGTGGACTTGGCTATGTGGCTAGGGAACTAGGGTGGTTTACACGCCGTGTGTGGGTGTAACATATTGTGCAAAGTCGGCTGAGTTGCTGACTATGTCACTAAAAACACGGGGAGATGGAAATTAAACCATACACACCATGTAGTCTCGATTAAAAGTGAGTCTTTTGGCTAATCCCTATAAAAGGACTCAGGCAGGGGAAGAAAAGTCGGGTATATGTTGTGTATTTAATATAAATGTCAGGTAGTCTTGTTTTTCAAATCTTGAATACATTCTTCCTTTTGTTCCCTTTTTGGTCCCCTAGTTTTCAGTCTTTGATAAACTTAAATCTGAAGCGTTTTTTGAACTTGTAGAGTCATGTCGTAGAGACGATCACGCATTGTTCGCTAGAAGATCGGCAATGAGTATACTTCAGAAATAGTAGGCTATGGGATACCGATGGATCCTCCAATGGAGCTAGATGTGGTGCCAACTATTATACCGGATACAGGCGCTGATGCACAGTTCCGTGAATGCTTCATGCGGTTCATGCAGACCTTCCAGGGAGCACCGCCGGCTGCCACATCTATGGCAGAGCTGGCACAAATATTCCAGCAGTAGTATCCGCCTACGTTTTCAGGGGTTGGAAGACCACAGGATGCTGAGTCTTGGCTGGGGCCGATGCATATTATCTTCAATCATCTGGAGACGCCTCCGGGGTGGAGGGTCAATCTCGCTACTTACATGCTGCATGATTCTTCCAAGAGACGGTGGGATTTTACCACCCAGTCAGAGCATCACTGAGACATGGCATGGGAAGATTTTCAGGCATCCTTCTATGACATCTTATTTCCAGAGAAGTTGAGGCCAGATCATGCTTGAAAGTTCATAAATCTATAGCAGGGAGCTATGTCAATGGTGGATTATTCTGCTCACTTCACAGAGCTTCAGCGTTTGGCACCAGTTCTGCTGGGTGATTGAGACGTTGAGGGACAGATGCTTAGTGGATGGTCTTTGATATGAGATCTGAGCATTGGAAAATGATTTTATGTTACCTATAGTGTATGCTATTATGAGCCAGGCACTTATTACTGAGTGGAACCTGCAGGAATCTAGTGGTGTGGGATAGGGCGGTTCGGCACCAGTTTTTGGTACTATTTCTATCGGTAAGAGGAAAAGGTAGATGGATTTCTCTCACGGTAGTAGTACTATTCAGAAGAAAACTTCAGGTTGCCAAGTTATTTGTTACCAGTGTGACAGATATGGGAACAAGAGACCTCAGTGTCATCGAGATATAGTGGAGTGTCGAGCTTGCAGCATGATGGGTCATCCACATCGCTTTGGTAGGGCGTTCCCACCAGTGGCTAGTGAGAGGGGTTCTGTTCAGACAGCACATATGGAAGTAGGACCAGCAAATTCTTACCAGTCGGGAAACTGAGATATGTCAGGATGTACAGGTAGAGGTGGTGGTCATGGTCGTGGTAGCCAGACACAAATATCTCAGAGGTAGCAGGGCCGGACAGCTCAGCATAGCCAGGCTATGTAGTAGGGTCTTGGCACTAGGTAGACATATGCAGTACAACAGACCCAGCAGGAGCAGGATCTCGGACCATCCACTGTCCGAGGAACTATTTTAGTATCTTCTATTTTATCTTCATTACTTTTTGATTTGGACTCTACATGTAGCTTTATATTTGTTCCCGTATTGGAGATCCTTGGGCTCTGTGTTTCTCATTCATCTAATGTTATGACGCTAGACACTCTGTTGGGGATTAGAATGGATGGTGTGTGTTGGTCCAAGGAGTGCCCCAAGTGGTTGGTGGGTGTCACATTCTATGGGACCTCTATGTCATAGAGATGATGAGCTATGATCTCATTCTTGGGACGAAGTGGTTCATACCCTTTTGAGCCTTTGTCGATTGCTATCATCACAGGGTGAGTTTCATGTCACCAGAGGGCAGAGAGTTTCTATATAGGAGCGATTGGGATGTTTTGGAAAGCTGAGTTGGACTAGAGTATCATGGGCGAGGTGGTGTGATAGCCCAGATTGCGAGTTTATATCTGGATGATCAGGGGACTTATCAGAAGGACTTCTCTCCAATGGTTGATCGTTTTAGGGATTTCTTCCCGAACGACATTTCAAGTCTACCTCTGAACTGAGATGTGGATTTCTCTATTAAGCTTGTTCCAGGAGTAGCACAGGTGTCCAATACTCCTTATAGGATGGATACTCCTGAGTTGTAGAAACTCAAGAGGTATTTGGAGGAGTTGTAGGAAAAGGATTTCATCTGACATAGTACTTTTGGTTGGGTTTCGCCTGTTCTGTTTTCTAAGAAGGCAGACAGTACCCTCAGACTCAGTGTGGATTATCAGAAACTGAACCAACTGACGGTTAAGAACCGATATCTCTTACCAAGGATTGATGAACTTTTTGATCAACTTCAAGGAATACGAGTGTTCTAGAATATCGACATGAGATCTTAATATCATCAGTTACGTGTTAGACCATCGTATATACTTCTTACAGCTTTTTGAAGCTAATATTGTCTATATGAGTACTTGGTTATGCCGTTTGGGCTCACGAACGTTCAAACAATTTTCATGGCTTTGATTAATACTGTGTTCCACTCCTATTTAGATTCTTTTATTGTAGTCTTCATGGATGATATCTTGGTGTACTCTCACACTGGACACGACCATGCTACCAATCTTGAGATCATATTGAGTACGCTAAGAGATCATCGACTATATGCTAAGCTCTCAAAGTGCCACTTTTGGATTGACCAGATACAATTCCTGGGTCATATCATCTCAGAGGAAGAAGTTTCAGTAGACCTATAGAATGTGAGAGCAGTAGTTTCATGGGCGCACCCTAAGAATGTATTTGAGATATGGAGTTTCTTGGGGCTGGCTGGTTACAACAGGTGATTTATACAGGACTTTTTCTTCTTAGAAATTTCATTAACAGTTTTGACTAAGAAGGGTGTGAAGTTCGTTTGGTCAGAAGCTTACGAGACTTCCTTTCAAGAGATGAAGGTAAAGATGACATCAGCACCATTCCTGATACTTCTAGAGCAAGTGAAGAGCTATACAGTTTAATGTGATGTATCAGGTATTGGGTTGGGAGTAGTGTTGATGTAGGGTGATAGAGTAGTTGCGTATGGGTCTCGGTAGTTGAGGCCTCATGAGAGTAATTACCCGACGCATGATCTCGAGATGGTTGTCATTGTTCATGCATTATGATATTGGATAAATTATCTCTTTTCTATACACCTGGCAAGGGTAACACAGTTGCTGATGCACTGAGCAGGAAGACTCATATACAGGTAGTGAAAGAGGCCAGTGGTGAGTGGCAGATTATGGCTTTGTTCTCTGAGATGCATCTGGAGGTGCATGAGAATCCACAGAAAACCTATCTATCATCCTTTGGTGTCACTTCTACCCTCCTGGATAGAGTGATGATGATATATCTATTTGATTCTGATGGCCTAGTTCAATGGGAGACAGTGGAATGTGAGGAACCTCCTCCTAGTTGGACGATAGGCGATAATGAGGTTTTGTGTGTCCATGGACGAGTGTGGGTTCTTGGAGATATACGCGATGAGTTGATGTAGGAGTATCATGATTTATCTTGGGCAGTTCACCCCAAAGTTACCAAAATTTATTGTGACTTGAGACGTCAGTATTGGTGGCCGAGTATGAAATGAGAGGTAGCTGGTTTTGTTGCGAGATGTTCAACCTGTCAGCAGGTGAAGGAAAAGCATCAAAGGCCATCCGGAAAATTACAGCAGTTACCCATCCCAGAGTGGAAATGGGATGATGTCATGATGGACTTCATGACTGTGTTTCTGAGGTCACCTCGATGAAATGATGTCATGTGGGTCATTGTGGATAGACTTAAAAATGTATCTCAATTTTTTCCGATCAAGGAGACCTTAGGAGTTGACTATCTTAGAAATTTGTAAATCTGAGAGGTCATACGTCTTCATGGGGTCCCTCGTTCTATCATTTCAGATAGGGACGCCCGTTTTACATCTCGTTTCTAGAAGAGTTTTCAGAGGGCACTCGGTACACGGGTGATTCTGAGCACAACATACCACCCTCAGACCGATGGCCAGTTGGAGTGTACGATACAGGTGTTGGAGGAAATGTTGCGCGCATGCATCCATGACATTGTGGGATCTTGGGAGAAGCATATACCCCTGTTCGAGTTTTCCTATAATAATATTTTTCAAGAAACTATTGAGATGGAACCTTAAAAAGATTTATATGGTAGGCTATGTCGATCAACCATTTGCTGGTTGGAGATAGGTGAGGCAGCTTTACTGGGACCACAACTCCTGCAGGATACATCATAGCAGGTCTAGTTGATATAGAAGTGGATGGCTACTGCACAGTCTTATCAAATATCTTATGCTAATCGCCATAGACGACCCTTGGAGTTCGTGGTCGTGGATCAGGTTTTATTGCATGTTTCATCGAGGTTGGGACACAGGCAGATCAGGAGACATGGTAAACATTCACCGAGGTATGTGTGGCCATTTTATATTCTGGATAGAGTAAAGCTAGTTTCATATAGGTTGAATTTAACATAGAGGTACCGATCCATGCATGAAATCTTCCATTTATCTCAGTTGTGCTATTATTATTCTGACCCATCTCACGTCTTTCAGCCCGAGGAGGTTGAACATCAGGTCGATGCATCCTTTGAGGAGAATCTAATTTGTATTGTTGATAGGAGCATGAAATTTGTCCAAAGCAGGTCATTTCCTCTCATACGGGTGTTATGGAAGCTTGGCTGAGTGCCAGATGAAACTTGGGAGCGGGAGACTGACGTACGTGCTCAGTGGATAGAGTTATTCACAACATCATCTTCACCACTCTTTAAAGGGACATTAGTGGAAAAATTTCATTAAGGGGGGAATTTTGTAAGAACACAGTTCTTATTATTGTGGTACGGGTTTCTTCTTTTCTTTTCTCTTAAGTGTTTTTGAGAAAATAAGGAAATTGGGGGAAAATCCAAAAAAATTGGAAGTAAACATCATGTACTTTTCCACATGCCGTGTACTCTGGCCTTGTGGGATGAGTATACAGGGCGTGTAGGTCTGTCGGTGATGAAAGGTGTAAAACCGACTACATACCGTGTAGTGGGTATTTACATGACATTTAGTCAGTTAGCAAGTGAATAGTAAGGCGGTGGTGGTAGCCTCTAGCTGTGTAGACAGTACACGCCATGTAGTCAGGAATACACGTTGTGTACTCGTGTCGATGGATGAACAGAGCCATGCTGGTGAGAAGCCTCCAGAGGAACAATTTAAAAAATTGAATGTACACATTATGTACAGAGAGTACATGCCGTGTATTTTGTTTTTTTGGCTTAAAACGAGCAGTAGCCTCTTATGTTCACAGATTAAGCATAGAACGCCGAAAGGGAGCTTGGAAGGAAGATCAGAGCTTTGGAGATCACTCGATCATGCACCAAGAACCTGATTCCTTCGTCGTCGATCTCCTTGGGACCGCACGGGTAAGCCCTCTTTTATCATTGAGTAGTTCGTACCAATTCTTTCCTGAGGGGAAGTTATTTGAGTTTTAATGGGATTATGATCATAATAGATCTTCTTCATTCTCATTTTTTTGGAGGCCACGTTCAGATATACCGATCAGAGGCGATCGAGGGAGGTGTTCTAGTGTTTATTTCCAACTTTCATGTTGTTTTTGTGCACCTTTGTGTTATGCGCCCATGATTGGGGTGTCATATGGCTGAGGCCTTGAATAATTAAATACCTAGAATTGAGTAGGCAATTTAATGAATATGTTAAACTGGTGTTTGGGATCGCTTCTTGGATCCAGGACCACCCCGAGGGTACATTCCTCTGTTTAGCCATTTGGCCTGGTTAGCTGAGGGTATACCAATAAATTAGCATACATTAAATTTCCTTGAGAGAAATTGTATGATTTTTTTCTTATCTATTGGGCTCGGCCTGGGTACTTTAACATGTGTGCAGTGTTCTATTTAGCCTGTGGGAAATGTTTTACTTAGCCTGAGGGCAGTGCTTGTTTATCCTAAGGGAAATTCCTTATGTGCCTATGGGTTGTAGATTTTGTGCATGTGGGAAACACTTCTTATGCCTGTGGGCAATATCTATTATGCCTGTGGGCAGATACCTATGGGTTTCGATTCTGTTTACCTGAGGGTAAATGTTTGCATGTCTGAGGACACTGACTATTTACATAGAATATTAACTATTGTGATATATTAAATTGAATGATTAAATGAATATTAATAACGTAAATATAACTTGTAGTTAGTTCCTTTTGAGTACTGCATAGTTTATTTCATTTACTACTGCGCACTGCTATTTCACTTTTTCACATATAGCTGGGCACGAGCCTTTGGTGGTTCCACACTGGGATTTATTTCTCACACCCTGTTTGGGTCATGTCTTCAGCCCAAACATATTGTATTACTACAGGTGTTGATAGGGTAAAGACTCCCTAAAAAATTACTTCATAGTGGTAGAGGAGTAGGATAGCATGGGACCGAGCCAAGTCATGCGATGCTACTATGTTTTGTTTACTCTACTTTGGTTTTGTTTGGTTGTACCTTGTACTTGGATATGTATTGTATTGTATTGTATTGTAACATGTTTTGGCTGTTTTCCTAGAATAGTGACATGCTGCATCATTAGATATATGACTGATGGTTTCTCTTTTACTTCTGCTTTCCATTTCAGTTAAATATTGTTTACTGCTTCTGCTTTTGAATGTTGTTTATTTCTTTTTGATGTGCTACACTTTGAAAAATGATGGCATAGTTTCCCCACTATCAGACCTGGGCCCTAGCTTCTAGTCGGTAGCCTCTAACATTTGGGGAAATGTTCTTGAGGTCATGTGATCAACCTAGTTCGAGGCACCCTTAGAGTGGTACCCGGATCCGGGAGGTTACATAAACTTACTATTATCACAAATGAATTATATAATGATTCATCCGCATACCATATAACCAAAATGATTTATTTAAACATTTTATGTTCATGAAACATGCAAATAAAATCTTGTTTCACTTCTTTATTTCCACTTCCATTTGACAATAAAATCCATTACGAACCCACCATGAAAACCATGTATAAAAAACATCTAAAACTGTGTAAATAACAAAATATTAATAACAATTGTGTTTAACGATGTTATGAAATGATCATATAAGGTGTTATAAACAAGAATATATTTCTATAGAATAATAATTAATCTCCTTTAACCATTATAAAGGATGTGTAAACACATTTTATGTAAGATGAACCCAAGGTGTGGGAATTATTTACCAGATTACAATTCATTGGTAAACCTTAGACACCATTAATTATGTGGTTTTGAAATTATTAGTGTGATGATTTTTTTATATTATGTTGTATTAATTATACATATATCCATAAAAATATATTAATTCTCACTCAAATTATATTTTTAAGATACTTTCCTTTTAAAATCCTTTTAAAAGAATCATTAATGATATTCAAAATGATTGTTTATATGGTATGACTAGTTCTAATGATTTCATAATAAATTATTGTTATGATGTTTCCATTATATATTGAAATTTTAGTTTTCATATATTTTCTATCATTATTATGGGCACGAGTTTTATATTTTAAATGTTATTTTTTTTACAAAAAAAATTTTTTTATAACATTAATGTTTTTTTCTCATGGGGTCAAATGAGTTTTAAAGGGTTTTATTCATGATATGCTTATTGTACATAGTTATATAGGGTTGGGCCCATTATATCTCAATATATATTGGGTTTATCCCATTATAGAGCATGATATGTTGGGTTAATCCCATTATAGATCATGATATGATGGGTGATCCCCATTATGGATCTCTAATTCATCAGGTAATCTGCAGATGGAAGTTGACTGAATGGTTATTCCATGTGTAAGGGTGATTTTAAGAGTGAAATGGTAAATATTTCCCAAAGAAAAAACATGCTAATTCTAGGAATGGTTATGGGTTTTCATGAAAATGGGTTTTAAAGGGTTTTCTTATTTCTACTAGACTAACGAAATTTCATTCTTTATATACCTTACTATGATTTTTGTGCACATATCATGTTAAAAAAATCACAAGAATACGTCGAATTTCAAAGGATAGCTAAGGTCCAAATGCAGATGAATCTTGTTATTTATATTAGCAGTTTATTTCAATAGACCCTAATTCAGTATATGTAAATTTCTGTCTAAATCTACATAACCTAGAACAAAAAAGGTCCTCATTTGTATAATGTACTTTGTATTTTTTTAATTATATATTATACCAAAAAATACACATAATGTTTTAGTATTGAATTCAGAAGTGTGGGTTCATTGATTTAAACTAATGACCACTTGGAGTAGTGACATCATGCCAAAGAAATTTTGGACTCTGGCATTGAATATTGACAAAACATTTTATGTGTGCATAAATAATTAAATTATTGTTACGATATGTTAATAAGTTATATTAATATAATTATAAGCATTAAAATTTATCTCAATAAAGTAAGTAATTAAAATATGCTTCTTTTTAAAGGGGATAAATATTTTATTTGATCAGTGACACTCTCATTAAGGGACCCTTTAACTGAAACATCATTTTAGATTTTTTAAATATTTATTCAACTAAATCATTCACATTCATGTAAATGTTTCAAAAAAATTATGAGTGTATTAATATAGACATTATTATTTTAAGAAGTTCAATATTTTTTTGAATAATTTTTTTCATATTGGTATATTGGACAGTTTGATTTAAAAATGAATTTTTAATATTTTTAATGGTTTTTTAAAATGGATTGGTTATTTAGTAACGTGAAATGCATTGTTATGATTATAAATTATTATTAATGTGTGACATATTCAAATTAAAATATTTAATTTGGTATGATTATATAATTATTCTTGGGCATTTGATGTGTGGATACATGATAAACAAAGGATGGGGGTTATATTATAAAATCCAATTCATTGGTTATAGAAGTCATTTGAATGGCTATTACATTTAAATGAGTGATAAGTATGGATATAGAATGTATTATTATTCAATTGGTAAGAGTGAAATGTATGGAATTTGACCACATTCTCATTCCATTTAATTATTGTCCCATGTTTCCTTCATTTCATTTTTCATAAAATGATTTTGTTATCATACCATGTTTTAAAAATCACAGGTTTTATTAGAGTGTCGGTTCAAGGATGAGATGATGGGAAATTTATGAAACTATATCCACATATAAAATCATATTTTGTTTTAATTAATTTCATTTTATGGAAAAAATGGTACTCAGCATAAGTTTCCACTTGTATTGTCTGGATTTATTATGCAAGAGTTTATAATAATTATCTAAAACTATAACCATAAAACATCATTGTGAAAATAATGTGATCTCTAGTTTTAAAATAACTATAATATTTAATTATTAATGATGAAACCTTTCTAATTCATTCATTACAATTTTCCCTTTATCTGTCATTCTCTTTATTATCTTCTTTTTATCTTACATCCCTTTGAAAAAATTAAACATGGAATATTTTTTCATAATCTCTATATCAATTGATATTACATTCTTAGAAGATAATAATTTTTGGTATTCCACATCCCTTTAATGTAATATCTAAATCCCATCAATGAAAACATAAATCGTTATTCATTGATTATTTATGCTATTTATACCATTCCTTGATAAACATTTAAATTTAGATTCATATATAGAAACATTTCCATCATACTTTTATCTAGAATCATGAATTTTCTCTCCATATAAATGCATTTTTCTTAAGGAAAATAATTTTCCATGTGGTTTTACATAAAATAATTGCATTACATGCTCTTATTTATCATTATTATATCTAATAAATGACCATCATTATTCTACATCAACTGATAGATGATACAATAACCAAGAAACATTCCCCCTTTCAATACATACCATATACATAGAAAAATTATCAAAGGAAATTATCTATTTCTCATCTACTATTGGAGTTTTTCCCCCATTAAATGATTTAGGTTACTAATGCATAAGGATTACTAAAATTTTTACAACACATGGTGGATTAGTATAATGCTTCAAAAAAGAATGATTCTTTATAAAAACATGATCTAGAATACCAAATATAGTAATAATTTCTTATGTTATAACTACATCTCCAAATCCATCTTCATTATTGATACCATCAGTAAAATCCATACATTGGGTTTGGGCATCGATATAGTTCTCACTCTATCAAATAAGATCTATTCATAAATAATGGAATAAAATATATCAGATAATAGAATTATGAAACATAATATATAGTACCAATAATAGTTAAATAAAGAAATAATAAATTTATTCATATATAATATCATAATCATAATCATGGATTATTTGGAAAGGATTTTAATTCATAAAATTATCTTCAAGTCTTTTATAATGGATTGTAATGAAAATGAAAATTAATGGAGGATTATCTGATGTGATTGCAGAAGTGGTTTATTTTAAGGATCCTTTTCATTTAATTGTGAATTCTTGAGTTGACCACAACACACCATTTTCATAGTTATTACCCAAGGTGCATCTGTTCCAGATTCACGTCATCCTATAGTATCAAAATCAGGATTTATTTCGTAAAAACCACTAAAATCACCTCATTAGTAATTCATTATGATGTAATCCATTACATTTAAATACACATATATTATTTCATAGGGTTATATATAGTAAAAAATATTTCACAGAATATTGTTCCAAATGATTCTACTAAAATTCCTCTAGTACCCAATATAACGACCCAAAATCCATTCGCTCAGAGCTGTTGGTTACATTATTACACTAAAATAAGTAATGGTAAATCACATATTGATGGAAATAATATTTTTGTTATCTTTATGAATTATTTAAATACAAGAAATTATCATTACATATTAAAACATCTAGTACATAACTTGTATTCTTTGAGAATGCCAATATTCCTCATAGTATATCATTGCATATCAATCATGAATCACATCCTAGTATCCCGTGTAAAATTAAACATATGGGGGGGATCTCATATGATCAGTAAGGTTAATATTACTGTGTAAGAAATCAAAACTATTTTATATTAATAAATATCAATGAATCATAACAGAAGCACATTCCATTTTATCAATAAAATTAGCATAATCCGGTAGAACTATATGATGATAAAAATAAAGACATATAAATAATCAGATTAGCAAGAAACTTATACATAGATATTCTAAACAACATAATAATTACATGAACTTAACTAAATGAACCATAATGAGGGAATTTGTAATTTTTGATTTCTGGTACATACTACCAGGACCATTCACAATACTGTTTAAATCTGTAGATAGAAACCCATCTAATTTGGACAATTTATTTGTCTCATGACACTTATCAATGAATTGATAGGGTAATTATAACCTAAAACTGCCCATAACATATTATTTCAAACTCATTCCTTATATAAATAGGGTGATTCGTAATCAACATAAGAATTTATATTTGAAAATTAACGTACGAAATGTCAATACATACCCAATTCAAATAAATGTAATCATAAACTATTTAGTTTAAAATGTTTACTTGTAATAAATGTGTACATACTAATTCAAATGGATAAGAAATCATATAGACAAATAATAATATTGGTATAAATGAAAAATATCCCTATTTAACCAAAAGTCAAATCCAAGCACGCTTGGACCACAAATTTATTAATAAAAAAGAAAAGTGCAGAAACAAACAAGGAAAAGAGGGCAAGGTTACATGTCAGAATAGTCATAAGCATCACATTCGTACCTGGTCATATCATCTGCATCGGCTAATTCCCATTCTGATTGGGGATCATATTGTTTGAACAACTTGACATACTTCATCCTTCGCTCCAGTTGCTCTGTAGATAGATTCTCCTTAGCCTTCATGGAGGATGACCTGGTGGTCACCGTCTTCGGAATTGTAGAGTAATCCTTCCTTGGTTTCCTTTTAACTGTGGTAGGCAATACAACCTCACCACAAGTTAGCCTTTCCTTACCACTCACGACCACATCCTTGAAAGATGCACACGCACCACTGCCCAAAGCCTGAGTAGGGGTACCTTTCTCCCCTTCAACCTCAGAAGCACTCCCCCATTTCTTAGACAATTCAGAAGAATCAAAGAGCTTCTGAATTTCCTGATGATAGTCAACACCTTGGTGTGCATCAGCCTGGTCAGAGACATTACCTTGAAAACAGTCAGGGACCACAACCGGAGGGGCAGAGGGGCCACTTTTCTCCGGAGATACATCCACAAACAGACCTTTTCCTTTCATATCAGACACATGAGAATCAGGTTTCCTAGAAGTCATCACATCTACAACAGAGGAAGCTGGAACCTTGAGTGCATCACCACCATGAACAGAAGGCATTGATTTCTTGCGGCAGAGATCTGCTGGATGACCCTTCATTCCACACTCCTCACATGAGACATGCTTCCGACATGTCTCCAAGGAGTGTCCAACAGCCATACATTCATTGCAGAAGAGAGGTTTCTTCTCATATTCAACATCAATTTGAATGTTATCAGAAGGAGTAGAAAGAGTCACCTTATCAACTAATGTAGAACTGAGGTCAACCTCTACCAACATCCTGGAAAAATTACCAAACCGGACATCTTCCGTCTCCTTGTCGAGATGAATCGGAGTCACAATTGATGTGGCAATGTCATGCAAAATCTTCGGATGCCAAAGGACCCAATTCAGCCCATGAAAGCGAACCCAAACATGAGAAAAGAAATTTCTTGCATGCGAAACGTTAAAATACAATGACCATTCATGTAAATAAAGCCAACCAGGTTTTAAAAGTAGGGTTCCTATACTCCAAGCATGAAGTTTCAAATCATCCGAAGGGAACAGACAATGGAAAAAACCCCGACCAAGAGAAACACATTTCCAATTGGAGAACCCCCATAAAATTGAAATTCAGTTACTCAAATCATGAAGCCTCCATGGTTTTTGACCTTTAGGTAGAGCAATGCGTGCAATCAAAGAGTGTTTTCCAATTTTCATCTGCTCAGCAAGAGCTACGGGGTCAGCTTCAACATGAGTAGAGGCACCATTACAGAGGATCCTACCATGACATGAGTCTTTAAACATACCCAGGGAATTAAAACCATTCAACATCGGCCTTGAATCTAAATTCCTTAAAACATCAGCATAAGAATGAGGGGAATTACCACCAGGCAGAGAGGCCAGCCTATCCGGCTTCCCCTTCAAATCAGGCGTCATCCGCACCTCACCACGGCTTACCTCCACTTCATCCGCATGCCGATGGAAATTTTCAGATCTAGCACATAGATCCATATTCGGCTGAGGGAAGATGTGCCACACATCATTAGATCGTGAAGGTATTTCTGTCGCCGACCGCATGAGGGAGTCAGCAGCGAACCGCGATTCAGGCGCCACATTCGCAGATCTAAGGAAGTATGAGGCAAGCTGAGACGAAACCAAACCATGGGTCACCAGAACATCCGTCGGGTTGCGAGAACCAGCAAGCTTCCAAGGATCACGAGCAGGTGAAGACACCGACGCAGACCCGTCGGGGAGGAGAAGCTTGAAGCTGAGGAAGTGCGGAAGAGCCACCACAAAACCCTAAATGCCATCGCCGCCGCTGGAAGTCGTACGCGCAGTCAGTCTCGCCATCATTCCCCCACATATCCCTATTATAGAATACGTATAATAAGGATGATTTTGTTGATGAATAGAAATTAAATTAAAATTTTATTTCAAACATTTAGGAGGAAAATTACATTTTCACTATAAAAATAAACTTCTAAATGAAAATATTCACAACACATTTTTAAAATTAATTTATTTTATATTTTTTTGTAAAATTATAAAATATTTTTTAAAATATTACATGGTCATGATAGAGGGATGTCTTATTCATGTTGTATATGCAAAAACAATGATTCCTTTGGAATTTTGTTTAAAATCCAGACTAGCCTAGTATTGAAAATGGATTGGTGATTCCATAAAAATGTTTTTGTAAATGTAAAAATGTGTAATAATTTGTTTGATAATTTTTTGGGAAATTGTTGATTTTTTTTAATTTTACCTTAATAACATGGATTTTTATGAGATAGGATTTTTGAAGGAAGAGATAAATTATGTCATATATTATTTAAAATAATTATCAATATTATTAAGAACTAAAGAGTAGAAAAATTGTATCATTACATGAAAATAAATTAATAAATAGTTGATGTAAATTATATTTAGTTTTTTATATTAATTTCATATAATTTCTAAAAGGGAGACATAATAAAAAACAATCAAAAAATAATGATGTGATTATGATAAAAACCCTTACAACTTTGATAGAATTGGAATCAGACACCACGTGATATAAATTACAAACAATAAACCATTAAATACCATGAAGATACATATATTCATTATATAACTTATAAAAAGTGAATTATATACACTGCATAAGGAAATTAATTGTGAAAAATTGATATGTATCATAAGAGTATTACTGAGACAAGAACAATTTTCTTCAAGTTTGACAGCCTCTGCATGAGTTTGAAAATCATGTATAATAAATTAATGATTGTTATAAATCTATTATATATTCATAATAATATATCATATACCATATATTATTTACGTATGGTCTTTTTCAACAATTTATATAATATTAATTGTTAAAATCACTTTTTCTAGGGATAATTATTTCATTTTTCAAATATTTTCTAGACTAAAAATTTTGTTCCTATTAATTTGATCATGGAAATGTCATATCCATAATGATAAAAATGATAAAAATATCATATATATTAATTATTTGTTAATTTATTATAATATATTATTGTTTGAGATGGTAAATTGATTAAACTTTTATGTAGAATTTAGGTCACACATATGGATGAATACTTATTCCATTTTTTTATGGACAGAATGAATGAAAAAAATTAACATAAATTAATCGTAATTATTCCATATTTAATATTTATATTAATCAATTTCATCCTTATAATGAACCATGTAATAATCAAATGGAAAAAAATTTGCGTCACTGCATGGAAGTGATAGTTCATATATACTTAGGAATGATGTTATTTTTGTTCACAAGATTATTACTCAAGAACATATATGTGATAATGTATTTTATTAATTTTTATAGGTCCTAAATATCAGATATATTCATTTACGTTAACCTAACTACCTTTCACGTAAATCATAAGTGAATAATGTATTGCATCGTATTGTGATGTGGTAGTTCGCTGTAGCGACTCAGGTTTTTGGCCCTGTCAGACTTTGGAATATTTCTACGAATAATTCCAGAGCTGGGCGCGAAGACGGCGTGCGATTCCGAGGCCCGGTGTGCCCGGAATTAATTTTATAAAAATATTAAGTTTTTTTATACTATGCATTTGGAGGGGGTGTGATATCTCCTAAACGGTAGCTCAGAACGGGAATCTGAGGGCACGGTTGCGTCCGGAACGTGTCGTTTACCCTAGGCGGGGTGTAATCTTTGCGGGCGCGGGCCTGCGGTGAGAAACGCCACCAGGGGCGTTTCCGTAAATAAGTGGCAAGTTGGTGTGCGAGCGTCGGCTCGAATAACTTATGAACGGAGTCTCGGATGAAAAATCTGAGTCCGCCGTTGCGTTCAGAACGGCGCGTTTACCCTAGGGGTGACCTTACTTTTGTTCGCATCGGGCGTCGGGTCCGAGGCTGGTTTGGCGCCGGCGGGCGGCTGATATAAATATCAGCGCCCCCCCCCCCCCCTTTTATTTTTCTTCGCCGTTCTTCGTCGTTCTTCGCCGCCACTCTGCCGAATCGAGCAAACGGAGCGCCCACGAGCTCAGAATTCGACGGCGGACGTTCCAGGAGCACGCAGCGGAAGCTTTGAAGCGCGGATCTGAGGCAGAACGTCGGCGTTTCGCCCGCGAGATAGGCGGTTTGAGTTTTAATCCCCAATCCCGTTTTTGCTGCGTTTTTCTGCAAATTGAAGCCGTAGAAGTGTAGATCGGGTCCCGAGGGTCGCGTAGACGCCTCCGGATCGCAAAACGGACCACCGGGGTGCTCCCGGCGGTCCGCGGAAGATCCGCCGGCGCGGCACCGGCGCGGCGGCGCCGGCGCCGGCGGATTCCGGCGGCCCGCGGATTCCGGCGGCCCGCGGCGGCCCAGCGCGGCGGCGCGCAGCGGAGCCGCGACGGCCCGCGGCCCAGCGCGGCGGCCCGCGGCGGAGCCGCGGTGGCGCGCGGCGGAGCGCCGCCGGCCAGGGCGGGCCGGCGGCGGCGGCCGGTCCGGCCATTTTTTCGCATACGGGGTCTTTAAACCCCCGTATCATGCACCTCGGGAGTCGGATTCGCGTGCCGTTTGCGGCGACGTGACCCTGACGACGAGGCGAACCCTCCGGTATGGGTTCGAGGGTTTAAAGGTTCGGGATCGTGACCCGGGAGCGAGAAACGTCGTATAAAATAAAATTATTTTATTATTTTACGACTTCGGGCCGTTGTAACTTCTACCCGGAGCGTCCGATTGACGTGTCGTCAGTGGCGTTGAGACCCTGATGGTACGACGGACTTTTTGAGATGGTTTCCGGGTGTTGGGTTTGCGAACGGGGTGCGGGCCCCACGAGGCCGGGTTTTGGCGTTTGCGGAGAAACGCAGCTTTTGCACCAGGAGTCCGATTTTGGCAGATGAATAGTCGATCCTGTGTGTTTTTTCGAGAGGATCGCAATGGTGCGATCCGTTCGATGAGTTTCGGAATCCAGGCGTGGGCCCCACCCGAGCCGGCCTTCGGTGAATAGTACCTTTTTCACCGGGTGTCCGTTTTGGGCGAGTGAGTAGTCGATTCCGCCTGTTTTTCCGAGGGGATCATCGTGGTATGGTCCGCTCGATGGGTTTCGGGATCGTTGTGTGGGCCCCGCACGAGCTAGCTACGGTGAATAGTGCCTTTTTCACCGGTGCTCCGTTTCGGGCGAGTAAGCAGCCTATCCTGCGAGTTTTTCTGCGTGGAACGCGATGGTGGCTTCGGTTTTGGCCTAGGAGGTGCGCAGTGTGGCGTTGTGGCGGGTCGCTCGGGTTAGCGACGTTTGGACCAGCAGTGGTTGAGGGTTCTCCCTTGGTTCGTTCCCACGAGGGTTCGTGTGGCATCACAACCTTCGTGTGGGTTTGTGATCCTCTCGTTGGGATGTTTAAACTGTTAGAGTTGTGGTATCCCTCCGGTGGGCCCGAAGTGGATCCTCTAGCATCTTTACCCTAGATCAGGTTCTTGGTATCGCTGTGACCACCTATTTCACGGGCAGCGATCCCCTATCTAGCAGGTTAATCCCGTAGGGTTTGTGGCATCATCGGGAATATGATCCCCTACGTGGTGGGTCGTGCACAGTAGGGTTGTGGCATCGTTGGTTATACGATCCCCTACTTAGCGCTTGATGTCGGTAGGGTTGCTGTATCGTTGGTTATGCGATCCCCTACTCAGCGCGTGGTTTCGGTAGGGTTGCGGCATCGTTGGTTCGATCCCCTACATCGCGAGTTATACCAGATAGGGTTCCGGTATCGTCGTGACCATCTTTATATGGACGATGATCCTCTATCTGAGTGTGGAGCTTCTACCGAGCGACAGATCGGGTTGTGGCATCCCCCAGCGGATCCTGGGTGTGATCCCCTATCTGTGAGAACTACGTATGTCAGATCGGGTCGTGGTATCCCCCAGCGGACCCTGGGAGTGATCCCCTATCTGTGAGCTACGTATACCGGAGTGGGTCGTGGTATCCCCTACTGGACCCTAGCGGCGATCCCCTATCCGTGGAGTTTGGTGGTTATGGTGTTCCGGTGATGTTTCCTCAGTGATGCTATCCGATGAGCGTGGTCTCACGGGTGAGCGTCTGAGATGTTTGCGAGTATCCCGATGGAGTGTATCTCTCGGATGAGTGTCATCTGGTATGACAGTGTTCGTGGTGTACTCTCCTGGTTGGGACAGTTGCTGGTGATGAGGTCGGTACCTCTTGTGGCTTTGTGGCGTGAGCTGTGTATAACTGGATTGTTCAAGGTGTATGTATGGGCATACACCTGAGCTGAGCTGAGCTGACTAGTTGTGTTTAGCCGAGGATGGTCACGGGATGGAGTTTCTCTCTCGTCTGGGTTCCCTCTGGCTAGGTTGAGCGGACTGTTGCCTTCAGTTGCTCCCTTGGGTTTTGGGTTTTTGGGGTGCCTACTGAGTATGTTTATACTCACCCCTGCACGGGCTTTGCCCGCACATGTTTGTGTCTTGTGCAGACCACAGGCCTTTTGACGGAGTCCCAGGAGGACCCGGAGCAGGCGGAGCTTTGTGAGCTAGTTGAACGGGGTGTTTACCGGAGCTGTGCCGAGCGAGATTTCCGGCGGGTGTTTGTGGCAGCGTTCCCCTTCTTCAGAGCAGGTTGGACGCGCTTTGTAGTTTCCTTTTGGTGGGCCCTGTTTTGCCCTTGTACTTTTGCTGTTGCACTCTGGTTTGGGATAGATTGTATGCATGCATTTACTTTTCTGTTTCTATATCTCTGCACTGTTGCATGGAGGTGTTTGTGGGTGCGTGTGTACAGGTACCTTAGGCTAATGCCTCCCATGTGTGTGATAGCCTACTCGGCGCTAGTCTCCAGCCCCTGGCCTATTGGAGGCGGGCTTGGGGAGTCACGGCTCGAGCCCCGTTGGGTCGGGTCGTGACATTCGCTGTAAGGATGAGCGATGTTATCATATCTCACAAACTATTGAAATTAAAAAGAGATTTGTGGTATTATAATTGATAAATTTTTATAAGGTCATGAATAACAAATAAGTATTTTAAATACATCATTATATACAACCTTTAATTGTTTTTATGGAAGATAAATTATATTTTTCCTGAGGTGATAGTTTATTGTACACAAGTTCGATGATTTCATTTTTAATTTGATGAAAGTTGATTTGAAAGTGGCTTATTCAATTAACATAATAAATTAAAATTATTTAGGATAAAATTTTATTATCTTATTATCTTATTTTAATATGCATTAAAGGGTGTGTAATAATAGATAAAACACATACTCACTTTTAAGAATTTTACATTTTATTCAGAGAGGAACGTTTTTAATACATACAGCCTATATAAGATGGATTCCAAAACAAAATTAGGAAGATTATTTGTGGTTGGGGGTAACTTATGGTTTTTGGTATTTATTTTCATATATAATTATTTCTTTAGGTGTAAATAATGGAATACTATGGGTTTCATTTTATATACTATGGAGAGGACACACGTATAATATTTGAAAAAACAAATTGATACCCACATTTTTCTAAAAAAATACTTCTAAAGGTGTCATTATCCATATTTATAGGTTATAAATTCATTATAAAACCATACAATGTATTCTGAAAATGGATTCATTCATTTTTAACACATGTCTCATTATTTGAATCCACTGCTAAATTTATTTTTACCTTATTCATGATAATTAATTTTTATTAATTAACTATTCATTTTGATTAAAATATTATATATTATTAAATAATATGTAATATTGTGATTAACATTATATAATACATATTTCAAAGTTAATCTTACATACGTGATGAAATGAAATTTAAAATGATAAAACAGATGAAAAGAAAGATCAGTTTTCCAAAAAAAATATAGAATATTTTAATATCTAAATTTCAACAAAAATTGATTAAAATGAAATAAATTAATTAAATTATAATATAATTGATATGATTATTATTTAAAATCATTTTAAAATATAATTTTCCTTTTAAATAATTTAAATTAAAATTTAGTTTCCAACAAAAATCATTATTTTTTACTATACATTAAAAAATTATCAAAATTTAATACAAAGATAATTTTAACATGTAGATTTATGATAAAATTATTATTTATATTTTTTAAATGTTTTAGTAAATAATTTTAATCCCTATTTGAAATTTTAAACTATTTTTTCATTTATAAAAAATATAGTTTTTAAGAAAACATTTATTTATCTTTCAAAAGGTTCTTATTTTACTACTAATTAGTATATATCAATATAATTTATATGATATATGTCTAAAAATATTAATTGAATAATATATTTTTTACAATTCCTACCATCCTTCTTAAATTTTATGTTATAAAGGCCATGTTTAAATAATAATTTTTATATATATTATCATATTTCATTCAGACCTATACATGGGGGATTGAAATCTAAAGAGGAGATTGAAATTATTTACAAATTAATATATCTTAAACTCACGAGGTGTTACATTCAATTATAATATTGGTGTCATGTGTCATATGCACTATCAAATATGATATTACTTATTAAAAATCATGAGGATTTGCAATCATAATAATTTGATAAACATTGAGTATGAAAAAATATCATACTAACAACAATATAGAAATATAATATTTTCCCATTTATTATCAAAAGAGGGCATGTAATCACGAATTAAATTACATATTACATGTAAAAATATTATTGAGTCTTGGGATAACAAATCTGATCCATGGGGAGTTAAAATTTTCATGTGGCATATAAATCGAAAATTCCCCTAATTCATAGAAAAATAAAGACTAGTGGCCCTATGATAAGAATGGTGTATCATTATTTTTTGGAGGTATGAATGAAAGATAACCTATTCTTTTGTCAGAAACATAGAACAATTATTTCCTTCTAATTCATGATAATATAAAATAAGGCATTTTTTATAATATATCATGAGATAGAAAACATTAACCAATAAATTAGTGTATAATTCATTACCCCACCGGTGATTATCCATACATATTTGTGAAATAATATATATATATATATATATCAACACATCATGAAAACCCATGGGAAGAAAATTATTTTCTCATCATCATTAAATAGTATCATATGACATGTTACAAAAATTCAATTAGCTAATACAAAAACACTAATCCCAAAAATTGAGTATTTCAAATAAACATGTTGGTTCATAAACCATAAATCTATTGGATTTAGATCACTAAGGAGAAAAATAGAAGCTAAATAATTAAAATGATGTGTTGGTAACCGTTTTATAACATTTTGGTTTATATAAAAAAGTATGACAGAGATTGAAGATTCATTTTCAAGAATATAACCTAAAAACACATTTAAACCCTTTCTTGAAAATGAATCCATGTAATGTAGTTCTAAAATGATATTATTATTTTAAATAATAAATGTGGATTAGAATATAAAAATATGAAACATAATGGGAAATCACTTTTTATATTTTGAAAATATGTTTATTGAATCCCACAATGTAAATATTGTGATAAATCATTTATTGGAAAATATTTAAATACATATTTAAAAATTACAAATAAAATTAATTCTATTATTTGAAAAAGGGATGGGAGAACATTATTTGGGACACTAAATATGGATATGAAATAAAAAAGGTTATCATATAGAATGAATTTTAATTATTCATTACATCATCATCTTTTTTGATGAAATATATTCATAAGTCTAATTACATATAAAAAATCATTATAATATTATCATAGAAAAAAATAAAGAAAATCAGGTTATAATCATATTCTAGAAGGAATCAATATGTCTCATGAAAAGAAGATGATTTATGAAATTCCCTTACCTTAATTCAATACTACCAATAAAGTTATTGTACCACATGGAAAATAAAATAACATTCTTAATCCAAAATTTATATCCTTTTTTACCAATATCAATTTAATAATTTCATTCATATTTATTATCTAAATGTATATTAATTAGTTTATATCTATTTTCAATATCGTCTGAGAGTAATCATGACTGTCTTGAACTAGTTTTGTAATAGCGATGTTGTTATTCATTCTTTTATCAATGTTAATAACTCCCAAATCATTGTATTTTTTGTCATGATTCATTATAAATATTTATAATATCCTAATTTCATTGTACTTCAGTGTCAATTATAATAAATAACGATTATATCAAAGATAAGCATGTTTCGAGGATTTTTAATGAATGAGTACTAGTATCTTAATTAATAATTTTTATTCAAATTTTATTCATAAATAATTAATATCAATACATTATTAACATCATTACATAATAATTTTTAAACAATTATTTTCTAATAGTCATACATGGTATTATTTTATTCCACTGTTCAAGTAGGTGGTTAGACCAACCCAAACATGAGTATAACGTAATTAATGGATGATTACTTTTATGAAAGTGGTTTAATTTGGAATAATATAATAATTATTAAAACATAATGATATTATTTATATATTTTTAAAGTTTTGAATATAATTTGAATAAATTATAATAAATAATTATATGAATGAGGAAAATTAACATATGATACATCGTGGATATATATGTTTACCCAAACATAAGAATACCATTATTGCTTTTCTTATTAGAATATGTGAAAGGTGGAAAATATTCATAACCATACCATAATAACATTAATTATACATAAAATAATGATTTATTTATATATTAATTACAAAATATTGAATCAAAATGGAATCATGAAAATAAAATTAATTTTGGAATGATCATTACACATGTTGATAACATGATTTTTCCCTTCGAGGGTACAAATAAAATGGGGGTACTAGCCCAAAATCAAAATATTAGAATCTAATAGATGTTGAATAGTGTTATCGTGTATGTAAAATTATTGATGATCAAGGGGAAATCGAAATTTCAGCGGTCCCTATTTGGTGGGGAGAGGTCTCTTTCACAAGTTGTTAAAATAACCTTTTTTAAATATTTTATCTTAATATAAATATTGATAAATAATTATAGTAAATGTTTAAATAATAATGAAAAAAAATAACTGGGATATATTTTGGCCCAAATAATTAAATAATACTCATTTATAAACATTTCTATCATGTTTGTCATTTTACATATTTGGTTTTCCATCTTTACCAATTTTTGGATTTCACCATAGTAACTAGTTCCAACATATAAAAATAAATTATTGTGAAGCAATATCATTATTCTTATTAAATAATATTTACATTATAATTAGAAATATTAAAAAAAAATTATATACCTTTTTTAAAATTTATAAAAATAATTTCTATTTAACAAATGTATAATGTACTAAAAACAATTTAATAGATTAATATCACTAAAGATAAAAAATATAAAGTATTTGTTTGTACAATTGAGTAAATATTTTTAAATTTAGAATTTTTTTTATAACTACTTCTTTACTTAAAAATTTGATTCATAAATTTCTATTTCAAACTTATATACTAATAATATACTAAAAGTTGATATATATTTATAAACATTTTTTTGAACCTAAAATTTAATATTTTAAAATAAACCCCAAATTTACAATAGAATAATATTTTCATGAAAAATATATAAATGAATAACATTTTGATATATTCATATTCTAAAATTTATGAATTTTAGTTTTAAATAAACTCATAACATACAAGGAAATTGTGTTTTTCTAGGGAAACATCTTTTCAAAAGGATAGAAGTTTTTATTAATATTATCTACGAAACACTAATAAAACTATAATTAATTAATTAATATTTTATTTTTTTATATCATTATTTTTCAATAATATACATATATAATTTAAATAAACATACAATCTATGAAAAGATACATTTTAAAAAATTGATTTTTAAGCATAGAATTGGCTTTTTAAATTTGTATATAATTTTTTTTATATTGATTTATATATATTTCTTAATATAGTAATTACAATTCATGCCCTTTATTTTTATCGATACTTATTAATTATTATAATTTATTTTACGGAATCATGGTTTCATTTTAGTGCCATAATAAAAATTATATAATTGGTAAACATAATAATTGTTTATGGAAAGTAGATTGTAAACATTTTTTTGTTACATCCTAATTGAGATTATTTTTTCCATAGAAATTTAATTATTACTATTAAGTGATATTTTTTGGGAATCCTTAATATATACAATTCTTAGGAATTAATTTCATATGACTATTCATTCTCACTTTCATATGTGTGAAGAGAGACCTAATTTGTTACCTCAAAATAGAAATTTATAAAATGTTGATTTTTCCTCTAATCGTTTCTTCTATGAAAACCAATATTATTAGATTATATTATTCACAATAAGTACATAGTCATAAATGTATTAATAAATTTCCAATGGTTGATTTTTAGATTTTATTTTCCTATCTTGGTAATTATCAAATATAATTTGAAACAATATTCATTCACTACCTAATATCACATAAAATATGACTAAAGGAAATAAAATATTGTTTAATAGTATTAGCATTAATATAAACATTTATTATAAAGGATTTTATATTTTGGATACAATGATCATACCATATAATTTTTTATTTTTTATTCCACGTCAATTAATTTTTGGTTTTTTTATATTCTTCGATTCCGAATAGTGGGAGGAATGTGTTCCTCATTACATATCATTTTCAAAAACAACTTATATTGATTTTTTTTCTTATGATTTCCCCCAATAAGGATTTTCCGGGTGTCCATCATCAATTTTACCCCTCTAATGTCTGAATTAACATAGATAATTATATAATTGATCACATTTAATAATATTTACTAGAAGTGGTACCTATAATTAAACTATATTTCCATTCATTATGTCCATTATGATTTTCAATTTTTCTAATTAGATAGTTTATCTATTACATCCATATCCACTTATAAAAAATATCTTATATTCAATAATACAACAACATTAACAATGCATACCACATTTTAGTCGTGATTAAAATAGATTCTTATTTATGTCATTAGCTTCATCATTAGAAATTGAATGAGAATCCTACCTTACATTGATTGTATGTTTCAAAACAATATTATGTTAAAAATTTTAATCATAATTCACAATGTCAAATTTATCATACTCCTAAAATTTCTCTCTAATGATCACATCCTACAAGGTTACTTCATATGAAAATTTACACATTATCTATGGAATATGTTATTAACAAGGTTCCTTCGACCATTAACCATTATTAAAACCAAAAATATTTTTTCCTGACTGAAGTAAAATTAATACCATGAGATAATTATTATATGAAATATTAAAACTCAAAATGTCTTTTACATAAAAAAATTAATTTTTTTTAGTTCAACATAAATCAATCTCAGTTCAACCTAGGATTCCATAGGTTTATTTTTTTCATATCCCACAACCAAATTACATATCATAATAAATACTTACTCATGGTTTATTAATAGAATATAATTAATGAAATAATACCCATTTGGAATTTCCAATTATATTAGTAGTATTATACCCACACTACATTATCTAAATAAATATAATATTGATAATTTACTAGACTTTTTTAGAGTTCATACCCTGAGCTGTATCTATGACATAGCCTCATCACATTCTAATATATAGAATAGGGAAAAAAATTATAAATCCACTAAATATTTAATTTACTAATACATAAGTATATAATCGTATACATTGATGAAAAATATTTTAATTAGCCTTAGGGTTTCAAAAAAAATCTTTTCATCCTCATCTAAGAAGTATGTAAAGTAAATCCATAAAAATAACAAACGTGAATCTGATATAAAAAACCCAAACTAAAATTATATTTATTTTACATATCATCTATAAGGTAATCATTAAAACTAGTAAAAAATATAACAGTCATGAGAATATATGGTTTGGAGTCATTAATAGCTATCTATATAAGATACTAATTTAATGATAATTGGGATCATTCGTCTATAATTGACCCACACTAAACTCCCTTCTTAACATCTCATAAGTTATATCAGTTTTTAAAACATTAGGATTTTAAAACTATGAAATGTTGTGTAATTAGATAGTAATTATGATACATATTTATAAATGGATCATTAAATGGCTAGATCATAAGCATATGGTAAAACATGTGGATGAATAATTTTTTTAAACATGTCATAATATGTTTTTTTTAAATTAGGATATTAAAATATTAAAAAAATTATGAAAAAAGTGTGTTGAATCTTGTGAAAAATAAATGTAATACATTGGGTATAATCATTGGAATATAGAATAAGAAATTTCACATGATTTTGAGTAATAGAATAAAGATTATTATTACCACATATACTAGCACCAGGAATCATTATACTATTATATTATTTAAGATGTGATAATATATATATTATAAGGATAATTGAAGAATCCCACAAATTTAATTTTTGAGCGTATATATGAAATAGCATTCTATGTTATCTAATTAGAAATAATACATTAACCAATTAATTAGAGGTAGATATATGACCCTACCCATCATCATCAGAACATTTTTATTTCATATGATATCCATCATTTGACATATCATTAAATCCAATTAGAAAAAAGGGGTTTCAAATAAATTCAAAATTTTATCATATAACATGATATCAAAAGTAGATCAGTTAAAACCAAAATTTAAATCACCGAAAAAAGGAATTATAATTTTCCTTTACAAAATCATACTTCAAATATAACTCAATTGGGGTTAGGTAATTAATTTGTAAAATTTAAAGGAAACTAAGAAAATGATCTTTTAGAATCCATTTCATAACATTTTTGTATAATGATGAAAATTCAGATCACATTAAAAAAACATTTTTAAGGAGTTAACAGGATAACCCTTTTAAAACACAACATTGAATCAAATAAAAATAATTAATTGTTATAATGGAAATAAAAATTTTATATATGAAATTTTGAGTAGAATTATAAAATAAGAAATGAAATATGTTATCATTTTTAAATCTTTCAAAAATACCATTATTTCAACCGACATCATAAATATAGTGAACAATATTTCAATCTATTTGAGCTATATAGAATTTTAAAAATTTATTGAAATAAAAATTTGTTTTTTTTTTCAAAATAAATAATATAAATTCATTATCTAGAATATTAAGTATGCTTATATAAGAAAAATATCTCATTCGAAATTAATTTGATTAATTCTTAATATTATAATCTATTATGATTAATGAAATAATAAATGTAATTACCTAAATATAATGAGGAAAATTGTTATAATATATCCAATGATAATTAGAGAACTATATTATTATATCGATAATGATGAACGAGTCATTATAAATCAATAAGATAATTTTATTCAAGAAACCTAGTTACCTTTATTCAATATATAAACTAATGTTATTGAATATCCAATGTAAAAAATAACTATATTAGTTACATTTACTAGAATATAATTCATATATATGGTCTTCAATGAACATAATTTATAATTATCCTGTATATGTATATTACTAAATTATTATTTATTTTCAATTTATTTTGTGAGTCCTCTTGATCATTAAAAACTATTACGGTAATATTGGTGTTTCTTTTCATTATTCTTAAAAATATAATCATATCATGATCATTAAAGGTACTAGAATTTATGATTTATTATTATCTATTAATATAAAATTCAATTCTATTGGATTTTTTTGATAATATCCATAAATCTAAAATAAGTGAAAGAATTATTTTGGTGATTTTTATAAGAATTAAGTTCTCTCTTAATTATGTTTTTTAGTCAAACACAATATTATTCTAATGAATTGATTATGTATGTGGTTAGACTGACCGAAAAATGAACATACCATAATCATAACATCACACACAATTATAGTATAACACTTATTCATATTTATGTATATTTATGAATTTATTTGTAATTTTACATTAGGATGAATGAAACGTCTTATTTCATATTCAACATGAAACAATCAGTGTCTCTAAAATCATGTGTTTTACTTAATATTTAGTGACACTAGAAAATAATATATGGTTAGTGTTATAATTTAATGTGGTATTTATTTCCTAGTCATTGTATTCAAATAAATAAATTAAACTAACTATATTGTGTTTGTATATGTTTATAAGCTTTTTTAACATTAATTAGATTCATTTTAGATGATTACAATAAGAATAAATTCAATTTTGACCCTCAAAAGATATATATTTTTAAAATCTATTTTTACAACCTTTTAAAGGAGAATCCATTTAGAGTTGAATTTTTTGAACTTTTATTGATGTTATATGTCAAAATAAAAATCTATTTTTAATTAGAAACAAGAAAACTAGGTTAGGATTAATTTCGGTATTTTGTTGTGAAGTTTCTTATTTTAAAGAAGAATAAAATATATTGAAATTTAATGAAAAAACTCCATTTTCATATAATTTATTTATAAGAAAAAATTATAATGATTAATTATTTTAAAGTTTAATTTGATTATATTTTATCAATATACCCACTTCTTTTTATTAGATTCAATTTCAATTTGAAAATGAATATAAATACATAGCATTCTTTTGAATGTGTTTAGATTAAAACTACACTTTCAAATCTCATATTCATAAATAAATTTAAATTATTTCAATTTCAGTTATAGGAATTGGGAAAATTGTATTTCATATTTTGTATCAGAATAATTTATAATCTATAATAAAGTTAAATTAAATTTTATCAAAAAATTTAGTTAATGTGATTAAGAATATTTATTTTGTTTCAGAGGATAATTATATTATTATGGGTTTAAAAATTAAACATAAGGGACCAAATGACCTAGAAAATTTTCTAAAAACCATGGGATGACCATATTTTGACCTGATAGTTAATTTTTTTTTGGACTATTATTTTATGAACATTACATGTGAATAAAATGGGTAGAATTTACTTTCAAAAAATTTAAAATAGTGTTACTCCTCCTCCAGTATAAGAAAAATCTCACCACTCATTGTTCCTTGCATCTCTGAAGAAACATTGTCTAGACCAATATATCCCCACATATCACCTCAAAATCCCACCCTATATTCGTATAAGCCCTACTAAGCATAGTAAACCATCCAATGATTCCCTTTGGTGCAATCCAAATGGAGATGCTTAAATTAGAGGTAACTCCCTTTCTCAAGATCTTTAATATATTTTTTATTATCTACTTCCTCAAATATGATTTCTCCATGAAAAAATAATAACATCAAAATCATAAATATATTGTATTTTTGTTAGGATAATTTTTCTAACTATACATAATCATAATTCCATCTAATGGTTCATGATCGTACCATTGTTTTATATGGTGAACAACCGCCTCACAAAACGATGTTGTTTGTTTTTCCCATTAACACCTTCCATGGGTGGTAATTTTTATGGAAAAACATCCTATAAATATTATATATATCATTATTATTATGTATTTATTCTTTAATAATTATTTTATAACATATTCCTTTATATATTATATTCTATATAAAAAAGATAATATCGTTTGTGGGAATGTGGAATGTCGACTGCCCAAAACAATGTGACACATTCACACACTACATGGAACATATTATTGATGGATTTAATTAAATATATGTGACATAGATAACATATATATGATATTAATGAAATAATTACCTTTCTTGAAATATAACAATTAATTTTATTTAACACTTTTCCACACAAAATGAAAGTGATAACATCATTCGTGGATGTTTGGACTATTGTCCCATCAAAGCATATTTACTCCTTTTACGTCACAATAAGTATTTATATATATATATATGATAAAATAATTAAGAATATATGATATAATGATAATTTTTTAACAATAAGTTATTATATTCATGCTTTCCATAATGATCATTGAAAAATGAGAACATTACTCAAGAGTATGTGTGACCTTCCATCTCCATGATTGTAATTTTGGTTCATTTTTCTTAAACATCACTCGTGATTGGGTTTAAAAGTCTAATTTATGTTTAAATGATAATTATTTCATGGGTATATTTCTGTAAATGTTCATATAGTAACACCATTGACCAGATCTATCCAACCAAAGTCCTTTTGACATATAAAATGAATATGTTAAAAACTCCCAATATATACTTAATAATTGTATTAATCATTATAATAAGTGAAATAAAATTAAAAATATCTTAGAAAAAAGTTATCAAGGAAGTATCAAATTAATATAATTTTATTATTAATTAAGTTAAATACACATGTGAACACTCAGATCCATGTTAAAATATTTTCTCTCAATCTTCATTCATTGAGGAACATATTGATTATATTTACCTTTATTATTTTATAATGTTTATATACATCCCATTTAACATTATATATCCTTATTTTATAAATTATCATGTTAAAAAAGGATTTATAAAAGTTTATTCATTAATGTAGATTATTATTTGAATGTTCAATGTTGTATTTGATGCTTTGAATATTTAAAGATGCAATATTTTTCTCACATTGATATTATTGATATTGTTTTTCATAATTATTTTATATGGATATAAAAATGTTTATAATTTTTTTTTATATTTTTAATTTCCATTAAATATTTCAGAAAATTAATCCTTTGACATGAATTATATAGAACATTTTGATAAACGATAAAAGGTTGTTCTATTCATAATGTACATCTCAATAATAACTTTTCTACAACTATGAGAATTATGTTAAAATCTGGATTCCATTCCATGGTTTCATTTTTTCCTAAATTAAGAAAACTCTTTTCCTTTATTGGTATTTTTTATTAAAAATTGTTTTTTTAATAAGGATTTACTATTGTAATACATTGAAATATTTCTGTTTGATTGAACTTTTAATTTCATTGGTGAAATGTAGAAAATTTAAAAAATTTATTTGTTATTATTATATTAATTGTATATGTAAATTTAATGGGTGGTTTGATAAAAACTAATGACTAGTGGTTCCGTGATAAACCAATTATTGGTGGGTCTGTGATATCCCTATAATGTATTGGTTATGGATGTCAGATGTTTAGTTATTCCCTTTATAAAAGTGACATGTATGGAAGTTCGCTGTATGGTTATTCCACTTATAATTGTCACGACCCGTCCTCAGGGCCCGTGCCATGACTACCCCAATCTCTCCTTCCATTGGCCAGGGGTTGGCGACTATCACCAAGGCGTAAATCCCAAAAAAATGGAAGGCATTGCCTTTAAAATTAAACAAACCCCATAGAGTAAGCCAGAAGAAGTAAACACTATGTAAACTGAGTACAGGTATGTGCGGAAAGTAAATGGGCCAGAATACAAATCACAACTGATAGTAAAGTACAACTGTAAAGAAAGTACAACAACTGAAAGTAAAGAAGCAACGTGGAGTCGTCCACTGGTACTCCCACCTGAAGGGTGGGTACAGATAGCCACCTCAGCTCCTTGGGTCCAACCGTCCGCTGCGTGTATGTCCCGCCCAGTGGTCCACCTCCAGGTACTGACTACTCCAATAGCCTCCACCATGATCATCGATGTCCGTCGTCCGCATCCAACACAACGTAGTGCGGGCATAGACCGTGCAATTGTGAGTATACGCTACTTAGTAGGGACCCTGACACCCCTGAAGGTCTCCCAGAATCGACAAAGGATAATCCACAAATGAAAGATACAATCACGAAGTAACATCTGACACTACTTAGGTATATGCCCATACATATACCTAAGTCATCAATTCTAGTTCAGCTCCAGCATCCGAGCCCATGTTCGATCACGTCCACACAGGATAGCACAACACAATCCACATAGGAAAGCAAGACAATCATATCGAAGATAAGGATTGAATGTCATGACTCAGCTCACACAAGATATACTTCATCGTAAGATGATAGAGATGATCAGATGTAGCCACTAATTCATCTTATTCATCGGACCCACACAAGATCGTTAGGTACTAACCCCCGCATTGACCCACAAAGGATCGATAGGTACTAACCCCCGCAATGTCCCGCAAAGGATCGATCGGTACTAACCCCCGCAATGACCCACAAAGGATCTGACCCACAGAAGATCAGTATGCACTGGCCCACAGAGGACCACTAAGCGCTGACCCATATAGGATCTGACCCACACAGGATCGGTAGAACTGATCCACGTATGATCGGTGAGTGCTATAGTCATCATCGTCGAATCCACAGAGGATTTCTGTACAGTCATTATCGTCGCCGCAGTCTCAGCCAGCTCTAAGGTTCCTACACACCGCATGCTCGTTCGGGGGGGGGGGGGGTCTGCTCCATGAGTCGAGGGGTTGACACATCAATAGGCACGATGTCCGGAGTTGATGTGTCTCAAAGTTTCGTATCGTCAACAGGAACTCAACGAGATAGACAGTGCATCAATCGGACGCCCGGTCTGAGAGTTATTGGCTTTTTGGTCCCAGGGGCCCGATTGGTTTTTAAGTTGAAACGAACTCGACCGTACTCCAACAGTGTCCAAACCTCGAGCGGAGTAAGATAAAAGGTCCGTCTCTCTAAGAGGAATCCATCAAAGTCGATGGCACGTCAATCGGATGTGCGGAGCTCAAGTTATAAGTGTTTCCGCTCCGGGGTCCCGATTGGTTTTCTGTACGAACCAACTCAGCCAAACCCAATGTTCCTTGAAAACTTGAGTGTAATATACCGAAACGACCGCCTTGATCCAAGGATCACATCGCAGCTGATAGTGCATCGATCAGAGATCCGAAGCCCATGTTATGGGAAAAATACAGAAAGAGGTCTGGAATAGGGGGTTCGGGCCCGGTCTGACCCGTCCCGATACCCCCCTGGGTCATCCTGAACCAGGCTGCCCGACCCGATTTCGGGTCCGGCCCACTTGAGCACAGCCCGGCCTGGGCACGACCCGGCCCAGCGCGCTGGCGCGGTCCGCTGGCCAGCTCGGCTGCCGAGCTGAACGGATGGGGGGGTGCTGCCCCCTATTTAATGAAACACGGCCCCAACATGGGGGGCCGCTCCTCCATCCAGCCGGGGGTTATGAAACCCTGGTCTCCCCCCAGAACGGTCAGCCCGCTCCGGCTGGCCGATTGCTGTCGCCACAGGACTGGTGCGGTCCCGTCCCCCTGCTCCGACGACGGCGGTTGAAAGTCGGTCGCCGCTCCCAGCTCTGCCACGGACACAGGCCGCGGCCTTGGTCTGACTGGCACCGCGTGACGGCGTCGCGCCCCTCCATCGAGGCCCCTCTCCGGCAGCGGCCTCTTCGAGGTTCTCCGGTGTGGCGTGACGGCTCCACGCCCCTTCGTTTTGGTTCCCTCATTTTCCCACAAGGTGTGATGGCACCTCGCCATCTCTTTTCCAAACCACAACAAGGACAAAAACAAAAAATAAGGGAGTAGGGCCAGCCGTGTTTGTGCGGTCCGGCCCCCTCCCATTAATTGATAGCAAGAAGCTAAAATATTAACGAAGAACGTCCAAAAATTCACGAACATACAATCAAACCCCTACCTCGAAGATTGTTAAACAAAGGCTTGTCACAGAATTTAACATCATAGAATAAGGTGTCGCGGAATTGAACATTGCGGAAGAAGGTTCCGTACACGTTGATGGAGATCGTCCGAGGAGGAACAGTGTCTCCCTTCTTTTGACGTGGAAAGAAGGAACGAAGGAATGCACATCGGTGTTCTTCACATTCTTCAAGGAAGAAGATGAATATTCTTCAAGAGTTTAAAATCTCCCTTCTCAAAACTCCACACAACGAGTCCAGCCAAAATAAAATAAGACTCTCCTTATTTTATTAAAGCATGTAGGGTATTTCAAAAATACAAAATTCAAAAATAATACACATAATTAATTAAACTTATGTTTTCATATTAAAAGGAGGGTTATGGGAGTTTGAGAATATGAAGGGGTGGGGTTCGTGTGGTCCCTACCCCACAAATATCCTAACTAGGTTATTTCATCAACTTCCACACAATGGATATAACCACTTAGTAAAATGAAATAAAATTGTAGATCAATTTTATTTTACCTTCCACAATTTTTAATTACTCCTCCCGAGAAAACGCAACCCCAATAAAGGTCTTCTTAAGAAATTACTGGCGTTGCAGTTCCATCTGTGTCCTCGGATTTCGATTCCATGCACCGGTTCAAAAGTTAGAAAATCTTGCTCGTTCGTTCACTGAATGTACCCGAGCTAAATTTTGGTAAATGATTCCAGGCACACCGGGCCTCAGAATCAGGTGCCGTCAGAAAATGCATTCTTGTAAAATCCCAAAAAAAATTAAGAAAAAAATTTACCTTGAATTTTATGGGTCTTTACATTACTCCCACTTCAGGGCTTTACATCCCTGTAAAGATATATCAAAAACTTGGGAAACTAAAGTTGGTACTGTGCACGCATTTGAGCTTCCTGCTCCCAAGTGCTCTCAAGGAGGTTCCCGTGATGCCATCTGATCCGCACTAGAGGAATCAACCATCCACATAGTACCCGCTACTGTCGATCCTCGATCTCCACCGGGACCTCCGCAAACGTCGCTCCATAATCAATGTCCATCTCCCCATGGTTGATGATATGCATCGTGTCTTGCACGTATCTCCTCAGCTGAGACACGTGGAAGACGTCGCGCACCCGGTGCAACTGAGGTGGTAGAGCCAGGCGATAAGCCACCTCTCCAATCCTGCTGAGGACCTGGAAGGATCCGATGAAGCTTGGAGATAATTTCCCACCTCGGCCAAATCTCCATAATCCACGTCGAGGTGAGACCCGTAAAAAATGTGTCTTTCATCCTCGAACTCTAATGGCCTCCGCCTCCTGTCAGAATTAGACATCTGCCAGCTCTGAGCTGTCCTCATCCGCTCCTAGATGACCTAGACCTTCTCCATCGTGGCCTGGACCATCTCCGGTCCCACAAGTGCTGACTCCCCAGGGTCTGTCCAGCATAGAGGTGATCTCCAAGGTCGTCTGTACAGCGCCTCATATGGTGCCATCCCGATGGTGGAGTGGTAGATATTGTCGTACGCGAACTCCACCAAGGGTAGGTGATCCTCCCAACTGCGACCAAATTCGAGGACACATGCACGAAGCATGTCCTCGAGAGTCTGAATGGTCCTCTCCATCTGACCATCCATCTGAGGGTGAAAGGCAGTGCTCAGACGTAGCTGCGTCCCAAATGCCTCCTGAAACCCCTTCCAAAGCCGGGAAGTAAAGCGAGCATCTCGATCAGAGACGATTAATGATGTCACACCATGTAGCCATACAATATCCTGAACGTATAGACATCCCAAGCTCTCCATTGAGCCCTACTCTCTGATGGGTAAAATGTGAGCCGACTTGGTGAGTCGGTCTACAATCAGCCAAATGGAGTCGTGACCTCTGTAAGTGTGTGGATGTCCAGTCACGAAGTCCATAGATATCTTGTCCCACTTCCACTCCGGGTCCTCCAAGGGCTGTACCAGGCCTGCTGGTACCTAGTGTTGCGCCTTCATCTGCTGGCAGGTGAGGCATCGAGAAACGAACTCTTCCACAGCCTTCTTCATACTCGTCCACCAGTGTTGTCGTCTGAGATCCTGGTACATCTTTTCCACTCCAGAATGTACCGCTAAAGGGGAAGTGTGAGACTCTCTCAACACCTCCTCCTTTAAGGTAGCTAGTTCCATGGTACATCCTCTAAAAAGGACGACGTTCTCTCCTCCCATAGAGAATCCATCAGGTGACTGTCCTGAGGATATCTGTGCATGTCATGTCTCACAGTCAACATCCCCACATTGTGCCTCTCTGACCCACTGTAGTAGTGGAGGAGTGACTGTGAGTGACTACCGAAAGGATGCTCCATCACTATCCATGAAGGATATCTGCAAAGCGGCTAGCTTCTCTGTCACCTCACCAAGTAGTTGGATGCTCGTCCACCTGCTGAGGGAATCAGCTACTACGTTCCCCTTTCCAGGAGTATAGACTATCTCAAAGTCATAGTCCTGGAAACACTCAAGCCATCGCCTCTATCTCAGGTTCAGGTCCTTCTGCGAGAAGATGTACCTGAGACTCTGGTGGTCAGAATAGATTGTAAAGCGCTCGCCCATCAGATAGTGTCGCCACATCTTCATAGCGAAGACCACTGCTGCTAACTCCAAGTCATGGGTAGAGTAGTTCTGCTCATTCTACCTCAATTGATGTGATCCATAGGCAATCACGACCCAATCCAGCATCAGGACACATCTGAGTCCGGTCCCTGATGCATCTCAGTAAACTATGTACCCTACTCCCTCCTCCAGTAGCCTCAAAATAGGCGCACTGGTCAATTTCTGCTCAGCTCCTGGAAGCTCTGATGACATCTGTCTGACCACACAAAGGGTTTCCCATTTTTTGTCAAAGTTGTGAGTGGCGCCGCAACTCTGGAAAAGTCTGGAATGAATCTCCGGTAGTACCCAGCTAGCCCCAAGAAACTCCACACCTCCGTCATGCTCCTGTGTGGCTCCTAAGCTAGCACTGCCTCGATCTTCGTAGGATCCACCGCAACTCCAGCCTCAGAGATGACGTGTCCCAAGAAGTGGACCTAAAGTATCCAGAACTGACAATTCGAGAGCTTTCCATAATGCTGGTGCTCTCGGAGTGTGTCTAGTACAACCCGCAAGTGGTAGGTGTGCTCCTCCTTAGTGGTCGAGTATATCAAAATGTCGTCAACGAAGAACACGACAAATAGATTGAGTAATGGCTGAAAGATCCTATTCATGAGGCCCATGAACACTGCTGGAGTGTTGGTTATGCCAAAAGGCATAACCAAGAACTCATAGTGGCCATACCGACATCTAAAGGTCTTCTTATGCACGTCCTCGTCTCGAACTCTAAGCTAATGATAGCTTGATCTAAGGTCTATCTTTGAGAACCACTGTGATCCCCTGAGCTGATCGAAGAGGTCATCAATCCTCGGTAGTGAATACCTGTTCCTCACGGTCACCTGGTTCAGGCGATGATGGTCGACACAATGTCGCAAGCTCCCGTCCACCTTCTTGGAGAACAAAATCAGGGAAGCCCAGGGTGAAACACTGGGTCAGATGAATCCCTTGGCATACAAGGCCTCCAACTGTACCCTTAGCTCTCGAATCTCGGTGGGAGCCATCCGATATGCTGGGGTGGATATCAGGGCTATCCCGGTGTACATGTCAATATAAAATTCTACCCCTCTGCGAGGAGGTAGTCTTGGAACGTCGTCGGGAAAAACGTCTCCATACTAATCCACCACTGTAGGTAAGCTCGGACTCCGCACCTCAACTGCTCCTAGGATAAGGCTAGCCAACTGATGAGTGATGGGCCGTCCTCTCCTCTGCGTGAGTCCATCATGAGCTACAAAGGCTCCCTTCTCACTAGTGAAGGTGAACCTACTCCCATCGGCGCGAACACATCGGACCTTGCACCTAATACAGTCGATCTGAGCACGGACTGTAGATAAACAATCCATGCCCAAGATGACCTCTTAAGGACTCAACGTTGCTACTATAAGACCCCAGTGAAAGATCTCACCTCCTAGAGTAAGCTCACACTGTCGGCACTAGTGCGTAATCTTCGAGTTTGCTCCTATAGAAATCTCTAGCCGTAAGGATCGAGCCAACGGCTCCGTCGGAATCTCCGAGATCCGAACAAGGGCAGCGAAAATGAAAGAATGACTCTCTCCTATGTCAATAAGAACTGTAGAAAGGGTGGAATAGACATAGATAGTACCTCGAATAATCTCGTGCGCGCCGTGGTCATAGGCCTCCGCTGCCAGGAGATGTGCTTGTCTCTGCCCGCCAGCTCCATGTGGTCAGGGGTGGACCTCCTGGTGGTGGTGGTGGTAGAGCCTCAAAGCATCTCCCACCACCTGCTGCTCGGCCATCTCCTCTACCTAGTCCGCCTGCTCCTTGCGGACCACCATGGTCGACCTTTTTCCTCTACCTGGGCGGTTCCCCAACCGTCTTCTGCTCCTCCGCACAGCGGGTCGGTCAGTCACGAGCCATGTGGCCCTGCCCACCGCATGCGTAGCACTTTCTGCCTCTCGAAAGACAGGTTGTGCAATGTGTGCCCCGCACCTCTGAGCCAGTGTCCTGAGGTCATCTGCCTGAGGGTCTGGTCCGCCTGGACCCATGTGTCATCTGTCGCCTGCCACCTGCAGAAGACTCTGCTACGTGCCGGCCTGCGGTAGGTCTCACTGCTGATGTAGGCTCGGCAAGAAAACTCTCGATGAGAAGGGCTCGCTCCAGTACCCCTGCCAATGTAGGAATGTTGATTTAGATCAGCGATGCCCTGATCTCATGCCTCAATCCATGCACGATGGTCCGGGCCCGGAAGAGTGGGTCTTGTACCATGTCCGTCGAATAGTGCGAGAGATCGGTAAATCTCACCGAGTACTGGGCGACCGACAAGCTTCCCTGCCGCAGCTGTAGTAGCTCCTGGATGCGCACCACATGGAGGGTGGCTAGGATGAACTCCGAGCGGAAGAGGCTCTCAAATTCCGTCTAGAGGAGAGATGCCTCGTCATGTACCTGGAGCATCAAGCTCCACCATCTGCCTGCTGCCGCGTGCAGGAGACTCGCTGCAAGGATCAGCATGAGGTCTGATGGTGTCCCTATCAAATTGAAAACTCGTACAACTGCCTCCAGCCAATCCTCGGCTACCTGGGGGTCCGTTTCCCCGTGGAACATGGGCGGTCGCTGACGCTGAAACTCGTGTAGTGCACTAAGGTGATGTGCACTATCAGTGGCTGGGGCGGGTAGCATCGGTGGCTCGGTGGGTAGAGGTACCTCCGGTGCCTCTGCTGTCAAAGGGACCTGCAACGAGGCCTCATCGCTCGGGTGGGTTGTCATCTTGCACAACGCTCGAAGCCCTAGCTGGCTACCGTCGTGGGGCCATCCAGAAAAAAACAGGTGCGGCACGGTCAAACAGTATACCTGGTGAGCTGACACAAATTAATCACAAAGAAAACTTTTAAAACACACATGAAATCAATGTTTTCGTGTATTGAGTCGGAAATCAGAAGTCAGGGTCCTGCTGTACGGATACTTCGGCCGTCGCACCAACACTAGACTCCCTGGACTGATAATCACACTCAATACTCTTATCGTTATTGCTTCACATAGAAAAAGATCAGATTCATGAGTTCTGTGGTAGAACCAAACTCCTCTGATACAAATTTTTCACGACCCATCCTCGGGGCCCGTGTCATGACTACCCCATGCCCGCCTTCCATAGGCCAGGGGTTAGCGACTAGCACCAAGGCATAAATCCCAACAAAAAGGAAAGTAATTGCCTTTATAAGTAAACAAACACCATAGAGTAAGGCAGCAGAAGTAAACACTAAGTAAACTGAGTACAAGTAAGTGCGGAAAGTAAATGGGCCAGAATACAAACCCAAACTGAAAGTAAAGTAGAACTGGAAATAATGTACAACAACTGAAAGTAAAGAAGAAACGTCGAGTCGTCCACTGGTACTCCGACCTGAAGGGTGGGTACATATAGCCACCTCAGCTCCTCGGGTCCAGTCGTCCGCTCCGTGTACGTCCCGCCCAGTGGTCCACCTCCAGGTACCGACTAATCCACTAGCCTCCAACACGATCATCGTTGTCCGTCATCTGCATCCAACACAACGTATTGAGGGAATATCCCTTGTAGGGGTGAGTATACGATACTCATTAGGGACCTCGAGACCCCCGAAGGTCTCCCAGAATCCACAAAGGATAATCCACAAAGGAATGATACAATCACGAAGTAACATCCAACACTACTTAGGTATATGCCCATACATATACCTAAGTCATCAATTCCAGTTTGGATCCAGCATTCAAGCCCAAGTTCGATCACGTCCAAACAGGATATCACAACAGAATCCACTTTGGAAAGAAAGAAAATCATATCGAACATACGGATTGAAAGTCACGACTCATCTCACACATGATATACATCTTCGTAATATGATAGAGATGATCAGATGTAGCCACTGATTCATCTAAGCCATCGGACTCATACATGATTATTAGTTACTAACTCCCACAATGACCCTCACAGGATCGTTAGGTACTAACCCCCGCAATGACCCACAAAGGATCGATAGTTACTAAACCCCGCAATGACCCACAAATGATCTGGCTCACACATGATCGGTATACGCTGGCCCGCACAGGACCGCTGAGTGCTGACCCACACAGGACCTGACCCACAGAGGATCGGTAACACTGATCCATGTAGGATCGCTGAGTGCTGTAGTCGTCGTCGTCGAATCTACTAAGTATTTCTGTACAGTCGTCATCATCACCGTAGTCGCAGCCAGCTCTAGGGTTCCCGCACACAACAAGCTCGTTCGGGGAGGGTCCGCTCTACAAGCCGAGGGGCTGATAAATCGACTGACATAAAGTCCAGAGTTGATGTATCCCAATGTTCCATATCGTCAACAGGAACCCAACGAGACAGACGGCGGGTCAATCGGACACCCGGTCTGAGAGTTATTTGCTTTTTCGTCCGAGGGGCCCCGTTGGTTTTTAATTAAAAACCATCCCAACCGTACTCCAACTGCATCCAAACCTCGAGAGGAGTAAGCCAAAAGGTTCTTCTAACTAATATGAATCCATCAAAGTCGACAGCACATCAATCGGACGTCCGTAGCTCTTGTTATAAGCGTTTCCGCTCCAAGGGCCCGGTTGGTTTCGTGTACAAACCAACCCGGCCGAACACAAAGTTCTCTAAAACCTTGAGTGTAATATACCGAAACGATCGTATCGTTCCAAGGATCGCATCGCAGCTGATGGTGTGTCGATCAGAGATCTGCTACCCAATTTATGGGCAAAAGACCGAAAGAGGTCCGGAATAGGGGGTTCGGGCACAGTCCGACCCGGCCCGATACCCCATGGGTCGGCCCGAACCGGGGCGACTCGACCCGTGTCCGGGTCCGGCCTGGTTGGTCGCGGCCCATCCCGGATGGTGCAGCCCGACCCAGCGCGTGGGCGCGGTCTGCTGGCCAGATCGGCAGCCGAGCTGAGCGGATAGGGGGGGGGGGTTGCCCCCCTGTTTAATGAAATGCGACCACCACATAGGGTGGTCGCTCCTCCTTCCAGTCGGGGGTTACGAACCCCCGTTCTCCCCCCTGAACGACTGCCCTGCTCTGGCTGGACGGTTGCTACCGCCATGGGACTGGCGCGGTCCCGTCCGCCTGCTCCGACGATAGCGGTCAGATGTCAGTCGCCACTCCCTGATCTACTGTGGACAAAGGCCAAGGCCTTTGTCTAACCGGCGTAGCGTGACGGCACCGCGCCCCTCCTCCGCGGCCTCTTCGAGGATCTCCGGCGCGGCGCGACGGCGCCGCGCCCCTTCGTTGTGGTTCCCACATTTTCCAGCGTGGTGTGATGGCATCGCGCCATCTCCATTCCAAACCACAACAAGGACAAAAACAGAAAATAATGGTCGAGGGTCGGCCGTGTTTGTGCTGACCGTCCCCCTCCAGTTAATCGATAGAAAGCAGCTAAAATATTAACGAAGAACATCTAAAAATTCACGAACATACAATCAAACCCCTACCTCGAGCATTGTATAACAAAGGCTTGTCGCGGAATTGAACATCGCAGAAGAAGGTGTTGCTGAATTGATCGACGCGGAAGAAGGTTCCGTACACGTTGACATAGATCATCCGAGGAGGAACGGTGTCTCGCTTTTTTTTACGTGGAAAGAAGGAACAAAGGAATGCGCGTCGGTGTTCTTCACATTCTTCAAGGAAGAAGATGAAGATTCTTCAAGAGTTGGAAATCTCCCTTCTCAAAACTCCACACAATGAGTCCAACCAAAATAAAATAAGACTCTCCTTATTTTATTAAGTCTTGGCATGTATTTGAAAAATAGAAAATTCAAAAAGAAGCCACATAATTAATTAATCTTATGTTGTCATATTAAAAGGAGGGTTATTGGAGTTTGGGAATATGAAGGGGTGGGGTTCATGTGGACCCCACCCCAGAAATATCTAAACTAGGTTAGTTCCTCAACTTCCACACAATGGATATAACCACTTAGTAAAAAGAAATAAAATTGTATCTCAATTTTATTTTACCTTCCACAGTTTTTAATTACTCCTCCTGAGAAAACGTGACACCCATAAAGGTATTTTAATAAATTACCGGTGCTACGGTTCCATCGGTGTCCTCATATTTCGATTCTGAGCACCGGTTCAAAAGTTATAAAAACCCTCTCATTCATTCACTGAACGTACCCGAGATAAACTTCGGTAAATGATTCAGGGCACACCGGGCCTCAGAATCAGGTGCCATCAGAAACTGCGTTCATGTAAAATCCCAAAAAAAATTAAGAAATAAATTTCCCTTTAATTTTACGGGTCTTTACAATAATAGTGATGTGTATAATTTTTTTACAAGTCATTTATGTGTATTTTCAATGTGTTTTATGGTTTTTATTGTAATATTGTTATTATAAAAAAAATTAAGTATTTATATTGTTTTCATAGGAAGGTATTTAATATTTATAATGGTTAAATTGATTACATAATGTTAATATTTTCTTGAGTTTTTCATGATTATAAATGGGAAAACTATTTCCATATTATTATATACAATTTTGAGATTTTTTTCATATCCCAAATTTTATGATGTTTTCCGCAGGACTTATGGATGAGTAAGTGTTTGGATGAATTCAGGTTGATAGTCAAAAATATTTTTTATTAAATATATCATTCTTTATTTTCAATATTTTTAATAAGGAAAAAATGGATACTATTATGAAGTGTAAAATTTTATTATTTCTTTTTATGTATGAGCAATGGTAAAATTACCTAAAAACTATGCACTTGAAATGTTTTCCAATTTGAAATAATGAAAAAATCATGAAATAACATGATATTATCTAATGTTTTATGGTTGGGTCCTTATATTTGGTATGAGTTGAAATGATTATATTACTTTAGATTTTAGGATAATTTTAGTAGGAATACATTAGATGATTTAACATTATGATTATTTTAAAATGATACAGTGCATGAATATTTCAATGTTTCATCAACTAAAATATGTTTTTTCGGAATGGAATTCCCTGGAGGTTACAAGGAAGATGTTGTGGTAAGGAACCAAGTGGAAAATATCATTCAGAACCAGAATCCTAATATGGTTAGAATCGGAATAGAGAAGTCCGTTTCAATGATGGATCAGCTGACTCGATCTATAAATCGTGGTATGGCCCTTGCTGGACAGCAACTACATCTACTGTAGATAAAAATGACGATTATAGATAATTTTACGAGATAACATCCCCAATCATTGAAAGGATCGTCTGACCACATGATAGATGATGGATAGATAAAATTCGTATAAAACATATCATATGTCATGAATTTTTTAGATCACCAAAACATATCTCTTGAAATTTAACATTTTAGAGGTGAATCAAAATAGTGGTGGTAAATGTTTATAAATATTAGGTAATGGGAAGAGATTAATGTCTTCTAATGGGTTGAATTTATTAATATTTATTTTGAGAAATATTTTCCGGAGTCTATTTGACTTCGGAGGGAAAATAAATTCATGGAATCGAGACAAAAAGATGAATATTCGGTAGTTTCATCTGAAGAAAACATCATGTGACTGGTGAGTAATTTCTAATACAATATCAGAGATATTTATAATATGATAAATCCTATTTATTTATTATTGATGAAGAAATAATGATGGTAATTGGATTTTTATCAGTTCATGATCTTTGAAAAAATTGATTGATACACCGAGAAGGTAGAAATGAAGATTTTCCATGATCATGTGTACCATGACAATAACAAAAAGAAGATACCCAGTTGGCATGAAATGTGAAATAATTCATCAAGAATGTTTAATGTTAAGAAATAAATATCATCTTCTAATAAGCGGGTTAAAATGAACCCTGGAGGATGTCATTCAATTCCTATGAAGTTTATTAATTGTGGTAATATTTTTCAAATGGCCCTTGACTATAGGGAATATAATTATACAAGAAATTAAAGTTTAGTGGTAGGATGTTTTAGTTGTAATGAGTTACCTCATTGAGCCAATCTGTATCCAAACACGATTACCCAATGGAGAAACTAGTATAATAGAAGGAGAATGGGTGATAAAAAATCATTAAATAATACTATAGTAGATGCTGGGTTATCAAATGAATTAGTGGCATGTATGTTACTAGTTTATTCAAATTATGCCAACAATATATTTGATTCTTGATCTTCACATTCTTTTATTTCTAAAAAGTTTTCTATAAAATTTGAAATATAACCTCATGAATGTGAGATATAAATTTCGGCACAAATACATTTGTAACATCAAGAGAAATAACAATTTACTCGAATCTTTGGGCTATTATTAGTGTGATTGTACATCCGACAAATCTTGTATAATATCCCATTAGGTAGCTTTTCATCATTTTAGGAATGGATTGTATTTTTCTTTATCATGATGAAATATATTATAAATCTAATATAGTTTTATTTAATGAATTCATACGATTAATAACATACAAATAGCTATGAAACTAATGAGTGATGGTATTGAAAGATCTCTTTATCTTATTTTTCAAAAAAAATGAATAGTTTGTATTAGTCACATCCCAGTAGTGAATGAATTTATATAGATTTTATCAGATGAATTTCAAGGTCTAGTTCATGATCACAATGTTGAATTTACTGTTGATTTAGTGTCTGATGGTTGTCCTATATCTAAACACCCTTATAGAATAGCTGAATTAGTATATGTGGAATTGAAAACCTTGTTGACATAATTGAATGGTAATGGTTTTATTTGACCTAGCACTTCATCATGATGTTATACTATTTTATTTGTGAAAAATAAATATGCTTTCATTATATTATTTCTAGATTATAGTTCCTTTAATAATAAAATTTTTAATAACTTGTAACCATTTCTTCATATTGATCATTACTTTCATATCATCCAAGGACCCCATTGTTTTTCAATGATTGATTTGAGGTATAGGTACCAATAACTGATGTTGGGGGGGATGACATTCGGAATATATCATTTTTGACATGATATGGTAATTATGAGTTTATTGTTTTTTTCATTGGAATAATATATTCAAGATATATTTAGGAATATCATGAGTTGAATTTTAAATAAATTTTGGGACCATTTTTTAGTTGTGTTTATAGATGATATTTTGGAATATTCTAAAATCCATGAGGAACATGAAGGGAAATAATGTATTGTTTTAAAAACATTAAAAGAAATTAAAATACATAAAAATTTTATTCATAGTGAATTTTGGTTGTAAAAAAAATTATTTTCATGGGCATATTGTTCCAAAACAAGGCCTAATTGTTGACTCTTCTAAAACTAATGTTGTTGAATAGAGCCCAATAACTACCAATTTCATTGAGTTTAATTGTTTCATTGGATTAGTGGTTTATAATTGAAGTTTTTTTGATATATTTTCTAGTTTATCTAGAACATTGGTTACGTTAACTTAAAAAGGAGGTAAGTTCATTTGTAATGGATAATGTGATGATTATTTTCGAGAACATATAGAAGACTAGTCAATACTCATGTTTAGGATTTTTCTTCTAGAAGTATTGAATTCATAATTTATATTGATAACTCATTAAAATGACTTGGTTGGGTCCTGATGAATAATGACATGGAAATTGATTGTGCTTCATGTGATTTGAAATTCAAGAGTTCAATTACACGTAACCTAAATCAAAATTCAAGCGAGTTTTTTTTCATTAAATATTTATAGGAATCGTTTCTATTGAGTGAAGTGAGAAATATATAAAGATCACAAATGTTTTATGTATATATTAACTTAGAAAGTGTTGATCACGAGATATATGAAAAGTTTATAACTTACTAAATATTATGATTACTAAATTGATTATCATCCTGGAATGGAAAACAAAGTAGAAGATACACTCAGTCAAAAAAGTAATGAAAAATTACCCATGAAACTTTTATAATCTGAACATTTTTTTAATGATTTGATTACATTTTTTTCATGATTTTATGTGTAGTTATATCCTCTATTTTGTTTTAGGATGCATGAAAATGAACATTGTTTGAAAAAGTAAAGAATATGTAGATGGTGGTTCAATCTATGCAAGAAAAGGAAAAATCTATTATGAATGGTAGGTATCATGATTTTAATATTGATGAATAAGGTGCCTTGCACTTTTGTAAAATATAAGTTTTTTCCTTGTGATTCATATTTTAAGAAAGATTTGTTGACTAAAGCTCGTAGTTCTTCATTTTCCTTCCAGTACGGTATCATTGTGATGTATAGAGTCCTTCGAGAGTATTACTTCTTGTATGGAATGAAAATAGATATTGTTGAATATACTATGATGTGATTTACTTTCAAATAGATTAATTTATAGAGACATTTACCTGAGTGGATGTATCAATATTTCTTATTCATCAGTTGAAATGAGAGAATATATCTGTGGATTTCATGATAGGATTACAGGATACTTTTCAAGGTAATAATGTGATTTGGGTTATGGTTGATCGATTAATTACAGGTTCATATTTACATCCCATTTGAGATACAATTTCCTTATATTATAATAATAAGATATATCGATAATAAATATGAGGTAAAATGGACTTACTCTTTCCATTTTATTAAAATTTGATCCTCTGTTCATATTCAATTTTTGGATTAGCCATCCGAAGTGAGTGGGTAATATATTAAATATTAGTAAATCAATTCATCCCCAATATGATGGCAATTATAATTTGATTATTCAAATATTAGAATAAATACTTCATTTTTTATCTATTGATAACGAGGTAATTTGGTATTGACATCTTTTTTTGGTTGATTTTTTTACAATAAATTTTTGTTTTCAATATACAAGTGGCACCATTCAATTAATTATATGGAATGTAGATGTGAACAATAGATATTCAAAATGATATAGGAGAAATAAATTTTATGGGACCATAGTAGGTAGAGGAAACATCATATAATGTTTAGTTTACTCATCGATACATGAGGAAACCTCATTTTAGAGACATGATTAATTTGTATAACCAGATAAAAGATTATTCATTCGTGATAGGTGATCGTGTATTTTTAAAAGTTTATCCCTGGAAAAGTGAGATATGTTTTTAAGATGGGTATGTTATGTCCCTGCTTTATTAGACAATATGGTATTCAAGATAATTCTCTGACCATTACCTAACAACTATCCTTTCCTCCGATTTTATCCTAGGTACACAATTTATTTTATATCTTATTGTTAAATATGTACGTACCATACTCATATCATGTTTTTCTTCCTAGATTAGTTTAACTAGAAGTGAATATTTATTATTATGAATTACCAGTTCAGATTCATCAGCACAGAGATAAAGTGTTGGAGAATAATTTAATACACCATGTTAATGTTTTATGGAAAAAAATATGGATGAAGAGCAAACATAGTAATCTGAAAATGCAATGACGGAAAAATATCACCAGAAATTTGATAATTGAATATAATTGTGAGAACACAATTTTCAAAATTTCGGAAGTATGTAACATTATATGTAGTTATATAATAATACATTTTCATATTTATTAGTATTTATGAATTTAATTATAATTTTACAATAGAAGTAATGCTTTGTTTGAATGTGTACGAGCCACGAAACAATGAGTGTCTCTGAAATCATTTGTTGAATCCAAGGTTTTGTTATATATAAAAATAATATATTCTTAATATTTCCATTTTATGTTGTACTTATTTCCATTTTTTTTAGAGAGAATGAATAGGACTAACAATATTATGTTTAAAAATTATTGATAAATTTTTTTCATATTCATTAGAGAAATTTTATAGACATAAAATAAGATTAAATAAAATTTTAAGAATAAAAATATCTATAATTATAAAAGGTAATGTTACCTAATTTTAATGAAGAACCCATTTTAAATATAATTTTGATCTCTTTTACTGAATTAAATGGTCAAAATAATATAAAAGAGTATGAAGAAGGGTGTTACCTCTTGTTCGAGTAACACCATTTTGTTTGTTTTAATAGGAATCCTTGGATATATTTCTTCTAAAGTTGGTTTTAATATAATGATGGTAGGTATTATTATGAGCTTTTGGGATAGATATTATTTGGGTCAATGTGGATTTAGATATTTAAGGAATTGGGAGGGGTGATTGCTTTTTTATTATAGAAGTTATGTGTCATTATTGAAAATATTTGAAAAGGGAAATACACCAACGTTTTTCACATGAAACATGGATCCAATAATGTTAAAATTTATTAAAAAGGTAGGATAGGGTCAAAATATTGTTTTACAATAAATTTTTGAAATGTTTATAGTTTTTTATACTTCATGATTATGGTTCAGTCCCTTATGAAGAAATTTTTTATCTTTATCCTTGTAACTAATTTTAATCGCATTTACTGATAATTTTGGTTAGAAAATATGTTGAACATATTTGAAATTATAGATCATGATGATTCCAAATATGGAATCCATTATTCAAAATTAAAATTGCATAATTATAAGAATATTTTTAAAATTTACTTCCACAAATAGTATGTGACAGTAGGTTTTTAATGTAAAGACGTTCAAAATATTACAATGATTTTGTATTAAATTTCAAAAGGTAATTGATTAAAAGAAACTAAATAAGGTTTATTTATTAAAATATAATGTAATAAAAAATTTAAAGCATATATATTTTATTTTAACCTTGCAATAAAATTACCTGAAAAAATTTTTTGGAATGAAAATTCAATATTATTTTATATTCATTAAAAAATAAAACATCACAGAAAAATGACAATAAAATAAAAATAACCTAATGATTATATTTTTATTTAATTAATGAATATTATTTTTACATTTTAAATCAATAAAAGTGACCAAATTTATATTTAAAATGAGTTCTTAATTAATTTTTTTTAAACTATATTTTATAATTATAGATATTAGTATTCTAAATATTGGATTTAATCTTATTTTATGTCTATAAGAGGTAAGAATCCTCTTCATTTTTAAAGTTTTTTCTTTCTAATTGCATTATTTTCTTATACTATATTACACTCCACTTATATAGAAGGTATGAAATCCATATTATATTATATATTGTGTATTTTATCATATTCATGTAAAATATTCATCATCATGATTCCTTTTCAGTCCCTTCTATTTTAAAAATAAACACATCGTTTGCGTTGTGTTGATTTACTAATTTCGTGGATGGCATGTTTCCAATTTCTATTAAATACTTCAAATATGATCATAAATCCATTTTAATGGGTGAATCATAATTTAATGTGTATGTTTTAACCTATTTTATGTTCTGGAATAATCATTGCAGTCCCTTATATTCATCATCAATATAACACATCATTTTCATTAACACTTTTCCACACAGTGAAATGGAGGGAGACATAGGAACACCATTTATCATAAAAAAAATTTAATAAAAAAAACATTATCATAGACCATTAATAATTTCATAAAAACATTTCTTTTGAATATTGTAAAATATAATTTTAAAAAATTATTTCAAAACTAAATCCCCTTACTAAAATAATATAATTCAAGTTAGACATAACAATGTTAATGGAATATGAATATGAAATATAAATATACACAATTGAACATAATATAAACAAAATTCATCACACTAACAATTTTAATACCATGTAAATAATGATGCAATATTTTAACCCAAAGAATGGAAATTGGGTTTATAATACCCTTACCTCGGGTTTGTCTTACTACAAAATTTATTAATCCTCATGTATAATTGTTTAAGAAGTTATATTAATATCATTAATAAACATATTAATTTTAATATTAACTTATATTATAATTTTATTAAATTATTTCACCTTTTAATTGTTAGTATTTTATTCTTTCTTTTATTTTGGGTGCGTTCACTACAGGATTTCAATGACCGTTTTGTATTTGATTTTCTTGTCGTATAGAAATAAAAAAATAGAAGTGGAATGAAATGGTATTAATTTTATTCTAGAAAATCTAATGAAACTATAAATCAATTTTTATAATAAATTATTAAGGATCATCAGATAAAACATTAATGATGTATGTTTAGATCAGTTGTGGGGGTTCCTCGATAATCATGAAATTTTTTTGTTATATAATTTAATTTCATGCATAAAAAATTATTCGAGAACATAAAATAGGTTAAAAAATACTCATTAAATTATTATTTACCCATTAAAATGGATTTATTCCCATAATTGAAGTATGCAATGGAAATTGGAAACATTCCATCCACGATATTAGTAAATCAACACAACGCAAACGATGTTTTTATTTTTAGAATAGAAGGGAACACAAAGGAATAATGATGACGAATATTTTACATAAATATGATAAAATATATAATATATTATATTTTGGGGATTTCATACCTTTTGTATAAGTGGAGTGTAATATAGTATAAGAAAATAAAGGAATTGGAATCAAATCACATGAAAAATGAAGAGGATTCATACCTCTTAATCTCTTCACCTTGATATCCTCAATAAGAGCTTTTGTTTTGGACATTCAGTGATACCAGATGGTCTTGGGCATGGGGAAGGTCCTTGATGAGGGTATTTTGAATAACATAGACAATTATTATGGCTTGATAGGTGTGTGAGGGATATGGTAATGAGGTTGGACTTTATAGTATAGGAGAGGATGAATTGTACATTTTTTAATCATTATTATAATATTGTTTCCCAATATTGTGAATATTCTTCATTCATGTGACCCCAAATAGTAGTAATTATATGTTAGTTAGACCCATGTGGTTATACATCAACCTTTCTTCACTTTTTATGTAGTGAAACAAGTATTTATCATCTATCAAATTTTTTGTATTTTATTATTCCTAAAAAATTCAGGAATTTAAAAAATGTCCCAAATATTCACCATAACCATTATTCAATGTGCATAATTTAAAAATTATCTCCATTTTTTGAAAATAATTTTCGATATATTGTTGTTTTAATTTTTAAATAAAATTATATTTTATTCAAATTTTATAATTTCAAATAACAACTATTTTTTAACACCTTCAAAAAAATAATCAACATCTTATTATCTTCTAACCTTAAAAAATAAACTAATAATATGATTTACTATTCATAATTTTCATATTACTTTTCATATTACTACTCATAAAGGGTTTTTAACTATTCATCACAAAAATAAGTTGGTTTATTAGACTCTAAATAACATAATGATCAAACCATAGATAACAATTTATTGATATTCAAGTCATAGAATTAGAAAAATTTGGTTTGATAGCTAGTTATAACTATATAAATAAAACAATGTTTCATTCATTTAAAGTAATTTTTAAATCCATGGGGTGTTAGAGATATTGTCACATGAATATGGACAACCATGTTGCTTAATGATTCATTCTTTTATATGTTCAATTCGCTCATATATAAATTTTTATCATGTTGTTAGACATTTCATCCATGTATTGTCATTATAGACATTCGATTTTCTTATATTGTGTGATAATATTATTTCTTATATTTGATCATATATCTAATGAGGGTGACATGAATAGCATGTTTCTATGAATCATACACGTGTTCTTATCATCATCCTCTATCTCTTGGTAATTCACATTAGTCATTGTAATGAGAAAATTCAGTTGAAATTCATGGATGGACCAAGATTATTATATTCAATTTAGTATCATAGTGGTCAATTTATTATTAAATGATCACTCATATGTATGTTCATAAAAACACATATTTCTATATCCATGATCTAGTGGTTAATTTATTACATTTAAATGTGTGTAGTAGTCATAATCTAGATTAACTGATTATTTTATTAGTCTCAGAGTGAAATACACAAACATTATGACCATTTTACCTATGGAATATCATATAATGCATTGTAATGGAACACTTTCATCATCCTTGAACTCATTCAAGGAATTATTATTCATATCATTGGGAAAAGTTATAAATTAATTTTGAGCTCAAATTCTCTATAAGGATATATTATATAGGACTGAATCACAATTAAAAAAGTCATCATAGATATGGAATGTTATATAAATAAAATAAACATACAATTAAATCAATAAATTGGGTATGTAATGTTACAAAGGATAATATCAATAAAATAATCTCATAAATAGAAATGACAAAATTATCATTATAGGGAAGGTGTAATATTTGATTCCATGGTCTCAAACAAACAGATTTATACTTCAATGGCCTTGTTCCATGATAGTTTAAAACTATACGTTGTTATAAATAAATCCCAATTTAATTTGGACAAGTAATTTGTATTTGGAGAACTATCGATGCATCGAGGGGTAATATATAACTCAGCCCCACTATTCACTATATGTCTAATGTGTTCCTCATATATTTGATGATATACGAAAATCATAAAAAAATTGCATTTCAATATTGTTTTTCATTGAATAAATAATTTCTAATATCAATATTTCCCCCGTCAATCAAATAAAATTCATTGTAAAACACATTATATAGAAATGAAATATAGTTTAAAAATTTAGAATATAAATAATATATATATTTTTATAAATTTAAGGAAAAATCAATGTTAAATGATCATAATAAAGCTAATTTACATAGAGAATGTTGATGACCATAAATTTAATAAGAGGTAAGAGGTGCCCATTAGTTCATGAGGACTTTATCTTTTGTTATAAAATAATTCCATTTGAAATAATAGAGAGAAAATAAGTGATAATTTTAAATAGTCATTCATAAAAAATAATCATATTAAACCCATTTAAAATATATATAATAGGAAAATATAATATAATGGTTATGGAAGTAGTTAAGATTTTATCGTCATATACATTAATAAGATACCTTTTGACATTTTGAACTACAATCATAAAACAAATCCCTTAGATGAAATTATAGGGATTTATTTAAATCCTATATTAAAAAATCAGGCATAACATAAATTTCCATCAATAAATAATTTTAGGAAATAGAAAGACTTCTTTTATTATTTTTTTGTAATATATTGACATGGAAGAAAAAATATCTGAGTAAAATATAAATGAAATTAGTTTTTCCTTTTAAAATTTATTTATTTTTATTAATTTTATAATGTCAGTATTAATTCAAATAAATCATAGAAACCATTTAAATAAATAGATGGTAAAAATTATTAGATATTATGATGAATTAAAGATAATATTTCTTAAAATAAAATATATCCAATTCGAAATGAAACTAATATTATAAAATAAATTCTTCCTTATTTGTTAAATTTTTAATTCTAATCCCTTGAAATAATAAAACTAAATTTATAAATTTATCATCATGAATAAATTTATATTCATGTTAAATATAAAAAAGATAGAATATACCCCACATAAAATTTAATAGGAGTATAATAACAAATATGTAACAACAGAATGGAAATTAGGATGAAATACCTTACCTCAAATTTCTCATTAGTTGAACATGATTTGAACTCATGTATAATAATTTTAAGAAGGTTATTAATTTATACTAGAACTATATTCATATTTAGTATATCAAATTTGATATTTCTATATCGTATTTTCCCCAGACCATTAATAATATTTCATTATTATGAATTTTAGAAGGGTCAATTGCTTCATTTTCATATGCTTGTTTTATAATGGAAATTATTTTTATTGTGAATATTATGGACATCCATCATATAAAAAATATATATTAAATTTAAAAATTGTAATATTCTTTCATAATATATATTTTTTAAACAATCACTGGAAGTTAGTCATGGTAAATGAATCACATCGCTTCAAGGAGATGGTATTTCGTACATATCCCCAAGCGCCGATATCATTTCCTTAATGTGTGACAGGATAAGTAAATGGATAATATATAAATTTTCATAAATAAATTTCATTTCTTATGTATCATATATATTCATTATTGACAAAATTATAACTACCTGTGTGATTCAGTGATGAAAAAAATTACATCGGTTTGCATAGTGGTCGTTCATTGTGTACATGAGCAATGGATTTTTTTTCCATTTGATAGAAAAGAAGTTGGATATAAATTATTCCATCAATATAATAATATATTATTATATTTTAGGTACAATTTATGTTATATTTAAATTTTTATGATATAATTTATGGTGGTAAATTATAATGTAAAAATAGAGATTTTAGCAGAGACAATTACCTTATTATAGAAGAACCTATTTTCGATATCCTATTAAAGAAAACCGGGATGGTATTATGGGAAGAATAGGAGTTAAATAATTTTTAGAATGAAGATTTGTATTGATTATATTAGTTTATTATAGAGTAAAATGTATTGATAGGTTTAATTAAGTGATGGGATGTGTCCCCATTTATGATCAAAGAGGAGTGACATTTTGTTCAATACCTAAAACTGTTGAACCACTGAATGACAGTCTCAATCCAAGAGCCTAAAAAATTGATAAATTATATATTTTCAAAATATATCTTGTTTTCCAATACATAAAACATAAAAAGAATCATTTTTAATTGGGTTATATCCTTTAACTTCAAGGTTACTTACTTTAAGCAGTTGAGTTTTCCCACGGGTAACTAGTCCATTTACCATGGTAAATTTAACCCACAAGAAAAAAAAATAAATGAAATTTTTTAGATAATTTGTAACAACATATTATAAAAATAAAATCCAATTTATAAAATAATTATTTAATGTGTGTGTGATATAAACTTTTAATATAGTCTTATGTAGCAAACAAACCCCCATTTTAACAATATTCATGGTAATTACATTTCATGTATTTTAATTTCATTATTAAAAAAAATTAAGTTGAAATTATTAAATAATATTAATTATGAATATAAAAATATTTAATCTAATTTATTAAGTGTAATTTATATATGTTTTATAATTTAATTAAAAATTTAACTAGTTAATCAATTCAAACTAATGTTTTTTGAGAAATTCCTTCTTCAAGAATAAGATTGTGTTATATTAACTATATAGAACCTGATAATCATTTTATGGATATAGATTCATGTATTTATATATATAATTAATAAAATTCATTTATATCATTCATCATTAATGCTTATTTCAAATATGTAAAATGGAAGGACATTACAACCTTAAAAATCTATTTTGGAAAAATATATTTTTTATGCCCAAATAATCATATCTTAATTTATATCAAATTTATTGTCAAATTTTTTTTATTTGTACATACTATAAAAACATATTAATAACAAAATTTTAAACAGTAAAGTAAAATATTTTTTTGTTACTCGTTTGGGATTATTTGTAATGGAAAATTCCTAAAACTCATTCTAAGTTTATTTAACCTCATAAGTAAAAATATTTATATTTTTCATAAAAATATTGAATATTTGTTTAATGAAATGTGAAAATATTCATGCATTTATCAAAAAAGGATTTTGAATTATTTTAATTGAAGCTCTAGTGTTTCATTTTCACCATATACAAAAATTTCAACCTTAAATTCGTTATGGATATTACTATCTAAACCATTGAGGGTTGTTTTCTTCAATGAATCCTCTGGAACCCACATTTCATTCTATATTCTATGATTTCTAAAATGTAACATTCAAACTATGGTTATAGTACAAACATTTCAGCCCCTATTTTATGATTTAAAAAAAGTAAAATTTCTTCTACGGTTATCAAATTCTTCAATACATTGTCTATAATGCAAGAGTCTGGATGGACTCTTCACAGTTTGATAGATCAGGTTCCAATTCTACTTATTTAGAGGTGGGAACAAGTGTTGGTTCTAGCATGTATTTTATTTAAAATGTTATATGGAACACATTTTGAACTTTAGAGAGTCTTTGTGGTTTATACATTTTGTAATCCATTGATTCAAGTCATTATAAAATTGCATTGGGTTCTATATACCTATGGATTAGTTTTCCATTTATAGAGGACCCCACTACACCATTCCACATAGATTATTTCAAGAAAACATGATATCCCATAGGAAATACCAAATGATTCCTCTAGTAATAAATAGAACTCTATTGCATTATTTTGGATTCATTAATATGAATTTGAATAGTATATACCATATTCATTTCCTCAATAATTTATGGGGCTCAAAATTTCTATCAGAAACATCATCCCACCAAATAAGTGTATGAAATATCATTCCATATAATGCTTCATACAGTGCCATTATAATACATGAGTGTAAAAATAAATTTATATGAAAATTCAACCAAAAGTAAATGTGGATCCCACATTACATTATATTCATCTTAAAATGAAGTAAATTTGTATTAAATTGTTTGATTATTCTTCTTAGACATTCCATTAGATGTTGGATGGTAAGTGGTTCTGAAATGAAGCTTAGTTTCAATATCCTTCTTATGAAACATCCAAAACATTAATGTAAAATGGGGATCATAATCATAAAAAATTTGAACAAGTCCACCATGTAGTTTTAAAATTTCAGTAATATAGAGCCCTATCAGGTTATCAGGATGTATATCTTCTATTAGAATAATTAAATGTGTATATTTGTTTAGGAGGAAAATAAAAAAAATATTTCATAATTCAATTAATAATTATTTCGTAAAACAGTGGAGATATACATAGTATTGTCATCCCATAACTATAAATGAATACGAAGTGGTTTTTAGAAACATCTAGGAAAAAATCTCTCATCATTCACTACTTATAAAACTATGAATCATGATACATAATCAGTAATATAAGTATTTATATTATTCAACAAATAATTTTCCCTAAAATACCTATACATCTTGGTGATATCTATGTCTATAGAAAATTTTGATCTATGATCATTATCAAATAATTTTTTTAGAATAGATATAGATGGGACACAAATCCTCTATCCAAAATTTATAATTCTAACTTCAATGATGATGTAAAAAAATTTCCAATCAATCAAATGATTATTTTTTTCTAAAAATATTCATCATTAGATAATGAACATTAACTACTAGAAAATAAAGTTATATACATGGTGTAAAACCATGGATATGGGCCCAAAACCCATGTCTATTTATTATATCCATGGTTTCATAAACCAAGGCTGGTATTGGCATGGATATAGGAAAAATTGTATAGCCACAGTTTGAAACCATGGAAGTATCCTAATCCACGCAATACATACATCCAAAATTGAAAATTGTGGCCATAGGGCTATTTACATGATTCTAACCTGTTGTTTTATCCCTATTTCCATGATTTAGAACCGTTGAAATAAACTATGCATTCCAAAAAAAATTGTTCTCCTACATATTTGTATCCCCCCCTTCCTTAAAAAAAACAATGTTCCTACATAAATGGGAGGTTTTCTCGGGGTGGAACACCCAACTCATCGCCTACCCAAGTTGGGTTCTTGGGGTTTGGGTTATGTTTGAATTGTATCAATGTCTTCTATGACATACATATGTATTTTAGAGTTTATGTTTATATTAATATAGGTTTGGGGAAATGAAGTCAAATGTGTTAAGGGGATAATTGTTGGTTTATCAAACAAGAGGACCCAATAATGGTTTGAGGTCCAGTATATCCATTCACAACCCATTCCCCATCCCCCCAACACACCCCCTACCCCCTCCACCACCAACTTTCACACTCCTCCCCCTGTCCCCAGCACACCCACTACCCCTTCCACCCACCAGCACACCCCCATCCTCGTGCACACCCCATGAACACCACCATGCACCACCTGTACTCCCCATGAACCCTCCCCCACCCCTTGAAAAAGATCCCCACACACCACCCTACCCCCACCCCTGCACACCCCATATCCCCTTCACACCCCAACCACCCCCTCTACCCCCCCCCCCTCAGAAACATCACACCCCCTGCACACCCCATTAACCCCTTGAACACCCCTTGCTCGTGTATAAGAACCCATCACACCAGTGAAAGGCATAATACATAAGTAGAAGTTTCAATGCATGTTTTTTCAAATTAGGATATCCAAAAGAGTATGAGAGGTGTATAAAGTCCTTCTTTGGGATATGTATGTGTTTTATATTCTGATTAATAATATGAAGTTCAACCTGGTATGGTAAATGATTTGTTTCGTGGTTCACTGAAACAAAGGAAATTCTAATCTGAATTATTATCCTTATGGTAGGTTGATCTCACCACTATTAAAGAAGAAATAATTTGATTTGAATGAGTGAGAAAAATTTATATTCCATAAGAGTATCACTAAATCCATAATTCATTTAGACTGTTGGGTACTTCTTGGATACCAAATCAAATTCCATGAATCTATTTAGTTTGGAAGGAGTGGCTCCGGTGGATCCCTCTCAAACCCCCTACCTAGAGATGCATAACATACTCAGATGGTGTATTATAGGGAGGAATAATAGTTTAAATCTACTATATTAGAGAAACAATTACAGGTTGTTTATCCAAAGTGGTATATGTTCTTCAGATCCAAGGAATTTTAGTGGTTGAAGCTACTGAAGGGGTTCAGCATGATGACAAAATTATTGAGACAAATGTTCATATTTCTTAAGATAGGCTAATTGTGACTATTCTTAGTGTCTAATCTATTGTAGAAATAGCTAAACCGGTGTTGGATTATCAACCAGTACATCCAAATATCCTTGTGCCACTTTCTTTTGGAGATCGAACTGATGATTTGGTTATGGAAAATGTTGAACATTCTCATACTCTACGTATACCATAACCACATCCTATTGTGCATGAGGAATCATCCTCTATTTGTAAGATCTCATCAAGTTATAAAATGTAATCATTTTCCTCTGATATTCTAAATGAGTTTTACAATATTGGAGGAGATTATAATCAGATGAAATAGAAGTTAAAATATACTAATGATTAGATTACTGAATGTAAAAGGAACTCTATTAATAGGGTTGATTTTGATAAGTTGGTTGGGTTAATGACTACCCAAACAATGTTGATTAGGAATCTTCAAAAAATTACTCCTATGAAAAAAGTTATTTGTGATGTAATTTTCAAAGACTGTAAGTATTCGAATGTTCTTGTTAGTTATTTAAAGGATGTTTATGTGACAAAGTCTGAGTTCAATGAACTTTTTGTTATGGTATTATCTCAATTATATATGTTCTGAAATCCTATATTGGTGAAATTAGACATGTATCAAGATGTTCTTGATGTGTTTAAGACTTTTAGAATTGAAATTATTGTAATCATACACACACTATAATGTTTAAAAAAAGATTTTGTATGTTCATCAAAAGGATTCATCCCTAAATAACTTCCACCTCATAAGCTTTAGGTGTCCCAATTTTATAGAGTAGAGTTGATCAATTTATCTTAAAATTAAATTATGTCTCCTTACATATTCATTCCTTATAGTTTGAGGATATCACACCATTCATTATGAAATATTTCAAGATGAATATTATGGGTGAGTTCCAATATACCAGAGAAGATATCATGAAGCTTAGTATTAGAACTAATAGATCATTAAATTAAGTAGTGATCATTTAGGATGAATTTGATGGGATGTTGAATGACATCATTAATGTTTCTATTAATGATAAATGTATTGTTTTTAGATCTATTTTTCTATTCTCTAGAAACCAATACTATTTGTTAACCTCTTTTAATTGGTCTATAAATAAATTCGAGGGATATATTAATATTCATCCTTGAAAAAGTAAGGGGTTATTAGAAAAAAAATTAAAATAGTAAATCAATTTTGGAAAAATGTTTTTTAAACAAACATGAAATTATTGAATTTAATTTAATGGTTTAGGCAGAGAGAACCTTCCTCAACCTCAAGGTGAATTTTTTTTGACTATGATAACTCCAATCTTCCTTTTTTCGGCTTGCATGCATATAAACATTATATATATATAAGGGAACCTAGTTAATATGTTCATATTTTCATGGTCAAATAAGCATAAGGGGTCTTTATATATCTGTTTATACATTCATATACCCCCTAAATGTAACACATTCATGCATTTTTCATATCTATATATAAGCACACATTTCCCCCAATATATATATATATTCATAATGAAATAATATAATATATATAATGTGGAAACACATATATATATATATATGAATACCTATGCATAAACATGTAATCATTCATCAAAAGAGACTCGAATCCACGTCAACTAAATCCAAAATGCAGTAAAAAATATAAGGAACCCAAAAATCACAAAATTTCAAATTAAAATTGTGCCCAAGAAAAAAAAAATAGAATAAAGTTTACCCTTATCTGATGTTGAACTCACATTCTTCTATTGTGGTGGATAGAATCGGCCACATCATCAGAAACATACTATATTAAAATATTGCAAAAATGAGATATAAAAACAACATGTATATATGAGATAATTTTATTAATGTTACATGATAAATGATACATGAATTCATAACCAAAAATGAAAAATTAATATTCTAATAAATATGTACACCTCAATACTAAAGTACCAGATCATTAATAAAGCTATTTATTTTTCAATCATCGCCTTCAATCGCCTATTCCAAAATAAGAAATCACCAAAATATGGGAATAAATTAAAAATCCATCAACACTTAAATGAGACAAATAGTGATTGGACATTGTTCATATCCTAGAAAATCCAATACATGAATTTATAAAATGCATAAAACACTTCATGCTTATATCCTTCTTGATTTTCAAGTTTGAAACCTCATTTATTATCCTGTTCTTCTTCTGGAATTCATCTTAATTTATAGTTTATATACATTTATCAATTTAATAATGTAGAGAATATTCCTTCTTTTATTATTACTCAATCCTCTTGGGTTTTTTGAACTAGTTTCCTAATATGATTTGACAATATTTTGGTTCATGATCTTCTATCTTCTTGATTGTGTATTCCTTATTTATAGAAACTATTTTTGAATATTGTATAATGGTTTATTTACATTTATCCTTAAAATAATCTTATTTTTATGGAATGAATGTCATAAATTCTTTCATGTTCTTCTGGATCACGGACTTCATTATCGAAACTATCTTCTTTTATTGACCTTTAAATATTATTCTAGAAAACAATGATTGTATTGGGAGGCTCATATGATATTCTTATTCATATACCTAAAAACATTTCCAGGTTCCATTTTTATATACCCACAAATAGATATATCTCAGGAGATACATGAAAAGAAAAAAACCATCCCATTATCATACATATCACTTATCAAGGGTAACACATGGTTTTTATCCACTCTCTCATGAACTACATGTCTCTTGTTTATTTATTAAAATGTCCCTTATATTTTCCATATCAACTATCATGGTTGAATAAATATAAAATTTACTCAAGTAGGCTTCAGTTTTCTTCTCATCCCAAAATACATCCATAATAACTTCACATAAAACACTCTTCAGAGGTTGTATAAAAATATAACAGCACCTTGTAGGGAGGATCTCCTTATTCATTTCTTGATGGCTTTGAAAAAAATATATAGATATAAACATGAACTTGTAAACAAAAATAAATTTGTATCCAATATTTTATCACATTTATAACATTATTGATAAATATTTTGTAATGTTTCAGACCATGATGAAAAGAAAATCTATCGATATAATAAAGTTCTATATTTTATGAAATATAGAATTTTCATCTTAGGATACAGTAAAGTCCTAGCATACATCTTAGTCAGTTATGATATTTATTGAATTAATTTTGATGATCAAATTTTAGTTCACCCATTCAGATAAAATTATAATGATTTAAGATATGATGAATAACCCAAGCATCATATCAACTTCATATATATTATTCTTAAAAACACATGATGTTTTATTATCAAGATGAACTTTCACATGATCTTATTAAAACATAAGCTATTATCATTTCTAATCATTGTTTCATGATGTTTTAAAATAGATCAAAAAAATTATGAATCAACTTATATTATATACTCTTAAGAAAAAAAATTCTATAAAATAGTGTTTTCATATAGTATAATCCTAAAAATTATACACGGTGTTGAAGTCTTAAACAGAACATATATCTTACATAGAACTAGTAGAATTCATGTGCATAGAATGTAATGTCTTACATGGGATCTATAATGATCATAAATTATGTTATAAATTAATACTTAATGAATCAAATAAATATAGACCCCCCTCCCCACCCCATCCCCTATTTCCATGATAGACCCCATCATTCCAGGATAGACCCATGTGGTTATAGGCCTTCCCATTCCATATAAAACCAGCACAGTAAACCATGATGACTTTTGAGAGGACATTTCCAACCCCACTCCCCTTACCCACATCCTCACCATACACCAGCCCCCCCTTCTCATACATAACCCCTGCCCCACCCCCTTCTACCCTTTGCTCCCCTCCCTTTTCCCCTTGTCCCCTACCTCGTCCTCATTACTCACCCCACTTTGACCACATCCCCACTCACCCTACCCCGCTACACCCTGAGAACCTACACACCCACCATCCCCATCACCCTACACCCCCCTGCCCCTCCCCCCTTCACCAGCCCTTCTCCTGCACACCCCCTTCCCTAAGCACCAAGAAATTAGTCAATTCAAATCCAGGTGCTAATTTACCTTTGGTTTTCTAGGTACATGTGTTGTGAACATTATAAATACATTAATATGAAGCCTTGAAATCATTAGAACCAATAAAGAAAATGATAGGTTTATTTAGAGGTTTCTATGATTTTGTTTATTTTGATGAACAATAAACAATAAGAGAAACATCGGCCTTTGATTATTCTTATATATTAATGAAGTTTGGATAAAAAAATATCCAATATTTTCTTGGATGATCAAAATGTTTATAAAGGTTATGTTTCAAGTTATATTCATCCTCTAAGAAAAAAATAGAACCATTTTATAGATCAATTATTTTAATTATATCTGATTTTCATAACTCAAAGAAACAAGTACAAGATTGTCAATGAATCTATGAAAAATATTAATGACTATAATTTTGTTGCCCTATTAACATTTCATCAGTGATAAATAATAATATATAAGATAATTGATCCAAAAAAAAAGATCAGTAGACTGATGACAAGATAAATTAGCAATAACAATAGGTATGTCCTCGCACAAGGAATAACTTGAATCCTCTTCCAATGAGAGTATGAACATATCATCAACACCTTATGTAATCATGACCAAAAAATGTGTACTGAACTGATAATTTAAATTTATTGGTCCAATGGAATAATAAACCATATCCCTTACCTTATTAGCCACCCCAATGTTCTCTGAAAGTTCACCACTATGAAATTCATGATGATGGGAAACTATGAATCCTAATGACACATTAGTCCCATGGATTGATTTTCTATATTCTTAATGGGTCTCTTGTAAATCAGTAAATAGATCCCATTTGAGATATTAATTATAGAAAGTGTGAACAGGTCACACTGTAAATATTGTATCTTAAAAGTCACTGAAGATAAATTAGAAAATAGTTGGTCAAAGTGATTATTGAAATCATGATCCACAGAATATTCAGAAGAATATGGTGTGTCCTGGGAATGAAAACTTTTAATAAACATAAAATAGATTACAACTACACTTATTAATTTGTGTAATACCTTAATCAATTCAACTATTAAAAATTAAATCTCATCAACAAAATCATGATACATATATCATTAAACTATTATGATATTCTAAATCATGTTCCTTTGATATGAAATAAGAAATCCATGTTCATTAAACTAAAACATGGGTACAAAACACTATTGAGCTTACTAATTTGATATTTCATTTCTTCAGATTCTTCATTACTCACAATATATTATAAAGGAGGTACTAACTAAATGTTTTGATCATGTTTATTTGGTCTTCCATCATCCCAACTGTCTTTTCAACATCAACTTTAGGAATTGAATCATCCTTTAGCTCTTTGATCTTATCTTTAGAGGATATTATTTCCCTTTTAGTTTATTCATAATATAAATTGATGTTATAAATCTCCAACATCAATGTTCAGGGAATTTTTTTCATATTATTTTCTGAATAACTACTTTTAGAGTTATTTCTCACATATAGGGAATCATCATAAACATGGTGAGGTGATTGAACAACCTCCAAAGTTTGGGAAATAATAGCATCTTCTTCCAAGGTCATATCCCTAGGATTATTTCATTTATTATGTGATCTATGAGGGATTGGATTAACTACTATGTTCAACACATCAGGTTCGACTGTAAATTCAAGAGCTAGTATATATGGGGTAGTTTCAACTGACCTCTCAAAATATTCTACATCTTCTATCTCTACAGCTAGTTTAATTAGATCAACTAATTTAGAAGATCTAATAACTTCATACTCTGGTTTTTGAACTACCTCTTCCCCAACTTGCCTGATTTATGACACATTAAGTTATGGTATGGTAGCATCTAACTCATAAACTACCCTAATAGTTACCCTCTCTATTGGTGTTATATACAAAGTCTGTGACACAATATCTCTTCGAGAAATTTTAGACATCTTCAGATAACTCTAGAAATGCTTCAAATAAACCTTGGTCATTCTAAAAGATCTAGAATCACCATATAACAACACATAATAATTATGGAAATTATTAAAAAATTCCAACTCCTTCAGTATGTTTTAATTCCATTGGAAACATATAAATACTCTATTAATGATTTTTAATGAGCTCAAATATCTATGAATATCAAGAAACCACATCTTCAATATAAAACATTCATCCAATAGATAATAAAAAATGATTTCACCGGCCAAAATTCTATATACTCCATTAATGGTTTATTTTAATCGAACATAGATTCATCCATAAAATTAACCTATGAAATAATTTTAAATAATAGCTTTACAAGATATTTGATTGGTTCCAAGGTTAGAGACCAACTTCCATAAGGTATGTGTGATCTAAACATGAAAACCTATAGAGAAGAATCATTGTGATATGTCTGTTCTTAAGAATATGAATTAAACAAGTGGAGAAATATATTTGAACAAATTATAATATGATTTCACATGAATTAAATTCATCATATTGATGAAATAAAATCTATAGGTCTTGGAAATATTTAAAAGATTCAGGGGACCATTTGGGAATAAAAATGTTGAAAATCATGATATGGAGTTCCTAAAATTTTAAGTGAACATGATGACATTTTTTTCATTGAACATCTAAAGAATAATTGATTTTCACATAATTTTAATGTTCCTTACACTCCATTGTAAAATGGAGTGGATGAGAGGTATAATATGATCCTATTTGATATGGATAGTGACCTATTGATAGATCATGATACCATAAGAATCTATTAGTTGTAAGCCATCACATTGGACGGAATAAAATCAAAGTATATCCATTTAAATCCTAATATTAATAGGGATTCAAATATTGAGATATTTTTTAAAGGGTAAAATTTTCATTAGAAAATAATGAGGTAAAAAAATTCATCCTCATTCACCGCCCTTTTAGGTGTCTACTCATAAACCTAGTTACCATAATTATTATTTTTCAAAACAAAGTTTCTAATGGATGGAAATAAAAATTTTCTATTTTTTTTATCCAATTTATATGAAGATTATATTTGAATGGATTTCATAAATTCCTTATTTTTAAGATCATTCTCCATAACTACTAATGAACAAATTGATATTTTGGTCAATAATTTGAAACAGGAAATGAGGAATGAGAGGTAAAGAATCTAAAAAATATTTTTAATTTGAAATAGGATACATCATTAAATGATGGTAATCAATTTATTAGTTCATCTTTTAAATCTTCTAAAAATAAACGACCTGATAAATGAAAATCAATTGAATTCCTCTACACAAAAGTAATTTATTATTTATAGAAAGTTCCTATTGATGTATCCACCTAAATATTTGGGCATATCAAGGGATTATGTAATGATAAAGAAAAAGTTAAATTAAAATGTGAATACTAGAATAAAAATTTGAATAAAAATTTGTAAATCTAAAAACTCACACACATTGATGAAGATGAAGAAAAATCATTTATCTATTTGTTTTGAAAAAGTCTACATTGGATAAATAATCCTTATATACAACAAGTTCTATGAAATATAAGATAAAAAGGATCTCAATAAATTATATCCACAAATTAGAAGAATGATGTGAAACCACTATAAATGAAAGAGATCCTCAGTTAGAAATCATGGAAAATAAAATTAAGGATATTGAAAATTTTCCACAAGATGAAAGTAGGATGCATGGGGATCAGATTTAGATTTTTGAAAATAATTTGTAATGATTATTGAAATAGTATTAGAATAATAAAAACACACTCAACGTGATAGGTATTCAATTGGATTTCGAATTGATAAATTTTTAATAAACACTAACTTATGGAATAAATATTAATTCAAAAAATTGAATTATTTCGAGAAAGATATAGAATAATTGGTTTTTCAGAAGAACTATTATAAAAAGATTAAAATTTTCATAAGAGGTTACCTTAAATGTGTAATGATGATTCTATTTATATTTTTGTTCGGCAGTGAAAAAATTATGGACACACTCTTAATATATACATTACATTTCTTCTTAGAGAATAGTTATCGACATAATTAAAGAAATCACAAAAGACTTCATGTTCCAAGTCACCTGTTAAAAAAATTGATTCTCCAAACAAAAATAATCATTATAATGTCACAAAGGAATACTTGACAATATAGATAAAATTGTAGTAATTTTATAATAAAATTGATCAAGCACAATAGGGAGAATTTTTACTTCTCACAAAGGTTAAAAAACCAATAGCTTGTTAAAATAAAGGTGAAGAAAGATATAAATACAAACCTTTCATGGTTACTAAATCATTTAAATCTAAAAAGGGAACTAGTATTAAGGTGGGGTAGTCGTGTATGAGTCATGTATAATCCACTTCAGAGAAAGAGGATTATTGTGAAGTGGGGTGGCCACATCAAAGGCATGTTGGAGGAGGTGGTGGTGAGTTGATGTTGGAGTAGCATCAAAGCCACATTGGAGAATGAGGTGGGGAGTATGCTTCGGAGCAACGTCAGTGGAGAGTGTGGTGTGGATTCTTCGGTGGAGGGTCATGAAGATGAGAAGGTGTGGGATGATTCTGGAGAGTATGGTGTGGAGGAGGGGAAGGGGCATGAGGAGGAGGAGGATCACTGCAACGATGGATGAGGGTCGGGAAGACGGTCGTGAGGAGGGTCATGAGTGTTAGGGTAAATTGGGGAGTTTCAGTGTGCTAAAACCACATATCGTAAAATAGATATGGAAATAAACCACTTAATAATTATCTTATCAATATTTACTTAATCCGTGAACCAAGGATCCCTCTCTATCTAAATTTTTATTTGGACTAATGATAGTTAATGTTTAGTGAATCCCCTACATAATTTTCCTTCTTTAAGTGGTATTGCATTAAGAAATTAGAATCATTGATTATACCGAGTTATAAACTTGTCATATTGTTGAAATATTTCTAAAAAATATTTATTTTAGTCTCTTGTGGTCAATATATATTTCACAATTTTTAACATAGTGATAATAAATCTATTACATGATAGAAACTATAACATCTCCCAATATTATATCATGAGTTATAGAGTTTAGTTCACAATTCATTAAAAACCATGATACATTTGGAATAACATTATCATTTTGAATAATGACACAACCAAATACCTTCATTTATGCATCACTACATATAGAGACTATTTAATTTTCAAATAGTAGAGTAAAAATATGGGCATCGAACAATCATTAAATATATTCATAAATACATTCATTGCATTCAATAGTCCATCTGAACATAATCTCTTTAAAGGTATACTTGGATAACAGGTTATTAAATCGTGAAAAATAATAAATGAATCCAAAAATAGTTGCATACCAAACCAATGAAACTATATACCCAATTTACATACTTTGGTGTAGTCTATTCCCTGTCCACCTTTATCGTTACATGATAAATAGTGATTTTATTATTAAATACTATATAAACAGTAAAAGGAATATATAAAAGAATAAATTCAAAATTCTTAAATTTACCATATAACATTTATCTTCTATGTGTCTCAAGAATGATACACAAATAATTCCCTCGGTCATCATATGTCTTATAATCCGTGAATATATCATCAATTAAGAACACAAAAAATCATCATGATATATTGAAACGTACGACCGATTGTCGCCTATCGACCGGTCATGGTTCCAGTGCTCTGCTAATGTGTATAGCAGCACTCGGGTCTTATCCTCAACGATGATACTTTGTAATATTCATTTGTTTTTAGTTGATTGTATTTTGATTATGGTGGTTTGTTTGCAGATATTAATTGAAATGATTGATTGACTATAATTGATTTACCAAATTGATAAATATTTGGGTGTGTTCATTATTAGGTATTTAAGCTTTTGATATCCTTGAGCTTTTCTTTATATTGCATTAAATTAACACCCTTGTCAGAAGATGATGTTGATTAGAATTACTAAGTGTTAAGGATTTAATCCAAGCCTTAACATAACTTAAGGTTATAATCCCAATCATATATTATTAATGGTGGTGTATTTAATTTTCCAACAATCCATGTAAACCCACATGTTAAACAAAACAAGTCATTAATCCATGACATGTTAAATCCGTCATACACAATAATAATTCAAAGAATATTCATCGAGCAAAATCTCTCAATCAATTAACATAGCTAAATTATAACTCACCTCAATGAGATATTTACTCATCCATTTTTGTGTTTAATAATCTGATTATAATTATTAAGATTATAAATTAAGAATAGAAGAAAAATAAAGGGATAAGAAAAGAGTGGTACGTCGACACAGACACATGAACAATGATGATAATTAAAAACGAACTTTCGATTGAATGAAGAAGAAAAATAAGGGTAGGGGATTCAACTGTAATTAAACTATTTTTATAACATTAATATTAATCTATATAAAGTCGATGAGAATAAGAGAAATTAAGGAAGAAACTTGTATTAAAACCGAATTACAAACAAAGAGATTTACAAGATTACAAAAATGAAGAACACGAAAGTAAGTAAAAACAAAGAGAGGAGGAATGGTCTCTCAAGTGAAAAAATGAGTATGTAAGTCCTCCCAAGACATTTTAAAGGCTTTGGTCGTGGAAATATGATCTATTCTCTTCTGAAATGCCAATCCCATTGAACGGATAGGAGGTGATGTATTTATAGCCCAAGGAGTGGACTATTTGCATTCCAAAACTGTCCCTCCACTTGATATGAAGGTTTACCAATTTAGACAGATGAATCACACGCTTGTGTATTCTTAAAATATGTAGATATGGATTTCTTCTATACATCCTCAAAATTGGGATGACTATAGACTTTTTTAACAAATGTTATGGCCGTTTTAATAAATAATTTCATTCTGTCTATTTCAAAATAGACTTTTCAATGTTCGAAATATGAATGGGTTTTCCGTAGTAAGATACCCTCAAATAAAAATATTTTATTCAAAAGAGTTGTCCTTAAATATCTCTTATCTCACACTGAAAAATATCAGCTCAAATGGATGTCCACATAAGGAGATATGTAAATATTTCTGTGCTGATTTTATTTCCCGTCCAGAATGGTGGTCTGGATTTCAATGCATAATTTGTGCCCATTTTTGTTATTAGTAGGCCTTGAAATTTTTATCCTAGACTCCTTAAATTGTCCTCCGAACTATGCTGATGAGCAATGGATTTTGGACTTCTGTAATTATCCTAGTAAATCAATTTTCATGAATAGTCATGTTTCTTTACAGATTCTTTGGTCTTGTTTGTGAGGACCATATGACCATTCAAATGGCAGAATTGGCTCTTGGTACTTTATAAGGAAATGTTGTATATTTAATGAAAAATACTAAAAAACAATAAAAACACAATTTGGATCAGTATAGTGATTTATATTCTTAAAATAGTAAACAGACTCAATTGGACAACTTCAAAAAATGCTCAAAAATTATACTAAATATTAAAACATTAATTTTCCATACAAATTATGCACATTTAATATAAAATAAGTAAATGTAGTATATAATAAGTCATGAAAATATTAATAACATAAACTCTCCCACACTTAGTTTTGTTCATGTCCTCATGTGCAGCAAATATAAAAACATGACAAAATCATTTTCAATCACCAACAAATATTAAAATTTCATTTTCTCCAATGAGGGGAGGTTTAGAATATTTCACTCCTCTATTTTTAATTCAACCACAAGTTGTTACAAAAACAATGTTCCAAAACTAAATCATTTTTTTCATGCTCAAATTTAGAAATGGAAAATGTGGACACTCAAAACTCACACCTCTCAAGATGATAAAATTCATTTGTGGAGGTTCACTCTTTCATCAACCAAAAGTGAAAATCATAGAGTTTGGAATGAGCTCTCAGCTTCCAATCCCTATCCAAAGTGCACAATAATCAAGAGGGCTTTTTAAGGGGTTTTTCTGTGGCTATGGGATGGTAGGAATATATTTTCCAAGAGAGAGAAGAAGAGGGGTAAAAACACCAACATAGAAAAAGCAATGCACATTTTTTTGAAATAAAACATGGAAGGAAATGAAAACACATATTACAATGGAATTATTTTGTGAAGAAAGAAATAGTAGAGGAAGAAAATATGAAGGTAATGAGAAGATGGAATATTTACAAAACACAAAACTTCTCCCAATAAGAATATAATGAAAGTGTTCTCTTTTTTTTCTATTCATTTTTTTCATTGTTTTTTCGAAAGTTAACCTTGAAGCAGATCTCACACACATATCCCAAACCATGATTGATCTCTTCATGACACTAATTTTAATAGTTATGACATGATCAAAGTTTGAGGAAGAGTGCTTTTTGACCTACCCAAGACACATCCCATTTTTTCAATTTTATTTTTACTTTTTTCATAATTTTTTATTTTATTTGAACACTTGTCAATATTATTTACAAAATTACATAAATGGGAGTACATTACATTACCCAAAACACATTGAATGACAAACTCTCCCCCACACTAAAATGGATGCTTGCCCTCAAGGATTTTATAACTCGTAAAAAATCAATAATAGGGTACCCAAACAATGAAATCTATCCCCCCCCAAACTTAAATTTCAAAAAATTATGAAATGAAAATCCATGCTGATATTGGGTGGGAAAAGGTATTGGGATTGTAATGTGGCTATAAAATAAAATGTTTTCATAGGATCTAAGGGTCTTTTAAAAGGAGGCTTAATGTAAGGGAAATGGGAGGCTATTTTGGCTATTGTGATTCTCATGTGGTTTAGAAAATGCCTCGATCATATTAATGCACACTAAGGTAGGAAATTCATCTTGAAGGTCCACAAACTCAAGACTCACAAATGTAGGTGAACACAGACATTTCAAAAATATGTTTATAGGTGGCCTCGGCATGAAAGAAAATGTTCTTCCTCACGGTTTGAAAAAATCATTTTCCAAATCGAAAATTGAGCATTCAATTTTTTTTCAATTTTGACACAAAATTCTTTATCCAAAGTCATGGTGAAAATAAAAAAAAATTGAGATGAAAACATGTTTGTTAACTCCGCAAAATGGTTGGAAAAAATTTCAAAACTCGATGGTGAGTAAGCATGACTCATAAATTTTTTGTATTTTTTAAGTGATTGTTTTTGTTTTGTTTTTTTGTTTTTTGGGTTTTTTTTATTGTTTTTTATAAAGATACACCCCACAAAAAAGAGATAGTGAAATAGAAATATTTTGATAAATAATGTGGTAAAAAATGAAAGAGAGAGGAAGAAGAAGAAAGAGGTAGAGAGAGGAAGAGTTAGAGAGAGAGTTAAAGGAAAAGAGGTGCCCCCTTGTTTGGATGTGGTGGGTCACCATCTCCATCTAGTGGTAGTTCGACTGGAGAAGATGGGGATCTAGTGGAAGTCGATGTTGATCCAGGATTATGAGTCCTCTCATGATGATTCTTTAACCGATGTCCATTAACCATGAATGTCCTTTTGGAAGAGGGGTCTTGGACATGCACTACACCAAACAGTTAAACATTAGTAATAACAAAAGGACCTTCCCAATGGAAATTAAGCTTACCTGGGTGAAGATGAAATCGAGAGTTGAAAAGAAATACCTTTACACCTTCATGGAATACCTTTATCAGGATGTTTTTATCATGGATTACCTTATCCTTTACTTTGTATAGAGTGGAATTCTCATAGTATTCAAGTCGAAGCTCCTCCAGTTCAGCCAATTGCAACAATATTTCTTCACCAGATTTTTTGAGATCAAAATTATTGGTTTTCACTGCCCAAAATGACTTCTATTGGATTTCAACTGGCAAATGACATTATTTACCAAAAACTATCCTAAAAGGAGACATCCCAATGGGTGTTTTATAGGAAGTTCGATATGCCCAATGTGCTTCACCAAGTCTTTCTGGCCAGTATTTTCTGGTGGGTTTTACAATTCTCTCAAGAACTCTTTTCACTTATCTACTTGAAAGTTCAGCCATGCCATTTGTTTGGGGGTGATATGAAGTTGAAGTTTTATATACAACCCCATTCTTTTTCAAATGACATTCCATGGTTCTATTATAGAAATGGGTTCCTAAGTCACTGATCAAGGCTCGAGCCATGCCAAATATATGGAAGATGTGTGTCTTTAAGAACTCACTAACAGTATGTGAATCATCCTTTCTAGTGGGTTTAGCAGCGACACACCTAGAAACATAATCAACTGCAATAAGGATGTATGAGAATCCATTGTAAGGGGGAAATGTTCTCATGAAATCGATACCCCAAACATCGAAGATCTCACAAAAAATAAAATGATTTTGGGGCATTTCATTTCGCATTGAAATTGTGCCAAAATTTTGGCAAGTGGGACATGACTGACAGAACTCATGTGAGTCCTTGAAGAGTGATGGCCAGAAGAATCCAGAGTCTTGGACCTTTCGGGAGGTCATTTTTGGTCCAATGTGGCCACCACCAGGAACTGAGTGATAGAATTATATTACAGAGGAATGTTCATCTTTATCAACACAGCTTCTAATTACCACGTCTGCCCTAGTATTCTAATGTTTATTTTCTTCCCAAAAATAGTGTTTTGAATCACTTTTAAACTTTATTTTTTGTTCTTTTGAAAACATTTCAGGAAAAACACCAGAAACCAAGTAATTTACAATTGGGGCATACCATGGTAACTATGGAGTGAGAGATGAAAGGTGCATAGTAGGGAATTCAAGATCAATGATTTCAGAATGAGAATAATTATAAATTCTACTCAAGTGATCAGCCATTGGGTTTTATTTTCCTGGTCTCTCTTTTATTTCAAGGTCAAACTCTTGGAGTATTAGGATCCATCTTATTCGCCTTGGTTTGGAATCACTTTTCTTGAGTAATAACTTTATAGAATAATGGTCTGTGAAGATGATGATTTTGGCATCTAAGAGATAGTAACAAAATTTATCTAAGGCAAAAACCACTGCTAAAAGTACCTTTTCAGTGACAGTGTAGTGAGATTGAGTTTCATCTAATGTTTTTGAGGCATAATAGATGACATGAGTAATATTTTCTCTTATTTGACCAAGCACATCCCCAACAGCTCTATCAGAAGCATCACACATCAATTCAATAGGTAAGGACCAATCTGGGGGTGGGATTATCATGGCAGATGTAAGAGCAGTTTTGAGTTCAATGAAGGCTCTCTTACAAACCTCTTCAAAATGGAAACTGACATCATTTTGGAACAAATGAGTGAGTTGGAGGGAAATTTTATTGAAGTTATGGATGAATATCTGATATAAACCAGCATGACCAAGGAATGAACGGATGTCTCAAATAGAGTTGGGTTCAGGAAGTGATTGGATCAGTTCAATTTTGGTAGGATCGACTTCAATACCATCTTTTGATACTATGTGCCCTAGAACAATTCCTCTTGCAACCATGAAGTGAAATTTTTCAAAATTTAACACAAGGTTACACTTGACACACTTTTGAAGGACTAGAGAGAGTGAATGCAAGCAGGACTAAAATGAATCACAATAAATTGCGAAGTCATCCATGAATAATTCCATGTAGTGTTAAATGAATTCTGAAAAGATACTCATCATACACCTCTGGAATTTTTCAGGAGCATTAAAAAGGCCAAAAGTAATTCTTCTATATGCATATGTTCCAAAGGGGAATGTGGAAGTAGTCTTTTCTTGGTCCTTAGGTGTGATTGGGATTTGGAAGTATCCATTGTATCCATCAAAAAAGCAATAGTGTGACTTTCCTGCTAATCGTTCTAGCATTTGATCAAGGAATGGAAGAGGGTAGTGATCTTTTCAGGTTTCAACATTCAATTTTATATTGTCGATGCACACACACCATTTGTTCTTCACTCATGTTGTGACTACCTCCCCATGTTCATTTGTGACAACAGTTATCCCACCCTTATTAGGTACAACTTGATTTTCAATAACCCATTCACTATAAGAAATTGGGTATATATTTCCAGCATGAAGAAGCTTGGTGATCTCTTCCCTAACTACCTCAAGTATGAGTGGATGGACTCTTCTTTGTGGTTTTATAAATGGTTTGGATGACTCCTCAAGATGGATGTGATGAATGCAAAGGGCGGGGTTGATTCCTGGTATGTCATCTAAGGTCCAACCTAGGGCCTTTTTGTTTTCCTCTAACACCTGAACATGTTTGGACTCCTCAGTTTCTGTAAGTGAAGAATAGACAATGAAAAGATAAGAGTGATCATGGAAATGGAATGCATATTTCAGGTGTTTAGGAAGAGTTTTCATATCAGTCTCATCTCTCATTTGTGGGTTAAACATCTTAGGAATGGAGGAAGGGACTTCAGTTGCTTCAGATTCATTTTCCTTAATAATTTCCAAGGCGGAGCAGTAGAGATCGTAGTTGATGTGGGATTCAAGAGAGTTTTCATGTTCCTCTAGATTGATGGAGTCTATGAATGATAGGTCCAAATCAACTTCACCATTTATGACTTTGTTAATCATGGTGCAGATTTCACAAGATCCTTTGACATTAGAACATGAAGAACATGGTGGAATGTAGTTTAATTGACTCTTAGAAGTGTCCTTAGAAGCATGGATTGAGAATGAAAAGTGATCCTCATATGGGTATCACATGGCTTGGAAAATGTTGAACATGACCATTTGGTCACCGAATTCCATGGATAAGATGCCTGAATAGACATCAATATTGGTTCTCGCAGTCATGAGGAATGGTCTTACTATAATTATGGGAGATCGAGAAGTGGTTGTTTCACCTTCCATGTCAAGGATATAGAAATCAGCATGGAAGATAAGATCATTGACTCGGTCATCGACATCCTCAATTATTCCCTCAGGACTGGATGTGCTTCGATTGGCCAATTAAATGACAACACCCCTTGGATGTAAGGGACCTATAACAAGGTTGGAGAATATGGATTTGGGCATGACATTAATTGGGGCTCGTAGGACTATCAGTGCATCATCAATGTTGGAACATCCAATTTGGCATGGAACCGTAAAGGTCCATGGATCTTTGTACTTTATAGGAATAGAATATTGGGTGGAAACATTTTCAAAGGTCCTAAGTTGCCTCCTGTGGCTGAAAAATTCCTTGTGAAACTTGGAATACTTAGGAATTTGTTTGATGGCATCTAAGAGCGGAATGTTGACTTCAACACGTCTAAACATTTCGATCATTTCAGGATCGGTTTCAAAGGACATCATTGTCTTAGAGACAGATTCTGGAAAAGGAATTGGATTCCAAAGTGGAATAGAAGGAGGTGAGGGAATGGATTCAGATTCCTTTTCAAGTTTCTTTTTCTTTTCATTTTCTATGTCAACGATCAAAGTAGGGTTGGAGGACTTATTTTGAGGCATAGAAATTTGCTTTCCCGATATAAGTGTAATTGTACTTACATTACCCTTGGGGTTGGGTAATGGTAGAGCTGGGAGTTGTGATGAATTGGGTGGTTGCTACTGACTAAGGTGGGATGTAATTTGACCAATTTGTGTTTCAATGTTCTTGAGGCTTGAATGGGTGAAGGAGGAAAGATCTTCCACTACACTTTTCCATCAGTGCTAGTCGCCAACCTGAGGCCTATTAAAGGTTGGACTTGGTTGTAATTAATATTTTCTTCTATTTATATCCATTTAAGGGTATACAATATGGGGTTGGATCAATGGTAATGTAATATCATAGGCCAGGTTGAGGAATTTGATGGATTTTGGAGTTAGGCACAAGAGAGGTTGCTTTGGTTTATAGGGAAACAATGTAACCTATGTTTAGAGAGAACGATAAACATGTGACACTAGATGAGACACATGTATTTAGGGAACTCTATTATGTGATTCATGGACCTATAATCTTACAGTGGATAATAAATGAAGTGATACTAGTTTCAAGGTAGATACGTAAGAAAAGATCATGTTTCATTATTCTTGGAACCTATGAGTGAAAGGTTATACCATGGATAGTTTAACCTAAAATTCATAACATAATACAATTAATTAATATTAAAGTATTCTATATTACAGGTTTAAGAGATCTAACAACTTGTTATATTGAATATATGGCTCCAGGTCATCATCCTAGACAGTTTCATGAAGAATATGTTCAGCAGGTTGTGCCATTAGATTACTGCTGGGATGAGGATGATGATAACGACACTTAGAGGATGACTCTTTGAAAATTTCAATGGAATCACCATCATAGGTATTTGGGCTCCATTTCAGATTTAGTCATAGAATCCTTATTGGATAAGGTTTAGTTATAATTTAGTATGATCCATTCTTGAAATGATAAATGGGATTCATTGGCAGTGATGATGTTGGATGGGGTGGTGTGGAAGTGGTGGTCCTTGTTCTTTAGAGAACATGAGGAGACATCACTCTCATGGGAAGATTTTTTTAGATTGGTTTAAAATCATATTTCATTCTTTAATAGTGAATATAATAAGTCACCATGAGCTATTTACCCTTCAGAAGGGTAGCTTCAGTGTGCGCAATTTTGGAATTCATATCAGCAGCCTTCTTTAAAATTATTCAGACCAATTTCCATATGTGGAGGTCAGGGCAAGTAATTTTGAGGAGAATTTTCATCTAGAGATATAGCGCCATGTCATCCCATTTATCTAAAGAAATATCACAGGGGGCTAGAAATAGAAGAGGTCATCAAGAGTACATTATCTAGAACTATATCATCATGAAATGGGAGTCATTAGGATTACTAATGATGGAGATATTTGGTATGGGCTTTCATGTTTTTTTGGGTAGAAGATGTTTCAGTCAGCTGGTGGTAGGAATCATCCCCCATCATCTCATTTATTTTGGGGCTACAGATATCAGAACTATTCCAATAGATCATGTGTGTGTTTTTATTATGGATTTCAAGGTCATCAGTGGCAAGATTTCCTAACTATTCTGAGTAGTCAGTGTACGCCAGTTGTTGTGCTCCATGTTCCTCTATTGAGGCAGTTCCAGTCAAGGTAGCTACAGTAGGTTTCAAAATCTTTGGATTAGTAGAGAGTAGATGTGGTTTGTAGAGGATTGCCCCAGGATTCTCCCCATCCTTAGAGAGTATGGTGTGTCATGTAGGTGGTCATAAATTGGGTCATAGAGGTCATTGAGTAGTTTTTTGTTAGCTTCATTGTAACACCCGAGACTTTTATGTTATCATCAAAGGAATCTTTTTCTTGCTTGGCTTGCTTTACACGCAATCGCGACCTTCCTCGATAGCTGGCGTCGTACGCAATACCGAGTTTCACTAAACAACAATATGCTATTAAAACTAGCCGTTATGAATAGTAATAACCACTTTTTGAAATTTTATAAATTTTATTTTTCAAAATGGACTTCATTTTTGGACTCAGAATATCGAAATTAGCCTAGGGTGAAATTTTGGTATTTTTCTGAAAACTTTCAATTTTTGATGAATAGTGAAACCACTAAGTGGTAGGTTAAAAACTGAATTTTGCATAAAACTTAATTTTACCGCTTCTGTGAATGGAATTTCAAAAATCCGAGAGACACGGTTAATATCAAGGACTAAAATGTGGTTCAATGAGATGAAAATAATTTTTTGGTGAATAGTAACTTTTTACTATTTTTACCGCGGTTAATAGTAAATAGGGTAACTAAGGGTAAATATGATATTAATATTACCCTAACACATGTCCTAATTCTATTGGACAAGTTTAATTCGACCAAAAACAAACTTAGGAATAAAATATGACCATTTAGGCCCACTTGGATTAGATTAGGATATTTATTATTAATTTATTTAAAGAAGGGTTAAAATAGTTAAAATCAAAGTTTAATAAGTAAATCATTTTTAATATAGGGTTATACATAAGATAAATTCGATTGTAAATATTCATTAGAAAGCTAAAAAGATTTCCTACATGATGGTATTTTATTTGTAATTTTTAGACATCAAATAATTTAATTTAATTATGACACAAAGATGATGCAGTAATTATCTTATTAATGAAATATTGAAAAAATTGATAATATAAATACCAAAATAAATGTAATTTGAGACTTTTTATGAATTCCACTAATTTTCTAGGTTACTATGATATATTATTAATGATTTAATTAACTTGGTTCGAACATATAATTCTGTTATGACTTTCACAAAAATCATATATCAAATAGTGTCAAAATTGACACAAAATAGTTTTTAAATAAAATATTATATTATTAATTGTTATTTTATTCCTAAAAATCTATGGTTCGGCCAAATGACTTAGATAAGGATATATATATTAATAATAAACAATTTGGGGTTCGTTTGGCATTTATAGTAAGTGTATTAACCATATATTGAAAGAAAACAAAAAGACACGGTAAAAGTTAAATTAATTAACTTAGAGTTAAATCTAATTGATAAGGTTAAAATAATACCCTAAACTTGTCTAAATACTATTGGTTGATAGGATTTCGACCCTTACCCACTTTATCTTCGAAATAAGACCCTTTGGAACCATTATAAACCGATTTTGACTTTAATATAAAATAATATTTTGAGATATTCCTAAGGTGCCCCTCTCCTCCCTTATAAAAGGGCACCTCCTCCCCCTCCTCCTCACACCAATTTGAGCACTCAAGCTCGGCCAACCCCTGCCATTTTCTCCTATCCACTTCCCTAGAATAATCCTAGAGGTCCTGGTCTTCTCCAAAGACCAATCTTAGTTCCTTAAGTGGAGGATTCAAAGAGGCGTTCCAAAGAAGAGGTAATATCCATTACCGATCTTTTCAATTTCATTCTTCTTCAACTTCTTCTTCTTTAGTTGTTTCATGATAAAGTAATAACATCAGTATTACTTACATACTGATATGTTATTATAAATATGAAACAACCCTAATTCACCTTCTATCCATCCTACGGAAAAAATGAAATCACCGCGCGTGCGTACGTACGGAATACCGTCTCCACGCCGTGGTGTAATCTATTTTCCACCATCACCTTACAAGGATGGGTATAATGGTGTAATGAGTAACTATATATGATTATTATTAAGTAATATTGATACTGAAATAATATATATATATACTCCAATACAATTCCACGATCATAGGAACGATATCATCACTCGTGCGTACGTACGGAATACCGTCTCCACGATGTGATGCGACTCGTTCTACATGATCTTCATTTCATAATGATTATATAAATGAATTGAATGAATGAATATGGTATATACTACACTAATACCATTCTGGAAATGAATTATCTATAACCTAAAGATAAGAATAAGAATTTATTCGACAAAACACGCATAAGAACAAAAAGTTATAAAGACCCGAGTAACAAGTAACAATGAAATATTACTAACAAGAAGCTAATAATATGACCATATATGATATCATATAAATATGTATGATTCTGGAATAAGTCAATAACATTATTTAAACCATTATACAGGAGCTTCGGACACGTACAAAGCAAATTGGACCTAAGGTAAGGGAAATATCACAATCTCATTTTTATCCGAGATTGTTTATTCGTAAGTATTTACTGGGGTGTATTTTATCATCCACATCCATGTTCCCTCAATATGAAATATTGTTTCCATACACTTGCAATAGTTTAAATCCAATTTTACCCTTAGGTGAGTTTTTAGTAATGAATATGAAAGGAATCTTTTGTCGTTTTTCCGTACGAGGTACTTTTTGACTTTTCCGACAAAAGTACGAAGAATGTTTTTTTTTAACTTATACGGCATGAATGGATTTTTAAAACATTATTTCCAAGAAGCTTCCTTTACAAGTTTTCAAGTTTATTTTTAATCAACTTCTTTTATTTTAAAGTTGTATGACATGTTATGAAAGGAAAATTGTTTTTGAAGAAGAAAGGATATTTTCCTCAAGAATTCAATACAAGTGTTTTATCAAAATTATTTTCCATCTAAGATAATAAAGGGTTCTGTTTCTATCCATATTTTTACATTGGTTTGACTATGTTGTGATGGAATTATGTTTATGAATTCCTTTATCATATATGAATTGATTTATGATGTCATGATGTTTCAAGAATCCCATTTTTGTTATATGTGTTATGCGATGATGTATGTTTTATGATTATGTGGCACACATAAGAAAGGATTCATTATAAGATGGGTGGGACCTATATCTCCCTCCAATGCATTGGGTAAAGATTTTATATCTCATGAGATAGACATGGCTGGAACGGAAGGTTATTTCGGTTCAGTGATACAGGACTGAAACGAGGAGTGAACTCGGTTCAGAAAGGGACTTTGTCCACTAAGATAGTCTTGGCAATGAGTCATGACTAACAAGAAATGATCTCCATGATTATGTGTGCATGCCACAAAGTTTCAAGTTTTATGTTATGATTATGGGGATCTCATTTTCACTTCTATGATTTATTCCATGTTAAGATATTATGATCTCTTTTGCAGGTTTTGATCTTCATAAAGATATGATATGATTTTTATTTCCTTTATTTGCCCTTGCTGAGCATTTGAGCTCACCCTTTTATGTTTTCTTTTCCCCAGGTCAGGAAGATGGATATTAAATTGAATATGCTAAAAGGGACCCTAGATATGATGAAATAAACGGGAGATACTGTAGAAGATTTATGAACCAGTTGTTTATGTTTCCCAGTTTCTAAAGACACTATACCTATACGGTCCTTTGTGGTTTTGTCATATGTTGTAATAAGTGTGCTTCAATTTTGAAGTATTAACAATGTATGTAAAGTATGGTTCGTTATAGTTGGTATCAGAGGCAAAGGAGGTAGGAATGTATCCGATCCTTGGGAACTCTCACATGTGAGCGTTGGACGAAGCATGGCTCTCCGCCCAAGGGCTTCATGAGGAAATGGCTGCCACTGGGGATGGTGGTGTGTCCCGCCCAGGGGGTGTAGCCGCCCATGGAGTGCCCTGATAGGTATCAATTGTAGTCCACTGGAAGTAATTCCAGACCGTTATAGTTGGTATCAGAGGAAAGGTATAGTCAACCTTTGGAAACTAGGATGTGAAAGCCTTAGTAAGAACCCTAAGGATAAGTCTAAGCATAGTACACAATCTTAGTGTTTTAGAAATGGCCTTGAATAACCTAGGATAAGACCATAAGCATGAAAATTTTATTCTTGAATTATGTGGTTTCCTATTATAATTAGTGTTGCTCACACTATTCTTCTTGGTTTTAGTCAATGGCTGGAACCCGAAGGAACCGTGTTAATGCGGAATGCGATGGGCAATGCAATGATTGTCCCCCTGAGCAACCAAACGATATGGGAGCTGGAATGCAAAATCTTGTAGCCATGCTCACACAACTTTCTCAAGCTATGAATCATGCAGGATTTCCAAACGAGCAAAGGAGGGAGCAACATTCTGTTGAATCCTTCATGAGGCAGCGTCCACCTTCTTTCAGCGGGTCTACTGATCCATTAGTTGCTGAACAATGGATTAGTACTACTGAAAAGATATTTTCAGTTCTTCAATGTTCTGAGCATGATAAAGTCATCCTAGCAGTGTATCGTTTGGAAGGAGATGCTGATCAATGGTGGAATCTTGTTAAGAATACGAGGCAAAGGGATGAAATTGAGTCTATGGAATGGGACGAGTTCAAGAACTTATTTTTCAATAAGTACTTCCCTCGTATTCTCCGAACAAAGATGGAGAAAGAGTTCCTTGAACTAAAGCAAAGGGATGATGAATCTGTTAGTACCTATGAAGCAAATTTTACAAGACTTGCAAGGTACGCTTCTGGTATTATTATCCAACCTGAGAGTAAGATCGATCGATTCTTTAGTGGCATAAAACCAAGTCTTCGAAGGGCGTTAGCCATAAGGGACTTCAATAGCTACGAGGAAATCGTTCTATGTGCTCTCAAAGTCGAGATGGAGATTGGAGTAACCCATCAGTCACATGGGTTTGATAAGAAGAGGAAGATGGAATTCAAAGAAAAATCTAAAGAGCACACGGAAAAGAAGATGAACTTTCCCTTATGCTCAAAGTGTGGAAAGAAACATGGAGGGAGTTGTCTTAAAGGGACAAGTAAATGTTTTAAATGTGGAAAGGAAGGTCATCGGGCATTTGAATGCCGTGATAATGGGAAGAAGATGTCTAATGATGCAAACAAAGGAAGGGATACACAGAATGAACCTACAACACTTCAATGTTTCAAGTGCAAGGAGATGGGGCATTATGCCAATCAATGCCCAAATCCAAGGGTTGATGATGATGGTCGACGTCAACAAAATCTTAAGGCTAAAGACAAAGGAAAGTCACATGCAATTTCTATCAGCGATGTGGAGTACGATAACGATGTGGTGAAAGGTACACTTACCATCCATTCTAAAGTAGCAAATGTTTTATTTGATTCTGGATCCACCCACTCTTTTATTTCTAAAGACTTTTCTAAGGGTATCACCGTATTACCTCAACAATTAGATGTTGAGTTAGCCGTGACAACACCTAATGGCACATCAATCGCATCAGAAGTTTATAATTCTTCTCCGATCGAAGTTTGTGGGAAAGTGCTTCCTGCAAATCTTGTGATCCTTCCTTTAGTGGAATTTGATGTGATTCTTGGCATGGATTGGCTTTCTCTACATAGAGCTCATATCGATTGCCAAAGAAGGGAAGTCACATTTCATATTCCAGATCAATCTACGATCGTCTATCAATGCAAGGATGAACATAACCTTCCAGTGGAAATTTCTTCCATCTTATGGGTATTGATTCCACTAAATGAAGGTTATTTATCTCAAATGGTTGGTGAGAAACTCACGATTAAGAATATGCCCATTGTACGGGAGTTTGATGATGTCTTTCCGGAGGAATTACCGGGTCTTCCACCAAATCGTGAAGTTGAGTTTTCAATAGAACTCGTACCGGGTGCTTTGCCTATTTCAAAGACACCTTATAGAATGGCCCCAATTGAGTTGCAGGAATTGAAGAAGCAACTCCAAGAGAATCTTGATAAGGGATTCATACGCCCTAGTGCGTCACCTTGGGGAGCACCTGTTCTATTTGTTAAGAAGAAAGATGGATCAATGAGACTCTGCATTGATTATCGAGAACTTAACAAGATCACTATCAAGAACAAATATCCTCTCCCACGCATTGATGACTTATTTGACCAACTACGCGGAGCTCAATACTTTTCCAAGATTGATCTTCGTTCAGGGTATCATCAATTAAGGGTCAAAAGGGAGGATATACCAAAGACGGCTTTCCGAACAAGGTATGGACACTATGAATTTATAGTGATGCCATTTGGTCTTACTAATGCCCCTGCTATCTTCATGGATCTAATGAATAGAGTCTTTAGAGACTATCTTGATCAATTTGTGGTAGTCTTTATAGACGATATTCTTGTCTATTCAAAGAGCAAGGAAGAGCATGAAGATCACTTGAGAATTATATTGAAGACCCTGAGAAAGGAGAAGCTTTATGCCAAATTTACCAAGTGTGAATTTTGGCTTCAAAAAGTTGCATTTTTGGGTCATATAATCTCAAAAGAGGGGATATCTGTGGATCCAGCAAAAACAGAGGTTATCGAAAGATGGTCAAGACCAACAACAGTAACTGAGATCCGAAGTTTTCTTGGTTTGGCTGGATATTATCGACGTTTTGTAAAAGATTTTTCACGATTATCTAATCCACTCACCAAGTTGACTCGGAAAGGAGTTAAGTTTGTCTGGACAGAGGAATGTGAAGAGAATTTCAAGGAGTTGAAAAGAAGGTTATCCAGTGCACCTGTGCTCACACTGCCTTGTAGTGGAGAAAGGTTTGTGATCTACAGTGATGCATCCAAGAAGGGATTGGGGTGTGTTGTTATGCAAAATGATATGGTGATAGCTTATGCCTCACGACAGTTGAAAATCCATGAGCAAAATTACCCAACACATGATTTGGAGTTGGCTGCGGTAATCTTTGCATTAAAGATTTGGAGGCATTACCTTTATGGTGAAAGGTGTGATATTTATACTGATCATAAAAGTTTAAAGTATATTTTCACACAAAAGGAGTTGAATATGTGTCAAAGAAGATGGTTGGAGCTGATTAAGGATTATGACTGCTCAATCCATTACCACCCTGGGAAAGCAAACAAGGTGGCAGATGCATTAAGTCGACAAGACCATGCTAGTTTATCCATGATGAGGATCAAAAAAGATCCAATATTTATGGATTTACAAAGGATGGATCTTGGAATTATAATGGAAGGGGAAAAATCTTATCTTTCTCAAATGAATGTTCAACCATCTATACATGTGAAGATTAAAGAGGCACAGAAAGAAGATGTCGAGTTACAAAAGAAGGTGAGAAATGTTCCTGAATTCAACCTTGATTGTGATGGGATAATAAAGTTCAGGAATCGGGTTTGTGTTCCTCCCATCCCCGAATTAAAGAATGAGCTGCTGGATGAGGCTCATAGTTCATCATTCTCTATTCATCCTGGAAGCACGAAGATGTATAGGGACCTGAAAGAGTACTTCTGGTGGGATGGCATGAAAAGAGATGTTGTTGAGTATGTCTCTCGATGCTTGATTTGTCAACAAGTTAAAGCTGAGAGACAGAAGTCTAAGGGGATGTTACAACCATTACCCATACCCGAATGGAAATGGGAAAACATCACTATGGACTTTGTCACAGGACTTCCTAAAACATCCAAAGGCAATAATGCTATCTGGGTCATAGTTGATCGTCTTACAAAGTCTGCACACTTCATTGCTATTAGAGAGGATTTCTCTCTAGATCAGCTTGCCAGGATATATGTAAAGGAAGTGGTAAGATTGCATGGAGTACCACTTTCTATTATATCTGATCGAGATCCGAGATTTACCTCGAAGTTCTGGCGAAGTCTTCAGCATACTCTGGATACAGAGTTGAGTTTCAGCACTGCTTATCATCCCCAGACAGACGGTCAGTCTGAGAGAACAATTCAAACCCTAGAAGATATGTTGAGAGCTTGCTCTATGGATTTCAAAGGAGGTTGGGATCAACACCTACCTTTGGTGGAATTTTCTTATAATAATAGCTTTCACTCCAGTATTCAGATGGCTCCTTATGAAGCTCTCTATGGAAAGAAATGCAGGACTCCAACTTGCTGGGATGATGTTGGGGAAAGAAAGCTATTAGGACCTGATCTCGTTGATGAAATGGCAGAAAAGGTTAGATCTATTCAACAACACATAAGAGCAGCTCAGAGTCGACAGAAAAGTTATGCCGACAACCGAAGAAAAGACCTAGAGTTTGAAGTGGGCGATAAAGTGTTCTTACGAATATCTCCCTGGAAGAGGGTTATGAGATTTGGAAAGAAGGGGAAGTTGAGCCCTAGATATATCGGTCCTTTTGAAATACTGGATCGTGTTGGGAAGGTATCTTACCGATTGGCGCTTCCACCGAATCTCTCTCAAGTTCACGATGTGTTCCACGTATCTCTCCTGAGAAAGTACATACCAGATCCTTCACATGTACTCAGCTCAGAAGTTGTACCGCTGGAGCAAGATCTTTCTTATGAAGAACAGCCGATAGAGATTCTAGATCGTAGCGAAAAAGTCCTACGAAACAAGACCACTCGCTTGGTGAAAGTTTTATGGAGAAACCACCAACTTGAAGAAGCTACATGGGAGCTTGAGGATATGATGAGGGAGAAGTATCCTCATTTGTTTGTTGCAAAGTGACGAATTTCGAGGGCGAAATTCTTTTTAAGGGGGGTAGAATGTAACACCCGAGACTTTTATGTTATCATCAAAGGAATCTTTTTCTTGCTTGGCTTGCTTTACACGCAATCGCGACCTTCCTCGATAGCTTGCGTCGTACGCAATACCGAGTTTCACTAAACAACAATATGCTATTAAAACTAGCCGTTATGAATAGTAATAACCACTTTTTGAAATTTTATAAATTTTATTTTTCAAAATGGACTTCATTTTTGGACTCAGAATATCGAAATTAGCCTAGGGTGAAATTTTGGTATTTTTCTGAAAACTTTCAATTTTTGATGAATAGTGAAACCACTAAGTGGTAGGTTAAAAACTGAATTTTGCATAAAACTTAATTTTACCGCTTCTGTGAATGGAATTTCAAAAATCCGAGAGACACGGTTAATATCAAGGACTAAAATGTGGTTCAATGAGATGAAAATAATTTTTTGGTGAATAGTAACTTTTTACTATTTTTACCGCGGTTAATAGTAAATAGGGTAACTAAGGGTAAATATGATATTAATATTACCCTAACACATGTCCTAATTCTATTGGACAAGTGTAATTCGACCAAAAACAAACTTAGGAATAAAATATGACCATTTAGGCCCACTTGGATTAGATTAGGATATTTATTATTAATTTATTTAAAGAAGGGTTAAAATAGTTAAAATCAAAGTTTAATAAGTAAATCATTTTTAATATAGGGTTATACATACGATAAATTCGATTGTAAATATTCATTAGAAAGCTAAAACGATTTCCTACATGATGGTATTTTATTTGTAATTTTTAGACATCAAATAATTTAATTTAATTATGACACAAAGATGATGCAGTAATTATCTTATTAATGAAATATTGAAAAAATTGATAATATAAATACCAAAATAAATGTAATTTGAGACTTTTTATGAATTACACTAATTTTCTAGGTTACTATGATATATTAGTAATGATTTAATTAACTTGGTTCGAACATATAATTCTGTTATGACTTTCACAAAAATCATATATCAAATAGTGTCAAAATTGACACAAAATAGTTTTTAAATCAAATATTATATTATTAATTGTTATTTTATTCCTAAAAATCTATGGTTCGGCCAAATGACTTAGATAAGGATATATATATTAATAATAAACAATTTGGGGTTCGTTTGGCATGTTATAGTAAGTGTATTAACCATATAGTGAAAGAAAACAAAAAGACACGGTAAAAGTTAAATTAATTAACTTAGAGTTAAATCTAATTGATAAGGTTAAAATAATACCCTAAACTTGTCTAAATACTATTGGTTGATAGGATTTCGACCCTTCCCCACTTTATCTTCGAAATAAGACCCTTTGGAACCATTATAAACCGATTTTGACTTTAATATAAAATAATATTTTGATATATTCCTAAGGTGCCCCTCTCCTCCCTTATAAAAGGGCACCTCCTCCCCCTCCTCCTCACACCAATTTGAGCACTCAAGCTCGGCCAACCCCTGCCATTTTCTCCTATCCACTTCCCTAGAATAATCCTAGAGGTCCTGGTATTCTCTAAAGACCAATCTTAGTTCCTTAAGTGGAGGATTCAAAGAGGCGTTCCAAAGAAGAGGTAATATCCATTACCGATCTTTTCAATTTCATTCTTCTTCAACTTCTTCTTCTTTAGTTGTTTCATGATAAAGTAATAACATCAGTATTACTTACATACTGATATGTTATTATAAATATGAAACAACCCTAATTCACCTTCTATCCATCCTACAGAAAAAATGAAATCACCGCGCGTGCGTACGTACGGAATACCGTCTCCACGCCGTGGTGTAATCTATTTTCCACCATCACCTTACAAGGATGGGTATAATGGTGTAATGAGTAACTATATATGATTATTATTAAGTAATATTGATACTGAAATAATATATATATATACTCCAATACAATTCCACGATCATAGGAACGATATCATCACTCGTGCGTACGTACGGAATACCGTCTCCACGATGTGATGCGACTCGTTCTACATGATCTTCATTTCATAATGATTATATAAATGAATTGAATGAATGAATATGGTATATACTACACTAATACCATTCTGGAAATGAATTATCTATAACCTAAAGATAAGAATAAGAATTTATTCGACAAAACACGCATAAGAACAAAAAGTTATAAAGACCCGAGTAACAAGTAACAATGAAATATTACTAACAAGAAGCTAATAATATGACCATATATGATATCATATAAATATGTATGATTCTGGAATAAGTCAATAACATTATTTAAACCATTATACAGGAGCTTCGGACACGTACAAAGCAAATTGGACCTAAGGTAAGGGAAATATCACAATCTCATTTTTATCCGAGATTGTTTATTCGTAAGTATTTACTGGGGTGTATTTTATCATCCACATCCATGTTCCCTCAATATGAAATATTGTTTCCATCCACTTGCAATAGTTTAAATCCAATTTTACCCTTAGGTGAGTTTTTAGTAAAGAATATGAAAGGAATCTTTTGTCGTTTTTCCGTACGAGGTACTTTTTGACTTTTCCGACAAAAGTACGAAGAATGTTTTTTTTAACATATACGGCATGAATGGATTTTTAAAACATTATTTCCAAGAAGCTTCCTTTACAAGTTTTCAAGTTTATTTTTAATCAACTTCTTTTATTTTAAAGTTGTATGACATGTTATGAAAGGAAAATTGTTTTTGAAGAAGAAAGGATATTTTCCTCAAGAATTCAATACAAGTGTTTTATCAAAATTATTTTCCATCTAAGATAATAAAGGGTTCTGTTTCTATCCATATTTTTACATTGGTTTGACTATGTTGTGATGGAATTATGTTTATGAATTCCTTTATCATATATGAATTGATTTATGATGTCATGATGTTTCAAGAATCCCATTTTTGTTATATGTGTTATGCGATGATGTATGTTTTATGATTATGTGGCACACATAAGAAAGGATTCATTATAAGATGGGTGGGACCTATATCTCCCTCCAATGCATTGGGTAAAGATTTTATATCTCATGAGATAGACATGGCTGGAACGGAAGGTTATTTCGGTTCAGTGATACAGGACTGAAACGAGGAGTGAACTCGGTTCAGAAAGGGACTTTGTCCACTAAGATAGTCTTGGCAATGAGTCATGACTAACAAGAAATGATCTCCATGATTATGTGTGCATGCCACAAAGTTTCAAGTTTTATGTTATGATTATGGGGATCTCATTTTCACTTCTATGATTTATTCCATGTTAAGATATTATGATCTCTTTTGCAGGTTTTGATCTTCATAAAGATATGATATGATTTTTATTTCCTTTATTTGCCCTTGCTGAGCATTTGAGCTCACCCTTTTATGTTTTCTTTTCCCCAGGTCAGGAAGATGGATATTAAATTGAATATGCTAAAAGGGACCCTAGATATGATGAAATAAACGGGAGATACTGTAGAAGATTTATGAACCAGTTGTTTATGTTTCCCAGTTTCTAAAGACACTATACCTATACGGTCCTTTGTGGTTTTGTCATATGTTGTAATAAGTGTGCTTCAATTTTGAAGTATTAACAATGTATGTAAAGTATGGGTCGTTATATTCATGTTCCATTGTTGCTAGTGACAGGTGATCCAGTCATCTTTCAAGGTACCATTTTATTTTTTTTCAACTTGGGTTCATGCCTTGTTTGATTATGGAGTGAAATTCTCCTTTATATCACATCCCATTTTCTTTGCCTTGTTAGTTGGCGTGGAGAATATTCATGTTCACTGGGAATTGACTACACTAGTTGATGATCGGGCTATCTTTTTTGATGTATTTAGAGACTGTGAGCTAGTGGTGGGGAAGAATCCCTATTGGGAAGAATTTCTATGTTTATGGATACAAATATATGATTTCAACAATAGAATGTATTACTGAAGGCTAACATGGATTTATTCCATTGGAAGGTGTTGTTCTTAGATGCCGATAGAGAGAAAACAATGTTTGTTTGAAAGAGAGACCTCATATGGTCAAAGGACTGTTCCATTGTTGTCATCCATGATGTCTAAGATGATGTTGAGTTCTTTAGAGGTTCATTAGTTGGGGTTTCCTAGGGTATTTTAAGAGTTCTTATTGTCTTTCAAGAATATTTTCATCTATTACACCCTCGATGAGAGATTGAGTTTAGGATTGAGCTACAAATAGACTTGTCTCGTATCTTGTTTTCTACGTATAGGATTGTTCTTTCTGTGTTTTTAGAGTTGTGTATATTGATCAATAGACTATTGTGGTGTATTTTCATTCATCCACGAATGTCACCATCGACTACACTAGTTTGGTTTGTGAAGAAGGATGAAGACATTTGGTAGTTGTGTGTCGATAATCCTCTCTTGAACTGAGTGATACAGAATAACTACTATTATCATCCATGGATTGATAAATAATTTGATCGATTGAATGGAACATGTTGGTTCAATAATATTTATTTTTAATTAGGATATAATCATATACATGTCAAGAAATAGGATATATCGAAGTCTAATTTTAGTTCTCATCATGGGAATTACAAGTTCATGGTGGTGTCATTTGGTGTGAAGAATGCACAAGCTATGTTCATGTGGTTGATAAAAGATGGTGACCCTGTGTTCCTATATATGTTCTTAGTGTTTTTAATCAACAAAATTTTTGCATACTTCACATCCTAGGAGGAGCATGCAGGGAAGCTGCCTGATGTTTTGATTGTTTATTATCGTGAGAAGCTGTTTCAGATGTTTTTGAAGTCTATTTTTTGGGATCACTATGTCCATTTCATTGGGAATGATGAATCCCAATAGGCTACAGTTATTGATCTATCAATGATATAGTTAGTTTTTCCTTGGGAATCAACAATGATAGTGGTATAGGTGACAAGTTTCCATGATCAGGCACCCTACTATAAGAGGTTCATAGCTAATTTCTCTTAGGTTGCGAGTCCTCTAATATCATTCACTAGAAATGATCACGTGTTCAAATGGACTGATCAGTATGTTAGCATTAATGTATTTAAATGAGAAGTTGTCTAGGTCTCCAGTTCATTGTTTTCCAGCAGAATGAGTTTAGATTTAGGTTTTATGGGATGCTTCATGTCTGGGTTTAGGCTGTGGTTTGATATAGAAGAGGGCAGTCATTTGTTATGGGTCACGAAATATGAATCCCCACGAACATAAATATTACACACATGATCACAAGATTGTAGTATTGGTTTTCCCCATATTTTATGGAGACATTAACTCTTTGGAAATCATTTTTTGGTCTTCACCGATCATAATATCCTAATGTATGTTTTATCCCAGTGTGGGTTTAACATGGTACCACATCAGTTGATTAATTTCATATAGGATTACAACATCAAAATTTCATATACACATAGAAAGGGGAATGTTGTATCTACTATGATGATTTGTCATTCTGATTGTGATACATGTTGGAATTGGGTGATTCCTGTAGGGGGATTGAGAAGCATTCCTTATTACATCCGGATATATGAGAATTTCAGGGAACTTATTTTCCTTTTAAGATGATGGTTCAATAATATCTGGTGCAGTAGGTATAGGAATCCCAATTTGGTTATCCCAAGGTAGAGTTCTAGAGAGACCATGTTGTTTGTTATGTGTCCCTTTATGGATTGTATGATGTTGATCAAGATTGGTTGTTGATTTAGGGAAGGAACTTTGTTCCTTTTCTATCATGTGATATGGTAATGAATGAGTTCCATAGTTCACAAATAGTGTTACATCCTGGCGTGAAAATTATGTACCAATCATTGATTTTTCACTTTTGGTGGCCCAGTTTCAAGCAAGAAGTTTTAGAGTCGGTGTCTCTATGATTGTTCTTTTAGATGTTAAAGTCCATGAACTGCATTCCCGGTGGATTTCTCTAGCTATTAGATGTTCCCAAGTTGAAGTGGTATTACATCTTGATGTAAATTATTACTATTTTTTCAAGATATTAGGGATCCTATGATAGAATATGGGTGTTAGTGGATTTTTTGGTGAAATCAACCCACATTATAGTGGTCAAGGAGTCATGTGTAGTGGAGGTTTTGTTGAGGTAGTATCTAGAGTAGGTGGTGAGACTCTGAGGAATCCAATTGATGATCATTTATGATTGACATTCCCATTTAACACTAGGGTGTGGAGTGTACTCCATCATTATTTTAGTTATCAACAATTCTTTAGAACTACTTTATATCTACAAAAGGACTATAAGGCCCCAGCCCTAAAACTTACTCAATCTTGAGTTATTACAAGATTACACATTGAGGATCTTTTAAGGTTTAGAGTTTTAGAGAATTAGATCATGAAACTTTCATTACATTCCACATTTATGCAAAGTGGTTACATAAAATTCAATATTTATTTTTCCCATCAACAGAAACATATTTAAAATAAAACATGGATTCTTTCTTGACACATCCTTGGCACTATCATCACATCATGTACCTTTCCCTTGACCTGTGAAAAACATTTCAAAAACATGGGATGATCATAAAAAGCTCAGTAAGGGTTAAAATCATATGGAAAAGAAACATGAGTTCATATATACATAATAATGAAATCATACATTACCCATAAAACATAGGCACTTTAACATACCACATCAAATCATGAATAAATCATAAAAATCATAAGACATAAAAGGTAACATGAGGCATTCATAAAATTCTTACGTAGGGAGTAACCCTCTTGGTTACGTTTAGAATACCCACCACAGTATATTCCCTAAATCTCATCAGAGAATCTTTAACGTTTCCCTCCTTCGCGTTACCCAATGCATTGGAGAGCTATATCGGGCTCACCCGCCCTTAGTTTATCACAGAACCACCCGTTTTCATAACAATGCCCAAGAACCATAACATAACCGTATCACATAAAACATGCATAAAGGAAAAATAACATTTCTACATTTCAATCACAATATGACATTTTAGTATATTGAAAAAAAATGAATCCATTCAAAAAGAATCCATTTCCAAAACCATTTAAAACATTTAATAAAGCGATTTGGGAATAAAAGTGTCTCATACCACCTTGAAGATTTTAAAATTTAAAACCATTAATATCCATATAAATAAATCCTTAAAACCAATTTGAAAACATGGATATTAATAAGAACAAATAATTAAAACATTTAAAGCGATATTTTGGTTAAAGGGGTTTTACCAAAATTAGAGACACTTGAATACAATAATTGAGGAATAACATTTAGTCAAAACATTATAATATCATGAGAATAAATGGATTCATGATATAATATTCCAATGGACAGTATATATACACCATATAAGAGTGAATTGGTGCATAACAACAATGAAGTCTCAATAAAATGTCAAATGTGATGAAATCCCTTATAAAGAAGGTATCTTTAAATTAAGGATAAATAAATCTCAAAATTATTTGTGACAAATATAAATACACCCAATATATGTGGATATTAAGTGAAAAATAATAAAATTTCATTCACACATATTCAAATTATGACATATTCAATAACTACATGTTGAACCCCAAAGAAATCAAAATTCGGTTAAAAAGATCCCTTGGTAAAATTCGACAGCCCAACGGCATCACTTCAAAATTCAGAAAATGAGTTAATGAGAGATAAAAAGGGCATTTCATCACTTGAAAATAAAATTTTCATCAACAAGGATGTAAAATAACATATCCCAAAATAATATTATGTTAATTAAAAGACATAACTATAGAAGTCTTTTAAAAAGTGGGGGGTGAAAGGTCCCCTTACCGAGTTGGGTAACATTCGAAATGTACACCCCATGGAAGAAGGGTCATACAATGAAGATGTAAATACACATTAATGAAATTATACTAAAGAAAGTGTATAATAATGGGAAGTACATACACCACTCATAGGAAATAGTGGCAAATGTAGCATAAATGTCATGGGAATAAAAGTGAGATGAAAAATCTCTTACGAAAACTCGGCAGCCTAACGACGCCACTCAAAACATACAAAAAGGATTGATGGGAGAGAATATAGTATCTCATAATATGAACATAAAATTTACAGTAAGTGTAATATAAAATAATATCCCAATAACAAGAAAGATGAGCTTTAACAGGAAAGACATAAAAGAGTGTACTTTAAAAGAAAGAGAGGAGTCAGATCCCTTACCTCAAGTTCAAATTGTCATGTTCGTTTCTTTATATTCCTGAATAATAAACTTTGGTCAATTTATAATTGCCTATGGACCTCATTTAAATATTATTATTCATTTCATGTCACATATTATAATGTTATAATAATTTTTTAATAATGTTAGTTCATATCAGACGTTTTTGTCGATGTTTGGTACATGAGTCAAAAATGAACTTGTTTGAAAAATGATTTTCCATGTAGTTATAAGTAAATAATTTCCAGAATAGTATCAATGATTAAAATATCATATATATCCATTACATATTCATTTTATAATATTGCATATCATTTGGAGATAAAAACAAAAAGCACCGTTCATGGAGACGGTAGGCCGTACGTATGCTTGAACGCTACTTTCATTTTTTTATTTGTCATATTAACGGAATTAAAAATAAATGATATATATATATATATATATTATAATTCCGGTATAATATATATGTTATATAGTTCACATATGATCATTAATTTCATTCTTTATATGTTCCATGTATTGCATGTACGAGTCACATCACTTGAGGGGGCGGTAGTCCACACTTCCTCATATGAAATTATCGCATTTACACAACATGAAAAGAATAAAGGTATTGTTTAAATATAAAATAAAGAATCATATAGTAAACATAAATACCATATATATCATATATAAAATACAGTGACATCATAATGGCCACCTTTAAAGGTGAAAAAAGAATATTGAACAATCATCGTTTCGTGAGGCAGAAAATCGCCAACCACAGAAACAGTATGTTCTTTTACCATTAGACAAAGGTGTGTGTAAGTGTAGCTAGAATACATCTTATAACAACATCCTAGTATATTTAAGATACTGGATTTGTTACAAAATAAATGAATAAGAAGAATTTAGGGGGTTGGAGAAGCAAAATAAAACAAAAGGACACAAGTGAAGACATTACCTTATAATCGGGTAACTCCCTTTGGTTTGAGCTAAAAGGCTTCCTTGGGAAGACTTCGTCCCAAATTGAGGCTTCAAGTAGTTATAGAGGGATGTGGAGAGTCAAAATTTTCCGGGGTTGGCCGAGCCAAAGGCTTTTGACTGTGGGTAAGGAGGTAGAGCTGGGGGCCTTTTATAAGGGGAGAGGACGTGACTCTTGGAATGTAAAGAAATGTTACATTATTTTAGAATGAGTTTCGGATTTTAATGGTCCCACATTGATGTGTTTCAAGGATAAGGTGATTAGGGTTCGAAATAAACACATCCAATAGGTTTTGGACATGTTTAGGTTTTATATATTACATTATCTTTCCATTTTATTTAAATTGTTAAGTAATGAGGTCATCGCTGCATCATCATGATGTCATAAATAATTTAATTTATTAATGTCTAAAAATTATAAAAAAATACAATGATGTAGGAAATGTTTTTATATTTACATTTATTATTTATAGTAAAAAATATGTCTTGTATAACCCCATGTAAAAATTGTTTTAGTAAAACATCTCATGTTTGTGTAATTTTTAATTTGACATTAAATAAAAAGATATTTATGTCATTTTCCAACCAAAGTGGCTCCATGGGGTCCCCAAGTTGACCCATTGATTGTCTAGGTCGGACATGACACATCCAATGAGGGTAGGACATGTGTCTATGTCATTTAATTTTATTAAAACATTATTTTTACCTTAAACTACACTAATTACCTCTAATTGCGATAAAAAACTTAATAAGTTACTATTCACCCAAAAAATTATTTTAATCCCATTGAACCACATTTTAATTCTTAATGACAACCATATATGTCCGAGTTTTGAAATTCAAAACACAAAGATGGCACAATTTCATTTAAAAGGAAAAATCCTTTCTTATAAGTACCACTTAGTGGTTTCACAATTCATCAAAAATTGAAGTTTTTCAGAAAATTACCAAAAGTTCACCCTAAGATGTATTTGATATTCTGAAATCAAAAATGATGTCTATTTTAAAAAATTAAAAACATATAATTTGCATTAATTAATTTAATAAATAATTCCCGCTGTCAAAACAAATAGCGTGTTTTTATGAAACAAAATGTATCAAAAGATTAACACTTGTTTAAGTCTGATTTCAAAGTGAAATTAATTCCAATGAACACTATTGGATTAAATGGTATAAATATAATCTAATTTCACTTTAAAACCAATTCAATAGATAATCTAATCATATAAATAAATTATATTAAAAGAGATTTTGAATTAAAATACAACATTTTTCATTATTCATTAAAAATTGAACTTTTTCGGAAAAATACCAAAACATTACACAAAGTAAATTTTGATGTCCCGATTCTAAAGGAGAATTTTATTGTCAAATATTACACATAAAATGGACAAAAATTGGATTTAAAAGAGATTCACCATCAAAAGGCGGTTAATCTTCCTTTTAAAGAATATTAGAATGTTTATGCTTAAAATTGGATTCATACACATTTTTAATCCTCTAACATTTATTGTAAAAAGTAAAAATATTTGACAAAAATATATAATCATTTTTTAGTCAGTTCTATTCATTTCCTCCATTACAACGTCTAGGCGTTAACTACTATTTAAAATAATATTATTTTATTATTATAGTGCAACGTAAGATTCCCAAGAAACTCATTGTTTCGTGTTGGGTACGACATCGATCATAGCGTCCCCTTTACAGTAATATTAATATTTTATTCACAAATATTGATAAATATAAAAATTTCATATTCTTTATTTACCTGGGGTGTTACATCCTTCCCCCTTTTGGGAATTGCGTCCTCACAATTTCAAAATTGAGCTTGGAAAGGTCCTTGAAAGTCCCACATCGGAACAAGAGTCTGTAAAACAATCTCTTTAAAATAAATAAAGATAATTACAGAGGTCACCTGAGTTAACCCATACTAGGATTCAATGTAGGAAAACATGGACATGGAGGAGAAAACATAGGGTCATGTTCTGATGGAGAGTGATAGAAAACATGTTTAGGAGAAAGTTAACCACAAGAAAATGACAAAATTGTTATGGGTTATAGGGTATTCGATTCCCCAGTAAGAAAAGTTAATAGGCAAAATTTTTGTTTTATGTTACTTTTTATTGAGGAATTTATTAATAAGGAAACATAATCACTTATCATGTTGACTTTCAACTTTTATTATATTCCTTACACAAACTCATATTTTCTCCAAAAGATGAGAATTTAGGAAGACTTGTTCACATTAAGAGTACTATAATAAACATCTAGAGAATCACCTAATCCAAAAAAGAGAACTATATACTTCCCATGTATTTAGACTTTAACCAAAACTGGAACCAAAAAGGTTAGTACAAGATCAGATACTCCAAAAAACGGATAACCCTTTATAAAAAGAAAATCTATTCTTAATCTCCAAAATTTGTCCAACAAAACCCAAAGTTCAACGATGACCATTCGATAAACAATTAGTCCATAAAATTATTCAATGTAAACCAAACTAAGATTGAAACCCAAATATCTGAAGGATTTAATCACAAAGTCTTCCAGGGTAAAAATTAACACCTATCTCCAAATAACATCAGTTACTCTTAAAGTATCATATTGAAAAGTAATTAACCTAATCACATATCCTCCATGATAGGTTAATAAATTTCCATAGATAACCCAAAATCATCTTACTATTAATTCATAGAATCATCTAACTAAAAAGAATCAGTCAAAATAACCAGGGACTTCACGTAGTCCAGTGGTAGGCGATAAATACCAGTCGTACTTTGGTTGTGGGTTCGATTCCCACAACATTGTCCGACGCGACGGGTTGTCACACGCTCTGCGTGTTGTCCTTTTTCCAAAACTGTATAATTCTCAAAACATTCCCCAAAACGAGATAAAATCTTCAAAAATAATCATAACATATTTTAACCTCAAGTTTATCTCATGCCTTTCATTTTCCATCATAACATATAATAACCCATAATTACCTCAAAAGTAAAGATCATATAAACCCTAATGGTTACCTTTATAATTATTACCTGAACTTCCACATCGATTGGTCATCTCGTACATGATGCATTACAGAACATACCAAGGTTCAAGTGGTTGATCATGACTCCTTGATAGCTGGTTTAGAATAACCACGAGTTTCCTCATTGAATACCCTATTTCATCCAGTCTCTTAATCAGAGAACCACCACAGTTTCCTTAAAACCTATTGTCACTTTGGTGCCTTCTAGATCCATCCATTCACTAAAAACAGAAATGTCAGTGTGAGTATATCAACATAACCATCATGTACTGATGAGGGAGATAACCACTAAGATATATTTACTCATTCACTTTATCTAAAAATAGGACTCTTTCTGAAATTCTAACCATTATGGCAATGTCACTTATGCTTAAAGAATACCCTAACCTCTAAAGTTATCTAAACCGACCTCTGATACCAACTATAAGGCCCCATCCTTAAACCTTACGAAATATTGAGTTATTAAAAGATTACACATTGAGGATCTTTTCAGGTTCAGAGTTTTAGAGAATTAGATCATGAAACCTGAATTACATTCTACATTTAAGCAAAGTAGTTACATAAAAGACAGAATTCATTTTTCCCATCAACGGAAACATATTTAAAATAAAACATGGATTCTTTCTTGACACATCCTTGACACTATCATCACATCATGTACCTTTCCCTTGACCTGTGAAAAACATTTCAAAAACTTTGGATGAGCATAAAAACATCAGTAAGGGTTAAAAAAATATGGAAAAGAAACATGAGTTCATATATACATAAGAATGAAATCATACATTACCCATAAAACATAGGCACTTTAACATACCTCATCAAATCATGAATAAATCATAAAAATCATAAGACATAAAAGGTAACTTGAGGCATTCATAACATTCTTACGTAGGGAGTAACCCTCTTGGTTACATTTAGAATACCTACCACAGTATATTCCCTAAATCTCTTCAGAGAAACCTTAATGTTTCACTCCTTCGCGTTACCCAGTGCATTGGAGAGCTATATTAGGCTCACCCCCCTTAGTTTATCACAGAACCACCCATTTTCATAATAATTCCCAAGAACCATAACATAAACGTATCACATAAAACATGCATAAAGGAAACATAACATTTCTACATTTCAATCACAATATAACATTTTAGTATATTGAAAAAAATGAATCCATTCAAAAATAATCCATTTCCAAAACCATTTAAAACATTTAATAAATAGATTATTGAATCAAAGTGTTTCATACCACCTTGAAGCTTTTAAAATTTTAAACCATTAATATCCATATAAATAAATCTATAAAACCCATTTTGAAAACACGGATATTAATAAGAACAAATAATTAAAACATATAAAGCGATATTTTGGTTAAAAGGGTTTTACCAAAATTAGAGACACTTGAATACAATAATTGTGGAATAACATTTAGTGAGAACTTTATAATATCATGAGAATAAATTGATTCATGATATAATATTCCAAAGGACAGTATATACACCATATAAGAGTGAATTGGTGCATAACAACAATGAAGTCTCAATAGAAATGTCAAATGTGATGAAATCCCTTATAATGATGGTATCCGTAAATTAAGGATAAATCAATCTCAAAATTATGTGTGAAAAATATAAATACACCCAATATATGTGGATATTAAGTGAAAAACAATAAAAGGTCATTCACACATATTCAAAGGATGACATATTGAATAACTACATGTTGAACCCTAAAGAAATCGAAATTGGGTTTAAAAAGTTCCCTTGGTAAAATTCGACAGCCTAACGACATCACTTCAAAATTCAGAAAATGAGTTGATGAGAGATAAAAGGGTCATCTCATCACTTGGACATAAAATTTACATCAATAATGATATAAAAGAACATATCTGAACATAATATTATGTGAATTAAAAGACATAACAAAAGAAGTCATTTAAAAAGTGGAGGGTGAAAGGTCCCCTTACCGAGTTGGGTATCTTTCGAAATGTACACCCCATGGAAGAAGGTTCATAAAATGAAGATTTAAATACCCATAAATGAAATTATACTACACAAAGTGTATAATAATGGGCAGTACAATCACCACTAAAAGTAAATAGTGGCAAATGTAGCATAAATGTCACGGGAATAAAAGTGAGATGAAAAATCCCTTACGAAAACTCGACAGCCTAACGACGCCACTCAAAACTTCCAAAATGGATTGTTGAGAGAGAATAGGGTCTCTCATCATATGAAGATAAAAATTACAGTAAGATTAATATAAAATAATATCCCAATAAAAAGAAATATGAGCTTTAATAGGAATGACATAAAAGAGTGTACTTTAAAAGAAATAGAGGAGTCGGATCCCTTACCTCAAGTCCAACTTGTCTTGTTCGTTTCTTTATATTACTGAATAATAAACATTGGTCAATTTATAATTTCCTAAGGAACTACTTTAAATATTATTATTCATTTCATATCACATATTATAATGTTATAATAATTGATTAATAATGTTAGTTCATATCAGACGTTTTTGTCGATGTTTGGTACATGAGTCAAAAATGAACTTGTTTGAAAAATGATTGTCCATGTAGTTATAAGTAAATAATTTCCAGAATATAATTAATGATTAAAATATCATATATATCCAGTACTTATTCATTATATACTATTCCATATAATTCGGAGATAAAAATGAAAAGCACCGTTCATGGAGAGGGTAGGTCATACGTACGCATGAACGCTACTTTCATTTTTTTATTTGTCATATTAACAGAAATAAAAATAAATGATATATATATATATATTATAATTCTAGAATAATATATATGTTATATAGGTCACATATGATCATTTATTCCATTATTTATACATTCCATGTATTGCATGTATGAGTCACATCACTTGAGGGGCGGTAGTCCACACTTCCTCATATGAAATTATCACATTTACACAACATGAAAAGAATAAAGGTATGGTTTAAATATAAAATACAGAAGCATAGAGTAAACATAAATAACATATATATCATATATAAAATACAGTGACATCATATTGGCCACCATTAAAGGTGTTAAAAGAATATTGAACAATCATCGTTTCGTGAGGCAGAAAATCGCCAACCACAGAAACAATATGTTCCTTAACCATTAGACGAAGGTGTGTGTAAGTTTAGCACTAATACTTCTTATAAAAACATCATAGTATATTTAAGATTCTGGATTTGTTACAAAATAAATGAATAAAAAGAGTTTAGGGGGTTGGAGAAGCAAAATAAAACAAAAGGACACATGTGAAAACATTACCTTAAAATCGGGTAACTCCCTTTGGTTTGAGCTCAAAGGCTTCGTTGGGAAGACTTATGCCCAAAGTTAGGATTAAAGGAGTTAGAGAGGGATGTGGAGAGATACAATGGTCAGGGTTTGGATGAGCCAAAGTCTTTGGAAGTGTGGTTAAGGAGGTTGAGGTGGGGGCCTTTTATAAGGGGAGGGGAGGGGCACTCTTGGAAAGTAAAGAAATGTTACTTTATTTTAGAATGAGTTTCGGATTTTAATGGTCCCACATTGATGTGTTTCTAGGATAAGGTTATAAGGGTTCTAAATCCACCCATCCAATATGTTTTGGACATGTTTAGGTCTTAGATATTACATTATCTTTCCATTTTATTTAAATCGTTAAATAATGAGGTCATCACTGCATCATCATGATGTCATAAATAATTTAATTTATTTAATGTCTAAAAATTATAAAAAAAATACTATGATGTAGGAAATATTATTATATTTCCATTTATTATTTGTAGTAAAAAATATGACTTGTATAACCCCATGTAAAAATTGGTTTAGTAAAACATCTCATGTTTGTGTCATTTTTACTTTAACATTAAATAAAAAGATATTTATGTAATTTTCCAACCTAATTGGCTCCATGGGGTCCCCAAGTTGACCCATGGATTGTCTTGGTCGGAAAAAACACATCCAATGAGGGTAGGACTTGTGTCTAGGTCATTTCATTTTATTAAAACATTATTCTTAACTTAAACTACACTAATTACCTCTAATCGCGATTAAAAACTTAATATTTTACTATTCACCAAAAAATTATTTTAATCCCATTGAACCATATTTTACTTCTTAATGAAAACCATTTATTTAGGATTATTGAAATTCAAAACACAAAGATGGAAAATTATCATTTAAACGGAAAAATCAGTTCTTATAAGTACCACTTAGTGGTTTCACTATTCATCAAAAATTGAAGTTTTTCAGAAAATTAACAAAAGTTCACCCTAAGATATATTTGATATTCTAAATTCAAAAATGATTCATATTTTAAAAAATTCAAAACAAATATGTTTCATTAATTAATTTAATAATTAATTCCCGCTGCCAAAACAAATAGCGTGTTTTTATGAAACAAAATGTATCAAAAGATTGACACTAGTTTATGTCCGATTTCAAAGTGAAATTAATTCCAACAACCTCTATTAGATTAAATGGTAAAAATATATTCTAATTTCACTTTAAAACCAATTAAAAAGATAATTTAATCATATAAATAAATTATATTAAAAGAGGTTTTGAATTAAAATACAACTATTTTCACTATTCATTAAAAATTGATCTTTTTCGGAAAAATACAAAAAATTTACACAATGTAAATTTTGATGTCCCGATTCTAAAGAAAAATATTATTTTGCCAAATATAACACATTAAATTGACAAAAAGTGGATTTAAAATAGGTTCTCCATCAAAAGGCGGTTAATCGACCTTTTAAAGAATATTAGAATGTTTACGCTTAAAATTGGATTCATTCAAATTTTTAATCCTCTAACATTTATTGTAAAAAGTAAAAATATTTGAAAAATATATATAATCATTTTTTAGTTACTTCTGTTCATTCCCGCCATTACAACGGCTAGGTGTTAACTACTATTTAAAATAATATTATTTTATTATTAGAGTGCAACGTAAGATTCCCAAGAAACTCATTGTTGCGTGTTGGGTATGACATCGAGCATAGCGTCCCCTTTAAAGTAATATTAATTTTTAATTCACAAATATGGATAAATATAAAAATGTCATATTCTTTATTTACCTGGGGTGTTATAGGGATAGTCAGACAGAGTAACCACCCATACGCTTGAAATCATTTTCTGCTCTTTTGTCCTTGATTTTGGTCGTTCGTGGACGAGGAACAATCTATTGGTGGAGTTATCTTACAAAATTTATGTCTCACTAAACCATCGGTAATGTTAATTTTGAAGCCTTATTTGTCGGACATTTCCATTCTCTGCTGTTTTATACATTGTCCAAGTATATATAGAAATTCTTCAGTCGAAACTAGTATAGAATACAACAGAGATGTTTTAGGTGATATGTGAGAGTATGAGAGTAGGGAATGATCATTATAAATACTATACCTGTTATAGGAGGAGACCACTGGAGTTTGGTTTTTGGAATCACATTTTTCTTAAGGTGCCTCCCCATCGAGGGCATCAAATATTTTGTCATGGGAGTAGGATTTCTCCCTTACTAGACATGAATTTGAGTTTTTGGCCCATTTTGGATCTATGTAATATCAAGTATCACTTCAACCACAGATGATCCAGACACATGATATGTTTCATGTATCGTAGCACCATTGTTATCTTCATGAATAGTCTCACAACATTGATTGGGGCTAGATCGATGTTGACGGTGTTGTGACCATCGAGGAGCTGCTGTAGAGATCCAACAACCAAAGGATAAGGTGTTGTTCAAGCATGATAAACCATTGGATATGTAACATCCCGGTTCCGAAATACACCTAGAGGCACCCTGTACCCGGTTGTTCGCATGGCCTCAAGTGCATTTCCCCGCTTTCCAGAGGCTGCCGACTAGCAGTGGGGGCTTGGGTGTGATAGTGGGGAAACAATGCCCTCATTGGCAGAGTAAACAGCAGAAGTAACAACACACAATAGCTAAAGCAGTAAATATCCAACAACAGTATACAATGGAAGACTAGAATAATAAAAAAATAGATCATATATATATATAATGATGCATGATACATGTGTTTGAGTAAAAAATCAAAAAACTAACAATTTTGTAAATAAAAACTTTGATAAACCAAAGTAAAAAATAGAAAGATAAATAGTTACTCAGCATCACAATCCTATTTTTCGTCCCATGCTCCCCATCTCCACATCATGTTATGTACATGAATAGAAGGGCGCTTTCCCTTATCAAGACCTGCAACAATATAATTTGTTTGGTCCCAAAATCATGTCCCAAATAGGATGTGAGACTAAATCCCACCAAGCAACCACCCGAAGATCTGTGCCTAATAGTCAGAGAATATATGGCACGTAAAAGTACCGAAAACAGTAAATAGAAAAGTATTCACCAAATAACAATACACAGTTTCAATATAAAGCAACAATAAACAAACAGTTGAACACATACAGGTAACCCATTGGGAAGTACGCACAGCCATCCCCTATGGTCCTACCTAAGATGTACAAGCAACCCTCTGGGTAGTGCAATAGGCCGAACCCCTCCGGTTCAGTCATAATAATTTGTAAAGACTCGTTGAGGAAGCACTCACAGTCAATTCCTCTTATATTATAAGGTAGTCTGGAACTCTCTAAGGAAGCTTCCATGGTCAATTCCCCTTATAACCCCATGGTCAAGTACTCTATGAGGAAGCTCACTCGGTCAATTCCCCTTATAGCCCGGGTCATTCAAAGACTATTTGTGGAATCTCACTCGACCAATTCCCCATATAGTCTAGAGTAATTAAGGTAATTCAAATTAAAGCAAAGACTATATGAGGAAGCTTGCCGAGTCAATTACCCTTATAGTCTAAAGGGCTCAAAGACTCTCTGAGTATGCTCACTCGGTCAATTCCCCTTATAGCCTACTACACCAGGTATTCACGGCCATGTGTAGGTCAATAAGAATAGCATGCAATATGGCCCATGTAAACCTATAGAACTACTTGGATAATCAGTCTACAACATATTGCGCATATCAGAGTACAAGTATTCCTCCCTACAACTCTAGGCATGGAAAATAGGCAAGGTGTCCAAATAGTTTAAACAGGACCAAACAGTCGTAAATAGAGAATGCATGGGAAAAAGATCCAAAGCATATTAAATCAACCATATTCGCATCCATTTTACATATACACAAGCATACAATCATGGAAGGTAATCAAATTGGGTAAAACGATAAACACGCAATACCCTGTTCAAGGGTATTGAGGGAATTTGGCCATAATACTCAATGACATTGAACGGAAAGGCACAAACCACCTACCTCGGCATTGTATGAATGACATATGTTAACCTAGAACCTTGAATCACCCTATAATTCTGAAGATATATCAAAAAATCTAAAATTTTCACCCCATGATATCTCATAAGAGAAGAGAAATCAAAAGATGGTTCTCTAGGAGAAGAGTGAACTCACTGATGTGATTAATATGCAACCGATGGTGCACAATTTGGATGACAGACACACTCTTGGGGGTTCGTCGAAGATCTGAAGCCATATGGAGCTCTCAGTCTAACAGGACCTTGAAGAAGAGTGTTCTGGTGATTAGACATGACCCCGGTGCATTTAATAAAAATATAAAGTACACGACATGTACTTTTGATTTACATAGTGAGTACTCACCATTTTTGTACTTTTCTTTAGGTAGCCTCCAAATCAACTCCACATGATTGTTTGTGTGGCCACTACACATCCAAAACATAGCATCCTCCGGCAGGGCAGTACATGACATGTACTCTTAAAGGAAGCAATGTGTACTTAGAAAATTTCTAGATTACTTTTTTTCTCATAAACATCCAAAAAAGGAAAAGCATACCTGAAAAGAAGATATGGGTTCTTAGAAACATCCCCCCTTAATGAAATTCGTCCCCGAATTTCCCTTGTGTGGCGTTGAAGAAGAAACCCTGAACAGCCCCGGCCACTGTGATCGTATGCCTGGATCCCTCTCCCAAGTCTAGTCCTATACTCGCCTGTGCTGCCAAAGAACCCGTACTATATGAACAGACCAGCCATGGAGAAACTTCGTACTTCAATCCAAAATATAGATAGGATGCTCCTCAAAGGATTCATTCACTTCCCTCTCAACCACCTCAGGTTGGAAAACATGAGATGGGTCGGAAAAGTAACGTCGAAGCTGAGAAACATGGAAGACGTCTTGCACAGCCTGGAACCTCTGAGGTAACTGCAACTGGTAGAAAAATGACCTAACTCTCTCAAACACCTCAAATGGCCTTACGTACCTAGGAAAAAGGTTTCCATGTCTCATAATCCTCTTTTTTTCCAATCATGGTGTGACATGTAGGAAAACCTGATCCTTGACCTCGAACTACTGAGGTCTTCTCCGCTGATCAGCATAAGACTTCAGTCTAGACTGCGTAGTAGCCATCCTCTTATGAATCAACTCTATCTGTTATGTGGTCTCTTGAACAAGATGAGTTCCCAACAAAGCTTCCTCTCCTTCCTCCATCCAACAAAAGGGTAGTCGGCATGGCCTTCCATACAAAGACTCATAAGATTCCATCTGAAAAGTTTCTTGAGAACTATTGTTATACTAAACCTCCACAAAAGTTATATGCTTCTCCCAAGAACCTCCAACATCTAGAATGCATGCTCGGAGAATATCCTCAAGCACTTGAATCGTATTCTTGGAATGGCCGTCTATCTAGGGGTGGATAGTTATACTCAAATGTACCTGTGTACCCAACACCTTTGGAAGACCTTTCCAGACCCGAGAAGTAAAATGTGAATCCCTGTATGAAACGCTGGAGTGTGGAACTACATGAAGACATAAAATCTCATAGATGTACAACTGTCCCAGATCATCAAAAATGAAGGTCTATTTGATCGGAAAGAAGTGAGTAACTTTTGTAATCATGTCAATGACAACTCATACTGCATCATTCCCTTGAGGCGACCTCTGAAAACTGGTCATGAAATCCATCGCGACATCATTCCACTTCCACTTGGGAATGGGTAACTACTGTAAAAGTATTGATGGTTTCTGATGCTCCACCTTCACCTTCTAACAAATGGAAAACATCATGATGAAACCAAAAACATCCCTCTTCATACCTGGCCACCAATACTGATGGTGTAGATCATGATACATCTTGGTGACACCAGGATGAAATACCCAAACTGCGGAATGAAAGTCCTACATCAGCTCCTCGTGTATATCTTCTAGAACCCATACACGCCCCTAGAAATGCAAGATCACATCCTAGCCTTTGGTCCATCTAGGAATATGGTCCTCTCCAGACACACTCTCCCTTAGGACTATTCCTTCATAATCTGGTAGTTTCCTCATTAGAACTCGATCAAGAAGAATTGAGGTAATAGCTAAAGAAGACAAAAAAGTCTACCTCTTTCTTTCATGCACATCCAAATGAGTCTCAGAGAATAGATCCATGAGTTTCCACTCACTGATGGCCTCCTAAACTTCATGTATCTGATTCCACCTGCTCAACGCATCTACCACCCCATTTCCCTTCCCAAGCATGTTGGAAAGCTCAAAGTCATAGGACTGAAGGTACTCGACCCACTTGTGCTGTCTTAAATTCAGATCACCCTTAGTAAAGATTTACATGATACTTTTGTGGTTTTTGAAAACCAAAAAATTCTCACCCAACATCTAATGTCTTCAACAACATAGGGCATGATCAACAGCTTTCAACACCAGATCATGTGTCGGGTAATTTCTATCATGGGTCCTCAGCTGCCGAGACCTGTATGGAATGACTCCATCTCCTTGTATAAGCACAACTCCCAAACAGATACCTGATGCATCACAGTACAGAGTATAACTCTTGCATGGCTCTGGAAAGACGAGTATCAGTGCTGATTTCAACCTCCCTTTCAGCTCTTGAAAGGATTACTCCCAAGAATCGGACGATAATAACATCACACCCTTCTTAGTCAGACTCATCAGTGGTGATGCTAAGCATGAAAAGTCAGGTATAAAAGGTCTGTAGTATCCATCCAGCCCTAGAAAACTCTGCAACTCAAAGTCGTTCTTCGGTTGCTGCCAAAAAACTACAACTCTCACCTTCTCTGGGTCTATTAATACTTCGTCCTCTAAGATAATATGACCTAGGGAGTGAATATCATCCATCCCAAAGTGGCACTTTGAGAACTTAGCATATAACTGATGCTCCATTAGTGTACTCAAAACAATCTCAAGATGGGTAAGATGGTCATGTCGAGTGTGAGAGTATGTTGATGCTCCTTTCCGTCAGAGAGTCTAAACAAATTAAAAGGGAAATGCCTTAGCATAAATTTATTCATCCTTTGAATAAATCATCCTAAATTGTCAAAGGCATGAGCAAGGGTTCTATTCCATTTGGTTCGTGCAAGTTCCCTCATTGTGACTCAAGTACATTTGTGCACTTCATAATGGTCGTGTCGGTGACTTGCACGACCTTTTTAAATTTTTCCCAGGGTCTCTCCAGCCTATAAATACCCCTGTGCCCCCCCCCCATTTTGAGGACGAAAAAATTCCAGAACCTAAAATGTGAGCTCTCGGTGCCCAAGTCTCTTCTCAATGCTTTCGAACACTTCTAAGGTAATTTCTTACCTAGAACAGAAGACCTAAAGGGGGGAGGAAGGGCTATGTGTTGAAACTCATCAACACTTGCGCACCTAGGTGGCCTTCCCTTAAGAGAAATGGCCACACATGCACGTCGCCTTACCCTTTCCACATAACATGCACACCTATCTACAAGAAATATCTAGGGGTAGTATTAAAGGATTTAGCCAAGCCTCACCCAAGATCTGCCCTAAGGATTGGTCGGTGTGCAGGTACCCATGTGTCGCGCAGGAAAACTTGCGTGACCAGTACTTGCATGCCCACGTAGTACTTGCGCGCCCACGCAGTACTTGCACGCCCCTCTCTTTTTGGGTGCCCTTCCTACCCATTTCGCCCCTCTTACAACTATCCACCTCTCCTCTTCAGGATTAATCCCTAAGAACTCTCTCCAAAGCCATTTATGGCGTGATTTACTTATTGGATTCCTTATTTCAAAGGAATTCTATGGAACATCTCTCAAAACCTAGGGATTTACACATCTTTACATCATTAGAGTTTAAGAGTTCATTCATTCATCCTCATCCTTTATGATGAGATAATCCTTAACCTGGGCCTCCATTTCAGGAGTAAGCCCCAAGACCTCATTAATTTGGGTATCCTCCTTAAGAGTAAGCCCCATGTTCCTTAACATGGGCCTCCTTTTCAGCAGTAACCCCAATCAAAATTCCCTAATCTGGGCATTCTCCTTAGAAGTAAGCCCCAATCTCCACGTTCCCAAATATGGGATTCCTTTTTAGGAGTAAGCCCCAACCATAATTATCATAACTTGGGATTCCATTCCAGGAATAGGCCCCAATCTCAAATATGGGAATCCTCCTTAGGAGTAAGTCTCAAGTCCCTTAATTTTCTTCAAGTCCATTTACCTGGGCCTCCTTCTCAGGAGTAAGCCCCAGTCTTAATTTTCTTAACCAGTCGTAATTTACTTTTGATCTGGGCTTCCTTATTAGAAGTAAAACCCAATCATAAGTCCCCTTATAACATGGGAATCTTCCTTAGAAGTAATCCCTAAGATTATAGTATCTAAATCTCTATAAAGAATATATACCTTTATGGACCATGTTCCAAGATTTCAGCCCTGAAGTAAATCTTAATCTTCATCTATTTGGATAGTCATACATACATAAGCCCCACATCATTTCTTATGATTGCATCATTCATGGAAAAATTGTCTGATTTTACCAATACCTCTTGTTTCTCACACAGAGCATGACTCACGTGGGCTTAGAGTGTAAAAGTAATTATGACATCTTTCGTTGAGCCATCGATCATACATAATCATCATACTCCCTTACTCGAACTACGTGGGTTCTGATTCCATTTCCAAAACTAAGGATACGTAGGTAGCCCATCTGCGGGTACGGGCCCAACTCTGAAATAATCCATGTCCTCCTGAATGACAATAATCTTCAAGTGCCCCACTGAGAATCTTTAAAACTAGTACGGTCATCATAATGACCAAGAGGCTTTTATATAATGTGTCGAAGGATCACATTTACCCAGAATCTCATACAAATACAGATGATTCATTATTGATGAAGAACCTCGAATACTTGTAAATAGTTCTCTAACATTCATAAATATAATAATCATTGATTGTCAGATCTAAAGAAAAGCTCATTTTATACTTGGTAATGTAAAAAGGATTCACGAACATAACATAAATCTATAAAGAGAGTCTTGAAGTAGACAATAATTCCCCTCAAAAAGTTGTGATGAGTCTGACCTCCCATCCTCTCGACCAATGTAAATTATTAAGTCTCATCAGTTAAAAACACATAATCACCTACCTTTGGAAATTAGGTCTAAGTGGATATGGAATCATTGGATGTTTCCAGTTCTACGAACCAACTCATTAGAAACCGCTTGGAATGTTTGAATCTTAAATCAATGAGATCATCCCCAATTCTAGAGGAAACAAAAAATGGTGAACCCGACATGAATCCTTAATCAGGTTAAAATGATGTTTTACTTATTTGTTAGTCCCCTATTTCAAACTCAATGAGAGGGCCATCAAAATAGTCAATGACATATGTGCTTATCCAAAAGGTGTAGTGGCTGTAATTATCTTGATTACGTCTGTTATATCAAACAGACAATCTTTTTCAATGATCTTCTGCATTACGAGAATGGCTTTTCTTAAGCTCATGTATGTGAATACCTCTGCTGGGAAAACCTCTACTATGAATGCATCAGCTGCTGCTCCAACTGGATCATCGTCCACTCTGAGGATGACATCACCTACTCAGAATCTTCAACGCTGGGTATCCAATGTACTGGTTAAGGAGTACCGTCAATATTGTACCATTCTAACTCTAGAGGCTGCTCGACAAGCCCTCCAAGTGAACAAGTCACCCTAGTTGTCTGGATAGTGATGACCAGTGATCAAGAAGTAGGTGGTGCCAACCACCATCTCTAACTGTTTCGGGTCATTATCCCCGAAATGCAATAACCATTCACTCCATATTCTGAGGAGGTGGATGAGCAGGTCCCTCAGGGCTTTAATTCAAGGAGACATGAGTCCTTCCCGAGGTAACCCATTAAAAAACACCCTCAAAATCGTGCATCAATGTTCCATCAACATGATGAGGGTATTGACTCTAGGAATTTGGATCAGGTTCCTCGAACCTGATCAGGCAAGACGAACTGCCAAAGGTGAAATCCCGTGAACGATGAGCAGGTTCTCATCTCTTCCATCTATAGAGATGTCCACCAACCTAACATGGTGGCAAGCAACGAGTGGGCACACACACCCGTCCGTTTTAATTCCGATGTCCAACTGACTCACCTGGCATCATCATGCCAATACCGCCAGGAAATTCCGGTGGAGTACTATAGATAGGATCATACACTTGTTTATAAATCATCAGCTAGTCAGAAGGCTCGTCTGACTACATATGATGAAGCCTGCCAACCCAATGTGTTGAAAATTGGTAAATAGACACATTCACCTGCTTACACTCATCAATCCTACCAGCAGCCTCGTCTGTCAGTGTTGAAGGAGGCTCGTAAACCATGTTCAGTGGAGTGCAATCAACAGTCACATACACCTACTAGTATTGATCAAGACTACCAACAGTCTTGTTTGGTAGCATTCGGAGAAGTCAGTCAAAAGCTCCGGCAACAAACAGGAGGAATAATCAACTCTCCGCCCACACACATGAGTACTGTCAGGATTCACTGACAGGAAAAGGAGGACAGGAGCATACACATACACCTACTCCAAGCACGGAATGGATGTATATTCTCGTTCTGATAGCTAAAGTCACCACGCATATTCTATCAATGGTGAAAGAGCAGAAGCAAATCCCTGCTCATATTTTGGATGCCTGCCAGGATATTATAACAGCTTCAGAAGCATCTCAGGGAAAGACACATAAATCTATCAATACTAGTGGAGTGACACATCAACAGTTCAATCCGGAACATACGCACACATCTGTTCCATTCCAAGAGGGTTGTGGAGCGTACGCCCTCATATCATACAGACAACCAAATCAGGCACATACACCAGATTTTAGTGGAGATAATCAGCCTAACCTGATTATTTCTCCTGAGCAGGCACATACACCTACCAAATTGAGTATGAAGGCGTCTAAGAAGAAGACCCCCCAACACAGTCAAGAAATCAAAGGCCAATCTATAACAAGGACTTACTCTATGATGGAGTTTTTAAAGCCCTTAAACTATTATCCGTTGAATTCAAGATTCTACTCTTTCAGTTTCCAATAGTGTGAACATTAATTCTGTAGGATGGAATCAGATACATCCTCATGAAGGCTTGCTTCATGACGATTCGGTCGATCTCGAAGATTCATCTTCAGATGAGAGCCACAAGAACCCTCTGTGTGGTCAGGAGACCAAGGAGAAAAATGTTTCATCTTTTGTTGTAACCCACCATGGTGGTCCTCCCCATGATGATGAATTTAGCTGTTAAAGTCCTCTCCATAGTAGTAATTCGCATTGTCTAGAAAATTCTTCAGAAGACAATGTAGTGATGAGAAAGCCCTCTTATCTTGAGGAACTTGCAAATGTGAAGTCAGTCATGTCTGATGCTTTACCACTATCAAGTGAAACACTTTTTCAATCAGAAGATAGACTGGGGTGTAGGTCATTCTCCGAACCACCCCTGGGTCGTTCATCATCTAGTTTGATCAGTGGATTCTCTACCGATCTTGTTGAATCCGATGAAGCAACAAGGAAGCACCAGCTCTGGTCTAATCAGGTAGAATAATATTCATTGAATGATAATGAGGATGTATTGAATATGAGAAAACAACTAGAAAAAGGTGAAGTGCCAGTCATTTTTTGGCCTTCGGCCAACTCTCAGTATGATATTCCAGAGATGTTGACGGAAGATGGAATTCATGATATTCGTCTCAACATATGGAAAACTCATTGTCAGATAAAAAAGAAAATATTATCTTACGATGAATATGAAAATCATATCAAGAAAATAAAAGGGTTACAATGCCAAATTGACTTGGCATATCTCTCAGTTTCTTGATATCCGAAGGATGAAAAGAAACGGAGATCCCTTCAACATTCATGCCTTGGAGCACTTAGAAGATTGTGCCAGTTAATTGCAAATTCCCAATCTGGTATTCATATCAGGGGACAGGGTGTTCATGGAGAACTACATTTCACTGTGCTCTCCAATCAGAAAATCCTGCCAAAAATGGTTTCATGCAATGTTATTGAGCATGGCTAGCCACAGTCAATGGGTTTTGTTTGTAATCAAAAGCTTTCCCAAGAAAAGGCTTCAACCAGTTACTCTCAAAAAAATCATACAGAGAACATGTTTTTGAATTACTCCTACATCAATCAAACGAGAATATTGAATAGGCCTCTCATTTAGAGCAAGCACATCACCAAGTGACAGAAGTGTCAGAAATCATCCAACGGTCTTTTGAGATGGGTGATAAAAGTTGATGCAGGTTGATGCATCCATCTAATTTCCGGAATAAGGTCCACAAGATCAGGAGATCTTTCAAGAAGGTCTCATATATAGCATCCCAAGAACCACCCCAACATTCCAGACTAGGGACTCTTTTGGCTCAACCCTCGGAATCAACAAACAGGATTCAGGGAGTTGAGCAGGAACAGCCCCAGTCCACCAGACTGGGGACTATTTCAAATCCTCAATCTATCCCTTAGAGAAATTCAATCTTCTCTCTATTAGGGAAGATTCCTCAAGAGGAACGAAGTGACAAATTATCAAGAGATTCCCTCCAAATTACGGTTCATCAAGAAGTTCCTGAAGGATCGAATCAACAAAATGCAATGTCTCATCAAAGACATGGAAGAAGTCAATATTGCTGAAATTCCAATAGAAGGGATGTAATGCATTATGCAGTAATTAATGTCATCAATGTATTTGCTGCTGATCCACCAGATGAGGTTCACTCATAGGGATCAGATGAAGTGGTTCCTGCTCAAGAAGATGTATGCACAGACACAAATGAAGAAGGTTTGTGTACACGGAATAGAAGGCTTACCTAGAATCTAGGTATCCTTTCAAGTAACCCACTACACCCTCTCAGAAAGGGATCCAACAAGGGGAAAGGAAAGAATTAGGTTATATACCATTCCTCTGGAGAAGTCCAATCGCTCTCATTAGAGAAAATATTTGCACAACAAGAGGATGAAATGAAGGAATTGAGGAGGATGAATGCAAATCTACTTCAGGGTAGTCTTCCTTCTAAACATTCTAGAGCTAGTCAGCCAAGGGAATTTGTTGTGGCTATTGAAATGGATCAATAATATCCTCCTTTATCAGTACATCCTCATAGGTCTAATCCTAAAGGTCAAGTGCAACAACAATCAGCAGTGCTGCCATCGGTTGCAGTACCAGCTACCATACCTGTCCAAGCTCCAGTCATTGCACCTGTTCGGTCCAAGATCAAACAGATGTTTCGAAAAAGTTAATAACTGCTATTGAGTCATTAACAGCTCGGTTGGAAGCTATGGAGGGAAAGCGTGCTCAAATTCAACCAGAAAAGAGATCTTACCCTGAATGGGTTGATGCAATACCTCCCCCGTTAAATTTTGAATGTACCACATTCCCAATCAGTAATGGGTCGGGAGACCCAGATCAACAATTAACACATTTTGTTTCTTGTTGCAATCCTATGATGGGAACCCTTCAGCAACAAGAAGTAGTTAAGCTCGGGTGTTTTGTATAGTCATTATAACGACCTGCTTTTGTTTGGTAGACAAGCTTCAAATCCCGGTCAATTACCGGATGGAAGGATCTTCATCAAAAATTCCCACTTCAGTTCAGCTCAACGCTGCCAAAGGAAATAGTTTTTTATCTTACAAACTGTAAGAAAAGTGAAAATGAAAGGGTCTCAGATTTTATTTCTTGCTGGAAGAGATTAACATATTCCCCAAGCTTATCACTCCCTCAAGATGAAATTTTTTCCAATCTATGTGGCAAATTTATGTGATGAGTTACGTACACCACTGATCCCTATGAAATACACATAAGGGTTTCGAGACCATACTTCAATCGCTCAACAGATTGAAGATTCTCTTATAAATACTAAGGATAAATCTCATGTAATTCCATCAATTCCAAGAAGTAGAATGGGTAAAGCAGATACTCCTACAGTTTTGCTTAAACAAGCACTTGTACCTACTTCTACTTCAAAACCTTCATCTTCCCGAAGGTCTCCACCTCCTGAGCATTACCAACAGAGGCCATTTCGTCAGGATGATCAAAGAGATCAAAGACGATAACAATTTGAGGATTTTAAAAGAAAAGTTTACACTTTCTGAAATGAACATGTTCCTGGTTACATCATTTCAGATCTGGAAAATAATTTGGTTCAATTGAAAAGGCAAAAAAGGACAAACAAGGAAGGAGATAAAGACCATCCCAACTATTGTTCGTTTCATCAAATATTGGGGTATCCCATTCAGGAGTGTTTTTATTTCATGGACCTCCTGCAAAAAATGGTCGACTTGGGAGAAGTCAAACTGAAAGGTTTTTCAGCTCAGGTATCATGTGTTACTGCTACAGTTCTAGAGGAGGAGGGTGAGTGGCAAGAAGTCAAAAACAAAAATGCCCAAAAATATGATGATTGGATGGTCATTAAAATGATCAACCAAACTAATGCTATTTTCTGAACCCAATTGAAGAACCCAATTGAGCCTTTTTACATGAATTATACAGCAAACCCCTCTTTATCAGAGGGAACATCTTCTAAGAAACATCATAATTCAAAGAAAGAAGAAGAATGTGAAGAAGATGAGTCTGTGTCAAAGCCTAAATTGTCTTTGACTCTGGCAGATTTCATTCCATCTACTTCAAAGCCACAGGCACCACCCCACTAAACGTCACAACATAAATTGGCTAGTCAGACAGAGTCTTCATCGGATGAAGAGTTAATCTTCGGTTCTGTTAATATGATTCACCTAATAGATCCTTATGCCAGATGCAGTTTCGACTTCGATGAGCCTAAATTCCCTGTATCAAATAGAGAAATTAGAGGAAGTTCTAGAGGCTCAGGATACAGGGGAAGACGTGGATCATTCAGAGGCCACTATTCCAATTCTACCCCTGATAGAACTGTGTATGCGGTAGAACTCATTGTGGAGCCCTTCAGTGATCTCAACAAGAACAAGAAAGTTCTTCTACACAAGGAAAATTCAGTCATGATACAGTTATTCTAGAGGATCGGTTGGGGGTTCCGCTTTCATCCTCTCAACAAGTAAACTGATCTAATTGGTCTAATATTCTAAATCCAGTAATATTTCCAACTCCTATCCTGATACAAGAAGCATATACTTCCAATACATTGACTTCCAAGGAACCTGCTAAACCACATGTTCCTATTAAGAAACTCATAACTTTGGATCAAAAGTATGATGTATTGAAGCACCTGGGCCAAGTACCGGACAATTTATCAATTCTGGATTCTTTAAATCTGTCAAAGGATCTTTTGGAGGCACTCATTGAGGCTTTGTCAAGTCCTTAAGAGTTTGAAACTGAAATTGTTGCAGCTGAAGCCTACCATGTAGAGAATAATCTTTTAGAATTCCATGTAGTGATATCTTTCACATATGAAGATGAAGATGATGTCGTGCATGGACATATTAGACCTTTGTATTTATCTGGAAAGGTCAATGGTGTTGACATCCGAAGAGATTTCATGGATAATGGTTTAGGATTCAACCTCATGCCCATATGTACACTTCGTCGATTGGGCCTCACGATATATGATTTATGTCATTGTACTATGATGTTACAAGGATATGATAAAAATGAACAAGAACCAATGGGCGAGATTACACTCAAAACTCAGCTTGGAGATCTTGTATCCAATTCATATTTCATGGTTGTTGATCAAGACTCAGCCTTCAACATCTTGATTGGAAGCCCCTAGCTACATCAATATGCAGTTATCCCTTCATCATACCTTCAATGTCTCAAATACTGTTTTGAGGGTCATGATGGGACATTGTATGGTGATAAGGCCTCGTTCATGAAATGTGAATCTCAATACATTGAGGCAGAATTCTATCACATGAAGGGAAATGAGAAATCCACAACAAGGGAGATTACCATAGTTAATGCTCTATATGGTTTGGAAAATATTCTAGTAAATCCATTTACACATGTTAGTATAGATTATGTGTTTCCTATCAGTCAAATTGATAGGATTAACCCAAATAAAAATACTCTTATGGAAACCTTCATAATTTCAATTACGGAAATCATTCCAGACAACATGGGAGAACGTTGTGATTCACCAAGCAATGATAAAATCCCAAATGGAGATGTCTTCATTTCATCTGCTGAAATCCAGCAAGTCTATACTTTTCCAACTAGGCCTGAAGAAGTTATAGCAATGTTAGAGGTCAACAATGATGTTGATTCTCAATCCATCATCTTCTCTGTATTACCCAAAGATGACCCTTCATCATCAATCAGGTCGGAAATGGAAGTTTCTTCTTCAAGACGTGGAAATTTTTGCATCTCTTCTAATCATGAAAATTTTGCTTCATCATCTACTATTCAAGTAGAAACAGAACAATTAAAACATGTTGAAGATGAATATGAACGTATCAGGTAATCTCCTCCAGCATTTGAAGAGGGTATCTCTACTACAGTGGATGAACTCATAGAAATAAATCTGGGTACAAAAGAAGCTCCACGCCCCACTTTAATTAGTGCGGCTATGACTCTTGAAGAGAAAGAGATGTATAGTTCCTTTCTAAAAAAATCAAGATTTATTTTCTTGGAACTATACAGATATTCCAGGGCTTGATCCTAATGTTACCACTCAACGTTTGGGTTTTTCAGAGGAACATCGATGATTCAATCAAGCTGCTAGAAGAACACACCCAACCTATTCTTCCAAAATTGAGGCTAAAGTGGATAAGCTTATCAAAGATAACTTTGATAGAGAAGTTCAATATCCAAGTGGTTGGATAATATTGTCCAAGGGAATAATAAGAATGGGAAAATTAGAGTTTGCATTGATTTCAGAGATCTTAATCGGCATTGTCCTAAGGATGATTTACCAGTCCCGATTAAAGAACTCTTAATTGATGCAACAGTAGGATATAAAGCATTCTCCTTCATGGATGGGTATTCCGGGTATAATCAAATCTGAATGGCTCTAGAAGATGAGGAATCTACATCCTTCAGATCCCCTTAGGGTGTGTTTTGTTATCGGGTAATGTCCTTTGTCTTAAAGAATGCAGGCGCAATATATCAGCGTTCCATGCATCGTATCTTCAAACCCATTTTAGTGAAGTTCATTGAATGTTATGTGGACGATATGGTGGTCAATTACAAGAAATTTCCTAATCACTTGGCTGATTTGGAAATCATATTCCACAAACTTTGGAAACATAATTTGAAGATGAATCCCTTAAAATGTGCTTTTGGGGTAACCTCAGAAAAATTTCTCGGCTTTGTTGTACGCCATCGTGGTATCGAAGTCGATCCTGAGAAGTCAAAGTCAATCCTTTGTATGTCAATTCCTAGAAATTTGAATGAATTGAGAGGAATTTAAGAACACTTATCCTACATTCGTCATTTCATCGGCAATTTGGCAGGCAAAAGTTTACCCTTCACCAAATTGATGAAGAAGGGAGTCACTTACCAGTGGACTGAAGAATGTCAAAAAGCATTCAATATTCTCAAGAAATACCTCTTGAGTCCACCAGTACTTATGCCACCTGTTGAAGGAAGACCACTTATACTCTACATGAAAACCTTAGAGTGATCATTGGGTGCCTTTCTTGCTCAGAAAAATGATGCTGGGAATGAAAACAGCCTCTACTACCTCAATCGGACTATGCGTGAAGCAGAAACCCGATATTCAAGTATTGAGATGTGCTACCTGGCATTATTCTTTGTAGTTCAACAGTTGAGACACTACCTAAAACATCACGAGGTCCAATTAGTATCTTTCAATAACCCGCTCAAATTCATCCTTAGTCGTCCAATGCTTACAAGACGTCTGGCAAGGTGGGCAGTTATTCTGCAGCAGTTCGACATTCAGTAAGTGTCTCAAAAGGCAATAAAGGTCCACGATCTGGCTGATTTCCATGCTGAACATCCTTCAGTAGAAGATACATCTTCAGATATTTTACTCCCTCATGAGTAAGTCTTCTCAATTCAAGATAGTCCTCAGGTATGGGAAATGTATTTTGATGATGCTTCTAGATGTCCAAAAGGGAAGAAAAAGGAAGGTCCTAAATTCAATAAAGTTGGGTTAGGAGTTATTATTATTTCCCTTAAAAAGGTAGTGTTACCCTATTACTTCTTACTATGGGAAGGTGGTACCAATAATGAAGCAGAATGCAAAGCTCTCATTGGAGGCTTGGAGTTGGCGCTTCAGGCACAAGTGATTCACTTAAAGGTGAATGTTGATTCAGACCTGGTAATCAAACAATTCAATGGGGATTATGCAATCAGAAAAGAAGAATTGATCCCTTTGTATGATTACGTCAAAGAGGTAATGGCGGAATTTCCTACTGAACCGACATTTTCTTATGTCTCGTGATCACAAAATGCTCAAGCTGATGCACTGGATAATATAGCCACAGATTTGGAGGATCCAAATCGGGACGAGACAATCATCAGTATTGCCCACCGTCGTACAATTTCTCCTTATGTTCGAACCAGAATAGAGGAAATTAATGAAATTAGTCCCATTCCTGAACCATATGGTCACACTACAGGATGGATGACACCTATCAGGAAATACCTTCAAAATGGAACACTTCCACCTAATAGAGATGAGAAAGAACAAATCTGGCGACATGTGGTCAATTTTACTCTTTATGAAAACCCAGATCACCTAATGAAAATTATCTACAAATGTGGTTTTGATGGAGTTCTCTTCAGATGCATTGATGGTGAAGAGATAATGGTTGTTAGGAAAGAAGTGCATGCAGGAGTTTTTTGTTCCCACCAGTCTGGACATAGACTGTCTGATCAAAATTGAAGGCTTGGGTTCTTTTGGCATTCAATGATTCATGGTTGCGTTGATTTCACAAAGAAGGGTCATTCATGCCATGTACATGACATATTCATTCATTAAACCCCAGGGTTGCTTCATATAACTAAATACTTGTGGCCATTTGCCACTTGGGGAATGGATGTGGTGGGACCTTACCCTTCTGTTACATCCAAGCAGTTGAGTTATATTCTTACAGCTACTGACTTCTTTTCCAAATGGGAAGAGGAAATACCCCTCAAAGAAGTCAGTTCTAAATTCATTTTTAGCTTCATCATGTCTAAAATCATTACCAGATTTGGTGTACCTCATACCATATTGACGGAAAATGGAACCAACTTCTGTTCATCCGAGGTGAAGAAGTTGTATCAAGAATACAACATAAAATCCAATCATTCATCTCGGTATCATGTAGTGGTCAATGGCCATATAGAAGCCTTCAACAAGACTCTTTCAAATAAACTAAAAAAGATGGTGGATAAAGATAAGAGGTCATGGCCTGATAAACTCTTTCATGCTTTATGGGCTTATCGGACCACCACCCACACTACAATGCGGTCAACTCCATATTCACGGGTATATAGAACAGAATCAGTCTTTCCCATTAAAGTTCAGTTACCTTCACTCAGAGTATCCATTTGTGATCAATCATTTACAAATGAACAATCTCAAAAGTGATTGAATGAATTGGAACAGTTATATGAGAAAATATTGTGCACCCTACACCACTTGGAAGTCTATCATAATCGAATAGCACGAGCTTTCAACAAAAAAGTTCATCTTCATTCATTCTTTCAGAGAGAATTGGTATTAGTTCTCATAACTCCAATGATACCAAGAACGAAACCTCCCAAGCTTGAACCAAAATGGGAAGGACCTTATTCAATATATAAGGTCTACACCAATGGAGAATATTCCTTAATCTCAATGGATGGAGAACTCATCACTACTCCAACTAATGCCAGATTTCTGAAGAATTATTTTGTATAAACACAAAATACACCATCTAAGGTACATGCATATGACTTTAAACTATTTTCATGTCCCTTACGTCCATCACGACGTTAAACTGCACCATCTAGGGTCCATGCATATGACCATAAACTATTCGCACATTCGTCCAACATGACGCTAAACTATATAGTAGTCCATTACATCTAGCAAGATGTTAAACTGTATAAACAACGGTCCATGCATATGCCCTAAAACTATTTGCATTACTTTCATCCCATAAGATGTTAAACTCTACATTTATGGTCCATGCATATGACCTTAACTATTCACACATTCGTCAAAGATGATGCTAAACTGTATCATCCCTTTTTCGTCCAACATGACGTTAAACTGTGAAAACTCCCTATTACGTCCAACATGACGTTAAATTGTGTCCTCTTTTGTCTTTACTGCAAGACATTAAACTGCACAGTCCCTCTTTTTTCCAACATGACTTTAAACTGTATTGTCCCCATCGCCCTAACTACATTACGCTAAACTGTACAGAAATCCCTTAATACATCCTACATGACATTAAACTGTGTTTTTGTCCCTGCTACATGACACTAAACTGTGCAGCACCAATAGTCCTAAATGCCAGACATTAAACTGAATAGCCCCTTCATATGTCCTACATGATATTAAACGGTGAATTGTTAATGTTGTTTCTACCTCTTGTTTCTCACACTGAGTAAGACTCACCTGATCTTAGAGAAAACTTCAAACCATAACACCCTCTCTGGGCCACTAACCACGTGTACGTCCAAACACTATTTTTAGGTCGTTGCCCCCAAGAACAACTTGATCACTAATTCATTCTTTAATTGAACTATGCAGACTTTGATCCTCATCTTCTAGGATGGGTATGTAGGCAACCTCCCAAGGATCAAGCCCAAAACCAATCTCTTCACATTAGTTCACCTACATTTCCTACGATGTTGATTCGTGAAACCGTCCCCAGAATCAATATTTTTACATTGGTTCACCTTCGTCCTTGTTATACGACGTTAAACTATACAACATTTTTTGTCTTGTACGACATTAAACTACAATATTCTATGATACCCTCACCGGAGAGGGAATCATTATTTACATTTACTTTCAATCATGTTATATTCCAAAAACATTATGTGCATACATGGAAATACCTAAACCTTTTATCTTGGGTTAAACCATCATTACAATAAAGTCCCCTTTCCCCCTTCACATGTACGAACCAAATATGTACAGAAGGTATTTCTAGAACTATGTGGGATTGATTCCCATCCTTATGGGATACATAAGAACGTTTGAGTGTCCCTCAAATCAAGCCCCGAGTCTTTTGGGCCTAACCCCAAATTCCAATTTCAGTCCCTTGGCTGAAAAGTCCCTATGAAAACACACACTATGTATTTCTTATAATGGTCCGAGTTTTATGACCCTAAACTAAGATCACTTATACTCTCATCCCATATGAAGTTAAACTGTATTTCAAGAACTATGTATGGCTTGATTCCCATCCTTATGGGATACGTAGTGAATTCCAATATTTCAATTTAGGACCCAGCCACAACGTGATTATGGTTAGCATTAATCTATGTATCTTTATATAAATTGAACAATACCCATTTTTATGTTTCATAATCCTAAACTTAAATATTTTCAGATATTCATAACACTTTCTACGTAATTGTAATCACAAAATGTCCAAATTATAATAATTCTTTTGGCTGACCATGCAGCACGTGCATTTAGGAGGCCTTTCATAAGTAGTCTACAGAACAGACCGATCAGCCAAAAGATGTTATTATTTGACTATGCAGCCAATGCCCTAAGGTGTCCCTGCATAATTAATACCCCTAACGGGTTTGTTAAATAGTGGTAACTTCAATCTTGGAAAGAAAACCTATTTTGTCCTTATTGGTCTTAATGAAAATTTGTATGGATCTGCAAAAAATATCCATCATTAACATATTTTTCCCATGTTCTTTTTCATGATTTGAAAGAATTAAATTATATGGTTTATATTTACCTTACCTACTCTTGGTTCAGACCTTCGTAGGAGTAACATTCATCTTGATCTTAGACAATCTTGTTAGGAAATATCTTCTCCATATTCAACTACCTATTTCCATATATCAAACTCTATGCTTTGGAAAATTTGAATCTCCATAAACTTCCACTGGTTTTTTAGTAGTAGAAAATTACATTTCTAAGAGTTCTTTTGCTTAACTATACAGCACATTACCTTAGGCGACCTTTCTTAAATAGTCTACATAACAGACTTGTCATCCAAAAGATACTATTATTTGACAAAGCAGCAAATGCCCTTAGGCAGCCCTATATAATTCAACCCCCTAACGGGTTTGTTAAATAATGGTAACTTCATTCTTGGGAACTACTTCTTCAAATGCCTTTTATCTCTTTTTCGTATCATTCCTCAGATTCAACGTTTCTTAAGTCATGTTTTACATGTTTATATTCTTAATTGAGTGTGGTAATATGTTTTCAGATAAATTTTCAAGGAATTGAGTCAATTTTAACCCATTTGGTCAAAGCTATTTTGACCTTAAACATTATCCTCTTTATGTCCGATGTGCATGACTTTAAACTGCCCAAAAAATACAAGGGAACAATGAATAAAAGTCATGTTCCAGCTCACTAAACATACATTTTGTATGATTTAGGTAATATTGAACAATTAAAAGATTCAAAGTTTGTAGGGTTATTTATAATAATCCTAGTAAAAATCAAACTATGCTTACTAGGCCCATTGGCTTAGGTAAAAAAAATTTGAAGCTGGTAACCAGAAAATACATGAAGAAATGATTGAAGATGAAAGATTTCTTTCCATTTGATGAAAAAATGTTAGAAGGACATCCACAGACTGGAGTCTCTCCTCTTTTCAATGAAATTACAAGAGGCAATCAACATAAGTCTTCATTTGATGTATAGAATCCTGAGCTTCATTAGCAGCCACTTAGAGCTCATGCACTCAAACAACTTCACTCTTTTCATCCTGGTGGAGATATTTCATGGCATCCATGATGGATTTCATCGCATTTGTTTGAGATCCCTCCAATGAATTATTACGTTGGTCAAGTTCCCCAGTAAAAATATCTAACTGTTGCTGAAGATGCATCTGTTGTATGACTTTATCTTTGATATTATACTTTATCTCCATCATTTTGGCAGCATAGTTAGCCTCAACTCGGGATACCATTGCCTCAAATTCACTAATGTTGGTTGACCGCTTCACCTTGGTCAGATCCTCACGGCATTTTTTCTCCTACTCCCTCCTTAAGATGAACTGTTTAACCGCGGCATGGATATTTTCATATCCAAAACTGTCATGTCCCAGTATGAAAAATAGGGATGATAGTCGAGGGATCTTCAATGACATCTCTTCTAAAGGAACTTTGGATATGGTCTTCCATATGATTTTCCATGCCTTTCGTCGTGAAAATAATAATGTCTTCTGCATTTCAAGATTTGACTCAGCATCACTGTTAGAGGGGGGAATGTAATCTGGGATTAAATCACGTAAGGAAGTGCCCTATTATGCTCATTCCTCCCTCACCTGTGCTTCTTCACTTTCAATTCCCGTTGGGGTAGAGGCTGAGGCCTCACCTCCAGATCTAGCCACTAAAATTGATGGCCCTGCATAATCAATTTAATGCATTGGTTTGTTTCAAAGGATAACAAAAGTTAATTGATTGTCTTTCAAATTAATTATAGTCACAAATATTGTTATCCTTTACCCAGTGGTAAATCAGCAACCTGAGAAGGCTCCTCCCCATCTTTCCTGGCTTCAACACAATTTTCAGGATGAGTTTGAGGAAGCTCTACTGGGTTCAGCTCCACTTGTGCTAATGTCTCTACAAATATAAGGTTTTTTGTACCCCCTTCAGGCATTGGTTGTTCAGAAACTTGTTTGGATAAAGCTTCATATTTGAACCGATCATGATTAGACATGTAATAAGAAGTTATTTTTAATAGGACGAAGGATAAAACCCCCCTCCAAAATCTTCTAAATTACATGGTAATTTAACATGATTTATGAAATCTTCAAAAGATGTGCCATGTTCCATCATTTCATCTAATGTCATCTCAGAATCCTAGTTAGTCTCACCAGTGGAAGCATTTTATGTGTCTTCTTGGAGACCTTCATCCTCCAGTCCCTAACCCTGGACAACATCTTCAGATAAAACCATGGCATTAGTTGCAATAGCTGCCAAAAGCTCTAATGCAGGGGTTGAACCTAAAGTATCATAGAATGAAAGTCAATCGATGTTTCATTCAACATTTTATGAAGCATTGTTAACTTACCAAAAGCAGGTTCTTCTCTTCTTGCAACAGTAGCAGGAGGGATACTGGGAACAGATGCTAGATCTTCTCCAGGAGCAGCCAAGTCAGCCAGAATTTGTGATTTTTCCACAACACCCTCCATGGTCCTCAAAAGAGTATTAGTCCTCTCCCTCATAGGGGAAATTGAATAATCCCCTCCAATCCCAAGGAAAATGAGAAATCGTTTCATGGGTTAAGACTCATGATTATCTGAAGGACTTACCACTACTGATGAAGCATTTAGTTTTTGACTTCTTCCTTCGATGCCTTTGTCTCTTTGGGTTTTTGGGAGTGTCGACAGTCTCCCTTATAGGAACATTAATTGTAGAATGGAAGGCCATGTCCAACTCCTCATTCATGGCCTGCTGGCCTAGAGATATCTCACCCGACTCACGAGCAGATTCACCAGCAGCCCCGATGGATGTACCACCTGGGTTATACTGTGGTGAAGGAACCTCATTAGTTCCTTTATTTGCAAGCTATAGGATGAAGAAAATAATTTCCTTGATTAAAAAAGATTTAACTGAAATCATGTTTCAATGAAAATAAGGAAATAAAACTTACATCTTCAGGAGCCACATAATCATGCTACTCCTCATTAGTCCTCTCAGCAGTGCCACAATCTATCATTTCCTTCACACTTTTGGTGACAGGAATGGAATCGTCAGTAGAATATATGAGCATTTCTGGCTCTTTGATGTAAGCATGGGCTTCATCGAGGATATTCTCAAAAAATATTTTGTTAGATGACCGAAGAGTCCCTATTCCAGGGAGATGTATGTCCTCGCAAAAATCCATCCAGGTAGTTTCAGCACCATAGTATAAACTCTGCCATGTCTGGAAAGCCTCTGGTAATAGATATTCAGTACGTGTACCAGAAGGTAGCAAGGGAGTTCCTACAATTTGGAATTCAATTTCTTCTCAGCTCCTGCAACTATTGATTGAGAATAAGAAAATAAAACTTATTGTTTTATAATGTAATGGTGATTAAATTTCCACAATTAAGTAACTCACCAGGAGTTTATGGAGTGGGTATTTTGATTCTGACCGGAGGATTATATCGGGCACGAGGCCGTTTTGACACTTGTTGTTCCTCATCATCCCCATCTTGGGAATATGGTGATCCAGTCCTAGATGAGGAATCCGGTGAATCAACGTCAAGTGGGGAAGAATAACCTTCATGAGGAAGAGTTTATTTCTCTACAGTCTCTTCCTTTACCCCCACTGATAAACCGAATGATTCAGCACCCCTATAGGGTATGATTCTATCCAGTGCTTGGCATGCCATGTAGTCATGTTATATGTCGATTTTTCATCTGGAAGATCAAACACTACCCCAGTCTTCTCCCTATATGTCAGCAACCATAGTTTTCAAGAAACCATCAGATGTTTCTCTAACCTGACATGTACAAGGGGAGATACAAAAGTTTGTTCCAAACACATTAATAGACGTGCAAATATATATAGATCATAGGCCTCACATATAATCTCTTCGTCAATCATACTGACCACCACACCATCTCTGTAGTCTAGCATGTATTCCCTCAAATCCAGACTGGTTGTTCCATCATCAACGAACCACCTAGTTGGAGGATTTCTGTAAGGAAAGCAGTTGAATTCCTTATACATGCTCAGCCTCACCTTCATGTCATAAGCATTGAGAACTAATGGAGAAATTACAGAGAATTCCTTCCCTGATGGCCTGAATGAACTTCCAGAAATTTGTACTCCATTCTGTACATTATACATCTTGATGTGAGTGGTGATCCATCCCCACAAAACATGGAATGGTCCCACTATTCTCAAAGGATACTTACTCGTAATGACATGTAGTATGATCCTGTGAATATTTGCAAAAATTGGGATACCCAACACAACAATTGTTTCTCAACCAACTTGGCTACAATAGATAAGGTCCCTGGAATGACGCCTCCCTTCGAGTCCTTGACTGGAAAGAGATAAAAACTGAGCCACAAGGCCAAGAAGCCTGCCAGATGATCCTTCATTGGGATCCTCTGATTCACCTCATATCCCCACTTGTCAAAATCTCCCGCTTCCAGAGTTGGCCATAATGTGCCAGGAGCACCCCTCTTCTCCATTTTGGGGCAGGTGGTAGGACGAGTGGGCTTATTATTCTTCTTGGATCCCTTCTCCTTCGATCCCTTCTCCTTCGGCTCTTTATACTATTTCTAGATATAAAACATATTCATCCACTCCTATGGATGAATATCCTTTCTAGAATGAGTTAAGGAGGTCTCTGAACTCTTGATATTATGGAAGATTTTAAATAATTCCCGAACTAAGGTCGGGGTCTTCTCTGAATCATTCCAAGTCACCTTGGGAGGGATGAATTCATCATACATATCACCCAAAATTGGAGCCCCTGAGATCTTGTGGACATCCCACAGACTGATGCTTACTTCTCCATGATTTTGATGGAAAGAATTGGTTTCTGGGCTCCAATGGCCGAGTATCTCTGGCACAATGTTATCATGTCTATAAACATATGTTTTTCCAACCCAGACAGCTTCGTATATCGCAAATCCTTTCAAATCCTCGACAAACTCTGCAAAGGTTTGTCGCACCCAGTATGCCCACATCCAGGTTGGCTTCACTCCTCCTCCAGGACGGAAGTCCCAACATCCCTTCCAGCCTTTGGATTGATCCATCTGAGAGTATCAGAAAATTGAGGGATAACAATGTGGGTGCAACTCAGGTTTATGATTTTTCAGATCTGGCATACAAGGGCTCTGATGCATCATATGGGCCTTCTCCACTGCTCCAAAACTTAGAAATACTCCTCCACATGAGAAATTTTCTGCAGAAAAGTTGTAGTAATTATGAAACCAATAAAGTGGGAGATAGTTCTTTGCCTCTGAAATGGTAACTTCTCGCAAATGATCATTGCCATACAAAGTCAGATAAATTCTCTGTGGGAAGTCATGATGATACTTCTTCAAATACTTAGCCAAATCTGGGAGAGTGTTGTCGCAGAAGGTATAGTAATCATGGACAATGATGCTCATCATATCCTGAAGTCGCTTGCTTTCCAGTTCATCAGCCGTTTCGACTCTCTTTGGAGCCATTGAATCTGTGAAAAAGTTGAATAATTAACTCTTAATTTAATTTATTTTTCATAAAATATGTTAAGGAATTCGAAAAAAAATTGAAATGGCATTAAGGCGCGCATGTATGGATTTGTCACGCAAGTATAATGTGACGCCCAGGTTTTTGGTGCGAAAGTGTAACTGTGCAAGTCCAAATACCTTGACAGTAGCGCGACAGTAAAGAAATAGCGGAAAATAGAGCAACTTGTGTGGCGAAGGTAACTTTCTTGGTGAGAGCTCGAAAATTTGAAATCTGGGTTCTTTGTGCGAGAATGGCCACCTATATATAGGCCAGTCCGCACCCATGCGCGCTCAAACCCTCGCACGCCAACGCCTGCGTGCTCATCACTTATGAGCCTCCCTCTCCGTGATCCACACCTGTGCACCTCCTTTCCTTTGGTTTTCTTCTTTTCCTCAGAGTCACATCCACATTTCATTCGGATCCAACTCTGAGGGGGGACTTTTTTTGACGCTCCTTTCCGTCACAGAGTCTAAACGAATGAAAAGGGAAATGACTTAGCATAAATTGATTCATCCTTTGAAGAAATCATCAAAAATTGACAAAGGCATGAGCAATGGTTCTTTTCCATTTGGGTCGTGCAAGTTCCCTCATAGTCACGGAAGCACACTTGCACACCGCATAATGGTCGCACAGGTGACTTGCACGACCTTTTGAAATTTTTCCCAGGGTCTCTCCAGCCTATAAATACCCCTGTGTGCCCCCCATTTTGAGGACAAAAAAATTCCAGAACCTCAAATTTGATCTCCCAGTTCCCTACTCTCTTCTCAAAGCTTCTGAACACTTATAATGTAATTTCTTACCTAGAACAGAAGATCTAAATGGGGGAGGAAGGGCTAAGTGTTGAAACTCATCAACACTTGCACGCCTAGTTGGACAGCCCTTAAGGGAAATGGCCACACTTGCGGGTCGCCTTACCCTTTCAACATAACATGCGCGCCTCTCTTCTGGAAATATCTAGGGCTGGTATTAAAGGCTTGAGCCAAGCCTCGCCCAAGTTCTACACTAAGGATTGGCCAGCGCGCAAGTACCCATGTGTCGCCCAAGTATACTTGTGCAATCAGTACATGCGCACCCACGCAGTACTTGGGCACCCACGCAGTACTTGCGCGCCCACACAGTACTTGCGCGCCCCACTCTTTTTGGGTGCCCTTCATGCCCAATTCACCCCTCTTACACCTGTACACCTCTCCTCTTTAGGATTAAGCCCTACTAACTCTCTCCAAAGCCATTTATGGTGTGATTTCCTTGATGGCTTCCTTATTTGAAAGGAATTCTGTGGAATATCTCTCAAAACCTAGTGATTTACACCACAGTACATCATTAAAGATGTAGAGTTAATTCATTCAACCTTATCCATTATGATGAGATAATCCTTAACCTGGGCCTCCATTTCAGGAGTAATCCCCAGTCTGACTTTTCATTAACATGGGCATCCTTTTCAGGAGTAAGCCTCAAGTCCTAATTAATTTGGGCATCCTTCTTATGAGTAATCCCTATGTTCCTTAACCTGGGCCTCCTTTTCAAGAGTATGCCCGAGTCATTATTCCCTAATATGGGCATTCTCCTTATAATTAATCCCTAGTCTCCAATTTCCCAAATATGGGCTTCCTTTTCAGGAGTAAACCCAAACCATAATTCTCATAACTCGGGCTTCCTTTTCTGGAATAAGCCCCAATCTCAAATAAGGGAATCCTCCTTAAGAGTAATCCCCAAGTCCCTTAACATGGGCCTCCTTCTCAGGAGTAAGCCCCAGTCTTAATTTCTCTTAACCAGTCCTAATTTACTTTTGATCTGGTCTTCCTTCTTAGAAGTAAAACCCAATCATAAGTCCCCTACTCACTTGGGCATCTTCCTTATGAGTAAGCCCCAAGATTAGAGTATCAAAATCTCCATAATGCACATATACCTTTATGGACCCTTTTCCTAGATTTATTCCCGGAAGCAAAGATTAATCTTCATCTCTTTGGGTAGTCATACATACATAAGCCCCACATCATTTCTTATGAATGCATATTTCATGGAACAATTGTATGATTTCACCAATACCTCTTGTTTCTCACACAGATCATGACTCAAGTGAGCTTAGAGTGTAAAAGTAATTATGAAATATTCTGTTGAGCCATAAATCATACATAAACATCTTACACCCTTACCCAAACTACGTGGGTTCTGATTCCTTTTCCCAAACAAAGGATATGTAGGTAGCCCATCTGTGGGTATGATCCCAACTCTAAAATAATCCATGTCCTCCTTAATGAAAATAAACTTCAAGTGCCCCAATGAGTAGCTTTAAAACCAGTATGGTCATCATAATGACCAAGAGAATTTTATATAATGTGTCGAAGGATACCATTGACCATGAATCGCTAACAAATACAGATGATTATTTATCTATGAAGAACCACAAATACATATAAAACATTCTCTAAATTTCCTACATATAATAATCATTGATTTTCAGATCAAAATAAAAATCTCATTTTCTACTTGGTAATGTAATAAGGATTCAATAACATAACTTAAATCTATAAAGAGAGTCCCAGAGTAGAAAATAATTTCCCTCAAAAGGTGTGATTCGTCCGACCTCCCATCCTCTCAACCAATGCAAATTCCTATGTCTCATCAGTTCACAACTGATGAGCACCTACCTTTGGAAAGTAGGTCCAGGTTGATATGGAATCATTGGATGTTTCCGGTTCTACGAACAAACCCGTTAGAAACCGCTTGGAATGTTTGAATCCTAAATCAATGAGATCATCCCCAATTCTAGAGAAAACATAGTACACCAAGATATTGTCTATGAAAATAACCATGAATGAGTCCATATATGGATGGAACACTCGGTTCATCGATGCCATGAAAACTGCAGGCAGGTTCGTGAGAACAAACGGCATAACCATATACTCATATAGGCTATACCTGCACTGGAAGGCTGTAAGAGGTATATTTTATGTTCTAACGTGTAATTGATGACAACCAGACCTCAATTAAATATTTGAGAACACCCGGGCTCCACGAAGCTGATCAAAGAGATCATCAATCCTCGGCAAGGGATACCCGTTCATGAACGTCAACTGGTTCAACTTTCGATAGTCTACTCAAATATTTAGGGTGTCATCATCCTTTATCGCAAATAGGACAAGAAAACCCAAAAGAGAAGTACTAGGTCGATGAAACCATTCTCCTACAACTCCTCCAAAATTTCTTGAGCTCATACAACTCTGGCGTAGCCATCCTATAAGGAGGAATGGACACTGGTGCCGCTCCTGGAACAAGATCAATGAGGAAGTCTACCTCACACTCCAGAGGAAATCCTAAAAAGTCATCTTGAAAGACATCTTTGAAATGATCCACCTCTATAGGAATGTCTATCTACGAAGTCCCCTGTTCATCCAGATATAGACTAGAAATATGGGTTGTAACTCCTCTCAACCCATGATGCTCTGGAACTGCTCTGCTCACCTGGACATCCCATTCACCCCTATGAAAAAAGGATTCAACTTATGATGACGTTAAACTCACCCTTCAGCGATAAATATCAACGAATACCTGAAATAGAACTCACCAGTTCATCCCGAGAATGACATCATAACCTATCATATCCAGGACATAGAGGTCCCATAGAAAGTGACATCTTCCATACACTAGTGGGCACTCTTTTCCCTCACAAACACTAGCTATTCTAGTCCCCAACGGTGTCTCTAGAGTCAAAATATTGGCAGAAGAAATGATGAAGAGTCCAAGGATCTCCAAAATAATAATAGATATAATGCTATGTGAAGCCCCTGTATGAAAATGTATAGAAGCTAAAACATAGGCTAGTAAGATCGTACCTCAAACTGTAGAGGGTCTGTGATCCTGCTCCTACTGGGTCTAAACGACATTAAATTATTGGACTAAACCACGAACATGTGAACTTACATGACCTCTCTAAGCTGATCCATCCTTTTGTCGCTGAATAATCGGCAACTGACTACCACAGTCATGACCTCCATGTCGGCCCGATCGGCCGGAAGAACTCCACTTTCCAGACTGGTGAGAAACTGGTGGCACTGCTCCTGATCGAGGAGTCATAAAAGAACCCATGTCACCAGCTTATGCTGAGAAGAACTGATAAAAGCGCTGAAGGTGACCCATCCTGCCACAAGAATGGCACTCCACTGGGTCTCTCGGGCAACGTCGACTCTTATTTCCACTCTTCCCACACTGTTAGCACACCACCTGGCTACCATAAGATGAATCCCACCTACTCTAATCTCCTCGTGCAGACTCCCTATGGCCCTTCCTGGTATTAGGAGGAGGGATACTAAATATTGATGCCGAACCACCCTGGATCACCACTCCAGAATCCCTAATATTGCACTCTGTGATCAGCACCTAGTTGACGATAGAAGATATCAAAGACATCATGAATATGTTCAACTGGGATCAGATGTCTTTCCTGTGACCATCCTCAAACTTCCATGCAAGGAACAACTCATCACCTCTTGGAATAGGCATGAAATGTTGCAGCTCTGTGAAGTGAGAGAAATACTCCATAACAGTAAGAGTACCCTACTCCATACTCATGAACTCTCAGGATTGTTTGGTCCAAAAGGTATCTAGCTAGAAATAATCATAGAAGATATGAAGAAACTCATCCCAAACCATATTTTATTGGCTCCCCACCTATGAGATCACGTCCCACCACCTCGTGGAGGAGTCTCGAAGAATGTAGGTAGCGAGATTCACCAACTTCTCTTGAAGTATCTCCAGATGATCGAAAATCAGTAGTGTGGCTTCTTACCATGACTCTGCAGCCTGGAGTCCTCTATCCCCTGTGAAAGTAAGAGGAGGCTACTGCTGAAATACTTGTGTCAATTCTGTCATCGACGATGCTGGAGGTGGTGCTCCCTAAAAGGTATGTATCATCCTCAGAAATCCATCTCTGAATTGGTAATCAGCACCTACATTAGGTATAACGGCTGGTTCGAAGACTGGAACAACTAGAGGATCTACGGGAAGTCCCTGATCAGCCATGTCAGGTGTCTGATCACCCCTTGGAAACTAACACATAACCATAGGATGTCTTGGTGGCAAGACTCTGCAAGGTCAAGCACACACCGTAGATCAAGATTATCAAGGACTGAAAACTAGAATCATAATAAGGGAACACGACAAATAAAGCATTCAAGTTTTACAAAAACATGACTACACAGTGTAAAATTCCTACACTGCATGTCCCCATAAGTCATTTACATGGGCATGAACTCCTGCCTAATATAGTCATGTAACACCCGAAACACACGGCATGTTCTCCTAACACAAGATGTGTACTTGAATCGTATTCCCCTTCTCCTGTCCTTCTACACGGTTAATCCACATGGATCTCCTAATAAAACACTACACGACATGTTCATGATAGACACAATGTGTACTAGACAAGCTTTACCTAGCCCGTGTTGTTTCTGAAATGACCTGACATAGAGCACACACTACACGGCGTGTTCCAGATGGACACGGCGTGTTCGTGAAAGGATAACACAGACCTGGGTTGTTAGTGACATGGCTGGGTTTCTGGGTCGGACTACACTGCCTGTTCAATACTAACACAGAATGTACTGCTTATGGTTTATCCATCTGTTTTGTTAGTTACATGGGAGAACACAGAGTCAATGCTACACGGCGTGCTCAACTAGTAGACGATGTGTTCCCACAAGAAAATCCATATCCCGTGTCTCTAACCACATGTATTATGACATGGTTAGAGACTAAACGGTGTGTAGCTATAGTACATGACATGTACTTAATAAAAATAGTTTCTTCCCGAACAGAAGAACAAAGGGCGTGTATTCAAAACTACATGGCATGTATTCTGGTTATTTCCAGATAGTAAGCCTCAAGAAACTACTCTGGGACTAATAAAAACAATGAAAAAAACATTTTAAGTGCCAAATTCCAATCCATGGGGGCCTATACTCCCCGCGAATCAAATCTTGGCATCATATACATGTTATAACAACGAAAAAAAGGAAATGATCCACCAAATTCTAGTTCATGTGGGCCCATAATACCTCAAGAACCAAATATTGGCATTCATTCAAGAAAAACCTTACACAAATAATACCCTATCAAACAACATGTATTTTTATTGAGGTATCTAGCACAACATCATGCATATTCAACACAACATCTATCACAACAACATGAAATTTCTAATGCACCCTAAATGGGATGGAAAAAATGCAAGGCATGTGATCTCTAGAAGGTTTCTATATGATTCATGAGATTTCTTACCCTCATCGCATTGGGTTGTGATAGAAATAGAACCTCAATAACATCAATGATAATATCACAATACATGTGATTCTCCAAATGGTGAAAATGAAATCAAATGTAAAATCTCAAACCAGAAAAATTGCAATAAACAAGGTAGATTGGCTTTTCCCTATACACGGGTAAGCTACTCCCGTGAAATTATTATTACCATGTACCTATTCCTTCCTATCTCTGGCTAAAGGCTCCAAACAGTATGTCACAAGAAAAGAGTTCCTCTGATACCACTTTGTAACGTCCTGGTTTCAGATGCCACCCAAAGGTGCCCCGTACCTAGTTGGTCAGATGGCCTCAAGAGAATTTCTTTGCACGCCTGAGGCTACCGACTACCAGCGAGGGATTGGGTGTGATAGTGGAAAATCTATGCCCTCATTGGCACAGTACACATCAGATGTAACAATACACAATAAAAGAAGTAGATAATATCCACCAATGGTAAACAGTGGGAGACAAGAATAATAAACAACTGGAGCACATACACATATATATATAATGATGCATGATACATATGTCTAGAAAAGAATCCAAAAAAATCACAATGTTGTTAATACAAATAGTGCTAAACTAATGTATAACAGAAAAAGATAAAAAGGTCCTCTTCATCGCAGGCCTATGCTTGGTCCAACGCTATCCAACTCCATAGTACGTCATGTACCTGATGTAGAAGGGCACATTCCCTTATATATACTTGCAACAATATAATCAGTTTGTTCCCAAAAGCATGACCCAAACAGGGTGTGAGACTAAATCCCAGTTGGAAACCACCATAAGATCTATGTCTAACAGTCAGTGAATATATGGCAGGTAAAAGTATAGAAAACAGTAAACATGAAAGTACTCAGTAATAAACAATCCACAATTTCAATATCAAGAAACAACAAACAAATATTTAAAAACAAACAAGTTACCCTTTGGGAATTACTCACAGTCATCCCCTCTAGTCCTACCTAAGAAGTACGAGTAACCATCTAGGCAGTGCACTCGGCCTATCCTCTCTGGTTCTGTCATAATAATTCATAGATACTCTCTGAGGAAACACTCACAGTTAATTCCCTTTATAGTCTAAGGTATTCAGGAACTCTCTGAGTAATCTCACCCGATCAATTCCCATTATAGCCCCAAGGTTAAGGACTCTCTAAGGATGCTCACTCAGTCAATTCCCCTTATAGCCCAGGTCGTTCAAAGACTCTATGAGGAATCTCACTCGGTCAATTCCACTTATATTATATAGTAATCAAGGTAATTAAAAGTAAAACAATGACACATTGAGGAATCTCGCACCGTCAATTCCACTTATAGTCTAAAGTGCACAAAGAGTCTCTGAGGATGCTCCCTCAGTCAATTCCCCTTTTAACCTACTACATCAGGTTCTCACTGCCCTGTGTAGGTAAACGAGCATTATAATGCAATATGGAAAAATTAAACCTATAGAAAAACTTGGTTAATCAGTCTACAACATATTTCGCAAGTCAGAGTACTATGATTCTACCCTATAACATTGGGCATTGAAAATAGGCAAAGTGTCCAAACATGCTAAACAAGACCAAATGATCGTAAATAGAGAATGCAAGGGAAAAATATCCAAAGAAAAAAATCATCCCTATTCACATCCATTTAACCTCTACAAAAGCATACAAGCATTGTAGGAAATCAATAGTGTTAAAACGGAAAACAAGCAATACCCCGTCCAAGGGTATTGGTGGAATTTTCACATAATACTCAAAGACTTTGAATGAAAAGGCACAAACCACCATCCTCGGCATTGTAGGAATTATATATGTGAAATTCGAAGCTTGAATCATCCTAAAACGCTGAATATCTACAAAAACGTCTAAAATGATCAACCCATGATTTCTATCTAGAGAATATAAATTATATAATGGTTCTCTAGGAGAAGAGAGAACTCACTTATGTGATTCAAACACAACTGACGGTGTTTGATTCTATGGATAGATGCACGCTCAATAGTTTGTCAAATATCTGTCATTGTACGAAGCTCTCGGTCGAACGTGACCTTGAAGAAGAGCGTTCTGGTGATTAGACAGGACCCTGGTTCATTTAATAAAAAACCTTAAAGTAAACGATGTGTACTTTTGAAGTATGTGGCATATACTTTCTATTTATGTAGTCCACATTAGGAGGCCTCCAAATAACCCCCCCACAGCCGCGTGTGTGGCCACTACATGGCCAGCACATAGTATTCTGTGGCAACGCAGTAAATGGTGTGAACTTAGAAAACTTCCAAGATTTCTTTTTTTTCTCAAATATGTCCAGAAAAGGAAAAACATAAATGAAAAGAAGATATGGGTTCTTGCAGGATCGTGTCTTGTGTCTGTGTGATTTTATCGATGAGAATACATGGGAACATGAGTCGTGGATACTTTCTTAGTAACCTGAGAAATTTTATGTTCCTCTATTTACTTCTAATGTTGTACTATTTGTGGTTATATACCATTTTCGATTATGATATGCCTTTCTCTTGTTTCCTATTAGGAGTTTCCATATATTTATAGTTATCTCCCCTAAGAGTGTGTTTATGAGATGGTTGTGGTTGTTTCATGGTTTCACATTGCTCTTTTTATTAGGTGGTTTATATCTTATGGTGTTTAGAGCCTTGAGAGGTATCTCACACAATGGTTGTTCGGATTCCAACTATGGTATTTCCTCTCTGGTATGGTTTTGGATTCTCAGGGATGAATATTTTTTTGAGATGCATCTAATATATTTTTCTAGACCCCTCTAATCCATTAACTGGTAAATATTTGTTGTTTGAGGTGTTCTAGGAGGCCAAGGAGACATATTTATAACACATTGCAAGAATTTATACTCTTGAACATTGTTTCAAGGATCGTTGAGTCAAGACTGGTGAGTCATCAAATGGTAGATTGAATAGTGTTTCAACTATCGGTGAGTCATGACTGACGAGTCATCCAATAGTTTTTTGAATAATGAATCCAAGATCAGTGATTCATCTAATGATGGGATATGAATAATGTTTCCAAACTCCTATAATTTCTCTCCTTTGACGTTACCATTCAAGTAACATGCATTAAAAACCTTGTTTTATGGTATTTAAGGCCAATTCAAATCCCATAACTCCTATCTAAATTTTACTAATGTTCACCATGCCTTACTCAGTAAAAATATGTAATATTGACCATATCCACCATCAATGGAAATTCGATGTTTTATCTAAACATCTACACATTTTTTATTTTCTAAAGGAATTGATGACTTCCAACATTATTCATCAGAATTATTTTTCCTTTTTATGGGTCCCCTAGATTTTTTTTCTCCCATATAAGTAGTGTGATCGAATAGGAATCCTTGGATCTTTTTCCCTATGTGGTTTTTCCTATTGCACGTGCACCCCTTATTTTGTTGAAATCATGAATTGTCGAACAGTCTTCGATATAAGGTATGACATACATCCATTCTTTTGGGTTCTTCAATATACCCCATAATTATTCCTTTCCAAATTATTTCATGTGATCTCTATGGTTCTAAGGGATTTTCTCTCAGTTATTGATGATGTGGTGGTTTCGCGATTTCCTCAGTTGGATGCAGTTTTTGAAGGAAATTTGATCGAGATCTGTGGTGTTGATCCATTCTTGACTGAATAATTTTGTTGACCCTTTGAGTTAGGGGATTTTTTGCTTCTCTATTTCCAAACATGTAATTGTAGAGATAGCATAGTTTGTCCCATTTTATCATAAATATACTAATATATTAAATATTTGATCCAAATTAATTTATTGGTATCAATTTCATACAGTTTTTGTCTCTTTATACCATGATAATGGGTTGCCTCTTGATTTTTCTAGATAGTGTGATATGTATGCCTTTCTTGTTTTAGCATGTTGTTCATGATGTTAATTTGTATCTAATGTAAAGACATTTATAATTGATAATTAATAAGATAAATTGATAAATATACATGTTTAATGAATCTGGTTTTTGTTGTTGTTTCCCACTTACTTGTAAAGTCCAAGATCTGTGTGCTTGGATCTGTGAGAGATCATTGTGTGAAAAGGATGAATGTTTTTAGGGACAAGATCCTGATTTCTTATTTTTATTATGCTACTTGTTATGTGATGTTAACCTAATATGGATGATCCCTGATGGATATTGTGGTATGTGGAGGAAGGGAGACCAAGGGGATGTGGTAGTAGTTGATGCCTATGGTGGTGAGATGCATCAGTTTATACATGTTGGTGTTAGGGATGGAATCCAAGGTTATGGAAGGGGATGAAGATAGACTTAAATATTTATATTAAAGATGGATATATTTTGAATATATTGTTTTTTATCTTCTTTACATTCACCAATGCATGAGGCATCATGTTTTTATTACTATCCTTCCAAAAGAGGTAAAGACCCCCATAGTATGCCACATTATTTTCATGTTTACATTATCAAGGATTGAAAGAAATACACTCCTTCTATATGTGCAAATAAATAGATGGGTTGTTCCTATACTCAACATGTTGAGACCTTATATTGGGTAACATATAATTATTTCCTATAATACTATGAAAAATCGATATATGGAATGTGTTATTGTTGTTAAAAAATCGATAAATGATTAACCGATGGAGTTGGAACTTGTAGGGATTCAATGTTGAGGTAATATTTTATAGAAGTTGTGGAAATGGTTTGGGTATTCCTAGGGGAATAGATCTTGGTTGGACTTATAATAGAATGTAATGTGGAATTGATAATAGATAATTAATTGTTAATGAAGTAATTAACATAATGTGAAATTAATAAAAAGGGATAAAGTAACATAATATGGATCCTTAAATGGTTATGTCCTTATAGTCTATCTAGTCTTAGTAGTGGCACCTAGGAGTTTGAGAGAAGTTAGCTGCAGTTGAGTATGAGACTAGGTTTTACCCATAGTGTGGTTCTGATCTATATTATATCATGTATTTTTTGTGTTTCTAAATGATACATCACCTTATCATTTAAAAAAACTAACACCCTGTTGATTTTGATCCCTAAGGGGTATTTTCAACAAAATCCTAGTTAGAGGATGGAAGGCCGACTACTACCTCTCCCCTTACAATCTTATCATGGTAGTTACTTGTGATGGTATGCACAATGGTCAGATTTCCCCATATATATTGGTAGTGGGCTGTAATTTCTTGTGGTTATTTAACACACATGTAATCTAGATATTGTTTCATGTGAAATATTATAGGTATGATGTGTATAGGCTCTAATGGATTTAGGATCCTCACTTGGAATATAGGTTGTGATGGCTTGGGGTATAATACTCATAATTTGATACACATTTTGTGGGATGTGGTTTGTCCATGAAACAACCTTATATATTTTGGTTATGTGAATGTTGTGGAGTGTCTCAGGAGATTCATGTTGCAGTGATTCTCCCAGTTGTCTTTGGGAACCTTTTTTGAATAGTGATCCTTTGTACATGCGATGTTTTGGTAAAGTGGAAAACTAGCGGGGATGTGCGAGTGGGGTACCCCGGATATTCATTATTATAATTTATTCAATTGTATGTGATACTTGTTAAGAGTATCCATGGTGTGGTTGGGAACATTTCATACCTATATAAGTGATGAGTTATTTTCACATTTTTCTCACATTGTTGTATAATACATCAGTTACTTTTGCATGAGAGGCTCTAAGGAGGATCCTACTAAGTATACTATTATACTCACCCTATGTATAATAATTGTTTTTAGGTTATTTGGATTATGATGGATAACAGGCTAGTTAATAATAGCTTGGGGTTTGGTTGGAGTTGTATGTGCTTCATGGTTGCAACTGTATTTATTTATATTTGGTACATAGAATTTTCTTTTTAGGTGTAGTATTTCATTAATGATGTTTTATATGTGACCTTGGGTTTCATTTACTTTGTGATCTAAGAAGGAGTTGGTTGGTGTCTATATTATCTATCTCCCTTTCATGTATTCTCTTAGAGGTTAGTGCCTCCAATATATGCTATAATTATAACCTCGGTGTTAGTCATCATCCCAGAGAATACAATAGGAGGGAGTCGGGTTTCATTGTCTCTTTTATCCCATTGTTCTCCCATGAGGTGTAAAATTTTTGGGTTGGCGTTCAAGACACTCTATATATAGAAATGATATGTATTTTATGAAATTAGTTTTTACATGATAAATAATATTAATATCTATGTGAAATTTCGTTTTCAATTATCAAAAAAATTGAATGTTCCAAGAGATCATTAATAACTAAAAATCTATTAATAAATAATATATAACCATTAGATAACTGAGAAAATAGGTTTTTTAATAAAAACGAATTTTTAAAAATAAAGGAATGTGAAATATTTAAATAATAATTAATAGAAAAATTTTATTCATAAAACCACAAAAATTTTGAAGAATAATTTAAATATTTTAAAAAGATTATGTTTTTGTGGAGTTCTATTATTGCCACATACACTTAAAACATTACTTTTGAGTTTTTGTAAATAAATTTTAAACCGCTTAAGAGAGAGTTATAAATATAAAATTAAAAAATTTAAAAACTGAAGGATAAAATAAAATTTCATTAATAAATAATTTTATAAAACAGAAGGTAGTTAGTCAACTAATTTTAAAAAATATGGACATTGATGAATATTATATATTATTAAAAGAAATAAAATTGGGTTATAAATGTTTCATCTATTGATTCATGTTACATAGAGAGGAAAAGATAGAATAAAATATTGATAATCCTTAAATATATTTAGGATAACAACTGTATTAGAACTTTTAATGTATAAATGATAATATTACCTTTACATAAATATATGCAATCCTGAATGAAATCAGGATTGTAAAATAAATTAGTATATCTTTTGGTAATTTTTGAATTGTAACCCCTTGTAACTGTAATAAATTTCATCATAAATTATTAGGAAAATATAGGTATTCAAGATAAATATATCAATTTTTTAATATTTACACCACATAAAAGTTAATAGGAATATATTAACAAATATGACCCAATTGAAAAAAAAAATTGAGATGAAATCCCTTACCACACTTCACAAATTAGGTTATCATACCATATACTATTATATACGTATTTTAATAATGTTATTAATTTATTCCAGAACTATATTCATCTTTAAATATCACATATTCTCTCCTTATATCATCATCATACCTGATCGTTAATAGTATTTCATTATTTCCACTATTTTGTGAGTTAACTGCGTTATTTTATTATAAATTTTTTATGATAGATTTTTTAGTTATAGTGAATAATAAGTCGCTAAATCATATAAAAAATTATATTGAAATTATAAATACAATTATTTTTAATAATATTATTTTTTAAGAATTCATGACGATTGTACATAGAAACTAAATCACATTGATTATTTTACATTATAAGATGTGTGTAACCCCAAGAAATGATATCATTTCATTAATAGGAGATAAAGTAAGAAATTTTATGATATTTTAATATTAAGGGATAAATATTATATAATATGTATCGAATATATATTTATAATTTTCCTAATTATGACTATCCATGTGATATAGTGGTTGAAAAAAAATTATATTGGATTGAGAGGCGGTAGTCGGTCATACACTTAAGTGATGGATTTGTTTCCCAATTAATAGGGAAGGTAATGTGTAAATATTATGCCATAAATATGATAATATTTTCTTTTACGGGAGGAAATTGTTTTATTATATTTTAATTATAAATACAGAAATAATTATGGTAAACATAGAATTAAGGAAGGATGAACTTAATAAAGATAATGACCTTCTCTAAGAAGAACCTCCATTAGATACCTTATTAAGGACCCTAGATTTTTTATTTTGGAAATAATAACTACAATATAATGTTTCTACTGATTTTTGTTGCATCATTAGGAAGGTAGTTTGTCAAGATAAAGAGATTTATAGGGGTAAATAAGTAAGGATAATGGGTGCCTTCGTATAATTTAAGAGTACTATAATTTTTAAAAATACCTATAACTATTAGAAAATTGAAATTAACCATCAACCAAAGTGAAATTAACATTGAAAAATAATTTAGTTTATAGATTATAAGTTCAATATAAACCTCTAACAAAAAAATTAACACTTTTGAAACAATTTATTACCAAAAATTCCAATGTAACATACTTTTTTGAGTTGATTTTTCACTATAGTGACTAATGTTTTTACCCATAGTAATTTATCCTCTTGGAATAAAAATAAAATAATCCTTATTATGTAATTTTAACTAACTAATTACAAATATTAAATACAATTTATCAAATGAAAATTCTATTTTTTCAGAAAATAAACTGTAATAAAAAAACATTAAATACATAAAACCCAATTTTATCCATTACATTGGAAATTAATTTTATAATTTTTAGTAATAATTAGGGGAAAAAATTGGAAAATTTATTATATAATATTATTTATTATGATATATAAAATATAATTAATTTTATTATTTTCAATTTAAATATTTTTCAAAATTTATTTTATAAATAAACCCACAAATTAGATTGAAAATAAGTTTTTAATAACAGTATTTTTAAGCGTTAAATGATGTTATATTAATAATGTGTTTAGTAATAAACATTATATAAATTTAAATTCATAATTTATATGTAATATATAAATTAAATTTAAATAATTTCTCATCAAATAATTTTTTTAATTAGTTAAAATGAATTTAAATTATCCCATTTAAAATACTTTTCAAAAAATATCTCTTTTTATATCAAATTGATATTTTCATTATTTATATAAAATTAATATTCAATAAATTACAAATTCTAAAAAGTATAATACATTTGAATAAATAAAATGATAAATATTTATATACATACTTTCAGATTATTCACAAATTATTATTTCTGCGGTAAAAAACCAAAACTGGACCACATCATATTTCACCAAATAAGTTCAAAATAAAAATCTACCATATAAATTTTTAATAATAATTCAATGAAATATTTAAATGGGAATTATTTTATCAATTTATTATTTCCCTTAATATATGTTCATCTCTGGTGGCACATTATGTATCACCATCTTTGTTTGGATTTTGGTCGATTAAATAAAAGATTATCATAACTCAAGAGTAATCCAGGGAGTTTTTCTATCCATCACACTATTATGACAAAAAAGGAGTTTCAAGGGGATATTTGGGATTTTCTTTCATCCTTATTATTATATTTTTTTCTAGATTTTTTTTCTAAATTTAATTTATTATAGTGGAATCAAAATTTATTCTACTGGGTTGTGTGTCTCATTTTCCTATATAACATGTCTATTTCAATATGGCTATTTTGAATGCTATAGGGAATATTGTTGAGTAAAACCCAAAATGAAATAAAAAAATTAATAAAATTTTGGTTGAAATGAAAGATTGAACATTAATATACAAGGTACACTCATCTTCCATTGAATTAGAATAGAAGATGGACCAATCATTAAAATTCACAAGGAATCATCCATCAATCGTTTATGGTTATAAGATACCATATAAATCAGAAGAATGAACATAGAGGATCAAGTTGATTCTTGAGATCATGAAAACTATAGAAGACTCAAAGTTCAATTTCATAGATACATTCTTTAGTGTTTAGGAATAAGGTGGTAAAATTAATTATGTATTAGATGATTTCTAATGATATCCCATGGTAAACTTTCAAGAAAGGCTTCAATTCATAGTTATACCATGACGTAATGAATGTGGAAAAAGAATATGTTTTCATCACTAGGGTGTATTGAGGTCATTATATCATGGAACATACTACTCACATTCATGAGATGGTTCACCTACCTCAAGATATTATTTCTAATAATTTTCTTATAGCACTTTTGTTTGAGATGGGATAACTATTAGATATTCAATATATAATGATTTTTATGCTCCTTTGAATATTTCTGTATGGTTTAGAAATTGTATTTACTGAATAGGTGGATATAGTAGGGACAACATGACTCTTCAAAAAATAAGTAATAGAGAGAGGAATACAGATTTATTTTATTTCTATAGGTGATTGATGTGTGATAAGTGTTGATTTGGTTATAAGAGTGCATAGTAGAAATTATCGTATCGAAAGGTTCTATATTATATTTGTGGTTGAAAGGGACACCTCAAACATTATTATATGGTTGAAATTATGGTGTTTCAATCATTTCATTAATATGGTCATCTTGATTAATTCTATTATAGAGTTACTAGTGAATCAATGTAAGACTCAAATTCACCATGGTGTCCCAATTTTGATCTAAAGTGAAAATATGTCTGGGATATCCCGATATTGTATAAGGTTTTGTTCAGGTCATTGTTAGTGAACATATTGTGGTAGTAATTATCTATCCAATAAAGATTTCACCATAGGAGTTTGAGGTGGGATGGGATGCCAATAGTGGTATGGTTTTCTCTGTTTCTTATTTGGATGTGGAATTATTTGATACCAAAGAAACAGATTCATCTTCCAATCCAAATAGTATTTTTGTGTTGGTATTTTGATCAGAGATTATTCTTTTCATGATGACTCATTCCAATCCATATACAATGAATTTAGATAAGGTATAATGATGTCCTAAGTATCATGTGTGACTAAAAATACTAAATCAATATTGTATTTCATATTTCATTATCATCAAAACATTGAACTCATCATTTTTAGGGATTTTACGATTAATGATAAATCCCATATTAGTTTTTAACATATCCATGTCCATTTTTTTCAACTAATAGAGTTAAAATGTGTTTTAGGATTAGTGGTATCCCAGATATAGTAGAAAAGGTTATGTTATCCAAACATTGTAGATGATATCTTGGTAGATATCTGATATGCTTCTTGATTTTTTTATCCACATGTTATTAGTATTCTCTCTTTGGGGGTGAGTGTGTATCCTTAGTTTTTTTTCCTGAAAACTCATTTAGATTTTTAACTCCACGAGAGTTTGAGTTGAATATTTTCTGGATTCTAATAAGATGGACAATTGTCATACCATCATATTATATATTAGCCCATTGATTGAAATAATTAAAGGTTACTACTGAGGAACATGATGATACTGGATTCACTTATCCTATCCTTTCACCTGGGGAGTCATTAGATCACTTTTCCAAGAATATGAACAGAGTTTCAAGAATTGTTTTGATTACCAAAAAATCAACTAGATGGCAGTTGAAAAATATATATCATTCCTCGGATTTATAACCTCTTGTATTATTTGAAATAAGATTAATGACTATAAAAATTGGATATGATGTCGAGGTTACATGATTTGAGACTTTGAGGTGAGAATATTCCAATGATATTTTTCAAGGTAAGGTATATGATTTTTGTGTAGCCATGTTTTTTCCTTAATAATGATATTGAGGTGATATAGATTTACTTAATCTAATATTTTATTTGTTCTTGGATTATTTTATAGTTCATTAATTGAAATATATACTTAATTCTTCCAAATTTGTTAAAGATCATACTGGGAATTTGAATACCATCCCTAGTACCCTGAAGGATAATATTTACATTGTTTGCTCTCCAATTTGTAGTTATAGAATCAATAAAAAATTCTTTTGGGAAATATGATTTAATAATTGGGTTTCATAGTTGATCTTATGTATATTTGGTTTATGATTTCATATGAGTGTCTCAAATATTCATTTTAGATCCAATGTTTCTTGAGATTAGAATGTTATTCTAGGTACTTATTATGGGACTTCAAAAAAATTACATCTCTTAGGATTTAGATACCTCATATGGGTGTGACATTTTTTTATGAGTAATTTTGAATAATATGTCTTATGGGTTGAAAAATAAATTTACTTCAACTCCAGTTTTTGTCATTCCTGGGTTGGTTTTGGGATATAATGTCTACTACAATGCCTCTAATATGGTTTTGGGTTTTCTTCTGATGTATGGATGGTATGATGTAGATTAATTATCTCATATATTAGGATGTTTTTATAAGTACCACCCCATTCATGATCATGATTTTGAGTTATCTATTCACCCTCTTAAAACATTTCCCCACATCCTCTACATGAAATGATTAATAGATTATTTAGACCATAAATGTTAGTATTGTATATTAAACCAAAGGGGTTATGAACATGTGATTGAGATAGAAAGTGGGGTAACATAATAAGTATTATTTTTTATTTCATATACCACAAGAAAAATAAAATTTAGTCTATGAATCTTTGAGAAATTTTTTTGACTCGGGTTGAGAAAGAATATGTGGAATAGTGTTGCATGTTGGACTACTTTTCATAGATGTAATTGGATATACATAGAGGTGGGAGATTGTTATTCCATGATTTTAAACAGCATGAATAATCTATTTAGCATCATATTTAAAATTTAAATACTATTAATGTGGAGTGTGAACACAATAGTAGGACTTTTTATTGTGTGGAGACCTCGGGTGAGGGGGCTCTATCACCTAGTTGGGGTTTCCTCATTCCAAGTAGGATAGCCATTCAAATAGACATGATACTAGAAATGATTCTCTCGGGGATATAATATAATTGTTTATTGAACCTCATATATATAATGATGTATTATTCCATATGATGTCCTTATTTGTGGTTGAAAATTATTTGATCAATTGCAGCTATTTTTCCCAACCGACTTATATATTAGAGAATTGTGGATAAGAAACATTGGAATGAATAATTTATATAACCCTTTCCCATTAAACTATTATAATTAAATGATATATCCATAGTACACATGAATAGGCTACCATGAACACTATGTTGGAAGGATTTGATATGGGAAATTTTTTACTTGCATGAAAATGAGAGCATTTCATACTTATGAAGAAGTTAATGAGGATAGAGGATATTGGGATCTTTTATGTGTATCCAATTTTAATACACCATTAAGTGCCATTTCATATAATTTTGGATCGAAATCCTCTATTTAAATACAAATTTTTGGAGTAAAATTCTTGTAAGGATGTGTTCTTAGTTGAAGCATAACACAGATTATCATCTCAAACGAATGAGTAGACTATGTGACCCATCTGTATTCAGGAAGACATGATTTTTATATGAGTTGTGAACATCATTGGATCATTGGAAAAACATATTGAATATTAGTGTTTTATTATAACTATATTTATCAATCATTGATATGGATTTCATTATTTTAGGCCTTCTGTTGGTGGAATTATAGATCACCTATTTTTTGTAGATGTTGGAGAACTGTCCATGGATAGACTGACCAATGTTAAGGATACTAATGACCAGAAAGGTTTGGGGTCAAGCCCCTTTATTAAAAGAAATGAAAAAGGACAGTAAAACATTTTGTAATGGGTAAGGTAAAACCCATAACAAGCCCGCAGGCCCAGTGGGACAATGCCCAATCAGAGACACCACCCAAAACATAAGAGCCCAATGGGAAAGCCCATGACAAGTGACCAACGGCACCATAATAGGAAAAACGCAACCCGAAGGTAAAACCAGAAGACCCAGCGGACCAAGTCCAAGCTGTCACTACGGAGACACAGCCACCCGAAAAGAACCCGCCGCCCAAGCAGGGAAAACCAACCACGCAGCCCGAGCCAGCCTGAACCACCACGGCGCCACCAATCAGATCCGAACACCCGCTATGACCTCGGCACACCGCGGCCGCGCAATCCCGCCACGAATGAATACCGATGGTTGTAGAACCCTATCACGGCACCACCATCGAAGACCGCATGGGTGCCGGAACCAAACTATCAACCCTAGGTCGACGCTCACCGCATCACCACACCTAATCCACCGGCGTGACCGACCACCGCGACGCGCCTCCGGACCCGCACGAACGACCACTGGTAGAGCCCGCCTCCCGCAACAGATCCCGTCAACGATGAGGCTCACAGATCCATCCAGAACTGTAGATCGTGACCAGAACAGAGCCACCGACCACCGCTGAACCCCATCACGCCTCTGACACCGTGTCGTCGCAAGACCAAAGTTCGCCATCCAAACTGTCGTTGTCCAACCAGATCAGGATTGAAACCAGATCTAAAACAGATCTGTAATCGCCGCCTTCCTACCAGCCTCCGCTGAAGTGAACCCACTGCTTCTGACCTCAAACATGAGCAGGCCTGCAATGGACCGCGAAACCGTTAGAAACCCGAAACAAGTGACCCTCCCCCCTCTGCGCCACTCCGAGGCCGATGTCGAGCCTTCCCTCCGACGCCAAGCCAAGATCGAAGATGCCTTCTCCGATGGAACACCTCTGCCTGCCCAAAACTGAAGCCACGCCCGCTGGATCCTTCGTTCTCCGAGCATCGCCGGATTCCGCCATGCCTGAACTGACGAAGCTAGAGGCCTGAAGCCGCGCCCGCCTTCCTACCAGCCTCAGCAGACAAAGCCATAAATTATGATTGGGTTAGTGATGGATTAGAGTGTATAGAAATCATATATTGAACATCATATCCATCTTTTGGAATTCGAGGTATGTGGTTTAGTTTTACTAAAATTTTCCCATAATTACGGAGAAAAACCTTTTTGGGGTATGTTAAGCTAGTACCACATTATGTCGATAAATTTGAGACTATCGAGTAACTCACGATATTGTACTATCAATTGGAGGTACCTTGTAATTTTATTTATATTTGGGATGTGTTATATGTCTCCTAACTGAATAGGTATTAGTTAAATCCCCCACAAATTATTGAGTCGGTGGTTATTGAAATTGTACCCAACAACAACCTGATTCAACTAATTTTTATGATAGTTAACAGATAAGAATGATTCATGGTAGTGTAATTCCTTGAGGATGTAATATTTGATTTATCTCTTTTTTGGTTCATGAACATCATCCATTATTAGGCAGTGTGTTTTATAGTGGAATTAATTTGGATACCCTTCGAGTCACATGTATGTTATGTTTTGATATTGGTTTATCAATTTTTTGGATCTATGATCTTTTAGGAGTCTATGGTTGAAAATTTAAAATTTTAAGGAAAATAGGTCGGGTGCGTGGTTTATCAACAATTTTTACTAATTAACATCTAGTAATTATGAATTTTTTAATGGTTGATTACAGTGATGATATTCATGGTTTGAGAATGGTCTTTATAACCATATGAGTTTTAGAAAAATCTTGAGAATTATTAGGTTGGATCTAGAGGGGGTTGGAAGGACTGAAAATGGTTTTTAAATTGTGCAAGAATCCCAAGAATGCCATGTGACATAGTATTTAGTGTAAAATGGTCACAACGTGATATGTCCAATTGTGTTACCAAACCATGAAACATAATATGAACCTATTAAAAGAAAATATTTTCCATCTTTACATCATTAAATTATACCTCTAATCACTACATAATCCCTCATTGGCTCATATTAGTTGATCCATGTAACTGTGGAAGAAACTTACAATGATTCTTTATTTATACTTAGTTGATCTGTATATATTCATGATATATTTGGATTTCCTATCAGTTCCTCCTCTTAACTCAAGATCTAATCATTTTATCTCTTCCTCTTATATCATTTGAACAAAAAATGGGCTATCAATTCTATATGTTGTTCTCTAATATGCAATTTATGGTGTTTCCCATGGATCTATTCATGTGAGTACTAGATATATTAATTTTCCATCAACAAATTAGAAGTAAATATCACTATCTTCATTAGAATGGAATGAATCTCTATCTTATACAACATCATGTGGTGATCCATATGTTCAAATATTTTACATTGGTATCATTTTTAGAAAATTTAATTCTCAGTCTTGGAATTGATCATTACCATAAATGGAAGTAGTATTCTATATGGGATTTTATCTAAAAACTGAAATTATACATATAATGTTTTTTAATAATTTCTTCAAAAAAATTAAATTAAAAAGAATTTTAAATAATATTAGAGTCATGTAATCAATATAGAATATTTTTTATTAAATATGTGATTGATATTCATGAAACATAATGATGATGTGTAGAAAATTTGGTGTTTTCTAGGAATGTGGAGATACTAACCATATTAAAACTAATTGGCTAATATATCTCTATGTCAGGTAAATGTGATTTCATAGTTTCTAGTGGGTAGATTCATTATGGGATTTTGATTCCCGAACAATATGACTCCCTATGGTTTCCAGGTGTCCATTTGCATATCTTATTTTTATACACCCTCATATTGTTGATTTTCATTAGTTCTTTTTAGATACATTACAGACCTATTTATTTTATATTATTATTCCCGACATGGTATAGACATTGATATATGAAAAAATTATTTACTCATTATTTTTTGACTAATAGAACGTTTTTTAAAATATATTATTTCTTATTAGAATACGTTACATTTTGAAAAAAACCAAAGGATGAATTTATATGGAAAAACAATGTAATATGAATTTTTTAAATTATTTTTATAAAAAAACTATCAAATTCATATGTATGGAAATTTTATAGATTTGGTTTTGTAACCTTACTAAGCTTTAGTGATCACACCATTGTTTTTTTTACTTTGGGAATTTGATTACGTGGTGTTTCAACATACCAGTAAATGGAAGAGTGTCATGTTGACGGTGACTCTCATGGAACATGTCTTTGTTTGGTTTGTTAGGGTAGGGGTTACATATTTTCATGTAGAGATATGACCATGGGTTGATTTTGGGTTATATGCTTTTGGTATTATAGATTATTTTTCTGGTGCTTATTATTTTGTTTTTCGATAATTTCTTTATATTTTGGTTATTTTGAAATATGATGTTTTCATTAGATATATTTTGTGATACATTGATGGATTTTATCTTAATATAAGTATACTTAGGGTGAAATTTATCACATGTATTCTTATATGATACCCAAGTTATTGTCACCAGCCCATGGTGATCAAGAATTTTCATTTTCTATTGTGGTGGAAAAATTTATGAGTCATTATTGGTTGAAGTGTGATTGTTTTTTCAGATTATCATTCCAAATGTGATAAAATAAATTATTTTTAAATAAAAAATTGTATAATGTATGGAAAAGATCATTATATAATTTAATTATATTCTAAATATAAAAAATTAGGTTGGGGACTAAAATAATTTATCTTTAAATATTAAAATGCATTTTAAAAAATATATATGGTCTTGAAAAGTGTTTACAAAATTTATAGGTCATACATATATACTAATAATGATAGGGAGGACATGGTATTTGTTGAAATGGTTTTTTCAACTAAAAAAATTTTCATTAAAATATGAAGAATGTATCCGAAGATAATACTAAAATGGTGAATTTTAATATGATTATAATTTTCAAAATTCATTTTATAATATTAAAGAATTTAACCATTAAATTAATTAATAAAATATAACTAAAACTATTCTTATGGGAAAATACCTTTTTGAAATACATAATATTATTTTCATTAATTTCTTTTGAATAGTAGTAAAACTATAATTAATATTTCATTGTTATATTTTATTAATATCTTTATTTAAAGATAATATAAATAGTATTCATTGATAAAATGTATAGTGAATAAAAAGATAACTTCCAGTATAATATATTTGTCGTCACAATTTATTTAAATTGATTTTTATGTATATATATATCACAATTCAACTATAGCTATTCGTTCACATTAATTCCACATATAGTTTTTAATGATCATTTTATTAACATACCACACTTCAGTTTTAGTTTTTAATTAAATATATAACATGTATTAGCATAATGGTTTTTTGTGGAAAATACATTGTGATATTTCATATTGTTAAAGAATAATTTATTGATGCATGTTATATGGAATCCTGCCATATTATTAAATAACATTTTATTACATGGTAAAAATTGAGGATCTTTTAATGATTAGTTTCTTGGAAATAATATACATAATACATGAAAACAGAAAACCATCTTTTTAGACCACTTCAAGACTTGATCATTGGTCCAACCTAACTTAGTTTTACTACATCTAATTTCTTAGGGATATACATCAATGAAAAAGTGTTTTTATGAATCCTAGTGAGGGAATTATAAGAAGAGACATAGAGCATGTGATAATGGGGCATATCTAAATGAAATTGAGGAATAACTATAAGGCATGCACATTAGGTACATCATAATAACAAGAACACATATAATAACATGTAAATGATGATACATCATTTATATGAGACACTTGTAATCATATCACTATGGTTTATCACCATGGATTCATAAATGAAAATTACCAAGTCCATTCACCAAGGTATTGTAATACATTTCCTATATGGAGATTATCTTCATTACCCATTACATAGGAATGCTACCAAGTCACACCCTTTGTATGTTTTAATTTAAAATGAGATATAAATATCATAATAAATTATTTCATTAATAATCCATAGATAAATATTGAATGAGTTTTTATCAAATTCATTGCACACAATTGATCCTAAAGACATGGTCATTATTTAATATTTATACCATGGATTGGAAATATGGGTTTCTTATGTGTAAATTTGGAAAAAAATAAATTATTTTTAAATATAGAATAATAACCCTCGAAAATAAAGAAGTTTGGGTATTCATAAATGTAAAATAAAATAGTTCTTTATTAAAGAGAAAAATTTCACAACTAAATTGGACAACCTAACAGGTATAAAACACGATTTTAGAAAAGTTCAAATTGAGATGGGATAAGGTTATCCAATTTATAAATCATAATTTTTTAAAATGGTATGATAAATATATTAGTAAAATAATGTAATAAATGGGATTTATAAGAAATAAAAAAATAGTTTCATGAATTGAATATAAATGAAGGATAATTTACTTACCATAAAGAGTTACTCATAGATCATGAGTAATAGAACCATGGGGGATTTTAGATACCTTGAGGGTTCTCTAAGAAGAATAAACACAATAAATAAATGGATTATGGGTATTAATTTAAAGGATATGGATAAATGGGTGGGTATTTATAGAAAAAGAGGGTAAATTGTTTAATAATTTCAATATATTGGTCTTCAAAAAATAGGATTTAAAAAATGAAAAACCAGTTTTTTACTCAAGGTTATATATAATTATTTTGGTATTTTGAGTCACTTATTATAATATTTTAATCCACATGAATCCAAAACCATTTTTTATACTTTTTCTGGCATGGAAGACTGAGGATTCCGTAATGTAAAAAAATTAACAAATAAAAATCTCTCTTTTAGAATTTGTAGAGGAACTTATATTTTTATTTGTTTATTAAATATATTAAAATACATATTATCAAAAAAAATAACATGTATTAGGTAATGTATATTTTTTATTTATATATTACATCATCATAACATAAATATGAAGACATAAAATATATGGAAAACCAAAAATTGTATTTTTTACTATTGATGAAAAAATAAAAAAAATTAAAAAACAATCATAAATATTCCCAAAGATAATTTAGATGTATTGATTTAGAAATTAATTTTAATTTAATCATAATTATTTATTTACAGTAATTTTACCAAATTAAATATAATAATACATATTTATTGAAAAATAAAAAATTTTAATACACATTCAAATTAATGACCCCTAAAATCATTTCCTATAACATTATTAAATTAATAAATCATTTATTTTAAAATAATCATTTTTAAACAAGACAATCAATTAAAAATTTATCCATATTACCTATACCAAGGAAGGTGGTCAGAGGCGAGCCCCTGACTATTTATTAAAATAAAGAAAAGTGCAGAAAATGCGCAACACAAAGCAAAGATTAGTTACATATCATACATATCATACTCATTCCCGCCCCCAGGATAGACTTCCTCTGCCGTAGCTGACTCCCACTCCGAGCTTTCATAATGCTTAAGAATCTTGGCGTACTTTCTGCGAAGATTCAGTTTCTCCAACGAAATCAACACTTTCAAAGATTGTTTTAAGGAGGACCGAGTGGAGATTGTCTTCGGCAGCTCCGAGTATTCCTTCCTCGGCCTACAGCTTGGAGTAGCACACACCTCCTTTCCCTTCTTCCCCTTCCCATCCTTGAGTATCTCACTATATGACATCCTGGTCATTTCATTGTCCTTTTCATTGTCCGACACATCCCCCCACTTCCCAGAAATGAAACCATACGAAATATCATTAACCTCTCGAGCAGTAGGAAAACTGTTACAATCAACCATTTCCAAGCAATGCGGCTGCCCTTCAAGAGCTTGTCCAGCAGTTAACGTCTTCACTGCATCAACTGGAGCAATTTGCAGGACCTGTTCAACTTCCATTGTGGAATTCATCTCCCCATTAACGGCTTCTTCAGTTGCCAAAGCTTGAAACATATTACATGTATGTACACCATTTCCAGATCCAGGAGCTTGCAAATGCATCATGGACTCTTTAGGAGGAGGAGCAGCATTGGAGAGACTCCAACCATCCGGACTCGGCCTCCTCCCATCCTCCTTCGGTCTGTCAATAGCATCAACAACACTAACAGCACACCCAGAATCCTTCGAACATGCATTAGCTTCAGCAGCACTCCCAGCACCCATCCTGGACAGCCCTGCACTGTAAGCACATGCATCTCGAGCCAAAACAGGCTTATGCCCCACACCATTTCCAGAACACCCATCAACAACGTTCAGTTCACATGCAGCAGAACTGAAAACTTGCTTCCGTCCCTCAAAACCCATCGCAGCAACTGGACCTTCCGAAGCCACGCCACCTGCGCCATTGCTAGCCTGGGTGTCACTAGCTTCTTTCCCATTACCAGCACCCTTAGCACGGTGCTCACTTGGGGCTGAGGTTGCTCCACCATAACAGATCCTATCCCGATGACCCAACCGGTGACACCCCGAACAAAACTCAACCCACGAATCAAAAACGACCGGCTGCTTCCAGCGGAATTCCTCACCAACCATGACCCAAATCCACTCGACATGCGGCTTCGAGACGTCCACCTCCACACAGAGCCATGGATTGACCGGATGACAAACAGATGAAGTCCGAGCATCGGAGCAGAGAAAACGCCCAACCAAATTTCCGAGGATACGAATTATAGAGGGATTTTGAAATGGCAACGGAAGATGAGGAAAACTAACCCATACGGCAGCTAAGGGTGAATCCCGATTCATGCACATATCGAAGGTCCATCGAAGGAGGGAAAAACAACATCCTCCGCAACGGCGAGGAGCACGAGACCAAGTGCGAACCAAGTCGTCTTCTGAGGCTAATCTGATCATTATTTGATTCTTGTCAAGCAATCCCACTACCACACGATCCTGCAAATCCCAGTTACTGAACACAAACCTATCAAAATCATCAATCGACGGTCTTCGCTGATTAAATCGTGTGATCAGAGTCAGATTCAAGAGATTCGACGCCGAGGAGAATTTCGAAATAGAAATTGAGAGTTGAGGGTACCCAAGATGCAGATCCGAGACCTTCGAACCCAAAGTAATCGAAGGGAAATCAGGGATAAAGTTAGGGTTAGAAAAGGGTAAAAACTTTGATCGAGGTTTCGGATGTCGGGGAAGAACATCCTCCCCCCGCCCACCTCCTGGGAGGGGGGGAAATTCATCTTCGTTCATGAACTATGGTTCGGTGCTGGAACTCCACCACCATCGCCATCTTCCCGCCGCGCTCACGCTCGCCATCCCCCAAACCAATATCATCCATATTACCTATATTTATTATAAAATGGTACATGCTTTCATTAAAATATCAATTATTTTTTATTTTCTTCTAAATAATCAATTTATCTTATTCATCTCATTTAAACAGGAATTTTATTTAGGGAAACCTATTCTTAAAAGGAATTGATTTAGTTAATAATTTATTTGAGCCTAGTTGATTACACTTTATATAAGTATATATGTTATGGACACATAAACCCTTCTTTCACCTGCACACACCCTAAGGGTAATGTGTGTTATGGGGGTAGTCTTGTGTGGTGGATCGACTAACATCGAGAGAGTGGTAATTTCTCACTAACATGAAGTTGTCACGTGGGTGATTTTATTATATTTACATATTGAATCTCAACATGGTCTTGATCAAGGGTTTACTCACCCTTGTGATGTTACCTTCCACCCTAGTTCAGAAAAATGTGTTTCAAAAGGAACAACTCTTCTGGTTGAAGCCGTCAATTTTCCTTTTATTATCAATTATTTTTTATCATTACCACTTCTAAACCATATTTATAATAGTAAAATTATCAAAAAAGGGTATAGTTTCAAATGATCATGTTGATAAATATTCAAGTGGGCAATGGTTATATTTTACTAACATTCATATAATGTTCGAATCCCACTGTAATATTTCACTTTATACGATATAAATACAACTTCATTATTTCAATCCAAATTCATCATAGATTACTTCCTAAGGTTATATTTGTGTTTCATAAGATGATTATTGATTATATTTCAACAGAATTTTTAGTGGGGTGAATTATTAGAATATATTGGGAATATCCATAAATTTCCATTTTAGCAATTCAATTATATATTTTATATCCATTTATTATGTTTGGAATATAATTTTTTTCATAGATGACTTATTTAAATATTATTGTAAATGGGAAAAAATTTTGTTGGTTTCATTTTATTTTTTACTTTTATAATTTTATTTAATAGGTATTTATTCAGGAAAAAAATATGATTTAAAAAATCATTGTCATTATATTCTTACCCCATTAATAAATTTTATAACCAGTATTTCAAATAATTTTCACAGTTGAAAAATTTTTAGGGTAATTTTATCTCATTGAATCCTTTTTTACCCACATAGCTTCTTTATATTTATGGCTCATACACATTACTTTGATTAGGTAGGTAGCCTTATTTAATAAAACATTTTATCTATAGTCGAATATCTCCACCAGATGCTTCTCATATAAGAGGTCATATTACATTTGAATAATCTATAGATTCAGTACATATATGGGATCAATTATGTAATTCAAAAAAAGTGATAAGTGTAATTAATCATCAACTTAATCATAATTTAATAGAAGTTCTACCAGATAAGCCACATCTCTTATGCAGTCTAGGATATCAAAGGGTACAATGTACCTAGGGATAATCAACCATTTTGTTCCAAATCACATGACTCTCTTCCATGGAGATATCTAAAGGAATGTTTTGTCCCCAACATCATACTCTATGTTTTATTTGATGATTGTTATCATAGATCTTCTATTGATTCTATGTACCCTATATATATTCTTGTATGGAATATACATTTTCTATCATCTCTTACACATGATCCAGGCCATGAAATTTATTCTCACCAACATCATACAAACAAGTAGGATTTATACATAGTTTCCCTTCTAAAGAGTCATACAGTTACACTAGAATGTTCAGTAGAAAGATATTTCTGATTGATAACTCCACTAAGGAGAGGTTTTGATCGCATCATCCATTTAATTTTATTGTGCGTGTTTCTAGCATGTCCATAAGTAACTGAATAGTGTTTTCAGATTGACCATTAGATTGCGGGTGATAGGTTGTACTGAAATTCAATTTTTTTTGAGCATGTTGAGGGTTCTTTATAATTTATATTGGAACCATGGATCATGATTATTAATGAAAGATATTGTCACCCCATGAATCCTCCACACCTCTGCTACATAATTCATGGAATGTTATTCAACATAGAAAACTTATGATGTAGTGATAAAATGGATAGTCTTAGTTAGTGGATCCACTATAACACTTACATCATTTTTTCCATTATATGTTCATGGGAGACAACTGATGAATCCAATATTTATATTTTCCAATATCTATTTTGGTATGAGTATTTTTTTTCTATTCCCCATTAGGAAATTATCTCTCCACCTTCACTTATTGACATACAAGGCACTATGCAGTGTACTGATAAATATCCATTTTTATATTATCCCACCATTAATGATCACAAATGACCCTATAATGTTTTCCAAATCTCATATGAATTTGGAATATAGATCTGTGAGACTCACCCAGTAGTTCCTTATTTATATCTAGGATGGATGGGACAAAAATATATATATATGATATTTCAATTGACCTTCATTATCAATATTAAAATTAGTAAAATCTAATTATTGATAATCTATATCTTCTTTTGTATCAATGGTTATTCTCATTGAGTTGTCATAATCATCTCTAGTATTGGTGGATGAGAAATCCTATGGGATAGGGTTTTTGATTTTCCCTCCCTTAAAATTCCCTATTCCATGGTGATATAGAATTAAATATTTATTCTCATTATGATGTTATAACCATAACTTTGTATCAGGTTTAGTCACTTTTATGTTAAAATTTACTTCAATCATTGGAGGTCTATGAAAATATCACATTTATCCCCATAAAGGAATAACCTTAAATTTTTTAAATAAAATTAACTATATCTAACCCCCAGTCATGCGTAGGCTAATTACTGTCATGATCATCTAACTCGTGTGACGCATAAAAAATCAAAATTTCATTTTTTCTGAGGATTCACCCATTCCCTGTCATAGATGCATCACTATAAATAATTTACCCTTCTCTTCTAGTCGGTAGAGTTAATATGGGTTCACTAACAAATCACATACTCAGTTCATGGAAAATTTCTTCACATTACTTTTTCTAGATGAACGTATACCGTTTTCCCATCAACTTTGTTATTATATTATAAATTCATGATTTTATTTTAAATAAACTCCTAAAATACCACTCCAGACAAAATAACAAATGAATCATAGTTACCATTTTATTATGAGTCCAATAATCGGTATACTGCATCTTCACATGTTCTACCATGATTCTTTCTGTGGATACACTGATCCCCATTAATTATTGTTGTTATTGAAGGACCCCAGGAAACCCTGAGATGGGAGGGGTGAATCAGGGTGTTAAATTTTTCTTCTAAACTGACAGATCTTGTTACCACGATGGTAGAAAATAGTTTAACTTGTATGATGGATATGAGAATAAATAAAATATTCACATGCAATGATATGACACATCACTTTTTACTTGGTTCACTTCTAAGGGATACGTCTAAATAACATATGCCGACAGGTTGTCGGTCATACCAAATTCTACTATTCTTCACTCATTTTGGATTACAAAGGTTTGAGAACAGTCACCCTATCCCAAGCTCTCTTCCTTTACAAATGTTCAGGGATAGCCTACTATGTCCCTAAGGTCACTCCTATTGAATCCCCCAAGCTTACTTCCCTTGATGAAGTCCCACTCAGTTTATAGACGTGAAGGTCTCTTCATCATTACAAAATAATGCATCCTCTATTGTATGTAGATGCTCTATTGAAGTCTGACTTCCACTCGTAGAAAAATCTCACATTGCACCAAAGGTATCAGGCAACCTTCCAGCTTCTGCGCAGCCCCAGAAAGTATTTCGTACTTCAACAACACCTTGCGCGCTTCTCCAATCGCAGCACACACGTTTTAAGATAGCGTGGAAGGCTCGATGCGCAAGTCGAAAGCAGTGCTCAAGTTCACCTAAAACATTTGTGTGACACTCACTTCTTCAACTTAAAACTTACACAAATCATCCCCTTTCTTTCCAAAACCACCTTCGACGTGCAACTAACAACTATCACACAATTTCAACTTGCACGACACACCACCACTTGTGCGACCACTACACCTTAATGATGGGAGCTCTGATTTTCTCTAATTCTTAACTTCATATCGAATGAGGAGGGGTAGACCTATATTTATAGGCATTTGGACACCCTACGCGACGATGCACAAGTCTCCCCTCGGCACACACGTTTTGGCGTGCAAGTCTCTGCCCCCGAAAAATACTTGCGCAACCAACTTCCAAACTTGGGCGCCCTTCTCCCTTTGTAATATTTTCATTTTCTGATCTTGAAAAACAAAAGTCGCGCAAGTTTCCAAGACTCTACATAATCGGTGCACAAGTCCCTTTTCCAAAAACAAATTTTCTCCATTTGTCAAATTTAAAACCCAAAAATTTGGCAAACACTATATAACGGTGCCACCTTCAATATTCTTATCGTCTTGTTATGTATGATTACTTTTCTGGCACACACTCTGAACTTCCACTGAGGATTGTCAAAAAACAAAAACCATACCCCAGTTCATACATTGAACGACCATGGTTCCAAAAATATCTCCCTTTGGGTTTGTTGGAAATCAGTAAATAAATTTAGTAGAGCACCAGCCACAGGAAAACCATAAACGCAAGAATCAAATCAGCCAACACTCTATGTCTACGTGAGAAATGATTGGTGTAGAAAACAAGATAGAAAAATTGAATTGGGTTCCCGTGTTTTGGAATTCTCAATGGCGCCCATGAAATTATCTTAAAGTGTCATAGAAGAATTACATGCCCAATGAATTCCTTCCTGAAGCATTACATGTCCAATGTATTCCTTCCCATCCTATCATCGACACTGGATTCTCAACATCTCACAACATGTCAAATGTATTCCTTCCTGAATCATTAAATGCCTGAATTTATTCCTTTCTCCCATATTGAATATAAACCCAAAGATAGGTAAATGTTCATTGTTTAGCTCAAACCACACTCCCACTGGACAGTATCTCCCCCACAAACATGAATCACATCCAAAAAACAGATTAAAAGTAATTAAAATAACTGGGGAGAGGGGAATTTTGTAACCTCATTATGTACTGGGAGGTGGATGAACACTGAGGTTCAACCGATGCATCTCAAACACAACCGTTGATAGTGGCTTGATCAGGATATCAGCCAATTGCTCATCAGTTCCCACATGATCCATTCTAATCACCCCTTCCTCATCTTTCTCTTTGATAAATTGATATATTATTTCCATATGTTTTGTATGAGAAGGCTGAATAAGATTCTTCGTAAGATCAATTGTGCTCTTGTTATCACAGTGAATCGCCATTGGTAGTTTCACATCATCACCAATATCTGTTAGTTATTTCTTTATCCACAGTAGTTGAGTGCACACCTTTGTGACGGATATATACTCAGCTTTAGCAGTACTAAGAGAAATACTTTCTTGTTTCTTGCTCAACCATCCTACACATTTTTTCCCAATATAGAATGCTCCACCACTGGTGGAATTTCTGTCCACTACATCTCCATCCTAGAAAGAATTATAAAATGCTGATAATTCACTGTATCTTCCCACATCAAAGTATAAGCCACAATTTTGAGTACATTGAATATACCTCAAGATTATTTTTACTGCTTCCATATGTTCCTCATTTGGATTACTCTGAAAGCGGGCTACAAGACATGAGGAAAATACAATATATGGTCGTGTTGCATTCAGGAACAGTAGGATCCCAATGATCCTCCTATACATGGTGGGTTCTACAGAGGTCAAATCATCATGCTTTCCAAGTTTGGTTCCAAATACAATTGGAGTAGACATTGGTTTGGAGTCTTTCATGTTAAACTTCTTTAGCAGATCTCTTGCATACATTTCCTTAGAAATGAAATTGTAATCCTTCCATTGAATCACCTGCAGCCCCTTAAAATATGTATGCACCCCAATAATAGACATTTAAAATTCTGATTTCATGTGATTAGGAAACTCATCTACTAATTTCTGTCTGCTGCCACCACATATGATATTATCAACGTAGACTAGAACCATGAATTGATCTTTTAGAGAATTATTCACATATATATTGTTAACTACTCCTCTTATTTTAAATTCTACCTTTTTGAGATAATAATATAGCTTGGAGTACAACGCCCGTGGTGCCTGTTTCAAGCCATAAAGTGATTTATTTAGTTTTTAGACCTTTGTTTCAGCAGTACCAAGAAGAAAAAACAATGGTTGTTAAATGTAGAATTGTTCTTTAAGTAAACCATTTAATAATGTTGTCTTGACATCCATTTGATATACTTTATATTCTCTTTGGAGAGCCATGGCAAGTAACATCCTAATTGACTCCAGTCTAGCCACTAAAGAAAAGGTTTCTTCAACATCAATTCCTTCAATATGAGAGTATCATTTACATACCATTCATGCCTTGTTTCTAATGAAACTTCAATTCTCATCAAACTTGTTCTTGAATATCCATTTTGTACCAATCACATTGTGACCTTCGGGTCTCTGGACACGATCCCGTGTCTGATTCTTATCAATATGATCTAACACTTCATTCATGGATTTCACCCATGATTCATCCTTTCCATCTTCTTCAAATGAGAATGGCTCCACAACTGACAGAAATGCAGATTGCGTGTTATTCCACATCTTCCTTGTTTGAGTGGGTGCACTCTTGTCCCCAATTATGTTAGATGGATCAATCTCAGCTCTTCGATTTCTCCTTTGAGGTTCAGTTGAATTCTCTTCATCCATAGTTTCTTCTTCATATTATTCCTCTCAGTCAACTTCATGATGTGATTACTGAGTGTTTTGTACAACTTCCTCTTTTTCCATATTTGTGTTTTCTCTACATTCACTTTCTTCCTCACTTTCTATCACATCAGTATATGACGTCCTTAACGCATTTGTGGTTTTCTCTTCAATTATCTTAACATCACTGCTTTCCACAATCCTTCCTAATCACTTTTTGAAACATTTGTAGTCTTTTCTGTTCATTGGGTATCCAAGGAACATTCTTTCATCAGCATTATCACCATACTTCCCATGATTTCTTTCTTTGTTTCTAATGAAGCATTTATTTTCAAAATGACGACAGTATTTCAAAGAGGTCTTCCTTTCATGACACAATTCATATGGATTCTTTGTCTCACCCATATAAAGTCTGGTTCTATTTTAAATATACACTACATCTTGAACAACCTCTTTCTAGTAATTCCGTGGAATACGACTCTCAATCAGAATAGTTCGTGCCATGTTGTTCACCAGTTGATTCCTACGTTCAAAAACTCCATTTTGTTGTGGAGTTCTCACAGCAGCTACCTCATGTTGTATCCCATGCTTCTCTAGGTAATTTTCAAATTCAATGGATGTGTATTCCCCTCTATTGTCAGATCACAACACAATGATTGTTCATCCAGTATCATTCTCGGCGATTCGCCAATATGATTTCATGCAGTCAAGCACTTGTCATTTCCTCTGAATGACTATTACACATGCCATTGTACTATAATCATCAATCAAAAGGACAAAGTACTTTTCTCCATGAGTTCTTCCAACATTTATCAGCCCACATACATCTGTATGAATTAGATCAAGAAGATGATATGCCCTTTTCTTCTTTGGCCGATATGAACTGCAGACCAACTTTCCACGAATGAAAGTATCGGTAGATTTTTCATGCTCATGCTTTAGGTTGCTAATGTCTCTGACAATTTTCAACTATGATATTTTATCTATGTCTTGTTGATTGATGTGTCCCAGTATCCGATGCCACAAATGTTTTTCTTCTTCAACAGTCATGTAACAAAAATTTTCTTTACTATCAACCTGATACAAGTTGCCTTTAGTTATGTGTAGACGCCGGAAAAGTCCGTTGTTCCCAAACGAAGCTCCGGATGCGGAAAGCGAGGTCATATTTGGAGTCGGAAGGATGTTTCGGAGGGCCCGGAGGCCTTGCGCGGAATTTCAGAGGCCCGCGCGCAAAGGTGATGTTCCGCGCGCAAACCCCCCGGGATGCGCGCAATGCGCCGGTCCGGCGCGCAATTTTGCGCGCCGCGGGTCCGCGCGACTCCCTTGCGCGCCGCGCCCGATTCCGCGCCCGCGAGGAGAATTTCGCGCTCGCACCCTGGATTCCGCACCCGGGGTTGCCTATAAATATAAGGCGACCCCCAACGTTTCAAAGGTTGCTGGAAGTCGAAACGTCTCTCGTGCGCGCAATTCAACCCCTTCCGCGCGCAATGACGAACTTCAGGTAACCTCCTTTCTTTCGCGCAAGAAAGCCTCGGGATCCGCCTTCGCGCGCAATCCCCGCTGGCTCCTTTCATTTGAATAAAAACTCACCCTAAGGCCTTTGCGCGCAAAAGAACCCGCTTGCGCGCAATTGCCCCCGGGGTGCGCGCAATCCGGCCCGATTGCGCGCACCCCCCCTTTCTTTCAAGTGGCCATTCGTTAAAGAATGAGTCGTTGCCCCCGCGCGCTATCCGAAGCCCGGTGTGAGAAATATCAAGCATCCGCGCGCAAGGCACTGGCCCAATTGCGCGCCAGCCGCCCCGATTGCGCGCCGGCCCGCAGTATTGCGCGCAAAGCTTCCTTTTTGCGCGCAATCGGCCAGGGTCGTCCCCTCGACCCCCTGAGGGCACCTGCCTGCGTGGCGCCCGATGATCCTCATCCTGGGTGCCCGCACCGTGCGTTGTCTTCCCGTGCGGCCCTCCAGGTTCGTGCGAAGTGACATGCACCCATCGTCCGTCAACCTATGCCCAGCATGACGTTAAACTGCACATTCGTCCCGCATGACGTTAAACTGCGCATTCGTCCCGCATGACGTTAAACTGCGCATACGTCCAGCATGACGTTAAACTGCATATTCGTCCAGCATGACGTTAAACTGCACATCCGTCCAAGCTGCACGACGTTAAACTGCCTAGCCCCCATCGTCCGCGCTGCAAGACGTTAAACTGCCAAGTGCTTCGTCCTCAACACATGACGTTAAACTGTACTTCGTCCGGCAAGACGTTAAACCGTCCGCTTCGTCCTCAACACATGACGTTAAACTGTACTTCGTCCGGCAAGACGTTAAACCGTCCGCTTCGTCCTCAACACATGACGTTAAACTGTACTTCGTCTGGCAAGACGCTAAACCGTCCGCAACCTGATCCTGTGCTCCGCACGCAGGGTCCCCCCGGTTTGGATGTGGCCCCCACCCGCTCGTCCCTGCAGGGATGTCGGGATTGCCCCTCTTTAGGGACGATTTAATGGGAGTGGCTTTTCCCTACGGGGGCAGGGTATTACAAACCCCTAGTTTCTCGTGGGAGGCTGCACATGTGTATCTCCATTGCGCCTCCCCACTGCCGAAGCCAGTAGAGGGTCTGACTGGGATCGAGGTGTCTTCTGCTTTCGGTCCAAGTCCCTTCCAACTGAGTTTTGCAGCATCTGGGCTGCCCCAAGTGCGTAAGTCCTGACAGAATGAACTACGTGGACTTTGATCCCTGTCTTCTATACAGGGTACGTAGGAAGCCTCCCTGAGGTCCAAGCCCACCACCTGGTCGTCCCGGTCATATTTACGTCGGTTCGTCCATCAGTGGACCCCTCCAGGGTTCACGCTTGCGTTGATTCACCTATGAATCCGCCCCTGTGGGAGACTGCCCGTGTGTATCTCCACGGTGCCTCCCCACAGCCCCCCTTTTCCATTTCCCCTTTTATCGTCCAGCATGACGTGAAACTGTGATCCACCCGGCCGTTCCATCCCCCTCCGTGCGAGGTGGTTCGGTTCAATCCTCCGCCCGGCGGCCTCGACCTCTTCGTGAGTCGGCTTGCCGACGTCCAGCATGACGTTAAACTGTATGCCCGAACTACGTTGACTTTGATCCGTGTTAACGCGCGGTACGTAGGAAGCCCCTCTGGGGTCCAAGCTCTTCACTTCATCATCCATCCTGATCCTTACCCGGGCCGCCACATCCCGGTGGGGTCATGCCACTTCACTCCACTCCACGTTACTTGGGAAGCCGCCCATGTGCTGGCCCCAGCGTCGGAGGTTCCCCGCAAGGGGTTCTGTCATCTGATCCACTTTTCGTGTTGATCGGTCCGATGCCGTCCCCGCTGGACGTTAAACTCGCGGCATACCCCGTGTTAAACACGGGAAGCTGAGGAAAACCTCAGGTGACACAGTTCCCCGCACCTAGTACGGGATGCCTCAGGCCATCATGCCTTCGAGAAGCCCTATTAGGGACGGAAGACAGATGTGCAGAGCCGCAGTGTTACGACACGCCCCCAGCACCCAGAGCCACCCGGCCTTCTCACCGCAGGTTGCTGCCCCGCCCAGACTCCTTGGAACGTCCGGGCGGAAGCAGCGTAATTAACCGGTGTCCATGAAGATATGGCGCCGGGAACGAGATTCACGAACATTCTTAAGTCTATGAGGGAGACCCGGATTAGGCGACAAGTTCCGAGGAGACGTCCAAGGAAGGAGGAGCCGACATCCCATCATCCCGGTTTCGATCAAGGAGAAGACGCCCCTGAATAAGGGACGGATGCCGCCCGCCCTTGGAAAGCGGGACTGCGGGACCACAAGCCGCGCGCCCATCCCCTCGGGTTGACGGGTGCACGCGCGAACGCGTCCTGGCGGAACAGCGTAACCCGACGCACATCCGCACCGAAACAGAAAAATGGTGAACCCGACGTGAATCTCTTCTCCTCGATACGAAGACCGATGGCTTTCAGAGGTGTTGGAAGACCGGCATGTTGCCCGGCCAAGCATTCAGTCTTACCCGCCAGGGGCTGGGGAAGTGAAATCGGGCACTCCATCTCGCAACGTCGAGGGCCTGGGTTCCACCCACGGAAGGCGTCGTGGCGCTAATGGTTGGTTGTCGATTCCTTTTTCCTGTCAGTGTTAATGGGTCTTTCTCCCTGCTTTCAGAAATCAGGTCGCCCGATCCAGTGCCCGATCGCCAGCCGCCCACTGGCGCAGGGACAGGGGAAACACCGACGCGGCTACTCCGCGCGGTCCCGCCCGTTCCGCAGCCGTCCCAGCAGCCGCAATTGCGGGACGACCACGCCCTCTCTCCCCCTCGGAGGTCATCCAGAGAAGGGTGATCAACACCCTGGTGCGGAGATACGAGGAAGAGGGAGTCATCCCCACTAGGGAAATGGCTCGCCTAGACCTCGAGGAGGCTGCGCCTCGCCACCACCGCCGCCCCCGAGGGCCGCGCGGGGAGGCACTGCTGCCTACCTCAACGTCCAATCGCTTCGGGAGTTTATCCCCGGAGCGCTCTGACAGTTCCCTTCCTTATGCGGATGAGGTGGGAGATGCCCGGGATCACCCTATCCGAGGTCCGCTCCAGGGATCCACGATAAGGGCTCCCGCCAGGCCACGACGACATCGCCGCCAGGCCCCTCAAGTCGAGGAACAGGCTCTCCACCTGCCCGCGACGCTCATTCCGACTCGTCTGTCCCGACGCCAACGTCGGGCACGAGCGGAAGAGGATGCCCACCTTGGGGCTCTAGCAACAGCGGTCGCATTGGCCCGAGCCACTGCTGGCTCCAGTCGCCAGGCCTCTGTGCATCCTGAGCGGGGGAACTCCTATGCCCGACCCGGATCGAGGCCCCGACCGCCCCAAAGGCAGGTTGGGTTGACTCTCCCGGTCGCTGGTACAGGCAGTAGCCACCGCGGACCACCTCGCGGTAGCGCTATTCACCGGCAGGATCTACTCTGTGTGGCCGATCCAGGAGGCATGGGTTATCCCACCTTCCGATCCCGGCCCGGGGGCCTGCCCGGACTCATCTCTCCCCGCGTCCCCTTTGATATCTGTCCCGGTGCCCCTCGCACCTTGGTTCCCAGTCCTCTTGGCCCCAGCACCAGTGCGGCCGGAGGACGCCAGGATAGAGATCAGCCCTGCCCCGAAGAACCACCCAGGGGCAGGAAGGCAAGGCGTCGACGCCGAGGGAAGAATGTTACGGAATTCCGGACAGAGATCCCACCGGTTTGCTTCTCTGACTCAGAGGCGGAGTACGATTCGGCGACAGAGCCCCTTCCCCAATCCCGCCAGTCAAGGGCAGGGGTAGGAATGCGGCACGTCAGCCTCGTGCTCCCCGAGAGCGAGATCGATGTGATCCCCGCTTCTCTTCGAAGGTATATCCGGAGTAACGAGGGCCTGGTAGACCCCCGAGGATCATACTTGCGGTCGGTACCGGCCCCTCCGGAAGTGCCTTCCGCCTCGATCGAAGAAGCCGGATACTTTTTCTGGGGACCGACGGTCGAACCACGATCTGGTGCGCCCTCGGCGAGCACCGATGCTACGGCAGGATGTTCGCTCACCGGCCCGTCCTATCGTGATGTGGTAGCCAGGGCACCGCCACCCTCAGAGGGCGGCCCGGGATATGGAGGCCAATCGGCCTGCTCGCCGTATTCACCGCCGGCCAGCCCGTCAGCCCGGCGGCCCGCCTCGGCACCACTACCAGTTTCCCGTCCGTTCCCAGCCATTGAAGAGGACCAAGGAGATCTGGGTCCCGAGTTTGAGTCGTGGAGCTTCTGGACCGTCCTTGCAGAGGGCCACTTCCCTGAGAAGTTTTGGCCAGTCGCAGGACCGGGCTTTGATGCACCCGAATCGCTCACCCCGGATGAGTTCGAATGCTTCCGCCGAACTCTCCGGGAGACTCGCTCCTGTCTTCACCGCCTACAAATGCCATACCCCGGGAGTCAAGCGCACCTGGAGGATATTGGTGAGCAGTGCCGTCAAATTGACCTGGCCATGCTCCCCGCGGTTCGGCACCCCGGGTCATTTGGGCACCACGAGGCCCTCCAACAACGATGCGTTGAGTGTTTTCAAGTACTCCGCAAAGTTATCGAGGAAGCCACTCCCCACGTGTATATCCGTGGATGGGGGCAGTACGCTGCCCTACGCTTCAGTGTGATCCGTCGACAGCCCGATTCGCTGGGTGGCCCTGAGGGTATATCCCCAGGGACAGGAACGGTCAATATGGCTGACCTGTCGGGAGAGGGGAACGACTTGGAACTTCTCGACGGGGGCTTCCCCCCCGAAGACAAGCCGTCGTCAGATCCATCAGTGAGAGTTACTCGTCATCAGAGAAACCTCCTGGGGCTCCCCGCACCCACTGAAGCACTGACGTTGAGCCGAAACGTCAGCAAAGGAAAAGAGCACAGCGAGGCTATAAGGCCCGCCGACCCATCTGCCTCCATGCAGAGGGCAGAGGAGGATCCCGAGAAGGCTACGCTACGTCAGCAGCTCGCCGAACAGAAGAAGCTGGTTGACCAGCTCCTCGCCGAGCGCGCTGCAGAACGGCGGCCTGACTACGGTGATCCCAGGCCAGGACAGCAGGGACCGGAACAACCGCACCTCGACGAGACTCTCCCGGGCAACCGTGATTACGCCGTGTTCGCCGACAGGAGAGAGGCCATTGCCTACGGCAAGAGGGCGCGGTATGTTTCGCCACACCCTCCCGAGCGGCGTGACTACCTGAGAGATCCCGCTCGGATTCCTCCCGCTGCCCCAAGGGCCGCTCCGCCCGCCATCCCACGAGCTGCCGAGTTCGACGACCCGGTCGACGACCCGATTGAAGGACCATGCAATGCGCTCGTGGTTAGAGATCCTCGCCAGGACTGGAACCCATGTCCGGACGATCCGATGGCGGCACTCATTGCCCGCTTGGAAGCCTTGGAGACTCGGCAGGTGGCGATCCCACCGGACGGCAAGCCCTACCCAGCATGGGTGGATGACATGCCGGCGCCTCCGGGATTCGGGAATCCCACTTTCGCCCCCTTCAACGGGACTGGAGATCCGCCACAGCATTTAGCCCACTTCAACTCGAGGTGCGGGCCTATGTTGGGGACTCCGGCGCAGCAGGAGGCCGCTAAGCTTCGCTGCTTTGTTCAGACACTGGAAGGGCCAGCATTTGTCTGGTACAGCCAGCTCCCCGTCGGGTCGGTAACCAGCTGGGAGGACCTCCGTAGACAGTTCCTCTACCAGTTCAGTTCCACGACCCGGAAGACGAGTATCGCAGACCTCTTCAAGTGCAAGCAGAGGCCTGATGAGCGAGTCGCGGACTTCGTCGCCCGATGGAAGGGTCTCACGTATTCCCTTGACATGCCATTGACTCAGGAGCAGTTGCTGACAATGTGCGTCGGGAACGTCAAGACCGAGCTGGTCCCTTCCCTGATTACTCAGAATTACCCCGGAGGGTTCAGGGACTTCTCAGACAAAGCTCAACGTCTTGAGGAAGCCCTGCAACAGGCCAGCCAGGCACACCCGCTGCCTCCTATGATTCCTGCAAGGAGAGCCAGCAGGGCTGAGCCCGCTGCTGTGGCCCAGATAGAGGCTCCCAGGCCGTTGGAGCTGCTGCCGGTGAGGCCAGCTCCGCAGCCTCACAGGAATCCGCCTCCACGGGCTCAGTTCCCGGCCCAGCAACGGCAGCCTCAGAACCGGCCGGCCCCTCCGCGTAATGTACCGCCACAACCTAGGCGAGATAATCAGGGTCCACCTCCTCAGCAGGCCCCTCCAGCCCCTCGTCAAGACCACGCTCCCAGGGGCCCGCGACACCTGACTTACTCATTTCATGAGGATCAGGTCCCCGGTTACTTCCGGAGCGCCCTGGAGCAGAGGATTGTGCGACTGCCTGAGTGTTGGAGGCCAGAGGAGGCACATCTCACGGATAACCCCCGCTACTGCCCCTACCATCGAGCCCTGGGGCACACCATCCAGCGGTGCTATGTGTTTAAGGACTGGCTCCAAGACCAGATTAACAACAATGTAATCAGGTTGGGCCCAGCTCCAGCACAGGTAGCGGGCGTGTTCGTGGGATCAGATGACGATGGTGGCGATGAGGAAGAATGGCAGCTGGTCTCCGACCGCGGATCCCAGAAGTACAATAACTGGATGGCCCGCAAGACGACCATTCGCGCCCAGGGAATCATCCGTGCGCGCTTGAATCAGCCTGAGCCCCCAGAACCTGCGGGTGCTGCTTCGGCATCGTCGTCCCAGTCTGCCTCCTCCAAGAGGAGCAAACGGCGGCAGCGCAAGAAGGAAGAGTGCGCCCCACCAGTTCCGCCACTATCCCCTACTCTCGGCGATTTCATGCCCCCGGAGATGGGGGTCCCTCCTCGGATCCGCCCGGTGATGGATGATTCGTCCGATGACGGTATTGGGTACGCTTCGGTTAACACCGTCGAGCTGGTAAATCCCTTTTCGGTTCCCGACGTCGAAGAACACCAGGTGGACATCCCTAGTGTCCCCGGTCGTCGCCACCGTCGGAAGAACCGCAGCAGCAGGAGTCGTCGGGGCACAGCCGTCGGTACCTCCGGCCAGGCCGTGCACGCCACTGAGACTAGGCGGCAGGCTCAAGATCGAGCTCAACGTGCGCAGGCTCCCCATCCGGGGATGACGGATTCGCCTCCGCCACTGTTTGTGGTGTGGGACCAGGCAGAACCGCCTCAGCCGCGTCGCGACCAGCTCCGCCCTGCCACAAGTCCATCCCGGCCTCCTGACTCCAGTATGGTGACCATTTCCCGGACTGCGACCAGTGAACAGCGAGATGCGCCAAGTACCAGTCGGCCGCCGATCCAACCGGTAAGGCCCGTCATGCCACCAACCGCAGAGCAACCTCCTGCAACCAGGAGCTCGCGCTTGGCCAAAAAGTATGATGTCCTGAAGCACTTGGCCGACATCCCAGCAAGGCTCTCCATCCTTGAGGCTCTGCGCATGTCATCTGAGATGCGCGAGGCACTCGCTGAAGCCCTGAAGAGCCCCCTCCAGTTTGAGACAGAGGTTGCGGCTGCAGAGGCCTTTCACGCCGAAACGATCGAGGACGCCGAATGTCAGGCAGTTATCTCGTTCTCCGGTAAGGATGAAGACCCTCCTATACAGGGACACATTCGTCCGCTGTATGTCACTGGCCAGTTCAATGGCCTTGAAGTCCGGCGTTGTCTTGTCGACACGGGGTCCGGGATTAACCTGATTCCAACTCGGACGCTCCGAAGATTGGGGTTGTCTGAGGATGACTTGATTCCCTCCGACCTCAGGATCCAGGGGTACGACCGCACCGAGCAAACCCCTGTCGGCAAGATACGTTTGAAGACCCAGTTCGGTGACTTGGTTGCCAGCACCGAATTCATGATAGTCTCTCAGGACGCTGCGTATAACGCATTGATGGGCAGGCCATGGCTTCACCTTCACGCGGCGGTCCCCTCGTCATACCACCAATGCCTCAAATACTCCCTTAATGGTCGAGTAGGCGTGCTTCAAGGAGATGCCTCTCCTTTTGCCTCATGTGAAGCCCGTTATCTGGACGCGGACTATTACAAGAGCAAGGATAAGCAGATCCTGGCAGGTGAGGTTGAGCCTGTCGCTGTTGCGAGCGATCCCTGGGCAGGTCTGGATGACGCTTACGTCCTCCCGATTCACCGGTTGGACGTCGCCATGGTCTTGACGGTCCGCGAGTCTCCTGATGAGACGGCCGCGACCGCCCGCGCCAGCACCAGTGGCCCAGCAGGACCTGGTAGCCCCAATGCAGTTTCCAACGCAGTCTCTCCCGTGGATGATCCCTCCCCGAGTGGAGAGGGTATGGAAGACGCACCCCCAGCCTTTGAGGAGGGCGTCCCCGCCACGGTCGATGAGTTAATACAGGTGAACCTTGGAACCGAGGCCGATCCAAGACCCACGTTGGTTAGTGCCGCCATGCCCTCTGAGGAGCGGCAGCAGTACGTGGACTTTCTCAGGCAGCACCGTGATGTGTTCGCTTGGGGCTATGACGAGATGCCAGGGCTAGATCCTCAGGTAGTCGTCCACCGCCTTGGTCTCCCGGCGAACCATCGCGGGTTCAAGCAGCCTCCCAGGAAGATGCACCCATCCCATGGTGCCATGGTTGAGGCCGAAGTTGACAAGCTTATCAAAGCCAACTTCGTGAGGGAAGTTCAGTACCCCAAATGGCTGGCCAACATTGTGCCGGTCAGGAAGAAGAACGGGCAGATTAGAGTCTGCATCGACTTCCGCGATCTCAACCGCCACTGTCCGAAGGATGATTTTCCCCTTCCAGTGACAGAGCTGTTGATTGATGCCACGGCAGGGTTCCAAGCCCTCTCCTTCATGGATGGATACTCCGGATACAACCAAATTCGGATGGCCCCTGAGGATGAGGAGTTCACTGCCTTTAGGGCCCCCCAAGGTACCTTTTGCTACCGGGTCATGACCTTCGGCCTGAAGAATGCAGGTGCCACCTATCAACGGGCGATGCACCGCATATTCAAGCCAATCCTCAGCACACTGGTGGAATGCTACGTCGACGACTTGGTTGTCAAATCGCGCCAGCGTCAGGACCATCTCAAAGATCTTGAGAAAGTGTTCAGCTTCCTCCGGTCTCGCTGCCTGAAGATGAACCCGTTGAAGTGTGCCTTTGGGGTCACCTCCGGAAAGTTCCTTGGATTTGTGGTAAGATACCGGGGTATCGAGATCGACCCAGAGAAAATCAGGGCGATTAGCCAGATGCCTCCCCCGGGTACCGTCCGGGAACTGCAAGGGTTCCAAGGCCACTTAGCCTATATACGCCGATTCATCGCGAATCTGGCCGGCAAGTGTAAGCCCTTTTCTCGGCTTATGAAGAAAGGTGCCACCTATGTATGGGATAAAGAGTGTCAGACCGCTTTCGAGGAAATCAAGCAGTACCTGCTTCAACCTCCGGTCCTGATGCCGCCCGTATCCGGAAAGCCGCTGGTCCTTTATGTGACCGCCCTGGAACGGTCCCTGGGTGCCCTTCTCGCCCAGAAGAACAACGAGGGAACATAGAATAGCCTCTATTACCTCAGTCGCATGCTCCTCGATGCGGAGGTTAGGTATTCCCCCATCGAGAAGAGCTGTCTGGCGCTCGTATTTGCCGTACAGAAATTACGGCACTACTTGCAGCACCATGAGGTACAGTTGGTTTCTCGGGTAGACCCGTTGAAATATATCCTGAGCCGACCTATGTTGACTGGCCGTCTAGCGCGGTGGGCTGTGATTCTCCAGCAGTTCGACATCAGGTATGTGTCTCAGAAGGCCATCAAAGGGCAAGCGTTGGCAGACTTTCTGGCCGCTCACCCGACCTCCGCGGATCAGCCGCTGGATCTAGGCTTTCCTGATGAGACCATTCTCTCGGTTGATCGAGCCGATCCATGCTGGCAGATGCACTTTGACGGTGCCTCCCGGAGCCCCACCGGTAGAAGACTCGATAATCCTAAGCTCAATAGAGTGGGCTTGGGCATCGTCTTCATTACCCCGGAGCGAGTCGTGCTGCCATACTCTTTCCTGTTGTCAGAGGGCTGTACCAACAATGAGGCGGAATACCATGCCCTCATCACCGGCCTCGAGTTAGCTCTCGAGATCGACGTGCCCCATCTGTGTGTGAAAGGGGACTCCGAGCTGGTCGTTAAGCAGATCAATGGCGACTACGTTGTCAGGAAGCCGGAACTTGTGCCATTGTTGGAGTGCACCCTTCTTCTGATGGCCTGGTTCCCTTCTCGGCCGGAAATTGTCCATATTCCCCGGTCGCAGAACGGTCGAGCAGATGCTTTGGCCAGCCTCGCTGCGTCACTTGCGGAGCCTGAACAGGAAAACCTGATCGTCCGCGTGACGCGCCGTAGGCTCATCGCTCCCGTTATCCCGGAAGAAGATCGCGGCCCGTTGGTAAGTAACCTCACCACGGTTGCCCCTATGCCCGGAGCCCCGAGTACCCCAGATATAGCAGTCGAATCAGCCCGTGATTGGAGGGTGCCTTTGGTTGAGTACCTCCAACATGGCATTCTTCCGTCAGATCGGGCCGAGCGCGAGCGAGTTCGACGCCGCGCATCGCAATTTGTCCTCCAGAGCAGTCCCGGTCTGGAGCAGATCCTCTACAAGCGCGGGTTTGATGGTGTTCTCCTCCGTTGCCTTCAGGGAGTCGAGATCCCACGAGTCATGCAAGAGGTTCATGCTGGTTCATGTGGCACCCACCAGACTGGGCCGAAGCTGTCCCACCAGATTCGGAGGTTGGGATACTTCTGGCCCTCTATGATCCATGACTGCATCGAGTACGCCAGGAGGTGCCATGCGTGCCAGGTTCATGAGAACTTTGTGCATAGGCCGCCGGAGCCTCTCCATACCACAAGGTATTCCTGGCCCTTTGCAGTCTGGGGACTGGACGTTGTGGGACCTTACCCGCCGGCGACAGCTCGCCAGTGCCGGTTCATTCTGACCGCCACGGACTTCTTCTCCAAATGGGCAGAAGCGATTCCGCTCAGAGAGGTCAAATCCTGTTCGATCGCTGACTTCGTGACCTCCAACATCATCTATCGATTTGGAGTGCCTCACGCTATCCTCACGGATAACGGAACCAATTTCCGAGCAGCCGAGTTGAAGAAGTTGTACGCCAAGTATAACATCCGCTCGAACCATACATCTCGCTATCATGCGCAGGCGAATGGACAGATCGAGGCGTTTAACAAAACCCTCTCTAACATTCTGCAAAAGATGGTTGGTCAGAACAAGAAGAGTTGGCCGGACAAGCTCCCCAACGCCCTCTGGGCTTATCGGACGACGACTCGCAATTCCACCCAGATGACCCCTTATTCCCTGGTGTATGGAGCTGAGGCCGTCCTGCCCATCGAGATCCAGTTACCGTCCTTGCGCACTGCGGTCTACGACCAGCAAGCGCCGGACAGAGTTGCTGAAGCCCGTCTAGTCGAGTTGGAAGCACTGGATGAGAATAGACTTCACGCTTTGCACAACTTGGAGAGGCATCAAAGCAGAATGGCTCGAGCTTTCAATAAGAAGGTTCGCCTCCGCTCCTTCCTGCAGGGTGATCTAGTGCTAGCCCTAAGAGCACCGATGATCCCCGGTAGGAAGCCGCCCAAGTTGGAGCCCAAGTGGGAGGGACCTTTTGTTGTCCACAAGGTCTATCCCAATGGCACGTACTCCCTAGCGACTATGGATGGTGAGCGTGTCACTCCTCCCACCAACGCTAGGTTCCTCAAGCAATACTTTGCCTGAGTGTCCCTTCGTCCCGCATGACGCTAAACTGCACTACGTCCGAGCTACAAGACGTTAAACTGTTCAGCATTCGTCCCGCATGACGCTAAACTGCACTACGTCCGAGCTACAAGACGTTAAACTGTTCAGCATTCGTCCTGCATGACGTAAAACTGCCACTCAAGAACTACGTGCGGCTCGATTCCCATCCTTATGGGATACGTAGGACCGCCTGAACCCTCGTGTTTCAGGCCCAGCCCCATCCTTCGGGAATTTCCATCCCATCTCGGGCCCTTGGCCCAGTTGCCCCCGGGTGTGCGGCGTATGGTGTGAGTGCGGGGCTATGCCCTCATTCACGTCGGTTTGCTCGTCACGCTGTATGCCCCCCCACGTTTGGGGATGCCTTCTGCTCCCCCCTTCTTTTTTCCTCATCGTCCTGCATGACGTTAAACTGCACTTCAAGAACTACGTATGGCTTGATTCCCATCCTTATGGGATACGTAGGACCGCCTGGACATTCATGTTTCAGGCCCAGCCCCATTTCCCGGGAATCTCTATCCCGCGTTGGGCCTCTGGCCCCAGTTCCCCTCCTTTTTGTGCGAGGCGTATCGCGTGAGCGGGGGATTATGTCCTCATTCACGTCGGTCTACTGGCCGCGCCGTACGCCTCCCCCGTGTGTGGGACTACCTCACACCCCTCATCGTCCTACATGACGTTAAACTGCCTTTCCAGAACTACGTATGGCTTGATTCCCATCCTTATGGGATACGTAGGACCGCCTGGACGCTTGTGTCTCAGGTCCAGCCCCGTCTCTTGGTTGATCACGGGGATCTGCCCCCCTTCGGTTGCTCTCAGGGTGAGTCCTCCGACCCTTTCCGGAGATCTGTTAACATGTTTTGGGTGCTTCGGTCTATGACTCGTAGTGTCAGATTCAATCCCGACAAGTCCTGTGTTGCTTGTCAGGCCCCGCGTTTCCTCTTGTTCGAGCCTTCACTCAAAGGGATCCTCGTTAGCGGTTTGGGTACGATGCCTCAGTGCTCTCCCACCGCTCCGGGTCGATTTACCGGTGGGTCTTGGGCCGCAAATCGATATGAATCCTGCGATTGAGCGGTTGATGCTCGTTTGCTTGCCCCGTCTTAGGCTGACGCGATCGGATGTTGTGTTGCGAATGCATCAGCAACGTCCTTGATCGCCATGTCAGCTCTCTCAGGCTCTGAACATTGGTTGTGCAGTCCTCATCACACTCCGCCTTTGTGCGTTGTAGTGGGATCTTGACACTCTCTTCATACTGACCTCTGGTACGCCTCTACACGTTAGGCAGACCAACCAGGGTAATGATGTCGTTCGAGGCTCCCATGATCTGAGCACTAAGGATATATGCAGATATCCTCCCTAAGGGCCATGCGTAGCTGGACCCTCGTCCCCATAAGGAGGAGGGAGTCGCCCGAACAATTGCGTTCTGGGCCCAGTATATCTGGAGGCTAGCATCTCTGCCCCGCGGGTGATGGACATATGCATACCCCTATCCCAAGACTCTTCTCCTGGAATCGTGCGTGACCGCAGGGCTGGGTATGTTCCCACCTCCGCCGTGTCCGCCGTACCGCAATAAGCGGATTCCTCCATGGTCCGAACCACACGACCTTAAACTGTGTTGTCTGGTCCTACCACACGACCGTAAACTGTGATCGTCTTGGCCGCCCGACGAGAAACGGCACTGCATCGTGATGTCCTCCTCAGGGGACACTCATGTTGGGCGCTGGTTAATGACCACGCCATTCATCAATGCCTTCCATGGCTTGATTATTGTGGCGACGCCAGAGATTTCTCAATCACGGGCATGTCGCCGCACAAAGAAAAACCATTCATCTTTAAGGACAAACAAGAAATATCAAATGCCGCTCCTTTTGTGTGCGAGGGTCAGACCCGCACTCTTCCCCGCGCTGGTACCCGATTGTGTTGCACCGCGCTTCAAGAACTACGTGCGGCTTGATTCCCATCCTTATGGGATACGTAGGAACGCCCGGATGTTTGAAACTTCGGGTCCAGCCCCCCACCTCTTAGAGATTCCCCCTTCTCTGGGGAATCCGCCGCCTTCAGGTCACCCTCAAGGCGTGTTCCCCGACCCCTTGCCGTGGTCCACCGGTGTCAAGAGTACTCTGGTTTATTGCCAGGAGGGTCAGGATCAGCTTGGTCAGGTTTCCTCCACTTTTCAGGCTTCGTGCTCCCTTTCATTCGGACCCATCGTCTACGCCCTGGGTGGAGCCCCCGTGAACGGTTCGGACACAATGCCTCAGTGCTCTCCCACCGACTCGGGCCGGTACCCCCAATGGCCTCGGGCAGCAAATCGATATGAATCCTGCGATTGAGCGGTCGATGCTCGTTTGCTGCCTCATTCCACCAACGGTTAGTGCGATGTTGATGCTGCTTTTCCGCCACGGTCGGCAGTACTCTCATATCGTCACGCCGGTGCTCCCGGTCCTCGAGTGAATGGCCGCATGATTCACATTTCCCACCTCCCATTCTGACCAGGCGAAAACTCGACACTCTTGACACTATCCCTCAGTGCATCTTCGCATATCCAGGGGATATGACCAGATGCGGCGTACTTTGAGGTCTTTATGGTCCGAGCTCTAAGACCTTAAACTAAGATCTCTCTTTATGGTCCGAGCTCTAAGACCTTAAACTAAGATCTCTCCTTATGGTCCGAGCTCTAAGACCTTAAACTAAGATCTCTCCTCATGGTCCGAGATCTAAGACCTTAAACTAAGATCTCTCCTTATGGTCCGAGCTCTAAGACCTTAAACTAAGATCTAGCCCCTATGGTCCGAGCTCTAAGACCTTAAACTAAGATCCTCTAGCCCTATGGTCCGAGCTCTAAGACCTTAAACTAAGATCCTCCACCCTTATGGTCCGAGCTCTAAGACCTTAAACTAAGATCCCCCCTTTATGGTCCGAGCTCTAAGACCTTAAACTAAGATCCGGCCCTTATGGTCCGAGCTCTAAGACCTTAAACTAAGATCTACCCCAAATGGGGTCCTACGTCCTGCATGACGTTAAACTGCACTCTCAGAACTACGTGTGGCTTGATCTCCAGCTTGATGGAGTACGTAGGAACGCCCGGGCGTTTCGACTCGGGTCCAGCCTCAGGGATCGATAAGTCCCACCCCTCCTCGTCGCCGGCCGTCTGGCCTGACTTCGGGTAGAGTGGTGCAGTCGTAATATTCTCCCCGATTCAGCTCGGGATGCCCCATCGCAAGGATGGGAAGCGACGGTTTCCTCGTCAGAGAGGTGCTGTCTGAGAATTGAGGTGACTCACGACCAGATTAGTGCATCCGCCTAATACGCTTCCCCCGCGGTGGCGCAATTTTGAGAGCGTTGGATTCTATCCGAACAAATCGTCACTTCGCCCCACGCTTCGCATGCCCTGTTGATCGGGATTTCCACCCTTGCGTCTGAAGGAACCCCAAAGCGGTATTCATGATGACATGTGGTCCACCTCCTGCAATATGAATAATGACCTTCGGTCTGTCTCTTGCAGTTGTTATGGTCGATCCACTGTCCGCCTACCGTCTTGGGCATTTCCTGGAAGGCCGATCGTTGTGGATTTCTGAATTCGGGACACGCGATTCACCCTTGCTCATTTCCCTATGTTCAGATAAAATCTCAACGTCCCTAGCGTTGTCCCGCTCGTGCGTCGGAACAAGTTGGGGGGATGATACATTGATTAGGCTTGAGGTCTCCTTTCTTAGGAATGACCTCCCTCTTTTCTTTAGAAATCCAGGCCCCATTACGGATGCCTGAAGCTTGGTTAACACTCCCGCGAGACAATTTGTGGTTGAGTATGCCAAAAGACGCAGATAAATATATTGATTCATACAAATGGATCGAAATATTGAATAACGGAAGCAAAATGTTCTAGGAATGGCAAAAAACAAAGCCCCTAAGGATTAGCGTGCTGGATAAGTCTTTCTAATGCCGCTACCCTTTGGCTGGCGGCCTCCAGGGCTACTTCTCGTTCTCTGCGTGCCCTCTCCTCATCGGCGGTCGCAGCACGCAGTTCGTCGATCCTGGCCTGTGCACGCTCCCGCTCGACTTGGAGTGTGACCATCTGTTGGCCCGCCTCCGTCAGCTGTACCTGAACGTCGATCAGTTGTGCCGATAGTTGCTCCACAAGCTCGGTACATGCTGCGACGAAGGCCTCCTTCTCTGCCGCCTGCCCTTCGAGGCGCCGGACTTCCTGTTCTGCCGCGATGAGCGCCTGCGTGCTCTTCGACATGTCCCGACTTTGTGCGACGTCGGCACGCCGGCGGCTCTCGCGCATCTTCTCGGCCATGAAATCACGGACCGTCAGATGGAGGCGTTGAGCATCAGCTCCCCCGGCACACAGGAAGCGCAGCCAGGTCTGAAGTGATCCCATGCGCCCCAGCCATTCCGATGGGTCTCGCTTGAGGAAGCGCTGGATGCACTTCCACCCCCTGCGTCGCGTTACCCGGCTATCCTCGACCGCCTCCGCGTCCGAGTCATCCATCTCCTCGGGGTCGGCAGGCCGGTAAGCAGGGAAGGCAGCCAGCAGGTCTGCTGCAGGGTCCGCCCCTGGGAGGTCCTCACGAGGGATAGGTTCCCCAACATCCGGGCAACCTTCTTCTCTCTCCCCAGCGGCGCTGACACCCTCGTCAGCCCCCAACCTCTCTCCGATGTCAGCACCGCCGATGTCCGGAGCCCCTTGATCAGCAGTTGGTGGGGCCGGCTCGGTTTGGAAGGTCTGTTCCGGAGCAGGCGGCATGTCCACCACTGGTCCACTCGTAGATGGCCCGGGTTCGGCAACCCGACGAGCCTCCAATGTTGAGATCACTGCGCGGGGCATGCCATGGTTAGTCATGGATCGTCAATGGCAAGCACCAGCAGTAAAGTAGGGAGACTTACGGGAGTTCGGAGCGTCATCTTCCGCTACCCCGGTCGCCGCAGGAACAGTTGCAGCAGGGGACCCCTTAGCGCTTGACAGTTCGATAATGGGTGCCTGGCCCCCGCCTTGTCCTGCTGGCGCCTCTCCTACTCCTGTTTAGGACGCCTGACCGACATCCGTGTGCTCCTGAGAAGGATGGAGAAACGGGTTAGAAGCTGCATAAGAGAATGGATGAAGCAAGTTGAGTAGGGATAGAAGCGGACCTCGAGGAGCTCAGTGACATCAACGTTGTCAGAGCCGGCCACCTCGCCACTCTCCTGTGGGCTCCCCCGATGGGACCTTCCCTCGGAGCCTTCATCCTCCCCCGTCTCCTCCTCCTCCTCGGAGTCGCTACTGTCATCTTCTCCCGGCGGCATCTGTTCTGGAGCGGGCTCGAGACCGAGCATCACCTTCACCAGAAGGGATGGCTCCGCACGCTGACCACGTTGGCGCGCGTACTCGTCCATGGCCGTCAGATATGCATATTGCCGGTTGAAGTCCACCCTGTCGGTGATCTGGAGGCGCCCGACCTCTGGCAGATAGATTCCTTCTCTGAGTATCTTTCGCCAGATGACGTCGGCCCCCAGTGACTGCCGCAGGGTCCTCCTCCGCACGGAGGGACCCAGTGCCCCTATTTATAGGCGAGGCCGTGGTCCGCGCTGCGCGGAAAAGGCTTTGCGCGACCGCATCGGCCGCTTTCGCGCCCGACACCCATTTTTGCGCGCCACAGTCCCGCGTCGCCCAGGACTTCGGCATTCCGGCGTCTCCCTCGGAACCCGATCGTTGCGACCTCTCGCCGATCAGATTCCGAGGGGGGGCTTTTGTAGACGCCGGAAAAGTCCGTTGTTCCCAAACGAAGCTCCGGATGCGGAAAGCGAGGTCATATTTGGAGTCGGAAGGATGTTTCGGAGGGTCCGGAGGCCTTGCGCGGAATTTCAGAGGCCCGCGCGCAAAGGTGATGTTCCGCGCGCAAACCCCCCGGGATGCGGGCAATGCGCCGGTCCGGCGCGCAATTTTGCGCGCCGCGGGTCCGCGCGACTCCCTTGCGCGCCGCGCCCGATTCCGCGCCCGCGAGGAGAATTTCGCGCTCGCACCCTGGACTCCGCGCCCGGGGTTGCCTATAAATATAAGGCGACCCCCAACGTTTCAAAGGTTGCTGGAAGTCGAAACGTCTCTCGTGCGCGCAATTCAACCCCTTCCGCGCGCAATGACGAACATCAGGTAACCTCCTTTCTTTCGCGCAAGAAAGCCTCGGGGTCCGCCTTCGCGCGCAATCCCCGCTGGCTCCTTTCATTTGAATAAAAACTCACCCTAAGGCCTTTGCGCGCAAAAGAACCCGCTTGCGCGCAATTGCCCCCGGGGTGCGCGCAATCCGGCCCGATTGCGCGCACCCCCCCTTTCTTTCAAGTGGTCATTCGTTAAAGAATGAGCCATTGCCCCCGCGCGCTATCCGAAGCCCGGTGGGAGCAATATCAAGCATCCGCGCGCAAGGCACTGGCCCAATTGCGCGCCAGCCGCCCTGATTGCGCGCCGGCCCGTAGTATTGCGCGCAAAGCTTCCTTTTTGCGCGCAATCGGCCAGGGTCGTCCCCTCGACCCCCTGAGGGCACCTGCCTGCGTGGCGCCCGATGATCCTCATCCTGGGTGCCCGCACCGTGCGTTGTCTTCCCGTGCGGCCCTCCAGGTTCGTGTGAAGTGACATGCACCCATCGTCCGGCAACCTATGCCCAGCATGACGTTAAACTGCACATTCGTCCCGCATGACGTTAAACTGCGCATTCGTCCCGCATGACGTTAAACTGCGCATACGTCCAGCATGACGTTAAACTGCATATTCGTCCAGCATGATGTTAAACTGCACATCCGTCCAAGCTGCACGACGTTAAACTGCCTAGCCCCCATCGTCCGCGCTGCAAGACGTTAAACTGCCAAGTGCTTCGTCCTCAACACATGACGTTAAACTGTACTTCGTCCGGCAAGACGTTAAACCGTCCGCTTCGTCCTCAACACATGACGTTAAACTGTACTTCGTCCGGCAAGACGTTAAACCGTCCGCTTCGTCCTCAACACATGACGTTAAACTGTACTTCGTCTGGCAAGACGCTAAACCGTCCGCAACCTGATCCCGTGCTCCGCACGCAGGGTCCCCCCGGTTTGGATGTGGCCCCCACCCGCTCGTCCCTGCAGGGATGTCGGGATTGCCCCTCTTTAGGGACGATTTAATGGGAGTGGATTTTCCCTACGGGGGCAGGGTATTACAAACCCCTAGTTTCTCGTGGGAGGCTGCACATGTGTATCTCCATTGCGCCTCCCCACTGCCGAAGCCAGTAGAGGGTCTGACTGGGATCGAGGTGTCTTCTGCTTTCGGTCCAAGTCCCTTCCAACTGAGTTTTGCAGCATCTGGGCTGCCCCAAGTGCGTAAGTCCTGACAGAATGAACTACGTGGACTTTGATCCCTGTCTTCTATACAGGGTACGTAGGAAGCCTCCCTGAGGTCCAAGCCCACCACCTGGTCGTCCCGGTCGTATTTACGTCGGTTCGTCCATCAGTGGACCCCTCCAGGGTTCACGCTTGCGTTGATTCACCTATGAATCCGCCCATGTGGGAGACTGCCCGTGTGTATCTCCACGGTGCCTCCCCACAGCCCCCCTTTTCCATTTCCCCTTTTATCGTCCAGCATGACGTGAAACTGTGATCCACCCGGCCTTTCCATCCCCCTCCGTGCGAGGTGGTTCGGTTCAATCCTCCACCCGGCGGCCTCGACCTCTTCGTGAGTCGGCTTGCCGACGTCCAGCATGACGTTAAACTGTATGCCCGAACTACGTTGACTTTGATCCGTGTTAACGCGCGGTACGTAGGAAGCCCCTCTGGGGTCCAATCTCTTCACTTCATCATCCATCCTGATCCTTACCCGGGCCGCCACATCCCGGTGGGGTCATGCCACTTCACTCCACTCCACGTTACTTGGGAAGCCGCCCATGTGCTGGCCCCAGCGTCGGAGGTTCCCCGCAAGGGGTTCTGTCATCTGATCCACTTTTCGTGTTGATCGGTCCGATGCCGTCCCCGCTGGACGTTAAACTCGCGGCATACCCCGTGTTAAACACGGGAAGCTGAGGAAAACCTCAGGTGACACAGTTCCCCGCACCTAGTACGGGATGCCTCAGGCCATCATGCCTTCGAGAAGCCCTATTAGGGACGGAAGACAGATGTGCAGAGCCGCAGTGTTACGACACGCCCCCAGCACCCAGAGCCACCCGGCCTTCTCACCGCAGGTTGCTGCCCCGCCCAGACTCCTTGGAACGTCCGGGCGGAAGCAGCGTAATTAACCGGTGTCCATGAAGATATGGCGCCGGGAACGAGATTCACGAACATTCTTAAGTCTATGAGGGAGACCCGGATTAGGCGACAAGTTCCGAGGAGACGTCCAAGGAAGGAGGAGCCGACATCCCATCATCCCGGTTTCGATCAAGGAGCAGACGCCCCTGAATAAGGGACGGATGCCGCCCGCCCATGGAAAGCGGGACTGCGGGACCACAAGCCGCGCGCCCATCCCCTCGGGTTGACGGGTGCACGCGCGAACGCGTCCTGGCGGAACAGCGTAACCCGACGCACATCCGCACCGAAACAGAAAAATGGTGAACCCGACGTGAATCTCTTCTCCTAGATACGAAGACCGATGGCTTTCAGAGGTGTTGGAAGACCGGCATGTTGCCCGGCCAAGCATTCAGTCTTACCCGCCAGGGGCTGGGGAAGTGAAATCGGGCACTCCGTCTCGCAACGTCGAGGGCCTGGGTTCCACCCACGGAAGGCGTCGTGGCGCTAATGGTTGGTTGTCGATTCCTTTTTCCTGTCAGTGTTAATGGGTCTTTCTCCCTGCTTTCAGAAATCAGGTCGCCCGATCCAGTGCCCGATCGCCAGCCGCCCACTGGCGCAGGGACAGGGGAAACACCGACGCGGCTACTCCGCGCGGTCCCGCCCGTTCCGCAGCCGTCCCAGCAGCCGCAATTGCGGGACGACCACGCCCTCTCTCCCCCTCGGAGGTCATCCAGAGAAGGGTGATCAACACCCTGGTGCGGAGATACGAGGAAGAGGGAGTCATCCCCACTAGGGAAATGGCTCGCCTAGACCTCGAGGAGGCTGCGCCTCGCCACCACCGCCGCCCCCGAGGGCCGCGCGGGGAGGCACCGCTGCCTACCTCAACGTCCAATCGCTTCGGGAGTTTATCCCCGGAGCGCTCTGACAGTTCCCTTCCTTATGCGGATGAGGTGGGAGATGCCCGGGATCACCCTATCCGAGGTCCGCTCCAGGGATCCACGATAAGGGCTCCCGCCAGGCCACGGCGACATCGCCGCCAGGCCCCTCAAGTCGAGGAACAGGCTCTCCACCTGCCCGCGACGCTCATTCCGACTCGTCTGTCCCGACGCCAACGTCGGGCACGAGCGGAAGAGGATGCCCACCTTGGGGCTCTAGCAACAGCGGCCGCATTGGCCCGAGCCACTGCTGGCTCCAGTCGCCAGGCCTCTGTGCATCCTGAGCGGGGGAACTCCTATGCCCGACCCGGATCGAGGCCCCGACCGCCCCAAAGGCAGGTTGGGTTGACTCTCCCGGTCGCTGGTACAGGCAGTAGCCACCGCGGACCACCTCGCGGTAGCGCTATTCACCGGCAGGATCTACTCTGTGTGGCCGATCCAGGAGGCATGGGTTATCCCACCTTCCGATCCCGGCCCGGGGGCCTGCCCGGACTCATCTCTCCCCGCGTCCCCTTTGATATCTGTCCCGGTGCCCCTCGCACCTTGGTTCCCAGTCCTCTTGGCCCCAGCACCAGTGCGGCCGGAGGACGCCAGGATAGAGATCAGCCCTGCCCCGAAGAACCACCCAGGGGCAGGAAGGCAAGGCGTCGACGCCGAGGGAAGAATGTTACGGAATTCCGGACAGAGATCCGACAGGTTTGCTTCTCTGACTCAGAGGCGGAGTACGATTCGGCGACAGAGCCCCTTCCCCAATCCCGCCAGTCAAGGGCAGGGGTAGGAATGCGGCACGTCAGCCTCGTTCTCCCCGAGAGCGAGATCGATGTGATCCCCGCTTCTCTCCGAAGGTATATCCGGAGTAACGAGGGCCTGGTAGACCCCCAAGGATCATACTTGCGGTCGGTACCGGCCCCTCCGGAAGTGCCTTCCGCCTCGATCGAAGAAGCCGGAGACTTTTTCTGGGGACCGACGGTCGAACCACGATCTGGTGCGCCCTCGGCGAGCACCGATGCTACGGCAGGATGTTCGCTCGCCGGCCCGTCCTATCGTGATGTGGTAGCCAGGGCACCGCCACCCTCAGAGGGCGGCCCGGGATATGGAGGCCAATCGGCCTGCTCGCCGTATTCACCGCCGGCCAGCCCGTCAGCCCGGCGGCCCGCCTCGGCACCACTACCAGTTTCCCGTCCGTTCCCAGCCATTGAAGAGGACCAAGGAGATCTGGGTCCCGAGTTTGAGTCGTGGAGCTTCTGGACCGTCCTTGCAGAGGGCCACTTCCCTGAGAAGTTTTGGCCAGTCGCAGGACCGGGCTTTGATGCACCCGAATCGCTCACCCCGGATGAGTTCGAATGCTTCCGCCGAACTCTCCGGGAGACTCTCTCCTGTCTTCACCGCCTAAAAATGCCATACCCCGGGAGTCAAGCGCACCTGGAGGATATTGGTGAGCAGTGCCGTCAAATTGACCTGGCCATGCTCCCCGCGGTTCGGCACCCCGGGTCATTTGGGCACCACGAGGCCCTCCAACAACGATGCGTTGAGTGTTTTCAAGTACTCCGCAAAGTTATCGAGGAAGCCACTCCCCACGTGTATATCCGTGGATGGGGGCAGTACGCTGCCCTACGCTTCAGTGTGATCCGTCGACAGCCCGATTTGCTGGGTGGCCCTGAGGGTATATCCCCAGGGACAGGAACGGTCAATATGGCTGACCTGTCGGGAGAGGGGAACGACTTGGAACTTCTCGACGGGGGCTTCCCCCCCGAAGACAAGCCGTCGTCAGATCCATCAGTGAGAGTTACTCGTCATCAGAGAAACCTCCTGGGGCTCCCCGCACCCACTGAAGCACTGACGTTGAGCCGAAACGTCAGCAAAGGAAAAGAGCACAGCGAGGCTATAAGGCCCGCCGACCCATCTGCCTCCATGCAGAGGGCAGAGGAGGATCCCGAGAAGGCTACGCTACGTCAGCAGCTCGCCGAACAGAAGAAGCTGGTTGACCAGCTCCTCGCCGAGCGCGCTGCAGAACGGCGGCCTGACTACGGTGATCCCAGGCCAGGACAGCAGGGACCGGAACAACCGCACCTCGACGAGACTCTCCCGGGCAACCGTGATTACGCCGTGTTCGCCGACAGGAGAGAGGCCATTGCCTACGGCAAGAGGGCGCGGTATGTTTCGCCACACCCTCCCGAGCGGCGTGACTACCTGAGAGATCCCGCTCGGATTCCTCCCGCTGCCCCAAGGGCCGCTCCGCCCGCCATCCCACGAGCTGCCGAGTTCGACGACCCGGTCGACGACCCGATTGAAGGACCATGCAATGCGCTCGTGGTTAGAGATCCTCGCCAGGACTGGAACCCATGTCCGGACGATCCGATGGCGGCACTCATTGCCCGCTTGGAAGCCTTGGAGACTCGGCAGGTGGCGATCCCACCGGACGGCAAGCCCTACCCAGCATGGGTGGATGACATGTCGGCGCCTCCGGGATTCGGGAATCCCACTTTCGCCCCCTTCAACGGGACTGGAGATCCGCCACAGCATTTAGCCCACTTCAACTCGAGGTGCGGGCCTATGTTGGGGACTCCGGCGCAGCAGGAGGCCGCTAAGCTTCGCTGCTTTGTTCAGACACTGGAAGGGCCAGCATTTGTCTGGTACAGCCAGCTCCCCGTCGGGTCGGTAACCAGCTGGGAGGACCTCCGTAGACAATTCCTCTACCAGTTCAGTTCCACGACCCGGAAGACGAGTATCGCAGACCTCTTCAAGTGCAAGCAGAGGCCTGATGAGTGAGTCGCGGACTTCGTCGCCCGATGGAAGGGTCTCACGTATTCCCTTGACATGCCATTGACTCAGGAGCAGTTGCTGACAATGTGCGTCGGGAACGTCAAGACCGAGCTGGTCCCTTCCCTGATTACTCAGAATTACCCCGGAGGGTTCAGGGACTTCTCAGACAAAGCTCAACGTCTTGAGGAAGCCCTGCAACAGGCCAGCCAGGCACACCCGCTGCCTCCTATGATTCCTGCAAGGAGAGCCAGCAGGGCTGAGCCCGCTGCTGTGGCCCAGATAGAGGCTCCCAGGCCGTTGGAGCTGCTGCCGGTGAGGCCAGCTCCGCAGCCTCACAGGAATCCGCCTCCACGGGCTCAGTTCCCGGCCCAGCAACGGCAGCCTCAGAACCGGCCGGCCCCTCCGCGTAATGTACCGCCACAACCTAGGCGAGATAATCAGGGTCCACCTCCTCGGCAGGCCCCTCCAGCCCCTCGTCAAGACCACGCTCCCAGGGGCCCGCGACACCTGACTTACTCATTTCATGAGGATCAGGTCCCCGGTTACTTCCGGAGCGCCCTGGAGCAGAGGATTGTGCGACTGCCTGAGTGTTGGAGGCCAGAGGAGGCACATCTCACGGATAACCCCCGCTACTGCCCCTACCATCGAGCCCTGGGGCACACCATCCAGCGGTGCTATGTGTTTAAGGACTGGCTCCAAGACCAGATTAACAACAATGTAATCAGGTTGGGCCCAGCTCCAGCACAGGTAGCGGGCGTGTTCGTGGGATCAGATGACGATGGTGGCGATGAGGAAGAATGGCAGCTGGTCTCCGACCGCGGATCCCAGAAGTACAATAACTGGATGGCCCGCAAGACGACCATTCGCGCCCAGGGAATCATCCGTGCGCGCTTGAATCAGCCTGAGCCCCCAGAACCTGCGGGTGCTGCTTCGGCATCGTCGTCCCAGTCTGCCTCCTCCAAGAGGAGCAAACGGCGGCAGCGCAAGAAGGAAGAGTGTGCCCCGCCAGTTCCGCCACTATCCCGTACTCTCGGCGATTTCATGCCCCCGGAGATGGGGGTCCCTCCTCGGATCCGCCCGGTGATGGATGATTCGTCCGATGACGGTATTGGGTACGCTTCGGTTAACACCGTCGAGCTGGTAAATCCCTTTTCGGTTCCCGACGTCGAAGAACACCAGGTGGACCTCCCTAGTGTCCCCGGTCGTCGCCACCGTCGGAAGAACCGCAGCAGCAGGAGTCGCCGGGGCACAGCCGTCGGTACCTCCGGCCAGGCCGTGCACGCCACTGAGACTAGGCGGCAGGCTCAAGATCGAGCTCAACGTGCGCAGGCTCCCCATCCGGGGATGACGGATTCGCCTCCGCCACTGTTTGTGGTGTGGGACCAGGCAGAACCGCCTCAGCCGCGTCGCGACCAGCTCCGCCCTGCCACAAGTCCATCCCGGCCTCCTGACTCCAGTACGGTGACCATTTCCCGGACTGCGACCAGTGAACAGCGAGATGCGCCAAGTACCAGTCGGCCGCCGATCCAACCGGTAAGGCCCGTCATGCCACCAACCGCAGAGCAACCTCCTGCAACCAGGAGCTCGCGCTTGGCCAAAAAGTATGATGTCCTGAAGCACTTGGCCGACATCCCAGCAAGGCTCTCCATCCTTGAGGCTCTGCGCATGTCATCTGAGATGCGCGAGGCACTCGCTGAAGCCCTGAAGAGCCCCCTCCAGTTTGAGACAGAGGTTGCGGCTGCAGAGGCCTTTCACGCCGAAACGATCGAGGACGCCGAATGTCAGGCAGTTATCTCGTTCTCCGGTAAGGATGAAGACCCTCCTATACAGGGACACATTCGTCCGCTGTATGTCACTGGCCAGTTCAATGGCCTTGAAGTCCGGCGTTGTCTTGTCGACACGGGGTCCGGGATTAACCTGATTCCAACTCGGACGCTCCGGAGATTGGGGTTGTCTGAGGATGACTTGATTCCCTCCGACCTCAGGATCCAGGGGTACGACCGCACCGAGCAAACCCCGGTCGGCAAGATACGTTTGAAGACCCAGTTCGGTGACTTGGTTGCCAGCACCGAATTCATGATAGTCTCTCAGGACGCTGCGTATAACGCATTGATGGGCAGGCCATGGCTTCACCTTCACGCGGCGGTCCCCTCGTCATACCACCAATGCCTCAAATACTCCCTTAATGGTCGAGTAGGCGTGCTTCAAGGAGATGCCTCTCCTTTTGCCTCATGGGAAGCCCGTTATCTGGACGCGGACTATTACAAGAGCAAGGATAAGCAGATCCTGGCAGGTGAGGTTGAGCCTGTCGCTGTTGCGAGCGATCCCTGGGCAGGTCTGGATGACGCTTACGTCCTCCCGATTCACCGATTGGACGTCGCCATGGTCTTGACGGTCCGCGAGTCTCCTGATGAGACGGCCGCGACCGCCCGCGCCAGCACCAGTGGCCCAGCAGGACCTGGTAGCCCCAATGCAGTTTCCAACGCAGTCTCTCCCGTGGATGATCCCTCCCCGAGTGGAGAGGGTATGGAAGACGCACCCCCAGCCTTTGAGGAGGGCGTCCCCGCCACGGTCGATGAGTTAATACAGGTGAACCTTGGAACCGAGGCCGATCCAAGACCCACGTTGGTTAGTGCCGCCATGCCCTCTGAGGAGCGGCAGCAGTACGTGGACTTTCTCAGGCAGCACCGTGATGTGTTCGCTTGGGGCTATGACGAGATGCCGGGGCTAGATCCTCAGGTAGCCGTCCACCGCCTTGGTCTCCCGGCGAACCATCGCGGGTTCAAGCAGCCTCCCAGGAAGATGCACCCATCCCATGGTGCCATGGTTGAGGCCGAAGTTGACAAGCTTATCAAAGCCAACTTCGTGAGGGAAGTTCAGTACCCCAAATGGCTGGCCAACATTGTGCCGGTCAGGAAGAAGAACGGGCAGATTAGAGTCTGCATCGACTTCCGCGATCTCAACCGCCACTGTCCGAAGGATGATTTTCCCCTTCCAGTGACAGAGCTGTTGATTGATGCCACGGCAGGGTTCCAAGCCCTCTCCTTCATGGATGGATACTCCGGATACAACCAAATTCGGATGGCCCCTGAGGATGAGGAGTTCACTGCCTTTAGGGCCCCCCAAGGTACCTTTTGCTACCGGGTCATGCCCTTCGGCCTGAAGAATGCAGGTGCCACCTATCAACGGGCGATGCACCGCATATTCAAGCCAATCCTCAGCACACTGGTGGAATGCTACGTCGACGACTTGGTTGTCAAATCGCGCCAGCGTCAGGACCATCTCAAAGATCTTGAGAAAGTGTTCAGCTTCCTCCGGTCTCGCTGCCTGAAGATGAACCCGTTGAAGTGTGCCTTTGGGGTCACCTCCGGAAAGTTCCTTGGATTTGTGGTAAGATACCGGGGTATCGAGATCGACCCAGAGAAAATCAGGGCGATTAGCCAGATGCCTCCCCCGGGTACCGTCCGGGAACTGCAAGGGTTCCAAGGCCACTTAGCCTATATACGCCGATTCATCGCGAATCTGGCCGGCAAGTGTAAGCCCTTTTCTCGGCTTATGAAGAAAGGTGCCACCTATGTATGGGATAAAGAGTGTCAGACCGCTTTCGAGGAAATCAAGCAGTACCTGCTTCAACCTCCGGTCCTGATGCCGCCCGTATCCGGAAAGCCGCTGGTCCTTTATGTGACCGCCCTGGAACGGTCCCTGGGTGCCCTTCTCGCCCAGAAGAACAACGAGGGAACAGAGAATAGCCTCTATTACCTCAGTCGCATGCTCCTCGATGCGGAGGTTAGGTATTCCCCCATCGAGAAGAGCTGTCTGGCGCTCGTATTTGCCGTACAGAAATTACGGCACTACTTGCAGCACCATGAGGTACAGTTGGTTTCTCGGGTAGACCCGTTGAAATATATCCTGAGCCGACCTATGTTGACTGGCCGTCTAGCGCGGTGGGCTGTGATTCTCCAGCAGTTCGACATCAGGTATGTGTCTCAGAAGGCCATCAAAGGGCAAGCGTTGGCAGACTTTCTGGCCGCTCACCCGACCTCCGCGGATCAGCCGCTGGATCTAGGCTTTCCTGATGAGACCATTCTCTCGGTTGATCGAGCCGATCCATGCTGGCAGATGCACTTTGACGGTGCCTCCCGGAGCCCCACCGGTAGAAGACTCGATAATCCTAAGCTCAATAGAGTGGGCTTGGGCATCGTCTTCATTACCCCGGAGCGAGCCGTGCTGCCATACTCTTTCCTGTTGTCAGAGGGCTGTACCAACAATGAGGCGGAATACCATGCCCTCATCACCGGCCTCGAGTTAGCTCTCGAGATCGACGTGCCCCATCTGTGTGTGAAAGGGGACTCCGAGCTGGTCGTTAAGCAGATCAATGGCGACTACGTTGTCAGGAAGCCGGAACTTGTGCCATTGTTGGAGTGCACCCTTCTTCTGATGGCCCGGTTCCCTTCTCGGCCGGAAATTGTCCATGTTCCCCGGTCGCAGAACGGTCGAGCAGATGCTTTGGCCAGCCTCGCTGCGTCACTTGCGGAGCCTGAACAGGACAACCTGATCGTCCGCGTGACGCGCCGTAGGCTCATCGCTCCCGTTATCCCGGAAGAAGATCGCGGCCCGTTGGTAAGTAACCTCACCACGGTTGCCCCTATGCCCGGAGCCCCGAGTACCCCAGATATAGCAGTCGAATCAGCCCGTGATTGGAGGGTGCCTTTGGTTGAGTACCTCCAACATGGCATTCTTCCGTCAGATCGGGCCGAGCGCGAGCGAGTTCGACGCCGCGCATCGCAGTTTGTCCTCCAGAGCAGTCCCGGTCTGGAGCAGATCCTCTACAAGCGCGGGTTTGATGGTGTTCTCCTCCGTTGCCTTCAGGGAGTCGAGATCCCACGAGTCATGCAAGAGGTTCATGCTGGTTCATGTGGCGCCCACCAGACTGGGCCGAAGCTGTCCCACCAGATTCGGAGGTTGGGATACTTCTGGCCCTCTATGATCCATGACTGCATCGAGTACGCCAGGAGGTGCCATGCGTAACAGGTTCATGCGAACTTTGTGCATCGGCCGCCGGAGCCTCTCCATACCACAAGGTATTCCTGGCCCTTTGTAGTCTGGGGACTGGACGTTGTGGGACCTTACCCGCCGGCGACAGCTCGCCAGTGCCGGTTCATTCTGACCGCCACGGACTTCTTCTCCAAATGGGCAGAAGCGATTCCGCTCAGAGAGGTCAAATCCTGTTCGATCGCTGACTTCGTGACCTCTAACATCATCTATCGATTTGGAGTGCCTCACGCTATCCTCACGGATAACGGAACCAATTTCCGAGCAGCCGAGTTGAAGAAGTTGTACGCCAAGTATAACATCCGCTCGAACCATACATCTCGCTATCATGCGTAGGCGAATGGACAGATCGAGGCGTTTAACAAAACCCTCTCTAACATTCTGCAAAAGATGGTTGGTCAGAACAAGAAGAGTTGGCCGGACAAGCTCCCCAACGCCCTCTGGGCTTATCGGACGACGACTCGCAATTCCACCCAGATGACCCCTTATTCCCTGGTGTATGGAGCTGAGGCCGTCCTGCCCATCGAGATCCAGTTACCGTCCTTGCGCACTGCGGTCTACGACCAGCAAGCGCCGGACAGAGTTGCTGAAGCCCGTCTAGTCGAGTTGGAAGCACTGGATGAGAATAGACTTCGCGCTTTGCACAACTTGGAGAGGCATCAAAGCAGAATGGCTCGAGCTTTCAATAAGAAGGTTCGCCTCCGCTCCTTCCTGCAGGGTGATCTAGTGCTAGCCCTAAGAGCACCGATGATCCCCGGCAGGAAGCCGCCCAAGTTGGAGCCCAAGTGGGAGGGTCCTTTTGTTGTCCACAAGGTCTATCCCAATGGCGCGTACTCCCTAGCGACTATGGATGGTGAGCGTGTCACTCCTCCCACCAACGCTAGGTTCCTCAAGCAATACTTTGCCTGAGTGTCCCTTCGTCCCGCATGACGCTAAACTGCACTACGTCCGAGCTACAAGACGTTAAACTGTTCAGCATTCGTCCCGCATGACGCTAAACTGCACTACGTCCGAGCTACAAGACGTTAAACTGTTCAGCATTCGTCCTGCATGACGTAAAACTGCCACTCAAGAACTACGTGCGGCTCGATTCCCATCCTTATGGGATACGTAGGACCGCCTGAACCCTCGTGTTTCAGGCCCAGCCCCATCCTTCGGGAATTTCCATCCCATCTCGGGCCCTTGGCCCAGTTGCCCCCGGGTGTGCGGCGTATGGTGTGAGTGCGGGGCTATGCCCTCATTCACGTCGGTTTGCTCGTCACGCTGTACGCCCCCCCACGTTTGGGGATGCCTTCTGCTCCCCCCTTCTTTTTTCCTCATCGTCCTGCATGACGTTAAACTGCACTTCAAGAACTAAGTATGGCTTGATTCCCATCCTTATGGGATACGTAGGACCGCCTGGACATTCATGTTTCAGGCCCAGCCCCATTTCCCGGGAATCTCTATCCCGCGTTGGGCCTCTGGCCCCAGTTCCCCTCCTTTTTGTGCGAGGCGTATCGCGTGAGCGGGGGATTATGTCCTCATTCACGTCGGTCTACTGGCCGCGCCGTACGCCTCCCCCGTGTGTGGGACTACCTCACACCCCTCATCGTCCTGCATGACGTTAAACTGCCTTTCCAGAACTACGTATGGCTTGATTCCCATCCTTATGGGATACGTAGGACCGCCTGGACGCTTGTGTCTCAGGTCCAGCCCCGTCTCTTGGTTGATCACGGGGATCTGCCCCCCTTCGGTTGCTCTCAGGTGAGTCCTCCGACCCTTTCCGGAGATCTGTTAACATGTTTTGGGTGCTTCGGTCTATGACTCGTAGTGTCAGATTCAATCCCGACAAGTCCTGTGTTGCTTGTCAGGCCCCGCGCTTCCTCTTGTTCGAGCCTTCACTCAAAGGGATCCTCGTTAGCGGTTTGGGTACGATGCCTCAGTGCTCTCCCACCGCTCCGGGTCGATTTACCGGTGGGTCTTGGGCCGCAAATCGATATGAATCCTGCGATTGAGCGGTTGATGCTCGTTTGCTTGCCCCGTCTTAGGCTGACGCGATCGGATGTTGTGTTGCGAATGCATCAGCAACATCCTTGATCGCCATGTCAGCTCTCTCAGGCTCTGAACATTGGTTGCGCAGTCCTCATCACACTCCGCCTTTGTGCGTTGTAGTGGGATCTTGACACTCTCTTCATACTGACCTCCGGTACGCCTCTACACGTTAGGCAGACCAACCAGGGTAATGATGTCGTTCGAGGCTCCCATGATCTGAGCACCAAGGATATATGCAGATATCCTCCCTAAGGGCCATGCGTAGCTGGACCCTCGTCCCCATAAGGAGGAGGGAGTCGCCCGAACAATTGCGTTCTGGGCCCAGTATATCTGGAGGCTAGCATCTCTGCCCCGCGGGTGATGGACATATGCAGACCCCTATCCCAAGACTCTTCTCCTGGAATCGTGCGTGACCGCAGGGCTGGGTATGTTCCCACCTCCGCCGTGTCCGCCGTACCGCAATAAGCGGATTCCTCCATGGTCCGAACCACACGACCTTAAACTGTGTTGTCTGGTCCTACCACACGACCGTAAACTGTGATCGTCTTGGCCGCCCGACGAGAAACGGCACTGCATCGTGATGTCCTCCTCAGGGGACACTCATGTTGGGCGCTGGTTAATGACCACGCCATTCATCAATGCCTTCCATGGCTTGATTATTGTGGCGACGCTAGAGATTTCTCAATCACGGGCATGTCGCCGCACAAAGAAAAACCATTCATCTTTAAGGACAAACAAGAAATATCAAATGCCGCTCCTTTTGTGTGCGAGGGTCAGACCCGCACTCTTCCCCGCGCTGGTACCCGATTGTGTTGCACCGTGCTTCAAGAACTACGTGCGGCTTGATTCCCATCCTTATGGGATACGTAGGAACGCCCGGATGTTTGAAACTTCGGGTCCAGCCCCCCACCTCTTAGAGATTCCCCCTTCTCTGGGGAATCCGCCGCCTTCAGGTCACCCTCAAGGCGTGTTCCCCGACCCCTTGCCGTGGTCCACCGGTGTCAAGAGTACTCTGGTTTATTGCCAGGAGGGTCAGGATCCGCTTGGTCAGGTTTCCTCCACTTTTCAGGCTTCGTGCTCCCTTTCATTCGGACCCATCGTCTACGCCCTGGGTGGAGCCCCCGTGAACGGTTCAGACACAATGCCTCAGTGCTCTCCCACCGACTCGGGCCGGTACCCCCAATGGCCTCGGGCAGCAAATCGATATGAATCCTGCGATTGAGCGGTCGATGCTCGTTTGCTGCCTCATTCCACCAACGGTTAGTGCGATGTTGATGCTGCTTTTCCGCCACGGTCGGCAGTACTCTCATATCGTCACGCCGGTGCTCCCGGTCCTCGAGTGAATGGCCGCATGATTCACATTTCCCACCTCCCATTCTGACCAGGCGAAAACTCGACACTCTTGACACTATCCCTCAGTGCATCTTCGCATATCCAGGGGATATGACCAGATGCGGTGTACTTTGAGGTCTTTATGGTCCGAGCTCTAAGACCTTAAACTAAGATCTCTCTTTATGGTCCGAGCTCTAAGACCTTAAACTAAGATCTCTCCTTATGGTCCGAGCTCTAAGACCTTAAACTAAGATCTCTCCTCATGGTCCGAGCTCTAAGACCTTAAACTAAGATCTCTCCTTATGGTCCGAGCTCTAAGACCTTAAACTAAGATCTAGCCCCTACGGTCCGAGCTCTAAGACCTTAAACTAAGATCCTCTAGCCCTATGGTCCGATCTCTAAGACCTTAAACTAAGATCCTCCACCCTTATGGTCCGAGCTCTAAGACCTTAAACTAAGATCCCCCCTTTATGGTCCGAGCTCTAAGACCTTAAACTAAGATCTGGCCCTTATGGTCCGAGCTCTAAGACCTTAAACTAAGATCTACCCCAAATGGGGTCCTACGTCCTGCATGACGTTAAACTGCACTCTCAGAACTACGTGTGGCTTGATCTCCAGCTTGATGGAGTACGTAGGAACGCCCGGGCGTTTCGACTCGGGTCCAGCCTCAGGGATCGATAAGTCCCGCCCCTCCTCGTCGCCGGCCGTCTGGCCTGACTTCGGGTAGAGTGGTGCAGTCGTAATATTCTCCCCGATTCAGCTCGGGATGCCCCATCGCAAGGATGGGAAGCGACGGTTTCCTCGTCAGAGAGGTGCTGTCTGAGAATTGAGGTGACTCACGGCCAGATTAGTGCATCCGCCTAATACGCTTCCCCCGCGGTGGCGCAATTTTGAGAGCGTTGGATTCTATCCGAACAAATCGTCACTTCGCCCCACGCTTCGCATGCCCTGTTGATCGGGATTTCCACCCTTGCGTCTGAAGGAACCCCAAAGCGGTATTCATGATGACATGTGGTCCGCCTCCTGCAATATGAATAATGACCTTCGGTCTGTCTCTTGCAGTTGTTATGGTCGATCCACTGTCCGCCTACCGTCTTGGGCATTTCCTGGAAGGCCGATCGTTGTGGATTTCTGAATTCGGGACACGCGATTCACCCTTGCTCATTTCCCTATGTTCAGATAAAATCTCAACGCCCCTAGCGTTGTCCCGCTCATGCGTCGGAACAAGTTGGGGGGATGATACATTGATTAGGCTTGAGGTCTCCTTTCTTAGGAATGACCTCCCTCTTTTCTTTAGAAATCCAGGCCCCATTACGGATGCCTGAAGCTTGGTTAACACTCCCGCGAGACAATTTGTGGTTGAGTATGCCAAAAGACGCAGATAAATATATTGATTCATACAAATGGATCAAAATATTGAATAACGGAAGCAAAATGTTCTAGGAATGGCAAAAAACAAAGCCCCTAAGGATTAGCGTGCTGGATAAGTCTTTCTAATGCCGCTACCCTTTGGCTGGCGGCCTCCAGGGCTACTTCTCGTTCTCTGCGTGCCCTCTCCTCATCGGCGGTCGCAGCACGCAGTTCGTCGATCCTGGCCTGTGCACGCTCCCGCTCGACTTGGAGTGTGACCATCTGTTGGCCCGCCTCCGTCAGCTGTACCTGAGCGTCGATCAGTTGTGCCGATAGTTGCTCCACAAGCTCGGTACATGCTGCGACGAAGGCCTCCTTCTCTGCCGCCTGCCCTTCGAGGCGCCGGACTTCCTGTTCTGCCGCGATGAGCGCCTGCGTGCTCTTCGACATGTCCCGACTTTGTGCGACGTCGGCACGCCGGCGGCTCTCGCGCATCTTCTCGGCCATGAAATCACGGATCGTCAGATGGAGGCGTTGAGCATCAGCTCCCCCGGCACACAGTAAGCGCAGCCAGGTCTGAAGTGATCCCATGCGCCCCAGCCATTCCGATGGGTCTCGCTTGAGGAAGCGCTGGATGCACTTCCACCCCCTGCGTCGCGTTACCCGGCTATCCTCGACCGCCTCCGCGTCCGAGTCATCCATCTCCTCGGGGTCGGCAGGCCGGTAAGCAGGGAAGGCAGCCAGCAGGTCTGCTGCAGGGTCCGCCCCTGGGAGGTCCTCACGAGGGATAGGTTCCCCAACATCCGGGCAACCTTCTTCTCTCTCCCCAGCGGCGCTGACACCCTCGTCAGCCCCCAACCTCTCTCCGATGTCAGCACCGCCGATGTCCGGAGCCCCTTGATCAGCAGTTGGTGGGGCCGGCTCGGTTTGGAAGGTCTGTTCCGGAGCAGGCGGCATGTCCACCACTGGTCCACTCGTAGATGGCCCGGGTTCGGCAACCCGACGAGCCTCCAATGTTGAGATCACTGCGCGGGGCATGCCATGGTTAGTCACGGATCGTCAATGGCAAGCACCAGCAGTAAAGTAGGGAGACTTACGGGAGTTCGGAGCGTCATCTTCCGCTTCCCCGGTCGCCGCAGGAACAGTTGCAGCAGGGGACCCCTTAGCGCTTGACAGTTCGATAATGGGTGTCTGGCCCCCGCCTTGTCCTGCTGGCGCCTCTCCTACTCCTGTTGAGGACGCCTGACCGACATCCGTGTGCTCCTGAGAAGGATGGAGAAACGGGTTAGAAGCTGCATAAGAGAATGGATGAAGCAAGTTGAGTAGGGATAGAAGCGGACCTCGAGGAGCTCAGTGACATCAACGTTGTCAGAGCCGGCCACCTCGCCACTCTCCCGTGGGCTCCCCCGATGGGACCTTCCCTCAGAGCCTTCATCCTCCCCCGTCTCCTCCTCCTCCTCGGAGTCGCTACTGTCATCTTCTCCCGGCGGCATCTGTTCTGGAGCGGGCTCGAGACCGAGCATCACCTTCACCAGAAGGGATGGCTCTGCACGCTGACCACGTTGGCGCGCGTACTCGTCCATGGCCGTCAGATATGCATATTGCCGGTTGAAGTCCACCCTGTCGGTGATCTGGAGGCGCCCGACCTCTGGCAGATAGATTCCTTCTCTGAGTATCTTTCGCCAGATGACGTCGGCCCCCAGTGACTGCCGCAGGGTCCTCCTCCGCACGGAGGGACCCAGTGCCCCTATTTATAGGCGAGGCCGTGGTCCGCGCTGCGCGGAAAAGGCTTTGCGCGACCGCATCAGCCGCTTTCGCGCCCGACACCCATTTTTGCGCGCCACAGTCCCGCGTCGCCCAGGACTTCGGCATTCCGGCGTCTCCCTCGGAACCCGATCGTTGCGACCTCTCGCCGATCAGATTCCGAGGGGGGGCTTTTGTAGACACCGGAAAAGTCCGTTGTTCCCAAACGAAGCTCCGGATGCGGAAAGCGAGGTCATATTTGGAGTCGGAAGGATGTTTCGGAGGGCCCGGAGGCCTTGCGCGGAATTTCAGAGGCCCGCGCGCAAAGGTGATGTTCCGCGCGCAAACCCCCCGGGATGCGCGCAATGCGCCGGTCCGGCGCGCAATTTTGCGCGCCGCGGGTCCGCGCGACTCCCTTGCGCGCCGCGCCCGATTCCGCGCCCGCGAGGAGAATTTCGCGCTCGCACCCTGGATTCCGCGCCCGGGGTTGCCTATAAATATAAGGCGACCCCCAACGTTTCAAAGGTTGCTGGAAGTCGAAACGTCTCTCGTGCGCGCAATTCAACCCCTTCCGCGCGCAATGACGAACTTCAGGTAACCTCCTTTCTTTCGCGCAAGAAAGCCTCGGGGTCCGCCTTCGCGCGCAATCCCCGCTGGCTCCTTTCATTTGAATAAAAACTCACCCTAAGGCCTTTGCGCGCAAAAGAACCCGCTTGCGCGCAATTGCCCCCGGGGTGCGCGCAATCCGGCCCGATTGCGCGCACCCCCCCTTTCTTTCAAGTGGCCATTCGTTAAAGAATGAGCCGTTGCCCCCGCGTGCTATCCGAAGCCCGGTGTGAGCAATCTCAAGCATCCGCGCGCAAGGCACTGGCCCAATTGCGCGCCAGCCGCCCCGATTGCGCGCCGGCCCGCAGTATTGCGCGCAAAGCTTCCTTTTTGCGCGCAATCGGCCAGGGTCGTCCCCTCGACCCCCTGAGGGCACCTGCCTGCGTGGCGCCCGATGATCCTCATCCTGGGTGCCCGCACCGTGCGTTGTCTTCCCGTGCGGCCCTCCAGGTTCGTGCGAAGTGACATGCACCCATCGTCCGGCAACCTATGCCCAGCATGACGTTAAACTGCACATTCGTCCCGCATGACGTTAAACTGCGCATTCGTCCCGCATGACGTTAAACTGCGCATACGTCCAGCATGACGTTAAACTGCATATTCGTCCAGCATGACGTTAAACTGCACATCCATCCAAGCTGCACGACGTTAAACTTCCTAGCCCCCATCGTCCGCGCTGCAAGACGTTAAACTGCCAAGTGCTTCGTCCTCAACACATGACGTTAAACTGTACTTCGTCCGGCAAGACGTTAAACCGTCCGCTTCGTCCTCAACACATGACGTTAAACTGTACTTCATCCGGCAAGACGTTAAACCGTCCGCTTCGTCCTCAACACATGACGTCAAACTGTACTTCGTCTGGCAAGACGCTAAACCGTCCGCAACCTGATCCCGTGCTCCGCACGCAGGGTCCCCCGGTTTGGATGTGGCCCCCACCCGCTCGTCCCTGCAGGGATGTCGGGATTGCCCCTCTTTAGGGACGATTTAATGGGAGTGGCTTTTCCCTACGGGGGCAGGGTATTACAAACCCCTAGTTTCTCGTGGGAGGCTGCACATGTGTATCTCCATTGCGCCTCCCCACTGCCGAAGCCAGTAGAGGGTCTGACTGGGATCGAGGTGTCTTCTGCTTTCGGTCCAAGTCCCTTCCAACTGAGTTTTGCAGCATCTGGGCTGCCCCAAGTGCGTAAGTCCTGACAGAATGAACTACGTGGACTTTGATCCCTGTCTTCTATACAGGGTACGTAGGAAGCCTCCCTGAGGTCCAAGCCCACCACCTGGTCGTCCCGGTCGTATTTACGTCGGTTCGTCCATCAGTGGACCCCTCCAGGGTTCACGCTTGCGTTGATTCACCTATGAATCCGCCCCTGTGGGAGACTGCCCGTGTGTATCTCCACGGTGCCTCCCCACAGCCCCCCTTTTCCATTTCCCCTTTTATCGTCCAGCATGACGTGAAACTGTGATCCACCCGGCCGTTCCATCCCCCTCCGTGCGAGGTGGTTCGGTTCAATCCTCCGCCCGGCGGCCTCGACCTCTTCGTGAGTCGGCTTGCCGACGTCCAGCATGACGTTAAACTGTATGCCCGAACTACGTTGACTTTGATCCGTGTTAACGCGCGGTACGTAGGAAGCCCCTCTGGGGTCCAATCTCTTCACTTCATCATCCATCCTGATCCTTACCCGGGCCGCCACATCCCGGTGGGGTCATGCCACTTCACTCCACTCCACGTTACTTGGGAAGCCGCCCATGTGCTGGCCCCAGCGTCAGAGGTTCCCCGCAAGGGGTTCTGTCATCTGATCCACTTTTCGTGTTGATCGGTCCGATGCCGTCCCCGCTGGACGTTAAACTCGCGGCATACCCTGTGTTAAACACGGGAAGCTGAGGAAAACCTCAGGTGACACAGTTCCCCGCACCTAGTACGGGATGCCTCAGGCCATCATGCCTTCGAGAAGCCCTATTAGGGACGGAAGACAGATGTGCAGAGCCGCAGTGTTACGACACGCCCCCAGCACCCAGAGCCACCCGGCCTTCTCACCGCAGGTTGCTGCCCCGCCCAGACTCCTTGGAACGTCCGGGCGGAAGCAGCGTAATTAACCGGTGTCCATGAAGATATGGCGCCGGGAACGAGATTCACGAACATTCTTAAGTCTATGAGGGAGACCCGGATTAGGCGACAAGTTCCGAGGAGACGTCCAAGGAAGGAGGAGCCGACATCCCATCATCCCGGTTTCGATCAAGGAGCAGACGCCCCTGAATAAGGGACGGATGCCGCCCGCCCTTGGAAAGCGGGACTGCGGGACCACAAGCCGCGCGCCCATCCCCTCGGGTTGACGGGTGCACGCGCGAACGCGTCCTGGCGGAACAGCGTAACCCGACGCACATCCGCACCGAAACATTATGTATCACTTCATAAGCGAATTTCATGTCTTTCCCTTGATAGTGCAACCTTTCTGATTAAAAGTAACTATAAGTCCCGAGTCACAGAGTTGACTCACGCTAAGTAGCTTATGATGTAGGCCATGTACATAAAGGACTTCAGTCTTCTTTATCTCTCCATTAGCGAATTCAGTACTTCCACTACCTTTGATTTTCAGATCTCCATCATTACCAAATCATAATGTACCATCAACCTTCCTTTTTATATCCATTAATAGGACAACATTACCTGTCATATGAGATGAAATACCGCTATATAGAATCCAAGTACTAATTCTTTTTGTAGATTTGAGGTCCACCGTTACAAGGTTGGATTTCTCAATTTTCTTACTTTATTTCCATGAGACATTGGATTTAGTCTATATAACTGATGGCCTTTCAATTATCTCTTTCATGAATCTAGGTTCTTCATAGATGAAATCTTATTTGGGAGGAGAAAATATGTTTGAAATAGAAACATTGTCTTGTTGATGAGACTTGACATTTCTCGAACTTCGGTATGAGGTGTCCAAGTCCCTTCTCATCTTGCAATTAATAGCCTTATGGACAATGTTAGAACATCAAAAAAATATCCATAGAAATTTTTTCATCTAAAGGAATTAGGATATGAATTTTTTCTCCTCTGTTGAACTCTTATATCTTCTCCATTAAGATAGCTTCTTGAATCATTGTAATTAGACATGGTATGGCCCAAATGTCCACAAACCTGACACTTCAGCAGAGGAAATGTCTTCTCGCTTCTATTTGTACTCACTCTTTATTTTGTGGGATACTAGTATGAGGGATCCTTTTTCCACGAGGCTTGAGGATAATCTTCTCTTCTTCTTTTAGATTGAATTGGGGGTTTTAGTTTCATCACATCAGAAGAATTTCCCACATCACCCACTTTCAGCTTGCCTTTATTTTGGTCACCTTTATTTGCCGCATTTGATGATTCTACCTCACAACCAATTCCTCTATTTCCCATGCAGGCCTGTCTTTGATCATTTAAAATATTTTCAACTCCCTTAGAGCCACGTTTTTCTCTCTCCAACAGATCAGCATTTGAGAACCTTTCAAACTGTATTTTCTTCCTTGATTCATTTGAAATTGAATCTTTTTCATGTTTACTCCTAATAATAACAACTTCCTCCTCAAGACACTAAGTAGTCTTCGAAGTTTCCTCTAGTCTGGAGGTGAGTTCATTGATGACCTTTACCTTCTCTTCAATTATCAGCTTCATATCCACTACATCATCATTACATTCTAGTATTTTAGACTGTACATTCACCAATTCTTCCAGTCGTTCGATTTTAGCTTCAAGTTGATCAAATTATTCATTTGATTCTCCTACAATGGATTTCCACTTATTGTAACTCTTAAATTTAATCTTGATCTAACTAAAATCATACTTATGTTGCAACTTGGGATTTTCACTAATTTTCAACTAATTTTCTTCACTAGTATCTTATGATTTTTCAACAGAGGCCATTATGGAATCATGGTTCCCAGTTTTAAATTCTGGTTCTTCATCATCACCGAATTCATTATCATCTTCTTCCTCTTCACAGGAAAAAACTCTTATTCATAACTTTCATTCTAGATTTGATGTCTCCTTTCTTAAAAAACCTTTTTTGAGGCTTCTCAATGTTTTCAGTATCACTATCATCATCATAGATCTTTCTTAAGAACTGATAAGCAATGTGCCTGACTTTTCCACAATGAAAGAATGCTAGAGGTAACTTCCCTTTGAATTTCCCTTTTCCCTTCTTGAAATTCTTGGAAATGAGAGAAATAATTTATTTTTCTTCATAGTATTCACCACTACTATCTTTTGAGATTTTCAGTTTCTCCATGGATTCGATTGTCATTTCCTTGCTTACTCGAGTTGTAGCATCTTCGGGTTTGACCCTCATTTCATATGCCATGAGGCTGCTCAATAGATCATCCAGAGAAAGTTTGGAATGATCTATTTCCTCAAGGTCTGAAAACATTGAATTATAAAGGGGTGGATGTCTTTTTCATATTTTCTTCACAATGTCTACGTATTTTATTTCTTCACCTAAACCTCGAATTTCTCCAACCACTTCAGTAATTTGATTGAAGAAGGAGTCTGCATTCTCATCAGGATGAATCACCAGATCATGAAACCTATTGTGCAGGACATGTAGTTTTATCTCCTTCACTTTGATATCTCCTTCATAAATATTTTCAAGTTTATCCCACATGGATTTTCTGAGGTTCAACTCATCACCTTTTGGTAGATCTGATCAGAAAGGGATGCAGTGAGAGCATTCTGCGCTTTAGCATCAGCATCAAGAATTTTCCTATCCTTATCATTCATAGACATCCTTATTGGATCAGTAACATGTATACCTTTCATGGTGGAAAACATAACATCCATTCCAAGAGATCTTAGATGAGATCTCATTTTGTTCTTCTAAATCTGAAAATTACTTACATCAAAGAGGGGAACTCCCCTAACACTGGTTTCATTTTCCATGGCAGTATAAAACAGATCAAACACCAGGAACCTTGCTCTGATACCTTTTGAAGGACCCCGGGACACCCTGAGAGGGGAGTGGTGAATCAGGGTGTGAAATTTTTCTCTTAAACTGACGGATATTGTTCCCACGTTGGTAGATACTAGTTTAACCTTTATGATGGATATGATAATAAACAAAACATTCACATGCAATGAGATGACACATCACTTTTTACATGGTTCACCACTAAGGTATATGTCCACGGAGCATACGCCGAAAGGTTTTTGGTCGTACCAACTTCCACAATTCTTCACTCATTGTGGATTACAAAGGTTTGGGAACAATCACTCTGTCCCAGGCTCATTTTCTTTACAAATGCTCATGGATAGCCTACTGCGTCTCTCATGTCACTCCTGTTGACTCCCCATGGCTCACTGCCCTAGGTGAAGTCCCACTCAGTTTATAGAAATGAAGGTCTCTTCATCATTAAAAAAGAATGAATACTCATTTGTATGTATATGCTCTGTTGATATCCGACTTCCACCCATAGAAAAATCTCACTTTGCACCGAAGGCATCAGGCAGTCTTCCAGCTTTCGCATAGCCCCAGAAAGACTGGCGTACATCCGAAACACCTGGGGTACTTCTCCAAGACTGGCGTGCATGTTTCCAGACGGTGCATAAGTCTCGGAATGCTAGTCCAAATCAGCGCACAAGTTCACCTAAACTGTAAAGAATCGGAAATTTCAAGGATAATTATTTCATTAATTTTATTTGGAATTTTACAAGAATGCAGTTTTTGACGGCACCTGAAGCTGAGGCCCGGTGTGCCAGGAATCATTTTCTCAAGTTCGGCTCGGGTACCTTCAGTGAAAGAATGAGCGGGGTTTTATAACATTTGAACCAGTGCTCAGAATCGAATTCTGAGGGCACCGATGGAATCGCAGGGCCTATTTTTTCTTAGAAACGCCATTTATGGAGTTGCGTTTTCTCGGGTGTGGTTTTAATTTTTTTTTGGGTTAAGTTAGGAAATAAAATAAAGTGTTGCGAAAACATTATATTATTTCACTTAAGCCACTTAAATCCACTTAAAGCCACTTATTCTAAGTTTAAGCGGATAGGGTGGAACCCAAAATATCCTACCCACTTGGTAGGATATTTGTGAGGTGGGCCCACACGAACCCCAACTTTTATTTTCCTCTAAGTAACGCACCCTCAAAAACCTCTTTTAAATGAAAGTCAACTAGTTTATTTTCATAAATTCTTAACGCCCCTATTAATTGGGAAGTTATTTAGTTACCATTAATTCATCGAATTAATGGTTCGTTTCTTAATATGGAATTTCAAATTGTTGGCATAAGAATAAAATAAGACCAACGAATGTCTTTTTTCACAGGTGTGGCTTGTTGAGAGGATTTGGAGAAACTCTAAGTTATTCATCCTCCTTCGCGAAGAACGTGAAGAACGCGATGAACACGAAGAACACGAACAACGCCGAACCCTCGGAGATCGACAACGCGACGTCGTGTACCGTGACGCCGAAAATCCTCCTTTCGCGAAGTTTCTTCCACGATGATCCTTCACCGTGACAATCTTCGATCATCAACCGATTGAGATCGTCGACGTGACACCGTGTACCATAACGACGCGACACCCCTTCTATGACGCGACAATCCTCTCCTTCTGTGACGGTCAATTCCGTGACGAACTCACGTTCGACGACTACGACGAGGTAGGGGTTTTTTCATTTAAATATTTGTGATTTATACCCGCGGAGTATGATTAAACTTTTGTTGTGAGATATTTAAAACTGCTAATGCGGTGGGTGCAGACCAATGAAAAAGTCTGAACCCACCGCCCCTTTCTTTCTTGGTGTGAGAAACGGCGGACGTCGACAAAACATGCCGCATGGGCAATGTGAGGTCCTCACAGTGAAGGACGGACCCAAGGAGGGCCTTTGGCGAAGACGACGTGAATTTCCGACCACCAGAACTCGTCCGGTGGTCTACGGAGCAACCCGGCGGTTCGCCACGCTGGCACGGCGGCATCGGCGGCGGATGGCGGTGGCGCCCGGCGCGCCGCCGTGGAGAACCGCTGCGACAAAAGCCGCGACCGCAAGCTACATTCGCTGGAAAGGGTGGCCTTACGCGGGGCTGCAGCTCCATCACGCTGGGGCATCACGCCCCCCGCTCCGCTCGGCCATAACCAGCCGAGCTGACCCCCCTGACGACCGGCCCGAACCCGCGCCGACCGGGCCAGGTCGCGCCCAGGCAGGGCCGGGCCGCGCCGGCCGGGTCGGACTCGGACCCAGGTCGGGTTGACCTGGTTCGGGCCGACCCAGGGGGTTGGGTCGGGTCGGGCCGGGCCCAGACCCCCCGTTTTCGGACCTTTTCAGTCTTTTTCTCCTAACAAGAGCTACGAGCCTCCGATTGACGCACCGTCAGCAGCGATGTGATCCTTGGATCGAGATGGTCGTTTCGGTATATCTCACTCAAGGTTTCAGAGTACTTTGGGTTTGGCCGGGTTGGTTCGTACACGAAACCAACCAGGCCCTAGGAGCGGAAACGCTTATATCTTGAGCTCCGGACGTCCGATTGACATGCCGTCGACTTTGATGGACTCCTATAAGTGAGATGGATATTTTGGCTTACTACACCTGAGGTTTGGATGCAGGTGGAGTACAGTTGGGTTGGTTTTTACTTAAAAACCACCCGGGAACCTTGGACAAAAAAGACAATAACTCTCAGACTGGGCGTCTGATTGACGCGCCGTCGGCGACGTTGAGTTCCTGTTGATGATACAGAACTTTTGGATACATGAACTTCGGACTATGTGTCAGTTGAGGTATCAGCCCCTCAGCTCGTGGAGCGGACCCTCCCGAATGAGCTTGCTGTGTGCGGGAACCGTAGAGCTGCCTGCGTCTGTGACGACAATGAAGACAGTATGTGATTCCTTCGTGGGATCGGCAGTGACCACTACGGTACACTTTGGGGTACATCAACTCCGGACTACATGTCAGTTGATGCATTGACCTCAGGGCTCATGGAGTAGACCCTCCCGGAAGGATCATGCTGTGTGCAGAAACCCTAGAGCCAGTTGAGACTTGACGACTGCTGATCGAACGACTCGGTGTGTTACGGATATCCCAGTGGGAAGCGATTGGTTGTAGCAGCAAGCCCACGGAGGAAGAGCGCTTGGTTGTAGCGACAGACCCGCGGTACTCAACATAAGGTGTACCTCTGGCGGCTTTGAGGGGGAGCGCTTGGTTGTAGCAGCAGACCCACGACGGAGGAGCGTTTGGTTGTAGCGGCAGACCTACGACGGAGGAGCGCTTGGTTGTAGAGGCAGACCCGTGGTACTCAACAGAAGGAGTATCTCTAAAGGCTATGAGGGGGAGCGCTTGGTTGTAGCGGCAGACCCATGGTGGGAAGCGCTTAGTTGTAGCAGTAGGCCCACAATACTCGATAGGTGGAGTACTACAGCAGTCCAAGGTTAGAGGGAAGCGCTTGGTTTTAACATCATACCCACTGTACTTGTTAGAGAAGAAGATTACAAATAGCTTTGGTTTCAACTTCATGATCGATCCTGTGTGGGTCATTGCGGGGGTTAGTTCCTACTAATCCTTTGTGGGATCAATGGAATATATGAATCAGTGGTAACATCTGATCATATGTATCGTCTTACGAAGTAGTATACCTATGTGAGCTGAATCCTGTTTTGCTTTCCTATGTGGATTGTGTTGTGATATTTTGTGTGGATTTACGTTTTTGTTTCCTGTGTGGACTGGTTTGTACTTGGGATCAGATGTTGGAGTTGAATGAGAATTGATGACTTAGGAATATGTATGGGCATATACCTAAGTAGTGTTAGATGTTACTTAGTGATTGTATCTTTCCTTTGTGGATTATCATTGTGGATTCTGGGAGACCATCGGGGGTCTCGGGGTCCCTAATGAGTAGCTTATACTCACCCCTGCATGGTTTATGCCTGCACTATGTTGTGTTGGTTGCAGATGACGGTCAGCGCAGATCGTGGTTGAGGCTTGCGGAGCAGGACGGTACCTGGAGGTGGACCACTGGGCGGGATGTACTCGGAGTGGTCGGATATACCTGAGGAGTAGTGGAGGCTATCTGTACCCACCTTTCAGGTGGGATTTCCAGTGGACAGCTCGACATTGCGTCTTTACTTTTCAGTTGCTATTTTCCCTTCTAGTTGTACTTTACTTTCAGTTTGGGTTTGTATACCGGCCCACTTACTTTTCCACACTTACTGTTGTACTCAGTTTTTACTTAGTGTTTACTTCTACTGTGTGCTTGCTCGGTGGTGTTTATTTACTTTACAAAGGAAATGCCTTCCCTTTTTTCTGGGAATTGCTCCTTGGTGCTAGTCGCCAGCCCCTGGCCTATGGAAGGCGGGCTTGGGGTAGTCACGGCACGGGCCCCGGGGACGAGTCGTGACAAATTTGTATCAGAGGAGTTCGGTTCTACCGCAGAACTTTTGTAGAGACCCGAAGCCTGACGTACATGGATATTACATTACTTTTGCAGAATACATAATACATAACAAAAACAGACACACAAGGACCGTAATAGTTTAGTGTCTTTGGAAACTTGGAACGTAATCTTCTAATTGTGATGAATGATCTTCAACATCTCCCATAAAGATCTTCCTTTTTTTAACCTAAAACCTTTCTTTATATACTGGGGAAAAGAAAACATAAAAGGGTGAGCTCAAATGCTCAGTAAGGGTAAAAAAAAGTAATATCAATCACATCATATTCATAAGAACACAACATTTTGGAAATCTTAACCTACAAAAGAGAGCATAATTTCATAACATGGGATAAATCATAATAGTTAAATGAAATCCCAATAATCATAAAATAAAACATGAAACTTTGTGGAATACACACATAATCATAGAGAATCATTTTTTGTTAGTCAAGACTCATTTCCAAGACTATCTTAGTGGACAAAGTCCCTTTCTGAACCGAGTCACCCTCATTTCAGTCCTGTTTCACTGAACCGGTATAACCTACCATTCCAGCCATGTCTATCTCATGAGATATAAAATCTTTAACCAATGCATTGGAGGGAGATATAGGTCCCACCCATCTCATAATGATACCATTATTATGTGTGCCACAAAATCATAAATCATACATCATTGCACAACCCATGTAATAAAAATGGGAATCTTTAAACATCGTGACATCATAAAATAATTCAAATAAGATAAAATATTTCATAAAAATATTTCCATCACAACAAAATCCAATCCATGTAATAATAGGGATAGAAACATAAACCTATGTTATCTTAGATAGAAAATAATTTTGATAAAAGACTTGAAAGGAATTCTTGAGGAAAATATCATTTCTTCTTCAAAATCAATTTCTTTTCACAAAACGTCATGCAATTTTAAAAGAAAGATATTTTATTGAAAATAGTAATGAAATATTTTGGTGGATGATTTATGAAAATAAGGCTTTATAAAACCATAAAAATCCATTCGTGCCGTATAAGTTAGAAAAACATTCTTCGTACTTTTGTCGGAAAAGTCAAAAAGTACCTCGTACGAAAAATGAAAAAGATTCCTTTCATATCTTTTACTAAAAACTCAAAGAAGGATAAAAGAGGTTTTATAAAATTGTAGGTGGATGGAAATAATATTACATATTGAGGGAACATGGATATGGATGATAAAATACACCCCAGTAAATACCAATGTATAAACAATCTCGGATAAAAATGAGATTGTGATATTTTCCCTTACCTTAGGTCCGATTTGCCTCGTAAGTGTCTGAACCTCCTGTATAATGATTTAAATAATGTCATTGACTTATTACAGAATCATATTCATTGTTATTATATCATATATGGTTCACTTTTGACTTTATATTACCCGTTCTTTTGTAAATTCATGTTAAAGTAGCATTTTGGGTAAAATCGTCTCATTTATCGTTCGTGTTTTAACTTGTAATTATTCATATGATTACATAGATCATTATTACTTAATTATAGAATATAAATCCTGATTTATATATAATATATATTCAGAATATACATATATATAATGGATTGATAAATGGAAAGAAATACACCGTTCATGGAGACGGTAGGCCGTACGTACGCATGAACGCTGTTTTCGTTTCCTTATTGAATTGAGTGGAATTAAGTAGATGACATACATATATATACACATAAATCCAGTAGCTTTATAATGTCATATATTTCATTATTATTTATTATATATAATTTATAATCATTCTTAAATGGTTAACATGGTGAATGAATCTCATCGCGTCGTGGAGACGGTAGTCCGTACGTACGCACGAGCGGTGATATCATTTCCATAATTATTTATTTGAATTAGAGTGGATGATAAAATATATAAGAATCATTATGATGTTATAATAATTATTTACAGTTATTCGTTACACCATAATACCCATCCATGTAAGGTGTTGGTGGAAAAACAGATTACACCACGGCGTGGAGACGGTATTCCGTACGTACGCACGCGCGGTGATTTCAATTTTCCGTAGGATGGATAGAAGGTGAATTAGGATTGTTTCATATTTATAATAACATATCAGTATGTAAGTAATACTTATGTTATTACTTTATCATGAAAAAACTAAATAAGAAGAAGTTGAAGAAGAAAGAAATTGAAAAGATCGGTAATAGATATTACCTCTTCTTTGAAACGCCTCTTTGAATCCTCCACTTAGGGAACTAATATTGGTCTTTGAAGAAGACAAGGACCTCTAAGATTATTCTAGGTAAATAGATAAGGGATTTTGGCAGGGGTTGGCCAAGCTTGAGTGCTCAAATTGGTGTGAGGAGGAGGGGGAGGAGGTGCCCTTTTATAAGGGAGGAGAGGGGCACCTTAGGAATATCACAAAATATTATTTTATATTAAAGTCAAAATCGGTTTATAATGGTTCCAAGGGGTATTATTTCTAAGGTAAAGTGGGGATGGGTCGAAATCCTATCAACCAATAGGATTTAGAAAAGTTTAGGATATTATTTTAACCTTATCAATTAGATTTAACTCTAAGTTAAATAATTTAACTTTTACCATGACTTTTTGTTTTCTTACACTATATGGTTAATACACTTATTATAACATGCCAAAAGAACCCCAAGTTGTTTATTATTAATATATATATCCTTATCTAAGTCATTTTGCAGAACCATAGATTTTTAGGAATAAAATAACAATTAATAATATAATATTTCATTTAAAAAACAATTTTGTGTCAATTTTGACACTGTTTGATATATGATTTTTGTGAAATTCATAACAGAATTATATGTTCGAAACAAGTTGATTAAATCAATACTAATATATCATAGTAAACTAGAAAATTAGGGTAATTCATTAAAAGTCTCAAATTACATTTATTTGAGCATTTATCACATCAATTATGTTAATATTTCATTAATAAGACAATTACTGCATCATCTTTGTTTCATAATAAATGATAATTATTTAATCCCTAAAAATTTTAAATAAATTCCTATTATGTACATAATTTTATTCGTTTTCTTGATACTATTCATGTTCGAAGTTTCATGAAGTTTATCACTAGATTGAAATTATTATACTTATAAGATTTAAGAAAGTGACAAGTTGTCACATTCTTTTGTTTTAATAATAATTAAATTATTTTCATTGAAAAAATTTAATTAAATGAATCTAATCCAACGCTTAGGTGATATGGGTCGATATTTAGTCATCTAATAGGATTTTGAAATTTGTTAGGGTAATTTTAAAATATTATATTTACCCTTAATTACCCGATTTACCTTTAACTATGGTAAATAAAATTTACCGTAGTTACTATTCATAATTACCAAATATAAAATGTATCCTATTAACATAATTTGGACCCACTGATTCCAAATATGGAATCCATTTTTTAAAATTCAATACAAAAAAGTTTCAGAAATTAAATTAAAATTAATCTCGTTGTCGAATAAAAACGGGTTTTTGTTTAAAACATTACAAAAGATTGAATTGATTTAACCGACGAATTCAAGGTAAAATAAATGCTAATGACATAAATTATATTAAATGGTTAAAATATATTCTATTTATACTTTAAAAATATTCAATATTATAATTTAACCACATAAGATATTAGGATGAAAAAAGTTGTTTTTAATTAAAATATAGCGTGTTTTTACTATTCATTAAAATATGAAAGTTATCGGAAAAATATCAAAACTTTATCTAATGTAAATTTTTATATCCTGATTCAAAAGAAGAATTTTATTTTCTCAAATTGAACTTATAAACATGTCAAAAACTAGATTTAAAATGGGTGCACCATCAAAAGGCAGCAAAACTGCATTTTTTGAAAAATACTTATTTTACCCAAAAATTTTATTTTATTCTTATACCATGTTCTAGAGATGTGTAAGATTAATAATAATGTTATAAAATTCAAAATTTAGTTAATACTATTCATAACGGCTAGTTCATGACAATATTATAATAATATAACATTGTTTATTAAAACCCGGTATTGCATACAACACACGCTATCGAGGAAGGTCGTGATTGCGTGTAATGCAAACCAAGTTAGGGTTCCGTGTTGTGAAATAATCTTTCGTTGTTTCGTATAATAGAATCCAAACATATTTCATTTATACATTGAACATATATATATATATACTCAATGTTTCATAGAATAACTATTATCAAAATTGTGTGTAACACGATCCAAGAATAGTGTTGCGTATACTGCAAGCAAATATGGTGTTGCGTATAGCGCAAGGTAATCTTGGTGTAGAATACAACACAAGACATTAATGAAATTAAAAGAATATTTTTCATAAAATCTAGGGGTGTTACAACTTTGGACTCTGATCTTTTTCTATGTGAAGAAATAGGGTTAAACGTATTGGGTGTGGTTATCAGTTCGGGGAGTCCAGTGTTGGTGCGTCGGCCAATGTATCCGTACACCAGGACCTTGACTTCTGATTTCCGACTTAATGCACGAAGACATTGATTTCATGTGTGTTTCAAGTTTTCTTTGTGATTAATTTTTGTCAGCTCACCAGGTATACTGTTCTGACCGTGGCGCACCTGATTCTTTCAAGATGCCTTTTCATGGATGACCAGCTAGAGCCCAGAGGGATGTGCGTACTGACAGCCTACCGAGCGACGAGGCTTCGGTATAGGGCCCTCATACAATTGAGGCAACATCGGAGGCACCAGCGGTACTACCATACATCGGGCCACCGATGCCACCAACCCCAACAGTAGGCGATGCACCCCACCTGAGCGCGCTGCACAAGTTCCAGCGGCAGAGGCCAGCAAGGTTCCGGGGAGAGACGGACCCACATGCGGCTGAGGTTTGGCTGGAGGATGTGGTGAGAGTCTTTAGGCTAGTGGGGATGCCAGTAGACTTCATTGTGATCTTTTCTCCATCCTTCTTCAGGCAGCAGAAGGAAGGTGGTCGAGCCAGTTGTTCCAGTTTTGCGATGAGATGAACATCACATGGGAAGACTTCGAGACCTTCTTCAGGGTTGAGTTTGTGCCAGTTGCTCTACAGCGCGAGCATGTACAAGAGCTGCGGCCTTTGCCGCAAGATTTTCGATCAGTAGTTGAGTCATTTGTGGGCAGTAGAAAGATGATGCAGAGGTCCAAGAAGACCAGACCTAGCCATACGAGGAACAAGAAGTGTTATGAATGCGGCAGGAAGGGTCACCTAGCACATGTCTATCCGACCCCCCACACAATCGATCCACAGGCTTTAGAGGAGCCACCGAGGCGGAAGTAGTGGCCGGTGCTTGAGAAACAGCCGAGCGGTGGACAAGGCAGTAGACCTCCGGGGGCAGGTGGACAGGATATGAACTAGTGGATACGTCCCTTGTACTTCTAGTTCCATGTTGCTGTTGTTTTCGTGACTTTGTACTATGAGCTGTCATAATAAAAAGACACATATCTTTGTTTTCTTTCCTGTCCTTTTGTTTAGTTGATACTGAGTGGTCCTGGTTAAGACTGTTGACTTGACCCTCACTTTCGATAATTCTACTGGAGGAGACCTAGTGACCTCACACTGATGCCGACAGTGTGACTCGACCCTTGGAGGCGAGAGTGATAATTGGATCTCTTAGTAGTTACGTCGAGGCCTTACGACGTCATCCATGGCATGAATGCATCATTCAAGTCAGGATTGACTGTATTAGGCAATGGGATTGGTTAATCCAGGGGATGAGACCGAGTTTCTATTTTCGTCAAAGGATAAATTTTAGCAGCTCTTTCAGATCGTAGGCAAGGAATGTGCAAATCATCCAGGAGTGGATGAAGACTGCACAGTGCAGTAAAAAACGGGAAACTGATGCCAGTCTTAGAGACTTGGGCAGGTTAAATGTTTCAATAAGAGGATTCTTAAAGGAGAGATGAGCCTGTGAAGCAGCATACATGGAGGAAGAGCAAGGAGAGCAGCATGAGGTGGTGTACGTTTTAACATGCTACAACCACCCGCCTTAGTTGTCCCCGCCAGGATCAGGGAGCTGGAGGGTGGGGGAAGAGTGTAGGTGCATGCGGTCAGGGGGAGTGACCCAATGGCTCTAAGAATGATTCGAGGGACAGTCTGTGTTCACTAATAGCTTATGTAGTAACAGAGGTTGATATGAATCATTCCTTCCTTACACGAATCTTGTCCCAGACCTAGAGTTTCTGGTAAGCCGTAGACTTGACCCTCACGTCTAGAGATACCTTGGGAGAAGACTCGATAATCACACTTACGCCGACAGTGTGGTAAGAGCCTCGAGGCGAGAGTTTCGGTTGGAATCTCTTGGTTGCAGCATTGAGGCCTTATGCCATTGATTTGAGTATGGACTGGGAAATCACAGTTCATATACAAATTGACAGTATTAGGCAAAAAGGTTGTGGTTTAACTACGACGTCGGGATGAGTTTTCCTTGGTCGGTGAAAAGGAAACCCCAGACAGCACAGGATAAACTCATTCATAGGATGGTGTGACCGATCACTCTTGATTCGGTCAACCATACCCTCTTGGAAGTAATCTTTTTGAGTTTCAGTTCTAACAGGAATTGGAGACCTCTAGAGTTCGAGGATGACGATCACGTCCTTATACGAGTCTCACATTGACGAGGTTTACAGAGATGTGGTCGAGGCGACAAGTTATCTCCGAAGTTCAACAGACCTTTCTAGGTCCTCAGCTCGGTAGACGAGGTAGTTACCGCTTGACCCATCCACCTTAGTTTGACCAAGTGCACGACAAATACCACATATCTCAACTGAGGAGATATGTGCGTGATCCTTCACATATCATCGACCATGGGGAGCTGGAATTTGGCGATGGGGTGACTTTCACGGAGGTTCTAGTGGGAATCGAGGATCGACAGGAGTGGATACTACGAGGATGGTCGATTCCTCAGGTGTGCTTTCACTGGCAGTACGGGAACCTTCTAGTGAGCACATGGGAGCGGATGGCTCAGATGCATGCTCAATACAGCGTTTGTATCCCTAGTTTGTGTTAAATCTTTACAGGGACGTAAAGCCCTGAGGTGGGAGTAATGTAAAGACCCGGAAATTTCAAGGAGAATTTTTTTCTTAATTTTCTTTGGAATTTTACAAGAACGCGGTTTCTGACAACACCTGATTCCAAGGCCTGGTGTGCCCGAAATCATTTTCCGAAGTTTGGATCGGGTATGTTTAGTGAACGAATGAGCGGGGTTTTATAACTTTTGAACCGGTGCTCGGAATCATATTCTGAGGGCACCAATGGAATCGTAGTGCCGGTTTTTCTTTGAAACGTCATTTCCGGAGTTGCGTTTGCTCGGGTGTGGTTTTAATTGTTTTTTGGGGTTAAGTTACGAAATAAAATAAAGTGGGGTGACAACTTTATTTTATTTCCCTTATTCCACTTAAAGCCACATAAATCAACTAAGCTAAGTTGAAGCGGATAGGGTGGATCCCAAAATATCCTACCCACTTGGTAGGATATTTGTGAGGTAGGGCCCGCACGATCCCCACCATTTCTTTTCCACTAAGTAACGCACCCGCAAAAACCACTCTTGAATGAAAGTCAACCAGTGCGTTTTCTTAAATTATTAACGCCCCTATTAATTGGGTAGTTAAGTCATTACCATTAATTCATTGAATTAATGGTTCGTTTCTTAACACTGAATTTCAAATTTTTGGCATAAAAATAAAATAAGACCAATGCATGTTATTTTTCTTGGGTGTGGCTTGTTGAGAGGGTTTGGAGAAACTCTAAGTTCTTCATCCTCCTTCGCGAAGAACGCGAAGAACGCGAAGAACGTGAAGACCATGAAGAACACCGAACCCTCGGAGATCGACGACGCGACGCCATGTACCGTGACGCCGACAGTCCTCCTTCTGCGACATTTCTTCCACGACGATCCATCCCCGCGACAATCTTCGATCATCAACCGATTGAGATCGTTGACGCGATGTCGTGTACAGCGACGACGCGACGCCCCATCCGTGACACAATGATCATCTTCTTCCGCGATGGTCAATTCCGCGATGAACTCACGTTTGACGACTACAACGAGGTATGGGTTTTGTTCATTTAAATCATTGTGATTAATACCCGTGGTGTATGATTGAACTTTTTTTGTGAAATATTTAAAACAACTAATGTGGTGGGTGAGGACCAATGAACATGTCTGAACCCACCACCCCTTTCGTTCGTGGTGTGCGAAACGGCGGACGTCGACAAAACATGCCGCACGAGAAATGTGAGGTCCTCGCAGTGAAGGACGGACCCTGGGAGGGCCTTTGGCGAATACGACGTGAATTTCCAACCACTGGAACTCGTCCGGTGGTCCGTGGCATGCTGGCGGCGGAAGGCGGCGGCGCCCGGCGCGCCTCCATGGAGAACCGCCACGACTGAAGCCGCGGTGGCGGGCCGGCCGTCCCGCGACCACGCGGGACCGGTGAAGGACAGGACGCAACATCAATCTGCGTCCGCTAGTAAGGGCGGCCCCATGCGGGGCCGCGACTCCATCACCCTGGGGCATCATGCCCCCCGCTCCGCTCGGCCTTAACCGGCCTAGCGGACCCGCCTGGGGACCGGGCAACGCCCGCCGAGTCGGACCCGGACCCGGGTCGGGTCGACCCTGTTCGGGCCAACCCAGGGGGGGTTGGGCCGGGTCGGTCTGGGCCCAGACCCCCCCATTTTCAGACCTTTTTCCGTCTTTTTCTCATAACATGAGCTACGGGCCTCCGATCGATGCACCGTCAGCGGTGATGTGATCCTTGGATCAAGATGGTATTTTCAGTATATCGCAGTCAATGTTTCAGAGTACTTTGGGATTGGCCGTGTTGGTTCGTACACGAAACCAACCGGGCCCTAGGAGCGGAAACGCTTAAATATTGAGCTTCGGACGTCCGATTGACGTGCCGTAGACTTTGATGGACTCCTCTATGTGAGACCGATATTTTGGCTTAATCCACCAGAGGTTTGGACGCAGGTGGAGTACAGTCGGGTTGGTTTGGAATTAAAAACCAGCCAGGCCCCTGGGACGAAAAAACCAATAACTCTCAGACAAGGCGTCCGATTGACGCACCATCTGCAACGTTGAGTTCCTGTTGACGATACAGAACTTTTGGATACATCAACTTCAGACTATGTGTCAGTTGAGGTATCAACTCCTCAGCTCATGGAGCGGACCATCCCGAACGAGCCTGAAGTGTGGGGGAACCCTAGAGCTGGCTGCGTCTGTGACGACAATGAAGACAGTACGAGAATCCTTCGTGGGATCGGTAGTGACCACTATGGTACTTTTTTGAGGTACATCAACTCCGGACTACATGTCAGTTGATGCATCGACCTCTTGGCTCATGGAGTGGACCCTCCCGGAACGAGCATGCTGTGTGCAAAAACCCTAGAGCCGGTTCAGACTTGACGACTGCTGATCGAACGACTCGGTGTGTTACGGATAGCCCAGTGGGAAGCGCTTGGTTGTAGTAGCAGAACCACGGTGGGGGAGCGCTTTGTTGTAGAGATAGACCCGCGGTACTCAATAGAAGGAGTACCTCTGGAGGATTTGAGGGGGAGCGCTTGGTTGTAGAAGCAGACCCACGACGGAGGAGCGCTTTGTTGTAGCGACAGACCTACGACGGAGGTGCGCTTGGTTGTAGCGGAAGACCCGTGGTACTCAACAGAAGGAGTACCTCTAGAGGCTATGATGGGGAGCGCTTGGTTGTAGTGTCAGACCCATGGTTGGAAGTGCTTGGATGTAGCAGCAGGACCACAGTACTCGATAGGAGGAGTACTACAGCAGTCCAAGGTTAGAGGGAAGCGCTTGGTTGTAGTGGCATACCCACTATACTTGTTAGAGATTTAGATACCAAATAACTATGGTCTCAACATCATGATCGATCCTATGTGGGTCATTTCGGGGGTTAGTACCTACTGATCCTTTGTGGGACCGACGGCTTAGATGAATCGGTGGTTACATATGATCATCTCTATCGTCTTATGAAGTTGTATACCTGTGTGAGCAGAATCTTTTTTTGCTTTCCTATGTGGATTGTGTTGTGCTATCCTGTGTGGATTTACATTTTTCTTTCCTGTGTGGACTGGGTTGTACTTGGGCTCGGATGTTGGAGCCGAACGAAAATTGATGACTTAGGTATATGTATGGGCATATACCTAAGCAGTGTCAGATGTTACTTTGTGATTGTATCTTTCCTTTGTGGATTATCCTTGTGGATTCTGGGAGACCTTTGGGGGTCTCGGGGTCCCTACTGAGTAGCTTATACTCACCCATGCACGGGCTATGCCCGCACTACGTTGTGTTTGTTGCGGACGATGGTCAGCACTGATCGTGGTTGAGGATTGCGGAGCAGAACGGTACCTAGAGGTAGACCACTAGGCGGGACGTACTCGGAGCGGTCGGCTAGACCCGAGGAGCAGTTGAAGCTATCTATACCCACCATTCAGGTGGGATTTCCAGTGGATATCTGGACGTTGCGGCTTTACTTTTCAGTTGCTGTTTTCCCTTCCAGTTGTACTTTAATTTTATTTTTGGTTTGTATACTGGCCCACTTACTTTTCCACACTTACTATTGTACTCAGTTTTTACTTAGTGTTTACTTCTACTTATTGCTTTCTCGGTGGTGTTTTTTTACTTTACAAAGGCAATGCCTTCCCTTTTTATTGGGAATTACGTCCTGGTGCTAGTCGCCAGCCCCTGGCCTATGGAAGGAGAGCTTGGGGTAGTCACGGCACGGGCCCCGAGGACGGGTCGTGACAAATTGGTATCAGAGGAGTTTGGTTATACCGCAGAACTTTGGACTCTAATATTTTTATATGTGAAGCAATAGTGTTAAGAGTATTGGGTGTGGTTATCAGTTTGGGGAGTCCAGTGTTGGTGCAGCGGCCGACGTATCCGTACACCAGGACCCTGACTTCTGATTTCCGACTTAATGCACGAAAACATTGATTGCATGTGTGTTTCAGGTTTTCTTTGTGATTACTTTGTGTCAGCTCACCAGGTATACTGTTCTGACCGTGGCACACCTATTTCTTTCAGGATACCTTTTCACGGACGACCAGCTAGAGCCTAGAGGGATGTGTGTACTGACAGCCTGCCGAGCGACGAGGGAGTAGATTGATGGGGGGTTCATGCTGGGATTACTTCAAATGAAATCGCAAGTTCCTTATGGTGGAGTTGATTAGAGATCATTTATTTTTATTTTGTTCAAGAATAGAAATAATTGATGATTCATCTCAATGTAGTGGACTCATGAATTTCACTTAATATATATGCCTGTCATGGATTAATAAAAATCATCATATTTGGGTATTTGAAAAATCAATCTAATGAAGACAATGTTGAACATGTTATGGAATGGTTAAATATGGAATCAGATTGAGTTATCATATATGGTTTATTCTATGTTTGATTCCTTTTGATATTTTATAGATAATATGAAATAAGTTATTTATATTGTCACGATTCAATATGAAAATCATGTACATAAATTCATTTTCTTCTATCTTTCAATTTAAACATTTGATTTCATGTTCTGGATGGAATTTGTTTTGGGTTTTCTAGGTAGTTGAATGGGTTTTTCATAGTTTGGTAAAACTATTTTTTATTCCTAAAAAACTGTGGAGTATATTTGGTGTCCTATATGAGGTTCAAAGGTTCATCCCAATAATTTGTTCATCACCTCAATAACTATAATTTGGGGTATATGTTTTTGTATTGTTTTTTCTTATTTTTACACCCATGGGGACAAACCATGTTTATCCTTTATTAACCCAAAAGGGTAACATGTTTGTAAAATAGTTTTCAAAACTATGCTTCAAAATGGTGTGATATATATTCATTAATCTCATAATTACTTTTATGACCAGATATATCACATATAGACTTTATTAAACCTCCCCCATCCTATGATCCATGAAATAAGGATTCCTATTAAGTATTTTTTATATACTAGCCCTTGTGTTGATTGATAACGATGAATTAATTTACATTATATCTATGAAGATCATGTAATGGATATATTCCCCAATGTACATCACTATTTTGTATATATATATTATTTTCATTGAAAGGAAAATTAAATTGGGAATATTATCACCTAATATAAGGTATTAATCATGATATAATGAAATTTTTATTAGATACATAATGGAATTAGAATTTTTTTATTGAATAGAAATTTTTATATTAAGATATTTTGGTATTATCTAGGTAGGTGTTTCCTCTCAATTCTATTATTCGGGAAATTTATTATTTGGAAATTATTTATTATGAATTTATGGATTGTTTTCATATTTTTATCATATATCCTTAGACCTCTTCATGGATTGTGGAGCTTCTTAATTTGTTTAGAAACCAAGGGGTTTTATATTTTTTGCATCTTAAAAATCCATTGGTTTGTGATCTATATATTTTGATTCATCTTAAAAAGGAATTCTAAATTTTTTTAATGGAATGGAAAATAATTAATCAAATGTGGTTTTTTGTAAATCATTATGAAAATGGATTTTCCCCTTAATTTTATAATTGATTGTTCATTTACAAAGTTCACTTGGTACATGACTTAATCATTTACAAATCAAATTATTCTTTAAATAATGATATTATTATGTGTAATACTGTAGTAAGTGTAATGAAAAATATAATTTGAAATGGAAATTTGAATACCCAAATTGTGTCTCATGGAACACGGGAACCTAAGGTACTTAATAGGGGTAAAATAGTAAAAACAATCAGGCATGATATTCTTTTCGTAAAATTATGTATGATTAAAATAATAAATAAAAAACCTATGAGGTTAGGATACACATATAAGAGTAGAATCTCACACAAATGCCTATTTTCCTATTGTACTGTACCCAACATGGGAACATAGATATATGAGATTTTGTGAGTAACCAATCTAACCTAGAAATATATTATACTAGGATTTATATTTCATGTTGATTATCATTGATAAATGGTATTTTTCTCATGTTTTTTATATTTTAGGTTATTTATAATATTTAAAATGTATTATAATGAAAGATTTTTCACTGGATGTTTCATAAAAATGTTTTTTAAGGATTTTTGAACTGTTTTATGGGGGTAAATTTCATATATTTTGTATATAAATTATGTAAAATGATTTCATTTCCTTGTTTTGATAATTTTGAATAATATTATAAATAATATTTATGTAATACATAAATGGATTATACTAGTAAAATTTAATTAAAATATTCCCATAAATTTTGATTTATGTAGATATGTTTTTTATCTTATATATGTATAGGAATGTCCCCACATTATGGATGAGGGTTTCATTTTGTAAACAATGATGGATTTTTCAGGTATATGGTTGGATGTTGGCCCCAAATTCACGTGGAAATGAGTTTTATTTTTATTTTATTTCGTTGTTAACCATTCAATTGTTTGGATATTATTTTTTCTCATTTTTATTGGTCCTCCACTGTTTAGATCTATGTTAAAATATTGAATTTCATTTATATTTATACATTATCTATTTAATTTTTTATCCTCATTGGAGAAGAAATTGTCAAATATTTTTCTTAAATATAAAGATAATTTTGATATTCCATGGATATTATTAACATTCATCAAGCTTTTCCATGGGCCAATTATGGTTTCTGATTTATATATGTCCTTGATCAGTTCCTGAAAAATTTGATTAATATGTGGTTCCCTTATGTGTTTCTATATTTTGAGGTCATGATGTTTTTATAGATTTAATATATATTTTTTCAATATATATGATAGTTTATGAGTGTGTTCTGAGTCATATCCCATCCTAAAATCATAGTGTTACAAAGGGTAGTTTCTAAGTATGTTTCACATGTTTTTTTCGTCAGATATCTATAACTTTGTTATGTTCTCTCTACTCAAATTGAGTTTTTTTTATATTGTCTATTTAAATATGTTGATATAGTACTATTTCATTTAAGGGTCTCACTATGATTGCATATGATGTTTTTTGAGATAATGTTCACTGAATAACCCCTCCAATTGATTAGTATATTACTAAAGTGATAGTGTGAGTGGTTTATTCCAAGGAAATAATTCCATTCTTGTCCTAGATCATTCTTTAGAGGGTAAAAAAGAAACATGAGGCGATAAATATTGAGATAAATAGTTTCTCTATTAGAATGAACTATCATTTCAATTGAGGAATGATGCTCATGAATCAAAACACCAGTTGTGGAAGATCAAATTAATATCATCATGTTGTAAACTCTAGATTTTATTATTGTAATGTATAATATAATTATTAATCTTTACCCTAGTTGAAGACGATGTGACATAATTGTTTAAGAACTTTAGAATTAAGGTTTGGTGTTTAAATTTTTTAAGATTATATTTTCCTACCATTTTTCTATAATAAATAATGAAAGATAAATCAATGGATTTCATGACCTTTTAGCAGGGTGATAAGAGTTTAACATTGTATGCCATCTATTTTACTAATCTGGTTTATTTTTCACGTGAGGTGGTATTGAATGTCATGTTGATTTCCCAATTTTTCTAGAAGGACCAGTGATAAGATTACTATTTTCATTTATTATTTATGATGTTTACACCAAATTTTTAGATATGTGATAGATCATTTATTGTAGTGATTAACCATGTAAGAAAGTGAAACTTATATGGCATTCATATTTCGCCTAGTGGTAGATTCAGTAAAAACAATGGAAATAATAGAAAGTGGGATGATACATATAAATTTGTTAGTAATGGATTATAGTATTATAATTAAAATTAAACTTCTCTAGTGGCTATAAGTGGTCTGAATTGCTAGTAGTGTGGAATAACCAAACACACACAATGTTTCTCCCAACACCTATTTATAACATCATCACTTGTAGACTCTATTTTCGCATGGAAAATATATGATAGAATCTTTATACTCCTCATTATGTATCATGTTTATTTGGACCTAAATAACCTATTTTTATGTTTTATTCTTTAATGTAAAACGATTTCTATCCATATGAAGATGGAATGAAGTAGTTATATGTGGTAGAAGAGGCTCTATTGGATGGTGATTTTTCTCCCTCTATAGAGGGTGGTATTATAATTTTCTAATCTTATTTTGAGAATTCTCAATATGATAATAATACCTAAAAATCATTTATATCAACCATATTTATGAATATTTTAAAAAAATGGAATCATTGTTTATTTGATGGATGTGGTGGAACATCCTGGAATGAATGTGGGATAGGGTTTCTGAGGACCCACTTCTTTATTCTTGAGGTCCAATGTTGAGCTATTTATTAATTTATTTGTTTCTAACATAGACCATAATGATTGTTTTATCATGATGAATTGATTGATCACAAATAATTTTTATATTTATTTTAATTATTGATAGGTATCCTGTACTACCTCTAATGGGGGATGCAAAGTATTTCAAAGAGAGGGGGTATAGGGTTTATAGGTGAAGGACGTCTTCTTCCTCTAGAATGAGAGGAGGAATTATCAATCGATTGGGTACATGAAAGTAAAAAAATATAACTTACATTCTATTTCATGTCACTAGATAAATTTAAAGAGTTTAAGATACAATTTTATTCTATTAGGGTAATGTTTTCATTTTTCCTTTTTATTACCTTGAGTTGATCCTATATTAATTAATAATAAGAATGATTGAACCATTCCTCTTTGTGTCAATTATTAGTAAATTAATTTGTTAATAATTAATAACAAGTACCCTTTCCACATATTTATGATTTTTTTAATTCATTAAAATAGATAATTTTTAATGAATTGACCATTAGGGGATGTCATCATAAATGGAAAAATATTTTGAAGGAAAAATTTCTTCAAAATATTACTGAGGAAAATAAATTATCATTGAAAATATTTTTTTAAGACTAAAAAGACATATAATATTTTTAAAAAACTTGAAATTTAAAAGATACTTAAAAAATAAATATGTAATATTTAAAAATCCATTAATACATTTACCAATGAAAATTGTCTTTCCACATTGAAAAATTATTTTAAAAACATGTTCAAAAGAATTTTTAACCTTGAAATCATTAATAAATTTTCTTAAAAAAATAGAATTATTACAAAAAAAATTATTTGGAAATGTATTTGAAAATATATAAGGTAATCATGATATAATTGAGTGTTCATAAAAACGAGATATAGTATTCATATAATGAATGTTAAAAATAAATATTATATTCACATATTTAGTAAAATAAAAACTAGAATAGTTTTTAAAAAGATATGATGATTTATTTCAAAAAAATAATAGTCCATCAAGGATATCAATGTCTTATAAAAATAATATTTTAATAATATAAATAATTTAAATAATTTTTATAAAAGTTTTTTTCGAATTAAATTGATTGTAATCGATAAGATTAATATCATTTGATTTTATTTAAAAAATCCCAATTTTTTTATGGTAAATAGATTGAAAAAAGTGTAATATTACATGAAAATAACATGAATAACCTTGAATTGGTAAATAATTGAGTTTCTTGAGAGATGGATGAAAATATTTTCTTATCTGAAATATAATATTAAACAATCATGATAAACTGTGAAATTGTAACATAAAATAATTAAAACTTTAGTATCACTAAATCATTAGTCATGTGATGTAATAAAATAAATGAATAAAATATCATGAGGATAAAAAAATTCATTATATTACTTTCCAATGGGGATATATATGTATATATATATATATCTCATAATAGAATACTAGTTCATTACATTACATATGTCTCAAAGAAGGAAAATTGAGAAAAGGGGTGGTTACTATAATTTTATTAATTTAAATCATAATCCACAGAAAATAATAACATCAAATGAAATATTTAATATCATAAAAACAATTTTATTCATGATAAAAATTTAAAAAGGTGAATTATAGTCTATATAAAAAATAAACAAGTGTTGAATTTTAATATGCCTCCTAGAAATAAAAGAGAGGTTAGAAATCTCTTACCACATGTATTCTCTTCCATCACATTCTTTAGAAACTCATGTATAATAAATACAAATTTATTTTTTATCTATTATATAAATATAGTTATAAATTTCATAAAACATATTATTTATCTATTTTCTTTTATTACTCATCTATTACCAATTTCATGTTAAAGTCGTGTTTTGTGTAATAAAAACTATTTTTTGTATATCTACTGATTTTTTATTTTCGGTCCTATTACTTTTATGATGGTTCAATTATAAAAATAATTTATAAAACCACATTAATATCTTATATAATTAGTATACATGTATTTATAGTAATCTATTAATTATAGGCATAGAAAATGAAACACATCGTGCATGAACATTGTAGGTCATACATACACATGAATGTTTATTACATTTTATAAATTTATTGAATGAAAAAAATTCTATTTATCATTATGGAATAATATTTGGGTCATATATGTCACATATGTTGATTAATGACTTCATTTTTACCTTTCATGTAAATAAAGAATGAATCACATCTCTTCGCAAGGTAGTAGTTTTCTCTACACATAAGGAACATTATTTAATTCCCAAAAAATGGATAGTATGAAGGAATGTGTGATATAATATATGAAAATATATAATAATATCATAATTATCATATTAAATTAATAAATCGATCACTATTTCTATCGTTGACTATTTTTAATGAAAAAATAAAGTATATCAGTTTTCTAGGTGGTAGTATGTTATACGCACAAATGATGATTTCGTTACCCATTTTTTGAAGTGGGTATGGGTGTAGGTTATTAGAATAACATAAAAATTAATTTGTATTTAATATAATTTAATAATTATAACATAATTTTATAATAATAATTTTATTATATCGATTAATAAATAAAACTAAAACACACTTTTATAAATGCTACCTCTTCTCATAAATCCTCCTTAAATTTGTATCAAAACCCATCCTTGGTTTGATTTCTATCCAAACTAAGTCTTCAAGGATAATATTAGATATGTTGGGAAGTTTTTTGGGTAGGTATTTGTATATCCATAAGTGTTAAAATTTGTGAATAAGAGTGGATAGTGGGTGGCCTTTAATATGTGAGTTTAGTGGGACACATGTAAGGTTATAAAAGAAAAATATTAGTCACATTTTTAACAAAACTAAAGAGTCCAAATATGATTAAATTATACCCTTTTAAATGATATAATCTAAATATGTCCATAAAATATATTTTATATAAACATATAAGTCAGTTTAACACAATTTATTTCAGTTTAACCCATATGTAAACCCATTTTACCTTAATGGTGGAAAATAATATATAATTTTTAACTAATAATTTTGGAAAAAATTAAGAAAATATAAATAGATAATATAAATTATTATTATTAAAAATATAGATTATTATTTTGACAATTTCATTTAGAGAAGTGTGATATATTAATTTAAAATTATGCTCACAGACGCAATGAGAAACAATGTTTTATAGAGAAAATGTTTGAATGTTTAAAATGTTTTTATATCAAAATTCAATATAAATTTTACTCCACCAAACCAATTTAGATACATGGATTTATAAATAATCTAATGATAAATTAAACCCAATTTAATATTTTAATTTTATTTATAAATAAATAAAATTAAAATGCTATTTTAAATTAAAATTATGTATTTTTCACTACTAATCAAACAATGTAATGTTTAAAAAAAATACAAAAAAGAATCATAAAATAATTTTTATAAATATATTTTGAAGATAAGTTTTAGTTTTTTATACAGTTTTTTAATTTTAAAAAATTAATATTATTTTCGAGAAAATGTTGACAAATCTTATTTTTAATGAAATTGAGTTTCTAAAAATAAAATATGTTTTATTTTGATCTAATATATAAAAAAAGTTGAATGTTAAAAATTTGATTGAATATATAATATATAAATTTTATTATAATCTTTCACCAGAAGTTTCTTTTTAAATATATTCTTGAAAAACATGTTTATTTACATAAAAAATATTTCCTTAATATTAATGTAGTTTTTTACGTTCATTTTTTATTAATTGGTCACAAAATAATTCATTTTATATACATGTGTAAAACAAATATTTTTATAGTGCCCAGGGTTCTCATACATTAAAATTACATCATTTTTGGATAATTATTAATACATTACACTAACACAGGTCTAAAACCCATATATGTTTAGATCCAATGGACACATAAAAACATAAACTCTTGTAAATAATTGAGCTACATTATCTCCTACTAGTTTAATATTGAATATATCCCCTCGAAAAATAGCATACCCCATATTTATCTTCATAGCCTATAGAAATAAAACCAAATAACGGATGAGATCAAAATATTAGTACTGGTAAACAAGTGAGATATGTAAGATTAATCATGAGAACAAGGTTATGATAAGATTATTGTTACATTATAAGATCATACCATGAATATCTTTGATATTAGTAAATAGTCATGGAAAAATATTAGAAGATCAAAATTCATGATTCATAAGGGAATCATGATAAGAATCAATGAAATTATAACATAAGAATATAATATTGAAAAATTGAAAAATATTTAGACATATAAAATTCTCTCTATAGTAGTAAATGTTTGCTGAGAAGATTATCATAAAATTATGGTTTCACTCTTGAAACCATTATAGTAGACATGTATCACTCCAAATACTATCTTAGTGGATAATTTATTTTACAATATCGGGATCTCTCCCCATTTCATACATGTCAAAGTCATGATATATAAATTTTACCCAATGTAATGGAGGGAGATATATTTACTACCCGTCACAAAATGAAATCCTAAATATTTTAACCACAATATGAATAACATTTATAATAAAATATCATGTGAAATTATATGTGATTTATTAAATTTTAATCAATTCATAACCATTAAAAAGGAAATACTTTCATAAAAATATCATTACCCATGTTAATATATAGGTTTCATAATCCAATAACATCTGGAAGAGAAACGAGTTTCATAAAAATAAAAATCATGGAAGTGAAAGAAGTTTCATAAAAAAATGACATAAAAACATAAACTATTATAAAATATAGTATGGATGATATTCGTTGATCATATCCCCTTTAGAGAATAGGTAACACCGACTTATGTCATCTTAGATAGAATATTAATTTAGGATATCTTTAAAAAAATATTTAAGAAAATATTATTTTTTTCCAAAAAAATATATTTTTAAAACATAGTAAAATTTTAATATATTTTTTTGAAAATAAATAAAAGAATTAAAAAACAAACTTCAAACAAGATATAAGTCTCGGTGGTGGAGAATTTTGTTCATGTTGAACTCCTTAAAATAAATATTACATTCATATTGTTTGTAGATGTCAAAAGTGACTTGATCAGAAAAAACAAGTGGTTTTCAATTGAAAACATTTATTATAACGAAAAAATGTGTGTGAAAATTAATTTTCAAAATCATGTTATTGGTTTTATGAAAACTTTTTTTCTAGAAATTTAGGTTTTGGATGAAAAAATATTTCTTACTAAAGATAAAAATAATGTCATATTTTCACATGATCTTTTTTCTTCATTATCATCTATTCCAAATAGTGATAAAATTTTTCCATCACATTAAGCTATTATAAAAACAATAGGATACCAAAATATTTCATATTTAAATCTATATGGATTATAAAATTTCATCAATGCAAGCATTAACTTAAACAATACCGATAAAGGATGAAGATGTATCAAAAAACTCTTACAAATTTATTAACTTTAAATCATGATACCTCATATATAAAACAATTAAATGAAACATAATATATAATTAAGATGAAATTGGTAATTATATTACATGTCCAAGGAGATTTTTATACTCCTAGTGTACAAATATAGGTGCATAATATAATGTATTCCTTAAAGAAGTCAAACAAAGGGAAAAATCGCCTTACATATTTGGAAAAAAAATTTCATAAACCCCATGGAAGAGATATAATAAAATGGATATGAACATACAAATTGTTTTTTTATTATAACCATAGAGTAAATTAATGTGTATTATATACACCAGATAGATGAATGTGGTGATGAATAAAACATGTGTCTCAAAAAAGATAAAAATGACATATAAATCCAATTCTATGTGTCTTAGCTTTAATCATGCTCGTTAAAACCACCAATATAATAGATATAATTTTATTATATATATACATATAAGCCCATATTTATATATATAATAACATATATGATTCAATTATGACATTATATTAGATGTTTATTAAGAATTCAAGGTTAAAGTGTCACGACCCGTCCTCGGGGACCGTGGCGTGACTACCCCAAGCCCGCCTTCCATATGCCAGGGCTGGCGACTAGCACCAAAGGAGAACCCCCAATAAAAAGGGAAGGCATTGCCTTGAAACCGGTAACACACACAGTCTGAACACAACAAGTAGAAGAAACAAGTACTAAAATATAAAAGGAAAGTGTGCTGAAAGTAAGTGGTTTAGTATACAAACTTAACTGAACAACAAGTACAAGTTCAAGTACAAAGGGAAAACAACTCATGGATCATTCACTAGGGAATACTACCTAAAGGGTAGGTACAGAACTCGAACAACACATCCTTAAAGTACATCCCATCTAGTCCAGCTCCGAGCAGCCTGCCGTCTGTCTCCCCCAGCCTCGATCACTGCTGATCGTCGTCTCCACAGAACACAACAAGGTGCCGGTGAATCCCGTGTAGGGGTGAGTATAACATTACTCAGTAGGGTACCACGAGACCCCCGAAGGTCTCCCCTAATCCACTAAGGATAAATCATATTAGTAAGACATAATCATGAAGTATCAACCATCCCTACTTAGATATATGCCCAATCATATACCTATGTTACCAATCACAGTCCGGCTCAAACTCTCGAGCCCAACCACAACCCATTCCACAAAGGAAGTAAGTCAATCATCTCGATGATAACAACGGAAAGACAATAATTAGCTCACACAGGCTTAAAACTCTTGTAGGTGGGTAGAAATGATTAGTTGTAGCCACTGAATCATCTCCTCTGTCGAACCCGTGTAGGATCCAGGAACATGATCAGTAGTGTCGAACCCATGGAGGAACCCGGTACAAAAGTCATCACTGTCGAACCCACAGAGGATCCCAGTACATAATTCATCACTATTGAACCCACATAGGATCCTGGTAAAGTATCGTCGCAATGGAACCCACAGAGGATCATGAACAGTAGTAGGTCCACGTAGGATCCTATCGTCTCAGTCGCAGCCAGACATAGGGTTCCCGAATATAGCACACTCGATTCTGGGAGGGTCCGCTTCTTGAGCCAAGTGTCGATACATAAACTACCATGAAGTCTTGAGTTGATGTATCATGTAGTTCCATATCGTCATAAGTAACTCAACGCGTCCGACGGTGCATAAATCAGACGCCCGGTCTGTGAGTTATTGTCATTTCCATTCCAGGGCCCCGGTTGGTTTTTTGGTTCAAACCATCCCATCCATGCCCCAACTACATCCTAACCTCAAATGGGGTATGCCAAAAGACCTGTTCTTCTCTAATCCTTCCATCGCCACAGACGGTTCGTTGATCGGACACTCGTAGCCCAAGAAAGGGGCGATAAGGTGTAAAATGGTCAAATGGGTCTGGGTCCAGTCCGATCCAGTTGGAATGACCCGGCCCGACCCGGTCCGTACTGGGGTCCGACCCAGTTCGTACTGGGGTCCGACCCGGTCCGCGGAACCGAACCAATCTGAGAAAGTGGACTGAGATGAGGGGACAGCCCGACCCGATGGCGGCCCAGCCCGAGGGCGGCCCGGCCATGAGTGACTCGGCCGAGGGCGGCCCGCCCGTGGGCTGCCCATCTGGTTGGTTGGCCGACGTGGACTGGCGGGCCAGCAGGCGGGGCCTGGCTGGCCGACCCGCGTGGCCAGGCTGGGCACGCCGTGGGGGGGGGGGGGGGGGGGGGTGGCCCCCCCGACATCTAATGGAACCGGCACTAGGCACCGGTTCACATTGCCGTAGAACTTGAAGTGTCCCGCCTTGTGGAGCACCCGCCGGCAGTCGGCTCAGCTGGTCTCCCTTCCCGTCCACCATGGACTTTGGCCGCAGTTTCTCTCTGGCGTGGCATGATGGCGTCACGCCCATGTCGTCCGACCTTAGTGACCTTAGTGACCTTCGTGGTCCCGACTTCATTATCTAGCGCGGTGTGACGGCATCGCGCCCCTTCGGCACCGCCACGGCCTGCTTGGCCATGGCCCGATCCACCGTGTGGCGTGGTGGAACCACACTCCTCTGGTGACCCGGAGGCCTTTGCACCACCAGTTCATATCTCAGTCCATCTCTGTCATCAAAAATATGAACAACCAAAATGGGGGAGGGTCGGGCCATGTTCATGCGGTCCGAACCCTCCTCGTTACAGTGATATCGTTCGGTTCTCAAGCCATAAATTCAATGAAGTAGAATGGGTATAAAATTAAATCAAATACCCCTACCACGAATTATGTGATCAACGGCGGAGTAACGAAAGACTGACAACCTACTGAAAATGGCGGAGGAGGATGATCTCGGAGAAGACGAGTCAAGATGACGTCGTCAGCATTCTTCGTGGGTGGTGACACTTCCCATTCTTGCCCTTGTTGAAGAAGGAAGAAGATGGTGTTCATCGTTCTTCGGTGGAGAGGGGTGTTCTTCGTGGGGATAATAAAGTTCTTCAAGTTCGTCCAAGGCTCCTCTCTCAAGTTCCCCCAAGAGAATATTTCCAACCCTAAAAATAATAGACTCTCTATTATTTAAAATAGTTGGCATGAATTCAAGGAATTAAAATTAATTGTGTTACTTCACTTAAATAAATAGGTTGATTTGGCTCATTTAATTGGGGAAGGAATGTTATGAGGCTCCCCACTTTATGGAGTGTTATAAGGGGGTTAAAGATCATGTGGGACCCACCTAATAATATCCTCCCAATGGAGGTTATGAACGGGGGGCCCCACCTCCAACATCCCCATATAAGATTAAACAACCACAAATAAAAATAAAGTATCACTTTTATTTTTATTTAAATTAGTTAAAACCCCCATAAACTAACTTCCATTCACGTTAAAATGTAACTGTGGTGATGGTCTCCATAAGTGAATATCGGCACTGCGAGTTCAAAGGTTCCCTCATATTTTAATTCCGAGCACCAGTTCAAAATATATAAAATCCCACTCGTATGTTTACTGAACGTACCCGAACAAAATTTCATAAATTGATTCTGGGCACACCGGGCCTCAGAATCAAGCGTTTTCAAAAACTACGGACTCGTAAAATTCACATGTATTTAAAAAAAATCCATAGAATTTCTTTGTCTTTACATTATCCCCACCTCAGTGCCTTACATACCCATAAGCTACAACTCACACAAAGGAAACAAATTGGCGTACTAAGAACGAATCTCAGCCTCCCACTCCCATGTGCTCTCCTGGAGGTTCTCGTGCTGCTAGCGAACACACACCAGGGGAATCGACCATCCACGTAGGACCCGCTCTTGTCGATCCTCAATCTCCATTGGAACCTCCATGAAGCCACCCTATCATTGATGTCCAGCTTACCATGGTCGATAATGTAGGATGGGTCATGCACGTATCTCCTCAGCTGAGATACGTAGAAGACGTCATGCACCCAGTGCAAGTGAGGTGGAAGAACCAAGCGGTAAGCCACCTCTCCTACTCTATTGAGGACTTGTAAAGGTCCGATGAATCACGGAGACAACGTGTCGCCTTGGAAAAATCTCCATAGATCTCGTCGAGGTGAGACCCGTTGAAAGACATGGCCTCCATCCTCAAACTCTAGTGGTCTTGGTCTCCTATCAGCATAGGACTTATACCTGCTCTGTGCGGTCTTAATCCGCTCTTGGATGATTTGCACCTTCTCCATCATATCATGCACCATCTCTGGTTCCATGAGTGCTGACTCCCCTGGGTCAGTCTAGCATAGAGGCAATATGCAAGGTCATCCATAAAGTGCATCAAAAGGTTCCATCCTGAGGGTGGAGTGGTAGCTGTTGTTATACGAAAACTCTATCAAGGGTAAATGATCCTCTCAGCTACGACCAAAGTCGAGGAGGCATGAACGAAGCATGTCCTCAAGATTCTAAATGGTCATCTTAGTCTGACCATCCGTCTGAGGATGGAAGTCGGTTTTCAAGAGAAGATACATCCTGAAAGCCTCCTCCACCCCTTCCATAGCCAGGAAGTGAAATGAGTATCTCAATCAGATATGACCGTCGATGGAACACCATGAAGTCGTACGATCTCCCGCACATAAAGGCATCCCAAACTCTCTACTGAACCCTCCTCTCTGATCGGTAGGAAGTGGGATGGCTTGGTGAGTCAGTCATTGATCACCCATATAGGGTCATGTACTCGGGATGTACAAAGTGTCCCATCATAAAATCCATGGATATCCCATCCCACTTCCACTCTAGGGCCTCTAAGGGATAAACTAAACCTGCTGGAACCTTGTGATCCACCTTCACTTGCTAACATGTGAGGCATCATGAAACAAACTATGCTACTTTCTTCTTTATACCTAGACATCAGTGTTGTTGTCGGAGTTCTTGGTACATCTCCTCCACTCCTGGATGTACCGCTAATGGGGAAGTGTGGAACTCCCTGAACAGTTCCTCCAGAAGTGCTACTAGTACCATGGTACGTCCTCTGAATAGGATGATGTGCTCCCCACCTTCAGAAAATCCATCAGGTGCCTGCCCTATCGATATCTAAGAACGTCGAGCCTCACAATCAACATCTCCACGCTGCACCACCCTGACTCTTTGATGAAGTGGAGGTGTGACTATAAGAGACTGCAGAAAGGCTACTCCATCCCGATCCACAAAGGACAACTACAACGCAGCCAGCTTCTCTGTTGTCTCTCTTAGCAGCTGATTTCCTGATCTTCTACTGAGAGAATCTGCTACAATTTTCCCCTTCCCTGGAGTATATACTATCTAAAAGTTATAGTCCTTGAGGAACTCAATACAATTCCATTGTCTCAGGTTCATGTCCGTCTATGAGAAGACGTACCTGAGACTCTGGTGGTCAGAGTAGACCGTAAAACGCTCTCCCATCAGATAGTGTCACCACATATTCAAGGCGAAGACAACTACGGCTAAATCTAGGTCATGGGTGGTGTAGTTATGTTCATGATGTCTCAACATCTGAGAACCATACGTGATGACTACTCTCTCCTGAATCAAGACACACCTAAGTCTAGTCCCTGATGCGTTACAGTAAAATACTAACCCAATGCTATCCTCTGGTAGCCTCAATATGGGCGCACTAGTCAACATCTTCCTCAGCTCCTGAAAGCTCTGCTGGCATCTCTCTAACCACATGATGGGTTTCCCCTTCTTCATCAAAGGTGAAAGCGGTGCTGCAACTCTGGATAAGTCTGGCACAAATCTCCGATAGTACCCTTCCAGTCCCAGAAATCTTCGTACCTCTGTCACACTCCTGGGTGGGTCCCAAGAAAGTACTACTTTGATATTCACTGGATCCACTAAAACTGTAGCCTCTGATATGACATGCCCCAAAAAGTGTACCTCTCAGATCCAGAACTGGCACTTTGAGAGCTTACCATAAAGCCAGTGCACTCGAAGTGTGTCAAGTATTACGCGAAAATGGAAGGCGTGATCCTCCTCGGTAGCTGAGTAGATCATAATGTCATTGATGAAGACTACCATAAAGCGATCAATATATGGCTGGAAGATACTATTAATGAGTCCCAAGAACACTACTGGTGCATTGGTTATGCCGAATGGAATAACCGAGAACTCGTAGTGGCCATACCATCATCTAAAGGTTGTCTTCTGCACATCCTCATCTCGTACTCTAAGCTCGTGATAGCCCGACCGAAGATCTATGTTCGAGAACCAACACGCTAGATTCAGTTGATCAAAGAGGTCGTCCATCATCGGAAGTGGGTATTTGTTCTTCATGGTCACCTAATTCAGGCGTCGATAATCAACACATAGACGCAACCTCCCATCTGCCTTCATTGCGAACAAAATCGGGGATGCCCAGGGTGAAACACTGGGTTAGATAAATCCCTTCCCCTGCAAGTCCTACAGTAGTACCCACAGCTCACAATGCTTGGCGGGATCCATACAATATGTTGAAGGAGATATCAGTGTCGTCCTAGAGTATAGGTCAATGTAGAAGTACACCTATCTATGAGGAGGCAGTCCTGGATCATCGTCAGGGAAAACATCCGCGTACTTGTCCACCACAACTTGAAAACATGGACACCGCACATCAACCGCTCTGAGAATGAATCTAGCCAAATGATGTGTGATCGGCTTCCCCCTCCACTGGTTATGTCCATCCTATGCTACAAAGGATCACTTCTCATCGATGAAGGTAAACCTGGTCCAATCCGTGTGGACACACTGCACTTTGCGCCTAATACAGTCAATTTGTGCATGAACTGTGGATAACCAGTCCATACCCAATATGTCATCGTAAGGCATTGATGCCGCTACGAGGAGATAATATCCGAAGCTCTCACCTCCAAGAGTAAGCTCACACTGCCAGTACCAGTACGTAATAATCGAGTCTTTCTCGTAGGAGTCTCTAGCCGTAAGGATAAAGCCAACTGCTCCATTGGAATCTCCAAGATCCGAACAAGGGAAATGGAAATAAAATAATGACTCACACATGTGTCTATAAGTACCGCATAAAGGGTGGAGTAGACACATATAGTACTTAGAATCATCTCAGGTGCGTTGTGGTCATAGGCCTCGACTACCTGGAGTTGTTCCCGCGTCTCTCTGCTAGATCCCTTCGGTCAGGGTGGACCTCCTTGTGGTGGTGGTGGTGGTAGAGCCTCGAAACGTCATCCACCACCTGCTTCTCGGCTAACTCTTCTTCCACATATGCCTGCTCTCGGCGGACCACCACAGTCGAACCTCTGACTCTTCCTAGGAGGTCCCTCTACAATCTACAACTCATCTGCATGGGGTTTCAGGCAGTCATGAGCCATGTGTCCCTGCCCGCCACATGCATAGCACTACCTTCTCCTCGTATGGTTGGCTCTATATCGTGTGCCTCACATAACCGAAAATGTATCCTGGGGTCGCCCAACTGATGGCCTAGTCCACGTGGACCTCTGCGACATCTGTCTACTGACAGCTATAGAATACTCTGCTATGTGTCACCTAGTGTTGGGTCTCGCTGCTGGTGACTGATCAACAAGAAAACACTCCACTAGAAGGGCTCTCTCCATCACCCCTACCTGCATCGGAATGATGAGGGAGATCGTTGATGCCCTAATCTCATTACTGAATCCCTGATCGATGGTCCGGGCACTAAGGAATTGTTCTCATACCATATCCATGGAGTAGTGTGAGAGGTCAGTGAACCTTGCTATGTATTGTTCCACCGACATGCTACCCCACTGTAGATGTAGTGACTCCTGTATCTTCACTGCATGAAGGGTGGATAGAACAAACTATGACCGAAAGAGACTCTTGATGTCTAACCATAGTAGCGATGCCTCATCTTACACCTGGAGCATCAGGCTAAACTATCTGCCAGCTTCTTCATGCAGGAGACTTGAGGCAAGGACCACCATGAGGTCGACAGGTGTCCCTACCAATCTAAAAACTATCACAACAGCCTATAGCCAATCCTCAGATTCCTGTGGATCCGTATCCCCCCAGAATGTGAGTGGCCTCTGGCGGTTGAACTTGTGCAATGCACTCAGACAGAGTGCAATTTCAATTGGTTGAGCTAGTGGTATCTGTGGCCCAGTGGGTAGTGGTACCACTGGTACCTCTGCTGTGATGGGTCCCTGCACCGAGGCCTCGTCGCTCGGTGGGCTAGCATCTCGTATGAAACTCGGAACCCTAGATGGTTGCCTACATGGGGCCATCCTAAAAAGAAACAGGTGAACCACAGTTATAACAATATACCTGGTGAGCTAACATAAAGTAATCATGTGGAAAATTTTTCAAAAGAAACAGAAAAGTAATAAGTGTTTTCATGCACTGAGTTGGAAATAATAAGTTAGAGTCATAGTGTATGGATACATCATCGGCCGCACCAACACTGGTTTCCCTAAACTGATAACCACACCCAAAACACATAACACTATTGATGTTAAAAGAATCAGAGTCTATGTTCTACAGTAGAACTTCCCTTTGATACCAATTTGTCACGACCCATCCTCGGGGTCCGTTTCGTGACTACCTCAAGCACGCATTCCATAGGCCAGGGGCTAGAGACTAAAACCATAGGTGAATCCCCGATAAAAATGGAAGGCACTGCCTTGAAACCTGTAACACACACATTCTGAACACAAGAAGTAGAAGAAACAAGTACAAATATAGAAAAGGAATGTGTACTGAAATTAAGTGGGCCATTATACAAACCCAACTGAACAACAAGTACCTGTACAAGTAAAAGGGAATATAGCTCCTAGATCATCAATCGGGGAATCCTACCTGAAGGGTAGGTTTAGAATTTGAACAACTCATCCCCGAAGTACGTATCTTCTAGTCCAACTCTGAGCAGCCTCCCGTCCGTCACCCCCAACCTCAATCACTGATGACCATCATCTGCACATAACACAATAAGGTGTGGGCGAAGCCTGTGTATGGGTGAGTATAACAATACTCAGTAGGGGACCCCGAGACCCCCGAAGGTCTCCCAAAAACCACTAAGGATAAATCAATGTAGTAAGATACAATCACGAAGTATCAAACATCCCTACTTAGGTATATGTCCATACATATACCTCAGTTACCAATCACAGTCTGGATCCAACTCTCAAGCCCAAGCACAACCCATTCCACAAAGGAAGTAAGTCAATCATCTCGATGATAACAACTGAAAGATAAAACAAAACTCACACAGGTATACAACTCATGTAGAGGGGTATAGATGATTAGTTTTAGAAACTGAATCATCTCCTCTGTAAAACCCACATGGGATCCTGGAATAGTATCAGCGGTGTCGAACCCATAGAGGATCCCGGTACAGAAGTCCTCGCTCTCGAACCCACGGTGGATACCCATACAGAAATCATCATTGTCTAAGAGACAGAGTATCCTGGTACAATATCATCACTATCAAACCAACGGAGTATCATGGTACAGTAGTAGGTCCATGTAGGATCCTATCATCTCAGTCACAGCCAGCAATAGGGTTCCCGCACACATCACACTCGATTCTGGGAGGGTCCGTAACTCGAGCCAAGTGTTGATACATAAACTACCACAAAGTCTCGAGTTGATGTGTCCCGTATTTTCATCTTTTAATAATGAAATCAACGCGTCAGACAGCGCATCAATCAGACACCCGGTCTGTGAGTTATTGGCATTTCTGTTCTAGGGGTCTGGTTGGTTTTTAGGTTCAAACCAACCCAGACATGCCCCAACTACATCAAAACCTCAAGTGGGGTATGACAAAAGAATTTTCCTACTATAATACTTCCGTCGCCAAAGACGGTTCACCAATCAGACACTCGTAGCCCATGATAGGGGCGAAAAGCTATAAAATGGTCAAACTGGTCTGGGTCCGGTCCGTCCTAGTCGGACCGACCCAGCATGACCCGGTCCGTACCGGGGTTCGACATGTTCCGAGAAAGTGGCCTAAGCCGAGGGGACGGCCTGAACCGAAGGGGCGGTCCAGCCCAACGACGACCTGGCCCGAGGCAGCCCGGCCCGAGGCGGCCCGACAGAGGTTGGCACAGCCGTAGGCGGCCCGGCCTGCGGGGCCTAGCTTGCCGACCCAGGTGGCCAGGCTTCCCATGCCATGGTGGGGGGGGGGGGTACGACACCCCCCGGCTTCCAAAGGAACCAGAGATAGGCACTGGTTTAGAGTGACGCGGGACCAGAAGGGTCCCGCCTTATAGAGCGCCCACCGGCGGCCAGCTCAGCCAGCCTCCCTTCTCGTCCGCCACAGTTCCTCTCTGGCACGGCGCGATGGTGCCGTGCCCATGTCATCTGACCACTACGGACTTCATTGCTGGGGATTCTTCCTCCGGCATGGTGCGACGGCACCGCACCCCTCCGACATCGTCGCGCCCTACTTGGCCGCGAACCGATCCACCGCGCCACTCGACGATGCCTTGATCCTCCGGCGACCCTGCGACCCTTGCGCCGCCGGTTCTTCTCGCGGTCCACCTCAGTCGTCAAAAAATATGAACAACAAAAAAGGGGGAGGGTCAGGGCATGTTCATGCGGTCTGAACCCTATTTGTTGCAGGGATATCATTCGGTTCTCAAACCATAAATTCAACGATGTAGAATGGGTTTAAAAAAATCAAATCCCACTACCTCGAGTTCGGTGATCAACAACGGAGTCGCGGAAGACGGACATCATTTTGTCAATGTCAGAGGAGGAAGAGCTTGGTAAGGCGAGTCAAGATGACGTCGTCAGTGTTCTTTGTGAGAAGCGACGCTTCCCTTTCATTCCCCAGTTGAAGAAGGAAGAAGACGATGTTCATCGTTCTTCGGTGTAGAGGGGCATTCTTCGTTGGGAGAATAATGTTCTCCACATTCTTCCAAGGCTCCTCTCTCAAGTTCCCCCAAGAGAATGATTCCAACCCCTAAAATAATAGACACTCTATTATTTATATCATTGGAAAGAATTCAAGGGATTCAAATTAATTAAGTTAATTCACTTAATTAAATGGGTGGAGTTGGCTTATTTAATTGGGGAAGGAAGGTGAAGAGGCTCCCCACTTATGGAGAGTTTCAAGGGGGTTAAGGCTCATGTGGGCCCTACCTAATATTATCCACTCAAGAGAGGTTATTAACGGGTGGACCCCACCTCCATTCTCCCCTTGGAGGATTAAACCGCCAAAAATAAAAATAAAGTAACACTTTTATTTATATTTAAATTAGTTAAAAACCAAATAAACTAACTTCCATTCACATTAAAATGCAACTGCGGTGATGGTCTCCTTAAGAGAATACCAGCACCGCGAGTTAAACGGTGCCCTCAGATTTCAATTCTTAGCACCGGTTCAAAAGATATGAAATCTTGCTCGTATGTTTACAAAACGTACCTGAACAAAACATCAGAAATTGTTTTCGGGCACACCGGGCCTTAGAATCAAGCATTGTCAGAAACTGATGACTTGTAAAATTCCCATGTATTTAAGAAAATAATTTCCATGTAATTTTTGGGTATTTACATTATGTTACCTTTACAGGGAATAAGTGCATTCTTTCTTTCCCATGTTTAGCCTTTTTATAATTTGTTCTATTACATAGGTCATGAGTTCATAATATAGATAAATATTGCCATCATATAAATATCATATATATTATTTGAAAAATTAATTTGAATAATATATAAATTGTAGATGTAGGAAACGAAATATAATGCTCTTAGTGATGGATGATCGTACATACGTATGAATACTGTTTTAATTTTCATATTAGTTTAAAATAAATAAAATTATATGATATATTATAAGTAAAAAATATCCTTTATTTCATATATATCAAATTTTTAATTAAAAAAATCCGTAACTCATTCCATTTAAATTATGAATGAATCACATCACATTGTGAGGTTGTAGTTCATTGTACACACGAATGAGGTTATTGTATTCTCACAAAATGGAAATAATGATGGTATGTGTTATATAAGATTTATAGAATAATAATAAAAATATTAAATTAAAAATTATCATATATAAACTATAAATATATCATTATTCTCAACCTTGATATTTTTAAATAGAATAATTATGACACATGTTTGTGAGGTGGTAGTCTTCCATTTACATGAATGATGACAGTGCATCCCATTTGATGGAACTGTGTAATGTTAAAGGTCATAACCATAACATAACAAAATATATTTTTATTTAATAAACATAGGTTATTTTATAATAATGATATAAAAATAAATTTATGTATTTGAGGAATAAATAAAACATAAGGGATTGCTGGTAAATGTTACATCTTCTTTGGGTATCTTCATTTGGTTTTTACAAATAGAGATCCTTAGATTAGTTTCTACCCAAAAGAATGCTACATGGATTATTGTGGGGTAATTTCAATGTGATTTATATAGTTTTAGAATGATAAAAAATTATTCATATGTGTAAATAAGTGAGTGGGATAATTTTATATTTTTATGGAGGAGGAGTGGATTTATAGTAAATACAAAAAGGTAAACACTATTGGGAGATATCCCTTACGTCATGTGTAACACCCCATGTTTTTATGGACATTTTTTCTCGAATAAATTATGTTTTCATTTATGTCATGAAATGCATTAATTCAGACATTCCATTTACAAGGCACTGATTTGAAAGATGTCACACAGAACATCGACTCTACATAATATTCATAGAATATCGATATGTAGTATGTTATATGCAACAACGATATTTATTTGAAACATCATTTTAATGTTACAATTATGTAAATGTGATAATTATATCATAGACATTTAACATAGTTATATGAATAGTAATTGTTAATTTTCATATATTTTTTATAATTTTATTTGTAAATAAAACATATTGATAATGAAATATATAATTTCTTGTAAAGCCCTTATGTGATTAAAAATATCATTTTCTCAAATGAACACATTTTAATTTAAATCTATGAAAAAAATTAATTTTATACAAATTTATAAATTAAAAATGTATAAAATAATAGTAATTTTGAATTTATAATTTATAAATTATCATTGGAATTTTTCTTGGATTTTATGAGAATCATCATTTATAGATGAATAGTGAAAATACAAGTTTCTAATTCAAAAATTATTTTTTTTATAATTTATTAATAAGGATTAATTATAATTTAAATTGTTTTAAAATTTTAATTAGAGAATATTTTTATAAATTGTAATAATTTAGGTCATTTATATCAATTTCCCTTTGAACATGATAATGAAAACTTAACCACCATTTAAATGTTTTTACATTATAAACTAGAATTCTCGACCCGACTACGGGATTATTATTAAATTATGTTCATCAAATTATTTCATTATAATATGGAAAAGTGGATTCCACATTTGGAATGAAAAATATTAAGAATTTATAAATGTTCTACTTAGTTTCTGTCAAAATTTATTAGTCAATGTAATTAAAATTAATTACACTGATTAAGGTAAAATTATGCTTAACTAACGACAAAAACGTAACATCAAGGCCCAAAACAAAATATAAATATGATAAAAAGATATTTTTTGGGCATATTTCGACCTTATAAAACATTCTCATGAAATTTTGTCAGTATTGGATCGAATTGAAACATGAAAAATTTGGGTGGAGTCCTCTTTTCAAATATTTACCAGAGTGCCACCCCTCCATCCTTATAAAATCCCACCACCTCTACATCTTCATCACATATCTAAAACCAATTATTTTTCACCATTATCTACCATATATAATTCCCAAATTCAATATATTCCCCCTATAATCCTCCCATAGGATAGGAAGAAATCCAAGGATGTTGTTTGGTACAAAACCAAAGGAGTTGCCTGATTAAGAGGAAACACCTTCACTCAAACCCCATTCTTTTATTTAAATTATCCACACCTAAAAAATCTTTATTAATTGATTGTATTAAAAATTATACTAAATATAAATGATGATATTAATGATATGGGTTTGACCTAAACTGACCCACACGTCTATCTAATGGGCAGTGAACTTATTGTTTACGTGTATAGAGAACTACCACCTCACTAACAATGATTGTTAATTTTTCCATTAACACCGCTCATGGTGGAAATTATGATAGAAAATATATTTATATATGTAATATATTATATTGATTATGTAATTAAGATTATTTATTTGTTTAATTTTTATGTATTGGTTTCCTTTCATTTGTTGTAAATACGATAATTTCGTTTGACGAAGTGTGGACTACCACCACTCAAAGCGATGGGATTCCTTCACACAATACAATGAATGTATTAAGGATGATTTTTGTGAAATTATATGATATATAAGATATAATAATGCAAAATTAATTAATTATATATATACATATATATGCACATATGTATTTTAGCGAAATTCTTCCAATAAGCCAATAAAAACGAAAACAACATTCATGCAAACATACGACTTACCGTTTCCATGAACAGTGATTTCAAGTTCATAAATATTCATTTTATATATTATTAAAATAAAAATATATACAATATTTATTATATTAATATTATTATTTACATTATATAAATATGATATATGTATAAGTTTTAAGGATTTAAAAAATTAAGACACATGTGAAGAACAAATCAGATATTACCCAAAGTGAAACATAATAATATGAATGCTAACAAGAGGATTATATAAGTTAATAATAAAACAATATGTGGTATTTTATATAATTAAATAGTTATCTAAAATTTTTATAACATATTTATATTTATTATATAGGTGTTTTGAAATGGTAAAATTAGATTAAAGACATAACGTAATGGAATTTCATCTCACTATTATTTATGTGAGAAACATATCATTAATCAGTACTCACATATTTTTTTGTGTATGTAATTATCATGAATGTATCATTTGTAACTTAAACATAAATTTAGTTGTATTTATATAAACATTTTATTATCTTTATTTCATGGTGTTTATGACTTGGATGTTACCAAATTGGTAAGATCATTTTTTCTCAATTTTCCTCCACTGAGACACAATGTATTATTATACAAATAATTTTTTATAGAGGTATATATACTTCCATTTAACAAGTTATATCATTAAGATAATTTTTTTAATTATATTTTAGTCTTAATTTAGCTTCATTTTCTTACATGTAGAGTATGATACCATCTAACCAGGTGATAAGAGTTTATTAAACCAATCTCATTAATTTTAAAGATTGTTTATGATAATATGTGAATTAATGAAATCTCAGGATACTTCAATAAATAAATCACTTGAATTTTTTTTCGTGTATGATTATTCAATATATCATCCTATTTTAGTAAATTTTATCCACTCTTTGGTACATAAGATAATGTTTTTATGTAAAATAATATTGTCTCTCTTCTTAATGGACAATCTATTGTATTTAGAAACCATGTTTTAATAAATGTTTCTCAAAAATTGTTAAAAAAGTTATTTGAAGGCCATTTTTATTGAAAAATGAGTTTAAAAACGTTTTATTTTTCTCAATACATCCCTTGTAGTTTTTCAAATTTAATTAGAAAGAAAAAAAATTCAATAGATTTCATGCCTTAAAAATCATTTTTCCATATTGAAAATGATATTTTCCTCCTAAAATGTTTTTAAATGATATTTCAAAGTAGTTTCCAATCATTGAAAACATATATTTGTGTTAATAATTCCATTCTATGAAAATTAGTAAATGTTTTCATTGAAATTATTTCTATGAAAGGGTTATATTTTGATCAATTAATGTTTATGAAACACGTTTCTCACTCACAGGTAATATTCTTTTGAAACATGCTTCATCTCATAGAATATGTTTATGATGAAAGTATTATGGAACCTATATTTTTTATGTAGGCTATGATATTATAACTTGATTATAATACCCTTTTCATTTCACGGGTTATGAAATGGTTATTTATGATCTTGTGGTACATGTACGTATGATTTCTCTGTGAGATGGGTGGGACAAATATCTCCCTCCAATGCATTAGGTAAAGAGTTATATCTCATGAGATTGACAAAGATGGTCTAGGTATTGAAACATGAAAACTATGATGTCCATGGGAGTGAATCATGACTACAAAGATGGGTTGAGAAGTGAACTCATGCTACTAAGATGTCTATGGGAGTGAACCATGACTACCTATGCGGCATAGATAGTGAACACATACTACAAATATCTTATTGGAAGCGATGACTTGTATTCTATGGAAATCATATAATATTATTATGTGTCTTCCACATGTCCATGTTTTATTCCAATGTTATTATTTCATGTAATATCTTCTTTATTTCTATATGATTTATGAATTTTAAACATCCATGAAATATTACATGATTCATGAATTTGATATTTCATATAAAGGGTATGATCTTATATTTTAATGATCATGTCAATATACACAAATGGTTATAATTATTCTAAAATCCTTATTTACCCTTACTATGTATTTGAGCTCTCCCATTTTTATGTTTACTTACTCAGGTTAGAATGATATGTATAATGCTTGATGTGTATATGAAGTGTTCAATTAAAAAATAATATAATGGGTGATGATATATCTCATTTATGTACCAGTGTTTATGTTTCAATATTTCAAATAGAACTATACTAGTGTGGTCTTTGGGTGTGTATTTTTATAATTTTTTTAGTATTACACAAATGTTATATAATACTAATGTATGAAAAGTGAGGCCTGATATAGTTAAAATCTAATAAATGTTTTAGTAAACCACTATAATCTAGGATAATTGATAATTGGTGACAATCCAAAGGAAATTTCGAGTAATAATCATAAGGATATGGAAATGTATATGAAATTTCATGTAATTTTTTTAATGGGAAGAATATATATAATCCTTAAATGACATCCATGTATGGATTCTATAAGTGGATGTGGCTATGTAATAGATTTACTTATGGGCAATAACTTTAACATGTTGTTCCATGTCAGACTCATGGTAATTGAGTTCATGAATATATCCCTTATTGCACACATAGATTGACAATCCTAGGGGAAATTATTTTTTATATCGAAAAATCATCAAGAACCGCCATGAATGATTTAAATATACTCTTCTTAAAAATGAATATCTATAAACCTAAATATTCTAATATTATGTAAGGTTTCATAATTTGTACATCCTATAATTGAAATTTGATGATTATTTGGTTCCATGATATGATAACTATTTATCACTCTATGAATTTTAGTTTTAGTCAATGGTTGGAACCCGAAGGAACTATGTTAATAATGATTATGAAGGAAAATGAAGCGATTTTCCTCCTAATAAACCGAATACTATGGGAAATGTAATGAAACCCCTCATTTATATTCTCACACAAATTTATAAAGCTATGAATCATGGTGGAATTATAAATGATAAAGGAGGGTACATTATTCTGTTGAGTCTTTCATGACGAAACACCCACCTTATTTATAAGGGTCTTATGAATCACTTTTTTTTAACAATGGATCTGTAATATTTAAAATATATTCCACATTCTTGAGTGTTCAAGGAAAGAGAACATAATTCTAGTCATCTATCAGTTAGAATGTGAAGCTGGAAAGTGGTAGAATATAATCAATATTATGAGTCATCAAGATGATATTGAATCCAAGGATTGTTATGTGTTCAGGGGAATATTTTTAAAAATTTATTATCCTTGGATTTTTCATAACATAATGGACAAATATTTACTTGAGTTGATGTAATGGGATGATGAATATGTTGGTACAAATGATGTTATTTTCATTAGACTTGTGATTTACACTTCAGGAATTATGATCTATCCTAAAAGTAATGTTGTTAGGTTATTTAGTGGCATAAAGGCATGTCTTAAAATTTTGTTGGAAATAAGCGACTTTAGTAGCTATGAAGAACTTTTTTTTGTGAAATCAAGGTTAAAATGGAGGTTGGAGTATTGAATAAACCCCATGGTTTTGATATGTATAAGAATATTGAGTTTAAATAAAAATATAAACAACATGATGAGAAGAAGATGAGATTCCCTTTATTCTCTTAGTATGGGAAGATGGACTATGTAAAAATCCTTATGGGGTATCATAAATGTTTTCAATGTGGAAGGGAAGTCCATCAGGCAAATTTTTTCCAATGTGATGGGATAAAGTAAGCTATTGTTGTAAATTGGGAAACGTATCATGGAATGCACCTCCCATGATTTAATGGTACATGTGTAAGGGGAACATGCATTATGCTAAGCACTACCCAAACCTAAGGGATAGTAATGATTATCGATGTAAAAAATACTTAACCCAATGTACAAGGGGAAATATCAACTAATATCAATTATTGAAGAGGTTTTCAATAACGACGTGATGAAATATTCACATACCATCCACTCAAAAAATTTTAAGATAATATTTTATTCGATATCTACCAACTCTATCAAATATAAAAAAAAATCTAAGGGTGTTATGTTTTAACCAAATCTATTAGATGTGTAATTATTAGTGAAAACCCCAAATGATATGATGATTTCTTCTCAAGTATATGATTCCTCTCTATTTGATGTTTTAGGAAATGCTCTTCCTGTAAATCATTTCATTCACCCTTTGGTTGAATGTGATGTCATCATTGGAAATGATTGTCATTATCTGCATATATTCCACATCAATTATCGAGGAATTGAATTTCTGCTTGATATTTCAAACCCTCCTATGGTAATCCATCAATGTGATTATATTTATGAACTTCCAATACATATTAAATCCAGTGTATGGGTATTAATACCAATTCAAAAGGGTTGATTCTCTCAAATTTTTGGGGAGAAAATCTACGTTGATAATATTCTTATTTTTTGGATATTATTAATATCATTCTGTATCTGTTTCCTATCATTCAATAAAATCACCAAGATGAGTTATCAAAAGAACTCATATATGTTCCGACATTAATTTCAAATACTCATTATATAATTTCCCTGATTGATTTATAGGAATTGAGGAATAAAATCCTTTAAAACATTGTTATGGGATTCATTCATCCATGTTTGTCACCTTGGGGTGCACATGTTTGTTTTGTGAAATAGAATGATGGGTAAATACATGTTTTCAATGATTACAAGGATTTTAACAAGATCACGATCAATAATAAGTATCGTATTCCCCATATTAATGACTTTTTTTATCAAAATCACATAGTTCAATAATTTTCCATGAATGAACTTCATTCTGAATATCATTATTTGAGTGTTAATAAGGAGTATATTCCAAAGATGAATGTTCATACAATGTATGGACAATCTGAATATATAGTGATGACTTTTGGTCATAATAATTTATCTTTAATCAGCATATATTTAATGAATACAGTCTTCATAGATTACCTCGATTAGTTTTTTGTAGTATATATTAATGATATAATTCTATAATCAAGGGGAACTTAAGAGCATAAATGTCACTTGATAATTATACGAAATACCCTATGGTTGGAGAATCTATATGAATAATTTTAAAAATTGTGAATTTTTTAAATAGAAGATTTTATTTTTTTGTCGCATAATCTAATGAGATGGTATAAAAGTAGAACCATCAATGATGGGGGAAATTGAATATTTTCCTAGACCAACCATGGTGATAGAGATCAATAGATTTCATTATTCAGATATACATTATCGATCATTTGAGGAGAAATTCACATGAATATCTAATCTTCTAACAAAGATAACATGGAAGGGTTTCTAGATCCACTAGAAAGATGAATGTGAAGAATATTTCAAGGAACTAAAAGGAAGGTTACTCAGGGAAACTGTTCTTACATTACCATATATTGGAGAATGGGTTTTAATCTATAACGATGAATCCAAGAAGGAATTGGAATGTTTTATTATATATAATAACATGGTTATCACTTATTCCACATTATAGTTAATAATTCATGATAAAAATTACACAACTCATAATTTTGGAGTTTTTAGTTTTAATTTTCGATTAAAGATATAAAGTCATTGTCACTATAGATAAAAGTGTGATATATATATTGATAATAAAAGTATGAAATATATATTCCCACAGAAGGAGTTGAACATGAACCCTAGTAGATGAAAAGAATTTGTAAGGGATCATAACTCCTCAGTACGTTACGACCCTAGGAAAGAAAACAAGGTGGCAGATGATTTCAGTTAGAAGGATTTTGCTTGCTTATATATGATGAGAATAAAAAAAAGGATCAAATATTTTTTGTTTTCTAAAGGATTCCTCCTGAAATCCTGAGGTTAGAGTCAACTCATACATTTCTCAAATGAATGTTCTTCTATCCATCCATGTGATGATTAAGGAGGCATGTAAGGGAGATGTAGAGATGAAAAAAATGTTCTAAATGTTCCTGAGTTTAACATTGATTCATATGGAATGAAAAGGTTTCGGAACTATTAATGTGATCCTACTGTACTGGATTTGAAGAAGGAGCTGTTAGGGGAAGATCAAATATCATTATTATATATTCATGCTGGATGAATTATGATGTATATGGACATATAAGAATAAAAATTATGTGATGGAATGTATAGAGATAGCATAGACTTTCTATATCATTGTTTTGTACGACTATAACTTAAGAATGAAAGATAAAATTCAAATGGGATGTTTCATACATTACCCATAACTGAAAGAAAATGGGATAACATCACTATTAATTATTTTGTTAGACTAGAAAAAACATCAAAAGGGTTTAATTCTATACAGGTGGTAGTCCATCACCGTAAAAATTCATCACACTTCATCGCTTTTAGAGAATACTTCTCTATGTATCAGTTGTCTATGATATACATCAATGAAGTAGAAATTTTTCATGGTGTACCACATTCTATAGTATCAGATCAGGATCCTAGGTTCACCTCAATGTTATGGAGATGTCTTCTACACTCAATTATTATATAATTTAGTTTCAACACAACATATCAACCTCAGAAAAATGATCAGTCTAAAAGAACAATTCAACTCCTTTAGGATATGTTGTGATCTTATTCGTTAGATTTCAAAGGGGGTTGGGATCAAAAAATTGTTGTATTTGATTTTCTAAAACAAAAATAACATTCACTCAAGTATTTAGATTACACCATATAAAGCCCTTAATGGGAGAACTATATAGATTTTACATGTTAGAATGAATTTGGATAAATAAATATACTAGAACATGATATCTCTAAATAAATGGAAGAGAATATTAGACTCATTCAATATCATATCAAGGATAGTCAAAGTCAGTAAAAAAATTATGTTGATAACTGATGGAATGATCTTGAATTTGGATTTGGTGAAAAATTCATTCAAGGAATCTCACCCTTGAAGAAGGATGTGAGATTCAAAAATGTGGTAAACAATTCCCTAGTTATATCAGTCCACATGAGATTCTTCATCGTATCATGAAAATAGCCAATCCCATAGTACTTCCACCAAATATATATGATGTAAATGATTTTTTCGTTTTTTCACTCATTATTTTGTAAAAACCTAACCCATCACATATACATATCTTCGATGTCATGACACTAGAGAAGAATAATATTTACAAGGAACAACCAATTCAAATTCAAGATAGTATAGAGAACGTTCTATGAAACAAGACCTCTCACCTGGTCAAAATATTGTATATAAATTTCTAGCTAGATGAAGATATTTGTGAAATTGTGGATATGATTAGTCACATGTATCATAATTTTATACTTCAGTAATTAATTTCTATTGTGAAATTCATTTTAATCCAGTTGAATGTAACATCCCATATTTTTATTGGTCTATTTTAGAATAATTTAAATTGTGATTTTTGTCTAGTAGTGAACTAAATAAAACATTCCTTTCATAAGTAATGTACTAAAATAATGTTACATAGAACATAAAATCAGCATACGTTAAATAGAAAATCAACTTGGAGAACGTTAAACGCATCATGGATGTTTCTACCGAATACCATTTTGCTGTTTTATTTATTTAAATTTCATAATTATAACCAATCCATTAAACATAGTTTCATGAATAGTAATAAAAAAATTTCAAATATTATTTATGATATTATTTTATAAAAAAATCATATTTATAATTAAATATATAATTTTTGGTAATGTCGTTATATGTTTAAAAATAATATTTTCTCCAATGAATTGTTTTGTCTCCTTCTATGAAAAAAATTAATATTAGAGACATTTAGAAATTTAGTTTCATAAAATAAACATCATTTTTGAATGAAATTTTTTTGAATTATCCTATCGTGATTTTTTGGTGTTTTTCTGAGAAACATCATTTATGGATTAATAGTTTAAAAAACAATTTTTAATAAAAACACCTTTTTCATCTAATTTTTAAATAAGGAAAGGTTAAATTTAAAATTATTTTCAAATTATAATTATAAACTTTTTTATCAATTATTATAATCCAATTCATTGAGAACAATTTTAATATGAACTTGGGTATAAAAATATTGAAATCTTTTGATTGTATTTAATTTAAAAACCAACATTGTCAAGCCATCTATAGGATTAATTTATAATTAATTTCAACCAATTATTTGATTATAATTAGGAAAACATGATTCCATATTTATATGAGTTATAATTTATAATTTATAATAATTTCAACATAGTTTTTCCCAAAAATGGTTAGTGAATGAAATTAAATTAATTATATCAATTAAGGAAAAATTAAGAATAACTAAGAACTAATCCATAACTTTAAGGCCTAATGCGACAAAGAATATTTTAAAAAATCCAATTGAGGGATATATTTAGAACCTATCCCCCATTTTATCTACTTTTTATAGTTATTGGATCCACTAAAAGTAAGAAAAATTTGGGTGGAATCCTCTCTTCGATTATTTAAAGCACTCCCACTCCTTCAATATAAATAGAATCCACATCTCCCTATTCTTCAAACATATTAGACCACATAGTTTTGGCCAAGATCATTCCAATAAAAATTCCTAAATCCCAACATTCCTCCTAAAATACTCACCTTGTAATTAATGAATCCCAATGAATCCTTTTGGTACAAACCAAAATGAGTTACTTGATTAAGAGGTAACATTTTCCCTCAAGGTCTTTCTTTTATCTTCATTCTACATCCCTCCCAAACTCTTTAATCAATGATTTTATAGAAATATACATATACTAAATATAATAGGGTATATATATTATAATTTGTATACCTAATGATATAAAACCTCTGTTTAATGGCCAATGAACATAATGTTTACGTGAATCGAGAACTACCCCTCCCAAAATGTAGATTGTTCATTTTTTCCTTTACCACCTATAATGGTGGAAATAATATTATCACTATGTTTATGTATTTAATGTATTATATAATTATTATTCTTAATTAATATTATTACACAAAACTTTATACATTCTATTTTTGGAAAATATGATAATTTTTGATAAGAAAGTGTGGACAATAGCTCTTTCAAGGCGATGTGATTCATTCACACACTACACGGAATGTATTAGTGATAGGTTTGGTGAAAATATATGATATATATTATATAATATTTATATTGTAATAATGATATATATACATTAAAAACACATATTTCATTTACATAATTTCATTCAACACGATAACAAAAATAGAAACTATGTTCATGTGTACGTACAACTTATCATCTCCATAAATCTTGTATTGAATTTCATAATTTAATATTCTATAGATTATTATATTAAATATATATTAAATATACTTTTTATATACCTAATTTATTAAATTATGTAACAATGATATAAGTGTAAAGACTAAATATATATCAAATTAGGACACATGCGAAGAACAAACCAGATATTATCCAAAGTGAAAACTTAACATATGATTTTTTACAAGAGGGTGATGTTAAGTCATAATAATACCATATGTGGTATTATTTATAATAACATGGTTCTATGAGACATGTATAAAAAAAATATATTTATTTAACAGTTTTTTTAATCAGTATGATGAGATTCAACACATAGGGTTTTGGAATTTCATCTCACTTTTATTTCCATGACAGACATGCCTTAATCACCACTCACTTATTTTGTGAAATGTATGTACTACACATGGATGTATTATATTTGTATTTTAATAAAATTTAGGGTTATACACATATCAATTTTATGATTTTTATTTTATTTAGATTATGTTCCAAAAGTTACCAAATAGATAAGATAGTCATGTCTCGATTTTCCTTTGTTGAGACACATGTTTTGTTAAACACCTATATTTTTTCAAGGTGTGTATATATCCATTTGATATGTTATATCATGAATATAATTTTTTTCATGATATTTCAAGGTTCATGAAATTTAATTTTCATACATGGAGAGTGTGATTCCATGTTATTAAGTGATATATTTAATTGAAACAACCTCATCGATTCTGATGATTGTTTATGATTATGATTCAGTTAATGAAGTGTCATGATCCATATCTCAAGAACACCCAGTACTTTTATTATACTCTTTTAATTGAATAAATACTAAAATATTACTTCTATTATTCCACTATATGGTACTTAAGATACCATTTTTATGTAAAATCAGAATTTCACTCTCTCAGTAGGAAATATATTGTATTCAAAAACCATGTTTTAAAAATTGATTTCAAAAGATCATTAAAGACATTTTTCAAGGGATAATGTTTTTAAAAAAGTTTTTAGCTTTAAATTATTCATTAATATTCATTCAAATATATTTTTAACTAATAAGTATTTCAGAAGGTTTTATGTTTTAGAAAGCGTTTTTCATTGCAGAAATGATATTTTTTTGGAAGAATTTCTTTATATGATTTTTAAAACATAATTCCCATGTAATATAACATCCATTGGTGTAACATATGTATTTTTTGGGAAATTATTCAATATTTCCATTAATATTATTTCTCTAAATGATTTATTTTTTCATTGCATGATGATAATGAAACATATTTCCCTTTCATGGGTTATATTCTTTTAAAACCCGCTTCTTTTCATGGGTTATGATTATGATGAAATGATTAAGAAACATCTATTTTTACATAGGTTATGATATTATTACATGTTTATAATACCCTTTATATTTCATGGGTTATAATATGGTTATTTGTGATCTTATGGAACATTTATATATAATTTCACTATGAGGTATGTGGGACCTATATAACCCTCCAATGCATTGGGTATAGATTTGTATCTCATGAGATACACTATGATGGTCTTGGGAATGATCCTTGACTATTAGATAGACATGGGACAGAACCATTTCAACTGACATGGTATTATGAGTGAACATATACAACTAAGATGGTCATGGGGGTGAACTATTACTACCAAGATTGTATGGGGAGTAAACCTATAATACCACAATATTCATGGTAGTGATGCCTTGGCTACTATAGGAATCATATTATATTATTATGTGTCTAACAATATTCTATATTTTATTCCCAAGTTATACTTTCATGGATAATTTCCATTTTTTCTTAATGATTCATGTCTTTTTCACTACCACTCTTTATGCCATGATTCATGTTTATGATCTTCTATATGTATCTTGTGATCTGATATTTTCATAATCATGTTCTCATATCCTTATGATCATGATTATTCTTATATATCTTATTCGTTTACCCTTACTAATCTTTTTAGCTCACCCCATTTTTGTTTCCTTCACAAGGTTATAAAGACATGTATTATTTTTTATATATCCTAGAAGGGTTCAATTAAGAATATCCTTGTGGTAGAAGATGTAGATTATTTATGTACTGGTGTTTATGTTTCCATGATTACAAAGGCACACGAATAGTATTGTCTTTGATAGTGTGTTTGTATAACGTTTTAAGTATTCTGAAAATTATATGTCATGTTATTGTTAGAAAAGGGAGGGTTTCTATATCTATTGCCTCCAATAATGAACCGTTTTTTATAAAAGAGGTTATATAGTCTAAATTTGGCCAGATGGTTGGGCTTTTTCATATGTAGAGCCATTTTTACACCTTTTATTTTGAGTTTAACCGTTAAGTAATTATATTTTAACCTTAATTAGTGTAATTAAATTTAATATTTATCACTAAAAAATTTGGTAAAAAATAATTTTGACATTAATAGGCATTATAAATTATATTGATTCTAAATATGGAATATATTTTTCCCAAATAAATTCAAATAAGTTCCCAAAATTAATTTAAAAGTAGTCCAATAGATGGGAATAGATAACGAATTATTATAGTGAGAATTTTTCAATGTCCAAAATGATTTTATATCCAATTTCAATGTGAAATTGATTTTAATATATTAAAATAGATGTATATATTTATAATTATAATAATTGTAAATTTATATAATTTTTTAAATATAAATTAAATATATAAGTTTATTATAATAAAAGACAATTATAAATAAAAAATCATAATTTTCTACTATTCATATAGAAATGAAATATTTTTTGAGAAATCACAAAAATTCTCCTTAATAAAATTTTATATTATGAATTAAAAAATGATGTTTTTATCAAATTTAGTGTCTAAATTTTTGAATTATCAATTTATTTATTTTTTATAATATTACTTAAAAACAAATTCATTTAATAAAATTAGTATTTTTAAAAAATATAGATTTTACCTAAAATAATATATTTAATTATCAACATTTTATATTTATATAGAAAAATTATACATTATGTTTAAAAAAATAACAATTACTATTTGTATTATTTTGTCTATTGAAATGGTTATAACTATCATATTTAAATAATTATAAAAATAAAATTTTAATTCATAGGAACTCAGTTCTATATGAAACACAATCTAGATCACTGCTACATGTAGAAAAATATTTACACGGGGTAGCATAAAACAAAATATATGAAAAAAATTAATTTACCTTAAAAAGGGCCATTAAAACTTGATTCTTTACATTCTACCCCATCAAAATTAATTTCTCCCTCAAATTAATCACAATTGTACAATAAAATTAACATACTTCTTCGTCATCGTATCTTTATGTTCCCACATAGCGTACTCAGCATGGTGATTGTTTCACCAAAAATTGACCAGGTGAGTGGTCTTATTTACTAGAAGATTCTCTATATGATAGACATATGAACTAGTTGTTCCTCTTATGAAATATATTTCTCCACTAGTATAGCATCTAATAATAGTACATGTGAAGGGTCAGGTATTTAATTCACAAGGAGAGATACAAATAAAAAATTATAGACTTGATTGGGGTTTTGTGGAAGCACTCTGAGATATGATACCATCCAAATATGAAAAATAATTTTAAAGGGACTAATATACCTAGGTCTTAGTTTACCCTAACTCCCAAATCTCATAACCTTATACTAAGGATATATTCATAGAATCCCCTTCTTTTCATTATCAAATTTGTAAACATGCTGATAGTTTTCAATATAAATATGATTCCAACATCGAGCTCCATTGATATAATTCTCAATAGTCTTAAATGTTTCATTGATTTCATTATCTATGTCTTTACCCAATAGATTTTATTTTACATTTTCTTTTTAACATTTGGTAGATTTAAATTTATTTCCATATACGGCTTTAATATGAGAAATTTAAATTCTTGAGTGAAATATATTATTGCAAGAAATGTAAACTAGAGGATGTTCTTGATCCTAACATTGTTTTACATCCTGACGACATATCCCAACATATCCTCTAGAGTTTGAATTTTACATTCAGAATAACAATACATCTGAAGATGATAAGAAGTGATGAAACTCAATTCTATATCAAGTGATTTCTTATGAAATCTCCATAACATTGAGGTAATCCTCAGATCCTAATCTGATATAATGTATTTTAATACTCTTTAAACCATAACACATCATTAATGTATTTATTAAAATTATTTTCCAGAGATATTTCTTCTATAATAGAAATGAATTTTGTATAGATATTAAATTGATTATCTTCTACCCATATATCATTATTCCTTTTATATGTTTTAGGGATTCCAATGACAAAATCCATAATGATGTTCTCCCATTTCCTTTCTAGTATGGGTCGTGGAATGAACATTTCCTTAGAATTTTTTATTTTAACCATAACTTTATGGAATACCAATAATAGAGATTCAAAATCAATCATACCTATTTAAAAACCATCCCATTAGAAAATATCTGTCAAATAAATATACTTCTTTGAACATACATAATGAATAGAAAATGAATATCTATTAGCTACCAATAACAGCTCTGTCATTAGATCTGGGGTATTTAGTATTCATTCGTAGTTCATGGACTTTACCAATCCATCATGATCATAGTTATACTCTGAAACATTTTTTACCATCATTGATGTTATATATATTCATCATGTGACACTAAAACATCACTAGATGGTTGAACATTAAATTGGTAAATATAATAGGTTTCACCCTCCTTTATGATTTATAGGACCATCCATTTAAAACCTATAAATATATGATCATTGGTGACCCTTATCATAGATTATTATTCATGATCTGTTTGACTCAAAGAATCATCCACCTTGTTCTCATTCCCAATTTTGTAATATATAGAACCATCATAATCCAGTATTATCTTTAACCATCTTTTTTGGTTCACTTTCGACACCATCTTGGTGAATATATACTTCAAATTTTTTTATATTTATATATACGACACTAATCTTATTAATGATAATTCAAATGTATCATTAATAAATAATACTACCACTGATAACCCCAAATCATGGGTTGGTTATTTTTTCTAAAGATTCAACTATTTTCATGTTTCATATACTATAACTATATTATTATACATATAAAAACATATGAATCTATTCATGGATGGACACTCAATATTAAAAACATATATCCACTATGAGTTAATGTAAGAATTGGTGGTAAGACTAAAATTATATGTATTTCCGTGAAATTTTCTTCATATTCATATTTTTAGAGAAACATGGCTCACTTAATAGATTTTGTGGTCATAATATTAGGTAGACATGAGATATTATACACAAATGATCAATAATGTCCTTTTAAACCATTAAATATATGGATCTCAATCATCGTGGATGGTCTATTCCAACATTTCATAGCCTGCGACCTTGATGGATCTACTGTTATACCCTATCTTTAAATTATATGACACATAAATTAAACCTTTTGTGGAAAAAAATCACAATTTATATATTTTTCATATTATTTCTTGTTTTTTGTGTATTTATTAAAATTATCATGATTTATTCACTATATTCCATTATTTTGGACTTTATAATAACGTGGTCTATAAAGACAACAAAAAATTGATATGTATAATATATATATATAATATTTCATTAAATAAATGAATAAAAATGGGGATTAGTAAGACTATATAGAATCAATACATATTCATAGTTTTTATACCTTATATGAAATGTTGTATCGGGTATATCCTAATTATTAACCCCCAACTAATGATAGGCAGAATAAATGTTAATCTTATAAAATAATTGATCCTATTAGTGTTGGTTAGGCAAGTTATCCATACATGGTAGTAGATACTTGGTCTTAATCATGATCTTTTCCAACCCCAAAAAATAAATGAAAATCACATTGATCCTTGTTTCTTTTTCTTGAAATGAATAGGTGAACCCCATGGTGACACAAATTGTTTAATGAAACCCTTATCATGGTTTTCAGGGATATTGTTCTCTTATTACAATAACTCAATTAGAGCTACTCAATTGGGATTCATTGAAATCGGTGTGGAACCTGGCATGAGATCTTTTAGGAACTCAACTTCTCATTTTGGTATAATACAAAAAATTATTTCGTATAGAAATCGACAAATTGATGAGTAATAGTCATATCATACATTCTATATTTCAACCCAATAATTTGATTTTTTGTGCCTTATTAATAGAAATAATGATCCATACACTAGATGTAATATGTAAAGGATGATTTTATGTATCATCATATTGATATTATATCATAGGTTTGTTTTCCATATGACACATAACATACCATTGTTTAATATTTAAGAGGGGTTTATGTAGTGAAATCCAATACACGTGTAATATGACATCATATTCAACCATATAAATAATAACATGATTGAGTGGACGAAAAATACAGAAAACATGAACATGAGAGGAATCATACAATTGAGATGTGATTATCATGCCATATTTCGATTTCACTGCTGAATAAAAACAAAATAATTTGGGTGGAACATTAATAACCATATCAAATTCATTATATAAGAAATAGTGTCTAGATCTAGAGTCAAATAAGAAATTATCATTTTTTTGAGTGGATTGTATGTTTACCTTTCACTGCATTTGTTTTAAAACCCTAGTTAAAAACATTGATATCATAATATTTTCCTGTATTCCTAAATTTATTAGGTTTCAAATGTTGACCATCATTATTAACCCTCAGGTTTGGGAACTTGTTATCATAATTTGGATACACATTACACTTAAAGCACTATACTAGATGTGTTTAATTCTTTTCATCTTTCTCTCTATTTGAAAATGTAAATTTTTTCCCTCAATTTGGATATATGATTCTTGATGTCTTTCCCTTACACACTTGAAACATTTATTATTATTCTTATGAAGATATACTTCATTCTTATTCCCTTATAAAGATAATAAAGTAAAGTGCATCTTCTTCTCTACATGGTTTTTTGATTTTCCATTGAAATCAAAAAAAATATTCTTGTAAAATCAATGAGATAGATATGAAACACAAAAAATCCATATCAAAATGGATAAAATAGTACACAATCACATCATAACTATTGAAGTTTCTTATATATATGTTTTTTTGATACATGGTTTTAACTCACTAATGAGTCAATTAACCATAATTTTATTTTAGTCGATAATACCCTTAGTATACACCATAAGTATTATAAAATTTACCATATAGGATCCATCATATTCATTATACCTTGAGTATAACTCATGAGACAGTTTCTCAATCATTATATGAAGAACAAGTGGATCATACTTATTGAAGAATAATTTCTTCAACTCAGCCCAATCTATGGATTCGATTTCATATTGATGCCTCATATTCATGATTTGAGTCCACAAAAGGTATGACATTTTTATAAATGATATAAATATTAAAATGAAATATTCAGGTTCATAACACTAAAGAATGGAAAATATCTTTTCATTGGTACTGATCCATTCTTCAGAAACAAGAGGATCAGATGTTCTTTTAAAAGAATGTAGTTTTTGATTCTTGAATTACTCAACATAACAATGATCCCTCTTTTTCTTGTTTTGATGTTCAACCTGATTCATTGATTTAGTAATTTTTGTGAGAATTTAAATGAGGTTTTCATTCCATAAATTATATAATTTGGATTATCAATAGGACAATAATTGAATTTCCCTTCACCCTCATCTTTGACATGGTTCCTTCGGGTTCCAACCAACCAATATAACCAAAAATCGTAGTTTATGAAACAATAATCATAGTAGAAGACTTCCTATTCGTGAAAATAATTATAAGATTTATAAATTTTTGAATCCTTCAATGAAACAAAAGTTTTATCTGATTTCAGTCATAAAAACTCTTATTTAGATATTTTAATGGTTTGTAATTAGTTTGTGAATTCCCAATGAATATCATCTGAGAATTTCACACTAGGTGTGTCATAAGGCCCATCAGCATAGACAATTTATTGATAGATTCTATATCAAAATAGTGTTTTTGGTATTTTCCACTAGGTATATATATTCTTAATACACATCCACTTGTAGTATCTATAAATGGGTGGTTTCTGAGGAAACTAATTTCTCTATCTTTTATAAATAATTCCAATACAATTTCCTATACATTTACATATCCATATACTTATCCTTTGAGACATATTTTAGGATATCACCATGTAATTATCATCCTAATTTCCAATGGATAAATAAACATTCTATCTGATCCAAATTATATTGTCTCCGGATTCTCATAAAAATACATTAAATCATTTTTTAAAATATTTAATATATTACATAAACACACACCAAAATACCTAATTAGTTTAGTGCTAATGGAAACTTGAAAACATAAAGGCCAAAATATAATTCAGATACAATATTTCTCACGAGGTTCTCTATGAATATAACCATTATAATGATCATCTTACATAATACATAATATTATATATTAGACAAAGGGAATGTGATAATGGGTGTGCTCAGATTCTATGTTAGGGTAAAAAGGGAGACATGTAAGGATAATCATTAGAATAAGAGTATGAGAACAATATCATAACATTTGGGGGCCATACCATGCATATAAAAGAATGTAATAAAGGGTCACAAAATTAGAATTTTATATTCATAAGTATAAAATCATAATGGAATTCAGAGAATAATCTTTGAAATCATACCATGGTTATAAAACACATCATTTTGTAAAACACATAGATATATAAAAGGATTTCCATAATAAAAAATAACACTTCCAATACTATCATAGTAGAATGGGTTCACTTCCCAAATCATATTAGTAGTGAAGGATCAATCCACAGACCATATTAGTGATCAAACTCCATTACTAAACCCAGTTCACACCCCATTCTATCCATGTACGTAATATGATATATAAATCATTACCCAAATTCATTGTTGGGAGATATAGGTCCCACCATAATGAATGAAATCATATATATGTGTGTGCATAATGTTCATATACATTAATAATATAATAACACATGAAATGAGAAGGTAATCATAAATATTTCTTGATATCTTGACCTATGTATAATATAGAGGAATCACAATCATAACATTAACAATGAAATGAAACAAGTTTCATAATAATATATCCCATAGAAGAGAAATAGGTTTCATTGGAAGAGAACCCTTGTTATAGAAATATGATCCATTAAAATCATATCATAAAAACATAAACCATTTATAGAAATAATATAAAAGGTATTATTGGGTCAAATACCCAATAAGGAATAGGTAACACCAATGCATTTCATCAAATATGGAAATTAATATTTAAATATATTTAAAAAGCATTACATGAAAAATTCATTTCTCTTCATTGAAAAATAATTTTTGAAACATATTATATTTGAAAAATACTTTTATTAGAAAAATAAATTTGAAATTTTATAATGGAATCTTCAAAGCAGTGATTGTTCCTAATGGCAGATAATTCTTTCCATGTCATACATATGAAAACAAATATTTCATTAATACTATATGTAGAAGACCAAGGTCTTGATTACAAAATGAAAAAATGATTCTGTTTGGAACTATTTGATTAAATGTTAAAACAATGTTAAATATTATTTTTTTAAAATAATTTTAGAGAATTTTGTAATATGTTTCATTAAAACATGGTTTTGTGACAACACATATTTCTAATTAAAGAGAAAATTAATGTAGGATTTCCTTAATACATTTTCTTAATTATATTAAGTACCAAAGAGTGGTAAAATGGTACCCTTACATGAAAATATCAATAATAATTGCATGAGATAAAAATTACCAATATTTATTGAGATATTAAATTTAAAATTTCATACGTTGAAGAATAAGGTTAAAAATCCCAATAAAATATAATATTATAGAACTAATCTATTACCCGTACGGAAACATTTATTCATAATCACCATAAGAGAATAACATATCATGAAAAATAAAATATCATGAGGATGAAAAAATTCATAAGATTACATTTCAAATGTTCTTTATTCACATGTTGTGAAATATTATATGCATATAACAAAACATATGTCTCAAAGAAGGGGTTGTAAGGAAAATATCCCCTTATCGCCTTTGTAATGATTCTACCTTAAACACCATAAAAAAGAGATCATAAAATTGAAATCTAAATACCAATAATTTTTTGTCGAATAATCATAAATTACTGTAGTTAGGAGTATATACACCATATAGAATAATGAGGTGGTTAATATTTCATGTGTCTCTCAAAAGTTAAAAGTGAGATGTAGATCCCCTACTATATATCTTGACACTCATCATACTAGTTCAAAAGCCATTTTTAATAAAAATAAAAATATTATAAATTTATAAAAAAACATTATTAAAATATAAAATTCCACATATTATTTACTTATGGATTTATAATACACTTTTTTTAACAAATCCACGTTATAGTTATGTTCCAGGTAATAACCATATTGTATTTAATATATGTACTAAATTTTTAATCCATGCTCCCTTACATAGATAATGATTTAAAAAATATCTAGAATAATTTTCCACGATATAAAATATAATTCAATTAATTAATTATTTCAATACGTATTTATAATATTTTATAATTGATTGGTGTAGGAAATGAAATACATCATTCGTAGTGATGGTAGGTTGTACAAACACATGGATACTATTTTCATTTTGTTGTTGGATTAAATGAAATAAATATATATGATATATTGTCATTATAAAACCATATTTATGTCATATATATCACATATTTTTATTAAAATAGTCAATAAAATGTTCTATTTAAATCATTAATGATTGACATGACTTTGCAAGGTGGTAGTTTTTCAAACATACAAATGGTGTTATTGTATTCCCATAAAATGGAATGCATGAAGGTTTGTGTGACATTACAATTATAGAATCATAATAAAGTCATAAAAATATTTATTATAATATATAAACAGTAAATATATCATTATTTCCAACCATGAATGTTGTTAATGGAAGGATGAATGACCTTAGTTCATGATACATTAGTCCTGTGTATAAATGAATGAAGATTGTGTATTCCATTTGATATAAGTGTTTGAATTTTTAGATCATAAAATCAACGTAATAATTTTTTTTTATTTTTAATATAAATATATTATTATATAATAATGATATAAAAACAATTTAGGGTTTTTCAGTAATAAATAAAACAAAAATTTAGGATGATAAACTATACCTCTTCTTCGGGTATCATCTTTTGGAATTTACCGAAGAACTTCCTTCTATGTAATTCTTCCCTGAAAAATTTCTATACGATGAAGTTATAGATGTTTTAAATATATTTTTATTTTGGATTTACAATTAAAATGTATTGATAGGTTTGAATATGTTTTTGGGTTTAGTGCCCTATTATACTAGATGAGGAGTAGAAATCTAGAAATACTAAAATTTATACACTATTTTGAGTCCTCTTTTGAATAATTAGCTTCTAATAAAAAGAATTCTTATAGAAAATGGTTTATATATACTAAATATATCTATAAAATATGATTTGGAAATGTGTATGGTCAATTTTACACCTTATGTTTAATATTTAACCACTATGTAATATGGTGTTTACTTTAATCACTATAAATAATTTTTATTTTACACACTAATAACCTTTTGAAAAAATTAATTTAGACTTATTAGACATTATAAATTATTTTGATTCAAAATATTTTTAACCATATTTAAAAATAAAAGTCACATAATTGGTAAAAGTTAGTTTAAAATTAACCTCCAAGATGGGATGAGACAATGAGCATTAAATTGAAAATGCTCAGAAGATTGAAATGTTATTAAATACAATTTAAATTTGAATTTTTTTTACAATGAACTAATTGTATTTATTAATTTATATTTGATTAATTTATTATTTTAATCCAATAAAAAAATAATTTTCCAATATAAATAAATTCAATTAAAATACACCTTTCAATTAAAATTTAGTATTTTTACTATTTATCACTAAATAAAATATTTCAAAAATATCTAACAAATTCACCGTATAAAAATATTGACATTCCCAATTAATAAGGGAAGTTTAATATAAAAAATTATTTTTATTAAATTTATAACAAATAATTATATTATTGGTCATATAAGGACATAAAAAGATGTTCTTTTGAGAAAAATGACATTTTAAAAAATATATAGATTTTACCTAAAAATAATTATTCCATTATCCACGTTTATTTTTATATAAACCCATTATAAATTCTATTTCACAATTATTTAGATCTATTCATATTACAATTTTTAATGGATAAGTTATTTTTTTCTTTCTTAAAAAAATTATATAATAAAATGACTTTTTGTAGAAACTCAGTGTTTCGTATACCACAAGATATTCTGGTTTTGCATATAGTGAAATTTTATCATGGTCTAGAGTATAATGAAATAAATTAGATAATATTAATTTACACCAAAAAAGGGGTTCTTAATGAATTTAGAAGTTATATTATTCATGATTTAATTAATCATATTCATACCCCCTACCCATTCCAATGGCAACTTGATAACTATCATATTGAATAATTTAATTTTTATAATATTACATGTTTCATTTAAACTAAGTGTTCAATATTACACAATCTATGCATGGTTTTGTTTTTAACACAATACAAACATAGTGTTGTGTGTATCGAATATAAAATCATTGTTTCTTGTAATGATTGATAAGTGTGGCTCATGTTTAATTCAAGATTAACTTGAGATCACATTTATGATAACTGAATATAAGTTTTTCCTGTAACATAAAATTAAAAAAAAAATTTGAAAAAATTCACACAATCTCGGGGTGTTACATTTTGAAAATGGTAATATAAGTTTCTCCCTGAAAATTATTTTTGGTCATCAAAGGATTATCAATTAAAAAACCTTCATCAAAACCCACATCATATAGATGAATAAAATAACATTCTTAAGAGAGTGAATGATTGAAATATAATGGTTACTTAAAGTAACTCTTATCTAGGTTTCTGAATATTATAATATAGAATATGAGTGAATATATCGATATAGAATAAAATAATAAATTTTTAAATATAGTGAAAAGTTTTCTAATAAAAAAACTTATTGATCAATGGATTAGTAAGGGACACAAAACCATCAATTTGTGATGATTTAAAATATCATCAGTTGAAAAAAATGAAGGTATTAGAATATTGTTTTGTTTAAATATCATTTTACAAGTGTTCATGAATTATTTTACTATCTAACAATATAAGGAATATTCTTAATTTATGTGTTTCTATTTCATAAAAAATTCATCTTGTTCTTCAAACAAATTGAACATCATATCTCACTAAAAGAAATGAAGATGATTTTTAGGCCTAAATAACTAACAGATCACAATATCCATAATAGAATAATAATTTGTTACCTATATTTCTAATAACAAATTGTTATAAATGGTTATTTAATATGGATAAATCATTATATAATGAATTAATACATTCTTATCTAAAATCCCATCCATTATTCAATATAAACCAATCTATAAATTATTAACCTTATAACCCAAAAAAATTAATAAATAAGGATCTATAAATTTACCAAAATAAACTTACCATTAATCCACCAATTATCATTAATAATCTCACAATGTTCACATTACAAATATATGAATAACATGATCATGTATTCTCTTGATGGTTGTTAATGACTATAATTACCATAAAACATCAATTAAAAAATGTGTGTTACCCAATTCATTGAATAAAACCATAAAATATTACCCATATTCCATATATCCAACATTTTTTTATAATTCATTAATTATAACACAAAAAACCATGTCAATAAATCCTTAATCTGTTCGGAGGTCAGATATACTATCCAAATTAATATATCTATATCAATAATATCTTTATGAAAACTAACCATCATTTTATAAACCTTAGTAATATATTAAGGGGGACAATCCAATAATAAAAATATAACCTTTCCATTAAATATATTTTATATTCCATCAATACAATTCAACTTATTTTTCCAAGTCCATCATGAAAATATTATATAGAACAATCTTGACACACATCATGATTTGTAATAGATGAATTTCAATACATAAATACAATAATAATATATCTTTCATATCAATCCACTAACTAGTATTCATAATCTTTTTCCATAACACTTATATCCTTAATTATTTAATTCAAACTCATCTAATAATCATATATATAACCAATAGTCATACAACATTACTAATTCACTTCATGATATTTCCCTTTATGATATAGATTTTTATAATTCCCAAAACTTCCACTTTTAAATCATTCATACATTAGTAATTCCTTAGGGATACCAATATTCCCATCCATTGGGATAGCCAAAATATTGGTTTTTATTAAAAAAATTAATCTATAAACCTAATAAAAAAATATTCAACATATTATCATTCCATTATGACATTCCCTTAAGTTATTTATCCCACATCCAAGACATATAAGTAAAAGAGTCTTCATTACTCTGTGGTATCTTCTTCCCAAACTCTAAGTAAAATCTATCATTCAATTCTATGGTGAGTCCAATAGTTTGTTAAGGTTCATATTGGTAAGCATATTCCATGAGATATGATAAGAAACAATCATAAAAGCCTTCAATCTATTCATAATTCCATTTATAATATCATCCAAAGAAATGTATGTCACATTCAATGGTAACCCAGTTCCATATAGTTCTTACCACTGAAAAAATGAAAAAAATGTAGTGTGATAAGAACTAATCATTAAGGAAAACCAAATAATCATGAAATCACCAATAGAATTTGTATATTATGTCTCATTATTCTTAATCTATGAAACCCAGGGTTTATCATATTTCATTCATAGGCATCATCTATTTAGAACCATAATGATTGTTCGTGATGTGTTTGTAATGTTCCAAAGCATACCAACAGATAATATTAAACTAGATATTAATCTTGGCCCATTATAGTTCACTATGTGATGATCAAATCCATATAATGCGCCCTTTTGGAGTTATTACTCATAGGTACCTCTGTAGCAGATCCACATCCACTTATAGAATCTTGAAAAGGATGTAACGGCTTTCAAACCACATACTCTATACATTACCAAAATTTCATGAAATTTTCTTATATATTGACTCATTCCTTGAAATATCCGTAGAGGAATCCCTAGACATATCATTATAAATATAATTAGGGACCTCAATTGTTTTCTCATCATAGTTTATGGTGGTTAAATAAACCTTTCATCTGATAAAAATATTATTATATGAGGATTTCATACATATATATTAAAGTTTTTTATATTTATATTATTTTCAACACTCAAACTCACATAAAACGAGATTAACAGTTTACTTCCACTGGAATCATGGAACACAGTCTCCTTAATTCATAGGAGATCTTAAGTGCCCCAGATAGAGTTCTTCCCCTTTGGTAATCTTACATAAAAAAATCTTTATAACCTAGGGAATGTTAAAAAATTAAAGGGCCATTTCTGAAGCATAGTAATGGTAAATAAAAGATATATATAAAGAAATCATGAATATAAGTGTATGATAGCATGATAAAAACATTTTTAAAGAACATGCATATCAAATAATATAATATTGAGTCCTTGAATAATTATTTACAGTTCATATGACATTAATCACAATGGAATTCATGGACAAGATCTTTTATAGAATAATATCGGCATAAAATTTATATTTTTGGCAAAGATATAATCATATAAAATAAAATTTTAATGATTCCTTCCAAGACATTCTTAAATTTTTTGTCATGGTAAAACCACAAATATTCCTACTTTAGGATCTATGTAACCATCCTCATAACCTTTTTTTATAGAATGGTATAAAACCCATGTACCATAATTTTATTTTTATATCTAACAACATGTATACAATTTAATGTAAAAAAACATAAATCTTTACCTAATGCATTGGAGGGAGATGTATATCTATCGAATCAAATAATTAAAATCATATGTATGTGTGACAAAATGAAATAAAACATTCATCCTATTGTTACCCCTAAAATAAAATGGGTTTAATTAATATTTCATCATATAATAACCTTTTAAAAAATATGGGTTTCATAATCATTACATCATTTCATTAGACCATAACTAGTTAAAATATTTGATGGTTCCCTAATAATTTTGTCATGGTATAACCAATAAAAGATAAAAGAGTTTCATAATAATATTTTGATCATAAAAAATTTGGAAAAAATAAAAATAATTTTATCCTTGGTTTATATCGCCAATAAGGAATACGTTGCAATGTAATATGTTGTTGTATTTGGAAATTCATTTTGAAAGATAAACCACATGTATTTTATCTTGTGGAAGACAATGTTTTATCAAAAATAAAATTTTAAAACTAATAATGATTAAAATATTTTTTAAATAAAATTAAATTTATTCAAAAATTCAAAAATTAAAATAATTCATTAAAAACCCATTAACTCCACTCTCAAGGAAAATTTTCATTCTAGTATTAAAACCCTTTTTAAAACATGTTCAAAATCATTATTAACATCAAAATCATCCATTTAAAATGTATAAATTTTCCAAAATGTATGGAAATCATTTTATTTGAATATAATCTTGAAAAATATTAAGGTTATATTAAAATATTTGGGAGTTCATGAGTCTTAGAAAAATCTTTCATATTTGGAATGTTATAAACAATGACTCATTTCACATATTCATAAAAATATAAAAAGTCATTGTGATGAAAATTACAAGAATATTCCATTAAAAAAATTCTCAAACAAAAAATTGGTATAATTTGTTTATAAATAATAGTATAACAATAAAACATTTTTAGAAAACATGGTATTGGAAGAAATCCAATTCAGATCAAAGGGTAAATGATGTTTGATATTAATATATAGCATTTTATCAATTATTTTTAGCACCAATGAGTGAAAAAACTGAACTATTACTTGAAAATATATTTCTTTATTATAATATATGAGAATTAATGTGTCTGTTGAGAGATATATCATATTATTTTATCTTTCAAAACATATACATCAGTGATCCTAATAAACTATGGCATTGTAGCATTAAATAATTACGACATTGGTATCATTAAATCATATGCCTCATGATTGAATAAAATTAATAAATATGCACATATAATTGGTATAAATAAATTCATGATATTACATGTCGATTGTTCATTATATTCCCCTCAAAAAGGAATAATTGATCGTAACATATCATATGCCTCCAATATAGAAAATTGAGACAAAAATACCTTACCACTTTAATAATATTTTGAATCATAATCCCAATTAATGAATGATTTAAAATGGATCATTTAACTAAATAATGGAATTCATGATATTACATATCATAGGGACACAATATACTCTACAAAAATGAAATGAGTGATGATTTCTCCTATGTCTCTAATAAATAAAAGAGAGACTAGATATCACATATCATATGTCATGATTTCTACCGCACACATTAATGATTACTATATAATAAATATAATTTTATTATAAATATATTATATAACCATAAATATATATATATCATACTATATATTATTTACTTATGTCCCTTTGTTACCCATTTATTATCAATTCAATGTTAAAGTCAACTTTTATGTAATAATAGTTTTGAATTTTTTATATGTATTGATTTTTTATTCTGAATACTATTAATTTTTCATGTTTCCATAATCAATATAAATTTAAACACTATATAAATATAATTTATAGATGTTATATATTTATTTATAGTAATTTATAAACTATATAGAAATAAAATGAAATTCGTCGTTCATAAAAAAGGTAGGTCGTACGTAAGCATGAGCGTGTAATACATTTTAATGATGTATTGAATGAATGATATGGAAATTACATATTAATAGTATAGAGTTCTTTTTATCTCATATATATCAAATTTATTCAATAAAAACATCCTAATTACCTTACATATAATTTGTGAATGAATCACATCACTTTATGAGGCGGTAGTCCACCGTACACACAATTTACATTATCGTATTCCCATAAAATGTATAGTATGAAGGTATGTGTGATATAATAATTATATAGGTATTATAATATCATAAATATCATATATAAATAATAAATATATAATTACTTACAACCTTCATATGCGGTATTGTAAAAAAAATGTCATCTGTTTTTGAGGTAGTAGTCCTTCGTACACATGAATAATGATTTCATAACCCTTTTTATTGAATCACAGAGGGTTTTAGGTCATTAACTTAGAAAAACATCAACTTTTTATAACTAAGATAATGATAAATTTATTTCAGATTTTTATATTAATAATTTATAGATTTTTAAGAAGAAATAATACAATAACTCTCATTGATGAATGTAACATCTTCTTCAAGTATCATCTTTAGGTTCCCACCAACGACCATCCTAGGTTAGATTTATGAAAATAATTATTATTCTTCTGTTCAAGGATGGTATTTTTTAATTTATATGTGTATTTATTATATAAAAATGGTTTTTAATGTGTAAGTTGAATGTATAATGGGTGGCCTTCTATAAGTTATGTGAGTGGTACACTTATGATATTTTTTTAAAAAATGTTCCACATGTTTTTAAAATGATAAAATGCTAAAAATGGATAAAATTAGAATATTTTAAAAAATTATGAAAAATTCAGGCCATAAAAAATATTTAAGATAAGTTTTGAGGATAGTTTAACCATTTTCATTTTAGGCTAACCCCCTGTAAACCCATTTTCAACTCAACAGTGGTAAATAATATCCACTATTTTTACAAATAATTTTGTTAAAAAATGTTGTTTAATTTATTAGAAAATTTAATTTATTATGTTTAAAAATACAAAATCCATTTTTCTAAATTTCATTCATATATTTGGAAAACATTAATTTAAAACTAAACCCATTGTGGTTATAATTATGCGGGTTTTTATAAGAAAAATGTTTAAAGGCTTGTAATGTTTTTATATCGAAGTTCAATATGAAATTCACTCCAATGATATAAATTGATCTAATAGATGTATATTTGAACTAATGTTACACTACATGCAATTTAAAATATAAATAGTCTTTCTAAATAATGTAATATAAAATTAATTTTATAATTAAAATTTAGTAATTTTCAATATTCATCAGAAAACAAAACATTTCAAAAAAATCACAAAAGTTCATAGGAACATAATTTTGATATTCTGATTTCATAAACTAATCTTTTTTAATAAAATATATTGCATAAATTTTTCATAAGTTAATTTTAGAATATATTTTCAAAAAGGTGATAATTTTTTTAATAAAAGTGCAGTTTTTATTCATAAAAATGGAATTCTTATGTTATGTTTTCTAAAAACACCTAATAATAATTTTAATAATATTATTTAATATGTAATATATATTTTTTATTATTATATTTGAATAAAATATTCTTATTTAATTTATTATGTTAAAACATAATTTTTATATAAATAGTTATTTATAAACTAATATCCTTTTATATTTTAAGTAGTTTTTCATTTTATTTTTTAATTTACTTTTAAAAATATAATTACTTTATATAAATGTGCAAACCATATAAATTTATAATTTACATAATCATATTCGTATACTAAATTCAAATTCCAGTGAAATAAATATCATATTAAATAAATGTATTTTAATAATATTTCACATTTCATTTGATTTTATGGTTTTGTGTTGAGAATGGTAAGCTCAATATTGTGTGTAACACAAGAAAAACTAATTGTTGTTTATAAGGAAATATAGACTCATAATTTCATATAATGTAATCACAGCTTAGTGTTTCATGTAACATAAGCTAAACTCAATATTTCATTTGTGATAGCCGAAACAAAGTGTTAACTATAAAATAAATGATTTAACTAAATACATTTGAAAAAAAAATACTTCCAAAAATACTTGTGTGTAATTGAGTGTTTTTCAGACTACTTCCTCTTGAACCGATTTGAATAGATTTTTGTTTATTTTTTTGATGGATATTAATTAGAAAATATTACATTAATGTATATTATATTAGAAAAGTTATTATACCTCTTGAATAAATAAATCATATATACCTTCTTACATTCTATTTTATGGTTTGTACCATAATGTAGATTATATGTTCATCAAACTATCACCTCGCTAATGATGTGTTTGTGTTATACTAAAATATTTCATGGATTCTAGTAAGGGTAAATTTAATGAATATTATTTTTATATATAAAATAAATTTTATTTTGGAAGGTTCATATATTATTTAACTATTTTTTATTCATCCTTTGAGAAAATGGAATCAAAGTTCTTATATACATACAACCTACAATCTCTATGAATGGTGTATTTAATTTTCTATATCTACCATTTACGAAATACTCAAAAAAATGAATATAAAATGTATATGATTTTAAAATTAGTTATAACATTCTAGATATGGTTGAACCATGATCAATGTAATTGGACTGAAAATAAAGAAACAAAACATACATAATAAATAAAGACATTTATTTCCAAAACGTTACATTAATATAGAATCTTAAATAAATATGTAATAAATGGTTATTTATGTAATTCACCTATGTTCAGATCTCTCTCATGTGGCCAAATCATATTAGTTATGAAACCTCATGCACACCTCCCCATTTTTTAGTGGTTTCTGACTAGTAGTGGGGATGCATAGAATATAGTGGGGAGACTACACCCCCTTGTACAAATATACAAGACAGAAAACATACACATTATGAATTAACATAAGTGAAACAAAGAATATCAGAAATAGTACATTACACTACATGAAAGGAAATTAATAACCAATATGAAATATAATTGTAATGCATATAATGATGGGTTGGAATGTAACCAAATATTAAAATAAAAGAAATAAAAATAAAAGAAATGATTTATAATAGGTTACAAAAAGTCCCCAATCTCAGACCCAACATTGGTCTCATAACACTGCTCTAACCCATTCATTAAGAAAAAATCAACAACAAAGTTCCATGGCCTTGAGAAATCCTACATCCATGAAATCTACATAGGTACCAAATTATGACCCAAATTGGATATTAGTAAAACATAGTAGTTTAACACCACTATATCTAAAAAATATCTTGATACTTGTTTCATGTAGTAAAATGATAAAAATTTGTATTAATTAATCAAAATAATATAATGAAACTATCATCCAACATTAGCAATAGGCTAGAATATCATCACGGATGTTGGACATCCATGCTAACCATAACCACAATCCAAGGAATAGTCACATAATTGTGAAAATAACTCTTTATAAGTATTTCAATATCTAGTAATTTACCTATTTAACACCCCAAGCTAGATTCCAGTAAAATATTGCTCTATGTTAGGTCAACACATGACCTCAATTGCACCTCCTCATACGTCATAGGTTTTCAACATGGAGAGAGGGTCTAAATAAACATGTGGTGATAATATACCATATTAAAAATGATATTACATAGAAGATAACAAATTCAATGATATAAACCAAAAAAAACCATGAACCATGCATGACGAACAACTTCCCCCAATGGGGTTGAGACCACAACCAAAAAATAAATATTTCATTTTATGCAAACAGTTAACAAGTGAATAAAACCCAAAACAAGGACAGCTTATGAACCCCCAAAATAGATTTGGACTATATTTATAGATCCTCATACATTCATATCCCAATCCCAACTCATATACATAGAATCAAGCCTCTTTCCTTATCATTACCTTCAATAATAAAACCTTCTTGGGTACCCAATGATGGCATGATCTATGTGTGAGCTAAATTCAATAGTCACCACAAATGGTGTTTACAAAATATCTAGTCCAAATATATTATTTATGAAAATATCAAATAAAATAAATGTAGAAAATATACAACTTGAATGATATAAGATAACAATATTTACTTTAAAAAATTCTATCATTTTTACCATATCCATCATTTATTTCACCTTCATTACTTAATCTATTTCCATCATGTGTTCCATGGTTAAGCCTATACATAATTTACACAACATCCAATGATGATCAATTATCATGCATAAGGGTATAATTGATGCTCCATATCCCACTAAGGATCAAAATTTCAAAACAATACATCACACATACCTTGGAGCCTCAGTCTGGGTAGATTTATTGAATTCAACCATTAGGGGTAAAGTGGATCATTCTGAATCACAAACCTGTTCATTCCAACTTGGGGTTGGAGAATCAACCTAACCCAACCCATGGGATGAGCCTCAATCCTTTATCCCACCACAATGTCAAGTGGACATGCATATTTTTCCATTTACCATGTATAACATATCACAATCAAAACACAATCAATAATCACAACATTGAAATTTCAATTCAACACAAAATTCATCCTATGATTTATCCAATTTACACATTTTATTTCACTTAGCCTCATTCATTTAGCCCATTATTTATAATAAATTGTCTCTATACATTATCTCATTCATCATGTTCGACAATTCATAAGCCTTATTCAATTAACACATTTCAATTACATGTTCATACATCATTTTTCACATTCAAAATGATCCATTTAATCCTTTTCCCCATTATCCAAAAAATTACCTTATGACATTATAAAATTATAGACATACTACTAAAATCCTCGTTAATCCCTAAACAATATATAAACATGTTCATTATGGAATCTAATTAATCTGAAGTCAATACTATGTTTAACAGTACAATTACCATTTCTGGAATGTCAGTGCACCCCATTGGTGGCCCTAAATTGGTCAGATCATCGTCAACACATCCTATGGGGGTCATGACGGCTTCCTAACCACATTTAGAAAACCATTATACAATGTATTGCAAAAGGAATAAAAATAAAAAAAATCAGAAAAGAAAAAAACCAACAAGAAACCGCAAATCAACAAGAAAAATATGTGATATAATTTATAGACCACCTACCTCAGATATGAATACAACCCTACACTTAATTATATCCTTAGACACATCTTCAAAAACCCCATTGATTCCTAGAAATATAATCCACTATAAAAAGTGGTTTTTATATCTTCATAGGTAGATGGAGAAATATATAACTCATAATATAAAAGAGATAATCATGAGGAATATTGTACATACTTGGATCTTTGATCTGCAACCAACAACACTCTAAGAATCCTAGAAATGAGGTAGAACCACTATTGGTATGATTTGGGTCATTCAGTTTGTCAATATGGATGGATCAACGAGAAATGTCACGAAAATTGGGTAGAACATAAAAATACTGATGATATAAATTGATTTTTTTAATATTAAAGTGCGACACATTTTACCTATACCGTTTTACAATCTGTGTGCAAACTATGTGCATGCCGCTGTCCAAGTGGAGTGAGGTCACCCAATTTCTTGAGGAGGTTCACCTATTCCTCCAAATATTTACCAACCATATAGAATGCCACTATCCAAGGCCTCATTGTTTTTCTCTATCCCCAGCATGGTTTACATAATGGTGAACCTCCTCCACCTAGGCTACTCAGTCATGGGGCATGATTTACACTAACCGTGAGACAAATATTCAACCTGAAAATATTTTACATTTTCTTTTTTCTTTTTTAACATAACCCCTAAAACAACCAAAGCATCCACATACACTCAATGAAAATTAATTATTAAATTCTAAAGGATATAACAATAATTTAAACCAAGACAAACCTCCATTAAAACTGGGATATTACAACCTCCCCACATTATAATGGATCATCCTTGAGCCACTTTCTAAAGAATCACTATGTTTCTAATATAAAAATAATCATCCCCTACCCTCACATATGAATATCTCTCCCATTATTTTTAATTCAGATAATTATGGTTCCATAAAATTAAAACCAATGGCACAACCTTTCCCCACAATACTTACCCACTATAATCTATAATTCAAACTACATTCTCCTAAAAGAATGAATCTACCTTGAGATCTAAATACTCAATATTAATAATGCAATATTTTTTAGGGATGCAATAATTATGTTGAGACACATGAGAATAATTGTGCATACCACCGTACCTCTGTAGAATATATAATAGTTATGTCACTATCTTGATCTTCTCTACAATCTCAAATGGACCCACATACCAAGTTGCTAACTTACCATGTTTCCAAATTCGCCGGTGACCCATCATTGGATAGTGTTGTAGAAATAAATGGTCACCCAACATAATCTCAAGGGGTCGATGTTGCCTATCTGCATATGACTTTTATATACTCTATGGAATTTTTATGCATTTCATATCTGTTTAATCTATCTCAACGTCTCTTAAACAAGTATTTTCCCAAAAAATTATGATTCCCCATCCTCCAACCAACACGACAAGTATATTCATGGTTCAACAAATAATGCTTCAAAGATATCCATCATATTTATATCAAAATAACTATATTTTAATTTGATCACAAAAATTGATATGATTTTTTACCACAATCCATTAAAATATAAACACAAGATCTCAAAATATACTCTAGAACCTTTATTGTATGTTATGATTTTTTGTCAGTCTATGAGTGGAAGGCCATACTCCAAAGCACTTGACTACAATGGGGGTTATATAATCAATGCTTGAAGTGTGATGTAAAATTTGGATCATGATCTGACACTGTTTTCTTTGCCACACCATTCAATGGCATGATTTCCCAAACATATAACTCACCCAACTCTTCCACTATAATGATAACTCAGATTGGAAAGAAATAATCCACATTAGACAAATGTTCCATGCCAAACCAAATCACATCATTATTCTGATTGTTCTTCATAAATACCACCCCAAAATACATCCTAATGTCATCCCACATACATTCTAAAATGAGCAGTGTCAAAAACAAACCACTCGGACATTGAAGCTCTCCCTTCACCTACTAACAGGTATGTCATCATGCTACAAAACCTGCAATATCATTTTTCATTCCTAAACACCAATACTACTCTTGAAGATCATGATATATTTTGGTCAAAGTAAGAGTAATATCAAATACTAATGTATGATAATGACACATCAAATCTTATCACATAACAATGGAACCACAAAATAGCAATGAACATACACTATGCCATCATCCCCAATAGTCCAACCAGAAGGTGGATCCCTTGTATAACTCTATCATACATAGCGAAGAACTTCAGATCATCAAGATGAATCTCCTTTAATTAGCCCAAAATCATTGAATAAATAGGTATGTTTGTAAGGTTCATCTACCATGGGCTATTATGTTCATCTAGATGCTTCTCAACAAACAATGTCATCATCCTCCAGTCAAAAATATATTCCTTAACTTCTTGATTTTGATATTATCAACTCAAGGAATCTGAAACATTGTTTCCCATTCTCAGTGTATAAACGAGATAAAAATCAAAGGATTTCATGTAATCATCCTAGCATTATTGTGGAATATTCATTTAATCTTGAGATAATATATACTTATGTATTTCAGGGTCTTTATACATCATGAAATTCACTCCCAACAAATGCAACTACCAACATAGTATGTCAGGATCCACTATAACAAATTCAAGTAATTTTTTTATTATTTCATTAATGATGTCTCAACTTCCTTAAACCATAAAAAATTACCTGGTTATCATGAATCAACAATACTCCAATTCTAACACTAGACGCATCACAAAAAAAGGTTCACTTCTTCCTCAGATCATGAAATAATAGGATCAGTGTGATAGTCAACTACTTCCTTGAGTACTGGAAAGAATTCCCATATGATTTTGGCCATTCAATTAGTATTCCATTCTTGTTCAATCCTAAATGTGGTGATAAAATATGTGAAAACTCTTTAATAAACTTTTCATAATAATTAAATAATAATATAAAAATTTATACATTAGATAAAGTATTGGGTTTCTCCCAAAACACTACTATTGTCACATTCCATGTTTCCACTAAAACACTTTCCCTGGAAATGATTAGTCCCATGAAATGAACCCTGTCAATATATAAGTGAATCATGTATAGATTGGTTGATATTATATCCTCTCTTAGTGTAATCAAGATTATTTCGATATGTTTTGCATGATTGTAAGCATTTTTTAGTGTCCACCAAGATGTAATCCACAAAGAAAACTATGATCTGATTTAGGTAAGGGGGAATGATTTGGTTAATTATGACCATAATCAATTCATGTACAATTTTCAGCCTGAAAGAATAACAAAAAAATAATAAAACCCATACCTACTATAGAAATTATTATTCAATACAATTGAAGGCCTCACCCTCAACTGAGGGTATAATGATGTAAAATCAATCATAGAAAACACTAAAGCACCTCTTAGCTAGTCAATTTGATCATTGATTATAGTAACATGATATCTATTCTTAACTATCATCTGATTAATCATACTATAATTGATACACATTTTGATGGACCCTCAGACTTAATGGAAAACTACAGTGTAGATCCCCATGGTGACATTCTAGGATGAATAATCCCTTTAACCTCCAATTCCTAAAACTGAGTTTTATGCTCCTAATTTTTTTCCAATGTAATTATATATAATAGAATGAAAACTAGTTATTCTCCTAGGTACAACTCATTCATGACCTCCACATATCTATTGAGAAGCTTCCCCAAAAACATCTCAAAAAACACATCTGTAAATTTATCCAAAAATTGATAGATAACAGGTTGTTTTAATCTGCTATCATCATGAACAAGGGAATCCACTAGGGTATTGATTTATTCTAATTTATAGGATATTATCCCTACAATACCTACCTAAACATCCCACTCATGAAGATTGAAATAATTTTCTCCCTCATGATATGTGACCATTACTTGATGACATCAATAGTCAATATGGTCATGCTACAACACCATCCAATCCATTCAATAAATAATTTCAAAACATGACATATTGAGGATGAACAACTCCCATAGAAAATGAAACCCAAAAACCATTAGAGAAAAACCATTACATTGTCCGATGTCCTCAAATTGTACCCCAAATAGAGTATCAATTAACATAACCCCCACCTCCTAGACGTGTTCCAATACTAGTGTGAACACAACTATAATCTTTTCAAAGATAATATCATGTGTGGAACATGTGTCAAAAAAGTACTAGAAAACATGGAATCTACATGGAACGTACCTCAAACATTAGATGGTTCAGACTCTCCACCTCTAGTTGTAAACTGAACTATATGTAGTTGAACTACCCCACAACCATGGACTCCATCCTGAGTCTCTTGTGCCACACGACTCTATTAATATGGATTCTCTTTCCCTTGAGTACCATATCCACCACACAGACCAGTATACCCAGTCGAGCTCTATCTATCTTTCAAATATGGGGTAACCAATCACATTCCAGTACTCTTCATTGTACTTGGTCCTCCAACATTTTTTGGCTATCATGGGTTCCAACGAAACCTCGACATATTCCCAAATTTTTAGCACTCTAAATGCTCAACCAGTGGTCAAGAAAACATACAATGCACATGTCGATGCTCAACTCATGGTCAAGAACGCTTACTGTGCACATGTCCTGACCTTCTATCTGAATATTAGCAAACCTGATCGCTACTTAGAGTGACTGGTTCCTTATTTTGGATTCCCTTTCCACTATATCCCTAATGAAAACTCTGGAAGATGAACTTTCTACTACTAGAAGTTGTACCAATGGTTTACCCCTGTATAGTCGCATGTCTTCTTTTGGAATCCCCCTTTAGGGTTCCATATGATTTAAGGGATTGTATTCCACTTCAAATCCCCTATTCAAATGATATATATTCACCTCTAAATTGATCTAGGACTTGTGTCCATCTTGGAACATCTCACCATGGTCGCCTAATCCCCCACCACTTCGGGAACAAATTGTTTCATGTTGGTTAAATGAATATTATATTCCATAATAGTCATATAACCCTTGGTCAATATAATCAGTGTTGTAGTATTTTCATCCCAAAATGTTTTAGGATATATTTTTTCTATAAATATATCCTAAAAACCCTTCATGTCAATACAGTCATCATGTAGGGCCGGAACCATAACATCCCACATGTGCTTCTCCTATCCTTGAAGCATATAAATCTCCATATTGACTATTTTCTCTACAAGAGTCTCCAAGTGTTCTAAAATTGACTGAATAGACTATATAAAGGATTTTATATGCTCAATTACACCTTTACATACAAAAATTGGAGGGTATTATAGTTGTAACTCCATTTCCAGCTCAAAACATACTCGGCACCAATGGCACTGAGTCCCTTTCAATCATCTATATGAAATGAATGATATACTCATGAAACTGTTAATCTTCTTGATTACCCTGAATCAATAGGTTTTATTTCATGGAATAAGGAGGATCATTTTCAGCCACATTCTCTTATCACTAAACTAGCTTATGTAATTATGGTGGCATTTTCCTTTAATTTCAATCACACGTCTTAGAACACATAACACAATTATTTTACATTTTATAAGAAACATGCCTTTCTGGAGGCCTTATGAAACCTATATTACATACACTATCTCAATTGATACCATCAAATATGGAACACTACCAGCATCTATCCCTACTAATGGTCATGGAAAACATAGGTAAACCATATCTCTTAGTCACATATATTTATTTAGATACTGCTTTATTCAATTTCCTCTTAGGGACATTTCCCGTTTCACAACATGTTCTGACCATAATTTATACTCATTTGAACATTTTGTTAAACGAAATTTGTTATCTGTTATATAATTTTTTTATTAAAATATTCTTATCATCATTATTAGACACCATTTCCATTAAATTTTCACGGATGTAAAAAACAATTATACCTTTTATGCCCATACAGTCATCCCATGTGTGTGCCTGTCATTATGCAACCCACTTATATTCCTAGGTGAAAAAATGTTGCATCAATATAGAACCTCATTCCACTCAATCCATCAGTGAAATATCATAAAATGGTCACATCACTCATCAAGTGCATCTCCCAATAGTGAAATATCATTCAATTATAATACAACACAGAAAGAACAACAATTATCACCCTGGGAAAATGGTTTTTCCCTCATACATGGATTAGATACTCCCAAAAACGACCTCATTACCATTCCCCGACACATCATAATCTATTATCTAGAATTAAAAATTGTATTTCCACAGAAAATACAAGCCTGGATACAAAATTTTATGATCCCAACTTAGAATCTAGAAAAAAGATTCTATTATTCAGGTTTCCACATGACCTTAAGTGCACCTCCCTGTAAATCATAAGTTTTTAAATAGATTTGAAGGCCTAAATAAACACACAGGGATAATATAACCTATTAATTAGAGTGTTATACAATAGATAATGAATTTAAATAATGAAAACAATTAATAATAACCCAAACCATGAATGAAGAACCACTTCACAAACTGGGTATAAACCACTACCAAATAAAAAGTATGCCATTTCATGATAATTTTTCCCAAGTGTAAAATACCCAAAATGAAGAAAAAAGATAAATCAACAATATTATACTTGACAAAATGTCTAGATCCTTATCCACGCATACCCCCAATACAAACTCAACTCCTTAGCACCAAACCATTTCCCTTATCTGAACCGGCAACAGTAAAGTCTTATCAGGTACCCAATGGTATCATGAGTAGTGTGTGTGTGTATAACTAAGATGGCCACCACCCATAGTGTCTAAAAAATATCCACTCTAAATAGATAGAGCATGAAAATAATAATAATAATACATGTATATGAAATACATCTTGGGGTCTATTTGATAATAATTTCTTCATTAACCATTTCTATTATTTTTACAATATCCATAACTTGTTCCATCTTCTTTACATAATCCGTTTCCATAATGTGTTCCATATGTTATGATATTACATCATTTATGCAATGGCCTAAGCTGGTCATTTAACACGCGTAAGGGTATAGTTCAAGTTACTGATCTTACTAGGGATAATCATTTCAAAACAATAAATCAGAGAGTCCTTGGTGTCACAGTCCAAGGAGTTTCAAAAAAGGAAACCATTAAGGGAATATATCATAAGTCTAAATCCCTAACCCATGCATTCCTTAGTGGGACTAGAGCATCAGTCAATCCCAGCCCATGGAAGGATCCTCGGTCCTTTATCCCACTACCAGTACTTTACTACATTCTTATTTATCAATTTACCACATAAACCATGTAAAAATCCAATAAAAATAAATAATCATAATATTCACATTTCCCATTTCACTTACACACATAAATCATCAAATGCATTAACCCATTTAATCATTTTAATTCATACAGCCTAGTTTATTTAAACAATTATGTGTAATAAAAAAATTCAGAAATTTTTTCCATTCATCATATTAGACAATTAATAATCCTTTTCTATTAAAACATTTCCAATACATGTTCATAGGCTATTTTTCACAATAAAAATATTACATTTAATCCTTTTTCACATTATGATAAAATATTCCTTATGAAATTTTCAATGACTAGAAATACATTGAACCTCCTCTTTTTATCTCAAATCATTATATTCATTTTTCCATAATTGTCACTACATAATTTCAATTAATTACAGTGCTTAAAATTATATGATCCGTGTTTGTGAAATCTAGAACCCCCCATTAGTGGCCCTAAATTGGTCATGTAATCCTCAATGCATCCCAAAATTATTATGAGGGGTTCCAAACATAATTTAGTCAACCAATTTACTAGTTGTTAGTAAATTCATAAAACTCGCAAAAAGAAGAATGAAATTACACCAAAATGTAACCACAAGTCAACAATAATAATACAAAATATAACTTCTACACCACCTATATCAAATATGATAAAAAATACATACCTAATCGTAGCTATAGATCTGGATTCAATCACTCCATGAAGCCTCAACCAAGAATCCACCATAAAAAGTGTTTTTAGTGATTTGGAAGGAGATCGATAATGATGTAAGACATAATCAAGATAAGATAATAATGTGGATGATTAGACTTACCCAGATCATAGATCTACATCAATGGTGAACCAAACGACATAGAAATGAGGGAGAAAACCCATTTGGATGATTTGGGGATTTAACTTCATCACCAGGGATGGAGGCAGGAGAAATGGGAAGAAAATTGAGTGAAACTTGTAAATCATAAGAATGAGAAATTATAAATTTTACATATTTTAAAGGGGTGCATGGTTTACCCCAGCAGTTTTCCAAACAATGCATAAACCGTGTGTCGGACACTACATAAGGTGAGTTATGTGGAAATGTTACCTGGGGAGCTACACACTGTTTTCAACCATTAACCAATCATGTAGAATTTCACTATCCAAGGTCGCATGGTTTGGATCTCCCCTTTATATTATTTACCTATCCATCAACCTCCTCTTCATGGATAGCATGGTTTGGGTACATGGTATATACTCCATATGATCCAACTATGGAAAATGCATGTAATGGACATTTTCCTTTTCTTGTCCTGCTCTAAGGACACCCAAGATCTTTCTCAAACACTCAGTGAATTTTTAAAAAAAAATTCTAATGGATACCACCAAAATGTATATAAGTATGTAACTCCATGAAAAAAATGATCATACAAATTCTATATAAAAATTAATTATATTGGAATATCCCTCAATATATAGATTTTAGCATCCTGACATTACTCTAGATCTAATAATTACATCATCCAACTATTCCAATATCACTAAATAAGAACTGTTGGATCTAGGAATGAACCTCCATATAATCATTACAATGTAAAACTAGACCATGCCAGATAAGTAATCCATAAAAAATGAAACTAGAAAAGGCCTATAGTGACCCTTTATTTTTATACATTAAAATTACATATCCTCTGTGTATTACTTATAACATTGTTAAAAAACACATAATGACTGTTTCAGTTTAGTGAATTTATAAACAAGGAAAACATAAAAATTGATACCTAAGTGAGCTACATTATCACTCGATAGGTTTTTCTTGACTTGTAACTTTTTAAGACACATCAAAAATATTAAATATATTCATAACCTATGGAAGGAAAAATAAAAATTGGTGATCTTAAATGCCCAATAAGGGTAAAAAAGGATATATGTAAGCATAATTGTGATTATATGGGTCCGAGAACATGATCATGAAAAAAGTAGATCATACACTACATAAAAAAGATCACATGAATAAATCGGGGCATAAATCATAGATGTTCAGAAGATAGGAATCATATAGAAATAAATAATATAATACATGAACACATAAAATAGGAATAAAACATGGAAATGGGGAAGAAACATAAGAATATATATTAGACTTCAAAATTTTTCAAATAATTGCTTCCAAGACAATATTAGTAGTATAGGTTCCCTCCCTACTCTATCATGGATAGTCAGGGTTAACTATCATGGCCTTCTTTGTAGCATGAGCTCACTCGTAAAACCATCTTCGTAGTCAAGGTACACACTTATGGTTAGTTGTCATGTTTCATTCCCAACACCATCATAGATTAACTCAAAAGTTATAAATAATTACAAAATGATTTGGAGGGAGAGTTGGGTCCCGACCATCTCATAGAAAAATCATACATATATGTGCCACAAAATAATAAATTAAAATATCATACCCCATGAAATGAAATGGGTATATAAAAAAGGTAATAATATCCAAACATGTGGAAAGTAATATGTTTAATAAACATTTATTTGTAAACATAACCCATAAAAAGAATATTGTTTTAGAAGAAAACAACTCATGAATTAGAAATGAGGTTCATCAACATCATGCCAACAAAAAAATTAAAAGAATGAATATAAATGAAAAACGGAATTATTTTCCCATAATGAAATGAGTATCAATAATGGATGTGATCATAATTGGGAAATAATTTGGAATATTTTTTAAAAATAATTCCTAAGGAAAATATCCTTTCTTAACTGATTTTTTTTAAAACATATTACTTTTTGAAAACATTATTCATTAAAAATAGCATTAAAATAGATAAATAAAGATTTCAAAACCATAAAATATTTTTAAATCCTTTTTCCATTAAAGTGGTCTTCAAATATTTTTTTAAAAAAAATAAGAACATTTTTGAAAATATGGTATCTGAATACAATTGATTTTTGATTGGAGAGGGAGAGACAGTCTGATTTTACATAAAAATGTCATAATATGTAAAAAACATTCTTAAAATAGTAAAAATACATGGATATATCATGAATAAATAATGAAAAAATATACTCATGTGTTTTATTGAGATATAGATCATAATATTTCATCAATGGAAGCACAAACATAAACAATCTAGAACAACAATGAGATTGTTTCAATAAACTCAGATAACATGGCATCTTGGGATCATATTTTCCATGTTAGAAAATAAATTAAAAAAACATAAAATATAATTAAAAGAATTAAATTCATTATATAGAATTAAAAATGGAAGTATATAGACCCTAAAAATATATATTGGTGCATTAAAAAACATAAGTCTATAAGTAGTAGAATTGAGACAAAACATTTTTAATTATATGGTTACTCTTGAAACATAGACCCCATGAAGGAATGGTCATAAAATTGATATTTGAATAAATATAAATTAATGTATATGAAACATTGAATAAAATCATTGGTAGTATATAACCACTCAAAACTAAATAGTAACGAACATAGCATGTCTCTTTCAGAAATAAAAAAGTGAGATGAAATCCCCTTACCGTGGGACTTGACTCCTATCATGCTAGTTCAAACGACTTGTATAATAAGAATAAATTTATTATAAATATTTTAAAAATCCATATTCATTTATATAATACCAAATATGGTTTGATTACATCCTTATATTACCTGTTTGTTAACAAACCTATGTTAAGGTTTCACTTCAGGTCTTATTCTCATTTTTATTTTCATGTGACTTAATATGTTATTTATTTGGTATTTATAATATATATAATGATTTAATAAATGTAAAAAAATTATATAAATATAATTTATATATAAAATATTTTTAGTATTATAATCTATAGAATATATAAGTATGAAACATAATATATTGTTCATTGAGACGGTAGGTTGTACATACACATGAATGCTATTTTAGTTTATTGTTGTGTCAAAAGAAAAAAAGTAAAAGACATATTTGTATATATACGTATGTATATGTCATTATTGAAGTAGATTTATGGTATCATATATTTCTTTTATATTCTTTAAAATTATGCTTAATACAATCAATGTAGTGTATGAATGAAGCATATCGCATTGAGGGGGCTTTTGTCCACACATCCTCAAACAAAATTATCATATTAACACCAAAAAGAATGTAAAAAATATATGTGTTTTAAATTGAATAAATAATAATAAATAAATAATAAATATAATATATAACATATATAATCATCATTTATATTATAATGTCTACCATGAGAAGCGTTAAAGAAAATTGAACAAGCATCATTTAGATAGGCAGTAGTTCTCGTACAAATAATCAATATTTTTTTTATCCATTAGATGGAGGTGTGTCTAAGTGTAGGTTGAAACCATATCTTAAAATAACTATTATATTTAGGATACTAGTTTTCTATAAAATCATGTAAAACAATTTTAGGGGGTGGAGAAATAAAATAAATGAAAGGACTTGGGAGAATATGTTACCTCTTAATTAGTTAACTCATTTTAGTTTGTTCCAAATGGATTCCAAGGATTTTTTCTTCCCAAAGAAAGGTTTCTAGTAATAAAGAATGATTTCTAAGAAGTTAATTGGGCTGAGAATGTACGAACATAAGAGTCTTTATATGTGTGAGGAATAGGGATAATGTGTGTTCTTTTAAAAGGAAGTAGGAGTTTCAATCTTGTAAATATGTTAGTAGTGAATTACAACACTATTTTTCATGTTTCATGTGTAACCAATAATTATAAAAACCAGATAAAATTGATTATATGGTGTAAATATGTCCATTTAATTTATTTTGAAATTGTTTATATGTCTTTTGGACCTTAACGTTATTGTTTACTCCCGTATTAAGCTTAATTTCACCTTATCCAATGTAATTAATTTTAATCACTTTAACTAATAAATTAGTTTAATTTTTTTGACCTTATTAGACATTAATATTTTAAATTATTTCAAATATGGTATCCATTTTAAAAATTTCCAATTATTAAAATGGCATAAATTAATTAAAAATTAATCACGCAGTCGGGTCAACAGTGCTCATTTTTAAATTAAAAATAATTGAAAGCTTGATATGTATTATTAATAAATTCCCATGTGAAATTAGATCCAATTAACCAAAGTAAATTAACTAATAAACAAATAATCTAAGTAATCATTAAAAACAATTTAAAATAAAATATTTTCATATTGAAAAGTTATATAATACCACTGTTTTGAAATAGAATATGGCATTTCCCACTATTCATCTAAAAATGAAGTTACTCAGAAAGATCTAAAACACACTCCCTAAGATAATTTAAACAATGTAAATTAAAAAATGAAGCTTATCTTATCAAATTATATTTCAAAATGTTTCCAAAATTTATTTTATTATTAAATGTTGTTCATTCATGAAAATGTTATTTTATAATATAAAACAACATTACTAAAAAACATACCCTTCATTATCAATATGTATTATTTATATAAAAAAATTATATAAATTAATTGTAAAGGATTTATTAATATTATAATTATAATTTTTAATATCTAGGTTTGAATTACCCCATTTAAAGAATTATAATAAAAAAATGAGGTTTCATAGAAACATTTGTGTTGCCTTTAAGATTATCTATGTCAGTGTTGAATGGAAGATACTACATATGGTTGTTTTGTGTCATGTACACCAAGTTGGTGTCATGAAATGTATGTCGAGTTGATTTTTTTTAACATACACCAAGTTGTTTTTGGGTAACGTATTCCCAGTCGATCAAGTGTGAATGGAATGTTTGACCAACTGCATTCAAAGACATAAATGAAAAATATAATTTAATGTAGAAAATAATATCTATAAAAACATATGGTGTCAGATTCTACACTCTTAAAATTTATTTTGATATAGAATTTCGTCACATAGGTAAAAAAATATATGATACAAATTCTTCAACATATCATCACGTAACCACATAGATTCTTCTATCTATATATTTCATCACAAATCCTTGACTATGTGAGTGGTAATGTTTCATATAACTTTCACAATATGATCCAAAATTTCAAGAGGTTTCTCCTTATAATAAATATCAAGCTCTAGTGGCATGACCTCTAAGTATAGTACAAGTAGAGGGTTAGGTATGTACTTATTCAGGATATATACATGGAACACATCGTGTAATTTAGTTTGACTTGGAGAATGTTCCAAGCAATAGGTTACCATCCTGATATGGTCAATAATCTAAATGGGACCTATATACCTCGGGAGTAGTTTCACATTATTCCCAAATCTCATAACTTTCTTCCATAGAGATTATCATAGAAACACCTTTTCAGCAACATCAAATTCTAGATCACGCCGATGGTTATTAGGATAACTTTTCTACTGAATTTTAGTTGATTTAATATGTTGTTGAGTGGTTAAATCCTTCTAAACCATTTCTTCATCAATATTAGATCCCTATAGTTTTCTTTCTCCAACTTCATCGAAACATGTGCGAGATCTATATTTAATCTCATAATGGTTTTCATATAGTTCCATATGAGTTGATGGGGGAAATAAATTGTTGAAAAATACAACTAGATGAAGGTGATAATCCCAACCTCCTTTTAAATATAAAGAACAATATCTCAACATGTCTTATAGAGTTTAAATTGTTCTTTTATAATATTCATATGTGTGAGGATGATAATAAAAACTGAAATTCAATTTGGTATCAAGTGGTTTCTCAAGGATTCATCACAACAAGGATATAAAACTCATATCTCGATAAAAAATGTAACATGGTACTCCATGAAAACATAAATATTCATTAATGTATATCCTAGAAAGATGATTGAGAGTGAAATCTTCTCTAATTATGATGAAGATTTTAGACATAGTAAGGAAATTGACAATCACCCATATACCATTAATCCCTTTAGAGGTTTCGTGTAATCCCATGAAAAATCCACAATGATGTTCTCCAGATTTCATTCTCGTATAGGTAGTGGATGAAAAATAACCATTCCCATTTTTATATCAACCTTAACACATTGGCATACTATGAATAAAGATACAAACTCTCATATATCACTCTTCATTCCATCTCACCAGAAGTATTCTTTCAAATCACTATATATATCTCTACTTATAAGATGAATAATGAATTAATAACAAAAAGAATCAAAAAATAGATTCTCCTTTAAATTTGGTATAAAAGGAACATATAAATCGTACATAAACCTCATCATTTTATCCTGATCGTGGTTAAACTCCAAAAAAATTCTGAATTTGTCTTTCATCTATTCTTCTACCTTATATGCCTCTTTAATTTTCCTTATGAAAGATCGTTGAAAATTCATTTGAGAAATATAATAAATTTAATATTCCTTTAGGATTTCTAGATCCATAATTTGTAAATCCAGAAATATTGGATCTTTTTTAATCACCATTCTGGATATGCTAGCATGTTCCTTTTAATACAAATCATCATCCACCATGTTCTCTTTTCAAGGGTGTTAATGTTTTGAAAAGTCTAAATCCTTTATTAAATGTAAACATGACATATGGTGAATGTTCAAATCATTCTATGTGAATATACATTTCATAGTTTTATGACTAGTATATATAACACACTTTTCTCCGTAAATAAAATGTGTCCTTAATTTTAATGAAAAAATAACCATTGTTAACTAAAAATCATGAGAAGGGTATTTTTACTCATGAATCATAAACTGTCATGAGTAACAAGATATAACCATGTTATTATATGGAGGAACAAATCCCATTTTTTATTGAATGCATCACTAAGGATTAAAAACCCTTCTCCACTACAGGGTAATGTAATAACAAGTACACTAATTAACATTATCTTGAGTTACTTGATGTTTTCCTCACATTCGTCTATCCAATGGAACATTACAAATTTCTGAGTTATCATGGTCAGAGTATAATATATTCATTGTAAATTATCCAAATAGAACTGATAATATCTAGATAATCTAATAGATCTATGGATCACAATCACCATGGTTGGTATGGGCCAAAACTCAATAGCCTCATTCTTTGGTGGAGAAAATATTATACCAACTCTTGAGATTACATGACCAAAAAAATTAATACTTTTGAAACAAAAATCACACATTGTAAATTTTTTATATAGATTACCCTTCCTTAGGGTCTATGTAAAACTCCCAAGTGATATTAAATATATTTATTTCTCTTGGAATAGATGAAATATAGTCTATAAATACTACTACAAACTGATCGAGGTAATCCATAAAGACTCAATTCATTATATCAATGAAAATATCATGGGAATTAGTAATAAAAAATTTCATAATTATATATTAATATTAACCATACCTTGTTCGGAATCCAATATTTTATATCACCTATTTATTGTCCCTCAATTTATTATATTTAGAACCATGATCATTGTTGGAAAAGTATTCATCTTCACAGAATTGATAAAACAAGTCATCAATATGTGGAAGAGGATTCTTTTTATTATTATTGATCTTATAAAACTCATCATAATCAATGAAGGGCCTCTTTGACCCATCATTCTTTTTCACAAAATGAACAGCTGCTCCACATGGTCATACACTTGTTCGAATGAATCCCTTGTCGAGGTTTTCTTCGAGTTTCTTCTATAATTTCTGCAACTCAATCAGATACATTCTATAATGAGTCTTGGAAATTACTGTATAAATGAGTTTATGTTCTATTGAGATCTCAAAATCACGTTTTTGTGTAAGACTAAGAAACGTTTTTGGAAATATATCCAAAAAATCCTGAAATATATTGGCACATCATTGATGTTGAATTTCCCTGCAACCATTTGAGATAAACAACCCTTTTAAATGATTATTAAGACCCATATAGTGGATGTAATATCCTTAAAAAGTTCATACATATAATCACATTGATGGATGATTATATGAGGTTTTGAAATATAAAAATTAACATTCAATCCTTATAAAATAATGTGGACTTTGTGAGGAGAAAAGAAATCCATGACAAAGGTCACATCAAATTCCACCAATTAAAGTATGCTAAGATTTTCAGGAAGCATATTCCCACAGACATGAACTAGAGAGTAATCATGTTGATTAGATGAAATCATCATATCATTGGGGATTTTCATTGTTAATTCCACATATAATTATTTTTTCTAAATATTAACACCTCTATAAAATTATTTGCATATGACAGTGTGGGAAGATCCAGAATCAAATATGACTTTAGTATTTCAAGAGTGTATGGTAAGTGTATCATTCATCATGTCATTATCACAACCCTCACTAAGAATATAATTTACATGATATTTATCATTTACCCTTTTCATATGATATTTTTGACTTCGATCAAAATCACAAGACCATGGGTTTAGGCAATGGTTTCCCTAATTTCCATTCTACAAACACAAGATGAACTGAATCATGGGAGGTTCTTTTTGTTCTAGGTTTTCCCCATTCACTATGTTAGCTAACATATTCCCATCACTTCAATAATAAAATGCTCAAATGCCTTCCCTTCCACATATAAAACATTTATGAGACCTTTTAAGGTTATTTCCTCAATGATTCTTCCGACACTTAGTAGTAAAAAGAACCTCAAATTATTCTCTTCATGGTTTTTATGTGTCTATTTAAATACCATCATCCTTTTATTGTCAAAACCATGAGATTGATACATGAATACCACCTTCATTTCAGCCTCAATTGAATAATTCACAACCTCTTCATATAGACTAAATTATATTTTTTCTAAAATTATTCTCTATCATTTCATTAAGCCATAGAAGAACCTATAAACATTAATTTTGGGTTGGAAGATAGTTCTTGAAGAATACCTCACATGTATTGTGAAATTATCCTCATTGGAACAAACAGATTCATCACCCCATTTCTGAAACTCACATAACTATTTCTCTAAATTTTTATGGAGAATCTATTGAATGTACTTATTGATAAAATGTTCTTAAATTCATCCCAATCCTTGGATTCGTTATAAAATTTCTACCTTTTAATCTTCATTAGAGTCAACCACCTCTCTTCATATCCTTCTAAATGATTTACAACTTGAATGATATTATCATTCCTTAAACACTAGATATGGATAATATCTTATCAGTAGTATTAATCCACAGTTTTGAAAAAGTTGGACTATAATACCCTATGAAAGAAGGATTATGTTGCCTCATGAAAGACTCAATATAGTGTTGTACCCTCCTTTTCTCATTAAGAAGTTCACCATGATTCGTAGATTTAGAATGATGTGTGAGAATAGAAATGTGGTTTTTCATTCTAGCTCCCATAGAATTTTATTTTGTTTTTGGGGGAAATCATTTCATTTTCTATCACAGTCTAAATTAATGTGGTTCTTTTTGGTTCCCCCATTTAATAAAACCAAAATAATTTATTATGATATAGTTATCATATAGAGGAAGCACATAATCCTTAAAATTTAATTATATGACATATAAGTTATGAATCCTTCCATTATTTAATACACCTTAGGTATTTCCTTGGTAATTTATACAAAAATTCTATTTAAATCTATCATATTGGTCCATGAAGAGTTTTTTAATTTAAAAATCATATTCCTAAAGAATATCGAAATTGGTGTGAAGCAAGGCCCATTATCAAATTCCTGATTACCCTGAGTCAGGCCTAGAATATCTTATTGTAGATTTTACCCATATGTGCATTGTACCAGAGCCAAATTAATCTGAAGTATACATACAATGATTTATTTCTAGGAAACCACTCAATATATCCATCAACAAAATTCTTGTACATTATCATATTTAATTCCTTATACTTATACATATCCATAGTCATTTCCATAGGGTTATCACTAAGGTTTTCCCTTCCTAGATTCAAATGGTAAACAAACCTTTTCAATTTTACCAAATATAGTAACCCTTACTTTTCATACCTTAACATTACATAACATTTTCAAAATACATAAAAAATTATACAAACAGACACCCCAAGACCGTACTATTCAAGTGACGTTGGAAACCTGAAAATCAATAATAATGATACATAAGTAAGCTATATTTTCTCCCAGTAGGTTATTATCTAATATATCCATTAATAAAAAAATAATACATAATACATATCATTATAACTTGGTAAAGGAAACATAAAAATTGTGGAGATCAAATGCTTAGTAAGGGTAAAAAAGGTATGTATAAATGCATAATCATTATAATAAGCATATGAGAGAATTATCACGAAAATAGAAGATCATACCCTTTATAAAAATGTTCATATACATGAATCATGGAATAAATCTTGGATGTTTAGAAAATGTGAATCATAAGGTAATAATTAACATAATCCATGAAAGCATAAAATAAGAATAAAACATTGAATTGTGGAAAACATAAAATATTTTAATATATTATTTCAATAATAGCAAAGGAATATCATCTAAGAACATATTGGTATTATAGGTTCACTCCAAACACCATCATGGGAGTTATGGTTCACTCCCATGGCTATATTAGTAGAAATAATTGACACCTTATACCATCTTGGTAGTCATGATTCACTCCCATGTCCATATTAGATGTCAATGTTCAGTCCCAAGACAATCTTAGTCTATATCATTATATATAAACGTTTTCTAAATTCATTGTAGGGGGATATAGGTACCACCCATATAATAATGAAATCATACATACATGTTCCACAAGATCATAAATAACCATATCATAACCCATTAATTGAAATTATTATAATAAAATATTAATCATATCATAACATGTGGAAGAAAGATGTTTCATATTCATTTCTACATAATCATAACCCATGAAAAGAAGCATGATTCAATACCATACATCCCCTAAAAGAGAAACATCTTTCATTAACAACATTCCAACAAAACATAATCCAGTTAAAGAATAATATGAATGGAAACATTGAATAATTTCACCATAAATGAATACAAAAAACCAATGGATGTTATATTATATGGTAAATAATTATGAATGCTATTTTTAAAAAATCATGAGGAAAATATCCTAGTTTCACTAAAAATTAGTTTCTTAAAACAAAAAATATTTGGGAAACATTTTTTCATTGAAAATTTCATCGAAAAAATATAAATTATTATTTGGAAACAATAAAAAATTTCTAAAATCCATTTTCCAAGAAAATGGGATTCAATTATCTTTTGAAAACATTTTCGAAAACATGGTATTTGAATACAATATATTTTCGACCAGAGAGAAAGACGGTCAGATTTCAATTAAAAAATGATAATAACTACCAAAGAATGTAAATATGTTAATAATACATGAATATATCATGAATAAATCTATTATAAGTAATCTCATGAGTGTTCATGAGAGATCGATCATAATATATCATCAAAGGAAGCATAATCATAAACAATCGTGAAATGAGAGGATATTGTTTCAATAAACTCTTATAACGTGGATAGATAGGATCATATTCTACATGAACAAAAAATTAAATCAAAGAGGATTCAAAATGTCATGAAAAGAATGAAATTCATTATATATCATGTAGAAGAATAGTATATAGACCTTCAAAAATAGTTTCGGTGTATAACAAAACATGAGTCTCAAAGAATGAAAATTGAGACAAAACATTTTGACTGATTCGGTAAATTTTAAAAAAAATAAATCAAAAAAGAAAGGTAATAAATTGGATATGAGAATACAAATAAATATAAGTATAATAAACAAATAATAAAATCATGTGCAGTACATACTCTATAAAAAATCAAATAATGTTGAACATAACATGTATCTCACAAAAATAAAAAATGAGATGAAATACCCTTACCTTGTGTCTAGACTCTCATAGAACTCAATCTAAAAACATGTATAATCTATATAAATTTATTAAAAATAATTTACATAACCATTTTATAATATTTAATACCATATATGGTTTTATTAAGACCTTATAATACCCTCTTTTTAAGAATTATATTTTAATGTTTCATTTCGGATAATATTCACTTTATTCTTCACATGTTTCTTAATTTGTCATATATTTGTTATTAATAATCTATATCACGATTTCAAAAATTTAAAATATGACATAAATATATTTTATATACACAATGTGTTTGTTGTAATAATCTATATAATATAGAGTTGTTAAATATATTACACTGTTAATGGAGACGGTAGGCCAAAAGGACAAATGAATGCTATTTCTATATAAATATCATGTTGAATGAAAGAATTTAATATATATATATATATATCATTATTATAGTATATTTATGATAACATATATGTCATATGTTTTCCCTAAAACAATCCTTAATACAATCCCTTTAGTGTATGAATGATTTATGTCGCTATGTGGGGGTGGTAGTCCACACTTCCTCAAATGAAATTATTGAGTTAACCACATTGAAAAAGTAAAAAATATATATGTGTTTTAATAGGAATACATATTATAAAATATAATAATAAAATAATAAATAACATATATAAATAGAGTTTTCATAATAATTTACACCATGAGAGGTGGTAAGGAAAATTTAACATTCATCGTTCAGTGAGGCGGACGTTTTCCGTACACATAACCAATATGTTCGTTATCCATTGGATAGTTGTGTGTATATGTCACAACCCGACCCTACCCGGGGTCGAGCCGCAACTACCCCATGCCCACCTCCATAGGCCAGGGGCTGGCGACCCGCGCCGAAGGCACAATAAATCGGAGAGTCCTTTGCCTAAGCACCTATACACACACACGCAACAAACTCAATGCAACAGTGCAGAGTAAAAGAAACAGCAGGCATTGTAAAAAGAAAGGGAAACTGCTATATAAATACCACAAAGTGCATCGATCTCTACAAGTTCAAAGTACAAACTGAAACGAAAAGGGGAAAAACACGCGCCCAACCAAAAAGTCCCACAACCCGACAACAGGTAAACTAAAGAAACTGCTGATGGGTCTCCCACCTGGAACCCGACCATGACCACCGCACACGGTCCAAGCTCCCAAGCTCCTACGCTCCACTGAAGTCATGCTCCACCTGTCCGTCGTTTGCAAGGGCACACCAAGTGCAGGCAAAGCCCAAGCAGGGGTGAGTATAAAAATACTCAGTAGGATACCCCGAAGGCTCGAGGGAGCAATGAAGGAGGTACCGAAGGGTGAGCGGTAGAGAGAACAGAAAAGTAGAGGAGTACAACCGAGGGTCCAGTAAAGAGTCCAGCTCAACACAACAAGAGGAAATAAGGTATACTTTTCCAGACACAAGGAGCTAGAAACGGTGGGAAGATGAACTTCCCATCAAGTCTTCGCTACCTATAGCAGGAGAGTAGACTCGTCCAACCACGAGAAGCTAGACACGGAAAGCACGTGGCATACCCCACGTGTCTTCTCCTCCCTTGGAAGGAGAGTAACCAAACCCAAGAAGTGGGTACTCGAACAAGGTATATACAAGCCCATAAACACAACAAGAAGCCCGGACAAACTCGTAAGGGGATCTATGTCCCGTAGCTCAGCCCAAGTAAGAGTAGCCAAAAGTCCGAGAAGTAACACCATCGATGCCCAACATCCCACACGTCTGCCCCGAATCGCAAGCCAAGGGCTCAATCACCACACCTCGACACTATCCGCTTTGGGTGGCACTGACTCGCCCGCACGATTTTAGGTCACGTCACAAGGACGCTTCTCGGTGGGGGAAAGACTACTCGTACTTCCGAGTTCTGGGGGAACGTCAAACCACACCATGTCACTACCCCGTAGTCGAGAGGTCTGCTCAAACTCGACATACGACCCCTTCCCAGCCCCTCTGGAGAATCCCTAGAAGTCAATGGGTTCCCACTACAGGGTGACCCTGAAAGTCGACGGGTGCCACACTGCCCAGTCCCGTAACAGGGTAATCCACTGGAGGGCGACCCGGCTAAAGTCAGCGACGGAACCACTGCCCAGCCCAGCTGGAGGTATACCGGCATCGGGGACCACTGCCCAGCCCAGCTGGAGGTAATCCCGACATCAGGGACCACTGCCCAGACCAGGTGGAGGTAAGCCCGACATCGGGGAACACTACCCAGCCCAGCTGGAGGTAAGCCCGGCATCGGGGACCACTGCCCAGCCCAGCTATAGGTAAGCCCGAAACTGCTCTGGCCATCCCTGCTGGATGGTACTGCACGGTGAACAACGTTGTACTAGCCATCCCTGCCGGATGGTAACCCTCTCTCGAGCCCAGCTCGAAACAACCTCAGTCCTTCTAGAAACAACCTCAGCCCTGCTGGAAACCACCTCAGCCCTGCTGGAACAACCTCAGCCCTGCTGGAATAACCTCCTGGGTAGAGGATCGGTGCCCGTATAATGTGTTGGTTACCCCGAAACCACAAGCTCTACCAGGGAACACGGAGAAATTGGAGAAACTTCCCAGGCCTCACAAGGCGATCCCACTATAATCCGCTGAGTCACTGTCGAAGCAGATCGAGACACCGCATCCCAAAAAGTGGGGAAAACACCCACGCTACACGAACACCCGTAGTTGCAGTCCGATGAAAGGGCACAGTACTTAAACCCCTCACAACCAAAGAATCATAGGAACCAATCCATCTCTGCCAGCCAAACCATCGAGCACAAGACTAGGGGGAGAACGCTCAACCCTGCTGGTCAGACAAAAGAGCACCAGGTCAGGGGAAACTTCGCTCTGCTGGTCAAACAGACGAGCACAAAGCTAGGGGAAAACTCCACACTGCTGGTCAAACAAACGAGCGCAGAGGGACCCTCTACATCTTGAGAGATCAATGTAAGTAAAGTAGATCACGGCACGCACGTGGGGCCACACGACGTGTGGCCCCAAGTCAACCCCAACTGAGCGCACAAACATCCTCAGGTACAAACAACCTCACGTACCTCCAAGCGCTCCCGAATACTCCAAGAATATACCTCGTTCTAGCCCAAAGTCTATCGTTCACGCGGCATCCAACATCAACGTGAAGGTGTTACATAACAACTCCACCTCAAAGGCCCAGGCACGGGCAACCACATCTCGTGAACCATTTATATCACTCTCCCAAGAGTGGGCGATCACACGCCAAGGGTCCGCTATAAACAAGGCAGGGCAGACCACCACTGGAGAACCTTCCATGCTCCACATTTAACAAGATCGTGCAAGAGGCTCCACACAACCAAACAGATTGCACCGTCGTAATCTGCGCTGAAAAACATGAGAGATCGACTACTTACTCGCCTCCAACGGATATCCGACAAAAAAGTCACCAACACTGCCTCACGCACAAACGACGTCCTGTGACCCTGAGCCTCGGCCCCGAAAACAGTCGGGTGCATCGCACCATTACGATCCCCTCGGGAAAACACGTCAAAAGCACTACTCACTTGAGTGCAACGAATATACGGAGAAAAAGGTGCATCCCGGCGCACTGCACGTGAGCGGTGCTTCGTGGGACCCACATCCCAATCCCGATACTCAATGAACAGATCACACCATTGCGATCCTCTCGAAAAATCACACAAGATTGACTACTCACTTGTCCAAAATGGTCTCCCGATGATAAAGATGGAAAATCACCGTCGACGCCCAAACGACCCTCGTGAGCCCCGCACCATCGTGCGGAATTACAGCGGGCAGACTGCGCCAACGCGATACCCTCGAAAAAACACCCAACATTGACTGCTCGAACGCCCCGAACGGACGTCCGAGGAAAACATTGCTAAAAGATGCACGAAGCTCAAAAGACGGGTCGTGGGGCCCGCGCCTCAACTCCGGCTTCAATGCCCGGAACCACCCTGGAAACCTCCGCCTCAATGCCAGGGTTCCAACACCACTGACGGCGCTTAAATCGGTCATCGGACGCATCCGCGCCGTCCAAAACCAGAACCCCCGAGATGACGTCAATTCACTTAAAGACGTGTTGCGCCTCCGAGCCCCCCCCCTCGTTTCGGGAATTACAAAATCCCGAAACCATCTCAAAATATTCGTCGTAATTTAAGGAGCACGTCACCGTAGACGACGCCCAAATTCGACACCCGATTTATGACATATAAAAAAAATAACAATAATAATAAAATTATTATTATTATTATTTTAACTTATATTTCACTTTTAATTCCCCCCCCTTTTTTTTACCCACGGCGCCCTCTTTTTTTTCATTCTGTTTTTTTATCCAGACTGGCCATCGGCCGGTCTTCTTCTCCCGACAGGACCCACAGCTTGAGGGTCCTTGATGGCAAGCCGGGGTCCGTAGACCCCGGTCCTCCCTTGCCTCCACCGGCCGGCATATCCGGCCGGCCTTCCGCGCCGCCTGCACGGGACGCCCTTGAACCAGCGCTCCGCTGGCCTTCTCCGCTGCATCCCCTACTGACCCAGCTCCGGCCTTCGCTGAAGGGAGGTGCTCCGCCGCGCTCGTGCCAACCGCCGTCGCTCGACTGCCATCCTCCTCCTCTTCGCGGCCAGCCGCGCTCCCTTCTCGCTCGGAAGCCACCGCCGCTGGCCCGGCCTCCGCCGCTGCTCCGCCATGCCTGACTCTCCGGACTGCCGTGCTAGACGGCCGAAGCACCCAAAACCGGCCAGAAAACCTCAAAAACCCGCTGTTTTCGGCGGATGACCGCGGGTGCGTCGGAACTCGGATTTTAGAACCGAAATAAGCGATGAGAAGAGAAAAAACACTAATACGCATTCATGGGCTGTGATCGAAATTTTGGCAAGGAATCGACAGTGCAAAACGAGCTCCAAGTAGGTACGGGAATTGAAAAATGCAAACTCAACATCCTACCTATTGGGCGCTGCCCAGAGCTTCGCCGGCGATCTGCACCATGCCGGAGCTTCCTCGCCGGAGGGGAGGAGGAGAGGAGGAGCTCCTTCATGGTTGAGCTCTTCTGCCAGGGGGAAGAGGAAGGAGAGGGGTGGGGTAGGGCTTTAAAAAGAAAATTAATTAAATTTTTAATTAATTAAAACCCCCAAATTTAACCCACATCTGAAACATCCGACAGGGTCGAGGTTAAACCTCCCCTAGGGTAAACACCATGCTCTAAGTGCAACGGTTGTCTCAGGCCCCTGGGGCCATTTTTCAAAAACGGCCCACGCCCGCGAAACTTATTCCCCTCCTAGGGTAAAGGGAAAACTCTGAACTCAATGGTTCTCTCAGTTTTTTAATCCAAGCCAACATTTAGGAGACACTAGCGTTTCGCCATTAAACGAATTAATTAATTTATTTAATTCGTTTAACGTTCTAGAAGCGGGCGAGGGGTCCAAACATCCCGCGCTGACAAGTTTTATGTCGTTCCTAGGGTAAAAACCCCATTCAGGACCCATCCGTACACTCAAATCCCTAATTCGGACCACCGTTCAGGAGTTATCACATTTATTTAGCGTTTCCAGTGTGAACGCACTGAAAAGTTAAATTCGGCCACTCCGGGGCTCAGAATCGTACGCCGTCTGAAGGCGCTGCTCTGGAATATCACCAAGAATATTCCAAAGTCCTTCACAGCCAAAACCGGGTTCTTACATCATTCCCTCCTTCAAGATTTTCGTCCTCGAAAAGAAAAACTAGGGAGCAACACAGCGTACTAAGCCCACACATGGATTTTCCATACCCAGAAGAACCCAGGCACAGCTCTGCCTCACCGCACACAGACCAAAGGATTGATTTGGTCACGCTAGGTCGGCCATTGTCGATGTCATGCACCCACTCTAGACTTTGGGGTTAGGGAAAGGCGGTAGGGTACCTCGACATCCCTTTGCACGGTCTCACACGGCCCGAAGGCCCTCGGGGGTAGCTCACCTCCCCAGTCAAACCTCTACGTCACACGCCGCGACTGGAATCACCACCCGCACCTGGAACATGGCCCGGTGATTCCCTCCCTCAGAATATCCATATGGTGAAACACCCAAGGATATCTGGTCACGCAAGGTTCCACAGTCGATGCTCTCTTACATGCTCAAAAGGCGAAAGAGTCAACACCATCGACTAAAGGAAAAGGTCTCACGCCTTCTTCCTTACCAACACAGGGTCACACCCGACGCCCTGCGTCACCCTGGTAACACATCAAGAAAAGAGAAGGGAGGAAAGAAGATCACAGACAGATTCTAACAATTCTACTACAAAAAGGTAGAAGAGCTGTAGAGCATACCTCTAATCTCCTCATGCTCTGCAGGATCATAGAAATCCAAAGCTTGCGGCTGCCCGCGGTCCCAACTGTCAGCTCCCGGAGACTGACGTGGACCCCATAGTGGTGATGGGAAGATCTCGTAACGTCGTCCCCCACTACCAGTTCCTCCCTCTCCTCTGCTAGCACCACCTCTCTGGGAACTACTCCGATCACGGCGCTGCCTCTGTCGTGGTGGTACGCCTGCTGCCTGCCTGAAGCTCTCTGCAACTCGGGTTGGGCAGTCTCGTGCCAAGGTACCTCGCCCGTCACAAGCATAGCACCGACTCTCTCTGGGATGCACTGGTGCCCTCCGGTGCCACTGTGGTAAATGACCACACCCCGGAGTCTGGTATTCAGAAAGCCACCTGCGTCGAGGTCCTGCTTGCTGACGCCCACTAGCTATGGCAGAGGTCTCGGCTCCAACGTTCCTGCTGCCACCACCAACACTAGAACGTGATAGGAAGCCCTCTGTCACCAGCGCCTGCTTTAGAAACCCGGCATATGTGGAAATGCCCAAGGGTACTATGACAGCACGAATCTCTCGGCGGAGACCCAGCTCAAACTTCCGCGCTCGGATGTTGTCGTCACGGACCATGTCCGGGTAAAAGTGTGCACGGTCTGCAAAGCTAGTCGCGTGCTCGGCCACCGTCATCCCACCCTGCTAAAACTGCAGGAGCTCCTGAATCTGAACGGAGCGCAAGCAGGAGGGGAAAACTCCTCACGAAACAACAACCGAAAGTCACCCCATGAATGTGACGAATCGTCAAGAAACTGAGTCACCAGACTCCACCAACGCCGAGCTGCTCCACGAAAAAGGGTGGCTGCCAAAGCCACTCTCTGATCTGTCATTGTCTGCACAAGCCTGAAAAGGCGAACCACTACCTCGAGCCAAACCTCTGCTGCCTGAGGGTCTGGCTCACCACTGAACCTCAGCAGTCTCTACCGCTGGAAGTCGCGGAGCGCGCTCAACCTGCGCTCAAGCTCAGCCTACTCTGCTGAAACTGACTGCTTCTCAACAGGTGAAGGTGCTACTACCGTCCCACCCGGAGAAAGGGGCTCGCATGATGGGTCCTGGACTGTGGCCTCGTAGCTCATAGGGTCGTCGTCATAAACCCAAGCTGGTATCCTGGCTGGCTGTCCTCACAGAGACATCCTGAAAATTATCAAGGAGTGCCGCAGTCAGATGAGCATATATGTATATACCAATAACAACAATGATAGGGAGCTGACTCAAGAAGGACAGTCAAGACTCAGTCTTATGTGATGCACAAACAAATTTCCCCTGCAACAAGTGTCTCAGCATGCCGAGTCGACAAGCGGGTTATCAAGGTCCTGGTGAATGGATACATCGGCCGCCGCACCATCACTAGACTCCCTGGCATGAGAGCCACTCTAGAGACATGTTAACACTGTTGCCCTAAATCCCAACCAATTCCTCTTTTAGGGACGTCCGCACAACGTACCAAGGAATGAACCACCTCTGATACCACATTCTCACGACCCGACCCTACCCGGGCTCGAGTCGCAACTACCCCAAGCCCGCCTCCATAGGCCAGGGGCTGGTGACTAGTGCCGAAGGCACAATAACTCGGGGAGGCCTTTTCCCAAGCACCTGGACACACACACGTAGCAAACTCAATGCAACAGTGCAGAGTAAATGAAAAGACAGGTAGAGTAAAAAAGAAAGGGCAACTGCTATATAAATACCACAAAGTGAATCAACCTCTACAAGTACAAAGTACAAACTTAAAAGAAAAGGGGAAAAAATGCGTCCAACCAAAAAGTGCCACAACCCAGCAACAGGTAAACAAAAGAAAATACTGATGGGTCTCCCACCTGGAACCCATCCACGACCACCGCACGCGGTCCAAGCTCCCAAGCTCCTACGCTCCACTGAAGTCACGCTCCACCTGTCTGTCGTCTACAAGGGCACAACAAGTGCGGGAAAATCCCAAGCAGGGGTGAGTATAAAAATAATCAGTAGGATACCCCGAAGGCTCGAGGGAGAAACAAAGGAGGTGCCAAAGGGTGAGCGGTAGAGCGAACAGAAAAGTAGAGGAGTACAACCGAGGGTGCAGTGAAGAGTCCAGCTCAACACAACAAGAGGAAAGAAGGTAGACTCGTCCATACACAAGGAGCTGGAAACGGTGGGAAGAATAACTTCCCATCGAGTCTTCGATACCTATAGCAGGAGAGTAGACTCGTCCAACCACGAGAATCTCGACACGGAAACCATGTGGCATACCCCACGCGTCTTCGCCTCACCTGGAAGGAGAGGAACCAAACCCAAGAAGTGGGTACTAGAACAAGGTATATACAATCCCATATGCTCAACAAGAAGCACGAACAAACTCGTAAGGGGATCTCTGTCCCGTAGCTCAGCCCAAGAAAGAGTAGCCAACACTCCCAGAAGTAACATCATCAATGCCCAACATCCCGTACATCTGCCCTGAATCGCAAGCCAAGGGCCTAATCACCACACCTCGACACTATCCGCTTTGGGCGGCACTAACTCACCCGCACGGTTTTAGGTCGCTTCACGAGGACGCGTCTTGGTGGGGGAAAGACTCCTCGTACTTGCGAGTTATGGGGGAACGGAAAACCACACCATGTCACTGCCCCGCAGTCGAGAGGTCTGCTCAAACTCGACAGGTGACCCCTTGCCCAGCCCCGCTGGAGGATCCCTAGAAGTCAACGGGTTCCCACTACAGGGTGACCTAGAATGTCGATGGGTGCCACACTGCCTAGTCCCGTATAAGGGTAATCCACTGGAGGGCGACCCGGCTAAAGTCGGCGACGAGACCACTGCCCAGCCCAGCTGGAGGTAACCCGGCATCGGGGACCACTGCCCAGCCCAGCTGGAGGTAAGCCCAGCATCGGGGACCACTGCCCAGCCCAGCTGGAGGTAATCCCGGCATCGGGGACCACTGCCCAGCCCAGCTGGAGGTAACCCCGGAATCAGGGACCACTGCCCAGCCCACCTAGAGGTAAGCCTGGCACTGCTCTGGACATCCCTGCTGGATGGTACTGCTCGGTGAACAACGTTGTACTGGCCATCCCTTCCGTATGGTAACCCTCTCGCGAGCCCAGCTCCAAACAAGCTCAACCCTACTGGAAACAACCTCAGCCCTACTGGAAACAACCTCATCCCTGCTGGAACAACCTCATCCCTACTGGAACAACCTCAGCACTGCAGGAACAACCTCTTGGGTAGAAGATTGGTGCCCGCGTTAATTGTTGGTAACAACGAAACCACAAGCTCTACTTGGGAACACAGAGCAACGGGAGAAACTCCCCAGGCCTCACAAGGCGATCCCACTCCAATCTGCTGAGTCATTGTCAAAGCGGACCGAGACACCGCATCCCAGAAAGTGGGGAAAACACCCACACTGCACGAACACCCATAGTCGCAGACGGTGTCACAGTCCGGTGAAAGGGCACAGTACTAAAACCCCTCACAGCCAAAGAAGCAGAGGAACCAACCCATCTCTGCCGGCCAAACCATCGAGCACAAGACCAGGGGGAGGCCGCTCAACCCTGCTGGTCAGACAACAGAGCACCATGCCTTGGGAAACTCCGCCCTTCTGGTCAAACAAACGAGCACAAAGCCAGGGGAAAACTCCACCCGGCTGGTCAAACAAACGAGTGCAGAGGGACCCTCTACGTCACGAGAGGTCAAAGTACGTAAAGCAGATCGCGGCACGCACTTGGGGCCCACACGACGTGTGGCCCCAAGTCAACCCCAATGAGCGCAAAAACATCCTCAGGTACAAACAACCACACGTACCTCCAAGCGCTCCCGTATACTCCCAGAGTATACCTCGTTCCATCCCAAAGGCTATCGTGAACGTGACACCCATTGTCAACGCGAAGGCATGACGTAACAACTACACCTCAAAGGCCCAGGTACGACCAACCACATCTCGTGAACCATTTATATCACTCTCCCAAGGGTGCGCGATCACATGCCAAGGGTCCGCTACAAACAAGGAAGGGCGGACCACCACTAGAGCACCTTCCATGCTCCACATATAACAAGATCACATAAGAGGCTCCACACAACCAGACGGATTACACCATCGTAATCCTCACGAAAAAAAATGCGAGATTGACTACTTACTCGCCTCCAACGGATATCCGACAAAAAAGTCACCAACACCGCTTCACGCCCGAACGGCGTCCCGTGATCCCGAGCCTCGGCCCCAAAAACAGTCGGACACATCGCACCATTGCGATCCCCTTGGGAAAACACGTCAAAAGCACTACTCAATTGAGTGCAACGGATATCCGGAAAAAAGGTGCATCCCGGTGCACTGCACACGAGCGGTGCTTCGTGGGACCCGCATCCCGGTCCCGATACTCAACGAACGGATCGCACCGTTGTGATCCTCTGGAAAAAGCACACATGATGGACTACTCACTTGTCCAAAATGGTCGCCCGGTGATAAAGATGGAAAATCATCGTCGACGCCCAAACAGCCCTCGTGAGCCCCGCACCATCGTGCGGAATTACAGCGGGCAGACTGCACCAACGCGATACCCTCTAAAAAACACCCAACATCGACTGCTCGCACACCCCGAACGGACGTCCGAGGAAAACGTCGCTAAAAGCTGCACGCAGCTCAAAATACGGGCCATGGGGCTCGTGCCTCAACTTCGGCTTCAACACCCGGAACCACCCTGGAAACCTCCGCCTCGATGCCAGGGTTCGAACGCCACTAACGGCGCTTAAATCGGCCGTCGGACGCGTCCGTGCCGTCCAAAACCAGAACCCCTGAGATGACGTCAATTCACATAAAGACGTGTTGTGCCTCCAAGCCCCCCATCGTTTCGGGAATTAAAAATTCCCGAAACCATCTCAAAATATTCGTCGTAATTTAAGGATAACATCACCGCAGACGGTGCCCAAATTCGACACCCTGTTTATGAATTATAAAAATAAAAATAAAAATATTATTATTTTAACTTATATTTCACTTTTAATTCCCCCCCCCCCCCCCCGTTTTTTTTAAACCCGCGGCGCCCCCTTTTTTTCTTTCTGTTTTTTTTATATCCAGACCGGCCATCGGCCGGTCTTCTTCTCCCGACAGGACCCGCAGCGTGCGGGTCCTTGATGGGCAGCCGGGGTCCGTAGACCCCGGTCCTCCCTTGCCTCCACCGGCCGGCACAGCCGGCCGACCTTTCGCGCCGCCTGCACGGGACGCCCATGAACCAACGCTCCGCTGGCCTTCTCCGTGGCATCCCCTACTGACCCAGCACCGACCTCCGCTGAAGGGAGGTGCTCCGCCGCGCTCGCACAAACCGCCGCTGCTCGACCGCCAACCTCCTCCTCGCCGCCGCCAGCCGCGCTCCCTACTCGCTCGGAAGCCACCGCCGCTGGCCCGGCCTCTGCCACTGCTCCGCCATGCCCGACTCACCGGACTGCCGCACTAGACGACCGGAGCACCCAAAACCGGCCAGAAAACCTTAAAAACCCGCTATTTTCGGCGGACGACCGCGAGTGCGTCGTGACTCGGATTTTAGAACCGAAACAAGCGATGAGAAGAGTAAATACTATAATATGAATTCATGGGATGTGATCGAAATTTTGGTAAGTAATCGATAGTGCAAAACGAGCTCCAAGTAGGTACGGGAATTGAAAAATGCAAACGCAACATCCTACCTGCTGGGCGCTGCCCGGAGCTTTGCCGGCGATCTGCAACTCGCCGAAGCTTCTTCACTGGAGGGGAGGCAGAGAGGAGGATCTTATTCTTGGTTTATCTCTTCTTCCAGGGGGAAGAGGAAGGAGTGGGGTGGGGTTGGGCTTTAAAAAGAAAATTAATTAAAATTTTAATTAATTAAAAACCTCCAAATTTAACCCGCGTCTGAAACATCTGACAGGGTCGAGGTTAAACCTCCCCTAGGGTAAAAACCACGCTATAAGCGCAACGGTTGTCTCATAATTTGATTCCGAGATTTTGTTTGAATGTTATAAAGTTGAACGCCCAAAGCCACCGAATTACGAAAACGCCCCTGGGGCATTTTTCACAAACGGCCCGCGCCAGCGAAACTTATACCCCTCCTAGGGTAAACGGCACACTCCGAACTCAACGGTGCTCTCATTCTTATGATCCGAGCCACCGTTTAGGAGACACTATCTTTTCTCCATTAAACGAATTAATTAATTAATTTATTCCGTTTAACGTTCCAGAAGCGGGCGAGGGGTCTAAACATCCTGTGCTGACAAATTTTATGTCGTTCCTAGGGTAAACACCCCATTACAGACCCATCCGTACACCCGGATCACTGATCCAGAACTCCGTTCAGGAGTTATCACATTTATTTAGCGTTTCCAGTGTGAATGCACTGAAAATTTAATTTCGGCCACTCTAGGGCTCGGAATCGCACGCCGTAAGAAGGCGCTGCTCTGGAATATCTTCAAGAATATTACGAAGTCTTTCACAGAAAAAACCGGATTCTTACATCATTCCCTCCCTCAAGGTTTTCATCCCCGAAAATCGAAACTAGAAAGCAACACAGGGTACTAAGCCCACACATGGCTTTTCCATACCCAGAAGAACCCACGCACAGCTCTGCGTCACCGCACACAGACCAAAGGATTGATTTGTTCACGCTAGGTCGGCCCTTGCCGACGTCGTGCACCCACTCCAGACTTTGGGGTTAGGGCAAGGTGGTAGGGTACCTCACCATACCTTTGCACGATCTCACACGGCCCGAAGGCCCTCGGGGGTAGCTCACCACCCCGATCAAACCTCTACGTCGCACGCCGCGACTGGAATCACCGCCCTCACCTGGAACAAGGCCCGGTGATTCCCTCCCTCTGAATATCCATATGGTAAAACACCCAAGTATATCTGGTCACGCAGGGTTCCACAGTCGATGCTCTCTTACTTGCTCAAAAGGCGAAAGAGTCAACACCATCGACTAAAGGAAAAGGTCTCACGCCTTTTTCCTTACCAACACAGGGTCACACCCGACGCCCTGCGTCACCCTGGTAACGCATCAAACAAGGAGCAGGGAGAAAAGAAAATCACACACAGAGTCTAACAATTATACTAAAAAAAGGTAGAAGAGCTGTAGAGTATACCTTATATCTCATCATGCTCTGCAGGATCGTAGACATCCAAAGCTCGTGGCTGCCCGCGGTCCCAACTGTCAGCTCCCGGAGCCTGACGTGGACCCCCTACTGGTGATGGGAAGACCTCAAAACGTCGTCCCCCACTACCAGATCCTCCCGCTCCTCTACTATCACCACATCTCTGGGTACTACTCCGATCACGGCGCTACCTCTGTCGTGGTAGTACACCTGCTGCCTGCCCGAAGCTCTCAGCAACTCGGGTCAGGCAGTCTCGTGCCAAGTGACCTCGCCCGTCACAAGCATAGCACCAACTCTCTCTGGGCTGCACTGGTTCCCTCCAGCACCACTGTGGTGTATGACCACGCCCCTGAGTCCGGTTGTCATAAAGCCACCTGCGTCGAGGTCCTGCTTGCCGAAGCCCACTAGCTACGACAGACGTCTCAGCTCCAACATTCCTTCTGCCACCACCAACACTAGAACGTGACAAGAAGCCCTCTGTCACCAGCGCCTTCTCTATCACCCCGGCATAAGTGGAAATGCCCAAGTGTACTATGACATCACAAATCTCTTGGCGAAGACCCTACTCAAACTTCCGCGCTCGGATGTTGTCGTCACATACCAAGTCCGGGTAAAAGCGTGCACGGTCTGCAAAGCTATCCGCGTACTTGGCCACCGTCATCCCTACCTGCTGATACTTCAGGAGCTCATGAATCTGAACAGAGCGCAAGCTGGAGGGGAAAACTCCTCACAAAACCACAACCGAAAGTCGCACCATGAAAGCGATGACTCGTCAAGAAACTCAGTCACCAGACTCCACCAACGCCGAGCTGCTCCACAAAAAAGGGTGGCTACCAAAGCCACTCTCTAATCTGTCGGCGTCTGTACAAGCCTGAAAAGGTGAACCACTGCCTCGAGCCAAACCTCTACTGCCTGAGGGTCTGGATCACCACTGAACCTTAGCGGTCTCTGCCGCTGGAACTCGCGGAGCGCGCTCAACCTGTGCTAAAGCTCAGCCTGCTCTGCTGAAAATGACTACTGCTCAACAGGTGGGGGTGCTGCTACCGGCCCACCCGGAGAAAGGGGATCACATGATGGGTCCTGGACTGTGGCCTCGTAGCTCATAGGGTCGTCGTCACGAACCCAAGATGGTATCCTGGCTGGTTGTCCTCGCAGAGACATCCTGAAAATTTTCAGGGAGTGCCGCAGTCAGATGAGCATATATTTATATACCAATAACAACAATGATGGGGAGCTGACTCAAGAAGGAAAGTCAATAATCAGTCATATGTGATGCAAAAACAAATTTCCCCTACAATAATTGTCTCAGCATGCCGAGTCGACAAGCGGGTTATCAAGGTCCTGGTGAATGGATACGTCAGCCGCCGCACCATCACCGGACTCCCTTACCTGAGAGCCGCTCTCGAGACATGTTAACACTGTTACCCTAAATCCCAACCAATTCCTCTTTTAGGGACGTCCGCACAACGTCCCAAGGAATGAACCACCTCTGATACCACTTTCTCACGACCCCGACCCTACCCGGGCTCGAGCCGCAACTACCCCAACCCCGCCTTCATAGGCCAGGGGCTGGCGACCAGCGCCGAAGGCACAATAACTCGGGGAGGCCTTTTCCTAAGCACCTGTACACACACACACAAAAAACTCAATGCAACATTGCAGAGTAAAAGAAAAGACAGGAAGAGTAAAAAGAAAGGGCAACTGCTATATAAATACATCAAAGTGCATCGACCTCTAGAAGTACAAAGTACAAACTAAAAAGAAAAGGGGCAAAACATGCGCCCAACCAAAAAGTGCCACAACCCGCAACAGGTAAACAAAAGAAACGGCTGATGGCTCTCCCACCTGGAACCTGGCCACGACCACCGCACGCGGTCCAAGCTCCCATGCTCCTACGCTCCACTGAAGTCACGCTCCACCTATCCGTCGTCTGAAAGGGCACACCAAGTGCGAGCAAAGCCCAAGCAGGGGTGAGTATAAAAATACTCAGTAGGATACCCCGAAGGCTCGAGAGAGCAACAAAGGAGGTACTGAAGGGTGAGCAGTAGAGAGAACAGAAAAGTATAGGAGTACAACTGAGGGTGCAGTAAAGAGTCCAGCTCAACCAAACAAGAGGAAAGAAGGCAGACTCTTCCAGACACAAGGAGATGGAAACGGTGGGAAGATGAACTTCCCATCAAGTCTTCGCTACCTATAGTAGGAGAGTAGACTCGTCCAACCACGAGAAGCTAGACACAGAAAGCACGTGGCATACCTCGCGCGTCTTCGCCTCCCCTGGAAGGAGAGTAACCAAACCCAAGAAGTGGGTACTAGAACAAGGTATATACAAGCCCATATTCTCAACAAGAAGCACGAACAAACTCGTAAGGGGATCTCCGTCCCGTAGCTCAGCCCAAGAAAGAGTAGCCAATAGTCCCAGAAGTAACACCATTGATGCCCAGGATCCCGCATGTCTGCCCCAAATCGTAAGCCAAGGGCTCAATCACCACACCTCGACACTATCCGCTTTGGACGGCACTAACTCACCCGCACTGTTTTAGGTTGCGTCACAAGGACGCGTCTCGGTGGTGGAATGACTCCTCGCAGTTGCGAGTTCTGGGGGAACGTCAAACCACACCACGTCACTACCCCGCAGTCGAGAGGTCTGCTCAAACTCGACAGGCGACCCCCTGCCCTACCCCACTGGAGGATCCTTAAATGTCAACGGGTTTACACTACATGGTGACCTGGAAAGTCGACGGGTACCACACTGCCCAGTCCCGTAACAGGGTAATCCACTGGAGGGCGACCCGGCTAAAGTTGGCGACGGGACCACTGCCCAGCCCAGCTGGAGGTAACCCGACATCGGGGACAACTGCCCAACCCAGCTGGAGGTAAGCCCGACATCGGGGACCATTGCCCAGCCCAGCTGGAGGTAAGACCGACATCAGGGACCACTGCCTAGCCTAGCTAGAGGTAAGCCCGGCACTGCTCTGGCCATCCCTGCTGGATGGTACTGCTCAGTGAACAACGTTGTACTGGTCATCCCTGCCGGATGGTAACCCTCTCGCGAGCCCAGCTCGAAACAACCTCAGCCCTACTGGGAAACAACCTCAGCCCTGCTGGAAACAACCTCAGCCATGCTGGAACAACCTCAGCCCTGCTGGAACAACCTCAGCCCTACTGGAACAACCTCCTGGGTAGAGGATCGGTGCCTGCGTAAAGTGTTGGTTACACCGAAACCACAAGCTCTACCAGGGAACACGGAGCAACGGGAGAAACACCCCAGGCCTCACAAGGTGATCCCACTCCAATCCGTTGAGTCATTATCGAAGCAAACTGATACACCGCATCCCAGAAAGTGGGGAAAACACCATGCTGCACGAACAACCATAGTCGCAGACGGTGTCGCAGTCCGGTGAAAGGGCACAGTACTGAAACCCCTCACAGCCAAAGAAGCAGAGGAACCAAACCATCTCTGCTGGCCAAACCATAGAGCACAAGACTAGGGGGAGACCGCTCAACCCTGCTGGTCAGACAAAAGAGCACCAGGCCAGGGGAAAACTCCGCCCTGCTGTTCAAACAGACGAGCACAAAGCCAGGGGAAAACTCCACCATGCTGGTCAAACAAACGAGCGCAGAGGGACCCTCTACGTCGCGAGAGGTCAAAGTACGTAAAGAAGATCACGACACACACATGGGTCCCTCATGATGTGTGGCCCCAAGTCAACCCCAACTGAGCGCACAAACATCCTCAGGTACAAACAACCACACGTACCTCCAAGCGCTCTCGTATTCTCCCGGAGTATACCTTGTTCCAGCCCAAAGGCTATCGTGCACGCGCCACCCAATGTCAACGCGAATGCATGACGTAACAACTCCACCTCAAAGGCCCAGGCATGGGCAACCACATCTCGTGAACCATTTATATCACTCTCCCAAGAGTTCGCGATCACACACCAAGGGTCCGCTACAAACAAGGCAGGGCGAACCACCACTGGAGCACCTTCCATGCTCCACATTTAACAAGATCGCACAAGAGGCTCTGCACAACCTAACGGATTATACCGTCGTAATCCTTGCGAAAAAAAACGTGAGATCGACTACTTACTCACCTCCAACGGATATCCGATGAAAAAGTCACCAACACCGCCTCACACCCGAACGAAATCCTGTGATCCCGTGCCTCGGCCCCAAAAATAGTCGGGCGCATCGCAACATTGCGATCCCCTCGGGAAAACACGTCAAAAGCACTAATCACATGAGTGAAATAGATATCCGGAGAAAAAGGTGCATCCCGGCGCACTGCACATGAGCGGTGCTTCATGGGACCTGCATCCCAGTCCCGATACTCAACGAACGGATCGCATCGTTACGATCCTCTCAAAAAATCACACAAGATGGACTACTCACTTGTCCAAAACGGTCATTCAGTGATAAAGATGGAAAATCACCGTCGACGCCCAAACGACCCTCATGGGCCCCGCACCATCGTGTGGAATTACAGCGGGCAGACTACGCCAACATGATACCCTCGGAAAAACACCCAACATCGACTGCTCGCACGCCCCGAACAGACGTTCGAGGAAATCGTCGCTAAAAGCTGCACGCAGCTCAAAAGACGGGCCGTGGGGCCCGCGCCTCAACTCCGGCTTCAATGCCCGGTACCACCCTGGAGACCTCCGCCTCGATGCTAGGGTTCCAACGCCACTGACGGCGCTTAAATCGTTCGTCGGACACATCCGCGCCATCCAAAACCAGAACCCCCGAGATGACGTCAATTCACTTAAAGACGCGTTGCACCTCCGAGCCCCCCCTCATTTCGGGAATTAAAAATTCCCGAAAACATCTCAAAATATTCGTCGTAATTTAAGGAGCACGTCACCCCATACGGTACCCAAATTCGACACCCGGTTTATGACTCATAAAAAAATAAAATTATTATTATTATTATTTTAACTTATATTTCACTTTTAATTCCCCCCCCCCCCCCATTTTTTTAATCCCGCGACGCACTCTTTTTTTCTTTCTGTTTTTTTATATCCAGACCGGCCATCGGCCAGTCTTCTTCTCCCGACAGGACCCGCAACGTGCTGGTCCTTGATGGTCAGCCGGGGTCCGTAGACCCCGGTCCTCCATTACCTCCACCGGCCGGCACAGCCGGCCGGCCTTCCGCGCCGCCTGCACGGGAAGCCGACGAACCAGCGCTCCGTTGGCCTTCTCCGCGACATCCCCTACTAACCCAGCACCGGCCTCCGCTGAAGGGAGGTGCTCCGCCGCGCTCGCGCAAACCATCGTCGCTCGACCGCCAGCCTCCTCCACATCGCGGCAAGCCACGCTCCCTACTCGCTCAGAAGCCACCACCGTTGGCCCGGCCTCCGCCATTGCTCCGCCACGCCCGACTCGCCGGACCGCCGCGCTAGACGGCCGGAGCACCCAAAACCGGCCAGAAAACCTCAAAAACCCACTGTTTTCGGCGGACGACCGCGAGTGTGTCGGGACTCTGATTTTAGAACCGAAACAAGCGATAAGAAGAGAAAAAACTCTAATACACATTCATGGGCTGTGATCAAAATTTTGGCAAGGAATCGACAGTGCAAAACAAGCTCCAAGTAGGTACGGGAATTGAAAAATGCAAACGCAACATCCTACCTGCTGGGCGCTGCCCGGAGCTTCGCCGGCGATCCGCACCTTGCCGGAGCTTCCTCGCCGGAGGGGAGGAGAAGAAGAGGAGCTCCTTCTTGGTTGAGCTCTTCTGCCAGGGGGAAGAGGAAGGAGAGGGGTGGGGTTGGGCTTTAAAAAGAAAATTAATTAAATTTTTAATTAATTAAAAACCCCCAAATTTAACCCGCATCTGAAACATCAGACATGGTCGAGGTTAAACCTCCCCTAGGGTAAACACCACGCTCTAAGCACAACGGTTGTCTCGGAAATTGATTCCGAGCTTTCATTTGAATGTTATAAAGATGAACGCCCAATGCTGCCAAATTACGAAAACGCCCCTGGGGCCATTTTTCTCAAACGGCTCGCGACCGTGAAACTTATACCCCTCCTAGGGTAAACGGAACACTCCAAACTCAACGGTGCTCTCGGTTTTCTGATTCGAGCCACCGTTTAGGAGACACTAGCGTTTCTCTATTAAATGAATTAATTAATTTATTTCATCCGTTTAAGGTTCCAGAAGCGGGCGAGGGGTCCAAACATCCTGCGCCGACAAGTTTTATGTCGTTCCTAGGGTAAACACCCCATTCCAGACCCACACGTACACTCGGACCCCTGATCCTGAACTCTGTTCAGGAGTTATCACATTTATTTAGCATTTCCAGTGTGAACGCACAGAAAATTTAATTTCGGCCACTCGGGGGCTTGGAATCGCACGCCGTCTGAAGGCGCTGCTCTGAAATGTCATCAAGAATATTCCAAAGTCCTTCACAACAAAAACTGGGTTCTTACAGTATAAGTGTAAGTTGTAACCATAGAATAAATATATCCTAGTATATTGATTATACTCTAGTTTTTATGCAATGGTGGGAAACAATGGAGAGTGTAAAATGAAATTAATGAAAGGACTTGAGAAAATTCATTACCGCTAAATAGGTAACCCTTTTAGGTTTGTAACAAAATGCTTACATTGAATGAATTATAATAAAGGGAAGCTTATAAGATGAAGGGATGATTTTTGGGATGTTTATTGGGTATTTCTTGGCCGAACATAAGTAGTTTTAGTGGTGTGATGTAGAGGGAGAGGTGGTTGCCTTTTATAGGCAAGGAGGAGTAGTGCTCTTGTAAATATTTGAAGAGAGATTTCCACCCATGTTTTTTATTTTTAATGTGGATCCAATGATGATAAAAATCCTAAAAAATTGAGTATAGGTTCTACATATGGACTTCCAATGGAATTTGGAAAATTTTATAGGTTTTTTCCCTTGAGGTAATGGTTCAGTCCCTTATTAAGCTTAATTTAACCTTTATCGATGTAATTAAATTTTATAACTTTCACTAATATTTTTTTGTCAAAAACTAAGTTGAATATATTAAATATTATTAATTATTATGACTAAAAATATGGAATCCATTTTTCGAAATTTCAATCATATAGGTGTTATAAATTAATTTAAAATTAATCTTGCAATTAGGTCGACAATGCATGTTTTTAAACTAAAAATGATATAATATTTATAGAGTTTTTATATCTAGTTCCAATTTGAAATTTTTTATAATTACAAATGTTGAATTAAAATACACAAATAAAATATAACTAAAATTTTAAATGAAATTAAAATACAATTTATCATTATAAATAAATTAGATGAAAATCTGTTTTGAATTAAAATAAGTATTTTTATCTATTAATAGAAAAATAAGTTTTCATAGTAACCCAAATGATTTACCATTATATCATTTCAAAATTTTAAATCCAATAATGAAGGTTATTTATTCATGTGCCATTTATAAATGTGTATAATATTAATTTCATTATTAAATATGTTTCATTCCCTAAAATTGAATTTTTAAACATAGAAAGACCTAAAAAAATTGTATCTTTCATTATAAATACATGTTATTTATCTAAAAGAATTCTAAAAAATATTTTAAATGTATTATTTCAATTAATATTAAAATATTAATTTCTAGGTTTTAATTATCCTATATAAATAATTATAATAAGAAAATAATATTTCGTAGGAACATCGGAGTACTGTGTAACATTCGCAGAGTCAGTGTTGTATGTAATGTAAACTGAGTTGATGTTCCATGAAACATGTAACATGTTGGTTCTATGTAGTGTAGATAGATTTGGTGTTAGCTAATATAAGTTATGTGGGTGATGTATAACGTATTCCATGTCGGTGTTGTGTGAACAGAATTTTGGAATTAGTGCATTACAAGACCTAAATGAAAATTTAATTTATTCCAGAAAAAAAGGTCCATAAAAACTCATGGTGTTACAAATACCACTATATATGAATTGATATATAAGCATTAAAGCATGAAATTGATAAAATCATACTATTTACAAATTATAGTATTTGTCACAACACAAGTCATAATAAAATGGATATCACAATATTATATCATAATCCTCAGTGGTCAATCTAAAACATAACAATTTCCATTTAATTACACATTAATTTTAATAAAATAATTTAACCAACAATTTAAATAAAAACTAATCAATTTATAAATTGATTATATATCAACCAAACACCTAAGGTATCATTTCATACAAAGAAAAATTTAAACCGTTAGCTATTTCATTATTTTTCGGTGTTCCCTTAGTGAATGAGTAGCCACAAAACAATTCACAACATCAATTGAATACAAATGGAACCAATGAATAAAAAAACATGTGATGTATCCTCATCTAGTATTCAAATAATTCAATGTGAAGGTTATATCACCACAATTAATATATTTAAAAATATTAATAAATAAACAAACTATAGGGTTAGGTTTTAAACCACCAACCATTAACCGATAATCGTACAATGATTCTAATAGGTATCCTTGACAAAAATGAAGGTGAAAAAGTTCCATAGAAGAAAACCAGATCATACAAGATCAAGATCCAAAACAAAAAAAAATGTTGTCAAAATATTATACTACTATAATAAAGATAAATTTATGATAAGGGAAAAACTACAAAACTATGATTGATCACTTGATTGGGATGTCCAGAATAGAAGAAAGAACTCAAAAATCCCTTGTAAATAACACAGGGTTGGAGAGAATAATGGTTCAAAGTGGATTTAATGAAAAAAATAATCCTATCATGGAATTAAATCCACCAAACCCGATAAATACATGGCATGTAAATGTAATACATTGAATATAATTATTGATTTATGTGGTTCATTGAAATTTCGATCACCTCATGTGATATTATCCATTCCAAACATTTAATTTCATGTAATATTAAATTTACATCGTGTAAAGACTTTAAAACATGTACTCATTTAATGAAATATTCCCTTCGATAGTTACACATTGTGTAAAATATATTAATGGAGTTTAAATTTATTATAGGTATCATTAGTCCCAAATTCCATAGGAGATCTTAAACCAGTATTAAATACATTTATGGTAATGAGGAACACTTATATGGACATTTTAAGCATTTTTATCAAGAAATTATTAATGGAAAAAATAAATTCTATAACATTATGTCATTTTCCTCAAAAAAGATCATTGTCTCTATATGATACTTGACCAACAAGGCATAAATCAAGGAAAACCCAAAAAAAATTACCCTGAAAGACAAAAAGAATTATATATGAAGAAAAATATGGGATCCAACAATTTCCCTACAGTATAAATGTTAATATTAGAGATGATCCAATATTTTTCTTGGGGAATCAATGACCATGTATAGAAAATATTTTCATATATCATATTTCTTCTCCAAGGTCTCTTCCTCACCATTCACATTATTCCATTACACACAAAATAGAGGTATAGTCTTTTCCTTAGAAAGCATTTCAAAATAGTCCACAATCATTATCATATTACCATTAGTTGAGGAATTTTCAAAAATCTCAACATCCTCAACAAATAACACATGAAAATGTTGAGGAAAATATCGTTCAAGATGTGACATGTCAATCAGGTTGTACATGGAACTATAAAAATGAAAAATGCGAAACTCATAGAACACTAGATTTACACTTTCCACTATCTCAAACAACCAAAAAACATGTGTTCTTACATACCTAATTTCCTGATATGATGTGGCCAATTCCTAGGAATCTCCTAAATGAAAAAACTATTAGCAACCTCAAATACTGGATGTGATAACTAATGGTTAGAATATGATTTATTCAATATATATACAGTTGTGAACCAACTCCTAGTCAACTGAACTGACATGGATATATCTTATATGAATCTCGATCCAAAAAGAACCAACTCACATGCCTCCAAATAACCAATAGGAGAATGGAAGGTCCTTTACAAAAAATATTCCAAATGATATATTAGTATTTATTCATGGATGTTGATATTATATGGAGACACCATGTGTTACATAATCTTCTCTATATAAATGGTAAAATATAAAATACAGGCTCGTAACATATACTGTGAAACTGAATAGACCGCTCAAACTATCAATCAGTATGTGGATGATAGGATATGATCAGAAAAACCATGGATCAATGACTATTATAAATAACCAACCAAAAATTACCCATGAATTAAGAACCTCTATCAAAAACTATATTACTCATAGAATCTTATAACTGAACTATCTCACCTAGGTATAAATAACCCAAAAATCAACAATGAAGGTATTCCTGATATGTAAAAACAAGGGTACCATATCCAATCGATCAAGGGTCACCCCTACTACAAAATTCTTACAGTATGTCATGGTTAATCATATAAAAAATACATATTTACATCATCCCACATCCATTTAGTAATGGTTAGTGTTTGAAATGACATATTATTCCTCTGATTCTCATCTTTCCCTTGTGACAGGTGAAACATTTCCCTGTGAATCTTTGAGCACACTTATTTCCAATCTATATTTTTCATTTTCTAATGAAAATTTTAAATGGGTAAGTGTGATCCAAATACAATGTAAACCATTAAAAACCAAGAAAAAACCATAACCACCCACAGTAAGAATCCTGCCCACAAAATCGCAAATTCATAACACTACAAAAGATTTAAACATTCAAAAATTCAAAATTTAAAAGGGATTCTTGGACTACGATCCAGCCCATATATCTGCAAGCACCATTACTCACGTCGCTGCCTACCGTCATCATCATCAATGCCAGAATCGAACTACGCCTTGTCGTCAACAGATAAACCGCAACACACTAACCACCATATGTCCTGACACCATCCACCAGACGCTCACCTTTGCCGCTCCCATCCTCGGCACAACACAATCTCCACCCAAAATCGTCATAGCTTCACCATAAAACAACAACTTTGAACAAGAAAAACAGATAAAAACCCTCAACCGGTGAAAACCCAAAACCCCCGAGAACAATAACAAAGAAACGATATTGAACCCTTGAATTAATAAGGGAAGAACCATAAAAAGAAAATTGATGCGAGGGGATAAAACCCTAGAAAGAGATCCAGGGTTGAACCGTCACGCAACACAATAGAACGAGATTCCCAGAGAAGATTCATCCAATGAAAACCAATAAAAAGAAGTAGAAATCGAAAGACAGCAACAACCGAATCCAAAAATTGATAAAGAAGAAGAAATGTTGAGAGAGAGAACCCATCACCAAGCTTGGACGCGATAAATCAACCAATTATATCTCATCGCCGCCAACAGTCTGGCCAGAGAAGACCACCACGAAACTTCGAAGCATTGAATCCATTGTATCATGACCACAACCCTCAAGCTCTAACAAACCAGGACGACACCACACCAGTGAAAACCGCAATCCCATGAATTCTCCAAAGAGTGAGCCGGTGAACAAAGCGACCTCGTCGCAAACTAGTATTACGCCTGAGTATCGTGAACCAAAGCACCACAGAATCCGAGATTGAAACCACAGTAGGGGGAGGGCTGAAAACACGAAATAGTGAATGCCGGAAGAATTCATAGTACATACACCATGGGGGGTGAAGGCGGCGATGGGGGAAACCCAAGCTCCAAAGGCCCATTAAGGTCTCATCCGAGAAACATTACTTTATTCATTCATGATGATATGTACTATCAATGGAGATAATGATACATATTTATCATTCAATGATGTAAAATCCATATAGATGCATGAAAACTATCTTATCATCCTTTATTATAATCCCATGTGATCCCATAATTAGCCACTAAAAAGATGATAATTTCAATTTTCAGGAGACCATCCTACAAGTGTATCCCCACCATATAGGTTTTATTTTAGAACTAATCCCTCTAGAATAGTTAAATTATCAATCATGATTCGGCCAAGATGAATATGTATAATATATTTCAAATTTATTGATACTTGTCAATGAGACTCCTAATGAAATAAATGGATGTTTTCCAAGAGTTCCACCATCTTCCACTCATTGCATGATTCTTATAGTGACTCGTTATGTTTATTACAACTCATGGAATTAGAAACAACACTTCTCTTTCTTATTGTATAGTCCATATGGATGTACTAAGACTGTAGATAATTGTTTCACCTCATCTACCAACGTATCAGGTCTTGATAAGAAAAGATATACATGAGGCTCTTGTAGTCTGTGTACAAAATAGTCCTCTCACACAAAAGAAAATGCCTCTATAATATGAAGGCATGTAAAATAATGAATAACTCAAGATCATGAGTTGGTATTTTATCTCTTATGATCTCAACAATCTGGATCTATAAGAAACTCATGATCCACCGTCATCATAACAAATATGAGGTCAAATATGAATTTTTCATAGTAAGAAGTATATGCTTTACACAATATATATAAAGTGATAGTTCATACAGAGGTTGGCCATCATTTCATTTTCTGAAAATCCATCTCTAAAGCTTCTTAACAAACATATTTCACCCCATTCTTAGTCATCCATTACATCAGTGCTCCCAAATGGGACAAGTTAGTGATAAAAAATCAATTATAACCAACTAAGAATGGAAAAATCCAAAAATCAATGGAATCTAAGGGTTTATACAAGGATTCCATTTTAAAAACATTCTCCTAGTACACTAACACTCTTTACTCTAAGATTACATGGAACATGATGTGCACTTTATTAATCCAAAAGAAGATTTTTATAATCTTGGTGTAATGAATATTCTTTCTCAATATACTCATGATGATTTCAATATTTCGGGTATGATCATCTACTAAATAGAGTTACACAATGATTTCATTGAAAAAACTACCCTAAACTGATCCATAAAATGATGAATGATCAGATTCATGAGGGCCGCAAAAACCACATGTTCCTTTATCAAACCAAATGAAATCTCTATAAACTCATACAAGCCATACATTCTCTTATAAGTTTTGTGAGTTAATTATGATGTTCTCATCCCCATCATAATTTATCATAATCTCAAATTCATCATAGATATGATCTTATCCCCAATAATATAATCAAATATATCCTTTATTCATGGAAGGGGATACCAATCCATGACAGTCATCTCTTTGAAAATCTAAAAATCCATATATAAGAACAATGTCCCATCATCTGTCATGGTGAAAAAACTATTGGAACCCATGTATACAAAGTAGGAAATATCAAAACCTTGACATTACATATCCTTCAACTAGTTTTCAAATATAAAATCTATGTTGGTGAAATCATCAGAATTAGAATTGAAACTGCCTCTACTCCCATCATAAACATGATCATGATCTTTATCTACCACTCGGGTGGTAAGCCTTAGTACTGATCAGGATATATATCCTAAAAATGATCTACCACTACTAAAAATGTATTCGAGGGAGTTACAATATCATATAGATAAATACATGTTATTTGCGCCATGGGACAATCTTATATACACCAAATTGGTCTTACACGTCCAACCTAAATATCCCATTAACCCTATTTTAAATTGTTTTATTCTTCAATAAATAGAAATATAACTCTCATTCAGTAATAGTAAATATTATCATTGAATAGAACTATCCCTTTCATACCACAAATAAAATAAAAACATGTCATTTACAAAACAATAACCTCACACAAGATCCGCATCCCAGATGGTGAGGAATTATAAAGTGCACCCAAGAGGCCTGAGATCAAATCCAGGTAGAGACATATTTCCCAATTATATTAGATATAATGTAGTAGGTATTTTTATTAGGCGCTATAGTAGGTACTATTCAGTTCTATATCAGTTGAAACTATTCATATGTTTTGGCATTCGGGCCACCAGTTTTGTTCACATGACCTTCAAGGCCATTAGGCCAGTCATGCCTTCGGCCCTCCTGAAGGCCTTCAAGACACATCAAGGCCATCAATACACATTAAATGGTGCTCACAATGGATCACAAAAACTATACTTGAAGTAGGCTTCATATGATGATTGAGAGAAGTCACATTCACTAGAGCAGATCTAATAGATTTAGAAGAATGAGATGATATATAAATTTCCACTAGAGAAAGCTTGTGAATGTTTGGGAAGCCTATCTAAACATCAATGTGATGGTGGAGATATGAAATAATGATGTAGACACTAGGGAGTGTAAGTTACACATAGTTATAGTCTATATGAAATCCTCTAATACCTTAGTGTCATGTAATGTCATGAAGACTATTAGCCATGTAAGGCTTCCCCTATAGCCATTAAATGGAGGGTTATCAAAAATGGAAAAAATAGAAGGCATATACGATATTTAGAGTAATACAATAATCTCTCAAAATAAATGTTAAATTCCAATATCTAGATATGTTTCTTTGAAATGATTCATATTCTCTGACCGAACACCCAACAATGTGTCGATGGTCAGACAACCATCCAATATTTCCACTACAAAGCCCAAACCATTTTTAAAAAATGAAAATAAATAGAAAATCACTTTTCTATTATGAAAAATAATTCATGAAAGTGAAAAAGAAACAAGAATTATCTGATTGATGATCATTGGTCCTTCATCCATAATAATGAGTGTATACTGCATAGTGTGTGGCTAAATTTCCCATCAACCTTATGATCTAGATTCATTCTCCTAGGATATTCTATCTACCAAGTATTCCAACTCCTACACTAGGATACAACATACCATGTATTGGCCAAATAATATTGTGAAAATCCAACTACATATCTTCCATGTGGTTTCTGAGCCCATCCAAAACAATGGTTCATGTTTAATCCCCTTTACTTTTCTATTATGATAAGTTTTAATAAAATTACACACATGGACCACATTACCACAAGAATGAAACTCCAACACAAGTTACCTACACATAGTCTACTTTTGGACTAAAATTACACATGGATAGCCTTGTAACAAAACATATTCATGGGATGGTTTACTACAATTTCATAAGAGCTAACTGGCATAATCACGCTTCTTACAATATCAAGTTGTGCTCCAATTTCCTTATGTTCAAACATCATGGAAACTATCCACGTCATCACTCATTTTCACTTCCATTATGAGTTCCTAATTAATCACATATGAAATGAAAGTCATGAAAGTGATGTTCACCTATGTCATGATCTCATAAATATTACCACCATGATAATTCATCTATATGGATATCTCATTAGGAGCCAAAGATGGTGTAATGTGATTAATTTTGGTTAAGTGAATAATATATTTCATCACTGATATTCCCTCTAATGTTATATGGAAGAACGTCTAAGACTTATCTTCCTTCAAAATCTCTTGTTTGATGTGCCTCAAGTACATCACCTCAAATTCATTCCATGATAACTCCTCTTTATGACTAGATTTACCTAAAATTTCCCAACAAAACTTGGATGGTCCAAAAATAATATATGTAGCCAACATTACCCTCTTATATGTGGGTGTCCCATGATATTTAAATATCATGTGAAAATATAGATTTAGAATCTACCTTCCTAGGGTCATCCCTCCCTAGTAAACATTGGTGGATTCTATTGCTTAAAATCCATCATCACCTTAGACATTAAAGTAATATTGAAAATAGTAGCCTATTTATTGATTATAAGACCCCTAGAAAATAATTTAAGATGATGAACATCCATTTGGTTGTTTAGAGATACATAAATTTCTCATTTAGCTGCTTTAGAATCATTTAAATTTCTACTCCCCTAATACTCTACTCAATAATGTTGTTGATGAATTTTCTCTTCAAACAAAAACCATATATAAATGACATGATAAATACAAGTTCTACCTTAACATATGACAACAACATAGAACAACATGATCATGGTCACTCCAAACGTGGACTACATGTATTTTAGCATGATATAACTGTTAGTTTATTCACATTTTCATCCGATAGAATTTGTATCTCATTTCATATTCCATACCGCCAAATATATCATGTGCAATAAATATTTCCAAATTATAAAAAATTCAAGTCAATATATATTCCTATGTTATTATATTGATTCCTTAATAATTATCATATCTCATGCCTTTCCATGACTCAAAATATCTATAATTGTATCATCAAACAACATGTGAATCACCAAGGTTGAAATAAAATAAACAGTATCAAGTTAACAACAGGAAAAAACACTCCCATTATCAATCACTAGGATGTTACCATGTACAGTGGTCAGTTACCCACATAAATATTCCCATTATCCAGTATTGTGACATCCTAGTAACCTTTATACCATAGAAAAATAGTAATGTAATAAAAAAGATAAACCTCCTCTAATACCCCTTGGTTACAACCACTGATTCGACTCTCTATCACGTGTCCTAATCAGGTTCATTAAGAAACCTCAATCATAACTCCCCATATTCTAGAGGTTGATGACTAGTAGTGAGGAAGTAAAGAATATATTGAGGAGACTCTACCCCCCAGTTCATAGTTCTAATATAGCAGAAATAAACTTTAGAAATAAACATCAATGAAATAGGAATAGTGTAAAATAAACATCGTACTACTAAAATGGAATGGAAGAACCAATTAACCATAAAATAGTGAACCACATAATGATATGTTATAATATAACTTAATTTTAAACAAAAATTATTAAAAATAATGTAAATGAGATAAAATAAATAACATAAAATTCTTCATTCCCAAATCCCAGGTTGGTCCCTTCTCCAAGTATCATACCAGCTTCCATTCCAAAAAATATAATGTCCCTTGACCTTGTCCAGTCCTACTTCTATGTAATATTATTCAGTTTAAAATGGATACTCTGATAGGGTGTGAGTAAAACTTATTTTTCCAACACCATTGTTTCTAAACAAAACTAGACTAATAATATGTGTAAGTAATAAAGATATTCACATGTGAATTAATTAATCATCATAATAAAAAACAAAACTCAATCTAATTCAACAACAATCCATAATATATATATTCATGTAGTGTAACCATGCCAAAAATTACGATATGAAAAATAAAATTCACAGAACATTAAAATCCATTTGTATAATAATTTCATCATCTAGGAATATACCTATAAATAATCATTTTACCACTTTTGTAAAACCCTATGAATAAGAATTACAACATGAAACATGGCCAATCCAACCACCTAATAATTATAGAATCCAGGAATGTCCCTTGATATTATAATTAAAACCCCATACGAGGACAATCCCTCTTTATATGAATTAAAGAATGAAAATTCCATTCCCGCTATATAAGAATTACAACATGAAATTGGGCAGATCAGACTATATAATAATTAAAAAATGAGTCAAAATAGAAGTCATTGTAGCAAGTATATCACAATATCTTGTCACAAACCTCAATGATCAATTCTAAAAATTACCAATTTTCATTCAATTAAATATTATTTTTTATATCAAATTATAACTAGTAAATTAAATAAAAAAATATCCATTTCTGATGTTATTATATATCAAATTGTACACTAAGGTTTAATTTCATGTAGACCACACTATATTCCATTATCCATTCCATTTTTATTCATGGTTTCTCTCACCCAATGTGTAGCAGCCAGCCAGGTTTTAACAACAGTTAAATCCAGAGGGATCCAATAAATAATAAAAAAACATTATTTATCTTAAAGTATTATTCAATTAATTTAATATGCATTATGTTTTAGTAGAATCATAATATTTCTCATAATTAATATATAAATATACCATAGTGTTACTTTTAGACTGTGTATCTTTAACCAGTGATTAAAAAAAGCTTCAAACATCCAACGCCAAAAATAAAGAAGGTCAAGAAGATAAAAATAAGAATACTATATTATAAAAATAAATATCAACTACCAAAAACTATTGAGGTAAAAGGATTCACCCACTAAAATTAAGAGCAATAAAAGAAATTATAAAGCCTAGGAAAAAACCACTTACTGGGGATTGATAATTTTGTTGGGATGTCTGAAATGAATGATGGGGCTCGAAATACGGGTTGAAATTTCCTTCTAGATGATACATGAATGGACAAATGTTATTTGAATGAAACCATAAGTTTATCATGGATTTAATACCACCTAGATAGTGAAATACATTGTATGTAAATGTATTACATGGCATGTAATTCATTATTTATGTGGTGCATAAAAATTTTCATCACCTCATGTGATATTAACCTTACTCAAACGTTATGCGTCGTGTAATATAGATTCATTGTGTGAAAATGGTGACATATTGAACTAGTTAAAGGCATGTATTCATTTTACGACATCATTATATAAATATTTGAACATCATGAATTATATATAAACAATGTATAAAGTTCCTTCAAGCTTATATTATATAGAATTCCATGGAAGATCCCAAACCAACTATGAAGCCCTCTATAATCATATGAATCCCTCATAAACCCATTTAAATCACTTATATATATAATAAATTAATTAAATACAACATACATCCAGAAAAATTATTTCATTTTCTCCTGAAAAATCCATGCATCTCTGAACGTGACCCAACCAACAATGTTTAAAGATATGGGAACCCAAAAGAAAAGGTCTTTCATGAAAAAAATAAAAAGGTGAATGGTAAGAAAAATATAGGATATTTTAATTAGTAAATAAAATATGATATGATATATATATAACTATTGTTCTATAATATAATTATAATAATCTTATATTTATTATACTAGAGGTTCGAACGTGTACAAAGTATGTTAGGACATATGCTATGTGATATTCATCACACTTTTTTTACATCCATTAAAAACATTCCATATTCACCACATAAATATATTATATTTTTATAAAACTCCCAGGAATGTAAATTATGATTATTCACATAAAAATTATTGGGATCAAAAAATACTTTTGAGGATCTCCTATTCATGCTGTATAAGAATAAAAATTTACCAAATAGGTTTAGGTTTCTTTTCTCAATTTGTATTGTTTGAGACATATATAATTTTGTTCACCTATCTTAATTTTTGTGGTGTATACAAACCCACATGGGAATGTTATGTCCTAAATATATTTATTAACTAGATATATTATTTAACATTTACTATTATTACTTAATGGGGATTATGATTCAAAGTTACTAAATTGATAAAGGTTTTATGATGCAATGTCATCTTTTATAAATATTTTTATGGTTATTATTCTGATAATAATATCATATATACTATATCTCATGAAATTACAGTCATTTATTATCTTTTAGTTATTTCACTAAAACAATTTTTTTACTTCATTATTCTATATTGTGTACTCATTATTCCAAAATAATTGTTTTACAAAAAACTAACATTATTTATCTCTTCAGACGAAAACCATTTTTCTTAAAAATGAATTTTTTCTAATAATGTATTTGAAAATATATTAAAATTTTAAAAGGGATTTAGTAAATAGATTCTTACCAATTTTAAATATTTTACAACATGTTTTAAAAATTAATCAACATGTCACTTTTAATACAATTCCCCTTTATCTTATACTAAAAATTTAAAATGATTCATTGAACTAATGTGTATGGGATGAATCAAATTTTCCACCTTCATGAACATTATTTTCATTGATGTCAATTTATAATATTTCATATTAATTATAAAAAAAGTATATTCAAACTATTTAATGTTTTAAAATGTTTTTATAATTTTGGAAAGGATATTTTTGTCAAGATATTTTACAAATGTTTTATAAATATTACATTATATATTTCAAAAAAAATTATTGAAAAATTTTAAAAAAACAATTATACTTTCATAATGTCTCTTTCAATATGGAAAGGATGTTTTCCTCATTAAAAAATTAATTTTTAATCATCGTCTAAATTTTTTTAATGATCATTTTTAGAGAATACATTATTTGTAATGTTTAATAGTTTTACAGTTTTAAATAGATATGGTAAAAGATTTTTTCCCTTAACAAATGTTCTAAGTGATTTTTCATTCAAATCAATTTCCTATCTAAGCTGAAATTTCATGATGTCAATTGATATTTATTTGGGGAGATGATTCAATTTTACCACCAGTATTATTTATATGTATGGATTTTGATTTAGAAACCCATTCCTTTTCCATAATTTATTCTATGATGAATTGATGAGATAATTTTCAAACAATTTTATTTTATATGGTTTATTATATGATAGTTTGCTCATTGAAACTCATTTATCTTGATGGATTATACTATGATATATATTTTCTTTTCCTATGGAACACCTCTGTATTATTTATATTATGTAATGGTGTTTAAATTATAACTATGGATGATGGTAATGTTATAAAAAATTATGAGTGGGACATATATCTTCATCCAATGAATTGGAAATTCAATAATGTTTTTTTAGATCAGAGGGTGCACTGGATGTCACCCCACATCGAAAAAATTGGTTATAGATGAGGATATCCCAATCTTGAAATGAGGGTACACACAAGGTTATCCTAACCCTCTAGAAGGTAAATGATTGGTTATCCCAACTCTAACATGTTACAAATTTCATGGTGGAGAGACATGACATAAGATTATATATATCTGTGTAATAAAGAAAATATTTTTTTAATCTCAGTTTTATTCATTCATGGCTTATGATCATTGGTTCCATTATGATTTATTACTTATGAACTTCCATGGTTTATTCCATGAATGACTTTAACATTGAATGATATAAACAGTATTGTTTTCAACTGTTATTATCATGTTATCAAACCCATATTCTCATGTTATATTGATATACCCCAGGATAAACCTTGGTGAGATTCTAATCTCACCCATTATTATGTTTATGTTCCCTATGATATAAAGAAAGGTTTTATGTATGATAAATCTAATAAGGGTGCTAATTTTGTAGAGCATAGTGGGATATTATGCATCCCACTTATGGAATAGTTGATTATGTTTCCTTATTTCCAAACGTAATATAACTAAATGATTATGCCATGGGTCATTATGTAATACAATGAATGTTCATCTTCTATGATATAATATTTATTAATCACATATATGTGTGTCTGCTGTGTAGGATTATATGATGAGTGAGTAATAGACACAACTCATTGTGGATCGGTATACTTTGGATTGAAATTCTATCTATGTAATTTTCAATGGTGTAATGAACATTAACAACCATGTATCACAATTATGAACATACATACATTTTTAAACCTCATAAATTTGATCATTTTCTTGGTTGATATGGGTGGTGTTTGAATTTTTTATAGATTATTAGGAATGTTTAGATTTTTTTCAAGATTTCAGAAAAAAAATGTAGCATTACAAGGTCACAGTGATTCCTGTTTAGGTATCCTAGATGAGGTCACATAGATGGGACAGTGTTACGAAAATTGTTATATCTTTCACCTCAAACATTGCAATATATTTACGATTTTTATGGTTAGTAAATGGATAGTAAAAACAAACATCCATACCATGTGTATCACCTAGTAACATAGAAAGGGTATCATGATTATGACATAGATTGATATAATATGTGTCTAATGAATATAATATCAATTAATCAAAAAAATGATTCTTGGACTTGATGTATACAACATTAATTTCATTTATCATCTTACAACCTTGGATGTTGACCTTTGGGATATTAGTTGGGTATTATTGATATCCCAACCCTACTTGAGATTGTTTTCAATCAGTTATTTGTCATTCGATCTTGGAAAAACAGGTCATAGATCCATTACTCATTATTTTTCATCATCATCCTCGGAATACATGCCCTTTATTGAAATGAATCTTATATTTTAGATGATATCACCAAGTCTATATTTCTTTTATGATCTAAGGATAATTATTATAGAGACATCATGAAATTGGTATTTTTTTCCTATATCTTTGTTCCTACTGGTTCCCTCTTTGGGAATCATTATGGTATATTTTTCTACTCATTTCCTAAACTATTGAAATTGATGAATTATATATTTTTTATTGGGAATTCATGGTTTGATTTTCTTTATTATTTACAAGATCCCTAAATCTCATCATATATTGTAGATCTAATACTTTTGTTGAGAAACCATGTGTTTTTGTCTACTTATATCATAAAAATCATTCATTTAATAAAAATGTTCACCTATATCCTGATCCCATAAACATGTTTGACATTATAACTCCTCTCCATTGATATCTCATTAAGAGATTGATATAGTCTATTCTGATTAATGTCGGTGAAATTTATACTATGTTTCATCACTAATATTCCTTGAAATTTAAGGTAGATGAAGTCGTGAGACTTATCATCCATTAATGTCTCTAGATTAAAGTGTCTCAGGAATATCTCCTCAAATTCATTCCATGATAACTTCTATTTATACCCATGTTACCCTAAAATGTTCCAAAAACAAATGGATGCTCAACAAATTATATATGTAGAAAGAATCACACTATTATATGAGGGTGTCTCATGATATTTAACGATCATTTGGACCAACTAGAACCAGAACACGACTTCTTATTGTCCTCCCTCCCTCATAAACATTGGTGGATGTTAATGTGAAAACTCCCCCATCAACTCAGACATAGAAGGAAAAATATAAATGGTCTCCAATTCTATTGATTATAAGACCCTCAGATATCCTTTTTGAAGAGAAACACAAATCTCGTTGTTTAGATCTATTTGAATATATCATTCAGCTGCTTTAAAATCAAGTTAATTACTACTCCACTAATAATCAACTCAACGATGATGAGGAGGCATTTTATCTTGAACCAAAAACCATCAGTAAAAGACCAGATAAATACCATGTTCACCTTAACAAGTGAAAACAACATAGAACAACTAGCTCATGGTCTCTCCATTCATGGACTACAAGTATTTTAGCATGAAATAACATTTAATTTATTCACTTTTTTATCATATATAATTGGCATCTCATTTTATATTCTCTATTGTCAAATATATCATATTCAATAAATATTTCCAAATCATTAAATATGCATGTCAATATTTATTACTATGTTCCAATATTAATTCATTCGTAATTATCTTATGTCATACCATTCCATTAGTTTAATTATCAACAATTGTAATATCAAACAACATGTGAATCACCCTAGTTGAAATAACATAAATAGTATCAAGTAACATCATGAACAACACTCCCAACACTGAGAACTAGAATTCACCCATGTACATGTGTTAGTTACTCCCATGAACAATCCCAATACAAATACTTGGAACAACCTAGTATCCTTTGTATGTTAAAATGATATTATTCAAATAGAAAAGATAGAACTCCTCCAATACCACAATGTAACATCCACTGATCTAGTGCTCTGTCATGTGGACTAATCAGGTTTGTTATGGGACCTCAATCAGAACTGCCCGTATTCTAGTGGTTGTTGAAAAGTTGTGATGAAGTATTTACTCTTTTGGGGAGACTATACAATTGGTTAATTGTTATAATACATCAAAAATAAACATTATAAATAAAAATTAGTGAAATAATAATAAAGGAAACAAATAATCATACTACTAGAATGGGATGTTAGAACCAACAAACTAGTAAATAGTGAACCACATAATGATATGAGAAAATGTATCAAAATTTTATACTGAAAGTAATAAAAATAAATGAAATGAGCTCACATAAACTGCACAAAATTGCACAGTCTTGAACCCCATGTTGGTCCCTTAAGCAAACATCATACAAGATACCATTCAACAATAAAAAAATTTCCCTTGACCTTTTCCAACCCTGCTTCCATGTAATATTATTTGGTAGCAAATGGAAGATCTGATAGGGTTTTAGTAAAACTCAGTTGGTAAACACCACTATTTCTAAAAAAACCATTCTAATAATATGTGCATGAAATATATAGGTTAAAATTCCAATTATTTAATCATCTTAATATAAAACAACACTCAAACTAATTTGACACCATGCCCAAATATATCTATGCAAGTAGCCTAACCATTCCAGACAAACCATAAACAATAGAAAATTTACATATCCTTGAAAAGGCCATTGTATAATAATTTCATCACCAATTAATATCTTTATATATAATAATTTTATCACTTAGGTAGAACACTATAAATAATCATTACACCATGAAACATGTCCAACCCTACTGCATTAGAATTTCACCATTTGGGGATACCCTTATATATAATAATTACATCAAGAATCTTGGTCAATCCATCTATATATGAATTTAATTATGAAACCTTTCCATGCCCAAAATAACATAAATACATCATGAAACTAGGTTGATCCAACTATATAATCATTACAACTTGAGTCACAACAGATGTCATAATAGAAGGATATCACAATATCTTATCATAAACCTTAATGGTAAATTCTAAAAATTACCACTTTTCATTCAATTAAAAATTCATTTTTATATCATATTATCAACAGTAATTTAAATAAACAAATATCCATTAAAACATAATTATATATCAAGTTATAAACTAAGGTCCAATGTCCTAAAGACCGCACTATATTCCATTATCCATTCCACTATTATTCCTAGTTACAACCACCCAATGTGTAGCTCCCCTCCAGGTCTCAACAGAAGTTGAATCCAGAGGGATCCAATGAATAATAGAAAATAGTATTTATCTTCATATATTATTCAATTAATTTAATATGGATGATATCATAGAATAATCACAATATTTCACATATATAATATGTAAATAAACCAAAGGGTTATACTTTAGACCGTGTATGTTTAAATAGTTTTCAATAAATGATTCAAAAATATAACACCAATAATAATGAAGGCTCATAAATCAAAATAAAAAAACATATATTATATAAGATCATGATCAACAACCAAGGGGTCCTTGGGACAAAAAATTCTCCTTCAAGCCTTGTATTCAGGCCACTTTTCCTTGGGCCTTCGGGCTATGTTATGGGTCCCCCTATACACAGTCTAAAGAGGTATTTTCATTAAATAATAAATTGAGGCTTTGACCCCAACATTAAAAAAAACAAAAATAGTAAAGGTAAAAAGATTCAAACACCTAAATGAGGAACAATAGAAGATAATTGAAAACAATGGAAAAACAACTTAAAAGGGACTTATCATTTGGATGTGACGTATGGAATGAAGGAAGGGGCTTAAAGGATGAGTGGATATTTACTTAGTAATGATAAAAGAATGAATAAATGTTAGTGGATGAAAACCATAACTGTATCAAGGATTTAATACCACATAGAATGGGAAATAAATTGCTTCTAAATGTATTACATGACATGTAATTCATTATTTATGTGGTGCATCGAAGTTTTCATCTCCTTAAGTGATACTAACCTTACCAAAACATTACTTATCATGTAATATAGATTCAATGTTTGAAACTAGTCACATAGTTAAATTTTTAATGAAATGTATTCATTTTATGGAATATTTCTATAAATAGTCACACATCATGAATTACATATTAATTTTGTATAAATTTCATGTTGTCATATTTTATCCAAAATTCCATGGAAGATCTCAAACCTCCTATAAAGGATACTAAAACAATAGGAATCCACTATAAACCCATCTATAGAACATATACATATAATATATTAATTAAATATAACATATATCCAAAAAAGTTTTTAATTTTTTCCTGAAAAATACCTCCATATCCAAACATGACCTGACCAATATGGTTTAAATATAAGGAAAACCAAAAAAAGATGATTGATGAAAAAATATTGAGGCACATACCTAAACAAATATAGGATATTAAAATTAGTAAATAAAAGATGATATGATATATATAATTATGGTTCTATAATATAATTATAATAAACATATATTTATTATACTATTGAATTGAACATGTATAATATATATTATGACTTATACTATTTTATTTTCATCTTACTTTTTTACTTCAGTTAGAAACATTCCATATTCACGACATAGAACTATTATTTGTTGTATATACCTCTCATGAATGTATTTTATGAATATTCTCCTGAATATTTTTGGGATCTAAAAATACATTTCAGGATATCACTTTCATGGGTTTTATGAATAAAAATTTACCAATGTGGTTTAGATTTTTTTTCTCATTTTGTATTCTTTGGGACATACGTAATTTTATTCACCAATCATAATTTTTGAGGTGAATATATATACCCATTGATGTGTAATGTCATAAATAATTTTTTTAATATGATATTTTATTTATAATTTTTTTATTCCTTCACGGGTTTTATTATTCAAAGTTACCAATGTGTTAAGTGTTTTATGATACAATATCATCATTTATCTATTTTTTTCATGGTTATGATTCTAATAATGAAATATTATGAATTATAACTCACGAAAATCCTGTCATTTGATATCCTCTATTTATTTCATGAATACAATATTTTATCTTTCATTATTCTATATTTTTTTACGTGTTATTCCAAAAAAATTGTTTTAATAAAAACTATCATTATTTATCTATTCACTCGAAACCCAATTTTCTTTAAAATCAATATCTTCAAATATTTGTTCCAAAAATGTATTAACATTTTATATTGTATTTATTAAATTAATTCTTACCCATTTTTTACATTTTACAAAGTGTTTTAAAAATTAATCAACATGTCATTTTCAAAACAATTACTCTTTTTTTATTGAAAATCTGAAATGGTTCATCATATTAATGTGTATGGGAAGAATGAAATTTTACACCTTCATGATCATTATTTTCATTAATGTTAATTTATAATATCTTATCTTAATTATAAAAGAATAATGATTTTAAACTATTTAGTTTTTTAAAATGTTTTTTATTATGGAAAGGATAATTTCTTCAAGAAAATTTACAAATTATTTTTAAATATTCCTTTATAAGTTTCAAAGTACATTTTCAATAAAAAACATTTTGGAAATTTTTTATGTCATAAAAATATGTCTTTCAATATTGAAAGGATATTTTCCTCATTATGTAAAATAAATTAATTTTTAATTATCTTTTATATTTTGTCATGATTATTTTCTGTGAAAAAAATATCTATAATATTTTTAAAATTTATAGTTTTAAAATGTGATTGAAAAATAAATTTTCCCTCAAAAAATGATCCATGTGATTATTCGTTCAATTTAATTTCTTATCTAAGATGAAATTAATTGATGTTAATTGATATTTTTTGGGAGATGATTCAATTATACTGCTATTATTACTTATATATATTTTTTATGTTTAAAAAACTCATTCCTTTTTCATATGTTATTTTATGATGAATTGATGAGATAATTATCAACCCGATTTATTTTTTACTGTTTATTATATGATGGAATGTTCATTGAAAACCATTTATCTTGAAGGCTTCTACTATGAAGAATATTTTATTATCCTATTAAACACCTCTGTATGATTTTCAAAATGTAATGGTGGTTACAATATAACTATGGTTGAAGATCATGTTATAACCAAATATGGTTGGGACATATATCTTCATCCAATTAATTGGGAATAGAATAATGTTTTTTGATATCAGAGGGAACACTGGATGTTATCCCAAAATGAAATTTTTTTTACAGATGAGGTTATCCCAATCTAGAAATGATAGTACACTGGAGGTTATTCCAATGCCAAAGGAAGTACAATATTTTTTATCCCAAGCCTCGCATGATAAAAATTTCATGTAAAGATACATGAAATAAGATTTTATATTCATATGTGTAATAAAAAAATACCTGATTGCATACAGTGTAATATATTCATGGATCATGTTAATTGACTCCATTATGACTTATTACTTATAAAAATCCATGATTTATTCCATGAATGACTTTTATGTTCAATGATACAAATGGTATTATTTTCGTTTGTTATTATAATGTTTTCAAACCCATATGCCCATGTAATATTGATATGTCCCATGTATATCGTTGTTGAGATTCTGATTTCACCGTATATTATGTTATTATTCCCTATAATATAAATAAAAGTATTATTATTTATATTTCTAATAAAGGTTCTAATTATAATGAAAATAGTGGGATATGATGCATCCCACTTACGGACTAGTGGATTATGTGCCCTTGTTTCCAAATGTAGTATACATAAATTATTATTGAGCGGATGATTATATAATATCACAAATATTTATCTTCTATGATATAATATTTTATGAATCATGTATATAGGATTCTATAGTGTGGGATTCTATGATGAGTGAGTAATATCCACACCTCATTGTGGATAAGACTACTTTGGAATGACATTCTATGTACAACATTTTCTACACTGTGAAGAACATTCACACCCATATATCACAATTAGGTACATACATAAATTTTTTAACAATAAGATATTTGAATATCTTCCAGGTTACAAAGGGATGTTTTTTGGTGTTTTTTAGATTATTGGGAATGTTCAAATTCATTTCAATGATTCAGAAAGTAATTTGGCATTATAAGGTAAAAGTGAATCTTGTTTTGGTATCCCAGATGAGATCACGTGGTTGGACCATGGTTAAAGAAATTGTTATATGGTTCTCTTAAAACATTGAAACATAGTAATGATGTGTTTTTCATGGTTGATACATGGATATTAAAACCATACAACCAAACCATGTGTCTCGTCTAGTAACACAAAAGTGTATCACAATTATTCCATCGATTTCTAAAAAATGGGTATAAACCATGTAATGTAAATTAATATAAAAATTACTTCTAGGACCTGATACATACCTCATTGACTTCATTCATCCTCCTACAACCTAGGATGTCGAACCTTGGAATACCAGTTGGATATTTTAGATATCCTAACCCTACATGAGACTGATTTCAATCAGTTATTTGGCATTGGATATTGCAAAAATCATGTTACATATCTATTCTTCATTAATATCCTTCATCATACTAAGAATCCTCTATTATTATTGAAATTAATATTATATATTAGATAATATTACTTAATATATATTTATTTTATGATATAAGGACAATTATTATGGAGACATCATAAAATTGGTATTTTTCCTATATCATTACTCTTTTTGGTTCCCTCTTTGGGAATCCTTATGGTTAGCATTTCCACTCATTTCCTACACAATCAAAATTATTAAATTATAGATTTTTTATTAGTAATTTATGGTTTAATTGTATTCATTATTTACAAGATCCCTATATCAATTCATATATCGTGGATCCCATACTGGTGTTGAGAAACCATGTGTTTTTTTCTGCTAATATCATAAAAGTCATTCATTTTTAAAATTATATATGATTTATCATTTTAAATTATTTTCATAAAATTAATCAATTGAATGATATATAAATATAAATTTGGTGGTTTATTACATTTGGGAAATTCAATTTCTTCCATTTATTTCATTAATGAATGATTTTTTTAATGATTAGTTATTTTATCATGATTATGTTTTTAAATTATAAACTACTTTCTATTTTAAAATTCCAATTCCATCCAATATATATAGTTTAAAAAATATGTGTTTAAAATGAAAATGTAAAATACCATAGTTTTTTTGTGGATCATGGGAACCTAGGGTACTAACAACTGGATAAAATTGGCAGAAGTACGCTAGGAATGAATTTTTTTTCTAAAATGTATGTGTGATTAAAACATTAACAAATCAATGTTGGAGGAATGGAGAAACTTCTAGGAGTGTAATATTAACGCCTCACATTTTAAATTATAACATTTTTACTAGGTTTCCATTGATTAGCATGATGGTTTGAGGAACCGAGATAACCAAATCATATTGTATCAAAGTTTTCAGTTTCCATGTCTCTTCTCATCGAGAAATGGTTTTTTCTCCTGATTTATATATTTCAAATTATTTTTAATTCATTTAATATTTTAAAATGAAAATTGTTTCATTCAATGGTCTTTAAAAATAAGATTTTTAGAAAGGTTTTTATATATATCTTAAAGGTTAGTATTTTCAATGTTTTTTCAAAAATTGTGAAATATTATCTCATGATATTATTTCTATTAAATTGTCCTATTTGGTTCAATTTATGATGACTTCCTATGGGATACATGGTTGGATCAAAATAGGTTTCTTTTCTCACATCATATACATGCCTCTGGGTCATATATAGATATTATATTATATGATTTTGGTATTGGAAGAAAACCATGTAGTTTTGTCCAGTATATATGTTAACGTGGTGTTGTATTTTAGTGGTGACACTGTGATATTTTGGGATGTATTTAATAGGGATGTTTGTTGTATTTTACTTTTATTACATATTTTTACCATTATTTTGGAACTTATTTTTCATGTATGATTTTTTCTTAATTTGATTGACACTTTTTTGGATATTTTAATTTTTTTTATTTTTGCCAATATTTTTTCCCACTTTAATCTAAGTAGGAGAAACCATACACAATTGATGTTGTTAATTATATAGTGCATGTTTTTATCCCATGGTGTTCGGGAAAACCATTTAGGTATTACCAAATGATGACTTGGATGAATGGTTTCGGGATGAACCCAATTATTCATGGAGATTATTATTGATTTTTCTTGGAGTCTTTAATATCAAATAGAAAATGGTTTACAAAAAAATAATATAAGATAAAGCAGATAACTACAGAGGCATGATAATATAATTACAAATAATTATTTAATACTATTGAGCATGTATGTGTGGCTTGATATGGGATATTAATATTTTATCAATCCTTAAATGATGATTAATTTGGTTTCTTATTGATAAAACATATTCATAATGAGTTGGTTATTTCAAAATGTTAATTGATTGTAATTCATGATGAAATAAATTTCTTTGGGATTTTTTGATCATGTCATTCTTTTTTTAAGATCATGTATAAATTGATGTTATTAATTATTTATTCTCTTATGTTTTTCATTACGAATATACTTTTTTTTACATGTACAAATGAACTAGGATGGAATGACCTTTATATGATTTTACGCATTGGATTTGGTATTGTCAAAATTGGCATCATAGGTTTATACCATAGATTTATGGTTTTTATATTATTATGTTAGAGCCATTTATTGATGGATTTGTATAAGTTTAGCTCTATTCCATCCCGGTTCATCATAGGTTTATACCATAGATTTATGGTTTTTATATTATTATGTTAGAGGGATCTATTGGAGGGGTAGGAGGCTCCTAGGGTGGATGAAATTGAGATGGATGGTGGAGATAGGATAGTGTGTTCAAAAATTGGTGAGAGAGAAATGAAACCCCCAAATTTTGATGATCTAGAAGGCTGCATGGTTTGTTTGCATGGTTTTTCAAACCCTGTGGAGACCGTGCGACCACCTCAACCAATGTAGACACCTACCTCATAGTTTCCTGGGGAATGTCGATAGATATAACTAATCCTACACTAACCATGCACCATGTAATACCCCACCAAAAACAGTCATTTTCATTAAAATTAAAGGGTAAACGTAAGGGTAAGCACAAGGTTAATAATAAACAAAAAAATACCTCGAAAATTCAAACACATTACACCTGATTCCCAGGAAAATTATCTGAGAACCAGACCCAATCTAAGACGAAAAATAAATTTTAAAATTTAGCTGTGTGAATTCTCCACAACATAACGGCGTCCCCCCCCAAAAACCCATCCCAATTTTGATGAAAAAGAAATATGAAAATGAATTTAAAAAAATCCCAACACTAACTATGGGAATAAGGGATTAAAATTAAACTCAAAAGACCAAAATGTACTACCCAGTAAGTACCAGCAGCCGCCACAAGGTAAAACCACTATACTGTATATATTATAGGAATGGAACTCTCACAATGCACAATATAACTTCTTATGTCAAAATATCACAATCACTACCTTCTGAATCTCATGTCACTTATCATGAGAAAAGTACCCAAAACACACTTCAGTGAACACTTCCACGTGTTTTATTCAACAAAACAATCAACTATGCTCTAATCCCACGAATTCATTAATGAAGGAACTGAAAATTGGGAAGATCCTAATGAGTCTACCCTTTTTAAACACAACACCAAGAGCTCGACCAGATTACCAACAAGGGGAGGCCCGAATAGACTCTCCAAAATAAGAAATAGGATAACACTAATTTACATCTGTGGTAGATCAAGGATACCCATTGTGGGTCTCCCCATTATCATAACTAACTAGTTAATTCAACATTCAATGACCTATATAGAAAATTCATCCCGCACATAACCCCTACAACAAGTGGTCCAAAGAAAAGGACTATAACGCATAAATAAAATACTAGGTGATTCATTACTACTATAGGGCATCACCATACTTAGATGAACCCAAATGGAAACTAAGATTAATCCAAGAATCTTGACACACAAAGACCATCAAATGGAGAATCACATCTGGTGCGACATAACCACTTTGGTTTTTATGAAAATGGAACGACCAAACCTGGTTACAACCAAGGAGGAGATCTTTCACCGATAAAGTCCTCAATAAAGAAACAGGGTCCCCAATTCTTTTTCAATAAACAAGGTCATTCAGAGTGAAGATTCTATGGAGTATCTTTAAACTAGATTCATTTTACACATTTATGATATACACTATATGATGGTCCATTGAACCCTTATGGGTTCCTGACAATGTGCCAACATCACTCTCAGATATACTATGGGAGCTCCAGTAATTAAAGAATCCCATTGCTTGTAGTCATATGTTAAACACCCCAAATGGATATTCTCTATATGGTTCTTAAAAAAACCACACCACATCTCATATAGAACCACTGGAAACCATCAAACCCTGGCACCCACATTACTCTAATATAACACCTCATCAAAACAAGGTCTTATGTGATGGACATGCATCACCAAACTCACCTCGAATGTAATAATTTAGAAGGAAGAACACACAGAATAATCTCCCTTCAATAATAGAGTGATTTGGGTTCCCCTTAAAAGGATGAAATTATTCTGTTAAAACAAATGTTCTCTAATGGTTTAAATAAAATATGCCAACTCATCGAGGAAAAAACATGACACTGCAAAAATAGCATTGGACATGACCATTACAGTCAAAGATGCCTTACATGGGAAGAAACCTTAAAATGAGTCTAAAACAAAACATGATTTTTGTAAATTTTCATAACATACCATTAATTCTATAACTTCCACAATTGGGACCTACCATTAACCATTTATTAGGAAAAACCAACAAAATACCTAAAGGCCTATTAAGATAGCGAACGGCCCCAAATTCTAAAAGTACTTACACCTTTCCCTGGTTGGATCCCATTCACCTCTTCTTGGAAGGACCTTCAGGTTTTATGGTCTCAAATTCACCTTCGATGACTCAAGAATCTCATGAAACCAATGTCACTTTCAACTTTCCAAATCCAACCTCCCTTGGAATGAGAATCCTTTTAATACAAAAAAAAGAATATATATAAATTCATCCTTGAAACCCAGGAAGAGATTCCTCACATTGAAAAAATGGAGGGCCTACCAATGTTGAATAACCCATTACCACACATTGAATAAGAATTAATTCCATATGGGGACCATACACTAGCCCACATAGGAACACAAAGAACCCAATAAAACTATTCCATTGGCCCTAACATACACCAACAAATTGCCAAACACAAAAGTGATTTCCTTGAAACATATCTTGAAATAAACCACAACCTATTATCCTGAAACTAACTCACCAAAAATAAATGAACATAAATAAACCCTTCATACATGAATGAATATCTAACTAAAAACATATCACAAAAGAAATTACCATAATATAAAGAAACACATCACATAACCATTTGTTATCAAGACACTGCATTCTTAATTAAATTCATTCATTGGAAAAAATAGGATTGGGGGGCCTCATATTCACCAATTATACCACATGGGGTATCACAATAAAATATCTCATTTAATACTGGGAACCCATCAACTTTTCATCACGTAAACCATTCATGTGGTCACCCATGAGAACACCAAAGATCAAAAAAATCCCTTCCATTTTCCAAAATGAAAACTCAACCCAACTTTCTATATTTTTAATCCACATGATGTTTCCAAAAATTTATTAATCTTTTAAAAATATCACTAGTTACATAATAAATGCCATATTCAAAATATTTTCATAAATTCAAAAAAAATCATCTCATTCAAAACTATTTTCAAACACAAATTTTCCCAATTCAAATCCCTTTTAAAAAATTCATCAATTCCCATTTAGAAAAAATTTCCAAATACCAACACTAAATAATTTATACATTACAAACCATTAATTTTTAACAAACATCATTTTTAGATTATGAATATCCCATCCTGATAAAATCACCTCTATTTGAACAAAACCTGTTTAATAAAATACAATTTTCAAAATCATCCATTCAAATTAATTAGAAAACACAGTTTAAAACTTTCCAAAACCAAATAATCATTACATTAAAATCAATTTTCCATAATTCCATTACATGGGATTTTCAATAAATTTTTATAACCTAATGAGACACCAAAAAAATTAATGATGGAATAAGTGTAGATGGGTGACTCTGAAATATAGTGGGTGTCCATTCACTAGTCACACTACAATCACATAGAGTGTTTTAAAACAATGTCCTCAGATCCAAAAGGCTTTCTAGGCCCCATGATCTCACTGAGTCCATTAGACAGACTCCCATTTCGTTTCCCAAACAAAAAACAGCACTATGAACTAAATGTCTAGAATAAACCCCAATATAGCATAGTAACATGAGTAATGTCATGAGGTGTACTGGCCAGACACCATACTCATAACCAAAACATCATGTCTGGACAATCCTAGAACTAGTCTACCTCAACATTTCCCGATAGAACATGACCTAAAATATCATACCTCTTTTGATAAAAATTTTTGATGAACTAATTTGGGTCGTCATCTGACCATGCACCTGAACCAATATGTAGTATTGACTGAATGTCATTCCCAATCCCCACGGGATGAAAACTAGTGATCGAGTATTGATTACATTCTTTTGGAATTATTTTACCAATTTGAATAAATATAAAAAACCAAAAAGAAAAATAACCCAAATCATAAAACTGGCTACCAAATAGGGGATATCCAAAATTTTGATTTATGTTATACAAATTTGAACAAATCAATAAAAGGAATACAATATAAAGGGAAATAAAACTTTATCACAAACCTCTTTTCATGTGAGGATAAAAATCCCTAAGACAACAGAACCTGGATCGAAAAGATAGATCACTAGAGACCGAAAATATCCATCCTAGAAACACCGATCTTTTACCTGATGAAAACACAGATCAAGGTACACATACACCTATAGGTTTTTGTAGGGTGTGATCCAATTTCCTTACGGATTCTACCAATGTAAATAAATTCCAGACCTGAATATTTAAAATAAAATCTAACATACTAATTTTTGTAAACTATTTTAAAATATTTAAAAATAAAATCTTGTAAGAATTAAAATTAAAAAATGTAAAACTTCCATTAAAAACATTTTCCAATAATATTTCATGAAAAGAGATTTATAAAAAACACATGAGGTCTAGTGTATTATGATGATGGTAACCACATCATAAAAGTGTCATTTCAGAAAAGATAATAATAGGTAAATCCCTAGCATTAATCTATCTTAAGTGGGACACTAGAACCTCATAACTCGATGTAACAAGAATTAGAAACCATGAATAAAAGTGTTCTCATGAATGAGCAACCAGGAGGGGACACCCCAACAGACTTGTAGCCTCGCATCATCACAATGTTGAGTAAGTATTGTAGGTGTATATTCATCGTGTTTAATTTGGGACGAACTGCTTCCAAGACATCAAGCATACTAGAACTTGTAATCACACCAAGATACTCGAGATTCCCTTGAAATCAAGTTAATGATAAAATTTCTCACATGAAATCACCTTAAAAAAATAATGATAATAAATTCAAGTAAAATACCCTCTTCATAAATAAACCACCTTTCATTTTACACACCCCAAAACCATATTCAAATATATTTACTATTGATCAACCAAATCCATTGGCCAATCCCATTTGCAAATCATTACATAATCCAATGTAATTTTTATAACATGTTTCTCACCATTTAAAAAATTTAAAATTCATATTAAAAAATTGACATTAAGTCCAACATACCAAAACATTTTATTTTACCTTAAAAATTCTTCTATATTCATTCATAGCTGAAGTACCTTTGAAAACTAGGGTCATACTAATGAAAGTACTCAAAAAATATTTCCACGAAACCCATGCCAAATAACTCATAAAAACATGGCCAATTTAATTTATAAAATCCATTCACATCATATTTTATTCAAAACCACGTAAGAAATACATTTTCCTCAAAAAATTAAAACATAAAATGAGTTTCTAAATTAAAACAGGCATTTTAAATTCACCAAAAAAGTTACGGAATGGAACCACCAACCATTTATGAAAAAACTTATGAAAAATGATAAAAATCCATTTACACTCAATCATGAGACCCTAAAAAGGTATGATATGCCCAATGAATATCATATTAAACCCTCTTATACAAGAAAAAACCATAAAACAAAAACCCTATTACCCAAACAACTGAAACCCCAATGTAGAAGAGATAGATTTGTAACATAAAGGTGAAAAACAAGGAAGAAGATACATATAAGATGGTTCCATGAAGAATTTAGAAAAACCCACCAAGAAATGGGATATATGATGCAGCCATGGGAGGGAGAGTATGTGCCTATGGTAGAAAAAATAGAGAGGACCAATATAGAGGGGGAATGTAGATTAAAATATGGGAGATGGAATGTGAAACTGCAAATTTTTAATGAGATAGAAGGCCTCACATTTATTCTACATGGTTTTTGGAACTCAACAGGGACTGTTTGACCTCCTTTATAAAGGATATCACGTACCACATGGTTACATGGGTAAGGTGAATGATTAATATTAATAATGCGCCAACCGTGAACCATTGAATCCCCAACCAAAAACATCCATTTTCTTTAAAATTAAATTTAGAGACTCCAGTTATAGAACTAGGATTAAAATAAAAAATTTAAAATTCAATTAAAATTCAATCCCACCACACCCGGTTCCCACAAAAAATTACCAATAACCTTACCTGAGCCAAAATAATATTAAATTTAACTACCTAGGTGTGAAATAGGATATTTCTATATGTGTGTGTGAAGTAGAGGATAATGGTGTGACCAATTATTTTCAATATAGTTTTTTTCACAATGAATTAAATATAACATGATAGGTACAATTTTCTTATATTTTACCACTAATTATGATTTTTTATTTGGGGTCTTCACTATCCTTCAATGCACTAAGCTTGTTCTGAGCTTAAGAACATATATAATGTATATTTCTATTTATTCATCTTTTTTCCATGATACATTTATGATAATATATTTTCCATGTTGTGTGTAAGGTTTATACGTATATTATAAAATAACATAATTTATTTTGGGGTTGTTCCGTTCTTTTGGTAAACCTATAAAATTTAAACCTTGTCTTGAATTGGTTATACGTTTCTGTGTTATTATTAAATTCCTCTAAACGAGTGATGTTTTCTTTAAGATAAAATATGAGGGGGTTTGGTTCACTGATGAGAATGATTATCATATATATTATAGGGGTATATATATAATATAGTTATTTGAGTTGACTTCTAATTTAAAATAGTTTCAAGAAGTTATTATATGAAGTGTTACTCTAGAGTTTTCTAACGTTTTTTCAAAAGAGGTTATTTTTCATAACTATTAACATGATATTGTGTAAAAGACAGTGGAAGAAATTATTTTCTCTTCCATCTTGGAAGATCCTTATCATATTTAAAATTTTGAGCTAAAAGATATTTTGATTCAGATTAATGATACTTTTAAAAATAGATTGATTGGAGCGAGTGTGTCATATTTTGGTTCTATGGTTTTTTTATTGAGGACGCAATATGTTATTATTTATGTATCTATCTAATACCATTGATTAAACCTCATCATGGTGAAGAACCACTATCCTATACAGAGGATATAATATTTTTCAATTCGTTGATAAGAATTTTTATTTTCTCAATGATTTATCTACTTTATAGGAATTGTTAGATTCTATTGTATGGGGATGATATCATGAATATTAAATTTAGGTGATGATATAGTTATATAATGTTCAAGGTTATATCATTAAGTTTCATAAATTCCCTAAATATTTTTATAGGAATGAAAAACCTATTTTTATTACTTTTTATTTTTAGTTAACTAATTTGATCATTGAGGACATCCTCTTGCACACAAGGTAAAAGGATGATTACATTGAGAATCTTAGAGATATCTTAGAGGTTATTCAATGAAACTATATATTTGGTATGTTATGAATATGATGGATTCATATGTGAGTGGTGTAATGAATAACATAATAATAGTTTTATGATTTTATAATAAATATCAATTTCTAGTCTAAAATAATGAATGATTTCGATAATTGGGATTTACATCATAATTTAAAGTGTTTTAACATCTGAAGAATGTGTTTTTGTGTGTCTTTGAAGTACCAAAATGTGTATTGTATGACCCAATCATCATTGGGGTAGAGTTAGGGTGTCCCTTTAATATATTTCTATATTAGTTAAAATATAATTCCACAAATTGGGGTGTAGGTGTGTGGTGAGTATATTTTGAGATTTAATAATTGAATGATGGTAGAGTTCCATTCCATAAACAAAAAAATTATTCCATGAACAATCCAAATGAAAATAAATTTCCCGTTTCTAGGAAGGATTATGGCACATCATAAGGTCTTTTCAATGAGGGGTTCTCCCAGAGGATGGATCATTCCATAGTATGTGGGATTCCTTATGAAGGATTCATAAGTGGTATATGTATTCATTTACTCAAGGTATTTGGTTTTTTTCATTATGGATTTCTATCATAGTGATATTATATGAGATTTGATTATTAGAGTTAAGAGAACTCAAATAAAAATAAATAGAATTTTGGAATAGTGAATATTGCGTAAGAGTAACATCCATCTCCCTATTTGAATAAATTTGGGGTGTGTTAGATTAAAAATAATATTTTGGAGTATGTTTTGTTGTATAAAATATGTTCTAAGATGAAAATATTGTCTAGTGGTGGAGTGTTTCACTATGATGAATGAGTGATGCATCGTGAATCCCAAGACAAAGAGTGGGCAGGGCACATTGTGTGTGAGGATCATTCCACATTGTCGACCAGTCAAGGGATGATAATGATTTTCTTCGTCTAGGTTTATAGGGATATGTCATGGATAATACCCCCCCCCCCCATTATGGAATCCATGGTAGTGATACTTCACTATTACCATTGGGGTGCACCAATAATGATATTTTCGATATATATTTAATAATTTATTAAATTAAATAGTTTTTGTATTAAAATCATATTAGATGTTGATTACCAATTTCCTATAAGACCCTCAATCATAGACCTTGTTCCTTCTTGTTTATCTCAAAAAAATAGATATGTTCATCATTTCTATATGGAATTCATAGGTGTTCATCTAGGGTGGTTGATTAATGTATTTATATTACTTAACATTGAACTCTTTCTTACCCCTTACATTATTTTACCTTGTTCCGTGATTTATTAAATGAATTTGGGAATTATTGAGATTTTGGAAAAACATATGATTATATCTGAGTCTTATAGTGATATTCAATGGGGATTCTCCTAGTGGATTTAGTTATGTGGTCCCAAAACATTCTTCCCATGCTTTATTAAATTTTATATATGGATTATGTCATGTATTCTCACCACTGGTTCATGATTTACCTTATGTTCTAAATGAAATGATATTCCCTAAAACAATATTAGTGGTATAAATATCACGGGTCTATAATAGGCCTAATCAAAAAAATGATTTGATTATTTCATCATCGATAGTCATGGGGTCAACCTAAAATGTGAGATGTATAATATATCGTAAAAATGAAGGTAATGATTTAATTAATCACATTCATATTTTTTAATAGGGTGAAGATAATAATATTAGTAATAGAAATAGTGTGTAAATTTTTAAATAAAAAAGTAAATAGTTTCAACTAAGCACTTTTCATTTAAGTTTTTTAAACATTTAATATTAAAATTCATGAATTGTAATTTAATAATATTAATATATTATTTAAATCATAATATCAAAATTGAACTATATATAAATTTTTTATTTTTTCATAAAATGCTGATTTCTTAGTGACTAGTGGAAATGCATATTAAAAAATGTCTTTTCATTTCAATAATTTAAGTATTTTTAAAAATAAAATTATATTTTGAATATTATTTATTTTAATAAAAGTATTATTTAGTAATTTTTCATCAGGTTAAATAATTTTTAATAAAATTTAAATTTTTTTCTTAATATCTTTGGTCTTGTGTTTAAAAATAGGGTATTCTTATCACTCTATTAAAATGTATAATGTTTCCAAATTTTAATTAATTAGTGAAATAACTAATGTGTAATGAAATAAATTCAATTTATAGATTATATATCCATATAAATTAATTTATTTTCATGAAATTATGATTATTATTCCTAGAGTTAGTATGAAATAAAATTTTCCTCAAAAGATACTATGTTTCATAACCCACTTCTTTCTCATGTCTGCATTTTATTTAAGTTATATTTATCCACATATGTGAATTTAATTTGTTAAAATGGACTTCATATTTTGTAATCATTATTGTTTATATTTTCTTATATGTTCAACATTATTTTTCCGCAAAATTATTAGTGAAAATAATAAAAATTAATTAAAGAAGCTTATAAAAAAATGGAATTACGAGGCTAAAACTAATACAAATAATGTTAAAATAATATAAATAATGGAATACAAAAAAATTTATATCCATGATTTCAAATTTTTCTTTATAGTTTCATTAATGTTCCATTATTGGAGCTTTATGGCATGAACAATATGTGGATGGAATTATTTTTTTTTTAAATTACATATGTGCCACTCACCTCACATATCAAAGGCCACTCTCAATCCTCTTCACATCACACATTAAAACCCCATTTTCTCAACCAATACATGAACTAATAACTTCTTTAATTACCTTAAATCATTCTAGATTTTTTTTGGAATAAATAAAAGAAATGAATGTCGTTTGTTCAAACGAATAGATGTTACTGAAATAAGAGGTAGTGTTCTTCAATAAGGATTTATATTTTATTTCTTCCACTACCACCATAAATTCTTCATAAAAAATGATTATATAATAAAATAAGTATATTAAATATACATATATTTCATTATTTTTATGCAATAACCCTAATTATTTCCCTCTTCAAATAAATGGTTTACGGAATCATCATTCATGTGTATAGTGGACTATCACCTCCCATACTAGTGTCACTCGTTTTTGCATCACCACCTATCGTAGTTGTTATGATGATAGATATAAATTAAATATATTTGATATTTATAAAATAATAATACCTATATAGTTATTATATCATATATTACTTTTTAAATTCTATTCCACATGGGATACAATAAAGTTTCTCTTGTGTACCATAGACATCCGCCTCACGTTTCTATACGATTCATTTTTTAATAACGAGATACATGGAATATAATAAGGATTAATATAATAAATATATGTGATATAAATGAAATATTTTTGATATTAATTTCATATTTATAATTCTATAAATAAAATATCTCATTTTATTTCTTACTTTTTCACTCACTAAAAATGTGATAACATCATTCCAGTACATGTTGACCAATGCCTTCATGAAGTGATGTGAATCTATTTTCATTACCACAACAAATTTGTTATCTATATAAGTATATTAAATTAAATAATTTTTTTTAATAATATGATCATTCTATAAAAATAAATTATTACTACCTTTTTTCTATAATAATTGTCAGTAAATGGAAATATAACACTACAATACGTACAGCCTACGATCTCAGTGATTATAACTAAATTAATTTATAAAAAAACAATCATTATTAGTATTAAACGTATAATTTATTTATAAATAACATAAATATTTCATTATTATTATTATTTTGGATTTTAAATAATAATCTCATTGACCGTAATGAACCAAAAAAATCATTTTTGACATACAAGTCAAATATGGTCAATAAATTTGACATAAAAATAATTGTTGAAGTAATTGTATGTACCTAAAAAATAATTGATATAAAATTATAAATAAAAATGAAAAATATTCTCATTATTGTAAATAGTTATTATATGTTTATTATTTAGTATGATAAATAAACTTTTGACAAGTATGACACATGGTAAGAGACTTCATATAAATTTCCTTTTGTTGAGGGAAATTTTGATGTTATGCCTCTATGTTATTTTAAAAGGTGTATATTCTGCCCTGTTTAAATGTTTTAGAAATAATTTATCTATTCACATGGTATTAAATGCTTTTTAATGTAATATATTCATGGTTAATATGATAAAAATATCTCCAATATAATTATGAACATTTCATTTTAAAAAAGTGTCTTTTCATTTATTTTCATTTCATCTGATTATTTTCTATATCCATGATTATAAAATAATTTTGTGATGTTTTTATTGGATATATATGATTTATATAGTATATTTTTTTCAACTCTTTATTTTTTTTATAATAGTTTTCAAAATCAATATTTTTTCTTATTTCATTCATAACATTTCTATAAATTACAAAATAAATTTTCTATTATTCTCAATCAAAATTAAAATGAATTATAAACATACTTGACCATTATTTGATTTATAGATTTCTCTTTACTAATTAATTTTTTTCTTAAAAGGTAATAAATTATATTATTTTGTTTTGGTATTGAAAATGTATTTTAAAAAGAAAACTTATTTAGTTATATAAAATGGGGTTTTAAAAGAAAATAATAATTTTACATCCAATGGTTATTTTCATACATGTTTGGATAAATTTTTGAAACAAATTTATGTTTTAAAATTCAATGATTAAAATATTTTCCACATTATATGGTATATAATAACTATAAAATAGAAAAGGTTTTACCTAGAAACTGTCATTTGATCCCATTATAGCTTATAAGATTAGTGCACCCAAATAGCATCTTGTGAGATAATTATATAATAATCCTTGGGTTCACCTAAATAGTACATAAATAGATTGGGTAATGTTAGTTTTCCTAAAAAATTATGTTGACGCCAATAGTTTTCTTCTATAGATATTACTAGGCATTAGCTACTTCTGAAAATTGTTTAAATGAGTTATAAATATAATGATTTATGTTACTAAAATGGGTTTCTAATATCTGGCTTTGTTTTTTTAAAGACCTCTATTATGAAAAAATATTTTTTTTAATATTAAAATATTTGACTTCGTATACTCAATGATAATTTATGATAAAGGTAAAATTTTTATTATTTTTCATGTTTTATTTTGGTTAATGGAATTTTTTCTTTTTTATATCCATTTAATGAGACTTTTGTGTTGATACCATGTTTGTAACATGTTTTTCACATGATATTAGGGTACTACGGGAATGTAATAATTCCAGTTGAATATTGTGATGATTTTAAAATAAAATAAAACATGATTTATTTTAAATTTTTCATGTTATGGTAAAAAAGAATACTAATAGAATGTTTCAACCTTGTATTATAAGGTTTTCTAATTTTTGAGATATGACCCAATTATCAAAAATTACAAAATATAAAATATCCACATAGTGAATGATAGTAAACTCTTTAACAAAAGAAATAATTATATTATGTATATGGTCAAGTCCTTATAGTGGATATTAGGGGATAGGTTGGATAAATTTAGAGTTCTGGAAAATTATAATATCAAACCATTGAGAGATTTTACTTCACGGTAATATTAAAAATATACTACATTTAATGACTATATTGTTTAATCAAATAATTTATTTTTGTTCAAAATGGTTTTCTAAAGGGGAAACAAGTAGTATTGGTAATTCACTAAAAGAAAAATATCCTTCAAATAATAAGCAAGATATTGTTGGAATTAGAATATAATTGTTTATTTATTAATGAATCAACTAACACGAGCAATTAAAAGTGTTTATATCATTTCGTGATTAGTACCCGATCTACCAATATGATAATTTTAAATAGTGGATCATTTTATGAGAAATATCACCCATATTTCGATAAATCATTTGAGATGGTGATATATAAATGATTGATTAATGATATGGAGAAGATATTAGATGTAATGGGACATTTATATCTTACAAAGGAAACTCTATCGATTTATCATTTTAAAGGTGATGAAGATCATTTGTGTTCTTTGTTTTATAATACTATAAAGAAAAGTTGTCATGATTCCATTTAATGGGAAACATTTAATGAGTTTTTCCTTGAGAAATATTCTCATATGATTATTTTAATCTGGATGGAAAAATAATTCTTAGAAATATTGAAAAATGTTAAAATAACTAGTTATATATGAAGAAAAAATCAAAATGTGGGTCATTTATGTACTTGATTTAATTTGGGAAAATGATAAAAATATTAATTGATTTTACTCAATGTTATAATGATGTCTATCAATATAATTGGTTGTATGGGGATTTATAATTTATGATAATTTGATTCATTGTGCTAAGAAAGTTGAGATGGAGTTTCCTGACATGTATATTCCATGACATAACAAATTTACGTTTACATCATGCTGGCATGAAATCGGGATGCATCAAGCTAAGATGTCCATAGGTAATCCCACAAAATCTTTCATATGTGGAAAACTACATTAAAATAAATTATTGATAGGATTGGAGATGTTTTTTCTGTTTTTTCAGTTTTGTTATAGGTCCCATGACTATAATGAAAGGAATTCGTAATTATCAAAAAATATGGTACATGATATCCATCTAACAGTGACGTGTTTTAGTTCTAATGAGTTGGGTTATTATGATCACAGGTGTCTGAAGATAGTTTCACTTGATTAAAATCATCATAAATAAAAATATAAGGATGAAGTAAAGGGATTTTCTACTACTATAGTTGGTGTCAGGTTGTCAAATGAAGTGGTGAAATGGATATTAATAGTTAATCGGATTTATTCAAATAATTATTTTGAATCTAGATCATCAGATTCATTAATTATGGAAAAATTTTGAATTAAAATTTGAATTTCACAACATGCATAGAATATATAACTTTTGGGGAAAACTCTGGGTGAAAATATTGATAGAACCAATATTTATAGAAATATTCTCATTGTTATTAGTGGGATGGAAATTCCTTAAAATCATGTATAAATTTCCAATGTAAATTATGATATCATTCTTGGTATAGATTGGGTTTAGTTTATCGTGATAAGATAGATTACAAAGGTTTGAACATTGTGTTCATAGATTTCATTCCGTTGATCAAGGGCCCAAAATAAGTGGAATTAATTAGAGGTATAAGTGAGATTTAACTATATCATATTTTCTTAAATAAAATAAAAATATTTAATTTTGTGAATTGTAACATCCAATGTATTTTTATTTTTTTATTAAATTATACATTTTTTTATGTCTTTCATTGCATACTACACCATTTTATAGTTGTTTGAAGCGTATCGAAAAGTTAATTGTATAGTACAAACAATAATGATTTTAGATTTTGGTATGCACAACACTTATCTTTTCATTATGTTACATGAAGTAATATATTTTTATTTTGTTTCCTACAACATCGATCTTAGTTTCCATTTAACATATCAATGAATTTTAACAAAACATGTATTATTATTAAAATATTATTATAGTTATCATGTAAATATGTGAATAGTGGTTATGAATAAGAATAAATAATTAATGGAATATTTTTATATTACTATTTATTAAGTTAATTATTTCATAACCAATTAGTTAGATGTTAATATAACAACTATTTGAGAATAAATAAATTCCATTTAAAAAAATTATTTTTTTCCAGACTTACATGTTTTAACATAAAAAACTAAACAAACAACATTTGATGAATTTTTTTAATGAAGATTATATATTTTATTAACAATAAAATGTTTTATATTTTTCATATTCTCTTTTTATGAAAAGATAACAACAAATTGAATTTTATGCATAAAAAATGAATTTTTCTAAAGGGTAGTATTATGACCTATTATTGGAACTCTTATTATAAATCATATTTTTGATAATTTTATAAATTATATTTCAAAGATAAAATATTTTTTAAAATAATAACATGAAAATTATCTTGGGGTTATTTTTTATGAATTTTTTCAAAAGAATATTTTTTTGATGAATAGTTAATGTATTGAAATTTTATTGAAGGATTCCTAGTTCATTGAAATATATATATAGTCAAATTATATATTAAATTAATTTTATAATATAATTAAATAAATTTTAAGTAGATTAATCCAATTTAAATCATTATAGTAAATATAATATTGAAAAGAAACATTATAATCTTTCATGCATTTTCCAATAAAAAACTGCATTCGTATAGATTATGAATAATTATTTATAAATTAAATTACACTACATATAGGATATAAATTTTGAAAAATGGATTCAATAATTTTAAAAATATTAATTTATATTTTCAACAAAATTTTAATAAATTTTTTACATTAATGATTATTGAGTATAATTAAAATTAATTTTTATGAGAAATCTTAAAATGAGATTTTGTGCATTACATTTGATTGAATTAAAATTAATAATAAACACAAATATGATTTTTTATATAATGAATTTTACATAATATTTAGAATCATTAGGTATATATTTTTTAATATATAACCTTTAAATTATAATATTAAGGGATAAATTATGTAAGTTACAAAAATATAGAAGTTACCTTTGTAAAACAATAAAGATAAACTTTAGTAAACATGATGTCTAAAGAATGTCATTAGAAAATTGTTGTTCCCTATTTTGGAGGATGTATTTTTGGACCATGCTTCTCCAAACCTCAATTATTGTTATATTTTGGATGATTATGACGTTTTAGAGACCTCATAGTAGTGATTACTTTTAGTTATTTACAAAATTACCTCTCATCGTCTATTATAAAAAGGCAGTCGGTCTCTCCACTTATCCACACCACTCAAGCCATATTTCTTAACAATAAACCACCATATTAATTTTCAAAAATCACTCTAATCATAATTGAAGCCTTAATTTTATAATAATGTCTTCCATGAATGTACATTAGTGAAAACAAAAAAGTAGATACCCAACGAAAATGTAAACTTAACCAATGAACTCTTTTATTATATTTCATCCACAAACCAATAAAATTATTTTATATACATATTATATAATATTCATAGTATCTTAAATATACTTATATGGTTCTATGTTATTGTTATAACCTATAAAAACATAAACATTCATTAATATTTCTTCCAAAACATCTTCATGTGTACGACAGATTACCTCCTTACAAATCGATGACTTTTTTTCCATTACCTCCACTTAAGATAATTAATAATGATTTAAGTGATGATTATATATGATATATATGATATTTATTAGGTATTTATGCTTCTGGATATATTATATAACACATACCAACATCTTTTCCATTTGGTTACAATATGACAATATTTGTCCTATGTACGACGAACTACAGCAACACGAAGTAATGTGATTCATTAATGGTTTATGTGGAAAGTATTAAGGATGGGTGTAATATAAATATGTCAAATATATGACATAATAAATATAATTGAAATATTATAAATATATATATAACTTTCTTTCCATTACATCAATATGTTAAACAAATAGAAACTACAGTCATGTGTAAGTGCATCCTATTGTCTCCATGAATAGTTTGTTTCATTTCATATTTCAATATTTTATATATTTTTATATTTATAGATATTTATTTATATATATATAATTAAAACATATTATTTTAATATCATTTTGTACCTTATTTAAGTTATGAAATCAAGATCAATTTAATAAGATCCAAAATGACGAGTCAAGACATACGAAAAAAAAGTTGTTACCCAAAATGTTGCTTTACCATGGAATTATAAATAAATGGGTAACATAATGAAATTATATATAACTATATGATATGATATGTATGAATATGTTTTTGAGAAAGATTTATAATAAACATATATTTATTATATTGGTTCTTTTACCCTTCAATAAGGAATATAAGACTTCTGGTAATGGATTTCTGTCTCACCTTTTATGTCAATGAGACACATGTCATATTCACGACATATTTACCTAATTTGGTGTTTGTAAATAACCTGAATTTATTTTATTATTCTTATACATAAAATTATTTTTATTTAAATGTCCATTTTTTTATACTTCTATCATTGCATTAACAAATCATTGGGATAATGATTCTAGGTTATTAATATAATTAAATTATGAAAAATTAAGATATCTGGTATTTTATTTTAAGTTATTCTTTAATTGGGATAATTATTCTAGGTTAATAATATGGTAATTAGTTTATTTTAAAATCGCATCATTTATCAGGATTTTTTATGATTATTCTTCCCTTGTTGATCTCTCGAGATATAAAACTCAATAATAGAAATTTCATTCATTATACTATGGTTATTCTTGATAAATTCATGTAATGGTACCATTTTTCACACATTGTTACTTTATATACTTATGAAATTGATTTTATGGGAATTTGATTCTTTTTCTATCTTCGGTGATAAATATGTGTTTTTTAAAAACAATGTTTTATAAAAATGTCTTGAAAATGAAATTAAATGAAATTTTAAGTTAATTTATAATGAAACAGTTTTTTAAAATGTTTTATATTTCAAAAACTGTTTAATTTTATTTCAAAGTGTTCTTCATTTGTTATTTAGTACTTTTAATAAAATGTTTGTCATAATTTTCTATGTTTTAAATGTTGTTTTTCAATCTTGAATGATTATTTTCCTCAAAAAATATTTTAAATCATCTTTCAAAATTATTTTACATCTAAAATGTCTTCCATTTCTGTTGTCTATGGGTTACAAGTGATATTATTCAAGGTTACCATTATTTTTATTTCGCAAAATAGTTTATTTTAATTATGTCATGTTTTTGTAGAACATATTTCATTTCTATGGGGTAATCCTGATTTAATGATATTTTTATGGAACCTATTTATTTCCAATGTGTTAATAATTTATAAAATAAATTTATAGCAAACCATTTTCTTTTACTTTTGATAATTACTTTATAAAGATTTAAATTTATTTTTATGATGATATCCTTGCTCTTCGTACATTATTTAAGTTGTAAAACCTAGACATGTTTTATAAGATGTGGTGGACCATATAATGCTTTGTAATAACATTATATGTTATAACATGGGGCATCCTATATAGCATACTATATTCCTATTACATATTTTATAATGGGGAGTCCAATATATAATTGAATATGCTCATTATATTATCTATGATGGGGAGGCCCATATAGAATCAAGTAAACCCGTTATAGCTTCAATAATGGGGTGGCTCAAATAACATTTAGTGAGACTATTATTGTTTACATGATAGGTGAACCAAAATAGTTCTCTAATTCAATGTGTAAATATTTATATATATCTCATGATACGTACATTTTTGGAATGTGGAATGAACCTAGTATAATAAATAGGGATACCACAAGAAATGGTTGTCTGTCATACCCAAGCGGTTTAGATGCATATGTGTAGACTTAATTACATGTTCAAACTGTTATGCGTAGACCTGGTTACATCTTCATAATCTTACACAAGGTCTCGATTTCAAGTCCTCAACATAATGGGTGAACCTTTATCAATTTATATATGTTCAAAATGTCATAATTTTGATGTGTATTCCACATGTTTATCCCTTATTCCCATGATATTCCATCATGAATCATATTTTTTTTACTTATGATTTAGGATTTATAAAATGAAAATAATTATTCATTTATTAATTTTTATTTTCATTAATATGTAGTTTATGGTTATCTATTGTTATGATCATTTTCTCATACACTAATTTTCATGTTTTCATACATATCTCTTTTATTTACCCTCACCAAGAATCTGAGTACATATTTTATTATTTTTCCACTCCTCGTGATATGAAGAATGTTTTTATGTAGGAGTAAAAAAGGTGATTATATTTTTGGGAAAAGTTGAAGATCATTCACATGGCAATAATTTTATATTCCATGTTTCAAAAGGCTGTATCAAGTTAATGTTTTAGTGTATTTATTTATGTAATGTAATGATTATACATCTAAAAAGATGTAATATACATATATGTTAAGCCAATGTCTCTATATTTTGTATCTAAGGAATGGTTTTTTCATCCTTTAGAAACTAGGATGAGAAAACATTAATGAGATATCTATGGAAACATCTAAAGAAATATCGAATGATTCCACAAAGGATGAATATAAGGATGATTAAATGTTTAGATAAATATCTTAGGATTTTGGTAATGGATAAAAGAAGTTTATTCATAAAAATAATTCCCTGTCAGGACAATACATGTGGATGTGGATATATAAATGATGTATAAAGAGGTTAATAACATGAAATAAACATATTAATCAAGAAATAGTCTAGAAATGGTGCATGATAATGGGTCGTACTACACACATTATTCATTACTTCTAGGGGATATGCATTGAATATTAATAATATATTAATAAACTATTAGGAAGGATTAAATGATATGATGAATATACATTACCTAAGATAATAAAGAGGATTCATATATAGAAATGAAGTAGTCATGATTTAGACATTTGATACACGATTTTTATGGATAATGTTCACTTCCACCATGATTATTATTTTTGACACCGTAATTTCTTTTTTATGTCAGTTGGTGGATCTAAAAGGAACCATGTTGTTACTGAATTAGATGGACACTATAAATTATTTTCTTCTTTGGAAAACAAATGATGTAGGAGGTCAAATGAAAAATCATGGTGAAATTCCAGAATAGTTATATCATGATATGAATAATGTTCAACATACAAATAGAGAAAGAGGAAACAATGTTCTATTTATTCTCTCATGAGGAAACTTCCACCTTGTTTTAGTGGTTTCATGGATCCACTAGTTACAGAGAAATATACTAGTTACAATAACAATAAATTTTACATTTTTCTATATTTGGGTCCAGAAAATGTCATTTTTCTTATTTATCATTTGGAAAGTGAATATGATCAATGGTGGACTCTTATTAAAAACATGATGGATCAAGAAAAAAATAAATCTATGGAGTATGAAGAGTTTCATGGGATATTTTTTTTAGAAAGTACATCCATCTTATTCTGTTAAAAAATATAGATAAATAATTCCTTATGATTTTGAAAAATCGTGATCAACATGTTGGTGCCAATGAAGATATATTTACAAGACTACTAAGGTAAACTTTTTATTAAACCATCGTCACTAAAAGAAAAATTTATTTATTACAAGGTGGAATGAAATATGTTCTTTAAAATAGTATTGTATAAGACACATTAATAACTATGAAAAAGTACTTTGATACTCAATGAGGATGAAATTTTGATTGAATATCCCCACAATTCCTCTAGTTTTGATAAGAAAAAAAGATCTAGTTTCTTGAAAACTTATGTGGTGGAATTAAATTTAAGGCATCTTTATTTGAGAAATGATGAAGAAAACATTAATGGAATTTCTTGAATTAAATAGGGAGGTTCAGTAAATATTGAAATGAAGTCCATAATTTCCCTGAATGTCAAAACATGATCAATGTCCTGGTTAATAGAGTGGGGGGAAAGTTAATGATTACTAATGGTCCACACACACTCCAATGTTTTAAGTTCATGTAGTTTGATCATTGTGTAAATAAGTGAACCAATCCTAGGGCTAATGCGGATGATAAGAGACAACAAGATCTAAAGGAATTTGAAAAGGGAATGATTATGAAACCACAATGTAAAAATTTTATCATGATAATTTGTGCACAATTATCCCCCCATTCATTATTTGGGAGTTACATGTTTGATTTTTAATGAATTAGCTATATTAAGATCTTGTTGTTCATATATTAGTTTCATTTCATGTGATTATCCACTTTTATGTAGATACTGAAAAAATGAAATCACATTTAATAATATATGAGTATGCGGATGAAAAAAATATTTTAATGAATATTATTTTTTATAATATAGTAGAATATATATGTAATAAATGATGAATCATATTTAATAGCTTAAGGATGACATCAAATAATCAAAGTGTTTGTTTTTTGGGATTCAATATTTTCATTATATAAAACATGAAATTTATTATTATTATTGAGAGTATGTTTATTTGACAAGTATTGGGAATATTTTTTTAATGGGTACTTATGGACTAAAAAATTGATTTAATTGAAAGGTGATTAAGGTAATATAACTCTTATTATGTTCTATAAGATGATATAATCTTATGGGGATGAAGAGATGTGAGATATGAATAATTAAATTGGTTACTATTGTTTTCCATGGAACCAACTATTGGATTTAGAAAAATGTATTTTATATTATCATTGACAGAGATTAAGAATTCTTGGATTTATGGAATATATTCAAATGTGGATTTATTCAATTATTCAGGTAGCATGTATGATTTCAGTACGTTTTTACAATAATTTAGGTAATTAATATGTTTTTAGAGAATACAATATGAAGGTATTAAAATGTTTGATATGAAAAAATTATGAGATACTTTTTGATATATGGGACATCAATGTTATTATAATTTTAAGGAATGTCTTCACATTATTATTCTTTTTTTTTGTAATATTTTTAATGGGTCATATGGAATTTTATTTTTGAAATTGTTGATGTTTATCATTGAGTGTGGTTTTATAGATTACTATATTTCTTTAGCATACAAGGAGTTATAAAATTTTGATAAATTATGCTAACTATTTTTGTTTTACTATAAATGAATATAGACATAATGAATCATCATTTTATTTATGGAAGTTATTTACAGTTTTTACTCCAGGCATAAAAATTCACAATAATTTTTGGAGTAAAGGATGAAGTGGAAATTGTTAAAGGCAAAATAAATGGTATGATTGTGCATATGAAATAGAATGAAATAATATAAATATATCACCTCATGAAAAAAATTCTATATTAAGAAAGTGATATTAAAATTAAATTTTCCATGTTATCATCATTTCTATGATATTAATGAGCTATTAATGACTTACTATGTTATTTTTTATGTTAACTAACCTTCTATAGATCACCCACTTTATTATTATTAGTGAACTTTATCAATATATATAATTATTTATTGTTTTAATACATGTTTATATATTCACATTCCACCTATGTTCTACTATGTGCAAGGCTATTTATTATTTATTTCGTGTAATAGGTATGTTTCAAGCATTATTTTTTAATTGAATTTTTGTTAATAATTTTTTTATAAAGTGGAGTTATATGAAGGGATTTTCAAATGTGAAACCATTGGTGATCCTAAATAATTTCATGGGATAAAATTCATTTAAGGGGGTATAATTTAACAACCCTAGTTTTTACAAATTATTTTACTCAATAAATTAAAATTCATTAGTGGCTTGAATAACATGATACACGATTATAAGATTTAATTATATGAAACAAAAAGAAATGATTTTGATACACACAAAATTGAGAATTTATTTCAGAATATTAAGCACTATTTTTTAATTGAGTTAAACATAGTACAATGTTTAGATTGTGTTACATGATACATTGACCATAGCTTGTGTTGCATGCAACATTTAATTTATACAAAATGTGACATATTATTAAAATATCATTATATTATCACCTAGATATTTTAATGATGGGTTTGAAAAGGATTAACTAATTTATAAAAATGTTTATTTTTTAATTTTTATAAAATTATTGATTTCGTAACTCATTAGTCCAAAATGAAAGTAAGAACTATTTAAAGATAAAGAATTATTTTTTATAAAAACTATTTTTCAATGATCAAACATGTTTTATCTCACCAAATTAAATAAAGAAAATTTGAAAATTCATTCTATTTAAAATAACACATTATATATTTAATAAAATTTTAATATTACAATTATGTGTTTATTAGGCATGGGATAAGAATAAATCCAATTTTGCGGAAAAAAATTATATTTTTCAAAAAGGGTGTTTTATGTTATTTTAATGATGCCATTTTTATACTATTTTCATTAATTTTTAAAAATATAGATTAAAAATAAAATTGAATTTTTTCCATAAAATTACCTTTGTTTCAATTTTTTGGATTCTTTAGAAATTATTCATTAGTTGAAGAACAATGAAATATATTGTTTTTTATTTTAAATATACACTTTTATCGAATTATTTACAATGTTACATTATATTTTCAATAATTTTTAAAATATTTTTAAATCAATTATAATTTTTATAATTCAATTTATTTCATTATAGATAATTTATTATTGAAATTGGATATAAACGCATTTTAATTTATTATAATTTTCTGTTTAAAATCCCACATCCTCATTAGGTCTATAGGATTCATTGGAAATTAAATTTATACACTTATTTGAAAGGAATTTGGAAAAATTGAATCCATATATATATATTTCATACTTTTTTATTTTATAATAAGGTAAAATTAATATTTTTCCCCAATTATGAGTGAAACATGTTACAATTATTTAACATGATTAAGTTTAAAACATGATTTTGTAAAGAACATGTGTTTTTATTAAATTTAATCATACACATACATATGATTTTTATTTACTTAATTGGAAATAATATTAGAATTTCTGGGTCTAAATTATATAAAAATATTTTTTAATTTCTAATATTAATGGAATAATTACCTTGGTAAATAAAATAATACAGGTTACCTTAATAAAATCTATAAAGATAAAATTGAGAAAACATAATGAATAAGGAATAACATGATAACAATATTTTTTTTAATTTATAGGCACATTTTTTAATGAAGACTTCCCAATAGTGATTACTTTTTGGTATTTAGAAGAGTGTCACACCTCCTCCATTACAAAAGGGCATTCAATCTCCTCAATTATTTACACCTCCAAATAAATTTGGATTGATAATAACCTAAAAACTAACTTCCCAAAATACCGCCTCTAATCATAGAACCCTGTATTTGAGATTTAATCTTACCCAGGAATTACATAGTGCAAACCAATTAAAGATACATGAAGTTGAGGTAACGTTCAACAACGAGCGTTCTTTGTAATATTTCTTCCTCAAACCCCTTAAATTATTTATATATCATGATCTTATAATAAATTTAGTATACAAACTATGAATATAATTTTTTATTTTATGGTTACTACTAAAATAACTCACACTTCCATCAAATGGGATACGAGATCACCGTTCTTGTGTACAGTGGACTACGAGATCACGAATCGATGTAGTTAGTTTTTCCATTACAACCTATTATGATTTAGAATAATAATTAAGATTATATTTATATATGATATAAATTATTTTTATGAATTTTTATTCTTTTGAAATTTTTATATAATATATTACATCATGCCTTTAATTTTTCAAGAATACGATAACATCAGTTGTGTGCATGCAAACTACTGCCTCACGAAGTGATAAGATTCATTCATTCATTACATGGAATGTATTATTTATGGGTGTATTGAAATATATAATTATATTACATAATTATTCTACTATAATGATAATATATATATATATATATAATTTAATTTTCTTTCATTCAATATGATAATAAAATGGAATCAACCTTCATGTGTACGTACTACCTACTATCTCTATAAATACTGTATTTCATTTCTAGTTTCTATATTTTATAAATTATAATAAATAAGTATATACAAAAAATATATGATATTTTTTTAATTTTTTAAATTATTTAAATGATTAAATCAATATTAATGTAAGAGGACCAAAAATAATAAATCAAACTATATATGAAAAACAATGCGGTTATTACCTGAAATGTAAATTTAGTATAGAATTGTTAATAAATGGGTAATATAATGTAGTAAAAAAATATATATATAATGATATATTTTAAACAATTATTAAATATATTTATAATAAACATTAATTTATTATATATGACATTTGAACATCAATGATGGAATTAAGAACTTAAGGTAAGGGATTTCCATCTCACTATTTAATTCTGTGAGACACATGTCATATTCACCACATATATCTTTTATATGGTATATTTACTTCCCATTAAGGTATTTTAATAATATTATAATTAAAATTATTGGTACTTAAATATCCATTTTATGATATCTTTTTCAAGTGGATTACTGATCAAATGTAACTGAATATGTAAACATTTTATTTTTTCAATTTTTCTTTATTGATATGGATGTTATGATAAGCATGTATATTCATTCAAGTGATATATTTATAACCCATTTTTCATTAAATTTAATGAATTTATATATATTAATGATATTTTATGTCATTCCATTATGTGGATTATAATTAACAATTAATGAATTGATAAGGACTTTCTGATACAACATAATTATTTATAGGGATTGTTTATGATTGTGCTTTAAATATTCAAATATCATGATCTACCACTCATTACATCCACTAAAATTTCTTATAAATTATTTATTAATGAAATATTAATCTAATGATACCAATTTTACACAATGTTTTACTAAGGATACATTTGAAAATGTTATTTAGGGGACCCAAGGTTATTCTTTTCTTTGGTCAAGCATATATGTTCTTTAAAAACAATTTTTTCTAAAAGGGATTTCAATTTGTTTTGAAATTATCTTTTAATAATTTTCACAATGAAAATTATTTTTATTTTTGGTTACTTTTTAAAAATTTCTTAATTTTTTAAAATATTCCTTTATATGTTTTATGGTTGTTTCCAAAGACATTATTTTTTCAAATGGTTCTTATTTTAAAAATAATTTATAAATGTGGAAATTATATTTTCCACATGATATTTATAAATGATATTTTCAAATAATTTTACATCAATAATTTCATCCATTTATTTTACCTATGGCTTAGTGGTGATATGATCCTAGGATACCATTTTTACTATTTATCTAAATGGTTTATGTTTTTTATGATTTATTTTTTATGGAACTTATTTCATGTACATAAGTTAATCATTATTAAATGTAATTTTTATGGTACCTATTTCACTTCAATGGTTTTTTCTTGTTGAAATCATATTTCCATGAAGTTATTTTAATTTCAATTATTTAATCATGTAATAATGGGTATAATATATTTTGATGTTGATATAAAACCACATTATAATTTATTGATGTTATTGTTATGGGTCATTGATTATATGATATGGTGGCCCAGATACCACAAGGTAAGATAATTGTAGCTTAAAATATTGGAAAACCTATAAAAAGTTAGTTAACACCATTATAGTTACAATGATGGGGAGGCCCAAATAGAACTAGGTAATCCCATTACAACTTCTATGGTGGGGTAGACCAAATAGATATAGGTAAGCCTATTATAGTATCTTAAAATGTGGAATCCTAGATAACACCATGTGAGATTGTTATAGCTTACATAATGGGTGATCCAAAATAGTTCTTCAATTCATAGGGTAAATATTTATATATTTTACATGGGATAGACAATCTAGAATGGGGAGTAAACTTGGTATAGTAAGACATGGCTGTCACTTGCAATGGTGGTGTATCCCACTCAGTTTGTGGAGCTGCTTTTATGTGGACCTGGTTATATATTCACAATATTTTGAGTGGACCAAGTTTCATAAGAATAATTTTATGCAAGGGATTGATTTTATTTATTAACATAATTGGTGAAACTATATCTATTTATACATTTAGAAAATGCTATATTTTTATTTCTATAATAGAAGATTATGACTTATTCTAATGTTAGGTGCTCATACCTGATGTTATTTTTTAGTTCCTTATGATTCATTTCATATGACCTTCCTATAATTATTACAAGATTCATGTTTACAAACTTTGATGTTTAATGTATGGTTTTAAAATGTTATTATTATGTTCCCTTACCCTTATATTCATGTTATGATTACGTATATTCTTTGTTTACTTATAACAATCATATGATCTCCCCCTTTCATAGGTTTTCATTCCTGAGGTTATGAGGAATTTTTTGAGTAAGAGTACTAAGGTGATGATCTTTTTTGGAAAAATTAAATATCTATAACCAAACAATAATATTTTGTTCCACCTTTCCAAAGAAACAAAAAAATTATATTCCACATGCATGTGATTTTTTGATGTAAGGAATATTCATAAACAAATTATTTAATATCCATTTGTGTTAATCAATGGACTCTATATGAAAAGTAAGAAGTAAATTAATACATAGATATATTTATTATTGATTTTCCTAGTTTTATACTAGATCAGGATGTTGGTATTACTATTGAAATAATATATGATTATAAAAAATCTTAAAAGCACCGTTATCAAATGCATCAATTGGAAAACATATATTTGAAATAAAAAAATCTGAGTTATTATATAATGGTTTAATACGACCAAAAACATCACCATATACTCTTCATGTTATTTATTTTTAAATATTTGTTTAATGAGGTCGTGATTTGATTATAGAGCCTTAGAAAAAAATCACATTTATGAAAAGGCTTCCTTTGAATCATGTCGATGATTTATATGAATATCTCTAGGGAGATCAATATTTTTCAATGTTTGACCTATAGTAATGGAACCATCAGCTGAAACAGAAGGAAGAAGACATTTTAAAGGTTAGATAATCAACTAGATATGGGTACTATGATTTTTTAGTTATGTAGTTTGGGTTTTATAATAAAATATCTATATTTATAAATATTCTGAATATATATTTTCATGAGTTTTTGTAAAAGGTATTAGTTTGATTATTGATGATATTTTGGTATAATATAATAAGAAATAGGAACATGAAAGACACCTAATTATTTTCTTTCACATCTTAAATAAAAATAAAATATATTGAAAATTAAGAATCAATGAATTTTTCGTGGAAAATATTTATTTCCTTATATATATTATATCAAAGGATGGAATATTTATGTTCCACACTAAAAACGTTTTTAAGATCTCCCAATAAAAAATATCATACAGAATATTAATTCATTTTAGAATGGTGTGATACTACTTGTGTACTGTTGAAACAATTTCTTGGTTTTCTATCCCAAAAATTATATAAACCATAAAATAAGTTAAATTAATCTAGAAAAAATAATGTGATACATATTTTCAATAATGAAAACAATATTTAATAAATCTTGAGTTTTGAACCTTCCATCTAGACATGGTAAATTTTTATCTAAAATAATTCTACATTGAAATGACTTGGTTGTGTCATAATGAAAAATGATCATGTAATTTCTTATACATTTCATTATTTGAAACCCCATGAGTTAAATTAACTTATAATTTATTTGTAATTAGCATTTGTTTCTTTTTCATTAAAAATTTTGAGGCATCATTTTTATGGGATAAAGTTTGCAATATATATTGATCACAATAGATTGATGTGTATATTCTCTCAAAATGATTTCAACATGAGATAAAAAAGAAGGAAAGAAATAATCAAGTAATTTTACTAAAATTTTCATTACCATACTACAAATGAGAATAAATTTTTCGATAGTTTTTGTATAAAATATAATTTTACATTATAAATGTTATGTTTTCAACATGAAACATTGATTAATGATTACAAATATTTTTTTCTAGAATTTGAGGATAATGGGAAATTCCATGTTGTGTTTCAGGATTCAGTGTCGTCGATGTAACGCCTAGTTCCCAGTTACCCAGAGTTGGTGAATTATTGCGTAACATTGGCATGATCACAAAAGATCATGTCTCAAAAGACCGATTAGTTTAGTAGCCTTGGAAACACTATACACATTAATAAGTCTTACATTACATCATAAAGTAAAACAAAACTACAAAAAAATTTTGTCTTCATATCCCCTCATACTATCCCTTCAGGTCATTCATAATATACTTCTTCACATCCTGGAAAAATTAAAACATTTGAAGGGGTGAGCTCAGATGCTCAGTAAGGATAACAATATAGTGGAAGCTTTCATAAATAAACATTAACATTTAAGGCACTATATAACTAAAACAAAATCCATTTAAACTTGAACTTCAACATAATATAGCAAAAGTAAAATAAAATAATGCCATTTACATATTCACATGGATATTCTACTAGTTGAATAATCAAATGAAATATCAATAACCACTTTCATAATGATGGAAAGAATAATTCCACACTATCATAACCATGTAACCAAAGCCTCGTACCAAGAATACAAATATGATTTTGTTAAGGCCTCGTTCCAAGACACTAGTTTGTCTCATGAGACCTGCTGATGCATCGAGGAGCTATAGCGGGATCCACCCGTCACTTATTCAGTCCAATGCATTCCTCATATGAACAGGTTTAAACATATCATAAACCATAAGATAATTGTATCACATAAAACATGCATAAAGGAAACATAACATTTCAACATTTAAATCACAAGATATCAATACAACACATTGATATAATAAAAACATTATCAAAACCATTTTCAATACCAAAATAACTGAAAATTAAAACTCGGTATTTATTTTTCATTTAAAAAATGTTATGGCTTGTAGAGGAAGCTGAAACTCAAATAATGGTTATAGTGGTGGAGAAGTCGATGTCGCCGCATACGTACGACAAAAAAACATTCCTTTTTTGTCATTTAGTAAAACTCATTGTATAAAAATATTTCTTTTAAATAAACGTAAAAGTAAAATGGGTTTATACACTTTATAAAAGAATGTTGTGTATAAAACAAAATACGCCTCAATGAAAGGAGATTGAGAAAAAGTCCCTTAAAATGTAATTTTTTAAATAAAATAGATCTATTATGTGTATTCACTATATGTACACATAAAGAAAGTAAAAATACAAGATTGGACTTAATAATATCATGACATAATTTGAAAGTAGGAGACTAACCCAAAGAACAGAAATTGGGTTAATAAGTTCCCTTACAAAGATCATTTTTAAAATAAAATAGATCTATTATGTATATTCACTATAAGTACACATAATGAAAGTAAAAATACAAGATAGAACATAATAATATCATAACATAATTTGAATGTAGGAGATTAACCCAAAGAACAGAAATCGGGTTAAGAAGTTCCCTTACCTCGTGTCCGACTTGACTTGATCATTCTTTAACCTCCTGAATAATAAACTAGAATTAATTTATACTTTCTTAAGAACCTTTTTCACGTTCATTATCCCTTTTATATCACTTATTACAATGTCACAAACATTATTTAGTCATTTAAGTTAATAACAGTCCTTTTTTCGATCTTTGGTACTTGAGTCAACAATAAACATCTTATAATTAAAATTTGTTTAGGTGGTACAATATCCATTATCTCCAGAATTATATTCATGATTTATATATCGTATATATCATATATATCCAGAATATACATGTATTTATAATATTACATGACATTTAGAGGTAAGAAATGAAATGCACAGTTCATGGAGACGGTAGGTCGTACGTACGCATGAGCGCTACATTCATTTCTATTTCGTATTTAATCGAATGAAATCATAATTATAAAAAGTTATATTATAATTCCAGTATAATATCACAAATAATATCATTTACTCCATCCTTTATACATCCCACATATGGTATTAACGATTCAAATCACTTTGAGGGGGCGATAGTCCGCACATACTAAAATGGAATTATCGTGTTTTCCCATAATGGAAATCGTAAAGGTATTCCATAAATGAAAAATAAAGAATCATAACGAAAATAAAAACATAATATATATCATATATAAAAATAGTGTCATCATAATGGCCACCATGAGAGGTGTTAAAAGATGATTGAACAATCATCGTTTCGTGAGGCAGATATTTTCCAACCATAGAAACAATACGTTCTTTAACCATTAGATGAAGGTGTGTATAAGTGTAAATCAAGTAACTATCATATAAACATCCTAGTATATTGAAGATACTGGTGTTGTTACAAAATAAAGGAATAAAAAGAGTTTAATTGGATGGAGAAGCAAAATAAAACAAAATAACATAAGAGAAGACATTACCTTAATATCGGGTAACTCTTTTTGATTGGTGTCAAAGGATTACTTGGGAAGACTTCTGCCCAACGTGAAGCTTCTATGAGTAATATAGGGAAGTTTATTGTGTATTTGGTCAGAGGTTGGATGATCCAAATAGATTTTATGGTGTGAATAAGGTGGTAGAGGTGGGGGGCTTTTATAAGAGGAGAGGAGGGGCACTCTTGGAATGTCATGAAATGTTACATTATTATGAAATGATTTTAGGGTTTTAAAGGTCCCAAAATGTTTTATTTCGAGTATAAGGTGATAAGGGTTATAAATATACTCATCCAATAGGTTTTTGACATGTTTACGTATTATATTTTACATTATCTTTTCATTTTATTTAAATAGTTAATTAATGATGTAATCGCTGCATCATGGTGGTGTCATAACAAATTTAATTTATTTAATGTCTAAAAATTATAAAAAAAATATCATGATGTATTAAATATTTTAAGCTTTAAAATGAATATTTAAATTAAAAAATTTACCTTATATAACCCGATGTAATAATTGTTTTAGTAAAACAACACATGTTTGTGACAATTTTATTTTTATTTTAAATAAAAAGTTATTAGTGTCATTTTCTTACCCAAGTGGCTCCATGGGGTCCCCAAGTTGACCCATGGATTTTATTGGTCGGCCATGACTCATCCTATAAGGTTATGGCTAGTGTAAATGTATTTTCATATTTTTATAATATAATTTTTTACCCTAAATTTCACTAATTACCTTTAATCGCGAGTAAAAAAACATAAAAGTTGCTATTCACCAAAAATTATTTTAATCCCATTGAACCACATTTTACATCCTAATGACCACCATGTATGTTGGATTTTTAAAATTCATTACACAGAATTGGTAATGTTTCATTTACATGAAAAATTATTTTTTAAACTACCACTTAGTGTTTTCACTATTCATCAAAATTGAAGTTTTTCAGAAAAACACAAAAAATTCACTCTAAGCTATATTTGATATTCCAAATTAAAAAATGATGTCTATTTTAAAAAATTAAAAACATATAAGTTGAATTAGTTATTTTAATAATTAATTCCCGCTGTCAAAACAAATAGCTCATTTTTAGGAAAAAATATATATCAAAAGATTGACAATTGTTTATGTACAATTTCAAAGAGAAACTAATTCTAATGACCACCATTGGATAAAATGGTAAAAATATATTCTAATTATACTTTAAAACCACTCAATAGTATAATTTATCACTATAAATTATTTTGATTCAAAAAGATGTTTTTATGTATTTTCTCTATTCATAGAAAATTGGATGTTCTCAGCAAATTACAAAAAAAAATCAACTTAGGATAATTTCGATATTCTGAATACAAAAATGAAGTCCCTTTTGAAATATAAAATTTATATAATTTCAAAAAGTGGGTATTTCTATTCATAACGGCTACTTTGATTGGTTGTGGTGTGTGTTAGATCTCGATGTTTTGTACAACACACTCTACTGTATTATTCAAAGAGAAACGTACGATGGAAACTTGGGGTGTTACATTCTCCCATCCTTCAAAAAATTGCGTCCTCGAAATTTGAAAATGTAATTTGAAAATAAAAGGTTGAAAATAGAAAATACCATTGTGGAAAACTGACATCGGAAATAGGGTTAATAAAAATATAACTTTAAAAGAAATAAAGAGAAGTACAAAGGTCACCTGAGATAGACCATACTATGATTCCATGAAAATATGGATATGGAGGAAAATCAAACCATCAAGTCTGATGGAGTGTTGTAGAAAACAGGATTAGGAGAAGTTAACCACATGAAAATCACAAACTTTTGATTGGTTAAACAGTCATTGATTTCCCAATTGGAAAAGTTAACTGACAACATTATTGTTTTTAGTTACCTTTTATAAAGTTGAGGAATTTCTTTAAGAGATTTACTAATAATGTAAGGAAATATACTTACCTGTCATTTAGACTTTCACTCTTTAATAAATTTTTTCCAGAAACCCATCATTCACTCGAAAAGGTAATAGGACTCAAAAATATTCTATTTATCATAATTATATCACATACCATTTAGATTATGAAAACATTTTTGTAATAACTAGGGACTTCTTGTAGGATAGTGGTAGGTAATAAAGGCCTGTCGCACTATGGTTGTCGGTTCGATCCCATCAACTTTGTCCAACGCAACGGGTTATCCCCCAACCTGCAGGTTGTCCTTTTCCTAAAACTATAATATTATAATATTCCAAAAATAATATTCATAAATGATTTAACCTTAAACGATACTATCTAAAGTTCAACATAATCCATTCCAACCTTTATAGTTATCCAAAATACCTCAGTCCAGACTTTCTCTAAAAGGTCTCTAAATTCCAAAATCAATTGTATCATCAGATTCCTCAAACAATGTGAACGTTCTCTTATTGTCACATATAAAAATATTATTAAATTCATCATATTAATACCTTATTGAAAACAACAAGTATTGAAGTAAAATACTTATATATATTACATTATTATTATAACCAGAATATAATCCTTGAATCCAAAAGTACCAATACATTAATTATTCCACATCAACTATAGTAACAGCATAAGATTGGCCTTGATCCCTTGGCCTTTTCGGGGGTATGTTTCCCCGACGCTTAGGAAATTCATTTGCATAATGCCCAATTTCCCTACAATTGTAGCATTCAACATTGATAGACTCATTCTTTCCCTTGCAATCACGAGCCTGGTGACATTTTTCTCCGCATTTATAACAAACTCTCATTCATTTTAGGCATGTAACAGGGTGATTCTTCCCACAATTATCACATAATGTAAAATCCGTCTTTCCCTTTTTCCCTTTATCTGTCTCTTGTTCCACCATTCTCTTCTTCCCTTTCTTTACTTTATTGTCATAAGATTTAGGGAATTCCTTTTATGTCATGATTGAACATGCGACTATATCTTCATATATTGAGAAAGATTGTGATACTAATGCTCAATAGGGAAATGGTTTTAACCCGTTAATGAAACGATCGATCTTACTTCATGGGTTACGAATATAATCTGCAGCATGCCTCGCTAACCGTGAAAAGTTAGACTCATACTTTGCGACATTCTCGTCCTCCTTTTGCCTCAGACTCATAAATTTCTTTTCCATATCTGCTAGATGGTCACGATGAAAGTATTTTTCTATGAAAATCTCATTAAAATCCCTCTATTCCATATTTGATACTTCATCATCTTCCTTTGTGTTTTGAATCAATGACCACCATTGATCAACATCTCTAGTGAGGCGGTAAACTGCCATGATAACCTTTTCCCTTTTACTACTCCTGAAGGCATGGAATATTTTTGCTAAGGATTTTATACATTGTTCAGCTAATAATGCATTTATACCCCCATTAAATGTTGGCAGTTGTTTCCTCATGAAGTGGTCTAACATTGATCCTCCACGTTGCGGATCAGGGTGCTCCATACGATTAAGGTTATTATTCATTACCTGAGTGAGTTGTCCGAGTATGGTGATAAGCTGATCAGCACCAATTGTATCACCAGCCCCACTATAATTATCTTGAGAAGGAGGGAAATCCCTACATGGAGTGCGTTCCTTGACACGGTTTCCAATCCTCCCACTAGGTTCCATTTCAAAACAATGTCATAAACTATATTAGTTTATGATTCGAAATACATAATAACAAACTTACAAAACACTTAACATAAATTGAACTATTTATTGATATAACCCATAATCATAAAAATGTTTTCTTTGAGGAAGTATATACTCAAAAAGCCTTCATAATGGTTTGTAAAGAAAATTAGAATTATCAAAAGCATATCCCCTAGGAGTGTCGTAACCCAGAGTGCAGCAAGGCCTGTTGTCGTGCACCAGTTCACATTCGAGTCTAGATCAAAGCGGTGTTTTCGGGTTTTAACCCTAGGTACATATGTGCCAGATCCACCTCAACTTGCTCATATCCAAACCGGGATATATTGCTCAGAAAACTCATAAAATCTCTATAATACCAAAATTATAGGATGTTATTCTATACTAATCCTCAAAATCTATCTTAGGGCTATGTGCTCTAATCAGAGTTTATCTAAATCTAGCTTCCAAGGTTAGTACTAAACTGCCTATGATACCAACTATATCTCGATGTCCCCAGTTACACAGAGTCATTGTATTATTGTGTAACATTGGCATGATCACAAAAGATCATGTGTCGAAAGACCGATTAGTTTAGTAGCCTTGGAAACACTAGAAACATTAATAATTCTTAAATTACATCATAAAGTAAAAAAAAACTACAACAACATCTTGTCTTCATATCCCCGCATACTATCCCTGCAGGTCATTCATAATATACTTCTTCACATCCTGGAAAAATTAAAACATTGGAAGGGGTGAGCTCATATGCTCAGTAAGGATAACAATATAGCCGAAGCTTTCATAAATAAACACAAACATTTATGGCAATGTATAACTAAAACAAAATCCTTTTAAACTAGAACTTCAACATAATATGGAAAAAGTAAAATGAAATAATGCCATTTACTTATTCACATGGATATTCTACTAGTCGAATAATCACATGAAATATCAATAACCACTTTCATATTGATGGAATGCATAATGCCAGACTATCATAACCACGTAGCCAGGGCCTCGTGCCAAGAGTACAAATAAGATTTTTTCAAGGCCTCATGCCAAGACACTAGTTTGTCTCATGAGTCCTGCCGATGCATCATGGACCTATAGCGGGCTCCACCCGTAACTTGTGAAGTCCAATGCATTTCTCATATGAACACGTTTAAACATATCATAAACCATAACATAATCGTATCAAATAATACATGCATAATGTAAACATAAAATTTCCATATTTCAATCACAAGATATCAATATAACACATTGATATAATAAAAATATTATCAAAACCATTTTCAATACCAAAACAAAAGAAAATTTAATATCGGTATTTACTTTTCATTTAAAAAAATTTATGGCTTGTAAAGAAAGTCGAAACTCAAATAATTGTCATGGTGGCGAAGAAGTCATTGTTGCCGCATACGTATGACAAAAAAAATACATTTTTGTTGTTTAGTAAAACTATTTGAATAAAAAAATTTCTTTTGAATAAACGTAAAAGTCAAAGGGGTTTATACACCCTATATTAGAAAGTTGTGTATAAAACAAAATATGCCTCAATGAAAGGAGATTGGGATGAAGTCCCTTACAAAGGTCATTTTTTTAAATAAATTAGATCTATTATGTGTATTTACTATAAGTACACATAAAGAAAGTAAAAAATACAAGATAGGACATAATAATATCATGACATAATTTGAGTGTAGGAGATTAACCCAAAAAACATAAATTGTGTTAAGAAGTTCCTTTACAAAGATCATTTTTTTAAATAAACCAGATCTATTATATATATTTACTATAATTACACATAAAGAAATTAAAAATACAAGATAGAAAATTATAATATCATGACATAATTTGAAAGTAGGAGATTAACCCAAAGAAGAGAAATCGGGTTAAGAAGTTGCCTTACCTCGTGTCCGACGTGACTCGATCATTCATTAACCTCCTGAATAATAAACTAGAGTTAATTTATACTTGCTTAATAACCCTTATCAAGTTCATTATCCCTTTTATATCACTTATTACAATGTTACGAAAATTATGTAGTCATTTAAGTTAATAACGGCCATTTTGTCAATCTTTGGTACTTGAGTCAACAATAAACTTCTTATAATTACAAGTTGTTTATGTGTTAGTATATCCATTATCTCCATAATTATATTCATGATGTAGATATCATATATATCATATATATCCATAATATACATTCATTTATAATATTACATAACATTTAGAGGTAAGAAATGAAATGCACCGTTCATGGAGACGGTAAGTCGTACGTAAGAATGAACACTACTTTCATTTCTATTTCATATTTAATGGAATGAAATCATAATTATATAAAGTTATATTATAATTCCAGTATAATATCATATATAATATAATTTACTCCATCATTTATACATCCCATATATGGCATTAACGATTCAAATCACTTTGAGGGGGCGGTAGTCCGCACTTCCTAAAATGAAATTATCGTGTTTTCCCATAATGGAAATTGTAAAGGTATTCCATAAATGAAAAAATACAGAATCATAAGTAAAAAACATAATATATATCATATATAAAAATAGTTTCATCATAATGGACACCATGAGAGGTGTTAAAAGAAGATTGAACAATCATCATTTCGTGAGGGAGAAATTTTCCAACCACAGAAACAGTATGTTCATTAACCATTAGACGAAGGTGTGTGTAAGAGTAAATCAAATAAATCTCATAACAACAATCTAGTATATTAAAGATACTATTTTTGTTACAAAATAAAGGAATAATAAGAGTTTAAGGGGTTGGATAATCAAAATAAAACAAAAGAACATAAGAGAAAACATTACCATAAAATCGGGTAACTCATTTTGATTTGTGCCAAAGGCTTCCATGGGAAGAGTTCTGACCAAAGTGAGGCTTCTTGGAGTAAGATAGGGATGTTGAGAGAGTATTTGGGCAGAGTTTTTCCTATCCAAATGGCTTTAATGGTGTGAATAAGGTGGTAGAGGTGGGGGCCTTTTATAAGAGGAGAGGAGGGGCACTCTTGGGAAGTCATTAAATGTTACATTATTATGAAATGATTTTCGGATTTTAAATGTCCCACAATGATATATTTCTAGGATAAGGTGATAAGGGTTCGAAATATACTCATCCAATAGGTTTTGGACATGTGTATGTATTAGATTTTAAATTATCGTTTTTTTATTTAAATAGTTAATTAATGAGGTAATCGCTACATCATCATGGTGTCATAAAAAATTTAATTTATGTAATGTCTAAAAATTATAAAAAAATATCATGATGTAGGAAATATTTTTATTTTTCCAATGAATATTTATATTCAAAATGTTAACTAATATAACCCCATGTAATAATTGTTTAAGTAAAAAACAACACTAGTTTGTGAGAATTTTATTTTTACTTTAAATAAAAAGTTATTAATGTCATTTTCTTACCCATGTGGATCCATGGGGTCCCCAAGTTTACCCATGGATTTTTTTTGGTCGGCCATGACTCATCCAATAAGTTTAGTACAAGTTTAAAGGTATTTTCATATTTTTATAATATCATTTTTACCCTAAATTTCAATAATTACCTTTAATTGCGATTAATAAAACATAAAAGTTATTATTCACCAAAAATTATTTTAATCCCATTGAACCACATTTTACTTCCTAATGACCACCATGTATGTCAGATTTTTTCAATTCATTACACAGAAGTTGTAATGTTTCATTTACATGAAAAATTAGTTTTTAAACTACCACTTAGTGTTTTCACTATTCATCAAAATTGATGTTTTTTTGAAAAATACCAAAAATACACTTTAAGCTATATTTGATATTACAAATTAAAAAATAATGTCTATTTTAAAAAATTAAAAACAGATTAGTTGAATTAATTAATTTAATAATTAATTCCCACTGTCACAAAAAATAGCGCGTTTTTAGGAAACAATATATTTCAAAAGATTGACAATTGTTTATATCCAATTTCAAAGTGAAAATAACTCTAATGACCACCATTGGATAAAATGGTAAAAATATATTCTAATTATACTATAAAACCACTCAATAGTATAATTTATCACTATAAATTATTTTGATTAAAAAATATGTTTTTAAATATATTCTCTATTCATAGAAAATTGGATGTTCTCAGAAAATTACAAAAAATTAAACTTAGGATAATTTTGATATTCTGAATACAAAAATGAAGTGTATTTTGAAGTATACAATTTATATAATTTCAAAAATTGGGTATTACTATTCCTAATGGCTACTTTGATTAGTTGTGGTGTGTGTTAGAACTCGAAGTTGTGTACAACACATGCTACTATATTATTCAAAGAGAAGCGTACCATGGAAACTTGGGGTGTTACAACCGACATTGATATAAATAATTATATATGATCAAAATGGGGATTTATCATTTCCAAAATTGGTAGAATCCATTATGAAGGGTATTCTACCAGATTTTAATATTTATGAAGATCATGTTTTTTAATTTGTAAAAATATTATGTGTTCATTGTGGATGTCTACAATTCAATGTTTTATTGAGTAAGGCCCATAGTTACCCATTTTCTATTCAACTAGATAACCCAAAAATGTACAAAGACCTTCATTAGTACTGATGGTGGCATGGAATGAAAAGACATATTATTGATTTCACCATGTAATTTTTTAATTTTTAGTAGGATAAAACATAATAACAGTTACTTAAGGGAATACTTCATCCTTATCCAATTTTGATGTGAATATCAGAAAATATATCTATGTATTCGAGGTAGGTTTTATGAATATATCTTGAAGTAATGATGTGATTTGGTTTATTTTTGATCGACTGACTAAATATTCACATTAACATCCCATTTAATACACAATGTCTTTGTATAATCATTCTCAAATATATCTAAAAAAATTATTCAGGCCAAAATTAGTTCATATCTCTATTATATTATACTATGATCCAAGTATCACATCTAAGTTTTTTGAATAGACATCAAAAATCATTGGATAATATATAACATTTTACCATGGGTTTTCAATCCACAATATGATGGTTATTCTGATAGAATAATTCAAACCATGGTGTATATAATTTTTTAATACAATGTGTTTCCAAGGAATATTGTATCAATATCATTCTTTGATTGGGTATTCTTATACTATTAGATTTCATTCCAATATATAGATGGATCAATTAAAGGCATTATATGGGGAGTGGTTTCAAAAAATAGCTTTTTGGCCTGATTTAGTAGAGAGGACAATTATAAGGTCAAAGTTAGTAATAAATATGGTTAATAATGTTCATTTTATTTGAAAATATATTAGGATATCTCGGAGTGTGTTTAAATAATTTTTGGATAACTGGAGGAAATAAATTTCTTTTTATGTAGTTGATCATGTCATTCTCATAGTTTCTTAAGTGAAACATGTTATGTGTTTTTTATGAAATAGAAGAACCTTTTATGGTACATTGAACCATAGTAAGTTCTAGAGAAATTTGTATTAGTTTTTTATTGAGTGGAATTTCCTATGATTTTATCTCTTGTACACAATTTATTTCATATTTAGATGTTAAGAAAAATATGTTTGAAATTAATCTTAGGTATTTATCCCGGATGTAGATCATTTGGAAGAGAATAATTATTATGATGAATATCCAATTCATATTCTTGAATTTAGAGAGCCTTTTCTGATGAATAGGTTTATTCCTAGGGTTAATGTTTTATATAAAAACCATATAGGTAAATAATAAATAATGGAATCAAAAAAATTCTATAATGGAATGAAAACCCCAATCAGTTAATATGAGAATAAAATTAGGACAATGAAATTTTTAAAAGGGGGAAGAATTTAAAAACTCATCAAATGATTGAAAAAATTACATTCATATATATTAATATAAATTATATAGTTTTAAAAGTTATAAATGATTTTTTTAATTTTTTAAATTCAAAAGGATGTTGTTTTATATAAACTATTTTATTATTAAATTTTATTTAAAAGTTTAAATTTAAAATATTATATTTTTAATTTAAAAATAATAATATATCTTTTAATTAATAATATTAAAATTTACAAATAGGTAAAATTTGTGTTTTTTAATAAAATATCAAAATTTTCATGAAAATTGAAAATATATATATATATAATATTTTAATTCAAATAATTTAAGTATTTTAAATGTACCAATATGTTTCGAATATGATTTAAGTTAATTTAATAATTTATTTATATTTAATATGATTAATAAATTCCAATCAAAATTATTTTGTATTTTAGAATAAGTTTTTTTTGCAATTAAAAACTATTTTTCATATATACTGTTTTGAAATGCATAAAGTTTCTCCATTTTAATTAATTGAAATAATACTAAATGGAAAATCATTAATATGAATTGAATTTGAATAAATAGATTCTAAATTTTGAATAATAATAATTCTTATTGTTCTATATATTGATCATAATTTTTCACTTGAATGAATAGATAATCCAGTAAAACATCAGTATCCTGGTTATGGTAAAAATTGATTTACCAGGGGGTCAAACAAGTATGATGAGGGTTAAAATAACATAAAAATTTGTCTACAATATACTGGATTTATTTATTTTACATAAAAAATCATAAATAATTTTCCATTATTTTATCCTTTTATATGAAATAATTTTGTTGGAATTCATTCTCGTAAAAAATTACAAGAGAGTCACTCACCTCAATTAAAAATGGTTACTCCATTTCCTCCTCTAATCACACCTAATAAACCCAATTCTTAACACAATATGTAAAAATTTATTTATCTAATTAACCAATATAATATTGGATTCACTATGTTTTATATAAATCCATGAATGGATGGACATTGGTTCAAACCAAATGGTGTTACTTGAAGAATATGTAACACCATTAAATGAGCATTTTTTATTTTATTTCATCAACCACCCATTTTTGTTATTATTAAACCATAATTGTGTAATAAAATAAGTATCCTAATTATATTTAGATTTTATTTTATAAATTTCATAACCTAAATCATGTCCCTCTACAATAAAATGGGTTATGAAATCATCATTTATGTATACGAAAGAATACCGCCTCGCAAAAAAACACCATGCTCTTTTACATTACAACCTGTCACGGTTGGATATGATGATGGATATAAATTATAATTAATATTTTTATAAAAACATAAAAACAATATTATATAAATATAATATATATCAATTTTCAATTCTATTTCGCTATGGATATGATAATTTCATTAGTATGTATGGGGGACTAGCTCATTGAAAAGAGATGTGAATCGTTTTTCAGTAACATGTTACATGATAAGTAATGATGGTAAATATAATGAATATATTTTATATATATGAAATAATTATGATATTAATATTTTTCATTATATAAATATAATATATCATTTTATTTAATACTTTTTTACCAACTGTAAAAGTAATAACGTTATTCATGTACGTGTGGACTACCACCTTCATGAAGGTTTATAACTCTCTCATCATTGCACCAAAAATTGGATTATATATATATATATGTATGTATATTTAAAGAAAAAATATGGTATAGATGACATTATTATAATTATGGAATGATAAAATATTACTTATCACCTTTCAATAATGATTTTCAAGAAATAGATAGGTTTTAATGCATCAATACAACTAACCATATACAAGATCATAATGTACATCATTTCTCAAACCAACATTCATGAATTTAATAAAATATTAATTGATGTATATATATGATAAATATTTCATAATTATTATTCTATATATGTTTAAATAAAGACCTCTTTTACTATATTCAACCTTGAATAATCATTTTTTTGACAAATAATCTGAATATTGTCAAAACATATAAGGTAAACATAATTGATTATGAAATTTAATATAGAATAGTTATAAGTGAATGAAAATTAATTATATATATATAAAAGGTAATAAATCAGTTAAATAATAAGAATAGTTATATTATTTCATAGGATAAGGACACATGTGATAAGATAAACTCAATGTAAAGGAATTTATCTAGTTTCCTTTTATTCTGCATATTTTGATGTTTTTCACCTATTCTATTTGAAGAGGTGTACATATAAACCCTTTGAAAATTTGTAACATGAATTTAACAATTAAAATTTCATTTAATGTTTTATTTTATTTTATTCTTCTAGGGGGTATTTTGAATTAATAGTTTCCCTAGTAAAAAAGGTGGTTTTCATTTAAGAAATCATCTTTAAATGTTTTCTATTCAACTAATAATTCCTCATGTACATATTTTCAAAACGAATTTATGACATTATTTACGGACATAGAAGATTAATAAATTATATTTCATATATATTTTTATTTTTTTAATAGTTTTCCGAATCTAATATTTCTACATGTTTCATATAGAGCATTTTGATAAATGGTAAAAAAATGATTTTTCATAACATACACATTTACAATTATTTTAATGTTTTTGTGAGCATAATATGATATATAGATCCATTTTCAATATTTTAGGATATATTGAAATAATAAATTCATATTCTAGTATTTTTTTTGTTTTTACTATGGGTTTTCAAATGAATTTTTTTTTCAAATAGAAAATATGTATTTTCAATGAAAATAACAATTTGATATCAAATAATAATCTTCATATGAGTTAAAAAGAATTAAAAATTTTATTATGGAAACATTGAAGGATAATTTAATTTCTCATGATATGGTACTTGATAATTATACATGGTAAATGGGTGTACCCATACAACAGTAGGGGTGCTCAATATATCCTATATGATTGGTGTTCCTAGATATCAAAGGGGAGCCCATTTTTGATTAAATGATGGGTGAACCAAGAAAGCTCTATAATAAAACAGATAATGTTCTTTATATTAATAGGAAATAAGGATGTAGTTAAAAATTTGTTTAAAATTTTGATTTAATTGGGATCTGGTTATTTCTAAAATGAGTTAAAATGTGTTATTGATGTTATTATCTATGATACTTCAAGGGTTTTTTAATTACATTCTATGTTTTTAAATTCTTATTTTTAGTAAAATGTGTGTGTGTATTTTATGTAAAAATGTTCAATTTCATGTTTTAATTTATTGATGAAGTTAAAGGTAAATGTTATAATAGTTTTCATGTTTTTTTGGACTACTATTTTTATTTATTTTTTGTATGCCTTACTGGTTGATTTTGTGGTCATACCACAGTTATAAAATGTTTTTTATAATATTTAAATATGTGTTAGGGAAAAAAACAAGTCAATTTGATATTATTTAATATATTCCTTGAACCAAAATCAAAATTTATTTTAAATTTTTTATATTATGATGATATTGAAAACTAATTGAATGTGTCCACTTTTTATTATAATGTTTTTTAATTTAAGAGTTATGAGAAAATTATCTTAAAATATATACCTAAAATGATCCTCAATGTGATGAATGTAAATTATTTAATATATCCAAAATTATATAACATTTATTGACATTTATTTATATACCAACACTTTATCAATTCCTGGATTGATTTCCTTAAGAGTGCTAAAAAGGATATGGTCTATTATGTGAATTTTTTTGTCAATATATAAATCATATTTAATGTTAAACTATGACGATTATCTTGTCAATAATAAATGAATTAAAAAACTTTTTGAATAATTTACATTATTTATATATTTATAAAACTATGATGGAGTGGGTTGTGAAGCCTTTGAACTGATATGAATGTTTTGGAATTTCTTTCCAAAATGCTGGTATGTAGATTATATCCTTCACATAGATTGTATAGTGAATGTGACTTCCACATGATTGGTTAAATGATTGTATAAAATATCAACTAAACACTTGGTGAATTAGCTCCATGATTTTTTTCCTGAATATAGGGTAGGAAGATATGGTTAAGAAAACATCCACACTAGAACATTTTTTAGTGTTGTTCTAGAAATGTATGATTCATCCTATAGAAATATAACTCATGATTTAAATTATATAAGTATTTTTATCCTTGTAAGAAAAGATAAAACCTAAGGTTCATCAAAATCTATATGGAAAGGTAACATGATTCCTTATTTGTTCAACATAAATCTCCATCATGATATTTATATGCAAGTGTAAGGGTATATCATTAGTTCATGAGTTTGTGTGAATGTATATGTGATGTTCACTATAAAAAAAAATTCTTGATATAGTTCAAAAAATTCATTCATATAATAGTTTTTTATTAAAATATAGATTTACATATATTTATTTCACAAGAATAAATTATATTAAAAACAACATCTCATAATAATCACACAATCCCCATAATATATGTTTCAGAATCCTTGAGGACTAGCTCCCACGTTTTCCCATATAAGAAAGATAATTTGTATAAAATAATAATATTTATTTTCACGTAATAAACATCCCCACAAATTTATCTCTATATAATACGTTCTGGTAGATATGGTAATATAAATAATTTCATTAATTCATTACTTTCACTAATGCACTAAAATATTATTGAGAACATTTGGTTTCTCTTGTGAATCTCATTAGAAATAGAAACCATGGGAAAATAATTTCGGTATAAGAATTATAAACATGAGATAATATTATATTAGTATAAAATATCATATTTTCATTATCGAATTTGATGATATATGTGTATCATGAAATGGTGTACGTGATCCCAATTTTTAACTGATGAAAAATGGGATTATTAAAACTACCCCTACCTTTTAAACAATGTCATAATACTATTCTAATGAAAAATGGTTAAAATGTTAATAAAATGGAAATAATGAAATCATAAGGTTCAATAATCCTTTCATAATAAAAAGTTTGGAGACAAATTCAATGATTTTACGATTCTGCTGTAGCTTGTAAGATCGTTTATAAAATTTATCTTTTATAACAAAAAGTGATTGTTATCCATTGAAAATAACTTTAATGATAAAAAATATGATTGGAAATAATAAAAAATCCAAAATAATAATTCCATATCTAAAAATAATATATTAAAATATAATTTTAATTTGTGATAATTGTGAATTTTATTGTTATTTCACAATATTCATAAGAGAAGTTTTTCTGAAAATTGTGTTTCTTTGAATAATATCTATATATTGTATAAAATTTTGAATTAAATATATTTTCAAGATATGATTATTATATTTGTAAAACAATTATGTTATTTATAATAGAAAGAAATAAGAAATAACCAAAATAATTAATTTAATGAAGAGACAAAAAAATTCATTATCTGCAAATACTACAAAAGCCCTTAAAATGTTAATCGATGCCTTTAAAAATTTAACAATAAATTTTTAAATGAAAAATAATACTATATATATAAATAATCTATAAAATTTAAAAAATTAAATTTTTTTCTAAATAACAAATTCATCATATATAATGAAAATTACAATGTATTTAATAAAAACATCATTTTTTATATTCAACAAACAATCAGTTATTATTGGACAATAGCAACAAATTAACAATAAAAAAAATTATATGATGGATTGAAAAATGAAATAAATTTTATAAAATTAATATCCAATAATTTATACATTAAATATTTATATAAAAATAAAATATAAAAAAATACATATTTTTATTTAAAAATGAACGGTTAATTCATTAACTATTATTAATAAAATTTTCCATGAATTTTTATTTTATTAAAATCATTTTATTTAATATATGATTGATTATTTTCATGTTTCATTAATAATATTCATCTAATTTGTCATAGAATTTTTTTCCATTTAGAATTGTGTATTGAGAAATCTATCGAACATATTTTTAATTCAGAAAAAATACATTGCAAAATTTTAAAGAATTACATCCCACCAATTTAATTTTTCTTCCTAGACAAGTTTATTATCATTCAATAATGGAAGAATCTATAAAATCCTAAAGGTTCTTTATATATATCATATTCTATGATAATTAATCAATATATACAGTAACACTAGGAAACAATTTGTCCTAAATATATATCGTTTAGACTTCTTTGTGATATACCTTTCAAGGATTCATTTCCGTGAACCTATTTCCAACCAATTACTAAATATAAAAAATTATGATATTTATAATCAAATTTGGTAAAATGGTTATATTAATTTGAAATCATAATCCTACTAAGTCTTCTCCCATGACACTATAATTTCAACCTATTATATTGTTAGTTTAACATTGATATAATATGAACATCCTATCACTTTTTTAATCTAAGGTTGTATGTGGTCATTTTCTGATAAGGTTCTCTGACAAAACTCATCATCAAATTATATGATATTTAAATCCTTCGTATATGTATTTACATGTATTGGTCATAACTAAATCATACCCCTTAATAGTATATATCCAAATACAATTTCTTATCCCCATTCATTGTTCACTACATTAATGATTGAGTTGATACAAAACTAGAAATTTCCCTCGTTATTTCCCAAAATTAAATAACTGCTGGAACAACATCCCCTTATTAGTATAGAGAAACAAATATGATTTCAAGGAGAACCACATTATATTTAATATAAGAAAACCTTATTTTTTTATACTACATGTTGATACAACCCTTTCCCATAACACAAGGATTTTCAGTAAATTTCACTAATCCTAGTTGAAATAATACAAAACTCATCACCCAATAAAACTAAACATAACATTGATACTAACTTTCGTTCCCTCGACAAACACTACATAGTTATTGCCTAAAAATATTCATTAAACATCAGTTATAATACAAAGTGATATGGACTAATCATTATTATTAGATATTACCATATGTTAAACATTACATCTCATAACAATCACAAAATTCCATGAATAGAAGGTTTAAAATCCCTAAGGATTAGATCACATGAATTATTATATAAAATGATTTTTTTTACAAACTAAAAAAATTTTATTCTTAAATCATCAAAATCTCTTAAAAATTATCCAAATATTAAAAAGCTATTTAAAAACCCTTTTAAATTTTTCCCATAATTCTTGAATTTCACTATAAAATTTTATAGCCTCTCCAAACATGATATTTAAATTAAAAATATCCATTTATTTTGAGCCCTTAATCCTAATAATTAATATTATAGTCTTACAAACATGATATAATATTCAAATATGTGAAAAATGGTAGCATTTCATAATAAAATTTGATGATTTATGGAGTAGAATAAAGTGGCAATGTTACTGAATAAAAATAAATGATATATAAATAATTATTATTTTTAATAATTTCTGAAAAATATTAAATGGAATAGGCTCAAAACATTTAGAATAATGTAATCTATTACCTGTTAAGTTATAAATTTCTTCCAAACTAAATTTTTCTAACAACATGAGTCATTTTTGTATTTCCCTTATTTTTATCTTTTAAAGTTATTAAATTTTACATTGAAAAATAATTTTCAAACTCAAAAAATTAGTTAAAAAATTTAAATTTAAATTACCCCTATTGAATTATTTCATCGTTAAAATTTCAAATCTAAAAATAATTATATAAAATAAATAATTTATTCATATAAAAACCTTATTTTAAAAATTAACGTTGAAAATTTATAAAAACAATATTTAAGAATACAATTTTGGTATTAAATTAAATGGAATTATTATTTGTTTTCATGAAATATATTATTTTTTATAAATATATAATTTTATGGGGATTACATATAATGAAAATGAGTAATTTTATTACTATAATAATTAATTTAAAAATAAATAAATTATTTTTATTTGAAAATATTACTTAATTCCATACAATATAAATCATCAATTTTTTACATTTAACATAATAATTCTAAATGAATCAACATAACAATTAAAAAAATAGATATAGAAAAAATTTAAATTTAATATCAATTTTCACATTACTCATGATGCATTCAGAAGCATTATGATTTTCGTAAAAAGAATATTTTTCAATATGGGAAATAATAATTATTTTAAAAAACCCCATACATTGAAATATTGGAATGAAAGAATAAAAAATTAAGATATTATATCAAAATTAAAATTCAATAATTTATATATTTTTTAAAATAAAAAAATATAACCAAAAAATTAAATTTTATTGAAAAATATGTTGTGTATATTTAAAGTGTTCTTAACCCTATTTTAAATTATTTTTTAATTTATTAAAAGAAATTTAATTATAATATGTATTAATTATTAGAAACATTGTGAAATATATGTCTATTATGGTTCAACATAATATTTATTAATGTTTTTTGTGGAGAAAGATATCAAACATTGTATTAATTTTGAAAAAAAAATATTCTAAAATAAAAATTCCATTAAAACTATATCTCTCTGTACAATTTACCCATTATCTATAAAAAGGAAATGTGATGTTTAAAATACCTACGAATGATTCTTCTTGGGTATCCAATGTAGAATAATTTATTTATGTAAAGGGAATTTACAAAAAGTCACTCATACATAAGTTAGATTAAATTAAAGAATAATAATGATGCAGTAATCTTGAATCAAGCAATGTTCATGTGATAATATTCAATTATTAACCATGAAAATGTTATTTTGTTTCAACAAATTTAGATCATGAATAAAATATGTTGAGTGATAAATATAAAATGAAATAAAATGTACTAAATAAGATCATTTTTTCAGTGAAATGATGATGCTGGTAGAGATCCACCTCGAAAGAAATGCATGATTATAAGCACAAATATATTATAGATATCAAAAGGATTCAAATTTTGTGGATAATATAAGGATATTAACATTGAAATTTAATTTTATTATTTAATATAAATTCTTTATTAAACTTATTGGAAATACTTGAATGAGTTTAACTACGATTTAAGAATTTTAAATAATTGGATTTCTCTCTAACTTAAATCCTGTTGTTTTAATTCAAAATTATGGATATATAATTCTCTAAATTATTTAATGAATATATTTTTTATATAATAATTATAGAGTTATTATTTATATTAAAAAAATATATCTATTAGTAGGAGTATGTTTATGAATAAATAAGAGATATAAGGAAGAATTATAATTCATTATTTCACTCTGTTGAGTAAGAAATTGAATATAGAGAAAATGAAAATTTTCTTATATGTGGGTTGTTAAGGAGGATGAAATAGAGTAAAAACATACTCTATATTTGAGGGTGGGATAAACTTTCATGTTATTTTGAAAATATCTAAACTATGATTAATGTGTGGGATGAACTATCACTTTCTAAAGATTATTGTGCATTACATGTTAATCGTTGTCCCCAACTTGCAACAATCCTTAGTATTATTTATAGGTAATGGTGTGATGTTGGTTTTTCTGGATCCTACCAAGGATTAGCTAATATTATAGAGTATTTCACTTTATAAAATCAAATTTTCTATTTTATTTGTGTTCATACATGTTTCTTAAAATATGAATCATTATACTCTAACTAGTTATGAATGTTCTTTAAAACGGGAAAGAAAAAAAAGTTAACCACTAATTTACTACCACTTTGTGAATATATAAATCTATTAGAAATATTTTAAATTAAAATAAAAACCATTTTCCTTTTAATGGCTCGTGTCTTTTTGAATTTTGAGGAAGGAGTTTCTTTTTATAATAACTTATATGATCTAGAATATTAAAAAACTAAACTTAGAAAACACTAATGGGATTCCCATATTTAATGGGAAGAATTACTATGTACGGAAGGACAAGATATTATCATATCTATTTCATATCATTTAGGATGTATTAGATGTTTCTAGTAATGGTTTTAAACATTATAACAAATGTTATACTATAATAGTAATTGATGAGAGTAAATTTGAAGATGATGGGAATTATAGAAATGTTTTACTCTCTTATTTTTCATAAATTGAATTTCTATATATTAAAGAAATAATCAAAAATAAATGTATTTTGGATAAGTTAGATAAAATAAATTATCAAAATGATAAATTAAATAAATAAAATTTATAATTATAGAGAATTAATGTAAATGTTTTAATATGAGTAATGATAATTCCATTTGATAATTCATCACCAGAGTACATAGAATTTTATGAATTGTATAAATAATTGGTAAACTACATGAATATTTCATTGTAGTTGATAATATCATGAAAATTATTCCATTAATATTTTATAAAGTGGCCTTCAATTTCAAGTAAAAATATCCAATTTGTATCTTTATTGATGGATTTCATAATATAACAATATATTATGAGATGAGGGGGGATAATCCTACGACAATAAAGGAAAAAGGATGATAGAACGGACTTTATTAACATTGATGATGAAATAACTGAGAAGTTTGATAATATTATATTTACTTTCTCTTGAAAAGTGATATGTTATGTAAAAGAGTTCATGTTGAATCTTCTGTTAGAATTCATAAATTTTGGATCCCCTGGACATAATGTATTAAAATTCATAATATTCATGAAAGAATATGACAATGAGAAAGAATATTAATTACTTTTATAATATTTTAAATATAAGGATATTATGAAAACATTCTCCATTAGATGGAGGTTTAGTAAGAACAAAAAATATAGTGAAAAAAACATCTTATTAAATCATGACATAAGTGATGTCACAGATAACTTATCTAAACTAACATCTTCTTGTGATGATGGCGAGATTCAACTTATTAAAAAGGTGAATGATGAAAATTTCACAATTGATGAAATTATTGGTTAAATAAGTGAATAAAAAGAAACATATTTGGAATTTATACTAACAACTAAATTTAATGAACTTATATAAACAATGATTATCTTCCCAAATAAAACAAGATGATTAAAAGGGACCACCAACATACAATAATCTAAGAATATGAAAATATTAATGATAATTCAATGTTTTTGAAAGATATTTGTGATCTAAATAAATTTTCTATTGTAGAAAGGATTTTTAACATAAATAATTAATAAATAATAAAAGTTAAAGAAAAATATTTGGTCATTTATCAATGAATATAGGTCAAACCAGAAGATGTCCTAAGAAAATTTTGAACAAATTTCAAAGAATCTATCCAATATGTTGGGAAAATATAAAATATGGAATTGTTTTTTAGTAAAAACTAAAAAATTCACTTAATGCAATAAAATATTTCCAAAAATATTTCTGATATAGTTTATAATAATATGAAATGTTATGATTCCATGTTTGTTGCTTACTCTATGACTCACATATATCCGAAAAGTATAAAAACTTGAACACAATCTTAAAAACAATTATAAATTTTTTCACATAAAAGGATAAAAAAATTCAAACATAAAAATTAAATATTGTATAATCCTACAATATTTTTTGGTGACAAATGGGACAAAAAATAGGTGGTCAAAGCATGATTAATGGAATGATACAAATTTTGGACAAAAACTGGAATACACAAGACTATATATATTTTATTAATAACGATGGTACTATGAAATAACATTTATAAAAAATGATTTCATTTATACATAATCATTAATATGAATACAAAAGACCCTATAGGAAATTCTAAGAATATAACGCCCCGACCCCAGTTACCCAGAGTCGGTTCATTATTACATAACATTGTCATGATCACAAGAAAGATCAAATCTCGAAAGACTGATTAGTTTAGTAGCCTTGGAAACACTAGATATATACATAAAGTTTTACATTACATCATGTAGTGAAAAACTACTACAAAAACATATTGTCTCCATAATCCACACTATTATCCCCTCATAAAATCCCTGCAGGTCATTCATAATTTAATTCTTCACATCCTGGAGAAAATAAAACATTCTCAAATTCCCAGTAAGGATAACAATATAGCGGAAACTTTCATAAATAAGAATAAACATTTAAGGCAGTGTATAACTAAATCAAAACCCTTTTAAACATGAACTTCAACATAGTATGGAAAAAATAAAATGAAATAATTCCATTTACTTATTCACATGGATATTCTACAAATCGAATAATCACATGCAATATCAATAACAACTTTCATAATGATGGAATGCATAAAGCCAGACTATCATAACCACATATCCAAGGCCTCAGGCCAAGACTACAAATATGATTTTGCCAAGGCCTTGTGCCAAGACACTAGTTTGTCTCATGAGACATACCGATGCATCGAAGAGCTATAGAGGGCCCCACCCGTCACATATTAAGTCCAATGCATTCCCATATGAAAAGGATTTAACATAACATAAACATTCATATTAAAACTAGCATACGAAATGTCAAAAAATTCACCATAAACCATGAATGGTATAAAAACAGCACATCCACAGTGAAACATGTCACAAAACCTTCAATACAATATAGAAGATCTTATCTTAAGAAATCAACTTCAAATAAGCTTAAAATCCATCAAATAATGCTGACATAGATGAAATAAAAACTATTTGAGAGAAATATATCTTTTCTCGAAATCATTGAAAAGCCACATATTTATAAAGGAAGTAATTTAAAAGAGATTTTTGAATAAAATTGTCCCATATCACATTGAAACTTTTGAAAAGAAATATCATTTAAAACCCTTTATGTACATATAAATAAATCCTTAAAATCATTTTGAAAACATGGACATTAATTAAAAATATTTAGAGAGATAAATCTTTAAAACATTTAAATTATGATCTTGATAAAGAGTAACATTCAAAAATTCTTAAAATATTCATTTTGAAATCATTTAAAAGTCACATAATTATAAAATAAAACATTTAATTTGAAAATATTCTTATATTCTTGTAAGGTAAGATTTGACAATTTTATAATGGCGGTAAATAGCCGCTCCCGCCGTATAAGTTAAAAAAACATTCTTACCTTAAATTTGTCGAAAGGTAAAAAGTGCCTTGTTTGGAAAATGACGGAAATATTCCTTTAAAAAACATAAGGGTATAAATGAATTTAAACCATATTATTTTTAAATATTAAAAATGTTTTGAAATACATTTCGAAGAAACATGGATGTGGATGATAAAGAAATCCCAGTAGATTACTACGTATAAACAACCTCGGATAATGAAAAGATTGCGAAATAAACCATTACCTTGTACTTTTCCTTGGTTGGGGTAGGTTAACCTCCTGTATAATGTTAAAATAATTGTTATTAAATTATACATGAATCATATATATTAATATGATATCATATATGATCTTTTAACATTGCTTTGTTAATAATATCTTAGTATTATCGTCGTTTCGGGTGTTAACTTACTCATTTTCTTTTATATGTTTTGTTACGTAAGCCATGTTTGTCATGGATAGGTTGTATCTTATTCATATACATAATTATATCAAGTCCTTAAACATTATTTTTAAATCATCAAATGATAATTATACTTGAATGGATACGATGGAGAATGAATCTCATCGCGTTCGTGGAGACGGTAGTCCGTACGTACACCCGAGCAACAATATCATTTTTTTGATATTAAAATAATATATAATTGGATAGTATATCATATATACAGAATCATTATCATGTTATATTTATTATTTACAAGAGTTAAACTTCATTATTATACCCATCCAAATAATAATATATTGAATAACAATTACACCACGACGTGGAGACGGTAAGCCATACGTATGCACGTATGGTGACATGTTATTCAAAGGGTGGATAGAATAATAAATATGGTTCTACCATATTTTTAATAACATCACATTATATATAAGATAATGGAGTTATTATTTTATAATGGTAATAACAAAGAAAGAATAAGTGGAAGAAGAAATGCATTTGAAAAAGGGTGGTGAAAACATTACCTCTTCTTCGGGTTCTTCCTTTTGATTTGATCAAAAGTGATCCTTAGGTTGGCATTATGATCAACCTAATGCCTCTAAGTTGTAGTGAGGGAATTTTATAGAGTATTTGGGCAGAGTTTGGCCTAACCAAAAAGCTTTTAATGTCTGAAGTAATGAGAAGGGGGAGTGCCCTTTTATAAGAGGGGTGAGGGGCACCTTTGGAAAAGCTTGAAATATTAATTTATAATAAATTCATATTCGGTTTATAATGGCTCAAAAGTTTATTATTCAAAGGATAAGGTTGGGATAGGTATAAAAACATTAAACTAATAGAATTTACACAGGTTTGGGTTACAATATTAACCTTATTATTTAGTTTTAACTCTTAGTTAATTAGGTTGACATTACCATGTCACTTTGTATTATTATATAATATAGTTTATAAACATACTATATAAATCCAAGAGACCCCCAAGTGGTCCATTAATGATACACCTATCATTATATATGTCTCTTGGCCGAACCTTAGTTTTTTAGGAATTTAATATCAATTAATAATATAATATTTGTTTTAAAAACTCTTTTATGTCAATTTTGACACTATTCAATAGTTGATTTTTGTGAAACTTATAAAAGAATTATTATTTCAAAAAACGTCAATTAAATCAATCCTAATATGTCATAGTATCCTATAAAATCAGTGTAATTCATTAAAAGTCTCAAATTATATTTATTTGTGTATTTATAATATCAATTATTTTTAATTTTCACTATTATGGTAATTACTGCATCATCATTGTGTCATATATAAATTAAAATATATAAAATCTAAAAATTATAAATAAAATTTCATTATGTAGGAAATATTTTTATATTTCTAATGAATATTTATAGTTGAAAATCCAACATATATAAACCTATGTAAGAATTTAGTTTCTAAAAGATTTATGCTTGTGTCATTTTTGTATTCATTTTAACTTAATTAAAATAAAGTGTCCCTATCACTTACAAGTGGCACCATGGGGACCCTAAATTGACACAAATATGACCATGGTCGAACATGTATCAACCAATAAGGTTATCACACGTTTTAGGGTAATTATTTATTATTATCATATATTTGTTTAACCATTATTTACTGGATTTACCCTTTAACCATGGTAAATAAAATATTTACCGAAGAAATTATTCAAAATGTATAAAAATAAAAGTTACCTATTTACACAATTTGAACATCCTGATTCCAAATATGGAATCCATTTTTCCAAATTCGAAACACAGAAGTGGCAAAAATTAATTTAAAATTAATTTTCTCTGTAAAAAAGCGTGTTTTTAAGATATAATAACTATCAAAAGATTGATACTTGTTTATGTTCAGTTAAATTTTGAAATTATGTCCAATGACAAACATTGTATTAAATGGTAAAAATATATTCTAAATATATTTTAAAACCACTCAAATTCATAATTTATTACTATTAATTATTTTGATTAAAAAAGTTGTTTTTAAATAAAATTTAGTAATTTTCACTATTAATCAAAATATGAAAGTTATCCGAAAAGTACCGAAATTTCACCTTAGGCTAAATTCGATACTCCGAATCCAAAAATGAAGTCTATTTTGATATAAAAAATTTCTAAAATTTTAAAAGGTAGGTATTACTATTCATAACGGCTAGTTTGATTGGTTGTGGTGTGTTAGAATCTCGAAGTTGCGTACAATGCACGCCATTGCGTTATTCAAAAGGAAACATACCGTGGAAGCTTGGGATGTTTAATTATAAATTTTTTTTGATGTACCCATCCTAAAAAGTGAATTTATTTAGTCAAATTGAGTATATAAATGTTTAAAATATTGGATTAAAAAATGCCTTCACTATTAAAAGTTGGTAAAAGTGCAATACTAAAAATGAATTTGTTCTTACATTATGTCTAAGAAACTCATAATATGGATTCTAAAATTATAGGGATTATATAAAGTTTAAAATTTATTTAATACTATTCATAACCTCTTTTGAATGTCTTGTTCGGTAAGTCATGGTGCGCTTGAACTCGGTGTTGCGTGTAGTGCAAGTTATTGAATTATTTTGAAGAAATAACACACTATAAAATCATGGGGTGTTACATTCTCCCCTCCTTCAATAAATTGAGTCCTCACAATTTGAAATTGTACTTAGAAAATAAAAGGTTGAATATAGAAAATATCATTGTGGGAAAACCAAATCAGAAATTGGGTTGATAAAATTTAGTCTTAATAAGAGGAAAAGAGAAATGAAAGGCTCCCCACCAAATTATGATATCTATTTGGAGAACATTGGTGGAAATTAGAGACATATAATTGGAGGAAAAACATAAATATTTATAGGTCGTGAATGAGGTCATCAATCACAAACAAGTGTAAAATTGAGGGTCTTAAATTCATCAATCTATGATGATTTAAAATACCATCGGTTCAGCAAAACATATGGTATTAGGATAACAATTTTTTTTTGTTTTAAGATCTCTTCACTAATGAATAAGAATTAATTTCTTCATTGAATAAGATAAGAAGAAAATATATACATGAAATGTAGAGTCTCAACCATTAACTATGTTCTACCACAAACTCATCTTTCACTCTAAAAGATAATAAAACATAAAAAAATATTCTATTTATCCTATTCGTATAGGGTTAAAAAAAGAATTTATAATTCATCTAGAAGATCCATTAATTAAATGACATTATTCAAACCAGGACATCACGTGGGTCAGTGGTAGGTGATACACCCTTGTCACCCTTCAGTTGTGGGTTCAAGTCTCGCGGCCTTGCCGGACGCGACGGGTTGCCGGCCGACCTCCAGGTAGTCCTTTTATGAAAATCAAAATAATCCAAACTATAACTATCCAAAATACTTCAGTCCAAAATTTATAAGGAAGGTATACACAATGAAGATCCCTATTTTTCCGCGTAATAACATGTGATCACCTTCATCGTGTATTCTTTTAAAACACTGCAACATCCTGAATTACCATAAAACCTTATTGATTACATTCATGATCCCTTATTCCTTAAAGAATAATAGATATACTCTTTCAATACAAAAATGTTATAAACCCCAACAATGATGGAATATACAAATCATTAATAATTTTCAAGGTAGTCAAGAATATCCAATATAATTTATCCAAATCAATCATGTATTATTCAAAATCACTACCTTGGTATCAGAAACATATTATGGTTTAAATTTCTCTCAACCATATATTTTCCAAAAATTTAACCTGCTATTGAGTCACTTTTAATTGTTCCACACAATATCATGTCCTTAATGAAATAGTACTGCAGTAAAATCCTTATATACTCCATAATTATTATAACAAGTACATTGTTGATACAACACTCAAATGAAATAATCAACATAAGAACTCTAATAATTCCTCTTCATATGTGGTAGAATAATAACTTGATTATTATCTAATAGCATCATTTGCAGCATAGTCTGGGGACTGGGACATAGGTTCACGTAGTGTCCAAACTCCTTGCAAATGAAGCATTGTACATTTGAAACCATTTTCTTATCCTTGCAGTCACGTACTTTTTGCCCTTTTCTTCCACAATTATAACAAACTCTCATTCCTTTCAAGAAAGTTCCAGGGTGTTTCTTCCCACAGTTATCACATATTGGAAAAATATTCTCTTCCCTCTTCCCTTTATCCATCTTTATCTCTTACATCCATTTCTTCTCTTGCATCCAATCAAATCCATAGGACTTAGTAAACTCTTTACTTATCTTATCGACACATGATATTATTTCTTCATATGATGATAATACATGGGAGACTAGTTCTCTTATAAATTCTGGAATAAAACCATGAAAGATATGATCCTTCTTTCTCCTTGGATCATATGCATTGCTGGAGTTATCATTCCTTCTACTGGGCGCCATTTCTAAACAATGGCATACACTAGATTATTTTATGAATAACAATACCTAATCCCAAACATTTAAAACACATAACATAAATTAAATTGTTTATGGATATAATCCATAATCATAAAAATGTCTCTTTTTAGGAAGTATATACTCATAAACCCTTAATAATGTTTTGTAATGAAAATGAGAATTATCCTAAGCATATCCCCTGGGAGTGTCGTAACCAAGAGTACAGCAAGGCCAATTATCATGCACCAGTTCCTGTTCGAGTCTAGATCAAAGCGGTGTTTTCGGGTTTTACCCCGAGGTACATCTGTTCCAGAGCCGCCTCTACCTGCTCGTATCCAGATAGGGATGTATTGCTCAGAAAAATCACTAAATCTCTACAATACCAATGTTCTAGGAAGTTCTTCTATACTAATCCTCATATTCTATCTTAAATCTATGCGCTCTAATCAGAGTTTATCTAAATCTAGCTTCCAAGGTTTGTACTAAACTTCCTATGATACCAACTATAAAGCCCCGCCCCCAGTTACCCAGAGTCGGTGAATTATTACATAACGTTGGCATGATCAAAAGAAAGATCAAATCTCAAAAGACCGATTGGTTTAGTAGACATGGAAACACTAGATATATTCATAAAGTTTTACATTACATCATGAAGTAAAAAACTACTACCAAAACATTTTGTCTCCATAATCCACACTATTATCCCCTCATAATATCCCTGCAGGTCATTCATAATTTACTTCTTCACATCCTGGGAAAAATAAAACATATAAAAGGGGTGAGCTCAAATGCCCAGTAAGGATAACAATATATCGGATACTTTCATAAATAAGAATAAACATTTAAGGGAGTGTATAACTAAAACAAAACCCGTTTTAACATGAACTTAAACATAGTATGGAAAAAATAAAATGAAATAATGCCATTTACTTATTCACATGGATATTCTACTAATCCAATAATCACATGAAATATCAATAACCACTTTCATAATGATGGAATGCATAAAGCTAGACTATCATAACCACATATCCAAGGTCTCGTGCCAAGACTACAAATAAGATTTTTCCAAGGCCTTGTGCCAAGACACTATTTTGTCTCATGGGACCTACCAATGCATCGAGGAGCTATAGCGGGCTCCACCCGTCACATATTAAGTCCAATGCAGTCCCATAAGAAAAGGATTAAACATAACATAAACATTCATATTAAAACTAGCATACGAAATGTCAATACTTTCACCATAAACCATGAATGATATTAAAATATCACATCCACAGTCAAACATATCACAAAACCTTCACTACAATATATAAGTTTTGTATCATAATAAATCAACTTCAAATAAGCTTAAAATCCATCAAAGGATGTTGACATAAATTAAATCAAAACTATTTGAGAGAAATATATCTTTTCTTGAAATCATTGAAAAGTCACACATTTATAAAGGAAGTAATTTAAAAGAGATTTTTTAATCAAAGTGTCCCATACCACTTTGAAACTTTTGAAAAGAAATATCATTTCAAAACCTTCATGTCCATATAAATAAATCCTTAAAATCTTTTTGAGAACATGGACATTAATTAAAAATATTTAGAAAGATAAATATTTAAAACATTTAAAATTATGATCTTGATAAAGAGTACCTTTCAAAAATTCTTAAAATATTTATTTTGAAATCATTTAAAAGTCACATAATTATAAAATACAACATTTACTTTGAAAGTATTCTTATAATCTTGTAAGGGAATATTTCACGATTTTATAACCGCGGTAAATAGCTGCACCCGCTGTATAAGTTAAAAAAACATTCTTACCATAAATTTGTCGAAAGGTAAAAAGTGCCTTGTTTGAAAAAATAAGGAAAGATTCCATTAAAAAAACATAAGGGTATAAATGAATTTAACCCATATTGTTTTTAAATATTAAAAATGTTTTGAAATACATTTCGAAGAAACATGGATGTGGATGATAATGAAATCCCAGTAGATTACAAAGTATAAACAACCTCAGATAATGAAGTGATTGTGAAATAAACCCTTAACTTGTACTTTTCCTTGGTTGGGGTAGGTTTACCTTCTATATAATGGTGAAATAATTTTTATTAAATTATACAAGAATCATATATATTAATATGATATCGTATATGATCTTTTAACATTTCTTTGTTAATAATATCTTAGTATTATCGTCATTTCGTGTGTTAACTTACTCGTTTTCTTTTATATGTTTTGTTACGTAAGCCATGTTTTTCATGGATAGGTTGTATCTTATTCATATCCAGAATGATATCAAGTCCTTAGAAATTATTTTTAAATCATCAAATGATAATTATACTTGAATGGATACGATGGAGAATGAATCTCATCGCGTTTGTGGAGACGGTAGTCCATATGTACGCACGAGCAACAATATCATTCTATTGTTATTAAAATAATATATAATTGGATAGTATATCATCTATACAGAATCATTATCATGTTATATTTATTATTTACATGAGTTACACATCATTATTATACCCATCCAAATAATAATATATTGAATAACAATTACACCACGACGTGGAGACGGTAAGCCGTACGTACGCACGTATGGTGACATGTTATTCATAGGGTGGATAGAATACTGAATATTGTTGTACCATATTTTTAATAACATCAAAGTATATATAAGATACTGGAGTTATTATTTTATAATGGTAATAACAAAGAACGAATAAGTGGAAGAAGAAATGAATTTGAAAAAGGGTGGTGAAAACATTACCTCTTCTTCGTGTTCTTCCTTTTGATTTGATCAAAAGGGATCCTTAGTTTGAATTTATGATCAAACTAAGGCCTCTAGGTTGTAGTGAGGGAATTTGAGATAGTATTTGGGCAGATTTTGGCTGAACCAAAATGCTTTGAAGGTGTGAAGTAATGAGAAGGGGGAGTGCCCTTTTATAAGAGGGGTGAGGGGCACCTTTGGAAAAACTAGAAATATTAATTATTAAATTCATATTCGGTTTATAATGGCTCCAAAGTTAATTATTAAAAGTTTAAGGTGGGGATAGGTCTAAAAATATTCAACTAATAGAATTTATATAGGTTTGGGTCACTATATAAACCTTATCTTTTAGTATTAACTCTTAGTTAATTAGTTTGACATTTACCATGTCACATTGTATTTTTATATTATATAGATAATAAACATACTATATACATCCAAGATACCCCCAAGTGGTCCATTAATGATACACCTATCATTATATAAGTCTATTGGCAGAACCTTAGTTTTTTTGGAATTTAATATCAATTAATAATATACTATTTGTTTTAAAAACTCTTTTATGTCAATTTTGACACTATTCAATAGTTGATTTTTTTGAAACTTATAAAAGAATTATTACATAAAAAAAGTCAATTAAATCAATCATAATATGTCATATTATCCTAGAAAATTAGTTTAATTCATTAAAAGTCTCATATTATATTTATTTGTGTATTTATAATATCAATTATTTTAATTTGTCACTATTATTGTAATTACTGCATCATCATTGTGTCATATATAAATTAAATTATTTAAAATCTAAAAATTATAAATAAAATATAATTATGTAGGAAATCTGTTTATATTTCTAATAAATATTTATAGTCTAAAATCCAACATATATATCCCTATGTAAAAATTGTTTTTCTAAAAGATATATTCTTGTGTCTTTTTTGTATTCATTTTATCATAATTAAAATAAAGTTTTCCTATCACTTACAAGTGGCACCATGGGGTCCCAAAATTGACCCAAAGATGCCCATCGTCGAACACGTATCAACCAATAAGGTTAGAACACGTTTTAGGGTAATTATTTATTATTATATTATATTTTTTTAACCATTATTTACCGGATTTACTATTTAACCATAGTAAATAAAATATTTACCGAAGTAATTATTCAAAATGACTAACAATGAAAGTTACCTATTTACACAATTTGAACATCCTGATTCCAAATATGGAATCCATTTTTCCAAATTCAAAACACATAAGTGGCAGAAATTAATTTAAAATTAATTCCCGCTCTAAAAAATCGTGTTTTTAAGATATAACAACTATCAAAAGATTGATACTTGTTTATGTTCAATTTAATTTTGAAATTATGTCCAATGACCAAAATTGTATTAAATGGTAAAAATATATTTTAAATATACTTTAAAACCACTCAAATTCATATTTTATCACTATTAATTATTTTGATTAAAAAAGTTGTTTTTAATTAAAATTTATTAATTTTCACTATTCATCAAAATATGAAAGTTATCCGAAAAGTACCGAAATTTCACATTAGGATAAATTCAATAATCCGAATCCAAAAATGAAGTCCATTTTGAGAGATACAATTTCTATAATTTTAAAAGGTAGGTATTACTATTCATAACGGCTAGTTTGATTGGTTGTGGTGTGTTAGAATCTCGAAGTTGCGTAAAATGCACGCCATTGCATTATTCAAAGGGAAACGTACTGTGGAAGCTTGGGATGTTTAATTGTAAATTTTTTCTGATGTCCCCATTCTAAAAAGTGAATTTATTTAGTGAAATTAAATATATAAAAGTTTAAAATATTGGATTTAAAAAAGTTTTCATTATTAAAAGTTGGTAAAAGTGCAATACTGAAAATGAATTTGTTCTTACATTATGTCTAAGAAACTCATAATATGGATTCTAAAATTATAGGGATTATATAAAGATATAAATTTAGTTAATACTATTCATAACCTCTTTTGAACGGCTTGTTTGGTAAGTCATGGTGCGCTTGAACTCGGTGTTGCGTGTAGTGCAAGTTATTGAATTATTTTAAAAAATAACACAATATAAAATCTTGGGGTGTTACAAAGAGTTAACTCAACCAAAAAAGGATAGATTATTTAGAAAGAGCTTTAGATTATGGAAATAGAGTTAGAAAACATGTTTCATGTGTTTTTTTCTTTTTTTAGAATATGTTACATTTATATTAATCATTATAAATAATGTATAATAATAATAATAATACAAAAAATATAAATTTCATTTTTTTAAATAAATTTATAAAAAACTAGAGAAGATGAGGAAAAGTATACAATTTATGAAGTTTCTCCTAAGGACTACAAAGATGATTATATATTGAATTTTTTATTTTGGATGTTCTTCAAGAAAGATCTAGGAATTGAATCCATTAACGAGTTTTTAATATCCCAATTATAGACCAATTAAATTTGGTAATGAGGGTTCAATCAAATTAAAAAGTGTGAGTTCATTATTTTTTATTAATGGAACGTTAAATCCTATGAATAACTAATTTGTTGATGGGTTGAAACATAATCTATTAACTTTTTATCAAAATTTGAAGAAATAAAATGATTCATTTTCCTAAAATATATATTTCTGGTAGAATTCATTTATTATTGATGTATTTTGAGAAGATTATAGAGAAATGAGATATATTTATTATAAGTAAGAAAAGAAAAAATTCATTCTATATAAGTATAAAATAATAAATTGAACTATATAAAAAAGAACATGACTATATTTTCCCGTGATTAGGAGAAATATTTCATAATAAGAAATTTTATGTGATGTTCATATATTTATTTAAGAAGGTGATTAAATATACATAACATTGTATATGGGGAACATTTCAAATCATTTACATTTGAAAGATGAAATCCATAGTACATAACACATGAAGATATACATTATATCATCATTTGACCAAAGAAATTGAAATAAATAATGGGATTTATGTTTTATAATTCCTATATTAGTGATTTCAATCACATTAATTGCATCATTTTTAGAAAAATAAATCAAAATCCATTAATAATTTTATGGTTTTATGATGATGTTCTTAGAAGGATTGTACAAACCCCTTGAAAAATATTTAGAAAGAAAATTTTATTTAGTAAAAAAATGTAATATTTATAGATTACCATGAGAATAAAGGTATTTATCATGATATCCAAACACTATATACACCATTTAAAATGGTTGGGATTATTGTTAGAATATATTTTTATTAGATATTTATTTTACAATATTAATATATATTGATAATTCTTGATATTTAGGAGATAGATTATTAGAGAATTAGTTCAGATTCAGAATTTTTAATTATACAGAGCATATTATAACATGTAACTATTTGAGATTTATTATAATATTACATGATGTTTGAGGTATTTAAATTTTTTTGGATTTCCATTGATTAATAAATTCAATGATGAAAATATTAGAATGTATAAAAAATATATGTTAATAAAATCGTCCCAGGTTATCCTCCAAGTTGAAGAGGATACCAATTCTAAAATAAGGATACTATGAATATCATATATAATAATCATGAAAAATTAGAATATATATAATTTAAATATGGATCCAAATAAACAACTAGTATCATATTTTATGAAGATGAATCTCATTTGGTTATACAAGTGGATGAATTTGAAAGAAATAGTGGAATTTATGATGATTTATAAGGTGAAGATGGTTATTTATCCAAATCATGTAATGAGAAAGAACATCACTAATACCATATGAGGTAGATATGATACGTGGATATCTCAAAAATTATTGGATATAAAGAAAACCATGTTCAAACAATGTGAACATTGATTAAAACATTGCAAACCTCAATGATTTCAAAGAATGAAGTAATAATTGTAGAAGATGTAATAATTAATCAAGAATGGGTTATGGATATATATGTTGAACATGATCATATAATGAATTTCGAAACATTGTTGTTTTTAATAAAATATTATGTTAAGAATATCATTGAAAAAATGGGGTTTCCTAACCACGTAGATAAAAATAATGAGGTCAATGGATTTAAATGAAGAATTACGTGTAAGGGTTATTATTTTGTTTTAGTAGTGGATTACAATGTCAAATTTTCACTGGTTTCTAGGATAGAAACCATATGAGTTGATAATGATATTTAAATCTAATGGTAATACATGATTTTACAAATTAACTTCTTCTCTAGCATCCTCAATGGTGAACTGTAAGATGTGGGTTCTGATGATAATCATTGTTGTTTTCTTCATAGATAATTTAATATAAATATAGAGTTATTGAAGAATGATTTATATGTGTTGAAATAAGAACCGTGATCTTGGTATTCCTACCTATAAACATACATTAATGTGTATAAAATTTTAAAATTTATTGTGGATTGATATCTATAAATCCAAGATTACAACACGGTATCTCTCATTGTCATTATTTATAGAGATTATATCATATACTGGGAAATGATAAAATCATATGTTATAAATTTTTTTTAAATATTAATATTTTTGAATTATCCATAAATGGTGATATTTGAAATTTACATGGTTAAATTTTTTTTTGGACAATGATCATTTAGTTCCTTCAAAAGAAAAGTATAATAGAGGTAATGATAAGAGGACTGGAATTAAGATTTCAAAGATTATTTGTACACATACTTCAATATGAAACATGTTTTCAAAATAACCTCAATGAAAATAAGTAGATAAAAAGGAAATTTATAATATTATTGGATGTATTATACAATTTTCAAAATCATGATAATTGTTTGTCCAAATTGTCATCTGAAGTGTCTAATTAAAATGTGTCATGAAAATACAAAAAATTATTGATTGTAAAATAATTCATCTGTACATAAAAATCCCAACTTATTTTTTGGTTTAATATGATATAAAAAGATATTTTAATTTATATATATTTACATACATATTGTGAGTGATGTGTGGGTGATGAAATATCCACATCTAGTAGAGTGTTCTTTCATGGTGGCGGGTGTGTTTTTTAGCATTCAAAAAAGTATAATTTTGTAAACCCAAACACTATAGGGGAAGAGTGTAATTCATCATGTTTATATATTACTTAGTTGATGATGATAAAGAATTTTTTGGATGTCCTCAAGGTGAATGGATACTGAGAGTGTGGCGGGCCCTGACAGTTTTCATGGATCCTTCTATAGGGTCTCTTTGGAGGTGTTTCATCATGACATCATCTTGACCATTAAGGATTTCCCTTATAGTGGAATCCTACCATAGATTTCACGTGCTACAATCCTTGTATTCTTACTGAATATCAAATATCCTTCCTTCCTCCACTATTAACATATTGTATGTATGTGTAACTTCCCTTAAAAAATCATGGATAGAATAATTAACGAGCTGATGCCCATGCATTTACCCTAGTGAATATCCCTCGAGCAACAGAGCTTCCTGAAGGACCTCTCCATTTAGGGGTGATATACCTAGCACAAGATATTCAAATAGATCTTGGAAACATGTTTCACGTATCCAATATAGCCTTCATTCTATACATAAACATAGCATATGATAAAATAAAGAGGGGTTTCATCTACTGCGTGATAACCAAGATAGATTTCTATTACTAGGATTTGACTTCTTCTTCCTATTTTTTATCTCTTCATGACTTGTAGTATTGTTTATGTGTAAAACTAAAGGTTTCTTCATGTTAACTCGTGGTATTCTACATGGTGATCTAATTTACTAGAGTATAGTTATTATTATGCAAGACACTATTAGTAATTTCATAAATTGAGGCATGTATAATTGTGATATACTCCCTTATCGTAGGAAGTTGAGCCTCCCATATATTTGTCTTTTCGTGTTTTCTAATGATACTATAATCATCTCAAATGTGGGGAGGAGTTCTTTTAATGGGATCTATAAGATCCTCGGGGATTACTTCGACTAGAGAGGGAAACTTGTCAATAAGGGGAAGAATAAATAATATCATCCTAATAAATGAATTAATAGTAGGGCGGTGAATCAGGGAAATAATTTTTGGCATGTATTGAGGCTCAATAAGGGGAAGACTAAATAATATCATCCATGCTAGGTTCATTTGGGAAGCCTTGTCATAGTGAAAGAGACACTGGGAATCCTAGGGGAGGATGGAAAACTTATTTCGGATGGATTGATTAACATCAAAAGACTATTTATTACTATCCATTTCATGCACAAGAATCATTAATAGGAAACCATCAAGGAACATATATTGTGGGAGAAGATAATTTCATTCCATAACAGTACCAATATGGACTCATATCTAGTGCATGTGTCTCCCTTATAGTCCTCGGTTCTCACCCCTATATGAAATATACTTATGAACTCGTTATGGATCATAGAGGAGTGGAACATTCGTTTATATCATCATAACTAGCCGGTCAATGTGCTTGGATACCTAGTTTTTTTCCGCCACTCCCATCTCTTTCATGGAATCAAGACAACATACAGTGCTCATCAGCTCTATTTTGGACATCAATTAGGATGCTTTGAAATATTATATTGTTACTAATTCAGAACTAAACTATTGTTTCTTCACTCTATCCATATCAGGGAAAATAAAATTGATGGATTATCAAAGGTTACCCAACTCTCAGAACCATATAGAGATATAGAACATTGTGATGTGGTGTAATAAAGCTCCAAAAAAATATTAATTCCTTATTTGGAGAATCCAAAACCATTCCATACCCTCATATGCCAACATTAGTATGGTGGGAATTATAATGTAATCATACTGTCACTACTGTAAGAAAATGCAGGAGGAGAGGAAATGCAACATGTTCTTTGAAAGCAATTAGGCACAATAGGTGTGGATAGCTTTTGGGGAGTTGACTGCATTCTCATCCTATAATCCTAAAAATTCCCCTTTCATGGAGGAATGGTTCCAAGGAGTGGAAGGCTCGGATATGGAAATAGTGGAAGGATCAATAATTCTATATTTAGGTTGTTGGTGCTTATGGAAAGGAAAATATTATGCCAGATTTGATGGTGTCATCTCTATGGGATAGTCTATTTTTGCGAGAACTATGAGTATGCTTATTGACTTGGTCGCTCACGATGGTATCTTGGGGGATTCCCCATCCATTTGCCTGATACAACCCACTTTTCTAGTGTTTCATTATACCATCTTTTTGACACATGGGCACTTGGTTAGGTGGATACCGCTTATATATAGCCTTAAGGTCTACTTGAATGGATTTCATGTTTTGGGAGACAAGTGGGGGGAGGCGTAGTTCATGATACCCGAGGTAGTGACAATATGGATTTTCAACCACATTATGGTCATTAAAATTCCATTAGGGCGGTAGCCAATGCAGTCCTTACTGGACTCATTTCATGCCATCAACTAAATGTTCTCTTCACTTAGGTGGAAACTGATTCCCTGACCATCCAAGACACCTAGCAAGGAAATGTCACCACCATGTGGTCTATATCCTACATCATCAAGAAATGAAACGATATCCACAAATATAATATCACCATCACCCACACCTGGAAAGAGGGAAAAAATTACCAAACCACCATGCATCATTGGAGGATCATGTCACAAATGTAACTTTTCTTTCCAACTGTCACGACCCAACCCCCGGGGCCCGTTTCGTGACTACCCCAAGCCCGTCTTCCATAGGCCAAGGGATGGTCACTAGAACCAAAGGCATAAAATCCCTAAAAAATGGGAAGGTTTTGCCTTTATAAACTGAATACACACAAAACAGAGTATGAGCTAGATGTAAACATGAAGTAAAGATGTATACAAAAGAAGTGCTGGAAAGTAAAAGGGGCTGGAAATACATGCCCAACTGAAAGTAAAAGTACAACTAAAAATGATAAAACAACCGAATGGTTGAAGCATCTCTTAGATCATCCACTATGGATCATACCAAAAGGGGACGTACAGATAGCCTCCTCAACACTCCACATCTATCATACTCCTTTGTGCATCATCCTGTCATAAGGTCCACCTATAGGTACTGTTCAGTCCTAGTGCTCTCAGCCTCCATCATCATAGTATGTCATCTACATCCAACACAACGAGGTGAGGGCATATCCCATGTAGGGGTGAGTATAATGATACTCAGTAGGGTCCTCGATACCCTCAAGATCTCGCAAAATCCAACAAGGTTAAACCATAGAGTATGATATCAATAGATATTCAATACATAGGTATATGCACATACATATACCTACGTTATCGAGTAACCCATCTCAATCATAAGGAAAACACAGAATTTACTGACTCAGCAAACATAGGTAAACATCTTTTGTAGAGTGATATAGATGATAAGATTTAGTCACTGATTCATCTATGCTGTCATACCCACACAAGATCTAGGACAAGCAGTTGGAACTGTCGGACCCACACATGATCCAGGAACAGTAGACGAAGATGTCAGAACCAAATAGGAACCAGGAAGAGCTAAACTGTCAGACCCACACAGGATCAAGGACCCGATATTCGGTCGGACCCACATAGGATCCAGGAAGGGAAGACAAAACTGTCGGACCCACACATGATCCAGGAACAGAAGTCAGAACTATCGACCAACCGAGGATCCAGGAACAGTCTTCAGGGTGCAGCCAGCCGCAGGGTTTCCACAATGTACACTTGATTCTGGGAGGGCCCACTCCTCAAGCCATGTGTTGATTAGTAAACTGCCACCAATTACCACTAAGAAGTATTTTAAAGGTCCTTCTTTTCATAGGGGTCTCAATGCAACATATGGCGTGTCGATCGGACTCCCGGTTTGTGAGTTATTAGCATTTCTTTTTTGAGGGCCCGGTTGGATTTTAGGTTCAATCCAACCGGACAGTACACCAACTATGTCTAAACCTCAAGTTGAGTACGCCAAAAGCACCGTCTCTCTCTACTCTTTCCGTCACCGCAGACGGTTCGTCAATCAGATACCTGTAGTCTAAGTTATAGGTGAAAAGATGAATTCAGGTCAAACCGGTCCGGGCTGGGGTCCGACCTGGTCCATGGATCTGACCCGGTCCACGGTTCTGACCCAGCCCGGGGGGGGGGGGGTGTACCAACCTATGGGGGGCGGCCCGGCCCATGAGGGAAACTCCTCCCATGAGGGCGGCCTAGCCCATGCTGGGTCCAGCCAGGCGGCCCGCGCTTGGTCCGGCTTGGCGGCCCACGGGGGTCTACCTAAGCCATGTCCAAGGGGAAAGCTGCGCCCCCTTGAATTACCGAATGGCATAGCTGTTTCGGTGGGAGCCAAACAGGTTCCAGGTGGTACTGGTCCATGCCATGCAGGACCCAGCGGGGTACCGCTCCTCCTGGTTGGATGAGCGGCCAACCACTTGTGCTCTATCAGCGGCCGGCCCAGCCGGCCGCTTCTGCTTCTCCGTTGCGGCCCGCCCTAGCCACGACTAATTTCCTCCACACAGTGCACCGACTTCGTGCCCCTCCAACGGCCTAGAGGATTCCTGTGTACACTTCCGCGACTAGAGGTCGCGGCCTATTCGTCCGCGTGGCACAACGGTGTCGCACCATTCCGGCGAGCCGGCGGCCTTACGACATCGTTTTCCTTTGTGGCTGGTTTCCTTTGTAGTTGGTTTCCTTCATGATCAGCTGCCATTTCTCTGCCATCATCGTTAACAGGAAAGGAAAACTGAAGGGGGAGGTTTGGTTCATGTTTTTGTGGCCCGATCCCTTCGCATTATGGTGATATCAATCGGAAAAACATTACCAAAGATTGAATGACATAGAACAGAAATACATTCAATATCCAATCCCCTACCTCTTATCAATTAGAGTTGACGAAGTCGCGGAAAGAGAATGTCGATTCGATATTGTCGGGATAGAAGAATCCAAGTATGGGATCACCGAAATTCTTCAAGGATGGTGCTCCCTCCTTTGTTCTGGTTGAATAAGGAAGCAGGTGTTCGTTGTTGGTGGATGAATCATTCATTGTCAGAGAGTTCATTCATCCATAGCATTCTATCTCCAAGAGCTCCTCCTTTCATATAAGACCCAAAGTGAATATTTGAACCAAAATAATAGTTTTCAATCGTATTATTTTGCTTGAAAAATACTCAAAAAGTAAGTAAACAATTAATCGGGGTCTCCACTTAATTAATTCTTGTTTGTAGGTGAAAAAATAATTAAGGGAGTTAAAAAGGTTCTAAGGGTGGTGGTTGAACTATAAATGGGAATTTCAAGGGGTTTCATCCTCAGGTGGTCCCCACCACTTTAATTGTTAAGAAGTGTTTAGACGTAGGGTGGGCCCCACCACCAGAACCTCTCCTGTGAGTTTGTACTGTGGTGGCCCCCACCTCTAACCTCCTCTTGGATGTTTTAACCCCCAAGAATAAAAATAAATTCACAACTTCATTTTTAATTAATTTAAAACGTAAAAACCCCAAAACTAACTTTTATTACCGACCTTTTCCATCGTGATAAATGTATTCTGAAGCGAATACTGTCATTACGAGTACAATGGTGCCCTCGGATTCCAGTTCTGAGCACCGGTTCCAATGTTATAAAATGCCACTCATACGTTTACTGAACATACCTGAACAAAAAATTCGAAATTGATTCCGGGCACACCGGGCATCAGAATCAAGTGCCGTAAATTTTCAGACTCGTAAAATTCCCATATATTTTTTTAAAAAAATCCACGGGTTTTCCAGGTCTTCACATTCTCCCCACCTCAGAGATTTACATCCCTATAAGATACAACTCAAACTAAGGGAACAAATTTGAGTACTGCACACAGATCTGAGCCTCTCGCTCGAATGTGCTCTCCTGGAGGTTCCTGTGCTGCCAGTGAATGCGCACAATATGTATCGACTGTTCACATAAGACCTGCTCGAATTGATCCTCAATCTCCACTGGAACCTCCAAAAAAATCACCCCATCATCGACGTTCAACTCCCCATGGTCGATGATGTGTGAATGGTCGTTAACATATCACCTCAGCTGAGATACATGGAAGACGTCGTGCACCCGATTCAACTAAACTGGAAGATCCAAGTAGTAAGCCACCTGGCCTACTCTGCTGAGGACCTGGAAAGGTCTGATGAATCTCGGAGATAACTTGCCACCTCGGCCAAATCTCCACAAAACTCATCGGGGTGAGACCCGTAGAAAGACGTAGTCACCATCCTTGAAATATAGAGATCCCTGTATCCTATCAGCATACGACATCCGCCTGCTCTGTGCAGTCTTCATCTTCTCTTGGATGATCTTCACCTTTTTTGTGGTAGCTCGTACCATCTCGGTTCCCACTAGTGCTGACTCCCCAGGGTCTGTCTAACACAATGGCGATATGCATGGTCGGCCATACAAGGCCTCAAAAGGTTCCATCGCAATGGTGGATTGATAATTGTTGTTGTAGGCAAAATACACCTAAGTTATGTGATCCTTATATCTATGACCAAAGTCAAGGACTCAAGCACGCAGCATGCCGCCAAGAATATGAATGGTCCCCTCAGTTTGACCATCTGTCTGAGGATGAAAGGCAGTGCTCAAATGAAGTTTGTCCCAAAATCCTCCTACAACCCCTTCCATAGTCGGGAAGTAAACCATGTGTCTTGATTGGAGACAATAATAGAAGGTACTCCATGTAAACACACAATATCTTGCACATAGTGGTGTCCCACACTCTCTACTGGTCCCTGATCTCTGATCTGTAGGAAGTGGGCCGACATGGTGAGTCAATCAATGATCACCCAAATCGAGTCATGACCACTAGATTTACGTGGAAGACCCATCACTAAGTCAATGGATATCCCATCCCACTTCCACTATGGGACCTCAAAGGGATGAACCAAGCCTGGTGGTACCTGGTGCTCCACCTTCACTTGCTGAAAAGTGAGGCATCATGAGACAAACTATGCTACTACCGTCTTCATACCTGACCATGAGTGTTTTCGTCTGATGTCCTGGTACATCTTTTCCACTCTTGGATATACCGCTAGATGGGAAGTGTGGAACTCCCTCAACACCTCCTCCTGAAGTGAAATGGGTACCAAGGTACGTCCTTTGAAGAGGATGATGTGCTCCCCACCTTCAGAAAATCCATCAGGTTACTGCCATGTGGATATCTGAGCATATCGTGTCTTGTAGTCAACGTCCCCATACTACACCTCCCTGACTCGCTGAAGAAGTGGAGGAATGACTATAAGAGACTATTGGAAGGTTTCCCCATCTCTATCCACAAAGGATATCTATAAAGCAGCCAGCTACTCTGTTGCCTCTCCTAGAAGTCGTATACCAGTCCTCCTATTGAGCACATCTGCAAAAGCGTTCCCCTTCCCATGAGTGTAGACTATCTCAAAGTCATAGTACTGGAGGAAATCAATCCATTTCCGTTATCTCAGGTTCAGGTTTTTCCGAGAGAAGATTTACTTAAGAATCTTGTGATCAATGTACATGGTAAATCATTTTCCCATCAGATTGTGTCGCCACATCTTCATGGTGAAGACCATTGCTGATAACTCCAGGTCATGGGTAGCATAGTTCTGCTCGTGTTGTCTCAGTTGCTGAGAACCTTATGCAATCACGTCTTTCTCCTGCATCAGGACACAACCGAGTCGGATCCCTCATGCATCACATTAATCTATGTACCCTACGCCTTCCTCTGGAATCCTCAAGGTGAGGGCACTGGTCAGCCTCTGCCTCTTCTCTTGAAAGCTCTGCTAGTATCTCTTCGACCACATGAAAGGTTTCCACTTCTTCGTCAAGGATGATAGTGGTTCTGCAACTCTGGAAAATTATGGTATGAACCTTCAGTAATATCCTGCCAAACCCAGGAAACTTCGTACCTCCGTCACACTCTTGGGTGGCTCCTAAGAAAGTACTGCCTCAATCTTTGCTGGATCCACATCAAATCCAGCCTCCGAGATTATGTGTCCCAAGAAGTGAACCTATCGAATCCAAAACTGGAACATTGAGAGCATTCCACAAAGTCGGTGCTCTCGAAGTGTGTCCAGTACTACCCGTAAATGGTAAGCATGCTCCTCCTCAGTAGTCGAGTAGATCAGCATGTCGTCAATGAAGACTATGAAAAAGCGATCGAGGTATGGCTGGATTATCCTATTCATGAGTCCCACGAATACTGTTGGAGAGTTTGTTATGCTGAATGGAATAACGAACAACTCATAGTGGCCATACCGACACCTGAAGGTCGTCTTCTGCACATCCTTGTCTCGAACTCTGACCTTGTGATAGCCTGATCTGAGGTCTATCTTTGAGAACTACCATGCTCCCTTAAGCTAATAAACGAGGTCGTCAATCCTCGAGAGTGGGTACTTGTTCTTAATAGTCACCTTGTTCAGGTGATGGTAGTCGACACAATGACTCAAACTCACGTCCGCCTTCTTGGCGAACAGAATTGGGGCTGCCCAAGGAGAGACACTGAGCCGGATGAATCTCGTCCCCGACAAGTCCTCTAGTTGTACTATCAGCTCGCGAAGCTCAGCGGGATCCATCTGATATGCTGGAGTAGGTATTAGTGTCATCCTAGGGTACACGTCAATGTAGAAGTCCACCTCTCTTTGAGGAGGTAGTCCTGAAACATCATCAGGGAAAACATCAGTGTACTGGTCCACCACTACAGGATAGATCAGACTCTCCACATAAACTGATCCTAGGGCAAGGAAGGACAACTGATGAGTGATCGGCTGCACCCTCCTCAGAGCAAGTATGTCATGTTCTACAAAGGCACCCTCCTCGCTGGTGAAGGTGAACTTGATCCCATCAATGCGGACACACTACACCTTGCACCTAATATAGTCAATCTGAGCTTGGAATATAGATAACCAATCCGTACCCAAGATAGCGGCATAAGGCCTCGATGCCGCTACGAGGAGATCCTAGTTGTAGCTCTCACCTCCTACAGTAAGCACACACTGCCGGCACCAGTGCTTAATCGTCGAGTCTGGTCTCTTTGGAGTCTCTAGCAAAAGGATCGAGCCAACGGCTCCATCAAAATCTCCAAACTCCATACGAGGGCAGTGGAAATGAATGAGTGGCTGGCACATTTGTCTATAAGAATTTCAACTATGGTGGAGTAGACACAGATCATACCTCGGATCATCTCTGGAGTGTCGTGATTATTGGACTCAGCTACTTGGAGATGAGCTCTCCCATATCAACCTGCTCCGTGTGGTTTGGGTGGACCTCCTGATGGTGGTGGCGATACCACCTCGAAACATCTCCCACCTCCAGTTGCTCAACCAGCTCCTCTTCCATGTCTGCCTTCTCCCTGTGGACCGCCTCAATCGAATATATATCTCTGCCTCGGTGGTCCTTCGACCATCTGTTGATCATCCATACGACGGTTCGGACAGTCACAAGCCATGTGACCCTCCCTGCCACATGTGAAACACTGCATGTTCCTCACATGAATGGAACTGTCTCGTGTGCCCCTGCACAACCCAACCCGTGTCCTGAGGTTGTCCACCAGATGTTCTGGTCCACTTAGACCTCTGCTACATCTGTCTGCTGCCTACTGCAGAAGACTCCGCTCCGTGATGCCCAGTGGTTGGTCTCACTGCTGGTTACTGCTCAGCAAGGAAACTCTTCTCTAAGAGGGATCACTCCAACACCCCTGCTTGCGTCGGGATGCTGAGGGATATCATCGAAGATCTTATATCTCTCCTAAGCCCATGCTCGAAGGTCTGGGCCCTGAATAATGGGTCTCATACCATATCTATGGAGTAGCTAGAGAGGTTAGTAAACCTCACTCAGTACTGACCTACCGTCATACTACCCTGTTGTAGATGCAGTAGCTCCTGGATCTGCACCGCACGTAGGGTGGCTGGGACAAACTCCGCCCGAAACAGGCTCTCGAAGTCTACCTAGAGAGTTGTCACCTTGTCATGCACCTGAAGAATCAGGCTCCACCATCTGCCTGTTGTATCCTGAAGGAGACTCCTGGAAAGGATCACCATGACGTCTTATGGTGTCCCAACTAGCATGAAGTCTCTCACCACAACCTCCAGTCAATCCTCAGCTGCCTGTGGGTCTGTCTCTCCCCTGAACCTGGGTAGCCTCTAGCACTGAAAATGGTGCAACACGCTCACGCGGCATGCACTCTCTGCTGCTGGGGCTGGTGGTATCGGTGGCCCAATGGGTAGTGATACCGCTAGTGCCTCTGCTGTAATAGGGCCCCACACTGAGGCCTCGTCACTCAGTGGGCTGCCATCTCGTACCACTCTTGGATCCCTGGATAGCTATCTGCGTAGAGGCATCATGAAAGGAAACAGGTGCGCCACGGTCAATAAGTTATACCTTGTGAGCTGACTCAAAGAGATCACAATGAAAACTCTTGAAACACACATACAATCAGTGTTTTCGTGTACTGAGTCAGAAATCATAGTTCAGGATCCTGGTTTATGGATATGTTGGCCACCTCACCAACACTAGACTCCCTGACATAAAAAGCACACTCAGTACCCTTAACAATTTTGCCTCACAGAAAGAAATATCAGAGTCCTATGTTCTGCGGTAGAACTGACTCCTATGATACCAATTTTCCACCACCAGACCACTGGGGCCCGTGTTGTGATGACCCCAAGCCCACCTTCTATAGGCCAGGGGCTGGCGACTAGCACCAAAGGTGTAAAATCACTAATAACTAGGAAGTAATTGCATTTATATACTGAAAACACACGCAACAGAGTAAGATCTGTAAGTAAACACTAAGTAAAGCTGTATACAAAAGAAGTGCTAGAAAGTCAAAGGGGCTGAAAATAGAAGTCCAAATGTAAAGTACAAGTACAACTAAATAGTTAAAAACAACTGAATGGTGGATGTAGCTCCTAGATAGTCCACCATGGATCCTACCAGAACGGTAGGTACAGAATGCCTCCTCATCACTCCACATCCATCAGACTCCTCTGTGCACCATCTCGTCGTAAGGTCCTCTTCCTGGTACCGTACAATCCTAGCGCTCTCAGCATCCATCAGTGTTGTCCGTCGTCTACTTCCAACACAACGAGGTGCAGGCACAGCCCATGCAGGGGCGAGTATAACAATATTCATTAGGGACCCCGAGACCCTCATGGTATAAAAAAATCCAACAAGGTTAAACCAATGAGTATGAAATCAACAGATTGTCATTACTTATGTATATTCCCATACATATACCTATGTTATCGAGTAACCCATCTCAATCATGTGGAAACCACAGAAGTTACTGACTCATCACACACAGGTAAACAACATTTGAAGAGTGATAGAGATAATTAGATGTAGTCATTAAATCAACTAATATGTTGGACCCACATAGGATCTAGGACTAGTAGTTGGAACTGTCGGACCCACACAGGATCCAGGAACAATAGTTAGAGTTGTCGGACCCACATAGGATCCAGGACCAGCTAAGCTGTCGGACCCACACAGGATCCACGACAAGATATTCTGCCTGACCCACACAAGATCCAGGAATATAAGTCAAAACTGTCGGACACACGTAGGATCCTGGAATAGAAGTCAGAACTGTCGGACCCACACAAGATCCTGGAACAGTCGTTAGGGTGCAGCCAGCCGTAGGGTTTCCACAATGTATGCTTTATTGCTGGAGGATTTTCACATCCATCCAAGTTTCAATACCTCAAATTTCACCAATTCCCACAAATAAGTATTACAAAGGTCCATCTCGTCATAGGGGTCTCAATGCAACAGACGACGCGTCGACCGGACACTTTGTATATGAGTTATTAGCATTTCTGTTCCGAGGGCCCGGTTGAATTTTAGGTTCAATCCAACCTGACCGTACCTCAATTGTGTCCAAAACTCATGTGGGGTATTCCAAAAGAACCTTCTTTCTACAATATTTCCATCACCACAAACGGTTCATCGATCGGACACCCGTAGCCCATGTTATGGGCGAAAAGATGAATTCGGGTCAAATGGGTCCAGACGGGGGGTCCGACCTGGTCTGCGGGTCTGACCCAGTTTGTAGTTCCAACATAGCCCGAGAGGGAGCCTCGGCCCACAAGGGGAATCCCAGCCCTCTGGTGTGGCCCGGCCCACGTTGGCGGCCCGGCCCACACTGGGTTCGTCCCGACGGCCCGCAGGGGTCCCCCTAAGCCATGTCCAGGGGGAAAGTCGTGTGCCCCCTGGAATTCCCAAAAGGCATAGCCATTCAGGTGGGACCCATACCAGCACTATGTGGCGCCCGTCCCAACAACGTGGGGCCCAGAAGGGTCCCACTTCTCCTCGTTGGCCGAGCGGCCATCCGCTCGCTCTCCACAGGCGGCCGGCCCAGCCGACCGCCTCTGCTTCTCCGTCGCATCCCGCCCTGGTCGCGGCTGCTTTCCTCCGCACGGCGCGATGGTTCTGCGCCGCTCTGGTGGCCTGGAGGCTGCCCGTGTACACTGCCACGAACTAATTTTTCTATGTGTCACGACTTTGTCTCGCCCTTCTAGAGACATAGTGGCCTTGCGTCGTTGGTTTCCTTTGCAGCCGGTTTCCTTTGCAGCCAGTTTCCTTCGTGGTCGGTCATCGTTTCTCTGCTAACATCATCAACAAATAAGTAAAAATGAAGGGGGAGGATCAGGCCATGTTTGTGCGGCCCGAGCCCATCACTTTATGGTGATATCAATCAGAAAAACATTACCCAAGATTGAATGACGTAGAACAGAAACAAATTCAATATCAAATCCCCTACCTCGTATCGATGATCATTGACGAAGACATGCAAAGCAAATTTCGATTTGATGTTGTCAAGAAATAAAAAGCTGAGGATTGTTTCACTGGAATTCTTCAAGGACGACGCTCCCTCCTTTTTTCCAGTTGACGAAGGAAAGAGGTGTCTGTCGTTGGCGGATGAAGCGTTCTTTATTGGAGAGTTCATTCCTCCTTGGCGTTCTTTCTCCAAGAGCTCCTCCTTTCCTCTAAGACCCAAAGTGAATATTCCAAACAAATAATAGTTTGAAATCATATTAATTTGTTGGAAAAATATTCAAAAAGGAAGCTAACAATTAATTTAGGGATCTAATAATTAATTCTTCTGTGTAGGTATAAAATTAATTAAGTTAGTTCTAAAGGTTCTAAGGGTGGTGGTGGCACCATAAATGGGGAGGTCAAGGGGTTTCATCCTTGGGTGGTCCCCACCACTTTAATTGTTAAGAGTAGTTTAGACCATGAGTGAGCCACACCACCATAACCTCTCATGGGAGGTTATGGTGTGGTGGACCCCACCTCTAACCTCATCTTAGAGGTTTTAACCACCAAGAATAAAAATTAAGTCAATAAATTATTTTTATTTAATTTAAATCATATAAACCCCAAAACTAACTTTTATTCCCGACTATCTGTCGTCGAGGTGAAAGTTTTCTTAAGAGAATACTGACGATGAGAGTTAAACGGTACCATTGGATTTCAATTCCACGCACCGATTCAAAAGTTATAAAATCCCGCTCGTACGTTTACTGAACGTACCCGAAAAAAACATCAGAAATTGATTCCAGGCACACCGGGCCTCGTAATCAAGCGCCGTAAATTTTCACGGACTCATAAAATTCCCATGTATTTTTTTTAAAAAAATTCCACAGGATTTTCGAGTCTTTACACCAAAATATCTCACTTCAAACCTACAGAGGTGAATCTGATTTGTGGGGATTCCATCGATCTACAACATTTTAGGCCAACCTAGGACATGGTCCTCGTGATCCACATTTTTTCCTTATTAAATAAAAATATAATGATGATGATTATTGTAGTCAAGTGAACAGGTGAACAACCACGTGATATAATAGTTGACCACACAACATGTTGATGAAGTGGCCAAATGATTGCGGTTCAAAACCTCTTTTGTGGAGAAGAATGAAGGTAATATTTTCTCAATGAAATTGTTATTCCCTGTTTCATGTATTTATGTAAGGATTTAACAAGTAGTAAATAGTCCATGTATAGGTCATTACAAATTCAATGAGAAGGTAATGTGAAGGTTGGTCTATTCAATATATCCATATGATTGGTTATTTTTCTATACATATATGTGTAACTCATTAATTCTAGAGGAAATATAAGGGTAAATATATGTATTTTTAATGGTAATACATTAGATCTGTAATGGTTAGATACAATTTTTTAGTGGTCAGATAAAGCATACACAACCTATATAATCACATTTTAAGGTCTATGTATTGTTAAAATTAATTTATATAATCATAAATCTGAGTATTTCATTGATGAATATGGTTGATTGTATATAAAAAATGAGAAGTAATATGATATATTGAATAAATTATTTTTCTTGTAGAAATATTCATGCATGAAACATCAAAATATTATTATTACATAAGAATGGATATTGAGGATCAATTTATACTAATGAAAAACATCAAATTACAGATGATGTTATAAGAATATAGATTTTTTTTGTCAAATAATGATTGTGATCAAGGTCATCGTGGAAATAGATACATTATTCCATAAAGATGGATATTTTTAATATCATAATGTTTCATTATTTTTGGATAATATATAAGAATAGATATTTAAATATCAAAAAATATAAGGATGTGTCTTAAGTATGTTTAAACATAACTCTTTACTTGATATAAGTAAGGAAATACATGATCAAAATGGATGACTTATAACTTCCATTAATCATTGATTTTCAGAAAAATATTATGGAAATATTATTCTAAATATTACTTAGTCAAAATTTATTTGGAAGATAAGATATGTTGAATGAATCGTGATACTGAAAAACCCATATAGGTTATTCATAGTTCATCAAAGAAGAAATTATAGATAGAAGGCATAATAATAAATTTCTGAGGCATACTGTTGTACTATAAAATAATGACAGAAAAAAGAAGTTTTTCTCAAATTGATGTTTGGAAAGATAAATTAATATATTAACAATATTAAAAACATGGAATCTATGAAATACGTCTTAATAATTTAAAAACTCTTATGACTGGCACTACTATGTGAGATTCACTTCCACTATCGAGACACTAGGGATTATCACAAGTTAATGGTTATCTCGATATTGTAGTAATCCAAAAGATTATTTTTAGAGGATAGTTTTGCAATGGTTATATCTAGATCATGATATAGACTAAATTGTCTTATTGATTAATAAACCCTATAAAATATATTGTGATTTGTCTATTTGTAATTGTGGGTGTGTTTAATAATGAAATATTATGATTCCTAATAGTAATGAAGGTTGTATTAAAGGGGAAAAGAAATATTAATCACTGATTCACCCATAGTCATTTCATCAATATCGTGGTCTTCATTTAACCCAATAGGGGTACCAACATAATGTAGTATAACATTATAGACCACAGGATAAGATCCCATAGTCCCCTTCTTCTAGATATGTGTGATGGATTGAGAATATATTTATTTGTTTTAGATCATACAAAATATTGAGTTACCTAGTTGCCTTATGGGTATATTTTTTCTGTATTAGATGAATGTTCTTCCCTCATTAGCACAAAATATATGGATGAGTATATTATGGAAACATACTTAAATATAGTTCTGTAATGATAGTACCTGTATATTGGTACCTAATAAGTGGTATGAATTACATTTCATCCCATATATCAATTTTGAATAACATTTTTTCAATCAAATTATTATATAATTATGTGTTTATGGTTATTTAATTGGATTTTATAGCCATTGATAGATAGGATTTGACACTAATATATTGAATAATATAGAGGATGTTTATGATTGTTATTTTTATTATAATGTGGATCAATGTACTATATAAGAACCTTAACCACATTCTATAATCCAAGGATATAGTGTAATTATGCTAACATAATTTTGGTCGTTAATGGGTGTGATATATAAATAGGTTGTGTTCATGAGGGGAAATCCTAGAAAATTTAAATCTAGTGTGGGCGAGTTTTAATCCACATAATCATCATGATATATATTTTTTTGTTGATATGATCTATTCCTTATGATTTTACATTAATAGATTATTTATATTATAAAATTTTTATTAATGGTATACTAAATGGTGCATGATTTGGTAATGGGTTTGGGGTTCGTTCTATCTATTGTTGCCATATTTTAATGGAAATTTGGGTTAGGAACCACAAAAACCACATATGTGTGTTATATGATAGATCATATATTTCAGGATGGGTTGTATTTCATTCAATTATTTGGGTATCATGTTATATATTGAAACTAAAGTAAAACTATGGGTACAAGTATTTGAAATGGTGTAGGTTTCATGTAACTATCACTAGATGAATGTAATGGTTGGGAATTCATATTTTTCACCAATTTATATTCTACTATGGAATGGGTATATAGGTTGTGTTCGGTGCATTTTAGATGAATTCAATGGATGGTTTTAATGGAAAGAAACATTCTAATACATAGATTTATAATATTATATAGAATCAATTTGAGGTTTCATTCCAAATCATTGCAATAATGGTATGCGAATTTATCAAGAGTGGGAACACTTCAGGACATTGGTATTGATATGTAATATGTTTAGACTCAACACTATCACTAGAAAAATTTAGTATGGTCATGTCATAAATAAGAATTGATGAAATTTTATTTTATGAGGATTTAATTTCTACATCATGAAACATGTGTCATAAATGATATATAATGGATATGCCGAAAGACCTATTTTTATTGGATTACTGGGTTGAACAAACACATTCATTGGTATACCCATTCACTTTCCCACTAAATAATATTTCATGATTTCTAGAATATGTGTGATAAAAACCTAATTTTGGATATATGAGATCGATATCATTGGTGGTGTCAATAGATGGGATCATGTAGGGGCACATGGTGGTCTAGAGATTATTTATATATTTCATTATTTTATTATGGAATTTTTATAAATTGACATTGAAATGAATGAGGAGTTGTGATTATTTTGATTATTATTTAATGGTTGGATTATATATTAATTGCATTGTGGCCTTTAATAGATACGAAATATAGTGTCATGAATTTGGTTATCCTAAAACAATGAATGGTAAAGTGGATTCCCATGAATAACTAATGATACTGTGTTATTAAACTGTGATTATTTAGGATCATATGATACTTTGAATTGTTAATTTGATATTGTGGAGTTTGTAGTGTGTTGGAACACAATATCCATTTGGTAATGATCATGTTTGTGATTATTGAGTAAAATTAATCAAGACAAAATGAATAAAAAGGGACTATCAATCCAAGGTATCATTATTCCATGGATCAAGGAATTGGATTCCATCCTTTTTAAGGATTAAATGTGGGATCAAGTTTGTTAGTAATTAGAAAATGGTGGATACATAAAATTTTCATGACCAATGTTACCAGTAAAGGATTAGTTGGGAGACCACTATTGGTTGCATGTGAGTAAGAATATCATTTGGAGATTATTTTTATTATTATAGTTGGGGTGAAATTTTTGGGGTCTAAACAGGGTGATGGTTCTAGTTTCATTCTAGTACATCAGTACATGTTTTCTATTTACTCCTAGTTATAGGAAAAAACACAGATATAGGTATCAGGTTGTGATATGGAATTAAAATAAGTAATTTAATTAACATCCAAATAAAGTAACATTGGATATAATCTATTATAATGACTATGAATGTGTATTGATAAAAGACGTGAAGAGTGACTTGATATATAGAATGTTGTTGCCTATGGATAGCATGCTAACATATACAATGAATAAAGGCCTTGTGTTATTGATATTTTCATAGGAATGAGACATTATATTAAATGAGAATAGTATAGTGATGATCAGATGTAACATTTAGTGAAATATGGTAGGGTAAACACCAGTGATGCCATTAAATGGTTTACATGGTCTATGGTATGAGAATTAATGATTTTAATTGGTAGTATGGAACCGTTGTGTTGTTAGGGAAGCTATTTGGTCCCATGATTCACATGTATATGGGTTTCAAGAATGTATTTTATAGATGGATAGAAGCTCAAATTTTACTTGCACGATTAAGGATGATGGTTCACATATGGTCCGAAATACATTATTCTAGGAATGGTCAGTGTTATAACTGAATAAGAGGAGAGGAAAATTAATTTTTAACCGGTGGGGCTTGTTTTGGTGTAGTTTCAACTAGTAAATCACTAGTGGATGAAACATGGAGACTTATTAGGGGGTATAATAATTATAGTGGGTATTTTTAGATTACCTCTTCCATTATAGGATGTTGAATTTAGAGGAAATTTGATATTTTGGGCATACGGTGTGTAATGATTTGGGAATTATGTTTCAAATCAAGAATGGTTGGAGTTGTAACATCTCTACCATTTTTTTCTATATGTCTTCAAAAGCCCAGAATGTGTCTTCAATGATAATGTGAGTGTTGAAATAGGGTTTGGGTGTCCCTACATAAGATTTATACAATATGAGATAGATGAAATCATAACTATAGGTTACTGTAGTGTGGTAGGAATTTTATTAGATTATATTTTTAAAGGATTGTAGAGGGTGAAGCTCTAGAGGAAGGAGATCATATCATAATCCCTTTTTGTATGAAGAAATTTTTAGAATCCATGAGGGATCATGTTATATCATGGGGTACTATGTTCTGATGGGTTCTCTTAGGGGAGGGATATTTCTATATTCAGTAGATTGAATTTTTAAAAGTGGATAACATTCTGTAGTATTAGGTTTATCTATGTGGTAGGTTACACCTTGTCTTTAAGTAGAGGTGTTATTGTGACCTTGTGTGGGATTATATTTTTTTTATTTGGGATAACACATTCTATAGTAAAAGGAATTATGGAACGGTGAAGTATACATAGGTTTAAACTCTAAACCATTTTAAGAATTATTGTTGGCTTTATCATTAAAATTATTACATGGGTGGCTAGTTTCATAATTGGGACCCACACTTTTTATACATATATATAACATCTTAATAATTTAATGTTCATTATATAATATAATGATCCATTCTTGAATAATATATGTACAATTCCTTTTGAAACATGGATACATAAATAATGATTCCATAAGTGAACATCATTATATCAAAATATGGTCTTTATAAATATCAATCGTCAACGACATTTCATACATAATACCATTCTTCATAACAAAAGAAAATTATATATAATAAAGGATGAGATAGGAATTTTAGTAATGAAAAGAACGAGTGATATCAATTATTATATAGTCATAACTAGAGCATAGAGATATGAGAATATAATCATAACATTTGATAACTATATCCTCGTTATCATAGATCATAATTTGAGTCACTTAAAAAATCATCATAGTTAATAAGACCCACGTCATAATGGAAAACATTGATCATTATCTATGAGGGTATAAAATAGAAATTGGACTATGGAAATTAATTATCTTATTAAACTATGATCACGTATAAAATGAAACAGGATCACACATTTAGATAAGAACATAAATTTAAGACCTCACATAAACATTTATATAAGAAAATCTGGTCGACATATAATCTTATGGACATGAAATCAAGTCCATGCATAAAATTATGGGAAATATTCCAGGTCAATTTGTAATATTATGGACGTTAAAACCAATTCCATGATTGTAATTTCTATCATAAAATGAAATTTAATGCGTAACATATTTACCTTAATAGCTATCCATGTTTTTGTAATTTATTGGGGGGGGGGTATATAACTTTTTTCCTAACCATAACAAAATAAAAATTATATACATGAGTTATATAATTTCATTAAACATTCATCATATCATAACCTATGTGTATTTTTTAAGAATATATTTAATGGATTAGTTAAAATATTTTCAATAACAAATTTCTCCTAAATTATGGATAGACTAGGAGGTGGTGTGACCTTTTATTAGTGAATGAGTGAACACACCTTAAAATTTTCAAAAATAATCCTAAATGATAACATCATTGTAAAGAGAACTACTTAGATAGTGAATTTCATTATATGGTAGAATTGGATAAATTCAAAATATGGATATGACATATGATTTATATAATTTTTATTTTCATATGTATCATTATATTTTTTTATAACACCTTAGTAAATTTTTTTTTACTATAACTACAATAATTAATTGTTATTGTGTTTATTATTCATTAAGACCAAACATTTTGTGGAAATTATTAACTAATATTAATTCTTATAATTGAGAACATAGGATCCTTATTTCAAAATTTAATTCATAGAGTTCATAGAACTAAATTTAAAATTAAACTAGCAAGAATTATGAAAATGTTGTTTTCCAAAAAAAACATTTTCCTTAGAAAACAAAATTATATCAAAATTCATCATAAAATGGATTTAAATGATCTATATTAGATTAATAAAAATATTGTTGACATTATTTTACTTTTAGAATAATATTATAATAATTTTATGATTGTTAATTATGTTAAATAAAATAAAAATTCTTAATAAAAGAACATTATTTTTCACAAATATTAAAAAAATTAAACATTTCATAAAATTCTTAAAATTTAACTACATGATGAATTTGATTTTGTGATTTTGAAAATAAATTTCTTTTTTCAAATAAATATCACAAAATTGTAAATATTTTATTTTTAAAATATGAACAAAATTCATGAAACTAAATTTTTGGAAAATTCCATTTTTTATAATAAAATTGAATTTATTCTTATCTCATGCTAAGAAAAAATATTAGATGACGGATAAATCTAATTTTTGAAAATATTATGTATAATTTGTTTAATAATTATTATCAAATAGAGATTAATTATTTTTTATGATAAAAACACACTTCCTACAAAAAATAGTATTTTAAAACATATTTCTTTTACTTTCAAATGATTTTTATTTTATTATATAATGTATTAATAAAAATTATTTAATTTTATAGTTTTGTAGACCATAATTTTTTCATAGTTTTATTAGTATTATTCATACTTTTTAATCAACGGGTATGTTGATATCTTTTACATTAAATAATAATGTTTTCATAGTATATCATAGTTTATTTAGAATTGTGTTGGTGTGTATGACAAGTTATTATTGATATTAATTTCTTAGAGGAGAATTATTATCTAAATTCATAAGTACTTACTTGAAAATTAGTTCACATGTATTATTCTTTTAGACATAGATAGTGGGGGGGGGGGGGGGGACAGTGTGGCACAATTGAATAGTGTTTCACCAAGAAGCCTAGACCAAAGTGATGGAACTGAACCATGATTGGAAGGATTGAACCACATAATAACCCAGTTATAGGAGGTATGGTATTTGGATATGTTTGATGTAGGGTGTTATGCCATGTCTTTTGAATCCAACACATCATGGAAATCATGATTGGGGCATTGTGCCCTAATCATAATGATCACACTACTGAGCTTGTAATGAGTATTTATATTAAAATTAATTAAATTAAATTTAAATACTATAAAATTCATTTTAAAAATGTTATATGAATTATTTATAGGTATGAATTCCCATAACCCTTAATTTTTATATGTTTTCTCTTCCTAATAGAATATCTCTATCATTGTTTTATAAATTTTAGGTTAGTTTATCATATGTGGTGTATAGAGTTAATTATATTATGTTAAATCGATCAATTTAATGACTCTTATATTTTTTAAAATTATACCTACTATATCCCCAAATTTATGGATTTTAATTGATTTTGGGAACCCCACCGATTATAGATGATTCAACTTGTGATATTTTGTTGATTGTCCTTCCTGGGGATTAAGGTAGGAATTCTCTTAACATTCTACCTTTGTATTATACATTTTTTCATGTGATATGTGATATATTGTCTAGCCTTATGAGAAAGAAAATATAGTGGTATATATGTTTAGGATATACATTGGGACATTAATTCTCATACACCGATGAATTGGTATCTTATGTAATTTAGCTTGAACTAATGTTTGAGACAAGTTTTGTATAAACCTTATATAGGTATGAACATGTTTTAATAAAATATAATAGACAATGTGATAGTTTCCCTTATTCACATATATGTTTGGGAGTGTTATTCATTATGAATGGTTGGATAGGGGTAGTACATATAGAAAATTGAAATACCTTATAGCCTCATGGATAGCTATTTAAAGCATGGGGATACTATTCCTACCTTCTCTCCATGTAGTATATGGGTGATTATATATTTGACATATGCTTATTTATATTATGGATGTGAGAAGATGGAAGTAGTGAACCTTTGAAGAAAGATGGATGATATCCCAACCATTTTTTAATTTTCCATACTATGTTATTAAATATTTTTAAATTTTAATGTGAGTGTTTTTAGGTAAAGCGATTCTATTCCAATTGAGTGAAAGAATTTTTCCCAAGAATATAGAAATTGACTTAGATAATATATGATTTTTTTATCAATTATAATGAATCTTAGTCAATAGTTTTTGTTTCATGGCTTTAGTCTATCATTTGATGGACTAGGGTTATTATCCTAGCATAGTGGTATCCTTTCATGCTTGGAATATTAAAATATTTTTTTTATTGAGAGGATGAAATAAAGTAATTATATTGAGTTTGGGTGAGTTTATATATAAGCCCCCATCCTTAAACCTTACTTCATCTTGAGTTATTATAAGATTACACATTGAGGATCTTTTCAGGTTTAGAGTTTTAGAGAATTAGATCATGAAACATGCATTACATTCCACATTTAAACAAAGTGGTTACATAAAAGACATTATTCATTCATCCCATCAATGGAAACATATTTAAAATAAAACATGGATTCTTTCTTGACTCATCCTTGACACTATCATCACATCATGTACCTTTCCCTGACCTGTGAAAAACATTTCAAAAACGTGGGATGAGCATAAAAAGCTCAGTAAGGGTTATAAAAATATGTAAAGGAAACATGAGTTCATATATACATAAGAATGAAATCATACTTTACACATAAAACATAGGAACTTTAACATACCTCATCAATCATGAATAAAAAATTGAAATCATATGACATAAAAGGTAACTTGAGGGATTCATAACATTCTTACATAGGGAGTAACCCTCTTGGTTACGTTTTGGAATACCCATCACAGTATATTACCTAAATCTCTTCGGAGAAACCTTAATGTTTCACTCCTTCGTGTTTCCCATTGCATTGGAGAGCTATATCGGGCTCACCTGCCCTTAGTTTATCACAGAACCACCCGTCTTCATAATAATGCCCAAGAACCTCAACATAATCTTATCACATAAATCACGCATAAAGGAAACATAACATGTCCACCTTTCAATCACAAGATATCAATACAACACATTAATATATAAACATTATGGAAACCATTTTAAATACCAAAATAAAAGAAAAGTAAAACATGGTATTTATTTTTCTTTAAAAAAAGGTATGGCTTGTAGAGGAAGCCGAAACTCAAATAATGGTCACGGTAGTGGAGAAGTCGTTCTCGCCGCATACGTACGACAAAAACATTCCCTTTTTTCGTTTAGTAAATGCTTCGTATAAAAAAGATTCTTTCTGAATAAACGTAAAAGTCAAAGGGGTTTATACACCGTATAAAAGGCGGTTGTGTATAAAACAAAATATGCCTCAATGAAAGGATATTGAGACGAAGTCCCTTACAAAGACGATATACTTGGTTTAAGGATAAATAAATTACATAATTATGTGTGAAAAATGAATACACCAAATATAAGTGGATATTAACTGTAAAATAATCAAATTTCATTCACACATATTCAAAGGATGACATATTCAATAACTACATGTTGAACCCAATGAAATCAAAATTGCGTTAAGAAATTCCCTTAATAGCCTAACGGTGTCACATCAAATAAAGGTATCTCATAACTTGGAGATAAAATTTACATCAATAAGGATATATGAGAACATATACCAACATAAAAATATGTAAATTAAAAGGCCCATCAAAAGAAGTCTTTTAAAAATAGGAGGGTGAAAAGTTCCCTTACCGACATGGGTATCTTTCGAAACATACGCCCCGTGAAAGAATGACTATAAAATATTGATATATATACTCATAAATGAAATAATATTACACAATGAGTAAAATAATGGTCAGTACAAAAACCACTCAATGGAAATTGTGGAAAATGTATCATAAATATCACAAGAATAAAAGTGAGATGAAAAATCCCTTACGAAAACTCGGCAGCCTAACGACGCCACTTAAAACTTCAAAAAATGGATTGATTAGATCGAATAGGGTATCTCATCACATTACAATAAAATGCACAGCTAGAGGAATATAAAATAACATCACCCATCATAAAAAAAGGAGCTTAAAAGAAGTGACATAAAGGAGGGTACTTAAAGAGAAAGAGAGAGTTTAGATCTCTTACAAAAATTCGGCAGCCTAACGGCGCCACTCAAAACATCCAAAATGGATTGATGAGAGGAAATAGGGTCTATCATCATATGAACATAATAAGTACAGTAGGATTAATATAAAATAACATCTCAATCATAATAAAGATGATCTTAAAAGGAATGACAAAAAAGAGTGTACTTAAAAAGAAAGAGAGGTGTAGAATCTCTTACCTCAAGTCCAACTTGTCTTGTTCGTTTCTTTATATTCCTGAATAATAAACATTGGTCAATTAATAATTGCCTATGTACCTAATTTATAGATTATTATTCAATTCATATCACATATTATAATGTTATAATAATTGTTTAATAATGTTAGTTCATATCAGACGTTTTTGCCGATGTTTGGTACATGAGTCATAAATGAACATGTTTGGAAAACGATTCCCATGTAGTTATAAGTAAATAATTTCCAGAATATTATTAATGATTAAAATATCATATATATCCATAAAATATTAATTTTATACTATTCCATATCATTTGGAGATAAAAAAACGAAATGAACCGTTCATGGAGAGGGTAGGTCGTACGTACGCATGAACGCTACTTTCATTTTTTTTCATATTAATGGAATTAAAACAAAATGAGATATATATATATATATATGTTATAATTACATAATGATATCCATAATTTAGATTTAATATATTACATATATATCCATTATAAATATGTACTTATAATACTACATAACATTTTGAGATAAGAAATGAAATGTACCGTTCATGGAGACGGTAAGCCGTACGTACGCATGGACACTACTTCCATTTCAATTTCATATTTAATGGAATTAAAACATAATGATACATAATATTATTTAAATTCCAGTATGGTATCATAAATAATATCATTAAATATATCCTTTATACGTACCACATATGGTATTAATGAATCAAATCACTTTGAGGGGGCGGTAGTCCACACATCCTTAAATGAAGATATCACATTTACCCATAATGGAAACCATAAAGGTATGCCAAAAATGAAAAATACAGAATATTAAGGAAAACATAAACATATTATATATCATATATAAATATAGTGTCATCTTGAAGGCCACCTTTGGAGGTGTTAAAAGAATTTTGAAAAATCATCGTTTCGAGAGGCATAAATTCTCCATCCACGGAAACAGTATGTTCGTTAACCATTAGATGTAGGTGTGTGTAAGTGAATCTCGAATCCTTATTATAACAACATCCTAGTATATTGAGGATACTGTAGTTATTACAAAAGAAATGAATAAAAAGAGTTTAGGGGGTTGGAGAAGCAAAATAAAACAAAATGACTCAAAAGAAGACATTACCTTAAAATCCGGTAACTCCCTTTGGTTTGAGCTCAAAGGCTTCCTTGGGAAGACTTCTGCCCAAAGTGAGGCTTCAAGGAGTAATAGAGGGATGTGGAGAGCCAAAATGGGCAGGGTTTGGCCGAGCCAAGGGCTTTGGGAGTGTGGGTAATGAGGTAGAGGTGGGGGCCTTTTATAAGAGGAGAGGAGGGGCACTCTTGGAAAGTAAAGATAAGTTACTTTATTTTAAAATGAGTTTCGGATTAAAAATGTCCCACATTGATATAATTCGAGGATAAGGTGAAAAGGGTTTGAAATCCACTCATCAAATTGGTTTTTACAATGATTAGATTTTAGATATTACATTATCTTTCCATTTTATTTAAATCGTTAAATAATGAGGTGATCGCTGCATCATCATGATGTCATAAATAATTTAATTTATTTAATGTCTAAAAAATATAAAAAAATAATATAATCTAGAAAATATTTTTATCTTTCCAATGACTATTTATAGTCAAAAATATGACTTGTATAAACCCATATAAAAATTGTTTTAGTAAAACATCTCATGTTTGTGTAATTTTTTCATTAACATTAAATAAAAAGATATTTATGTCATTTTTCAACCAAAGTGGCTCCATGGGGTCCCCAAGTTGACCCATGGATTTTATTGGTCGCCCATGACACATAAAATGAGGGAAGTACATGTTTCTAGGTCATTTAATTTTATTAAAACATTATTATTACCATAAACTACACTAATTACCTCTAATCACGATTAAAAACTTAATAAGTTACTATTCACCAAAAAATTATATTTATCCCATTGAACCAGATTTTACATCCTAATGACAACCATGTATGTTGGAGTTTTGAAATTAAAAACACAAAGATGAAAAAATTTCATTTAAACAGAAAAATCAGTTTTTATAAGTACCACTTAGTGGTTTCAATATTCATCAAAAATTGATGTTTTTCACAAAAATCCAAAAAATTCACCCTAAGCTATATTTGATATTCCGAATTCAAAAATGAAGTCTATTTTAAAAAATTAAAAACATATAAGCCACATTAATTAATTTAATAATTAATTCACGTTGTCAGAGCAAATAGCGTGTTTTTATGAATCAATAAGTATCAAAAGATTGACACTAGTATAAGTCTGATTTAAAAGTGAAATTAATTACAACGACCACTATTGGATTTAATGGTAAAAATATATTCTAATTTCACTTTAAAACCAACTCAAAAGATAATCTAATCATATAAATAATGTAGATTAAAAAAAGGTTATGAATTAAAATACAACATTTTACACTATTCATTAGAAAAATGAACTTTATCGGAAAGATACCAAAAATTTACACAAAGTAAATTTTGATGTCCCAATTCTTAAGAATAGTTTTATTTGATCCAATAGAATGTATAAATGTGATAAAAACTATATTTAATGACGGTTCTCCATCAAAAGGTGATAAGTGAGCCTTTAGTGAAAACTAGGGCATATACGCCTAAAATTGAATTCTTTCCGAATTTTAAACCTTTATATTTTATTGGATAAATGTAAAAACATGTAAAAACATATATAATCATATTTTATTTATTTCTATCCATTCCCGCCAATACAATGGCTACATGTTAACTACAATTTAAAATAATTTTATTTTATTATTAGAGTGAAACATAAGATTCCCAAGAAACTCGTTGTTGCGTGTTGGGAATGCCATCGAGCATAGCGTCCCCTTTAAAGTTATATCAATATTTTATTCACAAATATGAATAAATATAAAAATGTCATATTCTTTATTCACCTGGTGTGTTACATTATAACCCATGATCCCCTCTTTATATAAATATATTTGTTGATTTCTTCTTCATTTTTATTTGTCTAATTTTTTAAATTATTTAATTTTTTTGAATGCTTATTTTTTATGTACAAAATAGTTATATATTCTGTAAGGACATAGAAATTCATAAAAACTATTGTTGTGATATGAATTGGATACATTAGATTGGAACTATTCCAAAAAAATGTGTGATATATAATGAATCAAGTTAGTGGTATGTGTTAGGATACATTTAAAAAATCGGGATCTTATTCTACTAGTAGGATAAGCATTCCTTCCATGGGTATGTGGATACAAGTTTACTTGGATTCCACTGAAACTCTCACTAGAGAGATATTTTTGTTCGTTAATCATATTAACCATGGATATACATTTAACGAATCAATATATTAGAAAATTTAAAATACATCTTATGTTTTATAAATAGAGAAACACGTTTTTCTATTAGTAAAATAACCAAATCATATTTATATGGAATTATTAATAATGCTATAATAAATACTAAAATAATGAATTTATAATATTTATTACCAATAGAAGGTAAATAATTAATAGGAGATAATATTGAATTTTTTCTTAAAATAATATTGATTTTTACTATATTTTAAATTTTTATTTCACACTATTAATTAAAAAGATTATACATTTTATTATTATGATGCAATTTTTTTCTAAATTCCTCACAAAAAAATTATCCTATTAACTAATTTTATTCATTTTTCTATTTTTATAACTTTTTAGGACAATAAAAAAAATATTGGCATCGCTAATACCATAACATTTAGATGACATGTAAGTTTGAGAAGTAATATTTTATATAGAAATTATATATTAATAGATTAAAATATAACATTAAAAAAATATTATTTTAAAATTATAAATCCAATGAATATCAAAATAGAAAATATATTATTATTTTATGAAAAATATTTTTTATATATTTCTATAATTAAATTTATATATGAGTAAAAAAGGTTGGGGGCTTATTTTAATTTCAGAAAACTTTTATTTGAAAAATAATAATATCATTATCATTGTTATAATAAATAACATTGATAATTATTTCTTCCAAAAAATCATTATTAAAAGAATTTCACTATTGATTAAAATTGGATTTAACATGTTACATGTGATAAAATTTAGATTAATTTCTATATACATAAAAAATTAATTTTATGAAATTATTATTTTGTTAGAGATAATAATTTTCATGTTATTTAAAATAGAAAAATTATTTTATACGTATAAAATTTAGAATATAAGTTTTAATTCCAATTACAAAAATAACGGTCAAAATATTATTATTAAATTAATGGTTAATTAATATCAAATAATTTCTATGAAAACAATTAAAAATAATAATAAAAATATTTAATGCTAAAATATCAATAAATACATAAATTAATATAGTAACACCTTTTTAATGGAAATCAACACAAAATAAGATTAAAAATGTATAATGGTAAAAATAATAATTTTCCACTAAAATACATTATATGCACACTACCAATTTTAATTTAGATATTAATTTTATAAAATTTAGAAATACTATTTTATTAAATAGATGTTAAAATTGCGTTCAATAACACCAAATTTAGTTCAAAGGTGAAGGATTTTACTGTAAATACAAAATCTAAAATGACTATAACATGTTTAAAACATGGTTGGACACCCATGGTTGATACTTTATTGACCTAAACATACTCCAGGTTTATTTATTTTTAAAAGTTTGATCAATTGTTACATTAATAGTGTACAAGAATTATTAAAATTCAATGGGTGTTTCCAAAAGATTTTTTTACTCTCCTAACAAAGGGGACCATATACACCATTTAAAGAATACAAGTAAAATAAAATATTTATTTGAAACTCTACCAAAATACCTAATCAAATATGTAACTCACATGTTATAAATTCTATGTTCAAATTACTTTATCATAATCTCTTTAATTCCATTGGGTATTCAAAAAAAGGTCCAATTCTCTATCTTAATTATAATCTCTTTCTTATGGTATTCTATATAATCATACTCTTACAATGATATTATGACTGTAATAATATTCTTAATTATGTATCATTATTACACCAATATATTGAAATAATAAGGTTGAAATAATTATATATTCATGTTAATCCAAATAAAAAAACAATGAAACATTAATTGTGTGTTCACGGACTACCAACTCAATCAGTTTTTTTTAAATTATTATGGTTTTAAATATTTGTCCAAAAATATTAAATCATAGTTAAAATAGATGAAAAAAATTAAATAATTATTCTTCTATTGAATTATATTTGGCCAATATAAAATATATTTCTCCACACTCACCAATTGAGTGAATGTGTAATCATGTTTGTGTCAGATTAACAATCGATAACAACGATTCTATAAAACAATTGTATAGATGACTATATGAACATTAAAAATAATATTCGTATAAAATAATAAGAAAAAAATTATTTTTATATTTCTCTAGAAATTTTATATTCTGTATTTAAATTATTATTAATTTAAATTTTTCATTCGATAAAATCAATGAAATTAAGCAAGATCAATTCCATTTTCCTGCATCATATCAAAAACAGTTATAGAATGATATAATTGATTTTAAAAAAAATTAGGTTCTAAATTATAGTATCATAATAATATATTAATAATGAAAATGGTATCCAAAGGTGCGTAATTATATCAAAATTATTAATCATGAAAAAATCCATTAATGTTATTAACATGTTATGGTCATAATACTCTATAAATAATTAACATATTCAGGAAAATAAATTATAACAAGTTTAATATAAGGGTAATATTAAAGTTTAATGTTATTATATCAGATATTAATTTATTAATTTTTTTTAGTGGATCTGAGATAATGAGAAATTAATAATGGTTATAAGGTATTGGTTTTTGGTCTCAAATTTGATCATATTTTAATGTTTTTTTGTAATAAACGTTGTTTCATTTTCAGTGGTATAAATAATTCCAAATTTTAATATTGTATCACGTTAATATTATATTTAAGGATATCTAATATTCTATTTAATGATATAAATAGTTTGAGGTTTTAATTCAAATGTTAAAATGGTTGTAAGGGGTATTTAGGACAAAAACATTTCCTTCGGTTATAGTAATATATATTTGAGTATAAATTATAATGACTAAATTATTATAAAAAATGATGAAGAAACCTTCTACATATACCATATTTTATAGTGAACTGATGTTTCACGAAAACACTTATTCTTTTATGATTTTATAGTTTTGTTAAAATTCATTTATCAAGAAAAATTCCAATTGCTTTTAAATTATCTTTCCGTAATATCCATTTCTTACATCCCACAAAATTTGTCACATTTTAAATGGAAACACAATTTTTTTCACAAATGACCTATTTACTCCCCATAATGTTTTTCAACTCAATAATTTCATGGATATTATTCACTATATTGGTCTATAAATAGGGTTTTTAAAAGGATTAAAGGGGTTTCTATCCTTTCATAAATAAATTTTTTATCATTCACTCCATATTTTTTGGATAAATTTTTTTATTATAAAACATATTACATTTTAAACTCATTATAATAAGGATGTCCAACATTATTAACATTCCATTCCAAGAAAAGTCTATTTTGGGATGTAATGTAGATATCGTCTTTTATATCAATTTTTAATTGGTTTTGTTGAAGCATTGGAATTTTTCAATTCTATTCAATCTATAGGGACTATGTCTCCTGAATTGATGTTTTTATCAATCATCATATTTTATTATGATGTAATTCATATTGGAAAAATAGATTGTGATATTGATTATTTCATATGGTTATATTATATGAAAATAAATAATTTTCCATCGGTTTATTATGATATTTTTAGGATAGAATTTAAGTAGAGCACTTATATATTAAAGATTATGCGTGGGGTATGATATTTCCCTTAAGTGAATTTGTTCAATATTATATCTCATGAGATAATTAGGAATAGACATAATTTATTTTTTTCACATAGGCAGGAGCATTATGGGTTTTCTCCGATTTCATGAATAGACATAGGGATTTTTTGTATAATAATGGGTATAATAATATTTCTAACATAGATTATACTATTCTTATGGGTGTACCATTATTCAATGTTTTTCATCAAATAACAAAAAAAATTACAGATACATTTCATTTTCACGACATTCAAATTTTTTATTATCATTCGTTTTATTTATCTAATATTTGTACGTCATGTTCAAAGGTTATATGTTTTATATTTTATATATCATTAAAGGTCCATTTATGATTATGAGTTTCAATTAGTTGTGTTATGATTATCATATAAGGTATTTTGATCTTTTATTTTGAAATTATTATCTACCACATGTTCTCCTTATTTTTATGATATATTTTTCTGATAATTTTCCCTTACTATTTGTTTGACCTCCCTGTATGATAATTCTTGAAATCCTCTAGTTGTGAAGATAGTTTTATAATGTGATATATATAGAAAAGGGTTTATATGAGTATAGTTATTATTAACTGATTATAGGTTTTAAAAATGAGAATTTTATTTATCTAAACTCCAAGATAATAAACCATTCATTCATGGTGTTATTATACTATCTGCGATATATTTTATATAAATCATGATATTATTTTATTATTTATGTCGCAATTAGTTTGGGTAACATTAGTTGTTTTTAGATAAGTGTTTATTAAATTTTGGAAGTTAGATTAGTTATTTTGGGGAATAATTTAGTGTACATATCTTAAAAACCTAGGGATATGGCTATTCTTAGGATGATATCTTAAAATATATGTAAAGTCATAAGTATATGGTTTTCCCTAGTAATATATTATTATATAGACGCAATAAGTGGACATAGTATTTGGAATTGTTATACCTTAGGGTAAAAAAATTTAAAATAGTAGATTGATTATGAACATGATAATCACCTGATGTGCACCAAAGAGGAAAAAATGCACACATGATTTGAAAATCCATGGTAATATAATTTTATTGCATGTATACTATTTAATAATAATTATGAAGTATTCATTACATTTTTACATTAATGAATTAGGATGATAAACATAAGATAATAAAAATTAATGTTTCCTAGATAAAAATAATATCAATAAATTTTGAAATAATGTATTCGTATGATAATTTAATATATAAGAGGAAATGAAATTTTAAGGGAAAAAATCCTTTTTATGCTAATTTTCCCACATGTTTTAAAGCATTATTGACTCATTTCAAGCATATTTCTAGGAATGGATAAAAATTGAAGGAAACCTTGGTGTGAGGTACAATGAGAAGATTAACATAATGAACCACCCATAATAATTAGAGTTGTATTGGGATGCCTTGTTATTATTACAAACCATCTCTAATAGAATATGATTAAATATGTATACAAAGATGAAAACACAAGTACTCCGAAAAAGAGAATGGTGGAGTCTCATGAAATATAAAGGGTTGATGATGATAAAGGAATAAATGATTTATTTCACTTATGTCAAGAAGTGTAGAGGAGAACTAAGGGAATTTCCCCATGGGTATTGGACAATGTGTACCTTATGGGTATGGAATCTAATAGGTAACAAACTTTTAAGGGATAATGATGTGTTTAGTTAATATATGGAAAAAAGATATAACTCATCCATTGGAACACTTATAAATTCAAAATTTTATGTGTGGATAACTCAATCATTATCTAAGAAGATTACCTATTATAGGGATTATTAAGGATTTTGGGAATCCCCAACCACATAGACCCTGGGAGAAGGGGTAACATATACAATGATTTCAATGAAGATTATATTGGTGATTTGGTTTCATATTCCAATAAACCTTAATTAGTTGATATTTTCTAGTTCTATAAACCCTATTTTATAGAGGATTTTTTCTAAGAATTTAATTTTTCCAACCTTACTAATTTCAATTTTAATTAAAATATTTTTTTCTTATTATTATGTTTGTGGAGATTAACACTGTGAAAATCATAATATCCACTTCTAAATAAATTGAATTCATTTTCAAAATTTATCATATATCATAAAATGGAAAGAACATTACATTCTAGAATATATAAAATCACATTAATATCAATTATCACCGTAAATTAGTGAAATTTCATCTTTTAATTTTATGATAATAAAATTTAATCATTCACGTGTGCCAAAATCTGTAATTTTGAGATACTTTTCCAAAAAATTGTAATGTAAAATAAGTGTTATCCACAATTCCCTATGATATCGAGGATAAGATCATTCTACAAATAATATATTGACGATTTTCAATTTTTTCACAACCTAAATCTATTCTTTTAAGAAAATGATATTTAAATTGCAATATTGAAATTTATTTATCAGTGTAGAATGTAATGACTAAAGATTTTTGATACATAAAAATACATACTATATTCTACTACTTGTTTCAAATTCTAAAACCAAAATAAATAAAACAAAAATTACAAAATAAAACATTATTATTAAATACAAATTAATCTCAATGATTTTAATCTATTAATATTTTTATCCTTTAGATAGAAAATAATTAATATGAGTTAATATTGAAAAAAAATATTTTTAGAAACATATTTTTCTCTTATATTATATATATTCTTTTAGAATTATAAATTTAAAAATATTATAATATAAATTTGACTATATAAAATCTGTTTTTTAATTCCTCACTAAAAAATTTAGTTTGGTTGTATTTTATAGATTTTTTAAAAATAATAATTTTTTATTTTAATATTAAAATATTATTGATTGTTCTAATGAAAATAATTTTATTTGAAAAATATGTTTATTTTAAATACTAGTAAAAAATATTTATTTATAATTTAAAATAAAAATATTTAATGTACTCTTTTTGATTTATGATACACATAAATATCACTTTTGACAATTATGTAATATTTTTGAAAAAAAAAATTTCATCTATTTCTATAATTCAATTTTTTTCGAAGAAAACTATGAATTTGGATTTATTTTAAATACACATGAATATTATTATAAAAATAATAATTTTATTAATATCATTATATTAAATCATATTGATAATAATTTGAAACACATAAACATTATGATTAAAAATACAATTTTCATAAAAATGGGATTTTACGCATTACACGTAGTACTGTTAATATTATTTCCTATAAAAAAATGAAAGGTTATTTGATAAATTTATTTCAATATTTTATTTAATGGTATTTTTTATTTAATATTTGAAATGAAATTTGTTAAGTATAAATTTAATATTTTTAGGATTAATACTAATTAGAACAATAATAGTGACATAATAATTTTTAATCTATTATTTTTTAATATCATGGAGCTTCATTTAATGAAAATAAAATATTATACTTTATATAATTAATATTATATTATTTATAAACAAAAAATTGAATATATTTAAACAAAATTAATTTTAAATCAATACTAAATAATATTACGAATCCATAATGGTCAAATGAAATTTTATAATAAATTATTTTTCATAGACATTGTATTTTTTCAATATCAATAAATTAATATTTTGATATTTAATTGGATTAAATAGTGTTAAAATTTAGTTTTCTGAAAAATAAAAATTGGTATATGGTTTATAATATGTTTTACTAAAAAATAAAACCAATTATTCGAAAACTGGTTTACTAGTTTAAAAAAAATTTATATAAGTACATGATGGTAAAACCCGATAATGTGTATAAAACATGAGAAGAAACAATTTTATGGGATTTAATAGACCATAAAATAAACAAAAGTCAATTATTTTATATCATTTGATCAATTGGATAATGATTAGGGTAATTGAATTTTTAGAATATAAGGAGTATATCCAAAAGTTCATTTTCCTATCCTATAAAAGTGGATTACATACACATTTGAAAAATAAACCTCCCATTCAACATTTCATTGAATCACAACCTAATATATTATCATTGAATTTATTAATACATTATAAATAACACAATCACTCAATTTAAGGCTATGTCCTTCAATTTCATAGAGTATTCCAAGGAATGATCAACTCTCCAACATAAGAATTATCTATTTCAATTTTTATTCATCATCATAATCATACAAATACATTGTCAAAATAATAATATGTTTAATTAAGAATAATATTTATACTAATAATGTATAATATTAATGGTGAAACACTTATTTAATCATTTTAATCCACTTAGTTTTATAAATAAACATCGATTATTTGTGTGCATGAACTTGAGCCTTGATGAATAATCACTTTTTTTCTTATATGTTTAATTTATTTGTCCATAAATATTTAAATTTATATAAAAACCATAAATTATCTAAAATAATATCAATATTATTATATTATAATAATGTTATTTCAAAATATATACCTTCATATGCCTACTCCCTGATCAAGATAAATGAAGTACATGTTTGGGTCAGTTTAACCACTTTTAAGAATGGTGTTATAAAACGCAATAATGGATGATATGGGAACATGGAAACTAATATTATTATAATAAAATAAATATATAATAATTATTATCTGGTTATTTATAAAATAAATTATGTATTTAACTTATTATTAAATTATATTTTTAGTTTGCTAAAATCTAAAAAGTACCCAACACCGAATCCATTTTCACATAGCGTAACTAAAACACTTTTGGAGTGATATATGAGATTTTTAAATTAATTTTAATTATACAAAAATTATAATAAATTATATATCAATAATTAAAATGTTTTAAAATTATGGTTAATTATATCACAATTATTAAATATGTTCAAAACATTTAATGTTCTGGACACATGATTCTAATAAAATTCTATATCTAATTAATATAGTTGTGATAAAAATATTATAATACTGATTAGAAAAGGGTAATATTAATGAGAAATTTTATAAAAATGGATAAATATTTTTTATTTTGGTTTTATTTCTGTCTATGGCATGATCACGTAAGCAAGAAAATAAAGTAACTATTTTTTTCTTCTCAAAATTTAATTTATTGACATGTGTTTAGGTTATACATCATGTTTACTTTTAAATGTTAAAAATACATCATTATTGACATTCTTATAATGATACAGTTATATTTAATTATATTTGATTTTATATTCGATTTTCTTCTTCTCATGGGGATTTTATTAAAATTTGGAAAAAAGATTGGGTTTTCATGACTCAAATATTTTTCTTGGGTCATAATCAGTCTTATTTGACCACTGTCCTTCAATACTGAATTATTTTAAACTATACAAATTTTATTTTGTATTTAAAATTTTTATTATATATAAATATTTTTTCACCAAAAACATTACATCAATTTTAATATCTTTGGATTTTTAAAAAATGAAAATTTGTTTGATAGCATGTACGACATGCAACAATAACCCTAAACAAACCATGAAATACTATTATTAAAATATGAGCATTTGAACTAGCATTCCAAGTGGATGGTATGAATATGATCAACTAATTTATGAAATATATATATTATGGTTATAATCAATAAAAAATTATTACTTAATTCTTAGGGAATAATAACTAAATATTTTGTGAAGTCATTTATCAAAATAATGTTTTATTAAAAATTATTTTAATGCATTTTGTGACTCAATAATATAATAAATGTTTTCAAATTTTTAACCATTTGTTTATAATATAAATTTACTTTTTTATATCATCATACAAAAATTACAATTGGATAAGATTTTGGTATTTGTATGAAAATATTGAATTTTCAATAACTAGTGACATATATTTAGTTTTTATTGATAACTGTTCTTTAATTTAATATATTTTAAAGATTAATTAATTTGGTTTTGTGTTAAAATATGGTTTTTTTAATTTCTATTTAACTTATTCATCTAATTTTATTTTGTAAACTTATTTTTATACTTGAATTTAGTATAATAAAATTTTATATTTTTAAATAGAATTGTTATGAAACCCCATTTTCATCATATTTTTTAATTAATTTAAAATTAAATCCATCCACTTATGTGTTTTTTTTATTTAATTTTTTCCATATTGGGAATCGTGAGGTACAAATTTTTAAGACATTTCCATTTAATTTTTAAAATATGAATAGTATCCTTAATAATCTTGTTTCCCATGGTAAAAAGTACATCTGGTAATTAAAGGATAAAAATACTATGATATCGACTATAAAATTACCCTACCAATTGAAATAATTTTACTAGATGATTCCATATCATCAATATTCATCCAATATTGTGTTATATTTCAATTATTCTTTTTTTTTGTGAAATTTTTACCTTTATAATATTTTATGTAAAAACCTAAAATATGCCACACTCTTTTTAGGTGGCATAAATATTTATAAATTGGGGATAACAAGAATATTTCTTTATTAATAAATTATATTATGAGATATAATAAATTCATATTCCACATTGAAATTTTTAAAAAATTATAATGATGAAATAATTACCATTATTGGATACAAAAAAGCCAACATAATAATTATTCAGTTAATTTATAAATAAAACAAGTGATATTAAAAATATTAAATGGAATATAATATAATATAACTAAATTGAAGCCTGAAATTTATAGATTTAAATAATTGCTTATATATATAATGAAATATTTGGTTTTAATTTCATTCATTATATTGAGGTTATTAAAGTCAATGCTATGAATAGTTCAAAAAATAATGTTAATACTATTTTGTAATAAATAATACTTTATAAAATGTTATAAAATTGCATAATATATTATATTCATACATGTGATTATTATATGGTTTATAATATAATAAATATTTCATTAAATAGATTGTTTCCCATTTTTACTAAATATAATGCGACTTAAAGAGTTAAAAATATTGATATTAAGGTAAGTATGAAAAGGGTTACTATGGTGTTAAAATCAAAATATGGTGTTACATATATGATCTAAAGATTTCCAAAAAATATATTATGTGCTTATTTTAACTCAGAGTCATTTATTAAAGTAAATTTACCAATTTTTCTACATTTGGACATCGAAATTAAATTATATCTAGTGAATTTTTTATGAAATTTATAGAGTACCTCTACCCCTCTTAAGGAACGGAAAAATACATCTCAATTAATTTCACTTAAAACGTAATTTAATTAATCCAATATTTAAATAAATCCCTTTCTAATTTTACTACCTACTTCCTTGTGGCCTTATTTTTACTGTAATATAAATTGGGGTTCTTATAGAATTAAGAAATAGAGGTTGTATTTTTAAGCAGCGTCGTTTATAACTGATCATTTTTATTTTATATCTACTTACACATCTATAAAACATCTATAAATATTCTTATATAGTAATATAAAAATATTAAATCTACTGATCTTTTATTATGTTATTTTCATCACATATATCTATCTCTAACCTCTATAACTACCCTGGTCTTTAATAATCATTAATTTATGATTTACTACAAAAGAGTACACATAATAAAGCCTGAAAGATGAAGAAGTCCAGGTTTTTTCAAAATTAGGTACATTTCCCAAAAAAACATAAAATTGGGAATAAATCATCATTATTGAAAATATAATTAACATTATCATCTTATTCCTTCATATATAACACTATATTGGATGGCCTAGGGACATATATAAGAAATGGGTGAGATATAATGTCCATTAATAGAATAAAAATATAATAACATGAACACTGAAGTACATGTTATACAATAGTAATATAAATGGGGAATAAAATGATTGAGAATAATAAATATGAAAAATGGGTCATGATATAGCATGATAATCATATAATCTTAATGGTAAATGTGAAAATAAAATAAAACAATGCATCATATGCATATATCCAGAAAAATGTCCAATACATCACGTTGTTAAAAAGTAACATTATGTATTATGATCAATCAATAATCCCTTGCATGACTTGTCATGAGACTAAACCATTACCCATTTCATTGTAGCTCTATATAATTATTAGGTGCGTCTATTACATTCATTTCATTCTCATGCTTATGTGTGCCACATATATCAAACAACATGGATCCATTGATCACAATATTATTTAACAAGAATATGGAGTTTGTAATAAATATATTTTTGTCCCAAATAAAGATGAATTAGTACAAAAAGATGAACACCCTTAATATGAAATTGGTATAGTTATTCACCATACAATTTTTATTTATGGTAAATCATGGTGAAATTTATACATCATAAAAAGGTAATATGAATGTCTATGGGAGGGTTTGAAGAGATTTAAATGGGTCTCTCATCATTCATAAGTAAAATTTATAGAATGTATGATATGTAAGAGAATATACCAATATTACGAAATTATAACAAAATACATGCGATAAAGAAGATACTTTAATAAAGAGAAGATATAATGGATCCTTTAACATTAAATGTTTATTCCAAATGCATTGGAGGATCTTATTGAGAGATTGTGGAAACATGGGGGGACACTAAAGAGTGGTGTGAAGAGTAAGGATATGATCCAAAGATTATTAGTAATGAATCAAGGGATCTTGTGTTGGTTTATATAATAAATGATTGGGTAAGTCATTATTATTGTCTCAATCTTATGTTTCATACTCTAATAATATAATAACAAAAACCACACGCATTCCCATAGTTTATGCCAATGGTTTCTTCAGAAAATGTGTTTTTTTCATTATTTTATTATTAAAAGGGAATAAATTATTAATATTACACCCTTGATGGTGTGGGAGTGGATCATGTCCAAAAATAAATGATTTTAAAACATTAAAATATATTATATCTTTTTGAGGATTCATAATGGATTTATGAAAATAATCAAATAAAAATAATATTAAGTTATTTTAAATAGGAAACATATATTTGGTCTTGGATTCCCATTATAGATTTTATAACAAAATTTTTTGTTCATATGATATCCTAATACACACCATATATTTATACTGTATTTAATTTTTACTCGAAAATTTGATTGTCCCTAAAAACTATAAATATTTAATTTTCAATTTTAATATATATTTGACATTCATTGATAAAATGATGGGTTTTTTTACAATAATAGTTTTCAAAACCTTATAATAATTACATTTTAAATGGTAAATAAAATAAAATATTATTTATTTAAGGGAAAAAATTATTTATAATAATTTACTAAAGTATTATTTGTTTTAAAAAACCACTACATAAAAAAAATAAATTTCCTTATTGAAATTGAAGATTAAAAAATATATATTTTTTGATTTTATTATATATAGAAAATAATTTACATAGTAACAGTAATGTGAATAAAATATATTCATTATTTTCTAAAATATAAATATTTCTATTATTAGGGTCTTGATACATCTTCTTTTAATACACATTCAAATAGACTATGGGTTAGTTGTGCAATAATGAGACATTCATGGGGTGGTTTAGTGTAAAAGGTTTGGAATGTGATATCGATGAGCTTGAACTTCTCCCATAATAGAATTGTATCATGATTATGTTCTTTTTTATATACGATTGGTCATAGTTAAGGGAAAATCCCATTAATGTTATCTACATTAGAATCTATTATAAATGGGCTCTACAGGGTACGATCTTATAGGTTGAGTCTATAAAAAAAATTTCATTCACAATTGGATTTGTTAAAACCTTATATTTATACTAATCATATGAAAAATATTCAAAAACTGTAATGTCAATGGTAATGATATATAATAATCTTCAATATCTGATATGATATAATGAAACCAAATAAGTTCAAATGATTTTCATAGCCATAATAAATTTTAAATCATATAATTATATTTCAAGGACAAGTCATTTTATAAGTGGTTAGGCCATTACAATTGTCCTCCATCAAGAATTTTTCACATGAAATTTGAATTTCACACACTAAACCAGACAAGGGTAATTTTTTTCATCTTCTCCACCAGTTTACACATCGGTTCTTAGAATAGGCCTTTTCTCCAAAGAACATTGACCTGTCGCTTTATCTGATTCTGTATAAGTTTTTCCCTACAATATAATATCATAAAATTATACACCTCATATGAGAGATCATTATATAATGGTAGTCCTCCAGATTGAGTACATGTGACGGTCTAGTTTGTATATACTCAAGAGGGATTCATGTAATACATCATTTACTTCAGATAGGTTAGGGGAGAGTTCTAGTCAAAATGAGATCATGGATCTCAAAGGTATTATTGTATGTTGGGCTATGAATTCTTTTCATCCTAAATCACATGATTCATTTCCATGGATATGTGTAGAGGAAAAACTTATATCTAACATCAAAAACTAGTTCTCGTCGATGTTTCTCATCATAACTCGTTTGGAAAACTCTGATAGGCCCTGATGTGTTGTTGAGTGGTCTTAAGCTTTTCAACCATTTCATCATCCATTTTTAGATATATCAGTTTGTGTTCCCAAAAATCATCCTATCATATAGGTTTTATGCACCTATTCTAGTAAAGGGGATCATAGGGTTACATTTGGATTCTTGAGTATAAACTATTATTGTAGTGGAACTCAGCTAGAGGAATATTTTGTTTCCATCAACCATTTAATTAAATTGAGCAAGATCTCAACATTTTATTGAGTGTTTGGATAGTTTTCTCATATTGGTCATCAGTTTGAGGTAGATAAGTCATGATAAAGTTCAAATCATCTTTTAGTGAATTTAGGATACTCTTTTAGAACCTATAGAAAATTGTATATCTCATTCAGATTCTGTCAATTTTAGTGTTCCATGCAACCTCACCACTTCGCAAATATATATCCTTAAAAGATGATTGAGTGATAAGTACCCTAAAATTGTAATGAAGACATATATTTTTCTATATATATCCAACACAACCTATATAGAATTATTTAAATTTACTTTCTTCATAAGACAAGTGAAAAAGTCCCAGGGTATATTTTCCCATTTCCATAGAGGTTTGGGTAATTGCTTCTTAATCCATGTGGGTTTTTACATTTCCAACTTCAAATACTCACTTATAAGACATCATTATGTACATTCCATTATCTCTATATTCATATTTTTTATCAAATAGTGATCTGAAATATCTCAAAAAAATCATTGTGCTTCATAGGTGGATGGATAATTTTGAACTATGTGCATTGTCCAACAACACCTTGTTAACTTAGTATTTAATGGAACACAAATTCTTAAACCAAATCTAACAATTTTTCTTCCTTAACATTACACACTAAAGTTTAAAAATTTATTATAGAATTAATTTTTTTTAATTCCCACATAATCTAATTGTGGATCATTTAAATCCTCCACATTGAACGAATAATAAATAATTTGTGATGTGATTGATGATGTTCCTTCCATTTTGATTCCAAAATCTAACCTTTTGATATATATGATGATCAGATACAACTCAATTCTCCTCAATGATAAAATTATTGTATACTTTCATCATCAATCATCTTCCACTTTATTTTATTTCATAATATGGTAGTGCGTTGAGTAGTCATAGTCCTTGGTCAACTCTAACTAGATTCATTGGCATATATTCAGATCTTTCTATGTGATTATATACATGGGGATTTTGTGATCTGTATATATTTCACTAAACTCTACAAATAGATAATGAAACCAGATTTTCAATGGGATAATCACTGCTACCAACTATAGACCATGAATTAGGTCTGTCTATACATTCACATTCAATTTTATTTAAGCACAATATATTAAATTTTCATTATACATTAACACACAATCAAATCCATTATTATAATCACCACTGAATACCACAACAAGTTCACCAATCATTGGTACTATTAGAACAAGTGTATTGATAATACTCTTTTTCAAATACTAGAATCTCTTGTCACATTTATCATTCTGAACAAAATTTACTCTCTTTTATGATTGTCTGGATAGTGGTTTTGAAAATAATGATAAATTTATCGCAAATTGATGTTATTTACCATATAATAAAAAAACTATAGATATGTGTCTTAGATATTGACCTCAGATGTCCTTTAATTTAATTATTCTTTGAAGGTTAAACATATATCAAATTTCACGAGATAATATTACTAATAAAGAGACTCATATAAAATAGATCTCATATTTTATGTACATTCCTCAATTATTATCCTATCATTAGGTTTTCAGAACAATGATAATATTATACTCAGAAACATCCTTTATTTTGGATTATATTTGAAAATAATATATCAATGCTATAAGAAAAATTTGTTGAGGTAATCTCTAAAGAAACTATTAGTCATGTCCATGAATATTATTTGAGTTTTAGTGAGTCTGAAGGGAATTACTATTAACACATAGTGCTCATTCTTTGTTTCGAAAGTGATAATATGGCCATCATTCATATTTACACTTATATGATAATATATCGACAGAAGATCTTCCGTAGAAAAGTATTTTTCTCCTAAAAATGATCGATAAAGTCATAAATCCATGGAATATAATTCTTTTTTGATATAAATATCTTTTTAGCTCACTATATTCAAAAAAAAGTCACAGAGAACAATCCTTATTGAAAAATATGACTGGTGGAAATGGATGTTATGAGCAGGGGTATAATTGTTTTTGCATATATAGTATTTATTAACAATTATGAAGTATTAATTCCATTTTTACATTAATGGATTTGGATAATAAGAATAATATAGTCCAAATTATTGTTTACTAGATAAAAATAATACCAATACATTTTAAAATAATGTATTAGTATGATAATGTGATATATATGTGGACATGACATTTTAAGGACAAAATTACTTTTTATGCAAATTTTTCCACATATTTTTAAGCATTACTGACTCATTTCAAGCATATTTCTAGTAATGTATGAAAACTGAAGGAACCATTGGTGTGAGGGACGAGGAGAATATTAACTTAATGAACAACCCATAATAATTAGAGTATTATTGGGAAGCCTTGTTATTATTACAAACCATCTCTAATATAATATGATTAAATATGTACACAAATATGAAAAAAAAATTACTCTGAAAATGATAATAGTGGAGTCTCATGAAATATAAAGGGTTTATTATTATTAAGGAATAAATGATTTATTTCACTTATGTCAGGAAGTGGATAGGAGAAATAAGGTAATTGGCTCATGGGTAGTGGACAATGTGAAACTTATGGGTATGAAATCTAATAGGTAACAAACTTTTAAGGGATAATGAAGTGTTTACTTAATATAAGGAAAAAATATATAAGTCATCCATATGAACTCTTATCAATGAAAAATTTTATGTGTGGATAACTCAAGAATTATTTAAGAAGATTTCCTATTATAGGGAATGTTGAGGATTTTGGGAATCCCCAACCACTTAGACCCTGGGAGAAGCGGATAACATATACAATGATTTCAATGAAAAGGATTTGGGTAATTTGGATTTATATTCCAATAAACCCGAATTAGTCGATATTTTTTAGTTTTATAAACCCTATTTTATATAGGCTTTTAATAAGAATGTAATTTTTCCACCCTTAGTAATTTCCATTTTAAGGAAAATATTTTGTTTCTTATCATTATGTTTGTGGAGATTAACATTGTGAAAATCGTAATATCCACTTCTAAATAAATTAACATCATTTTCAAAATGTAACATATATAATTAAATTGAAAAAAAATTACTTTTTATTATATATACAATCACATTAATATCAATTATTAAAATAAATTAGTGAAATTCCATCTTTGAATTATTTAATAATAAAATTTAATTATTCACATAGGCCTTAATATGTAGTTTTGAGGTACTTTTCCATGAAATTATTATGTAAAATAAGTGTTTCTACAATTACCTATGATATTGAAGAGAAAAATGACACAGCAAATAATATATTGACGGTTTTCAATTTTTTCACTACCTTAATCTTTTCTTTAAAGAAAATGATATTTAAATTGGAAGATTGAAATTGATTTATCGGTGTACAATGTAACGACCAAAGATATTTTATACATAAATATACATATTGTGTTCTATAACTTGTTACAAATTATAATCCCAAACTAAATAAACCAAAAATTATATAATAAAACATTATTATTAAATATAAATTAATCACAATTATTTGAATCTATTAATATTATTAAACATTGGATAAAAAATAATTAATATGAGTTTATATTGAAAATGTTATTTTTAGAAATACATTTTTCTACTATATTCTATATTTTCTTTCAAAATTATAAATTTAATAAAATGATAATATAAATTGGACTGTATAATTTTTTTTTGAATTACTCACTAAAAAATTTAGATTTGTTGTATTTTATAGATTTTTCTAAAATAATAATTTTTTAATTTAATAGTAAAAGATTATTGAATGTTATAATAAAATTTATTTTATATGAAAAATTCGTTTATTTAAAATAATTGTAAATAATATTTATATATAAATTAAAGTATAAATATTTAAAGTAATATTTTCGATTTACAATACCCATAAATATCACTTTTGACAATTATGTAATATTTTGGAAAAAAAAATTACATCTATTTCTATAATTTAATTATTTCCTCTAAAGACTATGAATTTGGATTTATTTTAAATTCACATGATTATTATTATAAAAATAATAACTTTATTAATATACTGATATTAAATCATGTTGATAATAATTTCAAACACATAAACATTATGCTTAAAAATACAATTTTCATAAAATGGGATTTTATGCATTATGCGTGCTACTGTTAATGTTATTTCCTATAAAAATTGAAAGGTTATTTTATAAATTTATTTCAATATTTTATTTAATGGTATTATTTATTTAATATTTCAAACTACATTTTTAAGTATAAATTTAATATTTGTAGGATTAAAACTAATTAGAACGATAATAGTGACATTATAATTTTAAAACTATTATTTTTTAATATCATGGAATTTTATTCAATGAAAATAGAATATTCTACAATAGATAATTAATATTATATTATTTATAAACAAACAATTTAATATATTAAAACAAATATGATTTTAAATCAATTCTAAATAATATTATAAATCCATAATGGTCAAAGGACATTTTATAATAAATTATATTTTGTAGACACTATATTTTATTATTTCAATTTAAATAATTGAATATTTTGATATTAAATTGGATTAAATATTTGTAAAATTTTGTTTGATGAAAAAGAAATATTTTTATAAGGTTTATAATATGTTTTAAAAAAAATAAAACCAATTATTCAAAAACTAGTTTACTAATTTAAAAACAAAATTATTATATAAGTACATGATGGTAAAAACCCAATAATGTGTCTAAAAATGAGAATAAACACCTTTATGGGATTTAATAGACCATTAAATATACAAAGCTCAATTATTTTATATCATTTGATCAATTTCATATTGATTAGTGTATTTGAATTATTAAAATATAAGGGGTGAATCCAAAAGTTAATTTTCATATCATATAAAAGTGGAATACATACAACATTGAAAAATAAACCTCCCATTCAACATTTCATTGAATAAATACCAAATATATCGTCTTTTAATTACTTAATACATTATAAATAACACAATCACTCAATTTAAGGCTATGTCCTTCAATTAAATAGACTATTCCAAGGAATGATCAACTCTCCAACATAAGACTTGTCTATTTCAATTTTTATTCTTTATCATAATCATAAAAAAACATATTCACAAAATAATATGTTTAATTAAGAATAATAATAAAACTAATAATGTTTAGTATTAATGGTGAAACATTTATTTAATCATTATAATCAAATTAGTTTTAAAAATTAGCATTGATTATTTGTGTGCATGAACTTGATCCTCGATGAATAATCATTTTGTTCTTATAGATTTAATTTATTTGTCCATAAATAATTAAATGTAGATAAAAAACATAAATTATCTTAAAATATATCATTATTATTGTATTATAATTATGTTATTTGAATATATATACCACTTTATCCCTACTCACTGATCAAGATAAATAGAGTACATGTTTGGGTCAGTTTAACCACTTTTAAGAATGGTGTTATAAAAAACAATAATGGATGACTACGGGAACTTGGAAACATATATTATTGTAATAAAATAAATATATAATAATTTTTATATGGTTATTTAAATAAATAATTTTGTATCTAACTTATTATTAAATTATCTTTTTGGTTTGCAAAATTCTAAAAAATACAGAACACCGAATCCATTTTCACATAGCGTAACTAAAACTCTTTTGAAGTGATATATGAGAATTTTAAATTAATTTTAGTTATAAATAAAAAATAGCAAAATATATATCAATAATTAATTTTTTTTAAAATTATGGGAAATTATATCACAATTATTAAATCTGTTCAAAACATTTAAAGTTCTAGACACTTGATGCTAATAATATTCGATAACTAATTAATATAGTAATGAAAAAATATTATAATACTCATTAGAAATGAGTAATATTAATGATAAATGTTTTAAAATTGGATAATTTTTTTTATTTTGGTTTTATTTCAGTCTATGGCATGATCATGTAAGCAAGATAATAAGGTAACTAATTTTTTCTTCTCCAATTATAATCTATTACAGCAATTTTTAGGTTATACATCGTGTATACTTTTAAATGTTAAAAATAAACCATTATTGTCATTGTTATCCTGATACCTTTATATTTAATTATATTCAATTTTATGTTTGATTTTATTTTTCTCATTTGGATTTTAATAAAATTTGGACAAAAAATTACTGGGTTATCTTGATTCAATTATTTTTCATGGGTCATAATAAATCTTCATTGACTACTGTCCTTCAAGATTGATTTATTTTAAACTATAAAAATTTTATTTTGTATTTAAAAATTTTATTATGCATAAATATTTTTTCACAAATAATATTATATACATTTTAATATATTTGGATTTTAAAAAAATGAAAATGTGTTTGATAGCATGTACGACATGCGACAACAAGCCTAAATGAACCATTAAATATTATTATTAAAATATGAGAATTTGAAGTAGTAGTCCAAGTGGGGGGAATGAATATGATCAAAATTTTTTTTAAATATATATATTATGGTTATAATCAATAAACAATTTTTAATTAATGCTTAGGTAATAATAACTAAATATTTTGTGAAGTCATTTTTCAAAAATACATTTTAATAAAATTGATTTTAATGAATTTTGTTACTAAATAATATAATAAATGTTTTAAAATTTTTAACAATTTTTTTATCATAATCATATAATTTTTTTATCATCATAAAAAAATTACCATTGGATAATATTTTTGGTAATTGTATGAAAATATTGAATTTTCATTAACTAGTGGCAAATTTTTGTTTTTATTGATAACTGATTTTTATTTTAAAACATTTAAAAGGTTAATTAATTTGGTTTTGTGTTAAAATATTAATTTTTTAATTTATTATTTAACTTATTCATATTATTTTATTTTCTAAACTTATTTTTATTCTTGAATTTAGTATAATAACATTTTATATTTTTAAATGGAATTGTTCGGAAACCCCATTTTAATCATATTTTTTTCCTTAATTTAAAATTAAATCCGACCACTTATGAGTTTTATATTTTGAATTTTTTTTTCTATATTTGGAATCGTGAGGTACAATTTTTTTAGACATTTCCCTTTTAATTTTTAAAATATGAATAATATCCTTAATAATATTGGTTACCACGATAAAGGGTACATCAGTTAATTAATGGTTAAAAAACAATGATATCGTCTATAAAAGTACCCTACCAATTGACTTAATTTTACCATATAATTCCATATCATCTATATTCATCCAATATTTTGTTATATTTCATTTATTCTGTTTTTCTGAAATTTTTTCCTTTATAATATTTTATGTGAAAACCTCAAATATGAAACAATCTTTTTTGTCACATTAATATTTACAAAATGGGGATAAAGAGAATATTTCTTCATTAAAAAATTATATGACGAGATATAATAGATTCATATACCATATTGAAATTTTTTAAAATTTTTAATGATGAAATAATTACCATTATTAGTTACAGAAAAGCTAACATAGTAACTCTTCAGTTAATTGATAAAGAAAACAAATGATTGTAAAAATATTAAAAGGAATATAAAATTATATATTGAAATTGAAACCTGAAATTTATAGAAAAAAAATTGGTTATATATGTAATGGAATATTTGGTTTGAATTTCATTCGTTATCTTGATGTTATTAAAGTCAACGTAATGAATAGTTCAAAAATGACATTAATACTATTTTGTAACAAATAATACTTTATTAAATGTTATAAAATTTTATAATATATTATATTCATACATGTGATTATTATATGGTTTATAATATAAAAAATAATTCATTAAATAGATTTTTCTCATTTTTAGTAAATATAATGAGACTCAATGAGTAAAAAAAATTTATATTATAGTAAGTATGAAAAGGGTTACTATAGTGTTAAAATCAAAATATGGCATTACATATATGATCTAAAGACGTCCAAAAAATATATTATATCCTTATTTTAACTCAAAGTCATCAATTAAAGTAAATTTTCTAATTGTTTTACATTTTGACATCAAAATTAAATAATATCTAGTGAATATTTTAATAAATGTATAGAGCACTTATACACTCTCTTAAATAAGGGAAATAATTCTTCTCATTTAATTTCACATGAAAACTCATTTAATTCTTCCAATATCTATATAAATCTCTTTCTTATTTTACTACGTACTTCATAGTGGCCTTATTTTTTCTGTAATATAAATTTTGTTTCTTATGGAGTTAAGAAATGGAATATTTCATTTTAAGCAGTGTCATTCATAACTAATCATTTTTATTTTATTTCTACTTCCACTTCTACAAAACATCCATAAACATTATTATATAGTAATATATATATATATATATTAAATATACTGATATTTTATTTTGTTATTTTCATCACCTATATCTACCTATATCCTCTCTAACAACCCTTCTCTTTATTAATCATTAATTTAATATTTACTACAAAAGAGTACATATAATAAAACCTGAAAGATGAAGAGGTCTAGGTTTTTTCAAAATTGGGTGCATTTCCCAAAAAAAAAAAATTGGGAATACATCATCATTATTGAAAACATCATTAAATTTCTCATCTTATTCCTTCATATATAACACTATATTGGATAACCTGAGGACATATATAAGAAATGGGTGACATATAAAGTCCATTAATAGAATAAACATCGAATAACATGAAGAATGATGTACATGTTATACAATAGTATTATAAATGGGGAATAAAATGATTAAGAATAATAAATATGAAAAATGGGTAATGATATAGCGTGATAATTATATAATCCTCATGGTAAATGTGGAAATAATATAAAATAGTTCATCATATGCATATATCTATGAAAATGTCCAAGACATCACGATGTTAAAAAGTCACATTATTCATTATGATCAATCCATAATCCCTTGCATGAGTAGTCATGAGACTAAAAAATTACCCAATTAATTGCAGATCTATGTAATTTTTAGGTGCACCTGTTACATTCATTTCATTCTCATGCTTAAGTGTGCCACATATATCAAACACCATAGATTCATTCATCGCAATATTATATTACATGATTATAGAGTGTGTACTAAATATATTTATTTAACGAATAAAGATGAATTAGTTCCTAAAGAATAAAACCCTTATTATGAAATGAGTATAGGTATTCACCATACAATTGTTTGGTATGGGAAATCATAGTGAAATTAATACATCATGAAAAGAGAATATGAATGTCCCTGGGAGGGTTTGATGAGATTCAAATGGGTATCTCATCATTCAGAAGTAAAATGTATAGAATGTATGATCTGTAAGAGCATATCCTAATATTACGAAAATATTACCAAATACGTATGATAAATAAGTTGCATTAATAAAGAGAGTATAGAGTGGATAATTTAAGGTGAAATGGTTATTCCAAATTCTTGTGAGGAGCTTATTGAGAGATTGTGGAAACCTGGGGGGACACTAAATTTTGGAGCAAAGAGTAAGGATGTGATCCAAATATTAATAGTAAGGAATCAGGGGATCTTGTGTTGGTTTATATAAAAATTGAGTGAGTATTTCATTATTATTGTCTCAATATGAAGTTTCATACTATAATAATATGGTAATAAAAACAACAAGCATTCTCATAGTTTATGACCATGGTTTCTTCCAAAAAGGTGTTTTTGTCATTATTTTATTATTAAGAGGGAATAAATTATTATTATTATACCCTCTCTGATGTGGAAGTGGATCATGTCCAAAAATAAATTATTTTAAAACATTGAAATATATTATTTCTTTTGGAGGATTCATAATGGATGTAAGAAAATAATCAAATAACAACAATATTAAGTTATATTAAATTGTAAACATATATTTGGTCTTAGATTCCCATTATAGTTTTTAAAACATCATTATATTCATTTGATATTGTAATACACACCATATATTTATACTGTATTTAATTTATACTCAAAAATTTGATTGTCCCTAAAAATCATAGAGATTAAATTTTCTCTTTTCAAATAGAGTTTACATTCATTGAAAAATGATGTGTTTTTATACAATAACAGTTTTCAAGACCTTATAATAATTACATTTTAAATGGTAAATAATATATTATAATATTTATTTGAGGGAAATTTTATTTTTAATAATTTACTAAAGTATTATTTATTTTAAAAAACCAATACATAATAAAATAAATTTCCTTATTGAAATTGAAGATTACCAAATATATATTTTTTATTTTATTATATATAAAAAATCATTTACATAGTAACAGTAATGTGAAGAAAATATATTTGTTATTTTATACAATATAAATATTCCTACTATTAGGGTCTTGATACATATTATTTTAATACACCTTAAAATACACTATTGGTTAGGTGTGTGATAGTGAGACATTAATGGGGTTGTTTAGTGTACAAGGTTTGGAATGTGATATCGATGATCTAGAACATATCCCATAATAGAATTATATCATGATTATGTTTTTTTTTGATATACGATTGATCGTAGTTAAGGGAAAATCCCAATAATGTTATCTACCTTGGAATCTATTATAAATGGGCTCCATAGTGTACAATCATACAAGTTGAGTCTATAAAAAAAATTTCGTTTTCAACTGGATTTTTTAAAACCAAATATTTATACTAATCATATGACAAATATTCAAAAACTATAATGTCAATATTAATGATATATAACAATATTCTATATCTGATATGATATAATGACACCAAATAAGATCAAGTGTTTATCATATCCATAATAATTTTTAATTCATTTAATTAAATTTCAAGGATAAGTCAATTTATAAGTGGTTGGGTCATTACAATTGTCTTCCTTCAAGAATATTTCTCAGGAAATTTTAATTTCACACACTAAACCCGAAAATGGTAACTTTTTTCATCATCACCACCATTTTACACATCAGTTCTTAGAATACGACTTTTCTCTAAAGAATTTTGACCAGTATCTTTATCTGATTCTGTAGAAGTTTTTCTCTACAATATAATATCATAAATGGATACTCCTCATATGAGAGATCATTCTATAATGATAAGCAACTAGATTGAGTACATGTGATGGACTAGTTTGTACATACTCTAGAGGGATTCATGTAATACATCATGTAATTGAGATATGTTAGGGGAGAGTTCTAGTCAATACGAAAAAACTCCATTGAGATCATGGATCTCAAATGAATTATTGTATCTTTGACTAATCATTCTCATAATACTAAATCACTTGATTCTCTTCCATGTATATATTTGGAGGAAAAACTTCTATCTAACATACAAAACTAGTTCTCATCGATGTTTTTCATTATTACTCGTTTTGACAACTCTGATAGGTCTTGATGTGTTATTGAATGGTCTTGACCATTTCAACCATTTCTTCATCCATTTTTTGATATATCAGATTCAGTTCCCCAAAATCATCCTAACATATAGGTGGTATGCACCTATTCTAGTAAAAGGGATCATAGGGTTCCATTTGGATTAATGAGTAGAAACTATTATTTTAGTAGAACTCAGCTAGGGGAATATGTTGATCCCATCATCCATTTAAGTAAATTGAGCATGATCTCATCATGAATTTGAGTGTTTCGATAGTCTGCTCAGATTTGTCATCGGTTTGAGGGAGATAAGTCATGATGAAGTTCATAGAAAATTTTAGTGTATCTAGTATACTCTTCGATAACCTATAGAAAATCGTATATCTCATGTATATTCTGTCAATTATGGTATTCCATACAGCCTCACCACTTCCCAAATATATATCCTTACAATAATATTGAGTGATAAGTACACTAAAAATGTAATGAAGAGATATTTTTTTGAATATATATCCAACACAAACAATATAGAATTATTTAAATTTAATTTCTTTACATGACCAGTGAAAAAGTCCCAGGTGATATTTTCCCATTTCCACAAAGGTTTGGGTAATTTTTTATTCATCCCCATGAGTTTTTACTTTTCCACATTCAATTAATCACTTATAATACATCTTTATGTATATTCCATGATCTCCTTCTTTATATTTTAGATCAAATAGTGATATCAAATATCTTAATAAATCATTGTGCTTCATAGGTGGATGGAGATTTTTGAACTATTTGCATTTTCCATCAATACCTTATTTAACTTAGTATTTGATGGAACACATATTCTTAAACCAAATATAACAATTTTTCTTCATTAACATTATACAGTAAAGCTTAAGAATTTTTTATAGAATTAACTTTCTTTTTAATTCCCACATAATCTCATTGAGGATCATTTATATCCTCCAGAAGGAATGAATGGTCAATCATTTGTGATGTAATTGATGATGTTCCTTCCATTTTCATTCCCAATTCTTACCTTTTGATGTCTATGAAGATAAGATACAACTCAATTCTCATCAATGATTAAATTGTTGGTTACTTTCAACATCAATAATCTTCCACTTTATTTTATTTCCTATGATGGTAGTGTATTGAGCAGTCATAGTCCTTAATCAACTCTAACTAGCTTCATTGGCAGATATTCAGATCTTTCTATGTGTTTACATACTTGGGGATTTTGTGATATGTATATATTTCACTAAACTCTCTAAAGAGATATTGAAACCATTTTTTCCATGAAATGATCACTACTACCATCTATAGGCCAAGAATTGGGTCTTTCTATTCATGCACATTCAATTTCATTTAATCACAAAGCTATTAAATTTTCATTATACATTAACACACAAAAAAATCAATTATTATAATCATCACTGAATACCACAACATGTTCACCAATCATTGGTATTATTAGTACAAGTGTATTAATAATACTCTTTTTCAAATACTAGTATACCTTGTCACATTTATCATTTTGAACAAAATTTACTCTCTTCTAGGATTGTTTGGAGAGTGGTATTGAAAATAATTATAAAATAATCACAAATATATGATATTTCCCATATATTGAAAAAAAACTATAGATATGTGTCTTAGATATTGACCACAGATTTCCTTTAATTTCGTCATTCCTAGAAGGTTAAACAAATATAACATTTCTTGAGATAATATTCCCCAATAAAGAAACTCACTAAATCTGGATCTCATATTTTATGTAAATTTCTTAATTATTATCTTTTCATTAGGTTTTCAGAACAATACTAAGATTATCCTCACAAACATCCTTTATTTTGGATGATATTTGAATATAATATATGAAGGCTATAAGAAAAATTTGTCGAGGAAATATCTAAAGAAACTATTCATCATGTCCATGAATATTATTTGAGTATTCGTGAGTCTAAATGGAATTACTATTAACTCATAGTGCTCATACTTTGTATGTAATGTGATAATATGGCCATCATTCATCTTTACATTTACATGATAATATATCGGCAGAAGATCCTCCTTAGAAAAATATTATTCTCTTCAAAAATGATCGATCAAGTAATAAATCCTTGGAATATGATTATTTTTTTATATAAATATCTTTTTTATCTCACAATATTCAACAAAAAGGCATAGTGAACAATCCTTATTGAAAAATAGGACTGGTGGAACCAGATGTTATGAGAAAGGGTATATCAACCCTTTATCTAGATTCTCATACAGTAGTTCCTTCATCTCTTCATGGTGGAAACCAAGACATTATTTAACAAACACATCAATGTATTTCCTCACAATGGACATGTATTTGAGTTATATATATTCATTATACTCATAATTTTAGAAATATATTTATTCAAATAGGGAAATAATATAAATTCCTGAGCATTTTTTCCTAAATAAGATTCATTCTTCTATATAAACGTGTACAAAATTAGAGGGGTGATTCGCTATACATAGATTGATTTCCATCAATATGAATTTTATGTTGTCTGTATACAAGTAATGATATCTGATACGAATTATTGAATAAAATTAAACTAAAGTGAGTATTCGAAGTTAACTGGGAAATTTATCCCACATATTCTGAAGATGGAGGAGTTAGATAATTAGGATATAATAATTTATTCATTTTCCATTTTCACTAGCATCTCTACATCAATGCTTCATGGTGCTGTTTGAATAGTTTTAGTATAATTTCATGGTATAAGGGAATTTTTCAAACAAGAATAAAAAAGTATGTTCACTATTATTTGAATGTGTAACTAGGGTATCAATCACCATATCATTTTTTGGGATCCACCATAGTGTTTATCATTCCATATGCTCACCCTTACTGCCATGGAGGTTGTTAGATGTCTCTAAAACCCCTTTTCATTGTGCATTGGTTCAAAAAGTGTCATTGTTCCATGATGTCTAAACAATGAAAAAAGAACTAAGTCTTGATAGAGCATTCATTTCGTTAATCACATTAGTGTGTTTCTCTTATATGAAATCGCAACCGAGGTTCCCTTCCTTCCCGCACCAAAATCATTTCACCTTCCCAATTATTGGATTTGTGAGGTTCTTATTTTTTCATTTTTAATAAGTGGGATTTTAAAATTTTATATAACCATTTTATTTTTACATAGGATATCTAGAATTAAAATACACTTTCCGATTTTCATCCACCTGATACCCGTGACATACTCTAATATTTATTTCGATATTCAGGGAACATTAGACAATTTCCTCATATCTATCGATGTATGAGATCACAATAACATTGTTGTGGACTGGGTTCTAGCACACCAAAGAATATTTCAACATTTCATTTTGGGGTAACAACACATCCTGAGGCATATTGTGCATGTCTTGTGAATTTTTCTTCTTATGAATCATATATTTGTTACATTTTTATTGAGGGAAATGTTATCCCTTCCAATTTTATATTGGTGAGTGTGAGGAAGATATTTATCAGAAATAGTTTTGGAAAATTCCTTCCACCCCATCACTTTGATCAGTTCCTCAAGATTTATATTATTGATCATTGTACACCCCTGATCAGCTTCTCCCTCAATATGATAAGAATACATTATAAAAATCTCCCTATAAATATATTTATGGATGGATATGATCCTATAAATATATTTGATCAATTATTACAAGATTAAGGGGTCATATGAACGATTTTAATTTGAATGCCTTTATCGTATAATGGTCTCAATTGAATCTTGGTCCATTTTAGTGGGAATTTGGGAACCGATCCACATCACGGTTTCTAATCAAAACCAAGCCATCTGATAGAGTATCATTGTAAGGTTCTCTATTTTATCTCATATCGGATTGGGCAGCTCATTTGGGAAGTCATCACAATTCCATTCACATTGGTTGTTTATCCAATTCTTCCAATTTTATGAAATTTCATAGAATAAATGGAAAATTAGTGATGACACTTTTAAAAATATTAAACACAGAAATTGGAATGAAAATATATAAAAGGAATAAATTATAAATTACATTTATTTATTTACTTATGAATTTCAAGGGTTCAATCTATTTTATCCATCGTATATTTCCTAATATGTATTCTTATGGGAATTTTTGTTCCCCTAATATGGGTTTGTAATCACTTTGAAATCTTAGTATAACATATCCCTAAAGAGTTTCAAACTATATGTGAAGTAAGTATTATTTTCGTGCACCAATTACCAATCGATTCTACCTTAGTGCAATGTTTTTAGATTTTACAGCTATGTATATTTGTTCCAGGGCCACATCCACATGTAGTAGCCAGACACAAATATGTTTTCTTGGTAATCCGATTACACTATAATTTACCATATTTAGGTTTGTTTTCTTACTTGTATTCTTATACCCAAGGATTTATCTATATTTTTATATTCCTAACCCTAAAAAACTAAACATTTACTTTGATACCGACAATGAAAATCCTTATTTTCATTACAAATTAATTCATGATTTAAAAAATAATAGTACTCATAATATAACCTATAATATTGATATGTCTAGTATAATTTGAATTACATACATTTAATAAAAAATTAAAATAAGGAATACATAATCTATATTGAAAACTTCCTTAAAATTATCATAATATTCATTCTTACTTTTAATTTCATGGGATAACCTGTGGACATATATAATAAATGGGAGAGATATAATTCCTGGATAGGGAATAAACATGGTATTACATGAATAATGTTAAAAAAATTAGATAATAAGTATATAAATGTGGCATAAAAGGAGTTATAATCATAAACATGAATAATGAGGGATGCTATAGTATGATAATTATAAAGGAATCCCGGGAAATCTGGAAATGAATTTAAACATTTCATAAAAAACATAGGTTAAGGATAACTTCCAAGCCAACATTATAGAAAATTTCTCATTATAGATTACATTCAATCCCTAATTCCTTTTATAAAATATCATGATACTCAAACCTTACCAAATTCATTGGAGTGATATATAATTTTGGGCACACCAGTCAATTTTATTTCATTCTCATTCTTTTGTGTGACAGATAGATCATAAAACATGGATTAATTAATAAATGTATTTTATTACAGGATAATGGAGTGTAGAGTACATATATTTATTTCCCAAATGAAAAAGTATAATTGTATAAATGTGAACAGCCTTAATAGGAAATTGGTATGGGTATTCACTACACAATTGTTTGGCATGGAAAATCACAGTGAAATTCCGACAGCATAATGGTGGTGTATGAAGGATCATATGAGGGATTGATGAGAGTTATGGGTATATATATTTATTTAGGCATAAAATGTAACCTAAGGGGGATATTTATTAACATATCTCTACATTAGGAATGATGATAAAAAACACACGAAAAATAATATACTTGGATAAAGGGGAGATGGAGGCGATCCCTTATATTGAGAGGGTGATTATAAATGCTTGGGAGGGACTTCGTTAGAGCAAGGGGAACCCTTGGAAGACAATCGAGATGGGAGGTAATTTTATGTATGCGATAAATAATTTTTAGTGATGGTAAATGGGATCATGGGTGTTTTTATATATTTAATGTGTTCAGAATTCATTATTATTTCTCAAACATCAGTTTTGGACTCCATATAATAATGTAATCAGAACCAAAAACATTCAATTGGTCCTTTAACATGGTTTCTAAAAATTTTGGTTTGTTTCAATTGATTTATTAGTCAATGTGCTTTATAATTAATATAATACCCTTGCTGATGTGAACACAGGTCATGTCCTTAAAAAATGGTTTTAAAACCCTAAAATATTTTATATGTTTTGGAGGATTCATAAAGGATTTATAAAATTAAACAAAAAAATTAATTTCAACTTTTTTAATGTTGAAACATATATTTGGTCGTGGATAATCATTATATTATTTATTAAATTATTTTTTGGACATTATGATGTCATAATACACACCATATACTTACATTATATTTATTTTTTACCCGAAAACATGACTCTCTCAAAAAATAATGAATAATTCACCATATGATAATTTAATCATTCTCATTTGAAAAATAATATTTATTTTAACCAAATAATTTTCTACTATGTAAATTTTAAATTTTAAAATATAAAATACATTTTTTGAAAAATGGTGGGCTTTTTTACAATAAATTTTTTCAAACCTGAAAAAAATTATATTTTACTTCATAAAAAATATATGATAATTTAGATTTAATAAAAATTATTAAATAATAATATTTTTAATTTTTTTTAAATATATATTTATTCATAAAAATAAATGTCTTAATTGAATCTGAATATTATGAAATAATATATTTTCTCTTATATTATATAAAATTGAAAAATAATTTATAACAAGAAAATAATACAATGAATATATATTCATTATTCTATAATGTATACATATTCATATTAATTGTGTCTTGATACATATCCATTTAATAATCCAAGAAACTACCTAAAAGTAACATGCATGATGATTAGACTTTCATGGGGTGGTTTGACATACATGGCTTGGGTCGTGATCTCGATGAGCTAGAAATTCTCTTTAAACTGTTTAGCTTGGGATTAAGTAGTAGTATTTCATCTTCATATTGGTCAAGGGAACCTCCAGATGATTCAAAATCCCATGTAATCTTAGATAAACAGGCCATATATGTTTTGATTGTACTAGTTGATGTCATCAATTTCTTTTTGTATGTCAACTGGTTTTGTTAAAACCCCATATTTATAATAATCATATGACCATTGGACAACGACTATAATAATAGTAATAATGCTATATAAATATATATTATATATGATAAGATACAATGAAACCCAGTAAAATCATGTGTTTTCCAATAAAATAATAATTAATAATTAATTTAATTAAATATCAATGGTATGTTTATTTATAAAATAGTGGGTCGTTAAAAGATCCCTCAAATTAGAAAGTAATGCATCGTTCATGTGTACGGTGGACTAATGCCTCATAGATAGAGGTAATTCATTTTCCATCACCACCTCTCACATGTGGTATTAAAGATGGATTATAAATATATATATATATATGATATTTATGACATAATGATAATTTTGTAAATATTATATAACACATATTTTCTTATTCTTCGATTCAGAGAAAAATTATAATTCCATTTGTGCATACATTTGGAATACCACCTCCATGAAGTAACGTGGCCCGTCTTTCATCACCACATCAAAAAGATGGAATACATAAGTATATGTAAAGTAATAATATGATATTAATAATATTCTGATCATTATAGTAATATATAATATTAATTAACTTCTTTCCAAAAGTACAGTTAAAAATAGAAGCATCGCTCATGTATATATATGGCCTACCATCTCTATAATTGTAACATATATCATTTTTCAAATCCATATTTAAGTGTTATAATTAAATGTAAAATTTATTTATCAAAATTACAATGATTATCATGATTACTATTCATGTAATTATGGAAAACCCTCTTTATCCACATTCAACGTACCAAAGCCATTTTAAAATCATTTATCAATAATCATCAAAACACATGACATCGACATAGTGGATTATGTAATTAAATATTCATCATTAATAAATGTTAAAAATGGTATAAGGATAGGTAATTAATCATAATTTTTTATAAAATAATGTAGTTTATAGGATTATATTATAATTGCATTAAATGAGATATAAGGAAAGAAAATTAAATTTTCCTCAATAATGTTTTAATGATATTTCAATGTTATTTATATTCGTCAATGTCCAAAAAAATTGATGTTACTTATGCTCCATTGGGAATATTTTTTTAGCATGTCATCTACATTCAATCTCAAGCTGGATTTTGAGTGTTTTAAAGTGATTATCACGGATCCCATTTCTTTTCTATGGGACAATCATGCTTCAAAGACATAGTCATGGAACCCTTTTCTTTTACATGATTTAATCAAGATATTAAAGTTATATTGGTTTTTATGAGATTTATTATGAGTCCCATGTATTGTTTCCTTTATTAATATTATGGTTCTTTGACATTGTTTATGAAGGGTTGAGTCACTTTATAGCTCATGAGTGTGATTAATATAGATTATATGATTGGTTCACATAGATAGTGATCCAATTAATTGGCTATGTAATTCAACTGAATGGTTATTACATTTATTGTTTTCTACAAGGGTTAATGTATGGGTTCAATAAATATGGTTTTACAAGACAACCACGCAATTTAATTATTCTTTCTATCAGTTAAAAACAATTCCATTGATCATGTTTGATATCACATTGTTTATTATTATTGATTTTAATCACTATTTAAATATACTAATCATTAATTCCATGTTTCATGATTGATGGTCAATGTATTGATTGGTATGAATTCACTTTTGTTATTCTCATTCGGATTGATTATTTCATTGTACCCTTAATCTCATCTTACTCTCACTGGTTCTATTCAATTATTAAGGACTATTTTTAACCTTAATGGTCAATTTCGATCACTATTTTATTATTTCACCTTCCACATGTTATGAAGAATGGTACTAAAAAAATTAGTTTATAATGGTTTAATATGTTAACTTTTTTAGATGTTAAATACTAAACATGGTATATAAAAATATGGATACAAGTGACAATTTGGTTGATCGTTATGAAGTAGTTTCATTAACCAATTTTATTATGTGTTTTCCCCAAATATCTAAAACTATAGAACATAAAGGTATTGGGTATGTAAGTGATCAAATATTTCTCATTGATTTTTTAATTTTTGAAGGGAAAACATTTGGTCAACTTTATTTCTTTCAGTTCAAGAAATTTAAATTATATATTTTCAGAACCATATCACATAGTTTGAGTTCCTGGCTATCATAGTTTGTATCAGAAAAGGGTTATGATAAAATTGGAGATTTTTATCTTTTTAGTTGATGTTATCTTAATCGTTATAGATATCTTAATAGGTTTATAAGTTTTAGGATAATCATAATTTCATTTTCATGGACACCCAATTTGAGTTATTATGTAATTTTTTATTATGGTTCATAATGATATTTAGGTAGATATATTATTTTTATTGAGGAAAATGTAATCCTTAGGTTAAAAATAAAATATTATTCGAGGAAGAATGTGTTAAAATTTTATGGACAAAAAAATTCATTTTAGTTATGTACCTTAGGGTTTATATGAACTTTTTTGATTCAGGGGAATGTTATAAGAATAATATAGTTTTTGAAAAATAAAATCTCATGGGTTAGGTGACAACCCATCATATACAAGAAGGCCACAAGGTTTGACCCACAAATAAAGAGTGATAAAGGAGAAACGTCTACCACTGGCCTACGCGAAGTCCTACTTTGAATGAAATTTCATTATAATAATTTTTTTTGTAAATTAAAAATTGATCTGGTTTTTGGAATACATATTTTATATGATAGATAACCATATTGGTAACACCCCATGCTTCTATGGTACGTTTCTCTTTGAATAATGCGATAGCGTGTGTTGTACGCAACATCGAGTTCTAACACACACCACAACCGATCAAACTAGCCGTTATGAATATTAATACCTACTATTTGAAATTATATATATTTTATATTACAAAATGGACTTCATTTTTGGATTTGTAATTTCGAATTTAGCCTAAGGTGAAATTTTGGTACTTTTCGGATAACATTAATATTTTGATGAATAGTGAAAATTACTAAATTTTAATTAAAAAAACTTTTTTAATCGAAATAATTTATATTGATAAATTCTGAATTTGAGTGGTTTTAAAGTATAATTACAATATATTTTTACCATTTTATTAAAAGGGTTTCATTAGAATTAATTTCACTTTGAAATTGGACCTAAACAATTGACAATCTTTTGGTATATATTTTTTCATAAAAACACGCTATATGTTGTATCAACTAGAATTAATTATAAAATTAATTAATGCAACTTATATGTTTGGAATTTTGTAAAATAGACATCATTTTTGAATTAGGAATATGAATTATAGCATAGGGTGAAATTTTGGCATTGTTCTGAAAAATATCAATTTTTGATGAATAGTGAAACTATTAAGTGGTAGTTAAAAAACTGAATTTTTTCATAAAACTTAATTTTACCGCTTCTGTGAATTGAATTTCCAAAATCTGAGAGACACGGTTAATATCCAGAAGTAAAATGTGGTTCAATGAGATGAAAATAATTTTTGGTGAATAGTAATTTTTTACTTTTATTTACCACAATTAAAAGTAAATAGGGTAATTAATGGTAAAAATGATATTAATATTACCCTAACACATGTCCTAATTCTATTGGACAAGTGTATCTCGACCAAAAACAACCATAGGAATAAAATATTATCATTGAGGTTCACCTAGATTAGATTAGGACATTTATTATTATTTAATTCAAAGAAGAGTTAAAAGAGTTAAAATCAATGTTTATTTAAGTAAACATTTTTAATATATGGATATACATAAGATAAATTCGATTTTAAATATTCATTATGAATATAATAATATTTCCTACATAATTATATTTTATTTCTAATTTTTAGACTTTAAATAATTTAATTTATTTATGACACAATGATGATGCAGTAATTACAATAATAGTGACAAATTAAATCAATTGATATTATAAATACCCAAATAAATATAATTTGAGACTTTTTATTAATTAAACTTATTTAATAAGTTAATATGAAATGTTAGGAATGATTTAATTAAATTCATTCGAAGTAATCATTCTGTTATGAGTTTCACAGAAATCAACTATTGAATAGTGTCAAAATTGACATAAAAGAGTTTTTTAAAAATATATTATATTATTAATTGATATTAAATTCCTAAAAATCTAAGTTTCGTCCAAGAGACTTATATCATGATAGTTGTATCATTAATGGATCACATGGAGGTCTGTTGGATATATATAGTATGTTTATTAACCATATAATATAAAAATACAAAGAGACATTGTAAAAGTGAAACTAATTAACTAAGAGTTAATAATTAAAGATAAGGTTAGTATAATGACCCAAACCTATCTAAATAATATTGGTTGAATGGTTTTAGAGCTATACCTACCTTAACCTTTGAATAATCAACTTTTGTTCCATTATAAACCGAATATGAATCTACTATAAATTAATATTTCTAGCTTTTCCAAAGGTGCCCCTCACCCCTCTTATAAAAGGGAACTCCCCCTTCTCATTAATTCACACCTTCTAAGCCTTTTGGATCGGCCAAAATCTGTCCAAATACTCTCACAACTTCCCTCACTACAACCTAGATGCCTTAGTTTGATCAGAAAGCCAACCTAATGAGCCCTTTTGATCAAATCAAAAGGAAGAACCCGAAGAAGAGGTAATGATTTCACCACCCTTTTCCAAGTTCCTTTCTTCTTCCACTTCTTCTTCCTTAGTTGTTACCATTCTAAAATAATAACTCCAGTATCATATATATACTGTGATGTTATTATAAATATGGTACAACCATATTCAGTATTCTATCCATCCTTTGAATAACATGTCACCATACATGCGTACGTACGGCTTACCGTCTCTACGTCGTGGTGTAATTGTTATTCAATAAATTATTATTTGGATGGGTATAATAATGATGTGTAATTCATGTAAATAATATATGTAACATGATAATGATTATGTATATATTATATACCATCCAATTATATATTATTTTAATATCAAAAGAATGATATTGTTGCTCGTGCGTACGTACGGACTATCGTCTCCACGAACGCGATGAGATTCATTCTCCATCATATCCATTCAAGTATAATTCTCATTTTATGATTAATAATAGTATCTAAGGACTTGATATCATTCTGGATACGATTAAGATACAACCCATCCATGAAAAACATGGCTTACGTAACAAATCATATAAAATAAAATGTGTAAGTTAACACCCGAAACAATAATAATAATAAGATATTATTAACAAATCAATGTTAAAAGAACATATATGATATCATATTAATGTATATGATTATTGTATAATTTAATAACAATTATTTCACCATTATACAGGAGGTTAACCTACCCCAACCAAGGAAAAGTACAAGGTAAGGTTTATTTCACATTCTCTTCATTATCCGAGGTTGTTTATACGTAATAATCTACTCAGATCTCTTTATCATCCACATCCATGTTTCTTAGAAATTTACTTCAAAACATTTTTACTATTTAATAGAATATGGGTTAAATTCATTTATACCCTTGTTTTACATTTTATAAGAGTTTTATAAAGGAATCTTTCAGTCGTTTTCCCAACAAGGTGCTTTTTATCCTTTTCGACGGAATTAAGGTAAGAATGTTTTTTTAATTTATACAGTGGGTGCGGTTATTTTCTGCTGTTATAAAATCGTCGAAGCTTCCCTTACAAGATTATAAGAATATTTTCAAATAAAATGTTTTATTTTATAAATATATGACTCTTAAATGATTTCAAAATAGAAAAATATATTTCAATAAAAGAGATTTTATTTCATCTATGTCAACATCCTTTGATGGATTTTACGCTTATTTGATGTTGATTTATTATGATACAAAACTTCTATATTGTATTGAAGGTTTTGTAATATTTTTGTCTGTGGATGTGTTATTTTTATACCATTCATGGTTTATGGATGATGTATTTACATTTCTTAAGCTAGTTTTAATACGAATGTTTATGTTATGTTTAAACGTTTTCATATAGGAATGCATTGGACTTAATATGTGACGGGTGGAGCCCGCTATAGCTCGTCAATGTATCGGTAGGTCTTGTGAGACAAACTAGTGTCTTGGCACAATGTCTTGGTATAATCTTATTTGTAGTCTTCGAACGAGGTCGTGGCTATGTGGTTATTATAGTCTGACATTGTATATTCCATCATTATGAAAGTGGTTATTGATATTGCATGTGATTATTCGATTGGTAGAATATCCATGTGAATAAGTAATTTGAATTATTTCATTTTACTTTTTCCATACTATGTTGAAGTTCAAGTTTAAAAGAATTTTGTTTTAGTTATACATTGCATTAAATGTTTATGATTATTTTTGAAAGTTTCTGCTATATTGTTATCCTTACTGGGCATTTGATCTCACCCCTTTTCTATGTTTTATTTTTCCCTGGATGTGAAGAAGTAAGTTATGAATGACCTGTAGGGATAGTATGTGGGGATACGAGTGTGGAATATGGAGACAATATATTGTTTTACCTCTTCACTTATTGATTTAATGTAAAACTTTATGAATATATCTAATGTTTCCAAGGCTACTAAACCAATCGGTCTTTTGAGATTTGATCTTTCTTGTGATCATTCCAATGTTATGTAATAATGCACCGACTCTGGGTAACTGGGGTCGGGGCGTTACAGTTGGTATCAGAGGATGTTTAGTACAAACATTGGAAGCAATATTTAGATAAACTCTGATTAGAGCACATAGATTTAATATGGACTTTGAGGATTAGTATAGAAGAACTTCCAAGAATTTTGGTATTGTAGAGATTTTGTGAGTTTTCTAAGCAATACATCCCTGTCTAGATACGAGCAGGTAGAGGCGACTCTGGAAAAGATGTACCTAGGGGTAAAACTTGAAAACACCGCTTTGAGCTACACTCGAACGGGAATTGGTGCACGACAACGGGCCTTGCTTCACTCTAGGTTATGACACTCTAGGGGGATATGCTTAGGATAACTCTAATTTTCTTTAAAAATCATTATGAAGTGTTTATGAGTATATAATTCCCCAAAGAAAACATTTTTATGATTATGGATTATATCCATAAATAGTTCAATTTATGTTAAGTGTTTTATAAGTATGGGATTATGTTTTTTGATTCATAAACTGATCTAGTTTATACCATTGATTAGAAATGGCGCCTAGTGGAAGAAATGGAAACTGTATCAATGCACGCACTCCATGTAGGGATTTCCCTCCTGCTCAAGATAATTATAGTGGAGCTGGTGATGCAATTGGTGCCGATCAGCTAATCACCATACTGGGACAACTCACTCAGGTTATGAATAATAACCTTACCTGTATTGAGCGCCCTGATCCGCAGCATGGAGGATCAATGGTAGATCGATTCATGAGGCAACAACCACCAACTTTCAATTGGAGTACAAATCCCTTAGTAGCAGAGCAATGGATAAATTCCCTAGAGAAAATATTTCAGGCTTTAGGGAGTAGTGAAAGGGAAAAAGTTATCATGGTAGTTTACCGACTCACTGGAGATGCTGATCAATGGTGGTAATTGATTCAAGATACAAAGGAAGATGATGATGTATCAAATATGGAATGGAGGGAGTTAAAAGATCTGTTTTTAGAAAAATACTTTCCTCGTGACCATCGAGTAGATAAGGAAAGGCAATTTCTGAGTCTGAGACAAAAGGAGGATGAGAATTTCACAAAGTATGAGGCTAACTTTAAAAGGTTAGCAGGGTATGCTGGAGATTATATACGTAACCCAAGAAGTAATATTGATCGTTTCTTTGATGGGTTAAAACCATTTCTCTTTCGAGCATTAGTCTCACAATCCTTCTCGTCGTACGAAAACATTGTCTCATGTGCTATCAAAACAGAAATGGATTTCTCTAAGTATTATGACTTTAAACCAAAGCAAGAGAAGAAGAGACCTACTGATCAATCTAGGAATGGAAATAAGGGGATGAAGGCAAAGGTTGAATATCCATCCTGTGGTTAATGTGGGATGAAACACCCCGGTACTTGCTTGAAGGGAATGGGTGTCTGTTTCAAGTGTGGTGAAAAAGGACACCAAGCTCATGATTGTTAGGGGAAGAAGGACGCTTCCAATGTTCAATGCTACAATTGTAGGGAGATGGGACATTATGAAAATGAATGTCCTCAACTTTAGGGGAACTTACCTCAGAAAAGGCCAAGGGATCAAGGCCAAGCTTATGCTATCACTACTGCTGAGGTAGAAGCTCAGAAAGACGTGGTGGTAGGTAATTTAATGGTGTCCTCAAGTTTAGCAAATGCATTATTTGATTCTGGATCATCACATTGTTTCATATCTTCCCAGTTTGAAAAGAAAATTAGATATTTCCAATTTGATTTAACAAGGGAGTTGTCAGTTAAAACTCATAAGGGAAGTATCATTGCAACAATGTTTTGTGAGTCAGTCCCCATTAGAGCACATAAATGTTCTTTATCTGCTGATCTCATCCTCATACCTATGATTGAGTTTGATATAATCCTCGGTATGGAATGGCTTTCGGACAATGATGTGAAGATTTATTGTAAGAAGAAATAGGTTACAATTCATGATGATGTTGATAAGGAACACCTTATCTTTAGAGCAGAATCGTCACCGCCTAATTCTTATCTAGATCCACCCCCAATAGCTCAACTAAATTCAATTATTGGGGAGGAAGAGAATGAAATGACTATTCGTGAGGAAATTAATGTTCAAATAGAGGATGTACATGTTGTGAAAGAATATGTTGATGTATTTCCGGAATATTTACCTGGACATCCTCCATAACGATAAGTTGAGTTTTCCATTGATTTAATTCCTGGATCAAGGCCTATATCAAATACCCCTTATAGAATGGCCACCGTAAAATTAGTTGAACTAAATAAACTACTAGAGGAATTTAGTAATAAGGGATTTATTCGCCCTAGTGTTTCTCCATGGGGAGCCACTGTTCTTTTTGTTAAAAAGAAAATAGATATATGAGGTTATGTATCGACTATAGGGAGATCAATGCTATAACAATAAAGAACAAGTATCCCCTACCTCGCATTGATGATTTATTTGAACAACCGCATGGATCTCAATACTTTTCAAAGATTGGACTTCGATCTGGATACCATCAGTTGTGTGTGAATAAGGAACGCATTCTGAAGACAACATTTCTAACAAGGTATAGCCATTATGAGTTTACTATAATGCCTTTTGGATTGACTAATGCACCGTCTGTATTCATGGATCTGATGAATAGAGATTTCAATGAGTATCTCGATGAATTTGTGGTGGTATTTATTGATGATATCTTGGTATACTCCAAAAGCTACGAAGATCATGAAAATCACTTGCGCATTATCCTGAAGACTCTGAGAAGACATGAATTATATGGGAAGTATAGCAAGTGTGAATTCTAGCTTCAGGTGATTTATTTTCTGGGCAATATTGTCTCTAAAGATGGAATCTCTGTTGATCCATCTAAGACCAAGGTAGTCCATGAATGGCCAGCACCTACGAGTATAACTGAGGTATGTAGTTTTATTGCTTTGGCAGGTTATTATCGAAGTTTCGTCCAGAATTTTGCCCGATTGGCTAAACCATTAACGAAGCTCACACGTAAAGGGGTTAAATTTGTTTGGAAAAAAGAGTGTGAAGAATGTTTTGAAGAACTGAAGAGAATATTATTCAATGCTCCTATATTGACTCTACCATCGGGGAATGATGGGTTCGTTATTTATAGTGATGCATCGAAGAAACGACTTGGTTGTGTCCTTATACAGAATGGTAGAGTTATTCCTTATACAGAATGATAGAGTTATTGCCTATGCATCACGACAGTTGAAAATTCATGAACAAAACTATCCTACTCATGATCTCGAGTTAGCAGATGTGATCTTTGCTTTGACGATATGGAGGCACTACCTCTAGGGTGAAAAATGTCAGATTTATACTGATCAAAAGAGTTTTAAGTATATTTTCTCACAAAAAGAACTCAATTTGAGGCAAAGGAGATGGCTTGAATTTCTCATGGATTATGATTGTAAGATACACTACCACCCAGGGAAAGCAAACAAGGTGGCAGATGCTTTGATCCGAAAAGACCCTGGAGTTTTGAACGTGATTAGAATTGAAAGGGATCCAATTTTCATGGATCTAGTGAAGATGGACATGGGAATAACCAGGGAAGGTGAAACATCAATGCTTTTTCAAATTGTTGGCAAACCATCTTTACTAGAAAGGATTAAGAGTTCTCAGACCGATGATGAAGAATTTCAAGATAAAATTAAAGCTGTGAATGATGGGAGATTGAGAGACTTTGTGTATGAAGAAGGAATTTTAAAATTCGGGAAGAGACTTTGTGTTCCCGATATAACTGATCTAAAATGGGAATTGTTGGATGATGCGCATAGTTCCAATTTCTCTATACACCCTGGGAGCACCAAAATGTATAGGGATTTGAAGGAACATTTTTGGTGGGACAACATGAAGAGGGAGATTGCTGATTTTGTGTCATGATGTATGGTTTGTCAACAAGTGAAAGCTGGAAGGCAACAACCTAGAGGAGTCATGCAACCTCTTCTCATACCTGAGTGGAAATGGGACAATATTAGGATGGACTTTGTCATGGGACTACAAAAGACTCCTAGAAGTAACGATGCAATATGGGTTATTGTTGATCGTCTTACCAAGTCAGCACATTTTATTGCTATAAGAGAAGATCTACCCCTGGAACGTCTAGCAAGACTATATATTAATGAAGTTGTTTGACTTCATGGAGTACCCCTATCGATTGTTTCTGATCGTGATCCCCATTTTACTTCAAGGTTCTGGAAAATTATTCAGAAATCCTTGGATATTTAACTTCATTTGAGCACTGCTTACCACACTCAAATGGATGGACAATCAGAACGAACTATTCAATCCTTAGAAGACATGTTCAGATCTTGCTCACTTGACTTTCAGGGTATGTGGGATCAATATTTACCTCTGGTAAATTTTCCTATAACAATAGCTTCCATTAGTGTTTTCAGATGGCACCATATGAAGCGTTATAAGGAAAGAGATGTCCTAAACCAACCTATTGGGATGACGTTGGTGAAAGAAATCTTGTAGGCCCAGAACTGGTGGAGGAAACGATGGAAAAGGTGAAGGTAATCCAAAGTCACATCAAAGCAGCTCAAAGTAGGTAGATGAGCTATGCAGATAATCGAAGGAAGGATTTGGAATTTCAATTCGGTGATCATTTTTTCCTGAAGGAATCTCCATGGAAGGGAGTCATACATTTTTGTAAGAAATGTAAATTGAGTCCCAGGTACATCAGGCCTTTCGAAATTCTAGAACGAATTGGGGTTGTAGCTTACCGATTGGCAATACCGCCAAGTCTCTCCAAAGTTCATGATGTGTTCGACGTATCTCTATTGAGGAAATACATGCTTGACCCAACACATGTACTCACCTATTAGGAATTGGAACTAGAACCCGATCTGTCTTATTGCGAAGAGCCTGTCAGGATTCTTGATACGAGAGAACAAGTACTGAGAAACCGGATGACACGTCTGGTAAATGTTTTGTGGAGAAACCATAATATGGAAGAGGCAATGTGGAAACCTGAAAAAACTTATGATGAAGAAGCACCCTAGTCTTTTCATACGATAGTATTCTAGAAATTTCGAGGATGAAATTATTTGAAGGAGGGGAGAATGTAACACCCCAAGCTTTTGCTGTACGTTTCACTTTGAATAATGCGATAGCGTGTGTTGTACGCAACATCGAGTTCTAACACACACAACAACCGATCAAACTAGCTGTTATGAATAGTAATACCTAATTTTTTAAAATATGTATATTTTATATTTCAAAATGGACTTTATTTTTGGATTCAGAATATCGAATTTAGCCTAAGGTGAAATTTTGGTACTTTTCGGATAACTTTAATATTTTGATGAATAATGAAAATTACTAAATTTTAATTAAAAACAATTTTTTTAATCGAAATAATTTATATTGATAAATTATTAATTTTAGTGGTTTAAAAGTATATTTAGAATATATTTTTACCATTTTATCCAATGGTGTTCATTAGAATGAATTTCACTTTGAAATTGGACCTAAACAATTATCAATCTTTTGGTATATATTGTTTCTTCAAAACACGCTATTTGTTGTAACAATGGGAATTAATTATAAAATTAATTAATTCAACATAAATGTTTGTAATTTTGTAAAATAGACATAATTTTTGAATTTGTAATATCAATTATAGCTTAGGGTGAAATTTTGTGATTGTTCTGAAAAACTTCAATTTTTTATGAATACTGAAACTACTAAGTGGTAGTTAAAAAACTGAATTTTTTCATAAAACATAATTTTACCACTTCTGTGAATGGAATTTAGAAAATCTGAGAGACATTGTTAATATCAAGAAGTAAAATGTGGTTCAATGAGATAAAAATAATTTTTGATGAATAGTAACTTTTAACTTTTATTTACCACGGTTAAAGGTAAATAGGGTAATTAAGGGTAAAAATGATATTAATATTACCCTAACACATGTCTGAACTCTATTGGAAAAGTGTATCATGAAAAAAAACAACCTTGGGAATAAAATATTATCATTTAGGTCCACTTTGATTAGATTAGGACATTTATTATTATTTAATTAAAAGAAGAGTTAAAAGAGTTAAAATCAATGTTTATTTACTTAAACATTTTTAATATAGGGTTACACATAAGATAAATTCGATTGTAAATATTCATTATAAATCTAATAATATTTCCTACATAATGATATTTTATTTCTAATTTTTAGACTTTAAATAATTTAATTTATTTATGACACAATGATGATGCAGTAATTACCATAACAGTGACAAATTAAAATAATTGATATTATAAATACCCAAATAAATATAATTTCAGACGTTTTATGAATTAAAATAATTTTATAAGTTAATATGACATGTTATAATGATTTAATGACATTTTTTTAAGTAATAATTCAGTTATGAGTTTCACAAAAATCAACTATTGAATAGTGTCAAAATTGACAAAAAAGAGTTTTTAAAACAAATATTATATTATTAATTGATATTAAATTCCTAAAAATCTAAGGTTCGTCCAAGAGACTTATATCATAATATTATTATCATTAATGGACCACTTGGGGGTCGGTTGGATGTATATAGTAAGTTTATTAACCATATAATATAAAAATACAAAGATACATTGTAAAAGTGAAACAAATTAACTAAGAGTTAATACTTAAAGATAAGGTTAGTATAATGACCCAAACCTGTCTAAATTATATTGGTTGAATGGTTTTCGACCTATCCCCACCTTAACCTTTGAATAATCAACTTTGGAGCCATTAGAAACTGAATATGAATTTATTATAAATTAATATTTCTAGCTTTTCCAAAGATGCCCCTCACCCCTCTTATAAAAGGGAACTCCCCTTCTCATTACTTCACACCTTCAAAGCCTTTTGGTTCGGCCAAACTCTTCCAAAATACGCTCCCAAATTCCCTCACTACAACCTAGAGGCCATATTTTGATCAGAAAGCCAACCTAAGGAGCCCTTTTGATCAAATCAAAAGGACGAACCCGAAGAAGAGGTAATGATTTCACCACCCTTTTCCATGTTCCTTTCTTCTTCCACTTCTTCTTCCTTTGTTGTTACCATTATAAAATAATAACTCCAGAATCATATATATACTGTGATGTTATTATAAATAAGGTACAACCATATTCAGTATTCTATCCATCCTTTGAATAACATGTCACCATAGGTGCGTACATACGACTTGCCGTCTCCACGTCGTGGTGTAATTGTTATTCAATAAATTATTATTTGGATGTGTATAATAATGATGTTTAATTCATGTAAATAATAAATGTAACATGATAATGATTCTTTATATACGATATACCATCCAATTATATATTATTTTAATATCAAAAGAATGATATTGTCGCTCGTGCGTACGTACGGACTACCGTCTCCCCGAACGCGATGAGATTCATTCTCCATAATATCCATTCAAGTATAATTCTCATTTGATGATTAATAATAGTATATAAGGACTTGATATCATTATGGATATGATTAAGATACAACCTATCCATGACAAACATGGCTTATGTAACAAATCATATAAAAGAAAATGAGTAAGTTAACACTCGAAACAATAATAATACTAAGATATTATTAACAAATCAATGTTAAAAGATCATATATGATATCATATTAATGTATATGATTATCGTATAATTTAATAACAATTATTTCACCATTATACAGGAGGTTAACCTACCCCAACCAATTAAAAGTACAAGGTAAGGGTTATTTCACAATCTCTTCCTTATCCGAGGTTGTTTATACGTAATAATCTACTAGGATCTCTTTATCATCCACATCCATGTTTCTTAAAAATGTATTTCAAAACATTTTTACTATTTAAAAGAATATGGGTTATATTAATTTATATCCTTGTTTGAATTTTTATAAGAGTTTTATAAAGGAATCTTTCTTTCTTTTTCCAAACAAGGTGCTTTTTAACCTTTTCGGGAGAATTAAGGTAGGAATGTTTTTTTAACTTATACGGCGGGTGCAGTTATTTTCCGCTGTTATAAAATCGTTGAAGCTTCCCTTACAAGATTATAAGAATATTTTCAAAGAAAATGTTTTATTTTATAAATTTATGACTCTTAAATGATTTCAAAATAGAAATAGATATTTCTCTAAAAAGAGTTTTGATTTCATCTATGTCAACATCCTTTGATGGATTTTACGCTTATTTGAAGTTGATTTATTATGATACAAAACTTCTATATTGTATTGAAGGTTTTGTGATATGTTTGACTGTGGATGTGTTATTTTTATACAATTTATGGTTTATGGATCAAGTATTTACATTTCTTATGCTAGTTTTAATACGAATGATTATGTTATGTTTAAACCTTTTCACATGGGAATGCATTGGACTTAATATGTGACGGGTGGAGCCCGCTATAGCTCCTCGATTCATCGGTAGGTCTCTTGAGACAAAATATTGTCTTGGCACAAGGCCTTGGAAAAATATTATTTTTAGTTTTGGCACGAGGGCTTGGATATGTGGTTATGATAGTCTGGCATTATGAATTCCATCATTATGAAAGTGGTTATTGATATTGCATGTGATTTTTCGATTAGTAGAATATCCATTTGAATAAGTAAATGGAATTATTTTATTTTACTTTTGCCATACTATATTGAAGTTCAAGTTTAAAAGGCTTTTGTTTTAGTTATACATTGCCTTAAATGTTTATGATTATTTTGGATACTTTCCGCTATATTGTTATCCTTACTGGGCATTTGAGCTCACCACTTTTCTATGTTTTATTTTTCCCAGGATGTGAAGAAGTAAGTTATGAATGACCTGCAGGGATAGTACGTGGGGATAAGAGTGTGGAATATAGAGACAATATATTGTTTTAGCTTTTCACTTATTGATGTAATGTAAAACTTTATGAATATATCTAGTGTTTCCAAGGCTACTAAACCTATCAGTCTTTTGAGATTTGATCTTTCTTGTGATCATTCCAATGTTATGTAATAATGCACCGACTCTGGGTAACTGGGGTCGGGGCATTACAATATTACTGAAAAGTAAATTATAAATTATGTTATTAATGTAATTTTAGAATATGTTCACAATTATGGTATCCTTTTATGATTATGTTAAGTAGAATATTATGGGATATTATTTTTGGAATCAATGTTGATTTAACTTTTGAAATTATATATGATGTTAATTAGGATTTTTGTTTATTCAATTTTTTAAGGAAATGATAATTACATCATAGAGACTATATTATTAATGCATATGACTTTTTTGTATATTAATTTATGATTGAATAAAATTACATGGACAAAAATGATAAATTTATTGTGGAATAATATGTCACAAAATAATTATAAATTTAGGTGTACAAGATTTATTGAGAATATTTTGATTAATTTTAAGGATAGTTATTTATACAATGATTTATTACGAACATTGGGTATTACATTGGTATTTTGGAGATCAATGTATTATTTACTTATAAGATTTTCAATTTATTTTGTTAATTATAATAAATGGTGCTATCAACTTTGGTTTTCGTTAGTATATGAAGATAGGAGGAAGAAAATATTTTGCTTTTATGGAATTATGTGATCCATTATGGCTTCATTTTTTGATTCATTAATGAAAAAGTAAACATTAATACTAAAAATTGGTAATGAGAGATTTGTTTGTGGTAAATATTTTTTTAAGGATGAAATTTAACTTTTCATGAATGTATATTATCCAATTAGAATTAGTAAAAATGTGTTAGAAATTCTTCAACTATATGAAAATTGTCTTCATAAAAAATCTCTGTTTACTTTTATTGCTGTGAAATGAATGTCCTTCTAACCCATCAAAAATTTAGAATTTTTTAGGGCTAAATTTCACATGGACATGATTTTTATCACACTAAATTTAAATTTGGGTGTTAGTTTTCTATTGAATGTTTATTTATTGAATTCACACTAATGGTTTCCTATTTTGAGTCCTAGATATGTGTTACCCTAGATGACCTTAGTACATCATTTTCACACTCTTAATAGGAAGTATTATTAACCCTTTATACAAAGTGGAATATCAACAAAGTTAGTTTCAAATGAAAAATAATTGATTATCAATCCCAATTACAAATTACAAGGATAAAATCTATTAATGTGGGAAGATGTAATATCCAAATATTGGAAAAATATGTTAAATATCGTGTATCAAACACAAGATCGAGGACAGAATAACCATAAAATATTATAATTTTCATATGATTTTTATAACCTTAGAATTAAAATAGTTGGTATTAATTATAATAAATTATTTTTGAAATATACATATGTAATTATTTATGTTAATTAATATTAATAATTATTTCATATTAATTCTAAACTCAATTTTTAGTAATTCATTTTTAAAAAATATATTTATTTAAAAGTTAAATTTTATTACTTTTTATGAGTTTATATTATAATTATTATTTGGAAAATGTAGAATTTTTTTTCAATTTTAAAAATATATTTTGTTAGTTTAATATATTATATAATATTTTGGTGATATTTCTGTATTTTTTTGAAAATGTTTAGTAAAACAATACGGAAAATAATGATTTTTATTAAAAATAATATTTTATTTTAAGTTATTTCAAATGAAAAAAAATATGTTAGATATATTTAAAAAATTAAATAGAAAATTTTGATATAAAATAATCCAATTATGGGTTTTGACCTGAATTTTATAATTTTATTTTGATTAAAAAACATTTTATATTTATAAGGGATTTTTTGGAAAAATGGTCAACATCATATTGTTCTGTTTTTTTAATCAAATTATTACACATATATTTTTTTAATTTAGAAAACTATATTATGTATTTTGAGTTATTATTTTCGTATTTTGTTAATAATATCCACTTATATTTTGTCAATATGAATTGTAACCTTAGTTATTTTTGTTATAATGATAAATGGTAAATTGTGTAATTCAGTTTTAAAAATAATATGACAAGGACTATTAAATGACCCTAATAGTCAAATCAAAATTTATTGATGATTAAATATCATCCATAATCATCCAATATTTGGTTATGTGGAATTTTTTGGAATTTGGTCGTGATTAGAACTTTTAAAAATTTTTATGTAATGATAAGTCCAAATTTTCACAGTCGTGATTTTAATAACTATAATACTCTTAACATAGGTATACTCATATGATATGTTTTGGTAAAAATAATAATTTTAAATATCAATATTTTTCATCATGTCAATTTTTTTGAAAAAAAAATTACATTTAATTTAGAAACAACACTAACACAATAATTATTCAATAAATAAAAAAATCAAAATGTAATATTGAAAATATTAAACTTAATGTAATTTGAAATAATTATTTTGATACATGAATTTTATTGACTAATATAATATGATATTTATGTAATAATTTATTTTTTGAAAACTCTTTTATATTCAGGATGTTATTAACATAAAAAAATGAATATTTCAATGTATTAACACAAATGATATTTTATAATAAATAATTATTATTAACTTATATAAAATTCCTAAAAATAATATATTCCATGAATTTATTGATGTATGATTCAAAATAAAAATCATGTTCTATTTATTTTCTTTCTTCCATTTATAGTAACTATAATGATCCTTAAATAGTAAAAAAACCTTCTTAAGGGGGTAATTGTGAAAGGGGTTAACATGTGTATAAATAAAAACAATAAAGGTAACAATGAAATTTAACATTGTAAGAAAATTAATAAATGGAATAATTTTGAATAATAAAACTCTTATATTATCATTTTATAAATTTGGATCTATTTTAAAATCTATTAGAATTTATATTAATAAATATTTTGTGAATTTATAACAGTACACACAACCCCATGTTTAAATTGGCAGCACTTATTATCATCTCTTCACAAATTAAAACCCATTTGGTTTAGATAATATCTAAAAAATAACTTCCTAACATACCAACCCATGATCTATTGGAGATAATTTTTTTAGAATTCTATCTTAAGTGGGTTTAAGGTGTTAAGAAAAGGAGGTTGTCTGAAAAATGCATATCGTTCATAAGCGAGTTTTTTTAATTATTCATCCACCTCCATAAAATATTTATTATCCAAGATTATATATTATAATCAATATATTATATAATCTTTTATGACATTATATTAATTTAATAGCCTATTTCCATCTCTATCCTCTTTAAAATATTAGCGGAATTTATTGTCTCTATGTACAATGGACTACTGCCTCACGGGATGATGTAATTCATTTTCCAACACCACCTATCAAGTCTGGTAATAGTTATGGATTTAATGTATATATATTTTACAAATTTAATATCTATCAATTTTTAGGGATAATATAAAATATATTTTTTCTTACCCATACATTCAAAGATAAATAATAATGTCGTTGATTCGTATGTGTGGACTAACAACTCCACGAAGTAATGTGATTATTTTTTATTCACCACATAAAATTGACTATGTAAACGAATATTTCAATAAGATAATGTGAAATTTATGATAGTATTATAATTTTTCACTGATATAATAATACTAACATTATCTCTATAATTTTCCTTGAAAAATTGGAATGTTACTCATGCGTATGTATGACCTACAGTCTTCATGATTCTAATGTAGTTCATTATTTATATCAATATTTAATTGTTGTATTAAATAGTATAGTTGAAGTAAAAAAATATTACTACTTCGTTATAATTTTTTTTATATGATAAAATAGTTACCCCTATTACCATGGTCAACGTACTGAAGCCGTTTTGAAATTATGAACCGGACATCTTCAAAACAACCAACGTGGAAAAAAAATATTAAGTAATGAAATATTTAAAAAGATTTGATGGAAAAAAAATTAATTATAAGGAATTAATATACAATGATTTTCATTTAAAATAAATTATATTGTATTAGTATATTATACAACTATTTAATGACACATATGGAAATTCTAGACGTGTTGTAATGGATTTCGTCTCAATATCCATTCATATAGGCATATCATATTTGTCTGCAACAAATTTCATTTATATGGTGTATATATTTAAAATTAAATTTTTTTATAATGATACATTTATACTTAATGTTATTTTGAATATCAATTTTCATTACATTATCCAATATGATTTTACTTGAAAGTTACTGTGTAGTAAAAAGACTCTTGACCCAACTATATTTCACTAGGTAATAACTAATATTAATTGACTTATTTATGACATTTTTATGTATGAATTTATTTATAAATTTCATTATTATTTTCTCCCACTTATTTTTATTATTTTATCTTGATTCACATAATCACACTATTTTTTAATTATCAATTCAACAATATAATCTTTTTATGGGTTATTTTCCTCAAAATATCTTTCTTTGAAAAATATATTTATGTTATTCCAAAATATTTTCTTATTAAGTTTATATACATCCTATTTTACATAATATGTCATGAATATAATTAATTTCAGTATATTTAATTTTTCATTTAATTTTATTCTTTCATCAGTCTTATAATTGAAGTGTTTCTAATGTGGAAACGAATTTATGTTACGAGATCATTTCATTTCATGATTTCTCATGTACAAGGTAAATATGTGTGAAAAAAATATCATCTTATTTTCATTAACCAAAATTAATTTTATAATTACTGGTTATGAATATGTTTTTATTTTTTAATATCAATTTCATCCATTATTTATTTAAGAAACATCAATAATGTCACCTAAAAGTGATATCAATCTTATGTATTCTTTTATACCTTCAATAATTATCATCCATATCAATGTATTATATAATTTTTTTAAAAAAATTGAATACTTCTAAACAATGTGTTTTTATAAACCCAATTTCCCATATTCTTTTACCATCTGTTTAAATTTTTTTAAAAATTGATATTTGCTAACATTTTCTAAATGGTTATATTTTGACTAATTTTTCAATAATTTTTAAAAATTGATTATTTTAAATATTTACAACAGAAATTTATTTCTTTTACATTATGACCATTATTTTCATTATGGAAATTTTTATTTGATTCCCAATTTTCTTTCACTGAAATATATTTACACTAATTTTTTTTATTTTCTAAATGTTTTTTTTGTAAATAAAAATGGTTTTCCTCAAGAACATTAATAATGATATTTTATTTATAATTCTATTAATCAAAATTAAAAATCCATGATTTCATTTATTCTTTACTATGAAAAATTCGTAATGATACAATCCTCACTCTCCCACTATATGTTTTATTTTTATTTAAAATAGATTGGCATGTAACCAGTTTCCTTTCTAGGGGTTAATCATTTTTCTAAGTGTTTTTCATGGAACCCATTTAATTTATAAGGAATATTTATGTTATTAATGTAATAAATCATTTTATCTTATTTTTATAATGATATGAATGTTTTAGGAACTTTATTCAGGTATGCATCTTATAAATTTGTGATTAATGTTCTTCCACATTATATCTCACGAGTGAGCTCAATGGGTGAACCTAGAATGTGATCTAATGCATTAGGAATGAAAGTCTATTAAATTTTTATTACATTTCTATGGGTTTTTTAAGGGTTATATGAAGATCACGATACAAGGTACCTACATGATATCCTTATTCTTGCTATCATTTATAATTGATTCTATTAATCAAGGTTTGTATGAAATTTCTCATGATTATTGATTTGCATGATCCTTTTAATAATGTAATTAATTATTCATTGTTTGTTGATTGATGATACACATATTGATTGATCTTAATTGTAATATTTTTGGCTCATAAAAAATTATTATGTTATCATACCCTTATTCTAATCATACTCTTATAGATGAAATTTAATTGTTAATTTTTATGTTCACCCTTACTGAAATTTTTTTTTCATTCTATTTTTAGTTTCCATTACACATTTCATGAAAATTGATATAAAATGAATTGATTTTATATTGGATTCTTATATGAAAAGTTTTATATAAGATATTAGAAACTTAACTTGGAATAATGTAAGCTAGGAATAATTGGAGATGATGTTGATCAATAAAAACCAGTTGTTTATGTACCATAGATGTTATCTATTTTTCCTAATTCTATAAAACTCTAATATTAAAATGTCCCTTGGTATGAAAGTGATCAAATGATTCATTTTGATTGTTTATGTTTTCTTAGAAAAATTGGGTCATATTTATCAGTATCAAATCCAAAAATGTAATGCAAATGTTTTTAGCATCAGATTCTGGACAACCATTTCATGGCTTTGAAATCCATGTTGAATATTTTATTTCATTAAATTCTATTTTTTATCAATTATTATCATTTACTTTTAAAGGATTTTTTTCACTATAAATGTCTTTAATTTCCATAAATCTTCCCATTTTAGTAATAGTTTCACAATTATTTTCTTCATAAAATAATGCTTTTATTTTCTTTAATTCATGATAATAAAATTGTTTTATTATCCTTTTATTTAATTTATGATTTCTAACAATATTATTTAAAAAGATAAAAATTGGCTTCTATGGATAAAAAATTAAAAGGTTATATCTTCCTTAATAAATTCTTTTAGATAAACATTGTGTATATTCATGGTTTTTCGTAGAAGTATCTATAATATGTTTTTTAGTAATGTGTTCTCTTTTTATTCTAAAAAATAAATTTCTTAAATTATTTAATGTTATCTTTTATATAAAATTTTAAAATGATTTCTAAAAACATTTTTAATTGAATTTTAATTTCGACACCAATGTTTTACCAAATGATGCTTCTTTTTTATCATCCATTCAATGTTATTAAGTTATTAGTACTTTTAGAAAATGTGATTTTTGATATCCATGGTAACATTAAATCATGTTATCTAAAATAACATTCTACTTTCGTGTTATTATTATTATATGTTAATGATTGATTTTATGTGGAACAAATATGAATAGATAATGATGGGTGTGGTCAAATATCAAAATATAATGTATTGGATTGAAATTATATATTATGACATATTTAAGAATGGGTATGATGTGTTTTCTCGCATTATTAGACATGGATAAGTATGTTTGTTAACATAAGATTGTGTATAATGATTTATCTCGGTGAGGTTTTAATATGATTCTTATTGTTCCAAATTTACATGTTTTCATCAAATTATGGTAAATTTCAAGATGAATATCATTTCCATGAAATTATAGGATTTTGTGATTATTACGTTAAATATTATATGAATATTGGTTATGTTCACATGTGATATGTTAGATATTTTTTGTATCCTCAAAGATCATTTTATCATTAATATTTCTCTAATAGGATTCGTTATTATCAAATAAGTTCATTTTATATTTTTTAATACATTTATGACATCCTTGTGTTCTCCTCCATTATTATTATATAATACTCCATGATGTGTTTTTTCTTAATGAGAAATTGGGCCCACCCATTTATGATGTTTCCAATCACCATGTTATGAATATTATTATATCATGTGAAATATCTTAAAAAATATTTGAAGGAGGACAATTAATGAGAAATATTTGAGTCTGTTATAAAATAAAATTTCTATATAACTAATTTCAAATACAATAAACATTTCAATCATTTTATATGAGACTATTTATGATATATATAATTTAATTAAAGATATGTATGTATTATATAATTAAATATTATTTTGGGATACATTAAGAAATGTTACTATGTATTAGTGTGTAATATGGGTTGGGTTCCATGTATAGTATTATTTATGGTTAGTATGACGTTTTGGCTCTATTCAACCCCTAGTATAGATTATATGATATGATATTAAGGGGGGTGGTGATTATATACTAAATGTGGCTAATATTAATTGTTAATATATATAATATTCATGTGCTTTATTATTCATAAACATCATTTTTAGTATATTTTACACAATGAACATCATTTCACATTTTGATTTAATTCCTTCTTAAAATGAACTATTATTTGGTACAGTTTTTAACATCATTTAAATTACCCAATGATCTTGATTTTATTTTAATATTTAATTTTCCTATTTATAATTATATTTGGAACAATTTATACTTGTGTGGTGTTAGAAGATTCACATTAGAAGACAACCAAAATGGGATTTTATGTAAACAATTCTGGAGAAGGCAGATTGGACACCAACCCACTGATGAGAATGTGGGGCCCAATATACGAGCCCAATGAAGCCCAAATTTCATGGTATGATATAATACATATATATATATATATATGAACAACTTATTATGAAATATCCAGTGCTAATTCTTCCTCCATTGTGGTTATTCAGGTGGCCCAAGTTGAAGATAAAAATCTAGGCCGGATTCTCCGTCCTAGAAAAACATCCCACCATTTTCCACATATCTCGTTAAAATTAAACTATTTTAGGCTGAATATATACAGACTGTTAGGGGACATCCGGATCTTTATATGTGTATTCTATGTCCTACTCCAATTCAGCCATCTAGAAGGTCTTCCAGGTGCATCTGTTCGTTGGTTGCAAGCTGGCTGCCACCTCAGGTCAATAGTGGAAAAGTCCAAATTCCACAAGCTTTCCACCACCCTCGGCCTAAAATAATCTAATGGGATGATTTGTAATATTGAAGGTTATAACTAAGGATCCCAACATTTTTATGTAAGGCAGTGGTGATGGAGGATTTTTTCATCTTTGAGCTTTGTTTTCATCTTAATGTTATGCTGCCAATTTGATGTTGTAATCGTTTTCCCTCAACTGTAAGATCCATGAATTACCTTAGCTTATTTATAAAATTTATTCATATTCATTTTTTCAATTCTTTTTCTTATCTCTTTGATACCGTTGCCTCATGGTGTGAACTTGTTCATACCAAACCTGGTGAGATTATCACACAACGGTGGAGTGATTGTTATATCATTGTTTTTTTAATTCTCCAATTCCTCCCATATGAGTCTACTTATCGCTTCCATTAAAGCCATAGAATCAATAGAGGGATAACCCATTTATGGGTTGATCCAAAGGAGATTAAAGGGGCTGTATTTTTTGTAATTTATCACTACATTAATCACTAATCACTTCATTATAATGAGTTTTTTTTATGATTTTAAAACATCTTCATCCTTAATGAATTTTAAGGCCACACACTTCAAGTGATAATATGAACCATTACCTTGGAGCGATCAAATATTTGATCCTTAAAATGTATATTTGATTAGTGTTAGGGTGTGTAGGCATTAAACTGGTGAGTGAGGATGTTGTTTGATCTTCTTAAATGAACTCATCTCAAATATAAGAAATAAAAATTGTTGAAAAGCGAATGCGTCCAATCCACCCCAAGTGATAACCTATGATCAACTCATGCAATAAAATTGAATTAACTTCAGTGTCTTAGAGTTTCATAGCCAAAAACAGTTCATAGAATGTACGTGTCTATAGGTTTCTTCTTAGGTCTCTGAGGATTCGACAACCCATGCTGAACTACAAGGATCGTTCTACCTTCATCTATTGGTTAATTTTAGCATGAATCAAATTTTGGTGCCATTTATGGGGACCCAAGTAATTAATCTAAACACCCATTATATTCTCCCACATTTCTTATTTTCTCATTTAAATTCTCTTATCTTTTCCCTTTCTCATTTTTCTTTCTATTGGCGCATGTCCGCCTATACCCGCGATCAATAAAACCGTCTAGTTAGGGTGGATAGTCCTGGGGTTGGGGAGTCAAGTACACCAAGGTAACTCTTTCCTTTAGATCCTAAACTTCATAACACCCCCAAGTCAAAAATTGATCCCATTTCAATGGAAGGTCTTCAAAGAAACCAACTCATAAAACCAGGTGGGAACCAAAATGGAGACCCAAATGAGGTAGCCCTAAACTTGGAGAATGTGGTCGATCAAACCATGAATGACTACCTCACACCTACCTGGACCAATTACCCCACATTCATTAGACACAACTCTATAGAAGATTCTAACTACATCTTTAAACCCTGTGTCGTAAACTATCTTCCCAAATTCCATGGAATGGAGTCTGAGATGCCCTACCTTCACATTAAGGTGTTCAATGAAATTGTGGAAACCATGAGTCCCCCACATCAACTAGAATCAGAAAAGATCAGGCTATTTCATTTGTCATTAAAGTATTGAGCTAAAAATTGGCTAAACAATTTGATACCATCATCCATAAACTCTTGGGACCAATTACAAAGATAATTCTACAAATAATACTTTCCCCAACACAAAACATTTGCACTTAAAAAGATCATCCGAAACGTTTTTGAAAAAAAGGGAGAGTCATTCTATGAAACATGGGAGAGGTTCAAAGACACTATAAACATGGTTCCACACAATGGTTTTTCTATTCCTAAACATGTGAGAATTTTCTATGAAGGGGGTTAGGGGAACAAACAATTCATTGATATGATGTGTAATTGAACTTTTAAAAACAAATCCACAAATGATGCTTATGAGTATCTAGAAAGCCTCTCTGAACAGAACCAAACATGGGGAACATCGCCTTATTCTAAAAAGCCACAAAGAACTAATGGAATTTATACACTTAGAGAAGAGGAAATACTTAGGGCTAAACTCACAGCACTATCTAGGAATGTTGAAGAGATGGACCTTAGGAAAGTCCATGAAATCCAAGCTGTAGACCTTGTTTGCACAATTTGTGACAAACATGACAATAAGACAGACAACATCCCAACCATTCCATCCATCAAGGATATTCTTTTAGGAGGACCCCCAACAGAAGTAAATGCCTTGAACATTCAAAATAATCAATACCAAAACAACTTCAACCCAATGTATAATGACCACCCAAGATTCTGATGGAAAGATAACTAGCAACCTAGACAACCACATGGACAAAATCCTTACCCCCATCAGAACTACCAAACCCATAACCTGTTCCAAACCCATCCTATCCAATACAAACATACACCATTCCATTTTCAACAAACCATCACTACTCCAAAATATCCCTCTGGGATTAACCAATCTTCTCAAGCACTAACCCAAACTGTTCCACAAAGTCTACTAGAACAAATGTGCAAACAAATAGAAAAAAATGAACTCGAAAGACTTTTCCCTTAAACAAGAACTTTCAACCATAAAAAATAGATATGAATTCATGCCTAATTAGGCGGTACCATCCCCAAATTTAAGGGGAGAGTCTGGTAACACTCAAACAACTCATTAACAACTAAAGGCTGTAACTGTTTTATGAAGTGGGAAATCAATTGACAAACCTGAACAACTAATTCAGAACCCATCTGAAGATTTAAACATGGATGGAAATTCAAATGAATCAAATGATAAAACTGAAAAACACAATAACATTGTCTATGAAACAACTCTTCAACAAACAACCCCACAACCTGCACCATTTTTTCAATGCATGAGGGGGAAAACCAAGCCTGAATTAAGAGAAACATTAAGAGAAATATTCTCACAAGTCAAGTTGAAAATTCCCCTTCTCGATGAAATCCAAACCATACCTACCTACTCAATGTACCTTAAGGACTTGTCCACTTTTAAAAGAAAATTTTCACATAAAAACCTAGTCCTTTTGGTTGCTAATGTGAGTACCACCATTCAAGGGACCACTCCTCCTAAGTTTAAAGACTAGAGTTTCCCTTACATAAATGTTAAACTAGGAGAGAGTAAAGTTGTCAAGGACTTGTGTGGCCTAGGTGCTAGTGTCAATCTCATCCCCTATGTTGTGTATTTACAGTTAGGCCTATAAGAGATCTAACTCACATCTGTCACACTTCAACTTGTTGATCGTAGCATTAGGGTTCCAAAGGTGATTTTAAAGGATGTTCTGGTAAATGTTGAAAACATCATCTACCCTGCTGACTTCATTGTCCATGAAAACCTTCCATACTTAGGAAATAAGGAAAAAAACCCAATCATCCTTGGTCATCCTTTCCTTGCAACAATCAACTTTGTCATCTGAGTCTGAAATGGGAACATTACCATCACCTTTTGGAAACATGAGTCTAGACTTGAACATCTATAATGAAAGTTCAGAAATATGGGATAACGAGGACATTCATGAAGTAAACATGATTGGAAGCATTGATAATGAATCCATAAAACATAAAAGAATATTTTATGGATGTTTATGTCAGGATGAGAATGATTTCGTTTGTTCACATGAACGAAGTTTATCTCCTTGTCTTGAATCATTTTCAAATTTCTCTTCTAATGAAGTCTTAGGTCAAACAATCAGTGAAACATTTTAGGAAACCACTTTCATGGAGACCACTCCAACCTCCTTCCCTAAATCTGATCAAGCCAATCTAGTAGCTGAACCTTCTATATGTGTGGAATCAATCCTATCTAAAACTCTAGGAAACAAAATTGATCTTGATCCAATGTCCCAATCTTATGCTAAAATTCTGAACCAACCTTATCTCGAATTGAAGGAACTTCGTGCTGCACTTAAGTATGCCTTCTTAGGGGACAATCAAACACATCCTATTTTCATTTATTCTTATCTTGAACCCAACCATGAGAGGATGCTACTAGATATCCTTAGGAAACATAAGAAAGCAATTGGTTGGACCCTGTCTGATATTCCTGGGATTATCCCACTTATCGGAACTCATGGGATTGTTCTGGAATCTAATTCAAAGACATGTCATTATCCTCAATGGTGAATCAATCCTAACCTCATGGAGGTAGTAAGGAAGGAATTTCTGAAATTATTGAAAACCGGTATCTTATATCCCATAGCTGAGAGTGAGTGGGTTAGCCCAATCCATGTGGTTTCCAAGAAGGCATGAATCACAATGACATCCAATTAGGATGGAGAGATTCTTCCAACTAGGGTGAGCAGTGGATGGAGGGTCTGCATTGACTATAGGAATCTAAACTCATTCACCAAGAAGGACCATTTCCCCTTACCATTCATTGACCAATTCCTTTAGGGAGTGGCAGGTCATGCCTTCTACTGTTTCTTAGATGGGTACTCGTGGTATAATCAAATTGATGTCTCCCTAGAGGATCAAGGGAAGACTACATTTACATGTCTATTCGGAAACTTTTCTTTCAAACGCATTCCCTTCGGGTTATGCAATGCCCATGGAACCTTCCAGTAGTGCATGATGGAAATATTCTCAAACATGGTATGGGATTTCTTGATGTCTTCATAGATGACTTCTTTGTGTTTGGGGATACATTTGAGGGTTGTCTGAGGAATGTGGAGAGAGTCTTGTCAAGATGTGAAGAAAATAATTTGGTCCAAAACTGGGAAAAATTCCATTTCATGGTTACAGAGGGACTAGTTCTAGGCCATCTTGTCTTAGGTAGGGGGGTTGAAGTTGATAAAGCCAAGGTTTACATCATTTTTCACCTTCTATAACCCAAAATTGTCAAGGATGTGAGGTATTTATTTGGACATGATGGTTTCTATAGAAGATTCATCAATGACTTTAGTTCAATATCATGTCCCCTTTGTGCTCTCCTAGTAAAGGATGCTCCATTTGTTTGGACATAATGCTGTGAGGGTTCATTCTCAACCCTCAAATCCTCTCTCACCTCTCCTGCCATTATGAAATCTCCAAATTGGAACCTTCCTTTTGAACTTATGTGTAATTCTAGTGACATTGTTATAGGAACTGTGTTAGGACAACGTTGTGATAAAACTAATTATGTCATTGCTTATGCAAGAAAATCGTTAAATTATGCCAAAATCAACTACACTGCTTCTTAAAAGGAGTTACTTGATATTGTGTTTTCCTTAGAGAATTTTAGGTCCTACCTCTTAGGATCCCCAATCACTGTGTTCACCGACCATTCTGCACTACAATACCTCTTCAAAAAACAATATGTTAAGGCTAGACTGATTAGGTGGGTCTTTCTCTTACAAGAATTTGACCTCAAAATCAAGGATAAAATGGGTGTTGAAAAAATTTAGCTGATCACCTCTCTATGATGGAATTAAAAGAAAACTAAAATCACCCTTCTGTGTCTGATTCATTTCCTGATGAACACCTGTACTCTGTGAGTGACTTCCCTTGGTATGCTGAAATTGATAATATCTCAGTTACAGGAGTCATTCCAAAATTCTTAGGGACTCAAGCTCAAAGGATATTCCTTTATGATGTTAGGAACTATGTGTTTGATGATCCATACCTTTATATGTTCTACCATGACCAAGTCATTAAGAGGTGTGTCTCAGAATCTGAAGAAGAGTCCATCCTTAAATTTTGTCATAGTGAGGCATGTAGAGGTCAATTTTCCTCTAAGAAAACTTCTGTTATGGTTCTCCAGTGTGGTCTCTTCTGGCCCACCCTATCAAGAGACTCCTACAAATTTTTCAATGTTGTCCTAGGTGTCAACAAGTAGGGTCCGTCACAAAAAAGAATCAAATTCCACTCACTCCCATCATAGTGGTTGAAATATTTGACTGTTGGGGAATTGATTTAATGGGTACCTTCCAAAACACTAGGGGATATCATTACATTATTTTAGCTACCGATTGTGTCTCCTAATGGGTTCATTCTATTACTACAAAATCCACTTATCATTAAACTGTGATTATATTTCTCTTGGAAAACATATTCTATTGATTTGGAATTCCTAGGGCTATCATTAGTGATCGTGGAACTCATTTTTGCAATCGTCCATTCTCATCACTCATGGAAAAATATGGAATTTCTCACAAAGTTTCCACTACTTACCACCAATAGACCAATGGTCAGGATGAGTAATCCAATTGATAAATCAAACAAATTCGTGAGAAAACTGTTAATCCAACTAGGAAAGATTGGTTGAGAAAACTCTTAGATCATCTTTAGTCCTATCTAACTGCATATAAAACCATTTTAGGAATGTCCCCATATAGGTTGGTTTATGGTAAAGCGTGCCATTTTCCAGTGGAGATTGAACATGAGGATTTTTGGGAAATTAAGAAAATGAATTATGACCTCTCATTGGCTGAAAGAAAAAGGAAATTTAATCTCAATGAAAATAAGGAACTTAGGATGGAGGCTTATGAAAATTCAAGGATCAATAAAGCTAGAGTACAAGCCTACCAATCTTGAAATCTTTAAACCAAACACATTGTATTGGGTAAACCTATTCTTTTGTATAGTTATAAACTTCATTTACACTCGGGAAATTTGAGGTCTAGATGGTCAGGTCCATATATTCTGCATAAGGTGTACCCCCATGGGGCTGTAGAAATTCAAGTTCCCACCAATGGTCAAACCTTTAATGTTAATGGTCATAGAGTAAAACCATTTATTGAACCATTACAAAAAATAAAATTCGATGAAAACATATGTGAACCACTCATAGATTAGGAAAATACTTAAATAATTAAGGGTCTAAGTCAAGCTAGTGTCATTAAACCAAAGCGTTGCACGGGCGACAACCCGTGATTTTCATCTCTGCGAATCATATTTTTTTTAAATTGGATTAATGAATCATTTTGATATTTAAAAATATATATATTGTTGACATGTTCTTCTATTATGAGTATGGATTTGTACTAAAGGGGAGAACCATATTAATTTATGTCATGTGGTGTGATCCTTGATTAATACCTTACCCAGAAATTTAAAAAGAAGACAATGCATCATCATTTTATTTTATTTTATGTGTTTGTAGGTTAAAATAAAAATACAATAAATAAATAAATAAAAAATAATAATAAAAAGAGACACGTCATAGTTTATGGGTCAAACCCTGTCGCAACCAGCGAAGCCGTGGGGAATCGAACCAAGGACCAAAGGGAGACAGGGGCACGTGCTTACCACTGACCTATGACTTTTTGTACTTCCTTATTATATAATTTTATTATACATACTTATATTTTACTTTATGGATTATATAAATATTTATATATTGTTTTATTTGTTTTTTCCCTCCACTAGGGAATTCTCAGAGTGACATCGAGATCAAGGGATTAAAAGGGAGCAGCAAGAATTTCAACTTCAACCACCAGGTGACTTCATTCCATGATCCTCATTTTCAATTTCCATTTTGAACTCTCATTCTCTACCTATACCCCATTCTAAATTTTATTTTCTTTAAACACTGGGGACAATGTTATTTTATGTTGGGGGAGAGATAAAAAAAATTCTCTAGTGTAAAAAAATGAATGATTTGAAAAAAAAGTGCGCCTTAATGGAAGGAAAAATTTCTATAACCTTGAACATGGTAATACACATTGCACACTTTGAAACTAAATATCGAATAATTTAGCATGCCCGGATTCTGATTTTAATCCTTTTATAATTTATTGAGTATAGATTTTGGAATGTGTGGTTGTCCAATGTGATATTTCATTGATAATATTTTCATCAAAAAAAAAAGATCACAATGCACATCCTTTGGATAGTGGGGTATTAATTTGAGTTCATGGGGTCCCCCAAATAAATAGCATAGGATTGGTGATCATTTTAGTTTTAATATGAGTATTCAATAAAAAAATTATTAAAAAAATAATAAATTTGAGCGTAGAGTAATGAAATGACCTAATGCGTGGCTTTCAGCACTTGGGGATCGTGACTCCATAGTTGTCTGGCCCAAAGATAGTACTTTCATCTCTATATATGGTAATTTGAATTTTTTTGTGACCGGGTTAACTCGAGATGATGCCTGAGTATGTGGGCTTCACTTGGTTCCCTAAGGTCTTTGAACCTGGGAGTTATCGGAGAAGTCTCACTACAGGGGTTGGCTCTTTTTAGTTAAATTTCAATTACCATGGAAAAATTGGAAAAAAAATAATACAATAAAAAAATTGAATATTAGTCTTAATATTGAAATTTGATTCAACTTAACACTTCCATTATTTCCCCCTTGAATAAAGATGAACCCCCCATGTCTACTGTGATAAAAAACACATCCTCATACTTAATTGATATTGGATGAAATATGGAAATGAATTTGAACAAAGGAATGGGCTTGGGATTGGGATCTTCTTATGAAACTATCTTGTATTAAAATATTTTTATGGGTTTCATGACTGTCTGGAATAAGGTTTTTGGTGATCATTGTCGATTAAAATGTTTTTGGAAAAGGGAATTAGAATCTCATACTGTGGAGATATATTATGCTCGGGATAAGAAAAACTCAAGTTGGGGGGTGTGATTAGACGCTAAATGAGGATAATATTAATTGTTAATATATATAATATTCATGTGCTTTATTATTCATAAATACCATATTTAGTGTATTTTACACTTTGAACATCATTTCACATTATGATTGTAATTCCTTCTTAAAATGCAATATTACGTGGTACAGTTTTGAACATCAGTTAAAGTAACCAATGATCATGATTTTATTTTCATATTTCATTTTCATGTTTAAAATTATATTGGGAACAATTCATACTTGTGTAGTGTTGGAATATTCACATTGGAAGACCCTCAAAATGGGATTTCATGCAAACAATTCTGGAGAAGGGAGATTGGACACCAGCCCACTGATAAGAATGTGGGGCCCAACATATGGGCCCAATGAAGCCCAAATGTCATGGGATACTATAAGACATATATAGGAACAAACCATTCTTCAGGATCCTGTGCTAATTAGGCATCTATTGTGGTTATTCAGGTGGCCCAAGTTGAAGATACAATTCTAGGCCAAATTATGCGGCCCAAAAAAACAGCCCACCATTTTTCACATATCTCATTAGCCATAAAATATTTTGGGCAGAAACAATATATACGGTTAGAGGACATCCGGATATTCTTGTTTGTTTTATATGACATCCTCCAATTCGGCCATCTAGAAGGTATTATAGGAGCATCTATTTGGTAGTTGCAAGTTGGCTGCCACCTCGAGTCAAGAGCGGAAAAGTCCAAATTCCACAAGCTTTTCACCACCCTAGGCCTACCACAATCAAGTGAGATTCTTTGTAATATTGGAGGCTAGACCCAAGGCTCCCAAAATGCATATTTATGGAAGTGGTGATGGAGTATTTTTTAATCTTTGAGATTTGTTTTCATCTTAATGTTATGCTTCCAATTCGATGTTGTATTCGCTTTCCCTCAATTGTATGTTCCTTGAATTACCATAGCTTCTTTATAAAATTTCTTCATATTGTTTTTTTCTATTCCTCTTCTTATCACTATGATACCATTTTCTCAAGGTGTGAACTTGTTCATACCAAATCTTGTGAGATTATCACACAACGGTGGAGTGATTGTTATTTCATTGTTTTTTTACTTCTCCAATTCCTCCCGTATGAGTCTACTTCCAGCTTCCATTGAAACCATAGAATCAATGGAGGGATAACACATTTATGGGTTGATCCAAGGGAGTATCAAGGGGCTGGATTGGATGTTATTTATCACTACCTTAATCACTAATCATTTCTTTAAAATGAGATTTTTATTTGATGATTTTAAAACCTCTTCATCCTTATTGAATTTTAAGGTCACACACTTCAATTGGTAATACAAACATTTACCTTAGAGTTTTCAAATCTTCGTTCCTTCGAGTGTACAGGTGATTAGTATTAGGGTGTGTAGGAATTAGACCGGTGAGTGATGATTTTTTTGATCTTCTTAAATAAACTAATATCAAATATAAGAAATTGAAATTGTTGAAAAGGGAATGCATCCAATCCACCCCATGTGATAACAAAATATCAACACATAATATAAAATTGAATAAACTTAAGTGTCTTAGAGTTCACTTAAAACCATATAAAATCAACCCATGTTGGCCACTTCATATCCAAAAATAGTCTATAGAATGTACGTGTCTATAGGTTTCTTCTTAGGTCTTTGATGATTCGACAACCCAAGATAAACTACAAAGATCGTTCTACCTTCATCTCTTGGGTAAATTTGAGTGTGAATCAGGTGGAATTAAAAACCTTGGTTTTGATTGTATGAGGTAGATGAATTGGAAGGTTCTATTCTAACACTTGATGTTTCTGATTTGAGATAATATTTTAGTAATGTTCCACTCTGACCCTTGAGACGGTATTATGGGTGTTTTTAATTATTACCCTCAAGATTATATTATGGTTAGGATCCATTTCCAATTTTTTTATTGATAGATTACATATTCAAAATCAACACTATCACTATCCAATGTTTGAATAGTCATTTCATGGTATCACTATAGAACCCAATGATCGACAAGGTCTCATTTTATTTTTAATTATATTATATACTATATATAAAATAATGTTGTAGATACCAGAAGTTGTTGGATAATTTATTATACTCACACACTTCTCAACAAAACCATGTATGTACATCCTAATTTTAGGTAAAGGTTTGGAAAAGGCTTGATGTTTTATGGTTGAGCTAGATAGCATGCATGGAGTCAAAATATTGTACTAGGTGGACACTTGTGGTTGGGAGGTAGTTATTTTCAATTTTTTTAATTTTAGTATGAGTTTAATATAATATACCCAAAATAGATCTTGTTAGAGTCCACTAAACTCATGGGATTTTTATATTGTTCATTATTTTATTGTTTTTATTATTATTTATTTTTAGATATATCTTCATTAAAGGGTGTATTTTATGCTATTTATATTATTATGAATGGATCTAAATTAATTCCATTGTATTTTATGGTAATATATACTTTAGGATATAATCCCACTAAATATTTCATCATAAACCATCAATTATACTTAGTATTAGTAGAGTATCGGGATAAATAGTTATGATCATGTGAAACATCAATACCTAAAAAATGGCTTTCTAGGAAAATGAAGTGTGGTAAATTTTCAAAGGTCCTTTTATACCTTGAAATTGAGTGATACATGATCATTTTATGATAGGGGTATTTATTCTGGTCTTGGATTTTAAGAATTCTATATACATTCATTGAATTCTTGGCCTTATAAAATAACGATGTTTTTTTTATTTCTCAAAAATGTTAATGTATTTATTGAAATTTACTATGAAGGACTATGAATTAATTTATATTGATAAATTTCATGTGATTCTTGAGTTTTTTAAAAGAGGTTTTCCAATTCACATACACTTCACATTATTGAGGGAGTCTTATTTTAGGTTACAGGTGATGACTATTATCATAGCATAGGTTGTGTCTTTATGGATAAGATAGTGGATATATTATAAGGATCTCATCAGTTACATGAACTAATAATAACTATTAAAATAATTATAATAATCTAATAGTGATACTATTTTCTATTACTTTATAGAGGAATTCCATGATTTGTAATGTCTCGGTTCAGGAAGCCTCCTAGGGGCGCCCCGTACCTGGTCGGTCACATGGCCTCAAGCGCATTTCCACGAATTCCAGAGGCTTCTGACTAGTAGTGAGGGATTTCAGTGTGATAGTGGGGAAACTATTCCCTCATTGGCAGAGTCCACAACAGAAGTACAGAAATACATACAACAGTGAAAGAAGTAAATTCCAAACAACAGTAATAGTAGATGTCTGAGATAAAGAAACAACTGGAGTATTCATATTTATAAATGATTCATGATACATATATGTATAGTAAAAGATCAAAAAAGTCATAATGCTGGAACACAATGGTGCTAAACCAAAGTGCAAAAGAAAGTAGATAAACTCCTAGCATCGCAAGCCAGGGCTTGGTCCCATGCTCTCCAGCTCCACAACAATCAAGAACCCGAAGTCGAAGGGCGCTTGCCCTTATCTATACCTGCAACAATAAAATCTGTTTGGTCCCAAAAGAATGACCCAAAAAGGGTGTGTAAAAATCCCATTAGGAAACCACCCGAAGATCTGTGCCTATCAGTCAGTGAATATATGGAAGGTAAAAGTACAGAAAGTAGTAAACAGAAAAGTTCTCAGCAGCAAACAATACACAGTTTCTAGCAAATAATTTACAAAAAAGTAAGCAGCCACACAAGAAAAAATAACAAACAGGTAACCCTCTAGGGAGTTCTGACAGCCTAACCCCTATGGTTCAACTTACAAGTAGTAGAAACCCTCTGGGAGGCACACATAGTCTCACCCCTCTGGTTCAGCTAATAAATAGACTCTTTTGGGAATCAATCACCCTAAATTCCCCCTATAGTCTCGTATCGTACTAAAGGTGCTCTAGAGAAGCACTCAATGTCTCATTCCCCCTGTGGCCCATGTCGAGGAACTACAGACACTCTGAGGAAGTACTGAACATCAATTCCCCCAATGGTCTCGCATAGTAAATTAAAGACACTATAGAGATGCCCTTAAGTCAATTCTCGATGTGGTCTACTACACTAGGTTCTCACATCCCTGTGTAATGTCAGCAAATATCGCATCATGTAATGGCCAAAGTAACCTAAAGAACTACATGGATAGCATTCTACAAAATCTCAGCATGGAGTTTCATCAGCCACACCATGCTACAAACTAGGAATGGAACTGGTAATAGCCTAACAGGAAAACCTAGACTAAACAGTCATAAACAGAAAAAAATGCATGGGAAAAATATCCAAGGCACAATAAGTTACCCTATTCACAACCGATAACCTCTACTCAAGAATATAATCAAATCAGGAAAACAACAAGGGAAAAGCAGAAATCACGCAATACCACTTTCAAGGGCAATGATGGAATTTTCACATAATACTGAAGACTTTATACAGAAATGCACAAACCACCAACCTTGATGTTAGGAGATCGGTATACTTGAACCACAGGGCTTGAATTTCCTTAGAACGTTTAAGATCTACAAAAACATCTAAAACATTCAACCCACAATTTCTTGTAAATGAGAAGGAATTGGGAAACGATGATCTAGTAGAAGAGAGAGCTCACCAATACGGTTCCAACGCAATAGACGACAGTCGATTCCGAGAACAGATGGATGATCGTGGGATTAGAGAAGTTCTGCAGCCGTACGGACTCTCTCAGACGAAGAACACCTAGAAGAAGATGGTTATGTCTATCAGACGCGACCCCGGTCCGTTTAATGAAAAAAAACAAATTACACGGCGTGTACTTTTGGAGTACACAGCGTGTACTTGCCTTTTTTTTACTCTACATTATGCGGCCTCCAACACCCTTACATAGCCATGTGTGTGGTCCCTACATGGCCATCACACATCCTTCAATTGCAAGGAATTAAACAGCGTGTACTTCAAAAGTACATGTCATGTACTTCAAAATTTCCAGAAACTCCTCTTTTCCCAAAAACTCCAGAAAAGTAAAAACATACCTGAAAAGATGGTTCAGGTTATTACAAACATCCCCCCTTAAAAAAAATTTCCCCATATTTCCCTAGCAAGGCATAGAAGAAAAAACCCCAAACAGCTATGGCCACTGCGATCGTACATCGGTCTCCCTCTCCCAAGTCTCGTATTGCACTTGCTCGTGCTGTCATTGCACCCATACCAGAGGGATAGACTGGTCGTGGAGAACCTTCATATTGCGATCGGAAATCCAGATAGTTTGATCCTTAAACAATGCATCTTCTTCGAGCTCAACCTCCTCAGGTTTAAAGACATGAGATGGGTCTGAAAAGTAACGTCAAATCTGAGAAACGTGAAAAACATCGTGAATATCCCAGTACCTCTGAGGTAACTGCAACCAATAGGAAATTGGCCCTACTCTCTCCAACACCACAAATGGTCTGACGTACCTTTATTAATGCTTTCCCTATCTCTGAATCCTCTTGTGTCCCAACCTCGATGCGACATGCAGGAAAACCTGATCCCCAACCTCGAAATCCAGAGGCCGTCTCCACTGATCAGCAGAAGACTTTTGTCGAGACTTTTCCGTAGCCATCGTCTTTTGAATCAACTCTATCTGCTCTAAGGTATCCTAAACAAGGCGAGGTCCCAGCAAAGCTGCCTCTCTTGCCTCTATCCATCATAAAGGTGATCAATATAGCTTACCGTACAAAGCCTCATAAGGTGTCATCTGAATAGTTTCTTGAAAACTATTATTGTAGGCAAACTCCACAAGAGGTATATGCTTCTCCAAAGAACCTCCAAATTCCAAAAGTCAATCTCGAAGCATATCCTCAAGCACATGAATCATAAACTCGGACTATCCATCTGTCTGGGGATGGTATGTTGTACTAAAAAGTACATGTGTACCCAAAGCCTTATGAAGCCCCTACCAGACCTGAGAAGTAAAACATGCATCCCTGTCTGAAACAATGGAGTGTGGAACTCCATGCAGATGTATAATATCTTGGATATACATCTGTCCCAGCTCATCAACACTGTGGGTCTCCTTGATCGGTAAGAAGTGATCAACCTTTGCGATTCTATCGATGAAAACCCACACTACTTCATTCCCATGAAAAGACCTCAACAAACCGGTCACGAAGTCCATCGTGAAATCATTACACTTCCACTAAGGAATGGGTAATTGCTATAAAAGACCTGTTGGTCGCTGATGTTCGCCTTCACCTGCTGACAAGTGGAACACCACATGACAAAACTAGCAACATATCTCTTCATACCTAACCACCAGTACTAGAGGTGTAGATCACGATACATCTTTGTGATTCCAAGATGAACTACCCAAATTGAGGAATGGAAATCCCGCATCAGCTCGTCACATATATCTGCTGGAACCCATACGCGTTCCTAGAACTGCAAGATCTCATCCTCACCTATGGTAAACCCAAGAATAGCGTCCTCTCCTGACACACTATCCTGTAGGAATAGGACTTTAGAATCTGATAGTTTCCTCATTCGTACCTGATCAAGAAGTGTAGAGGTAACATCTATAAAAGATATAAAAGTCTCTCCCTATCTGTCGTGCATCTTCAAATGCATCTCAGAGAATAGGGCCATAAGCTTCCACTCACTACTGGCCTCCTGAATTCGTTGTATCTGAGTCCTCCTGCTCAACACATCAGCCACTGCATTTTCCTTTCCCAGCGTATAGGCAAGCTCAAAGTCAAAGGACTGAAGATACTTGACCCACCTGCATTATCTCAAATTCAGATCATGCTGAGTGAAAATGTACTTAAGACTCTTGTGGTCGGTGAAAACCACAATGTGATCTCCCATAAGATAATGTCTCCAACAGTGTAGGGCATGAACAATAGCTTCCAACTTCAGATTGTGCTTCGGGTAATTCCTCTCATGTGGAATTAACTGCTGAGACCCGTAAGCAACGACTCCATCTCCCTGCATAAGCACAACTCCTAGCCGAATACCTGATACATCACAGTAGACAGTGTAGCTATTGCCTGTATCTGGAAAGACTAGTATCAGGGCTTATGTCAACCTTCCTTTCTGATCCTAAATGAATGACTCACATGAATCTAACCATAATAACTTCACCCGTTTCTTAGTCAGACATGTCAGCGGTGCTGCTAAGTGTGAAAAGTCTTGTATGAAACATATGTAGTATCCCGCTAGCCCTAGAAAACTATGCACCTCAAGGAAGTTCTTCGGCTGCTCCCAGAAAACAACAGCTCTAACTTTATCTGGGTCTACTAATACTCTTGTCTTTGAGATAACATGACCCATGATGTGAATCTGGTCCATCCAAAAGCGTCATTTTGAGTGATTAGAATATAACTGATGCTCTCTCAGTGTACTCAGAATGATCTAAAGATGTGTGGTATGGTCATGTCGAGTGTGAGAGTACACCAAGATATCATCCACGAAGACCACCACGAAATAGTCTAAATTTGGATGGAACACTTGGTTCATCAATGCCATGAAACTGCAGGTGCGTTCGTGAGACTGAAAGATATAACCATATACTCGTATAGACCATACCTGATCCTGAATGAGGAGTCATGGATGAACCCCTGTCACTAGCTTCTTATGATAAAACCTAACAGAAGAGATGATGGTGACCCATCTTTCCGTAATATCAGCACTCCACTAGGTCTCTTTGGCATTACGACCATGTATGCCCAGCCCTTCTACACTGGTAGCATACCACCTGGCTACCTGGAGATGTTCCTTGCTACCTCAGATCACCGCGCGTAGACTCCCTACAGTGCTCCATGCTGTCGGCCAATGATGAACTAACTCTGGAAGCGGAACCATCCTGGCTCTCAACTCCGGAATCTCTCAGATTGTGCTCTGTAATCAGTGCCTAGTTGACGATGGAAGTGATGGAATTCAGCCTGAAGATATTCAACTGTCAGCGGTTCTCCCATCTGAGACCATCCTCAAACATCCTTGCCAAGAACAACACATATCCACCCTAGAGGGGTGTGAAACGCTGAAGCTAGGTGAAATAAGAGGAATACTCCATGATATAAAGAGTACCCTACTCTATGCTCATGAACTCCTGGGCTTGGTTTTCCCTTCGGGTCTCCAGATAGAATTAGTCATAAAAGACGCGCTGAAACTCATCCCATGCCATAACCTACTGATGAACCTCCTGTGATATCACATCCCACCATCTCTTGGTAGATTCTCGTAGAATGTAGGTAGCGATCTTAACCCGCATTTTTGGAGGCATCTCCAGATGCTCAAAGATCATCCTCATGGCTTCTATCTATGACTCTGCACCCTGAGGTCCTCTTTCCCTGAGATGGTGGGAGGATTCTACTGCTGGAAAACCTACGTCAAGTCTTCCATAGTCGAGACAGGAGGCGGTGCTCCCTGGAAGGTCTGCATCATCCTCAGAAAGCCTTCCCTAAACTACGCATCGGTGGATGTAACCGGTATCACTGCTGGTGCCAAGGCTGGAACTACAAGAGGATCTGCAAAAATTCCCAGGTCAGCAATATTATGTGTCTGTTCACTGCACGGAAACTGGCATACAACCGGAGGATGTCTCGGTGCCATGTCTCTGCAAGGTCAAACGCACACCTAGATCAACATTATCAATGAATTAAAACTAGGAGTGTAAGAAGGGAAGAGGATAAAGAAAGCATTCAAGTTTTACAAAACATGACTACATGGAGTGTATAAAGACTACACAAACTGTCCCTTTAATTCAATCACATGGGTGCACACTTCTGCAAAAACCGGTCATGTAACACCCCAAACACACAACATGTTATCCTAACACATGGCGTGTACTTGAATCCTCTTCCCATGCCCGAGTCCTTCTACACAGTTAAGCCAAACGACTCTCCTAAGACAAAACTACAATACGTGTTCAAGGTAGACACGACGTGTACTCAACAAGCTTCACATGTCTCGTGTTGTTAGTGACACAACTTGTGTACCCAGGTCACACTACAAGGCGTGTTCCAGAAGGACACAGTGTGTACTAAGATGTTCCAACCGACCCGTGTTGTTAGTTACACGGCCAGCTACCCAGTTCACTCTATACGGCATGCTCCATGTGCACAGGATGTGAATTTGACATCTTTATATTCAAACATATTTTTGTCTATCATTAGTGTATTTATAATATTAGATTATTTTTTTCAATATGGGAAGGTGATCCTTTTATAACATGCCTTAAAGGTCGATGTTAGGTTTTTAGATGTACAAATTACTTTGGTTCATGAGAAATACTTTTATAAAAAAATATATTTTTGAATGATTAAAGAACATTATTTGGAAACATAAAAATATGAGTGTTTTAATTAGATTTTCAAAATAATATTATTTAGATATTAATATTTTGAATTTACAAATATATATATATATGTTTATGCACATATTAGGCAATGTTTGAAATCGCAACTCGCAGTAGTACCCACATTAAGATGATTAAATAAATATTGTTTCAATATTAAATTATGCCCTGAGATTTGCAAGTGATGTTTCTGAACCTTTAAATTATTGTTCTACATTCAAAACATGTCGATATATATATATATATATAATTTTACATGAAAAATATTTATTAAAGGAATATATATATATATATTCAATTCTTTTGATGTGAATATACAAAAGTACATGTATATGTCATTATTTAATGTATGTAAAAATGTTTTATCCATGTAAATAAATATATATTGTTTAAACAATTATGTACATGCATATGAAAATATAATAATGAATTTCTAATGAGTAACTACTTTTATCATGACATGTATGATCAAGAAAGTTCATTATGTGAAATGGTTTTCAAAACTCTTGGTTTAAAAGAAGTACCACAATACGTCCTTTGTAATGAGAGTTTTATGATGATAATTCAAGTGCAATAAGGGTTTATTCATGTTAATTCATGTGCAGTGAGGGTTTCCTCATGGAAAATTCATGTTTAATGAGGGTTTTCTTATGCTAATCCATTTGCAATGAGGGTTTCCTCATGATAATTCTAGTGTAATGAGGGTTTTCTCATGTTAACTCATTAGCAATGAGAATCTACTCATGCAAATCCATGTGCAATAAGCCTAGAATCATGCATCTGATAGGTTCCATGTCTCAGGATTGAACCGAAAATCCATTTCATGATTCAAGTTTCCTTTGAGAATTAATGCTTATAAGACATTTAAGAAAAACTATTATTTCATTATAATTGATCAAATTGGATTTTCCAAGCACTGCATAAATTGAAAGCTTTTTTTAACTCAACGTGTTTGTTTACTTTGACATGTTTTCCTAAGAATACATTAAATGAACATGTGTTACACCCTTTAGTTATTTTATATGAATTGGAAAAAAACACTTCGTTTCTTTTTGTTTTAAAAACCCCATACTGAGCTTTTTATCGCTCAGCCTATAGTTTGAAAACCCCTTTCCATCATGCATATGGACGCTTAGAAGTGATAGAATGGTCGAGTTTTTCTACGGTGTTTTTCCCTGGTAAATAACAGACTGATTATTTTCTTTTATAGATTGTGTAAGTTGAATTTATCGGATGTATCTTGACTCTCTAAAACTCGAAAGCTTTGTGATCTCGGATTGTTTATATATGTAAATAAAATATTTTAAAAAAATACCATGTTTTCTGGGCTGTTAACGTTGGTATCTGAGGGATGGTTTAGATAATTTTAGAGGTCAAGATATGGAGAAATCCTTTAAATCTTTAGAGACCTTACGTTAAGGAAATATAATGTTCTCCTAGTTTTCATAATTATGAATAGTCAAATTAAGAATTTCTGAATGTGTGGCAACAGAATTGCGAAGATGATATTCTTTCAAGGGGTAGAATTTAATGACCCAAGTGAGTAAATATAACATTTCCAAATTAATGTTTAGATTTTAATGTTAATTAATTTTTATTGTATAAGGATAAATATTAATTTTAATAATAATATAAATAATTAATATATTACTATGGTTTGTGAGATAATATATTTTCATATAAATATGAATAATATCATATAGAGAACATTTAATGTATTAAAATACACGATTAATCAATTATTAAATATGTTGCTTTTCTATTTCATTCTGAATTGTAAAATAAATATTTATTTAATGTATATTTGTGTGCATTAACAATAATAATAAAATAATAATAATAATAATTTATCTAAAGTACATATTTGAATAATTATGATCTCAATATAAATATAAATATTTAGGATTTAATTCAATTTCAATATAATTTCACCAACATTTAATGTAATTTTAAAACATTAAAATTTATTATTTTTATCTTGTAAAATTTTACACTAATTTTTTTTCTATTTTCTTCATGAAATAAAAATATACACATAAGTGGATATAAAAATTTTTTTTGTGAAAAAGGAAAATACATGACATGTAACAATATTTCATAAATTTTTATCCATGATAAAAGTTGTTAATAGAAGTTTATAATTATATTATTTTGAAAAAGTAATTAAAATAATATATTTGATTACTTGGAAGTGAATAATTAATAATATTGGTATACTTATTAATATTTATACATATTTATAATAATAATAGATAATATTGTTAATGAAATATTATAGATATGAATAAATATATAATTAGTTAAAATCATTATTTAATTATTATAATTAAAAGATAAAAATGGATTTTTTAGGGGGAAATGGGATTGGGGGTAGTGTTCGACGGGATTGCCTCCCCTTCCCCATGCCGTCTTCTTTAGCTGGGAAGGAGTCCACGTTTGATCGTATCCAGAAAACTAAAATGTGGTGCTCTACTGATGTTTATCAAGGGTCATCAACCATGAAGCATGTTTCTCTAGGGAATTTGGTTTCTCAGAGGCATCGTGTGTGGCAGAAATAGATACATCTCGCCGCCAGATAGTCGGCTTACAAATTATGCAGACGAGCCGTGAAGGCTTCAAATGCAGTGATTCTCATGGATTCATCCTCCCGTGGATCCCTTGATATGGTGGTGAGTCATATCCCTAAGATGTAGATGAATCGTATAGGTATTTTGGGTTTTAAGAATTTTCAATTTTTGTTTTGTGTTCCTCTAGTATAGTTCAAATTATTGTAATATTATAGTAAATTAATTATTTCTTGTCGGTAGGATGATCACAAGGATCTTTTATTGATGATTTCTAGGGGGTTCTATGTTTTGGTATTTAAGGACCAGTGAGGATAAATCAAGGGGCAATGCCTTCATTCGTTTTGGTTTTGGGATGTCCAGTTACCTGAAAATTAGTCCATGTTTCACTGAGAGAGGGAGATGGGTAAGACCCATGAACATGTTCGTGTTCCTATTTAAGCCTCTTCTTATTTTTGTTCCAGCTATTGGGAGGAACTGGACCAAGAAGGATTCATAGGGAACTGCCCTATGTTCATACTGTAAGGGAAATTTTAATTTTTTAGAACAATTTCATTATGATGTTATATTTTGTTTAAACCGTGTTTCAACCTCATGATATAATGTTATTAGGATCATTACAATGTATTTATCATGGTGAGTGGATTTAACTTATGAAAATACAATCAAATTAACATTTCTATTACTTTAAAATGTTATTTCCTAGCAGCACAGTTGTTTTTTCCCCTCTTTCATAGTGGTAGTACCACCTGCAAGGTGAGGGAATATCATTTTTGGGAAATATTTTTTAATTAATCAAATTATTTCGGAATTGTCTTAGTTTTTAATTAAATGGTTTTATTTGATTCTATCAGTTATGAAATATTTTTCTTTGTTGCGAGACGGTGGTGAAATCATCTTAAATATAGAGAGATTCACATAGTAAACTTGTTTTTTCATACCATTTAATTTATCTCAAATGGTTTTAGTCAGTTTTGAAGTATTTAATACTATAATGGTAAACTAATTTTTACTATTTTAGGGGTTCTAATTTATGAAACACTTCATATGTTTTCAAAATTATCAGTAGTATTAAATTTTATTTTTTAGGAAAATATTTTCTCGGCTTCAAAGTAGTGGCCTTTGTGTAATACTTTCTATCATTATATGAATTCCATGTTTTTGTCCCAATTTATTTTTGGCAAATTTCTAATGACCATTTAAATAAATCTTTTCTAATTACTTATGGAGAAAATGGATTTTTGTTATAGTTATGCTTAATAAAATTATGCAATATGTGAATCTGGCATCTTTATATTTAGTCACATTTTAGTCTATCATTAGTTTATTTCTAATATTATTTTATTTGTTTTCAATATAGAAAGGTGATCATTTTGTAGCAAGACATAAAGATCCATGTTATGTTTTTAGATATATAAATTAATTTTTTTTCTGAGAAAAATATTTATAATAATTATATTTATTTTTTTTAATGATTAAAGAACATCAGTTGGACTCTTATAAATACGAGTGTTGCTATTAGATATTCAAAATAATATTATTTTGATATTAATGTTTTGAATGTACGTATATATATATATATATATGATAATGAATATATCATGGAATGATTGAAATCTCAACAGGTCGTGGTACCCTCCTTAATGAGATTAAATAAATGTTTCTTGAATTTTAAATTAAACCCTAATATTTGAAATAAATGTTGTCAACCATTAAATTATCCGTTTCCTTTAAAAAAGTAGATATATATATATATATATATATTATTTCACTTGAAAATGATTTATTAATGTCATGTATATATCTATATACATATTGTTTTTGATGTAAATATACAAATGTATATGTATACGCCATTATTTTATATATGTAATCATGTTGCATCCAACTAAATAAATGTATATTATTATCATTTAACCATTATATACACATGGATGAATGTATAATCACACATATTTAATGAGTAACCACTTTTATCATGACTCGTATGATAAATAATGTTCATTACGTGAAATGGTTTTCAAAACTCATGTTTTAAAAGATATACCATGATATATCATGTGAAATAAGGGTTTCCTGTTGCAAATTAATATGCAGTGAGGGTTTACTCATGCTAATTCATGTGAAATGATGGTTTCACCATGCCAAATTCATGTGCAATGAGTATTTCCCTATGCTAATCAATGTGCAATGAGGGTTTCCTCATTCCAATTCATGTGAAATTAGGGTTTACACATGCTAAGTCATGTGAAATGAGAATCCACTCATGATAAACCATGTGCAATGAGGCTTGACACATGCTTGTGGAAGGTTCCATGTCTCACGGGGTCAAGGTCCCGGTCTTGCGATTTACATGTAATTTTCTTCCTTGCGTGCGTGCCGCTTTCGCGGTTGTACCCAATTTTTTTAAATCTTATAATACATTAAAGTAAAATTACTATTTCTTTATAAATAATGAATTTGGATTTTCCAAGAGTTCTATAAATTGAAATCTTTTTTACTCAATAGTTTTGTTTACTTTTACAAGTTTTCCTAAGAATGCATTTAATAAAAATTGTTTACACACTTTACTTATTTTATTATAATTGAAAAAAACCCTACTTGGTTTATCTTTGTTTTAAAAACCCCTTACAGAACATTTAATTGCTCACCCGAAATTTTCAAAATCTCATTCCACAGGGCTTAAATATGTATAGAAGTGATATAGTTGTCGAGTTTTGCTATGGTGTTTAACCATTGTAATGAATAGATTGAATCTTTTCTTTTATAGGTTATGTAAATAAAATTTCTATGATGTATCCGAACTCTCTAAAATTCTTAACCATTGTGATATATAATTTTGTAAGTAAATAAATACACTATATGAAAAAAGACCTTGTTTTATGGGCCATTATAATAATGTCATTAGCGTGTGGGAAATAATTATTGGTTTCCTTGTTGATAAATAGACATTTTATATTATGTTACTACATTTGGAGTCATTTTATGAGTTATCTTTATGGATGTGTGGAGAGAGGTATCCCAACATTGGTGAGGTTTCAATTTAAAAAAATTTACACTAAGCAATTAATTTTTTTCTACATCATTTATTTGTATTTTTAGTGAGGATCCCATGGAGAATAATTGAATGCTGACCAATTTTTTTTGTGATTTGAGCTATTATTAGAGGGGTTAGTGATCAATATAGTATTTAATATCTCATAGAGATTGTGATCAATGCCTGAATCTCTCTCCTTGGGTTTTCAACACAATATTTTATTGATACCATTGTTTATTCTTGATATTTACATAAATTATTGATTATATTTTTATTTAAATTATGTGTAGTTTATTGTCTATTTAGTCTCATGTTTTTATTATTTATAAGGTTATGTACTCCGATGTGTTTTATTTCATACCCTCAGTTCTAGTCACCAACTGATTAACAATTTTTGGTGGGATTTGGGGGTTAACCTCATCTTTACCACTATCCTATATGGGGTTTGCATGGGGGTCGGTCATGATATAATTATAATAATTATAATAGTTTATCGATCAAATACATTTTTTTAAATATGATAATAATTTTTTAATTAAAAATATGATTGAATGAAAGTGATAAAATGACAAAGTAATATACTATTGAGTCTATTATACGAAAAATAAATTTTCACTAATCTATTGAAACAATCAATATCCCTTCACATTGAAGACTTCAGTATTATGATACATCAAGAAATATTAAGGTAATATCTACTAGGATTGGGAAAATGTAATAACCATTATTGTTTATCATGGTTTTCATGGAATATGTGTGTAATAAAAGATGATTAATATTTAACTTTATTTATAACATCTCTTCTTATGTAAATGATTATAGAGATCTAATTCAGAATGCATGTTTTAGCACCATGACTCATATAGCCCAAAGTCAGTGGTTAAATTATTAAATTAGTATAACATGCAAGGTACGTCACCACAATTGATCGATTAGTATAGTAATATTAAAAAATATATTCATACATAATTTCTATATTATATTTGAAATATAAAAATCACATAATATGAAATATTTTTATATCTTTGAAATCAATAAAAATATTATTTTTAATATCATAAGGAACGAAAACCATGTAAATGGTCAAATAAAATGCTCAGTATGGGTTATATAGACTGTAATATTTAATGTGTAAATATGTAATAATTCATATTGTAGAATGGAAAATAAAAATAGGTTTCACTCAATCAACACCATTTGTTCAATGAACATTAATGTCTAATATCAACATACTAATAAAATGTAAAATGGAAATTTAATTATCAGTATAGAAGAGAATAAGTACAAATATTCATTATAATTAAATCTAGGCCTTGTCCATGCTTTTAGGAATCTTATCATTAATCCCTTGTCCAATAAATCTTTTTGAAAACATGAGCATGTTCAAAATGTATCCCCATATAATATGGAATGGATGTTTTTTCCACATGATACATCTTCTTATATTGAGGGGATATCAGAAACCATAAATAAATTACATATCTTATGTAATCCTTAAATATTAAATAATATGAAGAATTCATTCTCAAGAATTCATTATTAATCAACATTTTTCCATATTGAAAAAATAATATGAAATATTTTTTGAGTCATAGATGTCGATTTCATAATAAAAATATATTAATATATTATATATATTGAAATATTTTAGGGAAATAATTGTATATTATTATTGTAAATAAAAATTAATATATAATTCATAATAAAAATATTGACATAATGGAGGATAATAATTTATAGTGAATAGTGGAGAGTGGTATATATAATGACCATAATAAATTCAATGATCCAAAAACAAGGATTAATAAATTAAAAATTAAGGATGAAATAAGATAATTGAATCAATAAAAATGAAGATTTCATAGTAAAACTATGACTTTTATAAGAAAAAGATAAAAAAGGTAAAAATTTATTCCTTTTAACACTATGAATAAATGATGTTATAAATCAAATATCTAAAACACTATATTCAAAAACATCCTATTATGCCAGAAAATAGTTTTATCATTAAAAAACCATCCATTTTCATAAGAGTTATTTGTTATCAACTCTTAATCTTTAAAACATAAATTCATTTATTTTATAGTCTCTTATAGATTCTTATTACATTATTTCACATCCCAACATTCTTTAGGCTCAATATCTAAAGAAAACTGAACAACTCTTCCAGAAATAATCATGTATGGTGACATCCCTATTGGTGTATTATAGGTAGTCTTATACATTCAAATAACATACTCAAGACTAATTCTATAATCATTCATGTTTTGGGTTAACAATTTTCTCAATAAAATGGATAATCCCTTTATGCAAATATTTCACCATTCTATATTTTTGAGGTTGATAGGGTTCATAAACATTGTAACATTCCCCATATTCTTTTTATCAAAACATCATGATATCTATTAGAAAAATAAGTTCCCTTATTTGTGAGAATAAATATGGACTTTACAATTTTACAAAACAGATTGCACTTAACAAACTAGGTCACCACCCTATCATCATCTATTATATTTAGAATTGTATTGTCCAAGATCTAGATGGTAATCAGTAGGTTCCCCGTACCTAGTTGGCCATATGGCCTCAAGCATATTTACCCAAACATAAGAGGTTTTCAACTAGAAATGAGGGCTTAAGGTTTGATAATGGGGGAAATATTCCATCATTGGCAGAGTGTAACACAACGGACTAAATAATACTACAATAGTTGAAGCAGTAAACAACATAAACATAAATAAAATATGGAAAATTGATAAGATATATAACTAAGGATTGTTTAACACAATTATGTTGTATCATGTTATATGTTATAAGAATGATACCAAAACAAGTACAGTGCCATAATACAAATTATATGTCACAAAATAACAAAAGAAATAAAAAAGATACTCAAAAGCATATCAAACCTCGGCTCGGTCCCATGCTCTCATACTCAGATGAAACAAATAATGTACCTATAGCAAGACGCTCTCCATGATTAACATATACAATCATATAATCTGTTTAGACCCAAAGCATGACCCAAACAGGGTGTGAGACTATGTCCTAGTAGGAAACCACCCATGGTCTATTCTAATCCATCTGTGGATATATACATATAACATGAAGTGTACAATAGTCAAAGCAGTAAACAATATGTACATAAAAGAGAGAACAACATATGTATCAAAATACAATGTAAACAAGTATATGTGAAGACTGAATCCCAGCATGTGCTTTGGCTTAGAATACGTGTCATAATTCATCCATTTCATTATTCATGTTCCTTGAATTATATAAAAGTCTTGAGGTTTGTCCTAGGCCCGACGACCCCCTGTATAAATTTAATCATCAACTCCTGACATAATGGTCATTTAATCATTAACCAGTAGATCCTGGCCTGGGTATCCCTCAATGAATCCTAGGTTCTCTGGGCATTTTAAATAAGCCTTATTGAGACCGACCACCCTTTCATGGCTCACTCATGACCCTTATATAATTACTTCTTATGCTCATCCACTGTCGTTTAACTGATACCCTCCTGCATCCAAGGTATACATAAGGTGAAATTAGTCACATGATCCTGACATTGTCTTTTAACTGAGATGGTGGATCAACCATTTCCAATTACCCATCATTTTCATTATTCAATCCCATAACAAAAGAAACACATGTGAATTAAACTATCACATGGATTATCATATAAAAATATCACGTCGGCACAGTTCATATAACAAGTATCACATGAAAATTAAACTATTACATGGATTAAGAATCTAATTATAATGCATGGGAATACATATATCATAATAAGTTAATTTTAACAAACCATTAATGAGAATTCAATTATTGAATCTTAGGAATTCTTGGATAAACGTCTATCTGAGAGAAACTCACCCATGGGGTGGCCCTAAATCATGTATCACAGTCATAAAAATTAATTCAATTCATCTAATTAATTACTTATTCATCAATTTATAATAATATATTTTATTATTCTTTCAATTGACACCTTAAAAGAGTTCATGAAGCACAGTAGCATATATAATCTACATGACAATAAACACAAGGCACAAGACTTCCTACCCCATGCTCGCATGACTCTCCTCATACAATTTCAGGAATTGATTTGACGTAGAATGGAATAGATCTATAAAATGGAAAAAAACGCTCAACCTTTGATAACTCAATCGAGAGATGAAATGCAATAAAAGGCTCAATATGAATCGATCACTCACCGAGGAGATTTCAACATATTTGATGGTGTTTGAATTGGGATTCAGATGATGAAACATGTGAAGAATTATTGTTCAGAATTACTGGACACACTGCTCATCTGTAACACCCCAAGCATCCACAGTACGCTTCACTTTGAATAATACAGTAGTGCGTGTGGTACGCAACTTCAAATTCTAACACACCACAACCAATCAAATTAGTCGTTATGAATAGTAATACCCACTTTTTGAAATTTTATAAATTTTATCATTCAAAATGGACTTTATTTTTTCATTTGGAATATAGAAATTAGCTTAGGGTGAATTTTTTGTATTTTTTTGAAAACATTCAATTTTTGATGAATAGTGAAAAACACTGAGTTATAGTTTAAAACCGAATATTTATTTAAATAATTATTTATTTTTAAAAAAATTATTTTAGGTCAAAATAGATATATAATACCTATTTAAGTTCAATGTAATTCAACGGAGTCAGTTTATAGTTATTTTACATATATAAAATGTTTATTGAATTTTTCACTGTCTTTTACCCACCTCCTAGGAGCATTTTCAAATTTACAGAAAACATAATTTTACTGCTTTTGTGAGTGGAATTTCAAAAATCTAAGAGACACAGTTGATATTAGTAATAAAAATGTAGTTCAATAAGATGAAAATAATTTTTTTTGAATAGTACCTTTTTACTTTTATTTACCACGGTTAAAAGTAAATATTGTATTTAAGGGTAAAAATGATATTATTGTTACCATAAAATATGTCCTAATTCTATTGGATAAGTATAATTCAACCAAAAAAAACCTTAGGAATAAAATATGAACCTCTTTGGTCTACATGGATTATATTAGGACACTTATTATTATTTTATTTAAAGAAGAGTTAAAAGAGTTAAAATCAATGTCTAATAACTAACACATTTTTAATATAGTGTAATACATAAGATAAATTCGACTATAAATATTCATTAGAAATATAATAATATTTCCTAAATAATAATATTTTATTTATATTTTTTATATGTTAAATAATTTAATTTATTTATTACACAACGATGATGCAATAATTATCTAATTAATAAAATATTAAAATAATTGATATTATAAATATTCAAATAAATGTAATTTGAGACTTTTTATGAATGTCACTATTTTTATAGGTTAATTTGACATTTTGGGGTTGGTTATATAAGATTTTTTTGAAGTAATAATGCTGTTATGAATTTAGGAAAAAAATACCAAATACTGTCAAAATTGACATAAAAGATTTTTTAAAACAAATATTATATTATTAATTGATATTCTATTCCTAAAAATCTACGGATCATTCAAAATACTTATATAATAATATGTGTATCAATAAATAACCACTTGGGGTTCACTTGTATGTATATAATAAGTTTATTAACCATATAATATAAAAATATAAAGAGACATGGTAAATGTCAAACAATTTAACTAAGAGTTAAATCTAAATGAAAAGGTTAATATAGTGACTAAAACCTCTCTAAAACCTACTGGTTGAGTTTTGTTAGACCCATCCCCAACTTATACTTTAAATAATACATTTAGGAGCCATTAGAAACCGAAAATTATTTTATTATAAAATAATATTTCTAGCTTTTCCTAAGGTGCCCCTCACCCCTCTTATAAATGGGAACTCTCCCTCTCTCTATTTCACACCTTCAAAGCCATTTGTCTTGACCAACTGCCCAAATAACCTATCAAACATCCTCCCTTCATCCTAGAGGTATTTTTTAGTCAGAAATCCAACCTATTGAGCCCTTTTGATCAAATCAAAAGGAAGAACCCAATGAAGAGATAAATATTTCATCACCTCATTCAAGTTCCTTTCTTCTTCCACTTCATTTTTAATTGTTGTTTCCATTATAAAAAAATTACTACAGTGTCTTCTATATACTTAGATGTTATTATAAATATGGTACAACCAAATTTATTATTCTATCCATCCTTTGAATGACATGTCACCATACCCGCGTACATATGGCTTTCCGTCTCCACATCGTGGTGTAATTGTTATTCAATGTATTATTATTTAGATGGGTATAATAATGATGTGTAATTGATATAAATAATAAATATAACATGATAAGGATTCTGTATATATGATATACCATCCAATTATATATTATTTAAATATTAAATGAATGATATTTTTGCTCATACGTACGTACAGATTACCATCTCCATGAACGCGATGAGATTCATTCCCCATAACATCCATTCAAAAAAAATTCATTTGATGATTAAAAATAATGTTTAAAGACATGATATCATTCTGGATATGAAAAAGATACATCCCATCCATAAAAAATATGACTCACATAACAATGAATATAATGGAAAACGAATCCGTTAACATCCGAAACAACGATAATACTAAGATATTATTAACAAAGCAATGTTAAAAGATCACATATGATCTCATATTAATGTATATGATTCTTGTATAATTTAATTACAATTATTTCACCAATATAGAGGAGGTTAACCAACCCTTGACCATAGAACAGTACAAGGTAAAGGTTAATTCTGCAATCTCTTCATTATCCAAGGTTGTTTATATGTAATTATCTACTAGGACCTCTTTATCATCCACATCCGTGTTTCATAAAAATTTATTGCCAAACATTTTTACTATTTACTAGATTATGCATTAAATTAATTTATAAATTTTTTTTACTTTTTATAAAATGTTTTGAAAGGAATCATTCCGTCATTTTCCAAACAAGTTCCTTTATAACCTTTTTGAGAAAATTATGGTAAGAATGTTTTTTTAACTTATACGGCGGGTGCGGCTATTTTTCGCCTTCATAACATCGTCGAAGCATCCCTTACAATCTTATAAAAATATTTTCAAAATTAATGTTTTCTTTATAAATTATGTGACTCTTAAATGATTTCAAAATAGAACGAGATATTTATCTAAAAAAATATTTTGATTTCATCTATGTCAATATATATTCATGGATTTTAAGCTTATCTGAAGTTTATTTATTAGGATACAAAACTTCCATATTTTATTGAAGTTTTTGTGATATGTTTTACTGTTGATGTGTTATTTTTATACCCCTCATGGTTTATGGATAAAGTATTTACATTTCATATGCTAGTTTTAATACGAATGTATATGTTATGTTTAAACCATTTCATATGAGGAATGCATTGGACTTAGTAAGTGATGGGTTGAGACCGCTATAACTCCTCAATGTATCGGTAGGTCTCATGAAACAAACTAGTGTCTTGCCACAATGCCTTGACAAAATCTTATTTGTTGTCTTGGAAAAAGGCCTTGACTATGTGGTTATGAAAGTCCGGCATTATGCATTCCATCATTATGAAATTGGATATTGATATTACATGTGATTATTCAGCTAGTAGAATATCCATGTGAGTAAGTAAATGATATTATTTTATTTTATCTTTTCCATAATATTATGACGTTAATGTTTAAATGGATTTTGTTTTAGTCTTATACATTTCCTTAAACTTTTATGCTTATTTATGAAAGTTTCCCTTATATTGTTATCCTTACTGAGCATCTGAGCTCACCCCTTTCTATGTTTTATTTTTACTAGGATGTGAAGAAGTATTTTATGACTAACCTATAGGGATAGTCTGAGGGGATATGAGTGTGGTCTATAGAAAACAATGTTGTTGTAGTTTTTTCATTTTATGATGTAATGTAAAACTTATGAATGAATCTAGTACTTCCAAGGCTATTAAACTAATTGGTCTTTCGAGACATGATCTTTTATGATCATTAAAATGTTATGTAATAATGCACCGACTCTGGGTAACTGGGGTAGGGGCATTGCAGTTGGTATCAGATGATGTTTAGTAAAAACCTTGGATTCTATATTTAGATAAATTCTGATTAGAGCACATTACCCTAAGATAGAAATTGATAATTAGTATAGAAGAACTTTTTAGAATTTTGGTATTGTAATGATTTTGTGAGTTTTCCAAGAAATACATCCATGTCTGGATATGACCAGGTAGAGGCGGCTATGGAAAATATGTACCTAGGGGTAAAACCCGAAAACACCACTTTGAGCTAGACTTAAACGGGCAGTGGTGCACGACAACAGGCCATGCTGCACTCTTGGTTACGAAACTCATGGGGGATATGCTTAGAATAATTATCATTTTTTATAAAAACCATTATGAAGGGTTTATGAGTATATACTTCCTCAAATAAAACATTTTTATGATTATGGATTATATCCATAAAATTTTCAATTTATTTTATGTGTTTTAAAAGTTTGAATTTATGTATTTCGATTCATAAACTAATCTAGTTTATGACATTGTTTAGAAATGGATCCTAGTGGAAGGAATGTAAACTGTATCAATGAATGCACTCCATGTAGGGATTTCTCTCATGCTCAAGATAATTATAGTGGAGCTAGTGATACAACTGGTGAAGATCAGGTTATCACTATACTGGGACAACTAACTCAGGTTATGAATAATAACCTTACCCGTATGGAGCTCCCTGATCTGAAACGTGGAGGATCAATGTTAGACCCTGTCATGAGGCAACAACCAAAAACATTAAATGGGAGTACAAATCCATTTGTAGCTTTGAAATTGAAAATTTTCTTAGAGAAAATATTCCACGCCTTGGGGAGTTGCGAAAGAGAAAAAACATTTATGGCAGTTTACCGCCTCACCGGAGATGCTGATCAATGGTGGCCATTGATTGAAAATGGAAAAGAATATGATGAAGTATCAAATATAGAATGGATGGGGTTTAAATAGCTTTTCATAGAAAAATACTTTCCTTATGACCATAAACCAGATATGGAAAGGCACTTTCTGAGTCTGAGGCAAAAGGATGTGAGAGTTTCACAAAGTATGAGGATAACTTTACAAGGTTAGCGCGGCATGCTACAGATTTTATACGTAAACCAAGAAGAGATATGCTGAACACTCTGGAAATGGAAATAAGGGGATGAAGGGAAAAGTTGAATATCCATCTCGTAGTAAATTTTGGTATGAAACACCCAGATACTTGCCTGAAGGGAATGGAAGTCTGTTACAAGTGTGGTGAAAAAGGCCACCAAACTCGTGATTACAAGGGGAAGAAAGAGGCTGTCGATGTTGAATGTTACGGTTTTAGATAAAGGGGTAATTATGTAAATGAATGTCATAAGCTTCTGGGGAACTTACCTCAGAAAATGACAAGGGATCAAGGCCAAGCTTATGTTATCACTACAACTGAGGTTGAAGCTCCGAAAGATGTTGTGGCAGGTAATTCAATGGTTTTCTCAAGTTTATCCAATGCTTTATTTGATTATGGATCATCACATTTTTTCATATCTTCTCAGTTTTCTATGAAAATTAGATATTTTTAATTTGATTTAACAAGGGAGTTGTCAGTCAAAACTCCTAAGGGATGTATCATTGTAACAATGTTTTGTGAATTAGTCAACATTAGGTCATATAAATGTTCTTTATCTGTAGATATCATCATCATACCAATGATTGAATTTAATATAATCCTCAGTATGGATTGGCATTCAGACCATGATTAAAAAATTTATTTTAAGAATAAGGAGGTTACTATTTTTGATGATGAAGATAAAGAACACCTTATCTTTAGAGAAGAATCATCACAACCTAATTCTTATCAAGATCCACCCTCAGTAGCTCAACTAAATTCAATTATTTGGGAGGAATAGAATGAAACAACTGTGGGTGAGGAAAAGAATTTTCAAATAGGGTATGTACATATTGTGCAATAGTATGTTGTTGTATTTCTAGAGGACTTACCTGGAAATCCTCTAGAACATTAAATTGAGTTTTCCATTTTTTTAATTCCTGGTTCAAGGCCCATATCAAAGACCCCTTATAGAATAGCCACTGTGGAATTAGTGAAACTAAAGAAACAACTAGAGGAATTGAGTAATAAGGGATGTATTCTCCTTAGTGTTTCTCCATGGGGAGCTCCTATCATTTTTGTTAATAAGAAATATATATCTATGAGGTTGTGCATTGACTACAGGGAGATCAATGCTATAACGATAAATAAAAAGTATCCACTACCTCGCATTAATGATTTATTCGACCAACTTCTTAGAGCTCAAAACATTTAAACGATTGACCTTCGATATGGATATCAACAGTTGTGTGTGAAGAGGGAATAAATTCCTAAGACAACATTTCGAACCAGGTATGGGCATTACGAGTTTACAGTAATGCCTTTTGGATTGACTAATGCACCCTCTGTTTTCATGGATCTAATGAGTAGATTTTTCAAGGAATATCTTGATGACATTGTATTGGTATTTATTGATGATATCTTGGTATATTCCAAAAGGTATTAAGATCATGAAAATCACTTGCGCTTTATCCTGAAAACTCTTAGAAGACATGAATTATATGGGATGTTTAGCAAGAGTGAATTCTGGCTTCATGAGATTTCTTTTCTTGGCCATATTATCTCTAAGGATGGAATCTCCGTTGATCCTTCAAAGACAAAGGAAACCCAACAATGGCCAGCACCGACGAGTATAACCGAGGTACAATGTTTTATAGGATTAGTAGGTTATTATCGATGTTTCGTCTAGAATTTTTCCCGGTTGGCTAACCCATTAACAATGCTCACACAAAAAGTGGTTAAGTTTGTTTGAAAAAAAGAGTGTGAATAATTTTCTGAATAATTTAATAGAATATTAGTCAATGCTCTTATCATGAATCTACAATCGGGGAATGATGGTTTTGTTATTTATAGCGATGCATCGAAGAAAGGACTTGGTTGTGTCCTTATGTAGAATGATAGGGTTATTGCATATGCATCATGACAACTAGAAATTCATGAGAAAAACTATCCTACTCATGATCTTGAGTTAGCAGCTCTAATCATTTATTTGAAGATTTAGAGACACTATCTCTATGGTGAAAAATGTCAGATATATATCGATCATAAGAGTTTGAAGTATATTTTCTCACAGAATGAACTAACATGAGGCAAATGAGATGGCTTTAACTACTCAAGGATTATGATTTCACTATACACTAACACTCGGGGAAGGAAAATAAGGTGGAAGATGCTTTGAGTAGTAAGGATCATGGTGTTTTGAACAAGATGAGAATTTAAATGGATCCTATATACATGGATCTAGTAAAGATTGATATAATAATCACCATGGAAGGTGAAACATTGATACGTTTTCAAATGGTTGCCAAACCATATTTACTAGAAAGGATAAAGAGTTCTCAGACCGTTGATGAAGAGTTTCAAAAGAAGATTAAAGCTGTGAATGAGGGGAGATTGAGTGACTTTGTGTATGAAGATAGAATTTTGAAATTTGGGAAGAGGCTGTTTTCCAGATATACCTTATCTAAAAAGAGAATTGTTGGATGATGCTCATAGCTCAAATTTCTCAATAGGCCTAGGAGAACCAAAATGTATAAATATTTGAGGAGAATTTTTGGTGAGACAACATGAAGAGGGAGATTTCTGATTTTGTGTTGATATGTATGGTTTGTCAACAAGTGAAAGGTGGAAGGCAACAGCCTGGAAGAGTCTTGAAACCACATCCCATACCTGAGTGGAGATGGGATAATATTACGATGGAATTTGTCATGGGACTACCAAAGACTCCTAGAAGGAACGATGCAATATGGGTCATTGTTGATCGTCTTACAAAGATAGCACATTTTCTTTCTATAAGAGAAGATTCACCACTCGAACAAATAGAAAGAATATATATTAATGAAGTTGTAAGATATCATGGAGTACCACTATAGATTGTTTCTGATCATGATCCTCATTTTACATCAAGATTATGGAAAATTCTTAAAAAATCCCTGGATACTGAACTTCATTTGAGCACTGCCTACCACCCCCAAACTGATGGACAATCGAACAAACTATTCAAACCATAGAGGACATGTTGAGATCATTCGCACTTGTCATTCAAGGTATGTGGGATCAATATTTACCTATTGTAGAATTTTCCTATAACAATAGCTTACATTTAAGTATTCAGATGGCAACATATGAAGCATTATATAGAAAGAGATGTCACACACCAACCTGTTGGGATGATGTTGGTGAAAGAAAAATCATAGGCCCAGAACTAGTGGAGGAAACGATGGAAAAGGTGAAGGTAATCCAAAACCACATCAAAGAAACTCAAAGTAGGAAGAATATATATGCTGATAAATGAAAGAAGGATTTGGAATTTCATGTAGGAGATTATATTTTATTTAAGGTATCTCCATGGAAGGGCGTTATACGTTTTAGTAAAATGGGAAAATTAAGTCCCTGGTATATGGGCCTTTTGAAATTCAAGAATGAATTGGGGCTGTAGCTTACCGTTTGACAATTCTGTCATGTCTCTCCAAAGTTCACGATGTATTCCATGTGTCACTATTGAGAAAATACATACTTGACCCAACGCATGTACTCACCTATGAGGAATTAGAACTGGAACCTGATATATCTTATTGTGAAGAGTCTGTCAATGTTCTTGATATAAGAGAACAAGTGCTACGAAACCAGACGACTAATCTGGTAAATGTTCTATGGAGAAACCATATGATGGAAGAGGCATTGTGGGAACCCGAGGAACTTATGATGAAGAACCACCTTACTCTTTTTTATGTAGTAATATTCTAGAAATTTCAAATATGAAATTATTTGAAGGAGAGGATAATGTAACACCGCAAGCTTCCACGATACGCTTCTCTTTGAATTATACAGTAGTGTGTGTTGTACGCAACTTCGAGTTATAACACACCACCACCAATCAAACTAGCTGTTATGAATAGTAATACCCACTTTTTGCAATTTTATAAATTTTATCATTCAAAATGGACTACATTTTTTGCATTCGGAATATCAAAATTAGCTTATGCTGAATTTTTGGTATTTTCATGAAAACATTCAATTTTTGATGAATAGTGAAAACACTGAGTTATAGTTTAAAAACAAATTTTTATTTAAATAATTTTTTATTTTATTAAAATTTTTTAGGTAAAAATAGATATATAATACTAATATAAGTTCAATTTAAATCATTGGAGTCAGTTTATAATAATTTTAGATATATAAAAAGTTTATTGAACTTTTCACCATATTTTACCCACCTCCTATGAGCATTTGAAAATTTACATAAAACATGATTTTACCGCTTTTGTGTGTGGAATTTCAAAAATTTGAGAGACACAGTTGATATCAATAAGAAAAATGTGGTTCAATAAGATGAAAATAATTTTTGGTGAATAGTATTGTTTTACTTTTATTTACCACGGTTAAAATTAAATAGGGTATTTAAGGGTAAACATGATGTTATTATTACCCTAACACATGTCTTAATTATATGGGATAAGAATAAATCGACCAAAATAACCTTAGGAATAAAATATGAACCTATTTGGTACACTTGGATTAGATTAGAACACTTATAATTATTTTATTTAAAGAATATTTAAAAGAGTTAAAATCAATGTTTAATGAATAAAACATTTGTAATATAAGGTTATATATAAGACAAATTAGACTATAAATATTCATTAAAAAGATAAAAAAATTCCTACATAATTTTATTTTATTTATATTTTTTATACATTATCTAATTTAATTTATTTTTGACACAATGATGATGCAGTAATTACATAATTAAGAAAATACTAAAATAATTGATATTATAAATATCCAAATAAATGTAAGTTGAGACTTTTTATGAATTAAAATAATTTTCTAGGTTAATTAGACAAGTTAGGGTTGGTTATATGAATTGTTTTCAAAGCAATAATGTTGTTATGAATTTATAATAAATAAAATACCAAATAGTGTCAAAATTGACATAAAAGACATTTTAAAACAAATATTATATTATTAATTGATATTATATTCCTAAAAATATAAGGTTTGTCCGGAATACTTATATAATAATAGGGGCATCATTAATGAACCACCTGGTATTTTCTTGGAATTATATTAAATGTTTATTAAATATATAATATAAAAATAAAAAGAGACATGATAAATGTCAAACTATTTAACTAAGAGTTAAATCTAAAAGATAAGGTTAATATAGTGACCCAAACATGTCTGTCATGACCCACCATCACCAAGATGAGGGGAGGGAATATATATTGCAAGACCCATCCTTCTTCAAGTTTAAGGAGAGATAATGCCCCCCGAGACCCGCCTTCAATAGGTCTCGGAGTGGCAACAAGCACCAAGGGTATAGAATCACACTCAAGATGGAAGAAATTACCCTTTTTCTTTAATAGGATCGGTAGATAAGATAGAAAACCCCAAAAACACCAAAAATGGGGTTAAAAATAAATCCAAAGAAAAACATCCCCATATGCATGTTACAAAAGTAAATTCCACAAAGTAGAAGGTGAATACAAAGGTAAGGTACCAAAAGAAAAGAAAAACAGCAACAAAAAATGCCCAAATACCCGAGCTAGTACGGCCCTGCACGATCCCTAAAGTCCTCCTAGAAAACTGAAAGCAGTTTATATGCATTGGGTGAGAATAAAATTATACTCAGTAGGGAAAACTAAAGACTCTCATGCACAAGTGGGGATGCATTCTAATGCCCTGTGAGAAAAGAGACAACCAAAGCACCTAACATTGAAAACTATCCTCCCAAGCCTCACCAAGGCACACTCCCCAAATAACAGAAGACATGTAAGGTATAGTAATAGCACATCGATTTTTGGGTACCCTGCTCCACATTCCCACTTATTATTGAAGAAATCCTACACATCGATCCAATCCCACCATTCTCACCATACTCCCACTGCCACACCCAGCCCGCACACACCTGGGCCACAACCACACATCCCGCCTGCAAACACCTGGGCGACCACCGCCATCCCGCCTGCAGACACCTGGGCCAACGACCACAACTACCCTGCCTGAATATTCATGGGCTAATAATGGACTTCAGGCCATCATAGCCTATCCAAAGAGTCTTGGTCTATTCGGGAAAGGGAGTAGAAAAGGAGGTAATAATCAGCCACTCATGGTAGTGTTGGTAAAAACACCCTCCCCCATGAAATGGGGGTGTTCGGCACTAAGTGATAAACATGGGTGGGGCACGAATAAGAAACATAAGAACCACAATATATATATAGGTAACAAGAAATCCTCCTAACCTAGGGTTCCACACTCAACCCAAGCACGATAATCCCAGTCACTATTCATAAAAGGCACACTACTCACAGCTAAGTCACAACTCATTCCCAGAATCAATTCCCCATTTTAACCATTGTCATTTTCATGTTCAAGTGATCCTGTTTGAGTAACTTTTTTTCACTACTGGGAAACTAGTAGGTATAATCACAATCCAAGGGGAAAAAGTTACAGCCAACAATAATTTAATCATTCACACCCGTTTCTATTGTAAATCCACATCATGAAAGGAGTAGAAGTGAGATCCCTCCAAGTATTGGAACCAAAGAAGGCCTCAAGATATAGCCCCACATCCCCAAAATCATGAACCCATTGGATTGCCAATAGTAGAGGATTCCACCCCAATTCTTGTCACAAGTAGAGAAACCACATAGCTTCAGTTTCACAACCATCAACTTCACAACAACCGAGGATCCCATCCTCACCCACATCACCCCATAATAAACCAAACATAATGACATACCTACTACCAAAATAGAGTAGATATACTTCCACATTCAAGAACATCATTCAATAAGTTATTCTTTTTGTTGGTTAAACGGGGTGACCACACAAGGACTTGTGTTTACTGGGAATCCATTTAATCCACCGGGTTTATGTGATTAACCAATTTCCATGTTGCAGCCATTTAATAATCACAGAAGACAAGGTTTTATTAGTGCACAGAGAAATACCACCAATGACCATGATTTTCAGTAGGTATAAACCCGAACAATTTACAATATAAGCATCATGGAAGAGAAGAAAAACATAACATCAGCACATCGATCACACCCCTTCCCTTCATTCTTTAATGTCCATTTGATATCTTCATTATGTATTGGTTTCACCCATTCCCATAGAAACAACAGCGTACCAACCCCACATGATACACATAAAGGAGAGACGAAGGAAAATACTTACCTGTTTGATCAAAGATTGAAGCTCTTCTCCACGCTCCATGAACAGGGGATGCGCGAATTGTAGGGGAGGAACGTCGAGGACTCCAAGGTTGAGCAGAATTATTCTAGAACAGGCGCACCAAAAGCCTTGGGAACATAGGACTCCAAACACACATGGAAGAAAATGAGACTATCCAAGAGGAAGAAGAAGGAAACTCTTGCGTGAGATATAAAGAGGAGATCCTACTGTTACAGGATATGGAAATTTGAACGCCTGGAAAGTCAGATCATGGTTTTCTATCCGGGTGGGCAGTTACACATGATGATATTTAGTTGTTATTTAGTACCTCCCATCGGGTAGGTTTCTTGGGATTTTTTGTAATTTTTTATGGGATTTAAATGGCTTTAAAAAGGGTAAAAGTATTAATTTACGTCAAAAATTTACGTTGCTGGAGCCGGACTGGAAAAAGAAAATGGAGGGTTGGGTGAGGACATAGTGAAACCATGGCCGGTGCCACTGTTTTGGTGGAGCAGTATTTTGGAAAAGTTATGGCCAGGGTTGTCTGGGCCATTACATTAGATACCTCTCAAACTATTCTCGCCCTCAAGAATTAAAACCAAACCGGAAGAAACGAGATGGTCCAGACAACCACCTCAAAAGATACCTCTTAGGAGTAAACCTCTTTGTTTCCAAGGAAGGTCCCCTTCATCGTCTCTCTCCTAAAAAATCACAGGCACACCACTCCTATCCCCCATGAAACCAAGAAAAACAAAATACTAAACCATCCGGTTAGGTGGGTGAGGGGTATCCCTTCCTCTATGTTAACATACTATCCGGTTTGGGTGACACTGACTCGCCTGCACGGGTTTAAGCGCATCCACATTAATGCGTCTTAACTAGGGATCACATCCTCCCCTCCCCACATTTTAGGACACTTCATACACATCCACAGAAAAGGAAATCACACATTCCATAGTTAACAAGGTAAAGCGTTCCATCAACCTAGTACAAAAAAAATAGAACAAAACTTAAAATAGTCTAGGTACATGGTGCGCATCTGCGCTTCCCTTTCCTAGGAAATCTCCTCAAGCCTACCATGTCTCCATAACACACGAACAAAGGGAATGGTTCATCCACGAATCACCTTCTCCCCATGATCCTTGATCATCACTGGTCGCTCCACGAATGTTGCATCATCTCCGATATCTAGCTCTCCCCAGTCAAGGATGAGTGAATCATCATGCAGATACTGATGGACTTGGGATACATGGAAGGCATCGTGCACCCTTTGTAGATATGCTAGCAACGCCATCTAATAAGCCACCTCACCGACCCACTGCAGCACTTAGAACGGTCTAAAAAACCTAGGGGAACGCTTACTCCCTCTGCCGAACCTCCGCTGCCCACGCCGGGGGGAGACCTTCAGGAATACGTGGTCCCCGACCGTGAACTCCAAGGGTATCCTCCTATTATCGTCATATGAATTCTGTCGATCCTTGGCCACCTTCATCCTTTCCCGTATAAGCTGAAACTTCTCTTTCGTGCTCTGCACCACCTCTGGGCCAAGAACACTTGCCTCCCTGACCTCTGTCCCGCATACGGGTGATCGAAATGACCTCTCGTACAAAGCTTCGAACGGTGCAATGCCAATGGTAGAGTGATAGCTATTGTTATAGGAAAACTCCACCAGAGTAAAGTTTCAAACCCACAATCCTCTAAAGTCCAGGATACATTCCCGTAGCATATCTTTAATTGTCTCGATGGTGCGATTCGTCTGCCCATCTGTCTAGGGGTGTAAAGCAGTTCTAAGACGTAGATGGGTGCCAAAAGCATGCTGCAATCCTCTCCAGACTCGTGAGGTGAACCGTGCATCCCTATCTAAGACTATGGACCTTGGAAATCTGTGTAATAGCACCACCTCATTCACATACCTCTGTGATAAGGCATCCACTACACCCGACTCCTTGATCTCCGGAATGTGAGCCAATTTCGTCAATCGGTCCACCACCACCCAGATGGCATCACATCCTCCTTGAACTTTGGGTAGCCCTGTGATGAAATCCATAGAGATGTCTTCCCACTTCCACCTGGGGACATATAAAGGTTGGAAAATACCGCCTGGAACATGGTGTTCAGCCTTCACCTATTGACACACTACACACTTGGCCACGAACTCTACTACCGCCCGCTTTACCCCAGGCCACCAAAACTGTCTCCTCAGGCCCTGGTACATCTTGGAAACTCCCGGGTGCACTGCCAGTGGTGATTTGTGGAACTCACCAAGAACCCTCTCATGCATCACTTCTCATACAAACATATTCCCTCAGAAAAGCGTCTGATTCTGAACATCCCCTGTCCACCCTTCCGGGGATTCGCCTTTTTTTTACCCGGTCACGCATCACTTCACTCTCCGATTCATTCCATTGAGAGTCCTCTACCTGCCACAGCAGAGAAGACTATACTTTCATCAGATGCAGTAAACCTCTATCATTATCCATCCGTGCATCTAGGTACAGGGCAGCCGACTCCTCCATTGCCTTCCAAGCATTTTCCGACTCTCGAACCACATCATTCTGCGACTTCCTGCTCAAGGCATCGGCCACCACATTCCCTTTCACTAAGGTGCAGGAAATTTCTAATTCTTAGTCCTGAAAGAATTCCATCCACCTTCACTGCCGCGAGTTCAGGTCCCACTGGAAGAAGATATACTTCATTCTTTTCTGATCCGTGAAGACCACAAAGTGCTCCCTGATGAGGTAATGCCGCCACAAATTTAGATTGAACACAACCATCGTAAGATCCAGATCGTGGGTGGCATAATTACTCTCATGAGGGAGTAACTTCCTAGACCAATAAGAGATCACCCCTTGTCGTTTCACCAGCACATACCCGAGGCCTTGTCCTGAAGAATCACAAAACACCTCATACGCTTCCACTTATCCTGGAAATCTCAACACTGGGGCACTAACCAACTACTCCTTTAGATAGCCGACGGCTACCTCACACCACCCGTTCAACACAAAAGCCTAGTCCTTCTTGGTCAAATTCATCAAAGGTGCTGCAACTTGAGAGAAGTCAGGTACGAACCTCCAGTAGTAACCTGCCAGCCTGAGGAAAGTACGAACCTCTGCCACGTTCTTGGGTGCTACCCAAGAAACAACCGCATCGAACATCGATCGGTCTACCGCTATCCCCTGCTCGGACACCACGTGGCCAAGGAAATGCACCTCTCGCATCCAGAACTTGAACTTTGGACAACTTACCATAGAGCTGGGGCTATCAGATGACTTCTAAAACCAACCTCAGGTGGTCGGCGTGATCCTCCTCTGATCTTGAGTAGATCATGATGTCGTCTATAAACACGACTACGAACTGATCCATGCATTCCCGTAAGATGGATTTCATGATCCACATGAACATAGTTGGAGCGTTCATAATGCCGAATGGCCTGAACACAAACATAAAGTGCCCATATCTGCACCTAAAGGAAGTCTTAGAGATGTCTCCCTCCATCACCCTCAACTGGTGATATCATGACTGTAGTTCTATCTTGGAGATCCATCCTGCCCCCTTCAACTGGTCAAAGATATCGTCTATTCTTGAAAGCGGGTAGCGATTTCTGACCGTTACCGGATTCAGTCACCTGTAGTCTGTGCACAGCCTGAGGCCACCATCCGCCTTCTTTGAGAACATGACTAGAGCACCACATGGTGATGCACTTGGTCGAACAAAACCCTTCTTCATCAGATCATCAATCTGAATCTGCAACTCCCGTAACTCAGAAGGTGCCATCTGGTAGGGGGGGCATCGAAATAGGATGGGCACCAGGTTGCAAGTCTATCCCGAAATCAACATCAAGTCGAGGGGGGTATAGTTGTCACCTATTCAGGGAATACTTACATAAACTCACTGACGACCAATGGAAATTCCACCATCTCTGCGTCCACCGACTCCACTGACTGCTCAGCTAACAAGGAATGGAAGGGTTCCTCTCGCCTGATGCTCTTTTGGCCACCCCGCTCACTGATGAATGTTACGCGTCGGCCACCCAAGTCTGAAAACACGACCCCTCCTCGGAAGAAATAAATGACGTCACATACAGAGAACAACCAGTCAATGCCTAGGATGACATCGTATGGATGTATTTGCAATAGTAGAAGATCCCTGACAGACTGATGCAACCCTATCATTAGTCTACACCCTCGGTAAACATAAAAAAAGTCGGTCTGACCTCCGACTGGTGTGTTTAGCACCAGGTGCACTGGAAGTCTCTCAGTGTCTAAAACCAGAGCACGGTCTAGACTGGGTGCATCAAAGGTGTGCAAAGCTCTGATATCGAACACGAAATAAGCAAGGGTACTAAACAAGCTGATCACACCTCGAACGACCTCTAGTCATGCTGGAACTGATGCCTCTGTGGCATGCAACTGGCCACGCCCTGCTCCTATGCATCTCGGCTGTAAGCCGCCTCCCCAACCATGCCCTTGTTGGGGTCCGTGAGGAGCACCCTCAGGTCGGCCTACTCCTGCAACGTCTACACTCGGAGGAGCGGGAGATCACTGACCCTGCTGCTGCTACTGAAAGGGCCCAGCCGGAAACTGTTGATGCTGAGGTGGGTGATGAGCCTGCCCACCACTTCTATACTGCACTCTGTCCAGGAACTGATCCCGAAGGTGACCATGGCTTCAATAGATGAAGCATCTCAGACCTGGGCACGATAGGAAAGGGTGAGGGCAAGGATATCGGAACTGGAACTGCTAAGGCCTTCCCCCTGTTGGTCGGAACCTAGGGGGCCCTGATGCTGGAGGCCTGCTACTAACGACCTTCCCCTTCGACGAACCAAACTGTATTATCTATCGCGATACACCTCTTAGAGTGTGCATCCTCTCCACCACATCATCCTTCTTATGGACCTCCATGTACGTTAATAGGGTGAAGGGAGTAGAAACATACCAGAGAGAAGGTCGAAGCGCATCCTCCAAAAGTCTCTCCCAAGACTCCTCATCCATAAAGAGGTCCAGAGCAAAGCGTAGGAGATCCTTGAACTTATTCCCCAACTATCTTAATGACATGATCCCCTGCTGGAGGGAGAGTAGATCCTGCCTCTTCTCAGCCTTCATCATGGAATAGAGGAATTCCTCCCGGAACCCCTTCTCGAAATTAGTCCATATCACCTCAGCCTCCCTCTCCCCCCAAGGTAATGCATCCAACTCTGATGCGCCGCTCCCCGCATCTGGCTCACAGCCAAAGGAACCCCATACTCCGATGGAGCCCGGATCAAGTCGAAAGCTGTCACCAGCTCCTCTAGCCAGCTATATGTCTCCACGTCAGTGATGCTACCCTCATACTTCTTGAGGGTCTGCCGCTGAAAGGCACGAAGTGTCCTCTTCCACTGGTCGTCCTCCTCTTCTTGTTCTATCATCTACCGATAAGCCATGTTAACCTCTTGGGCCTTGATCACCCGCACTACTCATGGTCGTCTCCCAAGTGCCATAGCATCAAGGTATACAAGAATATGTCTTACCTGAGTCCATCCTTGAATCACCTAGCCGTTGACAGATCGTCGCCCATTAAAAAAGGTGCATTGCACTAGAGCTCCAGAAAATGTGTAGAGTAATCCAAAATTTAATGATACCCTAGTTCGAAATGCATACACTCATAGGTTTTTTCATCCATCATCATCTTGGTATATAATTATTCATTTAAAACAGTCTGAAAATATTCTCATGCCATGTCCAGTTGAGGCTCTGTTTGTGTGGTAAGATCTCATAACCTCTTGGTGGAATCATGAAGAATATAAGTCATGAGTTAGAAACTCATATAAAGAGGCTTTTCAAGATTCTCTAAGATCAATAACAGGGCCTATAGAACCGACTCTGCAGTCTGTGCCCCACCTTCCCCAGAAATTGACTGTGGATGCTACTTCTGGAACACTTATGTCAGTTATTAAAAATATGTGGCTAGTTGTGGTTATCCATGAAAGGCTTTCACGATCCTCATAAATCCCTCACGGTATTGTGCATCATCTAATTTGGCATGTATAATAGATGGTTCCACAACTGTCATGATTGAAGCGTCCACTTGTAACCCAAGGCCTACCTCCTCCGGGGCATGATCATCTGCACTCTTCTGGTTCACTACAGGATGTCATCAAGGAGGTTTTATTTTCCAAGTTCAGGAAAAAACCTCTATTCAAGATAATCAAGGTTCATATTTCATGAGTTAGTGAACTAAACATGATAAAAAAACCCTAAAATGTTGGAAAATGCAGAGTACACAGTGTGTAGAAACCTTACACGACAGGTACACATAATCTCTCACAAGGGTGGGTAGCTCTGTGTGCCTTGGCATGAAAAAATCTTGGTTAAACAATGTGTATGACTGACACATGGTGTGTACTCAATTTTCATCTCCAGGCCAAGTTCCATTATAATTACAGAGCCACACAGTGTCTACCTAAGTCAAACTACATGGGGTGTACCAAACTCACACGGTGTGGTCTGCCCAAAACCAAATGTCATGTGTTCTCTATCACATGGCTGAACCAACAGTCATCTACCAAACTATGTGTACTCAAATTCAACATCATGTACTTAAAAATTTCTTCTCTACCCAAATAGGAGAACATGTGGTGTGCGTTCATGAACCCACATACCGTGTTGTCCAGCTTTCTAGACAGTAAGCCTCAGAAACTTCCCAGAAGCCCATGATTTTGAAATGTAATGCAATATGGTTCCAAATTTCAACCCTCGGGGCCCATAATCCCCATGAATAAATATTTTGGATCATATATAAAAAATAACAACACAATCTATACCCCATTAATGAAACATGATCTAATAAATTCTGAAACAAGAAGGCCCATACTCCCTAGGGACCAATGATTTGGGTCCATCCCAGTCAACCATAACATGTACCAATACTCCTATCAAAAACTAATGTGTATCTATAATGGTACTTATCATAAAATCATTCATATCTAACATGAAATATATCAATGTAGTATACAATCAGTAATGCTCTCTAAATGGCACTATAAGAATGGTTGGAAAGTGATTTCTAACAAGTACCAATATGATGCATGAGACGAAACACCACCATTTCATCAGGATTCAACAAAATATAACAACAATTATATCAATAATAATAGGACAAAACAAGTGGGTCACCCAATGGTGAAATCGAATCAACTGTAACAACATTAAAACCAAAAATCAGAAGTTAATTTGATGTAATTTGGATTTTCCTTGTTCATGGGGTAGTTAATCCGGAGAATAGATAATTAATAAATACCTTACATTTCCATCTCTGTATATCATTTACAAACAATAATTCAAACCAAAAAATAATCCTTTGATACCACTCTGTAATTCCCCAGATATGGATTAACTAAATTGGTGCCCCAAACCCGGTTGGCCATATAGCCTCAAGTGTATTTACCCAAACTCAAAAGGCTACTAGAAAGTATTAAGGGCCTAAGGTGTGATAGTGGGGAAACTATGACCCCATTCGAGTAGTGTACCACCAAATAAAAAATAATAATACAATATCATATTCAGTAAACAGTAACAAACTGAAATAAATAGTTAAAAAATAATAAGATAAATAACCACACATCAATCGATACAAATGATGATGCATCATGATATATGTTCTAATAAATCATACAAAACAAGTGAATTGTAGTAATAAACAATATATGTCTCAATAGAAAAAATGAAACAAAAAGAGACTACGAAAAATTGTAATTCCCTGACCCTAGTTACCCAGAGACGGTATATTATTACAAAACATTTTGATGCTCACAAGAGATCATGTCACAAAATACCAATCAATTTAGTAGCCTTGGATATACTAAATACATATATAAGTTTTACATTACATTATGAAATGGAAAAAAACATTGTTTCCACTTTGATCACACTCATATCCCTTAGCCAATTCCTATAGGTCAATTATAATATACTTCTTTGCATCCTTGGAAAATAAAACATAAGAATAAGGTGATATCAGATGCTATGTAAGGATAACAATATAGTGAAGACTATCATAAATAAGTATAAACATTTATGAAAATGTATAGGACTAAAACATAATCATTTTAAACTAAATCATTAGCATAAAATGAAAAAGATAATCAAATAATGAAATTTACTTATTTACATGGATATTCTATTATTTAAATAATCACGTGTAATATCAATAGCTAATTTCATAATGATGGAATATATAATGTCAGACATTATAAACACATAGTAAAGGGCTCATTCCAAGACTACAAATAAAATTTTGTCAAGGCCGACTACCAAGACACTAATATGTCTCATGAGACCTACTAATGCATCGAGGGGTTGTAGTGGGCTCTGGTCTTCAATTACTATGTCCAATGCATTCTTCATATAACAAGGATAAATATAACATAAACATTTGTATTAAAACTAGAAGAAAAAATTTTAATACATTATCCATAATACATTAATGGTACAAAAATAATACATCCATAGTCAATCATATCACAAAACCTTCAATATAATATGGAAGATTGTATCATAATGAATCGACATAAAGAAAACGTAAAACCCATTAAAGGATGATGATGTAGATGAAATAAATCCAAAAAATATTTGGGTGAAATATATATTTATACATTGAAATAATTTAAATGTAATGAAAACATTTATTTTGAAAACATTCTTATAAATTTGGAAGGGAAGCTTCAAAGATGTTATAATAGCGAAAAATTGATGTACCCGCCGTATTTGTTAAAAAACATTCTTTCATTAATTTGTCCAAAAGGTCATAAAATACCTTGTTTTGAAGAAGAAGGAAATATTATTTTCAAAACATTTTATAAAAATAAAAAAAATTGTATTGATGACATTAACCCATATTATATGAAATAGAGAAAATGTTTTCAAATACATTTTTAAGAAACACTATGGTGAATGATAATGAAGTCCTAGTTGATACTTACGTATAAACAACATCGGATAATAAACAGATTGCGAAATTTAACCTTACCTTATAATTGTCCTCAGTAGAGGGTACATTGACCTCCTATATAATTTTTAAGTCATTTTTATTAAATTATAGAAGAACCATATACATAAATATTATATCATATATGATCCATTAATATTGCTTTGTTAAAAATATATCAGTAGTATCATTGTTTTGGTAGTTAATTGATTCTATTTCCTTGATATGTTTTCTTACATAAGTCATGTTTTTTATGGATAAGATGTATTTGATTCATATCTAGAAATATATTAAGTTCTAAATCAGTATTTATAATTATCATATAAAATTATTCTTTAATGGTTATGATGGGGGAGAAAATCTCATCATGGCGTGGAGACGGTAAGACGTACATACACACGAGCGACAATATAATTCTATTGACGGTGAAATCGTACGTAATTTGGATATTATATTATTTATACTGACTCATTAAAATGTTATATTAATTATTTTAATCAATTAAACATATTATTATACCCATCCAAATAATGAAGTGTTGAGTAAAAAACTACACCACGACGTGGAGACGGTAAGATGTGCGCATACACGTATGGTGACTTTTTCATAAATTGGATGGAGAGAATAATGAATATGGAAGTACCATATTTATAATAAAATCATAGTATGTAAAAGGTACTATAGTCATTATTTTGGTATGGAAACAACAATGTAAGAAGAAGTGGAAGAAGAAAAGAACATTGAAAGAGTGGATGAAATAATTATCTCTTCTTCAGGTGCTTCCTTTTGATTTGAACAAAAGGGATATTAGGTTAGATTTATGATAGAATTAATGACTATAATATTAATTGAGTGTTGTTGGGATGAAATTTGAGCAGTGTTCAGCCAAGACAAATGGTTTTTTAGGTGTGAATTATAGAGAAGGGGAAGAACCCTTTTTAAGGGAATTGAGGGGCATGTTAGGAAAAGTTTGAAATATTATTTTATTATAAAATTATTTTTACATTCAATTAGCTTAAAATAGATTTATTTCGAGGATAAGGTGGGTATGGGTAGAAATATTCTCAACCAATAGGTTGTAGACATGTTTAGGTCACCATATTAACCTTATCTTTTAGATTTAACTCTTAGTTAAATAGTTTAACTTTTACTATGTATTCTTGTATTTTTATATTACATGATTAATAATCATACTATAAAATTCCAAGATAATATCAAGTGTTTCATTAATGGAATATCTTACCTTATCTACATCCTTTTACAAATCCATATATTTTTGATAGTATTATATCTTTTAATAAAATATCATTTGTTTTAAAAACTCATTTATGTCAATTTTGAAACCAATTAGTATTTGGTTTTTGTGAAAGTCATAAAAACATGATTACATCAAAAAAAATAGAGTTAATTAACCTTAAAATATAATATTCACCTTGAAAATATGCGGATAGTATCAAAACATTAAAATTATATTTATTTTAATATTTATAATATCATTTTTTTGATTCTTTCACTAATAAAGAAAATACTGAATCATTATTGTGTAATAAATAAATATATTTATTTTATGTCTAAAAATTATAAATAAAATAACATGATATATTAATTATTTTTATATTTATAATAAATATTTATAGTCAAAAATATCATTTATTTAACCCAATATAATTGTTTTACTAAAATATATATGTTTATGTTACATTTTCCTTATATTTAAATTAATTTTTATAAAGTGTAATTTTCAATTAAATGTGGCTCAATGGGTTCCCAAAATTGACACAAGGATGGCCATGGTAAGACATGTATCAGAAACTATGGTTAGGACACGTGTTAGTGTAATTTTATATTATTATAATACAATTTTTTGGCTTATTTACCTGATTTACCCTTTAACCATGGTAAATAAAATATTTACTAAAGATACTATTAATAATGTATAAAAATAAAAGATAAATTTTACCAAATTTGGATATACTGTTCCCAAATATGGAATCTATTTTTCAAATTCAAAACACAGAATCTATAGTAATTAATTTAAATTTTAATCCCGTTGTCAAAAACAAAAAGAGGGTTTTTAAGAAGTAAAAACATTCAAAAGATTAACATGTGTTTATGTACAATTTAAATGTGAAACTACATTAAATGAACTATATTATATTAAATTATTACAATAAAATATAATTATAATTAAAAAACACTCAAATTTATAATTTAACACAATAATTTATTTTGATTAAAAATGTTGTTTTTAATTAAAATTTAGTATTTTTCCATATTCATCAAAATATGAAAGTTATCTGAAAAGTAACTAAAATTAACCATAATATAATTATTATATTCAGAATAAAAAAATAAATTCTCTTTGGAAAAATAAAATTTGTGAAATTTCAAAAAGATGGTATTACTATTCATAACTACTTCTTAAATGGTTAGTTTAATTAGTCGTGCTGTGCAAGAACTTGAAGTTGCGTACAATGCAAGCTATTGTATTATTCAAATAGAAGCATACCATGAAATATTGGGGTGTTACATTCTTTCCTCGTTCAAATAATACCGTCTTTTTAATTTCTATAATATTACTGCAAAAAAATATTTGGATGGTTCTTTATCATAAGTCCCCTAGGTTCCCATGTTGCCTCATATATTTTATGGTTTCTACAAAGAAATTTTACCAAACTAGTAGTCCGATTTCTCAACACTTGTTCTTTGGTATCAAGAATTATGATAGGCTCTCCACAATAAGATATATTTGGTTCAATCATCATTTTTTCACATGTGAGTACATGCATTGGGTCAGGCATGTATTTTCTCAAAAGTGATACGTAGAACACATCATGATCTTTTGAGAAACTTGGTGGCATTTCCAAATGGTAAGCTATAACTCCAATTCATTCCAGAATTTCGAAAGGTCCAATGTACCTATGACATAATTTACCCTTCTTACCAAAACGTATAACACCCTTCCTTGGAGTTACCTTCAAGTAAACATGATCTCATACTTAAAATTACAAATCATTCCTTTAGTTATAAGTATATATATTTTTCCTACTTTTAGATTCTTTGATGTGGTTTAGGATAATCATCACCTTTTTAATTGTTCCCTCAACATGTTCTAGGCCTATGGGTTTTTTTCACTAACATCATCCCAACAAGTTGGTGTGCAACATTTCTTTCGATATAATACTTCATATGGTTCCATCTAAATACTTGAATGGAAAATATTGTTATAGGAAAATTATAATAGAGGTAAATACAGATCTCACATATCTTGGAAGTCAATTTAGAATGATCTCTACATGTCTTCTAAGTTTTGAATACTCAGTTCTGATTTTCCATCAGTTTGAGGGTTGTTGGTATAAGGACTGGGCCTAATTACATAAATAATCTTTAATTTTTTCAAGAAAACACTTTATTTTACATTTTGGATCTTTTCAAGTTTAGATATTTTGAGAATTGGGACAATACATTCATAACATTACACATAATTACAGAGTGGATACCATAAACATAGTTTCAATTTTTTTTCAAAATATAAAACATTAAAACTTAAACTTGACTCCTTGAAAATTGTTCAGAAATTAACATGGATTGCTTCCTTTTATTACACATAAATTAATCTATGAAAATAATTTATAGACTTGGGATGATCACATAATCTTAGTAAGGGATGGAAATGAATGAACGAGCACATTAGTCCATGAATACTCGTAACGTATGAAAGCATTTACAAAAGACATACTTGTCACCCATATATACTTAATTTTATATCATGAGATTTACAAAAGATCCAAAAAAACATGAGACTATAAATATAATAATAGAGGTATAATGGGGAATTACTTACATAATATTATAACCCTCTTGGCTACCTTATAAGTTGTAACCCTCACAGCTACCTTACAATTTGTGTAACCATCGTAGTTACACTTGGAGTAAACATACAGAAAACCTCCAACATACACATACCTAATGCATTGGAGGGAGATATAGGTCCCACCCATAATCATAAATAATTCCCAAGAACCAAAACATAATCATACAACATGAATAATTCCATAAAAACATTGCTTTGGAAGTTCGTAAAACCGAATTTAAAAAGAGGATTTTTAATGAAAATCCCCTTATAAATATCATACAATTGAATAGAATTTTAATAGAGTTGCTGTAGATTGTATATATACTATAAATATACATAATAAATCATAATATAAATAGAACCCATCAAACAAAAAATTTAAGTAGCGCATCAATAATGAAGTAGATGGTTAAACTAAATTATGGAAATCGGGATAAGAATTCCCTTCCATCGGGTTTGTCTTACTTAAATTTTGTTTAACTTTACTGTATAATGGTTGAAATAGTGTTATTATTATTTTACAGAAATATTTTAATGTTTTTAACATCTTATATTATCATTTGATTACATCATTTCACCCATAAAGTGTTAGTATTTTTCTCTTTGCACTGTTTTTGGGTGAGTTCATTACATGATTTCCTTGATTGGTTCGTGGTGGATGTTCATGTTGTTTGGAAGTGAAAATCCAAAATTGGAATGGATTGGTATTTAAATATTTCTAGTAACATAAATTATATCATTTATCATTTTGAATTATTATATGAGGATGATTCAAAAGTTAAAACATTAATGATGTTCGTTTAGATCATTTTAGTGGTTCTTTGATAATAATGACCTCATTTCATTTTATAAATTAAAACCATGTGTTAAAAATAAATATAGAACCATGGATGAGATATAATAAATATATTATAACTTCGTTCAACCATTGAAATGGTTTTATAGCTAGACTTGAAATAGTTAATGAAAATTGAAATCACATTATCCACGCTGTCGGTAGTTCGATACATCACGGACAATGTTTTTATTCCTTGAATAAGTGGGAGAGGAGAAAAATAATGATGATGAATATTACATGAACATGAGAATATAAATAATATACATTATTTCTAGATATTTGATTCCTCTTAGTTATGAATATGTAAATAAATAATAAGAAAATAATTGAACTCAAAATAAAATAATAATTGAGAAATCCTTTACAAAAGTTTTGTAGCCTAACGGCTACGCAACATGGTTTTAAAAAATATTAAAACAACAGCGGATAAGGGTCACGCATCCAAAAATGAATCATAATATAGAGTAGATCAATAATAAGAAATAAATAAGAACATATTATGGAAACTTGAGAGATATACTACGTAAAAGAGAACTTAAAAGGAAAAAGAATGAAATTGAGAATTTTCTTACCTTGTAGAGTAACCCTTAGAACATGATGGTTGGGACCTTGGGGGCTTGAGGAAACCATGAGAGGACTACTAATAAGGTAAGGATTCCATAGCATTGTTGAGGAGGAATTGGGAATTATGTTAATGATGGAATGAGTTGGTATTTATAGGAAAAGTAAGGGAATATTTTAATAATTTCCAAGGGACACCTCATGAGTGGTATTTACAAAACCATGGGCTTGCACATGGTATTCGACCATGGTATATGAAACATGGGACACCTCATATCGTATTTAACTATACACAAGTAGACCAGATTAAGACATCATTATCACATCATTATTTATGTCATTAACACACTGAAACTAAAAACTGTATTTTATACTATTCACTAAAAAATCAACTGTTTCAGAAAAATTCCCAAAAATTACCCTAACCATTTATCGACGTGTAGAATTAAAAATTGAATTCCATTTTATGAAAATAATTTTCTAAATATTTTTAATTTAATTTTTATATAAAATCATACTTAATTAAAAAAATAATTATTTGAAAACTATAACTACTTTTATATCACAATGAAAAATTAACCAAGATGTTATTATCATAATGCCTTAATAAAATAAAATAATAAAACAATTTACTATCCATTATGGTCATATTACTATTCATATTTCTATTCATAAGTGTATTTTACTATTCACCAAAAAACCAGTTGGTTCCAATAGACTCTAAATAACATACTGATCACAATTGTAGAAGGCCATTTCTTGAAATTCAAATCATATAAGAAATAAAAATATATTTAGAGGCCATTATTAAATAACTAATTTAAAACTAAGTTCCATGAAATTCTATTTATTTTTAGAAAAACTTATCTTGTTACATTATCCCCACCATTTGGAAATTACAACCTCACAATATTATTTACTTATTAAACAATTGAGGGTACTTTTCTCTCATATAATTTTCAGAATCCCATGTTGCATCTTCATCCATGTGGTTTCTCCAAAAAAAAACATTTACCATGTGGATTACCTTATTCCGCAATACATGTTCCCTTAAATCAAGAATTTGAACTGGTATCTATTCATAAGAAAGGTTCTCTGCCAGCTGAACTTCTTCTGGGATCAAGACATGTGATGAATCTGAACCATACTTTCTCAACATCGAAACATCAAAAATATTGTGTACCTGATACAAACATGGAGGCAAAGCTACGTGGTATGCCACTGTTCCAACTTTCTCCAAGATTTAAAAAGGACCAATAAACTGTGAACATAGCTTCACTTTCTTACCAAAATGCATCACACTTTTCCAAGGAGATATTTTAAGGAAAACATGGTCACCTAACTCAAAAGAGACGAATTTCTTTCTCTTATCTGCATAACTTTTCTGCCTACTTTGAGCTGTCCTCATGTGATACTAGATCATCCTCGCAATCTCAGCCACTTCTTCTACTAATTATGGCCCCATCAATTTTCTTTCACCAACTTTCATCCTAAAACACTAGAGTCTGACACCACTTCCCATACAAGTCCTCAAAAGGTTCCATCTGAAAACTGGAATGAAAACTATTATTATAAGAAAACTAAACTAAAGAATGACGTAGATCCCAACTTCCATGATAGTCCATTGAACAAGTTCGAAGCATATCCTCCAAAGTTTTAATTGTTCATTCTGACTACCCATCTGACTGAGGAAGAAAAGATGTACTGAAATTTAACTCTATTCCCAATGACTTCTGATGCCCCTTCCAAAATTTACAAGTGAACCTCATATCTCTGTCAGATAAAATATAAAGAGGAACTCTATATAAACTGACAATCACTTTGAGGTACAATTAAGAAATTTGAACCAAATTCATTGTATCTCGAATAGAAATAAAATGTGCAGACTTTGTTAGACGATCAACAAAAAACAAAATCTCATTATTTCCTCAAGAAGCCTTTTGTAGTCCCACCACAATGTTCATGGATACATTCTACCATTTCCACCCTGGCCCTAGAAATGGCAGAAGCATACCCTTTGGTGACTTCAACCCTGCTTTAACTTTTTGACATGTCAAAAATTTCATGGTAAAATCAGCAATATCTCTTTCTATTCCATCCCACCAATAATACTCTTGAGGGTCTCTGTACATCATAGTATTGCCAGGATGAACAGAAAATTGGGAACTATGAGCTTCACACAACAATCCTTTCTTTAATTTGGAATCACAAGTCACACAAAACCTTTTACTGAATCGCAAAACACACACTTTATCAAGATTAAATTCTGGAAACTTACCCATTTTAACCAATTCTACCTTTTTCTATAGCTCATGGTCTTTTTTCTGCACTTTCTTAATTCTGTCGCAAAACGAAGACTGCACTGAAACCTGAAACAAAATAGAGGTATTTCCTACACCAACAACCTCTAAGCCAGAATTCATCAAATCATTAATCAATGGATCATGTTCCAAACGTACCATGGTTAATGATGAATGTTGTTTTCAACGTAAGGCATCATCTATATTGTTTGATTTTCTAGGATGGTAATTGATCATACAATTATATTCCTGTATCAGTTAAATCCACCTTCTCTGCCTCATGTTTAACTCCTTTTGAGTGAATATTTACATCATGCTTTTATGGTCAGTATATATTTGACATTTGGTTCTATATAAATGATGCCTCTGAATTTTCAAAGAAAAAACCATAGCTTCCAATTCCAAACCACGTGTGGGATAATTTAGCTCATGAGGTTTAATTTACCTTGAATCATATTCAATTACGTGATCATTATAGATAAAAAAAACCAAATTCCTTTAATGAAGCATCACAAATGATGAAAAACCCACAATTTCGCGAAGGAAAGACCAAAACTGGAGCATTCACCAATCTCTTCTTCAGTTCATGAAAATCAAATATCACATTCTTCTATCCAAACAAATTAATCACCTTTCCATGTTTACTTAGTTATCATTCTAGATAACCGTGCAATATTCTTAACAAACCCCAAGTAATAACCTACTAATCCATAAAAACTATGAATCATTGTAACATTTGTTGGTTTTGGCCATTCATCAACCAGTTTTGTTTTAGCATGATCAAATCTTATTGTATCCTTATTTAAAATGTTCCCATTAAAAGAAATTTGTTGTGACCAAAAATCACAGTTGAATAATTTTCCATATAGTTTATTTTTTTAAGGTTTTTATATCAACCGTTAGATGTTTTTCATGCTCCTCTTTATTTAACAAAAAACTAGAATTTCATCAATAAATACAACCACAAACATATCCAAGAACTCATGAAATACTCTATGCATAAGATTCATTAATACACAAGGTGCATTAATTTTTCCAAACATCATAATAACAAATGCATCATGCCAATATCTAGTACGAAAGGCTGTTTTTGTTAAATCATCCTCCTTCACCTTCCGTTGATGATATCCAGATCTCAAGTCAATCATGGAGAAGTACTGAGATCCCTGGAGATGATCAAACATGTCATCTATATGAGGCACATGATATTTGTTTTTAATAGTGACTTTATTTAATGCACTATAATCAATGAAAGTCTCATAGAACCATATTTTATTTTAACAAACAAAACAATCACTCCCCATGGTGAAGTTCTAGGATGAATGAAGCCTTTGTAATGAAAATCCTGCAACTGATTTTTCAATTCAAAAAGTTCTATTGGAGCCATATGATGTGGGGGTTTTGAAATTGTCTTAGTATCAGGTACTAAGTCAATTGCGAATTTAACTTCTCGATCAGTTATGAAACTAGGAAACTCATCAGAAAAACATCAGGGTATTCATTTACCATTGGAACATCATTAATCTGATTAGTTCCCTTGTTTTCAACAATATGAGAAAGATAACATTCATTTCCATCTTTCAATAGTTTCTCAGCTTCCTGACATGTTATCAATATTATGGGTTCATTATTGTATACAAACTGAAACCCTTTTTGAAAAACAACTTATTTAGCTCTACAATCAATCTTTGCATGATAAACAGAAAGCCAATCCATTCCCAGAATAACAAAAAACTTGACTTAGGAAAAAAAACAAGTTTTTCAGGTAAATTCTTTACACATAACACAATATAATGATTCATATAATTCCACTTTGCAATAATATTTCCCCATGGTTTTTGAACGACAAGTTCGGGTCTCATTTGTTGAGGTGATACTTCCAATTTACAAAAAAATTCTCAGAGTTGAAGGAATGTGAAGACCCCATATCAAACAAACATTAGTAAAATATGAGTGAACAATGTACATGATAAAACTTCATTGGATGACCTGACATCTGCTGACGTAGTGGAAAAGGAACACACTACACCTTTCTGCTTATATTTTGGATTATTTGCATCATTCAGATCTCTCTTTGGGAAGACATTTTCTTAATGACCCATTTCACCACATTTAAAACACTTTACAATATGCTTATCATGATTAGTCGTAGGATCATTTTCATTGTAATTTTAGGCCATATGTCCAAACTTACCACATTGAAAACACTTACCAGTTTTGATATGACATTCCCTTGGGTGTTTCTTACCACACTTTTCAATAACTGGAAATTGGATTTTCTTACCATAAGATTTCATTGGATTATTGTTACCCATCGCTTGACTGTAGAGACCCGTATCTTGACGTACATGGACATTTCATTACATTTGCGGAATACTTAGTACATAACAAAAACACACACTAAAGGATCGTAATAGTTTAGTGTCTTTGGAAACTCGGAACGTAATCTTCTAATCGTGGTGAAAGTTCTTCAATATCTCCCATAAAGGTCATCCCTTTTTTCTACCTAAAACCTTTCTTTATATCCTGGGGAAAAGAAAACATAAAAGGGTGAGCTCAAATGCTCAGTAAGGGTAAACAAAAGAAAAATCAATCACATCATATACATAGCTTTTGGAAATATTAACCTGCAAAAGAGCTCATAATATCATAACATGGGATATATCATAGAAGTGAAAATGAAACCCTTACTTAAAACATTACTCATTGTGGCATACACACATAATCATAGAGAATCATTTCTTGTTAGTCAAGACTCATTGCCAAGACTATCTTAGTGGACAAAGTCCCTTTCTGAATCGAGTAATCCTCGTTTCAGTCCTGTTTCACTGAACCGGTATAACCTACCATTCCAGCCATGTCTATCTCATGAGATATGAAATCTTTACCCAATGCATTGGAGGGAGATATAGGTCCCACCCATCTCATAATGATACCATTCTTATGTGTGCCACAAAATCATAAATCATACATCATTTCATAACCCATGTAATAAAAATGGGATTCTTAAAACAACATGACATCATAAAACCATTCATATAAGATAAAGGAATTCATAAACATAATTCCATCACAACATAGTCAAATCAATGTAAAAATATGGATAGAAACAGAACCCTTTATTATCTTAGATGGAAAATAATTTTGATAAACCACTTGAAATGAATTCTTGAGGAAAATATCCTTTCTTCTTCAAAATCAATTTCTTTTTCACAAAACATCATGCAATTTTAAAAGAAAGAGATTTTATTAAAAATAGTCATGAAATCTTTTGGAGGAAGCTTCATGAAAATAAGGCTTTATAAAACCGTAAAAATCCGTTCATGCCGTTTAAGTTAAAAAAAACATTCTTTGTACTTTTGTCGGAAAAGTCAAAAAGTACCTCGTATGAAAAAGCGACAAAAGATTCCTTTCATATTCTTTACTAAAAACTCACCGAAGAGTAAAATTGGATTTAAACTATTGTAAGTGGATGGAAACAATATTACATATTGAAGGAACATGGATGTGGATGATAAAATACACCCCAGTAAATACTTACGAATAAATAGTCTTGGATAAAAATGAGATTGTGATATTTCCCTTACCTTAGGTCCGACTTGCTTTGTAAGTGTCCGAACCTCCTGTATAATGATTTAAATCATGTTATTGACTTATTACAGAATCATAATCATTGTTATGATATCATATATGGTTCACTTATGACATTATATTACCCGTTCTTTTGTAAATTCCATGTTAAAGAAGCGTTTTGGGTAAAATCGTTTCATTTATCGTAGGTGTTTTGACTTGTTGTTCTTGACATCATTATTACTTATATCATGATTTACTTACTTCCAGAATATAAAATATGATTTATATATCATATATATTCAGTATATATATATATATATATATAATAGGTAGATAAATAAAATGAAAAACACCGTTCATGGAGACGGTAGTCCGTACGTACGCATGAACGCTGTTTTCCTTTCCTTATTGTCTTGAAATGGAAGTAAGTAGATGACATACATATGTATACATATACATAAATCCAGTAGCTTTATAATGTCATATATTTCATTATTATTTCTTATATATACATTATAATCATTCTTAAATGGTTAACATGGAGAATGAATCTCATCGCGTCGTGGAGACGGTATTCCGTACGTACGCACGAGCGATGATATCATTTCTATAAATATTGAATTGAATTGGAGTGTATTATACAATATATCAGAATCAATATGATGTTGTAATAACTATGTATAGTTATTCTTTACACCATTATACCCATCCATGTAAGGTGGTGGTGGAAAATAGATTACACCACGGCGTGGAGACGGTATTCCGTACGTACGCACGCGCGGTGATTTCTTTTTCCGTAGGATGGATAGATGGTGAAATAGGGTTGTTTCATAATTATAATAACATATCAGTATATGAGTGATACTGATGTTATTACTTCATAATGAAACAACCTAAGAAGAAGAAGTGGAAGAAGAAATTAAGATGAAAGAATTGGTAACGGTAATTACCTCTTATTTGAAGTGCCTCTTTGAGACCTCCTCTTAGGGCACTAAAATTGGTCTTTGAGTAAGACCAGAACCTCTAGGATGTTGCTAGGGATGTGGAGAAGAGATTTTGGCAGGGGTTGTCCGAGCGTGAGAGCTCAAATTGGTGTGAGGAGGAGGGGGAGGAGGTGTCCTTTTATAGGGGAGGAGAGGGGCACCTTAGGAATATCTCAAAATATTATTTTATATTAAAGTCAAAATCGGTTTATAATGGTTCCAAAGGGTCTTATTTCGAAGCTAAAGTGGGGATGGGTCGAAATCCTATCAACCAATAAGATTTAGACATGTTTAGGGTATTATTTTAACCTTATCAATTAGATTTAACTCTAAGTTAATTAATTTAACTTTTACCGTGTCTTTTTGTTTTCTTTCACTATATGGTTAATACACTTACTATAACATGCCAAACGAACCCCAAATTGTTTATTATTAATATATATATCCTTATCTAAGTCATTTGGGCGATCCTTAGATTTTTAGGAATAAAATAACAATTAATAATATAATATTTGATTTAAAAACTATTTTGTGTCAATTTTGACACTATTTGATATATGATTTTTGTGAAAGTCATAACAGAATTAAATGTTCGAACCAAGTTGATTAAATCAACATTAATATATCATAGTAACCTAGAAAATTAGTGGAATTCATAAAAAATCTCAAATTACATTTATTTTTGTGCTTATAACATCAATTATGTCAATATTTCATTAAAAAGATAATTACTGCATCATCGTTGTGTCATAAATAAATTAAATTATTTGATGTCTAAAAATTACAAATAAAATACCATCTTGTAGGAAATCTTTTTATCTTTCTAATGAATATTTACAATAGAATTTATCTTATGTATAACCCCATATTAAAAATGATTTACTTATTAAACTTTGATTTTAACTATTTTAACCCTTCTTTAAATAAATTATTAATAAATGTCCTAATCTAATCCAAGTGGGCCTAAATGGTCATATTGTATTCCTAAGTTTGTTTTTTTGGTCGAATTACACTTGTCCAATAGAATTAGGACATGTGTTAGGGTAATAGTAATATCATATTTACCCTTAGTTACCCTATTTACTATTAACCGTGGTTAAAAAAGTAAAAAGTTACTATTCACCAAAAAATTATTTTCATCTCATTGAACCACATTTTAGTCCTTGATATTAACCGTGTCTCTCGGATTTTCGAAATTCCATTCACAGAAGCGGTAAAATTAAGTTTTATGCAAAATTCAGTTTTTAACCTACCACTTAGTAGTTTCACTATTCATCAAAAATTGATGTTTTTCAGAACAATGCAAAAATTTCATCTCAAGCTATATTTCATATTCCGAATTCAAAAATGAAGTCTATTTTACCAAATTCATAACATAAAAGTTGCATTAATTAATTTTATAATTAAATCCCGCTGTTAAAACAAATAGCGTGTTTTTAAGAAACAATATCTATCAAAAGATTGACACTTGTTTATGTCTAGTTTAAATGTGAAATTACATCCAATGACCAACATTGTATTAAATTGTAAAAATATATTCTAAATATAATTTAAAACCACTCAAATTAATGATTTATCACTATTAATTATTTCGATTAAAAAAGTTGTTTTTAATTATAATTTAGTAATTTTCACTATTCATCAGAATATGAAAGTTATCCGAAAAGTACCAAAATTTCACCTTAGGCAAAATTCGATACTCCGAATCCAAAAATGAAGTCCATTTTGAGAGATAAAACTTCTAAAATTTAAAAAGTGGTTATTACTATTCATAATGGCTAGTTTTAATAATATTTTAATAGCATATCATTGTTTCGTGAAACTCAGTATTACGTACCACACACGCTATCGAGGAAGGTTGCGATTGTGTGTAATGCAAGGCAAGTCAAGGATGCGTGTTGTGCAAGCTCCTTTTGGTGTAGCGTACAACACAATACATTAGTGAAATAAAAAAGAATATTTTTCATAAAATCTCGGGCTGTTACATTCTACCCCCCTTAAAATGAATTTCGCCCTCGAAATTCGTCGGGGTTATAAATGGTTTACTATTCGAAAGTTTCTTTAATAGAAACCCATATCGTAAAAAGGAATACCAAAACATGGCTTTAAAAACTAAAGTATGAAATGTAACGATTACCCAAATAAACTAATCACTGGGTTTCCACATAGGTGAAAATATGGATATGGAAGAGAAATCTAACCATCATGTTCTGATGGAGAGTGGTAGAGAACATGGCTATGGAAAAGCCAGTAATCACAAATCCATAAATTTGTGACGATCTAAGGTACCATCTGATTCATCAGGTATAAGAGAACTAGGACAACATTTTTGGTTTTCAAGATCATTTCCCTAAAGTTAAAGAATTTGAATTAGAATAAATACTTACTTTATTTTGGTACAATCTCACTGTTGTTCGTGCCTTTAACAATTTCCACTTCATCTCTTAAATAAATGAAGTTGAATTTGTTATTCGTGAAGTGTTAGCAGATCATGTGATAGAATGACGGGTCATTCCATCTGTCTCAAAAGGTTAGAAAAATTTATATACATAAGTCGATCTATAGTGGGATTAATCATATATGGTTCCTAAAATGGGCTTATACTTTATATATCATACTGCTTAATATAATTACACTAGTTTCTACTAAACATGGACTTCCTGTAGGTCAGTGGTAGGCGATAAAGGCCAGTCGCACTTCGGTTGTGGGTTCGATTCCTACAGCCTTGTCCGAAGCGATGGGCTGTCGCCCGTCCTGCAGGTTGTCCTTTTTCTAAAACTACGTTACTATAACATCCCATCAATAATATCGAAAAAAAATTCTATCCTTAAACAATACTAACTTACGTCCAACACAATCCATTCCAATCTTTAGGCTTATCCATAATACTGCAGTCCACTCTCATAACATAGTGAAAACAATTACCAGAGATTTAATATCATCGTTGATCCCCATATATCATAAGATATGTTTTGTTGGTCACATTCCAAACATTCAAAGTCCTTAATCATGTATACTCTTGAATACCCATTGAACCTTAGTGAAAAAATGAATCCAGTTAAAAGTTAACACTTTACACATACCAAAACCCTCAAAATTATTTATACTCAAACCATGATATCACTTAGTCCTTATATCAATCATGAGCTCATGAATACTATCAAACATTTAATTTTCTCCTTATCCCTTCATTATGCGCATATCATCTTCATTCCAAAAATATCTGAATAACCTTTCATGGATACTGGTAACATTAATCATACACTTTCAAAACACAATGAAAGACAACAGTGTAACAATCCATAGATGTCTCTTTATTCCAAAATTACACATGATAAACATGTAATCATTCCACTACATTCTCAAACCATTGACCGAGCTTCAAAAATTCTTTCATCTCACATATCATTTGTAGTCTCTTCATCATCATCCACATAAATACTACCCATATGACCATACTGATTCTCTTCATGAGTCTTTCCCTTAGGGCATTTGTTTGCATAATGCCCATACATTCCACATTTAAAACACTTAACCATTTTTGATGTCGTAGCAATACCATTATCCTCATCCATGGTGTTAACCGACCCTTTTCCTTTGCACTTACTTGCTTTGTGTCCTTCTTTTCCACACCCAAAGCATCTTCCAGTTCCCTTGAAACATTCTCCTTGATGCCTCTTCCCACATGATTTACATAGGGGAAATTGAACTTTCTTTCCTCTATGATCATCATGGAACTCCATCTTTCTCTTATTAGTCGAGTCAGGAAACTTACCAAATTTTACTTTATTGATCATGTTGTGAGATTGCTAATTCGGCATAATAATGATGTTTGGACATCCAAATCCCATTTCATTTGGTTGCTCATGAAGAATATCATTCCATTGTCCATCATATCCTCCATTATTGTGAATCATCTTGTTTCCAGCCATTTTCTAAAACCCAAACAGAATACTGTTAGATGAAAAAATCATGATAAAGGGGGAGTAACTTAAATATCTATCATCTTTGGTTTAATATAATATCGTTACCATAGTTCTAGGACTATATCCTATACGTATACTTATCCTTAGAGGCATCCCTAGACATACCTTAGAAATATCTCTAGGGATCTCACTAACATTTTCGCATCCTAGTTTCCAAAGGTTGACTAAACCGTTCCTCTGATACCAACTGTAGCGGTCTAGAATTACTTCCAGTGGACTACAATTGATACCTATCAGGGCACTCCATGGGCGGCTACACCCCCTGGGCGGGACACACCACCATCCCCAGTGGCAGCCATTTCCTCATGAAGCCCTTGGGCGGAGAGCCATGCTTCGTCCAACGCTCACATGTGAGAGTTCCCAAGGATCGGATACATTCCTACCTCCTTTGCCTCTGATACCAACTGTAGAGACCCGTATCTTGACGTACATGGACATTTCATTACATTTGCGGAATACTTAGTACATAACAAAAACACACACTAAAGGATCGTAATAGTTTAGTGTCTTTGGAAACTCGGAACGTAATCTTCTAATCGTGGTGAAAGTTCTTCAATATCTCCCATAAAGGTCATCCCTTTTTTCTACCTAAAACATTTCTTTATATCCTGGGGAAAAGAAAACATAAAAGGGTGAGCTCAAATGCTCAGTAAGGGTAAACAAAAGAAAAATCAATCACATCATATACATAGCTTTTGGAAATATTAACCTGCAAAAGAGCTCATAATATCATAACATGGGATATATCATAGAAGTGAAAATGAAACCCTTACTTAAAACATTACTCATTGTGGCATACACACATAATCATAGAGAATCATTTCTTGTTAGTCAAGACTCATTGCCAAGACTATCTTAGGGGACAAAGTCCCTTTCTGAATCGAGTAATCCTCGTTTCAGTCCTGTTTCACTGAACCGGTATAACCTACCATTCCAGCCATGTCTATCTCATGAGATATGAAATCTTTACCCAATGCATTGGAGGGAGATATAGGTCCCACCCATCTCATAATGATACCATTCTTATGTGTGCCACAAAATCATAAATCATACATCATTTCATAACCCATGTAATAAAAATGGGATTCTTAAAACAACATGACATCATAAAACCATTCATATAAGATAAAGGAATTCATAAACATAATTCCATCACAACATAGTCAAATCAATGTAAAAATATGGATAGAAACAGAACCCTTTATTATCTTAGATGGAAAATAATTTTGATAAACCACTTGAAATGAATTCTTGAGGAAAATATCCTTTCTTCTTCAAAATCAATTTCTTTTTCACAAAACATCATGAAATTTTAAAAGAAAGAGATTTTATTAAAAATAGTCATGAAATCTTTTGGAGGAAGCTTCATGAAAATAAGGCTTTATAAAACCGTAAAAATCCGTTCATGCCGTTTAAGTTAAAAAAACATTCTTTGTACTTTTGTCGGAAAAGTCAAAAAGTACCTCGTATGAAAAAGCGACAAAAGATTCCTTTCATATTCTTTACTAAAAACTCACCGAAGAGTAAAATTGGATTTAAACTATTGTAAGTGGATGGAAACAATATTACATATTGAAGGAAAATGGATGTGGATGATAAAATACACCCCAGTAAATACTTACGAATAAACAGTCTCGGATAAAAATGAGATTGTGATATTTTCCTTACCTTAGGTCCGACTTGCTTTGTAAGTGTCCGAACCTCCTGTATAATGATTTAAATCATGTTATTGACTTATTACAGAATCATATTCATTGTTATGATATCATATATGGTTCACTTATGACATTATATTACCCGTTCTTTTGTAAATTCCATGTTAAAGAAGCGTTTTGGGTAAAATCGTTTCATTTATCGTAGGGGTTTTGACTTGTTGTTCTTGACATCATTATTACTTATATCATGATTTACTTACTTCCAGAATATAAAATATGATTTATATATCATATATATTCAGTATATATATATATATATATATAATAGGTAGATAAATAAAATGAAAAACACCGTTCATGGAGACGGTAGTCCGTACGTACGCATGAACGCTGTTTTCCTTTCTTTATTGTCTTGAAATGGAAGTAAGTAGATGACATACATATGTATACATATAAATAAATCCAGTAGCTTTATAATGTCATATATTTCATTATTATTTCTTATATATACATTATAATCATTCTTAAATGGTTAACATGGAGAATGAATCTCATCGCGTCGTGGAGACGGTATTCCGTACGTACGCACGAGCGATGATATCATTTCTATAAATATTGAATTGAATTGGAGTGTATTATACAATATATCATAATCAATATTATGTTGTAATAACTATGTATAGTTATTCTTTACACCATTATACCCATCCATGTAAGGTGGTGGTGGAAAATAGATTACACCACGGCGTGGAGACGGTATTCCGTACGTACGCACGCGCGGTGATTTCTTTTTCCGTAGGATGGATAGATGGTGAAATAGGGTTGTTTCATAATTATAATAACATATCAGTATATGAGTGATACTGATGTTTTTACTTCATAATGAAACAACCTAAGAAGAAGAAGTGGAAGAAGAAATAAAGATGAAAGAATTGGTAACGGTAATTACCTCTTATTTGAAGTGCCTCTTTGAGACCTCCTCTTAGGGCACTAAAATTGGTCTTTGAGTAAGACCAGAACCTCTAGGATGTTTCTAGGGAAGTGGAGAAGAGATTTTGGCAGGGGTTGTCCGAGCTTGAGAGCTCAAATTGGTGTGAGGAGGAGGGGGAGGAGGTGTCCTTTTATAGGGGAGGAGAGGGGCACCTTAGGAATATCTCAAAATATTATTTTATATTAAAGTCAAAATCGGTTTATAATGGTTCCAAAGGGTCTTATTTCGAAGCTAAAGTGGGGATGGGTCGAAATCCTATCAACCAATAAGATTTAGACATGTTTAGGGTATTATTTTAACCTTATCAATTAGATTTAACTCTAAGTTAATTAATTTAACTTTTACCGTGTCTTTTTGTTACTTTCACTATATGGTTAATACACTTACTATAACATGCCAAACGAACCCCAAATTGTTTATTATTAATATATATATCCTTATCTAAGTCATTTGGCCGAACCTTAGATTTTTAGGAATAAAATAACAATTAATAATATAATATTTGATTTAAAAACTATTTTGTGTCAATTTTGACACTATTTGATATATGATTTTTGTGAAAGTCATAACAGAATTAAATGTTCGAACCAAGTTGATTAAATCAACATTAATATATCATAGTAACCTATAAAATTAGTGGAATTCATAAAAAATCTCAAATTACATTTATTTTGGTGCTTATAACATCAATTATGTCAATATTTCATTAAAAAGATAATTACTGCATCATCGTTGTGTCATAAATAAATTAAATTATTTGATGTCTAAAAATTACAAATAAAATACCATCTTGTAGGAAATCTTTTTATCTTTCTAATGAATATTTACAATAGAATTTATCTTATGTATAACCCCATATTAAAAATGATTTACTTATTAAACTTTGATTTTAACTATTTTAACCCTTCTTTAAATAAATTAATAATAAATGTCCTAATCTAATCCAAGTGGGCCTAAATGGTCATATTGTATTCCTAAGTTTGTTTTTTTGGTCGAATTACACTTGTCCAATAGAATTAGGACATGTGTTAGGGTAATAGTAATATCATATTTACCCTTAGTTACCCTATTTACTATTAACCGTGGTAAAAAAAGTAAAAAGTTACTATTCACCAAAAAATTATTTTCATCTCATTGAACCACATTTTAGTCCTTGATATTAACCGTGTCTCTCGGATTTTCGAAATTCCATTCACAGAAGCGGTAAAATTAAGTTTTATGCAAAATTCAGTTTTTAACCTATCACTTAGTAGTTTCACTATTCATCAAAAATTGATGTTTTTCAGAACAATGCCAAAATTTCATCCCAAGCTATATTTCATATTCCGAATTCAAAAATGAAGTCTATTTTACCAAATTCATAACATAAAAGTTGCATTAATTAATTTTATAATTAAATCCCGCTGTTAAAACAAATAGCGTGTTTTTAAGAAACAATATCTATCAAAAGATTGACACTTGTTTATGTCTAGTTTAAATGTGAAATTACATCCAATGACCAACATTGTATTAAATTGTAAAAATATATTCTAAATATAATTTAAAACCACTCAAATTAATGATTTATCACTATTAATTATTTCGAATAAAAAAGTTGTTTTTAATTATAATTTAGTAATTTTCACTATTCATCAGAATATGAAAGTTATCCGAAAAGTACCAAAATTTCACCTTAGGCAAAATTCGATACTCCGAATCCAAAAATGAAGTCCATTTTGAGAGATAAAACTTCTAAAATTTAAAAAGTGGTTATTACTATTCATAACGGCTAGTTTTAATAATATTTTAATAGCATATCATTGTTTCGTGAAACTCAGTATTACGTACCACACACGCTATCGAGGAAGGTTGCGATTGCGTGTAATGCAAGGCAAGTCAAGGATGCGTGTTGTGCAAGCTCCTTTTGGTGTAGCGTACAACACAATACATTAGTGAAATAAAAAAGAATATTTTTCATAAAATCTCGGGCTGTTACATTGACACCTAGACCTCTTCATCTCTTTATTTCCAAAATGCACATGATCAGCAGAAAACTCCTTCTCTACCCTCTCAGGACATCAGAAAAGTTTCTCATAACTTTTGAATTCACGGGAGGCCAACACCCTTCGATACATTGGCTTCAATCCTGAGTAAAAGTGGTTGATTTTTCTATCAAGATCCATAATAAGATTTGGAGAATACCTATCCAGTTGGGTGTAGTTCTCTTCATACACAACAAATGAATCCTAGTCCTCCTCTTTTAATTCGTGGAACTACTTCTCCATTCTAAGTCGCACCACATTAGGAAAATATTTATCAAGGAAAATACTTTTATATTCATCCCACTCTAAGGAATAAAAATCCTCTCTACCCCTGATATTCCTTAACATTTACCACCACAAATCACCTTCAACTTCAAAATGATAAATGGTAATACATACCTTTTGTTTGTCTATACATCCCATAACATTGAATACATTTTCAAGGGATTTGATCCATCCTTCAGCACTTACTGGTTTAGAAGATCCATTGAAAATAGGAGGGTGTTGTCTCATTAAATTTTAGACTATTGTCATGTTCTGTTGTTGTACCTATAGTTCATCTCATTCATGGATTACACGACCATTTATTTCCCACATTAGCTGAGCCATTACTGTCACAAACTGCTCGAATCCAATCCCTACCATTCTGGGCTGTAAATCCAGAAGGATGTCATTCCATCGATGCCTCTCCTCTTCAGCATCCTTGTTCCTTCTTGCAGACAACCATTCTGAAAAAACATATCTTAGATAAAGCAACATGGTAATCATTAAATTTATTTACATTTAAAATTAATCATAGAGTAAAAATCATTTAAGTTATTCTTTTAACATAATCCTAACTCCTAAAGTTATATAAACCATCCTGTAATACCAAAAATAAAGACCCAAACTTATTATATACATAATCATTAATTTAGTCAAGAAAACACATACTTTTAAATTGAGGATATTTTCAAGTATATAGATTTATATAATTGGGATAATACATTCATAAAATTTCACATTATTACAGATTGGATACCATAAAAACGGTTTCCATTTTTCTCAAAATATAATACATTAAAACATAAACATATCCCCTTTACAATTATTAAATATTTAACATGGATTTCTTACTTTTCTTACACATCCATTAACCTATGAAAATCATTTATAAACATGGGATAAGCACATAAGCTAAGTAAGGGATGGAAAAGAAGGAAAGAGCACATTAGTCCATTAATACTCGCAACCTATGGAAGCATTTATAAAAGACATTCGTGTCACCCATATATACATACATTGAGTAACATGTGATTTACACAAGATCCAAAAAAACATGATAACATAAATATAATCATAGAGGTATCCTGGGGAATTACTTAAATAATCTTGTAACCCTCTCAGCTACTATATAATTTGTAATCCTCACGACTACCTTACAATTTGTGTAACCATCGTAGTTACACATGGAGTAACAATACAACCAACCATCAACATACACAATCCCAATGAATTATAGGGAGATATTGGTCCCAAAAATTATCATAAATAATTCCCATGAACCAAAACATAATCATACAACATCAATAATTCCATAAAAACAATGCTTTGGAAATTCGTAAAATAAAATTTAAAAAGAGGAATTTTAAAGAAAAGCCCCATATAAATACCATAAAATTGAAGAGATACTTAATAGAGTGAACATAGTTTGTATATATACTGTAAATATACATAATAAAACATAATATAAACCAAAACCATCACACAAAAAATTTAAATAGCACCTAAACAATGAAGTAGATGGTTAACCCAAAGAATGGAAATCGGATTAACCATTCCCTTGCCTTGGGTTTGTATTATATGAATCCTGTTTAAACATTCTTTATAATGGTTAAATGAGGGTTATTAGTATTTTAAAAAAACATGTTCATATTTAAAACATATTATATTATCATTTCATAACATCATTTCACCCTTAAATTGTTAGATTTTTTCTCCTTGCTCTGTTTTGGCGTGAGTTCTTTACATGATTTCCATGATTGGTTCATGGTGGATGTTCTTGTTGATTGGAAGTAATCCTCTAGAATTGGAATGGATTAGTCTTTACATATATCCAATAACATAAATTATACCATTTATCATTTATAATTCTTATATGAGGATGATTTATATGTTAAAACACTAATGATGGTCTTTTAGATCATTTTAGTGGTTCTTTGATAATAACAACCTCATATCGTTTTAAAAATTAAAACCATGTGTTAAAAATAATTCCTGAACCATGGATAAGATATAATATATATATTATAACATGATTCTACCATAAAAATGGTTTCATAAAAAGACATTAAAGAGATAATGAAAATTTTAATCACAACATCCACGATGTCGGTAGTTCGACACATCACTAACAATGTTGTTATTCCTTGAATAAGTGTGAGAGGAGAAAAATAATGATGATGAATTTTCCATGAAAATGAGAAAATCCAGAATATTCATCGTTTCTTTAGATTTCATGCCTCATGGTTAAGAAGAGATGATGAATGTATAAGAACAGAATGGAACTCAAAATAAGATAATAATTGAGAAATCCTTTAAAAATATTTGGTAGCCTAACGGCTATGAAACATGGTTTTAGAAAATATTAAAAAGAGAAAGGAAAAGGGTAACCCATCCAGAAATGAATCATAATATAGAGTAGATTAACAATAAGAAGGAAATAAGAACATGGTATGAAAACTTGAATGTTATACCACATAAAAGAGAACTTGAAAGGACAAGGAATGAAATTGATAATTTTCTTACATTGTAGAGTAACCCTTAGAACATGAAGGATAGGACCTTGGGGGAATGTGGAAACATTGGGAGGAATAATAAGATGGTAAGGAGGCCAGATATTCGTTGAGGAAGTAGTGGTAATGATGTTAATGAAGGAATGGGATGGTATTTATAGGAAAAGCAAGGGAATATTTTAATAATTTTCATGGGACACCTCATGAGTGGTATTTGTAAAACCATGGGCTTTCCCATGATATTTTCCCTTGTTATATGCCATTTGGGACACCACACATATTATTTAAATATACACAAGTAGACCAGATTTATGACATCATCATTACATCATTATTGATGTCATTAACACATTGAAACTAAAAACTGTATTTTTTTACTATTCACAGAAAAATCAATTTTTTCAGAAAAATTCCCAAAATTCACCTTAACAATTTATCAATGTCTATAATTCAAAAATGAAGTTCATTTTTTGAAAATAATTTTCTAAATATTTTTAATTTAATTTTTAAATAATATCATACTTTTTTTAAAAATTAATTATATAAAAACTGTAACTGCTTTTATATCATGACGAAAAATTAACCAAGATGTTATTATCATAATACCTTAAGAATGTAAAATAATAATAAAATTTACTATTCATTAGGGTCATATTACTATTCCTAAGGGTATTTTACTATTCACCAAAAAACAAGTTGGTTCCAATAGACTCTAAATAACATACTAAGCACAATTATAGAAGACCATTATTTGAAATTCAAAACATATAAGAAATAAAACTATGTTTAAAAGAAATTTATAAATATCTACTTTAAAACGATGTTCCATTCATTTATATTTATTTGTAGAAAAACCTGGGGTGTTACAGTTGGCAGTGCTCAAGCAAAGTTCAGTATCCAAAGCTTTCTGAATTATTTTCTAGAATATTGATGTAAAATGGGCATCATGATTAGAAACTATTGACAGGGGTACACCATGAAGTCCTACAACTTCATTAATACAAAGTATTTTTAAATTTTCTATTGGTAAAGCTTCTATTATAGAAAAAAATGTTACGAATTGGTAAGATGATCAACAATAACCCATATTACATCATTTCATCTACGATTCTTTGGTAGCCCCATAAAAATGACCATCGTAATATAATCCAATTTCCACATTGGTATGGGATGAGGTTGAATGAATCCTCCAGGATGTTGTCTTCCCGACATCACCTGTAGTTAATGAACAACCTCATTGATCCATCTTTCTTCATAATAAATGTCCATTCTCAAAGGGTCTTTAATATAGGCCTTGAACCTAGAATTCAGTCAATGGAAAACTCAATTTCTCATTATGGAGGATATCCAGGTAAATCCTCTAGAAACACATCAACATATTCTTTCAAAATCATTAAATCCTATATTTGGACTTTCCCTTCCACACCAATTGTTATTTTACTCCCTTCCTCATCGATAATTGAATTTTGTAGAGCTACTTGGGGTGGATCTAGATGGGAATCAGATGAGGATGTTTCTACTCTAAAGATAAGTTATTTCTTATCATCAAAAAAAATTGTAACCTCTTTATTACAATAAAATATCACATCATGGTGTGAAATACAATCCATACTAAGGATTATATCAAATTAAATCATGGGTATAACAATTATATCTGAAGATAAATAAAGTTTATATGCCATTTTTGTTACTGGTTCATACAACATTGTTGTAATGATACTTCCCATAAGAGTTTTTACTGACAACTCCCTTGTTAATACAAATTGGAAATATCTAATTTTCATTTAAAACTAGAAAGATATGAAAGAATGAGATGATCGAAAATCGAATAAAGCATTGTAAAATTTTGGGGAAATGATTAATGTTTCTTTCACCGTGACATTAGGATCTTCAACCTCCGTAGTAGTGATCGCATAAGCTTGTCCTTTCTCCATTGGCAATTTTTAGGTAATTTTTCTTTTGTGCTTATGAAATTCATTTTCATAATTCCCAATTTCTCTAAAATTGTATCATTCAACATTTACAACCACTTTATTTCCCTTGCAATCACAAGCTTGGTGGCCTTTTTCTTTAAACTTGCAACAAACTCCCTCCCATTTAGGAAAGTAACCGGGTGTTTCCTCTGACATATACTATAGGGTGGAAAGTAAAATTTTCCCTTCTTCCCCTTATTTCCTTTATCATAGTGTTTAATAGATCACCTCTTCTCTTGCTTCACTTTAAATTCACAAGTCTTATAAAATTTCTTTTTTGTCTTGATAACACAAGAGATTATATCATCACATGATGAGAAGGATTTGTGATTATATTTATAAATGGATAACTGGTTTTAACCGATAAAAGAATTGATCATTTTTACTTATTATGTTAGGTATATAATCTATAACTTGACTTTCAGACCTCTTAAAGTTAGCCCCATAGTTTTCATCATTCTCATCATTTTTTCCTTACACTCAAAAATTGCATTTCAATATCAGCTCGATGATCACAAGGAAAGTATTTTTCTATGAAAATATATTTAAACTCTCCCCATTAAATATTTTATACTTATATATCCTCCTTTGTGTTTTTATCTAATGAACACCATTGATCTTAATCTCTTATATGGAGATAAACTGACATGATAACTTTTTCCCTTTCGGTACTCACTAAAGCATGGAATATTTTCTCTAAGGAATTTATCCATTGCTCAACTACAAAAGGATTTTTAGTCCCATTTAATGTTGGTGGTTTATACTTCATGAAGATATCTAACATTGATCTCCCACATTGTGGATCAGGGTAGTCCAAATGATAATGTTTATTATTAATATCTTTAGGGACTTGTCATAGTATGGTTTTTAGCTATTCAGCACCAGTTGTGTCACCAGCTCCACTATAAGTATCTTGAGTAGGATGTCAATCATTATATGGATTTCATGTGTTGATAAAATTTACATTCCTTCCACTATAAGCCGTTTCTAAACAATGGAATACACTAGAATAGTTTATGAATCAAAATTCATAATTCCAAACATGTAAAATAATTACCATAAATTAAAAAATTTATGCATATAATCCATAATCATAAAAACATATTCATTGGGGAAGTATTTACTCATAAATCCATCATTATGGTTTTTAAATAAAATGTGAATTACCCTAAGAATATCCCCCATGAGTGTCAAACTAGGTGCATAGTAAGGCATGTTGTCATATACCAAGATAACTCAGGTCAAGCCCGAAACTCCCGATTGGATTTTTCACTCCTAGGTACATCTATGCCAGATCCCTGTTCACTTGTAGTATCTATACATGTATGTATTTCTTTGTAACCTCACATAATATCTATATTACCATTTTTTTTTGATGTTCTTAAATATTAATCCTCAATGCCTATAATATGGTAGTGTTCTCAAATCAGAGTTTTTCAAAATATATTTTCCAAGGATTGTACAAAACATCCACTAATACAAACTATAATTCCCTGACCGTAGTTACCCATAGTCGTTGCGTTATTACATAACATTTCCATTATAAAAAGAGACCAAGTCCCAAAAGACCGATTAGTTTTTTAGGATTAGAAGTACAAGATACATACATATGTCTTACATTGCATTATGAAATTGGAAAACAACAACATTTTTTCTCCTTTTAACACACTCATATCCCATATCATATTTATACAGGTCAATCATAATATACTTCATTGAATCCTGAGAAAATAAAAAATAATAAATGGGTGAGGTCAAATGCTCATTAAGGATAACAATATAGTGGAGACTATCATAAATAAGAATAAACATTTATGGAAATGTATAAGACTAAAACACAAGCCTTCAAAAATTTAACTTCAACATAAATTGAAAACGATAAATCAAATAATTCCATTTACTTATTCACATGGATATTATACTATTCTAATAATCGCATGTAATATCAATAGCTAATCTCATAATGATTGAATGCATAATGACGGACATAATAACCACATAGTCATGGCCTCATACAAAGAATACAAATAAATTTTTTTGTCAAGGCCTTGTTCCAAGAAACTAATATTTCTCATCAGATCTACCGATGTATTGAGGGGTTATAGCTGGTCCCTCCCTTCACATACTACGTCCAACGAATTCCTTATATGAAAAGGATGAAACATAACATAATTAGTTTTATTAAAACTATCATATAAAAAGTTAAAACATTTACCATTAACCATGAATGGTATAAAAATATCACATCCATAGTCAAACATATCACAAAACCTTTAATAAAATATGGAATATTGTATCATAATTAATCAACATAAAACAATTGGAAAATCCATCAAGGGATATGGAAATATATGAAATAAATCCAAAAAAAATTGAGTGAAATATCGCATTATACTTTGAAATAATATAAAAGTAAAAAAAACATTTATTTTGAAAATATTCTTAAAATATTCCAAGAGAATCTTAAAATGTGTTATAATGGCGGAAAATGGATGCACCCGCCGTATATGTTAAAAACATTCATTCATTAATTTGTTAAAAGGGTCAAAAGTACCTTGTTTGGAAAACGATAGAATGATTCCATCCAAAGAATTTTATAAAAGTAAAACAAGGGTATAAATAACATTAAAACATAGTCTAGGAAATAATAAAAATGTTTTAAAATACATTTTTTTGAAACATGAACGTGGTTGATAAAGAAGTCCTAGAAGATACAAAAGTATAGGGAACCTCGGATAATAAAGTTATTGTGAAAATAACCCTTAACAAGTACTTATTATTAGTATATGGTTTGATAACATTATTTATAATGGTTAAATCATTGTTATTAAATTATACAAGAACCACATACATAAATATGATATCATATATGATCCTTTAATATTTATTTGTTAAAAATATTTTAGCAGTGTCATTGTTTCAGGAGTTAAATGATTCTTTTTCCTTTATATGTTTGGTTATGTAAGTCATGTTTTTATGGATATGAGGTATTATATTAATATACTGAATGATATTATGTTCTTATACATTATTTTTAATCATCAAATGAAAATTATTCTTGAATGGTTATGATGGGGAAAAAATATCATCGTGGTATGGAGACAGTAAGATATACGTACACACACATAAAAATATCATTTTATTAATAGTGAAATAGTATATAATTTGGATGGTATATTATATATTATGAATCATTAACTTGTTATATTTATTATTTACACAATTATACTCATTATTATACCCATCCAAATAATTAAGTGTTGAATAACAAACTACACCATGACGTGGAGACGGTAAGTCATACGTACGCATGTACAATGACTTTGTTCTTCATAGGATAGATAAAATAATGAATATGGTTATACTATATTTATAATAACATAATACTATGTAGAAGGTAATGGAGTTATTTTTTTTATGGAAACAAAAAAAGAAAGAGAAAGTGGAAGAAGAAAATAACATTGAAAGAGGTGATAAAATAATTTTCTCTTCTTTGGCTGCTTCCTTATAATTTGAACAAATGGGATTAATAATATTTTTTTATTATCTAATTAACTTTTCTATGATTATGTCGGGTTGTTGGGAGACTATTTGATTAGGTTTTGGCTGATCCAAATGGCTTTTGTGGTGTGAATTTTAGAGAAGGGGATGTAGCCTTTTATAAGAGACGTAAGGGGAACTTTAGAAAAATCATGATATATTATTTTATTATAAAATTATTTTCCATTTATAAGAGATTAAAATGGATTTATTTCTAGGATAAAATGGTCATTGGTAGAAATAATCTCAACCAATAGGTTTTAAACAAGTTTAGGTCCCCATATTAGCCTTATCTTTTAAATTTAACTCTAACTTAAATAGTTTGAATTTTAATATATCTTCTTGTATTTTCATATTAAATGGTTAATAAACAAAGTATAAAATCATTTTATTTTTATAATGAATATTTTTAGTCGAAATTATTACTTATATAAGCCCATATAAAAATTGTTTTACTAAAAGATATATATTTTTGTTACATTTTATTTGTATTAAAAGTAATTTTTAAAAAGTTTCATTTTCACTTTCAAGTGCCTACATGGGGTCCCAAAATCGGCCCAAGGATGACCCTGATCAGAAATTTATTAGACAATAGGGTTAGGACACATGTTAGGGTAATTTAATATTATTATAATAATACTTTTATGCTTATTTACCAGATTTACTCTTCATCCGTGGAAAATAAAATATTTAATGAAGTTACTATTCATAATGTCTAAAAATAAAAATTATCTATTAACACAATTTAGAACTCCCTATTTAAAATATGTAATACATTTTTTCAAATTCAAATTACATAAGTTGGACTAATTAATTTAAAATTATATCACGTTGTGAAAACCAAAAAATGGATTTTCAAGAAATAAAAACTATCTAAAGATTGACATGTGTTTTTGTACAATTTAAATACAAAAATACATGAAATGGTGTAAAATATATTAAATGATAAAAATATAATCTAAGTATACATTAAAACCACTCGTATGTATAATTAAATACTTTAAATCAATTCGATTAAAAAAATTTAATTAAAATTTAGTATTTTCAGTATTCATTGAAATATGAAAGTTATTAGAAAAGTACCAAAATTTCACCATAAGATCATTTTATTATTCCGAATCCAAAAATTAAGTGCATTTGGAAAACTAAAATTTATAAATTTTCAAAAATTGGGTATTACTATTCAAAACTACTTTTTTAAATGGCTAGTTTGATTAGTCATGGTGTGATCGAACTCGAAGTTGTGTTCAACGCAAGCTATTGGATTATTTAAAGAGAAGTGTACTGTTGAAGATTGGGGTATTACATTGTTCCCCCAAAATATAATTTCCCTCAAAATTTCTAGAATATTACTACATAAAATGATTCAGATGGATCTTCTTCATAAGTTATTTAGGTTCCCACGTTGCCTCTTCCATTTTATAGATTACCAAAGGTTCTTTTACCAGAAGTGTTGTCTGGTTTCTTGACACTTGTTCTCTGGTATCAAGAATTATGTCCGGCTCTTCACAATAAGACATATCAGGTTCCTAATCTATTTCATCATAGGTGAGTACATGCGTTGGGCCAGGCATCTATTTTCTCAACAGTGATACATGGAACACATCATAAACTTTCGAGATACTTGGTGGCATTGCCAAATTATAAGCTACAACTCCAATTTATTCCAGAAATTCAAAAGGTACGAAGTACCTAAGACTTAATTTACCCTTCTAACCGAAACATATAACACACTTCCACGAAGATACCTTCAAGAAAACATGATATCCTTCTTGAAATTCCAAATCCTTTCTTTGATTATTAGCATATCTCTTTTTCCTACATTGTGATACTTTGATGTGGGTTTGGATAATCTTCACCTTTTCCATTATATCCTTTAAATGCTTTGGGTCTACGTGTTGTCTTTCACCAACATAATCCCAATAATTTGGTGTGTGACATCTAATTCGATATAATGCTTCATATGGTGCCATCTGAATACTTGAATTGAAGCTATTGTTATAAGAAAATTCTACTAGAGGTAAATATTGATCCCACATACCTTGAAAGTAATGTGAGAAAGATATAAACATGTCTTATAAGGTTTTAATAGTCTGTTCTGACTGTCCATCATTTTAAGGGTGCTAGTCAGTGCTCCTACGATGTTCAGTATACAGGGATTTCTGAAGACTTTTCCAGAATCTTGATTTAAAATGGGGATTAGAATATGAAACAATCGATAGGGGTACACCACAAACTCTTACAAATTCATTTTTATATATTCTTTCTAAACATTCAAGTGGTAAATCTTCTATTATATCATTAAAATATGATAACATGGTAAGACGATCAATAATGATTCATATCACATCGTTCCTTTAAGGAGTATTTGGTAGCCCTATGACAAATCCCATCACAATATCATCCCATTTCCACTCAGGAAAGGGAAGAGGTTGCATGAATCCTTCAGGATTATTTCTTTCAGCCTTAACCTATCAAGAAACCATACATATTGACACATAATCAGAAATCTCCCTCTTCATGCTGTCCCGCCAAAAATGATCCATGAAATATCTATACATATTAGTTTAACAAGGGTGTATAGAGAAATTGGAGGGATGAGAATCATCTGAAAATTACCTTTTTAGATCATGTATAATGGGAACACAAAGGCTCTTCCCAAAAATCAAAATTATATTTTCATATAAGAAGTTGATCATTCTCCCATCAATTACAACATTAATTTTCTTTCGAAACACTTCATCATCAGTCTGTGATCATTTTAATCTTTTTAGTAAATATTTTTTCGGAAACCATTTGAAAACGTATTGATTTTTCACCTTCACTAACTATTCCCATATCCATCTTTACTAGATCCATGAACATAGGATCCCATTCAACATTCACCTTTTGCAGAAATCCATGATCCTTTCATCTCAAAGAATCTTCCACCTAATTTTCCTTCCTTACGTGTTAGTGTATGGTGAAACCATAATCCTTGAGTAGTTTGAGACATCTCCTTTTCCTCATGTTGAGTCCTTTATAAAAAAAATGAACTTCAAACTCTTGTGATCTGTATATATATCACATTTTTCACCATAGAGATATTGTATCCATGTCTTTAGAGATAATATTACACCTGCTAACTCAATACCATGAGTGGTATATTATTGTTCATGAATTTTTAGCTGATGTGATGTATATAAAATAACTATATCATTCTTCATAAGGAAACCACCATGTCCTTTGAAGCATCACTATAAATAATAAACCCATCATTCCTCGATGGTAGAGTCAGGATAGGATCATTGACTAATAGTCTATTCAATTCTTGAAAAAGGTCTTCACACTATTTTTTCCAAACAAATTTAACCCCTTTATATGTGATATTGGTTAATGGGTTATCCAATTGGGAAAATGTCTGTATGAAACACCGATAATAACCTCATAAACAAATACAACTGTGTACCTCAGGTATACACGTCGGTGCTGGCCATTCTTGGATTGTCCTTGTCTTTTATTGATCAACAGAGATTCCATCGATAGAGATAATATCGCCAAGTAAAAAATATTCTAATGAAATAATTCACACTTGATAAATATACCATATAATTCATTTCATCTAAGAGTCTTTAGAATAGTGTGCATGTTATTTTCATGATCTTTTCAGCTTTTGGAGTATACCGAGATATCATCTATAAACACCACTACAAAGTCATCAAGATATTCCTGAAAGAATCTATTCATCAGATCCATGAAAACAGCGGGTTCTTTAGTCTTTCTAAAAGGAATTACAGTAATCTCGTAATTCCCATACCTGGTTCGAAATGTTGTATTTGGAATGTCTTCCTTCTTCATGCATAACATATGGTATCCAGATCGAAGGTCAATCATTAAAAAATATTGAGCTCCATGTAGGTGATCAAATAAATCATCAATACTAGGCAGGGGACACTTTTACTTAATTGTTATAGCTTTGATTTCATTGTAGTATGTGAAAAACCACATAGATCCATCATTATTCTTAACAAAAAGAACAGGGGATCCCCATGGAGAAATAGTAGGGTCACTAAATCTTTTATTACTAAATTCATCTAGTTGTTTATTTAGTTCCACTAATTATACTACGTCCATTCTATAAGGGGTATTCTTTATGGGCTCTGAACCCATAATTAAATCAATGGAAAACTCAATTTCTTGTTCTGGATGATTTCTAAGGAAATCCTTTGGAAACAAATCATTATATTATTTTTCAATAGTTACATCCTCTATTTTAACATTACTTTACTCACCCATAGTTATTTTACTCCCTTCCTCCCCAATAATTAAATTTAGTAGAGCAAAGGTGGGTGGATCCATATGAGAATCATATGGTGACGTTTCAACTCTACAGATAAGGTATTTTTTATCATCATAAAAACTTGTTACCTCCTTCTTCATAGAATAATTTTTCACATCATTGTTTGAAAGACAGTCCATACTAAGGATTATATCAAATTAAATCATGGGTATGAAAATAAGATCAGTAGATAAAGAACATTTTAATGCCATAATTGTAATTTATTCACAAAAATTTGTTTTAATGATACGTCCCTTAGGATTTTTGACTTATTACTCCCTTGTTTTGTAAAATTAGAAATATATAATTTTCTTGTAAAATAATGAAGATATGAATGAATGTGACGATCCAGAATCAAATAAAGCATTTTCTAATTTTGTGTAAATGATTAAAGTGACTTCCACTATGTCATTAGGAGCTTCAACCTCAGCAGTAGTGATAATATAAGATTGACCTTTCTCCCTTGGCCTTTTCTGAGGTATGTTTCCTTGGAAGATAGGAAATTCATTTTCATAATCCTATGTTTCTCTATAATTGTACAATTCAAAATTTATAGCCTCTATTTTTCTTGCAATCACGAGCATGGTTTCATAAACTCTAGGAAAGTACGGGGGTATTTACTCCAAAATTTACTACAGGGTGGAACGTAAACGTTTCCCTTCATCCCCTTATTTCATTTTTCGGAGTATTCAACATATCTATTATTCTCTTTCTTCACATTAATGTCATAGGACTTAGATAATTCTTTTTCTGTCTTGATATCACATGAGACTATATCTTCGTATGATTATAAGGATTATGAGACTAATTCTTGATGAATAAATGATTTTAACCCATCAAATAATTGATCAATCATACTTATTGGGTTATATATATAATCTGAATCATGCCTTGCTAGCCTCGTACTTTTTGAAATTCTTATCATCCATTTTCCTCAGACTCCGAAATTTCCTTTCTATATCATGTCGATGTTCACAGGGAATTTATTTTTCTAAGCAAATGTCTTTAAACTACTTGTATTCTGTATTTGACACTTCATTATCCTCCTTCGTGTTTTGAACTAATGACCACCATTGATCTGCATTTCTTGTAAGGTGACAAACTATCATGACCTCTTTTTTTCTTTCGCTACTCAAAAAGGCATGGAATATTTTCATTAAGGAACTTATAAATTTCTATAATACAAGTAGATTTATAGTCTCATTGAATGATGGTGGTTGATTCCTCATGAAGATTTATAACATTAAATCCCCCGCATTGTAGACCAGGGTGCCCCATACGTGTAAGATTATTATTCTTAAAATATGTGAGTTGTCCCTGTATGGTTATAAGTTGTTCATCACCAGTTTCATCATCAACTCCAATTTAATTATCTTGATTAGGAGGTAAATATCTACATGGATAACATTCATTTATATAATTTTCATTCCTTCCATTATGCACCATTTCTAAAAAATGGCATACACTAGATTCATTTATGAATCACAATGAATAAATCGAAACTTGTAAAATACTTAACATAAATAAAACAATTTATATATATAAATCATAATCCAAAAAAATGTTTTCTTTGGGGAATTATTTACTCATAAATCATTCATAATGGTTTTTAAATAAAATTTGAATTATCCTAATCATATCCCACAAGAGTCTCAAACTAGGTGGACAGTAAGGCACATTGTCATCTACCTGGATACCTTGGTTCAATCCTGAAACTCCCTGTCAGAGTTTTCACCCCTAGATACATCTGTTCCAGAGCCACGTTCACTTGTAGTATCCAGACATGGATATATTTCTTGGAAACCCCACATAATATATACTTTACCAATATTTTGGGATTTTCTTATATAGTAATACACAATGTCTTTCTTAGGGTAATGTTCTCTAATAAGTGCTTTTCTAAATCCAGTTTCCATGGATTATACTAAACATCCTCTGATACCAACTGAAATTACTAGACCCTAGTTACCCAGAGTTTATGCATTATTAAATTACATTGGAAAGATCATAAGAGATCATGTCCCAAAAGGCCAATCAGATTAGATGCCATAGAAGTACTAGATATATACATAAGTTTTACATTACATTATGAAATGGAAAAACAACATCATTTTTTCCCCTTTGAACACACTCATATCCCATATCTTATTCCTATAGGTCAATAACAATATACATATTGGAATCATAGGAAAATAAAATATAATAAAGAGGTGAGCTCTGAATCTCAGAAAGGATAATAATATAGCATATACTATCAAAAAATAAGCATAAACATTTAAGTAAATGTAAAATAATAAAACAAAATCCATTTAAATATAAAATTCATCATAAAATAAAAAAGATAAATCCAATAATTTCATTTACATATTCACATTCATATTCTACTAGTTTAATAATAACATGTAATATCAATACATAATTTCATAATGATGGAATGAATAATGTTGAACATCTTAACCAAAAAGTCAAGGCCTCATGCCAAGACTACAAAGATTTTTTTTCAAAGCCTTGTGACAAGACACTAATTTGTCTTAGGAGACCTACCGATGCTTTGAGGGGATGTTTCTAGCCACACACATCACTTACTATGTCCAATGAATTTCTCATATGAAAAGGTTGAATAATAATATAATCATTTGTATTAAAACTAGAATATGAAATGTAAATATTATAACCATAAACCCTAAATGGTATAAAAATAGCATATCCATAGTCAAACATTTCACAAAAACTTCAATAAAATATGGAAGATTTTATCATCATGAATCAACTTCAAAAAAGCATAAAATCCATCAAAGGATGTTGACATAGATGAAATTAATCAAAAAACTATTTGAGTGAAATATCTTTTTCTACATTGAAATAATTTAAAAGTAATGAAAAAAATTATTTTGAAAACATTCTTATTATCTTTCTAGGGAAGCTTCGATGGTGTTATAATGGTGTAAAATTGTTGCACCCACCGTATAAGTAAAAAAATATTCTTTCATTAATTTGTCGAAAAGGTCATCAAGTACCTTGTTTGGAAAACAACAGAAAGATTCCATTCGAATAATTTTACAAAATTCAAACAATGGTGAAAAAAAATTTAACCCATAGTCTAGGAAATATTAAAAAAGTTTTGAAATAAATTTTTAAGAAACAAGGATCTGAATAATAAAGAAGTACAAGTAGATACATATGTACAAACAACCACGAATGATAAAGTGAGTGTGAAATTAACTCTTACCATGTACTTTTCCTTAGTCAAGGTTTCTTTAGCCTCCTGTATAATGGTTAATTCATTGTTATTAAATTATACAAGAACCACATACATAAATATGTTATCATATATGATCCTTTAATATTCATTTTTTAAAAATATTTCAGTAGTTTCATTGCTTAAGGGGTTAATTGATTCATTTTTCTTTTTATGTTTTGTTTTGTAAGTCATGTTTTTTTAATTATAGGATATATTTGATTCATATAAATAATAATATTAAGTTATTAGAAGTTATTTTTAAGCATAAAATGAAAATTATTCGTGAAAGGTTATGACAGGGAACATAATCTCATAGTGGTGTGGAGATGGTATGTCATACATACCCACGAGTGAAAAAATCATTCTATTGATGGTGAAATAATATAAAATTTGGGAAGTCTATTTTATATAATTAATAATTAACATGTTGTATTTATTATTTATGTCAATTATAATCATTATAATACCCATCCAAATAATTATGTGTTGAATAACAAACTACACCACGACAAGGAGACGGTAAGCCGTACGTACGCATGTCTGGTGACTTTGTCATTCATAGGATGGATAGAATAATGAATATGGTTGTAAAATATTTATAATAAAATCAAGATATGTAGAATTTACTGGATATATTATTTTGGTATGTATAAATCAAATATAATGTAAGTGGAAGAATAAAAGAACATTGAAAAAGGTGATGAAATAATTACCTCTTCTTGAGGTGCTTCCTTTTGATTTGATTAAAAGGGCGGTTGAGGTTGGATTTTGGATCAAATTAATTCCTATAAATTAATTGAGGGTTTATGGGAGTATATTTGAGTATGGGTTGTTTGAGACAAATGGATATGGAGGGGTGAATTTGAGAGAAGCAGAAGTATCCTTTTACAAGAGAGGTGAATGGCCCTTTATGAAAAGTTTGAAATATTATTTTGTTATAAAATTATTTTAGGTTTATAATTTCTCAAAATTTATTTGTTTATAGGATAATTTGGGGATGGTTCTAAATAATCTCAACTAATAGGTTTTAGACAAGTTTATGACACCATATTAACTGTATTTTTAAATTTTTCACTTAGTTAAATATTTTAACTTTTACCATGCCTTCTTGTACATTTATATTACATGGTTAATAAACATACTATAAAATTACAAGAGAATATCAAGTGGTTAATTAATGAAATATATAAAATTATATAAGTCCTTTGGATGAAATTTTTATTTTTAGTAGTATTATATCATTTAATAAAATAGAATTTGTTTTAAAAATTCATTTTTGTCAATTTTTACACTACTTAGTATTTGGTTTTGGTGAACGTCATAAATACATGATTAATTCTAAAAAAATACATTTAATCAACCATAAAATTTAATATTCACCTAGAAAATTCGTGAATGGGGTCAAAACGTTCAAATTTTATTTATTTTAATATTTATAATATAATTTATTTGATTATTTCATTAATAAGGAATCTATTGTACCATTATTGTGTCATAAATAAATATATTTATTTTGTGTCTAAAAATTATAAATAAAATACTATGGTTTAGGAAATTTCTTTAGATTTATAATTAATATCTATATTTTAAAGGATCAATTATATTACCCCATATAAATTTTTTAACTAAAGATATATGTTTATTTTACATTTTCCTCATCTTTAAATTGATTTTTATAAAGTGTCATTTTTACATACAAGTGGCACCATGGGATCCCAAAATCGACTCAATGAAACCCATGGTCTAAAATTTATCAACCAATATGGTTAGGTCATGTGTTAAGGTAATTTAATATTATTATAATACTATTTTTATGCTTATTTACCAGATTTACCCTTTTACCATGATAAATAAAATATTTACTGAAATTACTATTCATAATATCTAAATATAAAAGTTACCTATTTTAAAAATTTGGACCTACTGATTCAAAATATGGAATCCATTTTTCCAAATTCAATACATAGATTTTTCATTAATTAATTTAATATTAAATCCTATTGTCAAAATCAAAAACCATGTTTTTAAGAAGTAAAAAATGTCAAAATATTTACATGTGTTTAAATGGATTGTTTGATTAGTTAGGGTGTGCTAAAACTTGGAGTTTTGTACAACACAAGATATTTTTTTACTCAAAGAGACGTTTTATGGGGAATCTTGGGGTGTTATAAGAATCAAAAGCCTCATCTCAATCCCATTCTCTCCTACTCTGAAGCAACACCTCAAGTACATATAGCAGGGCACTTTCCCTAATCAACACCTGTAATAATATAATATGTTTGGGAATATATCACGACCCAAATATGATGTGAGAGTTTATCCTAGTATGAAACCACCCAAGGTTTGTTTTATTCTTTTATGGATATATATATAATAATAACTGTAAAAAAGTGAAATCATCAAACTATGGGTAATCAAAAGAGGGAAAAATGGATGTCTGGAAAGACTATGTAAACTAGTATAAGGGAGAAATGAATCCAGGCTTGTGTTTTGGAAGGGAAGACACGTCATAAGTCATCTATTTAATTATTCAAGTAACTTGAATTATATAAAATTTTCAAGGTCCATACTAGGATAGAAACTGTCCCCATAAAAAGGTAATCCTCAACTCATGACATGATGGTCATTTAGTCATTTACCAATAGATATTTTCATGGGTATCCCGCAATGGATCCTATGTTCACTTGACATTTTAAATAAGACTCAATGATATTAAACACCCTATTATGGATATCTCACATCCCTTAAATAATTACTTTATGAGCTCATCCATGGTCTTTTAACCGAGACCATCATTCACCAAAGGTATACATAAGGTGAAATTAGTCACATGTGCCCGACCGTGTACTTGAATAGGGGATGTGGCTCACCCATTGCTAATTATCCCTTATTTTCATTATTTAATCCCCTAACAAAATCATCACATGTGAATTATACTACCACATGGATTATAATATAAACTACACATGTGGTCATAGTTCTCATTACAAGTATCTCATGCAAATTAAATTATTATATAGATTAAGAATCTAATTATCTCATTTGGGATTTCATACCACATAATCAGTTTATATTACAACCCATGAATGTGAATTCAAGTATACCCTCTTATGCATTCTCATGCAAATAACCATATGAGGGAAACGAGTCTAAGGGGTGGCCCAAAATCAAGTTCAAAACACAAAAAATTCATTCAATTAATCCAATTTACTACCAAATCATAAATAATAAATAAAATATACTATTATTGGATCAAGAGAGACCCTAAATGTTGTCACATAAAAATCTGGAATATATAATCAAATTGACAATAAATGAGAGGCACAAGAAAACATACCTTATACATGTATGACTCTCCTCATCCAGTGTCAGTAGTTGATTCTACATATAATGGAGTAAATCAAAAAAATAAGAAAAAACGCTCGACCGTTGAAAACTGAATCGAGAGACGAAATAAAGAAAAAATGATCTAAAGGAACCGCGAACTCACCAATGAGATTTAAATGGATCTAATGGTGTTAAATTCAGGTGTTATATTAAGAAACATGAGTCAAATTCTTGTTCGGTTTTTCTAGGCACACTGCTCATCAAGGGGGGGGGGGTTCATTTCTCTCCATTTGGAAAAATAACGCTACTACCCGAATTAACGTAAAAAAGGTACACACCGTGTAATTGATAATACACATCGTGTCTGCTCAATTCTTGGATAGATTATTACATGGAAATTTACTTGGATTACATGGAATTTAACCCTCCATATATTGTGTGTACATTATAGTACATGACTTGTTGTCCCCAGTCACGTTGTGTGATAGGCCTATATCAAGCCCTTGTCCTCTCTCCCCCCCATTTTCATATGTATAAACTAAATAGGAATGATTTTTTACTTCAAAGAAAAAAATGGGTTCTTATTGGAGTATCCTCAATAAACATTGACACATAATCAACCACAATATTAATGGAAAATTATATCAATGGAATAGGAAAAAGGACCCATAAAATCCATTCCCCAAACATTAAATACATCCCAAAAGAAAAAATATTTTTGTCACATCTCATGTCTTTGAGAAATGATTCCATGGAATATAGAATATGTAAATGTACTCAAAAATATATGGTAATCAATGAAAATGGTGGGCCAATAAATATTTCAATCTTACACATTTATAGCACTTATATGTGACCCAAATTGGACACCAGAACTAAATGTATGGGAGAATTTATGAACTGAATGTACTTTAGAATTTTGAATATATCTCATAAAAAGATGGTTACAGCCAAAATATAAAAAGTAAGGTTCATCCCCAACATGTTTCCTTGAATAGAAAATTAACCATGTAACTTGTTTCTTTAAAAAAATGTATTCAGTAGTAGCCGAATACAACTTGTCTCTAGAGAAAATCTCTCTAATATGTTTAAAAGAAAATGTATATCTACCATTCAACAGATATCCTTTTCAAACTATCATTTACATTTTTCAAAATTTAGTAGCAAGCATAGATCTCTATATCAGATTCTTGATGTAATAAAATCTATCATACAAACATTTTTTTAATTTTGTATTCTTCATGATATATCAAATAGAAGAATGATTAGTAATGATCAAAATGTTAAATCATATGATAGAACCTCCAAACATATAATGGGAAAATAAAATCACTATAAATTCCTTCTCATTATTTAAATAATTTCACTGATAAGTATCAAGAGTCCTAAAATAATATGCAATGGCATGTGATTTCCTATACACACTTTTTCTAAGAACAACCCATTATTGAAACATTGAAGCACCGATAATTAGCTCAAAATTAAAACATGAATCACATGGTTGAACTATATATGGGGAAACAATAGTCTATTTCAGTCCATTTAAGGATTTCTTATAATTTTTATCACATAAAAATGGAATTGAATTCTAGGTAAATTTTATCAAAGGAAACAGAAATGTTTTATGAATCTCCAAGGACCCAATATGTCTAATGAAAAATTTTGACATCCTTAATAGTATTAGGAAATTAAAAATTTGAGATTATTTCAATGTTATTCCTTTCCACCTATGTTCCATCCTTGGAGAGTTCATGACTAATCACTATACCACATTCAACCATAAAATAACATATTTGATAGTTCTGAACAAGGTTCTTCTCAATAAAAATTATACATAGTGCTCCAAAACACCTCATAAACCTCTAAAAAATTGATTTCACAGTGTAAACTCATCCATAAACAATCCCATTAATTATTAATGAAATTTATTAATAATACTACATATTCATATATTTATGGTGGTAAGTGCATTAAAAAGTCTGAATGGAATTCTTCGATAATAAAAGCTTCCAAAAAGACACATGATTTTTTCCCCCGATCATCTGGAGCCATGAAAATTTGGATGTAACAAGAATATCCATCTTAGAAAAAATAATTGGATTGACTAGCTAACCATTCAAGGATTCGATCAAGAAAACGAAAGGGAAAGTGATCCATCCAAGTTTCAATGTTCATCCTCCTATAATATATGCATACATTAAAGTTGTTGGGTAGCCTTATTGGAACTAACTCTATAAAATAATTTTTGAAAACCATGAATCCACCCTTTTTAGGAATGATGTGAGTTGAAACACCACTAATCTATCAGAAATGGGGTAGATTATACCTACAACCAAAATTATGTAACGCCTTTCTAAACTAATTATATAGGGTTGGGATTCCATATCCTATGAAATTATCTATTTGGCCTTCTATCATCCTCAAGATGAATTCTATGAATGGACATAGAAAGAAAAATACCTATAAAATCATATATTGTCCAGCCTATGTCCATTCTATTCTTACTCAGGATATCTAATAGTTTATTTTAATATTAATTGGATTACTAAATAGAAATTATAATAGGGAATGTTTATCAGTCCTCAAAGTAGGAATATTTAACAATTTTAGGAAATTTTTTGAGTTTTAGAGTGAACATTATTTTGTCTTTATATAAATCAAGTCCTATGGGTCCTTAAGGTTTATTTTCATCCACAGAAACATCATCTTCAATAGAAGAATCACATAATCCTATATTATAATTACATAAATATTAATGAATAAAATGTGAGTTATCCTCCATAGAATATTTAGTTTCATGTTTAGAGATATGAGGTTCCTTTTTATTGATATTTAGATTATAATTAAATTCAATTTCATCAGAATATAAATCATCTTTAATCAATAAATCATACTTTTCACTAGTAGAACATGTTTTATATGTATTATAGACATCTAAATAATTTTTACTATCATATTCAATGAAAAATTCATTCTTAAATATTTTAGAAATTATACAAAAGCTACACATTTTAAAATAAAATACTCAATTTAAAATTAATTATTATAAATCATTTTTGAATGCCAAAATTAAAAATCATATTCAGTAGAAAAAAAATTATTTTTCAGGATAATGTAAATTTTAAAATTATATAGTTGTTGGTTATCTTTATAAGAATCAGGAAACAACTCTGTGGGAAACTAGTCAAGCTTTTTTACATGGTGTGCAATGTGTTCTTACATAGGGTGTTTCAATGGTTCAATGATTTTAAAATTTACCATCATTCCACCAAACTCTAACGAAAAATTACATTTTTGAACAGTGATTATTGCATTAGTATTTTTCTTGAGTGGTCTATATAAAATTAATGGGGCATGTGAACTACAATGACCATATTCAATGTTTAATACATAAGAATCATATACGAAAACTAAATCGTTTACCCTATCCAACACGTCTTCAATAAAACCAGATGGTTTATTTACGATCCTATTAATTATGTGGATAAATATTTCATATTTTTGGATCTATTTAACCAACATAGAAGAACATATAGAATATGTTAACAGATTTATAGAAGATCATAAATATGACATTCCATTATCAAACTGATGATTTCCAATGAAAAATTGGATAAAATGGAAACATGGATATCTTTATTTAATAGGGAGACAATGTTGAATCATAGAAGAATAATTTCATCCTAGAATAACCATTTCACCTCCCTAGGACATATTCTTTTGTGTGAACACCCCCTTAAGGAATTATTCATATCGATCAATCTATTTTAAAGTAGCTTATAAAAAATATAAATTTGGACTTTTCTTAATGTTTTATATAACTATTTTTTATTTTCAGTTTCAACATTGGCCTTATGAGGAGGGATTCCAAAATTATATGGGGCGGATCCCGATATATTTTATGACCATATTTAACATTATTTTTCCCTTTGAAAGATCACATTTTATTTCTCAAATCTCTATATGTTCATTCAAGTTTGATTTCACTCTTAATGTTAATTTTCACTTGGCCAATAGGTGAATATATATTAGGTTTTTGTAAATACCATGTAGGTTATTTAAAAAATTTACCAAGTGGTCTTGACAACTCTATATGTGTTTTTTCTTTTTTTAGAAGATAATCATTTTTCAGGTTCTTGTCTAATGTTTTCATCTTGTTGGTTATGAATTCTAGTTCCACTACTCCTGACTATTGTATTAAAATTATATCTTCCTCTCAAAATCACATCATATTAGGATAAAAGATATTCCCATCCATATTTATTAAAACCATGAATTTCAGTTGAAATTTCACCCATGTTTGTAACCATATTTTGTAACAACAGTTGTTTTGGTTATAAAATATCTTCTTATTTTTTACAATTTATTCTTGATTTTAGTCATTTTATTGATAAACTTTTTTTTCTAAAATCATACATTTTTATTTTTTATTAATTTGAACCATATTGGGTTCCATATTGATTTTTTATACCATGGATATTGATAGAATGGTTGGGGCTCAAAATTCCTATTTAGTTTATCATTTGGCCTAAATCTATTTTTTGATTGTTTTTTCATCCTTGGATGATGTTTCGATTATATTCAAATTTTCTAGGTTCAATGTTTTGATTTGGAATATTGTTTTTCGTGTTTTTATTTAATGTATTTAGCTGAAAAATTCTAGTACAACTATTATAAGATTCATACAAATGACAAAATTGATCATTAAAATGATCAGTGGTAAAAAAAATGTCACAGTGCATTTGTATATGACAAACCAGATCAGGTTGGGATTGTGAATAAGTAAAACTAGTCAACATTTTCTTCATCATAATAGCATGTTTCCTCAGGTGACTTTGTATTTGATAACATTTAAAATTGGAAGAAGACACTTCCATAACTAGTTATACATGAATTAGACCCCTAGTACTGATAGATAGTGGATTTTGGGTCACATTTGAGATCATATTCCAATAATTAATTAGTCTTGTATAAAATAGCACTCCTCCTACAACTATATCTGTAATACTCTTGTAGATCATGAGCAAACCATCGTAAAGATATTCCATTAAGAGATGGTTAGATATTTGGAGATGAGGGAAGCTGGTGATATTATTCTTAAAACATTCATAGTACTCACCAAGAGTCTCCCCATGGATATTTCTAAATACACAAATATCATCCCTTATTGAGGCAGTCCAAGATACTGGGTAATATTTTTATAGGAAAAATTCATTAAATAATGTTGTCTTACTATGGTGATAGATTGTGATTACTATAACTACTACTAATCTAATCCATGTAATGAAAATTGAAATACCTTCATTTTTATTTGGTCTAAACAAACCCCTCGGTGCTTCATGGTGATAAAAATCATGTGAAATTTATTTAGAGGCTTGTGATTGACCTATCATGGCAGTATATAGAACTTTATAAATGAATTATTACATTTTATGTAAATGAAAAATTACGATAAATTTTATGGTAGCCTAGAAGGATTTTTTTTATTTTCTATAAATGGAGAAGTGAGATCCTTCAATGGTTTACAATAATCCATTTTTTGAACTTTTTTAAATGTTCTATTTCAAAAGAATTATTTATGATGTTTTATTTTGTGATGATTCTACCGTTTATAAATTTTCCAACCCAACTACATGTTTTTTGGAATATTCTATTTTTATGAATATAAAATTTATTTATTTTTAAATTTCCATTTTTTTTCTGGACATGTAGCAGATGTTTTAATATTTTTTTAACTTTTTTTATCTGGTATTTCGTTAATTGAAAAATTATAATATATATATATATATATATATTTTAAACCTCTTGGAACCATTCCTATAAATAGTGAAAATTGATGAAGAGGATTTTAAATAATCCTAAATCGTACTAAAACAATAAATCATAAGAACTTTCATAAAGCAACAACCAAGGATGGCACCTATTGAGGTAGTGATGCAGGGGTTATTTTTTCTCAGGTTTTTAAAATAAATTCATTTATTATTTAGTTGTTTGAAATGGTATTAAAACAATATATAAGTCAAATCAAGATTCAAGAAATTCTACTAAAATTAATATTAATATGAAACAATTGATATCATAGTGAAAATAAGGTAGTATGTAAAAATTGACAAAAAGAAGAAACAGCTCACTAACTAGTGACTCAAATTAATCATTCATTATTATTTTTTTAAGGATTTAATAGCTAAGAATAATTTAATGAATATCATAAATTTCAAATATTTGATTTCATATAGTTGATTAAAATGATATTACAATATTGATTTTTCAAAGTAGATATCCTTCCAGAAAGATTCAGTAAATGCTTTTAACCATCGACGAAAACAAAGACATTGACAACACTCATTGTACTCATAATTCATATATCTATGAATAAGAGAATTAAAGTGAATGAATTGAATTAGAAATCCAGCTCGGCTCAAATTAATGATCCAACTTCAGAGTCAGCCACATTTAAATTGGAAATATGTCGTCCTCCGAATTGATGAAAAATGGATGACAATATTAGTGGTTAATGAATTTTTAGGAAGAAATTGTATCTTCATATATCAAGATTTAATAAGGATTTATGATTCTAAAATTAAATTATTTTAAAAGAATAGAAATTATTCACCTTTTAGTGTAGTATTTTCTTCTATAAAAAATATGTTAGACATCTCTATTGATTAGTAGCACAATTTTATCTTCATTTGCATCTCCTCCCAGAATTATAGCAACTTACCAAAAAATAATTTTTGGTTTTCTCCTGTCACCACATCCGAGGTATCTAGAAATCCATGTATGTAATGTTATTCTGATCCCCAAATCCCCCTTTCTAGAATTATAAAAGTCTAAATTTATTTTCCACCGAATTTCATATCCTCCCAACCCTAACTCCTTTTTCCATTGTCTTATTGAAAAAAATTCGGGCCTTTAGTCACACTAGTAGTGACATTATAAAAATTATTCAATAAATTCTTACACACGAATTGGAAACATTTAATTCCCCAATAAACAATAATTTGTTTATTAAATTATTATTATTATTATTATTTTCTTTGTTTTATTTCCTCGTATTAACAAGATTTCCCTTTCATCGTCATCTACTCTGATCAACAAACCATTTACAGTTGTCACTTGGTTTGAATTGTTTCAGGTACACCTGTAACAATAAACTAAAAAACATCATGATCAATAGAAATTCTCAATAGAGGTTCTTGCATAAATGATAACATAATTTGAACATTCCTTCTCAATAACTTCACAACCAACAATGAAAAAAAATCGGCTTAAAATTCCTTTAATTCCACAATCAAAGACTGGCCTCAACTATATCTTATCTCCAAATGACATATTCAAAATATTATTCACACATAGATAAAAAAAATTATAGATCTCACACACGACCTAACCTTTTATCATAGATGTGCGTACCTGTTAATCTAATTCGAATGGCCTGATCATTAGAAATCAGATGCGATATTGACCTCCTCTATTTCATTATTATAGAAGAAATAGATCCAGATCCAACAACAAATTAGGCCATATTCGTAAAAAATATATAGGAAATTATTGTGGTTGTTTCATAATATCATAATGGTGGATTCTTGATCAATAATCCATGCAATGATTGTAGTAAGGATTCTATAATCATCATCGAATCTCAAATCCACAGAAGTCGGCGTATCGTCTTCAACTGATCGAACTCAGAATCTATATTATTCTTAACCATAGGCATGCATACCTTGAATATTGTTTTTATAGTGTCTATAGATGTTAATGGAATATTTACATTCAACATCTGGTACTCCATCTTAAATCATGTGTCATCAGTGCCCCTTTCTTACAGCGGTTAGTCCTGGTTCTCTAGACAGCGTTCAATAAGCACTGATGAAGAGAAAACTGTGATCTCTAGTACAATGTAAGATTAATAAGAGACAATGATGATGAGAAGTGAAAAAATAATCTTCAAATATTCTATTAGAATCTTAAAGAGAAGCATAAAATCTAAAAATTGTGACTCCATTCAGTGTGGCTTCAAAATAAATTATCTCTTCGGCCAAGGAATTCATTCCGTGCATTATATAATTATCTCTGGTTGAATTAATTTTATCTTACAAGGAAACATATTTTCCTACACTTATGACTAAAAAACTCTTCCCTTATCAATTTCAAATAATAATATACGCTATACAAATCATCTTCCAGATAGAAACTCAAACTGTCTTACGATTTCTCTTTTTTAATAACATAAATTAGATTACACGACAAACTATAATGTGATGAACCGTAAAATTAATAGATTTATCTTATGAACAACTCAACTGATTTAGAAAAATAATATTTTTCCATAAAACTGAAAGAAATTGAAATTATTAACACTATAATATTAATTAACAACTATAAACAATATGATATATTTTTATAATTTGAAGAAAATAATTTATATGATATTAAATTAAATTAAATTTTATTAATTAAATATTACTCAAAAAAATTAACATTAATAAAATATAAAGTAATTATTTTTAAAAATTTAAAACAAATTGATACTAATAATTAAGAGATTAATTAACTAACTATATAATCAAAATATAAAAGTAATTAAATTATTTAAATTGTAATTACATGCCAAAATTTATTAAATTATTTAAATAAAAGAAATTAAATATTGAAATTAAATTAATTAATTAATTAATCAAAATATTGAATAGGGAAATTAAATAAAAAATTAAATTATTTTTCTGAATAAAATTGAACGATTAATTATTAACTGAGAGAGACATAAATTATAATTTAAATAAAAATGAATATTTAAATAAACATAAAATCATTGATTTTAAATTTATATTTTTTAAGCATGAAATTGTCATCAAATTATATTAGTTAGTAAAATATTAATTATAACATGAATAACATAATTAAATTAAAGATATTCTGTGGAAAAAATTTATCTAAATACATTCATATCATCCATAGACAATTGATAATATTTTATAATGAATTTAAATTTAGTAAATAATTAAAAAATAATTTTTTATTTTAATGATTTTTTTAAATTTCTTTATATAAAAATTTAAAATCTATTCAATAAATATATCATGATTACGAAAATAGCTTCCATATTTTTGTTAAATTTCTCCATAATTTCATCTATTTATTTTTGGTTTTTAAAGTTATTATGAAATTGTTCCATATTGTTATGAATGTTAAAATTTACATGAATATAATTTATATTCCTTATATACAATTTTTTATTCATCTATACATTATATTAGTAGAAAAATTAATTAAATAACTTCATGGATGTGGTAGTCTAATCAAACACTTAAGGGATGTTATTATTTTCAAGTGAATGCAATGGAGAGAAGGAAAATGATTCATTATATTAAAATAATCTTGATTATGTCATAAATATCATATATATTCATAAATTCTTCATATATAACCATCCTACTAATTCATTAGTAAAAAATGAATGGCACCGCTATGTGGAGATGGTAGGTTTTATAAATGACCGAATATTGTTTTTATTTACCATGGGATGGAAATAAGGTGGAAAATGGTTATCCCAAAAACCATACAACATTTAAATATATTTCATATACTGAATTCATTATTTTAGTATAGATACAATAAGTTTATAAGAATTATAATAAGAAAAAATCATTGAATGAAATAGGTAATCAGATTACATCTTCCTCAAGATACCCCCTTTAGCCTACACATTTTGCCTTCTTAGGATATTTTATGGGTAATATCAGGAGATAAATAAAAAATATAATGACTATTGGGAAGTTTTTCGTAAGATATTTTATTATATATACGGATTAATTTTTGTGAGTAGGGGAGGAGAATAAGTGACATTTTTTAAATGAGGGGAAGGACACATCAGTAATTACCAAAAAAATCAATAATATAAATTCATTTCTATATGAATGTGAAACCAACTAAAAATATATTTGAATATTATAAGGGTATTTTTTGAATCATGCCCCATAATGAGGTTTAATAATGTTTTCTATTCTATCTTGAAGCCACATCCCTTTTTTTAACCCTTTTAACTTGTTTACCCATTAACTATAGTGATAATGATTTACAATTGTTAATGTTAACTATTAAAAATAATTAAGTTATAATTCTTAAAAAATATTAATTATTCAGATTATTAATATTTATTCTATTTTAAATTATTCATCTATTAGGAGTTGTATAAATTAATTTCAATTTAAGTTCTTAAAACACAACAAAAATAATTATTAAATAAATTTTTTTTGAGCATTAAAATGAATCTATAGAAGCATAATGTATAATTTTCAATAATGATTATTTAATTATATTATTTCAAATCCAAGGATAATATTTTATATTAAAAAATAAAAAATCAAAAGTAACCACATAGATAACTAATAAAGATAAAAGGACTGAAAATAGTTTTTATTCAAAGAAAACAATAATTACATTTCCAAAAAAATATGATATATTTTTATATTCAGTAGTTTCTTATATTTTTTACATTAATTATTAAATATAAATTGTTTTATATAATAAAGGTTTCAAAAAGATTACATTTATTATCATGTCATTATAATGTCATAAAATTGGTTACTTTTGTGAATTCTGTATTTCAAACAATTCACCAAAAAATAATCTAACATTGAAATATGTTAAAAATTGATCCATATATAATATTAATATGATAAATTAAAAAGTAAACTAATTTCCTAAAAGTAAATTTATAAATATTGGGAATATAGATTTTAATCACATTCTTGAATAAAGCTATCTTTATTATGTTGTTATTTTATTTCAAATAAAAACTCCCTTAATATAATTGAATCATGGTTGTAACATTCGTCCCTAACTAACAAATTCACCATTAAAACATATATAAAAACACATTTTGATTTTATGTGGGTAGTAATTACTCATAACATCTTCATGTTCCAACATTGCCTCTGCAATAATATGATTTCTCAAATATACATTCACCAATCAAGTCATCTAATTCTGAAACACATATCCTATAATTTCATGAATATTTATAGTGTTTTTATAATAATATAAGCCTGGTTAAGATTTTATTTCCTCATAGATTTTATGATTCATTGGTTGATAAAATTACATCCCCAATAATGAGATATGGAACTCATCATGACCATTTCAGATGCTAGTTGGGATTTCTAATTATGATCCATATCTCTAATTCCGACAATAATTTCAAATGCAATGATATATTTATGTCATATTATCCCATTGTTTTTAGGCTTATAACTTCATTTCGATGGAGATAACTTATAAAAATAACAAATCATTCCCTTGAAATTATAATTCCTTATTTCATTTATCTGTATAGATCTTTTTCCAACATTATAGTACCGTAATATAGAACTATATAGTTCTCAAATTCTATAGTATCTCATTGAATGTTTTAGAACATAATTTTTTCTTTCAGCTACTTAATCTCAACATGCCGGTGTATGAAATATTTTCACAAAAATTGAATAACATGGAAGAATTTTAATTTTTTAATTGAAGTTATTATTATATATAAATTCGGCCAAAGGTAATTACTAATAAAAATTATGATGAACTTAATGTGAGAATGGATTCATAATTTATTATAATGATTGAATATTTTTTAGTAGTATTCACTTGACTGGGTATGAAAAGTAGTGCTTAACCATAGACCAATTTCATTAAAATTCTGAAGATTCATTAAAAATATTGAAGTAAACCATGCGTCATGATTTGGTAAAATCAAATTTTGTTTATCCATTGAGCCTCATAATTTTTTTATATAATGACTTTTGAGGTTACACATTGGTATATATTACCTTTTAAGAATAAAATATTCAAACATATTGTTTACATAAAAAATAACCCGAGTTTCATCATTATTTTTATGATTCATTGTAAATATAGTGAAAATTTTTACAGTAATATCATCTTATTTCATCATTGGAATATTTATACATTACATTAGTCATTTAGGTTGTTGTATCTCAGCAATTATCTTTGGGTAATCTGTGAATATTGATTTATAGTTTGAAATTTCTATTTTTATATTTTCTTATAAAAAGTTTTCCATCAAATCGTTTTACAATTTGGTAACACCAGGTTATTTAGTGAAATTTATTCTATGACATTAATCTAACAATTCATATTTTACTATAGTAATGGATATAATACAAATCCTGTTTCAGTATTTTAATAAAACATTATTATATATTAAGTTTCCAAACTTCCCATCAATCCCTACATTGATTTTATTTTGAATATTATTTTCATCAAATTGGGAATTATTTATATTCTCTAAAATGATTTATTTAGAAATTTTTTTAAATATATGAGATGGTTACAATCACCTAATGATTAGAATATCAAAATTTACTAAATCCTTGAGTAAAGGATCCTAATCAATCCCCATTTCAGTAAAAATCCCATTATCATTGTTACACATTGCATCAAAACGAAATTTTATTTCCCAAGTTGGTAATTTTTGAGTAATCATAATCCTTAATTAGATCTAGACATCTCCTTTTCCACGTGTTGAAATATTTTTTTGATAATATGTTTTTTTTATCATCAATATATATATTTCACATTTTCATCATAAAGGTAATGGGCCTATATCGGTAATCAAATTATTACAACGTCCAACTCAATATCATGAGTTGAACAATTTATTTCATGAATGTTTGATTAATTGGATTCATAGTAAAAAAATATATAATTATCTATAAAGGATCATTCTGTACCCTTTTTGATGCATCATTATATATCAAAAATAAATATCTTACCAATGTTAAATAAATTATTATTTCTTTGAAAAATAACATCTTTAATTCTTACAAAAATAATTTACCTTATTCGAACTATTAGAATATAACCCCTTTATGTGTCAACTTGGTTAATGGATTGGAAAATAGAGAAAATATTTATATTTATATAAATCAACTGATCCATGCAAATCACATTACATTTATGAATTCATTAGTGTTTTATATTCCATAAATAAATATTTATTTAAATGATCATATTATATTCCCTTATTAGAGACAATGTCAAAATAACAGAATCAGGTTGAATCCAAAATTAATTCTTTTTTAAAATTCACTATAAAACTCCATTTCTCTATAATATATAAGAATGATGGTCAAATGACTCTAATTCAAATCATAGAATCTGGAGTATATCAATATATAATTAATTAATACCACCATGAAATTATAGATTATCTCCATGATAATCCCTTTATTATATCCATAAAATTTAGGATTCTATAATCAATCCAAATATAATTACTATATATTTGTAATGTATATACCTCAGATATAATGAATTCATTGGAATATCACCCATATTTAGTAGAAATTTTTGATACCTAAAATGGGGATAAATCTTTGAAGAAATATTGAAGTCCTTGTAGTTGACTAAATAAGTCATCAACGTGGAGAATAAAATACTAAATCTTTACAATAATGGAATTTATTTCCTTGTAACTGATGTAAACCCACATAAACCCATCATAATTATTAATAAAAAGAATAAGGGATACCTATGGCTAGTCATTATGGTATATAAATTGAATTTCACAAAATTAAAATAGTTTTTTCCTTAGATCCATTAATTACATTTTGGTTATCTTATAGAGATTATTAGATATTTATTTTTCATTAGGGATGTTCTCAATGGAATAATTAACCTCAAGATCGGTTGGATGTCGTTGTAGGTCTTTTTGAAACACATAAATTCATTTCGACACAATATGAACATACCCTATTTGAAAAATATCATTACCATTCATAGGCTATGTCCACTATTATTCTCCAAGAACATCATTAAGTGGAGATAGTATATGTGGATACAAGAATTATACTAATGATGTACGTTCCCCTCAAATGAAAATGGATTACACATCTCTATTATAAATCATGATCTCTATCTCTTGTAAATGAATTCACACAGAGTGATTAGAACTACAATTAATAAAAAGGATCATTTCAATGATAACCATTTGTATAATAATAATTTTTTTCAAATATATTGTATCTCTTTTCATTATATTAACAAATTGAAAAATCCTTGTTAAAAAAATTTATATACCAAGTCTTAATTGAAAAATATAATGATAAGGTTCTAGAGAAATATATAATTTTATAGGAAAACATAGAATCTATAAAATATTTCATAGATCCACAATCATATAATGTATTAGAAAAATTGGTTGTAAATAAAATCACTTTCCACCATAGCATTAGAAAAATAATCCTCTATTACAGTAATCACATAGGCATGTCCATCCCCTACATGATCCTTCAGAAAGATTTCCCTTATCACATGGAACAATGGTTTAAATAATTCATCATATCATTAAACGATAATAACAATATAGTAGTGTTATATTTCTTTCCCATGAATTTATGATCCATAATACCCTTTTCTATTCAATATAAATATACTAATGTTCCGATTAATCAAGTAACTAATACAATATTTACAAAATTATAACATGTTGGAAATATTTTATCTCATTTTTTCTTCTTGGGCGAATAATATTTTTTTATCTCAACCAATGAATTCTTTTCCATGATTTCCCATGATGATATTAGGCCATGATAATTATTCCATTATCTTTATAGAAATTGATACAATATCATTATATGAAAAAAAACATTTGATAATCCCCCACCCTTCAGAGACTATTATTATTCATGTTTATGAAACATTATGTATTTTTATATGTAATTATTGTGTAGTTGCAATATCAGGTATAATATTATAAATATAGCCTCGTAATCTATAAAACATTCTTATTTACTCAAAAATAATATGTGGAACTTTTTATATATTTTATTTTTCTACTCATCACGAGATTGATCATCTAATAATAGAATTTTTAAAGTTATATATTACAAATGTTCTATTTAATCAACTTATTTAGTGTTCAAGATCAATGACCCCTATTTATTAGTATATCCCTTCATATAATAACCATGCATAATTACCTTTTCACTTTCATTACGTTCCAAGGATTTAAAAATATTTTTTTTTCAAATTATCCATTCATTTTATAAAAATGAAATTATTGTTCCATTAAAATATAATGGATTTTTTCAAATGATGTGATCCTTTATAGCTGAATGAAGATATGGAAAATTGTTTTCTCCACAGGGGAATCGTTATTCCTCATAACCTATCTCAACTGCCAATTTTAAATTAGTATTCAAAACATAAAAACTATTGGTATTAGATTCATCAGTAGGGAAATCCTTACATTTAATACCTTTTTTGATTCACTTTCTTCCACTAGGAACTATCCCAAAAAAATTCCGCAAAATGTATTACTTGTAATCAACAAGAATATTTATTCCAAAAATAAAAATTGTGTATGGTTTTGAGATTCCCTAAGCAATTATCCTAATAATAAAGTAATCTATGTTTATTTAAAATCTAATTCCCAAGGATCATACTAAACATCCTAAAACACCTACTATAACACAATGAAATCTTGTAAACTAGACCTAGTGTATACATTATTACCTTAGTATCTAATATAAGTGATTATTCCATCCATGATCTTTCAGTCTTGGTGACTTGTAAATATTGATATGTACATGATCCCCATATTATAATGGAAATATAAAGACATAGTATAAGAAAAAAAATTCAACCTTAAAATCATTCAAAACAACCATCTTTATGTCCCGGATAAAGGAAAATAAATAAAGGGTGACCTCATATTATCTAATATGGTATCATATAATAGAATGTTACATTTTTAAATAAGTCATAATTAATATATAATAGTGTACAATAAAAACATATTCCATTAAATCAAATGAATTAGTTAAAGGAATATACATGGATTATATCATGAAGGAAATTACATGGATAATAAGAATAGAATAATCAAAAAAGAAATTAAAAAAAGTAGACAATAATTATATTATCATTAGGGACTCATCTATTTTATCATGAATCATTCCATGAAGGAATTTTCAAAGATGCCAGTCTTCAATAATGGAAATGCGTTTAATAGAAAAATATCTAATATTTCATGCTTGTAATTTTTAATCATAATTCCTACTGATTAATTAAGGGAATATGTATTACATGCCCTTATTCATCAGTTTAACATCTAATTAATTACTGATATATTTAATTAAAAATACTATTCATTTTATAATTTCATATGAATCACAATTTTTCTAATTTGAATGAAAATATAGAATATTTCCTATATTAAAAGAAATAATGATTAAATGAACATCCTTCCATAGATTCTATATATATACATGGTATACATTTTAGAAAATATTAAAATTAAGAAGAAATGATATTGAAAATATTCATGACACTGACAATATAATCATAAAGGAGGAACATTATGTATAACTAATAATAGAGAATTATATAGAACACAATCCAAATAAAGTTAATGACTAAAAAATAAGGTTTAATAAATAAATCAAAAATGGATTAAACAAGAAATAAATTCATCAAAATGATAGTTTTATAGTAATTCCAAGGATTTTGGAAATATATAACCAAATGTAATAAAATCATTGAAATATAAAATCATTGTACATTTTTTAAGAATGTTCTTTTCATTCATTATCAAGATTCTTCAATACCATTAAAAAATAATACCATATTCACTCGGTATCCTTAAAAGATAAAAATTATAAAAATATTAAGAGAAATAATTTCAATGAAAATAACCATATAAAATTTTATATAAATTATAAAATAATATAATGGACATTATGGAAGAAAAATCTTTTCATCCAATAAATAATTTAATACAGATTCCTTCTACAGTTTTAGTAAAAAAACCAAAAAAATTATCATTTGAAAGATAAAAGGAATAAAAATATTAAAAAATTGTAAATAATACCAAATATGGTTTAAAATTAATTCAAATGATCATTTATGTTTATATAATAAAATTATTGAAATAAGAAATAATAAAATAATCATTAATGAAATAGATATTAAAGGAAAATTTTCAAACAATATTTTTAAAGGAATTTTTATTACATGAAATGTATTGAATTTTCATTGCATAATAGAAGAAAAGGAAAATGAAAATTTAATCCAAAAAACATAACCATTTAATATTAAAATATGTTGTTTTATAAATATTAGGACACAATACTTGTTTGAAAAGAAACCTTATCTGAAAAAAAACTAGATATAATTTATATTGTTACTAGAAATAGTTTTTCCTTGAATATCATTTGCATCATTACCCCTTAAAAGTGAATATATGAATTGAGTCTTTAAATAACATGAATAAAATAGAATTAATTATATAATATTTAATAGGTATATTATATACACAATATATATAAAATTTGGGGCATAATATAAACAGATATTATTGAATTGAAAATGAGGCAAAATTACCCTTACTATTGGTCCATTCTTAGTCGTATGTGTTTGTTCCTCAAGAATAATTATTCTAAATGTATTAAATACTTTAAAAAGAAAATTTTTAATCTAATTTCCTTTTTTATAGGCATTTTTTAATAATTTCAAATACAATCTATTAATTTTTATTGCTTATATAAACCAATCAGGGTTGTTTGAATAATTTTTAAAAAATTCATTGATATATTATTCCTGGATTAAATAAATATCAAATTACTATCTCATATTTATTGTTTAAAAATTTTCATCTATATAATTTTTATAAATTGTATAAAATTATATATATTTTTATAAAAGGTATTAATATATACACAAATTACATCGGTTTTAGGAGGCGTTAGAACACACATATGACTGAGTGTCATTATTTTTTTCCAAAATATGAAAGGGTAACAAGGTAGATAATATTATTTATATGTATATAATAATAATTATGTCAGAAATATAATATATTTTAGTTAGTTTTACCATAATAAAACACTATAGTGGTGATGAAAAACGAATGAAACCACTATGTGGAGATGTTAATCCAAACATACTCATGAGTGATGTACTCATTTTCCAAATGGTAAAAATATGGTGAAAAATGGTTCCCCAATTATAATAAAAATATCATTTTTTTATGACCATTTATTAATTATGTTATGCTGGATAAAAAAATTTAAGAGTATGTAAAAGAAGAAATATACTTTGAACATTTTGGCTATGACAATTAAATCTTATTTGAGATTAAACATTTGGATGACACCTTATACCTTTTGGTATGGTCTTAGGGTTTGAAAAAGATATCAATAACTATGATAAGTAATATAGAAAGGTTTTTGGGTATGGTTTGAATGATCTAGAGGATAAAACATTTTGGATAAAGGTGGTTATGTAGTTCCCCTTTATAAGTGATGGAATGGATACACATGTAATTATATATAATATTCAAACAGTATAAATTCATTATATAGATATAATTTAACTAATTATTATATATTATAATATGATATCTTGATGGTATAAATACAACCATCCAATGATTTCTAATAATGTGTCTTGCTATATCAATAATTATTATCCTTTAATTTTTGTCCTTTTTAACATGTTTAACCCTTAAGTAAGTTTATAAATATTTAGTATGGTCAATATTAATTATTACTAAAAATAATGTTTAACAGATAACATAATATTAAATATTTTTATATCACATATGGGATCCATTTAATACTATTCTTCTATATTATGTTGATGAAATCAATATTATTATATATTTTAAAAATTCAACAAATTTTTTTTTTAGAAAAATTCATGTTTAATGCATAAAAATTATTTTACATGAAAATAAATATAATGTTTATTATAGTGAAATTAAATGTAATTTATTATTAAAACAGACATATTTTTCATTAAAACCAAACCTAAACCAAAATTAACCTTGAAAATTCATGATTAAGATAAAAAATAATTTTACTTTATAAAAAATATTAATTATGATCCCAAAATATTAATCATATATTACTAACTATAATATTACTTTTTAAAATTAATATTATTAATTCTAATATATATATTTCCACTAAAATAAATTATTCATAAAATTTCTAATTATTCTTATATCATTATAATTTAATAAATGTTACAATTATATTTAAAATCACTATTTTCGAATCATCACCCAAAAAAGTGTTTTTTCAGATAAATATTATAAATTGACCATAAGATGACTATGACATAATGAATTAAAAAATAGAATTAATTTTTTAAAATTTAATTTATTTATTTTTTTGAATTTATTTTTTATCAAATTCTTGAATAATGTTATTGGAATTTTTCTATTTTTCTTTAAAATGAAAATATGACATTATATAATTGAAGCTTAGGTGTTACACACATTCCCCCAAGAATATAAACATATATATAGATTGTTAAAACATTTATAATGAATAAAGTAAATAATTCTTATTGATTCTACCTAAATTCAAAAAATTAAAACAATGTATGAAAATGAAAATTAATGAAAACAAATACATTAAATTAACACAACAACATAATAAAAACATTCAAAAATTACAACATTTAATGGAAGATAATGAAATATATACAGACATAAAATTAACCAATTTACACACTAAATCATCATATCATCCTCCATAACTCCATTATATAACTATGAAACGCTACTAATGGATAATAGTATTTACCATTTATCAACATCATGGATAATAATTCCTACATGACATAAAACAGAATATATATGAGGGGAATATAAACATATTAAGATTTCATAAATGATGATAATACATTTTCAGGCATGAAGAACCATAACATACAATTCATATTAACAATGATAAATCAAAAAATATTTATAAATATTTTATTTATTGAAAACAATTTAAGGTCACATAATTCAATAAATATTAGTTTTAAAAATATTATAAAATTATATGAAATAACACCAAAAAAACATGATTATAAAAATTCATATGTATGTTTTCCCATGATATTATTTTCGTGACAAGACATATGTGTTCTTAATTTCACCAAAAAGTATATTTTTATAACCAATATAAATTTATATTTTTCTCTAAATTCCAATGTAAAATAACAATTTTTAAAAATTCAATTTTATATACATATTTCTTAAATTTAACATTATTCTCTAGAATAAACTAGTATAATATAATAAAAAAGATAACATTATCCAAAATATCAGTCACTAAATAACATTATAATGGTATGGAAACCCCCTTCATTGATCCAAAACCAACACCATAGTTAATATCACCTTTTGGCATTGATTATCCAGATTATTTCTCTTCATAAATCATACTCTCTATGAATTCACATCCCCATATATTAATCATAATTTCATTATAAAAATAAGTCCCACACAAAAAATATTACACTTGTACACATATATAATGTTTTAATTCGAATAAATCACTGAAAAATAAAATTTCACAACAAATTCACATAAAATTAAATATTCCAAGAATATAATGGTAATAAATATAATAAAACAAATTCAATCACCATTTTTAATTATCAATTTCATTCAAAATCATCAATGAAAATAAAATTCTAATATCCATATAAATTCATCTTTCGGAAAAATATCAATTCAGTGTAATGTCATGAATTTAGAAAAACTATTATGTTTTATTAAAAAATAAATCAAAATAAATCAAAAAACTATATGGTATTATCTAATATCATAATATTTAATGGAGATATCTAGTAGATGTGTAAATTGTTATTAATATAAAATTTCATTATATGAATATTACAAAACATGATATAAGATCCCAAATTTTTATTGAGTTGTCTTGGGCTTGTTTTCAAGTACACTTCTATTAATTTTTGATTAAATTTTGTTTTGGTTATGTATTGAGTTATTTTTTGGTCAAATTATGAGAAAAATGGCAGAAAAAGGTTGTGCATGGTTGGTGAACAGTAAGGGAAAATTGTGCTCCCTATCTAAGATAATTGTTAAAACTAGGAAAATGATATCTTTATGGTAGGAGCATAGTTTGAAAAATCATGATCCCTAAAATAAAAGAAGCATGTTTTAAGAACATAGTGAGGGAAACCTATTAATCCCAGCCTAGCTAACCGTCTGCATGAACTAATTAATTATAATAAATAATTTTATAATTCACAAAACCCCTAAAACACTTCTATTTTAACCCCAATTAAACCATAGGTCCCATTTCACATTTTTATTGCTTTCCAACTAAATTACATTACCTACCAACCACTATTATTTATGAATCGAAGATGATATTGAAATTTTGATCCTCTCCCATTTATTGAATCCTCCACCAATTCTTCTCTCATGCTTCCACCATTCCATCTTCTTTCTTTTAGCAGTGTAATCCATTTTTATTGAAATATTTATATCTGTTTTGTGAGATAAAGATATATAATTCTAGATATAGATCTATATTTTCATGATATTGATTTATTATTGTTGATTTAGTGTATTGATATTTGGATATGGATCAACATCCTTCAGTTGTTCATTTTTTTGGATTTCAATTGGGTGATTATCCATAAGTGAATTGAGGAAGTAGATCAAATCTTATATTCCCATAGTAGAGAATTTATACGTGTATTCCGATTATAGAATTTCTAGTGTTATTTTATAATTTAAACTCACAAACATGGTCAATTAATGTGTCTAATTGATTAATTTATGTATTGTGGAAATAGATAATTAATTAGACAATTAATTTTGATATTTATGATCAGTCCAATTAGATAAATAATTGGGGGATTAATTATGAGATTGAAGGATAATGGTTTAGATAATAAATTGAGGAATTTTCGTGATTTATTAAAGTATATGAATTGAGATGATTAATTATGGGATTAATAATTTGACATTGATATTATAGATTGAAATAATTAGTTTTTGAATTAAAAATGATGAATTGATATTGAAAATGGGACAATTAATTATGGGGATAATTTGGGGAATTGAGTTTGTGAACCCTAATTAATTAGTTTTTAAATAAAATAATGAGTTTGATGACATCACTTATTGGTGAATTAATTAAGGTTAATTATGTGATAAACTAATGTTTTAATTTGAAATGGAATTTATATGAATAATTAATTATTGAATTAATTATGTGTTTAGGAATGGTAACATTTTCATTCATGTATGAATTTAAAAATGGTAACATAGTAATTTAAATGTATGTTTTTTAATGAGAATATGATCATTCCAGGATACAGTAAAAATGATAACATGTTCATCGTAGTGTGTATTTATGATTGGGAACATGGTCATTCAAGTATGCACTAGGGAATGGGAACGTGGTCACTCTATTATGTTTTGCATAGATAGAATCATGGAAATTTAGGTATAAATTAATGAATGGTAAAAAAGGTACCACATGGAATGACATCACATGGGAACACATTAGGATCCAAAATGAGCTGATGTTCGTATTGAGGTATGATATCACCTTTGAATACCTTGGGCTCCAACCTGATCCAATGTACGTATTCATATATGATATTACCAAGGAATAATTTGGGCATTGGCATAATCTGAAGTCATAATTGAGGTGTGGGTATCCTAACAACCTCTGAGTTAATGTGGTTAAGTAAATAATAAAGGATAATATGATAACTGTTTTCCTATGAATTTTACTTATTCTTTTATAAATATGCATACACTATTATCTGTCTATATATTTTCTTAGACACCATTAGTGGTGGCCTACTATTTTTATTCACATGACTAGTAATACTTGATTGGTACTCGAATTGAATTTATGGTTGTAGTACAAGACAATGGAAAGGCCATGGGTTAGATGGCTAATTTGGTGATTGATCTTCAATTAGGGAACCGAACGTGGTTCAAGACATGCTTTGGAGTTCTCTACATATTTAATTTTACCTTTCATTTTTGAAATTGAACATGTTCATTAACATGGAATGTTTTTTTTCTTTAGTTGGATATTGTATTTTCTGTATTTGGTTGCCTTTGGTTATGGGATTTTTTATGGTTATAAATATGCTTTTTCTATTTTTTATTATGTTCTATTATGTATTACTATGATATAATAGGTTATAATCTCCCTATGATCCACTTATGAGACCCTCACTACTAGTTGGAATCCTATGGTGTACAGGGGGAGGCACACATGAGTTCATGTGATTGATTGGATCGGGGCATCAATTTGTTCAACCACGTTCCGGATGTTACAAAGTGGTATCAGAGGAGTTTTCTTCACGTTCACTTTTATCTTAAGACGTGGGGAATGGTTGACAAAAGTCTATTATGAGTCAATTCTTGTGAACTAGCTCGTGCATGGGAGTTTCAATCCCATGTACGGGGGAAACACAAGTACTCAATGTGGGATTTTTGTTGATGTTGTTTGTTGTTACATTTGAATATTATTTAACCTTGTTTGATGCTCTGATTGTGGGATGTTAAAATTGTCATTGAAATTTTCTGATGATTTAATCATGGTGCATAATTTCATCAGAGTTGAGTATACATGCATTATTCTATGAACTCATTATTATTTCGTGACATTAATCATTTCGGGAATAGCTGAGAAAACTATTTTTGGGTATGTGGTTGATCTAAATATATTTTCCATTTATTGTAAAATTAAAATAAAAACGGTGCCTATTCTAAAATTGGAAGTGTTAAATTATGAAATAATGTGAATTATTGAGTGTCTAAATTTGAACCATGATGCGATAATGAGAATTACCTGTGATAACAAAGACACTGGTATATGATGGTTAAGGGGAGTTATAGTGCATCAGTTTTGACAGCATATCAAACATCGGTGTAGATAACTGTGGCTATTATTCCTCATACATATGTTCGATAATGATATTTTATGAGTTCAAATATGTTTTTTTGGTGTTGAAGAGATATTCCACAATGATGATGCAAATTGAGATGATGGAAAGTTATTTTGGTTTTTAATCCTCTACCAGTAGTGGAATCTAAGGTACCAGTAGTTATGGGTGAGGAAGAAGGTGAGATATTCCAAGAGAACATCACTCGCTTCATGTAATTAATGGGAAGAGACATTGGGTGTGCTAGGAAGAGCTTATTAGACTTGACAATAATGTTTTAGTTACTACACCCTCTAACTATTACTGGAGATGGTGGACCTATGGGATTTGAGTTATTGGTTGAGTCCATTGAGACGATACATCACAATTTGAAGACTCGTATTGATGGGAGGGTCAAGGTGGATTCTTATATGTTATGAGGATCTTTGAAGAACTTGTTAGAAGTTTAGGAATATATTGGATAGAATGATAGTATGTTATGGAATTAATTATTTGAGAATTTGTTGGAGGGATTATATCCACAGATTATAAGGTAGGAGAGACCAATGGTGTTCATGTGGATGACTCAGGGGAGCATGTCCGTGATGTAATATGTTTTATGCTTTTCAGATCTGGAATGATTTTCCCCATTAATGGTGGGAGATGAAACAACAACGAAAATATGATTTCAGGATGGATGTATGTGTAAAATTAAGTCTCAAGTTAGCCTATATTGTATAAAGAAGGTTTTTGAGGTTGATGATCATGATATCACAGAGAAGGGGAACCTAAAGGAGGATTCCATTTTAGGACAAGTATATGTTATTGGACGATCATGATGTGAAACTTTAGATATCATGAAGCACCATTTTGGGACCTTTTGCAATCAAGTGGAAAGATGAGTGGTCATATATGAGGGCCAGTTTTATATTTCCTTAATTGAGTGATCGTTCATCAGTGTGGTAGGTTGGTTCATTATATTAGAAACCACCATTAACAACTAGTAGAGTGAAATTCTTACATCTAGATGGGATATATATAGAAGATGTGCATTACATAACGATAGAGAGTAAGTGGGGTGCAGTTAGATAGAGTCTGAGTGTTTGAATGGGATATTATATACCTTATCATACTGGCAGTTATATTTCTACACACCGATATGGTAGAGGTGGTGGATGTGGTACATCAGGTTAAGATATTCCATTTCAGTAGAGTGGTGCAACATTTGGGAGTCTAACTTTATCAAATTGAAGAGGATTTGAAAAAATACACACATTTCATCCTTCATTTTTTGATAATTAGGTTGGATCATATGTAGTGGGAGGTACTATTCTTATAGATTATTCATTATCTATAGCCTTATTTGATATCGGTTCCTCTAATTCTATTATATCTATATAACATGTCAATGGAATGAGATTGGTGGTAGAGTCTTTGAGTAGGGTATTGACTATAGATACACCTTTGGGAGTATGGTCTGGATGCATCTATATATCCAAGGGATCTTCTCTTGATGTAAGGGAGTATCATTTTCTATGGGATCATTATATCCTTGATATGAAATTATTTTTCCTGATAATGGATATTTACTATCTAGTCTCATACCGATCCGACATCAATTTTTACTAGAAGAGTGTGATGTTTATGTCTCCAAAGGGTGTGCATTATATTCATTGTGGGGAATGGGATATCTTTGTAGGATGAGAAGGGCCAATTACTAAGAAACAAAGAGATATCACAACACATGTTTCTAGTATATTGATGAATTATGGATTCAAAAATATTGATATCATTCTCCTTGTGTTAGAGCAATTATAGTATGCTTTTCACGATGTCTTCCTATGGTTGTGACCTAAGAGAGATGGGGAATTCACTATTGATCTCATGTTGGGGGCTGAGATAGTATCTATTCCACCATAAATAATATAAAGACCTGACATTAATACATTACATATTATTGAATTTTAGTCAATAACTATCTATATTTCCTATTTAGGATCTTTTAAAGTCTATATTTTTTTAGAATTGGGACACAGAACATACGTAACATTCCATATTCATGTAGAGAAGATACCACAAAACAATATTCATTTCATCAAAAATATAAAATACTTCAAATAAAACATTTTTTATTGTAAAATCATCAAAACACTTAACTTGGATTCCATCATTGTCTTAGAAAGCCTTATAACCTCTGAAAATAATTTAAGAACATGGTATGAGCACAAAAATCACATCAAGGGATATAAAAATATGTAAATAAAACCTTAGTCCATGAATACGTTTAACATATAAATTCATTTTAAAAAAACATAATTGTTATTCATATAAACATACTTTGTGAAACATGAGATTTACATGGGATTTCTACAAAACATAAAGAACATAAATAAAACCATAAAAGTATCTTGGGGAATTACTTACATAATCTTGTAAACCTCTCAACTACATTATAATTTGTAACCATCATGACTACATTACAATTAGTGTAACAATCATTGTTACAATTGGAGTAACCATACGACCAAAATCATACTTACATAATACCAATGCATTGGTGAGAGATATAGGTCATACCCTTAATCATAAATAATTCCCAAGAACCTGAACGCAATCATACAACAGGAATAATTGCATATAAACAATTATTTTGAATTTTTTAAAACAAAATATTAAAAGTTGTAATTAAAAATAATGCCTTTTATAAATATCATATATTTGATGTGATAATTAAAAGAGTGGATGGAATATGTATATAAACTGTAAACATATAGAATTCAACAAAATAATAACAAAATTAAACACACATACAATTTTAATACCACCAAAATAATGATGTATAATGTTAACCCAATAAATGGAAATTGGGTTAGGAAATCCCTTGCCTTAGGTTTGTCTTACTTAAATCTTATTTAAACCAACTCTTGATCTCTTCTACTTGATATCCTCCTAGGGAATTTGGATTTGGCCTTTTTAGCGAGACAAAGATATCTAGGATGTGTGTAATATCCCTGGAGATGGGATTTGATATAACTAAAACAATTATTAAGGCTTGAGAGGTGTGATAGGGGGAGGGTAATGAGGGTTGTATTTATAATATAGGAGAGGATAAATTTAACATTATTTTAATCATTATTATAATTTTGTTTTTAAGTCCCTGAATAGTCTTGATTCATGTGATAAAAAATAGTAATAATTGCATTTCATTTCGACCCAAGTGGGCTTAAATCAACCTTTCATAACCAATGATGTAGTAAAACAAGTATATAACATTTATCGGAATTTATTTTATTTTACAAATTATCCAAAGTTTAAGAATTTCAAAAAAATTACAAAAAATCACTCTAACCATTTTTGATGAGTATAATTCAAATATGAACTTCTTTTTTTGAAAATAATTTTCAAAATATTATTAATTAAATTTTTAATTAAAAAATAATTTATTCACTATTTAAAATTTTTAAACTATAACTAATCTTATATCACATTTAAATATTAATCAAGATGCCATCATCTTAATCCATTAATAAAATAAAATAATAATACAATTTACTATTAATTTGTTCCATATTACAATTTTTAGGGTATGTTACTTTTCACAAAAAACATGTCGATTCTATCAGACTCCAAATAACATACTGATCACAACAATAGATGACCATTTTTTTGAAATTCAAAACATAAAAGAATCAAAATTAGGTTTAAAGGATAGTCAAAACTATCTACTTGGAACTAAATTTCATGAATTAAAATTTATTTTTTAAAACCATTGGGTGTTAAATTATACCCATCTTCTAGAAATTTTGCCCTCATAATTTTATTTACTTACTAAACAAGTGAGGGTGCATTTCCCTCATATCATTTTTATATTCCCCTAATGCTTCTACAACAATATGGTTTCTCCAAAAAAACCTTTTCTTGGTGGATTACCTTATTCTACAATACTTTGTCCCTTCGATCAAGAATCTAAAGTAGTTTCTCCTTATAAAAAAGGTTCTCTTACAGCTAAACTTCTTCTGGGCTCACAACATGAGTTGAATCTGGAACATACTTTATCAACATTGAAACAAGAAAAACATTGTGTACTTAAATAAACTTAGTGGAAAAGCTACTCAGTAGGTGACTAGTCCAACTTTCTCTAGGATATCATAAGGTCCAGTGAACCATGGATTTATCTTTCCATTCTTAACAAAATTCATAACACTATTCCATAGTGAGATTCTAAAAAAACATGATCACTTACCTAAAAAAAAAGAATTTCCCCTATTGTCTACATAATTATATATCTGATTTGAGATGTCCACATGTGTTTATGGGTCATATTAACTTTCAAATACACTTCCTATACTAATTTTGGTCCCATCAACTTCCTTTACCTGACATTATCCCAAAAACATGGTGTTCAACAATGCTTCCCATCCAATTCCTTGAATTGTGCCATCTCTATAATTGAATAAAAAATGTTATTATAAGAAAACTAAAGTAAATAAATCTATTGATCCCAAATTACTTTGTAGTCCCTTGAATAAGTTGTAAGAATAACCTCCAAAGTATGAATCGTTCATTACTTCTACCCATCATATTGAGGATAAAAAGATGTACTGAAATTTAATTTTGTTCCCAATGACTTCTAAATTCCCTTACAAAATACATAAGTGAACTTGGTATCCTATTCAGATACAATGGAAAGAGGAACTCCATGTAAAATGATAATATCATTGATGTACAATTGAGAAAACTGATCCAAATTCATTGTATCTCCAATAGGGATAAAATTTTCAGATTTATTCACTCATTCAACAGTAATCCATATTGCATTGAGACCCCGAGAAGAATTTTGTATTACCTAAATGAAGTCCAGGGATATATGAACCCATTTCCACTCTAGCACAGATATGGATGATTCATCCCCTTCGAAAACTAGCACTCTTCTTTAACCTATTGACTTGCTAATCATTTCATAGTAAATTCTGCAATATCCCATTTAAATCCATCCCACTTATAATAATCCCTATGTTATCTATATATATTAGTACTACCAAGAAACACTACAAATGGGAACTATGAGCTTCAAACAATAATTATTTCTTCAACTGGGAATCACAGGGCACATACAATGTTTTATCAAATCTTAAAACATAATATTTATCAAGGTCAAATTCTTGAAACATACTTATTTTAACCAATTATACATTTTTTGAAGCTCAAAATATTCCTTATTCACATTCATAACTCTATCTAATAATGATGAATATACTGAAACCTAAGAAAAATGGAGGTATTTCATTCACCAACAACTTCAAAGAAAAAATTCATCAAATCATTAATCAAGGGATATTGTTCCAAATGTAACATGATTAATGACGATTGATGTTTTCGACTAAATTCATCTTCCACATTGTCTGATTTTCACGGATGGTAATTGATTGTGAAATCATAATACATTATCTATTCAAGACATCTTATCTACATCGTGTTTAATTCCTTTTATGTGAATATGTAGTTTCACACATTTATGGTCACAATATAACTTACACTAGGCTTTTTTAATAAATGATGCATACCAATTTTCAAAACAAAAACCAAAGATATAAATCCAAAATCATATCTTGGATAATTTAACTCATGAAGTTTTAGTTTTCTTGAAGCATAAAAATTTACCAAATCATTATTCATCAGAACACAACCATGTCACTTCAATGAAGCATCGTTGTAAATGATAATCTCACCATTTCGGGAAGGCAAGGTCAAAACTGGAGCATTCACCAATCTCTTCTTCAATTCATGAAAAAACACATCACATTATTCTGTCCAAATAAATGTAAGACCATTTTACGTTAACTTAGTGAGAAGGATATATGACAATGTAATGTTTTTAGCAAACCAATGGTAATAACCTGCTAATCCTATAAAGAAAGAAATAATTGTATCATTTTATGTTCTTTTACATTCATCAAACTCATTTTTTTGGAAGTATCAAGTGTTATTCCATCCTTATTCACAATGTTCCCATGAAAAAAATCTCTTGCAACAAAAAATCACAGTTTCAGAATTTTCCATTATTTTTATTTTAATTTAATGTTTTCATAACTACCTTTTGTTGTTTTCCATGCTCCACTTTACTCATAGAAATTAAAATAATGTCATCAATAAACACAATCCAAAACATATCAATTAACAAATGAAATATTATATTCATGAGATCTATGAATAAAATAGGTGCATCATTAAACCCAAATGGCATAAAAAATCAAAATGCCCATATCTAGTACGGAGAGATTTTTTGGATTCCATCCTCTCTCTCCTTCAGCTGATGGTCTCTGGATATGATGAAAATCATGGAAAAATACTGAGCTCCTTGGAGTAGATCAAACAAGTCATCGATATGAGGCAAATGATAATTTTTTTTAATAGTGACATTATTCAAGGCTCTATATTCAATGAAAATTCTCAGGGAACCATCTTTCTTTTCAATGAACAAAATAGGATCACCCAATGGTGAGGTTCTAGGATGAATAAAGCCTTTATAAAAAAATCATGCAATAGATTTTTCAATTCATGTAGTTATATTTGATCCATTTGATATGGGGGTTTGGAAATTGGATTATCATTAGATAATAAGTCAATTATGAATTCGAATTCTTGATCAGATATGACACTAGGTAACTAATCAGGAAAACATCAAGGTATTCATTTACCACTAGCACATTGTTAATATGAACAATTCCCTTGTTTTTAACAATATCATCAAGATAACTTTCACTTATATATTTCAATATTTTTCCATATTACTAATATGTAATCAATTGTATGGGTTCATTCTTGTATAAAAACTGAAACTCAATCTGGAAAACAACTTCTTTAGCTCTACATTCCACTATAGCATGATAAACAGAATGCCAATCTATTCCCATATAAACAACGACCTATAATAATGGATAAACAACAAGTATTGTAAGAAAATACTTTCCATAGACCATAATAGAAATATTCTTGTAAATCATATTCACTTTAATATTTATCCTTTTTGTTTTAATAATATATTCTAGTCTTATTTTTTGAGTTGATATTTCCAATTTACGAGAAACTTTCTTATAAATAATGGAATGTTTTGACCACATATCAAAAAAAACATTATCCAAATCCGAGTAAATAGAAAAGGTACCTACAACAACACCATTGGATGGCCCAAAATCTAATGACGTAGTTGAAAAAGAATCTCACTACACCTTTCAACATATTTTATAGCTTCATTACATCATTCAGATCTTTTTTGTGTGTAGGAATTTTCACAATGACCCATCTCTCCACATTTAAAACACTTAATAGTTTGATTATCAGGATTAGTCTTAGGATCATTTTCATTACAATCACTAACCATTTATTAAAACTTACAACATTTAAAACACTTCCTAGTTTGGGTAAGGCATTCCCTAGGGTTATTTTTTCCACACATTTCACTAACTGGAAACTATAATTTATTATCATCAGATTTATTTGGTTCTTTTTTACCCATTGATTTCCATCAATACCTCATATTCTCCTTGTTTTTAATGTGCAAGTGATCATCATAAAACTCCATCTCTACCCTCTCAGCACATAGAAAAAGTTTTTAATAGCTTTTGAATTCATGGTATTCCAATTCCCTTCGATACATTGGCTTTAATCTTATGTAAAAACAGATGATTTTGCTAACAATATCCAGAATAGTATTTAGAGCATACCTCACCAGTTGGGTGAAATTTACTTCATATACAACTACATAATCCTAATCAATTTTCATAAATTCAAGTAATTTATTCTATATCCTAAGACGCACCACTTAAGGAAAATATTTTTCAAAAAAATGCTTTTAAATTTATCCCACACTTGTGGAGAAATCTCCTCTCTATCCCTAATATTTTTGACTATTGAACAATGCTAATCAGTTTCAACTTTAAAATGATAAAAGTAAAGACTTAACGTTTGATTATATGAACATCTGATAACAAAAAATATCATTTCAAGGGATTTAATCCATCATTCAGTTGTACGAGGTCAGAAGATCCACTCCATGCTCGAGGGTGTTGCCTCATAAAATGTTCCACTATTTTCACGTTCCACTATGGATGATCTGGTTGTTCTATTGAATGGATTCCAAAAAAAAATTATTGACTATTTTATCTGATCCATTATGATCCCAAACTACTATTTTCCAATCCCTACCATTCGGGGTTTTAGGTTCGGAAGGATATCATTATGTTGGTGCCTCTCATTTTCAGCTTCCCTATTTCTTCATTGAAAAAATGTTCTTAACAAACATATATCAGTCAACGAAACACGTCAATATTTAAATTATATATCATTTTAAATTAACAATAATGTAGAATTAATTAATAGTATCGTATTAACATCGTCATAACTACTAAATTTATCAAAACCATCCTTTATTACCAACTATAACCACCAAACATTATTACATTACATAATCAAGAATTTCTATCAAGAACTAACTTTATATCATATTGAGGATCAATTCATGTTTAGTGTATTAGAGAATTGAGATACAATACATGTAAAACATTCCACATTCATATGGATTAGATACCAAAAAAATAGTATCCATTTCTTCCAAAATATAATACATTTCAAAGAAAACATTATTTCTTTGAAAAATCATCATGACATTTAACTGGGATTTCTTCTTTTCCTTACACATCCTTATATCCTATGAAAATCATTTAAAAACATGAGATGAGTACAAAAACCACAGTAAGGGATATAAAAATAAGTAACGATGACATTAGTCCAGGAATACATGTAATTTATGATATCATTTAAAAAAATCACTTGTTACCCATATAAATGTTCCATTTCAATTTTGATATTTCCATGAGATTTAAAAAAAAACGTATAAAACATAAATAGAACCATAAAGGTATATTTGGGGATTTACATACATAATATTGTGTACCTCTCGGCAACCTTATAATGTGTAACCCTAACAGCTACCTTACAACTTATGTACCATCGTTGTTACACTTTGAGTAACTATATAGACGACTACAAACTTACACATTCCCATTGCATTCAAGGGAGATATAGGTCCCACCTTTATTCATAAACAATTCCCAAGAATCAAAACATAATAATACCACCTAAAAAATTTCATAAAAACATTTATTTTGAATTTCATAAAGAAAAACATTAAAATAGGTTTTTAAAAATAAATACTTTTATAAATAACTTATAATTGAATTGAGACTTGATAGAGTATATAGAATATGTATTTACACTGTATATAACCATAATTCAAAAAAATATAAAAAATGATTCTCCCAAAAAATGTTAATACAATATAAACAATGAATTAGAATGTTAACCCAAATAATGGAATCAGGTTATGAATTTCTTTACATTGGTTTTTTATTACTTCAAACTCATTTAATCTTCCTCTTGATCTCTTCTCTTTGAGATCTGACTTAAAGCCTTTGGTTTTGGCCTTTTTAGGAGACCAGAAACTCTATGACGCAGGGGAGAGCCTTTGGGGGGGATTTGGTATAACATATACAATTAAAAAGGCTTGAGAGGTGTTAGAGGAATATGGGGATGAGTGTGGTATTTAAATTGGATGAGAAGAAATATTTTACATTATTTTAATCATTATTATAATATTCTTGCAGGATACTACGACTAAATTTAATTTTTGTTAACCAAAATAGTAATAACTGCTTGTGATTTCGAACCAAGTGGGTTTGCATGATCCTTGCATCACCTATGATGTAGTAAAACAATGTTTTAACATATATCAGAATTTATTGCGTTTTCCTATTCAACAAAAATTCAATAATTTCAGATAAATTCCAATAAATAACCCTAAGCATTTTTAGATATTTAAAATTCAAAAATGAACACCATTTTTTTAAAATAATTTTTTAAATATAATTAATTTAATTTTTAAATAAAATTATAATTTATTCAAAAATAATCTATTTAAACTATAAATGCTTTTATTACACACTAAAAAATTATTCAAGATGATATTATTTTAAAACCTTATGAAAATAAAATAATAATAAAATTTATTTTTCATTAGGTTCATATTACTATTAATATTTATACTAATTAGGGTATGTTATTATTCACCAAAATTAGTTGGTTCTATCTGATTCCAAATAACATACTCATCATAACCGTATATGACAATTTTTTGAAATTCATAATGTAGAAGTTGAAAATTTATTTTTAAATGCTAGTTATAAAAATCTAATTATACCAAAGCATCAACAATTTAAAATTTTTAAAACCATGTGGTGTCACACATGATAGACCCAAAATAGATTCTAGAACTCATGACTCAATGGGATTGGTTTGAGTATAAATGATTTATCCATCCAAGTATGTCATCTTGGTGATCACTTGTGTTGTTTGAAATGAATGATGATAAGTGTTTGTGCATGTGTGTAGATTAAAGGAAGATGAAAATGATTGCTGTAATGATCCTATATTCTCTTCCATGCATCGATGATCAATTTTATCAGTTGAGAGGAGGTTGTGTGTTCTTGAATATTTACTTTAGATCAGAGCTTCATCAAGTGTGATTTCGAACATCTAATATACCAAGGGCTAATTTCAGAACTCGTTATGGACTTTATGAGTTCTCCATAATTCCATTTTGGTTGAATAATACACTTGTATATATTATGGCCTTGATGAAAAAATATTCCATAAGTTAATTTTTTATTGATTAGGTACACTTATTGGGACACACCATCTTGGAGTAAGGTGTTTCAGTGGAACCAGAGAAGGTTTAGGTAGTGATTTCTTGGGAGAATCCGAAAAATGCATTCAATACATATATATTTCTCGGGTTATCTAGATATTATCAAAGACTTAAACCAAGGATTTTAACATTTGGAACCAACACTTATGGACTTATTAAAAAATGGGATACCATTAGGTTGGTCCGAGGCATATGAGAAGTAATTCTAGGAGTTAAAGAGTTGTTTGAAATTGATAAAATTTTTGATCATACCTATGCTTGGTGAGGATTTCACAATGCATTGTGGTGATTTTGGAATAGTTCTTCATGCTATGTTGGTGCATGGAGATTTTGTCATGGCGTATTGGTCCGGGTAGATGAGGGCACTTGATTGGAACTACCCTTAGCAAGAACTCGATCAATGAGCAGTGGTTTATGATCTAAAGTGTTTGTGGAATTATCTATTGATTGATAATATCACTATGTATACAGATCAAAATAACTTATGTTATATATTCCTATCATAATATTTGATATGAGGTAGTGGATATGGGTTGAGAATAAGGATTAATTTTTTTAGAATGAATATAGTCATGGTAAATGAAACATTATTTCCGATTCTTTGAGTTGGAAAAATCTTTCTCAGGTAATTCGGGTGTGTAGTGCCTAGTGGAAGATGATGACAATTCTATATGAGATGAATGTAGTGGTTCAGGATATTGATTATTAGATGAGTGTGGTATCATTTGTAGTAGAGTCTATACCTTTGTAATGGATCAGAGACAAGTAGTGTGAGGATCAAAAATGATTTACCTTGAGGAAAATCCTTGAATTTGGGAGTCACCATTCGATTTTATCATAGTTAAGGATGAATTAATCTATGTTAGGAGTTGGGTTGTTGTGCTTATAATCATTCAAGAAATGATCATAAAATAATTTCATGATATTAATTTGGAGGTACATCTTGGTGTGAAAATAATTATCATGACCTATAACAATAGTTTCAGTGGCCTGGAATGAAAAATAAGATAGTATGGTTTATGAAACTATGAAACACCTATCAACAGGTGAAAGAAAATAATCAACAACCGATATTTTTCCTATAGTTATTTCCCATAATATGGTAGAAGTGGGATGAAATGACAATGGATGTGGGGGTCGGTCTCTTAGAGATTCCATGGAATAATTCCACAATCGAGGTTTTTTTGGATCTACTAGTGAAACTAGTGAATTTCATTACTATATGGTAGTCTTTCTCCATAGAGTAGCATGGATATTTGTATGTTCGAGACATTTTCCATCTACTCATGGTGCCAAAGACTACGGTATTAGATTGTTACTCACATTTAACTCATGCATCTGGAAGGAATTTCAGAAAGTACTTGGTACATAAGTATTATTGAGTATGGAATCCCACCCATAGACATAGGGGAAGTTAGAGAATACTATATAAGTGTTTGATTATATGTTGTAGGCATGTGTTTTTGAATTCATTGTGTCTTGGGAAAGCCCATGGATTTAGTGGAATTTTCCTATAATGATAGTTATTAGGAAACAATACAGATAGAACCATACAAGGAAGATTATTGTAGGCTTTGCAGATCACCGCTATGCTGGATGGAGGCTGGTGAGTCAGAGTTATTGGGACTAAATCATTTGTAAGAGATTTCGAAGCAGATTTAACTGATTTAGAAATGTTTTGAAGTGGATCAAAGTAGGAAAAAATCTATTTTATTAAATATGGAGTTTACACCTAGAGTTTATAGAGGGATAATCATGTATTTATTTAGGTGTTTCCATAGATGGGTCACCATAGGATACAGATGTTGGGAATGTTAGCTCCCAAGAATGTTGGACCATTTGAGGTACTAGAGAGATTAGATCTGATGGTATAACGATTATCCCATCCTTCCAAATATATTTCTATGAATGACATTTTACATGTATCAAATGTACAATGGTATCACCCTAACCCATTCCATGAGATCAATGTTGACGATTATGATCTTTAGATAGATGTGTCCTTTGAGGATCATATGATACATGTGTTAGATCCATGTGAGACTATTTAGTTGGGAATGATTGTGTTGATACTACATGTATTGTTGAATCATGGGTGTATGTAGGAGACAGAGGAAGGGGTATTAGATATGGGGCCCCAATGTCCCTAACTTTTTTACTGGTAATCATAGAGAAGCTTGGGGGTGAATCTCGAGGATGATATATTATAAAGTGAGGAGATTTTAAGATCGATACCTTTTTTGGGTTTGTCTTAGACTCATTTTCAGGTACTCTTCTATTCCTTTTTGTGTGATTTATTTTTAGTTTTTACTTCAGGTTTGATTGGGAGAAATTTTGATAAAAAAGTAAGAAAAAGTGTTGTTCAAGGTTGTTGCGTGAAAAGGTAAAACTTTTCACCCCATCCCATAAAACCATGTAATATGAGAAAGAGGGTATCCATATGATTGGGTAATGGTATGGAACACCATTCACCCTCTTAGAAGTAACCCTACACCAAAAAAATAAATGGTGAAGAGTTTAGGCACATGATTCTGGAAAACCATGTTCCCCGAACAAGAAAACCTTGTGTGGGAATTGATTAAGACCAAGAATTAATTTCTAAATTCCCCAAACAATGAAAACTCACCTATTTGGATCCCAATTAAACCATAGGTATTATTTTACATTTTTGGATCTCTTATAATAAAATCAAATCCTTCCTAAAAACTATTATTTGTGAATAAAATCCCAAATCGAAGGTCTTATCCTCTCCCGGTTAGTGAATCCCCTGCCGGTTTATCTCTCACGATTCCCTCATTCTTTATTCAGTCAATTGGTGATGTAATCCATGATTATGGATAGATCTATATCTATTATGTGAGATATAAATCTATCATTCTATATCTAGAACATTATATACATAATCTAGATCCCTTTATTCAAGATTTAAGGTTTTGAGATTCAAAAATAGATCTACGTTGTTGGGGCACTCAATATTTGGGGACTTCCATTTTCCAATTATCCATAATATAATTGAGTTTGGTGGCCTATTATTCAATTGTAATAGTCATGATATGAAAAGGTGCATGAAAATTGTATAATTTGTAGTGTTCTTTAATGATTTGAATTCCCAAATTATGTTAATTAATGTGTCCAGTTTTTTATTTGATGTATTATAGAAATAAATAATTAATTGGACAATTAATTATAAGATTTAGAAGATAAAAAATTATATAATTAATTTAGATATTAATTATAAGATTTAGGGATCAAGATATAGATAATTATTTGGGGACAAAATTATGAGATATCAAATTTAAATTAATTGATATAATTGATTATGGGATTAATTAAGAGATATTGATATTATTGATTCAGATAATTACTTGTGGAATTAATTATGATGAATTGATATTGTGAATGAGATAATTAATAGTGGGATTAATAATGGGAATTGAGTTTCTAAATCAATATTAATTTATTGTTAAACTAATTAATGATTTTGATGACTTAATGAATTAGTGAATTATTTAAGGGTAATTATTTTAGAAACTAATTATTGAAATAGTAATGGAATTTAGGTAAGTAATAAATTTCTAAAATAATTATATACTTATGAATGGTATCACGGTCATTCAATTATGAAGTAATGTATTGGAATATGGTCATACAAATGTGTGTTTATGAATTAGAACATAGTCATTCAAGTATAATGTAATTAATGGAAACATGGTAATTATAATGTGTATTTTTGCTTGGGAAGATGTTTGTTCATGTAATAACTAGATAATTTGACCATGTTCATTGTAATATGTGATGTATGGATGGTAACATGGCCATTCATATATGAATTAATGAATGGAAACAATGGGACTCTGAAATATGACCTCACATTGGAAAACATTAGGATCCATAATGGGATGAACTAGGTATTGAGATATGCTAACACCTTTGAGTATTTTATCCTCTGACTTGTATTGAATAAGGTATTAGGTTATCATATTACCTATGAACACTCTGGGATCTTGCTTGACCCAAAGCTATCATTGATGTATGAGTGTCCTCAGTATCCCATGAGTTAATGTGGTTATGTAAATAATTAATGAAAAAGTGATAAGTATTTAATTATGAACTATTCATATTTCTTTATACAACTGTATACACTTTTATTTGACTAAATAATGTTTTTTACACCATTGGTGGCATCCTACTGACCTATAATCACACCATACTCTAGATTCTTGATCAGTACCTGGATAAATGTAATTGTTGAAGTGATGTTTTAGGTTACATACATTGGGTTAGATTTCCAATTTGGCGATGGAGCATGGATGAGGGAAGCCAGCATTGTTTGGGAACTTCTTTGGAGTTATTAGTTTACTATTTTCATTTTTCATTTCAGACACATGATACATACATTTGCATGGAATGGTTTTTATATTAATTTGATAATATATTATCCCTTTTTATTGTCTTTTTTTATGTCCGAAACACCATTTATTAATTAAAGAAACAAAAGTTTACATGAGATGAAAGGATGTGATTTTATTAAAATCTCTTTCAATGAGGTGAAGAAAATCAGCTGGCAGCGCATCCAGCCAAGTCATGTTCTGGTGGACACCATTGTTGGAAAGGGCATCAGCAACAACATTTTCTTCATGGAAGACATGTGTAGTAATGTAGTCAATCTCTTGAAGCGAATTCAAGTAGTTCATCCAACGCGTAGTAAGCGACCAGGCGAGATGAAAAACTCTGTTCCAAATGGCTTGAACAATGGTTGTATAATCACTTTCAATCCACAGTTTACGCCAACCTCTTTACAGCGCAAAATCAACAGCATGTATGACTCCAAGCATCTCGGCTTCAGTGGAAGAGGCAATCCCACACCCACCATAAAAGCAACCATGGCAATGGCCATCAGAATCTCTGAAAATGGCCCCACAACTGGCAGGTCTCGGAATGCCTTTTGAGGCGCTGTAGACATTCACTTTAATCCAACCCGGCATCGAAGGTTGCCCGAAAACATTAAAGGGTGGCTTGATCATCGGGAAAATACCCAGGACACAGATACATTTGAGGATCTCAAAGTCTCCAATATGATTACTGCAACAATATTTTTGAATTGATGGAGATTCATGTATCACAATGAGAATTCAAGCTTTTCCTGCAATTAGACTGAAAGAGTGATTATTATGGATAAGATCATTTCTTACATACCAGATTTCATGTAGGAGTTCATCCACTGCTGCAAGAAAAGTGTTTTTGACTTGCTGAGAGGCTTCATATTTAGTACATTTCTTCAAAAGTAAACATATCTTGTCAGATAAGGACCATGAACAATTAAAAAGATAAAAAATGTAGTTCCATAAAGCCGTGGCCGTAGCACAAGACAAGAAAAGATGATCAAAATCCTCTCTGTGTTGATTACATAAATGACATTTTGAGAAAAGTGGAATGCCATAGGATTGAAGTCGATTTTCAGTGGGAAATCTATTGTGAGAAATACACCAAATAAGGGTGAACCTGTAGGGTTTGATCCAGGTCTTATTAGAGGTACTCACCCATTTATAATTAGGTTCATTGTCATAGAAGTTGTGCATGTAGAATTTTTTTGAGTCAAGTATGCCATTGGGAGAAGGTTCCCAAACAAGGAAGTCCCCAGAAATGGAGAAGGTATAATTTTCAATGATTTGAGCAATGCTGTTGGGGAGATCATGCCTATGAAGTTGCATATCCTCTTTAATTGTGTGGATGGTGTTTATAGGAGTGTTATTAGCATGCTGCATAGAAATTAAAGGATTACCTATCCAGTTGTCACACCATAATTTAATGATGGAGTCAACACTGACCATCCATCTAGAGTTAGCCATAATCTTCTGATAAGAGTTTCTAATAGAGGACCAGATTGAGGAGTTGATGAAAGTAAGATTTCCTTTTAAAAGTTTATTTAAGAATCTATGTTTTAAAAATTCAGATTCATTAGAGTTACTATTAATAAGACGCCAAGTGAATCTCGCTTGCAGGGAATCTTTGAACAAATTTAAATTTGTGATGCCAATGCCTCCATTATCAAGAGGTTTACAACAGGTCTTCCATGGGAAGGGGACATGTTTCCTTTCAAAGATATTTCCCGTCCGGCTGAAATTTTTTATAATGGTATTGATTTTCTTTAAAGTTCCTATAGATCTAGGGTCGGTAATTTACACATGGTTGATTCCTTTAAATCTCTAACAATTTGTAAAAGCACCTAAATTCCAATATATAGATTCAGGAACCTGATATTACCATATATGGATCTACAAGTGATAAATTATGTACAATATATATAAGGAACGATTCTGTGATCAGATAAATCATCAATATCCTCCAATCATTCCTATTGTAAATTATTAACCATTAAGAAAAATCTAAATTTTCATGACCGGGAACCAAATATTTTACTCCACAGACCCCAAATAAATTTAATACCCAAGGAGATTTATAAATAGGTTTTTTTGGGAAGAAAATCATCATAAAAATAAAAAAAGTTTTATATATTTTCCAATAATCATTTTTACCATGGATAGTGAGGAATCCCAAGTTTCTAACAATGTTAAAGATGTTTTTCTTTCTTTATAGGTCACACAGATTGATCTCATGGTGAGTCTGACTTCAAAAATTATTAATTCTATTTTTTACCATTTGAAGTTATCATATGTGGTATAGATATTCATTTATCTCTCCCTAATAATCTAAAACTGTAATTTCAAAATTGGATATATTCAAAAATATTATTGAAAAAGACAATTTTTAATACCCCAACCCCAGTTACCTAGAGTCAGTGAATTATTTTAATACATTGGAATGATTACAAGGAATCATGTCCTGAAGGACTAATCAGTTTAGAAGTCTTGGAAAATAGATTACATACCTAAACGTTACATTTAAAGTTAAAACATAAAACACATCATTGATAGTTATTTGAGAACACCATTATTCCTTTTTTATTTACCCTAAAGGTCAGTCATAATATACTTTTCGCATCTTGGGAAAATAAAACAGAAGAATGGGGTGAGCTTAGATACTCACTAAGGGTAAATAATTTAGCGAAAGCTATAAACTTTTAAGGTCATATGTGTAATAAAAATAACATACTTTTTCAACATAATATTCAACAAAATATAGAAAATTCAAATCAAACATCTCCGTATAAATATGCACATGTGTATTCTATTTCTCTAATAATCACATGTAATAACTTATTTCATAATGAGGGAATGCCAAATGCCAAAAATCATTACCACATAGTCAAGGAGTTGTGCCAAGACTACAAAAAAACATCTTGTCAGTGCCTTGTGCCAAGATACTATTTTGTCTCATGAGACCTACCAATTCATCAAGGAGCTATTGCAAGCTCCAACCATCACTTACTAATTCCACTACATTCCACATATGAAAAAGTTGAAATATAACATAAACATTCGTATTAAAACTAGTATACAAAATGTCGATACATTAACTATAAACCATGAATGGTATAAAAATATAACATTCACAATCACACATATCATAACTCATTCTATACAATAAAGACAATTATATTATAATAAATCAACCTCAATCAATAATAATATCTTTTAAAGGATGCTGGCATAGTTGAAAATGAGCAGCAATACTTTTTGAGAAAAATATCCCTTTTTGTGAAATCATTTAAAAGTCACATAGTTATAAAAGAATTAATTTAAAAGAGATTTTTTAATCCATGTGTCACATTACACATGGAAAATTCTAAAAAGAATTATAATTTCAAAACATTCATGCACACATAAATAAATCTTTAAAATCATTTTGTAAACATGGACATTAATTACAAGGATTTAGAAAGATAAATCTTTAAAACATTTAAAATGATGATCTATTTAAATGGGCCCTCCCCAAAAACCTTAAAAGATTCCTTTTGATTTTTTTTTATGAAATATATGTATTGATGATAAATATATCCATGTAAATAATCACACATAAAAAATCTCAGATAATAATGAGATTGAGGAAATAATGGTTACCTTTTAAATTGCATTGGTTGAGGGTATGTTTAAACTCTTGTATAATGACCAAAGTATATTATTAAATTATACCAAAACCATATTAAAATTTATTATATCATACATGATTCATTTATGACCTTATAATACCTATTTAATAATGATTTCCATGTTAAATTAACATTTTGGGTAATAATCGCTTTCTTTATCATACGTGTTTTAACTTGTTATTCTTGATCATATCATTTATATCATGATTCAAATACTTCTAGAATATAAAAATTGATTTATATATGATATATATTTCAAAAATAAGTATTTATAATAGATAGATACTGAATGGGAAGGCACCATTTATGGAGACGATAGGTCGTACGTACGCAGAAACATTGTTTCCATTTTCATATCATATTGAATGGATGTAAGTGAATAAGATATATGTATGTACATACATACATATATACATACATACATACATACATACATACATACATAAATACATAAATAAATACATATATACCTATATATATAAATATCCATAAGCATTATTATGTCATATATAACATAATTATTAATAATACATATTTTTATAATCATTGTTGATCAGTGAACGTGATAATGAATCTCAACGCATTGTGGAGAGGGTAATCCATACGTACGCATGAAGAAAAATATCATTATATTGATGGTGAAATTGCATGTACTTGGATGGTATATAATATATAAATAATCACTAACATGTTATATTTATTATTTACATCAGTTATTTTCATTACTATACCCACACAAATAATGATGTGTTTGAATAACAAACAACACCACGATGTGGAGACGGTAAACCGTACGTACGAATGTTTGGTGACTTTGTCATTTATATTATGTATAGAATAAAGAATACAGTAGTAACATATTTATAGTAACATAACAGTATATTTAAGATACTGGAGTTATTATTTTAGAGTGGAAACATCAACTAATGAGGAAGTGGAAGTAGAAAATTACTTGATAGAGGGTGGTTAAATTATTACCTCTTCTTCGAGTGTTTCCTTTTTAGTTGATCAAAAGGAAACCATACAATAAATTTGTGATCAAAATAAGACCAATTGGTTGATGTGATGGAAATTTGGAGGATATTTGGGCAGGGTTTGGCTGATCCAAATGGCTTTGGAGGTTTGATTTTGTGAGAAGGGGAAGTGCCCTTTTATAACAGAGGTTAGGGGATCCTTAAAAAATGATAGAAATATTATTTTATAATCAAATAAATTTTCAATTCTAATGGATCTAAAATTCTTTTTTTAGAGTCTATGATGGGTATGGATCAAAAAACTCTCAACCAATAGGTTTTAGATAGTTTTGGGTCACCATATTAACCTTATCTTTTTTATTTAACTATGTTAAATAGTTTAACTTTTACCATATATTCTTTTATTATTATAATAATTGGTTAATAAACATACTTTAAAATGTCAATCAAAACTCAAGTTGTTCATTAATTATATAAATAACATTATATTAGTTCTTTTACATAGCCTTATATATTTTAGACTATTATTTTCTTTTATAATATAATATTTGTTTTCAAAACTCCGATATGTCAATTTTGACAGTATTTAGAATTTTGTTTTTGTGAAAGTCATAAAAACTTGATTACATAGAAAAAAATACATGGAATGAAACCTAACATGTCATATTCACCATTAAAATTAGTTTATATCAAAAAAACATTGTAATTAGATTTATTTTTATATTTATAATACCATTTATTTGATTCTTTCATTAATAATGTAATTTCTGCATCACTAGTGTGTCATAAATAAATTTAATTATATAATGTCTAGAAATTATAAATAAAATAAAATTATATATTAAATATTTTTATATTTATAAATATTATTTATAGTCGAAAATATAACTTATATTACCCCATTTAAAAATTGTTTTACTAAAAAATGTATGTTAATGTCATTTTTGTCTTTACTTTAAATTAATTAATATAACGTGGCATTATCAATCTCAAGTGGCTCCATGGGGTCCTAAAATCGATCCAAGGATCCCCATGGTCGAACATGAATCCTCCAATGGGGATATGATACGTGTTAGTGTACTGTAATATTATTTTAATATTATTTCATTACCCATATTTATCGGATTTACCCTTTCACCATGGTAAATAAAATATCTACCGAAATAATTATTCATAATGTCTAAAAATAAAACTTAACTACATAAAAAATATGTATCTCCTAATTCAAAATATGGAATCCATTATTCCAAATTCAAAACACAGTTCTAGTAGAAATTAATTTAAAATTAATTTCCGTTGTCAAAACCAAAAGCTTGTTGTTATGAAATAATAACTATCAAAAGATTGACACTTGTTTATGTTCAATTTAAATATGAAATTACATCAAATGAACTAAATTGTATTAATTGATAAAAATATAATCTAATTATACTTAAATCCATTCAAATTTATAATTTAACACTATAAATTATTTTGATTAAAAAATATTTTGTAACTTAAATTTTGTATTTTTCACTATTCATCAAAATATGAAAGTTATCAGAAAAGTACAAAAAATTGATCCAAACTAAATTTTTCTATTCCTATTATAAAGATGAATTTATTATTACTATATTTAATTTATAATAGTGTCAAATATTGGAGTTTAAAAAGGGTTCACCATTAAAAGGCATAAAATTGCATTTTTTTTCAAATATACCTCTTTTATTTTAAAAATTGAATTTTTCATATATTATGTCTAATAAACACTAAATATTAATTCAAAATTTATATAGGATATAAAAAAATTAATAATAGTTTATTAATATTCGTAACCACTTTTCTGAATGGCTAGTTCAGTAAGTAGTGGTGCGCTCGATCTTGGTGTTGTGTATAATGCATGTTATTTAAATACTTTGAAGAGATAACATACTATGAAATATTTAGGTGTTACATTCTACCATTATTCTATAAATTGATTCCTCAAAATTTGATTTTTTTTGAAAATAAAATGTTAAAATAGAAAAATACCTTTATGGAAAACCCACATCAGAAATTTGGTTAATAAAATTTAGTCTTAATAAGAGGGAAAGGGAAATGAAAAAGTCACCCCCAAATTTTGATCTTGATTAGGAGAACCTTGGTGGAAATTAGAGACACATAATTTGAGGGAAAATGTAAATATTTATAGGGGTGATTAAGTTTATCAATCACAAACATTTGTAAAATTTGGGGCCTCAAAGCCATCAATATATGATGATTTAAAATATTGTTGGTTAAACAAAACATAAGGTATTAGGATAACACATTTTTTATTTTAAGATCCCATATCTAATGTTTTGGAATTAATTTATTCAAATAATAAGAGGAAAATAATATACATAACAAATAGTGTTTTATCCTTCAACTAATTCCTACAACAAACTCATTGTTCACTCCAAAAGATAGTAGAATTCAAAAATATTCAATTTATACTAATTTTATAGGGTTCCAAAAATAATGAATATATAATTAATTTTTCGGAATATTAAAAAAAACTACATTATACAAACCAGGACATCATGTATGTGAGTGGTAGGTGATCCACCCCGTCACCCTTTATTTGCGGGTTCACGCCTCGCGGCCTTGCAGGACACGACGAGTTGTCGCCTGATCTCCAGGATGACCTATTTATTACAATCCAAAAATAATATTAAGAAATGATTTAAACTTAATAATAGTATCCAATATCAAACATATTCCATTATATCCTTTATAATTACACAAAATACTTCTTTCCAAATTCATATTGGAAAATTTATATGGAAGGTAAACAAAATGAATATTAATTTTTCCACGTAATAACATTTGATTCCCTTCATCATGTTTTCTATTAAAACACGGAAACACCATGAATGAACATAAAACCATATTTATTACATTAATACAACCTTAATCATTATTGAATACTAGATATCATCCTTAAATCCATAAGTGATGTAAACTCTAACCATGATGGAATATATAAATCATTAATCAGTTTCCAGGTATTCAATAATATATAATATAATTAATCCAAATCAATCATATATTATTCCAAAATCACTACCTCAGTATCAAAACCATATTATGGTTTATCATTCTCTCAACCATATATTTTCTCAAAAATTTAACATGTTATTGAGTTAGTTTTCTTGGCTCCACACAATCTCAAGTCCTTAATGAAATAGTATTGTAGTTCAATCATTATATACTCTATAATTATTATAACATTTATAGCATTAATACAATACTCAAATGACATAATACATTAAAAACAACAAAATAACTCAAATATATCATCTTTATCATCGATAGTATCATAACCTGATTATTATCCAATATTAGCATTTGGGGTATACTATGATGATATGTAAATTTATTCGCGTAGTGTCCCAGCTCCTTGAAGATGAAGCATTGAACATTTGAAACCTTTTTATTACCCATGAAATCATGTATATGGTGTCTTTTTTCTCTACACATATAACTAACACACATTCCATTCAATCAATTACAAAGGTGATTCTTTCCACATTTATCACATTTGGGAAAATCCTTCTTTCCCCTCTTCCCTTTATCAATATTTCTCTCTTCCAACCTTTTCTTCTTTTGCTTCTCTTCAAGATCGTAGGAAATAGATAATTCATTACTTATCTTATTAACACATGATATTATCACCTCATATGATGATAATACATGGGAGACTATTTCCCTTCTAAATGATGGCTAAATCCCATGAATTATATGATCCTTCTTAATCTTTTGATCATGCGTATTGCTCGAATTCACATTCATTCTACTAGGAACCATTTATAAACAATGGAATATACTAGGTTAGTTTGTAAATCATAATTCATAATTCCAATATTGTAAAATACCTAAAATAAGTTAAAATTATTTTTCATATAATATATTATCATAAAATATTTTCTATGATGAAGTATTTACTCATAAATCCATTATAATGGCTTGTAATAAAAATGTGAAATATATTAAGCATATCCCCCAAGAGTGTCCTAACCAAGACTGTAACAAGGCCTATTGTCGTGTACCAGGATACCCTGGGTCAACCCAAAACACCTTGTCAGAGTGTTCACTCCTAGGTACATCTGTGCCAAAGCCGCCTCTACCTATTCGTATCCATAAAGTGATGTATTTCATGGAAAATACAGAAATTCTCTATATTACCAATATTCTAGGATGTTCTTCTTTAATAATCCTAAAAAATTATCATAGGATAATCTTCTCAAATCAGAGTTTTTTTAAATACAGATTTTAGAAATTTTACTAAACTTCCTATGATACCACCTGTAACACCCTGACCCCAGTCACCAAGAGTAAGTGCATTATTTTAATACATTGGCATGATTTTAAGGAATCATGTCCTGAAGGACCGATTAGTTTAGTAGTATTGGAAAATAGATTACAAACCCGAACGTTACATTTCAATTTCAAAAATAAAACACATCATAGATAGTTCTTTGAGAAAACCATTATTCCCTTTAGCATAACCCTTCCGGTCAGTCATAATATACTTATTCACATCATGGGAAAATAGAACATAATAAAGGGGTGCGCTCAGATTCCTAGTAAGGGTAAATAATTTAGCAGAAGCAATAAACATTTAAGGTAATATGTGCAATTAAAATAACATCCTTTTTAAACATAATCTTGAATATAATATGGAAATATTATATCAAACATCACCATATAAACTTGCACATGGATATTTCAATAGTTCAATAATCACATGTAATAACTAATTTCATAATGAGGGAATGCCTAATGTCGGACATCATTACCACATTGTCAAGGCCTTGTGTCGAGACTAAAAATAAATTTTTTAAGGCCTTGTGACACGACACTAGTTTGTTTCATGACACCTACCGATGCATCAAAGAACTATTTTAGGATCCACCCATCACTTACTAAGTCGACTACATTACTCGTATGAAAATGTTGAAATATAACATAAACATTCGTATTAAAACTAGCATACGAAATGACAATACATTAACCAAAAACCATGAATGGTATAAAAATTGAACATTCACAGTCACACATATCATAAATCATTCAATACTAAATGGAAGATTTTAAAATAATAAATCAACCTCAATCAAGAATAATATCAAGTAATGGATGATGACATAGTTAAAAATGATCAAAACCTTTTGAGAGAAATATGTCTATTTGTGAAATAATTTAAAAGTCACACATTTATAAAGGAATTAATTTAAAATTTATTATTAAATAAAAGTTTCCCATACATCATTGAATTTTTGGTAAACAATTATCATTTCAAAACATTCATGTACATATAAATAAATCCTTAAAATCATTTTGAAATCATGAACATTAATTAAAAGGATTTAGAAAGATAAATGTTTAAAACATTTAAAATGATGAACTATTTAAATAGACCCTCACCTTAAACATTAAAATATTAATTTTTGAAAACAATTTTATGAAATATGGGTATCAATGATAAATATGTCCCAGTAAATACTTACACATAAACAATCTCCCATAATAATGAGATTGCAAAAATAACTCTTACCTTGCACATTCCTTTGGTCGATGGTACGTTTAACCTCCTATATAATGACCATAGTATGTTATTAAATTATAACAAAACCATATTTATATATATTATATCATAAATGATTCAAGTATGACTTTATACTACCCATTTAATAATTATTTCGACGTTAAATTAAAATTTTGGGTAATTATCGCTTTCTTTATCGTACGTGTTTTAACTGGTTATTTTTGATCGTATAATTTAGATCATGATTTAAATACATATATAATACAAAATTTGATTAATATATCATATATATTGAGAATAAAATATTTATAATATATAGATATTGAAATGGAAGACACCGTTTATGGATACGGTAGGTCGTACATATGCATAAATGATGTTTCCATTTTCATATCATATTGACCGGAAGTAATCGGATAAGAAATATATAAGTACATACATACACATATATATATCCAGTAGAATTATTATGTCATATATTACATACTTATTAATAATATATATTTTAATAATCATCATTGAATGGTGAAGGTGGGAATAAATATCATTGCGTCATGGAGACGGTAATCCGTACGTATGCACGAGCGACAAAATCAATATATTGATGGTGAAATAGTATGTAATTGAATGTTATATAATATATATAGAATCATTAACATGTTATATTTCTTATTTACATAAGTTATACTCATTATTATACCCATCCAAAAAATGATGTCTTTGAATAACATACTACACCACGACATGGAGACGGTCAGTCGTACGTACACATGTATGGTGACTTTGTCATTTATAGGATGGATAGAGTAAATAATATGGTAGTACCATATTTATAGTAACATTTAATATTTTTATTATTCAGGATTTATTATTTTAGAATGGAAACAATAAAGAAAGAGGAAGTGGAAGAATAAAAGAACGCGAAAGAGGGTGGTGAAATTATTACCTCTTCTTCAGGTGTTTACTTTTGAGTTGATCAAAAGAGCTCCTTATGATAGATTTATGATCAAAATAAGGCCTCTAAGATGAAGTGATGTAAATTTGGAGAATATTTGAGTTGGGTTTGTCTGATCCAAATGGATTTGGAGGTGTGATTTTGAAAGAAGGGGAAGTGCCCTTTTATAAGAGAGGTGAGGGGAACCATTGGTAAAGATTGATATATTATTTTATAATAAAATAATTTTCGATTTATAATGGCTCAAAAATGATTTATTTCTTGGTTAAGGAGGGTATGGGTATAAAACTACATACATATAGATTTTAGATATGTTTGTGTCACCATATTAACATGATCTCTTAGATTTAAGTCATAGATTAATATGTTAACTTTTACCATGTATTCTTGTATTATTATAATAATTTGATAATAAGGACACTATAAATTTCCAAGAGAATCTCAAGTGGTTCATTAATGATATACCTATCAATATATATGTTTTTTGGAAGAAAATTTTTTTAGTACTATTATATAATTAAATAATTTAAAATTTATTTTAAAAACTCAATTATGTCATATTGACACTATTTAGTATTTGGTTTTTGTGAAATTCCTAAAAACTTGATTACTTCGAATAAAATACTTTCAATCAACCCTAACATTTCATATTAACCTAGAAAATTCATGTATATAATAAAAACGTTGATATTATTTTTATTTTAATATTTATAATACCATTTATTTGAATCTTTCATTAATATGGTAATTACTCCATCACCAATGTGTCATAAATAAAAGTAATTATTTAATGTCTCAAAATTAAAAATAAAATAAAATTATGAAGGAAATATTTTTATATTTCTAATGAGTATTTATATTTTAATATATAACTTATATAAACCCATTAAAAAATTTACTAAAAGATATACGTTTATGTGATTTTAGTCTTTACTTTAAATTAATTAATATAAAATGTCATTATCACTCTCAAGTGGATGCATGGGGTCCTAAAATAGACCCAAGGAAGACCATGGTAGGACATGTATCATCCAATAGGTTTTGGACACATTTTAGAATAAATTAATATTATTTTAATATTATTTGTTTACCCATATTTACTAGATTTACCCGTTACCATGGTATATAAAATATTTACCGAAGTAATTATTCATAATGTTGTAAAATGAAAGCTACCTATTTAAAAAAAATTACCACCTCATTATAAATTTGAAATCCATTTTTCCAAATTCAAAACACAGATGTGGAATAAATTAATTTAATATTAATTTCTATTGTCAAAATAAAAAAGTGTTTTTAAGAAATAATAACTATAAAAAGATTAACACTAGTTTATGTCCAATTTAAATGTGAAATTACAAAAAATTACCTAAATTATATTAAATGATAAAAATATAATATAATGATACGTAAAAACCATTCAAATGTAAAATTTATCACTATAATTGTTTTCTACTAAAAAAGTTGTTTTTAACTAAAATTTAGTATTTTTTACCATTCATCAAAATATGAAAGTTATCAGAAAAGTACCCAAATTTTATCCAAATTTTTTTATGTACCTATTCAAAAGATGAATTTAATTTCTGTAAATTTAATATATAAAAGTGAAAAATATTTGATTTAAAATGGCTTCCCCATTAAAAGCCATTAAACTGCATTTTTTTGAAAAATACATCTTTTATCATAAAAATTGATTTTTTCTTATATTATGTCTAAGAAACACAAAAGATGAATGTTAAAATTATATAGGATATAAAAAATTTAAAATGTGTTTAATACTATTCATAACCTCTTTTTTTAATGGCATGTTTGGTAACTTGGGGTGTTACACTCTTAGTCATGGGATGTCAGAATTATCCCCACCATCATACATTTCATCACTAAAAAGCATTGAACACTATTCTTAAAAAAATATTCCCATAATCTTTTTTCTAATTCATCACTCTGAAAAGTATCTTCTTAAATAATTTTATACAACTATAGAATTCATACTAAGGGGATATATTGCCCTATGAGACCATTTTTTCATTAACCCATAACCTAATTTTAATTATTTATATATGTTATATGAGGTGAAACAAAACTATCTCCAACCTCAAGACATGATAAAAATCTTGTTCACACTTATTTAATTGATAATGATGAAAATTTATATAAACCTCATATAACATGCTGAAAATTCTTATGGATAAGAATGTTCACTAAGAATCATTATGAATTTTAAGGTCCATTGAAATAATTTTAAATGCATACCAAGTTATCGATGACATTGCATTATTGTAACATTCCAAAGTACATGGAATATAGAATAAGAACACACTTTACATCCATAAATATAATCATAATTGTTTTTCTATATTTTATTACTAAAAATATATTTATGATTAAATTTTTCTAGAACCATATAATCTTAAACCAAACATGGTTCCCAAAGTTTCTTCTCACCTGTCTCATCCCAAAAGATTGATAATTAAAATGGTAAAACATTCAAATCCTAAAATGGTTCCATAAAAATTTTTAATTGATAAATATTTTTTAAAAAATATTATTCGTAAGGAAGTTAATCCCCCGAAGGAATTTGAAAATTGTGCACACAATCCTGATGTATATCATCTAAAAAGCAGAATAATACACTATATTTTTCTATACATCTACTGATGATATTGAAAACTTGTTTTCAAATATATCCCCATATAATTTTAGAGTCACATGTAGAATCTATAAATTAATTGAGAATTTTTATCTGTAATCATTCAGATTTGAATTCCATTTGTTCAAACAATATCCATCATGTATGTCATTTAAAACACAATAACTAATTGTTTTTTGTGTTGTAAATAAGTTAACATTATTTTTATTTCATACTTTGTATCCTTAACACGATCATTAATCAATAATGAGCTCAACAATATGGTCATAATCTATAGAAGTATACTCACATTTCCATGATGAAACTGATAAGTGATAGAATATCCTAATTGTTCATCGACGCGTTACATTTACATTCTAGAGAATCAAAAAATATATTTTTTTTGAAAAAATTTATATTCATATCAGATCTAAAAGAGAATATTTTTGTAACCATGATACAATTTAAAATATATTGGATATACTTCCTATCTCGAATGGTGAATAATTTTTTATATCCCCCTTATCTCTATAAGAACTAGCATCTATCCTCTGCAATAATGCAAAAGATTACAAAAACTAAATAAGGATTGATGGTATCCCCAATAATTATTTCCCGCCACATACTTATACACTCGTCATCATTCAATTTACACCATAAAAAAATCCAACAACATGAAAATGAAATGTATGCTAGAGAAAAATACAAAAGTGTTCATTTCTATAAACTCTATTTGAATGTTCTTAAATAAAATCATTAACTTCCACAACTCACATACTTTTTTGACAAAATAAGATTTATATTTTACAGTAGATGAATAATTTGTGATATTTATCATTCAAAATGTATACACAAAATCAAAACCTATTTTTTGAAGACATTGAACCCACATATGTCTTCTTTGATTTATATTGAATATTGAGAAAATATCTTTCAAATTCACATTTTATCTATACACCATGGACATATCATAAAATGTTTAACAAATTTAAGTATTTATATAATTAATATGGACAACTGAATATATGTTTTTCATAGTTTAATTATTCACTTAGTGATTCAACCACATATAACTATACCACAAAAATTCACTCCCATACATGAATACAAGCATCCAACCTAAGCATGAAACATTCATAAATACATCATAACCATATTTTTAATATAGAAACATAAATAATTTTTTTGGTGTAATCCTCAAATTTAATTCCTTAACCACCTCTCATTATTCACCCTATGAAAAGAAAACTTTATCATGAGAGAATCAAATTTTTAAAAATATGGAGGAAATATCTAGTAATTTCCATCAAATCCTAGAATTTTTCTTTAAAATATAATATTAATTCATTCCCAAAAAATAACTATTGTAACTTTATGGGGATAAATAGAAATTATTTTATCTAAAATAATTTGATTAATGAAGATTCAGTTCTGAATCGAAAAATAGAGTTTTAAAAGATAGATTAATTCATATTATCATGAAACGTATAAATAAAACCACTGGTTCTACTAATTTTCTTCATCAAATATTGAATAAATAAGGATATCATCGATAAATACAACAAATAATAAATTTAGGTATTTATCGAAAACCAAAGTCATCAATTCTGTATATACTAAATATGAATTTTTAATTAAAGAATTTAGGACTAATAACATACAATAGATATCAATATATGATGTTCATTTTAATAATATAGATATCCTTTACCTATAAATAATGGTATCATGAATAAATTTCAATCATGGAAAACCAATGAGGACCCTTCAAATCGTCAGATAGATCACCAAATAATGGTAAAGGATATTTTTTTCACTATCACATACCTTCCTTTTAATAGTTAATACTATATGTACTAATTTTTTTCAAATATAAACATCCCATATTTTTATATAAAAATTTAATATATAAAATTATAATCTACTCGATTATAATATAGTATTAATTCCTTTGGAATATAGGTAAATAAAAACTATTTTCATTAGATATCTACATCATCTCCAAATTGGATCTTCAAAAGCAGTATCCTTGTTACACATGTCATACATAAACCCTTCTTTATAAACTGGGTATAGGAATCAAAAATATGTTGACCTCAAATCTACAATAATGGTAAATAATGGTTATATAAATGATCACATAAAAAGACATGTTTCTAACGGATTGAGAAAATTAGTATATCATTTTAAAACTATACTCATCATATCATAGACCACAAACATGAGTCACTGCAAAATGATTGGAAGTTACTTATAAATTTATCTAAAAGTTATCGAAGAACATGTTCCATAGGTTCTTAAAATTAACAAATGATTTATGTTTATAGAATTAACATAATCATGGAAATCACATACTTAGTGAAGAAACACTACCTATACTATAAGAGTGGAATAGGTTCATTCCCCATTCTATAATATCCTTAGTCAAGGTTCACAACCAAGAATATTATAGTTGAATGAATCCCTTACTAAAAATGGTTCACTCCCCCTTCTAGTCCTTATGAAATCCAGACATATCTATTTTTCAAAAATCCATTAGTGTGATGTATAATTCTATTACCAACTATCACATATTGAAAACCATTCATATGTAGGAAATAATTTCATGAAATAGTCATCATACACAAACTATTGTAAAATAAATGGGTTATATAAACATTTAATCATTTAATAATATTATAACACAAGAAAAATAAACATATTTTAGAAATATATCATCATCACAGTCATAAACAATTCATATAAAGATTAAATATGGTATATTTAGATCAAATCCCTAGTAAAGCCTATGTAAATAAAATATAATTATCACACATGACGAAGCCAATTAAAAATGGATTTATATATTTCATGATGAAAATACCTTATTAATGTTGAAATAACTTCTTTAAAATATAAAAAATTACAAAATATTATGTAAAATATTTTATTTGAATATAAAATTAGAAACCTAAACTACCTAAACTATAAGCATTACATTTTTTAGAATCTCTGAGGTAAAAAACTTACATTCATGTCCTGTGTGTTAAAATAAATAATTCAACCATATTTTCAGTAATGGAAAAAAGTGCATCACTCATAAAATTACAAGATGATACAATTAGTACCATTTTTAGAAATTTAATCATGGGTAGATATTAATTCAAAAAATAATAGGATAATTTAAAACCACGCTTTAGACATTTTTATAAAACAAGTATATAGAAAAAATTTATTTTTGAACGAAGAGAGAAATAAAGTTTATTTTCCATAAAACATTATTTCTATATCTTGAGATCTTAAATAGAGTAAAATTAAATGAAAACATTTGACCATCGAAAACATGGTCATAAACAATCTCTATAAACAATAGGATTCTAACATAAATCCATCCCCACATTGGTAATATTCAACTCAATAAATTAAGGAATGGTTAATGATATTAATATCCCTATAATTTACAAGATTGGAATAAAAAACTAAATTCATGTGACATATATACATCAGGAAAAATATATATTATATTTATCACCATCACAATGACCATCCTTAAATGATGTTAATGGAAAATGTTTTATATTACTACATGGATGTGGTAGTCCACACATACACATGCAGGATACATTCACTTCACATTTGATTGAATATAGGTATATATTCATGGTTCCATAATGATAATAAAATTTAATTATATTTATGATATTTCATTTATCATTTAATGAATATTTCCATATACTTATATTATTTATAAGATTAAATAAATTGGAAGAGGTTGGGTACTACGGTTACTTCTCATTATATTGGCATCCTTTAGATCCTTTCTTAATGATCCTTGGGATAGAATTTCAATTAAATATTAACCTATAATATGTGTTTAGAGATGATTATAAGAGATATTGGAAGGGTTTGGATGACTTATATGTATTTAATTGATTTATGGAATAGAAATTATTAATGTCATTTTATATGTGGGGGATGACACTTACAAAGAATTTATTAAATGATTAAAATATAATATATTCATCCTCTAGAAAAATTCATTAAAATGGATAGATATTTAAAGGAGGGAATGTATTATGTAAAAATATGACTATAAAATAGGATGTATACATGTCAAATAAGAAAATATACACTTATTTATAAGTTTACCCACATAGTAAACCTATTTTCACCTTAATCATTGGGAAAATAATTAATGGACTTAAATATTAATTATGAACAATATTTGATGTTACATTATTAAAATATTTGTAAATTTGGAAAAAAAACTTTTTTTCAATTTCTTCAAATGAATAATTTAAAATTGGAATATATTTATTTTAAAATAAACTCACAAAATTCGCTGAAAAACAACATTCATGTAAAAAATAATCCCTTAAGTGTACAAAGTTTCCTTTCAAAAAAAAATTAATTCTACCAAAAAAAATTGGTTGATTTGATATATAATTGAATCCGTGAACATTTAATCCCATTTTTAAGCAAACTGTTAATTTCTAAATTCTTTTAAATAATAGACATTTTTCGATAAAAAATGAAAATTTTCAATATTGATGAAAAAATCGTTGTTTTAAAAAATTATAAAATATTAAATCTTAGTTAATTTTAAAATGTTTCAATAAATCATTATGTCAAGTATATCAAATAAATATTACATTAGTTGAAACAATTTAATTATTTTAATTTATCACAAAAAATTTAAAAATGTTTATTTTTGAAAAAATCTAATTTTTTAATCATTTAAAAAATATACTACAAATATATGTAAATAATTTAAAACCTTTAGCAATATTGTTTGGAAATTATTATATTCCTATTAAAATATCCATTATAATTACTCATTTATAATTCTTTGTTGTGTTGTAGTTCATTTAGGCATAATGTTGTATGTATTGGATATTATCGATGAAAATAAATTTATTAAAATATATGTACATATATATATATATATCATAAGATCATCTAAGAACCTATAACACCATGAGAGGGGATGTGTGAATCAGGATGTTAAATTTTACTTTTTAAGAGATGTATCATATTTCGACATTATTATGAACTTGTTAAATATTTATAATAGTTGTGTGCAGTAAATAAACAGTCACTTGCATAGAGACGACACCACAGTTTTAATATCTTAACTAATTAGGGATATTAAAAGGACCATATTCCAATAGTGTGTTAGTCATACCTAAATAAACTAATGTTCCATTGTTTTTTAGTACATGTTTTCATACATATTCACTTTGTTCAAGTATCACTACTATTCCATGATTATAGGGATAACACATTGCCTCCCTCAGAACACATCTGTTGACTCGGCCACCCACTTGATTTGGGGAATTCATACTCAGTTAAATGAAATTAAGGACTCTTTAGTATATTTTCTTTAATTTCATTGACATTGACTAGAAAAAACACTTATTGTAGCATAGTCCTTAATTGATGCACTTGAATTCACTCATCACGTAAACCATATGTTCCCAAGACTCCATTGTGAATCTCACTACCTTCAAGAAGTACTATTACTTTATGGAACACTATGTCATCATGAAATAACCATTCATCATGAAACTCATTTTTCAAAGATATCTAAGTACCAATAAACATTAATATTGTATTTTATCAACGATCAGGTTCACAATGAATGTCTGATTAATGATGATTTTAGCCTCTGAAAATTTAAACAGATTTATCATTTTCATCAAAACATTTCATGTTATATGATGTGAGAGGAAGCCACATGTTTAAAGGTGTAACCTTTTGGGATTAACACATGCCTACAATAGTATTTTTGTGATCCTAAACAAATAATATCACGAATATCTTGTATTTAGGAAGTTCCAATTAATGTAAACCCATTTGAGAATCTTTCTTGTATTCATAAAGAACAACTTCGACTCATCATGCACTCACAATGATCATAGTACCCTATAATATAACTATATTTCCTTCATGAATTCATAAAGCAATATAACTTCATGGAGCTCAAATGTTTTTGTAACCCATCCATCAAAAAACTAATTACCTTACCATAGTTGCGATGATTTAATACATAAAAACTACCTTCCATGAATCTTGCTTTATTTTCATAATTTTGAGCTGAATTTTTTTTCAAGAACTAGGAAATGATACCACCTTCAATACATTAGTTAACGTTCAGTATAAGATCAAATGCCATGAAAAATACCTAATCATACTAGTGTGGATTTAAAATAAATGAAAACTAGACTTCATTACAATAAATTAAGTTACTTGGTTCTTATAATATGACCCTTCATGTTTGATGGTAATTTGTAAAAAAATAAATACACCTCTAGCATTGACCAGAAACCTGAAATGTGAGATAGAAATTAACCAAAACTCTAACTGTACATAATCAAAAATTAGTTTATAAAAAATATGTGATGCATAAATTGGGTTGTCATGTTTTGGAACACTTAATGATTCCACAACAAAGAATTGAGAATAATTAACTGTTTCTCATCATTTCATAGAATCATAGAATATTTTTTCCTCATAACACCTAATTATTATATTTTCATTCAAGAATTTCAGGGATTTTCACAATCCATCAACTAGTAACCATTTTAGAAATTGAGTTTAACTTCTCCCACCACATTGGAAATAAAACTAATGAACTAGTAATTGTACTTTTATAGCTCAAAACACACTCTCCATAGATCATGCAATCCCTATAAACCTGTATCACATCCACAACAAGATTAAAATAGATACCAAAATTGGTGATAGGGGAAAAATTGTATCCTCATCAAGAACTAGGTGTTGGATTAACAACAAGGTCCAACCAATGTTTCCGGATGACTTAAGCTTTCAATTGATTAGTATGAATATTATCCACTTGATCATTAATTCCAAAATCATCTATCTTGATCACACCTTGCAAAATTATTTCCCTAATGATGTGATATATAATCTAAAAATGGGTTGTAATATAGTTTTGAACCACATTTTTTATAATATTGATGTGCTTTTGTTGTCACTGTGAAGCTCCATCGATTAGTTCATGTCATAACCAATATAAGTTTGTTGTCATTGCTTCCACGCTAGGTGAGTACAAACCTTTTCATTTGAGATATACTCTACTATATCCATACTATGAAAACCGATTTCGGGTTTCTTTCATAACCATCCCACATATTTATTTCATATGAAGACAGTCCCACTTCTCATGGACATTCCATCCACAATATCTATATCCCATTAATCCTCATAAAATAAAAATAATTCATTATATTGTCATGATGCAATGTATGAGACCAAATTTAGAGTGCATTTAATGTGCATCATGATTTATTAAATTGTATCCAAGTCCTCTTCCTTCAGATTAATTTGAAATAGTTCCACTAAGAAACATGAAAAGACAACATCTATTCATGATACAATAATGTATATTTTTTTTCTAATTATATTTTATATAGTGTGGGATCCATATATATCACATTCTAATGATTTCTATGTTTTTTTCGAACTACAATCAGATTCAAATTTTTATTTAGTCATGCATGTTGAATTTATTCGGAAGTTCTCTTGTATTTTTTAGATATTAAGGTGTAATATTTCTTAGGAATCACCTTTAGCCCAAATATGTTAGTTCACCAATAATAATCATCCAAAATTCTGATTTCATGTGATTATGAAATTCTTCCACTGATCCTTGGATGGAATCTATAAATATACTATCATTAACATACACTATCATGATAAATTGATCTTCCTTCGAATTTATCACATAGAGATTATTATAGAAACCTCCTCTATTTAATTTAAGCTTCATCAAATAAACATCGAGTCCAGAAATCCACTCATGTGTTGCCAGATGTAGACTATAGAGAGCCTTATTTATTCTAAACCAATTTTCTTCATTATTTCCCATCGTAAATCCCATTTTTTGTTCAATGTATACAAATTCATCATGAACTCCATTTAATAATGTTCTTCTAAAATAAATCTGGTAATATTTTTAACCTCTTGGAATTTATATGTAAATAAAGAGTCCAATCAACTCTAGTCTATCCTCTGGATAAAATGATTATTCAACATGAATGCCTTTAATGAGTGCATAAGTTTTAAACACTAATATTTCTTTATTTCTGATCACATTTCCATGATCAATAATTTTTTAATGATCCATTTTGTTCCAATCAAATTGTGATATTCGAGTCTCTTAGAAATATCCCTATATTTTTATTCACAATAAAACCCTATTATTCATTCATGAACCTATTTAATGATCAATCCTTCAAATCTTATTAAAATGAGGTTGTATACATTACTGAGAGGAATGAACAACAAATTTCATTACTCATTACCCTTTTCTCTGTAGGTGTTGTCCAATTCCCAATGATGTTGGATTGATAAATATATACTCTTATATTTTTCCTTTTAGTTTCTAATGTTATATATTTAGCCATGGTTTTCCCTTCCAATTAATCTTTTCAGTCATGAATGATTTTCAAGGCCTCAGAAATTTTGGTAGTGTAATTTTTCTCATGAATTCATTATTCTTTATCTACTATCATATCAGAATATGATATCCTTGGTGTATTTTTAGTCATATCTCCATTGACATTGACATCAATGAATTCCAAAATTATTCCAAGGTGATTATTGATACATTTTTCGGATTAAATATTCATTAAATACCAAAAGAATATTCCATCATCTACATCATGTCCATACATTCATTGATTTTCTTATTTATTTTAGATTAGACAATTAATTTTGAAATAAAGAAAATAATATTTTATAGGGATTCCATATATACCATATCTCATATCTTTTACTTATTTATCCCATAAAATTTATTATTTTATTTTGTGTGTACATTATAGCTTAAAAAATATCCTTCAAGTAATAAGGATAGATTTGACTTTGAATCTATATAGTTATGTTTATATTGTTCACCTATCAATTTTTGCATTCAATAACTCCATTTTTTATGGTGTTCTCACTATAAACACCTCATTCATTATTCTATTTTTTACAAGAAATTTTTAAATTAAATGTATATGTATTCTCCTATATTATAAGATCATATAACATTGAATTGGTGTCCAGAATCATTCTCATATATTCAATAATAACATTTAATGAAATCAAGAGCTTTCAATTACATGTGTATAATAATTACACAAAAAATTACCCTATAATAATCAGTAAAAATTATATTACCTATCTCAATTTGTGGAATCAACATTTATGGGTCCCCATATGTATGTTTGGACAAGATCAAGATGATTTGACTCCCTTTTTTTACTTTCCTATAAGAACGCCCAACCATTGTTCATTCCATGAAAGCATCATAATTATTTTCTAAATAATGATATATATTTAGAATATTGATGAATATATTATACTTATATAACTTTTACATGCTCAATTGGGTAATTTGACCCAACCTCTAGTTCCAAAAGTAGTTTTATTCTTCAACAGTCAAGTAACAAATTTCCTCTTTACTATTAACATATTATAAATTGTAATATGCTCAACATCCATTCAAGATAGAATTTCAAATATTTACTTTGATATAGAACCCCATTTTATTTAATGTCATTATTTTTACTTAGTCAAAAATTTTAACTTCACTCATGTGATTGTGATTAAACACATCAACATATAGAAATTCAGTTCTCCTATGTTCATCATTTTCATGTTTTGTACTTCCACTACATTTGATCCTTAAAATAGTATAATTTCTAAACCTCATTTTTATTTCAATCATTTTATTGAAATTATTAAATAAATATATTTTCATATTTTATGGGATGAGAATTCACTATTATGAATCCCATTGTCGATGTTTTTCTAACTTCGAGTTCTATTTATACAAGGTTAGATTAATTTTTTTTTCTTATTTTCCTTCTATGATATATATGACTAATTCAATGCTCAATGAAACCACTCCAATATATTTTCCATGTAAATGGATTAATAATTATGATGTATTTCTTCCAATGGATAATACCTACTTGGAATAGCAACACATCATGGTCAGCGGGTATGGAATTTTCTCTGAGTTATATAGGAAATGTTCCGGCCGTTACTCTTCCTATAATGAATAACATTTTGACAATAGTATAAAAAATTAAATCAATATCCATAGAAACCATTTATTCCCAATGAAGAAGGATATGGTCCCATTATTCTTTATTTATGTCAAATTGCTTCACTTTTCAGGTAACTGCTTTCCTCTTCACAATACGACATGGTATGGCCTAGAAATACAAATAATTGACATTTCATATGTTAAAATTTATTATCACATCCATTACTACTCATTTACCATTATTTTGTAAATGATCTTTAATGGTTTTACTCTCTCTATATTCGATTATAATTTCTTTCTCTCTTTTCTATTTGATTTGAAGGATTCATTAATTATTAAAATATGTGCCTTTGAAATATTTCCATCATTTTACTTCCCATTATGTTAGATCATCATGTTATAGCCTTTGATGTATTAGTATAATATCCAATTACACATTTCCCATTCATGTGGATCTCTGGTAATAAATTGGCTTCTCTACTCTTTCATAACCATGTCTATCTCTCTTTAACATCTCTTCATCTAATAATATTGCTAACTATAACATCTTCATTATTTACCTTTATTGCGGTTCAATTAATTTTTTAGTCATAAGAGTAGAAAATTATTATTAAAAATCTTTAGTTTCCTTAGCCTTATCCTCTATTTTGGATTTAAGTCCATTGTTGACACTTACTTTCACATGAATACGGATATTAAATACCCTAAATTCTTATGATCATTCAAGAGTTGTTGAATTATATATTTCTTATACTTCTAATAAATAATCCTCAACATCAATACAATTAACATACAATGATGACACATCCATAATTGCTCACATCTTAATATTCCTTTTTCATTGAATGTAAATCTTATCAATCACACTATCCTGTTCAGATTTTATATTGACAACACCAATCCACAGATTATATTTATATTTTAAAGGTTATACATTTTTAACTATATACATCATGTATTCATAGGATATAGATTTAAAATAGGGATATTAATCCTCCAATAATTCATTATAATATTTTTCTTCTTTAAAAATGAACTTATTTTTCTATGACTATTTTCATATTTGGATGTCTCAATTCTGGGGAATCATTTATATTTATTCTCTATGATTCTTTATTCACATTTTTCATCGTCAAAAATCCTTGTGAACTGAGAGTAAATGTTCCAAACTCTACCACAATGAAAGAAGGGTATAATATTATTTCATACAAATCTCCAATTTCGTCTCATGAAGTTCATAGAAAAATAAAAATAAGTGGGTCTTTATTATTTTATTCATCCAAACTATCTCTATAAACCTCATGTTTTACAAGGATTTGAATTCCATTTCCTTTTTTACTCAGGTTGATTTATTTTATGGTTTAACTCCATTTTCTTATACAACCAAACTTATAAAAATACCATTAAAAGAATGTTAAGACATATACATTTTCCTTAATGGCTGAAACATTTTGATTCTATAGTGGTGGAAGCATTCCAATGACAATATTCAAAATGTCAATATATTTAATTTCTTTACCTAGTCTATGAATTTCTCCAAATAATAATTAATAATTTTATTAAAATATGTATCTTCATTCTTATCATAATGTATTTTCATGTCATCAAACATTTTATAAAATGAGGTAAATCCGATGAAATTCAAAGAATTATACATGAAAATAACTAAAGACAGACTTAACTCCAACAACCTCCCTCAGATACTACTTGTACGACCTCAGAACACCCTGAGAGGGGAGTCGATAATCACGGTTTCAATTAGTATTAAAGTAATTTTTCATGTTATGACATTGTTTGGAACTTGTTAATCATGTCTAATGTTAATCTACATTAAATGAATGCCCAAATTCATAAGGATAACACATTAGTTATGCTTAGTTCTCCTGCAAGGGCTAGTCTATGCAGTATACACCAACTGTGTGTTGAATGTACCTAAATACACTAATATTAACTAGTTTTGGATTAAAAAAGTTCATTAATAGTTACATTTTGGTAGGATAACTTCCTTTACATGATTTTATGGATAAAAGACTAACACCCTCAGAACCATTCCATCGAATCCAACTCACCCACTACATTAGGGGAATTCTCACAGAGTTTAATAATGTGAAGGTTGATTCAGTATACTGGAATTTAAGTATTTTTACATGACTAGAATGAGACTATTCATACATATTAGTCTTGAGTTGATGCACTAGAATGCTCATTTAATTGAAAATAAATGTTCAAGAACTAATTTTTGAGTTTCTCCTTCAAGATGATTTTCATGAAGAGTACTACTTTCATGAATAAATCTACCATTTGCAACACTATGTCATGAATCAATAACTATTCCTCACAATAATCCTTTTTATGAGACACATATGAATTGGTCAGAACTAAGAAAACCTTTCCATGGTTCTTAGGCATAAATTAAATACATAGTTTTCAAATATTTTAAAAATTATGAATTTATAATTATTAAACCTTTTCTTTGAAAATATAAAATAAAATGTTGTGAGCATTTCTTCCTATTTATAGGCTCATCCTCCACTAGTGGATTTTTCATGAACCCCAATAAAAATATAAAGAAGCTTCTTTAATTTAATAAGGTTGAAAAAAATTCAACCCGATCATGAAGTATTATTATAGTCGCAAAGAACAAAATATTTCCATATCGTATTCGTGATCCTCTAAACCTTTACGAATATCAACCATTTTCAAAAACCAGACTTCTAAAACCCAAGGATTCACAAAACCCAATCTTTATGAAACTTATGCTTTTACTATATTTATGATGAGTTAATTATAGAAAAATACCATTCATAATGACTCCTATATCAATCTGATTTTGATCCCATAAATTAGAAAATCATTGGGAAATGACGTCACCTTCAATATTGTAGTCATCTTGTATAATAGGATAACCCTCCTTGAAATATCTAAAATCACCCTAGTCTCAATTTAAAATAACAAAAAAATCTACACATTGATTCTAGTAATGAAAATCCTTGGTTCGAAACAATATCTAAGTCCTGCATTGTAAACCCCTTTAAATTAATTTTCCCTTTAAATTCCATCACTATTTTTCATGAAAATGTTGGTATCATAGTTTTTTCAAATCATAAATTTCCCGTGTACATTCATCTAATTTTTGATTCCTCAAGATAACATTAATCAGATGAGTATTTTTGTTTCATATCTCTTTATGTCTATGATCCAATATTTTGACTGGTTGGTCATAATTAGAAGGATCATGATCTAGTGGTATGAACTCTATGTTTATTACATTTCATGTATCTGGTATGTACTTCATTAGTAAATATACATTGAACACATTAAGAATATGAGAGGGGTTTTTCATATGATCCAAGAGATAAGATACTAGTCATGCTCATTGAAGAATATAGAAGTGGACAATATACCAATGGCTCATAACCACCTTATTAAATCTCATAAATATCTTAAATAGGTTGATTCCTAGAAGTATCTCCTAACCTACTTCTAATTACGGATTTCATTGATTCTATTCATCATTAAATTGTTTTTTGAATATGATATTTCGTACTTTTTAATTGATATTAATTTTAGCTGTAATTTCATGATTTTTCTTAGGCACCAATATCATTATTTCTAAAACATTAGCCAATTATATAAGAATTATACGCAACTATCTATAGATGTATTCTTATGTAGAGATCTAAATTCTCATGTGACTCCTATTGTTGTAAGAAAACATGGAAATATGATGGTATGGATCCTAACCACCTCTGTATCTCTTTGAACAATAGCTCACCATATCCTTTAGTGATTGAATGGCTCACTAAGGTTGACAATCTATCAGAGGATGATAATATATATCACAACACAACACTAAATCATTAAATTATGGAATTATTCTTCAAAACATTGACTTAAAACTCTGATCACTATTATATATAATAAATTTTTGTATTTCATGAAACCATACATCTTCTATAATTTATATTTGTTAAGATTCAAAATATATAAACCATCTCAAATTGTAGTGAAAGGTGAAAATTTTATAAGGAATTCAACAAAAAAAAATTACATTACATAGCTTAGATGTATGTGACGAAAAAAATCCGTAGTTATGTTTTCCCATTTCTACGTTTGTATATGTAATGGTTATAAAATACCCTTTTAAGTATCCTCCTAATCCTTAAATTATTGATATCACCTGTGTCGAGATACGTACATTTTAATATTTGTCTTCATTTTTTCCCCTGGAAATAATCTTCTAGATTGCTGTAAATCTTCAAACATCTATGATAAATAGAGAATGGGGAATAATGATATTCATCAAATAACTTGTACACCCTGTATGATATTCATTGGAAACTAACATGGATCAATAACATCATGATTGCATCATAATCCTTTATGAAATTTGGAACATTTCTCACCCTCTTTTGTTTTTGTTTCATGGCTTCTATATACACCTATTTAATCCTCACATGGAAATATTGTTCAATATTCATCTAAAAAATATTAGATTTATCCCCATACATGAAGATTTAGGTGTTAATCCTTATAAAATATTTTCATATTGGATGTTTTTTTATCATCATCATAAATATTCTTTCAATATCACTTTGACTCATATAATCTTTTACCTTGTTCACTTTCCAATGGTGCTAATGTATTGAGAAGTCATAATAATTAATCAACTTGAAATATCTTCTATAGTGCATATTAAACTTTTTTTGATTGAATATATATATATATATATATATACATATTAATCATTTAAGGTCAGTGTATATAAAACATCTTTCATCTGAAAATATAATTCCACAAAATTGTTAATGCAAAAATTACATCAGTAAACTCCTAATAACATGTTGGGTGATTTTTATCATATACCATAATTTATCATTAGGTATATATTCTCACCATAAAATTATTTATGAGTATGTATCTAAGTCCCTTGATGAATCGTCATAGATCATATACCATTTTCCACTATTGGGTACTGTAATCATATCTCCACTGACCAATATTCTCTTCAGTTATTTGAAGTGTTCTTCATATTCATTCATCCAAATATACATGGATCCCATCTAAGCTACCACCATGAGTGTATTATATACCTATGATAACTTCTATCCAATTATTCTAAAATATAAAATCCATGTAAACTATATATATATGTATAATTTTCTATTATAATAATGTTTCTAATAACTTCTATCTAAGATAGATACACTAAAATACCCTACGTTAATATTATCTGACCAATAAATTATATTCGGATTCCAAAATTCACACATGGTAAATTTTTCCTACTAATTATCTTTAACTAGTAACTTAATTACAAATACTAAATGATTTTCATGCTCTTCCATTTTCATGGATGATATATAAATAGTTTATAAAAAGACCACAAAAATATGACCATGTTAAATGATAATTCCTCTATCCATTAAATACATGGCGATAGAGTGGAAATTGTATGAAAAATGGAATCACTATAAATACATATATTCCATACCTCATAAATAATTTTTTATTGGGAATTTCAACCTTCTTGTCCCTCAATTAATGAGTTCCAGAGGGATGGTCAATCTTGGAAAATTATTGAGCTCCGCAAAATTGACCATACAAGTAATCAATATGGATTAGATGAAAGTGGTTCCTAATATGTGTATTATTATGTTCTCAATAATCAATTTAGGTTCACATTGATCCAAATTAATTTTTAACAAAAACAATAGGTACATCCAATGGTGATGAACATGGTATAATGAGTCCTATTTCAAGAATCAATTGAAGTTACTTCATCAATTTTAGCACCTTTGTCAAGGATATTTTATATTTAATCATTGAAATTGGTTTTGCATATGTATGAGTTCTTTAGAAACATTGACATCCAGTTCTAATGTAATATAGTAAAACTCATGAAAAGAAACGATGAAAAACCCTTATACCGAAGGCATACCATCGGTGGGTGGGGGGGGGGGGGTCCACTAACCATCTGAGATAAACAAACCTTTTGAATAGAAATAAAGACCATGAAAATGAATGTTAGATCCATTATAATTTTATATTTATCATAGATAATTTAGATAATTATAGGTTGGTTAAGAATATAAAATGTTACTTATATTCTACAACAATTGACGTGGGATTTATGTATAGAAACCCAATTCATGATTAAGATAACATCAAATTCGATAAGTGGGAGAATAATTAGATATTTAGAATGAAAATTCCCATTAACATCAATTGTAGAAGAATAAATTACATAATATGTGGTCATCATACCATGTATATTTTTTACTTCTAATTAAACATATAGTAATTAGGGTTATGGATTAATACTACTAGTTGAATTTAATGAAAAATGGTAATTTGTATAAATAATAACAAAAAATACCCTTCCATATTTTAGAATTCCTATCACCAACTCAACTTCATCATTTTATCATTATTCCCCTACTGAAACCCAAATTATTATCAGAACTATTACAAATATTTTATTAGAGTGATGAATAAAAAAAACCTAAGATGTAAAAATCATATTTCCTTCTATTTATACTATGAGACATTATCTTTATTATATTTTATCCATGATTATCACATGTAAAAATAATTTATAATGGTTTATAAATTATATGTGACATAGCCTAGGAATATCCCGTGGCAGTATCAAAATAGGTGTATCATAATGGAGTACTCATAATTCACTATATAAATGGATAATATAAACTTGACAAACTATTTTTAGTTTATTAACCCTCAATGCATCTATATTAAGACCCACATCAAATTATAATATATAGAAAAGTATATGTTTCTTGGAAAACAATACTCCTTTATTTAAAATAAAGTAGAATAATCTCTTATATATATTATTATATTAATGGTTTTGCAAATGTTTTATCGTCTAGTTTCCCTAGGTAACTATACCTTGATATTATACCCACAATATAAAACCTTATATTTCATACATAAATTTCACATATTTATAGATGAATATGAAATATATAAAATTATGGCCTACTAAAAAGTCATGCAGTTTTAGTGTCTTTAAAAAATTGATACATGGAAATTTTTTTGATAAGAGATATATATCATCACAAACTAAGTTCCACATAAATATAATCCTTCTAACATATATCATACTTCAAATATTTCTTCATAACCTATGGAAATAAAATTGAATAATGGGTGATCTAATATTATTAACAAGGCTAAACAAATGAGATAACAATAATCACCTAAATATAAGAAGTTCATAATGGAAATTGAGCAGGAACATAGAATTTGAAAACCATTCCTTTAACAAAAAAGATAATAATATTTTGTTTTGGTAGAAATATTTTGAGATCATAAGGCATGAATTATAAATGGTTCAAAGAAAATGATTCTTGAGAGTATAAAATTATCATAATAACTATGTTTGTGCCATAAAAATATTAATTTAAAATAATTTCATCACTCAATGTTCAATTAAAATACTATCATAGTGGAATTTATTCTATCAATAGTCTATCATAACCATAATAATGGTTTACTCGCAAGACTATCATTTTGGAAAATTTCCCTTATTGAACTTGGATCACTCCCCATTAAAGACCTTATATTATATAGAGCTATATATCTATAAATAACATTTCAGAGGGATATATAATTTTGGGGAAAACCAATAATATAATGATAATTATACATATGTGTTCTATAGGATCATAACTCATTCATCGTATCATAGCTCTAGGAAAGGAAATGAGATTCATAATCATTTCATCAATTCATCATAGAATAACCTAAGGAAAATAAATTTATTTTTTAAGAATCTCATCATCATATTGACAAACTATCTAAAAATAATATATATGGAATTCTTAGATTATATCTTTGGTAAATCATGACTAACATGAATTTATGGTAATATAAATGTGAATTCTGTTAAAAGATCAATTCATATTTTTTTTTAAATTACCTTTTCACTTTTGAATCAATTAGATTTATATAATAATGAGAAAGGTATTATGAAAAAAAATTCATTGACTAAAACATTGGAAACTTGTAGATAAAGCTTCAATGAATTGAGTGGTTATGATAGAGTGAATATGTGTTCATGTTATGTTGTTTAAACAAATATTCATATAATTTTTGGTTAAAAAGGAAAAAGTTCCTCATTAAAAAAATGAAAATGTGATACCTTTTAATCCATAATACATAGTTTAAATCATGTGAAAAAAGTAAATTAAAATATAATATGATAATAAAAAAAACATCCTTGAAAATAGTCATAGGAAACATGGATATGGAATAAAAAATATTTTCAACCAACATGAGAAATAATGTTGAAATTTCTTAAAGACATTATTTGGGTTTCTTAGGTTCATATTGAGAGGAAAATGAAAGGAAAACATGTAATATGTTGTAATTAACATATAATAAGAAAATTAATAGAAATATTGAGAGGTAGTTACAAAAAGTTCACTACCTGATACATGATTATAAACAATAGCGATAAATAATAAGAGTGTATAATAAATCAATTAAAAAATTAACCTTATAATAAAGTCCTTTTGAAGGATTTTAATTTAGGAGGATTTTAAATACATATAATTTTCATGAGAATAATCATAAATTATATTAATGGGATGTAAATACACCCTAAAAATTAATATTTTCGGAATATTTTGTGTCCCCGAATAATATAAATGTGAGAAAAAATCTCTTACCTTGAGATTGACATTATGAGAATGAATTATAACCATCTAAATGATAAATTTAAATATATATTTATTATATTTAAAAATAAAATACATGCATATAATACCATATATGGTCATCTTATAATATTTCATCACTAATTTTTTAGCAATACCTTATTAAAATCATCATTTCATGGTGTTTACTATATCATTTTTCATGAGAATTCATATAGGATTGTTCTGGTACTTGTACATTGATCATGGTTCCATTATCCACTATATTAGAGTCTTTATATAAATTTATAACAAATTATATATATATATATTTAAATTCAGTAATAAAATATAAATATTGGAAAAGGTATTACACCATTCTTGGAGACTATGTATGCATGAACATTGTTTTCACTTTTTGGTGGATGGAATGAAAGGAAGTTAAATAATAATTCTTATTTAAAGCAAAATTATTATAATATATATATATATATTAAATATATCCTAACTATAATCCATTTAAATCATAATGTAAAAAAATTAACTTCTCTTTGTGGGGATGATAATCAATAAGTACGTGGGAGTGAAGTTATCATTTTTCAATGGATGTGAAGGTCAGAATGTAGATATGTTATTATATTTATACAAGAATAATTATTTCATAAATATCATATATAAAATTATAACCCTTAATAATAACCATCAATTAAATAATGTGATAGAAAATGATATTTTTTACTGTGTAGTGTTGGTAGTACACACATACGCACATGTGATCCTTCCACATCTTATTTTAATGAATAGAGGTTGATAATAGTGGGTGAATAATAAATATAACATTTAATTATATTTAGGATTATGAATTAATTTTTTATGAGGACTATTAAATATTTATATGTGGTATAAGGATTAGTAAATTCAAAAAAGTTTGGTATGTCTATTACCTCTCCATCGGTTGGCCTCAAAGAGATCCTTTCGTAAAGGACCATTGAATGGTGTTTTGTGATTTAAATGACATATACTTCAAGTGTATATAAGATTAAAATTAGTTTTTTGTATTTTTTTGAGATTAAATTATTTAGATAATGGAGGGGTGTCTATTTATATCTAGGGGAGAGAAAACACTTGGAATCTATTAAAATATTAAAAGATAATAAATCCAATCTCTTGAAAAATGATTCTAAATGTCCAAAGACTATAATGTAGGATAGTATTATGTAAAAAAAATTCAATTTATTAGTATTTATTCAAGATCAATTGGAACATTTACCCTCCCATCTGGATTTAAGCTCTCTCCCCTGCCAATGAACTCATATTATCTTTAACAACAGTTATTTTTTTATTAATATTATTATTCAGTATGGCCAAAAATGAATGTGGACTCAGTAATAAATTTAAATGGGATAAAATAACATATAAATTACATTTTACTAAATTAAATATCAATTATTGGAATACATAATTTTTAAAATAAACTCACAAAACATAAAAAAGAAGGGTTTTGAGGGAAAGAATATTTCATAGGTATACAATGTTATTATACCATTATCAAAATAAAATAAAATAAAAAACTATAATTAAATTACTAATAATATAAATGAACTAATTTTACATTTAAAACCATTTTACAACAAAATAGATATTAATAATTTCCATAAATAAAAATACATCTTAAAATAAAATCTGTATATTTCACTATTCCTAAAAATGTTTTTTTACTTGATTATTCTAAAATTTAAATATTTGTTAATCTCTAAATGTTGATTTCAAATATGAAGTTCATATTTTTCGAATACATTTTCTATAGAACCAAATAAAAGTAATTATATTTTCTAAAAAATTAATAAAGCTCATTTTTTGAAAAATTTAGATTTTTGAGGTGTGTAATACATTACTAGAAATACATTCTATTTATCTAAAACTATTAAATATATTTATTAAAATATTTTTATTATTAATTATAATTGAAAATTTACAACTAGGCTACATTGATATATTTTATTATAGTTTATATAAACATATATTGTGTGTATTGAAATCTATTTATGAAAATAAATTTATTAAAAATATATATTTCATAAAATATATAGCTGTGTAAAATAAAATAACTGAAGAGATATTTTTTTCTTAGATAAAAAAATGGTGTTTGACAAGGGGATATAATAGGTTGATTATCTCCATATTTCAGAGATCATCTAGATACATATTCAAACCCCCAAAAAGTATTATTATTCTCAATAAGATAGTAATGCAATATAATCCAACATAAGTATCCAATTAATAGAGAAATAAATAGTTATTCTTTGTATTAATATTATAAAATATTTATAAAAAACATCATTATATAATTCCATTACATAATTATTTTGGTGTTAATTCATTCATTCTATATACCAAAAAACTAATATTAATAATTGTAATGATTAATATTCACCTATGATATCATACATGCCTGTATATACTAATATTTATATAGTATTTTTTATCTCATGAACCTAAAAAGTACCATGAATATATCTTTTGATAATCCCTTCGACTACACAATACTTTCCAAAGAACACAACAATTAATCAGTCTAGAATAACCTATAATAACATAATTCTTAACAAACTATCCCATCATAATTTTCTCTATAATTATAGAAATGACATTCTCTCGTATCACCACACTACGTTAGAGAACCTCATTTCTACCTTTTTCAGTCCTATATATATAACAATCATTCAATTTATAGTAAAAGGAAACTAGTAAACAAATAATTGAATTTTTTATTTTTTTGCTCAGGGTCCCATATCTATTGGAATAAAACATTACTCTCTCACTTTTGAAGAAGAATTATTTCAACTAAGAAATTAACATGTAACATGTATTACTAAATCACAATATCACAATTGTTTTCAACACACAAAACAAACATAGGAAGACCCACCCTTTATATGTTAATATTTTCATCTATTTATCCAATTTCACTAACCAATAAAATGGGAATGATTCTATTACATCAACTATTCATATTGTATATATTCTATAGTAGTGTCTTTTCTGACTTGTCCTCTAATAAAATATAATTCCACAGTAATCTAATCACATTGAGAAGTAAAAGACAAAACCTTCTTTAAAACACCCACCTAAACCTAAGAATTCTTTATGAAACCCCTTCTGAAATTTGATCCTTCTAGAACGTCATTCTATAACACTGATGTAAAAACTATAGTATCTTTCACAACATTTACAAATATATAAAACATATAGAATTACTCGTTTTGGATTTATCCATATGATATTTTCATGTAGGAATAACATTACTAATAATCTCCCACTAAATTTTTGGTTCAAAGAAACCTAATAATCATTATAAATTTCTAAAACATATAATGTTCTTCCACCTTCCTTATATTCACCAATGTTATATTGATGTTTCATGTTACCATAGTTCTTATGACCTAAACACTTTGGAACCATAATAGTTGGATTCCTTTCCAAGAAAACTATTGGAACTCCAAATCAACCAATATGTTATCTTTTATGTGTATTTCTATTTTAGATCAATTTTTTCTAATAATAAATGAAAAAAATTAAAAACTAGATTAATTTAAATATAAATATAGTGGTAAATATATCATTTCCCCAAACCATTAAAATGTTATTTAAAAACGTGTTTTTACCATACTCTCTACTTAATTTCTCCTGTTAGAGCAACATATTGTACTTTTATTTCAGAAAGTGTTATCACTGGATTTAAACTAGGCATAAAAATCATCGTGGTTCCTATAAAAAATTAAACTAATTTGTTTTTTTTCTTTCGAAAATTGGAACAAACTCCAAGGTCTTTATTAATAAAACCATTTAATAAAACATCATCCGCCAAATAATGTGTTTTACCTTTTCTTCCTTTTAAATTCTAAATAATCGACTTTTTAGATCCCAAATAAACCTTTCCATAATTTTCCATTAACCAAATTACCAATCCCATTAAAAGATAAATATTTGGTCATATAAAAGTCATTAAATATATTTATCACGCAAATACTAATGCGTAAATAACATCCATCACACACTCCATTTCATCTTTTATTTAGGGTGTTTTTTAATCGAAATATTATAGTTTCCATCAAGATATATTAAATCAATATTATATCAAATAATTATAAATATTTTAATGATCTTATTGGTTTAATACTTTTGTGAAAAGACCAATTCTCCATTTTTCCTAGCATACTGAATCTTTATTCCCCTGATCCTCTTAGTTTTACTAGGAACATTAATTTAAAACCTTCATGATAAATCCTTCTTCAACACCCAATCTAGATCGATATTTTGAAAAAACAAATAGCATATTATTCAAATAAATATATTTTATAATGAAATTTTAGAAAAACTCATTCTAATAAGAAAACTGATCAAAATTACTTAATTAGAAACCCAAATCATCTTTCAATGAATCTATGTTCTCCTTCTTATATTTTTTTCTTATTTTAATCCATAAATGATCCTTTTTATCTTTCATAGAATTAAATGATTTTGATTTTCCATAAACCCCAAAAAAATAATATAAATTTCTTCCACAAAACCCTTATAATAATAATTCATCATCACATCCATTTGATCAATTTACAAATATCTATATGTGACCAAATTTAACAAACTTCAGAAGGTAGAATATTTTTTTTATTTGAGAGAATAACTATGAGATGTTGATTACCTCTCACTAATGGATTTAGTTTACAATTACCCTTGATTTGTATACCTTTAATCTATAAAAATCTTCGTTCATTTTCAATAATGATTTATTCCCATGTTCTTTTATCACAAATTTTAACTCTTTTATCTCCTAGTTATGATTCAATTTTAGTAATTCAAACGCATCACACATTGTTAACTCCCACCATCAAAATTATCAAAAATTCTACTCTAATTCTGGAATCTAAAATTCACTTCCACATTATAATATTAACATAATCAAACTATATTTTCACCTATGAATCAGTTATGTAATCCATATATATATCATCATATATACTTTTTAATCATATTCATTCAGAACTGTAACTTTCCGAAACTCCCCTTTTGGAACTCCTCATTACAGAACCTCTCCTAATGCAAATATATAATTGGATTTCCAAATTCCTTTTCGATTTGGTATATATTTTTCTTGATTTAAATCAAAATATTATTCATTTCATTATAAAATTTAATTACTTATACCTTATTTACATGCATATGAACATTTAAAAATATTTGATCCTCTAGAACCACCAGTCAAATAAACATGAACTAAATTTATATCACTATTCCCAACCTCCTTATACATCTGGTTCTAACCTATCAAAAATATATAATCACTAAAGATCTCATTTCAACAACTAAAAACATATTTCTTTTCATCATCCCAAATTAGAAAATCTATATCATCATCTAAATAGCCTATGAAAAAACATTATCAATATTTCTATATAAGGTTGTCTAAATATTTTTCATCAAAATATATGTAGGATGAACTTCTAAATACTATGAAAATTTTAACATATGAAATATCATCAAATGAATTATTTTCTTGTATTTTGTTTCCAACTATTGATGATGTACTTATATTATAAATGTAATTTAATATTCCTTATCCTTCATAAAACATATTATTAATTTTAGAATGTAATAGAGTACATATTTTCATTTCCATCAACATATGATTAAATATCTCATCTTCACCAATTTTATTAACTGTAATTTCGATAATTTTATCATGAATAAGTCCTATGTTCAAGAAATTGTTTTCAAAACTCCATTAAATAAACACATTACCATTAACCGGACTCATAATTTTCAAATTTATATTATTTCTCTATCGACCATTTCCTTATTTAAAATTGGATTTCAAAAAATTAAATTTTATGTTTTAAAATGTGAGAACACAATATTTGTGTGGAATCATGAATAAATATTCTAATGTTCCTACCTTTTCCATAATAACGTACCATGTCTTGTCCGCAAACATTGTTTTGTTCCAAATCAATATTCTTGTTTGTTTTTTCCTTTTTAAAAGATTTAATGAAACATTTAATTGTTTCCCAATTAGAAAATATTAACATAATTAAATTTTTGATTGACCTGGCTTTAGTGTTAAATTTTATTCATTAATATGAATACTCATCTCACTTTTATGTCCAAAATTGATATGAATAAAATTTAAATTACCAGTGATTTCATTTTTGTGTGTGTATCTCACACAACCCTTGTAGTAATTTATGGTGACCTATATTTTATACCTCTGACTATGATAAAATAACCCTAAATAATCATTCATTCTTATAATATACTTCTAATTCTGAAACAAATATCATTTATAAGAAACATCAAAACTGGTTTATTCTAATGTCCAAAAACATGTCAAACAACTATCAATATAAGAAATAATTAACTATTCAACTAAAAAATCACTTCAAAATTTTCCACAATTTCATGAGCATCATCATCTGTATGTTGAATAATAACATTTTTTTGGAAAATTAATTTGATAAACACCCATTTTATTATATATAAAGTAATCAAGATATATATTTTATAATAAATGATTTATCTATATAAAAAATTCATATATATTTGCATTACTTTCATATACCACACTGTTAACATGCTAGAATATTTCCTTAAGAAATTTATCTTCTTATGAAAATAATATTTCTTAAGGTCTCCACTATTTTTGTAAATCCAAAAAACATTCCCACTTATGAAAGAAATTACATTACACCTCTCCCTTGATATCCTCTTACTAATTATAATTATTCTGATGATGTGAGAATCCCTAACATTTCATATTCAATATATCCTTCAAATATGTTTCACTAATTATTATTCACATATTATCATTTAAAATCGAGTTATTAATATCATTGGAGACCAACTCATTCATTATACATAAACTCCTCCCAAATGTAACCATGGATTCCCAAGACTCTAGTATAGATTATATCTATAATGAACTAGGTATTTATATAATATTTTTCTTTCATTTTTTAATTAAATTTTTAAATTAATTATAAATTTATAAAGAAATAAGTGGAATTTATTATTAAAAAATCACAACGAATCGAATAGTAACCCAACCCATGAGATCATAAATAAAATTTATGTATCTTACAAGTATAATAATTATATATTTATATCAATTAATAATTAAATAAATGTTGTGGAAATCATAAATTAAGTATTGGTATTAATTTAATCCATAAATATTTAATTAAACATTATAATTAATATAATGATTTAATAGAGAATTTATTTTCATAAAATAAATTCTTGAAAAAATATTTTCCTATCCTGTTATTATAAGATAATTTTATGAGACCTTAATTAATTTTTCAATGTGTAATAGAATAAGTTATAATTTTAAAATATTTATATTTCTATTAAATGAGGATATTAATTAAAAATTAAATTTATCATATACAGAAAATTATTTTCAAAAAATTTAGTACATTTTTGAAATCATCATGTTGAATAGTAGTAGGGTGATTTTTTGGGATATTTCTAAAATACATGAAATTTTTGGGAATAGAAAAATACAGTAATTTATAGTAAATGTACATTATATGTTAAATACACATTTCCTTGAGTAATCACTAATGTAAGAATAGTAATCCCGAATCCCCCTTCATTATTTTTATATATTAATTAATTAATATCCAAATATTCATAGTCTTGAGCCAAAATAATAATTTAATGAATATAATAATGAGAAATCACCCCTCTCTTACATTTTAAATACCACCCCTCACACCTCTTCACATCATTCTGAAATTACAAGTAGCTTGTTTCATTTCTTCCAAATTTGCTTCCCATGCCTCTACAAAACATTCAAGACTTTATGGTCTCTCCAAATGGCCAAAACTGAGGATCTTAATTAGGTCCATAAGGAGGACAATTCAAGAGGTAAAATCCTCTTTTATTTTCATTTAGTTTCTTTTCAATTAAAAACTATTTCTTATACTACGTTCATAGACCTATATAAAAGTTGGAAGAAAACTGCATAATATTCTATATAATGTAGTTTTATCATGTTTATGGGAATAATAATCATCAAAATTCATCTTTTGTCCCTTTAATTCACAAAATGAGAACATCATCCATTATTTATTTATTTACTACCATCTTGGATGACACACATTCATTTTTCATTAGTGCCTTCAAGGCGGATCATAAAACCGTTATTGTGGTTCAAATGGTATTTTTTTACATATTTTAATTTATTTAATGTTCTTGGACCAATATATAAACATTATATTGAAAAAAATAAAATAAGTTTGTGATGATCTTAAAAACATCCAAAATAAATTAAATAATTTTCATTAATGATTTATCTAATGATTTACTCTCATATTAAAAAAATGAAAGTTATATCATTTAAAATTATGAAAAAATATTAACACCATTTCATTCAACTTCTGGATTTCTTCTTCCGTTTAATGGGATTATCCATAATTAACCAACCAAGGAAACCATTAAATAAATCCACTCGAAACAATGAAAGAAATACAATATTATCAATACATTAGTGGAATGATATTATAAGAATATTATATAAGTAATTATAAATATTACTATGTTTATTTAATATATGAATGACACTCTTTCAACTAATATAATATTGGTTTGAACACGTTTGATGTAAAACAAACCCAAGGTAACGAAAATCTTAACCCAATTTCAATTATTTGGGGTATCCTTCAAATTCATTGATAGTGTGGTAAAAAGATTATTTGGGATAGGAATTTTAATTATATTTTTTTTATAATTTTTATTTATATTTTATACTCATATTCAATTTTTTTTAAATTATCACTACAAATATATGAAATTTTTAAGTGACATTTCGTTAAAAATCCTCCTAAATTTCTATTTTTAGAAAATTAAAATCAAATGTTTTTATGATGAATGTATTCATATTTTAAGATTGGGTTTTGATTATTGAAAATTTTTTATGATTTTTTGGGACCCATTTCTCCCTCCAATGATTTGGGTATATTTTTTTGGTGTTTTATAGTATGGTTAATCAATGAGTAACAGTGATGGTTACACCATAAGGATATTTTTAGGGTTACATTGTTAGGTAGCCATTATGGTTACATTGTAATGTAGAAGAGAGGGTAACAAATCATATGGTAGAAAATAGGATTACAATATTAATTATATAATACCCCATGATACCTTTATTGTATTATTTATATTTTATATGTTTTATGTAAATTTCATGTTTTAAGAAACTAACTATAAGATACTTATTGGGTGAGAGGTATTAAATTGTGAAAATGATTTCTTATCCTTTTAGGTATTCTCATAATAATGGTTTTTCCCCTTCTTTTTATATCCCTTAATGATATTTTTTTGTTTATCCCGTGTTTCAAAATATTTTTCACAAGGTATAAGGATTGATAAGAGAAATATAAATTCCATGATAAATGTTATAAAATATATTCATGAAATTATTTCATAATTTTATTAAAAAATATTGTATTATGGAAGAAATGGATACTATTTGAGTTTTAGAAACTTTATATTATTATGTGCTGTCATGTATTAATTATTCCCAAATTTTCTACAACTCTAAATGGAAAAGATCTTTGGGAATTTAAGGAGTTTAATTCTAATGTAATTTAGTAGATTATGTATTGTTGAATATTGAGTCCTTATAGTTTTTATAAAATAATGGTTTAGTTAATTTTAGGAGTAATCAGGATGTTAATATAATAATATAAAATATTATTACATAATTGTTGTTTTTAAATTATATATCATTTGAATATGAACATGTTTCTTCATCTATGATATGTTAGTTTAGAATGGTTTTCTGCAGATGAAACAGGGAAGCTGAAGTAGGAAGGCACCAAGAGGATGATATCTTTCCCAACCAACAAATTGAAATGTGGGGAATTGTAATTTAATATGTTTTTATAGTATTGGGTTAGTATAAGTAGTATATATACAATGGTTTAATACTTGGAGGAAAATAACAAGATCTACGAAAATTGAACCTGATGATCATGAATCATTTAATAAGGCCACGCTCTAATTCTTTCATTGGGTCCTATAACATAGTAGTGTGTGGATATTGTATTAAATATGTTGAAAAGTTAGTCTATGTCATGGGGTGTTTGAAGGATCAAAAGGATAGTGTTGATATGTATAAATTTTAAGGTGAAGTAGGCCTATGATGGTAGATGGTAGACAATATCTAGGATAATAAAGAGATTTATTCTATTGAATGGGATGAATTTAAAAATATTTTCATTAAAAAATATTTTCCTTAGGTTATTTGAATAAAGACGGAAAATAAATTCCTTTAATAAATACAAAATGAGGGGAACTCAATGGAGGTGTGTGATGAAAACATCACTTGATTAAAAATGTATCATTTAAATAGTATTCGAGATCTTCATTGAAAAATCATTCAATGTTTATTCAGAATTGAAGCCAAGATACAAAAGGGATTTAGACTTTCTTGAATTCAAAAGTTATGAGAAATTTGATTGAAGTTATAATTGGGTATAAATGGAGTTTTTTTATGATCACATGTAATTTCAAATCAATCATAATAATAGGTATAGGTGAAAAGAAATGGGTAACTTTCTATCAATGAAATCGGATGCTAAGAAAATTCGTTATCCAGTTTTTGGGAAGTGTGGTAAAAAACCATGAGAATACCATAAGAAATCAGTGAAGTGATTATAATGGGGTATGTTTGGATATAAGTCCCAAGATTCTAATGAAAAATGTTTTTACTGATGGTAAGTTTAATTCTGATAATACAACTATCATGTCATTTAAATTTGGTGAGATGGGGAATTATCAAATTACCTACCTAAAGAAGGATGCAAATGACGGAAAACAACCATATTATAAACTAAAAAATGTGATGAGATCATTTTTGACAACATTAGTAGATGTCAGTGTAGGTTCCGGGCGCAGCGGAAGCGCGTTGGTGGGTTTTCCCAACTTAATTTTTCGTTAAACAATGTTCAATCTGAGATCCGTCACGATATAAAACGCCGAATCATCAGAATAGAACGAAGAACGAAAAGAAAAAATGAGTCCCAGAACCCTTGAGGAGGATCATCATATGTTGATTATAATTAATTTAATTGATGCATAAGAATTACCTCGTTGGAATTCTTTCTTCGTTGATGTGTCCGGTCACGATTCGGTGATCCGTCGTTGCGTCGTAGAATCCAAGTGTAGGATTCCTCTAGCAGTGATCCCCACGTGTGTCACACATCTCCAGATGTCGCCGAAGAGATCTCCAGGTGCTAGCGCGGATGAACCTTTGCTTGCGATGTCCGACTTCGACTGCCTTGATCTGGTGGAGGATCTTGCTCTCGTAACATGAGGGTGTTCTTGGTGGAAAGGGAATTCTCTCTTGGCTTGAGAGTATTTCCAAATCCGTTGTGCACAACAATGGCTCACCAAAAAATGTTGGGGTTGCGAGGATATTTATAATCAGGTTTGAGGTTAATAGAGTTATGACAATAAATAAACGCGTTACACATTTTATTTATTTCATTAACTCTTATTGAAAACCCCCATGGAGAATTATTAATTCCTTGACATGCGCCCATGCTGATTATAATAAATATCATTTAATAAAACAATATTAAATCCTCAAAATCCCAATTTTAATAACTACACGGTGTGTAATAATTAATACACGGCGTGTACTTGTTTTCCATAAAACTACACAGCGTGTATATTTAATATACACGGCGTGTACTTTTATTTTCTATTTTTCTCCACCACATTTATTAGACCTTGAGTAATGACTATTTATTTCTTAAATAAATGTAACTGCATTACTCACTAATAAATATATTATTTTATCCACAGTATATTCTCTCGAATAACTAGTGTCAAAATAAATGCGATCAGACATCCATAAATAATTATAAAACCACAGTCGGGAAAAATATTTATTTAACTTATTAAATTAATAATTAATTGAGATACATGGACACACTTAGTGTGTGACCCTCTAGGCCTCCTTATCAGTGGCATTAGGCTGAGCCTTCCTAAAGTCCAAAGTTAGTGTCTAGCAACACGCCAAGGCACCCATAGTGAAAGAAGTTAATGCCGCAATGATGTGTCCCCTCCTACGAATGCTTACTGTGTAATATACTCCCTATGTCTCGATATCTCCAATAAAGCGGGTTGCATGCTTGTGCCATCAACCCATGTGCTTGATTATTCTTTCTTTGACTTCCCGGAATTGAACTTTCCCATACCTTACCAAGGCCATGGATTTATTTAGGCTATATCAATTCCATCAAAGGGCATGTGATATCTACTTCCGTTATGGAACAGAAGGGACAAATCCTTTCTCGCATTATCTATTAATTTGGGATTACTCGTGATGCACCCAACGTATCCTACCTCGCTGCGAATAGTGTGTCGTCACAGTTTTCGTCAATACATCTATGTGCGCGAGTTTTAATACCCATTAATAATAATCTTAAATTCTAAGGATCAATACACACGTCCGTAGATAGGAACATCCAATGACACTATGAAATGTGGATTTCCTACTGGCGAGTCTCGTTCTCATAATAACCTCCTTGATATTACCAAGGCCGCACACCATGAGAAGGTGCCTCAATGTGTTATGAGTCCTCACCCCTAATGACCTGTATTATTTGTGTCCCACAAATAATATCATCCGGCCATAGAACATACGTTCAAGAACAATGTTATGGCGAGTTCGGGTTCTCATCATAGTAGGGATCCGCTACGACCCTTTAATGCAATAGCTCTCCTTAGGACATTATCACATGACATGTCACGCAGAAGAATAATCAAGATGTGATAAGGCTTTTATTTAATGAATAAAGTACAAATTAGTTGGTTCTAGACCACCAACTCTAACAAACTCCCACTTGGACTAGAGCCAACTGCTAACAACCATTAACCCGCTAGCTCTCACATGATATTCCTGCTTCTGCTAAGATAGGCCTTCAGTCATGGGGTCCGCCACGTTCTCTTCTGTGGACACTCTGCTCACTGCAACTTCACCCCTTTGATAGAAATCCCTCAAGAGGTGATAATTCCGGAGTATGTGCTTTGTCCGTTGATGTGACCTTGGTTCTTTTTCAAGAGCCACCGCTGCAGTATTATCACAATACAATGTAATGGGATCTTTACTGCTAGGCACCACATCAAGCTCCTAGACAAAGTTCCAAATCCAAACAGCTTCTTTGGATGCATCAGAAGCCGCTATATACTCGGAATCCACTGTAGAATCGGCGACAACTGGCTGCTTTGAACTCTTCCAGCTCACAGATCCTCCATTGAGACAGAAAACATATCCATATTGCGACTTCAGATCATTCTAATCTGTTTGAAAACCAGCATCAGCATACCCTCTGATGACAAGCTCCTCGTCTCCTCCATACACCAGGAACATATCCTTAGTTCTTCTCAGATACTTAAGGATAGTCTTAACAGCAGTCCAATGTTGTTCTCCTAGATCTGCTTGATATCTGCCTACCATGATCAGTGCATAGGAAACATCAAGCCTGGTATATAACATGGCATACATGATGGATCCTATAGCCGAAGCATATGAGATCCTGCTCATCCTATCTTTCTCATGTTGTGTCTGGGGACACATTTTCTTAGAAATATGTAATCCATGTGACACTGGAACCAATCCCCTCTTGGATTTTTCCATACTAAATCTCTTTAGTATCTGGTCAATGTATGTACCCTGACATAGTCCAAGCATTCTCTTGGATCTATCACGAATGATCTTGATCCCTAGAATGTAGGCTGCTTCTCCTAAGTCCTTCATGGAGAAACACTTGTTCAACCAGCCCTTAACTGACTGTAAGGCTGGTACGTCGTTTCCAATAAGAAATATGTCATCAACATATACCACTAGGATGAAGACCACATTCCAATTAAACCTCTTATAAACACATGGCTCACGTTCGTTCTTAATGAAACCAAATTCCTTTATGGCTTCATCAAATCGAATGTTCCATGACCTGGATGCTTTCTTTAATCTATAAATGGATTTCTGCAACTGGCAAACCCATTTGGATTCACCTGGTGTCACAAACCCTTCTGGTTGTTTCATATAGACATCTTCTTGAAGGTTCCCATTAAGGAATGTTGTTTTGACATCCATATGCCAAATCTCATAGTCATGGTAAGCTGTTATGGCAAGTATTATTCTTATGGATTTAAACATGGAAATTGGCGAGAAGGTTTCATCATAGTCAATTCCTTGACGCTGTCTGAATCCTTTGGCCACTATCCTTTCTTTATAGGTGCTAACTTGACCTTCCATGTCCAGCTTTCTTTTGAATACCCATTTGCATCCAATAGGATTTACATCAACTGGCTCATCGACTAGAACCCAAACGTGGTTCTGATACATGGAATCCATCTCAGAATTCATAGCTTCTAGCCATCTTGCAGCTTCTGGGCTTTCTACTGCTTCCTTATAGGAGAGAGGTTCATCATTGTCCAACAATAATGATTCAACATCCTCAGTGACTAGGAAACAAAATCTCTCTGGTTCCCTTACCTCTCTGGAGCTCCTACGCAGTACTTGTGTTTCTGGAACCTCTTCCACGGGGACCTGTGGAACTTGTTCCAGTACCAACTCATGTGTATCTTGAGCATCAACTTCGTCGAAGTCAATCTTTCTCCCAATATCCTTCTTGAGGATGTGCTCCCACTCAAGAAATACGGCTTGTCTGGCGACAGTCACTTTCTTGTCTTGGGTGTTATATAGGGTATATCCTTTTGTTTCCTTGGGATGTCCTATAAAGATACACTTCGTGCCCTGGGGTGCTAGTTTGTTGCCTGAAAAGGCCTTAACAAATGCCTCGCATCCCCATACACGTGTGTGTGAAAAAGTGGGTTTCCTTCCATTCCATAACTAGGATGGAATTCCATTTTCCGCCTTAGTTGGTACTCAGTTTAATGTGTATGTTGTAGTTTGTAATGCATATCCCCAAAAGGATAATGGAAGATCCGCATGACTCATCATCGACCTCACAATGTCCAACAAGGTGCGGTTCCTCCTTTCACTAACACCATTCCACTGTGGTGTATAAGGATGAGTGAGCTGAGATAGAATCCCAGACTCCCGTAGAAGATCGATGAACTCTTGGTTCAAATATTCTCCACCTCGATCCGATCGAAGTTTCTTTATCTTCTTACCAAGTTGATTCTCTACTTCATTCTTGAATTCCTTAAATTTCTCTAAGGACTCTGACTTATACCACATTATGTAGACATAGCCATATCTACTCAAATCATCAACAAAAGTAATAAAGTAAGAATATCCACCTCTAGCTTCTATTGGAAATGGTCCACACACATCTGTGTGTAGCAATCCTAGAAGCTCTGTGGCCCTTTCACCTTGTCCACCAAAAGGCGGCTTGGTCATTTTTCCTTGTAAACAAGCGTGACATCTATCAAGTGGGTTTAGCTCAGTAGAGTCTAAATAGCCATCTTGGCAGAGCTTTGTCAAGCGCTTCTCGTTCACATGACCAAGGCAGTGATGCCATAATTGGGTGATGTATGAGTCATGTGAGTTTGTTTCGTTATCGATTTCCAAAACTTGGTTTTCATAATTTAATACATACAAAACATTATTCAAATGTGCCATACCATAACATACGTTGTTCTTATAAAAGAGACAACCCGTATTTCCAAGCATGAAAATAAATCCATCCATATCCAAACAAGATACAGAAATTATGTTCTTGGTAACACTAGGAACAAAATAACAGTTTTGTAAAACCAAAATCATGCCAATTGGCAATGAGAGGTGATAGTCGCCAATAGCCAACGCAGCCAGCCTTGCGCCATTGGCAGCTCGAAGATCCACCTCTCCTATGGCGATCTTTCTAAATCTACTTGGATCCTGCATTTGAATACAGATGTGAGCCCCACAAGATGTATCTAATACCCAATGTGTAGAAATAGAAAGATTGCACTCGATAACGAATACACCTTTAGCGTCCCCACACTTCTGGGTGCAGTTCCTCTTCTAGTGGCCCTGCTTGACACATGAAAAATACACTACTCCCCGTTCCTTGCCCTGCCTCGGGATCTTCCCCTTCTTGGAGGGATGGTGCTCGGGGGCTTCAGACCGTTTATAAGTCTTTGGCCCCTTTGTCGTTTCCTTCCTTTTCTTGTTCACCATATGGACCACGGGTTTGTCACGCCCCATGTCCTTATCTACCTGGCGAATCAAGGTCAGAAGCTCCGATAGAATCTTTTTACTGCCTCTCATGTTATAGTTGACAATGAAGCTAGAGAAGGTCTTGGGAAATGATTATAGGAGGAGATCTGTATGCAACTCATCTGGGAATTTAATCCCTAAGATGTCCAAGCATTCAATGTAGCCAATAAGCTTGACCACATGAGGCCTAGCTGGCGCAGACTCTCCAAGCTTCATGGTAAACAAAGCATTGGAGATCTCATACCTCTCCTGTATCGCCTTCTCTTGGTAGAGTTCTTTAAGATGAGACATCATTCTATACGCACCCATGTTTTCATGTTGCTTCAACAGCTCATTAGACATGGCCGATAGCATGAAACAATGGACATCTGTGGCATCATCCATGTGTTTCATGTAGAGAGATAATTCCTCATCATTAGCCTCTTTCCCATGCGCAACTGGAATAGGCTCTTCCAGCACATATAATTTCCTTTCGTGGCGAAGGACGACGCATAAACGCCTCTGCGACTCTTGGAAATTGGTGCCGGTGAGAAGGTTTTCTTTTTCGAGTATGGTGCGCAATGATATGTTTGAAGTCATTTTCATTCCGTTTCTACAATTTACGATGAGCAAAGGTTTAGTACATTATTATAAAAAAAGAGAAAAATAAATAAATTAATACTTATTAGTCCCCCACTATTTTATCGAAATCCAATAGCCCTCACCATTGAATTCGGAATATTCTATTGTGTGAATATTCTAGTGGAAAGGATCCATATTTCCCTTCGCATTACCCGAACTAGGGTTGGTCAAGAAACTTGAAGGGTTTTAGGTAGGCATTACAAATGCCTACTGCATTAACTCGCAGTTCCTTGATCCGTTGAGTGGACTCCCCAATCCTGAAATCCTTTTTGGATTTCCTCAACCATTGCCTCTTGGTCACATCAAGTCCTGCTGTGGCAGTCAACCCTTGATGCGAACCAAGTCAAGTCAACCCAAATCCTTGAATTAGAATTCCACGATAATTGAAAGCACCCCAACGTGGGTTGGTCAAGCACTTGGAACTACGGTTCGATTCTAACCAAGATTATGGAAGGCTATGCCGACTTAATATTTATTTTGAGGGATTTTATCCTTATACGTAAATTGCCGTTTTATTATCTTTGATTACATGCTTTTTAATATTATGTGGGATATACTTAAGTGATTAACCATGTCAAAGACAATATGTACGTATAAGCCAATTTTATTTTAGTTCCATCTTGCATGCTCGTTTAATTCATTAATTGTGTGATTGTGACAACACACCCACAATAAATAAACCATGCAACTGACAGAAATAAAATAAATGGAATGATCATCAGCTTTTCTATTGGTTATTTTTTCTAGCGGTTGATAAACTAACCCAAGACCTAGGGGAGAAACACCTTGATCCTTTCAGGTTCGTGTTTACATCTTTCCACCTGTCCACCTTTGTATCTCCTTGGATTGGTTTCATCTTGGCTCCGGAATTGAGCCGCCTCAACTAGCATGGGATCTCCACCAATTACATATGCATTTATCTCAAACGTAGGTGAGGGGAAAAATGGGTTTTTACATGAAATAATCCTTGGGCGCGCAGGCCCTACATATTAATGAGGAGATGGATCGCAGGCCAAAAAATTTTATTTAAATAAATAAATAAAAATAATCCGTTCACATACAAAGGTCTCGGTCTAGCTCATGATCATCCATACATGCAACGATATTTACGCATAAATAAAACTAGCATTCAATTATTTAATGGTTCTTATTTAAGATAAATCACGCTAGAATCAATTAATTATCTTTAATTAATCAATCCTTTTATCTTAAATCCCTTTTCTGAATTTCCTTGAGATTCTCATCCATCATAATTTTAAACAAATAAATTCATTTAAAATTATCCTTATACACAATTTGTACCTTGGAGGAAACCCTGCGAATTCCCATTTATTACACAGATGTTAAATTAAACACATATATATAAAACACCTATCACGTGTTGTGCCTCATCTTTACGTCTGTACCATGGTACACGTCTCAAGGGTTTGTATAATATAATACTAAATTTTAATAAATCTGCGTAATTTGGGTGAGTACACTGTGTGTAGTTCCGACTACACGGCGTGTACTTTTTCTTCACCGTCCATCCGAAGTACACGCCCAGGGATAGGGTGTGTTAATGTACTTTGGAAATTTTCGGAGTACACGGCGTCTACAGTGGGACACACTCAATGTAGTTTCCGTGTTACACGGTTTCCAGCCGGTCAGGCTATGTACAGAGTACACGACCCAACCCAAACCCGAAGGGACTACACGCCGTGTTCATTGGACCACATGGCATGTATTCCGAAAACCGTGTGCCCCCTGTTTCTGGTCAACACACGGTGTCTTAAATTCTTAGAAATAATCCAATACACGACCTGATTTGGTGGATCAGTCGATGCATTTAACCTAGAATACATGGTGTGTACTTCCGAATACACGCCGTGTATTCTGGTGTTATACGGCCAGAAACATTTGGCTCCTCCGGATGAGTTCCTCTATTTTATTTTAATCAAAATTAAAAGAAAAAATCAGTTTCTTGTGAGGTGAATGAGAAACGAGAGAGGAGGAACAGATCTCGATATTCATATTTCCAGAACGATTAAACATGAATTGATATAACTAAATTATTAAATGCGTAAATCACCAAAAAAAACTAAATAATTATAACCAACGATATGACCCCCTTTGATACCACTTCTAGGTTCCGGGCGCAGCGGAAGCACGTTGGTGGGTTTTCCAAACTTAATTTTTCATTAAACAATGTTCAATCCGAGATCTGTCATGATATAAAACGCCGAATCTTCATAATAGAACGAAGAACGAAAAGAAAAAATGAGTCCCGGAACCATTGAGGAGGATAATCATATGTTGATTATAATTAATTTAATTGATGCATATGACTTACCTCGTTGGAATTCTTTCTTCGTTGATGTGTCCAGTCACGATTCGGTGATCCATCGTTGCGTCGTAGAATCCAAGTGTAGGATTCCTCTAGCGGTGATCCACATGCGTGTCACGTATCTCCGGACGTCGCCGAAGAGATCTCCGGGTGCTAGCGCGGAAGAACCCTCGCTTGCGATGTCCTCCTTCGACCCCCTTGATCCGGTGGAGGATCTTGCTCTCGTAACTTGAGGGCGTTCTTGGTGGAAAGGGAATTTGTTCTTGGCTTGAGAGTATTTCCAAATCTGTTGTGCACAATAATGGCTCACCAAAAAATGTTGGGGTTGTGAGGATATTTATAATCAGGTTTGAGGTTAATAGAGTTATGACAATAAATAAACGCGTTACGCGTTTTATTTATTTCATTAACTCTTACTGAAAACCCCCATGTTGAATTATTAATTCCTTTACATGCGCCCACGCTGATTATAAAAAATATCATTTAATAAAACAATATTAAATCCTCAAAATCCCAATTGGAAAAACTACACGGCGTGTAATAATTAATACACGGCGTGTACTTTTTTTCCATAAAACTACACAACGTGTATATTTAATATACACGGCGTGTACTTTTATTTTCCATTTTTCTCCACCACATTTATTAGACCTTGAGTAATGACTATTTATTTCTTATATAAATGTAACTGCATTACTCGCTAATAAATATATTATTTTATCCACTATATATTCTCTCGAATAACTAGTGTCAAAATAAATGCGATCAGACATCCTTAAATAATTATTAAACCACAATCGGGAATAATATTCATTTAACTTGTTAAATTAATATTTAACTGAGATACATGGACACACTTAGTGTGTGACCATCTAGGACTCTTTCTCAGTGGCATTAGGGTGAGCCTTCCTAAAGACCAAGGTTAGTGTCTAGCAACACACCAAGGAACCCATAAATAAAGAAGTTAAAGCCGCAATAACGTGTCACCTCCTACGAATTCTTACCGTGTAATATAATCCCTTTGTCTCAATATCTCCAATCAAGCGGGTTGCATGCTAGTGCCAACAAACCATGTTCTTGATTATTCTTTCTTTGACTTCCCGGAATTGAACTTTCCCATACCTTACCGTGGCCATGGATTTATTTAGGCTATAACAATTCCATCAAAGGGCCTGAGATATCTACTTCCATTTTGGAACGGAAGGGACAAATCCTTTCTCGCATTATCTATTAATGTGGTATTACTCGTGACGCATCCAACGTATCCTACCTCGCTGCGAACAGTGTGTCGTCATAGTTTTCGTCAATACATCTAAGTGCGCGAGTTGTAATACCCATTAATAATAATCTTAAAGTCTAAGGATCAATACACACGTCCGTAGATAGGAACATCCAATTACACTATAAAATGTGGATTTCCTACTCGCGAGTCTTGTTCTCATAATATCCTCCTGGATATTACCAAGGGCACACACCATGAGAAGGCACCTCAATGTTTTATGAGTCCTCACCCCTAATGACCTGTATTATTTTTGTCCTCAAATAATATCATCCGACCATAGAACATACATTCAAGAACAGTGTTATGGCACTTTCGGGTTATCATCATAACAGGGATCCGCTACGACCCTTTAATGCAACAGCTGTCCTTAGGAAATTATCACATGACATGTCACGCAGAAGAACAATCAAGATGTGATAAGGCTTTTATTTAATGAATAAAGTACAAAGTAGTTGGTTCTAGACCACCAACTCCAACAGTCAGGCTATCCAATGAAGTATTACTTGGTACTCTGTTTGTTTACAAAGATATTAATAATCTCTTACATTATATGGGGTCTACACATTCCATTATTTATTGAGATATTTTCAGATAAATTATAAATTTCATCTCATGAAATTAAATTGGAACATATGGATAAAACACTATGGGTAAATTTTTTCAGAAACTTTTCTTATAAGAATATTATTTTTGTTTACTGTTGAATAACATTACCTAAAAACCTTGTTTATTTTCCATTTGTATAGTTTTATTTTATTCTGGGTTTGTATTGGATTTATATTTATCTTGTTATGATTTATTATCGAGCAAAAGATGTATATTTTCACAATTTTTTTGGTTTATATACATTAACAAAACTATAGAATTGATAAATTATCTAAATTATAAGAAACTATAAAAGGGGAAAAATGGATGAAATCTTTCTCATATTGTTCAAAATTAGTGAACAACATAGATAAATAATTTTTCAATGGTAAATGAATAACTTGATGTTTTTCATGATGTGTTTCCTAGTGTTATTCCTAATTGAGATGTTGAATTTAATATTCAATTAGTTCCTGATGCTATGAAAGTATAAAAACCCAGTTATCGAATGGATGAATTGGATCTTTTAAAATTAAAAAATTAGTTACGTGAGTTTCTTAATAAAGGGTTTATATTTTAAATCACATCACTTTGGGGTGCTCTTGTTTTTTCGTTAAAAATATTGATGGTTCAATGGGACAACTCATTGATTATAGGTATTTTAATAACATTAATATTAATAATGATCATTCATTAGCTCATATTGATTACTTTTTTATATCCATGTAGCTCTATATGTTTCCAAGATTGAGTTGAGATCTAGTTATCGTCAGCTAAATGTGAAGAAGGATGACATCTCAAAAATAGATTTTTTTACATGAATGGACAGTATGAGGTTTTTTGGTACAATCATTATTTTAAAAAATTTCCCTGATGTGATCATGGATCTTATGAATATTATATTCCCTGAATATTTGGATATGTTATTTTATTGAGGATTTTTTTTCATTCCAAAATTTTATAAGGATCATAAAAAAAATATTAATTTTCGTACAAAATCTCAAATAAAACAAAGTTAAATAGAAAAATTTTCCGATATAATTTTAGGTTTTAATAGATTTCATTAATTACGAACATTGTGAATAATGATTACAGAATAGTTGATTGTAAAAAAAGTGGTTAACGAATAACCAAGACATAAAAATGTTACATAGATTGGTAGTTTTCATGAATTAGTAATCTATTACCAATAGTTTATTAAAATCTTATCATGGTTATCTAGATAGCTAACTCTGTTAACATGAAAGGGGTTAAATTTATTTGGTTTTAAGAATGTTATGTTTGTTATCAAGAATAGAATAATATATTTTTGAATTCTCTAGTTTTTTCCCTATCCTCTTGATATATAGACTCTATCATCTATAATGATGATTCTTTTAAGGGGTTTGGATGTGTTAAAATATAGAATGATTGAGTATGGGAATTTGTCTTTAGAAAACAACAATTTCATTAATTAATTTATTTAAAATCATGATTTTGAATTAGAAGATATTGCTTCATATTTGAAAAATTGGAGGCATCATTTATATGGTTCGAAATGTGATATATATATTGATTATAAAAGTTTTAATTATATATTTAATCTGGAGGAATTGAACATGAGGCAGATATTATGTCATGAACTGGTAAAGCATTATGATTGCAAGATTAGTTACCATATTGGAAAATAAAAAAATCCGGTAGATGCCTTCATTCGAAAACGTAATTCTACATTAATTGTGTTATGTTTGGAACATGACCCCTTGATTAATGATTTTATGGGTTTTGGAAAGGAAGTTGTTGGTGCTGGAAAAATAACTCTAGTTTTTTATGTATTAGAGAATTATTCTCATTCTTAAAGAATTTTAAAAAAATTGAGGGATTTACATCAGTTATAGAAACAGATTGAATTGGATAAAAGGGATATGATTAAAGAATTTCCCATTGATAATGATTATGTTATATGATTTGGGATGCGATTATGTGTCCATTATGATTCTAACGCCCCGACCCCAGTTACCTAGAGTCGGTGCATTATTACATAACATTGGCATGATCACATGAAAGATCAAATCTCGAAAGACCGATTGGATTAGTAGCCTTGGAAACTCTGGATATATTCATAAAGTTTTACATTACATCAATAAGTGAAAAGCTAAAACAATATATTGTCTCCATATTCCACACTCGTATCTCCATATACTATCCCTGCAGGTCATTCATAACTTACTTCTTTACATCCTGGAAAAAAATAAAACATAGAAAAGGGGTGAGCTCAAATGCCCAGTAAAGATAAGAATATATTGGAAACTTTCAAAAATAATCATAAACATTTAAGGCAATGTATAACTAAAACAAAAACCTTTTAAACTTGAACTTCAACATAGTTTGGAAAAAGTAAAATGAAATAATGCCATTTACTTATTCACATGGATATTCTACTAATCGAATAATCACATGCAATATCAATAACCACATTCATAATGATGGAATTCATAATGCCAGACTATCATAACAACATAGCCAAGGCCTCGTTCCAAGACTACAAATAAGATTTTTCCAGGGCCTTGTGCCAAGACACTAGTTTGTCTCATGAGACCTACCGAGGCATCGAGGAGCTATAGCGGGATCCACCCGTCACATATTAAGTTCAATGCAATCCCATAGGAAAAGGATTAAACATTGCATAAACATTCGTATTAAAACTAGCATACGAAATGTAAATACTTCATACATAAACCATGAATGGTATAAAAATAACACATCCACAGTCAAACATATCACAAAACCTTCGATACAATATAGAAGTTTTGTATCATAATAATCAACTTCAAATAAGCGTAAAATCCATCAAAGGATGTTGACATAGATGAAATCAAAACTCCTTTTAGAGAAATATTTCTTTATATTTTGAAATAATTTAAGAGTCATATATTTATAAAATAAAACATTTTATTTAAAAATATTCTTATAATCTTGTAAGGGAAGCTTCAACGTTTTTATAACGGCAGAAAAGAACCGCACCCGCCGTATAAGTTAAAAAAACATTCTTACCTTAATTCTGTCGAAAAGGTTAAAAAGCACCTTGTTTGGAAAACAACAGAATGATTCCATTATAAAACTCATATAAAAAGTCAAACAAAGGTATAAATGAATTTAACCCATATTCTTTTAAATAGTAAAAATATTTTGAAATACATTTTTAAGAAACATGGATGTGGATGATAAAGAGATCCCAGTAGATTATTACGTATAAACAACCTCGGATAATGATGAGATTGTGAAATAACACTTACCTTGTACTTTTCCTTGTTTGGGGTAGGTTAACCTCCTGTATAATGGTGAAATAATTGTTATTAAATTATAAAATAATCATATACATTAATATGATATCGTATATGATCTTTTAACATTGATTTGTTAGTAATATCTTAGAATTATTATTGTTTTGGTTGTTAAATTACTCATTTTATTTATATGTTTTGTTATGTATGACATTTTTTTCATGGATAGATTGTATATTAATCATATCCTTAATGCTATCAAGTACACAGATACTATTATTAATCATCAAATGAGAATTATACTTGAATGGATATGACAGATAATGAATCTCATTGCGTTCGTGGAGACGGTAGTCCGTACGTACGCACGAGCGACATTATCATTCTTTTGATATTAAAATAATATATAATTGTATGGTATATCATATATACAGAATAATTATCATGTTACATTTATTATTTATATGAATTACACATCATTATTATACCCATCCAAATAATAATTTAATGAATAACAATTACACCACAATGTGGAGAAGGTAAACCGTACGTACGCACGTATGGTGACATGTTATTCAAAAGATGGATATAATATTGAATATGGTTGTACCATATTTATAATAACATCATAGTATATATATGATACTAGAGTTATTATTTTAGAATGGTAACAAAAAATGAAGATGAAGTGGAAGAAGAAAGGAACTTGGAAAAAGGTGGTGAAATCATTACCTCTTTTTCGGGTTCTTCCTTTTGATTTGATCAAAAGGGCTCCATAGGTTGGCTTTCTGATCAAACTAAGGCCTCTATGTTTTAGTGAGGGAAGTTTGGAGAATATTGGGGTAGAGTTTGGCCGAACCAAAAGGCTTTGATGGTTTGAAGTAATGAGAAGGAGGAGTGCCCTTTTATAAGAGGGGTGAGGGACACCTTTGGAAAAGCTAGAAATATTAATTTATAATAAATTTATATTTGGTTTATAATGGCTCAAATGTTTATTATTCAAAGGTTAAGGTGGGGATAGGTCGAAATCCATTCAACCAATATATTTTAGACAGGTTTGGGTCATTATACTAACCTTATCATTAAGTATTAACTCTTAGTTAATTAGTTTCACTTTTACAATGTCTCTTTGTATTTTTATATTATATGGTTAATAAACATACTATATACATCTAACCGGCCACCAAGTGGTCCAAAAATGATACACCTAACATTATATAAGTCTCTTGGCAGAACCTTAGATGTTTATGAATTTAATATCAATTAATAATATAATATTTGTTTTTAAAAACTCTTTTATGTCAATTTTGACACTATTCAATAGTTGATTTTTTTGAAAGTCATAACAGAATTATTACTTCGAAAACATTTAATTAAATCCTTCCTAACATGTCATATTAACTTAGAAAATTAGTGTAATTCATAAAAAGTATCAAATTATATTTATTTGGTTATTTATAATATCAATTATTTTAACTTTTCACTATTATGGTAATTAATGCATCATCATTGTGTCATAAATAAATTAAATTATTTAAAGTCTAAAAATTCAAAATAAATTATCATTATGTAGGAAATCCTATCATCTTTCTAATGAATTTTTAAAATCGAATTTATCTTATGTATAACCCTATATTAAAAATGTTTAAGTAAATAAACTTTGATTTTAACTCTTTTAACTCTTCTTTGAATTAAATAATAATAAATGTCCTAATCTAATCCATGTGGACCTAAATGATAATATTTTATTCCTAGGGTTTTTTTTTGGTCGATATAAACTTGTCCAAAAGAATTAGGACATGTGTTAGGGTAATATTAATATCATTTTTACCATTAATTACCCTATTTACTTTTAATTGTGGTAAATAAAAGTAAAAAGTAACTATTCACCAAAAATTATTTTCATCTCATTGAACCACATTTTACTTATTGATATTAACCGTGTCCCTCAGATTTTTGAAATTCCATTCACAGAAGCGGTAAAATTATGTTTTATGAAAAAATTCAGTTTTTTAACTACCACTTAGTAGTTTCACTATTCATCAAAAATTGAAGTTTTTCATAACAATGCCAAAATTTCACCCTAAGCTATAATTGATATTCCAAATTCAAAAATGAAGTACATTTTGAAATTTAAAATATATATAATTTCAAAAAGTAGGTATTACTATTCATAACGACTAGTTTGATCGGTTGTGGTGTGTGTTAGAACTCGATGTTGCGTACAACACACGATATCACATTATTCAAAGAGAAACGTCACGTAGAAGCTTGGGCGTTATATTCTCGCCTCCTTCAAATAATTTTGTCCTTGAAATTTCTAGAATACTACCATATGAAAAGACTCGGGTGGTTCTTCATCATAAGTTCTTCGGGTTCCCACGTTGCCTCTTCCATTATATGGTTTCTCCACAAAACTTTTACCAGATGCGTCGTCCGGTTTCTCAGTACTTGTTCTCTCTTATCAAGAATCCTGATGGGCTCTTCGTAATAAGACAGCTCGGGTTCCAGTTCCAATTCCTCATAGGTGAGTACATTCATTGGGTCAGGCATGTATTTCCTCAATAGAGATACGTGGAACACATCGTGAACATTGGAGAGACTTGGCGGCATTGCCAATCGGTAAGCTACAACCCCAATTCGTTCTAGAATTTCGAAATGTCCGATGTACCTGGGACTCAATTTACCTTTCTTACCAAAACGTATGACTCCCTTCCATGGAGATACCTTTAGGAAAACATGATCACCGACTTGAAATTCCAAATCCTTCCATCGATTATCGGCATATCTCTTCTGCCGACATTGAGCTGCTTTGATGTGACTTTGGATTCCTTCACCTTTTCCATCGTTTCCTCCACCAGTTCTGGGCCTACAAGTTTTCTTTCACCAACGTCATCCCAACAGGTTGTTGTACAACTTCTTTTTCCAAATAACGCTTTATATGGTGCCATCTGAATACTCTAATGGAAGCTATTGTTATAGGGAAATTATACCAGAGGTAAATATTGGTCCCACATACCCTGAAAGTCAAGTGAGAAAGATTTCAACATGTTTTAAGGTTTGAATAGTTTGTTCTGATTGTCCATCTGTTTGAGGGTGGTAAGCCGTGCTGAAATGAAGTTCAGTATCCAGGGATTTCTAAATACTTTTCCTGAACCTTGAAGAAAAACGGGGATCATGATCAGAAACAATCGATAAGGGTACTCCATGAAGTCTCACTACTTCATTAATATATAGTCTTGCTAGACGTTCCAGGGGTAGATATTCTCTTATAGAAATAAAATGTGATGACTTGGTAAGACGATCAACAATAACCCATATTGCATCGTTCCTTCTAGGAGTCTTTGGTAGTCCCATGACAAAGTCCATCGTAATATTGTCCCATTTCCACTCCGGTATGGGAAGAGGTTCCATGACTCCTCCAGGCTATTGCCTTCCAGCTTTCACTTGTTGAAAAACCATACATCTTGACAAAAAATAAGCAATCTCCCTCTTCATGTTTTCCCACCAATAATTTTCCTTCAAATATCTATACATTTTGGTGCTCCTAGGGTGTATAGAGAAATTGGAACTATGAGCATCATCAAGCAATTCCCTTTTTAGATCAGGTATATCGGGAATACAAAGTCTCTTCCCAAAATTCAAAATTCCTTCCTCATACACAAAGTCTCCCAATCTCCCATCATTCACATCTTTAATCTTCTTTTGAAATTCTTCATCATCGGTATGAGAAATCTTAATCCTTTCTAGTTTATATGGTTTGGCAACCATTTGAAAAAATATTTATGTTTCACCTTCCCTGGTTATTCCCATGTCCATCTTCACTAGATCCATGAAAATTGGATCCCTTTCAATTCTCATCACGTTCAAAATTCCGTGGTCTTTTCTGCTGAAAACATCATCCACCATGTTTGATTTCCCCGAGTGGTAGTGAATCATACAATCATAATCCTTGAACAATTAAATCCATCTCCTTTGCCTCAAGTTGAGTTCTTTTTGTGAGAAAATATACTTCAAACTCTTGTGATCAGTATAAACCTCACATTTTCACCATAGAGGTAGTGCCTCCATATCTTCAAAGAAAATATCACAGCTGCTAACTCGAGATCATGAGTAGGATAGTTTTGTTCATTATTTTTCAACTGTCTTGATGCATAGGCAATAACTCTATCATTCTGCATAAGGAAACAACCAAATCCTTTCTTCGATGCATCACTATAAATAACGAACCCATCATTCCCCGATGGTAGACTCAATATAAGAGCATTGACTAATCTTCTCTTCAGTTCTTCAAAAAATTCTTCACACTCTTTTGTCCAACAAATTTAACCCCTTTACGTGTGAGCTTCGTTAATGGGTTAGCCAATCGGGCAACATTCTAGACGAAACGTCGATAATAACCTGCCAAACCAATAAAACTACGTACCTCAGTTATACTCGTAGGTGATGGCCATTCTTGGATGGCCTTGTTCTTAGAAGGATCAACAGAGATTCCATCTTTAGAGACAATATGGCCAAGAAAAGAAATCTCCTGAATCCAGAATTAACACTTGCTAAACTTCCCATATAATTCATGTCTTCTCAGAGACTTCAGGATAATGCGCAAGTGATTTTCATGATCTTCGTAGCTTCTGGAGTATACCAAGATATCATCAATAAATACCACCAAAAATTCATCGAGATACTCCTTGAAAACTCTATTCATCAGATCCATGAATACAGAGGGTGAATTAGTCAAACCAAAAGGCACTACAGTAAACTCGTAATGCCCGTACCTGGTTCGAAATGTTGTCATCGGAATGTCTTCCTTCTTCACACACAATTGATGGTATCCAGATCGAAAGTCAATCTTTGAAAAGTATTGAGCTCCATGTAGTTGGTCAAATAAATCATCAATGTGAGGTAGGGGATACTTGTTCTTTATTGTTATAGCATTGATCTCCCTATAGTCGATACATAACCTCATAGATCCATCTTTCATTTTAACAAAAAGAACAGGGGCACCCCATGGAGAAAAACTAGGGCGAATAAATTCCTTATTACTCAATTCCTATAGTTTTTTCTTTAGTTCAACTAATTCTACAGTGGCCATTATATAAGGGGTCTTCGATATAGGCCTTGATCCAGGAATTAAATCAATGTAAAACTCAACTTCTCGTTCTGAAGGATGTCAGGTAAATCTTCCGGAAATACATCTACATATTCTTTCACAACAAGTACATCCTCTATTTGAACATTCCATTCCTCACCCATAGTCATTTCATTCTCTTCCTCCCCAATAATTGAATTTAGTTGAGCTACTAGGGGTTGATCTAGATAAGAATTAGGAGGTGATGATTCTGCTCTAAAGATAAGGTGTTCCTTATCATCATCATCATCAAGAATCGTAACCTCTTTCTTATTACAATAAATCTTCACATCATATTATGAAATCCAGTCCATACCAATGATTATATCAAACTCAATCATATGTATGACGATGAGATCAGTAGATAAAGAACATTTATGTGCTCTAATGGGGACTGACTCACAAAACATTGTTGCAATGATACTTCCCTTAGGAGTTTTAACTGACAACTCCTTTGTTAAATCAAATTGGAAATATCTAATTTTCTTAGCAAACTGGGAAGATATGAAACAATGCGATGATCCAGAATCAAATAATTCATTTCCTAAACCTGAGGAAACCATTAAATTACTGGCCACCACGTCTTTCAGAGCTTCTACCTCAACAGTAGTGATAGCATAATCATGGCCTTGATCCCTTGGCCTTTTCTGAGGTAAGTTCCCTTGACGCTGAGGAAATTCATTTGAATAATATCTCATCTCCCTGCAATAGTAGCATTGAACATTGGTAGCATCCTTCTTCCCCTTTCAATCATGAGCTTGGTGGCCTTTTTCACCACTCTTGTAATAGACACCCATTCCCTTCAAGCAAGTACTGGGGTGTTTCTTCCCACATTTACCATAGGATGGATATTCAACCTTTCCCATCTTCCCCTTATTTTCATTCCCAGATTGATCAGCAGGTCTCTTATTCACTTGCTTTGCTTTAATGTCATAAGACATAGATAATTCCTTTTCTATTTTGATAGCCCATGTGACAATGTCTTCGTACGACGAGAAGGATTGCGAGACTAATGCTCGATGGAGAAATGGTTTTAACCCATCAGAAAATGATAAATCATACTTCTTGGGTTACATATATAATCTCCAACATACCTTGCTAAACTTGTAAAGTTAGCCTCTTACTTTGTGACATTCTCATCCTCCTTTTGTCTCAGACTCAAAAATTGCCTTTCTCTATCTACTCGATGGTCGTGAGGAAATTATTTTTCTAAAAACAGATATTTTAACTCCCTCCATTCCATATTTGATACTTCATCGTCTTCCTTTGTATTTTGAATCAATGACCACCATTGATCAGCATCTCCAGTGAGTCGGTAAACTGACATGATAACTTTTTCCTTTTCAGTACTCCCTAAAGCCTGAAATATTTTCTCTAGGGAATTTATCCATTGCTCAGATACTAAGGGATTTGTACTCCAATTGAAATATGGTGGTTGTTGCCTCATGAATCAATCTAACATTGATCCTCCACGCTGTGGATCAGGTTTCTCCTTATGGGTAAGGTTATTATTCATAACCTGAGTGAGTTGTCCCAGTATTGTGATTAGCTGATCGGCACCAGTTGCATCATGAGCTCCACTATAATTATCTTGAGCAGGAGGGAAATCCCTACATGGAGTGCATTCATTGATACGGTTTCCAATTCTTCCACTAGGTGCCATTTCTAAACAATGGTATAAACTAGATCAGTTTATGAATCAAAATACATAATCCCATACTTATAAAACACATAACATAAATTTAACTATTTATGGATATAATCCATAATCATAAAAATGTTTTCATTGAGGAAGTATATACTCATAAACCCTTCATAATGATTTGTAAAGAAGATGAGAGTTTTCTTAAGCATATCCCCTGGGAGTGTCGTAACCAAGAGTGCAGCCAGGCCCGTTGTCGTGCACCAGTTCCCATTCGAGTCTAGCTCAATGCGGTGTTTTCGGGTTTTACCCCTAGGTACATCTGTTCCAGAGCCGGCTCTACCGGCTCGTATCCAGACATGGATGTATTGATCGGAAAAATCACAAAATATCTACAATAAAAAAATTCTAGGAAGTTCTTCTATACTAATCCTCAAATTTCATCTTAAATCTGTTTTCTCTAATCAGATTTTATCTAAATCTAGCTTCCAAGGTTTGTACTAAACTTCCTCTGATACCAACTGTAACGCCCCGACCCCAGTTACCCAGAGTCGGTGTATTATTACATAACATTGGCATGATCACAAGAAAGATCAAATCTCGAAAGACTGATTGGTTTAGTAGCCTTGGAAACACTAGATATATTCATAACGTTTTACATTACATTAATAAGTGAAAATCTAAAACAATATATTGTCTCCATATTCCACACTTGTATCCCCGCATACTATCCCTGCAGGTCATTCATAACTTACTTCTTCACATCCTGGGAAAAATAAAACATTGAAAAGGGGTGAGCTCAAATGCCCAGTAAGGATAACAATATAGCGGAAACTTTCAAAAATAATCATAAACATTTAAAGCAATGTATAACTAAAACAAAAGCCTTTTAAACTTTAACATCAACATATTATGGAAAAAGTAAAATGAAATAATGCCATTTACTTATTCACATGTATATTCTACTAATCGAATAATCACATGCAATATCAATAACCACTTTCATAATGAGGCAATGCATAATGCCAGACTATCATAACCACATATCCAATGCCTAATGCCAAGAATACAAATAGGATTTTTCCAAGGCCTTATGCCAAGAAACTAGTTTGTCTCATGATACCTACCGATGCATTGAGGAGCTATAGCGGGCTCCAACCGTCATATATTAAGTCCAATTCATTCCCATATGAAAAGGTTTAAACATAACATAAACATTCGTATTAAAATTAGCATACGAAATGTAAATACTTCATCCATAAACCATGAATGGTATAAAAATAACACATCCACAGTCAAACATATCACAAAACCTTCAATACAATATAGAAGTTTTGTATCATAATAAATCAACTTCAAATAAGCGTAAAATCCATCAAAGGATATTGACATAGATGAAATCAAAACTCTTTTTAGAGAAATATCTCTGTCTACTTTTAAATCATTTAGGAGTCATATATTTATAAAATAAAACATTTTCTTTGAAAATATTCTTATATGATTGTAAGTGAAGCTTCGACGATTTTATAACGGCGGAAAATAACCGCACCTGCCGTATATGTTAAAAAAAATTCTTACCGTAATTTTGTTGAAATGGATAAAAAGCACCTTGTTTGGAAAATGATGGAAAGATTCCTTTATAAAACTCCTATAAAAAGTCAAACAAGGGTATAAATGAATTTAACCCATATTCTTTTAAATAGTAAATTTTTTTTGAAATACATTTTTAAGAAACATGGATGTGGGTGATAAAGAGATTTCAGTAGATTATTACGTATAAACAACCTCAGATAATGATGAGATTGTGAAATAACCCTTACCTTGTACTTTTCCTTGCTTAGGTTAGGTCAACATCCTGTATAATGGTGAAATAATTGTTATTAAATTATACAATAATCATATGCATTAATATAATATCATATATGATCTTTTAACATTGATTTGTTAATAATATCTTAGTATTATTATTATTTCGGGTGTCAACTTACTGATTTTCTTTTATATGTTTTGTTACGTAAGCCATGTTTTTACTGGATAGGTTGTATCTTAATCATATCCAGAATGATATCAATTCCTCAGATACTATTATTAATCATCAAATGAGAATTATACTTGAATGGATGTGATGGAGAATGAATCTCATCGCGTTCGTGGAGATGGTAGTCCGTACGTACACACGAGCGACAATATCATTCTTTTGATATTAAAAATATATATAATTGAATGGTATATCATATACACAGAATCATTATCATGTTAAATTTATTATTTACATGAATTACACATCATTATTATACCAATCCAAATAATAATTTATTGAATAACAATTACACCACGACGTGGAGACGGTAAGTCGTACGTATGCACGTATGGTGACATGTTATTCAAAAGATGGATATAATTCTGAATATGGTTGTACCATATTTATAATAACATCACAGTATATTTATGATAATGGAGTTATTATTTTAGAATGGTAACAACAAAGTAAGAGTAAGTGGAAGAAGAAAGGAACTTGGAAAAAGGCGGTGAAATCATTACCTCTTCTTCAGGTTCTTCCTTTTCATTTGATCAAAAGGGATCCTTAGGTTGGATTTCTGATCAATCTAGGGCCTCTAGGTTGTATTGAGGGAAGTTGGGAGAGTATTGGGGTAGAGTTTGGACGAACCAAAAGGCTTTGAAGGTGTGAAGTAAAAAGAAGTGTGAGTGCCCTTTTATAAGAGGGGTGAGAGGCACCTTTGGAAAAGCTAGAAATATTAATTTATAATAAATTCATATTCGGTTTCTAATGGCTCTAAAGTTGATTATTCAAAGGTTAAGGTGGGGATAGGTCTAAAACCATTCAACCAATAGAATTTATACAGGTTTGGGTCATTATACTAACCTTATCATTAAGTATTAACTCTTAGTTAATTAGTTTCACTTTTACAATGTGACTTTGTATTTTTATATTATATGGTTAATAATCTTACTATATACATCCAACCGACCTCAAAGTGGTCCATTAATGATACAACTATCATGATATAAGTCCTTTGGCCGAACCTCAGATTTTTAGGAATTTAATATCAATTAATAATATAATATTTGTTTTAAAAAACTCTTTTATGTCAATTTTAACACTATTCAATAGTTGATTTTTGTGAAACTCATAACAGAATTATTACTTCAAAAAAATTTAATTAAATCATTCATAACATGTCATATTATCTTATAAAATTATTTTAATTCATAAAAAGTACCAAATTTTATTTATTTGGGTATTTATAATATCAATTATTTTAATTTTTCACTATTATGGTAATTACTGCATCATCATTGTGTCATAAATAAATTAAATTATATAAAGTATAAAAATAAAAAATAAAAAATCATTATGTATTAAATCGTATTTTATTTCTAGTGAATATTTACAATTGAATTTATATTATGTATAACCCTATATTAAAAATGTTTAAGTAAATAAACTTTGATTTTAACTCTTTTAACTCCACTTTGAATTAAATAATAATAAATATCCTAATCTAATCCATGTGGACCTAAATGATAATATTTTATTCCTAAGGTAGTTTTTGCTCGAGATACACTTTTCCAATAGAATTAGGACATGTGTTAGGGTAATATTAATATCATTTTTACCCTTAATTACACTATTTACTTTTAACCGTGGTAAATAAAAGTAAAAAGTTACTATTCACAATAAATTATTTTCATCCCATTGAACCACATTTTACTTGTTGATATTAACTGTGTCTCTCGGATTTTGTTTATTACATTAACAGAAGCGGTAAAATTATGTTTTATGAAAAAATTCAGTTTTTTAACTACCACTTAGTAGTTTCACTATTCATAAAAAATTGAAGTTTTTCAGAACAATGCCAAAATTTCACCCTAAGCTATAATTGATTTTCCGAATTCAAAAATGAAGTCCATATTGAAATATAAAATATATATAATTTAAAAAATTAGGTATTACTATTCATAACGGCTAGTTTGATCGGTTGTGGTGTGTGTTAGAACTCGATGTTGCGTATAACACACGCTATCTCATTATTCAAAGAGAAACATACTGTAGAAGCTTGGGGTGTTATAATGATTCCATGATAAAAAAATAATTATTATGTGAAGCTCATAATTATCTATTTCATGTTCATCCTAGAATTACTAATATGTACAAAGACATTCAAAAGTATTACTGGTGCTATGAAATGAGAAAAAAATTAGATTTTACCATGAAATGTTTGACATGTCAATAGGTAAAAGCAGTATGACAACTAATAAAGGGGTTGGTTCAGCCTTTAACAGTGCGAATTTGGAAATGTAAAAATACATCCATATATATAATGGTGAGACTTCCCAAGAATTTCTGGGGTAATAAGGTGATTTTTATTATTGTTGTCTGACTGACTAAATCTGCATAATTATTTCTTATTTGAGATACTATGTATTTGAATAATATTTCTCAATTGTACCTTAAAAATATTTATATGTGACATGGAGTTCCTTTATCCGTTTTATCTAACCAAGATCCCATGTTCACATTTATCTTTTGGAGAGGTCTTGAGATGTTTTTGGACATGTAATTAAATTTCTAACCTTCTTCTCAACCCCATTCCGATGGACTGATGAACAAAATAATTCTTTCCTTGGATTACATGATTCTTTCTTGTTCAAGGTATTACCTATGAATTTTGGATCAAAATATTTCTTTAGATGAATTTTATAATAATAATATTTTTCATTCGGGTATATGGATCGCACATTTGGAGGTATTATGTGAAAATTGGTGTCGAACACTATCTTTTAGGGATGAATTTTGCAAAAGAATGTTTATGGGACAAGAACTAGTAAAGGAATCCATTGAGAAAGTGAATATGATCCACAGACACATGAGGATAGCTCAGAGCTTGTAAAAACATTATAATGATAATAGTTATAAAGACATTTCATTTGAGGTAAGTGATCATATTATTAAAATAATCCCATAATGAAAAGGTGTTAATAATTTTATTAATAAATGAAAGTTATGTCTGCAATTCATTGGACCTTATGAAATCCTAGAGAATGTTACACCAATCTCCTACTAAGTTGATTTTCCACTGATTTTATCTCAGGTACACAATGTTATTAATGTTTTGATGTTGAGAAATAATGTTATATATTGATCCCATGTTTTTATCCCATAAGTAGATCATCTATAATAGAACCATTCTAAATGAGAGTAACGAGTTCAAATTCTATATCATATAGAGCAAGTATTATGGACTAACATAACTCACCATGTTAAGGTTTTGTGGAGACCCACATGGTTGAAGAAGCAACATGGGAAGCTGAATATGATATGATCGAAAGGTATCTTCACATCTTAAATAAGTAAATGAAAATTGGTAGGAAGTAATTTATAGATAGTGGGGCGAACATCACAATAAAATTAGTTATATAATAATTTTTTTTATTTTGGTATTAAATAGTTAAATTAATTATAAATGTATAATGAAATTAGTGGTATCCATAGTTAATGAATCTATACAAGTTGAATATTAACCTCACTTATTAGTGTATAAATAAAATTTATGTAACATATATGTGTAATCAATATATATTTATATCATCTAATATTTAAATAAATGTTTTCTAAATGATAAATTTAGTGTTGGTATTTTTGTAAGTCTTAAAAATTTAATTAAAAAATTATTGTTAAAATAATTATTAAATAGAAAATATATTTTCATAAAATAGATTCATAAATAAATATTTTTTTTGTATTATGATTATATGGTAATTTAATGAGGGCTTATTTAATTTTTCAAATTATCATAAAATCATTATTAATTATAAAAGTGGTATTTTTTTGAATAAATGAAAATTTTAAATAAAACATATATTTCTCATATATTGAAAAAAATTCAAAAAATTGGGTTCATTTTTTAATTCTACATGTCTAAATATTTTTAGTGTGAAATTATGGTATTTTTCTAAAATACGTGATTTTTTGTGAATAGTAAAAAATAAATATTTACAGTATATATACATTATAAGTTATATAAAATATTACATGAGCCATATCTAATATAAGAACCATAATCTCGAATCCTTATTTATTATTTTAATTTATTAAGTGTTAATTCTATTACTATTCATCATTTTGAGCAAAAAATAATAAGTTAATGAATATAATAATTAGAAAACACCCCTCACCACCACTATAAATTCCACCCATCATAACCTCTTATTGTCACACCTCAAAGCCCTGTATCTTGTTTAATTTATGTCCAATTCCATTCCTAATCCTCTTCCTCACGTACAAGACCCATTGGTCTCACCAAAAGGCAAAACCCAAGGTCTTTTAGAAGGTTCTGAAGGGGGATAATTTAAGAGGTAAACTTATATTTTTTTTTTATTTTTTATTTTTCTATTTCATTTCTTTTCGTATACACTCATCACCACCCCTTATCCATATGGAATGAAAACTCCAATATATTATATAAAAATTAATATTTTCTTGTTTATGGAAAAAATTATCATCAAACTTTTTCTTCTCTCCCACTTATTCTAAAAACCCGTGCATGGTTTGTGATGTGTCGATTTACCATGAACATGGATGAAACATTTTAATTTTTTAGAAGCTCCCTCAATACTGGACATAAAAAAATTATTATGGTAAAATATTATTATATTATATATATTATAATTTTTTTTAATTCTTTGTAAAAAAACTATATAAACAATATATTGAATAAAATTACATAAGGTCTTGATGATCGTAATAACCACCAAAATAAATTAAATCATTTTCATTAATGGTTTATCTAATGATTCATCCTCATTTTAAAAAATGATATATAGTAGCATTTAAAAAATCCAAAAAATATTTACACCATTTCATTCCACCTCAATATTTTTTCATCCATTCGGCATGAATATAAGTAATGAAGTATCCATGGATACCATGAAATAACTGCACCCGAAAATATGAAAATAAAAATATATTATTTATAAATGGGTGGAAATATGTTATAATAATATCATATAAGTGATTTTAAAATTTAATATATTTTCTTATTATATTAATTACACTCTTTAAACAATTATAAAATAGTTTTTAACACATTTGAATTAATATGTACTCGAGCTAAGGGAATTCTAAACCGAATTTCCTTTTCTCGGGTTAACCTTCTACTTCAATGATTACGTGGTAGAAATGGTAATTTATGAGGTTAATTTGGACTATATAATGTTTTATTATATTTATTTATTGTTTATGAAAATATTCCATTATTTTTATTAATTATAACATAAAATATATGATAATTTAAGGGACATTTCTTAAACAATTTTCTTTTAAATTTCAATTTTTAAAAAATTTAAAAAGAATATTTTTAGGATTAAAGTATTAATGTTTTATTATTATGTTCCATTTATTAGAATTTTTTATGATTAAGGGTGGTACCTATATTTCCATATAATTAATTGGTAATTTTTATATTAGAGGTTGACTGTATGGTTATTACACATGTTACTACGTTGGTTACACAATAAGGTAGTCTTGATGGTTACATTGTATGGTAAGTGTGATGGTTACATTATAAGGTTGTCCTGAGGGTTAAAAGTCATATACTATCCATGAGGGTTATATTATTATGTATTTAATTCCCCAATTTACCTTTAGGGTATTATTATTTCTCTCTATGTTTTATGAAAATATCATGTTTTCACAAATTACTATATGATACTTATTTTGTGAGAAGTGTTCCATTGTGAAATGATTTCATATAATTTTATGTATTATTTTACTAAAGGGTTTTATCCATATTTTTATTTACCTTACTGATATTTTTTTGCTGAACCCATGTATTGAAATGTTTTTTATAGGGTTCATGAATGGGTAAGAGAATGGTATAATCCAAGATGAATGCTCTAAAGAATTTTAATGTAGTGATTTCATGTATTTATTAAAAAAATTGAATTATTGAAGAAATGGATATAGTTTTAGAAGTAACCAATTTTTTTAAGATTATGGGTTGATATGTATTAATTTTATAAATCTATATACTGAAAATATCTTTTGGAATCTATGTTATTGAATTCTAATGAAATTTAATAGATTTTGTTATATTAAAATTTGAAGCCTTATAATAACAGTGAAATCTACCAAATATATTATATCATGGTGACCTTCAGAAACCATAGATAGCTCAATGTTATATTGAAAACATTGATGATGAAAATTTTAGAATATCCTTCTATTGACCAAATGCTTATTTACCAATGTATTAAGAAAAAATTGTTCAATTTGATAAGATTCCTTTACATATAATCCTAGTATTCTATGAACTTCACCGTGGTTTTCATCAATGGAATATTCAATTCAATGTTTCATAACATATAAATTCATAACAGACGAAATTTCTTTAGATCATGAATTTAAAATTCATCATTTCCATAGATTTTTGTTTTAATCCCTTCAACTAAAGCTCTATAACATTCAGACTGATAATGTCTTCTATCTATATTATCTTGAAAATGACAGTTTTTCCATAAATCCTATCAATTAGGATAATTAATAATTACAATTCTGTCATTCTAAAAAGTATCACTCAATGAAATTCATAAAATGCATGAGTAAAAGAATATTACCAAAACTAAGGAAACTCTTTATCCTCCTCAGATTCATCACATTTAAAATTGTTCTTGAGAATACCTTCAACTGACCTTCCTTCTTACAGACCCCATGGAGAAGACATTCCATTATTACCAAGAAAAATATGAATAAAAAAGACCACTGTAAACATCATGTTTTGGAAAATTATATAAATAATGTTCACCTAAATCATCGTACTATGTTGTAAAACATCACTTCATCCATGTTCAATTAAAAATATATTGCATTCATAAAATGTAAGGTAAATATAAACATTTAAATTAAATATTTTATTTTATTGGTTTGGAATACAAGTCCTACATCCACAATAGAAATATTGCATTTCATAATTTCTCAAAAATAATGATTACATCTTTTCTACTAATGATTCCCATGGAATACAAAAGTTAATAATCGTATTTTTTGTTCCACATAGAAAAAAACAATGGGGGACCCAACCCTTATTTATAAATAGTTTCATTTGATACCCATTTTGACTAACCAATAAAAAAGTGTGGGGGTATTTCAGTTCCACTGATCTAGTCATTCATCCCCTATATCAATATTTTGAGTGAGCATAACTCTTGGTAAACTATAAATTCCATAGTAATAATACCCAATATTCCATCAGTACAAACTAAAAAATTATAGACTGAAATCCATTGAGATAATAAGGTTTTCCTTATGACTTTTCCATTCCTTCATATTTGGAGAAGATTTTTGAGTCAATAAGGTCTCCTTATGACTTTATAATTCATTATTGTTTTGAAAATCACAAACACCTCGTCTCAAGGCAAATATGATTTTACCCTGTGTTTTACTTCTATAAGGAAATTTTTCCTTCCCCAAAGAAATTTATCATTACTATGTTTCTCATTGTTCATTTTCTTGTATAAGTGTAAAATTTGGTTTCATATCAAAAACCTCAGAACCATATAATACTTAGATTAAGAGCATTCTATTTTATAACTCCGAATTCAGACCTCGAACTTTTCTGAGTTTTAAATCCGAGTTCTATGAATTCAGACTCCAAACTCTTCTGAGTTCTGAATCCAAAGTTCACTGAATTTATACTCCAAACATTGTGAGTTCTGACTCCAAATTCTAATGAATTCAGACTCCAAACTATGTGAGTTCTGACTCCTAATTCTAATGAATTTAGACTCTGATCTTTGTGAGTAATGACTCCGAATTATAATGATTTTAGACTCCAAACGTTGTGAGTTAGGTCACTGAATTCTAATGAATTAAGACTCTGAACTTTGTGATTTATGACTCTGAATTCTAATGAATTCAGACTCCAAACTTTGTTAGTTCTGACTCCAAATTCTCATGATCTCTAACTCCAAACATTGTAAGTTCGGGTTTCGAATTTTTGTGAATCCAGATTCTGAATTTCCTCGAAATTCAGACTCTCGAATTCTATAGAGTGCAGGTTTAGAATTCCTTAGAAAATAGAATCCAAAAATCCTTGTATTATAAACACCGAATGTGTTTTTGGTTATACATTGAACATTTATTTTCATAAATTCCTGATATTTAATTTTTTTATATAACCGTATTTTTCTTAAACTTATTTTTTTTATAAAATGATGTCGTGTATTTAGTTACCAACTAACCATTGTTTAAGTGAAACGTGTACAGTTCCCTCCAAAATTCATGGAAAAATATGACCGTTAGAGGAGGGAGAAGACCGTTGAAGCAGTGCCTATAAATAGGATCTCCTTTGAACGAGCTCAGAACTTTTGACAACAATTTGGCCAATCTATAGATTTCATGATACTGAAGTGATTTCTAGAGAGAGAGAGGCTTTATTTATTTGTGTGTTCTGAACATATTGTACATATTTTCATTGTGCGCCTTTGAATGTTCTGATTACATTCAAGGGTTCTAGGTATAGGAAGAAAGAGGTGTCGACTACCTTGAATTTGAGGGATGGTGGTGATAGAAATAAAAAATATGATCTTCATATCAAGGGATTACCCTGGTGTGGGTAAGATAGACTTTCTTGAAAGTATAAATCAAGGATCCTTTATCCAATGTTTTTGGCTACCCTTCTCTTTGGTTTAAAATATTTATTTCTTGTTACTTGTTTTGTTACAAGTTTTCCACTGCATTTTATTTTTTTAGAAAAAGTATAACTATCTTATACTTACTTATACTTGTACTCTGATTTAGTTAGATTTTATATGCTTTAAGTTAGAATCATTATCCTTGTAAACATTCATTATGTTTTATTTTTCATAACCATCATTCTGGAATCACATTTTTGGAATTGTATTTCATGAATCAAGCAAGTGTGTAGAACTAGAGGTTTTTTGAATTACCTGGTTTAACCTTGTTAAACATAACCATCTTTAAAAGTTCCAAAGGAATTTTTTACAGAATACAATTCACCCCCTCTTGTATTTTGAGAATCATTATATACATTATTCATTATCTATATTATATTGATCCTATATTTGTTATTATAGAGTATATCATACTCACATACCACCTCAAAAATTAGTATCAGAGCATTGGTTTAATCTAAATTAATCTCACTATTAAATTCAGAAAAGAATTCATCTTTTAGTTATATATAGAATCATATTTTTTGGATTTATAAGTTCAAATTCACATTTTTCAGACTTATATAGTTTGGATTCATATTTTTCATAGAAATACTCTTGTTCTATATATTTTTTCTGTTGAATTTTTTCCTTGTTTAAAATCTTTTATTATTAACAAGTCGTTGTGGAATGATTTTTCTTTAAGATGGCAGCAATCAATGTTGGTTTCATTGACAACCTAAATCAAAAATGACCACCTATTTTTGATGGGAATGATTATGAACATTGGAGAGATCACATGAAGACATTTATTATCAATACTGGAGTTGATAATTTTGTTATGCTTACTGGAGGATATAAAATTCACAACAAGGAAGCTAATACCTTCACCAATTAATAAAAACATGAGTATAAAATGAATTATATGGTACGCAATACATTTATTTTTTCTATGACTAGGAATATATATAGACAAATTTCATCTTGTGGAGCAGAAAATTGAATATGGAAGAAACTTGAAGTCAATCACTTTGGAAAATCCAAAGTTATTGAAATAAGAAGAGCCATGCTCAGAGCTGAATATCATGGTTTTTTCTTTCCTTACGGAGAACCCATATGTAAGGTTCAACAATGATTCATGACTATTGTGAATAGTTTACAATCCATGGGTGAGAAAGGATCAGATGATAAAGCTCTTGTTGATAAGATCATTTACATCATGCACAATGAGTGAGAATCCAAGAGGACTGTTATTGATGAGAATAGAAAGGGTACTCAGATTTCTCTTGATGAACATTTTGGAATGCTTCTTCAACACGAGACTAGAATGAAGAGTGATGCTGATAATGAAAAGATGAATAATGAGAATGGAAATGTTTCTTTTACTACAATTTCAAAATCACATGAAAGCCAAGAATCATGAGAGAGTTACTAGATCCAAATCTAAGAATATTGTTATTCAATCTGAATCATGTGGAAGAGAATCTATAGAAAATGACTTCGCAAATCTGGATCGAAGGATGAACAAGATTGTTGGACAAATGAACTTTCAATCCAGATATAAGAAGAAGGAAATGAAAGACAAGAAATATTCAGAAGTTACATGTTTTGAATGAAAGAGATCTATACATATAAGGCCTGATTGTACTATACTTAAAATAAAAGAAAGAAAGGGAAACCATTATCCGAGAAACATAAATAAGTACTACAAAGATAAAGCTAAGAAAGTCTTGAAAGCCAATGAACCCTAGAGTGCCAGTGGTGGTGACTCTTCAGATAAATCATCAGATTTCTGGATAGAAGAATCTTGGTATAATAGTCGGACTACATATTAACAATCAGTATTTGATGGCTAAGGTACACAATGATGAATCGATGAACAATGTTTCTTTAAATACAGATTATAGTAAGGATAAATACTATAACTCTTCTGATGAAGAATATTCTTCTGATGAAGATAATTCTTTACTCACTTATTAGATGTTTCTAGTTTTTCAAAACTCTTTGAGACTGAGAATTCAAAACTCATGAAAAATCTTGATAAGGAATATTCTAGGAATACTATTCTTAATAAGGACATATCAGATCATTTTAAATAACTTGACAAGAAAATTGTTTATTTAGAAAGTATTTCAAAAAATCATGAGGAAGTAAATTCTGATAAGAATAAACTTTCTAAATATGTATAAAACATAATTTCTAAGAATTTTTTTTCAAGCCTAAATATAGTTCGAAATAAAAAGTTTTATAAGAAAAGAACTTGAATATAAAAATGAAATCCGAGATTTTTTCCATAAGGAAGTGTTTGTAAAACTTTACCTTAGGTAAGGAAAATTTTGATAAGATTTATTCTCAAATATGATCTCTAAGGAATAGTTCTGGTTTTGGTTATACTAGTTCTAAAACGGTTTTTAGAAACAATTATTTTGTTCCTCAAAGTGATCCATTCTACACTAAGTGTCAGTGTGGTGGACACTGGGAAAAAATTATTCCTTAAACAATACTCAGTCTTAAGGATTTCATAAAGATTATTTTTTCTAAGAAAATGGTGGTGCCTATGATTTTTCTCCCTAAAATTTCTGGATCCAAGAAAGTTCGGGTTCCGATGTTCTAACTCTTCTATTTTCAGGAAAATAGAGAGAGTACCAACAAAAATACATGGTACATGGATTATAGATGTTCCCGACATATGATTGGTAACAAAAACTATTTTGAAATGATTATCAAGGAGAAAGGAGGGAAAGTAACTTTTTCAGATAATGCTCAGGGAGAAATTATTGGTATCAGTAACATCGTTCTTATTAGAAAAACTTTTATTTCCAATGTTTTGTTTGTTAATGGTCATAAGCACAACCTTATTATCATAAGTAAATTATGTGATGAAGGTTACCTTGTGAATTTTAGGAATGATAAGTTCTTAATACACAATTCTAATGAAGATTTTATTCTTTCTACCCATAAGCAAGAGAATGTTTACACACTAAACCTAGATGATGTTAGAAGCCAAGATCTACGTTGACTTAGTGTAATAGAAGATCATTCTTGGTTATGGCATAGAAGGTTAGGACACTGTAACTATAGTATCTTATGTAAACTCTATAAAAAATGACTTGTTAAGGATCTAATGAAGCATATATTTGATTCTTAAAATGTTTGTAATCCTTATCAATATGGAAAGAATCATAAATCATGTTTTAAATCAGTCAGTGAAGTGTCAACAACTGATGCATATGGATCTTTTTGGTCCAACAAAACTAGAATCATTGGAGGAAAATATTATATATTTTTCTAGTTGATTATTACACTAGATTTAAGTGGGTCTATTTTAAAGCAAAGAAATCTGAAGATTTTTCTTATTTCAAAAGATTAAAGCCCATGTCAAAAATGAGAAAAAAATTCCTTTAAAAACTAATCATAGTGATCATAGAGGAGAATTTCAAAATTCTGATTTTGAAATTCCTTATTGTAGAAAAGACATTACTCATAACATCTGAGCACCTATAACACCTCAACAGAATAGTGTTGTTGAAAGAAGAAATATATTTATTTAATAGATAATGAGAACCATGTATTCTATAGCCAAACATTTTTGGGCTGAAGCTGTATGTACTGCTTGTTATTCTATAAATTTTGTTTTGATTAGACATTTTCATAATAAAACTAATTATGAGTTATGGTATGGTAGAAAACATATACTTTCCAATATCAAGGTTTTTGGTTGAAAGGTATTCATCCTGAATACTAAAGATAATCTACATATATTCGCACCAAAATATTATGAAGGAATTTTATTAGGCTACTCCACAACTTCTAAGGCTTATAGAGTATTCAATAAAAATACTTGTACTATTGAAGAGACTGTACATGTTAAATTTGATGAAATAGATCCTTTTGTTTTTAAACATCACCCAACTACATCTTCAGATGTGTTTTCAAAAAATGATTATCAACCATTGTTATAAGATCCTTCTGATAACGAAAATTTCCCAGAAGATGCTTCTGAAGCATTTAACCTAGAACATTTCCTACCCTATGTTGATGAACATGTTTTACAAAACCCAAATCAGATTTTCCGTAAGAATCATCTCAGTGGTAGTATCATTGGTGATGTGAATCTACCTGTAAGGACTATATGTTACTTAAGGAATGAATTAGAACATCTAGCATTTTTTCCTAATTAGAACCAAAAAGTACTGATGAAGCTTTAGGTGATGATGATTGGATTAATGTTATACAAGATAAACTAATTGAATTCAAAAGTAATAAAGTATAGACCCTGGTTGAAAGACCTAAGGAAACATCTGTTATTGGAGTAAAATGGGTCTTCAGAATTAAGTGTGATGAAAATGGAATCATAGTAAGAAATAAAGCTATATTAGTTGCTAAAGGCTATAATCAACAAGAAGGAATATACGATGAAGAAACCTATGATCAAGTAGCTATACTTGAATCCATTTGTACCTTACTTGCATTTGCAGAATTCTTTAATTTAAAACTTTTTAAAATGGATATGAAATGTTCTTTCTTTAATGGTTATGTTCAAGTAGAAGTTTTTATTGAACAAACATTTGGTTTTGAAGATACAAAACATCCTGATCATGTTTTTAGACATACCAAAGCATTGTATGGACTTAAGAAAGCCCCTCGATCCTTGTATGATAGACTTACATGATTTTTTCTTCAAAATAATTATGTTAAGGGAAATGCATATCCAACCTTTTTTATAAAGAGAGATAAGAAAAATGTTTTGATTGTTCATATTTATGTTGATGACATTATATTTGGGTTGAATCAGCAATCCATAACTGATTCCTTTGCAGATCTAATGAAATTTGAGTTCAGAATGAGTATGATGGGTGGGTTAACTTTTTTTCCTTGGTTTTCAAATTTATCAAAAACCAAATGGAATCTATATATCCCAACATAAGTATATTAAATATCTTCTAAAATATTATGGATATAACAAAACTAAGAGTATAAGTACTCCCATTGGTACCTCAAGCACTCTTGATTTTGATGAAGCTAGGAAACCAGTAGATCAAAAATCTTTTAGAGGTATGATAAGAATCCTACTTTACTTGAATGCTATTCGTCCAGACATAATGTTTGTGCAAGATATCAATACAATCCTATGGAATATCATTTAAAGGTAGTGAAAATATTTTTTTCTACTTAAAGGTAACCATGGATTTAAAACTCTTTTATACTTCTAGAAATGATTTTATTCTAAAAATATTTTAAGAAGCTGACATTGGTGGATATAGAATGGATAGAAAGAGTACATCTGGAACTTGTCATTTCGTAGGAGATTTATTAGTTTCTTGGTCATGAATTAAGCAACACTTCGTAGCACTTTCCACTGCTGAAGCTGAATATGTAGTAGCTGTAAGTTGTTGTGCTCAGGTGTTGTATATGCAACACACAATCACAGACTATGGTATGATTTTTACCAAAACAAAAAAATTTTGTGATAATACTAGTGTCATTTCCCTTAGTAAAAGCCATGCACATCACTCTCTTGAAAAACACATAGATATTAGGCCTCAATTTCAAAGATATCACACACAAAAACGAGATATCATTCTTCAATTTAGTAGAACGCAAGATCAATTTGCTACTATTTTCACAAAATCATTACACTCTGATAGATTTGAATACATTAAACAGAAGTTAGGATGTATAAACATAAGGTAGTATTCCTTATAAACTTCCTATTGAAATCATTATCTTTACAATAATAAACTTTTTTTCATAGGGAGAGTACATTTACTTATTAGTTAAATGAAAATTTTTTAGTTAGTTTTTCAAAATTTTCTTAATGAAAATTTTCGTAGTTTGTTTTAAAAAATTTTCATTTTCGGGTTTTTCGTAATGATGTTTTCCATGTTTTTTGTAATGATCTTTTTAAATATTTTCATAATAATTTTTTTCATGTTTTTCACAAGGAATTTATTCATGTTTTTTATAATGAAGTTTTTCATGTTTTTCATAATGATGTTACTCAATATTTTCATAATGAATATTTTCGTAAGGAAGATTTTTGATCTCAAAATTTTCATAGTATAGATTTTCATAATGTATTTTTTTGTCTCATTTTCATTTTTCATAAAAAAAATGTTCGAAATCTACATTTCTCCAAGAAGAATTTTTTCCTCACTACAGATAATTTTTGTGGCAATCTGAAAGGTATGTTTTCATTCTTATGTTTTTATAGTCATCATTTACTTGCTGGAATTTTTATTTGGTTATAAAATTTTTTGGATTCTCTTTTCATTAAATCTGAATTTTTTTATTAAAAACCTCAAAAGATCGAATTCAAGATTTCCTTGCGCCTATCTTTTCAACCGTCAGATATAATCAGAAGTTTTCTCAACTATTGGATTGACTTTGGAAGTTCAACCATCACATCAAACACCTATATAAATGACCCCCCCCCCCAATGGTGATCCCACATCAGATTTCAAGCCTTTTCATGCCGAATCTCTGCCCCCCTTTCAAAAGCCCATTCTGAATCTCTCAAAATTTTCTCAAATCCGAATGTCTGGTGAAGTTCCTTCACAAGAGATGTCAACTGTCAAGCAGATTTCGGAGTGGCAGATTTATAGATAGAGGTTGGTCCATCCCAATTTTTATGCCATGTATGATTCCATTATATCCATGAACAACAGGTCGAATGGATGGGGAAAAATTTGTATATCAAAGCCATGGGATCAAGACATAGTGTATACGAATCTGCTGATAGAGTTTTATCAATCAATTATCTTCTTTAATGAAGAAGGAAGAGAGAAGTTTTCTTTCAAAAGTTATGGAAATACTTATTCCATTTCATTTACAAAGGCAGATAGTTCGGTTGGAGTTCCATTTGAAGGGGAAGCTGAATTCTGTACCCATAAATTTCCAGATGTACAAGGAAGTCTTGTCAAGGTGAATTCTATGAAGTGTCTTGGACTTTCATATGTCAAGACTCTGATGATTGCTCAGTTGTCTACAAATAATCTGATCCTTGAACTATGTGTGCAAGGATTCATTATTCCGAGAAAATGTGATAAGGACACCATAAAGAATAATAACATGTTCATCGTAGAATTTATGATGAATCTAAGGATATCAACTTGATGAAACATATTCTCATTACGATAGAGAATATCATGAATGAAAATCTAAAGGCTCATATTATAATTTATATTGCTAATCTTTCCAAGTTGATTGTTTGGTGTCTAGAATCTTTCAAAATCCCTTTCAGTTCTAAGACGAGGAATTGAAAAGTCATGTTAGTAAGTGATGATAAATTAAAGAGAATGAATATTGGTTTCTATAATGATTCTGGAGAATTCTATGACTTACCAGATGAAGCTAAAGCAGTTCTGAAGAATAAAAAAGTTACTGAACCATCCGAAAAGGCATGAAAGAATAGGTAGTTAAAGGAAGTAAAAGAAGGAGAAAAAAACCAAATAGGCTAATGGAACTCAATCCGCCCCTCAAAATCCCAAGAAGTTGAAATCCTATCCGGATAATCTTGTAGCCATGTGGAGGGAAGACAAGAAAGTCCAAAAGGAAGGAGAGCAACAGTTTGGCTTGGATCCTATAGAATCTAAGGCTTTAAAAGAAAAGACAACTGATGAACTTGATAAAAAAGCTAAGGAAAAGAAGCAAAAGTAGAAGATGTCGGAGGCTAAAATTGTTCAATACCTTCTAAGGGATGCTGAGAAAGCATCTAAGAAGACCCCTAGACTGAAATTCTTCTTGGTAGAGGCCTTACCTGATACATCGGGGAAGAATTTTATGACTCTAGAAAAATCCCAAGAGACGGTTGTTGAAGAAAGGGAAGTTGTGGAAGAAGTGGAAGAAGAAGAAAGCAGTGATGACACAGAAGATATCATAAAGAAAGTTGAAGTCTTTCATGAGAAGGAATGTGCATATGAGAAATTTTCAATTTGGACCTCTCAAGCCGGATCTTCAAAGCTTGCTACTCCTAGGTTAGATGAAAAAGTTGAAGATGAAGTGAATAAGTCCTCTAATGAGGAAAGTTATAATCATTATTTCATTCACCCTGAAGATGCTGAAGCAGGAGATGAGTAGGAGAACATAGTTGGATATATTATTGTTCAATTGTCTGATAGTGAACAAGAGTGTCCAGATGAGGAAGCTGTTCTGAGAATTAATAAAGGGAAACATGTGAGTATGGATACACCTATTAAAGTTGTTTTAAATAAAAAATAAGCTGGTGGATCCTCGAAGATGAAGATTGTAGAGATAGAGAAAGAGTCTTTACAAAGCAAAGTCTCAGATTTAGAATCATCATCCCTAGGACAAGATTTTATTATTCAATAACTAAAGAAGCTTGTTGACACTATTCCGATCTTTCCAAGCATTGACATGAGATGTCAGATGCTCCAAAACAGCATGAATGAAAAATCAGATTCTGTATCCATGGTGATGGATACATGCATAAAACTTGAGGCTGATTTCATGAACTTATTAATTAACTACGATGCCCACAAAAAATCTTGTAAGAATGTGATTACCTTTTCAAATAATGTAGTTGAAGACTTGAGATAGCTTGATGAGTTTCAACATGAAGTTAATGAAGCTTTTGATAATGAAGATAGTAAAATCAAGGATATCACGACTAGCTTTGAGGAAAAGCTAACTCTTGAGCAGAATAATCAGATTCAAGTGGTAAAGGATCTGAATAGAAAGCTATTTTTGGTTTCCCAATGTTGGAAGAGGGAAAGGGATCTTCGGATCGAGATCGAAGAGAATATAGTTAAGCAAGATGAGTTGTTGAAGGCTCATACATAGGCTCTGAAAGGTCAGGAATAAAAGATCAAAGCTTTATAGAAGAAAGAAGAGAATCAATATCAACTCCTAAAGTAAGAAGAGGAAGACCATAACAAACTCAAAAAGCTGAAAACCATAGTGATGAATTTGACCCCCAAGGAGATGGAAGGAAAATAGATCCGATCTGATCTTTTTTTGTATTCTTTCCTTGTAAAAATTCTTTCTAATCATAATGAAATTTGTGGTTGTTTTTCTTTTATTTCCTTGTAAATAATATTTCAGGCACCATATTTCTTTTCCATTCCCTAAAACTCTTTTTGAAAATCACAAATGGGGATAAAGAAAAAAGAATACATAGTAAAGAAGAAATATCCCTATGTAAGGGGGAGTTTATTTGTAACGTCCCGGTTCCGGGTGCCACTCAATGGGTTCCCTGAAATTGGTACGCCACATGACCTCAATCACATTTCCCCAAATGCCAGAGGCTGCCGACTAGCAGCAAGGGCCCAAGTCTGATAGTGGGGAGACTATACCATCATTTGTCAAAGGGTAGCGTAGTGGAATAAATTAAGAAAAACACACAACAATAGTGGAAGTAATAAACCATAGAAATTTAATTTAACAAAGGTAGTAAAGGATAATAAACCAGGTATTTAGATATGATGAAACATGTCTCAAGTTCTAAGAAAACTACCAGAACATGTTACAAAGCAGTATAATACAATATAGGGTACAACAAAATTACACAAAGAAATTGGTAGCATCGCGAGCCTAAGCCCGGTCCCATGCTCCTATACTCCTCAGCAGCAATCTAGTAACTGTATATGGACTGTTTCCCTTATCTATATCTGCAGAAACGTAATCTGTTTGGGCTGAAAAGCATGACCTAAATATGGTGTGAGAAATAAATCCCAGTAGGCACCCACCAAAGGCCCGTGCCCAACTGTGTGAAAACATGCAACAATAGTGTGCTGTAGTAAAATGAAATGAAGTAAGCATTACTGAAAAGTAACTATCTTAACCAGTTATATTTCCATTTTAAATATCCATTCATTCATTTCATTTATAATATCACCACAGTGAATATTCTATGTAAACAGCCAATGTCCTCAGAAACATAAACCCATTCCCTCAGGTAAAGAGAATCCAAACACAAGAATCTTCCCACATGCATAAGGATATTGCCCACAGGCGTAAGAAGTGTCACCTGCAGGCAGAGAATCAACTTCCCACAAACAAGGAAGAAGTTTCCCAAAGGCAAATAGTACAATACCCACAAGCTAATCAGAACACTTCCCTTGGGATAAACAAGTAACTGGTCCATGCCCAACATATGAACAAGTAGTTCAAATACAATTCCTCTCAAGGAAAAAGTAAAATATAAAATAAACAAGGAATACACTCGGGTATCCCGGCCAAACGGCTAAACAGAGGAATGCACCCCCCCGGGGTGGTCCTGGATCCAATAAGTGATCCCAAAAAGTTGTTTATTATCACAATTCATTACCCATTCAATTCTAGTTATTTAAAATAGGTATGGCCTCAGCCACACGACACCCCAACATGGGTTTGTGGCACAACGACACATAAAAATGCACAACAGTTGGTATATAAACACCAAGCCACCTACCTTAAACGCCCCTGATCAGTATACTTGAACGACGTTCCACGAATCGTCCCTGAACGAGGTAGAACTGAGGTGAAATAAATCTCGTTTAAATGTAAATAACCTCCATTAGTGGAAGAATTGGCAAGAACCATGCAAGGAGAGGGGAGGACTTACCCGTTTGGATCCAACGAGATCGTCCGAGGCAGAAACGAATTCCCAATGCTCTATCTGGAGATCCTCGAAGATTATTACGTCCCCTCCCAACATCCCATACAGTTCTAATCCTTCCCTGTGAACAGGGGAGGCTACTTCCCATTTTAAGTGAAAAAAACAAAGTACATGACATATAATTTTGAGTACATGGTGTGTACTTCCTTCATTTAAAAGTTCATCAGGTGGCACCGCCAAACTGTTCATCCGTTGACATGAGTACACGGTTTGTATTTCCGACTACACGGAGTGTACTATCGCCCATCTGGTAGCTACTTCAACTACCTTACTATTTCGTCTTCTGACTGACTAAATGGCGTGTAAAGGACCAATACATGACATGTAGTCGGTTTTTACACCGTTGGTTGCCGACATGGCTACACGCCCTTTGTACTTATCCCACATGGACAAAAGTACACAACATGTGGAAAAGTACACGGTGTGTAGTTCCAAAATTTATAATTTTCCCCCATTTTCCTTATTTTCTCAAAAGCTCTTAAGGAAAAGAGAAAGGATGAAAACCGTACCTAAAAAATAAGAACCAAGTTCTTACAAACATCCCCCTTAAAGAAATTCGTCCCCGAATTTCCCTTCCAATGGTGGTGAAGATATAGCCGTTAATAACTCTGGCCACTGAGTATGTAGGTTGGTCTCCCACTCCCAGGTTTCATCCTGCACTCGGCCATGCTGCCATAGCACCCGTACGAGAGAAACGGACCGGCCTCGGAGAACCTATGTGCTCCTATCAACGATACGAATCAGATGCTCCTCAAAGGACGCATCTTCCTCGAGCTCAATCACCACAGGATGAAATATGTGAGACGAGTTTGAATGATAGTGACATAACTGAGATACATGGAAGAAATCGTGCATTGTTTAGTACATCTGTGGTAAATTCAACTGATATGCAACTAGACCGACCCTCTCCAGAATCACAAATGGCCCTACATACCTCGGTGAATGTTTACCCTGCCTCTTGATTCGCATGTGTCCCAAACTCGGCGAAACATGTTGGAAAACCTAATCACTGACCACGAAATCCTAGGGTCGTCTACGACAATCAGAATATGATTTCTGATGAGACTGTGCGGTAGCCATCCTCTTCTGAATCAAAAGGACCTTCTCAAAAGTCTCATACAGGAGAGGAGGTCCCAGTAAAGCTACCCCACCTACCTCTAACCAGCACAAAGGTGATCGAAATGGCCTACCATATAAAGCCTCGTATGGTTCCATATCAATAGTTTCCGGAAAACTATTTTTATAGGCAAACTCGACTAGGGGTATATGATTCTCCCATGAGCCCCAAAAGTCTAGGATGCAAGCATGCTGCATGTCCTCTAGCACATGTATCGTATGCTCTGACTGACCATCACTCTGAGGGTGGTAAGTTGTGCTTAGAAGCAACTGTGTACCCAGTGCCCTATGAAAACTCTGCCAGAATCGAGACGTAAAATGGGACTCCCTATCTGAAACGATAAAACGGGGGACCCCATGAAGACAAACGACCTCTTGGATATATATATTTCTGAGATCATCAATTCTGAAGGTCTCCTTGATCAGAAAAAAGTGAGATACCTTTTTGAGTCTATCCACAACAATCCACATGGCATCAATGCCTCGAGGTGACCTTGGAAACCCAGTCACGAAGTCCATCGCGACATCATCCCATTTCCACTCTGGAATAGGTAACTTCTGTAACAGTCTGGCTGGCCTATGGTGCTCTGCCTTCACCTACTGACATGTGGAACATCTCGTAACAAAACCAGCTACATCTCTCTTCATACATGGCCACTAGTATTGACGTCTCAAGTCATGGTTCATCTTGGTAACCCCGGGATGAACTACCCAAAATGAAGCATGATACTTCTACATCAGCTCCTCACGTATATCCACTGGAACCCATACTCGTCCATAGAAACACTGAATTTCATCAACGCCTATCATCCAACCAAGAGGAGGGTCATCACTCGCCACCGACTCCCGTAGAACTAGGCCTTATGAATCAGATATCTGTCTTATCCTCACTCTATCCAGGAGGATAGAAGTCACAACTAAAGACGAAAGATAGGTCTTCCCCTGACTATCATGCACCTCCAAATGCATCCCAGTGAACAAAGCCATAAGCTTCCATTCACCACTGGCCTCCTGCACTGCCTGTATCTGAGTCATCCTACTTAGTGCATTAGCAACTTCATTACCATTACCAGATGTATAGGCAATCTAAAAATCGAAGGACTGAAGGTATTTGACCTAACTTCTCTACCTCAGGTTCAAGTCACACTGAGTAAAGATATACTTGAGATTTTTTGGTCGGTGAAAAGCACAAAACATTATTCCAAGAGATAGTGTCTCCAACAGCGCAACGCATGAACAACTACAGCCAACTGAAGAGCATGTGTCGGGTAATTTCTCTCATCTGGCCTCAACTGTCGAGACCCTTATGCAACAACTCGATCACCCTGCATCAACACAGCTCCAAGCCCAATACCTGATGCATCACAATAAACTGTATTGCTCTTCCCCTTCTCTAAGAGTATCCGGATTAGTGCTGATGTCAACCTTCCGTTCAGCTCCTGGAAGGCTATCTTGCAAGATCTTGACCAAACGAACTTCACACCTGTCTTAGTCAAACCCATCAATGATGCTGTTAAGTGGGAGAAGTCATGTATGAAACATCTGTAGTAACCATCCAGCCCTAAGAAACTCCATATTTCAAACACGTTCTTAGGCTGCTACCAAGAAACTACTTCTCTCACCTTCTATGGGTCTACTGCAACTCCTGCCTCCGAGATGATATGACCTAAGAAGTGAATTTGGTCTATCCAAAAGTGGCACTTTGAGAGCAAATCATACAGCCAATGCTCTCTCAGTTTACTCAATATGATCTCAAGATGGGTGGCATGGTCGTGTCGAGTGTGAGAGTACACCAAGATATCGTCCATGAATACTACCACAAAAGAATCCAGATAGGGGTGGAACACATGATTCATCAGAGCCATGAAAACTGCTGGCAGGTTCTTGAGTCTGAACAGCATAACCGTATACTCGTATAGACCATACCTGCTCCTGAAAGCTGTGAGAGGTATATCAGAGGGTCTAATGTGCAGCTGATGATATCCTGATCTCAAGTCAATTTTTGAGAACACTCGTGCTCCGGGAAGTTTATCAAAAAGATCATCAATCATAGGTAAGGGATATCAGTTCTTAACTGCCAGCTAGTTCAACTTTTGATAATCCACATAGAGACTGAGGGTACCGTCCGCCTTCTTCGCAAATCGGACAGGAGAACCCCAAGGAGAAGTACTGGGTCAGATAAAACCCTTTGACAATAACTCCTATAATTGTCTCTTGAGCATCTTCAACTCTGGTGTAGCCATCCTATAGGGAGGAATGGACACCGGTTCTACTCCTAGCACAAGTTCAATAGATAAATCCACATCATGCTCTGGAGGAAGACCTGAAACGTCGTCCAAGAAGACATCCCTGAAACGATCAACCATTGGAGGGAAATCCTTCTAACAAGTCCCCTAGTCGTCCAAATATAAGCTCACAATCTGGGATTTGATACCACCTCTCCCATGATGCTCTGCTCCAGCTTGACTCACCTGAACATCCCACTCGTCCTTGTATAGAAACTCTCTTCCCTCTGGTGATGTGAAACTCACCCTGCGACGGTAGCAATCCACAAAGGCTCGAAAGGGAACCAACCAATACATCCTGAGAGTGACATCATAGCTCGTCATCTCTATGACATATAGGTCCCAATGGAAGTGCCACCCACCAACCTCATGGGGGAACTCCATGCACTAACGCACACTAGTTGTTCTAGTTCCCAGCAGAGTTTCCAGCATCTTAAAAATAGAATCAGAAGAAACACAGAGCCCAAGACTCTCCACAACGGGCACATATATGAAACTATGCGTAGCACCCATATCGAAAAGTACTAAAGATAAAACAAAAACTACTAGAATAATACCTCTGACAGATGAAGGTCCAGGATCTTGCTCCTACTAGGTCTGTTGCACTGTATATGTCTTCCCAGTGCTGCAACCCTGTGACATAGCCTGACTACCCTGAGTAGTCCCACCCTGTTGTCTCTAAGATCCTACTGTATGGCTACCATGGCCACATCCACCATCCCTTCCTGCACGCCCTGATATATTCCAGTTTCCTGAATGGTAAGAATCCACTGGTCCTGCTCCCGTATGTTGAGTCTACACAGAACCCCTCTCACTAGTCACTGGTAGAAACACCCTGCAAAAGCGCTGCAGATGACCCATCTTTCCACAAGCTCGACATTCCACTAGGTCTCGTGGACAATGAGGTCACTTGTTCCCCTCCTTACCACACTGGTAGCAAATGACATGTCCACATGAAACATTCTTCTAGCTGGTACTGCCACCCTAGGAGAAGTACATTTGTCTCTTCCTCTTACCAGTAGAAATAGTACCAGAAACTGGTGCTGAACCGCCCTGGCCTACACCACTATCTTCCCGAAGGTTCCTTTCTGTAATCAGCGCCTGGTTTACAATAGCATGTACTGTAGGCAACCTGAAAACATTCACCAGTGCTCAGATTTCATAACGAAGACCATCCTCAAAGTGCCTAGATCTCAACATCTCATCACCCACCAGAACGGGTGCAGAGCACTGAAGCTCGGTAAAGCGAGCAGAATAATCCATCACTGACATAGAGCCCTACTGCAGATTCATGAACTCTCGAGCTCTATCTGCCCTCAGCATCTCTGGGAAGAAGAAGTCATAGAAGGATTTCTAGAAATCTTCCCACTCCATGTCATCATGATGCTCTAACTGGGTGGTAACATCCCACCACCTCTTTGCAGAATCACGCAACATATATGTTGCGAGCTTGACCCTCCACCCAAGAGGCATATCAAGATGCTCAAATATAGTCTTCATAGACCCTAGCCAAGACTCCCCAGCCTGTGGTCTGTCATCCCCTAAGAACGTAGGCGGATGCTGCTGCTGGAAGGTACACGCCATCTCGGCCATAGATGTGGCAGACGGCGGTGCTCCCTGAAAGGTCTGCATGAACCGGATAAAGCCTTCACAGAACTGTGCCTCCACGCCTATTTCCGGTATAATGGCGGGCGCTGCATCTGGATCTTCTGGAGGATCCACTGGTAGCCCATGGACACCATCATTGGAGTGAAATCATTGCCACTCTCCTGGCGAACTACTCGTGGTCGTCTCTGCGGTATGCCTCTACAAGGACAACTCACACCTTTGAACAATATTATCAAAAACCAAAAACGAAGAAACCCTAATGGGAATAGAAGGAAGAATTCATTCAATATTTTGAAAACAAGACTACACGGCATGTATAGTGACTACACGTCGTGTACTTGACTTCTCTTCCCCTGCCCAGGTTCCTCTACACGGCTAAGCTACACGGCTCCTGATGAAAAAAACTATACCACATGTATATCATCTAAACGACGTGTACGGTGTAATTTACAACTGCCCGTGTCATTTGTAACACAACCAATTACTCGGATTGACACTACACGGCGTGTTACACCTGCACATGACGTGTGACACCCGCACACGATGTGTACACCACCCCGTTTTCCAGCCACACGGCTAACTCCACACAGTCTGTCCTCAGACAATACTACATGACATGTCCCACAGGTACACGACGTGTACTAGACGAGCTCCGTCGACCCGTGTTTTTAGTTACACGACCGGATACACGGCTCAACCTACAAGACAAGTTCTACATACACACGGCATGTACACGAAATGATTACCCCGACCCGTGTTGTTAGTTACACGGCCGGGACCCCAGGTCACACTACATGGCGTGTTCTTCATTGACACGGCATGTTCAAGAAATGATTACACCAGCCCGTGTGTGTTAGTTACATGGTCGGGTCTCCTGGTCAACACTACACGGCGTGTACATCAGGTACACAGTGTGTTTTACCCCAGTTCTTTCCTTCCCCTTGTCGCCTCCCACATAGTTTATGACATGGGAAGAAACTACACGGCGTGTACTCAGGGTACACGGTGTGTACTCAAAATTTTTTCTTTTCTTCCCAAACAGAAGAACACACGACGTGTGTCCAAGGAACTACACGACATGTATATTGTGTTTTCCAGACTGTATGTCTCAGAAACATCTCTAGAACCCAAAAAATACGAATAAAAAACCTAAGTTTCAAATTCCGATCTTTGAGGGCCCATACTCCCCGCGAATAAATGTTTGACATCTTATCTGTGTTATAACAAAATAAACAGCTAATAATCCACCAAATTCCAGTCAATGGGGGCCCATACTCTATTGAAACCAATGTTTGGAGTCTATTCTATCAATAGGATCATACCGAGATACCCTATCACATAACATGTATTTATCAAGCAGCTATCAAAACAACATTATTTTCTAGAAGAACCACTATCACAACAACATGAAATTTTTAATGCACCTACATGTCATGGAAATGATGCATGGTATGTGATTTCTAGAATGTGCCTAAATGATGCATGAGATGACATACCCTCATCTCATCGGGATGAAACTTTATAGAACCCATGGATAAAATATAAATAGCACAATCACAAGTGTGTCACCCTACGGTGAAAATCAATTCAACTGTAAAATTAAAAAATCAGGAAAATTGCAACATGATGTAAATTGGATTTTCCATGTACACAGGTTACCTACGCCCGGTCACATCTTATTACCAACTACCATTATTTTCCTGTACCTGACTAAGGCTCCAAATAGTAGGTCAAAGAAAAGAACCCCTCTGATACCACTTTGTAACGTCCCTGTTCCGGGTGCCACTCAACGGGTTCCCCGAACCCAGTTCACCACATGACCTCAAGCACATTTCCCCATTCGCCAGAGGCTGCTGATCAGCAGCAAGGGCCCAGGTTTCATAGTTTGAAAACTATGACCTCATTTTTCAAAGTGTAGCGCAGCAGAATAAAATAAGAAAAACACACAACAACAGTGGAAGCAATAAACCATACACATTGAATATAACAACAGTAGTAAAGTATAACCAACTAGGTATATAGATATAATGAAACATTTCACAAGTTCTAAGAAAACAAAAAAAAACATGTTACAATGCATTATAATACAATACAGGGTACAAAAAAACAGAACAAAGCAACCGGTAGCATCACGAGCCTAAGCCCGGTCCCATGCTCCCCGACTCATCAGCAGCAATCAAGTACCTGTATATGGACACTTGCCCTTATCTATACCTACAAATACGTAATCTATTTGGACAAAAAGAATGAACCAAACAGGGTGTGACAAATAAATCCCAGTAGGCACCCACCAATGGCCCGTGCCCAACTGTGTGAAAAGATGAAACAATAGTGTGCAGTAGTAAAATGCAATGAAGTAAGCAGTACTGAAAAGTAACTAACTCATCTAGTTATATTTCCATTTTAAATATCCATTCAATCATTTAATTTATAATAGCACCATATTGAATATTATAAGTAAACAACCAATGTCCTCAGACATGTAAACCCCTACCCTAAGCTAAAGAGAATCCAAACAAAAGAATTTTCCCACAGGCATACGAATATTGCCCAGAGTAATAAGATGTGTCACCCACAGGCACAGAATCAACTGGCCACAAGCACGGAAGAAGTTGCACATAGGCTAATAGTACAATGCCCATAGGCTAATCACAACACTGCCCTCAGGATAAACAAGTAACCGGTCCATTCCCAACGTATGAACAAGCAGTTCAAATACAATTCCTCTCAAGGAAAAAGTAATGCATAAAATAAACAAGGCATACTCTCGGGTATCTTGGCCAAATGACTAAACAGAGGAACGCACCCCCGGGGTGGTCCTGGATCCAATCATCGATCCTAAACAGTAGTTTATTATCGAAATTCATTACCTATAAAATTATAGGTATTTAAAATTTCCATGGCCTCAGCCACAAAACACCACAACGTGGGTTCGTGGCATAACGGTAAACAAAAACGCACAACATTTGGAATATAAACACCAAGACACCTACCTTAAACACCCCAGATCAGTATACTCAAATGACATTCTAGGAATCTTCCCAGAACGAGGTTGATTTGAGGTGAAAGAAAACTCGCTTAAACGAAAATAACTTCCATTAGAGGAAGAATTGGAAAGAACCACGCAAGGAGATTGTAGGGCTTACCTGTGCGGTTCCAACGAGATCGTCCAAGGTGGAAACAGATTCTCGATGCTCAATCTGAAGATCCTAGAAGATTTGGTCGTCCCCTCCCAATCTCCAATCCGGTTCTAAGCCTTCCATGTGAACAGGGGAGGCAAATGCCCATTTTAAGTGAAAAAACAAAGTACACAGTGTGTACATTTGAGTACAATGCGTGTACTTCCTTCATTTAACTGTTCATCTGGCGGCACCACCAAACTGTTCATCCATCGACATGAATACACAACTGGTATTTCTGACTACACGGAGTGTACTCTCGCCCAGCTGGCGGATGCTTCCACCACCTTACTATTTTGTCTGCTGACAGACTACACGGCGTGTAGTCGATTTTACACCCTTCGTCGCTGACAATGCTACACGCCCTTTGTACTTATCCCACATGGAAAAAAGTACACTGTGTGTGGAAACGTACACGGCGTGTAGTTCCAAAATTTAGGATTTTCCCCCATTTTCCTTATTTTCTCAAAAACACTTAACGAAAAGAGAAAGAAAGAAAGCCGTACCTCAAAAATAAGAACAGTGTTCTAACATCATCTAAGGGGGAGTTTTCATTACAATGATTTCCATATTCAAGATTATGAAAAACCTCATTTTGGAAATCTAGAATAAGATCCTTAGAGTTCTAAAGCCTAAGGTGGATTTAATCATATTAATCATTGTACATGTCTAAAGGGAGATAAGTTTTTTTATGGAAGACCTTTTATTCTTTTTTGGATGGATGTTTGTGCTTTCCAAAAAGGGGGTGATTGTTGATTCAATAAGGTTTTCATTATGAATTTTCCATTCCTTCATGTTTGGAGGATATTATTGACTCAATAAGGTCTCCTTATGTCTTTATCATTCATTCTTGTTTTGAATATCCCAAAAACCTTATCTAAAGGAAAATTTTATTTTACCCTGTGTTTTACATCTATAATGAAAAGTTTTCATCACCAAGGAAATTTATCCTTACCATGTTTTTCATTTTTCATTTTCTTGTCAAAGTGTAAAATTGGGTTTCAAATCTAAACCCCCCGAATAATATAATACATAGATTAAGATCATTCTATTTTCTAACTCTGAATTCAGACACCTAACTTTTCTGAGTTCTGAATATGAGTTTTCTGAATTAAGACTCCGAACCCTTCTGAGTTATGAATCTATGTTTCTATGAATTTAGACTCTGAAATTTGGGAGTTCTGACTCCAAATTCTAATGAATTCAGACTCCAATCATTTTGAGTTATGTCTCTTAATTCTAATTAATTCAGACTCCAAACTTTGTGAGTTCTGACTCTGAATTCTAATGAATTCAGACTCCAAACGTTTTGAGTTCATACTCCAATTTCTAATGAATTCAGACTCCGAACATTGTGAGTTCTGACTCCAAATTTTAAGGAATTCAAAATCCGATCTTTGTCTGTTCTGACTCCAAATTCTCATGATCTCTAACTCTGAACTTTATAAGTTTGTGTTCTGAATTCTTTAGAAGCTAGATTCTAAATTTCCTTGAAATTAAAACTCCGGAATTCTATAGAGTTTAGGTTACGAATTCATTATAAAATAGATTCCAAATATCCTTGTATTATAAAAACATAGGGGTTTTTGGTTAAAATTCAATCTTTTATTTGCTTACATTCCGAATATTTGATTTTTGTAATGTAACGATATTTTTTCTTACACTTATTTTTGTTATTAAATGATGTCGTGTATTCAGTTACTAACTAACCATTTTTTAAGTGACACTTGTACAGGTCCCTCCGAAATTCAAGGAAAAATATACCATTGGAGGAGGGAGCATGTTAGACCCATAAAATTCAAGGGAAATTTTTTATTAATTATCTTTGGGATTTTACAAGAACGCAGTTTCTGATGGCACTTGATTCTGAGGCCCGGTGTGCCTGGAATTTCTATCCGAAGTTTAGATTGGGTACGTTCAGTGAATGAATGAGTGTGAATTCCAATCATTTGAACCGGTGCTCGGAATTGAATTCCGAGGGCACCGATGGAACCGCATCGTCGGTAATTGCTTAGGAACGCGTTTTCTGGAGTTGCGTTTGCTCGTTATGAGTTGTTTAAATTATTTGATTAAGTGTGAGTGAAATAAAATTTCATTAAGAATTTTATTTCTCTTTTCTATGTGTTATAACCTAGGTGTAGGAGTTAGGGTGGAACCCACTGACTGTTAGTTTATCTGATGTCGGAGTTGTGGTAGATCCTGTGAAGATCAAGGCAGTGCTAGCTTGGGAGCCACCCAGGAGTGTCACGGAGGTGCGGAGTTTCTTGGGACTAGCTGGATACTATCGGAGATTTGTGCCAGACTTCTCCAGAGTTGCGGCACCACTCTCAGCTTTGACGAAGAAGAGGAAACCCTTTGTGTGGTCAGACAGATGTCAGCAGAGTTTCCAAGAGCTGAGACAGTGATTGACCAGCACACCTATCATGAGGTTACCTGAGGAAGGAGTAGGCTACGTAGTCTACTGCGATGCATCAGGGACCGGACTCGGATGTGTCCTGATGCAGGAGCAGGCCGTGATGGCCTATGGATCATGTTAGTTGAGGCTGCATGAGCAGAACTATGCTTCCCATGACCTGGAGTTAGCAGTAGTAGTCTTCTCTCTGAAGACATGGCGACACTACCTGATGGGTGAGCATTTTACAGTCTTTTCTGACCATCAGAGTCTCAGATACATCTTCTCTCAGAAGGACCTGAATCTTAGACAGCGGCGATGGCTCGAGTTCCTCCAGTACAATGACTCTGAGATAGTCTATACTCCTGTGTAGGGGAACGTGGTAGCCGATGATCTCAGTAGGAGGACGAGCATTCAGCTACATGAGGAGGCGACAGAGCAGCTAGCCTCTTTGCAGATATCCTTTGTGGATAGAGATGGAGCAGCCTTCTTCCAGTCTCTCACAGTCACTCCTCCACTACTGCAGCGGGTCAGAGAGGCACAGCGTGGGGACGCTGACTGTGAGATGCGTCATTCACAGATATCCTCAAGAAAGGCACCTGATGGTTTCAACTTTGGAGCAGAGCATGTAGTCCTTTTCAGAGGACGTACCTTGGTACCAGTTTCTTTATAGGAGGAGGTGATAAGATAGTTTCACACTTCTCCTTTGGCGGTACATCCTGGAGTGGCAAAGATGTACCAGGATCTCAGACGATAGCACTGGTGGCCGGGCATGAAGAAGTCTTTTGCAGAGTTCGTTTCTCGATGCCTGACCTGCCAGCAAGTGAAGGAAGAGCACAAGGTACCAGCAGGCTTGGTAAATCCCAAAGAGGTCCTAGAGTGGAAGTGGGACGAGATATATATGGACTTCGTGACTGGACTTCCATGCACTTCCAGAGGTCACGACTCCATTTGGGTGATTTTTGACCGACTCACCATGTCGACACACTTCTTACCCATCAGAGAGCAGGGCTCAGTAGAGATCGTGGGACGACTTTACATTCAAGAGATTGTACAACTTCATGGTGTGCCATCATCTATGGCCTCTGATCGAGATGCTCGCTTTACTTCCCGGCTTTGGAAGGGGTTGTAGGAGGCGTTCGGGACACAACTACGTCTGAGCACAGCCATTCACCCTCAAACGGATGGTCAGATGAAGGGGATCATTCAGACTCTCGAGGACATGATCCGCACATGTATCCTCAAATTTGGTCGCATCTGGGAGGACCACCTACCCTTGGTGGAGTTCGTGAACAACAACAGATTCCATTCCACCATTGGGATGGCACCATACGAGGCGTTGTACGTCCGACCTTGCAGATCTCCTTTGTGCTGGACAGACCCTGGGGAGTCAGCACTTGTGGGACTGGAGATGGTCCAGGCCACGACATAGAAGGTCCAGGTCATCTAGGAGCGGATGAGGACAGCTTAGAGCCAGCATAAGTCATATGCTGACAGGATGAGGAGGCCACTAGTGTTTGAGGATGGAGACCACGTCTTCTTGCGTGTCTCACCTCGATGTGGATTACAAAGATTTTGCCGAGGCGGAAAGTTGTATCCTCGCTTCATCAGACCATTCCAGGTCCTCGGAAGGATTGGTGAGGTGTCTTATTGTCTGGCTCTACCACCTTAGTTGCACCGGGTGCATGACGTCTTCCACGTATCTCAGCTGAGGAGATACGTCCACGACCCGACACATATCATTGACCATGGGGAGCTAGACGTTGATGATGGGGAGACTTTCGCGGAGGTCCCAGTAGAGATCGAGGATCGACAGGAGCGGGTCCTACGTGGATAATCGATTCGTCCAGTGCGCATCAGATGGCAGCACGAGAATCTCCAGGAGAGCACTTGGAAGCGGGAGGCTCATATGCGTGCTCAGTACCCACATTTGTTTCCCTAGTTTTCAATTTATCTTTACGGGGACGTAAATCCCTGATGTGGGATTATTGTAAAGACCCATAAAATTCAAGGTAAATTTCTTCTTAATTTTCTTTGCTATTTTACAAGAACGTAGTTTCTGACGGAACTTGATTCCGAGGCCCGGTGTGCCCGGAATTTCAATAGGAAGTTTAGCTCGGGTACGTTCAGTGAACGAACGAGCAAGAATTCCTATCTTTTGAACCGGTGCTCGGAATCGAATTCTGAGGGCATTGATGGAACCGCAACATCGATAATTTCTTAGAAACGCCTTTTTTGGAGTTGCGTTTTCTCGTAATGAGTTGTTTAAATTTGTGGATTAAGTGTGAGTGAAATAAAATTTCGTTAAGAATTTTATTTCTCTTTTCCATGTGTTTGAACCTAGGTGAAGGAGTTAGGGTGGAACCCACTGATTGTTAGTTTCTCTTGAGTGGATTAAAGGGGAGGTGGGGCCCACACGAGCCCCACATTTTCAAATTCTTTAACTCCCTAACTCCTCTTAACCCTCCACTTAAGTTGTGTACCACTTTTAACTTTTCAACATCCCTTTATTTGGGTGTCTTTTCCTCTCCTCTCTTTAAGTATGCCAACTCACAAATTCAAATAATTAAATTTTGTTTTGAATTTTTGAATTGTGGCATGAGTTAATAAAATAAGGATGAGCCTTATTTTATTTTGGTTGGTTGTTGTGTGTGGACAATTGAGGACAGAGATCTTGGGTGTTTTCATCTTCATCACGAAGAACACCAAGACTTCGACAAAGACCGCTGTCACCGTAAGAAGAGATGGACGTGCAGTCTCTTCTCCTCTCCGCAGCTGGGGTGTGACCCCTTTTTCCGATGATCAACGATGCACCCTCTTTTGATCTTCTTCCCGTGTCAAACAAAAGGAGACGCCACTTCCTCCTCGGACGTTCTCCGTCAACATACGGAGCTTCACCTCGCGATGTCGTTTTCCACGGTGAACCCCTGTTCTAGCTATGCTCAAGGTAGGTGTTATTTAATTATTTTGTTAGTGTTTAAAACTTTGTCGTTCTTCTTGAAAATACGACCAAATTCTATCGATTAACGAGAGGGGGCCAGACTGCACAAACACGGCCGACCCTCCTCCCTTATCTGTCTGTTTATTTCTTTGTGGTTTGAAACAAGTATGGCGCGGTGTCGTCGCACTGCGTATGATCGTGCGACAAGTAATGTGTGGCGTTGTCGCGCCGCTCCGTGGAAATGAACAAAGATACGACGCCATCGCGCTGCGTTGGAGAAACCTGAAGACACCACGACCGGAGCGGGGCCCTGGTGGAAGAGCACGACGCCGTCACGCAGCACCTTACGACCAAGTCCGCAGTCGGTTCCGGGCCGTGTCGAAGCAGGGTGACCGGCGGCCGGAGACGGGCCGCCGGCGTTGGAACAAGGAGGGGACCGGCAGTCGCCAGTCCCGTGGAGCAAGAACCGGCCGGCCAGGGCGGGCCGGCCAGATAGGGAAAGAGCTGGGGGTCAAAACCCCCAGCTGGCCAGCTGAGCGGCCCCTTAATTGGGGCCGCGGTTTCCGAACGACAGGGGGTAGCACGCCCCCCCCGCATAACCGAATGGCACGACCGTTCGGCCAAGCCAGCTGGCGCCGCGCGCCAGCGCGCAGGGCCGCCGGACCGGGCCGTCGGGCTGGGCTGCGCCCAGGCCGGGCCGGGCCGCGCCCACACGGTCCGGGCCGTGCCCAGCCGGGCCGACCCGTACCCGGGTCGGGTCGCCCCGGTTCGGGCCGACCCAGGGTGTCTCGGGTCGGGTCGGTCCGGGCCCGAAACCCCCGTTTTCGGGCCCTTTTGGTCTTTTGACCATGTATTTGTCTACAGACCTACGATCGACGCGCCGTCAGCGGAGATGCGATCCTTGGATCGAAATGGTCGTTTCGGTATATCGCACTCAAGGTTTCGGAATACTTTGGGTTCGATCGAGTTGGTCCGTACACGAAACCAACCGGGCCCTCGGAGCGGAAACACTCATAACATTTGCTCTGGACGTCCGATTGATGTGCCATAAATTTTGTTGGATTCCTCATAGTGAGACGGATCTTTTGGCTTACTCCGCCTGAGGTTTGGATGCAGTTGGAGTACGGTCGGGTTAGTTTTTCCTTAAAAACTAATTTGGCTCTTGGGACGAAAAAGACAATAACTCTCAAACCGGACGTCTGATTGACGTGCCGTCTGCGACGTTGAGATCCTGTTGACGATATGGAACTTTTGGATACATCAAATCTGGACTATGTGTCAGTTGATGTATCAGCCTCTCGGCTCGTGGAGTAGACCCTCCCGAACGAGCTTGCTGTGTGCGGGAACCCTAGAGCTGGCTGCGACTACTTCTACTACGAATACTATACAGAGATCCTCAATGGATTTGACGGCGATGACTACAACACTCAGCGATCCTATGTGGATCAGTGCTACTGATCCTGTGTGGGTCTGATCCTGTGTGGGTCAGCGCTCAGCGGTTCTTTGTGAGCCAGCGCCTACAGATCCTGTGTGGGTCCGATCATGTGTGGGTCTTTGCAGGGCTTAGTTACCTATCGATCCTTTGTGGGTCAGATCCTTTGTGGTTCATTGCGGGGGTTAGTACCTATCCATCCTTTGTGAGTCAGATCCATTGTGGGTCATTGCGGGGGTAAGTAACTATCGATCCTTTGTAGATCTGATCGCTTAGATGAATCAGTGGATATATCTGATCATCTCTATCGTCATACGAAGAAGTAAACCTATGTGAGATGAATCCTGTTTTGCTTTCCTATGTGGATTGTGTGGTGCTATCCTATGTGGATTTACGTTTTACTTTCCTGTGTGGACTGGGTTGTACTTGAGATCGAATGTTGGATCCGAATGAGAATTGAAGACTTAGGTATATATATGGGCATATACCTAAGCAGTGTCGGATGTTACTTCGGGATTGTATCTTTACTTTGTGGATTTTTCTTTTGTGTATTTAGGGAGACCTTCGAGGGTCTCGGGGTCCCTACTGAGTAGCTTATACTCACCCCTGCACGGGCTATGCCCGCACTACGTTGTGATGGTTGCAGACGACGGACATCACTGATTGTGGATGAGGCTTGCGGAGTAGGACGTTGCTTGGAGGTGGACCACTGGACGGGATGTACTCGGAGCGGTCAGCTGGACCCGAGGAGCAGAGGAGGCCATCTGTACTCACCCATCAGGTGGAATTTCCAGTGGACAGCTCGTCATTGCGGCTTTACTTTTCAGTTGCTGTTGTCCCTTTCCAGTTGTATGTTACTTTCAGTTTGGGTTTGTATACTGGCCCACTTACATTCCACACATACTGTTGTACCAGCTTTTACATAGTGTTTACTTCTTCTGATTTCTTGCTCTGTGGTGTTTGTTTACTTTACAAAGGCAATGCCTTCCTCTTTTTATCGGGAATTTACTCCTTGGTGCTAGTCGCCAGCCCCTGGCCTATGGAAGGCGGGTTTGGGGTAGTAACGGCACGGGCCCCGAGGACGGGTCATGACAGAGCCAATCGTTGAAGTTGTGCCTATAAATAGGAGTTCATTTGAATGAGCTCAGAATTTTTTACAATAATTTGATCAATCTAGAGATTACGTGCTTGCATAGTGATTTATAGAGAGAGAGAGGATTTATTGCTTTGTGCATACTGGACATCTTGTTCATATTTTCTTTGGGAGACTCTGAATGTTGCTGATTACATTCGAGGGCTTCCGAGGATAGGAAGACAGAGGTGCTGACTATCGTGAAGTTGAGGACTTGCAGGGATAACATGACAGACTCTGATCTTCATATCCAGGGATTACCCTTGTGTGGGTAAGACATACATTCTTGAAAGTATAAATCAAGGGACCTTTATCCAAGGTTGTTGGATACCCTTCTCTTTGGGTTAAGATATTTACTTCTTGTTACTTGTTTTGTTACAAGTTATCCGCTAAATTTTATTTATTGAGGAAAGTATAACTATATTATACTTACTTATACTTGTACTCTGATTTAGTTAGATTCTATATGCTTTAAGGAAGAATCTTTATCCATGAAAACTTTTATTAAGTATCATTTTCCAGAAGCATATTTCTGGATTCACATTCTTGGAATCTTATTTCATGAATCAAGCAAGTGTGTAGAACTAGAGGTTTTGTGAATTACCTTTTTTAACCTTGTTAAACATAATCATATTTAAAAGTTCCAAAGGAATATTTCAAAGAATACAATTCACCCCCTCTTGTATTTTGAGCATCATTAGATATTTTATTTAGTATCTATATTATTTCGATCCTACATTTGGTATTATAGAGTATATCATAATAACATACAATCTCAACAAAATCTTCTAATCCTGGGTGCATCATAATAGTTTTCATTTTAAACATCCTCTTTTCTAAAACCACAGTCTAGAACAGTGATGGAAAATCCTTATCACTTATATAACATTAACAAATCTGGAAACTGTCTATACCACATTGTTATGTTGTCTCCTTTTGATATAATGATGTAGGATTTTCATTCCAAATAATTTCGACAATTATAATCATAATGGAGTAACAAAGAATCATAAATCTAATATTGGTAATCTATCATCATATAGTGTTTGTTCTCATTGATTATGGAATTTACTCTATTTACTACTCCCACAAGATCCATCCCTCATCAATAGAAAAATAGATGTGATACCATAATATTAAATAACAATAAATAATATTAGAAATAATTTAAATTGTACATGACACCATTAATAAACCTGCATTAACGTCAACCTCCAATAATTAGTTCTCAACTGTTAATTGTTCCCTATTACACTGATATGGTGTTTAACTCTCGTCCTAACAAAGAATTACCTCTATTATATGAGTATCCAAGTCAACAAGTAATAGTGAATCTCCTTGTCTCATCAATTTATACACTTGTCTAGATAACCTACTATTACCCAACCTCATGAAAAAACTACATTGTGTATTAAGATGTCCTAACATCCAATACTAATGTAATATTAAGGTTGGATATGGATATAAAAATTTTTAGGTGTCCCACTTCACCACACTAGTATCACTTTGGAATCCCGATTCATAAGAAAAATAAGAGAATACCACTAAGTTAATGTTCCACTCAAGTCCTTTTACTCCATTTTCTATCTACAAATGGAATTTTTTCTGCTACCCGAAGGTTCCTAAGAACAATAGAAATGTTTAGTCCCATTCCCAATAATTTTTTCCTTGAATCATAAAATATATCTTCCAAAAATATTTGATGGAATACATGACATTATTAATTATATTTTATCGTCACATATATTTTATAACTAATTTATTTATAAAACAATTATCATTTATTGATTTTTTTTCATTATTGATTAACAAGTTGACAATTATTGTCATACCAAATTTAGGGAAAAGTATCCATAGGTGGAATACTACTAGTAGTATCAACACATACATGATAAACCGCATAATTAGATGATATAATATTTATGTTATAGTGAGACAATCCAAATACATTTTATCTTTCACCATAAATACCAACAAAAATCACATATGTTCTTGAACAAATAATATCTAGTTCACTCATGTAGCAACCCGCCCCTACTCATTGGCTTGAGGAGGCGGTGAGGGATACTTGGCCTTAAGCGACGTTCCCAAGATGCCAAAGGGTGGAAATAAATGTCGAGGGCTACAAGATCATATTGGGGAACGATTTTCCCCTAAGACAAAACCAACCAAACCATCCACTAATAGCCACTATATGATGCATGTCAAGAAAAAACCAAAACATTTATTCCCAAAAACAGCCAAGTTGTTCCACAATCCATCCCCAAACCAATAAAACTATACATTTCCACCATCATTAGAGTAAAAGAGGAAACTAAACAACCAAAGCACCACAAGCCATGACACCTCCATAACACCACACCCAGCTCCACGCTCCAAGCTCTACCAATACATCACAACGCACCACTAAAAGTTATTCATGCCTTACCTTTTCCCACATCATGGTACACAACATCTGCAAAGACACCAACGTGCCAAAGTAGGGGGTGAGTACAAAAACTCAATAGGGTTTCCCCAAATGACTTCTCTACACACGCCACTAGGATAAAACCATTAACCCATTTATATAATATAGTTTATATAAAATAAATCACAAGTGTGACCATTTTCATAAGCCAAACATGCCCTTACCAAGCCATCACACCCAAACCAAGTAACCAAGGGAAAGCCAAACAAACATGACAAAATCCATTTCACCATCCACACATTAGCAAAACAATTTCCGAATTTCAAAGCAATGTAAAACAAACAACCATAACAACCAAACAACTAAACGGTGGAGCTTCCATCCAACCAGTTCACCCATTTACACTAAGCGGCACATCCCACCCACTTACCATTGATGGTGGCCCATCTGTCTACTATCCATCACCTTTTTATAGTGGTACTTCTCACCACTTTCACACAACATTCGAAACAAGACAAACCATGCATATAACCCACCATGGTCACAAGCTAATGCAATCAACCAATTCCATTGCATATCAATCCATTTAAATGAATCATCCATTTATTGAAAACCATTTACCATGCCAAAAAAATATCAATAAAACAACTCTTTTTATAAGAAACCCTTTCCATCAATCATTTTCACAAATCAACCATAGCATCCCATTATAAAATCATTATTTTAAAATCCACAAGAATATCATTTCACCATGAAACACGCTTTTTTCAAAAAATCACCAAAACATCACCCAAGGGATTTCCAACCAATTTCGCATCACAAATCACAATTAATTTTCAGCACAACAATTTATTGAAACAAGGAACCACTATTTATAACCAATTGGAGTAGAGAGAGAATCCACCTACCTTTAGGGTTCCCGAGAAATAGTCCCACAAGCAACCACACCGCTAAACCGGCGAACAAACCACATATTCCTCTCTAGATAACCTTCTCTAACCATAACAAACCTTAAAATTAACTTCCAAGGCAACCCCAACCCTAGATATAAACCCAAAAAGTGTAGATCTAGAAAACCATGAATGAGAGGGATGTAGATCTAGAGGAAAACACATCAGAAGCAAGAGAAGAGACTTACCCGGAAGCAATCACCTTCAAACCACCTTGAATCCTCTTTGAAACGCTTCCAAATCGAGTGGGAGAGCACCCTTAACCCCTAAGAACCCAAAATCCATAGTGTGGCTCGAGTTGGAGGAAGATTAGAGTGAAATGATGAAATCCCGAGTGAACTCGGAACTTATAACCCTAACTTTAAGTGGCCGCACAGTTAGCCCGCACGGTTTGGAAAACTGTGCGCACTCTACTGCCTCAAGAACAAGGGTCCTCATGGTTGCCTCACATAATTTGGAAAACCATGTGCAGGTCGTGCAAAGCCTACATTCTCCCTTGCACGGTTTACAGGGGAATCCGCACGGTTTCCATTAACTGTGCTCAAACCGTACACCCCTTTAAAAGCCTCCAAACTCATCCAAAACCATACCAAACTCTCCCAAACTCTTCCCAACTCATCCCATGAACATTAAACACAAACTATTGTATAAAAATGGCCACATACCTCAAACTGGGGGTACTATATTCTCCCCACCATTGGACTTTCCGTCCTCAGAAAGTAGTGAACCCGCCCTTTGTCGAAAGAGCTCGGGCCACTGCTCGACCATCTCTTTCTCCCGCTCCAATGTCTCCTCTTGAATCTGAGCATGTTTCCAAAAAATGAACTAAACCGATGCTTTTACAATGAAAGAAATTTTCTTGCCTATCCACAACTCGCACTGGAAAATACAACAACCAAGCATCCGGTTCTAGATCAACATGATCCCATCGAATCCCATGGTCACGATCCGGATGATACTTTTTGAAATGCGAGACATGAAACACATTGTGCACCGCACTAAACTATGGTGGAGAATACAAACTATAAGACACCTCACCAACCAACTCAAGAACCTCAAAAGGACTAATATACCCCAGAGATAGCTTTCCCTGCTTCCCAAACCGATGATGTCCCATCCTTCGAGAGATCCTCAAGAACACATGATCACTCACCTGGAATGAAAATGACCATCGACGATGATTCAAATATGATTTCTGACGACTCTGAGCGGTCTCCATTCTCTTCCTGATCAACCTGATCTTCTCCGTAGTCTCATGGACAAGTATCGGTCCAACCTTCGAGGACTCACCCGTTTGCACCCAACACAGTGGAGAATGGCATGACAGCCCATATAATGCTTCAAACAGATCCATCTGTATATATTCATGATAACTTTTATTGTATGAGAACTCAACCAACAAGAAGTGTTCCTCCCATGATCCACCAAAATCCATGACACAAGCCTACAACATATCCTCTAGAGTTTGTGTCTTCCTCTCGGATTGACCATCTGTCTGAGGGTGATACAGAATACTCATCGTCAATTGTGTCCCTAGGACTTGATGTAAGGATTTCTAGAAACATTATGTAATCCATGGATCTCTATCTGATACAATCGAAACTGTAACACCATGCCTCTTTACCACCTCCCAGTTATTGATTTTGGACAGATCCTCCACTGTTTGACATTCAAAAAACGGGATGAAATGGGCTGACTTCGTTAGTCGATTCACTATCACCTAGATGGTATCGTGCTTCTTGACCGTCCTTGGGATACCTCTGACAAAATCCATCGGTATCTGCTCCCACTTCCAAGATGGGATTGGAAAAGACTACAACATTCATGTGGGCCTCAGATGCTCTGCCTTGACCTGCTGAAAAGTCATGCATCTCCACACAAACATAACCAAACTTCTTTTCATACCAACCCACCAGAACTGTGCTTTCAATTCATTATACATTTTCTGAATTCCAGGATGAACAACCCACCGGGAATGATGATATTCCCTGAGAATATCCTTCAAAAAAGCAACTAGTACAACCATCCAATTCCAAAAACACAAAACTGAATCTTCATTTAGTTTCCAACCCTCAACGGTCTCCCCACCATTGTGTCTCGACCCCATGGTGACACACTAAGAATCAGATATATGTGCCTATCTAACTAGGACAACCAATTCAGGAATCCACAAAACTGGAAAGAAGACCACTGTATCGCCCTAGTCCTCACATTCCAACCAAATATCTTCTATGACCACATCAACTGCCACTGGTCTAATGCCTGGTTCACCACCTGAGAATATGATTTTCTACATAATGCATCTGCCATCGAATTTCCTTTACCCGATGTGTAAATCAAGTCAAAATAAAACATCTAGATATATTACACCCATCTCATTTGCCTCAAGTTCAAATACCTTTGTGAGAAAATGTTCGTGAAGCTCTTATGGTATGTATATACCGTGAATTTCTCATCGAAGAGATAATGACGCCACACTTTCAAAGCATGGACCAATACTGCCAGCTCCAAATCATGAGTTGAGTAGTTATTCTCATGCACCCTCAACTATCGTGAGCCATATGAAACCACATGATTCTCTTCAATTAGAACGCACCCCAACCCTAATCCTGATGCATCACAATACCCCATGTACCATTTTTCTGGTTCTGATAAAACCAAGATTAGTGCTGATGTAAGACGGCCCTTTAGCTCTTCAAAACACTACTAACACTGTCCATTCCACTGGAATGGAACATTATTCCCTGTCAAAGCTATCATCGGCAAAGCCAAACATGAAAAATAAAGATCAAAACGCCGATAATAGCCAGCTAGACGAAGAATACTCCATATCTCAACCACATTATTTGGTGTTTTCCACAAGATAATAGCCTCTATCTTTTCCGGATCCACTGAAACACCCCTTTCAGAAATCACATGGCCATGAAAATGAACTTATTGTATCCAAAAGTCACACTTTAACAATTTCGAATACAAACGATGATCCCTCAAGATCCCCAGCACTGTCGCCAAGTGCTGCTCATGCTCCACCCTTGTCTTTGAATACACCAGAATATCATTAACAAACACTACCACAAATGACTCCAGATATCTCTAAAATATCTGATTCATCAATTCCATAAACACTGCTGGTGCATTCGTTAGAACAAATGGAATAACCACATATTCATAAAGGCCATATCTACTTTGAAAGCTAGTTTAGAAATATCAACCTTCTTCACCCGCAATTTTTGATATCCTGGCATCAGGTCGTTCTTGGAGAACTACTGGGATCCCCTCAACTGGTCAATCAAATCATCAATTCGTGGAAGTGGATATCTATTCTTTATCGTAACATGGTTAAGTCTACGATAATCAACACATAGCCTCAAGGTTCCATCCACCTTTTTTACAAACAACACCGGCGCTGCCCACAGTGACGTGCTAGGCCGAATAAACCCTTTGTTTTATAAATCTTACAACTAGATTTTCAATTCCAGCAATTCAGTATGTTCCATCCGATATGATAGAAGTGAGATAAGACTGGTCCCCGGAAGGAGATCAATCATAATCCCCACTTCCCATCCGGGAGTTAACCCAGAGAATTATTCAGGAAAAACATCCATGAACTGATCCACCACTGTCGTAAGAACACTCTACTCAACACTGTCTACCGATTCCAATGACAAAACCGCCAAATGATACGATAATGTACCCACAGTTGGTGACAACAAACCCGTTGCCCCTTCCTTTCATGCTTCTCTCCTCAAAAGAGATGTCTCACTCCATCGTGTGTCATAAAATCCAATGTCCACGCATCAAAATCGATGTGGGCCTTAAACGACACCACCCAATCCATTCCCAGGATTACATCATACCCATCCATCTTAAGCATTGAAAAATTCCTCACTATCTCAACCTATCCCATAACGATACAAAATTATCTAAACAAGAAGGCTTGAATCTCTCTTCGATCAAGAGGAGTATGCTGTTTCAAAACTGAGGGCATCATTTCTACCATTAAACCCAGAAAATAAACCACACGTGCAGTAATAAAAGAGTGTGAGGCACCCGTATCAAACAACACTAGAATCAAGGTAGAATTCAAAAGAATTGTACCTCGCATCATGGATTGTCCCGACTAATCATCCACCATAACCTGCTCAGCTCCGAACACATGTTTTCTTGACACACTCTGCTCTTTATTCCTCTTCTAAGGCATCATGGTACTACGAGAATAACCATGACCCACTTTACTCTGCTGATGAGGGGTATGCTTCTGTCCCCCTCCCGTCGAAGCATACGATGTCTGTGATCCCTAAGGAGTGTCACACACACCTGAACTTGGAGAATTCTGATAATAACATTGCAGATGCCCAATCTGCTTACAATTATGACATGCTTGAGGTTGTTCCATACAATCCCACTTGATGTGGCTCGTATAACCACACTGAAAACATCCCGGCTTGCTTTGGGACTCCATAAGAAGATTTACTGATCCTGCTGTCAGATTATATGCCACATTCCTGCCCTGGGAATAAGTGTCTCTTCTTTGCTTGAACCTAGCTTTAGAGTTCCCACTATTCCCAATGGGTACCACCATGCTTCCCCCACCCGGAACTCCCAAAAGATCTCACTCAGCCACCGAGGCTCTATTTACCATCTATATGTAAAAATCTATAAACAGAATTTCTATCTTTGAATAGATTTCTTGCCTTAATCCTGCTTCAAATATCCTTTCCTTCAACGACATTAAACCAGCCACCTCGGTACAAATAACACTAAGTTCATAAACATAGCTGCATACTCCGTCACGGACATAATCCCTGGCTTCAAACTGAAGAAATCTGTAGTACGTTGAATTCTGAACTTATATGGGTAGAAATGTTTATTAAACGATTACTCAAATCCTCCCCTCATCATAACCTGGTCTGTCCCAGCTTGGACTACCAACTCCCACCACTGAAGGGCAAGATCTTCCAACATATATGTGTCCAAATTCACCTTTAACTCTACCATCGTTCCCAAGAACTCGAAGATCTTGTTCATTCTATTCAACCATTCTTCTTCCATTTCTGACTCTGAATCCCCCCTGAAGATGGGTGGATTATGCCTCCGAAACTGAACCGGATGATCTATATGCCTTGGTTCATCTGTTTTATTTCCACTTCCCACAACTTGAAAAGCTATGACTATACTTTGCACTAGCTGCTAGTTCACCAGAGGCTCAGGTGTTACCACATTTTTAGTAGCTCCCTCCGGTTCGTCTCTTGGACACCTACCCGGTGCCATTTATATAAATAGAAAACAAACAACCATGAGTCTCACTTCTATAGACATCACAAAATCCGATTTCAAATCACATTACACAACACTATCACAACCAGGCTCTCCATGAGTTCACATTTTTTCACATGTTCCATGTTTCGCTATTTTGAAAACCAAACCATTTTCAAAATACCAATTTATTCACATTACAATTTCACATATTCTTATCACATCATAAATCATTATACCCCACTGAAATATGCATCCTAGAGGGAAGTCATTTCAACCATGCATTCCATACTCATCTCAATGGCTACACCCATGACAATGAGATATCTAATGCCTATAAGTGTCTCCAAAACACTTATGTACCCAACTCCCTGGTAACATGAATTTTAGCATAAAAGGGTTAGCTACATCATTTTATGCTATACATTCCATGTTCCAACAATCCTACACCGTGTAATCATCCTGACTTAAGGGGTATACCACAAAGAATGTCAACACTAAATCCAAGAATCAACTCCAAAGGACCGAACAAACTGATACCACATGTAACACCCCGCCCCAACTCATTGGATTGAGGAGGTAGTGAGGGATACATGGCCTTAAACAACATTCCCAAAACACCAAAGGCTGGAAATAAATGCTGAGGGCTACAAGATCAAGTTGGGGAACGATTTACCCCTAAGAATAAACCAACCAAACCATCCACTAACAACCACTATATGATGCATGTTAAGAAAACACCCAAACATGTATTCCCAAAAACAACCAAGTTGTTCCTCAATACAACCCCAAACCAATACAACTAGATATTTCCACCATCATCATAGTACAAGCGGAAACTAAACAACCAAAGCACCATGAGCCATGAAACCTCCACATCTCCACACCCAGCTCTAAGCTCCATGCTCTACCAAGACATCACAACGCAACACTAAAGAAGGTTGATGCCTTACCTTTTCCCACGTCACGGTACAAAACATCTGCAAAGACACAAACATGCCAAAGTCGGGGGTGAGTACTAAAACTCAGTAGTTTTTCCCCAAATGAATTCCCTACACCCTCCACGAGGAAAAAACCGTTAGCACATTTATATAAAAGAGTTTATATAAAATAAATCACAAGTGCAACCATTTTCATAATCCAAACATGCACTTACCAAGCCATCACACCCTAACCAAGAAACCAAGGGAAAGCCAAATAAACATTCCAGAAGACATTTCACCATCCACACATTAGCACAAAAAATTTCCAACTTGAAAATCAATCCACAAAAAACAACCATAACAACCAAACAACCAAATGGTAGAGCTTCTATCCAACACATTCACCCATTTACACTAAGAGACACTTCAAATCCACTTAACACTGATGGTGGACCTTCCTTCCACTACCCACCCCCTTTTTATAGTGGTACTTCTCACCACTTCCACACAACATTCAAAACAAGCCAAACCAAGCATATAACCCACCAAGGTCACAACCTCATGCAATCAACCAATTCCATTGCATATCAATCCATTTCAATAAATCATCCATTTATTGAAAACCATTTTCCTTGCAAAAAAAAATTCAATAAAACAACCATTTTTATTAGAAACCCCTTCCATCAATCATTTTCACAAATCAACTATAGAATCCCAATTTAAAATCTCCATTTTAAAATCCACAAGAATAGTATTTCACCATAAAACACCCTTTTCCCCAAAAATCCCCAAAAAATCACCCAAGGGATTTCCAACAAATTTCGCATCACAAATCACAATTATTTTTCATCACAACAATTAATTGTAACAAGGAACCACTAGTTCTAACCAAGTGGAGTCGAGAGATTATCCACTTACCTTTATGGTTCGAGAGAAATCGACCCCACAAGCAACCACACCTCCAAACCAGCGAACGCACCACAGAAACCTCTCTAGATCACCTTCCCTAACCATCAAAATCCTTAAAATTAACATCCAAGGCAACCACAACCCTAGATCTACGCCCAACAAGTGTAGATCTAGAAAACCACGATAGAGAGGGATGTCGATATAGAGGAAAACACATGGGAAGAAAGAGGAGAGACTTACCCGGAAGAAATCACCTTCAAACAACCTTGAATCCTCTTTGAAACTCTTCATGATCGAGTGGGAGAGCACCCTTAACCCCCGAGAACCCAAAATACCGAGTGAGGCACGAGGGGGAGGATGATTGGAGTGAAATGAGGCATTCTCAAGTGAGCTCGGAACATATAATCCTAACTTTAAGTGGTCTCATGGTTATCCCGCACGGTTTGGAAAACCGTTCACTAACCATGCGCACTCTACTGCCTTGGGAGAAAGGGTCTGCACGGTTGCCTCACCCACTTTGGCAAACCGTGGGCAGACCGTTCGAAGCCTACTGTCTCCTTTATATGGTTTCCTAGGGAATCTTCATGGTTTCCACAAACCATGCTCAAACCGTTCACCCCTTTAAAATCCTACAAAATCATCCAAAACCATACCCAACAATACCAACCTCTTACCAACTAATCCCATGCACTTTAAACACATAAAAATTCATAAACAAAGGCCACATACCTCAAACTAGGGGTACTAGAACTCATGTTCAGGAAACATATGATAAAGACTGATGCTTTCTATTCCTGGGATAGTTTGAGACAATATTCTCTACATGATTGTGACTATTCTGAATAGATAAACGAAACTCACAACAAATCATTAATGCCATAAATTAAATAAAAAATGTTATATACATAGGTCATGGAATTATTTATTCCATAAAAATTATTAACCAATATCTCAATTGTATGTAGACACCATGTTGAATAATATATTAAAATAAATTTTTATTTTTAATATTTCCTCTACATGATCTGATTTCAATGATAAAAATAAATAGAATCTATTTTGAGCAACTAACATATCATGTCAATCCACTTTGGGGTTTATAAAACTTTGAATAATAATTATTTTTCATGTAAATAAATTTCACTACATTATTCATTCAAAAAGTATGTTTTAATTCTATAATCCTTAATAATTATTATTCTTTGGGAAAATACAATAATATTTATTCTAATTGTTAATCAAAAAAATAAATATTATGATATTTTGGATTTATATATTTTGTGAACCTCATGGAATAATTTATGTGGTCATTATATGAACTAGTCTAATGCCGAAGATCATCATAAAATGTCATAAATAACTCATTGTGAAATTTGTTCATTAAATATCCTTATATAAATTCTCATTGTGTAAGACATTCAACATATCCTAATATCTAACCATGAATGTTTCATTAATATATCATTATCCTATAATATTGATTTATATTTTTTAATATTTACATAAATTAAATCATAAGTAACCTAAAATGGCCACATAATAAATCAATTTTTTCTAATCTAAAATAAAAGGCCAAAGTATCTACTTTCATTAAGTCGGAAGAGGGGGAATATTTTTGGGAAATATTTATTAATTACATATCACTTATGACATAGAAAACACAAAAATACAAAAAAAGTGTTTGAAATCATTGATTTCTTCAATATATCATGTACATGATTCATATTGTAAATTAATAATAATATAAAGAAAATAAAATAATAAACATGTTCAGGTATGGTAATATCAGATGACATATAAATATTTCTAATTCCAATTGGAGGGTAAGTTCCCATAACCACCTCTCCAAGGGATTGGAAAGTGTAAAATTAATGAGAAGAATTCTAAATGTCTTATAATCCACCTACACCTACTATAAAGATACCAAATATGAACCATAAAATTGATTCCATCAAAGAATAGGACATATATTTAAGAGTATTGTCTTAAAAAATCAATTTCTTCTTTGTAGGAGAGAACATATATGACCTTTCTATGTGACATATGCTCTTTATAAATTGTCACATTATTTTTATTTGGAATGAAAATCATAAGGCTATAAAATATTTTTTAATATCCGGTCTTTTCTATGTAAATATAATTTAAAGTAAAATACAGTTGTTTCTAAGTCACCAACTAGAATAGGATTCTACCTTTAGTCGAAAAAAAGATAACAACATTAAGTATCCTTTCTCCATCATGAAAATCATCAATCTAATAAGATATTTATTTTTAAATGGGTATTCCACATTCTCATACATGGAAACTATATTTATTTTCATGTCACCCCTTTAAAAAAATCACTCAAGTTGTGAAACTTTCAGGTATTAATACACATTAATTGATATGACCTTGTATTATTAGCAAGGTCAACACATTAACTATTAAAATAATTTATTGTGATATAATACATACATATAAGTACCAAGTTTATGTACTAAATTAGTTTTTATATCAAAAATACTTCTTTAGATACATTATAATATAAAATTTCCTCTACATATATTTTACAATCATCATCTCTGGGTCACATTATTCTATTTAAACTCACCACTCATACATTAAGGATGAAGAAATATCCCAACTACAATTTCAAATAATTTTGATATATTTGGAAAATATTTAATGTATATTACATGATGTATATAAATTCTCATATCCTCTATAAACAAAGAAAATATCTTTATTATGCCTTACATACTTAATAACATTCTTCATAACACTCTAGTGTTGGTATCCTTGGTTTATATGATATCTTCCATCCAAGTTATTTGATTAAAAATCATCATGTTTGGAAATTATCATATAAAACATGATAAGAACCTTTCACTAATGTGTGATGGATTTTACATGGCTATTACCTAACATGTTTTTTATGGGTAATGTTTTTTATTGATATATTTATACCTTCTGACACTAGAAAAAATTTACTCCTATATTTTTTTCGTAATGAATCTCTTCAATATATTATAAATTTATATTAAAAAACTTGGTCCAAGTATCCTCTAAGATCTACTACGAATGTTCAAAATCCTTATAATGTAGGATACTTCACAAAAGTATTTCATGTATATTCACCAATTCAACATTGTCTTACCTGGTTGTAAAACTATTATCTCATATATGATTTTTCATATTCCATAAACATATACTATTAGGAGAATAATTTTACTCCAATTTGACCACTTAAATACATGTTCATCTACAATGAAAATGATATATGACCAAAATGAATTCTGAAAGTCAAAAATAATTATTTCTATCTTTCATTTTCGTATTGTCATAATTTTCTGTCAGGAACCCCATATGTTGTGTCATATAGAAATATTATAAATAGTTCCCATGAAGGAAGGATGTTTTAAATATATTTTCCAAAAATCAAAACCATCATAATATTCAACATGAGGTAGAATTGTGATATATTCCATCCTATAAAAGGATGAAGTTGTTTCATTTTATTTAATGGCATTATGATTCTTAGACTCTTTAGAAACCAATCTGGATTAATAGACACAAATTATACATTCTAGGTCTAAATTATTTGGAATTCCAATTTTCCCTTAGTGGGATTCACATCAACTAGGGGATCTAATAAATATCATTTTCTGTCAAATACATAGAAAAAATCACATAATTCATTTTTTCCATCCATCAACTTATATGTTAAATATTTATTCCTTACATGGAATTTGTTCATCATTGGAAACTAATAATGAGTCACCATCCTTAGGGGATTTAAAACCACATCTCATTAGTTCTATAAGATCTCAAGTGATACTACACGGTACGTGTGTCTCTGCATAAACATATTCCATAGGTTTTTGAGTAATATTTTAAAATTCCAAATATTTTATATCATTATAATTAACATAATTGAATTATATATTTCTATGAAAATATCATTTGGATTTTTTATTTTGATACACGAATCTTGAATTTATTTGGAAGATTACATTTATATATAATTAATATTATATACAATGCCATTTTTTTCCCTTGGATATATTCAAATTATATTCTTAATGCACAAGGATGAAATTTTGTTTCTTGATATAGGATTAAAATATTCTTTGCATCCCCATTCACTTAAATTCATAAATATAAATTTCCAAGAACAGATCCATTACGATGTTCCCATTAACACTTTAGTTGAAACATGGATTAGTTTGTATGACATTGTATTTACTTTATATCCTTAAATTGATAAAAAATATTCATCATAAATCATCATCAAAATCCCTATTCCCGGCAAGTTGTGGTTCCTCCACTCACAAACACCTTTTATTTATGGTGTATAAGGTGGAGTGATTGGAGATTTAATCCAAAACTCCCATAGGTAATTGATTAACTATTATGTATAATTTTCATCTACCCAATATATAATGAATTTAATCATCTTATTTCTATGATAAATTTCTAATTTATTCATGTATACCATAAATTGCTAAAGGGATTAATATGTATAACTAATTATATAGAAATATCCCTATCTACTAAATTTATTAGTAAAACTAATGATGTAATAATATCAATCTCGATATTGTACTGGAAAATTTTCAAACATGTTTTAATGAATTATTTCAAGTAGATCTATTGCTCCATCATATTTTCCACTAGATGGAGATTCTTCATTTTCCCTTGTAAATAAGTGTGTCAAATTTCATGTTGTTTTAGTTCAAAATATTCTAAAAATATTACTTAATATATCATTTTCATGTAAATATATCATTCATGAACAAGTAAATGATTCCATAAATAGTTGTGATATGAGTAATGGGAACCAATTATATGATCAATTTTCAACAACTTTTTTATTTGTTGTCAAAAAAGACAATTATTAAGGTATTAAATAATATATAAAATGTTTTCGTTATAAAATTATCCAAATTTATAACCAAAACTTATAAAAAGAAAACAATATATTCAGTATCCATATATAAAATGTTATCTGTTGTTCTATGAGCACACTCCAATAACCGGAATAACCAGTTTTTCTCCTATGAAAGATAAATGACAAACATAAATTATAACTAATTTAATAATGAACATGAATTATATATTTTGATAATATATTAGCACAAAATGATTAATGTATTACCAAACTATTAGAAATGAGGAAGCTGTATCAAACAAAAAATTCGCCAAATGAATTATCATGGTTCTTCATTGTTGTACATTTATTCTTATAGTTTACCTCACTAGGACACGAATGTTATTCTAAATCTTATTCCCCAACATACATATAGACCTTAATTATATTTTCTGGGTGATGTTAATAAACCATAGAACTGAAATTAGTCTTAGGGATCTTTTTTCCCCATTCACATGTTCACCATAAGGACTATACATTTTCTATGCATATTATCATTACCCTTCAACATAATAATCGTTGTGAGTACTTAAAAAAATACCTCAATATTATTCATATAAGAATTATTAATAAAATTTTGGAATATTTGAGTTAGTGAGGAAATTGACATTATTTCCAAATTCAAGTTACTAAAAACCCCAAAATGTTTAAGCACTCAATATGGAAAATCATCTTTAGTACAAGAGTTCTAGAAAGAACAAATTATCTAGCCATTCATGTGAAATATAACGCCCTGACCGAAGTTACCCAGAGTTGGTGAATTATTTTAATACATTGGCATTATTATAAGGAATCAATTACTAAAAGACCGACCAGTTTAACAGTCTTGGAATATTGATTACATACATGAATATTAGATCACACATTAGAAAATAAAACACACCATAAATGATTCTTGGATAATTCCATCAGTCCCCTAGCTTAACCCTCCTTATCAATCATAATACACTTCTTGGAATCCTAGGAAAACGAAACATAAGAAAGGGGTGAGCTCAAATGCTCATTAAGGGTAAGAAATACATGAGAAGATACCATAAATATTAATCATGGTGAATAATTGAAACCACATGCCTTCCAATAATAAACATGAATACTTTCATGGTAGGAATTTGAGCTTAGTAAATAATTCCATAATAAAACATATTCATGGGTATTATACTAGTTGAATGACCACATGAACCATCAATATTATTTTATTAATTAGGGAATCTATAATGTTGGACATTCTGAAACATTTTGTCAAGGCCTCGAACAAGACGTATAAAAATGATTAAGGCCTCAGCCAAAACCATATATCAAATTGGGAAAGGCCTCATACAATTCCACGTCTAGTTGTCTCATGAGACCTACCGATGCATCGAGGAGATGTAGAAGGCTCCACCAATCACTTACTATATCCAATACATTCCTTATATGAAAAGGTTGAAACATAACATAAACATTCATATTAAAACTAGCATATGAAATGTAAAAACTTTATCCATAAACCATGAATGGTATTAAAATAACACATCCATAATCAAACATATCTTAAACCTTCAATAAAATATGGAATATTTGTACCATAATAAATCAATTTCAAACATGTTTAAAATCCATCAATGTATGTTGACATTGATGAATATGATTTGTAAAACTCTTTGAGGGAAATATCCCTTTTTCATGAAAACCTTTATAAGTAACAGAATTTAAAAAACAAGACATTTGAAGATATTTTTGAATCAAAGTGTACTATACCACTTTGTAACTTTTCAAATGAATTAACATTTTAAAAACATTTATGTCCATATTAATAAATCCTTGAAAACCATTTTGAAAACATGGACATTAATGAGAACGATTTAGAAGAATAAATATTTAAAAACATTAAAATGGGGTTTTAGTAAAAATTACCTTAAAAATAATCCCTTTGAAAAATCTTTTATGAAACATGAACATGTATAATAAATATGTCCTCGTAGATACTTACTTAAAAACAACTTCGAATAATAATGAAATTGTGGAATTAACCCTTACATTGCACTTTCCTTTGGTCGAGGGTACGTTTAACCACTTGTATAATGACCATTTTTTATTATTAGATTATAACAGAACCATATTAATATTTATTATATCATAAATGATTCATTTATGACTTTATACTACCCATTTAATAATGATTTTCATGTTAAATTAACATTTCGGGAAATAATCGCTTTCTTTATCGTACGTATTTTAACTTGTTATTCTTGACAGTATCATTTAGATAATGATTTAAATAATTAAAAAATACAAACCTTGATTAATATATCATGTATATTTAGAATATAAATATTTATAATATATATATATATGAAATGGAAAAACCGTTTATAGAGACAGAAGGCCGTACGAACGCAGAAATGATATTTCTGATTTCATATCATATTAAACGGAAGTAAGTGAATAAGATATATGTAAGTACATAAATATAAATATAAATATAAATATATATATAGCATCATTATTATTTCATATATTACATACTTATTAGTAATATATATTTTTATAATCGTCGATGAATGGTGAACATGGAAATGAATCTCATCGCGTTGTGAAGACGGTAATATGTACGTACGCACGGGAGACAATATCATTTCCTTAAAGGTGTGTAATTGGATGGTATATTAGTTTTACAGAGACATTACCATTTTATTTTCATTATTTATATACATATTACGCATCATTATATCCATCCAAAGAACATAGTGTTGAATAACAAATTACATCACAGCGTGGAGACGGTAAGCCGTACGTATGGACACATGGTGACATTATCATTCATAGGATTGATAAAATAATGAATATGGTTATTAAATATTTATAATAAAATCACAGTATAAAAAAGGTACTGGATTTATTATTTTGGTATGGTAATAACAATGAAATATTAAGCTGAAGAATAAAAGAACTTGAAAGTGGGTGGTGAGATAACTACCTCTTCTTTAGGTTCTTCCTTTTGATTTGATAAAAAAGGCTCCTTTTGTTGTATTTATGACCAAAATAAGGAATATAGGATGAACTTTGTATAGTTGGTAGGATATTTGGTTAGTTTATGTCCTAGAAAAATGGATTCGAATGTGTGAATTTGAGAGAAGGGGAAGTGCCCTTTTATAAGAGGGGTGAAGGGCACCTTAGAAAAAACATAAAATATTAGTTTATAATAAATTCATTTTCGGTTTTAAAGTCTCAAAAATAAATTATTTAAATTTTACCGTGGTTATGGGTAAAAAAAATCAACCAGTAGTTTTTAGACTGGTTTAGGTCACCATATTAACCTTAACTTTTAGATTTAACTCTTAGTTTAATAGTTTGACATTTACCATGTCTCTTTGTATTTTTATATTATATGGTTAACAAACATACTATAAAATTCCAATAGAATCAAAATTTGTTCATTATTGTCATATATATTATTATATAAGTCTTTTGGACGAACCTTATATTTTTTATGACTATTATATTAATTAATAATATAATATTTGTTTTAAAAACAATATTTTGTCAATTTTGACACTATTTATTATTATTTTTGTTAAAATCATAACAGATTGATTAATTTCAAAAAAAATGATCTAACCAACACTAACATGTCATAATAACCTATAAAAGTAGTGTAATTTATAAAAATTCACAAATTAAATTTATTTTGATATTTATAATGTCCATTATTTTAATCATTCATTAATACGGTAATTACTGCATCATCATTGTGTCATAAATAAATTTAAATATTTAATGTATAAAAATAATAAATAAAATACCATGATGTAGGAAATATTTTTATATTTCTAATGAATTTTTATAGTCTAATTTATCTTATGTATAACCCTATATTAAAAATGTTTTAGTTATTAATATTTGATTTTAACTCTTTTAACCCTTCTTTAAATTAAATAGTAATAAATGTCCTAATCTAATCCAAGTGGATCTAAAGGATAATATTTTATTAATAATGTTTTTTGGTAGATTTACTGTTATCCAATAGAATTAGGACATGAGTTAGGGTATTATTAATATCATTTTTACCCTTAATTACCCTTTTTTACTTTTAACCGTGGTAAATAAAAGTTTAAAGTTACTTTTAACCAAAAAATAATTTTATCTTATTGAACCAAATTTTTCTTACTGATATCAACTTTGGCTCTTGTATTTTTGAAATTCCACTCATAGAAGCGGTAAAATTATGTTTTATGTGAATTTTCACATTCTTATAGTAGGTGGGTAAAAGGCGATGAAAAGTTTAATAAAATTTTATATATCTAATATTATTACTAAATGACTCTAATGAATTACATTGAACATATATAGGTATTATGTATGTATTTTCACCTAAAATAAATTTAAATAAAATAAATAATTATTTAAAAAAAAGGTTGTTTTAAATAATAAATCAGTGTTTTTCACTATTCATCGAAAATTAGAAGTTTTCAGAAAAATACGAAAAATACACCCTAATATAATTTTGATATTACGAATCCAAAAAATGAAGTCTATTTTACCAAATTCAAAACATAGAAGTTTCATTTATTAATTTACAATTAATTTCCATTGTCAAAACCAAAAGGCGTATTTTTAAGAAATAGTAACTATCAAAATATTGACAGTTGTTTATATCCAATTTCAATGTAAAATTACATACAATGACCTGTATTGGATTAAATGGTAAAAATATAATCTATTTATACTTGAAAACCATTAAATTTTTTAATTTAACCATATAAATTATTTTGATTTAAAAACTTGTTTTCAGTTAAAATATAGTATTTTTCACTATTCACCCAAATATGAAAGTTATCAGAAAAACACAAAAAAATTATTGAAACTAAATTCTTATGTCCCAATTATAAATAAGAAGTTTATTTTGTCAAATTGAATATATAAAAGTTTCAAATATTGGATTTACCAAGGGTTCACCATTACAAGGCGGTAAAAGTGCATTTTTTGAAAAATACATCTTTTATCTGAAAAAATGAATTATTTCATACATTATGTATAAGAAACTCGTAATATGGATTCTAAAATTATAAGGATTATATAAAGTTCATAATTTAGTTAATATTATTTATAACCGCTTTTGAACGGCTAGTTTGGTAAGTCGTGGTGCGCTTGAACTTGATGTTACATGTAGCGAAAGCTATTAAATTATTTTAATGAGATAATGTACTATGATATCTTGGGGTGGTACATTCCACCTTCCTTAAATAAATTTCATCCTCCCAATTTGAAATTTTTATTCAAAAATAAAAGGTTAAAAATAGAGAAATACTTTTTCCGAAATCCCACATCAGAAATTGGGTTAATAAAATTTAGTCTTAATAAGAGGGAAAGGGAAGTGAAAAAGTTACCACCAAATTATAATATCAATTAGAAGAACATTGGTGGAATTTAGAGACACATAATTTGAGGGTAAAAATAAATATTTATAGGGAGTGATTGAGGTCATCAATCACAATATATCATTTAAATATATTGACATAACAAATCCATTATCAAAACCATTTTCAATACCAAAATACGTAAGAAAAGTATATGGCATTGATTTTCTATTTAAAGAATACATTTTGGCTTATTAAGAAATCCAAAGATCAAATAAAACTCACAGTGGCAGAAAGGTCATTGTCAGTACTTACGTTAAAAAAACATTCCTTTTTTTCGTATAGTAAAACGCTTCATAGAAAAAGATTCCCCTTGAAATGAAATGTAAAAGGGTTTTATACACCGTATAAAAGAAAGTAATTTAGAAATCAAAGGATGCCTCAATGAAAGAAGATTGAGGCAAAGTCCCTTAACAAAAATTTAATAATTATTTTATTCATAGAATAAGAGGGAAATATATATATATAAATATATAAATATATATATACTTGACATGTAGAGTTACATCCTTTAACTAATTCATACCACAAACTCATCTTTCACTCCAAAAGATTTAAAAAAACAATTCTATTTATCCTAATCGTATAGGGTTCCAAAAATAATGAATTTATAATTCACCTATCATACACTTAAAAAAAACTAGATTATACAATCCATGAACTTCATGTAGTCCAGTGGTAGGCGATAAATCTCAATCGCACAATAGTTATGGGTTCAATTCCTGCAGCTTTGTTCGACGCGGTGAATTTTCACACGGTCTATGTGTTTTCCTTTTTATGACAATCCAAAAATAACCTTAACAATAGTATCCAATTTTAGACTTAATTCATTCCATCCTTTAGACTTATCCAAAATACTACTATCCCTACCCACAGTCCGAAATTTATAAGAAATTTTAAAAAAATAAAGTTCCTTTTTGCCACGTAATAACACGTGAACACCTTCATCATGTATTATATTAAAACATGGTAACACCCTGAATTACCATAGAACCTTATTGATTACAGTCATTCTCCTTTATCCTTTATATAATACTGGATATATTCCTTATATCAATATTTTGAATATTCCAACAATCATGAAATAAACAAAACGTTAATCACTTCCATGATAGTCAAGAATATCCAATATAATTTATCAAAATCAACCATCTCTTATTCAAAAATTACTACCTTGGTATCAGGACCATATAATCTCAAATTCCTAATGAAATAGTACTGCAATACAATCCTTCTTTATTTCCATAATTCATATAACCAATTCATCGTTGATATAACACTCAAATGACACAATACTTTAAACAACATTAGAACTCTTAATCATACCTCTTCATCTTCAGGAGTATCATAACTTGATTCTTATCCCATAGCATTATTTGGGGTATACTCTGATGATTTAGACATTGATTCGAGTAGTGTCCCAAGTCCTTGAAAATGAAGAATTGTATATTTGAAACTTTTTTCTTACCCTTGCAATCACGTACTCGGTGTCCTATTTCTCAACACTTATAACAAATTCCCATTCCCTTCATGCATTTACCAAGGTGATTCTTTCCACAGTTATCTCATTTGAGAAAATCCTTCATTCCCTTATTCCCTTTATCTATCTTTCTTTCTATGGTCTTTTTCTTCTTCGGATTCTCTTCAAAGCCATAGGACTCAGAAAATTAATCACTTATCTTATTAACACATGATATTATTTCTCCACATGTTGAGAATACATGGACCCTTCTAACTGTTGGCTTAATATGATAAATGATATGACCCTTCTTACTCTTTAGATCATACGTATTGCTGGAGTTGTCATTCCTTCAACTGGGTGCCATTTAAAATCAATGGCATATGCTAGGTCACTTTATGAATAACAATTCATAATTCCAAACATGTAAAATATCTAAAGTAAATTGAATAGTTTATAGATATAATCCATAATCATAAAAATGTTTTCTTTGAGAAGGAATATACTCATAAACCCTTCATAGTGGTTTGTAAATAAAAGGAGAATTGTCCTATGTATATTCACCCAGAGTGTCGTAACCAACAGTGCAGCAAGGCCCGTTATTGTTCACCATTTCCTGTTCGAGTCTAGCTCAAAGTGGTGTTTTCGGGTTCTACCCCTAGGTACATCTGTGACAGAGCCGCCTCTACCTGCTCGTATCCAGATAGGGTTGTATTTCTTGGAAAACTCACAAAATCTCTACAATACCAAAATTATAAGAAGTTATTCTATACTAATCCTCAATGTCTATCTTAGGGTAATGTGCTCTAATAAGAGTTTATCTAAATCTAGTTTCCAAGGTTATTTGCTAAACTTTCTCTGACACCAAGTGTAATGCCCTGACCCCAGTTACCCAGAGTCGGTGCATTATTTTAATACATTTGCATGAATACAAGGAATGAAGTCCCAAAAGACCAATCAGCTTAGAAGTGTTGGAAAATAGATTACATACATGAATGATACATTACACATTAGAAAATAAAAAACAACATAAATGATCCTTTGAGAACACCATCAATCCCCTAGCATATCCCAACTTATCAATCATAATAAACATCTTGGAATCCTGGGAAAATGAAACCTAAGAAAGGGGTGAGCTCAAACACTCAGTAACGGTAAGAAATACAACGAAAGATAATATAAATATTAATCATGGTGAATAATTGAAACGACATGCCTTTACAAATAATATAAATGAATACTTTTATGGCCGGAATATGAGCTGAGTAAATAATTCCCTAATAAAACATAATCATTAATATTTTACTAGTAGAATGATCACACGAACCATTAATATTATTTTCATAATGAGGGAATGCATAATTCCAGACATTATGAAACATTTTGTTAAGGCCTTGGCCAAGATGTCTAAGAATTATTAAGGCCTCGGCTAAATCCATATATCTAATTGGGAAAGGCCTCGACCAATTCCATTTCTAGTTGTCTCATGAGACCTACTGAAGCATTGATGAGCTACAGTAGGCTCCAACCATCACTAACTATGTCTAATACATTCCATATATGAAATGGTTTAAATATAACATAAAAATTTGTATTCCAAATAACATATGAAATATCAATACTTTATCTATAAACCATGAATGGTATTGAAATAAAACATCCATAGTAAAACATATCACAAAACCTTCAATATATTATGGATGATTTTTATGATAATGAATCAACTTCAAATAAGTTTAAAATCAATCTTGATATTGATGAAAATGATTTGTAAAACGCTTTGGGGGAAATATTAAATTTTCATGAAAACATTTAAAATTCACATGATTTAAAAAAGAAGAAATTTAAATACATTTTTGAATCAATTTTTCCCATACCTATTTGAAACTTTTCAAGGGAATTAATATTTTAAAAACATTCATGTCCATATAAATAAATCCTTAAAAACCATTTTGGTAACATGGACATTAATGAAACGATTTAGAAGAATAAATATTTAAAACATTTAAAATAGTGTTTTAGTAAAAAGTCCCTCAAAAATAATCCCTTTGAAAACTCTTTTATAAAATATGGACATTGATAATAAATATGTCCCAGTAGATACTTATGTAAAAACAGCCTTATATAATAAAGAGAATGTAGAATTATTCCTTACCTTGCTCTTTCCTTTGGTCGAGGGTACATTGAATCTCATGTATAATAAAAATTGTATGTTATTATTTTATACCAGAACCATATTAATATTTATTATATCTTACATGATTCATTTATGGCTTTATACTACCCATTTAATAATGAATTTCTTGTTAAATTAACATTTCGGATAATAATCGCTTTCTTTATCGTACGTATTTTAACTTCTTATTCTTGACCGTATCATTTAGATCATGATTTAAATACTTCCAGAATAAAAACCTTGATTTATATATCATATATATTTAGAATATAAATATTTATAATATATATATCTATGTAATGGAAAAACACTATTTATGGAGACGGTAGGCCGTACGTACGCATTAACGCTGATTCTGTTTTCATATCATATTGAACGGAAGTAAGTGAATAAGATATATGTAATTACACACACACACAGATATATAAAAACACACACATATATATATATCCATTATAATTATTATTTCATATATTACATACTTATTACTAATATATATTTTTATAATTGTCGATGAAAGGTGAATGTGGAAATGGATCTCATCGCGTCGTGGAGACGGTAATCCATACGTACGCACGCGCGACAATATAATTTTCTTAAAGGTGTGGAATTGGATGGTATATTAATTTTTCAGATACATTATCATGTTATTTTCATTATTTATATTCATATTACTCATCATTATATCCATCCAAATAACATATTCTTGAATAACAAATTACACCATGGCATAGAGACGGTAAAACGTACGTACACACACATGGTGACATTATCATTCAGAGGATTGATAGAATAATGAATATGGTTATTAAATATTTATAATAGCATCACAGTATATATATGGTACTAGATTTGTTATTTTGGTATGGTAATAACCAAGAAATAGTAAGTGGAAGAATAAAATTACTTGAAAGAGGGTGGTGAAATCATTACCTCTTCTTCTGGTTCTTCCTTTTGATTTGATCAAAAGGGCACTTTAGTTTGGATTTCAAACCAAATGAAGGAATCTAGGATAAAGTTAGTATAGTTGGGAGGATATTTGGGCATGTTTTGTCCAAGAAAAATGGCTTTGGAGGTGTGAATTTGAGAGAAGAGGAAATGACCTTTTATAAGAGTGGTGAGGGGAACCTTAAGAAAAAACTTAAAATATTATTTTATAATAAATACATTTTCGGTTTATAATTTCTCCAAAATGAATTATTTAAAGGATTAGGTGGGTATGGGTCGAAAACCACTAAACCAATAGGTTTTAGACAGATTTAGGTCACAATATTAACCTTAACATTGAGATTTAACTCATAATTAAATTGTTTGACATTTACCATGTCTCTTTGTATTTTTATATTATATCGTTAATAAACAAACAATAAAAAGAGAATCAAACCCCAATTGGTTAATTAATGTCATATATATAATTATATAAGTATTTTTGAAGAACCTTATATTTCTTTGGACTATTATATCAATTAATAATATAATATTTGTTTTAAAAACTGTTTTTTGTCAATTTTGACACTATTTGGTATTTGTTTTTTGTTAAAATCCGAACAGTATGATTAATTCTATAACAATTTATCTAACCAACCATAACATGTCCTAATAACCTTGAAAATTAGTGTAATTTATAAAAAGTCTCAAATTACATTAATTTGGATACTTATAATGTCTATTATTTTAATCTTTTATTAATACGATAATTAGTGCATCATCATTGTTCCATAAATAAATTTGATTATTTAAGGTATAAAAATTATAAATAAAATTCCATTATGTAGGAAATAAGTTTAGAATTATAATTAATATTTATAGTCTAATTTAACTTATGTATAACCCTATATTAAAAATGTTTTAGTTATTAAACATTGATTTTAACTCTTTTAACTCTTCTTTGAATTAAATAATAATAAATGTCCTAATCTAATCCAAGTGGACCTAAAGGATCATATTTTATTCCTAAGGTTGTTTTAGCTCGAATTAAAATTATCCATTAGAATTATAACATGTGTTAGGGTAAAATTAATATCATTTTTACCCTTAATTACCCTTTTTTACTTTTAACTATGGTAAATAAAAGTAAAAAAGTAACTACTCACGAAAAATTATTTTTATCTTATTGAATGACGTTTTTCATACTGATATCAATGGTGTCTCTCAACCCTTTAAATTTCTCTCAAATATGTGTTAAAATTATGTTTTATTTGAATTTTAAAATTCTCCTTGGAGGTGGGTAAAAGACAATGAAATGTTAAATAAAATTTTATATATCTAATATTATTACAAATTGACTCCAACGAATAACTTTGAACATATATAGGTATTATGTATCAATTTTTACCTAAAATAAATTAAAATAAAATAAATAATTATTTAAATAAAAAGTTGTATTTAAACAATAATTTAGTGTTTTTCACTATTCATCAAAAATTGAAAGTTTTCAGAAAAATACCAAAAATTATCCCTAAGCTAATTTTGATATTCCGAATGAAAAAATGAATTCAATTTAACCAAATAAAAAACATAGAAGTTCCATTTATTAATTTAAAATTAATTCCCATTGTCAAAACCAAAAGGCATATTTTTAAATAATAATAACTATCAAAAGATTGACACTTGTTTTTGTGCAATTTCAAAGTGAAATTACTTACAATGACCAGAATTGGATTAAATGGTAAAAATATAATATATTTATAATTAAAAACCATTAAAATGTATAATTTAACTATATAAATTATTTTGATTGAAAAATTTGTTTTCAGTTAAAATATTGTATTTTTCACTATTCACCCCAATATGAAAGTTATCATAGAAACACCAAAAATATATTGAAACTAAATTATTATGTACCTATTCTAAAGAAGAATTTTATTTTGTCAAATTGAATATATAAAAGCATAATATATTGTATTTCACAAGGGTTCACCATTACAGGGCAGTAAAAGTGCATTTTTTGAAAAATACTTTATTTATCTGAAAAAATGAATTAGTTCTTACATTATGTTTAAGAAACTCATAATATGGATTCTAAAATTATAATGATTATATAATGTTCAAAATTCAGTTAATACTATTCATAACCTCTTTTAAATAGCTAGTTTGGTAAGTTGTGGTGTGCTTGAACTTAGTGTTGCATGTAACATAGGATATTAAATTATTTTAATGAGATAATGTACTATGAGATCTTGGGGTGTTACATGAAATGTTCCAGAGAGATAAAAAAATATAATTTATAGATTTATCTTGACAAATATCATTACTATAGGAATCAATTTTGAATGAATCCAGGTTTCTGTGATGCTTAGAGACCTTACTAGACAAATATGAAAAACCGAGGAACTTAAAATCCAATTAATTGTCCCCATTCATTCAAAATATATATTTTCTTCCCTTAATAGCCACCATACAAGGAACTTTCTCTAGAACAGGAGACTCTAATATATAGAATTAATTCCCATTACATAATATGATACAGAGGAACATGTCCCAGTCCTAGAAATTTGTATCCGTGAGAAGATTTTCATTCTCCAATATTGAACACACTATTAATTTATATTTTATCATTATCCAAAAATTTTATTAATACCCAATTTCCCTCACTATATGATTTAGAACATCATTTCAAATTGATATTATTTTGGAAGGAATACACATGTCCCTTATAATAACCCTAATGAAGGAGTTTTCAAATTACATAAATGTATTTACGTATGCATTCTTTCAAATTACATTATAGAATAATTACATGATTGATTGAGTGAACTCTCTAGACATAAAATATTCGACTATGATTTTTTCAACATTTTACTCTAAGTAACACTATACAATGAAATGGAGATTAACCATTGATTATAACTTGTTCAATTTGTCCCAGAACCACAATTTCAAATATATGATAAACAAAATTTTCATTGTAGGGGTCAGATAAAAAACATTGATTTATGGTTCTGTTATAAATTAAGTGGCACATTGATTTTTTTTGTTTATTATTAAGATATATTTTTTTCTATAAGAAAATATTAGTTATTTTATCCTTATAAGTAATTTTTTTATTATGTGTATTTTCATTAAATAATTTACCGCATAATGATAAAATAATATACTTACAATCCAATTACTTATATCCCATAATATATTCTTGTTAATTTATTTATTGTATGTGATCATGATAAAATATAAAAAAATATAAAAAAATAACCATGAAATGAAAAAAAAATTAACCTTATATGTGGGTTTATATTGATCTCTAATATTTTTCATTTTATAAAGGGGATTACAAAATATCTGTTTTATACGTGAAAATAACTCCTTCTACAAGGCTTAGATAGAGTTGCAAAGTTATAAATATTCACCTATTTATCTCCTATCATGTTATACAATTTATATATCTTAATCCTTGTACACTCTCTTAGGTGATACATACATTACATATTACTAATCACATATAGGTGGGTGGAGCTCTAGGTATTTGGTTATAAAAATGTAGCAATGGACTTCCATGCCCTTACATAATAAATAGGAAGTAATGATTCCCATATCACTGTTTTAATATAATAATATTTTTCTCAAAAACCATGAAATATTTATTTAATTAAAAGAAAAAAATTATATACGTATGTCGATCAATCTCTAGATCATCAATTCATGTCATTATTATACATTGAAAAATAATTATCAATCAATTCAACTCCTAATTTAGTAGTATAAAATTCCTATGTTAAAAAAATTAATTATATGATTAGTTAATAAATTCATTTATATTAATTGAAAATCCAAAAAAGACTAAAATGTTCCCATCCATTTTAATTTGAAATAAATAAAATATTGTTATTTAATTTAAATATATTTCATATATTGTTTTTACTGATGCAATACACATTGATTACCCATTTAGATAGTCTGAAATTTCCTATCAAATTTATCACTTGATGTACTGAAAGAAATAAGACATGTACACTTCCCCTTAACATTGTGTATACTATCACTCACAATACATTTAAAAATTCATATTATATTAATTATTTGGAATACTATAATTACAAAATATTTGTATAAATGGGGTATCATGATATTACATTGTGAGTCATTCTATGTGTTAATACCCATAATAACAATAACATTTTTGAAAATAAGAATTCCCATTATTATAATACTCTTTATCTGATAAAAATTATTATAAACTTAATAGTGTGTTAAATGAATATAATAATCATTTTATTATAAAATTTCAATGATAATAATTAATTTATGAATTTATATTTTGAATAAAACCCCCATTAACACTACATGTACACTATCTACAGATAGTGTGGTTCATTATAATTATAAAATTAATTTTCATTAAATATAACTAATTCACATAGTTTGTATCCTAGAATTGTTTTTATTCAATAATAAATCATACAATTCAGTTAATGAGTAAAACCACAACACATTATGTATTCATTTATATAGCCTCCGTCAAAACATTACTACTCACTAAGCATGTAATCATTGTGATAATTAAATATTATGTGGTGTGTACATGATCTATAGGACATCTAGTCCCAAATAGAACATTTTTAACTTAATTAAGTCAATATAATTTTTTTATGACAAGACAACATAGATGATTCATTTGGGATTGACTTTTTTGGGTTACATGATTTGTACACATGCTACAAATTGTGTAACTAATCAATTAATTATTCTTAAATATGGTTAATACATGGAATTTAATAACATTGACGATTTTTACTACAGATAACATGCACTGATTTTAGAAACCCTTCATAGTATTGTGAACATGGGTACACAACATGTTCTTTTAAGTTACATGTCCTTAATTTCAGTTATCTAGCCAGGATAGCTACAAAATTTAGATGGGATCTATTACTGTTCTTCACTTATCCATGGAATTTTCTTGGTCATATGAAACTAAATAATCATGTTATGTCCTCTGTTAGAGTAATGAATGAAAAACTATATATGGAAATATTACAACAAAATGAAAAAATTTATCAAATTAGAATAAATAATAATAAATTAATATGTCACCTCTCTACAACCATTAAGTGTTTATGGGGTGTAGTATAAATGAATTGGCTCATTCCAAAAATTATTTTTCCGAATTATTTTGATAAATAATCAAAACAAAAGAAAATTCTTATGTACAAGATTTAGATAGATATTATTTTTATAAATACTTTATAATTCATTAATTTTGAAAATATTTACCTCACTTCGAATTCATTATTCACTATAAAAGTGGGAAATTTTTTATTATCTTAACATCATAATGATGAGGTATCTAATGGTTGGTACCCTATAGAGCCATCAACTCCGACACTATGAACCTCAAAAAAATATCATATAATATTTGATTTATATAATGGTAAATCAAAACAACATAAATTTTTCACAATTGATTGAAACAAGATACCATTCTTTCTTGGAAGGAATCAATTTAGTTCTACTGGGGACTTTGGAGGGAGGAGTAGGATTTATGCCCTTGGTTTTAGAAATTTATTTAGAAATAATTATCTCATGTCTTAGGAGGCTTCCCAATATATCAATGTCATGCATAAAAAATAATCCCTGAAATTATATAAAAAATGTTATATGGTTTGGTAAGATAATTAATTGATTCATATAATTACAATATTTTAATTCTATGAAATCCCCACACAAAAAAATAATAAAAATAATAATATTTAACTGATGTGGGAAAAACTCATACATCTACAAATATAATTTCCTTTAGACCGTTAACGCATCCCATCGATCCACCTCGACATTTATGAATCCTTGAATAATATATATTTATTTAAATAAATAAATGTAAATCAATTTTCATTAAATAATTTTTATTATTGACAACATTACCAAAATAATTATTTTTCCTTTGAACATGATAATAACATTTTTCTAATAATTAATCCAAATACAATATATCTATATTTTTTGATATATTCTACGTGCAATCCTCTTGTCTTCATTATCATTGGAAATATGAAAAATTTACTATAGTCTATGACCAGATTATTGAAACACATCAAGGAAACATAAAGAATAATATTATTGTGTAATATAATACCATTCAAATGAAATATCCTCAAGTGGGTTGCATACATGTTTCATCAACACATAAGATTTCTCTATATTTGTTATATTCTTTGGAAATAGACTCAATGATATAAATTCATGGTCTTGGAATTAATTAGATTGTTCCATTTTAATCAATGGGCCTATGATATATTTATCAATTAACATGGATGGGATAATTAAAATTCACGACTTCTATTAATGGCATACCACTTACGGTGAAAGTAATGTATTATACCTCTCTATGAAAATATGTTGTAGTTATTTTCATTAATACAAAAAATTACTTGATTCATGACATTCATTAAAAATAATTTCATGTCTATAGACTAGTAAATATGTTTTCATAGAGAAATATCCAGTCACACATAATTATGTGGAATTATTATTTGAAGGTCTTTTACCATGACATACTCTCTTAGAGATTACCTGGAATGATCTTCAATATTAGAAACATAAATTTTCTTTGAGCCCCCTACACCTTATATGGAAACAACATATATATCCTCTTGTATTCACATCATTCATCCCTAGATCATGTATCTATAAATACAATGTTGGAAAATAATGTTTTACATCAAATTGGAGAAATATAATGACCATAGATGAAAAAATAATCTAATGAAATATTAACAATATTGTCATATAGAAGTATAATCATTATCCAATAAGATATTAATTAATATTTTAGCCATTGAATATATAGGTAATCGAATGTAAAAAATAGTTGGTTTTGGGTAACCAAATTTAAAACTACTTTCAAATGAATAAAATAACACGGCTTCCATATATCATCAATTCATTGCCTTATTTTAGCCACCATACCAACTACCTATATATCAATAAGTAAAATTAATAGAATCATAATTGACCACATCTCTAGTGAGAATCACATCATGAACATCTGTTCGTTGATGTTAAAATTCATCAATAACTCTCGTATTTAATTCAAACCCTCCAAAAAAATTGAAATATATTTCACCACATGATTGATACCATACTAAGATATAATTACACTATGTAGTTATAATACTTCAACTAAAATATGTTGTATTGAACATTAAATATTTTCAAGAAACCATTCCAATTTATATCCGATCTCTTCCCTAATTTTTCCATTTCCTACCACCACATACAAGACTATTCCTTTATTAAATAAATAGAAATCATAAAAATGGAAGACTATAACAATAAATAGAATAGTAAGATATAGTTAAAATTCTATTCACACTCTTTTTTCAAATCTATCTCATCCTAAACCATAAATAACAGAGGATTCTATATTTTGAGCATTGAGTACCGATCCACCACAAGAAATCTCTATTGATTGGTATCTCTACCAATCCAATGGGTATTCTACAAAATATATCCAACTAATTGAGGGTATATTTGATCATATTACACCACTCCATTACATCATCCATGTATAGCCATAGAAATCCTAGGTGTAATATTCTATATCAACCAAAAATTCAATTAAACCAACATAATTTCATCCATATTCATTCGCATAAGAAGTAAAATTACATAATAAATCAATGTATCATCTAATTCACATAGAAAATTTTAATCTCCATTGATTGTTTAAATACATCAATAAAATATTATGAAAATATTTTTTTAAACATAAATGATAGATATTGGTATATAAAGGTATATTCTGAGTCTTAACCTTCCTATTTACACACCCAAAATAATTTCATAAACACAATTGAAAAAACCATACAATTATACAAGTCTAAAGCAACCCATACAAATATCCTAAATCCTAAAACCTTAGGTGATGTTTCTCACAACCTTAATCATGTCCCCTAACAACCATAAGCTATATAACACTTTTAATGGATAAAAATAACCATTGTAAATAATGTTACCATAAGTACATAGATCCAAAAATTATATATAAATGGAAAAAATGAAATTTATTTTAAAATAACACCATAATGTAATTAATTTATTTAAAAAATAAATATTTATACAAAATAAAAATGAAACAAGCTAATGAAAATAAAGATAATTCCAACCTAAACCACAATATGCTTTGGAATTAGTTATAAAAGGTATTATTCCTCGCTATATATGATGGATGGAGTCATCCCTTTTCATAAATCATGATCAATCATGTCAAAATATCCACTAAAGTTAAAAATTAGTGGGTGAGTATAAATACTACATGAATTCCCTAATTAATTTATCACATATCAATGTATAATAAATTACAATATGAAATTACAATAGATTAAAATATTTTAAAACCTTAATAATTGGTTTATATAAATAATTTTTATAGTAAATATTGTATGAATATTATTTTTAAACAAAAGTACACAATTTTTAAAGAATAAACTAACCATGAATTATTCTAAATATTTCAAATTTAGGTTCTCTATTCAAGTATCAATTTCTCAAAAAACATATTTTAAAAAAATATCTATGAAAAATCAAAATTTTACCACTAATAGGAAGCCCCCACTTTCCAAAAGTAAAATTAAAATACCTAATATCAAAAATATAACTTGTTTTAATGTATTTATGACCATATAATTATTTATGATCCTTAGTTTCTAATAATTCCTTCAAAAGAAGATTTATTCATGTACCAATCCCCATTCATTTATCTGAAACACATACTAAGAGAGTATCTCCATCATGAAAAATTGACCCCATTTATTTATTACCATAAAAATATATCATTATGATATAAAATCGCTATTTATAAAACATATATTTTTATAAAATACGTTACACAAACTCCATTTTATATAAAAAACATTTTGTAGTATACCTAAGAAACCATAAAAATATATTTTATCTTGAAATGTATAATAAAATCAAAATTCTAAATTTATGATGGTCAATAGTCAGATAAAACACCATAAAACATTTATTTTCATTTCCCTAATTTATTTTAAATGAATAATGTAAATTCAAACCAGATTTAAACAAAACTATTCATCAAAGATAAAAATATAATTTTTATGTAAAATCACGACTTCACCCACACCATGAAATATAATTTTATAATATATAATGATCATTCAAGAAAACATGTGTAATTATTTAATATTATTAATAGGATAAGATACATCTACCAAATGTGATGATTTTATGATAATCCCTATTTAATTGTTTGAAACTCACTTAATGGTATTGTATCTTTGAAATTTGAGACACGATAAATAATAAATCTATCAGTTTTATACATCCATGAACATGATATCACTAGGAAAATATATAGGAGGGGATGAATTAATAAAATTTTGATGTACAAAAATATGACATTGTGAAATAAATCAATAAAAATATCACTTTTATATCTCTAACAATCTGATCGAAATTCATGAAAAGAATATTTTTAATAATGGAGATGTCGTGGGTTATGGATCATTTACAGTGCAAGGAAATAAGGTGGAGTGGGAACCCAAATGTAGCAGTTGTGTCCAGTCATCTGAAATAGGACCCGGGCATGCCGTCATAGGATCCGAGTGGTAATGTGGAGAGGCTTCGAAGAAAGAATGTGGGAATCAAGCTTGATCAGATGGCCTCAGTCAGTGCTCTGGTGGAGAAGAAGAAAATGAATCATATGGCCCCATGTAGTATTACTAAATGGGATGGTAACTATGTAGAGTCCATGTTTTTGAAAAAATCAGTAGATAAGGTGTCTTTGATATGTGATGAAGGGTTTCAACTGGACTGAACGAGGCTTGATGAGTGGAGGGATGTTGAGAATCCTGGGTTAGTGTAGAAGGAGCCTCTAATTTTTCATGTAGTGCAAGGAAAAGGGAGGTCAGATGTGGGGGGTTTCTTGGGTCCCTAAGACACTAGAGAGGCTTCCCAGTGCCTGGCTCTGGAGGAAAACTCACCAACATTCCAATTCATGGGTCAAGGGTTTGACCAGATAAGATATGTAGAAAATACAAAGCAGATCATACAGGCTATATTCTCCTATGAGGAGATGCTCAAATAAGGGGTTTTGACTGTGGATTCTCAAAATAAGTTTGTAGTTTTAGGGAAAGAGGTTTTCCAGGTTAATGTGGATGTAGGAGGGATGGATAATGGGGGGGACCCCTAGGTGGATTTGAAAGCATCTTAAGAGGAAATAGACGAGGCCTCAGATTCCACTAAGTCCAAGGAAGGCTCAATTGGGCAGGACTAAATTAGATCCTCCTCGTGGAAGGGAAATAATAACATTATGGATTTAGATGATTTCATTATGGACAACCGGAGGGTGCGACATAGGAAAGACTATTCTAATCTACCTAATCCCCCAGTTACTAGATCTTCATACAAGGGTACTTTTCCACCGAAGGATCCTATAGTTGGAAAATCCATCCCCCTGATCGAACACAAAGGTCCTCACTAGATTGAGGTGGTCGAAATCTCCATGGACCTGATGGATGTAGGGGTGAAGGATGTTCCTCCTCTCATTCCCTCGGGTAATAATGGGCTTCTTGATCATGGGAATTAGCTCGATACATGCATCAATGAAGTCACTCAGCAAAAAGTTTCATCAGTGCTGGAACACATGGACCATATAATGCATTCAGATGAAATGATAGAGGACGATCTGAATATTAAGGCATCAAAGAAGATGAGAACACTTCATCTGTCAACTACTAAAGAGAAAAGCGAGTTGATATATAAGAAGGTTCATATTTTTCTTAGAGGGATTAATATGGGGAAGATCAACAAGGAGGAATACATAAAATCATGGGAAAACATAGACCATATATATGAATGCTCATTAAAGGACTACCCTAACTTCCAGGTTTATTCAATCCCCTAGATATTGTTTAGGGAGATTAGTTCTAACCAACCAAAAATTTTTTTCAACAAACCTAGCGTGTCATTTGGTTCTGAAAATGGAAATATGAAATAATTTCTCACTTCTATCTTATATGTGTTTGAAAAATAAAAATCTAACAATGGATGGAATGATAAAGATGCCCAAATTTCACTATAAATAACAATCCAAATCTCCCACCCATGGAGAAAATTATTAAATAATATTTTGTGGAGAAATTATTATTAAAATAAAACTTCAAATTTTGTTTCTTGGGAAAAAATGTTACCCCTAACAATTAGAAAATTTAATCATATGACGATATTAGTGTTCCTATTATAACCTATACTATTTCATGTTAATATCACTATCTAATCCTAACAATATATCTAAATGAGAATATTCTTATAGTTTTATTTATTCTAGGCATTACTACTAAACATGGTCTAGATTACTTTGTGCATGTAACCCTCACCCTTCTCATACATAAACAAAACTTTAACCTAGGATAAATTTATAAACATCAAATGGAACTTACATCATATATCACGGTCATCAAAAACATGATAAATGTTATATACAAAGGTTATTGAAAATTAAATTATTATATTAAAGTAAAAGCATCGGTAAATTATTAATGTAATGTTGAAAATAAAATCCATGATTTATATATATACCCATACAACATTATACCATCATATGGTATATATAGATTGGTTTAGATAAAAATTATGATATATAGGAAATATATGATGATGAAGTTCAAGGATATAATACTTTTACTATTTACGAGAAAAATTTATAATTTGAAGGAGAGAAAGAAGAATGGTGTGGGAGAATAAAAATAAAAAACTGTCCATTTTTCTATAAATAAAAACTTTATTATCTCTTTAAATATATTAAATATTGTATCTCAATTGTCTCATCACATAAATGAATCATTATAGGGGGAAATGTTTATGGAGTTGGGGGTGAAATTTTTCAGTTGAAAATCAAATAATTTTCCACCTCATGGTTCAAATTATTTTCAGTATGTTAAAATATTTCACCAAATAAGAGTGAACTAAATTTATACATTTTATTAGTATAGGTTTATATTGTATTAAAAAATCATGATGAAAAATTACAACCATAAGGAATAATATGTGAAAAAATAGGTAGAAAAATATGAATTAAAATTTCATTTTTATATGATAATATTTTTATACCTAAATGAAATTATAAGTATAATATTAATGTATAGGTTAAAAATTGTATAGAAGGAAGTTGAAGAAATATTACATTGATTAAATGATTCCTTTTAAAACAAAATTATTGATTAATCAACCTAGTGATGCTGAATTAATTATTTATGAACCCAAAATATTCATAAAAATATGAGATGTAGATTTAATTTTTTTAATCACCCAATATTATATTTTCTTTTTTTAAATGAATCATAAATACAATTAAATAGGTAATTGGGTAGGTTTAACTAACCTAAAGGGTATAATATCCCTTACATAATAATTTATTGTATCAGATATTTATCGTACATTTTTTGAATAGACAAATATTCTACCTATGAATACTAATATTATTTATTGGGACATTAATGAAGTGAAATGGGAAAAGTTTGAGGAGATTAATAATTGTAGATTTCAATTCAGTGTAATAGTGTTTAGAACAATAATTCCTCGGCTATTAAATTATTTAAAAGAGAAATTTTGTAGTATATATCCTTTATTCTAATAATAAATATAGGAAAATTTCATAGTGAAAAAAAGAAATATTAAATTTTAATTGAAATATGTTGTACGTACCATTTTTATCTTTTCTAACATTGAAATAAAGAATAATATATTCAAACTTTTGGGTTGATGAATAAATATTTAATTAATATAGATAAAAAAATTATTCCTCATTCAATATATATTGAGAATATGTTTAATTTAGTTTAGGAGATGATTAAAAGGTTATATTATCCAAAAGCAACACAAATACCCTGGTACACCAGTACCTAATCCCGAAATTACATTGGCCAAAGGGAATTACAAATCCACATGTTTAGGAGAGAAGTGAAAGGGAATCAATAAATGGCCAGAGGTTGTTATGTCACATTATAATAAAATAGTTAATATATGTAACTAAAAAAGAAAAACAATTAATTATAATTATTCAAAACAATCCCCGTGATGAAAATTACCATGGGAAAATAATAACGATAATAAATTTACATCATCCTAGATGTCACGAACCGGATCTGGTCGCCACCATTAATGGCACCAAACCCGGCCCGTGGAATGACCCGAAGGGCATTCCCTATCCCCACGGGCTGGCACAAGTGCCCGGGTATAAAACAATATGATTTGGGAACGATTTACCCGAGTATGAAAGCATAAAACAAATAAAACAATCAATAATAAGAATCTGAAATTTCCATACTAAACCATTCTTAACAAAACCAGATATGAATACATATGTTTAAAGACACTACAAGTGGTCCAAATACAAATAATGACAACATCAAGACATCCTCAATCACTTCACGCAACAAGGGTGTCATCACCCGCAAGCCTTCTCCACAACTCTGCCCCAACGATGGGGACTAACACCCTGAAGCGCCATCACCCTTAGCCTTCCCTTTACCTGAGTCAAGCATAAGAAGTTCTACTTACACCCAAGGGGTGTAAGTAGGGTGTGAGCCTAAGCCCAATAGGATACCACCAGAAGATTCCAAAGGGGATGCAATACAATGGGAACAAAACTAGCAATTTTAACACACAAGGTGAAACAATGTTAAAAATTTCAAGAAAAGAAACTTTCAAATGAGAACAGTTTTCAATCCAAGAATTTCAGAATGATAACCAATTAAATAAACATGTGAGCTACTGTAAAGTACTGCCAAAAGATCCCACAACAAGGGTAAATACTACAATTCTAATGAGCACAAAAATTGGGAACACCCCTAGGCAACTAGATAGTCTCGGGCCCTATGTACCTCGTACCTCGGTGTAAAGTATCCAAGTCACAATCCTTTCCTGTGCACGAGCCACTAGTAGGGAACAAACCCATAACCTAGTGGTCCCCAAATAACATCCACATAGTTCAGTTAGTGTTGTTGTTATCCATTTTCTCAGTGAAACAGGGACACAACCCATCCGGTCCACTAGCCGTACTAGTACATATCCGCCCACCTAAGTACCCGAGATTCCCCCTTTTGTGCTCAAACAATTTCAGCAAACAACACACATACTTTTTCATGTAAAGTATCTCTACTGGTCACAAACAAATAGTACAGTAGCTACACACATTTTATATCATTTGAAACAGTCAATAAAATATTTTGATCTTCAATAAAACAACCTCTCCAAACATCACATTGTTTTGCACCCAAAACTCTTTAAAATATCCACTTTTCACAGTATGTGAAAACTTGTAAGTCATCAAAACAAAATTTCAGTTCAAAACAATTTAATAAAACCAAAAATTCAGTTATGGGGCAGCCCAATGTGAACCAAGAAATTATATATTTTAAAAACCACCATTTTCACACCAACATGGCACTTGATGCCCATTTGCTTCTCAAACACAATTTAAACAAACTTTTTCAGCCACAACCAAAAAGAATAAATATTTAAAACATTATTTTAATTCCTAATACAGTTCAATAAATTCAACTATGTAATTAGAGTTCATCCCAAAATGAACCAATAAAAGACTTGCATGAAAAACCCTCAATTTCAACAAAAATTGTAACATAAAATTCATTTGCATTGTAAATGAAACTAAAACAAATTTTTACAGAATCATTAAAATCCAATAAGCATTAATTCACCCTAAACACAGAAAGCAAATTCCCAAAGAATTGCAAACACAATGGAATCACCTACCAAAAGATTCAAGAACCGCAAATCCTAGTGCGGAACTTCAACCGCACGACCACCGCGCCACAAGGAAGTGATATCAAACCTAAAACCAGAGGATTGAACCATGAAACCCAAAATGAAACCCTAAGCACGAAGCCCTAGCTTCTGGAAATTTGGGGATTCACGAAAAAAAAAGATAAATCTCAAGGAAAAGGAGAGAACTAGAAGGATAGTCACTTACTTGAGAAAACTGGACGTTTTTAGAAACCAGAGAAGTTAGGCCCTAATTCGCGACATATGCGATCTCCAAAGAGGGGGAAACGAAGCTGGGGGTGCGGCCAGGTACATTGGGAGAAGGTGAGAGGTGGAATCACCGAAAAAGAATAAAAATTGAATATTTTATGAAATAATTACAAAACAATTTTAAAACTGGAAATGGGCTTTCGGGTTGTCCCAATACCTAACTTGATCACCCAAATCCAAGATGCAAATGAATTTTTAAGGGGGCCAAAATTCATTGGTGGTTTTAATAGTAAAATTAAGGTCATTTTGGAAGTTGAATGAGTTAAAAATGTTGAAAAACGTGGGAGTTATTAAACAAACAAAATTTATTGTCAAAACTGGAAATGGGCTCTCGAGTTGACCCAAATTATGGAAACCCACCATTTCCTTCAAAAATGCATTGAAAACCCCCAAAAAAGCAATAATGTAAATTAAATACAAAAATACCTTTAAAATATTTCATGTATGTGACAATTCTCCCCACCATGAAGGACTTTCCGCCCCGGAAAGTCAACATGATTCTTGGTTGGTAAACAAGAATGGGTACTCTTCCTCGACCCATGACTTTCGCTCCCAAGTCTCATGTGTATCATTCCCATGCTGCCATAAAACCCGGACTAAAGGAATAGACTTTCCTCTAAGTATCTTCTCCTGGTAGTCCACTATTTTCACCGGCCTCTCAACGATAGACAAGTCAGGCTCTATCTCTAGTTCTTCCCAACTCAACACATGGGATGGATCTGGATAGTATTTCTTCAACTGGGAGACGTGGAAGACATCATGGATAGATGTCAACTGAGAAGGTAAGGCCAACCTGTATGCCACCTTACCAATACGCTCGGTGATCACAAAGGGTCCGACATACCGTGGCATCAGCTTACCTTGCTTCCCCAATCGACGATGGCCCAGACGAGGGGCCACTTTTATGAATACCCTATCACCCACAGTAAACTCTAGGTCTCAACGCCTCCGATCAGCATAAGATTTATGACGACTCTGAGCTGTCAATAAGCGCTTCCTGATCAATTTGACCTTCTCATAAGTCTCCTGCACAAGGCTCGGCCCCAATAGTGAAGTCTCTCCTACCTCAGCCCAACATAGGGGGGACCGACATGGCCGACCATAGAGCGCCTCAAAAGGGGCCATTCGAATTGAGGATTGGTAACTATTATTATAAGAAAACTCAACCAATCCCAAATGGCTATCCCAAGAACCTCCAAAGTCCAAGACACATGCACGAAGCATGTCCTCCAAAATCTGATTCGCCCGCTCTGTCTGACCATCCGTCTGAGGGTGGTACGACGTGCTCATCTTAATCTGAGAGCCCAAGGCCTTTTGAAGGCCTTCCCAAAATCGAGAAGTGAAGCGGGGGTCTCTATCCGAGACAATTGCTGATGGTACACCATGGAGTCTCACCACCTCCTGAAGATACCAATGGCCCAACTCATCCACTTTAGATGTGTCTCTGATCGGAATGAAGTGGGATGATTTGGTCAGACGATCAATCACCACCCAAATGGAATTCTTACCCCGAGGTGTACGAGGTAATCCAACAATGAAGTCCATGGAAACCTCGTCCCACTTCCAGGTAGGAATGGGTAATGGCTGGAGCAAACCGGAGGGCCTTTGGTGCTCTGCTTTCACCTGCTGGCATGTGTAGCATCTCGAAACAAAGTCTGCTATGTCTCGTCTCATACCAGGACACCAAAAATGCCGACGGACATCATAATACATCTTAGTGGCACCTGGATGGACAGCCCACTGAGACTGGTGGCTATCATGCATCACTGCCTTCCGTAGAGATAACAGTACTACTGAACGGCCCTTGAAGCACAAGATGCCCTCGGAAGACGATGACCAAACAGAGGATGTCTCCCCACCATGAAGAAACTGCCTAGATCGCTGACAAAGCTCATCACTAGGTTGTTCCCGCTGAATCAACTCCAACAGAGAAGGAGTCAACTGGACACTCGCCAAGAATGCCCCTCCACTCTGTTCCCTAGCCTCCACGTGCATTTGAGAAAATAGCCCCATCAATGTCCACTCATCACTAGACTTCCTCAAAGCCTGCACTGGAACTCTTCTGCTCAAAGCGTCGGCCACCACATTACCCTTGTCTGGGGTATAGACAATGTCAAAGTCGAACCCCTGCAAGTACTCGATCCAGCGGCGTTGCCTCAAGTTGAGGTCCTTCTGCGAGAAGATATAAGCCAAGCTTTTGTGATCAGAGTAGACCACAAACTTCTCGCCAAAGAGGTAGTGACACCATGTCTTCAAAGCATGCATCACCGCTGCCAACTCCAAGTCATGGGTAGGGTAGTTCTTTTCATGTGGTCGGAGTTGACGAGAGCCATAAGCCACCACGTGATCATCCTGCATAAGCACGCACCCAAGACCGATACCTGAAGCATCACAATAAACCACATAACCCTTCCCGGCCTCAGGCAAAATCAGCACAGGGTCGGTAGTCAACCGTCTCTTCAGCTCCTCGAATGATGCTTGACATTCTGGACCCCATACAAACTTCACCCCTTTCTGGGTGAGCGCAGTCATTGGTGATGCAAGCCGAGAGAAATCCCGAACGAATCGCCTGTAGTAACCAGCCAGGCCAAGGAAACTCCTGATCTCGAACACATTCTTCGGCTGCTCCCATGACATAACTGCACTAATTTTCTCAGGGTCCACTGAATCTCCGTGCTCTGAGATCACATGCCCTAGAAATCTCACCTCTCTGATCCAGAAGGTGCACTTTGACAACTTTGCATAGAGGCGGTGATCCCGTAATGTACCTAAAACGATCCTCAAGTGATGTTCGTGTTCCTCCTCAGAGCTAGAGTATACCAGAATATCATCCACGAACACCACAACAAAGGAATCGAGATACTGATGGAACACCCTATTCATTAGTGCCATAAATACCGCTGGAGCATTGGTCAATCCGAAGGGCATGACCAAATACTCAAAGTGGCCATACCTGCTTCGGAAGGCTGTCTTGGGGATATCTGACTCCTTCACCCTGAGTTGATGATACCCTGAACGCAGGTCTATCTTTGAGAACCACTTTTCCCCCTTCAACTGATCAAAAAAATAATCTATTCTGGGCAAAGGGTATTTGTTTTTAATTGTTACCTTATTCAGCTTCCGGTAGTCAACGCACAACCGGAGGGATCCATCAGCCTTTTTTGCAAACAACACAGGAGCGGCCCAAGGAGAGACGCTCGGGCGAATGAATCCTTTGGATTATAAGTCGCCCAGCTGTATCTTTAATTCCCTCAACTCGGTGGGGACCATGCGATAGGAGGGAAGAGATATAGGCTGTGTTCCCGGCGCCAGATCAATCGAAAACTCCACATCCCGCTCTGAGGGCAAACCAGAAAAATCATCAGGGAATACCTCGGGAAACTCATTCACTACATGAGGTAGTGCACCTTCAGGGGAAAGACCATCCTCTAGCACAATCGAAGATAATTGGAAGATAACACTTCCCAACTCTGGGAGTGGAGGCCCTACGCGACTTGATCGTGGATCCCATTCTCCATGAAAAACCTGACGACTCCCATCAGGTGCCGTGAAACTCACACGCCTTCTGTAGCAGTCGATGTGTGCCTGGAAGTGAACTAGCCAATCCATCCCGAGTATGACATCAAAAAGGTCCATATCTAAGACCATAAGGTCCCACTCCATCTCGACCCCTGATACAGAAAGTGCACATGAGGGGCACCTCAGGCCCTGCTCCTTCTTCTTTCCAAATGGTGTCACCAACTCCATCGCAAAAGACATCAACTCAGTTGGAAAATTCAGCATGTCCACGAAATGTCCAGAAATGAATGAAACAGAGGCACCAGTATCAAAAAGTGCAGTAGCTATAGAAGATGCGATCAGAACGGTACCTCGAACTGTCGACGGTCCCGCCTCTGATCCTGCTGGTGACTGATCCACTGCATGGAGATGTCCAGTATCTGCCTGAGGACGACCGCTAGTATGTGGTTGTGCCCTGAACTGGCTCTGCCCAGAAGATGATCCAGCACTACCACCAGGACCACCAAATCGAGATCCCCCAGTCCTCGACGGCTCGGACTGTGCTGGCACTCCTTTTGAAGCCACTGAACCAACCCCACTCGGAAGTGGACGTGCCACACCACAAAAACGCTGCAAATGCCCCATACCTCCACACTAGAAACAAGGCTTCGGAGGAAGTGGACATGATGGTCGGATATGCCCAGGCCTCCCACATTGGTGGCACACGACCGATCTTGCATCAGAAGCAGCAGAAGAAAACTGCCTGGAAGAGTGGCCTGAACTGCCCCCTCCTTTCTTCACATGATCCTCCCGCTTCCTTTTCTTCTCTGAGGAGCTACCACTTCCCACTGCTGATACTGAACCATAGAAACCAGCCCTGCCTTTCCTATCAATCTCCACCATGCACGCTCGATCAACAACCTCAGCATAGGTCCTCAGCTTAAACAAGAACACCTGGGAGTATATCTCTGGTCGCAAGCCTTTCTCAAACCTCTGGGCCTTCGCTTGTTCATTAGAGACAATTTCTGGAGCATACCGAACCAATTCAGCGAAACGGTTGGCATACTCCATCACAGATAGATTCCCCTGAACAAGTTCCATGAACTCTCTAGACCTGGCATAAGCCAACACCTCAGGGCAATACTGTTCATTGAAGACATCCTTGAAATCTCCCCAGTGCATCTGATCATTCTTCCCAGCCTGAAGCACTGACTCCCACCATTTACGACTGGGACCCTCCAATAGGAAGGAGGCACACTTCACCCTGAGCTCCTCGGGTGTTTCCAGGAACTCAAACATACGCTCGATCTTCTCGAGCCATTCTTCTGCTTCCTGGGGTTCTGAGCTGCCTCGGAAGGTTGGAGGCTTATTTTTCAGGAACTCCTGGGCCTTGTCCTTTCTAGGACCAGTATAATCCTCTCTAACAGGAGCTGGAGCTGGAGCTGGTCCATATCCTAGAGCCTGGACAGCCCGGACCACGGCCTCGACTAGCCTCTGATCAATCGGCGTGGGTGAACTCTCTCCAGCTTCCTCCTGTGGGTGCGTTGGAGCTTTCCGGGGAGGCATGTTGCTACAAAATGCAACAGTCACAAAACAATGGTCAATACCACAATTCTGAAAATTGTAATCAAATACATCAAATATAAGCAAACTAAACACATTCTTGTAATAAAAGAAACAACTACTCCACATCTGCCTGATGTCCACATGTGGTCTGCAGCCCACACGTCTCACCTAGAAGTGAAGTAAATCAGTAAATTCCAACATCCTCTGGTGACTCAAGGTCTGCCATGAGAGGTGCGGGCCAGGCACCCTACTCACAACCAATACCCCGAGCCCCGACAGTCCTAGCTCCTGTCTATCCCGACTCATGTCAAAATAACAATACAACCCAAAAACATTAACCTCCTTTGATACCATTTTGTCACGAACCGGATCTGGTAGCCACCATTAATGGCACCAAACCCGGCCCGTGGAAAGACCCGAAGGGCATTCCCTATCCCCACGGGCTGGCACAAGTGCCCGGGTATAAAACAATATGATTTGGGAACGATTTACCCGAGTATGAAAGCATAAAACAAATAAAACAATCAATAATAAGAATCTGAAATTTCCATACTAAACCATTCCTAACAAAACCAGATCTGAATACATATGTTTAAAGACACTACAAGTGGTCCAAATACAAATAATGACAACATCAAGACATCCTCAATCACTTCACGCAACAAGGGTGTCATCACCCGCAAGCCTTCTCCACAACTCTGCCCCAACGATGGGGACTAACACCCTGAAGCGCCATCACCCTTAGCCTTCCCTTTACCTGAGTCAAGCATAAGAAGTTCTACTTACACCCAAGGGGTGTAAGTAGGGTGTGAGCCTAAGCCCAATAGGATACCGCCAGAAGATTCCAAAGGGGATGCAATACAATGGGAACAAAACTAGCAATTTTAACACACAAGGTGAAACAATGTTAAAAATTTCAAGAAAAGAAACTTTCAAATGAGAACAGTTTTCAATCCAAGAATTTCAGAATGATAACCAATTAAATAAACATGTGAGCTACTGTAAAGTACTGCCAAAAGATCCCACAACAAGGGTAAATACTACAATTCTAATGAGCACAAAAATTGGGAACACCCCTAGGCAACTAGATAGTCTCGGGCCCTATGTACCTCGTACCTCGGTGTAAAGTATCCAAGTCACAATCCTTTCCCGTGCACGAGCCACTAGTAGGGAACAAACCCATAACCTAGTGGTCCCCAAATAACATCCACATAGTTCAGTTAGTGTTGTCGTTATCCATTTGCTCAGTGAAACAGGGACACAACCCATCCGGTCCACTAGCCGTACTAGTACATATCCGCCCACCTAAGTACCCGGGATTCCCCCTTTTGTGCTCAAACAATTTCAGCAAACAACACACATACTTTTTCATGTAAAGTATCTCTACTGGTCACAAACAAATAGTACAGTAGCCACACACATTTTATATCATTTGAAACAGTCAATAAAATATTTTGATCTTCAATAAAACAACCTCTCCAAACATCACATTGTTTTGCACCCAAAACTCTTTAAAATATCCACTTTTCACAGTATGTGAAAACTTGTAAGTCATCAAAACAAAATTTCAGTTCAAAACAATTTAATAAAACCAAAAATTCAGTTATGGGGCAGCCCAATGTGAACCAAGAAATTATATATTTTAAAAACCACCATTTTCACACCAACATGGCACTTGATGCCCATTTGCTTCTCAAACACAATTTAAACAAACTTTTTCAGCCACAACCAAAAAGAATAAATATTTAAAACATTATTTTAATTCCTAATACAGTTCAATAAAATCAACTATGTAATTAGAGTTCATCCCAAAATGAACCAATAAAAGACTTGCATGAAAAACCCTCAATTTCAACAAAAATTGTAACATAAAATTCATTTGCATTGTAAATGAAACTAAAACAAATTTTTACAGAATCATTAAAATCCAATAAGCATTAATTCACCCTCAACACAGCAAGCAAATTCCCAAAGAAGTGCACACACAATGGAATCACCTACCAAAAGATTCAAGAACTGCAAATCCTAGTGCGGAACTTCAACCGCACGACCACCGCGCCACAAGGAAGTGATATCAAACCTAAAAACAGAGGATTGAACCATGAAACCCAAAATGAAACCCTTAGCACGAAGCCCTAGCTTCTGGAAATTTGGGGATTCAAGAAAAAAAAAAGATAAATCTCAAGGAAAAGGAGAGAACTAGAAGGATAGTCACTTACTTGAGAAAACTGGACGTTTTTAGAAACCAGAGAAGTTAGGCCCTAATTCGCGACATATTCGATCTCCAAAGAGGGGTAAACGAAGCTGGGGGTGCGGCCAGGTACAGTGGGAGAAGGTGAGAGGTGGAATCACCGAAAAAGAATAAAAATTGAATATTTTATGAAATAATTACAAAACAATTTTAAAACTGGAAATGGGCTTTCGGGTTGGCCCAATACCTAACTTGATCACCCAAATCCAAGATGCAAATGAATTTTTAAGGGGGCCAAAATTCATTGGTGGTTTTAATAGTTAAATTAAGGTCATTTTGGAAGTTGAATGAGTTAAAAATGTTGAAAAACGTGGGAGTTATTAAACAAACAAAATTTATTGTCAAAACTGGAAATGGGCTCTCGAGTTGACCCAAATTATGGAAACCCACCATTTCCTTCAAAAATGCATTGAAAACCCCCAAAAAAGCAATAATGTAAATTAAATACAAAAATACCTTTAAAATATTTCATGTATGTGACACTAGAACAACACAACATCATCAATGTTGAATATTTAGAATATCTATGTAATGAGTGGATCACAACTCTACCAATCACTGCCATTACCTATGTTCCTATGAATAAAGAAACCTCAATACATCAATGTATCACATTCCATTTTCATGGACTTGGAATAATATATTCTATTAATTCCCAATGAAAAAGGTTGGGTGTAATAAAAAACATAAAGGATTTCCCTAAATAAATTATAAGAAATTCAATAACAAATAAACAATTAATTCCATAGTTAATATAAATTCAAATAAATGAAGGTTATTTTCATATTTTCATTCAAACTCAATTTCATGTTTTGTAGATGGAAAATATTTGAAAAATATCTTTAAATTATCATTTTAAATAATTTGTTGTCATGAATAAAAATGGTCATATAAATGTTGGAATAAAAAAAATAAAAAAAATACACCATGGTTAGATACCATGGTGTTTTTTAGTTCCTGGATTTGGGATACTTACACTACTTCATCAATTAATCAATACTCAAGTTGTCTACCCCAATGGGTCAAGTCGTTAGGATAGAATCAATCAACACCCCATCAAGGAAATCATGTTCAATTTTGTTTAGTGAAATTTATTATTTTCAATCCAGTAATAAAGGTAAGATTCCAATAATGATTATCATAATAACCAACAACTGTTTATCACATTGGAATTTAATAAATAAATCATTAAATAAATCATGGAAAATTTATTATATTCAAGTCAGTTCACCATTCGTAGTTCTAAATCAAAATTTCAACTCTCAACATGCCATTTCAATTTAAAAACAAAATCCTTCTTTTTTTTTTGAAAAAATATACCCATTAAAAATAATCTCTCATTTTAATATAATTCCCCAAGAATATATTTTATGAAAATCATAAAATCCCTTCTCATATGAATCCACCTTTTCTCAAATCCACACAATGTTTTTCAATTTCTTTAAAAGATGGTTTTATTTCAGAATTCTATGAATTTAAAAATGTCATCTATATGATGACAATTATTTTTTTAGAGGAAAATTAAAAATTAATTTCATATCAAGAAAGAAACTAAGGATTCGTGTGTTGGGAAAATCCTAATAATGCTTCATGACTTTAGTCACATAATCAGGACATTTCTTGAACTGGGAACCCCCAACAGAGTTTCAGAATTGGGGATGGTCGAAAAATAACCAATATAATTAAAAGTCATCAAATAATGATTTCAAAAACTAAAAAACATGTGGAGTTATTAGTCTCAAATAATTAGAGAAGTGACAAATGGTTCATTTAAAATTAAATAGACTAAACTAAATGGAGAGAGAATAATCACATCCACCATCACTTATATCTTGGATGAAATGATTGGGGGAGATAAATAGTTCTCTTAAAAGAGACTAAAAATCCAAAGGGTATAATTTAGTTCAATTACGTGGGTTTTTTATTTATATCAGGTGTTTGGGATCTTAATTAAAATTTTTTCAATTAAAAATATCATCAAACTGTTTCATTTTTTTGTCCACATGAGTTGGAAAAATCATGTTTATACCCATTCTTCCTTTCTGTGGTCATCACATGAGTCTGGAAATTTTCCCTCGTGGTTAATACAACTATATATTCCTTACTAGGATATTGGAATAGGGGTCTATGGTTTATTTGCACGGTTGGGAGACCATGTTACAAGGATTGGATCCCCAGTATCCTAGACCACATTGTTCAATGGGGAGGCCACACATATTGAACTAATCATGTGCATCTTTCCAAAAACTCTAATGGAAGATCATGATTTCTTAGTGTATTCCATAAGGGTTTCTATAATCATTTAACTACCATAAATAGCCCCAAAAGCATCCATATAATTATAAATGTCCCTAAAACCCCAAAACAAGATCCAAAAAATGATTATTAAAACAAAGGCCTAAAATTTCATCTTAAATGGGAATGGGATGTTACAATATCCACAATATAAATGATTTATTTATCTAGAATTCATTTCTAGATGAATATTTGTCAAAGGGATGAGGCCACTACTATTACATTAGTACCACATGACCTGAAGCATTATGTGAATTTTAATGAAGTTTCTGAATAACTCAAACTATAGGTATGGGCTTCCCATGAAGATAATTTTACTCAAATTCAACTATATAAACCAGATACTCTATCAATCATAACGAAGGTTAGGCATCAAGGTCCACCTTTCTGAAGACATGAAATGAGTTATAGATATACATTATGAGATATGACACAAGGAACATGTTTTTGAGTCGACATAAAACACGATGGAATACCCAAATTCTAAACCTCCATTCCAATATTCTCATCAAAAACTAATATTCCAATGTATCTTAGTGTAAAAAATCACCATTTTACAAGATGTTAGCAATCCAATTTAGGTGAATATCTAAAAAACACACAGTTACTCATTGAAAAAACTAAATGGTATTGACGATGATCGTCATAGGTGTTATAGATGATTTGATCCATCTCTATCCTTTGATGAACCGACAAAATATAAGTCATTTTATCTTAGACCAAACTAGTTCCATCCCTAAATTTTTCTCCAAAATTAAAGTTATATAATAATGATTTAAATTAATATCCATACAAGAAATCAATGTGTCCCATCTTATGGGATAACTAGTAACTTTTGTTATATGAATAATTAACTAGCACCAAGATGTTATCTCTTTCTCCACCAAAGTCAAGAATAAAAGAATAAAGTATCTCTCCGGGGATATATTAATCACATTAATTATAGTTATCAATATGAGGATCATATATAGTGGTTAACCTAACATGGGATTCTATCACCACCTAGAGGTCTCTATAAAAATGAAAAGTGAATCAGCTATCTCTATCAAAAACTGTAGTAGATGGAACCATAAAGAAAGTGATAAAATCCAATAAAAATACACTTCCCCTAGTAATCAATATTAGTAATATTGAGTATATGGATTATATGAGCTGATATTTCTAGTAGATCAAATAAAAAAATTATTTTATCATGGGGTACATGTAAACCCAACCACAAAAGTCCATTGAAATATCAAGCCACTTCCATGTACGAATAAGAAAAGGATGAAGAAAACCTTCAGGTTTTATGTTCACGGACTTGGCCTACTTATAGGTATAGTAATTTGAAACAAAATCGGTGATATATCATCACACACATGGACACTTTAATTTTTAATACTTATCAAAAAACAATATAATGGTTCTAGGGTGTACAAAACACTATAAAAATGATAGTCCTCTATTAAACAGTTCATATAGAAAATGGAATGTCATAGAAGATCTACAATATTAAGGAACCCCTAGAAGATAATGACCACTCACTGATGGTATCCCCACCGAAATTCTTATCACTAATTACATGGATCTCATCATTGAGATATTTTTAACGAGGAATAATTTATAGAATAGAGTAGGTCAAATGAGCACTTACAACAATATTCTCATCTTCATAAACTACCAAATTCATATAGGAAGTAAGAGTAATAAATTTCAATTATTCTGGTGATTCATTTGTGGATTTGGTCAAAATTTTAATGTAAATGAATAAACCACAATATTCCTCTTAATTGGGGTGTTGTAAACATCAAAACAAGTAGATTTCATATAATCCACCCATTACCTCTGATGGAGATTAAAATATTTTTATCAAAATATTTAACTTAGTGTTTTATTATTATAATTATCATCATACCTTTATTTAAATGTGAAATATATCCAACTATTAAGAACATGATTAATATATGTGAGTTCAATATCATGACTATATATTTCTTTCAGGTGGATAAATCATTCTGGAACCACAGGACACCACATCATTACACTGTGTAGTAACATATCAAAAAACTAAACATGATGAGTCACAAATGAACGCATATCCCTACCCAGCCTCTAGAATAGTCATTACTAGAAAAATTAAAAAGCCATTTCAACTTAGAATACTAATTCTGACATTTTGACTCCCAAAATAACTTTACCTCACTTTTGAGAGAGAATTTATTTGTGAATAAAAAATTGATAAATATACATTAAACCAGTGTTAATAACACACTTATCCTAACAAGATCTAAATCATGAAATCATTGCATAATTTTTTCATGATAGAAACGCCTTCAAATGAAATGACCAATAGAATAACCATTTCTTAGAACATGAGTCCAAATAACATCATTTCTATTATTAGAAATTATATTTTATAACGTTATGTAAAGATGGATATTTATAAAAATCTCTATAACTATTCATAGATGACCGAAATGATCATACATTATTTTAGAGTAAATCATGACTTCATAAATAGATTCCAACTTGATGAAAATGAGGTAACCTTTAAATATCATTTTCATTAACACAAAAATACTACAGGTTCATTGGGTAGAAAAAAAAAGTAATAATGAGTTACTAATATTGGCCACATCTATTTCAGAAGCTGGTCATCTGAATATCATTTCCATTAGCTCAAAGAAGTTGATAACCATCCCAAATAATTGTCTTTAATAACTAGTACACCCTTCAACTAATCGAAAAAAGTATAAATCTATAGGGAAAAAATTATTTTTCATATCAATTACTCAGTTGATTTTTTGGTAGTAAATGTATTGGGGAAGGGTACCATTATATTTATTCTCAAGAAACATAGGTTCCACCTAACGAAAAAATTAGATAAAATAAATACTTCATTAATTAAATCTAAAAAATGATTCTTTGACTAAAACATTTCAGCTACTTCCATATGCTTGGAGAGAATAGAGATAGACTAAGTACTTATTACAAAGTAAATTAAAAACTCCACCTCCATTATTCTTGAAAATCAATAAAAATCAGATGGAAACACATTGTGAAACTCAATTACTAAAAGATGGAATAACACCACATAAATATTCATATTCTTATTAAAAATAAATAATGAATATTATCTTTCAAAAATCTGAATGTGGAGGTCTAACTTTACTTGATCTTGTGTCCCATTTTCTTTATAAAACAAAGTATATCACATCGAGGGTAGTAAAGTAGACATGTTTAAGATAACTGTCAATGTGGGATATATGGAAAATAAGTAAATCCGTCCATGTAATTAAATCTAGAGTTTTCAGATCATGTACCAAAAATATTTTAGATGATAGTGATCTCTATTAAAGAGAATACGGAAGAAGGGAATCGTAGACCAAGCTCTCTATTAATTCATATGGATTTGTTAATATCCAAGCAAAATGAAATAAGGTTCATAAGTCTATTTAATAAGTTTCAAATATGAGTTGTCAAGAATGAGTAAGATATATTACTATGAAATAATTTATTCACTAAAGAAGGATATTTAGGGATTGTACCTCTCACTATCACTGGACCCACATCAGCATCCTCTAAATACTCGACAATTATGACAACAAGTGATATTCTAGATGCATGTAGCTAGAACCCTCTAGTTATTTAGGTATATAACTATAACAATGTTCTTTTTTGAGATCATTAGCCTTTACCACTATGATGGGTAGAAAAGACATCAGAGAAATTTGGATGGTGGGTTGAGAGACCATATGTACCATACCTATTTTGTACCACTATATAAATCTGCATTGAATACTCAATCATGATTTATTGAACAAAGGTTAATATGCCTATAACAGATACCATAGAATAAATGGATGATTCCTTATATCAAGTGTTATCATTATAATCATTATGATTCATGTTCCCCTTAATGGAGTTAATGTAACATTTACCGGGTGTTAGGGGAACACCCATCAACCCTGACATACAAGCTAGTTCATTAGTAGCCACTGATGATTTATCTAGCACAAACATATTAGTGGAAATAATTAAAATCAAACCCATGATAGGATATCATATCTAAGACCCATATTAGATCTCTTGTACTTCAACTTCTTATTCAATACTACCTTAGATAAAATTTAAGATGTTAAATAATGTGGTTTATATACCGATTCAAACTATTATTTCATTATTGGGGGATAAGAGACTCTATAAACATGGAAAAATGCCTCAAATATAGAATGAAACTCTATATGAAAAGTAAAAAAAACATTCCACCCTATGAATTGTTGTTTCTTCATTATTACCATTGAACCCAAAGTCTTCATGTCGGGACCTTCATTCATTATGTTAGAACACTTTGGAATTATTAACTCTGGTGTTTCCCAAAACATAAAAATATGATCAATAATTTTTAACCAATAGTCATCCTCTTAAGGATCATTAGATCCTTGAAATTATACTACACTCTGCTAAACAATCTCTTCAGCAGAATCTCTTGTTTTATCATTACATGGTATTACTACTAGAGCCTGAACATGAATGGCTATAACTACCAATCCTAGTCCTATCAATACATTCACCACAATCATGAAAAGGTTCTGATCTATTGGATTTTTCACCTTCCATGTTTCCTCTGAATATCAATCTAGGGGTCAATTGAAATTCTTTATTAGGGTCATCGTGTTGAACAATATCAATCAACAATACAAACCCATCTGTAAAGATAATAATGTAATCAAATCAATCAAGAGATACAAGAATATAAATTCAATCTAATATAATAAAAAATATTTATCTCTAAAATAATCGTATAAAATTAGAAAAATGACTAGAATGATGTAAATTTATTCCACAACAATCCTTTTCCCAGAAACCCATGGTGATTTAAGGCTCACCATAAATATATCTTGTCAGGAACATAGTCTTAAACTCCCCCTAAAGTTCCAAAATTCCTACCTCCTAACAACCAGGATATCCCATACTGGATATTAACATCAAGGAAAGATTATCATCCTAGGTCTTTTATATAAATTTTCATTAAATTATTTGACTATCTTGGTATACGGGTACACAAGATAGCACTGACATGGAATAAATGTCATTCTAGATCCCTACAGGATAGAGACTAGTGCTAAGAATTAAAAAATAGTCAAAGCTAATGATTTCACCGCAACAAATATATGTAAATTTATATAATGAATTGAGTAAGATAAAATAATAAAAATTTATTAATTTATAAACCCCTTAAGGATAAAATAACCACAAACTGAAAAATATTGATCAAAATACTAAATAATTAAAAATTTCAATAAAACATATATTAGTACATAAACTATGAATCTATATATAACAAACTGATCCTAGCTCCACTAGACCCAATAATCACTAATGGTCTTATGAATAAGTTTCCCACACCACCCCCCAAGTGGCAATTTCCCTTTTCAAGGACCAAGAAAAACATAATTTATAATTTACAAAATCCAAAGGTAACGTTTGAGAAAAACATCCCAGTAGGATTTCACCAAATGATACATAACAATTTCATTAAAAAAATGTATTCCTATATTTAAACAACATAAAATCATGGAAAGTGATATTCATATATTTAGTAAAATGTTTTTCAATTAGTATTGATGTGAATAATATAAAAAATATTCTTAAATGGACTATTTCATCTAATAAAAGAGATTTAGAAAAAATACTACTATAGTCGTTAATATGAAATTAAAAAAGAATTTTCCTTGCATTATCTATGGTTCATTAGTTCCTACCTCTAAGATCCTTACACAACTCATTGAATCAATCGTGGCTTAAAGTGTGAACATTTCCTTAAGGATCAGTTCATTGGAATAAAGTCAATCAATACCTCATCATAGATAATTATGCCGAATTTCTTTTAGATGGATACTTCATCATCAATCCATTATTATGGTGTCAGATTCCTTGAATGATTATCCTAATCACCAATTAACTACCCATGCTCTAATGTTCTATCAATCCATTAATCAGTCAATAATAGGAAAATTTATTATTTCAATTCAATTTAATTGATCATTGATAGTTGGAATTTGTCCCAAACCATCTGAGATACCTTGGTACCCAGATACCTGAGTTGGAACTCAAACAGCCTAAAGGGAATTCACGAATCCCATGGGTTGGAAAATAGATCTTTTCATAATACATGAAATGTCTGTGGGGGTGGATTGATAGAAAAATTTGTAGGATAATGGTTACAAGTCATTATGGTCAATAATCCAATGGAAGAATATACCATAAACAAAAAACTAAAAGTAATTAGAATCTAGGATGATAACACTCAAAAATTTGAAAGGGAACATCACTCTAATTCCTGTGTATCAGGAATATATTCCACATCCTAGTGTCACATTCCATATTCTTGAACCCGACATAAGAAAATCTATAAAACATTAAGGGTAATTATATTGGGTTAGAAATAAATCCATATAGTGTATCCCCAGGAGTTCTATATTAGATTCGATAATAATAAGAACAATCATATTTTTAATTTAAATAAAAATGGACTAGGAATACAATATCATTTTCACATTTAACACTAAAAAATGTTTTACTACAAAGGATGGAAAAAATTTCCCACAATTTCTCAAATAAAAAAATTTACTGAAAATATATTTTTTAAATAATTTTGTATGAATAAAACATTTCAAAAATAAATGTCAAATATATAAAAACAATATAAACAAGACACATGTATATCTTCTCTGTAGTTCATTAGTGTCTGGCGATAGGATACCCAAAGATATCATATTAGTGATAATGGAATGTATATATACACATGTCCTTAAGGATCAGGTAGAATAGGACTCATCCACATCCCAAGGTGTATACAATATTTGACACTAGGTTTCTTTTGGAGTTTTCATTGTAAATATAAGTGTAGCGGATCAATATTCTATAATTCTTGCCCAAAATAACCCACTAACTACCCAGGATCACATGTTCCATGTCTATCAATCTATAATGGGGAAATTATCTCATTTCAAATCATTCTCTTTTACAATTCAATTGTAAAACTTTTATTGTCAATATTCCAATCCCATTTCAAAAACAAAACATGGGATTTTCATCTCTTTATGCCATCCTAATACAAACTAATTCATATGATTTTATCATTTCAGTTTTTTCTATTTTACTAAAACTGCTCTAAAATTATTTTATAAACTTCATAAATATAAAAATAGACCCCAAATTCCCATCCCATTGGAATTTTGGTTTTTTACCAATATCCAAGTTATTTTGGATTCCAATTCAAAATAGTATAATATGTAACGCCCCGACCCCAGTTACCCAGAGTCGGTGCATTATTACATAACATTGGAATGATCACAAAAAAGATAATATCTCAAAAGACCGATTGGTTTAGTAGACTTGGAATCACTAGATATATTCATAATGTTTTACATTATGTCAATAAGTGAAAAGCTAAAACAATATATTGTCTCCATATTCCACACTCGTATCCCCACATACTATCTCTGTAGTTCATTCATAACTTACTTTTTGACATCCTGGGAAAAATAAAACATAGAAAAGGGGTGAGCTCAAATGCCCAGTATGGATAACAATATAGCGGAAACATTCAAAAATAATCATAAACATTTAAGGCAATGTATAACTAAAACAAAAGCCTTTTAAACTTGAACTTCAATATAGTATGGAAAAAGTAAAATGAAATAATTCCATTTACTTATTCACATGGATATTCTACTAATCGAATAATAATATTCAATATCAATAACCACTTTCATAATGATGGAATGCATAATGCCAGACTATCATAACCACATAGCCAAGGCCTCGTGCCAAGACTACAAATAATATTTTTCCAAGGCCTTGTGCCAAGACACTAGTTTGTCTCATTAGACCTACCGATGCATCGAGGAGCTATAGCGAGATCCACCCGTCACATATTAAGCCCAATGCATTCCCATATGAAAAGGTTTAAACATAACATAAACATTCGTATTAAAACTAGCATACAAAATGTAAATACTTAATCCATAAACCATGAATGGTATAAAAATAACACATCCATAGTCAAACATATCACAAAACATTCAATACAATATAGAAGTTTTATATCATAATAAATCAAATTCATATAAGCGTAAAATCCATCAAAGTATGATGACATAGATGAAATCAAAACTCTTTTTAGAGAAATATCTCTTTCTATTTTGAAATCATTTAAGAGTCATATATTTATAAAATAAAACATTTTCTTTGAAAATATTCTTATAAGCTTGTAAGGGAAGCTTCGATGATTTTATAACGGCGGAAAATAACCGCACGAGCCGTATAAGTTAAAAAAACATTCTTACCTTAGTTCCGTCGAAAAGGTTAAAAAGCACCTTGTTTGGAAAACGACGGAATGATTCCTTTATAAAACTCTTATAAAATGTCAAACAAGGGTATAAATGAATTTAACCCATATTCTTTTAAATAGTAAAAATGTTTTGAAATACATTTTTTAGAAACATGGATGTGGATGATAAAGAGATCTTAGTAGATTATTACATACAAACAACCTCATATAATGAAGAGATTGTGAAATAACCCTTACCTTGTACTTTTCCTTCGTTGGGGTAGGTTAACCGCCTCTTCTTTAGGTTCTTCCTTTTTATTTGATCAAAAGGGCTCCTTATGATGGCTTTCTGATCAAACTAAGGCCTCTAGGATGTAGTGAGGGAAGATGGGAGAGTATTTGGGCAGAGTTTTTCCGAACCAAAAGGCTTTGAAGGTGTGAAGTAATGAGAAGGGGGAGTGCCCTTTTATAAGAGGGGTGAGGGGGACCTTTGGAAAAGATAGAAATATTAATTTATAATAAATTCATATTCAGTTTCTAATGGCTCCAAAGTTGATTATTCAAAGGTTAAGGCGGGGATAGGTCGAAAAACATTCAACCAATAAAATTTAGACAGGTTTGGGTCATTATACTAACCTTATCATTAAGTATTAACTCTTAGTTAATTAGTTTTACTTTTACAATGTCTCTTTGTATTTTTATATTATATGGTTAATAAACATACTATATACATCCGACTGACCCCCATTTGGTCCATTAATGATACACCTATAATGATATAAGTCTCTTGGCCGAACATTAGATTTTTAGGAATTTAATATCAATTAATAATATAATATTTGTTTTAAAAACTATTTTATGTCAATTCTGACACTATTCAACAGTTGATTTTTGTGAAACTCATAACAGAATTATTACTTCGAAAAAATTTAATTAAATCATTCCTTACATGTCATATTAACTTATACAATTAGTTTAATTCATAAAAAGTCTCAAATTATATTTATTTGGGTACTTATAATATCAATTATTTTAATTTGTCACTATTAAGGTAATTACTGCATCATCATTGTGTCATAAATAAATTAAATTATTTAAAGTCTAAAAATTACAAATAAAATATCATTATGTAGGAAATATTATTATATTTATAATGAATATTTACAATCGAATTTATCTTATGTATAACCCAATATTAAAAATGTTTAAGTAAATAAAATTTTATTTTAACTCTTTTAACTCTTCTTTGAATTAAATAATAATAAATGTCCTAATCTAATTCAAGTGGACCTAAATGATAATATTTTATTCCTAAGTTTGTTTTTGGTCGAGATACACTTGTCCAATATAATTAGAACATGTGTTAGGGTAATATTAATATCATTTTTACCCTTAATTACCCTATATTCTTTTAACCATGGTAAATAAAAGTAAAAAAGTTACTATTCACCAAAAATTATTTTCATATCATTGAACAACATTTTACTTCTTGATATTAACCGTGTCACTCGGATTTTCGAAATACCATTCACATAAGTGGTAAAATTAAGTTTTATGAAAAAATTCATTTTTTTAACTACCACTTATTAGTTTCACTATTCATCAAAAATTGAAGTTTTTCAGAACAATTCCAAAATTTCACCCTAAGCTATACTTGATATTCCAAATTCAAAAATTATGTATATTTTCCAAAATTCCAATCATATAATTTTCATTAATTAATTTTAAAATTTATGCCTGCTGTTACAACAAATATCGTGTTTTTAAGAAACAATATATACCAAAAGATTGACGATTGTTTAGGTCCAATTTCAAAGTGAAATTAATTCTAATGAACACCATTGGATAAAATGGTAAAAATATATTCTAAATATATTTTAAAACAACACAAATTCATAATTTATCAATATAAATTATTTCGATTAAAAAGGTTGTTTTTAATTAAAATTTAGTAATTTTCCCAACTCATCAAAATATTAAAGTTATCCGAAAAGTACCAAAAGTTTACCTTAGGCTAAATTCGATATTATTAATCCAAAAATGAAGTCCATTTTGAAATATAAAATATATATAATTTCAAAAAGTAGGTATTACTATTCATAATGACTATTTTGATCGGTTGTTGTGTGTGTTAGAACTCGATGTTGCGTACAACACACGCTATCACATTATTCAAAGAGAAACATACCGTAGAAGATTGGGGTGTTAAATTCTCCCCTCCTTCAAATAATTTCTTCCTCAAAATTTCTAGAATACTACCATATGAAAAGACTCAGGTGGTTCTTCATCATATGTTATTCGGGTTCCCATGTTGCCTCTTCCATCTTATTGTTTCTCCACAAAACGTTTACAAGATGCGTCGTCCAGTTTCTCAGTACTTGTTCTCCCGTATCAATAATCCTGATTGGCTCTTCGCAATAAGACAGATCGGGTTCCAGTTCCAATTCCTCATAGGTGAGTACATGCGTTGGATTAGACATGTATTTCCTCAATAGAGATACGTGGAACACATCGTGAACTTTGGAGAGACTTGGCGGCATTGCCAATCGGTAAGCTACAACCCAAATTCGTTCTAGAATTTCGAAAGGTCTGATGTACCTGGGACTCAATTTACCTTTCTTACCAAAACGTATGTCTCCCTTCCATGGAGATACCTTCAAGAAAACATGATCACCGACTTGAAATTCCAAATCCTTCCTTTGATTATCGGCACAGCTCTTCTGCCTACTTTGAGATTCTATGATGTGACTTTGGATTACCTTCACCTTTTCCATCATTTCCTCCACCAGTTCTGGGCCTACAAGTTTTCTTTCACCAACATCATCCCAACAGGTTTGTGTATGACATTTCTTTAAGTATAATGCTTCATATGGTGCCATCTGAATACTCGAATGGAAGATATTGTTATAGGAAAATTCTACCAGAGGTAAATATTGATCCCACATACCCTGAAAGTCAAGTGATCAAGATCTCAACATGTCTTCTAAGGATTGAATAGTTCGTTCTGATTGACCATCCGTTTGAGGGTGGTAATCAGTGCTCAAATGAAGTTCAGTATCCAGGGATTTCTGTATACTTTTCCAGAACCGTGAAGTAAAACGGGGATCACGATCAGAAACAATCGATAGGGGTACTCCATGAAGTCTCACAACATCATTAATATATAGTCTTGATAGACATTACAGGGGTAGATCTTCTCTTATAGAAAGAAAATGTGCTGACATGGTAAGACGATCAACAACAATTGATATTTCATTGTTCCTTCTAGGAGTCTTTGGTAGTCCCATGAAAAAGCCCATCGTAATATTTTCCCATTTCCACACCGGTATGGGAAGAGGTTGCATGACTCCTCCAGGCTGTTGCCTTCTATCTTTCACTTGTTGACAAACCATACATCTTGACACAAAATCATCAATCTCCCTCTTCATATTGTCCCACCCAAAATGTTCTTTCAAATATCAATACATTTTGGTGCTCCCAGGGTGTATAGAGAAATTGGAACTATGTGCATCATCCATCAATTCCCTTTTTAGATCAGGTATATCGGGAACACAAAGTCTCTTCCCGAATTTCAAAATTCCTTCTTCATACACAAAGTCTCTCAATCTCCCATTATTCACAGCTTTAATCTTCTTTTGAAATTCTTCATCATCGGTCTGAGAACTCTTAATCTTTTCTTGTAAAGATTGTTTGGAAACCATTTGAAAAAGCAATGATGTTTCACCTTCCCTGGTTATTCCCATGTCCATCTTCACTAGATCCATGAAAATTAGATCCCTTTCAATTCTCATCACTTTCAAAACTCCATGGTATTTTCTACTCAAATCATCTTCCACATTGTTTGCTTTCCCGGGGTGGTAGTGTATCGTACAATCATAATCCTTGAGCAATTCACGCCATCTCCTTTGCCTCATGTTGAGTTCTTTTTGTGAGAAAATATACTTCAAACTCTTGTGATCAGTATAAATTTCACATTTTTCACCATAGAGGTAGTGCCTCCATATCTTCAAATAAAATATCACAACTGCTAACTCGAGATCATGTGTAGGATAGTTTTGTTCATGAATTTTCAACTTTCTTGATGCATAGGCAATAACTCTATGATTATGCATAAGGACACAACAAAGTCATTTCATCAATGCATCACTGTAAATAACGAACACATCATTCCTCGATGGTAGAGTCAATATAGGAGCATTGATTAATCTTCTCTTCAGTTCTTCAAAACATTCTTCACACTCTTTTTTCCAAACAAATTTAACCCCTTTACGTGTGAGCTTTGTTAATGGGTTAGCCAATCGGGCAAAAATCTGGACGAAACATCGATAATGACCTGCCAAACCAATAAAACTGCATACCTCAGTTATAATCGTAGGTGCGGGCCATTCTTGGATTTCCTTGGTCTTAGAAGGATCAATAGAGATTCCGTCTTTAGAGACAATATGGCCACGAAAAGAAATCTCATGAAGCGAGAATTCACACTTGCAAAACATCCCATATAATTCATGTCTTATCAGAGTCTTTAGGATAGTGCACAAGTGATTTTCATGATCTTCATAGATTTTGGAGTATACCAAGATATCATCAATAAATACCACCAAAAATTCATCGAGATACTCCTTGAAAACTCTATTCATCAGATCCATGAATACAGAGGGTGCATTAGTCAATCCAAAAGGCATTACAGTAAACTCGTAATGCCCGTACCTGGTTCGAAATGCTATCTTCAGAATGTCTTCCTTCTTCGCACACAACTGATGGTATCCAGATCGAAGTTCAATCTTTGAAAAGTATTGTTCTCCATGTAGTTGGTAAAATAAATTATCAATGCGAGGTAGGGGATACTTATTCTTTATTGTTATAGCATTTATCTCCCTATAGTCGATTCATAACCTCATAGATCCATTATTCTTTTTAACAAAATGAATAGGGGCTCCCTATGGAGAAACACTAGGGAGAATAAATCCAATATTACTCAATTCCTATAGTTGTTTCTTTAGTTCAACTAATTCTACAATGGACATTCTATAAGGGGTCTTCGATATAGGCCTTGATCCAGGAATTAAATCAATGGAAAACTCAACTTATCATTCTAGAGGATGTCCAGGTAAATCTTCCGAAAATACATCTACATATTCTTTCATAATATGTACATCCTATATTTCAGCATTCCTTTTCTCACCCATAGTCATTTCATTCTCTTCCTCCCCAATAATTTAATTTAGATGAGCAACTGGGGGTGGATCTATATAAGAATTAGGCGGTGATGATTCTGCTCTAACGATAAGGTGTTCCTTATCATCATCATCAAGAATCGTAACCTCTTTCTTCTTACAATAAATCTTCACATCATAGTCAGAAGCCAGTCCATACTGAGGATTATATCAAACTCAATCATAGGTATGACGATGAGATCAGCAGATAAAGAACATTTATGTGCTCTAATGGGGGCTGACTCACAAAACCATGTTGCAATGATATTTCCCTTATGAGTTTTAACTGACAACTCCCTTGTTAAATCAAATTGGAAATATCTAATTTTCATAGAAAAATGGTAAGATACGAAATAATGCGATGATCCAGAATCAAATAATGCATTTTCTAAACTTGAGTAAACCATTAAATTACCTGCCACCATGTCTTTCAGAGCTTCTACCTCAGTAGTAGTGATAACATAAGCTTGGCCTTGATCCCTTGGCCTTTTCTGAGGTAAGTTCCCCTGACGCTGAGGAAATTCATTTGCATAATCTCCCATCTCCCTGCAATTGTCGCATTGAACATTGGTAGCTTCCTTCATCCCCTTGCAATCCCGAGCTTGGTGACCTTTTTCACCACACTTGTAACAGACACCCATTCCCTTCAAAAACGTACCGGGGTGTTTCTTCCCACATTTACCACAGGATGGATATTCAAACATTCCCTTCGTCCCCTTATATCCATTCCCAGATTGATCAGCAGGTCTCTTCTTCTATTTCTTGTCTTTAAATTCATAAAACTTAGAGAATTCCTTTTCTGTTTTGATAGCACATGAGAGAATGTCTTCGTACAATGAGAAGGATTGTGAGACTAATGCTCGATGGAGAAATGGTTTTAACCAATAAAAGAAAAGATAAATATTACTTCTTTGGTTACGTATATAATCTCCAGTATACCTTGCTAACCTTGTAATGTTAGCCTCATACTTTGTGACATTCTCATCCTCCTTTTGTCTCAGACTCAGAAATTGCCTTTCCATATCTGCTCGATGGTCGCGAGGAAAGTATATTTCTAGAAACAGATATTTGAACTCCCTCCATTCCATATTTGATACTTCATCATCTTCCTTCGTATTTTGATTCAATGACCACCATTGATCAGCATCTCCAGTGAGTCGGTAAACGACCATGATAACTTTTTCCATTTCACTACTCCATAAAGCATGAAATATTCTCGCTAGGGAATTTATCCATTGCTCTGCTACTAAGGTATTTGTACTCCCATTAAAGTTTCTGGTTGTTGCCTCATGAATCGATCTAACATTGATCCTCCACACTGCCGATTAGGGTGCTCCATACGGGTAAGGTTATTATTCATAAGCTGAGTGAGTTGTCCTAGTATGGTGATTAGCTGATCAGCACCAGTTGCATCACCAGCTCCACTATAATTATATTGAGCAGGATGGAAATCCCTAGATGGAGTGTGTGCTTTGATACAGTTTTCAATTCTTCCACTAGGCTCCATTTCTAAACAATGGTATAAACTAGATCAGTTTATGAATCAAAATACATAATCCCATACTTATAAAACACTTAACATAAATTGAACTATTTATGGATATAATCCATAATCATAAAAATGTTTTCTTTGTGGAAGTATATACTCATTGTAACACCCGAGACTTTTATGTTATCATCAAAGGAATCTTTTTCTACACAACACTTGCTTGGCTTGCTTTACATGCAATCGCGACCTTCCTCGATAGCTTGCGTCGTACGCAATACCGAGTTTCACTAAACAACAATATGCTATTAAAACTAGCCGTTATGAATAGTAATAACCACTTTTTGAAATTTTATAAATTTTATTTTTCAAAATGGACTTCATTTTTGGACTCAGAATATCGAAATTAGCCTAGGGTGAAATTTTGGTATTTTTCTGAAAACTTTCAATTTTTGATGAATAGTGAAACCACTAAGTGATAGGTTAAAAACTGAATTTTGCATAAAACTTAATTTTACCGCTTCTGTGAATGGAATTTCAAAAATCCGAGAGACACGGTTAATATCAAGGACTAAAATGTGGTTCAATGAGATGAAAATAATTTTTTGGTGAATAGTAACTTTTTACTATTTTTACCGCGGTTAATAGTAAATAGGGTAACTAAGGGTAAATATGATATTAATATTACCCTAACACATGTCCTAATTCTATTGGACAAGTGTAATTCGACCAAAAACAAACTTAGGAATAAAATATGACCATTTAGGCCCACTTGGATTAGATTAGGATATTTATTATTAATTTATTTAAAGAAGGGTTAAAATAGTTAAAATCAAAGTTTAATAAGTAAATCATTTTTAATATAGGGTTATACATAAGATAAATTCGATTGTAAATATTCATTAGAAAGCTAAAAAGATTTCCTACATGATGGTATTTTATTTGTAATTTTTAGACATCAAATAATTTAATTTAATTATGACACAAAGATGATGCAGTAATTATCTTATTAATGAAATATTGAAAAAATTGATAATATAAATACCAAAATAAATGTAATTTCAGACTTTTTATGAATTCCACTAATTTTCTAGGTTACTATGATATATTAGTAATTATTTAGTTAACTTGGATCGAACATATAATTCCGTTATGACTTTCACAAAAATCATATATCAAATAGTGTCAAAATTGACACAAAATAGTTTTTAAATAAAATATTATATTATTAATTCTTATTTTATTCCTAAAAATCTATGGTTCGGCCAAATGACTTAGATAAGGATATATATATTAATAATAAACAATTTGGGGTTCGTTTGGCATGTTATAGTAAGTGTATTAACCATATAGTGAAAGAAAACAAAAAGACACGGTAAAAGTTAAATTAATTAACTTAGAGTTAAATCTAATTGATAAGGTTAAAATAATACCCTAAACTTGTCTAAATACTATTGGTTGATAGGATTTCGACCCTTCCCCACTTTATCTTCGAAATAAGACCCTTTGGAACCATTATAAACCGATTTTGACTTTAATATAAAATAATATTTTGAGATATTCCTAAGGTGCCCCTCTCCTCCCTTATAAAAGGGCACCTCCTCCCCCTCCTCCTCACACCAATTTGAGCACTCAAGCTCGGCCAACCCCTTCCATTTTCTCCTCTCCACTTCCCTAGAATAATCCTAGAGGTCCTTGTCTTCTCCAAAGACCAATCTTAGTTCCTTAAGTGGAGGATTCAAAGAGGCGTTCCAAAGAAGAGGTAATATCCATTACCGATCTTTTCAATTTCATTCTTCTTCAACTTCTTCTTCTTTAGTTGTTTCATGATAAAGTAATAACATCAGTATTACTTACATACTGATATGTTATTATAAATATGAAACAACCCTAATTCACCTTCTATCCATCCTACGGAAAAATGAAATCACCGCGCGTGCGTACGTACGGAATACCGTCTCCACGCCGTGGTGTAATCTATTTTCCACCATCACCTTACAAGGATGGGTATAATGGTGTAATGAGTAACTATATATGATTATTATTAAGTAATATTGATACTGAAATAATATATATATATACTCCAATACAATTCCACGATCATAGGAACGATATCATCACTCGTGCGTACGTACGGAATACCGTCTCCACGATGTGATGCGACTCGTTCTACATGATCTTCATTTCATAATGATTATATAAATGAATTGAATGAATGAATATGGTATATACTACACTAATACCATTCTGGAAATGAATTATCTATAACCTAAAGATAAGAATAAGAATTTATTCGACAAAACACGCATAAGAACAAAAAGTTATAAAGACCCGAGTAACAAGTAACAATGAAATATTACTAACAAGAAGCTAATAATATGACCATATATGATATCATATAAATATGTATGATTCTGGAATAAGTCAATAACATTATTTAAACCATTATACAGGAGCTTCGGACACGTACAAAGCAAATTGGACCTAAGGTAAGGGAAATATCACAATCTCATTTTTATCCGAGATTGTTTATTCGTAAGTATTTACTGGGGTGTATTTTATCATCCACATCCATGTTCCCTCAATATGAAATATTGTTTCCATCCACTTGCAATAGTTTAAATCCAATTTTACCCTTAGGTGAGTTTTTAGTAAAGAATATGAAAGGAATCTTTTGTCGTTTTTCCGTACGAGGTACTTTTTGACTTTTCCGACAAAAGTACGAAGAATGTTTTTTTTAACTTATACGGCATGAATGGATTTTTAAAACATTATTTCCAAGAAGCTTCATTTACAAGTTTTCAAGTTTATTTTTAATCAACTTCTTTTATTTTAAAGTTGTATGACATGTTATGAAAGGAAAATTGTTTTTGAAGAAGAAAGGATATTTTCCTCAAGAATTCAATACAAGTGTTTTATCAAAATTATTTTCCATCTAAGATAATAAAGGGTTCTATTTCTATCCATATTTTTACATTGGTTTGACTATGTTGTGATGGAATTATGTTTATGAATTCCTTTATCATATATGAATTGATTTATGATGTCATGATGTTTCAAGAATCCCATTTTTGTTATATGTGTTATGCGATGATGTATGTTTTATGATTATGTGGCACACATAAGAAAGGATTCATTATAAGATGGGTGGGACCTATATCTCCCTCCAATGCATTGGGTAAAGATTTTATATCTCATGAGATAGACATGGCTGGAACGGAAGGTTATTTCGGTTCAGTGATACAGGACTGAAACGAGGAGTGAACTCGGTTCAGAAAGGGACTTTGTCCACTAAGATAGTCTTGGCAATGAGTCATGACTAACAAGAAATGATCTCCATGATTATGTGTGCATTACACAAAGTTTCAAGTTTTATGTTATGATTATGGGGATCTCATTTTCACTTCTATGATTTATTCCATGTTAAGATATTATGATCTCTTTTGCAGGTTTTGATCTTCATAAAGATATGATATGATTTTTATTTCCTTTATTTGCCCTTGCTGAGCATTTGAGCTCACCCTTTTATGTTTTCTTTTCCCCAGGTCAGGAAGATGGATATTAAATTGAATATGCTAAAAGGGACCCTAGATATGATGAAATAAACGGGAGATACTGTAGAAGATTTATGAACCAGTTGTTTATGTTTCCCAGTTTCTAAAGACACTATACCTATACGGTCCTTTGTGGTTTTGTCATATGTTGTAATAAGTGTGCTTCAATTTTGAAGTATTAACAATGTATGTAAAGTATGGGTCGTTATAGTTGGTATCAAAGGCAAAGGAGGTAGGAATGTATCCGATCCTTGGGAACTCTCACATGTGAGCGTTGGACGAAGCATGGCTCTCCGCCCAAGGGCTTCATGTGGAAATGGCTGCCACTGGGGATGGTGGTGTGTCCCGCCCAAGGGGTGTAGCCGCCCATGGAGTGCCCTGATAGGTATCAACTATAGTCCACTGGAAGTATTTCCAGACCGTTATAGTTGGTATCAGAGGAAAGGTATAGTCCACCTTTGGAAACTAGGATGTGAAAGCCTTAGTAAGAACCCTAAGGATAAGTCTAAGCATATTACACAATCTTAGTGTTTTAGAAATGGCCTTGAATAACCTAGGATAAGACCTTAAGCATGAAAATTTTATTCTTGAATTATGTGGTTTCCTATTATAATTAGTGTTGCTCACACTATTCTTCTTGGTTTTAGTCAATGGCTGGAACCCGAAGGAACCGTGTTAATGCGGAATGCGATGGGCAATGCAATGATTGTCCCCCTGAGCAACCAAACGATATGGGAGCTGGAATGCAAAATCTTGTAGCCATGCTCACACAACTTTCTCAAGCTATGAATCATGCAGGATTTCCAAACGAGCAAAGGAGGGAGCAACATTCTGTTGAATCCTTCATGAGGCAGCGTCCACCTTCTTTCAGCGGGTCTACTGATCCATTAGTTGCTGAACAATGGATTAGTACTACTGAAAAGATATTTTCAGTTCTTCAATGTTCTGAGCATGATAAAGTCATCCTAGCAGTGTATCGTTTGGAAGGAGATGCTGATCAATGGTGGAATCTTGTTAAGAATACGAGGCAAAGGGATGAAATTGAGTCTATGGAATGGGACGAGTTCAAGAACTTATTTTTCAATAAGTACTTCCCTCGTATTCTCCGAACAAAGATGGAGAAAGAGTTCCTTGAACTGAAGCAAAGGGATGATGAATCTGTTAGTACCTATGAAGCAAATTTTACAAGACTTGCAAGGTACGCTTCTGGTATTATTATCCAACCTGAGAGTAAGATCGATCGATTCTTTAGTGGCTTAAAACCAAGTCTTCGAAGGGCGTTAGCCATAAGGGACTTCAATAGCTACGAGGAAATCGTTCGATGTGCTCTCAAAGTCGAGATGGAGATTGGAGTAACCCATCAGTCACATGGGTTTGATAAGAAGAGGAAGATGGAATTCAAAGAAAAATCTAAAGAGCACACGGAAAAGAAGATGAACTTTCCCTTATGCTCAAAGTGTGGAAAGAAACATGGAGGGAGTTGTCTTAAAGGGACAAGTAAATGTTTTAAATGTGGAAAGGATGGTCATAGGGCATTTGAATGCCGTGATAGTGGGAAGAAGATGTCTAATGATGCAAACAAAGGAAGGGATACACAGAATGAACCTACAACACTTCAATGTTTCAAGTGCAAGGAGATGGGGCATTATGCCAATCAATGCCCAAATCCAAGGGTTGATGATGATGGTCGACGTCAACAAACTCTTAAGGCTAAAGACAAAGGAAAGTCACATGCAATTTCTATCAGCGATGTGGAGTACGATAACGATGTGGTGAAAGGTACACTTACCATCCACTCTAAAGTAGCAAATGTTTTATTTGATTCTGGATCCACCCACTCTTTTATTTCTGAAGACTTTTCTAAGGGTATCACCGTACTACCTCAACAATTAGATGTTGAGTTAGCTGTGACAACACCTAATGGCACATCAATCGCATCAAAAGTTTATAATTCTTCTCCGATCGAAGTTTGTGGGAAAGTGCTTCCTGCAAATCCTGTGATCCTTCCTTTAGTGGAATTTGATGTGATTCTTGGCATGGATTGGCTTTCTCTACATGGAGCTCATATCAATTGCCAAAGAAGGGAAGTCACATTTCATACTCCAGATCAATCTACGATCGTATACCAATGCAAGGATGAACATAACCTTCCAGTGGAAATTTCTTCCATCTTATGGGTATTGATCCCACTAAATGAAGGTTATTCATCTCAAATGGTTGGTGAGAAACTCACGATTAAGAATATGCCCATTGTATGGGAGTTTGATGATGTCTTTCCGGAGGAATTACCGGGTCTTCCACCAAATCGTGAAGTTGAGTTTTCAATAGAACTCGTACCGGGTGCTTTGCCTATTTCAAAGACACCTTATAGAATGGCCCCAATTGAGTTGCAGGAATTGAAGAAGCAACACCAAGAGAATCTTGATAAGGGATTCATACGCCCTAGTGCGTCACCTTGGGGAGCACCTGTTCTATTTGCTAAGAAGAAAGATGGATCAATGAGACTCTGCATTGATTATCGAGAACTTAACAAGATCACTATCAAGAACAAATATCCTCTCCCACGCATTGATGACTTATTTGACCAACTACGCGGAGCTCAATACTTTTCCAAGATTGATCTTCGTTCAGGGTATCATCAATTAAGGGTCAAAAGGGCGGATATACCAAAGACGGCTTTCCGTACAAGGTATGGACACTATGAATTTATAGTGATGCCATTTGGTCTTACTAATGCCCCTGCTATCTTCATGGATCTAATGAATAGAGTCTTTAGAGACTATCTTGATCAATTTGTGGTAGTCTTTATAGACGATATTCTTGTCTATTCAAAGAGCAAGGAAGAGCATGAAGATCACTTGAGAATTATATTGAAGACCCTGAGAAAGGAGAAGCTTTATGCCAAATTTACCAAGTGTGAATTTTGGCTTCAAAAAGTTGCATTTTTGGGTCATATAATCACAAAAGAGGGGATATCTGTGGATCCAGCAAAAACAGAGGTTATCGAAAGATGGTCAAGACCAACAACAGTAACTGAGATCCGAAGTTTTCTTGGTTTGGCTGGATATTATCGACGTTTTGTAAAAGATTTTTCACGATTATCTAATCCACTCACCAAGTTGACTCGGAAAGGAGTTAAGTTTGTCTGGACAGAGGAATGTGAAGAGAATTTCAAGGAGTTGAAAAGAAGGTTATCCAGTGCACCTGTGCTCACACTGCCTTGTAGTGGAGAAAGGTTTGTGATCTACAGTGATGCATCCAAGAAGGGATTGGGGTGTGTTCTTATGCAAAATGATATGGTGATAGCTTATGCCTCACGACAGTTGAAAATCCATGAGCAAAATTACCCAACACATGATTTGGAGTTGGCTGCGGTAATCTTTGCATTAAATATTTGGAGGCATTACCTTTATGGTGAAAGGTGTGATATTTATACTGATCATAAAAGTTTAAAGTATATTTTCACACAAAAGGAGTTGAATATGCGTCAAAGAAGATGGTTGGAGCTGATTAAGGATTATGACTGCTCAATCCATTACCACCCTGGGAAAGCAAACAAGGTGGCAGATGCATTAAGTCGACAAGATCATGAAAGTTTATCCATGATGAGGATCAAAAAAGATCCAATATTTATGGATTTACAAAGGATGGATCTTGGAATTATAATGGAAGGGGAAAAATCTTATCTTTCTCAAATGAATGTTCAACCATCTATACATGTGAAGATTAAAGAGGCACAGAAAGAAGATGTCGAGTTACAAAAGAAGGTGAGAAATGTTCCTGAATTCAACCTTGATTGTGATGGGATAATAAAGTTCAGGAATCAGGTTTGCGTTCCTCCCATCCCCGAATTAAAGAATGAGCTGCTGGATGAGGCTCATAGTTCATCATTCTCTATTCATCCTGGAAGCACGAAGATGTATAGGGACCTGAAAGAGTACTTCTGGTGGGATGGCATGAAAAGAGATGTTGCTGAGTATGTCTCTCGATGCTTGATTTGTCAACAAGTTAAAGCTGAGAGACAGAAGTCTAAGGGGATGTTACAACCATTACCCATACCCGAATGGAAATGGGAAAACATCACTATGGACTTTGTCACAGGACTTCCTAAAACATCCAAAGGCAATAATGCTATCTGGGTCATAGTTGATCGTCTTACAAAGTCTGCACACTTCATTGCTATTAGAGAGGATTTCTCTCTAGATCAGCTTTCCAGGATATATGTAAAGGAAGTGGTAAGATTGCATGGAGTACCACTTTCTATTATATCTGATCGAGATCCGAGATTTACCTCGAAGTTCTGGCGAAGTTTTCAGCATACTCTGGATACAAAGTTGAGTTTCAGCACTGCTTATCATCCCCAGACAGACCGTCAGTCTGAGAGAACAATTCAAACCCTAGAAGATATGTTGAGAGCTTGCTCTATGGATTTCAAAGGAGGTTGGGATCAACACCTACCTTTGGTGGAATTTTCTTATAATAATAGCTTTCACTCCAGTATTCAGATGGCTCCTTATGAAGCTCTCTATGGAAAGAAATGCAGAACTCCAACTTGCTGGGATGAAGTTGGGGAAAGAAAGCAATTAGGACCTGATCTCGTTGATGAAATGGCAGAAAAGGTTAGATCTATTCAACAACACATAAGAGCAGCTCAGAGTCGACAGAAAAGTTATGCCGACAACCGAAGAAAAGACCTAGAGTTTGAAGTGGGCGATAAAGTGTTCTTACGAATATCTCCCTGGAAGAGGGTTATGAGATTTGCAAAAGAAGGGGAAGTTGAGCCCTAGATATATCGGTCCTTTTGAAATACTGGATCGTGTTGGGAAGGTAGCTTACCGATTGGCGCTTCCACCGAATCTATCTCAAGTTCACGATGTGTTCCACGTATCTCTCCTGAGAAAGTACATACCAGATCCTTCACATGTACTCAGCTCAGAAGTTGTACCGCTGGAGCAAGATCTTTCTTATGAAGAACAGCCGATAGAGATTCTAGATCGTAGCGAAAAAGTCCTACGAAACAAGACCACTCGCTTGGTGAAAGTTTTATGGAGAAACCACCAACTTGAAGAAGCTACATGGGAGCTTGAGGATATGATGAGGGAGAAGTATCCTCATTTGTTTGTTGCAAAGTGACGAATTTCGAGGGCGAAATTCTTTTTAAGGGGGGTAGAATGTAACACCCGAGACTTTTATGTTATCATCAAAGGAATATTTTTCTACACAACACTTGCCTGGCTTGCTTTACACGCAATCGCGACCTTCCTCGATAGCTTGCGTCGTACGCAATACCGAGTTTCACTAAACAACAATATGCTATTAAAACTAGCCGTTATGAATAGTAATAACCACTTTTTGAAATTTTATAAATTTTATTTTTCAAAATGGACTTCATTTTTGGACTCAGAATATCGAAATTAGCCTAGGGTGAAATTTTGGTATTTTTCTGAAAACTTTCAATTTTTGATGAATAGTGAAACCACTAAGTGGTAGGTTAAAAACTGAATTTTGCATAAAACATAATTTTACCGCTTCTGTGAATGGAATTTCAAAAATCCGAGAGACACGGTTAATATCAAGGACTAAAATGTGGTTCAATGAGATGAAAATAATTTTTTGGTGAATAGTAACTTTTTACTATTTTTACCGCGGTTAATAGTAAATAGGGTAAATAAGGGTAAATATGATATTAATATTACCCTAACACATGTCCTAATTCTATTGGACAAGTGTAATTCGACCAAAAACAAACTTAGGAATAAAATATGACCATTTAGGCCCACTTGGATTAGATTAGGATATTTATTATTAATTTATTTAAAGAAGGGTTAAAATAGTTAAAATCAAAGTTTAATAAGTAAATCATTTTTAATATAGGGTTATACATAAGATAAATTCGATTGTAAATATTCTTTAGAAAGCTAAAAAGATTTCCTAAATGATGGTATTTTATTTGTAATTTTTAGACGTCAAATAATTTAATTTAATTATGACACAAAGATGATGCAGTAATTATCTTATTAATGAAATATTGAAAAAATTGATAATATAAATACCAAAATAAATGTAATTTGAGACTTTTTATGAATTCCACTAATTTTCTAGGTTACTATGATATATTAGTAATGATTTAGTTAACTTGGTTCGAACATATAATTCTGTTATGACTTTCACAAAAATCATATATCAAATAGTGTCAAAATTGACACAAAATAGTTTTTAAATCAAATATTATATTATTAATTCTTATTTTATTCCTAAAAATCTATGCTTCTGCCAAATGACTTAGATAAGGATATATATATTAATAATAAACAATTTGGGGTTCGTTTGGCATGTTATAGTAAGTGTATTAACCATATAGTGAAAGAAAACAAAAAGACACGGTAAAAGTTAAATTAATTAACTTAGAGTTAAATCTAATTGATAAGGTTAAAATAATACCCTAAACTTGTCTAAATACTATTGGTTGATAGGATTTCGACCCTTCCCCACTTTATCTTCGAAATAAGACCCTTTGGAACCATTATAAACCGATTTTGACTTTAATATAAAATAATATTTTGAGATATTCCTAAGGTGCCCCTCTCCTCCCTTATAAAAGGGCACCTCCTCCCCCTCCTCCTCACACCAATTTGAGCACTCAAGCTCGGCCAACCCCTTCCATTTTCTCCTCTCCACTTCCCTAGAATAATCCTAGAGGTCCTGGTCTTCTCCAAAGACCAATCTTAGTTCCTTAAGTGGAGGATTCAAAGAGGCGTTCCAAAGAAGAGGTAATATCCATTACCGATCTTTTCAATTTCATTCTTCTTCAACTTCTTCTTCTTTAGTTGTTTCATGATAAAGTAATAACATCAGTATTACTTACATACTGATATGTTATTATAAATATGAAACAACCCTAATTCACCTTCTATCCATCCTACGGAAAAATGAAATCACCGCGCGTGCGTACGTACGGAATACCGTCTCCACGCCGTGGTGTAATCTATTTTCCACCATCACCTTACAAGGATGGGTATAATGGTGTAATGAGTAACTATATATTATTATTATTAAGTAATATTGATACTGAAATAATATATATATATACTCCAATACAATTCCACGATCATAGGAACGATATCATCACTCGTGCGTACGTACGGAATACCGTCTCCACGATGTGATGCGACTCGTTCTACATGATCTTCATTTCATAATGATTATATAAATGAATTGAATGAATGAATATGGTATATACTACACTAATACCATTCTGGAAATGAATTATCTATAACCTAAAGATAAGAATAAGAATTTTTTCGACAAAACACGCATAAGAACAAAAAGTTATAAAGACCCGAGTAACAAGTAACAATGAAATATTACTAACAAGAAGCTAATAATATGACCATATATGATATCATATAAATATGTATGATTCTGGAATAAGTCAATAACATTATTTAAACCATTATACAGGAGCTTCGGACACGTACAAAGCAAATTGGACCTAAGGTAAGGGAAATATCACAATCTCATTTTTATCCGAGATTGTTTATTCGTAAGTATTTACTGGGGTGTATTTTATCATCCACATCCATGTTCCCTCAATATGAAATATTGTTTCCATCCACTTGCAATAGTTTAAATCCAATTTTACCCTTAGGTGAGTTTTTAGTAAAGAATATGAAAGGAATCTTTTGTCGTTTTTCCGTACGAGGTACTTTTTGACTTTTCCGACAAAAGTACGAAGAATGTTTTTTTAACTTATACGGCATGAATGGATTTTTAAAACATTATTTCCAAGAAGCTTCCTTTACAAGTTTTCAAGTTTATTTTTAATCAACTTCTTTTATTTTAAAGTTGTATGACATGTTATGAAAGGAAAATTGTTTTTGAAGAAGAAAGGATATTTTCCTCAAGAATTCAATACAAGTGTTTTATCAAAATTATTTTCCATCTAAGATAATAAAGGGTTTTGTTTCTATCCATATTTTTACATTGGTTTGACTATGTTGTGATGGAATTATGTTTATGAATTCCTTTATCATATATGAATTGATTTATGATGTCATGATGTTTCAAGAATCCCATTTTTGTTATATGTGTTATGCGATGATGTATGTTTTATGATTATGTGGCACACATAAGAAAGGATTCATTATAAGATGGGTGGGACCTATATCTCCCTCCAATGCATTGGGTAAAGATTTTATATCTCATGAGATAGACATGGCTGGAACGGAAGGTTATTTCGGTTCAGTGATACAGGACTGAAACGAGGAGTGAACTCGGTTCAGAAAGGGACTTTGTCCACTAAGATAGTCTTGGCAATGAGTCATGACTAACAAGAAATGATCTCCATGATTATGTGTGCATGCCACAAAGTTTCAAGTTTTATGTTATGATTATGGGGATCTCATTTTCACTTCTATGATTTATTCCATGTTAAGATATTATGATCTCTTTTGCAGGTTTTGATCTTCATAAAGATATGATATGATTTTTATTTCCTTTATTTGCCCTTGCTGAGCATTTGAGCTCACCCTTTTATGTTTTTTTTCCCCAGGTCAGGAAGATGGATATTAAATTGAATATGCTAAAAGGGACCCTAGATATGATGAAATAAACGGGAGATACTGTAGAAGATTTATGAACCAGTTGTTTATGTTTCCCAGTTTCTAAAGACACTATACCTATACGGTCCTTTGTGGTTTTGTCATATGTTGTAATAAGTGTGCTTCAATTTTGAAGTATTAACAATGTATGTAAAGTATGGGTCGTTATACTCATAAACCCTTCATAATGATTTGTAATTAAAATGAGAGTTATCCTAAGCATATCCTCCGGGCATGTCGTAACCAAGAGTGCAGAAAGTCCCGTTGTCGTGCACCAGTTCCCGTTCAAGTCTAGCTCAAAGCGGTGTTTTCAGGTTTTACCCCTAGGTATATATGTGCCAGAGCCGCCTCTACCTGATCGTATCCCGATATGGATGTATTGCTCAGAAAACTCACAAAATCTCTACAATACCAAAATTCTAGGAAGTTATTCTATACTAATCCTCAAAGTCCATCTTAAATATATGTTCTCTAATCAGAGTTTATCTAAATCTAGCTTCCAAGGCTTGTACTAATCTTCCTCTGATATCAAATGTAACGCCCAAACCCTAGTTACCCAGAGTCGGTGCATTATTACATAACAATGGCATGATCACAAGAAAGATAAAATCTAGAAAGACCGATTGGTTTAGTAGCCTTAGAAACACTAGATATATTCATAATGTTTTAAATTACATCAATTAGTGAAAATCTAAAACAATATATTATCCCCATATTCCATACTCGTATCCCCACATACTATCCCTGCAGGTCATTCATAACTTACTTCTTTACATCCTGGGAAAAATAAAACATAGAAAAGGGGTGAGCTCAAATGCCAAGTAAGGATAACAATATAGAGGAAACTTTCAAAAATAATCATAAACATTTAAGGTAATGTATAACTAAAACAAAAGCCTTTTAAACTTGAAAATCAACATAATATGGAGAAATTAAAATGAAATAAATCCATTTACTTATTCACAAGGATATTCTTCTAATCGAATAATCACATTCAATATAAATAACCTCTTTTATAATGATGGAATGCATAATGCCAGACTATCATAACCACATAGCCAAGGCCTCGTGCCAAGACTACAAATAAGATTTTGCGAAGGCCTTGTGCCAAGACACTAGTTTGTCTCATGAGACCTACCGATGCATCGAGGAGCTATAGCGGTCTCCACCCATCACATATTAAGTCTAATGCATTCCCATATGAAAATTTTATAAACATAACAAAAACATTCGTATTAAAACTAGCATACGAAATGTAAATACTTCATTCATAAACAATGAATGGTATAAAAATAACACATCTGCAGTCGAACATATCACAAAACCTTCAATACAATATATAAGTTTTGTATCATAATAAATCAACATCAAATAAGCGTAAAATCCATCAAAGAATGTTGAAATAGATGAAATCAAAACTCTTTTTAGAGAAATATCCCTTTCTATTTTGAAATAATATTTATAAAATAAAACATTTTCTTTGAAAATATTCTTATAAGCTTGTAAGGGAATCTTCAACGATTTTATAATGGCGAAAATAACCTCACCCTCCGTATAAGTTAAAATAACATTATTACCTTAATTCTGTCGAAAAGGTTAAAAAGAACCTTTTTTGGAAAACGACGGAAAGATTCCTTTATAAAACTGTAATAAAAAGTCAAACAAGGGTGTAAATGAATTTAACCCATATTCTTTTAAATATTAAAAATGTTTTGAAATACATTTTTAATAAACATGGATGTGGATGATAAATATATCCCAGTATATTATTACGTATAAACAACCTAGGATAATGAAGAGATTGTGAAATAACCATTACCTTGTACTTTTCCTTGGTTGGGGTAGGTTAACCTTCTCTTCTTCAGGTAATTCCTTTTGATTTGATCAAAAGGGTTCCATAGGTTGGATTTCTGATCAAACTAAGGCCTCTAGGTTGTAGTGAGGGATGTTGGGAGAGTATTTGGGTAGAGTTTGGCCGAACCAAAATGCTTTGAGGTGTGAAGTAATGAGAAGGGGGAGTGCCCATTTATAAGAGGGGTGAGGGGGACCTTTGAAAAAGCTAGAAATATTAATTTATAATAAATTCATATTTGGTTTCTAATGGCACCAAAATTTATTATTAAAAGGTTAAGTTGGGGTTAGGTACAAAACCATTCATCCAATAAAATTTAGACAGGTTTGGGTCATTATACTAACCTTATCATTAAGTATTAACTCTTAGTTAATTAGTTTCACTTTTACAATGTCTCTTTGTATTTTTATATTATATGGTTAATAAACATATATATACATCCAACCGACCCCCAAGTGGTCCATTAATGATACACCTATCATGATATAAGTCTCTTTTCCTAACCATAGATTTTTTTGGAATTTAATATCAATTAATAATATAATATTTTTTTAAAAAACTCTTTTATGTCAATTTTGACACTATTCAATAGTTTATTTTTGTGAAACTCATAACAGAATGATTACTTCAAAAACATTTAATTTACTCATTACTAACATGTCATATTATCTTTGAAAATTAGATTAATTCATAAAAAGTCTCAAATTATATTTATTTGGGTATTTATAATGTAAATTATTTTAATTTGTCACTATTATGGTAATTACAGCATCATCATTGTGTCATAAATAAATTAAATTACTTAAAGTCTAATAATTAGAAATAAAATATAATTATGTAGGAAATATTATTATCTTTCTAATGAATATTTTCAATCGAATTTATATTATGCATAACCCTATATTAAAAATGTTTAAGTAAATAAACTTTGATTTTAACTCTTTTAACTCTTCTTTGAATTAAATAATAATAAATGTCCTAATCTAATCCAAGTGGACCTAAATGATAATATTTTATTCCTAAGGTTGTTTTTGGTCAAGATACACATTTCCAATAGAATTAGGACATGTGATAGTGTAATATTAATATAATTTTTACCCTTAATTACCCAATTTACTTTTAACCGTGGTAAATAAAAGTAAAAAGTTACTATTCACCAAAAATTATTTTCATCTCATTGAACCACATTTTACTTATAGATATTATTCGTGTCTCTCGGATTTTCGAAATTCCATTCACAGAAGCGGTAAAATTATGTTTTATGAAAAAATTCAGTTTTTTAACTACCGCTTAGTAGTTTCACTATTCATCAAAAATTGATGTTTTTCAGAACAATGCCAATATTTCACCCTAAGATATAATTGATAGTCTGAATTCAGAAATTATGTCTATTTTAAAAAATTCCAAACATATAAGTTTCATTAATTAATTTTATAATTAATTCCCGTTGTTACAACAAATAGCGTGTTTTTAAGAAACAATATATACCAAAAGATTGACAATTGTTTAGGTCCAATTTCAAAAGTGAAATTAATTCTAATGAACACCATTGGATAAAATGGTAAAAATATATTCTAAATATACTTTAAAACCACTCAAATTTATAATTTATCATTATAAATTATTTCTATTAAAAGAGTTGTTTTTAATTATAATTTAGTACTTTTCACTATTCATCAAAATATTAAAGTTATCCGAAAAGTACGAAAATTTAACCTTAGGAAAAATTCGATATTCTGAATCCAAAAATAAAGTCCATTTTGAAATATAAAATATATATAATTTCAAAATGTAGGTATTAATAGTCATAACGGCTAGTTTGATCGGTTGTGGTGTGTGTTATAACTCGATGTTGCGTACAACACATGCTATCCCATTATTCAAAGAGAAACGTACCGTAGAAGCTTTGGGTGTTACATAATATTTGTTTTCAAAGGTCTATTGGGATATATATCAAACATATAATGTTAATTACGATTTAAATAATTTGAATGTCTTCAAATGAACCCACCTACCTTTATTCATGAAATCAAAAGATAAACACCTGCAGTATGAATATGAATATAGATCAAAATTGAAAAAGAAATAGAAATCAAACCTAGAATCAGGATCTAGTAAAAATTAATTTAGATCAATCCAATTCATGATGATATATAGAATTATAAGGAGGAAATATGGAGGTACATGAAGTAATAATTAGAGTGGAGATCCACTTAATGGAGGAGATTAAACTTGCACAATCATGCTTTGATCCTCCATGAGTAGGAGTTTGAGGAGCCAAAATAAAATATTAAGAGACTCAAAACATAGGTAATTCGAGTCAGTAATGGGGGAGGGGTGTCAACTGTGGGTTGAACTAGGGGGTTCAGGATTTTAATATTAAAATTATATATAAGAAAACTCTTTACACTTGCTTTCCAGGAGGGTGCCATAAGGATAAACCCATTGTGAACCCTAATTGTGCTCCCCTATATTGGGTTTCATAGTTTCTCCTAGGTGGGCACAGGGTTTATCAAGACTTGAACAAACCATATAAACCTTCAATTTCTGTAGTTTCAGGGTTTTCACTTGGGTTTCATTGTTTGGAAAGCAGTGTGGAGAAATGTGCATAGCAAAAAAAGTCTCCAAAATTATCCAAATTTCACCTAAAATAAACCAAGACAAGCCCCACCAGAAGAATAATAACAATAATAGAAAATGATTAGATAAAATCATATAAATAGTAATAAACAATACCCAACTACTCACCATCTTCAAAAAATCCGCAAACAAATGGTGATTAATTTCCACTATTCCAAATCTATCGGTGACCCAAAATGGGTGAAACTGTATTGAAAACAAGCTCACTAACAAATAAATTCAATATTCAATTAAAAAAATCATTATAGGACTTGTACCAGCTCTATGTCTTCAACATTCTCTAATGAATCAACTGAATCTTCATCATCATCTCTTATACTAATCATGCTATAAGCAAAGAAGTCTCACCAATATCTTAAAAATACAATATACACTTACATGGACTTCCATAAGATAACTCAAATTGAGCCATTATGATCACATAATTATAATATTTTTAAAAAATAACATAAGTAGTTCCCATTGGTTATCCCAAGCTCCACTAAAATCAAGGTTGAAGGAAAAAAGTATATCCTCAGTAGTATGTGAATCCCTCTCTATCTGACCATAAATTTATGGATGGTTTTTCATATTCAAATGTACATGAGGTCCTATCACATACTAAAGACCAATAAAAAACATGAGGCAAAATTTATATCACTATTATAGACTAGAGAAAATGGAACTACATACATACAAAACAGACCTATTTACATATATATTTTCCAACTCATAATTTTTTTTGTTTCGTGAATGGGTATAAAGTAATCCAGTTTGGATATTTGATTAATCATAACTCATTTCATAGTCTTTTTACATAGGGTTTGTGGAAACCCAACCACAAATCCCATATAAATATATTCCCACATCCATGTCATCACACAAAGTGTCTGAGGAAAAATCAAATCTATATATTTATCATCATTGAGTTTTAGGCTTGTATTTCAGTGGGAGAAAAAGGTCGTGATGTCATGTTCCATTCCTAGGCACAATTACCATCATCATATGTCATAGAACATATTTTTGGTTTCCGAGTGTACCACCCTCTAGGAGATATTATAATCCCTAATCATATATTTTCTCATAGATAATGGTATTAAAAAACTATTCAAAAAACACAAAATACTCTCCAGGGATAAAAACAATATTAAAAATTCTCCCCATAATAAAGTGTTTAAAATGTTATGGATTTCGTCATTTCGTTTCTAATTTTGAAGCATCCTCTCAATAAGGGAGGAGGTTATCTGAAAATATTCCAATATATCAATAGTCTCCTCTTCTCAGATTACTAAATGAAACTATGAAAAAATAACTAGTTCCACTTCATTGATAATTCTTTCATGACATGGGTTGAATATTTTTTGGTCAATGCTTCATTAATGATGTTTTCTTTACCAAGGGTATATTCAATGTAAAAAATCAAAACACAACAGGTAATTCAATAAGTGAATCTAGAAGAGATTCAAATATTTTTTAGAGAAGATATATCTCAATATCTTGTGCTCATAATACACGGAAAACCATTCTACAAAAAGGTAATGACACCAACTCTTAAAAACATGCATCAACATTTTGAGTTTTTGATCTTGGGTTGGACTGTAATTCTCATGTGTCATAATCTACTAACAACCATTGGCTTCCACAGGATCACCTTGTATAATATACAACTCAAACCCAAACAAGATGCATCAAAAAGACCACATATCTCTTCCTGACCACTAAAAGTATCAATAATAGTGAAATAGTAAAAAATATATTCAGCGCAATAAATAACACTAAAATTTTGAATCCTATCTGAAATTCACACCATTTTGGTAGAGATATCTTAGTGGAGATGCTAGTTTTGAAAATTAATTTACAAAGAGGTGATAGTCCCCCACTAAATCTAAGAATTTACAAATGTTGGAAGCATTTTTTCCATTACAATGTCATAAGAGAATCTACCTTTGTAGGGTAAATTGAGATACTCTGTTCAAAATCCATGTTTCCCAATAAATTCACATCTTAAACCGAAAAATTTAATTTTTGTTTCTTAGCATGGTTTCTATGATTTATCAAAATTTCAAGAACTACTCTCATATGACACACAACATTCCCCTATGATTAAGAGTCATCTAGGATTTTATACACAAATACCAGCAATCAAATTAACTAGAATCTCATTGCAGATCATGTTTATCAAATCCATAAATTATATAGGATAATTAGTTAAAACAAGTTGTAGTAAAATACTCTCATATGGATCATATCTAATTTGGATGGTTGTTTTATGGATGTTATATTCTGTTTTTCTCAACTGATGATAATCGGATGGAAGACCAATATTTGAAAACCACCTTGCCCTTTTACACTAGTCAAATATATCATCAATACATGGAAATAGATACTTCTTCATTACTATAAATCATTTTATTTTTAAGAAATCAACACTTAGGTTAAGTTTTCTATTATAATTTTTATCAAAGATAATATGAACCACCCAATGGGATACACTCTGGTGTATAATACATTCCATTAACAAATCATACCACTATAACATAAAATATTTATTTTCAACTAGATCGATGTGGTAATATTTAATTAACACTGGTTGAGTACCATAAAATCAATAAACATAAAACTCATCCTTTCTTATCAGTGAAAAAAAAAGAAATAAAATTGAACAATGTATGTAAGATCGATGAAAACTAGAGGATGATCATCACCGAAAGATTAAAAATCTAGCTTAACAAAAATGGTATTAATTTACCCATCTCTAGATAAGAAATCCTGACTATACTCATCCTTATATCCCATTCTCCTAGAATGATATAACACACTCAATTTGGTGTGATAATGTATACCCCTTGAAGGTTGTGGTAAACTGATTCCTATTTAGAAACGAGCCAATTCCTTATGAAAATGACATCAATAAATGTCATGTAGAGAATCTAAAAATAATAGGTAAGCATGATCTCTGATAAAGATATGATGTAAGAGTGAAAAAATAAGAACCTAAAATATATTTGTATCAAGGGTCGTAGCAATATCCATCAGATAAGATAAAATTCCCAAAGGATTTTTGAGTAGGTTCAAAAAAGTGTTGACATAAACAATTGATATTCACATGTATGAAATCAATAAGTCACTAGATATGAATCTACAATGATGGTACATCTCATGGTCCATGGACCTGAATTTTCTTCCTATAGAAACTATTCCACATTATGAAGAAGATTCATTCAGGATGCATGTGGCTATAACCCATTTGTTTGAGAAGAATATGATTTTACAACTCTTATTTTAGTTACTGATGAAACCATTATAGTACATGGGAAATAATTATACAATATAATTTATATAACTGACCTTAAAGTGCAAATTATCTATATATATTGGGTCCCTTATTGCAAATAACTTTTTTAATTCCCATGATTACTGCACAGAAAGCATGTCATAGGGCCTCTTCTAATCATTGTAGGGGCTATAGAGAATACCTATTATCGATAACCACCACAAGACTCATCATTACTTATATTCTCATTAATAGAAATCATATAAATACTAATGGGAGAAAATAGAACTCCCATCAACCTTGATTTACCAACCAGACAAAGCACAACTATCAACTCCTTTTCTAGAATATCTGCATAGGAATAAATTTATAGTAAGAGACCATAAAAATGATTATTAGTTTGAAGACTCCTATAAATACCTTGAGTATTTATATCCATCTATTATATAATAATAGGTAAAAACAACACAATCCTGGTAAATAAGTATTCATACTCCATCATGGTCCTGTCAACATATTCATGTTTAAAAAACACATTATCTATAGCCAACACTATAGAAACAGGATATAAAAGACCAAGGAAATGAACACTACAATACTTTCACAATAAACCCTCATGCATTATTTCCATCACCATTAAGTACCACCATCTCCATCTAGGTCCCTCTTGCTCCATGGTGGTGAATTTCACCTTAATTGAATCTTTTGTTTTCAAAAATTCAAAAAAAAATATCATTTTTCATTAACCAATATTGAGCCTATAGAGGATCATTAATGCCCTAAAAAATTAATTCATTTCAGTGAATGAACTATTCATCATGATTTCAAGATTCGACCTTTTGAATTACTTCAACTAGATCCATATTTGGAATGGGTGTAGGTACCTATCTAAAAGGCATGGAAATCACACAAAACCATCTAAAAACATTATATTACATGAGAGGATCCACTCAGTGTGGTTCACCAAATGTTTCTTATGGGGGACTATTCCCAAGTATTCTCAGAATAATTAGTTTAAAAACATCAATAAACAAAAATGAATACCTCAAAATATTACCCAGACCATTAAATCAAATAATAGATTCATTAATATTAATCCCGTCAGATAAGATATCATGATTCCTGTATCAATCTATCCAAATAAAATTATGGGGATGTCTAGAATTAAATCACATTATTCTCAAAGAATCTACTCCCAAATCACCCATGGTGGCATAATACTCTTTATGGTAAGATATGGGCATGAACTCACTCTCAACTACCTCTTAACTCCCAAAATTATACTCAAATCCATAAACATACATCATGGAAATATGTTTATCCTATACCATTGATACTAACTTGTCAAGAACCATCATAGATTACATGATTCTATGATACCCAATCCAAAAATAACAAATGAATAATAGAATTATGAATCCCCATAGGTTAATGAAAATCATTTGGTATCAAACAATATATAATATGTAATAATGTTTCCATAAACTAGTGAAAGATAAAGGTTACAAGTTTGTATGGTCGACACTAAAAATGGAGAATGTTCAAGAAACCATACATGTAAAAAACATCAATGTAATCATAAACTAGTCAAATGAATTTCAAATATCTAAAAGAAAAAATCACACCAATCCCATCTTATCATGAACATCCACCACCTCTATATGGTTCTTTCCTTTCGTATAGACCTAGTATAATAAAATCTACAGAAGCATTTAGAAAAAGATAGGGTGTGAGTAGCACTCCTCATTATCATATCACCTAGAGTTTCTTAAGATATTCCTCGATAATTAACAAAATCATTATTTCAATTTATATAAAATAATTCATGAAATATTTCATCATATTAATACCTAAAATAAACCCTGATTTCATTTCAATGGACACAAAATATTTTGAAAATTTTCTTTAATTAATAAAATTATATACAAAAATTTTGGTAAATAATTTTTCATGTAAAAAGTATTATTAGTTTCAATAGAATATATATCAAAAAAACAAAAACAATGGCCATAGTCATCTTCCCTATAATACATTAGTTTTTAGATATAAGACCATAACACATATTGTATCAATGATCACAACATGTATGTGTGCACACTTCCCTTAGGGTCAGGACAAATAGGGATCGTCAACATCCAATCAAAGATAATATATTGTAGACTAGGTTATGTATAGGGTTTTAAAAATTAATAAATTATTAGGTGATCAAAATAAAGGAATTATTCTCCAAAATACTCCCAATAACTACCCAGTATCACATGTGATCAATTAATATTTCACTAATTGGAGAATATTTTCATTTATAATCAATCCTCAAATATAATTCAATTACCCAGTTTTCAGTTTCAATATGGCAATTAAATTTCAAAATAAAATCATAGGTCATTCATCATTTCTTGAATTTTCAATAAAATAACTATCATAGGTTTTTTTTCATTTCTATTTATTCCATTTTTTAGAAATAATTATCAAATAATTTCAATAACTCCAAAAATTTTAAAATAGGGCCCAAATTCCAATTCCATTGTTATTGGGGGTTTTCCTAAAATCCATTCAATTTCAAATTCCATTTCAAAATCATATCAAATTCTAGTTTCTTAAATCAACAGAAATACCATTCAAACAAATAATGTAAAACTATTTTTTATTTATATGAATAATCTCAAATGAAACCACCTACCATTAATAACAAAATAAAATGACCAACACCTGAAATAAGAATACCAATGTTTATTGATGGTGATTGATATCTATAAATAAAACATATAATCAATATCAAATAAAAAATTGTTTATATAAATCCGATATGTGATCATCAATCAAACCAAAGGGAAAAGTAAGTAGGGATTATATAAAAAATTAGCATGGACATCCACTTACTAGGGGAGGTAAAACATGATGAACCACACATCAATATGTCGAGAGGAGGGTTTGAGGAGCCAAATTTTCTTCTTGAGAACCTTATATTCCATGTAATATGATTTAGGTAGAATAGGGGTTGATTGGGGTTTAAACATTCTATTTTAGGATTTTAAATTTAAAAATTAAAAAAAGAAAATTGTATGTGCATAGTTCTCTAGAGTGGGTAGCATAGTTAGATAATTCATACACCATATCCATATAGTCCTACACTAGGGTACATGGTTTCTTCTAGATTGGATCATAGATTATCAAACCACGTGATAGCTTTTAATAGTATCACTATCTAGGGTTATACAATTTTCCCTAGGTGAAAGGTTTGGGAAAAACATGTGCCAACTACGCACCACCCAAATATCAGCCCAAAATATTCAAAATTTCTTCAGAAACATCATAAGAGACTCCCCAACTAAAGCATGATCAAAATAAGTATTTAATAGTACATGAAAAAGTATTGGTCTCTTAAAATATTCTTAATTTCATGTCCCAACATGGCATTTAAATTTGAAAACCAAATCATATGTTGTTATGAAATTCATTCCTTTCAAAAAAAATCTATTAAATGAATTTTTCATAATCGTAAATATAAAATCATTTCATAAAATCATGTCTCATTTAAAGATGGATTTTCTTGAATCCATCTAAAATTTTAAACTCCATTGAATGAGGTGTTTACATACCAATTCCATTCCATTTAATAAAATCTTCTAAATCACCTCAAATTATTTTAACAAATCAATTGAAAATTCATTTTAGATGAATCAAAAATCTAAGGATTCATGTATAAATAATAAACATAAGTAAATTCAAAACATTAGTCGGAGTACTTTGAAATAACTCAAAATTGGAACATCCAAGGAGATTTGAAGGTGGTGAATATGAATGAAGAATCATGAGAATTACAATCCATCAAATCTATGTCTTAAACAGTCCACAACATGAGTATTAATCACACTAAATGAAGTTGAGGAGATATAAAAGGAGGATTCCAAATCAATGAGACTAAACCAAATTGATAGGGATTCATCGTATTCATCGGAACATAGATTTTAGATGAAAGGGGTTAGAGGAGAAACATATAGTATATAGAGCCTCCAAAATCCAACGTGTATAATTAATTTTTTTATAAGGTGTTTATTATCTACAATACGAGGACCAATTCTATAATAACAATGTTTTGGATAAAAAATTCAATCACATTGTTTAACAGGTTTGACCACATAGTTTCAATGAACTATACACATAACCATACACCATATCCGGTTTTTTAGAGTTACTCAAATAGTTTGGAAAAATAGTTAAACAAAATATGTTCCAACTATTCACTCCCTCATGGGATATTGAAATAGTGGTGTATATGTTGGACACATAGTATGAAGATTGTGAACCAACAATGCACTTCCCACGAATCTAAGTCATGTGGATTGAGGGGCAGCCCACATGGTTTTAACTAAATGGGATCCTTTTTCTATAACATAATAACTAGAATCACAGTTTATAAAGATAACATGTATAGTTTTCTATATCCATATTCCAACCATGTAGATCCCCAAAACATTTAAAATTATCCAAAATTACCAATAAAAACCTGGATAAAAGATCCAAGAAAATGATCAATGTAAGGAGTTAAAAGTACTTAAAAGTTGGGAATTATATATTACATCTATAATGGAAATTAATGTATGTAATTAGTTTAACACCAAAATAGAGACTTTTTCATTCCATGCTTTAATCTATATCTTAAAGATCATATATCCAAAATTGATCATTTTACAAAAAAATAATAATAAATTCTTAGCAACCAATGATTAATTTGACTTATTGAAAGAAAGAAACCCAATAATAATTTTGATCAATTTAAAAATTCTAGACAAGAATATATATATATATATATATATATATATATGAGATATAGATCAGAGAGATCTCAAAAGAATCTTCTGTCATACCATTATAAACTAGATTTTTTATATACCCTTACAGAAAAATTTTCTTCATTTCTAAACCTAATCATAACCTCCATCATTTTATAGAGTGACAAAATCATGTATAGATTTTTTCGTTTCAATATAACCAATTATATATTGATGATTATAGTTTTATTCCATACATTTAATGTTTCATGGTTCCTACAATATTAAATTTAGAATTTATCATTATATTTATGTACGTTACACTGAGAAATTTTAGTAATAATTATATCTTAATTTATGAAAAATAATAATTTTTATTTACTGATTAATCACATTGATACATTATATTATCATTATACCTTATATAAACCAGATATAAAATTATAATTATTTTATAAAATCCCATTACTGTCCTTTGATATCTGTTTTTATGAAATATTAATTTATTCTAATTTATGTTTTGGGAAATATAAAAAAATTACATAAAATCCATGTTTTATGCATACAAATTCATGTTTTATTCTTTTATGTAAATTGTATATAAAAATTATTTCTGTTTTTAGTATTTAATTAATGATATATATTATCAATTTTTATATTTATGTCATGATAATACTTTTATATACAATATAGTTTTATATTTTGTGATTATAATATATTTTTTTATCTTGCATAGATTTTTTAAACTAGGCCTTATATATTATATTATAATATTATTATTTTGTTCTAAATATTACATGTATTATAAACAAATGTTTATTTTATATGTATACTTTCATATATAAATTTATAGTTACCATACTTTCTGTGATGAGAAGTAAATATTATATTCTCAAATATCTATATATTTTATATGTAATAATTTTTTTCCTTTTTTAATATATATATATAAGATTACTCAATCATAAACACATTCATATTATAAAATTTATATAATTAAACATTGCATTTTTCTAATAAATATAACTGATATAAGCTATTTGTTTATTTTCATTAGAGAATAACTAAATGAAAATATAAAATTTTTAATAGGTTTTAAACAATCCCATAATATTCTCCACACATGATATCCTTATAGAAATATTCAACTTAATACTAATATAAATTACTAAGGGTACCAAAATATAGTAATGGGTTCAGTTTAGATGTGTAGTAATTTGTATGACCTAATATATATCAATAAAGTCAAAATATGTAATCAAAAATATGTTCTTAAAATTGTAATTATAGAAATAAAATGTTGTCATGGGAATATAAACATAATTTAACATCCAATTGGACTATAAAATATCATGATTTCTAAATATTTTACATCACATGAGTTTGTGGAAGCATCTATAAATAATCATTAGAAAATGATTCATAAGATTGAAATGTGAAAAAACCCATATGTATATAAAATTATAACTTATTTTATGATTAACCACCAAGAAATATTTATCATACTCCTATTGTTTATCCACCTTTTTACCAAAACATAATAAACAAGGATAACTAATCATCTCTCATAAGAAAAAACTCATGAGATATAATGATATACTGAATACATTATGGAAATATATCTGACCCACCTATCCTATAATGATAAATATATACAAATATATATGTGCCACATTAACTTGTCCACAACAATAAATCTACCAAATCAGTACTATACCATGAAAAATAAATTAATTTTATAAAATAAATACTCTACATAAAAAACATTGAATAAAATAAATTTTAAAATTACTATAAAACATTTCCCCAATGATAACTAATAAGAGAATTTTTATTGAAATAGATGAAGAAAAATGTTTGATTAATGTTATAATGTTATTTTGAAAATAAGATGAAATATCCTATACATTTTTATTAAATTAATTTTGAAATTAATATAAATTAACAATGGTTTTAGAAAAATAATGAAAATGTAAATAAAATTATCTATGAAAACCCATCAAAACATTTAATTGATATTTTATAATGAAATGGTTGGAAGACTATTTGAGAAAGTAACAACTTAGAAGATGATAATTAAATGTATTAAATGATAATAAAAAATATACATTAAAAAGTAAAATATAATTAAAAACTAATTTATTTTTAGATAAATAATTCATCTTTGACACATAATATTGAACATATAAAAAGAATAAAAATATTTCAACCGATGAGAAGAGATATAAAAAATCTACCTTATGTACATAATTTCGGGTTGATTATGAAAAATTGATGCCAAAAATTGAAGGAATAAAAGTCATACCAAAAAATTACTAGAGGTGAGATAAATATATGTTTTTGATAGAGAAAATAATAAGAATTTCCATTGGTTATATCTATACATGGATAAACTCATCTATAGAGTAATGTTACAAAATAAACCCTTACCCATAACCATGACTCCTATGAATATTTTTTAACCTCGTAAAAATAACCAAAATTATCAAATTACCATTTTTAAAATAACATAATATTTATATACTTACATTTATATAACTCAAATATTCTCATATTATATTGATATAGTATTTAATTATTTATTATTTTAATCATCATAAGTTAGTAATTTTCATCGTTTCATGAAACAATTTACTGATTATGACAGAGAGTTAATTTATAATTAAGATTGAATATTTTTTTGCCTACTAAAACAATATTTAAAAATGAATTTAGAATATTATATCATATATAATTAGTATTAACATCATTATATTTTGTCAAGTTAGAAATGGTTAGGACAGTATATAACTTTTTATGATGGTTCATGAACAGACCCCAATAAGAACATGTTATACTAATAAATGAGTAAGATAATATAGTGACATTATAGTAAAATAATTTTTAAAGAAGAATAATTATGTTAAAATTATATCATTTCTTATTCGAACGATATTATAAAGTGTGGATATGAGAATATAATTGAATGTGATAGTAAAGAGCTAGAGGCTTACAATGATGATCTCTTCTTCTCGAAACAAGTTCTTTAAAAATAAATGATCCAACAATCCTTCTTCTGACTAGAAGATATGAAAAATGTAAATTTATTTGAAATTTATCTTGAGAAGGGATTATAGATAAAAGATAAGTAATTCTTTCATTAATTGGGGGAGAGGATAAGTCTAATTATTTTTGAGTTTAAGTGGCATTTCTGCAAAATACTCACTCCTTAATGTGTAATGTATTCCATTATAGATGGAAAGTAAATAATAATTGAAATTTTTTATTATAATGTATCCATACATAAAAAAAATTTATATATGAAATGAGATATACTTTAGGATTGTATGTAATATTTTTACCATGTTTACTTCATTTTTCCCTTGCTATTTAACTCGATTTTAAGCCCAGTAACTTATTTTATTACCGAAAATTAATTTCATCGTCTTTCCTAAATTTAGTGAATAGGTTTAAAAAATTCCATTTCAGTATAAATTATATTATAAATACAAAAAAATTAAAATTGAAATTAATTTAATATATATAACAATTTTTTTTTAAAAAAAATGAATTTTTAGAAATTATGGGATTTATTATAATTTTATATTAATTTGTAATAATTATATGAGTGAAAAAAATTAATAATTATACTAAATATAATTTCAATAAATTTATCCTTAAAATATGATATATTTAGTTTTTTTAAAATAAATATTCAATACACAATAACAAAAAATTCATAGAAAATAAATATTTTAAACAATAAATGACTTTATTAAAATTTATAAAAAATAAATTATTAATTGATGAATTTCAATTAATTGTTTATATATATATATATATAATTTCAATAAGTGTCATTCTCTAATTTTGAGATATTTATCATTAATAAAAAATATACAATATAAAATAATGTAATGGTTTTAATTAACATATATTTCGTTTTACATGACTCATTAAATTTTTATTATCTATAAATAATTGATTATTTATTTATTTATATTTACATGTTTTTAAAAAAATCCATTTAATATTTTCCATCATTTTTCTTAAAAATATTCTTCAAAACAAAAAAATAAAATTAAAACCATTTTATATACTTAAAATTTCCATTTCATGAATAGATATTTTGAAAAATAAAATAGTATATTTTTTTGTTATTCGAAAATTATCCATATTAATTTCAGAAAAAGTGTTTTACATGTAACAAATTATATCCCTCTATCTATAAAATTCTCAACATACGTTTCAGACACATCTATTCCCAATGACCATATATCCAATGACCATATATCAAATGACCATACACCCAATAGTCATATATCTAATTCCATATATCCTACAAATATGTATATATATATATATATATATATATATATGGGTTATATTATATACACTATATAGTCTTACAAGCTTCTCTGAAATAATTTCATCATATTTTTTACTACCAAAAAAATTCTATTAAATTTTTAATGTTTTACATAATCCATAATTACAACTACTTGTTTGAAATTAAATGACAACTATGTGGGGGAATAATTCATGGTCATCATATTTTTATTTACATGGGTTTTATTCTGCTTATAATATTCATAATGATGTTTCATATTTTATTTTAAAAATTTATTAATGTTTATCCAATATTTTATTATTTAATATCAATAAAATATATTATAGTTCCTTTTAGTTCAGTTTTTCATGATAAATAATGTATATTATATATTAATGTAATTAATATTATCTCCCATAAAATAAAATCTATTCCTGTAATTATATTTCCCTAATGAAATCAGATGGGGATATATTGGACTCATTACATCTTTAGGTTCCCATGTCACATCAGATGACATTTCATTCCTCCATATAACATTAAATTAGAGAGTTGTATTATCTCAATGTACTTTATTTATAAAATCCATGATCTAAAAAGTTTTTTCCTTATATGATATATAACTCCCCTATTATATTACCTATAACGTTTATAAATGAGAAAAATTAGATATACACTCTTAATGCATGGATATCAATGACCTTATAATTTGTAAATATTTTGGGTCATGAGGGAATAATCCATAATGGAACAACCATTTTATTGTTATGGAAAGGAGGGGTAACACACCGATGATATTTACAATTATTGAACAAACTATTTTATTTCATTTTCTATATAATGTATTTATGAGGGATAATTAGTGTCTATGCATGAAGGATTCAAGTAAAATTAAATTGGAAAATTATGAATATTGTAATAAAAAGGTGTTTCTATTACTCATATATTAATCCCAACCCATATAGTAATAAATAACTAGAAAATAGTTAAAAATAACATAATTCCTCATTGATTAGTATAAAATCAAATACCGCCCATCTTACCCTAACAATTTTGGTTTTGAAATAATTATGAAACTACAACTGCACTGCCTATAATCTCCCTCCCAAGTGGTTCATGAAAAATTAAACACAACTCAATTATCCTCATGGAATTCAACCATATATTATTATATATGAAGTTAGGGGTATGTAAAAACAAAAAATAAGATAAATAATATTCAAGGTATACACAATCACAACAACAAACATCAACTATAATCATTTATAGACAAATATCCTTAGGAAGTTCATATATAGGTATATAGAGTCAAAAATTTATTATATTTAAATATTAAACATCATGGAGTCTATTAAAACTTTCCAAAAATAGTTTTATGACACCATCACTAGAGTCTCCAAAGAAAGAATAAAAACAAAATGGAAATGGAAATCAGTTTGGTAATGGATTAACATTCCATTGAATTTGATGAATGAACATTGTTAATATTCTTCACAAAATATGGATGATTACCATTTTGAGAGTTCATCAAGAAAATCAAAACACAAGGATCACATATAAAATCCCCCTCCACCATTACTTCTATTGAAAGGTATTCAAGATCACCAAACAATCCTTGGTTGTGATTTATAATTACGATGAATGTATTCCACTTCTATAATCATGTTTTTTCCAATACAATAGAATTAGGGTAATCATATATGTGACTTTGTGTTCATGACTAAACAATTTGTATAGATCTCATATATGGATTAAAATGTTTGTATCGATCTTTCATGTAGATTTCAATATTATCTCAAGATAACCAGATCAATTATTTTCTAGATAAACATAATCTATGACTTGGTGTATAATAAATATAGGATAATAGACCCCACGTGAAAAACATAGTCATATTTGATGAATTTTATGTAGTAATACATCCTATGTTAATATTAAATAAGTTTTTGTTATGTTGGAATCGATCAAATATAGAATTTACAATGGAGGAATTAATCCCATATAGACCCTTAATTTCATATATTAATACTGAAAGGGAAATTCATTGACAGAGTGATTGTGATGTTTTGATATATATCATAGATGGTTCTCACACATCCCATGTCATGGATTATTTAATATGATGTGGAGAAAAATTATGTTTATATAATGATTATATTTTTTTCATTTAAATTAATATAAAATTCAACCTTACAGTTTCACAATATAATGATAAAATACTGGTATAACATTACTGTTCCATTTGATTAATTATATGTGATTAGATGAATATTCTATTTAATCACATATGACAGTCCCCATATTTTATTTAATCATATTTTGATCCATATACATTGGAATTAATATCAAATAGGTTTCATGTTATATATTTTAATTATGTATAGTTTGATAGGGATGAATGATGAACATATATTGACTATCCCTGGAGGTTATTAAAAATAGAGGTGGCTCAATTATTCGATGATTCTTCCATGGATTTTAGTTATCCTTTTTAATATCATGCAAGTCTCTAGAATAACTATATAATATCTTGTGTAACTATTATTATACATGTTATTAACCCATTACGCTATATAAAAATTATTATTTATCCTAAACATACAATTTTTAATTTAACTGATATTTTTTATATATAAATATAGTTATTTTGGAACGTTTATCATTGAAATAATTATTCATATAATCGATAAATTCATTTATTATTTCCTAAATATATAAATAAATAATATAACTAAATTTATTACAAAAAATTCAAAATATTGTTTCTTTATCACTACCCTACACATGAAAAATAAATTTTTATAATTTTTATAGTTGTCCTACTCCTCATCCTATCAACACCTTAGTTAAATAATTTTTAAAAGATCATAAATAAGTGGAAATAAAATCATAAAATCTGTTAGAATAATTACTTCCTCTATACTAATCCCCTAGTTTGATCGATACATCTCTCACTTCCTTGATAATACAAAGTTGACATTTTGATATACAGTTTCTCAGTTATTCAACCATGTTATGAATTCTATTAACCATTCATTTTCATTTAAAGTCTTATACTTATTATAATTTTCCAACCAATTTTTTTGGGCACACAATTTATTAGATGGATGGGATAAATATAGAATTTTTAATTCCAACTACAAATCAAAGATTTATGATATTTATTTTGTCAAGACATGTAATATAGGTTTGTAAATATGGATTCCAAAATAATAAAAACCCGAATTTTATGGCTTATTCTCACACACATTTTATTTTTTGTATTATAACAACATATAAAAGAGTTACTATAATTTTAATTTACTAATGATCAAATTATCTATCAAAATGTCATTTAGGTTTTATCTATGAGGTGTTAATTATATTTAGTTAATAAGAAACCCATGTTCATGCACATAATTATAATTTCATCTTATCGATGTTTTGATACACAACATCTATTTTCATTAACATTAATTTTCCATTATTCTGTAATGAGGGGATCCATGGTCTCAAAGTGAGTTTTTTCATGTATTGAGAAGACAGAATTTTAGAATTAGACATTAATAATTATTCAATGTTAAAAGAAAAATAGGAAAAAACATAATCATATTTTTTCAACCTCTAACTAACATTTTTCTCTCCAACATATACTCATGACCATAGTTCCAATCATGAAATATAAAAAAACATTTTATGAATGTTATAAAGTTATTCTAAAAATAAGATGAAATATATTAAAACATTTTATAACATTAATTTTGAAATAAAAAAATTATCAATGGTTTTAGAAAAATAATGAAAATGTAAATAAAATTAACTATGAAAACCCATTAACATATTTAATTTATGTTTTCAAATAAATGCTTGGAAAACGATTTGAGAATGTAACAATTTAGAATATGATAATGAAAAGAGTTAAATAATAATTACATAAATTACATTAAAAAGTAAAATATAATTGAAAATTAACTTATTTTTATTAAAAGTCAGTATATAGACAAATAATTCAATTATGAAACATAATATAGAACATATACATATAATAAAAATAATTCAATCGATGATAAGAGATATAAAATATTTCCCAAATATACATCATATCGGGATGATTATGAAGAATTGATTCTGAAAATTGTTAAAATACATGTCATCCCAAATAAATACTAGAGGTGAGAGAAATAGATTATTCTTTATAGAGAAAAAAATAATAATTTCCATTGGCTATATCTATAAATAGATAAAATCATTTCTAGAGTAATGTCACATAAGAAACCCTTACCCATAACCACGACTCCTATGCTTGTTTTTTAACCTCGTAAAAATAACCATAACTATCTAATTCCCTTTTTTAATAACATCATATTTATATATTTACTTTATATAATTCAAATATTATAAGGAACCAGCCTTAAAACTTACTTAATCTTGAGTTATTTCAAGATTACACATATAGGATCTTTTCGGGTTTAGAGTTTTAGAGAATTAGATCATAAAACTTGCATTACATTTCACATATAAACAAAGTGGTTACATAAAGATAGTATTCTACTTTCCCATTAATGGAAACATATTTAAAATAAAACATGGATTCATTCTTGACACTTCCTTGACACTATCATCATATCATGTACCTTTCCCTTGACCTGTGAAAAATATTTCAAAAAAACTTGGGATGAGCATAAAAAGCTCAGTAAGGGATATAAAAATATGGAAAGGAAACATTGGGTACATTTATACATAAGAATGAAATCATACTTTACCCATAAAACATAAGCACTTTAACATACCTCATCAAATAATGAATAAATCATAGAAATCATAAGACATAAAGGTAACTTGAGGCATTCATAACATTCTTACGTAGGGAGTAACCCTCTTGGTTACGTTTGGAATACCCATCACAGTATATTCCCTAAATCTCTTCGTAGAAACCTTAACGTTTCACTCCTTCACATTACCCAATGAATTGGAGAGCTATATCGGGCTCACTCGCCATTAGTCTATCACGGAACCTCCCGTCTTCCTAATAATGCCCAAGAACCTCAACATAATCGTATCACATAAAACAGGCATAAAAGAAACAGAACATTTCCACCTTTCAATTACAAGATATCAATACAACAAATTGATAAAAAAACATTATGAAAACAATTTTCAATACAAAAATAAAAGAAAAGTAAAACATGGTATTTATTTTTATATTTTAAAAAAAAGTATGGCTTATAGAGGAAGCCGAAACTCAAATAATGGTCACGACGGCGGAGAAGTCGTTGTCGCCACATACATACGACAAAAACATTCCCTTTTGTTGTTTAGTAAACGCTTCGTATAAAAAAATTCATTTTGAATAAACGTAAAATTCAAAGTGGTTTATACACTATATAAAATAAGGTTGTGTATAAAACAAAATATGCCTCAATGAAAGGATATTGAGACGAAGTCCCATACCTCGGGTCCGACTTGACTCGGTCGTTCTTTAATCTCCTGAATAATAAACTTGAGTTAATTTATACTTGTTTAAGAACCTTTTTCAAGTTCATTATTCCTTTTATATAACTTATTTTCATGTCATGAACACTATGTAATTATTTAAGTTAATAACGGTCGTTTTAATGATCATTGGTAGTTGAGTCAAAAATAAGCCCTTTATAATTACAAGTTGTTCATGTATCCATTATATCTAGAATGGTATTCATGATGTAGATATCATATATGTCATATATATCCAGTACATGCATGCTTTTATAATATTACATAATCATTTAGAGGTAAGAAAAGAAATGCACCGTTCATGGAGACGGTAAGCCGTACGTACACATGAACGCTAATTTCATTTCTATTTCGTATTTTATAGAATAAAATCATAATGATATAAAGGTATATTATAATTCCAGTATAATATCATATATAATATCATATTTCCATCATTTATACGTCCCACATTGATATAATTCTAGGTTAAGGTGATAAGGGTTCGAAATCCACCCATAAAATACGTTTTGGACATTTGTAGTTCATAGATTTTACATTATCATTTCATTTTATTTAAATCCTTTATTAATGAGGTAATCGCTGCATCATCAGGATGTCATAAATAATTTAATTTATTTAAAGTCTAAAAATTATAAAAAAATACTATGATGTAGGAAATCTTTTTAGCTTTTCGATGACAATTTATAATAAAAAATCTGACTTCTATAACCCCATGTAAAATTGTTTTAGTAAAACATCTCTTGTTTGTGTCATTTTTTCATCAACATTAAATAAAAAGTTATTTATGTCATTTCCCAACCAATGTGGCTCCATGGGGTCCCCAAGTTGACCCATGGATTTTCTTGGTCGGCCATGACACATCCAATGAGGTTAGGACATGTTTCAATCTCATCTCATATTATTAAAACATTATTTTTACCTTAAACAACACAAATTACCACTAATCGCGATTAAGAACATAAAAGTTACTATTCACCAAAAAATTATTTTAATCTCATTGAAGAACATTTTACTTCTTAATGACAACCATGTATGTCGGATTTTTGAAAATCAAATCACAGAAGTGGAAAATTTTGATTTAAATGAAAAATCAGTTTCTTTAACTACCACTTAGTGGTTTCACTACTCATCAAAAATTGAAGTTTTTCAGAAAGATACCAAAACATCACCCTAAGCTATATTTGATATTCCGAATTCAAAAATGATGTCTATTTTACAAAATTCAAATCATTTAAGTTGTGTTTATTAATTTAATAACTAATTCCCACTGTCATAACAAAGAGCGTGTTTTTCTGAAAAAATAAGTATCAAAAGATTGACACTAGTTTAAGTCCAATTTCAAAGTGAAATTGATTCCAATTACCACCATTGGATTAAATGTTAAAAATTTACTCTAATTTCACTTCAAAACCAATTCAAAAGATAATCTAATCATATAAATAAATTAGATTAAAAATAGGTTTTGAATTAAAATAGAACATTTTTCACTATTCATTAAAAAATGAACTTTATCGGAAAAATACCAAAAATAGACACAAAGTATATTTTGATGTCTCAATAATAAATAATAAGTTTATTTTGACAAAAATAGCTTATAAAATTGTCAAAAGATAGATTTAAAAAGGGTTTTCCATCAAAAGGTAGTAAAACAATCTTTTAAGAATATTAGTGTATTCCTTGCATAAGATTCTATTTATTTTAATCTTAAGCCTCTAAAACACTATCTTAATGATTGATAGACATAGATAAAAATATAAATTATTCATTACTTACTTGGGATGTTACATCCTTCCCCCCTTTAGAAAATTGCGTCCCCGCAATTTATTTACTTATCGAATAAATGGGGGTACTTATCCCTCATTGCATTTTCAGATTCTCATGTTGCCTCTTCCATCATGTGGTTTTTTCACAAAACCTTTACCTGATTAATCCCCTTATTCCGTAACACATGCTCCCTGTGGTCAAGAATCTGGACCGGTTGTTCCTCATAAGATAGGTTCTCTTCCAGCTGAACTACCTCTGGACTCAAAACATGAGATGGATCTGGCATGTACTTTCCCAGCATCGAAACATGAAAAACATTGTGTAACTGAGATAAACTCGGAGGTAAAGCTACTCGGTAAGCAACAGATCCAACTCTCTCTAAAATTTTATATGGTCTAATGAACCTTGTACTCAGCTTTCCTTTCTTACCAAATCACATCACACTTTTCCATGGTGAGACTTTGAGAAAAACATGATCACGTACCCCAAAAGTTAGATCCTTCCTCCTGTTGTCTACATAACTCTTCTGCCTACTCTGAGATGTTCTCATGTGTTTCTGAATCAGCTGAACTTTTTCTGCCATCTCTTCTACCAATTCTGGTCCCATCAACTTCCTTTCACCCACTTCATCCTAGAAAGCTGGAGTTATACACCGCAGATCTATGTACATCTTAGTACTGCCAGGATGAAGTGAAAACGGAGAACTATGAACTTCACCTAACAACTCTCTCTTCAACTGTGAATCACAAGGCACACACAATCTCTTCCCAAATCTCAAAATACAATCATTATGAATGTTGAATTCAGACAACTTACCTTTCTGAACCAGCTCTAACTTTTTCTGCAACTCACTGTCTTGCTTCTATGCTTGCTTGATTCTATCTGATAGAGATGATCTCACTGATACCTGAAACAAAACAGAAGAACATCCTGCGCCAAAAACTTCTATTCCAATGTTCATCAAATCCTTAACCAAAGGAGCACATTCCAAACACACCATTGTTAATGAAGCATTACTTTTTCGACTCAAAGCATCGACCACTTTATTTTATTTTCCCGGATGGTAATGAATTGTACAATCATAATCCTTGATTAATTCCAGCCATCTCCTCTGTCTCATGTTTAACTCTTTATGAGTGAATATATACTTTAAACATTTGTGATTAGTATATTTTTCACACTTTACTCCATAAAAATGATGTCTCCAAATTTTTAAATATAAAACAATAGCAGCTAATTCCAAATCATGTGTAGGGTAATTTACCTCATGAGTTTTCAACTGTCGTGAAGCATAAGTAATTACCTGATCATTCTGCATTAGGACGCAACCAAGTCCTTTCAATGAAGCATCACTGTAGATAACAAACACACCATTCCTGGAAGGTAGTTCCAAAACTAGAGCTTTAACCAATCTTCTTTTCAATTCTTGAAAACAATCATCACATTCTTTTGTCCAGATAAACATAACACCCTTCCGAGTTAGCTTAATCATTGGACTAGATAACCGTTAAAAATTTCTAACAAACCTTCGGTAATAGCATGCCAAACCAAGGAAGCTACGAATCTCAGTTACATTTGTGGGTCTTGTCTAGTCTTCCACAACTTTTGTTTTTGCAGGATCAACAGTTATCCCATCTTTAGAAACAATGTGACCACAGAAAGAAATTTGTTGCAACCAAAACTCACACTTTCTTAATTTCCCATACAATTTATTTTCTTTTAAGGTTTTCAAGATAACCCATAAATCTCTTTCATTCTCCTCTTTACTTTTAGAAAACACCAAAATATCATCAATGAAAACCACCACAAACTTATCCAAGAACTCATGGAAAATTCTATTCATTAAGTCCATGAATACAGTAGGTGCATTGGTTAGCCCAAAAGGCATTACTAAAAATTTATAATGGCCATAACTTATATGAAACACAGTCTTCGGAACTTCAGCTTCCTTTACCTTCATCTAATGGTACCCCGATCTCAAGTCAATATTTGAAAAATACTGAGCTCCCTGGAGCTGATCCAAAAAATCATCGATATGAGGCAAAAGATTTTTGTTCTTAACTGGGATGTTATTCAAGTCTCTATAATCAATGAAAAGTCTCATTGGACCATCTTTCTTTTTAACAAATAAAACAGGAGCACCCCATGGTGATGTGCAAGGTCGAATAAAACCTTTCTCTAATAAATCTTGCAATTTCTCCTTCAAATCTAAAAGTTCAATTTGATCCATTCGATAAGGGGGTTTTGAAATTGGATTAGCATCAGGAACTAAGTCAACCGTAAACTCAACTTCCCAATCTGGTATTATTCCGGGAAACTCATCAGGAAAAACATCAGGATACTCATTTACCACTGACACATCATTAATCTGAACAGTTCCATTATTTTCAATGATGTGTGCAAGGTAACATTCATTTCCATCTTTTACAAGTTTCTCAGCCTCTTGATATGTTATCAACAGTAAGGGTTCATTCTTGTACACAAACTGAAAGTCTTTCTGAAAAGAAACTTCTTTAGCTCTACAGTCAATCTTAGCATGGTAAATAGAGAGCCAATCCATACCCAGGATAACATCAAACTCTACTAGAGGTAGAAAAAAAAGGTTTTCATGTAGGTTCATTCCACAGATAAGGATAGGAAGATTCTTGTAAACTATGTTTGCCTCAACATTTCTCCCAGTTGTTTTTACCAAAAGTTCAGGAGTCATTTCTTGAGATGGTATTCCCATTTTACTAGAAATGTTTTCAGAGATGAAAGAATGTGTAGACCCCGAATCAAACAACACACTGGCATAATCTGAAAAAACAAACAAAGTACCTGATACAACTTCATTTGATGGCCCGACATCTGCTGAAGTAGTTGCAAATGATTTCACCACCCCTTTCTTCTTGTAGTCTAACTGCTTCCCATCACTCAAGCTCTTTGTCAGACACTCGTTTGCATAGTGACCCATCTAATTTCACTTATAGCATTTCACTAGATGTAAATAAAATTTGGTCTTACCTTCACCTTGATCCTTTTTAGTGAAATCACGATCCTTATGTCCCATCTTACCACATCGGTAGCACTTTCCATAATTCAGAAGACATTCCCTAGCATGCCTTTTCCCACATTTATCACAAACTGGAAACATATTTTTCTTACCATCAGACTTTTTTGAAAAATTCTTACCTTTCTCCTGCCACCTCGGTCTCTTCTTCTGTTGGTTGTTATAGAACACTTGTTCATCGGAAAACTCCATTTCCACCTTCTCAGAACATCGAACAAGCTTTTCATAACTTGTAACCTCACGAGAAGCTAATTCCCTTTGATATTTTGGCTATAATCCTGAGTAAAAATGATTGATTTTACTATCAAGGTCTTGGATAAAATTTGGAGCATATCGTGCCAATCGAGTGAACCTTTCTTCATAGGCAGCCACTGAGTCTTCCTCTTGCCTCAATTCCAAGAATTGCTTTTCCATCATAAGTCGAACAGCCTTAGGAAAATACTTATCATGAAACATAACTTTGAATTCATCCCAGTCAAGATCATCAATCTCATCAGCGTCCCTGATATTTTTAACCATAGAACACCACTGATCTGCCACACCCTCCAAACGGTAAATAACAAGACTAACCTTTTGATTGTCTGAACACCCCATGACATCGAAAATCTTCTCCAGTGCTTTAATCCACCCTTCTGCTAACACAGGGTCTTATGATCCTCTGAATGATGGGGGATGCTGCCTCATGAAATGTTCCACCACTGACATGTTCCTCTGCGGTTGATCTGGCTGATCTCCTGCATGGATACCACCACCATTTATCGCTTGAGTCAAATGTGCCATTTCTGCAACAAACTGTTCAGCTCCAATTCTGACCATCTCAGGATGCTGATTCGGAAGGTTATTTCCTTCTGTATGCCTTCCTAGCACTTCTTCCCTGTTTCCTCTATGGAAAAACATTCTGAAGAAACATGTCTTAGATGAAGCAACATGGTAATCTTCAAATACTATATCACTTCAATTTGACCATAAAAAAATATTTTTGGATAATCATTTAATATAATTCTAACTCCTATAGTTATCTAAACCGACCTCTGATACCAACTATAAGGCCCCAGCCGTAAACCTTACTTAATATTGAGTTATTACAAGATTACACATTGAGGATCTTTTCGGGTTTAGAGTTTTAGAGAATTAGATCATAAAACATGCATTACATTCCACATATAAACAAAGTGGTTACATAAAGATAGTATTCTTCTTTCCCATCAATGGAATCATATTTAAAATAAAACATGGATTCTTTCTTGACACTTCCTTGACACTATCATCATATCATTTAACTTTCCCCCACATGTGAAAAACAATTCAAAAAAACATGGGATAGGCATAAAAAGCTCAATAAGGGATATAAAAATATGGAAAGGAAACATGGGTACATATATACATAAGAATGAAATCTTACTTTACCAATAAAACATAAGCACTTTAACATACCTCATCAAATCATGAATAAATCATAGAAATCATAAGACATAAAGGTAACTTGAGGCATTCATAACATTATTACGTAGGGAGTAACCCTCTTGGTTACGTTTGGAATACCCATCATAGTATATTCCCTAAATCCCTTCGGAGAAACCTTAACGTTTCACTGCTTCACATTACCCAATGCATTGGAGAGCTATATCGGGCTCACCTGCCCTTAGTCTATCACGGAACCACCCGTCTTCATATTAATTCCCAAGATCCTCAACATAATCGTATCACATAAAACATGCATAAAGGAAATAGAACATTTCCATCTTTCAATCACAATATATCAATACAACACATTGACATAAAAACATTATGAAAACAATTTTCAATACCAAAATAAATGAAAAGTAAAACATGGTATTTATTTTTCTTTTAAAAAAAGTACGGCATGTAGAGGAAGTCGAAACTCAAATAATGGTCACGGTGGCGGAGAAGTCGTTGTCACCGCATACGTACGACAAAAACATTCCCTTTTGTCGTTTAGTAAACGCTTCATATAAAAAAGATTCCTTTTGAATAAACGTAAAAGTAAAAGGGGTTTATACACCGTATAAAAGAAGGTTGTGTATAAAACAAAATATGCCTCAATGAATGGAGATTTAGACGAAGTCCCCTACCTCGGGTCCGACATGACTCAGTTGTTCTTTAATCTCCTGAATAATAAACTTGAGTTAATTTCTACTTGTTTAAGAACCTTTTTCAAGTTCATTATTCCATTCATATCACGTATTTTCATGTCAAGAACACTATGTAATTATTTATGTTAATAACGGTCGTTTTAACGATCATTGGTAGTTGAGTCAAAAATTAGCCCTTTATAATTACAAGTTGTTCATGTATCCATTATATCCAGAATGGTATTCATGATATAGATATCATATATGTCATATATATCCAGTACATGAATTCATTTTTAATATTACATTATAATTTAGAGGTAAGAAATGAAATGCACCATTCATGGAGACGGTAAGCTGTACGTACGTATGAACGCTACTTTCATTTCTATTTCATATTTTATAGAATGGAATCATAATGATATAAAGGTATATTATAATTCCAGTATAATATCATATATAATATCATAGTTCCATCCTTTATACGTCCCACATTGATATAATTCTAGGGTAAGGTGATAAGGGTTCGAAATCCTCCCATCAAATACGTTTTGGACATTGTAGCTCATAGATTTTACATTATCATTTCATATTAATTAAATCCTTTATTAATGAGGTAATCGCAGGATCATCATGATGTCATAAGAATTTAATTTATTTAAAGTCTAAAAATTATAAAACAAATACTATGATGTAGGAAATCTTTTCAGATTTCCAATGACTATTTATAAACAAAAATCTGACTTGTATAACCCCATGTAAAAATTGTTTTAGTAAAACATCTCTTGTTTGTGTCATTTTTACTTTAACATTAAATAAGAAGTTATTTATGTCATTTCCCTACCAATGTGGCTCCATGGGGTCCCCAAGTTGACCCATGTATTTTCTTGGTCGTCCATGAAACATCCAATGAGGGTAGGACATGTTTCAAGCTCATCTCATATTATTAAAACATTATTTTTACCTTAAACTACACTAATTACCACTAATCGCGATTAAGAACTTAAAAGTTACTATTCACCAAAAAATTATTTTAATCTCATTGAACAAAATTTTACTTCTTAATGACAACCATGTATGTCAGATTTTTGAAAATCAAATTATAGAAGTGGAAAATTTTCATTTAAACAAAAAATCCGTTTCTTTAACTACCACTTAGTGGTTTCACTATTTATCAAAAATTGATGTTTTTCAGAAAGATACCAAAACATCACCCTAAGCTATATTTGATATTCCGAATTCAAAAATGATTTCTATTTTACAAAATTCAAAACATGTAATTTGAATTAATTAATTTAATAACTAAATCCCATTGTCATGAAAAATAGCATGTTTTTATGAAACAATAAGTATCAAAATATTGACACTAGTTTAAGTCCAATTTCAAAGTGAAATTGATTCCAATGACCACCATTGGATTAAATGGTAAAAATATATTCTAATTTCACTTCAAAACAAATTCAAAAGATAATCTAATCATATAAATAAATTAGATTAAAAAGAGGTTTTGAATTAAAATAAAACATTTTTCACTATTCATTAAAAAATGAACTTTATCGGAAAAATACAATAAATTCACACAAAGTATATTTTGATGTCCCAATAATAAATAATAAGTTTATTTTGACAAACATAGCTTATAAAATTGTCAAAATATATATTTAAAAAGTGTTTTCCATCAAAAGGTAGTAAAATAATCTTTTAAGAATATTAGTGTATTCCATGCATAAGATTGTATTTATTTTCATTTTAAGCACCTAAAACACAATATTAATCATTAATAGTCATAGATAAAAATATATATTATTCATTAATTACTTGGGATGTTACAAATATAGTAATTTAATATTGATATAGTATTTATTTATTTTTTATTTTAATCATCATATGATAGTAATTTTCATCGTTTCATGAAACAAATTTTTCTGATTATGATAATGAGTTAATTTATAATGAAAATCCAATATTTTGTTATCCTAGTAAAACAATATTTAAAAATTAATTTATTATAATATATCATATATAATTAGTATTAGAATAATTATATTCTGTCATGTTAGAAATGGTTAGGATTGTATATAACTATTTATGATAGTGGTTGAACCCACTCCAATAAGAACATGTTATAATAATGAATGAGTAAGATAATACAGTTATATTATAGTAGTATAATTTTTAAATAGGAATAATTATGTAATAATTATATCATTTCATCATAGAAAGATATTTTTAAAGAGTGGATATGATAATATAATTGAATTGGATGGGGACAAACTAGCAGCTTATTATAATGATTTCACTTCATCTTGAAACATGTTCTTTAAAAAAAAGATCTAAACGTCCTTCTCATGACTAAAAGTTATAAAAAATTTAATTTTTTTAAAAATTTATATTCAGTAGGGATTAAAGATAAATGATATGGAATTTATTGATTATTTTGGGATATGATATGTCTTATTATTTGTGTGTTTATGTGTCGTTTTTTGCAAAATACTCATTCCTTAATTTGTAATGAATTCCATTATAGATATAATGAAAATAAAAATTGGAAACAATAATTTTTTTTTATAATGTATCAATACTTAAACAAAAATTCTAGATGAAATTATATATACTTTAGGATTGTATGCCTATGTTTTATCATGTTTACTTCATTTTTCCCTTGCTATTTTAACTCGATTTTCAACCCCATAAATTTTTTTTTCGGGAAATGAAATTCACCGTCTTTCCAAAATTTAGGGAATAGATTAAAAATTTCCATTTCAAAATAATTTATATTATAAATATGAAAAATTATATATTCAAATGATTTTATAATATATAGAAAAAAATATTTTTTAGAAATATGAATTTTTAGATATTATGGGTTTTATTCTAATTTTATATTAATTTGTAATATTTATAAGAGAGATAAAAAATTAGTAATTATAATAATTATAATTTAAAAATTTTCATCCTTAAAATATGATATATTTAGTTTTTGTTCAAATAAATATTCAATATCCAATAACAAAAAAATTCATAGAAAATAAATATTATAAACAATAAATTTATTTTTTCAAATTTATATAAAATAAAAAATTTATCAATGAATTTAAATAAATTTTTCATATATATATATAATTTCAATAAAATTATTACTCAAATTTTGATATATTTATCCTTCAAATAAAATATACAATATAAAGTAATTTAATGGTTTTAATTAAAATATATTTAATTTAACATGACTCATTAAGTTTTAATTGTCTATAAATCAATGATTATGTATTTGTTGTTATTTAAATGTTTTTTCAACAATCCAAAGAATATTTTAAATCATTTTTTTTATAAATTTTTTGAAAACAAAAAGATCTAATTAAAATCATTTTATATACAAATAAATTTAATTATATGAATAGATACTTTGAAAAATAAAATAGTATATTTTTATGTTATTCAAAAATTATACATGTTAATTTTGGGAAAAGTGGTTTATGTGTAACAAATTATATTCCTCTAACTATAAAACTCCAAATATACATTTTATGAACATCTATTCCCAATGAATATATATCCAATGACCATACACCCAATAGTCAAATATCTAATTCCATATAACCCACAAATATATATATATATATATTATATTATATATAGTATATGGGCATACAAGCTTATCTAAAATACATTCATCCTATTTTTTACTTCCAAAAAATTCAATTATATTTCTAATGTTTTACCTACGATCTATAATTATAATTAGTTTTATAAAATTCAATGACAATTATGTGGGGGAATAATTCGTGGTCATCATATTTTTATTTACAAGGGTTTTATTCCATTTATAACATTCATATTGTTGTTTCATATATCATTTTAAAAATTTATTAATGTTTATCCAATATTTTATTATTTTATATCAATAAAATATATTATGGTTCCTTTTAGTTCTATTTTTTTTTGATAAATAATCTATATTATACATTAATGTAATTAATATGAGGACCCATAAAATAAAATATAGTCCTATAATTATTTTTCTCTGAGGAAAACATTTGGGGATACATTGGACTTGTTACATCTTCTGGTTCCCTTGTCACTTCATATGACATTTGATTCTTCCATATAACATTAAACTAGAGAGTGGTATTATCTCAATTTAATTTATCTATAAAACCAAAGATCTATGAAGGTTTTTCTTTATATGATATATAACACTCCTATTATATTACTTATATCAATTATAAATGTTATTAATTATATATACACTCGAAATGAAAGGATATAAAAGGCCATATAATGAGTAAATATTTTAGGTCAAGAAAGAATAATCCATAATAGAACAACCACGTTATTGGTATGGAAGGGAGGGGTCACTCACCCATGCTATTTACAATTACTGAACTGAATTGTTTATTTCATTTTCTAAATAATGGATTAATGAGGGAAAATTAGTGTCTATGCATGAAGTATTGAAGTGAAATTAAATTGGAAAATTAATAAAATTGGAATAGAAATGTGTTTTCAATACTCATATATTCCTCCAAACCCATATATTTATAATTAACTAAGATATAGTTAAAAATCACTTAATTCCTCATTAAGATACACGAAATCCAATAACACCCATATTACACTATAACTTTTGGTCTGGAAAAAAATATGAAAATACCACTGCACTCCCTATCCTCTCCCTCCCAATCTGATCATGAAACAATAAACACAAATCAATTATTCTCCTGGAATTCAACCATATATGCTGTTATATGAAGTCAGGGGTATGTGTAAACAAAAACGAAGTGAATGAATATTCAAGGTACACACAAGCACAACAATTAACTTCAAATATACACATTTATACAAAAATCCCCTCTTGAAGATCATACATTGGTATATAGAGAAAAAATTAATTATAATTTAACAGTGAACATCATGGTGTCTTTAAAACCTGACCACAAATAGTTTAATGATACCATCACAAGAGTATAAAAAGAAATAATATTAAATATATATTTATGAATATGGTTCTAGAATATATTTATATGAAATATATATTTATTATACCATAGGTTGCAACATGTACGAATTAAGACTGACCTGATGTAAGGGATTTTCGTCACACATTTATTTCTAAGAGACGCATGAAATTTTCAAAACATGTTTCTTTTTTGTAGTTTATATACTACCCATTAATTACATGTATTATGAGTATTATGAATTTTATGTGGATTTAAATATCTATATATGGTTCAATATTTCATGGGTCATATGATCAAATATTACCAAATTGATAAAGGTTCTTATATTACAATCTAATTATATGTCACGATTGATTAAGATTAAGTTCCCAATGGTGAATTATAATGATATCAATATCATTAAAATAATTATTTTTATAATAAAATATTTATTTCATTTAAATAAAATATATCCCTTCATTTTCCTCACCTTATGTACATAAGATACATAATTTTGTTTTTGAAATTTACTATATTTTTCTACCTTCGGTTGAAAAAATCATTTCTAAAATATCCATGTTTTCTAAATACGTTTTAATATATGTATTTAATATTATCATAGGTTTTTTAAATTTAACATTTATCCATGTTTTAATTTTAAAAAATTGGATATAAAGAAATATTCTTTCTATTTTTAACTGATGTATTAGTTGACTTATTCTAAAAAAATTTAAGGAATGTTTTCTTTTATCTTATAGAGAAGGAATTGAATTTACCACCATCCAAACCAGTCAATACTATAAAGAATACATTATATGATTCCATGTATATTTTAATATAATATTTTTTTATCAATATCTTGTGAAGTTTATGTTCTTGAATAGTTATATTCAATGTTGAGAGAATATTATCCTCAACAATTTTTTAATGATTATGTAATGGTGTTTCTATTTTTCAAATACAAAGACCCTTGATTTCACTTGTTCATTACTAGGGATATGTTCCAATGACACCATCATAAATATTTCAATAGTCGGTTTAGGATTTTTATGATATTAATTTTATAAAACCCATTCTTTCTCTAAGAGTTACTCTATAATGAAGTGATTAAATTTTTATGAAATCTGTTTCTTTTCTGTAGGTTATCCTAAGACGAAATGTTAATAAAACCCATTTCATTTCATGGGTTATGATATAATGAATTTTTTTAATATTATGGAAAAGATATCTATTATTTTCATTATGTGATAGGATGTCCCAGAATTATATATCCCTCGATACTTTGGGTGAAGATAGATATATCATGAGGTAAAAAAGACCGAAATGTAATGTAACCCAGTTCAGTATGGGACTCGATCAACAATGATAGTCATTGCTGTGATCTTGGACTAATTTATTGGTTTAATCAGTGATACCAGTCCATTATTATTGTCTTTGGAGAGAACCATGAATACTCTAATAGTTTGCGGACTTTACCTAGTCTACTATGATAGTCTTGGTGGATATCCGTGAATTCTAAGGAAAACATTTTCTATGCTAATTTTTATTCCAACATTACATTTATCATGTCAATGTTATAATCTCATAGATCTTGTTCGTTGATTCCTTTATTAAATATCCTTTTTGAAAATCGAATATTTATTCCATGACTTAATATTATTATTTATAATATACATGGTATGGATATAAATATGTAATTTCATGTTCCCATACACTAATATTCATGTTATAATTATATGATTATTTATATCTCACGTGTATACACTTAAAGGGTTAATAGATACACCCTTTGTTCTATTTCCTTTCCCTGTGTTATAAAGAATGGATTTAGGAATGATATGTCTCAAAAGGGTTCCAGTTACGAAGAACATAATAAAGACAGTTATGGAATAGTTAATTATATGTCCATGTTTCCAAAGATACTAAACATATATTATTTTAGTATGGATAGTTATGATATATAATCAATATTATTATGAAAATATTTAATATCTATATATGATATTAACGGGTCAATATAATTTTACTAAAAATGTAATTCCAAAATCATTTTTAATCGAACCATAAAAACTACCAATTCCTTTTAAATTTAGGATCCTTCAATCTCATTTATCAATAAATAAAATGGATTACATAATATTTTTAGCGGGTTCAAAATTATTTAATGATATAATAAATATTAAAAATAAAAAATTATTAGGTTATTAATTTTTAGAAGCTAATACAATACACCAAAAACCACTGAAATATAATGCAAAAATATAAATTCACCCTTACTCAATTTCTAATAGATATCCCAAATCATCCTACCCAAATTACAAATACATTTTTCCAGGTATTTCAATACTATTTTGTTAAATAAAATAATTAATTCATAATTTATTCAACTATAATGGGTTTATATCATTTCATTGGATTTGATTTGATATCCCATATAGTATAAACTTAAAACTGAGGAATGTTTTTCAGTCTCACAAAGATAGAAATTTATTATCAACCAATTTAATGGTTAAATTAACACATATAAAAAAATTATAATCAATTGGACTATAGGGTTAATTGAAATTGTTTTCATATGTTTCCATATGAGATTTTTTTAAACTGACTATTCCATAACACCCTTATGTCTGTTCAAATATCTTACAAAATATTCAAAATAATTCTACAACGGAATGATTAGTTTTATAAATTAATTAATCCTAATCCAAAAAATTTATTTTATACTACCAAAAATATTACTACTCCCTAAACCAAACATTATTTAACCACTACAAAGCATAAAAATATTATAAATTTATAAATGATTCACATTTTCAATTATTATCATACAAAAATTCACCAAAAAAGTTATTGTCTTAAAAATATATTTAAATATGACAAATTAAAGGATTTAAAACTATAATATGTCATATTTTGAATGGTTTTACCATCCATGTCTCATTTTACATTAAATGAATTAAAAAACAACATATGAAAAAAAAAAGTTTCAAATTAACTATCTATATTATTGAAAACAATCCCCTTACACATATATTTTCATCCATTAAAAGCTATATCATCTATTATTTAAATTTTAAAAACATTACGATTAAAATTTTATTCAGTTAGCTCCAAATAGAACAAAATAACTGAACATTTTTCACATTCCCTTTGTAGAATACATACTTTTATAAGATAACACATTAAAAAAACTATTTAAATATTTAACACTTCTAAAAGATCAAAAAAATTATATATCAACCATGGATTCTCATAAAATAATTATACTCCAACAAAAACACACTCCTATTTCTCAAATTCCAAAGATATATTATCTAAAGGAACTCAATTTTAAAATTATACTCAAATAAGATCTAAACATTTATCAAATTATAGAAATTAACCATTAAATTAATTAAACTATTCCTGATTAAAAAAACCAGGCCCAAATTAACGAATTTTAGTAAATTCAAAAGATTATATATTCATAAAATATTCAATAAAAAATCAATTAATTCATAAATATCAAAACATCCCATATTATTAACAAAACCCAAAAATAAAAAAATTAGAAATTCAATAATTAAAAAAATACAAAAGTAAAAAAAAAATAAACTTGCACCAAATACACATAATTATCGCCTAAAACCCATTAAAATTATATTTATAAATTAACAAATTAAAATAAACAAAATAACTAACAAAATCAATTGAAAATGCTCGACTAATATGATCACACCCTAAATTAACTATTTATCCTATATTATATGATAGTTTAGAGACTTATATAATGTGTTAAGGAAATCAATATTTTATAAGAACCTAATATGGCATGAACTAACCCCTAGAGACCCATAATGGGTTGAGGAAATCAATTACCGATGATGGCCTCGGCCATCCCTCTATTGCAGCTTCCTTCAGGGGATCCACAAATTTCCCATTTCTTCTGATGATGTGACCCTAGAATGAGACCTACTTCAACCTGAACTCGCAATTTCTATACTTTTCATAAAGATTCTCCTTCCGCAAGGTCCCTAGTACAGTTCTTATATTCTCCTAATGATCCTCCTTGGATTGAGAGTATATTAGAATATCGTCTATAAAGACTACAAAAAATTTGTCAAGGTATTCTCTAAAGACTATATTCCTCAATTCCATGAATATTTATAAAGTATTTGTGTGTTCAAAATTCATTCCTATGAATTCACAGGGAAAATATCTTTTACAAAAATCTATCTTGGGTATATCCCCCTTCTTCACCCTTACATGGTAATATCCTAACCAAAAATCCACCATGAAGAAGTCGTGTGCTCCACATAGCTGATCAAATAAGTCATCAATTAGAGGAAGAGGATACTTGTTATTTATCACGATTTTGTTAAGCTCCTGATAATCAATGGAAAGGTGCATGGACCCATCCTTTTCTTCATGAAGAGGACTGGTGCACCCAATAGTGAATCCCATGGGTGTATAGACCCTTTACCCATATTCTCCTATAGTTTTTTCTTCACCTCATCAAGCTCCACAACATCAGTTACCTACCAAGTTCTAGATATTGGCAACACACTAGTATAAGGTCAATAGATAATTCAACAACTATTCTAGGATGAAGACAATAGAATTCATTGGGAAACATTTCAGTGAATTCATTCACAATTGGAATTTATTTAAGGATGGTGGCCTCCTCAGACTCAATCATCTGCGCCAGATATGCGTTCTCATAGGGTAGTAATATCCACTCTTTGTATGATGATGCTAAAGAAGATCCATCTTCCTACTTTCACTTTTATAAAATCGGGGGTCGATTCTCCATACAGAGAGTGATTTCCCTCTCATGACAATTTATGTTGTCTCTACATAATGAAATCCAATCCATGACGAGAATTGCATCAAATTCCACTAGTGGGAGTATGATGAGATTATATGTGAATTTCAATCCACTGTTTATGATAAGGGAGGAGTTCTATTCATAGGATGCAGAGATTTCCCCATTTTCCATACTCCCCAAAATCTTTACTTCCTTGATCTGTGGTGGTGTTGGGATTGTTCCACTAAACATTCAGGATACAAAATAATGTGTGGAAAGAGAATCAAAAAGTAAATTCTCTATTAATGAATGAATAACTAGTGTATCTTTAACCACATCATTTTCATTGTTCACATCGGTATTAGTGACAAAAATATCTCTCCCGTTTTTCCTTAGAGGTTTTTGGTTTCCTCCAAAACCCTTGGCTTAGGGAACTGATTTGAAAGGCACCCTACCTAATTGCATATGAAAAAATGAACAACATGATAAGGTTCTAATAGAGTGTTCCTATCTCTATTTACATCCATAGGTCCTTCTTGTCGGTAGTTAACATCTAGGTGAACTTATCTTCCACACTTAATGCATTCCCTCTCCCTCTTCAATCAATTACCAGGGTGCATCTTTCCACACCTCTGGCAAGTGGGGTGCTAGATTTTATTAGCACCATTGGGTTTTTCCATCGAACTACTAGAATTTATGTCCACCTTATGCTTCTTATCCCCATGATACCCCTAAGATTCTCTAATCTCCATTTTAACCTTGAAGTCACATCATACATTTTCCACATAGCTATCTATGTCATGGATTGCTAGGGGTTTCTGTAGGCTAGGTTTCAACACAACAAAGATGCGGTAACCCTTGCATATGAAACGAGGAACGATGATAACGAGGTTGTGGAAAAGTTGAAATCCAAGGAAGTGGAATTTAAGGCAATAAAGAATCTCACCATTGAAGATTCTCAGGAAGAATAAGAGACAGATGAGGTAATGTCATTCCTTTCCTCAAATATTCAAAGGGGAAAAGGAAAGTTCAAAGGAAAAATTCAACTTTCTTGCTTTAGATGTGGAATCTTTGGTTATCTTTCTTCAAGGATCCCCAAAACGTTTCAAGAAGAAAATGATGAAGATGATGTTGAAATTCCCAAGAAGAAATTTTCAGCCTATGTGAATGGGAATAAGAAGATCAAGAGATATTTCTTCAAGAATATGAATATTCTATCACAAGAAATAGAAATTTCAGACGAGTCTGAGGTTGAAGTGATTGAGGACATTGAAAATTGCAAAGATCATGGAGAAAATACAATGGTGGCTATTGTTGGTAGTGTTCATGAAAATGAAGAAACCGACCCTGAAGAAGAAGAATAATAAATTGAAAGGAGAGTATACATAGAAGCTGAATTAGAAGAATCTGTTGAAGAGATAGATGTTTGGAGAGAGAAAACAAATAAATCCAAAATGGTGGTACATGATGCCAAACTCTACATGAAATAGAAAGAAGAAGGGATGTCTGATCTAGTGAATGAAATTTAAAACCTTATGTCTTCTAGGCCATAGAGCTCAGAAAAGGTTGTTGAGAATAAGCTCAAGATTGAAAAACCGAAAAGGGAGATCGATGGCTTGAATATAAAAGTGAATTATCAAGTCAAGTGTATCAAAAAAATTGAAGAAGAAGTGGTCAATCTTCGATGAAAAATGAATGATCAAGAAAAAATCTTTCCCCCCAATGTGTTATAAAGAAAGTAGGTCATTCAGAATACATCAAAGATGAAAGTGGAGGCTAGTAGTTCACCAGGAAAGAAGCAGCAATCGAGCTTAGATGCTAAGGCTGAATTGGGGCTTGATCGGAAACAAAAAGCTGTAAATATTGATGTCAGACCACAAGAGTCCATTCCAAAATTGAAGGTTGATTTTGGCAGAAAACATAATCAAAATATTCAAAATTCACAAGGGGAAACTAGCAGTGTAAAAGTGACACGAAGAAATGCACCTTATATCAGGTGTTATTGTTGTAGAAATATGGGACATTCAAAGTATGTGTGTTCCATAGCCAAGATATATCGAAGGGAACAAGATCATGGTGACATCCAAATAGAGAAAGGTTATCTAGAACATGTTTCAATGGACACTGTTTTTGGTGTAGAGGATTTAGGCACATGGACATATACTGAACATCGACCATACATAAGAATGTTCCCAAGAAGAACCAAAATTTTCACAAGCAGCAGATCAAGGAAGCAACATATGAGTTGAAAATGAAAAATTGATTTTCATCTTTTCAAGATGATTCCAGTCCATCATATTCTGAGAAATATCAGAATTTTGATTCTTTTCTGAGTGTGAGCAAAAAAATATGGACCATGAAAAAGAGAGTAGAGAAGGTAGTTGTTGCTGAAATTGCCATTAAAGCATCAGACCATATTGGTGTTTGGATCCTTGACAGCGGTTGCACGTCTCACATGACAGGTAATAAGAATCCTGTTACATGCATAAAATATGAAAAAGAAGGAGTTTTCAGGTTTGTAAATGATGATGTTCTGAAGATTATTGGCTCAGGAAAGTCTAGGTTTGGGGGTAAAGAAAGAAGACATGCTGATGTATTGGTACTAGAAGGCCTCAGTCACAATCTGCTCAGCGTAAGTCAACTATGTGACTCAGGAAATTCGATAAGGTTTACTAAGAAGATGGGTATCTTCAAAGGAAGATATGGGGTAGTGGTTCTATAGGAAAAAAGCACTAAGTTAAATATCTACATTGTAAGTGGAGAAGATGATATGTTCTTTTTATCCAAAGATGTTGAAAAAAAATTGTGGCTTAAACGATTTGGTCATATATGTCAACCATCTCTAGAAGATCTGGTAAAGTGTGAAGCAGCAAGAATCCTCCCTAAGATATCATGTGATCGTACACATACATGTGACGCCTATCAACAAGGGAATATCATTAGAATGACCTACAAAGGGATGGAAAATATGTCTACAAGAGTGCTTAAATTGTTGCATACTAATGTTTGTTGCACGCCCAAATTGGTTTGGGTGAGTAAGGGTATCAATCTCCCAATATTAGATTTCCAAAAGGGGGTGTCACACGGGTGGTTTGGTGACACATTCACACTAAGATTTGAAGAAGCATGACAATTTATAGTTGCATGCCAAAATCGGTTTGGCGTAAAAGGGTGTGAGTCATGCAAGTTTGGAGTTGAAGAAGCGAGTGTCGCGCAAGTGGTTGTGGTGAAATTGCACGTCGGCTTGAAATTTCATGTCGAAACATACGCACCAGCTTGGAGAAGTGCTCCAGGTTTGGTAGAAGCATGACCTTCATTTTAGGGTTGCACGAAAGCTGGAAGATTTCCTGATACATTCGGTGCAATGTGAGATTCATCTACGGGTTAAAGTTGGAATTCAAAAGAGAATCTAAATAAAACAGAGGATGTATTCATTAGTGAAAATGATGAGACCTATAGGTCTATAAACTGCGAGTGGATCCTTTTCAGAGTAGTGAGAAAAGGAAGAGGAAGAATGTGATCCTCTCCATCGACAGTTATCCAGAGAGAGAGAAATATGGAGTGACCCTTAGGAAAGCAGTGAGATAACCCTAAACTTTCAAAGGAAGTGAGCCTGGGAATATAAGTGATTTATCTCGAAATTTGTAAACAACAGTGTTATTTTAGTGGATTTGATACATTAGCACATTGTCGGTGTGTACTCCTTGGACGTAGCCCAATGAGGGTGGACCAAGTAAAAATCGATGTGTCCTGTACATGGTTTAGTTTTTGTTTATACTTTACTAGAGGAAAGAGAGAGAAGAGATAATTTCTTAACAATGATACAAGATCAATAGGGGCATTTATTTTAATCTGTCAAACCCTGATTCACCCCTCTCAGTGTATCTATCCTCGTGGACCAAACAGCTTGGATTTCATCCAATCATATCTAGTTTTATTCCTTACATGATTGAGTATTTATGGAAATCCTAATGAAAATCATATAATCTAGGTTGACATGTATATAGGATGTCACTAGACTTGAAAGAGTATGTCTAGAATATTTTCATGATCATAGATGGCATGTGTAGAGTGTGTCACAGAACCTGGATAACTTATTCAGAGGATGTCATATGATCTTACCTGATATTTTTATAGGAATATTCATGATCCAGGTCAACACGTCTGAAGTACAAAACAAGATCTTGGATGACTTTTCCAAAGAGAACTGCACGATCTGAATTATAATGTCATGATTCCATCATGATACTTGGATGAAATGCAAGATGAGTGTTTTGTGATGAAGATGGTGAGCCAAGAGTGATTTGAAGGATTCATATGACTCAAAATGGTGACAATACATAACTTGGGTGACATGACTATAAGAAATTTAATGATCATTATGGTGAGCCTACTGGGATTCATAATACTTGGGTGACATTCATGGAGGGTGTCTTATAACATTCGTGACATTTTCATAGGAAATTTCATGATTCAAATGGCATATCATGGATAAATCACATAACTTGAGCGACACTTCTTAGTGTTGTCACATGATCTAGATGATTCATGAATTGACAATGAAGTTCATTGAATCTATTTTCTTTTAAGTCTCCCATATTTTAACTTTATTCTAGTTTTTATTTCAAATGTTCTATTTTTTTCCGGATTAACCTTTATAGGTCACATGTGATTTAGTATATATGTGGTATTTCCTTCACATAAACCACCATAATTAATTCTCATTATATTAAGTGATCAAGAGAAGTTATTATGCATAATTTTTAATTACTTAGGTTGAACCCCAAATTTTATCTCTATGAAAAACTTTTTTATCATGACATTGGACGCTCGAAAGAATCTACTCAAATTATTGGGTGTGTCATTGTGGGAATCAAAAGATTTAGTTTTTCTATATGTTGAGTTTATAGGTCATGTCTATCCTGATTATACACCACATTGTGTATCACATATCCCAGAAATCTATGCTGGATTTAGTGGAGGGATTGATTTTACTAACATCACATGATCTCTTTGCGAGTGTCATATAATTTTCAGTGACTAAAATATTGTCCCTTCAATTCTCAATTTGATGGATTTGGATAATAAAAGGTGTCTTTCCAAATCATGTTACCATGTTGGTGGGATTTTAGGAAGTAAGGCTAGTATGTCCAGTGACCATCATAAGATCAGGATGCCTATTGAAAGGCCATTGAATGACCTAAGATTATTTTTTTTGGGTTATCCATGAGATAAATGTGACATTGTAGTGGTAATTTGTGAGATGAAGCTAGATTTTTTAGTGGGTCCTAACATGATCAATGGTTATCACTTGATTTGTATGACCCCATTCTCATTATATCATCGTATCTTATCCTTGGATGAATATCCGTTCATTTCCCTTTTTATTTTATTCTTAATTTTACAATGGTCAGGGATCTTCACAAACTAAGATGATTATTATTTAAGAAACCCAATACAAATTTTTTTTATGTTTCATGTGACCATAAAAGATTCTTATGGTGATGTGTGAGCATTAACACGAAAAAACCTTCTATTTTTAATTAGATGCAGAGGGAGCACATAACTGCCTGGACATGTCCATGCCAATTTCATGATAAGTGTGAAATTCCATGTGGTATCTTATACTACTAGGAATACATGTCTCCAGGGAATCCGCAATTTCTTGTGAACTGCATGGGCACGTCACATGAAGATATACACCCAAAAGATGAACCAATATTTTCTATAGTTTTATCCTTATTATACAAGGAATATGGGATGGTTTTTTAGGATCCCACTAATTAAGAATTCACGTTATCCAGATAAACTCATTTAGAATCAATCACATGATTAGTTAATGTCTTGGGAACCTTCAAAAGAACAAGAATAATTTTTTAAATGGGATATATGTGATCATCCGGAAAGTTAAGAATTGTACCTAAAGAATCAGAATGACCTTCTGAAGTTCATGCAATCATGTATGTTTTTACAAGATACACAATCAACGTGTTTTGAACATCTTTTATTCATTTTCATTTTGGATAAAATAATATACATACTCTGAGTATTTATGACCTTGGTGAATTTTTCAAAGCTAATTTGGAAGTTATAAACAATCCACCCTCCTAGATAAACATCCATGGGGATAAGGGATTAGTTTTGAGGAAAGTGAATTCCCAAATAATGTTTTGGTATTGTCACCAATCGGTGCCCTGAGCAATTCATGGTCTTCTTCAAAAAAATTTGTACTCTATGTAATGACATATAAATTAGTGAATAATAGTATTATCCTTTATTTTCTACCCCACCATCAGATATCTTGAGATATTTCTTCATCATGTGACCTCTTCCTAATACCTTCCACAAGAACTGATCATGAGAGCCGTCTACGAGTCCTTTTTGTCATAACTACTTTGAAAGAACAAATTTTTCCATAAATAACTAAAATAAAGAAAAATTAAACTTTATAAATTGGTTGAACCTAATCTATATGGCTGAATGGTTGTATTTGAATGTTTCACATGATCTCATATCATGTCCATATATCCTCTCAACTATTATGTGAATCGTGTGACCATCTCAGTGTCATTTGATATTGAGCATCATGACTAGTTAAGTAGTCGTGTGATATATTGTGGGTTAATGTGTTCTTTGATATCATTATGATCCAGGAAATTCACAAGTACTTCATGTGATCATGAATCCATATATGATTCATGTGATGCTTATTAGTTTTCTTGAATTATGCATTTTTTATGGTCATTCACTTATATGAATATTTCATTATGTTTTTGAGCATTTAGTTGGCTATCATCACAGTTCCAGAAAATCATCAATGAAAGTGGATAAAGCAACTATGTCTGGCTATGAGTATATTGTTTTATTTTGTATGGTTCTTCTCCCTATGTTGTTTAGTCATTCAGTTTACTATGGTAGACCCGATGGGAGAAGTATTTTTGAAATATACACTTTTTGAGTTTCTTCTCCATTAAGGGATTGGTTTACCAATTACACTCAAATTCAATCTCCATAATCATAATTCATAACCCATTATTGGGTAAAGAAAATATATAACAACTTTTTAGATGACAACTCTCTTGTGAGCCATTTTATTTCAGAGGGATTTCATGGAGGCATGGATATAAATATGTTCATTCCCATATAAATTTATGAGAATAGTATAAAACCTGTTTCAGATGTACATATGTAATACTTGATAATGTGGTATTCTGCCACAACACATAAGTTTGAGAGGGTTCCCAACTGAGAAATTCAATTAGGGGTACCTGTGGAATGGATTGGAACTAGACCTTCTAGGTGTAGTATGTTTCATTTGATTTGTCTATGTAGATGAGGCAGATCAAGATGTTTCAGGATATCTAGATCTATCAAACATGTTCACACTGTAACAATAGTATGATGTTAGAACTAATTGGTTGTTGTTTTCCAGACAAAAACACATTCTTCCTCATGCGTGGAGAGATGTGTATCAGCCTCTGGGATGTTGAATAGATATGTTTTCACCCATATTTGGTGAGATGTATGATTATTGTTTCCCTCCATTATCTATATGGATCATTAGGGAGATGACCCCACTTATTTCTCAGGAACTGATTAAGTTTGCGTATGGGACCCCAAAAAGGACCTACATAATGGGGAAGAAGTCCCATACATGAAATGAGAAAATAATTAATTTTGGAATCTCGTGATGAGCACATATCATATAGGCCAAAGGCCTGTCTTATGAAGGGATACCATGGTGTGATGGGTTTTTATTATCCTAGTTGATGAATGGAATTTTACTAAATATGTATTGGAGTTTATCATTGATATTGACCAACCCATCCATCTAGTCAGCTTCTTTTCTATGTTCTATAGCTGGTACCTACTTATGATGAAGTATAAAGGTGGAGTTAGAGTCTCCATTTCAAGATTGACACCTCCATGAGAGGGGGAAGCATATACTGATAGTCATCCCTATGCCGAACAAACATTATCACCTTCTAGGGTATATTTAAAAGGAAAAATACCTTCATAAAATATTGGGACCCTTTCAACTAATAAGGGGTTGGATGAGTGATCATTTTAGTATATTATGGGTTCAATAACATCTAGAACATTCCCAAAATCCATTTAAAAATATTTTTAAGACTCATTAGAGGGGAAATACATATCACACTAAAGGATTGGGAAGATATGGCCTTTATTTGGCCGTTATGATTGTTTGTCATTAATAACCTATCATCCATTTCATATGGGTAGTATGGTTGATAATTTTAAGGCTATAATTGATGTTTGGCCCTAAATGTTGTCTCTTCATGAGGGATTACATTCCGCCAACAAAGATGGGGTCCTCTTGTATGATTGGTACACACCCTATAGGTTTATCTGTAAGTTAAAATATATCTACATGAGATGTCCTTATCCCATTAATGTCTATTCAAAGTAGAATATGAGGGTGTCTCATCATGTTTGGTTGATTTTTTACTATCAATGAGACTCGTGATGATAGAATATATCATCATTGTGATGTATAAATTGGTTTATCCTTGAATTATGTAGAGATTTGGATCTGGTCATATCCCAATGGGATGTTATCCAAACTGATAAGTGAGGATTCTCAAATTCCACCAACCATTGAGGAAAATCATAGTCCCAGAATGAAACTTCTTTTTGAGAGAAAAAAGTACCCCAAAAGCACTCTGTTTGTATAGAATTTACCATTACATTCATTTTTGGTAAAAGTGCTAACTGATGTGGCTATAATGAATCTGGTTCTATATATTGAAGTCACATCTGCGTTATTATTTCAAGTCACATTTCAATAGTGGAAAGCATATAGATCCCTAAATTCATAGGTTGGGATTTAGGGAATATTGTGTCATAATGAACTAACATTGGATAGTCCGTCCAACATCACAAACCCTATGGGAATCAAATTCAAAGACCAAACTAATTAGTTCAATGCCATGTTTCAAGAGCATGAATTAATGTTGGAATGAAATAAGGTTCTAGTATTATGTTTTCCTCAAGATTAATAAATGGTGGTAGGGGACATGATATAAATTTTCATGAATGAACATCAATACCCCATTGTAGAGGTGACAATAAGGCATAAATTACTACTATGATTAATGTATTGTAGTAATAATAGAACTATACTGATGTAATTTTTGTATTCTTTTGATATAGTGGGTTAAATCTAAAGACAAGCCAATCAAACTATCCCCAATATATTCTCCCTAGGGTATGACTATCAGATAAGAATTTGATAGTGACTTGGGGACCAATGATGAGGGATCCCCTACTCAAATGGCCTGGATATGGGTAGTGATTTCCATTTATCGATCAATGAACTTGGTTAGAGCACCTTATCGGGGGGCACCTAAGAATCTTAGAATGGATACCTTATATATAGCTTTCCATATAGGGGAATGGGAAAAGGAATTTTTCAGAGTTGTGAGGGCCATATCCCATTGAATCCTTAAATAAGTGTCATATTTCAATTCATTGTTGTTTTGGATTATTCTATGAACACAAATTGAATTGTAAAATATTTGTGGGTCCCCACTGAGCTAACATATTGAAGAATATATTCTCTATTGAGTAAGAATAAATTTATTTATTTACTTCAGTAGACCCTTTTATGGTTAATCCAACCCATTGTAAATTGGATATGGATGAGGTGAAAGCTCAGTTGCACCCATTGACTATTGGAGATTTCCTAGCATCCATTCAATTAGATATGGTGCATGTGATTTATCTTTTGTAGGATTCTAATATTTTTTTCTATTCTAACAGTAATTTAACAATTATGGAGGTATGTTTTGAATAAGGTTACTAATTCTTCAAAAAATAGACACATGGTTAACATTTTTCATTCCCCATGTCATTAACTTTATATTATATAGCCCTAAAGGGTGGTGAAGAAATAAAATTTTCAAGGAAAGCATAGGAAGTTACACCAATCCACTCATCTCAGTAGTGTGTCTCCTCTTCACCCTAGGATGGGGTTGGAAAAACATACATCATCTAAGACAAAACTAATAAATGTAGGTTCCTAATACCCATTATATAAATTTGTTATGTGGTGATATTATATTTTTATCCTTCCAATTATAAAACCATGTTCCTCTTGTGGTAGTTTCTTCACCCCAATGATCTGAGGTTTCAGTCCATACACTCACGGGGATTCCTCTGACTATGTCACCTGAAGTAGAGGTCATCTCCATTCCAACATCATCAAATACCATGATAATGACTCTTTCTATTAGGAACATATTCTTAGGGTCTAAATAATCATATTATTTAAGGTGGAGACAAATATGGAGGAATATCTACATTATAGTACTAGAGAACCATCAAGAAGGGATGAAGGACTGGTTGGTTCACCTTGAATTTATGTTTACCACCATTGGTTATGAGGGTTTTTTCTATACATACAATCAAGTCTAAATAAAGAAGGTAATCTATCTGATAGGGGAGAAGAGGTCCCTTTAAATGTGGTTGGTAGATACTGATGCCTTCACTTTAGTTAAGTAAATATGGGGTGATGCATTCAATGGAGATTCCCTTCACTTGGTGGAGTTATAAACAACATCGAATATGTTGAATTTTGGGAAGATTTAGATTAAATGTATCCAGCCAATAATTAGTATTCTTTAGGTAGAACTATCTCATTTTAAACTTGCTCTTCAAATATCATATAAAACTGTGATATACAAATAAGGACTTTATGACTCAACAAAGAAGGCTAGGCTTGATGTTGTTTCCAAGGTGTAAGAGAAGAATAAGATTATAGTGGTAGAGACTAAATGTATTGATCAATTATGAATGTTTGTTACCTCCGTAAATTTGAGTCTTGAGGATCCCATGGAGTCCTTCGAGAAAACGTTTTTAAGTAATTTTAGTTTTTTAAACTTTTCATTTGATTATATATTTATGAGGGAGAATTTGGTACGTGGATATTTCAACTCTTGTATTATGTCAATGAATGGATCTACAACAATTTATATGTTGTTATCTAGTTTTCTTTCATTAATTATGTGTCTAATATTATACTAATATGAGGTTTCATTAATCATCATGAATAACCATCATTTTCGTAATATCATGTCAACAATGAATCCTGTATTTGAATTTTTAAATTCAATGGGATTCTCCTTGAGAAATGATCATGAATTCCCACCAACATGAGATTACTTATTGACATATAATTTAATGATATATTGAGATTACCATATTCACTAAAGTATAATTTGGGTAGAATATATGTCCTAGTGGGAGATTACTTTATCTTCTTATAAATTCAACAGACTTAGGAAGACCAGCTTGATTCTTTTTAAGAACATATGATGGGATACAAAAGATTTTTATCATTACAATTATTATAGACTAAAAATTTGTTCTTCATTAGTTTATGTAATTTTATCTTGGACATTATATCATTGTAGTTTAGTAGATTTTAGATCAAACATTTTTTGTAGTTGTTTAACGTATCTATGAAAGGAAATTTTCTTACTATATTTTAGGGTATTTTATCTTGAACCTTTTATCGCATTAAATTATGGTATTTCATCTCTGGACATAAATATCTATAGTGTAGGTTCTTTTATCTCAGAAATAATATGACATTAATTTATGGTATTTTAGTTTCGAACTTATATATATATATATTTTAGTGACTTTTATTTCAGAGCTTTTATCCCTATATTTAGAGGTCTTCGTGTTTGGTCCTTCTGTCGATGTAGTTTTGGATCTTATAGCTTGGTCCTTATATAATTTTATTTAAGGTTATTTTAGTTCATTCATTTTGTTCTTTTAGTATAACATCTTTCATCTTAGACATTCAATCATGGAAACTTAGTTTGTTTTATCTTATACATGTTGTCGTTGCAGTTTCGGTTCATTTAGCTAGGGCCTTTTATCATTATAGATTATGGTGTTTTAGATCATACCATATTTCACTATAGTTGGGTAATTTTATTTTAGACCTTATGTAAATGTGATTTAGGTTCTGTTAGGTTTGACCTTTTGTTTATTAATATATAATATGGTATAGACATTCCAGCTATATCCCAACAGACTCTAATGATCCATGTTCATTCTTGGGGTTTCTGGGGGCTCATTGGGGTAAGAGTTACCTTTTGAAAAGGAGGATATTCATTTGGATAGTAGGTTAGAGCCTTTATTTGATAATATCATGGTCAAAAGTAGGCTTCTCTACTCTTCTCCAATAGCCATTGAAAGTTTTGGGTAATATTGGTTGAAGAAGAAATACTAATTTTTTCGGGTCTCCCATGTCAATTAGAATATTGATGATGTATAAAAAAAACAAAATTGGTGAGTTAGTGGGTTTGGAATGGGATGGACTTGTAGGGAAGGACCCACAACACCCTGAGGTGTTGGGTTATATCACGTTGTTACTAGGGGTCACAAGGAGTGGGGTTCCTTTCCAATAAGGATGGGATGCATATGTTTTGTTTTTCAAATCCCTTATGTGATGATAACATGGATAAATAGATATTTTCCCACCCATTAATGTCCATGGAAGATTCATGATGACACAATAATCAAAATGTTGATGTTGGGTATGGTTCAAATATATATTTGATGGTTTTGGAACCCTCCAGTGATTTAGTTCTTAAATTGTGATGATTGGGACCAATGCCATGTGGTTTTGATTCTTGAGGAGTGGAACATCGAAATGGTTCGAAGATAAAATGTTAGATTCCTTATTTGATAAAGGGTACAAGACATAGAGACATGTCCTTTCAAGGATGTTTAATTCACATGGATATTTGGGTTAAAGGTATTGTAAATCAAGGTTTAAATTGCACGAGTCCTGTGGATGATGCGGGAAAATTGTATTGATAATGGCCTAGAACACACTATGTTGTTGGGTTATTACATGGTGGCATTAGGGATTACATGGATTGGAAAAGCTTTTTTTCCGAGGGAGGTATTTTTTGATGAACATAAGCTTATATGGAGGATCCATAGGCATACATTCATAGTCAAAAAATAATCTATTGAAGTTGGGGAGTCTTTTCCATGATCCATGGAAGGTTTACAGTGATTTGAGGATCTCAAATAATGATGTATTAATTTTTAAAAGTATAATATCCAATAATTTTTTAAGAAACCAAAAAGTTTTGTCTCCTCATAGAGTGCATGTTCTCATGGAGAGGATATGTGAAAACCATTACTATAAGATTTTCTTGGACCTGGGGGTCCTGCGATTATAGATTGGATTTTATATTGGCTACAAAGTATACACCATGATATCTATGCCTTATTTATTTACAACCTGAGCTTTTCCTATATTTTGGAGATGAAGTGTTCATAAAGTGATGAGATGACATTTTCCTTAGTCTTCACATTCAATGTTTTCTATCTCATTAACATGTACTTTATGGTCATTCATTTTGGTTACCAAATGATATTATTTAATTTATTACAACTTTGATGAATGTTCATATACATTAAGGCCATGAAACACATATACATAATATGATGGAGATGTTACCCAAGATCCTAATTATAATACACATGGTCATGATGACTCTGATATCCTTCTGAACATGATATGAATGCATTGTAAATCACAACCCATGTATCACAGGATGTGAGTAATGATATGGGACAATCATATGAGGGATGACCCATAACACCATCATGTGATGAGTTCTACCATGGTTACATTAGGCTCACAAGGATCATAAATCCCTAATAATAGGGTAATGTTATCTCTAGTAGGTAGATACGAGATATTATTCAATAATATAATTATCATAAAGAGAGATCTATTTTTATTTCCAAACGACATGAACGGATTGTGAAAACTAGAGATGATCAACACATGAACTTTTATTTATTGATTTAGGTGATTAAAAATGATGAATGAACCTCATACACTAGTTGACCAAGTTAAGGCCCTTGTTGTCCTTATATACGGGATGATAATGGTTCAGGTCCTAAAATTTTAACATCATGTAGTGGGAACATCTTTGATATTCAATTTCAATTTAATGAGACAAAGAAATTTTCCCTTCACATTAATATAATTTTTCAAGGATATATATGTGTTGTTTAAGTTTAATGTCATATGATAAGGATGTGGGGACCACCGTGAACAATTTTTGAAAGATATATTATATATATAACCAATTCATACATATATTTGATGAGAATTTTTGGAAAATGATATTGTATAAATCAACCCATATATAGTTGGGGGTGAATCTTTTCATTTTTTATAGATGTACCTAGGATTGTAGATCTGGGAATCATTACATATCCTATGATTAAATGAATCAATACAAAGATAATTATTGAATTTGAAACACTATATGAAGTCATAGTCCATACCCAGAGGGGATATTGTCCCCATTGATTGTTTTAGCTGGACTAGGATTGGAAATTCAACGACCATTTCCTCTCCTATGATTGATGGAATAAAGACATATGTTGTTCTTAAGGAACATTGTAGTTTAACATCATGAAGAAATGACCTTGGCTCCCATATGTGAAAATGGATTATTCAAGCTTGGATCAGGAATGTATTTCTGGGCATCACTATATATCCTATGATGATGGAGATCTTGCCACATGTAATTCATGAGGAACCATGTTCTTTAACATCGGGTGGAATGGATGTGGGATCCTCTATGTGAAAAATGGAGTATTGTGCCTAGGAAAAGGAATTGAATTTTTAGAATCACTTTATATCTCAGGATGATAGGGATCAATCCATGCATTATTCCTAAATGAAGTCTCCAAGTGAAGCACCGAACTTTATGCAATGATGAGGATTTTTTATGTTTCATTATTGTGAATGGACCTAGGGTTGGAGGCATGAGAATCACTACATATCCTATGATGATAGGAATCTAGTCACACATAGTTCATGAATAGAGATGTGGTTGGAGACAATGACTAATAATAGTGGTCCACTTGGGAAAGGTCCACAGTAACCTAGAGTTTTATGTCATGCAATATATATAAACCATTCATTTTAATGTCACGTGTTGATGATTCAGGGTAAAAAAAATTAATGGTCTTGAATTTGGGGCATAATAACCCTAGAATAAGATGTAATGCCTTTTTTCGTGTGGGTAATACCTTACTAAAATTCATAACCTTGTGTTACATATGATCAGTAGGAAAAACAAGGTCTGGGAAGGGTTTCTCTCACCATACATAAGAGATTAAGTGGAGGCCATGTGATCCTTTCATCATGTTTTGGTTAAACCATTATATATGATCGATTAATCCATATGTATCTCATTATAATTATAATCAAGTTGTTCATAGTTCTTGAAATTCCTATATTTTAGTGTATGGGGCAAGGACTTCATCCGTGTAGTTTAAGGTCATGCAGTAAGGATGAAGGTTACCCAACATGAAAGAAGATGAACGTTTCTGATTCATGAAATTTTAAATCATGAGATAAGGACATATACAATGTAGTTTAACATATTTAGTTAAATATTATAATCACTTAATGTGAGTGAGATAGATGTTTGGGGTTTATGTAGTTTTATGTCTTGTAATGATGACTTTTTTGTGAAGTTTAACATTATTTGTTAAGGCCGAAGGAAATTGTGTAGTTTATCATCTTTCTTATGGTAAATTAAATGTATAGTTTAAAGTCATGTGGTCAGGATATGTTCATGAATTTTAACATAATTCAACCCGGAAAAATATGTTTTACGGTTTATATTCTTATAGCCTAAAATTAATTCATATAAAGTAATGGCATGTGATAAGGAAGAGTTCGTTTAGTTCAATTAAATTAGACCAAGATAGACTCCTTATATTTTAACATGATATTTTCAAGATATTTAACACTCAATGAAAGATTATGAAATGTATTTCTTAGGAAATATTTCATTTTTGGGGTGTGTTTCATGTTCCTCACCCATTGTGGTCAATGAGTATACTCCATTTTGAGATACCTTATGTTTGATATATGGTCCTTCCCATATGGGTTCTAGCATTGGAGGCTTAATTACATGTATAATTGGTAATTTGAGTAATTATAACAAGTCTCCTTAAAATAATGAACACAGTTGGACCTTCTTATTGAAGTCTTGTGGCATTATGTTTTTATAAACATCTAGTTTGTGTATTGTGCACAACCTCTTCTAATCGAGCAACTCACATTCATCAATCCTCTTTTTCAATTTATCATCAAACAAGATTTATTCTCAAATGGATATTCAATCTATGGGAATGTATACTTCTATGGGTGGTACTGTCTCATTTCGGTAAAAAAACATATAGGGAGTTTCTTGTGTAGCAGTATGTGTGGTGGTACGGTAGGCCCATAAATCATGGGGGATCTTGTCTATATTGAACTTAATATAATTATTCATTATTTGTTTTATAATGTTTGACATATTATTATTGAATCCCTATTTTTTCCATTTTCTATTTCATGATATTGGGATGAGTGGTGAGACACTATTCTATACTCATAATATAGTTTCTTTAATTTCATAGAACTTAATTTGGTGTTTTTATCTTTAAATATCATGTGAGGGACTCTGAACCTATAGATTATATGGGATATCAGGATGTTGATGATATTTTTTGTCCTAATATTCTTAATAGGTATTTTATTATCCCATTTAGAAAATAAATAAGTAGAAGTATGATTAAACATGAACTGCTTAGTTGTGGCTAGGGGATATAGTCCAAAAACATACATTCCCTATATAGAAAATTACTAGGAATATATGGATTTATGTATAATTTATTAGTGTTTATGGATTATTTATTCATGTATCTAAAACTTATTAAAATTCCATGTGAATTCAAAATTTTCATTTATTATTGAATTCCAGTAGTATCTCATCCTCCTTATTTGGTGGGGTAGTCTGGTTCAAGATTGTTGAGCACCATATGAACCAGAATTGTCTTCCTCCATGATTGTGGGAATATCTCTCTATGATATACATATGTGTAGGATTTCATCAAATCATTTCCTTTTGAGGGAACATTGATCACTTCGACCTTATCGCATGGTAATGTTAACACCTCACCACTAGATCTACTTATATAAAACTCTATTTTCTAGGGAATCCCATTTTAGAGATAACCAATTATGGGATCCATCCATATAACGGTGGATGTCCGTTCATCAACCTATGGGGTGGTGTCTACCTAATTGAATTCATTAATGCTGAAGAAAATGATCGATGATACCATTGTTCAGTGCAAGATGCAGAAGATTTCTTCCCCCTAATCATGGTTGTCCCAGACTAAGGATACAATATCCAATGCATCAGCATGAGCGTTCTATGATTGTGGAACAAGATACAATGTGGGATCAAAAGGGAACTATTCAATTACTCCCCTAACATATCCAGTGAGAGTGGCTTTCACTTTGTTTTTGTTGTAGTAATTCCAATTTATATTATTTGTCACTATCTCTATATCTCCTTAGATATCTTGGTAGGATATCTACTCCAATAGGGACAGTTCTAACTCTGCTATGAGGGATTTTGGTTCTAACTTTTTATTTAATAATCATTTGGATATTGGGAAAGAGGGGAGGAAAACATTATTTTACTGAAGAAACAAACGCATTCGTTAATCTATCCCAATTTATATTCAGGTTTTCCTATCGTTTTCTGATAATATTTTTTGATGTTCAAAAAAATTATAAATCCCTTATTTAGGTAATGTTATGGGCCTTGAAAACCTCTTTATCTAGATGTTTAGTGTCTACCGCTGTGCTATCTAGAGTGAGGTGTTCCGCAAAAAAATCATCCATGGATTTCCCTTTCAACATATTTTTTGACACAAAATAGTTATCATATAGTTCCAAAATGATAGATCATCAGTCCAAACACCAATTCTTTATGGGAAAGATAAGGATGATCATGAGGGGATAAATTAGAGGGAACATAGGGAATTCAATGTGATATATGTAATTACATATCTTTTGAACTTCAAATAAGAGTGAAAGGATGTTCTTCTCGATATCTGAGTATCGGGACTTAGTACCATTCATCATCCAGAAGCAGGTAGTAAAGACTATTATCACTCATTTTATTGAAATTTTATATATGGAGGGAACAAAGTGATCATTTCATTGAGGAAAAATATATAATTATTGGATTTCCTTCTAACGATGGAATTATGACGAGTGGGTAGAGAAGGTAATGATAAATACATTAGAAAGATTCATGGGAGTCCCCATTTCATTGATAGTCAATAACATACTTGATTATTCTTGTAAAAGGGAGAATTTTTTCATCCAGTTTGGGTATGAATTAATGAATATAGGTGAGGCTCCCCTGGTGTCCCCTCAGTTCATTGAAATTTTTGGGTAACGTTTCTAAAATATCAATTATCATTTATGGGTTGAACTCGATGCCATGTTGGTATACCAAAATGCCATGGAACACCCCCTAAGGTAACTTTTAAAGATCATTTCAGAATATTCAACTTCACATTATGTTTTAATTTTTTGTTGAAGAAAATTTCAAGATCTGTTATGTGAATGACTAAATTTCTGGATTTGATAACTAGGTAATCATCATAAAAATAAACTATTCATCCCAAGATGGGAATGAAGATAATATACATGGAATGTTGATAAGTGACACTACAATTATTTAGGACAAATGTCATGATCTGATAGTAGAATATCCCTTGAGATGTTATGAAAGTAGTGTCTTCTTTGTCTTCAGGGGATCTTGATCTGATTTTACCCTAAATACACATCCCTAAAAGAAAGGGAATGGATATTAGTTGTTGCATCGATCAAGTGTTTTGTGACATGAAATGGGAAATATCCATTGGAATTTGTTGTTTAAGGACTTTACAATCAAGGGGGACCCTAATTTGGCCATTATTTTTCTTGATAGGGATGATATTAGCCAACCATCATGGGTATTTCACTTCTTGTAAAAAATTATCTTTGATCAATTTTTAATATTCTACCTTTATTTTAATTTTATAAGAATGATATATCCTCTTATAATTTTTATTGAATCCTCAATGGTCATCAGGTAGGCTGATATGGTGTATAGCGACATCTAGATTCAATTGTGGAATTTTTGTATAATTCCATGGGAAGAAATTTTGGTGCTGCATTAGAAATGTGATGTAATTATACATCTACATGAGTGGAATGGAAAAAGTAACAAGTGTATGTTGATTATATTATTATTTTGATAAATTTACCTTCATAAGATCATTAATATTGGTGGATATTCCTTCCTCAAATATTGGAATGGCATTCCTGAGGTCTTGCTCTTATACAACCACATCTTCATCTGTGTAGGAATTTCATAAAATGTAAGAAATATAGGGGGCCTATGTCAAAATCATGTTTAGAACGTCAATGAGAAAAGAAATTATCATCCACTAATTTCAGATTCATAACAGATAGATTTTAGAAATGATTTTCTTTTTCACTATCACTGGTGATGAAGGGGGATTAAACATCTCGGATCAGGTCCATTTCCTAAACTATATTTATGTGGAGTACATAGTAAATGTTGAATGTTCTTTATGGATTTTTAGTGGAATTCACTAAGACATTGGTTGATATATCCTATATACTTCAATCCTCCATTTGTTTTTTTCTATAATTTTATAGAATCATACTTCAACATATGTGGCTTCACAGGTCTCAGAGGGGCCACTATCACTATGTAGTTTTTAGACATATCCATTGATGGGGTATTATAAAAATTGATCGACTGTTGAAGTTACCACAACATGGATATTGAGATTGTTCCTTCTGAGAAGGGAATTATATTTTTTGTCTTAATGGTAAAACAGAAACTCATCAATAAAAATGAGATCTCGAAATTGATCTTTGACCTTGATCTTGCAAATAGGTTTTTTATCATTTTAATCGTGTACATGAATGGTTATCTTATTGGAATACAAATCCTCATTTCTATACCACAATCAATGTAGGGTAAAAATCAGTTTGAGGTTTATTCCATAACCATTATCAATTAGAGACCTTCCAAGGACAACATTATCGAGTCATCCTAAAACATATTGGGGTATGATATTCCCCCAGATGACTTATTCTTAAACTAGATCTATGAGCGAGATGGCGACATGGAATTCAATTGATATGGTCTCCAATATATATATCTCAGGGTGTAGTAACATCTTTATAAATATCATATGCGATATAGAGGTATTCCATGAGTACATCTTTATATTCTTTTGAAATATAGAGTTCATCTAAGAATGAGATATTTTCTCAAATAGCATCCAACTGTTTCTGAATGGTATACATTATTTTTCCATAGTTCAATGATTCCTTATGTGGGGTTCCTCATTATTTTGTGAATTGGTAGATGAGGTATTTAAATTAGATATGACTTCTTCATGCGATGTTATTTAGGGATGATGAGTTTCTAGTGGCATATGTCGTTCTGTACTTCCTCATTGCATGGGATGATCAGATAATTTCCCCTCCATTAAGAGGTCATTCAAGAAAGATATGTGTGAAAGATTGATGAAGGGATCTATAACACCCCCACATCTATGTTTTGATTTATAGAGCTCTTTCACTGTGGTTTCATCAGTGTATATGTCCTCTTTTGGTACATTACATAAAAAATGGGTCTGACCACACTTATTTTGTCCCTAGTATCATCATTTCTTGCTCATATAGCCTCTCAATCCATAGTTAGTTATGGGGAAGTCATACCCAGAGGAATATTCATCATCAAGATAATATTTATTCCTTATTTATCATAATAACAAAGAAATATGATATTTTCAACCAATGAGTGTTCCATTTAGTCTGGTGGTCCTCATGCTTTAGATGTCATAAGAATGAAATATTCAATAGTTGGATATTTAATTGGATCAGAAAATGAAACATACTATTCTATATCATTTGGTTGTAATGGTCACATTAAACATTGAGAGATGTATATAATGTCAACACCTTTGGTGGATGAACTATTTTGGGTCTATGAATTTGTGCCCTTAGGGTGGAATGATCTTGATCAACTATTATCCAAGTCATCCATTTAATGAAAAAAAATTCATTCATTCCTGTATTGTTATTCCAATAACCCTCTTATTCTTATTTTTAAACAATTAAGTGGGTCACATATTCTAGGTATTTACCAAACATCAATATTCTATATTTGACCATTGTTTCATGAACTTGTTTGAAGATGAAAAACTCTTGACTATTATGACCCATCCCAGTATGGAAAGGGTAGTTGTCTAGATGATTAATGAGGTTGATCTCATTATGATTTCTAGCATATAGAATATTTATCACGACATTATTCATAGTTATAAGTAAAAAATCACTGACTTGTTCATTTCGGATGGATTTTAATTTATTCATCTATTCCAAATATCTCATGTTCCCCTAGTCTCTTCTCATTTACGGACGAGGTATATGTTGTGGTTGTTTCTACTCAATAAGAGGTACTATACAGTTCAAGAACTTATTAGGTTGTTATAAAAGAACTGATACAGTATTTAGAGTAAAAATGATAGTTTCTACCTTTATATAACTTTTCCCCTATGTTGAAAGTATGATTTTTTATTTAACTCATGTTCACTGAATGGAATCTTCAAAACATTATGACAAATATATGAACTCACAAAACCTGTTTCGATGCATATTTGGGATAAGAGGTGTCTATAACACATCCTAGGTATTTTCCGCATATATTTCAAAAAAAATCATGTTATATAGGGATATTAATTGAATAGGTTAAATCATTCCATCTATTTATGAATTTATACAACATCTGATTATGGTGTTACTTGTAGTACTTCAGGTCGATGATTGTTGTTTTACTTGTTGTGCGGATGAATTGATAAAGGAATTGTTGATGAAGGTATTCCCATCATGAAAAGGATATTGGTGGAAGGTAATGGTACTAGACAAATGTTTTCCTTATCGGAGTATTTACAAATAAAATCTTCTTGGGCCCCTCCTATAGGACAAGAGGGCCCAACATCATATTTCATCAGGATATAATGTGAGTCAGATATGTTTTGGGGTCTACCAAGTTTATTAAAATATATCAAGATACCCTAAATTGGGAGGTGTTAATGTGTCATTCACCAATTTATTGAAATGGATTATTCTCAATATGAAAAGGTGTCTTTTACCCTTCCATGTCTTCCATTTAAGTAGCTAGGGACTTGATTGTATTGAGATGTTTTGGAGGAACTACTCTATGAAATTACCTCCAGTTATAAAGAGTGGAAAATTCCTAATGAGTAGACCTATTTTTGTGTCCCATTTATTCTCCATTCATGTAATGACAGAATAATGTTCCTAGTGAAGTAGAAGTTGTCTCCGTAATAGGGGAATGTTATGCCCATTTTTGAATTTATCATTTACAAATACTAGCTTCCGGGAACTGGAGCCGGCCAACAGTCAAATTCCTCTCTTGAAGGAAGATCATATGTTTCCATGTGTTTGGGGGGAGGGATATTCACATCTGTTAGAATATGATACGAAATGGTAATTTTTTTATCTAACTATGTCCCCATTCAGTTGTCTTGGATTTTGAATCTCATTCACAAAATGTTGCATTTTTCCATCAGGGAAAGAATTTCGACAATATAGGTAAGTTATTGGGATTCATCCACACATTTTTATTTATGATCGAATATGGTCTACTATAGATGATGAGACTCAATATTTGCGGGTTCATGGTTTTAGATACCTCTCTAGTTCTGAGTCCATGCATCCTCAATGGGAGCATCGTGATCCTTCTCCCAAGTCATGTTTTATTTATTGTGTCCCTCTACATTAGGGTCTTCATCAATATTATATGTTATGTTGATGGTGATTGAATTAAAATATTTATATCAATAAATGATTGTTTCTCCTTATATTAAAATCAATGGGATGATTTTGTACTTCCAACATTAGGATCATTTCTGAAACCCTTGGTTTTTTTGGCTTCTGTAATTAGTGGGGATTGATTTCATTCAATATAATATCCTCCAATATATGCCTATGAGTTGTTAATATAAGGGAGTTTCCATTCATGATTATCATATTTTTCTCAAATAATAGTGGTTTCTCATATAGAGGGAGGACATGATCGATTTCTAGCAATCAATATGTACCTCTTGACATAGAGAAGACCGATTCTCTCTATACTGATGATGATTATAAAAGTACCCCACCCTTGTAGGATGTGGCCTATCCAAGGAAACATTTGGAATATTTTTGGCCTGATTATTGAGTGTGTAATTATTCTGTTGGAGGGTTTGATGATTCATGGGATGGGTGTTGAGATATAAATTCCACCATACCAGCATGCTAGGGTTTATCTGGAATCACCATTGATTTCCCCCGATCACTTTTGGGGAATGATGAATCTGATGGTGGTAATTGACATATAAAATATATTATATTAGTTAGATGGGGTTTCTTAGATACTACTGACATGTCTTGGATCCTCCCATGTATTGATGAACTGATGGATGGATGCAGTAGCATATATTCCCTCAACCCAGAGTACTTGGTCCATTCTTAGATATATGTAATTGTAGCTACTTCTACAACATATTTAAGGATTTATTGTTGTGCTCATGTAGGATGTAGGTACAATTTCACCCCATTCCAGTATTATGATCTTATTGTAATTCATTAGTTTGATAAAAAAATTCAGCTTCCATATCTGAAATTCCTTCCTATTTTTCCAGGCTCCAGGATCTGAGCTCAAAGATCTCTTGTTTATCCACTTCCTCAGTTCTTGATGCCTCAGAACCTTTGATGTGGGGTCATTTTGTTGTGGTGACAAACTATCTCATCCATTCCCCTTCCACCTCATTTTTTCATCGGCTAAAACATTACACAACACTATATCGAAGGGATTCTGTTATTCCATATATATATATAGTGATGTGAAATGCTCCTTATTTCCCCCATCCACAAATATATTCATATGGATATTATCTATAAATCAGTCACTGGATTGTTTTCAAGATGTGGAGACAAACACTTCATAGGTGTTTTTTATGATCCTCCATTCTTGGGATCTGAGCTACAAAAATTGATACCATATGAAAATAACAATATAATGTATTGATGATATAATGGTGATACATGTATCCTAGAGGGGGATGATTTCTTGACATATGTTTCTTATTTGTAGCCCAAATATTTTGGAATAGATAATTCATTAACTCCTTATCTATATCGTCTTGGATATAATAGTTTGATGTGGTGGGGGTCCATAATAAGGTGGGTGGGTTTTTTCTAGGTATCTTTATCCATGTGTCAATTTTGGCCTCCTCCTCATCAGACATAACTGCCTCTATCTAATCATACAACAAAAGGTGATTGTTGGGGTGAAATAAAGACTTGTGTGGACTAATACAAGAAGTTTATGACGATCTATATATGAATGACTTCAATATATCATGAACCTATCAATAAAAAGGTGTCTGATTTTTCAACACCTCTCTATATGAAGGATTTTGGTAAAGTGGATAATTTTCTTTATTCGTGGGAGGTATCATCATGGGGTGGTTGACCATACTGAATTTAAGGAGTAGTGTCCATATTATCCATTTATACACTAACATAAAGTGGATTATCATATTAATGATAATCTTATTCTTTTATTAAAGTGTTGCCAGACCATTGGGGTGTTGATAATGTCTCTCAAAAAACCTAAAGGCACTATCATTGGGAAGATTATGGATATGGGACGTAGTATATGTCATGTCTATAATATTCCAACCTACCGTATATAATTTTTTAGGGATATGATCATGTTTTATGATGGTATTCAGAACATGTTGATAACCATCTAAGGTCGAAGGAGTACGATCTCAATGATTAGATGTTAGAAGAGTATGCCAATGAGCTTCTTCATTATTGAAAATAATATGATATTATCTTGAAACATGTGACATTTTCACATGGTGAACCTCAATTAGAATTCAAATATGAAACAAATATTGAGCCTTTGGAATATATTTTTGGGTTCTTATGACAAGGATATGAGCATGTCGTAGTCCATATGGTTCTCTCACTAGGTGATTTTTATTTCTATGGGGAATATGTGCTCAATTTGAATAATAATTCATGATAGGAATATGGTGACATACCTCTAGAATGGTAGAATTTAAATGAGACTCATACTCAATAGACTATGAAGGATATTCGTGTATTTGTTTGTAAATGAATGTACGAATATGTTTCTGGATTCTGTGATATATTATAATATGCTTTTTAGATTCACTAATAGAAATATGATTATACTCTGATGCATGTTCCATTATCACTTGGGGAGCTATGGTCAGAAACGTTATTTGAACTAAATGTTGAGCTATTAGAGTATTTTACGATTATTTTTGGATAGAAATATGACAATTTCCTGGGGAATGTTCCACTCTCATATGGTAATCCCCAGACCTATTAAGGATATTAGCTTGATTCTCTTCCTTTAGAGTACGTCGTTGATCTTTTTTGATATAAATGTGCCCCTTTTCCATGGCATGTTACCCTCTCATATGGTGATCTTTAGTTGGAATGGTAATATGATCATAGTATAGAACCTCATCCTTCATCAAAATATACTGATAAACCTCTGGGACATAAAAAACAATGTGTTCTTTCCATAGAGAAAGAACAAGTTCATACTAATAAGAGTGATGTGCTTCCATGTCATTAGATATTGGAATATGTTCCAGTCTCTGAATATGTAATAGTGTCAGAAAATATTGGAAGAGTTATTTAGGAGTTTCTAATATGTAATGTCACTTTATCAAATTGATTACAAGAATGTAATAGTTCATATTTTTCCCTACTATGTACTATAATATGACTTCAATTTATGATGGGATATGATCCCACTTTTCTCCTCCGTGTTCGGCTAAAATATTTCGACCAGATTCTTACATGGGGGTAGAAATACACTCCTCCCTCATGTTTCTACATAAATATGGCTACATCCCTCTTCTAAGTGAGAAACGATATGATCATACTCGCAGGTTATCACCAGAATATGTCAGTAGAAATCTTTATTGGGAGTGGGAAAAAGAGACCACTCATGATTTTCTAGATCCTTCAAAACTTAATGTTTCATCATTATTTCCAATGTATGTGGATAACAGGTGGATGTGTGTTGGGTGATACCATCAACTGTTGACAGAAGGGAACTAGAGGAATGGATTTGGTGAAAGTGATTTATTAGAACACTCCTCGCTTGCCCCTTAACCGAAATGGATCCGTATTTGACTCCCTAATCCCCCTTCAAATGATACGTAAGAAGGTGATTTTCATTCTCCAGGGATGAACTGCAGAAGGAATTCGTTTTTTTGATGAGTGCCACTGGCCGAACTGCAACTTTGTTTGGATGTTTCCCACTCATCAATTGTACTATTTTGAGACCATTGTGGCTAGATTTATTGGTTGGGATCTTAATCTAATGATATTATTTTTAGATCATTCAATATTTGACATGATATTGAAGTTTTCATGTTAGTGAGGTCATTATAAACCCCATTGAGGTTGCAACCGTAACTGATTTGCTGGAACAATACCTAGATGAATACATAATATCAGGTCAGGTGATGTTTATGAGAGACATATCTATAGTCATGAAGAGAAAAAAGAATATGGTAAATGATTTGTGCATCATTGTGGTAATGATAATGATCAATCATATATTCATGGGTAAAATAATTCTCCTCTCTTATTCCATAACTGACCATTCTTCATTCAGGGACTTATTAATGTGAAGATGGAATTATTTCACGAGAACCTGGAATAAAACGTATCATCCATAAGATCTATTTCATGGTCCAATGAACATTTTTTATTTATTATATTCATTTTTATTTCACCATTTAATTGTAGGATATTCCAAAAAAATTGTTCGGTAGATGGTCAAACAAATATTTTTTAGATATTCATGTTTTTTTTTCATTTTTAGGGTATGCAAACCAAATTTCTTAAAGAATTGGCTATTTATATTTTTTTTATTTGACATATTCACATCAGGTTCCAAATTTTTGTTTTTGGGTAAAATGATAATCGAACAATCATATGACAGGAAAAAAATGTCTAACGAGAACTAGGTAGTATTTCATTTTTATCTTGTGAAGGGGAGGACAAAATCAAATGATTTCAAGCCAGGTTTCATGCTACAATTTCATTGGGAAGATATGACTGTCTTGGACAAACCATTTGATTTTTGGGGGATCGATGACTTCTATGATCATTCATTTAGTGTTTATAATATTTTATCTATAATGGAAACTCCTACATTAACTAAATCCATAACTAGGTACAGACATTATTAATAAAGGTTGGTAATCATTTGGGGTTTCAAAACCAATAATTCTTAGGAACTCGCATTGGTCGATGGAATGGAAGGTCAGGCACATAATAACATTTTTGGTGGAATTATTTCCTACTTCAGGAATCTATTATTGATTTAATATATGTATTAGGATATCTTCATAATTCCAATATGGTACAAGATACACAAACAATGTGATTATATGATGAATCATGTTATATTAAAAATGTATGATCTTATTATTGAATCCATATATATGTATATGAGATTCTTCATCCATTTCTCATTGATGGATAGATTCTTATATGTTAAATACCTATAACTAGGATCTCTAGAGTTTATTATTATATGTGGAGTTGTTTAATATTCTACGGATTGGGATGATCCATTATGGAGAATCCAACATATTCTTTTTTATAACAGGAATCAAAACCCACATAGTTTTAAAATCCCTTATAGTTTAACATCAAACAAAAAGGTCATATATAGGGGAAAATAGGCACTAGGTTTTGATACTGATCCACAAAGAGACATCCTACATGTCCTTATTATAGCCGGATTAGAGTTATCAGAGTTCAACCATTCCCTTCAGATGGGTTTTGAGATAGATTCCATTAAATTGGTGACCTATACCATGCCACTGGTTGAGGATTACACACTATGGTTTCCTTGGTTGGTGTAAATTCATGATGAAAATGATGTGATCAAGGAATCTCCATAATTCTACATAATTCATGCATAGTTTATGAAAAAATGGATCGAAATTAATGAGTCTCATTGCGTATGGGTGTGGGGAATATATGATGGGACACCCCATTGAGTGTTTATCATGGAGATCGATCCTTAGGAAGACAATCTTTGTATCCTAATTTTGTATATAATTTAAGTCATCATATTTTAGTTGAATTCTTAGTCTACTTGTTGGATGAGTAATGATGATTAACCCATGGGAGAGATTCTCCCCAAAGGATGTAATTTTAGAGACATGCTTAGTCTTATACAGAGGTTGATTCCTATTTGATCTTAGGCCTTCCAGTTGTCATCCTACATAGCCTAGTTATGTTCATAATATGAGTTCTTGTTATTCAGTTTGATTATAGATTAATTACATATGATTATCTTATATTGAGGATATATCATATTATGTCACTGATTAGGTATTACTCACGGAGGTTGACCTTATATTTTGGCTAAACAAGAAAATCAAGTCAATGGATAACTTCTTGAAATATCATGGTTTTTGGCCTGATATATTTGGTTCTATATGTAACAAGTATTATGATATTTGGAAATGAATGATAACAATCACATGATCCAGGTAAACATGTTTGGAGGATTTCAGAACACCTAGCTAAGGATGTCTGTAGATAATGGCATGATCAGATATGAAATTTCTTGAGAGTGTTGCATGAAATAGATGAATTTAATGAATGAAGTCTAATTATCTTGATAGAATTTCACATAGGATTTCACATGATCTATGTTGACACATATGAAGGATTTTTCATGATCATATATAACTTATCCTTAGAGCATCACATTATCATTGCGGGCATGTCCTGCTTCCATTACAAGAACTGAATGGCATGAATGATGGGAGACGTGAGATCTTTAAGGTGATCATGGAGGGAATTGTGAGGCCCAGTTGACACACATTGGTGTCACCACATATCATGGATTATATATCTAGAATAAATCACAATATTTGGAAGTTGAACATAGAAGTCTTCTTGAGACATGGGTGACATTCCCATAGGGAATCATGTAAATTTATTGAAATGTCTAGAATACATCTCCTGATTTAAATTGTATATCAATGATACATCGATTAATTTGAGAGACATATATTAGTTTTTTATATGATTTGGATGAATCATGTGATGTTCTTGAGGATCAAAAATATGTTTCCTCATAAGTCTCCAATAATTTTTCTTTATTCTAGTTTTTATTTCAAGTGTTCCTTAGATTTATTTAGGTTTAACTATTTTAATAATCACATGGTTTAGAAGATATGTGGATGTCCCTCATATAATCCCCATGAAGTTCATCATGTGATCATAAGTGACCATGTGAACCAACTATGCATACTTCATGATCACTTAGCTTATTCCCAAAACATTACCTTATGTGATACCTTTACCATCATAATATTGTCTAATCCTAAAAGTCTAATCTAATATTTGGGTGTTCTAGAACGTGGATCCAAATATTGTTTTGGGTGCTCATATTGTGGGGATTTATAATCCTTCCCATCAAGATTATATTCCACCTTTTGTGGTGCGTATATCAAAATTTTGTGAGGGAGTCAGTGGAGTGTTTTAATGGTAAGTGTTTCATGTAGTCTCATTGTGGATGTCACATGATTTTAGGTAACTATAGTATTATCCCATCAGAGCTCTATTTAATGGAATTTTCCCATCAAAGGGGTCTATCATAATCAGGTGAACATTATAATGGGATTTCACATAGTTGGGTAGACATTTCTAGTTACCTTCATGATATCAATATGCCTTTTGAGAGGCCTTCACTTGATATGACATTCTTTGTCTAGGATTAGTGAGACAATGTTGGAAATTCAGGGGGTATTCATGAGATCGTGTTTTATTTTTTTGGGTGGATCACCTTATCACTGGTGATCAACCTAGGCATATGAACCTATATTAATATGATCATCATATCTATCCCTCATAAGATGCTCCCAATATTTCATTTTTTATTTCACTACTTATTTCAAAAAGGTGTACTCTCTTCACAAAGTGACATGATTTTAATCAAGGAAACTCATTATCCCTATCAGTGATGTGTCACATGTCCAAAAATTCATCATGTGGTGCTGCATGAGTATTAACATGAGATAATATTTTGTTTCTCTTTGGACCTAAAGGGGAGTGTAGAACCTCTTGGAAATGTCTGAGTCCCTTCATGTGATGAGGGTGACATTCTAGTGGGAGCTTCCACAACACAGAATACATTTCATCAGGGAATCTTTGGTTTTTATTAACCACATGTTCATGTCTCATGAAGTGTTTTGACTGCAAGATTCCCCCTCTTTTTTTGTATTTCCTCATTATTTCATAATGATTTTTTGATGATTTTTTAGGTACCCACCAACTGACAAGTTGTGTGACCTAGAGGATCTCATCTCGCAACCAATAAATGATTAGTGAATGTAAAAAATGGGCACCACTGATAGAATAAACAACATGCCTTAAAATGGAAGTTGGGTCTTGTACTGTTAAGTACCACCAGTTTCCCCATAGACACATTGTCCCCACCCTAAGGCCCACCAACATTCATGAACATGTAATATAACTAATTAATGTCCCAACATTCCAAAATAAGGATTTATCTTGTTCAAATGAGTCATATCAATTAGTAATTTAACACTTTATCATTATGGGTGTGTTAGATCCCCCCCCCCTATAGCACAAAATCCATATTGTGGACCATAAATATCAACATAGGATGTTTCACCACACTTAATCCTGGTTCCATTATCTGACACATATGTAACAAATGGTCCCCAACCAGAGCAGCGACACCTCTCCTTGACATGGACATTAGATCCTGGATTCTTATGTACCATTACTTTCCCCAAAAAAACCCTATTTCCAATCTAGAGGCGCACCCACATGTCCGATCTAGGAATCTAACAAATTATTTTCCCCATATTCCCAAAAAAATTCCCCTTGTGCTTTTACATCACTCTCACACACCCTAGAAATCGTCCTAGAAGGTCACCCATACTGATCACTACTCCAAGAAAATCACTCTTCATTATGGTGTTATAATCAGTTAGGCTCTAAAAATGAATGGTTAATCTTGTTTACATGTGTTATATCATTTAGTCATTTAACCCTTTATCATTCAGGGGTGTTACATTATCTACCCTTTATTGTGGACCCTACATCCCAACTAAATATATACCAGTAAACCTAAGGCTGTGTTTATTCTCTAATACTGATGTAATAATTGAGACCCACTAATATCACATACACCCCCTCCTTAAAATGGATGTCAGGTCCTATCCCATTAGGTACCATTGATTTCCTTGTAGACACATGGTCCCCACCCTAGGTCCCACCCACATGCTTGAATATTTCATACGACCAATGATTGTCCCAATAGGGATTCACATGTTCATTCCAATGTGCATTTTCATCACTCACACACACCCGGTGAATCTTCATGGAAGAACATCCATCATAATCACTACACTGGGACAATAATGCTTAACTATGAATTTATAATTAAAAAGGTTCCAAACGAGAAATGTGCACCTAGCTAACATGAGTCGTATCATTTAGACATTTTACCCTTTATCATTATGGGGTGTTATAAAAAATTTCATTGATTCATTCACAAGAGTAAAGATTCTTTTTCAATGAGTCTCTGCATGGTATTGTAGTATGTTAAGTGTTATGCATGAAGTGTAAACAATAACCTTATGAAGGGAATGAATTCATCTTTCCGGTTGTTGGTTACACTATCCTCGTGTGTTTTCTACCTTTTCTTACAATTCATTGTGGGGAAAATCATACTCAAAAATTGGATATTTATTTCATTTTTTGACTTTCCAATGCTCATTTGGTGGGCTTCCAAGTCCATGATAGTAATAAGTCTTAGCATGAGGGCTTGATGGTTTGTTTATGATGTCCAACACAATTTAATCCATCATTATGAATATGGTTATTTATATTCCATTTTATTATCTAATATTTTTGAATATTAATTTCTATATTTCATGATCATGTGATTCTTTATATGGAATTATTTAATCCTTAATTACTACTTAAAAACAATGCTCATGTTATTGATTAAAAACATGTGTTTCAGTTGCTTAAATTTACAAACTCATTATTCCATATTTATTTATAGCATTTGTGGTACTCTAACCCTTAATATTAATATGTGTTAAACCCTTTATTATATTTTATATTCTCAAGGATATTAAAAATGTTGTATTTTGATTTTAAAGGACATGTTAAGGGTAATAATTTTATTATCAAAAAAATTCTTCATTTATTTTATATTTTGAAATTTAATATGAATTTCAAGTATGTATACAGTTTTCCTAGATGATAATATATTTAGTCCTTTAGGATTTGATACCTTGTATCTAGGGGCAATGCAATAATGTAGACGTCGGCTCCATGGTATTGATGTATTGGACCCTATAGTTGGTATCAGAGAAAGATTAGTAAAAACATTCGGTACTAGATTTGTGAAACCATATATTAGGGACCATTACTGTTTAATATTCACTGATGCTAGTTAGAGAATATCATTATAATGTTTTTTAAGGAATGTATTATTTCGTTTTTGTTAAAAATACAGCCATGTCTATATTCTAAAAATGGATTTCGTTCTAGAAAAGATGTACCTATTTGTATTTACAAGGAAAATGTTGAATTGGGATTGACCTACACATATCCCAGTGCCAGAAAATGGTAATTATGTTGCACTTGGTTTGACACACCAGGGAGATGTGGTTAATATTATTCACATATTCATTACAAATAATTATAAATGATTTTAATATAATGAAATCCCTTAAGAAAACATGTCTGTAGTTATGATATTATCTATAGAAATAATTTTCAATTTATGTTCAGTGGTTCACTATTATTGAGATAATATATTATGTTTTAAAATTTTATTATTTAATATTGGGTGTAAATTTTTTTAGAAACTGATCATAGTGTATGGAATGGAAACATTATCAATTCTTATAATCCAATGATTATGAACGACCATTTATTGGATGGTCTTATAAAAACATTTCAAAGTGAAATATTCTCCTAATAATTTTCAAAACAAGAAGCCATAATATCCACTAATTTTAAAACATAGAAATAATTCTCTATGTCTTATGGCTTCAAAGTTATGTAATAGAATATTTGGGTAGTAGAGAAAAAAATAGATAAATGGAATAAAGGGAAAAACTATTTTCCCACTTATGAAACTTATAGAAAAAATTATCACAGTATATGACTAAAAAAATGTTGTTATCTAAAAGTATTTATAAAACATACATAGTTATCACAAATACATTGGTAATTAAGAATCCCTTAATGAATAGTGATTTAATTATATGGAAATTGGGAACTATTTGAACCAATGACTAAAGCATCAGGGGAATATAACTCAACATAAGCTAAGGGATGAAGGTAAATATTATTATATTTATATTGATGATGTGTTATTTTTATTTTTCTTGGGTTTATATTCATGAATTATATTATAAGAATATTTTTACAATAATATTATTTTAATAAGAATCATGAAATGTATCTGCATTTTATTACACTAATATTTCTTAATAGATTTGAGAGAATATGTTAAATGGTACTGATGACCAAGAATGTGACTCAGTGAAAGTTAAACCTCTTAAATAAACATGATCAATGTAGGATAACCCTTAATATATTCCAAGTGTTGAGATTTTAATTAGATGTTTATGAGATAGTGTTGGTGAAAATTAAATCGGTTTGACGGTTTATGTCATATTTACATAATTTTAATACAAATATTGATTTATCAAATATATACGGCAACATGTTATTTTATATTTGGAATCATTCATATTTTCATTAATATTTTATTGTGATAAGGGTATTGACATATATATAATGCAAACCAATGCTCCACTCTGTTCTATAAAGGGGATATAATGTCGATCTAGAAACCTTCCTTAAAAAAATTTGGGATTTCATTTTAGATAGATATATTTTGGGAGGGTATTATGGTTACTATATATGGAATGGATTATGTTCAAATTTGGGTCTTATTTTGTAATGTGAGATGACCATTTTGGTTTTTATAAATATCTAGCTACATGAAACATGACTAATCATTCCAATGATTTGTTCAATGTGCTTAAAATATAAAAAATCATTTTGGGAATTCATTTCATAATGTAAGAAATGAAGTGGGAGTTAATCAAAATGAAACTAAATGATGAATTTGTTCCCATGAAATATAATTATATCATGTAACAATATTTTCATATGTTCTTAGTATAATGGGTTATTGAATTTTTTAACTCTAAGAAGATGACCATAAAACATAAAATTTCTCCCAAAACCATTAATTATGATTAACAAAAATGTCCCATGACTCATCACCCATTTCATATTTTTCAATAAATACCCTTCTTTGGATCTCCCACTTTTTTATGATCAATGATTTATATCACTCTCTATTTACCCTTGGGAATTAGTATTCACTTCCATGTTCGGGTTTTCATTTCAGACAAATGTTCTGAAACTATTAAACCAATTAATGTGTTATTTTTTATGACCATCACAATTTCTTTTCTCTATTATATGGAGGAAGTTTTATTAACTATTTTTATGAAGTGGATTTCTAAAAAATTTATTTTCAAATTTCATACCCTTGATTATCAAAATAGATATTGAATTGGGAGGATGATATTTATTTAAAGAGTAGTAATGTAACACCGTGAGATTTTAAAATAGGGGAATTGTATTTGACAGCATATTGGACATGAAAAAATAAGCATATAAGAGAATATAAAACCTCAAAACTTTTGAATATAATTATCTAAATATAAATTCAATATCTATTATTTATTGAGAAACCCGGAATGATAAGTTTAAAAGAAATATCATACTCTATTGTAATATTATTCTTCATAAAATTCCATTATTACCTCACAACTAAGATGGTGGGTATGAATAAAAATTTACAAATTCTGAAAATTATATGGTTTAAAATTCTATTGAATTAATTTTATAGATATATATTTTTTTGTAAATTATATCATAATCTCTTGGATGTAAGAGAAATTATTTATGAAAAATTGTATTTTCATATAAAGACAGCTCGGTCACATCTTCATTATGATAAAATTAGTTTTTTAAAATTTATAATATATAATTTTTTAAATGATATTACTTTTTTAAATCACTATATCAATATTATTTTAGAGTGAATATATTATATATTTTTTAAAAGTTTCCTTTTTTTGAATATTGAATAATAATATTTATTATTGAAAACAACATTTTCCATTTCATTATTTACAAAGTTATATTATATTTAATTTTTTAATGTAATATTTCTAAATAATATTATAATATATAAAAATTATTCTAGTTTAATCAATTTTATAATAAATTCCAGTATTAAGACATTCTATACTTTTGAATATTTTTTCGTTTGCAGACTCATTTTTTCATTGTGTTAACATGTATAATTTTAAAATTAATTCTATCACATTAATAACTATAATTTTTATGAATCGATTCAATATTTCTAATAATAATAATATTTTGTTATATTATAATTTAAAAATAATATTTGACAAAAATGAAATGTGACATCAGTAAAATTTAATTGTTACAATTAAGGTAAAAATGGGATTACTTGGGGTTAAACAAAAATAATAAGTCTTAAAAATACCAAGCCAACATTAAAAAATATTATTTTATGGAATTTTTTTAAACATACCGATACCTAAATAGATTATATGGTCATTTTTTTAAAAAAATAGAATAAATTTATTATTTCTGATTCTATTGGGGAAGTATCATATAATTTTCAAGAATACCCCTTTTCCAAATTATAAAATGTCACTCACTACAATAACTTATTCACACCTCCAAACTCATTTTACTCTCCATAAACTATGAAAAAATATCCCAAAAAATTGTATCAACATTTTAGATCTTCTCCTCTCCGTGAATGGACCACTATATGGTTCTTTAAAGGTATTCAAAAGGAGTTTTCTCATGATGATTGTAATTGTCTTAAAACTGATCATTAATTTTCTTTCTACTTTTCCACATTATATTATGCATTGAAACATATAATATAATAAAAAACTATCTAAAAAATACTGATATGATATTATATTGATGTAATAATATATATAGGTCGACACTTCCTTCAAATGGGAAACGAAACTGTCTAATGTGTCTGTGGTGAACTGTCGCCTCATGAACCAATGCAAATTTTTCCCGTAACCATCATTAAATAATATATGTAATTGTGAATTAAAAATATTTATATGATATTTATGAAATTATTATTCTTATTTAATTATAATATAACATATACCATCTTACTTTATATTCTTTGGGGGATACGATAACGTCACTCATTTGTACATCTGACTACTGCATGACATATCGATGTGATATGTTTTTCGATAATGTTTTATATCGAATGAAGTAAGTATAATAGTTATTTAATATATGTTATATTTATTATATAATAAAAAAATCTATGTATAATATCAAATATAACTTCTTACATTATAATTTGTTGGAAAAAATAGTGTCATTCAGGCATATTTAGAACTATTAATCCACCTGGCGATGTGAAATATTATTCATTTAATATTAACATATATGATAATAAGTATTTATTTTATGTATATAAATAATATATATTATATAATTATTATTCTTTAAATATTAATTATTATTACTTTTCATTCACTCCATCCATCGAGAAAAATGGAAACAGTGGTCATGTGTATGTACGATCGACCGTCTTCATGAATAGTGTAATAAATTTTCTATCTCTAAAATTAATTTGTTACAATAAATTAATATATAATTAATATATATGATATTTATATCTTGGTAAATGATATAATATTATTTTATCATGATAAATTTAAAATGATCTAAATTATTAAACTAAAACATACATGAATAATAAAACAATTATCACTCGAAATCATTATTTTATCAAAGAAATGTAACTTAATGTGTGATAAAAGACTATAAGTTAAATTTATATGGTTTTAAATATATTACTATATTTATTACATATATATATATATATATAATTATATTTTTTTTCAAGGAGATTTAGACACAACTGAAGTTAGTAAAACTAGAGGTTAGGGTTTCTCCTCTACCTTTTACTTATACGAGAAATATTTCATATTCCCAACGTATTTATTTTTGTGATGTATATACAACCCCTTTTGAAATTTCATAATATTAATATATTTATATTCATTATATTTTATGTTTAATTTAATTATATTTCTTATTAGGGAATTATGATTCAAATGTTACCAAAGCAGCAAGGGTTTATTTCACAATCTCATCATTATTCAGGATTACTAATGTTTGAATCTCCCTAAGGGGAAATATTTTTTATTCCTATCATAAAACAAATATTATTTTTATTATCTATTTATTCATGACATTTTTATGTATTTTATTAATTTTTCAACTTATTAGTACTAAAAATTATTGATAAGTGTTCTTAAAAAATTATTATTTCATTTATATCTTGGTTAAAAAATTCCATTTTCTTCCAAATCCATGTTTTCTAAAATGTTTTTAATTTTTTTCATCCACTCCAAATGATTTATAAAATAATTTTTAAATATTTATAAATTTCGATTTTTTTTCAGAGTAATATTCATGTCACATTCAAAACATGTCATGTTTGGATTATACCAACAATGTGAACGGAACCACTATTTTAACATATAGACATGAGTGAATTTTCCTCCATCAAGACCCGTAAATATTTTTATTCTTATTATATAAAATTTACATTTTTATTTGAAAATAAAATTATTTTCTAAATATTTGTTCATCTTCATTTTTCAAAATAATTTTCAAATTGAAATGATTATTTTTAAAATGTATTAATGACATTTTTATGATATTTATATAAATAAATTACAAAAAATCCTTTTTTATCTTGTATGAAATAGGTGTAGGATGTACTTATATCACTGTTATTTATTATTTGGATGGTTTATGATAAAGTTTTTTAATAATGTTCAATTTTATTACCATTCACCGTATTACATTTGATGGTTTATGATTTTGTTTTTCTGATTGGGTTAAGTGTTAAAATTTCATATGATAGTTGTCCTATATGAATTATGAGAAAGAATATACATCAACCAATTAATGTGAGAAATTCATTTTAATTATTATGTAATAGGTGGGGCCCATAATTACATACTCTTTTGATGAATCGGTATCTTTCATGAGTATAATTATCTTTGATATTTGGATGAGGCCTTACCCATTTCTATTAGATTTCATGGAAAGATGCAATGATGGTATGATTTAAAGGAATGAGGCATTGAAGTAATGATTAAGATTTTAGGAATTATACATTCCGTAATTATGAATATATTTATTGGTATTAAATATAATAATTTGGTGAGTTAGAATACCCATGGTTATGTTTCAACCTCAAGTGATAATTTATAAGGAATTATTAAATTATCCTTTATTAAAACCATATTACACTCAATTTATTGAATATATTTAATGTGTTTCATTTATTTACATTTCTATATTTATTATCTATTATTTATTAATATCGTTCTCTGTATACATACGCTAACTGGGTATCTGATCTCACCCATTTATTTTATTTTATTTTATTTTCCCTAAGATATATGGAAGTGTTTTGTGATTGATAGGAAAGGATACTCTATATGTAATAATAGTATTCTCTGTGGAAAATATTTTTGTAATTTATGTTTTAAAATGTATTCCTAATTTCATGTTTGTATCTGGTTAACCAGGATGAATAAAATATTTGTCCCTTATAGTTGTGATACCTTGAATCTAGTTCCAATATATTAAAGTAATCATCTACTCCAGATTACTAGGGATAGGGTCTCTAAAAGGGTAAACCATTAAATTGGTAGATCTCATATGTATACACTAATACCAAATTCCAAAATATAATCACTACATTGTTATGAAAATATTATGTCGGTTTGATTGGTTTGTCTTTGATCACCCTGATATGTCACAAACCTTCGCTAAATAATGACGTCTCCTCAAGAATTACATTGATATCCCATTTTAAAACCAATTTTTAACCTAAATGGGTTATGTAAAATTAGTTAGAATATGGAAAATTTAAATCACCTAATGAAAAATGAGAAACCATGATATGAAATCATTTATACACCACTTCATACCAAGCGACCAAAAATATTGCTTAATATTATGTATGTTCTGAGTTTCACCTGAATAGACCTCTAAGGGGGAGTGTGGAGCACCCTCAACAGCTTATCACACAACACTTCCTTGACCACTATCATTCCCTTGATGAGGATAACATGACCCCATATTAAAACAACACTTCTGGTGAAATTATTTATGATATTGAGTTATAAATGACATCATAGTCCCATCACTCAAATGATCCTCTCTCATGTTCTGAAGAAGTAGTAGTAACACCACCATGACAGATGATAAGAGACATCTACCTCTACCAAAATGTATAACTAGTTAAAGGATAGATACTCATTGTCATAATTCATCCACTATATATATAATTTCCTTCCATGAAGTTCAGACACCATACTAAATTTATTTGAACATTTTATTTACATTAAATTAAATTTATCTCTATATATACTATTGAGATATTTCTATACAACATCACAATTATTTACAAGATGTTTTATTGGAAGGAATGAAACGTAATTATTATATATGAAACAAATTAACACATTTTTAAAATGAAATAATTGGTAATAAATTAGGTAGATATGAAGAAAACTACATTTGATATTAAAAAAAGAGGTATTTATGAAAAAACTATTTTGATTCATGCAAATTTTTAACATAAAAAATTAAATTATTCATTATTTATAGATTATTAAAATTAAAATTATATATTATATATTCATTGATATACATTTTACCTCATATTATTATTTCTAGTAGGAAATAGATAACATAAATTCCGTTTGATGCAAAAACATTCAATTTTTTAAACACAGTTCTTATTTCATTTGAACAGGTATCTTAAAAATAAATAATAAATCATATAAAAATTTAATATTATAAAATTTAATAAAAAATTTAAATAATAATAATTAATATAATTTAATATTTTTAGCTTTATGTTTTCCATAATCAATTGTTACAATAGTGAAAATCATGTTACAACCGTAAGGGTTAAATGTTTTAAAAGAGGGTTTAATATAAGAGATAAGGTACAAAATATCAAAAAATTATTTCTTTATTTTTAATTTTTTAATTTAATTGAAACCTAACAATCTTATATTATAATATATTCCATTTTTAGCCACATTTCATAAGTAAAACATATATTATTTAATAATATTTCAGGTATTTGCACCTCTTCCACACACCTCACTTATAAAAGGGAAGCTTCTATCCTCTATTATTCAGGACATATTATCCCTTTATATAGGCCAATATCTACCAAAATACTATATAAAACTCATTATCTATTACCATCATGTTCACTTATTCCAATAAATCTTATACATGATGCCTTAATGTGATTCAAAAAGTACAGTACCAGAATAAGAGGTATATGATTTTGTCAATATTTTACATGTTTCTTTCTTCTTAAACCTCCTAAGAATTTAATATAATCAGGTTAAAATTATTTAATAATCTTATCACTACAAATATATTTATTTAAGGAAATTATATGGTATCAGTTTATCTCTTTCCCATCTGTTGGAAAATGTTAATGTTGTTTGTGTGTAAGTGTGGACTATGACCTCCATGAAGTGATGTGATTCATCATTCGCTTCTTACTTATATGGCAGGTGATAATGTATATTTAATGAATATATATTATATTTATAATATATATATTATTCTTGGAATGTCAATTACTATATACATTTCTAATTTTTTCCATTCAAATGAGAATACTTCACTCTTGCATAAATGTGGACTACCACCTTCACAAAGTTGTTTAAATCATATTTTACCACCACTTTGTAGGAATGGTTATAAAATTTAATATATTAAATAAATATAATACATACTTAATAATTAATATTATATAGTTTATGAAACCATGACCAATTTTTAAGGACTAAAACCATCGTGCTAAAGCATTCATGGAAAATGAACCAATTTTCACTTGCATGTTCTTTAAAATAGTGAAATTATTTATAGAAGGATAAATATAAATTGTAATGGAAGTATATATTTTATGTAAATTATATTAATGTTTAGGGTGTAGATTTATAATTAATCATTATTTATCACAATGGATATATGAACATGTATGAATCCAGATGAGGCCAGGCATATGGATTTTGATATAATCACATTTTCTTTAAATATTTTCTATGCTAAATTTGTATTGAGCGATATTATATATTTCTTATCATTTAAACCTAATAAATATTCTTCTCTTATAATCATTCCTTTAATTTTTTTAAAAAATATTATCTTTTTTATATCTTTATTACATAATGGTTTTTGAGAAAATAGTATTAAAAAACCCAACCTTATTTCCTCTTTGGTCGACAAAAGTTTAATTTCATATTCATATTTTTTATAAATATTTTCAAGAAATATATTTTAAAGGTTAAAATTATTATTTTGAGTCATTTTAAAGTAGATTTTAATTACTTTTAGAAGGAATAAATGTATGTTTTCAAGTATTTAATATATTATTTACAAATTTTTTTAAAAATGTGTGAGTCAAATAATTGTTTTCATGCTTACTGCATGAATTGATTTTCTTTCCATAATTAATATTATTTGATTTAAACATTCCATTAAAATTTTCAATGATTATTTTAAATAAAAATAATTTTATCATAATTTTTAGAATTTTGTTTTATTAATGATATCAAATAAAAAGGATACTTTTACTATATTCAAATATATTTTCCAATTCTATTTTATAAATATTTTTTTATAACAACATCCATTAAGGTTTGTTATGATTTAATAATTATATGATCTTATGATAAAATTCAATTTATTTCACTATATATATATTTAAGATGATTAAGTTTGTATTATTATAAAAAATATATTTATTTTACTTGAATTAATTACGTAAGGATGATGTCCTTATGAAAATCAGTTTTTACAAGTGTTTTTCTATGATGAAATGATGAAATGTAGTCAAAACGTGATTCCCTTCCATGCATCATTCTATGTGGATATGATGTATGTTTTTATGATTTTGGGTCACATATATGAATGGATTTTATTATGTGATTGGTGGACATAGAATTAATATCCCTCTAGTTAATAAGGTATTGATTGATATCTCGTGATATAATATGTCTTGGAATGGGGAGTGAGCCCTGTTTATTAGGGGTCAATGTCTAATATAGTATTATTGTTATAAAACCATGAATATTGAAATGTTGGAATGGGGAGTGAACACAATCCTCAATGATAGTATTTGAGTGATCCTTCACTAATGATATTATTTTCTATTCTTATACATATGAAAAAAACTTATGACATATGTTTATAATAGGTTCACATTATCATGATTTATTATTGATTCTTATGAACTCTTATAACGTACTTATTTTCCTTTGATAAAACCATATTCCATAGTTCATGATTTAATATATTTAAATTATTGGTTTTAACTTTCTTATGTTGTGGTATTTTTTAAAAAAAATTGTGTTTATGCTTACTTATGATTATTTACTCATATCTATTATGTTGTCCCTTAGTTATAATCTAATGTTACGATTTATAATTTTTTTTAATATTCCATTGGTTATGAATAATAATTTTAAGTAGTGTATGTTTTTAATGTTTAATATATGAGAATATAATTGGGGGATATAATAAATATATTTCATGAATTAATATGATTATGAATATAATTTAAAAATACACTAAAACATTATGATTCATGGGAATTTATTTTATGATTTATATCAAATGTGGATCTAAAATAATGTAATATTTTTATGTGTAAGTATTAGGATTACTTAATTGGAATCTGAGTGGAGATTAGTTAATTTTTGGTTTTTAGGATAATATAAAATTGATGAAATCCCTTTATATATGTCTATGTATATGATAAAAACCTAATGTTTTTTAAAAGGAGTGATTGTCTAGTTTCTGAGAAATTATATTTCAATATGGTTAGTTCAAAGTGGATGAAGATGTGGAAAATATTAACCTTGTGTAATAACCATATAAAATCTTTGTTGATAACTATCATGATCCTCACATAGTGTGTGATGAATGGTACTAACACTGTATACATGGATAGAAAATCCAATGTAATATTCATTGGTTCATTCACATTACATTTATAAAATATTAAGTTGAATTGGAGGATAGAAGTTGTGAAACCTTTTGATACTTATAAGATTATACCCTTTCTATAGATTCCTAAGGCTTATATCCAGGTACAATTTTACCCTTTTTTGGTTTTATATTTGTTGGGTTTCGGTTTGGGTTTTTTTGTGGGGATATTTTTTTAATTTTAAAGACAATGGTTCTATGTACGGTTGTTGCACAATAAAAAAACCATATGGTTTTCCCTAGGAAACTATGCTCTTTTTTTGCTTCCACATGAGGTGGCACATAGTTTTCCCAAACCATGTGGCATCCCTCCCTAAATTTTCCACCCTCAAATATAAGGGATTTTCATGGTGGGATAATCATTTTCCAAATTGTTCTCCCCATGAAAAGTGGTGCATGCTTAAGGAATGAGATTTGGAAAACTGTAAATCTTTGCACAAGAAATATGAGCAGGGGTTGTAAACCCCCTAAAACTGTTACAAAATTTCATCAACACCCTAGATTTTATTCCCATTCACCCCACTCATCCTAAAATATATTTCTTTACTTTGGTAGGTTCTTTATAGGAGTCCAATCCCCTTTAAATCCCTTTCTTGGAAATTCATATATCAGACCGAAAGATCAACTTCTCTACAATATATATTAGCATCCCAGTTTTATTTCCACTCTTCCGTATCTATCTATTCTTATGAAGAGGGATTATTTTTCCTCTGTTGTTTATTTTTTATTAATAAGTCTTTAATATTGCCTATTATGGATCTTGATCCCAAATTATGATCCTATATTTATTTATCATTGTGAACTAATCCCTACAACATTAAATTAAGGATTTTGTTTTAGAGAATGCTCATTTAAAATCATGAGGTGGGTGGTCTAATTTTATGTTCCCATTGTATTTATTTTAATTAAGTGCATATAATTGTGAAATTCAAATTTCAACATTAGGAAATAACATTTTAAATTGATTTAATTAATTATATCTATTGATATTGTAAAACACTTTACAGATCTCGTTGGACCCATAGATAATTTTGAGAATATACTCTCAGGAACCCATGTGGTGTGATGCTATCATTGAAATAATGATTATGAATTATACAGTGTTTATTAATGGTATTGTGAATCTGGTTCAATAATTAAATTTTGAAATTATTTGAATAATGGATTTTGTAAATTGTTGATAAATGTAATATGAATTTGGAACCCGAAGTTTAGATAATTATTGTAGACTTTTGTGGAAATGATTATTGCTCAAAATACTCCCGAGGTGAATGATTAATTCTTTATGTCCACAAGATATTTTTATTTATTTTATATGATATTATTTTTATGGGACAAGGACTCATACTCTAAATAAATATGGGGCTCTATAATGCTACTCTAGGAAAAAATGAAATTATTTGAAATTGGAAATTATATCAATAAAGGAATTCCATGAAAGAATAAATTTTGATATACCATTGGGGGATGGATCAGAATCCAAAATGATTTTATGTATGTATGTGTGGTTCTGGTGTCACCATGAATACAAGGGTTCTATGTGGTTAAATAAAGAATAATTTAATGTGAAATATGATCAATATATATTTTTTAGTTGATGCATTATAATACTACACACACTTTTACAGATCTGATATAGTTTTAGTCATATTTGGATGTAGCCTACTGATTTGAATGAACACCCTACTCAGGTTTCCTAATCGACACTGAAGTAGACTTCATGTTTATATGATGGGATAAGGGAAATAGCCAATGTTATATTGTGGAGTTTGGATTCAGGCTGGATCATGGATGAAGGGACCAGGCAAGATGTTAAGACCTTCAGGGAATTTTCCATTATGTATTTATTTGTATTTTTCATTGAAAACAAGACACTCATTTCACCATGATATATCTACTTTTTGGTTTATAGTAATTTTTCATTCACTAGAATTATCATGTGATAATGGTTTTTATTGATTATTGTATTATCAAAATTATTGTTTATTATCATCGAAATATTTTTTTTATTTCCACTATTATTATTCGTTGATAAGGAGGTTATAGTCCCACCATGATGTAAATTATACCCTCAGTGCTAGACAGTAGCCTATGGATAATAGCGAGCCTCTCAGGAGGTCATGTAACTAACCAGATCATGGAACTGATATGTGACACCCTAGACGGGACATTAAAAATTAGTATCAGAGCATAGAGGTTTTAATTTCTTTTTATTTATATTTATACATAAAAATGGTATACATGAGACTTGGATGAGTTTTTTCTTGGTCATGAAGTCCTCAATGATAATACATAACTCATATGTGTGGGAAAACACAAATACCTAAAATGGAATTATTATTCTTGATGTTTTATACTATATATAAATATAATATCACAATGGTTGAAATATCTATTGAGCGATGTTATTATTTTTATGAGGATTATCCACATGTCCCAACATTATGTAAGATTTTATTATATATTAATCAGTATAATAACTCAGTATTTCATGTTAAATGAATCATTTTAGGTATATACATAAAATTGTGTTTTGGGTGAGTTGTTAAAATGAAATGCATTTCTTTGTTTGAGTTATATAAAATAAAAATTTGTCTAATAGGAAATTGATAATTTATTATTATTTTAAATGTAGAAATATGAAATAGAAATAAATTTATATTCAATGAGAAACATTGAAATATTTATGTTTTTTAAAATTTTGTATCCCTGACCCAGGTATTGTATGGTAGAGGGAAATGTTAGAGCCACAGTTTTGGCAAGGAGGTAGTTTATGGGGGATTAATTGTTATGTATTTATGTGAATACCTATTATAAAAAAAATGTTTCAAAAATGTTTTTTATTTCCTAAGATATTTATTTGGAATGGTATATTTATTCCTCCATAATTAATATTGTTGATAAAATGATAGGAGGACGTGACTAGAAATGTTTATTTAGTAGTGGAAGTAGTGGTGCCAATGGTTTTGAGTGAAGCATCTAAATAGGATCTCCATGAAAACATTTTTCTCTTTACACAATTCATAAAAGAAAAGAAGAGTGTGTAGTGTGGAAGTTGTATTACTTTACATGTATTCACTAGTTGCAGCACCATTCTACATTCACTATAGAGTGTGGATTTGAGGAAGATGATCATTTGATTGAGTCTATCTATATGATTCTCGACCATTTATTTAATCCTTATAATAAGAGATGAAAATTGGTATCTTATATGTTTCTAGGATAAGGGAAGCATTGATGGTATGTTTAGATTCATGATGAGGAGCTTGCGAAAATGGTATGGAATGAATTGTAAGAATAGATCCTAGTTCACTTTTATGATTTTATTATAATGTAGGATATAGAAGTAGAGGTTATACAGTTGACCCCGAGGAGTATGTCCATCATGGAATATGCAAGTTTCATCACCAACTTGTAAGGATTTTTTCCACCATTATATGTAGATAAGGAAACTATGGAATAAAATTTTAAGGATGGACTTAAATTTATGATTATGTCCCAAGTTAACATCATTCATATGAAAAATCTTTCTGAGGTGGTTATTTATTCTCTCATTAATGTGGGAAACCTAGGGAAGGATTCCAGTGGATTTTATGCGGGTATTACTGGAGACCAAGAGGTACGACATTCCAGAATATCGAGGATCATTATGTTAATGTCAACTAGGTAAATAGAAAACATTGTACATGGTAGATTAGGTCACATTCATATCCAGTGTCCATAACCACCAGTGGATTATCAATCCCATGTAAGGTTCTATTACATTCAATGGTATTTCAGAAACTATTGACCTATGGGCAATGATAAAGTATCCAGTTAGAGTCAGAGTACTATGATAGGGTCTTCAATACCATATTAGATTTTCAAATGGAGTTCATCTATCAGTGGATGTTTAGGAGGTGCAAATGGTACTTTAGTTAAAAAGGGATCATATCATTATAGTGGTGTAGCTCAGGGTACTCAAACTGCAGAATTGGGAAAGAGGGGAAATACAATTTCAAGTATCTTGTTTGATGATGGGTGTGGGATGCATGATGCATTCCCCCTGGTAGTTGACCTGATTTATGACGTGTTTTCTATGTACTTCTTGGGGATTCCACCTTAGAGGGATGTTGTGTTTACAATTGAACTCATTCCTGGAGCTAAACGTATTCATATTTCACCTTACACAATTGAACGACCATAGATGAAAGAGCATAATACTCAACTAAAATATTTTATAGATATAGGATTTATCCTTCCATGTACATTAACATATGGTTTTTTGGTCTTGTTAGATAATAAGGTTGGATAGACATTGCATTTATATGTCGATTACAGGATGTTGAACCAAATAATAGTGAATAAATTGTACACTCTTCCCCATATTGATGATCACATTAAAAAGTTTAGAGGATCTTGTGTTTTTTTCCAAGATTGAATTGGGGTCAGAGTATCATCAGTTCAGAGTTAGACCGTATAATATACCATATAATGATTTTATAAGTAGGTATGCACTAATACATATTTCCCATTAATAATATCTATAAATATATTTAGATATTTTTTTTAGCGATTTAAATCTAAGTGATGTTATAGGGGGTCCCTTTAATCCGAACTAAGAAAAGTTTTGTTAAAGGACCCATTTATCTGCACTCAAAAACACTAATCAAATTGGTATTTTATCAATGCTCAAAAAGAGCGCCGATAAAATTCAAAAAATATAAAAACCATTTAAAAAAGAAATCCAAAAATTAGAGATCCCTTTTAACAATGCCTCCCTACCCCTTTTAAGAGTTCTCAAAAGACCCCCACTCACACCCACCCCTATCAACCAACCTTTAGCACCCCCCATTTCCATTTAACAACACTATCCCCCCCCCAATGAACATTCGCATGTGCATGCCTTTCCCTGGATTCGAACTCAAGACCTCTTCCCTATGCGCTGGAAACTTTACCACTCCTCCATGTTACTTTGTTCTCCATTTGATGATATATCTATTATATATATATATATATATTTATTAATATATCAAATGATATTTATATTAATCTATATATATAGTTATATTAATATATATATATATATATATATTCATATATTAATATATAGTATGTTATATATTTATTCATATATTAATATATATTAAGTTATATATTTATTCATATATTAATATATATTTGTAAGATTAGTTTTAAATACATTTATAAAATATTTTTTTGTGTGTGTTTATAAATAACTAAATAAATACATACATACATATAAAAAAAATACATACACATGTATATAAATTATATATATGTGTAAATATGAGTATAATTATTCATATTTATACATATTCATATATATTTACATTATTATATATTAATATGACTATTTATATGTCACAATATATAGATAATATATATTAGTTTTCAAAAACAGACACACAATAATATATATATATAGAGACACAAACACACACACTATATAGGTATATAAATATTCATATTTTGTTTATAAAATTAAATGGTAATTATTTTTTTGATAAGGCTTATATATTAATAAATATATTATATATATAAATATGTTTAATTAATTATTTATAAAATTAAATTGTAAGGGGTGAATACATAAAAATATGTATATATTGTTATATATTAGATTATAAAAAACAATACATTTTAAAAAATGATAAAATTTAAAAAACACTATATCATTATTAAAGTAAGACATATAAATAAATTTAGTCCCCCCAAATAAATAGAAAAAAGACCCCCCTCATATATGAGCCTAAAAATCCATTAAATGATAAAAAATCATGGTACACTGACAAAAAAACATTTTTGGAGGACTTATTGGCATTATTTAGACTCCAAAAAACCATGATTGGGTTACCCACATTCATAGAGGTGTAGATCATGTCGTAAGATTATATTTGATATGTGGTAGAGTTGAAATGGATACCCAGATCAATAGTTAAGACTGTTTGAAGTTTGAGTTATTTTTTCAACTCAATTTTCATATTTTATTTATCTATTTTATATTAAAATTATTATTAAATGACTATTATTTGATAAAAATATCAAAATTATTATTTAAATATATTTTTAAGATTATTTCATAAGCTTGTTTGTACTAAATATCTTATATATTATGTTTAAATTTCTATTTATCCTTATCTAGAACACATTTAAGTAATATATTTTGTATTTTTAATAATATCAATATATTTATATATTTATATATTAATTTATTAATATTATTTATTATTATTTTAAATATACCCTTTATCAGTGGTGGGAAAAAAAACTGATAAAGGAGGAGTCTTTATATGTGCTTTTAAAAAAGCACTGATAAAACGTCCATTATCATCTCTAAAAAAACGCTGATAAAGGTGTACATTTAATAGTACTTTTTTAGCGCTGTTAAAGGGGTGGCACTACGAAAACACGAATCTGTGTTAGTTATATCCTATTTGAGTTTTTTGTGATTTCATTCAGGCTGAAAAACACTCTGACTCCATTTATGGCCTTGATGGATAAAATCTTTCACCCATACCAATATCTATTTCTAGTTTCTTGCATGTATAAAATATTATTGTACTACAATACACAAAGAGATCATTACCAACATCTTGAAATTATCTTGAGTAAACGCAGAATGAATTTTCTATACACCAATCTATCTATGTCTCAATTCTGGATCAACCGAGTACATTTATTAGGTCACATAATCTTTGAGGAAGGTGTTTCAGCAGAATAAGAGAATGTGAAGGTAGTGGTTTATTTAGAGAAATGGAAAAATGTTTTTTATATCTATAGTATTTTGGTGTTGTGAAGTTGTTATCGAAGGATTATCTAAGAATTTTCCTATTTGGATGCACCACTTTTTTTCCTAACCAAGAACGAAATCAAATTTGGGTTGTCCAGATCATGCAAAAATACCGTCATGGAGTCAAATATGTAGATGACTACTCCATTAATATTGATTCGATCTAAGTCAATTGATAAATATACCATGATTTTTTATTGGTTCGGAATCAAACTTGGAGCATTGTTGATGTAGGTAGATCAATTCCTTATGAATGGATCACGTCAGTTGAGTCCTCATGAACATAATTATAATATATATGATCTTTTCATTCCCATGATGGATTATAACATAAATTATTGGTGGAATGACATGTTGGGAGAATATTTTATTCTGATCTTGACAGCTTGAAATACATCTTCTCACAACAATATTTGAATCTGTAACAGTAGATTTGGGTTGAGTATATGATTTCATTTGATTTTGATGTATCCTATAAAATGGGTAATGGGAAAAGTTCCGATGATTATTTGATTAGGAGGAAACATACTCAAGAAGTTTAGGAGAGTAGTTATGATTGGAATATGATGACCATTCTGGCAGATATTCATGTGGACGTTCAAGAGGGACGAGAGCATATGACTCTCACATATTTTAAATTTGAGTCCACTTATCTAAGTTAGATCAAGGAGGGGTAGTATGGGAATCTTGTGTGTCTGGATGTAATGGAAATATTTGAGGGTGGCGAGTCACCATTTGATTTTATGATAGATGATTATGATAACATCTATGTCTGGAATAATGTTTTTATTTCTATGATCATACTAGAGGATTCGATGTGTGAGTTTCAAGCATAAAAGTGGCTAGTGCACCCCTATATGACCAAAATACACCATGACATATAATAATTGTATTGGTGGATGGGCATGAATAATGAAATTAAATGTTTCATGACATGATGCTACACCATTCAATATGTGAAGTCCACACAACAATGAAAAAATGATTTATTATAGTCGTTTCCTATTCTAGAATGAATGTGGGACTATATTACTGAGGAATTCATGTTAGATCTTCCATCTATCCCTAAGATGAATGATGTTGTAGAGACCCAACCCCAGAAGAATGGATTCTATGTTTACTACCATTACATTAGATTGATTACAAGGATTCAAATCTCAAGGGACCAAATATTTTATTAGTCTTTGTCAACCATATATACACATGGGTCTTGTATTATAAATGAATACATTAATTAAAACCCATTTTTTCTATTGGTGATATCTTTATCCAATATATCATATTCTTTCATATTGTTCTTAGAACACATCATGAAATCCTAGACAATATAAGAAAATAACACTGAGCTAAAATTCTTAGTAAGTGTAAAGTAATGCAGAACTAATAGTGAATCAATGAGAATAGTTAATATATAAATATAATAACGGAATACACGTTTCATCTAATCAATAAACTAAGAAGGATGTGTGTGAAAATATGGAATGGTAAATAATCAACAAATTCATTATAAATAAATAGATAATAAATAATTAAAATATCATGGAAATAAAATGAAATAACATTCCATTTAATCAATACATTGAGAATAAAATGCATCCATATACTTTACCATGGTAAAAATAAATGGATAATAAATACTGAATAAATATGAAGGAAGTGATTCATTATTATAAGTCATCCTTGAGGCACATGATAACATATAATATCAAGACCATTCATAAGAAAATTTATATATGTGGGTAGAAACCAGTACCAACATGGAAACAAACATGAAAGGATTTTCTCCAACTACTTTTGTATTGTGAGACTATTGATGGATCAATGGGATTACATTAAATGCTCTCCAACCAATAGGGCCTGCATTAACTGGTCCCCAACCCTTAGGGATTACATTAACATTTCCACAACCTCTATAGTAAATGTCAATATCTTTCATCATTTATTGAACAACTGATTGAAATAAATAAAGTTCCTTATCAATATCTATATTAAGTTATGTATATAGATTTATCAAAATTTATTAATTTCATAAAATAATTATCAAATTAAACAACTAATGAAAAAAATGACATATGGGTTATAAAACAAACATATTCATGATAAATTATATGAAGAATCTAAGGAAATTAACGGTTCAATAATAATAAGAAATTGAATATTTAATGGGGAATAATAGGAATCAAGATAGTTAGTGTCAATAATATCCTTGGTGAATGAAATCACAAACTGTCCAAAGGAATGATAATAATGGTGTCAATAATATATATCCCATTATGTGTAAAAATAATTGGTTGTTACCATTAATGATTTAAAATACTATAAATAATATTTTTTAAAAATATTCTCGATAAAAGTATGAATTTTATTTTGGAAATCATTTTGGAAATCATTTTATTCTTATATAAAATTTAAATATATTTTCCTTGAAAATTAACCTTTTAAATTACAAAAGAACTATAAAATATACGACGGTAGGTAAATTCAGAAAGGTTATACAAGGTTAAAAGAAAATTTATTTTTAAAGGTAAATAGGTATAAAAAATGAATTGTTTTTTGGATTTGGAAGGCAAGGAAAAAGATTGTTTTGAAGATATCCAATCTTCAAAACGTTCGGTTGTTATCAGGACTAAACATCTTTTACTTGACTTAGTATGATATTCTAAAATTTCAAGTGATGCTCCTTCCTTGAGATATATTTGTCCAATATTGTCTTGTCCAGATATTATTAGGAGAGGAAACTGGGTCAGTTGGTGCCTCCCTAACATGGGTTTTAAGCTGAATTTTGATGGCTCTTGTGTTGAAGTGTTTATTTGGGGTGGTGGTGTAGTTTGTGATGGGAGTGGAAGTATTTGAATTTTTTTCTGCTTATTATGGGAAAGGCATCTCCATGCAAGTTGAAACTGAGGCTATGAATACTGGGATTATGTTGTGTGTTTAGAATAAAATTTCTATTTCTGAAATTGAAACAGATTCAAAGATTATTTTTAACTCGATGAATGGAAGGATTTAGACACCCTAGGCGATTACTTACATTGTCATAAAATGATGAAATTGGGTCTATATCAGCAAGATTCTGATGTCTCATACATGGTGTGAAGGTAATAAAGTTGTTGATTACTTTGCTTCCTTGAAGGTTGCGGACCAAGATAACAATGTTGTGTGTTTCAATAGTATTCTTCAAATTTAACCAGAAGGAGTGGGTTTGATTAGGGGAGATAAACATGGTCTCCATTATTTCAGACCACCATAAATTGTTTGTTTCTTGCCCAAAACCTTGTTTGTTTTGGGCTTTCTCCTTTTATAGTAAAATAATACAGACTGCGTGAAAAGATGATTTATTTGAAATAATTTTAAAATATAAAAGGGGAAAATTTCTTTAAAGTAAATTTTAAGTGGTCAGTAACAATTTAAAAAACCTTTTCATAAAATAGAATTTTTAGAAGAAAAATGTTTCTCTGACTAAAGATAGAAATAAACATAGGATTTATTAAAAACATTTTATAAATAATTTTCAGTGAATAATTGTGACAAAATTGTATTATACCATGAAAAGGACATTAATAATCATAGATGATAAAATGAATGATTTTTTGAAAAATGATCCAATAATTTCTACTAATGGGTTTTCATGTTTAGATAATGCCAAAAAAATGAGATTGTGAAATGAAACCTTGAAAGGATCATTATATTGATATGAAAATATTTCAATAAATTTATTATATGTGTCCAAAAAAATGAACATAAAAAAATTTGAAATAAAAAATAGGTATTAAAAAGTTATTACATACATAATCATAGAATATTCACGGCGTTGAGGATATAGTAAGTCCCAATGGAAATGATTCGGGTTATGGAATTATTTACCACTCAGTAAATCTAATCTCAAATAAACATATAAGAAAAAAATAAAATTGAAATAAAAAATGCCATTATAATGAATATTTTCATGACATAGTATACCAAAATGAAAATTATATACACAAAACAAAGTAAGTGTTGAATTTGACATTTATCTCATAAATGTAAAAAGTGAGAAAAAAATTCCATTACATTGTGTTTCTTTTCAGATGATAATCCTTAAAACAAATGTAAAATGGTTTTAAAAATGTAACAATATTATTCCATAACCATATTAATATTTATTATATCATATTTAATCTTCTTATGATATCTTATTACACCTTTTTTAGCAATATTTCGTTATTTTCTATATTTTTGGTGTTAATTGCCCTATTTCTCAGGTACGTTTTGACTTTTCAATTGTTGTTCCAATCATGGTTTCATAATATCCAGAATGAAAAAAAATATTTACATATAATATAGATAATATATATATATTTATAATTATCCAAAATGTTTGTAGATAGGAATTAAAATGAACCTTTCATAGAGACAATACATCTTATGAAGGTCTGATCACTACTTTCATTTCAATGTCATATAAAAATAATGAAAAGTAAATGATATATATTTATATATATATTATATTTAAATTATAATAATTATTTAATATATTTCACAAAGTAAAAATGAAACCATTGTTTATACATCCCACGTAATGTGTGAACTAATCACATCTCTTTGAGTAGACGGTAGTCCACACTTCCACAAATGATGTTATCATATTCCCAAAAAGTTGAAATCTTGAAGGAATGTGGTATATAAAAAATCAAGTAACATAAATAAATCATAAATATCATATATATCATAAATAAACAATGTTTCCATAATAATTACCACTATGATTGGTTGTAAAGGAAAAACAAACAATCATCATTGCTCAAGGCAGTAGTTCATCATACATGAATGGTAAACGGATTACAAGAAATAGAGGGTATGGAACCTGCCATCGGGACAAGCCTGTGCGTGCATGGGAATGCCTAGCCGAACAACCATGTGAAGGTGGAGAGTTGATCTCACGATGAAGATGCTGGGGATGAGCAGTTCCAAGTAGTTATTCTAGATTGTATGAAATGTTTGAAGCCTACAGGAAAATTAATTCCTCTAAGGCCTACAGGCCATGTAATACTTATGCCTACGAGCCTTATAAGGGTTCCACCTCACCCCTTGAATGTTAGATTATCAAAAATCAATAAAAAATGTAGGCCTTAGGGCCATTGTAGGATTGAAGTATGAGTTAGTGCAGTTTTAAGAATTAATATAAAAAAATATAAGTAAATTTATGATATTGGGGTTATTATCTAGTTATGGAAGAAAAATATTTTTGGTGTAATGTTAATAAAAAAAATTGATTGAGGAATAATGTTAACTCTTTTTTGGGTAACTCCTTTTATTTTTCCCCAAAGGACTTCCTTGGAAGGATCTATGCATAGAGGGATAATTCTAGGATTATGGGTGGGATTTTGGGTGATTATTTAATTAGAAATTTGGTTAGTAAAAGGGCTTGAGAGGTGTGAATAATTGGAATGGTTGAGTTCCTTTAATAGTTTAGGATGAGTAACATCCTTGTAACTTTTTGAAAAGATAATTTCACCAACGTTTTCACTATTAATAGAAGCCCCAATAATGGTCTAATAAATATAAAATGTATTATAGAGTTTAAATAATTCTCGAAACATATTATTGGTTTCTAACTCATTTTGTCCCTTATGTTTAATGTTTAGTACCTTGTAATACTAATTTTCTTCCTAAACAATATAATTAATTTTGATAACTTCCAAAAATATTAGTTTTTAAGATAATATGTTGACCTTACAATACAATTTATGTTATTATTATAAATATTTTATCCATTTTTAAAAAATTTAGTAATAGATGTGGTAGAAATTCATTTAAACTTTATCCCTCATGAATGATGGAAAATCAGAATTTTAAAGTAAAATGTTCAAATGATTACTATTTTTTATATTCAATTTCAAAGTATAATTATTTACAATGACATAAAATTTATTATTTATTATTTAATTTATAAAATTTTACTTCAAAACCAATTTAAAATATAATTTATTATTAATAATAACTTATATGCAAAAGAAAATTAAAATTAAAATTTATTATTTTTACTATTCATCAAAAAATGAAACCTCAAATAAAAATACCAAAAATTATTCCCAACATAATTTTCATTTTTTAATTTGAAAAATAGTGTGTATTTTTTCGTATTCAATTTACAAAAGTCCCCAAATTGTATTTTGAATAGGTTCTCCATTTAAAGGCATTAAAAGTGCCTCCCTAAAAATATAGCCCTTTATATGTAATATTGGTTTCATTATTATCATATACCTATAATATAAGTTGAGTGAATGTAAAAAATAAATGATTGAATATATAATATATATTCCATTAATATCACTCGTTAATTTTAATTAATTTTAGTCATTATTGTAAAAAAATGTTTGTGAACATAAAAACATTTTCCTTATATTCTAATGGTTTATATACTCATTTCTAATTATTTGGTAAAAAATGTATTCATATTAAATTTTTTAGACCATATATTTTCACAAGTTAGTTAATATTATTCATAATAATTAATTTGATAACTAGGATATATATTATTATAATAAATAATAATGTTTTATTAATATATTGTTTTTTGGTAAAACATGGTAATGCATGTAACACATTTCATCTATGAAAGTCGTTATTGCGTTGAAAAAAATAAAACTCATTATTAAGTTCACTAAAATATTTATAATTTAATTAATTTATCTAAAATAGTGAATATATTATAAGTTATTAATATATTATATTCCCTTACACTTTTGTTGTTGCATGTCAATCACACTTTTGAATAGAATGCTCATACTTTAGAATATTTGTTGTTATATTTTCCCAAAATTTATTAAATAGTTTCTTTATAATTTAATATCAATAATGGTAGTAAAATGGTTGATATTTTGAAATTATATTTTTTAAATATTTCATAATGAGTATAGATAGAAAAAAATTTCTTTGAAATGAGAGAATGAGAATTACAAAGGTCACATGGAAAAACACATATATATATATATATGTGTGTGTGTGTGTAGGAGAACATTAGTGGAATGTGGAGATACATACATGGAGGAAAATCATAAATTTTTATAGTTTTCAATTGATTTAATGATTCAAAAACATGTTAATGATTGATGGAAAGTTTAGGGCCTCCAATATATAATTATGTGATTATTTAAAAGACTATCGATGAAACAAAACATTAAGGTATTAGGGTAACCCTTTTATTTTAAGAATTTTTTCTAATATTGGATAATTATTTTAAATCATAAATATATAAGGAAATATAATTACTTGATATATTTATATAAACACAATTTCATCCTTATATTTTTCATTGGTCATTCAACAATTCAACCCTTACTTTAGTAAATAGATATTCAAAAAAAAATTTATGACTGAAGTAGGAAAATAAACTTTTACCACATCATTAGGATTAAATGTCTTTAAATTAATATATTACTATTTTAAAAAACTAATAAGGTTATGATATTAATCTATAAACAAAAAAATTAACACTACTGTTTCAGTATTAGTATTTATTTATTAAACTATTCAAATAAAAATAATGATATATTAACCAGGACATTTCATCAGCCATTGGTAGTCTTAAAATTTATTTTCGTCCTTCAGGCATGAGTTTATGTCATTATTCCTTGCCATAAATGTTGGGTTATCACCAAGCATACAATTTATTCATTTATAAAACAAAATTAATGTAATTTTTAAAATATAAATGTTGTATATCCATGAAATTTAATCATTAAATTTCCCTCTAAAAAGTTTTTAAATACAACCCCAATACATAAATACTTCATCTATTTATTTCCATATTGTTTTTCCTAGGTCAATAGTTCATCCTTTATAATACTACATTAACTAAAAATAAAAACCATAATGTGAGAATCAGTAATCATATTTAAAAAACCATATAATCATTTTTTCTATGTAAAAATCATGAAACATTTTATTAAATATAAGAAACCTTAGGTTCAACCTATGATATACATTCAAATCATTCATAATTTTTCTCATAGAAAATGCGAGTTATCCTATGATTATTCCAGGGGATTGTCAAACCTGGTGGGCATTAAGACACATTGTCTTGTACCAGGTTATGCTCGAGTCAGGCCCGAAAAACCTTATTGTTGTAATTACCCTGAGGTACATCATTTCTAGAACCACACCCATTTATAGTAACCAGAAATTTATGTATTTTTATGACGGCTAACATAAAATCATACATACCAAAATTCTAGGATGTTCTTATATACTTATCCAAAAATAATACATTAGTGTAATGTTCTCTATTATATGTTTTCTTAAATCTAGTTCCCATGGTTGCTACCAAAATTACATCGACACCAACTATTAAGATCCAACCCTAGAATCACTGAGTCAGTGAATACTATAATAAAAATGACATGATTATAATATATAAATTCTCAAAGGAACCAAAAGTTTAGAAGTCTTGATAAACCAAATATATACACACGTCTTGTATTACAAATAAATACACTATTTATGACATATATCTTTTTATTTTGATGGTTACACCGATCAACCTAGATTATCCTTTCATAGAATTCTTATTACACTTTATATAATCCAAAGGATATTAAAAAATAAGTATGTGATTAAATTATTAGAAAGGGTAATGTACATTAGATGCATTAATGAATCAATTAGAATAGTAAATATTTAAAGTTAATAAATGAATATAGATTCCATGTAATAAATAACTTGAGAAGGAAGTCTGTAAATAATATATAATGGTAAATAACTAAAAACATATTCTATATACATAACTGGATAATGAATAATCAATATTTCTTTTGTGATTGGAATCAAACTGGAAGGGTTTTCACCAAATAATTTCATCTCATATGACTATCAATATAGAGAGGGGATTTATTTAAATAGTCTTAAAACCATATGGCTTGTTTTAACAGATCTGCTTCCTATGGGGCATTCATTAATCAATATTTGACCCATATAATGTATGTCCAAATCATTCCACATATATCAAATAATCTGTTTAATAATTCAAATTACCTTATCAAATATCCTTATTGGGTAAAGGATATAGATTTATTAATATTTCCCTCGTAAGTCAAATAACTATCAAAGTAAACACCATATGTTAAAATGATATACAATTTTTGAAATAAACATATCTAGGATCAATGATTTGGATAATTATGGGAAATGAAATGTTTAATGAGAATAAGAAATTGAATACATAAAGGGGAATAAAAGGAACCAAGGTATATAATTTCAATACTATACTTGGTAAATGAAATCACAAACCATCTAAAGGTAGTATAATTATGGTGTCAATACAACATATCACAAGTTGTATAAAAATAATCAGCTTTTTGTGTTGAAGAAAAGAATTACTATAAAAATTCATTTTAAAAATATTCTTATTAAACATATCCTTTTTATTATGGAAAACATTATTAAAGTAATTTTATTTGAATAAGAATATCTTTGAGAATATCTTTTAATAAATTTTTCTTTAAACTTAACCTTTTAAAATTAAAAAGTAAGATACAAATATATGATGGTCTGTAAATTAGTACATGACAACCAAGGTAAAAACACATTCCATTTTCTAGGAAAAGAGGTTAGAGAAGATACTTGTTCATAAAGAAATAAGAGGATTCCTTTGAAAAAAAATTGAAACCAAAAAGGGTAAAATTTTATTTAATAATTCATTTTTGAATGGTCAAAACCAATTTAGAAAACATTTTCATAGAAGAAAATACCCTCTCCAACTAAGGAGAGTAATGAAGTCTTGTTTTCTTAAAAACATTTATAATACATTTTGAATACCAAAGAGTTAAAAATTTGTATTAAAATATGTAAAATTTAATATATAATAATATTATATGAAAATTAAATGGTTTAATTATAAATTATCTAATAATTTACTCTAATGGAAATTCATGTGTAAACAACCTCGAACAAAATGAAATTATGATGTAAACCCTTGGAAATGACATAACGTTGATCTAAGAGTAAATAAATAAAAATATTATTCGTGTTAATCATAATTAAATATAAAAAAAGAGGAAATAAAAAACATATTTTAAAAAAAATTACACACATAATCTTAAAATATTAACAACAACGAGTAATACAACCCAATAAAAAGGAATTGGGTTTTGATATTCCTTACAACTTTGTAACTTTTAACTCAAATCCAATTAGAAAAAATAATTCAAATTTAAACTCAAAATTCAATGAATAAAAAATTATTCATGATATAATATACCAAAATGAGAATTAGATACTCCACACAAAATATGTAAGTGGTAAATAAGGAATTTACCTCATAGATGTAAAAAATGAGAAGAAAATCTCATACCATGCATACAATTTTAGTTAAACATCCATTAACCTCTTGTATAATAGTTTTAAAAAAGTTAATAACATTATAAATAACCATATTAATATTTATGATTTCATATATGGTCATTTTATATTATCTTACTACTCATGTGATGGTATTCCATCATTATGTTCACTAATTAATGTGTTGATTCCCTAGTTTCTAAAGTATGTCTTGACTTGTTAATTATTCTTCCTATCGTGGTTTCATAATATTCATAATATAATCTAGGATATAAATATGATAAATATTAATTATATATTTATTTATAATAATCTACAATGTTGGGAGATATTAAATGAAATGCACCATTCATAGATACGGTAGGTCATAAATACGTATTAATGCAACATTCATTTTTTTCCATATTTAAAGGAATAAAATGTAAATTCTATATATGTATATATGTATTATAATTATAGTATCATATTTATTTCATATATTTCATATATTTTTTATAAAATATTCTTTTATGCATTCCATGTATAGTGTGAGCTAATCAAATCACTTTGAGGAGGCGGTGGTCAACAATTCCTCAAATGATGTTATCTAACTCCCACCAAATTGATAGACTGAAGGTATTTTCTATATAAAAATTACATAATAATAAATAAATAATAAATATTATATAAATCATATATAAATAACGTGTCTATCATAATTCCCATAATGAGTGGAGGTAATATAAAAAACAAACCATCATCGTTTCGCAAGGATGTTGTTCGCCATACATGATTGGTATGTTTGTTACCCATTTGATGGAAGATTGTCTAATTGTTGATATGAACCATAATATAACAACTTATAATTATATTTAAAATACTTATGTTTTTATTAAATCATTTATTAAGAATATTTTATTGGGTGTATAATGTAAATAATAGAAAAGATCTTGAGAAATAACGTTACCTCTTCTTTGGGTAACTCCTTTTGGTTTGCACCATTGTTCTTCCATGGATGGATTTTTTACAATAAGTAGGATTCTATAATTATAATATGTACTTAGGGAGATTATTTGAGTAATATTTGGGAAATCCAATGGAATTTATAGGTGTGAATTAGTGGAAGGTTTGTTTCTTTTTATAGTTGGGGAGGAGTGGTATTCATATAAAATTTTGAAAATGGAATTCCCCCTACATTTTTCCTTTGAAAAGAGGATATAATAATTATATGAGATATATCCATGGTAGGATATAATATATATATTTCAATAAATGTTTTGAAAAACATTGTTGGTAATTTTGGCCCTATATGATTAAGGATAAGTCTATTGTTAAGCTAGTTTCCCTCTGAATCACTATAATTAATTTTAATTACTTCCACTGTTATTTTTTATCAAAAAAATTAGTTTACCATATTATAAATTACATTTAATTTAGATTCCAAATGAGAATATATTTTTCCAAATTCCAATCACATAAGTGGTGGAAATTAATTTAAATTTAATTCCATAGATGGGTCGACTAAGATAGTTTTTAAAGTAAAGTTTTCCAATCATTGTTATGTTTTTATAATCAATTGAAAAATGAAATTAATTCCATTTACATAAATTGGATTATTTTTAGTATAATGGATATTCTGATACTTAAAACCAATTTATAAAATTATTTTTTCATTAAAATAAATTATATGAGAAAGTAGTTTTGAATTAAGATTAATTATTTTTCAATATTCATTAAAAATTGAATCCTCACATAAAAATTACAAAAATATAGACTAAAATAATATTTAGGTTTTTATTTAAGAAATTATGTTTATTTTTTATATTAAATTTAATTTTTTTTGATAAATTCTATTTTAAATGTGTTCTACATTAAATTGCAAAAAAGTAGCTTTATAAATATATAGCTATTATGTGCGTTACTAGGTTTATTCTTTTCTTAATCCTACACAATACATTGGATGAATTTAAAAAATATTTGATTGAATATAATATATTTTATATATATTGAATTTATATCACTCGCTAATTTTAATTAATGTAATTTATTAAGATAAAACAACCTTGTGTGCATGAAAATATTTCTTTTATATTCAACAGGTTTTTATATCAATTTTTAATTAATTGATAACCAATGAATTCATATTATATTTTATAGACCACATATTTTCATAAGTTTGATAATAATTTTTAAAAAAAATTAATTTAGTGTCTATATTTTTGCATATTATATTAAGTAATATAGTTTTATTAATGTATTTCTGTTTGGTAAAGCACTGTCTTGCATGTATCTCAAGTCATCGAAGAATGTCATTATTGCGGGCGACCCAAGCTAACTGATTATTTAATTCATTGCATTCTATATCATATAATTAATTTACCAAAAATATTAAATATATTATAATTTATTGGGATGTTATATTCCCATATATACTTGGTGTTGCATGTCATACACTCTATTGAATACAATGTTCATAATCTAGAATTTCAAGGTATTACAGATGATATATGGGTGATTGTGGGTGGATTGATGAAAGTAGGATATTTGAAACTTATTCAGGATAATTTAATATTGTACATTTTTGGGGACATGTACAATCCAGAGATAGTTCATTTTCATGGGGGTTTATGGATTATTGTTTTAGATAATTATTTTCACGTTACTTTATGCTTCTAGAAAGGATTGCAGATGGTGTTGTGTACCCAGGTATTTCTGAGTATGTATTTCCACCTTTTGACATAATAGAAGTCACAATGTACTATTATAGTTCTATAGGATATTATATAATCATGTGTTCTGAATTTTTGTTGGACATTGGGGAATCAATTAGCACTCACTTAGTTCTCTTATATCAACCACAATTAGAAGACTATTCATATAGAAACATACGGGTCACTTTATTGTACGACGTGCAGATCACCTCTATGTTGAATTGAGGTGGGTGAGTTTAAGCTTTTGCGACTGAGTCTCATGCATGAGACATGAAAAAAGGTCATTTAAACTTGGAAACATATGGTTATGGCATAATGTAGGATGAATTCATATGTTGATCTACATTGACGAAACCCTTGAGTTTATAGTGGTTGATCAGGTATTCGTTTGGGTGTCACCAATTTTGGATCACCATAAGATTTAGAGCAAGGGAATGTTAGTGATTAGGATTGTTAGACCATTGGAGGTTCTGGAGATGATTGGGCTGGTGAAATTCTGATTGGCTATTCCACATTTTTATTGTGATATTAAAGATTCTTTTCATGTGACACAACATTAGTAGTATCACCAAAAACCTTCTCATGCTAGTTAGATTGATGATGTTGAGCTTAAGGTTGTTGCATCCATTGAGAATAATGTGATTCATGTTATCAATCATAGCGAGTATGTGTCAGGGGAAAATAATGTTCTGATAGTTCGAGTGCTCAAGAAACAAGGCCTTGTTCAGACAGAAACATGGGAGAGGGAAGAAGATATATGAGCTCTGTGGATTGACCTTTGTACCATGTATTTCTAGAAATTAAATGGATTATAGCTTCAGTATGAGCTATTATAGGGTGGGGATATTGTAAGATATCAACTATTTTTTAGATGCCTCATGTTTTTTCATGTACAATTTTACCCTCTTTTTGGTTATACCATGGATGGGATCTTGTTTGAGTATTTTAGGTGAAATTATGGAAACTTGGAAGCACATGGGACTATTCATGGTTGGAAAATGGTTAGGGAAAACTGTGTGGTATTCCCCAAAAAACTGTATACACTTTTGTTGGAGCCATAGAAGCTGGAACATGGATTTTCCAAATTGTCTGGCTCACACCCCAGACTGTACACCTTAAAAAAGAATGGATTTTCAGGGTCGGTGAATCGTTTTTCAAGCTGTGCACTACTAAGGAGAAACTGTGAAATTCATTCTTGTCTATTCATCGGGTCAAAATCATAGATATGAGTAGGATTTTTGGAAAATGAAATGAATAGCATAAAAGGGTGTATCTAACCCATTGATGATGAACTTTAAGTTTCCATGGTGTTGGTTACATAATTTTTTTGGATACATTTCTAGAATGTTGGAAATCTCATTGTCATGGGTTTAGCCAATGAGTTGAGCAAGGAATGCATTGTAGAGGACCGAATTCCCACTATTATTGCATATCTCATTGTGAGGAATGACTTATGATTTTTTTCAAGGTGTGAATTTATGAAAAAAAATTCAGAAATTGTTTTTAAGTGGAAGATTTTGAAAACAAGATATTTGGTTTAGTTTGAAAATGGTTGGATTTTCAAAAAGCATGTTGAATGTTTTTAAAAAATGGGTGTACATGGAAAAAGTTTGTTTTGGAAAACAATGTTGTAATAGATGATGTGATAGAATCTTAAATACTAAGACATCAGTTTCTAGAGAGTGAGATTGACAGAGGTTGTTGTTTGTTTATAAATGGAACTAGGTAAGAATCGTAGAGACCAACCGGAATTGGCTGATGAGAACATGGTTTCACCTGAGACCTTGGTGAACCAACAGTTAGTCTAGAGCATAGTGCAAACTTTCCAGATTTTGGGAAGTGTGAATAGAGAGGAAGAGCCAAAGCATGTGGGTTAAGAATACCGGTCTCAAAAGTAGGATCCACCCATCTTTTATGGTGTTTCGGAATCAGAATGTATATAAGCGTGGATGTCCAGAATGAATAGAATTTTCGAATTCTTAGGGATACCGGTAGAGTTTAATGTAAAGATAGAAACGTATAAGCTAGAGGATATTTCTCTTCAATGGTGGGAGTTGGTTGTCCAAGAGGGAACAGACTAGGGTATGTCATGGGAAGGCTTTGAGGAATTGTTTAATAAACAATTCTACCCACATACATTCAAAATTCAGCGCACAACAAATTTCTTCAGTCTGAAGAAAGAGCATATGTATATGATGGAGTATGCAACTAATTTTATGAGCATAGTGGGGTTTGCGCCCATGGTGGTGGGTAGCACGTCGTTGAAGGAATGGATCTTCAAAGCGGATATATGGCATGAGATCAGTTCCAAAATAGCAGTGATGTGTATCAGTGATTACACAGAGATGGTGAATTGAGCATCAGTAGCTAAGCGGGATTTGTTGGGAGCTCTGGGCGGAGGAAGCGTGGTGGTACCCATGGGGAATAGTTAGAACTCTAACACTAGGTTCATGCAGATGAGGAACACTTATTCCCAGGGTAAGAACTCTATTAATGAATGTTTGGTTGAGTTGCTGGGTTTGATGGTAGAAATGATGCCTTCCTGTTTTGAAACATCAAACCCCTCGAGGTCGAAGAGAGTGTCGAGCCCTCTTGTGTAGAGCATGTGGTATCGTTGTGGGAGAGGTTGAGCTAATGTGGAATTTATCAATGCTTTAGATAGATGGGTGTGATGTAATCTGGGGATTGGATTGGCTGGTGGTTTTTAAGGTCCACATCAACTATAAAGCACGAACAATGGATTTTACGACACACAATGGCGTTACACGTCTCTTTAGTGAATAGAGGCATCAAAGGCAGAGTGAAACATGTTTTTTGGAACTACCATTGGGCACATTATCATATCAGTTGGTGGTTTTGTCATTGGAATCAGCAAAGGGTGTTGAGAAGAGTGTTCTTCCGGCTATGGTGGATCAGTTCATGGATGTTTTTTTTCGGAATAATTCTCCAGGTTACCTCACACAAGAGAAGTGTAGTTTACGATCGATCTCCTTCTAGGGACCAGTCCTATCTCACTTCCATCTTAACAAATGGCACCTACTGAATTGTGGGAATTGAATGTCTAGTTGGGAGAGTTAGAAAACAAAGGGTTTATCCTGCATAGCATGTCTCCATTGGAAGTGCTAGTGTTGTTGTAAAAAAGGCAGATGGAACTTTGTGGATCAACATCAAATATCATAAACTTAACCAAGATACGATAAATAATAGATATCCACTTCCACACATTGATGATGTATTCGATCAATTAAAGGGAGCTCAGTGGATCTCCAAGATTGACTTACAATCAGGATATCACCAATTGCATGTTCGGCAGGAGTGTATTCCTAAGACAACTTTCAGAAGTAGATATGCCCATTATTAATATGTAGTCATGCCTTTCGGTCTAACAAATGCACCCGCAGTCTTCATGGAATTGATGAATAAGATATTTCAACAATATATGGATTCTTCTATTGTGGTGTTTGTGGAATACATTTTGGTCTATTCAAAGACAAGGGCTGATCATGGGGGTCACCTAGAAACAGTGTTACAAATCTTGAGAGATCATCGCTTGTATGCGAAATTGTCAATTTTTGACTTTTGGATATAGGAAAGAATGTGTTTGTGCTTGGACAAGAAAGAATGTTCCATTCCATTGGAATAAACAATGTCAGTAGTGTTTCGATGAGCTAAAGGGTTTCCTTGCATCAGCTCCAATATTGGTTTTTCCAGAACCAAGAAAAGGGTATGTGGTTTATTTTGATGCATCGACATTAGGGGTGGGGTGCGTTCTCATGCAATGAAATCATGTGGTTGCGTATAGATCATGGAAGTTGAGGGTTCATGAGAATAACTACCCAACTCATTATTTGGAATTGGTAGCAGTGGTACAATTCTTTGAAAGTGTGGTGTCATTATCTCTTTAGTGAGAAATTCATTGTAAATATGGATCATAAGAGCCTTAAGCACCTTTTCTCACAAAGGGATTTGAGCTTGAGGAAAAGGAGATTAATAGAATATCTCTAGATGTTTGATTTTGACCTGATATACATACCAGGTAATGGAAATTCAGTGGCAGATGCATTAAGTAGAAAATCATATGCTCATGTGGTGAAACATGCATCAGACCAGTGACAATTGATGTTATTTATAACTGATATGTGGTTAGAATTTGAGGACAAGAGCGATGGAGCGGTGTTCTTTTCAGATTTTTTGATTCCTGACATGGTTGGCCTAGTTAAAGAGGCAGATATATCTGATTGTGAGTGTGGGATAATGAGGTCAAAACACAATGGTTGTGAGACCAGTGAGGGTTAACAACTGAATAGAGATACAATTTTTTGTTCTCAGAATCATATGGTTATACCAGTTGCTTTTCAAGAGGATCTTGTCAGGTTGTATCATCATTTAAGGTGGGTTGTTCATCCTAGAATTTATAATATGTATAAAGTGTTGAAAGCACAGTTCTGGTGGTCTGGTACGAAGAGAAGAGTGACTGAGTTTGTTCCAAGATGCTTGACTTGCCAGCAGGTCAAGGTAGAGCATTAGAGGCCAGCAGGAATGTTTTAGTATTTACCAATCCCTGTTTGGAAATGGGAGAAAATTGCGACGGATTTTGTCATAGGTCACCCAAGAAAGGTCAGAAATCATGATGCCATTTGGGTAATAGTGGATCGGCTAACGAAGTCGAACCATTTCATTCTAATTCAAGAATCTCATACGGTGGAGGATCTGTCCAAAATCTACATCAAGGAGGTGGTAAAGAGGCTTGGTGTTCCTGTTTCGACCGTATCTGATAGTGATCTGAGGTTTACATCTCTTTTATGGAAATCCTTACACCAGGCCCCTAGAACACAGTTGACTATGGGCACGGTGCATCACCCTCAGATGGATGGTCAATCCGAGATGACGATACAAACATTGGAAAATATGTTGCGGGCTTGTGTCCCAGATTTTGATTGCTCGTGGGAGGAGCACTTGTAGTTGGTTAGTTCTCGTACAATAACAGTTATCATGAATTTATACATATGGTTCTGTTTGAAGCATTGTATGGGTGGTCATGTCATTCTCCACTATGCTAGGTGGAAACGGGTGAATCCTCGGTAGTTGGACCGATCCCTTTCCAGGAGACTATGTAGGATATCATGTTAATTCAGAAGATAATGGAGACCGCTCAGAGTCGTGAGAAATCTTTTGTGGATCATCGTTGATGGCTGCTATCGTTTGAGGTGGGTGATCATGTTTTCATGAGGATCTCTCCTAGGTTGGGACATCATTGGTTTGGGAAATAGATAAAGTTATCTTTGAGGTATTTTGGACCTTTTTAGATTCTTGAGAGGTTTCATGAGGTGGCTTATTAGTTTTAATTTCCACCATGGTTTAGTTTGGTGTATAATGTGTTCCATGTATCTCAGTTGAAAAAGTATCAGCCTGATCCTGAACGTGTTATCAGATGGGATCACATTGACCTAGAGCTAGATGCTTCGTTCCTACATATCCTGGTATGGATTGTGGATACGCAACAGTTAGTATTGCCTAGAAAAAGAATCGGTATAGTCCAGGTTTTATGGTATCTTGGTGAGATTCAGGAAGAGACTTGGGAACTTGAAAATGAAATGAAAGAGCTGTGGCCAGACCTCTTTTAGTTTGGTGAAGGTTTTCTACTTTCCAAGGGTGGAAAGACCAATGGTGGGGAGAATATAATACCCCCGGGTTCTAGTATGTAACCCTTAAATAATGATTTTAATGGTTATAAAGGTTAATGGTGATGAATGGGAGAGTCGGGAGAACTTTGAATCATGTTTTGAGGCAAAGGGGAAGTCACGTGGACGGTGCACGATATGTCTAAACCGTGCGGAAAAACTGTGCATAGTTGGTCTTGGAGCCAGTAGCTTCTACATGGAAGGAACACAGTTTTCCTAATAGTGTGGCCAAACCATTCATAGAGGCTGTGCCGAGGTAGTGGCTAACACACCATTAGCGTACAATTTTTCTAACCATTTGACAAATCTGTGCAGGCACTTAAATGAGATCCTTAAAAAGTGGATCTCACTCATTTTTGCCTCTAAATGTCTTGTTTTTTCCATCTAAGATACCATAACACGGGATATTTCTTCTCCTAAGGTCAAGAGGGTTCTCCCATCGTTCCAGAGGCGATTCGAAGGCTTCTCTTGGCCAATCGATGACGAATTGATTAGTTATGTAGACGTTCTTCATTGTTCTTGTATGGTTTCTTCGATATACATAGATATACTTCTCCTCTTCTCCCGGTTTATTAGATATACGCCTATTATGGGTAGGTCTAGGTGTGTGGATTCCAAATATGTTATGATTTGGTCTTGGTCTTACTAGGTGATGAGATCTAAGGCAAGTTTTTGGAGAATTGACCAGGTTTTCTTGAACGTTCTTCAGTCGTTGTGGTTTTAATCAAAACATTTGAGGTAAGAGGCTTCAATCTCAACTCCTATTGTTAGAATTAATTATCTTAAATTCAAATTGGTTTATTTGAATGTAATTTATTGTGAAAAGTAGGGAATAAATCTTCTTAAGTGTTGATTTATGGTTTTAATGAAATTGTGTAATCTGGGTGATTTGTTGTGTAATGTGATTTGGCTTCTTGAATTTTAAATGATGATTTTGAATTTCTGATTTACTACAACTGCAAATGGTTGATGAAAAATAGGTTTTCAATACTAGGGGTGTTTTATTGAAAAAGTTTGGTATTGAAATGACTGTGATGGTATTGGTTTTCAATAAAATGGAGTTTTATTGAAGTGGTTTGGAATGGAAATGGTTTGGAATTTAAATGGTTTTTATGGAAATGGTTTTAAATAAAAAGCTATTTTATTGAAAGGGTTGTTTTGGCATGAGTTTTGGGAATATGTGGTGTGTGTTCATGTTTCATGTATGAGGTTTGGCTGAAAAATGACCTTGAGCTCGGTGCCAAATGTTTAATGGTACATGGTAACTATATGTACGAGGCATGGTGAAATATGACATGTGATCGGTGCCAAATGGGTAATGGCACATGGGAAACAATTACCTTTTGAAGACTTCGTAGATCGATGAGAAACCACTCATGAGTATGGAACTGTCATAACATAGCATGCATGGTTGGTTTCATGGGATTGTGATATGGTTGGGTATTCCAAAAAGGGGATATTCTGAAATTGTGGGGTATGCTAAAAATAGGATATTGTGAAATGGGTCTAAATCTTGTGTAGTTATTTTTTTGGAAAAATAACATGTTGGAAAACTTGGTTTCAATTCCACTTGTATGATTTTGTTATAAATTGTATGGAAACTTTTTTATATTTTGTTATAAACTATTTTTGAGAAATTGTTTTATATAAACGGTATTATATAATTGTGTATAACTTTTCTATCCTAGTGGCATGAGTAGGGAAGTCATTGGAGAAAACCTACTGATTTTTATACACACCCCTTCTTTTGTACTTTGGTGCTTTTGTAGATGCTATTTTATAGGACAAGGGAAAATGTAATGTTTCGCATATGTTTAGCACTACCTTATGATGTTTGGGATTTTTGGTGATTGTGGAGCTTGGAGCTTGTGAATCATGGAGTCTTGTGGTCATTTTTAGTGTCTTGTATCATTTATCCATAGTGTAATTGATACTTGGTTATTATTCCTCTATTGCATACTTCGATATGGTTATGAGATTATTGATTTTTGGTTGACTTTCATTCATTCATGCATCATATAGTGAATGTTTGGTTATGGTTGGTTGGATTATTAGTTTATTTATTAAATGGTAAGTCATCCCCCACATGTATCTGAAACCCTTCGGCATTTTTTTTCCAGCCTTTGGCATCTTGGGGATTTCGCTTAAGGCCTAGTAATGACTCGTTGTACTCTCAAGCCAATAAGAATTGGTGGGTCATTACAGTGAACCTATGAATAGGGGATCAAAATTTAGTGGCACAGATTGTTATATTGTACCCCTCCACCAACAAAACTATGTGTGCACATTTTAAACCACATGAAAATATTATTAAAATTCCCACCCCTGTTATTATTCCAATTCAACCCCACACCACCTATAATATATTACTTCATTTTTGGTGTTCCTAGCATAGATTTCCAGGCTCTTATGACCTCTTTATTTTTCTAATAACAAATTGAATGGTTGACTCCTATATGGTTTGTACAATTTTCCCCATTTAATTTATAATCTCTTTCATCATTATTTATAAGTTGAGAAGGTTTTTTTTCTCTATTTCTAGGGGTTTAGAACTAGTTATTTATAATTGTGTTTCATTGGATCATAGCCCCACATTTTGGTAACAGATCCCCTCTTTAATTGTGAATTAGACCATTCCACATCAAATAGAAGATTTGTTTTGTGAATGATCATCAATGATTTTGATTTAAGTTGTATAATTTTTAATTCCCATATTATTGATTATAGTTATGTTTATGTAATTATGCAATTACAATTTCAAAATTGAGAAATTTAATTTTATATTAATTTAAATAATATATTCCCTAGAAATTATGAAACCCTTCATGGTTCTTGTTGGAACTGCTAATTATTTTGTGACCAGACATGAGGGAATCCCATGGGATTTTCTGATATAATTGAAATGAGGATTCATAATTATGCATTGATGGTAAATGGGATTGTTAATATAGTTGGTAATGTAAATTAGAAAATTGGATGAATAATGGACTAAGGAAATGATTAAAAATGGGGTAAGAACGTGAAGTCATGATTTTTGGAAATTATTTCTGAGTTATTGGAAAATAAAACTACTCCAAAATCCAATGGGATCCTAGATATTTGGACTAATGATCAAAGATAATTATATTAATTTAATGTGATCAATGTGTTTTGGGTCATGGGATATTTCTCTAATGATCCACATTGTACTAAACTGCTTGTCTTGGCCCCCAATGTACTTATATGAAATTGGAAAGTAAATCGATAATTATAACCCCTGAAATAATGAAATGTCATATAACTTTTGTGGATAGTTCAAACACTGGAAGGGATTGACGGTTGTATGAATGGTTTGGGTGTCACCGTGAACCTGGGGTCCTATCTGGTTAATTAAAGAATAATTTAATGTGAAAACTAGTAACATTATCTTTTATACATTATTTTTCAAAAAACTAAATACAATTCTATAGAAAATGTCTTATTTTATTCGCCTTTAGTGGTTGACTACATAGTTGTACTCACACCATACATGGGAAACCTGATTGGTAACTGAATAGATTTAATGATAGTATGATAAGAAAAGGGAAATAACCCTATGTTAAATTGACGATTTAGGATTCATGATAAAAAATGGATGAGGGAAATGGACATGATGACGAGACACGATTAAGATTTGTAAGAGTGTCATTATTTTGGTTTTTGTTTAGACAGTTGACATTAATTATGTAAATACTTATGTACTTCTTTGTTTTACAGTCGTTTGTCAATGTTTTAGGATTTTTTAGTGATATTGGTCATTATTTATATTTTAATTATCCATGTTATTGTTTATTATTATTTGGATATAGTTTATTGAGTTTATCTATATTGAAACTATTATAATTAGGTTATAGTCTCCCCATATTAAATATTAGACCCTCGTTGCATGTTAGTAGCCTCTAGTGTACAGAGAGGAATACTTGACATCATGGAACAGACTATATGAGGGAACCTGTATGTGGAACCGGGGTCGAGATGTTAAAATAATCCATATTGATATATTATTAAAATAATGTTTCATTGGATAAAATCATCAATCATAAATTAAAAAATCATATGATTGGTTTTCATTATCATGTGATTATTTACACTCATTTTTGATGTTTGATACTCAGACATTTTATTTTGTTTTAGTTAATTAATGCAACCAAGAAGAATGATTTGGACAAGAAATATGAAAACCCGTGAAACTACTTTCCTCATGAGAATACAAGTAAATTGTGGGTTAGAATATAAAACCTTATGATTATACTTAATAAACTATCATGAATTATTATTTAAAACAGGATTTTTAGTGAGTTTCCAAAATAAAAAAATATGAAAAAAATGTAATCTCCATAATTTTTAAGAAATAAATACCGTGAATGTAATAATTTTAAACATCCTTAATGTTATGTATATTAGAAAGAGAATGATGGAAGAGAACAAACCTCATTTAATGATGATTTTCAGTAAGGGAAGAAATTTATGGCAGGGAGTGAGGGTAATATGACCGCCCCCACAAGAAGAACGCAGTAGAAACACTACTCGTCGATGCCAAGGTTGATGTCTACAAGATCTTCATTGAACAATGGTAAAGGGATTAATTCTTCTAAGGAGTTTCTTAAATTGGAGAAATTAAATCTCAGACATAATTATGTGAAGATTATGATGAAATATGAAAGTTTGGAATGGGAGTCGGCAACCACAGATGAGGCATTTGATCATGGATCTGGCGACGGGTATGGTTTCTAACTTTTAATTATATTCTCTTGTTTTCAATGCTTGCCCGCTGAAAGATTCCTTGATTTTAATAAATGGTCAGGGACTTTGTCTCTGGCTGAGATTTTATGGTATATTAGATGAATCACTCCAAAGGGTTATCAAAGGAAAAATAAGATGATTTATTTTTGGAAAATGTGGGAATATAGAAGAAAATTATAGTGTAAAAATGATAATTTCAGTAGTGGGAAATAATTTACCTATTAAGGTACCATGAATAATTCAATATTATATATGTGGGGAATGTCAAAATTATCAAAGTCAATTACCAAATACAAGGGAAAATTCAATGACCAAGGAAGGGTCAATGATATGTCAATCATTGAAGTGGGTCATGATAATTAAAGAAGAAATACACACAACAAAAGTGCTTGGGTTTTCATGTTCATGTTGCTAAAAATTTTCCCTATTAAAATTTTATTATTCTTCCTTCAATGAAATCTAATGTGATTTTGAGAATTGATAAGAAATTTCTATAGAGATTCCATTTTAAATTTCAAGAAAAATTAACTCAATTTAGATATTCTGAAATAACCTTTGATCATATTTCTATTCATGGATGATTGTGAACATTGAATGGAAATTACATTTATTTTATGGATCTTGTAACCTATTCATGAGGTATATTTATATCAAGTGTTTGAAGAAAAAATCAAATGTGATGATATGCATCATGTTTCAGAAGTTAAATATTTTATTTCTTGAATACATTCCTAGTCTTACTCTAAATCATCAATTCATTTTTTAGTATAACTTATACCTGGTGGTATGACAATTTCATATACTCCTTATAGTGTAAGTGCTCGATGCACCCTGAGAGGGGTGGGGTGAATGAGGGAGTCAAATTTTTTTTAATGTGATGGATCTTGTTCTCATGGTAGTAGGAACTCATTAATACTTTATGATTTTTATGATCCACATTCAAATATTCACATATAAAGTGACACCAAATAACGTTTACTCGGTTCACCACTAAGGGATACGTCCAAAGAGTATACACTGATAGTGTGTTGGTCATACCAAATATCCAATAATTTTCACTAGAGGTGGAAGACAACAGTTCATTCAGTGTCACTCTATACCAAGAAAACTATCTTTACAAGATATCATGGATATCTCACGATGTCCCTCTAAACACTTCCATTGACTCCCCATTTCTCACTACACTGAGAGACGTAAAACTCCTTTTATTGACTTGATGGTCACTTTAATGGATTTAGATTAAATTATTTATCTATAACTTAGCACGAGACTATGATTGCTTTATGGACATAGGTTGATGAACTTTGGATTCCATGTTCACATTAAACTGGTATACAATAATGCCTTTTACGAATCACCATTGTGAAGCACACTACTTAGCAAAGCACACCCTTTTTTCACAGAATACACTACCTTTGAAAAGCACCTCTACCATCACAGAATACTCCTCCTTAGTGAGGCACCTATGCCTCCATGAAAAAACCTTCCTTCATGATTCTCCCATGACATTGTAGAAAACTATCTTTTTCAATCTCAATAAGTCAACTTGGAATACGCCATCATCAAGAAGAACCCTATAAAAAAATAATTGACCATTAGTCAGGAATTATATCCTTTTTGAGATGCTCAATCCCATATAGAAAGTCAATTTTGCAAATAGAAATCATGCAGCATTTCTATATATAAAAAATCTAAGAGACTCACATTTTCTATAAAATTCTTCCATCCCAAATTAATAGGGGTGTCTTCATATTTATTGGATCAACTATTCATAATGCTCCAACACTTGTTTTTGGATTTTCTAGATCTTTCAAAAATATATTTTATGTATTCCTCCTTCACAAAGCTCCATGGAAATGTCCCAATCAAGATTCTCATTGTAATCATAGAGATTTCCATCAAAATAATATGTGGTGCTCATCTTAATCATGGATATTTCCATTATTGATCATGAATATCCAATTCTCATAATCACATAGAAAACCCTCTCTATTCTCAATGCCATTCAATATCATAAAGAACACTGTCATAATTCTTTAAGACATTGTGAAACTCAACTCGCATATCAAACCACTGTGAAATTAATGCATTTCCATTTTTTCATAAGGCCGTCAAGAAATTCCACTTTTCAAAATGCAATAGTTTTTCCCAATATTTGATGCCAAAAATGTTTCAAACACATTGAAACTATACCACCATCAATAATGTTATTTTCTTGATCTATAAGATCCTTTCCTTGAAAACTCCCTGATTTTCCTTGTGAGGATTGACATAAAATAAATACCACACTCTATTTCTTGTAAATAACAACCCTTTTTCCAACAATATCTCCCATTGTGTTTATTTTAAATATTCAGATAAAAAAATAGAGAACCAAAAAATATCAATACTTATTACACAAGAAACAACTCAGCTAACACTCTAAGTCTATGTGACCAATGCTCGGTGTAGAAAACAAGAGGGGACTCTTGACTTGGGATCTCATGTTTTGGAATGTTTAGAGATGTCCATGCTATTAACTAACTATGTCACAAAATCATTACATGCCTTGAATTGTTTCCTCATAACCTCTGTACCATTGAATTTATCCATTCTCCCCCAATTGAAATAATCCTGAAGACCGGTAATTGCGCATTTTAGATCTCAAAACACACTCCATGAGGATTTTGTTTCCCCCATAAATCTGTATCCATTCCATAAACAAATTAAAATAGTTAATTTATCTTGGGAAAGAGGAACACTAGTTACCTCCTCATGCACTGGGTGGTGGTTGAACACTGAGGTTCAACCTATGCTTCTTCGACACCAGTGATGAAAATGTATTGGTTTGTATGTCATCCCCCGATCATCATGGCCAATATGATCCATTTTAATAATTACTTTTTCATCATTTTCCATGATAATGTGATACCTAATTTCAATATTCTTCATATAAGAATTCTGATTTTGATTATTCATAAAATGAACTGTTCTTTTATTATGAATGTGAATCACCATCAGCTGTTTCACTTCATCACCATTATCATTCAATTATTGGTTCATTCAAAATAGTTGAGTTCAAGACATTGTTGTAGAGATATAATCATCTTAACTAGTACTGAGAGATGTGATTTATTTATTTTTTACTCGACCATCCCACACATTTCCTTCTAATAAATAATGCTCCACCACTTGTGTTTTTTTATCAACCATGTCTCTAGCCTAGTCAGCATCCTAAAAATCTGAAAATTAGTTATCTCTTCCTGTAAAAAATTATAACCAATAATTGGGAGTAACATAATTGTTCCTCATGAGTCTTTTCACTACTGACATATGTTTTTCTTTTTGATTTCCTTGAAAGTGGGTTGAGAAGGATGTTGCGAAGACAATATCTAGTTGTGTCGTAGTCAAGTACAATAAGCATCCAATGATTCACTTTTATATCATGGGATCTAAAGATGTACCATTCTCATGCTATTCTATTTTAGTTCCTTCCATAATAAGAGATAACATTGTTTTCGGGACATGCATATTGAATTTCTTCATCAACTATCTTGCATACTTTTCTAGAGAGATAAAAATGAAGTCTTTTCACTGAATCACTTACAGCCCTAAGAAATAAGTGATTTCAGCAATTGTGGAAATATCAAATTATTTTTTATTGTGAATAAGAAATTCATACACTAATCCTTGCCTCCTTCCATAGAAAATAATATCAACAACTAAGACTAGGTCCATGAATTGATCTTTTTTAGAATTCTTCACATAGAGATCTAGATCAACTACTACTTTTGTTAATTTAGGTTTTTTATAAGAATCCACCCGAGAGTACCACGACTGTGGAGCATGCTTCATTCCATAGAGATCCTTATTTTGTTTGTAGACTTTAATTTCATTATTTCCAAAAGGAAAACCCACTGGATGTTCTATATAAACTTCTTCTTCAAGAACAACATTTAAAAAAGTTGTTTTGGTATCCATTTAAAACACATTGTATCATATTTGAATTTCCATGGCAAGAAAAAGACTAATTGAACCCAATCTAGACAAAAGAGTAATGATGTATTCTAGATCCACACCTTCAATCTGTAAATATCAATTACACACCATCCATGATTTATTCTTGATCACATTAGTAGGCTCATCATATTTTTTCATAAAAATACTCTTTGTAACAATCACATTGTCACCTTCGAGTATCTTAAATAAATCCCATGTTTGGTTCTTATCGATCTTGTCCAAATTGTCATTCATGGGTTTAACCCATGATTCATAATTTTCAATTTCTTAAGATATGGATGGTTCCACAATTGAAAGGAATGACGATTATGAATTATTTCTCATTCCCCAATTTTGGGTGGGTGTAGTCCCATCCCCAATGAAATTGGATTGATAAATTTTTACTCTGGAATTTATCTTATGAGTTTCAAAGGATTTTCTTTAGAAACAATTTCTCCATTAAATTATTTATTGGAATCTACATCATTTTTGAACTCTGAATGTTTTTCACACCGTTTTAATCTTCTTAATTTGAATATATTCCATGTCCCCTATCTTTTACATCTTTGATAAAATCAGCATAAGACCCCCTCATGGTATTTGTGGTCTTATATTCAACTATAATAACATAACTACTATACATAATTTATCTGAGATTATTATTGAAAGAGTTGTAGGATTTTATATTCATTGAATAACTAAGGAATATTCATTCATCTTCCACATCACCATAATTTCCCTAAATTCCTTCTTTGTTTCTGATAAAACATTTTCTTCAAAAAACATAGAAATATTTCAATGAGTGTTTCCATCCATTCCAAAACTCATAGAGTGTATTGGTTTCTCCCATATTTATCACATTTTATATTTGAAAATATATCGAAGCATGAATAACCTCTTTCCAATAATGTTGATGGATACGACTCTCAATTAGTATAGTTCATGCCATATTGTTCATCTATTGATTATAGTGCTCATCAACTCCATTTTTATTTTGGGTTCCCACATCAGCCACCTCATGTTGTATTCCATGCTTCAACAGGTAATTTTTAAACACAATATATGTGTATTGACCTCCATTTACAGACATTATATCTTTAATTGTCCATATATTGTCATTGTTAGCGATTCGGTGATAGGTTTTCACGTAGTCAAGAAATTTTTGTTTTCTATATATAACCTTCACACAAGCTATTATACTTTAATCACTAATTTAAATAACAATGTACATTTTAAGATGAATTGCATCAATATTTATCAGTCCAAATACATCGGTATGAAAGAGATCAATAAGATTTGATTCCATTTATTCTTTGGCGGATATGAACTACATACCAACTCTCCTTGTATGCATGAATCACACAAATTTACAAATTCACATTTAAGGTTGGTGATATCCATGACTATCTCCATCTTAGATATCTTTTCCATGTCATGTTGATTAATTTTACACAACCATTAGTTCCACAAGTCATTATCTACATCAACAGTATGATATAGAATATTCTCTCTCCTATCACCCTGGTCCAAGTTTCAATCGATTCTACTACCTTTCATGAGAGAATACGTTTCCTTTCCCTTTATAGTGTAACCTTTTTGATTGAAATTCACTATTAGTCCTGAGTCACAAAGTTGAATAACAGTAATGATATTGTGACACAAACCATCCACCTAATAAACTATAGTTTTCATCCACTTTCCACTATCTAGATTAGTACTTCTACTGCCCTTTGTCTTCAAAGAACAATCATTACCATACTGTTCTATTCCATCAATATTTTTTCTTAATTTTTTTTAAAAGGTATGCAATTCCCATCATGTAGTATGAGCACCCACTGTCGATAATCTATGTGTTGTTTTTCATTGTAGATTTGAGAGATATTTCTACAATGTATAATTTTTTATTTTTTCTTATTTTTCGTTGATTAATTATAAGATTGAGAGGATGATAGGGATAGCGTTTAATATCTTTGGTCCTTTTCCAGTGGTTCTTCATATTCATACCCCTCTTCCAATGAAGAAAACCTAATTGAAATTTTAAGGTTCTCATTAGATCATCCAGATAAAATTTTGAAAGATACCTTTCCTTAAGTGATAACACCATTGCATTATAAAGAGGCTGAAATATTCATAAGATTTTATTTACAATAGAAATTTATTTGATCTCTTCTCCAAGACCTCAAATTTCTCCTATAAATTCAGTAATTTTATTGAAGAAGCAATATGTATTTTCATCAGGATGTATCATCAGATCATCAAAACTATTGTCAAATACATAGATTTTATCCTCCTTTAAATTATTATCTCCTTCATAAATATTTTTGAGTTTTACCCACATATACAATGTTGATCCGCAACTCATCACCTTAAGATATATCTTATAAGAATGTACTGCAGTGAGAGCATTCTATGATTTAGTGTTTGCATCAAGCATTTTTTTACCTGTATCAATCATAGACAGTCGTATTGGATTTGTTAATTTTATTCCTTGCATATTAGTAAAAGGACTTCTATTCCCAAATATCATAGATGATATATCATCATGATCGTCCAAATCTGAAATTTACTTCCATCGAAGAGGGGGACCCATCAAAAATTGACTGAATTCTCCATGATAGCAATTTACAGATTTAACAACAGAAACATTTACTCTCTGATACCACCTGTAGGACCCTCGGACACCTTAAGATGGGAGTGGTGGATCAGGGTGTCAACTTATCATTTTATGTGATAGATCTTGTTCCAACATTGTTAGTGACTCATTAAACCAATATGATGGATATAATCAGTAATCATATATTCAAATGAAAAGATATGACACAAAAATATTACATGGTTCACCTCTAAGGGATAAATCCAAGGACAATACACTGAAATTGTGCCGATTATAACAAAATCAGATAACCTTAACTATATGTGGAATTCAATGGTTTGGTCATAGTCGCTATGTGCCAGGAATAATGCCTTTACAATAATTCATGGGTAGCTCACTATGTCCCTCAAAACACTACTATTGAATCCCCCTGGCTCAATACTCTATGTTAATTCAAACTTAGTTTATTGATTTTAAGGTCACGTCAATACATTTTTATTAAGGTATTTGTCCCTGTTTTTTAATGAGACACTAATTGCATCATGGACCTGATTTGATGCACATTGGAATCCATATTCACTTAAAATTGATATTCAATAATACCTTTCACGAAGCACTTTCTCGGAGCCCACTAATTTGTGAATAACATCGTGTCTTTGTGGAATACAATTCCTTCATGAATCAACTCTTCCTTAATGGAATACTCTACCTTCACGAAGAACCTATTCCTTTTCCATAATAACCTTCGTTTATGATGCTCCCTTTCCTTCGCTGAACAAATTGTCTTCAAGAAGATATCTGCGTCAATTTGGAATACCCCATCTTCACAAAGTACCATATAAATAGAAGAATTTATCATCATTCAAGACATATATTATTTTCATTATGGTCAATCTTTCATAGAAATTTGGATTCACAAATAGAAGTCGCAAAGATATCTTGTCTTTGTGAAATTAAAGAAACATTCCATTTCTATAAATTTTTTCCATCTCAAGTTAATATTGATAGCCTCAAACTTATAGGCTTTGCAGTTCAAAAATTTACACTGTCTCTTTGTAGATTTTCCAAATCATTCAAAAACATCTTCATGACACTCATATTATAGAGAAGTGCCATTTAAATGTTCTGACCGCGATGCTCATCATAATCACAGATATTTCCACCAAAACCCTTCACGGAACTCATCTAAATCAGATAGATTTCCATCAAATATCACAAAGCTCCAATTCTTGTAATATTGGTGAACACCATCTCTATTCACGATGCACATCGTAATAGTGAAGCACACCATTAGTATTACTTAGGACTTCACAAAACACAACTCATGTATCCTACCTTCATGAAAATCAGTCCTTTTCTATATCTTCCTAAGGACATCCAATAGACCCAATTTTTACAATGTAGTCCATTTTTCATCTATTGGATACCAAAAACTTGGAAAATGCTGGGAATATATGCCACCATTAATATTTTTATCTACTGGGACTATAAAATCCCTTTTCTTTTAGGCTCCCTAGTCATCCTTGTGATTATTTAAGAAAACACAAACCATACTCCATTTCTTGAAAAAAAAACTGGTTCCAACATACAGAATAACGCATATTAATTTTCAGGAATTCAATAATCAAATCCTATAGACACTTGATATAAGATTAAATCAGATAAAAAAATATCATGTTTTAAACTAATTTTTGTATTTAGAATAAATATGGGACAATGTGTTTTTGTGATGAATATAGAGAACATAAAAATATCACTATCTAGAAAACATATCATATAACCTATATTGAAGACTCGTTTGATCAAATATAGGGAGATAAATACTTTTTTAATATTAACCTTCCTTTAGTATATCATAAATTTAGATTCATATAGTTGGATATACCAATGAAATACATTTTAATGATTCATGGTTATTGAGTATAGTTCTGATATTTTGACTTATTAATAACCCTTTTATCTCTATATATTTAATGACCAGATTCATTAAATATTATAATGATCAGTTAGTGTTATTCATTATCGATGATATACATATATATTACATTAGTAAGTAATGGAATGAAGTTTATGTTAGTATATTTTCTGGATGGACATAATAAAGGATAAGGTGTATTCCAAATTCAACATGTGTGAATTTTGGCTATAGGGATTTTAATTCTTGTTTTGTATAATTTTACACAAGGAACTATTGATATAGCCTTCAAATATATTATTATTTAATTAATGGAACATTATAACCATATTGACCAAAATCCATGGTTTTCATATGTTTTATATATATTATTAATAGTTTGGGAGATATTTATCACTGTTATGTAATCCAATTACCATGTTGACTCGAAAGGGAGAGATGTTCCATTGGAGTGATGAGTGTTTAAAATATTTCATGTAATTAAATTGAAGATTGTTAGGTGAATTTGTATTGCACAAATATATAATAGATATGGTTTTATAATATGAAATGATGAATAAATACAGGTTCACGGATGTGTCATCATACATATTGATATGGTGATTTCTTATGCCTCACACCAAGAGAAAATTCAGGAGACAAATTACCCAACTCAAGATTTAGAGTTGTCATGAGTAATTCATTCACTGATAATATAAAGGGATTATATTTATGTTGAATTTTGTGATATAAATATATATTGATAATAAATTATTTAAGTATATATTTTAAAGATTAATTTAGGATTATTCTCAAAAAAGAGATGACTGAAATTGAATAATGACTATGATTTCTCAACACATTTCTTCCCTAGGATAACGACCAAGGTGGTAGATTTTATGATTTTGAATGACCATACTATTTTTTCTATTATAGGTATTCAAATATTTTTACTAGTTTTATATTTTTAAAATATAGATCTTTAAATAATGATAAGGATAAAAATCATTTCTTTCTCATTATAATATTTAACTATCCATCATTTTGTGGAGTATGGAGGCACATAAAAAAGATTTGGAACTTTAGAAGATAACGAGATATGATCCTTAGTTATTAAATGATTGTGATGGAATGATATGTATCATTAAATTAGGTTATTTACCATTAATAACATATTTTAATAAAGAGTTATTGGATGAAGATAATAGTTCATCATTCCCCATTCAACATAGAATTACAAATATTTATAGATATTTGGAAGAGCATTTTTAGGCAGACATCATGAAAAGGGATATAGAATATTATATATACAGATGTTTATTATTTCATAAAGTTACGTATGAAAGGAATACTTATAAACAATTTTTACAAATGTATTCCATAAAATAATGGAAATGGGAAAAATAACACCATTGATATTCTCATTGGACTCCCCAAAACCTCAAAAGGCCATAATTATTTTTGGGTTTTAGTTGATCACCTTTTGAAATATTCCCATTTTATTAAAATAATAGAATATTTTTGTGTTCATAATATTTATATGATATAAATTAAGGATGTAGAAATGTTTCATAGAGTATAGTTTTATTTTATATCTAATCGGGATATGAGTGTTACCTCTCTGTAAAGAGAATTCATTAGCATGATTTGAATAAAATGTTGATCATTATAACTACATATCACCCTCTAATATATGTTAAATATGAGGGAAACATTAAAACCCTTGAATATATCTAGAGTGAATTTTCAATTTATTTTACAGTTTGTTGTCATAAATTCCTTTTTTGGTCATGTTTTCATATAACAACTACTATCAAAAAATAATTCATGTGGTTCCTTATATAACCATCTATGGAAGGAAGTGCAGAACACCAATTTGATGGGATAAATTTAGATAACTAAATATATTATGACTTAATATGGATAATGTAATTTATGATATGTTTTGAACCATTCTAAAAAAAAGTTTGTCTCTCAAATTAAATATAAGAGTTATATGTACAATCATCAGTGAGATCTAGAGTTTGAAGTCGGTGAAAATGTATTCCTATAAATATCTAATTTGGATAATATTAAGGGATTTTTAAATATGGAATCATTGATCCCTAGATATATTATTCTCTTTGGTATTCTTTACTGTATTCATATGGTATATTATTTCTATGTTCTTCTACTAAAACACAATAATGCTCAGGATGTGTTCGATGTATCACTCCTACGAAAGTACTCATTTGACCGATCATATATACTTATCATAGAGATTATTTCATTAGTGAATGTTATACCTTATAAAGAATAAATTATGAAGATTTGGATCCATGATAGTGTGTGTTTTTTAGAACTAAATTACACCTCTAGTAATATTGTGGTTATAAAACCAAAAACTTGAGGAAGATATATGGTAACAAGTGGATGTGATATGGCATAAGTAACCACATTTGTTTCATTCAGAGTGATGGAATTTCATGGAATTTTTTTGGGGATTAAAATATAACAAAATAATTTATTATGATATATTTATCATTAAATAAATATTATTACATTGATACCTTTCATTACACACAACACCAATTTTAAACGATTCACGATATATAATTTTAATTATTATTTAATGTTATAGCTATTTCAAAGTCGTTGGATTGTGGTGTATTTATATGAAAAAATGAATATTGAAAAGGTATTTTTTACACACTTTCGAAATTTAATCATTTCATATAAATTTTAGCGATACGAAAATAAAATCATTTGAATGTAATAAGAGATGATTTCAGAAAAATTGTTTTTAACGCCCATAATGTGTTATTTTCTTACAAAATTTAATTAACCACTATTAATAATTTATTTCAATTAAATTTTATTATAATATAATGAATTAAATATTGTAACATTCATCTAATTATTTTTTTCTATGAAAATAATTTTAATAAATTTAGTTTTATACAGAAAAACATTTTTCAAGAAAAGGATCTTGTTTTATTTTGCGCACATATTTTAAAAAGAATTACTACATCTTATATAAAATAAATCTTTTATAAATGATTCCAAATTTGAATCATAATATTTAATATAATTTAAAATGTTTTACAACATTTTTTCCACATTGTGTTGTTACCATGGTACATATATTTTTACAAATGTAAGGGTTAATATGGTCATAATATGGTTTGACCTAAGTAATAAGGTTTAATATATAAAAACCCATAAATTATCATTAGTTATTATGGTATTTCAACCTTATAAATCGTATAATGTAATATTTGTGTTTTTTAAGTCTCTTAAAATGTGTAGGACATATGTTATAAAATTATGTTTCATGTATTTACAAGTTTTTCCTACCTCACTTATAAAAGGGGACCTCATCTCAGCTCCTCCCCACACTACTTATGCCATTTATGATAACCATATTATACCAAAATACACTCCCATTATAATTAAACATGAACTTCATGTTCTTTTACTCCAAAAAATCATCCCTAACACCTCAAAGTGTTTTTAAAAGGAGGATACTCGAAGAAGATGAATATATTTTTACTGATATTTTCATGCTTCTTTCTTCTTAAACCACATGAAAATTTTATATAACCATATTAAAAAGAATTAATAATTAAATTAACCATAATAAAATGATTTATATTAAGCCTATAGTCATTTTCCATATCCTCCATATCTATTGGAAATTAATAATGTCTCTTGTGCATATGTGTGGAATACCATCTCCATTGAAAAATGTGATTTTTTTTTCAACTTTACATTAATGGTCATGAAGATATATTTAGTAAATATATCTAAAACTATTGATATAACTATGATTTTATAATTTTAAATTATTATATATATTTCATTCGTTGCATACCTTAAAAAGTGAAAACATTATTCTTGTGTATATGCGGACTACCACCTCTAAGAATTTATGTAATTCCATTAACATCACTTATTTTTATGAATGGTTATAAATGTATATATAAATATTAAATAATATAATTATTTCAGGATTTTTATTCAATATATTATGAATCCATGACCATGGATCAAGGACTATAACCATTGAACTGAATCTTGTATGGAAAATGAACTAATTTTCACCAAAATGTTCATTTTAATGATAAAATTATTTGTGAAAAAAATAATTTGAAATTAAAAATAAATGAATAATAGTTTCTAAAGAGTGAATAATATTATATAATTAAATTATAATAATTATAAATTTATAATACAAATGATTTTAGAGCGTATAAATCATGACTGGAATTTTGGTAAGGGATTATGTTATAATATCATTTCATTTATGGATTTTTGTGAAAAAATTCTTTTGAGTGAGATTATATAGATCATATCCTATAAAACTAGTATATCCTAGTCACCTATAGTTAAAATAATTTTCAAACAATATTATCATTTTCCTTACTTGGTTATGTAAATTTTTGGATAAAAGGTTTTCATTAAAAACAGATCTTATTTCCTCTTTGGTAAAAATTGTTTTCTTTTATTTCTATATAATTTAAAAATGTTTTCAATAATTTCATTTTCTATGATAAAATGATTATTTAAGTTCATTTGAAACCATATTTTACTTTATTTTAAATGAAATAAAATTGAGTTACTCTATTATTTCCCTAAAATTTTATTTATTTCTTTATACAAAAATTGTGAAGGGAATCACTGTTTTCATATTTATCAGGAAGACATATTTTCATGTCATCATGATTATTCTTTGATTTGAAGATTTCATTAAAATTTTACATGGTAATTTTAAAATAAAATAATTTTATCAATATTCAAGGAATATTTAGGTTTTAATAATATCATTCTAAAATGATATATTCTATTCTCTCAATGAAATTTAAAAATTCTCCTTAAAAATTATTTTTTATCATTGCCAACATACTTTAAGGATTTTTATGATACAATATGTATATGTTCATAGGATACCAACATATTTATTTCCCTAAATGTATAATGTTGATTAATTTTAAATGAGTATTCTAGGAAACTTATATCTTTCCATTAGTTAATTGAATTATGATGAAATCCAAGTGAAATCAATTTTATTTCCACTGGTTATGAAATAATGAAATGATGAAATTTTTATAAAACCCATTTACTTTACCTTTGTTATGATATGTTGAATTAATGGTTGTTTTATGGGAATTCTTCATACATATGTAAGATATTGTTTATCTTCTTGGTGGGACATCCATTTTATATGGAATCAATGCATTCTATAAATATTAATGTCTCATATGATAATATGGTTTAAAATGGAGAGTGAACCTAGTTTAGTAAAGGACTCTATCAAATATGATAATCATGGGAGTGAACAACGATAATGTAAATGATGGAATGAGGAGTGAACACAATCCAATATAATAGTATTGGAATTGATCCTTAACTGTGCAAATGATTTTATATTCATATGATTACATAAAAAACTTATATCATATTCTTATGACAGGTTCTCCTATTTCTTGATTTCCAATTGATGACTAAATAATTTTATGTCTTGATAATGTTCTTATGAAAAAACCTATCCCAAGTTACATGATTATAAATAATTAATTCATCGGTATGTATTTATTAAGTTGTGATCATGTTATTATAATATTATTTTATCACATTTACTTTCATTGATTTATATATTCTATGTTTAGCATTTTTGATAATATAAGCTAAAACCATCTTAGGTTTTCAATTTCATGAGGCTATAAAGAGTGGTTTTATGTAGGTTATTTCTTAGAAGTGCACTATGGAATAAGGTAATTGTTGGATATGATGAAAATATTTCATGAAATATGATTATTATTGATTTAATTTCCAAATACACAAAAACATTATGGTTATTGAAAATGCATTGTTATGATATGTAATTACTATTTATTTAAAATGATATAATATTTACATGTGTAATGATTTTGTCACCCAAAAAATAATTGGATATAATTGAATAGTAATACCCTACTTTAAGACATAATTTTCATTTTAACTTTTTAATAATAAAAATATTTATTCCATGAGTCACTAAGGTTTTTAGTTCATATAATGTTTGATTAATAAATTTTATATTTATAATATTTTTTAAAAATATACAATAAATTATTTTAATATGATTAATCCTCATATAATTATCATAAATGGTTACCAAAATCAACAAAAAATTGGTAAAAAATCACTTTATTGCATCAACTATATAAAGGACCCACATCAACCACATATAATAAGATTTTACATATTCGGGACTCTTAAAAAACATTTGGATATTTTCAATAAACATCATCAAAAAAATATAAATATCACAATAACCATTTAGAATAATAATAGTTACTATATATTAAAAAAATTTATTAATTGGAAATTAAAATTTCCCCAATTTATACTTTGACCCTATAGAAGAAAAATAATGATCGTGCATGGATTTTATGTTAACAAACCAATCAGAAGGTAATAGTTTATTGATTTTCTTTTTTTATGTATAATTAAACAATAATATATTGTGTCTATAATAACATGTAACTGAAAATGGAACATCCCATTAAACATGAATTATAAAAACACTTTTCAGGGTTAATTTTACAAAACCATTATTTAAATATATCCCATAATTACTGAAATTTTTTTAATGTAATTAATGTTATGATTCGATTTAGCTTCTTCACACCTATATAAAGATAATTATAATGGTTATATTTCAATTCATATTTCATTAAATGTAAATGTAGAAATTTAGGATGGTTCCCATTTCTGTGAGGATTTTATCTATGTTATTACACTCAAGGGTAATCAAATATGAACCCATTTTTTCAGTTCAGTGATTTTTTATGAAGTAAATATTTGAATAGCATAATCTCATATATTAAAAAATATTGTTAATTTAAGGAATTAGAACTGAACTAACTTTCAATACCTCAATTCAAGAGACTGGAAATATAGATTATCTGGAACAGTCACTCTTGTACTATGATTTTATTCAATTTTAATTTAAAAAAAAGATATTATATTATTTTAAAATCATTTATCCTCTCTATTTGGTTTTCATATACCACAATGAATGTTTTTTGTATTTTTAAATGGCACTTTCAAGTGTAATTGTGAACCCACCATTCACAATCCTTCCAAATTAAACACCATAAATGAAAACTACTAATCCACCATTCCCACTTCAAATTCAACTGCTCGTACGTGATTAAGGATTACAAAATTCAAAACTCAAAAAGAAAATCATGACTTGTCTTGGGCCATGTAATTTCCTGCATCATTCGCTCATTGAAGCGTGTCACATAATTCACAGCACCATCACCAAACCGCACATCAACATCCACAACGTTGCTGGAAAAGTGACACCAATGACCACTAGAGAGACATCAAACTTCAAATAAGTGAGAAAGAACTGAAAAACAGACAGAGACTATCCTACTGTCGCAACGCTTCACCACTAACATCCTGGGATCAACACCGTCTCCGCCCAGAACCGTCGTTGTAACGCCCACATTAAACAACCACCTTCGACTCACCGTCCAAATCAAATATCTAGAAAACAAAAATACCCAATCTAGGTAGAAGAACATCTTCAATAACCACATAACCGTTTAGGGGGAACAAGAAAATTCATAGGGCTAGAACTTGAACAGTTACAAAGAAAGTGAAAAATGCCAAACCAACACCTAAGTAGCCAATGATCCATACTGGCACTCCACCGTACCCATCCAAAACTGTCTAGGTCACCATCATATTAGATCATGATGGGATATTAATATAATGGTAATGGTTGAATGGACATAGGAAGAGGAAGTAAGAAAATCAGGCCGCACTAGGGAACATACAAAGGACGAGCGATGAGAAGGACCATCGCTGCAAGAGAAGAACCAAAAAATCATGGAGAGGGAAACACGAGAGAGGTGGAGGAAAGGAGAAACAATGAACTAGGGAGAGGAAAGACTAATTTTTTTCTAGGTTTTTGAATTTCTTTTCCTAAATGGTTTTGGGTTCAAAAAACTTTAAAAATGGGTCCAAGATGCGTGAACCCCGTTCACGAATCATACAGAAACCTTTTCATACATTTTTTCAATTTTTTTTATTTTTATTTTTTGTTTTGTTTTGGTTTCAATATATATATATATAAACAAAACAAAAAATTCAGCAGAATTTATCTACTATTTAATATCCAGCAGTACTTCCATTACATCAGTCTGGATTCTGACAGATTCCCTCACTGAGGTCTCACTTTTATAAGAGGGCTTGCCTAGGAAATCATTCTGCATTTCCGATATGGGATTGAGGCTCTCTTTTTCCTGCACAAAACATTCATCATTTCCGATGCGGGATTCTGTTTCAAGTACGTGACTTTTAAAGACTCTAAAATAAAAACTATAAGACCAATATAAATGAAACTTAAAAATTGATTAAACGTATAATATATATTTAAAAATAAAAAATAATTTCATAAAAAGGGTTGTTGAATAATAATTTATATGCTTTCAAAACCACCATCTTGAAACATAAAAATGTTTCACGTACGTGACTTTGAAAGACTATGAAATAAAAACTATAAGACCAATATGACTGAATCTTAAAACATGCATTAAACATACAAGAAAAAGTGGAAAATAAAAATAATTTCATAAAAATGTTGATGAATAATAATTTATAAGCTTTCAAAACCACCAACTTGAAACTTAAAAATGTTCATGTATGTGGCTTTGAAAAACTATAAAATAAAAATTATATATGAAAATTAAAACATGGATTAAACGTAGAAAAAATAGTTAATAATTAATTAGTTAATTTGTATTATAATTATTAATTAGTTAGTAATTAGTTAGTTAGTAATATTAGTATTAATTTTATAATAATTAATTAGTTAATTTGAAATATAATTTTTAATTACATTATAATTAATTAATTAATTAGTAATATAATTATTAATTATATAATAATTATGTATTTAGTTAGTAATATAATTATTAATTATATAATAATTCATTAGTTAATTAGTAAATTAGTAATATAATAAATAATTATAACTATTCATTACAATTTTTAGTTATTAATTATTAATAATTAATTATATAATAATTAATTAGTTAATTAGTAATATAATTTTTAATTATATAATAATTAATTAGTTAATTATTTAATTAGTAATATAATTTTTAATTATTATTAGAATTATTAATTATATAATTAATAATTATATTAATAATTAACTAATTAATTATTATATAATTTTTTTTAATAATTAATAATTATATTGTTAATTAACTAATTAGTTACTATATAATTACTAATTAATAATTATAAATAATAATTATATTACTAATTAAAATTATTAATTATATTACTAATTAATATTTAATAGTTATAATTAATAATTATATTACTAATTAACTAATTAATTTTTCATTGTTAATAATTATATTGGTAATTAGATACATAATTATTATATAATTAATAATTAATAATTAATAATTAATAATTTTAATAAATAATAATAATTACTCATTATTTTACTAATTAATTAATTGCTTATTTTATCATTAAAAATTATATTACAAATTAACTAATTAATTATTAGTTTTTTATAATTAATTATAATTAATAATTATAATTAATATTTATATTACTAATTAACTATGAAATTATAAATTAATTTTTATATTACTATTTAATTAATTAATTATTATATAATTATATTACTAATTAACTAACTAATTATTGTATATTAGTAATTAATAATTAATAATTATATTAATAATTAACTAATTAATTATTAACTATATCTTATATGTTTAATCCATGTTCTCATTTTAATTTATATTGGTTTTATAGATTGTATTTTATAGGCTTTCAATGGCACATAAACATTTTTAAGTTTCAAGTTTGTGGTTTTGAAAGCTTATAATTTTTTTTTTCATCACAATTTTTTAAGAAATTATTTTTATATTATACTATTTCTTATATGTTTAATCCGTATATTTGGTTTCATTCATATTGGTCTTATAGATTGAATTTTATAATCTTTCAAAAACATGTACTAGAAAAATTTTTAAGTTTCAAGTTTGTGGTTTTGAAAGCTTATAACTTATTATTCATCAACAGTTTTTATGAATTTTTTTTATTTTCAACTATTTCTTGTATGTTTAATCGATGTTTTATGTTTTAGTCATATTGGTCGTATAGTTTTTATTTTATAGTCTTTCAAAGTCACATACTTGAAACATTTTTAAGTTTCAATTTGGATGTTTTGAAAGCTTATAAATTATTATTCATCAACCATTTTTACGAAATTCTTTTTATTTTCAACTATTTATTATATTTTTAATCTATGTTTTAGGTTTCATTTATATTGGCCTTATTGTTTGTATTTTACAGTCTCTCAAAGTCACGTACTTGAAATACAATCCCGCATCGACAATGCAAAATGTTCTATATAAGAAAAAGCGAAACTGAATCCCAAATGGGAAATGTAGAATGATTTCTTGGGCAAGACCTCTTATAAAAGAGAGCCCTGGGTGAGGGTTTCTGTCAGAATACAGACTGCTGTAATGGCAGTACTTCTGGATATTAAATAGAAGATAAATTCTGATTTTTTTATTGTTTTGTTTATATTTATATATATATAATTGAAAAAACAGTTTTTGTAGCATGGGTGAACCCTGTTCACGCATCCTTCATCAAATTCGTGAAGGATGCGTGAAATGGGTTCACGCATTGTGTCATACAATCCAAGATATAAAAAAAGAATCTATCACATAAAATATCAAAGTGTTAATTTATACCCCACCCCCTAAAAAAATTTGAGCCTAAAAATTCATCGAGGTTATAAATGGATTAAAACTTGAAGGTTTATTTTATATAATACAACATTAAATAAAATAATACTAAAACATTACTTTTAAAAAGTAATGTTAGAAATGTAATGGTTACCCAATGTAACTCATCCCTGGGTTTCCACATCGGATAACATATATTGGATGTGAAAATGAGGAAATTGATGAAAAATATAACCATCATGTTCTGATGGAGAGCGATAGAGAACAAGGTTTGGAAAAAATTTAACAATAAAAAATCCATAAATCTGCAATGATTTATGGGACTATTTTATTCCTCAGATAAGAAGGAACCAGGATAAATTTTTTTTCAAGATCCTTTTCCTAATGTTGATGAATCTTGTATGAGTAGAAATACATACTAGAGTTCCTTACAATATCACTACTTCTTGTGCCATGAAAAATTTCCCCTTTATCTATTATTCAAGGAAATGAAGTTGAATTTGTCATTCATGATGTTTTATTAGATCATGTGAACTGTAACTAGAATTATATTCCATTATATCTACATAAACAAAACATTATGCATAAGTTATCAAATATTTATAAGTCCACCATTAGTTATATAATACATTAATCTAAAAAACTTCTAACAGAGTATAACTTATATTATCTATAAATGTATAACATTTCAATCCTTCCAAAAACTGAAAATGTTATACTTTTGAAAGAGGTGATCTAAATCAATATTGCACTTATCTACCATCTCTCAAAGGGTAGTTATTTTTTGTCTCATAACAATTATGTGAATACCTTGATCGTGAATTCTCTTGAAAAATTATATTAACAAGAATTACCATACAAACAAAGTGAAAACTTTCTTCTCTCAAAAATTAACTCTTTCCAAAAATCACAAAAATATATATATACTGAAACTGTGATATAACATTTTCCTAATATTAGTCATGAAGTCATTAATACTATCAAACATATCCCTGTATAGTTAACATATTATTATGCACATATCATGTATTTAATAGAAATATCTTAATAAACTTTCATAGATACTAGTACCATTAGACATATACATTCAAATACATTAGGAAAACAAATAATGTAAAAATTCATCGATGTTTCTTTATTCCATTTTACAATAAATTCAGTTATACCACATTATTCTTGAAAATCATTCAATCATTCCACTATCTTCTAAAACCATTAATGTATATTCATCATTTTATTACATAACACTTCATTTATCTTATATATTATTTATAGTCTATTCATCATCAGCAACATAAATACTACCCATACAAAAATGATGATTATATTTGTTAGATATTCCCTTCATTCACCGATTTTCATAATTCCCATACATTTCAGATTTAAAAATATTAATCATCTTTGATGTCTTAGTAATACCTTATCTATGTCCATTTGGTTAACTAAACCATTTCCTTTGATATTATTGGATTTGTTTCATTCTTTTCCAAACCCAAAGAATCTTCTAGTTCTTTGGAGACATTATCCTTGAGTCCTCTTCCCAAATGATTTACATGAGGAAAATTGAACTTACATTCCTCTATGATCACTGTGAAATGCAATCATTCTATTATTAGGTGGGCCAAGAAACTCACCAAAGTTGAGATTATTGATAATATAATGATATTGTCGATTAGGCATAATAATGATGTTTTTTCTTTTGAAACCCTCTTCATTTGGTTTCTCATGAGAATATCATTCCATTTTCCAACATACTATCTATCACATGAATCCTCATACTTACAGTTATTTTTTACAACCTAAAAAGATTAATGTGAGCAGAATAAATAAAACTATGAAAGAAACAAAATCAATTGGGGAGTACATTCAGTCTCTAACATCTTAGATTTGGTAAAAATTTATTCATGATCATTACCATCATTCTAGGATGGTAACCAATAGAATGACTTATCCTTATCAACATACCTAGATGTATCTTTAAAAATATCTCTAGGGATATCACTAAAGTCTTCTCATTCGAGTTTCCAAATGTTAACTAAACCATCGCGCTAATACAAACTTTGAAAACCCAAAACATGACATACATGGAAATTAAATTTCTTTTGAAGAATACATAATACATTACACAAATATACAGCCATACAACGTATTAGATTAGTGTTTTTGGAAAATCAGAACACATACTTCTATCTTGATGAATGATCTTCAACATCTCTTATAATGATCTTCTCCATTGGTTTTTCTACCAAAAACCTTTCATTATCTCCAGGGGAAATGAAAAAATAAAAAGTTTGAGATCAATATATTAGTAGGGGTAGACATTGAGAACATAAAACAAAACATAAATATCAGAATGTAAAAACATGAACATATATTTTGAATATCAAAATTTTGATTCATAAAATAAAAATTGGCAGTACGTAAGGCATAAATATTCCTGCAACATTAACCATTATAACATATAATTTGAATATAACATGATCTTTTGGAAAAAATTTAAGCATAGAAAAAAATTCACCTACTATCAAAGGCTCATATCCTAGACCATCAAAGCGGACAAAGTTCATTATTAAACCGAGTTCACTCCTCACTCCAGCCCTGTTTTACTAAATCATATTTACTTTTCATATATACCCTATCTTACTGAACCATATTTAAATTCCATTTCAAATATGTCTATTTCAGGAGTTATAAATATTTATCCAATGCATTGGGGTGGGATATAGGTCCCACCCTCTCATAATGACATAATTTTTACATGTTCCACAAAATCATAAATCTTTCATCGTAGCATAATGGAGGATATAATAAGGGTATCATAAACATCATTCAATCATAATATAATCCATATAAAATATCAATAAATCATTTAAAAATCAAATAATAGTAATTATAGGGATAGAAAAATAACCTTATATAAAGAATGTTAGTTTATATGAAGAAAAATTTTGACAAAACACATGAACATAATTCTTTAGGAAAATAGAGTTTCGTTATCATTTGCTTTCTCAAAATTTCATTCATTTTTTAAAGAAAAGTATTTTTTTGAAAATAGACACGTTATTTTGTAGGAAAATATTTATTTAAATAAGGAATTATTAAGAAAAAAATATTTTGTTCATGTTGTATAAGTTGAAAGAACATTCTTCTTGTTCTATTGCTGGAAAAGTCAACATGTACCTCGTATGGAAAACGAAAGTTAGATTCCTTCCATACAATTTTTTAGAAATTCACCAATTGGTATAATTTAATTTAAAAAATTGTATAAGATATAAATAATATATTATATTTATAAAACATGGAAATTAATGAAAAATATACACAAGTAAATACTTACGTATAAACAATCTCGTATAATAATGAGATTGCAAAATCATCCCTTACCTTTGATCCACTATCTGTTGTATGGATATGAACCACCTATATAATGATTTAAATAATTTCATTGATTTATTATTGTATAATAGTCTTATTTATAATGTCATATATGATCATATTATATTCTTTTGGGTAACAATATTACATTATCACTCGTTATTCGGGTATTAACATCTGTAAGTTCTTATACATGTTTTGTGAGAAACGTTCAAGTACACTAATTAAATTGTAGTTATATCATATATATAATGATATTAGTAGAATGTATATCATATTTATTCATTCCATTAATTTATATAATTATGTTTTAATGAAGATCATGTATAATGAATAACATCGCATCGTGGAGATGGTAGGAAGAATGTACGCACGTTCAATATATCATTCCATTAATTATGGACTGTTATCAAAGTGGATAGAATATATATTATAAAATAACATATACCTTTTCATAATAATCATATTTAGTTTTTATTTCCATCATTATACAAATCCAAGTCAAGTGGTGGTGAAAAACATATTACACCACAACATGGAGATGGTAAGTCGGACATACACACACATGGTGATTTCATTTTTTAAGATAGATAGAAGGTGGGATATGGTTGTTTCATAATTATAATAAAATATAATTATATAATTAATACACTAGTTATTAATTCATAATGAAACCACTCGTTAAGAGGATGAAGACTTTGATATATGTTTGGATGAATCAGTAGAGGATATTACATCTTCTTCGATTTTCTTTCTCTAAATATTCTCTTAGAGCACTGGAGATGGTCTTTGAAGAATTAAATAGCGAATAGAATGTAACTAGTGTAGTTTATAAGGGAAATATTTAGGTAATGGATGATCAATAAGGCAAAAATTTATCTGAATAAGTGGGGGAGGAGGTTCCCTTTTTTAATTGACGTGAGGGGAAATTTTCAATACCAAAAAAATAGTAATTAATAATAAAATCCAACCATACTCAAAAACCTCCAAAATATCCCAATTTCAATATTTATATTATATATGGTTGTAATATAATCAATCAACAACTTCTTCCTATTTTTATGAAAATTAAAACATTATCATTTTAATTATCACTTAGTTATTCTATTTTAATTTAATTATGATTGCAGTTGTTTCGATATTAAAAGGGTGAAATTTTATTTTATTTGATGTTAATTATACCATAAATAAGTACCTAAGAAATTTTTAGATCTAATTATAATTATTATATATTTTTTAATTTTTTATATTTTTAAATAATTTAATAAAACATTGTTTTGACTAAACAACAATAGTGTCAATTTTGAAACAATTCAATTCATTGATTTTTTACCATTATCAAGAAAAGAAATTCTCATTGAAAATGTTGTTTTATTATATCCCTATGGAGTCTATTACATCTATAATAATCCTTGTACATATTAATTATGTTAATTTAAATTTATTTATGTATTTTTAATATCATTTTTTTGATATTTCCATTCATAAAATTATTACTACATTAGTTTTATGTAATTATTTAATATAATTGGTATTTGGATAAAAACTAAAAATAAAATACTATTATGAATATAAATATAATATATTTCATAAGAATATATGTATTTGATTTTATGTTATGGAAATTTTAAATTTAAAAATTTTATACGTATTAAATTATGAATGTGACAACATCAACATCACATTAAATAAAATAATATAAGTGCCAATATATCTTTTATATGGATCCAAATGGAGAAAAACTCCACAATTAAATGATTATTGTCGATAAATACTTGAAAAATTATAATTTTTTCTTGTTTTTGTTTGTTATTATGGTTATTATCAATTTAACAATACTAATTTTATTTATTTCTCGTTAATAAATTAATTTTTACACCTTTAATGTACGAGTATTTACGGTAATTATATATTTACTAAAAATTAAAAATACATTACCATGATAAATAAAAATATAGATTTCAAATAAGTATTTAAAATTGAACATATCTTTAGTATAACCCTATAAAAAATTATTTAGTTATTAAAATTTAAGTGAGAAATATATAAATTTTCATTAAATAAATAATCTTGACATCTTAATCTCATTCATGTTGCTTCTAAAGGACACTATTTAGGAACAAAAATGATTTAGGTAGAATAAAAATCATCCAATTATATTTAGACAAGTGTTAGGGTAATTGTTTAATAGCAATCTTATTCTTAATTACCTATTTTACCATTTTAGCATATTAATAAAAATTACCAAATTTAATATTCATAATTTCCAAAAACAAAATCAATTTAAATATTTTGAGCCTAATAATTTAAAATATGGATTCCTTTTTTAAAAATTAAAAAAACATATTTTTTCAGAAATTAATAAAAAATTATTCCCATTGTCGAAAAGAGATATAGGGTATTTTAAAAGTAAAAACCTGGAAAAAGGTAGAAATGTTTTTACTTCTCAATTCAATGTAAAATTAATGATAATGAAATACATTATATTGAATGATAAAAATATATTCTATTTCTAAAATAATATAATTGAATAATTTAAATTAATTTCATAAATTAATTAAATGAAAAAAGTTTTTGCCAATTAAAATTTAGTATAATTTTACTATTCATTACAGTTTAAAACTTATCAGCAAAATATCAAAAATCAATCCTATGAAAATTTTTATTTTCTGATTTGAAAGAATATATTTTTTTAAATAGAATATATTAATGTTTAAAAACCATATTTAAAATTGGCGAACCATAAAAAGGCAGCATTAAAACATTTTTTGGAAAATACATCGTTTATCGGAAAATTTGAATTTGTTCTTATATCATGTTTAGAAAAAATATAATATGAATTTTAACCATTATGTTGAATCCATAATGTGTGATTTTATTATTTTATCGGCTAAATTATTTTAATTTTTAAATCTTTTAGAAATAATTTTATACTATTCATACCGTCCATTATAATGATTGTGTTATAATATGTAGTTTTTCATTTATAATTGATCTTGCCTATAAATAATTTCTATCCAAAGAACATGAAATTGTGTGTAACACAAGACAAGTATATTGTTGCATATACAACAAGATAATATGACGTTGTTTATAGAATATTATAATCATGGTGTAGCGTACCACACAAGACATCAAAAAAATTAAAAATAATCTATCTCAGAAAATAAAGTGGTGTTACACCTACCAAATACTGAATATTTCCCCTTTGAAATTTATCTTTCTATACTTAGAAATTTTATTATAATGATGTCGTATTAAATAATATGGGGTAATTACATATTCAAGAGGATGTGTAAACAAATCATACAAGCCACATAGGATTTGATCAATTTCATCCAAGGGTCATTCCAAGTGTGCCTGAATCATTCTAAATCAATTAAATGTAGGTTTTATTCACATGGTATATTGGATATGATTTACTAAAAAAATTATATTATTAATTTGTCGATACCTCTATTAATAATGTTAACATAATAAATTGTATAGATTATAGGTATGACCATCAATATGGTTGGAATATATTCATTCATTTATTATGATTTTTTTTGTTTTATTTTTAATTAAAAAATTTCATTTTTTATATCATAATATTTGTATTAGTTTTCAAATCGATAAAATTATGGAAATTTTTTTAGTAAAAAATTTAAAGTTGGGGAATCTAATGATACATGAAGATATTTTTGATTTTATGTCATTGGAATTTATTTGTGAAATCTAATTTTATTTTTGAAAACTATGGTATTTAATTTCAATTTTATAATTGGGTTTTATACTCAATTTATTATATCTTTTTTATTCAATCTAATATATTAGTAATGAATAGTATGTCTCATAAAATGGAAGAATGTTCCATGGTATTATTAGAAGTATTAGGAATGACATTAACATAACATTCCATAGAATGTAAAATAGATATGAATGGGCCATTAATTAGACAACACATGGATAAATGATTTTCTATGGTGGGTTTTACTACGATAATTGGTATGTATTTTTTGTATATGAAGGTACCCTTATGAATATTGTGAAATATTATTGGTTAAGAAACCTCATGTTATTAATTGAAAAATTTGGATCTCAGTTGACATCAGTTACGATACACTCAATATAGAATTTACCATACACTGAGGTATAATATTCTCCAAGAATCAATATTTTATCACATGGTTTGGATTTTAGAATAAGTTTTTATTTGAGGAACAATAAAAAAAATTTCTTGCGGAAATTAAAATATTATTTTGGGATGAAATCATGTTGTAATTATTGGTTACATACATATCAATGAGTTGGAATTAATTTGGACTTGAATTGAGAAGCACTGAAATGAAAGGAATGAAGTTTTGTTATTATTGATAAATCACAGTTCAAAAGAGATGATTATGACCCAAGAAGTTTGATTTTATATCATCCATGGAATACTTTATCTATCATGAAATTTTTATATTCTTGGGTTATTCTTATACGAAATTTATGTAATCTCACATGATGGAGATCTTTCTGAAAACACATACGTTTTGTTGTGATGATGTAGACTGAGTAATGAGTAATTTATTTATGATAGAAATTGTACAAATATTAATATGAAATAATAAGGGATGAATATTTCTATATAATCCCCAAACCCTAACTAATATTATTTTGTTTTAATGGTTCTATAGAGGATTTTTCACAAACTAAGAGGGATAAATCTTTAAAAATAGACATGAATCAATCATTAAATGGCTCGATGTGTGTTCCCAATCCCCATGGGATGGTGTCTAGGGCTTAGGTATCCTAAACCAACAAGATATATGTATTTATCATTAATATCCCTGAGTTAAAATGACAATATTAGAGATAATTCAAAAATATTGTTCATTCCTAAAACACCCAACAACATAAAATAACCATAGGTAGATAAGAACAAAACACTAAAAACATCAGTAAAAGTTATCATTATAAAAAGATGATTACAACCGCCACATATCACTTATAACTACCAGGATCCTACTATCAAGAACATAGACCACATTTAAGTAATGCATTCTGTTTTTCTATAGTTAGTATAAGAAACACTATAAATTCCATAGAGGAAAAAGTGTTCAATGAGAAATGATAAACCAATTGGATCCCAAAAATAATTTCATATAAAATAAATCAAATATTAAGATTTCATAAAAAAATGATACAATAAACTTTTAAAAATTCAACAATAAAAATAATATTCAAATTATATCAATGGAACTTATAAAAGAGGTCCAATTTTTTTCCCTCTAAATAGGCATTAATTGAACTTTCTATTAAAATAAAAACCAGTAAATCATTTCATAAATGATAAAATATTTAAATAATTTTCAATAATATAACCATGTTTATGAGTCCTATTGTTTGTTAGATCAAGGATTATAATTTCAAAAATCTCCATTTAAATACATATCTTGTTCTTTACACTTCACTATATCTCAAGTCTTGGGAAATATGATTCCATCCAAATTAATGAATCCAATTTCCCTCATTAATTTTAGTCTTCATTTTCATTATCAATCCATTCCTTTATTGAGGTGATAAATTTTTATAATATATAATTAATTCCACCCACCTAACTACCCATCATATAATGTTCTTTTAGTAATCAATCATACAATAGGTTAACATTCCATTTAATCGATATTAATTAATTTCAATCAATAATTTCAATTATCACCATGTTTAATTTACAAAATATTACATTTTCTTTTAAAAATGAATATGAATTTATTTTAATCAAAACTATTTCCTTTTCCAATAATTCATTCCATTATATATTCATAAAATAATTAATTCTTTTTCTTCTCAAAAATAATTATCAAAATAATTCCTCAAATAATTCATTTTAATTCAAACCCATTACATAGTAATCGAATCGTTATTTGAAAATTCATAACCATAGAGGTTCAACACATACTATTCCATTTAATAAAAATTATCATGAATCTCAAATAATGTTTTGAAATAAATTATAAATCTATTTCATTTCATTTAAGAGGAAATAGTTTTAATTACTTGTAATTTTATTACAAAATCACTTTCCCCAAACACAGTCATATAAAACTCTCAATAAGTAATCCACTAATGAAGGGAAATGAATAGATAGAATCAATCCAAAAGGGATCTTGGAAGAAAAATTAAAGAATAGTAATATTTTATTTATAATTTATAGAATGAAATGAAAAAAAGAAAACATATACCTCAATGATTCCTGAAAGACTCACAATGAACAAAGAACATTTGGTAAAAAATTCCCATTTTAATAAATGATTTATATGAAACAAAAATTTATCATGAAACAAAATATATATTTACCATCATCAACCATGATCTGTGTTTTCATTCGATGAAATAATAGTGGATCTAGTGTTTCCATGAAGAACAATAAGAAAATGGGGAATAACATTGAAAATATAGTTAAAATACTACAACATCAGTCTAAAATGATCATCACGAAGAGAGGAATCCCCAAAATCACCTTGAGGAGTATCCTTAGTCAAGATCCAGTTCCACTAGAAAAATTATTAGAGAAAAAATATTGTGTTTAGGTCTAAAAAATATTATTTTTATTAAATTCGGATGAATGGTTTGGATACTATTTTTTCAAGACATGATCCAACCATACCAAACCCCTCGTTTTCGATTCATATGTTTCTAAGGCAAGGAATCACAATTTGAACTAACTATGAACCTAATAATGAGTAATCTTATAGGACTCCAAAAAAAAATTTGTGTTTTCTTGGGAAATCCCAGATGATTTTTACTACCTATGTTACAGAGGTGAACAATCCCAAAATCCTCGAAAAATCCAAAAACTCACCCAAAAAGGCCCAAAACAATTAATGAAAAGTGTTATTACATTAGGGAAATGTATGTTCCTAAAAATGGGTGTCCAAATGATATAATTCCCCCAACCATAAATGTCCCCCCCCTATGGAGGCTCATCAATAAGCCAGGTGATGAAAGATATGATTCCACTATTATCTAATCAATTCATGACACACCCAACTCTCATGGTAATCTCAACCATGTCGTCACAAAACCCAAACCAACGGGATAGAATTCCCAGAGAAAACCCTATTATGTGAATCAAAAACCTGAATAAGATACTTAATCTTGATCTTATCATCTTCCAAATCAATGTTGTCCCAACTCAAAACATGAAACAATTGAAAAAGGTATTTATTGAGTTATAAATTTTGAAACATTTCATGGATTGATTTCATCAGAGGTGGAAAATCCAAATTCAATGAAACCTTCATAATCCTCTCAGTAAACTCAGCTAGTTTCATGTATCTCAGTGAATAGATCCCCTATTTTTTAAAACATCGGTGACCCAAATGATAAGAGACTCCCAAAAACACCAGGTATATAACAAATAATTACAAAGGACTTCGATAATGGTATAAATAAAATTTATATTGGATACACATATTCATCAACAAATTTATAATCATTTTGATATTTATTTTAATATCATGGATCAAACTAGGTCCAATAAGGAAATGTTTAGTGACCCCTTACAATTTTTTGGAGATCTTTAAGGATTCCCATACAAGGTCTAAAAGGGTGTCATCTTAATTGTTGACTTGTAGGTATTGTTATAGGAAAACTAAACCAGTCCCAAATGGATGTCCCACGCTCCTCTAATGTCATGGATACAAGCATAACTAATGTCCTTTAAAATATATAACTCATTCCATTTTACATTATTCCCAAGGATAGATTGTCATGATCAACTTTTCCTAGTATCCCATAGCCTTGTGGATGCCTCACAAAAAATGAAATTTATACATAGCATCCCTATCATAAATATTTATAGACATAACATTGTGTAACAATAAAATTTCTAATATACCCAACCATACAAAATCATTGACTTCGGAGGTATCATGTGTTGTCATAAAGTTATGATATTTGATTAATCAGTCAATTACAACCAAAAATAACAGTCCTTAATAGATTATTAAATGGGAAACAACAAAAAACCAAATAAGTATATCATCTAACATCCAAATTGGAAAAGAAAGTGGTTAATGATTTCCAAAATTCTTATCATGCTAATCCGTGATCTATTTAAATGTGTAACAACATGAAAAAAATCAAAAACATACTATTTCATATATTTTCACCAGAAAAATTGCCTCATATTATAAAACATCTTCATTATTTCTTTGTGATGATACTATACGAAAATATTGAAATCCCTTATCTTTAACATTATCATAGGTAATAAAATCATATAGAGGATCTTGAAGTAAAAAATCATCAAGAGATAAATACCACTCACTGATTGTATTCCAACAATAACACCTCAGAACCCATCATCAGTATGTCATTCCTTGAGGATCGTCTTATAAAGAGGTGATTCCTAGATATATTCATCAAAAAAAACATAGTATTATTCTCCTAGAACCCAAATAAATGTGAGAAAAGGGTGACATATGATTCAACTCGTATTATGATCCTTCATGGACTTAGATAGTATTTTCTTATATAGATCATTGAGAAATGCATTCCTCTTTCCCGAGTTGTAGTAAATATCAACGTCAAAATATTGTAGTCACTCCATCCACCACCTCCGATGAAGATTTAAATTTTATTTTGAGGAGAAAAAAACCAATATTCTATGATGAATTTAAATAATACAACATTATCAAAAATGGTATTTTCACCTACTATTATGAGAATTAATCATCTCAATGAGTTTTAAATTGTCTCTATGATAATTATTCTAAAAAGGTAAATTCTTAAAAGAACCATAAACCAATCTGTGATCACCATATATGAGAAAACTACACAAACATGAACCAGACCTATCACAAAATACCAGAAATCTATTCCAGCCTCTTGAATAGTTAAAAATTATATTAATGTAAAAAAGGAACATTAACTAATAAAATGAATCCTGAAATTTTAAATCATAAATGAACATCACTCTTTTATAATTGATAGAAGTCAGCAAAGAAGGTAACTAGCACAAGTCTATCAGAAACCAACCATAATACCCTTCTAAACACCCAAAGATATAAATTTAAAAAATATACAATGATTCTTCCCACAATATGATAGTTTTCACCCTTTAAGGATAAACTGAGATTCCATGTTTATAGAACACAATCCCGGAGAACATAACCTATGGAATCCTTAATTATAATTTCTATAGTTTATCATAAAATTAGTGATTCCTCAAGCTGTCTCATACTTCTCTCCAATAATACACATGATCCCACATGGTTTTACAATAAACCAAGTTTTTATCCTTGAATATCATTAAAAGTGTGTCGATATACTGGTGGAAATTTTTTCACCCCCATATTTTATAAAAAAATTCTTTTCAATAAATTAACTTTCTTTGATATATTTCACTACACACAACATTGAGTTTAACAATACACAAAAAACAATTAATTACATTATTTTGAAACAAAGATTATTAATTGTCCATTAAATATTTAGACATGAAAAATAAAGAAAAAAATATTAAATATGATTTATAATAATTTTAAATATTGAAAATACATTGATAAAATAAATATATTTTTTTCTAAAAACATTAAATGTTTCAAATATATTTTTTCTCAAAAAAATGTTATTTTATAAAAAAAAATACAAGTTACTCTTAAAAAAATAATAATTTATTTGAAAAAATAATATTTATTTTTTGAAATATAAATGTTAAACATATCTTTTAGTGAATATTTGGGATTTTTTTAAAATATGAATATTTCGATGTATTGATAAAATACTACTTTTTATTAAAATCCGACAGCATCATTTAAGGAATTTATAATGTTAATCTGTTAGAAAAAATTATAATTAATGTAATATAATTTTAATAATATATTTTTTATCCATAATGTTCATTGGAATCAATTCATAAGGAATTTTTATACAAAAACATTTTAACTTTTGAACATTCTCTCTTTGGAAGACCACTTTTTTATCACGTTTAAGGGTTAATTTTTTTTTAATAAAAATCTTATTATATAAATGGAATTTCAAAAAATTGATACCATATTTGGAATCAGTGGAATATATATTACCTAATTATTTCAAATTAATTTATTGACAAAATTAAGTGTAAAAATAGTGAAAATTACATACAACATCTAAGCGTTAAATAGGTTTACGAGGGGTTAAAATAAATAGAATAGGATAAAATGAAATAGAAACTTTTAAAAAAACCCATTTAATGGTAGTATTTTGATATTATCACCTATTTTGTATGGTAATGGACCATTATATATTTATTTGGAATGATAAAATCATGGGTACACATTAATCTTTTCAAAAATTCCATGCGTGTCATTTCAAACCCATATAAAAAGTCACCCACTCTTATATACACCTCATTCATATAAAGAAATTTGGATTGAAAAATAACTAATCTAGTATCTTAAATTAATCTCTAAGAAAATAATAGATTCCATGGTGATATTAAAAGGTTAATCGAGGATGTCATTAGGTATAACAGAAAATGGTTTTTGGAAAAAGTTGTAATGTTTTAAACTATGTGTTTTTATTTTACTTATCTCGATTTCTTTGTGAAATATTATAAAATTATTATTACATAATAAAACTAGTATTTTACATATTCATAGATGTTATTATGTTTTTTAATAACTAATTTCCATCTCTTATTCTAGGAAATGGGGGACGAATATATCAATCTTTTTTACAGTAAACTACAACCTCGCAAACAAATGTTATTCATTTTCCATCAACACCACTCATGGTTGTACATAATAATTTATTTAATTTTTATGTAATATATTTTTTATATAATTATACCTCTTTATTATAATACCACATTGACATTCATCCCTCCCAACCTTCTTGAAAACAATATCATAACTCTTTTGTTCGGCGGCCTACTGCCTGACTAAACGATATGATATGGTTTTCATATTTGTTTTAATTGAATGGTAGTAAGGATATATTGAATGAATATATATGATATTTATAACATAATTATACTTATTATTTTATGATATCACATATTCGTTCTTACCTTTCACTCCATGTGGGATATGATAACAACATTACTGTGTTTGATAGACTACCACCTCATGAAGTGATTAATTTTTTTTTCACTATTATTATTAATGGAAGGAAATTAGGGTTAATTAGATGAATATATTTGATATATATTAAATGAAATTATTATTAAAATTTAAAATATTATTTATAATTATTTCATTTATTTATAAAATTGAAACAACATTCTTGTGTATATAAGATGTATCGTCTTTGTGAATGGTGTATTTCATTTTTTATAGCTAAATATTATGGGTTGCTATAAAAATGTAAATAGTAAATAAATATGATATTAATTTCATGGTTCATAAATTTTTTATTACTGAACCAATATAAAATTAAGAATAATGATAATAAAAAATTTAATCATTCATAAAAAATAAAGCAGGTTTGCACAAAACATGATTTTAACAAGGAATTTATAATAAAAAAATAAAAAATGGTCATAGGTAAATAAAAAAATATCATATATATTAGTAAAGTTATTTAATATATTTATCATAAATATATATTTATTATACTAGAGTTTTGAACATTTACGAAGGAAGTCAAAACATAAGGGTATGAAATTTTGTCCAATTTTTCTTTTTTGGGTCAAATGTTATATTATGAACCTATTTTATTTTATGGGGAGTATTGTCACGACCTATCCCTTGGGTCCCATGATGTGACTACCCCATGCTCACCTTCCAAAGGCCAAAGGCTGGAGACTAGCACCAAAAGTCGTATTCCTTAAAACTAGGATGGCATTGCCTTTATAACATGTAAAGTCACACAACTAAGCACAAAGAAGGATAAAATCACAATGTCAATCTACATAGTAAACAGGGTGTGTACCGAAAGAAAAATGGGCCATAATAAAAGCCCAACTGAAAAGTACAAGAAAACTAGAAAGTAGAAGTAAAATAAAACATCTCATGTGAACACCCGCTAAGGACCCTACCAAGAGGGTATGTAATTCTTCCGAACAGTCGTCTCTGCGGTATGCCTAATCTAAGGTCCACCTCCGAGCTACCGCCAGTCCTGGTACCCTCATCCTCAGTCAGCATTGTCTGTCGTCTGCACCAACCACAATAAGGTGCGGGCATAGCCTGTGTAGGGGTGAGTATAACGATACTCATTAGGGATCTCGAGACCCTCAAATGTCTCAAAAAACTCCAAAGGAAAAACCACAAAGCAAGGAAACAATTGAAAACCATACTAAGGTATATGCCCATACATATATGACAGTTATCAAGTATACCCATCTCATTCATGAGGAAACACAGGTTTCAACTCAAAAGAACAAAGTTCAACTATTCTACAATGTAAGGAATACCACAAAGGGACACCACAAAGCAAAGTACCATAAAGTTAACTCCACAAAGAAGAATACCACAAAAGTATCACCAAGAAGGTAAGTACCACAAAGGTACACCACACAGAGGATTACCACAAAGATATCACCATGAAGATAAGAACAACAAAGATATGACGCACATAAGATTACCACAAAGGTAAAGACTTATCTCACACCAGGTTTATCTTAGGTACGATAGTACAAATGATTTGATAAAACTGCTGAATTATCTATCTTTGTTAAGAGGCGGACCCACATATGATCCTAAATCATCATACCCACATAGGATCCTAGTACAAAAGACCCATGTAGGATCCTAGAGTAGTCCCATGTGGATTTCTTAGAGCACTCCAAGTGGTACTCTCAAACATAGTCCCACATAGGATCCCAAATCACATACCCTCATAGGATCCCAAAGCACAGACCCACATAAGATCCCTTTCTCATGTTACAGCTAGCTACAGGGATTCCTCTCTAAACTCGCTTGATCCTGGGAGAATCTACTCCTCAAGCCACATGTCTATACTTCAACTATCACGAAGTCCCATGAAGAATTATTCCAAAGGACCTCCATGTAATTGGGGTATCAACACAAAAAATGGTATACCAATTAGATGCATGGTTTGTAAATTATTGGCCTTTTAGTCGTGGGGGTCCTGTTGGATTCGTGTTCAATCCAACCTGTCCATACCCCAACTTTATCCAAAACTCAAGTGTGGTATACCAAAAGTAACATCTTGATTCAAGGTTTTCCGTGTCGCAAACGGTTTGTTAAGAGGACGCTCGTAGCTCACGATATGGCCAAACGAGTGGAAGGGGTTGAAACTTGTCCGGGTCTGGTCCGACCCTGATTGGGCCGACCCGACCCGATCCGGGTCTGGACTTGGGTCCGACCTGGCCCACGGGATCCGACATGGCCCACTGGGTCCAGCCCACCCCACTGGGTGGCCCATGATTGGCTCCCCGCGGCTATGTAGCCCCATGTTGGGGTCCGCCCTAGCCGCCACCCATGAGGGAGGCGCCCCTTGGGTTCCCCGAATGGTTTGGCTGATCTGGTATGAGGCCAACTGGCCGAATCCACATGCATCTGGAAACTCGACGTGGGACAATGGGTCACGCTTGGCTCCCCGACTAGCTGAATGGATAGCCCTCCTACGCGGCGTGATTGCGCACTGTGCCACCACCACCAGCAGGCAGCTAGCCAGTTACCCCACCACCGCTGCCGTGACATTGTGACATGACATCTGCAGGTTGGGCAGTGCATATGTGCGCCACCATCACCACCATGCGGCCGGTTGTGTTCCAACCTGCACCCTCACTCCATCATGGCTGAAAGTCTGCGACCCTTCTCTAAGGGGGCGATTGCACCACCACCGTCTTCCTGGACCACCGGTTCCAGTAGCCAGAAATTGTCGCCGACGATGTTCCTTGGGTCACGAGGAGTCCTCCGGTAACCCATTCTTTATTTCGCAGTCATCCAAAATTGCCTCGGGACTTCGCCATTGTTTTAACACCACCACGATCCACAAAGGTTTGTGGAGTGGTTGGGCCGTGTTCGTCAGTCCCAAACCCTCCGCGTTAGAATGGTAGCAAGTATCTTATTTGTACATGAATCATGAAGAACGTCACGAACAGGTATGGGGGTATTCAAAAACAACAGACCCTACCTTGTTGTTCGTTGGCGGTGTTGAGAGGAAGAAAATGAAGCAGTTGAAGAACATAGATGTTTGTTTCTTCCACAAGGTGCTTCCGACCCAGGCTCGGGGTCTGTTCCTCATTCTTCATTGGAGCATGTTCTTCCCCAGTTCTCCACGGTTATACAAATCCCCCATTTCCATCAATTTCCCCAAAGGAAATGAGGATCCAACATAATAAAAATAAGACTATCAATTAATTAAATATTTCCACTAATTAAGTTGATGTTGGAATAATTAAATTTGAATAAGTCCATGTTTTAACACCTCATTAAGAGGGGTTTGGGTGGTCCCCACCACCATGAATTCAAAAAGGGATGTTTTCTATCTTGGGTGGTCCCCACCACCGAACATTCAATTGGGAGGTTTTAAAAAAAGTTGTTCTTTATTTTATTTTTATATCCATGAATAACATGAAAATTAACATTCACCCTCATCCTAATGCGGTCAACGTGAAAGTATCCTTAAGCGAATATCGGTGCTACGAGTTCAACTGTTCCCTTAGATTTCAATTCCGAGCACCAGTTCAAAAGTTATAAAAACCCCCTCGAACGTTTTCAGAACGTACCTAAAAAAACATTCATAAATTCATTTCGGGCACACTGGGCCTCAGAATGACACACAGTCAATTTTCGTGGATTCATAATATTCCCATACAATTAAAAAAATTACATGGAATTTTCGTGTATTTACATTATCCTCACATCATGGCTCTGCATCCCCGAAAGCCACAACACATAAACTATAAAATCTCATGGGAGTACTGAGAATGAATCTGAGCCTCCCGATCCCTTTTTCTCACCTAGAGGTTCTCATGCTTCCAATGTACATGCACCAAAGGTATCGATTTCCCACAAAGGAATCTCTTATGTCGATCCTCAATCTCCACTAGATTCTCTATAGATGTCTCCCCATCGTCGATGTTCAGCATGCCCTAGTAAATGATATGTGAAGGGTCATGAAAATATCTCCTCAATTGGGATACATTGAAAACGTCGTCCACCCGGTGCAACTAAGGTGGAATAGCTAAGCGGTACGCCACTTTTCCAACTTTGTTGAGGCCCTAAAAGGGTCCGATGAACCAAAAAGTTAACATTCTGCCCCGACCAAATCTCCCCAAACCCTGTCGAGGTTAGGCCCACAGAAATATGTGGTCGCCATCCTTGAACTCCAGATATCTACGTCTCCTTTTGCATAAGACTTATACATCCTCTATGTTGTCTTCCTCTTCCCCTGGATTATACACACCTTCTCTGTTGTAGCCCATACCATCTTTGGTCCCATGAGTTCTGACTCCATTGGGTCTGTTCACCACAAATGCGATCTGCATGGTCGGTCATACAGAGCCTTGAATGGTTCCATCCCAATGGTAGAGTGATAACTGTTTTTGTATGAAAACTCCACCAAGGGAAAGTGATTTTCCCAACTACGACCAAAGTCGAGGATCCTAGCACACAACATTTCCTCGAGGGTTTGAATGGTCCGCTCAGTCTTTCCATCCATCTGAGGATGAAAGGTGGTGCTCAAATGATGTTGTATGCCAAAAGCCTCCTATAACCCCTTCTATAGCCGTGAAGTGAAACATGCATCACGATCAGATACAATCGTCGAGGGTACTCCATGTAGCCGCAAAATCTTCTTCACATAAAAGCATCTCAATATCTCTATTGAACCCTACTATCTAATATGTAGGAAGTTTGTTGACTTGGTTAGTCGGTCGATGATCACCCAAATAGAATCATGACCCAAGGATATACGTGGAAGTACTGTCACGGAGTCTATGGATATCTCGTCCCACTTTCACTCTGGGACCTCTAAAATATGAACTAAGAATTATGGTACCTGATACTTTTCCTTCACTTGTTGACAAGCGAGGCACTGAGAGATAAGTTATGCTACTACTTTCTTCATTCTCGGCCACCAATGCTGTCGTTGGAGATCCTAGTACATCTTCACCACTCCTGAATGTACCGCTAGAGGGGATATGTGGAAATCCCTCAACACCTCCTCCTAAAGCGACATTGGTACCATTATAGATCCTCTGAAAATGATGACATGCTCCCTGCCTTCCAAAAATCCATCAAGTGCCTACCCTGAGGATATCTAAACATGTCGAGCCTCACAGTTTGTGTCCCCATGATACGCCTCCCTGAATCGCTGAAGATGTAGGGAAGTGATTGTATGATACTGAAGAAAATATGCTCCATCTCTATCTCAAAGGATAACTAGAAAGTGGATAGTTGCTCCATCACCTCACCTAGCAGTCGTATAACATATCTTATACTGAGCACATCTGCAACAATGTTTCCCATCCCAATAGTATATACTATCTCAAAGTCATAGTACTATATAAACCCAAGCCAATGTCGATGTCTCAGGTTCATGCCCTTATGTGAGAAGATATAACTGAGACTCTCATGATCATAGTAGACCGTAAAATGCTCTCCCATCAGATAATGTAGCCACATCTTCAAATAGAAGAATATTGTTTGTAGCTCAAGGTCATGGGTAGCATAGTTCTTCTCATGTTGTCTCAGCTATCGAGAACCTTATGTGATAACTTCTCACTCCTACATGAGGAAACATCTAAGCCCAAACCATGATGTGTCGTAGTAGACTACATACCCAACGCCCTCCTCCGGAAGCCTTAAAATGGGGGCACTAGTCATCCTCTACCTTAGCTACTGAAAACTCTGCTGGCATCTGTCTGACCACACGAAGGGTTTCCCCATATTCATTAACACTGATAAAGGTGCTTCAACTCTAGAAAAATATGGCACAATCCTCCAGTAGTATCCAGAAAAACTGAGGAAACATCGAACCTCTCTCACACTCCTTGGGGGCTCCCAAGCAAGTACTACCTCAATCTTTGATGGATCCACTGAAAATCAAGCCTCTGAGATGGCATGTACTAGGATGTAAACCTCTCAGATCCAGAACTGGTAGTTCGAGAGATTACCATAATGTTGGTTCTCTCGGAGTGTGTCCAGAACTATCTGCAAATGATACAAATTCTCCTCCTAGGTAGCTGAGTAGATCAGAATGTCGTCTATGAAGACTAATACAATGTGATCAATGTATGGTTGAAAGATGATGTTCAAGAATCCCATTAACACTACTAAAAAGTTTTTCATGCCGAATGGAATAACCAAGAACTCGTAGTGGTCGTACTGATATCTGAAGCTATCTTCTGCACATCCTCATCTCGTACTCTGAGCCGATGATAGCCTGATTTGAGGCCTATCTTCAAGAATCACCATGCTCCCTTCAAATATTCAAAGAGGTATTAAATCCTTGGGAGTGGGTACTTATTCTTCACAGCCACCTGGTTCAGGCGCTGATAGTCTAAACAATGTCTCAGGCTCCCATCTGCCTTCCTGGCGAACAAAATCGGGGCGACCAAAGGAGAAACACTAGGCCGGATGAACCCCTTCCCCTGTAAGTCCTTTTCCTATACACGCTGATCAGGAAGCTCCGTGGGAGCCATCTGATACTGTGGTGTAGATATCAGGGCCATCCCAGGGTATAAGTCAATGTAAAAGAGTACCACTCTATGTGTAGGTTGACCTGGAACATCATCAGAGAAGACATACGCATACTGGTCCACCACTAAAGGATAGCAAGGACTCTCCACATAAACCATTTTGAGGGTATGGCTAGCCAACTAAGGAGTGATCAGTTGTACTCTCCTTCAGGTAAGTACATCCTTTATTATAAAGGCTCCAGTCTTACCAGTGAATGTAAACCTAGTACCATCCATGCGGACACACTGCACTTTGTGCCTAGTACAGTCAATCAGAGCATGGACTATAGATAACAAGTACATACCCACGATGACATTGTAAGGATTCAATGCCAATACTAGAATATCCCAACCGGAGCTATCACCTCCTAGAGTAAGCTCACACCGCTGGAACCAGTGTGTAATCTTCTAATATGCTTCTGTAGAAGTCTCTAGCTGTAAGGATTGAGCCAATAGCTCCGTCAGAATCTCAAATCTCTGAACGAGGGAAGTTGCAATAAAAGAATGACTGGAAACTATTCCAATAAGAACTGCAACTAAGGTGGAGTAGACTTAGATCACACCTCGTTTCATCTCCAAAGGGCCATGGTCATTGGCCTCAACTGCCTGGAGCTAAGCTCAACCCTATCCACCTGCTCTCGGTGGTCAGGGTGGACCACCTAGTGGTGGAAGTAACATCTCAAATCATCGCCCACCACTAGCTACATGGCCAGATCCTCTTCCATGTCCACCTACTCCCTACGGGCCTCCTCAGTTGAACCTCTGTCTCTGCTTGGGAATTCCTTCGACCATATGCTGATCATCTGTGTGGCGTGTTGGGCAGTCTCGAGCCATGTTACCATGCTCGACGCATGCGTAACACTACCTGCTCCTCACATGACTGGATTTGTCTCTGGTGCCCCACGCAACTGATCCTGAATCCTATAGTTTTCCACCTATAGATATGGTCCTCTTGGACCTCTATGATATTTGTTTGCTACCAGTTACAGATGAATACACTAGGTGATGACCGGTGGTGGGTCTCACTGCTGGTGACTGCTCGGCAAGAAAACACTCCACTAAGAGGGATCTCTCTAACACCCCTGACTGTGTCAGGATTCTTAGATAATCATCGAGCCCTGATCTCCCACCTAAGCCCCAGCTCAAAGGTCTGGGCCCTAAATTATGGGTCCCACAACATATCAGTGGAGTAGCATGAGAGGTCGGTGAACCACATTGAGTACTAATCCACAGTCAGGAAACCCTGTTGCAGATGAAGAGACACCTAAATGTGCATTACGTGAAGGGTCAGTGGGACAATCTCTGCCCGAAATAGGCTCTCAATGTCTTCCTAGAGAAGTGTCAACTCATCATGAACCTGGAGCATCAAGCTCCACCATCTACATTTTGTTGCCTATAGAAGATTTGTAGCAATAATCATCATGAGATCAGCACATGTCCCTACTACTAAGAAGACTCTCAACACAGCTTCCAAACAGTCCTCAGCCGCATGTGGGTCCACATCACGCCTGAATCTGGGTGGCCTCTAGCACTAGACCTCATGAAACGCCCTCAAGTGGCGTGCACACTCTACTGCTGGAGCTGGTGGCATTGGTGGACCAATAGGTAATGGTACCGTTAGTTCCACTACTGGTGCCTCTACTGATAAAGGGCCCTACACCGAGGCATCATCGCTCGGTGGGTTGTCATCACATACTATACCCAGAACCCTATCTAGTTGTCTACGTGGACGCATACAAAAAAGAAACAGGTGCGCCATGGTAAATATGTTATACCTGATGAGCTGACTCAAAGAGTTCAAAAAAAACATTCAAAACACACACACACTCATTGTTTTCATACACTGGGTCAAATTCAAAAGTCAAGGTCCATGTGTTTCGATTGGTCAGCCGCTACACCAACACTAGATTCCATAAAATGATAACCACACTCACTACACTTAACACTATTTCTATTAAAAGTTTGGAGTCCAATGTTCTATAGTAGAACAAACTCCTATGATACCAATTTTTCTGGACCCGTCCCTCGAGGCCTATGACATGACTACCCCAATCCCTCCCTCCATAGGCCAGGGGCTGGAGACTAGTACTGAAAGTCGTATTCCCTAAAATTGGGATAGCATTGCCTTTACAACCTATAAACTCACACAACTATGCACAAAGAAGGATAAAATCACAAAGTGAAAGTAAATTGTAAATAGGGTGTGTACAGAAATAATAAGAGGCCAGAATACAATCCCAACTGAAATGTACAAGAAACTGGAAAGTACAGGTAAACAGAAACAACTCCTTTGAACACCTGCAAAGGACCCTACCTGAAGGGTAGGTACAGATCTCGAACAGTCTTCTCTGTGGTATGCCTCATGTAAGGTCGACCTCCGAGCTACCTCCTGTCTCGGTACCCTCATCCTCGGTCTGTGTTTTCCATCTTCTACACCAAACACAACAAGGTGCGGGCATAGCCAGTGCAGGGGTGAGTATAAAGATACTCAATAGGGACCCTGAGACCCTCAATGGTCTCACAAAATTCACAAATGATAAACCACAATGTATGTAAACAACTAACAACCCTACATAGGTATATTCCCATTCATATACCTAAGTTATCCAGTATACCCATCTCATTCAAGTGGAAACACAAGGTCCAACCCAAAAGCCCAATGTTTAACTATGCCACAAAGGAATGAATACCATGAAGGTACACCAGAAAGTTTAGTACTACAAAGGAAATTACAAATAGAATAATAAAATGAAGGTATCACCATGAAGGTAAGTACCACAAATGTATGCCACATAGAGGATTACCACAATGTTATCACCACGAAGATAAGTACCTCATTGATACACCGCACAGAATATTACCTCAATGTTAAGGACAATGATAACACGAGGTTTAACTTAGGTACAATAGTAAAGATGATTATATCTAACTACTGAATCATCTTACTCTGTTAGGAGGCATACCCACATAGGATCCTAAATCATCAGACCCACATACGATCCTAGTACAACAGACCCACGTAGGATCCTAGAGTAGTCTAATGTGGATTTCCTAGAGAAGTCCAAGTGGCACCCTAAAAAAAAGACCCATGTAGGATCCCAAGGCGTAGACCCACATAAGATGCCAAAACATAGATCCACATAGGATCCCTTTATCATGTTACATCCATCTATAGGGTTCCTGCATTAAGATCACTTGATTCTAGGAGAATCCGCTCCTCAAGACACAGGTCTATTGTCAAACTACCAAGAAGTCTCATGAAGAAGTATCGCAGTGTACTGCTACGTAATAGGGGTGTCAATACAACATATGATGCGTCAATCGGATGCCCGATCTGAAATTTATTGGCATTTTAGTCTAGAGTGCCCGGTCGGAGTCGTGTTCGATCATAATCGTCCATACCCCTACTTTATCCAAACCTCATGTGGGGTATACCAAATAGACCGAAATGATCCAAGGTTTTCAGTACCACAGACATTTCATCAAATAGATGCTCGTAACTCAATATATGGCCAAAACAGTGGAAGCGGTCGAAATAGGTCCTGGTCCGGTCCAACCCGACCCGACCCAGCCTGATCTGGGTCCCGCCCTGGGTTCGACCCATCCAACGGGATCTGACCTGGGTCATGGGTTCCGGACCGGCCTGGATACATGGCCCGGCCCGACGACGTGGCCCGGCATGCTGGGAGCCCGCTAGGCAGCTCGCGATGGAAGGCATGTGTTGTGCGGCCCACTGGTACGCGCTGGCCTGCATCTGGGTGGCCCCATGGTGGGTTCCGTCATAGCTGCCACCTAAGGGGGAGGCGCCCCTTCAGATCCTTGAATGTCTAGTCCATTCGGGTTTGTAGGCCAATCGGCTCGTGCCACGTAGCGCAGGGAGCTCATACACGGGACCCTGGGTCCCGCTCGACTCCCCGGCTGGCCGGATGGCCTGACATCCTATGTGGCGTGGTCAAACGTCGTGCCACCACCGGTGGACAGAAGTAAGCCGGTCGCCCCTCCCCTGCCCCCACGGCCTTGTGCCGCAGCACCTGCAAGCTGGGTGATGCAGACGGTCATCGCCCTTTCTGTCACGTGACCGGCCATGCACCGACCGTCTCCCTCGCTCCACCACATTTGACAGGCCACAGCCCTTCTCCAGCAATGCGGTTGCACCACCGCCATCATTGCGGCTGGCCGGAGTACCAGATGCTTCTTCTAAGTCCCACCAATGTCGGTCACTAACATTGGTCGCATAAGATGTTCCTTGGGTCACTGGGCACGCCCCAGTGTCCCATTAATAATTCTGTAGACTTCCACACTCACCTCAATACATCACCATTGCTTTAAAACCACCATGATCGACAAAGGTTGTGGAGAGGTCGGACCATGTTCGTTTGGACCGAACCCTCCTTTTTTGAACGGTAGCAAGTAACTTATTTATTCATGAATGATGCACAACGTCATGAACGGGTATGTTGGTATTCAAAAACAACAAACCCAACCTTGTCGTTAATTGGATGTGTCGAGAGGAAGAAGACGGAGCCGTTTATGAACGCCAGTGTTCATTGCTTTCGCAAGGTTCTTCCGATCTGAGATCATGGTCGGTTCCTCATTCTTCATTGGAGAAAGTTCATCCTAAGCTCTCCATGGTTCTAAAAATCCTCACTTTCCATCAATTTTCGCAAAGGAAATGTGAAGACAACATAATAAAAATAAGATTATAAATTAATTAAAGTTGGCCATTAATTAAGTTGATGTTGGCATAATTAAATTGAAGGAAGTCCAATGGTTAACACCTCATTAAGAGGGGTTCGGGTTGTCCCCCCAAACGTGAATTCAAAAAGGGAGTTTTTCTTGCTCTGGTGGTCCCCATCACTGAACATTCAATTGGATGGTTATAAATAAAATAAAATTCGTTCCTTATTTTATTTTTATTTCCATGAAAAACATAAAAAATAACATTCACCCTCATCCTACTACGGTCGAGGTGAAAGTCTCCTTAAGTGAATATCGGTGCTATGAGGTCAACGGTGACCTCTGATTTGAATTTCGAGCTCCAGTTCAAAATTTATAAAAACCTGCTTACAGGTTTACTGAACATACCTAAAAAATGTTCAAAAATTCATTCTGGGGACCGCGGGCCTCAGAATCACGCGCCATCAATTATTTCATATTGGCAATATTTGAAAATAATTAAAAAAATTACATGATATTTCCAGGACTTTATTAGAATATATATCTGACATTAAATATAAATTTAGGGAATTTATTTATTATCCTAATACATTATGTTTCATTTATTTTTTATTCCTTATTGGGAGTTAGGATTCAGAGTTACAAATGTCGAATGGGTTTAATGATTGGATCTTATCATTTATCATGATTTTTTATATTAATAATTATGATAATGAAATATTATGATCAGTATCTCATGAAACTATTGTATTTTCTTATAATAGGTATATTTATTTTAAATTAAAATTTTACCTTCATTTTCCACTCTTAATGTACTCATAAATCCAAATTAATTTTTTATGAAAAGTGGATTTATTTATTTATACAGTCGAAAAACATTTTTTCAACCACATAAATTTTTTAAAATTGTTTAAAAAGTCACAATCCAATGGGAAATTTTAAATTCATTTTTACCCTTGATTTAATTTTTTCAATGAAATTAAAATAATTCATCATGCCTTTCTATAAGAATTTATTTTTTGTTTTTATAGAAAATGTTATATGAATCTTTATTTTAACGTGTATGTAATTTCCCAATATCATGACCCCACAATGATTTAGAAACTAAATTATATGTTTAAAATATTATTATCCCAAAAATTTAGTTCCAAAATTATTTCGAATTTTTTTTATGAATTTTTAATTTTTAATTTTTGTTTAATGAAATTTTATTTTCCTAAAGAAATGTACCTCATGTATATTCCGAAAAAATACATATAAGTAGATATTCTTTAATATTAATTGTGATTTAATCGGGATCTAATCTAATGATACCATAACTATTATTTCAGTATATGGATTATTTTTATGATTAAAAAATGTTCCTAAACCCTATTTCATTACCATCGATTATGATGTGATGAAATGTTTATTAAAACCATTTAATTTCATGGGTTATAATATTTATGACCACATAGAACACAAATGTATTGATTATGTGACTAGTAGGACCTATATCACACACAGACTCCATGGGTACTGATTAATGCTCTATGATCATAGAGATTATATGGGTGGTTAGGCCATTCACAAAAAGAGCGTACATGGGAGGATATCTCTAGTAGAAGGTAAGTACATGTGTGGTTAATACAAATCTAACATGTTATGAATTTCATTATGTGTAGCCCTAACAAAAATATTTCTAATGATTAAGAGTTTTACAAAAAAATTGTCTTCTTCTAATGTTATGCTCTCATAGCCTATGTTCATTGATTCGATTATTATTATTATCTTTTGAACTGCAGATATTTATTCTATGACACATGTCTATATTCTATGATATTCGATGAATGATTTTTCTAGTATTATTTTCTTGTTTTCATAAACTTATGCTAATGTTATGTTGATATCTCTCATTTTTACTCATACATAGAATCTGATCTCACCGAAATTATATTAACTTTCCCCAAGTTATAAATAAATGTACTATATAGGATATTTCTATAAAGGATACATGGTATTAAGAACATAGTTGGAGATGATAAATCTCACTTGTGAACCAGTTGTTCATCTATCAAAGCTTCCAAATTCACTTAACCTAAAATATTCTATCATATATTTCTTTGAAATGAAATTAATATTCACCTACTGAGATTTAAAATGTATAAATTGTATTTTTCAGTCTCTATAGGTTGTATTAAATCATTGTTTAGTTAATCATATGGGGATATAGATGATAAAACATTAGTGGGAACCATATGGATAAGTCTATGTGTTGGAGAATGTCATGGAATTTTGGTGAAGGATATATCATGTGGTTTCCTATCAATTACATCCCTATATGGATACTATAGGTGGATGTGGTTCAGGACAAGATTTACCAATGGGTAATAACCCTGCAAAAGGAACTTGTAGATTGAGTATAGTTTTACCTGGTATAAGATAACATGCCTTACTACACACTTGGTTTGGCACTCCTATGGGATATGTTTTTGGAATTTCCAAACTGTATATGCACCATTATGAAGGATTTCACTACTGGAAAAATGTTTTTTGACGACGGTGCATTTGTGATGGGTTCCCATCACAAATGGTCATTCACGGAAAAGCGAGACACAAATATTACCTTTTGCGATGGAGCTTTGCAAAATTTCATTATTTTTGATGGGCAGTGCCACCATCAAAAATTGGTTCGGTGATTCTTTTGAAATCATTATTGTGATGGGTCAGCCACGCATCACAAATACTTTTCTGAATTCTGTAACAACCTATTCTGATGGGCCCATCTCAAATAATAATTTCAACAGTCTTTCACAAATACTCTTTAGAATACACAAAAACCTTTTTCATCAGACTATCACAATTTGTATTTACGAGGGGCCCATCATAAATTATTGAAAAAGGATAAATATAATAATATTAATATAAATGAAATCATATTATTAATATTATTACAAAATAATTATATTCAAAATAATAATAAAGATAATAATAATAAAATATTAATATAAATGAAATAATAATATTAATTATATTAATATAAAATAAATGATTAAACAATTTTTGAATATATTATTATTATTATTATTATTGTAAACAAAATAATAATATTTATATTAGTAATATAATAAAATATTTATTATTTGAAAAAAATATAAAAATATACTAATTAATAAATATAAAGAATATAATAAAAAATTAAATATGTAATAAAACGCTAATATTCGAAAAAATATAAGAAACAAAATATTTAAAACATTAAATAGTTAATATTACAAAAAAATTGCATCCAAATAATTAATTATAATATTAAAATACATCACTAAGTGGGAGGGATATTTGAAGGAGCTGGAAAAGATGGTGGAAGGAACTGCATCCCTAATCTATGAGTCAGATGTCGCTTGTACTCCATATGCCCCTGCTCTTATTGATGTCATCATCGATACATCTTATTCTTCATCTCTTACTCCTGCTGCTTCTGTCATAAGAACTCTCCATGTTTCTATTTCTCCCACATACAAATATTCTTTTTCTCCCTATGCATAGTCTCTATAAACTCACACTGAGATCACAACTTCTCCTGATACTGTGAATGAGATGATGATGGATATCCATGAGCTCCTCTTGGGCATGACGCCGACATCGTAGAGATTCCATAAAACACTCCAAGGACATTCGAGATCTGATACCAACCACTCAACCTTTCTTTAAGGTATACGGGTCACCTATATCCATGCAGCCTCATAAAATCTAGGGGAACTGGTTTATCCATTGGTCCTAGCCAGACACTCATTATGTGTATGAGATTTCTTGGCCCCATAGGACTCATATAATTTTAATATAAAATTAAAATAGTTAAAATATTATTCGTAGTTAAATTTAAAAATCAAAAGGAAATTATAAATAGCACAATCAAACACTTGTGAGTACCAGTAATCTCTCCAATGGCTAGATCATAGTATATCCTCTTATAAACATCATAATCTTTAATATCAATCTATGTGACTACCTATAAGAATATAAAATAAACCATTAAATTTAATGTTATATACAATATTTGAAAAATTTATTAATTATATACTCCATATACACATTGAATATAAAATTACAGGATCTATGTGTCACCTCTTATCTCCCCTGATTTGGCCGACCTACTGATGGTCTACTCTAAAACTGCATACTCAACCCATATGTACATAATCCATCCCAAACCTGAGATGAAATATAATTCAGTCGTTGGACAAGAGATGTCTTATCAAACTCTGTCACTCATGCTTTCTTCATTTATTTCCATTTCAAATTGTGAAAAAACTGAGTGCAATGTAGATACACAGCTTCTTTTTATGCCTTCCAGATAGCCTCATGCATTCTCTCATCAATGGAAGACCATACACCCTAAAACTATTTTATAATATCAAGATATTAATTAATTTAATTTCAAAATAAATATTATTTATTTTCGTACCAACCAATGCTCGAACATGAAATTTTTTACATCAATAGGAATAGGATCCCATGAATCCTGTGAATCAAGAAACTAATTATGCAATATATTGATCCCATGTCCAACATCTATATGCGTAAAACTTTGAAAAAAAGAACAATTAATCAAAAAAATATAATATAAATAAATTAATGAAAACTAACTAAAATATACTGGAAATCATACCACTGCATGCGTCAATCGAATCCAATATGTGGATGTCACTCAGGTATAGATTTGGGAATAATCAGGGGGAAAGACCACTCCCCCTCCGAGTTCCCTATGAATTTCCAGTAGTCTGAAGGTCAGTAGATCTAACATACTGCTCGTCCAAATGTAGATCGACCTCTAGTAACAGACGATACAGATCGTTGTCTATCTGATGCATAAAATTGTTATTTTTAACAAATAGTTGAAAACAACCAATATAAATAGACATGTATTATATATGGTTATAAGCATATTTTAGCTTTGTCAACGTACATCTTCATCCTCTTCTTCATCGCTATCGATATCAATTTCTTCATCATCCTCCTGAGCATCATCAGTTTCCATGTTAGATTCTATTTTATCATTTCTTCTTATTTTAAATTCAATTTCAATATCATTAATACCATCATCACTATTTCCTATTGAATGTGCATTGTCATTAATGATATTCGTGTCTCTTTTTAAAAAAATGGATTTGATGCAATCTCTTAAAAAATTTAAATTATTTTCACATCAGTGGAACCACACTCATTTTTAGTAAATTGTTTCTCTCAAGATTTAATTTTTATTATGATCCACCAATCACCCAAATCCATTGATGTTGCACATAAATTTTCATAATATATATGATGTACCTGATGAGCCAATAAAAATGGTTCATTTACTATAAGAAGATTTTTATATTTGATATTTGTGATTCCATGGATCAGATGAACACGTAATCCTCTCTCATTATCAAACAACTGAATTATAAACATAATTTAGTAATGTTGTCTCCGATAAGAGATTACAATGATTTTATCCAATATTCCATAAAATTCAACTTCAGTTTCACTATGATAAGATCCTCTCATGAAGTCACCCTTATTCGCTTTTCTTTATTCTCAAATGCACATGTATGAAATGAAAAACCAATCACCACATATGAATTACATGATTTAACTATTTTGGATGGTGGGATACTCAATAAACACAATCGAATATCATTTTTATCAGAATGTTGAGATACCTAAAAATTTGTAAACAATTATCACTACAACACGTATTAAAATTATTTTTTATGTGAAATAAAAAATAATTTATGTTAGCAGTTTTTAAAACAAATAGGATTTTTTATTCCATCCTTCTTCAATAGTACCTGTCATAATTTGAGGAAACTATTTCTTGATATTATTATCATATAACCTACAAATAATATAATATTATTGTACTATTAAAAAAATTATAGAATAATCGATAGGAACACTCACAGTAAAAATGGTGTCATTTCTTCATTGTTTAGAAAAATATATGAATGAGCTCTATGATGTTCGTCATCTAAAATACATTATTCGTGAACTCCATCAAAGTCGTGTTCAGGTTGATTGAAAAATAATAATTGATTATTCATTTCATCATCAACATTTCACTCATTAATGATAATGCAGTTATGTTTTGAGGGATATTCAAACTGAATGTAATGAGATCTTAAAAAAGAATGTTACTCTCGCAAATAAGCTTCTGTAAATTGAGCCTTCAATTGATACTTTGTTACGTACATTTTTTTTCAATTTCTGGATGAATCTCTCATATGAGTATATCCACCGGATCTATACAAAACATCAACATTTTTTTTAATATAAAATGTAATATCAAATGTTCCATTGATTAAACAAACATAGTGGGGATATTTTTTCATGTTTACATAAAATTAAAATGATTTATTCATCCATATTTCTTACTATGTCATAGTTTATTTTTTATGCACAAATGTCTTGAATAAAATATGAAATGTCTATTAGTGCATCCCAAATAATTGGATTTAACAAATTTTTTAATACAAATGGTAGAATCCTTTTAATTAAAAATTTAAAATCATGACATTTCAATCTAGTAATATTACCATTTCTAACACCTTTTCCCACATTGGGAACCTAACTATTTGGAATTATAAAATATACAATCTACTAAAATAATAATAATAGACTCACTTTGGATAGTGTATTACCTTCTTTGGGCATCATTAAATTCTATGATCTGAAATTTTCAAACAGTTAATGTTCTGATCACTTGCGAATTTAGGCATAATCTAATCATTACATTACATTATCTTTTTTCATAACTGGCGTATAAAAAATAGTATAAACTAAATATCAAAATTGTTTTCCTCAATATGAATAAAATAAAACATCTGATTGAACAAAAAATCTGACCAATATGGAAAATCCTAAAAAAATATCAATTTAATCCAATTTTTCTTTTTCTCAAACAAATTGATTTTCTGTTGGTTTATTTTTGGTAAAAATGAAATGAGAGGTAATGAATAAACAATTGATTTTAACTCTGTATGTGATATCATTGTAGGAGGCCCATGTTTTTCATCTATTCTATTTCTAAAATGATATTTTTTTCTTCAAAAATGATAATTTATTGGGAGAAATCTACAATGAAAGTCAAAAAAACAAGGTTTCTATCTATTGACGATAATAAACACATTACAGTCTCTCATACAATACGAACATAAATTTGGACCATTTTCATTATATCTATATATCACTCATTATATTTTGAAGTCACTAATTATACAATTCAATGAAAATTCTAGTAGGATGTTCTGTTTCGCAACAACATTATATGCGTTGACACCATTACTCCACAATGAATTTCTACTCATCAATTAATGGTTTCAAATAAGCATCAATAGTTTTTTTGGATGACATAAACTTAATAAGGTCAAAATGATAAATGGATCCATCATCAACATCTAGGGAGTTGAATTGTATGGAGTTATAAAGACATTCCAATATGAATAATGACTACAGTAAGAACCAAATCGACGAAAACATTCTGTTGAAATACCCAAACACACATTTTAGGATTCTAAAGAAAAATACTGATGAACATGGTCAAAAGGATCAAATGAATCACCATCAGAGGGATGATTTAAGCTTTTTCTGGTTGAAATGTTTTTTTGTTCTATGATATTAGTGATGTTGTGTTCTAACACATAAATAAATGCTTCAATATGGGTGTGAGAGGGAAATATATCAATTTTATTATAGGAATAAATATAGGCTTCCCTAGTTGAGCATATTTATACCTTGATTTTCCAAATGTAGGACAACTATCCAATGACACATTTCCACCATAATATAAGATGCATCCAATTGAACAGGCATCAATCTTTTTATAAACAAGTCCCAGATTACAAACCAGCCTCTTGCACTCATAGAAATTTATAGGCAACACATTTCATTTAGGTAGTATTGTTTTTAATAAAGAGAATAGTTGATCAAAATAAATATTTTACATTACATTATTTGACTTAATATCTATAAATTTAGACACTATTTCAAACATTATTATTTTAAAAATATGATATAAGGCATCTTAAATGGACATAAATAACTAATATAAATGAGATGGTTACGACTTATGAGTTCAATAAATATCATCCTGAGTTTCATTTTATTAAACAGTTGGACCCACCACATCATGTACTAAATTTTTAAACTGTGCTCAATTTGGAACCAAATTATTATTATCTTTTCTTGAACTATGTTAACCATGTTGATACCAAAAAACATAATGCAGTTGGGAACCAAATTTCAAAAAATTAACTACAATGATTTTAACTATGTTCTACTTCCTCAGAGAACATTTTTTTCAAGGACACATAATTATCCCCACTGAAATAAATTTTTGGTTTGATGATGCAAATGATAACAATGTCTGAATACCACCAATATATACATGATTAAAACAAGAACCATTTGGATCCCTATACTAATTTATCCACGCACGATCATCTAATAATGACTATTGACAACTTCCTTCTTCCATATTTTTAAAAAACATATGAAATAATTAGTTATTTTTTATAATTAAATAGAGGGTCAAACACTATCCAAAAATGAGAAGACAATTAAATTCACTTTTCAGAAAATTTATAATTATTTAAATACTTGTATAGTTATTTATAATATTTTTTAATATTTTATACTAATCTATATTCATTTATAAAAATTTATAATAATTACCAATAACAATTATTAATTATACGTATTTAGCACAAATTTTTTTTTCATTTCTGGTGGAACAATTTCTAACGGATTGGCAGTAGCTCTTTTTCCTAACAACTCACCCCCTTTCCACTTTCTATTACTAAAATCTCCATGAAAATTTTTCATTGATATATGAATATCCATTTTAGTATACGAAATGATTGAGAGTATGGATTCATCATCACAAATGCCTCCATGATCGAGTATATGAAAATTGATATTCATAGGTCAGAGCATACTTTTCAAAGTGATTTCAGTCGGATAAGTTCCAAGGATATAAGTGTTTAGCCAAAAGAGCTTCTTTGTCTGACAAATCACTTCCTTTTAACATTATCTAACTCAAATCACTATGATAAATCTTCTCCAACATACGTCCCATCAGATTTTTCATAGTGATTTCAATTGGAGAATGTTTCATGGTGTTGAGGCATCAATCAAAAGAAATTCCATCATTCCTCTAGAAATTGTTCTAGTTTATCTATGTATTCGAAATTATTCTAGTTGATTACTAATTAATCTTAATTTTTACTAATTATTCCTAATTGTTTCTAATTAATCTTAATTCTTAATGTTTTATCATAATTATTAATAATTATTTCTAATTGCTTCTAATTGTTACTAATTATTACTATTTGTTACTAATTGTTACTAATTGTTACTAATTATTACTAATTTTTAACATTTATTTATAATTGTTACCTCCAATTACTAATTAATCATTATTATTAATAGTTAATTCTAATATTTACTAATCATTAATAATTAATCCTAATTATTACTAATTAATCCTAATTATGACGAATTATTAAAATTTAATACTAATTATTAAAAATTATAAGTAATTTGATATTGATGGAACAAAGTTCTTTTGATCCCTTCATACGGCAACATCCACCTTCATTTAGTGATTTTGTTGATCCACTAGTTTCTAAACCAAGGAATAGTATGATTGAAAAATATTTTTCATTCTAATATTTTTAGATCATGGGAAATTATTTTGAGCGATATATTTTTTGGAAAGAGAGGCATATTAATAGTAGAGTTTTACCATAAATATGAGACAACAAGATGAAATTGACTCCATGGAGTTGGATGAGTTTAAGATATTATTTTTATGTGAAACTAATTCCCTCATATTATTTGTAAGAAATTGATAAAGAATACCTTATTCTAAAGAAGAAGGATAATGAATCCATTGGAACCTACGAGGTAAATATTAATAGAGTAGTAAGATATGATTCTAGTATTATTATCCAAAATAAATGTTTGGTTGATCATTTCTTCAGCTGAATAAAACCAGGTCTTTCAAGGGATTTATCAACAAGGGAATTCCATAGCATTGTAGAAATCATTCATTGTGCTATCAAGGTGGAAATCGAGACTGTGGAATCCCATAAATCAAATGAATTTTAAGAAAAAAGATGATGAAATTCATGGGAAACCCTAAAAATCATTAATAGGAGATTATGGGCTTTACTTCATGCTCAATGTGTGGATGGACGCTTGGGGAAATTTTTTTAAGGGGACTATTTTTTTATGTATGTAAATGATAGTAATCGTGTGGATGAATGACAAAGTTATGCGAAAAATTAGAGAATGATACGAATAAATAATATCTTTATCGAATAAATAAACTTTTTAATTAAGTTGACAAGTTCCCAAAAAAAATGGTCAATGACAACGATCAACGTCATCAACCAATTATGCCATTTGGCAATGGGAATTATCATGGTGTCACTATTTTAGATAAGGGGTTCAATAATTTTGTGGTGAAAGGTAAACTTACCATCTAATTTGGAACTACTAATGTCATATTTGTCTTTATATCTTACAACATGTAACATCCTATAATGATAAAAGGTTAAATGAATTAATGATGTGTCTCATGTCAATAAGCCAAACCTTTCTTGGCCAGGATTAATAATTAGTGTAGGTGACCTTCTGGGAAGTTTCATATGGTGTGTGCGAGTGAGTAAAAAGAACACTCGAAAGAACATGTGTTGTCCTATGGGTACAATAATTAGTCATATTACTAATATTTTCATGAGTGTGGGCTCAAGTAGGGGACCATGCATTTTTGGGGAAAATGGTTTACCTAGCGGGATAAGACCCGACGACCATTTTAAGGTGAGTTGTTTGTGTTGTTAGTGAGACCCATTTTTTTCATTGTTATTAAAGTATGAACCCGACCATATGTGTGGTTCAATATCTAGGATGAAATGTAGGGTCTACAATGATGATGTTTTTCTATAAGGGGGGGGGGGTCTACCACCAGAGAGTGATAAAGGGTTAAATGCTTAAATTATATGACTCATTTCGAAAAGGATTCTCATTTATTTTTGAGAGACCAGCTGATTAGAACTCCACATTTAATGGTCCTTAGTCAAATAATCAGGATGAGTGACCTTATTGAATGTTTCATATTGTGTGTGTGAGAAATGAAAAATAACACTCGAAAGAACATGTATTTTACTATGGGTACATTCATTACCTAGATTACTCATTCGGGAATGTGGGTACACCCCATGGAGTGAACCATGTGTCTCTGGGGAAACTGGTGGTACCTGGTAAGCCATGACTTGAGGACAATTTCAAGGTTAGGCGCATGTGTTGTCACTAGGGCCAAGTTGTTACACCAATCTTTTATATCTAAAGAATTTCAATGGGTATAAATATACAATCATAGTGATTAGATGTTTAATAATATTTGAAAACCCCAAATTTTATAATGATCGAATCATAGGTATTTGATTCCTCTCTCATTGAAGTTTTTGGGATTCTTTTTCCTTTCAGTAATGTCATTATTCGTATTATTAAGTTGGATGTTATTATAGGCATGGATTGGATTTATATTTACAAATCTACGATTAATTTCCATTGAATTGATTTCATGCTTAATATTCCCATCCAACATATGATAACCTATTAGTTATACAATAAATTAGAACATATAATTGAAATAAAATCCAATGCTTTAGTTTTTATTCATATTAAAAGTGGGTTTAACTCCAATGGTTATGAAGAAAATAAAAATTTGTGATCTGAAGATTGTAAGGTAGTTTTTTCATGTCTTTCAGGAAAAATTTCTTACTCTACTACTAAATTTAGATGTTGAGTTATTTATTAAACATACAACTACTGTAGATTTAATTTTAATGACTCCTAGAGATGGCCATGAGAGTTTATCTAGAATTAATGAAGAAACTATACGACAGTCTGGATATGGGATTCATTCATTCATGTGTGTCACCCATGGGTGACATTGTTCTTTTTTTGAAGCAGAGATGGATCAATGTGACTCTATATTGGCTATCAGGAGCTAGATAAGATCACAATAATAAACATGTATCCACTACCCTAGAGAGATGGAAAATTTGAACAATTGATTAACGATCAATAATTTTACATTATTAAACATCATTATTGTTACAATCAATTTGGGATTCAGAAGGAGGATGTACAAAGGAAAACATTCTGTACTATGTATGCTCACTTTGAGTATATAGTAATGTCATTTGGAATAGCCAATCTCTCCGCTATCTTCATGGATTTAATTAATAAATTCTTTATAGATTACCTTAATCATTTTTTGGTTGTATTTATATATGGAATTATTATTATTCTAAATATTATTAATAGCATGAATATCAGTTATGAATTTCACTAAAGACATTATGGAATGAGAATTCGTATGAAAATTTTTAAAACATTGAATTTTGGTTATATAATTCTTAATTCGTTGGGGCATATAACCTCAAGTCAGGGTTTATCGGTGGAACCATAAGGGATGGATGTTATTGAGTGATTGCCCAAAACAACCATTATGACTCAAAATTGAATTTTTCCCTAGTTTGGCAGGATATTATAGTTGGATTTTGGAGGATTTCTCATAACTATTTAATCATCTCCCATGTTAATTAGGAATGGAGGAAAGTTCCTTTGGATACAAGAATATTATGATAAGTTCAATGAAATAATGAAAAGATTATTTAGGTCATATTTTGATTCAATATCATGTAGTGGATTAGGGTTTTTAATATATAATGATTCATCCCAGAATGGATTGGTATGCATTATTATGAAAAATTGTCTGATTGCATCTTATTCCTCATGAAAACAGGAGGATAATGAGAAAAAGTACCCAAATTAGGATTTGGAGTTAGATAAAATAATTTTTTCAATAAAGATATTGAAAAATTATCTTCTATAATAATAGTCTAATATAAATAATGATCACAAAAGTTTAAAATATTTATTCAAATATATAGAGTTGAACACACAAAATATAAGATGGTTAGATATGATTAAATATTAAGACAACTCAGTATATTACCACCAAGGTAATGATAACATGGAGAACGAGAAATTGATCCAAAAGTATATTGCAATTTTGTCTATGATGGTGATCACAAACGTTCCAATATCTCATGTTTTTAAAGGATGCATCAATAAACACTAAACTAAGGGGAAAATATAGTCTTTATCTAATAATTCTTTGAGATTTTATCAATATAATGATTAAATATACATCAATCGAAGATATAGTGCTTCAGAATATGTAGATAAATTTCATTTGTTTAACCATGATTATGATGGAATGATATGGTACAAAACCTTGTTTTTGTTCCACACCTAATATAATTGTAGAAGGATTTGTTATAGGAAGCTAAAATTTTAAAAATATCTATTAATAATGAAAGTATGAAGACATATATAGATTTTAAAGAGTACTTTTTGAGGTATGGAATAAAAATAGATATCATAATGTTTGTGTCTCTATGATTAGAATTTTAAAATGTTATAGTTGAGAGACAAAACCCAAAGAGGATGTAAAAACAATTACCAATACTAGAATGGAAATGGGAAAACATCACCATGTATTTTTTTCATTGAACTACCCAAAAAACATAGATGGAATATTCCTATATGGGTCATAGTTAACCTACTTGAAAATTCATCACACTTCATCACAATGAAGGAATACTTCTCTATTTATCTTCTTTCCACTATGTACATTAAGGATGTGATAAGGATGCACTTTGTTCAACATTAAATTTTATCTGATTGGGATATGAGGTTTACATCAAGATTATAGTGATGTATTCATCATGATATTGTTATAGAGTTAATTTTAGCATCTTATATCATCCTCATATAAATGGTTTGTTAGAGAGAACAATTAAAATTATTGAGGATATTTTCAGATCTTGTTCCTTATATTTTAAAAGAGGTTGGGATCAATTCCTTTCTCTAGTTACATTTTCTTACCACAATACCTTCCACCAAAGCATTCAAATGTCTCAATATGAATCCCATTTTGAAAATTATTTTATATATCAAATATTTAGGGATGATGTCTACAAAATAAAGATATTGGGGCCAAAACTGAATGAGTAAATGGAATAGATCTTCAATCCATTCAGAAAAAGATAAGGGATGCATAAAGTCAAAAATATACGTAGATAATCATTTACATGATATGAAATTTTAATTTCCTTTGAAGGTTTTCCTATATATTTCCTAATGAAATAATTAACTGAAATTTTAATATAATGGGAAAATAATCACTATATATATATTTTTAGTCAAAAATTCTTGATCGTATGGGGATTTTAGTTTATTGTTGGGCGCTTTTACCGAACCCCTCCCATGTTCAAAATGTCTTCAATATATCGTTCTGAAGGAAGTATGTACCAGATTAATCACATATATTATACTCAACAGTCATATGTTATAAGAATGATCCTTCTTGTGAGGAATAAATGGGCGATATTTTGGATAATATATATAATTTTCTATGAAACAAGAACACTCCCATGGTCAAAGTTCTGTGGTGAAAACATCATCTTGAGGAAGCTATTTGGGTACTTAAGAATTTAATTCGACAAAAATATCCTCAATTTTTTGAAAAGAAATTGGTGAATTTTGAGGTTGAAATAAATTTTAATATGGGTAGAATGTAACAACTAAAGATTTTATGAAATAATTTTACAAAATTAATTTTATTTCTTCAACAACATGTACTACACACAACACCGAGTTTTAATGAACTATGAAAAATTGTTAATATTATTATTTAAACACTTACATTATTACCTAGAAATTAAATATGGAGACATGAACAAGAATTACCCTAATTTATATATTAATCATAATTTTTTAATTAAATAAAATATATTGATAAAAAAGTGCTTATTTTTTTGTAAACTCTTTGTGTGTTTCAAAAATACAATTTCACATAATAATTATTAAATATAATGAAATTAATTTTTCAAATATGTATAATTTTCATTTTCAAAATTAATATTCATTTTAAAAATCTATATTTCAAATTTATATTATGTTATTTTTTTTGTTATTTTTATGAAAAATGAATTTTTTTAATGAATATCAATAAATTAGTTTTCTTGAAAAACTAAATTTTTTTAAAGAATTTCTCATGAAAATTTTGTTTAAAAATTGATTAAATGTTAAATATTTTCAATTTTACATTTATTAATACAATTTAGTTCATTTTATTCAATTTCATATTAAATTCTGATATAAAAACATTTTAAACATTTGGACCTTCTCATTTTAGAAAATTATTGTATCCTCATGTAAATATGTTAAACACTAATTTTATTTTCTGCAATTATATGAATGGAGTTTAGAAATATTATTTCCATATTTTTAATTTGAATAATTTATAATAAATAATTTGTTACTCTTAACTTTTTTTCAAAAATAATAGTAAAAAAATTAAAAAATCATTACGATAATTATGGTTAAATAGGTATTCCTCGGGTAAACTAAGACAAATATTGGAATTGGGAACTACAAAAAACTTTTCCCAAACCTATATTATATAAATATTTCTACCTTATCAACTCTTATGATATATATTATTCCATTTTGGATCTTTTTTCATGTGAAAATGTAGTTAAGCACAAATCATTTCCAAAACATTTATGTGCCCCCTCTCCCCCTCTTATGAAATTGCACCCACTCTCATATTTTATTTATACATAAAAAATACATTGGTTTAATAAAACATTACAACATATAATTATGACATCTGTACCCACATCATCGATGAATTCTTTATTTTTTTAAAGCCAATATAGGAAGGATATAGGTTAAAACGAATTTAGTTTTTTGAATAAGAGGTAAAAATTAAAACTATATACTTTTATTTTACGTATATTTAGAAATCATTTTAATATTATTAAATTATGTAGATATAGTAATAAAATTATCTCACATAAAATTATATGTTTCTTTGTTCATGGAGTAATTTATATATCTCTCCACTTTCAACCGATGGGAAATGAAATTTTTGATCCCATGTAAGACCAACTGTTACCTCTAGAAGTGTTGTTATTTCTTTTTCATCACCACCTCTAAAAGATAGATATAATAATGAAAATAATGACTATATATTGTATTTATGTTTTTATTATACTATTTTAATTATAATACAACATCTAAATTCTTACCTCTCATCCAATTGAAAAGTAATGACATCGCTCGGGTGTACGACACACTACCACCTCACAAACAGATGTTATTGTTTTCATTTCTTTTTAAATTTTATGGAAATAAGGATATATTAAATGAATATATGAATAATTTTTTAATTAATTATAAATCATGAATTATTATATAACATATATTTCTTACATATCGTCCCATGGGTTATACGATAACATCATTTGGGTATATGATGAACTATTTCCTCACGAAGTGATGTGATAGTTTTCACTACCTCTTTTAGTGGAAAGTAATAAGTGTAAATTTATTGAATATATGTGAAATATATAAAATATAAAATTATAAATAAATTTTATATATTATATAATTTTCCTTCATTTCATTCATTGGTAAAATAGAAACAATATTCATGTGTATGTACGACCTACCATCTCTATGAATGGGTATATTTAATTTTCTGTCTCAAACTATAATTGATCACTATAAATAAATATATGATTAATACATATGATATTTTTATTATTGTTTAATTTATATAAATTATATAACCATGAACAATTTAATAGTAATATGAATAAAAAAGTAGCACATACATGAAAGAGAAAGCAGTTATTGTCTGAAACATGATTATAACATGAAATTTATAATAAAATGATAATAAATGGTCATAAATAAATCATATATTGTATGATATATATATTACTGGTTCTATAAAAGATTTATAATAAACATAAACTTATTAAACACAAGTTTCAAACATGATGTAAGGATGAAAAGACTTAAGGAAAGTGATTTTTGTCTACCATTGTCTTCTATGGGATATATGTTTTGTTATGAAATTATCTTATTTTATGAGGTCTATATACAACCCCATTGACACGAAATATACAAAACTTATTTACTATTATTAAAATTTATTTTTCATTTAAATTTATACCATCAAGGGGTTATAATTTAATGTTACCAATGTGGTAATTGTTTTATGATAAAATATAATAATTTATTAATATTGTTATGTTTATTATAATAAAGAGAAAATATTATTAACTATTTATCATGAAACTCATGAATTTTATTCTCCGATATTTATTTCATGATAATTAATTTTTTTCAATTCATTTTATTCTCTTTAGGTAATCATTTGTCCAAAATAATTTTTTTAATGAAATCTGACATTGTTTCACTCTTTAGTTGAGACCCCGTTTTCTTCTTTATCGATGTTTTCAAAAAATATTCTCAAAAATAATTTAATGTCTCTCTATAATTTTTTAAATTATTTTTAAAACTTTTTATGTTTATTTATAAAAAATAATGGTATTGTTCAAATTATTTTCAAAACAAAGCCAATTTGGATTTTATAGAAAATATAACATAAATCATTGTGTTAACATGTACAACATTTCCTTCTATCGTGTTCTATGAATTTTGTAAAAAATAATTTATATTTATCAAATTTCATTTAAAAATTGATTTCAAAAATGTTCTATGAATTTTTAGTTTTATAAAGAGACTTTTAAATGAATGATATTTTCTATAATAAATATTCCCAGTAACTTTTAATTTTCATTTACAATATTATATGATATCCTTTGATGCCATTTATTCATTATTGGGATATGATCCAATGATCCAATTCATAATTTTTCTTTGTATAGTTTATATTTATGAAGAAAAAATGTTTAAAAAATCTTGTTTCATTATTTAAGGTTAGGATATGATTAAATATTAATAAAACATATTACATTTCATGTTTTATGATATGATGAATGTTTTATAATCTCATGGAACTCAAACATATCGATTATGTGACTGGTGGTATATATATTTCCCACCAATGTATTTCATAATTAATAATACTCAATGACATCATAGTGTACATAGGAGGTTTTCCCATGCCATAAAAGTGGGTAGGTAGAAGATTATACCTATCCCAATGTATGTACAAGATTGGTTAACTAAAGACTAACACGTTATGAATGTCTTACTGGGTAGCCTTTACATGAAGATTTCTATAATTAGGAGTTTTCCACTACTCTATTTCTTGTTAAAATGATATTATCTCATGTGATATGTTCTTTCATTCCACTATTATTCATTTCTAATGAATTGCTGAGAATTATTTATGGGTTCAAATTTATGATCTATGATATGGAGGGTATGATTTTTCAAATTGTAATTACTTATTCTCATACCCTTATGCTTGTGTAATACTCATATCTCCCTTGCTTATGGTTAATGAGAATCTAAGCTCCCCTTTTTTATAATTCTTTATATTGTGAAGAAATTAATTATTTATGATATGTCTATGAAGTGTGCTATTTACGATGAACATAGTGGTAGATAATGTAATTCACTTATGAACCAATTATTTTTGTGTCTATGTTTCCAAAGGCACCAGACCTAAATTATTATTGCATGGATCATTATGATAGGTATTGATTAATTATCTTTTAAGATTATATATTTCTATATGAGTAGTTTTGGTGTCTATATAAATTAATTTTTATTAGTTCTATAAACACTAAAGGTGCATTGGATTGACTAGATGGGGTAATCAGATACTCATTTTGGCCTAACTAGTAATTAGGTTATCTGATTAATTGATCCTATTTTAGTGGTAACCAGACTGATGACTATCCTTAGTAAACATCTTTTCCACTATAGATGAAAAAAATAATTGAACTAAGGAAACTTATACTTATTCTTGATTGTAACCTAATTGAACCTCTAGTAATCAAGATATAATCTAAGGGTTCTATCATTATTCTTTTTGAAAACACTATTGTTTTTTTAGGTGATACACAGGGGAAACATAAGGATTTGGACATCAAGTTACACAATTGATCATTTATCTCCATTAGTTTAAATAGTTTCATATAGTATAAAGTAATATATATCAGCACATTACCTAGAACCAAGTTAATAAAAAACTCTACCCCTATAGGGAGTTAGTCTAGAAAACACTAACTAAATAACAATAAAAAATACATCTTATTATGGTGGAAGATAACTATAAAATTATTATTACTCCAATTTAAAGGAATGCATGGATACAATCCATCCCAGACGTATAAGAGGTTTTCTATCAAGGCCACCCATAAGACCTATTCTCCACAAATAACCTGGTACTCTCTATTGAAGGTAGTAAATGACACCCACCTAAGCATAACTTGTTTTCCATGTGTTAAATTTATTAGTGTGTTGTTTGATTTATTATATTAAATGCTTGTAATATGAATTATAGATGTTTTACCTAGGTTATTTTGACACTGAGAGCTTCATGAGGTAGGGTGAAGTTTGTACACTTTACTGTTATGTTGACCCAGGGGTATTGATTGTGAGTGCTTCTAGGTTGTCATCGAACTGGGGGGTTAGACTGTGAGAGCTTCCGAGGTAGTCATTTATAATTTATTGAATCTATATTGACAAAGGGGTATTGACCATGAGAGTATCCTAGGTTGTTGTTTTTAAATGATAGTGCTATGTTAGAACAAATTCATTAGTGTGTGAGTTCTTCCTAGAGTGTCATTATTAAAAGAATTGTTGTTATATAAGACCAAGAGTATTAGACTATGAGAACTTTTCTAAAAGGTCGTTATTGATAAATTAAACGATTCTGATGAGTCTTTGTAGCCATAGAACAATCTTTGACTCGATCATACTCGATTTGTTTATATAATCTTCTAAGACATCTCTTTTTTACTGTTACACACGAGGATATAGAGCTTAGGATAGATCCCAAGATTAAATTCTTCAAAGTATGAATAACAAATGTAAATGAATGTAATTGAAAATACTAGTCCAATTTACTTTTTAGTACATGATAGTTTATTACCTCAATTCATTATATTACCTACTATATATATTGAATGACATCTAGGTAGAAATCTTTTAGTGGTTGCCTGATGGGATCCATATCACACCATATTTGGGTCATGTTTTAGACAAAAACATGTTATATGGATAAAGGTGTAGGTAAGGGAAAACACCGTTCTTTATCATGTACATAATTTTTGTTTGAGGGGGAGAGCATGGGACCAAGGTGAGGCTTTAGATGCTATTGGAGATTACATTATTCTTTGGTACTTTAGTTTCTGTATTGCCTTAGATTATTGTCAATTGATTGGCTATTTTTCATAGATACATATTCCATGCATCATATATATATTTTGTCTTCAATTTAATTCACTTTCTGTCTTCCACTGTTTATTTCTGTTGCGTGGTATTACAACTTCCACTATTGGTTACTATTTTCATTCCACTATGTATACTCTTCCAATGAGGGAATCGTTTCTCCATTATCACAATATGGACCTCACTACTAGTCTGCAGCCTCTAGCATTTGGGGAAATTCTCTTGAGGTCATGCAACCAATTCGGTTCTGGGGTCCTTTGGGCAGCAGTCGGATCTGAGACGTTACAACACTCGTAAAGAGAAAAGCAGGTAGATAATCTCTAAAACCAAAGATACTATCAACACAATATCTCTTTATAAAATGTTGATCACAAATATTTCATGTCATCTACAATACTAAAGTTTATTCTACCAATAACTCCCCCCACCTCAAAGTGGTTGAATCCCTTTTCCTAGACCTATCACAAGAAATTTGACAGACACCTAATGGAAAAAGTAGGGTGATATCAAGACTAGGCCCATAGGACCCCCCAATAATTCAATAATCATTCCATATAAAAAAACCAAATATTCCCAATTTATAATAAACCATAGAATGGAAAAAGTTTCCCAATTCACATTAAACGTTCTTTTAAAACAATTTCAATGGAAATTAAAAAACAAGTATAAATGATCATTTCCATCAAAATATGATGTAATAGACAATTATATCAAAATATACATGAGTAAATAATTTAAAAAACATAATTATTCATAGATAATATTTATTCATAGAACCATGGTTATCAATCATTGGTTTCGTTAGGTCAATGATCTTTTTTTCTCACATTTTTAGTGAAATAAGTTTCTAGGTGATCACACATTATTATTTATCATGCCTAATAGAAATATGAATCCATACCAAAGAATGAACCCCCTACCCTTGTTATGATTAGTGTATGTTTTCATCACCATTCAATTTTATGGTATAGCTATTACATTCCTTAAATGTATATCCAAGTCTTCCTACAAAACTACATAGTCTCCCATGTGTTTCACGAAGTCAATAATACAAGGTGAAATCATTCATTTCAATCAATCTCAATTCATTTAAATATTTTATTTCAATCGTACCAATATTGAGGTTCAAAAACATTCCATAACATTTAAAACCCTATATTATATATATTTCATAAAAAATCATTCATTTATCAACAATAAGATTCATTTCATATTCCTAAAACATTTCATGACATCTCTTCTAAAAATTATTCATAAAATCATGCCTTTTAATTTGAATCTTTTTTTTTGAAAACTATACAAAATTTGAAAATCCATAATCAAAGAGGTTTAACATAAACCATTCCATTTAGAAAATTTTCTGAATAATCTAAAATAATTCATTGTTTAGAAATTATATATCCATTTCAAATAAATATTGAAAAAACAAATTCAGTTGATAAGAATTTCATTATGAAACGACATACCTGAAATATGGTCTTATAAAAAACGTTATAGGGGACCCACCAATAGATGTAGATTAAAGGGAACAAATTTTCAATAAGAGATCCCAGAAACATAATAATCAAATAATAATTTCGAATTTATTATTTATAAAATAATATAAAATAGATAAAACACATGCCTCAATGGTACAAAAAGAACACAGAATGAATAATGATGATAACTGAAAGAAATCCCAATTACATGATAGATATATAATAAAACAAATTTTATCCTAAAGAAATAAATATTTATCATAAATAACCCTAATCTAGGATTTCATTCCATGAAAGAAGATTAGATCTAAATGATCGATAAGGAATGAAAATAATTGGTAATATATCATTTACAATATATATCTAACACTCAAAGATCCATACAAAATGACTGATTTGAGGTGAGGAATCACCAAAATCTCCATGTGGAGTCTCCTTGATTGATTGGTTTCTCCATCCTAATAAGAACGAGATGATATTGAAGTGTTTTGGGTCAATATAATAGAGGAACTAAAATGATGTTGATTTTTAGATACTGAGTTTCTCAAATTATGCAAAAACCACAATTCATATTCCAGGATACTCGATATGCCACACTACTTTGATGTGTAGCCTATAATAATTTACCTCAATCATGAAAAAAAAACATTTTAGCCTTTCTAATATTTTAAGGTAGTTTCACACTAAATGGACATACCTTGTACCTAACCATGCTACCTCCTCGAGGTCTGAAACACAAGGTGCATATTTTCCAAAAAATAGGCACATTTTACTCCTACCATTTTCTAATCCAACATAGACCAAGTAACCTATAAAAAAACTCAAAATTCACCTAAAATTTCTAGATAAAATATCCATGTAATATATGGTCAAAATAATGTAATATTATTAACTAAAAGTGGGTATCAGGATATTACAGGGGTTATGAAGGAGTAGAATGTCTCATGTTGAATCTTAAGGAAACATCAATGTCATGCTGGTATGTAAAGGCTTGTTTCCTCACATTTTGAGAAAATGACTCCTACCACAAGGTGTGGTGAAGTAAATAACATCACTATCTAGTGGGAGGAACAAAACTACTACAAAAACTATTAAATTTTTTTAATGTTTTATTAGTGGTTTGGATTTGAATCATGCTATATCATAGTGCATAAACCATTCTATAAAGAGTCTAAATGATGGAGATTAATGGATTATTAGTTCTATAAATTTTATGATTCCACACAAAAATATTCCTAAAACTATACAAATATTTTTAGTGACATTATGATATAATCAAACATCCTTAGAATATGATATTTCCTTTCTTATAGATCTAACAACTATTCCACAACTTCGAGAATCACACCGAAATATGGGTTATTTTTATAAATATGTGGTTCTTAGACTAGATGAGTCTATGTATGTTTTTTATGAAATAATATCAACCAATTATATAACATTCGAAAGAGGATTTATTAATATTTTTAGGAAAATAATAACGTTACACAAAATTTTTATATTTTGGATGCACATGAGGTACCGGAACAACATATAATTTTAAATTATTATTATTTTTCATTCCTAAAAAAATTGTAGTTAAATAAAACCCTCATTCATAATTTATTATACCCTTAAAAATAAATTATAATGTGGAATGTGGGATGATAGTCATTGTAAAATAATTATTAGCCCCTGAAAATAAGGGTGTCTGATCATTTAAAAAAACATTATGCCTTTGCGTGTTCTTTATCCCCCAAACTCTCATAAACATACCATCACCAATGATATATGTTCAAATTTACTATAAACAAGGGGCATATAATTTTTAATAGAGTGTTATTTTTTCCTACCATTGATCCACCCCTCCCCTCTCAGCTGTGATACACCCTCGTGTAGGCCTATCAAGTTATTTCAGAGCATGATAGCTGTTATTTATATATGATTCAGGAATATATGAATTTTACTTTACTTTTTATATATTTTATAGATAATAGCCATGTTTTCATTTAATTTTTTCAAGAAATAGTGTATTCATGTTAAATGGAAAATTATTCCATCAATAGAGAGGAAGGGTGTTTATGTATCATCAATAACCTAACTTGGACAATCTCTATATCACCAACAGCTTTTTAATCCTCTGAATGCTAGGATATCCTATAATTTTATTCAAAAATTGAATATCAAGGTCGATGGATAGTAACACAATATTTTACTCTCATTACTCTTTGAGAAGTTGTTTACATGATTTTGGGAATAATGGTAACAAATAGAATATAGAGAAAACGGTATGATATCTATTTGGGAGATATGAAAGCAAACGATTATAAGATAAAAATATTTTGAACTATACTAAAGATTTATAATTGGGATAAGTTAAATGGGAGGATTATTTTTCATTAATGTAAACAATTTTAATATCAATTCAATTATGTGTTGAAAAACATAAATATTTTACCTTCATGATGATGATAACAAATATCCACATATATAAATACTATGTTAATATTCCAAATCATTAGGATAATGTCTTGGATATGTAGACCCTCAATAAACTCAAATAATATCTTAATCCTATATGAGATGAGATGAGGAATAACAATAATAATAAACGGTAAAAATTAAAATAATAGCACCTCCAATGCATTAAAATAATTAACTAATTTCAACTAAATGATAGCTCACAGGGAAAACATACTTATTTAATATAATTACATATAATTTTTTAAACTTATTTCCTTATCCATAAAATGTATATGATTAAGAAAAGGTGAATATAGAGGAATGATATTTTTTAAATTCATTAATGATGGAAATATTTCCCAATTTTTTTAATGTTTCTTTAAGAAGAAAGAAGAAAAATATAATGATGATTAATCCAAATAATCATTAAAGAAGAAGAATATAGATAGTGTTCAAAATTTATATATATTATTCAATTGAAATGGAGATCCAATATAACTGAGAAGAAAAATATTATCCCTGTTTTTTTCATATCTTGTTCTGAAAAAAATAACAATATTTATAATATAAATTGGGGAATAAATGGAAACCATACATTATGGAAACAAATAATTATCCCAAATATACCATGAGTGATGTATAAGAAAATGTAATTTTATTATAGAGAAATGGTGAGAAAATAGTAAATGAGTTTCAGCAATGATTGTAACTCAATTTGGGATTGAAAGAGAATAGAAGAATCAAAACTGAAAAGTTATCCTGGAACATTGAGAATGATTCATTTTGAAAATTCAAATATGAGTTTACACAAAAATAAATTTTGGGGACTAAAATTTAATAGAAAATAAATATTACATATCTAAATAAAAATTATAAAGTAAGAAATTAAATTTGTGAGATAAAAACTAGTAATTTACTTTCCGTGAATTAAGGGGTAAAGGGTCATGAGTAAAAGATAGTAGATGATCTATTTCCAGGAAGAAACCTAGAGTTTATCTATTTGTGCCTCACTAGACAGCAAGTGAAGGTGGAGCAACAGGTACCATCAGGCTTGGTTTAGCCATTAGATATCCTAGAGTGGAAGTGGGATGGGATATAGATGGACATTGTGACAGGACATCCATGTACATCCAGGGGTCATTACTCGATTTGGGTGATCGACGACTGACTCACCAAGTTGTACTTCTTCCTAATGATCAAAGAGAAGGGTTCAGTAGAAATCATGTGACACCTCTATTTGAAGGATATTTTACAGATACATGGAGTACCCTTGAAAATTGTCTCTGATTGTGATACATGTATGACTACCCACCTATAGAAGGGGTTTCAAAAGGCTTTTGGGATGTAGCTTCATTTGATCACCACCTTCCATCCTCAGATGGATGACTAGACTAAGCAGACCATTTAGACCTTTGAGAACATGTTTCATTCTTGTTTCCTTGACTTCAGTCGTAGCTGGGAGGATCAATTTCCTTTGGTGGAGTTGCATACAACAACAGTTATCACTCCACCATTGGGATGACACCTTTTAAGGCATTGTACGAGCGACCTTATAGATCACCTTTGTGTAGGACTGAACTAAGAGAGTCAGCACTAGTGGAACCATAGATGGTACGGGCTACCAAAGAGAATTAGAATATCATCCATGAGCGGATAAAGACTACACATAGCAGGAACAAGTTGTATGAAGAGAGGAGACGGAGACCTCTGTAGTTCGAGGATGGTGACCGCTTCTTTTTATGGGTCTCACCTTGACGAGGTTTGTGGAGATTTGGCCCAAGGAATAAAGTTGTCTTCGAGGTTTATCAGACATTTATAGGTTCTCTAAAGAGTTGGTGAGGTGGAATACCACTTAGCTCTTCCACCTCAGTTGCACTGGGTGTGTAACGTCTTCCACGTGTCCTAGATGATGGGATACGTGCACGACCCATATCACATGATTGACCATAGAGAGCTGGACGTCTATGATGGGGTGACTTCTACGGTGGTTCTAGTGGAGATTGAGGGTCGACAGGAGCAGATCCTTCATGGATGGTCGATACCTCCAGTGTGTGTTTGCTGGTAGCACATGAACCTCCTAGAGTGCACATGGGAGCGAGAGGCTCAGATGCATTCTCAATACCCCCCAAATGTTTACCTAGTTATGAGTTGTGGATTATAGGGATGTAAAGCCCTAAGGTGGGGAGAATGTAAAGACCCATAAATTACATGTAAATTTTTTTCAACTAAATGGGGATTTTTCGAGTCTGCGAAAAATTGATGGTACGTGATTCCGAGGCCCAGAGCTCCCAAAATGAACTTATGAACATTTTTTGGGTATGTTCAGTAAAAGTGCGAGATGGTTATTCTATCTTTTGAACCGGTGTTCAGAAATGAAATATGAGGGAACTGTTGAACTCGCAATGCTAGTATTCTCTTGAGGAGACTTTCACCTCGACCACAGTTGGTCGAGGGTGAAAGATAATTTTTATGTTTTTCGTGGAAATAAAAAAATAAAATAAACACACATTTAATTTTATTTGTTGTAACCACACCATGAGGAAGTTGAGAAGTGAGGACCACCAGACCTTAACCTCCCATGAGAGGTTACGGGGTGGGGGGACCACCCGAGCCCAAAACCTCCCATGTTTGATTTAAGAGGTGCGGACCACCTGATCCTATTAATGAGAGAGAAACCTCCCAACTCCCACTTTAATGTGAAAGAGCCTCTTGAGCATCCTCTACATTAATTAATCCAACATACCATACTTAATTATGCCAACCTTTGTGATTAATTGACCCAATTTGAAATTGTGCCAACAATTAAACTGGGGGAAACATATCACATTTTGGAAACGTTGAAAATTTGGTGGAATTGGGAGAGGGGAGTTATGGGGAGAAAATTCTCCATTGAAAAACAAATTCTTCCAGGAAGAATGCTCCGCCAACGAAGAATGCTCCGCCAAAAAAGAACGATGACCTCGACTTCGACCTTATTCATCGGGACTTCTTTCGACGTGGGATGTCTACGTCTATGATGAACTAACCCACGAGCCTGAAATTTGAGGTGTGTGGCGGATGAGATGAACGTCGAAAACATCACCTTCATCCTTCCACGCCAACTTAATCGAACAAACCGAGGTAGGGGTTTAATTTTTTTATAATTTTATTCCCACGTTCTTTAAATTTTAAAATAAGAACGCACATGATTTAATTTGTGGGTTGGGAACAATCATTGTGTGAGGATTTGATGTTCAATGTTCATGTTCTTGATGAGCCTCTTGCTACCACCAAAACGTGAAGGGTACAGGCCAAAAAAACATGTCCCAACCTCTCCGCAAATATTGTGGTGAATTGTGGTGTTGAACGTGATGAAGGTGATGATGCAACAACACCGCTCCATAACACCCATGGAAAATGCATCCCATGGCCGGACTGCCAACTCGTGGCCGAACCGCTGCCCCACGGCATGTCCGCTGCCCCGCTGCCAGTCCAACTGTTCCGCCGCCCCGCGGTAGGTCCGCCGACCCGTGACCAATCCGCCGACCCCCAGCCGGTCCAAAGACCCGCGGCCGGTTCGCCGACCCACGGCCGGTCCGCCGACCCGCGGCCGGTCTGCCGCCCCGAGGCTGGTCTGCCACCTTGCGGCCAGTCCACCTCCCTGTAGCCCGTCCGCCGACCCACGGTCAGCCTGCGGCTGGTCTGCCCCCAAGCGGCCTGTCCACAGACCTGCAGCTGGTCCACCACCCCACGGTCAGACCGACACCCCTCCACAGGACTGCCGCTCCAGGGCTAGGCTTTCCTGCAACCTCATGGTATCCCTTGGCCAAGATTCCCTCGCAACACCCTCGCAGCCCTCGCGATCCCGGCCGGACCCAACAGGCCGGGCTACAATGCTGGTCGGGCCAGACCCGGGCCCACTACGACCCATTTACATTCTTTTGGCCATAACATTGCCACCAAACGTTCTTTTGGTGAACCATCAGCAGTGTTGGAAACATTGGAGCGAGACAGTCCATTTGAGTGATAGCCCGCGATGATTTGGTTTGATATGGGGAACGACCATGTAGGATTGAGCACGAATCAAACCGGGACCCTGGGATAAAAAAGGCTAATAACTCACATACTAGGCATCCAATTGATGCATCATCTCTTACTTTGAGACCCCTATGACGTGGAGGACCTTTGAGACACTTAATCATGTGACTTCATGGCTATTGGAGTATCGACCATTAGCTTGTGGGGAAGATCCTTTCAGAGATGAGGGAGCATAGTGCAGGAACCCAGTGGCTGGCTGAGACTTGATGACTGCTGACCATTTCGACTCAGAGTGACTCGACAGGCCCAGTGGGGAGCACCTTGGTGATGCGGAAGACCCATAGTGGGGAGCGACATGGTGATGCGGCAGACCCACGGTACTCGACATGAGGAGTACCTTAGCAAGACATGAGGGGGAGAGCCCCTGTGTGATGCAGTAGACCCATGGTGGGGAGCACCTCTGTGTGACGCGGCAGACCCATGGTACTCGATAGGAGGAGTACCTCAACATTCCAAGGTTAGTGGGAAGCGCCTCTATGTGATGCGGTAGGACCACTATGCTCGATAGAGAAAGAGTTCTCCAGTAGCTATGGTGTTCACCGTTGTGACTTGGAATGTTACATAACACTACCCCTAGAATAAATACTGGTGTGAGATGAGTCGGAACCATTGTGTTTTCCTCATGATTGAGATGGATTACTTAATAACATAGGTATATGTATGGGAATAATCCTGAGAAATGGTATCTGTTGATTTCATACATTTTGATTTAACCTTTATGGATTTTGTGAGACCTAAAGGGTCTCGAGGACCCTAGTGAGTATCGTTATACTCACCCCTGCACAGGCTATGCCCGCTCCTTCTTGGGTTGGTTGTAGACGACAGACAGAGCTGACTGAGGCTAAGAGTACTAGGACTAGACTGTACCAGGAGGTGGAACATATGACATGTCAGTACGCAGAGGAGAAGAGAGGACGTGGAGTGCTGAGGAGGTGATATTTACCTACCCATCATGTAGAAAGCTTAGAGGATGACCCCTCAGATTACTTTCACTTTTCTTCAGTTGTATTTTATCACATTTGTACTTGTAGTTTCCATTTGGGCTTGTATTCTGGCCCCTTTTACGTACTTCACTCACTCTATTTACAGTCCAGTTTACTTTTCTTCTAATCTTGTTGTGTGCTTGGTTACGTGTGCTTACAGGTTATTAAGGCAATGCCTTTCCAATTTTGGATAATACGCCTTCGGTGCTAGTCGCCAACTCCTATCATATGAACAACCTCAGACAATAATTACATTGTTAAAATAACCCTTACCGTGTATTTTTCATTAGTCGACAGCATTTTAACCTCATGTATAATGGTTATATAAGGTTATTAAATTATACCAGGACCATATCCATATTTATGATATAATATATTATACTATTATATTGTTTTCTTAACAATATTTCAGTATTTCCATTAATACAGGAGTTAACTACATTGTTTTCCTTTGCATGTTTTGTTATGTATGTCATCTTTATTATGCATAGGATATATTTTATTCAAATATAGAATGAAAATAATTTCATAAATATTATATTTACTCACCATATAAAGATTAAAATTATTCTATAATGGTGAAAATGTAGAATGAATTTCTTTATGTCATGGAGATGGTATGTCGTACATACACACGAGCGACGATGTCATTCACTTAATGGTGAAATTGTATGGAATTGGATATAATATGAATTGAATAAAAATTGTATCATGTCATATTTTTTATTTTAATCATTTAAATTCATCTTTATACCCCTTGAAGAAAATTTAGACGGGGAATACTGTACACCTCGACGTGGATACTATAAAGTGTACGTACACACGCATTGTGTTATTGTTTTTCATAGAATGGTTAAAAGGATGAATATAATTTTTCAATAATCAAAAAAAATCATCATATATTAGATTCTAGATTTATTATTTTATTATGGAAATAACATAGGAACTTGAAGTAGATGAAGAAAATAACATTGAAATTGTTTGATAAAATGATTAACTCATTTTTAGGTATCTCATTTTGATTTGCACAAAAGGACTCATTAATTTTGGATTTATAACCAATGTAATGCCTCTAGGATGATATCATGGATGTTGGGATTTGAAATGCATAGGTTTTGGATGTGATAATGGTCTTTAGAGGTGTGAAATAAAGATAATAATAAGTTCCCTTTTATAAGGGAAGTGGGGGACACTTTAGAAAAATATTGAAATATTATTTTATTATAAATTTATTTTAGGTTTATAATAGCTCTAATGTGATTTATTTCTAGGATAATATGATTATGAGTACATATAATATAATCCAATCATTTTTAGACACGTTTGTGTCATGAAAACAACCTTTTCTCTTAGAATTAACCCTTAGTTAAATATTTTAACTCTTACCATGTCTTCTAGTATTTTTATACTTCATGGTTAATATAGTTACTATAAAATGACATAACAACATAAAGGGGATAACTAATGACATTTTTACTATTATAAAAGTTATTTTTACCATGTCTTCTATTTCTATCACGTTTATATCATTACTATTTCTTTTATCATATCATTTACGTCAATTTCATTACTATTCAATATTGTTATTTTCAAAAAAATCATAACATCATGAAAAAATTTAAAAAATACTTCCAATATGTAACTGGAATTTCTATTTTATCTATAAAATAATTTTATGTCATTAATTGAATAAATTCATATTTATTTTAATATTATTAATATCATTTATTTGATTCTTTGTTTATTAAATCAATTGCAGTATCACCATTGTTTCACAATTAAATTTAATCTTTTAATGTCTAAACATTATAAATAAATTATTAATTAGTATATAAATTTCATATATTTGTATTAAATATTTATAGTTTAATTTATTTTATGTGTGACCATATATTAAAAATGATTTATTGATTAAATTTTGAAAATGACACTTTTAACTATTCTATAAATAAAATATAATAAATGTCTTAATTTAACACCAGTTTCTTAAAAAGGATCATATTTATTTTTATGTAAGATTGATTTCTATTGAAACATAATTTTCAAATGAAATTAGAGAAATTGCAATGTAATTTAATATTATTACAAAATTATTTTTACCTTTAATTACAATATTTACCTTTAACTATGTTAAATAAAATTCAAAATTTACTATTCACCAAAAATTATCTTGATCCCATTGATCCAAATTTCACATACTGATTACAACCATGTAACTACATTTTTTGAAATTCAAATTGTGGAAGTGGAAAAATTGTGGTTAATGATAATTCCTAGATATGACTAGAAGGTTGTTTCAAGATATGTTCAAATGTTCAAAAAATATTTATATATCTAATTATATTGTGAAAATTATTTCAATGACATAAATGGGACTAATATATGTATTATTTATCTATTTTTACATTAAAATAAATTAAAATTTAAATAAAATTTAAATGAAAATTTTGGTTTTTATCTATAATGCAATATTATTCACTATTCAAATAAAATTCAAACAATCCATGAAAATTACAAAAAAATTACCCTAAGATAACATTGATATTCAAAATTAATAATTGATGTCTATTTTTATTTTTTAACAGAATGTGGTTAATAATATTCATAACCATTTTTATAGCATGTTTGATAAATTGTGGTGTGCTCAAACATGACGTTGTGTGCAGCATAAGCTATTGAATTATTTAAATTAAGCACAACCTGGTATCTTGGGGTTTCATTATGTTCCATTCTTCAAAAAAATATCATACTATCAATTTCAAGAATATCAACACATAAAAAGATTCAGGTGGTTCTTCCTCATGAGTTCCCTAGTTTCCCATATTGCATCTCCCATTTTATGGTTTCTCCATTGAACATTTACAAGAGAAGTCCTCTGAATCCTCCAAAGATTTCCTCTACTATCAAGAATCTTGGTAGGGTCTTCACAACAAGACAGATCATGTTCCACTTCTATTTCCTCATAGGTGAGTATATACATTTTTTCTGACAAGTATTTCATTCACATTGATACTTGGAACACCTCACGAACATTGTGGTGACTTGGTGGATTTACCAAATTGTAAGCTACATATCCAATCAATTCAAAAATTTCAAAATTCATATGTAATTGGGACTTAATTTACTCTTCTACCCAAATCATATAACACCCTTCTATATAGATACTTTCATGAAGACATGATATCCCAATTGAAATTCCAAATCCATCCTTAAGTTATTGATATATTTATTTTTCATAATTTGTGTATTTTATAGCTGGGTTTGGATAATCATCACCTTTTTTGTTATTTACTCAACATGTTCTAGGACAATGAGTTTTCTTTCACCAACATCATCCCAACAAGTTTGTATACAAAATATCTTTCCATATAATGCTTTATATGGCGCCATATGAATACGTGAATAGAAGCTATTGTTATAGGAAAATTATACTAGAGGTAAATATAAATCCCACATATCTTGAAAGTCATGTGATAAAGATCTCAAAATTTCATCTAATGTTTTATAGTGTATTATGATTGTCCATTACTTTGAGGGTGGTAGGTAGTTCTCAAATGAAGCTCACTAACTAGGGCCTTCATATGATGTTTCCAGAATTAGGATGTAAAATAAGTATCACAGTCAGAATTGATTTACATGGGTACACCATGATTTCTTAAAACCTAATTTATATAGAGTCTTGAAAAATGTTCAACTGTTAAATCATCTCTTATAGAATGATAATGTACTAATTTTGTAAGATGATCAATAATTTCCCATATCACATCATTCCTTCAAGGATTATTTGGTATCCCCATGAAAAAGTCCTTTGTGATACCATCCCATCTCCACATAGGTATTGGAAGAGGATACATGACTCCTCCATGATGTTTTCTTCATGCCTTCACCTATTGATAATCCATAAATTTCAACATATATTTTTCCATCTACCTCTTCATATTTTCCCATAAGAAACTTCCTTCCAAGTATTTATGCATCTTAGTGCTACCAAGGTGTATAGACAAATCATAGTAATGATCGTTATCCAATAATTCTAATTTCAGCACGGGTATAGCAGGAACACAAACCCTCTTACCAAATTTCAAACTCTTATTCAAATACGACCTGAATCGACCCACCATCATTCACATTTGTAATTTTATTTTGAAACCCCTCATCATAATCATGAGTACATTTTATCCTTTCTTGTAAATAATGATTTGAAACCAATTAAAAAATTTGTGATGTTTCTCCTTGAATTATAATTATCATATCCATTTTTACTATATCCATGAATATATGATCCCTTTAAACTCTCACCTTGTTCATAACTCCATGTTCATTCCTACATAATGCATCTTCCACCTTATTTCTTTTCCTTGGGTGGTATTTTATTGTGAAATTATAGTCCTTTAGTAGATCAACCCATCTTCTGTATCTCATGTTATTTTCTTTCTGTGAGAAAATATATTTAAAACCCTTCTTATTAGTATATATATATCATATTTTTTACTATATAGATATCGTATCCATATACTAAGTGAAATCATTACTATATATAACTAAATATCTTTATTAGGATATATTTATTCATGATTTTTTAATTTTGGTGATTCATATACAATAAACTTATCATTTGGCATAAGGAAACAACAATGTCCTTCTTATGATGCATCGCTATATAATCACAAACTCATCATTTCGATATGGTAATGTCAAAAGAGGAGAATTGAAAAATCTTATCTTCAATTCATTGGAACATTATTCACACTCTTTTTTCAAAATGAATTTAACCCCGTTATGTGGGATCATGGTTAATGGGTTATCCAATCAGGAAAAATTATGGATGAAATGTTGATAGTAACTAGCTTAACCTACAAAACAATGTACCTCAGTTATAATCATCAGGGTTAGCTAGTCTTGGATTTCATTGTTCATTGCTGGATCAATAGATATTCCATCCATAGAGACAGTATGGCCATGAAAATAAATTTCATGAAGATATAATTCACACTTTATAAACATTCTATATAGTTCATTTCATTGAAGAGTCTTCAGATCAATATTCTAGTGGTTCTCATGGGCTTTGTAGATTTTGTAGTATACCAATATATCATCAATAAACACAATTAAAAAATCATTAAAATTTTCATGTAACAATCTGTTCATTAGATCCATGAAAATAGAGGGAGCATTATTCAGTCTGAATGGTATTTCTATAAACTCATAATGGACATACCATGTTTGGAATGCTGTATTTGGAATATATTGTTTCTTTATACATAGTTGTTGATATCCTGAAATAATTTCAATGATAAAAAATATTGATCGCCATGAACATGATCAAACAAACCATCGACACGATGTATAGGATAATTTCTCCTTATTCTAATAGAATTTATTTCCTTATAGCCAATTCATAGCCTCATTTTTTCAGCTTTCTTCTTAATAAAAAGAATTGGGGCTCCCACGAAGAAATACTCGGGAGAATAAATACCTTATCACTCAACTCCTCTATTTTTTTATTAAGTTATACTAATTACATTGTATATATTCTATGGGGATTCAATGATATTGGCCATGAATTAGAGATTAAATCAATACTAAACTCTACTTCATGCTCCAGAGGATGTCCTTGTATTTCCTCTTGAAATACAACATTGTATTCCTATATAATTGTATCATCATTAATTAAATTTTTTATTTTTTTACCCATTGATGATGTTTTCTCTTCCATCCTAAGAATCTCATCTATTAAAGCTATTGGGGGTGGGTTTTGATATGAATCAAGTGATGAAGTTTCTACTCTGAATATATTATATTCTACTTCATCCTCAAATATCGTAAATTCCTTCTTCTTAAAATAAATTTTCACATCATATTTTTTGAGAAAATTCAATCCAAAGATTATATCAAAGTAGACTATAGGTATAATGATAATGATAAATGATAATGTATGTTTATATTCCATAATGGGAACCTCCCCTCATGTATTTGTTGCAATGAGAACTCACATAGTGCTTTTGACTAACAATTCCATTATTAAGGTTAATTGGAAATATCTAATTTTTAAGGAAAATGGAAAGATGTAAAAGAATAGGATGATCCATAAACAAATAAATATATTCCTAAATTTGAGAAGATGATTATAGTACCTAAACACCACATCATTTAGAGTTTCATCAGCAGCAATTGTGATCACAAAATATTATAATTACACCCTTGGGATATTCTGGGGACACATTCTTTCATGCTTAGTACATTGATGTGCATAGTTTCCAGTATCCTTATAATTAAATCATTTCACATTTCCATATTATTAATTTTCATTTCAATCATGTGATCAATGGCCTTTTTCTTCACCCTTGTAACATGATCATTCCCCCAATTAGTATGTTCCAAGTTTTTTCTCTTCAAATTTATTACATGATGGAAAATTAACCTTTCTCAGCTTCCCCTTTATTTTTTCTGTTTGTCATAACTCTCAGCAGCCCTCTTCTCCTCCTAGTTCCCTTTAAAGTCATAATACTAGAATTACTTTTATGTCTAGATAGTACAAGAGTCGATATCTTAGTTCAATGAAGAATATTATGAGACAAGTGCCCTTCAAAGGAATGTTTTCAAATAATCAAATAATCAATCTATTTTACTTCTTTTGTAATATATGTAGTTTATATAATTCCTTACTAACATTGTGAAGTTAGCTTTATACTTTGAAACATTTTTGTCCTCATTCTACTTCAAACTCTTAAATTGCTTCTCCATATCCTCTCACATATCATGAAGAAGGTATTTTAACAATAATAGTTCACCAAACTCCCTCTATTAAATATTTTACACTTCTTAATCTTTAATTATATTTTTAATTAATGGACACTATTTATCCACATATCCAAAGAGATGATTAAATTCCATGATAATTTTTTCCCTTTCGTTACTCCTCAAGGAAATAAATGTTTCCTATATGGAACTTATCCATTGCTCAACAACAAATGGGTTTGTATCACACTGAATGTTGCTGGTGTTTGTCCCATGTAATGATCTAACATAGATTCTACGCACTGTGGATTAGGGTGCACCATATGAGAAAGGTTATTACTCATAACCAGAGTCAACAATCCAAGTATGGTTATAAGCTATTTAACACCAGTTTCATCATCATATTCACTATAATTCTCTTTCATAAGAGAGAAATCCCTATATGGATTATGTCCATTGATAAGGATTCCCTTCCTTCCACTAGGTGGCATTTCTAATTATTTTAATACATTAGATTAGGTTACAAATCATTATGAATAATTCAAAACTAGTTAAATAAAAAACATAAATTGAAAAATTTATACATATCTAATCCTCAATCATAAATAAATTTTCATTTGGTAAATATATACTCAAAAATCCTATATTATGATTTTTAATGAAAATTTTAATTATCCGAAGCATATCCCTTGGGAGTGAAAAACCAGGTGTGCAGTAAGGCCCATTGTTGTGTAACAACACAACCTGATTCAATCCCAAAAGACTTTTTCAGAGTAGTTACTCTTAGGTATATCTATGGTATAACCACATCCATTTGTAGTATCCAACCTGAGATTTATTTTCTAGGAATACCCACATAATATATATGTTACCAAAATTATATGATGTTCTTCAATACTTATACTCAATGTATATATTAGGTTAATGTTCCATAATAATGAGGTTTTTTTTTTAAAAATCTAGTTTCCATGGTTTGTACTAATCTTCCTCTGATACCAACTATAACACCCTGTCCCTAGTTCCCTAGACTATGTAAATTATTTTATTGCATTGGAAAGTCCATACGAAAATAAAATTCCAAATAACTTATCAGTTTATTAGCCATGGAAATACTAGATACAAACATAAGTTTGACATTACATCATAGAATGATAAACAACATATTATACCCTTTTATAACTATCATATCACTTACACTATTACTGTAGGTCAATCATAATATACATATTCTCATCCAAGGAAATTTGAAACATATTAAGGGGGTGATATTAGATCTTTAGTAAGGATAAACATTATTGTGGAAGCTACCATAAATAAGAATAAAAAGTTAAGGAAAGGTATAAAACTAAAACAAATTCATTTTAAACATAATATTTATGATAAAATGGAATTAATAAATCAAATAATTACATTTAAAAAAAATATGTATATTTTACCAGTAGAATAATTATATCTAATATCAGTTAATAATCTAACAATGAAGGAATGAATGATAGTGGACATCTAAAACATACAATTAATTCTTCGGCCAAGACACCATACATAATTAGGAAAGACATTATCCTAAACCCATACATCAGTGTCTCATGAGACCTAGTGATGCATTGAGGGGTTATAGTTGGAATCGCTCGACACATAAAAAGTACAATGCATTACTATTACACATAACATAAACATAAGTAGTAAATATAGCATACGAAATGTTACTATATTAACCATATAAAATGGATGGTATAAAAATAGAACATTTACAATCAAACATATAATAAACTATACCAAACAATATTAAAGATTTTATCATAATAAAAGAATCCAAATTAAGCATAAAATCATATAATGGATGTTGATAGATACTAACATAAAATCATTAAAGTCACTTTTCGAGAAATACCCCTTTTTTACATTAAATTTTTTAAAATCCACGCCATTATAAAAGAAATCATTTCATTTGAAAATAACAATGTATGCTTCTACAAGAAACTTCAAAATATTAGGGAATCATAAATGTGGAAAATATATTCTCATGTAATATAAGTCAAAAACTATAGTATCCTTAATTTTTTAGAAAAGTTCATAAGGTACCTCGTTCAATAAACGATTGAATGATTCCTTTCAAAACATTTTATAAAAACTCCAACATGGTTAAAAATGAATATAAAATTTTTTCTAGTATATTAATAATATATTGAAAATAGTTTTAATATATATATGCACGTGTATAATAAAGGTGTCCCAGTAGATTGGAATAAAAATACCTCCAATAATATTGAGGTTTTGAAAATATCCCTTACCTAGTACTTTTCATTAGATGCGGCTGCGTTATCATCTAGTATAATGGTCAATTAATATTATTAAATTATACTAGGTTCATATCCATACTAATCATATAATATATGATCCTCTTATATGGTTTTTGTTAATAATATTTTATTGTTACCATTTATTATATTTTTAACTCTTTTGGTTTCCAATGTATGTTTTTTAATGTAAGTCATATTTCTTATTCATAGATATATTTCATTCAGACACATAATGTAATTATGTTTATAAATATTATATTTACTCATAATATGAATTTTATAATTATTTTTAAATGGTTAACATGGATAATGAATCTCAACGTGTCATATAGACAATAGTTATTATGTACACAGGAGTGGTGATATCATTCCCTTAATGGTTAAATGGTATTGAATTGGATGGAAAATATAAATTATTATTAATACCTTTTCACAAACCCTAAATTATATATTTCACCAATAATTTTCGTCATAAATTTTCTATTTACACTAAGATACCTTAATGTGTCACATAATGGCTCGGACATTAAATTTCATTCACATAACTAATTAAAGTCTTAGTATATTTCATTATCCAAATTATTCTTCATATATTTTTGTTTTACACACCATTATATGGAATGATTCATAAGGACCCATTTGAATGCTTCAGTAAATGTGATTATTGTAAAAAAACATTATTAGAGGAAGATGTTGATGAAAAACCACATTGGAATACATAGAAAAGACCCAAAAATATCCTCTTATGAATAAATTTTTTTCTCAGACAGTCCATCTATCTAGGGACTATATTAAGTACTAGAATAGAGTTCTGAATCCAGATCATACTAAATAATTTATTTGAATGTTGAAGAAATCCTATGTTCTCGGTCTGATACCAATGACTATAGTACCCCATGAAACCATAAATCCTCCTTAATATATATTTTGGATAGATGATAATGGGAAAATACTTCTCTAATACCAAATAAGTGTTCTTAATTTATATGCTTAGGTACTACAACCCGAATAACATTACGAACATTATAAATTTTTGGGAGTCTGATGTAGAAATTCAGAGTGATTTTTCCCATTTCCATTTTCGTAAGAGTAATTGTTATAAAATCTCCTTATACTTCGATCTCTTAGAATTATATTACTAAAATACTTATAATCGATATATATAACCTAAAATATCTCCCCTCATGGTGTCCCACTAAAAATAATCTTTAAGATCTCTATAAATTTTTTTACTTCTAGGATAAATAGAGAATGATCATCTATGATTTCACTCAAATACGTCCTTCTCAAAATATGGTATGGATGAATAAAATACATGTTTCCATAAACATATCATTAAATAACTATCATGTTTGAACTTAAGAACATTTACCATGTTTTCCAACTCTACATAATTCTTAAGTCAGTCTATATTCTTTACATGGATAAATAATTGAACACTCATTTGAGAATTATATAATTTCTAACCTTCCTTAAATATTCCTTGATATGCAGTTCAAAAATATTGAAATATTGGAAGAGTTTTTATCCTCTTTATAAAGAAGAATTCATAATCCATTTGACTCAGAGCATCTTCCACCATGTTTGATTTCCTAGAGCGGTAATGAATCGATATATTATAATAATTAATCAAATCCAAAGAACAAATATAAAAAATAATCATCTATTTCTGAGTGACTATATACATTAACATTTTATGATATATATATATGAAAATTTATTCTCCACAAAGATAATTCTTCCCTATCATTAATGAAAAACTTCCGCAGCTAACTCTAAGTCACGAGTTTGGTAATTTTACTTATGAACCATAAATTTTCACGAGGCATAAGATATAAATATGTAATTATTCATGGGGACACATACTAGTCCCTTCTTTATTACATCACTATACATCACAAACCCTTGTCGATTGTATGATAATGTATGAACTTATACACTAACTAAACATCCATTTAATTCCCTGAAATTTCATCACATTCATCTATCCAAATGAACATGGAAATCTTATGATTTAACTTGTAGAGTGGTTAGAGAACCCTTAGAGATATTCCATAAAGAGTCAATTATATCTATCCAAATAAACAAAAATATAGACCCCAATCACATTTCATTGTTTTGGGAAAACACTAAATGACATTACACATTCTTTAATCTACTAATATAAAATATCTTAGGCTAATATGACCAAAAAAGAAACTTGTTATAGCCTAAATTTACATTTCATAGATTTTTCATAAAACTATTCATACCATAGCGTCTTTAGTAAAATTCTCAGTTAACCTCCATGCACCTCCTTGTTTTTTGAATATTTAATAAATTCATGTGTAAAGGCTCCCACAAACTTGTCGTGGTTATATCAAAATAGAATATTCAATAAATACATTATGATAGAGTGGGTATTTTTAACAAAAAAATTCATTGATATAAATTCATAGTGTATATACATCATATGGAAGAATATCTTTGGTATGAATTCACTTTTGACCCACAACTAATAGTATCCAGAACAAAAAATAGAAATATATGGATTTTTAATTGATCAAACAAATCCTCACTACATATAATAGGATAATTATTTTTTATTGAGATCTTTTTATGTTTCTAACAAAATATTTAGTGCTACATCGATCCATAACCATTCTTAAATAGAAAACAGGTTCTCCAGTTGGTGGTGCACCTCGAAGAATGAATACCTTCCCAAGATTCTCCTGGAGTTGCTTCTCCAATTCCTACAACCCATAAGGTTCCATTCTATATTGAGTATTTTAAATAAGTGCTTCCTTATTTATTTTTTCTATTGAAAACAAAAAATAATTATTTGGATTAATATTAGGAATGTATTTTAGAAAAATCAAAAAATTTCAAAATAATTGGAATATCTTTGATGTTGAGTTTCAAGACAAACATTTATGACAAACATCCATTTTTAATACGAATCATGAATTGTATAATGGATTAAATAATGATTAGTGGTTCATATTTATCATCAAACCAACAGATTATCATATGTTGATTTAGAATATCAAATGTGACTACCCTTCCTCAAAAAATTGCACGGGATTATAGTGATGAAAACCAATACAAGTGTAAGTCAAAATAAATCCATGTAGAGGGTGAATAATGTTATTTGGAAAAAATAAATTCCCAAAAACATAAATTGGGTATGAATCAAATACCTGATAAGAAATGATCATAAAATAAAAGGTTTTCCATACTAATTAAACTATTAATCCATGGGGTAGAATCATGATAAACATAAAAAATTAACCATTTAAAAAATAGTGGTAAGATCCATTATAAAATAATTTATTAGAAGTTGTAGATTGGATGCTAAGAAAACATTTAACCACATTATAATCATATCACACATTGGTTGAAGTGATCATATGATATATTATTTTTTGTTAAGGATATAGAGTTTACTAATCTCGATCAATTTCATTTACCTACATATTTGAGATGTAGTGAGAAAAATGCCATAATTCATTGAATTTGAAACAATAGAGTGTGGGTTAGGAAAATTGTTGTAATTTCTCTTTATCATTACCTATAATACTTTTACAAAAACTTTTATATTCAAATTCTTATGACCGTCCTATACAAACATAATTCTTTTTGTATGATTCTGAGCTTATGTGGAGGTATGTACTTGTATACATTTTGTTTAAACAAAAATTTTAAATTATTTAAATGGTTGTGGGGTGTATGGAAATATTCAAGGGTTTTCATGGGGTTTGGGAATAGAAAATACAAAAACAGTACAATCTATTCTAAGAGGATGGTTGAAACACTATTAATTGAAATTGTGTGACATAACTATGTGGACTTTTGAGAGTGAGTGTGTGGTTGGTGGAATCATGTAGGGTGGACCAAGAGACTATGCGGCATGGGGTCCCTTCATGAAATGGATAGAAAACAACCATTGCATAGTTTATCAAAAGTACTGGTGGCTAACTAAACTATATGGATTAGTTTCCTCTTGGACATTGGGAACCACATGATTAACACATGGTTCAGAAAACTGTATTGCCAAACTATGGATCACTTTAAAAGGGGGGGTTCTTCCATTTCCCCCCCCCCAATACTATTTATTTCTTCCACAATCTTTCACCTAATCCAGTACCCTATATAAAGGGTGAAAAACCCAGAGCCACTTCCTCCTCTATGGGAATTTTGTATTATATCCATCGCCATTTGGTGAGAATTTGGGATAGAATTGATGATCTAGGTGAGTCTAATACTCTTATCCCTTCAATTTTCTAGATTATAGATTGCAGAATCATTATTTTTCTTTTGAATCCCTAAAAACATCTTTTAAAGTAGATTCTTGTATGGGGTTCTTATGGTTGAATGATTTATAATAAAGGGATATTTTAAGAAAGTGGTCGTGTACGGGCATAAAGAAGTTGGTATCAAATATATTTCCCATACTCTTGATGTTTTACATGTGAATATATTTTTTCTAATGTGTTTCCATTATTTTATTAGTGTTTATTATTATGGAAAGTTATTCAGGAAATATATTGATGTGTGGAACCCTTAACATACCAATTTGGGTATGTTGTTGAAGTGAGACCAAAACTATGGCTAACCACAGGGTATTCCGAACTCTTGTAAATGGTGAATAAATTATTAAAAAAATATTAAAAGAGAATTATGAGAGAATATGGCTTGTATAGGTTTACTTGGGTATATTTTATTGGTTAATAGGTGAATTGAAATGGTTATATGTTTACTTTTTTGAAATGACTAGGATGGTTTGAAATGGTTTAAAAGGTTTTTTGGGCATTGGCCCAGTTATCGAATTATTGAAAGAAAATAATGTTTGACATTGGGAAATTCTTTAAAAGTATGTGTTTCCCTCAAATTAAAAAAAAATAGTATTCTCAGAAGAAATTTCAAATTATGATTGAAATGAGGGTGTAGTTCCCATTTTGTGAAAATGGTTTAATGGTTATTTTGAATGATAGAAATTTATATAAAATTCTTGGGGCATGTATTATTTTTTCAATGTATAAGACATGTGTTTTAAATTTTGGCATCAATATTATTTTTGAAGAGTATTTTTTGATTTCTATCTTATAACATGAATTCAGTTTGATGATTTTTTGGGACCATGTTAATTGAAAATATTTGTGGGTTAATGTATTGTAAACCATGATAGTTGTGTTAGCATGTTAACATGTATTATTAAATTAAATGAATGATATGGTGTTTTTATGTAAACATAGAATAAGGTTGAATTTTTTTTGTTGAGAATATGTCAAATTTGTTATGGGTTGTCAATGGTGATTTTAAAATTGTTAAATAATCACATGAAAATGTATTTATGGTATTTCTAGGTATTTGACATAAGAATCTTTGTACACGGGTCTTGTTAGGCTAAGGATCTAAACCCCGCCCATATAATGAATAGGTTAGGGAGTCAGACTGAGGCTTTATTCCCCTAACTATTTTATAAGATGAATATAACCTGACTGAGGATCCATGGTTAGTGATATATATTGCTATGTTGGGATGTTGGGATGCGGCTGTATGCATTCCAACATAGGGTCATGACATGGGTTGGGATGTCATACGGAGGCTCTATGGTTCCCAAACATGTAGAAATGACATGATTACTATATCGAGGATTTGGGGAAAGTTGATAAATTCTATTTAGGGAATTCCCACTTGTTATTTAAAAGTGTCTTACCCCTTACCCTATGTCATAAGATTTTTTTGTGCTAATAGAATGTTTAGTTGGTTGGTTACCTAATGAGAACTAAATTGTTATAAGTTTTATTTGACAATTTCACAATTATGTCACATAGAGATATATATATCTCATTGTTCTCTTGGTTAATTATTGTACCAAGGGTATACGCATACACATATGTATAGACTGGTTATATCTATTTACATTATTGTTGGTGTCCTATAGAGTTGTACTCAGAACATTCTAAGGATTCCATTGAACATGGGTACCTAGGTAGATGTGACTTGTTTTCATGAACAAGTTCATGATAGGAACTAGTTATTTTGTTTATGCATGGAGTATTTTTTTGCAGTATGGGATGTCTAGAAAGGGCTGGGACTCTGGTCCATACATGGGGTTCATTTTGAAGTTTTGGTTTTAAGTTTGTTTTCTGACTTCCTATCATGTATTTTATTTTTCATACTATTATAACATGTTCTTATATATTTTTTTTCCTTTCATCACATGTTGTCGAGTTTTTTGTTATTTATGGTTTTTAAAACTATTGATATTATTTCTTCTATGTTATTATAATGAAAATAGGTAATAGTCTACCAAATGTTTCTCTATAAAATTGTGAAACTATTTGAAAGCCTCTAGAATATGGGGAGGTATGCATGAGGTCATTTTATAACCTCTATAGGGGTGTTTTAGGATTCTAACCTTTCATGGAGGTACATACTTATTTAAGTGTAGATTAAACATTATTTATTATGTTCAATGAAGTTTTTATGGGTTATTTGGTATATTTAAGCGGTTTTTTGAGGGATTGGGGTATGGAAAAGTGGAAAACAGGAATATCTTTTCTGAGATCATGGTTTTAATATGGTTAGTAGAAACCATTCATACTAGTGAGAGGGATTGAATTGTTTAGAGGAACCATTCAGGGTGGCCCAGGAAACTGTCGGGCCTAGGGATCCTTTAGGTTGAGGAGACCGCATAGCCATGGTATAGTTTTCCAAGTCATGTCAGGGGAAATCCAAACCGTGCAGCTTGGTTTCTTCTTGGAAATAAGGAATCACATGGTTGGATCATGAGTTGGAAAACCGTGCAACCAAACAATGCACCACCTAAAATGGGTTTTTTTATCTTTTTTCCCACCCAAAACTATTTCATACTTCCTTGGGTTTTCACCCCCTTCTAACCCCTAATGAAATGGTGATGAAAAATTATCCTAATCGTCCTCAATGTCATTTTTCCATTGATTCTTGGTCATCTATAGATCATTTAGGTGTGAATCAAGGATCCAGGTGAGTCTACCGATCACCCCTCATACTATTACTAGACTAGGGATTGTATAATAATTCCACTAATTATAAAACTCTAAAAAACATTCTCTAGAATATTCATTGATGTTTCTTTGATTTTTTTTTTGATTTTGAATCAAGGGCTACGTTTAATAAAGCGGGTTTCCACAAGAATGAGGTAGGTGGTCTCAAAGCTCTATCCCGCAGTCTTGATATTTTATATTTTTATTTATTTGTTCAAATGTAATTCCTATCTTTTTTAGTGTTTTTGATTAGGGAATGTGATTGGACACTAGATTGAGTTGTGAAACCCTTCATGTACCTCATTGAATCCATTGGTGATGTGAGACCAAACCTATAGCTACCCAAGGGGTACACTAAACCCTTGTAAATGGTGAATAAATTTGTGGACATTGTGATAAGGTAATTATGATAGTGAATGGGTTATAAATGTGAATTTGGGTATTTTTTTCATGGTTAATGTGTTAATTTAAATGGTTACAATTTTCTATTTTTTAAATGACTAGGAGGGTTTTAAATGGCGTAGAATGTGTGTTTTAGGGCTCTGACTCAGTTATATATGTATTGGAATAAAATTAGGTTTAAATGTGTGTACTGATTTGGAAGGAGGTGTTGGCCACAATGTTATTTAAAAAATGGTTTTCATAAGGGAATTCATATGATGATTTAAATTAGGCAGCACCTCCCTTTTTTTGGAATTTTTTTAATTTTTATATTTAATTTCTGAATTGAAATTGAAATCTCTTGGGGGTTTGTTTTTCAATGTGGAATACCAGTGTTTTAACGATTGGCTTCAAAAGGATTTTAAATGAGTATTTTGATTTGTGTCTTATGCCATTATTTTGATTTGATGGTCTGTTGGGACTATAGTAACTGAAATGATTTGTAGTTTAGTGTAATGGGAATCAATATAGTTATGTAATAATGTTGAAATGGTTTATTAATTAAAATGATTGAAATGTTATTTTGATGTTAACATGGAATAAGTGTGAATTTTTTTATTTTTAATATGTTAAATGTGATATGGTTGGTCAATGGTAAATGTGAAATGTTTAACGAAAAATAAACACATGGATTGGTGGTTATGTGATGTATTGGACATGAAGATCTATGCCCATAGGTCTTGATAGACAATGTATAAAAACCCCACACCTACAATTCAAGGTTTAGGTATTCAGATTAAGGATATATGCCCATACTAGTTTCATATAACGAAACTACATGGACCGAGGTTCCAAGAATAGTGTTATATATTAATGAGTAAGTATGATTGACTAAGGATCTATGATTCCCAACATCTGGTCATGGAATGGGTTGGGATATCAGACTAAGGCTATATGCTTCCCAACCATGTGGACATGACATGATTACCAAACCATGGCTCCAAGGTAAGTTGATTAAAAAAATTAGTGATTCCACCCTATTATTTAAAAGTGTGCACCCACATACACTATAGATTAGGACATCCCCATAATTGGAGATATCTTAGTAGGTTAGTTAATTGTAGAGAACTAAATGGATAAAATGTTTATTTGAAAATTTCACATATATGTCATAGATAGATATTTTTATTTCATTGTAATAATTTTTAAATATTTCACTGGGTTTATATGCATGCATTTTTGTATAAGCCCGTAATTGTGTTAGACATCATTGGTGGTGACCACCAGAGTTATACTCACACCCATCTGGGGCATCCATGTAACTTTAGTACCTAAGTAGATGTTACATGTTTTCAAGCACTTGATTAAGTCAAATAGCTATTATTTGGTACATGCATGGGATATTTGGTTAGATAGTGGGATTTTAGAACTGAGATGGGAACCAGTTTTGTTCTTGGGGGGTGTTTTGGTTGTTTTGGTTTTATGATTTTATTTTTATGACATCCAAACATTTAGTTTCTTCATCATACTATTTTAACATGTGATTCTTAGTTATTTTTTGGATTTTGATTTTTTTTTTCATTTATTTTTTCTTGATGGTTGTTATATCTTCTGATATTTTTTCTAATGTGGAATTACAATGAAAATTTTTTATATTCTCCATAAATATTCTCCATATACCCACACTTATTTGAGGTATCCTTTGGTATATGAGGAGGCGTACCTGATGTCATGTGATGACCTGGTTCAGGGCACTGGTTATAGTGGTCACCAGGTCATGGATGTTACACCGTGGTATCCGAGGGGATTAATTTTTCATACTATTTATGGAATCGTAAATAGGATACTAGTATCTTGTTAGGGATTATTAATGATCATTTTTATGTATGAATGCACCCCATATATGGGGAAAACCCATCTTTCCAAAGGTGGGAAATGATATTTGGTTTTTTGATTTTATGGTTGTTTAATAATCCCGTCATTAGTGGAGAACATGGATGTGATGATATTGAATTAGTAGGATTTATATCTTAACATAATATGGAAAGAGAGGGTGTGTGGGTTCATGCGTCATACTAGGCTCATGGGAGTGATAGGTCAACCATTTGTTGGGTATGACTGATGGATCCTTGAGAATAACATATTAATAGTGTTCTCTCTTCATATAGTTTAAGCTATTAGATCTCTCCTATAATTGGGCGGTAATAATTTTTTTGAAATATTTATTTGATTAAGACATGTTTTTTTTAATTTAGGAATCATAAAAAGTTCTTTGAAAGTGTAAATAATTGTGTTTTCAATTGAAAATGTATTCAAATATTAAAAATAGTGTTTTATGTGGTAAAATTTAAATATTAAGGGAAATGTGAATATTATGAAACATTTAGGGACCCCAATGGTGGATATCCCATGTGTTAGTTTTCAACCCTTTTTATGGGTGGTTTGGGTAGTCATAGAGACATTGTTTTTAGTCTATGGGTTATAGGATGTGTGACATTGATGGGTTTTTATGTGCTGGTAAATGGAATGTTTCTCGTTGTGTCTTTGGATAGGTTGTGACCTTAAAATTTTGAATTGATCATTGTTAATGTGGATGTGGTGATTCTTATAGGTCGAGAACCTTCGTGTTATGTTTTGAAAACTAGAGTGGGTTTTTTGATAAAGGTACTAATATTCATGTGTGTGTGTGTCCTTATTGGGAAACCTATATTAAAGGGTTGTTTTGCGAATTAGAAGTAGTGTGTTTAGAATAGGGGTAGGATTTCCACCAGTGAGTAGTGGGTTTCTTGATCTTTGATGTGTATGTATTATAGAGAGAGCCAATATAATTTTATATACATGAAACCATTTTATAGAGTAGGTATCATCGACATTCAAGGCGACCCACAAGAGGATTCTTCCAGGTTTCCCATGCTTTTGGGTTAGTTATGGAACATTCAGATGTTTTATACATTGGAAATGGAACACAAATATTATTTCCTAGTGTAGATTAACCCTAGGGGGATAAATGGAGTGGTTAATGGTTTTGGGATATGAGATGTGATTTTTGGCAATGATTCGACAATATTCATAAATCAAGGTTAGCCTCATCGGAGGTTAGTCCAGTGTAGAGGGTTCCATAAAATGTCAATCATGGGTGTTTTCTATATATGTGGAATCAATGCATTGTGGGTTCCATAATGTTATTGATAAAAGTGCTTGGATTTTCATGTTTTCTTTTCTTGGATGCACATGAGTGGTTGTGGATGGTTGTAAGGTTTGTTTTGATGGAAAGGATTGTTTGGACAGTTGACCTAATTGAATTATTGGAGTTTATAAAAGAAATCAATGTTGATTGGGGGAGGAAAATACAAGTAAGACCAAAGCATATATGAATGATCTAGTTAAGGAGGATACTTGAGGGTTAGGGTGGTCACATAGGTATGATTGGTTATATAAATTGTTTGTTTTCTTAGTGATATGTTCAGAAATTATATAGTATAATGAGGATGACAAATTATGTGGCATGTTCAGTCTTCGGAGTGGGCATTGGGGCCTATATATGGTAAGTATAACTCATGTGACCAATATTCATGAATGAAGTTTCATCACGAGAATGTGTGATTATTTATGAGATATGATGAGGTCTAGATGTGGGCATCTGTTGGGAATAAATGATGATGTTTGGGATGGGAAAACATGCATCCTAGGAAAAGTTCCTTTTGTTTTCATTGAATCTAATTGTGGAAGTGTGGTTGTGAAATAGACCATTAGTTTTTTTGTGAGGTAGGTTATTTTATATTAGTTGTGAATTTATTCATTCATGTTGAAATTACTTGAGAGGTGTGGTATCACTAGTACAATAGGAACCTTGGGTTCACGACTGCTTGGTAGAGAGTCATGAAATAGTGGTGAGATCGGTTGGAAATCCCTATTGAGTTGTGATGGCCATGTTTCAATGATATATTTTTGGTAAGTTATGATTGAGGCTTTTGATGGTCCACGGGGTCCTCATAGTTAGTGGCGACATTAATGATGGATATATTTTTGTGGTTTTCATCGATGATTTCTTAGAATACCTTAGTTTGTGGCGATCATGCCCAATATCAAGACATATTCACCGGTATTCTGAGATAACATTGGATTTTCATTGAGATATCTGAAAGTGTTTTGATTTGATATGATGTCTATAGGTTATTACACCCATGAAGAGATAAGTTTGGAGATGGATGGTGGAAGGTTCACTGTTGATTAGTTATGGTAGGGGTCCTCGGGATGGATCAGTGGTCGACCAACTCTGCAAGTACCACCCTCAGAATTTGGCAATGGGTAGTGGTTGGTGATGTTTGGTAAATCAATAGGAATCTATATGAACCCATACATGTTTCATGGTTTATCTTATAATATATGTGTGATCCATTGTAGTTGGAATTTCTTGATATAAGTGGTGATAACAACACTCTTAAGGTGAGTACTGTTAACTTAATCATGGATGTGAAAAGTATTCCTTATAGTGGGTGTGGTGGCATAAGAATGTCAATATGAATCCTATGAGGTTCATTTTTGGTTTTCTTTGGTAAGGACATGTATTCCATGGATTCCAAGGTCGATCAAGCCATGTAGTGGCTTGAACTCAGGATAATTCTATGAGTATGTAATAATGGTTGTGTTAGAGGTATATCTGTGGGCGCTATAGAGCCTAAAAATGATTCATGGAGTAGTGGATTCTATGATACAGAAGTTCCACCATAGGTCAATAATTGTATCGTGTGGGTCCATAAAAATGATGGAGGTTTGAATTAAGTGATAAGGTGTCATGGGATGATAGAGGGTGACATTCCCACATTGGAAGTTTGGTGCCAACAGAGTGAGTTGTCTTGAATGGACCAGCTCAATATGGTAGATGGGAATAGATGTGGTTGGTTGTAAACCACCTCTGGTTAATGATGGAATGATATGTGCATCCCGATAATGGTAATGGGTTTTGATCAAGAACCAAGAAGTCATGTATTGAGATAATTATGATGAAACTGTGACTAATCCATGTAGTTATGGTGGTAAGACTGAATGCTAGATTTGGGTGGAGTTCTCATGGACATTTGGGCATAGTGACTTGGAAAACACATCAGGTAATTTGGAAAGGATGAGTTGAGGTTTTTTTGTTTCCTATTTGAGGGTGGAAGTTCTCAACACATGAAAATTATGGTGGTGAATAAAGGTATATGTTCGGAAGAACCACAACTGAAAATTAATGGATTAATTAAATAGATAGTGTTTTTATATGGAAGTTCTCAGGTAGGATCCATCTTGGTGTATCAGTTTCGGTGATGGGTGATGGATCTATTTTGGACTAGATTAGTACTATTAGAAGAATGTTATACATGGGTTGTGATTTAAATTTTCATAAATAGAGTTAGTTCATTGGACCTCATGTTGTAGAACGATGTAGGTTGGGAAATGTGGAAAGAATATGTGTGTTCCTTCAGTAACATTGATATTGGGTCATTGGTAGAATTTTGGAAACTATTTGAGATGTCACCGAGTAATTTGGGACTTGTGTTATAAAGATGATCGGACTGAATGTGTTTCAAGTGGCCTTCCCAGGGTTGTGTAATGCCTCATCAGTATCCTCTTGTGAATTGGTTCAGTTAACTTACATAGAATGTTCAATTCAGTTGATGTTCGTAATGAATATTTGACTAGTATTGAACCTTTAGAAGTATTGGGATATGGTTTCAGATCACAGTGGATGGTTTTTTTTTTGTTTATGACTATTTCCTTTCCTCGGGTGATGTTTTATCAGGACTATGTTTTCTTAGAAACTTGAATGATTGCAGTTGATATGAGGGCCTATTTCCTAAACATTGTCCTTGGAGGCTTTGTGATGATTGGGATGTGTGTCTCGGGGGTGAGCTGTTATAAGTTTGGGAGGTTATAACATCTCGAACATGCAAGGAGGTATGTCCTAGATTACTTTTTTTGGTTAATATTCCCTTTTTTGGTCAATGAAATTGTTATTTTTCACTATGTGATGTCTTGGTGGGTTTCCAAGGATTCAGGGCCTGACAATGTAGAAAATAGCCCAATCACTGATAAGATCATGGTTGGTGAATAGTTGGTATAAATAATGTTCCATTACCAGGGATCCTATTGATAGGGATTTCATGGTTGAGGGAACCATGAAGGATGTTCATGAAAACCATTTGGAATTGGGAACCTTCAGGTACAGGTGATAACTCAACCACTATATGTTTTCGTAAACCATATATGTGGCAAGACAAATTGTGCGACCTAGTTTCCTCTTAGACATATGAAACTGCATTGTTGTAACAGGGTTTGGAAAATATTTTGGAAAAACCATGGACTACATATAAGTGTTTTTACCATTTTTTCATCCAAACACTATTTCTTTGTTCCTTGAATTTTCACCCCATTTGACCCCTATAGGAAGGGTGATGAACAAGAAACCACTTCCTCCTCCATGGGTGTTTTTACTCTAATATTGGATGTTTATAGAGATACTTTTTGGGAATTAATGAGCCAAGTGAATCTAATTCTCCACTCCCATACTTTTTCTATATTAGGTCTTGTAGAATCATTATATTTGTTATAAATATTTAAAAACCACTTTTCCAGCTGATTATTTGATGCTTCATTGATGGTTGTTTGTTTTCAAATCATGAACTATGTCTTAGCCAATGGTAATCTCAATGCATGAGGTAGGTGGTCTCAAATCTCTTTCCAATATTATTGATGATTTATATGTGTATGTTGTTGTGAAAATGAATTTCCTTTCAGAATTTTAATATTTTTATTAGGTAATGTGAATTGGGTCTTTGATTGATATATTAAATCCTTTATGGACCCTGCTGGGTCCATTGGTGAAGTGAGATCAAACCTAGGGCTATCTATAAGGTATACCAAACCCTTGTAAATGGAGAATAAATTGGTAAATATTGTGATAAGGTAATAATGATAGTGAATGGGTAGTAAATGGGTATTTTCATATGAGGGAATGATTATCGGGTTAATTGATATGGTCATAAGTCTATTTTTGTAAAATGCATAGGAGGGTTTGAAATGGTTTAAAGGGTTGGTTTTAGGGATTTGATGTAGTTTTAGATTTATTGAATGGAAAAGATGTTTAAAAGTGTGTAATGATTTGAAATGAGGTGTCAGCCTCAAATTGATTTAAAATTGTGATTTCATTGGTGATTTAAAAGGATGATTTAAATAATGGTGTGGATCTATTTTATAAAGTGTTTTAATGGATATTTTGAATGTTGGAAATGAAAGACTTGCAGAACATTTTAGTTTTTACAAGTTAAATACCCTTATATTGAATGGTGCATTAAAGATTATTTTAAATTAGCATTTTTATTTTTTTCATATTCCATGAATAAGTTTTTAAGGATTGTTTGGAACATAGTAATTTAAATGTTTTGTGAGTTTATGTAGTAGAAGTCATGGTTGTTGTGTAATCATGTTAACATGGTTTATTAAATGTAATTAATAATATTGTGTTTTGATGTTGACATGGAATAAGGAGCATTTGTTTTATTATGAATAAGTAAAATTTGATACGGTTGGTTAATGGAAAATGTGAAATGGTTAAAGAAGCATCTGAATATATATTGACGGTAGTGTGGGGATATTGGACATGATGATCCCTGACCACAAGTTTGTTTAGGCCGAGGCTCAAAACCCCAACCCTATAATGCATAGGTTAGGGAGTTTGGATGAGGTTCTATGATTATAACAGTTACATAGGATGAAACTACATAGAATGACATTCCAAGGTCAATGTTATCTATTGATGAGGTTGGATGTTAGACTGAGCCTCTATTCTTCCAAACATAAATTCATGGAATTGGTTGGTATGTATGAATGAGGCTATATGCCTCCACAATATGTATACATGTCATGACTATTGGACTAAGGATCTGGGTATTTAAGGAATTTCTCCATGTGATTTAATAATGTGTAACCCCGTTATGTTATGGATTAGGATTCATGTCTAACCATAGTTAGTTTAGTTGGTCAGTTAACTATATAGAACTATGGGGTTAAATTGTTTATTTGATAATTTCTCAACTATTTCACATATAGATAGCTATATTTCATTTTTTTATTTTTTATTTTTTGTAATGGCTTAGACCTCTCCAGTCCATTACATTGTGAAAATGTGGTGTAAGGGGTGTTCTCGAAGGTCAGGGTGACTTTGGGGTGCGTTTGGGTGGACATTTAAGGAAGATTAAAGGGTAGTTGCATTCGCATGGTTTGGCTAAACCGTGCGGCCAAACCATGCATGGCTGGTGTTGGAGGCAGTGGCTAACGCACAGTTAGCACATAGTTTGTCTAACCGTGTGGACTTACCATGCGAGGAGTGTTTGGAAAGGTTGATGCTAACACACGATTAACACACGTTTTGTTAAATCGTGTGTAATAACAGTGCATGCACTTAAATTTTGATCCTAATATTGTGGATCTGAACTCACTTGACTCTAAATGGTTTGTTTAAGCCTCTAAGCGGCCATAACTAAGGATTACCCTTCCTTGGAGGTAGAAGAACCTCTACCAAGAATTTTGGAAGCAATCTGGAGGCTTTTCCTTGGTGAATCGAAGCCCGTTTCTTGAGGTATGTGATGTTTCATGATCTTTCTTGTTCGGTTTCATAGATCCACTTTGATATACTCCTCCTCTTCCTTCGATTTCTTAGATATATTCCCATTATGGGTAGACCTAAGTGTGTGTATTCCAATTATGGTGAGCTTTGGTTTTTATCTTTCTAAGAAGAGGGATCTAAGGTGGGTTTTTGGAGAATCGACCCAGGTTTCTTGAGCATTCTTCGACCGTTGTGGTTTCATAAAAAACCTTTGAGGTAGAGATCATACCTTCATCTCTATATCTTTTGTGAATATTGCGAGTTGGGTATCCTCTTGTTTTTGTGAGATATGGTTGAACTAGTAATAACGATAATAACTGGTTAAAGAACTATTTCGTGGAAATTTTTTTCGTATTGTTGTTTTATTTCCATAAATACTTATCCTCTGATTATGTTGTGAATTGAATGGGATTGTGCCTACTGAAAATCATAGTCATTGGGGGCCTTTTATTGCGTAATTAAATGTTTCCCTCTTTTAAATATTGTTCGTGGATGGAATTCACAGAATGTGTAAATTGGTTAATCATGTAAAGTTTGATGACTCAATGAATACCTAGAACCCTTATATGATCACCCAGGTTAAAAAAATTGAAGAATGAATTTGTGGTTGCTGGTTGGGGTTTAGTTATGTGAAGGGGTGATGTTGTGGTATGGGTATTGTTTCTAATGTGTTATGGTTATGGTGGTTGGCAACCGGGCTGTAGGAATGGTTGTGTATATGAAAAAAAAGTGGAAGCGTTAACTAATGAATAGTGGGACATGGTAATTGATTAAATATGGAAAATAAATGGAAATTTTTTGGCTGATAAAAGAAAATGGTTTTGTGTTGCTCATGTTTTCCCTAACGTTGTTTGTGGTAGGCAGGGATTTGTTTATGAACATTTGACCTGGTTTGGTTGTTGTTAGTTTATCGGTAGTTAGGAAACTTATAAAATAAAACTGTTGAAGCATGTAATGATTTATGGGGTTTGGGGCTGTTTATTATGTGCAAACATTCAAGGTAGCAGTGCTGAGGCATGTGATCAGATCCTTTCTGTATAAGCCTTCGGATGGGCTGAGTATTTGATATAATTATATAAATCTGTATTTCTTATGTTTCTTATTTGTGCCCCACCCATGTTGAGCACTTGGTGGCGAACACCCCGATTTCATGGGGGAGGGTGTTTTTTCCAACACTCCTAGGAGTTTCTAGTTATTAGCCCCTTTTCTTCTCCCTTTCTCGGATATCCCAAGACTCTTCGGGCAGGCTGTGATGGCCTAAGGTCCACTATAGCCCAAGATTCTTCGGGTAAGGTAGCTGTGGTAGTTGGACTAGGTGTGTGGAGGTATGATGTTTCACAAGAGTCTTCGAAATGATGCCCAGGTGTCTTCAGGCATGGCAGTGGTTGTTCTAGCATTGGTGATTGTGGGCGTGGTTACGCATAGTGGTTGTGGCACATGTGTTTGAAGGAGGGATAGTGGTTGTGGCCCAGGTGTGTTCGGGCAGGGTGTGATAGTGGGACTGCGATGAGAATGGCGGGATTGGTTCGATGCATAGGATTTCTTCAATAACTAGTGGGAATGTGTCACGGGGTACCCAAACATCTATGTTCTATTACTATACATTAATTGAATTGCATTATTTGGGGAGTGTTCCTTGGTGAGGCTTGGGCGGATAGTTTTCCTTGCTAGGTTCTTTGATCATCTCTTTTCTATCGGGGCATTAGGATGTCTCCCCACTTGTGCATGAGAGCTTTAGGTTTTCCTACTGATTATACTTGTATGGTCACCCTATGATTACTTTCAGGTTTCTAGGAGGACTTCAGGGACCGTGTGGGACCATGCTAGTTGGGCTTTGGAGTTTCATTGGTTGCAGTTTTTTCTTTCTTTTTGGTATCGTACTGTAGAGCTTTTCTTGTACTTGTACTTTTGTTTCAGTTTTGTATAAAACATGCATATGGGTAGGTTTTGGGTTTATTTTCATTTACATTTCCCTTTTCTTTTTGTGTTTGACTCATCTTATTTGCAATATTAAATAATTTAAAGGGTAATGTATCCCATATTTGTGAAAGCACAAACCCTTGGTGCTAGTCGCCACTTCGGGGCCTACTGAAGGTGGGACTCGAGGGTTATTATCTCCATTTCACCATTGCCAGCTCAGGAGAGGTATCTTTGGTGGGAGGGGGTTGTGACAGAATGGTATCAGAGGATAGGTTGAGAGATAGGATGGGGTCTGGAGTTTGGCACTGTGAGGATTTCATGGGATGTTAGGCCATCCGTGTTGGACAATTTTGGTGGGAGAAATAAGCCAGAGAAGACCGGCTAAGACACGGGATTTTAGGGCCCCCCATGATCCGATGCAAGGACTCTAGACCTACCAAACAACCAAGTGAGGATACAATTATTGAAGGGTAGTGACCCTAGTAAAAGAACAAGCATCATATTTACTTGTGATCTTGTGTTTCTGGGGCATTTTGGGTATTTAAAATGAATAATAAGTCTATGAAAATTTAAGAGTAATATTCTACACTACCCAGTATTAGGCATTCATTGTTTACCCTGCAACTATGGAACCTTGGAGATGACCAAGAGTAGTGTGGGTGATCGAGGCCCAGGAGGTTGACTTGGCTGATCGAAAAAGGGATAACCGAGAGGAGGAGGATGATAAGTTGCAGAAGACGCTTCGAGCCTTTCTGCTGAAGACCCTCAAGAAGTACGAGGGAAGCATCTCAAACATGGAGATAGAGAGCTGGCTAGAGGATATGGTGATAGCTTTCAGCTTGATCTGGGCTCTGACGGAGTACTGGGTTCCTCTAGCTATGAGCCAGATGTGTGGAGTGGCTTGTTAGTGGTGGACACTTTGTCTTTGGGAGAAGAGGGAGGCTAAGTTCACATAAGCTGACTTTGAGATGGAATTCCGGGCGGGATTCCTCTCTTCCACGATGAAGGCTATGAAGAGGCAGGAACTACTCTCCCTCCACCAGGGGAACATGTCAGTGAGGGTATTGGGGATAAAGTTCAAGGATCTCCTTCTCTTTGCCCCTGACCTCTTTCAGGATGAGGAGTGTCGGGCGAGACGTTTGGAGGAGGCACTTCGGCCTTCTCTCCAGTATGCTATTACTCTCTTCACCCTACTGATGTACTTGGAGGTCCAGAAGAAGGCTGAAGTGGTGGAAAGTATGAACACACTGGGAGGTGTATCGCGAGAGTGAATCTAGATGGGCTCGTCGAAGGGGAAGGCCATCAACAGCAGGCCTCCAGCATCAGGTCCCTCTTGGATTCGACCAGCAGGAAGCAGGCCTCAACAGTTCCAGTTCCGATATCCTGGGCCTCGCCCTTTTCTTTCGGGCCCAGGGCTGAGATGCTTCATCTGTGGAATCCATGGGAACATTCAGAATCAGTTCCCGGATAGTGTGTAGTACAACGGTGGTGGGAATAATCAACACCCACCTCAGCAGCAGTAGCAGGGGCAGCGAGCTCCCGCTCCTCCGAGGGCAGACATCGCATGAGGAGGTCGACCTCAAGGCGCTCCTCAGGGACCTCGACCAGGGTGCGGTCGGGGAGGCAGCCGACAGCCGAGGGGCAGGGGAGCTGGGCGTGGGTAGTTATATGTCGCGGGGGTAGTAGCTTCAATAGGGCCAAAAGTCATTCGACGTACGATTAGCTTGTTTAGTACCCTTGCTTATGCCTTGTTTGGTTCAGGAGCTTCCCACTACTTTTTTCCGCCCAGTCTATCTTATGCCTAGGGCCTAGACATAGAGACACTTTCTGTACCCCTAGTTTTGATTACACTAGTAGGAGTTTACACTAGCTTGTCTCGTGTATTTTGGGGATATAGGTTGATTTTGGGGCCACACCAATCCTGTGGATATATCTTTTTACTGCAAATGCATCCATACAATGTCATTCTAGGCATTGACTGGCTGTTCTGGGTCTGTTCCGTCATCGAATGTTTTCGAAGAATGGTTTTTTTTCAAGCATGGACGGTCAACGTGTGACATTAATCACTAAGAGGGGTTTCTAGGAGGGTATCCGGTGAGGGGAGACCTTCCTTTCCTTGTTATCTGAACTGTCCGTGGAGTCGACGGATACAAAAATGGTGGAAGTCACAGGGATCGTCGGTGAGTTTATAAATGTCTTCCCTGAAGAGGTGGTGAATCTACCACCTCGACATGATATTGAGTTTGGTCTAGACTTGTAACCTGGTTCCCATCCGATTTCATTGACTCCTTACCAGATGACAACTTCTGAGTTGCGGGAGTTGCGGGTTCAGATTGGCAATCAGATGAATAAGGGTTTTGTTCGACAAAGTGCATCACCATGGGGTGCTCTTGTCTTTTTCGCAAGGAAGGCATATGGTGGTATCAGGCTATACATAGACTACCAGAGACTAAATCAGGTAATGGTCAAGAACCATTAACCACTCCTGGGGATAGACGATCTATTGCCCAGCTGAGGGGAGCAGGTTGGTTCTCTATGATTGATCTGTGGCCTAGATATCACCAGGTGAGGGTGAAGGTGGGTGACATCTCTAAGAATACTTTCAAATGTAGGTATGGACGCATTGAATTTGTATTCATGACATTCAGTGTTACAAATGCACCCGGTGTGAGCATGGGACTCATGAACTCCAACTTCTGGGAATAGCTGGATCGGTTTGTAGTCGTGTTTATTGACGACATACTGATCTACTCAAGATCAGAGGAGGATCATGCTGGACACTTGGGAACAGTTTTTGAGGTCCTCCATCAGCACCAAATCTATGGGAAACTATCCAAGTTCATGATCTGGACGTGAGATGTGCACTTCCTTGGGCACGTGGTGTTCGAGAAGGGAATAGTGGTGGACCCATTGAAGGTCTAGGTGATTGTTTCTTGGGAACCACCCATGATGGTGGCAGAAGTTCATAGTTTTATTGGACTATCATGATACTAACGGTGGATTGTGCCAAACTTATCCAATGTTTCAGCACCATTGATGGCCTTAACAAAGAAGGATCGATCTTTCGTGTGGGATGAGTAGTGTGGGGTATCCTTCAGTTATCTAAAGGGAATGTTGGTTAGTGCCCCAATGCTGATATTACCAGAGGAGGGAGTAACATTTGAGGTATTCTGTGATGCCTCAGGCCAAGGCTTGGGGTGTGTGATGATGCAACAGAAAGGGGTGATATCTTATTGGTCTAGGAAGTTACTTCCTCACAAACATAACTATGACACCCACGATCTAGAGCTTGTGGTAGTTGTGTTTGCGCTGAAGTTGTGGCAGCATTACCTCATTGGGGAGCGCTTCATGGTCTTAACTGACCACAAGAGTTTGAAGTATATCATCAACCAACGTGACCTGAATTTGTGGCAGCGAAGGTGGATATAGATCCTCCAAGGCTTCGAATTCGAAATATCCTACACTAAAGGAAAAGGAATTGTGGTGGCTGACACATTCAGTAGGAGGAAGGACATGGTTCGGAAGTCGGAAAATGTCTAGAAGGTGATAGAAGAATTGGATACACCTCACCTCGATGTATGGGAAGGTGGTGGAAGAGGTTTTCTATTTCAGATGATAGTGGAATCTTCCGTACTACTGAAGGTGGTGGAGTCTCAATGGGGGAGACACAGAGAGTGAAGTGATGCATGATCAGGCTGGCCAGGGCAATGCTCCGGAAGGATGGTCGGAGGATGGTCTAAATCAGATGATTTTTTGGGGGAAGTTGTTTGTTCCAGAGGAAATTCATGAGAGAGATCTTGGTGAGTTTCACAACTCACCCCTAGAAGTACACACGAGTGTTTCCAAGATGTACCAGGGCTCGAGAGGGCAGTTCTGGTGGCCCAGGGTGAAATAGGTAGTAGTAGAGTTCGTAGCAAAGTGTCTCGTGGGTCAGTAGGCGAAGGCTGAACACCGCATCCCAAGTGGTCTGTTACAACCATTAGATGTCCCCGAGTGGAATTTGGATGACATGTCGATTCATTTTATCACAGGGCTACCCAAGGTTCAAGGAGGCTGCGACACTATCTGGGTAGTGGGGGACCAGTTGACGAAATCGTATCACATCCTAGCAATCATGGAGTCGAGTACAGTTGTGGCCCTAGCTTAGAGGTACGTGAATGAGGTGGTGTAGTTGCATGGAATTCTGAGATCTATAATGTTCTACTAGGATACCCAGTTTGCCTTGTGGGTCTGATGAGGATTGAAACATTATTTTGGCACCCGGCTATGCCTCAACACTGCTTTCCAACCCCAAATAGATGGGAAGACAGATCACACCATCCAGACTTTGGAAGATATGCTACAAGCATGTGTTTTGGGCCTCGGAGGATCATGGGTACAACACATTCCTATGATAGTGTTCTATTACAACAAAAACTATCACTCCACCATTGGCATGGATCCTTTTGAATCCTTGCACGGGGGGCTGTGCTGCTCACCCTTATACTAGATAGAGGTCGGAGAAGTAGGTGTTCATGGCCCGGAGGTGGTGCAATGAATGACATAGAAGGTTAAGCTTATACGAGAGAGAATGAAGGATGATTAGGACCAGTAGAATTCATACTCCAATAATAGGAGGAGACCCTTGGAGTTCGAGGTCGGGGACCACATGTTCTTGAAGGTCTCTCCTCGGCGCGGGCAATGATGAATCAGAAAGGGTAGAAAGGTTTCTCCCAGGATCGTCGGGCCCTTTGAGGTGTTGCGACGGGTTGTCGAGGTGGCTTATCAACTGGAATATCCACCACCGATGAAAAGGGTGCACAACATCTTCCATGTGTCTCAGCTCCTTCAGTACCTGCACGACGATTCACACATCCTCAACTGGGGAGATCTAGATATCAGAGACGATAAATCATTCGTGGAGAGACCTGTCATGATCGAAGGTCATGAAGAGAAGGTGCTTCACGGACAAACAATTACTTTGGTTCATGTGCTATGGAGGCATGGTGGTCATGAGGACAGTACCTGGGAACGTGAAGCATAGATGCATGCCCAGTACCCAGAGTTGTTTTGAGTTTTATCCTATTTTGTTTCATACCTGTTTATGATGTAATGCATGACCTGGTTATTTATGAAATGTGTTTCAAGTGCGTAATATGTGTCCAAAATTGTGGGTAGGGGAGGACCTGACCCCTAGTTAAGAAGCATTAAAGTGTATGCACCTAAACCCGTGCGGGAAGTCGATGCCTTCCAAAGCGGATAGTATCTTAACATGGAGGAAGGAAAACCCCTCAACCTCATGACTAGACGATTTAATCTTTTTATTTGCGTGGTTTCATGAGGGAGAGGAGAAGTATGTTTCTGTTTGTTCAGGAGATAGGTGAAGAATGGGGTGCTCCATGGTAACACAGAGGTTTTCTCATGAGAGGTATCTTTCGGGGGGGGGGGGGGGTTGTTCGGACCCCTCTCCTTTCTTCATATCCAATTTTAATTCTTGATGGTGAGAATGTTTTGAGAGGTATATGATGTAATGTCCTGGACCTCTCCAGTCCATTACATAGTGAAAATGCGGTGTTAGGGTTTTTCTGGAAGTTCAAGGTGACTTTGGGGTGCGTTTTGGTGGACATTTAATGAAGACTAAAGGGATGTAGCTTTCGCACGGTTGGTGCACGGTTTGGCTAAACCGTGTGGTCAAGCTGTGCAAGGTTGTTGTTAGAGGTAGTGGCTAACACACAGTTAGGGAACGGTTTGTCTAACCGTGTAGACTAACCGTGCGAGGAGTGTTTGGCAAGGCAGAAGCTAACACGAGATTAGTGCACGGTTTGTTAAACCATTCGGACTAACCGTGCACGCACATAAAGTTAGATCCTAAAATTGTGGATCTAAAACCTCTTTCCTATAAATGGGTTTTAAGCCTTTAAGATTCCATAACTCAGGATTACCCTTCCATGGAGGTATAAGAACCTCTCCAAAGCATTTTGGAAGTCATCTGGAGGCTTTTTCTTGGCGAATCGAAGTCGGTTTCTTGAGGTATGGAATCTTTCTCAATTGTTCTTGTTCCGTTTCTTAGATCCACAACGATATAATCCTCCTCTTCCTTTGGTTTCATTGATCTAAACCTATTATGGGTAGACCTAAATGTGTGGATGGCAATTATGGTGAGCTTTGTTATTGATCTTGATAGGAGGTGGGATCTAAGGTGGGTTTTTGGAAATTAGATCAGGGTTTCTTGAGCGTTCTTCGACCGTCGTAGTTTTGTAAAAAAGAATTGATGTAGGGATCTTACCTTCGTATCTCTCTCTTTTGTGCATTATGTGGGGTGGGTATCCTTTTGTTTTCATGAGATACAGTTGAACCAGTAATAAAGTTATTTACTGGTTAAAGAATGAGTTCAGGGAAATTTTGATGGTATTATTGTTTTATTTCCATCAATGATTATCCTTTGATTATGTTGTGAATTTAATGGGCTTGTACCTACTGAAAATCACGGTCGTTGGGGGCCTTTTCTTGAACAATTAAATGTTTCCCTATTTTCTGGATTGTTCAGGGATGAAATTCACAAAATTTGGAAACTGGTTAATCATGTAAAGTTGGATGATTCAATGAATAACTGGAACACTTTTATGATCACCCAGGTTAAGCCAAATGGAAGAATGAATTTGTGGGTGTTTAATGGAGTTTGGTTATGTGAAGGGGTGATGTTGTGGTATGAGTACTGTTTCTGATGTGTTGTATTTGTGGTGGTTGGTAGCAGAGCTGTAGGAATGGTTGTGCATATGAATAAAAAGTGGAAGAGTTAGCTAACTAATTGTGGGACATTGTAATTGATTAAATATGGAAAATCAATGTAAATTGTTTGGATGATAATAGAAAATGGTGTTTTGTTTATCGTGTTTTCACTAACTTTGTTTGTGGTGGCAGGGATATGTTTATGAAAATTTAATCTAATTTGGTTGTTGTTAGTTGCTCGGTAGATAAGGAAATGATAAAATAAAACTGTTGAAACATGAAAAGCTTAATGGGGTTTGGGGATGCTTATTGAGTGGTTGGTATAATTATGTAAATCTGCAGTTCTAATGTTTCTTATTCCTTCCCCAACCAAGTTGATCACTTGGTGATGAACACCCCCATTTCATGGGGGAGGGTGTTTTTCCAAACACTCCTATGAGTGGATGGTTATTAGCTCCATTTCTACTCCCTTTCCCAGATAGACCAAGACTCTTCGGGCAGGCTGTGACGACCTGAGGTCTATTACAGCCCATGATTCTTTGGGCATGGTAGCTATGGTAGTTGGCATAGGTGTGTACAGGCTGGTTGATTCCCAAGAGTCTTTGGGATCAGGCCCAGGTATCTTCGGGAGTGATAGTGGTTGTTCTAGCTCAGGTGTTTGAGGGCATGGTTACACATGGTGGTTATGGCCCAAGTGTTTGTGGGTAGGATAGTGGTTGTTTCATTGGTGTGTGTGGGTGGGGTGTGGCAGTGGGACTGTGATGAGAATGGTGAGATTGGTTCGATGCATACGATGTCTTCAATAACAAGTGGGAAAGTGGCACATTGTACCCAAAAATCGATGTGTTTTTACGATACATTACTTGACATGAGTTATTTGTGGAGTGTGCCTTGGTGAGGCATGGGCGGATAGATGACCTTGCTAGGTGCTTTGTTCATCTCTTTTCTCATGGGGAATTAGGATGTCTCCCCACTTGTTCACGAGAGATTTAGGTTTTCTTATTGAATATACTTTTATTCTCACCCTACGTTTACTTTTAGGTTTCCAGGATGACTTCAGGGACCGTGCGTGACCTTGATAGTTGGGAGTTGGAGTTTCATTGGTTTCAGTTTTTTTTTCTTTTTGGTATCGTACATTGGATATTTTCTAGTACTTGTACTTTTGTTTCAATTTTGTATAAAACATGCATATGGGTCGGTTTTGGGTTTATTTTCAATTACTTGTCCATTTTCTTTTGGTATTTGACTCATCTTATTTCCGATATGAAATAATAAAAAGGTTAATGCCTCCCATATTTGTGAAAGCGCATACCCTTTGTGCTAGTCACCACTCCGGGGCCTACTAGAGGCGGGACTCAGGGATCATTATATCATTTTCACCATTGGCAGCTAAGGAAGGGCATCTTTGGTTGGAGGGGATCATGACATTATTGTACTATGGTTATCTTTATACACTTCTATATAGACTAGTTATTTATCTATACATTATTGGTGGTGGCCTATTGTATTTTACTCACACCCTACTCAGGCCGCCATGGAACTTGGGTACCTGAGAAGATGTTACATGGTTTTAGGTACAAGTTCAGAACATGAACCTATATTTTTGTTCATTCATGGGCTATTCAGTTGGATCATGGGATGTCAGGACATGGTTAGGACTCGATCACATGCCGGGGTTCTTTTGGTAGTTATTTTTTTGGATTTTATTCGTATGACTACCTTACATGTAGAGTATTCATCATACTTTTATAACATTTGATACTTGGTTATTCATTGGCTTTCATAGCATGTTTTCCCTTTTTTTATTCCTTATGAATTTTATATCTATTCATATTATTTATAATGAGGTAATAATCTGAATCTAGGGTATCGGCTCCCCAACATATCTTCATAGGCATGTTCTTCTAGTCGGAAGCCCCTAGAATATTAGGAGAAGCGTTGGTGGTCATTTGATAACCTAGATGAGGGTTCTTAATATAGTGGCCACTAGGTTAGGGATATTACAAATTTACTAGTTTCTTTAAGACTATTTCATCTATGTATATTTACATGATTTTAGAATAATTAAATTCTTATACTCTGATATCCATGGTTTTTATAATTATAATTTCTTTTTATATCCACCTTTATTTTCTTATAAAATCCTTGATATTTATGGGGAACTCTAATCTCCATTTTCTCCCTGACTGCACAATGAATTATTTTTTCATTTCCACTAATGTATCTAATAGAAAATAATCATCAAAGACATGGTTTTATGTTGCTGATGAATCATTCAATCTTACATTGAGGATGTATTATAATACAAGAAGCATTATATTCACGTCTTGTAAAATTTTCATAATAGGTATTAATTTTTTCCTCATCCATCATATTTAGATAATGATATTATATACATATTTTCATATGATGAAGAAAAGATAATTACTTGTTGGAAAATAATCTTCTAATGACATCCCAATTTATGCGGGTCAATTTATTGATGTTTATTCATGTTCTTGATATGATTCCCCGACTGATCAGCTTCACCTTCCTATAGATAATAATCTAAAATAACATTTTCTTGTTCTAAACACTATATAATGGAAAATAACTTTTTTTTGCGTTGATACATTTCTTAGAAACTATTGGATATGTGTAACTACTATTAGAATGTGGATGTTGCCTCATGAAGGACACAATAGAACATTTCTACCTCTATTTCTCAATTCAAATCTTAGCATGATTCATAGCTTGAAAAACATTCATATGTATAGAAATAACATTTTTCATTTCATCTTTAAATGGTTTTTTTTTCTCGAAAGTATACTCATTTCATTTTACATCATATTAAGCATTAACATGGTTCTTTCGGGTTCGATCCTTAGACTAAAAAAAATATTATAGTGTAAAAAGAGTAATCATAGGGGGAAACCTTAAATGTAAGTACAATAATATATAATATATATAAATAGAGACCATATTATATTAAATATATGACTACTTATGTTTCATATAGAACATTAATGGTTATCTTCAATTAAAATACATCAAAGTGGTTCATAAAGAAAGTGTGAGTTAACCTAATCATATCATTAGGGTGTTTCAAACAATGTGCACAGTAAAGACACCCTTATCATGAACCTGAATGAAGGATGATATTTACTTGGCCAAATAATTGCAGGGTTATTACCTTTAATTTCATCTATGGGACAGCCACATCAACCCATAGTATCCATATATGGATTTTATTCTAGAAAAAACACACATATTTATTTACCATAACATTGGCAGTTCTCCAGCTTATAGGATTATCCTATGGGTTCTCACAAAATATATCTTATCCTATTTTCCAAAGAAAACTACACCTTGTTTTGATAATAATTATAATGAACCATACTTTTCATACATATATAATACATCCTATTTAATTATTATTCATTACCTAACATTAGTATCCACACATGAATCATATAAGTTTAGCAATATTATAAAAATAGATACATAAATCTATTTTTTATAATAAATATACATCATATACCACAAAAATATTCATTACTATAACCCTTATTAAAAATATCATACTAAAAACATTTCTTATTAATCTGAAGATAGAAATCACTAGTAATGGTAATCTTAGATACCTAATAATTGTAAACAAGGTAGTTTTAAAGGACCACTTAAGCCTAACATGAGCATAATGGTATGAGATCGTGAGAGTAACATTTGAAATCCATACATAGTATATCATAGATAATAATCATGAGTCATGGAATAATGCATGGTAGTTCATAAGACATGAATCATAAAATAATCAAATAATATGATCAATGATATCATTACACTTCTATTTGAAACTGGTTTGTAGAGTACTCATATAAGTAGATATTTCATTTATATTTTATGTCACGACCTGACCCTACAGGTCTCGACCCACAACTACCCTAGGCCAGCCTCCATAGGCCAGGGGCTGGCGACAAGCATCGAAGGTGTAACGATCTCGGGGTGGCCTTCTCCTAAGCACCTATACACACACACAGCCCAATCGATGAAGAAGTGTAGAGTAAAAATAAAACCAAATGAAAAAAACTATAACCCAACAACAGTCATGTATCATCTTCTAAATAGAATAAGTAAAGTGATGAAAAGTACTAACAAGGAAACTGAACAGAAAAAGGGAAAAACACACGGCCAACCCGAAAGGTGCCACAACTCATAAACAGGTAAACAAAAGTAATAAATAGGAGAGTCCCACACCTAAAAACTCTACTGCAACCCCGGTACGCAACCCATGCCCTTGTTCCCTCTAAGATCCTCCATAGTCATGATCGACTTGTATGTCATTTGCAAAGGCACACCAGGTGTGAGAAAAGCCCAAGTAGGGGTGAGTATAAAGAAACTCAGTAGGATACCCTAAAAGATAGAGTGAGAATCAAAGTAGGTACTGAAGAGGTGATCAGTAGATAGAACAAATAATAGTGAAAGAGTACAGTAAAATAGAGTGCAGATCAACCCAACAAGAGAAAGAAAGTAGACTCATCCAAAAAAGAGGAGCTAGACACGAAAAGCACGTAGCTTACCCAATGCTCCTTTTCCCATCATATAAGGAGAGTAATTTAACTCAAGGAGTGGAAAAAATTAGGTTGTATATATATAAATTCTCAACAAGAAACCTGAATGAGTGTGTAAGGGGATCTCCATCTCCAAGCTCAACCCAGGAAACGTCACTAACATTTCAAAGGATATCTATCACTGATGCCCAAAAGTCCTGAACGTCAAGGTTGACTCATCCCTGAATTATACAACCAAGGGTCTCGCTCTGGAAATCATGGAGAAAAGCCACTAACTAGACTCATAAAAAGGGCTGAGTCTGAATGAAGTCATCGGGTAACCCACTGCCCATCCCAGCTGGAGGGAAAACCCTAAGAGGTCATTGGGTAACCCACTGCCCATCCCAGCTGGAGGGTAAACCCTAAGTGGTCGTCAGGTATCCCACTGCCCATCCCAGCTAGAGGGTAAACTCTAACAAGTCATCGGGTAACCAACTCCCAAGCCCAACTAGAGGGTAAACCCTAAGAAGTCATCGGGTAAACCACTATCAAGCCCAGCTTCATGGTAAACCCTAAGAGGTTGTTGGGTAACCCACTGCCCAGCCCATCTGGAGGGTAAATCTTAAGGTCAATGGGTAACCCACTTCCCAGCCCTACTAGAGGGTAAACCCTGACAGGCCAGTGGGTAACCCACTGCCCAGCACCATTGGAGGGTAAACCCGGGGTTGGTCCGGTAACTCCGCAATGCTCATTTCATCACTGAGTGTCACTAACATTGCTATCGTGCGTTGGTTCGGAGTGCGTCAAAGGATCCTCCAACCAATGCCCTTTCATGTTTACACATTTAATGAGATTGAAAATGGGTCTTCTTACACCCAAACAGATTTATCCTTTTAAATCCTCCTAGAAAAAACGCTAAATATCCTATTTAATCGCTTGAAACAGACTCCCAATGAAAAAGTTATTCAACACCGCTTTATGCCCATAAGACGTATCGTGGGGCCCAAACCTCAGTCACAAAAAAGGTTGGATGAACTGATCCATCGCGATGCTCTCGAAAAAGAACTAAATCTATTATTTATTCGTCCCGAACAGACATCTGATGTAAAAAGTTGCAAACACTACAGACAGCCCATGGGCCCACACCTCTACTCCGGCTTCAACACCTGAAACAACCCTGTACTACTTCGTCTCAATGTCGGGGTCACACCACTGCTGACGATGCCTACCACAAACTCTGGATGTGCTCGCACCATCCAAACATGAATCCTAGTGAGGTGCTAAGTAACACTTAACAGGCTTGTCGCACCACCGAGCCCCCGTATCGGGAATTAAAAATCCCCAACACCATCTCAGAACCTCTGTCACGATCCTAGGATCACGTCGCTATAGACATCACGCAAATTCGGCACTTGGTTTGCAATTTCGAGTCGTTTTAACACTAACGGACGAGGATGGGGTGGGCCGGACAGGTTCGGCCAGTCCACCCCTTTTAGAACGACGGTTCGTGGCTCGGCTGCACGGTCCACCACGACCCGTGGTTCACTACACAGGCCGCACCGCTTCACCTGAACTGGATTAAGCCGGTCCGACTCTTTTCCACGAGACCTGTGTTTCACGAATCTCGGTGTGCTCCCGAGGTGGCGACGACCCCGGTCTTGCATTGCACACCAACCGGTGAAGCAGGCTAGTCTGCCCTACCCCGCGATCCAGACCGGCGGGCCGCCATCCCTGTCACCTGCAAAGACCCCCGAGGAGCTGCGTCGCCACCGGGGGAGCCCATGCCACCACCTGGGGAGCTCGTACTACCGCCTGGGGAGCCGGTGTCGCTATCGTCACCCGCCAGACCGCCACGCAGAGCCTCCAGACCGCCCTAGAACCACCAGAAAATAGTGGTTTTAATGGAAATCTTCTTGAGGTCACCCCAAACACCCCGAGACTCGAAATTTTGATATCAGAGAATCTTTGGAATGTTCAAATCGATCCCTACTCAAATATGGCCTTTGCTCGATAATTAAATCGCATTTTGATGCTATAAATTGAGTTCAAAGAGGATGCATGAATTTAAAATGAAAGCACAATGACCCTACCTCACAGGGCATAGCCTGTCACATCAAAAATGTTTTGGCAGAGCCGAAACCACCTTTGAGAGGTAGGGAGAGGAGGTTGAAGAAGGTGGAGGTCCTTTGATGGGATATCTTCTTCCATGGAGATCATATAAGGGAAGAAGAGGGGGTGGGGTGGGGTGGATGTGTTTACGTAGGGAAACTTAATTAATTAATTTTAAAAACCCACTAGTAGGCCCGTAATCTAACTCTCGATGGGGTTGTGGTTCAGCCGCTCCTAGGTTAAAATCCACGTTCTAAGTGCAATAGTGGTCTCAGAATTGTAATACGAGCCTCCATTCAGAAGTTATAAAGTTTACTCCTGAGGCATCTAAATTACAAAAATGCCCTAGGTGGTGTTTTCCACAGAGGGGTCGCGCCCGTGAAAGTTACACCCCTCATATTGTAAACAACACGCTCCGGACTCAACTGTTCCCTCAGTTTTTCCATCAAAGCAACTGTTTAGGAGTTATTTTGTTTACTTGGCAAGTATCGTGTGAAAACACTTAAAATTTAATTCTAGACACATCATGTTTCAGAATCACACGTCGTCTGAATGCCCTTCTCTGGAATAACATCAAGAAAATTTAAAAGTCTTATAGGCTCAAAACCTAGGTTCATACATCATTTCCTCCTTCAAGTTGTTCATCCCTGAAAAAAAAAACTACAAAAACAACTCGGGATAATGTTCCCGCATCTGGTGCTCCCTTTCCCAGGTGCTCTCCTGCACCCTACCATGCTGCCACAACACTTGAACCAAAGGAATGGTCCATTCAGGCAGAGTCTGCTCCTGTGGGTCCTCAATTTCCAATGGGTGCTCCGTAAAGGTGGCTCCATCATCAATGTCCATCTATCCCCAGTCGATGATGTGTGTGGGGTTCTGCACATATTTCCTCAACTGTGACATGCGGAAGACATTGTGCACTCTCTCCGGCAGTGGGGGTAGAGTAAGATGGTAGGAAACCTCGCTAACACTGCCCGTGATCTCAAAAGGCCCGATGAACCTCAGGGATATCTTGACTCATCGGCCGATGCTCTATGTTCCATGCCATGGGGAGACTCTCAAAAAGACATAGTCCCCCTTCTCGAACTCCAAAGGTCTACGACGATGGTCTGTATAAGACTTCTGTCTACTCTGAGCCATCTTCATCTACTCATGAATGACCTGCACCTTCTCCATCGTCGCCCGAACCAACTCTCGGCCAATGAGTGAAGTCTCTCCAACCTCCATCCAGCACAATTGTGACCTACAGGGTCTCCCATAGAGGGCCTAAAAAGGTTCCATGGCGATAGTAGATTGGTAACTATTTTTATACGTGAACTCCACCAAGGGCAGGTGATCCTCCCAGCCTTGGCCAAAGTCTAACATGCATGCCCTTAACATATCCTCCAACACCTGGATAGTGCGCTCGGTCTTCCCATACGTCTGGGGGGGAATGATGTACTCATCCGTAGCTATGTCATGAATTCCTCCTGCAGGCCTCAACACAATCACGATGTAAACTGTGTGTCACGGTCGGAGAGTATTACTGATGGTACTCCATGAAGGCGGATGATCTGCTGAACATAAAACTTCCCTAGACTCTCCACTGAGCTCTTCTCCCTGATGTCAAGGAAGTGTGCTAACTTCGTGAGTCGGTCCACTATCACCCAAAGGGAATCATGGAACTTTGTTGTGCGCAGAATTCCTGTGACGATGTCTATATATATGCCATCCCACATCCACTCTAGGATATCAAGGGGATGCACCAACACTATTGGAACCTAATGCTCTACCTTCACCTGATGACAGGTAAGACATCGAGAAATAAACTCAACTATGCTCTGCTTCATTCCAGACCACCAAAACTGCCGCTGAAGGTCTCTGTACATCTTCCCCACACCGGGATGTACAACCAATGAAGAAGTGTGGAATTCCCACATCACCTCCTCCCGCATCTCCACTGGTACTACAACTCGCCCCTGGAACAGGATATCGTGATTCCCTACATTAGAATACCCATCGAGTGCATCACCTGTGGATATCTGATCACACAGTACCTCACTGTCAACATCCCCCATCTGCAACTCTCTCACACACTCAATAAGAGAAGGAGTCAACATCATCGACTGCAGAAAAGATGTACCCTCCTGCTCCACCACGGTCAGCTGTAGGGAAGCCAACTTCTCTGAAGCTTCCCGCTCTAGACGAGCCTGGGACTTTCTTCCAAGTAATCTGCTACTACATTTCCCTTCCCTACAGTGTAGAATATCTCAAAATCATAGTCCTGCAGAAACTCCAGCCAGCACCTATTCCTTAGATTCAGATCCCTCTGAGTGAAGATGTACATGATGCTCTTGTGGTCTGAGTAGAACACAAAATGCTCACCCAGAAGGTAGTGTCTCCATATCCTCAAGGAGAAGACCACCGCTGAAAGATCCAAATCGTGAGTCACATAATTCTTCTCATGGGGCCTCAACTACCTCGACCCTTATGCAATCACTACCCGCTTCTACATCAGCACGCACCCGAGCCCAACTCTTGGAGCATCGTAGTATACCACGAACTCAACGCCCTCCTCTGGAAGCCTCAGCACTAGAGCACTAGCCATCCTCTGCCTTAACTCCTTGAATTCCTTATGGAACTGATCATTCCAGTTTAACGGTCATCCCTTCCACATCAATGTGGTCAAAGGGGCACCAATCTTGGATAAATATTCCATGAACCTCCTATAGTACCCTTCCAAACCAAGGAAGCTTCGCACCTCAGATGCATTCTTGGGGGGAACCCATGAAAGAACTACCTCTATATTTTCCTCATAAATAGGTAAAACCATATCCGAAATGATATGCCCCAGAAAGTGAACCTCATGAATCCCTAACTGACTCTTCGAGAGCTTCCAATACAACTGGTGCTCTCGATGGATGTCTAGGACCATCCTTAAATGCTCTGTATGCTCCTCCTATGTCGTTGAGTAGATGAGTATGTTTTCAATAAAGACAACCTCAAACCGATCCATGAATGTCCAAAAGATCTAGTTCATCAAATCCATGAAAATTGTGTGGGCATTCGTTATGCCAAAGAGCATCACCAAAAACTCGTAATGCCCATAACGACAACGGAAATCCAGCTTCGGGATGTCAGCCTCACGAACCCGCAACTGGTGGTAGATGGATCGAAGATCAATCATGGAGAACCAATTACCTCCTCTCAACTAGTTGAAGAGGTCATCAATCCTCAGAAAAGGGTACATGTTCTTTATCATGACCTAATTCAGGTGACGATTATCTACAAAACGTTGCATACTCCCATTTACCTTTTTCACAAACAAAACATGAGCTTCCTAGGGGGAGACACTTGGAATAATGAATCCCTTCTCACAAAGGTCTTCCAACTGAAATCTTAACTCCCGAAGCTCTGTGGGTTCCATCCGATATGCTGCACATGATATCGAGGCAGTCCCCAGCTGCAAGTCAATGCAGAACTCCATCTCTCATCATAGAGGTAGTCCCGAGACATCCTCGGGAAAAACATCCATATAGTCATCTACAATGGTAGGGATCCAGGTTCCTATAGCCTCTACTACTTCGAGATACATTCTCACCAACTAGTGAAAAAAAGGTCGTGGTATCCTGCTCAGAGTACCAGTCTACTCTCCCATGAGGTCTCACTCACCAAGGATGGTGAACCTCATCCCATCAGAATACACACATCATACTCATCTTCGACAACAGTAGATCTGGGAGTGAACCATATAAATCTAATCCATTCCTACGATGACATCTTAAGGTTCCATCATGATGACCAGTAGGTCCCATGTGAAACTCTATCCACCGAATGCTAGTTCACACTGTCTACAAAAAATGGTCACTAACGAGGCACTTCCTGTAGAAACCTCGAGGCTATGCACAGGTGTCAGTGACTCAAGTGGGAGCTCCAAATCCCATAAAAAATAAGTGATATAAAATAGTGGTGGGTACTTGTGTATACTAGTACTAAAGAAAGTGTAGAGTAAACAAAAAAGTGTACCTCATACTATCTCATGTGCTGGGGGGCCACAAACACCCATAGCTGGAAGCTTCCTGGGGCCCCAACCGCCAGCTCCCTGAGCCTGGAGTGGGATGCCCGGTGGTGGTGGTGAAAGGACCTATAAACATCGTCCCTCAAATCCAGGTCATGCTATCTACCTACGCTTCCTCCCTGAGGGCCACCCTATCCTCACCTCGGAGATCCCTGGTCACGGCGCTGCCTCTGCCGCTGTGGTGTGCCCACTACCTGCCACAAATAATCGGTCTGCCCGGTCAGGCAGTACTATACTAGGTGACCCTCTCCATAACAAGAATAGCACAAGATCTATCCTGACTACCCCGGTGCTCTACGGAGCCACCTCGGTGTATGAGCCTACCCCTGAGTCTGCTCACGGAAGGGTCTCCTCGACTGAGACCCTGCACTCTGCTACCTGCATGTTATCGAAGACTCTACTCTGAAGCAGCCACTACTAGCACTAGCTAGCTGGCATCCCTCCTCCACGAAGATCTCTGTCATGAGAACTCGCTCTAGCACGCCGAAAAATTTAGGGATGCACATGGGCCCTACACTAGCACAAATCTCACTGCAAATACCCTGCTCAAACTTTCGCGCCTAAAAGTAACTATTGCGTATTATATCCTGCGAACATTGTGTCAGATCGGTAAACTGGGCCGAGTACTGAGCCAAGGTCATCTCCCCTACTTCATCTCTAGAAGCCCCTGAATCTGAACAGAGCATAAGCAAGAGGGGGTGTACTCCTCCCGGAAGATCTGCTTTAAGCTATTCCGCGTTAGAGTCGGCTCATCATGGGTCTGCGTAACCAACCCCCACCAATGCCCGGCCATCCCAAGGAAGAGGCTGGAAGCTAGGGCTACCATCTAGTCAGATGGTGTCCGAACTAGTCTTAAATGTTTGTCCACAGAATCTATTTATTCTTCTGTTTCCTGGTGATCTGGGTCCCCGTGGAACTACTGCGACCGCTGATGTTGGAAGTCTCGGAGCGCACTCAGCCACGCTCAACCTCGGCTTGTGATTCTGGTACTAACCTCCATTCTCCAGATGGTGGGGCTACTGCTGAACCATTGTGTGGAAGGGGATCACATTAGGGTACTTTAATGGATGCCTCGTCACTCACCAGGTCCTCATCACAAACTGGAGAGGGTAACATGGCCGGCTACTATCGTGGGGGAATCCTAAAAATTATCAAGGATTACCACAATCAGATGAGAATATATGTATAATAGTAATAAAAAATTGGTGTTGACTCAAAAAGTACAGTCAAAGACTCAATCCTACCAGATGAATGTTCAAAAGTTCCCTACAACAAATGTCTCAGCGTGGTGAGTCGATAAGAGGGTTATCAGGTTCCTGGTGAATGGATTTGTCGGCCGCTCATAACATCACTGGACACCCCGTCCTGAGAGCCTCTCTCGAGACACGTCAACACTATTGCTCTAAATCCCAACCAATTTATTTTTAGGGACATCCAAACAATTCCCCAAGTAACAAACCACCCTCTGATACCACATTTTCATGACCCGACCCTACCGGTCTCCAGCCGCAACTACCCCATGCCTGTCTCCATAGTCCAGGGGATAGCGACAAGTGTGGAAGGCGTAACGATATCGGGGAGGCCTTCGCCTAAGAACCTATACACACACACACATTTCCCACTCGACGAAGAAGTGTAGAGTAAAAAATAAAACCAAAGGCCGAACAACTATAACCCCACCACAGTCAAGCATCTACTTTTAAATAGAACAATTAATGTGCTAAAATGTACTGACATGGAAACTGAATAAAAAAAGGGAAAGACACACGCCCAACCCTAACGGTGACACAACCCAAAAAAGGTAAAAAAAAAGTAAACAACTAGAGAGTCTAACACCATAAAACTATACTGTGACCCCGGTACATGGCTCAAGACCCTTTTCCCTCTACGCTCCTCCGTAGTCACGATCCACCAGTAGGTCATCTGCAAGGGCACACCAAGTGCGGGAAAAGCCCAAGCATGGGTGAGTATAAAGATGCTCAGTAGGATGCCCCGAAGTCTAGAGGGAGAAACAAAGGAGGTACTAATTAGGTGAGCAGTAGATAAAACAACTAATCGTGAATGAGTACAGTAAAATATAGTGCATCTCAACCCAACAAGAGAATGGAAGAAGACTCATCCAAATAAGAGGATATAGACACGCAAACAACGTGGTATACCCAGTGCACCTTAACCCCTCTTATAAAGAGCGTAAATTTAACCAAGGAGTGGGAAAAAAGTTGAGTATGTATATATATATTTTTTTAACAAGAAACCTGAATGAGTGCGTAAGGGGATCTCCATCTCCATGCTCAGCCCAGGAAAAGATGCCAATAGTTCTAGGGATATTCATCACTGATACCCAAAGGTCCTGTATGTCAAGGCTGTCTCATCGTGGAACCGAACAAAAAAGGGTCCCGCTCCAGTAATAATAGAGAAAAGTCACTAACTAGCCTCAGAAAAAGGGCTGAGTCTGAAGGAAGTCGTCAGGTAACCCGCTGCCCAACCCAGTTGGAGGGTAAACCCAAAGTGGTCATCGGGTAACCCACTACCCAACCCAACTGGAGGGTAAACCCTAAGAGGCCATCAGGTAAACCACTGCCCATCCTAGATAGAGGTTAATACCTAATATTTCATTGGTTAACCCACTACCCAACCCACATAGATGGTAAACCCAAAGAGGTTTTCTGGTAACCCACTGCCCAGCCTAGCTAGCGGGTAAACCCTAAGAGGTCTTCTGGTAACCCACTACCGAACCCAGCAGGAGGGTAAATTGTAAGGTCAATGGGTAACACACTGCCCAGCTCTGCTGGAGGGTAAACCTTGATACACCGGTGGGTAACCCACTACCCATCCCCATGGGAGGGTAAACCAGGGGTCGGTCCGGTAACTCCGCACTATTGGTTCCATCACAGGGTGTCACTAACATCGCTACAGTTCATTGGTTCAGAGTGCGTCAAAGGAAACTCTGAACATTGTCCTTTCATATTTCAATTTTTAATGAGATCTTGAATTAGGCTCCGCATTCCCAGACAGATTTCACCTTTACAATCCTCACGAAAAAACATGTCAGATAGACTATTTACTCGCTTGAAACAGAGTCCCTGACGAAAACGTTACTGAACACCGCTTTATGCCCATACGACACCTTAGGGTTCCCACAGCTAGGTCTCCAAAAATGTTGGGTGAACTAGGACATCATGATTCTCTTGGAAAAACACGCCAATTCGACTATTCATTCATCCCGTACAGATGTATGATGATAGATGTAAAAAACGCCGCACACATCTTAAAAGACAGCCTATAGAGCCCAAAACACAACTCCTACTTCAACTCCTGAAACCACAGTGGACTACTTCTTCATGACGCTAGGGTCACAATGCCTCTTACAGCACCTAAAATAGACTATGAATGTTCTCACTCCATCCAAAACATGAATCCTGGTGAGGTTCTAAGTAACACTTAAAGGGTGTGTCGCGCCACCGAGCCCTTGTCTCGAGAATTAAAAATCCGAGAGACCATCTCAAATCCTCCATCAGGATCATCGGATCACTGCTGCAAAAACGAAATGCGAATCCGACACTCGGTTTTCATGTTAAAAGCATTTTAACGGTAAGGGACAAAGATGGGGTGGGCCGGACCAGTCGACCCCTTTTAGACTGGCGGTCCACGACTCGGCCGCTCGGTCCGCCCAGTCCACCGTGACTCGTGGTTCACTGAGCGGGACGCACCGCTTCACCCAGACTGGCATAAACCGGTCCGACACTTTTCCATGAGACCTGCATTTCATGGGTCTCGGTCGGCACCCGAGGTCTTGACGACCCTGGTCTCGCACCGCACGCCAATCGGCGAAGGCGGCCAACTCGCCCTCCCCCGCGGCCCGGGCTACCGGGCTGCCATCCTGCATGCCTACACCGACCGCTGAGGATCCACGCAACTTCTTGGGGAGCCCGAGCCACCTCTTGTGGAACCTGTTCCACCGTCGTCGCCCGCAGGACTGCCGCGCGGAGCCACCATACCGCCCTAGAACCACTAGAAAACATGGGTTTTGTATGGAAATCTTATCGGGGTCACCCTGGACATCTTGGGACTCAAAATTTTGATCTGAGAGAATCATTGGAAATCTTGGATCAATCCCTACTCAAATATGGCCTTCTCTAGAAAATTAAATAGAATTTCAACGCTATAAATTTAGTTCAAAGAGGATACGGAAATTTAAAATGAAAACACAACAACCCTACCTCGCAGGGCGTAGCCCGTCGCTTCACAAACGATCTACCGGAGCCGCAACCACCTTGAAGAGGTGGGGAGAGGATCATGAATAAGGTGGAGGTCCTTTTTTGGGATATCTTCAACTAGGTATATGCTAAGGGGGAAGAGGGGGGGTGTTGATGTGTTTAAGTAGGAAAACATAATAAATTAATTTTAAACACCCACCAGTAGGCCCACAACAGAACTCTCAACGGGGTCAACGTTAAGCTTCTCCTAGGGTAAAATCCACGTTCTGAGCACAATGTTGGTCTCATAATTTTAATCCGAGATTCCTTTCATATGTAATAAATATTACGCCCGAGGCCGCTAAATTAAAAAAACGCTCCTGGTGGCGTTTTCCACAGAGGGGTCACACAAGTGAAAGTTACACCCCTCCTAGGGTCAACGACATGCTACGAACTCAATGGTGCCCTCGGATTTCCTATATAAGAAACCGTTTATTAGTTATTCTATTTATTTTGTGTGTCTCATGTGAACACACTTAAAATTTAATTCCTGCCACATCGGGGCTCGGAATCACAAGCCGTCTCAACACTCTACTCTGGAATAACATCAAGAAAATTTCAAAGTCTTACAAGCTCAAAACCCAGGTTCTTACATTGTAAATCCTGACTAATAATACTATAATAGTGTATTAGTTTCACTCCCCAATACATTATATCTTTATTCATTATTTATAATCAAGACTGTAATAGTGTATATAATCTCTTACTAAATTATGTTCAGTCCCCTTTTCAAACCATATTATCTCAGGGTATATCTGTCATTACCCAGTGCATTAGAGGGTTGTATTATTCCTAGCTCACCCATGATCTAATGAAGATCATAAATATTTGTAAAACAATATCATAAAACAATCAATATATCTTATCCAATGGGAATGAAATGGGTTTCATTAACATTTCACCATTTCATCATTGCATAATCAACAGGAATGAAACAAGTTTCATAATGGCTACATCATAAATTAGTAAATCCAAGGGAGGGAAATGATTTTCATAGAATAATCCTAAATTCATTATCATTATAGGTCATTAAAATAATTAAGTTATATAATTTCATTGAAACATTCCCTTAGTAAATAATATGTAACATCAATGGATGTTATCATAGATATAAATGATTTTAAATGATCACTAACAAATTTCATGAGTAAAATACCCTCTTCAATTTAGATTCATATCTTTAAAATAAAGAATTGAAAATATTAAGAAAAAAAATTACTTGAAAAAACCAAGGAAACATATAAATGATTCTTAATGTAACTATTCAGTCATGATGGAAATAATTCTCTTCATGACTTGTACAAAAAAACAAAACATATATACACATTTTTTATCAGAAGTAAAATGTAATTCATTTTTAAAATGAATGAGGAATCATTTAAAATAAATTTCAAATAGTTAAATCATGGGTATTAATAATATTAAAAAATCATATAAAAATATAAAAAATATTTATGAAAAAGTTTTTAGAAAACATTGACATTGTTGAAAGAATATTTTTGACTGAAGAGAGTTAATGTCAGTTATCTATAAAAACATTACCCAATCAGTTAATCTAATAAAGAGAGGAAAAAGAAAAAGAAAACATGTAATATACATAAAACACTATAGGAAAATAAAACTCATGAGATTAGTCATATATCCTTAAATTTCATCATTGGAAACCTAATCATAAATAATATCGATAAATAGAGAGATTGTCACAGAAATATCTTATCTAAAGATTGAATTTCATAGAAAGTTCTCTAGCCACGTATATAATAAAATTAAATTTGTTATAATTATATATCATAATTTATTACATAATTTTTATATAATATATTATTTAGTTATATCACAGTAATGTATATTTAACAATTAGAGATTATTATAATCCTCTTTCATGGGTGTTTACTAATTATTATTTTTTGATAATATTGGTTCAGTTGTTTCGATCATATTACCTTGATCATGGTTTCCAAAAAAAATAATTTAAATAATGATAATAATATTATATATATATAGAGTCTTAAAAAATGTAATATTTAGAAAAATAAATTTCATCATTCCTGGAGATAGTATGTCATATGTATGTAAGAATGGTGTTTTGGATTTTTAAAGAATGGAATGATTGAATGGAAAATAATAATTCAAATGTATTTAATTATTAATATATATTGTTTATATAATACATACTCATTTAATATATCCTTATTACAGTCTAGGTAAACTAGAAATGAAAAACAAAACACATCACTTTTTAGAAGGTGTAGTACATAGGCATGAACAAGAGAAGTTATTATCTTCTAGAAGACTAGAATGTAAGAAGGTATATATTATATTATTATTTTAGAAAAATAATTAACTAATAGATATTATTTATAAACTCTATATACATCATAATACCTACCAACGAATTATGGAAAAAGAAAATTAATTGTATATATATGTGGTGTCAGTAGACCACATGTACGCATGAGTAATACCTTCTCATCCCATTTCACAAAAAAAATGTTCAATAATTGTGGTATCATAATACTAATAATTTTTTTAATATTTATGATACTGAAGTTTTTATTTTATGATTAATACGATGGATTTAAAGAAGTTAAAATAATAAATAATTTAAATGTGGTTGAGTATGATGATTACCTCTTCTAGTTGGCCTCCATTATATACATTCCTAAGAATATTTTGATTATTATTTTATGAATAATATATCAAATAAATAGTAAATATGGATCACTGGATGATAATTGGATAATATTTTTCTATGATAAATGTCTCAATGTGTTATAAATAGGAGAATTAAGGGGTTTTCTATTATTAGTGGAGTGGAAGATAGACTTGGAATTTCATGGAATAATAAATTATAATAAGATATTACTTAAGAAAAGTGATTCCAAATAGAAATATATATGAATATAATGTGTTAATATTTTTAAATATGTCCATACAATAATATTGAGACGTGTTTTATGGAAAAACATACCATTATCTCTTTCTTTAACCACTTTGTAAACTCATCTTCACCGTAATTGTGGTAACACATTTTTACTAAATTTAATATTCATTTTGACCAAAAATTAAGTTGATTATATAACCAAATATTAATTATCATAATTAAAAATATGGAATTAATTTTATAAAATCCAATTAATAAAAGTGGCATGTATTATTTTAAAATTAACCCTATAATGTGCATTGAAAATCAATTTTCTAGACAAATATGTTTTTTACTATAGAATGGAATTATTTTTAAATAAAACACAAACACGATTCAAATGAACTTATATGGATCACTAATATTAAAAATAAAAAAATTAAATTTGAAATCACTAAAAATAAAACATTTTAAATTCTTGAATTGAAAAAATATTTTTCAATAAAAATTTGTAATTTTCACTTTTCATTGAAAAATCAATCATTTTAAGAACATTCTCAAAACATTAAACCAAAATAATAATTACATAATGATTTATAAAAATAATTTTATTTTCTATATTGATTTTTCTAAAATTATAAAAAATTAATTATATTAATTTCTCACATTATGTTATAAGAACTATTTTTTTGGAAAATGTATTGTTTTAATAATATAATGATTCACTAAAAATGTAGTACTTATTAATCTATATATTTTCTTCATATAAAACTATTCACATATTTTTCAAAATTGGGTTATTCTTATTCACTATTCATATTTAATTTCTAGATTATAATAGTATACTATATTATGGTTCATTTAGTCTTGGGTTTTCATGTTACATAAGCTATCAATGAAATTAAATTTATTTCAAAACAAATATATCCTAAAATTTTGTGGTATTATACCTCATATTCCCATACTTTATATTATCATCATTTTGAGTTCACTGGGTAAATTTTATAGAATAAAATCACATTTTCATTAATTTTACATAAATAAAAACAAGATGAATTCGCTAACTAGAGTAATATATTAATAATATTCCTTAAAGAGTGAAATAAATTATTATGAGAACATAGAAAATATATATCAATAATACCAATGAAATTTTATTCCAATGTTTTTTTTATATTCTATTCTCAAGAAACAAATTAGATCATACTGCACATCATAACATATTTTCATCCATGTTTTAATGTTATCATGTCCACTAATATATTAATGCAAATGATACATTGAATTGACATAAACATAATTTTTCCTCAATTATTTTTCATCTCAATGGACATACACATGATTGATTTCATCAAACTTATTTAAAAAATACATACCTTACACTTATTTAATCATCAACATGGTACCTAAAACTTTACCTCCCTTGTTATACATGGCCTTCCTCAAAATATTATGGATATAGGGTAGAGGTTTAAATGGTTAATTAATATTATAATTCACCACAGACATCCAGAACCATTTAGAAAGTGGTAGTAGAATAAAAAATGTTGTTAATAGAGTATTGATGGGTAATCATAGACTCTTAAATTAATTTTAATACCCAATAAAATTGAGTAAGTTGGTGGAGAGTGAGGTTTTTTCTTGCATTTTTACCAAAAAAGATCTTTGGAAACATCATACCAGTCAAAAAAATATTTCTTCTAAAAAATCCATTTCAAGATATATATTATTTGAAAAGAAATAAAGGTCTCATATTTCCTTTGAATATTTAATTACATTTTTCCCATCCATGAGTGTATACACTTTTTCCCATCATTTAGATGTTTATCATAGAAATATATATCATTTATTGCATTTTGTGTCTTCCTAGTAAGTTAATACAATTTAATTTATCCTTTCTAATAGTGATATAAAATTCAAGCCACATGATAATTTTTACATTTATCCGCAGAAAAATATTTTATAATACGATTATCATTATTTATTAAATGTGATCCCAATAAAATGATGAAATCCTTTTCAAAAACATCATATCGATTAGTGGACCAATATATTGATTTTACTGTGTAATGAGTCCTATATAGAATTCATCCCACCAAATTGATATTTAGGTAGGTAATCATCCCAATCATGTCATGTATTACTCTTGAGAATTTGGATAGAAAATTTTTTGTTCAATACATTATATGGATACACTCAACTCTATTCCTCTGGTATCATTCCTAAGGGTTTCTCAACTGATGATAATGGATGGCAGGTGCTCAAGACTCTTCCTATAATAGAGATTTCAGTCATCTGTATATCTAGGGTTTTACAATCATTTTCCCTCACTATCTAGGTAAGAACCTTGTTATGGGTGGTTCAATCCCTAATGTGGTTTCTTTTATAGAGAAGAATGGTTTGTGGCTTATCCCTTAGGTGGTAATGGCTACCGAGCACATCCCCTAATGATCCAAACTGGATCAAAATCCAGCTGTTGTGGGTGACGTGAGAGATGAAAATCGATCATTTGAGGGTGTTACGCTGAAGAATCAACGACATGTTGGGGTTCACGTGAAAACACAAGGGATGACCATTGTTTCATTTTCCACACAGATCTAAACTATAACTTGCAGTTGTGGATTTAGGTGAGGTTTCTCTTATTGATGTCATGCTGATGGTATGATGACTGGATTGTTTTTCTTATGCGGGTGCTCACGCTACCCCGATGGTGTCCACAACCCACTCTCCTATGATGGTAGAGGTCACAGGTCCCAAGGCAGTGCTGACTGAAGGCAATGCATATTTGTTTTTCCATATAGATAGGCCATGTATTTATGTGACGAGGGAAATTGAAGATCATCCCTTGGAATTGAATTTAAATTTCAACGTTTCTTTGGGTGTTGTCGATGCTCGACCTGTAGTGGTGAGGGTCCTTGTAGAGATGAGAATATCATCTGATAAGTTGGAAGATGTGGATAAATCTGGTAGAGACCCTTTAAGAGTTTATGTACACTCTAACAGAAGGTACATTACATCCAAGTGTGGTTGTATTTTTGAGATAATTGTTATAAATGTTGACAATGCCCATGTGTTTTCTATTAGTGAGGGTATCCTTGATAGATTCAAGATTTGTGAGCAATCAATTATTGTCAGACATGTTATTCCTAGTGGATGTATAACATGGAGAGTTGATGATTCGGTTTGGAAACACACATCTATTTGGGGGCTTTCTCGTTGGATATTCATACCTAAGTAAAATAGAATCTTCCATATTATTTTTCCATTAGAAAGTCTCATGTGGAGAGCTTTGGGGTTCATGTCAATTTCTCTAATTCTGAGTATTGTTTTTTTCAAGAATGATATTTAAATTTTAATCATTTATCAATTTAAAATACCAAACTTCAGTTATGAATCAATATTTTTGTCCTTTAATGGATCTTATGGAATCCTAAAAATTCTATTTTACATTACCTGTACTATTGGAATTCAAATTAAAATGGACTGGACAACCGATGCTCTAGAAATTGGACACTATGAAAGAGTTTTGGTGGAAGTTTATATAAGTACTTGTGTAATTCATATTATATTAATTTATGTTTTAGATGAAGATATATATCTAATGGTGGAGTATGATAGGCTACTTGATTTTTTTCCTCCTTTTCAAGTTACATGATATGATAAAGAGAGGTGTTGTAAAAAAGTTTCTTGCACTTTTTTCTCATTAAAAGGGCATCGTGAGACTTTTTGTAGGAAGAAGGTGAAGAAAAAAATCAATTCATGGTAATGCATCAAGAGTTGAGGATAATTCTTCCCAAGATATTTTGAATGAGTCTCATGTGGAAAAGGATGTGGAAATGGTGCATCTAATATAGGACTACCCTACTGGGGTGAAGGTGACGTGATTTTAGATGTGATTAAAGAAAAGGTGCATGAAAGAATAGACTCTATACTTGAGGAGTATGGTGATAGGATTTCAAGCACCCACATGGATGTTATTAAATTAACGGAATCACTAAGACATCAAGTGATGGTGGGATTAAGGAATGACTCCCCGAAAAAATTGAACTACAGTCAGATTTTGTCCAAAGGGAAAATTATTGTTGTGGATGTTGAAGGATTATATCCAATTAATTCTAAGAAAGTGAGGCCATGGATGGATTACTCATACCTAAATCTATGTGACAACCCATGCTTTCATGGTACGTTTCCCTTTGAATAATGCAATGGCGTGCATTGTACGCAACTTCGAGATTCTAACACACCAAAACCAATAAACTAGCATGTATGAATAGTAATACCTACTTTTTAAAATTTAATAAATTATATCTCTCAAAATGGACTTCATTTTTTGATTCTTAATATCAAAATTATCTTAAGGTGAAATTTTGGTACTCTTCGGATAACTTTCATCTTTTGATGAATAGTGAAAATTAATAAATTTTAATTAAAAAAACTTTTCTAATAGAAATAATTAATATTGATAAATTAATAATTTGAGATGTTTTTAAAATATATTTAGAATATATTTTTACCATTTAATACAATGTTGTTCATTGGATGAGATTTCACATTTAAAACAGACATAAACATGTGTCAATATTTTGATAGTTATTATCTCTTAGAAACACGCTATTTGTTTTGACGACGGGAATTTATTTTTAAATTAATTAATGAAACTGATATGTTTTGAATTTGGTAAAATATACATCATTTTTGAATTCAAAATATCAAATATTGATTAGGCATAATATTTGGTATTTTTCTGGAAACATTCATTTTTTTTGATGAATAGTGAAACCACTAAGTGGTAGTTAAAAAACTGAATTTTTCAAAAAACTTAATTTTACCGCTTCTGTGAGTGATATTTCGAAAATACAAGAGATACGGTTAATATAAAGGAGTAAAATGTGGTTCATTGAGATGAAAATATTTTTTGGTGAATAGTAACTTTTTACTTTTATTTACCAAGGTTAAAAGTAAATAGGGTAATTAAGGGTAAAAATGATATTAATATTACCCTAACACAAGTCCAAAATCTATTGGAAAAGTTTATCTCGACCAAAAACAATCATTGGAATAAAATATTATCATTTAGGTCCACTTGGATTAGATTAGGACATTTATTATTATTTAATTCAAAGATGAGTTAAAAGAGTTGAAATCAATGTTTATTTACTAAAACATTTTTAATAGAGGGTTAAACATAAGATAAATTTTATTATAAATATTCATTTGAAATATAAAAAGATTTTCTACATAATGATATTTTATTTATAATTTTTTGACATTAAATAATTTAATTTATTTATGACACAATGATGATGCCGTAATTACCATAATAGTGAAAAATTAAAATAATTGATATTATAAATAACCAAAAAAAATTTATTGGAGATTTTTATTGAATTACACTAATTTTCTAGGTAAATATGAAATATTAGTATTGATTTAAATTAATTTTTTAGACGTAATAATTCTGTTATGAGTTTCACAAAAATCAATTATTGAATTGTGTCAAAATTGACATAAAAAAGTTTTTAAAAAACATATTATATTATTAATTGATATTAAATTTCTAAAAATATAAGTTTTGACCAAGATACTTATATAATGATATCTGTATCATTAATGGACCACTTGGGGGTTTCTAGAATGTATATAGTATGTTTATTGACCATATACTATAAAAATACAAAGAGACATTGTAAAAGTGAAACTGATTAACTTAGAGTTAATACTTAAAAATAAGGTTAATATAATGATCCAAACCTATCTAAACTCTATTATTTGAGTGTTTTTTACCTATCCCTACATTAACCTTTAAATAATAAACTTTTAATCCATTAGAAACCGAATATGAATTTATTATAAAATAATATTTCTAGCTTTTCAAAAGGCACCCCTCACCCCTCTTATAAAAGGGCACTCCCCCTTCTCATTACTTCACTATATCAAAGCCTTTTGGTTCGGCCAAACCCTGCCCAAAAACTCTCTCAAATTCCCTCACTACAACCTAGAGGCCTTAGTTTTATCAGAATGCCATCCTATGGAACCCCTCTGATCAAATCAAAAGGAAGAACCTGAAGAAGATGTAATGTTTTTACCACCCTTTTTCAAATTCTTTTCTTCTTCAACTTCATCATTATTTTTTATTCCCACTATAAAATAATGAATCCAGTATCTCCATTATGCTATAATATTATTATAAATATGGTTCAACCGTATTCAGTATTCTATCCATCCTTTAAATGACATGTCACCATACGTGCATACGTACGGCTTACCGTCTCCCCATCGTGGTGTAATTGTCATTCAATAAATTATTACTTGGATTGGTATAATAATGATGTGTAATTAATGTAAATAATAAATATAACATGAAAATTTTATTGTATATATGATATAACATCAAATTATATATTATTTTAACATCAAAAGAATGATATTGTCGCTCGTGCGTACGTATGGACTACCGTCTCCACGAAGGCGATGAGATTCATTCTCCATCGTATCCATTCAAGTATAATTATCATATTATGATTTAAACATAATGTTTTAGGACTTCATATATTTCTGGATATGAATAAGATACTACCTATCCATTACAAAACAAGGCTTACATAAAAAGAATATAAAGTAAAACGGGTAATTTAACACCCTCAATGACGATAATACTAAGATATTATTCACAAATCAATGTTAAAAGATCATATATGATATCATATTAATGTAAATGATTCTTGTATAATTCAATAACAATTATTTCACCATTATACAAGATTTTAACCAACCTTCGACCAAGGAAAAAGTACAAAGTAATGGGTTTCTTATCTCACTCTTAATTTCGTGAGAATTCCATTTGTTCACCACTTATTTATTGCATGTGGTGTATGTGTACTTCCCATGATTTTATTCATTTTGTAAGATAATTTAATTTGTGGGTATTTACATCATCATTTTATGATCCTTCTTTCAGGGGTGTATGTTTCATAAGTTACATAATCGATAAGGGAATTTGAAATTTCAATTTCCATTTATTCGGCTTTACGCAAACGTCATTGATTATTTTACTCCGAGATTATGTGTGGAATCACTATTCATTTTCTTATGTCATAATTTCTACTCCCATTTTCTGTGTATATAATTTTCATACACATAATCACTCCATTGATAATTTCTCAAGTCATTGATATGAATTTGATAAGAGTAATTTTAACTCCTTCTCCATTTGTTGAGTTAAACATCCAATTCATTGGTGTTGTTTTTACAAGATTATGTATGAATGTCCTTTGATTGTTTTACACTGAATATCTAATCATATTTAGTGTATTTATATTTGTCACACATAACTATGTTTTTGATTTATCCTTAACCTAAGTATACGGCCTTTATGGGAGATTTCATCTCAATTTACATTCCATTGATACTTCGTTGTTGTTATACACCAAATCACTTTTATGTGGTGTATATAATGTACTTTTACATAGTATATCATGAATCCCTTTATTTCCATGATATTACAATGTTTTTATTACTTCAATTATTTGTATTAAAGTGTCTCTCTTTTGGTTAGATACTCTAACTAAAATACCATTTTTAAATGTTTTAAAGACTTATTATTCTAAATCTTGCTCATTAATGTCCATGTTTTATGAAATGGTTTTAAAGATTTATTTATATGGACATTAATGTTTTAAAATTAAAACTCCTTTTAAAAGACTCAATGTGATATGGGACACTTTGATTCAAAAATCTTTTTTTAAATAGCTTCTTGACAAATAGTGTTACTTTTAAATGTTTTCAAGAAACGGGGGATATTTCTGTCAAATAGTTTTGATAGTTATTTTCATGTATTCCAATATCATTCATTATTATCGATTGATGTTAATATGATACAATACAATCTTCCATATTGTATCAAATGAGTTATGTGTGACTGTGGATGTGCTATTTTTATACCATTCATGTTTTTTGGTTAGAGTATTGACATTTTGTATGCTAGTTTTAATACGAATGTTTATGTTATGTTTAAACATGTTCATATGAGGAATGCATTGGACTTATTAGTGACAGGTGGAGCCCGCTATAGCTCCTCGATGCATCGGTAGGTCAAATGAGACAAACTTGTGTCTTGGCACAAGGCCTTCGCAAAATCATATTTTTTGTCTTGCCACGAGGCCTTGGCTATGTGGTTATGATAGTCTGGTATTATGCATTTCATCATTATGAAAGTGGTTATTGATATTTCATGTGATTGTTCTACTAGTAGAATATCCATGTGAATAAGTAAATGGAACTATTTAATTTTATATTTCTTATATTAGGCTGAAGTTCAAGTTTAAAAGGCTTTTGTTTTAGTTATAAATTGATTTAAGTGTTTATTCTTATCTATGAAATCTTCTGCTATATTGTTATCCTTACTGAGCATCTGAGCTCACACCTTTCAATGTTTTATTTTTCCCAGGATGTGAAGAAGTAATTTATGAATGACCTACAGGGATAGTATGAGGGGTTATGAAGACAAGTTGTTTTTGTAGTTTTTTTACCTTATGATGTAATATAAGACTTATGAATATATCTAGTGTTTCCAAGACTACTAAACTAATCAGTCATTTGAGACTTGATCCTTTGTGATCATACCAATGTTATGTAATAATGCACCAACTCTGGGTATCTAGGGTCAGGGCGTTACAGTTAGTATCAGTGGAAGTTTAGTACAAAACTTGGAAGCTAGATTTAGATATACTCTGATTAGATCACGTAGACCTAAGATGAAATTTGAGGATTAGAATAGAAGATCCTCCTAGAATTTTCGTATTGTAGAGATTTTGTGAGTTTTCCGAGCAATACATACTTGTCTGGATACGAGCAGGTAGAGGTGGCTCTGGCACAGTTGTACCTAGGGGTAAAACCCGAAAACACCGCTTTGAGCTAGACTCGAATGGGAACTGGTGCATGACAACGGTCCTTGCTGCACTCTTGGTTACGACACTCTCGAAGGATATGCTTAGGATAATTTACATTTTCTTTACTAACCGATTTGATGTATTAAATATATAAGACGAGATTAAATGACCTTGGTTAATCCTAATGTGGTTGAAATTGAGAATATGGTGACATGTTAATCTCTAAATGATTTTATGACTATTGTTACTCACACAATGCTTTCTAGTCTTAGTCAATGGCTGGATTACAAGGATGTCATAATGACTTTGAGAATTATGTACAAGGTGGGAACGGTGGTGGCAATAAGCAACAAAATGAAATGTTGATAGGTGTAAAAGATATCGTCTTTATGCCAAATACATTTTCCAAAAATATGATCAACAATATATATATTAACTGATTCCCGGACTCAACAAAAAAGATAAAGGTGATGAATGATAAGAGCTCCAGCAGTGGAGACCATGGAAAAAGGAATACTCAATTTCCATCATGCAAGAAATGTGGAAGGAGACACCCAAGAAAGTGTCTCAATGGGGAAAAGAAATTCTTTACATGTGGAAAGGAAGTACATAATGTAAATAATTGCTAAAGAAAAATGAAGAGTACTATGGAAGAAGAAAAAAATGGTCACAAGAATCCATTTATAGTCATTTTCAGTAAATGTAGGGGACCTGGCCATTGCCCGAGTGAATGCCCTATTCTATAGGATATTTTCTTAGACAAAGAATAAGCTATGTGGAAATAAATGGTTGGAGAAATGTTTAAAAAGTATTAGTGCACCTTGTTGATGGGTTTACTTTGGAATAATTTTCTCTTGTATTTTTAACCCTGTAGTTTTCCATGTGAGAATGATATTTGAGGAAGAATTATCTTTTCTCTTGTGGATATAGTTATAAATAACCATTTGGTTTTATATGATCGTTGGATTTGAGGCAATTATAAGTTATTATATTTTGGGATGAAAATGTAAGGTATGAGATTAGATTTGTGGTTACATTATGTTATGGTTATTTTGAGGAATTTATCTCATTTTGGTAATTTTATAAAATATAGTTTTTGAAAAAGGACAACACGCAGACCGTGTGACAACACGTCGCGTCGGACAAAGATGTGGGAATCGAACCCACAACCAATGTGCGATTGGGATTTATCGCCTACCACTAGACTACGTGACGTCCCTGGTTAGTGTGACTATTATTTTTAGTTACATGATTTTATTGATCAACAATAATTTGATTTGGGATCTTATGTCTTACCAAATGAATACCCTTAGTATATGAAAATGATTTGGTGATTAAGTGATAAATGTTATTTTGGAAGTTGTTTTCTTTGTTGTGAACACTATATACCCAAGGAAAATAGAATAGTATGGGATTTAATTTGAGGAGTAATGGTGGATTTTTATCTATGTTTTTATTTTGGATATATAGTGATTTGGGTTATTTTTTGAACTGATTAGGTTAATTAGTTTTAAGTATGCGACTTTAAGAGTAATTAATGTTATTTGGAGATACAATTTAACGTGGAAGACTACATTCTTATAAGTTTTGGGTTTAAATATTAGTTTGGATTATATTGAAGTATTTTACGGACAATTGATTATTGAATGGAATTTATTCAACTTTGGGGTATTGATGGTTTAATTTTAGAGATTAAGATTAGTGTTTTTTTTCTCTAATGGAATATCCATTTGGGGGATCATTAGATATTATAATAACCATTTTGGTTTTGATTAATCTCTAAAGGCAAGGTAAATATATAGTTTATCCTACGTGGATCATGTATTTCTATAGATGTTTATTCTAGATCTTCCATTGTGACCAAGTCTTCTTGAATACTCACTGTTAAAAAAAATTAGTTAGTGGTAAAAATTTATTAACGAATGAAACTCAACTTAAATATTAAGTATATCGCTTTATGTTCTTATTCAATAACATAAATGAATTCCTCGTACTTATGTAATGTAACTTAATATAAAAAATGTTGCCCGTTTAATTTTCCTACTGGGAGACTAATGACCATTTGTCCCAACATAAGTTTGTGATTTTATTATTGTTAACTTTCCCATGATCATGTTATCTATCCCTCTCCATCAGAACTTAACACTTAGTTTATCATACATATCCATGTTTTCATACATTTAATCCTAGTATGGGTTATCTTGGATGACATTTATACCTATCTTCCTTTCTTTTAAATTGATAGTTTTATTTACTCTTTTTCCGATATGGGACTTTCCATTATATTATCATGCCCAATTTAAAAAAATATATTTCGATGATGCAATTTATTGACGGAGGGGATAATGTAACACCCCAAGCTTTCACGGTACGTTTGCCTTTGAATAATGCAATGGTGTGCATTGTACGCAACATCGAGATTCTAACACACCACAACCAATCAAACTAGCCGTTATGAATAGTAATCTCGACTTTTCAAAATTTTATAAATTCGATCTCTCAAAATGGACTTCATTTTTGGATTCGTAATATGGAAATTATCTTAGGGTGAAATTTTGGTACATTTCGGATAACTTTCATATTTTGATGAATAGTGAAAATTACTAAAATTTAATTAAAAACAATTTTTTTAATCGAAATAATTAATATTGATAAATTATTAATTTGAGTGGTTTTAAAGTATATTTAGAATATATTTTTACTATTTAATACAATGTTGTTCATTGGATGAGATTTCACATTTAAACCATACATAAACAAGTGTCAATCTTTTGATAGTTATATCTCTTAAAACACACTATTTGATTTGATGACGGTAATAAATTTTTAAATTAAATAATGCAACTAATATGTTTTGAATTTGGTAAAATAAACATCATTTTTGAATTCATAATATCAAATATAGATTAGGCCTAAATTTTGGTATTTTTCTGGAAACATTCATTTTTTGATGAATAGTGAAACCACTAAGTGGTAGTTGAAAAACTGAATTTTTTATAAAACATAATTTTACCGCTTCTGTGAGTGGAATTTTGAAAGCCCGAGAGACACAGTTAATATCAAGTAGTAGAATGTGGTTAATTGAGATTAAAATATTTTTTGGTGAATAGTAACTTTTTTACTCTTATTTACCACGGTTAAAAGTAAATGGGGTAATTAAGGGTAACAATGATATTAATATTACCCTAACACATGTCCTAATTCTATTGGACAAGTGTATCTCAACCAGAAACAACCTTAGGAATAAAATATTATCATTTAGGTCCACATGAATTAGATTAGGACATTTATTATTATTTAATTCAAAAAAGAGTTAAAAGAGTTAAAATCATATTTTATTTACTAAAACATTTTAAATATAGGGTTACACATTGGATAAATTCGATTAAAAATATTCATTAGAACTCTAAAAAGCTTTCCTACATAATGATATTTTATTTATAATTTTTAGACATTAAATAATTTAATTTATTTATGACACAATAGTGATGGAGTGATTACCATATTAGTAAAAAATTAAAATAATTGATATTATAAATACCCAAATAAATATAATTGGAGACTTTTATTAAATTAAACTAATTTTCTAGGTTAATATGACATATTATGATTTATTTAATTGACTTTTTTCAAAGTAATTATTCTGTTATGAGTTTCACAAAAATCAATTATTGAATAGTGTCAAAATTGACATAAAAGAGTTTTTAAAACAAATATTATATTATTAATTGATTTTAAATTCCTAAAAATATATGGATCGACCACGAGAATTATATCATGATATTTATATCATCAATGGACCTCTTGGTGGTATCTTGGATGTATATAGTATGTTTATTAACCATATAATATAAAAATACAAAGAGACATTGTAAAAGTGAAACTAATTAAGTAAGAGTTAATACTTAAAGATAAGGTTAATATAATGAAAAAACCTGTTAAATTATATTGTCTGAGTTGATTTCAACCTATCCCCACCTTAACTTTTAAATAATCCACTTTTAAGCCATTAAAAACCGAATATTAATTTATTATAAAATAATATTTCTATCTTTTCCCAAGGTTCCCTCACCCCTCTACAAAAGGGAACTCCCACTTCTCATTACTTCACCCCTTCAAAACCTTTTGGTTCGGCCAACCCCTGCCCAAATACTCTCTAAACTTCCATCACTACAACCTAGAGGCCTTAGTTTTATCAGAAAGTCAACCTAAGGAGCCCTTTTGATCAAATCAAAAGGAAGAACCCGAAGAAGAGGTAATGTTTTTACCACCCTTTTTCAAATTCTTTTCTTCTTCAACATCTTTTTTATTTGTTATTCCCATTCTAAAATAATTAATCCAATATCTCCTATATACTATAATATTATCATAAATATGTTACAACCATATTCAGTATTCTATCTATCCATTGAATGACATGTCACCATACGTGCGTACGTACGACTTACCGTCTCCACGTCGTGGTGTAATTATCATTCAATAAATTATTATTTGGATGGGTATAATAATGATGTTTAATTACAATAAATAATAAATATAACATGATAATTCTTCTTTATATATGATATACCATCCAATTATATATTATTTTAACATCAAAAGAATGATATTGTCACTCGTGCGTACGTACGGACTACCGTCTCCACAAAAGCGATGAGACTCATTCTCCATCATATCCATTCAAGTATAATTATAATTTTATGATTTAAAACTAATTTTTAAGGAATTGATATAATTATGGATATGAATAAGATAAATCCTATCCATAAAAAACATGTCTTACGTAACAAAGAATACAAAGGAAAACGAGTAAGTTAACACCCGAAATGATGATAATACTAAGATATTATTATCAAATCAATGTAAAAAGATAATATATGATATCATATTAATGTAATTGATTCTTGTATAATTCAATAACAATTATTTCACCATTATACAGGAGGTGAACCTATCTTCGACCAATTAAAAGGTACAAAGTAAGGGGTTTCTTATCTCACTTTTAATTTCGTGAGAATTCCATTGTTCACCACTTATTTATTTCATGTGGCGTATGTGTACTGCCCATGATTGTATTAATTGTGTAATATACCTTAATTTATGGGTATTTACATCATCATTGTATGATCCTTCTTTCATGGGTGTATTTTTCATAAGTTACCTAATCAATAAGGGAATTTGAAATTTCCATTTCCATTTTTCTGGCTTTACGCAAACTTCATTTATTATTTTACTCCGAGATTATGTGTGGAATCACTATTCATTTTCTGATGTCATAATTTCCACTCCCATTTTCTGTGGATATACTTTTGATATGCATAATCACTCCATTGATAATTTCTCAATTCATCGATATGAATTTGATAAGATTAATATTATCTCATTCTCCATTTGTTGAGTTAAACATCCAATTCATTGGTTTTGTTTTTACAAGATTATGTGTGAATGTCCTTTGATTGTTTTACACTAAATATCCAATCATATTTAGGGTATTTATATATCTCACACAAACTATGTTGTTGATTTATCCTTAACCTAATGCTACGGACTTTATGAGAGATTTCGTCTCAATTTACATTCCATTGAGACTTCTTTGTTGTTATACAACAAATCACTTTTATGTGTTGTATATAATGTACTTTGACATAGTATATCATGAACACCTTTATTTCCATGATATTACAATGTTTTGATTACCATAATTATTTGTGTTCAAGTGTCTCTCTCTTGGTTATAAACTCTAACTAAAATACCATTTTAAATGTTTTAATGATTTATTCTTCTAAATCTTCCTCATTAATGTCCATGTTTTAAAAAATGGTTTTAAGGATTTATTTATATGGACATTAATGTTTTAAAATTAAAAATACTTTTAAAATATTCAAAGTAGTATGGGACACTTTGATTCAAAAATCTATTTTTAAACGGCTTCTTGACAAATAGTGCGACTTTTAAATGTTTTCAAGAAAAGGGGGATATTTCTCTCAAATAGTTTTGATGGTTATTTTCATCTATGTCAATATCATTCATTATTATCTATTGAGGTTAATATGATACAATACAATCTTCCATATTGTATCAAATGAGTTATGTTAGATTGTGGATGTGATATTTTTATACCATTCATGGTTTGAGGTTAGAGTATTGACAATTCATATGCTATTTTTAATACGAATTTTTATGTTATGTTTAAACATTATCATATGAGGAATGTATTAGAATTAGTAAGTGACGGGTGGAGCCCGCTATAGCTTCTTGATGAATCGGTAGGTCTCATGAGACAAACTACTGTCTTGGCACAAGGCCTTGTTAAACTCTTATTTTTAGTCTTGGCATGAGGCCTTGGCTATGTGGTTATGATAGTCTGGCATTATGCATTCCATCATTATGAAAGTGGTTATTGATATTGCATGTGATTGTTCGACTAGTAGAATATCCATGTGAATAAGTAAATGGTACTATTTCATTTTATCTTTTCCATATTAGGCTGAAGTTCAAGTTTAATAGGCTTTTGTTTTAGTTATAAATTTCTTTAAGTGTTTATGCTTATCTATGAAAGCTTATGCTATATTGTTATCCTTACTGAGCATCTGAGCTCACACCGTTCAATGTTTTATTTTTCCTAGGATGTGAAGAAGTAATTTATGAATGACCTGCAGGGATAGTATGAGGGGATATGAAGACAAGATGTTGTTTTAGTTTTTTTACCTTATGATGCAATGTAAGACTTATGAATATATCTAGTGTTTCCAAGAATACTAAACTAATTGGTCTTTCAAGACTTTATCCTTTGTGATCATGACAATGTTATGTAATAATGCACTGACTCTGGGTATCTAGGGTTAGGGCGTTACAATCTAACCATGGTTTCTAGGTGTCAAGGACATCATGATTATTATTCTTATTAGGATGGAGACTAGGACATTTCCTATCAATGTGACTTTGAATTTTGTGTTCTTCTTCTCTTTGGTTCTCTATTGCTACAAGGGCATGTGTGCTTGTATGACCCCATCATAGTTCCTATTGTTTTTCCTTTCCTTTTCTTAATAATAATAGATATTCCATAACATTTCATAAAAAAATTGTTTTACATCTACGTGTTACCCAATGTAAATTTCATAAGCAGATAAAGAAATGATAATCCATGTTCGGGATTCTATGCATGTATCAACCGAGGTATGATATATTATCACCCAATACATGTTTTTATTACACATGATTATCTTGGAGAATCATGATATAGAAGAACCTACCTAGTGAGATGATCAATGTCATGGAACATTCCTCTTTGGAGGGAATTTATTAGATAGAATTTGAAGGTTTTTTAATATGACCATCTTATCTCAAGTTTAATCCCATTTATGTGTTTGTTTTTCTATTTAATCATTTAGGAATTATATTCCTTCCACCAAACCTGTATATTCAGATTGTATTATTGTGTAACTCTTTACAAGACCCAAAATTTATATTACTCACCCAAATATATGTGTGAGACATATTCATACATATTCAAATCCATCGTATTCATAAAGAGTGAGAAAAATTTATGTAAATGAATAAATTTATAATAGATTGAAAATATCTACCATTGTATGCCAAGAACCACATATGGGAAGTCCTGCTCGCCTTTCTATACAATATATTATCCTCCATGATGATAGGTGGTCTAACACCAATTCCCTCACAATGTAGATAATTTACTAAAGAGACAACTCAATTCATGTTATTATTAATATGTAATACACAACCATTCTTCCTAGGAAATAAAATCATGAAAATAAAATCAATTAAAATCCATGGACAATTTAAGAAAATAAAATAGAATATCCTATAGCATATAACTAAATAAATGTGTTCACATTAATTCCAAGATGTTTTTAAACAATTAAACTATAGAAAACATCATTCATATTATATAAATTTTTTGATAATTAATAAAGGAAGGAATAAGCCAAAAATAAATGAAAAATTAAAAAATTTATAAAAAAGAAAACCATTTATGAAACATTTCATAAATAAAATCTAATTACAAAAAATTTTATAATTTTTTCATTCTATTCTGGCAATACCATAATTATAAATATTACTGCATTATATTCAATTCAATATGAACATTTCATAATAATAATTTTATAGAATTTCATTTTACCTCTATGATATTTCCATTAGTTATAAAAATATTTATGATCAAATTTCTATTAATTAAATATTTTCGATAGTCAATATATTATACTATTATAATTTCAAATAAGGACTTACTAACATTTAATACTTCAAAATAATTAGTTATGAAAATAATAATAATTTAAAATATAAATAATTTCATACTCATGCCACATTAATTTAAGTTGTAAAAATTTTAAAAATAAAATTCTAATGATTATCGAATAATCCATTTTATTTTTAATCTATAAAATATTTAAAATTAATTTAAATGATAATTTAAATAATAATTTTTAATATTTTAATAATTTTTAATTTCAAAATTTTTATTTATATTTATTATTAAATTATAATTACTTCACAATTTATTAATTAATCTAAATTTTATTTATTACAAAATATCCTTAAATTATCTTTTAATATAATTTATAAATCATTTATTAATTGTTATTTTTATTATATAATAAGATGTTAAAAAATTATGTTTCACATCACCACAACTTGTGTTTTGTCATGGTTTTACTCATGGTTTTACCATTGTTCTTTTATAAAAAACACATGACTATTAGTAAAAATATAGTCCACCTATGCATCAAAGTGAAGATCGTCGAACTTTTTTCATTTTTAAAAACATAATGTGTGGTATAAATGGACATATTTATGTAATGGTGATAGTATGAAAATGGTGTGTGTGGGGGGGTACTCTAATTTTATTTTATATTTATTCACACCATGAACAATATTTCAAAATATATATACATGTATCTATTTGATACTATTATTTGGATTCAATAAGGTTGAATAATTATTATCCATAGTAGAAGAAGCCTTAGAAACCAAAAAATTCATGATTACAATGGAGAAATATTAAATCATGTAAAAAATTAAGGATTCCTGTAATTTTTTACACAATTCACGAAATAATCCTTTGAAACCATTTTGGCCTTTTTATGATGTGTTTGATGAGTACTACAAAAGTGTAAGATAAACTCCTCCCACATTCCAATGTAACAGTGGGTCGAGTAGAATCATCCAAAAAATGGATGGTATCTTTCAAATCTCCATGGAATGATAGTTCCAAGAGTGAAATGGATAAGGGTGAAGGGAGCTTTGGGTTTCATATAGTTTTTTCCATGCATTAAGAAAAACCATACACCAATATTGACATTGAATGGGTGTGATTTATATAAAACATAAGGACACTGCTTGAGAATTTATTAATTTTTTAATATTTTTTAACAAAATTAATAATAAAACCTTTTAATGTGTTCATTGAGTGATTGTAATAGGTCCATCACATTTCATATCATGAAACTAATCCTTAAATCATGTCTATTATAGTATAAGAAGTTGTATTTGATCCACTAAGGTTATTTATTCAGAATGTATGAAATCTACATTCTTTCATGCCTCGTGAATGAATACAGTTTCATGAAAAACATATTTCCATGACACCTTATGATATTCTATACAATAAAACCTATTGTATCATATACAAAAACAATTTATTGAATACTAACTTCTTAGTAATGGGTAAGAGTTGTCTGAAACATAATATAATATATTGGAGGTGATTTCATTATTGAAGGAAGATGTGATACATTTAACTCCGGGAATAAGAATTTTAACACTATTATATTAATTGAAACTATGTATTTTTTGGGATATAGGTCACAAAATAAATTATATGGATTAATTCACAAATAGACTACATGATGGTTGATATTATATACCCATTGTTAATTTGGAATGATAGTCAAATCAAGAGAAAATTTCAAAAAAATATAGTGCAACATATGGGGTCATATCATATTGTCATAATGTACCAATTCATCAAAGAGATGGTGGAACAAATAGATCATTAATTGGAATAAGTGTTTACCAGATATCAATCAAAATATATTTTAAAATACCACATTTAAAGTATTACTTCTAGCATTTGAGTGCATTGATCCCCACAATCCATTTTTGTTTACATGATTGTTTTCTTTATCTCATTCCTTTGAATTTTTTAAAATGGGGGAGAATACAAATGGATTATTTTCTATAAAATTTAATGTTAACCTAATTTATATTTTAGGAAATCCTAATGTGGGAGAGGAGCTAAGAAGTCTTACAAATTAGGAGTTGTTTAGATATTGGTAGTAAATGTTTTTCGAAGATATTGTATATTAATTTTCAAACTACAAAAAATAAAATAAAAAGTGGCATATTAAAGATACCTTTGAAAATATAGTGTAGTATTGGAGATTAATGAACCAACATGGTATTCATTAAATATAGTGGATATTATTTTATCCTAATTCCAAAACAAGAAAAATGAAATTTACTTTACCCTAAGGGATGGGGATATATCAAAATTACATTTTTATTGTATATATTTTTTTTAAAAGACCATCGTATTTGAGGCATCATTGTACTTGTTTCGTGAAGAAATTAAATCAATAATTCAGGATTATTTAATATTTTATTTATTGAAAAGAACCCCATTGGTGAGTTAAAATTAATTTATATTTTTTGGGTGAAAAATATAAATGAATTGAATGAAGCTATATTATTTATTAAAAATCTCACTGTGGAGGAGATGATCGTGCCATACTATTATTGAAATAATCTCATGAAATAAATACTTCCCTAGAAATTTTAAGTAAACTTTTATAAAATATTCATATAAAAAATTATTTAATCTCTTGATAGGAAGATCATGTTTTGAACTCTTATGTTGTACCATTATTATGAAAATTTATTAATGAGTTAATTTCATGTGATAATGTATGTTATCAAATTAATCTTCTATAATAAAGGAATGAATATAACATTAAATTATTAATATGTTGGATAATATGTTTTCATTACAATAGTTCAACTAAGGAGTTCTTAAGGAGTAACTCGTGTTGTATAGAAACCATGGGAAGGATTCCTATCAGACTAGTTTGGTAGATATTTTTGGAAACATGTTTTGATATAATGTTATTTTCAATAAGGGTAGGTGAAAAAAATATGGAATAGTATAGTGGGAGGAACGACACCACTATATGTTTTAAATCATGACTAAAAAAATATGATTTAAAATAACAAAAAAAAAAAGTAATCTTAATCATAGGCATAAAATATAGGAACATCATCTCAAATGATAACACTTTTACCATGTAATGATATAATAACACATAAATCATATAACATTAGAAACCGAATATAATAATGAATTTTTCCCCATCATAAACTTTGGATTTCATACCATTATGAACAAAGATATCCCCCAATATTTGCACATATAAAATTTTGTGTATAGCTAAACACCATTACACACAATATTGGTGATCCTAGCTACTAACTAACCTATTCACATAATATTTCCATATCATGAGATGAAATACATTACCAAATCTACTGGATGGAGATATAGGTCCTACCAAAATCATAATATATATATTTTTGTTCCAATTGATCAATAATTATCACAATATAAAATATCCCATAGAAAGAAAATTTTCTTTCTTAATATTATAAAATGGTATCTTATAAAATAGATTCAAAAATAAAATCAAATTATACTAAAAAAATGTTCTCGTAAATGACATACATTATAAGATAAAAAAATAGTTGAATCATTAAATCAGACTATATTAGTGTAAAATATTTTATGAAAATTTAATAAATTGGAATAAAAACATTTTATAAATATATTTCTTTAAAAACATGAAAATTAGTTTTAAAATGATTTTTATAAATAATTTCAAATAAAATTTATAATGTTTCAAAGAAAAATTTATAACAATATTTGTGGAAATAAATAATATGAATGCATAATTTTCATATGATAAAAAATGTACATTAAAAAAATATAATATCGTAATATTAAAATCGAGCTTATCAAAGAATTATAATTTTGTAAAAAAAATTATTTATGATGTGATAAAAATTTCCTTTTAAAAAATTTTAATATGAAATATGAGGGTGAAAATTGATAAAACATTATAAATTTCCAAATATTAATGAAAATTATGGCATGATAGAAAAATATGGACAAGAGAAAGAATGATTAATTATAAAATATGACAATAATGATTTACAATCTCATGAATTTTATATAAAACTATCATGGAAGAATATATGGATATAAAATTTAATTATATAGTAAATAAATAGGGTTTATATCATAATGTCATCATATGTATTATTACAACCAACATTCAATTATAAGATTCAGTAAAGTCTAGTATAACTCAATGAATGGTAATTGAGATCACAAAACCTTTACAGACTGAGTAATCATTAAATCAAAATTATTCGGAAGATAAAATATCATATATAATTATATAATGGGGTGTTGAAAAATAAAATTTTAGGTTGAATATACACCATTGAAATAAACAATTGTTTTATAACATTAAAAAAGTCTCAATGAAGAAAAATTGAGACAAAAAACACTAAACTTGAGTTTCTACTGACTCAAACTTTCGCTAATATCATGTATAATTAACATAAAAACATTTGTAATTAATTTACAACCTTGTATAAATTAATCAAACATTATTAACAATATTTATTATCTTTTAATAGAAATTTATTATATAGTTATTTTGTTATTTTCACTTATAAAAATTTGGACATTCCTTTGTTTTCCGTGTTAAAATATCATTCTAATGGAGTTGAATATTTCTATGTGTTAACACATTCATCATTAAATGATTATTCATGATATATTAAGCATTTTTTCCAATAATTCTTTAAGTATAACATTTATTAATTTAAATAGGTTGATATTGTCTATCAAAATGAGAAAACATGATAAACTAGTTTCGTTGTGCTTAATGATTGAAAGGTGGTATATTAAAAAAAATTAATAATTAATAACCCCTATACAAAATTATTTATATGTACCAAATTCAATACTATTAAAAGAAAATATCAATTATATTAAATCTGCTAATTTTTTATGACACGTAGATTATAAATTTTTTTACCTAGGTGGTAAAACCAATCCAAAAAGTAACATTTTATAATATATTAATGAGTAATGGAATTTCATTGTAAAATTATAATATGAAATAATTAGAAGCATAAAAATTTATGATTATTATATGTCCTTCGTAAATCCATTATTATAACCATCCAAGATATTATTGACTACACATGAATTTTTTTTTCATGGAGACCATAGTATTTCCAATGCCAGATTAATTACTTCTTAAAATATAGTCATCTTCAATTATAAAAATATTAATTATTTTATCTTCTTAAGGAAATAATATCAAAAAATTTACTATCTTAGAGTTTTTTATATATTTATTAATATTGTTCTTCTAAAATTTTTTGGTTTATTTAGGTTGGGTGTAGAGTGTAATGCAAGTTACCCTACCTGTGAATATTTTTACAATGTGTTGATTTATTTTTCATTACATTATACCCCCTTAAATGAATTTGTTATATTAAAAATATGTACAAGGAGAAAAATAGTGGAGGATATTTTTTCTTCATTACATCATTATATTCCTACAAAGCTTACTCAAGATTATTGTTCTACTATAGAACATTAACTATATAGGTGGTCTTGTTTCCCATATCCTTTTCTCTTCGATCTGATATCTTAATGTGTTGTCATTTAAAGAATAAATCATGTTATAGTTTCAAAACATATAGTTTTAGTACATTTTGGGTATTCAATATTTACTTTCATAAAAATGATACATTGATGAAATAATATACTTGGGATAGGTATGGAGGGATCAATAAACAATAAGATACAAATCATACTTGATAAAGGATCTCAAAATGATTCATGTATCCTTGTTATAACAACCCATTCATAATAAATATCTTAACACATCTCCACACACACACACACACAGATATATATATATATATATATTTATAGACACATTATAACCAACTTTAAACACTTTATCTCTTTAATCAATAATGGAATAGTTCTTATATCAACTTTGTTCCATTTTCATATGTTATAGAATGGTTTGGACCTTCTCCATCATTTATTAGATTGGCCTATGTCTGGTTACCTTTCTCTCACCAAATTAATCCTAGAATGTTAGATCCATGTATCTAATCTAATATAGATCCTTTTATAGTTCTATATGGATACTATAATAGAAATTTTTGTTATATAAGTACTCTTTCAGAGGAAGATATTGATAGGAACAACCATGGAATTAAAATGACTAATATCAAAGTATATCCTTAATAATTTGAAATTTTTTTCAGAATAAGTGTCTTCCAGGGGTGACTAGTGGTTCCAAAATCCGGCTCAACCCCCAAAAAAATATTTTGATCTTTTAAAAATATTTAAATATACCTCCAATATTGATCAGATGCAATGGAGAGGTGTACTCAATAAATCCTAACTGCCTCATTAATATATATCATGTCAGGTTTATCCAAATAGAATTATTCATTCATATAAATAAAATACACTAACATTATAAACAGTTGATTATGACCGATATGGAAGTGGATCCTTTAGGTGTCCTGGATAGTCATATGATAATACCACAGTGATATTTTCCCATTTCAATAAAATTAATTGTAATGGTTTCATCAACTCATTACGAACATTTCACTCATCCAAAAAAATCATATATTCTAGTAATAGATATATATACTCCATCATATCTCAAATAATATTATCCAACACGAACTTTTTCTTTAGATAAGTATACATATTTCTAATTTTAGGATGGATAGAGAAGAATGAGAAATGTGCATCAATCAAGAGATCCTTTTTCAGTTACGGTATCTATGGGAAACATATTTGATTTCTAAATAACATAAAATATTCCTTATCAATGTTTAACAATACAATATTCTCTACTTTATTTTATAGCACCACATGATACATTTGGTCTTCAATTATCCATACATGAAAGAAGAGTTGAGAAAAAAAGTGGGAAAGGAATTATTTATCACCTTCTTTAAAAATTTTGATTCATCATTTGTTAATCCATGAGAATTTGATATTTTTCATTTTTCATCATTGATAATGTATCAGGATTTTTTAACATATATAATCAGAGTCCTTGTTTTTATTTCTAGTGTGGTAACGTATTGATTAGTTATAATCATTTATTAGATTTAATAATCTCATTTGGAAACATCATATATTGGAAAATATATTTCATGTTCTTGTGATCATAGTATATATCACACTTATCAACATAAATGTAATACCAAAAAATGATTTATGATTGTATCATTTCCACTATTTATAAATCATAGATGAGGTTATTTTCTTAATAGATCTTTAATTTTTTTTCTGGAATGAGAAATTAAATTTTCATTTTTAATAAGGAAAATTACAATAATTTTAGTTATTCATCACTATAAATTGGGAACCCTCCACCATAATATGGTAGTGAAAGCACATGTTTAGTGAGAACCCATTTCTTTAGATCATTTAAGCATTCACTGAAAGGTTTTATCCAAAACAACTTGACTCCATTTCATATTAATATCGTTATTGGATGTGATAGCCATGAAAAAATTCTCACAAATTGTTAGAAATGTAAAGATAAACTAAGAAAACTAAAATTTTCAGTTATTATTATTAGTCTAATCCATTTATTAATAACCTATATCTCTTTTGATTTCATATTTATACACATTTTCCAAATGATGTGACTTATGACTGAGTTTTTTTGTTTCAAGAATTCACATTTTCTTAGTTTGGGATATAGTCTCTCCATTCATATAGCCTTTAGAACAGTCCTTAAGTTATATTCATGATATTAATTTCTTTTCAAAAATATAAATTTTCTTCTCTATAGACTACCTCAAATTTAAATAGGTAATCTCTAATGATTGTACTCATAAGATCCATTATATTTTAGTTAAATTTTAATATCCACAAAACATCATTATAAATTCATAGTTTTTATACATTTTTTTGAATTTATTTCATTAGGATATCCTTATTTTTTAATATTAGTTCATTATATCAATATTAGTGGTAAATATTTGATAATTGTTAGGATCTTATGAGATGATCTAGTGGTAATCAATATGATGTAGATTTTACATGTTCTATATCATGATTCTGTTATGATCTCACTAACTGATGAAAAGATGCATGGATACATCATTCTTTATTACAATTTGGACTAGTATAGACCAAATTGAAGAACTACGGAATATAAATACCTTTTGAATAATATATTTCATTAATTCATTAATTATGATAATTCATCAATTTCCATTCTCAAGGGAATATTTGACTTAATAAATGATCAGTGGGTATGCATGATTGACAACTCAACCTCACATTCATGGTGAAAGACTAAGATATTCATCATAAAATTTATCAGTATAATCATGTGGAATAAGAATTATCTCGATTTTGACTTACTCCATGGTAATATGATATATGAACCCCTATTGTTTTCTATCCAAACTAAAATTATTGAATTTTCATTTGACGGTGGAGGATCATCTATAAATTTATACTTAATAACCCAATGACTATGGACATGAATGGAGATGTCGCGTTATTAGAAATTTACATGAGTTTTATAAATAAAATGCTAGACCATCCCCATAATTATGTCAAATTCCACAATGAGAAAAAGAACCAGATTTTCTAGAAATATCTCCCTAGAATTCTAAATTAGAGAATATTCATATACCATAGTTTTATCCAGTGTTCCACTTTGTGTTTTCATGGATATCTTGATACTCAAAAAATGAATTCATGTTTCTAGACTATATACCGATGTTAAATTTCACAAAATCAATATTATGGTCCACCATTACATTTTTGATTGTATATTCCCTCCCTTTATCCTTATCTTGAATGGTTGTTGATTATAATTCAATTCATGAAATCTATTGTTAGGGAATTGATTTATATAATTCCCAATCACTGAGAATTTTAGGCATTGCAGAGTGGGTAGGGAATCAATTGGGTTCTTGTATTAATTAGTGGTTTCACTTAGACTCTTTTTATTTTCTTAAAAGTTTCAAGATAGGGTTTTTTACTTTACCAAACCTGTAATACATTCCAGAACCTCAAAGGAAATTACATAGGTGTTTTTCTTCCCACATAATTTTCATGTGGTTGTTGGAATTTATAACCCCATGATAATTTTTACTATGGATTACTTGATATTTTATCTTTATTATTCATTATCCATAATCATTTGGGTATCTATATTCTATTTTAAACTCAAGTTAACATTAGAAAAATTCTTCATAGCATATAAATTCACTTAAGGTAATGTCTTATGTTGAATGCGTTTTGTTCCAACAAAGAATAAATTAATATTATTTTTGAATCATGATATAGACTCTGAGTCATACCTTGATAGTCACGTGAGTTTTTCCTCATAATTTCCAATATAATTAACATAATATTGTTTAAATTAAAGGTATTATATTTCCATATTAGTAGAATAATTATAAGGGAACTATTTAGTGAAGTATATTCCCATGAAATACTTCCACTTCTAGAATTTCAATTTTATTTATAATGATATTTCCCTATTTCATGGCTACCATTTCTAAATGATTGATATAAAAAAATACCTTATGATACTCTAAGAACTAATGAACAGAAAATATCACTCCTACACATTAATTTGTTGCTAAGAAATCAATGGGTTTTAATGCCCAATAAAGGATGGAACACATTGATTCCTATAAGATTAAATAGAAATATTCTACCTTTTTATTGGTTTTAGAGGCTCCACATTATTTATCTTTTTATTCATAAAAGGATATATTTGAGTGAGAATTTCAATAAGACTTTGAACTCTTGTTCTTGTCTCATGGGGACAGTCATCATAGTGGCTAAAACATCCATATTTAGCTTTCCTTCTATTGGTCCCTTAAATATATATTTATAGTGGATATTTAATGAAGAGGATACAGAAATTATTAACATATATTAAATAAAAATATGATAATAAAAATTTAAACTCAAAAATGTGTATAATATTTGTTAATTTCACTTTTTGTTCACTCTGGGTTATCCATGGTAATATGAAAACTCGTTTTTCTAGAATTTTTTAGTTAAAATAATAACAAAATAATTCAAAATTAGATATTAAATAGAATTTTAATTTCTCAAAGAATATCACTCGGGAGTGTCTAGGTAGTTGTACACCTTGGATTCTCTATTGTGAACCAGATGATCGTTTTGTTACTACCCAACATTCCCTCTTCAGGGTGATTACCCTAATATAAAACAATGTAAGATTCTGAAAATACAATATTGTATCTAAATTTTGATATATATTATTGTAAAACCACAAAATCTATAGTTTACCAAAATATAATATTGTTATCTTAGAATCAACCTTAGGTTTTTCACATATTTTTCTCTTCCTATTATCTAAAAAACATGAAACCATTCTTTGATACAATCTAAATTGGATGAACCTAAAAATACATAAAGAATAAATGTAGAATTTGGTTTAAATTAATAATTTTTCAAATTTTCTCATTACCAATATACCAAATAGTTCAGTGTCTATGAGACAATAAATATAAAAACACTTATTTTACAATTTTTTAACATGTATACACTATCTAAAAGTTAATACCCTGACCCTAGTATCCTATATTTAGGGGGTTTCTATATTACACTAGATTAATAAAGAATTAATTACATCATAAATGAACTAATTGTTAATTTTTCTTGTTTACCAGACACATACATGAATCTCATTTTACAAATAAAAACATAATGTCTAAAAACGCATTTCTTCAAGTGAATCCTAATTTCCCATAGAATAACTTTGTATATACTAATAATAATCTTCTTGGAATCACGAAGGAAAGAAAAATAAAAAATGGTTGATCTTAAATGCTTAGTTAGTATATGATTATAGTTGACGATATGAATAATGAAAGCATAATCAATATAGAAATGTAAATACCTAAAACTCCTTCTATTTAAATAATAACTTGAGAATAATATTAAAGTAATAAATTATGATCAAATAATTACATTTAATTACCTAAATGTGCTTAAACATAACCATGGATATTTTAAATATTGAATAATCACATGAAACAAAAATAAATAATATCATAATTTTGGAATTAAAAATTCCACACATAATAATCATATAGTAAAGGAATTATTTTATTACATAATATATAAATTGGGAAGGAATCAACTAAAAACCTAAGACTATTTGACACATAAGACCTAGTGATGCACAAATGTGATATAAAACTCCCCAGCCATAAATTAAAAATTCAAATTAATTATTCATATGACTGTTTCAACCATATTTTATATAAATATTCATATCAAAAAAATATAAACATAAATTTTAAGATATTCTCCAATCAATAAACATAATCTTTAACCATTCAGAGTAATGTCGAGAATGTATTAAAAATAGAACATCCCTATTAAAAATAATCATATACCATCTAGAAAAATAATAATTATTGTATCATTAGATTATATTCCCAATAAATATTATGTAACTTCAATTTATGTCATCATTTATGGAAATATATTTTTAATGATAATTATGTTAATTTCTTTAGAAAAATAACATTTCTTTGTTTTTTTATGAAACTATAAAATTCCTAATATATTTTCAAAACATTTCTTATTGAAAATGAACTAAAAAAACAAGTAATCTTCAATTAGAATAACTTTGATGATGGTATAAAATTTATTTAATGTCATTCATGTTGATATAACACATTCCTTTCGCACAATGGTAAAATATTATGAATTTACTCGTTTAGAAAACCAGAAGAAGATTCAATTTTAACACTTTTAAAAAATTAAATAATGGATAAAATTGATTTTAATAAATCATTTTATAAATTTTAATTCTTTTTTTAATAAAATTTAAAAACCAAGAATATGGTAGAAAATGTTTTTCGGTCGATGAGAGAAATAAAGAAGATTTTTTCCTAAAGTCATTATTATTAACACGTGAGTACTAAAATAGAGAAAAATAAAGGAAAAAATGTATCATCTTTGAATAAAATTATGATAATAAAATTTATTAGTTTCGATATATGTGTTTCATAATAATTCACCATTTCAAGCATAAACATATGAAATCGAAATAAACGATGAGATTGTACCAAAAAAACTAATACAACATTATTAACACTGAATAATAAGATGCATGAAATAATAACAATAAATGAAAAATAATATCTCAAGATAATAAATAAACTCATTATATTACAATAGAAATGGTTTTTATATTCCTCTCATAAAATATTATAGGTGTATAACATTCTATGTGCCTCAAAGATGGAAAATTGAGATAAAAATAGTTTTCCTTAAGTATAACTTCAATAGTATGTGTTTGAAACTGGTGTATAATAAATATAGTTTTATTAAAGAATAATTATTGGACCATATTCATATTTATCAAACCATATATTATTTTATTATAGTATTTTATCCCAAATATATTAAAAATTCTTTACAAAATTTTTGTATCTCGTGTTAATTGATTTTTTCAAGTAGTTCTGAATTAGTAATTTCTGTCATTTTTCTTTTATAATGGTTGAACCAACTCCAGAATGAGAAAATGATATAAATATAATATATATTCGTTATATAATATTTTATATCAATCAATAAATGATAGATATAGAAAATAGATTTTACTATTCAGGGAGACAGTTAGTCATACATACACATGAACGTGGTTTCCATTTTATGATAGATGGAACAAAATGACAGAATATTAATTATAATTTATACAATAATTTAAAATCAAATTTATACTAAAAAAATATATATTTATTAAAATCCATGTAAAAAATGGAAAACACTGCATCACTGCGTAGAGGATGTATTCTACACTTACACACAATCGTAATTATTATTTTACAAAGGATTGGATGGTAAGAAGTTATATTATGTATTATACGTAAATTTTTTTTGGTCATGAATACCACATATAAGCATTACATATTTCCTTAATATGTTCCATATAATGATTATGTGCAAAACTAATCACATCACATCACCAAACGGTAGTCCAATGTATACATGAGAGACAATATCATATCCCCCCAAGGAATGGAAGGTAGGATGTTATATATGGTATCATAATTATAAATGTTTAAAACATTCATATATATCATATAAATTTGTTATATCCACAATTATATCTATCATTGAATGGTTTTGGTGGAAAAAAGAAGTACATCAGTTCGTGATGCAGTAGTCCTTGGTACACACAATGAAATGTTTCATTTTCTATTTGGTAGAAGTGAAGATAGATATAAGTAATGTCATTAAAATAATAACATATCAGATTTAATAAATATTATTTAAATTATATTATAATATTTTAATATGTTTTTAAATTTGGTGAAGAAGAAGAAAAATAACATGTATGTTCCAGAATTTTTTCTCTTCTTTAGAGGAACTCCCATGGTTTTTACCTAAATACATATTTAGAGGGTTCTACAATCAAAATAAATAATATATGATGAGATTAAGGAATTTAAAAATATATTTTAGAATATATTTTATAATTCATAGGTATTTGGATGTGTGAAATGGTGAAGACATGGGTGGACTTTTATATGCGGGAGAGTGAACACACTAAGAATTTTGTAAAATAATTTTTTACACCCTTTTATTTTACATGTCCAAAGGCTCAAAAATGAAAGATTAAAGACCATTAAATATTATATGTCTAAATATTTTCCATAAAATGGGAATGTTACATGTATTTTTTTCATTTTTACCCCTATCATTCATGTTTACCCCCTAGAAAACAAGTTTTACTTAAACAACTATAATTGATTTTTTATTTTTGACAATATTATTCACGATAATTATTTAATATAATATTATTATATAATATTAATTATTATTATTTAAAGATTAAATATATTTCTTAAAATTAATTTCCAAAATATTTGAAAATTTGAATTTATAATAAAACATACAAAGGTGATGAGAAAACAGTTTTCTAAAGAAAATTTCACAATGAATGAATGATTTTATATTCAAATTGAATATTAAATGTATATACATGGCATAGATTAAGTTATGATTTAATATAATTTAAATAATTTTTCATTATACCAATTTAAGAATAAAATATATCTTTATGAATAATTTAAATGAAATGAAGTTTTTATAAAAACTAGTATTTTTCACTATACATAAAAACATTATTCTATCAATAATATTATTGGAAATTCATATGAATTTTTTTTATATTATAATTACTAAAATTTAATTAATTTTTTTAAATAATATTTATAAAAATAGTAATAATTAGTTTTAAAATAAGTTCAGAAAATGTGATGAAACTGGTCTTTAAAATAATATAGGTTTTAGAAAAGAGTTAATTTTCATCCAAAAGATTTTGATTTTGATTATATATATATATAACCATGGAATTAATTTTATACATTTTTAATGGAAGTAATTATCATAATATATTTATTCTTATTCATGGACCTAAATTTAATTTATTGGTTGTAACATTATGTTATATTACGATTCATTTAGACTCACAGGTGCATATTCCACAAGCTGTCAGAGAGATTATATTTATATAAAAAGGAAATATATCATAACTATTTAAGTTATTTTAGTAAACGCCACTTAGAAATTTCATGATACATAATCATCTTCTAATATTAGGTAAGAAGAAATATAATAAGGGGTAAGCTCAAATGCTCTACAAGAGATAACATATCAGTAACCATATTTGTAATATCATAATCATGGGGGAAACCATGAATAATAAAAAAATATCATATTATAAATAACGTAATTCCAAAAGTGTTTGATACAGGAATTAATGATTACAATATCATCCTGATTTAGTAATCTTTTACCATAGCATGAAAAAACACAACATAAATCTTATAACATGATCCAATTAATAAAGGAAATAAAGTGGTATAATCAATAACATATAATTTATTATCATTTCAAACCTATATACCTACCAACCTATTCAAATGTAATCATTGTGAGTAGATATGACATTATTATACTCAATATTTTTGAACCTAGATACATGATAACCTGTTAACATGGAATTTATTTCTCATGGAACATAATCCTTCACCAAATGAATTATATGAATATATATTTATCACATATCTCATAATCCAAACATTTTTTTCTTCTAAAAAAATTAATTACAATATAATATAACCTATAAAAATAAAAAATGATTTCTTTCCATTATCATTTGGTATCTCATAAAATAGGTACTTAATAAAAATAAAATTATACCAAAACATGTTCACCCAAATGAAATACAATATATGAAAACATAGAAGGTAACTCATTTAACAAAAATTTCTTGGTGGAGAAATTTTTTGAGATATAATATAAATTGGAATCAAGACATCTTTAAAAAAAATATTTACAACCCTCATACTTTTTCTAAATAGCTAAAATTAGAAAAGACAACCAAAATATTTTTCACAAATATTCAAAGATACATTTAAAAAATTAATTATGGGAATATGTAATATTTAATGATTACTTTTAGTTTATATAAAATTGTGGTTTAAAATATAAAATATAGGTTATGTAAATCAAGATAGTTTCTTTATAAAAAAATTATAAATTTTCATCAAAATTTATAATTTTTCATCAAAAAATATAATTTTTTCAAAACAGATGTCATTTTAAAATTTAATAATACATACTTAAAAAAATAATAATATAAATATAAGGGTCACAAGATATAATAGATAATATCATTATAAAAAAAGTACAACATTGGTGGAATTGGAAAATATGGACATAGAAATGAAATGATTATAAGAAAATGTGAGAATTAATTTTTACAAACATATAATTTATAGATGAAATAGGTAGTGACACCGACCCTAGAAAGCCAAGAGTTGGTGTGGTTCTTCCATTAAATTGGAATAATTAGAAGGAATCAATTTTTTGATGGATAAATAGTTTGGTAGTATTTGTAACTAGATATATACATGAGTCTCGTATTACAATTGAATACATATATTATAGTATAATTTCTGTTAAAGACAATAACTAAATCCCATATAGAATATCACACACTATCATTCATAGTAATCCTCCTAGAGTCCTGGGGAATGTTAATGACCAAATGTTTTATTAATTGAAAATACATTCTTATAATTGTAACACTCCAAGCTTCCACAATACGTTTCTCTTTGAATAATGAAATAGCTTGCATTATATGAAACATTGAGGTTCTAACACACTACGACCAATCAAACTATCAGTTATGAATAGTAACCCAAATTATAAAATTTTTAAAATTTTATTTTTCAAAATGGAATTCATTTTTGAATTGGGAATATCAAAATTAGCTTAGGGTAAATTTTTGGTATTTTTTTAAAAACCTTCAATTTTTGATGAATAGTGGAAAACACTGCGTTACTGGTTAAAAAAGACTTTTTATTTAAATAATCCTTTATTTTATTTAAATTTATTTTAGGTCAAAATAGATACATAATACCTATATAATTTCAATGTAATTCGTTGGAGTCATTTTAATATAAGTTCAGATATTTAAAAATTTATTGAACTTTTTACAGTCTTTTACCCACCTCCAATGAGCATTTTAAAATTTCAATAAAACATAATTTTACTGCTTCTGTAAGATTAATTTAAAAAACTAAAGAGACAAGTTTAATATCAATATGTAAAATTTGGTTCAACAAGATGAAAATAATATTTGGTTAATAGTAACTATTGACTTTTAGTTGCCACAGTTAAATGAAAATAGGATAATTAATGTCAAAAATGATATCATAATTATCCTAACCCATGTACTATATATGTTGGATAAGAATAGTTCGAACAAAAAGAACATTAGGAATAAAATATGACCCCCATTTTTCCACTTGGATTAAATTTGGACAATTATTATTATTTTATTTAAAGAAGAGTTAAAAGAGCAATATTAAAAGTTTAATAACTAAACCATTTTTAATATAGGATTACACAAAATATAAATTCGACTATAAATATTCATTAAAAATCTAAAAATATTTCCTACATAATGGTATTTTATTTTTAATTTTTAGACATTAAATAATTTAATTTATTTGTGACATAATGATGATGTATTAATTACATTATTAGTGAATTACTAAATTATTTTAAATTATAAATATCCAAATAAATGTAATTTGAGACTTTTGATGAATTACACTAATTTTATATGTTAATATGACATGTTAGTGTTGATTAAATAATTATAGTTTTAATTAATCATGTTTTTTTGATTTCCCAAAAACAAAATACTAAATAGTGTCAAAATTTACATAATTGAGTTTTCTAAACAAATATTATATTATTAATTGATATAATATTCCAAAGAATAGAAGGTTTTTTCAAAAGAAATATATATAGTTATATATATTAATAATGAACCACTTGGGGTTCTCTTGGATTGTTATAGTATGTTTACTAAAAATATAAAATAAAAATAAAAAGAGACATGGTAAATGTCAAACTATTTAACTACATGTTAAATCTAACAGATAAGGTTAATATGGAGACCTTAGCATGTCCGAAACATTTTGGTTGAGAGGTTTTCAAACCATAACCACCATATAATTGATATAAATAATTTTGGAGTCATTAAAATTTGAAAATGATTTTATTATAAAATAATATTTCAAGCTTTTCCTAAAGTGACCCTCATCTATCTTATAAAAGGGTACATCACCTTATCTCAATTTAACACCTCCAAATCAATTTGGATCAGCCAAAACATGACCAAATATCTTCTGAAATTTCCTCCCTTAATCATATAGGCCTTACATTTTTCATAATACCAATTTATGGATCCCTTCTGATCCAATCAAAAGGAAGAACCCGAAGAAGAGATAAATATTTCATCACCTATTTAAAGTTCTTTTCTTCTTCCACTTACAATTTCATTATTGTTTCCATTCTAAAATAATAAATCCACTATATTATATATACTATGATGTTATTATAAAAATGTTACATCCATATTCATTATTCTGTCCATCATATGAATGACAAAGTCACCATATGTGCGTACGTACGGCTTACCATCTCCACGTCGTGGTGTAGTTTGATATTCAAACACTTAATTATTTGGATGGGTATAATAATGAGTATAACTAATGTAAATAATAAATATAACATGTTAATTATTCTGTATATATCATATAGCATCCAATTACACATGATTTCACCATCAATATAATGATATTGTCGCTCGTGCGTACGTACAGATTACCGTCTCCACAGACACCATGAGATTCATTCCCCATCATAATCATTCAAGAATAATTTGCATTTTATTATTAAAAATAATGGTTAAGAAGTTAATATAATTCTGTATATGAATAAAATACAACATATCCATAGCAAACATGGCTTACATAACCTAGTGTATAAAGGAAAAAGAATCAATTAACACCTAGAATGATTATACCACTAAAATATTATTAACAATGCAATATTATAGGATCATATATGATATCATATTTATGTATATTTTTATTATATAATTTAATAAAAATTACTTAACTATTATACAGGAGATTAAAAAAACCCTCAACCATGTAAAATTACAAGGTAAGGGTTAATTTTACAATCTCTTTATTCTCCGAGATTGTTCTTACGTAAGTATCTAGTGTGACCTCTATATCACCCACTTCCATGTTTCATAAAATTTTATTTCAAAGAATTTATTACTACTTACTAGACTATGGGTTAGAGTCATTTATACCCTTGTTTTACTTTTTATAAAGTGGTTTGAAAGGAATCTTTCTATTGTTTTCCAAACAATGTACTTTATGTCCATTTTGAAAAAATTAAGGTAAGAATGTATTTTTTAACTTACCCGGTAGGTTTGGCTATATTCCACCATTATATCATCGTCTAAGCATCCCATACAATCTTATAAAAATATTCTCAAAATAAAAAATTTCTTTTATAATTATGTGAATTTTAAATGATTTCAAAATAAAAAGAGGTATTTATTTTAAATATTTTTCATTTCATCTAAGTCAACATCTTTGATGGATTTTAAACTTGTATGAAGTTGATTTATTATGATACAAATCCTATATATTGTATTGAAGGTTTTATGATATATTTGGTTGTGAAATTGTTATTTTTACACCACTCATGGTTTATGGATAAAGTATTGGCATTTCTTATTCTAGTTTTAAAACAAATGATTATGTTCTGTTTAAAACTTTTCATATGAAGAATGTATTGGACTTGTTAAGTGATGGGTGGATCCCTCTGTAGCTGCATGATGCATCTGTAGGTCTAATGAGACAAAATAATATCTTGGTATATGGCCGTGAACAAATCTTATTTGTAGTCTTGTCACAAGTCCTTGATTATGTGGTTATGAAGTCTGGCATTATGCATTCCATCATTATTAATGTGGATATTGAAATTGCATGTGATTATTTGATTGGTAGAATATCCATGTGAATAAGTAATTGGAGTTATTTTATTTTATCTTTTCCATATTATTCTGATGATTACGTTTTAAAGGATTTTGTTTTAGTCCTATACATTGCCTTAAATGTTAATGCTTATTTATAAAAGTTTTCGCTGTATTGTTATCATTGCTGAGCATCTAAGCTCACCCCTTTATATCTATTATTTTCCCTCAGATTTGATGAAATATTTTATGGTTGACCTGCATGGATTGGATAATTATATATGTTTGTTCCAAAGGGGAAGTAATTTGTTGATGTTTTTAGTTCATTATGTAATGTAATACTTATGAATGTATCTAGTACTTCCTAGGATACTAAACTAATCAGAATTTCAGGACATGAATCCTTATATCATTGCCAATGTTATTTAATAACGCACCCACTCTAGGTAACTGGGGTCGAGGAGTTATAGTTGGTATTATAGGAAGTTTTGTACAAACCTTAGAAAATAGATTTAGAAAAACTCTTATTAGAGAACACTACCCTAAGATAGACTTTGAGAATTAGTATAGATAACTTCTTTGAATTTTGGTACTATAGAGATTTTCTGAGTTTTTCAATAAATACACCCCTGTCTGGATATGAGCAGGTAGAGGCGGCTCTAGCACAAATGTACCAAGGGGTAAAACCCGAAAACACCTCATCGAGCAAGACTCAAATCGGAACTGGGACACAACAACGACCATTTCGGCACTCTTTGTTACAACACTCTTATCGGATATGATTAGGATAAATCTCATTTTCTTTACAAACAATTATGATGGATTTATGAGTATATACTTCCTCAATGAAAACTTTTTTATGATTATGGATTATATCCATAAACTGTTCAACTGATGTTAACTATTTTACATGTTTGGAATTATGTATTATGATTCATAAACAAATATAGTATATGCCATTGTTTAGAAACAGCGCCTAGTATAACTAATGAAAGCCATATCAACCCACATAATCCATGTAGGGATTTCTCTATTACTCAAGATAATTATAGGTGAGATGGTGATGCAACTCGTGTTGATCAGATTATCACCATACTAGGACAACTGACTCAGGTTATGAATAATAACATTACTCGTATGGAGCATCCTGATCCACAAGGCATAAGATCAATGTTAGATCACTTCCTGAGGAAACAACCATAAAAATTCAGCGTGAGTACAAATCCATTAGTATCTGAGCCGTTGATAAAATACATAGACAACATATTTCATTCTTTGGGGAGTAGTGAAAGTGAAAATGTTGTCATGGTTGTTTATCACCTCATAGGAGATACAGATCACTGGTGGTCATTAATCCAAAACACAAACAAAGATGAAGAAGTTTCGAACATGGAATGAAGAGAGTCTAAAGAAATTTTATTTGATAAATACTTTCCTCAAGACCATTGAGTAGATATGGAAGTAAAATTTCTGAGTCTAACTCAATAGGAGGATGAGAATGTCTCAAAGAATGAGGCTAAATTTACAATTTTAGCCAGGCATGCATCAGATGATATATATAACCCAAGGATTAATATTGAATGATTATTTTATGAGTTTAAGACATTTATCCATCGAGCATTAGTCTCACAATCCTTCTAATCGTGCAAATATATTGTCTCACACGCTATTAAGATTGAAAAGAAATTTTATACATCTTACGACTTAAGAGCAAAGTAAGAGAAGAAGAGATCTTCTGAAAACTCTAGAAATTGTAATATGGGAAAGTAGGGAAAAGTTTAATATCCATATTATGGTAGATGTGGTATGAAAAACCTAGGTACTTGCCTGAAGGGAATGAGAGTCTATTAAAAGTGTGGTGAAAAGGGCCACCAAGCTCATGATTTCAAGGGGAAGAAAGAGGTCGTCAATATTGAATTCTACAATTGTAGATAAAAGGGGCATTATTAAAATTAATATCTTAAACACCAAGAAAACATAACCTAGTAAAAGGGAGAAATACCAAGCTTAAGAGATCACTACTAATGAGGTTGAATCTCTGAAAAATGTGGTGGAAGGTAATTAAATGGTTTTCCCAAGTTTATCCAATGCTGTATTTGACTCTAGATCATCAAATTGTTTAATATCATCCCAGTTTGCTAAGAAAATTAGATATTTTAAATTTAACTTAACAAGGGAGTCGTCAGTGAAAACTCCTAAGGGAATTATCATCGCAACAATTTTTTCTGAATCAGTTCCCATTAGGGCATATAAATGTTCTTTATTTGTTGATCTCATTGTCATACCCATGATTGAATTTGATATAATCCTCGGTATGTATTGGTTTTCAGACCATGATGAAAAAATTTATAATAATAAGAAGGAGATTACAATTCTTGATGATGATAAAAATTACCTTTTATTTTTGAGCAGAAATGTCACCATCTGATTCTTATCTAGATGCACCCCTAGTAGCTCAACAAAATTTAATTATTTGGGTGGATGAGAATGAAATAAATATGGGTGAGGAAAATAATGTTTGAATAGAGGATGTAACTATTGTGTAAGAATATGTTGATGTGAATCCATAGTATTTACCTAGACATCCTCTGGAACGAGAAATTGAGTTTTCCACTGAGTTAATTCTTTGTTCAAGCTCCATATCGTAGAATCCTTATAGATTGGACACTGTAGAATTAGTGGAACTGAATAAACAACTACTGGAATTGAGTTATAAGGGATTTATTTTCTCTTGTGTTTCTCCATGGGGAGCCCCTATACTTTTTGTTAAGAAGAAAGACAGATCTATGAGCTTATGCATTGACTACAGGGAGATCAATGCTATAACAAATAAGAACAAGTATCCCTTAACTCTCATTGACGATTTATTCAATCAACTTCTAGGAGCTCAATATTTTTAAAAGACTGAGCTTCGATCTGGATATCATCAGTTGTGTGTGAAGTAGGAAGACATTCCGAAAGTAGCATTTCAAACCAGGTACGGGCATTATGAGTTTATAATAATGCCTTTTGGATTGACTAATGAACCCTCTGTCTTCATGGATTTAATGAATAGAGTTTTCAAATAATATCTTGATGACATTGTAGTGGTATTTATTGATGATATATTGGTATACTAATAATGCTACGAAGATCATGAAAATCACTTGAGCATTAGTCTAAAGACACCAAGAATAAATGAATTACATGGGAGGTTTAGAAAGTGTGAATTCAGGCTTCAAGAGATTTCTTTTCTTGGACATACTATCTCTAAGGATGGAATATCTGTTGATCCTTCAAATACCAAGGAAATCCAAGAATGGCCAACACCGGCAAGTATACTTGAGGTATGATGTTTTTTAGGTTTAACTGGTTGTTATCGACATTTCATATTGAATTTTCCTTGATTGGATAATCCATTAAACTAGATCACACGTAAAGGGGTTAAATATGTTTTTAAAAAGGAGTGTGAATAATGTTTTGAAATAATTGAAGGCAGTATTAATCAACACTCCTATCATGAATCTACCATTAGGGAACAATGGGTTTGTTATTTATAGTGATGATCCAAAGAAAGGACTTGGTTGTGTCCTTATTCATAAAGATAGAGATATTTCTTAAGCATCACCACATCTAATTATTCATAAGGAAAAAAATACCGCTCATGATCTAGTGTTATTAACTCTAATATTTTCATTGAGGATATGGAGAAACTATCTCTATGGTGAAAAATGTGAGATTTATTTTTATCACAAGAGCTTGAAGTATATTTTATCACCAAAGAATGAAACATGAGGCAATGGAGATGGCTTGAAATACTCAAGGATTATGATTTCACAATACACTATCTCCCGAGGAAGGAAAATAAGGAGACAGATTCTTTGAGCAGAAATGATAATGGATTTTTGAATAAGATGAGTGCTGAAAGGGATCCTATTTTCAGGGATCTTGTAATGATGGATTTGGGAATAACCATGGGAGGTGAAATATCAATACTTTTTCAAATGGTTTCCAAACCATATTTACTATAAAGGATAAAAAGTTCTCAGACTGGTGATGAAGAGTTTCAAAAGAAGTTTAATGCTATAAATGATGGGAGATTGAGTGACTTCGTATATGAAGATGGAATTTTGAAATTTGGGAGGAGACATTGTGTTCCCAATATACCTGATCATAAAATAGAATTATTAGATGATTCTCATAGCTCTAATTTCACTATACACCCTAGGAGCACCAATATGTATAGATATTTGAAGGATCATTTTTGGTGGGTCAACATGAAGAGGGAGATTGTTGATTTAGTGTAAAGATGTATGGTTTGCTAACAAGTGAAAGATGGAAGACAACATCTTAGAGGAGTCATTCAACCTCTTCCCATACCTGAGTGGAAATGGGATGATATCGTGATGGAATTTGTCATGGGATACCAATGACCCCTAGAAGGAATGATGTAATATGGGTCATTATTGATCATCTTACCAAGTCATCTCATTTTCCTACTATAAGAGAAGATTCTTCCACTTGAACATTTATCAATATTGTATATTAATGAATTTGTAATACATCATGGCGTACCCCTATCGATTGTTTCTGATCATGATCCCAATTTTACATTACTATTCTAGAGTCCTTTTCACAAAGCCCTGGATACTGATCTTCATTTGAGCACTGCCTACCACCCTCAAACTGATGGAAAATAAGAGCGGACTATTAAAACCGTAGAATACATGTTGATATCTTACTCATGTGATGTTCAAGGTTTGTGGGATCAATATTTACCTCCGGTATAATTTTAAATCAATAATAACTTCCATTAAAGTATTCAGATGGCACCATATGGAGCGTTATATGGAAAGAGATGTCGCACACCAACTTTATGGGATGATGCTGGTGAAGAACACTCATAGACCTAGACCATGTTGATTAAATGATGGAAAATGTGATCGTTATCCAAACCCACATCGAAGCAGCTCAAAGTAGGAAGAAGATCTATGCCGATAACCGAAGGAATGATTTGGAATTTTAGGTTGGAGATCAGGTTTTCCTGAAGGTATATCCAAAGAAGGGTGTTATACGATTCGGTAAGATGGGTAAATTAAGTCCCATTAACATCCAATCATTCAAAATTCTAGAATGAATTGGGGTTGTAACTAACCTTTTGGAAATGCTGCCAAGTCTCTCAAAAGTTCAAGATGTGTTCCATGTATCACTTTTGAGAAAATACATGCCTGACCCAACACATGTACTCACCTATGAGGAAATTGAAATAGAACCTGATCTATATTATTGTGAAGAGCATGTAAATATTTTTAATACTAAAGAACAAGTGTTGATAAACCAGACGACTCGTCTGGTAAAAGTTCTATGAAAAAACCATAAGATGAAAGAGTTTACGTGTGAACCAGATGATCATATGATGAAGAACCACCAGAATCATTTTTTTATTAGCATTCTTTTAATTTTGAGTACATAATTATTTCAAGGATAACACCCCAAGCTTCCACGATACGGTTCCCTTTTAATAATGAAATAGCATGCATTGTACCCAACTACAATACACTAACACACCGCGACCAATCAAACTAGTCGTTATGAATAGTAATACCCACTTAATGAAATATTATAAATTATATTTTTAAAAATGGACTTAATTTTTGAATTCGGAATATCAAAATTTTATTTGGTTGATTTTTTGGTATTTTTCTGAAGACATTCATTTTTTGATGAATAGTGAAAAACACTGTGTTATTGTTTAAAACTGCCTTTTTATTTAAATAATTATTTATTTTATTTAAATTTATTTTATTTCTAAGTATATATGTAATAAATATATAAGTTCAACGTAATTAATTGGAGTCATTTTATAATAATATTAGATATATAAATATTTTATTGAACTTTTTACCATATTTTACCCACCTCCAAAGAGCATTTGCAAATTTGGATAAAACATTATTTTACCCCTTTTGTGAAAATAATTTCAAAAAGTCAAGTGACACGGTTAATATCAGTAAGTAAAATGCAGCTCAATAAGATGAAATATAATTTATGGTGAATAGTAACTTTGACTTTTATTTACCACAGTTAAATGTAAATATGGTAATTAGGGGTAAAAATGATATCATAATTACCCTAACACATGTATTAATTCTATTGGATATGTATAATACGATCGAAAACATCCTTTGGAATAAAATATGAACCCCATTGGTCCACTAGGATTAGATTATGAATTTTATTATTATTTTATTTATAGAAGTCATAAAACATTTAAATTCAAAGATTAATTACTAAACCATTTTTAATATAAGGTCACACACAATATAAATTCGACTATAAATATTAATTATAAATATGTAAATCATTTGTATATAATGGTATTTTATTTATAATTTTTAGACCATAAATAATTTTATTTAATTATGACAAAATGATGACGCAGTAATTACCTTATTAATGAAATATTAAAATATTTGATATTATAATTATCCAAATAAACTTTATTTGAGACTTTTGAAGAATTCCATTAGTTTTTTAGGTTAATATGACATGTTAGGGTTGATTAAATAATTTTATTCAGAGAAATCATGCTATTATGATTGTCACAAAAACCCAATACTAAATAGTGTCAAAATTGACATAATTGAGTTTTTAAAACAAATTATCTATTATTAATTGATATAATATTTGTAAAATATAAGGTTCTTCCAAATGACATAGATAATGTTATATATATTAATAATGAACCACTTGGGGTTGTATTGTCTTGTTTTAGTATGTTTATTAACCATATATTATAAAAATACAAAGAGCCATGGTAAATGTCAAACATTTAAGAGTTAAATATAAAGGATAAGGTTAATATGGTGACCTAAACCTATATAAAACAAATATTTTGAGCGGTTTTCAACTCATAACAACCTTATCCACGAAATAAATCATTTTGGATCCATTAGAAACCGAAAATTATTTTATTAAAAAATTACGCTTTTCCTAAAGTGACCTTCACCTCTTTTATAAAAGGGTAAGTCCCCTTCTCTTAATTTCACACCTCAAAATCCATTTGGCTATTCTAAAACCTACCCAAATATCCTATAAACGTTTCTAACTTAATATTAGGAGCCTTCCTTTGGTCAGAAATCCAACCTAATGAGCCCTTTTGATCAAATCAAATAGAAGAACCCTAAGAAGAGGTAAATATTTCAACACCTCTTTCATGTTATTTTCTTCTCCCACATCCTCTTTCTTTATTGTTTCCATACAAAAATAATATATCCAGAATCTTCTATATAATGTGATTTTATTAAAAAAAAATTAAAACCATTTCCATTATTCAATCCATCATATGAATGACAAAGTCCCCGTACGTGGGTATGTACGGCTTACTGTCTCCACGTCGTGGTGTAGTTTGTTATTCAAACACTTCATTATTTGGATTGGTATAATAATGAGTATAACTTATTTAAATAATAAATATAACATGTTAATGATTATGCATATATGACATAACATCCAATTACATTCTATTTCACTATCAATATAATGATATGGTTGCTTGTGCGTACATACAGATTACCGTCTCCATGAACACGATGAGATGTATTCCCCATCGTAATCCTTCAAAAATAATTCTCATTTTATGAATAAAAATAATGTTTATGAACTTAATATAATTATGGATATGAATAAAATACATCCTATCCATAATAAACATGGCTTACATAACCAAGCATATAAATGAAAATAGATCAGTTAATACCCGAAACAATGATACTACTAAAATATTATTAACAATGCAATATTAGACGATCATATATGATATCATATGTATGTATATAGTTATTGTATAAATTAATAAAAACTATTTTACTATTATATATGAGGTTAACATACCCTCAACCAATGAAAAGTACAAGGTAAGGGTTAATTTCATAATCTCTTAATTATCCGAGGTTTTTTTTATATAAGTATCTACCGGGACCTCTTTGTCATCCACATCCATATTTCCTAAAAATTTATTTCAAATTTTTTTTACAATTTAATATAATATGGATTAAATTCAGTAATACCCTTTTCAGATATTTTTTTGAAATGATTTGAATGGAATCTTTCCGTCGGTTTCCAAACAAGGTACTTTATGACCTTTTCGACAAAATTAAGGTAAGAATGACTTTTTTAACATATACGGAAGGTGTGGCTATTTTACACTATTATATCATCATAGAAGCATCCCATAAAATCTTATAAGAATATTTTCAAAATAAATGTTTTGTTTTATAATTATGTGACATTTAAATAATTTCAAAATAGAAAGAAGTATTTATTTCAAATAGTTTTCATTTCATCATTATCAACATCCTTGATGGATTTTAACCTTATTTGAAGTTGATTTATTATGATAAAATTCTTCCATATTGTATTGAAGGATTTGTTATATGTTTGACTGTGTATGTGATATTTTTACTCCATTCATGGTTTATTGATAAAGTATTGACATTTCATATTATAGTTTTAAGATAAATGTATATGTTATGTTTATACCTTTTCATATGAGAAACTTATTGGACTTACTAAGTGATGGGTGGATCCCTATATAGCTCCCCGATGCATTGGTAGGTCTCATGAGACAAACTAGTGTCTTGGGATAAGGACTTGACAAAATTGTATTGGTTTTCTTCGCACAAGGCATTGACTATGTGGTTATGAAGTCTGGCATTATGCATTCCATCATTTTGAAAGTGGCTATTGATATTGCCTGTGATTATTCGACTAGTACGATATCCATGTGAATAAGTAAATTGAATTATTTGACTTTATATTTTACATATTATGCTGAAGTTTATATTTAAAAGGAATTTGTTTTATTCTAATACATTACCTAAAATGTTTATGCTTATTTATGAATGTTTCTGTGATATTTTCATCATTACTGAGCATCTAAGTCCACACATTTCAATGTTTTATTTTTCCCAGGGTGTGAAGACATATTTTATTGTAGACCTATAGGGATAGGCTAAGAATATAAGTGTGTTAAAAAGGGGACCAAATGTTTTTGATGTTTTTATTTCATGATGTATTGTATTACCTATGAATGTATCTAGTACTTCCAATGCTACTAAAATGATCGGTCTTTCGGGATATTATTCCTCGTATCAAGCCAATTTTAGGTAATAATGCACTGAATCCGGGTAACTACGGTCTGGGCGTCACAATAATTATGTTATCTAATCATGTGAAATCAAATCACAATGAACTACCATGTACTATATGAACCTTAAACATAACATTATCACCTATATGTTATGAATTTCAAAAATCTGACATACATGGTTGCATTCAGTAAGATATTTAGAGTTAGATATAATCAACATAGTTTTTGATGAATTTTAATTTACCCTTGTGAATAGAAACATATACTTATTGATAGTAATGAATAGTAATGAATAGTATGTTGGCCAAAAAAAACATCACTCAAGAATGTATAAATAATATTTAGACATATAATAAGTGAAAAATGATCATAGAATAAGTATTAATAATTTTGTATGTCATAAATATTCTCATTATAATTTTATGATTAATTTAATAATTTAAAATCCATATTTATTTTCAGAAAATGTAATCATAATTTATTATTTTATTGTCTTATAGTTATAAGATAATTATATGGGACCTTGATTAATTTTTCGAGGTGTTATAAAACAAGTTATAATTTTAATTTTTTCAAATAAGTTATGACTATATTTAAAAATTAAATTGATAATATTTAAAAAATTATTTTTGAAAAATGGAGTTTAGTTCTGGATTCTACATGTCAAAAAATGGGTTGGGGGAATATTTGGGATTTTTCTAAAATACCTGAATTTTTTATGTATAGTATAATACTATAATTCACAATAAATGCTAAAACCTAAATTTCTGCATCATGCTTGAGACAGGGATGATTTAAATAGACATTGGTTCAAAATAAAATGCACTTATTACTATTTTTTTTTGTCATAATAATAAAAAAATCTATTTCTTTCCTTGATAAAAATAAACAAATATTTAATTAAACAGTCATAATTCACTCCTCTCCTCCACTATAAAAACCACCCACATTCCCATCATCACATCACATATCTCATGCTTGTTACTTCTTTAAATTCATCCTAAATCACTCCCCAATATACTTCCCCACATATAGAATCCATTTTCCTCCTCAAATGACCAAATTCTCTCCACTTAAGTGGCTGTCAAGGAATAACAAATCAAGAGGTAAATTCCTCTTTTCTAAACATTCATTTTATTTCAAGTTCTTTTCATTTATTTTTTCTTTCCTCACACCCCATAACCCAAATGGTATTATAACTCAGTACCATATATGAACATGAATTATATTAGGATAATGGTATTGATTAAGATAATCTCCCCTCCCCCTCATTTATTCTATAAATGAAAACCCTGACCAAGATGTATTGATTTATCACATTCACAAGAGACATATTTTCAATTTGCATTACCATCTTCAAGATTGGCCATGATACAATTTAAATTGTTTATCAATATCATAGAATATATATTTTATCTTATTAAACATTTTTGAATATTTATAAATTCTAGATGTAAAATAATAATACAAAACATGTTAATTGTCAACAAAATTTCGACATTAATCCAAGAGTTTATCGTAAATGTTTTATATAATGACCCACATTATCTCCAAGTAAGAAAATTAAATTTACCACCATGTAATGATATGGATGTTAGCTAATTTCATTTAACTTCAACTCTGGAAAACCACTCTCATCGTATATGTCTATCCATTATTGTATATATATAAACAGAACATAAAAAAAAATGTCTTGAAGAATGAAATTGAACCTCATTACCAATCGAAAAGGTTATGAATGAACTCAAACATGTAAAAATTAATCATTTACATGTAAAATAGGTTATATAATTATTATTTAATGAATATAATTTTATTATTTAGTTCAATATTATGATGGAAGAACACCATCAGGATTAAGGTAAGGGATCCTCTAATTATCACATTTATTTATGAATGTTTTCTATTTTATTCCCTTTTACATATAATTCATAATGATGAGGTATTATTTAAAACCTTCCCCATACATCCCTCATGATTTATAAAAGATTATAAATTCCTTTATCTCTCATTAATAACTCCTATTTAATCCTAATACAAAGCCGATATTCCGTAAAGGATTCCACCCAAACCACCTTTATTCCTTCGAGTCGCTCTAACTCTCTTTTTATCCAAATTCAGTTGTATATTATATTTATTTAAATCTTATAAATACTTTTTATATGATCCAAAATCATGTTTCAGGATCCATAGATCATTCTATTTAAAAGATATATATTCTTTTATGTGATTCCCACCTCAATACTATCAAATAAACAAATTTGTTTTAAGGGATCTTCCAATATTTTTATGCAATTTCATGCGAAATATAACCTTTTCTATTAAGAAAACTTTGTTTTCATAAAATCATTTTTTATTATAAGAAAATTCGTGTTTCACTTATGTTTTATATAAAATATTATTCCCTTTTCAATTTTAAATTGTCTTTATTATTTTCCATAAAACTGCACTATAATATTTTAATTCTTAGAATTTCCTTAATACTCTTATTACATGTTTTCACTTCTGTTTTACATCACATACCAAGTATTACGCCTATTTTAACTTATAAATTTTTATTTTTGTTTTAATTCATTTCTATCATGAAAACTTTTATGATGCGCCCTTTCATTATGCTTTATGGCATGAATATGATACCCATTTCTCTCCATTGGTTCCCTTGTGTTTATGTATGATTATTTATCTTGAAAAAATATTAATGAACATGTTATTATAGATGTTCCCAAATTGTAGTTCAATGCATTTGGTAATTTTTATTCTCATTAAATGTTATGTGCAATGGTCTGGGTGGTTATCCATGACTTGTACTATCATATGCCATTGTTTTGGGGGTTATCCTTGACATGTGCTCCTCTATGTGAAAAGATCATTGACTCATGATAAAGTCATGATTTATGTTGCTTCCACAATACTATGAATTCATGTTTATATGATACCATGTTTATATGTTATGATTCTATATTTCATTTTATATCATTTTTTCTTGATATCTAACCATTTTGATGAATCCTTATAATTATTTTTAGTCCCTCAGTGGGATTTTAGCTCACCCATTGATTCATGTAATCCCCAACGTACCATATGCAGATGTAAGGGATCAAGAGATTTTTTGATCTATTTATTAAGATTAAATAAATAAATTTTCCCATGTTTTTTGTTTTATGTACCTAGACATCAAAGACACTACACATCTGCATCATTGGCTTGTACTCTGATGTTAAATTATGCATAAGTTCATGTAATGATATGTGTAAAAGTATAGGTCCCTTATAGTTGGTATCAGGGGATGGTCACGTTTTTTGGGATATTAGGAATATGGAAAATTAGAAAGAACCTTAAGGATGAGACTAAGTATATGAACCCCCACCCCCCAATTTTTTTAATTATAGAGTTAGTGTTTTATCAAAAATATATATCACTATATGGATAAAAATAGATAGATGTGGCTCTGGCATAGATGTATCTAGGTATAAAACCTTGAAACATCGCATTGAACTACACTCAAATGGGAACTAGTGCACTACTAAGGGCCTTTCTACACTCGTGGTTTGACACTCATGGGGGAAATTATTTGGTAAATTCATGAGCTTGGTACAAACCATTATTAAGGGAATGAAAAAACCCCATAAAAATATAAGTTATGAAAATGGTCAAGGATAACCTATATTTAAAAATATGTAATCACAAGGTAAGATATACTTCTCATTAACATGTTAATCCTCGTATGTTCAAATTTTGTTTTTTTCTTAATAGCTAAGTAATCAGGCACTCTAATTGTATGTTATTTTTCATAGTTAATTGAGGGAAATAGAAGGACACATACCAAAAATCTATGTGATATGTAATGTGAATATTTCCTTAATTATATTCCTTAAATGATTGGAATGGGTGCTAAAAAATCATGATAGTAATTGAAAATTTGCCTCAAGATATGAATAATAACTTGGATTATGTGGAACACCCTCCTCCTCTAAGGAAATATAATGTTTCCATTGAATCCTAATGGAGAAAAGGCCTCCTATGTTTATGGATCTTATAATCCCCTCCACATGGAACATTTGATTAACTACATTGAATGGATATTCTCTTTACTCCATTGCTTAGAAGAATATAATTTCATACTAGCAGTCTATTGTTTTGATGTGGAATCTGCTCAATGGTGGGCACCGATCAAGAATATAAAGCCCTAGGAGGAAATTGATTACATGGATTGGGATAAAATCAAGATAATGTATTTCAATATAAAATTTCCCCAAGACCTACATATAATTATAGAAAGGGAGTTCTTCATACTCAACCAGAAGGAAGACGAGTCAATTAGGGCTTATGAAAGAGAAATTTACAAGGCATTCATGGTATGCCTCTAGATTTATCATGAACTCCAAAAGCAAGGAGGATCAATTCTTTAGTATAATAAAGTCAAGTCTACGAAAATTTACGTCAATTCGAGACTTTGACAGCTATAAGGATATTGTCTGTTGCACCCTTAAGTTTGTGATGGAGATCAGAGACACTCTATGGTATCATGGGCCTGGTGAAAAAAGAGGAAAATGGAATCTAATGTGGGGGGGTCCCGTAAATAAATTCCATGATTGAAACAATTTTGATCATCCCACATAAGAAAATTATGTGAAGAAGCATCCTGGGAAATATTTAATGGGAACCACGAATAGGATAAAATGTGGAAATTTGGGACATTTGAAAAAAAACTGCTGACAAGATATAATGAATACTGCTAATGTTGAAGAAGAAAGGAAGTTTTAAATCAACCCTCAGCTTGTAGTGTAGTGTTATAACTGCAATGAGAAAGGGAATTATGTGAACAATTTCCCTATGCTAAAGGTTGTTAGAGTAAATACAAAACAACCTCCAAGGAATCATGGAAGGTATTATGATATCCCTACTACTAAGGTGGATCGAGACAACGATGTGGTGACATGTATGCTGGTTATTCATTCAGGAATAACAAATATATTATTTTATTCTGGTTCTACACATTATATTATATCATTCTTGTTTATTTGAACTATTCTAGAACAACCTAAAAATTTTGATGATAAATTATCTATGAGAATAGCGAATGGGTCCATTATTGGATCCATTGTTTAGTACTCCTCCCTAGTTTACGTTTGTGGACTGAATCTCCTAGAAACTCTAGTCATACTTCTTTTAGTGGAGTCGATACTATATTGGGCATTGATTTGATATGTTTATACATAAGTAACATAAACTATAGTGAAATGGAGATCACTCTGCAAATCTTGGACCATCATCTAATTCATTACAAGTGTAAGGAAGAAAATGAATCTTCTATAGAATCATTGTCTAATGTGCAGATATTAATTCCTTATGAGAAAGAATGTATAGCTGAGATGATTGAGACAAAGGAAGGAATCATGCTTGAAGACATGCCCATCATGAGGTATTACACTGATGTATTTCCCGAAGAGTTTCCTCGTATTCCTCATGAAAAAGAGGTTGAGTTCTCAATTGTACTTATTCCTGTATACCTTCTTATATCAAAGACACCATATTTAATGGCCATTGTAGACCTGGAAGATCTGAAGAAGTAGTTACTGGAGAAATTTGAGAAGGGTTTATACAACCGAGTGATTCTTCAAGGGGTTCACCAATCCTTTTTGTCAAGAAGAAGTATGCATCAATTCACATCTTCATTGATTATAGTGATCTTAATAAAAACATGATAAAGAACTAATATTCCCTATAATGGATAGATGACTTCTTCACTCAGCTTTGTGGGGACTGTTATGTAACCAAGGTGGACCTTCTATCTGGATATCACCAATTAACGGTGAGGAAGGAATATATGACCATGACTACCTTTAGAACGAGGTATAAAAAATATGTGTTCATCATGATACCCTTGTGACTCACTAGTGGTAAATAAATTATAATGGTTTTAATGAATAGAGTCTTTAGATATTAGCTCGAAATATTTGTGGTAGTCTTCATCGATGATATTCTTATAGACTCCAAGAGCATGGAGGACCATGAAGTACAAATTAATACCTTTTAAATAATTTTAGAAGGGAGTAGCTACATGTAATGTATATTAAATGTGAGTTTTGGATGGAGGGTGTATCATTATTGGGGCTTGTTATAAACAGAAAAGGGATATCTATGGACCCTTCCATGATAAAGGTGATTGAAGAGCATCCCTAGCCTACATTTGTAACAGAGATCTGTAAATTTTTGGGTCTATCTATGTATTATCGATGATTTGTGAAGAACATTTCATGATTTCTAAATCAAATGACCAAGATCACATGGTATGGAGTAATTTTTTTCTTGATTGAAGAATGTGAAGACTGCTTTAAGGTATTGAAAAAAGGATAATCAATACACAAGTACTGTAACGACCCGAATCTGGAGCCACATAACTGGTGCCCCATACCCGGTTCGCCACATAACCTCAAGAACATTTGCACAATTCCAGAGGCTGCTGACTAGCAGTGAGGTCCATAGTGAGTCAGTGGGGAAAATATGCCCTCATTTGGTAATGTATGCAGCAGCAGAATAAACATAATCAATAGCGGAAGCAGTAAATAGCATACAACAACTAAACTAAAAGTAGAAGCAATGTTTGATATAATAATGATGCAGTACAATACATGTACCTATGGAAAGCAGTAAACAAATCAACGTGTTGAAATACAACTGAAACCACAGTTCTAAATGTAAACAACAACTCCAGCAGCATCGCGAGCCAAGGCCCGGTCCCATGCTCTCCAGCTCCAACCAGTAATCAAGTACCTGAGGTAGAAGGGCCACAATCCCTATCTACACCTGCAACCATATAATCTATTTGGGATGGAAAGAAGGACCCAAATAGGGTGTGAGACTAATCCCAGTATGCAACCACCACAAAATTTATGCCCTAATGTCAGTGAGTAATATAGAAAAAGTAAAGGAAAAGAAATATAGTAATGAACTAGGAGTACACCAACAAATAATCCTACCAATTACCATTCACATTCATTTAATTACACAACCAGGGATAACCAGCAATGTATTTTATTCCAAGGTAGGAAATTTACACATTAGGTATCTCAAAAGACTACCTAAACACAAGCAGTACAAAACCCAAGCTTGTTCTTTGGCTTGGTGGGCTCGTCACTGCCAACCATCAAAATTTACACTTACCCTCTAGGTGGCTCAAACTAGAATACCCCTATAGTCCAGTAATCAAACAAGGGACAAACACTCTGGGGAGCTCTCACATCAATTCCCCTATGGTCTTGCAAAGACATCTACTGACTCTCTGAGGAAGTACTTACGTCTAATTTCCCTGGTGGTCTCGATGCATGGGTAAACTAAGAACACACTTGGAAAGCACAAAGTCCTATTTTCGTAGGTCCTACATATGAAACTAATTCCAACAGACCCTCTAGGGAAGCACATAATTGTCTAGTTCCACTTTGATCTATCACACCAGGTTCTCACAGCCCTGAGCAGTCTAGTCCTGTGTAATCGACTGTCAGCTGCCCTAAGTATGTTCAAAAACTACTTGGATAATAGATACCATGCATTAAAAAAATTAAAATAGTACGAAACACATACAAACAGTCATAACAAGTACACTAACAATCGCAAAAAGGGTTTTCCTCACCGGAAAATGGTGCCAAACGGTTATAATCAGCCAAACAGGGGGAGAAACACCCATGAGTGATCCTCAAACATGCAACCAAGCATACATTAGCAATAATTAATCACAAGCTAACATGAAATCTAGTGAAAATAAACAATAGGATCATAATCCTAAACCCGAGATACCCGATACATGGGTATCCATAACCTTTTCAACCAAAACTCAATGAACATCAATGTAGGGCAACAAGCCACCTACCATGATCCTCGATGATCGATATAATTTAACCTTGGTATGTGAATCGGCCTAGAATGGAGTAGATCTGCAAAAAAATTCTAAAATGTTCAACCTTAGATAACTCACATGAGAGAGAGAATCAGGAAACAAGGCCAAAGAAGAACCAAGAACTCACCGCTGCGATTCGTCTGCAATCGATGGAGTTCTATTCAGACAACCGGTGAGAGATCAGTGGATCGGGGAAGAATTGACCTCCTCGGATGCTCTGGACAGAATTAGGTGGAGATGAAGAAGTTTATGATAATTAGACGTGACCCCAGTCCGATTAATGAAATAAAAGGAAGTACATGGAGTGTACTTTTAGAGTACATTGTGTGTACTAGGTCTTTTCATACTCCGCCAAAATCAGCCTCCACGTCACCCCTACACACCATGTGTGTGGCTGGGTCATGGCCAACACACGACTTTGAGAAGGAAAATAGTACACGATGTCTACTCAGAAAGTACACGACGTGTACTTTAAAAATTTCCAGAAACATTATTTTTCCCAAAAAATCCAGAAATAGAAAAAACATACTTCAAATGATGATCCGGGTTCTTACAAACATCCCCCCTTAATGAAAATTTGTCCCGAATTTCCCTAATGAGGTGTAGAAGAAGAACCCTCGAACAACTCAGGCCATTGCGATCGCATATCAGCCTCCCTTTCCCAGGTCTCTTCCTGTATACGACCATTCTTCCATATCACCCATAACAGAGGAACATACCAACCATAAAGTACCTCTGCACCACGATCAAAAATCCTAATAGAATGCTCCTCAAAACATGAATCCGACTCCAGGTAAACCTCCATTGGTTGAAAAACATGAGGCGGGTCTGAGAAATACCGTTGAAGATGAGAAACATGGAAGACGTTGTGCATAGCTTGGTACCTCTGAGGTAACTGTAAACTGTAAGAAACCAGCCCGACTCTCTCCAGAATCTCAAATGGCCTGACATATCTCGTTGAGAGTTTCCCCTATCTTCTAATCCACTTATGTCCCTGCCTCGGGGTAACGTGCTGGAAAATATGATCTCTGAACATGAACTCTAGAGGTCATCTCCGCTGATCAGCATAAGATTTCTACCGATACTATGCAGTAGCCATCCTCTTTCGAATCAATTCCACCTGCTCTGTGGTCTCCTGAATGAGACTAGGTCCCAGAAAGGCTGCCTCTGCTGCCTCTAGCCAGCATAAAGGTGATCGGCATGGCCTACCGTACAAAGCCTCGTAAGGTGTCATCTGAATAGTCGCCTGAAAACTGTTGTTGTAGGAAAACCCCACCAGAGGGATATGCTTCTCCCATGTACCGCCAAAGTACAGAGTGCAAGCTCGGAGCATAACCTCAAGCACCTCGATTGTATGCTCGGAATGGCCATCAGTATGGGGATGGTATACTATACTCAAAAGTACCTATATACCCAAATCCCCCTGTAGCCCCTTACAGAAGTGCAAAGTAAAATGTGCATCCATTTATAAAACAATGGGGTGTGGAACTCCATGCATTCGTACAATCTCTCAGATGTACAACCGTCCCAACTCATCAACGCTGAAGGTGTCCTTGATTGGAAAAAAGTGTGAAACCTTTGTGAGCCTATCCATCATAACCAAATCCACATAATTTCCTTGAGGTGATCTTGGTAACCCTGTCATGATGTCCATCACGACATCAATCCATTTCTACTCTGGGATGGGTAACTGCTGTAAAAGCCCTACTGGTCGCTGATGCTCTGCCTTCACCTACTAACATCTGAAACACCGGATAACAAAACCAGCCACATCCTTCTTCATACCTAGCCACCAATACTAATAGTGTAAGTCTCGGTACATCTTAGTGACACCAGGATGAACTTCCCAAGCTGAAGCATGAAACTCCCTCATCAGCTCCCCACATATTTCCGATGAAACCCATATGCGACCACGAAAACGTATAACCTAATCATCAACCACTTTCCACCCTGGAGTAGGGTCTCCATATGACACACCCTCCCGTAGGACTAGGCCTTTTGGGTCAGATAGCTGCTTCATTAAAATTCGATCTAAAAGAGTATAGGTAACAGCTACAGAAGAAAGAATTGTCTGTCCCTGTCTATCGTGCACCTCCAAATGTATCTTAGAGAACAGAGCCATAAGCTGCCACTCACTACTATCCTCTTGAACTTCCTGGAACTGATTCCTCCTACTCAATGCGTCTACCACAACATTGTCGTTTCCAAGCATATAAGCAATCTTGAAGTTCAATGACTATAGGTACTCGACCCACATCCACTGCCTCAGATTCAAGTCACGCTGTGTGATGATATACTTGAGGCTCATGTGGTCAGTATATACCACAAAATGCTCTCCAATGAGATATTTCCTCCAACAATGAAAAGCATGAACAACAGCAGCCCACTCCAGGTTGTGCGTAGGTTAGATCTTCTCATGTGGCCTCAACTGCCAAGATCCCTACGCAACAACATGACCTTCCTACATAACCACTGCTCCATGCCCCGATTCCAAATGCATTACAGAGAACTATATAACCTTTTCTGGGTGTAGGGAGAACTAGAATTAATGATGAATTCAATCTCCCCTTCAACTCCTGGAAGGCTGAGTCACAATCTTCTGACCAAACGTACTTCACAACCTTCTTAGACAAGACCGTCAATAGCGCTGCTAATCGTGAGAAGTCCTGTATAAACCTCATGTAGTAACCAGCCAGTCACAAGAAACTACGTACCTCGAAGACATTCCTCGGATTCTCCTAGGTGACTACTACTCTCACCTTCTCTGGGTCTACTGAAACTCCTGTCTCTAAGATGACACGACCCATGAAGTGAATTTCATCCATCCAGAAGTGGAATTTTGAGAGCTTAGCATATAAATGATGCTCTCTCAGTGTACTCAATACGATCTCAAAATGGGTAGCATGGTCGTGTCGAGTGTGAGAGTACACCATGATATCGTCCACAAAGAAAATGATGAAAGAATCCAAGTAAGGATGGAAAACTCTATTCATCAGCGCCATAAAAACATCTGGCACATTCGTGAGACCGAACATCATAACCAAATACTCGTACATACCATACCTTCTTCGAAAAGATGTGAGAGGTATATCAGATGGTCTGACCCGCAATTAATGATAGCTGGATCACAAGTCAATCTTCGATAATACATTGTCTCCTCGAAGCTGATCAAAAAGATCATCAATCCTTGGAAAAGGATATCGGTTCATGACCATCAACTAGTTTAGCTTTCGATAGTCCATGAAAATATGTAAGGAACCATCCACCTTCTTCACAAACAACATAGGAGAACCCCATGGGGAAGTACTGGGTCGGATAAATCCCTTCGCCTGCAACTCCTCCAAATGCTTCATGAGTTCTTGAAACTCAGGCGTAGCCATCCTATAAGGAGGTATGGATACCGGTGCTTCTCCGGGAATAAGCTCAATTGAGAAGTTTACCTCACGCTTCGGAGGAAAACCTGAGAAGTCTAATGGAAAGAAATCTGGAAAACGGTCAATTATAGGAGGGAATTCCATCTGAGAAGTCCCCAGATCATCCAGATATGAACTAGAAATCTGGGCTATAACACTGCCCAACCCATGATGCTCTGGTCAATCTCTACTTGACTGGACATCACATTCTCCATTGTGAAGAAAAGATCCGCCCTCAGGTGGCGTTAAACTCACCCTACGGCGATAAAAATAGACAAAGTCCTAAAAAGGTACTAGACAGTCCATTCCAAGAATGACACCGTAACCCATCATCTCAAGGTAATAAAGATCCCACAATAAGTGTCACCCACCAACCTCAAGGGGTATCTCTTGCACTGACACACACTAGTAGTTCTGTGTACCAAAGGAGTGTCTCGTGCCAACGTATCCTAAGAAGTAAGGACAGTAAGTCTAAGGCTCTCCATAGTGTGCACAAAAATAAAAATATGAGAAGCTCTGATATCGAAAAGTGCAGAAGATAAAACTGAGGCTACTAAGATCGTATCTCGAACTGTGGAAGGTCTGGGACCCTACTCCCAATGGATCTGCTCTACCGCAAACATCTGGCCAGTACCGCGGCCCAGTGGTGCACCCTGATATCCCTGAGCTGATCCTACCTGAGCCTGACCACCCCGTCTGCAGCCTCTACCATGGCCTGAATGTCTCAAGGAACTCCATCCCCCAGTCTGCTGTGGAACTGTTAATACTGCTCCTGAATGAGGAGTAGAAACCGATCCTCCTTCACTAGCTGCTGGAAGAAGAACCCTGCAAAAACGCTGCAGTTGACCCATCCTGCCACTGGATCGGCACTCCACTGGATCTCTCGGGCACTGTGGCTTTTTATTCCTACTCTTTCCATACTAAAAGTGCAACACCTGGTTTCCAGAAGGAAGATCCCGCCTTCTAGAATAATTACCTCACTTCCTCGAGTCACCTCGAGTAGACTCTCGGTGGTGTTTCCTACTGTCAGTATGAAATGAATCAGCCTTGGATGCTGAACCGCTCTTGCCAATAGATCCAGTATCCCTCATATTTGGTTAGGTGATCAGGACCTGGTTGACTATCAGAGTAATATAAATCAACTGGAATATGTTCACCTATGATTTGATCTCTGGTTTGAGGAATTACTCAAACTTCCTTGCCAAAAATAGCTTTTCATTTCCCTGAACGGGAGTGAAACGTAGTAACTCATTGAAATGGGAGGAATACTCCATAACCAAAAGAGTACCATACTGTAGGTTCATGAACTATCTGGCTTTGTTATCCCTCAGCATCGCAGGGTCGAAGTAGTCGTAGAACTTATGCTGGAATTCGTCCCAAGCCATAGTATGCTGGCCCCCTGCCTATGAGACTACATCTCACCATCTCTTGGTAGAATCTCGTAGCATGTAAGTCACAAGATTCACCCTCCTATCTGGGGGTGTCTTGAGATGCTCCAAGATGGGTAGAATGGTTTCTAGCCACAACTCTGTAGCCTGAGGTCCTCCCTCCCCTGTGCAAGTGGGAGGATGCTGCTGCCGGAAGACTCACTTCAGCTCTTCCATAGAAGGGGCATGATGCTGAGCTCCCTGGAAGGTCTGCATGAACCTCATGAAACCCTCTTTGAACTGAGCATTGGCACCAATGTCAAGAATCACTATAGGTTCCATGTCCGGAATGATCGGCAGAACTACTGTTAGTTCATGGTCTGCCGTATCAGGCATATGGCCAGTACATAGTTCCTAACATGCAATGGGAGGATGTCTTGGGGCCATATCCCTGAAAGGTAAAAATTACACCTTAGATATTTGGGTTAACAAGGATAGAAAACACAAGAGTACAAAACAGGAATAGGAGGGAGAAACACTTTAGTTAGCAAAACACGACTACACTGCGTGTATTTAATCTACATGGCATGTTTGTTAAATCCATTTACATGGGTGAGTACTTTTTCCACCACTGGTCATGTAACATCCCAGACTACACATCATGTTGTCCCAAAACACGTCGTGTACTTGAAATCCATTCCCATACCCGAGTCTCTTTACATGAAAAACCTACAAGGTCCTCCTAATTCTAAACTACACGGCGTGTTCACTAAAGACACGACATGTACTATACATGTTTCGGCGACCCGTGTAGTGGTTACATGACTGGCTACACGACGTGTTCCTAACAAACACAGTGTGTATAAGGATAGATAACACCGACCCATGTTTTTTGTGACACGGCCGGGTACCCAGAAGAAAACTACACGACGTGTTGTTATAAGACACAGCGTGTACTAAACAAGATTCCCGGACCCATGTTGTTAGTGACACTGTCGGGTATACGGTTTACTACTACACGACGTATACTTATGGTACACGGTGTGTCCCCGAAGACTCCCCGACACCCTGTGTTTTTTTTCACACAGTTAGTCACACGATATAAAAACTACACGGTGTGTATTAATAAAGTACATGTCGTGTATTCTGGGTTTTTCTGGGCAGTAGCTCGAAAACCGCACCGAACGCCAGAAATAATGAAAAAAAACATCTATGCACCAAATTCCGATCTGTGGGGGCCCATACTCCCCAAGAATCAATTCTTGGCATCACAACAATGCATTTAACAAGTAAAACAACGTAACAATCCAATGTTCTTCCAAATTCCGATCCTCGAGGGCCCATAACACCCCTAATACCAATGTTTGTCATCCATGATAAATTAACTGCAAAAATAAACAACACCCTATCAACATAGCGGTATCTCTTTCACAGCAACGATCAAAACATCATGAATAATCTATAACGACATATATCACAATAGCATAAAATTATAATGCACCCTATATTTCATGGTAAAATGCATGACATGTTATTTCCTACTGAGTGCCGACATGATGTATGAGATGGAACACCCTCATCTCATCGGGATGCAAAAAAATAGAACCACCATCCTATAAACTGTAATAGCACAAAACATGTGCATCACCCAATGGTGAAATATAATAAACTGTGACACTTTCAAAAACTGAAAATTTAAATTAAGAGGTAATATAGTTTTTTCCTGTACATGGATTAATTACTCCCGGGCACAGTTAAGTACTAACTACCCATTTCTTCCTATACCTGTCTAATGTTGCAAAACTGTTTGGCAATAGAAAAGAAGAAAACCCCTCTGATACCACTTTGTAACGACCCGAATCCGGAGCCACATAACTGGTGCCCCGTACCCAGTTTTCCACATAACCTTTAGTGTGTTTCCCCAACGCCAGAGGCTTCTGGCTAGCAGCGAGGGCCTTGGTGAGACAGTAGGGAAACTATGACCTCATTTGGTAAAGTATGCGGTGAAAGAAAAAATATAATCAATAGCAGAAGCAGTAAACAACATACAACAACTAAACTAAATGTAGAAGCAATGTATGATATAATAATGATGCAAAAAAATACATGTATCTATGGAAAGTAGTAAACAAATCAACGTGCTGAAATACAACTAAAACCACAGTTCTAAATGTAGACAGCAACTCCAGCAGCATCGCAAGCCAAGGCCCAATCTCATGCTCTCCAGCTCCAACAAGCAATCATGTACTTGAGGTAGAAGGGCCACAATCCCTATCTACACCTGCAACCATATAATCTGTTTGGGTCGAAAAGCAGGACCCAAAAAGGGTGTGATACTAATCCCAATAGGCGGCCACAACATTATTTGTGCCCTACTGTCAGTGAGTAATATAACAAAAGTAAAGGAAAAGAAATACATTAATGAACTAGGAGTACACTATTAAATAATCATACCAATTACCATTCACATTCATTTTATTACACAACCAGGGAAAACCAGAAAAGTTTTCTATTCCAAGGTAAGCAAGTAACACTACAGGTATCTCAAAAGACTACCTAAACACAAGCAGTACAAAAACCAAGCTTGTTCGTTGGCTTGGTGGGCGCGTCACGACCAACCATCAAAATTTACACTGACCCTCTCGGTGGCTCAAACTAGCAGACCCCTATAGTCAAGTAATAAAACAAGGCACATACACTCTGAGATGCTCTCACGTCAATGCCCATATGGTCGTGCAACGATATCTAAAAACTCTCTGAGGAAGCACTTACGTCTAATTCCTCCCGTTGTCTCGATGCATGGGTAAAATAAGAACCTCTTAGGGGGCACAAAGTCCTATTCACGTAGGTCCTGCGTATGAAACTAAAACCAACAGACCCTATAGGGAAGCACTTAATCATTTATTCCCTCTTTGATCTCCCACACCAGGTTCTCACAGCCCTGAGTAGTCCAATCATGCGTAATCAACTATCATCAGCCCTACGTAAGTTCAACAACTACTTGGATAATAGCTACCATGCATCGAAAACATTTAAACAACAGGCAACACATACAAATAGTCATCAGAAGTACACTAACAATCGCAAAAAGGGTTTGCCTCACTGGAAAACGGTGCCAAACGGCGATAATCAGCCAATCGGGGGGAGAAACACCTATGGGTGATACTCAAACATGCAACCAAGCATACATTAGCAACAACTAATTAGAAGAAAACAAGAAATTTAGGGAATATTAACAATAGGATCAAAATCATAAACCTGGGATACCCGATACATGGGTATCCCTCATTTTTGCAACCAAAACTCAAAGAACATCAACATAGGGAAACAAACCACCTATCTTGATCCTCGAAGATCGATATACTTGAAATTTGGCCCATGCATCGGCCTCGAACGGAGTAGATATGCAAAAACATCTAAAATGTTCAACCTTAGATAACTCACATAAGGGAAAGAATCGGGAAATGAGGCCAAAGGAGAACCAAGAACTCACCGCTGCGATTCTTCTGCAATCGACGAAGTTTGATTCGGAAAACCGGTGACAGATCTGTGGCTCGGAGAAGAATCGTCCTCCTCTGACGCTCTGGACAGAATTAGGCGGAGAAGAAGATGTCTATGACCATTAGACATGAACCCGATCCGATTAATGAAATAATGTACTAGGTCTTTCTGGACACCACAAAAATCAGCCTCTACGTCACCCCTACACACCGTGTGTGTGGCCCGGGCACGGCCAACACATGACATTGAGTGGGAAAAGAGTACATGGCGTGTACTTAAAAAATTTCTAGAACCATCATTTTCCCCAAAAATTCCAGAAAAAGGAAAAACATACCTCAAACGAAGATCTGGGTTCTTACAAGTACTCACACTCCCAAACATGTGGAGGAATCTTTGTGGGATTCAGTGATGTTTTAAAGAAGGTCTTAGGATTTGTGCTAACAAAAAAATGACAAAGTAATAACCTAAACCTCACATAATCTGAATATCTATGGGAAAAAATGCCCTACGCTTGATCTAGAGTTTGCAGTTTTGATCTTTGCGTTAAAAAAATAGAGACATTAGCTCTACGAGGAGAAGTGTTTGATATATACTGATAACAAGAGTATAAAATATATATTCACACAAAGAGTACCTAATATGAACAGGTGGAGATGGATAGATCTCATCAAGGATTATGAATTCTTAATCCACAACCATCCTGGTAAGGCAAACAAGGTGGTAGATGCTATAATTTGAATGGACCAGGAATATTTATCAATGATGATAATTGAAAAGGATCCAATATTATTATATTTGAAGAGGTTGGAAGTGGTAATAAAAAAGGGATTAACATCATCAATCCATTCTCAAATGAATTCTTATCCATCACTCTTGGAGAAAATAATGGATTCTCAAAGAAAATATGTTGTAATTCAGAAAACAGTAGAAGCCATTAAAAATGGGGAATACATAGAGTTCATGATTGAAGAGGAAGAAGTTGTATGATTTTGATCATGATTATGAGTACCATCCGATCCAGAGATAAATAAGGATCTTCTGAATAACACACAAAGCTTAACCTTCTATATCCTCACAGGGAGCTCAGATATGTATCTAGGTCTCCCAGAGAACATTTTGTGGTATAATATGTAGAAAGATATATCTGAGTATATATTAAAGTGCTTGATATTTCAACAAGTAAAGGATAAAATATATATGTCTATGGGTATTATGCATACACTACCCATACCATCATCGATGTTTGGAGAACATCACCATGGAATTTTTCACTGGAATTCCAAGGACATCTAGAGGAAACAATGTTATATGGGTCCTTGTGGATCCTCTTACAAAGATAGATTACATTATCATAATTTGATAGAACATCTCATTGTATCAAAGTTCACGAATATATATCAAAGATGTTGTAACACTTCATGGTGTACCACTTTCTATTGTATCCGATCAAGATCTGATATTCATATCTATATTCTGCAAAAGTCTTCAACAATTGTATAAGCACGGAACTGATCTTTAGAATAGCCTATCATCCTCAAAATGATGGCTAATACAAAAAATATATTTTGACATTGGAAGATATGTTGAGATCATATTTTGTGGACATCAAAAGAGGATGGGACCAACATCGTTCACTCGTTGAATTCTCCTACAAAAACATTTTCCACTCGAGCATCTAAATGACTCCATACCAATCCATTTATGGGAAAAGTTATAAAACACTGGATAGTTGGTATGATGTTGGTGAGTGTTAGCTACTAGGACGTGTAACGGTCTATGAAATGGTGGAGAAGGTGAAACCCATTCCGCAACACATTTAGGCATCCCAAAGTCGATAAAAGTGTTTTTAGACAATCATAGAAGAGACATTGAGTTAAAAGTTGGGGACAATGTATTTCTATGCATATCTCCATGGAAGAAGGTCATCATATCTTTGAATAAAGGAAAAATAGGTCTCAGGTACATGGGCCCCTTCGAGATTCTTGATAGTACTGGGGTTGAGGACTATTGATTGGTACTTACACCTACAATGCCAAAAGTACATGATTTCAATCACGTATACCTCTTAAGGAAGTACATTCTAGACCCATCACATGTAATATCATCAGAGGTGGTCCAATTCGAGAATGACCTCTCATACGAGGAGCAACCCATGAATATCTTGTATCATAGAAATAATGTCTTACATAACAAGACTACTCACTTGGTCAATGTACTATGGTGGAACCATAAGTACGAAGAGGAAACATGGTAATTAGAGGAGGAAATGAAGGAAAGGTACCCACACCTATTTATGGAATAGAATGTAAAAAAATGTACTTTTAAGGGTGAAATTTCATATAGGGGAATTATATAACTAGACAATATTTTATCAATGGAAAATAACTTATTATAATTATGTCATATAATCAAATTAAATCACAACACAATGAATAAAATAGTACTATGTGACCTTTAAACATAATATTTCCACTTCTGTGTTTTGAATTTTGAATATCTTCATGCACTGTTGTGTTCTGTAATATATTTAGATTTTAATAGAATCAACATAGCTTTTTATGAATAGGAACATACAAATGTGAATAGTATCATACCCTTATAAATAGTAATGAATATTAATTAATAGTAAGTAAGAAGAAATTGAAACTCTATCGATGAATGTATAAATAAAATGTAGACATCTTATAAGTGAAAAAACGATCATAATATAAGTATTGGTATTTTTGTATGTGATAAATATTTTAATTACAATTTTAAGATTATTTTAATAATTTAAAATGGAAATGTATTTTCCTAAAACAAAATTATAAATTTTTATTTTATTTTGTTATGGTTATAATAAAATTTTATGGGTCCTTGATTAATTTTCTTGGTATTATAAAATGAGATATATTTTAATGTTTTTTTTTCGAAAATATTATAATTTTATATAAAAATAAAATTAATAATATTTAGAAAATTATTATCGAAAAATAGAGTGAATTTTTGTATTCTACATATCAAAAAATGATTTTTTTAATTTTTGGGATTTTCAAAAATAAATGAATTTTTTTATGAATATTTAAATAAAATATATCACAATAAATGTTAAAACCTGAATTTCTGCATCATTCATGAGTCATGGATGATGTAAATGGACATTTTCCAAAACTCACTTTCACTTATTACTATTTCTCTCACAATAATCCAAAACTATTTCTTTTTTAGCAGAATAATTAAATAACGAATTATATTTTCAAACCTCGCTCATATCTTCCCCTATAAAAATAACCCAGACTCCCCTCTTCTATTCACTCCTCTCCAGCCTTGATCCTTCCTTAAATTATACCTAAATATATACCCAAGATCCATCCCCATGCCTAGCAGCCTTTTTTCCCCTCAAATGAAAAAAAAATCATCTCCCCTTAAGAGGCTCTCAAGGAAGATTAAATCAAGAGGTAAATCACTCTTTTCTTCCACTTTTCTTTTCATTAATTTTTTCAGGTTCCTTTATTTTCATTTCTATTTCCTCACCCTCCATCAAAAAATTGTTTTGATAACTCATGAAAAATACATTTACAAAAATGATAATTTTCTAATGGGATAATTTATCATAATCTCTCCTTTTCCTTCGATTATACTATAAACTAAAACATCATCTGAGATGTATAGATTTATCACATTCAGGGATAAAAAGTTTTCAATTTTAATTACCATCTTCTTGACTGGTCATAAAACAATTTTAATTATTTTACCAGATAATAATATATTTATTTTATCTAATTTTAAATTAAGTAATCATTAAAAATTCATGATGTAAAATAATAATAAAAAATTAATTATGAGAAAAATCACCACATTACTCCAAGAGTTTATCATTACTATTTCATATAATGATTCACCTTTACACCTTGTACGAAAATTAAATTTAAAACCGTGAAATCATCTGGTTTTTAATTTATTTCATATAACTTCAATTCTAGAGAACCAATCTAATCGTAAATGTTTATCTATTCTATTATATAATTAAACCAACCATCAAACAAACAGACCCAAACAATGACATTGAACCTCACAACCAAACGAAATAGATATGAATGAACTCGAAAAGTTTATAGTAAATCATTTACATTTAAAATAGGATATATAATTGTTAATTAATGATCCTAATTTTATTATTCCGGTCATTAATATCGTGGGGAAAACTCCATTAGACTTTAGTTTAGGGGTCCTCTCTTTATCACTTTTATTCAAGAATCTTTTCTATGTTATTCCCTTTAAAAAATAATTCCTAATGATGGGGAATGATTTCTACCCTTCTGAATACTACAATTAGGATGTATAAAAGATGGTAAATCCATTTATTTCTCATTAGGACCTCATATGTACACCTTATACCATTCCTATATTCAATAAGTGATTCTACTTAAACTGTCTTTATTGATTTGGTTTGAAATATATTTAATTTTACCCAAGTGATTTGGATTTTTCTTTTTATGTATAACTTATACAAATAGTTTATATTTTAAAAAAATCATATTTCATGATCCATTAATCATTATGTTTTGTGGATATAAATTATTTTAAGTGATTCCTTCCTCGATACTCCCTAATTAGAAAACTTGTTTTAAAGGAAGTTACAAAATTTTAACCCAACTTCAAGTGAACTCTATCATTTGTATTAATCCAAATTTGTTGTTATAAAATCCATTTTCTATTATGAAATCCTTCTTGATTATATTATGGTTTTATATTAAATATTATTCTCTTTTCTTTTTGAAATTATCTTTAGTATTTTCCTTAAAACCATACTAAAATGTTTATTGCTAAGAATTTCATAAATACTAATATTACATGTTTTCAATTCTATTTTACAGAACATACCATCATATTTGCCTATTTCATCATATGAATATACATGTATGTTTTAATATCATTATCCATTGTACCTTTTATGATATTCCCATTCATTATGCTTTAGGACATGAATGTGATACCCATTTCCCTAAAGGGGTTCCCTTATGTTTATGTATGACTTATTATGTATGATTATTTATGTGGGATGAATATTCATAAACATGTTAATATCATTGCACCCAGATAGAGAACCAATTCATTAGGAAAAGATTAGTCTCCTGAGATGTTATGTGTAACGATCATGGCATTTATCATTGACTTGTGTGTCCATGTGTAACAATCTTGGAGGTTAACCATGACCTATTATCCTCTTTGTGCAATAAGCCTTGAATCATATGGATTCATTTTTATATGATCCCATGTTTATATGTCATGGTTGTATATGCCATTTTATATCATTATTTTATGATCTCTAACCCTTTTTCTAAAGCCTTATTCTTATGTTTAATCCCTTACTAGTCTCTTAGCTCATTCCTTTTTCATGTGATACCCATGGTATCCTATGTAGATGTAAGGACTGAAAGGAATTTAGGATATCTTTATGAATATTAAACAATGAAGTGTTTTTTAGTATTAAGTTTTATGTACCTAGTATTCAAGGACACTAGACATTCTGATCCATGGCTTGTACTATGGTGTTTAATTATGACTAAATTAATTTTATTCATTATATAAAGTCCTACGTCCATGTAATAAAGGAATATAAATAAGGGGGATATTGAATTTTTAGTACAGGTTTAGTACATTGGTAATAATACTGAAATATTGAGAATAATCAATATTAAAATCTAATAAAATAACACACAAGAAATATAATCAATAAATTTATAAGGAAGAGAATAAACAATATAGAGAGCTAAATTAATGAAATCACATGCCATTTAATTGATAAAATTTGAATAAAGGAATCTATGTAACACCTCGACCCTAGTTTCCCAATGTTGGCTCATTATTTTATTACATTTTCAGGATCACAAGAAAATCAAATCTCGAAGGAACAATCAATTCGGTATCCTTTGAAATAATTGCTACAAATATAAGGTGTACATTACACGTTAAAATGAAAAACAACGTATTATACCTTTTTCAAACTATCATATCACTTAGACCATCCTTGAATGTCAATAATAATTTACTTATTTTCATCCTAGGGAAAATTTAATATAAGAATGGGGTGAGCTCTGATTCTGATTAAAGATAATGAATATAGTGGAATTAATTATAAATACACATAAACGTTTTATCCATGGTGTAAAACTAATACACAAGACATTTAAACATAACATTTAACATAAAATATATAGAAAAAATCAAATAATTCCTTTGAAACATACAGATGGATATTCTAATAGTCGAATAATCACATGTAATATCAATAAATATTCTTATAATAATGGAATGATCAATACATGAAATCTTAGAAATAACATCAAGGCTTTGACCAGGAAGCCATGCATAGGTGGGTAAGACATTATCCCAAACCCAAACATAATTTTATCATGAGACCTACCACTGTATTGAGAGGCTATAAAACGCCCCACCTGACATGTACAATGTTTAATTCATTCATCTTATACATAACATAATCATTCATAATAAAACTGGAATATGAAATGTTATTACATTAACCATAAACCATTAATGGTATCAGAATAGAATATCCATAATCAAACATATCATAAACACTTCAATACAATATGGACGTTTTTTTAATAATAAATCAGCCTCAATAAAGCCTTATATTCCAAAGAGGATATAATGATAGATGAACATAATATTATTAAAATCACTTTGAGAGAAATATCAATTTTTTGATTGAATGCATTTAAAATTCACAAAATTATAAAAGAAATAATATGTTTTGAAGATAAAATTATATTATAAAAAGGGAAGATTCAAAATATTAGAGCTTTATAATGTTATAAAATATCCACTCGTGTCATATATGTTTAAGAAACATTACTTACGTAATTTTTTAAAAGTACATAAAGTACTTCATTAGGAAAACTACTAAAATATTCTTTTAAAAACGTTATTTAAATATTCTAACATGGATTTAAACTACATTAATCAATGTTCTCTTATATTAGTAATAGTTTCAAATACATTTTTATAATATATAAACAAGCATAATAAAGATATCCTAATATATATATATATAAACTACCTCATATAATAATTACATTGTGAAAATAAACCTTACCCGATACTTTCCATTAGTCGACAACATGTTATCCTCATGAAAATTGGTTAAATAATGTTCTTAAATTATAACAGGACCATTTCCATATTTATGATATCATATATTATCCTATTATATTTTTTTGATAATAATATTTTAATATTGCCTATAATACCAGTGCTAACTACTTTGTTTTCCTTTGCATGTTTTGTTATGTAAGTCATATTTATTATTAATAGGATATATTTTATTCAAATATAGAATGATAATAATTTCATAAATAATATATGTTATCCCCATATAAATTTTATAATTATTATTTAATGGTTAAACTCAAGAATGAATTTCATTACATTGTGGAGATGGTAGGCCGTACACACACACAAGTGACGATATCGTTCACTTAATAGTGAAATGATATGAAATTGGAAATAATATGAATTGAATAAAAATAGTATCATATCATATTTTTTATTTGAATCCTTTATATTCATATTTATACCCATTAAAAAAATTATAGATGATGAATACTTTACACCTCAACGTAGAGACTGTAAGGCGTACGTACACACATATGATGTTATTGTTTTTTGTAGAATGGTTAAAATGATTAATATAATTTTTCCATAATCAGAAAAAAATATCATCATATATTAGATTTGAGATTTATTGTTTTATTATGGAAACTACTTAGTATGTGTAAGTAGATAAAGAAAATAACATTGAAAGAGTTTGATAAAATGATTACCTCCTTTTCAGGTATCTCTTTTTGATTTTCACAAAAGGACACCTTAATTTAGATTTATACCCAATGTAAGGACTCTATGATGATATAATGGAAGTTTGGATTTTAAATGGATAGGTTTTGGCTGAGAGAATGGTCTTTGGAGGTGTGAAATAAAGATAAAGAGAAGTACCCTTTTATAAAGGAGGTCAGGGGCACTTTAGGAAAGTCTTAAAATATTAATTTATTATAAATTTATTTTAGGTTTATAATAGATCCAATTTGATTTATTTCTAGGATAATATGATGATATGTATAAATAATATAAAATAATCGATTTTAGACAGTTTTTTGTCATAAAATTAACATTATCTCTTAGAATTAACCCTTAGTTAAACTGTTTAACTCTTACCGTGTCTTTTAGTATTTTTATACTACATGGTTAATATAGTTACTATAAAATAAAAAAGGAACCTAATGTGAATAATTAATGAAATTTTTTACAATATAAAATTTATTTTACTGAGTCTTATATTTCTATCACGTTTATATCATTACTATTTCTTTTAACATATAATTTATGTCAACTTTGATACTATTCAATATTTTTCATTTCAAAAATCTCAAAACATCATTATAACTTTTAAAAAATACATTCAATATGTCACTGGATTTTCTGTTTTATCTATAAAATTATTTTATGTCATTAATTAAGTAAAATTATATTTACTTTAATATTATTAATATCATTTATTTGAATATTATTTTATTAAATAAATTGCAGCATCATCACTGTGTCACAATTAAATTTATTTATTTAATGTTTAAAAATTATAAATAAATTATTAATTATAATATTAATTCCTTATATTTGTATTTAATATTTATAGTTGAATTTATCTTATGTATGACCATATATTTAAAATGATTTATTTATTATATTTTGAAAATTAAACTTTTAACTCTACTTTAAATAAAAAATAATAAATGTCTTAATTTAACACTACTTGCTTAAAAATGATAATATTTTTTTACCTAAGATTGATTTCTATTGAAACAAAATTATTCAATGAAATTGGAGAAATGTTTTATGGTAATTTTTTATTATTACAAAATTATTTTTGTCATTAATTAACATATTTACCTTTAACTGTGGTAAATAAAATTCAAAAGTTACTATTCACCCAAAATTATTTTGATCCTACTAATCCATATATCTCATACTAATTACAATGATGTATGTACATTTTTCAAAATTTAATTCATAGAAGTGGTAAAATTATAGTTAATGATAATTCAAAGATGTGACTAGAAGTTGGGTTCAGGAGATGTTCAAAAGTTCAACAAATATTTATATACCAAATTATACTATGAAACTGATTCTAATGACTTAAATAGGACTAATATATGTATTATTTATCTATTTTTACTTTAAAATAAATTAAAATTAAAATACATTTTAAATGAAAATTTTGGTTTTTAACTATAATGCACTATTTTCCATTATTAATCAAAAATTCGAACTTTCCATAAAATTACAAAACATTTTAACCTAATATAATTTGGATATTCAGAATTATAAAATGAGGTCTATTTTGAATTTTTTACACAATGTGGTTAATAGTATTCATAACCATTTTTTACGACTGGTTTGATAGTTTGAGGTGTGCTCAAACTCAGTGTTGCGTGCAACTTAAGCTATTAGATTATTTAAAATAACCATAACATCGAATAATAGGGTTTCATATTGTTCTATACTTCAAATAATTTCATATTATCAATTTCTAGAATATCATATTTAGGTGGATCTTCCTCACGATTTCCTTAGTTTCCCACGCCGCCTCTTCCATTTTATGGTTTCTCCAATGAAATTTTAAAATACTAGTCATAAAATTCCTTAGCACTTTTCCTCTAGTATCAGGAATCTTGGTAGGGTCCTTATAATAAGACAGATTGAGTCCCACTTCTATTTCCTCATAGGTGAGTATATGCATTGTGTCTGGCATGTATTTCTTTAACATTGATACGTGGAACCCCCATGAACAATGCATTGACTTGGATGCATTTCTTAATTGTAAGGTACATCTAAAATTAATTCCATAATCTTAAAATGTCATATGTACATGGGACTTATGTTTCCCTTCTTACCAAATCATATAACACCTTTCTATAGAGATACGTTAATGAAGACATGATCTCCCACATGAAATTCCAAATCCTTCCTTATGTTATCGATATACTTCTTTTTACAAATTTGTGCATTTTTATATGGTTTTGGATAATTATAACCTTTTTTGTTATTTCATCATCATGTTCTAGGACACTGAGTCTTATTTCACCAACATTATCCCAAAAATTCGGTGTACAACATCTCTTTCCATATAATGCTTCATATGGAGCCATATGAATACTTGAATGGAAGCTATTGTTATTGGACAATTCTACTATAGGTAAATAATGATCCTAAATATCTTGAAATTTATATGATAAAGATATCAACATTTCATCTTATTTTTTAATAGTATATTTTGATTTTCCATCAGTTTGAGGGTGGTAGGTTGTGCTAAAATGACGTTTAGTAACTAGGGCCTTCGTATAACATGTCCAACATTGTAATGTAAAATGAGCATCAAGATTTGAATTGATTGACATTCATACACCATTAAGTCTTATAACCTAATTAATATATAGTTTTGAAAAATTTTCTTGTGTTAAATATTCTATTATATCATGAATATGTGCTAATTTTGTAAGATAATCAACAATTACACATATAACATCATTCCTTTTAAGAGACTTTGGTATCCCCATGAAAATGTCTTCCATGATATCATTCCATTTTCACATAGGTATAGGAAGAGGATGCATGACTCCTACATGATGTTTTCTTCTAGCCATCACCTATTGACAATCAAAAAATATCACCATATAGTTAGAAATCTACCTCTTCATGTTTTCCCATAAGAAATTTTCTTCCATGTCTATATATATCTTAGTGCTACCAAGGTGTATAGATAAATCACTATTATGAGCATCATCTAATAATTTCTATTTTAGAAAAGGATTAACAGGAACACAAACCCATATCCCAAATTTCAAAATCATCTTAAAAACAATGTCAATAAATCTCCTACCATTCACAGTTGTAATTTTCATTTAAAACTCATTATCATCAATATAAGAACATTTTATCCTTTCCTATAAATAAGGTTTTGAATCCATTTGAAAAATTTGTGATGTATCACCTTATATAACAATTCTCATATCCATTTGTAATATATCCCTTAATATAGGATCCCTTCCAACTCTCACCTTGTTCAGAACTCCCTATTGATTCCTATTTAATGCATCTTCGACATTATTTTTATTCACTGGGAGTTATTTTATTGGGGTATTATAGTACTTGAGTAGATCTACCCATATTCTTTGTCTCATGTTATGTTATTTTTGTGAGAAAATATATTTCAAACCCTTGTTATTAGTATATATCATATATTTTTCTTCATATAGATAATGTATCCATATCATAAGTGAAATGATTACTATATCAAACTCAATATCATTTATTGGATAGTTTAATTCATGTATTTCTTATTTTTTAAATTATATACAATAAAATTTTCATTCTAGTTAAATAAAACAATCATGTCCTTTCCTTGATACATCACTATATAATCACAAACTCATCATTTTGATATGGTAATTTTAATAGAGGAGAATTGAAAGATCTTTTCTTCAATTATTTAGAACATTATTCACAGTCTTTTTTCAAAATAAAATTAACCCCGTTACATGGGATCTTGGTTAATGGGTTATCTAATTAAGAAAAATTATGGATGAAATGTTGATAGTAACATACTAAACCTACAAAACAGTGTACCTCAATTATAATCATCAGTGTTACCTAGTCATGGATTACATTTTTTATTATAGGATCAATAGATATTCCATTTAGAAGGACAGTATGGCCAATAAAATAATTTTCCCAACAATATAACTCACACTTTAAAAACATTCAATATAGTTCATTTCATTGAAGTGTCTTCAGAAAAATATGCAAGTGGTTCTCATTATCCATTTATATTTTGCATTATACCAAGATATCATCAATAAATTCAATTAAAAAATTATCAAAATATTAATGTAATAATATGTTCATTAGATCCATGAAAAAAAGGTTTCATTAGTCAGTATGAATGCAATTTCTGTAAACTCATAATGGACAGACTTTGTTTGGAATGCTCTATTTGGAGTATATTATTTCTATATACATAAATGACGATATCCTAATCAAATTTTAATGTTAAAAACATATTGATATCCATGAACATGATCAAACAAACCATGAACACGAAGTAGAGGATACTTAATCCTTATTCTAAAAGAAAATGTTTTTCTATAGCCTATTCGCATCCTCATTGATCCATATTTCTTCTTAAAAAAATAATTTTCTCTCCCCATGAAGAAATACTAGGGGGAATAAATACATTATCACTCAACTCCTCTAGTTTTTTATTCACTTCTACTAATTGCATTGTATCCATTCTATAGGGAGTCATTGATTTTGGTCTTTAATCAGATATTAAATCAATACAAATCTCAACTTCATGCTTTGGAGGCTTTCAAGGTCATTCCTTTAAAAATACATCAATGTATTCCTATACAATGGGAACATCTTCAATTAAAATATTTATTTCTTTACCCATGGATGATGTTTTGTTTTCCTCCCCAAGAATCTCATTTATTATAGCTATTGGTGGTGGGTTTTGATACGAATAAGGTGATGAATATTATACTCTAAAGATATTGGATTCTACTTTGTCCTCAAAAATCGTAAATTCATCCTTCTTACAACAAATTTTCACGTTGTATTTTTTGAGAAAATTCAAACCAATGATTTCTTCAAAGTAGATCATCGGTATGATGATATTGTCAACAGATAATGCCTGTTTATATTCCATAATGGGAACCTCCTATAAAGTCATTGTAGCAATGAGAACTCACATAAGGGTTTTTACTGAAATTTTCCTTGTAAAATTGAATTGGAAATACCTAATTTTGAAAGAAAATTGGGAAGATATAAAATAATACTATAATCCAGAAACAAATAATTCTTTTACTAAATTTGAGTAGATCATTATAGTACATAACACCACATCATTTAGTGTTTCAACCTCATCAATTTTGATAACAAAGTATTGGAATTTCACCCTTGGGATTTTTTGGGGAAACATTCCTTCATGATTAGGACATTTATGTGCATAGTCTCTAATCTCCTTATAAATAAAGCATTGCATGTTACCAGCTTCTTTATTTCACTTTCCGGAGACTAGTGGCCTTTTTGTTCAGAAAAACAGGGCTGGTGGCCTTTTTCTGGATGTTTCTCTCCTCATTTATTACAGGATGCAAAATAAATCATTCCATATTCCGATTTATTTTTTTCCATTGTCGTATTTTTCACCAGCCTTATTTTTCTACTAGTTCACATTAAAGTTGTAAGACTAGAATTCCTTCTCTGTCTAGATGGTACAAGATACAATATCTTCATATGTTGAGAATAATAGTGAGCCTAGTTCCCATCAAAGGAATGGTTTTATCCAATCAAATAATCGATCAAATTTACTTATTTTTTTACTTATGTAGTCTAAATAATTCCTTGATAACCTTGGGATGTTGGCTTCATACTTTGAAACATTTTCATCATCCTATCTCAAACTCATAAATCAATTCTCCATATGCTCTCGCAAATCATGATGAAATTATTTGTCTAATAATAGTTAATTAAACTACCTTCATTCAATATTTTCTATTTATTAATCTTCTTTTATGTTTTGAATTAATGATCACCATTTATCCTCACTTCTAATGAGATGAAAAAAATCCATGATAAATTTTTTCTATTTTGTTACTCCTTAAGGTATGAAATTTTTTCTCTCAGGAACTTATCCATTGATCAGCTTAAAATGGGTTTGTAGTCACACTGAATGTTGGATATTTTTGTCTCATGAAATGATCTAACATTTATTCTCCACATTGTGGATCAGGGTTCACCATATGGGAATGGTTATTATTCATAACCAGAGTCAAATATTCCAATATGGTTATAAGCTATTCATCACCAGTTTCATCACCATATTCACTTTATTTCTTTTTCATATGAGGGAAATACATATATGGATTATATCCATTGATAATAATTTTATTCCTTCCACTAGGAGTGATTTCTAAACAATGTAATACACTAGATTAGGTTACAAATCAAAATGAATAGATGAAAACTATTAAATACAAAACATAAATTGAAAATTTTATGCATATTTAATCCAAAATCATAAAAACATTTTCTTTTGGTAAATATATACTCATAAATACTACATAGTGTTTTTTAATGAAAATGTGAATTATCCTAAACAAATCCCTCGGGAGTTCCAAAACATGTGTGCAGTAAGTCCCATTTTCGTGTAACAACTTACCCCAAGTCAATCACAGAACACTTTTTTAGATATGTTACACGTAGGTATATCTGTGGTAAAACCACATCCACTTGTAGTATCTAGACCAGGATGTATTTTATAGGAATACCCACATAAACAATATCTTACAAAAATTATATGATGTTCTTCTATACTTATACTCAAGGTCTATATTAGGGTAATGTTCCATAATAATGGTTTGTTTTTCTAAATCTTGTTTTCAAGGTTTCTACTAAGATTCCCATATGACCAACTATAACACCCTATCCCTAGTTCTCTAGAGTAGGTGTATTATTTTATTACATTGAAATGATCATAAGAAAATCAAATCCCAAATGACCGATCAGTTTATTATCCTCCGAAATACTAGATACAAAAATAAGTTTTACATTACATCATAGAATAAAAAACAACACGTTATTCCATTTTATAACTCTCATATCACTTAGACGATACCTGTAGGTAAATAATAATATTTGTATTCTCATCATAGGGAAAATGAACGTTATTAATGGGGTGATTTCAGATCCCCAATAATGATAAACACTATAGTGGAGGATATCATAAATAAGAATAAAAAATTATGGAAAGGTGTAAAACTGAAACAAAAGAATTTTAAATATAATATTTATCATAAAATGAAATGAATAAATCATATAATTACACTTAAACATAAACATAGATATTCTACTAATCAAATAATTTTATGAAATATCAGTTACTAATCTATTAATGATGAAATTCATAATGGTAGACATCTTAAACTTACAATCAATGCTTCGGCCAAGACATCATACATAATTGGGAAAGCCATTATTCAAAACCCAGACATTATTGTCTAACGGGGCCTACTGATGCATTAAGGGGCTATAATTGGGATTTCTCAACACTTAAAAAGTCCAATTCATTCCTATTACACTAAAAATAAACATAATTAATAAAACTAGCATACTAAATGATACTACTTTAACCATAAAAAATGATCAGTATCAAAATAGAACATTTATAGTCAAATATATAATAAAACGTACAATAAAATATTTAAGATTATATCATAATAAATGAAACCCAATTAAGCGTAAAATTCCACAATGGATGTTGATAGAGACAAACATAAAACAATTAAATTCTTTTTGTGGGAAATATCCCATTTTTTAATTTCAAATTTTTTAAAATTCAAATTTTTTTAAAATAAATCATTTCATATGAAAATAACCGTGTATTCTTTGAAGAGAATCTTCAAAATATTATGGAATCATAATTGTGTAAAATCACATCTCATGAAATATAAGTCAAAAACATAGTTTCTTTAATTTATTGAAAGGGTCATAAAGTAACTCGTTCAAAAAACAATTGAATGATTCCTTTCCAAACATTTTATAAAAATACAAACATGGTTATAAATTACTTTAAAAAAACTTCTAGTATATTAATAATATATTGAAATATATATTTATGATATATGAACATAGATAATAAATGTATCCTAGTAGATATGTATAAAAGTCCTCGAATAATAACGAGGTTTTGAAAATAACCCTTACCATGTATTTTCATTAGATGAGGGTGTGTTAACCTACTGTATAATGGTAAATTAATGTTATTAAATTTTACTATCATCATATCAATATTAATTATATAATATATGATCCTATTATATGGGTTTTTAATAATATTTTTTTATTACCTTTAATTAGATTCTTTATTCTTTTGTTTTCCAATGTATGTTTTTTAATGTAAGTCATATTTATTTTTCATAGGATATATTTTATTCAAAAACATGATGTAATAATTATCATAAATATTATATTTACTCATAATATTAATTTCTTAATAATTTTTAAATGTTTAACATGTAGAATGAATCTCTTCATGTCATATAGACAATAGGTTGTACGTACACATTAGTGATGATATCATTTCTTTAATGGTTAAATGTTATGGAATTCGATGGAATATGGATTGTATGGAAAAATTATCATATAATTATTATTATTTAGATACTATATATTCATCCTTATACCCATATGAATATAGTATAGATGATAAACAATTTACACCACAATAATGAGATATTAAGTCGTACGTACGCATGCTTGGTGTTATTATTTTTCATATGATATGTAAAAGGATGAGTTTTGTTTCCAATAATAATAACAAAAAATCATAATATATTTTATGATATACTAATTATTTTATTATGGAAACAACTTAGTATGTGTATGTAGAATATAAACAGAATATGGAATGAGTTTGAAAAAAATGATTAGTGCTTTTTTGGGTATCACCTTGTTATTTTAACAAAATTAATACATAAGATGGATTTATGACCAATGCAAGGCCTCCAAGATTTTGTGTTAGAATTTTTAATAAGAAATGGGATGTTTTTTTTGAAAAATGTATTTTTAGGTTTTAATTAAAGAGGAGATATTGAATATAATAAGGGAAGTGAGGGTAACTTCAAGAAAATCATGAGATATTTATTTATAATATTTTATTTTCAGTTTTTAATATATCCAAAGTGATTTATTGTGTAGATAAGATGGCCATGGGTCAAAATCATCTCATAAAATATATTTTAGACATGATTAGGTCATAATATTCCCCTAATCTTTTAGAATTAACCCTTAGTTAAATATATTAACATTTACCATGTCTTCAGGTATTTTTACACTACATTTTTAATATAGTTACTATAAAATTCCAAAAGAAACTAAAGAGGATCTTTTATGAAATTTTTATCAGTATAATTTTTTTTTCTGATCCTTATAATTTTATGAATTTTATATCATTTAATAAAGTATTATTTATATTTAAATATCATTTATGTTAAATTTGTTATTAATCAATATTTTCTTTTTTATAAAAATCAAAACAACATGATAACACTGAACTAATATTTCCAACATGTCACTAACATGTCTATTTTATCTATAAAACTAGTAGATTTCAATAATTAAGTAAAGTTTTATTTATTTTATTTTTATTGATAACATTTATTTGAGTCTTCCTTTATTAAATCAATTACTGCATCATCATTGGGACATAATTAACACTAATTATTTAAGGCTTAAAAATCATAAATAAATTATCATTATGTTTATATTTTTTTCTTTCTAATGAATATTTATAGTCAAATTTATATTATGTATAACCCTATATTAATTTTTTTATTAGGGTTGTTTTATATTATTATAATATTATTTTTTACCTTTAATTAACCTATTTAGCATCAACCATGCTAAATAGAATTCAAAAGATACTATAAAAAAATTATTTTGATCCATTTGAACAAAATTTTTCATATCTATTACAACAACTTATGTGCATTTTTTGAAATTCAATTCACAAAAGCGATAAAATTATGTGTATTGCTAATATACAAATGTGACTATAAGGTGGGTAAAAGAGATTTTCAAAAGATCAAAAAAAATTCATATATTTAATTATATTATAAATATATTTCAATTACTTAAGTTGGAAAATATATATATTATTTTTTTATTTTGAATTTAAAATAAATTTATATTAAATTAATTATTTAATGAAAAAATTGGTTTTTTTCTAAAATGCAGTATTTTTCACTATTAATGAAAAATTAAAACCTTCCAGATGATTAAAAATATTTTACCCGAAGATAATTTTGATATTGCACATTAAAAAATGAAGTCTCTTATGAAAAATTAGATTTTAAAAATACTGTTAAGACTATTCATAACATTTTTGTACTGTATGTTTGAGTGGTCGTAGTGTGCTTGAACTCAATGTTACATGCAAATCAAGATATTGAATTATTTAAAAAATCATCCCATGGATGCATGGGGCATTACAATCCATATATTTTGTCATAATTACTGTATCATGGATAATAACAATTTAATATGAATGAAGGTAATTCTTAATTATTAGATTCCACGTTTCCAAGGTATGTGATACCTATAACTTCATGTCCTTTCAAAACACAATTTAAAATATAATGGGTGAAAATTTGATTAAGGATATCCAACTAACTCCTCAAATGAGACTATTGATGCATCAAGGAGATATCAATAAATAGGCCCTACCCATGTCTAACCTATATAAATAATTACTCATCTATCAAATAATATTTTTATTCACAATGTTTCTTATCTAATATATTCATTGGAAAAAAGATACAGATTTATCAATATTTACCCTAATATCAAATAAAATTCAATGTAATGATTCTATGTAAAAATATTAAATGTTTTAGGAAATAGTAATATCTATAATAAATGATATGGATATTTAGGAGAAATTTAATATTAAATGATTGTTGGAAAGTGAATATTTCTTGGGGATAAAAAAATTAATCAAGTAATTGAATGTAAATATTATCCCTTTCAAAATAAATCATAAAAATATAGAGGAAGGAAAATGATGGTATCAATACAATATATCTAATTCGGGAAATATGATAATTAGTTTCAAAGTTCTTAATGATCAAAAGATGGTATATGGATAAATATTTAATGTATACATAAAACCATTTTAGAATAATTAATAAATAATAAATTCATTATTGTTATATTGTATCACAATTTTATGACATCACATAATTTTTTATAACATAATAATTATAAAATTATTAATGTTGTTGGTTATACTAACCAAATCGGTAATGTTTTATTATTTTTTCATGAGTAAGGGAATATATTTAAAAATGACAATATAAACTATTCAAACCATTAAAACAATAATAATTCTCATATATCCTTAGTAAATATAGTCATATAATAATACAATATCAGTGGTGTTGAAAAACAAAATTTTTTGCTCATTATTGTGGTTTTTCATCATTCATTGATAAGTGATCACATTTCTCAATGGATGGAATGAATGATAGTATATGAAAAATTATAATTTAATAGTTTTATTTATGAACTATAAAACATATTTAATTAATAAATCCATAATTTATATCATCCATGAGAGGAGGTTATGAAAAAATAACATCATCTCTTGGTAGATGTGGTTGTTTTCACATACACCTAATCAATGTTATTATATTTTCTCAAGGGATTCAAAGGATTGAATATTATTGTAAAATTAACATAATAAAATTTATTTATATTAATTATAATAATTTCATTGTAATTATATTGTTAGTGAAGGTTGGAATATTAAAAATTTATAGGAAACACAAAGAAAAAGTGGATACACATGTTAGGTACTTGAATTTTATCTAGGAATTATATATTGAAATGAATATCTTATGCTTGATAAAATATACAAGAGTATATTTTATGTGGGAGAAGGATATGTTAGGATAAAATTATCATAGTTTAAAGGATTATTTATAAGGTAATATAATTCTTGAATTTGGGTATTATTAAGATTTTTAAAAGTGAGGGGTAGTGTATATATAGAATAAACCCTTATGTTTTCAATAATGTAATATTCTTGTTCATGGATAAATGAAAAAAATGGAAAAAAATAAGGGGATAAAGTGGGTATTTATAGATAAACTTCATAACGACTAATTTTAAAATTATATTTTTACATGTTTTTAGATTTTCCCTTTAAAAGATGACTTTATACTATTTTTACTATTTACTGAGGTTACTGGTTTTTAACCTTATTATTTTTTTAATGAACAAAATTTAAATAAAAATCATTAAATATATTTAGTATTATTATTTAAAATTTTTAAATCATTTTATCATATCAAATTTCTAATTTTTTTAAAATATAGTTTGAATATAATTAATCTTAATTGTATAATAATAATAGTTTACAAATATAATTTTTTCATAATTAATATTTTATGTTTTCAAAAAGTATCATTTATTTTAATTTTAATAACATACAGCAGTAGACTTCTTCAACATTTCTATTTTAATGTTGGTTCTTCAAGACTGATATTGAATGTCATCAGTGAGGGATTTTGACATTATTTATTTAGTAAATGATGTTAAAATCCTTCATTTAACATATTTTTAATATAAAAAAATTAAATGCTCACTTGGAATGAATTTTATTTATATTATTTAATAAAAATCCTAAAATGTAATAAAAAATATCAATTTTCATGTTCGTTTTTTATAACTGAACTGTACAAATATCTTTTCACGTCATTTTTTTGAAACCGAGGATAATTTTTTTTTCATGTCACCTTTTCAATTAACCAACATTAATAATGTATAAAACATATAATTAATTTAATAAAATTTTATTTTACTAGTATTGGAGAACAAATAGAGTTACAGATCCAAATTTATGGTCATCAGAAGATGAGATTCTATATTATTATAGTTAGAGATGACCAACATCCAACATCCATACATTTTTATCTATACGCCTGTTCTACCTCTAAAAACAGAAAAATAATATATTTGGAAATTAATTACATGATTTTTTACATTATTATCATCTTATTTAAGAAAAAAATTATATGAAAAGTAACTTTTAATTCCGGTTTTCCTGAAACCGATGTTAAAATATATCATAGCATAATTTTAATGCCCATTATTTCAGAAACCAACATTTTAAGTAATATATGTGTTTTAGGATTAAAATATAATGACCTCAATAATGTTAATATTAATTTTTTTGTTCCCCTATATATTATTTGAGTGGTTGTGGAGCTAAGATGGACTTACATATCAAAATTTATGGACATCATAAGATGATCTTCTCTATACGATTTATAAAGAAGTCTAACTTCCTACATACATAAATTTCGATCCATAACTATATTCATGCTCCACGACCAGTAAAATAGATGATCTATTAATGAATTAAAAGATATTTTACATTACTAACATCAGTGGTCTAAAAAAATGATATGAAAAATGAATTTTAAATTATGATATTGAAAAAAAAACTAATGTTAAGATCTAGTTTTTTAGACAAGTTATCATAAAACCAACGTGAAAATCTAGGTCTTATCTTAGGATATCGTAAAAAAGAAAAAAAAATTAATCACAGAAAAATTTCCATGATAGTAATCAATAAATGGATGTAACGATAAATGTCATATCCCACTAATGTGGAATTCCAATTTTTTTATATAATTCTATTCAAATATTAAATTACAACATAACATTTTAGTATTGTTTCTCCAATTATCATTCCTTTCATATTTTTTCAAGATCTATATATATTAATTTATAGAAAATTTATTTTAATCATTATCATTCCACTTACTCAAATCAATTGATCATTACTATCAATCCACTATTTCTTAATTCTGTGATCTCTTCATGATATTTGTTATTATTTTACGATGATTTAATTTTTAATTTTTGGGTTTTTAATGTGATATACCGGTTAATTATTCTGTTTTTATTATAATAAAGAATAATTTTTCTTATCTTGGTAAAATTAGAATACATCCTTTGGATTCTAAAATTCATTCTAAGATAATGTTTTTGTTTCCACATGAAATCCTTCCTCTGTAGAAAATTATATCAATTAAGACTTTTCCAACCATGAATATTATTTCAAAGATTTATGTTTTATTCTAGATTCCAAATGGATATTATTATTTGTCTTTTATTTATATTTTATTTCCCATTAATGGTGTGAACCAACATGAAGAATGTTTTCTGAAATACATATTTTCAAATCATTTTTTAAAAAACCGATTTCAAAGACCTATTTTTCATGTCTTTATTTTTGAAAAACATTATTTGAAACATATTTTTCACATCAAGTTTTAAAAATTAAACGTGCAGAACTAGCCATTTCAAATCATTTTTTGCAAAAAATGAAATGAAAATGGTTTTTTAAAATACATCATTTTATAAAAACCTAATATAATGATGTTATTTCATTTCCTTTGTTAAAAACCAATTTGAAATTCCTTAAAAATAAAATTTTAATGTAGTTTTAATTAACATTGTTAAAAAACATATTTACAAGGTTTCCATCAATGATGTCAACACAAGAACCAATGATAAAAATATTAAAAAACCAAAATAATATACACAATTTTTTTTCAAGTGATAAATAGAATAATTATAATTAAAATAAATGGTATGATCCCTTCAAGGAAATCCACAACTGAATCTCACCATGAAAATACTTTAGTCAACGTAAATACCAAAATTAATTGTAATTAAACTATAAATTTAATTTACTTTTATAAATATTAGCCCTATGATTTATAGTCTCAAATAATATTTTATAATGGATAATGTTAATCATTATTTACATATTTTTTGTTTAGGAGGGTTTTTTTTTCTTATATGTCATTCTTACATAATGATAAAATAAAATAAATTAAGATTTTTGAAAAAACCCAATATTATTCATCTAATAAAAAATTCATAGAAGAATATTAAAAAATAATACTATGTGTGTTTTGAAATAATGATTTAAAAAAATATGTTTAATATAAAAAATAAAAATACAAATATTTCTAAAATAATCATCTTAAATTAAATTTAACATATACAACAAATCAATTTTAATGGTAACTATGAGAAATAATAAAACATATTTGTTGTTTAGATTTTAAATGTATTAGTTTTATTTAAATATCATCTTAATTTTTAATAAAAATTTATTAATAGTATTCTTATAATACATATAGGTTCATTTATTTTGGGTGTATCATGTAATAAAATCTATCAAAAATATCATTAATTTTTTGATTTCTAGGATTTTAAGTAATTAATATATTATAATTAGCATTATATATGTTACCAAATACTCTGAATTCTTTTCAATTTACTCTTACTTATTATTCAGGTCATAGGGTCACCCTAAAAACATGATAATCATGCCATAATGTAGTTTGATTTTATAATTATGTGGTTAAATCCCTAGAAGAGTATTTTTATGTGGTGAAATAGAAAGAGAGATACCTATTATTATAGTGTTTAAAGAAATATTTGGAATTATTTTAAAGTAAAGTAAATTGGTAAATAACATGTAAAAATTTAATTATTACTTGAGTTATGTCAAGTGTATATCATTCAACTTGTTATTGTTTGTTGTTAATCTTGTTATCAGAGTTTAAGGAGACCCATTTGTTTAATTCTTTATTACTTTTATAATAAGTTGGAACATGGGAAGTGGGATCACACCCACTAAAACCCAAGGATTATAACCAAAATAATAAGGGTGTGTGGTCCTTGTTAAAATTTTTTCATCTATGCCTACTCTTTTATCTCAATCAATTCACACCACATCAACAAAATTGAGAATTATTCTCACTAATCAGCGATGGGAATTTTCTAGTTTTCAAGAGGGAGATTGTGCTTTCAACTACCGTGGGTTATCCCCAACCTCTCATGTTGTAACTATCTCCCTTGTACAATCATTATATTAATTATATTCATTATTATGATATATAACTTAAATATAGTTATTATTTTAATAAGGTGATAACCAAGAGGTGTATCCATTAGTTTTGAAAACATTGATTGGAGTAATTCCAAGTGTGGATATTTTGATTAAATCTTATTTGTTATATATTTTAACATATATCATACATGGTAAGGCATTTTAATGACTTTGGGAATCTGGATTTGTATTTTCCTACTCACCACTACTGGAAAAACTCAATGCGTGTGTATCTTTTTTTTTCTGATATAGGAAATGTAAATCTACCATATCTATCGGTAATAAATAATAGGATCTATATTAATATATGTATTTTTTTTATTTTCTGATTTTATATGTATAGTGAATTTATTTTACGGATATGTGTTGGGTGATTACACTAGTGTCATTATATCATTTATAGGAACATTATTATTTTGTTTATTTTTTCACAATACTTTGAGTTTATTAGGTTTACTTCAGAATAATCTTTAATATGTGTAAAATTTCAAGAAAATAATCATTTTAAATTTTTTAAAGTAACATAATTTATTATATAGTGAATAATTCCTCCAAAATTTTGAGTCATCCATTGAAATTTTTAGGCTTCCTATAATGGTCAGCAGAAACTTATAAATAATTCAAAAATTTAATCACTAGAATTTGATGTTCCCCTTTTGGGTGTGTGTTTTTTTATGGTTCTTAAATTGTGTTCAAAGAAATAAAATGATTTCATTGATATCAAAATATTAACTAATTTATAATGGAAAATTTTCATGAAAAATTTGAATACAGTCTCTAATCTTTGTGATGAAGGTGATGCAACATAGATGATTATATAAATAAGAAAATAATGTTCCCATATATTGTCATCATGGAAGAAGACAGGTTGTGTTCTTGAATTTGTAATAAATGTAGTGTGTTCATAACCTAAAATATTCAAAACATTATGGGAAAAATTTGTTTGAATATTTTATTGACTTATGATGTTTGGTGAGATGATCATAATGTCCCAAACATAGGCTTGATTTCTGAAGAAATGTTTTTACTATCAAAATTACATATTTTACATATGAAGTTTCTTTAAAAAATTTATAAATAGTATTTTAACAAATTGATAAGGAATATAAAAAAATGGTGAATGTGAAGATCGTTATATTGAGGTATAGTCTAGCAGACAGAGTTGATCAAAGAGAGTTAATCAAGATAATGTTATCTTATGATGGATGGAACCAAATGATAGTATAATAGAATTCAATTTTCCACCAACAAAAAATATCCTAAGACAAACAATATCATAATTTGTTTTGATGTTTTTATTACTGATTTAACATCACAATTCCAAAAAAAATGATTTAATAATTGAATTTAGAAGGAGAAACGTTTTGATCACATAAAGGAATATTACTAATTGATTTATCATTCTTAATGTAACCAAAATAATGATTCAATAATGGTTTCATTATCCAATATTGTGAATATATTATGAGATTGTTTTGGATTTGTACCATGTTTATGCAATAATGTTTTTTGAAATACATTGGATGTATTTTATCAAAAAAATTGTCTTTAAAATGGTCATGTCATAAATTTTAAAAACCATCCCCTAGTAGGCCAGAATTGGTGGGTACATTCTTAAATTGGAATTAGATGAAAGGAATTTAATCCAAAAGGACTCAATAATCTAGAAATATTGGTAAAATAGATATATTATTTAAATTAACATTACAATTAAAAACAAAAAATATACAATTTGTTTTTAATGGGAAATAACCTCATCTTATCCCTGTTAATCAATCATAAAACACTTCTTGGTATCCGAAGGAAAATAAAATATAAGAATGGGGTGTGCTCAAATAATCAATAAGTATTTCCATATAGTGGAATAAATTAGTAATAAATAATTATAATAATTATGGGATGGTAAATAACTGAAACACATTCTTTTTTACTAATTAATTGATTTTAATATAGTAGGAACAAATAACAATCAAATAAATGTGTTTAAAAAATAACTTGAGATTTAATCATAACTATATATATTTTAATAAATTTAATAATTATATCGTACATCAATAAATAATTTAACAATTAGGGAATACATAATGATGGGCATGAAAACCATATGGTCCAGGACTCATTCTAACTCATCATATATAAATTGACATGTTCTCTCGAAACATTGATTCTTGATAGTCTTATGAGACATACCGATGCATCGAGGGATTATAGAGGGATCGTTTCATTACAAAAAATGCATAATCCCTTCCCCACATGAAATGGGTAAAAAATAATCAAAATTATCATTATTATTGATAAACTAACATACTAAATATGATAAAAATTACTCAAATAAATATCTATAATCTTAAATCATTCATAGTAATATGGTGAATGGTTTTAAAATTGTACATCCATGGTGCAACCAATCATAATATATATAACGAAAAAATTAGGATTGTATAAATACAATATATAACTAGTGGAATAAAATTAAAATAGCGGCTTCATGTCTTTTATGAATATAAATACCACAAAATTTTCATTAATATACATTCTTAAATAAAATTTCCTTTTCACTCTGAAAATATTTTTGAATTTAAAAATTCCAAATATATTTTGAAAAATGGTCATTGAAAATAACTGATGAATCTTATAAATTAATCATTAAAACAATGTGTTTTGATGATGGTGGTACATTCCATACATATCATACACAGTAAAAAAATTACCTTCTCATTTTTGGAAAAATCTACAAGCTTTTGTTTAGAAAATGACATGAAGTTTCATTTCTAAAAAATTTAAAATTTAAAAATGGATAACATTTTAGTTATTAAATCATTTTGAAAATTTTATTGGTATTTTTGAATTTTTTTTAGAAAACATGGTTTTTGAATTAGAAGGATTTTTGACCAAAGACATAAATAAAGACGAGTTGTCTTTAAAATATATCCAAATAATTTTTAAGTTACACAGTGAGAAAAATGGTAATATTAACTAATATTTTTATAAAAAGTATATTATAAAGAAAATTCTTGAGTTATTTGATTTATATAACATAAAATTTCACCATTGAAAATTTAATCATGAATAATTCTGATAAAATATGAGATTGTAAAATAAATTGTTACCTCTATAGATACCTTTAAATTGTAATCAAAATGATAGAAATAAATTCAAAATAAATATTTACTACCAATGATATACTGTTATTCATGAAATAAAATATCTAATGGGTAATATATACTTCACAGAAAAGAACTAAGGTGTGAATATGGCATACGTCGTGTGGAAGTAAAAGAGATATGAGAATCCTTTACCTTAGGTCTAACTTCCATTGTACATGTTCAAACCACCTAAATAATAAATATAGGTTTATTATACATATATTAAGAGATCATAATCAAACATATCTTCTAATATATTATTTAATTATAGTATTCTATCACCCTATTAGTAAAAATTCGTTGTTCAAATCGATATTTCTTTTGATAAGTGACTTATGCATCATGTATATTTGGGTTTGCTGATTTCAACTCCTTTTCCATGATTATGGTTACATAATATACATAACGTGAAATATTATATAAATCAAATAAATATAAATTAATTATTTTTTCATTGTAGTCTATGAAATATAGGGTTCAAAATGTATTACACCGTTCATGAATGCGGTAGGTCATACATACTTATAGACATTACATCCATTTTTTATTCAAATATTGAAAAAGGGAAATAAATATTAATTTAACATTGTAGAATAATATTTATTTCATATTTATATTTTTTATTATTAAAATAAATTCTTATTACAATACGCATAAAATTATAATGAAAAAAAACACATTGTTACATGGAGGTTATTGTTGACACTTATGTACGAGTGACATTATTTTGTAATAGATTCCAAGTTAAGAAGCTAGATTTAAAAATATATTTCTAAAAGTTTATTTAGTTCATAAATATCCGATATATTAATTACATTTAACCATAATACCATTAATTTAATGTGTAATATTAAAAACTAATCACATCACTTCACAAGGCGATACTCATTTGTACAGAAGAGAGACACTTTAAGATCCCTCGCAGAATGAAATGTAAGAATGTATTTGTGACATCATAGTCCCATAAGGATGATCATCCCATATATAGAAAATTTTCATAAATATAGTATTAATTTGTTTAATAAATATTTTTATATAGACATTATTGTTGGCTATAGAAAATTAATTATATTAGTGCTTGAGGCGGTAGTCCGCAGTACACATGATCGATTGTTTTGCTTCCCATTTGATGGAATTGTAGATGGATATAGATTAGTATATTAATATAATATTATGTAACTCAATATGGGATGAAGGTTATATTATATTATCACACATTAAGTTGATTTCATGGGGTGTAAGAACAAATTAAACAAATATGGATGTATAATAGTTTTACCATTTATTTTGAGAGCCTCCATAGGTTTACATGTCATGACAGCATAGGATGGTTTAATAATAAAAATTAGAACACTATGATGTTTTAATTAAATTAAAGAATATATTTTATTAGGACATATCTGAACCAAATTTCATGGATGTGTGTGGGGGGGGGGGGAGTGTGTGGTCTTCTATACTGAGGTATAAGATAGAAAGATATCTTTCAAAATATAAAAGTGATATCAAATTTTTTTTCATTCCACTAGAGTCCAAAAATTTTCATTCTATAACCTCATAGGTGATAAGATCTAAATATTTATGTCTAATTGGTTTTGGATATTTTTAGTTCAGTTTTTACCCTTTGCACTTAGTTTAACACCCCTAGTACACAAAATTTTACCATCCGTATGGGAATTATTTTTTACTAGTTTTGATATTCATTAAGGTAATATCTACTAGTATTATTAATAATATGTGATATATTTTTACATATTCAATACACATATGTGGCAGAATGAAATTTTAAACTAAACCCTTCGATGACACGAAAAAATTGATTTTTTATAGAAAAATTCTAATATGTATAGAGAATTTTTATTTTGAAATTTAACATAATCATTATCTAATTAAAATAAATTAGTTAAATTATTATTATATTTTTTTTTAATTTTATATTAAAAAGTTTTTAAGTATATTTCAACATTTAAGATAATTTAATAAAAAATACACTTTTTCTATGAGAATCAATATTTTTCAACAGTCATCATATAATAGGTCATTCAAGAAAATTCACAAAACGATAATAAATGATATTTTTTAAAATTTTATTTCAAAAAATATGTGCCTTTTTTAAAATAAATATTCTAAAATTGGAAAAATTTATTTCAAATTTTTTATGCAATGTGAGACTAAACTGAATTTTTGAAAAATTCTGTTTCTTAGAAAAAAAATTTATTCCATTCTAATGGTTATTGTTTTATTAAAAAAATAGATAATGACTACATTTTTTATATGTTTATAAATGATATAATTTTAATAATTTATTTATTCTTATTCATACCCACCAACATAACAGTAATGTTTTAATGGTTCTGTTTTAAAAATAAAATTTTAATAAAGTATAGCATTTTATTTAAACCTAATGTTTCATGAATCATAAGATATCAAAGAAGTTAAATTTTTCAATAAAAAATATATCAAAAAAATATTAGTGTATTCTGTTCTCTACTAATATTGGTATTGAGTTCCATATATGATATCAAATATAATTTTCCTTTTTTAAAATATATGTGAGTTATATTCTACCCACTAAAATAAATTTTTTCATTGAAAGTTAATCTTTATCTTGAAAACTAATGGATTTGAGTTTGGAAATAACGTTTTTGTAATACCATATCATTAGAAAGGGTTAATAAAACATCTTATTTATAAGAGATAAAAGGAAATAAATAATCATCTAGAATAACACATAACCAGTTTCTCGTTATCTGGAAATTGGTGGTTAGTGAAGACATAGACATGAAAAAAAAGAAAAAATAATTATAAGAGTTATTGTGGTCATTGATCAAAATAAATTTAATTACCAATGGAAATTTAAGTACCCATAACCCATCAATATTTTAATATTTAGAATACCATTTGATTCATCAAATATGAGGGTAATATTAAAAAAATTAAATATACTTTTGCTAATGTTCGAGAATTATTTTACTATTTATGAATATAAAGAAATATTATTACTTGATATATTTCTATTTAATATGCTCATGTGTATACTCTAGTTGTGTGTCAATGAATTTCAAATTTATCTCTTACTCTATTTAATTAATATCTAAAAATATAGTTTTTTTATTCCTCGAGCATCGACATTAACTTTTAATGTATCATAAGACCTATAAAATAATGTCATTTAATTCCTCTTTTCTTCACCAATACCAAAATAATTATAAGTTGTCATCAAAGATAATAAATTAATCATTTAACCCAAATATTAACACCCCATGTTTATCTTAAACTATTTCATAAATATTTAACCTTAAGGCTCTTCTAATTTTTTTGGTTAAAATCCACGTCCAAAAAGTTGGAATGAAGGTCACCAATCATCATTATATTCTTAGATCAATATAATGTGGCTCTTAATGTCACATTAAAAATATATGAATACCATGATCTCAAAAAAAACCATAATGAAAACATGCATGGTCCCAAAAACACTAACCTTTTTTAATAAATTCCGTAAATCCAAATAGGTAGTAAATAACAACAATGATAACATAAACCATGAAATCATTGACCAATTTCATGGTCATATTTTCAATCCTTTAAACATATCTTTAAAAAAATTTATATCAATAACGGAAACATGTTGAGGGATATTTTCCCAAGATATAATTCTTTCCAAAAATATAAACTTTCTAATAAATAAATTTTCTTGGTCATTAATTCAATATTAAATAATCTAAAAAATCCTTAAGAAAACTATTGTAGTAAAGTCTACATGAATTTCATGATTCTTATAACCATAATATTATTAATAAATTACACCTATAACAGTCTTATTTATTCTAAACTCTATAACATTAATCATTCAACTTCATCTATAACAATACCATATGCTTGACCATGACCCCTTATCTTATTCTATGGAATATTCCATTTATTCTAGAAGAATTTAATTTTATAGTGACCTATATCATTGTAATTGATGCATCAACCATTTACAATTTCTTTCTTTCCCTTTTAAACATGATAATTGCATAAATATTATTTATACTTTTAGAAAACATTCATTCCTATCAATAAAGTACGAGGGTGATTCCATCCAAAATTATCCCTTGTTCAAAAATCATTCTTTACCTTCATCACCTTTTCTATATTTTGATCTATTATCCTATTCATCTCTTGTATTCCTTCATATTAATAATACATTGAGAATTATTTCAATCTATTTATACCTCAAGTACTATATCTTTTTATGATGATAATGTTTAGAGGACTCATTCCCTTTAATAAAATTTTATTAATCATAAAAAATAAATGGTCAATATTTCTCATTTGATTACATACATAGTCTATATTAATAAATGATTCCAATGTAATGTTTTTCTTCAATCTTAAAAATATTAAATCAAACTTATGTCATATACCTATGACGTTTCTTGACATATTCACTCTTCTTCATGATTTAAATCCTTTTCGAAGAAGTGTATTTTAAATTCCTTCAATTAAATGTTTTTTTTATTTCTTCATTATACTTATTGTCATTGACCACCATTGAACCACATATCCTAAGAGATGACAAATTTCAATGAATATTTTTTCCATTTAATTTACGTACATATAATTCAATATTTTCTCAAAAGATTAAATCCATTTCTCAGATATAAATGTATTTACAGTCCCATTAAATGATGGAGGTTTTCAATATGTAATGTGGTTTAACGTTTTGAGACTATTTATTAGATTACCAAGATCATCTATATAAGAAATTTCATTTCTCATAACGTGAGTCAGCTTCCCCAGAATGGTTTTAATATGGCCTGATTTAGCTATTTTAATAGCTATATCTTCATTATATTCCCCATGATGGGAATATGTACATGGGGTACATGATGTGATATAGTTTAAAATACAAATATTATTCACCACTTCTGAACAATGTCTTCACTTTATTAATTGATAACATTATGAAATATAATGTTTAATCCAAAAATTAGGAAACCATCTACCCTAAATGAATATATTTATAAGGGCCTAATCTCATAGTCCTAATAATTGTATTTAAATAGTTTTTAAATCACTAATGTATTTCCAAACCCTTATTAATTGTATATTAATAAATTGTAAATTAACTCAAATATATCCCTTTGTATTTTCAAACTAGTAGTGTAGTAAGGATGATTTTATTGAACCGTGTAATTATCAATTCAAGATCCATGATACTTTCTCATGTTTATTACCTATTGGTACATTTCTTCAAGAACCATATCCACATGTAATATCCATATAGGGATGTATTTCTAGGGAAAACCCACCTAATTCATTCCTCACAAAAACATTAGGGTTTATTTCATTAATATTATTCAGTTTCTATGATATGGTTTTGTTCCCTAATCTATGTTTTCCTAAATATTGTTTACATTTTTCGATTATACATCCTTTGATATAAACTATAAATAACCTGAACCTAATATACCAGAGTAAGTGGTTATTTTATTACATTAGAGTAAGATATAGTGAATTTTATCCTAAATGTTTAAATAGATTAGTAGTCTTGGTAAAATAAATACATTCTTAAAATTTCACATTATAGTTGAAAACATAAAGTAAATAAAGTGTATTCATTTAGCACACCATATTTTCCCTTAGTATTTCCCTTCATATCAATTCTAAATCCCTTCCTTAAATACTATGGAAATTAAAACATAAGAAATGGGTGAGATAAAATGATCATTAAGTTTATAAATTCAAATCATTCTATCATGAATAAATAATAATGATTAATATGTCTCGATAAATGACTTAAACATATTCCATTTAAAAAATAACTATACTATAATATGGAAGAAAAGAATGATCATAAAATAATGTAATATAAATAATCACATGATCTTGAAACATCGCAATGGATATTATAACTTATAATATAATAACATGGAAAATAAATAAGTGATCTATTAATGAGGTTATTCCAAATTATGGACATCATAACCATACCATTAATTCCTTATTCTATGATATCATACATAAATGTGTAAGGATTTACCCAAACCCCCAATGTAGTTTTTCTCACGAATCCTACCAATAAATCAAGGGGCTATAGTGTTCCCTATACATCACATACTAAGTATAATTATTTATAAAAATGAAATTAGTGATTCAGAAGATACACAAACATATAATTTGAAAAACTAAAAAATAAAATCATAACAATTACTCAATCTATATATATAATATTAATCAAATTTGAGAAATACGGAGAATGGTAATAAAATTTTACATCATCAATAAAACTAAAAAGAAAATATATAAAAAAATAATATGGTTTATATTAATAAATAATATCCATGATGGATCATATATAAAATAATGGGATGATGTCATTGATGAATAGAAATACCGTAAAACCCTTTTACAACCATTCTTGAAGAAAATATCATGTTCAATTTGAAAAAAATGTGAAACTAAAATTTATATAAAAATATTGTAAAAAAATATCCCATAAAATATCCTTTGATATTTATAAAGAATGACCTAAAACCTTGATTGGTCATGATGGAATGAAATTATATATATGTCTTAAATGGTTACACAAATATTCCAATCACATTTTCAATAAAATAAAATTGGACTTTGATTGGTACAAACCCAGAATATTCATTTCAAAAAATTTGGTAAAAAGTAAGACATGGGTAAAATATTCCTTAATAAATAAATTATAGAACATTTAATTTATATCTAATACTATTTTTGAAGACATATTTTCCAAATAGAAATATTTTTCAACCAAAAATAAATATGAAGTTGTATTCTATTAAAAAGATCAAGTTGTGATGCATTAGAATGCTAATGATTAGTTTTTGAGGATGAATGTAAGTATAATGTCTTTCATATGAAAATTTGATTCATCAAACAGACTATATTTGATAGAAAAATTTAAAAGATTAAGGAGAGGTTAAATATAAATACATTCAAAAAAATGATAAATATGGAGATCATATAGTGAATATGCTTTTGAAGTAAGTCATTAGATAGAATAATTACTGCGATTTTACTACATAAAAGTTTCAAAATGACCATACTAATGTTTCGGTATATAGTTAGAGGAAACATATGAACATAATCAAACAAAATTTCTCTAGTATTTCCTATAGTGGCATCAAAAAGATGTTTTCAAACTATTATGTACCTAATAGAAGAATCCAAGTGATTTAATTTGACCAAATGTTATAAAGGCATCAGGGAGGGTGTTAAAATGTCATCATATTATGTTATATTATTTCATCATATATAAAATTGTTTACAAAGAAAGTATAAAATATTTTATAAGTTTATCTCTTGGATATTGTGTTGAGTATCTTTTCCGTAAATATATTTTTAATGAATAATAAAAACATATTAAACATAATAATAAGCAAAGAAATAAAAACAAGATGGTTCTAATTAGATCGATATATTGATTGTATTAGATAGAAAAATATAGAAAGATATCCAAGAGTACATCAGACATAATATTAAAATTTTTATGATGTTTTAATGATGTTACACATGATGAAGAGTTCTAAGTAATTTATATAGTGTTTATAAATGTTAAAAAATTTGATGGTATTGATATGGATGTTAAATTTTTCATTAATTAGGGTGGAGAAATATTGATTATAAACATGATTTTATGAATATTGAAGATCAAAATTTACATTGAGATCTATGAAAGATTCATATAAATATTTTTTAACTCCTATTAATTAGTATGTTTGAGTTTGGTCAAATGATGAAATAATAATGTGGGAGATTAATATTTAGATATGGTAATTCCAAATATGAGAATGCAATTCTCGCTATGTTTTTTAGTATACCATATACATATAAATGGTAGAAGATACAATGAACAATCCATTGTTTATCGAGTTATATATGAGTGTTGTTGTGGGTATGGTTATTAATGATGAACATAAGTTTCATACTGATGTGTTGACTATAAAAAATGGTTGATGTTTTGATCTGTGTTTATGTTTTGTATGAAGAGGAATTGAACATATAAGGGGATGCCAGATGAAGAAATATCAAAAGACAAATTCACCAAGAACTAAGAATAGGAAGGTTGACGTGATTAAATGGGTAGTTACAAGAAACCAGAGTAATATAAGCATCAGATGATGTAGAAGCACTAGATGAAAAAGTACCATAAAAGTTTGAATAATGTATTAGAAAAACCAATATTGTATGAACATGCATCTAATGGAAATGATTTTTTAGATTGATCAATTAGTCTAGTTCTATAAGAATAGAAAAAAAAGAATGTTTTGTTTTGTTTGTTTGGAAAATTTAGTGTTTTATTCTTTCTACTATGGAAGTAAAATTGGTGAGAGAAGAATAAAGCAGCACTACAACATCCAAAATAATTCACATAGATGGAGAACAATGTTTTACAGAGTATATAAATAATAATTTGGAGACTATCGTCATATTCAGTATAATTATCCAATGTGGAGAAGAATTTTGTATTTTAAATTCACATTTCAATGGATTCATTATTTTCTCCATATCCCCACTCATAAAGTGTAGGGAACTAAGCTTGGTCTCGGGATTGTTTTCAAGACAAAAAATTGAAAACATGTGTTTCATTCTAGTGTATAATTCATGGACTCATTATCAATATTCATAGAAAGGACTAACTAATAATATTGATGTGCAACCATGTAAATATATCATGGGACGTCCATCACATTATTTCATATAGTTTTATACATTAAAAAATAGAATATATGAATAAATATACAGACAACTCTATGAGTTAAATGGTTAAAAGCTATCGATTAGTTAATAAGTCCCCAACACCAATTAACCCCCCAACCGCTACATAGTGTTTAAAAATTTTCTCCAAACAAGTTTCATCATAGGGTTATTCAACCTCCATTTTATTCTATAAAGTATAAGTTATTCTTCTATTATGTTATCAGTTTATTTTTTATATTAATAAAGGATAATTTTTTTGGAGAGGATTCTATTATCACAAAGTATAATTCCATTTCTACCTTGACCATGATCAACAAGAAAATGAATGAGAAAAAGAAATTTAATAAGTTATCCATTTTATGGAAAGCTAAAGAAGTAAATTTAGTATCTCCATTCCTAAAAAAAATAAGATATATCTATCATAGAAATTGATGAATAATTAGTTTATGTTTCCACTACGAAGAAGAACCACATTTATACCTTATGTATTTAGATATCAAGTTATCACGATGTCTGTGAATGTTACCATATAAATTTCCCTCAATTAATATAACCTAGAATATATCATGATGTAGATGTATCTATAATTTATCAAGATATATATGTTATTATATTGAAATATATTATGTATACAATTACGAGAGAAATAGTCACCCTTTTGTGGAGTCTTTAAGAGTTTATCAAAAGAGATCCCTGAGTGGGATGAAGAGTAAAATAACATGGAGAAAATAGTTTAAGAAAATCTTAAATAATTTATAATTCCCTCCAAATAGGTTGTATAAATTCAAAAATTAACTTTGTAAATTTAAATAAGTTCCTTAAAATATTAAAATAATTAAATGAATGATGTTTAATAGAAATATCGAATCATGAAGACTTATGAAGGGGAGATCAACATACTTTATAAGAAGGTTAAAAATATTATCAATGTCAAGGATTTAAAATTAGAATAAAAAATACAATAAAATCAAATAATTGGACTATTTATTATAGAAAAAATTTATATTGTGTGATGATGAAATTTAAAAAATTATGAAGGATTGTAAAGAGAAGATGATTATGATTGAATATCATAAAAAACATCAATATGTGATGTCTAGAAAAGTATTTCAATTTAATAATGTAATGTATCATATTTTCCATGTTTTATTTTTTAAATATTATATGGAATTATTATGAGACCATGAGGAGAGACGGTGCATCATTCTGAGGCCCGATGATCTCATAATGGTGGTTTGAACTTTTTTTTAAGTTTAGTGATTTGTCATATATGCGTGGTTGTGGAAGTTTCCAAATGGATGCCCGAATTAATAATATGAGGTCACTGTTACTTCCGGGATGATGACTTTACCAAAGAAAGAGTCTAACATCGACCAGTTCAGGTTGAGTGAAAAAGTTAATTTTTGAACATTTTTAGGAAAATAAAATAAAATATATTTGCAAAGTCTATTTTATATTATTTGTAATCATCCGCGGCAGCACAGCGATGGGGAAGCTTTTTCATTAATTAATACCCTGACATAATCACTCTAAAACATCAATGCTGACTCATTAATACGACAACATGATGGAATTTTGAAATATGTTTCCCCCTTATAATGGGTTAATCGTATGTTTTTCGTTGGTAATGGTTGAGAGAAAACTCTGGTGGAATCATTGTACCTTGGAGAGAACTCTCAGCGAAGATCGATGATAAATCAATGTCGTGAATCACTACGGCAACAATGTTGATGGATCTCTCGAAGATGGCAGCATTACCCATTCTTCAGTGATTGATCACTCCTTGAGGTAGGGGTTGTTATTTCAATTCTCCCTTCCCCATTTTGGAATTTAAACAATAAACGTGGATCAAACATGAACAAGTTGATCTGAGGATTCATGCGTTCTTGCAAGAGAGTTTCATTGGGTTGATCTCGAGAAATTAATCCATGTTAAATTATTGTTTGATTCTGCTCCATTTGATCCTACTAACAAGAGCGGATCATCGTCTTGATGAATGGCTATGGTGGTTCATTCCTTGATTTTCTATTGGGTTTCTTTCCCCTTTCTTTTCTCAGGCATTCTTCGCATTCTTCGTGGGGAGACAAACAACGGATAATTGTGCACACATTTTGCAACACAACTATCCCAAACTAGAGATCCGACATCAGAATGACCCTAAGGAGGTGTGATGCCCATGGAAGACGATGAATTGGCTATGATCTGGAGAAACCATTCTTTGAGTGTTCTTTGCGTGGAAGGATCAAAACAGGTTTTTAGTGCCGATTAGAGACCCGAAAACAACGGAGACGACTTAGGGACATTGGGGAGACGTAGAATATAGAGATTCTGGGTGATCGGACCGTCATAATGAAGATCTAAGAATCATGGGAGGTGCACCGGTGAGAAGTGTTGATTCATGAAAATTCTGGAATACACAGTGTGTACTTCCGAGGAACACACTCTGTAGTACTGGCGGTGGTGGATAGGGTTTCGGGGGGCAGATAGGTATCACATGGCATGTGACCCTCATCACACGACATGTTGGACATTCTCCGAAGCTCAGAGAGTATCTTAGGTTATACACAAACATGGGGAGAATGACATGACTTTGCGAAATGACGTGTACTCACTATGCAGCATGGCAGAGGAAGCTACGTGGGACTCGGCATGTATCTCGAGTGATTCACAAACACGAGATAGGGTACACGGCCGTGTACTCCCCCACACGGCCAGGCGAGGATAGTGGCGAAAGTCCCCCTGTGTACCTGTTACATGGGTTGGTGTACATGGGATGAGATAGTGTACATGCACATGGCCAGCGTACATGGGGCGGACCCCAGATACATAGACACGATGTGATATCTTTTACACGCCATGTAGTTTCATTTTTCATGACCAGACTTGCAACACAAGACATTGTACACGGGAAGTACCCAGGGTCAGAGGACACGATGTCTGACCTTTCTACACGTAGTGTATATTTACGTACATGGATTGATATTTTTGTCCACTGTATCTTGGACATGATTCATCTATGTTTGTGTCAACTTTTCACGTTCCCCTGAAGGTTAGGTATCATTTCATTCTGCAGGAGTATGATCCCTCCACCAGGACATTTTGTGATAGAGTTAGGCATACCTCTGAGAGGCCTGGAGCAAGATCCTCTATCCATTCATAGCCCTAGTTATAGTTAGAAATCGATGTGACCAACTCTACTAGGCGTTGATCCTCTACCTAGTAGGTGAATCCAAAAGATTTTCAGTACCCTCCAAGGCCCCGGTAGTGATCCTCATCTGTGTATCATGACCATTCCCACTCAAGAGTCAGTTCTCCCGTAATGAGTGTATCTATCTATGGTGATCTTTCCAATCAGGAGTGTGTTCTCTTGTAATGTGTGTATGTATCTCTCATGAATTTTCATAAAGAAGAGTACTTCTTAGACAAACATCATCAGAGCTACCAGACTCATGGAGTGAGTTCTCCTGGAATGGGTGCTTCATGGGATCTTCAGACTGAATTCCCAGTGGGTGTATGAGGTTTTGTGACTTGTCTCTAAACTACGGGTCTGAGTTTTGAGTATATATGGATTGTGTTCTCCTATTATATATTTAGTAGAAATATAATTTTTAGATCTGACTATGCCTTTCTTTTGTTTATTGAATTGTGGTTTTCAGGGTCCTCTAGTGAGTATAGTTATACTCACCCCAACATGGGGTTTTCCTGCATGTGTCATATCTTTTTTCCAATCAGCAGCCTTTTGATAGAGTCCAGAGAAGACTTGGAAAGGATGGAGCTTTCTGAGTTCCTCAAAGGTTGAGGTGTTCCTACCGCTAAGGGCAGCAGTCCCAATACCTCTTTGTGTTACAAGTTGGACTCTGTAGTTTTCAGTCTCTGGTTTTGGTGGTTTTGTATTATAGCCCAGTTTACTTTTACCAAGTTACATTCCATCGCACTCTGTTGGTTTGGTTTAGTTGTATAAACGCATTTTGTTGCTTAGTGGTTTTTACATTTCAGAATTTTTGGGCTTGGAGATGTGTGTGTGTGCACATGTTCTTAGGAAATTCATCCCATGTTAATAATATGCCTACTCAGTTCTAGTCATGAGCCCCTATCTGATTGGAGGCAGGCTTGGGGAGTCGCGGTGTATGACACATTGGGACGGGTCCTGATAGTGTGGTATTAGAGGTGGTCGGTTCTACCATAGGACCAAGAGTTTGTGAGATTGGTTTGGGGCAACAATGTTATGTGTTTTGAGCTCTACATTCAAGCTAGAGACTCTAGTATTGGTGTTGGCAACTGACGATCCATACACCAGGAGTCTAATAACCTTCTATTCAACTCAGTATATGAAAACACTAGTTGCGGGAATATAAAAGTATGGTGCACGCATAATATGTGAAGGGGTTGTGTTTTCCAAATCCTTTGTGTCAACTATCCTGATATACTCATTCACCAAAGTACATCGTGTTTCTTTATAGTATTCCTCCGCAACACATACCTACTAGGATTCCACAGAACGATCACAAGGGTTACCCCCTTAGTGACGAGGCTTAGATAATTGGACCAGTTCCCCCGGTGTTGCCTCCATGTGGTGCACCTTCTACATCGCCACTAGTTGAGCAGCCTGTGGTACATGTAGTACTGACTGACGAGGGGTGTAGGCTGAGCATGATCCATGAGTTCTTGAGACAGATACCCCTCATATTCCAAGGCGAGCCTGACCCTCAGGTGGCCGAGGACTGGCATGAGGTGGTGACTATGGTTTTCCGTCTAGTGAGGACACCAGCAAACAAGATGGTGGTCCAAAGAGAGAGACCTCTTCGGGGTTCGGTAGGATGATGGTGGAGTCTAACCACACAGACTCACGAAGAAGAGAATCTTTCGTGGATGGAGTTTGATATACCCTTTAGGGAAGAGTTTTCTCTAGTTAAAATAATAGAAGTATGCATCCAAGAGCTTCTTCAGCTCCAGCAGGGCAGTATGACTGTAGATGACTATTTATCGAGGTTCACCAACCTCGCTAGATACATGATGGATATGACCAGTGATCAGTATATCAGAGATCGGAACATCGTGTGAGGTCTATGATGGGACATCCGAGCTAGTGTGGTTCCCTTATGCAAGTCAACATATTCTTGAGTGCTCAAGTGGACCTTGGTGATTGAGAGCTTCTTGGAAGAGCATAGATAGCTGAAGACAGTCAGCAGCAGGTAGACAGGACTGGAGACCTCGGTAGTGGGGAGACGATATCGGACATAAGGATCAGGACATGCGAGACGTCATAGGAGGACCCAAGATAAAGAGTCGACAGTCTAGGTCGATTAGGGTAGATCCACTCATCCTTGGTATAATCGATGCTAGTCATGCGATGGAAGGGCACATATCGATAGGGATTGTACGACCCATTGAGCAGTTGATAGTGAAGTGTTGGATGAACCACTAAGGTAGAGTCATAGAGTGGATTAGAGAGACCCTCCAAGCGGTGGACGTGGCAGAAGAGCAGGGAGAGCTGCAGGTGGTGGCAGATGCTTCGACTTACTTCCACCACCACCCCCAAGAGGTCCGCACCAGTCTCAGGGAGCTGGGTATAGGGGCGGGGACAACTACATGAGGTCAAAGCGTTCGACCCAGGGGCTCCAGTAATGATATGAGGTATGATCTGGGTCTTCTCTACCTTATCTTACATACTTATAGACATAGGTGCTAGTCATTCCTTCATCTCCACATGTCTTGTGCCAAACCTGGAGATTCTGGTAGAGTCATTGACTTGATCCTTATGCTTGGAGACACCTATGGGAGGATACTCAATGATCACGCACCATTGTTAGTATTGTGATCTTATCATTGGAGGAGAGATTATTTGTTGGAACCTCTTAGTGTTAGTTTTGAGGCCTTAGGACATCATTCTCTGTATGGATTAGTTCTCTTCAGTCCATACCTAGATTGTCTATTTTAGGTGAAGAGTGGGGTGTGTCCGTAGTGATGGGATGAGGTTTTCTTTTTTCTGAGAAAAGGAGTCCACAATATCACAGAAAGAGCTCAGGTATAGGAGGGGGTAGTCGGTCACTCATGAGTTGGATAGCCCTACCCTATGAGCAGTCGATGTGATGAGCTCCCATTTCCCAGCAGTAGTGGAAAAGTATGAGGACATAGTTCCCAAATAAGTTCATAGACTACCTCCCCACCGGAAAATCGACTTCTGCATTGACTTACACCACGGGAGGACAGCAATTTCTTCATCAGCATATCAGATGGATCTCGTAGAGCCTCATGATCTAAGGGTCATATCAGAGGATTTTCAGAGCAATGGTTTCATGTGACCTAGAATTTCACCCTGAGTAGCACCTATCTTCTTTTCCAAGAAGGCAGACGAGAGTTTGAGCTTGTGCCTGTATTACCTATGCCTACATCTGGTAATGGTGAGGAAAAAGTATCCACTGCTGAGAATTGATGACCTCTTCGATCATCTATGAGGGGCATAGTGGTTCTCGAAGGTTGACCTTCAATCAGGTTATCACAAGTTATGAGTACGAGGAGAGAATATACCGAAGATGGCTTTCATATGCCTCTGTGATCATTATGATTACTTGGTGATGCCATTCAGTATGGAGAATTCCCCCACAGTGTTCATGGGACTGATGAACAATATCTTTCATCTATACAGGGACCGGTTTTTAGTGGTCTTCATCAACTACATCCTTGTGTACTCGGCGTCAGAGGAGGAACATGCGAGACACCTGAAAATGGTTCTAGATTTACTCTGAGAGCACCATGTTTATGGGAAGCTCTCAAAGATCCAATTCTGGATTCAAAAGGTCCACATTCTGGGACATGTTATCTTAGTATATGGTGTAGCTATGGACCCATCCATGGTGAAGGCAGTGTTGGCATGGGAGCCACCTCGGAGGGTGAAGGAGGTGCGATGCTCCCTTGGGTTGGCATGATGTTACAGGAGATTCATTCTGGATTTATCAAGGATATCAACACCAATGATGGCCTTTACCAATTAGGGTAAACCCTTAATATGGATAGAGATGTGCCACCAAGCTTTCGGGTAGTTGAGAGAGAGTTTTACGAGCACCCCAATCATGAGATTACCAGAGGAGGGTGTCGAGTACATAGTTTTCTATGATGCATCATCGACTGGACTTTTCTGTTTCCTAATGTAGAGACAGGAAGTGATTTCTTATGGTTTGTGCCATCTTTGGACACATGATAAGAACTATGTGACCCATGGTCTCGAGTTGGAAGCAGTAGTCTTTGCATTTTATATGGGGCGACACTACCTTATGGGCGAGCAGTTCACCATCTAATATAACCAGAATATCCTCAAGAACATATTTTCGTAGAAAGATCTGAATCTCAGACAAAGGCGTTGGAAAGATTTCCTCTAGGATTATTATTTGGAGATCATCTATACTCTTGTGAAGGGAAATAAGGTGGTGGATGCTCTAAGTAGAAGTTCGAGCTCGCAACAGTTGAGTGAGGCAACAGAGTAGTTATCCATGTTGTAGTTACCCTCCATGCATGGAGAGAATACAACATACCTACTGTCGATGGTTGTCACCCCTCTACTCTTACAATGAGTTAGGGAGTCGCAGCTTGGGGATGTTGAGTATGAGGCTTTACATTCTCAATTATCCATAGGAAATGCTCCCGATGGATATTCGGAATGTGGGGAGAACATACTTCTTTTTAGAGGACACAATATTATACCAGTTGCGTTGAAAGAAGAGGTACTGAGGGAGTTTCATACATCCCCCTTGGTGGTACATCGTGGAGTGACAATGATATACCCGGATCATTGATGAAAGTTCTGGTGGTCAGGCGTGAAGAAGGCTATAGTAGAGTTCATTTCACGATGCCATACATTCCAGTAGGTGATGGCTGAGCACCAGGTTCCAATGGGATTAGCTCACCCCCAGGAGGTTCCAGAGTGGAATTCGGAAGGAATATTGATGGACTTCATGACCGGATTACCACGGACGTCAAAGGGGCATGATTCCAGCTGGGTGATTGTTGATGGACTCACCAATTTTTCCCACTTCCTAGCAATCAGGGAGCAGATTTATTTAGAGATCATGGGATGTCTCTACATGCATGAGATACTTCAGCTTCAGGGAATCCCTTAAAAATATTCTTGGATCGAGATGACCACTTCACATCCCGATTGTGGATAGGATTGAAGGAGGACTTTGGGACTCAGCTACGCTTGAGAACGACGTTCGATCCAGAGACCGATGGTCAGACGGAGAGGACCATTCAGGTTCTGGAGGATATGTTGCAAGAATATATCTTGGACTTTGGTCAATGTTGGGAGGACCCCTACCACTGGTGGAGTTTTTCTATAATAATAGCTATCAATTCACCACTAGTATGCCTATGTTTAAGGCATTGTATGGGAGACCCTGCTGGTCTCCACATTGTTGGACCGACCATGGAGAGTCCGCAATCATGGGTGCAGAGTGTGTGCGAGCTACCACCAAGAAGGTGTAGGTTATCTAGGAGCAGATGAAGACAACACAGAGTCCGTATAAGTCTTATGCTAACAGACGATAGAGACCCCTTGAGATTGAGGAGGGAGACCACATCTTTCTTCGAGTCTCACCACAATTAGTGTTATAGAGGATTGGAAGATGTGTCAAGCGATCTACGAGGTTCATCAGATCTTTTCAGATGCTGTGTAGAGTCGGAGAGGTGGAGTACCACCAATCTCTACCACCGCAGTTGCACCAGGTACATGATGTCTTCCACATGTCACATCTTCGGAGGTACGTGTATAACCCATCACACATCATGGACTGGGGTGAGCTAGTCATCGAAGATGGGGTGACCATTGTTGAGTACCTAGTGGACATCGAGGATTGGTATGAGAGGGTCCTTCATGGGTGATCAATTCCCTTGGTGCATGTTCAGTGGGAGCACTAGAATCATCATGACAATAAGTGGGAGTGGGAGACTCAGATCTGTGCCCAATACCTACATCTTTTTTAGTAGTGTTTGTTTTGGATTTTCGGGGAAGCAAAGCCCCAATGGGGGGAGAATGTATTGCCTCCGATTTTATGGGGTTTATTTTTTAAATATTATATGGAATTATTACGAGACCAGGTGCAGAGATGGTGCATTATTCCGAGGCCCGGTGACCTCGGAATGGTGGTGTGAACTTTTTTTTAAAGTTTAGTGAGTCAGAATATGTGTGCAAGTGTGGAAGCTTCCAAATAGATAACCCGATTAAAAATATATGGACATCATTTCCTTTGGGATGATGACATTACCTAACAATGAGTCTTACCTCGACCGGTGCCGGTTGAGGGAATAATATAATTTTTGGACATTTTTTGTAAAATAAAATAAAATAACTTCACAAATTTTATTTTATTTTATTTTGAAACATCTGCTGCAGCACAACGATGGGGAGACTATTTCATTAATTAATGTCATGACATAATCACTCTAAAACAGCAATGCTGACTCATTAATACCACAGTTTAATGGACATCATAAATGTGTTTCCCTTTTTTAATGGGTTAATCGTATGTTGCCCATATTCAATGGTTGAGAGAAAACTCTAGTGGAATCTTGGAACCTTGGAGAGAACTTTTGATGACGATCAATAAAAAATCAAATTCAAGAATCGATGCACCAACATTGTTGAAGGATCTCGACAATAACGGTAGCATGACCCCTTCGTCAGCGATTGATCCCTCCTTGAGGTAAGGGTTGTTATTTCGATTCTCCTTTCCCCATTTCATAATTTAAACGACGAATGCAGATCAACCACGAAAATGTTGAGCCACAGATTCATGCGTTATTCTGGGAGGGTTTCATAGGGTTGATCTAGGGGAATTAATCCATGCGAAATTAATGTTTGATTCTATTTAGTTTGATCCTACAAACTGGAGGAGATCAATGCCATGAAGAATGACGGTGGAGGCTCATTCCCTGATTTTCTATCGGGTTTCTTTCCCCATTCCTTTCTTGCGTGTTCTTTTCATTCTTCATGGGGCAATGAACAACAGATTGTTGCACACTTGTCTAGCAAAGGAATGATCCCAAACTGGAGATCAGACATCATAATGACCATATGGAGTTGAGATGACCATGGTGGACGACGAATCGACTTAGATCAGAGGAGAATATTCTTTGAGCATTCTTCACGCGAGAGGATTGAAACTCATTTTCAGGGCTGATCGGAGGCCCGAAAACAACATAGATAACTTCGGTACATCAGAGCGTCCTAGAATCTGGAGTTTTATGGCGATCCAACTGCCAAAAAGAATATTGAAACATCACTGGAGGCATGCAGGTGAGAATCATCGATACTAGAAAATTCTAGAATACACGGCATGTACTTCCTAAGAACATGTTGTGTAGTACTGTCAATGGTGGATAGGGTTTCAAGGGTTAGATAGGTATCACACAGCACGTGACCCCGGTCACACGGCGTGTTGGACCTTCCCTGAATCTATGTGAGTGTCTTGAACGATACACTAACACAAGGAGAATTACATGTCTTCATGACATGACGTGTACTCTCTATGCAGCATGGCAGAGGTGGATATGTAGGACCCGGCAGGTATCTCGAGCGATACATGAACATGGGATAGGGTACACAGCTATGTACTCAACCACACGACTAGGCAAGGCCAGTGGCGCGAGTCACCCCATGTACCATTTACATGGTTTGGAGTACAAGGGATGGGACAGTGTATGGGAACATGGCATGCGTACATGGGGTGGACCCCAGATACACAGACACGACATGTTATCTTTGACATGCTGTTTTGTTTTGTTTTTCACGATCCTCCTTGTGACATGGTCCATTGTACACTGACAGTACCCGGGGGCAGAGGACACAACGTGGGTCCTTTCTACATGCTATGTAATTTTCTGTACAGGGCTTGATATTTTTTACACCGTATCTTGGACATGTTTTGTTTGGGTTAGTGCCCCGTTTTCTCATTCCCCAAAAAGACAGGTATTGTTTCCTTCTATAGGAGTATGATCCCTTTAGTAAGAATTTATATGATAGAGTCAGGAATCCCTCTGAGAGGCCCGAAGTGAGGTCCTCTATCCCTTCTTGACCCTAGGTAGATTCAAGAATCAATGTTACCAACTCCACCGGGAATGGATCCTCTACCTAGCAGGTGAATCCGGATGAGTTGTGGTATCTACCAAGGCCCTGGCAGTGATCCTCATCCGTGTATCTGGATATTTCCCAATCAGAAGTGTTTGTCCCATAATGAGTGTATCTATCTATCGTGATATTTCCACGTAGGAGTGTGTTCTATCGTAATGAGTGTATCTATCTATCCTGACATTTCTTTAAGAATAGTACTTCTTGGACGGACATCATCAGAGCTACCTGACACGGGGAGTGTGTTCTCCCAGAATGAGTGCTTTATGGGATCTTCGAACTAAATTCCCATTGGGGGTATCCGGTTGTGTGACTTTTCTCTAGATTACGAGTTTGGGTTTTGAGTATTTATAGATTGTTTTCTTTTATTATATGTTCAGTAGGTATATACTATGTTGAGATGGAAATGTATTTCTTTTGTGTATTGATTTTTGGTTTTTAGGGTCCTCTATTGAGTATTGTTATACTCAACATAGAGCAGGCTTTGCCCACACGTGTCGTGTCCTGTGCAGACAAGCAGCCTTTTGATAGAGTCTAGGTTAGATCAGGATATTACCAAACATTATGAGTTCCACATAGGCCGAGGCATTCCTACATCTACGAGCAGCAGTCCTAGTACCTCTTTGTGTTATAGGTTGGACTTTGTAGTTTTCAGACTCTTGTTTTGGAGGGCTTGTATTCTGGCCCAGTTTACTTTCAGCACTATACTATCTGTCACACTCTATTGGTTTTGTATAATTGTATGCATGCATTTTGTTCCTTAGTGGTTTTTATATTTCATCATTTGTGGGCTTGGAGATGTGTGCGTGTGTACAGGTTCTTAGAAAATGCCTCCCATGTTAGTTATATGCCAACTCGGAGCTAGTCACCAGCCACTGGCCTATTGGAGGCAGGCTTGGGGAGTCAGAGCGCGGGCCCCACCAGGACTGGTTGTGACAAATAAATACTGATAATACACATGTTGAGTCTTAAAAAATTATGTATAAAGATTTTTATTCTAAAAAATTATCAATTGAGGATGCTAAGGTTAAATTTTATCTATCATGTGATAATAAAATCATTAGATGTATTGATGATCAATCTATTGAAGCTGTTAGGAAATATGTATCATCTTTACTTTCATGAAATTATGTTTTGAAACCCATTATCATGAATATTAGAGGTCATAAATCAAAATTTATAAAATTATTTATCATGAAAAATTAGAAGAATTCAACCACAACATCTAGGGTGGGTATGAAAATTAGAGTACATGTCGATTCCCCACAAATATCCCAACAAGTTGTTAACAAAACCCTAAACAATCATGAAAAATAAATAAAAATATTTTGGTTTAATGGGTTAATGTTTGTTCGAAAATATATTCAAACATTGTGTAGTAAGTTATTGGTAAAATAATATAAATAATAAATCATAAAGGAAGAACATGTTAGGGGGAGAGGAAATATTTAGATGAAGAGGAAATTACCACAAATTAAAAAAATATTAATAATTTATATATATTTGGAAATCATGTAATTACTGGTGATGGATTTAATACTTATGGTAAAAAGTTTGGTATATACTCATCTGAACATGTATCTAATGTTTATAAGAAAAAAATACCACCAAAGTTGTTCATGAAGGATGAAGAAAACATTATATGAAGGAAAAATAATGTTATAAGAAAAATTCCCCCAAAAACAAAAGAGGAATGAAAGATGATATTTCCATGGATTTGAAATCTAATAAATTAAAAAATATTTTAGCATATAAAATGGTTGACATGAATATAGACACTCAAAAGAAGAAATGTTAAAAACCAAAATTGTAAATACCAAAACTCTTATAAATGGAATTTCCCGCTTCTAATTATCATTTCATATAGTATAAATTAAAAAAAATAACATATAGACCATAATATAACCATTTAAAAATAAGAATTTATGAAATAAGAATTGTTTCTAGAAGTTAATGAACCAATATAGATGAAATTGTAATTAGACCATAGAAATAGTAATTTGACCTTAGAAATTGTAAACCATCCAACTGAATAGTAACTACACCCATGAAATAATAAATAAAATTCATGTATCTTTTAAATTAAAATTTGGTATAATAATCTCATAGCCTATGTAAATAAATGTTTTTAAAATTGTTAATTAATTGTTTTAATTTTTTTAAGTCATAAATATTTATTTACAATATATTAAATAATTTAAATAATTAATAGAGAATTTATTTTCAAAAAATGAATTCCTAAATTAATATTCTTATAACATATCATTGTAAGATAATTTTATGATACCTTAATATAATTTTCATCGTATTATAACATCAATTATAGTTTTAAAATATGTATTTTCCATGTAAATCATGATTTTTATTAAAAATCAAATTACTAATATATATATATAATTATTTCCTAAAATTTTGTTCATTTTTTAATTCTACCCATTGAAAAAATTTACAGTTATTTTTTTTTTGGAATTTTCTAAAATACCATAATTTTTAGGAATAATAAAATACAATAATTTACACTAAATGATAAATACATGAATTATGAAGCCATAGAAAATGTAAGGCTGCTGTAAGCCTAAAATCTCAAACCATCCTTCATTATTTTAATATATTTATAGATTATTTTGAAACTAATTGTAATCTTGAGATTAAATAATAAACTAATGAATATAATAATGAGAAACACCCTTGCCCTCAACTATAAATACCACCCCTCACCACCTATTCTGCTCACTACTCTCAATCGCTAAGACTTGTCCAATTTTATACCAATAATATTCCATATCCCCTTCCCCACATAAAAAAGCTCCTGGTCTCATCAAAATACCAAAACCATTTCCTCAAGGACTTTCTCAAACATGAAAAATAAAAGAGGTAAAACTTTCTTCATTTTTCTTTTAATTTATTTTGAATTTCATTTATTTTCTTCTATTTCATGAACTTATCTTATTAAAGTGACATAGTAACTATAGTATGTTTTAAATACTATTATTATAACATGTTAATGTTAGATCTATCATTAAACTCATCCCTCTCCCTATTTTATTCTAAATATAATATTGTCTCACATAACATGTCAATAGTGACATCATTGGAGAATCACATTCATTTTCCATTAATGACGTCAAGGGTATTAATAAAACCATTAACAATTTTATGAAATATAATAAATTTTATTTTATAACCCATTTTATCTATTGAATGTAACATTTATCTATAATACTAAATGATAAATCAAAAATAATTTGTTGGGATCGAAACACCCCAAAAATTAACCTAAAATGATCATTATCTGCTTTTAACTAATCATCCATCCTCATTACATATAAAAAATTTATTTATAAGATCATTTAATCGTATTTACAGTCATTAATAACATTTAATGGAAGTTAGTATTACATATATATATTTTACAGGAACTTCCTTTAATTTATACAAGTGAATCGATAATGAAAACCATGATAACAAATGATCCCAAAGGATGAAATTGAACTCTATAACTCATCTAAAATCATATTAATTAACTTAATAAAACAAATATTAATAAAATTAATGTATTAATGGTTACATATTTGTTAATTATCGAATATAATGTGGTTATATAGGATATTAATGTGATGAAGTCAACAAGACATAGGGTAAGGGGAATTCTTGAACCCAACTATCATTCATTGGGTTTTCCCTCATTCACACCATTTTCAGAATGTATATTACCTAAATATAATTTCTTTATAATTATCATACCATTTTTGGGATATTCATGTTTTTTACTTGAGTTTATTACAAACACAATATTTTCAAAATGAAATATTCTATAAAAACACACATTTAATTCTCAATATTATTTCTTCTTCACTAAAGGTTGATTATTCTTATATCAGGTTTGTTATTGGAACTTTAATCTAGGAACCCCAATTTTATGATTGTATTATTATGAAATTAAACCCATTCCACTACATGGGTTATTTTATGTTTAATATTGATATATTTTCTATGTAACATTAATTATATTGTAAATGTTGTGATGTGATTGGTGCACCTAGAATTATATAGTGCAATATAAATGTAATATTATGACATGTGCACTGGAAATTATATAGTTCTCCAATTAATTTTATAATTTGATTTATCCCATAAAAAATGAGAAATATTAATGGACATGATGCAATCATTATTCAAAATTTTGTGTGATAGTTGACCTCTAGGACATTATGTTTCATTTTTACACATTTCTACATTACAAGACTTTTCTTAGTTATTTCTCTCAAGATTATGATCCTATTAATTTTTTTGATGGGAGCGATTATTCCCAACCCATGTTATATTGTTTTATATTCTTATCTATCCTCATATTGGGATTTATCTCATCTATTTTTAATGTATATCCTCTAGTGATTACTTGTACTATGGATATTGTGAAGATATCTAATAAGCTATATATGATGGAATTAATTAATTTTTTTATATTTTATTTTGTAAAAGTTTTATATCATCCCAATTTTCACAAGAAATTAATCCTTCAGATCCTTGTCGTGTAACTATTTTATGTAGTTCATCATTAAAATTATGTAATAATAATGTATGAAAATCTCGATTTCTATAGTTGTTATTAGAGAACAATATTATTAATTTGGGAATTAGGATTAGAAAACCTTAGTGAAAACCCCTAGTATGAGTCTAAATGTATGGAACCTCACAAGAATTTTTTTTTAACATAGGTATCCAATAAGAGATGTCTGTATAACTTTTTTCACAATGTAATAAATTTTTCATTCAAGACTAGATTACTTATGTTTTTTTCTAAAGATTCCTATTTTAGAAAATGGTGCAAACTTGGAAAAACTAGTCCAACAACACATTCGAGGAAAAATATAGAGACTTACCTAACTACATCCCCAATGCCTTGGGAGGTGGAGTCCAATATTTCATGGTGATAAATAACAAGTTGTCTCAGGTTATAAATAATAAAATAAATAATTTTGATTTCCCACCTCCACCTATGTGGGATAAACTATATATTAAGTGTTTTATGTGAAAATGAACTTCGATGTTTAGAGGATTGTCAGACCTACTTGTTGTGGAAAAGTGGGTTATCTTGATGGAGAAGATAATTTTTTTCTTCACTATTCATTGATAGATAACATGAGTATTTTTTGTTATAGTCTAGATGAAGAGGTCGATCAATGGTGGTTTTTGGTATTGAACTCCAAGATGATGTATAAAATTGAAGAGATTGAGTGGGAAGACTTTATGATAATGATTCATAGAAAGTATTACCTTGAACTTTTCTTATATATATGGGGATATAATTCATTGAGCTGATGAAAAATGAAATGGAATTATTTATAGCCTATGAGGAAAATTTCACACAAATTTCAAGGTATGATTTATCCTTTTTATCTATAATAATAATAATAATTGATAGATACTTAATTTTTTTAAGAGACGCCATAGAATGGATCTAGTAACATGATACTTTGGTAGTTATTATGATGTTTTCTGATGTTATCTGAAAGTTTATATAGAGTTTCTAGTGTGGTCCCATGGATATGGTGATAAGAAAAGAAATATGGAGTTTCAAGCTGTTGGATCTCATGAGAATGGGGGAAAGAAAACTCAACCACCCATATGAAATTTGTTTGAGAATAATCATTATGGTAACAGCCTCAAAGGGATGGGGATATTCTTCACGTGTGGTAGGGAAGGCCCCCATGTTCTTGAATGTTGAAAATACATGAGGAAGTAGGATAATTTTTTTTAGTAATTAGAGCATCACCCCTTGTCCAATTCTATAAATGTCTGGAGAAAGGGCACTATCAAAGAAAGTTCACTAAACCTCGAGACCTCCAGGGTAATCAGCATCAACATCCACTAAATCCAAAAGATAATTCCAAGTATAATTCTATCAGTACTGCTAATGTTGAGCATGAAAAAGATGTTGTATACGTTACACATCATATTCAAAAAATAATGGAAAAAGGATTATTTGATTCTGGTTCTATGCATTCCTTTATATCATGCATGTTTACTTGAGCTATTTAAGTGAAGGCCTGGAACCAGGAATTAGAGATATCTATAAAAACAAATCATGGGGAAATTCTTGTAACCCTAGGGTTGAACTATCCTTCTATTAGAATATGTGGTTTTTTTATTTTAATTAATCTTTTAATACTTACCTTGGTGGAATTTGATGTTATACTGTGCACGTACTATCTTTATTTATATATTGAACATATCAACTATCAAGAAAAAGAAATATATTATCATATTCTAACCCATCGCATGATCCACTAAAAATAAAACGAAGATCGTGAGTCTCCTTTTGAAAATATTCCAATGGTGTGGGTGGTTTTTCCCTCTGAAGAAGCATATCATAATCAAATAGTTGATTCAAAGGAAGTTGTAAACAATTGGGAAATGTATATCATGAGGGAATACAATGATGCATTTCCTAAAGAGTTACCCAGACTCCCCCAGATCATGATGTAGAGCTCTAAATATAAATTATACCCATAGCCACTCCTATCTCACATTTTTCATATAGTATGGATCCTATCAAACTAGAGGAGCTAAATAAGTTGATGCAAGAACATTTGGACAAAGGGTTCTCACACCCTAGTGAATCACCAATGGTTTCACATGTTCTCTCGGTCTAGAAGAGTGATGGATTAATGATGTTTGGTATCAATTATCGGGAACTCAACATGATTACCATAGTGAACATGTATCATCTAACAATGATTGATGGCTTGTTTGATCAGAAGTTAGGAGCTCAATACATCTCAAAAGAGGATCATTGATTTTGATATCATCGGCTAAAGGTGATGAAGAAATATATTCAGAAAAGTAACTTTTCTATATGGTATAGTAACTATGAGTTTCTGGTAATTCCTTTTAGACATACTAATTACCCAAAAATTTTATGGATTTGATTAATAGAACATTTAGACATTACATAGAAAAATATTTTGTAGTATATATCAATGATATTCTCATGTACCCCAAGAGAGATTTGGAAGATGAAGGACATTTAAGGATCATGTTGGCAACATTAAGGAAGGATAAATTTTATGCCATGTTTAGAAAGTGTGTCTTTTTGATGCATAAAGTCACATTAATGGTACATGTGACCATAATTGAGGGAATTTATATATACTATTCATAAAAAAGGCAATTTAGGAATGGACCAAACCCTCTAGTGTCAAGGAAATTTGTAGTTTTCTAGTATTATATTTGCACTCAAACTAATTTTTGAGAAATTTATCATTCTTTTATAGCCAAATAACTATTATGACTAGGAAAGATGTAAATTATGTTTAGATGGATAAATGTGATGAAATATTCAAGGAGCAAAAAAATATGTTTATCACAGCACCAATACTCACATAAACAATAGTGTGTAGAAATTTTGGTGATATAAAATGATTCCTCAAATAAAGGAATGGTTTTTTACTAATGAAAAATGATAATTTGATAGACTACACCTTATGGCAGTTGATGATCCATTGGAAGAACTACCATCTCATGATCTGGAGTAAGCAGCTATGACTTTTTATGTGAAAATATGGTGTCACTAGCTCTATGGTGAGATGTGTGAAATATATATCAATAAAAATAGTCTAATGAATATATTCACAAAAAAGGATGTCGACAGGTGTCAAAGGAGACATTGTTGATAATCAAATAAAATTATTTCTCTTTTCACTATCATATTGGAAATGTGATCAAGGTATCTAATTCTCATAGTTGAAACGATCTTTCTACTCTATACATATTTTTGATTCAGAGTGACCTTATATTCATGGAAATGTAAAGAATGGTTTTTCAAATCATAATGGTATTGAATACATCCTACCTTTCATAATTAATTCCCCACTATATATCTACGATATGAATAAAGTGGAAAAAGGGATAATCTATAGTTACAAAAAAGGTGATTCATGTAAAGAAAGGGAACCCACAAAAGATCCATTCGGATGATCATGGTGTGATTTTGTTTAAAATCAGGCTCTTTGTGCCTTCATCACATGGGATAAAGAGCTACTTTGGGACAATACACAAACCAAAAAATTATTTATCCAACCTTGAAGTACCTATATGTATCTTTATTCTTCACATGTCCTTATTTTTCACCTTTAATGCATCTCTTTATTCCCATTAGACACTTTCTAGGATTCTTCTTCAAACATTTGTTTCACATGGGATGTTGTCTTTTTTTGTTACATGATATTTTTCCATTATTCCTCTCAAATAAAATTCAATTTTAGGTTTTAAATTTCCTTCCCTATAAGACCAATTATTTTATGTAATATTTATCATGCCCTTAAATGTAAAATGGGAAATATCTACATAGCTATTAGTAGTCATGAATCATTAAAGTTTTTTTAGACATGAATTTAACCATCTAAAAGAGAACAACATTATATTTTTTGTTGATTAAAATGTTTGAGTTTTGTCATAAACAAATTATCATATTATCCTCATACACACTGGCATACTCATCTTACTTCTACTTCTTTCAAAGGAACTCCCTCTATATATTAATATTGATAGTTATGGGAAAACGTTTATAGAAAAATAATTTTTTGAATTTTTCTATTCTATAAAATAAATTTAATCTTTGGATTTATTTTTCTTTATAAGAGATCACCAATGATTATCTTCCACTTCTATATGATAGATATATAGCATGAACATGTCATCTTCTGATCATTGGAAGATAGAGAACATCGTCTCAACATTTTTAATAAATTTTTCTACGATGGGGGATCATAAAATCTATTGAAGGTTGAAGAACATTTCAACATAATGGACTTGACAATAACATTTTATTTAATATGTGAATGAGGTTTCACTAAATGGTTTATTAGTTATTAATAGTATGAATCATTTAATCTAGAACTTATATGAAGATACTATATCCTGATCCCATAATTTTAGTTATATCATTAGGAAAATCATCAAATATCCTTTAATTTTTGTTGTTGGAAGGGTTTATCATATTTTTCACTATTAAATAAAATAAAAAAAATAAAAAAAATAAAAAATTAATAATAATAGTCAAACTAAAAATTATGTAAAAGGGAAACAATTAATATAGTATGAATAAATAATAAATTAAAATTATATCCTAATTTATGTTTCAGAAGGATTAAATATATAATGTGTAACATAATTTTTCTTGTTATATTTTCAATACTAACAATCTATTGATGTTCTTCATAATGGATTGTATATGGTTTGAGAATTTTCTAAATCATATCCTCTAGTAGTTTCAAAACTTGTGTTTATCAAGGCCCCTTTATCATACACCAGGTGGAGATCGAGTTATTACCTAGTGTTCCCTTCTCAATGTAACTACCCATTGGTAAAACATTTTTAAATCCATATTAATAAGTAGTATAGTGATAGGTATTTAATTCTATTGGAACAACATTCCCTATACTACAAAAAAATTTCAATAAATTCTATTATACTAAGAGTTATCCCTGAGGTTCTCACTAATGTATTCTTATTATAATTCACAAATATAACTAGACATTTCTCTGATACCATCTATAGTGACCCAAGAATTTTACACATAGTATTTAATTTCTTTAACATAAACATACAAAAAACACAACCCAATGATTATGATTCCTTATACCTATTGCATTATAGATTCGTAATACATAAAAAAGAATCCAAAATGAAACTTCTCTATAATATTCTTCATAATGAGCTCCTAAATCTCATTGAGATCCAAAAAATACATAGGATAACTTTGGGAATACAAAAAAATGTGTGAGGTTTATATCCTAGTAAGGTAATAAAAAGGATAATATGTAATCAAATGTGATTCCAACATAATAACATGATATCAAAAAAGAGAAGGATAATGAATAATCATAATATATCATAACATAATGAACATGGTATCATAATATCTTTGTAATATTATAATATGGAAGAATAAAATGATATGGCATATGCATACTTCAATACTAACAACCGAGGTAATACCACATGGTTTGTAGAGTCTCATTATGAATTCGGTTAACACCTTAATATCATAAAAAAAAATCAGGAGAAAAAAATATTACCCAATTCATTGAAGTGTTATCTAGGTGCACTAGTAATAACATCTACCTGCTTGTGTGTTCCATAACTGAAATCAAGCATAAGGAATAAAAATAAAAATTACCCATTGTAAGAAATGGGTTTCATAATATTTCCTCATATCATAATAAAATAATGTCTCATAAACATTACAAAGATAAAAGATAAATAAATAATTTGGTTGTTCATATCTTAATACATAATAAATGACCAAAATTATTATGTTATTTTGATAAAAACCCATTATTAAGGGATAGAGAAGTTCCCCTTAATCCGGATAGAATTTAAAGAGGGAATTTTGAGAAATATATTAAGGGGTGTTTCAACCCATAAAAAAAGAGATAATAATCTAGGAAAATATTTTTGTGGAATAGGTAAATAATTTAGAACCATTATATGATATTAAAGAGATATAAAACTGAGTTAGAGAAATATAGTTTATAACCTAATGAAAAAGGATATTTTAAAGAGATTACTTTATTTTGGTTCTAGAATAATTCTCCACATTAACATTACAACTATTATAATAAATTAAATTCATTAATTACTTAATTCATAACATTTTATATCTATATTTTATTTTATATAATTGCTGATGATCTTGTAAAATTGGACTAAAAATATAGAATTTAAATTAAATGAAATTGTTGTACTTATTTAATTTTTTTTTTCAAAATATACATTGTGGTTTTGACCTAGGGAAAATTTACCATATTTAAAAAGTTAATGTTTGGTTGTTAGTTCATTTATGTGGTTTTACTAACCATCAATAAGTAGATTAATTTTATATAATATTGTTTCTATATGTTATTTCCATAATTTAAAATATGTTATAATATACTTATCATCATCTTATTTAACAATTATAGTATTTTTATGACTAGAATTGAAGGGAGTAATAGAAAATAAAAACACATCATCTACAGATGTGGTAAACCAACACTATATGGAAAATAGTTTCATTTATAGAATATGAAGAGAAGATAAGAGGACGAATGGTTGATATTAAATTATCACTATAACATTATAGTAATTATAAGGTACTAGATTTATTATTCCATTTTTTATATATATCATGAGAAGGTAGAAGTTGAAATGTATATTAAATATGTAGTTTGATAATATTACCTATTGAATATCTCATCCTCTGAAAAAAAATAAGGTTCTTGGAATTGGTATTTTAATCAGATTGGTAGAAATAGGATGCGGGGAGAGTGTTTTTTAGATAATTGGGTGGATAATATATTTGAAAGTATTATAATGTGTGTGGTGTAGTGGTTGTGTGGGGTGGTATTTATATTCATAGGAGAGGGGGGGGGGGGGTTTAAATATTATATTCATATTTCTAATATATGGGAATAATAATAACAGTAGGTTTTATAATTGTAACTATATATAGAAAATATTTCAGGTTAGTTTTAACTAATGGGTTCTTACAACTTCTAGGGCTCAAAAATTCATATATATTTTCTTGTAACGTTAAATATCATATTTTACCATATTTCAATATTCACCAAAAATTAAACTATATTATAGAAAAATCACCCACACCATTCTATGTTGTCAAGATTAAAAAATACCAATTTTATAAATTTTTGTTTCCAAATATGATAAATTTAATTTTTAAATAAAATTTTCATTTATTTGAAAAATACCAATTTTAATATTATGATCAATTTTAAAAACCAATGAAAATATACCAATTTCTACATAACATTATCTTATAATTTTAGTATAAAATAATACTAATTTATAAATCCATTTTATGAAAGTAAAATTTCTTTGGAAAAAATTAATTTATTATAAAAATTATAATAAAACAACTTGAGTTTTTAAAAAATATTAACCCATATTGTATCATTTTAAAAACATTTATATACTTTTTTCAGGATATTAATGTGCCATATATTAATTTTTTATGATACCTAAGTTTAATTTTAAACTACCATATGTGATGATATAATCCAAACAGTGGGATAACTATTACAAATAAATAGATTATTATTCCAATGGTGATGTTATTATTCCAATGAAAACATTTATAATTCAAATATGAGTTAAAATATTCAATTAAGTGAATCATATTTAATTCATTATTTATTCAATTCTATTTTTCTAATGGTTATCTATATTTTCATTTTCAAGGTTAATATTATATTAATAATATTTTATAGAATCTCTGTAGTCTTTTTGTTAGTATAGTTATTCTATTAGATCAGGCATATCCAAATTTTCATATTTTAGTTATCATGTTTTTTATTTTTTTATCAAAGTAATATTACCAATTATTATGGATAATGTTATTCTCTAATTGTACTATTAATCATTATTTAATAAAATTTTGGTTTCTTCATGTGATTCATTTCCATTATATAATATTATATTAATATATTTAAAATAATTAATATTATATATATATGTGGAAATTATATTGATATATTTTTGGGTCATTACAAACCTAGAATGAAGTATGATCTCTCAAGGAGGATGAATCTTGTCAAAAATATTATATGATATTTGTTCTTATTATATTTCCTATAAGTGAGGAAGTTATATTAAATGTGGATGTAGACTTTAACTTATAATATCAGCTCAATTAAATGGGAATGAATTTAAATGTGGGTACCACTGATCCCCCCCACTAATTCAGTCCTAATTAATCTAGGTATTACAAGGGATATCCGATCCATGGTTTCCACTCTCATATGACTCTTTAGAGATTATTTCATGAAGAGTATGATTTTTATGAATAATAGTGGTGTTAACATTTTTAATGTATTGGATTTTCATGTAAGGAAGAGTGGAATTGTACCATATATATAATCACAAGGATTAAAAGTTTCTTATTTTTCCAATATATTTTATCTAAACTATTTTGTAAATAGTTCTATCATATTTTCTAAAAATTGGAATTTAAATTTATATGGGAAGGCAGTAAATTTCATACTATCATCTATGTCAGATAAATTTTAAACTAAGGTGTTGAGGTATCAAAATGATAAAGAAATGTGGGACGAGCTAAAAAATGTGTATGGTGGGAATATCAAAATATGGGTAACCAAACTAAAAATCTAAGGATCCGAATTTAAATATATTATAATGGATTCATTGAAGAATATTGACTTCTATTTCACTTCAGTGAATGAAATTGTATGTCATATCAGAGGATTTTCTGATAAACTATATATTTCTATAGTGGGTAAAAAATTATAAAATCTTCAAGATGAATATGATATATAAAATAAAATTATAATACCTAAATAAGATATTACGATTCACGAGATTTAAAAAACCATTTATTATTTAGAACTTATTAAATATCTAATTTTTATGGAAAAAGATAAGGTGATATAATGTTCATGTCCATAAAAATATTGAAGATCAACAAAGTTGGATATTGGTTACTCTAGTAGTTTAGAGAATAATTATGAAATCGATGAAATCAATAATATATTGATGGTTTTTATATTAATAAAAATTATAAAAGAAATATCCCTCTTAAATGATAATAGTGTGGGGTGATAGAAAATTTTGTTATAGACTTTTCTAGAATAATGAAGTGTGGGGTGTTTTATGAGTAAGAGGATGAATAGAACCCCCAATATATTTCAAAAGGTAGATCATTAAAAGAATATAATTTCTAAAATAAATACCTAAAGAGAATCTGGAGAAGAAATTAATGGTGTTTTTTGAGTAAGAATGTAGAATATTGTTCTTACTGATGTAGTGATTCTGAATAAAAGTGCACAAAAAAATTTAAATTTGTTTCCACTAGTAAATATATATATATATATATCAACAAGTAAAGTATAATGAAAAGGATATGAAACTTATATAGTGTAAATTCTAATAAAAAACATGATGTATATGTTTAAAAAAATACTCAACTAATGAAATATGTAAAATACCTTATGAAATATGTGAGAAAGATCAATATAATCATTATATTATATAAAATAATCACATTGAGTAGATCATGATTCTCAAAATGTAAATGGATGAGTTGGAGAATATCCTAAATTAATTTTAGAGGAAGATTAAACATTAATAATAAATGATTGTCTATGGTGAATGAAGGTGTGTTAATGATCAGAATACCCTTGAAAAATGAACATTGTATTTTATAAAACCGATGAGGTTAAACATGATTCATCACAGGGTGTTGGAAAATCCTTTGCATCAATTCAAGAAAAATATTCTCTTATTATATATAAAAATGAAAAACATAGGATAATAATTAAGGTTATAAATACCAATAAGAGAAAATATGGCCCCTTCAATGATGAAAACTATATATATGGTACATGAGAGTTTTGAAAAAATATCGGATATTAAAAACTTATCCAGAAGAAGAATGATTGCGCAACTAGTAAATGAGCATATTTTAAAATACATACTAATAAATTTAATATAAGTGCCTATATTAGGTCCTACTACTAGTGTTTTGGTTCTTATGGTAACAAAGACAAAGTTTTTCTGGTAAAATATAACTTTCCCTTGTAATCTAAAAAGATCATAATTAAGGGATAGAAACATTGAATTCAACTGTAGTCACTATTTTATAAAGAATAGTGTGTGAAAGAATTTTTATGGTACCATTCCCCATAGGTTTGATTAACAAGAAGTTATTTTTAGAATAAATGATAAAAAATTCACTATAAAAAGGATTTTATGATAGTGATTCCATGTTAGTAACAAAAGGTAATAGAAACAAATAAACATCGAATGAAAACCAAGGCCATAAGGTCACTCACTTTTAACGAGTCTCCCAAGAAACGTAATAGGTGAATGAAATGGATCCTTAACAATGGAATATAATCAAACTTGACTAGGTAGATGGAAATGACGTTTCACAAAACATTAATTAGAAGGTTTGTCATGAAACTTCTCATTATTATTTACGATACAAGTCATTGTGTCCTATAATAATTTGGATACTCATAAAGTCACCCTATGCTATTTTATGATACTCGTCCTGGAATCTTACATTATTTATGATACTTTTTCATGGTGTCCCTTATTACAATATGAGGCTCTCGTGATTAATCATGGATGCATGAGTAATGCCTCTGGTCTAGGGTAGTACTATGTATCTATATATATATGTCTATATATGTTTCTACTTATATAATTCATATATACATACATACATATACATATATATGTATATGTGTATATGGTGACACTTCATTAGAGCCATTATTTCTTAGGATGAAACAGTTTTAGTCATCCAAATTTCCTTTTATATCCTAATTCCTATTTGTTTAAATATATTGATTACTACACTACCTTGGTTTTGATATATATGTACAATATTTATTTTATAGTCATGTACTATATTATGCATAGGATTCCATTTTTGGTTTCATGTGAGTATATATCCCACTCCCCAATCAGGCACCATTTAGTACCTAAAATGATATCATCATCTGACTGGTTTGTAATTGGATTGTTCTTATGTTGCAGTACAAGTATGGATTGCACTGGAAAAGGGAGTTCAGGTGTAGTAGTTAATAATGTACTCGAGCTTCCTCTCATGGTTGGAGTCTTTTATTTATTCATTAAATTTTTTTATACTCATCCCATATATGGAATTTCTTACTGTATATCATTTTTAGTACATTGTACCACATTAATGAAAGTTTATTTACTCATTTGTTAATTTTTGTTAGTTGTTAATATTTTTTGTTATTTTTTGTATTAAATTTATTTTTAATCCTATGAATATATTATAAATCCAGATATTATAGTCTCTTTACTTTACCACCATTGTACCCTCACTTATAGTTGCAACCATTAGTATACATGGATATATTCATGAGGTAATGTGGTGAATTGGCTCAGGGAACCATTTAAGGGGATCTTGGGAAGGGTCAACATAATGTGGTGTCCTAGGATTATTCTACATGTTTTGTAATATTTTGGATTTCATCTATTAGACTATGAATGTGTTATAGATTTGTAAATAGATTGGGTCTTAGTCCGACCAACCCATATATAAGGGAATGATCACATTTCCTTGGATAAGAATGTTTTTGTACAATATAGTTGATTATTATTTCATCTTGGGTGATTTTTTACATCTACTGGTAATTGTTATATAGATATTTACCATTATCGAAGAATATAAAATAATAATCACTATATGAGTAATCTTAGGTGCATAGAAATTCTCATTGTATATATATATTCCATTCTATATAGAATTTATTTTTTGACTTGTTGAGTATGATCAATATTTTATATATAGAATTTTTTGTTTATAATTTAGCATGACTTCTTATATAACATTCTTGAGTGATTTATTGGCATGATTTCATATATACCATGTTTGGGTAATTAATTCCATGTTTACTATTATTATTTTAGTTTTATCATGCCTTCATATATATATATATATGAGATATATAAATTTTTAATAAATTTTCTACAAAAACCTAAATATTTATTCTTGTATAGATTTATGGTGAAACCATTATTAACTTATCATGACGCATTTGAGCCCTGAACTCTTGGTTTCATGTGCTCATAAATTACTAGGTCCAATTAAATGTCATCTAATTGATCAATTTATAAAGTGTAGGGGGCTTTCTAAATTGAATAATGGTAACCCATATAATTGAGCCATAATATATGGATATTGTACAGTTGAAGCCAAAAATATAAACCTGTTTTTCATTACATGAATAACATTCATCACTTATAAAGGAATGTAACTCTTTAAATTTTTAATGATGACTCATCTAACTAAAACATGATGTATATATGTACAAAATTATGAATATCATTTTTTATAGAAAATGTTGACTTATAAATGAAGGATAAATTGTGACTTATGAGGCTAAGAACTCTGTCACGTTGGAATGGTAACCTGTATTATCATATTACCAAATGAGAAAATAGACCCATGTAGGTCATTTATATCATGTTCATTAAGTGATAAACCCAATAATGGTGTTTCACTATATTGAATAAAATGATGTGACCCCAGTAGGTCATCTTTACTTTGTTATATACTTATTACATAAACCCCATGGGGGTATGTTTATGTGAATTGGATTGTTATCTATATTTCCCACAATAGATTTTGATTTTTTATATATAAATGTATGGTTCCATCATACCTGACCACCCCCTTAAATTTATAAGGACTTGTTATCATCTTTGAGTTTTACTAATAGGATGTTGCAGTTAATTAAAATTCCAATTACAGCCTAAAGAGTGGTTTCCTCTATATCACGAAATTTCAATTTTCATTAACTAACCCAGTTTTAAATAACAATGAATTAAGTAAAAGTTTTAAAAAATATTATTAGATAATTTCCTAGTAATGTTGCATGGCTCCAGCTAATTTGAGTGTATAGTAAAATTTTCTTTGGAATCTTGTACATGATATCCCTTGTATATGGATTTTTGAATGTTGTAATATATAATTATTGTTTAGATGTCATTAAATGAAACCATTTAGATTTCTTATAGCATTAATCATGTTCTAAGTGTTGGATCAATGTTTCATTAGGATGGGATTGACTAAATTGCCTATATATCCTTAATGAATTATTTATAGTTTTTATTTGACTTAGTGGATAGGAAGTTGATCCTTATGATTTATTAAGCATGGAACATTTTTTAGTCGACGCCTTATGCTTTTATGGGGGTTATCGGCGTTGAGGTACCGACCACTTTGGTGAATTAACATCGATAAATTCGTTATTTTAGTTTTTTTGACAATAGGTACTATTTAGGATCTATTTTGTCTCAGTATGAATCTTAGTGATGAAACAATACCCCCATATAGGAAGGTGGTCCTTCGATAATTTAAGAAATTTGAGGAATATGATAAATGTGTAATTATCTAGTTTAGTGTGTTAATAATTCCTTGGGAATGGTCTGCAATTTTGATGGACATGTGACCCTCCTTGTTTTCTAATAGTGTAAGACTTGAGATTTATCAACCTGATTGTATATGTAAGTAGGAAATGAATTTAAATTGATCCATATGTATGCTACTAAATTCCAAGAATTTTTAGTGCATTTTATTCTCTTTTGATATAGTTGTGGAACATGTTGTTACATTTTATGCACATCTATTTAAGAAGTAATGCGTTAAATCACATAAATATTAGGTGAAAAAGTCATGTAATCCATTAAACCCATTGTTTTTTTTATTACATAGTAACATTTTTGTGTCAATAAAGTATATATTTAAATGTAAACTCGAATGTATAGTGAAAAGATATTTATGAAAATTATTTTTCTCAGTACTGGAGGATGATATTGGATAAATGATGAGTGGAAATAATTACACTAATCAGAGTATGTTTGGGTTTTTAATTTTTACATTGAATTATTTTATGTGGTTTTATATTCTCTTATTTCTTATTGGTTCTTGTGTATGTTTTTTGTCAAAAATTAAAACACATGTTTGGGTGTGAATGGGATGTGGTCCATGGGATTGGTTTTCTTTTAAAAAAATGAATTAGAAACTCCTAATGAGGGGTGTGTCATGTCAAATTTTTGAGAATTTAATTCCCATTATATGGAAAGAAACAATAAAGGGCAAATTTGAAACGATTATAATAAATTCTGGAATCTGGGGAATTTTTATATTTATGATTTTACGTCTATCATTAGGATGAGTTTTAAAACTCAGGTTTGAGGGTCAACTGAGTATGGATGGAAGACTCAGTCTAGGATGGAATATACGGTCTTAGATTTTGAAAATTAACTAGCACATCATTCCACACAAGGTAGGCTGAATGTTAGGTCTTTGGCTGATTAACCAACCTTTAAAGAACTCCATGATTTAGGCTGAGATTCCCAAGAGAGTTTTGAATAATTATGGGTACCTTTGGATTTTAGGTCGATAGGTATAGCCTTCAAATTCTATGTCTACTATTAAGATAGGAATTTCATAATCAGTCAGTATGGAGTAATTTCATTGACGCCATGATAATTTAATCTCAATGGATGGTTAAAACTATCAAATGTGCATCATGTTCTTTACAACATTCAAGTTAAGGTCATAACCCTTAAAACTAAATCTGTATGGTTAAAATCATGTTATCAGGTGTGGAGAGGTAGTTTAACCTTAGTTAGACATGAACATGCATCAAAAGGAGTTATGGATTAAAGGGTTGTTTCAATGAATGTGTATCCTTATTTGACTGAATTTTTTTTGGGGGAGCCATAAATGTTTATCGGTGGTAGTGTTCATTAACATCATACTATACACTCAGTTTAATGAAGATCATTTATACAATCAATATATTTTCTTGAGTATGATGGGATAGCATGGCCTTATGATGAAATACTGAAATGAATTTATTGATTAAAAAATGACCCTTATGTGATAAGGGTCTTAGATCTCGTGACTTGTATCCTGAATGTCATTTATGAACATGGATCCATTTGATAAATGGAATCATATAATATTTGGATTCATGGTAAATTCATGGTATATATTTCAAATATAGATTTGGGTGATATCTTGATATGGGCATTAACCTCAGAGTTCCCAATAATGATCCATGTATATTAGATTGGGATTGTGTAAGTGGTGAAGTTATAGCATGAAAATGAAATTTTTTTGGTGAGATGTTTCAGACAAGAGCCATCACTGAAGTCCACGCATGGTATTTGGTGGGTATAATTTTAACTTCCATGGATTTCCTTGGGATAATGTCTTTAGAATGTGGTTTAGTGATATTGAGGTTGTAATTGATGAGGTTTTTAAGAATATAGTCATCCATTGGTTGGTTTTCTTGGGATTCCCTTGAAAAATTGAATATAGTTGGTATGTAATGGTGTCTAACACACTATTAAGTTGAGATAGGTGGAATTGAAATTGTTTATAGGTACTTTCAATGAAATTAATGTGTGTCCAGTTTAAGAATGGTTGATTGGATTTCAACCGTTTTGACCAAATCGATGATCTATGATAGTTTCTTCATGATACACATGATAAAAATTGAGGGATTGTTTCTAGTTCATTTAGGGAATGCTCTAATAAAAAATTCCAATGGATGGAGTACCATGGTTTGAAACTTTCAATTTATTTCATGATTTGACAGTGAAAGAACCATAGTTCGGTACATTAGGGAGATGATAACATGATCTGATCGTAGGTTAGATGGACTGGGTATGAATCATCATACTATTCATCTTTGGATACGAGCACTATTTCGAGTTTTAATGACTACAAACCATATCATTAATATTACTCTTGGAGGTAAATTGGGAGTTTGGAAACACAACATGTCAATTTGAGAGGTAATTCATAAGCCAATTAGTCAGAGTGATGTATTCAATATCCCCTAAGGATTCTAAATGATGATTATTTATAATGTTGGGATATTTTAGTGTCCTTTTTTTGTACCATTGGAAAATTCCATGAGTTTTTGAAAATATTCAATTTTCTTATTGGGAAATTGTTAAATTGAAACTTAGGTATGTAAAAATGAGCTTTATAAAACATAAAAGTATTGTTAAAAAGATGGGGCTGAAGCATATTTATTTTTGTAAAAAATGGAAAGGCCACATTTGTTGGTTATAGGAAACCCATTAAATAGATCATAGGCCCAGATGGTGTTATATCCCATTACATAGCACAAAAGGCAAATTTTTAGGCCCAATGTCCCTCTGGTGTATACTACTGCTATAATGTGCAAGGTTCTATAGTATTTGCTATTGTACTACATCCCATACAGTAACATCCACAACTATAGTATCGTCAGTGCTACAGTTAAGCCACTCATATAGTTCAACTACATTAATTCTATAGTTCTTCTATAATAACATGCACCAATTGGTTTTAAACCCCCATCCTTGTTTTAGTATTTTATGGTTCTTATCATTATTCAAAACCCATACTAGAATAATATTTTTGTTTAAGTATGTGTTTTAAGGAATGAGAGCAGTCTTTGGAGTTCATATGAGTTTCATTATCATCCTTCTATAAAATATCTATTTATGTGAGAAGGATATCAGGTCACATGGTTTGTTTAAATCATGCATCCCTCTAGGAGAAACCATGCAACAGGGGAAACGTTGTTAACTAATTTTCAATTAAATAATCCTATGGTCGTATATGTAATAAATAATTTTAAAATAAATTTTGTTGGTGGGTATACAGTTTTTTAAAGGCTTACCAATCCTTGTTTCTTTTCCGCTGGGTTAGTTCCACTTAACCAGTAGAACATCATGATTTAGAGCGCATTTAGACAAACTGTGTGGCCTAACTATATAGGGAGTGGATATTAGGTAGCAGGATCAGAACTATTGGTGCATGGTTATCCAAACCTTCTAGACAAATTATGAACTTATTTAAATGGGAAAAATACAATTTTCCCTTATGACCTATCATGTTTGTTTCCCTCTATTTACCCCTCATTCGACCAAGATGCCTCCCAACCACACATCCCTCTTCTCCCTCATCTCATAGAAGGTTATTTCACTTTTAATCTCTAAATATTATAATATTAATTACATTGGAAGTGTATTGGATAGTCAATGATCCCACCTTATTCGATTCTTATTTTACCTCTCCATTTTTTGTACTAACTTCGTTTCATCCAATTCACCATATTTTCATGTCTTTTGATAAATCATCTGGTTTCCTTCATTCCGGATTGAATCAATGGATGGAATTCAATGAGTGAAGCTTCTAAATATTGAGGTATGTTGTCTATTTTATTTCATTAAATTTCACATAAGTTAATATAACATTTTCAATGTACTTCACAGTATACATTCCATTCATTTCACTAAAATGATGGAATTATTTAAATTAAATTACACAAATCATTTTTAGACATGGTATAGATCCATTACATTATTGGAGGTCAATGAACATAAACCAAAACACCAAATTGTGGTGAGTTCAACTTTATAAAAGTATGAATTTCTTGTCCTATGACTAAACAATAGTTTGGGTGGGTTCCTTAAATCACATTTACTTTTGTAAGTGAAATTACTGATGAAGATGGTGATTTTTTATTGAATGGTTTTCTATAACCACCGATAATCCAACTTCTAATAAAACCACCTTTGAGGTTTGTTGGGTTATCATTTAAAACTAATGTGATACTTGAAGTTTGTTTGGCCTATATTATTACTTGCAGTCTCTCGATAGACTACTATCTTATAAATGACATAAATTTTTTTCTTTATTGAACTAAAAATGCTCTGTTTGAATACTTATTTCCAACATGTATGATAGCATGGATATTTTCATGTCCTACTCTTAAATAATAAATATAACACTTTAATAAAGGTCCCCTTTTATTAATAGATTATGGGTTCACCTTTATGGAACCCCTAGGTAATGGGGTCATATAGAATGTGAGACTAACTTACACTAGTAATGTAGAAGGACCTTCATTAAGTTTTTGGAAATGTTTTTTCAAACACCATTGGTTGTGGATGTTTGATGTGTTATCTCACACCACATCGGATTTTTGGCTTGTCACTTGATGCCCCCTTGATAAGGATATTGGGCATGACCAAACTCATTATTATTTATGATAAACTTAATTGTGTCCTTTATTAATTATGATACTCACCCATGATTCCTACATTATTTATGATACTTGTTATGATGTCCTGAATTATTTATGATACTCGGACATGGTGTCCATTGTTACTATATGGGGATTTTATGATTATACATAAACTCCTAACTTATACCTCATGTCTAGGATAATACTCTATATCTACATATATATATATATATATATATATGTTTGTATATGTTACTATTTATATAATGAATATCTATAAAAACTATTTACATATATATTTATACATGGAGAAAAATCATTAGAGACATTATGGTTTAGGTAGAAGTAGGTATAGTAGGCCGAGTTTCCTTGGGAAACATGATTCTGGCTTGTTTACATCTTCTCAATATTGAACATCCCTACGATAGATCTACTTTTATGCTATTTTATTTGATATTAAAGGAATGGATTATTCATTAAACACCATTAGAGATGGCCTGCTATGTACGTCTCATACCCAGTTCAGAGCACTATTCAGTAAAAAATCATGAATCGTCTAGTTTTACAATAAAAATTTAATTGTTCATGTAATGCTATAAATTTATTTCTTTTACTAGGAAGGTGAGTTCATGTGTGGTGTATGAGAATTTACTCAGTCTATCTCTTACGATTCAAGTACTTTATTTTTTTATTACTCTTTTTTATCCTCACCATATATGTTTCATTTCAAAATATATATATGTTATTGTACAGTTTAGCATATCCATGTGTGTTTATTTACTCTATTATTATTGATGTTTAGTTATTATTATGTTATGTTGTTACTTCTATTTATTTATTATTCATGTTCTATATTTATTACTGATCCGGAAGGTATAGTATCTCCACTATACCACCTTTATACCCTCATTACAAGTTATCAGCCTATAGTGTATAGGGAGACGTGCTTGAGGACATGTGGTGAACCTTCTTGGGGCACCATTTAAGTGGATTCATTTTTGGGATGTTTCACCCTCCATGTTCTAAATTGGATCCAAAATCTACATAGTACTCTAATATAAAATTTTAATGAATCCCTCATGAACCAAAAAAAATGAATTCATTTCTAATACAACTATGTTAATTCATAAATCAAATAGATCAATCTAATCTACATCACCTAAAAATTATTCCATATATGATGTATCTACCCTTGAAACTCTAAACCTCGTTCACATCATCTTATTCACCTAGAAAAATAGAAAACCTGGTAATTGTTTCCAAATGAAGATGAGGATCAACCAAACCACATAACAAACAACCTAACAAGATATCCTTTGCACTTTCCACCCAAATAATTAAAAAACATCTGTCCCAAAAACCAAAAAACTCACAGAAACCCATCTAATAAGAGAACCCACTTCCTTAACCGAAGGGTACTCTCCCCTCACCCTATTTATATACATATCACCATTCCATGATATAATTTTCTAACATGTTATCTCATGTATAGGTCAATATTCCTCTCACAACCTCACATTCAAACTAACCACATCCCAACCAACCATTCCCAACCCCAAAATAATGGATCAACCACCTTAAGGAAATATAGAATTATAATATATCCAAATTATAAGTCTATCATCAACCAAAAATTCAAAAGAAAATTCAGGCCACATACAAGAAATACACCACCCTTACCACATATACAAGGTTATACCTTACCCTAAACTACCCACTACAGAGATATTTTACACCATGGTGATGACTGGATCAAAAATAAACAAAAAAAACAAAAAATCCTCCGTTGTGGCTCAAATTAATTAATTTATCGCCTATATATTATTTGGTAAAACATTTATTAACATATTGTTATTATTGCAATTGACTAAAATATTTTTTCAAAACTATTAAAGAAAAATTATTTTCTGAAATCTATTTTTACAAAAAAAATCTAAACTCGTTTTCCTTTTTAAAAAACCATCATATAGGCAATCGGTCACACCCATGTCAAGGTATTAATATTTTCTTAAAAATGATTCATTCCACATGACACATTCCAACATATGAAAGTAGTATAGTCTTAAATAAAAATATCAAGCACAGACACTGTACACGAGTAAATAACTCAATAATAAGAGTGAATATAAAGAATATTAATATATCACTTTGATAGAATGTTCTTGCAATGTACAGGTTTACTTGATGCACATGTATGGTGTATATCCCATGACACGACCACTCCCAAATCTATATACCAAATCCACAAAAAAGTAAGGCCCCCATAACAATACTGTGATACCATTTATTAATGACTAGAACTATATAAATGGTGGTCATCCTAGACTAAGGGTGTCACATGGCCACAATAATGCCTCTTTATATTAAATAAGATACAAAATGATGGTTAGAGTATAGAAATAGTTTTACAAGATAATAATTTCTATATCATCCTATTTTATTTATTTATTTATTCATTTTATAGGTGATTATAAGAAATAACCAATAACACATACCTTGGAACCCTAGTGGGTCTACCCTCACCCCCACAAAGGATGGATAGAACTATTAGACCTGTTTTATTATAATACATGGTATGAATATCTAATGGATGAAGGGAAAAAGAACATTGGTTTCTTGAAGGCATAGTATCATAGAGAGTGAATGCATGGTTTTCCCCTAAATGAGCAGCATGTATCATATTTTATTGCATGTTCAACACTCTGATAATTCTCCATAATTTAGGGTATTGAAAGAACCCAAACTCATCGAATGTCCTCACCAATCTAGGATTTAATAATTAATCACTCCAAAAAAACTCAATAAGTCTTACCCATGTGGCACTTACATTAATGGACCATGTTAAATTAATTGGAATTGATACTTTAAACCTAAATGAACTACATCATCATTACTCTACCCATACTTGGTGGTTTTAAGGTACAAAGGCACACTCATTCCCATACCCATTAAAATATAATGGATCACCACTAACTGGACCCTTTAACAAGCTCTCAACACTCTCGGAACAATTTATTAAATAATAAGGGATTAACTAATGAAAATAATAAATTAAATAATCCAATACTAATTTAGGGTCCATTAAACCTAATGAATGGTTCCTTCTATTAGAGATATCACTTTTTGGCCAATATAACGGCATTAAACAATGTGTGAAACACTAAAATCACTTTTAAGGAGTATTTTTTCAATATTATCTAATTTCTCTAGGCTCATACTATAATTTTTGAAATTCCAGACATGAAAACCAATGATGAAACATAAATGTTATATAAAAAATAATTAATATTATGAAATTTATAAAATATTAAAAACTATTTTGAAAAGGTTAATTTATCTAATTTAATATCAGGATATGGCCTCATTCACTTAAAAACTTATATCATTCAAATATGAAAAAAAACATGGTTTAAGTGAAATTAGTATAAAATATCAAAAAACAGACAAAGGAAATGATGATGTAAAAATATCACTGTTAAGAGGAGTCTATTACATAAGAATAAATTTAAATCCTCTAAGAGACTATAGTATGATAGAAAAAACAGTTGGGACATTGAGTGAGAGATTATAAGGTAGAGGGGCTTGGGTGTGTTGCAGTCATGTTGCACAAAATGAGTGGGGTATGTGGCTGTTTTAATTGGAAAAGTAGTTTATTAAAAAATAAAAAATACATCATAATTCCATTGATATCTAAGTAACAATTCATCATGAATTTGGGTCCCTCATGGGTTACTATTGTCTGAGGGGCCTCACTAGGTACCAGATGGTCCTTATCCTATATCATGCTGGGTCTCCTAATTAAGGTAGTAGATTCTTCCCCCTATGACCTTCTACCAACAACCACTATAACATATAAACACAAAAAACCTCTAAAAATATCCCAACTCTCATTAATCTAATCTGAATCTACATTCCAAAGAACCCCTACTATGGGGATCAAGATTAATATTCCCTCTAAATTCGCTGAACCATAATCATGAGGGTAACTAAAAATATACATTTCCAAAAAAAAACTTTTATGTGACCAATCAAATAATATTAACCATGGTAAATTTAACTAAACAACCACATGATTTCTGAAGAATAAAAGATTATTTGAAAAATAATCCATTTGAAAAATATTTGTTGATTGTGAGAATGTAATTCAAATATAAGTATATATAAGAAATATTTTTGTAAATCATCCCTAATTTTTATAAATTCATCATTACAATAATTTTCAAATTTTAATTAGATGAGATTGGGTTATATATAGATAATATAATGTTTTTAAATTTGAAATAATTAAATTTTGATGAGTAGTAGAGATACATAGAGACCCTCCCATTATTATCCATAAGTGGTAATTCTATAATAAGGTCTATAATATTTTTGATATTCATAGAAATAATTCAATAAAAGCTCATTAGGTTTCAAATAAAAAATATTTTTTATGATGATAAATGATCTCCATTAGCTATACATTAGGACGTTAAGATATTTTTCACTATATAGTTCATCTAGGTTTAAAACCTTATAAGATAAATATATAAATTTATTTCATAGTTTTATATATTATTATGGACATATTTATTGAATAACCATGTGATTATTATAAAATTTTATTTTAATTATAATTTATTTAAACAACCTAATGTTCTTTATCATCATGTTAAATATCATTATTATGGGATGAACTATTATATTGAAAGAAGATTTTCAAATGTTATGATTTATTACCATGATTATAAAAAAAATCATGTATATTTGAATGATTCATATATATGTTTACTATATTTTTATGTAACATTAACTATTTTTTTGTGATATATATTTAAATATTATGTAAAATAATTTTAAATGACATTAATTAGAGAAATAAAATTCTCCATCAATTTTTATAATTATAAAAAGAGAAATGTTTTTTATATTTAAAAAAATATATCAAAAAAATATTAACTGGAAAGGATGGAAATGATAAAAGTAATACTCCATTGAGAAAATGTGGTAAATTATATAGGGATGAATCTGTAAAATCAATGAACCAATTAATCTTTAGAGTTATAATTGTAACTTTTCTATATCTTATATTTGGTTATTATAAAATTATGATTACTAGTTTTTTATATCATATATTTCAATCAAAAAAAATATAAATTAATTGAATAAAAAAATATTTCAATAAATTTTAGTAAATTTTACTCAAAAAGAATATCCAATGATTAAGTTGGTAATTCAAATATTTATTATGTTAGTTTTATGTTAGATAAATAAATACATATATAGAAATTGATTTTCTTTGGAAAAAATTTGTATAATTGAACTGTATGAAACAAAATTCAATTGCATTGTCTTCCGTTGAAGTTGAGTATATATTTATTGGATTTTTTTGACAAATTGTTTTTATAAAAAAAATCAACATTAGTGATTTCAATATAGACATATACCTATATGATTTGATAATGAAATTGATATAAATATCTTTAGGAATTATATGTCCCGTTTAATGAAACGTTATATTGATATAACATACAAATATTTTAGAGAAAAGTATCAAAAATTTGATATATATATATATATATTTATTTCATTGGCATAGACTTTTAATAAGATAAAATTTTAAATATGGATTTTAATGTTAAAAGAGTGGACTATATTAGAAATGATATGATAATTATTAATAATTAATATCTTTTTTCAAATGAATTAATTTTATATATTTTATCTCATTGATTCTACTATAATTATTTAATCCATTATTTTATTCCATTAATTTATCTTGATTAAATTAATTTTCTTTAATGTCATAAAATTTTAGAGATTTTATATTATCAAGCATCAAACAAACAAATAGATTTTTTCATGTTTCCACTATCTAGAAATACTATAATTTCCTTGTAGTTATTTTATTAACATTGGATCATTAATTCTTCAGTTTTGGGTTATCCCCCATGACTATGTAGTAATGTTAGATAACCGTGTATTTAAACTAAAATGAACATGACTGGTTATTTATATTTTCTGATAATTCTACATTTTTTGTTATTTAGAATGTTACAATAATTTTATTATCTATTTTATATATTTATTATTATTTTTTATTTCACAATAAATTATTAAAACTCATCTATTAAGTATTATAATTAATAATCTTTCAATGTTTTTACCATTTACCTAAAATTTCTATATAACATGAATGTTTTAAATCTTATTTAATGCATGTGGATAATTACTTGATTTCATTTATTTATGTATTATTTTTATAAAATATTGGAAAATATCCTTTTAATTGTTTAAATTAATTATTGTGTATTTTTTACATATATGTTATTTCTAGATTAATTCATTAATAATAAAATATAGGTAAATTATTAGTTTCTTTTTTAGATATAAATTTTTATATATGAATTTTGTATGATCAAAAATATTAAATTATTCGAATCATAGATATTATTTCCCTAGTTAATTCAAATGCACCTTTATAGAAATTATTATAGTGGAAAATGGAGTTATAATTGAGGGAATAAAGTTATGTAATGGAATTTAGATTTATAAAGACATATAACGGTTGATTATTGTCCCATTTATTATGGAAGTTTCACTTGGTAATTTTATGATGCATTTAAGTGAATGGTCTATGAATTGATGCAGTTTTTAATATATATAATCTATTATTCTCAAATTAGCACAATATTTTTTAATTGGTGGATAAAGTTTTTATGAATAGTGATAGATGATTGGATCTTTGAATGGATCATAACTATATAATCTATAATTTCACAACTTTGAATGGGGTCATTTCATATGGAATGACGGATATACCTCATATTGGATATTTCCCCTTTAAACGTTATCATTATATACGTAAAAAAAATTGTTATAATGTTGTGATATTAAATCATATGGGGTCATTCCACATAATATAGGTTGTGTAATCCAATATTGGTGAGTCACATAGGGTTTGTTCCCTGTCATATTAGTGTCATTCCAAATGTGCATGAATCATTCTAAATCTCTTAAATATAGGTTTTCTTCAAATGGTTTATGGGATTTGATATATTTATTAAGATTATTTTATTACATGTTTACTACCTCTATTAAGAAAATTAATCTATGAAAATTTTACTATTATATAAAAGATCATCTATATAGGTGGAACATATTCCTTACATCAGTTTTTATGATTCATTCATTTGATTTTTATTTAACAATTACCAACTTTTATTTCATAATATATGTTTTTTATTTCAATATAATAAAATTATGGAACTTTTTTATTAGTCAAAAATTTAATCTTGGATAATAATGATAAATATAAGGATATTTTGTATTTTATATCATGTAATTTTATTTATGAAAAATAATTTCAGTTTTGAAATGTATTAAATTTAATATATATTTGAAAATGTAATTTTTATTAAATTTAGTATATGTTTTAGTTATTAAATCTAACATATATTTAATTAATTTCATGTAGAAAAAAATGGAATAATGTTCCATGAAATTATTATAACTGATTGGATTGAAATAAACATAATATTCAATAAGATTTAATATATAATGAATGGTGCAATAATTTGATGAAAATTGGATGTATGAATATATATATTGGGTTGTGCTATGATGATAATACGATATTTTATTTATATGAATATACCATTAACAATATTACAAAATATTGGTTATCAAAGAACCATTATTGTATTAATTGAAAAAGGGGGATCTCATTTGACCATAATCAAGAAATGATAAAACTAGTATGGAACATACTCTAAGGTATAGTGTTCCCTTGAAATAACTAGTTCATCCTGTTGTATTAATTTTAGATGAAGAATATAAAATATTTCAGGAGAAAACTAAATTTTCATTTTGGGATTAATTCATGTTGTATTTATTGGAAACATTCACATCAATCAATAGTAAGTCCTTTAAACTTGAACTAAGATGTATTGAATTTAAATGGATGTTGTTCCATTAATATTATGAAATCATAGCATGGAGGAGATGATTATGACACACCATGGTTTATTTTATATCATATATGAAATAAATTTTCTAACATGAAAATGTGTTATTCCTGATTTATTCCAAGAAAAAGTTATCTAATCTCACATTATAATGATGACCGTACAAACTCTTAGTGAATTATGTGCTGATGTAGGCTGGATAATGAGTCAATTTTTCATTTGAGGGAATGTAGTGATTTTAATATGACATAAGAAGTTAATGGATTTGACATGATAATAACAAAACCATAACTAAGATAGTTGTGTTATAATGGTTCAATTAATGAATTTTCATAAACCATCATTGATACCATGATTATATAGTACATGAATAAATCATGACCTGTCCTGATGTGTGTTCCCAATCCCCATGGGATGGAGACTAGTTCTTAGGTATCTAGAACCAAAAAGAGGGAATGACTTCTCTATAATATCAAAAATATAAAATGAAAATAGTGGAAGTAATTCAAAAAAAATTGGTATTCTTAAACAATCATCTATAGAAAAGTACAAGAGGTAGATAATAAAAAAACACAAAGAAAATTATAAAAATAGATATCCTTTTAGAAACTGGATTTTAAGCTCTTCTTTTCACCATAAAATACCATGTTCAAAAAATCAGGGGAACTAACGACATCATTGTGGTTTTTTCCATTTTCATGGACCTATCATAAAAAATTCTATAAATTCATAATGGAAAGAAGCGTGGTGTGAGATATACTAAACCAATAGGATCCCACCTAGTATTTCATATCAAATAAAGAAAATACTCCCCGGTTATAAAAAATCACAGTATGGTAATCCTTTAACAATTAGACAATAAACATCGACATAAATTTATTTCAATTGATGGTATAAAATAGTTAAAAAAGTCTATTTCTATCAAAAAAGTATGAATATATATTTCTATAGAAATTGACATGAGAAATTCATTTCAAAAATATTGACATATATAAATCATTTTCAATCATAACACCATTGTTGTTAGTTATAGTATTGGTTAGTACATGGATTATAGTACCAAACCTATTCATTTAAGTTTACACCCATGTTTGTAAAATTCATTATATCTCACGACTGGGTAAATAGTAATCACTCACAAATAATGTACCCCCTTCCCTCATTAATTTATTCTTCATTGTCTTCATCTATCCATTTATTTATAGATCTAATACATCTATAAAATATATATCCCTGGCCACCCACCACAATACCCAATATCTAATGTTCTTATAGGAATCAATTTTGAAAGGTGTTATCATTCATTCCCATCAATATTAATTCATTTCAATAGATAATTCCAATCATCCTGAATTTTATGTTCCAATTCATGCCATTTTCTTATAAAAAACAATATGAACATGTTTTCATCACAAAAAATTCTGTTCATAATAATTTATTCCATTTTATATTAATAATGTAAGTCCAGCCTTATCTTTGCAAAAATCAATATCTAAATGATTCTTCAAAACATTCCTTTTGATTCAAATCCATTTAAAAAAAAATCAACTCTTTATTTGATAATTCATAAACAAAGTGGTTCAGGATACACCATTCCATTTAAAAATTGTTATCATTAATCTCAAATATTATTTTGATGGAAATTAAAAATTTATTTAAATTCATGAAATATGAAATAGATTAAATTAATTGGAGTTTCCATACAAAACCACCTACCTAAAACACATTTTGGTCAAAGTCCCAATAAGGGATCCACTAATGGAGGGAGATGAATAGTTAAAATAAATCCATAAGGGATATTAGGAACACAATTCTTGAACCAGGATATCTTTTTTTTATCATTTTTAGAATAAATAAGAACATGATATAACACATACCTCAATAATTATTAAATAACTCACAATGGAAAAAGATCATATAAACAAACCCCAATTAAATGAAATATCTCTAAAAACGTTTTATTCATCTAAAAAATCATATATTTTTCATTAACATCCCCGATCTAAGGTTTCATTAAATGGATGAATAGTGTATCTGGATGTTCAATTAATAACAATATGAAATGGGGAAATAAAATTTAAAATATAGATGAAATTCTCAATAAACTATCGAAAATGATCACCAGGATGTGAGGAGTCATCAATATCTCTTAATGGACGCCCCTTATTCAAGAGCTTATTCCATCTGATAAAGAATGAGATAAGTCATCTTTTTTTGTCTAAAAAATAATCTTATTTGTCAACATTTTGATGAATGGTTTGAATACACTTCTTTTCAAGTCATCATCCAACCATACCAAACCCATATGTCTCGTGTCACATGGTTGGATGGTAAGGTATCATGGTTATGAATAACAAAAAAAAATTAATATATAACCGTCATCTAGGACTCCAACGCAATTTTTATTGTTTCATGGGAAACCCCACATTGTATTCATTAACCAATATTAAAATATAAATAGTTTTATAAACCAATAAAAACTAAACAATTTCACCCAAAATGTCCCAAGAAAGGATAAAACAAAGGATTATTAAAATAAGTATATTTAAGCGACTTTAAGAGGGTGTCTGGATGATACAATTATGCCCACTGTAAATGGTTTTTCCAGCATAATGCCACATTACGAATATTAGCTTTTAAAGTGATGATTTAACCATGATCTCATCAATTCATGAAACTACCAAGTCTCATGGGAATCTAAACCATGTTGTCACAAAACCCAAACCAATGGGATATTATTTCCTTAAAAACCTTCGTATATGAATCCACAATATCTATAGTCTACTAAGTCACTATTATATCATGTTCCACATGATGTTTCTCGAAACTCAAAACATTGCCCCAGTCTCAATGGTCTTTCATAAGCTACAACATGTGAAACATTTCATGTATTGATTTCAAAAGGGTGGAAAATATAAATTAAATGACACCTTCCAAATCCTCTCATAATCCTCAAATTTTCTCATGTATCTTAGTGAAATCATCCCCTATTTAACAATCCATCGGTGACCCGACTAAAGAGATACTCTCAGAAACACATTTCCTCTAACTCCTAATTATAAGGTATATCAACAATAGTCTACATAAAATTTATATACGCCCTAAATTATCACCAATCTATATCGAATCATTTGCATCATTATTTTCATCTCATAGACCAATATGGGTCCCACAATGGATGGTTTGGAAATCACTAACCAATAAAGTTGATATTTATAAGGGTGTCTATTCAAGGCCTCAAAGGGTACCATATTAATGAATGTATTGTAACAATTTTTATAGTAAAACCCAACAACTAAAAATTATATATATCATGTTTCTATATAGTCATAAAAACAAGCATAAATTGTGTCATAAAAAATCTATATATATATTTCCATTTCACCATCTGTCTAAGGGTTATTATATTCAATAAATATTACTTGGGACCGCATAGCCCCATGTAGGCATCTCCAAAAATGAGATGTTAACTTCATATCCCTAATAGATATAATGGCATAAGTAACACTTTGTAATCATCAAATCTCTTTCACATTCATACTTCCAAGTCCAAGAAATTATTGGTATGACAAGTATGAATAATGTTTTCCTATTAAGTAAGTCAGCCAATTAAAACCCAAATAACATTCCTTCATAAAAGATTACATTGTAAACAACAAAAAACCCATCAATATGTCATCCCACATAAAAATGTTCATAGGAAGCGGTTGAGGAAAACTAAAACACATATAATGCTCAGACATCATCTATTGAAAAGAGTAACAACATGAAAAAAAATCAAGAACGTTCTATTTCATATATGGAACCAAAAACATCACCTCATATCATAAAAAATATTTTTTATTTATATTAAAACCAATCTCTTGGAAATATGACAATACTCCATCACTGAATTTCTTATAGCTAAAAAATTTACATAATGGTTCCTACCAATAAATCAATCTAGAGATAGAGATCACTCAATCATGGTCTCCCATCCATAACATCACCGAACTCATCATTAGTATATTTTTCCTAGAGGATTATCTCGTAAAGAGTGTATTTCAATAAAAATCATTCCAGAACAACCTCAGTCTCATACTCATGTACCCCGAATGAATTTGAGAAAAGTTATATATAATATTCAACTCTTATAATGATTATTTAATGGAATTAGATATTATATTTTACATATAGAATCAAAAAAAAATGTTCCCCTCTCTAAGGGTGTCAGAAATGTAATTGAAAAAAATACAACATGTACTCCAGCAAGAACCTCTGATTTAGATTCAAATATAAATTTGATATTTTATGGATCAAGATTTTTTAATCTATATAAATAGTAAAACATTATCAAAAAAGTCATAACCACCTACTCTTATGAAAATTCTTCACCTCAATGAGTTTTAAATTGCTCAGGGATATTTTCTCTCAAATGTAAAAATCATGTGAGAACCATAATCCACTATTTGATCACCCTATACAAGAAAATATCCTAAACGTGAACTTGAAAGGTCACAAAATTCCAAATATAACTTCCATCCTTTGGGGGATTCAATATATGTGCTAATTTTAATAGAAAATTTTACTCATCAATGGAATCCTAATATTTTCAACCTACAATGTAAATATATCTTTTCTAATTGATATCCATAAATTAAAAATCTATTTTGGATAAGTATTTTATAAGCTGATTATAATACCTTATTATACCCAAGATTCTCAAAATCACAAACACATCGTATGATTCTTACAAAGAAATGATATTTTTCACGTTTTGAGAACAAGATATGATATTGTGTTTTGGGAACACAATCACTGATAACATAAAAAACCGAATCAATAGTTGTAATTTGGATCTTTTATCATAAAATCAGTTATTACTCAATATGTCTAATATTTCACACAAATAAAGCACAAGATACAACATAGTTTTAGAATAAACCATAATTTCACCCATGAATACAACTCAAAAAGTGTCATGATAATTGTGGAAAATGTAACACAACCATATCTTATGAAAATCATTTTTAAATAATTTTAATTTCACTGTTATCACTCATTATACATAACACATATTTTTAAGAAGCACTGAAAAGAAATTAATAATATTATTTAAAAGTAATCATTATTACTGATCAATTAAACATAGATACATGAATAGGAATAAAAAAATTAAGTATTAGGTATAATGGTTTTAAATAATGAAAACATATTTTTAAAAATGTACATATTTTTTTAAAAAAAATTAAGTTTTTTGAAAATATTATTTTCTGAATCAAAATGATTTTTATGAAAAAATAATATAAATATCTTTTAAAAAAATTTACAATGGAATTACAAAAATAATAATCATTTTTTCAATCTACATGTTGAAACTATCTTTTGGATATTTTTTCATGTTTTCCAAAATTGATGAACTTTTTTAATTAATAGTGAAAATAACTATTTTTATTAAAATCCTACCTTTTAATTTAAGTAATATATTAGGATAAAAATATTTAAAATGGTTATTAAAGTAAAATAATTAAAATTATATATTTATTAAAAAAGATTAGTTTTTTTTCAACTTCATATTGAATTTTGATGTAATATATTTTTAAATTAAGGAACATTTTCCCTTTGCAAAACTGTTTTATTATCATTTGTATGAGTTTATTTTTAATCAAACATTTCCTATTATATGAATGGAATTTTTAAAAATTAATTCCAAATTTGGAATTAATTAATTTATTAAATTAAAATTTTAAATTAATTTCTCCACATTATGAATAGTAAAATAGTATAAATAATTATGACGGTTAAAGATAAAATAGTTCTACAAGGGTAAAACCAAAAAGATATGCGGGGAATTTGTCTAAAACATTTTCCCACTCATATTTACTAGAAATATTATTTAATTTCCATCTTTTAGTTTCAAAAATATATCATTAGTGAGTTCTATAGAGTGATAAAATCATTGGTAATCTTTATTAATTTTAAAAATTCCATGTGTGTCCTCTCTTATGCTTTTGAAAATCCACGACCTCTCTTATCCTATTCACACTAGTAAAACCGTTTGGATCAAACAACACCAAACCAATAATCTTAAATTAATCCCTACCCACATACTAAATTACTTGTTTATATTTTAATTCTAATCTAGGAAGGCTTTAGGTTAATATTAAAATAGTTTTCTAAAAAAATATATAATGTATTAAACTATGTTTTTTTAATATGTATTATACTTCTATCACCTTAAAATATTATTAAACATTGATTATATAGTGAAAATTTTATGTACCATATAATTATATTTTATTATACTTAAATAAGATTTTATTTCCTTCTCCTCTTCAATAAAATGGGAAATGAATCTATCGATCATCTCTACTGTCAACTACAGCCTTACAGACTGGTGTTATTTGTTTCCAATCACAACCTCTCCTGGCTTGATATATTAATTTATTTAATTTTTACATATTTTATTAATTATATTATAATAAATAGAGATTATAATTCAACATAAACCTACTTACCACAATCCTTTTGGATAATAATAATGGTTCTCTTGTGTACGACAGTCTAGAACCTTGCGAACTGATGTGATGAAAATTTCATTTTTGTTTTACATGGATGGTTATAAGGATATATTTAATGACTATATAAGATATTTTTAACATAATTATAGTTATATAATTTGGATATAACAAATTCCTTCTTATTTCTATTTTTTCTGGGATAATATAGCATCGTTCGTGTGTAGGGCAGATTACCACCTCGCGATGAAATTCGATTTGTTTTTCACTAACACATTTAATGAACAGTTATTAGGTCAAATTTAATTAATATATGTGATATTTTTAAGATAATAATTATTTTTAAAATTTAATATATTATTTAATATTATTTCATTTTATATATTTGTTAAATGGAAGCAACATTCATGTGTATGTATGACCTACCTTCTCCACATACGATATATTTCCTTTTCAATTTATAAACATTATTGATCACTCTAATTATATATAAATAATTAATATATATTATATTATTATGAGGTAAAATTAAATATAAATTGTTTTAAAAAATGGTTCTTCTTTAAATGGGATTTATTAAATTAATTTTTACCATTTATTTAATGACATTAATAAAAATTAAAAGAAATTTTCATGTCATTTTTAAAACAATTTATTTTTGGGTTTTACTAAAAACATGATTGGAATATTTATTTTATCAAGATTTTAATTTTCTATCATCATGAAAACTAAATATTTTAAAAAAAAATTATAATTTTAGAAGATTGTATTCAATTAAAATGATTTCCCAAATGATTGATGATTTTCTAATTTTAAAAATTTATTTTCAATTAATAGTTATTTTCCTCATGAAATTTCCCTCATGTATTTGGAAAATCATTTTCCATATAAGATAATATATTTTAATGTTAATTATTAATTACTAGGGGAATTATGTAATGAAACATTCTTATTATTTCAATGGATGGTTTATTTTTAGTGTGAAATTTTTTTATGAAACTTATTTCATTGCCACATGTTATGATATGATAAAACCATTAAGAAACCCATTTAATTTCATGAGTTCTAATATGTATGACCTTTTGGGACACAAACGTATGGAATAGGTGACTAGAGGGACCTATATCTCCCTCAAATTAATTTTGTAAATATTAATGTTCTATGATATAAGAGGGTACCTTGGAGGTTATCCGATGCCTGAAAATAAGGTACACCAAATGCCATCCAAAGATGAGGTAGGTACTTGGGGGGTTAATCCTAGCCTAACATGTAATGAATGCCTTTATGGGTAGCCTTGACACAATTATTTTTAATGATTATGTGTTTTCTAGAAATCATTTTAATATTGATATTTTATGCTTACATGGCCCATGTTCTATGATTCCTTTATTAATTACATCTTATAAACTATTTTGATTCATTTTATGAATGATATTTATGTTATATTATAAGTACAGTATGATTTTTCAAATATTATTCACAATTTTTCATAAATTTATTCACATGTAATGATTACATCTCTCATTTTTCCCATACATATCATATAAAATCAACTTTCTCATATTTCCATTCCCTATGTTAGGAATAATGTTATTATATATGATATTTCTTTTATGGGTACAAGTTATAAAGAATTTATTATGTAATGATGTGGTTCACATATAAACCCATTTTTGTATATATTATTTCGAAGTCATTAGAGTTAAATGTTTCAATAATTTATTATTATTATGTTTAATGAATATTAATATATTAATATGTAATATTTATGCTCATGATGTTTTTTTCATTATAGTTTTTATTGAAATAGAGTTTAGTTAAAACATTGGAAACTAGGATGATAAAAATCTAGTGATAACCAATAAGATATGTATATGTATTGGAAAAAATCATGTAATCATGGAGGAGGATAAAGTGAGTTTTTTCCTAGAAATTTCATCCTGATCATGATAATATAGGTCGATGTGGTTTTCGAATATATGTACATAGCGATAATAACTCTCAAAAATAAACTTCTAGAATGACTAATGTGTTATATGATACATATAAATTGGACGGACTACACACTTACTTTGATAATCCAAGAGGATATTCTTTGGAAATTTATGAACTCTTTACAAACCATCACGAAGGATTTGAATAATGACCATGAGTGACATAGATTAAACATATGGTTTCATCGATTGAAAATAAGGTGTCAATATTTATACATCTTTTCAGTTATTTTTATGAGAATGTGGATTACTAATATGATTAATATTTTCATCACTATGATTTATGGTTTTAGTCAATAAAATAAGCATTATGGAACCTTTGTCAATGATGAATGAAATAAAACAAATATTTATTATCATCCAGATAAACCAAATATTTTTAGAGAGAGATTAAGAAATATTGTATATATAATCACACAACATTCTCTTACTAAGAACCACTTTGGGAATATGAATAGTAAAAAGGGGGGGGGGGAAACATTCAGTTGAGTCCTTCATGATGAAACATCCACCTTATTTAAATGGTTCTATTGATCCATTAGTTTCTAGGACATAGAGTTGTACCATTGAAAATTAAATTCCATTATAACATGTTTTGGGTAGGAAAGATTCATTTGGGACATATATGATTTTTATGAGAAAAATATTAATGTTCTACTATTATTATGAAAAAAATGGAGTAAGATGAAATTGACTCCATAGAGTGGGATGAGTTTAAGAGCTTATTTGTCAATATGTTTTCCCCTTGTATTCATCAAAAAAATGGATAAGGAATTCATTGATCAAACTTAGAAGGTTGATGAATCCATCAGAACCAATAAGGAAAATTTTATAATACTTGAATTATATGTTTCTACTATTAACATCCAACATGAACTTTTATAAGATCAAATATTTAATGGATTAAAACAAACTCTTTCCATGGAGTTATTCATAAGGGACTTCTATAGCTATGTATTACTAATTCGTTTTACTATCAAGGTGGAAATAATTGTTTTGGTGTCCCATAAGTCTACTGTTTTTTATTTGAGAAGAAATATATAATTAAATGGAAAAAAATATATCATAGAGTGAAGATGAAAATCGTTCCTTATTTCTCAATGTGTGGAAGGAAACATATAATAATTTTTATTAAATTGCAAATAATTTTTTATATCTGTATTAAAGATAATAATGTGGATGAATTCCAATTTGAATAGATCAAGTTAGGAAATGATATTTATAGAGTGAAATACCACCAAAATGAACCACCCATAAATTATTGTTTCAAATGAATGAAGATTTGGAATTATTTTAATTAGTTCTAAAATAAGAATGTTGATAAAAAAGACCAACGCCAGCATCCTTTTATACCATGTTGAAAAGGGTTATATCAGGCGATCACTATTTTAGATGAGATGTGTAACAATTATGTGGTCACATGAAAAATTACCACCTACCTTATAACTAGTAATGTCTTATTCTACTTTACATATAACCACTCTTTCTTATCATAAAATGCACAATGTGTGTCGACAAATCACATCAATGATTAGATGTTTAATTAGAACATAAACACCCAAATGGCATGATGATTTAATCACAAATATATGATACCTATCTGATTGAGGTTTGTGGGAATTTAATTACAACAATTCTTCTCATTATTCTTATGGTTTAATTTGATTTTATAATAGGTGTAGCTTATATTTCTCTATATAAATCTCACATTAATTTCCAAGGAAGGTAATTTATGTATAATATTGAAATCCAACCTATGATCTTCTATAAAAAACCGACCCCATGTAGCCTAGAGATGGTGACCCAATTTATTATATTGGTATAGATAAAAGATTATAATCCTAACGGATCATTTCTTTTAGGTGTTTTTGAAGCCATATGGCATATAAAAACCATACACTGTATTTTAAATAATAATTTATAAATTAGAAAATCCTCTGAGAATGCCATTATTCTACTAGATTTACCATGCATATAAACCATAATAAAAATATTTCCATCCTATGATAAATAAAACCAAATAAAGGGGTGAGCTCATATGCACAATAAGGGTAATCATACAGAAGAAGCTGTTTGGAATCACAAGCATAAATATTAAAGAAATGCATATAACTATAACCCAACCCATTAAACATGATATTGAGCATAATATGGAAAGAATAAATGAAAATATTATACATACATATAAATAATCACAATTATATTCTACAAATCAAATAAATATCAATACATAATCACATAATGAGGGAATTAATAATGCCAGACAACATAAACGTACAAGCAATGCTTCATAAAAGAAACAACATATAAATTGGTAAGACATTTTCCAATACTAAACATAGTTTTCTTTATCTTACCCACTAATTAATTGAGGGGATATATTGGGACATTCTCATCACTTACTAGGTCCAATTAATTCCTTATAAGAAAACATAAACAACATAAATATATGTATTAAAAAAGTAGAATAACAAATGTGAATTATTCATTCAAACACAAGAATTGTATCATAATTGAACATACTCATTAAAAATAATCATAAAAACATAAACAAATATATTTAATATGGAATCATAAGAGATAAGCATCAATAAATTATTGGATCAAAAAAGGATTTTGGCATATATGAAAATTCTCTAACAAAATTATTAAAAATTTCTTGAGAGAAATAAGTTATTTTACGTTAAAATAAATTTTTTAAAAGGGAAATAAATTTTAAATGAAATAATTTCATTGAAAAGAATATTGGGAACTTGTAAAGTAATCTTAATGAAACTAATGTGTCATAATTGTGGAAATATTTGCTCATGCTGTATAAGTTAAAAAATATTTCATTCATATTTTAATTGAAAAACTCATAAAGTACCTCCTCTGGAAAATTAATAAAACATTCTTTTAAAAGAATTATATAAAAATTAAGAACATTATTATAAATAAATTAATCAATTTTTGGATAATATTAAACATTTATTTGAAAACATTTTTATAAAACATGTACTGTGATAATAAATATTCCCCTTCAAGGACTTACATATCAACAGTCTTAGATAATAATGAAATTTTGAAATTAAAAAATGACATGTAATTTACATTTTTTATCTACTTAATCCTAAAATTTAATGGCTTAGAGCATTTTACTAATTTATACAAGAACCATATTCATATAAATAATATTATATATGTCCTTATTCTATCATTTTGTCAATAATAATGTGTTATTACCCAAGTTCTAGGTGTTAAATGATTAATTTTACTATGCATGTTTTATCATGTAAGTCATGTTTCATATGAATATGAAATATATATAAATTTCATTTACAAAATTATGTTAATTTCATATATATTTTATTTACTCTTTATATACATTTTTATAATCATTATTTAATAGTTAATGTGGAAAATGAATATTGTCATGTCATGGAGAGGATATGTCGTATGAATGCATGAGTGATGATATCATAACATTAATGGTGAAAGTGTAAGGAATTGGATTTTATACTAAGATAAATAATCAATATCATGTCAATTTTATAATTTAAATCCATTATATCTGTCATTATACTGATCTAAATAAATTGATGATGAAAAAAATTACACCCCATTTTGGAGATGGTAAGTCGTATATATGTATGAGTAGTGCTTTCATTTTTTTGTTGGTTGGATAAAAGGTGGGAAATGGTTATCCCATAATCATAATAAAATCTTATCACATAGATGACACTTTATTTATTTCTTTATATTAAAAACAACACATTAAGATAAAGTTGAATAATAAATGAACTTGAACGTGTTTGTAAAAATGTTTTCCTCATATTTGGAATACATTCATTAGATCTCTTCTTCAGGTATATAAGGTTGATTTTTTTATACAAGGATATATAGAATGTAGATAAGTATATTGGGATGAGAAATTTTTATGGTATTATATAACCACTAGTTTCAGGTAAGTAACCCATATTTTATGCCTTTTAAGTATATAAATTATTAGGGTGAATTTTGGAAGAGTTTGGATGAAGATTAAAATGTTTTAGGGAATTTATACAAGTTAATGGTTTGTATAAAACATGAATAACCTACAAAAAACATTCAATATGAATCCTGGTCTAATGGAAAGTCACATGGTCAGTGCACGATTTTTCTGAATCCTGCGACATTAATTGATAGATTGGGAAACTTGAGAAAATGGTCTTAGAAATCGAAGGTGCATGGTTTTGAAACAATGTGATAAAATACTAGAAGGATCCTCCATGGGACATAATCTAGAGCATAGTTATTTAATGGCTTTCCTACCCATGAATCTAATCGTGCACAGGTCAAGAGATAGATCCTAAAAATTTGGATCTCACACTTCTTTATATTTAACTCCATTCATCATCCTATATTGACATAACTCAATATTCTATCTTCAAAAAGGATGAATAATATTTTCCCATCAATCCATATGTGATCCATAGGAATCACTTTGTGATTTTAAACCAGATTCTCATGGTATGTGGTCATTCTTTGTTGTTCTTGCTGATTTATCATAGATATACTTCATTATCTCTCATAGTTTCTAAAATATAGGCCTATTGTGTATATATATATGATAGTGGATTCAAAATAGGAATAGATTTGGTCCTTTTTATGATTTTGGAAGAGATATTAGGTGGGTTTTTTATTTTCAAAGTCTATGGCAGTTCTATTGAATTTTAATCTGGTTTCGTGGATATTGTTTCATGTCATTTTCCATTTTCAGAAAATCCTTCGATGTATATGGGTTCAATATCAAATAAGATATATATACTATGATGCATTGATTTCAAATTAATGGTTTTTATTGAAAATTTTAATGAATCCCAAATACAATGTTTGATAAAAACATTCTTTAGTGACTATTAGAAAATTTGGTATTTTGTTAGATAATGATTTTTCCAAATTATTTTAAAATGATGATTTTGAAATCGTTGATTGGTTTTTATATGGATAATTAGTTTTAAATATATTTTTTTATTAAAATGGTTTGGGTCCTCATGTATTAGTTTGGTTGTGTTTCAAATGTTCCTATATATTGGGATAGATCAGGGAGTGAAGTACCCCCTTCCAATGGTTGACACAGATTTGGATAGAAAGTACCTCTATTTATGTTGTTCACTAAGTGATGTATTAGTAAAATGATGAATCACTAGTCACGTGTATAGGGTGTTCCCAGTTGAATGCTTGGTTCTATGTGTTGATATGTTGAATGGTATAGGTTATGCCAAAATGGGGTTTTTAAATGATTTTAGGGCATTGATTGGTTATTTTCATTGGAATTTTTTATTATGTGAAAAAACTATTTTATTATGGAATTTATTTATTGTTTTATAAACTATTTATATATTGTATAATGTTAAATGTTTTATATAAATGAGAAATAATTTTCTATCTTAGTGGCTTGAGAAGGGAAGCCATTTGGGGGAAGCCTATTATGTTCCATTAGTCACCCTTGCCTCAGAACATTGGTTCTTTTGTAGATATCGTTTATTGTGACCTGGGAAAAGGAAATGTATCACACATCTCTAGAGGTCATTAGTGATATATGTGATTTTTCTACAGTTGGTGTATGGATCATGTTAGATATTTGGAGTTAGTCTTTGAATTGTTATTGGTTCATAGTATACCATTGTGTACTTGGTTGTGGTATACTATCCAATTAAGATACATTGTATATTTTGAATTTTAAATAATGGTAATTTTTTTTGGTGTCTATCAATAATATCATGAATCATATAGTATTATATTTTTTTGGGATTTTGTGTATGGTAGTTCAATTTTCAAATGTAAAATCATAACCCGGATTATAAATGAAGCCATTGGAATTTAATTCTACCCTTTGGCCTCATGGAAATGACTCTGAAGGATAACTAATTTACTTCCACCATTTCAGACCAATTAGGAGGTGAGGGATGTTACAAGTGGAATAAATTTTGTTCAGTCTAAAAATATTTTCCAAATAATTTGTATCTTTCATAGTTCTTCCAAATATATTTTTCAAACAAATGGTTTTTAGTTCTGTTGGTCTTTTAGTTGATGTTCATATTGTCTATTCCTTATGTTGCGTTTGTAGAATGGAGTAGGATTATAGGGATCTGAAATGTAGATCATAAGAGGATATAGATAACCATTTTATACTGAATTTAAAATTACCATTGATATTGGTACATATGTTTTTGGAGACATTTAGAGAATTTGGACTCTCACTATATGGGTATTATCAAATGAAATAAGAATTGCAAGAATTATAGAAATTAAATCCCGCATGGAGTTCATGTTTAATTTTTTGTTATGATTTGGTAAAATGTGTTTATTTTTTAAAAATATTGAAATTGTTTCTAAATGTGAGATTTTTAAAACAACATGATTGTGGAATTTTATAAATGATTTTATTTTCAAAAGGATGTGACATTTTTAAAAAAATGTTTGAACATGAAAAAGGTTGATTTAAGAATGATGTTTTTGATATTGTGTAATGAATGAATTTGAAATTTTGGGCCTTATGTTAATATAGATTGAGATATAAAGTGTTTTTAGTGTATATAGATAATGTGCAGAGGTAGGTGTCATAGAAAAAAAACCAGAGGAAGCTATTGAGAATATGGTTAAACCTGAGCAACAAGTTAACCAACAGCTAGACCAGAGTGTTGATCAATAATTTCAGGCTATGGGACGTGGGAACAGCAGAGACCATCTAAAGAAGGTACGTCACTCCGTCCAATTCTAGAAGTAGAATCCACCAATATGTAAGGGTGATTCTAACCTTGAAATAAGTAGAGATTTGGATGAATGTTATAAATCATATCGTTGATATCATCATCACACCAACAAGTTAAATGTCAAGCTCCGGTCTTATATGTTGTAAGATATTTCACTCTAGTGGTGGGATTTATTTTTTCAAGATAAATTTGGCCATGACCTAGAATGGGAATATTTTTAAGAATTGTTTATCAAATAATTATATCCCCATACATTTATAAGTAATGAAATTAATTATTTCATCATCTTGAAGAATTAAATTCATTATTTCATGGAGTATGCAGCTAAATTCAAGGATATAGTTTGGTTTTTTCCCAAACTTGTTGGTAGTGTGTTCATAAAGGAACACTTCTTTTAATTTGAGATAGGGTCAGAGATTATATAGTACAATTTTTTTCTATGTATTATAGATTATACATAGATGTTCAATTGAGAAACAACCGCAGAATGGGACATATCGGGAGCTATGGGGGGAGGAAGTTTGGTAATACCCATCGGAAATGGTTGGAACACTCACGATAAGAGAATATAGAAGTGGGAAATAAATTTCCAAGGTGGTTTTATGAATCAAAATTAAATTATTGGATTAGTAAACCTTCATTCGTAACGAAAGATCAATGTTTTATGTTTCTAATGGGGTTAACTATATCAAATAAAGTGATAGTGAACAGAAAAACCTAGAGAATTCCACGACTGCAATAATATTGTAATTCATCAGCATTGTTATCATAGTGCTCCAAGGTCAGGTGTTAGGGACACTTCTCATGTGTCACAAGCATCATATGCTATGATATGTTGAGAGTATTATAATGAATCTCATTAGAAGAATAGAGCATTCCATGTTGATTCCAGCAAAATGATGACTAATTAGGCAATGAAATATAAACAAGTAAACATAGAACAAATTATGGTGAGAATGAAATTAGATGGAGATGAGTGGGTTATTATGGATGAACAGTCTGTACTATCTATAGTGAGAGATAAAATTAATTTTAATTATAAATTTATGCAAGATTCGTCTGATATGGGTGAATCTCATTCTTTTATTTCTTCTAATATTCTTTATTTTTGGAGTTTATAAGATGATATGATTCCTTATGATGTAAAACATCAAACTCTTCTTGGTCATAGAGAGTGAAAAGAATTTGTGTCTACAAATTGTTCTATAACTAATAATTAAGACAAGTTGAAATGGGATTTATCCAAACAGAATATGGATTAAAATGATATAATCATAGTTAGGGATTGGTGGACTATATTCACGTCTCACATCAATTGTTATATAAGAAGAGTCAGTTTTATAATTGATGAAGGAATCGAGAATATCTTTTTGAGGAGACCATAGTGTATGAAATAATAAAACAAACGTGTTGTAACCAATATTTTGAATGCTCTCATTCTAGTAGGCATCGTTATATTTTTCATCAATGGAAAATATCTTAAATAAATGTTTTCTAAAAGTTGTGGATCAGTTTTCAGATGAGTTTCCTGAATATTTTTCAAGGTTTCCACACATGAGATAAGTGGATTTTACAGATGATCTCTTTCTGAGGACCAGTACAATTTCCATTATATTTTTCTAGATGGAACTAATAAGATTAATTGAATTGAAAGGGTATTTGGAATATCTATAATGTAAATAACTCATTCAGTTGACCACAAGAATATGGGTAGAACCAGTCTTATTTGTCAAAAATGAAGATTAAAGTCTATATATGTGTGTTGATTATCAAATGATTAACCATGTTATGATGAAGAACTATTATCCACTTCCATGCATTTATGATATGTTCCTTCAAATTTGAAAATAAAAGTGGTTCTCTAAGATTAACATGTGATTATAATATCACCAATTCAGAGTTATGGTGGGAGATATTCCAATGCCACTATAAATAGTAGATATGGCCATTATTAATATGCGATAATTCCTTTTAGTATTATGAATTCACCAGATTTCCTTATGGTGTTGATTAATGTAATATTTAGAGATATCTGGATTCTTTTGTGTTGGTGTAAGTTGATGAAAAATTAATATATTCATGGACTGTGGCTAGGCTTGAGAAACACATGATGATTGTTTGGGGAATCTTGAAGGATGATCATCTTCCTTCCAAACAATCAAAGTGCATCTTTTGGATACAATAGGCGCACATTATTGTACATGTTAGCTATAAAATGGTGTATTTTTCGATCAATAAAACATATAAAATGTTATATATTGGAAACAATCAATGAATGTCGTTAACATAAGCTTTTTCCTTAGACATAATGGTTATTACCCATCCCCTTTTCATGAATTATCATTATTAGTTTCACCTATGGTAGCATTGAAAAAGATCAAATTTACATTCTAGTTGAATGAATAATTCTAAAAATCATTTAGTGTGAAAATGGTTCACCTTACATTTGTATGAATATTTATTTTCCAATATCAATACAAGGGTACGCAGTGCATTGGGATGCTTCAATATTTTGGTTGGGATTTGTTCTCACATAAGGAGATCATGTTGTTTATTTTGGCTCAAGGATGTTATGTGTGAATGAGAAGAGCTACCAAACACATAATTTGGATCTATCTTCTTTCATTAATTATTTGAAAACTATTCATTATTATAAAATTATTGAGATGTTTAAAGTGTTTTCTCATTGTACAAGATTAACATATATTTTCTCACATTGAGATTTTAATATTATATAATGAATATGAATAGAGTATCTAAAAATGTTTTAATTTGATGTTATCCATAAATCAAGAAAAAGATATTCAATGGAAGGTGCATAAAGCTGAAAGTCATAAGCTATGATGAAAAAATAAAACTTCAGAAAATTGGTAGTTCATGTCATTCCTTCCCAAAATAAACATGGAATATGATGACGTAGGTTAATTTTTGGCCTAATTTATATTTTAATTTGTTTATGATTTGGTGAACATGGTTAAAGATGAACATACATCTGATGAGGAATGTGTGAAGATTAGGTTCAAATTCAACGGTGGGGAGACCACTGAGGGATGGAAGCTGGATGAGAGTTCAACGTTGTGGTTCATAAATAGGATATTCATACCTATGGCATGTTAGGAACATATTATTCATGATTACCACCATTTGAGTTGAGTTTTTCATTAAAGAATGTTGAATATATATAAGGTATTGAAAGCACAGTTTTGTAGGGTCGGTGTGAAAAAGAAATTAGTTGATTTTATTTTGAGATTTTTATCTTTTTGTTAAGTAAAGGTATAATACCACTAACCAAAAGATAGGATACGGTCTTTAGAAATTTTAATTTGTAAATGGGATCAAATAGATAAGTATTTTGTAAAAATTCTCCCATTAATGGTTCAGAAACCTAATTTCATATGGGTGAGACTGGATCAGATCACAAGGCTAGCTCATTTAACTCTGATTCATGAATATCATATGGTGGAAGAATTTTCAAAATTCTATATCTGATATATGTTAAAAAGAAACAACATTAATGTTTAAATCATATCATATAGATATCTATTGATTACATAATGTTTATATAAATCCTTAAATAATTCCATTGAAACTCAATTTACTATTAGTATAACATGTCATCCTCAAAAGAACGTTCAATTCAATATGATTATACTTACATTGGAATATTTATTTTGGGCCTGTGTAATGTATTTTTGTGGCTCATGGGAAGAGAAAGTTTCGTTAGTTGGTTTCACATATAACAATATTTTGCAAGCCATTATACAAATGGCGACATTTGAGGCATTGTATGGTTGTCCATTTCATTCTCTACTTTATTGTGTGGGAACATTTGAGAATTCATTATTGGGGATAATCCAGATCCAAGTAACAATGGAGAATATTCAATTGATCAGAAATCAGATAGATATGGCTCAATGCCATCATAACACTTATGTGGATCATCATCGACAACTATTTTCATTCATGCTGACTGATCCTGCATTCTTGAGGATCTCTCAAAGAATTGGACATCACCACTTTGGGACGAATGTAATTTTATATACAATATACATAGGCCCTTTTGAGATAATAGAATGGGGTTGGGGAGGTGGAATATCATTTGTTATTACCAATGGGTTTTAGTCTTATGGATAATGTGTTTCATGTATCCCATTAAAAAGTGTTTCATTTGGATCAAAAAGATATGCATCGATGGGATCTTGTTGTCATATAGTTGTATGATTCATTGGTGCACATGCTAGTGCTGATAGTGGATAAGAAAGAGAAAATATTGCATGAAAAAAAAGAATATATATACTATGGTTTTGGTGGAATCATCATTAGATTATGGAAGAGACATAGGAATGGTATAACGAAATGAAAGAGTAATGGACAAAACTATTTTAGATTAACTATTGTTTTCAACTTTCCGAGCATATAAATCCCAATTGTGGGGAGAATGTAGTACCTACAATTTCTTGTATGTAACCATTATATTATGATTTTTAATTATATAACCTGTTATATTGATGTTTGGGAGATATTGGATAAACATTAATTTTTTTGGGATTTTATATGGGTTCACAGTGGGTGCATTGTTTTTGGAATTCATGAAGCACCTAGGGGAAACCTTGCACAATGAGGAAAGGGATAAATGGAAGGTTCATGAGGGGAGCCCGATTTATCCAAACAATTCAGAAACCTAGGAAAGATCTAGAAATAAATGATAGTGGGATAAATAAAGGAATAAAGATGTCTCAGAAACCATGAAATCTATAAGTGCAAGGTTCCTTCTTGGGGAAAAAACCGGCCCACTATTATCCCACGGTTTCCCAAAGAGTGCGACTAATTGTGCATGGGTCAAAAGTGAGATCCTAAAATTTTGGATATCTGATGTTTTGATTTTTAACAGCCATATTTTTCCACTCATACAACCCTAACTCAAAATTCTCTCCTATGAAAGCCTAATTAAGCACCTCACATCAATCTAGAGGCAATTTGAAGGAATCACTTTGTCATTTAAACATAGATTATCATGGTAAGTAATCATTGTTGTTTTTTGTTTGTTTTTTTATCATAGATCAACTTCTAAATCACTTTTGTTTTCTTATATCAACATTTCATTTGGATTGATCTAAGATATCAGATTCCATATATAATTACACTTTGTCTTGTTGATGATAGGATAAGAAATCTAAGGCAGGTTAGTGGTGTTTTACCCTAGCATGGTTGATGTTTTCCATTCCATTTTCCATTTTGGAAAAATCGTTTGAGGAATGTTGTTTCACTCTCGAATCTTATATTTAGAATAAGTTGTATTTATTTTAAATTCAATATTTTTCATGAAATCTATTATTCATCGTTTCTTAATTATTGATAAAAACCTTCTTGAGTAATGTTTTGTGGAAATTGTAAAATTTGGTGTTTTTATGGAAATAGATTTTGGGGACATGATTTTAAAATGAAAATTTTAAAATAATTGATGGTTTTGTAATTTGGAAAATTGTTTTTCAACAAAAATATTTTTTTATTGAAATATTTTGGGAACACATTTATTAACATTGGTTTGTTTCATTTTTTCATATGCAATGGGATGGGTAAGAGCCTAATTTACCCCTATAAAAAGTTTGGATATATATGGATGTGAAATACCACCATCAAAGTTGTTAACTAAGTGAAGGATTATAAAAGGATGAATCACCACTAGTGAGTATTGTTAGTTCTAGGTTTCTTGCATTGACGGATGGGTGGATATGTGGAACAAAATGCGTTATTCCCAAAGGGATTTTATGAATGGTTTTAGAGACATGGTTGGTTTTTTTACAAGGAATTTGATATTGTTTAACAACACTATTTTTTTGGAACTTATTTATACTGTGATATAAATTTTTTAGAAATTCAGTTATATAAACTATTTTATATAAATTTTCTAACATGTTCTACCCTATTGGCATGAGTATGGATGTCATTTGGGGAAATCATGGTGAGTATTATCACTCACCCCTACCATAGAACATTTGAGTTTTTTTAGATATTGTATATCACGACACATGAAAAGGTAAAGTATCACAGTTATTAAGTGGTGTGTTTTGATACATGGGTTTTTTGTGGATTTGGATCATGGTTCATGTTGGATCATTGGAGGTATCATTGTATTTTAGTTTTATTGGCTTCATAGTCTCCTGATGTGTACTTGTTTGTTGTGTAGTTTCCTACAGTGGTACTCTATGTATATTGAAATAGATATAATGATAATGGTTTGGGGTTTATTTATTTAATATCATTCATATTGTAGTAGTCTATTTGGTTATTGATAATTTGTTTGGATGTTTTTTTTCAAATGGAGAATCATGAACTAAATATTACGTGATGTCCTTACCATTAATTTATAGCCTTTGGAATCATCCAGATTTCCTTTAGGGAAATGTAATGTCCTCACACATTCTATATCCATTGAGGATAGTAATTATTTTATAGTTATGCCAATATATACGGCTCAATGTGGTGTGAAGAAGTGAGGGAGGAGGTTCCCTTTAATAATTTAGGTGAAGGGAATTGTTGGAATCTCATAAACATTTAAATTAATATTAATTAATTTTTAATTTCAAATGGCTCCAAAGTGATTTATTTAGAGTATTATATTTGGATGGTTCAAAATCCTCTCAGCCAATAATTTTTTTGACATGTTTCTATCTCATTCTTGCCCATGTCTTCTGGTTTAAAATCTTATTTAAATCCTTTAACTCTTATCATGAAAACATGTGATTATAACTATATTATGGTTAATATAGTATCTAAAAAATACAAAAAATAACCTAAAATGAGTCATTTATTACATTTTTATCATTATCCCAATCTGTTGGATTAATTTTATATTTTTTCAAATTGTATGTCATTTAATAAAATATTAATTTTTCTAATATAAAATTAATATATATATCGATACTATTCATTAAATGACTTTTTAAACTATCATTAAAACATGCTATATTTGAAAAAATTTCTTTTAATACATCCCTAATACTTTTATATCATCAATAAAATATGTGGATGTAGTTAATTATATCGAATTGTATTTAAAATAATATTCATAATATCATTTATTCCATATATTCATTAATTAAATAATTACATCATCATTATTTTATAATCCATAAAGTAGTTATTTATTTTAAAAAATTTAAAATAGATTATCATGATGAAGATTGAAATTTTATCTTTCAACTTACTATGTAAAGTCTAATTTATCATCTATATAATCTTCTGTTGAAAATGATATTTTTATTAAAAATACGAGCTTGTAATCTTTATATTCTATTGTAATAATGTATAATAAATGTCACACTCTGATCCAAGTGGCGTAAAATTGTTATTAACTCATCCCACGGTTTATTCAGGTAAACAAAAACATATATAATGTGATATATTAAATTGATAGGGTTATTTTATAATATTCATAATATTATTTTTTACACATAATTACTTGATTTTGCTTTAACTATGTTAACAAAAAAATTGCAAAAGTTTCAATTCGTAATGCCCAAAAATAAAAGTAACCTACTTACATAATCTAGATGTGCAAATTCAAAATAAGGAATCAATTCTTAAAAATTCAAAACATAATAGTTTTATTAATTAATTTGAAATTCATCTCGTCGACTGAATTATAAAGAAGGTTTTTATATCGACCCACACTTTACATACATTGTTAATACTTCAAAATTGAAGCACACTTATTACAACATATGACAAAACCACAAAGGACCGTATAGGTATAGTGTCTTTAGAAACTGGGAAACATAAACAACTGGTTCATAAATCTTCTACAGTGTCTCCCATTTATTTCATCATATCTAGGGTCCCTTTTAGCATATTCTACTTAATATCCATCTTCCTGACCTGGGGAAAAGAAAACATAAAAGGGTGAGCTCAAATGCTCAGCAAGGGCAAATAAAGGAAATAAAAATCATATCATATCTTTATGAAAATCAAAACCTGCAAAAGAGATCATAATATCTTAACATGGAATAAATCATAGAAGTGAAAATGAGATCCCCAAAATCATAACATAAAACTTGAAACTTTGTGGCATGCACACATAATCATGGAGATCATTTCTTGTTAGTCATGACTCATTGCCAAGACTATCTTAGTGGACAAAGTCCCTTTCTGAACCGAGTTCACTCCTCGTTTCAGTCCTGTATCACTGAACCGAAATAACCTTCCGTTCCAGCCATGTCTATCTCATGAGATATAAAATCTTTACCCAATGCATTGGAGGGAGATATAGGTCCCACCCATCTCATAATGAATCCTTTCTTATGTGTGCCACATAATCATAAAACATACATCATTGCATAACACATGTAACAAAAATGGGATTCTTGAAACATCATGACATCACAAATCAATTCATATAAGATAAAGAAATTCATAAACATAATTCCATCACAACATAGTCAAATCAATGTAAAAATATGGATAGAAACAGAACCCTTTATTATCTTAGATGGAAAATAATTTTGATAAAACACTTGAATTGAATTCTTGAGGAAAATATCCTTTCTTCTTCAAAATCAATTTCTTTTCACAAAACATCATGCAATTTTAAAAGAAAGAGATTTTATTGAAAATAGTCATGAAATCTTTTAGAGGAAGCTTCATGAAAATAAGGCTTTATAAAACAGTAGAAATCCGTTCGTGCCGTATAAGTTAAAAAAACATTCTTCGTACTTTTGTCGGATAAGTCAAAAAGTACCTCGTACGGAAAAACGACAAAAGATTCCTTTCATATTCTTTACTAAAAACTCACCTAAGGGTCAAATTAGATTTAAACTATTTCAAGTGGATGGAAACAATATTACATATTGAGGGAACATGGATGTGGATGATAAAATACACCCCAGTAAATACTTACGAATAAACAATCTCGGATAAAAATGAGATTGTGATATTTCCCTTACCTTAGGTCCGATTTGCTTTGTTCGTGTCCGAAGCTCCTGTATAATGGTTTAAATAATGTTATTGACTTATTCCAGAATCATACATATTTATATGAGATCATATATGGTCATATTATTAGCTTCTTGTTAGTAATATTTCATTGTTACTTGTTACTCGGGTCTTTATAACTTTTTGTTCTTATGCGTGTTTTGTCGAATAAATTCTTATTCTTATCTTTAGGTTATAGATAATTCATTTCCAGAATGGTATTAGTGTATTATATACCATATTCATTCATTCAATTCATTTATACAATCATTATGAAATGAAGATCATGTAGAACGAGTCGCATCACATCGTGGAGACGGTATTCCGTACGTACGCACGAGTGATGATATCGTTCCTTTGATCGTGGAATTGTATTGGAGTATATATATATATTATTTCAGTATCAATATTACTTAATAATAATCATATATAGTTACTCATTACACCATTATACCCATCCTTGTAAGGTGATGGTGGAAAATAGATTACACCACGGCGTGGAGACGGTATTCCGTACGTACGCACGCGCGGTGATTTCATTTTTCCGTAGGATGGATAGAAGGTGAATTAGGGATGTTTCATATTTATAATAACATATCCGTATGTAAGTAATACTGATGTTATTACTTTATCATGAAACAACTAAATAAGAAGAAGTTGAAGACGAAAGAAATTGAAAAGATCGGTAATGGATATTACCTCTTCTTTGGAACGCCTCTTTGAATCCTCCACTTAGGGAACTAAGAGTGGTCTTTGGAGAAGACCAGGACCTCTAGGACTATTCTAGGGAAGTGGAGAGGGGAAAATGGCAGGGGTTGGCCGAGCTTGAGTGCTCAATTTGGTGTGAGGAGGAGGGGGAGGAGGTGCCCTTTTATAAGGGAGGAGAGGGGCACCTTAGGAATGTCTCAAAATATTATTTTATATTAAAGTCAAAATCGGTTTATAATGGTTCCAAAGGGTCTTATTTCGAAGATAAGGTGGGGAGGGGTCGAAATTCTATCAACCAATAGAATTTAGACAAGTTTAGGATATTATTTTAACCTTATCATTTAGATTTAACTCTAAGTTAAATAATTTAACTTTTATCATGTCTTTTTGTTTTCTTTCACTATATGGTTAATACACTTACAATAACATGCCAAACGAACCCAAAATTGTTTATTATTAATATATATATCCTTATCTAAATCATTTGGCCGAACCTTAGATTTTTAGGAATACAATAACAATTAATAATATAATATTTGATTTAAAAACTATTTTGTGTCAATTTTGACACTATTTGATATATGATTTTTGGGAAAGTCATAACAGAATTAAATGTTCGAACCAAGTTGATTAAATCAACATTAATATATCATAGTAACCTAGAAAATTAGTGTAATTCATAAAAAGTCTCAAATTACATTTATTTTGGTGTTTATAACATCAATTATGTCAATATTTCGTTAACAAGATAATTACTGCATCATCTTTGTGTCATAAATAAATTAAATTATTTGATGTCTAAAAATTACAAATAAAATACCCTCATGTAGGAAATCTTTTTAGCTTTCTAATGAATATTTACAATCGAATTTATCTTATGTATAACCCCATATTAAAAATGTTTTAGTAAATATACTTTGATTTTAACTCTTTTAACCCTTCTTTAAATAAATTAATAATAAATGTCCTAATCTAATCCAAGTGGGCCTAAATGGTCATATTTTATTCCTAAGTTTGTTTTTGGTCGAGTTACACTTGTCCAATAGAATTAGGACATGTGTTAGGGTAATATTAATATCATATTTACCCTTAGTTACCCTATTTACTATTAACCGCGGTAAAAAAAGTAAAAAGTTACTATTCACCAAAAAATTATTTTCATCTCATTGAACCACATTTTAGTCCTTGATATTAACCGTGTCTCTCGGATTTTTGAAATTCCATTCACAGAAGCGGTAAAATTAAGTTTTATGCAAAATTCAGTTTTTAACCTACCACTTAGTGGTTTCACTATTCATCAAAAATTGAAAGTTTTCAGAAAAATACCAAAATTTCACCCTAGGCTAATTTCGATATTCTGAGTCCAAAAATGAAGTCCATTTTGAAAAATAAAATTTATAAAATTTCAAAAAGTGGTTATTACTATTCATAACGGCTAGTTTTAATAGCATATTGTTGTTTAGTGAAACTCGGTATTGCGTACGACGCAAGCTATCGAGGAAGGTCGCGATTGCGTGTAAAGCAAGCCAAGCATGTGTTGTGTAGAAAAAGATTCCTTTGATGATAACATAAAAGTCTCGGGTGTTACATTCTACCCCCCTTAAAAAGAATTTCGCCCTCGAAATTCGTCACTTTGCAACAAACAAATGAGGATACTTCTCCCTCATCATATCCTCAAGCTCCCATGTAGCTTCTTCAAGTTGGTGGTTTCTCCATAAAACTTTCACCAAGCGAGTGGTCTGGTTTCGTAGGACTTTTTCGCTACGATCCAGAATCTCTATCGGCTGTTCTTCATAAGAAAGATCTTGCTCCAGTGGTACAACTTCTGAGCTGAGTACATGTGAAGGATCTGGTATGTACTTTCTCAGGAGAGATACATGGAACACATCGTGAACTTGAGAGAGATTCGGTGGAAGCGCCAATCGGTAAGCTACCTTCCCAACACGATCCAGTATTTCAAAAGGACCGATATATCTAGGGCTCAACTTCCCCTTCTTTCCAAATCTCATAACCCTCTTCCAGGGAGATATTCGTAAGAACACTTTATCGCCCACTTCAAACTCTAGGTCTTTTCTTCGGTTGTCGGCATAACTTTTCTGTCGACTCTGAGCTGCTCTTATGTGTTGTTGAATAGATCTGACTTTTTCTGCCATTTCATCAACGAGATCAGGTCCTAATAGCTTTCTTTCCCCAACTTCATCCCAGCAACTTGGAGTCCTGCATTTCTTTCCATAGAGAGCTTCATAAGGAGCCATCTGAATACTGGAGTGAAAGCTATTATTATAAGAAAATTCCACCAAAGGTAGGTGTTGATCCCAACCTCCTTTGAAATCCATAGAGCAAGCTCTCAACATATCTTCTAGGGTTTGAATTGTTCTCTCAGACTGACCGTCTGTCTGGGGATGATAAGCAGTGCTGAAACTCAACTCTGTATCTAGAGTATGCTGAAGACTTCGCCAGAACTTCGAGGTAAATCTCGGATCTCGATCAGATATAATAGAAAGTGGTACTCCATGCAATCTTACCACTTCCTTTACATATATCCTGGCAAGCTGATCTAGAGAGAAATCCTCTCTAATAGCAATGAAGTGTGCAGACTTTGTAAGACGATCAACTATGACCCAGATAGCATTATTGCCTTTGGATGTTTTAGGAAGTCCTGTGACAAAGTCCATAGTGATGTTTTCCCATTTCCATTCGGGTATGGGTAATGGTTGTAACATCCCCTTAGACTTCTGTCTCTCAGCTTTAACTTGTTGACAAATCAAGCATCGAGAGACATACTCAGCAACATCTCTTTTCATGCCATCCCACCAGAAGTACTCTTTCAGGTCCCTATACATCTTCGTGCTTCCAGGATGAATAGAGAATGATGAACTATGAGCCTCATCCAGCAGCTCATTCTTTAATTCGGGGATGGGAGGAACGCAAACCCGATTCCTGAACTTTATTATCCCATCACAATCAAGGTTGAATTCAGGAACATTTCTCACCTTCTTTTGTAACTCGACATCTTCTTTCTGTGCCTCTTTAATCTTCACATGTATAGATGGTTGAACATTCATTTGAGAAAGATAAGATTTTTCCCCTTCCATTATAATTCCAAGATCCATCCTTTGTAAATCCATAAATATTGGATCTTTTGTGATCCTCATCATGGATAAACTAGCATGGTCTTGTCGACTTAATGCATCTGCCACCTTGTTTGCTTTCCCAGGGTGGTAATGGATTGAGCAGTCATAATCCTTAATCAGCTCCAACCATCTTCTTTGACGCATATTCAACTCCTTTTGTGTGAAAATATACTTTAAACTTTTATGATCAGTATAAATATCACACCTTTCACCATAAAGGTAATGCCTCCAAATATTTAATGCAAAGATTACCGCAGCCAACTCCAAATCATGTGTTGGGTAATTTTGCTCATGGATTTTCAACTGTCGTGAGGCATAAGCTATCACCATATCATTTTTCATAAGAACACACCCCAATCCCTTCTTGGATGCATCACTGTAGATCACAAACCTTTCTCCACTACAAGGCAGTGTGAGCACAGGTGCACTGGATAACCTTCTTTTCAACTCCTTGAAATTCTCTTCACATTCCTCTGTCCAGACAAACTTAACTCCTTTCCGAGTCAACTTGGTGAGTGGATTAGATAATCGTGAAAAATCTTTTACAAAACGTCGATAATATCCAGCCAAACCAAGAAAACTTTAGATCTCAGTTACTGTTGTTGGTCTTGACCATCTTTCGATAACCTCTGTTTTTGCTGGATCCACAGATATCCCCTCTTTTGAGATTATATGACCCAAAAATGCAACTTTTTGAAGCCAAAATTCACACTTGGTAAATTTGGCATAAAGCTTCTCCTTTCTCAGGGTCTTCAATATAATTCTCAAGTGATCATCATGCTCTTCCTTGCTCTTTGAATAGACAAGAATATCGTCTATAAAGACTACCACAAATTGATCAAGATAGTCTCTAAAGACTCTATTCATTAGATCCATGAAGATGGCAGGGGCATTAGTAAGACCAAATGGCATCACTATAAATTCATAGTGTCCATACCTTGTACGGAAAGCCGTCTTTGGTATATCCTCCCTTTTGACCCTTAATTGATGATACCCTGAACGAAGATCAATCTTGGAAAAGTATTGAGCTCCGCGTAGTTGGTCAAATAAGTCATCAATGCGTGGGAGAGGATATTTGTTCTTGATAGTGATCTTGTTAAGTTCTCGATAATCAATGCAGAGTCTCATTGATCCATCTTTCTTCTTAACAAATAGAACAGGTGCTCCCCAAGGTGACGCACTAGGGCGTAAGAATCCCTTATCAAGATTCTCTTGGAGTTGCTTCTTCAATTCCTGCAACTCAATTGGGGCCATTCTATAAGGTGTCTTTGAAATAGGCAAAGCACCCGGTACGAGTTCTATTGAAAACTCAACTTCACGATTTGGTGGAAGACCCGGTAATTCCTCCGGAAAGACATCATCAAACTCCCGTACAATGGGAATATTCTTAATCGTGAGTTTCTCACCAACCATTTGAGATAAATAACCTTCATTTACTGGAATCAATACCCATAAGATGGAAGAAATTTCCACTGGAAGGTTATGTTCATCCTTACATTGATAGACGATCGTAGATTGATCTGGAATATGAAATGTGACTTCCCTTCTTTGGCAATCGATATGAGCTCTATGTAGAGAAAGCCAATCCATGCCAAGAATCACATCAAATTCCACTAAAGGAAGGATCACAAGATTTGCAGGAAGCACTTTCCCACAAACTTCGATCGGAGAAGAATTATAAACTTCTGATGCGATTGATGTGCCATTAGGTGTTGTCACAGCTAACTCAACATCTAATTGTTGAGGTAATACGGTGATACCCTTAGAAAATTTTTCAGAAATAAAAGAGTGGGTGGATCCAGAATCAAATAAAACATTTGCTACTTTAGAGTGGGTGGTAAGTGTACCTTTCACCACATCGTTATCGTACTCCACCTCGCTGATAGAAATTGCATGTGACTTTCCTTTGTCTTTAGCCTTAAGAGTTTGTTGACGTCGACCATCATCATCAACCCTTGGATTTGGGCATTGATTGGCATAATGCCCCATCTCCTTGCACTTGAAACATTGAAGTGTTGTAGGTTCATTCTGTGTATCCCTTCCTTTGTTTGCGTCATTAGACATCTTCTTCCCATTATCACGGCATTCAAATGCCCGATGACCTTCCTTTCCACATTTAAAACATTTACTTGTCCCTTTAAGACAACTCCCTCCATGTTTCTTTCCACACTTTGAGCATAAGGGAAAGTTCATCTTCTTTTCCGTGTGCTCTTTAGATTTTTCTTTGAATTCCATCTTCCTCTTCTTATCAAACCCATGTGACTGATGGGTTACTCCAATCTCCATCTCGACTTTGAGAGCACATCGAACGATTTCCTCGTAGCTATTGAAGTCCCTTATGGCTAACGCCCTTCGAAGACTTGGTTTTAAGCCACTAAAGAATCGATCGATCTTACTCTCAGGTTGGATAATAATACCAGAAGCGTACCTTGCAAGTCTTGTAAAATTTGCTTCATAGGTACTAACAGATTCATCATCCCTTTGCTTCAGTTCAAGGAACTCTTTCTCCATCTTTGTTCGGAGAATACGAGGGAAGTACTTATTGAAAAATAAGTTCTTGAACTCGTCCCATTCCATAGACTCAATTTCATCCCTTTGCCTCGTATTCTTAACAAGATTCCTCCATTGATCAGCATCTCCTTCCAAACGATACACTGCTAGGATGACTTTATCATGTTCAGAACATTGAAGAACTGAAAATATCTTTTCAGTAGTACTAATCCATTGTTCAGCAACTAATGGATCAGTAGACCCACTGAAAGAAGGTGGACGCTGCCTCATGAAGGATTCAACAGAATGTTGCTCCCTCCTTTGCTCGTTTGGAAATCCTGCATGATTCATAGCTTGAGAAAGTTGTGTGAGCATGGCTACAAGATTTTGCATTCCAGCTCCCATATCGTTTGGTTTCTCAGGGGGACAATCATTGCATTGCCCATCGCATTCCGCATTAACACGGTTCCTTCGGGTTCCAGCCATTGACTAAAACCAAGAAGAATAGTGTGAGCAACACTAATTATAATAGGAAACCACATAATTAAAGAATAAAATTTTCATGCTTATGGTCTTATCCTAGGTTATTCAAGGCCATTTCTAAAACACTAAGATTGTGTACTATGCTTAGACTTATCCTTAGGGTTCTTACTAAGGCTTTCACATCCTAGTTTCCAAAGGTTGACTATACCTTTCCTCTGATACCAACTATAACGACCCACACTTTACATACATTGTTAATACTTCAAAATTGAAGCACACTTATTACAACATATGACAAAACCACAAAGGACCGTATAGGTATAGTGTCTTTAGAAACTGGGAAACATAAACAACTGGTTCATAAATCTTCTACAGTGTCTCCCATTTATTTCATCATATATAGGGTCCCTTTTAGCATATTCTACTTAATATCCATCTTCCTGACCTGGGGAAAAGAAAACATAAAAGGGTGAGCTCAAATGCTCAGCAAGGGCAAATAAAGGAAATAAAAATCATATCAAATCTTTATGAAAATCAAAACCTGCAAAAGAGATCATAATATCTTAACATGGAATAAATCATAGAAGTGAAAATGAGATCCCCAAAATCATAACATAAAACTTGAAACTTTGTGGCATGCACACATAATCATGGAGATCATTTCTTGTTAGTCATGACTCATTGCCAAGACTATCTTAGTGGACAAAGTCCCTTTCTGAACCGAGTTCACTCCTCGTTTCAGTCCTGTATCACTGAACCGAAATAACCTTCCGTTCCAGCCATGTCTATCTCATGAGATATAAAATCTTTACCCAATGCATTGGAGGGAGATATAGGTCCCACCCATCTCAGAATGAATCCTTTCTTATGTGTGCCACATAATCATAAAACATACATCATTGCATAACACATGTAACAAAAATGGGATTCTTGAAACATCATGACATCACAAATCAATTCATATAAGATAAAGAAATTCATAAACATAATTCCATCACAACATAGTCAAATCAATGTAAAAATATGGATAGAAACAGAACCCTTTATTATCTTAGATGGAAAATAATTTTGATAAAACACTTGAATTGAATTCTTGAGGAAAATATCCTTTCTTCTTCAAAATCAATTTCTTTTCACAAAACATCATGCAATTTTAAAAGAAAGAGATTTTATTGAAAATAGTCATGAAATCTTTTAGAGGAAGCTTCATGAAAATAAGGCTTTATAAAATAGTAGAAATCCGTTCGTGCCGTATAAGTTAAAAAAACATTCTTCGTACTTTTGTCGGATAAGTCAAAAAGTACCTCGTACGGAAAAACGACAAAAGATTCCTTTCATATTCTTTACTAAAAACTCACCTAAGGGTCAAATTCGATTTAAACTATTTCAAGTGGATGGAAACAATATTACATATTGAGGGAACATGGATGTGGATGATAAAATACACCCCAGTAAATACTTACGAATAAACAATCTCGGATAAAAATGAGATTGTGATATTTCCCTTACCTTAGGTCCGATTTGCTTTGTTCGTGTCCGAAGCTCCTGTATAATGGTTTAAATAATGTTATTGACTTATTCCAGAATCATACATATTGATATGAGATCATATATGGTCATATTATTAGCTTCTTGTTAGTAATATTTCATTGTTACTTGTTACTCGGGTCTTTATAACTTTTTGTTCTTATGCGTGTTTTGTCGAATAAATTCTTATTCTTATCTTTAGGTTATAGATAATTCAATTCCAGAATGGTATTAGTGTATTATATACCATATTCATTCATTCAATTCATTTATACAATCATTATGAAATGAAGATCATGTAGAACGAGTCGCATCACATCGTGGAGACGGTATTCCGTACGTACGCACGAGTGATGATATCGTTCCTATGATCGTGGAATTGTATTGGAGTATATATATATATTATTTCAGTATCAATATTACTTAATAATAATCATATATAGTTACTCATTACACCATTATACCCATCCTTGTATGGTGATGGTGGAAAATAGATTACACCACGGCGTGGAGACGGTATTCCGTACGTACGCACGCGCGGTGATTTCATTTTTCCGTAGGATGGATAGAAGGTGAATTAGGGATGTTTCATATTTATAATAACATATCCGTATGTAAGTAATACTGATGTTATTACTTTATCATGAAACAACTAAATAAGAAGAAGTTGAAGACGAAAGAAATTGAAAAGATCGGTAATGGATATTACCTCTTCTTTGGAACGCCTCTTTGAATCCTCCACTTAGGGAACTAAGAGTGGTCTTTGGAGAAGACCAGGACCTCTAGGACTATTCTAGGGAAGTGGAGAGGGGAAAATGGCAGGGGTTGGCCGAGCTTGAGTGCTCAATTTGGTGTGAGGAGGAGGGGGAGGAGGTGCCCTTTTATAAGGGAGGAGAGGGGCACCTTAGGAATATCTCAAAATATTATTTTATATTAAAGTCAAAATCGGTTTATAATGGTTCCAAAGGGTCTTATTTCGAAGATAAGGTGGGGAGGGGTCTAAATCCTATCAACCAATAGAATTTAGACAAGTTTAGGATATTATTTTAACCTTATCATTTAGATTTAACTCTAAGTTAAATAATTTAACTTTTATCATGTCTTTTTGTTTTCTTTCACTATATGGTTAATACACTTACCATAACATGCCAAACGAACCCAAAATTGTTTATTATTAATATATATATCCTTATCTAAATCATTTGGCCGAACCTTAGATTTTTAGGAATACAATAACAATTAATAATATAATATTTGATTTAAAAACTATTTTGTGTCAATTTTGACACTATTTGATATATGATTTTTGGGAAAGTCATAACAGAATTAAATGTTCGAACCAAGTTGATTAAATCAACATTAATATATCATAGTAACCTAGAAAATTAGTGTAATTCATAAAAAGTCTCAAATTACATTTATTTTGGTGTTTATAACATCAATTATGTCAATATTTCGTTAACAAGATAATTACTGCATCATCTTTGTGTCATAAATAAATTAAATTATTTGATGTCTAAAAATTACAAATAAAATACCATCATGTAGGAAATCTTTTTAGATTTCTAATGAATATTTACAATCGAATTTATCTTATGTATAACCCCATATTAAAAATGTTTTAGTAAATATACTTTGATTTTAACTCTTTTAACCCTTCTTTAAATAAATTAATAATAAATGTCCTAATCTAATCCAAGTGGGCCTAAATGGTCATATTTTATTCCTAAGTTTGTTTTTGGTCGAGTTACATTTGTCCAATAGAATTAGGACATGTGTTAGGGTAATATTAATATCATATTTACCCTTAGTTACCCTATTTACTATTAACCGCGGTAAAAAAAGTAAAAAGTTACTATTCACCAAAAAATTATTTTCATCTCATTGAACCACATTTTAGTCCTTGATATTAACCGTGTCTCTCGGATTTTTGAAATTCCATTCACAGAAGCGGTACAATTAAGTTTTATGCAAAATTCAGTTTTTAACCTACCACTTAGTGGTTTCACTATTCATCAAAAATTGAAAGTTTTCAGAAAAATACCAAAATTTCACCCTAGGCTAATTTCGATATTCTGAGTCCAAAAATGAAGTCCATTTTGAAAAATAAAATTTATAAAATTTCAAAAAGTGGTTATTACTATTCATAACGGCTAGTTTTAATAGCATATTGTTGTTTAGTGAAACTCGGTATTGCGTACGACGCAAGCTATCGAGGAAGGTCGCGATTGCGTGTAAAGCAAGCCAAGCAAGTGTTGTGTAGAAAAAGATTCCTTTGATGATAACATAAAAGTCTCGGGTGTTACAGTTTTTAATGTGAAATGTTCAGAAAATTGAAATGTTTTTATATCCCAATTTAATGTGAAATTTATTAAAAGGAACTACATTTTTTTAAATCAAAAAAATAACTATAATTATTCTTTAAAAATTATTAAAATATAATTTAAATGTATAAATTATTTAGATTAAAAGTTTTTTTCAATTAAAATAGATTTTTTTATCATTATTTATCAAAATAAATCTAATTAGAAAAATATCAAATAATCAAGCAATGTAAATTTTGATATTCCACTTTAAAAGAAAAATTTTATTTTTTAAATAAAATTTATAAATGTGTCCAAAACATTATTTAAAACATGTGTTCAATTAAAATACATAAAAACTACTAGAACAAATATAGCCTTTAAATTCATAAATTTGGATTCTTTCTTATCACATGACTATAAAATAATTTAGAGATATATTTAATATATAAATTTCATAATGAGGTTAATAATATTCACTGCCAATATTTTTATTGAATGGTTATAATATTAACTTATTAATATATCATGTTGTGTTCTATCTTCGGGTTGCGTGAAACACAATCTATTAAAGTTATTCCAAAAATAACAAACTGTAAAATCAAGGGGTTCTACATTCTTCCATCTATTAAAAAAATTATTCCATGAACTTTATAGAATATTACCTCATAAATATATTTGGTTAGTTTTATATCTTAATTTTTTTAGGGACCCACATCACCTCTTCTATTTTATGATTTTAATCAGCAGCTTTTCCAACCTAGCCGTCTGATTCCACAACACTTGTTCTCTTGTTTCAATATTTTTAATAGGCTCTTAATAGTAAGATAAATAAGGTTCCAATTATATTTCTTCATAAGTGAGATCATTTGTTGGGTCTTGTATGTACATCCATAGTAAATATATATGGAACCCACTGTGTACTTTAGAAAGGCTATGTGACACTAAAAAATGATAAGTCATGGTTCCAATTTGATCTAGAATTTAAAAAGTTATGATATAACATGCAGTCATTATCCTTTTCTTACCAATTATTATAACACCCTTCAATGTGAATACTATAACGAAATCATGATCTCCCACTTAAAAATATAAATCTTTCCTTCTCTTATCGACATAGATATTTTCCATACTTTTAGAAACTTTGATGTTGTTTTGAGAAATCATTAACATTTTTTCATCCAAATGTTCTGGGCCAACAAGATCCATTTCACAAACATTATCCCAAAAAGTTTCATTAAAAATCTCATTCCATATAATGATTCAAATTGTTCCATTTCAATACATTAATGGAGTTTGCTGTTATAAGAAAAATTATCAAAAATTTAAATACTGATCTAAAATACATTGAAAGTCAAGTGAGAATGACCTAAAAATTTCTTCCAATGTTCGAATAGTTATTTCTAACTTCCCAATAGTGTTAGGTTGATAAGAGATGCTCAAATAAAGTTCATTATCTATAGCCTTATAAATATTTTTCCCTTATTTTGATGTAAAATGGGGATCTTTATCATACATAGTTGATATAGGTAAACTATGAAGTCTTATAAAATCATTAATATAGAGTCTTACTAAGAATTCAAGAGGTAAAAATTCTCTTATAATATGAAATGTACTTATATGGTATGGTGATCCATGATAACCAATATTACATCATTCATTCTTGGAGTATTTGGATGTCTTATAAAAATTTCCACCATAATGTCATCCCATTTCCATATAGGTATAGGTATAGGTTTCATGACTCTTATAGGGTGTTTTATATAAGCATTTACCTGTTGAAATAACAAAAATCTCGACACATGATAAAAAATTATCCAATTCATATTGTCTGACCAAAAAATGTTTCTTCAAATATCTATATATATTGGTCATACTAAGGTGGATAGATATAATTGAGCTATGATAATCGTCTAATTATTCCATTTTTAGCTCAACTATAGAGGGATCCCAAATTATATTTACAGATTATAAAATACCATCCACAAATATGAAGTCTGCTAGTTTACCATCATTCAAATAATTAATTTTATTGTATAAATTATCATCATAAAATTGAAAACTTTTTATAATTTCAAATAAATATGGTTGGCCATAATTGGATTAAGAATTTATTTTTCCCCTACCTTATTAATTCTCATATACATATTTACTTGATCTATGAATAATGGATCCTTATAAATCCTCATTTTTTTCAGAACTCCATGATCCTTCCAATTAAATTAATCTTATACCTTATTCACCTTATCTGGTTTGTAGTATATTGGTAAATAATAGTCCTCGAGTATCTTAATCCATCTCCTTTTCCTCATATTGAATTACTTTTGTGAGAAAATATATTTCAAACAGTTTTGATCTTAATATATATCACATATTTCACCATAGAGATAGTGTCTCCATATCTTTAGGGAAATGATTAAAGATACTGACACATGATCACATGTTTCATAGTTCTATTCATGATTATTTAACTACCCTAAATCATATGTAATAACTAAATCATTCTTTATAAGGACACAACCTTGTACATTCCATGATGCATCAATATAAATAAAAATTACACCATTTCCGGTGGAAAATTTAAGAGTATATAATTGATAAATATTAGCTTCAAATATTCAAAAAAATATTCAAATTCCATTTTCCATATAATCTTAACAACATTACATGTGAGTTTTCGTTAAGGTTGAGCGAATTGGAAACAATTCTGAACAAAATACTGATATTAAACGGCTAATCCAATGAAAAAACATACCATGGTTATACTGGTTAGTGACGGTCATTCTTGGATTCCCTAGTCTTTATACGATCAATAGATATTCCTTCCATGGAGATAATATGGCTTAGAAAATAAATTTCTTGAATCCAGAATTTATACATAATAAATTTACCATATAACACATTCCTTCTATGAGTCGCAATAATGCTCCATAACTGATTTTCTTCTTCTAAAAAAATACTATAATTCACCATAATATCATCAATGAATACCCAAAAAAATTATAAATACATTCCTTGAATACATGGTTCATTAGTTCAATAAAAAAAGGGAGCATTAGTCAATCAAAATGGTAATACAGTAAAATCGTAATGTCCATACCTCACCCAAAAATCTATCTTCAATAATAATTCCTTCTATACTCATAGTTTATGTTATCTATTAAGAAGGTATATTTATGAAAAAATTGAGATATATGAATTTGATCAAATAAATCATAAATGAGAGGACCCTGAAAAATAATCTTTATTATAATATCATTTATTCTTCAATAATCAATAAACAACATCATGAAACCATATTTCATCTTAAAAAAGAGAATAGGGCATCCCCTTGGAGAAATACTAGGGATAATAAATCCATTTTTAACCTACTCCTCCATTTGTTCCTCCATATCCACTAATTCAACTACGGTCATTATATATGGAGTCTTTGATATTGATCTTTAATCATCAATTAAATCAATATACATATAAAGGTCACTATTTAGGGGATGTTTATGTAATTATTTAGGAAATATATCGATTCAATCCTTTACAATATGTACATATTCATTTTAATGATTACCTTTGTTATCCCTAGATGTTGTTTTATCTTATCACAACTAAATTCATTCATTATAGCTATAGAGAGTGGGTCATGATAATAATGGAATGATAAAGTTTCTGCTTTTATGATATGATATTCTTCTTCTCCCTTAAAAAACCTTATTTTGTTCTTACAGTAATAATTTTTCACATAATATTTTTATGTTCATTCCATAATATTAAATATACCATATTAAACAACATGTTTGATGAAAATGTCATCAAGTAAAGCGTACTTTTGTGTCATAAAGTTGAATGAGAAAAATACCTTAATTTAAATGAGGCTTGTCTTAGGGTTTTAGACTGATAACTCTATTATTAAATCAAACAGGAAATGTAGGATTTTAATAGATAAGTGCAAAGATATAAATAAATGTTTCAATACAGAATCAAAAAATTCATTTTCTATGTTTGATTAGATGATTAAATTGCATGCCGCCACATCATTAAGGACATCAACCATAACCAAAATGGTCTCATAATCATGGCCTTTCTCCCTTATCCTTATCTACTGGAATATTTCTATGATTCTTAGGATAGTCATTTTTATAATGTCCCTTATATTTACAATTGTAGAGTTGATCATTTTTTTCTACATTGATTCCCTTGTAATAACGGACTTTGTGTCCTTTTTCACTACACTTGTATCAAGCTCTCATTCACAATAGGCATATAACATGATGTTCTTTCCACATTTATTATAGCATAGAATTTCAACCATTCCCTTTGTTAGCTATTCCTTATTTCCTTTTACATATCATTTTGAATCGCTCTTCATCTATTTATTTCTCTTAAATTCTTAAGACATAGAGGATTCATTTTCTATCTTGACATCACACGATCCTATATCTTCATATAATGAGAAATTTTGGGAGAAAAGTTCCCCTTTTATAAATGGTTTTAACCCATCAGGGAATTGATAAATATTTATATTTGGATTATGAACATAACCCATAGCATTTCAATCTATCCCTGTAATGATGGCTTTATATTTACTATCTTTCTTATCCTCCATTTTCCTCATATTCTAGAATTTCCTCTCCATATCCATCCATTGTTCATGGGGGAAATTATTTTCCCTGTAATATTCTTAAAAAAATTTCAATTCAATGTTTTCCATTTCTCTCTCCTATTTTATGTTTTGAATCATTGGAATAGTTTGATATTTATCTTCTGACAAACAACAAATAACCATAAAAACATCTCCCTTTTATTTAATTCCAAACAATGAAATATATTCTCTATGGAACATATCCATTTATCAGCTAAAAATGGATTTGTGTAAAATTGAATTGCATAGGATGTAGCCTCATTATGTCACCTAACATTGTTACTCCACATTGTGGATCAAGTTGCTTCATATGGGAATGGATATATTTCATAACATGAGTTAGGTTTTCCTAGAATAGTTACATGTTTCTAAGCACAAGTTTCGGATCCATATATGACATCATTATCTTACATATGAGGGAAATACCTACATAGATTAATTACGTTGATATGGATTCAATTCCATATACTAGGTAGAATTTCCAAATAATGGAATACAATAAGTTTGGTTATGAATCATAATTCATAATTTCAAACTAGAAAAACATATAACAGAACAAAATTATTTTTTTATAGATAATCTCATAATCACAAACACTGTTTCATTGGGAAAAAATTTACTTTCATTTAATTCATAATGGTTTATAATGAAAATTTGAGTTATCAAAAGAATAACCCCTAATAGTGTCAACCCAAGTGTTTTGTAAGGACAGTTGTCTTGTACTATAGAACACCGATTCATGACCAATGCACCTTGTTGGGGTAGTTAGCAAATGAAACATCTTTTCTAGAACCATGACCATTCATATTATCTAAAAAGAGATGTATCTATAAGAAGACACATATATTATCTACATTACCAAAATTATTGAATGTTATTCAATAATTTTCATCAATGTGTATATTATGGTTATGATTTTTAATCCATTTTTCTAAATCTATTTTCCAAGGGTTCTACTAATATTCCATTGATAACAACGGTAACAAACATGCCCCCAATATCAGAGACCCAATGACTCAATTAATTACATTGGAATAGATAAAATATTTGAATCCAAAAGGGCCGATCAGTTTATAAGTATTAAAATCAAGATTATATAGAAAAACCATACATTGTATTTTAAAACAAAGATTATAACATAGAAAATCCATGGAGAATTACATTACTTTAATTTCCTAACCCAATATATTAGTCATAATACATATCTCATAATTATAGAGAATATAAAACATAATAAAGGGGGCATTTGGGATGCTCAGTAAGGGAAATCATTGATTGGGATCTATTATGAATTATAATAATAAACATTATGTAATGGTCTAAAACAAAAACACAATCCCTTTAAACAAAATATGTGGAATAATATAAAATTAATAAATGAAAATATTATAATTACATATAAATAATAACATTGATATTAAAATAATTAAATTTTCTCATGGAATATCAACAAAAAATCTCATAATGAGGTAATTCATAATTCCAGACGTCATAAAAATTTTGTCAATGATTTTGCTAAGAAATCTTCTATAAATGGGGATGTAATCTTTCAGTACCAATTGTATTTGTCTTGTGAAACAAACTAGTTCATCAAGGGGATATAGATTTACATACCCATTACTTTCTATGTCTAAATCATTATTCACAAGAAATCATAAATAATATAAATATTCTTATCGAAAACTAGCATATGAAATTCTAATACTTTATCTATAAACCATTAATCATATCAAAACATATCCTTTATACTCAAAATTATCATAAACAGTTCAATGAAAAAAGTTATGTGGTATCATAAAAGATCAACCTCAATCAATCATAATATCCATTAATGGATTTTGACATATGTGAAAATACTCCTACAAAATCATTAAAAATTTATTAAGGGAAATACTCATTTTTACTCTGACGTAATTTATTTGAAACACAAAAATTAAAATAAATTATTTTCATTAAAAATAATCTCATAATATTATAAATGAATCATTACTACACAATGGAATCATGATGATGGAAAAATAAACTCATACTTTAAAAGTTAAAAAATATTCCTTCCTTATTTTTTACGAAAAGGCCATAAAGTACCTTTTTTGGGAAATGAAATAAGGATTCATTGAAAATGAATTTATAAAGAGTAAAACTATTTTAAAAAAACTCCAAAATATTTTTGATAATATTAAAAATATTTTTTTATTTTTATTGTGAAACATGGAAATGGATGATAAATTTTCTCTAGTTCATACATACATATAAACAATACAATATTATAATAAGATTATGAAATTAACCGTTACCTTGTAATTTAAATTTTATAGAAGTTATTTAATGTCTTACAATATTATCAAGTTATAACATAACCATATCCATATTTATAATATCATATAAGATTTTCTTATATCATTTTGTTAATAATATTCTCTATTACCCTTGTTTCGTGTTTTAATAGTTTCTTTTTATTATAGTTTTTTATCGTATAATTCATGTTTATTATGTATAAGATATATATAGATTATATATAAAGAATTATTTTGAGATCAAATATAATAAATATACTAATTATATAAATTTTTAATATCATTCATGAATTGTTAATGTAGAAAATGAATCTTATCACGTCGTGAAGTTAGTGGGCCGTACATACGTACAAGCGATGATATCACTGCCTTAATGGTGAATGGGTAAAGAATTGGATGGTATATTAATTATAAATAATCAATAACATCTCATATTTATTATTTATATCCATTATATCTATCATTATACCCATCAAAATAATGCGATGATGAAAAAAACATTACACCATGGTGTAGAAACAACATGTCGTACATACACATGTGTGGTAATTTTGTTTTCCATGTGTTGGATAATAGATGGAATATGGTGGTCCCAATGTAGTAATAAAATATCAGAATATATATGATACATTATTTGTTAATTTATATTGTAAGAAATATAATAATATGATGTAGAAGAAGAAATGAACTTGAATGAGTAGGTAAAAATTATTACCTCTTCTTTTGAAGACCTCCTTTAGATCTCTTATTAAGGGATCTAGGGTTGGTCTTTTTGTTAGACTATGATATGAAGATCTTGGATAATGATATTTTGAGGATAATAGGAAAAAAATTTCTATCTAGAAGTCTCAAAGTGGTTTGAGGAAGCGAAAGAGGAGGTTCCCTTTTATTGTTAATGTGATGGTAACTTTTCAAAATAAAAATGAAACTAAATAAATATAAATAAATTTTCTATAAAAATTTGACTGAAAGGGAGTTACCAAGATTATTATAGTACTATTGGAATAAATTCTCTCAGACAATTATTTTTATACAAATTTAGGTCAAATTCATAACATTATATTTTGGTTTTCACGCTTATTTAGACACTTCAACTCTTACCATGACCATATGTATTTTTTTGTAGGTTAATATAGATACTATAAATTTCCAAAAGAACCTAAAATGGGTCAGGGGTGAAATATTTTACATTATCCCAATAATTTTGACTAATTTCATTTTTTTTATTTTTATATCATTTATTAAAATATATTTATTTGAACATAAATTTATGTCTATTTTGATACTATTAATTACCTTACTTTTTTTAGAATATCATAACAACAAGAAAACTTCAAACCAAAACATTTAATACAACCCTAATATATTTCTACCATCTATAAAATTCATGGATGAAATTAATTATATGAAATTATATTTATTTTAATAATATCAATATCATTTATTTGATATTTCGATTAATTAAATAATTAATGCATTATTATTATATAATCATTTAAGTTAATTATTTATTTCATTAAAATATAAAATAAAATATTATAATGAAGTTAGTAATAATTATATTTCAATTTACTATTTATATTTTCATTTATCTTTTTTATAACACTGTATAAAATATGATATAATTACTAAAAATATGAGCATGAACTTTTTAACTTGTCTTTAATGAAAATATTATAAATTTCATACACTCATACAACAAGATTCCAAAGGTTATAATATCATCCCAAGGATTATCTTGGTCGACACACACTTATCCATTGACATTTGGACAAGGGTTAAGGTAAATTTGTAATATTCATAATATTATTTTTCTCCCATAATTACTCGATTTATCTTCAACTATTTTAATAAAAAAATTATTAAAGATAGAAATCATGATGTCCAAAAATAAAAGAAAACGATATAGATCATTAAAACCAAAATATTGAAAATATGGAATAAATTCTTCAAAATTTAAAACATAGATTTTTCAGTAAATAATTTCTAATTCATCGCATTGGAAAAAAGAGAAAACTATTTTTTAAAGTATAGACTTCAAAATATAGACATATTTTTATATTGAAATTAAATGGAAAATTTTATCAATGACATATATTTGATTATATGATAAAAAAATTGAACTACTTATTATTTAAAATTAATTAAAATTATAACTTAACAATATTAATTATTTAAAGGAAATCATATTTCATTTCAAATGAAATATCTTATCATATTTCATCAAAACATATAACTTATTTGAAAAATACCAAAAATCCAACCAAATGAAATTTTTATATTTAGGATTCAATGAAGATAATTTTTTTTAAAATATAACTTAATAATATACCAAAAACAGGATTTAAAATAAGTGAACCATAAAAGGGTAGAAAAACTTACTTTAGAAAAATACACCCTTTTAATGAAGAAAATTAGATTCATTCATATCTTATGCCTATAAAATATTTTGGATGAATATTAAATATATAAATTTTATAACGTGGATAAAACTATTCAATCCTGCTATTTTAATGTATAGGTTATAACAGTCGCCTATTAATAGATCACGGTGTGTTGGAACTTAGTGTTGCATGTAATGAAACATATTATAGTTAATTCAAAAAGAAACGAGCTATAAAATATTGGTGTGTTACATCATATATTAGTGAGATAATAAATAATAACCTATAATGGAAATCAAAATAAATTTTATGGGTTATTTATCCATTTCAAAGGGGCTTTTATCTTTGATGGTTTGAGAGAAATTAAAAAATAATGGTATTCCTATTATAAGGGAGTTTTTTATGTATTTATAGAATAGATTCCTATTATAATGATGAATTGAGAGATTCAGTTCTAAATAGAACTCACACATTCTATTTCACCAATTTTAATGAATCTACAGAGAATGACCATGACTCTTTTGAGGAATTATAAAAGAAACCCAAGAAGAATATTGATATAAAATTCATTCATCCAAGTCCGTCTCCATGGAGAGAAACTATTATTTTTTTAACAAATAATATATTGATTATTGAGAATCTACATTGAATAATGAAAGATAAAAAATACCTCAATAATTAACATGTATCATATACCCCATATTTATGACTAATTTGATCAATTGTGCAGAGTGTAATACTATTCTACGATTTCCTATAATTTTGGAAGTAATCAATTGATTGTCAAGAAGGAGTATATACCCAATAAAATATTCTATATAATGTAATGAGTCAATGAGTATATAGTAATTTCATTTGGTCTTACTAAATCACCTACTATATTCTTGGATTTAATGAATATAATCTTTAGATATTACATTTATCATTTTGTGGTTCTCATTATAGATACCCATATTATTTATTCCAAAATAACAAAGAGAATAATGATCACTTGGGAATTTTACTAAAAAACCTAATAAATTAGATAAATTATGAAAAAAAATCACAAGTGGTAAATTTTGTTTTAAAAAGTTTAATTTTTGGGTCATATAATCTCAAGTGAGTATATATTGGTGGAACAATCAATTAATGAAGTTATTGAATGATGGAATAAACCAACCAATATGTCTAAAATTTAATGTTTTATTGAATTGGGTATATATTATGGATTTTTTTTTAATTTTTCAATACTATGTAATGCAGTCACCAATTTAACACAAAATAGAGCAAGTTCCTTAGGATACATTAATGTTTGAAAATATTCAAGGAACTAAAGAGAATATTAGTTGGTGAAATATTTCGTACATTATCATGTAATGTATAAGTGTTTTTAATTTATATTAATCCATCAAATAAGGGATTAGTATTAATTATAATGAAAAAAATGGAATGATTATTGGTTATTCCTCATGAAAACTGATGTTTCATAAAAAAGTTACTCAACCAGTGATTTGGATGTAAGTGTGTTAATTTTTCATTAATTATATGGAGAAATTATCTTTATGGAGGAAATTATAATATATTTACTAATCATAAAATTTTAAAATATATATTCACATATAAGTAGTTGAACATACACTAGATAAGATGGTAAGATATGGTTAAAGATTGTGACTACACAACATATTACCACCTAGGGAAAGTAAACAAGGTGGATGATAATTTTAGCCAAATTTATAATGAACAATGAAATACTATTTTTGGTGGGATAGAATGAAGAACGATATCACATAATTTGTATCTTGGTTCTTAGTATATGGGAATTTTAAGGTTGAAAGACAAAACCCAAAGGATATGTTACAAGAATTACCAGTACTATAATGGGAATTATAAAACATCACCATGATTTGTTTTATTGACTCCCCAAAATTTCTAAAGGGAAAAATTCTAGCTGGGATATAGTATATATCATTAAAAACTCACCCCACTTCATCAAAATCATATATTACATCTATCTTAATATTCATTCCATGGTATATATTAATGATGTGGAAATGTTTAATCAAGTACCGCATTTCAATGTATCTTATTGGGATAAGATATTTACCTAAAAATTCTGGGGAATTTTTCATGCATGATATTCATATAGAGTTGAGTTTTAGCATTACATATCATACTCAGATAGATGGTCAATATAAGAGAAAAATTCAAACCCTAGGGGATATGTTGAGAACTATTACTATTAATTTAAATGGATGTTGGAATCTACACCATCATCTAGTTAAGTTATCCTAAAACAAGAGCCTTTACTAAAGAATTCTGATGACTAAATATTAATCCCTTTATGGAAAGATGTTTTTAACTCAAATGTTTTTTGTTATTTTGGAAAAATAAATATATTGGGACAAGAACTATCTAAATAAATGGTCGAGTTCTTAGATCCATTGAGCAACACATAAGTGTAGCATAATGTCGACAGAATGGTTATGAAGATAATGATCCCCATGATATTAAATTTTATGTAAGTGAGAAGGATTAACAACATATTTTTCTATAAAATAAGATAATGATATTTAAAAATAACTATTAAATAATCCCTTTGTGTATTGTCCCATTTGAAATAATTGATCGTATCGATATCGTAGCTTATCACTTGGTGCTTCCATCGAATCCCTCTCAGGTACACAATATAATCCATATATCATTCAAATCGATGTAAATACATGATCCATCACATGTATTGAACTCAAGGGTCATACAGTGGGATTATTATTTTTATTTAGAGGATAAAAACATGAATATTCTGGATAATACAATTAATATTCCATGAAATAATACCACTCACCTACATAGTGTATGGTGGTGAAACCACCTTCTTGAGAAGGTTATATGGGAACATGAGGATGTAATGATAAAAATTAATCTAAATTTTTATCCAAAAAATGATAAATTTTAAGGATTAAATTCATTTTAATGGGGTTAGAATATATCACCCTATTATTTTATGAAATATCATTTTTGAATACGTTTTATTTTGTTAAAATCTTGTCTTACACGAAACACAGTGTTTTAACAAATCATGAAAATCTATTAATTTTGTTATTTGAATATTTTTATTTTTACCTATACATTAAATTTGTAAACAAGAATTATAATAACCTTATATTTATTATTAATTATAAATTTTTAAGTTGAATAAAACATTTTGATAAATAAATACATAATTTTTGGTATAGTCTGTATATGCTTTGAAAATTATTTTTTCCCAAAAAAAAGTTTTTTATGAGAAAGTAATAAAATTAATTTATCAAAAATTTAAATGATTTATTTTAAAAAATAAAATAAATTTTCTAAATATACATGTTCATATTATATTAGGGTAAAAATATGATATTTTTCTAGAATGATGAATTTTTTAATCAATAGTGAAAAAATAAGTTTTTATTAAAGAACTATCTTTTATTTTGAATAAGGTATAAGGTTAATTTTTATTTATGTTGTTTTTAAAAGATAAATTAAATCAATTATATATTTGTTAATTCAATTTGGTATATTGGAATCAATTTTGTAAGATCTTTTGATTTTAAAATGTCTCAATCTTTGGAACATTTCCTCTTTGTAAAACCACCTTCTCGTCGTTTTTGTAGGTTTTAATATAAATTTAATTTTTTCAAATTATATTAATGGAGTTTTAAAAAATGGATTCAATACATTTAATTGTAATAATTTATAATAATTAATATATTCAAATTAATTTTATTCTAAATGAATGGTAAAAACCAAAAAAAAATAATTACTCCAGTTATGGTTAAAACAGGTATAAAATTGGTTAAAATAAAACGATAATGTGAATAATGACCTATAAAATGGAAAAAATCTCCTATTATGGAAATATATATAACATATCACATATATTGTTAGATAATTTCCCATTTTGGATCTATTTTTCTGGTACGAAATGTGGTTACAATTTATTCATTTCAAAATTTCTTGTGAGCCCTCTCACCCCACATATTTAATTACAACCACTCTCTACTTCTATTAACACATTTAAAATCTATTGGTTCAACCAAATACTGATTGAATAATTTTTCATACATCCCTAACCACATCATATATATGTTTTTTAGATTTTAAATCCAATAATAGAATGAAAAAAGTTAAAGCAATGGAGTTTGACTGAATGAAAGGTAAACATTTAATCTATTCATTTTTGGTTTATATATTCTTCTAAATCCAATAAATATTAATAATTTATGGAGATATATTTACATATGTATATAATATATAATTACATATTTTTTTAATGTCCTAACATAGATATTTATCCCCTTACATAAAATAGAATATGATATTGTTGATTGTATTTACAGGCGACTACTAGCTCTCGAACAGATGTTATTCATTTTCCATCACCACCTATAAAATATATATATAAGAATTTTTATAATTATTATATATTATATTTATGAGTTTAATATATATTTTTAAATATAATAAAACATTTAACTTCTTACCTCCCAACCCACTAGAAAATAATGATATCACTCATGTGTATGACGGACTACCACCTCACAAACCAATGTTAGATGTTTTTAATTTATATTATAATTGAATGGTAATAAACATATATTAAATGTACATAAATGAAACTTTTAACCTAAATATAATTCTATAATTATTATATCACATTTACCATCTTACTTCCCATTCCATTGGGGATATTATAATGTCATTTGTGTGTACGTTGGACTACTGCCTCGTGAAGGGATGTAATGATTTTCACTAAATATTTTAATGGAGGGTAATTAGGGTATATATAATGAATATATGATAAATATATGAAATAAACAATATTCTTTAAAGGAAATATATTATTTACCATTGTATCATTTCATCCATCGAGAAAATGGATACAACATCCATGTGAACATACAGCCTACCACCTCCATGGATGCTGTATTTTATATTCTGTCTCAAAATTTAATGGATCACTAAAAATAAATATGTACTTAATATATATGATATTTATAAATTATTTAAAATTATATAAATTATGGAACCATGATTAATGTAATATGACAACAATTTAAAAATCAAAAAATACCCAAAAATGAAAGCAGTTATCACATGAATTGTGGTTTCAACATGGAATTGTTAATAAAAGTGCAATAAAATGTATTAACATCATAATAAATTATATGATATGTATATATATATATATATATTATTTTAATATATTTATTGTAATATTATATTTATTATAAATTAGTTTCAAACATGTATTATGGAATCCAAGACATAAGGTTATAGATATTTGTCTAAATTTGCGTTCATTGGGGCATACATTATATTATGAACCTATCTTATTTTATGAGGAGTATATAAATCCCCTTTGTCATTAAATATCATGTATTTATTTATTCTCAAGAAATGTAAGGTTTTAATTAATTTTATTCCATCAAGGTGATTATGATTCACAGTTACAAAACTGGTAAGGGTTTTATTATACAATTTCATCATTTATCATGATTTTTTGTGTTTATGCTTCCAACGATGAAATATTATGAACTATATACAAAGAAAAAAATAAATTCTATTATACTATGTTTGTTTATTTATAATTAATGTTTTCTATTCATTTTATTTCCATTATATTCTCATGATTCTAAAATAATTTAATAAAAAAACCTCAAAATTATTCTTCGCTATTATCGAGTACCCATTTTACTTCCATATCGAGGATTTATTATAATGTTTTAAAAATTTATTTAACATACCTACATGATTATTTAATGTCATTTTTTAACTTTTTTATCTTTTTCTAGAAAAAATTAAAAGTAATATTCATGTTATTTTTAAAACATCGCTCGTTCGTATTTTACAGAAAATAATAATGATTTTTTGTTTTTAAATTATACAGAATTCCCACCAATAATGAACATTAATTTTATTAAATACTCCTTTATAAGTTTCAATATTTATTTACAATTAAATATACTTCAAAAAAAGATAATTAATTTTTTTAGAATCTGATTTTCAAATAAATTTTACATTCTAAAAGAAATTTTCATATTATCTTCTAAAATTATTTTCCATCTATGATGACTTTCGTTGATGTCAACTATGGTTTAATAGGGATATGATCCAATGATTAAATTCTTAGTCTTTCTTTGGACAGTTTATGTTTATGTTTAAAAAAATATTACAAAACCCATTTATTTATAGCATGTTATGATATGGTGGAATGTTTATGAAACATATTTCATTTCAGGGGTTCTGATATGATAAATATTATATAATCTCATGAAAAAATTGTACCAATTATTTGACATATGGGACATATATCTACTTCATATACATTGAATTATGATTAATATTATATGAGTTCATAGGTTACATGGGTGGTTATCCCAATCCTAGAATGTGGCTACACATGAGGTTATACCAATCCTAATGTAGGTACATGGGTGGTTAACCAAAGAAAAACATGATGTGAATGTATTTTTGGGTACCATTGACATGAGACTTTCTCTACATAGGTGTTTTCCCCAAATCTATGTTTTATTATAATGTTATTATCTCATGGGATATATTCTTATATTCATTTTTTATTCATTTCTAATGAACATCCATGAATTATTTGATGACTCAAATTTTTTATATTTGATATGCAGGGTATGGTATTTTTTCAAATTCTATTTTGAGGCTTACATAACTTTATGCTCCAGTTATTTTGATATAAACGTATTTTACCTCTACTGAGCATCTAAGATCATCCTTTATTTGGTTTCATTTCCAAATGTTATTATGAAATGTATTTTTTATGATATTTATATGAAGGGTGTTAGTTAAAATGAACTTATTGGGAGATAATGTAGTTCACTTATGAACCAATTATTTTTGTATCCATGTTTCCCAATGCACTAGACCAAAATTATTTTTACATGGATTATATGATATGTAATGAATATTAATCTATTAATATGTAATATTTCTATAGGATTAGTTTGGTAATATATATATATATATAATCATGATTTTTAGGGATATAAACACAAAAAGTGCATTGTTTTGACAATATGGACTAATAAGATACACATTTTGGCCATACCAGCCTTTAGGATATCTGATTCATTAATCTTAAGATTGAGGAAAAATGACTGAAGATCATCCTTATAGAACCATTTCCCAATTTATTGGAATATCAAATTCGTTGATATAGGGAAAGTAATAATTTTTTTGACAATAAATTAAATGATATTTCAGTATTCAACACAAAATCAAGGGGATCCATGAACGTTCTTATTGAAAATCAGTACTATTTCATTATGTGAAACATGAGGTTGAGTAATGGATTTCGACATCATGTTGTGAAATTGATAATTTAAAACCAATAGTTCAATATTTTTAATACAATAGTAAGTAATATATATCAGTTGATTACATGGAACCAATTTGATATAAAAAATGATCCCACTCTCTTGGGGTAGCCAAGAAAATTCTGAAAAAAATAAAAATAAAAAATATATCGTCTTCTGGTCGAATTTCACTAGAACAATATTACTAATAATTTTAAAAGTATTACATATATATAATCTTACCAATCTATAGAATAGGATGTCTATCATGGACATCCCTTTGATCCCATTCTCACTAAATAACATGGAACTCTCTAATGAGTGTAGTAAAAGATACCCACCAGATATATCATTGAATTTGAACATTATGAGCCACCAACCGGTCCCTTTGTACAATGAAATCTAGATATTAAAATCAAGAACCAATATATCAAAAATGATCTTGATCTATAAAAATAATAAATTAAAAGATTAGAATTATAGAACCTTGTCACTCTTTCTCTCAAGATGTGTTACAATATCAATCAAATAATGTTGTATATCTATTGGAAGATCCACTAATTTCATGTTACTTGTTGATATGAATGACTGGGATTCACTATTAAAAGAAGAAGTAACTAAAGGGGAATTAGTATTAATAGTACCTCTAACTAATGTAGGACATTCATCAATTCCCACTACAGACTGGTCTATAATGTAATGAAGATTTATTCCCAAATCTTATGGTAGGAACCCCATTTTTCATAAAAAAATCTAACAATTAAATATATTTGATATGTACTAAATATATATTATCACAATGAAGAGTGGTAAAACAATGTAAACCATTTTCATGTTACATGATCATCCACATGAGATACACATATTTGGTTCCTCTTTTCAAGTATGCATCAAGTACTAAAAAATGGAACATTTTAATCAAGTCAGTATTACTTTATATAATACAATAGATTATTTTGATAAAGTGTTGTGTTAAGGAAAAACACTTTTTATACCCAGATGAGACTTATTCGATTTTTTCTTCCATTTAATGAGACAACTAATTTAGTAAACATGATTAGGAGAAACTCCGCACAACCCAAACATACTAGAAAGGTTATTTTGTTCAATAAGATAACTATCCAAAACATAATTATATTTTGTAATATTCAGCATAAAACCATAGGATTGAATATCTGATCAATGAACCATCTGATACCTCTATCCCTTAATTTTCTCAATCTACAATACATTAGCTAAGAATGATCATGTTGTATAAATCAACTCGTGTACTGAGTAATTTTTATATCACCTTGATAAAGGTCAGCAAACACCGTGGACTTAGCCAACACCTTCGACTCTGGATATAATTTCTTTGTAAAATGAATATAGAAGTATTCCACTCCAAAAAATGATATTTATTTTCTTAAACTAATGTATCCCACCATTTCCTATTATATCCTCAATATTGAAGAAGACTCACTTCACCTTAATTGAATTTGGTGTCTCATATAACTAGGTGTGTCACTCAATCCTTCCAAACAAATCATTTATCTCCTAATTATTTTTTTATATTTAATGATTGTGAATTCTAATTAACAAACTATTGATAATTATCTATAAATTATTCTATTTGAGTTAAAATCAATAGTGCCTAAATGGGATCAATTTTAACTAATTGTACTAGATATTGGTCCACATTCACTATAACCTCATAGCGATTCAAGTTTACTAGAGGGATCTCTGGTTTTGGTTCAGCAATATCTCTATCCTAAAGCCTGATATGATATTCCCTTATGATGGGGGGAATATACCACATATGTAGATAATAAGGAAGAAATAGTCAATAGATATAGGAGCATCAACTCTATCAATCCAAAGAAAATTTTGGAATACAAAAATCATCTCAATGATTTGTGAAATTTTAGAACCAGATCAATTAATTCCACAAGTTTGTATTTTCTTGTGGCTCATTATGATGATGCATTACGAGGAACTCACTCATAACCTTCTCTTTATGTTCCAAAATTACAATATCATGTATACCAATACATCTCAGGATACATACCTACATAAATAAAAGACCCAATGTAACAACCAAAGATGTCAATATTAAAAATGATAAGCTCCATAAATTTATTATCATGTAATAATGAGCTTTAATTTGATTTTGATATATAATAAAAATATTATTATATAAAAGTAATCTGGGAATTTAATTGGAAGGTATAAATATGAGTAACTGTATTATAAAATACATTTATAATGTTCGTTCTCAATACAAATATATTTATAAATTCTTAGGAAATAAGAACACTATTTATAGTAAAGTCATTTTATTCCTCAAAAATAAAATTTTAATAGAAAATGATATTTATTGCACTTATATTATTTTTATTTTATAAAATTAACATAATTTATTAAATCAATTAATAATAATTTACTAGGGTTGAAATTTTAGGATTTTCTGGAAATCATTTATTTTTCAGCAAATAGTAGAAATACCAATTTTCTATGTATTGTCATTTATTTTAAATAATTAAATTAATTATAAAATATAATTATATTTAGATTTATTTTTATATTTAAATGTGATAAATTTTATCTAATTAATACTATTTTAATAAATAATATATATTATTTTGATATAATTAATTTTTTTCCTAAAAAATACAATTTTCTAAAAAATGTTTTACTGAAAATTTATTTTTTCAAATTCTAGATATTTTATCATAAAAAATAGATACTATATTTCTAATTAGGTGGTTCATATTTTTAAATAGTTTCATTTTATATTCAATCATTTTGAATAGTATCTGGGTAAATATCTATCACCTTAGTCAGGGTAAAATGGGTAAAATATGGTAAAAATAATTAGATATAAATCAAAATAAACCCAACACTTTAATATTCTTTGTTGAGTTGGCTATAAAAGGATATATCTATCAAAAAATCCAATATACAACTGTTTTTTCTATTTTCCCTTAGAAATTACTTTTAATGTATTTGAAGTAATGAAAATTCCAAAATGACATCATTTTTTTTTAAATTTCTATTTTATTTTCACATATTGATAAAAACATTTATTGATGACTATAAAATATCATCTTGAACTCAATAAAATTATTTTTATAACAGAAATATTTATAAAATTTTTAGTAATGGTATAATTACCTTAAATTCTTACAAGATGTCGACATTGTTCTTGTGCAAGCAGAAAAAAAAGCGATGTAAATATTCTTAGAAACAAAGAAAAAAATAACTTATTGATAAATTTTGATTTCACGGGATTTTTATATATAATAATAATGTATAATTTATAATTTATGTTTTTATATTATAATTAATTTTTATATTTATTTCATTGATGTAAAATTAAATGAATACTATCAAAAATGACCCTAATGATAATCTAAGAAAAATTAATATTTTTTTAATTAATATACAAAATAAAATATATTGAAATATGAAAATTGTGATGATAAATAGTCAATAATTTCATCTCATTTCCATTTATGAGCTAATATATACCTTATAAGTTAAATTATAACCATTTTTATTGAAAAATATGTTACCATAGTTAGGGTTAAAACAGGTTTTGCATGGGTTAATCTAAAAACGTAAAGGTTAAAATGATAGTAAAAATTTATTAAAAGAATTTTTTATTATTTACCCCATAACCTTATAAAAATAAAATATGAGGCATTTTTTATCCATTTTTCCTACACAAAATATAAATATTTTTTTAATCATTAAAAAATTACAAGTGTCCCACTCACAACATTATAAAATAATATACCTCTACTCTCTCATTTACAATAGGTTGAGAATCCAATATCAACAAAAACCTCCCCTATTATATTATAAACATATCTATCCATGAATTATAGTTTTTGGTTCTCTAAAAATACCATTCCAATGTTCCTTAATAAGAGATGTAATGTAAGTCTATCAAAGAATAGGCAAACATCTTTACAAACTCTTTCATATTTATTTCTTATTCTACATCCTTAAATATTTTGTAACCAACCAAAAATAATAACAAAAATTTAATAAATATATTTAAAATTTATTATTATTTTGTTACTATCATTTATACCTATTTTCCATCCTGTGGAAAGTGAAAAAATCACTCATGTGTAGGTATGTATTATTATATCCTTGAGGTGGTGTAATACATTTTTCATCATCATTTTTTAGATTATTATAAAGATTAAAATAATGAGTTGATATGATATGTATAACCAAATTTAGTTTCTATATTTGTAATATATCGTTCAACTTGTTACCTTTCTATTTATTGTAAAATGGTAACATCACTCATGTGTACATGCAGACTACCAACTCTACAAACCGATATGATTTGATTTACATTTTTTCTTTACATGGATTGTAGTATGGATAGATTGAAAAAATATATTCTAGGAAAGGTTAAGTAAAATCCATCGTTATTAAGAAAAAATAAAACACTTCTTTTCTTTTAGTGAACCCATTACATAACAATCAATATATATGAAATATATGATGTAATAATCATTTTTAATGGTAAAAAAATAATTATATTTTTTTCATCCATGGTAATGTGAAACCATTATTCCTAAATAATTAAATATTACCATCTCCATGAATAGAGTAATTAATTTTCACATCTCCACCTTTCATGAATGATAAGATAAATGTATCTAATAAATAAATCTGATATTTAAAACATTAATATCATTACTTATATGTTGGAACTAAAAACTAAGCATAAGAACTCAAACATTTTTAGTGAAACATACATGAAAAAACTAAGTAGTTAACACCCAATGTAATGATAGTGAAGAAAATATATAGTAAAAAATTGTTTTTATAAAGTAATACTGAATTTAATATCACTATATAGGAGGTTACATTATGTTAAACAAATTGGAAGTGCACAGTAAATAATAATGTCTTAATTTCACAAAAATATGGTATTTTTATCATTATACTAAAAATTTATCTTATATTGTGTATATTTCTATATTTTTAATAGTATATCATTAGCCATTCGTAATTAATAGTTTTTAAATTTTTAATTCAAAATATTTTATCCAATTTGATTTGATTTGGGAGTAACTTAGTTGTGTGGGGTTTCGTAACTCAATTTTCATTCATTGGATTTTACTTTTACTTAATTTAATATACAATTCAATGATTTAATTTGAAAATAAAAATTATATAATTATCGTATATTTACACATTTTTGGATTTATATTTTTCATTTATAATCATTCCATTGATTAATTCTCACATTGAGGATAGGACCTTGTTATGTGATATCGTCTAAATTTACACTTCATTGAGACATTTTTGTTATTACGAACCTACTAAAATTAATATTCTGCATATAAAAATAATATTCAATCATTTAACATGAATATATATTTCATCATTTTCTATTATCCAAGCATCTACTCATGTTTTTAATTTCTAGGAGTTATAATTTAAAAGTTACCAAGGTTTAAAAATTTATTTTCTAATATCATTTTGTTGGAATTGCTTATTTTTTATTTGAAATAATGTTTTTATATATCTTTCATAAACATAATATATATTCTGATCCTTAAAATATTTAACAATTTTCTATTTTTTCTTTTAAAATTTACTCCCATTGGATCCTAAATTACAAAAATAAATGTTTAAACCAAAAACTAATCTTGGTTTTCTTAATGTCGGGAATACTCTTCTTCTATGTCCAAATTTTTTAAAATCTATTTTAAAAAATTCATTTTATTTAATAAAATTATTTATAAATGAAATTTAGATTTACCATTATCAAATTAAAATGTTTTATGGGAATTTATATCATATTTTATAAAAGGGAAAATTTCATCTTAATTTAAAAAAATTCAAATAGAATGTTTCTATTTAATGTATATTGATTTAATTAAATTTCATTCCCCCTTGACGATTTTATGATATTTAGCTTCTTATATTGGATTTCAATGGATTAAAAATGAAAATTATTTATTTAAATATTATTTCAAAATGTTTTTTATATAATTTTTTTCTATCCAGGAAATTACTAAATTTTAATACAAAATCAGATTTTATAATCGATTAATAGATAAAACTCATATCTGTACTATTTGTATTCTCATTAAATTCCTCCTGAAACATTATATTTCATTTGATCATATTTTCATCATGAACTATCATATTATTTTTATCATTTATATTATGATTTCTGAAATCATATACCTTTTTTACTAATGATGTTTTACTATGAAATTTATTTGATTGACCAGGAAAATCATCAAATTCCATACTATTTACTCAATGTAGTTATTTATCGATGAAAAATAGTATTACTGAAAATATTTAACCATTCATTATGTGATAAATGAACTATACTTATTATGTAATGGGTAAGAACCAATGTTACCCCTCAATGAATCAGTAAGTATCCTAAGAAAATCTAGTTTGGGTATTCGGTAAGGGCCATACCAATTTATAAAAGATGTATTGGCATAAGGACTCGATAGTAATTTTGAAATTTATAAAATTATGCATTCCATTATTATAAAATTAGTAATTAATTACAAATTTATTATTTGAATAGTTATTATAACCATGTATAAGTTTCATGTTTATATGATTATTTATATTTAACTATTCTATCAATATTTATTCTTTCTATATTATTCATCATGATCAAGTTATTTATTAATTGAAATGTCTTTTTTGTTATTTTCCATTTAAAATTTACTATTCCATATTAACTGATGATAAAACATGGTGAATATATTTTCTATTATGTAACTGAGATCAGGGTTGTTTGGATTACTTTCCCCATGATATGAATTAAGAATATTTGAACGAGTTTAAGGATGTGAAATTTTTAATTTCACAGTGTTTTATATTTTATTACCAATTTAAAATGTGAATATTGTTAATATCAATCTCTTCAAGACTAGAAAATTATTTTTTTACTCACAACATGACCACCTATATCTACTACTAATATTATAAAGTAGACACATGCACTTGGATACTCGATAATGGTTCATTAAAGTCAACCTTACTTTGATACAAATTTGTAATGAACCAACCCAAATATCCCAATATTAAAATAACCAAATAAATTCTGACATATCCCAAATGGAATGTTCGATCCCCTTAGGGTAGTCACTACTAACTACGAATCCAGAAACAGCTAGTGAAAATGATTACAACCCATGACCAATCAGATAAACTAAAAATAGTTGAAATAATAAATAAATATTCGGTATTCCAAATCCCTCATCAAGATAAAATTATCATAGGCAGATAAGAAAATAACCCAAAGTCTGTATCAACCCACGATATCTTCATAATAAGTGGATCCAAAACTCCACATTTCACCAACGACTCCAAAGCTAATGCTATCTAGAACACCCACCACCATAAAGTAGTTCTATCCTTATTTCTAGACCCAACATAAGAATGATTACCAACACCAAATATAATAAGTAGTGTGTGAGAAACACTATAATCATTTGACCAGATCCATAATTAAATATTAATTCCATATAAAATAAACCACATTTTTTCAAATTTATAATGAACTATATAATGGTATAATTTTCACAATTCACATTAAAAAATCATTTAAAATCCATTCAATGCAAATTATAAAATACGTATAAAAGGAAATTTCCATCAAAATAGGCATGAATATATATTTCTACCAAAATATACATGAGTAAATCATTTCATTGACATTTTTTATAAATAATTTATAAAAATAAATCCAAGGTTATCTTTATCTAGGTTGGTTATTTCAAGCATCATGTTTTTCACATTTTTAGGAAAATATGGTTCTATTTGTGTATACTTTTCTAGTCTTAAATCCTAGGTGGAAATTGAATCTTCCCCAAAAAATAAACCTCCTATCCTCATTATGAATAGTCTTCATTATAACCATCAATCAATTTTTAGGTATATATAACACATTCTAATATTTTATTTCAATTCCCACCTACCAAACAACCTTGTTCCTAATGTGTTTCAAGGAATAAATCATAAAATGTATAATCATTCAGTTCAATCAATCTTTTTCATTTTAATCGATTATTTAAATTATCCCCATGTATAAGTTCCAAACATTCCATTTTATTTCAAAAAACACTATAAATAGGATTTCATGAAAACCCATACCATTCAAAAAAATTGATTTCATTTCAAATTCATAAAACATAAGATGGTTTCTCTTCTCAAAAATAACCAATAAAATCACTCTTTCTAATTAGATTATATTTTATAGAAATAAAGTCAATATTAAAAAAATACATAATCTAAGAGGTTAAACTCACAACGCTCCATTTTAAAAAAATATAACCAGAATTGGAAAAATTTATTTGGAAATAAATTAGAAATCCCTTTCAAATAAAGAAAGAAAAAATATCTTCAGTTGATAATAGTTTCCTTATAAAACCACCTACCTAAAACACTGTCTTGTTAAAAACTCATTAATGGATCCACCTACATAAGTAGATGATTTTTGAAAATTAGTAAATATGGGATCCGAAAAGCATACTTATGGAATAATAATTACCAATTTATTATTTAGAAAATGAAATAAAAGATAGAAAACACATACCTTAATGATTCTTTAAGAATACAGAATGACTAATGATAATGCTAGAAACGATTCACAATTAAATAATGGATATATAAGACAAATTATTATATCCATTAACAACATTTATTTTTAACATCATTAACCATGATATAATATTCTATTCTATGAAATGATTGTCAAACTATGAGATCATTAAGGAATTACAATAAATAAAAACTTTCCTTTCAAACACCAGATCCAAAACTCAATGTTCCATCTTAAATTGTTTCTGTGGGGTGAGGAATATCCAAATTCACCAAGTGGATGCTCCCTTGATGGGATATTGTTCCCTAAAAATAATAATGACAGAACATATATGTGTTTTGGGACTAAAAAAATTATATAAATTAAAATCATGTTGAATGGTTTGGATATATGGTTTTTAAATATATGATCCAACCATGTACACATTTCTAGGAAAATGGATGTTCCACATGGTTTTGATTTATATTAGGAGAAACCATACACCAACCATGGAAAATCCATTTGTAACATGTCACATATTTTTATTATATTTCCAAACTATATGGACATAACGTGTGCATAACCATGTTCCCTCCTTTAGGACTCCAACACAATCTTCATGTTTTTATGGAAATACCTATAAAGTTTGAAATCACCATGTTACAACCGTTCATGGAAATATAAACATATAAAATCACTCAAAATTAAAACAAAATGAATTGATAAAATATCTATGTAAAATATGGTCAAAACAAACTGATGACAATACCTAAAAGCAGGTGTCAGGATATTATATGAGTTCATGAGGAGTCAATAATTTCATGTATAATATTAAGTAAAAAATAATTTAAGGCTATTTGGGGAAGTTTTTTGGCACCATATAATGATAAAATTGTACCTACCATAAGGTGTGGTGAAATAAACAACATAACGATGTAGTGGGTGGAACAAAACTTCTTAAAATGTGTAAAATGTTTTAACGATTAATTAGTTTTGGGGATTTGAAGCATTCAATGTCATGGTGTATCAGCGATGCCAAAATGAGTCTTACTACAAGACATTAATGGATTATTAGTTCTATATTATTCATGTATTTTACACTATAATCGTTAAAACATTACAAAAATATATTTAATGACAATATGGGATAATATATTATGTTTAGGATATTATACTTCATATCTTATATATCTGAGTATCATCCTACAACTAGGAGAATCACACTTTAATGCGGGTTATTTTTATAAATATATGGTTACTCGACCAAACGAGTGTGTGTATGTTTTTTTAGAAAAGGATATCAGCATATTCTATAAGTTTCTTAATAAGGATTTATTATGAATTTGAGGAAAATAAAAAGGGTAAACACTAAGTCAAAATTTTTGAGGCACTTGAAGTGTGGGAAGAAGAGATAATGTTACATGTTAGGGTTTTTAATTTCCAATAAAATAATAGTTCAATAAAGTCCATTTTTATAATTCCTTATAGCATTAAAAAACATTAAAATGTACAAATTGGGGTAATAATCTCTACACGCCGTGTATTATCCACAAAAAATAAGGGTGTGTGAGGCTTGTAAAAAACCATTATTTCAATTTTTGTTATTTCTCACTAAGTATCTCAAAAACACATCATCAGCAATGATATCTATTCATAATTACATAAATTAAGGGTCATATATTTTTTAAAAGAATGTTAGTGGTTTTTCTACAATAGACCCCCCCCCACTCCCATTAGTGGTTCACCCTCTTTTGGGCCTATCGAGATGTATCAAAGAATGATTGAAATTTTATATATATGATTCATTTCTATATGAATTTTACTTCACTTACTTATATAATTAACAAATAAGAACCATGTATTCAATGAATATTTTATACAACAGGGAGATTTCATGTTCAATAAAAATGTATTCCTTCTATGTAGAGGAATAGTGGTTTTGTATTATCAATCACTAAACCTATACATTCAGGATATCACAAAAAATGGTTTAATATTACAAATGTTTGGAGGTTATATAATTTACATAATTAGTGTAATAATAGATTTGTTTGGGGGGAACACAATGTGCTACTCTCATTAATCATAGATAGAGTGTTTACATGAGTTATGGGAATGATGAAAGTAAATGGGATCTATTAAAGAATGCATGATATCTATATTAGATATCTAAAGGTGAAAGAGTATAAGAAAAAAAATATTGACCCCAGATTTATGATTTCTAATTGGTAGAAGTCAAATGTGAGGACATAATTTTCATTCTGGTAAATAAATTCTAATGTCGATTCAAATATATTTTTTAAAACATAAATATTGTCCCATCATGATGAAGCTAATTTAATTCCTCTAATAAAAATTCAATGTGAATATTTCAATCTTTGAGGATAAAGGCTTGTATATTTTGTCCCTTAATAAACATAAAAAAATATCATAGTTGTGTAAGGGATGAGATTAGGGATAAATATAAGAACAAAAGGAATAATATAAAACATCACCAAGTCCAATGAAATAAAAGAATTTAATCACGAGGACTCAATGATGACTCATGTGTAAGGATATGTTTTTAAGATGATTCCACATAATTGGATAAATTCATCTCTTTATTCTGAAAATAAATTTGATGAGGTGAATATAAATATAAAGGCAAGATATTTTTTAAATAATTTAATTTCTGAACAATTTATCTCTTTTTTTCATTTATTATTTATAATAAATAAGAAAAATAGAAGTATGATATATCCAAAAAATCATTACGGAAGAAGAATAGATTTATTATTCATAATTAATAATGATTATTAAAAGGAAATAAGAATACCTATATAAATAAGAGGAAAAATATTCTCTCAAAGATATTTTAATATCTTATGATAAGAAAAGAAAAGAAAAATAATATTACTCATGCAATGAATTGAAATAGATTTTATAAAAAAAATTATAATAAAGACACCATGAGTGTAGAATAATAAAAGATCAGTAGAGAATAGAGAAGTGATGAGAAAACACAAAAATAGTTTCAATTAAGATTGGATATCAATGTCGTATCTAAAGAAAATAGAAGTCTCAAATAGAAAATTATCCATTTAATATTGAGAATTTTTTATTTAGAATCTAATTAATTTTACAAAAGATAAATAATTTTAGATATGAAAATATAATCCAAAATAATTATTGGAAATCTCAATGAAACTCATAATCAAAGAGATATTATTATTGAGATAAAAAGTAAAAAATTAGTTTCTAATATTTAAGGGTGAAGGATCATGTGGAAAATATAGTAGATGATGTAATTCACTATGGAAAACCAATGTATTATAGTAATAAAATATATTAAACGAAGTTTGATAGATCATTATAATTACCAATAAATTTATAATTTTATGATGCATCATAATCATTTTTATTATGTCACATATACATTCTATTCAAATTGGGGTAGTACTAATAAGGGAAATTAAATAGTTATTAAATCACCTAAAAAGTATGAAACACCTACTAACATATTTAATGATGGTGTGAGAAAATTAAAATGGAAAATATTTTGGAAATAAATTATTGTTGAGTATAATCATAATGGATTGATCAAGGTAAAGTAAAGGGGTCATATTTATGAGAATATTTATAATAGTTGAAGATTAAAAAAATGAATTCTAATGAGTAATTATTTTAGAACATGTATTTAATATATATATATATTTCACATGAAGGAAGATATTATTATTTCAGAGAATATAAACCCCAATATTATGTGTTCAAGTATAATATCTCACTCTATCATTAAAGTACACCCATGGAATTAATGTTGAGAAAATGTAAAGTTTCTAAAGGTCATCCAAGAAAATATATAAAATAAAAGGTACAATTAATAAATTCATTTTTTTGGATTATGGGATCAATCATCAACCTAGACATAGTTCTAGAAATTGTATTTTCTTATCATAAGTTCTTTTGAAATGAAATTAAGATTACACATATTTTATGAAGTGGAACAATCAATATAATATAATGGTGGTCTGTGTTGGTTACCTGGATAAAAATTAATAAAAGTTGTGGATACTTGATAATGTTCACTCATCACACATGACAAAAAAAATATTTTTAATGATATAAAATGGTATAACATAGGAATTTTCTCTTTCAAAAATGATATATCAAGCAATGTGCAATGATTAGATATATTGTTTTTTAAGATGAAATATTATAATGTTATCTTTGTCGTTGGGTTAAAGAACAATATTCTTTGTTTTTCAACACATTATGACAATGGTATTGAGGATATATTTTTAAATTATGGTTATTTTATAAAAATTAATGAATGTTTAAATAATCATAATAATGGGGAACCAAAAATTTAGAAGCATGATCGATATTAATTAAAATAGAAAATCATGGCTCATAGGAACACAAGATGAAAACATGCTTTAGAATTGAAGATTTATCCATTTTTTGAGGAATCATATGGTTAATATTGTATCACATAAAGGTATGAAAAATATGAGTAAGACTTAATATAAAATAATAAATACATTTTTCTGTGTCTCAAGGTATAAATATTGAGTAAGGGTCACAAACCAATGAAATTTAAACCACTAAACATGTAGATTTTATATATTTTTATGGGTTAGGAAAAATTACCTTCAAATAAAACAACAACTATATGAAATTAATCAATTTTTTATTATTTTAATCTTATCAATTATGACTATTTTATGTTAATTAAATTATGATATCATGGGAATCTAAAAAATCAGATAATTACAAAGAATCCAATAGTTTGTTTCATCAAAAGGATCAAATTGGATAATGGATTTGAATAAATAATGAAGGGTTTGATTCATATCTCTGGAATTATGGGATAATATATGAGAATATATCTCTATAAACACCCTAAAAATGGATTTACAGATATAAATAATTTAATATTCATAGTTATGGAAAAATTAATTCTATTATAGCATGATGCATTAAAATATATTTCAAGACAAGCAAAAAAAGTTTATTTAAATTGTAAATATTTTCATATTTAAACATAATTTAGATAAAAAAATTATGATTTTTTATTTTGAAGAAACATGTGATTGAGTAACATGATTTTATTCCCGAACCCATTGAATAAAAGACATGAAAATATGAAGAGATTCTAGATATATGAGTATTTCTTCAAAATTCATTGGATGATTCAGAAAATTACAATATAGTGTAATGTATAGAGTAATAAATTTAGATTTTCCAAATACCTAGAAAATATATGGGGACAAAAAAATTTCTTTGAGATAACAGAATTATAGTTCAAACTAAAGTATTATTGAGTAATAATAAGTATATAAACTTATTTTCATCGTTTCAAATATAAGGTTTTGTTGAATCTATAAAACATGAAAATTTTAATTTATAAAATGAATAAAATATTACTAAAATATAGATTAATTAACCATGATAATTTGTGTGACATCAAAATTAAGAAAACTCATTTGGAAAAAATTTAAACAAAACGAAGGATAACAGTGATGTTTCTATAAACAAATTATTCCCTTTCTAAAAACAGTATTCTCAATTTGAATGTATTTTTTTTTATGATATTTCAAATACATTAGCAGTATTACAAATAATTCAATTCATTATTGTGACTTATTGTTAGAGTATCCAAAAACATTTCAAATCATACATCAAGTATTTGTTTCATAATGGGGAACATCAGAAAGAGGTCTAAATATGAAAATGAGGGGGTATCCTTTACAATGATGTTTTTTGTGTGTGAATGATGAAGAAGTCTCCATATAGTGTCAAAAAAGCACCACAATTATGGTATCATTAGTTTTAAATATTCATAATGATCATGTAATTTATGAAAGGAAATGTCGATTCAAGTATTCATGTCAAGGGAGACAAAAAAAATTCACACATAATGAATGGATATTTAGATGATATAATTTTTTAAAAAACATTTAAAGAACCTATGAGTCTCTATCCTGTAAAATAATAAATATTTTTGACTTTTTTATTATTGAAAAACTAAAATTTATATATGGTTTTTATATTACTAATATATTAAATTTTATATTTCTCTCAGAAGATAAGTATGAACATGAATCACTTGAAAATTTTCACAGGGTAGAATCAAAGGAATATCTTACTCATATTGTGATTGATACAATTTTTTCCATCAATATATAAGTGATGTGAATAAATAAAATGGAGTTTTAAAAAATAAATGGTATCCTACACTAATTAAAAATATAAATATCAATCATTAGGATTTTATTAACGATGTGTTCACAATTTCAAAGATACATGAAGCAGTTATATCTTATTAAAGAAAAATGGATTTTATGTCACATCCAATGAACTCTTAACTATGGTTTGAGGTATGAAAAATAACTCATCAATATATCTTTATAGGTATTGTGGTGCATATTGTTTTTGGTCTCTATGAGGATAATTAATTATTATTCAATGTAGCACCAGCATTATAAACCACAAAATCTATGGTATCCAAGGAATACATTTGAAATAATGTAAAAATAGAAATGAATAAATATTTAAAGCATATATACCATTCCAAAAATATTCCAATATAACCTTCCAGATCTTCATATGATTTTTTATGATATTAAAAAAAGGGTTTATGAAGACATCAACCCTTTTATGGTATCCATAGGTTGAGTTGAGCCATTTTTCCCGTGGATGGGTTTAATCCAATGTTTATGCCATGTTTGTTCATTCGGAGAAATAGAGAAGGATAAATATATTATTGGGTTTTTGGGAGTTTTCTATAAACATCAAGAAACCAAACACCAACAATACCATAAAATAACAGTTATTTAAAGAACACCCAATTTTGATCCATTAGTGATGTCAAATTTATTTGTGTATTATAACACATGAATAAATAATATATATTTCATAGGTATTCATTACATGAATTTAATACCTCACATCGTTTCATCTTATGAAATTGTTCAATAAGTGGAAAAAAATGGAGCGTTTCCAAATTGTGGATCAGAAATGATAGTGTATGTTGCATGCATGAAATATAATTTCATAACTGACTCACAAGTTAAATAATTTTCATAAAAATCATATTGTTATGTTACCTTTTGACATTAAATAGTATATACCTTATTTTATCACATATGAAATATTATTTAGGGAATACGAACATTTTCAGTCTCCCGTATTCCCTAGCTCCTAAGATAATCTATACTATTTAACCTTATATTGAATCATATATACCAACATGTGAACTGATATAAAAACATTATTTTTAAATGTTATAAATCACTTTTATTAATCTATCAATAACTTGGCCTTGTATCAAATTATATGTAATTACTTGTGATTACCCCTAGAAATTTTCTTATTGATTAGCTCAAAAACACTTTTAGATAAGATCACTGAATCAATCTCAATTCTCATTTTTTCGACTAGAATGTGGGACCCCACAAGCCTTTATAACATTGGAAATGTATATAAATCACCAGATTCATAAATGTAAGAAAATATAATCCACAAGTAATGAATAAATTCTACTCATTATATAATGTTAACTATTGTGATATCCATCAAACACATGTATCTCTATACCTATGCCCACCAGTGCGCATTTTTTAGGACAACTAGGTTAATTGATAGGGGATGAATGAGGGTATGAAAGAAAAAAATAATTGTCCCTTTAGATATTGTTTTTACTTAAAAAAACTCCTCTCATCCTTTCACAATTTAATGTATGAATAAGAATGAAAGCACACATGGGACACCGAATTTTTACATGGTTCACCCTCATTGGGTTATGTCTTAAGAGAATAAAATGGAAATATTTCAATGTTACAAATAAACTATGGATTGATGTGAAAATACGTTTCATGCTAGATCACATCTATGCCTCAACTCAATTTCTTTACAATCTTCTAGGATATCTCACTACATTCCATGTAAAACTCCTTTGATCTCTTTTTTTATGGCTCACTAACAACATAATATATCAACTTCTACCACTTCCTATTATCACTTCCCTATAAAATATTCATACATTGTATATGGATTCTTTGGCCCATTAATTATCAATAAATAATACATACATGGTTTTATATATGTTCTCTTTTAAATTCCCATTTTCATCGACTTAATGAATTCCACTTTAGGACAGTTCTATTGGGAAATCCCTTTTCCAAACCTTCATGATATTTACGTCCTTCACAAATCTCACACACAACCTTCAAAAAATTGATCAATTATTATAGAATATATCCTGAATTCTTCAATCCCAAAACATCCACAAGGATCACCTCCTTCATGAGGCTCAACTATCCTTCATTAAGAACCCTCCATTCATGAAGGTCAAAGAGTTTCCTAAAACAAATTTATCCATTGCGAAAATCACAACATTTGATTGAATTTTTATATCCTTCAAGAACAAAATACTTTTACATTGATTAAAAATTCTTTTCTTCATGCATATTCTTCATAAAAATTATATCTTCATTAATTTTTTCACATAGAAAAACATTGAGAATCCAATTCATGGATTCTAAGCCTTTGGATTTTCATTAAGTATTTCTCTTCTTATTTAAGGGGTTTAGAGTCCTTTTTTTATGTTTTTACCACCATTACTGAAGCTCTCATCAATGTCATCAAATTTTCATAAAGATCACTCAAACACGTTAATGAAGGTCTATATTGCATGAAGCTCTCGTGAAATTTCACAAATCATGAGGTTTTTCATAGTCTTGGAGAGTACTATATTTTCATATCACATTCACAATGCTCCACTTATCTTGGTTTTCAAGATACACTATCAACCATTTGGGCATTCATGGTGTTTCAAACCTTCATAAAACGCATACTCTGTAACCCCAAAATCAATTACAATGATTCTTACCTTCTAAAAACTATTTTCTTTTTTAACATACTGTGTTAATAACATCTCTCCAAATCCATAACTAACCTTGAAAACCTTATTTTTCAATAAAAATAATCAACTAAAAGAACACATTAATGATTCCATGGGGGATTTATACCCAAAACCTCCCCCATTAGGTTTTTTGATGACTCTTTACATTTCCATACCTCATTGAATCTTCTTCCATCTTCATCCACTATTCTCTTCATCTAATTCAGATAGATATCAATGATTTTCTAAACACTCTCTGAATGCCTATTTGAGCCATTCTCGGCATGAGAAATGATAATAGCATACACAGTTCATCAATGAATTAATTCATTCCCAAACCACTCCCATTTTTTCATCATGAACTATATATACAAGGATATATATCCTCTGATTTTTCATCATTTCTATCATCAGATTTATAACTCCCCTTACCATACTACCCACCTATAAAATTTCTCACTTTATCTTGATTATTTTCTCTCCCATTGTCAATAAACACTAACTGTACTTACTTATGGTCTTCCATAGGTTAATGAACAAATATAATCACATTAGGTAAAAATACATCATACCTCCAGGTTAGGGGGTCCCACATCTCTACTCTTTCATGTGTGGGGTTTTATTTTTTCTCCCATATATAGTCAATTCATTTCAAATGGATCATTGAGTATGGCCTTTATCAGAATGTATGCAACCAATAGTTATATAGTCACATAATCTATCATCGAAATCACATGATCCACATTGTAATTTATAAAATTATTGTTGATTTCAATGTGTTTTTTTATTGAGTGGTGTACTGTATTTCCTCAAAGATTTATATCACTTGAATTATCACAATTTATTATGATCGGAGACTTCAATTTTAATCCCATATCATCATGATGAAGCTTAATCCACAATAACAATGTTCTTGCTTCATTAGCCTCTACATATTTATATTTTATAGTGTTTAATGAAATCCAATATTTTTCATTCTTAACAAAGAAATAAATAATCAACCACGTTAAATGAACCACCTAAAGTTTATTTTTTATCATCTAATGATCCATCCCAATCCTTATCTATATAGTGAAATAACTAGGACTGATATTTTTCATTGTACAAAAAACTAAAATCCACAATTCCCTTGATATACTGAAGTAATATTTTCATTGAATGAATGTGTGTTTCTTGGTTATTGTTTGGTATCCATTTGTTTGGAATGTGGAGAAAACAATATAATCTCTTTTCATGGTCTTGTACATTAGATTGCCAATGATTATCAGATATTGTGTTTCATTAACTTCATTTCCTACATCATTTGGTGAGAATTTCATTTAGGTAGCCACTGGAGTCATCATCACCTTAGAATTAACCATTTTGAGTATATATATAACTTCGTTAAAATATTTTTATTATGAAATAAATGTGATATTGTTTCCTTATATACTCTGTAAAGCACGGAAAAATGTTATCACACCAATAATTAACATCTATAACTCACATTTCTTGAATTATGTGAACTATTTTCAATGTGATTCATCTTATACACCAAAGATTATGTCATTGAGATGACCTAGAACCATAATCCATTAATTAATGTAATTATTAACATATATATTGATATAAACATTACCATTTAGAAAACAAAGTTTCATCAATAACTGATTGATCATTTAATACCCTACTCTTGGTGATTTCTTCAACCCATATAGTGCCATTCTCGACTAGAAAATGTTATTCTCATCTTAATGAATAAGAATACCATGTAGCTTCTCAATATTAACTTTATCTTCTAGAACCCCATTCAGAAATTCTGACTTGACATCCATCTAGAAAACATTGATATTTATTTCTTGTACTATATCCAAGAATAATCAAATTTACCCTATACTTGAAAAAATGTCCAATGTTTCATGGACATTGATACCCTCTATAAGAGAGTAACCTTGGAAAAGTAGTCTTCCTTTGTTTCCAAGAATTTCCCCATAATTATTCAACTATTTTTGAAAGACACATTTAGTCATGTTTTAATTATTACCTCATAGAATAGAAATAATGTCCCTTTCCTGATTCTTCACAATTGGGTTAAGTGAATCATTCATATCCTAAACCCAATAGTTATCTCCATCTAATTCCTTAAATCATTTTGGCTCAACCTACGATAAGGAAGAGGAATGTTTTTGAGTCCCCATACTCATTATCTTCCCTAGAATTTTCTGATCACATATTATTATTTTTCTTTCAATTTGGTCAATAATCTTTAGTATTTTTTTCAAATATAGTTTTATTCTCATCATTTTCTTTATCAGAATCTTCTTCAAAATCAGACTATGGGGTGTGAACTTCCCCTGAGTTTCTTATCTCTTTATCACTATCCAATTGAAACTGATCAAGTTTTTTTTGAATATTATTATCATTCTCTACTATATATATACAATTTCTTTAAAATATATTTCCCATCAACTTATTGATAATTTTGTATTCATTTCATTTTTTTGAGTAGCATAGAAATGTCCTTTTTTCTCTATAGGACTCAAACTTCTTGTTTTTATATTTATTGAAAATGAAACACTTACTTTAAAAGACATTAAAGTACATCAAATTTGGATTCATTCCAAACCATAGCCCATATAGAGTATTATTTTCTTTTTTACAACATTTTTCAATATTTGGTGTGTACACTGATTTCGTCAATAATTTCTTCCAACACTTCTCTTGTAGGTATTTCCCAATGAAAATTGATTTAGACTTGTTTTTTATAATCAAATTTTTTTCCGAATTAATATATTTTCTTGTGGAGTTCTTACTACTAAAAATGGGTACATTGTTCTATTCCTCCTTAGATATTCTTCTACAAGGGTATTTTTAAACTCAGATCCATTATCATTTTAGATCTTCTTGATTTTGTGACCTTCAATCACTTTAACATCCCTTCAATAACATATTAAAAAATTGAATACCTCAAACTAATGGGTGATGACTGGAAACATTTCCATTTTGATAAAATAATCAATGAAGATAACATAATATCTCCTCCCATAAATAGTTCTTTGTGAAATATTTCTTCACACTTTAAAAGGAAGCAATCCAGGAACTTTTTTTGACATTTTTTATATTCACTTATATGTATTTTCTATGATCTTTCCTTGTTGACAAGCATCACATGTATGGTTATTATAACATGATTAACTAGGGAGTTATTGGGTAACATCTTATTTCACCAGATCATCCATTGATTATTTTCACAAATATCAACGGTTTTTATGAAATTACATTTTTTCTTCTTCCATGGAAAATGACATATCTCTTCTTCTCTTCTTAAAATGTAGAGTTTCTCCTTCATATGATATCCCTACAAAAAAATGAACCTTATTTTTACTTAATGAAAAATAATTTCTTTGGAATGGTTATGGCATTTCCTGATTCCCATAGTTGACATACAGTTAGTAATTTTTGACTCATACCTTCAATAACCCATATATCTTCATGTCTTGTATTTTCCCCCAAAAATAAATTTTTCTCATCCAAATATTATTAGGCCTTAATAATTACAAAATATTATAATACCTACCTTATAATATTTATTTCCTTTTACCAATTTAATTTTTTCTATCATATGGGCGATGCATCCACAATCAATGATCCATATTCCAGTGTGATATGTTGTTTTAAAAGAAATCTCTATAACCACTTCATTTTCATCTCTTTTATTTCTAATCCATGTCATTTAATTCATAACTAGTAATAATTGATAATATTTATCTTCCACATATCATGATTGAAAATCCTCATCTTGTTGATAGGAAAATTTATTTTTAATTTTCATCTCATTTGATGATACATTGAGTTTCTACTTATGACCACATTCAGTCCACGTAAGCACATTAATCTGTATTATTGATTAGAAATATCATGAATTGTTTTCAAATCCTCTACACGTTAAATAGTGACCTTAAAGTTATATTCTTAAATATTGGGCTCTTTATGGATTTATCTTTTTGTATCATTCCCATTATTAACTCTAGGCTTTGGAACATACAATTTTTGAGTGTCCCATCATACCACAACAATATCATATAATTCCGGTTGCATTCCAATGTGTCACAACTTCACTAATGGTTTTAACTTAAGGTTATCTGAATATTCTTTTTTTTATTCATACCTAAATCATTCATCAATATCAAATTGGGTTTTTTTCTGAATTCGACCTTTACAGTATTTTTTGGATCAATACCTATACTAGATATAACATTCAGATCAATATTTCTCATTTCCTATCATTCCATTGTTAGTTTTATTAGAAAATTGAACAATAATTTTCCATTTTGTTCTCCATTTGTTACTTTCTTTACTAGAGTAAGTAGTTTCTCATGATCATTCACTTTCCTTCACAGGCTTACAACCTCCTCCTCAAGGTTTTCATTGAGTTTTTCATGATATTTCATTATATTATTCAAACCATCTATCACTATTTTATGTTCTTCATCTTTGAGATTATAATCACTAATCCAATACAAGTTCTCTAGCAGTGAAGACTTAATATTTTTCAATTTCACCCATTATCTCAAGATTATCTTCTTTCTAGTATTGTATAAATGTTTTTCATTATGAATTACCCTATTGAATTTATATTTTTTATCTCTCCAAATGTATACCACTTCAAGTGAAGCTCCTAATTGAACCTGAAGGTAAACTCTTACATTGAATTCTCCTTAATCATTATCACTTTCTTCCCTTTTTTGTGAATATCATATAAATGACACCATATCATTTTTCTCCCTGATCCTTATAGTCCTTTAGCCATTTTTCCTCAGATTATTATTCTTTTTTAAAAAATATATCTTTTTGTTTTTCTTACTGTTCATGTATGATGAAGAATTATTCATATATATTTTGAATTATTTCTCCTCGTTATCTTTAAATTTCTGAAGGAACCTCAGTAAAAGATATCCAACCTTTCCACATCAAAATCATCAAGTGGGAGTTTTCTTTGAACATTACTCTTCCTATTTTTCATATTGATTCAATGAATTACACGACTTCACCTATATGTTATTCTTCCTAACCAGGTTTAATTGTGATCTTATTCATGGTCTTGAATTCTACTTCATTAAACTTCCCTCATTCACAGAATCATTATCATCATTTCATGTCTCATATGTAACAATAATACATTTCATACAATTTAATTCTAGTTCGATTAGATCATTACCTAATAATATAAGAAATTTCAGATTTAATTGAGGTGGACGTCCACTCAAGATAATATTTAACATCTTTTTATCTTCAACAATTTCTATTAGACCCCTCAAGTCATCCACAACAATAGTCACCTAGTCCAGTAATACATCAAAATACTCATTAGGTTTCATTTTGAGATCCTCGATCGTGTTATATAGAACCGAAATGTTTTCTTATCTTACTGTTGATTCACCTCATAACTATTTTAATAATTTCACCATATACCTTGTGGTTTGCTACAAAAAAATCACCTTCTTATAGCTATAATTAGATAGGTATCACCCAAAAACATTGATTCCTTTGGACCTATCCTCTAATTCCCCATGGAAAACTACTAATATAGTTCTATTGTCAATACCTGCAAAAAATCCATGAATAGATGCTGGAAGGACATCAATTCCTAATGATTGGAAGTAGTATTGCATCTTCTTCTTTGATAATTGAAAATTGTTTCTAAAGAATATCAGAATAGCTTTGGGATTTATAGCCTCCATTGAAACCCTTAATATGGAAATATTTTTATTATCGTTTCCCTCTGATACCAAATGTTATCCCTATTAGGTTAAATTTTTTGAGGGGGTGAATATTTGTATCAATGGTTATAAAACTACCCCTTCAGATATTTCTTTTCCATTAGATAAAACACCCATCTCTCCCTTTCTCGTCAAAATGGAGAAATTGAAATGAAATCACTAATGGGTCACATAAATTTTACATGGTTCACCCTCATTTGGCTACTTCCAAGGAGCATGAAATAGTAATGTATTGATGTATCAACAACATTAAGGCTAAATTCCCAAAAAAGGTTCATTCTAGATCATTTATATTTCAAGGATCATAGAATTTATAATGTTTATAGGCTTCTCACTGCATCCCATGGGCCACTCCATCAATATATCATTCAACTAATCACTTCCAATTGAAATGATAACCTTCTTCAATTCCATTATTCAATAATCTACAAATGATTCACATAACATTTATATACATATAGTTCTATTCATTATCAATAATGATGGTATCCTTAGTTCTAGATATATTATCTGTTGAGGTATAACTTTCATACACTTTATGAATAGAAATTTACAACAACTCTACTGAGAAATTATTTTTAAACACTATCTTGATAGTCACTACCTCTACGATCCTCAAACACATCCATTATAAAAGATATGAATTACTCAAAAACATATAATTCCTTGACAAACCCAATAACATTCTCTAAGATCCACACCTTCACAAATCTTGAATGTCCTTCCAAAAGCACCCACCTTTCATGGAGCTCAAACAATTTTGCAAAACTAACTTATCCTTCACATAGATTATATCGTTCAATTAGATTTTTATATCCTTTTATATCATACTTTCTTTATGATGATTACCAATTTTGTTCAACATTCATTACATTCACAGAATTACTTTATTCTTGAACATTCCTTCAAGAAATTTTTTTGAAATCACCCTGACGAATTTAGATCCTATGTAATTTCATAAAGGATTTCTCCTCTTTTATCTGTTGGTTAAAGGAATATTTATATTCATTTAATCCAGTTCAAATTGAATCTATCCATGAAATCATCTTTTCTCGAAGGTCTCTATAACATGTTCTTTAATATCCCTATTTTTTGGAGGTACCAAAAAATTCCACCATTTTTTGGATAATCTCATTGTCATGTAGTGTACCTTCTATTCATCATGTTACGTCCTGACCCTACCCAGGCTCGAGCCGCAACTACCCAAAGCCAGACTCCATAGGCCCGGGGCTGGCAACAAGCGCCGAAGGCTAAACTACTTGGGGGGGGGCCTTTTCCAGAGAACCTATACACACACACAAAACCCACTCAATGAAGAAGTACAGAGTAAAAGGAAAAGTAAAGTACAAACTGCTATAAACCACCACAAAAGTGCATCGACCTCTAAACAGTACAAAGAAAGTGCTGAAGGTAAACTGAAAAGAAAAGGTAAAAACACGCGTCCAACCAGAAAAGTTCCACAACCCGATAATAGATAATCAAAAGTAAAAAAGGTGGGAGAGTCCCACACCTGGAACCTGACTACGACCACCGTACGCGGTCCAAGCTCTTGAATTCCTAAGATCCTCTATAGTCATGACCATCCTATCAATCGTCTGCAAGGGAACACCATGTTTGGGAAAAGTCCAAGCAGGGGTGAGTAGAAAAATACTCAGTAGGATGCCTTGAAGGCTCAAGGGAGCAATAGAGGAGGTACTGAAGGGGTGACCAGTAGATCGAACGGATAAAATTAAAGGATTGCCTCCGAGGGATTAGTAAAGAGTACAGCTCAACCCAACATGAGGAAGGAAGTAGACTTTTCCAAACACAACGAGCTAGAATCAGTGAGAACATGAACTTCTCATCGAGAATTCCTTACCTATAGCCGTAGAGTAGACTCTTCTAACCATGAGAAGCTAGACATGCAAAGAACATGGAATACCCCGCGTTTAATCACCTCTACTAGAAGGAGAGTAACCAAAACCCAAGGAGTGGGTACTGGAACAAGGTATATACATATCCATATACTCAATCAAGAATCTTGAACTAGTTCATGAGGGGGTCTCCATCCCATAGCTCAGCCCAAGAAAGTGAGTAGCCAATAGTCCTAGAAGTAAACACCATCGATTCCCAGTATCCAACACGTCTACCCCGAACTGCAACTCAAGGGGCTCAAATAACCGCACATTGACACTATCCCCTTTTGGCCGCACTGACTCGCCCTCACGGATTTGGGTCATGCCACAAGGACACGTCTCGCTGGGGAAAGCGTCCCTCAAACATTAGAGTTTTTTTGGGAAACCTAAAGCCACACCTCATCACTATCACAAAGTTGAGAGGTCTTCTCAAAGTCGATGGGTTCCCACTACCTAGCCTCACGAAAGGGTAATACGCTGGAGGAAGACCTGAAACCACTATATCCATCCATGCTGGATGGTACCCCACTGGCCATCCCGGTTGGATGGTACCTCACTGGCCATCCCTACTACATGGTACACCACTGGCCATCCCTGTTAAATGGTACACCACTGGTAATCGGAACATGTAGAGAAAGATTGTGGAAGGAAGACATGATCTCGATACACAACTAGGGAGTCAGTGCCCATGGCTCACTTGGGGATCCTTACCCTACTGGAAACAGCCTCATGGGTAGAGGATCGGGGACCGCGTTATGGGATGGTAACCCCTATATCCAAAGAACTCTACCAGGGTACATGAAAGGACGTGAGGATCTCCCCTGGCCTCTCTGGGCGTTCATGCTCTAATCTACTAAGTCACCGTTGAAGCGGACCAAGACAACACACTCTAGAAAGTGGGAAAACACCCACACTATACGAACGCACTTAGTCGTAAACAATGACGCAGTCTAGTGAAATGGACCCATCACTAAAAACCCCCTCAGCTAAAAGAACAAGGGAACCAAACAACTCTTCCAGTAAAACCATCGAGAACGGAACCATGGGATCCCAATCAACCCTGCTAGTTGAAACCATCAAGAACAGGTGGACCCTCTACCTCACGAGAGGTCAAAGGTATGTAGAGAAGAAAATAGAGAACACATGGGGCCCACAGGACGTGTGTCCCAAACTCATCTCCAATCCAAGTGCACAAACATTCTTAGGTACAAACTACAACTTGTACCTCCAAGAAATCATGTATACTCCCAGAGAATGCCACATTTCCAGCTAAAGGATATCATGCACACGACACCCAATGTCAATGCAGAAAGGCGTAAACCTAACTTCGCCAACCTACTTCCTCCATGACCCATGCATGGCCAACCACATCTCTTTAAACACTAACTTCACTGTCACATGAGTGAACACGATCACATGCCAAGGGTTCCCTACAAACACCACAGGAAGAACCACCAATGGTACACCTTTCATGATTCCACATTTAAAAGAGATCTCAAAAGTGATTCCTCAAATTAATACATATCATACCATTGTAATCCTCGTATAAAAACATGCAAGAATGACTATTTACTCGCCTAAAACATACATCTGACGTAAAAGTCGTTCAACAATGCTTTACCCCCGAACAGCGTCCCCTGGTCCCGAGCCCCGGCCCTGAAAACAGTCAGGCGCATCACACCATTGCGATATCCTTGGAATGACACGTCAAATTGACTGCAAACTTGAGTGCAACACATATCCGGAGAAAAAGATGCATTTCACTATACCGCACACGAGCGGTGCTTCGTGGGACCCGCATCTCGGCCCCGTAGTGCAACGAACGGATCGCACCACTGCGATCCTCTCAAAGAAGTACACAATATTGACTATCCATTTGTCTGAATCAGACACCTGGTGGAGAAGATGGAAATCACTGCCAACTTCAAAAAATACCATCATGGGGCCCACACCATCATGTCATATTAAAACTGCCAGATTGCGCCATTGAAATTCCCTTGGAAAAACACTCAGAATCGACTGATCGCATGCCTTGAACGGACATCCGATGAAAATGTTGTGAAATGCGGCTCGCAGCTCAAAAGATGGGCCATGGGGCCCACGCCTCAACTCTAGTTTTAACACCTGAATCCACCATGGAAATCTCCATCATGGCACCAGGGTCCCAACGCTACTGACGACACTCAAATCAGACATCCCAAGCAGTAGATAGGTCTGACGCAACAATTAATTAATCAATCAATTAATTAATTAATTAATTAATTATATTTAGCATTTCGTGCCACCAAGCAATAAAACCAATGCAAAAAGGCCTCAAACTGACTTCAGAATGACCTTCTGAACTCCAGGACACCATGCCTCTAATGAGACATCAAACGGACGTCCTGTTCACGAGCCACGTCCGTAGAAAATGTAATAATAATTTAATATTATTAATGTAAAACGTTTCGGGGCACCTGTCTTTGGGTGTAGACCCCAAAAACCCAGAAACATACACCAAAACGTCCATCTTGTTATCACGGACCCATAGCCACAGACGGTGCGTCAAACAGACGCACCATTAAGGAATATTGGTCACTTGAATGCAAGGGGCCCAAATGGGCCGCCCCAGTCCGAACCACCGGCCCACGAGCCAGCTACAGGTCATGTCCAGTTCGTCGCGGCCAACTGGACACGACCCACTAGCCGCGGTCCTTTCAACAGCACTGGACCCAAGCAGGTTCGGTTTTCTCCGAACAGACCGGCCATTCGGCCGCTCTTCGTTGACGCGCCCACAGGACCCGCGCGACGCGGGTCCTGGCTCCCTCTGTACGCCTGAGGCCGGCCTCGAGATCCCTTTGACCGCGACGGCCGGTAGAATCCGCCTCACCCTACTACCGACCACCCTCGCCGAGCGCCTGTTGTGCCCCCTCTCTCGCCCGGTCGCCTGACCCCGACCGCCTCTTCCCCGTGGAGCCCGCTCGCCCGACCGCCGCCCTCCCAGAAGTCGCCTGCTCCACTCAACTGCGAGCCTCGGACGCCTCTGCTAAAGACTGGTCATTCCACCGCCACTAACTCGAACAACCACCACTACCTCGGACCTCCACTGCTACTTCGGAAGGCCAGATCCTCCCCAGAAAACACCCATCACACACCGAAACTTCGTCGGACGATTGTGATCGCCTCAAGACTCAGATTTAAATTCCGAAAAGTATATCAGATAGCTCAGAAAAAGTAATACACATTTTAAGGCATCTTTTGATGATCAAATGGAAATTCAACACTTAATTAAACTCAGTAAAAGTGGGTTTATAAATTAAAACGCCAAAACAAAAACTCATACCTCATTGGGCGTAACCCGACCCTTCAACGATTATCCACTGGAGTCGCCGCGCCTTACCAGAGAGATGGAGGAGAGGATAGGAGCTCCTCCTTCGTTGGGAAGTATTATGCCAGGGATGAACAAGGGAGGGTAAGGGGAGGTGGTTATGTTTAAATAAGTGGAAAAATTAATTAAAATTTTAATTAATTTAAACCCCTAAATAAACCCACGTCCAAACCCCCCGATGGGGTCGAGGTTAAGCCTCCCCTGGGGTGAACACCACCTCCTGAGCACAAAAAAGGTCTTGGAATTTCAATCCAAGCCTCCGTTAGAGAGTTATATGATTTATCGTCTGAAGATGCTAAATTATGAAAATGCCCCTGGCAGCATTTTTCACAGAAGGCCCGATCCTGTGTAAATTATACCCCTCCTAGGGTAATTGGAATGCTCTAGACTCAACAGTGCCCTCAATTTCACCATCCAAACTACCATTTAAGAGATACCTGCGTTTAACCATTAAATTAATAAATTAATTATTTTATTTATCTGTTTAATGTTCCGTCAACGGGTAAGGGGTCCCAACGTCCCGCGCCGACATGTTTAGCGTACCCAGTGTGAACGCTCTGAAAATTTAATTCCAGCCACACCGGGGCTCGGAATCGCACGCCGTCTGAAGGCACTACTCTGGAATAACATCAAGAATATTCCGAAGTCTTTTATAGCCAAAACCAGGTTCTTACATCATTCCATATTTCATGATTTTTGTCCTAGAAAAGAAAAACTAGGGAACAACTCAGGTTACTAAGCCCGCACCTGGCTCTTCCTTACCTAGAAGAACTCTAGCACAGTCCTGCGCCACTGCATAGACCAAAGTATTTGATTTGTCCATGAGAGGTTTTCCCTTGCCGATGATGTATGTAGGACCACACACACTTCTTCTTGGGTGAGTCACGTGGGAGACGCTCTGCACCCAAACCAGCCTTTGGGGTTAGCGCAAGGTAGTAGGGAACCTCGCCATCCATTCGCATAGTCTCAAACAGCCCGAAGGCTCTCAGGGGTAGCTCACCTTCCCGACTGAACCCCTACGTCGCATGCCGTGACTGGAATCACCGTTTGGACATGGGACTAATCCCGGTGATTCCCTTCTTCAGAATATCCATATGGTGAAACACCCAAGGATATCTGGTCACGCATGATTTCACAGTGGATGTCCCACGACCAAGACTTTCATACATGCATGAAAGGAGAAGGAGTCACCACCATTGACTAACGGAAAAGGTTCTACCCCTTCTACCTTTCCGACACAGGGTTTCACCGACGCCATGTCTCACTGTGGTAACACCTAAAAGAAGGAGCATGGAGAAAATCATTTCACACACAGAGTTTAACAATTCTACTAAAAAACATAGAATATCTGTAGAGCGTACCTCTTACCACCTCATGCTCTGCAGGATCAGAGACATCCAAAGCTCGCGGCTGTCTATGATCCCAACTGTCAGCTCCCGGGGCCTGACGTGGACTGTCTAGTGGAGATGGGAAGACTTCATAAATTCTTCCCCCACTACCAGTTTCCTCCTCCCCTCTGCTAGCATCACCTCTCAGGGTGCTACTCTGATCATGACACTGCCTTTGTTGTGGTGGTGCACCTACTGCCTGCCCTATATTCTCAACGCGCCTAGTCTGGCAGTCTCGCGCCAGGGGACCTTGCCCATCGCAAGCATAACGCCGACTCTCTCTGGGATGCACTGGTGCCCTCTGGTGCCAATATGGTGTATGACCACACCCCTGAGTCCGGTTATCGGAAAGCCATCTGTGTCGAGGTTCTATCACCCGATGCCTGCTAGTTGTGGCAGATGTCTCGGCTCTGTCGAGCCTACTGCCACCACCAACTGTAGATCATGATTGGAAGTTCTGTATCACCAGCGCCTACTCTAGAATATCATCATAAGTGGGAATTCCCAAGGGTACTATAAGACCACAAATCTCTTTGTGGAGACCCTTCTCGAACTTCCATGCTCGGAAGTTGTCACCATGGACCAAGTCTAGGAAAAAGCGTTCACTGTCTGTGAAACTAATTGCATAATCAGTCACTATCTTCCCACCCAACTGAAAATGTATGAGCTCCTGGTTCTGAACGGAACATAAGCAGGTGGGGTAAATTTCCACACAAAAAAACTGTTGAAAGTCACCCCACGAAAGCGATGACTCATCGAGAAATTGAGTCACCAGACTCCACCAACGCCCAATTGCTCCGTGGAAAAGGTTGGCAGCCAAAGCCACCATTTGATCTGCCTGTGTTTTCACAATCCTGAAGAGGTGAACCACTGTCCCCAGCCAAACCTCTACTGCCTGAGGGTCTGGATCACCACTAAACACCAGCGGTCATTGACGCTGGAACTCACAGAGCACAATCAACTTGCACTCAAGCTCATCCTTCTCTGTTAAAGCTGCCTACTGCTCACCAGGTGGGGGTACTGCTACCGGCCCACCCGAAGAAAGTGACTCGCATGATGGGTCCTAGACTGAGGCCTCGTAGCTCACAGGGTCATCATCATGATCCAAATCTAGTATCCTGGCTTCCTGTCTTCGCGGAGACATCCTGAATGTTATCAAGAAGTTCCATAGTCAGATGAGAATATATGTATATAAAAGTTACAACAATGGGGAGGTGAATCAGGAAGGATTGTCAAGACTCAATCATATGTGATTCAAAAACCAATTTTTCCTGCAATGGGTGTCTCGGCATGCTGAGACAACATGAGGGTTATCAGGGCACTGGTGAATGAATATGTTGGTGGTCGCACGATCACGGGACTCCCTGGCCTGAGAGTCTCTTTCGAGAAACATTGACACTGTTGCCCTGAATCCCAACCAATTACTTTTTTAGGGACATCTGAACACTCTCCTAAGGAACAAACCACATCTGATACCACTTTTTCATGACCTAACACTACTGGTGCTCGAGCCGCAACTACCCCAAGCCTGCCTCCATAGGCCAGCGGCAGGAGACAAGCGCCGAAGGATAAGAAACTCAGGGAGGACTTTTCCTGAGTACTTATACACACACACACGCAACCCACTCAATGTAGAAGTGAAGAGTAAGAGAAAAAGTAAGTAATAACTACTATAAAACACCAAAAAAGTGCATAGACATCTACAAGAGTACAAAGCAAGTGCTGAAGGTAAAATGAAATGAAAAGGGCAAAAAATGCGCTCAACCAAAAAAGTGTCACAACCCGAAAATTGGTAAACAAAAGTAAAATAGCTAGGAGAGTCCCACACCTGTAACCTGACTATGACAACCATACACGGTTCAAGCTCCTAAACTCCTAAGCTCCGCTGATGTCACGAACAACCTGTCTTTCATCTGCAAGGGCACACTAAGTGTGGGGAAAGCCCAAGCAGGGGTGAGTATAAAAATACTTAGTAGGATTCCCTGAAGCTCGAGGGAGAAACAAAGGAGGTACTGAAGAGGTGAGCAGTAGATTGAGCAGGGAAAAGTAAAGGAGTACCACCGAGGGTGCAGTAAAGAGTACATCTCATCCCAACAAGAGGAAGGAAGTCGACTCATCCAAACATAAAGAGCTAGAATCGGTGATAAGATGAAATTCTCGTTGAGTCTTACCTATCTATAGAAGGAGAGTAGACTCGTCCAACCATGAGAAGCTAGACACAGAAAGCACGTGGCATACCCCGCTCGTCTTCGCCTATCCTGGAAGGAGAGTAACCAAAACCCATGGAGTGGGTACTGGATCAATGTATATACATATCCATATACTCAATCAGAAGCCCAAACAAGATCTTAAGGGGATATCCATCCCATAGCTCAGCCCACGAAAGTGAGTAGCCAACAGTCCCAGAATTAAACACCATAGATTCCCAATATCCCAAACAAATTCCCCAAACTGCAATTCAAGGGTCTCAAATCACCGCACCTTGACACTATCCGCTTTGGGCGGCACTGAATTTCCTGCACGGTTTTACGCCTCATCATAAGGATGCATCTCGGTGGGGAAAGCACCCCTCGTACTTGAGAGTTCTGGGGGAAACGTCAAGACACAGCTCATCACTGTCACACAGTTGAGAGGTCTTCTCAATGTCGACGGGTTCCCAATACCCAGCCCCGCGAAAGGGTAATCCACTGGAGGGAGACGCAGAACCACTCTGGCCATCCCTATTAGATGGTACCTCACGGGCCATCCATGGTGGATGGTACCTCACTGGCCATCACTGCTGGATGGTACACCAATGGTCATCCCTACTGAATGGTACACCATTGGTAAACGGAACACGAGGTGAAAGATTGTGGAAGGAAGATATGATCTCGATACACAGCTAGGGAGTCTGCACCCGGGGCTCACTTGGGGATCCTTACCCTTCTGGAAACAACCTCATGGGTAGAGGATCGAGGCCCACATATGTTGTTGGTCACCCCTATACCCAAAGAACTCTACCAGGGTACACAAATGGACGTGGGGATCTCCCCGAGACTCTCATGGCGATCATGATCTAATCCGCTGAGTCACCGTCGAAGCGGACCAAGACAACTCAACTCCAAAAACTGGGAAACACCCACACTGTACGAACACACATAGTCTTAATCGATGTCGTAGTCTGGTGAAAGGGACCCAACACTGAAAACCCCCTCAGCTAGAAGAACAAGGGAACCAAACAACTCTTCTAGTCAAACCATCGAGAGCCGAACCAGGGGAACCCACTCAACCCTACTGGTTGAAACAATCAAGAATATGAGGACCCTCTACATCATGAGAGGTCAATGGTATGTAGAGAAGAACACGACGCACACATGGGGCCCACATGAAGTGTGTCCCAAACACATCTCCAAACCAAGCGCACAAACATTCTATGTGACAAACTTTAACTTGTACCTCCAAGCATTCCCCCATACTCCTAGAGCATGCCACATTTACAGCCCCAGGCTACCGTGCACTTGGAACCCAATGTCACCGTAAAAGGCATAATCATAACTTCTCCAACCTGCTTCATACATGTCCCTAGCATGGCCAACCACATCTCGTTAAACTCTACCTTCACTCTCACAAGAGTGAACGCGATCACACGCCAAGGGTTCCCTACAAACACCGCAGGAAAAACCAACACTGGTTGACCTTTCATGCTTCCAGATTTAAAAGAGATCTTGAAAGAGACTCCCCACATCCAAAAGTATTTTACCATTGTAATTATCGAGGAAAAACATGCGAGAACAACTATTTACTCGCCTCCAACAGACATCCGATGTAAAAGTCGTTCAACACTGCTTTACTCCTGAATGGCGTCCCGTGGTCCCGAGACTCGACCTCGAAAACAGTCGGGCTCATCAAACCATTGCGATCTCCTTGGAAAGACACATGAAATTGACTGCTCACTTGATTGCAATGGATATCTGGAAAAAAATATGCATTTCCCCATACCACACACGAGCGGTGCTTCATGGGACCTGCATCTCAGTCCCAAAGTGCAACAAATGGATCACACCATTGCGATCCTCTTGAAAAAGTATACAAGATTGACTATCCACTTGTCTAAATCGGACACTCAGTGAAGAAGATGGAAATCACCGCCAACTCCTAAAACGACCTTCTTGGGGCCCGCACAACTGTACCGAATTAAAGAGGATGTATTGCTCCATTGCAATACCATTGGATAAAAAGTCATAATCAACTACTTTCATGCCCTGAACGGACGTTCGATGGAAAAGTTGTGAAATGCAGCTCGCAGCTTAAAAGACCAGTCGTGGGTCCCACGCCTCAACTCCGGTTTCAACGCCTGAAACCACCCAGAAAGACTCAGCCTCATCACCAGGGTCCCAACGCTGCTGAAAACACTCAAATCGGACATCCCAAGCATGAGTTAGGTCTGACGCAACAATTAATTAATTAATTAATTATTCATATTTAGAATTTCGTGTCATAGAGCAACGAAACCAACCCACAAAGGCTCTGAACTGACCTTGGAAGCACCGTCTCAACTCCAGGCCACCACACCTCTAACGACATGTCAAACGGATGTCCAGCTCACGAGCCACATCCGTCACATGTTTAATAATAATTTAATATTATTAAAGTAAAAGGTTTCCTGGAACCTGTCTTCGGGTGCAGACCCCAAAAACCCCAAAACATACTTCAAAACTTCTGTCTTGTTAACAAGAACCTACATCTGCAGACTATGCGTCAAACGGACATGCCGTTTAGGAATTTCGTCCCCTTGAATTCATGGGGGCCAACCGGGCCGGTCCACCCTGGCCGGCCCGGTCAGGACCACCGGCCCGCGGCCCAGCCGCGGGTCTGGTCTCGTTCTCCATGGCCCACTGTCATGGCCTGCCCAGCACCATCAGACACAAGCGGGTCTGGGTTTCTCCCAACAGATCGGCCATTCGGCCAGTCTTCGTCTCCCAATAGGACCCGCAGCGCACGGGTCCTTGTCTCCAAATAGACCGGTAATTTGGTCGGTCTTCATTGATGCTCCCGTAGGACCCGCGCAGCATCTGTCCTGCATCCATCTGAACACCTGAGGCCGGCCATAGGCTCCCTTCCACCGCGACAGCCGGTAGATGTCGCCTCTCCATGTTGGCGACCTCCCTCGCCGAGCGCCTGCTGCGCCTCCATGCTCACCCGACAGCCTGACCCTGGCTACCTCTGCCCTGATGATCCCACTCGCCTGGCCGACGCCCTCCCTACAGCAGCCTACTCCACTTGACCATGAGGCCTGAACGCATCCGCTGAAGACTGGCCAAGCCGCTACAGCTGACTCGGACAACCACCGCTACCTCAGACCGCCACCGCTACCTCAGATGGTCAGATCCTCACCGTAAAACACCCATCACACCTCGAATATTCTCCAGACAATTTCAATCGCCTCAGGACTGAGATTTCAATTCCGAAAAGTGCATTGTATAGCTCAGAAAAAGTATTACACATTTATGGGCTTCGTTCGATGATCAAACGTCAATTCGACGAATAATTAAACTTGAAATATGGGGGTCCAACCTACCATAAGGTAAACACCACCTCCTGAGTACAACGGCCATCTCAGTATTTTAATCCGATCTTCCATTCGAGAGTTATAAGATTTAACGTTTGAAGCTGCTAAATTATGAAAATCCCCCTGGTGGCATTTTTCACAAGATCCCCACACCCGTGAAAATTACACCCCTCTGAGGGTAAACGACATGCTCCGGACTCAATGGTGCCCAAGGTATCCCCATCCGAGATACCAATTAAGAGATACTTTCATTTAACCAATAAACGAATAAATTATTTATTTTATTTATCTGTTTAATGTTCTGTCAATGGGCGAGGGCTCCCAACATCCCGCGCCGACATGTTTTATGTCGTTCCTGGGTTAAAAACCCAATTTAGGACCCATTATTACTCTCAGATTTTGGATTTGAATTACCATTTAGAAGTTATCAAATTTATTTGGCGTGCCCAGTATGAACGCATTGAAAATTTAATTCCAGCCCCACCGGGGCTCAGAATCGCATGCCATCTGAATGAGCTTCTCTGAAATAACATCAAGAATATTCCAAAGTCTTTTATAGAAAAAACTGGGTTCTTACACATCACATATTCATGATGTCCACATCTCAAAGTAGGGAACACACATAGTCAATACATCATGTATTTTTTATGATATGAAGTTTCATGAAACAGATCCTTAAAGACAATGAAATCCTTTACAAATCTCATTACCTTCTAGACAATGAAATCCTTTACAAATATCTTTATGAAATCACGTTAATGGTCACCATAATATTGGGCTTGTATTATCTTTTATTTGTTGAAATTGAACTATTCTTTTCTCATTCTAATCCCACTATACACATGGTCACTATATTCAATTCATAATATTATTGTGAGATAAAAAAACAACGTTATTTACTAGGATATTATTATTAAATTTTCAAAAAATATATAATAATTAATATATAATTTAGATTAAATATGTTGTATTTTTTAAGTGAAATGTTTTATTTTGAAAATAATACATTATCAAAATATACCACTGATGAATGGGGGAACACATTCCCTCATATTTTAAAAATAATTTGGATAATCAATTCAACCTAGATAAATCATTTTTATAATTTTATTTTTTTTAAAATATGTTATATAATTTAATAAATTGTTAACCATTTGCATACAATTAATTACCTCGGGTTTTTCAAAAAGAAATTTGTTAGTTACAAATTCCCTATCACCAAAAAATGAGATGAGGATAACCATAATATATATAGAACTATTAGATCATGAAAAATTCCTTTACATCCACATACACAATGTAGTTGTTGTTTTACATCATCACATGAATATAAATAATAAGCTCCGAAAAATATCCCATTGATTTTTAACTCATGTATTTTTACAAAACTAGTAAAATATACATTTTTGTATCGCATACCAATCAAAAATAAATAAGTTATTTCAATAACACCTATAAAAACATGTTCATTACATATATTTTCATAAACTCCTTTAGATATTATAGAAAATTTTGATTATAAATAATTAGTATTTTTACTTCTTAACAACCCAATGATTTAATATCTTTAACTTCTTCTATGCTGAAACAATATTGTACTTTTTCTCTAATTTTTTTCTGGTTTTATTTTTAACCCACCTTTTCCATCTATACTACACATAGAACCTAGACATCATATATTGACCTAAACTTTTAATAAATTAATATTATAAATTATTAGATGAATATTTAGTACATAAAAATATGATCTACACCAAAATGGAATAGGTTTAGTGTATTTCGAATCTTGGATACCTAAAAAACATGTTCATATGGGATATATATTATATCCCTCTAATTCAATCCTAACATGAATCCATAATTGACATATCATACATAAAATAGTTCTTTGTAATGTGTGTAAAATAAATTTACGAAATGGGGATCTTTGATGCTCAGTAAATATAAAAAAAGGGAGATATCAATGATCAAATTTGTATAAAATTATCTTAATGTAATGAGAACATTAGATTAACCTTTGAAAACCAAATATTTATTATCATAAATAATAGTACATAGCCACAAAACAAATATTGGAATTTAATAATACACGATTCATAAATTATTTATGAACATGAGCCATCAGTTCATACCATTGACAAAATATAATTTTTTTGGGATACAGATAACAATATTAAGTCATTTCATTAGTGGAGTTTAACTACCAATACAATCCTATTTGATTGGTTTCACTCTCTATTCCACCATATATTTTGTTAACGTTCAATCCCAATACTATAATACTGGGTAAATTATATTATATAAATTGGTATGCTCAACATTTTAGTCCTTATTATCTCTTGAGATATCAATATTTACCCAATGCTTTGGAGGGATATAATTTTAATCCCACACCTCACATAAATACAATCATAGTTATGTATGGAATAATATCATAAAAATATAATCATATAATAAACTATGGAATATAAATGGGTTTAATAAATATTTTACCATTTCCCCATATCAAAATACATGTAAATAAAAAACAAGTTTCATGATTGTTTCCTCAAAAATTAATTATCTTATGTGAAATAAGTGATTTTGAAAGTATATTGCTTAAATCCAAATCATCATAAGCCTCTAAATAATGAATATAGATGTTACCATTAGACTATTTCCATTGTAAAAAATAGGTAATATCGAAATATGTTATCCAATATTAAAATACCTTTAAAATATCAGTTGACCGTTACTGGAGGGAAATGCCATTTTTAAATTGAAATCACAAATTTATAGTCTAAAAATTTCTCAAATAATAAGGAAATACTTTTTATTTAAAAATATTTTTGGAAACATATAAATGATGATTCCAAAAATTTAGTAGCCATAGTTTCAATAAATTCCATTCATGCCACATATGTTAAAACAATTATTTATTCCACATTGTCGATAAAAATTAAAAGTATCTAATTCAAAAAACAAAAAGAAACAGCTTTAAATAATTAAAAAATTAAATCATTGCTAAAAATGGATAGAAAAAAAATATAACATTATAAAAGACACTATTTAAATTTTTTTGAAATAATTTATGTGGATGAAAATTAATGTTCAACCAAAGTGCGAAATAAGGACAATTTTCCGTAAAAACATTCTTTTGATCTATTGAGTCATTAAATAGAGTAAATTAAAAGGGAAAAATTACATCTATAGAAATATCCATAATAGAATAAGATTTATGGAATTATATTGATATGGTTCATAAAATTTCATCATTGAAAACATAATCATATATAATCTCTATAAACAATGAGATTGTAACATAAACCACTTAACTCAAGTTAAAATTTCATTAAAATCACTAAAACCTCATGATTAGTAAATGAATATTTATTATTATAATATGAAATATTCATTTTCATACTTATAATATCATTTATGAACCACTTATAACATTTACACGCTGATTTATTAATAATTATGTATTAAAATTGTTGTTTCTAGGTGTTAATGGTCTCAATTTTCATTTGAATTTTGGTATGGTGGATCCAATCCTTGTACTATTATTATGGCTGAATATTTTCTATAATGTTTAAAATTATATAAATATCATATATATTCACTATGTATAAAATTATATTCATCTATAAATGTTTTATATAGAAATTGAACTATACTGTTCATTGAGATTATGGGTCGTACGAACGCACGAGCATTGTTTTGACTCTTTGAAGGGTATAATGAAAGAAATATAAATAATAATTAATGTATAAAAAATAATTATTATTTAATATATTTCATATATATTATCTAATTATATCTTTGTTATTATCCATGTAAAATGGAAATATATTACGAATCACATGTCTTCATGGAGGTGGTAGTCTGAACGTACACAAGAGGGACATTATCATTTTCCGATTGATTGGATAGTAATAATTTAGATATGATATTATAATTATGTAAAAATTATTATTTCAAAAACATTATCTATATATATTTAACCTGTCACGACCCGTCCTCGGGGCCCGTGTCGTGACTACCCCAAGCCCGCCTTCCATAGGCTAAGGGCTGGCGACTAGCACCAAAGGCGTAAATCCCAATAACTGGGAAGGCATTGCCTTTATAAAAGTAACAAAACACCACAGAGTGCAAGCGGAAGTAAACACTAAGTAAACTGAGTACAACAGAAGTGCTGAAAGTAAAGGGGGCCGGAAATACAAGCCCAACTGTAAAGTACAAGAAAAAGACAAAACGACAGGAAGGTGTCAAGCTGCTCCTGGATCGTCCTCTGGAGTCCCTACCTGAAGGGTAGGTATAGATGGCCACCTCAGCTCCGGGTACCGTCTCGTCGTAACGTCCACCTCGGGGTACCGTCTCGTCGTCACGTCCACCTCCGGGTATCATCTCGTCGTGATTTCCACCTCCGGGTACAGTCTCGCTCAGCAAGCCTCAGCCTCGACCAGCGCTGTCCGTCGTCTGCAACCAACACAACGAAGTGCGGGCATAGCCCGTGCAGGGGTGAGTATAAGCTACTCAGTAGGGACCCTGAGACCCCCAAAGGTCTCCTGAAATCCACAAAGGATCAACCACAGATAAATGATGCAATCACGTAGTAACACCTGACACAGCGTAGATATGTGCTCATACATATACCTAAGTCATCCATTCCCGTTCGGCTCCAACGTCGGAGCCCAAGCACAACCCAGTCCACACAGGAAAGCAAACGTATACCCACACAGGATAGCACAACACAATCCAAAAAGGAGAGTAAATAGTAAATCCACACAGGATAGTTCAACAGATAACTCTCATAGGTATATGCCCATTCATATACCGAAATTATCAGTCAACCCATATCAATCAAGAGGAAACACAAGGATCAATGACTCAGCTCAAACCAGGATTTTCATTATCGAAACCGTAACTGCTGAAGAGCTCCATCTCTGGAGTGTATAGTGGTCCTGTCACAACTCCGAGGTACTACTCACTAACCTAAGACTGTTTTAGTACTCCACCTATCGAGTATTGCGGGCCAGCCGCTACAACCAAGCGCTCTCATGTGTCGCTACAACCAAGCGCACCTCTGTCATGGGTCTGCCGCTACAACCAAGCGCTCCCCTGTGCCGCTACAACCAAGCACACCTCTGTCGTGGGTCTGCCGCTACAACCAAGCGCTCCCTTGTGCCGCTACAACCAAGCGCACCTCTGTCGTGGGTCTGCCGCTACAACCAAGCGCTCCCCTATGCCACTACAACGAAGCGCACCTCCTCTGTCGTGGGTCTGCCGCTACAACCAAGCGCTCCCCTGTGCCGCTACAACCAAGCGCACCTCTGTCGTGGGTCTGCCGCTACAACCAAGCGCTCCCCTGTGCCGCTACAACCAAGCGCACCTCCTCTGTCATGGGTCTGCCGCTACAACCAAGCGCTCCCCTGTGCCGCTACAACCAAGTGCACCTCTGTCGTGGGTCTGCCGCTACAACCAAGCGCTCCCCTGTGCCGCTACAACCAAGCGCACCTCTGTCGTGGGTCTGCCGCTACAACCAAGCGCCCCCCTGTGCCGCTACAACCAGGCGCACCTCCTCTGTCGTGGGTCTGCCGCTACAACCATGCGCTCCCCTCTGCCGCTACAACCAAACGCACCTCCTCTGTCGTGGGTCTTCCGCTACAACCAAGCGCTCCCATGTGCCGCTACAACCAAGCACACCTCTGTCGTGGGTCTGCCTCTACAACCAAGCGCTCCCATGTGCGGCAACAACCAAACACACCTTTGTCTTGGGTCTGCCGCTACAACCAAGCGCTCCCCTGTGCCGCTACAACCAAGCGCACCTCCTCTGTCGTGGGTCTGCCGCTACAACCAAGCGCTCCCATGTGCCGCTACAAACAATCGCACCTCTGTCGTGGGTCTGCCGCTACAACCAAGCGCTCCCCTCTGCCGCTACAACCAAGCGCACCTCCTCTGTTGTGGGTCTGCCGATACAACCAAGCGCTCCCCTGTGCCGCTACAACCAAGCGCACCTCTGTCGTGGGTCTGCCGCTACAACCAAGCGCTCCCCTGTGCCGCTACAACCAAGCGCACCTCTGTCGGGGGTCTGCCGCTACAACCAAGCGCTCCCCTGTGCCGCTACAACCAACCGCACCTTTGTAACGCACCGGGTCGTCCGATCAGCAGTCGTCGGGAATTAGTCAGCTACACGGTCTTCGTTCTCTGCACGCTCGTCTCCGGGAGGGTCCGCTACAGGAGCTACTGGTGATACTCCAAGTATCACAAAGTCCCGCAAGGAATTGTCACCAAGGACCGCCTCGTCATATGGGTCTCAACGCAACAGACGGCGCGTCAATTGGACGCCCGGTCTGTGAGTTATTAGCCTTTTCATCCCAGGGGCCCGGTTGGTTTCGTGAGCGAACCAATCCCGGCCATATCTCAACTGTACCCCAAACTCTCCTAGGTTACACCCATAGGGACCGTTTCTCAACGAGATCACCAACGCCGCCGACGGTTCGTCAAACGGACGTCCTGTCTGAAAGGTATCATCTTTTCTGTTCCAGGGGCCCGGTTGGATTTCAGTACGATCTAACCCGGCCAAAATCCAACTGCGTCCAAAACTCGGGCGGAGTATGCCAAAAGTTCCGTATCGTCAAGAGGAACTCAACGCAACAGACGGCGCGTCAATCCGACGCCCGGTCTGGAAGTTATTGGCTCTTTCGTTCCAAGGGCCCGGTTGGTTTTCGTGAGCGAACCAACCATACCGCACTCTGACGGCATCCAAACCTCGAGCGGAGTAATCCAAAATATCTGTCTCACTTAGAGGAATCCACCCAAATTGACGGCACGTCAAACGGACGTCCGGAGCTCAAGATGTGAGTGTTTACGCTCCGAGGGCCCGGTTGGTTTCGTGTACGAACCAACCCGGCCGAACACAAAGTACTCCAAAACCTTGAGTGCGATATACCGAAACGACCGTCTCGATCCAAGGATCGCGTTGCCGCTGACGGAGAGTCCTTTGGAGGCCCGTAGATCAAGTTACGAGCATTTAAACGAAGATCGTCTGAAGACGGGGGGCACGGGCCCGGGCCGACCCGGCCCGACCCCCCCGGGAGTCGGCCGAACCGGGTCGACCCGAACCGAGTCGACCCAACCTGGTCCGACCCGGTCCGGCCCGGCCGGGGCGCGGCCTGGCCGGTCGGACCGGCCTGGTCCGGTTCGGCCGAACGGCCGAGGCACGCGGGGCACCGCCCCCGCGGCCTGGTGGTGTCGCGGCCCCCCGCGTGGGGCCGCACTGAGTCGGGACGCGGCTTCAGCCGCGTCCGAGGGCACCGGACCCGTGCGGTCGTGGGTCCGCGGGTGCCGCCGCCGCCGCCGCTTCAGCCGCGGCGGCCTGTCCGGCGGCGCGCCGGGGAGCCGCCGCTCCCGGCTGCCGGTGCCGCCGCGCCGGCACCCCGCGCCGCCGGCGAGTTCCGCCGACCGCCGGAATAGTTCCGATGGTCCGATTCTCTTCCCGTCTGCGCCATTGATCCTCCTGGGACTCGTTCTTCACTGCGGTATCGTCAAACATCTGTTGCGGTGCGTTCCATCATCGCCCGTCAAATCCGCACAAAATGAAGAACGGCCGAGGGTCGTTGGGCCGTGTTCGTTTGGCCCGCACCCTCCGCGTTAGAGATAAACAAACGGGATAAAATTAAGTTCAACACATGAACGCTTACCCGAAACAATTCTTAATGAAATAAAATTGTTTCATAAACGGGAATAAAAAAATAAAAAGGGGTAATTCCCAAAAAAAAATCCATGCCTCGTTGGTCGTCGCGTGCGGGCGTTCTTCGCGGAAAAGCATGTCGCGGAAGAGGGGGATCATCGCGTCGTCGCGGGGAGGCGTCGCGTCGTCGCTGAATCCGGCGTTGAGTCGGCGAACTCAATGCACCATGAAACAACAGATTTAATTTAATTAATTAAATCCATGTTTTTGGTTAAGAACCACGAAGGAGATAAAAAGGAAGGTCCGAGACTCTTACCTCAAGAAGCCGATCGATGATCCGTCGCGGAGGAAGAGACATCACAGAAGAACGTTCTCGGCGTCGCGGATCACGGCGTCGCGTCGTTGATTTTCGGGTTCGGCATTTTTCGCGTTCTTCGCGTTCTTCGCGTTCTTCGCGTTCTTCGCGAAGGATGTTGAAGGTTCAAGGATCCTCTCTCAATGAGTAATCCTCCAAAAGAAAATGGTTGGTCTTATTTTATTATTATGCCAACACACGAAAAAGGGTAAGAAACGACCCATCAATTCGTTGAATTAATTCAACAAAAGAAACAGCTCATTTAATTTACGAAATAAACCTCCCAATTAAATGTTCTGTTAAGATTTTAATAAACGCGTCAGTTGACTTTCATAAAGACGGGTTTTCACGGGTTCATTTCTTAGCGGAAAGAAATGGTGGGGCTCGTGCGGGCCCCACCTCACAAATATCCTACAAAGGGGGTAGGATATTTCTGGATAGCATCCTATCTGGTTCAACTCAGTTCAAGCCGCCTTTAAGTGGCTTCAAGTGGCTTCCAAGTGGCTTAAGTGAAATAAAATAATGTTGTCAAAAAATTATTTTATTTCTTAACTTTAAGCCCGAAAATTAAAAACCACACCTGAAAAAACGCGACTCCGGAAGAGGCGTTTCTAAGCGAATACCGGCGCTGCGATTTCATCGGTGCCCCCAGAATTCGATTTCGGGCACCGGTTTAAAAGTTAGAAAAACCCGCTCGTCCGTTCACTGAACGTACCCGAGCCAGACTTCTAAAAATGATTCTGGGGACACCGGGCATCGGAATCAGGCACCGTCAGAAACTACGTTCTTGTAAAATTCCAAAAAAAAATTAAGAAAAAAACTTCCTTGAAATTTACGAGTCGTTACATTACTCCCACCACAGGGATTTACGTCCTCGTAAAGCTTCAACACAAACTAGGGATTCCAAGGTGGTACTGAGCACGCATCTGAGCCTCCCGCTCCCATGTGCTCTCCTGGAGGTTCTCGTGCTGCCATCTGATGCGCATAAGAGGAATCGATCGCCCACGTAGGACCGCCCTTGTCGATCCTATATCTCCACTGGAACCTCCGTAAAAGTCGCCCATCATCCATGTCTAGCTCCCCATGGTCAATGATGTGCGTCGGGTCGTGCACGTATCTTCTCAGTTGAGATACGTTGAAGACGTCGTGCACCCGGTGCAACTGTGGTGGCAGAGCCAGACGACAAACCACCTCGTCAAATCTTCGCAAACCACGTCTAGGTAAGACCCGCAAGAATACGTGGTCGCCATCCTCGAACTCCAGTGGCCTCCGCCTCCTGTCAGCATAAGGCTTCTGCCGGCTCTGAGCTGTACTCATCCGCCCCTGGATGACCTGGACCATCTCAGGTCCCACAAGAGCTGCAAGATTTCTTCTTTGCCGATAATAGAAATCTGGTCCAATCCCTTAGATGAACCACATTCTTTGCCTAATACAGTCAACCCCGAAATGGATGATTCTAATCCATACCAAGGATGACGTCGTAAGGCCTCGATGCTACTACCAAGAGATCCAACCGTTACTCTCGCCTCCAAGGGTTGAGTCACACTGTCGGCATCAGTGTGTGGTAACTGGGTCTCCTCTAGTAGATGTCTCACAAGTGAGGGTCAAGTCAACAGTCAAAACTGGAACCTCTTAGTAACAACACAAAAGAGGACAGGAATGAAAACATCACAAAGGTATGTGTCTTTTATTATTGCAGCTCATATTACAAGGACGCTACACAATAGCAACAAGGAACTAGAAGTACAAAAGACGTATCCACTAGTTCCGCTCCTGTCCAACTGCTCCTAGAGCTCCACGATCGATGGCCTCATCTGCCTGAAGCTGAGCTATCCCATGTCCACCAACTCCCTGCGGTCGGGGTGGACCTCCTGGTGGTGGCGGTGGCAACACCTCGAAGTGTCTCCCACCATCGGCTACTCGGCCAGCTCCACTGCCTCGTCCGCCTGTACCCTACGGACCACCATGGCCGAATCTCTGTCTGGGAGGTCCCTCTACTGCCTGCTTCTCATCTTTAAAACGAGTCGGGCAGTCTCGAGCCATGTGACCAATCCCTCCATAGGAGTAACACTGCCCACTCTCGGCACGCCTGGCTCTGACTCCACCCTGGCTCCCCCGCACAACTGAGCCTGAGTCGTGCAGTCGGCCACCGGTAGGTCTGGCCCTCTTGGACCTCTGTGCATAGAAGTGATGCCTCATCGTGCACCTAGAGCATCAAGCTCCACCATCGGTCTGCTGCTGCGTACAGTAGGCTCGCTGCGAGGATTACCATGAGGTCTTTTGGTATCCTCACTAGCCAGAAAACTCCCACCACAGCCTCCAGCCAATCCTCAGCCGCCTGCGGGTCCGTCTCTCCCCGCAACCTGGGTGGCCTCTGGCACTGGAACCCGTGCAGTGCGCTCAAGCGACGTGTATCGTCAGCGGCTGGAAGAATCGGTGGCTCGGTGGGTAGAGGTACTGCCGGTGCCTCAGCTGTCAAGGGGCCCTGCACCGAGGCCTCGTCGCTGGGCGGGCTGTCGCCACGCTCAACCCTCAGAACCCTAGCTGGTCATCCACGGGGAGGTGTCCTGAAAGAAACAACGTGATACGGTCAAACGATAAGAACCTGGTGAGCTGACCTGGTTTGAGCTGATTTTTAAAAACTACTGGAAACACACACGCAATCAGTGTCTTCAGGCATTAAGTCGGAAATTGTAAGTCAGGGTCCTAGTGTACGGATACGTCGGCCGCCGCACCAACACTGGACTCCCTGGACCGATAACCACACTCAATACGCTAAACACTATTGCTTCACATAGAAGAAAGATCAGAGTCTGCGGTAGAACCGACCCCCTTTGATACCAATCTGTCACGACCCGTCCTCGGGGCCCGTGCCGTGACTACCCCAAGACCGACTTCCATAGGCCAGGGGCTGGCGACTAGCACCAAAGGCGTAAATCCCAATAACTGGGAAGGCATTGCCTTTATAAAAGTAACAAAACACCACAGAGTGCAAGGGGAAGAAAACACTAAGTAAACCGAGTACAACAGAAGTGCTGAAAGTTAAGGGGGGCGGAAATACAAGCCCAACTGTAAAGTACAAGAAAAAGACAAAACGACAGGAAGGTGTCAAGCTGCTCCTGGATCGTCCTCTGGAGTCCCTACCTGAAGGGTAGGTACAGATGGCAACCTCAGCTCCGGGTACCGTCTCGTCGTAACGTCCACCTCCAGGTACTGTCTCGTCGTCATGTCCACCTCCGGGTATCATCTCGTCGTGAGGTCCACCTCCGGGTACCGTCTCGCTTAGCAAGCCTCAGCCTCGACCAGTGTTGTCTGTCGTCTGCAACCAACACAACGAACTGCGGGCATAGCCTGTGCATGGGTGAGTATAAGCTACTCAGTAGGGACCCCGAGACCCCCAAAGGTCTCCTGAAATCCACAAAGGATCAACCACAGATAAATGATTCAATCACGTAGTAACATCTGACACAGCTTAGGTATATTCCCATACATATACCTAAGTCATACATTCCCGTTCGGCTCCAACGTCCGAGTCCAAGCACAACCCAGTCCATACAGGAAAGCAAACATATACCCACACAGGATAGCACAACACAATCCACAAAGGAGAGTAAACAGTAAATCCACACAGGATAGTTCAACAGATAACTCTCATAGGTATATTCCCATACATATACCTAAATTATCAGTCAACCCATCTCAATCAAGAAGAAACACAAGGATCAATGACTCTGCTCAAACCAGGATTTTCATTATCGAAACCGTAACTGCTGAAGAGCTCCGTCTCTGGAGTGTACAGTGGTCCTGTCACAACTCCGAGGTACTGATCACTAACCTAAGACTGCTGTAGTACTCCACCTATCGAGTATTGCAGGCCAGCCACTGCAACCAAGCACTCCCATGTGCCGCTACAACCAAGCGCACCTCTGTCGTGGGTCTGCCGCTACAACCAAGCGCTCCACTGTGCCGCTACAACCAAGCGCACCTCTGTCGTGGGTCTGCCGCTACAACCAAGCGCTCCCTTGTGCCGCTACAACCAAGCGCACCTCTATCGTGGGTCTGCCGCTACAACCAAGCGCTCCCCTGTGCCGCTACAACCAAGCGCACCTCCTCTGTCGTGGGTTTGCCGCTACAACCAAGCGCTCCCCTATGCCGCTATAACCAAGGGCACCTCTGTCGTGGGTCTGCCGCAACAACCAAGCGCTCCCCTGTGCCACTACAACCAAGCGCACCTCCTCTGTCGTGGGTCTGCCACTACAACCAAGCGCTCCCCTGTGCCGCTACAACCAAGCACACCTCTGTCGTGGGTCTGCCGCTACAACCAAGCGCTCTCCTGTGCCGCTACAACCAAGCGCACCTCTGTCGTGGGTCTGTCGCTACAACCAAGCACTCCCCTTTGACTCTACAACCAAGCGCACCTCCTCTGTCATGGGTCTGTCGCTACAACCAAGCGCTCCCCTATGCCGCTACAACCAAGCGCACCTCCTCTGTCGTGGGTCTTCCGCTACAACCAAGCGCTCCCCTATTCCACTACAACCAAGCGCACCTCTGTCGTGGGTCTGCCGCTACAACCAAGCGCTCCCCTGTGCCGCTACAACCAATCGCACCTCTATCGTGGGACTACCGCTACAACCAAGCGCTCCCCTGTGCCGCTACAACCATGCACACCTCCTCTGTCGTGGGTCTGCCGCTACAATCAAGCGCTCCCCTGTGCCGCTACAACCAAGCGCACCTCTGTCGTGGGTTTGCAGCTAAAACCAAGCGCTCCCCTGTGCCGCAACAACCAAGCGCACCTCCTCTATTGTGGGTCTGCCGCTACAACCAAGCGCTCCCCTGTGCCGCTACAACCAAGCGCACCTCTGTCGTGGGTCTGCCACTACAACCAGACGCTTCCCTGTGCCGCTACAACCAAGCGCACCTCTGTCGTGGGTCTGCCGCTACAATCAAGCGCTCCCCTGTGCCGCTACAACCAAGCGCACCTCTGTAACGCACCGGGTCATTCGATCAGCAGTCGTCGGGACTCAGTCAGCTACACGGTCTTCGTACTCTGCACGCTAGTCTCCGGGAGGGTCCACTCCATGAGATACTGGTGGATACTCCATGTATCACAAAGTCCTGCAAGGAAGTATCACCAAGGACCGCCTCGTCATAGGGGTCTCAACGCAACAGACGACGCGTCAATTGGATGCCCGGTCTGTGAGTTATTAGCCTTTTCATCCCAGGGGCCCGGTTGGTTTCGTGAGCGAACCAATCCCGGCCATATCTCAACTGTACCCCGAACTCTCCTAGGGTACACCCATAGGGACCGTTTCTCAACGAGATCACCAACGCCGCCGACGGTTCGTCAAACGGACGTCCTGTCTAAAAGGTATCATCTTTTCCGTTCTAGGGGCCCGGTTGGATTTCGGTACGATCTAACCCGGCCAAAATCCAACTGCGTCCAAAACTCGGGCGGAGTATGCCAAAAGTTCCGTATCGTCAAGAGGAACTCAACGCAACAGACGGCGCGTCAATCGGACGCCCAGTCTGGAAGTTATTGGCTCTTTTGTTCCAAGGGCCCGGTTGGTTTTCGTGAGCGAACCAACCCGACCGCACTCCGACGGCAACCAAACCTCGAGCGGAGTAAGCCAAAATATTCGTCTCACTTAGAGGAATCCACCCAAATTGACGGCACGTCAAACGGACGTCCGGAGCTCAAGATATGAGCGTTTCCGCTCCGAGGGCCCGGTTGGTTTCGTGTACGAACCAACCCGATCGAACCCAAGTACTCCGAAACCTTGAGTGCGATATACTGAAACGATCGTATCGATACAAGGATCATGTTGCTGCTGACGACGAGTCGTTTGGAGGCCCGTAGCTCAAGTTACGGGCGTTTGAACGAAGACCGTCCGAAGACGGGGGGTAAGGGCCCGGGCCGACCCGGCCCGACCCCCCCCCCCCCACCCGGGAGTCGGTCGAACCGGCCTGGTCCGGTTCGGCCAATCGGCCGAACGACCGAGGCACGCGGGGCGCCGCCCCCGCGGCCTGGTGGTGCCGCGGCCCCCCGCGGGGGGCCGCGTTGAGTCAGGACGCGGCTTCAGCCGCGTCCGAGGGCACCGGAACCGCGCGGCCGCGGCGGCCAGTCCGGCGGCGCGCCGGGGCGCCGCCGCTCCCGGCTGCCGGCGCCGCCGCGCCGGCGACCCGCGCCACCGGCGAGTTCCGCGGGCCACCAGAATCGTTCCGGTGGTCCGATTCTCTTCCTGTCTGCGCCATTGATCCTCCCGGGACTCGTTCTTCACTGCGGGATCGTCAAACATCCGTTGCAGTGTGTTCCGTCATCGCCCGTCAAATCTGCACAAAATGAAGAACGGCGGAGGGTCGTCGGGTCGTGTTCGTTTGGCCCGCACCCTCCGCGTTAGAGATAAACAAACGGGAGAAAATTAAGTTCAACACATGAACGGTTACCCGAAACAATTCTTAATGAAATAAAATTGTTTGATAAACGGGAATAAAAAAATAAAAGGGGTAATTCCCAAAAATAAATCCCTACCTCGTTGGTCGTCGCGCGCGGGCGTTCTTCGCGGAAAAGCTTGTCGCGGAAGAGGGGGATCGTCGCGTCGTCGCGGGGAGGCGTCGCGTCATCGCGGAATCCGGCATTGAGTCGGAGAACTCAACATACCATGAAACAACAGATTTAATTTAATTAGTTAAATCCGTGTTTTGGGTTAGGAACCACGAAGAAGAGAAAAAGGAAGGTCCGAGACTCTTACCTCAAGCAGCCGATCGAAGATCTGTCGAGGAGGAAGAGACGTCGCAGAAGAACGTTGTCGGCGTCGCGGATCACGGCGTCGCGTCGTCGATTTCCGGGTTCGGCGTTCTTCGCGTTCTTCGCGTTTTTCGCGTTCTTCGCGAAGGATGCTGAAGGTTCAAGGATCCTCTCTCAACGAGTAATCCTCCAAAAGAAAATGGTTGGTCTTAAATTATTATTATGCCAACACACGAAAAAGGTTAAAAACGACCCATCAATTCGTTGAATTAATTCAATGAAAGAAACAGCTAATTTAATTTTCGAAATAAACCACCCAATTAAATGTTCTGTTAAGATTTTAAGAAACACGTCAGTTTACTTTCATAAAGACGGGTTTTCGCGGGTGCGTTTCTTAGCGGAAAGAAACGGCGGTGCTCGTGCGGGCCCCACCTCACAAATATCCTACAAAGGGGGTAGGATATTTCTGGATAGCATCCTATCCGGTTCAACTTAGTTCAAGCCTCCTTTAAGTGGCTTCAAGTGGCTTCCATGTGGCTTAAGGGAAATAAAATAAAGTTGTCGAAAAATTATTTTATTTCTTAACTTTAAGCCCGAAAATTAAAAACCACACCTGAGCAAATGAAACTTCGGAAGAGGCGTTTCTAAGAGAATATCGGCGCTGCGATTTCATCGGTGCCCTCAGAATTCGATTCCGGGAACCGGCTTAAAAGTTAGAAAAACCCGCTCGTCCGTTCACTGAATGTACCCGAGCCAAACTTCGAAAAATGATTTCGGTCACACCGGGCCTCGGAATCAGGCACCGTTAGAAACCGCGTTCTTGTAAAATTCCAAAGAAAATTAAGAAAATAATTTCCTTGAAATTTACGAGTCTTTAGATAACCCTTCATAATACCCATCTATGAATGATTACTATAGAAATTAGATTGTATCGCTAAGTGGAGGTGGTAGACCATAGTTATGAATGAGCCACACTTTCACATCCCATTTGATAAAAATCAGGGTGAATAATATTGGTTAAAAATAATGATAACATTAAAGTATATTTAGGATAATAAATTTATTATTTTATTATTAATACAGTAAATTTAGAATATTTAATATAAAATATGAAAGTGGTCGGTTTGGATGATTACATCTCCTTCGATTAGCCTCATTTACATTGTTTTTTAACGATCATAGGGTATTTATTTTAAAAATAACAACACCTATAATTAATTAATACGAAGGAATAGATTGGATTTTTCTAGTATTTGGCTGAGCTAGATTGTGGAAAATAGTGTAAATATGATAAAATAGGGGTTTCCTTTTATTAGTTGGAGAGATGACAAACTTGGAATTTCGTAAAAGGTTAAAATATATAAATCTCAAACTCATGAAAAATTCTACCAAATGACTAGATATTAAAATTTTGCATAGTATTAGGTTTTAATATTTCTATGAAATAGGATTTATAAATGTTTAATTGGACAACATTACCTTTTTATTTTTTTAAACCAACCACCCCTATTATACTTATTTTCACCGTAACTATATGAATAGATTTGTAATATTGTAACTATTAATTATGAAACAAAATTATGTTCAAATTATTAAAAAAATTTATCTATACTGACTCAAAATATTTAATACATATTATCAAATAAAATTTAATTAGTTTTTATAATTAAATTCAAAATTAATCCCATAAAATGGCATGAAAAACAATTTCCTAGAAAAAATGTTCTCTTAGTATAAAAAGTTTTTATATAAACTTTACACATAAAATTGATTAAAATATAAATAATTGAAATATTAATAACATAAATTAACTAAATATTCATTGAATGAATTTAAAAAAAATGATTCCTTTTAAATTATTGAAATGAAAAGATATTTTTCATCAAAAATAGATATTTTCACTATTCATTGAGAAATCATTCTTTTCGGAAAATTCTCAAAATATTCCTCTAAGATAAATATACATTTTTTGTTTCATAAATGAAGCACATTTTGTCAAAAAAATATTAATTTTCTTTAAAAAAATTAATTATATCATTTCCTCACTAAAAACAAAAAAACATTTTTGAGGGAAACTATTTTTAATCATATAAAGAATAATTAAAATTATGTACTTACTTACCAATATACATTAATTAATAAAAAAATTATACATAATGTTCATTGGGTATTTATAATAATTCACTCTACATATAAAATGGATGTGTTATAATGGTATACTATATTATTGTACATTTAGACAAGGGTTTACATGAATCTAAAATTATTGAAAAAAATAAATTTTTTAGAATATAAATAAAACATGAAATCCAAAGGCGTTACATTATACCACACATAAATATAATTTTCACCTCAAAATTCCATCACTATAATTCAAAAAAATTGGGTTATATTTTCTTCACAACAACCCTTGGTTCCTAATTAGCATCTTCAAATTTATTACTCCTCTATAGAAGAATAACCAAATGAGTAGCCATGTTCCATAGAACATCATAACAATGATCAAATATTTCAACAGATTTTTATCCCTTAGATGGATTATACCCTAGTGCTAAAATCATTGAGATTAGTATATAATGGATTAGGTTTATAATTTATCCCTATATATACATGGAATACATAGTGACATTGAGAGAGGTTATCTGGAAGTTCCAAGCAACACGTTATATCCCCAATTTGATTAATAATATTGAAGGGGAAAATATTCCTAAGGATCATCTTTTACTTATTTATGAATCTCAATAAAATCCTATAGAATTTCATAGGATTAAATTTTAACCAAACTGAAATTAAATATTTCACCAAAAAATATAGTATACTTTCTTGTTTACTCTAAGATAACTTGATGTGTTCTATAATGGCTTTAAAGATATTTTCCATTTACTCGGCTTACTCTAGTGTTAATATCATTATTTCTCCAAATCCTTCTTATAATATTTGAGGTACAGACTTCATTCAATGTAATTATTCATTATGGAAAATGTGAATTCATGGATAAATGTTATTATTGTAAAAAAACATTAAAAGGGGGTATTATTGATCCCAAAACCCATTGAAATACGTAGAACAAAACCTATGAATATCCTCCCACATTTAAATTGTTATCTCATACTGAACATCTATCTATGCATTTTAAGAAGTACTGAAACAAAGCTATAACTCTGTATCATGCTAAATATATGAACTGATCTTTTATGTAATCCTCAGTTTTTGGTCCAATATAATAGACTTTATTACTCCAAGAAAACATACAACTTACATAATATATATTTTGGACCGATAATCGAGTGATAATTAATCGATAATATTAAATAAGTTAACTGAATTATTTAGGTGATAGGCTGCTACCCAAACTACATTTTGACGTTTAGACATTCTAATGAGTTTAATATCAATATTTGTAGTGGTAGATTACCATTTTTGTTTTTTTATTAGAAATGGTAACATCATCCACTTATAAATCAATCTCTAAGGATTATATTACTGACTTTCCAAGAGTCAATATACATAATCAAAAATATATCTCCTCATGTGATCCAATGAACAATACACTTTGAGATCTAAATATATTTTTTACTTCTAATATTAAAATAGAATGATGTACTTTGTGCCTCTTCAAATAGCTCCTTCAAATATAGTATGGATGGAATCAATACATAGTTCCAAAATCATAACATTCCAAAAAAATACAGGTTTAACTCAAGAACATTTCTCATCTTTTTTATCTCTAAATCATCCTTGGATGCCTCTTTAATATTTACATTGATAAATACATTAAAAATAATTTGAGAAATATTAGATTTATCCCGTACCATCAATATTTCATGACATGTCTTTAACAAACATAAAAATATTGTAAATTTTTAATACTCATTGTATAGAAGAATTCATGATCCTTTAAACTTATAGAATAATCCAACTTGTTTTATTTCCATGAATGGTTATGAATCGATCAATTAAAATTATTAAGAAAACCCAAACTTCTTCTATAAAAAATATTCATCTCTTTCTGAGTGAATATATATATTAAAATTTTATGATCCATATATTTTTCAACCCATTCGCCTTAATGATAATTATTCCATATCTTTAATGAAAAATTATACAAAGTTAACACTAAATAATGATTTGGGTAATTGTACTTTTGAATAACAAATTTTAAAGATACAAAAGATATAATCATATAATTTTACTTGGGGAGACATCCTACTCCATTCTTCTATGCATCATTATATTTCACAAAATCCTCTTCTATGTAGGGTATGTTATGAAAATGTTCAATGAATAAACTTCTCTTATGTTTCTTGATATTTATTAAAATTAATCTCTCCAAATGAACATGGAACCATTATATGGTAACTAAATGAGTATATTATAATTCCATGAGAAATATTACCTAAATAATCAACAATATATAGAAAAATCAATAAAAATAAAGACCATAATCATAGTGGTTGGTCTGGGAGAAAATTCAATAAATTTCACCCTGTATGTATCCAAAGATATGCCATCTCTGAAGACTATATGGCCTAATAAAAGAAAAAAATATATACAAAATTCACACATTGTAAATTTTTTATAAACATTTCACCTTATATAGACATTATTACAATTCTTAGGTTACATGCATTATCTTCATTATTTCCAGAATATATAATAAATTCTTATACAAATACTACCAAAAACTTATCTTGGTAATATAAGAAGACTATATTTATTATTTACATTAACACAGTGGGGATATTTTTAATAATAACTAACTTCAATTAATAGTGTATATACCTCATACGAATACTATATGTGTTATGTATTCACTTTTTACCCATAACTGATAGTATCTAAAAAATGATTATTCCTAGAAATATATTGAGTTGTAATTGATGGAAAAATAATAAATACATGGTAGGTGATAATTATTCATGATTATGATCTCACTATGTTCCTAATAATCAATATAGAGTCAAATTTATCCATATTTCTTCATAATATAGGGAATATGTTCACCGCTTCTTGGTGCACATGGATTAATGAATCCCTTCGCAGGAATCTCCTAGAGTAGATATTTTAATTCTAGTGACTCATAAGGTCCCATTATATGTGAAGTATTTTAAATAGAAGTATTATAGTTTTGAATTCTATTTAAAATATGAATTAATGATTGTGAGGAATATAAGGAAAAAAATTTAGAAAATTATCCGGAAACTCTTATAAAATAGGTGTTTCATAGATGTTGAGTTTCTCCAAAAATATCTAAGATTAACAAACTTTTGGAATAGAAATAATGACCCATATAAAGGATATAATTTTATTTACAATTCTATATTTATCATCACACCAATAGATGGTCATAGGTTGTCTTAGAAAATAAAATCTGACTTCCCTTCCATAAAAATTGATGTGGGATTTTAAAAAAGAAAACTCATGCATGCCTAAGATAACATCATATTCAACAAGAGTGATTGTAATGAAATTTTTGAGAAACACATTAAAAATTGATCAATTAGGTAAGAATCAAAGACTTGAGTTTAAATCATCATATCATAATGTTATTTACCAACTAATTAAATAACTAACCTCCATAGTAGTGTTGAGATTACCAAAGAAATCTATTCACATATAAAATAGTGGAACAGATCCATTTTATATAAACAACTGTATTATAGATCCTACTAAAATAAGGTAGGTGTTACCACATTATGGAAAAAATATACCATTTATCCCTCCTATTATAAATTTGAATCCTAATATGATCCATATGTTAACAAGGTTTCACAACCATATTAACTATATTTTTTATTTCTTATCAAATAACAGTTTTTTTCTTTAGACTATAATCATTGAATTTTCCATCATATTTACCATAAAAAACGTTCCTTTGGATTCCATCTATTGACTAAAGCCAAATATCGTTGTGTGAAAATTGAAATCCTAGTGGGAAACCTCTAAATAATGAATAATAATTTATAGAGTTTCTAAATAATTTCATATTATTTTAAACCAATGACTCTTTATGTTTAACCTTATACATTCATGGTTATAATTAAATCAAATACATCATAGTTGTTTATAATGAAAATGTTAGTAAACCTAACAATATCCCCTGCGAGTGTAAAATTAGGTGTATAGTAAGGACCCCCAAATCATACACCAGAATGATGGTTGAGATGTACTCGACGAAATCTTTTCAGGGTTAGTACCCTTAGATTTGACTATGGAAAAACCACATCAACCTATATTATCTATATAGGGTTTTTCATGGAAAACGACATTGATTTATTTACCATAACACAGGATATTCTCCTATATATATGATTATGGAAAGATATCTTACAATGGCTTTCTCAGTATACTTTCCAAGTATAACTAAACCTTACATCTATGAAAATAGTATTGACCAATATTTTTCATACATAAATATTAAATCTTATTTGATTAGTTTTTAATAATTAACATTAAAATCCACACTAAAATCGTATATGTTTAGATTCATTAGAAGCATATATACATAATCAATTTTTTCATAAGAAATATACAACATCACCCACTATATTCATTCAAACTAGAACCTTTTATAAACGTAGAGTATATAAAACATTTCTAAATATCCTAGGGAAATAAATCAAAACAAAGAGTATTCTAAAATTCTCAATAAGAGTAAACAAGTGAGTTTTAAATTATAACATAGGTATAACAAACACAAAATCATATGATAACATGATATTATCATTTAAAATCCATACATTGTATATCATATATCATAATAATTAGTCCTTGAATAATGTATGGTAGTTTATAAAACATGAATCATAAAGCAATAAAAGAACATGAGACATGACAACATCACACTAGGATATGACCTAAGTTTATGGCATACACATAATAATAGAAAATCATTTACTTAGTAAATTATCACTAAAAAGACTATCTTAGTAGATTAGGTTCTCTCTATATTACATCATATCCTTACAAATGTTTTACTTCTAATACTATAATAGTGGGTAGAGTCAAAAATGAATAGGGTTCACTACCCATTTCAGTTCATATAATCTCTTGAGAAATCCATTTGTTACCCAATGCATTGGAGGGTTATCTAATTCCAAGATCTCCCATGACATAATTAAAATTTGACATATTTGTGGCACAATATCATAAAAAAATCATTTCATTATATCATAGGGAAGGGAAATGGGTTTAATAAACATTTCACTATTTCATCGTAGCATAAACCATGGAGAAGAAACAATTTTAATATTGCTTACAATATTAATTAATTAACCCATGAAAATGAAACGAATTTCATTGAATAATCCATAACTCATCATCATTTTAAGCCATCCTAAAAAATAAGGTGGATTATACATTATAACATATCACCAGTAATTAATAAATAACATCAAATGATGTTATTATAGAAAGAAATTACATTAAACGATCACTAGTTCATTTCATGAGGAAAATACTATTTTATCTTTGAAAACAAATGTTCAGAACCTAATAAAATTAAAATATTAGGAAAAACAAATGTATTTATAAATAAAATTGGAAACATATACATAATTCTTCAAATAAATATTCCCTCATGACAGTGGGAAATTCTCTTCATGTCGTTTATGTTAAAAAAATTCTTTTCTCATTTTTGATGAACGGTAAAAAGTACTACATAATGAAAATTAATGGATGATTCATTTCAAACAAATTTAAAAACATTATATAATGGGTTTAGATAAAATTAAAAAAATAATAGAATAATTAAAAAATCTTGAATTAGTTTGTGGAAAACATTGATATTTTTTAAATAGTATTTTTGAAAAAGGATAGAAATAAAGTCAATTATACATAAAAATAATCTTTGTTAAATTGAATAATTAAGGATATTAAAGTGAAACTAAAACATATAATATAATAATATAGAGAAATGGAAAAAAATTCTTGATATTTTTTAGAGATCATAAAATTTCATCATTGGAATCCTAATCATAAACAATCATGATAAATAATTAGATTGTTACATAAATTCCTTATCCCAAGTTCGAAATTCATAGATTATATTGTAACATCATAATAAATAAATTTTAATTTAATATAATTCTATGTAATAATTTATTATTTACTTACAATATCATATATTAATGAATGGAAACATTTTAATACAGATTTATTAATAATACATTATTAAAATCATCTCTCCTTGATGTTTACTATTTCAATTTTATGAGAATTTTTCTTTTTTGTTTCTATTAATTTTACATTGATCATGGTTTAATAAAAAATAGTATGTTAATAATGATAAAAATTTCATAATATATATATATTGATGTTTCAATAAAAGTATGAGATAGAAAAATCAGTTACATCATTCCTAGAGATGGTATGTCATACATATGCATGAAAGTTCTTTAGTATTTTTGATGGAGGAAATGAATGAAAGGTAAATAGAATTTTTCCTTTTTAAGAATCAATAAAATTACTTCTATATCATATATATCTATTAACTCTATCTATATTATTATCCATGTAAATTGGAAATAAAAAATGAATGACATCACTTCGTGGATGAGGTAATACAAAACTATGCACAACCGACATTATCGTTTTCTAACAGACTAGAATTTAAGAAGAAAGATTTCATATTATAATTTTGGAATAATAATTATGTGATTTATATTATGTAAAAACATTAAACCCAATATAATTGAAAAAAATTAATGATCGTGATGGAAAATTATTTATATCACTTTGTTGAGGTAGTAGTCCACACAAACGTACTAGTGATACTTTGAAATCCAATTTTTTGAAAATTGGTTCAATAATGGTGGTTACATAATAATAATAATGCTTATTTACATTTAGGATAATTATTTTATTATTTTATGATGAGTATCATATGATTAAATTAGTTAAAAGAATAAATTATTCGAAATATGCTCGGTAGGATGATTTCCCCTAAATTAGTTGGCCTCCATTAGTTTCATTCTTAAGGATCCTTGTGTTTTATTTTCAAAATAATTGATAAAATATATCATCAATAGGGAGTTTTGGAAGATAATTGGTTCATTTTATTTGGAGAGAGATATATTTATGTTGTGTAAAAAAGAGAAATAAGTGGTGTACTTTTATAAGTTAGGGGAGGACACAGAGAGAATTTCAAAGAAGATTAAAATATAATAATCATTTATTAAATATATTTTTTTTCAAATTGAAATATATTATAATTTAAAATCTTAAAAGTTTGAAATACTTTTTTACAATATAATTTATACATGATTTATTGGAATCATAGCATTATCTCTTAGTTTGACCACATGGTAAAAAAAATTCATGATAACCATGGTAACATATTTGTATTATTTGTATAATTCATTTTCAACAAACATTATGTTAATTTTTCAACAAACATTAATTATTCTAATTAAAATAATATAATCCATTTTATCAAATTAAATTCATAAAATTTCCAATAATGAATTTAAAAATAACCCTGTATAATCTGATGAAAATAACATTTCAAGAAAAAATATGTTTTCTTATCTATAAAAAGTTATTATACCAAAATCCAACATATAATTCACTCAAATTTAAAAAAAATCATTAAAAATATAAATGAAATAATTTTATAATTAATTCATTTAAAAAATAAAAAAATAAAAAAAAATTGAAATACCAAAATAGTTCCCAATAAAAATTCTTACATTAACTATTCTTTGAAAACCTAATTATTTTAGAACATTTTTAAAAAATTACAGCATGGAAATTTAGCATGATGATTTCAAAAAATAATTTTATATTATTTAGTAATTTTTTCTAAATTTTTTAAATATTATATATATTATTTTCTCATATAAAGTTATAATAACAATTTTTGTGGAAAATGTATTTTTAAGCATAGAATGATTAACTAAAAATCATGTAATCATTAATAAATATATTTTATTTATCTAAAATATTCCAGGTAGTTTTAAAATTTTTATTGATATTCACTATTCAAATTTAATGGATAGTTTAAAATAATATACTATGTTATGGTTCATTTATACATGGGTTTTCATGTAACACAACCAATCAACGAAATTGAACTTATTTTAAAAGAAATGTAACATAAATGCTCATGGTGCTACACATCATATTCCCATACCTTATATTCTCAAAAAATTTAGTTCATTGGGTACATGTTTGTTGAATACATTCACATTTTTAGAGAATTATCAGAAATGAAAATAAGATGAATTCCCTAATTAAAATAATCTATTTTTTGGCTCCGCTAAATTGATAAATAAAATTGGAAGAGATCATAAATAATATATAACAAAAATAACGAAGTAATTTTATTTCATCTTTTTTTCATTCTATTATCATGAACAAAATTAGATAATTATATACAAATAATGAATATTTCATCCATGTTTTAATCTAAACATGTATTTTAATATAGAAATTCCAATGTTCCATTTCATGGATATAATTATCAAGCTTCATTAATTATAATTCATCTCAAGAACTTCATTATATTTACAACCATTTTTAAAACAAACATTTGACATCATATATCTATCAAAATAATACAGTATAAATCTATAACAATTATTACTTTTGGGGAAGCTACACTAGGCTTCTTGAAACCCATATTGAAATCCATTCAGTTTTTTATCCAATTCCTAATTTTTCAACAATTAATATATTTTCCTTCATTCTTAATATATATCATATCTTGTAGTATGAAAAATCCCTTGTCAATTTTATCCCATTTATTTTTCAAATATTTACCTTCCTCTTCTTGAACCGTCATCATGGTACCTGATCCTCAAACTCCCTTGACTGAATTAGATTTTCTAAAAATATTAAGGATATAAAGTAAGGGTATAAAAATATCATTCATATTATAATTCACAAAACACTTACATAACCCTTTAGGTAGTGATTATATAATATAAAATGAGTCTAATTCAAGATGAAGAGATAAAATTAAACTCACAAACTCATTGAAATACCCTATAAAAATTAGTATGTGGGTGCAAAATGTTGTTTCTTCTGCCATTTTTCACCGAAAAAGAAAATTTTAAATATCATACCATTTATTAAAATAATTATTAAAATATTTATTTCAGGATATATAATATTTGATATGCAATCAAGGTATCATGTTTCCTTCTCAATTTTAGCTCCATTATAACAACCAATAGTTTAGATACTTCTTTTGTATCATTTAGATGTTTATCATAGGGATATAAATAATTTATTTGAACATGTTCAACATATGATTTAATAGTAAAAGCTTGCTCTACCATTTAGAACGTTTCATCATGTTTTAGAACTATTTTTAATTTTTTTTGTATCATACAGGGAACTGAGTACCATATATATTATCAAATTAAATAGTGATATCAAATTCATGATAGATAATTGTTTTTTCATTTTTTTATAAAAATTTTTTCTAATAGATGATTTTCATTATTTTTTAAATAGAATCCCACTAAAATGATTATTCATTTTTCAATCACATCATATCCTTTTGTGGACCAATATCTAGATCTTACTATAAAATAAGTCCAATAGGGAATTCATCCTATTACATAGATATTTAGGTAGGGATTCATCCTAATCATTTCACATATGAATCGTGGGTAGTTGATTGGAAGACACGTTTTTCAAAAAAATTATAAGGATACATTCATCTATATTCCATTGTTATCCTTCCTAAGGGTTTCCTAGAAATGTGTTACACAATGTAAATTCCATAAGCATACTATCAAATGATAGTCCATGTTCATGGTTCTATGTAAGTACCTACCCATGTATGATATATTATAACTCATTACTTTGTTTTCCTACACAAGATTAGAATCTTCATGCTACTGAAGAACTTACCCATTCATAGGATCAATGTCTTGAAAAGTTCTTATTTAGGAGGAATCTGACACTAATAATTTCAAGGTGTTTTAATCTTACCTTATTATCTCTTTTTTCTTCACTTTTATTTTTTTCTATTTAATTATATAGGAATCATATTATCTCCACGAAATCTATATGTTCAATTCATATTGAAGTGTAACTCATCACATGAACCAAAGGTTTTTATTACTCACCCTAATATAAGTGTCAAAAATATTCTGATGTATCCAAATCCTTCATATTAAAGAGGTATGAGAAAAATTCATGTGTAATAATTAAATTATAAGAGATTAAAAATATCTACCATAGAATTCAAGGAACTATATATAGAAAACCCCACTAACCATCCTATACAATATATTTGCCTCCAAGAAGACTGACACCATGTCCCTCTCCCTGTAGAGAGGTTACTCAATAGAAGACTCAATTCATGATATCTCTAATACATTATATACACAAATTATTCCAAAAAACTTAACTAAATAAAATAAATTCAATTTAAATCCACATATAATTTACAGGAAAAAATTCAACCATCATACCTACTATATGACTACATAATTGTGTGTATCATACTATCAATAAGTTTTTAACAATTAATCAATAGAAAAAATCATTTATAATATCTAAATTTTTTGATAGTGAATGAATAATGGAATTACCTATCCATAAATGAACAATTCAATTATATAAACATGAGTAAAACATTTATGGACAATTCATAAATAAAATAAAATTAAAATCACTATTATAATTTCATCATTATATTATGGAAATTTCATAATTAGGAATATGATTACATTAAATTCATTTCAATACGTATATTTCAAATTCATAATATTATTTCTTTTCATTTTTCCTCAATGATATAACCAGGAGTTATAAATAATTTCATAGTCTAAATTATATTAATTTAATCTTTTATGTAATATAAATAATATATAAATAGAATTTCATAAAAGGGATTATTAACTTTGAAAATTTCAAAATAATTTATAATGTAAAATTCATCATTTAAAATATAAATAATTTTATAATCCTACCTCATTTATATAAATTATTAGAATTTTTAAAATTATTTTTTTATGATTATAATATAAATAGTTTTATTTATAATTTATAAATTTTTTTTAAATTATAATGAAAATTTAAATATTAATTTTTAATATTTTGAATAATATTTAATAATGAATGTTTTATTAAATTTTATATTTTAATTATAAATCTATGATAATAGTTTATTTATTTTCAATTTTACATTTTAATAAATTTCTTTAAATTAACTTTTAATATAATTTATAAATCATTTATAAATTATTATTTTATTATAAAATATTTAAATTGAAAAAATGGTTTTTCTTAACACCACATCGTGTGTTGGGCCATGGTTATGTTTTTTGGGTTCTCCAGTGTTTTTTTAAAAAAATATTGGCCTTCTATGAAAAATAACTTATACGTATGCACTAAACTGAGGACTAGCTGGCTTTTTTCATGTGCTAACACTTAATGTGTGTTATAAATGGCTATATATATGGCATGTTGATAGTTTGTATAGGGTGTGGTGGTGGAAAAATTATACTCCATTTTTTTTGCTGATTTATTTAATTATTATACATAATTTCAAAATATATTTACATGGATCAATTTGATTATAATATTATGTTTTTATAAAGGTGATTAGAAATTAACTATAGTAGTGAAGTCATTTAAAACCAAAAAATCCATGGCAACCATAGAAGAAAAAATAAGTCATATAAAAGTAAAATAAAGGATTTTTTTATAATTTTCATACCATTCACCAAAGAATCCCTTGAAACCTTCTTGATTTTTTTCCAATGCTATGGATGAGTATAACAAAATTAGAAGAAAAATTCCTCTGACCGTCAAATGTATCCATTGGTTGAGAATAATCATCCATCACATGGATAAGATCAAATAAATCTCTATGGAATATTATTACCATTAGTAAAAAGATGAAGGGTGAAGAGATCTTTGGGATCTATAAAGATTTCAGAAGACATTAAGGAAATCCATATGCCAAAATTGGCACTAATGTTCAGTTATTTATATAACACCTGAGGACACTCATTCAGTTTCATTGAATTTATTTTCATTTAATAACCCAATTAAGGTTATAGCATGTCCATGTATTCTGTAATCCCCTGAACCCAGTTACGTAGTGTCAGTGAATTATTTTAATACATTGGCATGATTACAAGGAATCAAGTCCCGAAGGACCGACTGATTTAGTATTCCTAGAAAATAGATTAAAAACATGAATGTTACATTACACATTCAAACATACATTACAACATGGATAGTTTTTTGAGAATTCCATTTTTCCCTCACCTTAACCCTGCATCTCAAGAATAAAACACTTCTTGGGATCCAGGGAAAATAAAACATAAGAAAAGGGTGAGTTCAGATGCTTTGTAAGGGTAAATAATTTAGCGGAAGCTATAATATTTTAATGAATTATAGGTAATAAAAACAACAAACATTTAAACATAGACATGAAAATAATATGGAAAAAATAAAGTAAAAGTTACCATATTAACATGAACATAGATATTCTACTAGTCGAATAATCACATGTAATAACTAATTTCATAATGATGGAATGTATAGTGTAAGACATTAATTTCTTTGTCAAGGCCTCATGCTAGGACCTATTGGCTAACTCTAACAGGACCCCAACCTGGATAGCCTCTGTAACCGAACTCCAACACAGAGAGCCTCTATAACTGGACTCCAACTTGGAGAGCCTCTGTAACCGGACTCCAACCCGTAGAGCCTCTGTAACCACAATCCACCCTGGAGAGCCTCTGTAACGGGACTCCAACCCAGAGAAGATCTCTAACCGTACTCCAACCCAGGGAGAATTTGTAACTACAATCCAACCTGGTGGGTCTTATGTAACCAGACCCCATCCTAGAGGGCATAATTTTACCGGTCCCCAACCTGGAACATACTAGGCTAACAAGTTCATTTTATGAAGTGGTTTAAATATAACATAATCATTCATACAAAAACTAGCATAGAAAATGTCAACAATTTAACCATAAACCATGAATAGAATAAAAATAACTCATCTAGAGTCAGACATATCATAAGACCTTAAATACAATATGAAATATTTCTATCATAATGAATCAACTTCAAACAAGTGTGAAATTTATCAACAAATGTTGACATAAATGAAATCAAAAATATTTGAGAAAAATATCTCCTTCTATTTTGAAATCATTTAAGAGTCACATAATTATAAAGAAAAATTTGTTTTGAAAATATTTTTATAAGCTTGTAAGAGAAGATTTGATGATGTTATAACAACAGAAAATAGCCGCACCTACCGTATAAGTTAAAAAAGACATTCTTACTTTAATTTTTTCAAAAGGGTTATAAAGTACCTTGTTTAGAAAACGACGGAAAGATATCATTCAAAAATATTTATGGTCAGATAAGGGTATAAATTACATTAAACCATTGTTTAGTAAATAGTAAAAATGATTTGAAATAAATTTTAAGAGACTTGGATGTGGATTATAAGGAGGTCACACTAGATATTTACATATAAACAACTTCGGATAATGAAGAGATTGTATAATTAACCCTTACTTTGTACATTTATTTTGGTCAGGGTACATTTAATCTCTTTTTTAATGACAATATTATATTATTAAATTATACCCTATAAATATTCATATTTAGTATATCATATATTATTCATTTATGACTTTATAATACCCATTTAGTAAATATTTCCATTTTAAATTAGCATTTTGGTTAAAAATCACTTTCTTTTTCGTATGTATTTTAACTTGTTTTTATTGATAATATCATTTAGATCATGATCTAAATACCTCCAGAATATAAAACTGATTTATATATCATATATATTTAGAATATAAATAAGTATAACAAATAGATATATGAAATGGAAAACACCGTTTCTGGAGACGGTAGGCCGTACGTACGCATGAACGTTGTTCCTGTTTTCATATCGTATCGAATGGATGTAAGTGAATGATATGAACGTAAATAATTATATATATATATATACATATCCATTAACATTATTATTTACTATCTTACATATTTATTAATACTATATATTTTTATAATCATCATTGAATGTTGAACGTGGAAATGAATCTCATCGCGTCATGGAGACGGTAATCCATACGTACGCATGTATGGTTACTTTTTCATTTATAGGATAAAGAGAATAAAAAATATGGTTGTAAAATATTTATAAAAACATCACTGTATTTAGAAGGTAATGAATTTATTACTTTAGTAAGGAAACAACAATGAAAGTAGAAGTGGGAAAAGAAAATGACTTGAAAGAGGGTGGTGAAATTATTACCACTTCTTCGGGTGTTTATTTTTGAGTTGATCAAAAGGGATCCATAGGATGGATTTATGAGCAATGTAACACCTTTATGTTTAAGTGAGGAATTTTGGGAGGATATTTGGGTAGTGTTTGGACAAGAAAAATGGATTTGGAGGTGAGAATTTTACAGAATGGGAAGTTCCCTTTTATAAGAGGGGTGACAGGCATCTTAGAAAAAACATAAAATATTATTTTATTATGAAATAATTTTCGGTTTATAAGGGATAAAAATTAATTTTTTCAAAGATAAGGTGGGGATGGGTATACATCCCCTCAACCAATAGGTTTTAGAAATGTTTAGATTACCATTTTAACCTTATCTTTTAGATTTAACTCTTAGTTAAATAGTTTAACTTTTACGGTGTCTTCTTGTATTCTTACACTATATGGTTAATAAACATACTCTAAACTTCCAAAATAACCGCAAGTGGTTCATTAATTACATATATAATATTTTCTAAGACATTTTGAAGAACCTTATATTTTTAGAAATATTATATCAAACAAGAATATAGTATTTGTTTTAAAAATAAATTAATATCAATTTTGACACTATTTAATATTTTGTTTTCTGAAAGTCATAAAAACTGTATCCCTTCAAGAAACATTTATCAAATCAACCCTAACGTGTAATATTATCCTATAAAATTAGTTTAATTCATTAAAAGTCTAAAATTACATTTATTTGGATATTTAAAATATAAATTATTTTAATATCTCATTAAGAAGGTAATTACTGCATCATCATTGTGTCATAAGTAACATTAATTATTTAATGTCTAAAAATTATAAATTAAATACCATTATGTAGGAAATATTTTTTATCTTTCTAATGAATATTTATAGTTGTATAAATCTTATGTATAACCCTATATTAAAAATGTTTTATTTATGAAAACATGAATTTAACAATTTTAACTCTTCCTTAAATGAAATAATAACGAATGTTCTAATCTAATTAATGTGATCTTAAAGGATCAAATTTTCTTTTTAATGGTGTTTTTGGTCAAATTACAATCATCAAATAAAATTAGGACATATTTTAGGATAATTATAATATCATTTTTACCCTTAATTACCCTATTTACTTTTAACAGTGAAAAATAAAATTCAAAAGTTACTATTCAGAAAAACATTATTTTTAACTTATTGAACCAAATATTAATTAATGAGTTTAACCATGTCTCTCAGATTTTTGAAATTCAAATAACAGAAGCTGTAAAATTACATTTTATGCAAATTTCCAAATGCTCTTAGATGTTGGGTAAAAGACGGTAAAAAGTTAAATAAAATTTAATATATCTACACTTATTATAAAATGACTCCAATGAATTGAATTGAACCTTTAAAATTGTTATGTAAATATTTTTTCCTAAAATAAATTTAAATAAAATAAATAATTATTTAAATAAAAAGTTAGTTTTAAACAATAACACGTTGTTTTCACTATTCATCAAGAATTGAATGTTTTTAGAAATATACCAAAAATTCACCCTAATATAATTTTAATATTTTTAATTCAAAGATGAATTCTATTTTACCAATTTCAAAACTTATATATTTCATTAATTAACTTAAAATTAATTCCCACTCGAAACCAAAAAGTGTATTTTTAAGAAATAATAACCATCAAAAGATTGACAATTTTTTTGGTCCAATTTCAAAGTGAAATTACTTCCAATGAAAATCATTGAATTAAATAGTAAAAATATAATCTAATTAAACTTACAAACCATTAAAATGTATAATTGAACACTATAAATTATTTAGACGTAAAAATTTGTTTTCAATTAAAATATAGTATTTTTCAATATTCACAAAAATAAGAAAGTCATTAGAAAAACAACAAATATTTATTGAAACTAAATAAATATGTCCCAATTCTAAAGAAGAAGTTTATTCTTTTCAAATTTAATATATAAAAGATTCAAATATTGGATTCAAAAAGGGTTCTCCATTAAGAGGTGGTAAAATTGTATTTTTTGAAAAATATTTCTTTTATCTGAAAAAATGAATATGTTCTCACATTATGTCTAAGATACTCATAATATGGATTCTAAAATTATAAGTATTATATAAAGTTCAAGAATCAGTTAATACTATTCATAACCACTTTTGAATAGCTATTTTGGTATGTTGTGGTGCGCTTGAACTCGGTGTTGCGTATAGTGCGGATTATTGAATTATATTGATGAAATAACGTACTATGAAATATCTGGGTGTTACATTCTCCCCAACTTCAATAAATTTATTCCTCTCAATTTGAAATTGTTCTTTGAAAATAAAAGGTTGAAAATAGAAAATACATTTCTGGAAAACCCAAATCAGAAATTGGGTTAATAAAATTTAGTCCTAATAAGAGGGAAAAGGAAAAGAATGGATCAACAGCAAATTATGATCACAATAAAGAGAACATGGTGGAAATTAGAGACACATAATTTGAGGAAAACATAAATATTTATAGGGAGTGATTGAGATCATCAATCACAAGAAAGTGTAAAATTGAGGGCATAAAATCCATCAATCTATGATGATTTAAAATACCATCGGTTCAACAAAATATAAGGTATTAGGATAACAAATTATTTGTTTTATGATCCCTTCTTGAAATTTTAGGAGTTAATTTATCCATAGAATAAGTGGAAACAAAGAAATACTTGACAAGTAGAGCTTCATCATTCAACTTATTCCTACCACAAACTAATATTTCACTCCAAATGATTTCAAAAAATATACTATTTATCCTAATCTTATAGGGTTCCAAAAATAATGAATTTATAATTCATCTATCAGATGTTTTAAAAAAAACTACATTATACAATCTAGGACATCATGTATGCTAGTGGTAGGTGATGCACCCGTGTCGCCCTTTATTTGTGGATTCAAGTCTCGCAACCTTTCCAGACGCGACGAGTTGTCGTCCAACCTCTGGGTTGTCCTTTTTATAATAATCCAAAAATAATTTTCAGAAATACATTAAACATAAAAATAGTATCCATTCTCACAATTAATCAATCCCATCCTCTATTCTTATCCAAAGTACTTCTGTCCAAACTCATTGTATAAAATTTATAAGGAAGGTAAACACAACGAAGATCTTTTTTTCCAAGGAAAAACATGTGAATACCTTCATCGTGTATACTTCTAAAACATGGTAATACCCTGAATTACCATTAAACATTATAGATTACATTCATGTTCCCTTTTACTTATAGAATACTATGCACATTCCTTATATCGAAAATTTTTGAATAATCCAACAATGTTGAAATAAACAAACCATTAATCACTTCCAAGGTAGTCAAGAATTTCCAATATAATTTATCTGAATCAACCATCTCTTATTTCAACATTACTACCTCTATATCTGGACCATATTAAGGTTTATCTTTCCTCCAACAATGTATTTTCCAATAATATTAACTTATTGTTGAGTAACTTTTCATAGAACCATATAATCTGAAATCTGAAATGAAATTGTACTAAAATACCATCCTTATTTGTTTCCATAATTCATATAATATGTACATCATCAATAAAACACTGAAATGAAATAATTCTTTAATAATAACAAAATAACACTATTCATTCCTCTTTTTCTGTGGTGGTATAATAACTTGATTATTACCCAATAGAATGGTTTGCGATATACTCTGATGACTGGGACATTGATTCGCATATTGTCCAGACTCCATGCAGATGAAGCATTTTACATTTGAAACATTTTTCTTACCCTTACAATCACGTACTTGGTGTCCTTTTTCTTCACACATATTACAAACTCCCATTCTATTCAAACATTTACCGAGGTGATTCTTTCCACAGTTATTACATATGGGAAAATCTTTCTTTCCCCTCTTTCCTTTATCCAATATTCTCTCTACCATCATTTTCTTCTCTTGCTTCCCTTAAAATCCATATGACTCGTATAATTATTTACTTGTCTTTTTAACACATGATATTATTTATTCATATGATGATAATATGTTGGAGCCTATTTCCCTTCTAAATGTTGGGCTAGTACCATGATATATATGATCCTTTTTACACTGTTGATCAAACGTATTCTGGAGTTCTCATTCCTTCTAATAGGTTCCATTTCTAAACAATGGCATACACTAGGACAGTTTATCAATCACAATGCATAATTCCAAACATGTAAAATACCTAATGTAAATTAAATAGTTTATGGATATAATCCATAATCATAATTTTTTTTCGTTGAATAAGTAATTACTCTTAAATCCTTCTTAATGGATTGTAATGAAAATGTGATTTATCCTAAGAATATCTCCCGAGGGTGTCATAAAAAAGATTTTCGAAAGGCTTATTGTCATGAACCAGTTCCCATTCACTTCTAGCTCATGGTGGTGTTTTCAGGTTTTACCCCTAGGTAAATCTATGCCAGAGCCATCTCTACCACCTCGTAACCATACAGAGATGAATTATTTGGAAAACTCACAAAATATTTACATTTCCAAAATTATAGGAAGTTCATCTATACTCATCCCCAAAGTCTATCTTAGGGTAATTTTCTCTAATCAGAGTTTATCTAAATCTAGTTTCCAATGTTATTTCTAAACATCCTCTGATACCAACGGTAACACCCCAAACCTAGTTACCCAGTGTCGATGCATTATTTTAACACATTATCATGATTAAAAGGAATCAAGTCCTGAAGAAATGATCAGTTTAGCAATATTGGAAAATAGATTACATACATGAACGTTACATTACACAATCTAACTTACATTACAACGTAGATAGTTCATTGATAATTCCATTGTTCCTTTATCATAAACCTTTATCTCAACCATAAAACACTTCTTGGGATCCTAGGAAAATAAAACATATGAAAGGGGTGAGCTCAGTTGCTCAATAATTGTAAATAATATAGCAGAAGCAATAAAATTTTAAGGAAAGATGTGTAATAAAAATAACAGCCTTTTAAACATAAACGTGAACATAATATGGAAAAAATAAATAAAAAATTACCATATTAACATGAACATGGATATTCTACTAGTCTAATAATCACATGTGATACATAATTTCATAATGAGGGAATGTATAGTATAGGACAATAATTTCTATGAAAAGGCCTAATGTTAGGACCTAGGGGCTAACTATAACCGGACCACAACCTGGAGAGCCTCTATAACCGATGTAAGAACCCGGTTCTTATTTTTGAGTTGAAGGTTTTTTTGTTTTCCTTTTCCTTAAGTGTTTTTGAGAAAATATTGAAAATGGGGAAAAATCCTAAATTTTGAAACTACACGCCTTGTACTTTTCCACACATTGTGTACTTTTGGTCGTGTGGGATGGGAACACGGGGCGTGTAGCCATATTGGCGACGAGGGGTGTAGGAACCGACTACACGCCGTGTAGTGGTACCTTAGACGTCGTGTAGTTAGTTGGCAGGCATAAACAGTATGGTGGTGGAGTCGCCGCCAGCTGGGCGGCAGTACACGCCGTGTACTCGGGAGTACATGTTGTGTACTCATGTCGACGGATGAATAGTGTGGCGGTGCCGCCAAAGGAACAGTTAAATGAAAGAAGTACATGTAGTGTACTCATAAGTACACGCCGTGTACTTTGTTTTAGCATAAAACAAGCAGTAGCCTCCTCACTTGGTAGAGGAGACACTTGAGCTGATTTTGAGCCAAAAAAGGAGGTCAGACATTTGAAGATCCATCGGGTGTTCGTCTGGAATCGGTTTCCACCTCGGACGATCCCGTTGGAATAGCACGGGTAAGGGCTTCCACCTCTTTGGATGGTTCTTACCAATTATTCTCCTAATAAGAGTAATTTATGTTTGTTTGGATTTGGTTCTTCGTCAGATCTACGCCATTCTTGGACGTTTCTAGAGTCGTCGTTCGGGTATAACGTTCATTGGCGTATAAGGTAGGTGGCTTGGTGTAAATTTCCAACTGTTGTGCATTTTTCTATATTTTCATGCCACGAACCCATGTTGGGGTGTCGTGTGGCTGGGTTTGTTGCTATATTTAATTCCTAAACTGCATAGGTGATTAAATTGTGATAATAAAATGCTGGTTGGGATCGTTGCTTCGATACGGAACAACCCCGAGGGTGTGTTTCACTGTTTAGCTGTTTGGCCAGGATACCTGAGGGTATGACTTTAATGTAGTGATTGTGGAATTGGTTTGAAAGGAATTTCTTGTGTGCATGTGGGTGACACTACCTACGCCTGAGGGAAAACTCTGTTATGCCTAATGGAAGATTCTTGTGTTCGATACTCGTTACCCAAGGGTAGGAGTTTACATGTCTGAGGACACTAGTTGTATACTTAGAAATGCACTGTGGTGATTTCTTATATTAAATGGGTTAAATAAATATAAAAAGGGAAATATAACTGGTAGTTGTTACTTTTGAGTACTGCTTACTTTATTGCATTTTACCAATGCACACTATTGTTGCATGTTAGCACGCAGTTGGCCACGGGCCTTTGGTGGGTGCCTACTGAAATATATTTCTCACACCTTGTTTGGGTCACACTTTTTGACCCAAGATAGATTACATTGTTGCAGGTGTAGATAGGGGAAAGAGTCCCTATACAGGTACTTGAATGCTGCAGTGGAGTAGGAGGGCATGGGACCGAGCCTAGGCTCGTGATGCTGCTGCCAGCTATTTTGCTTTGTTTTACTGTACTCTGTAATTGTTGTACTATGTTGATGTATAACTTGTTCTGGCTATTTTCATATATCATGAAACTTGCAGCATCATCATTTATCAACTGTTGGTTATATCCACTGCTGTAGTTTATTTTAGTTGTGTATGGATTACTGCTTCCACTGTTGTTGTATGTTTTATTTACATTCGGCTATGCTAGACTTTGACAAATGAGAGCATAGTTTCCCCACTATCAGACCTGGGCCCTAGCTGCTAGTCAGCAGCCTCTGGCATTTGGGGAAATGCGCTTGAGGTCACGTGGCGAACCGAGCTCGGGGCACCCGTTGCGTGGCACCCAGGTTCGGGATGTTACAAAGTGGTATCAAAAGGGTTATTTTCTTTGAAATACTATTTGGAGCCATAGTCGAGGATAGGATGAATGCTAGTTGGTAATAAGTTATTCCCTATCATAGCTAACCTGTGTACAGGGAAAATCCAGTCTACCTCGTATTTTACAATTCTTTTGATTTTGCAAATTTTACAGTTGATATGTTTTCACCGTTGGGTGACACACTTTGAGATTATGCAGTTTATATTTTATCTATGGGTTCTTTTTAGTTGAAACTCGATGAGATGAGGGTATTCTGTCTCATGCATCATATAGGCACATGCTATAAATCACATGCCATGCATAGTTTCTATGCCATGTAGCTTCATTAGAAATAGCATGTTGTTGTGATAGATGTTGTGCTAGAAAAGCATGCTGTTGTGATAGCTGCTTGATACATACCTGCTATGTGATAGAATATTTTCTTGTGTAGGCTTGTTTATAGAATGGACACAAAGCTTTTCTTTTTGGGGAGTATAGGCCCCCATTGACCGGAATTTGGTGGATCATTGACTGTTTATTGGTTATAACACAGAAAAGATGTAAAACATAGATTCGTGGGGAGTATGGGCGCCCACAGGTAGAAATATGACACTTAGGTGGTGGTTTCAGTATTTTCTGGTTTCTAGAGAAGTTTCTGAGGCATACTTTCTGTAAACCCTATATACACGCCGTGTAGTATTTTTATACATGTTGTGTATGTTCTTCGGTTCGGGAAGAAAACTAAATTTTTTGAGTACACGTCGTGTAGTCTCTTCCCATGTCAAAAACCATGTGGGTGGAGACACGGGGTAGGGAAAGGCTTGGGTAAAACACGTCGTGTACCGAATGGACACACCGTGTAGTGTGACCCGGGGTCCGGCCATGTAACTAGCAACACGGGTCGAAGAACTCCTTGATAGAACACACCGTGTCAATGATGAACATGTCGTGTAGTGTGACCTGGGGACTCAGCCATTTAACTAACAACACGGGCCGGTGTCACCACTTCTTGAACACGCCGTGTACTGTTGGAAGACACAGTGTAGTCTTGTCCGAGGACAGAACGTGTGGTGTTAGCCGTGTGGCTGGGAAACAGGATGGTGTACATGCCATGTGAGGGTGTAACACGCCGTGTAGTGTCAATCCGAGTAGTCGGCCGTGTCATAGACAACACGGTAAGATGGGAAATAAAACCATATATGCCGTGTAGATTATTTACACGCCGTGTAGTTTTTTTTTGAACGGAAGTCGTGTGGCTTGGCCGTGTGGCTTAGCCGTGTAGAAGGACCCGAGCAGGGGAACGGAAGTGAAGTAGACGTCGTATAGTCAGTGTACACACCGTGTAGTCTTGTTTTGCAAAAATTTGACTGCCTTATTCCTCTTGTTTTCTTTGTGGTTCCTTCAATTTTCGGTCATAATAATATTGAATCTAAGGCGTGCTTTTGACCATGTAGTTCCATGCCGCCTAGACGAACGTGAGTTGTTTTCCAGGAGAGCGGCGACGATTATACTCCAGATATGGTGGGCCATGGGCTACCAGTTGATCCTCCAGCAGAGTCATATGTGGCACCAGCTGCTATACCGGACACAGGCGCAGAGGCGCAGTTTCGTGAAGGCTTTATGAGGTTCATGCAGACCTATCAGGGAGCACTGCAGGCTGCTACATCTATGGCTGAGCTGACTCATATCGTCCAGTAGTAACATCCACCTATGTTTTCAGGGGATGGAGGACCACAAGCTGCAGAGTCTTGGCTAGGATCGATGCAGAATATTTTCAAGAATCTTGAGATGCCTCCAGGGAAGAGGGTTAAACTCACGACATACATGCTGCGTGATTCGACCAAGAGGTGGTGGGATGTTACCACCTATACAAAGATTCACAAGGACATGGAGTGGGAAGATTTTCAGGAAGTATTCTATGACTTCTTCATTCTTGAGACGTTGAGGGAAGATAGATATCGAGAGTTCATGAATCTGCACGAGGGCGCAATGTCGGTGATGGACTATTCGGCTTGTTTTACGAAGCTTCATCATTTTTCACATGTGCTGGTGGGTGATGAGACGTTGAGAGCTAGACGTTTTGAGGATGGTCTTCGGTATGACATCCGAGAATTGGTGAATGTTTTCAGGTTTCCTACTATACACGCGATTATGAACCAGGCGTTGATTACATAGTGGAACATGCTTGAATCATGTAGTGTGGGCTAGGGCGGTTCAACACCAGTTACTGGTGTTATTTCTACAAGCAAGAGGAAGAGACAGATGGACTTCTCTCAGGTCGGCAGTACTAGTCAAAAGAATGCTTTAGGTGGATAGGTTATGTGCTACCAGTGTGGCAGAGAGGGGCACAAGAGACTGTAGTGTCCACGAGACCCGGTGGAGTGCCGAGCTTGAGGCAAGATGGGTCTTCTGCAGTGCTTTTGCAGGTAATTTCCACCAGGGGCTAGTGAGAGGGGTTATGTGCAGACTCCGCATGCGGGAGAAGGACTAGTGGCTTCTTACCAGTCATGGAACTGGAAAACGTCAGGGCGTGAAGGGAGAGATGGTGGTCACGTCCGTGGTAGCCAGACACCAGGATCTTAGAGGTAGTAGGGCGGGACAGCTCAGGGTAGCCAGGCTGCGTCGCAGGGCTGTGTCACTGGGCATGCATATGCAGCGCAACAGACCCAGCAGGAGCAGGATCCCGGAACATTGACAGTCAGAGTTATTATTTTAGTAGCTTCTGTCTTATCTTTAGTACTTTTCGATATGGGTGCTACACATAGTTTCATATTTGTACCCGTTGTGAAGAGCATTGGGCTCTGTGTTTCTTCTTCTTCTAATATCATGACACTAGACACTTCGTTGGGGACTAGGACGGCTGGTGTGTGTCAGTGCAAGGAGTGCCTCCTTGAAGTTTGTGGGTGTCACTTCCTTTGGGGCCTCTATGTCTTAGAGATGACGAGCTATTATGTCATTCTCATGATGGACTGGTTGGTTCCCTTTCAAGCCTTTGTTGACTGCTATCGTCGCAGGGTGTGTTTCACGTCACCAGAGGGCGGAGAGTTTCTATACAAGGATGAATGGAATGTTCAGGTGAGTCGAGATGGACCAGAACATCATGGGTGAGGTGGAGTCACAGCCCAGATTGAGAGTTTTTATCTGGATGATCAGGAGACTTGTCAGATAGATTTCCCTCCAATTGTTGATCGTTTTAGGGATGTCTTCCTGGACAACTTTTTGGGTCTACCTCCAGTGTGTGAGGTGTATTTCTCTATCGATCTTGTTCCAGGAGCAGCACCGGTGTACATTCCTCTTCATAGGATGGCCACGCCTGAGTTGCAGGAGCTCAAAAGGCAGTTAGAGGAGCTACATGCGAAGGGTTTTATCTGACCCAGTACTTCTCCTTTGGGTTCTCCGGTCCTTTTTGCGAAGAAGGTGGATGGTACCCTTATAATTTGCGAGGATTATCAGAAGCTGAACTAGTTGATGGTAAATAACGGATATCTCTTGCTGAGGATAGATGATATTTTTTATTATCTTCGGGGAGCATGAGTGTTCTCGAAAATTGGCATGAGATCGGGATATCATCAGCTACATGTAAGACCATCGGATATCCCACTTACAGCTTTTTGGAGTAGATATGATCTGTACAAGTACTTGGTTATGCCGTTCAGACTGACGAACATGATAGCAGTTTTCATGGCTCTGATGAATCGTGTGTTCCATCTGTATCTTGATTCTTTTGTGGTAGTATTCATGGATGTCATCCTGGTGTACTCTCTCACTCGACATGACCATGCCACCCATCTTGATATCATACTGAGTACACTGAGAGAGAATCATCTATATGCTATGCTCTCAAAGTTCCACTTTTGGATGGATCAGATTTACTTCCTGGGTCATATCATCTCAGAGGAAGGAGGTGCAGTAGACATAGAGAAGGTGAGAGCAGTAGTTTCCTGGGAGCATCCTGAGAACGTGTTTGGGATATAGATTTTCTTAGGGCTGGCAGTTTACTACAGATGTCTTATACAGGACTTATCCCGCTTAGAAGCACCATTGATGGGTCTGACTAAGAAGGGGGTGAATTTTTTTTGGCCAGAAGCTTGCGAGATAGCTTTTCAGTACTTGAAGGGAAGGTTGACATCAGCACCGATCCTGATACTCTCAGAGCAGGGGAAGAGATATATAGTTTACTGTGATGCATCAGGGATTGGGCTGGGAGCAGTTTTTATGCAGGGCGACCGAGTTGTTGCGTACGGGTCTCGGCAGTTGAGGCCAATGAGTGGAATTACCCGACGCATGATATCGAGTTGGCTGTAGTTGTGTATGTGTTGCAATGTTGGAGACATTAGCTATTGGGAGAGCATTTTGTGGTATTAACCGACCACAAAAGCCATAAGTATATCTTTACTCAGTGTGACTTGCATATGAGGCAAAAAAGGTGGGTTGAGTACCTACAGTCCTTCGATTTTGAGCTTGCCAATACACCTGGTAATGGTAATGCAGTAGCTGATGCACTGAGCAGGAAGACTCAGATACAGGCAGTGCAGGAGGCCATGGGTGAGTGGGAGCTTATGGCCTTGTTCGTTGAGATAGATCTGGAGTTGCACGATAGTCAGGCGTAGACTTATCTTTCTTCTTTAGCTATGACTTCTACCCTCCTGGACAGAGTGAGGATGAGACAACTATCAGATTCATAAGGCCTGGTTCGACGAGAGTCGGTGGGAATTGAGGACCCTCCTCCCAGTTGGACGATAGGCGATGATGAGGTTTTGCGTTTCCATGGACGAGTATGGGTTCCATGGGATATACGCGAGGAGCTGATGTGGGAGTTTCATGTTTTATCTTGGCCAGTTCATCCCAGGGATACCAAGATGTACCGATACATGATACGTTAGTACTGGTGGCCGGGTATGAAGAGAGAGATAGCTGGTTTTGTTACGAGTTGTTCCACCTATCCACAGGAGAAGGCAGAGCAGCAGAGACCAGCTGGGCTTGTACAACAGTTACCAATTCCAGAGTGGAAATGGGATGATGTCGCGATGGATTTCATTACGGGATCGCCGCGGTCACCTCGAGGCAATGACGCCGTGTGGGTTGTTGTGGATAGACTCATGAAGGTAGCTCACTGTTTTCCGATAAAGGAGACCTTCGGTGTGGATGAGCTCGGAAGACTGTATATCTGAGAGATCGTACGCCTACATGGGGTCCCTCGTTATATCATTTCTGATAGGGACTTCTTCTTTAAGTCTCGTTTTTGGTAGAGTTTTCAATGGGCGCTGGGTACACAGGTGCTTCTGATCACAGCATACCACCCTCAGGCCGATGGACAGTCAGAGGGTACGATACAGGTGCTAGAGGACATGCCGCGTGCATGCGTCCTAGACTTTAGGGGATCTTGGGAAAAGCATATAAACATAGTTGAGTTTTCCTATAACAATATTTTTGAGGAAACTATTGAGATGGCACCTTACGAGGCTTTATATGGTAGGTCATTCCGATCACTTTTGTACTGGTTAGAGGTAGGTGAGGCAACTTTACTAGCGCCACAGCTCGTGTAGGAGACACCTGAGCTGGTCCAGTTGATTCGGAAGTGGATGTCTACCATGCATTCTTGTAAGAAGTCTTATAATGATTGTCGCAGATGACCTTTGGAGTTTGTGGTTGTAACATCCTGGACCCGTCCAGCCACCCGAACAGTGCCGAACGGGTCGGGTGTCACTACATTAGGCGCACCTCCCCGAATGCCAAAGGCTGCCAACAAGCAGCGAGGGTCTGTTAGGTATAGTGGGGAGACTATACCCTCTCATAGGATCGTATTAAGGGTACTGGTCCTAGTATAGAAGTAATGATGCAGCGGAAAGAAAGACTCAGCAGACTCGAACAAGCCCCACAGAGCGGAAGCATATCCATTGTCAACAAACAGCAGAAGCAATAATTATAACAACAACAGCATAAATAAACACAACAAGAAGCTGATAACATATAACTACTACTGAATTGTAAAACATGCATCCAAAGCAGGTCAACATAGAAAAGGGTGCCAATGGCTAACCAAAAGTATCTACAACAAATAAGCATGCTGATACAGAAAAGTAAACACAAAAAGTAAACCCCGGATAGGCATGACCTCAAGGTCTATACCATCTCCACTAAAAAACTAACGTAACCCTGCTCCTGAAGCTGGAATCTTTCCTACACGCAAATCCATAAAGTCTGCACACGTCCCAAAGGGCCCGTGCAGGGTGTGGGACAAATCTCAGTAGGATACCACCCAACGGTGCGTACCAAATATATGAGTTTAAGCAGTCATGCATTTACCAGGAAAATAGTAATCAATACAATGAAAAAATAAATACAAACTCCACTGGTGCTCAATAGCCACCATGGAGTGTCACCTGCTTCGGCCAATGCCAGAATCTCTATCGTGTAACCCAACACCTTGTGCCACATGACACCTCATGTCTCACATAACGACGTCCGGAAGGCACGCCCCAAATAGTAACCCGACACCATGTGCCTCCTGACACCTCGTGTCTCAAGTACCAACGTCCTGAAGGCATGCCCATAAATAGTAACCCGGCACCATGTGCCTCCTGACACCTCGTGTCTCAAGTACCGACGTCCCGAAGGCACACCCACAAATAGTAACCCGGCACCATGTGCCTCCTAACACCTCGTGTCTCAAGTACCGACGTCCCGAAGGCATGACCACAAATAGTAACCCCGACACCATGTGCCTCCTGACACCTCGTGTCTCAAGTACCGACGTCTCGAAGGCGATCCCATTTCCTGAAGGCTCCTCACCTCCAACGTGGCATTCTAAGGCAAGCACCCCAAACCAAAAATACCTAATCACGGCTATGGGGGCCTCTACCCACACGAGTGTTCAAAACCACCTCATCACGGAGTATCTCTGTGTGCACACTAATCAAGTACCGGTGAGCGGTAATTACAAAAATATTCCTACTCCCCCAACACATCTGAGACCTCGTGTCCCTGCAACCATGTCTCTCAAGTCAGATGGCATCGCCACACAAGTATCATGGGCCATGCCCAACCTGACAGTCATACTGCCTCAAGCCGACGTCCATGACGCCCAATCCTATGGTCAAAACCTCCCAAAGTAACCCTGGAAAAGCACCATCATGTGATTAACACCACCCAATCGTCACCGGCCAAGCCCAAAACAACCGAAAGGGTCCAGCAGATGCAATTCAGAAATCGCATATATAACATATGTAAACAGAAAACATAACTAGGAAAAACCAACTAAACAGTCGAATTGCACTATACTGAGTGTCATCCAATACCAGCACAGAGGTCTTAAATTCCTCTAACAATTATTACAGGATTTAAAAAATTAAACTAATCAGTTTGTACCAATCATATTCCAATTAATACCATTTTGGTGTTCCTTGGCCAAAATGACCTGATGAGCCACGACCACTCACCCGGCCCCTGTCACGCAAACTGGTAACCAGGCATACCCAAAGTCATCCCAGAGGTCCCATAAACAATTCAGTATGAAAAATCAGATAAAATGGGTCCCGCTCAAAAAAATACCTGAAAACGTGCTGACGCCGCATCACCCAAACAACCACGAAAACACAAAATGATCTATACACCACCTACATGAGACTCGCATGATGCTACTCCTCCGGTAACACCCTCCAATTTGGTCTAAAACGCGGTAAATCTACAAAATATTCAAAACCACTCAAAGGACTATAACTCATTCTAGAAATAAAATCATCCAAAACGGCCAAAGTGGAATTGAGGCCTTACCGTGGGGGTTCCAACGCATCCAACCGGGATCGGATCAGAGTTCGGACGAAGAACCGGGAAGCAAATGAAGATCCTTCCGACATGGTTCGCTAAACCCGGCCAAAATATTGAGGTTATGCCTCAATACGAGGCTACTTCCCCTTTTAAGCAAAAAAAAAAAGAAAGTACATGGCGTGTACGTTGGTACTACACACTTTGTATGGTTCATTTAACTGTTCATAAGACGAAAGGTTCCACCGACTTACTTTCCAAGCCTGCAGACATGAGTACACTACGTGAACCTATGGGTACACGGCATGTACTTGTTTCCTCTTCCTTTCCTTGCCATCGGACTCACACACCATGTGTTTTCCTCATACACGGATAGACTACACGGCATGTCCAAGGAGAACACGGAGGGTACTCGGTTATACCTAGCCAACAGGCCTACACGCCATGTATGGCCTCACATGGTCGGGGGTATAAACGTCGTGTTCAAAACAACACACCGTGTAGTAAAAAACTCTACACGGTTACCCACACGACATGTACTTAGCGAGTACACAGCCGTCCACTCACCTACACATACACGACATATACTCAAAGTACATGGCATGTAGTCTGGAAATTTCCAGAAACTCTGCATTTTCTCCAGTTTCCTCAGAATCTAGTCAAAAATTAAAACATGGTAGGGATTTTGACCCGTTCTGAAAACTCGGGTTCTTACAAACTCTCCACCTTAACATAGCTCGTCCCCAAGATACCAAACAAAACCATGACATGGCACCGAACACACCCATCCCAGTTAAACAACCCGGACTACCCCGGTCTCAAAGGGTCCGACTAAATTCCTCAAGGGGCTCCCCACCTTAGGAATTGCCTTACTCGGTCCCAACCCAACAAAATGTAAAAAATCAATATTTACTAACCTCTTTTCCGGAAGCAAAATCCTCATGTGACGCATCGTCACCCCTGCACCTCATCGGTGCCCCTGCGTCGCTTCCGACACCCAAAGTATCCCGCACCGCATCGGTGTCCGCCTCCATGAGGTCCTGGTGCCTAGTACCTCAAGTAACTCGCATCCACGATTCCCCGATGCCCACGACACCTCAAGTAACCCGCATCCACGATGCCCTGATTCCCAAGACACTTCATGTAACCTGCATCTACAATGCCCCGATGCCACGCATCTCATACATATATATATATATATCACACACCCGAGATGGTGCCAAACCACTGACTAGAATCTAGTCAGTACACAAATATTATGTGCCCCTCGTGCACTCAAAACAGACATACCTCTACAGGTCATTCCAAAAAAGAATCATGGAGATCACGGTCACACTGTGGTGTACCCCTAACTGTCACCGGCTCGCTGGCCTGCTCAGTCTTTGGCAGCTCCATGGCGTGCACCTGCCCTGAAACACAGTTTCCTGATGCCTGACCTCGCTGCGATGCTGCTCCAGTCACAGGCCACTGACTCCTCAACTGGGCCCCACAGCCTCTGTCACGACCTCCGCCTACAGCGGAACCTCGACTACCCTCTTCAGGTACCAAACCTGAACCAACTCCAGATGCTACAGTCTATCCTGGTCCATCCCTGCCGGTCATTTGTGAAGGCTTCCTGCAAAACCTCTCCAGATGCATGTCCTGTCCACATGCCCGGCACTCCTTCGGAGGCCTATCTCACTACGCCCGAACATGTCCCAGCTATCCACATTGGATGAAAATCATCAAAGAACTCCCACGTTGTGGTCTAGCTGAATCCTAGGCCTAATTGCCCTGCTGGAACTCATCTCGTCCTCACTTCCTACTATCTGAACCGTCAGCTGAAGCTGTCATCCTGCCCAACCGAGATTTCTCTCTCTCGTTTCCCTCGACTATGGGTTCCTAATTCACCGCCTCGAAGAACGAACCCAGCCTGAAAATGTTCACATGCACCCGAATGGCGTGTCGTAAGCCATCCTCGAAGAACCTCACCCTAGCTGCGTCGTCGCTCACCATACCAGTTGAAAAATAGGACAACTCTGTGAAGGTAGCTACGTAGTCCATGACAGACATATCTCCCTGCTGAAGAATCAAGAAATCTCGAGCTCTCTCTTCCCTCAGTGTCTCTGGGTAGAAGTGCACAATGAACCCGCCCTCGAAGTCCTGCCATGACAGTCCCTCGTGTCTTTGAGCCTGAACCTATACTTCCCACCAACACTTCTCCATTCCTATTAGCATGTACGTTTCCAACTTGACCCTCCACCCTGGAGGCATCTCGAGCTGCTCGAATATCATCTGCATACTCTCTATCCAGTTCTCAGCCTCCTACAAACCACCCTCTCCCTGAAAAAGTGGCGACTGTTGTGACTGGAACTCCCGCGTCAGATATGCCATAGAAGGATCTGCACCCTGAACTCCACTGTAAATCCCCGGCAAGATGCATACCAGGCTCGCTCGGAGCTGCTCGTCGAGCCCCGGCCCGAACGATGCCAAACCCGGCTGTTGTCCAGCCTGCACTGGATCTTGATCCTAATCCTATCCCTGAGCCTGTACCTGTGGCTCATGCTCTTCCTGTACCGAATTCTGACCCTGATCATACGGCACTGTATTCTCCCCTTCATGATGCTCCATCGAGTCGTGAAGGAGTAACCCGCTGAATACCATAAATGGCCAGACAACCCGTACATATATATAACAATATATTCTATAAAGATAATGAAAGCAGTAAAAGGAAGTGCATAACAACTACCCTTACTCCCCCTCACTGCAACCCATGCCCCACAGCCCCCAGACCTCATGGCCTCATTACCCCCTCAACAGATCCAAGGATTGATAGTACCTCAGGCCATGCCCGTCCCGACAACTCACGTTGCCTCACACCGACGATTGAGTCGCCCAATCCTGATAGTTACACTGCCTCAGTCATAGTACCTTCCTACTCTCATAAGAGTCTGACCCAAAACCCTGCCACATTCAATTCTACAAAATAAATCATTGCATACACATTACAACAACTACCCATTCTATCATGAATTTCACCATTTTAGATTTCAAAGCATATAAAGCATGACAATTCATTTATTTTATTCAAAAGGTATTCTCACCTCACAAAGAATACGTGCAATTATGAAATTGAAATACCCTAAAAATGTGCCTATCAAAAGACAAGAAACAAGCCTTGCCATACCAGGCCAAGGTCCAATTCTCCCTTACCACACCGTGTCAAGGGTCACAAATCACAATCAAGAACATCACACACCAAATGAGCCACCAAGGTGGAAATCCTATAAACTGTAATCTGAGCAAAAGAAAATAGCAATTCCCACCCACAACAACTAGGTCCATCCCTCTTACCTGGGGTTACAGGCACCCAAGCACAAGCTAGAAACCCAGTCCCTGTAACAAACAATCTCCAGTCTACCGTATCCCAAATAGTAAAACCAGTAGAAATAAAAAGAGATGTCTCAATCTCATTAGTATCCAGAAAAACACTACTACTAAATCCTTGTCAAGAACTCCTCTGATACCACATTGTAATGTCCTGGACCCGGCCAGCCACCCAAACAGTGCCTAACAGGCCGGGCGTCACTACCTTAGGCGCACCTCCCCGAACGCCAAAGGCTGCCGACTAGAAGCGAGGGTCTGTTAGGTATAATGGGGAGGCTATACTATCTCGGAGGATCATAGTAAGGGTACTGGTCTGAGTATAACAGTAAAGATGCAGCGGAAAGAAAGACTCAGCAGACTTGAACAAGACCCGTAGAGCGGAAGCATATCCAATATCAACAAATAGCGGAAGCAATAATTATAAAAACAACAGCGGATATAAACAGAACAACATGCTGATAACATATAACTTCTACTGAACAGTAAAACAAGCATCCAAAACAGGTCAATATACAAAAGGGTGCCAATGGCTAACCAAGAGTAGCTACAAAAAGTAAGCCTGATGATATAGAAAAGTAAACACAAGTAAACCCCAGCTGGGCATGACCTCAAGGTCTGTACCATCTACACGCAACATCTAACGTAACCCAGCTCCTGAAGCTGGCCTCTTTCCTACATGTAAATCCATAAAGTCAGCACGCGTCCCAAGGGGCCCGTGCAGGGTGTGAGACAAATCTCAGTAGGATACCACCCAACAGAACGTACCAAATATATGTGTTTAAGAAGTCATTCATTTACCAGGAAAACAGTAATCAGTACAATGACAAAATATATACAAACTCCACTAGTACTCAACAGCCACCATGGAGTGTCACATTCTTCGACCAATACCGGAATCTATGTCGTGTAATCCAGCACCGTGTGCCACCTGACACCTCGTGTCTCATGTACCAACGTCCCGAAGGCACGCCCCAAATAGTAACCCGGAACCAAGTGCCTCCTGACACCTCGTGTCTCAAGTACCGACGTCCCAAAGGCATGACCAAAAATAGTAACCCAGCACCATGTGCCTCCTCACACCTTGTGTCTGAAGTACCGATGTCCCGAAGGCACACACACAAATAGTAACCCGGCACCATGTGCCTCCTGATACCTCGTGTCTCATTTACCGACGTCCCGAAGGCACACCCATTTCTTGAAGGCTCATCACCTCCCACGTGGCTTTCTACGGCAAGCACCCCCAACCAAAAATACCTAACCGTAGCTACGGGGGCCTCTACCCACACGAGTGGTCAAAACCTCCTAATCACAGAGTATCTCTGTGTGCACACTACTCAAGTCTCGGTGAGTGGTAATCACCAAAATAGTCATAAGCCACCAACACATCTGACACCTCGTGTCCCTGTGACCATGTCTCTCAAGTCTGATGTCATCGCCACCCAAGTATCTCGGACCATGCCCAACCTAACAGTCATACTGCCTCAAGCCGACATCCATGACACCCAATCTCGTGGTCAAAACCACCCAATGTAACCTTGGAAAAGCCCCAACCTGTGATCATCATCACCCAACCATAACCGGCCAAGACCAACACAAGCCAAAGGGTCCAGCAGATGCAATTCAGCAATCACATATATAACATATGTAAACAGAAAACATAACCAGGAAAAACCAACTAAACAGTCGAATTGCACTATATCGGGTGTCGTCCCATACCAACACAGTGGACTTAAATGCCTCTAACAATTATAACAGGCTTTAACAAATTAAAATAAATATTTTATACCAATCATATTCTAATTAAAACCATTTTGGCGTTCCCTGGCCAAAATGCCCCGATGAGCCATAGCCACTCACATGGCCCTGCTCATGCAAACTGGTAACTAGGCATACCCAAAGGCATCCCAGAGGTCCCATAAAAAATTCAGTATAAAAAAGAAGATAAAACGGGTCCCGCTCAAAAAAATACCTGAAAACGCGCCAATGCCGCGTCACCCAAACAACCAGAAAAACAAAAAATGAGGTATGCACCACTTACCTGAGACTCGCACGATGCTACTCCTCCAATAACACCCTCCAATTCAGTCTAAAACGCGGTAAATCTACAAAAGATTCAAAACTGCTCAATGGTCTATAACACGTTCTAGAAAAAATATCAGACAAAACGGACAAATAGGAATCTAGGCCTTACCGAGGGGGTTCTAACGCATCCAACCGGGATCGGATCAGAGTTCGGATGAAGAACCGGGAAGCAAATGAAGATCCGGCCGACTTGGTTCGCCAAACCCTGCCAAAATATTGAGGTTCTGCCTCAATACGAGGCTACTGCTCGTTTTAAGAAAAAAAAGAAAGTACACGGCGTGTACATTGGGACTACACGCTGTGTATGGTTCATTTAATTGTACATAAGATGGAATGGTTCCACTGACTTACTTTCCGAGCCCGCCGACATGAGTACACGACGTGTAACTACGGGTACACGGTGTGTACTTGGTTCCTCTTCCTTTCCTCGCTGTCGAACTCACACGCCATGTGTTTTCCTCATACATGGATAGACTACACAGCGTTTCCAAGGGGAACACGGCGTGTCCTTGGTTCTACCCGGCCAACAGGCCTATATTCCATGTATGGCCTCACACGGTCGGGGGTATACATGACGTGTTCAAAACTACACATCGTGTATTAAGAAAACTCTACATGATCACCCGCATGGCATGTACTCGGCGAGTACACGGCCAGCCACTCGCCTACACATACACGGCGTGTACTCAAAGTACACAAGCGTGTAGTCTAGAAATTTCTTGAAACTCTGCATTTTCTCCAATTTCCTCAGAAACCAGTAAAAAATTCAAACAGGGTTAGGATTTTGACCCGTTCTGAAAACTTGGGTTTCACTGTGTTCGGGGATCATGTTTTTCTACATGTTTCGCCGAGGCTGGGACACAAGCGGATCAGGAGACATGGTATGCTTTCACCGAGGTATGTGGGGCCATTCGAGATTCTGGAGAGAGTCGGGCTGGATTCCTATCGGTTGAAATTACTATAGCGATATCGAGCCTTGCACAACGTCTTCCACGTGTATCAATTGCGTTGTTATCATTCAGACCCATATCACATCTTTCAGCCTGAGGAGGTTGAGCTGGAAGTCGATGTGTACTTTTAGGATCATCCGATTCGTATCGTTGACAGGAGCACGAATGTTCTTCGAGGCTGGTAAGTTCCTCTTGTACAAGTGCTATGGCAGCATGGCCGAGTGTAGGATGAGACCTGGGAGTGGGAGGCCAATGTACGTGCTCAGTGTCCAGAGCTATTATGAGATTTATCTTCGCCACCCTTGGAATGGAAATTTGGGGATGAATTGCTATAAGGGAGAAGTTTCTAAGAACCTGGCTCTTATTTTTGAGGTATAGGTTTCTTCATTTTCCTTTTCCTTAAGTGATTTTGAGAAAATATAGAAAATAGGGAAAATCCTAAATTTTGGAACTACACGCCGTGTACTTTTGGCATTGTGGGATGGTTACACGGGGCGTTTATCCATTTCGGCGACGAGGGGTGTTGGAACCGACAACCCATAGTGTAGTGGTACCTTACACGTCGTAGTCGGTCGGCATGCTTAAACAGTAAGGCAGTGGATTCGTCACCAGCTAGGTGGTTGTACGCGCTGTGTACTCAAGAGTACATGACGTGTACTCATGTCAACGGATGAACAGTGTGGCGGTGCCGCCAAAGGAATAGTTTAATGAAAGAAGTACACGCCGTGTATATTGTTTTTTCGGCTTAAAACAGGCAGTAGCCTCCTCATTTGTCATAGGAGACACTTGAGTCGATTTGGAGCCAAAGGAGGATTTTGGACTTTTGAAGATCCATAGGGTGTTCTTATGGAATCGGTTTCCGCCTCAGACGATCCTGTTGGAACCGCACTGGTAAGGGCTTCCACCTCCTTGGCTGGTTCATACCAATTCTTCTACTAAAAAGACGTATTTATGTTTGTTTGGATTTTGTTCTTCATCAGATCTATGCCGTTTATGGGCATTTATTGAGTCATCATTCGGGTATAACGTTTGTTGCAGTATAAGGTTGTTGGCTTGGTGTAAATTTCTAACTGTCGTGTGTTTTTGTGCATTTTCGTGCCACGAACCCATGTTGAGGTGTCGTGTGGCGGAGGCAGTTTCTATATGTAATGCCTAGAACTGCATAGGTGATTAAATTTTGATAATAAAATGCTGGTTGGGATCGTTTCTTGGATCCGAAACCACCCCAGGGTTGTGTTTCACTGTTTAACCATTTGGCCAGGATACCCGAGGGTATGCCTTTAATTTAGTGATTGTAGAATTTCCTTGTTTGGAATTTCGTGTTTACCGCATTTTGATCTGTTGGGCATGGACCAATTACCAGTTTAGCCTGATGGCGTTGTTGTGATTAGCCTGTGGGCACTGTACTATTTAGCCTATGGGTAGTAGTTATTTCGGCCCGAGGGAAACTTCTTCCGTGCCTGTGGGAAGATGATTCTATGCTTGTGGGTGACACTACCTACGCCTGAGGGAAAACATTGTTATTCCCGATGGCAGATTATTGTGTTGGATACTCGTTACCCGAGGGTAAGAGTTTACGTGTCTGAGGACACTAATTGTTTACTTAGAAATTAACTGTGGTGAGTTCTTATATTAAATGGATTAAATGAATATAATAAATTGAAAAATAACTAGTAGTTGTTACTTTTGAGTACTGCTTACTTTATTGCGTTTTACCACTACACACTATTGTTGCATGTTCGCACGCAGTTGGGAACGGGCCTTTGGTGGGTGCCTACTGAGATATATTTCTCACTCCCTATATGGGTCACGCTTTTCGGCCCAAAGAAATTACGGTTTTGTAGGTATAGATAGGGGTAAGAGTTCCTATATAGGTACTTGACTATTGAAGAGGAGTAGGAGGGCATGGGACCGAGCCAAGGCTCGTGATGCTGCTGCCAGCTGTTTTGCTTTGTTTTGCTGTACTCTGTAATTATTGTACTATATAGATGTATAACATGTTCTGGCTGTTTTCATAGAACTTGAAACATGTAGCATCATCATTTATCTACTATTGGTTATATCCACTATTGTAGTTTATTTTAGTTGTGTATGGTTTACTACTTCTGTTGTTTTTGTATGTTTTATTTAAATTTCACTGCGCTAAACTTTGACAAATGAGGGCATAGTTTCCCCAGTATCAGACCTGGGCCCTCGCTGCTAGTCAGCAGCCTCTGGCATTTGGTGAAATGCGCTTGAGGTCAGGTGGCGAACCGGGCTCGGGGCACACGTTGCGTGGCACCCAGGTCCGGGACATTACAACCGAACTCTAACCAGGAGAGCCTCTGTAACCATACTTCTACCCGGAGAGACTCTGTACACGCACTCCAACCTAGAGAGCCTCTGTAACTGGACTCCAACCTGGAGAGCCTCTGTAACGGGACTCCAACCTGGAGAGACTCTGTAACTGGACTCCAACGCGGAGGAACTTCTGTAACCGGACCCCAACTCGGAGGTCATATTTTTACTTGTCCCCACCCTGGAACATACTAGTCCAACACATTCACATTATGAAGAGGTTGAAATGTAACATAAATATTCGTATTAAAACTATCATATGAAATGTCAATACATTAACCATAAACCATGAATGGAATAAAAATATCTCATCCACAGTCAAACATATCACAAAACCTTAAATATAATACGAATGATTTGTATCTTAAAAAATAAAATTCAATCAAATGTCAAATTTATTAATGTATGGAGACATCGATGAAATCAAAGCTATTTGAGAGAAATATCTCTTTATATTTTGAAATCAGTTAAGAGTCACATAGTTATAAATAAAAAATTTATTTTTAAAATATTCTTATAAGATTGTAAGGGAAGCTTCAATGATGTTATAACGCCAAAAATTAGACTCACAAGCCGTATATGTTAAAAAGACATTCTTACTTTAATTTTGTCGAAAAGGATATAAAGTACCTTGTTTGGAAAGGGATTGAATGATTTATTTCAATAACAAATAAGGTCAAATAATGGTATAAATGAATTTAACACATTGTCTAGTAAATAGTAAAAATGTTTTGAAATACATTTTAAAAAACATGGATGTGGATGATAAAGAGGTCTTAGTAGATAATTATGTATAACCAACCTCCGATAATGAAGATATTGTAGAATAAACCCTTACCTTGTACTTTTATTTTGGTCAACTGTACATTTAACTGTCTGTATAATAACAATAGTATGTTATTAAATTATAAAAAAACCATAATCATTTTTATTATATCATACATGACTATTTTATGAAATTATTACACACATTTATTAATTATTTCCATGTTAAATTTACATTTCGGGTAATAATCGCTTTCTTTTTCATACGTATTTTAATTTTTTATTATTGATCATATCATTTAGATCATGATTTAAATTCCTCAAGGATATAAAAATGATATATATATATATATTATATTTTTATAATATAAATATGTATAATAGATAGATATATGAAATAGAAAACACAATTTATGGAGATGATAGGCCATATGTACGCATAAACGTTGTTTCTATTTTCATATCATATTGAATGGAAGTAAGTGAATGAGATGAATGTATATATATATATATATATCCAGTAGAATTATTATGTCATATGTTACATACTTATTAATAATGTATATTTTTATAATCATCGTTGAATGGTGAACATGGAAATGAATCTCATCACGTCGTGGAGACGGTAATCCGTACGTACGCATATATGGTGAATTTATGATTTATAGGATAAAGAGAATAATTAATATGGTTGTAGAAAATTTATAATAACATCACAGTATGTAGAAGGTACTGGTGTTATTACTTTTTTATGGAAACAACAAATAAAGAAGAAGTGGAAGACGAAAAGAACATGAAAGAGTGTGGTGAAATTATTACCTCCTCTTCGGGTGTTTCCTTTTGAGTTGATCAAAAGAGCTCCATAGGTTGAATTTATGGCCAAATTATGGCCTATAGGTTGAATTTAGGAAATTTGGGAGGTTATTTGGGCAGGGGTTGGCCGAGAGAAATGGCTTTGGTGGTTTGAATTTGAGAGAAGGTGAAGTTACCTTTTAAAAGAGGGGTGAGGGGCTTCTTAAGAAAAACCGAATATATAATTTTATTATAATAACATTTTCGGATTCTAATGGAATATATTTGATTTATTTCTAAGATAAGGATGGTTTGGGTCAAAACATCTCAACCAAAAGGTTTTAGACAAGTTTAGGATACCATTTTAAGCTTATCTTTTAGATTTAACTCTTAGTTAAATAGTTTATCTTTTACTATGCCTTGTTGTATTCTTACACTATATGGTTAATAAACTTATTCTAAACATCCAAAAGAACCTCAAGTGGTTCATTAATGACTTATATAATATATTTTAAACATTTCAGCCGAACCTTATATTTTTAGGAATATTATATCAACTAATAATATATTATTTGTTTTAAAAATTAATTTATTTCAATTTTGGCACTATTTATTATTTTTGTTTTTGCAAAAGTCATAAGAACATTATAAATTCGAAAAAATTTATATAATCAGAACTGAAATGTCATATTAACCTATAAAGTTATTGCAATTCCTCATAAGTCTCAAATTACATTTATTTGGACCTTTTCAATATCAATTATTTAATTATCTCATTAAGAATGTAATTACTGCATCATCATTGTTTCATAAAAAACATTAATTATAAAATGCCTAAAAATTATAAATAAAATAGAATAATTTAGTAATTATTTTTATCATTCTAATTAATATTTCTGGTCTAATTTATCTTATGTATAGCCCAATATTAAATATGGTTTAGTTATGAAAACATGAATTTAACACTTTTAACTCTTCTTTAAATTAAATAATTATAAATGACCTAATCTTATACAAGTGGACCTGAAGGATCACATTTTACTTCTAAGGTTTTTTTTGGTAGAATTACTCATATCCAATCTAATTAGGACATGTGTTGGGATAATTATAATATCATTTTTACCTTTAAATACCCAATTTATTTTTAACCAAGGTAAATAAAAGTCAAAAGTTACTATTAACCAAAAATTATTTTCAACTTATTGAACCACATTTTACTAACTTATGTTCACCATGTCTCTAATATTTTTTTAATTCAACTCACAGAATCGGTAATATTATGCTTTATGCAAATTTTTAAATTCGCCGAGTAGGTTGGTAAAAGGCGGTAAAAAGTTCAATAAAATTTTATATATCAAAACTTATTATAAAATGACTCCAATTAATAAAATTGTACCTATAAAGGTATTATGTATCTATTTTTACCTAAAATAAATTTAAATAAAATAATTAATTTTTTAAATAAAAACTCTGTTTTAAACAACAACACAGTGTTGTTTACTGTTCATCAAATATGGGAAGTTTTCAGAAAAATATAAAAAATTCACCCTAATATAATTTTGATATTATGATTTCAAAAATGAATTCTATATTACTAATTAAAAAACATTGATGTTTTGATAATTAATTTAAAGTTAATTCCCGTTTTCAAAACCAAAAAGCATATTTTTAAGAAATAATAACTGTCAAAATATTGATACTTTTTATGTCCAATTTCAAAGGGAAATAACTTCCAATGAACAAAATTGGAATAAATTTTAAAAATATAATCTAATTATACGTCTAAACCATTAAAATGTATTATTGAACAATATAAATTATTTTGATTGAAAAAGCTGTTTTCATTTAAAATATAGTATTTTTCACTATTCACCCAAACACACAAACACACACATATATTTCCAGTAGCATTATTATGTTATATATTTCATACTTATTAATAATAAATATTTTTATAATCATCATTTAATGGTGAACTTGGAAATTAATCTCATCACGTCATGGAGACGGTAATCGGTACGTACACATGTATGGTGACTCTGTCACTTATAAGATTGAGAGAATAACGAATATGGTTGTACCATATTTTTAATAACATCACAAAATTTTTTTAAGGTACTGGAGTTATTACTATAGTATGGAAACAACAAAGAAAGAAGAACTGTAAGAAGAAATGAACTTGAAAGAGGGTGATGAAATTATTACCTCTTCTTCGAGTGTTTTCTTTTTGAGTTGATCAAAAGTGATCATTTGGTTGGCTTTCTGACCAAAGTAAGGCCTCTAGGATGATGTGAGGGAAGTTGGGAGGATATTTGGTAAGGAGGTTTCCGAGGGAAATGTCTTTGGTAGTGTGAATTTGAAATAATGGGAAGTGCCCTTTTATAAGAGGGGTGAGGGGAATCTAAAGAAAAACATAAAATAATATTATTTTATAAAATCATTTTCGGTTTATAATGGATTAAAAATGATTTATTTTTATGCTAAGGTAGGGATGGGACTAAATCCTCTCAACCAAGAGGTTTTAGACAATTTTAGGTTACCATTTTAACCTTTTCTTTTAGATTTAACTCTTAGTTAAATAGTTTTACTTTTATAGTGTCTTGTTGTATTCTTACACTATATAGTTAATAAACATACTCTAAACATCCAAAAGATCATCAAGTGGTTCATTGAGAACATATATAATATTTTTTAAACATTTTGGCCTGAACATATATTTTTATGAATATTATATCGACCAATAATGTATTCTTTGTTTTAAAAATTAATTTTTGTCAATTTTGACATTATTTAATATTTTGTTTTTGTGAAAGTAATAAAAACCTTATCACATTGAAAACAATTAATCTAATCTACCCAAACATACCACAGTAACCTATATAATTAGTTTAATTAATCAAAAGTATTAAATTTAATAGATTTTGAAATTTATAATATCATTTATTTTAATATCTCATTACAAAGGTTATTACTGCATCATCATTGTTTTATAAGTATCATTAATTATTTAATCTCTAAAACATATAAACAAATTTACATTATGTAGGAAATATATTTATATTTCTAATTAATATTTATATTTGAATTTATCTTATGTATAACACTATATTAAAAATGTTTTAGTAATGAAAACATTAATTTAACACTTTTAACTCTTATTTAAATTATATAATAATACCTGACCTAATCTAATCCATGTGGAACTAAGGAATCCCATTTTATTTCTAAGGTTGTTTTTGGTCGAATTAAACTTATCCAATCGAATTAGGACATGTGTTAGGAAAATTAAAATAACATTTTACCCTTAATTACCCTATTTACTTTTAACCATGGTAAATAAAAGTCAAAAGTTACTATTGACCAAAAACTATTTTCAACCTCTTGAACGAAATTTTACTTACTAATGTTAACCATTTCTCTCTGATTTTTTAAATTCAACTCTCAAAAGTGGTAAAATTATGTTTTATGCAAATTTTCAAATGCTCCTAGAAGGTGGGTAAAAGACGATATAAAGTTCAATAAAATTACATATATGTAAAATTCTTATAAAATGACTCCAATGAATTAAATATAACCTATAAAGGTATTATGTATATATTTTGACCTAAAATAAATTTAAATCAAATATTTATTTATTTAAATAAAATGTCGGTTTTAATCAATAACACAGTGTTTTCAGTATTCATAAAAAATGGAATGTTTGTAGAAAATTATCAAAAATTCACCATAAGCTAGTTTTTATATTCTTATTTCGAAAATGAATTCTATTTTACCAATTTAAAACCATATATGTTGCTTTATTTAATTTAAAATTAATTCCCATTTTCAAAACCAAAAAGTGTATTTTTAAGAAATAGTAATTGTCAAAAGATTGACACTTGTTTATGTCCAATTTCAAAGAGAAATTACATACAATGGCCAAAATTGGATTAAATAGTAAAAATATAATCTTATTAAACTCACAAACCATTAAAATGTCTTATTAAACACTATAAATTATTTTTATTAAATTTTTTTTTTAGTTAAAATATAGTATTTTTCACTATTCACCTAAATATAAAAGTTATCTGAAAAGCACCAAAATATTATTTAAACATAATTTTTATTTCCCAATTATAATGAAGAATTTTATTTTGTCAAATTGAATATATAAAAGTTCCAAAAATTTGATTTAAAAAGGGTTCACCATTAAAAGGTGTTAAAATTGCAATTTTTTTAAAAATACTTCTTTTATCTTATAAAAATGATTTTGTTCTTACATTATGTATAAGTAACTCATAATATTGACTCTAAAATTATAAGGAATATATAAAGTTCAATATTTAGTTAATACTATTCATAACCTCTTTTGAAAGACTAGTTTCGTATTTAATGGTGCTCTTGAGCTCAGTGTTGTGTGTAGTGAGTCTTATTGAATTACATTGAAGAAATAACTTACTATGAAATCATGTGGTGTTACATTTTCCACTCCTTCAATAAATTTCATCCTCGCAATTTTATTTGTTCTTCGAAAATAAAAGGATGAAAATAGAAAATACCTTTGTGGAAAACCCACATCAGAATTTGGGTTAATAAAATTTAGTCTTAATAAGAGGGAAAGGAAAACGAAAGGGTCAGCACCAAATTATTATCACAATTAGGAGAAAATTGGGGGAAATTAGAAACACTTAATTTAAGGAAAATGTAAATATTTATAGGGATTTATTGATGTCATCAACCACAAGAAAGTGTAAAATTGAGGGCCTCAAATCCATCAATCTATGATGATTTAAAATACCATCTGTTCAAAAAATCTTATGGTATTTGGATAAAACATTTTTGGATTCAATATCCCTTCCCTAATGTTTAAGAATTAATTTATCAATAGAACAATGGGAGAAAAATATATATTTGAAAAGTATAGTTACATCCATCAACTAATTCCTACCACAAACTCATCTTTCACTCCAAATGATTTTAAAAAATTATTCTATTTATCCTAATTGTATAGGCTTCCAAAAATAACGAATTTATAATTCACCTATCACACGTTTTAAAAAAACAAACTACAATATAGAATCTAGGACATCACGTAGGCCATTGGTAGATGATGCACCCTTGTTGCCCTTCAGTTTTGGGTTCAAGTATAAAAACCCAAAGCTTGAAGTACATGGACATTTCATTACTTTTGTGGAATACATAGTACATAACAAAAACAGACACACAAGGACCGTAATAGTTTAGTGTCTTTGGAATCCTGGAACGTAATCTTCTAATCGTGGTGAATGATCTTGAACATCTACCATAAATATCATTCCCTTTTTTTACCTAAAACCTCTCTTTATATCCTGGGGAAAAGAAAACATAAAAGGGGTGAGCTCAAATGCTTAGTAAGGGTAAGAATAGAGAACATAAAACAATCCATAAACATTTGAATGAAAAAACTTGACCGTGAAATTTAGAAATCAAAATCTTTAGAAAAGACATAAATCGTGGAAGTACGTAAGGTATATATCACAACGGAACATAAATCATGATAAAATATAATGGGAATAAAACATGTAATTGTGGAAACCATTCATCACATGTCATGATTTCCATAGTAGCTAAGGCATTGCTGCCAAGACCATCTTAGTGAAAAAAGTCCCTTTCTGAATCGAGTTCACTCCTCTTTCCAGTCCTGTAACACTGAACTAGATTAACTTGTCGTTCCAGCCATGTCTATCTCATGAGATATAAATATTTACCCAATGCATTGGAGGGATATATAGGTTCCACCGATCTCATATTGAAATCATTCTTTCGTTTGCAACAATATAAACATAAATCATTCATCATAACCCAAGAATAAAATGGGTTTCATAAACATCATTCCATCATAACGTATTCCATAAAAAAAAAATTGGATATCATTTAATCATTACAAAAGTGAAACCATGTAAATCATAGAGAAATGATACTTGGAACATACACATGTGAAATAATGTCATCTTAGATGAAAATGGTTTTGATAAAACACTTGAAATGAATTTTTGAGGAAAATATCCTTTTTTTCTTCAAAATGATTTTCTTTTCACAAAATGTCATGAAATTTTAATAGAAAAGGATTTGGTTGAAAATATTCATGAAATATTTTGGACGAATCTTCAGGAAAATAAGTCTTTATAAAACCGTAAAAATACTTTCATGCCGTATACGTTAAAAAAATTCTTCTCGTACTTTTGTCAGAAAAGTCAAAAGTACCTTGTAGGGAAAATAAAAGAAATATTCCTTCCATACCATGGGGTAAAAGTAAAAATGGGTAAAAAGGACTTTAAACATACATGAATACAGTTTTACAAAACATGGACATATATGATAACAATAACCCTAGTAAATACTTACGAATAAACAATCTCGGATAAAAATGAGATTTGCACAATTATCCCTTACCTTAGGTCTGATATGCTTCGTACGTATCTGAACCTCCTTTATAATGATTTAAATAATGTCATTGAATTATTACAAAATCATATGCATTGTTATTATATCATATATGTTTCACTTATGAGTTTATATTACCTATTCTTGTGTAAATTCCATGTTAAAGCAGCGTTTTGCGTAAAATCATTTCATTTATAGTATGTGTTTCGACTTGTTGTTCTTGATATTATTACTTATATCCTGATTTACATAATTCCAGAATGTAAAACATGATTTATATATAATATATATTAATCATATACATATATATATTATATATCGATAAAAGGAATGAAATACACCATTCATGGAGACAGTAGGTCGTACGTACGCATGGACAATGTTTTTGTTTCCTAATTGAATTGAATGAAACTAAATATATGAATTACATATATTCATAAATAAATAAAGTATCATTATTATTTCATATATTTCATTATTATTCATTATATAAACTTTATTATCGTTCATGTATGGTTAACATGGAAGATGAATCTCATCGCGTCGTGGAGACGGTTGTCCGTACGTAAGCACGAGCGATGATAACATTCCCATAATTATTGAATAGAATTGGAGTGGATGGTATAATATATAAAAATCAGTATGATGTTATAATAACCATATATAGTCCTTCTTTACACCATTATACCCATCCATGTAAGGTGTTGATGGAAAAACAGATTTCACCGTGGCGTGGAGATGGTATTCCGTACGTACGCACACGTGGTGATTTCGTTTCCCGTAGGATGGATAGATGGTGAAATAGAGTTGTTTCATAATTATAATAACATATCATTATATGAGATAAACTGATTTTATTACTTCATAATGAAACAACTAAAGAAGATGAAGTGGAAGAAGAAATAAATTTGAAAGAATTGGTAACGGACATTACCTCTTCTTTGAAGAGCCTCTTTGAGACCTCCTCTTAGGGAACTAAAATTTGTCTTTAAAGAAGACCATAACCTCTAGGATGTTTCTATGGAAGTGGGGAAGATAATTTGACAGGGTTTGTCTGTGCCTGAAGGCTAAATGTGGTGTGAGGAAGAGAGAGAGGAGGTGCCCTTTTATAAGGGAGGAGAGGGGCACCTTTGGAAAAACAAAAAATATTATTTTATTATAAAGTAATATTCAGTTTTTAATAGCTCCAAATTGATTAATTTAGAAGATAATGTGGGGATGGGTCTAAATACTCTCATCCAATAGAAGTTTGACATTTTAGGTTCCTATTTTAACCTTATCATTTAGATTTATCCTTAAGTTAAATAATTTTTCTTCTACCGTGTCTTCTTGTTTTCTTACACTATAAAGTTTATAAACATACTATAACAAGACAAACGAACCCCAAGTTGTTTATTATTAATATATATAACATTATCTAAGTAATTTTGCCGAACCTTATATTTTTATGAATAAAATAACCATTAATAATATAAAATTTGTTTTAAAAACTATTTTATTTATATTTTGACACTATTTAGTAATTAATTTTTATGAAAATTATAACAGAATGATTAGTTCGAAACAAGTTAACTAAATCAATACTAACATGTCATATTAACCAAGAAAATTAGTTTAATTCTTAAAAAGTCTCAAATTACATTTATTTGGGTATTTATAACATTAATTATGTCAATATTTCATTAATAAGATGATTACTACATCATTTTTGTGTCATAAATAAATTAAATTATTTAATGTCTAAAATTATAAATAAAATAAATTATGTAGGAAATAATTTTAGCTTTCTAATGAATATTTATTGTCCAATTTATCTAATGTATAACTCTATATTAAAAATGATTTACTTATTAAACATTGATTTTAACTATTTTAACCCTTCTTTAAATAAATTAATATTAAAAGTCCTAATCTAATCCAAGTGGGCCTAAATGGTCATATATTATTCATGATGTTGTTTTTGGTAGAATTACTCTTATACAGTAGAATTAGAACATGTTTTAGGGTAATAATATTATCATTTTACCCTTAATTATCCTATTATCTTTTAACCGTGGTAAATAAAAGTAAAAATTAACTATTCACCAAATATTATTTTCATCTCATTGAACCTAATTTTAGTCCTTGATATTAACCGTGTCTCTCGTATTTTGGAAATTAAATTCACCGAAGTGGTAAAATTTAATTTAAATTAAAAAAGTCATTTTTTTAACTACCACTAAGTTGTTTCACTATTCATCGAAAATTGATGTTTTTCAGAAAAATACCAAAAATTCAGCCTAAGCATTATTTGATATTCCGAATTTAAAATTGTTGTCTATTTTTCCAAATTCAAAACATAGAAGTGGAATTAATTAATTTTAAAATTAATTCCCGTTATCAAAACAAATAGCGTGTTTTTAAGAAACAATAACTATCAAAAGATTGATACTTGTTTATATCCAATTTCAAACTGAAATTTATAACAATGACCAAAATTGGATTAAATGGTAAAAATATATTCTAATTACACTTTAAAACCAATTAAAAATATAGTCCAACCATATAAATTATTGCGATGAAAAAAGTTGTTTTTAATTAAAATATAGCGTGTTTTTACTATTCATTAAAATATGAAAGTTATCAGAATAATATGAAATATTTATCCATAGTAAATTTTAATATCCTGATTCCAAAGAACAATTTTATTTTGTCAAATTGAACTTATAGACATGTCAAAAACAAGATTTATGGTTGTTGCGCCATCTAATGGTGGAAAAACTACATTTTTTTAAAAATACATATTTTACTCGAAAAAATTGATTTTGTTCGCATACCATGTTCTAGAAAATGTGTAAGATGAATAATAATGTTATAAAATTCAAACTGTATTTGATACTATTCATAATGTGTAGTTCATATAACATATCGTTGTTTAGCAAAACTCAGTATTGCGTACAACACACGCTATCGTGGAAGGTCGCAATTACCAGTAATGCATGCCAAGTTAGAGATGCGTGTTGTGCAAGCTCCTATTGGTGTAGCATACAACACAAGACATTAATGAAATTAAAAAGAATATTTTTCATAAAATCTCATGGTGTTACATTATACCCCCTTAAAATGAATTTTCCCTCGAAATTCGTCGGGGTAATAAATGGTTTACTACTTGAATGTTTCTTTAATAGAAACCCATATCGTAAAAAGGAATACCAAAACATGGCTTTAAAACTAAAGTATGAAACGCAACAGTTACCAAAATTAACTAATCCCTGGGTTTCCACATAGGATAACATAGGTGAAAATATGGATATGGAAGAGAAATCTAACCGTCATGTTCTGATGGAGAGTGGTAGAGAACATGGCTAGGAAAAATCCCACAATCACAAAGCAATAATTTTGTGATGATCTAGGGTACCATCTGATTCATCGAATATAAGGGCACTAGGACAAAAGTTTTGGTTTTCAAGATCATTTCCCTCAATTTGAATAATTTGAATTAAAATAAATATTTACTTTATTTTGGTACAATCGCACTGTTGTTTGTGCTTTAAACAATTTCCACTTCATCTCTTAAAGAAATGATGTTGAATTTGTTATCCGTGAAGTGTTAACAGATCATCTGATAGAATGATGGTTCATTCCATCTGTTTCAAACAAAAGGTTAGCAAAAGTTATCAAATATACATAAGTATATCTATGGTGAGGTTAATCTTATATGATTCAAAAAATGATCTTATACTTCACATATCATTCTTCTTAATAAAATAAAACTTGATTCTACTAACCAGGGACTTCCTGTAGGCCAGTGGTATGCGATAAAGGCCGGTCGCACTTCGGTTTGATTCCCACAGCCTCATCCGACGTGATGGGTTGTTGCCCGTCCTACAGGTTGTCCTTTTTCTAAAACTACATTACTATAACAACCCATCAATAATATCGAAAAAAACTTCTATCTTTAAGAAATACTAACTTATGTCCAACATAATCCATCCAATCTTTAGTCTTATCCATAATACTATAGTCCACTCTCATATTATAGTGAAAACGATTATGAGAGATTTCATATTGCAAGAATGTTAATACCATCGTTGATCCCCATATATCATAAGATATGTCTTGTTGGTCACATTCCAAACATTCGAAGGCCGTAATCATGTACTCTCTTGAAAAATGAATACCCATTGAATTTTAGTGAAAACATGAGTGTTGTCAAAAGTTAACTCTTTCCACATACCAAAACCCCAAAATTCTATAGACTCAAACCATGATATAACTATCTCCTTATATCAGTCATGAGCTCATGAATACTGTCAAACCTTTCATTTTCTCCTAATCCCTTCATTATGCACATATCATCTTTTTTCCAAAAATATCTCAATCACTTTACATGGTTATAGGTACCATAAAATTATTGAAAACCACAATAGACTAATACAAAAATATTCTGATACACCATAAAAGTACATCAACAACATTATTCTTGAATACCAATACATAAACACTTCAATCAATCCTCTTCAATGATTGTCCTGGAATAAGTCCTTCCTTGATTTAGAAGTAAATTTTTAGGTCAATGCATTGAGTTGGGTAATTCCCATGCTCTCCACAAATAAGACATTGAACTCCATAACAGTCTGTCACTCTGACCCTTTTCTCCACACAGATAACATCTTACCCTCCATTTGAGGTATTCCTCAAGGTTCTTCTTCCCTTATTTAGAAATATAAATCTTCCTTTCTTTATGCTCCTCAACATGCGAACTTTCATAAAATTCTACCTTCCACTTATTTGATGAATTAGGAATACCACTAAATTTCACCTTGTTAATCATATATCACGATGACTGATTCGGAATAATCACAATATCATTCTCTATTGTCATTACGTAATTTTTTTTCTCATAGTCACCAATTTTTCCATTGGGTTCAATGTTAAGTGAATTCCTTATGGTTCCCTCCATTGACTAAAACACAAAAAGAATTATGTGAGAGGAAAAAATCATGCTAGGGAAAACAACATAGTAAAGGGGGATTACCCTCAATATCTAACATCTTAGGTTAAATTATATGATTGTTACCATAGTTCTAGGACTATATCCTATACATATACTTATCCTTAGGGACATCCCTAGACATACCATAGAAATAACTCTAGGGATCTCACTAACGTTTTCGCATCCAAGTTTCCAAAGGATTACTAAACCTTTCCTCTGATACCAACTATAATGACCTGAATCTTGACGTACATGGACATTACATTACTTTTGCGGAATACTAAGTACATAACAAGAACAGACACACAAGGACTGTAATATTTTAGTGTCTTTGGAAACTTGGAACGTAATCTTCTAATCATGGTGAAAGATCTTCAACATCTCCCATGAAGATCTTCCCATTTTTTTCTTACCTAAAACATTTCATTATATCCTTGGGAAAAGAAAACATAAAAGGAGTGAGCTCAAATGCTCAGTAAGGGTAAGAATAGAGAACATCAAACAATCCATAAACATTTTAAAGCAAAAACTTGATCATGAAATTTAATCATCAAAATCTAGACCAAAGTCATAAATTGTGGAAGTAAGTAAGGCATATATAATAATGGAACATCAATCATGATAAAATATAATGGTAATAAAACATGTAATTGTGGAAACCATTCAGCACATGTTATGATTTCCATAGTAGCCAAGGCATTGCTTCCAAGACCATCTTAGTGGACAAAGTCCCTTTCTGAATCGAGTTCACTCGTCATTCCAGTCCTGTAACACTGAACCGGATTAACTTGTCGTTCCATCCATGTCTATCCCATGAGATATTAATCTTTACCCAATTAATTCGAGGGAGATATAGGTCCCACCCATCTCATATTGAAATAATTTTTTCGTGTGCCACAATATAAACATAAATCATTCATCATAACCCTATAATAAAATGAGTTTTATAAACATCATTCCGTCATAACGTAATCCATAAAGAAATTGGATATCATTTCATCATTATAAAAGTAAAACCATTTAAATCCTAGAGACTTGATACGTGAAACATACAAATGTAAAATAATGTCATCTTAGATGAAAATGGTTTTGATAAAACACTTGAAATTAATTTTTGAGGAAAATATCCTTTTTTTCTTCAAAATGATTTTCTTTTCACAAAATGTCATTAAATTTTAATAGAAAAGGATTTGGTTGAAAATATTAATGAAATATTTTGGAGTAAGATTCATGAAAATAAGGCTTTATAAAACCGTAAAAATCATTTCATGTCGTATACGTTAAAAAAATTCTTCTCATACTTTTGTCAGAAAAGTCAAAAGTACCTTTTAGGGAAAATAAAAGAAATATTCCTTCCATACCATGGGGTAAAATTCAAAATGGGTAAAAAGGACTTTAAACATACATGAATACACTTTTATAAAACATGGACATAGATGATATCAATAACCCTAGTAAATACTTACGAATAAACAATCTCGGATAAAAATGAGATTTGCACAATTATCCCTTACCTTAGGTCGGATATGCTTTATACGTATCTGAAACTCCTTTATAATGATTTAAATAATGTCATTGAATTATTACAGAATCATATTCATTGTTATGATATCAAATATGTTTCACTTATTACTTTATATTACCCGTTATTTTTTAAATTCCATGTTAAAGTAGCGTTTAGCGCAATATCATTTCATTTATCGAATGTGTATCGACTTGTTGTTCATGATATTATTACTTATATCCAGATTTAAATAATTACAGAATGTAAAACATTATTTATATATAATATATATTCATCATATACATATATATATATTATATATCGATAAAAGGAATGAAATACACCGTTCATGGAGACGGTAGGCCGTAGGTACGCATGAACAATGTTTTCGTTTCCTAATTGAATTGAATGAAACTAAATATATGACATACATATATACATAAATAAATCCATTATCATTATTATTTCATATATTACATTATTATTCATTATATAAACTTTATGGTCATTCATGTATGGTTAACATGGAAGATGAATCTCATCGCGTCGTTGAGACCGTAGTTCGTACGTACGCACGAGCGATGATATTGTTCCCGTAATTATTGAATAGAATTGGAGTGGATGGTATAATATATCAGAATCAGTATGATGTTATAATAACCATATATAGTCATTCTTTACACCATTATACCCATCCATGTAAGGTGTTGATGGAAAAACAGATTTCACCACGGCGTAGAGACGGTATTCCGTACGTACGCACACGTGGTGATTTCGTTTTCCGTAGGATGGATAGATGGTGAAATAGGGTTGTTTCATAATTATAATATCATATCATTATATGAGATATACTGATGTTATAACTTCATAATGAAACAACTAAATAATAAGAAGAAGTGGAAGAAGAAATAAATTTGAAAGAATCAGTAACGGACATTACCTCTTCTTTGAAGAGCCTCTTTGAGACCTCCTCTTAGGGAACTAAAATTTGTCTTTCAAGAAGACCATAACCTCTAGGATGTTTCTATGGAAGTGGGGAAGAGAATTTTACAGGGTTTTTCTGAGCTTGAAGGCTAAATGTTGTGTGAGGAAGAGAGGGAGGAGGTGACCTTTTATAAGGGAGGAGAGGGGCACCTTTGGAAAAACAAAAAATATTATTTTATTATAAAGTCATATTCAGTTTTTAATAGCTCCAAATTGATTTTTTTAGAAGCTAATGTGGGGATGGTTTTAAATCCTTTCATCCAATATAATTTAGACATGTTTAGGTTCCTATTTTAACCTTATCATTTAGATTTAACCTTAAGTTAAATAATTTTACTTTTACCGTGTCTTCTTGTTTTCTTACACTATAACATTTATAAACTTACTATAACAAGTCAAACGAACCCCAAGTTGTTTATTATTAATATATATAACCTTATACAAGTCATTTTTCCTAACCTTAGATTTTTAGAAATAAGATAACAATTAATAATATAATTTTTTTAAAAAAACTATTTTATTTTTATTTTGACACTATTTAGTAATTGATTTTTGTAAAAATTATAACAGAATGATTAGTTCGAAAAAAGTTAACTAAATCAATACTATCATGTCATATTAACCAAGAAAAATAATGTAATTCATAAAAAGTCTCAAATTACATTTATTTGGGTATTTATAACATTAATTATGTCAATATTTCATTAATAAGATGATTACTACATCATTATTGTGTCATAAATAAATTAAATTATTTAAGGTATAAAATTATAAAAAAAATTAATTATTTAGGAAATATTTTTATCTTTCTAATGACTATTTATAGTCGAATTTATCTAATGTATAACTGTATATTAAAAATGATTTACTTATTAAACTTTGATTTTAACTATTTTAACCCTTCTTTAAATAAATTAATATTAAATGTCCTAATCTAATCCAAGTGGGCCTAAATAGTCATATATTATTCTTGATGTTGTTTTTGGTCGAATTACTCTTATCCAGTAGAATTAGGAAATGTGTTAGGGTAATAATAATAGCATTTTACCCTTAATTATCCTATTAACTTTTAACCGTGGTAAATAAAAGTAAAAAGTAACTATTCACCAAATATTATTTTCATCTCATTGAACCACATTTTAGTCCTTGATATTAACCGTGTCTCTCGTATTTTGGAAATTAAATTCACAGAAGTGGTAAAATTTAATGTAAATTAAAAAAGTCAGTTTTTTAACTACCACTAAGTGGTTTCACAATTCATCGAAAATTGAAGTTTTTCAGAAAAATACCAAATATTCAGCATAAGAATTATTTGATATTCTGAATTTAAAATTGATGTCTATTTTTAAAAATTCAATACATAGAAGTGGAATTAATTAATTTTAAAATTAATTCCCGTTATCAAATCAAATAGCGTGTTTTTAAGAAACAATAATTATCAAAAGATTGATACTTGTTTATATCCAATTTCAAACTAAAATTAATTCCAATGACCAACATTGGATTAAATGGTAAAAATATATTATAATTACACTTTAAAACCAATTAAAAATATAGTCCAACCATATAAATTATTGCGATGAAAAAAGTTGTTTTTAATTAAAATATATCGAGTCTTTACTATTCATTAAAATATTAAAGTTATCAGAATAATATGAAAGATTTATCCAAAGTAAATTTTTATATCATGATTCCAAAGAACAATGTTATTTTGTCAAATTGAACTTATAGATATGTCAAAAATAAGATTTAAGGTTGATGCGCCATCAAATGGTGGCAAAACTACATTTTTTAAAAAATACTTATTTTACTCAAAAAATTGATTTTGTTCTCATACCATGTTCTAGAAAATATGTAAGATGAATAATAATGTTATAAAATTCAAAATGTATTTGATACTATTAATAATGTGTCGTTCATATAACATATCTTTGTTTAGTGAAACTCAGTATTGCGTACAACACACACTATCGTGGAAGGTCGCAATTGCCTGTAATGCAAGCCAAGTCAGGGATGCGTGTTGTGCAAGATCCTTTGGGCGCAGCGTAGAACACCATACATTAATGAAATGAAAAATAATATTTTTCATAAAATCTCGTGGTGTTACATTCTACCCCCCATAAAATGAATTTTTCCCTCGAAATTCTTCGGGGTTATAAATTGTTTACTACTCGAAAGTTTCTTTAATAGAAACCCATATCGTAAAAAGGAATACCAAAACATGGCTTTAAAACTAAAGTATAAAACATAACAGTAACAAAAATTAACAAATCCCGGGGTTTCCAAATAGGATAACATAGGTGAAAATATGGATATGGAAGAGAAATCTACCCGTCATGTTCTGATGGAGAGTGGTAGAGAACATGGCTAGGAAAAATACAACAATCACAAAGAAATAATTTTGTGATGATCTAGGGTACCATCTGATTCATCGAATATAAGGGCACTAGGACAAAATTTTTGGTTTTCAAGATCATTTCCCTAAATTTGAAAAATTTGAATTAGAATAAATACATACTTTATTTTGGTACAATCACACTGTTGTTTGTGCTTTGATCAATTTCCACTTCATCTCTTAAAGAAATGAAGTTGAATTTGTTATTCGTGAAGTGTTAACAGATCATGTGATCGAATGATGGTTCATTCCATCTATTTCAAACAAAAGGTTAGAAAAAGTTATCAAATATACATAAGTATATCTATGGTGAGGTTAATCGTATATGATTCAAAAAATGATCTTATACTTCATATATCATTCTGATTAATAAAATAAAACTTGTTTCTACTAACCAGGTACTTCCTGTAGGCCAGTGGTATGTGATAAAGGCCAGTCGCACTTCGGTTTGATTCCCACAGCCTCATCCGACGTGATGGGTTGTCGCCCGTCCTGCAGGATGTTTGTTTTCTAAAACTACATTACTAAAACATCCCATCAATAATATCGAAAAAAACATTTATCCTAAAGCAATACTAACTTATGTCCAACATAATCCATTCCAATCGTTAGTCTTATCCATAATACTACAGTCCACTCTCATATTATAGTGAAAACAATTACCAGAGATTTCATATAGCAAGAATCTTAATACCATCGTTGATCCCCATATATCATAAGCTATGCCTTGTTGGTCACATTCCAAACATTCAAAGGCCGTAATCATTTATTCTCTTGAAAATTGAAAACCCATTGAATCTTAGTGAAAACATGAGTGTTGTCAATAGTTTACTCTTTCAACATAACAAAACCCCAAAATTCTATATACTGAAACCATGATATATCTATTTCCTTATATCAGTCATGAGCTCATGAATACTACCAAACCTTTCATTTTCTCCTTATCCCATCATTATGCGCGTATTATCTTTTTTCCAAAAATATCTCAATCACTTTACATGGTTATCGGTACCATAAAATTATTGAAAACCACAATATACTGATACGAAAATATTCCAATACACCATAAAAGTACCTCAACAACATTATTCTTGAATACCAATACATAAACACTTCAATCCATCCTCTTCAATGATTGTCCTAGAATAAGTCCTTCCTTGATTTAGAAGTAACTATTTAAGTCAAGGCATTGAGTTGGGTAATGCTCATGTTCTCCACAAATAAGACATTGAACTCCATAATAGTCTGTCACTCTATGACCCTTTTCTCCACACAGATAACATCTTACCCTCCATTTGAGGTATTCCTCAAGGTTCTTCTTCCCTTCTTTAGAAATATCAATCTTCCTTTCTTTATGCTCCTCAACATGCGAACTTGCATAAAATTCTACCTTCCTTTTATTTGATGAATTAGGAATACCACTAAATTTCACCTTGTTAATCATATATCACGATGACTGATTCAGAATAATCATAATATCTTTCTCTCTAGGCATTACGTAATATTGTTTCTCATAGTCACCAATTTTTCCATTAGATTCAATGTTAACTGAATTCCTTCTGGTTCCCTCCATTGACTAAAACACAAAAAGAATTATGTGTGTGGAAAATATCATGCTAGGGAAAAGAACATAGTAAAGGGGGATTACCCTCAATATCTAACATCTTAGGTTAAATTCTATGATTGTTACCGTTGTTCTAGGACTATATCCTATACGTATACTTATCCTTAGGGACATCCCTAGACATACCATAGAAATATCTCTAGGCATCTCACTAACGTTTTCGCATCCTAGTTTCCAAAGGTTAACTAAACCACTCCTCTGATACCAACTATAACGACCCGAAACTTGATGTACATGGACATTACATTACTTTTGCGGAATACTTAGTACATAAGAAAAAAATAAACACAAGGATCGTAATAGTTTAGTGTCTTTGGAAACTTGGAACATAATCTTCTAATCGTGGTGAAAGATCTTCAACATCTCCAATAAAGATCTTCCCATTTTTTTCTTACCTAAAAACATTCTTTATATCCTGGGGAAAAGAAATCATAAAAGGGGTGAGCTCAAATTCTCACTAAGGGTAAGCATAGATAACATAAAACAATCCATAAAAATTTTAAAGCAAAAACATGACCATGAAATTTAATCATCAAAATCTAGACCAAAGACATAAATCGTGGAAGTAAGTAAGGCATATATCACAATGGAACATCAATCATGATAAAATATAATGGTAATAAAACATGTAATTGTGGAAAACATTCAAAAAATGTCCTGATTTCCATAGTATCCAAGGCATTGCTGCCAAGACCATCTTAGTAGACAAAGTCCCTTTCTGAATCGAGTTCACTCCTCGTTCCAGTCCTGTAACACTAAACCGGATTAACTTGTCGTTCCTGCCATGTCTATCCCATGAGATATGAATCTTTACCCAATGAATTAGAGGGAGATATAGGTCCCACCCATGTCATATTGAAATAATTTTTTAATGTTCCACAATATAAACATAAATCATTCATCATAACCTTATAATAAAATGGGTTTCATAAACATCATTCCATCATAACGTAATCCATAAAAAAAATTGGCTATCATTTCATCATTATAATAGTAAAACCATTTAAATACTAGAGACATGATACTTGAAACATACACATGTGAAATAATTTCATCCTAGATGAAAATGGTTTTGATAAAACACTTGAAATGAATTATTGAAGAAAATATCCCTTTTTCTTCAAAATCATTTTATTTTCACAAAATGTCATGAAATTTTAAAAGAAAAGTATTTGGTTGAAAATATTCATGAAATCCTTTGGAGGAAGTTTCATGAAAATAAGGTTTTATAAAATAGTAAAAATCCTTTCATGCCGTATACGTTAAAAAAAATTCTTCTCGTACTTTTGTCAGAAAAGTCAAAATGTACCATGTAGGGTAAATAAAAGAGAGATTCCTTCGATAACATGGCGTAAAAGTAAATATGGGTAAAAATGACTTTAAACATACATGAATACAATTTGATAAAACATGGACATGGATGATAGCAATAACCCCAGTAAATACATACGAATAAGCAATCTCGGATAAAAATGAGATTTGCACAATTATTCCTTACCTTAGGTCTGATATGCTTCGTACGTATCCAAAACTCCTGTATAATGATTTAAATAATTTCATTTACTTATTACAAAATCATATTAATTTTTATGATGTCAAATATGTTTCACTTATGACTTTATATTACCCGTTCTTGTGTAAATTCCATGTTAAAGCAACGTTTTGGGTAAAATCATTTCATTTATCATATGTGTTTCAACTTGTTGTTCTTGATATTAGTACTTATATCCTGATTTACATAATTCATGAATGTAAAACATGATTTATATATAATATATATTCATCATATACATATATATATTATAGATCGATAAAATGAATGAAATACATTGTTCATGGAGACAGTAGGCCGGACGTACGCATGAACGCTGTTTTTATTTCCTTATTGAATTGAATGAAACTAAAAAGATGAAATACATATATACATACATAAATAAAGTATCATTATTATTTAATATATTTCATTATTATTCATTATATAAACTTTATGATCATTCATGTATGGTTAACATGGAAGATGAATCGCATCATGTCGTGGAGACGGTAGTCCGTACGTACGCACGAGCGATGATATCGTTCCAATAATTATTGAATAGAATTGGAGTGGATGGTATAATATATCAGAATAATTATGATGATATAATAACCATATATAGTTATTCTTTACACTATTATACCCATCCATGTAAGGTGTTAGTGGAAAAACAGATTTCACCACGACGTGGAGATGGTATTCCGTATGTACGCACGCGTGGTGATTTCATTTTCCAGAGGATGGATAGACAGTGAAATAGGGTTGTTTCATAAATATAATAACATATCAATATATTAGTTGTAATGATGTTATTACTTTATAATGACACAACTAAAGAAGAATAAGTGGAAGAAGACACAAAGTTGAAATAATCGGTAACAGACATTACCTCTTCTTTGAAGCGCATCTTTGAGACATCCTCTTAGGGCACTAAAATTGGTCTATGAAGAAGACCAGAACCTATAATATGTTTCTATATAAGTGTAGAATAGAATTTGGAAGGGGTTGACCAATATTGAATGCTCAAAGTGGTGTGAGGAAGATAGGGATGTGGTGCCCTTTTATAAGGGAGGAGAGGGGAATCTTTGGAGAAACGAAAAATATTATTTTATTATAAAGTCATATTCCGTTTTTAATGGCTCCAAATTGATTTATTTCGAAGACAATGTGGGTATGGGTTGAAATAATATAATCCAAAAGAATTTAGAAAAGTTTAGGTTTCTATTTTAACCTTATCATTTAGATTTAACCTTAAGTTAAATAATTTTACTTTACCGTGTCTTCTTGTTTTCTTACACTATAAGGTTAATAAACTTACTATAACAAGCCAAAGGAACCCCAATATGTTTATTATTAATATATATAACCTTATCTAAGTCATTTTTCCGAACTTTAGATTTTTAGGATTAAAATAACAATTAATAATATAATATTTGATTTAAAAACTATTTTATTTTCATTTTGACACTACTTGGTAATTGATTTTTGTGAAAATTATAAAGGAAATAATTAGTTAGCAAACAGTTAACTAAATCAATAATAACATGTAATATTAACCTAGAAAATTAATTTAATTCATAAAAAGTCTCAAATAACATTTATTTTGGTATTTATAACATCAATTATGTCAATATTTCATTAATAAGATAATTACTGCATCATCTTTGTGTCTTAAATAAATTAAATTATTTAATGTATAAAAACTATAAATAAAATAAATTATGTAGGAAATCATTTTATATTTCTAATGAATATTTATAGTCTAATTTATCTTATGTATAACTCTATATTAAAAATAATTTACTTATTAAACATTGATTTTAACTATTTTAACCATTCTTTAAATAAATTAATATTAAATGTCCTAATCTAATCCAAGTAGGCCTAAACGGTCATATATTATTCCTAAGGTTTTTTTTGGTTGAATTACTCTTATACAATAGAATTAGGACATGTGTTTGGGTAATAATAATATAATTTTTACCCTTAATTATCTTATTTACTTTTAACCGTGGTAAATAAAAGTAAAAAGTTACTATTCTCCAAAAATTCTTTTCATCTCATTGAACAAAATTTTAACCCTTGATATTAACCATTTCTTTCGTATTTTTGAAATTAAATTCAAAAAAGTGGAAAATTTTAATTTAAATTAAAAAAGTCAGTTTTTTAACTACCACCAAGTGGTTTCACTATTCATCGAAAATTTAAGTTTTTCGGAAAATACCAAAAATTCAGCCTAATAATTTTATGATATTCCGAATTTAAAATTGATGTCTATTTTTAAAATTCAAAACATAGGAGTGGCATTAATTAATTTTATAATTAATTCATGTTATCAAAACAAATAGCGTGTTTTTAAGAAACAATAACTATCAAAAGATTGATACTTGTTTATATGCAATTTCAAAGTGAAATTAATTTAAATGATCAACATTGGATTAAATTGTAAAAATATAATCTAATAACACTTTAAACACAATTAAAAATATAGTCTAACCATATAAATTATTTCAATGAAAAAAGTTGTTTTTTATTAAAATATATCGTGTTTTACTATTCATAAAAATATGAAAGTTATCAGAATAATATGAAAAATTTATCCAAAATAAATTTTTATATCCTGATACCAAAGAAGAATTATATTTTGTCAAATTGAACTTATAAACATTTCAAAAACAATATTTAAGGTGGTTGTGCCATCAAAAGGCAGCAAAACTACATTTTTTGAAAAATACTTATTTTACTCGAAAAATTGATTTTGTTCTCATGCCATGTTCTAGAAAATGTGTAAGATGAATAATAATGTTATAAAATTCAAAATTTAGTTGATACTATTCATAACTGCTAGTTCATATAACATATTTTTGTTTAGCGAAACTCAGTATTGCGTACAACACACGCTATCGTGGAAGGTCGTGATTGCATGTAATGCAAGCCAAGTCAGGGATTGTGTTGTGTAAGATCCTTTTGTTGTAGCGTTCAACCAAAGACATTAATGAAATTAAAATGAATATTTTTCCTAAAATCTCGGGGTGTTACATCAAGTCTCACGACCTTTCCAGATCCGACGAGTTCTTACCCGACCTCCTGGTTGTCCTATTTATAATAATCCAAAAAAAAATTCAGAATTAATTTATGAATAATGATAGTATCCATTTTCATACATAATCCATTACAACCTTTAGTATTATCCAAAATACTTCAATCCAAACTCATAGTAAAAAAATTTATAATTAAGGTAAACACAACAAAGATCTTATTTTCAATGTAAAAACATGTGAATACCTTTATCATGTATAATTTTAAAACTCGGTAATATCATGAATTTCCATAAAAACATATTGATAACATTCATTTTCCCTAATTCATTATATAATATTATACACATTCCATATATCCCAAAAGTTTGAATACTCCAACTATGATGAAATAAAAAAATCATTAATCAGTTCAAAGGTAGTCAAGAATACCCAATATAATTAATCCAAATCAACCATCTTTTTTCCAAAATTACTACCTCTGTATCAGGACCATATTAAGGTTTATCATTCCTCCAACCATGTATTTTCCAAAATGATTAACTTTTTGTTGAGTCACTTTTCATAGAACCATATAATCTCAAATTTTCAAGGAAATATTACTGCAGTATAATCGTTATTTATTTACAGAATTCATATAATTGGTACATCATCGATACAACCTGAAATGAAATAATTAATTAATAAAATTATAAGAACACTATTCATTTTTATTCATCTATGTAAGTATCATTACTTGATTATTATCTAAGAGAATCATTTGCGGTATTCTTCGATGGCTGGGACATTGATTTGCGTAGTGTCCAGACTCCTATAAGATGAAGCATTTTACATTTTAAACTTTTTTATACCCCTGCAATCACATACTTGATTTCCGTTTTCTCCACACTTATAACAAACTCCCATTATCTTCAAGCATTTACCAAGGTGATTTTTTACAATGTTATCACATATAGAAAAATACTTATTTCCCCTCTTTCCTTTGTCCATCATTCTCTCTACCATCTTTTTCTTCTCTTACTTACCTTAAAAGTCATAGGACTCATAGACTTCTTTACATATCTTATTAACACATGATACTATGTCTTCATATGATGAGAATTTGTTGGAGACTACTTCCCGTCTAAATGATTGCTTAATTCCCTGAAAGATATGATCCTTCTAACTCTTTGGATCAAACGTATTGTTGGAGTTCTCATTCATTATACTAGGCACCATTTCTAAACAATAGCTTACACTATGTCAGTTTATCAATCACAATGCATAATTCCAAACTTGTAAAATACCTAATGTAAATTGAACAGTTTATGGATATACTCCATAATCATAAAAACGTTTTAGTTGAGGAATTATTTACTCTTAAATCCTTCATAATGGCTTGTAATGAAAATGTGAATTATCCTAAGCATGTACTCTGGGAGTGTCGTAACCAAGAGTGTAGCAAGGCCCGTTGTCGTGAACGAGTTCTTGTTCATGTCTAGGTCTAAGCGGTGTATTTAGGTTTTAACCCTAGGTATATCTGGGCCAGAGTCACCTATACCTGTATGAATCTATACAAGGATGTATTTCTTGGAAAACTCACAAAATCTCTACATTACCAAAATTCATGGAAGTCCATCTAAACTAATCCCCGGAGTCTATCTTAGTGTAATGTGATCTAATCAGAGTATATCTAAATACAGTTTCCAAGGTTATTGATAAAAATCCTCTGATACCAAATGTAATGCCCCAATCCCAGTTACGCAGAGTCAGTGCATTATTTTAATACATTGGAATGATTACAAGGAATCATGTCCCGATGAACTAATCAGTTTAGGATTATTGGAAAATAAATTACATACTTGAACATCACATTGTACTTTATTACATGAATTACATCATAGATAGTTATTTCATAATTCCATTATTCCCTTATCTTAACCCTATATCTCAATCATAAAACACTTATTGGTATCAGGGGAAAATAAATCATAAGAAAATGGTGAGCTCAGATGTTCAGTAAAGGTAAATGATTTAGAAAAAGCTACAATATTTTGAGGCAAGATGTGTAATAAAAACAAAATCCTTTTAGACATAAAGATGAACATAATTTGGAAAAAATAAATCTAACATTGCCTTATTAACAAGATCATGGATATTCTACTAATAGAATAATCACATTTAATAACTAATTTTATTATGAGGGAATGTATATTACTAAAATATAATTTCTGTGTCAAGTCCTCATGCGAGGATCTAGGGGATAACTGTAACCGGACCCCAACCCATAGATCCTCTGTAACCAAACTCCAACCCAGAGAGCCTCTGTAACCACACTCCAACCCAGAGAGACTATGTTACCCGACTCCAATCCAAATATCCACTCTAACCGGACTACAAACCAGATAGCCTCTATAACCGGACTCTAACTCGGAGGGTCTTCTGTAACTAGACCCCAACCTGGAGGGCTTACTTTTACAGGTACCCAACCCGAACATACTAGTCCAACACATTTATTTTAAGAATACGTTGAATATAATATTATCATTCGTATTAATACTAGTATATGAAATTTCAATACATAAACCATAAACCATTAATTGAATAAAAATAAATCATCCATAGTCAAACATATAACAAAACCTTAAATACAATATATAAGATTTGTATCCAAATAAATCAACTTCAAAAATGTGTAAAATTTATCAAAGGATATTGACATAGATGAAATCAAAACTATTTGAGAGAAATATCTTTTTTTATTTTGAAATCATTTAAGAGTCGCATAATTATAAAGAAAAAAATTATTTTGAAAATATTCTTATAATATTTTAAAGGAAGATTATATGATGTTATAATGGAAGAAAATAGTCACACCCTCCGTATAAGTTAAAAAAAATACATGCTTACTTAAATTTTGTCAAAAAGGTTTTAAAGTACCTTGTTTGGAAAACAACAGAAAGATTTCTTTAATAAATCATATAAGGTCAAATAAGGGTATAATTTAATTTAACCCATTGTCTAGTAAATAGTAAAAATGTTTTCAAATACATTTTATGAAACAATTATTTTGATGATAATTAGGTACCAAGAAATAATTACATATAAACAACCTCGGATAATGAAGAGATTGTAGAATTAACCCTTACATTGTACTTTTCTTTTGGTCGAGGGTACATTTAACCTATTGTATAATGGCAATAGTATGTTATTAAATTATAACAGAACCATATTCATATTTATTATATCATAAATTATTCATTTATGAAGTTATTCTAACCATTTAATAATGATTTCCATGTTAAATTAACATTTCTGTTAAAAATTTCTTTTTTTCGTACGAATTTTAACTTATTATTCTTGATCGTATCATTTAGATCATGATTTAAATACATAAAACATATAAAAATTATTTATATATCATATATATTTAGAATATAAATATGTATAACAGATAGATATATGAAAAGTAAAACACCGTTTATGTAGATGGTAGGTCGTACTTACGCTAAAATGATGTTTCTATTTTCATATCGTATTGAATGGAAGTAAGTTAATGAGATGAATGTAAAAACCAAAAAAGACACACACAGACACACACATATATATATTTCCTGTAACATTATTACTTCATATGTTACATACTTATTATTAATATATATTTTAATAATCATCATTGGATGGTGAATGTGGAAATGAATCTCATCACATTGTGGAGACGGTAATCCGTACGTACGCACGTATAGTGACTTTATAATTTATAGGATGGAGATAATAATGAATATAGTTGTACCATATTTATAATAACATCACAGTATGAATAAGGTACTGGATTTATTACTTTAGTATGGAAACAACATAGAACGAATAAGTGGAAGAAGAAAAGAACTTGAAAGGGGGTGGTGAAATTATTACCTCTTCTTCGAGAGTTTTCTTTTGTGTTGATAAAAAGGGATCCATAGGATGGCTTTTTCACAAAATTAAAGCCTATAGGTTGAATTGGGGGAAGTTGGGAGGATATTTGGGCAGGGTTTGGATGATCCAAATGGCTTTGGATGTGTGAATTTGACAGAAGGGGAAGTGCCCTTTTATAAGAGGGGTGAGGGGCATCTTAGGAAAAACATAAAATATTATTTATTTATAAATCCATTTTCGGTTTATAATGGATCAAAATTGATTTATTTTGAATATAAGGTAGGGAATGGTCGAAATACTGTCAATCAATAGGTTTTAGACAAGTTTAGTTTACCTTTCTAAACTTATCTTTTAGATTTAACTCTTAGTTAAATAGTATTACTTTTACTGTGTCTTTTTGTATTCTTACACTGTATGTATAATAAACATAGTATAAACCTCCAAAAGAACCTCAAGTGGTCCATTAATGAAATATATAACATTATTTAAGTCTTTTGGTGGAACGAAATATTTTTATGAACATTATATCAACCAATAATATATTCTTTGTTTTAAGAAATAATTTAAGTCAATTTCGGGACTATTTAATATTTTTTAGTGAAAGTCATAACAACCTTATCACTTCGAAAATATTTTATCTAATCTACCCTAACATGTCATATAAACCTAGAAAATTAGTCTAATTCTCGAAAACTCTCAAATTACATTTATTTGGGTATTTATAATATCAATTATTTTAATATCTCGGTGGGAAGGTAATTACTACATCGTCATTGTGTCATAAATAAAATTAATTATTTAATGTCAAAAAATTATAAATAAAATAAAATTATGTAGTAAATCTCTTTATATTTCTAATTAACATTTACAATTGAATTTATCTTATGTATAACCCAATATTAATAATGTTTTAGTTTTGAAAACATGAATTTAACACTTTTAACTCTTCGTTAAATTAAATAATAATAAATGTCCTAATCTAATCCATGTGGACCTAAAGGATCAAATTTTATTTCTAAGCCTATTTTTTGTTGAATTACACTTATCCAATCGAATTAAGACATGTGTTAGGATAATTTTAATATCATTTTTACCCTTAATTTCCTTATTTACTTTTAACTGTGGTAAATGATAGTCAAATGTTACTATTCAAAAAAATTTATTTTCAACTTATTCAACCACATTTTACTTATTGAGGATAACTGTGTCTCTCAGATTTTAGAAATTCAACTCACAGAAATGGTATAATTAGGTTTTATGAAAATTTCCAAATACTCTTAGAGGGTGGGTAAAAGACGGTATAAAGTTCAACAAATTTATATATATCAAAACTTATTAAAAATGACAAAAAAATGAATTAAATTTAACCAATAATGGTATTATGTATCTATTTTGACATAAAATAAATTTAAATAAAATAATTAATTATTTAAATAAAATGTCGGCTTTAAACAATAACGCAGTGTCTTCACTATTCATAAAAAATTGTATGTTTTCAAAAAAGTATAAAAAATTCACCCTAAGCTAATTTTGATATTATAAATTCAAAAATAAATTCTATTCTAACAATTTCAAAACATAAAAGTTTCATTTATTTATATAAAATTAATTCCCACTGTCAAAACCAAAAAGCGCAATTTTAAGAAATAATAACTATCAAAAGGTTGACACTTGTTTTTGTCCAATTTCAAAGTGAAATTACTTCCAATGAACATCATTGGATTAAATAGTAAAAATATAATCTAATTATACTTCCATACATTTAGAATGTATAATTTAACACTATAAATTATTTTAATTAAAAAATTTGTTTTCATTTAAAATATAGTATTTTTCATTATTCACTTAAATATGAAATTTATCAGAAAAACGCCAAAAATTTATTGAAAATAAATTTTTATATCCCAATTCCAAAGAATAAGTTTATTTTGTCAAATTAAATATATAAATTCTTCTAATATTGGATTTAAAAATGGTTCTCCATTAAACGGTGGTAAATGTGTATTTTTTGAAAAATACTTCTTTTGTCTAAGAATCGAATTTTTTCTTAGATTATGTATTAGAAACTCATAATACGGATTCTAAAGTTATAAGGATTATATGAAGTTAAATATTTAGTTAATACTATTCATAACCACTTATGAACGGCTTGTTGGGTATATCGTTGTGCGCTTGAACTTGGTGTTGCGTGTGGTGCAAGTTATTGAATTACTTTGATGGAATAATGTACTATGAGATCTTGTGGTGTTACATATTCAATGTTTTAATGTAAAATATCCACCACATTTCATCTCTTGAAACTATTCATTAAATCAAAGCCGTTATAGGATTTTGAGCTGAGTATGATCCATTATTGTTACTTATCAAAAAAAAATTAAATCTAGTTTTATGCATGCCTCATAAGTTATGACAGTGACAATAAAAACCATCTTTTCTTGACACTTTATGATATTTCATACAAAAGAAACTATTTTATACCATTCAAAAATGATTTATGGAATACTAACCTCAAAATATTTGGTAGGAGTTGTCGGAGATATAAAATAATGTTTTGGAGGTTATTTCTTTATCTAAGATGTATTGAATTAGACTCTACAAATAAGAATTATACCAATATTAGATCAATAAAAACTGGTTATTTTGGGATATATACGCCCTAAAATAAGTTATATGAGTGAATTCTTGGACAGACAATGTGAGGTTTGATATTATATTCCAATTTTTAATTAGATGAGATGTTGAAATCATGAAAAAAATTCGAAAAAGATAAAGTGAAACATATAAGGTCATAGCATATTGAAATAAAGTACCACATAATCAAGGATAAGGTGGAACTCAGTGGAAATTCATTGGAATATGTCTTAACCAAATAAATAGTCAAATATATTTTGAAATGAACCTCTTCCAAAGGAATCCTTCTAGCAGTAAATTTTGTTTTATAGAGTGCCTTAATCCCTAAAATCCCAATATGTTTTGTTGGATAATTTCCATATTTAAATCATTTTAATTTTTTTTAAATATAGGGGATAAAATTTGATATTTTTGGGAAATTATAGGTGAAAATAGTATATATATTTTTGGTGATACTCAAGGGTGAGATGTGGTGATAATTCTTACAAAATAGGGAACATTTATGTATTGGTAATTAAATCTTGTCATATAGATTCTATGATAATTTTCATATAACAAGCCATATTAATGTTCGTATGGAAGGAATATTTGAGAATATAGGAAAATATTTGAGATTTTGTAACCAACATAGTTTGAATTGAAAAATGAGGATATGAGTTTATATTTACCGAGACATAGGAAAATTTAATTAACGTTTCACTATGGTATGGTGATCTCTCCCAATTATACATTTATGATATGTTTTTTGTTTTGAAGACCAACATACTAGAGTTATCCTATTAATTGAATCTTTATGTATTTCATTCTTAAATATAGAATTGCATCATGTTTTATTTTTCAGAAAGAAGCCTATTAGTGAGTCAAAATTAATTTAGAGATGAATGGAGAAACATATTAATTAAAGGAATGAAGTTATATTATTAATTAAAAAACACATTTTGGAAGAGATGATTCTACATAAATATTTTTTCATAAAATATCATTTAAGAAATTATTCACCATAAATTATAAATAAATATTCATAAAATATTCTTTTTAAAAATAATTTAATCCCATGTTAGGAAGATCATGATATAAACTGTTAGGTTGTACCATTATTTTGAAAATTAAAGAAAAGATTAATTTCATGTTAAAATATATGATATCAAATTAATATGATTTAATTAAAAATGAATATTATATGAAAATACTAATATGGTTGCTGGTATATTGTATCCAAAAAATTTCAAATAAGAATTTCTTAAGATGTAACGATTGTTGTCTAGAAACCATGATAGTGTTTTATATCACACTGTTTTTGTATGTTTTTAGAATCATATTGTGGTAAAAATGGTATTTTACAAAAGAGGTGGTGAAATGAATAAGTCACAGTGTAGTGGGAGGAACCATAAAACTATAACCTAGATGATTGGTTTTTGAGGCCTGGTTGGTTTTTGAGATTTTTGAATTCCAGATCATAGTTCATAAACCAGTCTACAATAAATATTACTAAAAAATATTCGTGAATTTTTTGTTTTAGTTAATTGAAATATATTTCACTACATTCATATAGTTATTGTTTGAGTGACGAAAAATAAACATACATAAAGAAGAAATTCATAAAATTGATTAATTAATAGATCATTTGAATATATATCTTTAAACTAAATCCCTCATAGACATTCAATGAGACATAATCATCATCCAATCATTGGGAAGGGAAAACATTAAAAATGGGTGAGCTAAAACACTCAGTAAAAGTCAAAAAATCAAAGGAAATAATTTTTATATCATAAACATGTGGTAAAGCATGAATAATAAAAAAATATGTTATTTAAAATAATAAAAATAAATTAGTGTTAACCACAGGCTTGAAAGATTGAAATACCATCTGAAGTGATAAAACATTGACCATGTAATGAGAAAATAATTTTTGAAGTATATAACATGAGCCTTGGAATATTGAACAGAATGAGACATGATAATAAATTTACGATTTCTTATCATTGTAAACTGGGATACCTACCTACCTATTCACATTTAAAATTTTGAGTGGACCTAAACACCATTACACTCACCCTTGGTGAACCTAGATACTCACTAACCTGTTCACATAATATTTCTATCTCATGAGATAGAAGAAATTACCACATTAATTATAGGTATATATATAGGTCATACCCATATCATAATATATACAATTTTGTGCCAATTGGAATATAATTAGCATATCATAAAAAGACCATAGAAAAATGGGTTTCTTGACATTATAAAATGGTATCTTATAAAATAGATTCAAAAACAAAATCAACTAATAACAATACATGTTCATCCAAATTAATTTTATTAAAAGATAAAAAATAAATTTATTCATTAATATCAACTATATTAGATGAAATTATTTTTTATACACTGACGATATTGGAAGGAAAACATTACAAACTATATTTCCTTAAAACCCAAGTAAATTTTTTGTATAAGAATGTTTAGAAATAATTTATAAAATATTTTTCAAAACATTTCTATTATAATTTTATAACAACATTCCTGGAAATGAGTAAAATTGAATGAATAATATTTTATTTATTATAAAATTTGGGAATATAGAAATATTTGATCTTGAAATTAAAATCCATTTTTATTTAAGATGTATACATCTGTAAAAAACATTATTGTTTTAATATATTGATAAAAATTACTTTTAAAAATTGTTAATGAGAAATATTGGGATCAAATGAGATAATACATAATAAATTTCATAATAATAAGGATAACTATGGAGAAAATAAAAAATATGTACATGGAAAAGAAAGGCTCTTTAGAAAAATATGAGAGTTATGATTTATAATCTCACATATTATAAATGAAATAATCATGGGAGAATAATATTCTATAATATATAATAAAAAACAAAATAAAGGGTGTTTATAAAATAATATTATCATGTGGATGATTAAAACCAAATTTCAATTATATGATTTAGTAAAGTGATGTATAACTCAATGAACAATAATTGAAATATCCAAATCAGTACTGATTGAGAAAATGTTAAATCAAAATTCATTGGAAGATTAAATGACATATAAATCTATAAATACAATTAATTAGGTCATGTAGTGTGAAAAAAATAATTTTTTAGGTACTATATACACCGTTAAAAGAAACAATCAGTGAATAACAATAAAAAAAGACTCAATAAAGAAAAATTGAGATGAAAAACACTAAAATTTATTTTCTACTAACTCATCCGTGTTATAACCTCTGATATAATTAAATTATACATTTAATTCAAAACCTTATTCAAATTTATAAAACATTATTAACATTATTTATTATCCTTAATTAAAAATATATTTCTTATTTATATTTAAAAAAAGTGAATGTTATGACATTCTTTTGATTGTATCATTTATATATCATAGTAATGGTGCATAATATTACCATGAGGTTTCACATTCATCATTAAAAAACTATTCTTGACACATTTATCATTTTTTAATAATTACACAGATATTAATTTCCTTAATTTAGATACATGAATATAGTGTCTGATAATTAAAAACATGATAAACTTGTTTCGATGTGCCTAATAATCAAAAGGGTGTATATTAATAAATATTTAAAGTGTTGATAATATCATTAGAAATTAGTAATATGTATCAAATTCAGAAAAATTACAAGAAATAACTATTATATTACATCCCTAAAATGTATTCTAACATGTATAGAGCTACATTGTTTACCTAGGTGTTAAAACCAACCCAAAGAATAACATATTTTATAGTTTTCACGAGTAAGGTAATTCCTTATATTAATTATAATATGAAATATTCATATTAATAAGGATATTATAATTATCATATATCAATTGTAAATACATTATTATAACCATCCATGATGTTTGTAATTACACATGAAATTCATTGTTTTTGGATGTCATATAATTCCGTTTATAGGATTAATGATAACATTTATAAATATAGTCATTTTCAATAACAAAAATATTACTTTCTTATCATAAAATTGTAGTAGTTTTAATATTTTACCTTATTAGTGTTTATTATATATTTATTAATAATGATATTCTAGTACACTTTCATTTAGTAATGTTGGGTGTAGAGTGTAATGAATGTTTCCAAAAAATCAATATTTTTACAACATGTTGAATTTTTTTCAATAAATTAAACCCCCTTATATGAATTTTTTCTAATAAATATAATTAATTAGAAGAAAATAATTGGGGATAATTTTTACTCATTAAATCTTAATATTCCCATGTAGCTTCCTCGTGCTTATTGTTCAACCAATGAACCTTGAGATGATGGGTGGTATTTTTTCTCATAACCTTATCCCTTCAATCTAATATATTCACCGATTATTATTCAATGAATAGATCATGTTCTAGTTTTAAATGATCTAATTTAAGTAAATTTTTTGGATATGTTATTTACTTACTAGAAAATGTTACAAAACACACATCATGTACTCAAGATAGGTAAGGAAGGAGAATTAAAAAATAAGATAAATATCTAACATGGTCAAGGATATTGAGAAGAATAATGAATATCAGTCCAAAATTCTAATTCTTCCCAAATATCATAACCCATTCCCATAGAAATATTCATATATGCATCTTATCACTAACTTCAAACACTATATCTCTTCATCAAATAATTGCATATCTATTCGACTGACTTTTCACATTGTTCATATGTTATTGAAAGTTTTGGAACATCTATACCATTTCATGGGTAGGTCAATGTCCTATTACATTTCTTTTCCCATCTTCATCCTAGAATTTTAGTACCATCCAACTCTTCTAATATAGAGCCTCTTATGGTTCCATGTGGATTCTATAATGGAAACTATTGTTATATGAGATCTTTTTCAATGGAATATTTAGATCCCATCATCCTTTCAATTCCATTTAATAATATCTTAGTAAATCCTATAGAGTTTTAATGGTTTTTTACTAAGAAACTTCCTAAGAGTGATAAGTGGTGCTAAAATTCATCTCACCCCGAAAAGAGAGCGGTATCTAATAAATCATATTTGATAGAAATAAAGTACACTTACTTTATAACACACTTGACAAGAACACATTTATAATTGCGGCCCTTAGATTTTCGGGGTAACCCTATTATGAAAAAATTGTTATATCATACCATTTCTATATAGTTATTTATAATGGTTTCAGAATATAATTTTGAACGTGTCACTTTTCCATAAAATTCATACATATCTAGTTATGAGATATATACTCCATGATTTCTCACATCATATTATCCCACTATAAGTTTTTATTTAATTCCATATACATGCTATAGATTTCAGGATGGATAGAGAAATATGATCTATGTGCATCAATAAAAATATACACCTTTAGTTACTGTATCGATGGGACACATTTCATATTTATAAATTTTATAACACCTTCCTTATCAAGCATTAACATTATAATATTATCTAATTTATTTTATATCTCCACATGATCATTATAAAATTATTTGTTCCTTATATGAATTTAATGTTGATTAAAATCATGGGAAGGGTGAATTTATCCCCTTACCTCATTACATCCAGATTCATACATTGTAGATCCCTGAGTATTTGATATTTCTTAATACTCATCATGTATGAGGTAGCATGATATTTTTTCTTAGATCATCAGTCACCTTTTAGGATTTTCTATGGTGGTAATATATTGAGTTCTTATAACATTTGATTAGATCTACCCAGCTCATTTGGAAACTCCATCTATGTGAAATTATATTTACGATCTGGTGATCATTTTATATACCACACATATGTCCATAAAGGTCATGCATCAAAATTTTAAATTCAAATATCACTCCGACTAATTCCAAATCATGCATCAGGTAATTATTCTAATTGGTATTTAATTGAAATGCGGCGAATCAAATAATATTTTTAATATTCATGTTGATAATCCCAAACCTTTTAATGATTCACCCTTATCAATTATACTCATTTCACCACTAAATGGAAATGTGATCAATGGTGCACTGACCATCCATTCCCAATTCCCCTTGAATCATTACTTTAATTGTTTTATCCAAAATAACATTACTTCATTTAATGTTATAATGGTTAATGGATTTGATATCCATGAAAATGTTATCACAAAGTGATAGTAATATCTAGATTGACTAAAAAACTACCAATTTTAGTCATAGTGGTTACTATAATAAATTTATTAATAAACTATGTCCCTAAAGGATCTATATATATACCCATTATTTTGATGAAATGAGATAATAATAAGACATTTTTTTCTAGAATTCATATTTCTAAGTTTGGAATATTGTACATCATTTATTACTATCTTTAACATAGTTCCAAAGTGATTTTAATCCTATTAATTTATTTTGTAATCTATAATGATCTCATATAAAATGACGACCATAAATTGATCTTGGTAATATCTAACAACAATAATCATTAGATCTTTGAATATGGTGGTATAATTGGTATATCCAAACTACATCACTACAAAATCATGGAGTTTATAACTTTTCAAAAATTACGTCATTGTAATATCCTCTTTTTTGCCTAAATTTATTATATATATATTAGTGAATAATTTTTTATAAGAATTAGGATCCTCTTATTTCATTGAGTGATCATCAATATTAGGAAAACGATACATGTTTTATACCATGAAATTTTGGAGCTCACGATAATTGATGAAAAGATGCATTGTTCAATCATACTTCTTTACAAAGAGGACTAGTTTACAATATGGGGAAGCACTATGGAATATAAATCCCTTGTAAATATTATATTATAGTTGATTCATCAATTTTGAAAAATCATCAAATTATATTCTATAGGGAATCATTCAGGAAGGTAATTATATAGGGAATAGATTGATTGACAAATCCACCTCACATTTAGGGGGAGACTAGGAAATTCCTCAAAACATATGTTTTCATATTCCAATAGAATATAAATGTTCCTCGTGATGAATTCCTCCTTGAAAATATGAGATATGAACCCGTAATTATTAAAGGGTGGGGCCAAAGCCTCATTTTATTATTAACAAAAAGAAAAAACCTCTTTTAACTTTGTAGAGGAGGACATATTACATATCTTAAAGGCCTAGTGGGAATTCAGACTATTACACGACTCGTAGGCCCAATGTTTTAGGCCCAAGTCCAATTCTATGAATAGTTTTGCCATAGTAACCCTCTTCAATAGTAATGCACTATACCAATGGTTGTGAATCAACATAGTGGCTTTTCCTCGATATTGCATGGAAAATTGAGTTAGAGTAGGGTAATTCTAAAATGGATGGAAAGATAATGCCCCCAACCATGGGCATGAATGTTGGGGGAAGCCTCCTTGATAATTCTGTGGAGAACATTAATGATTTGAACACATCATTACTAGAGGGTCTGATGGCGACTGGGAGACTCTAGGCACTGGTCCATAAAAAGCGCAGCCACGTCGACTGTACGAAATTGATGGTAAATATCATTAATGTGTGGCTGAATATTGGGGTAATCCACTCCCTAATAGTGGAGATAGAAGTGCATAGCGCATAGTGTCTGGAGAAACCATGCAACTTCCTCCTGGGTAAGAGATTCTGGCGCACTGATGTTTGTGGCTGCGATTAGCCAAACATATTTGGGAAATGATCTGACATAAGGATGTCCCACAAGATTCATGGATGAGATTTGAGATCTAGATGTTGGTTTCCCTACTCGTCAACTAGGGGTGGTTGTGGGATCGACAATGACACTAAAATCAGACCACATAGATGGTAGACCAACCGGTGTATAATATGGTGAATGACCTGACAAGCTGTCACATCTTGTCTTGTCCAGGGATGAATGAAACGACTAGGCCACTACATCCTGGTAGGACGGAGTGATGTCCATGACCTCTAATGTAGGGGATGCAGTTACTAGTGGTGGGCCACATTTTTTTCATCCATTAATGGTCCCCGGAATAACTATTCATTATCTATGGCTGAGGAAAATAATGACCATGTTGATGATATGGTGGATTGCATGACCATTCCCTAAGAAGGGGCCAAATATTCCTTCTCCTGGATGTATCTCTTGAGTGGGGTAAAAATCTGGTGGACCTCACATTCCAGAAGGATGAGGATGCTGAACCTCGTTCCTACTCTAGCCCTCGACATGGAGGATAGAGGTGAGGGTTAAATTACTAAATCACATTCTGCCTCAGAATCTAAGAAGAAAATGGGATTAATCGCAATCTAAAACATTCATGTCTTCTTATGAAGTTAGCGACCCACCCTCCTGCCTTGGGGTGGATCTTCGAGACATGTTAGGTTTTTGGCTCGAGGTGGGCCTTCATATGAACTAATACGGGGGCAGAGAGGAAATCCACATGGATGAGTTGGGGTGCGAGGAGCACTTAGAAAAATGTCCAAGGGAACATAGGGCGGACCTCCAAGTCCACTAGCTGATGCATGTAGGGAATCTCTATGGGAAGTGTTGGGCGGGTAAGAAGTATATTGGAGCTGGTGGGAGCCTGGTAGGTACTCCATGCTTGTTTCCATTGGCAGTGATGGTGCGAAGAGGTCCCATGTACTACTCGAGCTGAACATGGCTAGGACCTCCATGTTGGTTTCCCATAAAACGAGGCAAACCTCCTCTAAATTGATTGATGGGAAGACGAGGACCTCTTTCAGTTCTTATTATGGTATGGGGATGAACCCCACAGTGATGGTTAATCAGACGGGTAGCATATTCTCATCAGTGGCATATGATAGGAGGAACTGCTCCACACATGGGGTCACAGGTGTGAAATAGGTTCACGTGCTGGGTGTCAATGTGGAGGGTAGGACCTTTGCCTGGATTTATGGTAGCATGGGGAGGAACTTCACACTGATCTTGGGAGCGAGGAGGACCTGTGTTGTCATTGTTCATGGTATGGAGCGGACCTTCGTACTAGATTTCATTACTGCGAGTCATCCCACTACAGACTCCACCTGCATTAGTGACAATGAGAGTCAACACAGCCTGCCTGTGGGGTGGTTAGGTCCTCTATTTGGGTCGGGCATATGAGTAATCGAAATAAATTGGGGACTGATGGTATATTACTGTGGTGGCATTCACCACGATAATCGTTGATGGGGACGCCCCTTGGCGGGCATCCTCCTCATCTTGTACATGATACTGGAGTCTGGTTATCCAGACTGGGGAAGGTGGTGTTGGTGCATAAATCATTTTCTCATCATCATATTGGGATGGGTGGTAGTACTGATGTGGCTTACTGGGAGCCCTTATTGGGATCTCTTTGAATGGGATTCCAGCTAGGCTAGCCCAGACATCCCTCACCTCATTGTCATAGTGGAGGGAGTCGTTGAATCATTCTGAGGAGAGGCTCCCAAAACAATTATAAGTCAGAGTGGGGAGCAGGGGATCCCTGTGCAGCCCTTGGGGGATGTAGTGGGGATGAGGTGCAAAATAATCTAGGCCTTGTCAGTCCATATCCCGAGATGGGATAATTCCATCCACATATCATCAAACGAGGTCGTTAATCACCACTCTCTAAATGAATAGTGATTTGGAGGTATGTAATGGGCACCCAACGTCCATGGACTTTGAGGCTGTCGTGGGAGTAAAGAGGCTGCATGGGATTGCTGCATTTTTGTTTCCCATGTCCTTGCATCGATGGGTGGGCGGTTATTGGTTTATTTTCATGAGAGTTTGGGTCCTAAAAAGCCGCGATATTTAACAATTTTTTATGAAATAAGGAAATAAAAGTCCGGTTCCCTAGTTCCATTCCATCTTCCATGGTTTGCGAAAAAGTTCCATGCTAACAACATCACAGAATGAGATTCCCAATGTTCAACTACCCCAATTTCTAGTGAGTTTAACACTATTCCCCCAATTTTCATGGTGGGACCTGGTGCTAGATAACTGGATCTAGTGACTCACTAATCCACTTATGCATCGAGTGATACTAATCACCACATTGAAGAGAAGATATTTCCATTGGGTTCACAAAATCTATTTTTAACACCTTTTCTTGGCCGTACATCTATCTGTTTTATAGGATGTGTTGTGCTCTTTCCCCACATTCTCACTTTCCAAAGGTGGGTGACATCTGTTTCTTATTCAGGAACTTTTTATCCTTGATGGAAAAAGGATGATGGGATGTCAGTTCCACCTTTCTTGGATTCCTACTCAGAACATGTTGCCTAGTTCGAGCCTCCCTCAAAGACATAAGATATTACTTGTGATACTCTTCCAAGTTCCATGTTTTCGTGGAAGCTGGTTAATAACACTACTACTATCAAGACATTCCAAAGGGTCCAGTCATTGAAGTATCCTTCGGTTGGGGGAGTAGTCATGTTGGACATCACTGGTGTCTCTGGACGCTAGAACACTAATGTGTATGGGTTTCTTTTCCTTATGACAAGGCTTCTCAAGGGTGTGGTAGCTAGAGGAATCCCATGTCGAGTGTGGGGGAATAATATGTAATAGGAATGTCTCAAATTTTTTCCTCATATTCCCATGTTTGACACATGGTATGATGTGAGTTTATCATCTAGCAGATACAGATTGAACTGATTGGAACACTTATAATATTGGATCGGATAGGGGTAACCACATGAGGGAACACTGATGTTTTGAATAATGCATGTTTGGTTACCTGATTACTACTAAGAGAAGTGAGAAAGTGTGTGACATGATCTCACCGGGATGTGGTGGTCTGGGTAAGAATCAGGATGGATATGGCTGGTTGAGTGAAGTAGATGGATAATGAGATGGATTTGACATGAGAGTGACGATGATGTGGGGATTGATCCTCGAAGATACCTCCTACATATCCCCATGGTAGGGAATCAATTTCCATGTAGTTATGCGGGATTATGGGACACCTAAGGAGGTGACCCGTGAGAATTTACACAAGGATGGGATCCGAAGAGAGTAGAACCTCCAGGCAGGGGCATGTCCTTCCCAAAACACATAGGCTCGAGGGAGAGACACAAATGGGACATGAGTGATGGAAATGAACCTTATGGAGAATTTTTACATATCCATATGGTTGGGAATCGAGGTCCACGTATTTCATGATGATGGTATAGTATCAGGGTGTCCACATAGGGCAACAACATGATGATGTACTAGGACATACACATTGTCAGTAGCCCTAGTGGATCTAACACCGTAGGGGTGGACTAGAGATTTGGGTCTTAAAAAAGCGGTCTAAAGTGGATTACTATCGATTGTGGACCACTACGGCTAACAACTGGTTCATTTTCTGATGGCGTACAACTGGTTGGAGTACAGTGGCTTACCAATGGTTGGGATTGACAATGGATTTCCACTGGTTTGGGTTTAAAACAGCTTATCTCTGATTGGGGTTCCAACAGATTACTGTTGGTTAACATAGAACGGATTACCACTAGTTGGGGTTGATCCTCATGAAGGATTCCAATGTACCCTTATTAGGAGAAAGGGATCAAGTCCACACAGTTTGAAAGTATGTAGTTTAGCATCATGATGGACAAAAATATGGAACATAGTTTAACATCGTTCAGGATGATGGTGAACCTACATGAAGTTGTTGGGACTGATGGGTGAGGGGCTTGAACCTCGGGAAGGCTTCCTGCATACCATTCCTGGGAGTCAATAATAAATGTCCATATAGTTTGGGATGATATAGTTTAATGTCGTGAAGGATGAGGGTGAACCGACATGAAGGGTTTGGGAGAAGTATGTGTTGGGATTGATCCTCATGGAGGCATCCAACATACCATGTATTGGAGAAATGGATTAAAGTCCACATTGTTTGGGATGATATAGTTTCACATCATGCGGGATGAGTGAACCGACATGAAGGGGTCAAGGAAAGTAGGTGTTGGGATTGAACCTCTGGGAGGTTTCTTACGTACCTTGTCTAGGGGACATGGATCAAATATCACGTAGTTTTGTGGATGGAAATAGTTTAATGTCATGCAGGACGAAAGTGAACCAACGTGAAGGGGTCTAAACAAGTAAGTGTTGGGTTGGAACCTGAGGGAGGCTTCCTACGTACCTTGCCTAGGGGACAAGGATCGTATTCCATGAAGTTCGGGATAAGCGATGTAGTTTAATGTAATGTGGGATGATGGTGAACTGACGTTTAGGGGTCGGTAAAAATAGGTGTTGTGAGTGAACTTCAAGGAGGCTTCCCAAGTTCCATGCCTTTGAGACAACGATCAAAGTCAATGTAGTTCAGAATGAGGGATATAGTTTAACATCATGAAGGAAAAAGGTGAACCGACGTGAAGGGGTTGGGACAAATAGGTGTTGGGATTGAACCTCAGGGAGGCTTCCTACATACCCTATTGAGGAGACGCAGATCATTGTTCACGTAGTTCGGGATGATATAGTTTAATTTCATACAGGACTAGGGTGACCCAATTTGAAAGGGTTGAAACAATTCGGCATTGGGGTTGAACCTCTTGGAGGCCTTCTATGTACCTTTAGTATGAGAAAAGGATCAGAGACCCTGTAGTTTGGAATAATAATGTTTAATTTCATTCATGGAAAGGGTGAACCAACGTGCAGGGGTTAGAATAAGTAGGAATTGGGCTTGAACCTCAGTGAAGCATCCTACTTAGATTGACATGGAGAAATATATTAAAGTCCACATAGTTTGGGAAGACACATGGCACCTACATGCTAAGGTATACTAGTAAGGATTCCATGTTCAATGCTTACTCTAAGCAGACGTGAGTAATTTTTGGTTTGAGAAACCGTAGGCTAAAATGTCCTGAAGATCATGTTGTGAAAGGTGGATATATATGTAATGAAGTGGGGATTTCACATGGTTAGTGTCCAAAAGAGGAAACATGTGCTTATGCATGGTTAGCAGCCCTTTGATATGGAGATTGGGTCTTTCTCTTAGATAGAGGACCAATGGTGAACAATCAAAGAGGGATAGGGTAATGGTAATGAATGTACCAATGGTCATCTCCCCTCAAGTCTTTGGCATCAGAGAAGAGAGGATAAGTAGGGGTGATACCTCTTGCAAGAAAGTATAAGGGTTTAAACCGGGATGGTTTCCCTTCCCTGTGGACAGACGCCTCTCCAACAAAGATGATCTCATTATATATGGGGAAGATCTAACTCTAGTAGAGATGAGAGGGCATAGAGAATGTCTGATACGAGGCTCCACATGTGTATTTCATGGGGAGAGGCAACCATTTAACATCATGTGCTATGGATTATGGTTCTTGGCAACTTAACACCCTCCAGCTCGGATGAGGCGGGTTCACTCTACACCCCTAAGAAATGAAAAACTGATACCCACCCCCTTGGGGAAAGGAAGGCATCATCAATACTGTGGAAAGGGGGTGTTTTGGAGTAATCCATTAAGGGGTCCACATTAGTGTGGCTATGAAAAGAATCAGTATACATTAGCATTCCTATGTGGAAAATCATAATGATAAGAAACACAACATGAAGTGCTACCCAAGGGACCAGGAAATTAATTTGTAAGAGCCTAGAGGTGCTAACGAGAGTAGGGTGTGTAACATTGGTGTTTTTCATGTAATAAGCACCTGAAGATGGTTTTCAAAAATGGGACATTGAAGACATGCTCAAGGGAACACACAAGGAGATAGTATTGCATGAAAAAGAAGGGGTTTGCATGCAGTAGGTACACAAATGGGAATTGTTGTGCCTGCTAAGTCGAGTAGCATAGATAAAGGAGGCGTTCATGCAATTGGAGGAGGATTGAATTAAATTGGAGGATCATTGCACACAAGGGAATGATGAATGTGCACAAGTAAGGGGATTTGCGTGCAACTGGACAATAAATAATGGAATTGGATGAGGGTTATTCTCTAGGGGTTTTGCGAGAAGGCGGACCCCTGTGAGACCTATCGAGGAGAATCATATACCTGAAATTCATATTTGGGAACAAAAGAGGTGTATTAGGCACATGGGAGATGGTATGAATTCATTATCCACCATATGTGAGGGGGGTGACAATCTATTTATAGGTGATCAAGGGTAGTGTGCATGCACAGAATTTATCATGCGTAGAAAATCTAGCTAAGGCATTGACCATGCAAGACTTTTTTGTGCTAGTACACAAAATTCATCCAGACAATGCTAGTTTTGTGTTTAGAGGTGCAGTTTTATGTGCACCCCTCTAATTTTCCGCACTACATTTTGGCCTATCTAGGTATCAGTTGCTGAATTTAAATGTGCCAACGTTTTTTTCCATGAATGCCTTCTTGAGGCCATCTATGGATTTCAGAATCTACAAATTCCCCCTGCCCTTGTAATCGGTTTTGCAAGAGGGTGTAGAGGTCATATTCTGAGGGAAATGCAGAGATGCCTCACACCATTGAGGTGGTGCACAGGAAATAGACCATGTGGCTCATAATTTGTTTTGTGTTCATGGAAAACACAATTTGTGCATATGAAAACCCTCAAGGGTCCCTTTGTTCTTATAATATTTCTTAGGTGATAGGATTTAAGCTCTCGTGCATGGAAATATATCCTTCCATTTTGTGGGATAAGATCTTTCTTTGCATAGAAATCCTAGAATTTGGTCATAATTTTGTGGGAAAAACTATTTTATGTGCCACTCCTTTGGTTTTCTTCTCAACAATATTTTCTTTTCATGCAGTATATTCAATTTTTCTAGAAATTACCAAAAAAATGGATGCTGATCAGAGTGATGCTGGGAGAGAAGATATGTATGCCACTCAGAGGGATGAGATGACTACGAACCCTGAGGATTACGGGGAAAAGAAAGTTGTGTGTGAAAACCAATATCTCTTAAATATGCTGACCCATTCCCCAGTTGATTATGTGATTTCTGAAAACCTATCGATATGGGATTTCAGTATTTTAGAGGTGGTAGTGGTTTCAGGGTTTGACGTTGACCCATCGATGTCATGGGTGATGCATGAGGATGATACTCTATAATAAAACATTACAAACAATGGCCATCTTTCCAGTGAAACTAGGAACATGGGAATATATGTCTTGAATTCAAGTACCAGAACCATCTTGGGAGGAGGGCCAGTTATAGGGGATTCTCCGGCCCATTATGAAAGTACCTTCTGGTAGAGCATTACTGATGAGACTAAGGGCTAGATAAAGGATTGTAACATGAGGTCATGAGGCAATTATACCAATGAGTGGGCTTGGGCATATTGGGTATGCCAATCATGGAATCTGTTAGGAGCATAATTGCATCACATTGGGCTATTTGAGGTGGTGTGGACATCACAATTCCATTTCTAATGACAATAAGATCTTCATCCAGAGCTATTTAGCTTGTGCACCCCTAATACAGAAACCTTCCATCTCTATCATGGGGAGGTTGACATCAGCCTTTGGGACGTTCATTGCTTTGGGGGAATCCCTCTAAGTGGGCACCAGAACGCAGAGTTTTTCCGTTAGAGAATATCTGAATGGACAGGTCACAGACTCCAATCCAAACATGGCATCTATTAGAACTGGACAAGGAGAGACTAGGGTCAAGGAAATTTCGAAGGGCATCACCTATTAAATGTGGTTCAACCGATTTCTATAGAAATACCTAGATGTAAAGATGATGGGGTGAGGAAAGCGATGTTAAACCGTGGAACAAAGGAGAAAGAGAATGTCATATTTGAGGATCTTAGAGACTAGGGAATATCAATAATGGTTCTTTCACATGGATGAAAGAAGGGACCCCAACGTCCGGTATTCTAGATTTCATGCAACATTCTTGAGTGGGTGGCTACTGCATGTAAGGGAAAATAGGATGGGAGTCCACCTAGAAAAATTTGTGATGGTTGGAATAATGGAATCCAATTCGAGTATTAACCTGGGGGTCCCCATGAAAGTTCGACTGTATTCCATTCTAGGGTGTATTTCAAGAGGAGGCTCACTGAAGAGTATATTTTCCCCATTAAAAATCCTTCATTGTTGGATCATGGCTCACTATGGCGGGTACACTTTTCTAACTGCCATCCATTCCCCAGTTAACGGTCTGCGAACATCCCTATTAAATATAGTCAGGACCATTCCATTGACACTACATGAAGAGGGGATAAGGATAAGGATCTGCAATAACACAAATGTTACATTTAGTCCATTCCCCAACGTGGCTGGCTAGATGATAGATGATGGGAAAGACTCACTAGAGCAAAGAGAATACTTGAAATGCATGGGAGGTGTGCTGCTTGTGGCCCAGTATGAGGGGAAGATCCTTTGCGAGGCATATGTGTTGTCAAGGTTTTCTAGGATGATTGGATGCATCCAATGGTTTCTAAATAAGGTGTATATAAGTGTCTATGGAGAAAAAAATACGCGTGTTCTTCATCAAATGTGTCTTATGTTTACATCTTATGGCTCCAGTGAGTTAATTAACTCCCCCTTCCCACTAGGGTTGATGATGGACTCTCAACAAAGAATGTCGCACATTGGGTGGAGTCATATCTCGAGGGGAACCTGCTGAAGTGAGTTCGATAGCTCAAGGTGGCATGTGTGGAACATGGGTGGAGAGAGAATAGACAAGGCAACACTATAGAGGAGATTATTGGAACAACTCGGATAGTTGGTTCAGTACTGGATGGAACTTCAACAGCATGAATGTCACATGGTGCGGTCATGCCCTCATTGTTCAGCTCGAGAGGGGATTGTGAACAATCTTTTCGAGCTGAAAGGGAGATTCCTAGTAATTAGATAAGTATCTTCTTCAACCTTCTTAGGACACAATCTTCCATGCACTATGGTCATACTTGTTGACCATATGGTAACCAGTGAGCATTAATGCCCTTTGGAAAAAGATGGCATGAGATGAGATCAAACTGCCAGAAATTGGATTCATTCAGATTGATGACAAGGTAAAATTCCATCATCAACACACATATTTTATGTCCATGGATGTATATGAATAACACCAGGGTTAATGTGAAGAACCACCAATCCTAGTAAAAGTGATTCTCATCCATGAGCATTAACAGGAAAAAATGTCAATAGAAGATGATGAAGGTGATGACGTTAAAGAGGAAAGTGAATCAGAAGAATAAGAATAAGAAGAGGAGGAAGAAGAAATATGGGAATGTGAAGAAGACCATGGAGGTGAAGGGTCTCAGGTGATAGACTACCAAGGGTGTCCTCGAAAGAGTGGTGAGACTGTTAGAACTAACATGGAAATAACGTAGCAACTCGAGGTATTCATCAATTATTATCCCAGATTTTTTTTCCTTTCATCATTCGTAATCACAAATTTAAAATTTACCCAATTCAGACGCATAATGTTGTTGGTGGTCTGGAATCTCTATTCGAGGATGGTGAAGGAGCACCAATAGAACAAGGTGGGAATCTGACACCCATTATTGTGTTGATGTGGGCTGAAGGATTTCGTATAGTGATAACTCCTACAGTGATTGAATTTCAGGAGGTTGATATATGGAGCTCTAGTATGTTTTATTACTCTGATACACATATCCATTATTAGAGAACTCGGCCGACCAATTCATTAATTTTTTGTGTCGTAATCACGATATTGGAGGCTTGGAAGGATGCTGAATCCAGACACTCCATAGTGGATTTGACGGTGAATGCACCAACCCACTCAAAAATAACTTCTCAAACTGAGTCTGCCCAGACACCTTGTAGGAAAAGGGTTGTGGAAACCAATGATATCACTTATAAGGAGGGGTATGATGATAGTAGGGGAGAAATTGAAAAAATAGAGACAAGATAAGAAGGTTTCCAACATAGTGAAGTGCCTAACCCTTTGGGATGATTTCTAGAGGGAGACCCTACTGTTAATATTCTAGATGGTTTCCCCAATTACCAGCATGCAGACCGTGAGGAGATGAATGATTCTGACCCTAATGAAGCTGAGGAGAGGCATATGATGTTGAACAGGGAGATAACGTTTATCTAGATCCTCCTTAAACATCCAATAGTTGTCTTTGTTCCCTTAATGGGATTACTTCACACCTGGTTTCTCCTTCTCTACACCGTAGGGGTGGATGATCATCACCTCCACATAAAGATTTAGGATTACATGGCTGAGAAGATTATGGAGAGTAGTCAATGTCCTTCCATCAACCAATGCCAGAACAAATCTGTGAATATAAAGGTGTTCATATTATAGATGAGTGAGAAGTTTGAAGGCATGAAAATAATGCCAATGACCATGACATATTCATCGTAGATCAATCCATGTTCATAGAGTAATTAGAGGCCCGCCATGAAATGAGAAAGATAAAGAAACAAATGAAAACCATCAAATAGTTTGGTTTCTTGCTGAGCGGATGTGAATATAGATTACTTCCAATGAACTTCATTCCACAACTGTTGATGAGGAGAGGGATCTCAAGGAGTGGGAATTAGTTCTAGAGGATACAATCCAGAAGGTGGCAGTAGTGGAGCGATCGATCAGAGGGGTCGATCGATAAGGGCCATGTTTTGGCTGAACTCATGACCCTATCCTTCTTTGTTTCCTTTTATTCCAAATTTTGTACATGGATAGATCATTTATATTCTTGTTTAATTAAATGAATTTTATACATAATAACTATGTGACAAACAATTGATCCCTAAGCTCATGTGGGACATGCCTGATTAGTGAAACAAGGGATGACCACATATTTTTTTCATCTGAATGTTAGAGAACCAACCAATATCCATGAATCTAGAGTATAAGTGACCTATATGGGTATCCAGGAAGAAAGAGAGAGACCTGACTGGAGAATGATGTTCTCAGACAGTCGAACATACATTTTCATATGTGCTCTAATGCACGGGTGGGGTATTGTCGGGGGTGTTATAATCTATTTTAACACAGGGGTTTGAATGTGTGAATCACAATACTGAAAATTTGGAACATGATATCGGTGGAATAACAATGGAGGAGAGATATTGACAATATCTGAATTACAGAATCACTGTTGTGTTATCCTAGAATGGGTATAACAAATGAGGGCTGACAACTGACCATGTTCAAAACGTAGGGCCTGACTCAAAATGACATCCATTAGCCTTCCAGATTATTAACCCAAAATTGTAGGTGAGCCATATGCCATGTGTCCGTACTTTTAGGGGGTTCCTTCAGGCATGAGAGAGTTTGAGGATCCAAATAAAGGGCACTAAATGTGTGGAGGGTGGAGTGATTGGTTGTTCGAATGGAGTCCAATACTCCAAAAATTACGCCACCATAGTGGAAACACTTTAGGTGGATGCATTGGCCTGGTCATTGTCAAACATACTTCTGAACATGACCTCTCTTGTAAGGACATGGAATTATCAATAGTTTTACGTCATTCCAGAAATTATGATAAACATATAGTTTAAATGTCATATGGTGGGGACGTCGCACATAGTATAATGGATATGGGGTTGGGCTGATGGAAAATTTCATGAACGTTGCTACATATCCCATGAGCATGGAAATCAAGCCAAACAATTTTCTTCAGCACAATATGGTTAGAGAGCAATGCTGGTAGGGGAATCCTCTTTGGCAAGGAAGCTGACACATCCCATTGTTAACATGGGGCATCTTGAACTAGTTTTGGGTAGAACCACAGTTAATTCCATGCATCGAGGATATGTGTACTCGTGTTATTTAACATTATATGATAGGATGGGGAGTGAAAGGGGAGATTCCATAAATGTAGTACGTGATGCAGAAGCTATAATCATGTTGTGAATGAGGAAATAAGATTCCACACCACACCACATATCCTCAAAAAAAATTCAGGTCAAGTGGCCAAAATTGAGAGTTAGGCTCGGCCTGAGGTAGAGTGGTCCGTCATTTCTATGTATCCCATTAGTATGGGAATCAAGCTGCACATAGTTATGGTATCTTATTTTAATGTCATGTTGGATGAAAATCCCCTCTGGTAGAGCTCCACAATTACATGCCCCACCAAAACTAATCATCCCACATGAGACATGGTAGTTGTGGGAAACAAGGTGTAGCGATCGGATTTCCCTGCTGTAAGGATTCACACCTTATGAGCAACGGGCTATTAGGTGAACGATATTCCACTATTACTGACCTACCTACCTAACACACATAAATGTGCAAGGTGTAGAACCGTGTGTGTTGGAATTCCACATAATCACATGGGAGTGTAAATACGTGAATCATGATGCCCGGGATCTAGATCACAATGATAGCGGCATGATGATAGAAGATTAATGGTGACCATTTTCGAAAAACATTATTTGTTTCGTGTTAGCTTAGAATGTGGAAAGACAAATGGGGGTTGACCATTGACCATGTTTGAAACATAGGACCGGTCACAAATATTTTAAGAGGTATTTTTGGTCGTTGGCTCAAGACAATAGGTGAGCCAATGTGGCATGGGACCAAGCCTTAAAGGGGGTCTCTTTTGAAATGGAAGAGGATGGGGATCCAAATAAAGAGATCATGAATCCTATACTTGAAATGAGCTAATGTCCATGTAAAAATACTATAATTTGGGCTCTTTTCCATGATACATTTGAGTACAATAGTTAGAGGTATCAGATTGAGGGATTCGAATCCCACTCCAAGGACACAGATCCTGGAGTCGTACGCTACTTGATTAAGTTCATAGAGTGGACCATTAAGAGGGGACCTGATTCAATGAAATGGTCGCATGGTGGATAAGTATTCGAAAACGATGTGTATATCCCATTGGGAGATATTAGTTTAGGGTCATAGAACATAGACCAGGCAGGGAAGAGACAGGGATGAAAAATGGCGTAGTTTTCAAAAAACCTTATGCAAATGAGAACCAAAAAGGTGATCACCACACCACATGATTTAAAAGGTGTTTGGGAGAAGGGGCTGAAAAAGAGGCATGGTTTAAGATTCCAGGGGCTAGAAATATAGATATAATGTCTGGGCATTGCTATGTATCCCATGAAGATGCTCATCAAGCCACACGTAGTTCTGGAAAATGCCGCTCAATTTGGTGTCCTATAACAATGATGGTCAGATCATGGTATAAAGTTCTTAGAGCATTGAGGATAGATAAAAAGAAGGGAGGGAGACATATGGTGCAGTAATTCCAAAACCCAAAGTGAATTAGGATGGTAGATATCCATATCACACCATGTGCATCTTGGGGAGGTTTTTGGTCAAGGGATCGAAAATGAATGTTGGGATGTGCCTATGGAAAAGTGTGTGGGTGTTTATACATAACCCATGATAATGGGGATCAAGCCATACATTTTTTTAGAAGAGTCATGGTAGGGTACCAATTTCAAGGACAATACTATTGTGTGTGTCTGGCCCACAAATCAAAAGAAGTGGCATTTGATAGATCATGCTTGTTCTTTAGGATGGATGTGTGTTTTTTTTGAATCGATAAACCTTGGATAGAGAATCTATAAATCACTACAAGAATCAGTCCATATGCAGACATTGAATTTTCTTTTGGTGGATATCCACTACAAAAATTGATTTCCCCTTGAGTGAGGATATCACAATGTAGTGCAATTTTTCATAGTGCGTCAAGGATGATATTATTATAGTTTATGGTCGTATGATATGGCCAACCCAAATATTTTAACATCTTGCAGTAAAGACATAACAATATAATGTCATGTTAGACTAGGAAACATTGTTTAAATTCACATGGCTTGGACACATACAGAATAAACGACGTTTTAGGGGGAATGTGCAAGGCGTGATAAAGCATACCCGACGTGAATGAGGACGAGGTCCATACCACACCATGCACAAATTTGGGGATGAAAAAATAGGAAAAGGGGCCAAAAAAGGCCATAGAATGTGGGGCTAGACCCATGGATGAAATTTCTAGGTGTTCCTACATATCCCATGAAGATGGGAATCAAGCCATACATTGTTCAGAGGGTGTAGTTTAACATCATATAGGACAAGAAGTAGAAGATACCAGATCATTGACAGGGAGTATGTGGTGAGGCTATTGAATACCTGATGTGAATGAGGATTAAAGCCAACACCACACCACTCAATCCTATGAAAGTCAAGGCTAGAAGACCAAACTGAAGATGTAATTTTCGGAACATCAGATGGACCCAAAGATGAGATTCCCAAGCGTTCCTATGTATCTCATGATGATGGAAATCAAGATACACATAGTTCTAGGAGATTTGGTGCTTATTCCTTTCAAAAAAACATAGAAAGATCATAGTTTAATGTCTTAGATCTCGGACCATAGAGAAGTGAGACTCTTCCAAACAGGGTGAAAACTTCAACTAAATCCCTAAGCCCATGTAAGCTATGCTCGATGTGGGAAACAATAGAAGGGAAGGTATTTGCGTCATGTTGAATACATGAAATGGGGAAAGTGATATGGAGCACCGAATGATGCCTCACCATGGATTTTACATCCTAACGTGCAAATGTGCATCGAGGGATTACACCATGAGTGTCAAAATTCCACATGGACATAATGGAGTAGGAAAAGGTGTGAATAATGTAATTAATATTAAGGTCTTCGTGGGGGGTGGTGTGATGATGGATGATTGCTCTTGACTATGTTCAAAACACAGCATCTATATTGTGTGACCTGAAATGGGAACAATAAATGAGTGTGGACTGCTAACCATATTCAGAATGTGGGACTTATATCAATTTTTTGTCTGAAATTATTAGGGATGTTATCCCATGAAGGTACAAGGTTGTTGGGGCTATGAATCCAAGATGTTCAGGGGTCCTTTCGAAAGTGAAAGAAGATGAAGGGCTGAATGAAGGGGAACATAAATCAAGAAAATGGGTGATAACATGTTTGTAGAATCTGAAAATCGAGGTCATGAACAAGAGTTTTATTGGGCACATTAGTGAACTGGAAACAAAGGTATAGGTAACTAATTAAAGAAAATATGACTAAAAAAGATGAGTGTAAGACCTAGGGAGGAAGAGATCATAGGAGGGATAGGTGAGCGGCATGGTTTTTTCAAAACCGACGTGAATGAGGACGTAATCCAATACCACACCACATACCTCCTATTGAGGAACTCTAACCAGGGGGCCAGGAAGATGAAAAGTTTTCTACAAAATAGGGCCGGACCCAACGAATAAATGTCTGGGCTGTCCGACATATCCCTTGAATATGAGAATGAATCCACACATAGTTCTATAAGATGTTGTGTAGTTTAACATCATGTGGAAATGATGTTGATAGGGTTAAGGTATCTCCATGAGGAATGTGTATGGCATGGAGAGTAACCCGATTTAAATGAATACATAATCCCAAAACACACTGTACAATCCTAAATGAAACATTTCTAGGGGTCGAAAAGGTAGAGGGATCTATGGAAGGAATTCTCAGCCATTTCATAGTTTAACGTCATGTGATGAAGACGATGGTGATCTTGGTTTATGGTCATTGGGATCTGACCATAGATATATGTCTCCTTATGCCAGTATTTCATTACTAAATCTTCTTATCCCACGTGAGAAATGCTCGATGCGGGAAACATGAAATATGATCAGGCACTCCCCAATATATAAAGTCATGACAATAAGGGAAGTATATCCAGTAGGGTTGGCCTTGACAAGACTAACACCCTTTCCCATGGCAGACAAATGTTTGAAGTGGTAGCATGAAAAAATGAATCATTCCACCAAATATTTGGGACATATAGGGGTGGTGACACTAAAGGAGGATGGATGTATACCGTGTTTGAAACAAATCATCCATTTCATGTGACCTAGAATCGGAAGAACAAATGAGCGTTGAATAGTGACCATATTCACATCGTAGGGCATGTTTCAAATTTTCATCCAAAATCCTTGAGGATGTTGACCCGAAATGGTAATAGCGCCCTAGGGTCTAGAGTTCATGTCATTCAGGGGTCCTTTTATATGTGAAATATGATGAAGATTCAAATAATGGTGATGTATAAAGCATGAATATTCTTGTGTTGTTTAACATCATGCAAGATGAAAAAACTAGGTGACATCTCCAGGGAGAGAGATACATGGTTTAGTCATGATGAAATAGACATGAATGAGGGAAAATCCTACAACACACCATTTGTTTCGACCTAAGGGGAGATCCTGATGTTTGGGTATAGGCCTATATATGAAATGTTCGACATTCCTACGTATCCTATAAGGATGATAATCAAGCCATATGTAGTACTGAATGCGCCATGCTGGATAACATCGTGCATTGAGGACATGGGAGGATAGAAGAACTAGGAGAGGAATGTGGTGCGATAATTGAAGCCACAACATAATGGGGACAAATAAGTCTATGCTACACCATGTAGAATCTTCTAAGGGAACTACAACCCTGGGGGATAGTTAATGTGAAGAATTTTGGAGATGGTATATAATAAAAGGCATCCATGAATTCCTACGTATTCCACAATGATGGGAATCAAGACATACATAGTTCTTGAAGGTGCAGTTTTATGTCTTGTGGGGTGATGAACATGGGGATTTCATAGTTTAAGGTCATAGAGATCAGTCCATCTTGCATATTATTGTCATGCATGACATATGCATGGTAGTTTTATGTCATTCACCTCAGAAGGAACACAAATTTTAACGTCATGCGGTGAAGATATCATAGTTTATGTTCATGAGGGACCAGACACAATTTAACATCTTGTGGGATGACACACAGGTTAATGTCATTTGGGAAAACAATGTATTTTAATGTCAAGAAGAACGTAATAGTTTAGGGTCATGTAGGACCATAACTATCTCAAGAAATGTAATACTTGAAGAATATGGAATTTTTTGGGAGGAGTTATATGCTTGTCCTCCATGGTAACCATGGAGAACACGCAATTGGGGTAAACCTTGTGAATAACGTATGGTCTTTCCCATTTGGGCTCCAGCATGGGTGGATTCCTATTAGGTATCATTTGAAATTTTAGGGCCAACATCATGTCACCATACAAGAAATAATGGAGGTGAACTTTCTTATTGAATTATCTAGTTATCTTGTAATGATGCCTTTCTAGATAGTGCATGGAAAATTCCCTGTTCATGTAGAGTGCTTCGAATTCATCTAGATGGACTTGAGTTTCCTTATCTGGTGCTTCTGATCATAGACAGTTGTACGTAATGAAGGAAACCGAATCTCTATATGCAGGACAACCTGTCTTCCATACACTAGTGAGTATGGGGTCACCTGGGTGGAATTTCAAGTCATATTTTGATAAGACTATAGGGAATTGTGGAGTTTTTATGGAAAACATTCCGTGGTCTAGAAAAACATTTTCTGCAGGATGTTAGAGAGGGGTTTTTTGAATTCCTCAATCTTCCCATTTTCTTGCTCGTGGTAGTGGGAGGTATGGTTAGGGTCGAATTTCATTAGTTTTATTTCCTTGAAGTTGGTGTCATTATCGGTGAGGGTGACATGAGGGACTCCAAATCAGTAGATGATTTTGGAGCTGATAAATTCAACAATAGAACATGCCTTGACCTCCTTGAGCAGAACTCTCTTTTACCACATGAAAAAGAAAAATATAGCCGTTAAGATGAACATTAAGTGGCAAGCGGTCGCTGGTGGATATATTCCCACAACATAGAGTACACAGGCTGTGAAGGGCCAAGAGTACATGGCATGTGAATCCAAGAGACACGAGATCAAATCCAATTGGAGACATATTTTTGGGCTATGTAGCTGTACTATAACAGTACTATAGTAGGTACTTTTATGGAACTGTAGTAGCTGAAACTATTCATACATATGGGCCTTTGGGTCACTGATTTGGTGTTCAGGCCATGCAAGGATTTTGGGCCACCCAAGGCCTTCCGGAAAATTGAATCTCAAGGCCTTCAGGCCACCTCAAGGACTTCAAGACATCCCAAATCCTTAGAGACACATGAAATATGTTGTTAATCCTATCAGATTACAAGGGAAAGGGTTCCAGATAAGGAATTAGAGCTGAAACATTCTACAGAGAAAATCTAACCAGAATTGGAAGAATGAGAGGGTATTACATTTCCCTCAGTTCCAGGCATGTGTTTCTCTACATAGGACAATTATCCCACACGCCTTGTGAAGGTGGAGTGCTGATATCGTGAAATTTTATGAGGAGGTGTAGTTCCATTTTTTCTTGTTTGGTTGATTCCATTAAGACCTATGAGTCATGTAATTTTCTCATAAACCTCCATGCCTTGTAAGGCTTCCACTTCACCCCTTGAAAGGTGGATTAACCAAAAATAATAAAAATGGCCTATGGGCCAATCTGGGAGTGGATCTAGCAGAGGATCCACCACATTAGCATGGATTTGGCACAGATGGAACCTCTTGGAAATCATGACACATTCACAAATCATAGAGGGCCAAAAATACTCGAGTCTCTAGATCTAATGAGATAGTTTTGGCCAGGTCTGATGTGCCCCGAAAGAATCGGCATGAACCTCTTTCATAACCTTATAAATCTTAACTACTTGAATGTGATGGAGGAGAACACCATCAAACCTGCACTTTTATTGGATCTAAACCAGTCTGGGACTGCTCTGGAGGTTAAATATTATTATGTGGAGTTGGATTCACTCGCGCTCGGCTCGATCAGTCAAGAGACTGGTATGCCAAAGGTAATAACAAATGGAGTCCTCTAGTAGGGAGTCAGTTCCAAAACTATGTCAGGGGACATGTGGATCCTAACATGGAGACCTTGGTAGTAAGGTGGCTTACTAATGAGCTCTCATCGTCATCTGAAGTGATGGGTGCGAAGACTCACCGATGTGCCATGAATGTAATCAAAACATCCTGATCAGGCTCTGAAAGAGATGCGGTTAGTATAGACAATGAGTCATCTCAAAAATTCTATGATTGAGGGACATGATTAACTTCTATCCCAGATAGAAACTGGGTCATCAACTATCGGGTACGTTCCAACAGTGGTACGAGCTCTAGATTTCAGGCGACATAGTCACCGTTGATCTCTTTGAGGACTTGTTAAGAGTCCCCTTTCACATATAAGTGAGAAATATAAATCTCAAGAGCCAGATCGTGACCAGTAATGAGGTCTGGATGATCTTCCTTATTGTTGGTACAACCTTCTAACAACAGGAATGAATACGGAAGAATAGCTTTTGCCAACGTGATAAAAAAGATACCCAACCCACCCTGTTGAGTCTGGGATCATTGATTCTTCCGTAAGTAGGACATTAGAAAGCAACATCAATGTACATTTTCCAACACATAATGGAATTGTCTACCGAGACAATTGCCTCTTCAGAAAATTCAAGATCTAGAGACTTGTCCACGGGAGCAGGATGCACGATAAAGAAGTCATTTAATGATTGTCCCTTGATGGACCTATAGGGGACAAACCTAAAGTCAAACTAATATAGGATAATTCCCACTCGGGACACTAGTTGTATCTCATGGTGATGCAAGTAATGTCACTATTTCTACACTGCGAATTCCAGTGCAATGTAGAATTTTTCGATAGGGGATCATCTGGTCTCCATATTGAGGGGCATGTGACTGGGATAATATATAGTGTTTTCTGTTCATTCATTGTTCTTCTGGGAGAGAAGGGTGATGAGAGACCATTATAGTGTGGTCAAATAATGGACTAGAGACTTTCTAGAAAGTGGTGGCATTAGGACTGAAGGGTACAATAAATAATTATTGATTTTCTCAAAAGGAGTCTAACATTCCTCATCCCACTAATTGAAAGTGTTATTTCTTCCGATGCCGAGAAAAGGGCATACACATTCTGTCCAAATTTTCAATGAATCGACATATGTTGGCCATGTGGCCTCGAATGCCTCAAAAATTTAGAATGTTTCTCATATGAGATATATGACTGATGACTTTAATTTTCATAAAATTGATCTTGATGCCTATATATTTTACAATGAAGCTGTGAAAATTTCTGGAGGTGACCCCGAAGGAAAACCTCAATGGGTTCATCTTTAGATGGCGATAAGAGGGGAAGCCAAACACTTTCTCAAGGTCCATTAGATTGTCCTGATGTAGCCGATATTTCACCACCAGATCATCCATGTAACATTCCCCCAACTTCCCAAGGATCAACTTAAATATGCTGTTCCTGGAACGCTAATAGGTGGAACCTTCATTCTTTATACCAAAGGGCATTACCTGTTAGTTGAATTTACATTGAAGTTCTCTAAAGGATATAGATTATTCATTCTTGGGAGAGATTTTAATTTTGTTATACCCAAAATACCCATCCATGATGGGGATATCTTGGAACCCAGCAATGAAATCAACCAACAGTTTCTTTATAGGAAGGGGAAAAACATCCTTTGGACGTTGACGGTTAAGATCCCAAAAGTAGATATAGACCCTAATCTGTCATTTTCTCTTTCAGATGAGTATTATTTTGGATAACCACGTAGGCTACTAGACCTACTTGAAGAAATTGTCTCGGATAATCTTATCAAATTCATCCTTGACTCTGGAACTGGTCGAAGAGTGCATATTTATGGGAGGCTATTTGAATCCATGATGATTTGCTGGAAGAACAAGGCGGTGGACATCGACATGAGGATATTTTCCTATAATCTAGTTATAACTCCAGTAAAATACAACACGATGTTTCTTTAGAACTTCCATATATTTCTCTTCCTCTTCGACAAGCATGGCAGCAATGATCAATGTGGATTTCAGATCCGTCTCGCAACTGAGGTTCACTTGTACAAATTCATCGATCGTAGTGGAGACACCCTCATCAAAAGTGGCAGGAGAATACTCTAAATAATTTTATTCACATATGGGGGAGGGATCCCCATAGATACGAGGTTATTTTGAGACAACAGATCCCGATGGGTAGCTGCTGCTGGCATGAGCAACGGTAGACACTGCATCGGGGGACTCTTGTCCTGTTGAAACCATTACGATGAAGGATATCAACCCAACCCCATATAGTCTTCGTCTCAAGGGGATACACATGATGATATCAACGGAATAGTGTAACACCAGCTTGAGGAGGTTTATTCCAGCCCAGGGAAATAAGAAAGTATGACCTATTTTCATTTCCATGGGGTAGACATCCCGATACCTTATGGGAGTAGGGGGATCTGGGATCTCCAGAGCATGATTCATGTAGGAATACTAGTTCCAGCATCGCCTAGTATTGGTAATGTTATTCCACCTCATTCCAGAAACAAAAAATATTTCCCTAGATCTAGTGTCATAGAATTTAATTGTTGATTCAGAAAAAATGTAAGCATAATCCCGGTCTCTCCATGGGTTTGTCGCTGCTGTAGCGTGTTCAACCTCATTATCTAGAATCTAATTTTCGTTAATCTTGTAATATTCGGCATATAGGTTTTAGGCTACACAATAGGTGAAGGGACATGTGTCACCTTAGTTCATTCTCAATCAACCACTAAGGGAGTACTTAAGGCAATGGTGATACAATGAAGGGACCTCCTCATACAGGTAAATCCATGGCCTACAGATCAACACATTGTAGGGGGTGTCCGGGGAGAAAATCTTGAACTTAATGCTTCCCACCAAGCCTCAAAACCGGGTATTCAGGTGGATCATTCCATCTGGTGATTGTTTCGGCCTTTGATAACATTGAATTTTCAGCTATTATTGACTCTGATCATCCTCCAACAACCCCATTTTTCAGAGGGTCCGAATCTGTATTAAGTTGATCCCAGAGCCTGTGTCAACAAGATAGTGATGAACCTCCACACCATTGAAGTGGGTAGTGAAATATAGTGGGTTGATGTACCCTTTTATGGGAGAGCTTCCATCTTTTCTAGAGAAAGAGATAATGGGCTGACATTCAGCATGCTCGACTACCTCAGGATGGAAGGCTTCTGCTTCAGCTACCATCGATTCAAACAGGAGGCGGATTCATAAAGCTTTGGAAAGGGATCCATGAATAACCACTAATAGGATATGGTCCTCAAGGATCGATATACTCTTAGGAATTCTGGAAATATGCTTTAGGATATCATACATCCCTACCAAGCATGAACTTCATCTTACATTAGTCTGTTCTGTGGTAGGGCTATGAAGGGCCCATCTGGCTGAACCGGTGGATGATTGGTGCTAGAAATACCCTGTTGGACACTAGTCAAAATTCATGGAGTGACTACCAGACCTTGGATAGATTAATAAAGGTGTTACTTAACAGAGTGTGGCTGATTGTGGTGTTGTCGGGGCGATTCTTCCTGCTCATGTAACACAAACGGCGACAAAGGCAGGCCTAGTGACACCAGATGAGAAGGCTCAATATGTTGAACTCTATGTTACGACTACTGTTTGATTTTGGAGGCCTTCATATCCTATTAGGATGTACTAATTGATGTAATTTGATAAACCTTATAGCCATGGCTTCATCGACACATGTGACGACTGGGGATGTTTGGAGGATTCGTCTGGCTCTCCTTATCGTCAGGAATGATGTATAGATTTACTTTCTCCATGGTTCTAACCAAATCATACCCTTGTTCATCACTTGAAGAATCCTCCACCACTAGATGAATTATGGGGGTAATCACCATCTCTGATTCCATGAAGTCGTTGAGAGTATGGGATGACGATGGAATTGGTAAGGGACTTTGTTTTCCTTTGCGTCATTGATGCATGCACTATTGGGGAGAGGGAGGGTGAGTCATTGATGTATACATACTGGCTACTGGTGATGCAGCATATTTTGAAGGCGCATGTCAGATCATACATGCACATATAATACCATGGTAATAGGAAATTGCCTCATGAACCAACTAGTCGTCATACTTTTGCGACCTATGGTTAGGAACTTTTTTCCACTCACCTTCGCAATCACTTCCACTGTCTAGATTCATGAATACACATTCCACCTTTTCTTGATCTGGGCCTAACATGACTATTTTGTTACCAAACTTGTCTTGAAGCTAGTATTTAAACACATAGTACTGTTTGAGGTTGTGTCCCAGGATCCAGTGATATGGGATGTGATTTGGGAGATCAGTGAGATCCTCCTCATCGGGCCTCCTACATAATTGAAACTATAGTATTTTCCTATTTCAAGGAACTTCGGAAATAACTGGGGATCTAATCCTTTTTGAATGAGTTGGACTAGTTTCTCCAATCTAGGAAGGTGGATCTGGGAGCATGTCCCGGAAGAGGGGATGGAGGAGCCTGTCATGGAGGGGGAACCAGGTTATCTCGCCGTGGTGGTGGTGGCATGTTACGTGCGGGCGCTTTCTGATTCGGAGGTAGTTGTTGTTGGACTAGAGGTTGTGCCTAGGGTGGAGGCCCTTTACGAGGCTATGTAGGTTTCTACACTGGTAATAACTCATGTTTCCTAGGGGCCACTATTTGGGCCACCACGGTGGGCTCATCCTTAGCGGCTCTTCTCAGTGGAAATACAGGAGGGAAAAAATGTTCCTTCCTTCCTGACTATAAGGATTCTCTAGACATTGGACCTTATCAGAGATTTCCCAAAATCTCCTAGGGTAATTTTGAGTAAGGGGATAGTGGAAAAATAATTTTTTGAAATTCCCCAAACACATTTTCAACAGCTATTCCTGATTCTGTGGCATATCCAAGGAATATGTATACTTTTTACAATTGGTGACAAAGTCAGTGATGCACTCATCAGGCCATTGTCTGCACATGAAAAGGTCTGAAATTCACATTTCCTAGGTGGTAGAGCTGAACTAGTAATGGAATTTTCTCTTGAGATCATCCCAGCTTGCAACCAACCAAATAAGTAGTTGGCTATACTAGACAAATGTATCCCCTTCAAATGTCTATATGAAACAACAGAGTTTGTGGGACTCTTGTTGTGCTGGAGTTCCCAGAAAGGGTCCACACCTTGATATGATGTGGGACAGATGCGGGAGTGGATCAACCATCCCATTAAAAGTGGGAAATATGGGTTTCTAAAACCCGGGGGTGCTGGCATATCATCCTCCCATGCCGGATATGGCATTCCATTGGGTGGTATTTCCACATGTCGAGTTTCCAATTCCTTATGGTGAGCAATGAGTTCTGCCACCAGATCATCTGGGCTGGGATTTATACATTGATGAGGTTCCCTAACCTCCATTGCATTGGTATGTCTTTCAAAATGATAATTAGGCTAGTGTCTTGTGGAGTAGCTAGTGGAATGACATGCGTAATGGATGGGGGAACCTAGGCTGGGTCCTGAGGATTAGTACGTCACTCAAGTGGATTTGGTGACACATTCAACGCCTTATTTCCAAAATCTCTACCTTCTAACCTGTCTATGTGGGAAGGTTTGTCAGGGTCACCCAAGGGAAACATGTAGGTGGGAAGTGGTATCTTCCCCTACTACCCAAGCCATGGATCACTATAGTCCATCCACCGCATGATGGCATGTTCAACAAAGTGGTCATTGACCATCCTCTCGTGATCTGAGATTTGATGATGCAACACGGATTTTTTGGGATCATCATCTCTCTTATTCACTAAACCAGACGTGTCAGTGGGTTTGATGGCCACAATATTTTCTTTTCCCTTATTGGGATTATGGTTGAGGGCTAATGACTAGGTAGGTACAGGAAGACCCAATAAAAACATATCCAGGTGAGTATCTCGTCCTAGTGGAACCAATAGGTGTGGCACTCCCCTAGGGGTTAAGTTCTCTCCAAGGAGCTCTATCTCGGTCACCTTCTCTAATAGATCTGCTATGTTATCTATGAATCTAACTAGAGGAAAATCCTAAATATTTCGTAGAATATTTGGATAGCGTTGGATGTGACTCAAATGGATGGCAACATACTGCCCCCAACCACGTACCATAAGGGGGGGCCTCCTTAATAATTCTGTGGAGCAGATTATATCTCTGAACACATCGTTGTGGGAGGGTCCGGTGGTGACTAGGTGAATCATGTCCTGGTGCCAAAGGGAGTGTAGCCAAGTCGACCATACAACATTACTGTTCATTATTTTCAATGTGTTCCAAACTCTTGGGGTAAGCCACACACTAATAATAGAGATGATTGTGCATTACTCGAAGGTTTTGTGGAAAGCACGTGAATCCACCTGGGTAAGTGATTCTGGCACACTAATGTTCGTGTTTGTGATTGTACAAATCATATCTGGGAAATAATAAACTTCAAGGACGTCCCAAAATCTCCTTTGATCAAATTCAGACCACCAAGAAGGTAGATCTGCCAATGGAGAGTACGGTGAATGACCTGACAAGCCACCTAATCATGGGATGTAATGTGAGGAATGAAACGACTGAGCAAACACATCCTGGTAAGATGGGCTGGCGACCACGGCTTTCGGTACATGGCCTGTGGTTACTGATGGTGGGCTATGGTCTTGTTTATCCTTTATCGATCACCATAATAACTCTCTGTGATCTATGTATGACGTAGAGAATGACCCTGTTGAAGATATGAAGGATTTCACTGTCAGGACCTGGGAAGGGGCCAAATATTCCTCCTCTTGGAAGTATTTGGGAATAGAGGAGGGAATCCAGTGGACCTCATATTCCAGAATGATGAGGCTGATACAATGTATTCCTACCCCGACCCACGACACTGAGGATCGAGGTGAGGGTTTCATTAACGAATAACATCCTACATAAAAAAACTAAGAAACATAAGGGATTAATCGCAGTCTGAAACATCATGGTATTCTTATGGCATCGGCGACCCAGAATCTTGCCCTGGTTGGTTCATCTGGATAGGTTAAATTTTTTGTTTGAGGTGGGCCTTCAGCCGAACTGATGCAGGGGTAGAGTGGACTTCCACTTAGATGTGCTGGGGTTTGAGGATCACCTATAATAGTGTCAAAGGTAACATGGGTAGGACCTCCCTATCTATTAGAAAATGTGTAGATGGAATCTCCATAGGAAGTGATGGAGTGGGTTGGACCTCCCCTGGAATTGGTGGGAGCCTGGGTGGTGCCTACTTGCTTTTTTTCTTTTGGTAGTGATGGTGTGAGGAGGTCCTCATACTGGTCGAGCTAAGCATGGGTTGGACATTCATGTTGGGTGCCCATGAACTGAAGAAATCCTCCACTTCATTGATTTATAGGATGAGGAGGTCCTTTGTCAGTTGTTGTATAGACATGGGGAATACCCCCACACTGACATTTGACTGGATGAGTAGAATGTTCACATCGGTGAACTATGACAGGAGGAACGACTCGATACATGAGGTCATGGGTGAAAAAAACGATTCTATACTGGGAGTCAATGTGGTGGGGATAACATTCACACGGATTCATGGTGGCATGGGGAGGACCTCCACACTGAGATTTGTAGCGGGGAGGACTTGCACTCTTATTGGTGATGGTATGGGGAGGACCTTCATACAGGATGTCAAGTTCAAGGGTTGGCCCTATAAGTAGAAAACATGTTTCGATGACCAAGAGAGTCGACCCAGCCTACCCATGGGGAGGTTGGGGCCTCAACTTAGGTCGGGCGTATGAGTTCCCATGCTCGGCATAAATCGGGGATCGATGGTATGAGCCAGCGGTGGCACTGTCAATGGTATCCATTTACGTCGATTCCCCTCATCAGGCATCCTCCCCAGCCTATGTCTAACGCTGGTGTCAGGTAAATAGAATTGGGGCTAGTGGTGCAGGTGAATAACCCAACTAGTCCTCTGCTCTTGGGTCCTTGTGGTGGTGCTTTCATGGCCTGGTGAGGGCCCTCGTTGGGAGACCCAGGATCGGGATTCAGTTGGGCTAGCCCGGACATCCCTCACATCATTGCTGTAGGGGGGGGGGGGGGAGTTATCGAAGCATTCTGAGGAGAGGCTCTTGAAATGATTATATGTTTATGTGGGGAGCAGTGGATCCCTACACGACCCTTGGGGGTGGTAGTGATGACGAGGTTCAAAAGCCTCTAGGTATTGTCTGTCTATATATCGGGATGGGATAATCCCCTCCTCGTATTGTCGAACGAGGTAGTTAATCACCCATATCTAAATGAATTCATATGGGGAGATGGGGTGTGTGAAATCAATAGCCTTGGACATGGAGGTTGTCATAGGGGAGATGATGCTGCGTGGGATTGTCATGTTGTTGTTTCCCCTGCCCATGCATCAATGGGTGAGCAGTGATTATTTTTCTTTCATGACATCTTAGTTCATTAAAAGGAGTGAGATATTACCATTATTTTCAAAATAAGGAATGAGATGTCCAGTTCCCCAATGCTTTTCCATATTTGTGGTTTTTAATAAGGATACACACTAAAAACGTCATAGACTGGGATTCCAAAAGTTCAACTTCCCCAATTTCTGGTGAGTTTCACTCCATTCACATTATTTTCATGGCGGAACCTATCACTAGATAATTGGATATGGTGACATGTAAATCCACTGATGTCTCGAGAGCTACCAATATCCACATTCAAAAGAAGATATTTACATTGGGTTCACCAAATATATTTCTGATGTTTTCATTGGGGTGTACATCCATATGTTTTAGGGGGCGGGTTGTATTGTTTCCCTGTATTCCCAATTTAAAAAGGTAATCGACATTCATCTCTTATACAGGTATGTTTTTTCGTTGATCAAAAATGGTTTATCAGATGTCGGTTCTTCCTTCTATGTATTCCTCGTAGGAACTCATTTCGTAGTTTGGGTCTCCCCCATAGACATAATACGTTGTTCGTGAAACTCGTCCCAGTTTCGTGTCTTCATGGATGCTGGTTAATTACACTGCTCCTCTCAGTTCATCCCAAAGGGTCCAGTCAGGGCAGCAACCTTCAGTCGGGGGAGTACTCACATTGGAAATTGTTTGCGTTTATAGAGACTAGAACACTAATTCATCACGATTTCATCCACTTATGATATGGTTTATTGAGGGAGCAGAAGCCCGAAGAATCCCACATCGTGTGAGGGGAATTAGATAAAATAGGAATCTCTCTAGGTTTTTCCTCAACATTCCATGTTTAACACGTTGTATTCCATGATTTTAATGTCTATAGGAGATAGATCGAATGGATCATAACACTGATAAGAGTGGATCAGATGGGGGTAATCCCAGGAGGGAACCATGATGATGTGACTAACGCGTGGTTAGTTACCCGATTACTACTAGTTGTAGTGAGAATGTGGGTGACCTGATATCACCCGGATGTGGAGGTCTGGGTAAGAATCAAGATGTATATATATGGTTGAGTGAAGTGGATGGAGAATGAGATGGAACCAACATGAGAGTGACAGTGATTATGGGATTGAACATCGAAGATACCTCCTATGTGTGACAGGGAATCAAAGTCCACATAGTTTTGTGGGGTGATGGACACCTCAGGAGGCGACACGTGAGAATGGATGCATGGATGGGATCTGATTGGAGTAGAACCTCCGAGTTGGGGCATGACCATCCTGAAACAAATAGGCTCGAGGAAGAGATCACGATGGGACATGATTGATGGGATTGAGCCTCTGGGTGGATTTCTATGTATCCTCATGATAGGTAACCAATGTCCACATATTTCAGAATGAGGGTATAGAATCAGAGTGTACACATAGAAAAATGACCTGACAATGTATGTTGTCTTAGGCGCGATTAGTATCCCAGGTTTTTTTGATTCCACATGGGTAGACCAGAGTTGTGGGTCCTAGAAAAGTGGAATACAATGGCTTATCGTTGATTGTGGACCAAAACAACTTACTGTAGGTTGAGTTTCCAACATATACCCAATTTTTAGAATAAAACGGCTTACTACTAGTTGTGGTTGACAATGGCTTACCACTAGTTTGGGTTCCTAATGGCTTGCCTTGGGTTGGTGTTCTAATGGCTTACCATGGGTTGAGATACAACGTCTTACCACTGGTTAGGGTTGATCCTCAGGAAGGCTTCCAACATAACATACCAAGGAGACATGGATCAAACCCATGTAGTTTGAAAGTATGTAGTTTAGCATCCTACCAGATGAAATGGGGTTGTATAGATTAACTTCTTACGAGATGAGGGTTAATAGACATGATGTGGTTCGGACCAATGGGAGTTGGTCTTGAACCACATGGAGGCTTTCTGTGTTCCCTGCCTAGGAGGCAAGGATCAAATTGCCCATAGTTTGGGATGATATAGTTTAACATCATGGAAGACGAGGGTGAACCAATGTGAAGGTGTCCGAACAAGTTGGTGTTGGGCTTGAGCCTCATGGAGGTTTCCTATGTACCCTATCTGGGAGACATGGATCAAAGTCCACATAGTTTAGGATGATAAATTTTAAAGTCATACGAGATGAGGGAAGTGACGTGAAGGGTCAAGAAAATTAGGTGGGGGGAATTAATGTTAGGGAGGCTTCCTAAGTACCTTGTCTAGGATACAAAGATCAAAGTCCATGTAGTTCTATGGGAGGATAGAGTTTAACGTCACACATGATGAAAGTGATAAACATTAAGTGGTCAATACAAATAGGTGTTGGGCATGAACGTGACATTGGATTCCTACATACCTTGTTTTTGATACAAGGATGAAAGTCCACCTAGTTTGGGATGAGGTATGTAGTTTAACGTCATGTGGGATGAAGGTGAACCGATGTGAAGAGGTCGGAAAAAATAGGTGTTGGTCTTGAACCTATGGGAGGCTTCCTACATACCATGGCTATGAGAAAACGATAAAAGTCAACATTGTTTGGAATGGGGGATTCAATTTAACGCCATGCCGGATGAAGATGAACCAACATGAAGGGGTTGGGACAAATAGGTGATGGTATTGAACCTAAGGGAGGCTTCAGACATACCATATCAAGGAGACAAGGAACAAAGTTCATGTTTTTTGGGTTGATACAGTTTAACATCATGCCAGATGAGGGTGAACCGGCGAGAAGGGGTCATAAAAAGTAGGCGTTGGGATTGAACCATAGGGAGGATTCATACGTACCTTGCCTAGGAGACAAGGATCAAAATTCACGTAGATCAGAATGATGCTATTTAATACCATTCAGGATGGGGGTGAACCGACAGTAAGGGGTTGGAACAAGTAAGAGTTGGGCTTGAACCTTAGGGAGACTTCAACCATACCTTTCCTAGGAGACAAGGATCAATGTCCACGTAGTTTGGGATGATACTTGGGGATTACATGCAAAGGCATCCCAATATAGATTCCATGGTCAATGCTTAATTTAGGCCCATGTGTTCCATGATCGATGTGAGAAAAAAGGGGCACCAAAGACCTGATGATCACGTCGTGAAATGTGCTTACATAGGGAATGATGTAGGAATTACACAAGGTTCGCGACACAATGTGGGAATAAGAGCTTATGCATTATTAGCAGCCCATGTAGAAGGAGATTGAGACTAACTCTAGGATGGAGGCCTGATGGAGAGAAATCCCTAAGGGGGAAATATAGGGTTACAGAGAACATTATTTTCATCTCTCTACTAGTCTCTCTCACCGATGAATAGATGAGGAGTAGGGGTGCTACCTCCCACATGAAAGGATAGGGGCTTACACTAGGATGGTTTCCCTTTTATGCAGACAGATGCCGCTCCAGCAAAGAGGATCTCATTAAATGTTAGAAAGATATCACTCCTGTAGAGATGAACAGTCATAGATAATGTCTGATATGGGGCACCACAAATATATTTCATGTGGTGAGGTCACAGTTTAATGGCATGTGTTGATGATGATGGTGCTTGGTAGTTTAACATCCTGTTGCTCAGACGAGGTGGGTTCACTCTGCAACCCAAGGACTTAAATAACTGATACCCACCCACCCTTGGGGAAGGGAAGGCATAAGCAATGTCATGGTGAGGGGTTTCTGTGGAGTGATACATTGAAGGGACCACATTAGTGTGGCTATGCGATGACGCAATATCTATTAGTGTGCTTATGTGATGAAGCATAAGGATATGAAACACAATGTGACACAACACCTAAGGGACCTTGAAATCACTTCCTATGAACCTAGAGGGTCATACGGGAGTAGGGTTTATAACATGGGTGTTTTTCATGAAAGAAGCACCCAAAGATGGTATCATGGAATGCAAAATTAAAGACAAGCTCAATGGAACATACAAGGATAGATGATTTCATGAAAAAGAAGGGGTTTGCAGGCAATAAGAATGAAAATGGGGACTCTTGCGTGTAATAACCAGGGTTGTATAGATAAAGGTGTTGTGCAGGGAATTGGAGGTAGTTTCCATTCAATTAGAGGATCATTTCTTACATGGGACCAAGGATTGTGCGCATGTAAAGGGATTTTCATGACACTGGAAAATCGATAAAGGAACTAGGAAAGGATCAAGACCTAGGGGTTTCACGTGAAGGTGGATAGCCAAAAGACCTGTTGTAGAAAATCTTGCACATGAATGTCATATTTTCTACATGAAAGAGGTGTATTACTCGCAAGGGAGATGGTTCAAATTCTCCATTCGTCAAAAGAAAGGGGGTTCCCTACTATTTATTGGTGTTCGGGGGTAGCTGGTGCACACAGAATTCTTCCTATGCTAAAATCCTAGCCCATGATTTGGTCGCACTAGACATTTCATGTCGACATAAAAAATGTATCCTGATGGCGTTAGTAGTGCATGTGGAGAGCATTTTTACATGCACCACTCAAATTTTCTGCACTGCCTTTTGGACTAACTCGGAATCAATTGCTGAGTATTATTATGAAAATGATTTTTTCATGGATTCCTTCTTGAGGCCTTCCATGGATTACTATGTCAACATTGTTCATGAGATCCACATTATTAATTATATTATTCAATCATTCTAGATTTGAGTGAGAATTTCAATTGGATTTTGAACTCCAGTTCATGATTCATTGGGACAATCACCAAATGTTCTAATGCATCCATTATTTACTTTAATTCATATATTTCCTTCCATATCTTTCATAGAGTATATTTGTTGAGGAGGATAAAAACATTAGTAAACATATAAAGTAATCAAATCTGAAAATAAAAAATGAAACTCAAAAAATGAGTATAATATTCCTTAATAACACATTTAGATTCGCTCTAGGTTATCTATGGTTATATCACTACTATGTTTTTCAAAAATGTTTAGTTAAAATAATAACTATGTTGGTTGGAGTTGGAAAATCAATTGGGGTTGAGTTGAGTTCCTATAAATGTTTTAGTTAAGAGGATTATTTGAAAGATTCCCCCAATTAAAAATAAAACATGCCAGTTAACCATGGTAGAAAATTATAATAGATTGACTATTTAAATAGTTTCACCAAATATTGATTAATTCATAGTTATAACAATATGAGATATTGATACAAATTTTTGAACTACTCTAATAAGGGAATACATTTATAACCTCTTTCCAACAATAACATTTAAGGTCAAATTTACTTTTCTCATATGTGAGTTACAAACAGAGAAATATTAAATTGAAAGAAATAGTGGATAAAACATGTGGTTCAATCTCAAGCTGAGACCTAATCCACCCCACTTGGTGATCACCAATCAATATGAAATATATATAAAAATATTTTATCCATACCCATGATCAGGGATTACAATAGTACAAAAGACTGCACAGGTCACATGACCACTAGCACTGTTTATTGTCGTAAAACTATCATCAAGCTTACAAAGGACTCCTTGGATAGTTAACATGGTTGAAAAAATGTTTAAAAATATATCTGAGTGTGGATATCCTTTATCATCTATTTTAGAATAAGAGACGAAGTTTGTTTTTAATACAGATGCACACACTACTCAATGTGTAATAAATGTGTTCACAATAGAGAAAAATGTAATAAGATTGATTTTAGAAGGATTTGTGTGTCATGAAATGAATCTCTTGACACTTTGGATGCGGTAGATGAAATTTTCTAATCCTATTCTGAAAACAGTGTATTGTGGGTGGTGTGTTCCAGTTTTTAGTGCAGTGAGAAGTTCTTCAACTTCATTTAGTTGCTACAAGGATGCTTCTAAGATGGTTCACAGTACTTACTACTTTATTTATATCTAGTAGGAATTGAATGTTCTTCTTTCATTTTATTCTAGCATATATGGTTATTCTTCTCTTTTTTCATGCATTCCACTACATTGTATAAATTTTTTCAATAGTACCACACTTTTATTTTTAGTTTAGGTTCATGAGTTAGATCTGAAAAAATAAATGATCTCCACACCTCGTACCTCGTATTGTGTGTTGAAAGACTAAAAAAATATCACTAATTATGTCAGTGTCATAAAATGACTCCAATACGACCATTAGAAAAAACAATCAAATTTGACTAAAAATGTCCAAAAAATGCATGAGTATGGAACGGTGTCACAGTTGCGGTGAGACAATCACGGTGAGATACTCTCATTTAGATAGTTGCAGTGAGACATTTGCAGTGAGATAGTTGTGGTGAGAACTTGAACTGGTAGAAAAATTATTGTGTCTTATCCTTTGTGAATTCCGGAACTGGTAGTACAATTACAATGTTTGGGAAATAGTTTCACAGATAACAATGTCTATTCCTTTTGAAAAATTATTAAAGGTGACATGTTACAACGTCTTGGAAATCGTAGCATGGAAACAATGGAATGTACTTTGTGAAAATATTGAACAGACATCAGACATACAATGCCCTAGACTTTGTCAAAATTTGTAACCATTAGAAAGTTTATGGTTTCACAAACATACACAAATATCTGTAATTTGTCTTTAGAATAAATATTCAGATAATGGATTAGGATTATATATAATAATACTAAAACTTAATAGAAAAATATTTAACATAGTTTACAAGATTCGAACATGATTTTAAGCATTAAAACATGAGGAGTCCAAAAATCTTGAAACATGATTTGTAAGCATTAAAACATGAGTCTAATAATATCTAAACAAAATTTGAGAGAATTAGAACTTTAAGAGTCCAACAATCTCTCCATTTTTGAGGATAACAAATTAGGTCATTTACAAGTCAAATATTTTAGAAATAAATAAACAGATTGCGTATCAAATCAAGATATTAAAGCATATATGTAATAAATTGAATAAAGAGTAATTCTTTTGCTTTTTGCCTCCTCTTTATAATTCCTCCCCATTATAATATCAATCTTGATTAGTTCTCCTCTTTAAATTACATTGTATTATTTCTCCCCCTTTCTGGATTATCAAAAAAGAGAAGAGAGAGAATGAGAAAAAGAAAATAACTAGTGAATAATCAATAGAAATCCACATTCTATTAAATAAAAGAATAACATCGATTACAAGAAAGAAATAAAATACAATGGATTCCTATAAAAATCAACTTTCAATTCTCAGTAGAGTTAGGAGTTTAGGATTTTTATTTGTCAGAGACACCATATGGTGATGATAGAGTGTAGAAGTGGATGTGGTAGAAGTAGTTGTTTCAAAAGGTAGGGGTACACATTCAATGATAGAAGGTTCAAGGGTAGGTCAAGTTTAATACTTAGTCAATGGATTCTCAATAATGATAGGTCTGATCTGACTCAATGCCGGATCAACAAACATAACCAATACATAAAAAGAGATAGATGGAAAAGGATAGGTAGAAGATTGTAGTCCAATACTCAAATAAGCAGTTATAAGAGCCACAATAGAAGTACTCTAGACATGGAGATAAGGATTTAGTAGATTTATAAAATCTGAGATGATATCACCACTATACTACATGGATTTCTCAAAGTAATATTTGTTTTCCAGAATCTTATCTAGAGTGGGTGTGAATTCCATGATCTTTTTCACTTGATCCGTGAAGGCTTGAGTGACTAGATGTATATTAAAATTTTTCACAAGATACATGAATCGAATATTAAACTCATTCTTAGAATAAATTCTATTAATGTAAATACCACTTTCCTAGAAATTTTTTCTTGATCATCCATGGAAATATATAAATGCACCATCAACAAATCAAGAAAATGGTCACAGTTCTTAATTACATGAGATATGATTTCCTTATCAAAACCACTCAACACTTACTAATTTTTTTCTTAGAAAAATGATCTGATCAGGTCACATTCCATTGGCTGAGATGAATATCTAGAGGATGATGACGCCGAAAAATATGATGTGGTAGACCAAAGCTGATTTAGAGCATTTTTTAAACAACCACTATGGGAAAAATGGGTATTTGGGACGGGTTATTTGCGACGGGGATAAATCCCGTCACAAATAGCCCCGTTAAAAACTTATTTGCGACGGGGGTATTTGCCCGTCGCAAATAAGTAGCCTTTTGCGATGGAATTGCTTTCCCCGTCGCAATAGAACTTGCGTGTTTGCACGCCAAATCGCGGAAAACATATTTGCGACGGGCAGATATTGCCCGTCGCAAATAACTGGCGGCGGTAAAAGGTATTTGCGACGGGCATATTCCCCCGTCGCAAATAGTATGTCGGCATGTGGTTATTTGCGACGGGTCCCGTCGCAAATAACTATTCAACTGTTGACCGTATTAAATGATGGCGAAGGTATTTGCGACGGGCACCGTCGCAAATAATATTATTTGCGAAGGGTAGCCCGTCGCAAATGGACCCGTCGCAAATAATCTAACCTATAAATCCCCCATCCGTTTTTTTAAATTCATTCTCAAACTCCATCTTCTTCTTCTCTCAAAATTCTAGTTCTAGAGTTGAGCGTTTCTCAAGTTTAATTTTTTTCTTCGGAGTTGATTTTGAAGTATTCAAGAACGATCAGAGATCAACCTCAGATCAATTTTCAAGGTATTTATATTCATTTTAATTTAATATTTATTTTAAATTTTTTATTAGTTTCAATTATTCTTAATTAGTTGTAATTTAATTATGTTTAGATTGTTTTGTTACTTAATAAATTTAAATCATTAGTATTGTTCATAGATAATGGTAATTAGAAATAATTAGTAATAGTTTTTAATAATTAAGAATAAATATTAATAATTAGTAATAAATACCAATAATTAGGAATAATAACATTATTACATTATTAGTATATTTTATTATTAATATTAAAATAATATAATTTTTTATATTATTTATCCAAATCTCTTTTCGTCTGTGTGTTTTCTGTCTCCATATGTATTATTTGTATGTGGAGACAGAAAACACACAGATGAAAGGAGAATTGTATATAATATAGAAAATTATATTATTTTAATATTAATAATAAAATATACTAATAATGTAATAATGTTATTATTCCTAATTTTGGTAATTATTCATATAATTACTAATAATTAGTAATAATTACCAATAATTAGGAATAATTACCAATAATTAGGAATAATTATCAATAATTAGTAATAATTACCAATAACTACCAATAATTAGGAATAATTACCTATAATTACCAATAATTACCGATAATTACCGATAATTAGTAATAATTAGTAATAATTAGGAATAATTTTTAATAATCACCAATAATTAGTAATAATTACCAATAATTACCCATAATTACCGATAATTCCCAATAACTAGAAATAATTACCAATAATTAGGAATAATTAACAATAATTACGGATAATTACCAATAATTACCAATAATTAGTAATAATTACCAATAATTAGTAATAATTAGAAATAATTACTAATAATTACCAATAATTATTAATAATTAGTAATAATTACCAATACTTAGTAATAATTAGTAATAATTAGTAATAATTACCAATATTAGTAATACTAAACAATAATTAGTAATAATTACCAATAATTAGGAATAATTCCCAATAATTACCAATAATAACCGGTAAATAGTAATAAATAGTAATAAAGAGTAATAATTAGAAATAATTACCAATAATTAGTAATAATTAGTAATAATTACTAATAATTCGTAATAATTAGTAATAATTAGTAATAATTACCAATAATTAGTAATAATTAGTAATAATTAGTAATAAATAGTAATAATTGAAAATAATTAGTAATAATTGCCAATAATTAGTAATAATTAGTAATAATTAATAATAATTACCAATAATTAGTAATAATTACCAATAATTAGTAATAATTACCAATAATTAGTAATAATTAGTAATAATTAGTAATAATTGCCAATAATTAGTAATAATTACCAATAATTATTAATAATTAGTAATAATTATTAATAATTAGTAATAATTAACATTAATTAGTAATAATTACCAATAATTAGTAATAATTACCAATAATTAGTAATAATTACCAATAATTAGTAATAATTACCAATAATTACCAATAATTAGTAATAATTAATAATAATTAATAATAATTACCAATAATTTGCAATAATTACTGATAATTAACAATAATTAGTAATAATTAGTACTAATTACCAATAATTAGTAATAATTAGTAATAATTACCAGTAATTAGTAATAATTAGTAATAATTACCAATAATTAGTAATAATTAGTAACAATTAACAATAATTAGTAATAATTAACAATATTTAGTAATAATTAACAATAATTAGTAATAATTACCAATAATTAGTAATAATTAACAATAATTAGTAATAATTACCAATAATTAGTAACAATTAGTATTAATTAGTAATAATTAACAATAATTAGTAATAATTAACAATAATTAGTAATAATTACCAATAATTAGTAATAATTACTAATAATTAGTAAAAATTAGTAATAATTAATAATAATTACCAATAATTAGAAATAATTAGTAATAATTACCAATAATTAGTAATAATTAGTAATAATTACCAAAAATTAGTAATAATTATCAACCAATAATTAGTAATAATTAGTAATAATTACCAATAATTAGTAATAATTACCAATAATTAGTAATAATTAGTAATAATTAGTAATAATTAGTAATAATTCGTAATAATTAGTAATAATTACCAATAATTCGTAACAATTACCAATAATTAGTAATAACTAACAATAATTAGTAATAAGTACCAATAATTAGGAATAATTACCAATAATTACCAATAATTACTGGTAAATAGTAATAATTAGTAATAATTAGTAATAATTAGCAATAATTAGGAATAATTACCAATAATTAGTAATAATTACAAATAATTTGTAATAATTAGTAATAATTAACAATAATTAGTAATAATTGAGAATAATTAGTAATAATTAACAATAATTAGTATTAATTACCAATAATTAGTAATAATTACCCATAATTAGTAATAATTAGTAATAATTAATATTAATTAGTAATAATTAACAATAATTAGTAATAATTAACAATAATTAGTAATAATTACCAATAATTAGTAATAATTACCAATAATTAGTAAAAATTACCAATAATTAGTAATAATTACCAATAATTAGTAATAATTAGTAATAATTAGTAATAATTACCAATAATTAGTAATAATTACCAATAATTAGTAATAATTACCAATAATTAGTAATAATTAGTAATAATTACCAATAATTAGTAATATTTAGTAATAATTACCAATAATTAGTAATAATTAGTAATAATTACCAATAATTAGTAATAATTAGTAATAATTACCAATAATTAGTAATAATTACCAATAATTAGTAATAATTAGTAATATTTAGAAATAATTAGTAACAATTAGTAATAATTACCAATAATTAGTAATAATTAAAAATAATTAGTAATAATTACCAATAATTACCGGTAAATAGTAATAATTAGTAATAATTAGTAATAATTAGTAATAATTAGGAATAATTACCAATAATTAGTAATAATTACCAATAATTAGTAATAATTAGTAATAAATAGTAATAATTAATAATAAATACCAATAATTAGTATTAATTACTAATATTTAGTAATAACTACCAATAATTAGTAATAATTAGTAATAATTAGTAATAATTAATATTAATTAGTAATAATTAACAATAATTAGTAATAATTAACAATAATTAGTAATAATTACCAATAATTAGTAAGAATTACCAATAATTAGTAATAATTACCAATAATTAGTAATAATTACCAATAATTAGTAATAATTACCAATAATTAGTAATAATTACCAACAATTAGTAATAATTAGAAATAATTAGTAATAATTACCAATAATTAGTAATAATTAGTAATAATTAATAATAATTACCAATAATTAGTAATAATTAGTAATAATTACCAATAATTAGTAATAATTAGTAATAATTACCAATAATTAGTAATAATTAGTAATAATTACCAATAATTAGTAATAATTACCAATAATTAGTAATAATTAGTAATATTTAGTAATAATTGGTAATAATTAGTAATAATTACCAATAATTAGTAATAATTACCAATAATTAGTAATAATTAACAATAATTAGTAATAATTACCAATAATTAGGAATAATTACCAATAATTACCAATAATTACCGATAAATAGTAATAATTCGTAATAATTAGTAATAATTAGTAATAATTAGGAATAATTACCAATAATTAGTAATAATTACCAATAATTAGTAATAATTAGTAATAATTAGTAATAATTAATAATAATTACCAATAATTAGTATTAATTACCAATAATTATTAATAAATACCAATAATTACCAATAATTAGCAATAATTTGTAATAATTAGTAATAATTAGTAATAATTACCAATAATTAGTAATAATTACCAATAATATTAGTACTATGAAAATAATAAAAAATTTATATAATATTAAAATTATCAATATTTGTAACAGGTTTTGCTTTATTCTCAACATATTTAATTCTTAAATGGTCAATTTTTAGGGCTATCTCAGTAAAAAGTTTGCGTTCGTCATGTATGATGTAAACTCTATAATTATCCTAGATTGAGTGTTTTTTCTAACAAATTATTCAAAACCAGTAATGCTTTTATATTTTATAGAAAAATATGGAACAACGAGGTCGTCAACAATCATTATTAGGTGACCGCAAATGGATAAATCAACGTAGAAATCCAAACGGTTCTGGTTTAAATCTAGTATATGTAGAGGGTGTGGAGACTTTTTTATCATTTGCGGCATCAAATCCAGAATTTGTTTCAGAAGGCAAATTAAAATGCCCTTGTAGAAAATGTGCATTGAGAACGATTGACATGTTTGACAAAGTGGGGGAACATCTCTTGCGTTTTGGTTTTCAACCAGATTATGTTTTTTTGGTATCAACACGGTGAACGCAGTTCCAGAGCAGGTGATACCAACTTGATTCCAGATCCATCCCGGTTTCAAGATTTAGTACATGATGTTGCAGGTTCATCTGTTCAACATACAGAAACTCCGGCTGATATAGCTTCAAATCCTGAGTTGGCACCGTCTGAATTTTATGAGTTGTTGAGGTCTGCTGAGGATGCATTATATCCTGGCTGCAAGATGAGCAAATTAGAAGCAGTTGCAAAATTTATGGCTATCAAATCAGATAACGGAATGTCAAACACCTGTTTTGACCATATATTTTCTTTGCTTAAAACACTGTTACCCGAAGGAAATGTTTTGTCTGCAAATTACTATGAGAGTAAGAGGATGGTTCAAAATTTGGGACTTACTAGTCAGAAGATTCATGCATGTTCAAATGACTGCATTTTATAATCTGGGAAAAATGAGTCGTTGGATAGTTGTCCCACATGTGGGCAACTGAGATATAAAGAAGGGCAACACGGGAAGTCTGTTTTGATTCCTGTAAAACAGTTGAGATATTTTCTGCTTACATCCAGACTTCAGCGATTATTCATGTCTAAGAATACAGCGACAATGATGTCATGGAATAAAGAGAATATTTCAACTGATAAAAGCTTGAATCATATAGCCGATGGTGATTCATGGAAATATTTTGATAGGGTGCATCCATCCTTTGCTTTAGAAGCTAGAAATGTTCGACTGAGCCTTTCCACTGATGGTTTCTGTCCGTTTGGATCTTATGGTAGTCAATATTCATGTTGGCCTGTTTTTTTAACTCCGTACAATTTACCTACATGGATGTTGATGAAAGAGCCATATATCTTTTTGACTTTACTAATTCCAGGACATCCGAAGAAAAATATTAATGTTTATTTGAAACCATTGATTGATGAATTAATTTTATTGTGGAGTACTGGTGTCAGTACATATGATGTTGCAACGAAACAGAATTTCATACTGAGAGCAGCATTGATGTGGACAATTACTGACTTCTCGACTTATGGGATGTTATCTGGCTGGAGTACACATGGTCAGAAATCATGTCCTTACTGTATGGGAGAGAACAAAGAATTTATGCTCATTCATGGAATGAAACCTTGTTATTTTGACTGTCATCGAAGATTTCTTCCAGCTGATCATCCTTTTCACAGAAAAAGAACTCATTTCAGAAAAGGAACAGTTGAAAGGGATGGATGTCCAAAAATGTTATCTGGTTCGGAGTTAAAATCAGTTGTATTTTCATTACCTCCCATCACTTTTGGTCCCACAATAAACCAACAGAAAATTTCTGGTTTTGGGAAAGAACACAATTGGATTAAATGTAGCATAATTTGGGATTTTCCATATTGGTCTGATTTGATGGGCCGACACATGTCAGATGTCATGCATATTGAGAAGAACTGTTTTGATAATTTGTTTCATACAGTTTTGGATACGCTAGGAAAGAGAAAAGACAATGTAAATGCACGTTTAGATCTTGCCCAAATTTGCAGGCGTTCAGAATTGGAACTGTTTGAGAATGTCAGAACAGAAAGGTTACTGAAACCAAAAGCAGCTTATACACTGTCTAAAGAAAACTGTTTATTATTTTGTCAGGGGATTGCAGATTTGAGACTTCCAGATGGCTGTGCTTCCAATTTGGGTAGTTGTGTAAAGAAAGGTCATATTACTGGATTAAAAAGTAATGATTTTCATGTTATAATGGAAAGACTTCTACCCATTGGATTAAGAGGTCTGTTGAATTTTGTGATTTGGGATTCCATAACAGTCATGTCTTATTTTTTTCGGGAAATTTGTGCGGCTACAACAGATTATGATGCTTTAGGGAAACTTGAAAAAGATGTTGTTGTAATTATATGTAAACTGGAAAAAATATTTCCGCCGTCTTTCTTCGTCTAAATGGAAAATTTGATGTTACATTTGCCATATAAAGACAAATGTGGAGGTCCAGTACAGTTTCGATGGATGTACCCATTTGAAAGATGCATGCAAAAATAAAAAATAAAAGTACATAACAAAGAATCTGTTGAAGGATCTATTGCAGAAGCTTATTTGCAAGAGGAAATATCTTTTTTCTTCTCCCATTATTTTGAATCTGAGTATCCTTCAAAACACAACCGAATGGGATAGAACGAGAGAAATATTGATGAAATAGATAATCAATTATTTGTTTTCAACCAGCCAGAGCTTGGTTTTGGTGGAGTCTGTGAAGGCTAGCTTTCAGATGATGAAAATCATAGAGCTCATAGATATGTTCTGCTCAACTATGAAGAGATGACATCAGTTGTACTATAAGTGTTTATATCACTTATTCTATCATTTATGTTACAGTAAAAAACATTGGCTTTTATAGGTTGTATGATAATCATATCAAGAAACAAATTCCACAAATTACAGCAGCTGCTCTCGAAGAACGTCGACTAGATAATTTCTCTCAGTGGTTTCAAAAACTGGTAACATAAATTCTTTATCTTTTAGAAACTCATTCAATGTATAGTTTACTATATTGATAATTATTTCACAAATTTTCAGGTGTCTCGACATGCTTCTAAAATTGACAAACGGTTGTGCGTATTGAGTAACCCACCTTCCAAACTTGTTAAAACTTATAATGCATATGTGGTGAATGGATTTCGATTTCACACACATGCATATGGGGAATCGAAAAAAACAATGAACAATGGAGTTAGTTTGAGAGGATCTCATCATCGAGAAAATGAAGTTGACTTTTATGGCATACTTGATGAAATCATTGAACTCTGTTATCTTGGACAACATGACATAACCATGTTCAAATGTCGGTGGTTGGATACAGAGAGAGGCGTGCGTGTTCATCCGACTCATGGAATCATCGATATTAAATGTAAAAGTGTTCTCGCAGTAAATGAATCATTATTATTTTCTCAACCGGCACATCAAGTTTATTACGCAAAGTACTGTGCTACATCAAGAGACTTGACTGATTGGTGGATTGTAATAAAAATCAATATTCGAGAAAATCACTTTAGTCAAAGTGAATGTGCTTTCACTGATGTGCAAATAATTGAAGTTTTTCAAGAGAGTACTCAAAATCAATCTTTTTTACAAAGAGACATGAGTACCGATGATGACACCCCAAATTTAAGAGTCGGTGATGACGATGATGTTAATGATGTCACATATGAATTTGAAATGGTAAGAGATGAAGCAACTGTAACTCGAATGGATATCGATGATGTTGAGGAGGAATATGAAGATGACATTGACATATATGAAAATGATGATGAAGATGAACACTGATAGAATTCCATGGTATTTATATACAATCATAATATGTATATATGTATATATAATAGTAATTATCAATTATTTTCTAACAACATTAACATTTTCTATTTTAGATGGATGACGCCACATTTCTTGAGTTGGCGGATGCTGACCTGCCTTTCGATGCAGATGACTTGCTGGCAGATGACCCTCAGCCTGCAGGTGCTCCAGGGAGTATGCGGAGGGGGCGCGGTCTTGCACGATTGATGATTCCTGACCCCGTACCCGAGCGACGTCCACCTCTTGGGTTTGATCCACGCACACGGAGGTGTGATAACCTGTGTGATAACCTGTGGATTTGACTAAGATTTCATTAATCTATTCACATAATAAATTTTTATTATTTTTACAGTTTTCCGCATATAGCAGTCGGACAGGGCAGCGCTATTTTGCGCAACTATTTCTCTCAGCCGTGGACCACATGGGAGCAGATTCCCATTGATGTGTAGCAGGCCATGTTCGACCATTGGTTGGTACGTATGTAAATAAATAATTTTTTATTTTGAAAATTATTTCATTTCTAACTTGATGTTTTGATTTATTTGTAGGGTTTATGGTATCCGATCGAGGATACCATGAATGACGCCATCCACGAGGCATGGGAGGTGGCCATGCGTGATCGCCTTCGTCAGTTTTTGCACAATTTAAGAAAAGCTGCCATGAAGAAAGAAGGAGTGTCATATTTTGACGAGTCATGTAGAGCACACCGAACAGAGTACATTTCATCCCATGTATGGGATGGATTATGTGCGCACTGGTTGAGTGGTGCCTTTCAGAGGAGATCATCGGTGGGGAGGCAGAATCAGGGGAGATAGGAGGTGACTCATCGAGCTGGGAGTCGTTTTTTCAGTACTCATAGACAGCATCTGGTATGTACATTATTTATAAATATTTTATATAACTATAAATATTAACAGTTTATTTTTTATTCTTATAGGCTGTCGAGCACGCCGATATTACGGAGTACGACGTATATCGGAGGATGTATAGTGATCCTGCTACTTGGGAGCTCAGAGGTGATCATCAGCATCACATCGTGGTCATTATTATTTGTTTTCAAGTTTAAAAATTAACTTCATATAATATATTCAAAATTTTAATTTTAAATTGAATCTACAGGAGTCGTATGAGGCTGCAGCGTCACAGGCCCGGCCTGAGAGTTAGGCCGAGTCATCAGATCAGACCACTGGCCGTCAGTTTGATGAGGCGGCATGGATGTAGGCCACCCAGTATGCCTTCGAGAAGGGCCGGGTAGTTGGTATCAGCTCTCGACTAACTCTTGGAGATTATTATGGCAGTGATGCGATGTCGGCGTCCAGCTTGAGAGGAGATCGTTCCTCTTTTTCTGCTACACAGTATGAGGATCAGTTGCGATCTCAGACTGCACTGATAGAGAGTCTCTGATAGGAGCAGGTGCAGATGCGTCAGCAGTATGATGAGGAGCGTCGACGCCAGCAGCAGCTGTACGCGGAGCAGACGAGTCGGTGGCAGCAGCAGCATCAGGAGCAGATGGAGTACATGCGCCGACTCACTCATGCTTTAGGGATGGAGTTTCCTCCACCACCATCTGCAGATCCCCCTCCCCCCTACATAATATTAGAGTTTGTTTTTATGATATAAAATTTGTGAAATCAAAATATGAATTTTTTTTTTCTATTTGTAGTTTCTCTCTCATTATAAAATATGAATAATATTATATTTTGAAATAACAATATTAATATGAATAATAATAATATTTATATTTTATAATATTATATTTTATATATATATTAAAATTTTATAATATTATAATTTAATTATATTTTTTTGTAATTCTTGAATTATTTTAATATTTGAATGTAAAATAATTGTATTATTTTTATATTAATTAAAATAACTTATTAATATTTTTTTATTTATGAATTATAATTCTAATATTATTATATTAAATAAATCATTTATTAATATTCTATTATTTTTTATTTTTGAATTATAATTCTATTATTATTATATTAATTAAAATAATTTATTAATAATTTATTATTTTTATTTGTGAATTATAATTCTATTATTATATTAATTAAAATCATTTATTAATATTTAATTATTTTTTATTTTTGAATTATAATTGGATTATTATTATATTAATTAAAATAATTTGTTAATAATTTATTTTTTTTATTTTTTTTATAGTATCTGCGATGGGATACTATGCCTGTCGCAAATAGTATTATTATTATATGCATTAAAATAATTTATTAATAGTTTCTTATTTTTTTTAAAATAGTTTTTGCGACGGGACCCGTCGCAAAAACTATTTGCGGCGGACCCGTCGGAACAGGTATTTGCGACAGGGCCCATCGCAATTACTATTTGTAAAGTTTTTTACAATTATACGGAGTACTATTTGCGACGGGGAGAATCCACGTCGCAAAAAAGGCTTTAGCGACGGGCCCGTCGCAAATAATTATTGTTGTGACACCGTTTTCAGCAACGGGCCATTTGCGACGGGGCCCCGTCGCAAATACATTTTTTTCTAGTAGTGAACCATTCTATTTCTCTACAATCTTATTGAGTCGAGAAACAAACTCTGACGTCTCATTGGCTATCTTGGTGTTGTTCAAAACCACATTTTTATATACCTTAATTAGGTTTTGTTCAATTATAGATAAATACTTCTATTAGATCTTATTATCATCCTACTCACTTAAATGAGAAATTAGAGATTGAATTTATTTCAAGGATTTATGAAAATATACAACCATAGATTTAGTGACTTCACCTCATCACTACAATTTTCATTCCCAACCCTAACATTGTGAATTTCATGAAGCATATTTGGTAGTATTTTCCATATAATTTTCTCTAATAGTAGTGTAGAATCCCTTTCACTGAGAAATGATATAAGGGTAGGATGATACATTAGAAAATTCCCAATGCCTGACAAAAATTTGTCTCCAAAAACATTCAGATCATTATGACTTACAAACTCAGAATATTATTGAGAAGATTCAAAAACTGGAACTGAAATAGTTTTAGATTCTTTCACATGGGATACTTATTTGGATGATATTAGATTCAACTAAAACATAGTTGAAAAATATATCTCTATTACCAAGGCCTCTTGGGTACCATCCGCATATAAATAACTAGGAAAAATATACCTGGTATCCACTGAACTTTGGTCAATAGATTTTGGATGCTGAATACTTTCTATGATGAGTTGCTTCTCCCCCTCAACATGTACATCAATTCTAGTACTAAGAGACTCATCTGTTTAACCATCCAAAAATTTTCATCTTTGTCAGGCTCACTAATTTCTTTTCTAGCTAGTAGAAAGGCATATTCTATTCTTTCTTCAACAGATATGATTACATCATTTTCAACATGTTCTTCAAATTCATCCAAGGTATCAGGTGCTTCCTCAGTAGAAATATCTTCCTCGACAGAATCAATTCCATTAAATGTAACTTCATCCATTTAACTATTATCAATATTATCATTGTTGAGAGGCGATAGCTCATGATATATTATCAAAAAACCATCAGAAACATCATCAACTATTTCTTCATCGGGATATTCCACAACCTCATCAGCTTTTAATCCAAGATCAAATTTTTTAGGTCTCGAGGGATATTCAACAGGATTGAAGTACTCATACATCCTTTCATTATCCTAAACCCATGATCTCATTCATGGATTCCAACTTATTTCCATTATCCTGTTAATAACCATAGATATACAGAAATCATATTCCTCGAACAATTCTTCATTTTGTCTATCCACACCATTGTCTAGAAGTATAGTAGAAATGAACCTGGAATATAAAATGGTGGTGAAATTTGTTATAGGGTTTACCATATAACACATGTAATGTATAACATACATAAACAAGTTGAATTTTTGTCCATTCATTATAAGATGAATAAAAATATATCCAGATACTTAATAGTGGGAAAATACCCTTTTCTTAGGCAGATGAGATGTTGAATGAACATGAACAACACCCTTGACTCACCATCAAGCTCAGTAGTAATATGACTTCTCTTTTTCTTATTTCCAGTCAAATTTCACAGTGCCTCTTCTATAAAAAACACGTCACTATGAAGATAAGGACCTCATTTGTAGTAGTCAAAAATCCCTTCATGAGGTATTCCTAGGTAGGAAATCCATAACCTCAAATAGAAAGAACATATTTGACCATTTACCCAGGTCCAATCCACAAAATCACCCTTATAATTGAAAGAAAACGAAACATAATTTTAAAACTCAAAAAAATATTTGGGTATATGAGATTTTCCTCTTGGTATCCCAATACCACAACCCATGTTCTTTTAGGAAACCGTGATCCAGAGACAGACTAGATAAGAACCACTTCACATATATTTCCATTTAAAATATGAATTTTTGATCCTCATGACATGGGTTAAAAGGTTTTGTGGGAATTAAAATAGAATACTTCTTCTGTTTCTTCTGAGACATGAGTTTCTTAGGCATCGATGAGGATGGATGGTTCATCCTGGGAACTCAGTGTCAGCTCAAGAGGGATGAGAAAGAGGAAATGCGGTTTTAGAGAGACTTAGGGATTCAATTTCAAGATAAATGATCTTGAGAGAAGTGAAGTGATAGGTATTTATCATTTAGGGAGTTCCAAAGTCACAATTACAAAAATGAGGTAAAAATAAATAAAACATGTGATACAAAAATAAATATTTGAATAGAAATTCTGAATAATGTGGTGAGACAAGTACTGGTATTCTCGATGTTAGTATTACTGTGTGACTCAAATAGTGCTATTGTATTGAATGAGATAGTGAACATCAGATAGCTAGCTATGAGATAGTAGTCTGATATAGCAATCTAAAGATTGTAATCTTGAGACAGTAATCCTAAGAAAGTAATCCAGAGACAATAATCTATTTCATCAAGTTTAATTATTCCCAATTCATTTATGATGTAATTAATCCTTTTAAATGTTAATGGCTATATGAAAATGTTGGAAAATGATGTTATATGCCATTGAATTCTAAATTAATATCACCTTTTTGATAATTATCTCTCAAAAAGGGATGTCTTACATAAATATTCATTAATCTAGAATGAGAAAACCGATTCATTGATATGTTAATAGCACTTGTGTTATCAAAATTTATAGGGACATGCCTGAATTGATATCCATATTTTAGAAATGTGTGTTTCATCCACAAAATCTAAGCACAACAACCACCAGCTGATATGTATTTAGATTCATCAGAAGATAAGGAAACATAATTTCCCATTTTACTACACCATGAAACTAGAGACATTCCCAAAAAGGGACATGTTCCATAGGGTCTTTTTTCTATCTGACTTACAACCACCTAAATCAGTATCAGAATAACTAACTACGTCAAATGATTGCACTATATGATATAAGAGTACTATGTTAGTAGAATGTTTTGGGTATTTAAAAATATTTCTAACACAAAGAATATGTGACCCTTTAGGATCATCATGAAAATGAGAACACATAAAATATAATATTAGACCTACTGGCAGTCAAGTAGAGTAAACTCACAATCATTCCTCTGTAAGTGGTTTTATCAACAGATTTACCATTCTCATCAAGATCCAAATTACATGTGTTACTCATTAGAGTATCACTCATGTTTCTACTATATTTTCCAAAACGTTTTATAAGGACTTTAGTATATTTACATAGATTCATAATAATACATTCCTTATTTTGAAATATTTGAAATCCAAGAATTAATTTATCTCACCCATCAAACTCATTTCAAACTCATTTTGCATCATCTTTGAAGAATCCAATACCTAATGATTTTTTTGAAGATGTAAAAATAATATTATCAACATATATTTGTACAACTAAATAATCTTTTGAAATTTAATTCATAAGTGGTGTCTAATAAACTATTCATTTTGTAAAAAATTTGGAAATAAGAAATCTACATAATCTATCACACCATGCTCTTAGATTTTTCTTTAAACCAAATACAAATTTTGTTAATTTAAAAACATTATTTGGAAAATTAGGGTTTCTAAAACTAAGATGTTGTTAAATGGAAACATCCTTAATGATATACCGATTTTTGATTTCGCTTTTCACTTCCATTTGAAATAGTTTGAAATTTATTTATTCTACATTTAAAACCAGTATTATAATGGATTCATGTATTGAAAGTGGTGAAAAATATTCTTCATAATCTACAATTCTTCTTGACTGTAACCTTATGTAACCAATCTGTATTTATTACATATTATGGTACAAGATTCGTATACTTTATTTATAAAAACCCATTTAGTGCCTATAGTCAAGATTTATTTAGGTATATCCATAAGTTTCCAGAAATTATTTATTTCAGACTGATTTAATTCTTCTTGCATAGCCATAACCAAAAATTCAAAATTGGTTTCCTCATTTACGTTTTTAGATTCAATTTTTCACAAGAAAGCGTGATGTACAAACTAATTTCTTAGATACGGTCTAGTCGGTGTTCTTTTATATAAATCTCCAACAACAACATCTAAAGGTTGGTTCTTAAGGGTTATAATTGATCTATAAAAAGAAGAAATTGTAATTTCAGGTTATTCGAGAGGTTTATGTTTATCATGGAATGAATCTGGATAATTTCAAGAACTAGAAGTTCTAAAGATTCTTTTAGAAGAGGGATAGAAGATTTATCATTGATTTCAAGGTTTGACATGTCATCATCAATATTTACTATAGAGTTATTAGGTTCATGTGGATCTATTTCATAATATTTGACGTGTACATTTTCTTCTACAAATTTTTATTTCTTATTAATGAATCTTTTGGATTTACTAGAAAGTTGATAATGAATTAAAATTCCTTCATCACCCTTGGAGGAAATTTTTTACAGTTTCTTCTAACTATAAAGGATAGAGACTTTACAACCAAATAAGTTAAGGTAGTTATCTTTGGATTTTTTATTTTTCTAATATTCATAGGGAGCATTATTAAGGATTTCTAAAATCACGACTCTATTGATTATATAGCATGTTTTATTGATAGATTCTTCCAAAAATAAGATAGGTAGGTCATATTCATTAATCATTATTCAAGATATTTATTGTAAGGTTCTATTTCTTCGTTCTAAAGAACCATTTTATTGAGGTGTCATAGGCTCAGATAAGTAATGCCTATATCCATTATTTGATCAAAATGATTAAAACTCTTGGTCTTCAAACTCACATCCATGGTTACTCTTTAGAGTATCGATTCCAAGACCACTTTTATTTTTAATTGTCCTATCATTATTGGTAAAATGATATAAAGTTTCACTTAATGTGAGCCAAGAAAAAGGTCTACGTATATATAGAATAGTTATCTACAATAACATAGACATATTAATTCCAATTAAGATATGAAACTATATAAGTTTCTAACATCTCCATGTGAACCAACTCGAGAGGATGGGAAGTTGAAACTTCATTCATTGGTTTGAATGAAATTTTGGGAGGTTTACAATTTTGATAAGGATTACAATCTTTGTCATTTTGAAACTCATGTTAAGGATGAAACATGACTATGTATTTTATATATTATTTTTAAGGGAGTGTATAATTAAATGTCCTAGACTTATCTAATAAATCCAAGACACTTTATGAAAATAACTCAAGAATAAATTTTTTTGAGAAAATAACGAATCTATGTTAACAACATTAAATTTTTTATTTCTAAAATAATAAAAGAATAAAATATTTTTAAATTTAAAAACATTAGAAGCATCATTTAAAATTTAACATTAAAACAACCATCACATAACACAGAGTTACTTTTTAGATCATATTTCAATCAATAAAAAAAAGTACATTTGAAATTAGAACTCAGTTAGAGTTACAAATATGGCCAAGGATAATTATTTTCCCTTTTTCATTCTCCCCAAAGGTGACATGTCCACCATAAATCTTTATTTGGTTCTTGAAACATGAATAATCTACTATAATATGTCTTGAACATCCACTGTCCATGTACCATAGACTTTTAGAGGAGCTCATTAAACAACATTCATACAAATGATTTTAAAAAAGAAGATTTTGGTTCCCTTGTTTGTGTGGGTTCAAAAAAAAATTAATAAGTTAATTGTGAACCCATTCTTGATTCATGGGTTTCCTATAACCATTTTGTAATTTATTTGAAAAATAAAATTTATTTAGTGTCGAGAAACAAGAAGAAGTAGAAGATGTCTCATAGTCGGAACTTGTAGAAAATTTTCTAGAACTGGGCATAAAACTGGATTTTCCATATTTTGATAGAAAAAGAGTTTTTTCCATATTATACATTCTAGGTTGATATCATATTCCAGTAGTATAATTAGTATATAATGATTTACCATATACTTGTCCTAAAATTTAATTCCCATTGGTATATTATTCTATATCATTTTTAAATTTCTCATTTAGAAATTTAAGTTCATTGATCATTTTATGTAATTGGCCATTCTTCTACTTTTCTATTTGATACTCAAGCTAAACCATATAAGTACGAGAATATTGTTTCCATTGAAGCATTATATTTATCTTTTAATTCATTTCATGTGTCTTCATAAATTTGATAATATTCAATCATTTCATCATTGTCCATATTTTGAGAATCACTTATATTTTTAGAATAATGAGAATTATGTTTAAGTGTCTTAAGAGTTCCATGAAATGTGTTTGTCATGAAAAAAAATTGGATTTGTCAGCCTTTTAGCATGTGAAAATTATGATTCACTTGAGCTGTCCTCTAAAGCACTCTATATTGCTTTCATTTAGATTTTATACCCTCTATCATTGTCATCATATCTCCAATTATATTTTATCTTTGGAAAATCACCATTCACATGTATTCATCTCATGCATTAATAACGTACAATTTCACTTGAAAAGACACCTTTCATCCAATCCTTTTTTCATTTTCCCTTATTATCATGTTTAACTTTGAAGTTAGGATTCCTATAAAATTTCATCCTCCATAAAAATTCATCAACCTTATGGCTAATTGATGCATTTCATCATCACTATCAGATGGTGAATCTTAATTTCTAGTAAAGTCAAAATAAATCTGGATCCTTTCTTTTTCCCTTTGTTTTGTAAGTAGTGGTTTTGAAATCCAATGAATTTCTCTTTGATTCATCTTCCTCTTCCTTGTGGATATCTTTTTCTTCCTCGGATATCATCAACTTGCCTATCTGCAACTTTATTAGAAACATACAAATGTCATGAGATTCTATAATTGATATATAATTCCCTCTCCATCTATCTGGTAAGAATTTGAGTATTCTCATGATTTTCTCCTTGTCTGTAACATCCTTTCCAAGAGAGATCATAGTATTCACAATTTCAAAAAACCTGAGATACATGTCAAAAGTTGGCTCATCGTGATTCTTTTTAATGATATCATTTTAAATATTATATATTTTATGTATCATTTCAATAACACTATAGGTTCTGTCATTTGAAATAGATAATGTTCCCCAAATTTCATATTTTGTTTTACATGAACAAATTCTATAAAACTCTTCATCACCAAAAGTACAGTATACGGAATTCATGGATTTTCAATTATTATTATAAGAAGCTTTATTTGGGTTATCCCAAGTATTTCTATCAGTAGTAGTAATCATATATTCCTCCATAATTTAAGACCAAATCTAAAAACCCAGACATTGTAGTAGAATTTAATTTTAATTTTCAATTGTCCATAATTTGTTCCATTAACGAATAAAGGACTTTTTGTAGAAGCACATTACAATAAATTATCCGAAATAAATAAATAATATTTTAATGAACTATAAATATAAATAAAAAAATATAAGTATCTTTAAAAAAACTAAAATCATAGTTGAAATAGATTTTAAATGAAATTTTTAATTTTTAATTTTGAAAACAACATCATCAAAAACAACCTTCGATACTAAATTTTGGTCATATTTGGACACTCTAGAGGTGTTGATTTGAGTTCCTATAATTTTTTTTGTTAAAATGATTATTTAAAATATTCCTCCAATTCAAAATAAAATAGGCTAGTTATCCAATGTATTAAAATTATAATAGCATGACTGTTCGAATAGTTTTTTATAAGATTAATTAATTCTCAGTTATAACAATATGAGTTATTGATACAAATTTGAAATCATCCATAACAATGAAAAATAGTGAAATCTATTATCCAAGACTAAATATCAAAGTAAAAATTATTTTTCTAAAATATGTGTTAAAAATAGAGATAGACTAAATTAGAAGGACACAGTGAATAAAAAAAGTGCGTTAGTCTCAAGATGAGACCTAATCCACTACACATGGTGATCCTCAGCCACCATGCAATATATATAAAAATAATTGATCCACACCCTATATCGGGGTTAACTGTAGTACATTCATTTTTCCATGTCATATGACCTCTACCACTGTTCTTCAGGGGAAACCATCATCCGGGTCATAAATGACCTCTTCCACAGTTAAACATTGGTAAAAGAAGATGTAAAAAGATATTTGAGTGAGGATGTCATATATTCTTTAGTTCATTACAAGAGACAATGTGCATTTTTAATACATAAGCACACACTTCTCAAAGAGTAATAAAAAAGTATAAAATAGAGAAATATATAATGAAATAGAGTTTAGAAGGCTCTATGTGTCATGAAATACAGCTCTGGAATCTTTGGATATATTAAATGCATTGTTCCAAACATCTTATAAAAACAAATTATTGTGAGTCGAGTGTTCTAGTTTTTATTGAAGTGAGATGTTCATCTTCATCTATGAGTTTCTAGAAGGATGATTTCAAGATGGATTACATAAAATTATTTTTTAAATCCAATTTGAATTTAATGGTGTATTTTTAGATTATTCTAGCATTTATTGGTGTTCTTCCCATTTTTCATGCATTCCAGGACTGTGAATTTATTTTTTCTCTAGTTCCAAAAATTTCTTTTTAATTAAGATTCTTGAGTTAATCATAACAAAATGCAAAATCTCCACACCTAATACCACATACTATCTATTGACAAGACCACAAAATGTCATTAATTATATTAGTGTCATTAAATGAAACAAATATAACCATTAGAAAACAAATATTAAATTTAATTGAATAATATAGAAAAAACATTATTTATGGAACTATGTCACAATTGCAATGTGATAGTCACTGTGATAAAGTATCGGTGATACAATTGAGGTAAGTCAGTTTCCATGAGATATGGAATCGATAGTAATGTTATGGTGTCTGGTCCTTTGCGAATTCTTGAACCTGTAGCATGGTTATCGTGTCAGGGAAACTGTGACTCATGTAAGACTGATGGGTCTATTGAAATAATTATGAAGAGTGTATTATTATGGTGTCTTGAAAACAATAACATGGAAATTGTGTCAGGTATATTGAAAAAATCTGGAACTTATAGCAAACTTGCAGTTTAATAGACTTTTTGAAAATCTGGAACCGGTAGCTGGTTTACAGTTTCATAGAGTTAGACAAATATCTATAAGTTTTCTTGAGAATAAATATTCATAGAATGAATTAGTATTCAACATAATATAGCTCAAATCTGTTATAAGAATATTTAACATAGTTTAAAAGATTCAATCATGATTTTTAAGCATTAAAACATGTGTAGTAGAATGATCTCCAAACATGATTTTTGAGCATTAAAACATGAGTCCAACAATCAATAAACATGATTTGAGTGCATTAAAACATGAGGATTGAAACAAACTAAAACCTTCATAATGTATTATTAATGATAATGGGCATTAACTAAAGCATATCAATCAGAAGTATTTAGGATGTAGTGCATTTTGGCCTTTTTTTGTGAACTAGATCACGGTTGTGTCAGAACCGAACCTAACCAGTTCATGGTTATTACCATAAGGTACAACTATATTTGAGTCTAAATCTACATGATAGTATTGTATAGGGATATATATTCTATTTAAACGTCATAAATATATATCGTAAAATCATAAGGATGTTTTATATGAATCATCCTTAGGTTATTAATTACTTTTTTCTCTTCCTAATCTCCAAAAATAATTTAGCCTTTATTTTATACCAACTAAAGTGGCTAACACTAAACATTCATACATATTAAAATTATAAAATGGTCTAATTTCAATATTTTACCACTATTATAACTCCCAAAGGATCTGATTTTTTAGTTTCTCTATGATTATAAACATAAAAACACATATATTACATTTCGATAACATTTATCCATAATCTTAATGAAAACAACCTGACTAAAGAATCCCATTGTTAGGGGGTTACTTAATTATATTAGAATATAATACAAGGGAATATATCCAAAAGGAGTGTGTAGTTTATTAGTCAGGGTAACTAGATACAAAGTTTAATATAAATTTCCATGTGAAAACTTATATAATAATAATTTTCTTTTCAAGTGAATAATTATTTCATATATCATAACCATGTATATTAATCATTTTACTCATCATGGAATCATGTTGAAAGAAATATAATAATGGGGTTATTTAAAATGGTCAGTAATGCTATAAATAACGTGGAATCTTGGAATAAATAAATAATAATCAATATAGCATGATAAATAAAAAACATTCCATTTAATCAATAACATGAGAATAATATTGTATGAATAAAATATGATCAAATAATTCAAGGCAAATAATTTAATGTTCTGGAAACATTACCATGGATATTATAATAAACATAATAATCACATAGAACATCAATAACATATCTCATAAATATGGAATGAAAAATTCCATACATAATAATAACACCATAAAGGCTTCATTCATAAACATCTTACTTAAATAGGTATGGCCTCTATCAAAAACCTAAACTAGTTTGTCACATGATATGTACTGATGCATCAATGGGTTATAGCATGCCCCATCCATTACATACTATGTCCAATTCAATCCTCATATGAAGGGTTTGAATAAATCCACATAAATATTAATATTTTAAAAACTATCACAAAAAAATGTTAACACATTACTAAATCAATAATAATCATCATTAACCAGTAAGAGTAATACTGAGAATTTCCTAAAAATGGTGCATACCCGGTATAAATAATCATAAACTATACATATAAATAATATGGATGGTATAATTCGATTATATCCCCTATAATAATGAAGTAACCTAAATGTATGTCATCTTATATGGAAAATTATTTTGAAAGATCACTGGGATCATTTTTTGAGACAAATAACCTTTCATTGAAAATAAACATGGAAAAAATAAATATTCCAGGAAAATAATATTTATTATGGTATACTATTTTTCATATCATACATGTTAAAATAAAACATTCATCTCACACTTTGTAAAATTTTATGAATTTCCTTGTTTGGAAAACAAAAAGAAGATTCCAATTATGACCATTTAAAAAACATCAGTTGGTAACATTTTAGATAAAAAATAATTTTGAAACTTATTATATATTTTTGAATTCATTTTTATAAAGAAAAAATATATAAGAAAATGTATTTTCAAATAAATAGTGAAATAAAGATGATTTTTCATAAAAACATTATTTTGAACTGTTAAGTACATAAAAAAATGGAAAAATGGAAAAATGGTATCCGTGTGTAATTAAACCATCGTAAGAAAATCCAAGTGTTTCTTTAGAGATGGATCATATTATTTCATCATTATAATCATTAGCATAATCATTCCCAATAAATTACGAGATTGTACAATAAAACATTTTCCAATTTGGTTACATTGACTTATAAGACACAAGAAAGAATAACATTAAATGAAAAAATATCACGAGATTAAATAAATTAATGATATTAAATTTAAATTTTCCTATGTATATGTCTTATAAAATAAGATAGGTGTATAACATGACATATGCCTGAGAGAAGGAAAATTGAGACAAAAATCCCTTACCGTTGGTGTGACTTCATTCGTATGTATTTGAACCTATTCCATAATAAATATATGTTTATTAGAACTATATTATATAACCATAATAATATATCTCATACCAATTATAACTTACTTATAGTATTTTATCACCTATTTATTAATAATCCATTTCTAAAATCATTATTTTGGTGATAATTACTTTGTTATTCACGTATGTTTTGGTTCAGTAATTTCAATCATTTTACAATAATCATTATTCCAACATCTACAGAATGAAAACAATCAGATTTTTTTCATCATATTTTATTATATAATAATTTATAGTAATCAATAAATGCAAGATATAGGAAATGGATTACACCGTTCGGGGAAACAGTAGGCTATATGAACACATGAACGTGGTTTCCATTTTTTTTCAACAAATCGAAAAATCAAAATAATTATTAATTAACATTTATAAGATATTTTTTATGTATAAAATTTATATAAAGAAACTCTATGTTTATTATCATCTATTCATATATAAAATTAAAAACAATTCTTGTCGTTTTATGGATGTTGTAGTTCACACGTACACATGAACAACATTATTGTTTTCTAAATGATTGAATGGTAATATGTTATATTTTATAATATATTAAAAAAAATTAGTTCATTAATAAAACATATATTAATTTAATTTTCCCTTAATATGTTCCATGTAAATAATTCATGAAAAATGAATCACATCGCTTCTTGAGACGCTAGTCCAACATAGACATGATTGATGATATTGTATCCCCCCACATAATAGATGGAAAGAAGATATATGTAATAAAATTATTACATAAGTATAATAATGTCCTAAATATTATATAAATATATTATATATATAATTATATCAATCCTTGAAAGGTGGTGATGGAAGAGAGATGTAGATCGATTCGCGAGGCTATAGTTAACTATAGATACAATCGATGGTTTTCCTTTCATTTTGAAAGAAGTTAAGATTGATATAGGTTATTAAATTAAGATAATATCATATAAATATATAATAGACACTATTTTAATTATATTTTATTATTTAAATAAAATTTTAATGAGGTTTTTGAAGTAATAATTAAAAATGCATGTTTAATAATTTTACGTCTTCTTCCAAAGGTCTCTTTAGGTTTATACCTAAATACTCATTCAGAGGGTTACCTAATAAAAATTAGGAATCTATTTTGAGTTTATAGAATTTTGTATGAAATTATTGTAGGAATTTTTAAATACAAAAGTATTTGGATGTGTGAGGGGAGAGGAGAGGGTGTTTCTTTCTTTAAGTGGGAGATAGGACACACATGGAATTTTTTAAAAGAATTATTTTTAACTCAATTTTTTGCATGTCCCAAGGCTAAAAAATATTCCATTATAGGGAAAAAAAGATTATAGAAATTATATATTACCATTAAATATGAACTAGACAAGTATTTTGGTTAGTTTAACTAATATCATTATAGTTTAGCCCTAATAAAATTGGTTTTACCTTAACCGTGGTAATTGATTTTTTACTGTTTGCACTATTAATTATTGTAAAATTATATATATAAAATATTATATAATATTAACTACAATTAACATTTATATTGAATAAATATTTCCAAATTCAATTCATAGATGTGAAAATATTAATTTAAAATAAGACTTTAAAATGTGATGAAATAACGGTTTTCCAAGGAAAATTTCTCAAAAGTATTGAATGTTTTTATAATCAAATTATATATAAAATTTATATAAGGAAAATAAATTAGTTAAATTTTAATATAATGAAATAAAAATACTTTACCAAAAAATTAAAATATAAGTTATCTCTGTCACTAATTTAAATGAAAATGTATTTTCTATAAAAACCAGTGTTTTCACTATTTATCAAAAAATTATTCTTTTCAGAAAATTTTCAGAAATCCGCTCAATAAAAATTTAGATATTATTATTATGAAAATTAAATTCATTTTGTATAGAATTTTTATAAAATGGGTAAAAAAAATTAATATAAAATATGTTCTTAAAATTAGATGAAATCGCTCATTAGGAAAATACTGTTTGTAAAAACCTATTTTGTTCAACCAAAATATTATTATTTTTATATTTAATCAATAGATCAAAATGGAAATAATTTTACTTAATTTTAATGAATATAATTTTCATAATCTACTTATTCCAATTCTTGGTATCTAATTTAGCGGTTAAGTTACAATGTTGTCCTATATTACACTTTATATAGACTCAACGATGGATGTTCCAAAAGATATTAGAGAGAATGGATTTATTTAGAATGAAATATATCATAATGTATCTTGGTATTACACTAAACCCATATTATACATTCTATCATATATAATCATCTTTAAATCTCAGGGGAGAAATAATATAATAAGGGGTGAGCTCAATTTCGTAGTATAGTAAAACATATAAATAACCCTATTTCTAAGATCATAAACATGGGAAAAACCATGAATAAGGAAATATATCTGATATAATATAACATAGTTTGAAAAGTGTTAACAATATGAATGAAGGATACAAATATCAAAATGGTAATACTTTTACCATGGCATGAGAAAATGAAACATGAATCATATAACATGATCTATGAATGTTTGGAAATAAAGTGGTTTAATCATAAACATAGGATTTATTATCATTGTGGAACTGGATACCTAACAATTTGTTCACATGTAAAATTTTGAGTATATGTAAAAATTAATATGCTCTCAATTTTTTATCTTATCTACATGATTACATAGTCTGACAACAGTTATATATCATGGGATATAATCCATTACCCAATGAATTATAAGAATATATAGGCCTCATCCATCTCATAATCCATATATTTGTTTCATGAAAAATATTCAATATATAATATGATAACATACGTAAATAGATATGAGTTTCATGACATTATCATATGGTTTCTTATACACTAGCTTTAAAAATAAAATCCAATGATACCAAAACATGTTCATCCAACTAAAATAAATAATTAGATAACAAAAAAAATTAAATTTAGAAACAAAAATATATTTTTGGTAAATCTTTTAGAGATTAAGAATAAATTGGAATCAAGACATTATTAAAATAAATCTATTTAAAACCCTCATAATTTATTTAGATAACTAAAATTCAAAATAACATCAAAAATATTTTTAAAGAACTTTAATATAGACTTAAAAAATATTAATAATAGAAATAAAGAATCTTTAATGAATAATTTTCATGTATAATAAAACTTATGTTATAATATATAATACAGAGTCTTTTAATTGGAATCCATTGATATAATAAATTTATAATTTTTCAAACCCCACATCATTCTGAAATTTTTTGAAAAATATATTTAAAAAATATTCTTGATATATATGAGGGTCACAATAAAAAAAATATATTTAAAAATAATAATTAATTATTTAGTGGGAATGGAAAATATGGACATTAAAAATAGATGATCATTGGAAAATATATGAATTATTCTTTACAATCTCGTACTTTGTAGAATAAATATCTAGAGACCCCAACTTTAGAAATCCTAGAGATGGTTTCGTGCTACCATTATATAAGCATGAATAGATTGAATCAAATCCAAGAGAGAGGAAGATTTTGTAGTCTTGGTAACCCAGATACACACATTAGTCTCATATTACAATTGAATATTTATATTAAAACATTTCTTAGGATCATAACATTATTCCCTTTGGAATATATCTATATATTATTTATAGTAATCTTCATTGAGTCTTGTGGATAAAAAACCAGATGAGTTCAAATGATCATTATGTGATGGGTATAATGGGAGAAATAATGAATCAATGTGAATAATAGACATGAGAATGCAATAACAGAAAAAAATTCCATTTAATCAATAAAAATAGAAGGATGTGTATAAACAATATGGAAATGTAAACAACTAGAAACACATTCCATTTAATCGGTAATATGAGAATAAAATGAATCTATATATTTGTTTTCATAGTGAAAATATCATGGTTAATAATAACTGAATCTAAATGAAGGTAATGAATTATTATTGGATTCTACGATTCCCATGTAAATGGTGCATTTACTGTCAATAGATCTCAAAGAAAAACTTAAAAACATACTGGGTGAAAAACCCACTAAGGCTATCCAACAAACATATCACATGACACTACTGATATCATGAAGCTATCTATAATGTAGCCTCACTATAGAGACCCAAACTTGATGTACATAGACATTACATTACTTTTTCAGAATACTTAATACATTACCAAAACAAATGCCCAACGAACTTATTAGTTTAGTGTCTTTAGAAACTCAGAACATAATCATTTAATCATGGTGAAAGATATTCATCGTCTCCCATAAAGATCTTCCCCTTTGGTTTTCTTACCTAAAACCATTATTTATATCCTAGAGAAAAGAAAAGATAAAATGGGTGAGCTCAAATGCTCAGTAAGGGTAACGATGGAGAACATAAAACAATTCATAAACATATTAACGTAATAAAATGAACATAAAACATCAAAATCATGAGTAATGACATAAATCTTGGAAGTACAAAAGGCATAGATAAAAAGGAAACATTAACCATGATAAAATAGAATGGGAATAAAATATGTAATTGTGGAAACCATTGAAAACATGTAATTATTTCCATAGTCGCCAAGACATTGCTGCGAAGACCATCATAGTTGAAAAATTCCCTAACTAAATCGAGTTCACTCCCCGTTCTAGTCCTGTATCACTGAACCAGATTAACTTGTCGTTCCAACCATGTTTATATCATGAGATATAAATCTTTAACCAATGCATTGGAGGGAGATATCGGTCCCACCCATCTCATAATTAAATCATTCTTACATGTTCCACAAAATAAATATAAATCATTCATCACAACCCAAAGAATAAAATGGGTTTCATAAACATCACCCCATCCTAACATAATACATATAAAACTAATGGATTTCATTTCATCATATGAAAAGTGAAACCATGTAAATAATAGAGACATTATAATTGAACCATATATTTATGAAATAATGTTATCTTAGATGGAATATGGTTTTGATATAACACTTGAAATGAATTCTTGAGGAAAATATACTTTCTCCTTCAAAATCATTTTCCTTTCACAAAATTCCAATAAATTTTAAAAGAAAAGGATCTCGTTGAAAAAAGTCATGAAATATTTTATATTAAGCTTCATGAAAATAAGGCGTTATAAAACCGTAAAAATCCATTCATCCCGTATAAGTTAAAAAAACATTATCCTCATACTTTTAATGGAAAAGTCAAAAAGTACCACATATGGTAAACAAAAGAGATATTCATTCCATAACACAAAGTAAAATTCATAAAGGAGATAGCATGAAATTAAACATACATGGAATAATATTGAATAGTTTATGAAAAGAATTTTTATGGACATGGATGAAAAATAGAACCCCAGTAAATACTTACATATAAGAAATCTCGGATAAAAATGAATTGAAAAATTATCCCTTACCATAGGTCCAATTTCTTCCATACGTGTACAAAAATCCTGTATAGTGGGTTTATTAAAATTATTAACTTGTAACAGAACCTTAATAGTATTTATGATATCATATATTATTCACTTATGACTTTATATTACCCATTCTATTGTCAATTACATCTTAAAGCAGTGTTTTGGGTAAAATTGTTTCATTTATCTTACATGTTTGGTCTTGTTGTTCTTGATATTATTATTACTTATATCATTACTTACATACTTCCAAAATGTAAAAAATGATTTATATATCATGTATATTCAGTATATATATATATATATAATAGATATATAAATGAAATGAAACACACCGCTCATGGAGACGGTAGGCCATACGTACGCATGGACACTGTTTTTCATTCCTTATTAACTTGAATGGAAGTAAGTATATGAAATATATATATATATACATAAATCCAGTAGAATTATTATGTCAAATATATCATTATTATTCAATATATATATTTTATATTCATTATTGAATGGTTAATTTGGAGAATGAATCTCATCGCGTCGTGGAGACGGTAATCCATACGTACGCATGAGTGATGATATCGTTCAAAAAATTATTGAATGCAATTGGAGTTGATGATATAATATCTCAGAATCAGTATGATGTTATAATAACTATATATTGTTATTCTTTACACCATTATACCCATCCAAGTAAGGTTGGGTGGGAAAAATGTTTACACCATAGCGTGCAGACGGTATTTCGTACATACGCACATGCGGTGATTTTATTTTTCATAGGATGAAGAGAAGGTGAAATTAGGTTGTTTCATATTTATAATGAAAAATCAGTATATAATTTATAATTATGTATTTAATTTATAATGAAACAACTAAACAAGAGGAAGTAGAAGAATAATGAAACTTGAATGAATCGGTAGTAGAGATTACCTCTTATTCGATGCGCCTCCTCTTAACCTTTTCATAGTGAAATAAAGTTGGACTTTGAAGAAGACCAAGACCTCTAGTAGGTTTATATGGAATTTGAGAAGTGAAATGGGTAGGGTTTTTCTGTTCTTGAAGGCTCAAATTTGTGTGAAGAGGAGATGGTGGAGGTGCCCTTTTATAAGGGATGAGAGGGGCACTTTTGGAAACCTCTAAAATATTTATTTATAATAAACCCAAACCCCACTTAAAAAATTCTGAAGTGACTAAAATTTGGATATTAGATAATATAGCTTTGTAATATCATTAACCAATTAAATTTTGACATGTTTTGATTTTATTTTAAACCTTATCATTTTGATTTATCTTTATTTAATATATTTAATTTTATTTGTGGTAATATTGTTATAAATTTTATATGGTTATAAATACTTACTTATATGTTGTTAATTATATATAATTTGATAATTTATGACATATTAGATAATATAAATTTTAATCTGTATTTTTTAGTATTTTGTTTTGATTTTTAACTAATTTAATAATATAAAATATCAATAGTGTCAATTTTGACAGAATTCATTTATTTGAATTTAAATAAAATACACAGAGATTATATTTTCGAAAAAACCTATTTAATAGATTACTAACAAGTAATATTCATATATAAAATTAGTGGAGAACATTAATGAGTTCATATAATATTTATTTTAATACTTTTATAATCATTTATTTGATATTTCTCTTAATAAAATAATTAATACAACATTTTGGTTTAATTATTTAATATAAATATTTTTTGAATTCAAATTAAATATAAAATACTATGATGAATAAAAATATAATGTATTTTTTTATAATACTTTTAGTCGAATTTATCTTCTAAAACAACCCACTTTTAAAAATTTATCTTTATTAAAATATGAACGTGACGACTTTGACATCATTGAAAATAAAATAATATAAGTGTCATAATCACTTTTATAAGTCTTATAATGGTCCAATATTAGACCATTGGATGCTTATAGTTTACATGTAAATGAAAAATAAGTTTTTTTTTTCAGGTTTTGTAGTGCCTTTTATGGTCACTATTTGTTTAATAAAAACTATATTATTGATTTTTTACTAAATAAACAATTTCCGCATCACTATTGTGTCATCATTAATGACAATTATTGAATCCCTAAAAATTATAAATAAATTACATGATATAGACAATTCTATTAGCTTTCTGGAGGCTATTTATATTTGAGGTTTTATGAAGTTTATCACTACATTAAAATTATTACACTTATAATATATTAGAGAGTGACATGTTGTCACTTTCTTTGGTTTTAATAATAATTACTTCATTTTCATGGTCAAAAGTCCATGAAATGAATCTATTTCGACCCTTAGGTGATATGTGTCGATTGTTATTCATAAAAAAGAATTTTGGTAGGTATTATGGTAATTTTGTAATCTTATATTTACCCTTAATGACTAGATTTACCTTTTACTGTGGTAACACTACTTGAAGTCTGACATTTCCCAACACTTCTATACCAACGGTTTGTAAAAACCGTTGGTATAGGTTCCCATTCCCAACTGTTTGGCCAAACCATTGGGAAGTCCCACTTTGAGGCCACCTTTCCCAACAGTTTGGGAATACCGGTGGGATAGGTATACCCTTTCCCAATGGTTTGTTCAAACCATTTGGAAAAGTCCACGTTGTGGACACCTTTCCCAATGGTTTGGACAAACTGTTAGGAAAGGGTATACCTATCCCAACGGTTTTCCCAAACCATTGGGAAAGGTCTCCCAGACCTCAACCTTGCACCTAGAATCAATATCCAGAATCAAAATCTATACCAACGGTTTTGAAAACCGTTGGTATAGACCTATACCAACGGTTCTGAAAACTGTTGGTATAGATCCTTTGATTTTTTATCATTTTGTCTTACCCATAACATTATATAAATCAAAATTTAAAATAATTATGAGAATACATATATATATTTTTGTAATTATATTCACAAAAGTCATGTTAGGTTAGTGGTTAAGTCGTTCAATGATAAACTAGGGGTCCTGGGATCAAATCCCATCGAATGTTTTTTTGAAATACATATACCAACTGTTCCATAACCGTTGGTAAAGATTTTCATATTAATTATACCAACGGTTTCCAATACCGTTGGGATAGGTCTATACCAAATGTTTTGGGAAAACCGTTGGTATAGACCTATCCCAATGGCTTACTTGGAAACGGTTCTCCAAACAGTTGGTATAGGCTATACCAACGGTTTGGAGGCCTATACCAACAGTTCCAAACCATTGGTATAGGTTAGTTTTCCACTAGTGTAAATAAAATTTACAGTAGTTACTATAAATACTGCCCAAAAATAAAAAGTATTCTATTAACATAATTTAGACCTACTGATTCCAAATATTGAATCCATTTTTCTAAATTCAAAACACAGAATTTTCATTTATTTATTTAAATTTAATCCCATTGTCGAAAAAATGGGTTTTTGTTTAAAATATTGAAAAAGATTGAATTGATTTATCCTATGAATTCAATGTAAAATCAATGATAACGACATAAATTATATTCAATGGTAAAAATATATTTTATTTATTCTTTAGAAGAATTTACTATTATAATTTATCCATATAAATTATCTTGATGAAAAAAGAGGTTTTTAAGTAAAATTTAATGTGTTTTTACTATTCATCAAAATTAGAACGTTTTCTAAAAAATATCAAAACGTTTTCCAATGTAAATTTGTATATCTTGATTCAAAAAAAGATTTTTATTCTGTAAAATTGAACTTATAATCTATTCAAAAATTAGAAATAAAATTGGTGGGCCAACAAAAGGCGGAAAAACTTCATTTTTTGAAAAATAATTCGTTTATTTGAAAAAATTATTTCGTTCTCATACCCCATTCTAGAAAATATGTAAGATGAACTATAATGTTATAAAATTCAAAATTTGTTGAATACTATTCATAATGGCTAGTTAATGATGATATTATAATAATATATCATTATTTAGTGAAACCCAATATTGCGTACTACACACACTATCGTGGAAGGTCTCGATTGCGTGTAATGAAATCCAAGTCAGGGATGAGTGTAGTGCAAGCTCCCTTTGGTGTTTCATATAACATAATCAATACAAATTTCATTTATTCATTAAACGAAATCTATACTTAATTTTTCATAGAATAATTTCTAAAAAATGATCGTGAAATTGTGTGTAACACAAGACACGAATAGTGTTGCGTAGACTGGAAGCTAATATGGTGTTGTGTATTTTACTTGATAATCTTGGTGTAGGGTACAACACAAGACATTAAAAAAATTAAAAATAATCCTCATCATAAAATTTCAGGGTGTTACATTCTACCCCCCTTAAAATGAATTTGTCCCTCGAAATTCGTCGGGATTATAAATGGTTTACTACTTGAATGTTTCATTAATAAAAACCCACATCTTAAAAAGGAATACCAAAAAATAATTTTAAAAATATAAGTATGAAATGTAATGGTTAACCAAACTAACTCATCCTTGGGTTTCCACAAAGGAGAACATAAGTGAAAATATGGATATGGAAGAGAAATCTAGCCATCATGTTCTGATGGAGAGTGGTAGAGAACATGGCTATGAAAAAGAAAACAATCACAAATCCATAAATTTTTAATGTTCTAAGGTACCATATGATTCATCGAGTTTGACGGTACTAGGAAAACATTTTTGGTTTTCAATTTCAATTCCCTAAAGTTGATAAATTTTTAAACAAGGAGAAATACATACTTGATTTTAGTATAATATCATCGTTGGTCATTCCATGAACAATTTCCACATCATCTCATATTTAAAGAAATGACGTTAAATTTTTCCTTCTTGAAATATTAGCAGATCATGTGATAGAATGATTGGTTATTACATCTTTCTAAAAAAGTTATCAAATGTTATTAAATATACATAAGTCCACCTATGTTGAGATTAATCGTAAATGATTCTGAAAATGGACTTATACTTCAATGATCATACTGCTTAATAAAATAAAACTGGTTTCTACTAACGATGGACTTCTTGTAGGCCAGTGGTAGGTGATAAAGGCATGTCGCACTTCAGATGTGGGTTCGATTCGCGCAACCTTGTCTGATGTGACGGGTTGTCACCCATATTACATGTTTCCCTTTTTCTAAAACTAAACTATTATAACATTACATAAATAATATCAAAAAAAATTCTACCCTTAAACTATACTACTTTATGTATGACATAATCCATTAAAATCTTTAGTCTTATCCAAAATACATCTGTCCAATCTCCTAGTATAAAAAAACAATCACTGGAAAGGTCATATAACAAGCACATGAATACAATAATTTATCCCACATATATCATAAGATATATCTTGGTGATCGCATTCCAAACATGTGAATAACTTATTCATGTATTCTCAGGAAACATAAATTACCATAGAACCATAGTGAATACATGAATTCTGTCAAAAGATTACTCTTTCCACATACCAAAATCCAAAATTTTCTATATACTAAAACCATGATATCACATTTTCCTTATATCAGTCATGAGCTCATTAATACTATCAAACATCTAATTATCACCATCTCCCTTCATTATGCGCATATCATCTACTTTCCAAAAAATATCTTTATAACATTTCATGGTTACCGGTACCATTCAACATATAATTTCAAATAATTTAGGAAAAAACTATAGTGTAACATTCCTCAGATGTGTCTTTTTTCCATAGTACCATTACCTATTCAACATAACTCTTGATGAACATAAATCATTCCAATACGTTCTTAAACCATTGACTATGCTTCAACAATTCTTTCATCTCACATATCATTTATAGTCTCTTCATCATCATCAATATAAATACTACCCATACGACCATGATTATTCTCTTCATGAGACTTTCCTTTAGGGAATTGGTATTCATAATTCATGTACAATCCACATTTGAAACATTTAACCATTTTTTGATGTCTTAGCAATACCATTATCCTTGTCCATGGTATTAACTAAACCTTTTCCTTTGCAATTACAGGATTTGTGTCCTTATTTTCCACACCCAAAGCAACTTCCAGTTCCTTTGAAACATTCTCCCAAATTCCTTTTCCAACAAGATTTATATGAGGGGAATTAAACATTCTTTCCTCTATGATCATCATGAAACTCCATCTTTCTTTTATTAGCCGAGTCATGATACTTACCAAAGTTGAGATTATTGATTATATTATGAGATTGCTGATTTGGAATAATAACAATGTTTGGACTTCCAAATCACGTTTCATTTGGTTTCTCATGATGAATATCATTCCATTGTCCAACATATCCTCCATTATCGCGAATCTTCGTATTTCTAGCCATTTTCTAAAACCCAAAAATAATTGTGTAAGAGGGAAAAATAATGATAGGAAATCAAAATAATAAAGGGGCAGTACCTTCAATATATAACTTCTTAGGTTTAATTCTATGATCATTACCGTAATTCTAGTACTATAACCTATACGTATACTTAACATTAGAGACATACCTATACATACCATAGAAATATCACTAGGGATTTATCTAATGTTTTCACATCCTAGTTTCAAAAGGTAAACTAAACCTGGCTCTGATTCCAATTGTAGAGACCCATAATTGACGTACATAGACATTACATAACTTTTGCGGAATACTTAATACATAACAAAATCAGAATCCCAAAGACCTTATTAGTTTAGTGTCTTTGAAAACTCGTAACGTAATCTTCTAATCATTGTGAAAGATCTTCAAAATATCCCATAATGATCTTCCCCTCGGATTTTCTTACCTAAAACATTTATTTATATCCTGGGGAAAAGAAAACTTAAAATGGGTGAGCTGAAATGCTCAGTAAGGTTAAACATTAAAAACATAAAACAATCCCCAAACATTTGAACGTAAGAACATGAACATAAAACATCAAAATCATGAGTAATGACATAAATCTTGGTAGTGCATAAGGCATAGACAAAAAAGGAACATTAACCATTATAAAATTTCATGGGAATAAAATATGTAATTGTGTCAACCATTAATCACATGTTATGATTTCCATAGTTTCCAAGACATTGGTACGAAGACCATCATAGTGGGAAAAGTCCCTTACTGAATCGAGTTCACTCCTAGTTCCAGTCTTGTATAATTGAACCAGAATAACATACTTTTCCAGCCATGTCTATCTCATGAGATATAAATTTTTACCCAATTCATTGGAGGGAGATATTGGTCCCACCGATCTCAGAATGAAATCATTCATATGCGTGCCACAACATAAACATAAATCATTCATCATAACCAAAAGAATAAAATTGGTTTCATAAACATCATCCAATCATTACATAATACATATAAAACAAATGGATATCATATCATCATAAGAAAAGTAAAACCATATAAATCATAGAGACATTATACTTCAAACATACACATATTATGATTAGTCATCTTATATGGAAAATGGTTTTGATAAAACACTTGAAATGAATTCTTGAGGAAAATATCCTTTCTTCTTCAAAATAATTTTCTTTTTACAAAATGCCATGAAATTTTAAAATAAAAGGATTTTGATGAAAATTTTCAGGAAATCTTTTAGATTAATATTCAAGAAAATATGGAATTATTAAACAGTAAAAATCCGTTTCTTGCCGTATAAATTAAAAAACATTATCCTTGTACTTTTAATGGAAAAGTCAAAAAGTACCACATATGGTAAACAAAAGAAATATTCCTTCCATAACACAAAGTAAAAGTCATAGAGGGGTAAAAATGACTTTAAGTATACATGGAAGAATAATAAACACTTTATGAAAAACATTTTTATGGACATTGATGAAAAATATAACCCCAATAAATACTTACGTATAAGCAATCTCAGATAAAAATGAGAGTGAATAATTATCCTTTACCTTGGGTAAAATTTCTTCCATGCCTGTCCTAAAATCTAGTATAGTTGGATTCAGCATATTATTAACCTGTAGTAGAACCATAATAATATTTATGATATAATATATGACTCACTTATGACTTTATATTACCCATTCTTTTTTCAATTCCATGTTAAAGCAGCATTTTGGGTAAAATCGTTTCATTTATCTTAAGTGTTTGGACATCTTGTTCTTGAAATTATTATTACTAATATCAGGATTTACCTAATTCCAGAATGTAAAACATGATTTATATATCATATATATTCGTTATATATATATATATATATAATATAGACATATGAAATTAAACACACCATTCATGGGGAAGGTAGGTCGTACGTGCGCATGAACATTATTTTTCTTTCATTATGGACTTGAATGGATGTAAGTAGATGACCTATATATATATACATAAATCTAGTAGAATTATTAAATTATATATATCATTATTATTCATTATATATACATAATAATCATTCTTGAATGGTTAATATGGAGAATGAATTTCATCGCATCGAGGAGACGGTAATCCGTACGTATGCACGAGCGATGATATCGTTTCCATAATTATTGAATGTAATTGGACTGGATGATATAATATCTCAGAATTAGTATGATGTTATTATAACCATATATAGTTATTCTTTACACCATTATACCCATCCATGTAAGGTGGTTCTGGAAAAACATATTGCACCACGTTGTGGAGAGGGTATTCCGTACGTACGCATGCGCGATGATTTCCTTTTCTGTAGGATGGATAGAAGGTGAAATGAGGTTGTTTCATATTTATAATGTCATATAAGTATATTATTTATACTAATGTTAATACTTTATAATGAAACAACTAAAACGATATGATGTAGATGAATAAAGAAACTAGAAAGAATCGGTAGAAGAGACCACCTCTTCTTCGAAGAGCCTCCTCTTAAACATCTCTTAGGGAACTAAAGTTGGCCTTTGAAGAAAACCATAAACTCTAGTAGGATCATATAAAAGTTGATAAGTGAAATTGGTAGGGGTTGGCCGAGCTTGAAGGCTCAAATTTGTGTGAAGAGGAGAGGGTGGAGGTTCCCTTTTATAATGGAGGAGAGGGGTACTTTTGGAAACCTCTAAAATAATAAATTATAATAAACCCAAACCACACATAAATACTTCCAAAGTGAAGAAAATTCAGATATTAGATAATATATGGTTGTAATATCATCATCCAATTAAATTTAGACATGTTTGTATTTTATTTTAAACCTTATCATTTTGAAATATCCTTATTTAATCGATTTAATTTTATTTGTGGTAATAATCTTATAAATTTTATATGGTTATAAATACCAACTTATGTGTTTTTAATTATACATAATTTGATACTTTATGACATGTTATATCATATAAATTTTAATTTGTAATTTTTAAATATTTTTGCGATTTTTTAACAATTTAATAATATAAAATATTAATAGTATCAATCTTTACACAGTTCATTTATTGGAATTTAAATAAAATCTACAGAGAATATATTTTCAGAAAAAACTATTTAATATATTAATAAAAAGTCATATTCACCTATAAAATTTGTGGATCACATTAATTAGTTCATATAATATTTATTTTAATACTTTTAAAATCATTTATTTGATATTTTTCTTAATAAAATAATTCATAAAACATTTTTGTATAATTATATAATATACTTATTTTTTGTATAAAAATTAAAACTAAAATACGATAATGAAGATAAATAATATATATTTCATAACAATACTTTTATTCTAATGTATCTTCTAAAAAATCCACTTTTAAAATTGTATCTTTATAAAAGTATGAAGGAGACAACTTGAACATCATTTAAAAAAAAATTATATAAATGTCATAGTCGCTTTTATAAGGCCCCAAATGGTCAACTATTCGACCATTGGACCATTGTTGTTTACATTTACATGACCAATACGTTTTCTTCAGGTTTTTTTGTTCCTTTTATGGTCACTATTAGTTTAATAAAAACAATATTATTGTTTTTTCACTAAATAATCAATTTCTCCGTCACTATTGTGTCACCGTTAATGACAATTATTCAATCCCTAAACATTCTAAATAAATTCTCATGACGTATATAATTTTAATATCTTTTTGGATATTATTTATATTTTAGTTTTTATGATGTTTATCACTGAATTAAAATTATTACACTTATAAGATATAAGAGAGTGATGTGTTGTCACTTTCTTTGGTTTTAATAATAATTACATCATTTTAATGGTCCAAATACCATGAAATGAATCTAGTTTGACCCTTAGGTGATATGGGTCAACTTTTATTCATCCAATAGAATTTTGGGATGTGTAAGGGAAATTTTATAATCTTAATATTACAATTAATGACCCGATTTACCTTTAACTATGGTAAATAAAATTTACCTTAGTTACTATTCATAATACCCAAAAATAAAAATTAGCCTATTAACATAATTTGGACATAATTAATCCAAATATGGAATTAATTTTTCCAAATTCAAAACAAAGAAGTTGCCGAAATTAATTTAAAATTAATCCTATTGTCGAAAAACAGGTTTTTTTAAAATATTGCAAAAGATTGAATTGATTTATCCTACAAATTAAATGTAAAATAAATTCTAATGAAATAAATTATATTCAATGGTAAAAATATGTTCTATTTATAATTAAAAATTTTTACTATTATAATTTAACCATATAAAATATCTTGATGAAAAAAGTTTTTTTAGGTTATTTTTAGTGTGTTTTTATTATTCATCAAAATAAGAATGTTGTTAGAAAAATATCAAAACATTATCCAATTTAAATTTTTATATCTTGATTAAAAAGAAAAAGTTTATTTTGTAAAATTGAACTTATAAACTTTTCAAAAATTAGATTTAAAATGGGTGCGCCAACAAAAGGCTGCAAAACTGCACTTTTTGAAAAATAGTTCTTTAATTCGAAAAAAGGATTTTATTCTCATACCTCATTATAGAAAATGTGTATGATGAAATATAATGTTATAAAATTCACACTTTGGTTAATACTATTCACAACCTCTAGTTTATAAAAATATTATAACAATATATCGTTGTTTAGTGATACCTGGTATTGCGTACTACCCACGCTATCGTGGAAGTTCGTGATTGCATGTAATGCAAGCCATGTCAGGGTTGCGTGTAGTGCAAGATCTCTTTGGTGTTTAATATTACATAATCAAAACATATTTCATTAATTCAATAAACAAAATCTATATATAATGTTGCGTAGAACAATTTCTACAAAATGAACTTGAAATTTTGTGTAACAGGAGCAATGAATAGTGTTGCGTATACTTTAAGCTAACACGGTGTTGCGTATAGTACAATCTAACCATGGTTTAATGTACAACAAAAGACATTAAATAAATTAAAAATAATCTTTCTCATAAAATTTCAGGGTGTTACACTCACCCATGTCATACATGTCCAATTATTCCTCATATATCGACTAATCTATTTAATTCAGAAACTATGTGGCATGTCGAATATTTTCATTGATAAAATGTTATATATTAAATAATATGTCCTCAAATATCATATACCATTAAAATTAAACACCTTTGGTAAAAATGTTATATTTTTTAGGAAATAATAACATCCCGGATACGAAATATGATTATTTTAGAAAAATTAATGTTCAGTGGTCATAGAAAAGTGAATATTTCATGGGGACTGAAAATAATCTAAAGAAAATTAAATTCAATATTATCCTTATCCAAATAAATAATAAAATATCCAGAGGAAAAATGAATATGGTTTCAATACAACATATCCATTGTGGAGTGAAAATAAATTGTTGTTCTTTTGGATGAATAGAAATAATATAGAAATATCTTTTAAAAAATTATTGAAGAAAATATCCATTTCATTTTGAAATGCCTTTTAAAAAAAATTCTATGAATATAACTTTTATAAACTTTTTATTGTAAAATAACATTGTATAATTTCAATGTAAGCATCATTTAAATAATATAATATAATTTTTTACCAAGTAAAAATAACATTATTGATTCATGGTAAAACAGTTAAAAGGTGAAATTTTTTAAAAAGTTAAAAGAAGATTACGTATAATAAATAATGTGTAAAAAATTATTTAATTAATAATTTTTAAAAGGAAAAATTAAATTTGAAAACATTTTTATAAAGTTGGTTTTCTGTGAAAATATATCTGCAATGAATGAGGGAAATGTAGTCAGGTTTTTTAAAAAACATTTTCTAAAACATTTTTAAAAAAAATTAACTAAAAAATATGATTAAATGAAAAAAATAATTTAATAACTAGAGGATAAGAAAATAAAAGGGTTTATTATGTAATTATTATATAATTTATTTTATTTAAAATTTGAGATTAAATATTGTCAATTATAATGAGAATGTGAAAGAAACACATAATATGAAGATAATGTTAAATTGATACTTAATAAATGAAATGATTATGTTTAAAAACAATAAATCCAAAAAATATACGTGTAGATACATAAATATATTGTCAAATTTATTTTATACCGAAAAATATAATATTAACAACAATGAGGATGTAGTATAACCCAATGAAAAATAATTGAGTTAACAAATTTAATTACCACTTGTTAACTTTATGTTTAAATTCCCATATATTAAATAATTCAAATTAAAAGTCAAAATATCATGAAAAATTAACTATTCATTATTATAAAATTTAATTGGGGTTTATATACACCATATAAAATAAACTAGTGGTGAATATGGAATAAATCTTACATATACAAAAGTGAGACTTGAAATCCTCTTACCTAGCGCTTCCTTTAGTCAAACATGATTTAACCTCGTGAATAACGGTTTTAAAAATTTTATTAAATTATACCAATAAATTATTAATTTCTATTATATCATATTTGATTATTTTATAATATCTTATTACCTATCCATTAATTATATTTCATTATTTTCATCATTTCAGATAATAACTATTTTGTTTTTTGTATATGTTTTAAATGGTTATTTCTTCTTCATGTTACAGATATCATCATTTCATCATCTCCAAAATTTAAATCATGATTAAATAGAATATATATTATGGATATATGTATTTATAGTAATTTATAAAAATTTGTGATAGGAAAGGAAATACACCATTCATGGAGACGGTAGCATGTACATACGCTTGTATATTGTGTCCATTTTCTTATTTAATTAACGACAATAAAAGTAAATGATATAATTATATATGTTTATATTATCAATAATTTATCAAATTTATTTCAAATATATCATATATTTTTATTAATCCCACCATTTATAAATTCTATTTGAATCGTTAATGAATCACACAACATTAAGGATGGCATAGTCCACACGTCTACAAATGAGGATATAGTACTACCGTAAAATGGTAATCATAATGTTATGGGTTATAAAATAATTAAAGGAGAATAAATAAATAATAAATAAATTATATATAATACATAATAAATAAACCCATCAATATTCCCAACCTTGATAGGTTGTAATGGATGAAGGAACAACATCAGTTCACGGGGCGGTAGTCTGTTGTACACATTAATGATGATTGTATAACCAATTTGATGGCCTTCTGTAAACTTTTAGGTCATTAACATGACATAAAAACATAATTTTATATTTTGGACACTTATTTTATTATATAATCAATATATAATACGAATTTATCTGGTTTTTAAATAAATAATGAAAAAGTTCTTGTTGAAGAACTTTCCACTTTTTTTAGTAACTCATATTTGTTTGTCCAAAAATAATTAAAAGGTGTTCTTTCATCCCAAAGTGAGGATTATAATATTATGGGTGGTATTTTGGGAGCATATTTGGTCAGATTTTGGATGATAAAATAGAATTTATATGTGTGAATATGTGGGAGGGGTGAGTGCCCTTTTATAGTGGTGGTAGAGTGACATTCATGTAATTATAAATTAGTCAAACATTATCAAGAGTTATCTATTACATCTTGTAACAAAAAATGATCCAAATTTTATAAAAGATAGGACATGTTATAAATATGTATATAAGTGGTTTGTTGACAATTTCATGGGTCATTTATTCCCAAAATTGTATGGTTTAGTTCCTTGTTAAGCTAGTTTTTTCTCATAATCTATATAATTAATGTTATTTTCTTTCAATAATATTTTGGGTAAAGATATTTGTTGAACATAACATAAATTATAAATTATTATTATTCAAATTATTGAATCCATTATTTAAAATTATATTCACATAAGTGGTAGAATTTTATTTAAAATTAATTCTGTAGATGGGATAGGAAAGTGGGGGATTAAAATTAAAATGTTGAAAAGATTACTCTGCTTTTATACCTATCTTATATATAAAAATGAATCAAATGACTTAAAATTTATTAATATATGTACATTTTTTCTAATTATACTTTAAAAAAATTAATAATATACTTTAGAAATATAAATTCATTACATGGAACATCAATTTTTAATTTAAATTTAGTATTTTTCACTATTCATCAAAAAATTAAACTTCATAGAAAATACTGGAAATTTATCCAAAGATAATTTTTTACATTAATCTTTATGAAATTATTTTTATTTTAAGATACTAAATTTATAAATGTTTCAATATTTAGTTCTAAAATATGTGGGCCATTACAATGCTAAAATACTCAATTTTGAAAAATATAGCTTCTTATGCATAAAATTGGATTTGTTCATATCTTTTTCTTATTAAACATATTTTATTGATGTAAAAAATAATTTAATTGATATATTATTTATAAATATAATTAATATAATAAAATAAATTAATTTAATTTAATTTCTAAAGAAAATATTCCTTTGGGTGTATAATTTTTTTAATAAAAACATATCATTTATATTAAATATGTCTTTATTTTTATTCTAATTAATAGATAACCAATTAATGAAACCATTTATTTTAATATGTTTTTTAATAATATTCATAAATTCAAATTTAATGTATACTTAATATCTTATTTTATTAAATAATAATATTTTAATAATATATTATTGTTCGGTAAAACTAGGTCTTCAGTGTAACTCAAGCTATCAAACAAAGTCATTATTCCATGTAATGAAAGATAATTCATTTTTACATGAATTTAAAAAAATATTATAGATTAACATTGTTTAAAATATTAATTATATCATAATTTCTTTGGATGTTATATTCTATTCTATACTTGTCGTTGTGTGTCACACATGCAATTGAATAAAATTGCATTCTTCTTAGAATTTTCTTTGTGTTAAAAAACAGTCATATAATAATACATGGTTATAAAACATAATTCCAGAAAAATGAAAGATTTATTATAACTTAATATCATTTTATGAATGATTGGAACTAACTTTTAATGAAAATTATCAATAAAGTGGAGTATAACTCAATGAAATGTAATTGAGTAATCGAAACCCATAAGGATTTAGAACCATTTAAATAAAATTTAATTTGGAGATAAAAAACCATATATTCTAGTAAATAACAATAATAAAATAAATTGTTATTAGAGAACTCATTCTTTATTACTATGTAAACAATATAAATATTAAATTGGTTCATAACATTAAAACTATCTCAATGAAGAGGAATAGAGATGAAAAACCATCACCTTGCGTTTCTCCTAACATACCATTGATTTAGCATCTTATATATTGAAAATGATTGACATAACTACTTAATTAAATACCATAATAAAATTTTCAAATCATTTTATTCTTTAGTTAAAACAATTCATTATAAATTAAATACAGAATTATTTTTATTTTTACTAACTAAAGTTATGTTCTTCATTTGTATTCCCCTTTCATTTATCATGGTAACCGAGTTGATTGTTACTAAGTGGGTTTAATTCCACCCTTATATGACTATTAAAATATATAATAACTATTATTTTCCAATTTTCCCTTAAATAAAATATTCACTTAGTTAAGGATATGAATATAGTTTGTGAATATGGGAAACATGATGAACTAGTATTGAATTGATCAACAATCAAAATGTGGTATGTGGTTAAATATATAAAGTGTTAATAATATATTCCCAAAAAAATTAATAATTATTAAATTCATTATTTTTACAATATATCACCATTTTATGAAATCCTATAATTTCTTATGACTTAAACATTATAACATCATTAAAGTAGTTGGTAAAACTAACCCAAATAGTAAAGTTTTTTAATGTTTTCATGAGTAATGGAATTTATTTAGAAAATGATAATATTAAATATTATTAACTTTAAAACTATAATAAATATCTCATATCCTCATTATATTACTTCTTAGAATCATAAATGGTGGCTTCTGATAACAAACATTACTTGTTCTTTGTCAAGGTTATTTCTCATCGTACTTATGATAAATGATCTCATTTCTAAATGAATGGAATGATTGATGTTTTATGAAAAATTATAATTTAAGAATTTTATTTTATACCTATAAAACATATTTAATCATTAAATCCATTCTTTATTTTATCCTTGACATGATGTTATGAAAAAATAACTACTTTTCTTCGTAGTGGTGGTTATTTTCACATACACAAGATCAATGTCACTTTACTTTATTAATGGATTTGAAGGATTAAATAATTGTTGTAAAAGAAATATAATAACATTAAAGTATACTAAGGATACTAATTTAATTATATTTATATGTTTATTTAAGGTTCTAATAGAAAATATTCTGAAGGAAACACTAATAAGAAGTGGATATTCATGTCGGTAAATTGAATATTTCTTTGTATTATCCTTTGAAATAAATATCATAAGATTGATAATATAGAACAAGTGAAATTATAAATTCTATAATGTTTTGTTAGAATAAAATTATAATATTTTCAAGGATAAATTCAATGATAATGTATGTATTAGAGTGGTGGTAGTGTTAGCTTTTTATAAGTGAAGAGTATGGTTGTTTTGGAAGTTTCCCTTATATTTCCAATAATGTAAACCTATTATTCAGGTGTTAACAAAAAAATGAATAAAATAGTTGGTTGAAGTGAGTGTTGATATAAACCACATTAACCATACTTTTTAAAAGAAACGACATTTTCATCTTAATGAATTACTTTTCACTGTTTCCACCATTTATTGGGGTAACATTTTATTATCCGTGGAAATTTATTTTAATGGTAGTGATTAAAATTGAACTGATTACATATCATGATTCTTTTGGGGTTTAATCTAAAAATAATTCTATGATATAACATTTCAATTGGTTTAAAAATATAATTTCTAAAAAATCACACTTAATCATATAAAAGCACTAGTTTATAAAAATAAAGTTTACAGGATTAGATTTATTTATAAGATAAAATTATAATTTTAACTAATTTTAATCGAATAATTAGACTTATTATAACCAAAATAAATGTTATGATTCATTCATGTCAATCCCCAAAATAATCTCTCCTTGAAAATACATTATTAAAAGAAAATACCAAAAATATTTTATTTTATATAGAATTTTAATTTACATATTATTATATTAGTCATGGGATTTATAAGGTCAAAAAATGTATTTGAATTATACTATTATTCATTAAATAATAATTTTATTATTTAGATGGTTTTTTTTAATCTAGGAAATTTTTAAATAGAGATAAATTCCCATAAATTATGATTTATAAAATACCAATATTTTCAATCTAAAAAATATATTTTTTGAAGAATAAAAAATAATACTAAGTATGTTTTGATGTGATGATTTGAAAAAAAATAGGTGTAATGTAAAAAATTTGTATGAATCCAGAAATTCATTTAAGTTATGGATCTTGATTTTGTTTTTTTACTAAAATGATAAATAAGGGTTTTTTTTGTAAACATAATCTACCTATAAGTACACACCATACACTCGATGGTCGTGTACAACCATGTACTAGCTGTGTAACTGCCGAGTATGTTTTCTTGTGAAGACCTGGCTGACTCGCTTATGTCATGGGCTAGTTGAGGCTAATACATGATGTGTATTGTTAATGATTTTTTTGGTACTTTTATTTTTATTTTATATATTAGGTCGGGGTCATGTCTTATGCTCGTAATTTTCTTCTTCTCCCCTTGGTTCATACAAGAGAGTGCTAAAATGGACGACGAACTTCAAAACCCTCCCGATTCTCCATCTAAGCTCCGATAGAGACGTTGTCAGGTGTGTTGGAATCCCACTGAATATTTCTTGAAACCCCTAGTGCCTTTCTTCCTGATTATTACTCTCTCGTGAATTATTCATAGTTGGTTGTTTTTCAACTTTTTTTTATTAATGTTGATCTACACTGATTCAAGGGATAACGTTCAAGTATATCAATCTTAGGATATCGAGGTAGGTGGTTTGTTCATTTCATTATTCCTATTTGGATTATATACGCTAAATTTTTTGGATACCCACATTTAGGGTATTGCGTGTTTTGAAATTAAACCCTTTTTATTAATTATTATGGTTTAGTTGATTGGTAACGAGTTGTTTCATACGTGTAAGGTTAAATATATTGTTTATGAGACACATCGTGGGTCTATTTCCCTTGTTTGACTATTTATAGTCATTTGGTATAGGTTTCCTATGAGGAATACACTATTTTCCATGAGTTGAATTGATTTGGATGGAGGTTGATTGATTATGTAAAATTCATGTGATATGCATTTTGACTGTTATCCATGTAGTAGTTTTAGATTAAATGCTCTACTTATATACGTTTAGAATGATTTGTTTCTATTGGATCATGATAGCCTTTGACCAGGAAAACGAAGGGGGTTCCATGTTTATTTACACATGATCATGATTTCCTTGGTGTAGATAATTTACCCAGGGGTATTTACAATGAGAGCTACCCAAGAGGTCATTTATAATTACATTATACTATGTAGACCCTAGGATATTGACAGTGAGAGATACCTAGGAGGTTGTTTATAATCACATGAATCTATGTGGACCCAGGTGTATTGACAGTGAGAGATAGCTAGGAGATTGTTATATATTATTGATGCAATGTAGACCCAAGAGTATTGACCATGAGTTGTACCATATATGTTATTATAAATTATTGATTCCATGTTAACCTAGGGGTATTGACAATGAGTGCTACCCATGTGGTTGAAAGTAAATTATTAGTGCAATGTGAAACCTTAGGGGTTAGACTGTGAGAGCTTCTCTAGAGGTTTATTTATGAATGATTGAATGATTATGGAATGTCTCCATGGAAAAGCACAAGCTCAAACTCTGTTATACTAGATAGTTCATAGGTTCATTTGAGACATCTATTTTTTTCTATTACATAGGGGGATATAGCTCTTAGGAAATAACTAATGATTACATGATTTGAATGGAGAATAATAAATGTAAATGAGTGTAATGGAAAACTGTATGATTGTTTATTTTAGAGTGCATCGTTGTTTATTTCTTCATTTTTCATATTTCCTTATATATATATATATATTCACTGATAGTTAGGGAATTTTTTTTGGTGGTTGTGTACTGGGATTCGTCTCAAACCATATTTGGGTCATGTTTTGGACCCTAACAGATTATATGGTTGCTGGTGTAGATAAGGGAAAGTTACATTCACCATCAGGTACTTTAATAATGTTGGAGATGGAGATCATAAGACCAAACTAATGCTTGTGTTGATACGAGAGTTTACTTGTTTCTTTTATAGTTTGGTTTCTATATTTCGTACCTATATTGTGACATGTTATGCTATTTTCTTAGATATATTATCCATGAATCATCAATGTGTTGTGGCTTCTGTTGGATTTACATTCAGCCTTTTTCTATTTAATTTTGGGGAATTACTTCTTCCACTACTGTTTACTATTTTTATCCATTGTATATACTATTCCAATAAGGAAATAGTTTCCCCATTATCATACCTTGGCCCTCGCTTTTTGTTGGAATTCTCTCGCATTTGGGGAAATAAGCAAGAGTTTATGTGACCAACCATGTTTATGGCACTTTTGGGGGGAACTCAGGTTCGACACGTTAAAAAGTTGTATCAGATGAGTTTCTTTTCATCATTTCCTTACTATTTGAAGCCTATAGACTCAGATATAAAGGAATTGGTAGTTGGTAATAATATGTGCCCAAGAGTAGATAACAAGTGTACAAATAAAATCCATGTTACCTCAAAAATTTAATTTTTTTTTGGGTTTTTCAATTTTTACAGTTCATTTGATTTCACCGTAGGGCGATTCACTTGTTTTGTGCAGTTATGTTAAATATCATTGTGTTTTTATTTCTGTTGTAACCCAATGACATAGTGATATTTGTATCACCCAAATGTTTTCCAATGAAAATTACTTTCATATGTAATACTCACATGAAATCATATCATAATGAACTAAAAAGTTCTATGTGACTTTAAGCATATGTTTGTCACTTCTGTGATTTGAATTGATAAAATATGACATACAAAGTTGTGATCAGTAAGTTATTTGGAGTCCAATAAGAGAAACACAATTTTTTATGAATTATAACCTACCATTTTGAATATTAACATACCCTTATAAATAGAGATATACCCCCAAAAAATAGTAACCGTACATATGATAATAAAAAAAATATTAAAGTGATTGTTTGATGTACCTATATATTAGAATAAGCAAATGAATGTTTTAAAACGGGGTTTTTAATAATAAATTAATAAATTAATTAAATATTAAATTAATCATATTTACAAAATACTTTTTGAAAAATGGAATTCATTTTTGTATTCTACACATAAAACATTCACTTTAACCCCCCCATTGGATATTCTTTTTTTATGAGTGATTGTTGATGATCTAATATTTGAAGACCAATTGAGTGATTGTTGATGATCTAATATTTTAAGACCAATTGGTATGAAATCACATTCATTTATTACTATTCTAGGACATGGAATACTTATTATTTCTTAACTTGTTCTGAAATAATAATATAATGATTATAATATTATGGTAACTCTCATATCCTCCACTATAACCCCCCCCCCCCCCCACTTCCTCTTCCCTTCACTAATATAAAACCATGTGCCTTGCCAATATTCTTCCCACATCACTCACCAAGATCCTCCCACACATCCAAAATCCCCTATCCTATTCAAAATTACAAAACTTGTCCCTTTAAATGGTTCTCAAAAGAGATAAACTTAATAGGTAAATTCATCATTAAAAATCTTTTATTTCTTTTATGTTCTTTTTTATTGTTTATTTACATACCTGACTTAACCTAAATAGTATGATAAATCCAGTAACATACATATACTGGAAATTTTTCATGCTAATGGGATATTTCATTATCATCTATCCTTTCCCAATATTTTATTTGTATGAAATGAAAACACCATTTGAGATGTGTAAATTTAACACATTCAAGGACAAAAATTTATCAATTTTGATTGCCATCATTAATTCGGGTCTTGAAACCATTTGTTTTATGGTTGAACCATATTATTATATATGTAATATATTATATTTAATTTTCTTCAGTCCTTTTGTACAAATGATATTATGTTATAAATAAAAACATTTTCATTGTAATCAAACCCACTGATTAACCAAAATGGTTATCACTAAGGTTTTATATAATAACTCTTCGTCCCTACAAATAATTGAATAAATATTTTATAACCATGAAATCTAATGGATGTTCACTAAAAACATAGAACATAAAATTCTGAGCAACCACTATAATTTTACATGTTTACGTGAACATGAATATAAGTGAACCGGTCATTAAAAAACAAAGCAAGCAACCAGACCTGAAAAATGAAATTGAACATTATAACCAATAAAAATGTTATTGAATGAACATAAAAAGGTTATATTAAATATTTTAAATATATAAATGGTTATTGAATTTATAACTAATAAACCTAATATGTTAATTCAGTTATTTAATAACAAGTGGAAAACACCACCGGATTTAAGGTAAGTGATCCTCTCCATTTCTCTCTTAATCAAGATTGTCCTCTATGCTATACCTTTTTTTGGGTAATCGTAAATGATGAGGTATTTTATAGAACCTCCCCAATACTGCCCAGATGTTTTATATGTGAAGATAAAAAACCTATCTCTCCCATCAATCCCACTTAGTAACACCCGATACCATGCCGAAAATCTGTAATGAAATCCACCCAAACCTCCTTTTTTATTTCGTGTTTCTTTATCATTACTTTTATCAAAAAAGTTATCTTATCTATTTATGTAGATGTTTAAAAAAATTAGTTGTTTAAAATAATTCTATGAATACCATTTCATCACCCTTTTCTGGGGATATACATGTTTTTAAAATATTCCCTCCTTATAACTTTCAGATAAGAAATCCTATTTTAAGGGAACATCCAATTTTTACCCAATTTTAGTTGTAATCTATCTTATATATTAAGAAACCATTGACTTTATAAAATCCGTAATTTTATTATGAAAACCTTATCAGTTAAATTATAGTTTTTTATAAAGGATTTTCCTCTTTTCTATTTTAAAGGCTCTATAGTATTTTCCATAATACCGCACAAAAATGTTTTAATGCGAATGTTTCTCAGATACATTTCATATAGGAAGTCACTTATGTTTGAAATCACATAAGATTCCATCTGAATTTTTTACCTTATGAACGTCCATTTATGTTTTAATCCCTATCATTCATGGATACATTCATGATACTCCCATTGGTTATGCTTTTTTTATGATTGTGGAACCCAATTTTTTCCTTAGGTACCGTTATGTTTATGTATGGTTGGTTATGTATGATTATATATGTGGAGAGAATATTCATGAAAATGATGATATGGGTGAACCCAAATAGTTCTCTAATACATTGGGTAAAGTAATGTATCATGAAATGTGATGTGAAATGGGATTATTAGTTAGCATTAACCAATACAAAAATCATATTCTGGATTTGCAGTTAGCCTTGACCCATACTAAAATGGGAAACAACATTGGCTATTAGCCTTGACCCGTAATAAAGATATGTTTTATTATTATTCCACGTTTATATGATTCTATGTTAATATGATCCCATTATTATAAGATATGATTTCATATGTTCCATGCTTTTGATATTATTATTTAATTCCTCCTAACTCTTGTGATTAACATGTATTCTTGGGTTCATTCCCTTACTAGGATTTTTGGCTCATCCCATTGTTCTTGTGTTCCCTAGGGTACCATATGAAGATGTAAGGTATCAAAAAATGTTACGAGCTATTTAGATAGATTAAATATATAAGTGTTATTTTTTCCCCATGTTTTATGTTTTATGTTATTAGTCATCCTAGACACTAGATTTAATGATCCAAGCCTTGTAAACTGATGAATAATTATGCTTATAGTCATGTAATGTTATATATTGAAGTCTAGGGTCACTATAATTGAAATAAGAGGATGGTCTAGTTATTTTTGGAGATTTGGAATAGTGCACCTTAGTGAGAACATTAAGGATGAGAATAGGTATAAGAAAACATTAATAAATTTTGGTGACTATAGAGTAAGAGGTTTATGAAGAAAATAAATCCACATCTAGATATGAGTGGGTAGAGGTGGCTTTGGAATAGATGTATCTTGTGGTAAAACCTGAAAACACCACTTTGAGCTAGACTCGAATTAGAACTAGTGCATGAAAATGGGCTTTACTACAGTCTTGGTTATGACACTCTTGATGGATATGATTTGGTAGATTAATGTTCTTAGTAAAAACCATTATTAAGGGATAATAAAATCCCATAAGAATATACGATAAGAAATAGATGGATGATAACTGAGATTCAAAAATTAAGAATCACAATTAAGGATATAATTATCCTTAATAAGATTATCATTTTATGTTCAATGTTTCCCATTTTATGCTCAATAGATAAGTATTTATGCCCTCTAATAATATGTTCTTTTTATGAGTTAATGGCAGGAAATAGAAGAACATGTTCCAAAAATAAATGAGATAGTAAATGTGATGATTTCCATAATAATATGCCTCATATGACTGGAACTGATACTCAAAACTTCATGACACTACTTGCTTAACTGGATTGAGTTATAAATAATAACTTGAATCATGTAGAACGCCCTCATCCCCCAAGGAAATAGAAATTTGTTGTAGAATGCTTCATGTGTAAAAGGCCTCCCATTTTTTGCAGATCATCTGATCCCCTATTAACAGAACAGTGGATTAACTCTATTGAAAATATATTATCCATCCTCGAGTGCTTGGAATAATAGAGAGATGTAATGGAGGTCTATTGTTTTGATGGGGAACAGATCAGTGGCAGACAATGATCAAGAATACATAGTCCCAAGAAGAAATTGAATCCATGAAGTGGGAGGAATTCAAGATTATGTTTTTCAATAAATATTTTCCCCAAACCCTGCATCTAAAGATGGAAAAAGAGTTCCTCAGACTCAAGCACAAGGAATTTGAGCCCATTGAGGCATATGAAACAAAATTTTCAAGGCATTCAAGGTACACCTATGGATTTGTATTGAACAATGAAAGAAAGATGGATCAGTTTTTTAGTGGATTAAAGATTAGTCTTCGAAAATCATTGGTGAATCTTGGCTATGTTAGTTCTGAAGATATTTTCTGTTGTGGCCTCAAGGTTGAAATGGAGGTTGTATACTCTCAATGGTCTTGTGGGCCCTGTGACAAGAAGTAAAAAATATAAAACAAAATGGGTGGATTGAAAAAAAAAATACCAGGATGGAATGAATCCTGAATTTTCTCCTTGTAATTGTAGTGGGATGAAGCATCTAGGGAACTATCTATAGGAAACCAAGAATTGCTTCAAATTCATAATGTTTGGTCATGTGGCAAAAAACTGTCGAAGGGATATGAGAAATCCCGCTAATTTGGGAGACTAGAGGAAGGTTTAGATCAATACTATACTAGTGGTGGACTGTTATAACTACATGGAGCATGGGAATCATGCAAACAATTTCCTTAAGCAATGGTTTTTCGGAGGAAATTAACAACAACCTCCAATTAAACAAGGAAAGACTTATTCTATCACTGCTGTTGAGGTGGAGTCAGACAACAATATGGTGATAGGTATGCTATTTATTAATCATGAACAATGAAAGTAATATAATAATATAGTTCTATGCATTATTTCATATCATGAAAGTTTAGTGGAACTATTCAAACACCACCTCAAATTTTGGAGGAAGAGTTATCTGCGAGAACAACGAATTGGGAAATTATTTCAAACATTGTTTATAACTCCTTCCTAGTTAATGATTCTAGATTAAACCTCCATGAAAAAACATCATACTTCCTTTAGTGGAGTTCGACGCTATCTTGGACATGGATTGCTATCTTTAAACAAATAAAAAATCAAATGTCGGGAAAGGGAGATCACTTTTCACATCCTGAAGCTTCCCCCGATTTTTTACTAGTGTAAGGAGGATGATGAATCTATTTTAGAGTCATTGTATCAAGTGTGGATATTGCATCCATATGATAAATCATATATAGATCAAATTATTCAGAAAAAGGAGAGAATAATGCTTGAAGACATGCCCATCATTGGGGATTACACGGATGTATTCCCTGAAGAGTTCCCTGGTCTTCCTCCTGATCATGAGGTCAAGTTCCCAATTGAAATTATTACTAGAAATGGGACTATATAACATTAAACTTATATAATGGATACCATAGAGCTGGATGACCAGATGAATCCATTACAAATGTTTCAAGTGAAGGGTTTTTTATGAATGAGTGCTTCACCTTTGGTTGAACCAATCTGCTTCATCAAGAAGAAGGATGGATCAATTCAACTCTACCTTGATTATCACAACCTCAATAAAATAATGATAAAGAACATGTATCCCATACCATGGATAGATGAGTTGTTTGATCACCTTCACAGGGCCAGTTATTTCTCTATGGGGGACCTTCAGCCGTGATATCACCAGCTAATTGTTAGGAAGGAAGATGTACCCAAGACTGCCTTTAGAATGAGGTATGAACACTATGAGTTCCTAGTGATTCCATTTTTACTCACTAATTCTCCATTAATTTTCATGGATTTAATGAATATAGTCATTATAGATTACGTCAACAAATTTTTGGTAGTTTTAATTAATGATATTCTGATATACTCCGATATAAAGGAGGAAATTGATGAGAATTTGAAAACAATGTTATAGAATTTGTGAAGGGAGATATTGTATGAAAAGTTCATTAAATATGAGTTCCTGATGGAGGAAGTATCATTATAGGGGAATGTTATCACCAACAAAGATATATATGTGGACGTTTCCATGATGAAGGCAACTGAAGGGTGGCCCATGCCGACCTCTTTAATGGATATTCATATCTTTTTGGGTTCAACAGGGTATTATCTATGATTTGGGAAGAACTGTTCATTATTTTAAAACCCAATGACCAAGCTGACATGGAAGGGGGAATGTTTTTTTAGACACAAGAACGTGAAGACTGTTTCACAGAGTTGGAAAAGAGGCTTATCACTGCGCCAGTACTCACACACCCAATTAGTGGACAACTTTTTATTGTGTATAGTGATTCTTCAAAGAAGGGAATATGATTTTTTAAATTAAAAATGATAAATTGATATCCTATGCCTCAAGGAATATGAAAATTCATGAGGAAAAATATCCTACGCATGATCTGGTGTTTGCAGTAGTGATATTTGCGTTGAAAATCTGGTGGCATTCTCTCTATGGGAAGAGTCTGAGATACATAATTATCACTACAGTCTCAAATAAACCATCCCACAGAAGGATCTTAATATGCCCCATAAAATATGGATAGACATCATCAAAGATTATGATTCCACAATCCACTACCATCTTGTTAAGGAAATCATGGTGGCCGATTCTCTAAGTTGAAAGGATCATGCGTCTTATTCAATGACGAGAACTGAAAAGTGTGTGATCTTATTAGATTTGCAGATGGACATGGGAATCATTAAGGGAGTAACATCATAAATCCTTTCTAGAATTATTTCTCAACTGACCCTCATGGAGAGAATAAAGGATGCTCAAACAAAAGATGTGGAAATTAAGAAATTGTTGGATGCTATCAGAAAGGGGAAATCCCTTGATTAAAAAAATTTATGAAGATGGAGTTATAATATATTGGTCACAATTATGGATACCAACCGATCCAGAGATAAAGAAGGAGCATCTGAATGATGCATATAGATCAACCTTCTATATCCACCGATGGAGTAGAAAGATGTATCATGATCTACGAGAAAACTTTTGGTGGGAAAATAAGAAAAGGTATATTGGTGAAAATACATCAATGTGACTGGTAAGTCAAAAAGTGAAGGCAGAGAGGAAAAAGTCTAAGGGTATGATGCAACCACTGCCTATACCAACATGGAAATGGAAGAACAGTACCATGGACATTGTCACTAGACATACAAGGACATATTGATGTAAAAATGTTATATGGGTCATTGTGTACCATATCATAATAAAAACTCACACTATCGCAATTCAAGAGGACTTCTCATTGAATCAACTTTCACGGATATATATCAAATGATTGGTAAGTTTACATGGATTAATAATATCTATTGTATCAGATCAATATCCAAGGTTCACCTCGTTGTTCTAGAAAAGTCTCCAATGATCTCTAAGCACAAAATTGATCTTTAGTATGGCATATCATCCACAAACTAATGGAAAATCCAAGCGAACTATTCAGACACTAGAAGACATGTTGAGAGTGTGTTCTATGGAATTAATATGAGGATGGGACCAACATGTTTCAATAGTTGAATTATCTTACAAAAAAAGTTTCCAATCAAACATCTGAATGGAACCATCTGAATCCCTAGATGGGAAAAGGTGAAGAACACCGGTGTGTTGAGATGATGTTAGTGGGAATAATCTTTTAGGACATAAAATGGTCGAAGAAATGGTAGAGAATGTGAAAACCATCTAGTGTCATGTAAATAAAACCTAATGAAAAAAAAATATTTATTCCAATAACTATCGACGAGACCTTGAGTTCAATGTTGGAGACAAGGCATTTCTATACATATCTCCATGGGGGAAGGTTTAGCTACTAGGGTTTTGGCCCTGTTAGACATTGGAATATTCCTATGAATAATTCCAGAGCTAGGTGCGAAGACGGCGTCTGATTTCGAGGCCTAGTGTGCTCAAAATTAATTTTATAAAAATATTAAGTATTTTAGTACAATTCAATTGGTGGAGATAAATTTTCTCTTAAATGGTATCTCGGATCAGAAATACAAGGGCACAGTTGTGTCCGGATCATTCTGTTTACCCTAGGTGGGGTGTAACTTTTGCAGATGCGGGCATGCTGTGGAAGAAGACACCAGGGGTGATTTTTTAAATAAATTGAAAAGTTTATTTATGATAGTTGGCTCGAATAACTTCTAAATGGAGCCTTGGATCATGAATCATAGCCCGTAGTTGCGTTTAGACATGTGTTTTTACCCTAGGGGTAACCTAATTTTCACCACACCGGGAGGTCTGGTCGGAGGTGTTAAATTAAATGAATTAATTTAAATTTAAAAAAATAACCACTCACCCCTCACCTCCCTCCTCCCCCATGCCGGAAGGATCCTCCCCTCCCTCTTCCTCCATTTCTTCGCCAAATCGAGCCGTGAATAACCGTTTTCAGCACCGATCATCAGTGAATTGAGCTTCAGGGCATCATAGGTGTCGTTCTGCACCCGAAGCTTTGGAGATCCGCCAACATGTAGGCATTTTGAGTATTGAAATCCAAGATCCTGATTGGTTTTTTCTCCATTTTGAGCTTGCAAATGCGTAGATCTAGTCCCAGGGGGAACACAGATGCCTTTAGAAGCGTGTTTGGACCCTGGGGGGCCCCCAGGGACCTCGGAAGGGCCAGCAGCGGCGGCGGGCCATGGGAGTAAACCGGGACTGCCTCACTATGGAGGTCTGGCATCCAATCACCAGTGACCCCTATGGGGGTAGGTGGGTGGCCTTGAGTGCATCTGCGTGGTCTGTTGGCTGGCCCAGGTCGGTCGGACTAGTCGGTTCAGGCCGGTTCGGCCCTCTTCTGGTACATGGGGGTTTTGAAACCCCGGTAACTTGCACCCTGGAAGTCCAAATCGCATTCCGTCTACGGCAACACTACCCTGGTGATGAGGAGAACCCTTCAGTGTGGGTTCAGGGGTTCCAAATTTGGGATTGTGACCCGGGTGCTAGAAACGTCAAATAAAAAATGATATTTTATTATTATTCGTCTTTGGGCCGTTGTATCCTCTAATCGGAGCTTTCAATTTATGTTCCATCAGTGGCGTTAAGACCATGATAGTATGGGAGAATTTTTTTGATGGTTTTCAGGTGTTCTGACCGAGAATAAGGTGTGGGCCCCACAATGCCTGTATTTGGCGTTTTCGGAGAAACACATATTTTCCGCCGGGTGTCCGTTTGGGACGATCGAGTAGTCAATCCCATGTGTTTTTCTGAGGGTATTTTTGTGGTATGATCCGATTGATGATTTTTGGGAATGTGATGTGGGCCAAACCAAGGCTAGCTTCGGTTAATAGTAACTTTTTCACCGGTTGTCTATTTCGGGCGAGTAAACAGCCTATCCTGCATGTTTTTTCCTGTGGATTGCGATGGTGGCTTCAGTATCGGCCTTGGAGGTTCATGGTGTGGCATTGTGGTGTGCCACTCGGGTTAGCGAAATTTTGGAACAGCTGTGGTTGAGGGTACTCCCCTGGTTTGTTCCAATGAGGGTTCGCATGGAATCAAAACCTTATTATAGGTTTTTGATCCTCTCGATGGGATGTTTAATATATTTGAGTTGTGTCATCCCCACGGTGGGCCCGGAGCGGGATCCTCTAGCATCGTTTCCGTAGATCGGGTTATTGGTATCATTGTGACCGCTTATCCACAGGTGACGATCCCCTATCTAGAATTTTAACCCTGTAGGGTTAGTGGAATTATTAGGAATATGATCCCCTATGCAGTGGGTCATGCATAGTAGGGTTGTGGCATCATCAGGTATATGATCCCCTACTCAGCATGTGGTTTATAGTAGGGTTACATTATCGTTAGTTATACAATCCCCTACTCGGCACCTAGATTCGGTATGGTTGCGACATCGTTAGTTCGATCCCCAACATCATGGGATGTACCAGATAGGGTTTCGGTATCGTCCTGACCGTCGTGACACGGGTGACGATACTCTATCTGAGTGACATGTTTCTTTCGAGCTTGAGATTAGGTTGTGGTATCCTCCAGCGGATCCTGGAAGTGATCCCCAATCTATGACATCTTCATATGCCAGATCGGGGAGTGGTATCCCCTAGTAGATCTTGGGAGTGATTCCGTATCTGTGAGATCTACAAATGCCAGATCGGGTTGTGGTATCACCCAACGGACCCTGGGGGGGATCCCCTATATGTGATATCTTCGTATTCCAGTGTGTGTTTTGGTACCCCCTGGTGGACCCTAGGGGTGATCCCCTATCTAAGGTGTTTTTTGTTCTTGTTGTTTCATCGTGGTTTTCTCAGTGACAACATCCGACGAGTGTGATCTCTCAGATGAGCGTCTGAGATGTTTATGAGGGACCTGATGGAGTGTATCTCTCAGATAAGTGTCATCTGGGATGACAGTGATTGTTGAGCGTGCCCTCCTGGTTGTGAACCGTTGTTGGTGATGAGGTCAGTACCTCATGTGTCTAGGTTCCTGAGCTGAGTATATATGGATGTTCATGGTATATGTTTGGAAAATACCTAAGTGGATGTTCAAGGTGTATATATGGTCATACACCTGGATGGAGCTGACTAGTTGTGTTTAGCTGAGGATGGTTACAAGAAAGAGTTTCTCTCTCGTGTCCATTCCCGGTGGCTCGGATGAGTGGACTGTTTCCTTTAAGTTTCCCTATTTTGTTTTGGGTTTTTGGGATGCCTAATGAGTATTGTTATACTCACCCATGCACGGGCTTTTCCCGTACATGTTTTTGTCTTGTGCTGACACAAGCCTTTAAATAGAGTCCCAGGAGGACCCCAAGCAGGCGGAGCTGAGTGAGCGGGTCTAACCATGGAGTCTTACTGAAGATGTGCTGAGGATCTTTCCGGTGGTGCTTTTGGAAGCGTACCCATTCTTCTGAGCAGGTTGGATTCCATTGTATTTTTCTTTTGGTGGGCCCTATTTTTCCTTTTTCATACTATTGTTGCACTCTGGTTTGGGATAGTTTTATGCATGCATTTACTGTTCAATTTTATATATCTCTACACTGTTTCATGGAGGTGTATGTGGGTGCGTGTGTACAGGTAACGTAGGCTAAAGTAACCCATCTCTGTGATAGCCTACTCGGTGCTAGTGTCCAGCCCCTGGCCTTTTGGAGGCGATCATGGGGAGTCACGGTTCGAGCCCCATTGGGTCGGGTCATACAGAGTGGTATCAGAGGAGGACCAACCTTTGGGATCTATGAGTGTATGTGTTCCAGTTGTGAGTTTGGATTGGGTTGCATCATGGTAGTGGCAAGATGTTTCAAGTTCATATTTTAGGCCAGGGACTCTAGTGTTGGTGCGACAGCCGACGTATCCATTCACTAGGACTCTGATTCATGCTTTTCGACACGGGAAATTTGGACACTAGTCATAGGGACATAATGATACATGAATCATATAGGAATGGGTTGTTGGGATTCCCTTGTTCTTATTGAGTTAGTTCTCTAGATATACTCTTTGACTATAGAGCATCGTGATGGTATTTTAGGTTGCCACCACGACGATAGCCAGTAAGGTTGTTGTAGTAGGATTTTGGTGACAATCTGCTATGTGTAGAGGTTGTGGACCAGGGCATAGGTTTTGAGGCTGCACCTCCCGGTGGTCCACCAGTTGGGCCACGTTCTGTCGAGCATCTAGTTGTTCCGGTAGTGCAGGATGAGTTTTCATGTAGGCTGAGTGCCCTGTAAGAGTTCTAGAGGTAGCGACCTCTGAGGTTCTGGGGTGATCCAGACCCTCCTGCAGCTGATGACTGGCTCGAAGCAGTAACCCAAGTTTTCTGCCTAGTGAGGACACCCCAATATCAGATGGTTGCCTAAAGGTGAGCCTTGTTCTTCTTTCGTCCAAGAGATGATGGAGTTTGGTGATGTAGTCCCACGATGAGGAGACTATCACATGGGCATATTTTGAGCGGCTATTCATGGAAGAGTTCTATCAGGTGATGTTGAGGTCAGTGCGGATTCAAGAGCTTCTATAGCTTTAGTAGGAGGGCATGACTGTGTTGGAGCACTCAATGAGTTTTACAGTCATGTTTCACTACGAACTGGATATGTTTAGAGACTAGTTATTTATGGCTTGGAACTTTATGTAGGGCCTACGTAGAGACATCTGGGTAGGAGTGGTTTCCTTGTGTCTACACACCCATGATAGAGTGCTGGAGCGAGCCTTGGTGGTGGAGAGATTTTTGGCTGAGTAGTTTCAGCCCATCAGTGTTGGGCATGTGGCAGCAGAGATGTCAGTAACTGGTAGCCCACAGCAGGAGAAAAGGTCTGGATGTGGCCGAAGTTTCAAGAGGCAACCCCAGGATGGAGGATCTGAGGCTCAGGGCTCACAGGGCTCGTAAGCCAATTTTTGTCAGCCACAGGAGAGGTGGTGTTACGCTTGCGACGGTTGGGGACATCTTGGTAGATATTGATTGATCCTGCATGATGTTGATAGGGATATGGTCGAAAGGCTGCCCTGGCAGCGACAACGTCTCATGTTTAGAGGACCACAGGGCAGCGGACGTGGCTATAGAGCTGGAGCAGCAGTGGGAGGTGGAAGGCGGTATCAGATGCCACCACCACCACCCCCAGGTGGTGCACACTGAGCTAAGGGAGCTGGAGGGTGAGGGAGAGGATAGCTGCATTCCCAAGAGGCTATTGACCCAGAGGCTCTATGGATGGGTAAAGGTAGGCGTTGTGTCCTTTCTACTTTATGCAGTAGTTTTGATAGACATTTTTTAATGGTACTCTTCCCTTTATGTTGGTTTCTTGACTTTGGTTCAGGGTTTTGGTAAGACCCTATGTGGGTGTTGTTCGGCGTGCTTCGAATACGTGGGGAAGAGGGATCCTTCCCCCAACGAGACACGTTTTTGTGATGCGATCAAAACTGTGCGGGCAAGTCAGTGCCACCCAAAGTGGATAGTGTTGAGGTGTGGTTGATGAGTCCCTCTGACTTATGTGTTGAGGCAGGGGTGTTAGTTAGAGAACTTGCTGGTGTGGGAGACCTAGTTGAGTATCTAGTTTCTTTCCTTGTTCTTATGGATTTTCAGGGATGAAATGTAATAAGGTGGGTAGAATGTAGCAACTCTGGTTTTGGCCCAGTCAAACATTGGAATATTCCTATAAATAATTTCATAGTTTGGCGCGAAGACGTCGTGAGATTCTGAGGCCCAGTGTGCCCGAAAATATTTTTATAAAAATATTAAGTATTTTTATACTATGCATGTAGTGGAGAAGTGTTTTCTCCTAAACGGTAGCTTGGATCAGAATTATGAGGGCACAATTGTGTCTGGAGCTTGGTGTTTACCTTAGTCGGGGTGTAACTATTGCGAGCGCGAGTATGCTGTGGAAAAAGCCACCAGGGGCGTTTTCATTAATAAATGGAAAATATTCAATAAGAGAATCAGATAAAATAACTTCTGAGGGGAGTCTCATATTAAAAATCCAAGCTCGTTGTTGTGTTCAGAACGGTGCGTTTACCCTTGGGGTGACCTAATTTCCTCTCACGCTGGGTGGTCTGGTAAGGGGTGAAAAATTAAATGAATTAATTTAAATTTAAAAAAAGAAGAGCCCCTCACCGCTAAAGTCCCTCATCCCCCACGTCAAAATGACCCTACCCTCCATCTTCATCCATTTCATCACTAAATCGAGCCGCAAATGACCATTTTCAGCGCTGATCGTCAGCAGATTAAGCTTCAGGGCTTCGCGGGCATCGTTCTGCACCCGAAGCATCGGCAATCCACAAACAGGTAGGTGTTTTGAGTTTTGAAATCTCGGATCCCAATTTTTTTGGGTTTTCACCATTTTGATCTTGCAGATACATAGATCCAATCTCGGGGGGAGCACAGATGCCTTCAGAAGTGCGTTTGGACCCTCGGGGTGCCCCCTACGGACCTCGGAAGGTCTACCAAAGGCGGCGGACTGGAGGAGTCATCTGGGACCGCCGCACCACGGTGGTCCGGCATTCAATCACCCACGACTCCAGTCGGGGGGGTGGGGGTGGGTCGGACGTGTTCACATGAACGCACGCCACGCCGCAGTGGTGGTGGTGGTCTGGTCGGTTGGTGTGGGTGGGCCTGGGCCGGCCGGACTGTCCGGTTCAGGCCGGTCCGGCCCTCTTCTGGTACACGGGGGTTTTAAAACCACCGTAACCTACTCCCTGGAAGTCAGAATCGCATGTCGTGTACGGAAACGTGACCTTGGAGAAGATAAGAACCCTTCGGTGTGGTTTTGGGGGTTTCAAAGTTTGGAATCGTGGCCCGGGTGCTAGAAACGTCGAACAAAATAATGATATTTTATTATTATTCGACTTCGGGCCTTTATTTCTTCTACCCGGAGCGTTCGATTGACATGCCATCAGTGGGGTTGAGACCCTGATGGTACCACGGAATTTTCATGATGGTTTTTGGGTGTATTGACTAAGAACAGGGTGTGGGCCCCATGAGGTTGGGTTTTGGCATTTTCGGAGAAACACCACATTTCCGTCGGGTGTCCGTTTGGGACGATCGAGTAGTTGATCCCATGTGTTTTTTCAAGGGGATAGTAGTTGTATGATCTATGTGATGGGTTTTGGGAGTGTGGTGTGGGCCCCACAAGGGTTGGCTTCAGTGAATAGTGACTTTTTCACTGGTTGTCTATTTGGGAGAGTAAATAGCATATTCTGCGTGTTTTTCCACATGGATCGCGATGGTGACCTCGGTATCGACCTTTGAGGTGCTCAGTGTGGCATTGTGGTAGGTCGCTTGGGTTAGAAATGTTTGAACCAACGGTGGTTGAGGGTACTCCCTTGGTTCGTTCCTATGAGGGTTCACAAGACATCACAACCTTAGTATAGGATTGTGATCCTCTTGATGGGATGTTTAATCTATTATAGTTTTGGAATCCCTCTGGTGGGCCTGGAGTGAAATCCCCTAGCATTGTTTCCATAGATCGGGTTCTTTGTATAGTTCTGACCACTTATCCACGAGCGGTGATACCCTATATAGCAGGTTAACCCCATTGGGTTTGTGGTATCATCGTGAATAGGATCCCCTATGCAGTGGGTCGTGCTTAGGAGGTTTTTGGAATCGTTGGGTATACAATCCCCTACTCAGCATGTGGTTTATAGTAGGGTAGATGTATCTTTGGTTATACGATACCCTACTCAGCGTGTGGTTTCGGTAGGGTTGCAGCATCGTCAGTTCGATCCCCTATGTCATGAGATGTACCAGATAAGGTTTTGGTATTGTTGTGACCGTCGTGAGACGGGTGACGATCCTCTATCTGAGTGATGTGTTTCTGTCGAGCGCTAGATCAGTGTATCCCCCATTGGATCCGGGGAGTGATCTCGTATCTATGAGATCTACGAATGCTAGATTGGGATGTGGTATCCCCTAACAGATCATGGGAGTGATCCCTTTTCTATGATATCTACGAATTCAATATTGGGATGTGGTATCCCCCACAGACCTAGGGAGTGATCCCATATCTATGAGATCTTTGTATACTAGTTGCAGTTTTGGTATCCCCTAGCAGACCCTTGGAGTGATCCCCTATCCGAGGAGTTTTTTGTTCTTGAGGTTTCAATTTTGTTTTCTCAATGATGATATATGATGATCGTGATCTCTCGGGTGAGCATCTGAGATGTTTGTGGGGGACCCGATGGAGTGTATCTCTCAGATGAGTGTCATCTGGGATGAAAATGATCATGGAGCATGCTCTTCCAGTTGTCAACCATTGTTGGTGATGATTTAGGTACCTCATGTTTCTTGGTGCATGAGCTGAGTATATCTAAATTTTCATGGTATATGTTTGGGTGTATACCTGAGCGGATGTTCTAGGTGTATGTATGGGCATACATCTGGATTGAGCTGACTAGTTGTCTTTAGCCGAGGATGGTCACGAGATGAAGTTTCTCTCTCATCTGGGTTCCATTTGGCTCGGATGAGCAGTTAGTTGCCTTTCAGTTGCTCACTTTTTTTGGTTATTTGGGGTGCCTACTGAGTATTTTTATACTCACCCCTTCACGGGCATTGCCCGCACATGATTATGTCTTGTGCAGACCACAGGCCTTTCGACGGAGTCCTAGGAGGACCCAGAGCAGGCGGAGCTGAGTGACCATGACTGACAGAGGATTCTAATGCGAGATGTGCTGAGGAGCTTTCTGGTGGTGCTTTTGGCAGCGCACCCCTTCTTCCGATCAAGTTGGATGCCTTTGTAGTAATCTTTTAGTGGGCCCTGTTTTTCCCTTTTTGTACTGTTATTGCACTCTAGTATGGGTTAGTTGTATGCATGCATTTACTATTAAGTTTTATATATCATTGCACTATTTTATTGAGGTGTATGTGGGTGCGTGTGTACATGTAGCTTAGGATAATGTCTCCCATGTGTGTGATAGCCTACTCAGCATGAGTCTCTAGCCCTAGGCATATTGGAGGTGGTCTTGGGGAGTCACGACTCGATCCCCGTTGGGTAGGGTCTTGACGGAGCGATATCAAAGGAGGTTCTACTTTTGGGATCTCTGATTGTAGGTGTTATAGTTATGATTTTTATTTGGGTTGCATCTTGGTAGTGTCAAGATGTTTCGATTTCAGATTTCAGGCCAGGTCCTCCAGTGATTGTGCAGCAGAAGACGTATCCATTCACTAGGACTCTGATAACCTGGCATTCGACTCTTGACGTTTGGAAACTAGTCGCAGGAACATAACGGTACATGCATCATATAGGATTGGGTTTTTGGGAATCACTTTTTCTTCTTGAGTCAGCTCTCTAGATATACTCTTTGTCTATGGATCATCTGGATAGTATTTTAGGATACCTCGACAGTGACAGCTAGCGAGGTTTCCGCATCGGGATTGTGGAGATGGTCCTCCCATTGTAGAGGTTGTGGACCAGGGTGTAGGTTCTGAGGCTGCACCTCCAGGTGGTCCACCAGATGAGACACCACATGTCGAGCAGCTGCTTGTGCCGGTAGTGTTAGATGAGGTTGTGCATAGGCTGAGTGCACTGCATGTGTTCCAGAGGCAGGAACCTCTGAGGTTATGGGGTGACCTAGACCCTCAAGTAGCTGTTGACTGGCTCAAAGTAGTCACCTGAATTTTTTGCCTAGTGAGGACACCCCCAGATCAGATGGTGGTCCTTGTGGCGTGCCTTCTTCATGGTTCGGCTGGGCGATGGTTGTGTTTGCTGACGTAGTCCCACGACGAGGATATGATCACTTGGATAGAGTTTGAGTGGCTCATCAAGGAAGAGTTCTATCCAGTGGTGCTGAGGTCACTGCGTATTCAGGAGCTTCTACAGCTTCGGTAGGAGGGCATGACAGTGTCGGAGTACTCAGTGTGGTTTAGAGACTTGTCACGCTACTCCCTAGATATGGTTTAATACCCATTCTTTAGGGATTGGACCTTCGAGAAGGTCCTACAAAGAGACATCCAAGCATGTCTGGTTTCCTTGTGTATTCCCACCTATGCTGGAGTACTGGAGTGAGCCTTGGTGGAGAGCATTCTAGATTAGCAGTATCAGCCCGTCAGTGGTGGGCGCGTGGCAGCTGAGACGTCAGTAACTGGTAGAGGGCGGTATGTGCAAGGGTATGCACATGGCCTACATTTCGATAGGTGATCCTAGGATGGAGGATCTGAAGATAAGGTCTCACAGGGCTTGCAGGCTAGTTTTGGTCAGCTGTAGGAGAGGCGGTGTTATGCTTGCGACGATCAGGGATATCGTGCTAGAGATTGTTCGACCCGTCTTGCTACTGAGATGAATCTGGTAGACAAGCCGCCATGGCAGCGACAACCTCTCGAGTCTGGAGGTTTTCATGGCAGTAGACATGGCGATGGAGCTGTTGTAGTAGTGGGAGGTGGTAGGTTGTATCAGATACCACCACCCCACCCCCAGTTGGTCCATGCTATGCTTAGGGAGATAGAGGAAGAGAGAGAGGATAGCTTCATGACCTAGAGGTTGTTGACCCAGTGGATACTCAGATAGATAGAGTTATGCCTTATGTCCTTTATACTTTCTGCAGTAGTTTTGATAGACATTGTTTAGCGGTACTCTTCCCTTTCTGTTGCTTGGTCGTGTTTTGTTTAGGGCGTTGTTAAGACCTTATGTGGATATTGTTCAACATGCTTCAAATTCATGAGAGAGATGGATCCTTCCCCTTCTAATACACATTTTTGTGATGCGATCAAAACTGTGCGGGAAAGTCAGTGTTTCCCAAAGCAGATAGTGTTGAGGTGTGGTGAATGTGTCCCTCTGACTTATGTGTTTGGGTAAGGGTGTTTATTGGCGAACTTGCTGGAGTGGGGTACCGAGTAGAGAGTATAGTTTTTTTCCCTGTGCTTATGGCTTCTTACGGTTGAAAACTTCTAAGATGGGTAGGATGTAGCGACTTGGTTTTTGGCCCTTTAAGACTTTGGAATATTCATATGAATAAATCCAGATCTAGGCGCGAAGACATCGTGCGATTCCGAGGCCCGGTGTGCCGGGAATTAATTCTATAAATATATTAAGTATTTTTATATTTTTCACGTGTTGGATATGTGTTTTCTCCTAAATGGTAGCTCAGATAATAAATACGAGGGCACAGTTGTGTCTGGAGCATGCTGTTTACCCTAGGCGGGGTGTAAGTTTTGCAGGCGCGGGCCTGTTGTGGAATAATACACCGGGGTGTATTCATAAGTAAATGGAAAAGTTTCTTTATGATCATCGACTCGAATAACTTCTAACTAGGGACTTGGATCGATAATTCATCCCTCCCATTGAGTTCAGAAAGGAACGTTTACCCTATGGGTGACCTAATTTCCTCCGCACCGGGAGGTCTAGTCATGGGTGTTAAGTTAAATAATTTAATTTATTTTTTTAAAAAAGAAGAAGAACACATCACACCTCACCTCCCTCATCTCCCTAGCCGATACGACCCTCCCCTCCATCTTCCTCTGTTTCTTGGCCAAATCGAGCCGCGAACCACCAATTTCAGTGTCGATCATCAACGGATCGAGCTTCAGGGCGTTGCGACCATTGTTCTACACCCGAAGCTTCGACATTCCCCCAACAGGTAGGCGTTTTGAGTTTTAAAATATAATATCCCGATTGGTTTGTTTTTTATCTATTTTGATCCTGTAGATGTGTAGATCTGGTCCCGGGGGGCGCATAGATGCCTCTGGAAGCGCATTTGGTCCCCCGTGGTGCCCTAGGCGGACCTCAGAAGGTCTGCTGGCGCAGCTCCGGTGCGGCGGTGGGCCGCGGGAGTCAACTGGGACTGCTGCACTACGGAGTTCTGGGCTTCAATCTCTAGTGACCCCCGTGAGGGGGAGGGGTCAGCTAGTGCGGGCCGGCCCGGGCCATTCGGACCCGCCGGTTCAGGCCGATCCGGCCCTGTTCTGGAACACGGGTTTTTTAAAACCCCCGTAACTTGCGTCCTGGAGGTCAGAATGACATGCCATCTATGGTGACACGACCCTGGAGACTAGGAAAACCCTTTGGTGTGGGTTTGTGGGTTTCGAAGTCTGGGATTGTGGCCCGGGTTCTAGAAATGTCGAATAAAATAATGATTTTTTATTATTATTTGACATTGGGCCTTTGTAACTTCTACCCGGCACGTCCGATTGACGTGCCATCAGTGGCATTAAGAACCTGATGGTATGGTGGACGTTTTTTGATGGTTTTTGGGTGTTTTGACCAAGAACAGTGTGTGGGCCCTATGAGTATGGCTTTTGTCATTTTCGGAGAAATGAAACTTTTCCATCTGGTGTCAGTTTGGGACGATCGAGTAGTCGATCTCGTGTGTTATTCTGAGGGGATCGTAGTTGTATGATCCACATGATGAGTTTCAGGACTGTGGTGTGGGCCCCACATGGGATGGCTTCAATGAATAGTTTTTTTTCACCGGTTGTCCGTTTCAGGCAAGTAAACAACCTATCCTGCGTGTTTTTCAATGTGGATCGTGATGGTGGCCTTGGTATTGGCCATAGAGGTGTGCGATGAGGCGTTGTGGTGGGTCTCTCAGGTTAGCAACATTCGGGCCAGCAGTGGTTGAGGGTTTTTTCTTGGTTCGTTCCTATGATGTTTCGTACAACATCACAACCTTAGTATAGGTTGGTGATCCATTCGATGGGATGTTTAATCTGTTAGAGTTGTGGCATTCCTCCGGTGGGCCCCGCGCAGGATCCTCTAGCATCGTTTCCTTGGATCGGCATCCTGGTATCGTTGTGTCCTCTTATCCATGGGCGGTGATCCCCCATCTAGCATGTTAACCCCGTAGGGTTTGTGGAATCATTAGGAATATGATCCCCTATACAGTGGGCTGTGCTCAGTAGGGTTGTGGCATCATCGGGAATATGATCTCTTACTCAGCATGTGGTATATAGTAGGGTTGTAGTATCATTGGTTATACGATCCTATACTAAGAGAGTGGTTTCTATAGGGTTGTCGGATCATCATTTTTATCCCCAACAATGCGAGATGTACCAGATAGGGTTTTGGAATCGTCGCGACCATCGTGACACAAGTAACGATCCTCTATCTGAGTGACGTGTTTTTTGTCGAGCGCCATATCGTTTTGTGGCATCCCCCAGAGGATCCTGGGAGTGATCCCCAATCTATGAGATCTACAAATGCCAGATCGGGTGGTGGTATCCCCTAGTGGATTCTGGGAGTTATCCCGTATCTATGAGATCTGCGAATGCCGGATTAGGTTATGGTAACCCCTAGCGGACCCTGGGAGTGATCCCCTATCTATGAGATCTTCATTTACTAGTATGGGTTCTGTATCCCATAGAGGACCCTTGGCATGATCCCCTATCCGAGGAGTTTGTTTTTCTTGCAGTTTCAACATGGTTTTCTCAGTGACGATATCCGATGAGTGTGATCTCTCGGGTGATCGTCTGAGATGTTTGTGTGGGTCATGATGGAGTTTATCTTTCGGACGAGTGTAATCTGGGATGACAGTGATCGTGGAGAGTGCTCTCCTAGTTTGAACCATTCCTGGTGTTGAGGTCCGTACCTCATGTGGCTTGGTGCATGAGTTGTGTATATCTGGATGTTCATGGTATATGTTTGGGCGTAGACCTGAGCAGATGTCCAAGGTGTATGTATGGGCATACAACTAGATCGAGGTGAAAAGCTTTTTTTAGACAAGGATGGTCATGAGATGAAGTTTCTCTCTCGTCTGGGTTCCCTCTGGATGGGATGAGCAGACTGTTGCCTTTCAGTCGCTCTCTTTTGTTTTGGGTTTCCTATTGAGTATTGTTATACTAACCACTACAAGGGCTGTGACTACACATTTTTATGCCTTGTGTGGACCACATGCCTTTTGATGGAGTCCCAGGAGGACCTGGAGCAGGCGGAGCTGAGTGAGTGGGACTGACCGTGGAGTCTTATCAGAGATGTGCTGATGAGCTTTCTTGTTGTGCTTTTAGTAGTGTACCCCATCTTTTGAGCAGGTTGGACTCCTTTTTAGCTTTCTTTTTATGGGACCTATTTTCCCTTTTCATACTTTTGTTGCACTGTAGTTTGGTTTCTTTGTATACATGAATTTACAATTCTGTTTTATATATCTCTGCACTATTGAATGGAGGTGTATATTGGTGTGTGTGTACATGTACCTTAGACTAATGCCTCCCATGTGTGTGATAGACTACACAATTCTAGTCTCCATCCCCTGGCCTATTGGAGGCGGGCTTGGGGAGCCATGGATCGATCCCCGTTGGGTTGGGTCATGATAGTAGGTCATGAGGATTGGGAAGAAGAGTATTGAATTTCCTAGGTATATCAGCCCCTTTGAGATCCTTGATTGAGTCAGAGTTGTGCCCAATTGACTGGCACTTCCACATACCATGTCGAAAGTACATGATGTTTTTCATGTATCACTCTAAATAAAGTATATACCATACTCTTCACATGTTCTCATTTCAGAGGTGGCATAGTTGGAAGATGATAATTCCTACGATGAGTAGCCATTGAAGATCATGGATCATAGAGATAATGTTTTACATAACAAGACTACTCACCTGGTAAATGAATTATGGTGGAACCGTAAGTACGAAGAGGCAATATGGTAACTGGTGGAGTGAATGAAGTAAAATTACCCACACCTATTTGTGACATAGAATGTAAAATGAAATTTTGAGGGCGAAATTTCATAAGGGGGAAGAATATAAAGACCAAATGTTTTTCAATGGAAATTACTTTCATATTTCATAATCACTTGAAATCATAACATAATAAACTGCTAATGGACATGTTAATTTAAACATAAGTATTTCACTTCTATGATTTGAATTTCGAAAATATTATATACATGGTTTCCATGATTAATTTATTTGGAGTCCAATAAAAACATAATTTTTGGTGAGTAGTAAACTACCATTATAAATAGTGAAATACCCTAATGAATAGTAACCTTACCTATGATAGTATAAAAATAATATTCATGTGAATATATTAAGAATGTTTAATTTTCAATAAGTAAATGAATGTTTTAAAATATGTTTTTTAATAATAAATTATGAGTTTAATTAAATATAAAATAAACTATATATTGAAAATTAATTTTAAGAAGTTATATTTACTTTTAGATTCCACATGTTAAAAAATGGATACGATGAATATTTTTAATTTTTCTAAAATAGTATAATTTTTATAAATAGTAAAATATGATAATTTATAAGAAATCCTAAATAATGGATTTATTGAGTCATTGATTATGATCTGCTGAAGTAATCCCAATAGGTTTTAAATCACATGAATTTATCACTACTACTTGTAATGGAATACTTACAATTTCATGTCTTGTGTGGAAATAATAAATTAATCATTATAATATTAGGAAAAATCTCCTCTCCTCCATAATAAACCCCCTCCCCCCATCATTCCCTCTTCATTTCACTACTATAAAGCATTGGGAATTTCTAATATTCTGCCTAAATCTATCTTAAGTCTCCTCCCCCACATCTAATAACCCCTATCCTCTTCAAAAAACCTCTTCCACTGCATAATATCTAATCTTCACTCCCAATAAATAAATGATTTTTAATAACCATGTTGTCTCCTGGATGTTCACTGATAACATACAAATTCAATTATGGACATCCACTTTCATCTTACATTTTTCCCGAACATGAATATAAGTGAACCGATCATTAAAAAATTAAGCAAGTAGCCATAAATGAATAATGAATTGATCATGTAACCCATCAAAATGGCCTTGAATGAAATTAAAATGTTATAATAATTTTTTAAATATATAAGTGGTTCTAGACTAGATTATTAATAAACCTAATTTTTTATTCATGTCCTTAATAAAAAAACATGTTCATCCAAATGAAATACATTTTTTTTCATGAAAAATAGTAAATATATAATAAGATAACCTATATAAATAAATATGAGTTTTATGACATTATCATATGGTATCTCATAAAACAACGTTAATAATAAAATCAAATGATACCACAACATGTTTATCTAATTTAAATACATGATAAGATAACATAAAAATTTAATTTAGAAACATAAATCCATTAGGGGTAAATATTTTAGAGATTGGGAATAAATTGGAATCAAGACATCATTAAAATGAATTTATTTAAAACCATCATAATTTTTTTAGAAAACATAAAATTAAAATAAAATCGAAAATATTTTAAAATTTTTCTCAAATAGACATTTAAAATATTATTTATAGAAATAAAGAATCTTTAATAAATAATTTACTTGTATAATAATATTTGTGTTATAATATTTAATATAGTGCCTTTTAATTGAAATCCATTGATATAAAAAATTATTATTTTTAAAATACCACATAATTCTAAAAAATTTTAAAATATAATTTTTAAACGTATTCCTAATAAATATAATTATCACAACAAAAAATATATATTTATAAATAATAATTAATTTATTGGTGGGAATGGAAAATATGGACCTGAAAAAAGGATCATAGGAATATAAACGAATTATTCTTTACAATCTCTTACTTTATAGCAGAAATATATAGAGACACCAACCTTAGAAATCCTAGAGATGGTGTCATGCTACCATTATATAAGCATGAATATCTAGAATCAAATCATAGTGGGAGGCGGAGTTTGTTGTCTTTGTAACCCAGATACACATTTGAGTCTCATATTACAATTGAATACATAAATTAAAACATATTTGTTTGGATCATATCATTATTCCCTCTAGAATATATCTACATATTATTTATAGTAATCTTCCTGGAGTCTTTTGGAAGGAAAAATATTAGGATGAGATCAAACGATCATTAGGGGGTAGGGTACAATGGGAGAAATAATGAATCGATGAGAATAGTATTTATGGGAAGGTAATAATAGAAAAAATATACCATTTAATAAATAGATATAGAAGTATTTGTATAAACAATATGGATATTTAAATAACATAAAACACATTCCATTTAATAAATAATGTGAGAATAAAATTCCTCTATAGATTTTTTCATACTGAAAATATCATGTATAATAATAGATGAATCTAAATGAAGGAAATGCTTCATTATTGTATTTGATGTTTCTAATGTATATGGTATATTCACTGTCAATACATCTAAAAGGAAAAATTAAAGAATGGTGGGTGAAAACCCCACTAAGGATAGCCAACTGACTTATCAAATTACACTACTGATATCATGAAGCTGTCTGTAATTGTGCCTCACCCATGTCATATGTTTCAAATTATTCCTCATATATCAAATAATCTATTTAATTCAAAAACTATGTTTCATATCAAATATTTTCACGGAGTAAAAGTTATATATTTAATAATATGTCCACAAATATCAAATACCATTAAAATTAAACACCTTTTTTTAAAATGGTATATGGTTTATGAAATAATAACATCACTGATATATAATATGATTATTTTGGAAAAATTAATGTTCAGTGGTCATAGGAAAGTGACTATTTCATGGGGACTAAAAATTATCATGAAAATTAAATTCAATACTATTCTTCTCCAAATCAATAATAAACCATCCAGATGAATTATGAAGATGGTTTCAATACAACATATATCATGTTGAGTGAAAATAAATGGTTGTTGTTTTTTATGGATAGAAAAAATATAAAAATATATTTTAATTTTTTTTGAAGAAAATATCCTTTTCATTTTGAAATACCTGTTAAAAACAATATATGAATATAAATTTTATAAAAAATTCTATTGTAAAATAACATTATAAATTTTCAATGGAAACATCATTTAAATAATAGAATAAAATTTTTTCATAGGTAAAAAAACGTTATTGATTCATGGTAAAAAGGTTAGAAAAGTGTATTTTTCAAAAAGTTACAAGAAGATTAAATAGAATAAAAAATTTGTAAACCATTATTTAATTAAGCATTTTTAAAAGGTAAAAAAAAATTTAATTTTTTTTATAAAAATTGTTTTTTGTGAAAATATATCTCCAACCAATGATGGAAATGGAGTTTGGTTTTTTTAAACAATTTCTAAAACATTTTTTGAAAAAAGAAGTTGAAAAAAAGAAAGAATAAATGAATTTTTTTAAATAAATATAGGATAAGAAAATAAAAGGGTTTATTAAACAATTATTATATAATTTTCTTTATTGAAAATTCAAGAATAAATATTCTCGATTAAAATGATAATGTGAAATAAAAACATAATATGAACATAATGTTAAAATTATCTCTAATAAATGAATTGATTATGTTTAAGAACTATGAATCAAAATTAAATATGTGTAAATAGGTAATTATATAGTCAAATTAATTTTATACATAATCATAAAATATTATCAACAATGCAGATATAATATAACCCAATGAATAGGAATTGGGTTAGAAAATTTATTTACAACCTGTTAACTTTATGTTCAAATTACCATAGATTAAATAATTCAAATTGAAATTCAATATATCATGAAAAATTAACTATTCATGGTAATAAAATATAATGGTGATTTATATACACCATATAAAATAATTTATTGGTGAATATGGAATAAGTATAACAGAAATAAAAGAGAGACTAGAAATCCTCTTACCTAGCGCTTCCATTAGACGAACATGATTTAACCTCATGAATAACGGCTTTAATAATTTTATTAAATAATACCAAATCATTATTAACTTCTATGGTATCATATTTGATTATTTTATAAAATCTTATTACCCATCCATTAAAATTATTTCCTTATTTTCATAGTTTCAGGTAATATGTACTTTTTTCATGTATTTTTAAATTGTTATTTCTTCTTCATGTTACATAGATTTGATTTCCACATCTCCAAAATTTAAACCATGATTATATATAATATATATTATGAATATATGTATTTATAGTATTTTATAATATTTGGAGATTGAAAATGAAATACCCCATTCATGGAGATGGTAGCATGTACATATGCTTGAATGTTGTGTCCATTTTCTTATTAATTTAATGAAAATAAAAGTAAATGATATAAAAATATATATTTATTTTATATATAATTTATCATATTTATTTCAGATATATAATATATTTTTATTCAACCCACTATTTATAAATTCTATTTGAAGTGTGAATGAATCACATTGCATTGAGGAAAGCATAGTCCACACATCCACAAATGAGGTTATAGTATTACCATAAAATGGTAAGCATAATGTTATGTTTTATAAAAGAATTAAAGAAGAATAAATAAGTTATAAATAAATTATATATGATATTTAATTAATAATCCCCTCAATATTCCCAACCATGGAAATGTTGTAATGGATGAAGGAACAATATCAGTTCGCGGGGCGGTAGTCTGTCGTACACATGAATGATGATTGTCTAACCATTTTGATGGACTTCTTTAAAATTATTGGTTATAAACATAACATAAAATCATAATATTATATTTTAGATACTTATTTTATTATATAATCATTATATAATTATAATTTATTCGGTTTATAAAAAACAAACCAAAATTTCCTGTTGAAGAACGTTGCAATTTTTTTGGTAACTCATTTTGGTTTATACAAATAGAATTACAAGGTGTTTTCTCATCTCAAATTGAGGGTTATAATAATATGGGAGATATTTTGGGAGAATATTTCATCATATTTTGGATGATAAAATAGTATTTATAGGTGTTAATATGTGGGAGGGGTGAGTGCCCTTTTAGAGTGGAGGTGGAGTGACATTCTTGTATTTATAAAATAGTCGAACATTATCAGGAGTTATCTATTACATCATGTAACAAAAATAATGATGAAAATTATATCCAAGATATGATATGTTATAAATATGTATATCAAATGGTTTTTTGACATGTTTAGAGGTCATTTATTCTCAAAATTGTAAGGTTTAGTTCCTTGTTAAACTTGTTTTTTCTCTTAATCGATATAATTCATGTTATTTTCAATCAATAATATTTTTGGTAAAGAAATATGTATAAAATTATATAAATTATAATTTATTATGATTCCAATAATTGAATCCATTCTTAAAAATTATGTTCACATATGTGGTACAAATTTATTTAAACTTAATCCCGTAGAGGGTATAGGAAAGTGAGGGTTTAAAATGAAAACGTTAAAAAGATTACTATGATTTTATACCTATATTCAATAAAAATTGATTCAAATGACATATATTTTATTAATATATGTAAATTTGTTCTAATTATACATAAAAAAATTAATATTATAATCTAGCAATATTAATTTTTTACATGGAAAGTCAATTTTTAAATAAAAATAATTATTTTTCACTATTCATCAAAAAATGAAACTTCATAGAAAATAGTAGGAATTTATCCAAAGATAATTTTTAACATTAATATTTCAGATATGAGTTTTATTTTTTGATACAAAATTTGCAAATGTTTCAATATTTAGTTTTAAAACAGGTGCACCATTACAATGCTAGAATAGTCCATTCAAAAAATATAGATTTTTATGCATAAAATTGGATTTGTTCTTCTCTTATTTTTATTAAACATATTGAATGAATGTGAAAAATAATTTAATAGATATATTATACATAAATATAATTAATATAATAAAATAATATAAATTAGATTAATTTATAATGAAAATATTCCTTTGGGTGTATAAATATAATTTTTAAATAAAACCATTTCATTTATATTAAATAGGTCTTAATATTTATTCTAATTAATCTACAACCAATGAATGAAACCATTTATTTTAATGTGTTTTTTAATAATACCCAAAAATTAAAATTTAATGTATATTTGATATCTTATTTTATTAAATAATAATATTTGAATAATATATTAATGTTCGCTATAACCTGGTCTTGAGTGTAATTCAAGATATCAAACATTGTCATTATTCCTGGTATTACAAGACAACTCATTTTTACATGAATTTAAATAATTAATAAAGATTATCATTATTTATAATATTAACTATATCATAATGTATTTCGATGTTATATTCTATTTTATGATTGTCATTGTGTGTGACCCATGCTATCGAATAAAATTTTATTCTTTTTCGAATTTTCATGCTGTTAAAAAATAGTCAAATAATAATACATGTATATAAAACATAATTCCTGAAAAATGAAAGTGTTATTATAAATTAATATAATTATATGAATCATTGCAACTAACTTATAAAGGAATTTTTTAAAAAAGTAGTGTATAACTCAATGAAATGTAATTGAGTAATCAAAACCCTTAAGGATTTTATAACATTTAAATAAAAATTCTTTGGAAGATTAAAAACCATATTTATCTGTAAATAACGTTAAATAAATAATTTTTTTTTAAAAACACATTCTTTATTACTATCTAAATAATATAAATAATAAATTTGTGCATAACATTATAACTATCTCAATGAAGATCAATTGATATGAAAAACCTTCACCTTGTGTTTTGTCTAACATAACCTTGATTTAGCCACTTATATATTGAAAATAATTGAGATATCTACTCAATTAAATACCATAACAAAATTTTCAAATAAATTTGTCCATTATTTAAAACAAATCATTATAAATTAAATACATAGTTATTTTTTTACTAACTAAAATTAGGTTGTTCTTTTTTTTCCACATTCATATATCATGATAAAAGAGTTGATTATTACTATGTGGTTTCCATTCCATCCTTATATTACTATTAAAATATATAATAATAATTATTTTCCAATTTTTCCTTAAATAAAATATTCATTTATTGAAGGATATGAGTATAGTTTTTGAATATGGGAAACTTGATAAACTAGTACAGAAGTGCTCAACGATCGAGATGTGGTATGTGGATAAAGATATAATGTATTAATAAAACATTTCCTAAATAAATAATAAGTATTAAATTCATTATTTTTACAAAGGATCTATATGTTATGAAATTGCTTAATTTATTTTGACATAAACATTATAACATCATTCAAGTTGTTAGTAAATCTAACCCAAATAATAATGTATTTTAATGTTTTTAAGAGTAATGAAATATATTTAGATAATGATAATATAAAATATTAAGAACCTTAAAACTATAATAAATATCACATATCCTCATTAAAATATTTCTTAGAATCGTGAATGATGGTTTTGATAACAAACATAATTTTTTCTTTCTCAAGGTTGTTGCTCATTGTACATATATTAAATGATCTCTTTTCTAAATGTATGGAATGAATGATGGTTTATGAAAAATGATAATTTAATAATTTTATTTTTTAATTGTAAAACATTTTTAATCATTAAATCCGTTATTTATTATATCCTTGATATGAGGTTATGAAAAAATAACAACATTGCTTCGTAGTGGTGGTTATTTTCACGTACACAAGATCAATGTAACTTTATTTTCTTAATGGATTTAAAGGATGAAATAATTGTTGTAAAAATAATATAACAAAATTATAGTATACTATGGATGTTAATTAAATTATATTTATATGTTTATTTAATGTTCTAATAGTAAATATTTATAAGGAAACACTAATAAGAAGTTGATATTCATATCAGGTACTTGAATTTTTTCTTGGTATTGTCTTTTGAAATAAATATCATATGATTGATAATATAGAACATGTGAAATTATAAATTCTATAATGTTTTATTAGTATAAAACTACCATATTGTTGAGGATAAATTCAATGGTAATGTATATATTGGAGTGGTGGTAGTGTCAGCTTCTTATAAGTGAAGAGTATGGTAGATTTGGATATTTCCCTTACATTTTAAAAAATGTAAACCTATTATTCATATGTTAACTAAAAAAATGGAAAAAATAGGAGGCTGAAGTGAGTGTGGATATAAACCCCCCATAACCATCCATTTGAAAAGAAATGACATTTTCATCATAGAGAATTAATTTTCACTATTTCCTCCATATACGGGGGTAAACTTTTTTTATACATGGAAATTTATTTAATTGACAATGATTAAAATTGAACTAATTACGTATCTATATTCTTCTAGGTTTTACTATAAAAATTATTTTATGATTTCAAATTTCATTTTGTTTGAAAATATAATTTCAAAATAATAACACTTAATCATGTAAAAGCATTACTTTATAAAAATAATTTTTATAGGATTAGATTTATTTATAAGATAAAATTATATTTATTACAAATTTTAATCAAATAATTTGACTTATTATAACTAAAATAAATGTTATGATTCTTTCATGTCAATGGAGAACATAAACTCTCCTTGAAAATACATTATTCATTTAAAATACAGAAAACTATTTTAATTTATAATGAATTTTAATTTACATCTAATAAAATTAGGCATGGGATTTATAAGGTCAAAAAATATATTTAAATGATATTGGTATTCCTTAAATAATTATTTTATTATTTAGATGGTTTTTTCTTCTATGTAATTTTTAAATAGAGATAAATTCACATAAATTCTGATTTATTAAATACGAATATTTTTCATCTAAAAAATAATTTTTCTTAAAGCGTAAAAAATAATAATAAGGGTGTTTTTATGTGATGATTTGAAAAAAAAACATGAGTAATGTTAAAAATTAGTATGAATCCGGATCTTCATTTAAGGTGTGCATCTTGATTTTGGTTATTTTACTAAAAATGATGAAATGGGGGTTTTTAAGTACACATCATGTACTTCTAAGTACACACCAGGTACTCGATAGTCGCGTACAGCTGGGTACTAGCCATGTAACTACCGAGTATGTTGTCCTATGAAGACCTGGCTAAACCGCTTATGTCATGGGCCAGTTGAGGCCAATACATGATGTGTACTATTAATGAATTTTTTTGTACTTTTATTTTTATTTGATATATCAGGTCAGGGTCATGTCTTATGTTCGTAAGTTTCTTTTTCTACCCAGAGTTCATACAGGAGAACGATGGAATGGACGATAAACTTCAAACCCCTCTTGATTCTCCATCTAAGCTTCAATTGAGACGTTGTATGGGCTTTTGGGATACCACCAAATATTTCTCGAATCCCCTATTTCATTTCTTTCTAATTTATACTCTCTTGTGAGAAAATACAGGTCGGTTGTTTTTCATCTTTTATTAGATATATGATGATGTACACTGATTAAAGGGAAATCGTGCAAGTATATCAATCATACGATATCGAGGTAGGTGGTTTGTTCCTTTCATTGTTCTTATTTGGAATATATATGCAAAAATTTTCAGATACCCACATTTGGGGTATTGTGTGTTTTGAAATTTAACCATGTTTAATACTTATTATGGTTTAGTTGACTGGTAAAAGGTAGTAACATATGGGTAAGGATAAATATCTTGTTTATCGGACACCTCACGGGTGTTTTTCCCTTGATTGAATATTTATGGTCATTTGGTATAGGTTTCCTGTGAGGCATATGCTATTTTCCATGTGTTTAATTGCATAGAATAGAGGTTGATTGATTATATAAAATTCATGTGATATGAATTGTGAATGATATCCATGTAGTAGTTATAGATTACATGATGTACTTTTATATATTATGCATGCTTTATTTCTAATGGATCGTGAGAGCCTTAGACAATGAAAACTATGGGGGTTTCCATGTTTATTTACACCTGATCATGAGAGCATTGCAACAGATAATTTACCCATGGGTATTTACCATGAGAGCTACCCATGAGGTCGTTATTAATTACATTATACTATGTAGACCAATGGGAGTTGACCGTGAGAGCTACCTAGGAGGTTCTTTATAATTACTTCACTCCTTGTAGACCCCGGGGTATTGACCATGAGAGATTACCCGGAGATCGTTATAAATTATTGATTCCATTTTGACACAAGCGTATTGACAGTGAGTACTAACCAGGAGGTTATTATAAATTATTGATACCAATTTTACCTCGGGGTATTGACAATGAGTGCTTACCTTGTGGTTGAATGTAAATGATTAGTGCAATGTTAAACTATGTGGGTTAGACTGTGAGAGCTTTTCCAGAGGGTTATTTATGAATGATTAAATGAATATGACAATTCTCCATGCCAAAGCACAAGCTTAAACATTGTATTACTAGATGGTTCATATGGTCATTTGAGATATCTATTTTTTGGTTATTAGATATGGGCCATAGATCTTAGGAAAGATCCCAAGATTTCATGGTTCAAAGGATGAATAATAAATGTAAATGTGTCTAATTGAAAATTGTAGGATTGTTTAGTTTAGAGTACTTCTTTATTTATTCATTCATTTTTTATATTTTCTTAAAAAAATATATATATATTCACAGACAGTTAGGGAAATTATTTTGGTGTTTGCATACTGGGATTCATCTCAAACACTATTTGGGTCATGTTTTGGACTCTAACAGTTTATATGGTTGCAGTTGTAGATAAGGGAAAGGTCCCTTCATCATCTAGTACATTAATAATGTTGGAGCTAGTGAGAATGGGACCAAACTGACGCTTGGGATGATACTATAGTTTACTTGTTTCTTTTATAGTTTTTTTTCTGTAATGCTTACCAACATTTTTATATGTTTTTCTATTTTATTAGATACATGTTCCATGCGTCATCTATGTATTGTGGCTTCTATTGGATTTACATTCATCCTTCCTCTATTTAATTTTGTGGTATTACTTATTCCACTACTATTTACTATTTTTATCCATTGTGTATACTATTCCAATAAAGAAATAGAATCCCCATTATCATATTGTGGCCCTCGCTTTTGGTCGGCAGTCTCTCACATTTGGGGAAATATGCTAGAGTTTATGTGACCAACCGGTTTTAGGTCACTTTTAGGGGGAACCCAGATCGATACATTACAAAGTTGAGGTAGATGAGTTTCTTTTCATCATTTTCTTACTATTGAGAGCTTATATACTGGGATAGGAATGAATAGGTAGTTGGTATTAAGATGTGCCCAGGAGTATCTAACATGTTTACTGAGAAAATCCATGTTACATTGAATATTTAATTTTTTAATGGTTTTGCAATTGTTACATTTGATTTGATTTCACCATTGGCTGATTCACTTGTTTTGTGCTGTTATGTTTAATATCATTGTGGTTATATTTCTATTGTAACCCAGTGATATGGTGATATTTGTAACGCCCCAATTCATTTCAATGATAATTCCTTTTGATATGTCATACTGACATGAAATAACATCATAGTGAACTAAAAATTTCTATGCGTCTTTAAACATATGTTTGTCACTTCTATGATTTAAATTTCTAAAATCTGACATACATGGTTACGATCAGTATGTTATTTGGAGTTCAAGAAGAGAAACATAATTTTTGGTGAATTGTAACCTACATTTATGAATATTTACATACCCTTATAAATTGTGATATACCCTAATGAATAGCAACCTTACTTATGATAATATAAAAAAAATATTCAAGTGAATGTATGATGTACATATATTTTAGAATAAGCAGATGAATGTTTTAAAACGAATTTCTTAACAATTAAATACGATATTAATTAAATATTAAATTAATTATATTTAATTTTTTTTTGAAAAATGGAATTCATTATTGGATTCTACAAATCAAAAATTTTTTAGGGTGAATTTTTGGGATATTTCTAATGTAGTTGAATTTTTTTATCAATAGTAAAATATGACAATTTAAGTTAAATGGTAAATAATGGATTTATTGAGTCATTGATGATGATCTACTATTTCTATCCCAATTGGTTAAAAATAAGATTCATTTATTACTATTTTAGGTGATTTAATACTTACTATTTCTTATCTTGTGATGAAATAATATATTAATGATTATAATATTATGAAAACCCTCCTCTCCTCCACTATAACCCCCCCCCCCACTACGTCTTCCCTTCACCAATATCTAGCCATGAGACTTACAAATATTCATCCCACATCTCTCCCAAAAATCCTCCCCCACATCAAACAACCCCTATACTATTCAAAATACCTAAACATCTCACATTAAGTGGTTCTCAATGGATATAAACTTCAGAGGTAAATTCCTCATTAAAAATCATTTATTTCTTTTATGTTATTTTTATTTATTGTTTCTTTCCTTACATCCCGTAACACAAATAGTATGATAAGTCTAGAAACATACATGTACTATAATTTTGTTTATTATAATGGGACAATTCATTATCATCTCTCTTTTCCCAATCTTTTATTTGAATGAAATTGAAACACCATTTGAGATGTGTAAATTTAACACATTCAAGGACAACAATTTATCAATTTTGATTGTCATGATTAATTCTGGTCCTGAAGACATTTGTTTTATGGTTGAACATAATTATTATATATTTAATAGATCATATTTAAGGTTCTGGAATCCTTTTGTACAAATGATATTATGTTATAAATAAAAGCATTTTCATTGTAATCAAACTCACCGATTAACCAAAATGGTTATCACATACTTTTCATAAAATAACTCTTCTTCCCTACAAATAATTGAATAAATTTTTTATTAACATGTAATCTTCAGGATGTTCACTAAAAACAAAAAACGTCAATTCTGGACAACCACTTTCATCATTAATGTTTATGTGAACATGAATATAAGTGAACCGATCTTTAAAAAACAAAGCATGAAACTGGAACAGAACAATGAAATTGAACCTTATAACCAATAAAAATGTTATTGAATGAAATTTAAAAGGTTATAATAAATATTTTACATATATATGAGGTTATGGACTTGTTAATAAATAAACATAATATGTAAATTCAATTCATTAATAACAATTGGAGAACACCACCAGATTTAAGGTAATGGATCTTCTCCATTTCTCTCTTAATCAAGATTTTCCTCTATGCTATACCTTTTTATGGGTAATACCAAATGATTAGGTATGTTATCACACCTCCCCCATACTTCTCTAATGTTTTATAAATGATTATACAAACCTCATCTCTCTCATCAAGCCCACTTAGGAACACCAGACACCATGCTGATAATATGTAACAAAATCTACCCGAACCTCTTTTTTTCTTTCATGTTTCCTTATCATTCCTTATATTAAAAAGATGTTATCTTATCTATTTATGTACATATTTTAAATTTTTATTAGTTGTAAAAAATCATTTTTTTAATACCCTTTCATCACTCTCTTCCTGGGATATACATGTTTTTAAAAGATTCCCTCCTCAGAACTTTCCAATAAGAAATCTTATTTTAAGGGAACTGCATGATTTTTTAACCAATTTTAGTTGCACTCTATCATATATTATAAGCAATCATTGACATTACAAAATAATTAATTTTATTATGAAAACATTCTCTGTTCAATTATGATGTTATAAAAAATATTGTCCACTTTTCTATTTTAAAGGCACTATAGTATTTTCCATAAAACCACACAAAAATGTTTTAATGCAAATGTTTCTCAAATACATTTCATATATGTGGTCACTTATTTTAGACATCACGTAATATGTAATATGAATATTTTAGCTAATGAACGTCAATTTATGTTTTAATCCCTATCATTCATGGATACTTTCATGATACTCCCATTGGTTATGCTTTATGTCATGATTATGGTACCCAATTCTTTCTTGGGGTACCCTTATGTTTATGTATGGTTGGTTAGGTATGATTATATATGTGGGATGAATATTCATGAAAATTTTGAGATGGGTGAACCCAGATTGTTCTCAAGCACATTGGGTAACGTAATGTCTCATGACATGTGATGTGAAACTGGATTATCGGTTAACCTTGACCCATACTAAAATGGTATTTGGTATTGGTAGTTAGCCTTGGCCTGTACTAAAATGTGAAACAACATTGGTGGTTAGCCTTGAATATTACTAATGATATGTTTTATGATTCTTCAACATTAATATGATTCCATGTTTATTAGATCCCATGCTTATATGATATGATTTCATATGTTACATACTTTGGATATTATTTTGTAATGCCTCCTAACTCATGTGCATAAGCTGTATTCTTGTGTTCTTTCCCTTACTGGGATTTTTTCCTCATACCATTGTTCATGTGTTCCCCAGGGTACCCTATGAATATGTAATGTCTCAAATGAAGTTATGAGCTATTTAGATAAATTAAATATTGGAGTGTAATTATTATCCCCATGTTTTATGTTTTATGTTCCCAATCATCCAGGACACTAGATTTAATGATCCTTGTCTTGTACAGTGATTTATAATTATTATTATAATCATGTAATGTTATATGTAAAAGTACAGGGTAGTTATAGATGGAAAAATAGGTCGGTCTAGTTATTTTTGGAAATTTGGAACAGGGAACCTTAGTGAGAACCTTAAGGATGAGACTAAGTATAAGAAAACATTCATAAATTTTGGTGACTATCAAGTACATTTTTTATCAAGAAAATATATCAATTTCTAGATATGAATAGGTAGAGGAAGATTTAGCATTGATGTATCTTGGAGTAAAACTTGAAAACACCAATTTGATCTAGACTCAAATGAGAACTAGTGCATGACAATAGGCCTTAAAACACTCTTTGTTATGACACTCCCAAGGGATATGCTTTGGTAGATTCATGTGCTTAGTATAAACCATTATTAATGGACTAAAAATCCCATAAGAATATAGGATAATAAACAGATTGGTGGTAATCAAGATTTAAAACTAAGGAATCACAAGTAAGGATATATTTCTCCTTTAAAAGTTTACCATTTTACGTTCAATGTTTCTTATTTTATGCTCAATAGATAAGTATTCAAGCCCTATAATAATATGTTTTGTATGAGTTAATGGTGGGAAATAGAAGAACATTTTCCAACAATCAATGAGATAGGAAATGTGACTATTTCCCTAATAATATTTCTAATATGAGTATAACTAGTGACCAAAGATTCATGAAACATCTTGCTTAGCTGGATCAATTTATAAATAAAAACATGAATTATACAGAACGCCCTCATACACTAAGGAAAAATAATGTTTTTGTAGAATTCTTCATGTGAAAAAGGCCTCCCATGTTTAGCATATCTTCTGATCCCCTCATGACGGAATAATGTATTAACTCTGTTGAAAAGATATAATCCATCCTCCAGTGCTTGGAAGAAGGGAGAGTTATACTGGAAGACTATTGTTTTGATGGGGAACAGATGAGTGGTGGACAATGATCAATAATACATAGTCCCAAGAGGAAATTGATTCCATGAATTGGGAGGAATTCATGATTATGTTTTTCAATAAATATTTTCCTCGAATCCTCCATATCAAGATAAAAAATGAGTTCTTCAGACACAAGCAGAAGGAATATGAGCCCATTGGGGAATATGAAATAAAATTTACAAGGCATGCAAGGTAAACATATAGATTTGACATGAATACTAATAGAATGTTGGATTGGTTCTTTTGTGGATTAAAGACGAGTCTTCGAAAAGCATTGGTGATTCGAGACTTTGACAGTTTTGAAGAAATTTTTTGTTGTTCCCTCAAGGTAGAAATTGAGATTGTGGACTCTAAGTTCTCTCGTGAGCCCAGTGAAAAGAAGTGAAAAATGGAAAACAACATGGGTGGTCTGGCAAAAATGTCCCCAGATGGAATGAAGACTGACTTTTCTCCTTGTAAATGTTGTGGGACGAAGCACCCAAGGAACCATCAAAAGGAAACAAATAATTGCTTCAAATGCAGAATGTTTAGTCATCTTGAAAAAAATGTCGAAGGGATATGAAATATCCCACTAACGTGGAATAATATAGGATGGTTTTGATCAAAACACAGCCAGTGGTGGACTGTTACAACTACATGGTGCATGGGCATTATGCAATCAATTACCCTAAGACATGGTTTTTTGAAGGAAATCAACAACAACCACAAAGGAAACAAGGAAGTTCTTATGCTATCTCTACTGCTGATGAGGATCTAGAAGACAATGTAGGGATATATACACTAGTAATTAATCATGATTAGAGAAACTAATATTTGATTATCTTTCTACGCATTATTTCAGATCTTGAAAGTTTAGTAGAACTATTCAAACTCTACCTCAAATTTTGGAGGAAGTGTTATCTTTAAGAACAGAGAATGGGAAAATTATTGCATCCATGGTTTATAACTCTATCACGGTTAATGTTTATGGACTTAACCTCTATAAAAGTCAATTCATACTTCCTTTAGTGGAGTTTCACTCTATCTAGGGCAAGGATTGTTTATCTTTATACATATATGACATCAATTGTCAGGAAAGGGAGATCAATTTTCACATCCTGAAGCTTCCCCCGATTCATCAAAAGTGTAAGGAGGAAGATGAAACTCTTTAGAGTCATCATCTCAAATGTTGATATTTCATCTTTATGATCAATCCTATATAGCTCAAATAATTGGGACAAAGGAGAGAATCATGCTTGAAGACATGCTAATCGAGGGGGATTACACTGATGTATTCCCGGAAGAGTTTAGTAGTCTTCCTCCTGATCATGAGGTTGAGTTACCAATTGTACGTATTCATGGATCTATGCTTATATCACATTCACCCTATATAATGTCCACCATAGATCCAGATGAACTGATGAATCCATTACGAGAGAATTTGGAGAAATGTTTTTTCTGTAGGATTGCATCACCTTGGGGTGCACCAGTCCACTTCTTCAAGTAGAAGGATGGATCAATGTGCCTCTACCTTGATAATCTTGACCTCAATAAAATCATAATAAAGAACATGTATCCCCTACTATGGATATATGTCTTTTTTGATCAGCTTCACATGGCCATTTATTTCTCTATGGTGGACCTTCGGCCGGGATATCATCAACTAATGGTGAGGAAAAAAGATGTTCACAAGAAATCCTTTAGAATGAGCTATAGACAACACACAATCATATTGATTCCCATATGAATAACTAATTCTCCATCAATTTTAAAGGATTTAATTAATATAGCCATTATAGATTACATCAAAAAATTTGTGGTAGTCATTATTAATGATATTCTAATATACTCCAATGGAAATGAGGAACGCGATTATCATTTGAAAAAAATGTTATAGAATTTTCAAAAGGAGATGTTGTATGAAAAGTTAATTAAATATGACTTCTTGATGGAGGAAGTATCATTCTTGGGGCTTGTTCTTAGCTGAAAAAATATATATGTGGACCCTGCCATGATGAAGGCAATTGAAGAGTGGCCCATGCCAACCTTGGCAATGGAGATTCACAGCTTTTTGGGTCCATTTGGGTATTATCGACAATTTTGTGAAGACCTTTTCATGATTTTGAAACCCAATGACCACACTGACATGGAAGGGGGGAATGTTTTTCTTGACCCATGAATGTGAATACTGTTTCATAGAGTTAGAAAAGAGTCGTATCATTGCGTTAGTACTCACACTCTCAATAGGTGCACAACTATTTATTGTGTACAGTGATGCTTAAAAGAAGGGAATATGATGTTTGATGATGAAAAATGATAAAGTGATACCCTATTCCTCAAGAAATATAAAAATCCACAAGGAAAAAAATCCTACGTATGATCTGGTGTTGGTGATAGTGGTCTTTGTGTTGCAAATCTGGTGTCATTTTCTCTATGGGGAGAAGTGTGACATACATGATTATCACAAGAGTCTCAAATATACATTCCCACAGAAGGAGAATAATATGTACCATAAAATATGGATAGATATCATCAAGGATTATGATTTCTCAATGCACTACTATCCGGTTTAAAAAATCATGGTGGCAGATGCTCTATGTAGAAAGGATCAAGCATCTATATCAATGATGAGAATTGAAAAGTGTCTGATCTTCTTAGATTTGCATATGGACATGGGAATCATTAAGGGATTAACATCATCAATAATTTCTAAAATTATTTCTCAACGTTCCCTCATGGAGAGATTAAACGAGTCTAAAAAACAAAGATGTGGAAATTTAGAAATCCATGGATGCTATCAGAAATGGGAAATCCCATGATTTCTAAATTGATAAGGATGGAGTTGTAAGATTTTGGTCCTGATTATGTGTACCATCCTATCCAGATATATAGAAGGAGCATACGAATGATTCATATAGCTCAACCTTCTATATCCACCCCAGGAGCAAAAATATGTATCGGGATCATCGAGAAAATTTATGGTGGGAAAATATGAAAAGGTTTATTGGAGAGTATACATCAATGTTCCTGGTATGTCAAAAAGTGAATTCAGAGAAGAAAAAGTCTAAGTATGTGATGCAACCACTCCCCATACCAACATGTAAGTTGGAGAAAATTACCTTGGACATTATCACTAGACTTCTAAGGACATATAGAGGAATAAATGTTATATGGGTCATTGTGTATCGTATTACAAAGACAACTCACATTATCGCAATTCGAGAGGACTTCCAATTGGATCAACATTCATGGATTTACATCAAAGGAGTGGTAAGGATACATGGAGTACTACTATATATTGTATCTGACCATGATCCAAGATTAACCATGAAGTTCGGGAAAAGTCTCTAATGTGCTCTATGCACTAAATTGGTCTTCAGTACGGCCTATCATCCTCAAACTGATGGCCTATCTAAGTGAACAATTCAGACACTAGAAGACAAGTTGAGAAGGTGTTCAATATAATTAAAAGGAGGATGAGAACGATATCTTCCACTGGTTGAATTCTCCTACAACAACAATTTCCAATCAAACATCTGAATGGAACCATTTGAATCCCTATATGGGAAAGGGTGAATAAAACTAGCGTGTTGAGATAAAGTAAGTGAGCGTAATATTCAATGACTAGAAATGGTCGAACAAATGGTAGAGAAGGTGAAAATCATCCAGTAGCATATCAAGGAACCCCAATAAAAACAAAAGATTTATTCAAATAACTATCAATGAGTCCTTGAGTTAAAAGATAGAGACATGGTATTTCTACACATATCTCCATGGAATATAGTCATGAGGTTTGAGAAAAAGGAATTGATAGTCCCAGGTATACCAGCCCCTTCGAGATCCTCGATTGAGTTGGAGCTGTGGCCTATCGACTGGAACTTCCACATACCATGTTGAAAGTACATGATGTATTTTATGTACCACACATAAAGAAGTACATTCCATACCCTTCACATGTTCTCCTTTCAGAGGTGGTATAGTTGGAGGATGATCATTCCTATGAAGAACAGGAAATGAAGATCTTGGATCATAGAGATAATGTTCTACATAACAAGACTACTCACCTGGTCAAGGTATTATGGTGGAACCATAATTACGAAGAAGCATCATGGTAATTGGAGGAGTAAAAAACGTAAAAGTACCCACACCTATTTACGACACATAATGTAAAACTAAATTTTTGGGTGAAATTTCATAAGGGGGAAGAATGTAACGACCCATTGTTTTTCAATGGAAATTACTTTCATATGTCATAATCCATTGAAATCATATCATAATGAACTACTAATGGATATTTTTCTTTAAAAATAAGTTTGTCACTTATATGATTAGAATTACAAAAATATAACATACACAGTTCCCATCATTATGTTATTTGGAGTCTAATAAAAAACATAATTTGTGTTGAATAGTAAACTACACTTATGAATTTTAACATACCATTATCAATAGTGAATTACCCTAATGAATATTAACCATACCTATGATAGTATAAAAACAATATTCAAGTGAATATATGATTCACCTTTATATTAGTATATGCAAATGAATGTTTTTAAAGTAGTTTTTTAATAATAAAATATGATTTTAATTAAATTATAAATTAACTATATATAGAAAATTATTTTCGGAAAATTATCTTCATTTTTAGATTCTACATGTTGAAAAATGGATCCAATGATGTTTTAGAATTTATCTGAAATACTTGAATTTTTTGATGAATAGTAAAATACGACAATTTACGATAAATGCTAAATAATTGATTTATTGAGTCATCGATTATGATATGCTGATGTAATCTGAATTGGATTGAAATCACGTGAATTTATTTCTATTATTTTTCATAGAATACTTACTATTTCATGTCTTGTGAAGAAATAATTAATTAATGATTATAATATTAGGAAAAATCCCTTCTCCTCCACAATTACCTCCTCCCCCACCCTCTTCATTTCATTACTCTCAAGAATTGTGAATTTCTAATATTATGCCCAAATTAATCCTAATTATCCTCCCCCACGTCCAACAACCAATTTCCTCTTCAAAATACCAAAACATATCCATTTAATAGGTTCTCAAAGGAGTTAAACTCAAGAGGAAAATTCTTCTTTCAAAATCATTTATTTCTTTTATGTTCTTTTATAATTTTGTTTCTTTCTTCTCCTCCCTTAGCCCAAATAGTATTAATGCTCCAGAAACATACATGTACTGTATTTTTCTCTAATTTGATATTTCATCATCATCTCTCATTTCCCCATATTTAATTTGAATTAAATGAAAACACCGTTTGAGATGTGTAAATTTATCACATTCAAGGATAACAATTTTCCAATTTTGTTCGTCATAAGATATCCTATGTAAATAAAAATGAGATTCATGACATTAAAATATGGTATCTCATCAAATAGATTTAAAAATAAAATGAAATTATTCAAAATCATGTTCATCCAATTGAAATACATAATAAGATAACATAAAAAATAAATTTAGAAACACAAATCCATTTGTGGTAAATATTTTAGCGATTGAGAATAAATTGGAATCAAGACACTATTAAAAATGAATTTATTTAAAACCCTCATTATTTTTTATGAAATATGAAATTAAAAATAATATCCAATATATTTTGAAAAAAAATTCAAATAGACTTTTAAAATATTATTAATAGAAATAAAGCATCTTTAATGAATAATTTTCTTCTATAATAAAATTTGTGTTATAATATATAATATAGCGTCTTTAAATTGATATTTGTTGATATATAAAATTTATAATTTTTCTAATCCCAAATCATTCTTATTTTTTATTAAAAATAATTTTAAAAACTATTCCTGATAAATATGAGGGTCATAGTATAAAAAAATCATATATTTAAAAATAATAATTAATTCATTAGCGGGAATGTAAAATATGGATATGAAAACAAGGGATCAATGAAAACATAAGAATTATTATTTACAATCTCATAATATAGAGAAGAAATATAATGAGACCCCAACCTTAGAAAACCCTGGAGATGGTGTCGTGCAACCATTATATAAGCATGAATATATTGAATCAAATCATAGAGGGTGGAAGCGTTTATAGTCTTGGTAACGTAGATACACACTTGAGTCTCATTTTAAAATTGAATACATAAATTAAAACATATTTTTTAGGATCATAACATTATTCTCTCAAGAATATATCTTCATATTATTTATAGTAATATTTATGGAGTCTTTTGGAATGAAAAAAATTAGGATGAGCTCAATTGATTATTTTGGGTAGAGTACAATGGTAGAAATAATGAATCAATGTGAATAATTGATATGGGTACGTAATAACAAAAAAATACAATTTAATCAATAAACATAGAAGGAATTGTATAAATAATATGGAAATGTAAATTACTAGAAACACATTCCATTTACTCTATAATGTGGGAATAAAATGCATCTATTGATTTTTTTTCTCATAGTGTAAATATCATGGATAACAATAAGTTAATCTAAATGAAGGCAATGAATTATTATTAGATTCGATGTTTCCCATGTAAATGGTACCTTTACTCTGAATACATCTCAGAGGAAAACTTAAAACATACTTGTTGAAAAACCAACTAAGGCTATCCAAATGACTTATCACATGACACTACTGATAACATGAAGCTATATATATTGGTGCCTCACCCATGTCATACATGTCAAATTATTCATCTTATATCAAATAATTTATTTAATTCAGAATCTATGTTCTGTATCAAATATTTTCATTGAGTAAAAGTTATATATTTAATAATATGTCCAAAAATATCAGATACCATTCAAATTAAACGCCTTTTGTAAAAATGGTAAATTTTTTAAGAAATGATGACATTCCTAATAAATAATATGATTATTTTGGAAAAATTAATGTTCAGCAGTCACAAGAAAGTGAACATTTCAAGGGGACTAAAAAAATTTCAACAAATTTAAATTCAACACCATCCCTATCCAAATCAATAATAAACCATCCAGAGGAATAAAAAAGATGTATTCAATACAACATATCCCATGTGGAGTGAAAATAAATGGTTGTTTTTTTTTATGAATAGAAATAATTTAAAAAGATATTTTAAAATTTTTTGGAAGAAAATATCCTTTTCATTTTGAAATACAATTTTGAAAAAACATTTTCTCTAAAAAGAACTTTTAAAAATATTTTATTTTTAAATAAATTAGTAAAATTACAAAGGAGACATCATTAAAATTACATAATATAGTTTTTTACATGGTAAAAATTATATTATAAATTCATGGTAAAAAGGTTAGAAACATGAATTTTTCAATAATTTATATGAAGATTGCATAGAATAAAAAATTTGTAAAACATTCTTTAAATAAATATTTTTGAAAGGTAAAATAATTTTGAAATATTTTTATAAAAAGATTTTTGTGTGAAAATATTTATCCAAACAATGAGAGAATATGAGTCATGTTTTTTTCAAAACATTTTCTAAAATATTTTTTGTAAAAATTAGTTGAAATAAGTAACATTAAATGAAAAAATTGTATAATAACTAGAGGATAAGAAAATAAACGTGTTTATTAAATAATGTTAATATAATTTCGTTTATTGAAAATTCAAGAATAAATATTCTCAATTATAGTGAGGATTTTAATGAAACATATAATATTAACATAATTTTAAATTGATACTTAATAAATGAATTGATTATATTTAAAAACTATAAATCGAAATAAAATTTGTGTAAATACATAAATATATTGTCAAATTCATTTTATACATAATCATATAATATCAAAAATAATGAGGATGTAATATAACCCAATGAAAATGAATTGTGTTAACAAATTTATTTACCACTTGTTAACTTTATGTTCAATTTCCCATAGATTAAATAATTCAAATTGAAACTCAAAATATCTTGAAATACTAACTATTCATGATAATAAAATTTAATGGGGATTTATTCAAACCTTATAAAATAAATGAGTGGTGAACATGGAATAAGTCTCATAGAAATAAAAGAGAGACTAGAAATCGTTTTACCTAGTGCTTCTTTTAGTCTAATAGGATTTAACCTCCTGAATAGTGATTTTATGAATTTTATTAAATTATACCAAAAAATTATTAATTTCTTTGATATCCTATTTGATTATTTTACAAAATATAATTACCCTTACATTAATAATATTTCATTATTTCATCTTTTCAGGTAATCACTACTTGGTTTTTCATGTATGTTTTATATTGTTATTACTTCTTCCTCTTACATAGATTATGACTTCCTCATCTCAAAAATTTAAACCATGATTAATTATAATAATATTCTGGATAGATGTATTTATAGTAATTTATAAAAATTGGAGATAAAAAATGAAATATAACATTCATGGAGATGGTACCATGTATATACGCTTGAATATTGTGTCCATTTCTTATTTAATTAAAGAAAATAAATTTAAATGATATTAATATAATATTTATATTATCTATAATTTAACTTATTTATTTCAAATATATCATATATTTTTATTAAACCCACTATTTATAGATTCTATTTGAGGCATGAACGAATCACACCGCATTGAGGAGCGCATATACCACACGTCCACAAACAAGGTTATAGTATTACCATATAATTTTAAGCATAATGTCATGTGTTATAAAAGAATTAAATAAGAACAAATATATTATAAATATATTATATATAATATCTAAAAAATAAATCCATCAATATTCCCAACATTTAAAGGTTGGAATGGATGAAGGAACAACATCAGTTCATGGGACAGTAGTCTGTCGTACACTTTAATGATTATTGTCTAACCAAATTGATGGACTTATGTAAAATTATAGGTCATAAAATTCACATAAAAACATAATATTATATTTTGGATAATAAATTAATTATATAATAATTATATTGTAATAATTTATCTTATTTATAAATAAATAAACCAAAAGTGCTTATTGATGAATGTTGTATTTTTTTGGTAACTCCTTTTGGTTTATACAAAAGGAATTACAATGTGTTTTTTCATCCCAAAGTGAGGAAATAATATTATTGGAGGTATTTTGGGAGAATAATTGGTCATATTTGGGATGATTAAATAAGATTTATGGTTATGAATATGTATTAGGGGCGAGTTCCCTTTTATAGTGGATGCGGAGTGACATTCTTGTAATTATAAAATAGTCAAACATTATCAGGAGTTATCTATTACAACATGAAACCAAAATAATGATCCAAATTATATAAAATATATGATATGTTATAAATATGTATATCAAATGGTTTTTTGACAAGTTTATAGGTCATTTATTCCCAAAATTAAATGGTTCAGTACCTTGTTAAGCTAGTTTTTTCTCTTAATTGATATAATTAATGTTTTTTTCTTTCAATTATATTATTGGTAAAGAAATATGTTAAACTTAATATAAATTATAAATTATTATGATTCCAATAATTGAATCCATTATTAAAAATTATAATCACATATGTGGTAGAAATTTATTTAAAATTAATATCGTAGAGGGGATTGGAAAGCGGGGGTTAAAAATTAAAATGTTGAAATGTTTATTATGCTTTCATACCTATATTCTATATAAAAATGACTTTAATGACCTATATTTTATTAATATATTGTAAATTTTTTCTAATTATACATTAATAATAATTATTATAATATAATTTAACAATATAAAAGTTTTACATAGAAAGTCAATTTTTAACTAAAATTCAATATTTTTCACTATTCATCAAAAAATGAAACTTCATAGAAAATACTACAAATTTATCCGAATATAATTTTTCACATTAATATTTCAGATAAGATTTTTATTTTTGGATACTAAATTTATAAATTTTTTAATATTTAGTTTTAAAATAGTTGCGCCATTACAATGTAGAAATACTCCACTTAGAAAAATATAGCTTTAATATTGGATTGGTTCATATCTTATGCTTATTAAACATATTATATGAATTTAAAAAATAATTTAATGGATATATCATATATAAATATAATAAATATAAAAAATAATATAAATTAATTTAATTTATATTAAAAATATGCCATTGGGTGTATAAAAATAGTTTTCTAATAAAAACATTTCATTTATATTGAATAGGTCTTTATTTTAATTCTAATTAATTGATAAACAATGAATGGAATAATTTATTGTTATATGTTTTTTAATAATATTTATAATTTAAAATTCAATGTGTATTTAATATGTTATTTTATTAAATAATAATATTTTAAAAATATATTAATGTTCGGTAAAACTTGGTCTTATGTGTAACTCAAGTTATCGAACTAAGTCATTATTATATGTAATTCAAGATAAGTAATTTTTACATGAATTTAAATAAATATTACAAATAAATATTATTTAAAATATTAACTATATCATAATGTCTTTGGATGTTATATTCTATTATATGCTTTTCATTGTGTATCACACATTCTATCGAATGAAATTTTATTCTTTTTAGAATTTTTGTGGTGTTAAAAAATAGTCATATAATAAGACATGGATAAAATACATAATTCATGAAAATTGAAAGAGTTATTATATCTTAATATCATTATATGAATGATTGGAACAAACTTTTAATGAATTTTTTTAATAAAGTGTAGTATAACTCAAATAAAGGTAATTGAGTAACAAAAACCCTTAAGGATTTAGAAACATTTAAATTAAAAGTCATTGGATGATTAAAAACCATATTTACCTGTAAATAACATTAAATAAATAATTTATTATTAAAAAAACTCATTCTTTATTACTATCTAAATAATTGAAATATTAAATTGGTAATTAATATTAAAACATTCTCAATGAAGATGAATTAAGATGAAAAACCCTCACCTTTATTTTTTACTCACATACCCTTCATTAAACCTCCTATATATTGAAAATAATTTACATAACAGCGTAATTAATTACCATAATAAAATTTTCAAATCATTGTGGTCCTTATTTAAAACAATATATTATAAAATAAATACATTTCTATTTTTATTCTTATTAACTAATGTTAGGTTGTTCATTTTTTTCACATTCATATATCATTGTAATAGAGTTCATTATTACAAAGTTGTTTCAATTCCATCCTTATATGACTACTAAAATATGTAATAATAATTATGTTCCAATTTGTCCTTAAATAAAATATTCATTTACTGAAGGATGTGAATATAGTTTGTGAATATGGGAAACTTGATAAACTTGTATTGAATTTCTCAAATATTGAAATGTTTCATGTGGATAAATATATAAAAGTACTAATAAAACCTTTCCGAAAAAATTAATAAGTATTAATGTTAATTATTTTTACAATATTTTATCAGTATATGAAATCCCATAATTTCTTATGACATAAACATTACAACATAATTCAAGTAGTTTTTAAAACTGACAAAAATAGTACTGTTTTTTAATGTTTTCATGAGTAATGTAATTTATTTAGAAAATGATAATATAAAATATTAAAAAAAATTAAATATATAATAACTATCACATATCCTCATTAAAATATTTCATAGAATTGTGAATGATGGTTTATGATAACAAACATAATTTGTTATTTATCAAGGTTGTTTCTCATCATACATATGATAAATGAGCTCATTTCTAAATGAATTGAATGGTTGATGGTTTATGAGAAATGATAATTTAATAATTTTATTTTTTACCTATATAAAATATTTAATCAGTAAATACATTCTTTATTTCATCCTTTGTATGATTTTTTTAAAAAATAACAACTTTGCTTCTTAGTGGTGGTTATTTTCACATACACATGATCAATGGAACATTATTTTCTTAATGAATTCAAAGGATTAAGTAATTATTGTAAAAATAATGTAATAAAATTAAATTACTATAAGGATACTAATGAAATTATATTTATATGTTTATTTAATGTTAGAATAGTAAATTTTCAGATGGAAACACTAATAAGAAGTGGATATTCATTTCAGGTACTTGAATTTTTTCTTGGTCTTATCCTTGGAAATAAATATCATATGATTGATAGTATATAACACCTGAAATTATAAATGCAATAATTTTTTATTAGTATAAATTTATTATATTTTCGTGGAAAAATTCAATGGTAATGTATGTATTGGAGTTGTGGTAGTGTTAGCTTTGTATAAGTGAAGATTATGGTGGTTTTGGAAGTATCCCTTAAATTTTCAATAATGTAAATTTATTATTCAGGTGTTAACAAAAAAATGGATAATATAGGTGGCTGAAGTGAGTGTGGATATAAACCCCCCTTAACCATCCATTTTAAACGAAATGAAATTTTCATCTTAGTGAATTCCTTTTCACTATTTCAACCATTAACTGGGGTAACATTTTTTACCTATGGAAATTTATTTTAATGACATGGATTAAAATTGAACATATTACATATCATGATTCTTCTATGTTTTAATCTAAAAATAATTTTATCATATCAAATTTCCATTGGTTTTAAAATATGATTTCAAAATAATCTCACTTAGTCATATAAAAGCTTTAGTATAATAAAATAATATATACAAGATTATATTTATTTCTAAGAAAAATCATAACTATTATTAATTTTAACTGAATAATATGACTTAATAGAACTAAAATAAATGTTATGATTCTTTCATGTCAATCCACAACATAATCTGTCCTTGAAAATTCTTTATTCAATGAAAATACCAAAAACTATTTTAATTTTTCTATAATTTTAATTTACATATAATAAAATTAGAATTGGGATTTATAAGGTTAAAAATGTATTTAAATGATTCTAATATTCATTAAATAATTATTTTATCGTTTAGATGGTTTTTTATTCAAGGTAATTTTTAAATAGAGATAAATTCACATAAATTATGATTTATAAAATACCAATATTTTTCATCTAAATATAGATTTTTTGTACCATAAAAAATAATACTAAGTATGTTTTGATGTGATGATTTGAAAAAAAACTTTAATGTAAAACATTTTATGAATCCAGCTCTTCATTTAAGTTATGGATCTTGATTTTTGGAAAGTTTTTTACTAAAAAGGATAAATTGAGGGTTTTTTAAGTACACATCATGTACTTCTATGTACACGCCATGTACCCGATTATCACGTATAGCCATTTACTAGCCGTGTAACATTGAAGTATGTTTTCCTATGAAGACCTGGCTAACATGATTAAGTCAGGGGCCGGTTAAGGATAAAACATGATGAGTACTGTTAAAGAATTTTTTTGTACTTTTATTTTTTTGATATATCATGTTGGGGTCGCATATTATATATGTAAGTATGAACTTCTCCTCATTGTTCATACAAGAGAGCGATGTAATGGATGGAGAACTTCAAACCCCTCCTGATTCTCTATCTCAGTTCTGATTGAGACGTTGTTAGGTGTGTTGGAATCCCACCAAATATTTCTCGATACCCATATTGTATTTCTTCTTGATTCTTACTCTCTCGTGATTTATTCTAGGTTTGTTGTTTTTCAACTTTTTTTAGATCAATGTTGATATAAATTGATTCAAGGGCTAACATTCAAGTATTTCAATCATACGATACCAAGATAGGTGGTTTTTTTCTTTCATTGTTCCTATTTTGATTATATATACTAAAAGTTTTTGATACCCACGTTCGTGGTATTGTGTGTTTTGAAATTAAACCATGTTTATTACTTAGTATAGTCTGGATGATTGGTAATGGGTAGTTGCATATGCATATGGTTAAATATCTTGTTTATGGGACACCTCGTGGGTGTGTTTCCCATGATTGACTATTTATGGCCATTTGGTATAGGTTTCTATGAGGCATATGCTATTTTCCATCCATTGAATTAAATATGATGGAGGTTTCTTTATTATGTATAATGTATGTTACAATAATTATGAATGTTAGCCAAATAATAGGTATAGATTACATGATATACTTTTATATGTTATGAATTATTTGTTTCTAATGGATCGTGAGAGCCATAGACTAGGAAAACTATGGGGGTTTCAATGTTTATTTAAACTTGGTCATGAGAGCCTTGGTGTGGATAATTTACCCAGGGGTATTTACCATGAGAGATACCTAGGAGGTCATTTATAATTACAATATACTATGTATACCCAATGGGATTGACTATGGGAGCTACTTAGGAGGTTGTTTATAAATACTTGATTCCATGTGGATGCTGAAGTGTTGACTGTGAGAGATACCCTGAAGATCGTTATAAATTATTGATGCCATGTTGATGCAAGAGTATTGGCAGTGAGTGATAACAAGGAGGTTATTATAAATTATTGATTCCTTGTTGACCTAGGGGTATTAACAATGAGTGTTTACCATGTGGTTGAAAGTAAATGATTAGTGCATTGTTAAACCATAAGGGTTAGACTATGAGAGCTTTCTAGAGGGTTATTTATGAATGATTGAATGATTATGGAAAGTCTTCATACCAAATAACAAGAACAAACTTTGTCTTACTACATGATTCATATGGTCATTTGAGAAATATATTTTTTTGGTATTAGATATATGACATATCTCATAGGCAAGATCCCAGGATTACATGGTTTAAAGGAAGAATAATAAATATAAATGTGTGTAATTGAAAACTGTAGGATTATTTATTTTAGAGTACTTCTTTATTTATTTATTAATTTTTTATATTTACTTATATATATATATATATATTGACTGACAGTTTGGGAAATTTTTCTGCTGGATGCGTACTGGGATTCATATCAAACCCGATTTGTGTCCTATTTTAGACTCTAACAGTTTATATGGTTGCAGGTGTAGATAAGGGAACATTCCCTTAATCATTTGGTACATTAATAATGTTGGAGCTGGAGAGCATGGGACCAAACTGATGCTTGCGATGACACTATATTTTACTTCTTTCTTTTATAGTTTGGTTTATGTATTTCATACCTACATTGTGACATGTTTTTCTATTTTCATAGACACATTTTCCATGCATCATCAATGTATTATGGATTCTGTTGGATTTACATTCACTTTTACGCTATTTAATTTTGTGGTATTACTTCTTTTAATATAGTTTACTATTTTTATACATTGAGTATACTATTCCAATATAGAAATTGTTTCCCCATTATCAGACCTTTTCCCTTTATTTTGGTAGGAAGTCTCTCACATTAGGGGAAATACTCTAGAGTTCATGTGACCAACTAGGTTCAGGGCACTTTTGAGGGGCACCCAGATTCGATACGTTACAAAGTTGTGTCAGATGAGTTTTTATTCTTCACAACCTTAATATTTGGAGCATATAGGCTGGGATAGGAATGAATAGGTAGTTGGTAATAAGATATGCCCCAGAGTAGCTAACATGTGTACTGAGTAAATCCATGTTACCTTGAATATTTAATTTTTTTTATGGTTTTTTAATTGTTATGGTTGATTTGATTTCACTGTACGGTTTTTCACATGTTTTGTGCTTTTATATTTAATATCATGGTTGTTCTATTTCAGTTTCAACCCAATGACAAGGCGATATTTCAAATGCCCCAATGTTTTTCAATGAAAATTCCATTCATATGTTATACTCACCTGAAAACACATAATAATGAACCAACAATTTCTATGTGTCTTTAAACATATCTTCTTCTCTTCTGTGATTTCAATTTCTAAAATCTGGCATACATGGTTGCGATCTGTAAGTTATTTAGAGTCTAATATTAAAAACATAATTTTTGGTGAATTTTAACCTACCCTTATAAATATTAACATACCCTTATAAGTTGTGATATACCCTACTGAATATTAACCTTACTTATGATAATATATAAAAAATATTCAATTGAATGTATGGTTTACCTATATTTTAGAATAAGTAACTGAATGTTTTAAAAACAGTTTTTAATAATATATTATTATATTAAATAAATATTAAATTAATCGTATATAGAAAATTATTTTTGAAAATGGAATTCATTTTTGGATTCTGCACATCAAAAAAAATTTAGTGTAAATTTTAGGGATATTTATAAAGTAGTCGAAATTTTTAATCAATAGTAAAATGCGACAATTTACGTTAAATTAAAAATAATGGATTTATTGGGTCATTGATGCCGATATACTATTGTAATCCCAATTTGTTCAAAATCACATTCATATATTATTATTCTAGATCAGGTAATACTTACTATTTATTATCTTGCGATGAAATAATATATTAATGATTAAAATATTATGAAAACCCTAATCTCCTCCACCATAACCCCCCCCCCCTCCCCACTACGTCTTCCCTTCACCAACCTCAAGACATGTGCCTTACCAATATTCTTCCCACATCTCTCCCCGAGATCCTCCACCATATCCAACAACCCCTATCCTATTTAAAATACCAAAACTTCTCCCTTTAAGTTGTTCTCAATGGATATAAACTTAAGAGGTAAATTACTCATTCAAACTCTTTTATTTATTTAATGTTTTTTATTTTATTGTTTATATCCTTACCTAACTTAACACAAATAGTTTGATAACTCTAGTAACATACATGTACTATAATTTTATTATGCTAATGGGATAATTCATTATCAACTCTCCTTTCCCAATCATTTATTTTAATGAAATGAAAACACTATTTGGGATGTGTAAATTTAACAAATTGAAGTACAAAAATTTATCAATTTTGATTGTCATCATTAATTATGGTCCTGAAACCATGTGTTTTATGGATGAACCAGATTACAATATATGTAATATATCAAATTTAATGTTCTTAAATCCTTTTGTACAATAGATATTATGTTATAAATAAAAACATTTTCATGGTAATCAAACTCACAGATTAACCAAAATGGTTATCACTTAGGTTTTATATAATAACTATTCTTCCCTAAAAATAATTGAATATATTTTTTATAACCATATAATCCTTTATATGTTCACTAAAAACAACAATCTTCAATTATGGACAACCTCTTTCATCTTACATTTTTATGTGAAAATGATTATAAGTGAATCAAACATTAAAAAACAAAGCAAGAAACTGGAACCAAACAGTGAAATAGAACCATATAACCAATAAAAATGTTATTGATTGAACATAAAAATGTTATAATAAATATTTTACATATATAAGAGGTTTTGAAGTTGTTAATTAATAAACCTAATATGTTAATTTGGTTCATTAATAACAAGTGGGGAACACCACCCGATTTAAGGTAAGGGATCCTCTCCATTTCTCTCTTAATCAAGATTTCCCTCTATGCTATACTGTTTTATAGGTAATCCCAAATGATGAGGTTTGTTATATTACCCCCCATACATCCCTCGTGTTTTATAAGTGATAATAAACACATAATCTCTCTCATCAATCCCACTTAGGAACACCCAATACCATGCCGATAATCTGTAACAAAATCTAACCGAGCTTCTTTTTTTCTTTCATGTTTCCTTATAATTCCTTTTATCAAAAATAAGTTATCTTATCTGTTTATATACATATTATAAATTTTGTAAAGTTGTAAAAAATCTATTTATGAATACCCTTTCATCACTATCTTCTGGGTATATACATGTTTTTATGAGATTCCTTTCTTAGAACATTCTAATTAGAAATCTTAATTTAAGGGAACTTACCAATTTTTAACCAATTTTAGGTGCAATAAATAATATATTTTAAGATACAATTGACTTTATAAAATTAGTAAATTTATTATGAAAACCTTCTCAGTTCAATTTTTGTTTTACATAAAATATTATCCCCTTTTCTATTTTAAAGGCTCTATAGTATTTTCCATAAAACTGCACAAAAATGTTTTAATGATAATGTTTCTCAAATACATTTCATATATGTGGTCACATTTTTTGGACACCACATAACATTTCATATGACTATTTTATAATATGAATGTCCATTTATGTTTCAATCCCTATCATTCATGGATACTTTCATGATAATCCCATTTGTTATGATTTATTTCATGATTGTGGTAGCCAATTCTTTCCTGGGGTACCCTTATGTTGATCTATGGTTGGTTATGTATGATTATATATGTGTAAGGAATATTAATGAAAATGTTGATATGGGTGCACCCAGATAGTTCTCCAATACATTCGGTAAAGTAATTTCCCCTGAAATGTGATGTGAAATGGGATTATCGGTTATCCTTGACCCATACTAAAATGGGATACGAGATTGGCAATTAGACTTGACCCATACTGAAATGGGAAACAACATTGGAGGTTTTCCTTAACCCATACTAAAAATAAGTTTTATGATTTGTTCACATTTATATTATTCCATGTTCATATGATCCCATCTTTATATGATATGATTTCATATGTTTCACCCTTTGTATATTATTATGTAATGCCTCCAAACTCATGTGCTTAAGCTGTATTTTTGTGTTCTTTTCCTTACTAGTATTTTTTTGTCACCCCATTATTCTTGTGTTCCCCAGGGTCCCTATGACGATGTAAGGTCTCTATGGAAGTTAAGATCTATTTAGATATATTAAATATAAAAGTTTTATTTTTAACCCCATGTTTTATGTTTTATGATCCTTGTATTCCAAGACACTAGATTTAATGATCCTTGTCTTGTACAATAATGTATAATTATTCTTATAATCATGTAATGTTATATGTAAAAGTCTTGGGTCACTATAGTTGTTATAAGTGGATGGTATAGTTATTTTTGGTGATTTGGAATATATCACCTTAGTGAGAACCTTAAAGACGAGACTAAGTATAAGAAAACATTCATAAATTTTGGTGACTATCAAGTAAGTGGTTTGTCAATAAAATAAATTTGTGTCTAGATATGAGCAGGTAGAGGAGGCTTTGGCATAGATGTATCTTGGTGTAAAACCTGAAAACACCACTTTGAGCTAGACTCGAACGAGAACTAGTGCATGAAAATGAGCTTTACTACACTATTGGTTAAGACACACCTGAGGGATATTCATTGGTAGATTATTGTTCTTAGATAAAAAATTATTAAGTGACAAAAAATCCCATAAGAAAGTATGATAAGAAATAGATAGATGATAACCAAGATATAAAACTAAAGAATCACAAGTAAGGATATACTTCTCCTCTACAAGTTTATCATTTTATGTTCAATGTTTCCTATTTTATGTTAAATAGATATGTATTCATGCCCACTAATAATGTGTTCTTTTTATGAGTTAATGGTGGGAAATAGAAGAACAATTTCCAACTATAAAATAGGTAGGAAATGCAATGATTTACCTAATTATATTCCAGATATGATTGTAACTAGTGCGCAGAACTTCATGAAACAACTTGCTTAGCTAGATCGAGTTATAAATAATAACTTGAATCATGAAAAATTCCCTCATCCTCCACGGATATAGAAAGTTGTTATAGAATGCATCATGTGGAAAAGTCAACCCTTGTTTAGTAGATATTTTGAACCCCTCTTCACAGAACAATGGACTAACTCCATTGAAAAGATATTCTCTATCCTCCAGTGCTCGAAAGAAGAGAGATTTGTACTGTCGGTCTATTGTTTTGATGGGGAACAAATTAGTGGTGGACAATGATCAAGAATACATAGTCCCAAGAGGAAATTGATTCCATGAAATGGGAGGAATTCATGAAGATGTTTTTCAATAAATATTTTCCTCGAACCCTGCATCTCAAGATGGAAAGGGAGTTCCTTAGACCCAAGTAGAAGGAATATGAGCCCGTTAAGGCATATGAAACAAAATTAAAAAGGCATGGAATGTACACCTATGGATTTGTCTTGAATACTAAAATAAAGCTGGATCTATTTTTTAGTGGATTAAATAAGAGTCTTCAAAAAGCATTGGTAATTCAAGACTTCTAATGTTATGAAGATATTTTATGTTGTGCCCTCATGGTAGAAATGGAGATTGTGTACTCTCATTGCTCTCATGGGCCTAGTGACAAGAAGTGAGAAATGGAAAACAACATGGGTCGTTTGAAAAAAAAGTCCTAGGATGGAATGAACCCTGACCTTTCTCCTTGTAAATTTTGTGGGAAGAAGCATCCAAGGAACTATCTTAAAGAAACCAAGAATTGTTTCAAATTCAAAATGTTTGGTCATTAGGTAAAAAACTACCGAAGGGATATTAAAAATCCCACTAACGAGGAAGTAGAAAGTAAGGATCAGATCAAAACTCAGCTAGTGGTGGACAGTTACAACTACATGGAGCATGGTAATTATGCAACAAATTTGTCGAAGCCAAGGTTTTGTGGAGGAAATCCACAAAAACCTCCAAGGAAACAAACAAGGCCTTATGATATAAATACTACTGAGGATGAGAAAGACAACAATGTGGTGATAGGTACGCTAGTTATTAATCATTAAAAGAGAAACTACTATTTTATTATAGTTCTATGCATTATTTTATATCTTGAACATTTATAGAACTATTCAAAAATCACCACTTATTTTGGTGGAAGAGTTATCTATGAGAATAGAAAATGGGGAAATTATCACATCCATGGTTTTTAACACCTTCCCAGTTAAGTTTGGTGGACTGAACCTCCATGAAAATCAATTCATACTTCCTCTAGTGGATTTTGACGCTATCTTGGGAGTGGATTGACTATTTTTATAAAAAAACAACATCAACTGTCGGGAAAGGGAGATCACTTTTCACATCCTGAAGCTTTCCCCAATTCTTTACAAGTTTAAGGAGGAAGATGAATCTATTTAGATTCATCGTCTCATGTTTGGATATTTAATACTTATGATCAATCATATATAGCTCAAATTTTGGGGAAAATGGAGAGAATCATGCTTGAAGACATGCCCATCGTGGGGGATTAAACTGATGTATTACCTAATGAGTTTCATAGTCTCCCTCCTAATAATGAGGTTGATTTCTCAATTGAACTTATTCCTAGATCTGTAACTATATCAAATTCACCTTATAGAATGGCCACCACAGAGCTGGATGAGCTGATGAATCCATCATAGATGAATTTTGAGAAGTATTTTTTATACAAGAGTGGTTCACCTTTGGGTGCTGTAGTCCACTTCGACAGGAAGAAGAATGGATCAATGCGCCTCTACCTTGATTATCCCTATAAGGCCCCAACCTTAAATCTTACTTAATCTTGAGTTATTACAAGATTACACATTGAGGATCTCTTCAGGTTTAGAGTTTTAGAGAATTAGATCATAAAACATTCATTACATTCAACATTTAAAAAAAGTTGTTACATAAAAGATAGTATCCATTATTCCCATCAACGAAAACATATTTAAAATAAAACATGGATTCTTTCTTGACACTTACTTGACACTATCATCATATCAAGTACCCTTCCCTTGACTTGTGAAAAACATTTCAAAAACATGGGATGAGCATAAAAAGCTCAGTAATGGATATAAAAATATGGAAGGGAAACACGAGTACAAGTATACACAAGAATCAATGAAATCATACTCTACTCATAAAACATAAGCACTTTAACATACCTCATCAAATCATGAATAAATCACAGAAATCAGAAGACATAAAGGTAACTTGAGGCATTCATAACATTCTTACGTAGTGAGTAACCCTCTTGGTTACGTTTGGAATACCCATCACAGTATATTCCCTAAATCTCTTCAGAGAAACCCTAACGTTTAACTCCTTCACGTTACCCAATTAATTGGAGAGCTATATCGGGCTCACCTGCCCTTAGTTTATCACAGAACCAACCGTCTTCATAACACTGCCCAAGATACGTAACATAATCGTATCAAATAAAACATGCATAAAGGAAACATAACATTTCCACATTTCAATCACAAGATATCAATAACACATTGATATAATAAAAATGTTATCAAAACAATTTTCAATACCAAAATAAAATAATATTAAAGCATGGTATTTATTTTTCTTTTAAAAAAAGGTATGGCTTGTAGAGGAAGCCGAAACTCAAATAATGGTCACGGCGGCGGAGAAGTCATTGTCGCCGCATACGTATGAAAAAAACATTCCCTTTTGTCATTTAATAAAATGCTTCGTATAAAAATAATTCCTTTTGGATTAACTTAAAAGTCAAAGGGGTTTATACACCGTAAAAGGAAGGTTCTGTATAAAACAAAATATGCCTCAATGAAAGGAGATTGAGACGAAGTCCCATACAAAGATCATTTTTTAAAATTAAATAGATCTATTATGTGTATTCACTATAATTACGCATAAATAAAGTACAAATACAATATAGGACATAATAATATCATGACATAATTTGAAAGTAGGAGATTAACCCAAAGAATGGAAATTGGGTTAAGAAGTTCCCTTACCTCGTATCCGACATGACTTGATCATTCATTAATCTCCTGAATAATAAATGTGAGATAATTTCTACTTTTTTAAGAACCTTTTTCAATTTTATTATTCCTTTTATATCACTTATTTCCATGTCATGAACACTATGTAATTATTTAAGTTAATAACGGTCGTTTTAACGATCATTGGTACTTGAGTCAAAAATTAACTCTTTATAATTACTAGTTTTTCATGTATCCATTATATCCAGAGTTATACTCATGATGTAGATATCATATATATCATATATATCCAGTATATAAATGCATTTATAATATTACATAACGTTTATAGGTAATAAATGAAATGCACCGTTAATGGAGACGGTAAGTCGTACGTACGCATGAACCCTACTTTCATTTCGATTTCGTATTTTATGGAATGGAATCATAATGATATAATGTTATATTATAATTCCAGTATAATATCATATATAATAACATTAATTACATCCTTAACACGTACCACATATGGCATTAAATAATCAAATCACTTTGAGGGGGTGGTAGTCCTCACTTCCTAAAATGAAGATATCGTGTTTACCCATAATGGAAACCATAAAGGTATGCCATAATTGAAAAATACAGAAGCTTAAGTAAAACATAAAAATATTATATATATCATATATAAATATAGTGTCATCTTAATGTCCACCTTTGAAGGTGTTAAAAGAATATTGAACAATCATCGTTTCGTGAGGCAGAAATTCACCATCCATGGAAACAGTATGTTTTTTAACCATTAGATGCAGGTGTGTGTAAGTGTAGGTTGAATTATTCTTATAACAACATCCTAGTATATTTAAGATACTAGAGTCGTTACAAAATAAATGAATAAAAAGAGTTTAGGGGGTTGGAGAAGCAAAATAAAACAAAAGAACACAAGAGAAAACACTACCTTTAAAACGGGTAACTCTTTTTTATTTGAGATCAAAGGCTTACTTGGGAAGACTTCTGCCCAAAGTGAGGCTTCTAAGGGTTAGAGAGGTATGTGGAGAGACAAAATGGGCAGGTTTTGGCCGAGCCAACGGATTTGGATGTGTGGGTAAGGTGGTAGAGGTTGGGGCCTTTTATAAGAGGAGAGGAGGGGCACTCTTGGAAAGATAAGAAAAGATACTTTGTTATAAAATGATTTTCGGATAAAAAATGTCCCACAATTATAAAATTAGAGGATAAGGTGATAAGGTTTCTAAATCCACCCATCCAATAGGTTTTTGACAAGTTTAGGTCTTAGAGTTTACATTATATTCTAATTTTATTTAAATCATTAAATAATGAAGTAATTGTTGCATCATCATCGTGTCATAAATAATGTAATTTATTTAATGTCTAAAAATTATAAAAATAATATTATGATCTGGAAATCTTTTTATCTTTCCAATGTCTATTTATAGTCAAAAATATAACTTGTATAACCTCATTAAAATTTTTTTTAGTAAAACAACACATGTTTGTGTTATTTTTACTTTTACTTTAAATAAAAGGCATTAATGTCATTATCTAACCCAAGTGGCTCCATGGGGTCCCAAAAATCGACCCATGGGTTTTCTTGATCAGACATGCCACATTCAATAAGTGTAGGACATGTGTCAAGGTCATTTCATATTATTAAATCATTATTTTTACCTTAAACTACACTAATTACCTCTAATCGCGATAAAAAACGAAAAAGTTACTATTCACAAAAAATTATTTTAATCACATTGAACCACATTTTACTTTCTAATGACAACCTTGTATGTTGGATTTTTGAAATTCAAAACACAGAGGTGGTAAAATTTCATTTAAACGAAAAATCAGTTTTTTAAGTACCACTTAGTGGTTTCACTATTTATCAAAAATTGAAGTTTTTCAGAAAAATAGCAAAACTTCACCCTAAGCTATATTTGATATTCCGAATTCAAACATGATGTATATTTTAAAAAATTAAAAACATATAAGTTACATTAATTAATTTAATAACTATGTCCCGTTGTCCGAACAAATAGCGTGTTTTTATGAAACAATAAGTATCAAAAGATTGACACTAGTTTAAGTCCGATTTCAAAATGAAATTAATTCCAACGACCTCTATTGGATTAAATGGTAAAAATATATTCAAATTTAACATTAAAAACAATTAAAAATATAATCTAATAATATATATAAATTATATTAAAAAGATGTTTTGAATTAAAATACAACATTTTTCATTATTCATTAAAAATTCAACTTTATCGGAAAAATACCAAAAATTTACACAAAGTAAATTTTGATGTCCTGATTCTAAAGAAGAATTTTATTTGGTCCAATAGAATGTATAAGATTTACTGAAACTATATTTAATGAAGGTTATCCATCAAAAGGTTATAGTTCAACTTTTTATTGAATATTAGAGTATCTTGAATTTTTTTCGTATTTTAAGCCTTTATCCTTTATTCGATAAACATAAAAACAGTTAACAAAAATATATAATCATATTTTAGTTATCTCTATTGATTCCTGCCAATACAACGGCTACGTGTTAACTACCATTTAAAATAATATTATTTTATTACTAGTGTGCAACGTAAGATTTCAAAGAAACTCGTTGTTGCGTATCGGGCACACTATCGAACATAAAAACCCCTTTAAAGTAAAATTAATATTTAATTGGTAAATATTAATAAATATGAAAATTCATTTTTCTTTATTTACCTGGGATGTTACATCCTTCCCCCGTTTTGGGAATTGCGTCTTCGCAATTTTATTCACATTCAAAATAAGTGGGGGTATTTATCCCTCGTAGCATTTTCAGATTCCCACGTTGCCTCTTCAACCATATTGTTTTTCCACAAAACCTTTACTTGGTGAATTACCTTATTTCGCAACACTTGCTCCCTTCGGTCAAGAATCTGAACTGGCTGTTCTTCATAAGAGAGATTCTCTTCCAACAGAACTACCTCTAGGCTCAAGACATGAGATAGATCTGGAATGTAGTTCCTTAACATTGAAACATGAAAAACATTGTGTACCTGAGATAAACTCGGAGGTAAAGCCACTCAGTAAGCAACTGATCCAACTCTCTCCAGAATTTCATATGGTCCAATGAACCTTGGACTCATCTTTCCTTTCTTACCAAATTGCATCGCACTTTTCTATGGTGAGACTTTGAGAAAAACATGATCACCTATCTCAAAAGAGAGATCCTTCCTCTTGTTGTCCGCATAACTCTTCTGCCTGCTCAGAGCTATTCTCATGCGTTTCTGTATCAGCAGAACATTTTCTGCCAAATCTTATACCAATTCTGGCCCCATCAGCTTTCTTTCACCCACTTCATCCCAGAAAGCTGGAGTTCGACACCGCTTCTCATATAACGCCTCAAATGGTGCCATCTGTATACTGGAATGAATACTGTTATTATATGAAAATTCAACCAAAGAAATATGTTTGTCCCAACATCCTTGATAATCCATCGAACAAGCATGTATAATATCTTCCAAAGTATGAATTGTTCGTTCTGACTTCCCATCTGATTGAGGATGAAAAGCTGTACTAAAATTTAATTCAGTACCAAATGACTTCTGAAGGCCTTTCCAAAAGTTAGAAGTAAACCTGGGATCACGATCAGATACAATAGAGAGATGAACTCCATGCAACCTGACTATCTCTTTAAGGTACAAACGGGAAAGTTGATCTAGGTTAAAAGTTTCTCGTATAGCACAGAAATGAGAAGATTTAGTCAAGTGAACCTAGATTGCATTATTACCTTGATGTGTCTTCAGCAATCCCACAACGAAGTCCATGGATATTTTTTCCCATTTCCACTCTGGAACTGGTAAAGGCTGAAGCATCCCTTTCGGTAACTACTGCTCTGCTTTTACCTGTTGACAAGTCAAACACTTCATAGTAAAATCATCAAAATCCTTTTTCATTCCATCCCACCAGTAATACTCCCGAAGATCTCTATACATCATAGTACATCCTGAATGAACTGAAAACGGAGAACTATATGCTTCACATAAAAACTCTCTCTTCAACAGTGAATCAAAAGGCACACACAATATCTTCCCAAATCTTAAAACATAATCATTATCAATGTTTAATTCAGGAAACATAACCTTCTGAACCAGCTCTACATTTTTATGCAACTCACTGTTTTTCTTCTGTGCTTGCTTGATTCTGTCTAATAGAGAAGATTTCACTGATACCAGAAAGAAAACAGAAGGACATCTGGCACCAACAACTTCTATGCCAAAGTTCCTCAAATCCTTAACCAGGCGAAAACATTCCAAACACAACATTTTTAATGAATAATTACTCTTTCAACTCAAATCATCAACCACTTTATTTGCTTTTCCAGTATGGTAATGAATTGCAAAATAATAATCCTTGATTAATTCTATCCATCTCACCTGTCTCATGTTCAATTATTTCTGATTGAATATATACTTTAAACTTCTGTGATCGGTATATATATTTCACACTTTACTCCATACAAGTTATGCCTCCCTATTTTTAAAGAGAAATCAATAGTAGATAATTCCAAATCATGTGTATGGTCATTTACCTCATTAGTATTCAACTGTCGTGAAGCATAAGCAATTACCTGAACATTATAAATTTGGACACAACCAAGTCCTTTAAATGAAGCATCACTGTAGATAACAAACTCACCATTCCTGGAAGGTAGTGCCGAAACTGGAGAATTCACCAATATTCTTTTAAACTCCTGAAAACAATCATCACATTCATTTGTCCAGATAATCTTGACAGCCTTCCGAGATAGCTTAGTCCTTGGACTAGATAATCGTCAAAAAATTTCCACAATCCTTCGGTAGTAACCTTCCAAACCAAGAAAAATACGGATCTCAGTTACATTAGTGGGTCTTGGCCATTCTTCAACAACATTTGTTTTAGCCGGATCAACAGTTATGTCATCTTTTGAAACAATGTGACCCATGAAAGAAATTTGTTGAAACCAAAACTCACACTTTCTAAACATTCCATATAGTTTCTTTTCTTTCAAGGTCTGCAAGATAACCCTTAAATGAATTTCATTCTCCAATTTACTTTTAGAAAACACCAAAATATCATCAATAAAAACAACCAACATTTTTCACCTTAGTCAAGTGAGCCATCACTGCAACAAACTATTTAGTTCTGATTCTGACCATCTCAGGATACTGATTTGAAAGGTCATTTCCCTCTGTATGCCTTCCCAGAAAATCTGTTTTGTTTCCTCTATGAAAAACCATTCTTAACACAGATTTATCTTAGGGGAAGCAACATGGTAATCTCCAAATTCTATGTCATTTAAATTTGACTATAAAAAAATATTTTTGTATAATCATTTAATAAAATTCTAACTCCTAATGTTATCTAAACCGACCTATGATACCCACTATAAGGCACCAGCCTTAAACCTTAGTTAATCTTGAGTTAATACAAGATTACAAATTGAGGATCTTTTCAGGTTATAGTTTTAGAGAATTAGATCATAAAACTTCCATTACATTCCACATTTAAACAAAGTGGTTACATAAAAGATAGTATCCATTTTTCCCATCAACGGAATCATATTTAAAATAAAACATGGACTCTTTCTTGACACTTCCGTGACACTATCATCATATAATATACCCTTCCCTTGACCTATGAAAAACATTTCAAAAACATGGGATAGGAATAAAAAGCTCAGTAAGGGATATAAAAATATGGAAAGGAAACATGAGTACATGTATACACAAGAATAAATGAAATCATACTCTACTCATAAAACATAAGAACTTTAACATACCTCATAAAATCATTAATAATTCATAGAAATCATAAGACATAAAGGTAAGTTGAGGAATTCATAACATTCTTACATAGGGAGTAACCCTCTTGGTTACGTTTGGAATACCCATCATAGTATATTCCCAAAATCTCTTCGGAGAAACCTTAACGTTTAACTCCTTCTTGTTACACAATGGATTGGAGAGCTATATCAGGCTCACCCACCCTTAGTTTATCATGGAACCACCCATATTCATAACAATGACCACGAACCATAACATAATCGTATCACATAAAACATGCATAAAGGAAACATAACATTTCCACATTTCAATCACAAGATATCAATAACACATTGATATAATAAAAACGTTACCAAAACCATTTTCAATACCAAAATAAAAGAAAATTAAAACATGGTATTTATTTTTCTTATAAAAAAGGTATGTCTTGTAGAGGAAGTCAAAACTCAAATAATGGTCACAGTGGCGGAGAAGTCATTGTCGCCACATACGTTTGACAAAAACATTCCCTTTTGTCGTTTAGTAAAACGTTTCATATAAAAAAGATTCCTTTTTGATAAACGTAAAATTCAAAGGGGTTTATACAGCGTAAAAATAAGGTTGTGTATAAAACAAAATATGTCTCAATGAAAGGAGATTGAGACGAAGTCCCATACAAAGATCATTTTTTAAATTAAATAGATCTATTTTGTGTATTCACTATAATTACCCATGATGAAAGTAAATATAAAATATAGGACATAATAATATCATGAAATAATTTGAAAGTAGGAGATTAACCAAAATAATGGAAATTGGGTTAAGAAGTTCCCTTACCTCGTATCCGACTTGACTGGATCGTTCTTTAATCTCCTGAATAATAAACTTGAGTAAATTTATACTTGTTTAATAACCTTTTTCAAGTTCATTATTCCTTTTATATCACTTATTTCCATGTCATGAACACTATGTAATTATTTATGTTAATAACGGTCGTTTTAATGATCATTGGTACTTTGGTCAAAAATAAACTCTTTATAATTACAAGTTGTTCATGTATCCATTATATCCAGAGTTATAAACATGATGTAGATATCATATATATCATATATATCCAGTATATACATGCATTTATAATATGAAATAATGTTTAGAGGTAATAAATGAAATGAACCATTCATGGAGATGGTAAGTCGTATGTACGCATGAACACTACTTTCATTTCTATTTCGTATTTTATGGAATAGAATCATAATGATATAAAGGTATATTATAATTCCAGTATAATATCATAACTGTATGTTCTTTAACCATTGGATACAGGTGTGTGTAAGTGTAGCTCAAATTATTCTTATAAAAACATCCTAGTATATTGGATATACTTGATTTGGTACAAAAGAAATGAATAAAAAGGGTTTAGGGGGTTGGAGAAGCAAGATAAAACAAAAGAACACAAGAGAAAACACTACCTTTAAAACGAGTAACTCTTTTTGATTTGAGCTCAAAGGCTTACTTGGGAAGACTTATCCATAATGTGAGGATTATAAGAGTTAGAGAGGGATGTGGAGAGACAAAATGGGTAGAGTTTGGCCGAGCCAATGGATTTGGAAGTGTGTGTAAGGTGGTAGAGGTGGGGGCCTTTTATAAGAGGAGAGGAGGGGCACTCTTGGAATGTTAAGAAAAGATACTTTGTTATAAAATGATTCTCGGATAAAAAAGGTCCCAAAATTATAAATTTAGAGGATAGGGTGATAAGGGTTCGAAATCCACCCATCCAATAGGTTTTTGAAAAGTTTAGGTCTTAGATTTGACATTATATTTTTATTTTATTTAAATCGTTAAATAATGAGGTAATCGTTGCATCATCATGGTGTCATAAATAATGTAATTTATTTAATGTATAAAAATTATAAAAAAATACTATGATGTAGGAAATCGTTTTCTCTTTCCAATGTCTATTTATAGTCAAAAATAAGACTTTTATAACCTCATTTAAGAATTGTTTTAGTAAAATAACACATCTTGGTGTCATTTTTACTTTTACATTAAATAAAAGGCATTAATGACATTATCTTACCCAAGTGGCTCCATGGGGTCCCAAAAATAGACCCATGGGTTTTCTTGGTCGGCCATGACACATTATATAAGGGTAGGACATGTGTGAAGGTCATTTCATATTATTAAAACATTATTTTTACCTTAAACTACACTAATTACCTCTAATCACGATTAAAAACATAAAAGATACTATTCACAAAAAAATTAATTTAATCCCATTGAACCACATTTTACTTCCTAATGACAACCTTGTATGTCGGATTTTTGAAATTCAAAACACATAGGTGGTAAAATTTCATTTAAACGAATAATTAGTTTTTTAAGTACCACTTAGTGGTTTCACTATTCATCAAAAATTGATGTTTTTCAGAAAAATAACAAAACATCACCCTAAGATATATTTGTATTATGAATTCAAAAATGATGTATATTTTAAAAAATTCAAAACATATAAGTTACATTAATTAATTTAATAATTAATTCCCACTGTCAGAGAAAATAGCGTGTTTTTATGAAACAATAAGTATCAAAAGATTGACACTAGTTTAAGTCTGATTTCAAAGTGAAATTAATTCCAACGACCACTATTAGATTAAATGGTTAAAATTTATTCTTATTTAACTTTAAAACCAAATCAAAAGATAATCTAATCATATAAATAAATTATATTAAAAAGAGGTTTTGAATTAAAATACAACATTTTTCATTATTCATTAAAAAATGAACTTTATCAGAAAAATATCAAAAGTTTACACAAAGTAAATTTTAATGTCCCGATTCTAAAGAAGAATTTTATTTGGTCCAATAAAATGAATAAGAGTGACCAAACTATATTTAATGATGGTTCTCCATCAAAAGGTGATAGTTCGACCTTTTATTGAATATTAGAGTATCTATGCCTAAAATTGAATTCTTTTCGTATTTTAACCCATTATCCTTTATTGGATAAACATAAAAACAGTTAAAAAACATATATAATCATATTTTAGTTATTTCTATTCATTACTGCCAATTCAACGACTACATGTTAACTACCATTAAAAGTAATATTATTTTATTACTAGTGTGCAACGTAAGATTTCAAAGAAACTCGGTGTTGCATATCGGGCATGCTATCGAACATAGAAACCCCTTTAAATAAAATTAATATTTAATTCGTAAATATTAATAAATATGAAAATTATTTATTCTTTATTTATCTGGGATGTTACAATCCCTACCTCAATAAAATAATGATAAAGAACATGTATCCCTTAACATGGATATATGACTTGATTGATTAGCTTCACGGGGCCAATTATGACTATTTGGTGGTCCTTCAGCTGGAATATCACCAACTAATGGTGAGGAGGAATGATGTTTCGAAGACTACCTTTAGAATGAGGTATGGAAACTATGAGCTCATAGTGATTCCCTTTGGACTCTATAACGATCCATCAATTTTAATGGATTTAATGAATATAGTCGTTATAGATAACCTCAACATATTTGTGGTTGTCTTTATTAATGATATTATGATATACTCAAATAGAAAGGAAGAACATGATGAGCATTTGAAAATAATGTTAAATAATTTGTAAAGGGATATTTTGTATGAAAAGTATATTAAATTTGAGTTATTTATGGAGGATGTATCATTCTTGGGGCAAGTTATCACCATCAAAAATATATATGTGGACCCTACCATGATGAAGGAAATTGAAGGGTGGCCCAAGATAACCTCTGTAATGTAGATTCACATCTTTTTAGGTCCAGCAGGGTATTATCGACGATTTTTGAAGAACTTTTCATGATTCTCAAACCTAGTGACCAAAATGACCTGGAAGGGGGGATGTTTTTTCTAGACTCAATATTGTGAAGATTGTTTCACAGATTTGGAAAGGAGGATTGTCACTACGCCAGTACTGACACTCCCAACAAGTGGACAACTCTTTGTTGTGTACAGTGATGCTTCAAAGCTGGGAATCAGATGTTTATTGATGAAAAATGATAATGTGATAGCCTATGCATCAAGTAATCTGAAAATCCACGAGAAAAACTATCCTACGAATGATCTAGTGTTGGTGGTAGTGATCTTTGTGATGAGAATATGGCGGAATTTTCTCTATGGGGAGAAGTGTGAGAAACATACTGATCACAAGAGTCTCAAATATACATTCCCATAGAAGGACCTTAATATGAAACATAAAATATGGATAGATATCATCAAGGATTATGATTTCTCAATCCACTACCATCCTGTTAAGGAAATCATGGTGGCAGTTTCTTTAGGTAGAAAGGATCATGCGTCTTACTCAATCATGAGAATTGAAAAGTGTCGGATTTATTTGATTTTCATATGGACATTGGAATCATTAATGGAGTAACATCATCAATCCTTTTTAAAATTATTTCTCAACCGCCCCTCATGGAGAGAATAAAGGATGCTCAAACAAAAGATGTGGAAATTCAGAAATTTGTGGATGCTATCAAAAATAGGAAATCATTTGATTTCAATATTTATGATGATGGATTTGTAAGATTTTGGCCACAATTATGTGTACAATCTGTTCTATAGATAAAGAAGGATCATCTGATTGATGCATATAACTCAACCTTCTTATTCACCCCTATAGCAGAAAGTTGTATCATGATCATTTAGAAAGAATTTGGTAGAACGATATGAAAAGGTATATTGGTGAATATACATTAATGTGCATGGTATTTCATAAAGTGAAGGCATAGAGGGAAAAGTCTAACAAGATGATGTAACCACTACCCATAGCAACATGGATGTGGGAGAACAATACCATCGACATTGTCACTGGACTTCCAAAGTCATATAGAGGAAACAATGTTATATGGTTCATTGTGTACCGTATTACAAAGACAACTCAATTTATCTTAATTTGAGAGGACATCCCATTGGATAAACTTTCACAGATTTACATCAATGGAGTTGTATGGATACATGGAGTACTACTATCGATTGTATCTGATCGTGATCCAAGATTCACCTCAATGTTCTGGAAAAGTCTCTAATGTGCTCTATGCACTAAATTGACCTTCAGTACGACCTATCATCCTCAAACTGATGGACAATATGAGTGACCTATTCAGACACTAGAAGACAAGTTGAGAGTTTGTTATATGGAATTAAAATGAGGATGGGACCAATATCATCAACTGGTTGAATTTTCTTACAACAACAGTTTCCAATCAAACATCCAAATGGCATATTTGAATACCTATATGGGAGAAGGTGCAGAACCCCAGTGTGTTGACATGAAGTTAGTTAGTGTAATATTCTAGGACCTGAAATGGTAGAAAAGGTGACAACCATCCAGTAGCATATCATAGAACCCCAATGACAACATAAGATTAGTGCAGGTAACTGTCGAGGAGACCTTGAGTTCAAAATTGGAGACATGATATTTCTATACATATCTCTATGGAATAAGGTCATGTGGTTTGGGAAGAAATCAATTCAAAGTCCTTGGTATATCATCCCTTTCGAGATCCTTGATTGAGTTATAGTTGTGGCCTATCGACTGGAACTTCCACATACCATGTCGAAAGTACATGACGTATTTCAAGTATCACTCTTAATGAAGTACATACCATACCATTCACATATTCCATTTTCATAGGTGTTATAGTTGTTGGATGATCTTTCCTATGAGGAGAATCCAATGAAGATCTTGGATCATAGAGATAAAGTTCTATGTAACAGGAATACTCACATGGTCAAGGTATTATGGTGGAACCATAAGTACGAAGAGGCAACATGGGAATTGGAGGAGTCAATGAAGTAAAAGTACCCACACTAATTTACGACACAGAATGTAAAACTAAATTTTGAGGGTGAAATTCCATAAGGTGGAAGAATGTAACAACATAAATTTTTTTAATAAAAATTACATTCATATATCATAATACATTGAAATCATATCATAATGAAATACAAATGGATATTTTTGATTAAACATATGTTTTTCACTTCTATGATTTGAATTTCAAAAATATAACACACACAGTTGCCATTAGTATGTTATTTGGAGTCCAATAAAAAACAAAATTTGTGGGGAATAGTAAACTACCCTTATGAATAGTAACATATCATTATGAATAGTGAAATACCATAATGAATAGTAACCTTACCTATGATTGTATAAAAATAATATTCAAGTGAATCTATGATGTACCAATATTTTAGAATAAGTACATTAATGTTTTAAAAATAGTTTTATAATAATAAATTATGATTTTAAATAAATTTTAAATGAACTATATATAGAAAATTAATTTTAAAAAATTATCTTCATTTTTATATTCTACACGTTGAAAAATGGATGTGATGATTTTTTATAATTTATCTAAAATACATGAATTTTTGATGAATAGTAAAATACTACAATTTACCATAAATGCTAAATAATTGATTTATTGAGTCATTGATTATGATATACAGATGTAAGCCCAATAGTTTTGAAATCACATGAATTTATTACTATTATTTTTCATGGAATATTTACCATTTAATGTCTTGTGAAAAAATAATAAATTAATGATTATAATATTTGGAAAAACCTCCTCTCCTCCGTAATAACCCCCCTCCCACCCCTCACTCCCTCTTCATTTCACTACTCTCATGCATTGTGCCATTCAAATATTCTACTGAAATCTATCTTAATTATCCTCCCCCATGTCCAAAAAACCCAATCCTATTCATAATACCAAAACATATTCGCTAAAGATGTTCTTAAAGGAGTTAAACAGAAGAGGTAATTTTCTATTCCAAAATATTTTATTTCTTTTAAGTTCTTTCCTTTTTCTATTTCTTTACTCTCATCCCTTAAAAAATAGTACGAAAACTCTAGTAACATACATGTAATGGGTTTTTCTTCTAATGGGATACTTCATCATCATCTTTAATTTTCCCATATTTAATTTGAATAAATTGAAAACACCGGTTGAGATGTGTAAATTTATCACATTCCAGGACAACAGTTTTTCAATTTCTTTTGTAATATTTTATTTTGGACATGAAACTATTTTTTTATGGTCGAAATAGATTATTTATATGTAACTTATCTTATTTATGGTTCTGTAATTTTAAAAAAAAATTGTATTATGTTATAAATCAAAAAATGGTCATTGTAATCAAACACACTGATTAACCAAAAAGGTTATCACTAAGGTTTTATATAATCACTCATATACACTCCCAATAACTGTATAAATTTATTATAACCACGTAGTCTCATGTATGTTCACTAATAACAAACAAATTCAATTTTGGACAACCACTTTCAACTTACATTTTTACCCGAACATGAATATAGGTCAACTGGTCATTAAAAAACCCAGCAAGCAACCAGACCTGAACAATGAAATTGATCTTATAACCCATCAAAATTGAAATTAATGAAATTAAAAATGTTATAATAATTATTTTTAAATATGTAATTTTTTCTTTAATTTTTAATTAATAGCCTACTTTTCTTATTCATGTCCTTAATTACAGGTGAAGAAGACCTCTAGATTTAACGTAAGGCATCCTCTCCATTACTCTCTTAATCAAAATTATCCTCTATGCTATGCCTTTTTATGGGTAAAAAAAATTATGGGGTATGTTTTAGAACATCCCCCATACATCCCTCATGTTTTAAAAATGATTATAAACCCCTTACATTTCTCATCATGCCCTCTTAGGTAAACCCAACACCATGCCGATAATCTGTAACGAAATCTACCTGAACCTCCTTTGTTCTTTTGGGTTTCCTTATCATTAATTATATCAAAATAGTGTTATCTTATATTTTTATGTACATCTTCTAAATTAAGTGTAGTTGTACAAATTTTTTTTATGAATACCCTTTCATCACTCTCTTTTGGGGATATACATGTTTTTAAAAGATTTCATCCATTGAACATTCTAATAAGTAAACCTGTTTTATGGGAACTTCCAGAATATTTACCCAATTTTTGGTGAAATCTATCATTTGTTTCATTACACAATTATCTTTAAAAAGATATTTATTTTTATTATGAAAACATTCTTGGTTCAATTATGGTTTTATATAAAATATTATCCACTTTTCTATTTTAAAGGCTCTATAATATTTTCCTTAAAACCGCACAATTTTTTTTTAATGCAACTGTTGTTAAAATACATTTCATATTTGTTGTAACATAAATTTTACATCATATACCATTTTATAATACTTTTCTACCTTATGAACGTCCATATATTTTCCAATTCATTTCATTGATGGACACTTTCATGATACAACCATTGGTTATGCTTTATGTCATGATTGTGGTACCCAATTATTTCTATGGGTACCCTTATATATATATATGGTTGATTATGTATGAGTATTTATGAGGAAAGAATATTCGTGAATATGTTGAGACTGTTTCACTTAGATAGCTCTCCATTGAATTGGGTAAATTTATGTCTCATGAAATGCGATGCGAATGTGGATTGGCGGTTAGCCTTGACCCGTACTAAAATGGGACTAAAAATTTGCAGTTCGTTTTGACCTATAATAAAATGGGAAACATGATTGAAATTTAGGATGGGCCCTTACTAAATACAAGTTTTATGATTCTTCCACATTTATATTATTCCATTTTTAAATGATCCCATTCTTATATTATATGATTTCATATGTTCGATGCTTCAGATATCATTTGTCATGACTCCTAACACATGTGCTTAAGTTATATTCTTCAATTCTTTCCATTACTAGTATTTTTAGCTCATCCTACTATTACTCTGTTTCCTAGGGTACCCTATTTAGATTTAAGGGATCAAATGAAGTTAGTATCTATTTATGGAGTTTAAATAAAGAAGTGTTTTTTAGCCCCATGTTTTATGTTTTATATACCTAGCCTTCCAAGACACTAGACATAACTCTCCTTGTCTGGTAACATATTGTATAATTATTCTTAAAATCATGTAATGTTATATGAAAAAGGATTGGGTCACTATAGTAATTCATCTCGTACATCACATAAGAACTTTTTTGAGATCACGTGTCATGGGTTCTTGTCATTCCATTTGTGGTGGATTACTGATTTCCTTCTATTGTGATAGTTATTTTTATATACATGCATGATTTTTTTATATATGTCGTGATAGAAATACCTGATATTTTTATAGGTTATTGTTATTTGTAATGTTTCATTTTGTTGTGCACCAAGGTTCATTCCCTGATGTGTTATGATCCCACTTGGATTGGAATTTGGTGGACATTGTTTAAAATTTAATTTAAATATGTTAATATGATATGATTAAGGATTTGAAACTCTGAATTTTAGGGAGTATGGTATCTTAGAGATCATAACATGGAATACCCTCAGCAAATTTTAGGTTTTAAGGGTTCCGAAGATGTTTTGGAGGATTACATTCTAGAAACCCATAAAACACATTGTGTGATGTTATAAACACACACCAAGTGTTATTAATCTCTGGTAGAACTGACTATTCTTAATATCACACCATTTGATGCTTGTGCACGTTGTGTATTTGTGGACCATGTGATTGACTGGGTGAGGAGAGACACGTGTTGATAAAAATTTGGTAGAACACGCAGTGTACTCGGAGTACAAATTGTTCAGAAAAATACCATCTGTCTTATTGTGTGACTAACGACAGAGGTGGATGAAACATATGTTGTACATGCCATGTCTAGCTTATACATGCTATGTAGTAATACACTTTGGAACCAGTTGTGTGACTAACAACATTGGTGTATGCAACATAATTGGCACACAATGTGTTTAGGGTGAACATGATGTGTAGTGTTACACTAGTAGAACCATGTAGTTATAGATGTGTAGAAGTACATGGGAAGGAGGGGATATTCAAGTACATTTTGTGTATCATGAGGAACATTTCGTGTGTATGGGGTGTTACACGAGTAGGTTGGAAGAGGTACATTCCCATGTTAAGTATTAAGGTAACATGTCGTGTAGTGGTTCTACAACCCTAGTAACCCTCTTTTGTAAACCATTAATGATTTATTTATCTTGATTCAGTCTATATCATATAACATTCAGTACTTTATAATATTGAATTGAGGTGTGAACTTGACCTTGTAGAGTCATACCACCAAGAAGTCATCTAGTGGAATTCCAGGTACCAGGCGATGATTGGACACTAGTAATGGTAGATCAAAGACCACCTACAGATGCTCTCATTGTGCCCATATTATCACTAGATGTTATACCAGATGAAGGTGATGATGTAGAGTTCCATGAAGGCTTTATATGGATGATGTAGAATTTACAGGGAGCACCAAACCCTGCCCCGACTGTGGAAGAGTTGATGAAAGTGTTCCAATAGCATCATCCTCCCACTTTTCCAAGAGATGGAAGACCACAAGCTTTTGAGTCATGGTCAGAAGCCATTGTATCTATCCTCTAGCATCCGTAGATGCCTCTTGCGAGGAAGGTGAATCTCACGACCTATATTCGATATGATTCCACAAAGATATAGTGGTATGTTTTCTCACAGGAGGGATGTCATCGAGATATGTCTTGGGAAGAGTTTCAGGTGATCTTCATTGAATACATATACCCCGAGATATTGAGGGCTGAATAAGCCTGAGAGTTTGGGAATTTGGAATAGGGCACTCTCTCAGTGATGTATTACTTTTCTCACTCTATAGATCTTCAGAACATCACACCTGTTTTGGTATGGGAAGAGTTATCACTGTCTAGGTAGTTTGAGGATGGTCTCATGTATGACATCCGATCATAGGTGAATGTTTTTTGGCTGACATTCATTTTTTCTATTTTAAAATTTTCACTGATTACTGAGAGAAATCTGAGGGAGATATGAGCAACGTGTTAGGGAGGTTCAGCATTTAGGGCTCGTATACCCTCAACAGATAACATGAAGCAACGATTGGAGATTACATGTGATTCTTATTCTAGTTGAAGGGATGTTTATTTAGGTGTCCAAGTGGAGTGATACTTGTGTAGGAAGCATAGAAACACATGACCTCAAATTCTTGAGAGACCCAATTGAGTGCTGATCTCTCAGTAAGATGGGTCATCATATGCATTTTTTCTTGTTTTTCTCACCAGATGATTATGAGAGGGGACTTATTATGACTCCATGTTCAGAAGCATGACAACCAGTTCCTTATTAGTTAGGGAACTGGAGTTCATCAATCCATTTAGGGAAAGGATGTTATTATTTTCATGGTAATCAAATGAATGTTTTTCAGCCACTGTAGGGTGGAGCATCTCCTTGTAGATAGGAAAGGTTGCATGGCTGTGGTACAAGTCATATTTTTTTGATGGAGCATACCCATCATGATAAATATCCAAGACCCTCTACGGATAGAGGTACAATTCTATTTTCCTCAGTTATAGATTATTTTTGTTTGATATAGGGGATTACCAATGTTTTATATTTGTTACTGTTATGGGGAGCCTTGGCCTCTTCATCTATACTTATGTTGTTGTTATTACACTAGACACTCGGTAGGGAATTTGGAAAACTAATATAAGTCCGTGTAAGGAGATCCATCTTGAGAATGATGGGTATAACTTCTTATGGTACCTCTGTGTCTTAGAGATGACATGATTCTATCTCACACTCTGAATGGACTTGTTGGTCTCCTTTTATGCATTTGTTGACTACTATCACCGTATGGTGAGTTCCATGTCACCAGAGGGTAGGTCTTTTCAACACAAGGGAGATTGTGTTTTCCATGAGAGAAGAGCAGGACCCAAGAATCACTCATTGTGAGTAATTACTTCCCAAATTTCTAGTTTATATTTGGATGACCAGGGGATTTCACATGTGGAATTTCCTCTAGCGGTGGACCATTTCATAAATTTTTATGTTTAGCTATGGAGATATGTATATTTATCTATTGAGATTGTGCTAAGAGTGTCACTGGTGTCCATTACTCTTTATAGAATATCTACACCAGAGTTATAGGAGCTCAAGACGAAGTTAGAGGAGTTATAGGAGAAGGGTTTCATCCAAACCAATAATTTCTTTTAAGGTTCGCTGGTCCATTTTACAATGAATTTGGATGGTACCCTCAGACTTTGTGTGAATTATCAGAAGCTCAACTTGTTGTTGGTCAATAACTCATAACCCTTAACAAGGATTGATGATCTTTTTTATCATCTTTAAGGAGAACAAGTGTTCCCAAAGACTTACTTGAGATACTATTATCATTAGTTGTGCATTAGACACTCAGATATACCTCTTATAGATATACTAAGAAGTTATAGTCTATAGGAGTATTTGGTTATGTTGTTCGGTCTCAAGAAAGTGCCAATAGTTTTTATGGAACTAATGAACCAAGGGTTCCATCCTTAAATGGATTATTTTTTGGTAGTCTTCGTGGAAAGTATCTGGGTGTACTTTCACACTCGACACGACCATGCCATCCATTTTTGATCATATAGAGTACATTGAAGGAGCACCCGTTATATGTCAAGCTCTACAAATCCCATATTTCGATGGAGCAGATTCACTTATTAGGTCATACCATCTCATAGATAGGAGTATCATTAGACCTAGATACTATGAGAGTAGTTGTTTCATGGGATCCACCAAAGAATGTCTTTGAGGTAAAGAGTTTTCTAGGAATGGATGGTTACTACAGGTGCTTCATTCAATACATTTCACACTTAGTAGCACCTCTAGTGGGCCTGACTAAGAAGGTTGTGAAGTAATTATGGATATATTCCTATGATTTATCCTTTCAAAAGATGAAAGGGAGATTGACTTCAACACCAATATACATTATGGAGGAGCCAGGCTAGAGTTACAAAGATTAATACAATGGATCAAGTAGTAGGAAAGGAGTAGTGCTTATGCAGGGGGTGGACTCATTTCATACAGGTCTCAGATGTTGAGTCCCCATTAGAGGAATTTTCCTATGCACGGTCTCGAGTAAGAGATATTTGTGAATTATTTATGCTATTGGGGACATTATATTTTGGTAGGGAATTTTGTGTTATAGACAAACCAAAAAATCCTCATGCATATCTTTACTCAACAAGATCTTAATTTGAGATAGTAATGGTGGTTTGAGTACCTTCAATCTGTTGACTTTGACCTTGCCTACACTCATGGAAAAGGCAACGTAGTGGATGTTTCATTGATAATGAGAACTCAGATACATGCAATTCAGGAGGCCAAGAGAGAGTGGGTGATTATAGATCTATTCTTTGAGATGAATTTGAAGGTGCATGAAAAATTGGGGAAGGCATTTAATTTATTAATAGGTGTTACCTATAATCTATTTGATTGAGTGTGAATGTGGAAGCTATTTGATTCCAAAAGCCTTGCCCAATGAGATAGCGTGTCAGGAGAGGACACTACTTCTGGATGAACCATTGGCACTTATGAGGTTTTATTTTTTCCATGGGATTGTATGTGTATAAAAGGGCATAGAAAAATTTGTGTTGCAAGATAACCATTCCTCAGTGTGGGAAGTTAATCCTAGTGTCACTATGTTGTATTGAAATCTACATTGTCACTATTGGTAGCCAAGAATAAAGAGGAATGTTTCCAATTTTGTTAAGAGATGTTTTACCTATCAGCAGGTGAAGGAAGAGAATCAACGATCGGTAGGGCTATTATAGCAGATAACCATTCCTGAGTGGAAGTGAAATGATTTCACAATGGATTTTGTGATGGGTTTAATATGATTTCCTCGATGAAATGATGTTGTATGGGTTGTTGTGGATAGACTCACAAAGGATTCACATTTCCTTCCAATCATGTAAACCTTCATTGTTGATGAAAATGGAAAGTTGTACATTGGGTAGATATTACATTTTAATGGGTTTTCACACTATATCGTACGAAATAGCGATCTTGGTTTACTTCTCATATATAGAAAGGACTATAGAGGGTCTGGGGTATACATGTACTTCTGAGTATATCTTACGATCCCTGGACAGATGGCCAATATGAGTTCCCAATTTAGGGATTGGAGGATATTCTTCAAGAATTCTTCCTAGATTTCAGGGGCACTTGTGAGAAACACAAACCACTGGTTGATTTTTCCTACAATAATAGTTTTCAGGAAACAATTCAGATGTCACCGTATGAGTATTTTTACTGTAGGATATTCTGATCGCCCCTATGTTGGATGGAGGAATGATAGGTAGTTATGCTGGGACCTTATCTTATCTAGGAGACCACTGAGTAGGTGGGGTAGATTCAGAAATGGATAACTACTGCACAATCTCACCAGAAATATTATGATGATTGATGGAGATGACGTCAAGAGTCTAGGTCAGATATCAGGTTTTCTAACGTGTCACACCAAGGTTGGGACATAAGATGATTTAGCGACATGGGAAGCTTTCAACAAGATACATTGAACCATTTTTGGGTTTGGAGAGAGTTGGACTGGTTTCCTGTCAGTAGTAGTTACCTCAGAGGCATCAGGCTATGTGTGAAGTCTTTCACATTTCTCTGCTATGACATTAATTTTCAGACCAATCTCACATTTTTCAGCCCAAGGAGGTTGACTTGGATGCAGATGCATCATTCAAGGAGCCCCATATTCATGTTATGGATAAAATCGCAATGGATCGTCCTGGATAGTCTATTCCTATGCTACAGGAGCTATGGCAGCATGGACGAGTACAAGATGGGACTTTAGAGAGAGTGAACGATGTATGATCACCGTGGTTGGAATTGTTCATAAATTCTTCTTCACCACCCTTAGAAGGAAAAATTAAGGATGAATTGATTTAATGAGAGATGTTTGTATGATTACATATCATCATTTCATGTATGGATCTTGATTTCGAGTTGTTTTTTAGGAAAACGAAGAAATGGGGTTTTTATATGTACATGTCGTGTACTTATGAGTACACACCGTGTTCTAGGTTTCCACGTAAAACTATGTTTTAGTCATGTAATGGTTGAGTACATGGCTATGTGATGTCTTGGTAGACATGATTATGTTGGGATCCAGTTGAGGCGAATACACAATGTGTATTATTAATGAAAATGTAGTGTACTTTTCATTTTATTTGATATATTAGAGTGGGGTCGCATCTTAAGTATGTAAGTGTCTTAACCTCCCTAGAGTTCATAAAGGACCACGATAGAATGATTGATGAACTTATAACCCTTCACAATTATTCATTCAAGCTCCGATTGAGATATCATCGGGTGGGTTGGAATCCCACCGGTGAGTTATACAGACCCATAGATCCTTTCTTCTAGATTCTTCTTCTCTCATGAGTTATTTATGGATTGTCGTTTTCATCAATTTGTAGATCTCTGCGATCTAGGATGACCCAAGGTCCAATAATCAAGTATATTTTTCATACAATATTGAGGTAGGTGGTTTGTGCCTGTCATAGTTCGTCTTTGGATAATACTTTTAAATAGGGTGGGATGCCCACATTTAGGGTATTGTTTGTTTTGGAATTAAACCCTATATTTACTTGATATGGTTTGGTTGATTGATTAATGGTAGTTTCATTTGTGCAAGGTTAAATACATTATTTATGGGACACCCCATGGGTGTACTGCCCTTTTTTGACAGTTTATAGTCATTTGGTCTGGGTTTCCTATAAGGCATACCTTGTTTTCCAAGCCTTGAATTGATTATTATGAAGATTTATTGATTATGTGAAGTGCATGTGATATGCATTGTGAATTTTATCCATGTGGTTGTTATAGATTACATTAGAATATTGGATATGTTATGTGCGCTATGTTTCAGATGGACTGTGAGAGCCTTGGACCAGGAAAACGTGGGGGTTTCCATTTTTATTCAAATGGGTCCATGAGAGCCTGGGTGTAGATAATTGAACTGGGGGTGTTGACCAAGAGAGCTACCTATGTGTTCATTTATAATTTCATTAATCTATGTATATCCAAGTGTATTAACCATGAGAGCTTCCTGGGAGGTGGTTTATAATTACTTGATTTTATTGAGACCCCGGGGTATTGTCAGTGGGAGCTACCATGGAGGTCATTATAAATTATTGATGCTATATATACCTAGTGGTATTGACCGTGAGAGCAATCCAAGAAGATGTTATAAAATATATATTCCATGTGGACCAAGGCGTATTGAACATGATAGTTTCCCAGGTGGTCATTTTAAATGATTTGGAAAATGTTAATCTCGAGGGGTTATACTGTGAGAGATTTCTCATAGGTTTATTCATAAATGATTGAATGATTCTGATGAGTCTCCAAGCCAAAAAAGAAACTTGGACTTGTTCTTACATGATTGTTAAGATGGTCTTCTGAGACATCTATTTTGATGTTGTTATAGAGGGGGATATAGATCTTATTCTAGATCTTGAGATTACATGATTCAAAGTATTAATAAAAAATATAAATGAATGTAATTGAAAACGGTATGATTTTTTAATTTTGTTTACATCGTTGTTTTTTCCTTAATTTTTCATATTGCCTACTATATAAATATTCACTAACAGTTATGCACCGATCATATGGTTGTTGCCTAATGGGATTCCCCTCACACCCTCTTTGGGTCATGTTTAGTATCCAAACATATTATTTGGTTGATGGTGTAGATAAGGTAAGACACCATTCTTTATTAGGTACTTGATTGTTGTTGGAGCTAGAGAGCTTTGTACCGAGATGAATATTACAATACTACTAGTGTTTAATTGTTTCTTTTGATCTTTGGTTTCTGTATTTATTTCCATTATTGTGGAAAGTTGTGGGGTTTTCTTATATACATGTTCCATTCACCATATATATATATATATATATTATGGATTATATTGGATTTAAATTCAACCTATGCTATTTACTTTTTCAGCATTACTACTTCAAAAACAATTTCATATAAGTTTTCTACTGTGTATACTCAGAAAATGATGGAATAGTTTCCCTTTTATCATACCATGGCCCTTAGTTCTAGTCGGATGCCTCTGTCATTTGGGGTAATTCAATTTTGTTCATGTGACCAACTGGGTTCGGGGCACTTTCGGGTGGTATCCAGATCTTGGACGTTACAAAATTGAAATTCCAAAATTTCAGGAAATATATTTTAAAATTAAGTATAAAATAAAAGAAAAATCATTTTTAATGATAGCCGTGAGAAATAATAAATCATATTTATTATTTATCTTTAAAGTGTATTTGTTTTTGTTTTTTATCATCATACAGTTTAAAATTGATTTGTTAATAATTTTATTATCACACATTTATGTTTATTTATTTTAGGTGTATTATGTAATAAAATATATAACAAATGTCATCAATTTCAAAATGTATATAATTTCATGTCATTGGAATGTTGAAATGACCATCAATGATATTATAAGATAGTATGAGGCCTTTTCAATTTACTCCTACATATATTTTAAGTATGAAGAACAAACTGATAACTTTATAATTACACCATAATGTAGTTTGAGAATATAAATATTTGGTTACTCACCAAGAATTGTGTTTGTGTGTGGTGAAAGAAATAGAGAGACACTAATTCTAGTTGCGTTCATATAAAGATTTAACATGATTTTAAAGTGAAGGACAATGGTAAACACTATGTCAAAATTTGAAAGGTACTTGTGGTATGGAACTTATATATCATTCAACGTGTTTATTTTTATCATTAATATTGTAATCAATGATCATGGAAATAAATTTTTTTCATTACATTTTCATTTAATAATAAATTGGAACACAGGATGTGGGATCACAACCACTAAAAAACAAATATACACCACCCAATAATAATGGTGTCTGAACCATATAAAAAAAATTTCTCCAACTATTATATTTCTATATCAATTTATTATCAACACGTCAATAACATCAAGATATATTCTCACTAATCAGTTATGGTAGTTGGATAGCTTTTAAGATGGAGTTTCTATTTTTAACTACAAGGGATTAACTCCCCCCCCATGATAGAACACTCTCCCATGGGGCTGTTAACATATTAATGTATATTTTTCATAATTATGATATATAACATATATAATGTTATAATTTTAATAAGTGTTTAACCAGGAATGGTTACCATTGGATTATGAAAATACATTTTTAGTTGAATCCATGTCTGAATATATTAAATTATACTTATTAGATATATAGTTTAAAATATATCACATATGGGAACGCATGGGTGTGACTTAGGGAAATCCTTATAATTATTTTCCTACTCACAATTACTATCATGACTCAGTGTCTGTGTATCTTATTTTTCATGATATTGTAAAGGGTAAATCATCCATTTTTATCATCAATAAAATATAAGATTCTTTTCTTTAGGGGTTGAATCTATGTTTGATGGTATTATTTTTATATATATTTAATTATTTTTATAGATAAGTATTGAGTGATTACTAAGGTTTCAGTATGTCACGTATAGGTTAATAGTTATTTTGATTACCTTTTCACTACACTTTGAGTTATTTGTTTTATTTAAAAATTCCTTATAATAGGTTTCATATTTAAAAAATATTCATTTCCATTATATATAATCCCATAATTTAATTGAGCATAAATAAGTCCTCAACAATCAGAAGTTATCTATTGAAATTTATAGTTATCCTATACTGATTAGGTTCCACTCATAAATACATCGATCATTTTATAATTTAAATTTAATGATCACTCTTTGGGTGCTTATTGTTATCTTCCATTTTTTTAATTGTGCTCGGTGAAATTGAAATATTTCATTGATGTAAATATATCAATGAATTTATGATGGAGAGATTTCATGAAATATTACATTAAATTATGTAATATTAGTAAGGAAGTTGATTTAACTTGTATGATTATATAAAAAACAAATTAAAGTTCCTTATTATTATTATCAATGATGAATTCAAGTTGTGATCTTGAGTTCGGAAATTTGAAATATATTCATAACATGATATATTCACTACTTGAAAAAGGAAATTGGTTTGAATATTTTATGGACTTATTATGATAGTTGTTAAGATCATAGTTTCCCAAACATATGATTTATGATTGGAGAAACATGTTTTCTAATCAAAATTATAAGGTTTCCCCAAGGAGTTTTTTTAAGATGTTTCCAAATAAAATTTTATCAGATGTAGAAATAATAACCAAATAGAAGTAGAATTGTGACATAATCAAAATGAGGTACATTCCAATATACTGAGTTGATCAGGTGGAGTTAATCGATCTGCTGTGATCAGATGATGGATGGAACCAAAAGATAGTATAAATGAATTATACTTTCCATTAGAAAAATATATCTATATAAAAATATCATATATTTATTGTTGATGTTTTCATTATTGATTAATCATTATCATTCATGAATACTATGATTCAATGATGGAATTTGGAATAATGAACGTCTTGATGAAATAAATTATAATCCAGAAAAGTTTTATTTTTCTAATATATTGAACACCATTATTTTAAAAAAATTCTTGATTTAATGTTGAAAATAAAGAATGAGTTTGTTGTGGTGTGGCATAATGTTCATGCTACAATGTTTTCTGATGTACATTTGTCATATTTTACGAAATAAGGAACTGGAAATAGAAACATAAACTTGTAATTGTAAACAACATATCCCAAAAATCCCAAATTCAGTGGTCACTTTCTAACATTAGCATAATAAAAAAATAATTTCATCCAAAAGGACTGAATAGTTTAATATTCCTGGTAAACGAGACACTGACATTAAATTAAAAATTCAATTGAAATCATATTTATTTGGGAAATCTATATTTCTCCATAGAATATCCCAATTATTTAATCATAAAACATATCCTCATATAATTTAGAAAATAGAACATAAAAAATAGAAGATCTCAAATACCCAGTTAGTGTATGCATACAATGAAATCTGTCAATAATAAACAATCATCAAATGGCATGAACAAATAATGATCAAATAAATGAATTTATATAATCACATGAGACTAAAACATAACGATGCATATTTAAACAAATTTCATAATCCCATGTAACATTAATAAAAAATTTAATAAGGTGGGAATACATAAATTTGGACAACATAACCATACAGTCAAGGTTAATTGACAATACATCTTACATTAATAGGAATGCTCTCTCCAAAAAATGTGGCTAGTTTGTCTTATAAGTCCTATCGATGCATTGATTGTATATACCAACATCCCCACATCAAATACTAAGTCTAATATAATTCTAATAAAAAATGGTTGAAAAATAATCAACATAACCATTCTTATTGAAAAATTGACAGATATAAATTTAACAATTACCCAAATCGATAACTATAATCATAAACCATTCATAGTTATATGGACAACATTACTAAATTTGTTCATCCTCTAAAAAATAGACCACAACATATATAATTAATGAATAAGAATAATATAAATATAATATAATCCTAATTCCTAAAAATTACAACAATGGTTTGATGTTTTTATGAATTTAAATGCATTACAAATTCCATTAAAATACTTTGTTGAGGAAAACTTTTGTTTCCCTTGGAAAATATTTTTAAAAAAATAATAGTTATGAAATTAATTTGAAAAATAATTATTTTAAAATAAGCATTGAATCTTATAAATTAATATTTATATTATTGAGTGTTCTAAGAAGTGTAAAATTCAATGCATGTCATACATGATAAAACAATGATACCTTTCTCAATTTCAATAACATACAAATAGTCTTGTTTCTAAAATTACATAAATATTCATTTTAAAAAAATTAACAAGGTAAAATATGGGTAACAATTTCTATAATAAGTATGTATTAAAATATACCAATAATTATTTTAATTTTTTTAGAAAACAATGTTTTGGAAGAAAATGGATTTTTGTCCAATGAGTGAAATAGTCATGGAGTCTCTTAAAAATATTTTCACAATCATTTTATGTACCAAAGAGAGAAAAATGGTAATATTAATGAAAAATTTCATAAGTAAAAATATGAGATTAAAATTACAAAGTATATTGATTAATATATCAGATAATTTCAACATTATAAATTTAATCATAAATAATACTGACAAACAATGAGATTGGAAAATTAATTACAATAGTTAGCTAGGAGGTAGTCCACCATACAAATGATCAAAAATTTAGTTTCCCATTTTCTGTAATTGAAGATAAATGTTGGTTATTCCATTAACATAATAAAATTTATTTTTATATTATACATTGGATATGTTATATTATCATAGTTTATGATGATTTTATGAAGCTGGAAGAAGAAATCAAACTGATATGAAATATTTATAATTTGACCTCCTCTTCCATGGGTCTCTTTAGAATTATACATAATGACATCATTGGAGAGATTACTAATAAAAATTAGGAATATAGGATGTTTTTAGTACATTAAGGAAGATATTTCATCAGCGAATGGATTAACCAAATGGTTTGTAAATTGAAGAGGGAGGAGTGTTTGGTATTTTATAAGTGGTGCAGAGGCCAAAAATTTATTTTTTCAAAGATACAAGTGATATCCACATTTTTCTCATTCTACGAATCATTAAAAATTTTCATTCTAGAACATTATTTTTGATAATATATAAATATTGATTTCCAATTGGTTTTGGAAATGTTTTTTGTAATTTTTAACCCTTATGTTCATAGTTTAACACCCCTAGTAATCCCATTTTTACCATAACCAAAGGAATTAATTTTTACAGTCCTTACTTTTCTTTATAATAAAAAAACATTTTAAAATAATAAAATAATATTTATTATGATTAATAATTGTATGTAATATATTTTGGAAATCAAAATTCACATAAGTGGCATAATCAAATTTAAAATTAAACATGAGATGACGTGAAAAACTTATTTTCTAAAAAAGGTTTTCTTAAGTATGTGATGATTTTATATTTAAATTTTTAAAAAATGGATAATAATGATCTAAATTAGATAAAATTTAACATAATTTATCATATTTTACATTTTATAAAATTTAAAATATTATTTAATTGTGTAAATAATTTAATAGAGACGTTTATTTACAATAAAAATCATTATTTTTCAATATTCATAAAAAATTGGTCTTTTTTAAAATTTTAAAAAATAAATCAATGCTAATTAGGACAATTAGATTTAAAAAAATAATTTTTTTCAAAACCATTTTATAAAATTGGTACAAATTAATTTTAAATTACGTATTTAATGTATGATAAAACCACCTTTTAGAAAAACACAGTTTAAAAAAAAATTTATTTTTCATTCCAATGGTTCTTATTTAATTTATAATAAATATAAATGAATGGAATTTATCTTTTACATGAATAAAAAATATAATTTTAAATATTTATTTTTTATATTCATAAACACCAACATAACAGCTTAGTTTTAATGTTGATATTTTAATAATAATTTTTTGATAGAGTATAACATCTCATTTAATCCTAGTGTTAGGTACATAATAAGTTGTCCGAGAGATTGAATTTATTTAATTATAAATATATTCTAAAATCACAGTGTGTAACATTGTCTTATAATATTGGTATTGTTTTCCATATATTCTTTTAAATATTATGTTTCAATTTTAAAATCATAGGGTGTTACATACTACACCCTTATATATATTATTTTCTTTTAATTTAATTTTGGTCATGGAAACAGAGGGTTTGAAATTTGAAAATTCCTTTATTATAATTCCAAATCATTTAATGTTTTAATAAAACATCCTCTTTATAAGATATAAAGTTATTTATAATGTTCATCATGAATGACACATAACTATGATTCCATGAAGGTCAAAATTGGTGGCAAGTGAAGTCATAGACATCGAAGAAATGAATAAACATTTGAAAGAGTGATAATGATCATTGATTAAAATAATGTGAATTATCAATGAAAATTTGAGTACCTTAATACCATAAATATTTGGTTATGTAAAATACCTTTTGATTAATCAAATATAAATTTAATAATAAAAAATTTATTTCAAGATCCATTAACAAAAGATTTGAAATTATTTTACAATTTATGAATATAAATAAATATATGTAATTTATATCACTCTATTTTATATGAACACATTTATCCATTGGTTGTACTTTCATAAATTTACACTTCATATCAAACTCTATGAAATTAATATCTAAAAAAAATTTCTTAAAACTGAAATAATGAAATTCTCTTTTAATATATCATAATATCTATAACATAATGTGAATTAATTCCTCTTATATTCACAAAAAAATATAGTTAACACATGTTACACAATATAATAAATTAATATTTAAACCTAAATAGTGACTCCCGAAGCTCAAATTAATCTATTTCATAAATTTTCATCCTTAAGGATCATCCAAAATATGCCATTCTAAATTCAATGTCCAAATATTTAGAGGGTCATTGAATCAAAATTTTATTCCCCAATAACTATGAGGTGTCCCTTAATGTCACATTCCAAATATGTGATTACCATTATCTCTATAAAACATTAACTAAAAAATTAATTATTACCAAAATAAAATATAATATTTCTCAATATATTCCATAAATCCAAATATTTAGTTACATTTGTAAAGATAACATAAACCATGAAATCTCTAACCAATTTCATAGTAACCAATAATTTTCGTTAAACATATATTTATCATTATTATCTCTATAGAGGTCACATGTTAAGCATTAGTGTTTCTAAATAATTTTTTTCCCAAAAGATCAGCATTCCCCTGAATAAAATGTGGTGGTCCTTAGTGCTACTTAACATACTCTTTGAAATCCATAAAAAATACTACTAATATAAAATGCTCATCCATTTCATGATTAAAATAACTATAATATCATTAATAAATTTCTCTTTTATAATTTTTATTGATTTAAAACAATATAAATTTTACCATTCCACTTCCTATGCAGTAATACTATTAAATTTACCTTGATCCCATATATTATTTTGTGGTATTTTTTCGTGGAACTAGGGGAATTCGATTGTATAATTAACCATCTCTATACAATTAAAGCAATATTTTTTGTTAGTTTTATTCATTACCTTATAATCACGATCATGGTAGCCTTCTTATCCACACTTGTAGAAAATAGCGTTCCCTTAAATAATGAACCAAGGCGATTCCATCCACAATTATCACATGTTAGAAAATCCATATTTACCATCATCCCCATATCTATATTTTTCACATATGTCATTCTCCTCTCTTTTTCACTTAAAATCCATATAAAGTAGGCAATTATTTATCTATCATGAAACCTCACGATACTATGTATTTTTATGAAGAGAACTTTTGGGGTATATCTTCATGTAAAAAAATTGGTTTATCTTATCAAATAAATGGTTAAGATTTATTATTGGATTGTGTATATAGTTTTTTGCATGAGTTGATACACATGTATCATTTTTCTTCATAATTTAAAACGATCAAACTTCATTATGTCTTGGACAATGGAATTTTCTCTCTATAATCACTCATATATCACATGGAAAATAATATTCCATGAATATTACATTAAAATTCATCCATTTTATTTTTTTAGGTCGTATTTCCCTTTAGTTTTTTGAATCAAAAACCACCACTAATCCATATCAACTAATAGATGATAAATTCCAATTACAAACTTCTCCCTTACATATTTTACCAAATAAATATATATTTTTTATATGAATCATATCCATTTCTCTACTAATAATTTATTTATAGTCCCATTAAATGACGGAGATTTTTGATATGGAAAGTCGTATAAAACTGTCACAATGTCGGGTAGATTATTAGGATTCTCTATAAAATAGTATATTACTCATAACCTGAGTTATCTACCCCTACATGGTTATAAATTTATTTTTTCTAGCTATAACTCTATGAACAACATATTGTCATTCCCACAGAGGAAATCCCTACATGGGGTACATGAATTGATACAGTTTCTAATCCTTCAACTAGGTACCATTAATAAATAATCAAATTCAATATATTAGATCAAAATATTATGAAATAAAATTTATACTCCCTATACTAGTGAAACAAATAACATAAATTGAAAAAGATATGCATGTACAATCTTAGAGTCCAAAACATTTTTCTTTTGGAATGTTTTTAAATCATAAAAATATTTTCATACCCATCATATCGGTTTGTAATGATAATGTGAATTAACATAAACATATCCCATAGTATTTCAGACCAAGTGTGTAATAAGTCTTATATTCTTGAACCAAGTAATTCTCAAGTGAAGCTCAATTATACATATTAATGATTATTACTCTTATGTACATTTTTTCTCATACGAAATACATATGTAGTATCAATACATGGATGCATTTCCAAAAAAACCTCCAAATTTATTCCTAACCTAGATTAGTATTTTCACATAAAATCAAAATAATTTTTTATTTTATATTTACGTTCCATATTCTATTTTGTCTTAAGTACAGTTCCTAAGGATTTTACTAAATTTCCATTCATTCAAACCCTAAATACCTTGACCCTAATAGCCTAAAGTCAGTGGATGATTTATTTAATTTGATATAGATATATGGAATTGCATCTCAAAGGACAAAATAGTTTAGTAGTATTGGATAAACATAAATATACATGAAATTACAATTATAGATTAAAACAAAAAATACATGGTGTGTTTTAATTTAGTACACTATATTTCCCGATTTCATATCCCTCCATATCTATCATAAAATTAATCCTAGAATCCTGAAAAATATAAAATATAATAAATGGGTGAGATTAAATACATAGTAAGGGTATGCATTCAAAAAATATTATCATGAATAAATAAGAATCATAAATAATGAAATGTAAATAACAAAAACATATTCCATTTAAATGATAACATGACCATAATATGGGATAAAAAAATGATCATCAAATAATGTCATGTAAATAATCACATGAGACTGAAACCTAACCATGGATATTATAACTAATAAAATAATCACATTGAATACAAATATATAATTTCATCATGTGTAAATTCATAATTCTATACATCATAACCATACAATAAATTCATTGTTCCAATATATCTTGTATAAATTTTATTGTCCTTTTCCAAAAACCCTAGCTAGTTTTTCTCTTGAGACCTATAGATGCATTAAGGGCCTTTAGTGGGCCCGTAAAATCACTTACTATATCTAACTATCTCTAAATATGAAAGTCCTAATGAAAATTAACCATAATTCTCATCATTGAGAAAATAATATAATAAATATTAATAATTACCCCAATCCATAAATATAATCACAAACCATTCAGAGTAATTTGGAGAATTGTAAAAAAATTATACATCAGCAATAAAACCAATAGTAAAATATCAAATTAATGAATAAGGATTATATAAATACATAATATCCCCAATGGATCATAAGTACAATAAATTTCTGATGTCAATGATGAATATAAATACTATAAAATGCTATTAAAAACATTCTTGATGAGAATATAATTTGCAATTTGACAATATTTTTAAAACAAATTTAAAAATATATGTAGATATTTATTTTCCTAAAAAATATCCTTTTAAATTTACACATTAATATATAAATAATTCAATGGAAATGAAGGTCAGAAATTCCATACATGTTGTACACATAAAAAAAGATCCCATTCTAATTTTCTGTAAAATAAAAATATCGGTAATCAATATGAAGATTCATTTAAATAAATTTCTTCATTATTCAAAAATGGATATAAATTTATTTAAAAAATTTATTTATAGAATGTTAAAAACGTTTTTAAAACATTTCATGGATACCAGTTTTTTGATGAAATTGAATTTTCGACCGAACAGAGAAATAGAGATCTATTTTCTAAAAAATATCATGTTATGTATTAAGGATTTTTTGATGTTGTTGTTGATGATGAAATGAATTATTAATTAATTCACAATAATTATGAGACATCATATATACTATATCATATAGAAACATTTTAATTATTGAGAAGTGGTTTTCTATACAAGCTATCATTTAAAAGAAATATATGATGATCATCGAGTTAATATGTTTTCAAAGTATGTAATCAGATAAAATAATTTTTGTTCCATTAAAGGATGAATGTTTCCAAATGACCAGAATAATATTTCCCAACATAGTTAGTGGAAATGTATGAAGACAATTGAGAAAAAGTTTTCTACTTTTCCTGTAACACCCCAAGTAAATAAAGAATATGCCATTTTCATATTTGTCCATATTTGTGAATAAAATATTAATATTACTTTAAAGGGAACGCTATGCTCGATGGCGTACCCAATACGCATCAACGAGTTTCTTTAAACTCTTATGTTACACTCTAATAATAAAATAATATTATTTAAATGGTAGTTAACTCCTAGCCATTGTAATGGCAGGAATTAACAGAACTAACTTCAAAATGATTATATATATTGGTAAAATATTTTTACTTTTATCTAATAAATGATAGAGGCATAAAATGCAAATGAATCGAATTTTGAGCATAAATATTCTAATATTCGTTAAAAGATCGATTAACCACCTTTTGATGGAGAACCTTTTTTAAACATACTTTTGAAAATTTTATATGTTTTATTTTGCAAGATAAAATCCTTCTTTATAATCTGGACATCAAAATTTACTTTGTGTAATTTTTTGTTATTTTTCCGATAAAGATCATTTCTAGTGAAAATGTTGCATTTTAATTGAAAAAATCCTTTTAATCTAATTTATTTATATGGATAGATTATACTTTTTATTTATATTTAATTTTATTTATAATATATTTTTACGATTTAATCCAATGGTGGTCATTGGAATTAATTTTACTTTGAAATTGGACTTAAACTAGTGTCAATCTTTTAATAGATATTGTTTCTTAAAAACACACTATTTTTTTGACAGTGGGAATTAATTAATGCATCTTATATGTTTTGAATTTTGTAAAATAGACATCAATTTTTAATTAGGAATATCAAATATAGCTTAGGGTGAATTTTTTGTATTTTTCTGAAAAACTTCAATTTTTGATGAATAGTGAAATCACTAAGTAGTAGTTTAAAAACTAATTTTTCGTTAAATTAAACTCTACCACATCTGTGATTTGAATTTAAAAAATCTTAAAATCATGGTTGTCATTAGGATTTAAAATGTTGTTCAATGGGATTAAAATAATTTTTTTGTGAATAGTAACTTTTATGTTTTTAATCGCGATTAGAGGTAATTAGTGTAATTTAAGGTAAAAATGATTTTTTAATAATATGAAATGACCATGACACATGTCCTACCCTTATTGGATGAGTCATGGCCGAAAAATAAAATCCATTGGTCAACTTGGGAACCCCATGGATCCACTTTTGTAGGAAAATGACATTAATACCTTTTTCATTAAAGTTAAAATTAAAAAGTCACAAACATGTGATTTTTACTAAAAATTTTTTTACATGGGGTTATAAAAGTCATATTTTTTAATATAAATATTAATTATACATATAAAAATATCTCCTACATTATGATATTTGTTTTATAATTTTTAGAAACTAAATAAATTAAATTATTTATGACACCATGATGATACAGTGATTACCTCATTATTTAATGATTTAAATAAAACGAAAAACTAATGTAAAATATAAGACCTAAAATTGTAAATAACCTATTTTATGGGTGGATTTATAACTCTTATAACCTTATCCTCGATATATATAATTTTGGGACCTTTAAAATACGAAAATCAATTTATAATAAAGTAATATTTTATAACTTTCCAAGAGTGCCCCCCATCCCCTCTTATAAAAGTCTCCCACCTCTACCAACTTACACTCACCTCTCAAGCCTTTGGCTCAGCCAACCCCTGCCCATTTCATCTCTCCAAATCCCTCTATTCATCATTGAAGCCAAAACTTTGGCACAATTCTCTTCAAGAATCCCTTTTGGTTCAAACCAATAGGAGTTACCCGATTTAATGTTAATGTCTTCCCTTTTGTTTTTTTTGTTTTATTTTGCTTCTCCAAAACCATAAAAACTTTTTATTCCTTTGTTTTGTAACAAAACCAGTGTTTTAAATATACTAGGATGTTGGTATGTAATGGATTCTAGCTACACTTACACACACCTCCATCTAATGGTTAAAGAACACACTATTTCTGTGGATGGCGAATTACTGCCTCACGAAACGATGATTGTTCGATCTTCTCCTAACACATCTCATGGTGACCATTATGATGGAAATATATTTATTTATGATATATATTATACTTATTTCCTCTCTATGCTTCTGTATTTTATATTTAATACATACCTTTTTGCTTTTCATGTTGTGAAAATGCAATAATTTCATTTGAGGAAGTGTGGACTACCACCCCCTCAAGTGATGTGACTCGTTCATGCAATACATGGAATGTATGAAGAATGAAATTTATGAACATCTGTGATATATATAACATATAAATTCTACTGGAATTATAATATATATATATATATATATATATCTAATCTAGTTTTAATTCCATTAATGTGCCAATGAAATCAAAGTAGCGTTCATGCGTACATACGGATTACCGTCTCCATGAAAGGTACATTTCATTTCTTATCTTCAATTGTAATGTAATATTACAAGTACATATATATAATGGATATATATGTCATATTTTACATCTAAATAATGGATATCATTCTTGAATTTTAATATATATAACTCCCTTTTATCTTTAATTCCATTAATATGAAAAAAATGAAAGTAGCGTTCATGCGTACGTAGGGCCTACCGTCTCCATGAACGGTGCTTTTAATTTTTTATCTCCAAATTTTATGGAATAGAATAAAATTAATATATATTGTATATATATGATATTTAAAACAATAATACTATTCCGGAGATGATGTACCTATAACTACATGGAAAATTCTTTTCCAACAAGTTCAATTTTTACTCATGTACCGAACATCGACAAAAACGTCTGCTATGAACTCACTTTGTTAACCAATTATTATAACATTATAATATGCTATATAAAATGAATAATAATCTTTAAAGGATGTCCTTAAGAAATTATATATTGACCATATTTTATTATCCATGAGATTAAAGAACGATCAAGTCATGTCGGACACGAGGTAAGGGATCCTACCCCTCTTTCTTTTTAAGTACACTCTCTTTTATGTAATTTATTTTAATCTCATCCTTATTATGTTTTGGGATGTTATTTTATATTACTGATACTTTAATTTTAATTTTTATATTATGAGATACCCTATTTGATCTCATAAATCAATTTTTTGAAGTTTTAAGTGGCGTCGTTAGGCTGCCGAGTTTTCGTAAGGGATTTTTCATCTCACTTTTATTCCTGTAAGATTTATGCTACATTTTCCACCATTTAATTTGAGTGGTGTATGTACATCCAATTATTATACTCTTTTTGAAATACAATTTCATTTATTATTATTTACATCTTCATTGTATGACCCTTCTTCCATGGGGTTTACGTTTCGAAAGTTACCCAAATAGGTAAGGGGACCTTTCACCCTCCTCTTTTTAAAAGACTCCATTTGTTATGTTTTTTAATTTACATATTATTCAGTAGTGATATGTTCTTATATATCCTTATGGATTTAAAATTTATTTCCATGTGAGGAGATACCTGTTTTGTATCATCAACTCAATTTCTGAATTTTAAAGTGATGCTTTTAGGCTGTCAAAATTTTACAAGGGATCTTCTTAACCCAATTTCGATTTCTATGGGTTCAACTTGTAGTTATTGAATATTTCATCCTATGAATATGTGTGAATGACCTCTGATTGCATTACAGTTAATATCCACTTATATTGGGTGTATTTATATTTGTCACACATAATTATGAGATTGATTTATCCTTAATATAAGGATACCTTCTTTATAAGGTATTTTATCTCATTTCACATTTCTATTGAGACTTAATTTTTGTTATGCACCAATTAACTCTTATGTGGTGTATATACTGTCCTTTGACTTATTATATCACGAATCCTTTTATTCTCATGATATTATAAAGTTATGAATAAATTTTATTCCTTAATTATTTGATTTCAAGTGTCTCTCATTTTGTTAAAAAAACCCTTTAACTAAAATATCATTTTAAATGTTTTAATGATTTATTCTTATAAATATTTCTCATTAATATCCATTTTTCCAAAATGGTTTTAAGAATTTATTTATATGGATATTAATGGTTTAAAATGTTAAAATCTTCAATGTGTTATGGGACACTTTGATTCGAAAATCTCTTTATTAAATGTTTTAAATGGTTTTGAAAATGGTTTTTAGAATGGATTAATTATTTCAATATCTTTAAATGTTATATTGTTATTGCAATGTCGTAATGTTATCTTTCCTTTATGCTTAAGTCATGTGATGTTATTATGTTATGGTTCTTGGGCATTGTTTATGAAGACGGGTGGTTCCGTGATAAACTATGGGCGGGTGAGCCCGTGATAGCTCTCTAATGCATTGGGTAACATGAAGGGGTTAAACGTTAAGGTTTCTATGAAGAGATTTAGGGAATATACTATGATGGGAATTCCAAACTTAACCATGAGGGTTACTCCCTACGTAAGAATGTTATGAATGCCTCAAGTTACCATTATGTGTTATGATTTCTATGAGTTATTCGTAAATATTATGATTTCATGAGGTATGTTAAATTGCTTATGTTTTATGAGTAAAGTATGATTTCATTGATTCTTAAGTACACATGGAATAATGTTTTCATTCTGTATTTTTGTAACCCTTACTGAGCTTTTTATGCTCATCCCATGTTTTTTTTGAAATGGTTTTCAAAGGACATAATGTTGAATAGGGTCAAGTATGGGATCAAGGAAATGTTAGGCTGTCTAAAACAAGGAACTAGACATGACTCTTTTGTTCAAGAGTTTTTATTTTTGGGAAAAAAATGGAAGCTTGGTAGATGTGTCTACTTTGTAATCATTGAATGTAATAGTTATGTCCTAAATCATTAAAACTCTGAACCTGAAAAGATCCTCAATGTGAATTATTAATTTAATTCAATAATAAGTAATGTTTAAGGATGGGTCCTTATAGTTGGTATCAATGGTTTGTTTAGATAACTTTATAGGTTAGGGTATTCTTTAAGCATAACTGATAAGTTGTGTATAACCACAATGGTTATTATATTAGATAGAGTCATTGTTATTTTTGAATTTTTGAATGAGTTTGAGATAACATGGATAAGTATATCTTAGTGTTTATCTTCTTTTTTAGAACATGATGATATTGTTGATATACTCACACTATCATTTTTGGTTTTAGTTAATGGATGGATCTAGCAAGAAACAATGTGATAATGGGTTTGAAGGAAATTGTGGTGGTTCTTTGATTAAGAGACTGGATGTAATGGGGGATTCAATGAGAAATCATATGGTTATTATAAACCAACTATCATGAGTCATGATCAAACACTTGAACCTTGGTGAGTTCTCTAATAAATCTTGTATGAGAGAACCAACTCGATGTGGAAGTTCATGTGATAATTATAAAGGTAACCATTATGGTTTATATGATCTTTACTTTTGAGGTAATTATGTGTTATTATATTTTATGATGGAAAATGAAAGGCATGAGATAAACATGAGGTTAAAATATGTTATGATTATTTTTGAAGATTTTATCTCGTTTTGGGGAATGTTTTAAGAATTATATAGTTTTGGTAAAAGGACATCACACAGACTGTGTGACAACCCGTCGCGTCGGACAAAGCTGCAGGAATCGAACCCACAACCAAAGTGCTACTGGTATTTATCGCCAACCACTAGACTACGTGAAGTCCCTAGTTAGTTTGAATATTTCTTTATAGTTATATGATTTTAGGAATCAAGAGTATTTTGATTTTGGGTTATCTATGGAAATTATTAACCTATCATGGAGGATATGTGATTAAGTTAATTACTTTTCAATATGAGACTTTCAGAGCAACTTATGTTATTTTGGGATAAATGTTAATTTTATATTGGATGACTATGTGATTAAATCCATCCTAGATTTGGGTTTCGATCTATGTTTGGTTTACATTGATGGATTTTATGGAAAAAATGTTTATCGAATGGTCTTCGTTGAACTTTAGGTTTTCTTGGACAAATTTTGGAGATTAAGAATAGATTTTATTTTTTTTATAAAGGATTATTCATTTGTGGATCTTTTTCTAACAATTTGGGTTTCTGTTTTTGTCTAAAGACATGGGAAGTATATAATTCTCTTTTTTGGATTAGGTGATTCTATATAAGTTGATTATTTCTCTCTTAATGTGAACAAGTCATCATAAATACTCAACATTTGGAGAAAAAATGAGTTCGTGTAAGAAATATAGTAAAAGTTGAAAGTCAACATGACAAGTAAGTATGTTTCAATATGATTTAGTAAGGCTCATAAAAAAATTCCTCAATGAAAAGTAACTTAAAAAAAATTGTTTGTTAACTATTCCTACTGGGGAATCGAATGCCGTTTAACCCACCACAAGTTTTTGATTTTATTATGGTTAACTTTCTCCAAATCATGTTTTCTATCACTCTCCCTCAGAACATGACCCTTTGTTTTTCATCTTCCATATCCATGTTTTCCATCATGGAATCCTAGTATGGGTTAAATATGGTGAAATATGTACTTCCCTTTCTTTCTTTTAAAGTGACAGTTTAATTTAATCCTTTTCCGATATGGGGTTTTCAATGAAGTTTCCATGCCCAATTTTAAAATTGCGAGGATGCAATTCCAAAAAGGGGGGAAGGATGAAACACCCCAGGTAAATAAAGAATATGACATTTTCATATTTATCCATATTTATGAATAAAATATTAATATTACTTTAAAGTGAACTCTATGCTTGATGGCGTACCCAATACGCAACAACGAGTTTCTTTGAAATATTAAATTTCACTCTAATAATAAAATAATATTATTTAAATGGTAGTTAACGCCTAGGAATTTTAATGGCGTAAATGAACAGAACTAACTACAAATTTATTATATATGTTTGTAAAATATTTTTACTTTTATCCAATAAATGTTAGGGGCATAAAATGCAAATGAATTTAATTTTGAGCATAAATCTTCTAATATACTTTAAAAGGTCGATTAAACACAATTTGATGGAGAACCATTTTTAAATATAATTTTTAAAATTTTATATGTTGTATTTGACAAGATAAAAACCTTCTTTAGAATCTGGACATCAAAATTTACTTTGTGTAATTTTTTTATTTTTATTATAAAGATCATTTTTAGTGAAAATGTTTCATTTTAATTCTAAACCACCTTTTAATATGATTTATTTATATGGATAGATTATATTATTAATTTATATTAAAGTTTATTTATAATATATTTTTACCATTTAATCCAATGGCGGTCATTGGAATTAATTTCACTTTGAAATTGGACTTAAACTAGTGTCAATCTTTTAAAAGATATTGTTTCTTAAAAACACGCTATTTATTTTGACAGGGGGAATTAATTATTAAATTAATTAATGCAACTTATATGTTTTGAATTTTTAAAAATTTAAAACATTTTTTAATTCAGAATATCAAATATAACTTATGGTGAATTTTTGGTATTTTTCTGAAAAACATCAATTTTTGATGAATAGTGGAACCACTAAGTGGTAGTTTAAAAACTGATTTTTCATTAAAATGAATCATTACCACTTCTTTGATTTGAATTTCAAAATTAAGACAAACATGATATTCCTTAGGATGTAAAATCTGGTTCAATGGGATTAAAATATTTTTTTGGTGAACAATAACTTTTAAATTTTTAATCGGGATTAGAGGTAATTACATTAATTTAAGGTAAAAATAATGTTTTAATAATATGAAATGACCTTGACACATGTACTACCATTATTGGATGAGTAATGGCCGACCAAGACAATCCATGGGTCAACTTGGGGACCCCATGGAGCCAATTGGGTTGGAAAATGACATTAATACCTTTTTATTTAAAGTTAAAATTAAAAAGTCACAAACATGTGATGTTTTACTAAAACAATATTTACATGGGGATATACAAGTCATATTTTTGAATATAAATATTCATTATAAATCTAAAACTATTTTCTACATCATGATATTTTTTTTAATTTTTAGACACTAAATAAATTAAATTATTTATGACACGATGTTGATGCAGCGATTACCTCATTATTTAACGATTTAAATAAAATGAAAATGAAATGTAAAATATAAGACATAAACTTGTAAAAAACCTATTTTATGGGTGGATTTCGAACTCTTATAACCTTATCCTATATATATATAATTTTGGGACCTCTAAAATCCGAAAATCATTTTATAATAGAGTAATATTTTAAAACATTCCAAGAGTGCCCCTCCTCTCCTCTTATAAAAGTCCCCCAACTCTACCACCTTACACACACCTCTCCAGCCATTGGCTCGGCCAACCCCTGCCCATTTCATCTCTACACATCCCTATATTAATCATTGAAGCCTCACCTTTGGCAGAATGCAGTTCAAGAAACCCTTTTGGTTCAAACCAAGAGGAGTTACCCGATTTAAAGGTAATGTCTTCCCTTGTGTTTTTTTGTTTTATTTTTCTTATCCAAAACCATAAACTCTTTTTATTCCAATATTTTGTAACAAAACTAGTATATTAAATATTCTAGGATTTTTATATGTGAAGTATTCGAGCTACACTTACACACACCTCCATCTAATGGTTAAAGAACATACTGTTTCTGTGGATGGAGAATTACTGCCTCACGAAACGATGATTGTTCAATCTTCTCATACCACCTCTCTTGGTGGCCATTATCATGGAAATATATTTATTTATGATATATATTATACTTATTTTCTCTCTATGCTTCTGTATTTTATTTTTAATACATACCTTTATGCTTTTCATGTTGTGAAAATGCGATAATTTCATTTGAGGACGTGTGGACTACCGCCCCCTCAAGTGATGCGACTCGTTCATGCAATACATGGAATGTATAAAGAATGAAATTGGCGAACTTATGTGATATATATAAAAAATATACTTTACTGGAATTATAATATATATATATATATATATATATCTCATCTAGTTTTAATTCCATTAATGTGTCAAAGAAATGAAAGTAGCGTTTATGCGTACGTATGGCTTATCGTCTCCATGAACGATACATTTCATTTCTTATCTCCAATTTTTATGTACTAATATAAGTACATATATATAATGGATATATATTTCATATAGTACATCTAAATAATGGATATCATTCGGGAATTTTAATATATATATCTCTCTTTTAACTTTAATTCCATTATTATGAAAAAAATGAATGTAGCGTTCATGCATACGTACGGCCTACCGTCTCCATGAACGATGATTTTAATTTTTTATCTACAAATGTTATGGAATAGAATAAAATGAATATATACTGGATATATATAATATTTAAAACATTAATACTATTCCAGAGTTTATGTACCTATAACTACATAGAAAATTCTTTTCTAACAAGTTCAATTTTTACTCATGTACCGAACATCGACAAAAACGTCTAATATGAACTCACTTTATAAACCAATTATTATAACATTATAATATGTGATATGAACTAAATAATATTATTTAAATTAAGTCCTTATGAAATTATAAATTGACCAAATTTTATTATTCAGGAGATTAAAGAACGATCGAGTCATGTCGGACACGAGGTATGGGATCTTACCCCTCTCTTTCTTTTTAAGTACACTCTCTTTTATGTCATTTCTTTTAAGCTCATCCGTATTATGTTTGGGAATTTTATTTTATATTACTCATAGTTTATTTTTTTTATATTATGAGAGACCCTATTTGATCTCATAAATCCATTTTTTTAAGTTTTAAGTGGCTTCGTTAGGCTGCCGGGTTTTCGTAAGGGATTTTTCATCTCACTTTTATTCCTGTGAGATTTATGCTACATTTTCCACCATTTACATTGAGTGGTGCATGTACTGACCATTATTATAGTATTTGTGTAATAAAATTTCATTTATTGGTATTTACATCTTCATTGTATGACCCTTCTTCCATGGGGTTTACATTTCGAAAGTTACCCAAATCGGTAAGGGGACCTTTCACCCTCCTCTTTTTAAAAGGATTCTTTTGTTATGTCTTTAAAATTACATCTTATTATGTTAGGATACGTTCTTATATATCCTTATGGATGTAAAATAAATTTCCAAGTGATGAGATACCCTTTTTTCTCGTCAACTCATTTTCTGAATTTTAAAGTGACGCCGTTAGGTTGTCGAAATTTTACAAGGGAACTTCTTAACCCAATTTTGATTTATTTGGGTTCAACTAGTAGTTATTGAATATTTCATCCTATGAATATATGTAAATGACCTCTTATTGTTTTACATTTAATATAAACTTATATTTGATGTATATATATTTGTCACACATAATTATGAGATTGATTTATCCTTTATTTAAGGATACCTTCTTTATAAGGGATTTTATCTCATTTCACATTTCTATTGAGACATCATTGTTGTTATGAACCTATTAACTCTTATATGGTGTATATAAAGTCCTTTGACATATCATATCATGAATACCTTTATTCTCATGATATTATAAAGTTATGAATAAATGTTATTCCTCAATTATTTGTTTTTTAGTGTCTCTCATTTTGTTAGAAAACCCTTTAACTAAAATATCGTTTTAAATGTTTTAATGAATAATTATTATAAATATTTCTCATTAATATCCATGTTTTAAAAATGGTTTTAAGTGTTTATTTATATGGATATTATTGTTTTAAAATTTTAAAAGATTCTATGTGTTGTGGGACACTTTGATTCAAAAATATCTTTATTAAATGTTTTAAATGGTTTTGAAAACGGTTTTTAGAATGGATTCATTATTTCAATATCTTAAAATGTTATATTGTTTTTGAAATGTGGTAATGTTATCTTTACTTTATTCTTAAGTCATGTACTATGATTATATTATGGTTCTTGGGCATTTTTTATGAAGACGGGTGGTTCTGTGATAAACTAAGGGCGGGTGAGCCCGTGATAGCTCTCCAATGCATTAGGTAACGCGAAGGGGTTAAAAGTTAAGGTTTCTCCGAAGAGATTTAGGGAATATACTATGATGATTTTTCCAAACCTAACCATGATGGTTAATCCCTATGTAAGAATGATCTTAATCCCTCAAGTTACCTTTATGTCTTATGATTTCTATGATTTATTCATAAATCTTATGATTTCATGAGGTATGTTAAATTGCTTATGTTTTATGAGTAAAGTATGATTTCATTGATTCTTAAGTATACATGGACTAATGTATTCTTTCCATATTTTTATAACCCTTACTAAGCTTTTTATGCTCATCCCATGTTTTTTTGAAATTTTTTTCACATGACATAATGTTGAATAGCGTCAAGGATGGGATCAAGGAAATGTCAGGCTGTCTAAAACAAGAATCTAGACATGAATCTTTTGTTCAAGAGTTTTTATTTTTGTGAAAAAATTGGAAGCTGAATAGATGTGTCTACTTTGTAATCATTGAATGTAATAGTTATGTCCTAATTCTCTAAAACTCTAAACCTGAAAAGATCCTCAATCTGAATTATTCATTTAATTCAATTATAAGTAATGTTTAAGTTTAGGTCCTTATATTTCCACCCAGTGGGACTAAAATGAGGTCCTCAAACATTATTGTATCTTATATAAGTCTCCACCTTATTTATGTAGACTGAATGTTATGAAGAACTTATAAAGAGTGTTATAAATTCATTTCATAAATTTATATAATTTTGTTATATATATTTGAACTTTTAAAGAAAGTGGATAGAAATATAAAATTTGACCCATTAGATAGGGAGTTGAGGATATTTATACAATATTTATTATTAACAGATAATGATATCTTATTGATAATAATTTTATGAAAAAATTATAACAGGAAGTTTAGAATCAGATAGAACAAGTAATAGTATCAGAGAGAAAAATCACGGAAGATCTCTAAGGGTACACCTGATATATAATTATCTGATAAAGGAAATTTTTATTATTTTATACTGCAGAAGTGGTCTAATTACTATATATAGCATTTTTAAGTGATTATAAATGTGATGGTGTTGAGTTGGATGTTCAATTATTCAAGAATTAGGGAGTATAATTCATGATTTGAGCCATGCTTTTAAAAATATTGGAGAAAACAATTGATTCTACGATCTAAGGAAGGTTATTATAAAGATTGCATAACTCATACCAATCAGTATGTCTGAATTTGGTCTAATGAAGAGGGAATTAAGTGGTATATTCAAATTTAGAAGTGGTAATTCCAAATATTAGTTTCCAATTATTCCTGAGATTTATATGATAACACATCTATATAAAGGGGAGTATATTCACGGAGGAAGCTATTGTTTCTTATGTTTTGTATTAGTGTTTTGGTGGATATGGTTATTATTGAATAATACAAGTGTCATAAAGAAGTGTTGAAAATTAAACTTGAGATAAGTTATAATTTATGTTGATGTTTTTTATGAAGGTTCATTTAACGGAGATGGGGATACCAGATGATGAAAAATAACAAATGGGAGATAAATTGAATTAGGAAAACAAAGGAATGAGTGATTGAATTAGTATGTACCTGACCTGGAAGTAGTAAAATCTATAAAATAAGAAGAAGCACTAGATGGAAAGGTACCATATAAATAAAAAGAAGGTATCCAAAAACCGTCAACATATGAACATGAAAAGGAAGTAAATTATTGCATAGTTGGATGGAATAGATTGATTCTAAAAGAAGATAAAGAAATATTATCTTTTAGTTTGATGTTTTGAAAATGTAGATTTTCATTATTGCTACTATTAAAGTAATAATGGTGAAGGATAAAAACCAATCATGACTACAAAATCAAAAAAATCACATTTATGGAATACATAGGGTGGAAATGTATCTAATTAATTAGTTTGATACAATTGATAAATAAAGTATGAAAAACTAGCGAAGACTAGAAATTAATATTATATATTCACATTTTCCGTGATTCTGATTTTTCCTTTTATCCTTACTTCTAAGGTGTTGTAAACCACAAATGGACTCATGAATTTTTTTTAATCCAAACCATTATAAAGAACTGCAACATTCTAGATTGTAATTCATTTACTAGTCATCATTAGACATGTTATGGATTGGGAAATCATATAGAGTTCCCAAAACAAATTTAACCCCCCCACATAGTTTTCATAAAGGTTGCCCTAACAATTTTTATATTAGAGTTATTAACCTCTATTTTATTATCAAATATGGATGTTATTTAATATTTTTGTTTTGAGTTTATTTATTATATTATTAATGAAGTACAATTTTTGTGATGATTTTATAATTTCAAAATAGATTTCTATAACTACCAGGACAATGATGTATACGATAAAGAATGAGAAAAAGAAACCGAATAAGTTATCAATTTTTGAAAAACAGGAATAAGGAAGTCCAAAATATTTATCTCATCAAAAACAAGAAGATAAATCTATGTTAGAAACTAATAAATATGTAGTTTATGTTACCACTATGGAGAAGTAAATCATATATAACTTAATTGGATGGAGATCAGGTGATCATGATGTATGTTAAAGTTTTCATATAAATTTTCCTGAAGAATAAGATCCTATAATAATTGTTTATGATTGTATATATTTTACATATGAAGTTATATTAGTTAGTATATTGAATGTGATTGGTATTTAATTCCTAAACAAATAGTCACACTTGATTGTGGAGTCTTTGATTGTATGAAAGAAGAGATCACCGAGTATGAAGAAGAAGGAAACAACCTAGAGAAATATTTATAAAAAATGTTCAATAATTTATAATTTCCTCTAAATAGGATGAATCTTTTGAAACATGTGAAATGGATCATTAAATTAGTTCCTCAAAATAGTAAATTAAATGGCTAAATCATATGGAATATAATGACTATGTCAATAATACACATGAAGTGAATATCCATTCACTTTAAAAGAAGTTAAAAAAATAGTATTCCTGACTGGTTTTTCTGATAGAATAAAAAATCCATGAAGTTTAAGGAACACTAATATTTAGTACAAAGAAAAAATAGGTTCAATAAAGAGGAAGTTGAATTAATAAAGAATGATTGTTAAGATAAGATCATTTTGATTGAATATCATAAAAACGACCCCAATATGTGATTGCTAGAATTGGATGTCAATTTATTTAATATTGAGAAGAAATATATAGCATCTTCATTAAATATGTATAATGGTGTTGATTATAAATAATTCACAATAAAATATTCAAATTTTAAATGACCTCTATCAAGAGATAATAAAATCATGAAATTATTTAATGATCTATATCAAGAATCTATGAAGAAAGAGGTATCATCCATACCTTCTTAAAATAATTCTTCGAAACCTTTTACCATGAATATTACATGTTAGGAAACAATATTTATAAAATTATTGATGAATAAAAATGATATGGAGTCATCCTCCATATATAATGTGGGTAGGAAAATTAGGGTGGCAGCTAATTACCCACAAAGACCCCAATATGTTATAGAGAAAACCCAAAAGAATCATACATATGGTATGAAACTACATGGGTTCACGGGTTAATGTTAGTGTTAAAATATATTCATACATCATGCAATAGTTTTTTGGTAAAATAATTGAAATTCTGAGTCACAATGAATTCACATGACAATGGAAAATCCATAGATGAATTGGACATTTCCACAAATTTATAAAATTGTAAAACACTATACATATTTGGAAATCTAGTAAATATCTGTGATGGATGCAATAATTTTTATCACAAGGTTGGTATATAATAATCTCAAAATTTATATAATGTTGATAATAAAATAATACCACCAATGTGAGCTATGAATATGAATCCTCTTTTAAAAGTAGGAAAAACAATATTTTGAAAAAAATTATCCAATGATGATATCAAGAAATAAATATGAGAAGTCCTTGGATTTTAAATCTAATAAATTAAAGAATATTTCAACATAAAAATTAATTATCAATAATTATGACACTTAAAAGAATCCACGTGGAAATGCTAAACTTACATCCAGTGTTCCTAATGATATTTTTGTATTCTGGAAAGTGGATTTGGAGAAAATAAAAGAAATTGTAGAAGAATAAGAAATGGTAACTACAAAAGAAAACTAAATTATTTTTTATGACGAATATGAAGTACCTAATATAAGTTCAAAATGATATAGCTCTTGGGTTAAGGAGGTTATTTTTTAGATATATAAGAAATATATACATTGTGAAAAAGGTTGTTCTGCCATTGTACCATTAAAATATATAGTCCTTAATGTATTTAATAGTGCATCAACTATGAAGGTTATTAAAAATAAATTATCTCCACACAATTAAAAATATAATTCACAATTATATTTTCTTTATAACATTAAATCAATACAAATTTTAATATAAGAAAGAACGAATACTTGGAAAGATGGAGAAACATGGTTAAAAATGTATCTCAACCATTTTTTTTCATATTATTGAAAGAATGAAGATCCACCATATTTCCTTAACATTTCTGTATTGTATTTTTGTCATTCAAAATGTGGGATTGATTTTGAAGCATGATATCGTGGGGAGATCCTGAGATAATGAATTTGTTTCCAACCATTGATAGTATTTTTTAAGAAAATATTCATCCTAGAATGATACCTAAGTTAGTTTACAAGAGAACATATGATATGGTCATCCATGATGAGGTTATTATTGTTTTTTTCAGCACATTATAGTAAGGTGAAATAAATCACATCCATATCTGATAGTATATTTTTAATTACAAAGGAAATTATTAAAAAATATCATTCTTGGAGAAGATGTAGAAATTTTCGTACGTCTCAACAACCACATAGGGAAGACAAATTTTAGTTAATTATCAATATAAGGTTACTAAATGATATATATTGAATAGTTTAGTAATTATAATGATTCTATGGAATTTCTATTTTAGGGTATAAGAATAGAGTATTATTATCTTTCTACTAGAATTATTTTCCTAAATAATATAATTATACTTTAATGTCCATGAATTAATTTCATTCTCAAAGGTATGTTTTTCTTAGTATATCGTCCTTGGTAAACCAATATAAATATATTATAAAATTGGGTGATTTAATTACTCAACTATATATGAATGATTTAAGTAAGATAGTGCACTATTTTTTTATCCTGGGATCTATACATGAATATATTGAATCTGTTTATTGAATTAAGTGATAGAGTATCAGTTTGATCAATTCTATGTTATTTTAACACTAAAATTGGTTTCATTAGAATTGAATATACATGGATAAAATTTGATGAAAATATTACATGTTCTTATTTCTTGAGGTGTCACGATTAGTTGTAAAATATGGAATTGATTTCTAAATATAATCCACTTATTTTCTACACTAAATATTCTTTATATATACATAGTGTAAAATTTTATACTGAATATTTTTTGGGAATGAGATGGTACTAATTTTTCATTGGAATTATATTTCTATTCAATAAGGGGGTAGATTGTAAACTAAATGATGATTTGGAAAAGTAATGGTGCATGAATTTTTACGATTAAATATAGAGAAAAAGTCCTTTATAGACATATTAATTAAAAAAAAATTAAAGGTATTTCCAAAATTTAAAATTGTTGACTTTAGAGACTACATTATCTATGAGTTTTAATTTTTTCAATTTTTTTAGACGACAAAAAAATAGAAATTTTAATTTCATATTAATATGTCTATGAATTTATAATGGAGAATTTGTGGAAAATATTTGGCTGTATTCTCTAATCATGGTAATGATGTTGATGTAGAAGGTATTATTGGATACGATAGATATTAAATTTCTCATCTATTGTTATCACGGAAGATGTTAGGTTTTTTCATTCCCATGGATGACATGGAATATATTTATAACATGATATATTCATTATTTTATGGAAAGATATTATTTTATGATATTATTTACTTATGAGTATTTCTGAGCTAGTGTTAATGTCTTATATATACAAATGATGTTTAGAGAATTAAATTTTTTATCAAAATTTTCAAGTTACCTTAACGATTATTTCTATGAAGTTTCAAAATATAATAATACTAGATTCATAACTCTGAGATGATGAGATGGAGAAAGATGATATCACTGAATGGATGAAAAATCTACAACACATAGGTTATTAGAAATTGTTGATCATAATGAGGTAATCAGATGATGTATGGAATCAAATTTTTGTACAAATAAATTCATTATTCAATTAGAAAAATATATTTTGATGAAAATTATCTTTCTATTCTTGTTTTTAACTAATTTGTCTCGATAATGCCTAGGTACCCTGGTAACCTGATAACTGAGTTGGTTCTAACATCACCCGAAGGGCATTCCCAATCTTTTTAGGTTGGAGACTATCACCGTTCATCAAACAAAATGAAAATGGGGTCAATTGATTCCATAAATATTGAGGAATTGAGATAAAAAGTAAGTATGCATTCAAAAAAACTCCACAAGGAGAATTATTCCATTAGTTAAACTGGTAAAAACCCAGTGTACAATATAAATTATATAAAAAAACTGGATAAAAACTGATGTCTCAGTGGACACAACTCTCTAATCCCAAGGATCAACAACTACAACCACGTCCAAGTGGTGTCCTACCCTTACTCAAACCTAGAATTAGATAATATACAAACACACAAATGCACAAAAAGGGTGTGAGATAAAATCCTAGTATTGTCTCAATTATGATTCAATAATAATATTACAAAAATATATTAACCTAAAAAATCATTCAATTTTAAGTAAAAAATGTTTGTCATTTCAAGAGGGTGATTAAAAAATAAATTATTTACATTTCTAACAATAAAATTTCCTTAAAAAAAGGATTAATTTTTTAATAAAATAAGTTATATAAAATCACAATGAATATAAAGTAGTTTAAAAAATGGAATATATTCATTTAAAAAAAAAATGGCAATGTTGTAATATGCATAATGGGATGATAATTCTAGTCAATGTGACTCTACACACTCAAAGTGAAACGAAAATATGTTTATACACATATCCCTTGGGTATGGAAAAAGGATAATTCACCACCATCTTATTGGGGATGTGACATGATTCGTTTTTTTAAACATTGTAAATCATGAGTGTGTTCTAAATAGCTCACTAACTACCTAAGCCATGCAAGTTCTCCAATAAAAAATAAATGATGAAATAAATTAATTTAAGGCTAATTAAAATAAAATTCATCCCATTATACATTTAAAATATGCCAATTTTTCATTTAAAAACAAAAACTACTTTTTAATCAAAACCTTCCTTCTTCTAAGATAAAACAAAAAGGTTTCTATCATAACCATTTTATGAAATTTTCATGAAATACAACTTTTAAATCAATTTCATCAAATCAATTTTAGAAATTCAACTTCATCAATATAAATTAAACAATTTCACATCAAACTAATTTCACAATTTAAGTTCAACAATATAAAATTTTCCAAATTAAAATTTTTTCACAAATCATCCCAATTTAATGTAATTAGATGTTTTTCCCAATTTCATGCCAAACCCAATTTCGAAATATAAATCCACAATTTTATAGAATTGGTTTTTTGTTAAATCTATTGAAATTTATTTCCTGAAATTGAATTTAAATCAATAAATTGTATTGGTTCACTTAAATATAGAGTTAATAGAAGTTGAGCATCATGATAGAAGCATCTATATTGTGATAACTAGATCTCATAACTCTAATCCCTAGTCGGGATTCACCAATGATGATGATTGAAAAATGGGAATCCAAGAATCTAAACTATATTAGATATTCAAAAAAATGGCTAATAGATAATCCATTATAATGGACATCCAAAAAACCCTAGAGAGGAAAAGATAGAGTCATAGAATGATAATGAGAACATGAAGTGGTAACCAGTAGGGGGAGATCAAAATTCTATCTCTATGTCTCGATCCACTTCAGGGAATGTTCATAATGGACACAATTGTTTCATGGGAGAACCCATGGAGTAATAAATCATATGGGTTATACTAATTTATATTAATCACCTTAAAAGAGGTTTTGGGGTGTTTTTATAAAATAAATTTAAAACAAAAAATCTTGTGTGAACAAATAGTTGTTCTAGGATACATGGTTAGACCAAACTATGCACCCTAGACAAGGTCCCTTTTTAAATGGTTTGCATGGTTTATCCCATTGGTTGAATGGTTTCTAAAATAGTGCACCAACCATGAAAAACCTCACTACCACAATATGAATAGATTTTTTAGCAAGTTATGCAATTTAGGAAAACTGTGCATCAACAATGAAAAACCTAGAAACCAACAAAATTTCCAGAGTTCTCACCTAAAAATCTATCAAACAATACCAAAACTAGTCATAAAAAATATGGGTTTTGGAATACCAAAAAATATTATTGGGATGTGAAAACCACCCGCCCAATAGAAACATGTTGTCCACGGAATGATTATTAAGAATCTTCCAAGACAAAAAATGAAGAAAATGAAATATCATTAGTGCCTTAAACTCCCATGTCTCATGGGAATCATAACCATGATTACATAGATAACAAACAAAATGCATTGTACTCCAATTATGTTTTTTTGGTTTTGGAATCAATAATAATAACAGGTCATTAAGTCACGTCTAAATCAGGTTCAACTTCATGATCAATCTAGCTTAGAATATAAGATGGATTAGATAGATACTTCAATAGATGAGATACATGGAACTCATTATGTGTCAGCGTTAGTTGAGGGAGAAAGTGATAAATGGTAATACACTTTTACCACCTTCTCGACAACCTAAAAAAGGTACAATAAAATGAGGAGAATTTTTCCCTTTGTATCCCAAGTTGTTGATGACCCAAACAAAGTGAAACATTCAACAACACTTAGTCACCAACTAAGAATTCTAGTGGTGTGTTGATAAGATAATCCTATGATTTATACAGGATCTGTACCATTAATATTGTTGGATGAATCAATTGAATCCTTATGGTTATCTATTGAACCAAACATCGTCTTACCAATGAACCTTTAAAAATCCATAACCACACAATATATATATGCATGTCCGACCATAAAAGGTCTCAAAATGATCCATTCTGATCACAGACTACTAACAATTTTTATAAGTAAACTCAACCAGCCCCATGTGGTGATCTCAAGCCCCAACAAAGTCAAGAACACATGAATGAATAGTATCCTTTAGAATATGTATATCATTATCTATATATCCATCAATCTACAGATGATATTTTTTTTAACATCCCTATGTTTTAAAAGGAAACATTCACTACCACAAAACTGGGCAAGGCCAATGCCAGCCACTGTCAGCACTATTACAGGGTACCCCATAATCTGCGCTTTTTTTAGTAGCCCTGATGAAGGGTCTACTTCCAAAAAAATTCATTAAAATAAATATATAAATATATAAATATATAGATATAGTTATATTGATATAAATAAAATAAATATTATTTGAATATATTTTTAAATATATTTTTCATAAATATAAATATACAGTTACACTTAATATATAAGATATTTAGTGAAAATGGCTTATAAGAAAATTACAAAATATTTCTAATAAATAATTTTCAAATTATTATAGAGTAATAATCATTTAATAACAGTTTGAAGACTAAAACATTAAAAAATAAAATAAAAAAGATCCAAAATATGTTGAAAACACAACTTGAACTTCAAATGGCCATAACTTCTGATCCGGGTGTCCGTTTGTGCTCTACAACAAATAAAATCGAAGTTGTGACGATCTCTACATGCTAGTGTGAAAGTAAAAGCCTTTATCACATTTTTAGAGGCCAAAAGGCCCATAAGGCCTCTAAAACTGAGTTTTTAGTCGGGATACCCCGATATTTTAACATTTTGTGGATTTTCAGCCTCTTTTAAGGGGGTATTATTGGCTTTTCTTGTGGGGACTGAATTTTTTCCAAGGTATTAAATTCATATTAATGTTTGTATTTGAAATTTTATTGTTTTTTATAATTCACTCTTATTTATAATCAAATATATAATAATATATACATATTTTTTATATATTCACACATAAAATTTTATTTATAAATAAAAAAATATATTTACATATAAAATATATTAGCATTATCTAAATAATAATTAATATCAATTTTAAATAATATAAAAATATATTAATATTTATATACCTATATAGTAATTTAACTATATATAAATATAAATATAACAATATATATATTCATATAACTATAAATATATATATTAACATCAATATAAATATATATATTAATATAACTATATTTATATTAATATAACTATATATATATATTAATATGAATATATATTACTATAAAAATAAATATAACTATATATATATAAATAGAGATATCATGAATTAAAAAAATAAAAATAGAGGAGTGGTAAGGGCTTAGGCGCACAGGGGGGAGGTCTCGAGTTCAAAACCTGGTAGAGGCAGGGGCGTGCGCATGGTGGTGGATTTGGGGTCCTAGCGCTGATAAAGGGTGGAGGGGGTGTGGGTGGGCACTGGAGGGGCTGAAAAGCGATGTTAAAAGGGGGGCCTAAGCACTATAAAAGACCCCTATTGGAAATTTTTTTCTAAATTTATTTATTTTTTTAATATTACTATAGCTAAAAAAGTGCTAAAAAAGGGGTCTTTTATCAGTGCTAAAAAGAAAGAGCTAATAAATGACCATTTTACCAGCACTTCTTTTAGTGCTAATAAAAGGCCCCTTTTATCAGCGCTTTTTTAGCACTGATAAAAGGGGTCTTTATCAACGCTTTTTAGAGTGCTAATTAAGGCGAACCCCCCCCCTTATCTTCGTCGGCTTTAAGAGTGCTTTTACAGCGCTGTTAAAGCCTATTTTTAGCACTGATAAAAGGCATAATTGTTGTAGTGTGTATGTGCTTAAATTAACAAATAAACACCCTGTGAACTTTATAAACTAACCATTTAACATAATTCTTCCCCGTCTGTGTTTGGAATTTCTAAAAATCAACATACATGGGTGTGATCTATATGTTTTTTGGATTCTGATAGAACAAATATAATTTTTGGTGATTTGTAACAAACCCTAATGAATAGTAACATATCCTTATAAATAGTACCATGACCATTATGAACAGTAATGTCTAGTTATGATTAGTAACTCAACCCTATTAACTAGTAATGTTTTCTTTGTAAATAGTAACATAAACCTTATACATAGTTATATAAAATTATGAATAGAAAATTCACCAATGAAATTTTAATTAAAATTTAGCAATATTATAATTGTCAATATGAGATAATTACATCACAATATAATTTAATAAATATTTTTAAAATTAATGATTTTGTGTTGTTATTTTTGTAAGTCATATATATTTAAATAAAAATTTATAAATAATTTAAAATTTAAAATGAAAAGTTATTTTATTAAAATGTATTCGTAAATAAGTATTTTTATGTCTTTTGATTATAAGATAATTTGAAGATACCTTATGAAATTTATCAATTTTAATGAAATGTTGTATTAATTTTAAAATTGTGTTTCTCAAGAAAATTATTATTTTATTTATAAATTAAATTAATCATATTTTGGTAATTTTCTTCAAATAATGTAGTTAATTTTTGAATTATACTGGTGGATAAATGGTTAGGGTGATTTTTAGTTTTATGAAATTCTGTAATTTTTTATGATTAGTAAAGTTAGATAAATTACGATAAATACAAAATACTTATTTCCCTACATGATATGTGATGCATGGATGATTTAATAAAACTTGGCTCAAACTCACATTCACCTATTACTATTTTAGATCACATGAATCTTTAATATTAATAGTATTGAGAAATGAAATTAAACTAATGACTAAAATAATATAAAACCCCTCCTCTCCTCCCCTATAAATACCAACTTCACCTTCTCTTCCTCTCACATCTCTCAAGATTTTAGATTTTTTAAATTTCTACCAATCTCCTTCCAATGGCTCTACCCCACACCCAAGACCAATACGTCTCACCAAAGGGCCATAACTAAATCCCTTAATGAGGATCTCAAGTAGAATCGGTAAAAAGGAAAGAATCATTTTCATTTTTCTTTTGATTTCTTTTTATTTATTTTTCTCTTATTATACTATTTTATATTCCTATTATCTATGAGGTATGAATGCTCTATAATAATATATATATTATATATTTTATCATGTTTATAGAATGAACTCCTCATCTTACTTCATCTACGCTCCCTCTTATAAAGACTTCATTCGTGATGCATCGTTTACCAAAATCGTGTACGATGTGTTTGAAATATCTATTTCTTCCATAAAAGATGATCATAAAATGATTTTTGTGGTTGAAAAAGAATTTGATGTGCATTATGTAACCAATTGTATGTTCTGTAATTATCATGTATTCATAACATTATTTTATGTATGAAACAAGTTATTGATTATTATGGAACCGCTAAAAAAGATCAACACAAATATCATTAATGTTTTATCTAATGTCTCATTGTCATGTATGATAAAAATATTATTTATGGTACAATAAAATTTTATGGAAACATATGAATAATATTTCATTACAATTCATAAATTTAATTTCCATACGATATGAAAATAAAATACAAAACTGCCCAAGAAATCATGTAAAGTAATCACCCAAAAAATGTAAAGAACAAAATATTATTAATTAATGGATCGAATAATGATATATAATTAACATATAAGTCATTATAAACATGAATATATTTATTTAATATATTAATAACAATATTTTTACCATTATAATGGAGTTTTAATCATGTTTGATGTATGGAAAACTCGAGGTAAGGAACTTCTTAACCCAATTTCCATTCCTTGGGTTAACCATCTACTTCGTTATTTATGTTGCCTTTAAAGTGTTTGTGCAATGATTTTTGTTTATATTAAGTATAATTATGTATATTTGTAGTGTATATACACATTAAATAAACTCTATTATGTCCCACATCAATTATATGTTATTAATAAATGGATTTCATTAAAATCATCTTTTAAAAATTACATTTTAAACAATTCAAATACAATGTTTTTATGCAATTAATTATGTTTTATGAATATGTAATGGTTCATGGGAATTTTTTATGATGATAGGAGTGACATATATTTCACTTAAATACATTAGGTATGATTACGTTGGAGGTCGTTCGTATGGTTACTTGAAGTGTAACTGTGATGGTTGCACCATAAGGTAGTTGTAAGGTTACAATTTAAGGTAGCTGTGAGAGTTAAAATTTAAGGTAGCCGTAAGGGTTAAATTGTAAGGTAAATTTGAGGGTTAAAAGTAATATGGTAGACATGATGGGTATAATTCTATTTAATTAATTCCTAATGTGACCTACATGTTTTATTTATCTACTCTACGTTTTCACAAATTCTGTATATGATACATTAGGGGTAGTAAGTATGTGTGGTGAAATTGATTTCATATGTATAATATTTGTTTTGGAATAACAATTCCCTTTCTTCCTTTAATATCCCTTACTGAGATATTTGTCTCATCACATTTTTCTAAATTTATTATCACATGAATACATATAAGTTCAAAGGACAGTTAACGCAATCATACTGATGAATGCAGTTATATATATTAGCTATTAATTTTTGTAAAATATAATTCATTATATGTCTGTTGTTGTATAATTATCCTGAACCTAGAATTTAAAAGTTCTAGATTTTTATAATATACAATGTATTTTTCTATTAGATATTAAAAAAAATACATTGCATGTTTTAGAACTGAATTCGGAAGTGCGAGTTCAGGGCTTTACAATTGGTATTAGTGGAACGGTCTAGGAATATTTGGGGATTAGATGTAGTCTTTTTTAGAATAATTACAGAGATATTATTTAATTTTGAACTTCCTTATAAATAATTACCCATAAAAAATAGGTTTTCATAATTATCAATATGTAAATTCATAATTATAAGTATAATGAACGAATTTAGAGGGCACAATTCATTTAAGGGCAGATAATGTAATATACCGAGATTTTAAAAGGAAACAATATGTTCTTAAATGAACAAATAAATACTATGTCGCCTTAATAGACTAATTATTAAACATAAATATTCCACTTCTCTATTTTGAATTTCGAAAATGGGACAAACACAATTGTGATCAGTAACTTTTTTCTAGTCTGATAGAAAAAATGTAATTTTTGCTGAATTATAACCTACCCTTATGAATAGTAACATAAGCTTATGAATAGAAAATTAACCCTTATGAAATGTAATGTACCCTATGGAATAGTAACTTAACCTATATGAATAGTAATGGACCCTTATGAATTGTAACCTAAACCATACGAATAGTAATGTAACCGTATGAATAGTAAATTAACCCATGAAATTAAAAATAAAACATATCCGTATTATAAGTGTCAATATGATATAATTACGTCATAAAATAAGTAAATAGTTATTTTAAAAATCATCAATTAACTGTTGGTATTTTTTTAAGCATTATATATTTTATTAAAAAGGTATGATTAATTTAATAATTTAAATAAATATTTATTTCCATTAAATGTATTCATAAATAATTATTTTTATGACTTATGATTAATAGATAATTTTAATACATGTTAAGTAATTTTTCAATGTGTTAGAAAACCTGTTTTTATTTTAAAATTGTATTTTTCATGTAAATTATGATTTTATTTAAAAATTAAATTAATCTTATTTTAATTTTTTTTTTAAAAATTGTAGTTCATTTTGTAATTCTACATGTCAAAAAAAATTATGGTGAATTTTTAGTATTTTTCTAAAATTCATGAATTTTTGATGAATAGTAAAATACTATAAAAAATGATAAATGCTAAATACTTTCTTTAGTAGAACATATGCGATGCATTTGTGGTATGTAGGTACACAAGGTTGAAAATGAAATGTACTTAGTGCTATTTTTGTTCATGTGAATCATGACTATTCTAAGTCTTGAGAAAAAATATTAAACTACTGAATAAAAAAATGTAAAACCACTTCTCTCCTCCACTATAAATACCACCCTCACTCCCTATTCCACTCACACCTATCCATCTTTGAGAATTTCTTATGTTTTCCCAATCTCCATCACAAGTATATTCCCAATTTCCAATACAATATGGTGTCACTAAAAGTCTGTAACCAAATTCCTTAAAGGAGATCTCAAAGAGAAGATATCAAGAGGTAATAATCCTCTTCCTTTTTCTGGTGTATTCTTTTCAATTTGTTTTATTTTCATATAATCTCTTCTATTCCCCATATCCAAGAGGAATGGAAGCTCAAAAATCATATATTTTCTACATATTATCATTTTTATGGAAACAATTTCTCCACATACTTCATCTCTACCCCTTTTATAAAGACATTGTTCGAGATGTGTCGTTTTCCAAAATCATGGATGATGTGTTTGGAATTTCCATTACATCCATCAAATATGATCATAAAACCCATATAATGGTTGAAATATAATGTAATATTTATTATGTAATCTATTTTATATTATTTATTGAACTAATATTCATAAAATTAGTATATATATGAAATAAGTTAATGACGATCGATGAACCACCAAAATGATCTAAACACATGTCATTAATTATTTATCTAATTACTCATAATCACATACGATATCCAATTATTTATGGTGTAATTTAGTATTATGAAAACTTATTAACAGAATTTCATTTCACTTATATAATTTCATTTTGATACGTCAAGAAAATCAAATAGATACTAGCCATGGAAATCATGTAATGTACTCCCCGAAAACAATATAATAAAAATAATAATAATAATTAATGGATGGAATGATGCTTTAAAATGATAATATAAGGTGTTATAAAATTTAATATGTTTTTATAAGATATTAATAATACTATTTTATCAATTATACATGAGAGTTAAACAATTTTTATGTAAGAAAACCACGAGGTAAGAGAATTTCTAACCCAATTTTTATTTTTGGATAACCTTATAATTAATTATTTACGTATTATTAAAAATATTTGTGTGATAAATAATTTTTATATTATGTATAGTTATGTGTATTTATAGTGTATATACATATTAAATCAACACTATTATGTCTCACTCCTGTTATAATTTATTAGTAAGGGGATTTTATTTTAAAATCCTCTTTTTGAATTCTGTTTTACGTAATTCATAAGAAATGTTTTTATAAAATTATTCTTTGTGTATGATTATGTTTTAGTTCATTAGAATTTCTTATTACAAATGGTGGGACATATATTTCCCCCTAATTCTTTGGTTATTACTATGTTGGAGATCGGCCGTATGGTTACACCACGTGTAACTACTACGGTTACCCTATAAGGTAGCTGTGAGGGTTACATTGTAAGGTTTAAATGAGGGATACCTTTTAAGGTAGCCATGAGGTTTACATTGTAAGGTAGATGTGTGGGTTACAAATAATATTTTAGCCAATATGGTTACAATTGAATGTAATTAATTCCGCATGTTACCTACATGTTTTATTTATGTTCTATATGTTTTCATAATATATGTATGTGATACGTTATGGGTATGAAGTATGTCTTGTGAAAATTATATCATATGATTAAAAGTATTTATAGAATAACAGTTCATTTAATTGTTTTATATATCATGAACTGGTCTATTTTTCTCATTCCAGGTTTTTAAAAAAAATTTCACATGAATCCTTAGATCATCAAAGGAAAGTTAAGGTACTCATGCAGATGAATCCAATTATTTATATAAGATATTAAAATTTGAAAACTATGATTCATTATATGTAATTTTTTGACTAATTCTCATGAACCTAGACTTGAAAAGGTACTCATGTTTATAATTTACTTTGTATTTTTCAGTTAGTTATTATACAAAAAATACACAACATGTTTTAGTAGTATATCCTAAATTTTGGGTTCATGGTTTACATAATGTACTCAAGTAGACCTGAGATCCTAGTGTCTCTAGAAGGCCTATCCCAAAGTGATGACTGAACCAAGGATCCCTACCAATGACTATTAGAAGATGGAACTCCTTGAAAAAGTACAATATATTTCACATAAAAATTTCATAACTCCTCCACATTGGTTGTATCAAAAATGGGTATAAAGTGAGTTGATTTTGTCAGCCGAATAATCAAAACCCATATCATATTTTCTTCCCTTCGTATAGGTAAAACCTACCATTATGTCCATAGATATTTCACCACATTTATATGTTGGCACTATAACTGGTTGAAGAAAACTTAGAGGCTCTTGGTGATCGACCTTGACCTGTTGCCAAGAATTAAAATGAGAGTCAAATTCAGTAATACCCTATCTCATATATGGCCCCAAAAATCTACATCACATGTCAAAGAACATCTTTATGGTTCTTGGGAACATATACCACTAGGAATTATTGGAATCCCCATCACAACATTCGTAGATTCTACTGACACAACTAAGTGATTTTGATAGCATATAATGCCCTCACTGGGGAATGAACAACTAGTCATTGTCTCCCCACTATAAAGAGAGTATCTAATGTGGCAGAAATCATCATCAAGATGTTATTCCCAATTAACTATTCCAAAAATATTGGATGTAAACTAAGAACTATCCCAATAAACCTTGCCCCATTATTCTAGTACCCCAATACAAATCAATGAAAATAGAGCCATCATGTTCCACTCTTCAAATGATTCCTCCACTTATTGGGTCAGAAGTTTCTTTCTCAAGGAATCATTGATGAAATTCCGTTTTCCCAAAGTATAGAAGATGTAAAAATAAAAATATTATAGTTATTCCACCAAAAACATCTGGAAGATATTGAAATATTTTTCAAGAAGATTTTTCTAAATCACATGTGGTCTGAAAACACTCTAAACCTTTCATCGTAAAATAAATTCTGCCAACTCCTAAGAATATACTTCAAAGATGCACATTCTAGTTCATGGTTCAGATAATTCTTCTCTGTGGCCTAAGATGACAAGACCCACAAGTAACGCTATGATCACCCTCCATAAGAACATAGCCCAAACCTGAACCCAATTCATCCTTGAATACCACATAGCCCTACCCATCCTTTGGAAGAGTCATAACAAGAGTAGTAGTCAAAAAAATTTCTGATCAACCTATGAATTCTTTGATTTATCATTTTAGTAAAACATTACTCCCTTTCATGTCTAAGTAGTCCTTGGAGAAGGCAAATTTGAGATGACCTTTACAAATTGGTAATAATAACAAGATAGACCCAAGAAGCCATGGATCATGAAAACATTTCATGGAAGTTCCCATGTCATAAAATATATAACATTTTTAGTAAAGAATGGAGTACCTTGTTATGAAACCACGTGACATATAAATTTCACTTCCCAAATCTAAAAATTACATTTCTAGATCTTGGTATAATGTAAGTGATTTCTCACAAATTTAAGAAATTTTCTTAGATGATTCACATGATCCTCCTCTGAAATAGCCTAAATGAGGATTTAATCCACAAAGAAAACCACAAAGGGATAAAGGTACTTAATGAAAATACTATTAATTGAATCCATAAATACTGATGGAGTATTTGTTAAACCAAAGGGTATAACAAGGTACTCATAATCGTCATTCCTACTGTAAATGTTATTTCTCATAATTTTATATTATTTTATTATCAACTAATGGTATCTAGAATGAATTAGAATCTTTTATAACCACTTAGAATCTTTCCACTAATGCAACAGATCATCAATCCATTGTAATGGATACCTTTTTCTTTACTGTGACCCTTTAGTTTTTGGTAATCAAAGAAAAGGTGATGGGTACTATTATCTTTCGTAGAAAATAAAAAATGTGTCACCCAAGGTGAAACACTCGAGCATATAAATCCTTTTCCTATGAGGTCATTTAACTGAGTCATCATCTATTACATTTTATTTGGAGCCATATGGTAAGAATGAATTGGCACTTGTTTAGTACTATGTACCAAATTGATAGAAAACTTTACCTCTCTTACCAGTGTAATACTAATGATTCCAAAATGAAATATTGTGGGAAAACCAATTAAAACTCGAGGAATATCACCACTTAAATATTATAAATCCTAATCAAAGGGGAACATCGATATCACCTTCCCTAAATCTTGATAATAATGTTTGGTGCTACTCAACCATGGGTCCCATTCTCCATGAAGGATATGATATACACTATCTTTTATAGTACTGGAGACCCGTTGAAGATAATAACCAATTTGGAATTTATTATCAATGAGCATATCCATCCTAAAGAATAAAAAAAGTTGTTACATGTCATGAACATCAAAATTCCACAGAATCATAACATTTAATTAAGAGAACACACAAGCGGTACTATAGAGACCATTCTCTCTCTATAGTGCATGGGGTCTACTAATATCTATCATATATGATATATCCTCTATATAATGATTTTGAATATTAATGTAATGGGATAAAAATAACGAATGAGGTGCACCATTTTCAAATAGTTAAATCACTAATGATGATGCTATATCGATTGTACCTCTCACAATCGATGAACTTTTATCTCATTCCTCTAGATACTCTTACACTACATAAATTTATTAATTCTAGATTCATGTGGTTGGAACCCATTTTATCTTGAATCAATTGACATCTATATAGTCTTAGAAGTTACTGGGGATCTCATGCCACTATGTTGAGTGGAATGGACATGCAATAACCTTTTTATGTGACCCAAGAATCTAGAGGACCCATATACCATGGGTTTCTCAATTAAAACCCACATAGAATGAATAGGTCTTCCACACATGTAGGAAATAAAAGGGCCTCTTAATGGAACTATAAGGGTTTTAGAATACCTCTTTCTTTGAAAATAATCATGAGAATCATCACGCCTCCTCTTTCTCTTGGTGGAAACCACACTACCCCTGGTAGGAGAAGAAAATATCATTAACACTGACTTCTATCAAGGTCAACCTTCATTGTAAATGATCTATCCAACAATTTTTTTTAAAAAGTATTCATGAGAATGAATGACTAACTGAAAATATCTTCTCAAACTCTTAACTCGAATCATTAAGTCTTCATCTTCTCATTTGTAACGATATCATGTTCAATCTATAAATGCTTAGAAAAAGGATTTTTGTACTCTATCACGGTCTTTTTAGCCAACTCAAGAATGAAATACTAAAAATCATTATACAACACCATTGACTCTAGATAGAACAGGTCAGTGGAAATATCCTTAAATTATTTCCATTTTATGCCCTCATGTTACTTCATTTTCACCATCATGTCCCACCATCTCCTACTCAGTCCCTCCACCATGAGGGTGGAACACTTATAATATATTTAATTAGGATTCTCTATGAACCCAAAGAGACAATTGATTATGATCAACCTTTACTCATCCTCTTGTGGATCATTTAAGGTTTTCATTGCTGGTGGATTTTTATAAAGGAACTCTTGAGAATGATTTTGGAGACCATCACTTTGATGTTCCATATCCTGAGCCTAAACGAGAACCCATGAAGGTGCTAATCCAATGGCTTGGATAGTAAGAACGATCCAATCTACTAGTCTAGATTCCAATGGAGGATTCTCTCCCTGAGGTTTATGAATAACTTCATCTAATATCTAATTCACACATCTTCTCGAAGACATAATCTTACCTAGCCTGAAGAAAACATAGAATACAGTAGATTAACATTGAAACTGAGCAACAGGGGAAATTAATTCCAACATATAGGAAAATGAGATTTTGATTTCAATATATCCAAATAGAAACACATTTCCCAAACCACCCATGGTAAATTAAGGCTCATTGTTGGGAGATATACCCAGAAACTGAATCATTATTACCTCTGATAAAATTTCAAAACTACAAACTGACATCACATAAATATTAAAAAGCAAGCACCATTGATACCACTTTGTCACAAACACTCATGGGTACCCTAGTAACTCGATAATTGAGGTGTCTTTAACATGTCTAGAAGGTAATTCCCAATCCCCATGGGTTTGTGACTAGTACCATGCATCACACAATATGATGGTGTGAATGATTTTTTCCAAAAACATTGTGGAACAATGAAAACATTTTAGTATGCATATAAATGATACTCTCTATGGAGAAGAGTATTAGATTTAAATAGGTAAATAACCCAAAGTATAATAGAAAAGTACTTGAAAACAGTATAAAAAACCATGTTCTATAGGATGAAACTCTCCAAGCCAAATTGCCAATAGCTTCCATGAACATCAAGTGGCACCTTACCCTTGCTCGGTCATGGAAGGAGATAATATAAAAACACCCAAAGGCATAGGTAGGTTGTGAACTAAAATCCCAATAGGGTCCCATTAATGATTATATAATAAGATGCCAACAATTTATTAACCAAATAAATCTTTCAATTTTAAGTAAATAGTTTTGACCATTAAAACTCATAATTAAAAAATTAAATATTTATATTTCAAAGGATGGAAATTATTCAGAAAATTGATCAACTAAAATTTTATATAAAATAGTTTATATAAATATTATCACAAGTCAAGTAAAAAATTTACAACAATGAAATATATTCATTTCAAATACAAAAAAATGAGAAACATGATCATATTCCTAAAGGTAAAATAGTCCCGTGATATAGGACTCCACATTCTCAATGTGACAAGGAAAAAGTTTTATACACATGTCCCTTTGGTACGAACAAACACTAGTACAATCACGACCTTTAGAGGCCGCAAAAAGCAGTCTCTAAAGTACTATAGTGGCCACCTAGCATCTTCCAATCGACGGCCGCTTTTGGCCCGTCGCTGTTGATATCAACAACTGCAATTTAGAGGACGTTTTCTTTAGCAACCGCCAATCGGCGGCCGCGATAGGTGGTGATGGAAACACCTAAAGCGGCCCCCGTTTGGCGGCCACTATAGGTTTTTAAATTTTATTAAAAAATATCAATGACACAATAAAATATACCCAAATAAATATAATCTGTCATCTTCCAAGCTCCACATCAATCATCAAATATAACTACATAAAAAAATTTAATAACAAAATTAATACTGAATAAAAACTAGAAAATAAATAACTGAAAAAAATTAACGTATTTCAATTAAAACTTACTATAACAGATCTATAGTATTTTATTTTCAAAATATATTCATAATTTTGATTAACGTTTTAAAATTTTAAAATCATTAATTCTATGGTTAAAATTAGACTGTTGCCTTGTGATTTCAGGTCAATCCGATGTTGTCCGCTATGAATTTGACTGTTAGAAGCCCGTTTTGGCCGTTTATGACACCAAAACTGTGTTCTCGGTAACCGCAAGAACATGGAACCTCCGATTGACGTGTCGTATGTGTGACCACTTCACAATTTCACTCACCCAATGTTGTCGTATGATTTTAGGCCATTCATACTTTGTTCGGCCCGTTTGGACCCCTCACGTGCGTTTGTGAAGCGCAACCAACACTTAAAAAGGACCCACATTGTGTCGTACCATGCACACGACAAGTCCGATTGACACTCCGTCTACTCAAACACATCAGAATTCACTCACCTGTTGATGTCGTCTGATTTCAGTCCATTCCAACTTCGTTTGGCCCGTTTGGACACCCCCCACGCGCGTTTATAAAGCGCGTCCAACACTTAAAAAACTAATATTTAGATGTACCGCACAAACCGCACATCCAATTGATGTGTCGTCTGCATGTACACGTCACGAATAATAATTCGATTGTTTCCCTCTGATTTCAGATCAATCTGATGTCGTCCGCTATAAATTTGACTATTAAACGCCTATTTTGGCCGTTTATGACACCAGAACTGCGTTCTCGGTTACCGCAGGCACATTGCATGTCCGATTGACATGTAGTATAATCTAACACATCATAATTCACTCACCTATTGTTTTTGTCTGATTTCAGGCCATTGCAACTTCGTTCGGCCCATTTGGACCCCCCACACAAGTTTATGAAGCGCGCCCAACAATTAAAAAATTCTTATTGAGCCATACCATGCAAATCGCACGTCCGATCGGTGTATCGTCTGCGCGTACACGTCAAGAATAATAAATAGATAGTTTATCATTGATTTAAGGTCAATATGATGACTTTCGCTATGAATTTGACCGTTAAATGACCGTTTTGACTGTTTATGACACCAGAACTGCGTTCTAAGTCCCCACGGGCACACGACGCATCCGATTGATGTGATTTCTACTCGACCACTTCAAAATTCACTCAGTAGTTGTTTTTTTCTGATTTCAGGACATTCCGACTTTGTTTGTCCAGTTTGGACCCCCCACTCTCGTTTATGAAGCGCACCAAACACTTAAAAAACACATATTGAGTCATACCACACAAACTGCACGTCCGATTGACATGTCGTCTATGTGTACATTTCATGAATAATAATTATATTGTTTCTCTACAATTTATGGTAAATCCTATGTCTTCTACTATGAATTTGACCCTTAAACGCCCATTTTGGCCGTTTGTTTCATCAGAATTGCGTTCTCGGTCACCGCGGGCGCACGACGCATCCGATTGACATTCCGTCTGATCGAACACATCACAATTCACTCACCAATCGATGTATTATGATTTTAGGACATTCAGACTTCGTTCATCCCATTTGGACCCCCACGCGTGTTTATGAAGCATGCCCAATATTTAAAAAATGCATATTGAGTCATACCCTGCAAACCGCACGTCCGATTGAAGTTCCGTCTGTGCGACACATCAAGAATAATAATTACATTGTTTCCCTGTGATTTCATGTCAATCCAATGACATCCTCTATGAATTTGACCGTTAAACGCCCGTTTTGGCCGTTTATGACAGCAGAACGACGTTCTTGGTCACTACGGGCACACGACGTGTCTGATTGATGTGTCATCTACTCTACCGCTTAAAAATTCACTCAACCGTTTCTTTCGTCTGATTTAAGTCCATTTTGACTTCTTTCGTGCCGTTTGGACCCACCATGCGTGTTTTTGAAGCATGCCCAACACATAAAAAAGTTATATTGAGACGTACTGTGAAAACTGCATGTCCGAATGACGTTCTGTCTGCGTGTAGACATCACGAATAATAATTAGATAGTTTCCCTTTGATTTCAGGTCAATCTGATGTCGTCTGCTATCAATTTGACTATTAAACGCATGTTTTGGCCGTTTGTGACGCTAGAACTGCATTCTTGATCACTGCGAACACACGGCATGCCCGATTGACCTTCTGTCTTCTTGATCATTTAAAAATTCACTCACTCGTTGCTGTTATATTATTTCAGACCATTCTCACTTCGTTCGGGCCCATTAGACCCCCACGCGCGTTTATGAAGCGCGCCCCAAACTTAAAAATGCATATTGATCTTTACTGCGCAAACCACATGTCTGATTGACGTTCTGTCTATGCATACACATCTTGGATAATAATTATATTGTTTTCATGTGATTTCAGGTCAATCTAATGTCGTCCGCTATGAATTTGATAGTTAAACATCCGTTTTGGCTGTTTTTGACACCAGAACTGCGTTCTCGGTCACCGTGGGCACATGGTACGTCCGATTGACATGTCATTCTCTCGACCACTTCAAAATTTACTCACCCATTCTTTTCATCTGATTTCAGGCCATTCCGACTTCATTCGGCCCATTTGGACCCCCCCACACATTTTTGAAGAGTTCCCAACACTTAAAAAACGCATATTGAGCCATACCACGCAAACCAAACTTCTGATGGACGTTCCGTCTATGTGTACACATCACAAATAAAAATTAGATTGTTGATCTGTGATTTCAGGTCAATCTGATGTCGTCTGCTATGAAATTGACCATTAAATGCCCGTTTTGGCTGTTTATGACACCAGAACTGCGTTCTCAGTCACCGCGGGCTCACGACATTTCTGATGGACATGTCGTCTACTCGACCACTTCACAATTCACTCACCCGTTATTGTCGTCACATTTTAGGCTATAACTTCTTTATTCGGCCCATTTTCCACTATGAATTTGACCGTTAAACACCAGTTTTAGCAGTTTATGACACTAGAAATGCATTCTCGGTCACTACGGGCACACGGTGAGTCCGATTGACATGCCGTCTACTCGACCAATTCAGAATTCACTCACCTATTGCTGTCATCTGATTTCAGGCCATTCCGACTATGTTCAGCCCATTTCGACCCCCCACGTGAGTTTATGAAGCGCACTCAACACTTAAAAAAATTCATATTGCGCCATACCGCACAAACCAAATGTCTGATTGACATGACGTCTATGCGTACCCATCACTAATAATAATTATATTGTTTCCCAGTGATATCAGGTCCATCCGATGTCGTACGCTATTAATTTGACCGTTAAACACCTGTTTTGGCCGTTTGTGACAGTAGAACTGCGTTCTCAGTCACCGCGGGCAAACGGCATGTCCGATTGACGTGAAGTTTATTCGACCACATCAAAATTCACTCATCCGTTGATTTAATATGATTTCAGGCCATTCCAAATTCGTTCGGCACAATTGGACCCCCACGCGTGTTTATGAAGCGCGCTCAACACTTAAAAAACGCATATTGAGACATACCGTGAAAACCACAAGTCTGATTGACGTTCCGTCTATGCGTACATGTCACGAATAATAATTAGATTGTTTCCCTATGATTTAAGGTTAATCTGATGTTGTCTGCTATGAATTCGACTGTTAAACGCCTGTTTTGGCCATTTTTTACACCAGAACTGTGTTCTCGGTCACCGCGGGCACACGACACGTCCGATTGACATGTCCTCTACTCAAACACTTCACAATTCACTCACCCATTTCTATCATCTTATTTCAGGCCATTCAGACTTTGTTTGGCCCGTTTGGACCCCCCCCCCCATTCGCGTTTATGAAGCACGCCCAACAGTTAAAAATGCATATTGAGCCATACCGCGAAAACCGCACATTAGATTGATGTGCCGTCTACGCGTACATGTCACAAATATAAATTAGATTGTTACCCTATGATTTCAGGTCAACATGATGTCGTCCTCTATGAATTTGATCATTAGACGCCCATTTTGGTCGTTTATGACACGAGAACTGCTTTCTCTGTCACTGCGGGCACACGACCCGTCCGATTGATGTGTCGTCTACTCGACCACATATAAATTCACTCACCTATCGTTTTAATTTTATTTTAGTCCATTATGACTTCGTTCAGCCTTTTTGGACAACCACCCGCGTTTATGAAGTGCTCCCAACACATATTGATCCCTACTGTGCCAAACGCATGTCCGATTGGTGTTCCGTCTGCGCGTAGACATCACGAATAATAATTATATTGTTGTCCTGAGATTTCAGGTCAATAAGATTTCATCTTCTATGAATTTTACTGTTAAATGCTCGTTTTGGCTTTTTATGACACCAGAACTGCGTTTTCGGTTACGGCAGGCACACGACACATCTGATTGATGTGACATCTACTCAAACACTTCAAAATTAACTCAAAAGTTAGTGTCATCTAATTTCAGGCCATTCCAACATCGTTCAGACCATTTGGACCCCCCCACACGCGTTTATGAAGCACACCCAACACTTAAAAAACGCATATTGATCTGTACCACGGAAACTGCACGTCCGATTGACGTGCTGTCTGTGTGTACACGTCACAATTCACTCACCCTAAAATTCTACAGCTATCAAAAGAGTTCTTGGGATTCTCCCAAGAAACAACTACCTGAAGTTTCTCTCTATATACTAACACAACCTTCTCTGGGATCATTTGACCCAATAACTATACCTAATCAATTCAAAAATGACATATATATAGCTTGGCATATAGTTGTTACTTTATAAGTGTAATCTGTATGATGTCAAGATATTGGGTATGATCATCATCAGTCTTGGAGTGCACGAAGATGTCATCCAAAAATACTAAAAAAACTAATCTAGGTAAAAAAGGAAGACTATATTCATCAAGGATATAAAAACAGCTAGAGAATTCATCAACACAAATGAAATTACCTCATGCATGGGCTTCATTCTAATCTGGAACACCAATATCACTGCGATGCCCACCAGCTGTATTCAGAGCCAAAAATATATATCAATATTGTGTATATTAAATATATCAATAAAATTAAATCTGAGTATGGTTTTTTTATTGTTTACCTATGGCGCCACTTGTTGCATAATCATTTCATCAATACGTGAGGACATCTGTGAAAACCTCTCCTCATACTATACACGTAACTGCTGAAACTGTGCATCAAAATTGCACTACATATCCTGAATGGAAGCATCTATCTCAGCCTATGTGCACATCCCTGACTCTCTGCATACACCCATCACATCTGCTCTAACAACTGCTCGTCGTGGGACACCACCGCAATAAGTCAAAGAATAACCAGGACCATCACTCCCCACGACACGGTAAAATATTTCATCTCTACACACAGAACTAGGACGTTGCTCCTCTAGCAACTCTCCTAACTAAGCATCAAACTGAGATTTTAGAATATAATGAATCAATGAACAAATATGAATAATTTATATAAAATAAAAATACATTTTTTGTTAAATAATTATCTTACTATAACACTAGAAACATCGGGATCACCCGCCATATGAGTCCTCACCCATATGGACTTCCGATCGATTCGCTCATCATGTTGGTGTAACTATAATAAAGGGGTTCACCATGTTATACTACAACATTTTTAATGTATGAATGAAATAGTGCATTCTAAACTTACATCATGTATGAGCTGTGACACATGTCGAGTGACAAGTCTGGAAGGTGTGTGCTGCATCGCCCGATTATGTGAATGACGAGCAGACTCGGTCTACATTCAACGTAATTACATAATAGACATTGGAAAAATTAGTCATTTATAGATTAAAAGTAATAAATCTTACCATGACTTCCTCAATCGACCAAAACACAACCGAATCCTGCAACTACGCATGAAGAATGCCCAGAGGCACTCGCTGTAGAATGTTTGGCACAACCACAAATGGTGTCCAATGATCTCTCTTCACCCTTAACTTGTAATCCTTCCATAATTTCCAGCATTTGGATGTACATACAACCCGAAACTCATCTGGATAGGATGTCAAATTATCCTGTTAAAAAAAATACAGTAGATGGGACAATAATAATAATAATAACATTAAAAATTAAACATTTAATTTACCTGAACCTCCCTCCATAATCTTTCCATCATATCATGGGGGTATGAAATATATCCATTAGTCATTAGAGGGAATCTCTGTGAGCCTCGTATCATATGCCCAAACTGATGACTCAATACTGTATCACTATCTCCAATTGGATGAATTGTGTCATCAAATAACACATCAAATCGGTCTCTTGAGTTCCAAGATCGAACCCCTCTACCAGGACCACTGTGTCTACTGGAAGACACACTACATCCTGATAAACATAAATTCATAATTCAATTACAATATAAATTTATGATTAGAAATAGTTAATGAAATATTTATAGAAAATGACAATCAATTAATATAGACAAATGAAAACATACATACCGACAATATCAGGAAATGCGACAACTTTAGGTTCCTCTTGGTCAATCAGAAAAACCCCTCTTCTAGACATTTTCACCACAACTTTCAAATCAGAATCAATGCCGACAAATTAAACTTGTTATGCCTATGATTTCAGTATGAAGGACTCATGGATAACTCAGTCATCTTTATATTTCATATTGTTAAAGTTTACTAATGTAAATTGGATGTTATCAACTTTCATTCCAGAAACTGGAATGACCCAATCACACCTTAACAATATGTGTTTTATTCCACAACCATAAATAAACTTAATAATATCTCTCAAAAATCCATAATAATATCCCACACTAACAAACGAACAACCAACACCGCTATTTTGTGTGGATCTGTTCATGTCAACATCGATAATACGAAATCTGAATCCGTTAGCATCCAAAGACTTGTAGAGATGAGTTGTAATAAATGGACCATCAACTAGTTGGTTGAGTTCATATCTCACATTCTAGGTTAAATCACGTAACTTTTGAATCTGAAAAATTCACAAATATAGTCTAATGGATAATGAATTGTTAATATACTACTAATTTTCACTATAAAAATTTTAAATCAATTATACGTACATAAGTCTTGAACCACTCATGAAATGTGTTGATATGATGTTTCTGGATTTGATAGTCAGTTTCATGGGGCCTTTCATGTTTTAACTCAGCGATATGCATCCGAAATCACAAAAAAATATAAGGTAAGCAATAAAAAATTATAGAAAAAAATACACATAAACTATGAAACTTACTGTATCAATGGAATAACTTATGAGGTGTTGAAAAACACACATAGATGAGATTGAACCCACTTTTCATTCCATATATCAAATGTAATTCCTTTTCCAATTGGACCCTCATCATTCTGGGACGGTTTATCTATCTTTGTTTCAACCTCATCAATATATAAAGCACAAAAATTAGTACACTCATCCATTAAATATCGCTAGGCAATTGAGGCTTCCAGATGTGCTTTGTTGCGCACATACCATTTCAATGTATTTAAGTATCGCTCTATTGGATACATCCTCCTGAATTTAATGAGACCACCATCAATGACTTCACTAGTTAAATGCATGGTCAAGTGAACCATGTCATAAAAAAAAGACAGCTGAAAGAGTTTTTCTAGGTGACATTGTGCAAGTACAATATTATCCTGTAGCATTTTCAAATCACCCATGCGATGATTCCTAGAACAGAGCTGTCTGAAATAATTAGAAACCCTAATCAATGGATCAACAACCTGGGAAGGTATGAAATCACGAATTGCTATAGGAATTAACTGTTGAAGATGAATATGATTATCGTGACTTATAAAACCCTGTAATGTCATGCTCATCATATTCAAATGATTGAAAATATTATATTCATAACCATTTGGCACATTAACAGTCCTCATAATGGATAGAAATGTTTGTTTCTCTTTTTTACTCATTGTGTACTGTGCAGCAGGAATGTATGCTAATTACCTTCACCCAGATATAAATGTAAAGGTCTTCTCAATCCCATTTCTTACAAACCATGTCGAGCATTAGCACTGTCCTTCGATTTCCCCTGATGCCTATAATGGTGCAAAAAATATTATCACATACATTTTTTTCAATGTGCATCACAACCAAATTATGTCTTAAAATATTATATTTCCAATAAGGAAATTCAAAAAAATACTTTGTTTCTTCCAATAATGACTTCTCTCTCTATTTGCAACCGGAATAGAAGTCCATGCAGGAACCAATAAATCTTGAAAATCATACATTATACAGATGTTTTCTTGATCAAGTTGGGCATAAATTTCAACCCCAGACAGTATTTGTGGTGATGGATCATACTATCTATTCCCATCAAACGATACATGGTATTTTCTAAACCTGTGCAATGGAGGAAGAAAGAATTTTTCACCAATATATTCCCACTTTCTACAGTGCTTAAGCCATATAGATTTCTTACTCTTATTACAAAAAGGGCATGAAAATTATCTTTTTGTACTCCAACCTGATAAGTTAGCATACACTGGGAAATTATTAATTGTCCATAACAAAGCAGACCAAAGTCTAAACATTTCATTAGTTTCCGAGTCAAAAGTCATTACACCATAGAACCAAAATTCTTGCAGCTCATCAATCAAAGGTTGTATATAAACATCGATTTTATCACCAGCTCATCCTAGTCCATAAATTAGAATTAACAGTAACAAAAAAGGTTGCTTCATACATACCCATGCGGGAATGTTGTATGGAACCAAAACAACTGGGCATACACTATGTGTCACACCAACCATGGACCTAAATGGGTTAAAACCATCTGCTGCCAAACCCAATAGAATAATACGATCATCTCGGGAAAAGTCTGGGCGTCTTTGATCAAACTCTTTCCATGACAAACAATATGATGGGTGGGTTAATTTATCGACCTCTTTCTTTCTATCTGAATTCCACGTCATCAATTTAGCAATTTTAGTTGACAATAAGAATTTCTTCAGTCTCGGTTTCAGTGGGAAATAACACATCTGTTTAGTGAAAACTTCTTTCCCTTGATTCAAGACTCTCCCAGGAAGAAACTGACTACCTTGATTAATCTCATTGGTCTTCCACCTAGATGTATAGAAAACAATACAAATATTTAATTGAACATTCTCTTTTCTAAACAACATACAATAATGGAAACATGCATAAATTGTATCATATGTTAAACCAAGATCATCATTAAACTTGAGAGCTTGATATAATGACTTCGGAATCTTCGCTCCAGTAGGGAGTACCTTCTTCAATAATACAAAAAACATGTCGAATGAGCTGTCTGACCCCTAGTTCAAGGCCTTTAGGTGTAACAATTCAACAATGAATGATAGTATACTAAACTTAGTGCATCCATGATATAATTCTGTACATGCATCGTCATGAATTTCAACGAATTTCAATGCATCTCCATATACAGAAGAATGAGGATTACTCAATCCCACGTCGTCGTTTACGACATTACTGTCTTCATGTTGAAATTGACACATCATTTCGTTGAGGATTATGATCATCGGATAAACTGTTCTCGAATAAACATTCATATGAATACTTTCTGAGCGATGAAATGAAACAAAATCTTCGCCATGACGTGTCCATGTCTTATAGTTTTTAAAAAACCCATTCAAAAACAAATGTTCTCTAACACTATCTCATTTTAAGAGATATCTATTTGAACATTTTATGTATGGACAACTAATCATATCTCTTGGAAATCTGTTGGTGAAATCCATAAATCGCTTAATCCCCTCATAATATTCGGCTAAAAATATAACTTGCATATCAATTCAGCTTCTATTCATATCTGTATTTAATAGAAATTAAAAGTGAAATATCTTATTTAAATTCTAAAAAAAGACATAACATTAAAATTTTAAAACCATATTTGAAGGATAAAAAATAGTACCTGCAGAGGACTCGACCGTGGGTAACATGGTGTGACTCGATTGCGGATCTATGACGGCGTAGTGACATGATGACAACGGTTCGATGGCCGGTCTCTAAAGGAGCAGAACCGCTGGACGAAGCATGTGAGGGTTCTACATAGTGGGGTGTAACGGATTGGGATGGTCCAACGGAGGCATGTGGACTTGACAGAGGGACGAAACAGGGCTGGGAGGGGACGACAGTGGCGAGACTGTCCAAAGGTACAGTGTAGAGGCATGGGGTGGGGGTTGCCGGGTCACAAGGTTGTCAGGGTCATGGGGGGTGTAGTGCGAAGGCAAGGCGGTGGGGGTCGCCGGGGTTACGGGTGGCGTAGCACGGAGGTGAGGGGGGTGGGTGTCGACGAGGGTGGGGGTCGTCGGGGATCACCGGGTTCGTCGGGAGGTTGGGGGTCACGGGTCGAGGGTCAGGGTCGCCGGGGGTCAGGGTCGCTGGGGGTCGTGGTCATGGGGTTGGTGTAACATCCCCAAATGATAAAGAGTTAAATAACTAAATGATATGACTCATGTCCACAAGGGACACCTTATTTTTTGGGAGCCTGTCTGATTAGAACTCCCAAGCTAAGCGTGCATGGCCTGGAATAGTGATGAGGATGGGTGACCTCCTGGGAAGTCTCACAGGGTGTGTGTGAGTGAGGACAAAGAACACTGGAAAAGACATGTGTTGGCATATGGGGACAATCATTAGTCAAATGACCCGTTCGGGCATGTGGGTGGACCCTGGGGTGGGTGGACCCCACGTGTCTATGGGGAAACAGGTGGTACCTAGTGGGTCAGGACCCGACAACCTTGTTAAGGTGGGGTGTCTATGCTGTCACCGGGACCCGATTGTCACATTTGGTATCAAAGGAGGAACCCAGCATTAGGTGTGGTGCACTGATTGGGTTGAGATGTAGGGAACACAACGAGGGCGTTGTGCTATAATGGGGGGTGATTGTAACATCCCCAAATGATAAAGGGTTAAATGACTAAATGATATGACTCATGTCAACAAGGTGCACCATCCTTTTCGAAAGCCTGTCTGTTTAGAACTCCACAGTTAAGCGTGCATGACATGGAGTAGTGATCAGAATGGGTGACCTCCTGGGAAGTCTCCAGGGTGTATGTAAGTGAGGACAAAGCACACCGAAAAGGACATGTGTTGGCCTATGGGGACAATCATTAGTCAAATGACGCGTTCGAGCACGTGGGTGGACCCTGGGGTTGGTGGATCCCACTTGTCTGTGGGGCAACTGGTGGTACCTGGCGTGTCAGGACCTGACAGCCTTGTTAAGGCGGGGTGTTTGTGCTGTCATCGGGACCCGGTTGTCACAGTTGGGGAGGGGTGGGTAGCGGGGTCAGGGAGGGGATAATGGCGGCCGTTAAAAGTCCCCCACCTCGAAATCCAAAAAGTCTAGAAGTGAAAGGAATCTTCCTCACCATTCTATGGAGGATGTGATGTGGTGAATTTTTGTTTTTAGAACGTTGTAAATTGTATATTGTTATCTAAATAACAAACTAACAACCAAAGGTTTGCATGTGATCTAATTAAAAATCAGGGATGGGACATTTACGTTATGAATTTTTTAAATAATCATACAATTTCCAATTTAAATATGTGATTTTCTCTTTAAAACCCAAAATGGTTTTTAAATGAAAACATGAATTTTCCATGATAAAACACTATGGTTTTTATCAAAACCCATTTTAAACCATTTTCATCAAATACAACATTGAAATCAACTTCATAAACTCAATTTCACAAATGTATATTCATAAAATTATATTATGATCTTTTCAATCATAATAATTTCACAATTTAAATTCAAAATATTAAATTTCATCAATTTTAAAAACTATAAATAATCACCCCAATTCAATAGAATTGTGGAGTTTACATTATTTCATGTTGAAACAAAATTTCACAATTTGACTCCCCCAATTCAATGTAATTGGGTTTTTAATGAATCAATTGAATGTGATTTCATATAATTTTATTTAAATAAAAAATGATATTTAATAAATCAATTTTAAGTTAATAAAAATTAGGCATTATGATGGAACCACATACCTCAGGATCACAAGATCTCAAAACTACAAAAAATAATTAGAATCCTCCAATGAAGAATGTTGAAAATATAAATCCATGAATATATCCTAGGATTGAGATATACAGTGAATTTTAATGGAAAATCCCATAGAATATAAATCCAAAAAACCATACGTAGTATGAGACAGAGGGAGAGGAGATGGAGAAAGGTAATAAGAATCCTATCATGAGGATATCAAATGTAATTATTAAATCATTCATCCTCTTCTAGGAGGGAGTGAGGGGCCCGAATCAGATCATTGGAGATCCCCTAGAAGAAGAAATCATTGGTGGTAAATTTAGGATTTTCTTGCAACTTAAATCAGGATTCAAGTGTTATAAAAATAATTTTGTAACTAAAACATCATATAATCATGGTTAATAGGGCTTGAAAATATAGCTAAAACAAATTTTGTGCACTATTTTTACAACCCATTTAAATGGGATTCATTTTTTCTCTTGGGTGGGTGCATGGTTTTCCAACCTATGCCCCAACTTGGGAAAAACTCACTGCCTTGGTTTTTTATTTTTTCTCTATCAAGGCATATAGTTTGGGTAAACCAATATCTAACCATGCATATCCAATAAATATAATTTTTTTAGAAGTCTTCACCCAAAAAACCCCCAAAAAAACAAATGAATAATAAAAAGATAATCTTTGGAATACATTAAAAAAGTAATGATATGTTACATTATTTATTAATCACAACATTTTTTATGGGTTTGATTCAATTATATTGTCTGGAAGATGAAAATTCAAAGTGAATTAGAGAAAAATCAGGTGATTTCTTGTGTCCCTAACTTATCAAACATCATAATTACATAAAGTTTTCATGATCTAATTATGATTTTAAATATGGTGTTTGAGGTGTGGATTTATAATGTTTTTGATGTGGAGTTTTTTAAGTAAATTGGATGGATGTTATCAGAAAAATGTTTTGTTATGGAATGTTTATGTCGTTATTTAATAAAGGTTCATGATTTTGAGATCATTGAATTGGATTCTTTGAAGTATAAACTATTATTGATCCTACATTTATAAATTTTGTCGATCGAAAGGCATTTGAATAAATTACTAAAAGGATTTCTCTGAGAATGTTCATCAAAGATCATCCTATTGTTGGATGTATGCTATCCAATATAGTCTAATGAATGATATTTTATATATAGTCATAAAAAATGTTTTATTGTATACAATATATCTTAGTCATACTTGTATAATTATTATTATGAAAGGTATTGAGACTGTTGATGATGAGTTTTTAGCTAATCAAAGGAAGTATAAAGTCTTTTGTTCTGACATGGTGATCATTTAAGTATAATTTATTGCATAAAATCATTCAAATGATTAATTATAGGTTCCTTATGAAATATACTTGATAAAAGAAAATTTATAGGATCTCGTAATAATGGTGTTTTTGAAGCATTTCATTAGACAGAAGAATGGTTGTAATGTTAGCAAATAAAATTTTCCAAATTATAAAATGTACTAATCCAAACAATGTCATAGGAATCATATTATGATCATTAAATAAAAGTTATCATGGTTTCCATTTAGTGTCATCTTCCAAATGTTTATTAACAATGTTTTATTGAATAATGTTCTTTCAGATATTTCATGAGGATTAATTTCATGAAGACATTAGACAGAGAGTTATGAATTCTATATGCAATGTTCAAAAATTTCATCATATAGAGATGATTTCATGAACAAAGTAGGAATAATATTTCTATTAGAGCCATAATACATATATTTTATGATATATTAACTAGAGAGTTATTTTTTGGAAAAATAGATCCTATAAATAATAATATGATAAACAAAGAAGATCTCAATTTTGCTGGTCAGAGAGATTGATTTTTCATATGTGATAGAACAATTTGGGAATATCATTCAAAGTAAATATTTTAATAAGGTTTAGTAAGAAATTTTTTTCTGATATATAAAGATGATTCATATAATTATTGCATAACTCCATACATTTAGTAAGCTTGAAAGTGCACAAATGAAGAATGAAATGATTGGGAGATTCAAATTAAAATTTATAATTCCAAAGTTGATTTCACAATTCTCCTCAAGTCATCAATGAAACCATGTTTATCTAATGTATAGAAAATACACCAAGGAAGTTGTATATTATTGAGTTATATATGATGTTTTTTGGCCATATTTATTTTTTAGAAGATATGATTTGAAATGAAGTCTCATCAATGAATATTACGATCAATTATAATTATATTTATGGTTTCATTTGAAGTGTTGTCTGATGGATTAGGGGTACAAGAAAGAGTAAAAGCACTAAATGGAGTAATAAAGTAATATAAGATGAAGGGAATATGTTATTATATAAATATGTACTAAGAATTGATTTTGAGAAATCACAAATGGAGAATATTCACTAGATGAAAAGGTTCTAGATGAATATGAAGGGTAAGGGTTAGAAAAAATATCCACTAAATAAACTTTCCTCAGATATATTGAATTGGATTGAAGTATAGAATAGACTTGTTTTATATGAAGAGAAAGAATGAGAAAAATTCAGCTTATGTTTATGAGAAAGAGGATTTCTTGATCTATTTTGTACATGTAACATTGGTGAGATCGATGACAAAGTGAGTATTATGATATCCAACAGAGGCATCATCAGCGGAAGACTTACTTCATGTTGCAAAGTGTCTGATGAATAAGTTATATCATAGATAAAATAGTTGTATATATGACTATTGATGATCAAGAAGTTGGGTTGGTTATCCACCCATCCTGGGATTTAGTATTTTTATTCTTATCACCCTCCTATAGAGAACAAATGGACACATTGGGTATGGATTGTTTACAAGCCAAACCATTGTAAAACATTATCTCATTATAGTGTATATTACATGTATTGTTCATTATCAAAAATGATAAATACTAGATACATTTGTTGATTACTGAACCTTATAAATATATAATGTTATATATTTACATGATTGTGTATACTTGCTTATGATAATTAAAAAACATTAGACAATCAAGATCCTAAAATGCATAAGAGTTAAAGGAATAAAATGTGTTGATTTGTTAATATTTCACAAATGATGATTCACCCCACAAACACAACCCCCCCTAATGTTGCGAATATCCAAAAGTGGTCCTAATAATAGTGATATGGTTATCTTTTTTCAAATTTTTGAAAACGATAAAATTTAATGTTTTTAAAAGAGATTATTCTCAATTATAATGGGAATAGTAAAATTAAATTGCAATTTTTAATGAATGGGTCTTTGTCTTCAACCAAGAGTGATTTTTGTTTTTATCTTCTTGAGAATTTTCTGGAGGGGATTAATAAGTGGATACTAGTCAATTTAAGAGTTACATAAATTTATTTTGATCATTTTGAAATTCTATTGAAAATATTATATTTTGTCTTGCTAGTGGATTTCATATGATAAAACTAGAATGAGAAGTTGAATTTAGGAAAATGAAAGAAATCGTATTGTAAAAAATTTTCATATGAAATTAAACTCATATGACAAATATATGAATTCCTGAGAGATGAATATATCCAAAATGACGAAGAAAACTCTGAATATGATTAAATACTATTAAGGTCTTCATATGTGATTTCTGGTAAGATTCCATCCCCAGGAGATAATACCTCAAAACAAGTACTAAAAGTGAATGTAATTAATATTTCAGATAAGGATGAAATTACATCTGATGGAAATTAGATTCAGAATTCAAAATAATAATTTAGAATTCATAGTGCATAACTTACTTATTATAATAACGACACTGATTCAGATTTAGAAATCTATTTGAAATGGGATCAATAACTTTTTCTATCAAAAATAAGGATTGGAAAAGCTCTTCTACTGAAAGACTAAATTGCTATGTAAAATCAAAATAAAATGTCAGACTCATCCAAAATGTTTCGTAAAAGTATAATGATGCTTGAGGATTACTTTAGAAATCTAGATGAATTCTACAAGGATCATGAAAACGCATACAATAATGATATGAAATGGTCAAATAAGTCTGATGAGATTCATAAGGATCATAAAGAAAAGATATGAGATATTAGAAAAATTATGAATGATCTTTTATATTCATTCAACAAGTTACAATGGGATACCACTCATATAATGAAAGTAATCAGAGGCTCAGATAAATGTCAGTGTGGCGAGTTTAATGTAACTAGAAAATATTGGATGTCATTCAATAAAAATTATTACATTATCATAATGATATATTTAATATTAAGCATTAAAATTCCTCGTTGTGAAATAGAGTTGATATCCTTGACATGGTAACCAGAGCTCAACCAGAAATGTGTTAGGATCAAGAGGAAAATATTATGGATCAAGAAGAAAAAAATCATTCTCTTGAAGAGAAGATAAAATATCAAGAAGAATCCATTTATATACAGGACATGTTGTTTTAAGATAATGAGAAAAAAAATACGGTCTCAAAGGGAATCATTTAATAATCTAACGGAAGATCGAAAATATTTCAATAAGATAAAGACATTGGTTCTAGATAAATTTGAGGAGAAGTAGAATGAAAATAAATGAATATTTTAAACACTTGTGGTTTTTTAATTTTAATAAAAGTATTTGACATCTATATATTTTACATTTAACTTTTCCCATTTTGGATAAATGTTCTTCAACTCATACTATATGATCAAATACATTATTTCATTGATTTGTTTGTTTCTCTAACCCATGTATAGGTTCTAAAATATCTCTCCTCATAATTTTTGTAAATCAAATGGGGGAGACTTTTATACATTCGGAGATATTGTTTTATAAAGGTATAGAATTATGGGAGAATAATTTTTAAAAGGTTGAATGTATTTGATAGGGAGATAAATACATAAAATGAGATTTTTTTTGAATATTATCCCAAAGGGGATATTAATAATACTCAAACAATATTCTGATGAGTTTTGAAACTAAATGGGAGATAAGTATAGGTGTTTACTTCTGAAAAAGAGTATCTACTTACTTTGGAAATTTTTTATTGGTTTTCTTGATTTTTTGGTTTTTAAATTCCAATAATGGGAGATTATTGAGTCAAAATTCATATTTTGACTTTTGTATTCCTTTTGTTTTGGAAATCATCGATTTTTTTAAATAATTTCTTATGTTATTTTATATTATCTACTTTAATAATTGTTTTATACATGTACATCAATAACTTTTTTATTCTATGTATGATAAATATCATACACACTGAGAAATATATTCTGACTATTTCTATTTTTAATATAGTGATACTAAATAAGATTTACATCACACACACAAGATAAAATTTTCATCAATCACACCGATTACGATTTTCATCATACACCAAGATCAATATAGTGATTACTAGGAAAAAAATATTCAATATATTAACAAATTCATCATATGAAGTTAATGTTCACTACCATATTTTACCATAAGATACAAAATATTTTCATAATCACATTATCATAACTCATAAATAGTGTTGTATTAAAAATAAAATGCTTTAAATTAAAATGATATCATGTATTCTATTTTAACATAAAATATTAGACAATGTCTTTGTTTCAGTTTTACAATTCCAATTTGAGATTTTGGTGTCCATGTCCCTCTTATATTTAAGGAAGAAATCTGATTATTGGAACCCAATATAACCATTAGGATATTATCCTATAAATACCGGGTTATTCGAACAATCTTGAAACAAACATTATTTTGAGATGATATTCGGGAGCTCTATCAAAAATTTCATTATGCGAATGCTTTAATGTTTTAATGTTGTGATAAAATTGTTCAACACACTTGTAATCTTCAAATTCATTTTTTTCTTTGTGAGTCTACCATACATGGTGATTAATATTGATGGATTCTTTGGAATGGATGACAAATGAACTGATCTTTTTTGGATCACGAGATTCCAGTGATAGGAAGGTAGAGGCGCAAATTACATTCTTAATCGAGGGATTTCGGAGATAGGGAGACAAACTAACACCGATCATCTTATCAATGACTTACCCTTGTGTAGGTAAGATATACATTCTTGAAGTAATAAATCAAGGCACCATTATCTGAGGTATAATGATACCCTTCTATTTGAGTTAAAAAAATTATTTTTTTAGAATTCTACAACATTATAGTAGAAAAATAACTTTCTTATTTTTTTTATCTTTCTAAACTATACATTTATTATTTTAACCAATATGGTTATGATATTTTAGTAATACTTTTGTTACTATTTCTTTCTAATATTATTGTTTAATTACTCCATACTATTAAATAAGCTTTATGATTGGATTACTGTTTTTTTATTCAGATTTTTATAACCAGAGAGATTCAATTATATTTTACACATACTCAATTGAATTCATTTCTTGTATGAATAAGATTAATTTAAATTATGGAGTGTGGAATAATTATCATCACCTACCTAATTAAGTTATTCTTTATCATCGGACACCGGGACCAATCTGATTTTTTAAACAATAAGAAGACTACTAAATTGAATTAGATTAAATTTTTAAAAACTAATAACCATTTAACATATAAAATTGAATGTTTTAGACCAACGATTAACCCCCATATTGTGTTATTCCATCTACATATTTTTTATCCAACACCATAATTAGAATATCATAATTTTTTAATAGTGTTATCTCAAATGTAATTTTATCTATCCTTCAAAATCATATCATAGTAGTTCATCTAAAAAATCTCATTCCTCTTGTACTAAACTAGGATGATCTATTCAGAGAATTTCTAATCTGTTGAATTTTTTTAGTCCTGGTTATTACGTGAACACCCAAACATCATTGTAGTGACCGTATTAAGAGAGTGAATGTATTAATTCATGATGTATTAAACAATAATTTTTTGTTGGGTCGGCTATGATAATAAAATAACTATGTCCAATAATGATGTGAGGTTATACTCATCATGGTTAAAAATTAATCCATATAATTATTGACACATTCATATCCAACTATTTTTTTATTTTACTATAATAAAATAATTTTTTTCACCTGTTAAAATGATGCTACATATCATTAGCATCAAGATACATCTTCGAAAATGGGAGTGAAATTGATTTAATTGTCCATTATGATCAATTTCCATTGATTCAGACAAGTTTTTGTTGATGTTAACTCTTTTAGATTATCATATATTTGAATTAATCCTTGTATGGACTTGTCGGTAGAATTAAAAGATTACATTAACCACCATTCATATCGAGTTACATAAACTTCTCATGTTGGAGTTTTATAATATTTCAAAGTGGAATGGTAGATGAATTTTAGAAGAGTTGGGCCTTATGTAAAAATGGTTGGAATCATCTCTTACTAGATTAAAATAGTAACAGTTGGGGATATTATTACAATTAAAAATAGGAATCTTACTAACATAGTACATCGATTCCCTTATTAATATTTTGATAATATCTATAGACTACCACTAGAAAAGGAAAATTAATCTTCCATAAACGTACATCTAGGATACATTCATTTTTGTCTTACATCCTGTAGAATGTAACATATTAAATTACAATAAATAAATTTCTAGTGGGAACAGTTAGAATGAAATATATTTATTAGAACATTTATATTTTTTAGGTCATAATAATTTATTTATAATGATGGAGGATGTTAATATTCTAGTTTGGGTCATGTATCATAAAATAAACTAAGTAAAAAATTAAAAATTATTACCCTCCACCATTAAATTTTTATTTTTTGATAAATTAATGTGGTCCATGTAGTTCTTTGAAATTGATCTATAATTCGGGTACTAAACTGTCTGGGTCAAGAGGGAGGATATTCTAAATATATCCATTCAGTGTTGTTATAGCCACTCTGAACACTTGTTAATTCAATTATGTTTTACAAATTCACTAGTTGTATTTATATAATTGATGAATTATTTTTATCAAAAGTACATTGACTATTTTTTTGAAAATATATGGGATTTATCACGAAATATATATGAAAATTAAAGGTACAATAAATTTTCTTGAACACATTATAAGACCAACACATTTTTACAATGTTTTCTAAGAGTAACATTTAGATATGTCATGTTTTATTCATAGGGATAATAATTTCTGAAAAATTCATATCAAACAACCTGAATCGGATTTAGGTAACTGTTTCACGGAAGGAACATAAAAATAAATTCTAGTTATGAATATTTTACATTTTATATGGTTCTTATCAAAAAAATTTATTATTTATCATGATGGGCTTCTTTGATATTTGTATTTACAAAGAAGGGTAAAAAATTCTATTAGAGAAATGATTTTACATAATCATTTTAGACTATTTAGACTCTACGTACTTTCATACCTATCCTTATTTTATAAAACTAAGTGAGGGATATCCTATTTATTTTTATATTTTTGTATATATATATATTTTTGTCATAATGGGAAAAAATTTCATAGGGTATGGTTTATAGAAAATTCATGTCTACAAAAATAACTATCAAATACATGATCTAGAATTATATATGGTGTTCCATGAATTATAAAATGGAACTACAGTCTTTTTTGAGAGAATTTTAGTATATTCACTGACCCATGAAGCATGCTAAAAAGTTTCAATAGAGACTTTAACATTAAGTATTTAATTCAAATGGTGTACCTCCATAAATTTTACTATGACTAGGTTATACAATTAGGAAATGAAATTAAATAGTAGATTCCATAATTCATAATATATATTACAATGTGGTCATAGATTCTGGTGATTGTTGTAAACTAACAGGGATAATTTCTAATAATAATTTAGATTTTATTTAGCAGAATAATATCATGGTTATATTTTTTGTGACAATTACTATTGAATTGGTTGAATTGGTCAAGGAGGATTAATTTTTAGACAATGATTTCTATACTAATAGGGAAAACCATAATTGTAGGGAGAACATTATTAGATGGAAAGAGGGAGAAAATTATATATTGTGTTTTCATGACTAAATATTATATCCTTATTAATACAAGGAATAACTCCATCATACTTATAATTATTCAAATTGGGATTTATAACCATGATTTTTGAAATTTTGTATGGAAATAAAAGACCATATTTTATTATTGGTTATAAAGTGAATGGTGGTGGAATATTTTTTGAATTTCCTCACCAATTATGGGGTAAAAATGAAAACAAGGAAAAACTACCATTTTAAAATCACTAACTATACACATATGAAAATGGAATTAAATCACCACATATTTTTTTCAATATTTTAATAAATATTTTTTTAAATAATGATTCCATTTCACTGATTGTGGACCAACTAATCAATTTAGAAAATGTTATTCCAATTTTAGAGATTAATTCAATAGATGGTTTAAAGAATAAATATATCGAAGAAGTTATCAATTTGAATGGGGTACAAGTTTCTATTATCCCTATCCAAGGTCCTATATTCACCTATATGTTTTTTCCTTTCCGGTAACAATATTTCAGAACACATTCAACTATTTGAAGGACATTCCATACCCAAATATATGGGTTGTTAGAGCGTGTAGTCTAGAAACTCAAACACATTATCACATCATTTGTGATGGACTTCAATGGTTAATTGGGAGGATATTTTACTTCGGTAACATTTTAATATAATAACAATTTTCAATTCATGATATATAGAGCTTTGTTTGAAGCATTATACAACTACCCATGTCACTCTAATTTTTTGGTGATGGATGCGAAAACATAACCAAATACACTCTGTTATTTGCATGAAACTATTGATAAAATAAAATTTATTAATAAATAGATAGTCACTACATAAATACATAAAAAATAAATTATACCATATTTTCACCTTGTATCATTCTATGTGTTATATCTTGTATTCTTGTGAGTGTCATTGGGGATGGGGTACTGTATCCTTAGTAGGAAAGGGAGAATAACTCCAAAGATATCATACCATTTGAGATTATTTATAATAATTTTAATTTTTATTATTGAATATCACATTAAATGTTATTTACCTCATTTCATAATTTTTTCAGAGAATCTAAAAAAAAAGTAACAACCAGACCGAAGTCATGTTATTAGTTTACAATATATTACTCTTGAATATAATGATACATGTATTCACTCTAAAATAAATAATATTGATAGAAAAGAAAGATCTTACTAGGTATGTATATCTATTTGTTGATATTGTAATGGAAATGTGGATTTATATATGAAGAGTCATGGGAATGTGAGAATTTTTAGCAATAGTATTTCTCTAAATATTTCAATGAAACTGTCAACCTCTATCTATTCATGAACATAAATCCCAATGGTGAAGAGAATGTAACACAAACATTTTATATTATTTTATAATAATAGTATTATTTTTAATATATAAATATGTTAAGGTTATTTTTGATATTTTTGAAGGGTTTTAATGAATTTCAGTGAGTTTTATAGAGTGCACGATTTGGGAAAACCCTGTGAGATTCACATGAAACCACATATTAAATATTATAGCTATATGGATAGGTTCATGGTATGGGTGAAATTTGTGAAAACCATGTGGACTATGATTTTTCTTATGAGTAAGTGAATATTTGGAGGTCATGATTTGGGTATAATATGTGGTCATATAATTTTGTCCAATAATTGTTTAAGCAACGGTTTCATTAGGGTTAGGGTATAGATTTCCATATAATATAGCTTATATATGTATAATTTTAAAATCAATCAAAATTAGGTCAGTATCATGAACTTCCCCTTGAAACAATCCATTAACATTTCTTTATAAGTACTAAGGAACATAAATATTCCCTTAGGATTTTTGGGTAATCCACCTCATTCTAGATTCATGCCTTATTGATTCTTAGAGAATCTTCCTAGTGGATTGAAGTGAAACTCATGTTTCCCCTTATAGTCTATTCCCTTATAAGTTTCCATTAGGATAAACATTATTTAGAGTATTATTTGCCCAAATAATATGGTTGGGGTCTGTTTACATGGATATTTTGTTTTAAAATATCATGATAGGATTCAAACAGTTGGAATCTATGAGGTTGTTAGTGGAGTTCTTCCAAAAGAACTTCTCTGAGGTATTCAACCCCTCAGTAATTATTCATTTTCCATGAAATTTAATTCCTTTCATTTTCAAATGTAAACTATATAAATTAATTATTGTATTGTCCTTAGAGTATGTTCTTTTTATTGTTTTGCATTTCACAATAAGGGTTATTGGTGATATAGATATCCATTTGGGTAAAATGAATAAGTTGAAATTTTTGTTTAAGAGAATGAATTTTGGTTTATGTAAACCTATAATTAAAATGTTTATTATGTGATTAGGATTAATATATATGGTTCTTTATTTATTTGGTCTTGGTTGTTAATGCAGATATATGGGTATATGCTTTGAATTGATAAGTGATAACATGGGACATGGGGAATAGTCTCCACAAAAAATTTAGGTTGTTTAGATAACACAATAGATGGGTGATGCATTGGTATGGTGAAATGACTTCCATATAGAATGTTTTCATGATTTTAATAGGAGTGTGAGTTTTAGGTAAGGGTGTGTGTTGTCGTTTTAGTTATTTACAATAGTTATATATATTGTTTTATTTTATTATATTATACAATTTTGTACTAAATGTATGTGAAATTTGTCAATCAATTAGTTTTCATTATAAGTCTCTATTGGATTATTTATTGGGATATATACTCTCCAAATGTATATAGTTTTTATTGTGTATAAATATTATGTTCAACACTATGTTTGTTAGGGGAAGACCCCTTAGTTCCCTCTTGGTGAATAATGATGTTGTAGACTTTTGTGATGAAGGTAGTAGCATAGAGTTGGTCATGTTGTTGAACTTATTATAATTCCATGTTTGGAAATTTAGTTTCTCTTTTGATTCAATGGGTCTTGAATATTTTTTCAGTGATCCTTTTATTTTTTTTTGACTCAAACTATTATTTGTATTTTTATTGGTGTTTTTTTGTTTCTAATATTTCATCATATATAAATTTGTTCAATGTACTTCCACTCTTAAAAGGAGTATCATGTGAAAGGGAAAATTGGAAATACTCATGTCTTCCACGTTCTAACAATTCATGAAAAATTTAAATTTTGAATTTTCATTGGGGGTACTTTTTGGGAATGAGTTTTTAGATCAATATTATGACATCTCAAACATAACAAATGAATGTTTTTTGGTTGTGTATTCATGATCAATCAGGGTTTCTAGTACAATAGTGAGTGTCAGATAAGGGCTAGGGTCACTTAGGAACTCTTTGTGGCTATAGGCTACTGACTACACTATAGCCCTAGGTGTTGTTGCATGGTGTGGTTCTTGGAATTTTTGATATTTTCAAAAAGAAAATAGGACCTGACAACATCTTTCAGGGTTTTATCCCAGAGTTGATTTGAATGATTGTTTGTATGATTGAAGTGAATTGACTACACTATAGTAAAAGAGGTGATACTGTAGTATGGCCTTGGAACTAATAGAATAAAACAATAATATATCCTGATATTAATATGTTTTAGTGGGGGTATTATGTTAAAAATGAAATTTACTATATTTTGGTGTTCTCCTAGTGGTCATTTGGACATACCATAGGAAAGACCAAGTTTTTGTGCTTTCCTTTGTTTGAGGGTGTGGTTCATGGGCAAGCTATGGTCCCTCGGAGTGGAGACAATTAGTAAAAGGGAGGATAGAACTACCATTTTGGAGATAATTGACCATGGAAATGATGAGGGACACATAACCACGCCATGGAGATTATACATAGTGCACTAGAGAGATCCATGAACTTGTTGAAAAGGTGTAGATCTTCAATGTAGTAGGGGAAATATAAGGGGGACAAAAATTGGTGGATAATGGCATAAATCCCTACCCCACAGCGAAAAGTGAGGTCTAGTTTGGGATTTTGTTTTTACTACAACCCTTAGGGTGACACCATAGGCTTCCCTGGGTAGTGGGATTACATCATTTCCCCAATATTCATGTCATAGAAATTTTCTCCCCAAGTATTTTTAGTGGTGGTATATTGTAATTTTACAGTTATACCTCTCGATTATTTAGGTAAATGATTGTATACAAGGTGGTATAATCAGTCGAATTCTCCCCCAATCTTTCCCTCATGAATCCCATATTGTTCTGTAATGGATTTTGGTGTGTTTTGGTTGATGATTAAGGTATGTTTCTCCTATCAACTCTTTCTGTTTGAATTTTCATCATAACCCTATAATGTTAGTTTGATGCGGTTAGGGTTTAGTGATTATTTTCACTGGATCATGGTGAAAATAATCTGATATGATGTGATTTTTTATTGGTGAGGATAGAGGGAATCTTGAGATGATGATCATACAACTTTGTGTGTAGTTTAATTGAATGGATATCATCGGATGGTATAATTAAAATTTTTTGTTTAAATTATCATAAATTGGTTATTGAGTAGTTTTTATTTATTTTAACTATTCCTATGATGATTTCAGGGGATGTTGGGGGGCCTTCCTTTGGTGGTAGGAATCCATTTTAGTATGATCAGGTTACTCAGTGGGATTCTATAAAATTGATTTATTTAAAATACTTTTGAATTTGATTATAAATTTTTATAAATGAATTGAATTAATTTTTATATATAATTTAAAATTAAAATTGTTGTTTTGGATTTGTTTACTACATTAGAATCTTTATGGTTTTCTAGTTGAACATGGATGAGTTCAAGAGACAATTTTTGAGTTGTTATTAAATGGATGTATCGATATTAAAAATGTAGGAAGACCATTTTTCCCATGCCAATGGTATTATTTTTTCATATTGAATGTGACAAGTATTATCAACTACTATTTTTTATTGAACTTTTTAATATATGTAACTTTTTTACTTATAATAAGTAACTATGGATTAAATCAAGAAACTAACATTACCCATGATAAACCCTCATTCACTGGCTGGACATATTTTCTACTAATAGTTGAGATCATGATTATAGTTATATAGCATTTTAAATATAATATAATATCATTGAGACCAAGATGAACTTTGTGAGCATGGTCTAATTTAGATTCGATTCACATTATTCCACCATATAAGGGATATATTTGTTTAGTAATTTTTGGGATGAGTGGGAGACCATGAGATGAATTATACACATTGGGCTACTTGAGATGAGTGTAGAGTGAGTCTTACTGATCTAATGAGATTTCAGTTCATCAATGGGTATGTTACCGGTAGGTTTTCACAATTGGTTGGATGCGTGGACTAGCCTATGACTTTGGGATGTTGGATGGATGTTAAAATGAAACCCTTGATAACGATTCTTGTCAGACTTCTCTTATAAGTATACTGAGACTATTACGTAATCCTGTGGATGTTGAGGGATGTTACTGCCTTTATATGATGGGTGTTTGTCTAAGATATTATAATGGGATAATGGATCCCATATTAGGTTTTTATGTAATGATGATACCTATGGTGATTAGTAGGTGACCTAGTTATAATTTGTACCTAGAGAGGGCACATATGATAAAGGGTAGTGATAAACTCTGGTGTCACATTCGAACTTATATTAATGTTGTTATACCATTGGTGCTATTATTTATGGTACACACAACCCTTTGTTTTTAATAGAATACATATGGTTGGTCTCTTAGAATTATGTTGTTTAGACTATTAAATTTTGATTTCATCCTAAGGAGAGAGCATTCCCCAAATGACTATTTTATTCCTAGGATATAACCATTGATCCTGATACTATTTGATTCCTAGGGTAGACTACTTAGGTATAATCATTGATCCACCTATGATTAGATACCCATGATGTGCTCCTAGGATTTTGTTATTGAGATTGAAGCTAAATAAATTGATTGGGAAACTCCTTAGGATTCAACATTTAGGTCTATACGGAATAACTGTGATACTAGGATTATTCCTTCGATCCTATATGATTTCCTTGGACATTCCCATTGGAATTGAATGTATTTTTGACACTATATTTCTTATGAATTACTCTTGGGAATAAGTTTTCAGTAAACTAATACTTGATTACCTTGGACAATCTCATAGTAATTGGAATTTCACTAGGTATGGGTTTTCATTTCCATATTATGTTCTCAGAGAACCTAATAAAATGAATGAATTAAGAATAGTCTATCAAGTGTTCCATGTTAAAACTCTTGGATAAACTTTGGGATTTTATTTTCACTTTCATGGTTATTGTTAATTTATTATAATCATGTCAAATTCATATATATATATATATATATATATATTATAGCATATATAAGGGTCTATGTTGAAGGTTCCTAACTGTTTTATTATAAAACCCACCAATAGTGTCCAATTCACTTCATTAACTCAGTAGATCCTCACTATTAATAGGAAAAAATAGATAAAGTTCATAGTGTTTCATGAAAATGTGGGATAGATTATAAGGGAATAGAGAAATTGGTTTGGAAATATCTCAATGACAGTAGTACAACCCCACATAATTTATCTTTTTTTTATTTCATATACTATATTATAATTAAAAAACTGGGTGAGTGTTCTTATATGCGAACATGTATGTCAGTTTTTATGATTGTTTTTCGTCGCATTTACATCAGTTATATTATTTAATATTTATAGCTTAAGAGTACTTTAATTATTTCTTATATATATAGTTTGTTTTATTTTTCAACTTATATTTCTAATTTTACACGTGGGTATATTCTCTCAATGTTATTAACATAGACCATAAATTCTAGTTGTTGTCCTCTTGAAAATGGAGAAGCATGTATGAGGTTATGTAATGTCTTGTCTTTTAAAAAAACTAATTTGTGTCCTTAAATCATAGGATGATGCTAAAATTGATATCATAGTATTCTTTTTGTTTTAATTTTCTATGGGATAGAAAATATGTGTTATTGAAATGATTTTGAGAATCTGAGTGACAAAAGATTAGTGCTTCGAAACTAAATTTTCTAGTAGAATTTTTTGGTTTTCTAGTGATTTGGGATTGTTGTTCATTGCTTCCATGTTAAATTTGTATGATCTTAACATGTTTCATAAACATGATTTTTGGGATATTTGATTTATAGGTTCTTGGATCTTTTCCTAGTAGAAATAGGCTAGTGTTCATCCATCCTATTTTCTATGTAGTATTCAAATTACATATGTATATTTTATGTGTGACTAGTAGAAATATAAATATAGAGTTTAGATGAATAAAATTTTGACAATAACTTCTATTTCATTTTCCCATATAATTTGGTAGAGGAATTATACTCATGTTGATCTGTAATCTATATTCATCAGATTATAGGTCATCTGGATTCTATGGAATAATGATCCTTAATAACTGTTATATATTACCCATTGTACGAAATGAATAGTGTCCCTTTGTAGATCATTGAAATCCTTGGATGAGTTGGTAATGAACCACTTGTGGTATGTTTTGGTTCTGATTTTAAAATAAAAATAAGAGTTTAGTTTTCTAATATTTCAACAAAAACCAAATTTTAGTTTTAACATATAGAATCATTGTGGAATTATCCAAAAAAATCAATATGATTGTGGTATTATCAACACAATATCATCTTAGGATAATTTTATAATATTTGTATACTAATGGATGATATTTTCATCATCAAGGGGGTGGTCCCATATATAAATTCTAAGAAAGGATTAGAGACTTACTATGTCATGATTTGGAATAAGATGCCAAGTATGTTATGCAAATGATAAAACCCTAGAGTTGTTGTGGTTTGGTATGTGGGTTACTTTTTGGATATTGAGATGGGGGCAATGATCAGCCATATAATTTGTGATGTATGTGAGATGACATTTTTATGCTAGGTGGTATAACATAGTTCTTTTTTCATATGATGGTAACCCAATTTAGGGGTTACCGAGGATTGTGAGTATAGTTAGATATTGGATTCATTTTTATATTCTTTAAGCCATTAAATTAGTCCATGTGAGGTTCTATGGGGTGTGTTTTATAGGCTACGAGATGAATTGTTTTTTACATAAAGAATGAACATTGGGTAATATTTCTTTTGGTATCAATGTTTGGTTTGAAGGGTGGTATCAGTGGGATGTATGAACCTAATGATTGTGGGTTTTTTCTACTATGAAGGAAAATAATGATCCAAGATAGTATGGTATATGATGAATAGACTATAGGTAGATTATTCTTTTTTTTTATATGATGTCAGTTACTGATATTTTTTGTGATAGACTTTGGTATATGTAAAATTCCTGATTTTGAAGAATAGTTCTTATATTTCATTTACTTAGAAAATATTTTCAAAAATTAAGGTGAGATAATTTTTTTGGTTGCAGGACCTTCTATTTATTGTTGTGTGAATCATGGTAGCAAGAATTTGTTTGTGTGATTGGGTTGTATTAAAGTATACCCCCACTGGTTTTAATGAATGAAAAATTGCATTCAATTACTACACATAATGTTATTGAGTTGTGGGTTAGTGAGTGGTAATGTATTATTCAATGACTTATGGTTACAATGGTATGTTTTTACATGGTTTCCTATGATATATTTTTTAAGGAGAAATATTCCCCAATGGTATTGGTGACATCAGAGATGGATTTGGGCGTCATGGTTTAATTTACCCATGTGGGTTCCTTAACATGTTCTATTAAGGATATGTTTTGATAGAACATATTGATGTTATTCTCAAGGAGTTGTTTAAAAATATCCTTATTGTGTAGTGTATACCACTAGAAGTTGTAGCGAGTGACCCACATAATAGATGAATTTTGAAAAATTATTATTATGGAATTGTTTATGATTTGATGGTGGTTTTCTTTTGATTTTTCATGTTAGCATTTGGGTATGAATGTGATAACAATATTTAACAACTACATGTGGTGATGGATAAATCATGGGTTATAGGGGATAATAACCACATATGTAATGAATCAGGGGTTTGGTGAGACCAATATTTGTATTTGTTTTGTTTCATTTGGATGCTCATGAGAAAGTAAATGTACTTTTACCTAGTCCTTTAGAAACTCTAGATTTATATTTGAGATGTAATGTTGGGTAGATTATGTGTCATAGAATGGGGCTCATGTGGGGATTGATGTGATTTGATAGTGAGATGAATCAAGGGTGTGTTAGTGCTCAGTGTGGGATCATGATAGATGATATAATTTATAAGGGATCCAACCATTGAAAAACATTCAATGATGATTAAATAATTTTTCTTAGATTTTGGATGATGTTGGAATGCACTTGGGATTAAGGAATCGGGATCATGTCATGTGATAACATATTGGTGTGTGAAACAAATACTTTTTAATAATGGTTGGATAGAGGATGAATGACCCATGTTTTTTTAAATTAGTCACGGTGAGATAGAAACTACACCATGAGGGTCATTATACTTCTGATAATTGCATTTCAAAAGGAAATTATGATGGTTGGGAACACCTTTTATCAAAATCAATCCTTATAAGAAAATTATTATAGTATGGTTCTTCATAAACAAATGGATTTGTTTCTTGATTACATAATTTTTTCATGGGATATATAGATTTGAGTAAGAACATTCTTGATGAATCAATAACGGTGGAATGAAATAAAATGAATTTTAATGAAAATTCTAACTCATGTTTAGTGATTCATAGCATGAGATTATTTTTTTCATTCAGTATTAAAATTCAATGAATATATTTTGAGTTAAAATCCAATATAGGTCTATATTAATAGTTATAGACCATTGATAATTCCCCACGATGATAATTTCTATGGTGGGGGTTTTATATAAAACCCTATCTTATTGGAGTTAAATAATTAAGAGTTAATTTATATTTAGATTTTAGTGATGGGGTTTTTAGAACCAATATTCATATTAGGATTGTAATCTTTGAAAAATCTCAAATAACTTTTTTTGGACAATGATTGATGCCCGGCTATTTTTATAATTTCCTAGGTGAGTGTTCAATATGGGAAATGGTGGCCTGAGAGCTAGATGCAGTTATAGGTTGCAGACCATACTAGAATCCTAGATGTTTTGGTGTTACATTGACCATGGCCTTTGTGAAATTATAATAATACATATAGTACCATGCCACAACCAAAGTAGTTTTACTATTATCATGTTATTATTGATTGGTAATATGATCCAAATGAATTAGCAACACCATAGGTGAGAAGGTCATGTTTTCGTAAGTCCTTAGCTCTGATTGGGGATGAGAACCACACAAAACTGGAGGGATAAGAACTTTTGTATGATTTTTTAGTCTAAACAATTTTCCCTATATTGTGGTGTGATCATGGTGATAAGTTTGAATGAATATAAGTAGCACCACATCATGGAGCATTTTGTAGTCTTATAGAAATATTCTTGAGCTTGGAATTTTTCTTAGGATACACAACTATTGAAATTATGAAGGTTGTAATGGTCATGATGGAGTTTATGTAACCCTTAAATAGAGATGAACACTCAATTTTTAAATAGAACCCGATCGTGGTGTGTTGGAGGGTCCATGTCCAAAATAGAGAGTCAAATAGGTCATCCACATGGAAAATGTAATGTCGGTGGGGCTACCCAATGTAGACTATAACATGGATCTGTTCTCTATATTTCAATTATCGTCCATTGGTGGGTACATTTCACCATATCCCAAAAAGTGCCTCAGTGGGCTTCCTTAGGTGGGAGGGGTTGCATAGTGGCCCCTGTAGCCATGCCATAAGAATTCCCAAAACTGGTTTTCTAATTCAATGTAGTCTAGTAATCTACCAGTAATCCCCTTCTTTGTGTTACTTCAAATGGTGCTTACAGTGAGGTCATTCAGATTAATCACCCCCTCTATTACTCCATTGAATCATCAATGATAGGGGATTTATTTTAGTTTCTTCCAAATTTTCATGGAGGTAATTTTATCCTCCCGTATTTTTTTATTGTAATATATAAATATTTTAATATCCTTTTATGAAATATTTTAATTTTGGTGAAATATTCATAAGAAGATTGTGGAAATCATCTTATATTTTTGTGTTTTTACACTACATAGATAAATTTTGTGCTGATAGGATTATCACATGCCATTATATTTCATTTTATTGAATGTGTATTTTTAGGTTAATTCAATTATATATTTTTTTAAATTAGGTTATATTAGATATTGGTTTGTTTCTGACCAGTATAGATTTTTTGAGATGGTGTTGAGAGGAAATTATAGACCTTCCTTGAGTGGATAACCATTGTTTCGATGAAACAATTTTAATTAGTGAAATTCTAAACAATTTTACCTTTTTAATTAAATATAAATTTTGATTATAAATTTTTGTAAATGAATTATACAATTTACTATAAATTAATTATGAATAAACTACATGTTTTGTCTTTTCTTATTTCCTTATATGGGTTGGTTAAGGGTGGTTTTGTATGAAAAAATCTTGTGTAAGGGTTTTTTAGAAGTTATCACAAAGCAGTAACTCCGTAAATAATGTAACTGGTTCCATATATCCACACCCAGGGAATTTTTATGTTCATATCTCTTGTGTTCTGTTTTCATGCCATTAATGTATGATTGACCTTTTTTACATTAATTAAATTGTTTTAATTGAAATGAATGCCTATTATTGAGATGAACAATGTTCTATAGATGTAATGGAACCTTGTACATTGTTTTGATATATCGACAATTGATGGTTCGGAACATGATTAAAGTTATATCCTTTGATGTATAGGGACCTAATGTTGTAGGACCAGGATGAAACTTGTTGGTCTGGTATCCCATTATGTTTTTTCCCATGATACCTCCTTATAAAGAAGATAATTGGTTTGTAATTTTATGCCCCATTAGGCTAGGATAAAACTATGAGATTCCTTATATGCATTAGGAATGTTTAATTGAGCATGGGGTGAGACTTAGTCCCACTCTATATTGTGAGTTATTGGGTTTTCACTCCCCTAGTAGAACTTGATGATAGTTCAGGTGAGTGGACCGACCCATGAATTGAGTATTTGAGGTGGGTGTCAGAGAATATCATAATATTGTTTTTATTAAGACTTTATTTATGAGCCAAGATAGGCCATGAAGAATTCATGTGGATATCAGGGGACACGATTCCATATGATTAAAAGGTATCTACATGCAAGATGATAATTGGAAAATGGATCCTGTGTTGTTTATTCATACAATGATATGGTTTAGGGGATCATAGCGAGTACCCTTATGATATATTGGAATTAGAGTGGGTTTTTGTGTGAAATGGGTTGGGATGATCTCAAGTGTATCCTTAGAACCTATATTGATGAAGTATTATTGCTCGAGTTGTAGTGAAATTAATTTGATATTTTATGTGAGGGATTAATTTCCATCCATGTTTATGTAAATATAATTCCTAGGGAAGGCCACAAATTATTTTATTCGTTGATATTATTATGTTTTTAAGTGATATCATATAGAGTGCATTCCCCTAGTGAATATTGGATTCCTAGTATATTCTCCAATGATTGTGTTCTTGATCTAAATGTTATTGAATTCCTAATACATGCTCCTAGAGTATGGTTATTTATCATATTAGTATTGGACCCTTAAAATTCTCTCATCAATCCATAATTGAGAAGGATATTAAATTAATACCTTTGAAAATCCCCTTGTGTTTGGTCCATGGGTCTATTTTGAATCCCAAGATGCTAGGATTCATCCTTTATGTCTATATAAAGGAAATGAACTTGCAATTTTTAATTAGTTGTTTAACCAACATTGTATTTACTAGGAGATTATATTAGGAATAGTTAATTAGATTGATACTCTATATTTCCTAAAACATTCTCCTGGTAATAGACCATGGGCTTGATATTGGGTAGAAGATTAGTGTTATATAACTGAGTGGGACAAAACATATTTTTTTATAGATTGAGATTTAGTTAAATATCTGGGATGGTAGTGCATCCCAACATAAATTCTTTTAATTTGTTTCATTTAGTGTATTTTGATCAGACCATTGGGTGTTCATTCTTGTATATTGGCATATCCAGGACTCTATATTACTAGTTTCTTCTTAAATTACATCTATTATTGTATGGTACATTTATTTCTTTCACATACTATGATTTTTATTATAGATGTCTTTTATTCTACTTTCCCACTATTATTTATACTCTAATAAGGGGATATAGTCACTTCAAGGTATTAAACTAGACCCAAAATAGTATTCATTAGCCTCTGGTATATGTGGAGGTTCTCTTGAGGTCATGTAGAGATATAATTAATTTTGGAATGGATCAGTGGACACAGATTGGGGGATGATGTTACAAGAATCACCCAAAATGATTTGTTGAATCCCTGAGAATTAATTTTAAATCATTGGTTTCCAAGGGATGCATTAATGGTTTTTTGAATATTGATCTTTTCCATGGTGATCGGTTAGGATTAAGATGTCAGAGAAAATTCATGATAAAAGATAGTGGAGTGCGATTTCAACGATAAACATTGGTTAAAAAACTATTACTATCAAGGGAGTATTTTTCGGAGATTGTTATTTCAATTTATTAGTAACAATTATTGAATATTTGTATGTACCTCTAAAATTTTATAATGATTTTTTAATGAAAATTTTCTTATAATTTTTCATGATAATTTTTATTTATATTACACATAGTGAAGAGTAATGTGGAATCAAATTCAATTTTATTTATAGATAATTATGATTTTTCACTAAAATTATTTATTATTACTTTGTAAATTATGATTTCATATTCTATGAATTAGTGGTGGAGTTCATGATAGTTATAAATATATTGTGTACATTTTTTATGCTCGTACTTACTAAACTAAAATTTTTATTGAATAATAATTATTAAATTCAACATCAGAAGGATTCGCGTGCTATGAATGCATGTTGGCTGGTTTTCCACAATTAATTTTTTATAGAGATATAATCTAGAATTTTTATACATAATAAATTTAGGACTAAATACTATAATATGATCATAAATATATTCATATAATTAATTATATTGTCAAAAAAATTACAATTACTGGATATATTTTTTCTCGTTTTTGTTGTTTTTCATTCTGATAATATTTTTACTTTAATATCAATATATATATCCATATGTTAATCCCGAAATTCCCTAATATTTGTTTAGATATGTCAGGAATGAGTCCAATGAATCTTGATTATTCCAACATCTCCATTTTAATCACACATAATATACTTGTGAATTATTCACATTGATATTGAGAAAATTTATAGAAAACTCATTGATGTAAACAACACTCTATCATTGATGGTTTGGAGAAATATAGTGATAGAAGCCTAGTTCATGGCTTAATAATGGATTTATATTTTTTTTATATGATATAAAAATTTAAAAAATGTTAAGGCACCATTCTCACATTCTTAAACTACAAGACTTCAATAATTATTTTTTTAAAAAATACATTTTATCAATTTATTATGTATTTATTTTATATAATACTTCAAAAAAATTAATTAATATGTTCATGAAATATATTCTCAAAATTAAATAAAAAAACCACTAAATAATAATATGTAATCAGATCGTTAACTAGATCTTTCTTCTCACATAAATAAATGTTTTCTTGTTCTTTAAACTAAAAATCATATGAAAACATAATAAATATATCTGAAGTCTATATTTTCAATTGATAAAAATATTGAATTGAATTATAAAAAATATAATATTAATATATATCAATCCAAAAACATTGACTAATTTTATTATAATGATTATATCCATATATAAATTATAAAATGTTGTGATAAAATTAGGGTGAGACCCACTAGGCACCTTTATCAAAAGAAGAGTGTTCAACCAATAGGACAATAGAGGTTTCTGGAAACACATCGCGGTCCTAAAATCAATAGAATTCATAGTATTGAAAATCGATTTTGAAATATACTAAATAGTATAATACATTTATCAACAGATATACCATCAAGAAAGATACATACCCATGTCATCATCCATTAATTCTAGATTTATCTTTATTTGTGTTTCCATGATGGTTTTTCCAATAACCACATCAATCATAGATCTAAAAAAGGAAATATTCTATAAATCATAGTTCTAAAGATATATTTCTCTATAAATCTAAATGGTAGTTTCTACAATTTTTATTAAACAAATAAAAATACCAATCCTGATATACCCTATACAAGAAGATTTACCAATAAAATAAATATTAAGGATTCCATAATGAATCGATGTATGTCCTAATCATATATATTGAAAATAAAAACAAGTCTATGGAATAAAACACACACTCCATGATAATAATATTGGATGAAATATACGGTATGTAAAATTCCTTTGATATTTTTCCCTTAATACATCCCTTCATAGAGATCACCATGTTCCAAAATCATGAGATGGTATCTAGATTCTTAGAATTCCCCATTACTTAATAGTCAAAAAAATATGTTTCATTCCAAAATTATGTGTCTAGAAAATAAGAAATATCATTAAAAATCATTTGTTTGAATACCCAATTTTTTATCATATAGAGGATCAATAATTACCATTCAATAAAAAAAATTCTAAGTATATTGTCTTGTAAGGACATAAAAATGAGCAAAATTATGTGATAAGAATAATAGTAGAGTATATATTAACCTATAAAAATTGGGAGGTTTTCAAATGTATATAAGATAAAACAATTTTAGGGACTAAACATAAAATTATACCACTTTCACAATAGTGGAACACTAAAAATTCTCGAAAATCATGTGCTTACATGGTACTCATTATTCTAATATGGTATGGATTTATTAAAAGGTTATTCCATATTTACCTTATTGGAATCTCTATTAACCATGAATTTATAACTCTGATTAAAATTAAGTAATATATGATACATTAAAAATATATTATTTGTTTAGCGATGTGATGTGTGATATTTATCTAGAAACATTAATACAATGTTTTAAAAATATACTATGATAAGATCTATACTACTAGGAATCAGACTAGGATCGGAGAAAACATTGTGGATCACAAAAATATGATATTTAATTATATTAATATACAAACCATGAAAAATTAGGAAGACTTAAATTGATATATTACCATGTAATCATGTTTAATAATTCTCAAAAAAATAATAGGGAAGTGACTCATCATAATATTAGATAATAAGATTTTCATATTGAGATCCATGATATTCTGAAGCATCATTAGCTCAATTACCCTCAAACCAAATGTGATTTATATCCACACAATTATTAAATAAAGACTTCCTTGATCTATTTTGATAAAAAATATACCAATTTGGAGGTTTCTCACCAATGATTTGTCTATTTAGAAAAGATGAAATAATCTCTCTCATATTTATACTAATATTATAAAACCTATATATAAGAATCCCATTAGGAACAGACTAATATATTTCCATAATATAATATATAGAGCCATAAAATTTACTGAAAGACAACTCACCAGATCCTCACATATTCTTGACCATCCCACCAATGCCTCTTTAGAGGTATCGGCAGTGGAAATATAGTAAAAATTTTCTTTATAATCAACAACAATTGGATTCATTAGGATTATCCAGTTAACTATAAAACTATTCTAGCTAAAACATAGTTTTATTATGACATTATATCATCATGGTATGTTTGGAAACTAGTATATCTATACCCCACTCAGGACCAATTCCTGTTTTTCTTCATTATCTAATAAAAAATCTTTTATACAATTTAGTTAGATTAGGATGGATTTAAATACTACTCATTGATGCTATCTTAAATTTATTTAATTTTTTCCTTCCACTCCCAATGTGAAATAAACATGACGTCTAGTACATATTATGGAATTCATTATTGAACCATTTTCCATGGAATATGGGATTCAAAACTGTGAAACCCTGTAATTTTAAGAGTATAAGATTATATTTCTTACTGTAAATGAAAGGAAACACTTATCATAGATTAGAATGTTACTACCCAATAATTTAATATATATTTATTTTTTAATACATTTAATTTCATAAATATCATTTATTATACTCACCCCAAATATTTTAATGTCTGATAGAATATTCTACATGCAAAACCGTACATAAATGACTCGTGATATATATTATCGTTATAACTATGTCATTTTATTTTTGGGTGTGAATCGTATTACCTAAATTAATATACACACACACATATATATACACATTATTTCATATTAATTAATGACAAATTTTTAATAAATAATCCATAATTTTTTTAGTAATATGATTTTATTCTTCAAAAATATTTTTTCTTTAAAAAGGAATTTTTTTGCTTTTCTTGATAAAGAAATATAAAAAATAATTATTAGATATTTTTGAAAAAGGATTGATAAAATGAAATTCATTTTTTGAATCAAAATATCAAAATTTACTTCTTGTGAAACTGTGGAATTTTCAGAAAATGTTGACTTTTTAGTGAATTTTATAAAAATAAATTATTTGTAAAAATATATAATCATTTCAATAAAATAAATAATTTGAAAATAAAAAAAATTCAATTTTATTTCAAGTAAAATAATATTTATTTATTAATATTTAATCTACTTAATTTATTTTGAATAATGTTTTTATTTGTTTTTAGTATACGTTTTTCATGGGTTTGAAAACAGTTTTTTTTCCAAAAATTGATTTAATGAGAATAATGTTTCTCCATTTTTATTTAATTTTAATAATAGATAATGGGTAATGTTTTCAATTAAATTTATATATTATATATATATATAAACGTTAATTTATACTCATAAAATGTCTTTTATTAGACTAATAGTTTATATAACATTTTTTGTGCTTAAAAATTAAACTTCTAAAAAACATCGTTTTCAACGCATTAGTGTGTTATGTTTTAAATTTAATAATGTAAACTTTTTAAAATGGTTTTTCAAAAATAAAATTTATATTTAAAAGCATAATTTCAATATTATATTAGGGATACGTTTTTATATTCTTCTGAAAAGTCTCAATTTTTTATGTGTTGTGAAAAATACAGAATTTTAACTGAAAAATTCAATTTCATTTATATTTACAAAAAAGTAAAAAAAATTAAATTAAATTTTATTTAATTTTTTTTATTTTATATCAACTTATCTCATTTAAATTAATTTCATGGTGATTTTAGTTATAAAAACACTGTAAACCTTTGAAAATTTTCCCTTTAAAAACCCACTTTCTTATTGGGTCTACGAGATTAATTTTAAATTAAATTTTATAATTATTTTAACATAACATTGAAAAGGGAGTGAATATATTGATTAATAATAACATATATTATATAATAAGTTACAATTATATTTTGACTAAAATTAAAAGTCATTGTAGTAAAAATTAATTAATGCGGTTAAGGTAAAAACCTTTTTATTGGTGGTTAGCCTAAAAATATAAGTGCTAAAATGTCCTATATATTAATATAATATCTATTTTATGGGAATATATAGATCATTAAACGTATATGGTTTTATAATGTTCCATTTTGGACCCTTTTCACATATGTAAAACGTCGAAGAATTCAATTATTTTCAAAAATAAAAAGTGTGTCTTCTCCCCCACATATAAATGGTCACCATGTATCCTCTCTTGTTCACACCTTAAAAACACTGTGGTTTGAAAAAAACAAGACCAAATAAATTATCTGCATACCTTATATAATCTTAAAAGACATATTTTTGGAATTAAGTCATCCCTCGAAGGCTTTAGTTCAAACATAATGAGGATGTTCGAAGAAAATGTCAGATTCTTCAATGAGAATCATTATTTTATTTCGTTCTATGCCTCATTAAATTATAATAAAACCATGTTGAATAAAATAAATATATAATGAAATTTTTAAAATTTTCATAATATGATATTTACCTAATACTATCTGCACCTCCATCAAATGGGTTATATAATCATCATTCATGTCTACGGAGAACTACCGCCTCCCGAACAGATCTCATTCAGTTTTCCACAACCTCCTATCACAATCTGGTAAAATGATTGATATAAAGAATATACATTAAATTTACAATATAATTATACCCTTGTGGACATTACATCATAAAATTTGTTTCCATTCCATTTCATATGGGATACGATAATGCAGCTCATGTGTGTGGAAGACTACCATCTTGGTAGGCGATGCCATTCATTTTTATCTAACATGTTACAGGGATGGTAATAAATTAATAGACAATGAAAATAATTTATTTGAATTAAATTTAATGACTTTTTTATATTTATGGAAATATAATATATCATTTTCATTTTAACCATTTCACTCATTGATAATGTGATAACATTGTCTGTTTACTTGTGGACTACCACCTTCCTGAAGAGATGTGACTCTCTTTTCTCCACCACACAACCAGAATGACATTTATAGTTTTTTATAAAAAAATAATATTTTATTTATAATTTAATTATCGTTATTTAAATATAATATATTATTCCCCATCCTTCCATAATGTCCACTGAAACATTTGAACATTACTCATGCGTACATACGACACACCGTCTCAATGATTATAATGTTAGTTAATATCCCATTACAATATTACATGATTAGTTATAAAATTATAATTTATTAATAAATATTATAATTATTTCGTTTTTATTATACAGTATATGATGAAACTATATAATATTCTCTAGAATCCTAAATTTCATAACAAAGAATGAATGAGAAACCAAGGCACTTAACACCTAGAACAATAAAAATTTGAATTTCTGTTCACATAAGGGTAATAAGATGTAATAAGAGGATCATATATGATATTATAATATTTATATAGTCATATAATAATCAGATAACTTATTTAAAATCAATATATAAGATTTTAAAGAACATTCAACCAAAAGCAATGTGAGGTATGTGTTTTCCCGTCTTGCTTTAATTTTTGTGTGATCAATATAATATTTACCATTTGTTTTTGTTGTGCAGTTTTTATACAAAGAATGACTATATTTTTTAATATTTATCCTTAAATTTATTTATATTTACATATAACTTTTTGGGTCTATATTTCATGTGTTTTATTCTTTCAAATATACCAAATCTATTAGGGATTATTTTGTCTCAATATTCATTCATTGAGATGTCTATTATGTTATACATTTTTCTTATTTTATGATGTGTATTTACACCCAATTTGAAATTTAATTTCATGAAAATAATTATTTTCATGACATTAGATGTTTCCTTTAAATTTATTCTTTCATTTGGATTATGATTCAGAGTTACAAAAGTGGTAAGAGTTTCTTCTTAGAATCTCATCATTTATCATGATTTTTTTGATAATGTTCCCAATAATGATTTCTATATTAAAATTTCACTTTATAATCATGTTTTTTTATCCTATGGTAATTAATTTCAATGAAAAATAATATTAAAATTTTTTCACTCTTTGGTAATTAAAATTGGAGAGATATATTTTTAATAAAATCCTAGTTTATTTTAATCTTCCGAAATAAATCTATTTTCTTCCAATATTATGCTTTCTAAAAATGTTTAAAAACTATTTTCATCCTTTTATAAATAAAATATTTAGTAAATTTTTTCCTAATTATTTTCCATTTTTTTTCAATGTAGCCTTCTTATTTAATTTTGAACACAACACCTTTCTACCATTGTTATCATGGAAACAGAACTATTTTATGACATGTGTGAAACTACACGCCAATATGACCATCATTTCACTAAAGAATCCTTTTACTATTTATATAGATATATTTAAATACAAAAATTTCTTAATATTATGAAAATTCATGTTTTTTAATATTTTTTTCAAAAAAATTTATTTTAAAAATATTTTATGTTTTATAATGTGATTTTCAAAATTAAATGGATATTTTCCTAAAGAATGTTTTAATAATAATTTAATGGTATTTATATTCCTCAGCATTAAAAACCCTTGTTGATAATTATACTCTAATGGGGATATTTGGTACTAATACCATATACATTTTTTATTCTAATGGAATAATTTATTTTCAAATACATTGTTATCAAACTCGTTTCTCTTCAACGGGATAAGTATAATTCATGGAGAAGGTCATTGAAACAATTTATGTTCCATGGGATAACCATGTTATTAAAGGAATAATGATTGTTTTTATGAGTTTATTATAATATCAATATTGTATTATTTTATTCATTTTTTGATTCATATATGTTATATATAAGAAGGGGCAGCCTAGATGACATTGAATTAGCCCGTTATAGCTTACAAAATGGGGCATCCACGAAAGCTTCTGTTGAGCGTGTTACAACATTTATGTTGGGATGGACCAAATAGAATCGGGTGATCCAATTATATTTTAAAAGATGGGGCACCCAAATATCACTATAACACATTGGTTAATTATTTTTTTCTTCAAGGAATTTTATTTTAATTCAGATATAGGGTCATTCAAATTATGAGGGTTAGGTATGTGTTGTATAAATGTTTTATTAAAATGATGTTCCAACATACTGACATGCTTTATATTATATTTATATGGGTTTATAATGATTCATTAGATCTAGATTGGTATCCCATGTCTAGTGTTTATTGATTCTTATGAATATCTCATTTTTAAAATCAGTATGTAATGTTTTCATATTCAATAATAGATGTTTTTATGTCTATGAATATTATTATTCTATACTCATGAAATATGATTATGTCATCATACCATTTTTCTCTTAATATACTATCTAATGATAGTCATTTTTTAATTATTACATATTATCTTACTAAGATGTTGACCTCATGATTCTTATGTTTCCTTTCCCCATATCATAATGAACGAGGTTGAAAAAATGGTATATATAATGAATTTCATAAATATGACAATGATGAAATAATTTGAAATAAGAAATGCTAGGATAAGTGAGAGAATCGATCATTTAATGGAATGGGTTTTTTATACTGTAATTTTTTATAATAATCTAAAACATTAAACCTAATGGACACTCTATAATGTATGTGATCATATTTATCATTTTTATGTAATTTGTGTTTAGAGAAAAATGGATCACAGTAATCGAAATCAAAGAAGAAACTATAAAGCTTAGTATTTCCACACCTTATAAGGGAGTTCATGTCCTAGACTATTATAGTTGGTATAAAAGGGAATAATTGGATAGATTTATAGATTATTATGTATACATTTGATGTTATTTTAAGATTAATGGATACCATTTTTGGGTATATAATCTTACGTACGACTATATATTCAATTTCATAGAAAAAACATTGAGGTATAATGTCATGTGATATTAATGTGATTAATGAAATTGTATCGGATTTTTTAATATGTTGATGTTTTTATAACGCATTGGATTAACAAAAACTATGTGATTTAATTTTTTGAAAATTATATTTATAGTATTGATATCCATAAGAGTTTATAAGATCAAGGATATTTATAAAAAAAGTATTATCATATAGATAACCATAGGATTGAAAAGTAATTTGGTTACTATGTGATGAATGTTAAATGAAAATAAATCACTATATTTTCTATCATTAAATAAAAATTGAATGAAAAATCCATTGAGGATAGAAAAATATTTAATTTGTATGTTATTGGATTTATTTTTTATATAGGCTTATGAAATTATCCAGTTTCAAAATTGGACATTACTATGGAATTTTGAAGAGTATTGTATCTTATGAAGGTTTATTAATTTGGTAATTATTGTAAAATATTCTAACCATTTTTGTTTTTCATAATGATTATAGATTGGTGGAATATGTTTACATCCATTTTATGATTTTTTGGTTATTAAAATTTTATTTTAGTGGATTAAAAATAAAATATTCATCCCAATACACATTATTCGGAGGAAAATATGAGGTTTTGGGGGAAATTGAATAAAGGAGGAAATTATATAGATTTTTTACATATATTTACATATTCCGTTTGTCTAGATGATACGATAATTTATCAACACTATTAAATGGATCATGAAATTGAAATTCTCTCTTGAATCCTTCATTTCGGATGAACTGACGGTCTTTTTACCATCAAATATATTGAAATTTTCATAGCCTTAACCCTCAATTTAACATTCACTTTCTTTTTATTAATGACCTCAATCACTCTCTATAATTATTTACAAATTTATTACAATCCCACCAATGTTCCCCTGTAAGGGAACCTAGTTGTGATTTATTACATAATAAATTTTTAATTTTATTTTATATGTTATTAATATTATGTTTTATTAACCATTTTATAATTTGTATATACAGAAAAATTATTTTCAAATGTCCAATATTTTATTACCAAGATTATGTTCAAATTGAGAAGATTAAATTTATTAATGGGTTGGTAGGATACAACACACTGATTTTTTAAAAGAAAAAAAAAATACATTTGATATCATACCAGACATTAAACAATGGTCTCATATAATATTGGAACTCCCATAGAATTTATAAATAAATTAAATCACATCAATTACTTTTGGTATATTCAACCCCCATATTCTTATGTTCGATACCATATTCAAAATGAAACACAAAACATAACAGACCAATGAAATATATTATCATTATATCCTAGAAATTAAATTTTTGGGTATGAATACTATAAATTAATTTGTGAAATATATATATATTTATAGACTTCTTAGTCAATATAAATTATAAAAAATGATTTTTATAAGTTTTCAAGATAAAAAAGTTTAATAATTTTTTTAAACTACTAGATATTTTATTTGATAAAATAAACTTCATTTTTCAAATCTAAATAGAAATATTTACTTTGGGTGAAATTTTTATACTTCTCAGAAAATATATATTTTTTAGTGAATAGTAAATAATACCGATTTTTGTAAAACTATCATTTATTTCAATAAATTAATTAATTTAAAATTCCAAAAAAATTAATATGATTTCCAGTAACATAATTATTATTTATTCATATTTAATATACTTAGTTACATTTTAATCCTATTTATTTTTGTTTCTAATATGCCTTAATTTTTGGGTTTAGAAAGGGGTTTTTATGAATGCATAAATATTCTCCATTTTAATTGGATAAAATTTTACCATAGGAGTAATGTATTAATTGAAATATATAGGTAATATAACAATAATGTTTAATATATAATCCAACCAGTATTATTAATATAGATATATTATATATAAAATCATCTTGTTCTTGAAAGATACAATTCTCGAAAACACAATTTTCCATCGCATTTGTTGTTTTGTTTTAAATTTAACGTTCTCCAATAATAAAAAAATAATTCTAAAAAAATAAAATTTTAAAATCATTATTTCATAAATATATTAGGGAGAATTTTTAATAATTTTTAGAACTATTTCATTTTTGGATGATTAGTGAAAAAAACTAAATTTTAATTGAAAACATTATTTTCGTTTAAATTATTAATATGGTAAAAATATATTTTAATTCATTCAGATGTAAAATAAGTAAAATTAAATATATATTATTCTGATTTGTTTAATTTAAATAAATTTTATATTGACATTGCATAATGTTTTTTAACCATTTGAACTTTTTCTCTTAAAAACCCAGTATTCTTGTTGCGTCTATGTGATTTATTTTAAATTGAAAATTTGAACCTTTATAAATAGTATTTAGAAATATGGATTCATTATCTAGAATAAAAATAATTTATATAGTCCAATAATTTCATCATAATTTTTGACGAAAATGAATAGTTAATCATTTAAAAATTAATTACCGTAGCTATGGTAAAAAAATGGGTTTACCGGTAGGTTAAACTAATGCGGTAAAGGTAATAATAGACTATAAACTTTTATAAAATAACTTTTTGTTGATAGTTCTACAATTAAACCTTTAATTTTAGATAATTTACCATTTGGGACTCCGTTTTCAGTTGAAAAAACATAGAATAACTCATTACTTTTAAAAAATATGAAGGGTGTACTCTCCCAAAAATTATAAAAGGCCACCGCATCTCCTCTCTTATTCAAACCATAAAACATCCTATGATTGGACAATACCAACCAAAAAAACCATCCAAATTACATCCTATAATCTTAAAATCCTTAATTTTTTAATAGACTTAACCTAGGAAGGTTTTACAGCAAACCTAACCAGGATACCCAGAGAAGTTATAACATTATTTGATGAATGTGTTTATTTTATTTCAATCTCCACCCCATTTAATTATTCATAATCCATGATGATATAATACCCTTGTAATTTTACATATATTCGGTTGTTTTTATAATATTTTAATTACCTAAAACCATTTCTATTTCCATCAAATGTGTTACAAAATCATCATTCGTTTGTATGATGAACCACCGTCTTAGAGACTAATGTCATTAGTTTTTCATTACCACCTCCCTCAGTTTTGTATAATGATGGATATAAATAATATAAATAATATTTATAAAATAATTATACCACTATTGTTTTTATTTCATATAGATATATTTACATTCCATTTTGTATGGGATACAATAATGTCACCCCAGTGTACGACAGACTACCGCCTCATGAGGCGATGTAGTTTGCTTTCACTAACACGTTACACAGAATGTAATAAGGGCATTATAATGAATATATAAGATATAAATGACATATTTATGATATTATTGACCTATGTATCATTATAAAAATAAAATATATAATTTTATTTATTTTCTTTTTCACTCACTAAAAAATTTTAATGATGTCCACGTGTGGACTACCGCCTTCACAAAGTGATGTGACACCTTTTCTTCACCACACCATAATAATGATAACAAATTATATTAACACCACATGATTTCATAGTAATTTATATATTTAATATAATCAAAGAACATATACTTCACTTAACAACGACTTCACATGCATTATACGTAAGATTGAGTTTCTTTAAAACAACACATTAGTATTATTATTATTTAAATGATATATTTATTACTCAATTAAATATATTGATTTGAATAGAGAAAAATAAATTTTAATTGTTATCTACAATGTTTTCACATAAATAAAATCTATTTATAATGAAATGTATATGTTTTGTCAAAATAGTAATATATTTTGGGAAATTATTTTCTTTAAAAAAATACTTTTTCTGTCCATTTTTGAAAAATAATAAATTTAATATTAGAAACACATAAAATTGAATTTGTTAAAATAGAATTCATTTTTGGATTCAAAATATCAAAATTATCTTAACGTGAATTTATGGTATTTTTTTCCAAAAACATTCATTTTTTGATGAATAGTGAAAAATAATGCATAGTATATAAAAATGGCCATTTTATTTAAATAATTATTATATTTTTATTTAATTTTATATTATAGTTAAAATAGATAAATAATTCCTATATTATTCCAATGTAAATCAAAGGATTCAGTTTATAATAAAATTAGATATATAAAATATGACATTACTTTTTACCGTTTTTACCCACCTTCTAGGATCATTTTTTAATTTGCATATGATGAAATTTTCCAATTTTTTGGATTGAATTTCAAAACACTGAGAGGCATGATTTTCAATATGTAAGTAAAATTTTATTCAGTAGGATAAAAATAATTTTTAGGGAATACTAACTTTTGGATTTTATTTACCACGATTAAAAATAAAAAGGGTAATAAATAGTAAAATGATATTATAATTACCCTAGAAAATGTCCTATTATTATTGGAGAAGTTTTTTTGACCAAAATAAATATAAGGAATAAAATATGATCCTTTTTGAACCACATTGATTATTTTAGGACATTTATTATTATTTTATTTAAATAAGTGTTAAAAGGGTTAAATTGAAATTTTAATAACTAAAACATTTTTAATATAAAGTTATACATAATATAATGTTGACTATAAATGTTAATTAGAAATATAAAAATATTTCTTACATCATGGTATTTTATTTATAATTTTTATAACATATATAAATAATTTTATTTATGACACAATGATGATGCAGTAATTACATTATAAATGAATGATTGAAATAATTGATATTATAAATATCAAAATAATTTTAAATTAAAACTTTTGATGAATGAAAAGAATTTTATAGGATAATATGAAATTTTAGGTTGTTGATATATATTATTTTCTTAGTAATCCTATTTTTTAACCTTTCACAAAAACCAAATACTAAATACTGTCAAAAATGACATAAATGTGTTTTTAAAACTAATACTATATTATTAAATGATACTATATTCACTAAATTCTATGTTTAAGCCAAAAAAACATATATAATGATATATTTATGTCATTAATTATCCACTTTAGGTTCTCTTGGAATTTTATTGAATATTTATTAACAATGTAATAAAAAAAATACTAGAAGACATGGTAAAAGTTAAACTATTTAACGAAGAGTTATGCTTAAAATTTAAGGTTTATATGGTAACCTAAACGTTTCTAAAACCTATTGGTTGAGATTATTTTTACCCATAACCACCTTAAACTAGACATAAATCCATTTGGAGTCATTAGAACCCGAAATTGATATTATAATAAAATAATATTTCAAGATTTTCCTAATGTGACCCTCACATATCTTATAAAAGGGTACTTCCCCTTCTCTTACTTTCACACCTCCAATTCCATTTCACTCACCCAAACCCTTCTCAAATATACTCCCAAATACTCTCAATTCAACCTATATGCCTTAATTTATTCATAAATTCAACATACATATCCCTTTTGATCATATCAAAAGGGAATCTCCTGAAGAAGAGGTAATAACTTCATCACCTCTTTCAAAGATCTTTTCATCATACACATCCTATTTGTTTGTTGTTTCCATACCAAAATAATAACTCCATAACATTCAATATACTTTTATGTTATTATAAATATTTTACAATCATATTCATTATTCTATCCATCATATGAATGACAAAGTCCCCATACGTGCGTACGTATGACTTACTGTCTCCACGTAATGGTGTAGTTTATTATTCAACAATTCATTATTTGAATTGGTATAATAAAGAGTATAACTAATTTAATAATAAATATAACATGTTAATGATTCATTATATATAATACACGACTCAATTATATATTATTTCACAACTAATAGAATGAAATTGTTGCTCGTCCGTACGTATGGATTACCGTCTCAACGACGCGATGATATTACATTCCCCATTATAATCATTCAAGAATAACATTCATTTGATGATTAAAAATAATGTTTAAGAACATAATATAATTCTGTATATGAATCATTTATATCCTATACACAATAAACATGACTTATGTAACAAAACCTATAAAGGAAAACGAATCAGTTAACACCGAAAAAAATGATACAACTGAAATATAATTAAAAAATAAACATTAAAAGATCATATATGATATCATATTTATGTTTATAGTTCTTTTAAAATTTAATAATAGTGATTTCACCATTATAAATTAGGTTATCATATCCTCAAAAAAGAAAAAGTAGAAGGTAATGGTTTATTTTATAATAATTATATTATTCAAGGTTGTTTTTATGTATGTATCTACTAGGACATCTTTATCATCCACATATGTGTTGTATAAAACTTTACATCAAAACATTTTTACTATTTATAAGAATAATGTATAAATTCATTTATTCACGTGTTTTACTTTTTATAAAATGTTTTGAAAAAAATAAATATCTCATTTTCTAGACAAGGTATTTTATGACCATTTTGAAAAATTAAAGAAAGAATGTTTTCTTAACTTATACGGCAGGTGCGGCTATTTTCCGCCATTATAACACCTATTAATCTTCCCTTATAAGCTTATAATAATAATTTCAAAATATTTCTATTTTAATTACGTGACTGTTAAAATATTTCAATATTGAAAGAGATATTTCTCCCAAATAGATTTGATTTCATCTATGTCAACTTCCTTTGATGGATTTTAGAAATGTTTGAAGTTTATTTACTATGAAACAATCTTCTATATTATATTTAAGGATTTGGGATATGTTTTATTATGGATGTGTTATTTTTATACAATGCATACTTTATGGTTAAAGTATTATCATTTAGTATGCAAGTTTTAAAACGACTATTTATATTATGTTTCAACCTTTTCATATGATGATTGCATTAGACATAGTAACTAAAAGGGGGATCCCACTATGGCTTCTCGATACATCAGTAGGTCTCACTAGACAACCTAGTTACATGGCACAATTCTCTGACAAAATCACATTTTTATTCATAGCATAAGGCCTTGACTATGTGGTTATAAGGTTGGGCATAATGAATTCTATCATTTTGAAAATTTATATTGATATTACATGGGATTATTCAACTAGTAGAATATCCATATGAATATTCATATGGTAATGATTGATTTATTTTTTCCATATAATTTTCATGTTTTTTTAACATACTGTTGTTTTTATTACACATCTTGCCATAAAATTTTATAGCTTCTTCAAAATTATTTACCCTTACTGAGCATCTGAGCTCACACCTTTATTATGTATCATATTCCCAATATTGCAAGAAGTGTATAATAATTTATATCCAAGGATGATAAATAGAAATAATAGTGTTTTGGAAGGATTATTTATGTTGTGTTTATTGTTTCAATGAATAATGTAACGTTCATGAATGTAATAAATTTTCTAGGACTGCTAAACTGAACAGTCCTTCAGGACCTGATTCCTTATAATCATGCAAATGTATTAAAATAATGCACTTGCTCTAGGCTTTTTGGGGTTGGGGTATTACAATTGTTTTCATATAATGTTTAGTACAAACCTTAGAAAAAGGAATTAGATAAACTCCCATTAGGGAACATTACCCTAAGATATACTTTGAGGATTAGTATAAAAGAACATCCAAAAATTTATGTAGTGTAAATATTATATGGGTGTTCCAAGAAAATACATCACTTTCTAGATAAAACAGGTAGAGGTGGCTATGGAAGAGATGTACCTGGTAGTGAAAACTCCGACAAGGAATTTCGGTCTTGACCCGTGGTATACTAGTACATGACAATGGTCGTTGATAAACTATTGGTATTGACAATCATGGGGTATATTTTTAGGATAATTAGAATGTTATTTGAAAATAATTATTAAGTATTTATGAGTAAATAATTCCTTAAAGAAAATATTTTTTTGATTATGGATTATATTCTTAAACTCTTCATTTTTTATTTTTTATTTTACAATTTTATATTTATGAATTGTGATTCATACACTAACCTAATATATTCCATTGTTTAGAAATAGATCATAGATTATTGAATTAGAACACCAACAATACACATGATTCAAAGAGTATGAAGGATAATATCATTCAAGGTCTTAAGAGAAAATATAGAAGTGAAATATTCTCCAATTTATTCTGATCATATGAAGAAATATTATCATTTTTCAACAAGATAAGTAAATAATTCTAATAGTCATAAGGCTTTTAAGGGATGCCAGATAATAATGGAATGTTAGGGAGAAAATGGATAAAGGGAAAATGTGAAAGAAGTATTTTCCCATATGTGATAATTATGGAAATAATCACATTGGTAATTGATTGAACAGAATGGGTGTTTGTTATAAGTGAGGTGAAAAAGGAAACCAAGTATGTGATTTCAAGGGTTAGAAAAAGGTTTCAAATATTAACTGCTTCATCTAAAATGTGTTCAGACACTATGTGAATCCATGTACCAATAATCATAGTATACCCCAAATGATGTTGTTGTATAATAATCAAGTTATCATACTACCATAGACAAAGAGGAATAAATAATGTTCTTATTTTATTATTAATGAATTACGTTATTTGAATATTGTATCAACGATCTAAAATTTATATTAATTATATAAATTAATAAGAATTGTACTGTAGTAATATTTCACAGAGGATATGAGATTGTATAGAACCATGAAAATTAACTCAATAGAAAGTTAATATTTTTGGAAAATGCCTCGCTGAGGGAAATATATACCTTAATGTGGTCCTGACACTATGGTAGAGATTTTGGAATAAGAGATGAATGATTTGGATAAATTATATTGGATATTCATGAGTACCTTGAAAGCAATTAATTGTTTTTTATTCTATCATTGTTGGAAATTACATCATTTTTGGAAATAAGGAGTATATACAGTATTCTATGTCTTACAAAAGGAATAAAAATGTGCATACATATTCAAATAAGGTTTTATGGTAATTCATGTTTTTAGCATATTTTAATAGAATACATGATGAAGGTAATCACATGTTATTATATGGAAAAATATATCTTCATTATGTTATATTGACATTCCTTATAAATTTCGTCCTGGGAGTTTGGAAAGAAGTATTTTGGATAAGTCTAAAGGTTTTAATGGGTTAAGTCTAACATTAGATACTATTGTATACTGTTAAAACGTTTTCTAATATTATTTTTGGATTGATATAAAAAGGAAAACTTAGATGTTTGGTGACAACCCGTCGCTTCTGAAAAGGCCATGAGACTTAAACCCGCAACCGAAGGAAAACAAGGGTGCATCAGCTACCACTAGCATATGTGATGTCCTAGTTTTTATAATGTAATTTTTTAAATGATCTGATAGATTAATTATAAATTCATTTTTTTATGAAACCGTTTACGATTAGGATAAATATAATATTTTTGGGTTCTATTATCTTTTGGAGGGAAAGACGGGTATGTGGTATAAATTTGTTAAAGGATGGAACTCTACTTGTCATGTAATTTTTTATATTTTGTGAATAAAATAATTGTTAAACTTTTTGGAAATGATCTTAAAACAAAAAATGTTTTATCCCAATACATTATGTTTTGATGAACTTGTAATATTTTAAGTCATCATTGATTTATGGCTTTGAGGACCTCAATTGTATATTTATTGTTCACTTATTTGTGATTGATGACCATAATCAATCCCAATAAATAATTAGGTTTTAAACCCATTATGTGTCTCCAATTGTAAAAAATGTTCTATTATTCAAAATCCTATTTTGGTGGTGAATTTTTCATTTACCTTTCCTACTTTTTAAGACTAAATTTAATTAAGCCTATTTCGGATGTGGTTTTTCCACATAGGTATTTTCTATTTTTGACCTTTTATTTTTTTTAAACAATTTAAAATTAAGAGGGTCCAATTTATTGAAGTAGGGGAGAATGTAACACCCTATGAATTAATAATAAGTTATATATTTATATTAATTAAATAGATTATACTTCATGCAACACCGACTTGGCTTACATTATAAAAAATATTGAGTTTCTTCAAAACAAAACATTAGGCCCCTACAATTGGTGACCCCACACCCTGGAAAAAACCCAAAGGTTCTACCAAGCATGAGGGGGCCGTCATCTCTAAGAACCTAGAGGATCCATGAGACAAGGATGTAGCTCCTGTAATTATCATGGGCGATAAGGGGACGCTTGATCCTGGGCAGCGTCACGATTTAGGTTCCAATGAAGACCCTCAGCGACAGGTTTCATTGATGCTGGAACACATAGACCTTCTAATGCATTCAGATGAAACTATAGTGGACGATCTGGATATTAAGGCATCGAAGTATATGAGACCGCTTCAAGTGACCAATACCAAAGATAAAAGCAAGTGGCTTGTTATGTAGGACCATATTTTTCGTAGAGGACACAATATTTGGAAGATCAATAAGGAGGAATACAATCAAGAATGTGAAAATGTGGCTCATTTATATGAAGGCACTCTAATGTAATACCCTAACATCCAGGTAAATTCTATCCCCTGGATATTATTTAGGGAGAGTATTTCCAACCAAATCAAACTGTTTTTCAACAAATATATCATGTCATTTGGAGCTGAATCTTGTAATATGTGAGGGTTCTAACATCTCTCTTAAAAGTGTTTGAAAGAAAAATTTATATTTGGATGTATAATCCATTAAACAATATATTTATTTATTTATTAAATAATGTAATATGAATAGTAACAATTTTTTTAAAAATTATTTATTATTTTCTCTCATAAATAAAAAATATTGATAAGGAAATGTAAATGTTTTTTCAAAATAGTAAAAATTTTAGAAAAACCATTTTCATAGAAGAACTACATTTTATGTTCATTTATGAACAATAATAAAATTAATACTAGACAGTCCAAAAAATTAAATTTTTCAAAATAGACTTCATTTTTGGATTTGTAATATCAAAATTAGTTTAGGGTGATATTTTTTCCTAAAAACATTTAATTTTTTAGGAATAATGAATAATACTGCATAGTACATAAAAAAGGCTTTTAATTTAAATAATTATTATATATATTTAATTTTTATTTTAAGTCAAAATAGAAAAATAATACCTATATTATTCCAATGTAATTCATTGGTGTTGTTTTAAAATAATATTAGATACATAAAATATTATTGAACTTTTTAACCTCTTTAACAACATTCTTTCAACATTTTCAAATTTACATAAATTTTTTTTGATGCTTTTGTGAATTGAATTTTTAAAATCTAAGAGGCATGATTGAAATCTGTAATTAATATATTTTTCAATATGATAAAAATAATTTGTGGTGAATCGAACTTTTTGAATTTTATTTTCCACTGTTAAAACTAAATAGGGTTATTAAAGGTAAAAATGTTATTATAATTACCTTAACACATATCCTAATTCTATTGGATAAGTATATTTCGACCAATATCAACCATATGAATAAAATGGGATACTTTTTTATCCACATGGATTATATGAGGCCATTTATTATTAATATATTGAATGAATTGTTGAAATTGTTATATTCAAATTTTAATAAAAAATTATTATTACTATAGAGTTATACATAAGATAATTTTGACTATAAATATTCATTAGAAATATAAAAATATTCAATAAATCATGGTATTTTATTTATAATTTTTAGACATTAAATATTTAAATTTATTTATTACACTATGATGAAGCAGTGATTACATTATTAATGAATGATTAAAATAATTGTTATTATAAATAAAAAAAATGAAATTGATACTTTTGATGAATTCCATGAATTTTATAGGTTATTATGACATGTTTGGATTAATTTAATGTATTTATTTTGAATTAATCAAGTTTTCTTGACGTTCACTAAAACCAAATAATAAATACTGTCATAATTTACATAAATGAGTTTTTAAAACAAATACTATATTATTAAATGATATAATATTACTAAAAATATAATATTTGGCTAAAGAAAATATATAATGATAGATATTTCATTAATGAACTACATGAGATTTGATTGGAATTTTATAGTAAGTTTATTAAAAATTTAATATAAAAATATAACCAAACATGGTAAAAGTTAAAGTATTTAACTAAGTACTAAATCTAAAAGATATTGTTAATATAGTGACCTAAACCTATTTAATAACTATTGGTTGAGATAATTTCGACCCATACCCACCTTTTCCTTGAAATAAATCTATTTTGAGCAATTTGAAACCGAAAATGGTTTTATAATAAAATAATACTTCAGGATTTTTGTATAGTGACCCTCACCTCTCTTATAAAAGGGTTCTTTTCCTTCTATTAATTTCACACCTACAATGCCATTTGGAACAGCCAACCATGGCTCAAATATCCTCCCAAATACCCACATGTAAACCTACAGAATTTAATTTTATCAAATGGACAAATTATGGAGCTCTTTTTGATCAAATAAAAAAAGAACCACCTGAAAAAGAGGTAATAATTTCATCACCTTTTTCAAAGTTCATTTCTTCTTCCACATTCTCTTTCATTGTTGTTTGCATACCAAAATAATAACTCCAATAACTTATACAATATGTGTTGTTATTATAAATATGGTACAACCATGTTCATTATTCTATCCATCCTATGAATGACAATGTCACCATACATTCATACGTATGGATTTATGTCTCCACGTCATGTGGTATTTTCTTATTTAATGATTCATATTTTTGATGGTTATAATAGAGAGTATATCTGATTTAAATAATAAATATAACATGTTAAAGTTTCTTTATAAATAATATCCTATCCAATTACAACAATTTCACCACTAGTTGAATCATATTGTTCCTCATGCGTACGTACGGCTTGCCGTCTCCACAACACGATGACATTTCATTCCACATCATAACCATTAAAGAATAATTATCATTTGATGATTAAAAATAAAATTTAAGAACATAATATAATTCTGGATATGAATCAAATACATAATATCCCTAAAAAAACATGACTTATATAAAAAATCTTATTAATGAATATGAATCAGTTATACCCAAAATAATGATACTATTGAGATATTAATAAGAAAGAGATATTAGATGATCATATTTGATATCATATTTATATATGTGGTTATTGAATAATTTAATAACAATTATTTCTCCATTATACAAGAGTTTAATCTACCCTTGACTATGGAAATGTAAGAGGTAATGGTTAAATTTACAATTTCTTTATTATCTGAGATTATTTTTAAGTAAGTATCTACTGAAACTTCTTCATCATCCACATCCTTGTTTCATAAAAATATACTTCCAATTTTTTTTTAATATTTCATAAAATATGGTTTAATGTTATTTATAACCTTGTCTAACATTTTATAAAATGTTTTCAAAGTAATCATTCTGTGGTTTTCCAAACAAGGTACTTTATGACCTTTTCACCAATTATGGTAAGCATGTTTTTACCTTATTCAACAAGTGTGGATATCTTCTGCCACTATAAAACCCTAGAAGAATCCCTGAAATCATATATGAATATTTTTAAAATAAATTTTTTAATTTATAATTACATGTCATTGAAATGATTTCAAAATATAAATAGATATTTCTCTCATATATTCTTGATTACATCTATGTCAACATCCTTTAATGGATTTTACACTTGTTTGAGGTTGATTTATTATGATAAAATCATCAAACATTTATTGATGGTTTTGTGATATGTTTTACTATGGATGATTTATTTAAATACCCATCAATGATTATTTTTAAATTATGGACATTTCTTAGGGTAGTTTTAATAAGAATATTTAAGTTATTTTTCAACATTTTCATATAAGTAATGCATTGGACTTAGTATGTGAAGGGTGGGGCCTAGTATAGCCCATTAGTGCATCATTAGGTCTCATGAGACAAATTAGTGTCCTGGAACAAGGTGGGGACAAAATATTTATTTGTATTCTTGGAATGAGTCCTTGACTACCTGGTTATGATGTACGACATTATGCATTCCCTCGTTATGAAATTGGTTATTGCATGTGATTATTCTATTAGTAGAACATCCATGTGTTTGTTTATATAGTAATGTTTGATATATTTTTTCCGAATTATGTTCAATTTTATGTTAACGAGTATTTTGTTTTTATTACACATCTTTCCGTAAAAGTTTATAGCTTCTGCTATATTTAATACCCTTATTGAGCATTTGAGCTCACACATTTCTTATGTTTTTTCCCATAATTCCAAGAAGTTTATTATTATTGATATGCATGGTTAAGTTGGGGTAAGAATGTAATTAAAAATTATTATTGATGTTTTGTTTTTTTATTGAATTTTTAATGTAACACTCATGAATGTAATCTATTTTCCAAGACTATTAAATTAATCGGTCCACAGGGACTTAATTCCATGTAATCATGCTACTGTAATAAAATACCACATCGGCTCTGGGATTCTAGGGTCTAGTTATTACATTTATATAATAAATTAAATTGTTTTAATTCATATAATTATCATTATTTATTAATAAAATATTAAATACCTTCATTCTATAATAATCATTGAAAATAGAAACACTACTCATGCATGTGTACGACCTACCGTCTCCATGGTCGTAATGTTAGGTCATTTTTCATTACCATATTCCATAATTTTTTAAGAATATAATTTTTTAATATATATGATAATTACATCACTATTATTATTATTTGTGTGATGAAACTATGTATTATTCAAAATAATAGTAAATTTCAATAAAAATCATGAATATGAAAACAAGGAAACTGACAACCAGATCAATAAAAAACAATAATGAATTATCTATAGAAGGGTAATATGATGTTATATAATGATAATATATGGTACTATAAATATTTATATAGTTATTTAATATGTTAAAAATATTTTTAAAACCCTTGAACATGACTTCGATACACAATAAACCAATAGTAAGCGTGAGGTAGGTGTTTTATTGTCACACATTTATTTCCATGAGTTGTGTATCGTAATCGCAACATATGTTTATTGTGATGTGTATATACCACCCATTATTATATTTTATAATTATTATTATCCTTAATTTTATTGTTATTTACATATCCATTTCATTATATCTCTTTCACCGAGTATATAGTTTTAATGTTACAAAAGGGGTAAGGGATTGTCTTCTATCAATTTTCCTTCTTTAAGATGTATGTTATATTATACATATATATTATTTTATGACATCTATATACTACCCCATTAACATTTTATATATTGAATTCCATTTTTTAATGATATTATAATTTTAAATTTATGTTATTATGTTATGGGATTAAGATTCAATGTAACAAAGTCGATAAGAGTCATCTGATATAATCACATCGTTTTTCATTATTGTTTATGATTATACTTCAAATGAGGATATCATATAATAAATATATCAATAAAATCATGGATTTTTTTCTAATATGTCTAATAATTATATTTAAATATAATAGTACATTTTTACACTAATATGAACATAATGTTTTTGAGAAAATGATTTTATTAAAATCTGACTTTATTTCACTCGTCTATCAATAATCTATATCATTCGAAATATTGTTTTTTTAAATAATTAAAATTTGTAATCTATTAAAAATTATTTATTAAATACCTATTTTACCATTTTAATTTTAATTTTTCTTTCAATGTCATATTCTTTTCTCTTTCAGAACAATGACCTTTGGAACACTTTTTACGATGAAATTGGAATGTTCTTTACAACATGTACGACATTTCTCCCCTACATGAACATAATTTATTTCATGATTTCATTGAATTTTTTCAAAAAATATTTCAAAAAATATTTTCCTTGATATTCTATAAATTAATTTTTCTAAAAATAATTCTTAATGAAAAGTATTTTAAAAATTTTATATTTAAAAATGTAATTTTAAAAATTAAAATGATATTTCCCAAAACAAAGCTGATAATGATATTTTAATTGTACTTTCATTCAACAAAATTTTCAAACCCTCTTTGTAATTATCCTCAATTGGGGATATTTGGTATCGATATCATCCCTATTATTTCACTTGATTGAAAACAAAATATTTTAATGTTATTGTTATGAAACATGTTACTCTTCAACAGGATAATCATGTATCAAATATGTTATCATGAACTCATTTTCCATTCCAAGGTTTTACCATGTTATGAAAGGAATAATTTTTGTTTTAGTGAGTTTTTTGATGATATGTCAGATATTTTTACCTTGTTCATCTTGTAGTAATTGGACATTACTTATACGATCCGGTGGACCATATAGCATCAATTGATCCAATAAAAGCTTATAAGATGGGTGGTCCTAGATAAAATATGGTGATACCATTACATATTATATAATGGGGTGGGCCAAATAGTATATGGTGACCCTGCTATAGCATAAATTATTGGTGTGAAAAGATAGGTCATTAATGTATTTAGTAATTATTATATTCTCCCTATAATTATATTGGATGTCAATCATATTTTTATTTCAATTATAAGTGTTCTATATGGGTTTTGTAAGTGTTATATGAATAAGTTTTTTCATGATGCCAACATGTTTTATCTATGCCTCCAATGAATTTATTATGTTTTATTTGATAAGGATTGGTATCACATGGCTCATGAATTTTTATTCTTATGACACTTTCCTTTGTTAAAGCCCTATATAAAATGTTTCATGTTTAATGATTCACTTATTGATGGGTATGAAATTTATTATGTTTATGAACATTGATTATGTCATCATACCCTTATGACCATATTTTGTCAACTAATGACCTTATTATTCCAACTAATGACATTAACCTACTAATTCGTACATTTTACCTTACTAATAAATTGATCTCAACATAATTTTGTTTCATTTATCCTATGTTATATTGAATTATGTAGAAAGAATTATTTCTATAGGGTATTTAACATGAATTATGATGATGACATTATATTAAATATGAAAAGTTATGTTAAGGGGAAGAAATTCATATTTCAAACATATATAATTTTTTAGTGTGATTTTATCCCTATTATAAAAATATCTAAATCTAAAAGATCATAAGGAATATAAGTGATCCAATATTACATTTTGATTTTGTATGGTTCAGATGGATAAAATAGGTCTCGATTATTTTAATTACTATTTTAATTGTAGATTATATGATTTTAGCACTGGTTCTAGGAGTGTGGGTTCTTTTCTATTATGTTAACAATATTTCATTCTCATAATATTTTTGAGGACACATCCTCTTCGAGATATTAATAACATAGGATATAAGAAACAATCCCATCCTATATTATTCAAATTTATACCTTTTATGTACATGGTCAATATATGTACTCTAACATAGTCATAGTGGCTTCATTGATCTAACATTAATGATATTTATCCCTATAAAATAGGCTACAAAACAAATGTGATTCATGGAGAAAAATTTATTTAATTAGATATTTGTTGACTATAATATGAGTATCCCATTTCAAATCTATAATATTTAATTAATGTACCCTTAAAAAAAGTATATTACTTCCAATGATTTTCTTATATACATGTTGTTCACATAATATTTTAATTTAAAAAAAATCAAATGGCCTCATCAGAATTAACATTCCAGGATGTCAATGCATAATTCATCCCAAACAAGAATATTTATAGATTTCACACCTTATTAGCCACATGTTATGGAACAACCCCTTTTGGTTGAATAATATTGATATATTATAAAATTTTCCCATTAATAAAATATATTATTTGATATATATATATAATCCTACAATCATTGTTAAATAAATATAAATTATAATTCTATTGTATTTTAGAATTGTTACTGGTGAAAAGTTTTTGTCATGGTCAATTCCTTGACACTTCCTGAAAACATTAATAAACAATAGTGCTTCATAGGTATTAACATTATCATTCATATCTAGTTTTTTCTTGAATACCCATTTTTATAAAATGATATTTACTCCCACATGAGGTTTTACAACATTCCCAATTCTATTTTTTTATGTGGATTCAATTTATTAATTCATGTATTCTTTTCATCTAGAATATTCATGGCTATCTCATGCTTCTTTGAAGGCCAAAAATTAATAAATCTAAATAAATATCATGTCACCTTCATTTGTGATAAGAAAAACATTACTCTATGGTTCTATAGCCCCCCCTTTTGACCTTAGTAGAACTTGTATCTATAAAATGACATCATCTATAGGATCTTGTGTATATTTTTCTTTGATAACCCTTTCTCATCATGAATCTAAAATTTATCGATGTCTATATTTCTCCCACTATATCATTTTCAGATAATATTCCTTTACAGGAATATATATAGTTTTTTAAATGATGAGAGTCAAACCCCATTTATTAAATTAATAAATAAGATTATAAATTTTTAATAATGGGATATAGGGAAACCCTTTATAATAAAAAAGGAAAACATTCTAAAAAAACACTACTTGATGTTTCAAAAATGGTACCAAATATCAAATGGGAAAAAATTTCAATATAATCAATGGAAAAAATATCCCCCCATCAAACAACACAGTTCTGAGAATGGTCATTGATTATTCCCCATACCAAGAAGAAGCATCGTGCTAGGAAAACAACGAGATAGAGCACCCCTCCCACTCACACTAAAATATAATGGGGGACCAGATGATAGGTTCCATTACACATATATCTATTAATAGGCTCCATACCAATGAAGCAAGTGAGTAACTCACTAAAAAAGAAATTTGATTCCTTCACACATATATCTCTTTGTAATGATATATTTTATACATACGGACATGAGTTTGATTCATGAATTAGAATTCCTAAATGATCCCCGCCCCTATTTAGAAATCATTGGTATTGACATATTCTTAAAAAAAATATATTATATGCTATTAAACATCCCTATATTGTTGGAATTCATTTAAGTATAAACACTAATAAGTCTAATTAATATCCATAAACATATAATGGATAACCTACATTAATCCTCATTAATCTCACCATGCCATAATGGGTCTACTTTTTCATTTTACTGGGATCCATCCACTATAGTATAGTATGACGTTTGTGTGAAGATATAATCAAGCACTCATTAACGTGATTAATGATTTCTTAGTAAATATATTATCTACCTCAATATTATATTTGTTTCTTTATCCTCTTTCGATGTTGACTATATACATTAATTGTTTATTCCTCAAACATCAATATGGAATATAACTTATACATCTTCAATTATACAAATGTATATCTACACATTTCATCGATAAAAGTTATAAAATAATATTATCTTCTGATGGATTCCACTATTAATATCCAACAAAGATTTTTATATATAAATAATATAAGTGGTGTGTATCTTTCACCATTTATGCTAAAAGGTTATTTTTTTATCCTTACATCTTAGTAGCATAAGACACATCTAATGAATTCAACTAAAAATAATCTAAGTACCCTATATCATTGTAAAATGCTTCTATTTTACATGAACTAGTCAATTTTTCCACATATAAGAATAATATGAGTTATTTTTATTCATTTATTCACTGATTTCCAATTAATAACTTTCTAATTCGGGTATATATAAATCATTTTTAAGGTATTTTACCCAAAAATAATTTACCTTTATAAAAGAATCAATTTTTATTTACAAACCCTAAATACAAACTACTCATTTCTAAACTCAACAAAGATATTTTGTTCCCTATAATACATGAGAAATAATAAAAATGTTTCTATACTAGAATCATTCCCCAAGGAATAATGAAATTTAATTCTATAATATCATATATTATAAGACTACCTTCATTAAGAAATCAAATATCCACCTCACCTCCTGCAATCCATATAAACTACTTTGATCAAATATTTTGATATTGAAATGTGAATCATAGGCTGTCTCTGGTTACAAATACATATAATCTAAAATTTTAAAATCAATGAGAATTATACCAAAAAAATAATCCCCTTATATATTCCATTATTCATTACATTTCTAATTCGATTATACTTTCTTTCCATATGTAAATAATAAATCAATCTTCTGATTTCCCCTTCTTGAAATATTTATCTTCTTAAAAGGACATTATATATTAACTTCATATTAATTCACTATGATATTTAAAAAAATTATTTATTCAAGTTCCTACCAACTAGTAAAATATTATCCAAAAGTCTTGTAAGTTAATTCACTATATTTTTAGTCTCAAAAAATTAAATAGAGTTATATAATATCAATGGAAATGATGAATTAATGAAATGTATAGATAGGTCCGTCTATAATTTAAAAGCTAAATCTAAAAATAGATTTATGTTCCTTTTCATCTTGAGAATATGTATAAATTTCTTGATTTTATATTCTAACTTGCATGTGAATAGTGAAATAACGATACCATCTTTCCTATGCCACATTTTTTCAAGAATATATCGAGTATAGAAGATAGCATAGTGTATATATACCAATCCACATGTTTCTATTGGAATGTGATTGCATTATGGAATGTGTATTATAGTACACATTTTATTCATCATCAATATTTCTCTAATAGGCTTCCTTCTCACTATTTTTACCATCGATATTTTTCTCATTAAGAAGATGGTATTATAACACATATGATTTCATCTCTTGTTGTGCTGTTACACACAATTTCATATTAATTTACACATGAGGACATTTTATTTATCCAAAATACAATAGAGAGTTAATGAATTTATAATGTTTCTATATATTCCCAAAATACATTATGTACAAAAATTTTAATTTATCTTAATAAAATTTTATATAAATTATTGGATAAATAATTATTCCTCTCCCTATTTTATAAAATCCCAATAGCCCTTGTCATTGTATGTGTAATATCCATTCTCTATGAATTGTAGTGGAAAGAATAAATATCTACCTTATCAGAGTATATACAACACATAATATTCTAATTTATTGTATTTAGGTAGGAAAAACATTATCCAACAACATTAACTAATTTTTTTTATATATTGAGTAATCAATGGGATCCTAAAATATAATTATTTGATTTGATCATTGCTGGACTAAAAATTACTTGATGAAAGCTACAATATCTTCCATTTTGACTAATTTAGTTTATTTAACCAATAAATTTGATTGGAACTCCTCAATGATAGGAATTCATCTTTAATATGGGAAAACAAACAACTCATTCTATAGTTCTATCCCAAAAAATTAATTGATGAAAAATTAATAAATATTTCCTTTGAGGAATTTTATTTGGTAATTTGTTATTTAGTTTATCCTGAGAATTATTTTTAATTATTTTTTGTTATAGATCACACGAATAATTAAACATTAATAACAAAAAATATTACAAATAATGAATTTTGGACTAAAAATTATTGATAATTAATCTATTTTACTTGATCACTTTAAAATATAATTAATCATTCACGGATTAAAAAAAATTTGGAGTGATCAATATATATTGATTACTGATTGGTTTACCATGAAGTGATAAACATACCAAAATCATGGGTGGGGGGGGGGGGGGTAACTCCTTGAATATGGCTCGACTCGAGTTACTACATCTTTTTATTCTCTTGTAATAATTCCTGTTTAGATCTCGTTAAAATTGATTCTTCAACCACCACCAAGAGAGATATCATATTTTAAAATGATATTAAAACATTTTTTAGGCAATCCATGGGCATGTTTTTTAATAAAATTCCACCTTAGAAATGAAATACTATACATCATTAATGTATTGGACTGATACTTTGAAAATCATCGTTATTTAATAAATAATTATCACATAAAACCAATGTTATAATTAATTTAAATAAATATAATATATACACTAATAAGTAAAAAGCTCCTTATATTTCACCCCAACACATTAAAATAATTTCCTTTTAAAATAAATTTAATTTTGATTCGATCATGTTGTATATGAAAAACTATGTTGGCTTGGGTTACACGCAATACCAAGTTCCTTTGATAGAGTTTAAAAAATGTAATATCATTAATATAGTGTTTATAACATCCCAATAATTTAGGATATATTTTTATCTATAGTATATATTCTATATAATTTTATTACATTCTCCCAATCGATTTTATAGACATACGATATGAAAAATACAATTTTTTGAATAAAAAATGTGTACTTTTCAAAAAGGTAGTTTTGACTCCATTTTATAGAACATGAATATTAAAATAAATTTTGGAACCTTTATAAAGATTATTTGAACAATTAAACTTCATTTTTTGAATGTTTAAAGTAAAAAATATATATTAGGCTCAACGAGTTGTATTTTTCTATGATGTTTCATCTTTTGATGAATACTGAAAAATATACTTTAATGGAAAATGGTTGCTTCGTCTAAATAATTTACAAGGTTAAAATATATTTATAATTGGTTTTAAGCTATAATTATATAAATTTTTCATATATTAACACATTTTAGGAAATTTTATTTAATTTTTTATTTAATATAGGTATACAAACATAGAGAAAATTGTGACATTTTCAATATAAAAACATGCTTTCCAATCCCATCGACGGCAAAAGATTTAAATTAACTATAGAAACATTTATTAATTTAATTTTAAAAATGGGTATGATTATTTTGAGTCTATATAATATTTGTATTCTTATATGACCATCATGATTTTTTTCTATAATGATTAGTGAATGTAGCTAAAATTAATAAAACAGATTAAGGCAAGGATGCGTTTACTTAATGATTAAACATGGATTATAAGGTGTGTAAATGACCCAAAACGTATCCAACACCAATTTTCTATAAATAATTATGCACTAGTAACATTTTTCTATATGTTTCAGTGATATTGTGATACAATTCCATGACAGATGACTATATAATATGTTAAGTAATGAACAATACAAAAAAGAACTACACTTTTCATTAAAACCAATAATGCTTTGAGATAAGGAAATAAATTATATTTTGTTATAAATTTTATTTTTAAAGTAAAATTATTTATTTATCAGGATATTTTTTTGAGTTGATATACTAATTACAATTTCATATGTATGAATCATTTAGTTTATTGTTTAATTAAATAAATGATGGTAAAAACATTAAATGTAAAGTAAATGTAATTAATTGTTTTGTTATATTTATTTTTTCGATGAATATATAATGGTAAATTTATTTAAACTAAGTATATTTGAATTGAAGTATTTTATTTATATTTTAAAATTAAAATTATATAAATATTGTGAAAATTAACATTATTTTCATTTGACAATAAATTATATTTTTTAAAATTATTTAAAATATACTAAAAATAATATATTTTGAAAATTTATTTGTAAGTGTTACTAAATATAAAATATATTTCATTGATATCCCAAAGGATATTTTATAATTATTATATTAACCCTAAAATAGTAAAAAGATTGCAACTATGGTTAGGGTTAAATGAGTGTTTTTGCGCATTACGTAAGATTCTATTGAATTAACATCCAAAATATATTGGATTTTTATCTTATAGTTTATTTGAAATACATTATAATTGTTGGTTCTAAATATTATAATAATTCTCACATTTATTTTTTCTTAATTGATGAATTTTATTTTTTATAAAACATGTTACGAAAATAAAAATCTAAATTGAAAAAAAGAAACATAAATATTTTTGATCAAAATGATAAAAGATATCTTATTTTGGAGTGGTGGGAGTTTATATAAAATATAAATCCACTTTAATCCATTATTTTTCCATTTTATAATCATGTGAGGTAAGGAATTATTCTCAATAGTTTTTACCTTTTTTATTTACAAGAACTCCACCCCTCCTCCACTATATAAAAATTCACTCTTTCCACATCCTCACACCTCACTAGCCACATTATCTCATCAAAAACCTGCCTAAAATATATCTACAAATCCCTCCCCTCATAATAGGATACTTAATTTGTACTTAAATCAAACCAAGGAAGACATTGGGTATAAAACAAATTGTGTCACCCAATGAAGAGGTAACATTTTTCGAGGAGCTATTTTGTTTTATTTCTTTTATCATCGCATCAATTATTATTTTATCATGATTATATAATAACCTAATTATCATAAATATGATGAGATTATTTTATAAAAAATTTAATGATTTAAGAGTTCATACACTTCTATCAAATTGGAAATTAAATAATCATTCTTGTGTATGGTGGACTACCACCTTGAATACCGATGTCCTTCATTCTTCCATTACTACCTTATAAGGTTGGAAATAATGACGTATTTATATTTTATATAGGATATATATAATATTTAAAATGTATTTATTACTATTTATTTATTATATAAAAAATTCATATATGCCTTCCATTTTGAGGGAAAATGATAATATCATTTGAGGACGTGTGGACTACCGCCTCCTCAAAGCGATGTGATGTGTTCATGATTTTAATAGAATATATTAAAGATATTTGAAGTAAAAATATTTATTTTATATTAAATAAATGTGATAATGTAATTAAAATATAAATACATATAATTTACTTTTCATTATTTTAATATGATAAGAAAATGGAAAAAACGTTCATATGTACGTATGACCAAAAGTCTACATGAATGGTGTATTTCATTTCCTATCTAAAAGATTATGGTTTACTATAAATACATATATACTGAATATATTTAATTTTCAAATCATTTTTTATATTCTCGTTATTAATAAATCATGATCTATGTAATAGTAACAAAAATAAAAAATCATAACATACTCGAAAAACAAGGCAATTAACACCCAAAATGATGAATAAGATGAATTATTATTAATGAATGGGTAATGATATATTTTAAAAGGATAATATATGATATCATAAATAATAATATGGGAATATTATAAGTTAATAACATTATTAAAAACATAATACAATATTTTATAGATCATTCAACCAACAAGTAGTGAAATTTAAGGGATTTTAATCTCGATGTTTACTTCAATGAGATAAATGTCTTATTCAAATATTATTTCATTTTTCTAGTATGTACACTGACCCTTTATCAATTAATATCCTTAATTAATCATACATAATAGTATTTTATGTATCAATTAGAATTAAATCATTCAAAGGGGTTTTAATTGAAAAATACCTTGTGGTGAAAGTTATCATGGTAATATCAATTTATTATTTTATTGATAGTTTTCTCAAGAAACAATCCCATTATTGTAATTATTTTCCATTTGAAATTATATTAATATAAAATATTCGTATTATTTTATTATGGATATTATTATTACTAAACTATATTCTGTCTTTACATACATATTTTAATTTTATTTTTTTAATTAATTGGGTAAATGTTGATAAATATGTAACTTTTACTCAATGTGAATATTTGATAAGTCAAATTGTTATTTAAATAAATTAATTATTCAAAATTTCATGAATTATTTAGAAATTTATAAAATTGGTTTGGAACCATTTATGAAATTTCTATTGTTGTATCTGTAGTCACATGAGATGAAACAAGATGGTGACAAACCCTTCGAGTTTGTTTCAAAGATTAATCATATGGGTTTCTATTGAGAGGAATAAACCATATTTAGAATATGACATCATGATTTAGTGGTTCATGTGATAGATACATTATATCCAATAATTGAATATTCCTTTCATTTCAAATATTATTATCCAGAATATTATTACTATGAAAAAATCTATGGAAACATTTAATTCTCAATTTATTTAATATATGGAATGTGTGTATTTTTTTATCTTTCTTATAGGTGATTTTCATTTATTCAATATTAATTAGTCTATAATTAACCATTATTAAGAATTTGAGATCATCCTTATTTTTTTCTTTCCCAGGTTATGAAGAAAAAATATTTGAATTAGTTTTCGAGGATACAGTTTATTATCTTCCATTATGTATTATATATCATTATCTATCTGTAATGTACAATTGATATCTTGTATGTAATATTGTTTTCAAAAAATACAAAAAAAAAATCAATCATTATTTGATTCCTTTTAATCATGATAATGTAAGTCACTTACTCCAGGCTTTTCGGTTCTGGATTTTATAATTCGTATCCAAGGGATTTTATTATAAAACATGGAAACTATATTTTGAAATAATATATATTAAGGATCATAAAATTAAGATAGACATTGAGTATCAGTATAGAATAAAATCTTAATGAAACCATGTTTATCTTTATGATATTATCTATACATAAATTATTCAATTTATTTTAATTATTTTACTAGTTTTGGGATTATACATTTTGTTTCCTAATGATATGATATAATTTAGTGTGTTTTTATATATAAAAATTCCTCTTGGTAGAAGTAACGGGGAACCCACATTTACACATGATCCAAATTGTAATATGATTCATATATTTTATGTTCTTAATCCAATATTTTTAAGGGAACTAGAATCCAAAAGATGTTCATTGTATGTTGTCATAGTATCGTGTGATAACAATATAGAGAATGAGTTATCAAAGTATTATGGCATTATAGGTAAGCACAATAATAATAGGACACTATGGAAAACCTTGATGAAGGGGAGAAAAAATAAAATTATTTCTCTCACCTGTGATAATTCAGGAATGAATCACCACGTGGAATCCTTGAAAGGATTGAGATTTTATTATAAGTGTGGTGAAATGTGTAAAAAGTAAAAATAATGCAAATATATGAGATAAAATACCATTATTCAGTGTTTTTACTATAGTGAAATGAGTCTCTACACTAATAAATTTCCCAATTATCAAAGTAATATACCTCAAGAAAAGATAATAAATCATGGTCATGATTATGTTATCACCATTGATAAGAAGGAATAAATAATGTTTTTATGTTTTTAATTAAGAATTTTTTCATATGAGAATTTTATCAACAATATAATAGTTATAGTAATTATGGAATATATGAGGATTGTGAAACAATATTTTTAGTTAAGGATTTTAAAGCATATATTGAATGGTAGTGATGACCATGAAAAATGATTTCGTGAAAATATGAACTTCATGAAAAACATATGGTTGAGTGAAATATAACCTTTAATATCTCATGATACTAAGATAATCATGTTGTAATAAATATATTATTGATTTGGATAAAGTTAATTAGACAGATTTGAATCCCTGGGATCAGAATAATGGTTTTTTGAAAAGTGGTTTATTACATAATCGATGGAGTTTAAAGAATTTGTTTTATTACGGAATATATCTAATAATCAAGGATTGAATTAATTAATAATAAAGAATACATTCTCACAATTGTTTAATGGAAATTCATGTTATTTCCAAATTTCATGAAAATACATGATGATGGTGTTCACATGTTCAGTATGTGCTAATTAAAGAGTTACTTCATATTGATTGAAGGTTAATGATATCTTTTTTTAGAAATTAGGTGACCTTCCATATAAATTTTTGGATCATATCTTTGGTAAAAACATTCTATTTAGGAGTTGGTTTAATTTTTTCTTTTTATATGGTTTTATATATTAATTTATTACTTCACTATATGATACAACTTGTTCTATGATATAAAGTAGAAATCATTCAAGGAATAACCAAAGGATAATATTGTTCTTAGGAAATAAAAACACTTCATGTAAGTATATTTAGATATATACACAGAGATAGAAATAATTATTCAACTATATGAATAAGATCTTGAAATAAAAATTTTATCCTATTATATTCATATTTGATGAATCAAATGGTACTTTAGATCATCATTGACTTGTGGTCTTCATTCCCTTAACATTCAATTGATCACTTAATTTATTTTGACCAATGAATCTGTTTATTTACGATTTCCTTCCATGTCGATGTATTCATTTCCAACCAATGTTCTCTTACATGGGATCTATGTTATGTTACATTCATACATAGTTATCTCTCTTTTTAAGAGTATTTTTTATTAACCCTTTTGTGATGTGGGTTTTCCAATTTTATAATTTCAAAATATCTAACCCTTGATTACTGAGATAAATTATGAATTGTGATGATGTAACCTATTTAATGTGGGATGAATGTAACTCCCCAATAATATTAAATAGTTTAATTTTATCATAAATTTAATTTTTTTTCTAAATTTATTTATATTCAACACTAAGTTTTCTTGTGTGGAACAAAATAATGACTTCTTTCGATAGCATATAAAAAATGGAAGAACAAGATTTGATGCTTATATAACATTCTGAGAAATTATGATATATGGCTTCATATAATATATTTGTTAAAAAGTTTCTACATTCATACAATTGATTTTATAGCCATAAGATATATGAAAAAATTCATTTTTAATCATAAATATATGTATATTTCCCTAAAAGTAATTTTCTCACCTTTTAATTGGACACTTATTTTAATACCAAATTATAGGAATTTTAAATATTTTATTTCAAAAGTAAACATATTTTTTTTGAATTTAGAACATTAAAACTATATTAGGGTTATTTTTTGTTATTTTTATTTGATGTTTCATTTTAAGAATTATATTGAAATACATGATTTTAATGTAAAAGTAAACATTCCTATTGATAATTTATAAGGTAAAATTATATTCTAATTTAGTTTTGAATCCAATTTAGTTCCATTATGCATATTTTAATCCAATTTAGGTCATTGGAATAATTTTTATATTGAATCTAGATATAAAGCATAATGATCATATGGGAATCTTCATGTTAAAAATCTACTTTCCCATCAGTTCTATAAGATTATCTTTAAATTAATTTAAGCCAATTTTTATAATTGAATTTTGAAAAGGTGTAGAGATTTTTTTTAATCATTATAATATCTATAGTTCAATTAGTTGAACATAACATTTCACCATAGTGATTAATTAATGCAGTTAATATTAATTACAATGATTAATGTAAGAACGAGCTTACAAAATTATTAAAATTATAATATAAGGTGTGTAAATGACAAAAAATTTGTCAAAAACACAATATCATGACATATTTAAACACAAAACACCTTATTATATTTTTTATGAGTTAGTGGGATACAATTCCATGAAAATAACCAATATAATAGTTTAAGAATGTAGAAAAAAATGAACCTTCAATTACATTAACACTTTTAAAGCCCTGAGATAGGGAAAATTTATATTTTAAGATATATTTTTTATAATTATAGTCAGTTAGATTTTTATCTTGAAAATGTATTTATATTTCATTTGTGTTTCTAAAATTACAATAAATTCATAACAAATTCTAACGCATGGATTATTTAGTGTATAATTAATTAACATAAATAGTGCTCAAAATATTAAAATTAAAGTAAATTTAAGGAATTATAGTGTCAAATTATTTTTCTATATGAATATATAATGTTACATAGAATATAAATATATAAATTTTAATTAAAATATTATTTTTATATTATTATATTTAAATTTACTAAATAGTGTAAAAAGTGACATTAACGTTATCTGACAAAAATGATATATTATAAGATAATTATATATTTAATAAAAAAATATTCCTACAAGTGATTTATTAGTGTTAATAAATAACATATATAGTCTATTCATGAACCAATTAATCTTTTATAATTAATATGTTGACCCAAAAATAGTAAAAACATTGATAGCAAGGTTTGGGTTAAAGAAGTGCTTTTATGTGGTAGGAATGCTTCTATTGAATCAATTTCCAAAATATATAGGATTTTTATATTTTATTTTATGTTTTATATTTTATAATAAATGGTTTTAAAATTCATCATTATTTTCACATTAATGTAGACTTAATTGATAAATTACAAAAGTTAGAAAACTAGTTAACTAAATGAGAAAATGAAATAAATATGGAAACATAAAGACTAACGAATAAAATGAAAAAAAATTATTTTCATTTTTATTAATGTTAGTGTTTCTAGAATTTAAATCCCCTTTAATCCATTATGTTTATATTTTTGAAGAACATGTGTTAATTTAAGCCTTCCAATCGGGTTTCCCTTTTGGAATTTACAAGAATGCCACTTCTCCATTATAAAAAGTCTTCCACTCTACCCCTTCATCCAAACATCTCATCCCAAATTCGATCATATAAACCTGGACGTAATAAGATCCCAACATCCATAACCTCATTCTATAAATAGAACATTGGTAATTAATTAATCCAAGGAATACATTTGGTATAAACCAAAAGCAGTTAACTGAAGAATAGGTAACGTTTTTCAATAAGCTCTTCTGTTTTATTTATTACTCTAACACCTCAATTATTTTTATATATTTATTATATATTTAATATATGATATTTATAATTTATTTATCATTTTATAATTTTATAAAAATCATACCTCAATGCCTTCCATTTTGAGGGAATATAATAACATCAATTGTTGACATGTCAACTACCACCTCATAAAAGTGATGTGATGCGATCATGAATTATACCGAATGTAATAAGGATTATTTAAAATAAAAATATGTCATTACTAGAAGTTTAATCGCACTGGAAAGTAGCTCAAAACACCCTCATATTTCTCTTCGTAGTCAACATCTCATTTACTATAGTAGTCACCATAGTCATCCTTAAAACATTCAACTCTAATGAGATGTCGTACCCGAGACCATCCTTAAATATCCTAGCTGGGGATAAATCATAAACACCCAAAACATTGGTGAAGCGCATAAGTTCTGTATATGTATTAAAATAAACCATCACTATTACAGTTCCCTACTCTAAATTCAGTAATTCCTAGGCTCTGTCAGCCATCAACGTCTCATAGTATAAGTAATCATTAATGGTCCTCTAAAAATATTCTCAAACCATATCCCAATAACATCTCGCATGTGATAAGACATACCACCATCTCGTTGTAGAATCACACCTCATGTATTTCATGAGTCTCAACCTCCTCTGGGAGGGGGAAAATCTCCATATTCTGAAATATAGAAATCATGGCCTCCAACCATTAATCAATAGCATATCATCCTCCATCCTATAGAAGGGGAGATGCTACTGCTGGAACACTCGTGTCAACTCTTCTATTATTGGGGAAGCATGTGTTGCTCCCTGAAAAGACTGCATCATTCCGATAAAGCCTTCACAAAATTGTGAATCGGAACCTGTGTCCTATATAATAGCTAGTTTCATGACAGGAACAATGGGAGGATCTGCTGGTAGTCCTCGATCAGCCATTTCAGGTGTCATCTCATCACTCTACACTAGGCGTACAACCAGAGTACGTTTTGGTGGTATGACTATGCATGGTCAAACTCACTCATTAGGGTATGATTATCAAGGACAGTGACATAGACGTTCTATAATAGACCAAGATAAGGAAAGCATTCATGTTTTACAAAAGTGGGTTACATGACATGTTGAACTACTACACATCAAGATCCCTTTAAGAATAAACACGGACGTGTACGTCTACCAACCAGTTCTTGTAACACACCATACAAATAGTGTGTTCCTTATGAGACAATGCATGTACATGAATATCAACTCCTTTCTATGTACTTATACATGACTATAACTACACGGTCCTACTGATGTAACACTACACAGTGTGTTCACCCTAGGCAAATAGTGTAAATAAAAAGTTCGAAGAACCTGTGTCCTTAGTCATAAAACTGGATACACAGTCTATTACCACACACCATGTACTCCTAGTTCACTGCAATGTCTACCAAAAAAACTAACATGGTGTCTCTTGTCACATATTCAGTCACACGGTTGACAAATAAAAATTTTTTACATATAGTACACAACATTTACCTAAGTAAAGTCATTTCTTCCAAAATATAAGAACACATGGAATGTGTTCATAACATCACACACCTTGATTTCTGGGATTTTTGGAATGTATTCCCTTGAAACTACTTTGGAACCCCGAAAATTTAAAAAATTTCCAGCACATTCCATGTTCTTATCTGCGAGGCACCATACTCTACAGAATTATATGTTTGGAATCCTTATTCATATCATAACATGATATAATTCAATTAATGATAAATCATGTTCCACCAAATTTTGATCCAAGAGGTCCGATAACATCTCTGGAACCAAAGCTTGGTGTCCATCCAAATGGGACATTTCATATACCAATACAATATCATAATAGAAAGTATTTCTATCACAACATCTATCGAAATATCATGGCTATCTTGAAAAACATATATCACAACAACATAAAATCAGTAATGCACCCTAAATGGCTTCAGAATAATTCTTGACATCTGATCTCTAGAAAGTGCCAATATGATGCATGAGATGGAATACCCTCATCTCATCGGGTTGCAATGAAAATAAAACTATAAAGATATCAATTATAACAACACAAAACATGTGAATCACCCAAAAGTGAAATCAAATCAACTGTAACAATTGAAAATCATGAAAAAAATATAATATTCAAGTTAACGTGTATTTTCCCTATATGTTGTGTATCTATTCTCAAGAAAATCTTATTACTAAGTCCCTATTCCATACTACCCCAGTCTATTGGTTCCAAATTGAAAGGAAATGTAGAAAAAGACCCCTCTGATTCCACTATGTATCTTCTCAGATCCCGGTGTCGCCCAGAGTTGCCCCATACCTGGTTGGGCACATGGACTCTAGAGCATTTCCCCAAATGCCAAAGGCTTCCCACTAGCAGCGAGGGCCATCAGGTATAATAGTGTGGATGCAATGCCTACATTCATAGAGTAACATTTCAAACAACAAATAGTAACAACAGCAGAATAAGTTACACCATTTTACATAAGTAAACAATGAAATACTCAATAACATGAGCATATATATATATATGATGCATGGAATATGTATTTACTAAAATAGCCAAACATGTCACATTGCTGAATATAAATACAGAAACCAATGTACAAAAGAGATAAATAATCTCTAACAGCATTGCAAGCCCCATCTTGGTCTCATGCACTCCAGCTCTAACGAAAATCAATTACTTAATGTATAAGGGCACTTGGCCTTATCTACACCAGCAATCATATAATCTTCTTAGGTCCAAAACATGACCCAAACATTTTGTGAGATGAATCCCAGCAGGAAACCACCAAATGACTTGTGCCAAATGATATGTGAATCTATATTTCTGGTAATATGATAAAATGTGGCAATAAACTAGGAAGTACTCAAAAGTAAATAATACTACTATTTTAAATTACATTTAATACTCATCCTTTGAATCATGTAATCTCTAGATCTATCCTTTGATCTATACCCCCTATGTAATAGTAAAAGAAATTGATATCTTAGAAGACCCTCTATACAGTAATGTAAGACCAAGTCCACACTTGTTCTTTGTCTTAGAAGACTCATCAAAATCATTCAATCATTCATGAATAGCCCTTGGGAAAGATCTTACAATTTAACCCCTTTGGTTTAATATAGCACCAATCATTTACAAACGACCACTTGGGCTACACCCATGGTCAATACCCCTAGGTCAAAATAGAATCAATAATTTCTAAATGACCTCTTGGGTTTCTATCACAATCAATACACCTAGGTCAACATAACATCAATAAATTATAAGAAACCTCCTAAGTAGATCTCATAGTCAATACACTATAGGTCTACATTGAAAAAGATAAATATAAATGACCTCCTAGGTTTCTCTCACAGTCAATACTCCTGGGACAATCATCTACACCAAGGCTCTCACAGTCCTTTGTAAATAATGTTGATGTTCCCACAGTCTTCCCAGTCCAAGGCTCTCGTGGTCTATTAGAAATACAGTGCACATATAGTATCAGAGCATCTCATGTAATCTGAAACTACTACATGGAAAATCATTCCCAAAGAATATCACATGAATTTCATATAAACAAAAAATCCATCTTTACAAAAAAAAGACATGGAAAACAAGGTAATACTAATAGAAATCCCATACAAAATTAAAATATATAATCAATCAATGGAAACACACAAATAAGTATCCCATTAACAACCTATTCGTCCATATGCATAAACAACAACCATTTATCAGTCAATAAAAACATAGTAGCTAAAAAATAATGTTAAATTCCAAATCAATCAATACCCCAAATGTGGGTATTTGACTCTTTTAGAATATATAATATAAATATGAACAACTAAAGGAACACACCACCTACCCCGATTTCATACAATTGAAAAACATGTACATCGTCCCTTGAATCCGCCATGACTAGTGTAGATCTAAAATAAGGTAAAAATTACCAACCGTGAATAATTCCTGAGAGTAGAAGAATATGGACGAAAAACTCTAAAGTATTTAAGAACTCAGAAACTGGATTCTAATACACATGATGTTGTAGTAGTCAGATCTTGGATATAGAATTGAGGGTTTGATCTTCATTTGATGTTTCAGAGCGCTGTTGTATGAAACACGGGAAGAATAAGGTGTTTTCGGATATGAGACACGACCCACACTGATTTATCAAATAAAAAAAAATTACATGACATGTTCGATAACAATACATGATGTGTTGTAGTCTTAACCGACCCTTGAATTAAGTGACCATAACATGGTGGTTTATGACATGCTTGGTACATGGCGTGTACTCATAAGTACACAATGTGTACATAGAAAATCCTACATTATACATTTTTCAAAAAACAACCAATTATCATGATTCCTATAAAAAAATAATTTTCAGCAATTTATATAAGGAATATATTGAGTATTCTTCACTAAGGATCCTTAGGTTGCATCATACTCCTAGTCATTGTGGCGCAGTGGGATTGACTATTACATAGGGTCATGAGATTTTAAATTTTTTAACCACATCTATTTTTTACATGGATATGGTGTGGTGAAAATCATCATCATAGGACTTCCTTGATGGTATAGTGGTTATACTATGAATAATACTACTATGGAGAAAGTTTCCAATGGGATTATTTGGTCATTCATTCCTAAATTGGCTCCCATATAGTGTGGAGTCTATTTTTGGTATAGTCTCCACATAGGTTAGTCGAATCATGAAGCATGGTCTTTTAAGATTCATCATAGCCCCTACCATGGTATGTAGTATCTACACGAAGTAAGGAATCAAATTCCTCAAACACTCCATTAATTAGGAAGATTTCAGTATGGTCCCTCATGTTCTTCCATATAATGTCTTCTTTCATCCCATCATATGTCATAGTACAGGGGGATACATCCGGAAGAGGTGTTTTGTAGGGTGTCTATAAATACCTAATCCCCCATTCAAACATTCATTTCTCCCTTTTTTCTTTGTTGACCCTTAGTCTCCCAAGATTGTTTTATCAAAGTCTATGAGTACTCATTCGACAATTTTTAATCCTCAACATCCCACGACCAATTTGCAGTTACCAGAGGTGAGTTCTAAATTTTTTTCTTCTTGTTTCATATCTTTTTCCCTATTTTCCCTCTTTATTTCATGAATTTTTTTTAAATAATCCCTTTAGAGATCACAATTTTTTTTACAGGAGTGTTCATAATAGAATCATTCCGCTCTATTATCATAAAATACTATAGAAAACTTAATGTAGAGAAATAATTTCTCATCCATTATTATTTACTCATAATGTTATCATGATTTATATTTTATAATTTTCATGGGATTAATACTAATAATTTATAAACTATATAATTAAAGTAATATGTTTCTGATTGGACCAATCGCATGTGGTTATTTTATATCATGATAACGTTTTACCTCTTAAATTGTTAGATAGTGTGTAATTTATGACTATGAATTTCTAAAATAAGGGTTATTCTTGTGTGAGAATGTTTTAATTTTATGAAGATGTTATTGAGTGTAAAGAAAGTAATTAATTTTTGGATGGATAAAGAATTAATGAAAATTCATTTTTAAGGAATCTATAGATTCTAATATATTAATAGAGATCATGTTGATGTTAAATGAATGATTTTATTGTTATTCTATATATTAATTTAAATGGTTATGGATCATGAATCTATAGTACTTTTTTTATATTGATAAAAAAGATGATGTGTTAAATTAGAATTTTTTATTCTTTAAATAATTTTAATGTCAGGTGTTATGCTTAAATGAATTGTTTAATGATCATGAAAACTTTTTATATATCAATTATTATGTTACCCATTATTGTAACTTGTAATAATTTAATTGGTTAATTAAATATTGAATAATAATCTTTTTTTAAATATAACTCTTTTTTTTGAGTGACATTATTTTCTTATGATAATTGGACGCCTTATACATGGGGTGGAGTGCACTCATTTTACAAAAAAGTCTATATGCCTTTTGATTGGTGTCAAGGGATACCATTTTCATGTAAATGATAAATTAATTATTTAAGGCCTAGTTTCCTTATTTAACATGTTGGTTTTTTGTTTCATTCTATTTTTCTTTGGATATGAGCATTACTATGCATTGTTATGTGAGCTCAGGATAGATGATGAGATATGAGTAGGGAGTCTTGGAGTTGTGAAAATAGTTGAATCCTATGATAGTGTGATTCTTGATGATATTAATGAGGGTTTCAAGGGTGAAATATAATTTATGGAACATGTTGATTATGGTCTTACACATTTATTTATTTAAATAAGAGATGTTATCTTCTAGATAATGTTTCGTAAAGGATGAAATGTTAGGCTTCTATTTACCATCATTTTGTTCCTCACTACATGATATTACTGGAAGTGTTTGATTATTAATATCTTTATGGTAGATTAAGATATTTCCAATAGTATAAAGAATTACGGATTGATAGGAGAATAAATGATATTCCAACCCATGGGGTTTTTGATTTCTTGAATGTAATTAATATTTCAGATAATGATGAAATTACATCTGATGGAAATTAGATTCAGAATTCAAAATAATAATCTAGAATTCATAGTGCATAACTTATTTATTATAATAACGACACTGATTCAGATTTAGAAATCTATTTGAAATGGGATCAATAAATTTTTCTATCAAAAATAAAGATTGGAAAATCTCTTCTACTGAAAGACTAAATTGCTATGTAAAATCAAAATAAAATGTCAGACTCATCCAAAATGTTTCATAAAAGTATAATTATGCTTGAGGATTACTTTAGAAATCTAGATGAATTCTATAAGGATCATGAAAACGCATACAATAATGATATGAAATGGTCAAATAAGTCTAATGAGATTCATAAGGATCATAAAGAAAAGATATGAGATATTAGAAAAATTATGAATGATCTTTTATATTCATTCAACAAGTTACAATGGGATACCACTCATATAATGAAAGCAATCAGAGGCCCAGATAAATGTCAGTGTGGCGAGTTTAAAGTAACTAGAAAATATTGGATGTCATTCAATAAAAATTATTACATTATCATAATGATATATTTAATATTAAGCATTAAAATTCCTCGTTGTGAAATAGAGTTGATATCCTTGACATGGTAACCAGAGATCAACCAGAAATGTGTTAGGATCAAGAGGAAAATATTATGGATCAAGAAGAAAAAAATCATTCTCTTGAAGAGAAGATAAAATATCAAGGGAGATATGTGGAAAACCATATCTCCGACATGGCTGATATACCTTGTACTAAGCATTCACTTTTTCCCAAAATCTCGTCACTCTCTTCCAGGGAGATATGTGGAAAACCATATCTCCAACATCAAACTCTGGGTATCATTGATAGTTGTCAACATAGCGCTTTTGTCATCTAGGATTATAATTGATGTGATGCTAGATGTTGTTCACCTTTCACATTATTTCATTGACAATTTCAAGACCTAGATGTTTTCACTCCCAAACTTCATCCCAACATTGTAGTGTTCTGCACCTCTTCCCACAAAGACCATCATAAGGAGACATTTGGATGATGGAGTGGAAACTTTTGTTGTATGTTAACTAAACCAGAGGAATATATTAATCCCATCCTCTTTTAAAGTCAATTGAGTATTCTATCAACATATCCTCTAGTATTTGGTTATTCTGCTCAGACTGGACACCAATATGATGATGATAAGCCTTACTGAAGTTCAGCTCAACATTCATAGCGTGTCAGATACAACTCTATAACATAGAGGTGAATCTTGTAACTTGATCGAATACAATAGATAGTGGTACCCCATGTATTTTTATGACTACACTAATGTATATTCTTTTTAGTTGATCCAATGATATCGCAATGATCTGTGAAGTCTTTTAAGTAGATCCACCAGAACCCAGATAGAATTATTTCCTTTGGATGTATTTGGTAGTTTCATGAAATTGTACATAGTGATGTTCTCCCATTTCCATGTTTGTAGGTTAATTGTTGCATCATCTCCTTAGACTTCGTCCTCTGATCCATCAGTTGCTAACATACCATACACTTTGATGTATATTTGCAATCTTCTTCGTCATGTTATCCCACAAATAATTCTCTCTGAGATCTTGATACATCTTTTTATTTCCTAAGAGAATATAAAAATTAAATCTATTTGAATCATCCAAACGCTATTTCTTTAAATTTGGATTTTATATATCACACTGTCTTGAAAATAAATTCACAATTCCTTCTTCATTAACATTGAACTCCAATGATTTCCATTTTTTTATTTCTTCCACATTCTTTTGAATTTCAACCTCATATTTTTTAGAATCATTTATCAATTTTAAAAGAGGATATTGAGAAATTATTTATGAAAATATTTATGATGTTCAATTATTTATAATTCCCAATGTCCATATTAACCAAATCTAAGAATATTGGATAATTTTCAATTCTGATCAATGATTGAATTAATGGACCCTTTCTAAATAGATCATCTCCAACCTTGTCTTTTTAACTAGGGTGGTGATGGATAGAGAAATTGTAATCCTAGATGAGCTATAACCATATTTATTGGGCATGATCATCTCTTTCTATGAGAATATATATATAAGATTTTTTTCTGTATATTGTTTTTTTGGAACCAATGTTGTTCTTTGAAAGAAATGGAATATGGTTTGTGTTTGTTGTCAAACCTATAATGTAAGATCAGCCCATTTTTAAGGAACGAAATCATATAGTTCATCTTATAAGTATTATTGATGGTGTACTAGTTTCCCTGTGTTTTCCAAATTTTTGGGCCTCCTAATCCAGAATTTGATGTTGGAAAACAAATGTTTTCACGTAGAAGTGAATAGTATGACAAAGAATAATGAATATTGAAAAAATATGAGAACCACATAAAAAATAACATGGATCATGTACCATGTTTTAGTAATGTTTTGATGCCATGTACCTGGCCACAGGAATAGTACGAGAAGCGTTACGCAGAACTGAGAATGGTTTTCCACAATGATTCACGGTAAAGGCGTGTGTTACATGAAATGATGAAGCTTATAAATACTGTACTGTTTCACAAAACAATAGTGGCACACGGTGGAGGCTTACAGTACATGTATAGAGTTTAGTATGGTAAATATTCCTCCCATTGAAAATTTGGGTAAATCCGATTACCGAAATTTGAGGAGTTATGTGACTATTTAAGGAGCAGTAATCCCCTGTGTCAATGTACGGGATTGAATATTAAATTTTTTGGAAGAAATATGGTGGTGTATGAGGTGGTTGGTGGTGGAGAAGATAATACAAGGGTAGAACCATCCATATAAGGAAACATTCCACAGAAGAGAGTGCAGTTCGTGATGGAAGCTCTTACAGTACATGGTGGAGCAAGAAAGATTTCAGAGCATGAAAATATACATACGAGATGAGAAATATGAATTGTAAGGAAGTCCTCGGAGGAGGATAGATCATGAAAGAGATTGGTGGCGTATAGAAACAATAGTTTTATGCATAGGAGGTCATCTGTGAACCAAACCCGCTATTCAGTACACGGAGAAGGAGAAGTGGTACGCGGAACACCCAAGGACACTTGAAAATTAACCAAATCTATAAACTAATTAATGATTCTTCCAACGTATTGAGCGAGAGGGAGTCAGTAGAAGTGATATGAGGTACACAATTTGCATTCCCTAAAACCATGTAATGGTAGTGCGCATGTCACAAAGTGACGATGATAAAAACATGCAATCCATATCTTTTGAATATTAGTGGTTTCTGTACGAATAAAACAATATCATCATATTATCCTTGAATGTAGCCTTAGTGGTGAACCAAGTAAAGTGGTTATGTCATTTCTTTTCATGTGATTGTTTAACTTCTTCACATCCTCTTTAGAAAGGATTAAAATGTTCCTATCAACGTGGGAATAAGATCCATCAGTTTAAAATAAAAATTTGACACCATTATTCACCCCTCCCCACTAAGGGTGTTCTAGGGTTATTCAAGAGGAATCAAAGCATAAAGGATGCTGGTGTGGAATCTGTCTTCTTCTATCATAGAGAATCCAGTAAATGTTCGAGAATTTCTCCTATTCAATGGATATAATATTCAAATATGAAAAAATAGGATAAGATCTCACATAATATATCTTGTAATGTAAGTCTTAATTTTTACTGCATAGGGAATTCATTTCACTAATCCTTCAGGACTGTCAATGAAAAATACAAACATGAAATTGTTAGATACTGATTAAAAAAGCACAGAATTCTCTCACAACAGCCCTTTATGATAAGATTTATTTAATGGTAATGAGTTTCACATCTTCCAAGTCAATGTGGGATAAGATATATAAAATTTATGAAGTAAATAGTCAAGTTAAAGTTGAAAAACATCAGGTACTAAAAAACTGGTTTGATGATATGAAGATCCACCCTGATGAGAATGTGTACTCCTTTTTCAATCGAATTACTAAAGTTGTAGGGTAAATCTGAGGGCTGGGAGAAGAAACAAAATACATAGAGATAGTAATGAATATATTGTGAAGAGATTCACCCATTTAAAATGAAAAGGTGTCGACCCATGAGAAAAGAGATCTATCCAAAATCATAGTGAATGATCTGTAGAGAAATGTATCAACAGATGAAATTAAAATGAAACTAGAAGAAGCTATGACTCATTTGTGGAAGGAAATTGCATTCAAATCCATGAAAAATATAAAATATTTAGGATATAGTGGTGATAAGGATGATGAAGAAAAATAAACATATTATCTCATTTCCAAGAAGATCATGAAGGGAACATAGAAATTGGAAGCGAAACTACCTTTGGATTGTTTTTACTATGGATGATTTGGATAGATTTCCAATCAGTGCTCATGAAAATTATATATGGAAGAGAGTGAATTTGAAAACATGGAGAAGCCTCGGAAAACATTCTTCAAAAATGGGAACATTAAATTTGAAAAGAATTTACAGAATAATAGTTTTTTGTGAGGAGGAAGATGAGGATAACTAATTCATTGAGGAATATGAACTAAAATTTAATACTGGAAACCATGCCTCTACGATGGCTTCCATTAAAATATTAAAACCATTGATAGATAAAGCTATATATAATCTGTTGACTACTAATGTCAATCCCAATTTGAATCTTAAGGTTAATTTAGGTAATATTGAGAATAAATGTAAGAGATAAAATAAGTGGAATGAAATGGTGGATGAATCAATAAAAAGTATTGATTACCTAGAAGTAGAAATTGAATGAAAGGAAGAGCTGTTGAAAGTAAAATCCTCAATCCATGAAAGAACTGATTTTGTTGGGGAACTAAAACATAGAATTGATGAACAACCAAAGGTCATAAATGGACATAACTCGAAACTAGAATAGATTTATAAGACCATTGACGGATTCTAAGAATATTTTTTTACACAATGAAGTAAACTTGAAAGTGAATCAATTTCAAAAGAAGCAGAAAAAAGATTAAATTTGGAAGGTTCTTGGATATTGAGCCACTGGAGAGAGAGATATGTGGTTCTGATGGAGATGAAAAGATCATGAGTGATCAAGGACCCACATGAATGGGAAATAGTGTAATTGGTTGTGATACCAAAATTTAAAATGCTATAAATAAAGAGACCCAGAATAAAGGCAAGATAAAAGTTGATCATGTTGAGAAGAAACCAAAAATGCTAAAAAGTAAACCCTAAAATCAAACTAATAAGATATTTGGAGATTATTATTGACTTCATAGAAATGATGGGTTGTTAAAATATTTTTCTGAGGAAGAATTCATTCCTAGAAAAAGAATTGTGAAGACATTTCCTCTCATGATGTCTCATTTTTGTAGTATGTAGGCCATCCCATGTTATGTTACGAAGAGTAAATGGGCTATATAAATGGGTAAGTGTTGGGAGTTCAAAAAAGGATAAATTATTCATTTTCTACTTCTAATCAAAGAAATAATTTCTATGGATATTGATTTCACTGTTCTAACATTGGGCATAATGTTGTGATTTGCAGGAAGAGGCGTGATATGATAAATTCATTCAATGGTCAAAGATGAGTCAATACTCATCAACCAGACGATGTTGCTTTATCGAATATGTTTCCATCTCTAGAAGAAATATTTAAATTTGAATAACCCATGTACTTTAAAGATTGAATTTAAATTCCATCAATATCGTACATGTAATACAATATCTCATCAATAGAAAAGATGAAAATTGACAAATGCAATCTCGGATGAGTAGAACTCAAAGCTACAAATAACAAAATCACATGGATTCTTGATAGCGGATGTTCATCCCACATGATGGGTAATGAATCCCTATTAACAAAAGTTAAGAAGAAAGACCATGAAATAGTGAGGTTCAGAAATGATTGTGCTTGGATGATAAAAGGAAGTGTACGTACTGAGCTAGTAAATGTAGAGATGAAGAAAATGGAAGTCCTTTATATGGAAAGTATTCATTTAGGTCTTCTTAGTGTGAGATACCACTATGACTCAGGTCTTATTGTGACATTAATTTATAATGAATGTACTATAATAGTAATTTCCAAGTATTATATCATGAAATGTTGTAGAATAGAAGGAAACTTATATCAGTTTGACAAAAAATGAACATTTTCTACCTAACAGTTGGTGAGGAAAACAACTTGTGGCATCAGAGATTAAGGAACATCGATCATAAGGACATTAAAAAAATATCGAAGCTGAAGATAATTATGGATATCCATAATCTAAAGATTGAGTGAGAAAATACATGTGATTATTGCATGCGTGGGGAACTAGTATCCAGTTCCTAATGTCTAAAGAAGAAAAGAGCATCTAATCACCTTGACCTCATACATACAAACGTATGTTGTCTGATAAATGTTGCTAGAAAACATGGATAAAGATACAATGTTATTTTTATAGATGATTAATGTAGAATGGAATGTGTGATCATTATACATAGGAATCAAGAAGTACCCGATTTCATGAAATCCTATAGACGAATCACTGAGAATGATACTAGATGAAAGATCAAAGTATTATGGGCTAAAAATGGAGGGGAATACAAGTCTATTGAATTTAAAAACTAAATAGAGAAGCAGGGGATACCGAATGAGGTGGCTGTTGTGAGAACTCCACAAATAAATGGAGTTGTTGAGCATAAGAAATACTAGGTAAAAAATATATCCAAGACTATACAGATCAAGAGTTATATTCCATGAAATTGGTGGATTGAGGTAGTTCAGTATGTAGAGTATATTCAAAACTAAACATGGCTATATATGGGCTAGACAAAGTCACCATATGAATTGTGGAATTGAAGGAAGATATCGTTGAAATATTTTCCTGTTTTCAAAATCTAATATTTCATATGAAACGTTGGTGGAAATCAATGGAAGTATGGTGACAATGTAGATATAGGAATATTTCATTGATAATAAATGAAAATCATAGCCAAAAATTGTTTCGATAAACACTTGGAACGAATTTTGGAAAGTAGTGATTTTCAGATCATTAATGATAAAAACATGAACGATTCAATGAATTCGTATGCTGATGTGATAGAAGATGAGGAATAATGTGAACATGACTAAAATGATAATACATAGGTAGAGGAATATATACAAAACTCTCAGGATTTAAATCATGATATTGACTCAGAAGAAGAATTATTTGAGGAATCCCTATCTATAGATAATTTTGTCGAACCCCAAAGGAGAAATCGAAGAGAATAGATTGATTAGTGAAACATTTTCTTGGATAATAATGATCCTACAGAGACAAGGATAATGAGGAATAATTTTCATTCTCCATTTCTATCATTTTTTTAACCCTACTCATTTGAAAAGGCTCCAAATAATGAGTCGTGGTTAATAAAAAGAATGATGAGTTTCATCAAATTTTAAAAAATAATTCATGGGATATTTTCAAATGACCCAAAGGTCACAATGTGATGGGTATGAAGTGGATATTCCGGAAAAAAATTTGACGACCATGGAAATGTGATTAGAAATACGGAAACCTTTGTCTATAAGGGTTATTCACAAATCTATGGGGTTGATGTTAAATAAAATTTTCTCCTATACCAAGACTAGAGTCAATATGACTATTTCTAGCAATGGAAGTCCATAGAGTGTATAAAGTGTATCAAATGGATGTCAATGCAACTTAATTAAATAGAGTATTTAAAGAAGATGTCTACATTGAAAAACCCATGTTTTTTTCTTGGAAATGATGAACTGAAGGTTTTCAAATTAATGAAAGCTCTTTATGCCCTGAAACAGGCACCATTGGCATGGTACTCTTTGTTGGACTCATATCTGAGAATGATTGAGTTCAAAATAGGAGGAGTGTAACCCAAATATAGGTGAAGAATTATCAAAACGATTAGTTCTTGGTATTGGTATATAGGGATGATATTAATATCGATGCAACTAGGAAAAAATTAGTGGATGATTTTTCCAATCACATGAAATAAGAATTTGAAATTTCCATGATTGGTGAATTGACATAGTTTTTAGGGTGTCAGGTGTTTTATAAGATGGATTACACATTCATTTACTGAGAAAATCATGAAATATATCTTATGAATAAATTCAATATGATTGATTCTAAACCATGGTCGACTCTGATTGAGGTTGGAACCTTGATTAGGAAGCCCGAGGACATGACTTCTGTGGATACCACCATTTATAGAAGAATCAATGAAAGCCTAATCTACCTGAAAAGGACACGACCATACATTTTCATTGAAACATGCCTTGCGCCTCACTTTTAGGGAAATCCAAAGGAATAACTTTTTGAGGCATTGAAAATAATAATGAGATTCATTCAAGTTACTCATAATTATGGCCTATACATTGTTGTAGGAAGAGAAAGTGATCTATCTTTTTTTTTTTCTGACGTTGATGGGAATGGAGATCTAGAAGAAAAAATGTCCACCGATGGTAAATAATTCTATATTGGCACAAAAAGTGGGGGCTGACTGAGTAAAAAATAGGAAAGTACATCTCTTAGTACTATTGAATCTGAATATATATCCACTAGAAAGGCATGAACTCAGTTTCATTGGTGAACCAACAATTGGCTGACATTGGTGATGAGTTGAAACAACCAATGGTTATTTTATATGATAACAATAGAACAATTTATCATACAAACAAACCTATTCATCAGTCGTGTACAAAAAATATTGAAATTAAAATTCACATCATCAGGGATAATGTTGAGAAAGGTATGATTACAAATAATTAGGTGGTAATTGATGAGGAAGTGGTTGATATTCTGAGAAAGCCACTTGTAGAGACTATGTTTGAGAAACAACAGTTCAAATTCACTGTTCAACAACCTCCTACTTTATACGGAGGTCACAAAATTCCCCTCTCCCCATTTTTTTAACTATGTTAATATCTTTTTTGAAGTGATGCAGATTTATAGGGGAGATAAAATCTAGGGGATGTGTATTCTGAGCTCTATAATTCATTAATATCATTCTATAGGTTTATTAACAATGGCGGAGAAATGGATAAATTCTATGTGAAAATGTGGAGGCATAAAATTAAATGTTACATTTCAGGAAATTTTGATGAGAATTGAGAACTTGAATGGATGTAATGCGAAGGGAGAAAAAATTCAACATGGGGATGCAGTTAAAGTGTTCATTCGAACACACAAGAACATGATTCATTTCTGACCCATTGTTTTATACAATTATCATTGCTCACATAGACATAGAATGTTGACTGAGTTGATTCTTGCATCTTAGGTTTTGGTAGTTGTTGGTTCTCTCTGGAATTTTACTAATTATTTCCAACAAACCCAAAGGGGATGATTCTTAGAACCAAGCATGTTAATTTCTAGAAATGGAGTATGGTTTTTTTATTTTTTTCAATCCTTTAATGGATGATTAGTTAGTTTTTATGGAAATGGATCATACAGTTCAACGAAGTAGTGCACATAAGTAAAAACGATTTTCTGAAACGATTCACAGTGAAGGCATGTGGCACAAAGAATGCTAAAGGATCGAGGGATTATTGTGGTTCGAGAAATTGGAGTGGTACATGGTGGAGGATTATAGTATGAATATGGGGTTCAGTATGGAGATTATTATCCCTCAATGAAAATTTGGGTTAATCAGATTATTGAAATTTGTTGTGTTTGGTGCCTATTTGAAGACCAGTAATCCCCTTTATTAATGTGTTGTATTGATGATTAAAATTTCAGGATGAAATATGGTGATGTCTAAAGTTGTTGACATAGGAGAATATAGTACTCAGATAGAACCATCTACATATGGAAAAATTTTGTGGAAGGGAGTGTGGTTTGTGAAGGAAGCTCTTACAGTACACGGAGGAGTGAGTCAGTACGTATAGTAGGATGGTACACAGTGGAGATGAGAAGTACGTGGATTAAGGCATTCTACATAGTTGGTAAGTTTATAAAGGAGAAGGACCGTACACGGGAATAGGTGTGGTACATGGAGGATATGATCCACTAACCATACACGATACTAAGTATGCAGAGGTGGGGATGTGGTATGAAAAACACACAAAGAAGCCTGAAAATTTACAAAATGACTTTGATAAATTAATTACCAAAATTTATACGAGTGTGAGGAATTAAATTACTTATATGGTTGATAAATGGACTTCAAAAGAAAATTCATTTAAATTTGTGGATGAAATATTTAATGATAAACCACTGAAGTGGCCTTCATTTCAATCAATTTAGTTTAGATTATTGCAACGCAGTGTGCAAGGGGGTGTTAGCAGAAGTGGTCTAAGGGACACATTGTGCTCTCCCTAAAATTGTCTTAAGTCAGTGTGCCTATTATTGAGTGATTGTGCTAAACAATTGTAATCCACCTATAGTAATGTTTATTTGTTTTGATAAGACCGACACACTGTTGGTGTATGCTCCATGGACATGTCCCTTAGTGGTAAACCATGTAAATTTTTTGTGCATTTCTTTTCATGTGATAGTTTAATTTGATCACTTCCACTTCAGATAGGGTTAAGCCGTTCCTTCCAATGTGGGAGGATAATCCATCCATTTAAAATAAAAATTTGACACCCTGATTCACACCTCCCCTATCATGGTGTTTTTGGGTCCTCTGTATTTCATACAATTTCCCAAAGAGATAATGTAACATCCCAAGTAAGTAACGAATAATAGTTATTTCTATCTATGTCTATTAATGAATTAGGTAGTGTTTTATAGGCTTAAAATGAAAATAAATCCAATCTTAAGCATGGAAAACACTAATATTTTTAAAAGATCATTTTACTGCCTTTTGGTGGAAAACCATTTATAAATCTCGCTTTTGACAATTTTATAAGCTATGTTTGTCAAAATAAACTTATTCTTTATGATTGGGACATCAAAATTTACTTTGTGTGAATTTTTGGTATTTTTCGGACAATGTTCATTTTTTAATGAATAGTGAAAAATACTGCATTTTACATCAAAACTGCTTTTTAATCTAATTTATTTATATGATTAGATTATCTTTTGAATTGGTTTTAAAGTGAAATAAGAATATATTTTTACCATTTAATACAATGGTGGTCATTGGAATCAATTTCACTTTGAAATTGGACTTAAACTGGTGTCAATCTTTTGATACTTATTGTTTCATAAAAACACGCTATTTGTCATGACAACGGGAATTAATTATTAAATTAATTAATGTAACTTATATTATTTGAATTTTGTAAAATAGAAATCATTTTTGAATTCAGAATATCAAATATAGCTTAGGGTGATGTTTTGGTATTTTTCTGAAAAACTTCAATTTTTGATGAATACTGAAACCACTAAGTTTTAGTTAAAGAAGCTGATTTTTCGTTTAAATGAAACTTTGCCACTTCTGTGATTTGATTTTCAAAAATCCGACATACATGGTTGTCATTAAAATGTAAAATGTGGTTCAATGAGATTAAAATAATTTTTTGGTGAATAGTAACTTTAAAGTTCTTAATCGCGATTAGTGGTAATTAGTGTAGTTTAAGGTAAAAATAATGTTTTAATAATATGAGATGAGATTGACACATTTCCTACCATCATTGGATGTGTAATGGGTGACCAAGAAAATCCATGGGTCAACTTGGGGACCCCATGGAGCCAGTTTGGTTGGGAAATGACACAAATAATTTTTTATTTAATGTTAAAGTAAAAATGACACAATCAAGTGATGTTTTACTAAAACAATTTTTACATGGGGATATACAAGTCAGATTTTTGATTATAAATAGTAATTGGAAAGATAAAAAGAGTTCCTAAATCATAGTATTTTTTTCATATTTTAATTAAATTAAATTATTTTTGACATCATGATGATGCAGCGATTACGTCATTAATAAAGGATTTAAATAAAATGAAATGATAATGTAAACTCTATGAACTACTCATGTCCAAAACCTATTGGATGGGTGGATTTCGAACCCTTATCACCTTAGCCTCGAATTAAATCAATGTGGGACCTTTTGAATCCGAAAATAATTTTAAATTAAAGTAACATTTCTTTACCTTCCAAAAGTGCCCCTCCTCTCCTCTTATAAAAGGCCCCCACCTCTACCTCCTTACCCACACTCTCAAAGCCTTTGGCTAGGCCAACACCTTCCCATTTTGTCTCTCCACATCCCTATATTACTCTTTGAAGCCTCACATTGGGCAGAAGTCTTCCCAAGGATACCTTTGAGCTCAAACCAAAGGGAGTTAATCGATTTTAAGGAGATTAAAGAACGACCGAGTCAAGTCGGACCCGGGGTATGGGACTTCATCTCAATCTCTTTTCATTGGGGAATATTTTGTTTTATACACAACCTTCTTTTATACGGTGTATAAACCCCTTTGACTTTTACATTTATTTAAAAGGAGTCTTTTCTATACGAAGCATTTACTAAACGACAAAAAGGAATGTTTTTGTCGTACGTATGCGGCGACAACGACTTCTCTGCCGCCGTGACCATTATTTGAGTTTCGGATTCCTCTACAAGCCATACCTTTTTTTAAAAGAAAAATAAATACCATTTTTTACTTTTCATTTATTTTGGTATTGAAAATGGTTTTCATAATGTTTTTATATCAATGTGTTGTATTGATATCTTGTGATTGAAAGGTGGAAATGTTATGTTTCCTTTATGCATGTTTTATATGATACGATTATGTTGAGGTTCTTGGGCATTATTATGAAGATGGGTGGTTCCGTGATAAACTAAGGGCGGGTGAGCCCGATATAGCTCTCCAATGCATTGGGTAATGTGAAGGAGTGAAACGTTAAGGTTTCTCCGAAGAGATTTAGGGAATATACTGTGATGGGTATTCCAAACGCAACCAAGAGGGTTACTATATAAGTAAGAATGTTTTGAATGCCTCACGTTACCTTTATGTCTTATGATTTCTATTATTTATTCATGATTTGATGTGGTATGTTAAAGTTCCTATGTTTTATGGGTAAATTATGATTTCATTCTTATGTATATATGAACTTATGTTTCCTTTCCATATTTATATAACCCATACTGAGCTTTTTATGCTCATCCAATGTTTTTTTTTGAAATGTTTTTCACAGGTCAAGGGAAAGGTACATGATATGATGATAGTGTCAAGGAAGTGTCAAGAAAGAATCCATGTTTTATTTTAAATATGTTTTCATTGATTGGAAAGAAGAATACTATCTTTATGTTACCACTTTCTTTATATGTGGAATGTAATGCAAGTTTTATGATCTAATTCTATAAAACTCTAAACCCGAAATGATCCTCAATGTGTAATCTTGTAATAACTCAAGATTAAGTAAGGTTTAAGGCTGGGGCCTTATAGATAATGCCTCTATATTTTCAATTAAATAATCACAAATTCCAACTCCATATCATGCATGGGATAGTATTAATCATGAATTTCATACTTTCTTGAGGCATAGATGATGAATTTGTCTTTCTCATCAGCACACAACCTAGGACCTTCTTCGAAACATCACTGAGTTTTAAAAAAGGATCTCAACTTTTGTGTAGTGTAGGAACAGGGGTCATAATAATCCAATACATCAATCCACAAATAATTTTTTACATTCATAATTCCAGAAAAACATGACTCCCTCGTGAGATTTCATGGTAAGAGGGTTTGAAAATCATTGGAAATTTCTCACAAATCGACGATAATATCCAGCTAACACCAGGATGATACAGATATCTGTCATAGATGATGTCCTTGAATATCCCACAATTTCTTTTTTATGGATACATAGATATATCATTTCTTGTGATAATATTCCCCAAGAATAAGACTTCCTTTAACCAAAACACAAAATTTATATACTTTTCATAGAGCTTCTCATTTCACAAGCCCCCTAGTACAATGCGTAGAATCTATCCATGCTTCATGCTTTTGGTGTATATTTGAACGTTTTCTATAAATTATACTACAAAATTTTCAAGGTAATCTCTTAAGACTATATTCATCAAGTCGATGACGATTTTTCAGTCATTATTGATTCTGAAATGAATTACTATGAATTCATAGTGCACATGCCTTGTATAAAAAACAGTTTAAATGATATCCTCATTCCTCACACTTATATGTTAATATCCCAGCCACATATTCATATTGGAGAAGTATTGTGCTCCATGAGGCTAATCATACAAGTCATATATTCGTGGAAAGGGATATATGTTTTTATTGTGATATTATTGAGATCAAAATAATCAATACAAAGGCGCAAAGACCCATCCTTCTTCTTGATAATGAGGAATATGTCACCCCATAGTGTAGAATATGGGAATATAAAACCTTTATATATACTCTCATATAGTTTTTTATTATGCTCCTCAATCTCCAAAACTTCTATTCAGTATGGATTCTTGGATATTCCCAACACCGTAAGTATAAAATCAATTTTGAATTGAGCTTCTCTTATAAGAGGAAGACTATAAAACTCCCCAAGAAACACATCAGAGAATTGACTAACAATAAGCATGTATTTAAGGATGCTTCCTTCTATAGAGACAGTCTTCTGAGAAGGATACACATAATCATAGGGAAGTTATATCCATTCTTGAGATGATGGTGCTAAAGAAGATTCATCATCCTCATTTAACTTGTATAGAATCATGGGTTAATTCAATATATAGAGAGTGACTTCCCTCCCACAACAATATTTTTTGACTCATTATAGGAAAATTCATTCCATGCCCAGAATTGCATCAATTTACACCATGGGATATACGATGCGGTTCTCTCAGAAGTTCAATCCAGAAATTGTGATAGGGGAGGAGTTGTATTCATGCGATGAAATAATTTCCTCATTTTTCGTTTTCACCGACATATCTACATCCATTTTTGTGGTGATTTTTAGATTGTTATACTAATATTTAAGGGATCTAAAATAATTCGTATATTTAGAATCAAAAAGTATTTTTTCTATTCTTGAATGAATAACTAGTGTACGTCTCACCACATTGTTGTCGAGATCCACTCCAGCGGTAGTGATGGAAAAATCTATCCTTTAATGCCTTTGAGGTTGTTGATTGCCTCTGAAAACAATTTTCTTAGGGAAATGGTTTGAAAAGTGACCTAGAACAAGCCATTAATAGAATGGTTATTATGGTCTTGGCATGAGGCCCTGATAGTGTGATTATTATTTATAGTATTATGTATTCCCTCCGTATTGAACAATATGTTTATATTCTATGTGTTGATTCAACGTGTAGAATATCCATGGTGATTTTGGTGGGATTATTTAATCTATTATTATTCCTTTCACATAATGCTCTTGTATTTATATAAAGTCATTCATTATTAGTTATTCATCATGCATAATGTTTATGCTTATATGTTCTTCTACTATATTATTTACCCTTAATGAGCATCTACGATCACCAATTTCACATTATGTATTTTCCCTGCTTTGTGAAGAAGTATATTATGAATTAATTTCAATCATAATCTATGAGAATATGATTGATTCAAAAGAAGATGATATGTTATATTTAATTTCATGTTTTAATGTTGATATTATGTATATATCTAGTTCAAAAAAGCTACTAAACTATTTGTTCCTTTGGGATACCACTTTCTAATAACCATTCCAATGTAATCAAATAAAGCATGGGATCTGGGAATCTGGGTTCGGGTCCTTACAGTTGGTATCATAGGTAGTTTAGTAGAAAACACATAAATATGATTTAGAATATATAGATAATAGAATAAACCCTAAGATAGTCATTGAGGGTAAAAATTCATGAACATCCAGGAATTTTTCAAAGGAATATATTATGTGAATATTTCACGAAAATATATCCCTATCTAAATAATAAAAGTTGGTGTGGTTCTGGAACATATGTACCTAATATGTAGAAATCTGAAAAGGAGTGTTGGGCTTGACCTAGAGTATCCAGGTACATGATGACAGGCCATATTATGCACTAGGTTTCACACTCCTAGTAGTATTTCTAGGATAATTCACATTTACATTACAAACCATTAAGATTAATAAAAGGTAAATTTTTCCTAAAACAAAAACTTCTTTATGATTATGATATTAGCTATGGATATGATTTAATTTTTTTCTATTTATTTTTCTAAGTCGAGATTACACATTATGATTCAAAACCATATCTATTGTATTCCATTATTTGTAGATAGAACCTAGTGGATGGAATGGAAACAACCTTAATTCATTTATCTGATATAGGTATTATCCTCCGATGGAAGATAATTATGATATATTTGGTGTTGTTATTATTTCTAAATAACATTTAAATATACCTAGATAGTCGACTCAGGTTATGAGCATTAACATTACCCATATGGAGAATTTAGATCCATAATGTGGCGGAGGTATGTTATACAGATTTATGTGGAAACATCCTCAATAATTATATGGGACTACAAACCCATTGGTAGAGGAGTGGTGTATAAGTTATTTATAGAATATATTTATCACTTTGGGTTGTAAATAAAGTTAAAAGTTTTTCATGGATTTTTATCTTTTATTAGGGGATACAAATCAGTGGTGGTCTTTAATTAAAAACAAAAATTAGGAGGAGGAAATAAATGAAATAGAATGGATGGATTTTAATGAAAGATTCTTAGAAAAAATTCATCCCCTAGGAACAAAGGATTGATATGGAAAATAATTTTTCACATCTGAGGAAAAAATAGTACGAAAATTTTTCAAAGTACGAAGCTAACTTCACAAGGTTATCATGACATTTTTTGGACTAAAAATTTAATACAAGGAGAAATATTGATAAATTCTTTGATGGTTTAATACAATACCACTGAAGGGAACTAGTCTCTCACAGTTTATCATCATACAATGATAATGTCTCATTTTCTATTGAGACGGAAAAGAAATTCTCTAAATCATACACCTTTAAAAGAAATGTATGAAAATATGGGGGGCTGATGAAACTCAAGAAAATAAAATAAGCATATGGTAATGTTGGGAAGAGTTGACATTCCACCTAGTGATAATTATGGGAAAAGACACCCTTGTACTTTCGTGAAGGGTATGGATGTTTTTTACAACTATAGAGAAAAAGGTCACCACTCAAGTGATTGAATGGGGAAGGAAAAAGATACCAATTTTTTATGATTAAATTTCAAGGAGAAGGGACATTAAAGAAATGATTTATCTAATTATCAAGGAAAAATTCCCCAAATAAGGCCAAGGGGGAAAGTCCATTCTTGTGCTATCACAACTACAGAGGATGAAGTTAATAAGGATGTGGTGGAAGGTACATTAATCATTTCCAAAACATAGACAATACATTATTTGATTATGGATCATCACATTCTATAATAATTTCCCAGTTTTTCCCAGAAAATAATATATTTACAATTGTATTTGAAAAAGGATTTGTTAGTCAAAACTCACTAGGGAAGTATCATTGAATCAAATGTGTGCCATGTAGTCCCGAATAGGGCATATGAACATGATTTATCTACTAATTTTATCATCCTACCCATGATTGACATTGATATAATCCTTTATATGGATTGGATTTCATATTATGATGCCAAAATATATTTCAAGAAGAAGGAAGTTTCAATTTTTTAGAACCAAGTAGAATCCCTTATCACTATGGTAGAAACATCACCACCCGATTCTCATCTTGATCCAACCGTAGTACCATTACTTAATTAAATTATTAGTGTGGAAGAGAAAACATGTCCATTAGGATAGAAAAGAAATATTCAAATTAAAGATGTATTTATTTTGTAAGAATATGTAGATGTATTTCTAGAAGAATTACCGAGACATCCTACAATGCATAAAATTTATTTTTCTATTAATTTAATTCCTTGTGAAAGGAAAATATCAAATACTCCTTAATAAATTTCCTTAAAGGAATTAGAGAGACTGAAGAAACAACTAAAGAAGTTATTTAATTATTTCATTATTCTATGTTGTGTTTCTAAAGGGGGTTATACTTTTCTATTCATTATGAAAAAATATGGATCTAGGAGGTTGTTTATTGACTATATATAGATAAATGATATTACAATAAAGAACATGTAACCTCTAACATGCATTGATGATTTTTTTGGTCAACATCACAAAGCACAATATTTTTCGAAGATCATCCTTCGATCTGGATATCATCAGTTGTGTGGGAGTAATATAGATATTTCAAAGACAGTATTTCGAAATAGGTATGGGAATTAGTCATTTAAATTAATTCCTTTTGGACGGACTAATAAACCCTTGTTCCTGGATTTATTGAATAAGGTTTTCAGGGAATGTATTTATGAATCTATAGTGGTATTTATTGATGATACCATGGAATACTCTAAAATATATTTGGATGATGAAAATAATTTTCATATTATTCTCAAAACATTTAGAGGAAATGAATAATATGGTATGTTTAGAGAGTGTAAATTTTGACATCAATCAGTTTCATTTCTTGTCCATATTGTCTCTAAGTATGGAATATCCACTGATCCATCGAAAACCAAAGATGTTCATGAATGGCCTACACCAATGAACATAACTGGAGTACGTATACTTACTGGTTATGCATGTTATTATTGGATTTATGTTTTGAAATTCACTCAATTAGCTAACTCATTAACCTATATTACTTATAAAGGGTTTATATTCATATGGACAAAAGAATGTGAGAAAGTTTTTGATGAATGAAAGAGGCGATTAGTGAATGATCTGATCCTGACTGTGTCATCGGGGAATGATGGGTTTGTGATCTATAATGATGCATCAAAGAAAAGACTTGGTTGAGTCATTATTTAGAATAGTAGTGTTATTGCATATGGGTCAATGACGCTAAAAATTCATGAAAAATATTATCCAACTCTTGATCTTGAGTTAGATTTTATGATCATTTCTCTAAAAATATAGAGACACTATCTCTATGGTGAATGATTTGAGATATATACAGATCACACGATTCTGAAATATATATTCTCACATAGAAAACTATACCTGGGGAAAAGGTGGTGGATAAAACTAATAAATGATTATGATAGTTCCATACACTACCACCCAGTAAAGGAAAATAAGGTAGTTGATTCATTGAGAAGGAAGGATCATAGAGTTTTATGCAAAATTACGATTGAAAGGGATCCTATATTCAGGGATCCGGATTGGATGAACATGGGAATTATACATGAAGGTAAAACACCCTTAAATTTTCAATTGGTTTCCCAACCAATTTTGCTGGAGTGAATTAAGATTTTTTATCCCGGTGACGAGAATTCTCAAAATAAAATTAATTATGTGAATGATGGGAAATATAAAACATCGTATATGAAGATGGAATTCTATAATATGGGAAGTGGATTTGTGTTCTTGCTATACACAAGCTAATGAATGGAGTTATTGGATGATAGGCATAGATAAAATTTCTCTATACATCCTTGTAGCACTATGATGTATAGAGATTTTATGTATTATTTATATAGGGATAACATGAAGAGAAAATTTGTATATTAAGTATCAGGATATTTTTCTAACAATAATTCATGTATGAATGACAAAATCCTAGAGGATTCATGCAACCTCTACCTATTAATACATGTAAATAGAATGAAATCACCATGGATTTTGTAACAAAAATAACCTAAACATAAAGAACGAATGATAGAATATGTGTAATTGTTGATCAACATAGGAAATATCCACATTTACTCACTCTAAGGGAGGATGTTCCACTATAGAACCTTGAACGACTATATATAAATGATGTTGTGATACTTCATGTAGAATATCTCTTAATTGTGTTTGATCACGATCCACAATTCACATCAAAATTTTGGAAGAGACATAAAAAACCATTGGAAACCGAGATTTAATTGAGTACTTCTAATCACCCTCAAAGCGACGGGAAATCAGAATAGATGATCCAAAATTTAAAATACATGTTGAGATCATGATCACTTTATTTTCATGGTATGTGGGTTCAATATTTACCTTTGGTGGGGTTTTCCTATAACAATATTTTCTAATCGAGTATTTAAATGTCACTATATAAAGAATTATTTTGAATGAGATGTTATATACCAACATATTGGGATGATGATGGTGAAGAGAGATCATGTGGAAATATCTTTTAGAGGAAACAGTAGTGAAGGTAGTAACTATTCAACCCCATATCAAATTATATCTGAGCTGGAAAAGGATCTATGCTGATAATCAAAGAATGATTTTTTAATTTCAAGTGAGAGAACACTTTTTCCTAAAATTATCTCACTGGAAGGGTGTTATAAGATTTGGGAAGCAAGGGAAGTTAAGCCCTAGGTGCATTTTCTCTTTTTAAATTTTGTGGAGAATTGGATCTATGTCTTATCATTAGGAAATGATTTCTATCCTATCAAAAATTCACAATGTGTTCTATGTCATATTGTTGAGAATGTAAATGTGAAACCCAACGCATGTCCTCACTTATTGAGGTGTAGAATAGGAACCTGACTTATCATACTGTGAATAGATTATCTAGATTATAGACACTAAAGAATAGGTGTTGGGGAATCAGATGACCTGATTGGTAAAGGTACTTTGGGACAATCTTAAAATTAATGAACCAACATGGGATCTTGATAAGTTCATGATGAAAAACTATCGAAATATTTTTATGAGGTAACATTATAGAATTTAGAGGATGCAAATTTTAAGGGTGGAGAAAGTAACATGCCATGGTTCTATAAATAAATTTAATATTGAATGCATGGAACACTAAGTCTCTAAAAAAACTATTTTTTCTAACCTAGTACATAAACATATTTTTTCCCACCTCTGGGATTTGAATTTAAAAAAATTGAGATACACAGTTGCATTTAGTAAGATATTTTGAGTATGATAAGATGAAAATACATTTTGGATGATTATTAACGTACCCATATGAATAGTAATATGTCCTTTAGGAATAATAACCATTACCATGAATGTATAAATAATATTTAGACATAATATAAATGAAATAGATAATTTTAGAAAGTAATTATTATGTTTTTGTATTTTTGGGAGAAATAAATATTTAATTATAATTTTGAATTTATATTTTTATATAAAATAAAATAAATTTTCATAAAAATTTTTCTTCAATGAATATTGTTTTTCCCAATTTTTTTGGAAAATTTTAAAAGACCTCTTGTAACATTAGAATTATTTATAAAATCAGTTTTAAACATAAAATATATACATTTCATGTACATAATAATTTTATTTAGAAATTTAATATATCTTATTTAGAAAATTATTCCGATTAAATGAAGGTCATTTTTAAATTCAATACCTCATTTAATGGTATTAGTGATGTTTTGGGATTTTTTTTGAAAAATGTAATTTTTTGTTGAATAGTAAAATGCAACAATTTATGGTATAAATATATTATAAAAAATTGAATTATTCTTCGAATAATGGTTGCTGTAAGCACACTTGGTTTGAACTCACAAGAACTTATTACTATTTTTGTTCACATAAATTACATTAATTGGTTGTCCTTGACAAAATAATAAAATAATGATTAAAATAATTGGAAAACCCTCCTCTCCTCCACAATAAGAACCACCCTCACTCTTACTTCTATTTACTCCTCTTAGGTTGTGTCCCTTGATTAAATTAAGATTACTAATCCTCCCAAGTTTCTCCTCATTTCCATCAGCCTTTGGTACTTCAAAAGACAAAATCTTCTCTCCTATATAGTCTATTAATGATGATAAGTTCAAGAGTTAAATTCCACATTTCATTTCTTTTATTTTCTTTCCAGTCTCATTCATTATTTTTATTCACTCACCTCATTTCTTCCAAATATGTGGAAAAATCCACTACCATACATGTAATTTAAATTTTTATGACTATGTAATAATTCATCATCATCTCTCAGTTCCCCTTATTTTATACTAGAATTGAAAACTCTATCTCAGATGTCTTAATTTGTCACATTCAAGGATGAAATATTTCATCTTATATTGCCATATTAAATTATATTAATGAAATAATATGTATAGTTTAATCAGATCCTAATATATGTAATATATCCTATGTAATGTTCTGGAATCATTTTTTACAAATGTTATAAATTTATAAACAAAATGAGTTCATGGTGATCGAAAAACCACCCAAATAATCCAAGCTTTTATAATTAAATTTTTTTTAATGATTCATCCTAAAAAAATGTAACAAATTGGATTATATGAAAATTTACCCTTATGATGAAAATCAATAACATATAAAATCAATTCTAGAATTCAATTATCAATTTACATTAACAGCCAAAAAAGATAATTGATCATGAAAACTAATGAAATGAGAAAACACAATAAATGATATTGAACATTTTAACCTATTAAAATGAAGATAAATTAACTTATTAAAATTAATCTAAATAAAATAAATATCTAATATGTTTTGAATTTAATTATTAATTAGTGTAATTTCATATTCCAAGACCTTATGTTCATGATGGTAACATATTCATACATAAGTTAAGGGTTTCCACCCGAATCGCTATTTTCATTTGGGATACTCTTATTCTTTATTGACATCAATGAAATTATTATTTATTTTTATATAGTTCTAGTAAATTATGGGTGAATATTTTATGTATTTGTACCAATATGAATCCTTCTTTATTTTATAAGTAGATACATATTTTAATAGGATCTTTAAAAAATTCGTTCTTACATAAAATCCGGATTCAAGTAAATTTATAGAATTCTTAACTATTTTCAAGGGAACTCTATAATCAATTTTTCGATAATTTTATTTATAAAAAATTAGTGTTTTTATTATGAAAATATACCATAATAATCTACTGGTTATATAGAAATTTCGTTCCAAATGAACTCTGCTTTTCAAAGTAAAATATTTTTTTCCCAAGAATTACTCGATGATTGTATAAGAGTATTTTCACCTATTTTAACACCCTTGTTGAATATTATGTTAAATTGGGATTAATATTTTATGATATCATCTAGAATATTTTATTTAATCGTTCTGTATTATTCATATTCTGGATGTTCTATCTTGACACAGTTCACTATATTACTTTAAATGGTTAGTGTTTATGTTCAATGATTGGGGAATGATATTTAAATTTCATAAGTTAGTTTCAATATGAATGTATATGATGTATGTATTTATCAAAATTTGTATGAGGAATTAATTAGGATTATTATGTCATTGGTGGGGATTTCTATATCCCCTCGATATATCCATAGGTATCATGAGACAAACTATTATCATGGCACGAGGCCTTGACAGAAAGTTATTATTGTTTTTCCATGTGGCCTTGACATTGTGATGATGATATCCGGCATTATGAATTCACACAGTATGAATCTAGATATTGATAGTTCATCTAATTTTTTGACTAAAAGAATATAAATGGTTATGTTTTATTGAATTATTCAATCAGTTTATACTCCTACCATATTATTCTAAAGTATATTTAGAATGGAATGAATTTTTTGTAATTCATCATTCCTAGTGTTTGTGTTTATATTTTCATCCAATGTATTATTTACCATTACTGTGCATCTGAGATCACCCCTTTCACATGTATTATTTTTCACCAGATTGTGATGAATTACATTATGAATGATCTGCAAGGATAAGAAAGGATATTTTTTGTGATTCAAAAAAATTGGATTTGTTGTATTTTATTTCATGTGTTAATGTTTAACTTATTTATGTATTTGGTTTTCAAAAAATACAAATCTATTCATTCCTTCTTGATACTAATTTCATGAAATCATGCTAGTGTAATCAAATAAGGCCCCATCCCTAGGAAACATGGTTCGGGTCCTTACAAGTACCATTGTATTTAGTACTATAATATATGATCCCTTATATAAAATACATTGGTAGATATATACGCGGTGGGGTTGAAAACATAGTATAATTGTTTTGGGGATGAGTTGGTTTCATATATTTTTCACAGGGATTATGTTTTCATTATTTATGTTTTTCATGATGGTATTAGGGATGATCATATTGATTATACCTATTATATTCACATGACATATAAATAGATATTTCTTAAGGTCAGAATGATAATGTTGGAAATCATTCTAGATTTTACAGGGTCATGGTTTTATAGAAGTTGTTTGGGCTTCTTGGTCAATTTTTAGTTTGATGTTTTGATATGTATATATTCCATTTCCTATTGTTTTAGTTTTTAATGCCATTACATAAATTTGAATGTATTTATTTTTTCATTATGAGTATTATTTTATTGGTATTATATATTATATCCCTCTTCGACATGTTTATCTTGTAGGGTAATACCACTATTTTGTATGCACAATATTCCCACAGTAACTATCAATAACCAATGGTCAATTATAGGTGATATTTGGATTGTAACCATATCCATTCTCTCATTGTTTTCCTAGGAGGGGTACCATTGAAATTATGGGGGAGTGATAGAGTGGAATGAACGGTTCTAGTTGAGGGATATGATGGAGTTTGGAGTTAAGAATAGGTGAGATTACAAACCTTGGTAGTGTAATGTTGTCATCTAGAATTATTATGAAATGTAAACAAGGGATACTGGATGATACATGGGAATTTGGGGACCCCTCTGATTTTTTTCATGGAACATTATGTTTAATTTTCCAACTAAGAGAAGTGATAAAAGATGTGGGGTAATGACTATGGAATAGATCAGGCATCATTCTTCTTTGTTCTTATTGTTAAAATGGGTAATCCTTATTATTAGGTTAAACCATAAATGAAAGAATTAATAAAATAATTAATTAATTAAAAATACTACATATTATCGGTTTAAAAATATCTAACTATTTTCTATTTTAGAGATATGGATACTAGTCAATTTTCTCTTCATGTTCAGACAGGGGATGTCCTTTAGGACATGCCGGCAGATGACTATAGAGTAGATGTCGATGAAAAAAATAGTTGGAGGAGGAAACTCCATTTTTTTAGTTCCAAAGTCTAGAAAAGTTTGAAGAGATCATTTTAGACTCAGAAATAAATGACTAGTTCGATGAGGTTGAGAAAGGTTTCAGTTCTTTCTATGGTACAAAAGAGAATTGGGTTTCATTAACACTGACGATGTTACATGGAGGTATGAAGTAGTGAAAGATATTATTCTATGATTATTGTGAGGGGTTATTCATATTATGGGATTAGATTATGGACCAAATACATTCAAAGATTCTTTTTCTGACATTGAAGGTGGCTAGTTTCTAAGTTCTTCTTACCCTTCCATTGGGGAGTTGTAGTGTGCAGTTGTTCCAGATCATTTCCATGACCCTTATATGATATTATTCAGACATATTATTTGATAAAAAATCCATTATGATACATTTTTTTGGAGTATTTTCATCCATTAATCTAGTATTGGGCCACCTCATTCATCTTATGTATATATCATGAGGTGTTGGTGAGATAAGAGGTTGTTGTGAAGATGTTATCTCGAACAGGGTTATTTTGAGACAGGAGTCAATATGGTTACACATAATGTTGATTGGTGATATAATGTTTCTATATTCCTATTTTTAAGTGATTTAGGATAGTGGGGGTAGTTACCATCACTCTACATCTAATTTAATTTTGGTGGGGGATTTTAGAACATTTTCAAGTGATCATATGATTTTTTTCATATGGAAACGGAGGTCATCCGTAGTGATAGTTCTTAGAAATTCTTGTAAGGTAGAATAATCTAGGTGTTCCACTTTAGAGAACCTATTAAAAATTTTTATCTGAGTTTGAAGTAGTATAATTATATATAGAGGGATTAGTAGAGAGGTGGCGGTGTAGGATGAGGATACCCCTTCATTGTTCCTCTTCAACATAGAGTAGAGTGGTGTCATATAGGTGTTCATCATCATTGTTAGTGACGTCATGGATAAAGTCTAGACAAGATTAAGGCCATAGAGTTTCTATAATTGTGTGATACATATGTCATTGAAGGTACCCTATATTTATATTTTACTTTGGTGCATCCCTTGTTTGATTCAAGATCTACACACTTCTTAATATCACTTGTCGTATTCCACGCATTGGGACTTGAGGTGAATAGGTTTACAGTTCCCTTGGAATTGACTATACTAGTTAGAGGTCGAGCTTATCAGTGTGAATTATATAGATATTTTTATCTAGTTATATTTTAGAATTTCTCAATGGTATACTTCATATGTTTATGGATGTAGGCATATGATATCATCATTATCATGGAGTGGTTACATTTTCTATAGGATATATTAGTTTTATTAAAGAGGTAGCTTGTTCTATGTGATAATTATGAATAAACATCAATGATTATTATCGAGCATGACACTTGGATGGTTTACAGGCATGTTTTTTCATTATCCTATGGTCGAGTTGATTTTTAGTTCATCAAAGATTAAACCTATGGTGTTTCAAAATTTTTTGGTGTTGAACTTGAGTTTATACACCAATTTTGTTACTTTATATTTGATTTAGATGCTCACAAAAAGCATTATTCATTGTACTAATAAGATTGATTTTAAGTGAATTTAATGGGGACAATATTCATTATAATATGTATTATGGAAGAATATACAAGCCATTAATCCATGAAGTCTAGTTGTTAAAGTATTCTAAATGTGTTTTGGATACACATTTCATAACATATGTTTGTATGCATAAAAAATGGTATGAAAAACTTTTTGTTTGGAATAATGCATATGGATCACCAAGCCAACGTTTACATAAAACCCTACATTTAATGAATAAAAATAATGTTCATAAACCCTACGTTTGTGAAGAACCATATATTTCCAACCATACATTTAGAGTTTTGTTTCTATGTGGAGGACACTATGAGAGATTATTCGACAACGTAGCGTTAATTAAATATATTTTCTAGGATTTATATAATGATCTTTAATGATGAATATATTTTTATTTTTCTCTCGACCTATCAAAGGCACGTACCTAATGGATTAAATCATTACTATTAATAAGGGAAGTTAAGAATCACTTGAATGAATTGAATTATAATATTCATGATTTATTATGTGGTATTTTTGGAGTTTGTTGGACATGGATATTTTCAATGTATAGTATAAATATTGAGATGAATTTCTTTTGAGAAATATTGATATAATCTATAGAGAGACATACTTTTGACACATAAATGTTTAGATATATATGATTAACTCATTGTTTTTTATCCCTATGGTTGTTCCATATTGTAGAGACCCGTATCTTGACGTACATGGACATTTCATTACATTTGCGGAATACTTAGTACATAACAAAAACACACACTAAAGGATCGTAATAGTTTAGTGTCTTTGGAAACTCGAAACGTAATCTTCTAATCGTGGTGAAAGTTCTTCAATATCTCCCATAAAGGTCATCCCTTTTTTCTACCTAAAACCTTTCTTTATATCCTGGGGAAAAGAAAACATAAAAGGGTGATCTCAAATGCTCAGTAAGGGTAAACAAAAGAAAAATCAATCACATCATATACATAGCTTTTGGAAATATTAACCTGCAAAAGAGCTCATAATATCATAACATGGGATATATCATAGAAGTGAAAATGAAACCCTTAATTAAAACATTACTCATTGTGGCATACACACATAATCATAGAGAATCATTTCTTGTTAGTCAAGACTCATTGCCAAGACTATCTTAGTGGACAAAGTCCCTTTCTGAATCGAGTAATCCTCGTTTCAGTCCTGTTTCACTGAACCGGTATAACCTACCATTCCAGCCATGTCTATCTCATGAGATATGAAATCTTTACCCAATGCATTGGAGGGAGATATAGGTCCCACCCATCTCATAATGATACCATTCTTATGTGTGCCACAAAATCATAAATCATACATCATTTCATAACCCATGTAATAAAAATGGGATTCTTAAAACAACATGACATCATAAAACCATTCATATAAGATAAAGGAATTCATAAACATAATTCCATCACAACATAGTCAAATCAATGTAAAAATATGGATAGAAACAGAACCCTTTATTATCTTAGATGGAAAATAATTTTGATAAACCACTTGAAATGAATTCTTGAGGAAAATATCCTTTCTTCTTCAAAATCAATTTCTTTTTCACAAAACATCATGCAATTTTAAAAGAAAGAGATTTTATTAAAAATAGTCATGAAATCTTTTGGAGGAAGCTTCATGAAAATAAGGCTTTATAAAACCGTAAAAATCCGTTCATGCCGTTTAAGTTAAAAAAAACATTCTTTGTACTTTTGTCGGAAAAGTCAAAAAGTACCTCGTATGAAAAAGCGACAAAAGATTCCTTTCATATTCTTTACTAAAAACTCACCGAAGAGTAAAATTGGATTTAAACTATTGTAAGTGGATGGAAACAATATTACATATTGAAGGAACATGGATGTGGATGATAAAATACACCCCAGTAAATACTTACGAATAAACAATCTCGGATAAAAATGAGATTGTGATATTTCCCTTACCTTAGGTCCGACTTGCTTTGTAAGTGTCCGAACCTCCTGTATAATGATTTAAATCATGTTATTGACTTATTACAGAATCATATTCATTGTTATGATATCATATATGGTTCACTTATGACATTATATTACCCGTTCTTTTGTAAATTCCATGTTAAAGAAGCGTTTTGGGTAAAATCGTTTCATTTATCGTAGGTGTTTTGACTTGTTGTTCTTGACATCATTATTACTTATATCATGATTTACTTACTTCCAGAATATAAAATATTATTTATATATCATATATATTCAGTATATATATATATATATATAATAGGTAGATAAATAAAATGAAAAACACCGTTCATGGAGACGGTAGTCCGTACGTACGCATGAACGCTGTTTTCCTTTCCTTATTGTCTTGAAATGGAAGTAAGTAGATGACATACATATGTATACATATACATAAATCCAGTAGCTTTATAATGTCATATATTTCATTATTATTTCTTATATATACATTATAATCATTCTTAAATGGTTAACATGGAGAATGAATCTCATCGCGTCGTGGAGACGGTATTCCGTACGTACGCACGAGCGATGATATCATTTCTATAAATATTGAATTGAATTGGAGTGTATTATACAATATATCAGAATCAATATGATGTTGTAATAACTATGTATAGTTATTCTTTACACCATTATACCCATCCATGTAAGGTGGTGGTGGAAAATAGATTACACCACGGCGTGGAGACGGTATTCCGTACGTACGCACGCGCGGTGATTTCTTTTTCCGTAGGATGGATAGATGGTGAAATAGGGTTGTTTCATAATTATAATAACATATCCGTATATGAGTGATACTGATGTTATTACTTCATAATGAAACAACCTAATAAGAAGAAGTGGAAGAAGAAATAAAGATGAAAGAATTGGTAACGGTAATTACCTCTTATTTGAAGTGCCTCTTTGAGACCTCCTCTTAGGGCACTAAAATTGGTCTTTGAGTAAGACCAGAACCTCTAGGATGTTGCTAGGGAAGTGGAGAAGAGATTTTGGCAGGGGTTGTCCGAGCTTGAGAGCTCAAATTGGTGTGAGGAGGAGGGGGAGGAGGTGTCCTTTTATAGGGGAGGAGAGGGGCACCTTAGGAATATCTCAAAATATTATTTTATATTAAAGTCAAAATCGGTTTATAATGGTTCCAAAGGGTCTTATTTCGAAGCTAAAGTGGGGATGGGTCGAAATCCTATCAACCAATAAGATTTAGACATGTTTAGGGTATTATTTTAACCTTATCAATTAGATTTAACTCTAAGTTAATTAATTTAACTTTTACCGTGTCTTTTTGTTTTCTTTCACTATATGGTTAATACACTTACTATAACATGCCAAACGAACCCCAAATTGTTTATTATTAATATATATATCCTTATCTAAGTCATTTGGCCGAACCTTAGATTTTTAGGAATAAAATAACAATTAATAATATAATATTTGATTTAAAAACTATTTTGTGTCAATTTTGACACTATTTGATATATGATTTTTGTGAAAGTCATAACAGAATTAAATGTTCGAACCAAGTTGATTAAATCAACATTAATATATCATAGTAACCTAGAAAATTAGTGTAATTCATAAAAAATCTCAAATTACACTTATTTTGGTGTTTATAACATCAATTATGTCAATATTTCATTAATAAGATAATTACTGCATCATCGTTGTGTCATAATTAAATTACATTATTTGATGTCTAAAAATTAAAAATAAAATACCATCATGTAGGAAATCTTTTTAGCTTTCTAATGAATATTTATAGTCGAATTTATCTTATGTATAACCCCATATTAAAAATGATTTACTTATTAAACTTTGATTTTAACTATTTTAACCCTTCTTTAAATAAATTAATAATAAATGTCCTAATCTAACCCAAGTGGGCCTAAATGGTCATATTTTATTCCTAAGTTTGTTTTTGGTCGAATTACACTTGTCCAATAGAATTAGGACATGTGTTAGGGTAATATTAATATCATATTTACCCTTAGTTACCCTATTTACTATTAACCGTGGTAAAAAAAGTAAAAAGTTACTATTCACCAAAAAATTATTTTCATCTCATTGAACCACATTTTAGTCCTTGATATTAACCGTGTCTCTCGGATTTTCGAAATTCCATTCACAGAAGCGGTAAAATTAAGTTTTATGCAAAATTCAGTTTTTAACCTACCACTTAGTAGTTTCACTATTTATCAAAAATTGATGTTTTTCAGAACAATGCCAAAATTTCATCCTAAACTATATTTCATATTCCGAATTCAAAAATGAAATCTATTTTACCAAATTCATAACATAGAAGTTGCATTAATTAATTTTATAATTAAATCCCGCTGTTAAAATAAATAGCGTGTTTTCAGGAAACAATATATATCAAAAGATTGACACTTGATTATGTCTGGTTTAAATGTGAAATTACAACCAATGACAAACATTGTATTAAATTGTAAAAATATTTTCTAAATATACTTTAAAACCACTCAAATTAATAATTTATCACTATTAATTATTTCGATTAAAAAAGTTGTTTTAAATTATAATTTAGTAATTTTTCACTATTCATCAGAATATGAAAGTTATCCGAAAAGTACCAAAATTTCACCTTAGGCTAAATTCGATACTCCGAATCCATGATTGAAGTTCATTTTGAAAAATAAGATTTAAAGAATTTTAAAAAGTGGTTATTACTATTCATAACGGCTAGTTTTAATAATATTTTAATAGCACATCGTTGTTTAGTGAAACTCAGTATTGCGTATTACACACGCTATTGAGGAAGGTCGTGATTGCGTGTAATGCAAGGCAAGACAAGGATGCGTGTTGTGCAAGCTCCTTTTGGTGTAGCGTACAACACAAGACATTAGTAAAATAAAAAAAGAATATTTTTCATAAAATCTCGGGCTGTTACATTCTACCCCCCTTAAAATGAATTTCGCCCTCGAAATTCGTCGGGGTTATAAATGGTTTACTATTCGAAAGTTTCTTTAATAGAAACCCACATCGTAAATGGGAATACCAAAACTTGGCTTTAAAAACTAAAGTATGAAATGTAACGATAACCCAAATAAACTAATCACTGGGTTTCCACATAGGTGAAAATATGGATATGGAAGAGAAATCTAACCATCATGTTCTGATGGAGAGTGGTAGAGAACATGGCTATGGAAAAGCCAGTAATCACAAATCCATAGATTTGTGATGATATAAGGTACCATCTGATTCATCAGGTATAAGATCACTAGGACAACATTTTTGGTTTTCAAGATCATTTCCCTAAAGTTGAAAATTTGCTTAGAATAAATACTTACTTTATTTTGGTACAATCTCACTTTTGTTCATGCCTTGAACAATTTCCACTTCATCTCTTAAATGAAGTTGAATTTGTTATTCGTGAAGTGTTAGCAGATCAAGTGATAGAATGACGGGTCATTCCATCTGTCTCAAACAAAAGGTTAGCAAAAATTATATACATAAGTCGATCTATAGTGAAATTAATCATATATAGTTCCTAAAATGGACTCATACTTCATATATCATACTTCTTAATATAATAAAACTAGTTTCTACTAAACAGGGACTTCCTGTAGGCCAGTGGTAGGCGATAAAGGCCAGTCGCACTTCGGTTGTGGGTTCGATTCCAACAGCCTTGTCCGAAGCGATGGGCTGTCGCCCGTCCTGCAGGTTGTCCTTTTTCTAAAACTACGTTACTATAACATCCTATCAATAATATTGAAAATATTCTATCCTTAAACAATACTAACTTATGTCCAATATAATCCAGTCTAATCTTTAGGCTTATACATAATACTGCAGTCCACTCTCATAATATAGTGACAACGAGTACCAGAGATTTAATACTGTCGTTGATCCCTACATATCATAAGATATGTCTTGTTGGTCACATTCCAAACATTCAAAGTCCTTAATCATGTATACTCTTGAATACCCATTGAACCTTAGTGAAAAAATGAATCCAGTTAAAAGTTAACACTTTACACATACCAAAACCCTCAAAATTATTTATACTCAAACCATGATATCACTTAGTCCTTATATCAATCATGAGCTCATGAATACTATCAAACATTTAATTTTCTCCTTATCCCTTCATTATGCGCATATCATCTTCATTCCAAAAATATCTGAATAACCTTTCATGGATACTGGTAACATTAATCATACACTTTCAAAACACAAGGAAAGACAACAGTGTAACAATCCATAGATGTCTCTTTATTCCAAAATTACACATGATAAACATGTAATCATTCCACTACATTCTCAAACCATTGACCGAGCTTCAAAAATTCTTTCATCTCACATATCATTTGTAGTCTCTTCATCATCATCCACATAAATACTACCCATATGACCATACTGATTCTCTTCATGAGTCTTTCCCTTAGGGCATTTGTTTTCATAATGCCCATACATTCCACATTTAAAACACTTAACCATTTTTGATGTCGTAGCAATACCATTATCCTCATCCATGGTGTTAACCGACCCTTTTCCTTTGCACTTACTTGCTTTGTGTCCTTCTTTTCCACACCCAAAGCATCTTCCAGTTCCCTTGAAACATTCTCCTTGATGCCTCTTCCCACATGATTTACATAGGGGAAATTGAACTTTCTTTCCTCTATGATCATCATGGAACTCCATCTTTCTCTTATTAGTCGAGTCAGGAAACTTACCAAATTTTACTTTATTGATCATGTTGTGAGATTGCTAATTCGGCATAATAATGATGTTTGGACATCCAAATCCCATTTCATTTGGTTGCTCATGAAGAATATCATTCCATTGTCCATCATATCCTCCATTATTGTGAATCATCTTGTTTCCAGCCATTTTCTAAAACCCAAACAGAATACTGTTAGATGAAAAAATCATGATAAAGGGGGAGTAACTTAAATATCTATCATCTTTGGTTTAATATAATATCGTTACCATAGTTCTAGGACTATATCCTATACGTATACTTATCCTTAGAGGCATCCCTAGACATACCTTAGAAATATCTCTAGGGATCTCACTAACGTTTTCGCATCCTAGTTTCCAAAGGTTGACTAAACCTTTCCTCTGATACCAACTGTAGAGACCCGTATCTTGACGTACATGGACATTTCATTACATTTGCGGAATACTTAGTACATAACAAAAACACACACTAAAGGATCGTAATAGTTTAGTGTCTTTGGAAACTCGGAACGTAATCTTCTAATCGTGGTGAAAGTTCTTCAATATCTCCCATAAAGGTCATCCCTTTTTTCTACCTAAAACCTTTCTTTATATCCTGGGGAAAAGAAAACATAAAAGGGTGAGCTCAAATGCTCAGTAAGGGTAAACAAAAGAAAAATCAATCACATCATATACATAGCTTTTGGAAATATTAACCTGCAAAAGAGCTCATAATATCATAACATGGGATATATCATAGAAGTGAAAATGAAACCCTTACTTAAAACATTACTCATTGTGGCATACACACATAATCATAGAGAATCATTTCTTGTTAGTCAAGACTCATTGCCAAGACTATCTTAGTGGACAAGTCCCTTTCTGAATCGAGTAATCCTCGTTTCAGTCCTGTTTCACTGAACCGGTATAACCTACCATTCCAGCCATGTCTATCTCATGAGATATGAAATCTTTACCCAATGCATTGGAGGGAGATATAGGTCCCACCCATCTCATAATGATACCATTCTTATGTGTGCCACAAAATCATAAATCATACATCATTTCATAACCCATGTAATAAAAATGGGATTCTTAAAACAACATGACATCATAAAACCATTCATATAAGATAAAGGAATTCATAAACATAATTCCATCACAACATAGTCAAATAAATGTAAAAATATGGATAGAAACAGAACCCTTTATTATCTTAGATGGAAAATAATTTTGATAAACCACTTGAAATGAATTCTTGAGGAAAATATCCTTTCTTCTTCAAAATCAATTTCTTTTTCACAAAACATCATGCAATTTTAAAAGAAAGAGATTTTATTAAAAATAGTCATGAAATCTTTTGGAGGAAGCTTCATGAAAATAAGGCTTTATAAAACCGTAAAAATCCGTTCATGCCGTTTAAGTTAAAAAAAACATTCTTTGTACTTTTGTCGGAAAAGTCAAAAAGTACCTCGTATGAAAAAGCGACAAAAGATTCCTTTCATATTATTTACTAAAAACTCACCGAAGAGTAAAATTGGATTTAAACTATTGTAAGTGGATGGAAACAATATTACATATTGAAGGAACATGGATGTGGATGATAAAATACACCCCAGTAAATACTTACGAATAAACAATCTCGGATAAAAATGAGATTGTGATATTTCCCTTACCTTAGGTCCGACTTGCTTTGTAAGTGTCCGAACCTCCTGTATAATGATTTAAATCATGTTATTGACTTATTACAGAATCATATTCATTGTTATGATATCATATATGGTTCACTTATGACATTATATTACCCGTTCTTTTGTAAATTCCATGTTAAAGAAGCGTTTTGGGTAAAATCGTTTCATTTATCGTAGGTGTTTTGACTTGTTGTTCTTGACATCATTATTACTTATATCATGATTTACTTACTTCCAGAATATAAAATATGATTTATATATCATATATATTCAGTATATATATATATATATATAATAGGTAGATAAATAAAATGAAAAACACCGTTCATGGAGATGGTAGTCCGTACGTACGCATGAACGCTGTTTTCCTTTCCTTATTGTCTTGAAATGGAAGTAAGTAGATGACATACATATGTATACATATACATAAATCCAGTAGCTTTATAATGTCATATATTTCATTATTATTTCTTATATATACATTATAATCATTCTTAAATGGTTAACATGGAGAATGAATCTCATCGCGTCGTGGAGACGGTATTCCGTACGTACGCACGAGCGATGATATCATTTCTATAAATATTGAATTGAATTGGAGTGTATTATACAATATATCAGAATCAATATGATGTTGTAATAACTATGTATAGTTATTCTTTACACCATTATACCCATCCATGTAAGGTGGTGGTGGAAAATAGATTACACCACGGCGTGGAGACGGTATTCCGTACGTACGCACGCGCGGTGATTTCTTTTTCCGTAGGATGGATAGATGGTGAAATAGGGTTGTTTCATAATTATAATAACATATCAGTATATGAGTGATACTGATGTTATTACTTCATAATGAAACAACCTAAGAAGAAGAAGTGGAAGAAGAAATAAAGATGAAAGAATTGGTAACGGTAATTACCTCTTATTTGAAGTGCCTCTTTGAGACCTCCTCTTAGGGCACTAAAATTGGTCTTTGAGTAAGACCAGAACCTCTAGGATGTTGCTAGGGAAGTGGAGAAGAGATTTTGGCAGGGGTTGTCCGAGCTTGAGAGCTCAAATTGGTGTGAGGAGGAGGGGGAGGAGGTGTCCTTTTATAGGGGAGGAGAGGGGCACCTTAGGAATATCTCAAAATATTATTTTATATTAAAGTCAAAATCGGTTTATAATGGTTCCAAAGGGTCTTATTTCGAAGCTAAAGTGGGGATGGGTCGAAATCCTATCAACCAATAAGATTTAGACATGTTTAGGGTATTATTTTAACCTTATCAATTAGATTTAACTCTAAGTTAATTAATTTAACTTTTACCGTGTCTTTTTTTTTTCTTTCACTATATGGTTAATACACTTACTATAACATGCCAAACGAACCCCAAATTGTTTATTATTAATATATATATCCTTATCTAAGTCATTTGGCCGAACCTTAGATTTCTAGGAATAAAATAACAATTAATAATATAATATTTGATTTAAAAACTATTTTGTGTCAATTTTGACACTATTTGATATATGATTTTTGTGAAAGTCATAACAGAATTAAATGTTCGAACCAAGTTGATTAAATCAACATTAATATATCATAGTAACCTAGAAAATTAGTGTAATTCATAAAAAATCTCAAATTACACTTATTTTGGTGTTTATAACATCAATTATGTCAATATTTCATTAATAAGATAATTACTGCATCATCGTTGTGTCATAATTAAATTAAATTATTTGATGTCTAAAAATTAAAAATAAAATACCATCATGTAGGAAATCTTTTTAGATTTCTAATGAATATTTATAGTCGAATTTATCTTATGTATAACCCCATATTAAAAATGATTTACTTATTAAACTTTGATTTTAACTATTTTAACCCTTCTTTAAATAAATTAATAATAAATGTCCTAATCTAACCCAAGTGGGCCTAAATGGTCATATTTTATTCCTAAGTTTGTTTTTGGTCGAATTACATTTGTCCAATAGAATTAGGACATGTGTTAGGGTAATATTAATATCATATTTACCCTTAGTTACCCTATTTACTATTAACCGTGGTAAAAAAAGTAAAAAGTTACTATTCACCAAAAAATTATTTTCATCTCATTGAGCCACATTTTAGTCCTTGATATTAACCGTGTCTCTCGGATTTTCGAAATTCCATTCACAGAGCGGTAAAATTAAGTTTTATGCAAAATTCAGTTTTTAACCTACCACTTAGTAGTTTCACTATTTATCAAAAATTGATGTTTTTCAGAACAATGCCAAAATTTCATCCTAAACTATATTTCATATTCCGAATTCAAAAATGAAATCTATTTTACCAAATTCATAACATAGAAGTTGCATTAATTAATTTTATAATTAAATCCCGCTGTTAAAATAAATAGCGTGTTTTCAGGAAACAATATATATCAAAAGATTGACACTTGATTATGTCTGGTTTAAATGTGAAATTACAACCAATGACCAACATTGTATTAAATTGTAAAAATATTTTCTAAATATACTTTAAAACCACTCAAATTAATAATTTATCACTATTAATTATTTCGATTAAAAAAGTTGTTTTAAATTATAATTTAGTAATTTTTCACTATTCATCAGAATATGAAAGTTATCCGAAAAGTACCAAAATTTCACCTTAGGCTAAATTCTATACTCCGAATCCATGATTGAAGTTCATTTTGAAAAATAAGATTTAAAGAAGTTTAAAAAGTGGTTATTACTATTCATAACGGCTAGTTTTAATAATATTTTAATAGCACATCGTTGTTTAGTGAAACTCAGTATTGCGTATTACACACGCTATTGAGGAAGGTCGTGATTGCGTGTAATGCAAGGCAAGACAAGGATGCGTGTTGTGCAAGCTCCTTTTGGTGTAGCGTACAACACAAGACATTAGTAAAATAAAAAAAGAATATTTTTCATAAAATCTCGGGCTGTTACACATATTATTCAATCATCTTCTGAAGGCTCAAAAAATAATTTTTCATATCTACAGTTTAGATATATACAAGTTTATACATTTTTCTTGTGTTACATATATTACTATTTGAAGAAATCATATGCATTGTTAAAGATTATTTTTTCTTCTACTCTATGTTATTGAAGACCAAATATATCTTTTAGCTACATGTTTCAATTATGATTTATATCTCTATTCTCAATTAAATAAATATTTATTGATTTGTTATATATTTTTTATAATGAACCATACTTTACATGAATTGATATTACATTAGAATTGAAGAATATTTTTTAAAATATATATGAATACCATAACAAGACCGTATAGATATAGTGTATTTAGTAACTGGGAAACACAAACAACTAGTTCAAGGAACATATATATTGTCTCTCATTTATTTCATCATGAAAAGAATCCTTTTTGGCATATCATACTTAATACCCTTATTCCTAACCTAGGGAATAGAAACATATGAAAGTGTGAGTTCAACTACCTAATAAGGAAAAAAATGGAGATATCAATCATATATATCATTTGAAAATATTATCCAACATATAAGAAATCATAATATCATGTCATGTGATAAATCATAGAAGTGAAATGTAATCCCAATTATCATAACATAAGACATGAAATCTGGTGGAATACACACCTAATAATAGAATATCATTTCATATTAATCAAGTCTCTTTTCCAGGACCATCATAACAGACAAAGTCCATTACTGAACCAAGTTATCTCCTCATTCTAACCCTATATCACTGAACCAAATTAAATTTCTATTCTATCCATGTATATATAATGAGTTTAAAATATTTACCCAATGAATTGGAGGGAGATATAGGTCCCACCCATCTCATAATGAAACCATTCATACATGTTCTAAAAAACATAATAACATTCACCAAAATATAACACATGAAATAAAGTGAGTTTCGTAAACATAATTTTATCATTACATAATCCAAATAAAATATCATTCTATAATTATCCAAATAAAATTATATTAATAATATGGATATATAAACAAACCTATTTAAATAGAATAATCTTAGATGGAAAATAATTTTGATAAAACACTTGAAATTAATTTTTGAAGAAAATATCCTTTGTTCTTAAAAAAATGTTTTATTTTTTTAATCTGTCATGTTAAAAGAAAATAATTTATTTGAAAAGAAACATATAAACATATAGATGAAGACTCAGACAAATAAGGCTTCACAAAGATGTAAAAACTAGTTCATTCCATATAAGTTAAAAAACTATTCTCCTCGTACTATTGCCGAAAAATTCAAAAAAGTACCTTATATGTTAAATAGAAGAAAGAATCCTTCCAAACCATGTATTAAAAGTGAAAATGGGTAATAATTAATTTAAACATACATATAAGAATATTACTCATTTTACGATAATATTTTTATTAAACATGGACATGGATGATAAGTATAAACCCAATAGATACTTAAAAATAAAAATCTTAGATAAAACATGATTTGAAAAGTTATCCCAAAACGTAAGTCTGATCTACTTTGTATATATAAAAAATCCATTATAATGATTTATATTAACCTTTTAATTTATTCTATAGTAATAAAAATTATTATTATAACATTTATGATCAAGTTTTCATCCATTTTTTCATAACATCATATTGTTACTTGTTATTTGGGTATTAATTGCTTTATGTACTTATTTATGTTTTGTCAGATATGTCCATATTTATCATTTTATTTTATAGTTATATCCATTAATGCATGGTTTTATTATAATGTAAATCTAATATATTCATTAAATTCATTTATATAATCATGGATTAATTAAGATTATGTGGAATGAGTCACATCACACAGTGGAGATGGTAGGTCGTACGTACGCACGAGCGACGATATTGTTCAAATAATTATTGAATGATATTGAAGTGAATAGTGTATAGTATCTACTAATTTATTTTATGTTATAATAATTATATATAGTTATTATTTTCACTATTATACAAATCTATGTAAGGTTGTGGTGAAAAACATATTACACCACGACATTAAGACGTTAAGAAGTATGTATGCACGCACAGTGATTTCATTTTTTATAGGAAGGATAGAAGGTGTAATAGGGTGGTTTCATATTTATAAAAACATTTAATAATATAAGTGACACTTATGATATTACGTTATAATGAAACAAATGTATAATAGGAAGTATAAGAATAAATAAATATGAAAGATTCAGTAGAAGAGATTACCTCTTCGTCAATACGCCTCCATTAAATTTCAACATTAGGAACTACAGTTGTCTTTTGAAAAAAAACATCCAGAATGTAACTATGGATTTTTATAAGAGAAATTGGAATGGTTTTTCCAATATTTAAGGCTCAATATGGAGTTAATAGTAGAGGGAGGAGGTGCCCTTTTTTATGATAAGAGGGGTTCTTTAGGAAACATTGAAAAATATTAATTTATAATAAATTCAGTTTTGAAAAAAATGTTCTAAAACATATTTAATTAAAATAAAATATTATTCATGTTTTCATAACCATCATGAAATAATATTTAGTAAAGTTTAGAATAAAAAATTATCCTTATCATTTTTGTTTAACCCTTAATTTACCCATTTTAATCATACTGTGATATCATGTTATTTACTCATTGTTGGATAATATAATTACCCTATCATGTAAAAAGACCCTAAAAAGTAATTTATGAAATTTTTAAACATATATATCCCATTTGGTTGAATATAATATTTTTAGTAATTTAATATCATTTAATTAACTATTTTATATTTTAAATTATAAATTCTGTGAATTCTGGGCACCATTCATACTTGACTTTTTAAAAATTCATAAAAACATTATTACTTAGAATATAAGGCATTAAATATAATATAATATGTCAATGTCATTCATAAAATTCATGTATGACATAAAAATAAATCAATTAACATTGTTTTAATATTTATAAATTCATTTATTTAAATCATTCATTAATGAGATAATCACTACGTCATATTTGTGTCATAAATAATACTATTTATATAATCTATAAAAATTATAAAAAATATACCATGATGTAGAAAATCATTTTATATTTATAATGAATATTTATAATAAAATCTATCAGTTATATAACCCAATATTAAAATTGATTTAGTGAAAGTTATATGTTTAGGTTGTAAATTGATTAACTTTAAATTAATTTTTATAAAAATTCATTTTAACATCCATGTAAATCCATGGGGTCCCATTATCGACCAAATAATGACCATGGTTGTAAATATTTCATACAATAAAATTAGTGGACGTTTTAGGGTGGTATTTTTTATAATATTATTATTTTTACCATTATTTATTAGATTTATATTTTAACCATGGTTAATAAAATAATTAGTAATTTTACTATTTATAATGTTTAAAAATAAATGGTACCTATTCACACAATTTGGACCTTATGATTCTAAATAAGGAATCCATTTTCCCAAATTCAAAACACTGATGTGGAATTAATTTATTTAAAATTTAACCCATTATTGAAATGAGAAAACATGTTTTAAACGTTATAACATTGCAAAAGACTGAATGGTTTTTACATATAAATCAATTTAAAATTAATGATCATGACTTAAATTATATAAAGTGGTAAAAATATATTTTATTTTTTACTTTCAAACCAATAAATATTATAATTTATCTATATAAATTATCTTCATGAAAAAGTTGTTTTTACTTAAAATTTAGCGTGTTTTTACAATTATTCAAAACACGAATTTTATCAGAAAAATATCAAAAAAATTTCCAAAGTAAATTTTTATATCCCACTTCATAATAAAATGTTTATTTTTTCATATATAAATTATTAATGTTTGAAAATCATAATTTAAAATGGTTTCTCCATTCAATGTTATAAAATCGTCCTTTTAAGAAAAAATTTCTTATACATAAATTGAGTTTTATTCATACCATATATCTACAAGATCAATTACATGAATATACAAAAATAATTTATTAAATATATTACTGAAATACCTCATTAATATCAATACCAAATGTAATTAACTCAAAAAAAATACAAATATAAAATTGATTTATATTTTTCAAAAATAAATAATAGACAAAGAATTTATAATCCATTTTCATAAGTTAGTTATAATTATTCCTGCTAACCTAACAGCTTTACTATAGTTGTAATTTTATATTAAGGGAATATCGTGGTTCATTTAAACTCCTAATTTAATGCAATGAAATCTTCTAAAGGGTAAAAATTATTTACAGAAAATATTTCATAAAAACATTTGGGTGTTACATTCTACCCCTCTTAAACTGAATTTCACCCTCGAAATTAATCAATTAAAAATAATCAAATGACTATACATTTTCTTCATAATATCCTCAAGTTCCTATTTATATTCATCTAATTGGTGGTTACTCTATAAAACATTATCCAAGTGAGTGTTATTGTTTCATAGAACTTTTTATCTATGATTTAGAATCCTAACAACTTGTTCTTTATAAAAATGATGTTTCTGCAGTGGTATGACTTCTCAGCATAGTATATGTGAAGGATCATGTATGTACATTTTTGGGAGGGATATATAGAACAGATCATGAAATTGAGAGAGATTCAGTGGAACCGCCAATCAGTTAGCTACCTTCCCAACACGATCCAGACTTTCAAAAGGAATCATATACCTATGGATCAACTTTCCATTCTATTCAAATATCAATTCACTTTCCCATAGAGATATTCATAAGATCACGTTATAACAAACTTCAAACTCTAGGTATTTTATTATTTTGTTAGTAGAAATTAGTTTTTCTATTATGTGATTGTCTTATGTGTTGTTCAATAGATTTGAACATTTCTGTCATTTTATAATCTAGATTATGTCCTAATAGCTTTCTTTACCCAACCTCATACAAGAAAGATGGAGTTCTACACTTCATTAAATCAAAGGATTTATAAGGATCCATATGAATAATGGTGTGAAAGATATTATTATAATAAAATTACACAATATTAGGTGTTGATCCCAACCACCTTTTAAATCCATTAAGAAATCTCTCATCATATCTTCCAGAGTTTGAATTGTCCTCGTAGACTTACCATATGTCAGAGGATGATAATCAGTGCTGAAAAAACTCTATATCTAGATCATGATGAAGCCTTTTCCAGAACATCAATTAAATAGTTGGATCCTGATCAGATATAATGGAATGTGGTACACCATGAAATATTACCACTTCCTTTACAAATATCAAGGAAAGTCGGTCAAGAGAAAATCCTCTCTAGTAGCAAAAAATTGTGTCGACTTCATAAGGTGATCAACAATAACCCAGATTTCATTATTGTGTTTTGTTATTTTGGGAGATCCAATGAAAAGGTCTAAATTAATGTTTTCCCATTTCTATTTTGGTATGGGTAATGGTAGTAACATTCCCTTAGAATTCTGTCTCCTAGCCTTAACTTGCTAAAAAACTAAACATCAAGAGACATATTCAATGAAATCCCTTTTCATTCTATCCCACTAGAAGTACTCTTTCAGGTCCCTGTACATCTTTTTTGCTTCCTTGATGAATATATAATTAATCATAATGAGACTCATGTAACAACGCGTTCTTTACTTCTTTAATGGGAGTAACACAAACCCTATTACTAAACATTATTTTTTTCATCACAATAAAAGATGAATTTGGGAATGTTTCCCACATTATTTTGCAACTCTACATCTTCCTTATGTTTTTCATTAATATTCACATTTATAGATGATAGAAAATTCACTTAACAAAAAATTATATTTCCCTCCTTATATTATAATATCATGATCTATCCTTTGGGAGTTCATAAATATTGGATCATTTGTGTTCCTCATCATGGATAAGATAGAATGTCCTTGTCAATGTAATGAAACATCCACCTTGTTTTCTTTCACAGGGAGGTAATTTATTGAGAAGTTGTATTCATTAATCATCTCCAATCATATTCTTTGGCCCATATTCCGATCCTTTGGTGTGAAAATATAATTTAATATTTTTCTATTATAATAAATATCACACCTTTCACAATAAAGATAATACCTCTATATCATTACTTCAAAGATTACCACAACTAACTTGAAATCATGAGTTGGGTAATTATTCTCATGGTTTTTCATCTGTCGTGAGGTATAAGCTATCACCATATCATTTTCAAGAGAACACACCCCACCCCTTCTTGGATGAATTAATGTAGATAACTAACAAATCTCCACTACAAGATAATGTGAGCATTGGTGAACTGGAAAACCTTCTTTCCAGCTCTTTGAAATTCTCCTCACATTCCACCATCCAAACAAACTTAACTCTTTTTTGAGTAAACATTGGTGAGTGTATTAGATTATTGTGAAAAATCATTCACAAAACATCAATAATATCCATCCAAACCAATAAAACTACAGATCATTGTTATTGTTGTTGGTATCGACTATCTTTTAATAACATCTATTTTTTTGTATCCATATATATCCCCTCTCTTGAGATTATGTGACCAAAAAATGATACTTTTTGAATCCAAAATTCTCTCATGGTAAATTTGGCCTAAATCTTCTCCTTTCTCAGGGTCTTCATCACAATTCTATAGTGATCTTAATGTTCTTCCTTGATATTTGTATAAAAAATAATATCATCTATAACGACTACTAAAAATGATCAAGATATTCTCTAAAGACTTTATTCATTTGATCAATGACGTTATCAAGGGTATTAGTAAGACCAAAAGGAATTAATATAAATTCATAGTGTCCATACCTTATACAAAATGTTGTCTTTGGTATATCCTCCTTTTTGACATTTAATTTACGTTACCCTGAACGAAGATCAATCATGGAATGTTATTTTGCTATCCATAGTTGGTCAAATAAGTCATCAATGCGGGGAAGATGATATTTCTTGTTGATAGTGATCTTGTAATGGTATCGATAATCAATACGGAGTCTCATTGATACATATTTATTCATAAAAACTGAACATGTGCTCCATAAAGTGACACAATAGGGCGTATGAATACCTTATCAATATTCTCTTGGAGTTGATTCTCCAATTCCTACTACTCAATTGTGTCCATTCTATATGGATTATTTGAAATAGGAATAGCACCCGGTATGAGTTCTATTGAAAACTCAACATCCGTATTTGTTGTATGACCTACAAATTCCTCTAGAAATGATTTATCAAACTCTCGTACAATGGATGTATTCATACTATTGAGTTTCTCATCAACCATTTGAGATAAATAACCTTCATTAATTGGAATCAAGATTTATAATACGGAATAAATTTCTACATTAATGTTATATTCATCCTTTCTTCGATAGATGATCATAGATTGATCTGGATTATGAAATGTGACTTCCCTTTATTGGAAATTGATATGATCACCATATAAAGAAAGTCATTCCATGCCAAGAATAACATCAAATTTCATTATAGTAAGTATCTCAATATTTTTAGGAAGTAACTTCCCACAAACATCAATTGGAGAATAATTGTAAACTTTTCATGCAATTTTTGTGCCATTAAGAGTTGTCACAGCTAACTCAGCATCTAATTGTTGAGGTAATTTGGTGATAAAACATGAAAATTATTTAGAAATAAAAGAGTGAGTGGTTCTAGAATCATATAACAATGTTTCGACTTTAGATACCCCATTTCCTTACACTAGTAAAATTTAAGTGTAGGAGGTGCATTTTGTGTAGCCTTTTCTTTGTTCGCGTCATTAGAATTATTTTTCATATTACTTCGGCATTCAAATTTCTTGATGAGATTATTTTCCACACATAAGAAATTTACTAGTTCCTTTAAGACAATTTCGTCCATGTTTCTTTCCACACTTTGAGCCTATGTGAAAACTCATCTTTATTTCAGTGTTTTCATTAGATTTTCCGTTAAATTCCATTTTCCATTTCTTATCAAACCCATATTATTAATGGGTTACTCAAATATCCATCTCAACCTTGTGATCACATCGAATAAATTTGTCATAGCTATTGAAGACCCTTATGGATAATTCCCTTCAGATACTTGTTTTTAAGCCACTAATGAATCAATCAATCTTACTCTCATGTCGGATAATATTTTCAGAAGTGTACCTTGATAGTATTGTAAAATTTTCTTCCTAGGTACCAACATCTTCATTATACTTTTTCTTATATTCAAGGAACTCCTTATCAATATTTGTTTGATGAATATAAAAAATGTACTTATTAAAAAATAAGTTCTTGATCTCATCCCGTTCAATATACTCAATTTAATCTCTTAGACTTCTATTAATGATAAAATTCCACCAGGGACCAGCTTCACCTTGAAAACAATATATTTCTAAGATGACTTTATCATGTTCAAAATGTTATAGAACTAAAAATATCTTTTCAGGGGTACTGATGCACTATTCAACCACTAATGGATCAAAAAAACTGCTCAATAAATGTGGATGCTACTTTATGAAGGATTCAAAAGAATATTGATCCTTAGTTTGCTCATTTTGATTTTCGGCATGATTCATTGATTCAGAAAGTTCCTTGAGCACGGATACACGATTTTTCATTCCAGCTCCAACAACATTAGGTTACTTGGGGGGACAATTATTTGATTCCTACCGCATTCAGCATTAATGTGGTTCCTTCAGTTCTATCCATTGACTAAAACAAAGAAGCATAGTGTGGTAAAAAATAATCATAATAGGAAAACCACATAATCAAGAATAAATTTCAATTTATCACACATTAGGTTTTATCATAGTTTATTCTTGGTTGTTTCCAAAACACTACGATTGTATAGCATACATAGATATATAATTTTGTTTCTTACTAAGGCTTTCTTATCCTAGTTTCCAAAGGATAACTATAACTTTTATTTGATACGAACAATAACAACCCATAAATTAAATGTATTGATATTACATCATAATTTATATATATTTATTACAAAAACTAACAAAATCATAGTAGGATTGTATAGGTATAGTGACTTTAGATACTGGGAAACATAAACAACGGTTTCTAAAAACATCTATACAGTCTCCCATTAATTTCATCATGACTAGACTCCTTTTTGGAATATCATACATAAAAACCATCATCATAACTTGGGGAAAAGATTCATATGAATGGTTGATCTCAAATGATCAGTAAGGGATAATAATGGATATATCAATCATATATAACATTTGAAAATCATATACTGTATTTAATAGATCATAATATCATTTCATGGGATAAATCAAAGAAGTGTAACATAATCCCAATAATCATAACATAAGACCACATATTTGGTGTCATACACACATGATCATTTAAAATAATTTCACATTAGTGATGGCCCTTTTACATGACCATCATAGTGCACAAAGTCCATTACTAAACCGAGTTATCTCCCCGTTCCAACCCTGTATCACTAAATTGATTTATTTTGTTGTTCCAACCAATCTATCTCATTATATATAAATCATTACCTAATGCATTGGTGGGATATATAGGTCCCACCCATCTCATAATTAAACTATTCTTACATGCACAAAAAAACATAAAACATTCACCATAACATAACCCATTAAAAATGGTTTTCTTAAACATCATTGTATCATAGCATTATCCAAATAAAATATAATTACATAATTAACACAGTAAAATCATATTAATATTAGGTATATAAACATAAACCGATTTAAATATCATTATCTTAGATGGAATCTAAATTTGATAAAATAGTTGAAATTAATTTTTTAGGAAAATATCATTTCTTCTTCCAAAACGTTTTCTTTTCTCAAATTGTAGTTCAATTTTAAATGAAAATAATTGAGTTGAAAATACACTTGTAAACATGTAGTGAAAGATTCATGGAAATGAGGTGTTATGAATATGTAAAATCACATTCATGCCGTATAAGTTAAAAAACATTCTCCTTGTTCTTTTTCCGAAAAATGTCAAAAAGTACCTCTTATAGTAAACAAAAGAAAGATTCCCTCAAAACCATTTATTAAAAGTAAAAATGGGTAAAAATTTCATTAATAATACATAGAATAATTGTATACATTTTCTGAGAATAATTTTTAGAAAACATGGACATCGATGATAAATGTCTTCCCAGTAGATACATACAAATAAAAAATCTCAAATAAAACAATATTGGAAAAGTTATCCCTTACCATAAGTTTGATATGCTTTTTATGTTTCCAAACCACCAATATAATGATTTAAATAAAGATACTTATTTATTCTAGAATCAAAATCATATTTATGACAATATTTATGATCATATTTTCATCTGGTTGGTTGTAACATTTCATTTTTACTCATTATTCGGGTATTATCTGCTTTATGACATTATGTATGTTTTGTCGGATAAGTCCTTATTACTATTTTTAGGTTATAGTTATATAATCTAAAGAATGCTATTAGTATAATATATACCATATAGTTTCATTCATTTCATTTATATAATCATGTTTTAATGAATATTATGTAGAACGAATCATATCGCACCATGGACATGATAAACAGAGCGTACACACAAGTGACAGTATTGTTACCATAATTGGTGAATGTTATTGAATTGGAGGGTGTATGGTATCTAATAATTACTATATTGTTATAATAATCATGTATTGTTATTTTTCCCCATTATACCATTCCATGTAAGGTGTTGGGGAAAACATATTACATCATGACATGGAGATGGTATGTCATACGTACGCAGAGGCGGTGATTCCATTTTTCATAGGATGGATATAAGGTCAAATAGGGTTGTTTAATATTTATAATAACATATAATTATAATGTTTATACTGATGTTATTACTTTATAATTAAACAACTAAATAAGTGTAAGGAGAAGAAGAAATAAATTTCAAGGAATTGTTAGAAGAGATTACCTCTTCCTCGATGTGCCTCCGTTAAATTTTCTCTTTAGGAACTTAAGTTGGTATTTTGAGAAGACAAGAACCTATAGAATGTAACTATGGAAGTGTATAAGATAATTTTTCTGGGGTTGGCTGAGAATGATCTCTCAAAATGAAGTGAAGAGGATATTAAGGAGGTTCCCTTTTACAAGAAATGAGATTGTCACTTTTGGGCACTCTCAAAAATATTAATTTATAATTAATTCAATTTCGACGAAAAATGGGCCAAAACTTATTTAATTAAAATATTTAATGATTTTATTTCAAAAAACCATTATCCAAAAATATCTTGACTCATTTATAATATTTATTTTATCCTTATCTTTTCTATTTTACCCTTATTTTACCCTTTTTAATCTTACCGTGATATCATGTTATTTACACATTATGGGTTAATGTAATAACCATATCATGTAAAAAGACCCAAAAATAGTTATTCATGAATTTTTTTGACTTATATAAACCTCTTTTCTTAATACTATAATTTTAGGAATTTAATATCTTTTTTTAAAACTATTTAATGTTTTAAGTTATAAATTGTCTCAATTTTGGACAATATTTATACATGGCCTTTTAGAAATTTGTTAAATATTTATTCCTTAGAAACTACGTCATTAAATAAAAGGTTATATGTCAATGTAATCCATAAAAATCGTGGATTACATAAAAATAACCATATTCCATTTGTTTTAGTATTTATAAATTCATTTATTTAAATCATTAATTAATGGGGTAATCACTAGAACATAATTTTTTGTCATAAATAAAACTATTTATATAATCTAAAAAAATTATAAATAAAATTCCATGATGTAGTAAATATTTTTAGATTTATAATGATCATCTACAATTAAGTTCATAAATTTTATAACCCTATATTAAAATAGATTTTGTAATAGTTATATGTTTAAGATATAAATACCTTTACTTTAATTTAATTTTTATAAAATCTCATTATCACATCCATGGGAATCCGTGGGGTCCAAAAATAGACCCAAGGATTACCATGGTCGTAAATATTTCATCCCATAGGATTAGGACATGTTTTAGGGTATTATAATATTATTAAATTATTATTTTGTACCCTTATTTACCTGATTTAACTTTTAACCATGGTAAATAAAGTAATTACTGAAGTCACTATTCATAATATCAAAAAATAAAATTAAACTATTCTTAAAATTATGTACATTTTATTCAAAATATGGAATCCATTTTTTCAAATACAAAATATAAATTTTGTTGTAATTTATTTAAAATTAATCCATTATTGAAATGAGAAAACAAGTTTTAAAAGTTGAAACACTACAAATGGTGGAATTTTTTTTCCTATGAATTCAATGTAAAATTAATAATAATGACACAAACAATATTAAATGGTAAAAATATATTCTATTTATACATTAACAAAATTAAATATTATAATTTAACCATATAAATTATCTCAATGAGAATAGCTATTTTTAATTAAAATTTACCGTATTAGTACTATTTTTCAAAACATGATGTTATCAGAATTTTTTCCAATTTTTTTTCCAAATAAAATTTTTATATCCCACATCAAAATAGAATGAATATTTTTATATATATAAATTATTAATGTGCCAAAATATTTATTAAAAATGGGTCTACCATTCAAAGTTATAAAATTGACCTTTTTAAAAAAATAGGTTCTTATACATAAATATGGTTTTTCTAATACCCTATGACTAAAATATCAATTGTATGAATATCAAAGAAATATTTTATTAATTATATAACACATATATCTCATTAATATCATTACCAAATGTAACTAACTCAAGACCAATACAAATATCTCGTTGATTTATATTTTTCATTAATAATTAATAGAAAACGAATTCATAATGGTTTTTCATAAGTTTGTTATAATTAATATGTCAAACCTAATATCAAGAAAATAATGGTAATTTTATATTTATATCATATTATAGTTTGATTAAAATCAATATTTCTTGAATATAAAGCTACTAAAAGATAAAAATTATTTAATGAAAATATTTCAAAAAACATATGGGTGTTACATTTGTCTACTCAGACTCAGTCATATAGGGGAATGTGTATCAACTTCTCATACTAAGATATGGATTTACAGTACCTCATAAAAAAAATAAGGCCCTGTAAAATCAGTATTGTAATGGTATCAACAATCTGTACTCAATTGTGGAAGTCCCATAAAATTGTACATACTAGTGAAATCACCAAACATTCTAAGAGAGTGATAATGGGTTAGACTAAGTTATCTTTTTTTGTTGTGACAATATACATATATGTCTTTTTGTCTTTATTCTGTACTGCATACATGAATTTAAAATAGAAAATAAAAGTGTCACTACATGTTTATATGGATTGTTTTAATCCATCAATGTTTTTAAAGGATCATAACCCACCCCCTTGTATCTTAATTTTATTTATATAAAACCCAACATGTTGATGAGTACCTTGATTTATTTCTTGAGATGTTTATAGTGTTTCCTTCTTGACAAGAGATATTTTTTGGTATCAAACTAAAACATCATGTTTCACCTATCATTATATCTCTGTATAGGATAGTGCCTTCTAGAATGTGGATGTTGTTAGGGTAGATCAATGATATTTTTCATTGTGTTTTCTTCATGTCTAAGGGTGTCACCTTTGGGTGAAAAAGTTTTTTCTGTGGAAGGACTATAATAGTTTTCATTTTTTATCGATTATCATTGCTTGAATAAGTTGAAAATGAAAAAAAACTATCATATTTCATAGATTCATGAGTTATTCGATTAGCTAAAGGAATCTAATTGGTTATCAATAATGGATATGTGGTCAGGATATAATAATATGTGCGAGAATGATGAGGATATTCTAAAGATAGATTTTCAATGTCAATATAGAAATTATGAGTTTATCTGTGATTTCATTTGGTGTGACAAATGATCTATCCATGATCATGGGTTCCATAAATGTGGTGTTCAGAGTGTTTCTAGATAATTTCATGGGGGTTTTCATAGATGGAATCCTTATGTACATAGTCTCTAAGGAACATCTGAGAGAGCTTTTGTATACCATTCTTGGAGTGCTTCATAATCATAAGATATCCAAGAAGTTATAAAATTATCATTTTTAGGGTCATGATGTTCATTTCTCAAGGAATTTCATATTATAAAATGGTATGTCAATTGATCCTTAAAATATTGAGGCTTTCATTTCCTGGTTATCCCCTAAGACTATCGTAGAGGAATTTTGATTACTTTGTTTTGAAGGATATTATAGATGTTATGTACTTGATTTTTATCAGGGTGTGACTCCTCTTATAGCATGACTCGAAATACATATGTTTGATTGTGGACTAATCAGTGACAATTAGATTTTTTTACCTAATGTAGATGTTGGTTAGCACCCCGGTCCTTTGTTTTCCAATATAGAAAATCCAGTTTAATTTTTTTTATGATTAATTACATATTAGTATGGGTTGTGTTCATTTTTATGAGTGATTAGTAGTTTATTATATCTCATAGATTTTATGTTCTGATTAGAAATAACAATTCCACTCATTATCTAGAGCTGGATGTAGTTTTGTTTTCCTTATTGTTGGGGAAACAAAACCTCATCAATATGAATTTTTTGGTTTTTACTGATCATAAGTGCCTAATATAGAACTTAACCTATTTTGACTTGAATGTGTGATAGTGATATTGGATATAATTATTATAGGATTATATAATTGATATTTTATAAACATTAGGAAAGGGTAATGGTATGGATGATGAGCAAAGTATGAAGTTACATAGTTATTTCATGTACGAATATATAGTTCATGGACAGGGATTGAAGAGTACTCAATGATGAATCTTGATGTTGTAGAGTTTATATGAAGATGTTTTATTTTCTAGATGATAGTGATGACATATTTGGTGTAGTTAGTAGATGATTCTAAGATGGGGTATTCTAAGGTGTGGTTTGATGATACTTATTTGACATTGGTGATGCCACTGATGGATTTCATGAATATGGACCACAATGAAGTTAGTTCCCCTGATGGATTTTTTCACTTTTGTTGATGCATGATACGGTTCTCTATGAATTCCATAGCATATTGTAATGGTACATCCAAGTGTAAAAAATACATATCGAGCTCTAAGAGGACAGGTTTGGTTACCTGGGTAGCAGTGTGTAGTAATAGAGCTTGTGTGTCAATATATGTATTTCCAAATAGGGAAGGGTAACAACTATTTTCCAATTTGTTTCCTCCAACCAATTTTTATTCCTTAGTGTATGTGGAAGGACATCATAATAGACATAAATACTAGTTTACCTGAATCTTAGGGATTTATAGATGTTGTATGGATACTAGTTTGTTACATGATGAAATTAGACCACATTATATCAGTAAAGGTGTCGAGATAATTTTTGGTTTTATTGTGGCAGTATATTGAGGATGTGGTGACACTCAATGTAGTCTTGAGAATTATAATATATGATTTTGATATTTATGTTTTTTCCAGGGTGTAGGGAGGTTTAATATATCTTTTCGGATCTTAGTTATGGAATATCCTTACTTTTATTCAATAGTCAGATTATAAAAAATATTGTTCTTCCAATCTCTTAAAGACATGTTACATTATTTCCTCCTTGGTTTTGGAGGTTCATTGATGATACACTTACCATTGATTGAGTTTTCGTACAAAAATTTTATCCACTCCAATATGAGTATTCATCCTTTTGAATATTTCTACAGCCGATCATTTCATTCTCAATTTTAATTGATGGAGCTCATAGAATCGATAATTCATAAGGAAAACAATGGAAAAATTATGATAGAGATGGCTGAGGTAATTTTTTTGAGTATTAAAGGAGTGTATTATCAACTAAAGTTATATTCCTATCCTAGCAGGATACCTTTGGAGATAAACGTTGGTGAACATGTGCTCCTGAAGGTGACTCCTCATCATGGGTAGTGAAATGTTTTCCATGGGAGTAGATTTTTCCCATTTTTTGGACCATTTATGGTAATTTCTCACATTTCATGTAATACACAAATATTTTCATGTATTTAACTTTTCAAATTTAAAATCTTTATTATCGTACATTGAACATAACCCCCAAGATAAATGAATAATGAAATATTATTATAACCTAGTAGTGAAATTGGATTGATTTAATAATATATCACCAAACTATGAAATTGAAATATTATATACTCATTAATTTTTTTAATTAATCAATTTGATTTTATAGGCATAATATAGGAACAAATGTAATTTTACCCATAAAAAGTTGAATTTTTCTAATGTAATTTTGTCATATTTTAATGGAATTCTTATTTTAAAAATATATTTTTACAATTATATTAATTATATTTTCATAAATAAAAGTTATTTTTAAAATAAAAATGTAAAAATTATCTTCGGGTGAATTTTTGGAAACATTATGGAAAGATACATTTTATACTGAATAGTGATAAACCCGGATATTTATAAAAATGTCAATTTTATTATGTTAATTTGTCATTAATATTTAGATTTGGTCTCAATGTAAATTAATAACACTTTAAATATAAATTATAGAATCCATTTAGTTTTAAACATACTTATTCCTTATTAAGGTATGAGTTAATTTTTGAGCTTAAAAATAATTTTTTCAATAAAAATGTTTTTTCATTTCATGAGATTCATTTAAAATTAATAGTTTCCACTTATGTGTTTTTAAATTTTATAAATGGATTCCCTTTTATGATTCAGTTTTTCTATATTAATTAAATATAACCCCTTTATTTTTTACCAATATGAATATTAACAATAGTAATTTGTGTTACCAATGTTAAGGGTAAATTGTGTAATTAAAGGAAATATGAAATTTTGATAAGGAATGTAAAATTACTATAAAACTTTTCCAAACATTATATATGAGTGAATATTGACCTAAATAAAATTTGGTTTTTGAATATATAAATTATTGGAGCCACTTTGATGACTTTAATCCCCCTAGTGTATTTTAATTTATGATAATTAATACTTTTCAAACATATGTTTTTAATATGTATAATTTTTTTAATATGCAGTCATCCAGAAGATATTATTGAAAATAAATAGTATTTTCCAACGTAAAATTATTTATTCATCATGGTAACATATTTGTTTTATTTAGTGAATAAATAATTACCGTTAATGCATTCACGGTGAGGAAGTAATAATTAATCAATTGATGGAAAAATCAAATAAATGAAAGTAAAAATATTAAAATAAATTTAATTTGAGATAATTATTGTCATCCAAAAAAATTTATAGATAACCTTGAAATATTTCAAATTTATTAAAATATTTTTTTCATTTATATTGATTTATTGATTTTATTAAAATCCATAATAATGAATGCTGTCAAAATTAATATTAAGTATATTTTAAAATAAATATATTTTTGAAATGTTATAAAATTTCTAAAAATAATAAATTTTGACCAAATGATTGGGATAGGGTTAAAACATTCCTCAATAACAATGTTTTTGGGTTTTTATCATTATATAGTAACTATATTAACACTCAAATAAGTAAATATTCATGTTTTCAAGGTAAGTGTTAAGGAGGTTTGATAAGGGATAAAACATTAATATGAGGGTATAACCATGACGTGGACCAGTAAAAAAATATTTAATCAATATTATTAGGAAAATTTCATCTTAATGTACTATTTTATTTTTGTAATGTACAATTTTCAATGAAGATAAAATATCATTTATATAAATCAAATATAGTTACAAAATGTCACTCTATTTATATTTATTATATTTTATGTGTCCACATAGGGAAATTCCAAAAATATGAATAAAAAAATAATAGTTTGATATTAACGAATTTATTTTTACTATATAATTTTATTTATAATTTCTAAATATTATTAAATTACCTAAAATTATTGTCAAATTATAATACAATATTTATTTAATTAAACGAAGAAATAAATAATTTTAAAAAATATTAAATTTTATATTATTTGAATGTTTAAAGTGGTGAAATGATTTCTGTAGAACTATATAAAATAGTAAATATGTTTATAATCCTTAATGATTAATTCCTACTTTGTCTTTCTATATTTGAAATCATATTTAATAAATAGTATAAATTTTGACACTAATGGTATTTTTTGAATTAATATTTCATTCAATTATTTAAAAAACATTAAAAAATTAAATAATATGAACATGATAATATATGATATACAATGTCTTCCTATATTCATTTATAGGTTATTTTTATGTTTATGGCCCCAGATTAGGCTTATTATATTTAAATATTTTGAGGAATTATAAAAGTTCCCCACAGCTCACTTATAAAAAGGCACGTCCTCCCACAATTATTCACAAATCATTAATCCATATATATCAACCAAAACATGTAATTTTATTTTAATAACATCGTAATTAATGTTTGGCAGGTTCTGATCTTCAAAATTTATCTGTAACGCCCCGACCCTAATTACCCAGAGTCGGTGCACTATTACCTAACATTGGAATGATCACTAGGGATCAAATCATGATAGACTGACCGGTTTAGTATCGTTCGAAGTACTACATACATTCATAAGATTTACATCACATTATCAAATAAAAAACAAAAACAATATTGTCTCCATTGACCGCATTCATATCACTTAGACAATCCCTATAGGTCAGTCATAATATACTTTATCGCGTCCTTGTAATAATACTACATAGGAAGCGATGCGCTTAGATTCTCAGTAAGAATAAAAAAATAGTAGAAACATTCATAAATAAGCATAAAAATTTAGGGAAATTTATAAGACTAAAAAAAATTCCATTTAAACTTAAAATTCATCATAATATGGCAAAGATAAATCCAATAATTCCATTTACTTAGTCACATGTATATTCTACTAGTCGAATAATCACATGTAATATCAATAGCTAATTTCATAATGATGGAATGCACAATTCTATACTTCATAACCACATAGTCACAGCCTCATTCCAAGACTAAAAATAACATTTTTTCAAGGCCTTGTGCCAAGACACCGGTTTGCCTCCGGAGACAGACTGATGCATTGAGAAGCTATAGAGGGCTCACCCATCACTTACTAAATCCACTACATTCCACATATGTAAAGGTCTAAACCTAACATAAAAATTCATATTAAAACAAGCAATAGAAATGTCAATACATAATCCATAAAAATGAATGTTGTAAAAATAACATATCCACAGTCAAACATATCACAAAACCTTTAATAAAATAGGGAAGTTTTGTATCATAAAAAACTGACTTCAAACAAGCTTAAAATCGATCAAAGGATGTTAACAAAGATGAAATCAAAATATTTTTAGAGATGTATCTATTTCTATTTAGAAATCATTTAAAATCCATAAAATTATAAAAGAAAAAATTTATCTTCAAAATATTATCGTAATATTGTATGGGAAGCTTCGACGATGTTATAATGGTGGAAAATAGATGCACACGATGTATAAGTTAAATAAAGACATTCTTACCTTAATTTTGTCGAAAAGGTCACAAAGTACCTTGTTTGGAAAACGATGGAATGTTTCCTTTCAAAAAATATATGGTCAAATAAGAGTATAAAGAACTTTAACCCATAGTATGGTAAATAGTAAAAATTATTTGAATTACATTTTTAAGTAAACATGGAGGTGGATGTAAAAGAGGTCCCAGTAGATACTAACGTATTAAGAACCTCAGATAAGTAATGAAATTGTTGAAATAACCCTCACCTTGTAATTTTCCTTTGTATATGGGATGTCAACCTCTGGTATAATAGTTAAAAAAATGTTATTAATTTATTCAATAATCATATACCAAAATATGAAATCATATATGATCATATAAAATACCATTGTTGATAATATTTTAGTAGTACCATCGATTTAGGTGTTAACTAATTCATTTTACTTTATATTCTTTGTTACGTAAGACATGTATTTTATGGATGAGTTGTATTTGATTCATATACAGAATGATATTATGTTTATAAGACTTATTTTTAATCATAAAATGGAAATTATTCTATAATGATTACGATGGGGAATGAATCTCATCGCCTTTGTGGTGAGTATAATCTGTATGTATGCACGAGTGAAAATATCATTATATTGATAGTAAAATAGTATGTAATTGGATGGTATATCGTGTACACAGAATAATTAACATGTTATATTTATTATTTAAATCTGTTATACTCATTATTATACCCATACAAATAATGTAGTGTTTGAATAACAAACTACACCACGACGTGGAGACGGTAAGCCGTACGTACGCACGTATGGTGACATTTTCATTTATAGGATAGATTGAATAAAAAATATGGTTTTAACATATTTAAAATAACATCACATATCATATAAGGTACTGGATTTATTATTTTGTTATGGAAATAACAAATAAATAGGAAGTGGAAGAAGAAAATAAATTGAATGAGGGTGGGGAAATTATTATCTCTTTTTTTTAGGTGTTTCCTTTCGAGTTGATCAAAATGGAATATTAGGTTGGATTTATGATCAATTTAAGGCTTTAAGGTCGAATGTAGGATAGTTAGTAGGATATTTGGGTTGGTTTTGGCTGAGCCAAATGGCTTCAGAGATGTGAATTTAAGAGAAGGGGAAATACCCTTTTATAAGAGAGGTGATGGTCACTTTAAGAAATGCATGAAATATTATTTTATAATAAATTCATATTCGTTTTATAATAGCACCAAAATGATTTATTTAGAAGATAAGATGAGTATGGGTCTAAAAAATCTCATCCAATAGGTTTACATAGGTTTAGGTCCCCATATGAATATGGTCTTTTAGATTTAACTCTTATTTAAATAGTTTGACATTAACCATGTCTCATTGTATTTTTATATTATATGGTTAATAAAAGTACAATAAAAATTGAAGAATACCCCAAGTGGTTCACTATTAATATATATAACCATATATATGTCCTTTGGAAGAAAATTAGATATTTATAAATATTCTATCAATTAATAATATATTATTTTTAAAAAAAATCAATAATGTCAATTTTGGCACTATTTATTATTTGGTGTTTGTGAAATTCTTAACCGCATGATTACTTCGAAAAACAATTAATTTATAAACCCAAAAATTTCATATTAACTTAAAAAAATAGTGGAATTAATCCTCAGTCTCAATTTAGTTTTATATGGATATTTATAATATGTATTATTTTAATATTTCGTTAATAAAGTAATTACTACATCATCATTATGTCATAAATAAATTATATTATTTAAAGTATGAAAATTATAAATAAAATTATATTATGTAGTAAATATTTTAGTATTTATAATGAATATTTATTTTTGAATTTATATAGGGTGTAACCCTATATTAAAAATTGTTTAGTTATTAAACATTGAATTTAACACTTTTAACTCTTCATCAAATAAAATAATAATTAATGTCTTAATCTTATCCAAGTCGACCAAAAGTATCATATTTTATTCATAATATTGTTTTCGGTCTAATTAAACTTATAAAATAGAATTAGGACATGTGTTAGGGTAATTATAATATAATTTCTACTGTTAATTACCGTATTTACTTTTAACCGTGGTATATAATATTCAATAGTTTATATTCATCATAATATATTTTCATCTTATTGAACAACGTTTTACTTACTGATGAAAATAGTGTCTCTCAGATTTTTTAAATTCAACTCACAAAAGTGGTAAAATTATGTTTTATGCAATTTTGTAAACGCTCCAAGAATGTGGGTAAAAGACGGTAAAAAGTATAAAAAACATTTATATATCCAAAGTTATTATAAAATGACTCCAATGATTTACATTGAATATATATAGATATTATGTATATATTTTGACCTAAAATAAATTAAATAAATTAAATAAATATTTAAATAAATAGTCAGTTTAAAACAATAATGCAGTGTTTTTCACTATTCACCAAAAATTAAAATTTCTTAGAAAAATAACAAAATTTCACCATGAGAAAATTATGATATTCTGAATCAAAAAATTAAGTCCATTTTCAAATTTAAAATTTATTTAATTTCAAAAAGTGGGTATTACTATTCATAACCACTAGTTTCATTGGTCGTGGTGTGTTAAAATTTCAAGTTGCGTACAACGCAAGCTACTGCATTATTCAAAGGGAAACGTACCATGGATGGTTGGGGTGTTACAATCTACCCTCAATAAAATAAATTTTCCCTTTAAATTTCTAAAATATTATTGCATAAAAATATTCACGTGGTTCATTATAATATGTTCCTTAGGTTCCCACATTTCATCATCCATCTTATGATTTATTTGATGGACATTTACTAGACGAGTCATCTAGTTTCTCAGCAATTCTTCTCTTATATCAAGAAATTTGACAGGCTCTTAACAATAAGACATTTCATGTTCAAGTTTAATTTCTTCATAGGTGAGTACATGAATTGAGTCAGGAATGTATTTTCACAATAGTAATACATGGAACACATCATGAACTTTAGAGAGACTTGGAGGCATTTCCAAACGATATGATACATCACCAATTCGTTTTAGAATTGAAAAAGGATTGGTCTTCGTGGGACACAATTTACCCCCTTTCATGGAGATATTTTTAAGAAAAAATGATCTCCTACATGAAATTCCATATATTTCCTTTTGTTATCTGCATATCTCTTTGGTCTACATTGGGCTACTTTTATGTGAGTTTGGATAACCTTCACATTTTCTATTGTTGCCTCAATATGTATTGGGCCTATGTGTTTTCTTTCACCAACATCATCCCAAAATGTTGTTGGGCAACATCTCTTTCTATATAATGCTTCATATAGTCCAATCTGAATACTTATATGGAAGCTATTGTTATAGTAAAATTCAAATAGAGGTAAATATTGATCCTACATACCTCTAAAGAAAGTGAGAAAGATCAAAAAATATCTTCTAAGGTTTTAAGAGTCCGTTCGGATTGTCCATCAATTTGAGGGTGGTAGGAAGTGCACAAATGATGTTCTGTATCTTGGGCCTTATGAAGACATTTCCTGAATCTAGATGTAAAATGGGGATCACAACCAGAAAAAATCGACAGGGGTACTCCGTGAAGTCTTACAACATTATTAATATATAGTCTTCACATACGTTCAAGTGGTAAATCTTCTCTTGTACTATGAAAATCTACTGACCTGGTAAGACGATCAACAATGAACCATATTTTATTATTACTTCTAGAATTCTTTTTTTGCCCTATGACAAAGTCCAACTTAATATTATCCCATTTCCACTAAGATATGGTTAGAGGTTGCCTGAATCCTCCAGGTTGTTGCCTTCCATCTTTCACTTGTTGAAAAACCATAAATCTTGACACATGATCTGTAATCTCCCTCTTCATGTTGTCCCAAAAAAAAGTTCCATCAAATATCTATACATATTATTGCACCCATGGTGTATAGAAAAATTGGAGCTTTGAGCATCATCCAACAATTTCCTTTTTAGGTCAGGTTTGTTATGAACAAAAATTCTCTTCCCAAATTTCAAAATTCCATCTTCATATTTGAAGACACTCAATCTCCCATCATTCATAGCTTTAGTCTTCTTTTGAAACTCCTCATCATCATTCTAAGAACTCAATTTCCTTTCTATTAAATATGGTTTGGAAAAAATTTGAAAATGTATTGATGTTTCACCTTACATGGTTATTCCCATATCCATCGTTACAAGATCCAAGAAAATTGGATCCCTTTCAACACTTATCTTGTTCAAAAATCTATGATCCTTTCAATTCAAAGTATACACAACCTTATTTTTCTTCCCCAGGTGGTAGTTTGTTGTGAAATCATAATCCTTGAGTAGTTCATACCATGTTCTTTTCCACATGTTGAGTTCATTCAATGAGAAAATATAACTCAAACTCTTGAGATAAGTATAAATCTCACATTTTTCAACATATAGATAGTGTCTCCATATTTTTATAGCAAAGATTATAGCTTCTGACTCAAGATAATTATTCTCATAGTTTTACTCATGAATCTTTACCTTTTTTGATGCATAGTTAATAAATCTATCATTTTGAATAAATACACAACCATGTCCTTTATTTGATGCATCACTATAAATAAAAAACCAATCGTTCCCAGATGGTAGATTCAAGATAGGAGCATTGACTAATATTCCCTTCAGTTCTTCAAAACATTCTTCACATTATTTTTTCCAAAAAAATTTATCCCCTTTAGGTGTGAGCTTGGTTAATGGGTTTTCCAACCCGGAATTTTTTTTGATGGAACGTTAATAAAAACCTGCTAAACCAATAAAACTGCATACCTTTGTTATACTCATCGGTGCTGGCCATTCTTGGATTCCCTTGATATTTGAATGATCAACAATTTTTTCATCCTTAGAGACAATATTACCATGAAAAGAAATATCCTAATTCCAGAATTCACACTTGCTAAACTACCCATATTATTCATTTCTTCTAAGAGTCTTTAGAATAATGCAGATTTTATTTTCATGATCTTCGTAGATTTTGGGGTATACCATGATAACATCAATAAATACCTTTATAAAGTCATCAGGATATTCCATGAATACACTATTCATTAGATACATGAAGATAGAAGGTGCATTAGTCAATCCAAAAGGCTTTACTGTAAACTCATAATTCCCATACCTTGTTCGAAAGGTTGTCATATGAATGTATTCCTACATCACACACAACTAATGGTATCCAGATCGAAGGTCAATCATTGAAAAATATTGAGCTCCATGATTTTGATCAAATAAATAATCAATGCGAGGTAGGGGATACTTATTATTTATTATCATAACATTGATTTACCTGTAACCAATGAACAACCACAAAGATCCATCTTTCTTATTAATAAAAAGGACAAGGGATCCCCATGAAAAAACACTCAGGTGAATAAATCTTTTATTACTCAATTATTCAAGTTTTTTATTTAGTTTTTCTAATTCCAATGTGGACATTCTATAAGGGGTCTTCTATAAGGGAAAAAAACCAGTAATTAAATCAATGGAAAAATCAATTTCTCGTTCTGGAGGATGTCCATGTAAATCCTCAGTTAACCCCTCAACATATTATTGTACAATTTATATTTCCTCTATTAGAACATTATTTTTCTCACCCATAGGTATTTCATTATCTTATTCCCCAATAACATAATTTAGTACAGCTACTGTGGGATGATCTAGATAAGAATCAGTTGAGGACATTTCTTCTCGAAAAATAAGGTACTCTTTCTCATCGTCGAAAATTGTAACCTCCTTCTTCTTAAATTAAATTTTTTGTGTCATGGTCTGAAATCCAATATATTTGAAGGATTATATCAAATTCCCTCATGGGTATGAAGATGATATCAATAGATAAATAACCTTTATATTCGAAAATTTGAAAAGATTCTCAAAACATTGATGTGATGATACTACCCTTAGGTGTTTTGACAGACAACTCCCTTGTTATGTAAAATTGAAAATATATAATTTTCATAGTAAACTGGGAAGATATGAAACAATTTGATGTTCAATAATCCAATAAAGTATGGGCTAAACTCAAGGAAATCATTAAATTACATTCCACCACGTCTTTCAGAGCTTGAACCTCAGTAGTAGTGATCACATAATATTTTCCTTTCTCCCATGGCAATTTCTGAGGAATGTTCCCTTGGTGTTTAGGACATTCATTTTAATAATGCCCCTTTTCTATAAAATTGAATCATTCACCATTGAAATACTCTTTCATACCCTATCAATCATGAGCTTGGTGGCCTTTTTCACCACACTTATAATAGACTCCCATTCCCTTTAGGAAAGTACTAGGGTGTTTCTTCCCACATTTACCGTAGGATGGAAATTTATATTTTCCCTTCATCCCTTTATTTCCATTTCCAGAGTGTTAAGTAGATCTATTTTTTCATTATTTGCATGAATTTTGTATAACATAGAGAATTATTTAATTATCTTATTAACACATGAAACTATTACTTCATGTGACGAGAATACATAGGAAACTATTATTCTTCTTAATGCTGGCTTATTACTATGAAATATATGATCCTTCCTACTCTTTGGATCATGCGTATTGCTGCAGTTCTCATTCCTTCTACTAGGAACAATTTTTAAACAATGGAATACACTAGGTTAGTTTATGAATCACAATTCCTAATTCCAAACATGTAAAATTCATAACATAAATTTAAATGATATTTTCTATAATATAAAATTATAAAATGTTTTCTTTGAGATAGTATTTACATATAAATCCTTCATAATGAATTGTAATGAAAATTTGAATTATCCTATGTAAATCCTCAGGGAGTGTCCTAACCAATAGTGCAACAAGTACTACTATCATATACCAGGATATCCTTGGGGAAGCCCAAAACACCTTGACAGAGTTTTCACACCTAAGTACATATGTGACAGATCCGCCTCTACTTTATCATATCCATACAGGGATGTATTTCATGGAAAATACACAAAATCTCTACATTAACAAATTTCTATGATTTTCTTCTATACAAATCCTTAATGTTTATCTTAGCGTAATGTACTCTAACTTTAGTTTTTCTAAATCTAGTTTCCTAGGATTGTACTAAACCTTCTCTATTACCAACAGTAATGCCCTGACCCTTGTTACCCAAATTTGATGCATTATTATATAACATTGGCATGATAACAAGGGATAAAATCATGAAAGACCAATCAATTTAGTTGCATTGGAAGTACTAGATACATTCATAAGTTTTACAACACATTATAAAATAAAAAAACAGTATCTCCATTGACCACATTCATATACCTTAGAATATCCCAGCAATTCAGTAATTATATACTTCTTCACATCCTTGAAAAATAGACATATAAATGGGTGAGCTCAAATGATCAGTAAGGATAGCAATATAGTGGAAAGATTTATCAATAAGCATAACCATTTAAGGAAATGTATAAGACTAAATCCCAAGCCTTTTAAACATACACATAATCATAACATGGCAATGAGAAATCAAATAATTAAATATACTTATTCACTTAGATATTCTACTAGTCTAATAATCAAATGTAATATCAATATCCAATTTCATAATGATAGAATGCATAATGCCAGACATCATAACCACATTGTCAAGGCCTCGTTCCAAGACTAAAAACAATATTTTGTCAAGGCCTTGTGTCAAGACACTAGCTTGTCTCATGAGACATACCGATGCATCGAGGTGTTATAGCAGGCTCCACCCGTCACTTACTAAGTCAAATGTAATGCTCATATGAAAAGGTTTAAACATTACATAAACATTCATATTAAAACTAGAATATGAAATGTAAATAATTAATCCATAAACCATGAATGGTGTCAAAATAACACATCCATAGTCAAACATATCACAAAAAAATCAATACAATATGGATGTTTTGAATCACAATAAATCAACTTCAATCACGCTTAAAATTCTTCAAAGTATTTTGACAGAGATGAAATCAAAACTTTTTTTTAGAGAAATATATCTTTGTAGTTTGAAATCATTTAAAATTAGTATAATTATAAATGAAAACATTTATTTTGAAAATATTCTTATAATCTTGTATGGTAATATTCGACGATGTTATAATGGCATAAAATAGTTTCACATGTTGTATAAGTTAAAAAAGTCAGTATTAGAATAATTTTGTCGAAAAGGTCATAAAGTACTTTGTTTGGAAAACAAGAGAAAGATTCCTATCAAAACATATATGGTAAAATAAGTGTATAAATTACTTTAAACCATATTCTAGTAAATAGTAAAAATGTTTCTAATTACATTTTTAAGAAAACATGGATGTAGATGACGTAGAGGTCCTAGTAGATTCTTACGTAATAACCACCTCGGATAGGTAAAGAGATTGTAGAATTAAAGATATCTTTGTATGTTCCATAGTCTATAGTATGTTAAAATATAGTATAATAGATAAAAAATTGATATTAAATTATAAATGAATTATATACATAAATATGATATCATATATGATCTTATAATATTTCTTTATTAGTAATTTTTTAGTAGTACCATCATTTCGGGTGTTAAATGATACATTTTCTTTTATGTTCATTGTTATTTAAGCCATGTTTGTTATGGATACGATGTATTTTATACATATACAAAATTATATTATGTTCATAATAATTATTTTTAATCATAAAATGAAAAATTTTCTATAATTATTACAATGGGGAATGAATCTCATCGCTTTCGTGGAGACTGTATTCTGTACATATTCACGAGTGACAATATCATTATATTGATGGTGAAATCTTATGAAATTGGATGGAATATCATATATATATAATCATTAACATGTTATATTTATTATTTACATATTTTATACTCATTATTATACCCATGAAAATAATGAAGTGTTTGAATAAAAAACTACACCACGACGTGCAGACGATAAGTCGTACACACACATGTATGGTGACTTTGTCATTTATATGATGGATAGAATAACAAATATGGTAGTTAAATTTTTATAATAACATCACAATATGTATAATGTACTTGATTAATTGTTTTGTTATGCAAACAACAAGTAAAGAGGAAGTGGAAGAAGAAAATAATTTAAAAGAGGGTGGTGAAATTATTTTCTCTTCTTCAGGTTTTTCTTTTTGGGTTGATCAAAAGGGCACCATATGATGGATTTATGATCAATTTAAGGCCTATAGGTAAAAAGGAAGGATATTATAAAGGATATTTGGGTAGGGTTTGGCTGAGCCAAATGGATTTGGAGGTGTGATTTTAAGAGAAGGGAAGTACCCTTTTATAAGAGAGGTGAGGGTCACTTTAGAAAAAGATTGAAATATTATTTTATAATAAATTCATATCCGGTATCTAATGGAAACAAAATTATTTTTTATAGGATAAGGTTGGTATGGGTCAAATACCTCTCAACCAATAGGTTTTAGATGGGTTTAGGTCACCATATTAACATTATATTTTAGATTTATCTCTTAGTAAAATACTTTGACATTTACCATGTCTCTTTGTATTTTTATATTATATGGTAAATAAAATCACTATAACAAACCAAGAGATCCCAATAATTTTTATTATTAATATATATAACCTTATATAAGTCCTTTTTCCAGGACTTATATTTTTAGGAATATTATATTAATTAATAATGAATTATTTTTTTAAAAACATAATTATGTCAATTTTGACACTATTTAGTATTTGGTTTTTTTGAAAATCCTAACAGCATGATTACTTCTGAAAAAACTATTTAATCAACCCTAACATGTCCTATTAACCTTGAAAATTAGTTTATGTCATCATAAGTCTTAATTTACATTTATTTAATATTTATAATATGAATTATTTTAATATTTCATTAACAAGGTAATTACTGCATCATCATTGTTTCATAAATAAATTAAATTATATAATATATCAAAATTATTAATTAAATATCATTTTGAAGGAAATCATTTTATATTTCTAATGAATATTTATAGTCAAATTTATATTGAGTGTAACCCTATATTAAAAATTTTTTGGTTATTAATCTTTGAATTTAACACTTTTAACTCTTCTTTAAATAAATTAATAATAAATGTCTAAATCAAATCCAAGGGGACGAAAAGGATCATATTTTATTCCCAAGCCTATTTTTGGTAGAATTAAACTTATAAAATATAATTAAGACATGTTTTTGGATAATTATAATTTTAGTTTTACCCTTAATTACCTTATTTACTTTTGGCTGTGGAAATAAAAGTCAAGAGTTACTATTCACAAAAATTTTTTATCTTATTGAACCACTTTAATCTTACTGATGTCTACTGTGTCTCTAAGAATTTTAAAAGTTAAATCACAAAAGTGGTAAAATTATGTTTTATGCAAGTTTGTAAATTCTTAGAAGGTTGTTAAAAGACAACAAAAAGATCAATAAAATTTTATATATCTAAAATTTTTATAAAATGGCTTTAATAAATAACATTGAACATATATATGATTATATATCTATTTTGACCTATAATAAATTAAAATATAGTAACTAATTATTTGACTAAAATTCAGTTTTATATAATAACTTTATTTTTTTCATGATTCAACCAAAATTGAATGTTCTAAGAAAATACCAAAAATTCATCCTAAGCTAATTTTGATATTCAAAATCCAAAAAGGAAGTCCATTTTGAAAATTGAAATTATTAAAATTTCAAAAATTGAGTATTACTATTCATAACAACTAGTTTCATTAGTCGTTATGTGTTACAACTTCATGCTGCATACAATGAATGCTACTGAATTATTCAAGGGAAACATACCATGGAATATTGAGGTGTTACAAGATCATCCTTTAATCCCTTGAGATGATATCTAAAGAAAGTCTGTTGAAGAAGAGGTAACCATCATTACCAAATTACTCAAGTTTTTCTACATTATACCTTTAATTAATTTTTTTCTTCTATAATAAAACAATAAATATTGTATAAACTATATTTTTGTTGTTATTAAGATTATGTCACAACTATATCCAACCTTTTATCCATCATATGATAAAAAAAATCACTATGTGGGTATGAGTATTGCTTACCATCTCCATATTGTAGTATAATTTGTTTCCACACTAATTTACATGGATTCGTATTATGATGTAAATAATGAACCTATATGAAAATTATGACATTATATTGATTCTATAAAAATTAATATACAATTCAATTACTTACCATTTAACCATTAATGGAATGATACAATAGCTCGTGTGTAGGTACTATCTACCGCCTCCATGATGTGATGCAATTTATTTTCCATCTTCATTATAAATAACTATTATAAAAATGTATATAATGAATAATAATGATATCTAGGACCTTAATTTAATTATTTATATGATGAAAATATATCCATTTCACAATAATCGAGACCTACATGACAAAACATGCATCGAAAAATGAAACAATTAACACTAGAAATATGGGTATTAAAGAAATGGTATTGTAAAACATATAGTAAGGAGATTTATGTGGATCATATGTTTTATAATAAATATTAATATGATTATATTATGAATTAATAACATCTTTTAAGCCATTATACACTGGGTGAAAACATGTTCAACCAAATTAATCTGCCTGTTAAGGATTTTTCATCTCACTTTTATTTTTGTAGGATGTATCATTTATTCACAAATTTTTTGTTTTGTGGTATATATATATTGACCATTCTAAATTTTATATCATTGATATATGTATTCTCATTATATTTAATGTTTTGTAAAATTTTATTCTTTTATGGAGTATATTATTTGACTTGTAACAAGTGGTAAATAATTTCTTAACTCAAATTATAATATATAGGTTAAACTTATACTTCATTTATTATGTCATGTAAGATTATGTGTGAAATAAATTATTAGTATCTTATTTTTAATAAAAAATTGTATTATGTAAATTTTAAGATAATACACATAATTTATTGCATGTATTATTGCCAAAATTGTCTTCCATTTTTACACATGGTGTTTACATTTAATGTTATTTTAATAACATGGGAAAAATATTATGTATGTACCTTTTACTTAATATAAACATTAAATGATAAGGAATTTTATTTGTGAATTAAATCAATTATTAAATATACGAGGAATGCATTGGAAATGAAATACATGGGTTGGGGACCAGTTAATGGAATCCCCTTAATGCATCAGTGGACTCATGAAATGAATCAGTGGGCCAAATAAGATAGGTTTTTACCCAAAGACCTTAACTATAAAGAGGTTTCATCTTGATAGTAACTATATAGAGGATATATCATGATAGTTTAGATGTCCAACATTATGAATTCCATAATTTTTATATTCTTTTTTATTATTAGATTAATCAAAATATATATGTTCAAGTTCCAAGATCATGTGATTATTTATATGGAATTATTTAATCATCTTTTATTACTCCCATATTTATCTCATGTTACTGATTAATAGCTAGTGTTTGTGGTTATTTACCTTTCCAGGTTTATTATCATTATTCATTATGATATCTTCTACTGTATAAGTCCCTAACTGGTCATTTGAGATCAACATTATTTTATTTCCATTCTCTAGGTTATAAAGAAGATATCATTGAATGAGTTTTCAAGGATGCAATACATTAGAGTTTGTTATTTAATTTGTTTTATTTTCTATTCCCAATGTAAAATGGGTTCCAAGTATGTATCTAATTTTCCAAAACTCTTAAACTTATTATTCTTTTAGGACTTTAATCTTGTATCTATGATAATATAACATTGTAAGACATAAACTATGGGCTATAGGAGTCTAAGTATTTAAATTTGGGTTCAGAGAATATTTATTAGAATCCATGGGATAATTTTTTTGGAAACCCTAACTTAGGTATCATTATCCAATGACTAACATTGATGATAATCCTAAATTATAGTGTATAATCTTATTGATTTATTAATGATAATGGGTAAAGTTGGATAAACATAAGTATTTATATAATGTGATTGATTTATGATTTTTAAATCATATAAATTATTCTTCATCATTATGTGATTTATGACTATGATTGATGTTTCTCCCACTGTGAATTTGATTTTAGTCAATGGTGAGAACAATATTGTTCTGAATAAATATTTAATATGTTAGATAATGTTTTTTAGATCTAAAATGGAAATATGTCTAGAGTAATGAATATTGTGATAATTAATAATAAGTTATCATGATATATGATTAACAATATACACTTTACCAACTACTCAAATAAAAAAATAAGATAAGGATAGAGTTTGATGGAAGATTAGATGTTAAGGACCCCAGATGAAGGAATATCCAATTTTATATATATCAATAATATCAGATGAAACACCAATGTTAATGTCATGTAGATATGGGAATATGTTTTGGGTGAAAAAATATTGATATAAAGAAAATAATTTCCAAGGAAAAAATGAATCTTTTGGAATAATGGTCGCTTTTTGGTATTATTTATTGTTGCATATTTTAAATGTAGATAACATGGGAGTTATGAAAACATATATCTTAAGAAGAATTCTCATGTAGAGAATAAAAATGTTTATATTTGTAATAGTTATATTGTATAAGATGAAGAGACTACAAATTACAAATTAAAGGAAGGAGATATCAATGAATAAGATTATAAAGCATAGTTAATGGTTTAAGAATGAAGTTTCATGACTAATGTTCATTGGATTTTGGGATTGAAAAATTAATTTATCAATGATTCTCAAGTTATAAGAATCCTGATATATAGAATGATTTTCTGTAAAACATTTTAATAATTTGGAATAATGTGAGTAATAATACATGTAACCAAGAGAATTGATTTTGTTGTAATTTTATCTTTTGGACAACACTTGATTTGGGGTTGATAGTACTAATTTGTTATTAATGATGAGATAATAATGGTAATGGGATGTTTATGTGATAATATTAGTGACCATGAAATTTTTTAGTGATTTGATGGTTATGTAATCATTGCATGGTTTACTATAGGTTCGGATTTAAGAAATATATTCGACAACTTGTGATTTTATTTTTGAGAGAAATTATCAATTCATTATAATTTTAAGGTGATAATGGTTTTCATGTATTTGTTATGTGACATTAAGAGTAATTTTTTATTGGGAATCTAATGTAAAATTGATTTTTTATATTTAGTGTACTTTATTCAAAATTTTGTACACTGGATATGGATATAATTTTTTTGGATGAGTCTTAACGTTAACTACTTATGGAATAGATTAAGTATATTATTGTTTGAGGTTGATGTCTTATTTATCATATTGGATGACCTATGATAACCATTCTGGTTTTGATAAATATTTAATGATCAAAAGAATCACTTATGGTTCTTATGATTCATATGAAGTGAATTAGGTATAAAATTCATCTTGAATTTCTACATCTCAGTGTAATAAATGAAGTAGATATAGATCCAAGAACAATCAAATGATGAGAATATGCCTATCGAATGGAATGAAATAATGTAAGTTTATTTTATTGTGCTCTGTATATAAATTGTAAATCAATTAATTACCTTTCAAAAAATAATATTGAAACCAAAATGTTACCTTATTTCCTATATATCTAATAAATCAGATGGTCTTCTAAATCATCACATATTTATATCTTTGAGGCCCATGACATCCATTGATAATTTAAATTCATATTGTAAATGACCTCTATCATTCAATATAATTATTTTTCATCATTTTAAATTTCCACAAAATTTATCCAATTTAAAACCCTCATTTTTTGGTGACCATTATATTTCACATTCCCTATTATTAAGAGGACGTTCTGCTAAGCCTATTTATGACGTGGGTTCTCCACAAAATAACATTTCAAATATCAACCATTGATTTTTGAATTGAAATATAAAATTGATATGATGAAATTTATTGATGGAGGGAGAATGTAACGCCCCATATTTTAATGTCAGTCTATTTTTAAATTTAATCTCTTAAATCGATTACGTTGCACACAACTCCCATCTTAAACAAACAATGAAATATTATTATAACATAGATATTAAATTGATTAGAATGTATAATATTAACCATTTAATTAAATTTATCTATAATATTCTAAAAAAAATTAAATTCATCCAATATATTTTTTAGGCATAAGATAAGATCAAATCTAATTTGAGGAATAAAAAACTGTATTTTTCTAAAGGCAGTATTGTCACCTTTTAATACCACACATATTTTTTAATCTATGTTTTGATAATTTTTTAAATTTTATTTTAAAAAATAAATTTATATTTTAATAAATAAATTTTAATTTTAAAATTGTATTTTTAAAATTACAAGATTGTTAATATTTTTTATTTTTCTAAAAGGATTGACTTTATGATAAATAGTAAAAATAACATTATTTGTAAAACTGTAAATTTCATTATATTAAATTTTATTTTTGATTTTAATATGATATAAATGAAACATAATAAATATTTTGTTTTAAATAATCTAATACATTTAATTTTAATCATAATTACAACTTATTTTTTAAGATATTCATTTTTGTGCTTAAGAATACATTTTAAATAAAAAGGATATTTCATTTTAATTGGTGGAAATAATTTTAATTTAATTTTATAAAATAATGTATTTTGAAATTTGAAAAAATTATAAAATATTTTATTCACGTGTTTCAAATTATGTAAATAGTTCTGTTTTAATTTTTGTCCAATTTGAATAGTAACTGTGTTAATTTTGTTTCCACGGTTACAAATAAATTTGGTAATTAAGAGGGAAAATAATTATGATATTGATTAAAAAATCACCCTAAAACATATTATAATATTATTGAATTTGTATTTCTAGAAAATCACCATTTGGAGAAATATATTATCTATTAGAGGCATGAGTATGACTTTAATACTCGTATTGTATTCTTTAATCAGAAAATACATAATTGTCACACTAATGTTGTTAATATGTATAAAATTTTTAATATATGAGAACACAAATGTTATGTTAGAAAATTAATAGTAAATTAAAAGATAAAATGTTTATCTTAGTAGTGGAAATAATTTTTTTATTTTTTCTGAATGAAATAATTACCTTTTATTTTTTCAAAACAATGAAGTAGTAAGTATTCAATTAATGGAAGTATCAAATAAATGATATTAAAACTATTAAAATAAATATTATTTGAGATAATTAATGTTATACAATAATTTTAGAGATGAAATTTAAATATTTTAGATTTATTAAAAGTGTTCTTTCTAATGCACCTTTTTTATAAATATTTTCAGAAAGTAAAGTAATGAATAGTGAAAAATATACATTAATGGTATTTTAAAATAATTAATTTTTTATTAAATGATATAAAATTAATAAAAATATTACATTGCGAAACACTATTTCGATAAGGGTATAATTTTAATGATTGAATCTTTTATGATTCTGTTTTCAGTTTATAGTAACAATATTAACCCTTAAATGTAAAAATCCATGTTTTCACTATAAGAGTTAATTGGGTTAAACAAGGGTTAAAACAAAACGATATGGGTATAACCATGACCTAATCATGTTAAAAAATCATTAGATAAATAATATTATACCATTATCACCTAAATATCACATCTGAGTTGTTTAATGGACTATTTTTTATGAAAAAAACATATATACAATTTAAATCAAAAATAATACCAAACATCACTCTCTTTGAATTAATTATATTTTATGTGTCCAAAAAAAAGAAAATTTCAATATATTAATAACCCTAAATGTATATTTTTATCATAATTAAATTAACTTATTAAAAGAAATTTATTTTCATTTTTTAGAAATTAAATAATTACCTGAAATTCGGGAAAATTACTAATTTAGTATTTATTTCATTAATAATAAAATAAAATATATGATTTCAAAAAAATTAATTTTGAAATTATATGAATGTTTAAATATTTAAAATGAATTTTATAGATATATATATAACATATTATAAAGGTTTTAAATCATCAAATTTTAATTCCAACATTAACATGATGTATTTGAAATAAAATAAAATGAATAGTATCAAATTTTACAATAATGATATTTTATTGAATTATTTAAAAATAATAAAAAAAATTAATATAAACAAATTTGATAATATGTGGCCAAATTGTTTTTGACCCTATAAATTAATAGGACACTTTGATGTATTTTTTACTATAATATATTTATTATATTTTAATATTTTGTTGAATTCATAAAGTTGTCTTCAACTACATTTTAAAAAGACACCCCCTCCCAAACTTATTCACAACACATTAAGACACCTTTCATGTCCAATCCCTACCCATCTATAATGTAAAAATATTTATCCGTGTTTTTTAGGTCCTTATCATTCAAAAATATCAACCCAAACTCCCTTGGGAAGAGATTTGAGGGAATTCCTTCAAAAATGAGGTAATTGCCCTTACCAAATCTTTCACATTTATTTTTTCATCTACATCCACTTCGTGTGTTGTTTCCATTATTAAATAATTAATATAGTATCATATAAAATCTATAAGGTTACTATAATTATGGGAAAACAATATTCTAACTTTTATCCATCTTATGATGGTTCAAAACCTTGTTTAATTTAACTAACCTATTCCACCGCTCACACTACGGGTTATGCATGTTTTTATATCTAGATTTTAATTAATATATTAATTCTAGTGACTAAAATAGAAAAATGTAGACGTTGGGTCTTGAACCAGCGACCTTCCAAACAAAATACATGCACTAAACCAACTAAGCTGCATCGACTATGGAAATTTATATGTGCATTTATAATAATATATTAATCCTTGACTCTGTATTAAAAATAAAATCCAGCTGGATTTGAACCCGCGTTAAACTCGGTGAACAACAAGGGCTTAACTGACTAAGCTGCATCGCCTACTTATGTATATATCTAAATTTATAATAATATATTAATATTTGTCGGTATTAAAAAAAATAAGCCGTCAATATTCGATACCTGGGCAGCTGAGTATAATATGCAGCGCCTCACCAACGAAGCTATAGAATATATGTGATTATAAATTTATATCATCATAAATATATAAATTCAAACCGTGGGTATAAGATCGAAAATCGTGGGTATAGGTTTTCCCGCCAAATTGTTTTTATTTCCCGCGCATTTTTTGGCCATGGGAAAGCTATCCCCATGGTTTTAAAATGGTGGGTATAAGCCTTCGAAAACAAATATTTATCCCCATGGTTTTTCCAAAACCGTGGGGATATGCCTTCAAATAAACACCAATACCCACGGTTTTACAAAACTGTGGGTATAGGCTTCCAAAAAACACTCTATCCCCACGGTTTTGAAGAAACTGTGGGGATAAGACTTTAATTAAACTCATATACCCACTGTTTTTGAAAACCGTGGGTATAGGTTCACACACTCTAGATATACCCACGGTTTTCCTAAATCGTGGGTATAGGGCACTTCTATACCCACAGTTTTTCCCAAAACCATGGATATAGGTCAGTTTTCCAGAAGTGATAAATAAAAGTACCACATGTGCGAACATATGGGTTATAATATCCACATTTTGTTGTGAGTTTTTAACCACTTTACATAGATGGGTGTAATGATGAAAATAATGGATATATATGATAAATATTAAATGATATTAAGTTCTGTAAAATTAATATACTCTCCACTTCATTACAATATCCCTATTAAGGGAATGATATCATCTCTCATTCGTACATATTGCATGCCCTATCCATGACGCCTTGCAATACATTTTCTATGTTCACCACTATTGAATAATAATAAAAATGTATGCAATGAATAAATATGATATTGATGAACTTAATATCATTCATTAGACGATGTAACTATATCATATTCCTAGTAACCATGACTTAACTGAAAAAAATACATATTAAAATGGAGCAATTAACATCCAAAACAAGGGTAATAACAAAATATTATTAACTAATTGTTGATAAAATGTTATAAGTGGATCATAGATGATATTATAAAAATTAATATTATTATATTAGAAATTATTAACATGATTTACACCATTATACAAGTGTTTAAATCAAGTTTAACTAAAGGAAAGAGTGATTTATGGGTTTTTCGTCTCACTTTTATTTTTATAGGACATGTGCTTTATTCCCCACTTATTTCTTTTGTATCGTGTATATACATAAAAAATGAAATATGAGATCAGGAAATTAGTTATTCTAATGATATATAATGTTTTTTAAATGATATTATTTTATTTAAAATATAATTTTTCTTATTATAAGATTTAAAGAATTTCTTACATGAATTCACAATCATTGGGTTAAACATCCAATTCATTGATTATGTCATGTTATGATTTTGTGAGAAATATTTTTTATTATCTTATATTTTGTTTAGAATTGTTTAATATTGATTAGAAGTGGTTGAAAATAATTTAATTTTTTTCATTATTGGCTAAAATATTTACCATGTTTATATGTAGTGATTGTATAGAATGTAATTTGAATTACTAGAGAAATGATATTAAATACATATCATTTACTCAATATTGATATTTGATGATATTTAAATTTTTTTAGTTAAATAGATGTTTAAATAAATGATTAATTATTTTTTCAAGAAATACAGGGCTTGTGGACCATTTAATTCAATTCCCTTGATGCACTAGTAGTCGCATGAAACGAATCTATTGGACAAATCAGACAGGATTCTACCGACATATTAAACATTCCGGAGGATTGATCATAAATGTAACTATATAAAAGATATATGTTTATAAATTATATTTCATATATTATTCATTACATTATTATTTTTATTCATGGTGATTAATAAATTATTTATAACATCCATGGTTATGTTCAAAGATCATGTGATTATTTTGGTGACATTATTGGATCATATTTTATTGCTTCCATGTTATAATCATGTTATTGATTAATTAAATGTATGCTTAGTTATATACATTCCAATGTTGATAATTCTTATTTATTCATGACAATTCTTATATTTCATTACCCTTACTAATAAATTGATCATACACTTTTTTTCCTTTCCCTAGTATAGGACGAATAGATCTTTTAATGAGTTTTCTTGTATGTGGATTGTTAGTATTTATTATGTAATACGTTTTATATTATTTTTTAGAAGAAAAATGGTTTTCTAGTATGTATATATTTTTAAAATACTGGTAAACTATTTTGATCTTTGGGATTTGAATCCTATATAAATACTAATGTACTGATGTAAGGCACTAGGTTCAGGCTACTAGAGTCTGGTTGTTTACATTGGAGTCATGGTGTATTGGATAAAACATACCTCATAAATAATCTTGATACATGAGCTATTCTATGTGTCAAAGTTCCACTATTACCATCATCATGATTCCCATGACATTGATTAAGATGTGGTCAAAGATAAATATGATTCAAACTTTGAGTATAGGCATGTATAGACCAAGATCCTCCAAGAGAAGTTGTTGTATAAGAATTTAATTCCTTTAATTCAATCCTTATGGTATCAAGGTGGCGTATAGGAGAGCACCTTGGAACATAATTCAAATATTCACACTTATAAATCAATGAAGTTTGTTGTTTATATGCTCATTTTTAGATTTTTCTCATTTTTTTGGATTATGGGCGTTTCATTTTATGAGATGTTTTGTCATCTTGATGTTTGTTGTAGCATTACTATCATTTTATCGACATCTACATTAACAAATTTTAAGAGTTTTTTGATAATATTGATATTTTTTTCACTTTGTTACTCAAGGTGTAGTTGTTGAACGTTTGTAATTGTGAGATTCTTGAGTTGTATCTTAGGGGGGGAGGTTGTTCAAATAACCATTTCCTTTATTTTCCCTTTAGGATTGGTATTAAATTACTATAGATAAGAATTTTTTGAGTGGCATATCTTATAAAGGAATGGATCCTAGTGTCCCTTCCAATTGTGTTTATGAGGTGTTGGGGTTCTAAGATGATGATAGAGGAGAATGTGGGAATCTATATCGGATTCTGTTTTATGGATCCTTAAGCTATGTTGAAATCATGGTTTTAATGGCATTGTGTAACTGGTTGCGATGTAGTGTCCTGAGAATGGGAAATTGAAAGACACTACCATTTTTGTAATGGTTGTGATGTGTTGGTAGGATTTGGTATATTCCTTCATTGCTGGTCAAATGAATACTGTCTGGAGTATTCAACTATGGTGTATAGTCCTTGGGGTAGAATTTGTTCAATTATAAATAATTTTTCACCCTTATAATGTGCATTTTAGGTAAATGGTGTATTCTAATCTCGGTTGTTAAGTATTTTAGTTGTCTTGTTTTGGATACATCATCACCCCTCACTGAGTATATAGGATTTACACCATGTCAGGTATCATGTTCCTCAAAAATAACATTGACAAGGATGGTTGTAGTGTTATCCTCCATGTTGCATTGTAGTATCTCCCATGTCATCCCATCTTGTGTTGTTGTTTAGGGGGTTCTGAGATGGTGTGGGTGTATATATGGTTTCTAAAAATAAATGAACTCTTATTCAAACAAACTTTTCTCCAATGTTTCTATATTTATCCCTAGGAAACAAAGTTATTTATTGAATAATTTGATGCCCCTTTGATAGGGATTAATCCCCAAATTCCCATCATTGAACCATCAGGATTTGTTGTGATTTATATTTTTTTTCATCTAGTTTCATCTCTATTTATTCCAGTTTTCATACCATTCATTCTTTCCATGTTATAGATGATGATCTCTATCATTATAATAAAGTTTCTATTATTTATTTTGGATTGTTTGTGACACTTCATCCTTGGGATATCATTGTTTCCAGTCATGGGAGGTAATTTGAGATCCACATCATCCCATGATCAATAAATAACATTGATGCATTGAGGTCGGGTATTTTTTTCTTCTCCATTTTTACATGTAATCTTAAATTTATCATTATCTATAATTTTGGGTTGATGTAATATTGGAAAACCCAAATAATGAATAAAATTGTTTTTTAGTTATAATGATCGCATGTAATTGTTTTCTACTCTGATAAAAGTGTCCCTTTTGATTTTGAAGATAGTGTGCTATCTATTACTATGATTTTTTTACCTTGGTGGTTATCGTTGGTTTACCATGTTATAATATAATTGGATTTTTTTTATGTGTGTAATGAAAATAATTATTTTTCAGTTGGATATAAAACTAAAGAAGTGTCATGTTTAATGAATCCATAGATTCTTATAATTTTATGGAAATAAAATTAAATCCAAATGTATGTTTAATTGTAATTATTTTTAAATATGTTAATGAAGATGGGTAAGTATCATTAACCTTTAATACATGTTAATATTGATGAAATATGTCTTGTTAAATGTGAATTTCTATTATTTAAATCTTGTTAAAAATGAAAGTTATACTTGAAATCATTGTTCAATGAACATAATATATTTTTATAGTTGGTGAATTAGGTTTCCCATATTTTAGATCTATAATAATTTTATTAGATAATTATATATTGAACTAAAACATATTATTTAATAAATATATAAATTTTAGTGTAAGTTAGCCTATATTCTTATTAAGGGTCAATACCTTCTCTTTGGTGCTATGTACATCCATATACATATAAAGGGTAAATACCTTGTTTTTGGGTGTGATAGAGACCGTTTGTATATAACGAAAAAAATCCTTATTTTAGGGACTAGTTTCCTTATTGACCATGTTGATTGTTTTATAATTTTATGATGATTTAAAATTGCGCCTTACCCTGTGCAGTGGTGTGAGCCTCAGATGGATGATGATATATATGTAGGGAGGCTCATAGTTGTGGAAACTGTTGATGCTAGTGGCGATGAGATGCATGATGATATACATGAGACTTTCTTGTATGGAACCAGAGTTGATGGAAATAGTTGGAGATAAGATTACCAAATATAATACTTAATTATGAGATTCTTACTTCGTAATAAATATTCTTAAATGATGAATGATCAGGTTCATTGTTTGTCTTCATTCTTTTCCCACTACTCGAGAAAGTTGTAAGCTATTGGTTATTCATCTTTTCGGTAGTTTATTATGTTGTTAAAGTAAAAAAGAAGTATGAATGGTAAAATAATATTTAATTTTATAACCCATGGGGTGGGTTCTTGATAGATTACAATGTTGATAATCTTTAGAAATAATATACTCAGTTTGGATTTTTTTGAGAGAATGAAATTCACTATTACGGTTAATGAAATGATATTATAAACAAAATTTTTAATTCATAATGATTTAATAAATATAAAGTAAAATGTGAAAAATGAAAGATTTAATTTAATGAATGTCCTCTAAAAATTCATGTGTGCATAAAGGATATCTAGTTCTTAATGATAACAACCATATGTCTATGAGACAATACCTATGGCTGTTCATATGACTATGATATTTACCATAGTGTTTTTGTGAGATATATTATTTTTTTTATGGTTTTTAATTTCATATGCTATTTTACATAGGTGGATTAACATCCATGGGAATCTAAGGGGTGCTTTTGTGAACATCTTGTTTGTCATGGGAAGGATTGTTAAATACCCCCTCTAGCTCTACACTCTTCAATTTATAGTACTATGTGCTAGTATTCATGGTTGTTATTTTCCCTTATATGTGTTTATAGATGGTTATAATGGATTTCAGGATTTTCAAATGCATGTATTTATATATATACTATCCTATGGATTATTAGAGTTATGGAATTCTTAGGATTCGATAGTTCAGGGTACATACTTGGTGTATGTGCAATAATGACTTGAGGTATAATAATTGATTTATGATACCTTACATAGGGTTGTGTTTGATATAATAAACAACTTGGTTTCTGTACAGATATGTGGTTGGAATGAGGAGACAATGTGATGTACTAGATGCATGTTGTAATCCATTTCCTAGGTATCCATGGGATGGATTCAATTATAAAGAGATGGATTAGGACGTATGACATTGGGGAAGATCAGAAAACTAGTGGGGAAGTGGTATAAGGGTACACTTTTTGTATTAATTTAATATATGATCCATTTTTTATAATATTTTGTGAAATATATTCATTGAGAGGCTCAGAACTAAATATACCTATTTACTTGATGACTATGTTTAATTTTTTGTTAACTAGAATTTAGTATATATTTTTTGACTTTTACATAAGAGGCTCGTGGAAGTATCCTACTGAGTTTAAATATAATTCTCACAATTGGTGTATATAATTGTTTTTCAATTCAGTGAGAGCTAGTTGGAGATTGAGCTAGATTTTAATAGATTTTGGTTTTATAGGATTTGATTTGGGTTTTTGGTCACTTCCAAGTAATCTATTTTGGTACATATCATTTTACATTCCAATATTTTTAGTTTTTTATACAATTACATGTATGCAATAGGATATCTTTTAAATTAATGTCAATGAATATGTTGGTGAATTATTTTATCTCTTTCTTCTATATTTTTAACGTAGAGGGAAATTCCACCCATTTTAGTGTATGATATACCATTGTTACTTTTTTCAACCTATGTCTAATTGGTGGTAAGATTTGAGTGTTCACAATCTCCCTTCTCTCATTTCAATCCTAAGATGGTGTATTTGGAGGGAGGTCCTGAAAAAATGATAAAAAATATTATATAAATATTTATTCTAACGATAATTGTTTAACTGTGTATATATATTACTTTTATTGACCTATTATTTTTCATAGTTTAATGAATAATTATTTACATAGTAAATAAATCATTTATTTAGTTTTATCAATTTTAAATAATTTTTTTTTCATCAATTTATGAGCATAATATTTATTTATTTTTTAATGCCAATGAGCATGTACCCTAGTGGTTCAGGCTCCTACATGGCATCCAAAAGACCCAGGATCAAATCCGGGTAGGGGAGAATTCCCAAGTACTGTAGCAAGGACTGTAGTAGGGAAATGGAGCAGGGAATTGTTTCAGTACTATTGCAGTGGCAACACTGTAGTGGTGGAGGGACTGGGGCAGGGCACTGTAGCGGCGATACTGTAGTACGTACTGTAGCTGTGCGGGTACTGTAGCAGTACTTTTCATCGAGGGGTCCTTTGGGAAAAAAATGGGCTTTCTAGCCCTGTATGCAGGCCACGTGTCCTTGGGCCTTGGGGCTATGTAATGGGTCACCCTCTACCCAGTCTGACGAGGACTTTGCTTTAATAATAAATTGAGGCTTTGGCCCCAATATTTTAAAAAAAATATTTATTTTTTAATGAGTAAATATCCAAATAAATATTTATTTGTGTATTTTATAAATTCCATGGTGGAGATACATATAAGGATGTGGTGTGGTGATAAATATAAATTTTCAATTTGGTAAAATAATATTAATTATTATTTCAATTAGCACATTCCCTGATTAATTTTTTAATTTTTTCATTGAATATCATCATTTAAGGTTTTAATAAACCAGTAGGGGAATTTTTTCAAAATAAAATATACAAAACCCTAACCGATAACACTATATATAGTCTATTATGTATATTATAAAAGGATGAATTGAATTTGGAGAATTTTTGTGTGCAACAAAATATTGATCTCAATCTTCCTTGAATGAGAGTGATCTAGTGTTTCTTCTCTCAAGATCTCGAGATTCTACACCATGCTAAATCTTCTCAAGAATGAGAGTGAATGGATAAATCCCCCATACTAATAGATTTATCATAGGAATCAAGGCGAACAACACAAGATGATCAATCTACAATGAAAGTTCCCAAAAATTGATCTGTATTTTAATGATATTGACGATTGTTGTGTGGATCACTATTAGAGAGGATTTTCTCTATTCATATATAATTTAATGATGATACATTAATTTATTTGGATCAATAAATATTTTCATTACATCAAGATCTCCAAATTGAGGTATCCATTCCTCCTGTGCTAAATTAATTTTATAAATGGCCTAAAAATTCCTTATAATGGTTTATGTGTTTTATTGGTCAATATTATTCAATAATTTTTGTGTTCATCATGATATTTACATCATTTACATTATGTATGATCCATCAAATCCAACAATTGTTGTGTTTTAAAATAGCCCAACATACTCTTCTACTAAACTAGGAGACAATATCTATTGTACTAAGATAACTTAAACCATAGTAAAGACTACATGATGTGATGTAAAATCCACTAATAACCTAAACTGACGTAATAAGGAATCTAAATTTCCCTAGTTAGACTGATCTACACTATACTTATCTGTGCAGTGTATTTTGTTCCCTATGAGAGGTTCTTGTCACCTACCACGATGGGTAGTGGACCATGTGGGCCATAGTAGTATCATTGCAGGGAACCACAAATGAATTAGCCCTCAAAGGGGTTGTGAATATGAAACCTCAACCAAAACTAGGTAGATCACCCCTGATTTACACCCCTTCAAGGGCTTAATCAAACACCAGCAACCTCTTGGCAATTTGCAAGGTGACTTACCAACCCCAAAAGTGTGGAACACCTATAGTATCCCAAAGCCCACATTTATGTACTCAATTTCATTTTTTATAATATTTTATTGATCTCTTCCAATCCTGTGAACGTTTAGAAAATGGTAAGATAAAACTATGTGGATCATCCATGGAAAATATCCCCTATATGTTGGAGTTATAGAGTAGAGTGAATAGTTAGGGGAATAGTTAGTGGAAACCATGAGACATACCCATCAAACCATGTTGGAAGAGACATTGGGTCTATGAATGGTTGGTGTAGGATTTTTCAAACTATGTCACCAAACATTTTAGCTATTCAAGTAATATAGAAGGGGATGAACTATTGGAACATTGTTTTTCACACTCTTCATCGAAACCATGAAATAATAATTAATATTTCAAAATTCTGATTTTAAGTCCCAAAACAGAACTAATGTATCCCATTTTTATTCTTCTAGATTAATCTCTCAACCAAAAGGACACCTCTTAGAGGTTTTTGGGAACCCAATCCTTTCTATGTTGGATTTAGATGGATCATAAGGTATTATACCTTGATTCTCAATGTTATATTATCATTTACTATCATTATTCATTGATCTAATACATAATCCATTATTTTATAGAATAGAACAATAAATTGGGGTTGTTAAAACAAGATATATGTTTTGTGAATTGATCTAATTGAATTTACTATAGATTTATCAAATAATTGGGATCTTTACCCATATATTCATTGGTTTTTATGATATTTTATGGAATCATGAGTTATGTGTTTTCTCCATGTCCAATTATTCTATAGGTGAGGAATTTTTTATTATTAATCATGAATTTTTGTTCTTGGATCATCTTTTGATTATTATTACATATCATCCAATTATGAATATTTTGTTCAGTGTTGAAATTATTGTGAAGTGTGGTTGTTGGATTCATAAAAAATCCCTATAAATTTAAACCTTTGATGTCTTTTAAATTGAATTTTAAAATGATTTAAAAATATTTTTTGGGTTGGATCATTTTTATTTTCTATCTGTAATGGTGTGTGTCTGTTAAAATTACATTATTATGGAATTTTAAATATTGGTTTTATTTCTAGAAGTTGAATTAAAAGTAAAGAGTTATATTGTGAAATAATTTAGTAAAGATTCTTTAAAATTGATGTTATTAAGTTCATCATGACTTTGAAAATAACGAATTGATTTTGAAAAAATGAGTTTTAATGAAAATCAATATTGTTGGTTTTTGGAAAAAATTACATTTTTCAAAATATGAATATTAATCTGATTGAATTTTTTTGAGATTTATTTAAATGATTAATATCCCATCATATTATTGATTTAATTGAAGCTCATGGAAGACTAGGTAGTTATGTGTGTAATCCATGGATAGAATGCAAGGCATCTGTTAGCACTACGCAGCGTTGAATTGGTGATGTAATATATACCAACATGATGAAGGTAGGGAGTTAATTCATTTCGGTATTAACAAATTCCCCCAAATTCATAGACCAGGGGTCCTATAAACACTTTGAGTCGTAATTTACTAAGATGTATGAGGATCTTTTTTCATTGATCTATCTAATCATTGGAATTGTAACCATGGTTCAGTGATTAAATTTATGTGTATATTCTAATGTTGATGAAATGATTTATTCATACCAATTAGATATAAAACCTTATACATGATCATTTAATATTTCCCATTTATATCATTTGGAAATCATGTTTTTTAATGAATCTTGATATTGTTTCCACTCCCCATTATATCAAAATAATTTATTTATTGTCTATTTGATATGGAAATGTTTTTTGAATAATTAGTCAAATCCTAAATGTTTGGTGTTTCCCACACCCTACTTTTTCATTTGGTAATTTTTATAATTTATTATGCTTGGTCCAGGGAAAGGAAAACAACAACATAGATATAGTGGATGTTCTTGATTAGTATGACCATGGGAGTTTATGGTGACTGATGGTGTTAGTGAATCATTTCCTTCATCGATATCACAAGATAATGTCTTTTCTAGTTATTTAATTACTTGTATTGATATTATCATTGGGAAATATACAACTTTTTTTTGGTACCTTTCACTTCATTACTATATTAGAAAAATGACTATAATGGTTCAGTTTACAATATTTTACTTTCATGGTAATTCTTGTGGTTAAATCATTCCCTTAGGATTTAATTTAATACCCATTAGCTATTCGATAGCCTCTAGAGATTGTGAATTACCATCATTCTAGTTTAAGACCAATTTGGGTACCTTTTTGATAGGTTAACTAGTTTGTTTTGTGAAAAAATTGTATCAAAGGGAGGGTGTGTCTCTTCTTTGATGTGAGTATCCAATTGTGGATGTTTTTGTAGACACGAGATAACATTTTTATGACTAATGGATTAGGTCATGAGTGAGTTCCTCACCATATATCATCATTAAGATCATTATGTTATCAAGGGCTATTGGGAAATTGATTATCTAAGGAGTGTATTGGACTAATTAATTTCTTTTACTAATATTTGACCAGATATTTGTGATCCCAAGCTGTATTCAGATTGATATAGATGATGTTCATGTGTCTCAATATTTGAGATATCTTGTTTTTTATTGATGTTTTATATTATAATTTCACTAAAAAGATGTGAAATCAGGAATAATGAAGGATCTATTGATGAACCACATCAATAAAACTCCCAACATTATATGATCCTTGTATAATTTGTAGTGTTTGTGGCCCATTATCTGGGCTACAGAGGAACATATTTTATTTTTTAGGCACAAGAGGTGGTACCATGATAGGATGATATTAAATATCATTCTTCGGAGTCTCTTTATTAGGTGGAACCTTATTTCCGATGAATGAATGATCACAAGAAGGATAATGATTCAATAGGAAATATTAAACAACTATTTGATATTTCAAATACAGCAGATTCAATTAAGGTAAAAATGATCTTCCATCAGACATGAAGAGACTTTAAAAGGGTCTGGATTATTTTATTCTATAAAATAATATTTTAGGGTTGGATTAGAAATAATTAACGGCCCACTTCACGTATAAATTCTATACATATTCGATGGTGGTGAACAATTCCATGATGTTTATCAATATTCACTAGGGTGATATTCCAGTGAATCAATACGAAAATAATTTCTCTAAATATTCTCAATTCTCAGCTGAGGTAGTGTAAAATGAGAAGATAAATTCTCAATGTTTTAATATGAGTATTGTATATAATATTTGATATCAATTTTATATGATGAATCTCATATATTATTTTAATTTTTAGATATAGCACTGATATCTGTGATTACCATGTATAGTATGTTTGGGTTGGCATTTGTTCCCCCAGCACCTAGTTGTAGTTTCAGTAGTTCCTTCAATGGAAAAATGAAGATGAATGACACTCGTGTCTGAAAAAATAGTGGTGTTAATCAATACGATACTTTCTATAAATCATTATTTGAAACACATGTTATACCAATGAATTGTTTCAAATGTGGATGTTTTAAGAACTTAATGAATTGATGGATAGAGGCAATGAAGAATTGTAGATCTTGTGGATAATTATTTATCTAGTGGAGGTATTTTCATATTTTTACTTCTCTGAAAAGTGCTACAGGATATTTAGTACCAAAATTCTCTACAACTCATTCAAAATCATTAATAATAATGGGGGTCTAGCCCTATAAATCATGAATGAATCTTTTTCATGTAGTAGATTGTTCTCTAATGGGAATTGTTGTGGGTCTTGCGATTGTGAGATGTACCATTACTATTATTTAATATTAATTAAATAGATTAACAAAAATCAGTTCCTCTAATTATTTTATATCAACCCACATTTTGGAGGTCTGAGATATTCATATGGATCTCAATCCTTATTGATTGAATTTTCTAAACCTCTTATGATGAAGAGAGAGTTGGGTTTTTGATTCCTTTGTTGTGACTTTTCTTTATCATAGATTGAGTTGATCTAGGAATGTTTTTTCTAAATATATGACCTATGGATATTATTCTTGGTATGGATTGGTTTGTTTCTTATAAAAATTGTATCAATAGTTATATTCATGGGGTATTTTTTACTACCCATAATGGTAAGTGTCGTGTTTTTTGAGGAATGAGACCTGACATAGTGTCAAGTTAGACATCCTAATATAGAGTTTGGTATAATGATATACATGTTTCCTTTTGAAGTAGGATATGCATATTTATTTGATTATCCTAAGTATTTGTAAAGTATCTCAATATTTTTATACAATAATTTTATACTTTTCCACTAGTGGTGGTGTTATAGTTCTTTATTGATTTGTTATTAGGCACCCATACAATATATATCCCCTAGTACTTAGTGGATCATGCTGATCATAATGAGTTAATGGAATATTTAGATGATTTAATGTACATAGGATTCATTCCACCCAATGTGTCACCTTAGACAGCACCATTGTTTTTTCCCATGAATATTTTTGGAACCATTATCTTTTAGGTTGATTATAGAAATCATAATCATGTTTTGATTGGGAATAATTATATTATTTCATGGATTGATTATTTTTTGGATTAGCTAAAATGGGATAAGTAGTCATATAAGATTCATCATCATTATGGTTATCATCAGTAAAACAAACATGATCTCAATCTCTTATATATGTTGAAAAATATCATATACACCACATTTATGGATTTGATACTGATAAATGTGACCCAATTTTTTCCATCCAAAACATAAAAAATACTAAGGAATTATTGGATCACTTACATACCTAAGGAAAATTAAGGATTATAGTTTTATATAATTAGTAAAAACTCTTAATAATTTGGTTTATAATCAACTATTCCAAAATATCTCTATCATCTCCCTTTATAACCATAATTTCATATTCCATGTTAGGTCTTCAATGTATTCCATAAAATTATATACATATTAACCATTTCTAAACTAAAATAATTTGGTATCTTTCTTTATAACTTTGGAAAAGGAAAATATAAGAATGGTGAGCTCAAATTCTCTGTAAGGTTAAACATAATCATTAACAATTAAATGGAATTATTTAGTGTAAGATGGTCATAAGTTTATAATGCAACAATTAATTTGTGTGATAATAACAAAAGGGAATTCATGTTAATAAATACAAAGATCATTAATCACGAAACATGGAATAATGTTATACAATAGGAAAAGAGTCATATGAATCAACAGTCATGTGAACTTTGATATCAGCATTGATCAATGGAAACATTTATAACCTATATAAAGAGTAATAAAATGTGTTTTTGACATGTTACATCATCAAAATATAACCCTTATAGAAACATTACATTTGGAATAACTATATGGTTAACTTTCAATATAACCCTCTAGAGAACAGAATCACTATCCAATGCATTGTGGTTCTGTCAGGGCGCACACATCATATAAGATATATTGGGAACACCCATGAGCTATAATGGGGCACAATACTTTGTAAAAATTTATATAAACCATATCTTAAATAAAATCATTGAACACACATTTAAATGTATATGAAAAACACATTCGGATATCAAAATTAAATTTTATTTTAAAAACCATTTACAAAATATAAATAACTCATTATAAGAGGAGTTTTTTTCATTATAGAAAATAAAAAATCTTATAACAGAATCCAAAATAAAATAAATTTTATGGAGGTAGGAAAATTAACTTTCAACATATAGGTTAAATAGATCATTCCCTTCATAACATTATTAACCATTAGAAAGGAAATGGATTCCATGAAAATATATTTTAAAAAATATTAATCCATCCAGAGAATGAATTGAGATGGTATCATTACAAAATATCCCTAGCTAAAAATAAGTTACAATGATGGTTTTTAATGTTAATGAATGAAAATATCATTAAATATAATTAAATAATTTTTGAGTAAAATATCCTTTTCATGTTGAAAAGAATATTCAAAAAATAAAATTTATTAAATATTTTTAAAAACCATTTTATTAAAAATAACCATGGAAAAATTTAAATTATTATTCAAATAAAATAATGGTCATGATCATTGGAAAATATTTTCATGTCGTAGATGTAAAAATTAAATATTTGTCTCAATCATTTTGTAAAAGTGGTCAAAAGTGACCCATTTTCCAAAAATTATGAAATTTATTAATTAATAATATATAAGTAGGCTAAATATCAAGTGAAATTTTTTTATGGAATAATTTCTGTTTATAAAAATACATTTTATAAAAAAAATTGAAAAAATGGATAAGTAAGAGAATGAGTCATAATATAAAGGAAGATACACGATCTGTATCACATAAAATGGATTTATTGAGGGTTAATTCATCAAGGGGTTAGTAAATTGAAATTAACCATGTAAACCGCATTCATAACTGAATTAGAATAAATTGAATTTTAATTAATAGAATAATATCATATTATTTTCATGTAAATTATCCTTCAACATAATCATTCTTGAAAAAAATGGATATTGTAACATAAATCCATTACCAATTTGGTAACAATTAAATCATATGCTATATAAAATAATTACATCAGAGGATACAATAAATATTATTAACATAATATGAATCATGATATATTATGCTGATGTTTTATTATTTTCACCTCATAAATGAAGGTAGGTGAAAAAATTAATATATGGAGAGATTAATCAATGAAGAGAATAACCCATACAATGATCATACAATTAAATTTAGAATTAATCAATGAATAGAATATGTGTATAAAATTTAAATCCCCACAAAATATATAAAATAAATAACAAATAATCGAGATATCAATTCAAACACTATCATTACCTAACCAAGCTAATGTAAAAGTTATATAACCCGATGAAAGTAAATTTAGTTTAGAATCCCTTTACCACATTATGGCTTTCAATATAAATCCCCTTAGATAAAATAAAACAAATTAAATGTTATGATATAGTTTATTATTATTTATTAATAATAGAGTATTTAAAGGTACAATTTTATACACCATGTAAATGAAAATAGGTGTATAACATTTAAATATAGCTCAATAAAAAGAAATTGAGACGAAATCCCTTACATTGAGACTATAGTTTCCATGTATTTACATTAACATCAATACAATAGATGAAAATAAATTATTTTATTTAGTAATAAGATTTTATTACATTAATATCTCTTCATTAAACTATTTTTTCATTTTTTATAGTGATCTATTTAATTTCTTAATTAGTTTAGTCCATATCGGGTGTTTTGAGGATGTTTTGTCCATAGTTGCAAAATGGATTTGGTATGTTGATCTTGGTCGAATGGGAAACATTTCTATAATATATAGAATAATAATGATAAAATAATTTATTATTGTTACTCTAAAACTATAATTTTAAATCCAAATATTAAATTACGTTATAAAAAATGAATTGTACTATAGTCATGGATTGGGTAGGTTGTACATACACAAGTGTAACATTTCCATTTTTCAGAGATCTTTATAGAAAGAAGGAAAGTATTTATATGTATTTACATAATGATATTAATATAATAAATATAATATTATTTATTGAAATATACTTATATATATTATAAATGTGATTTGGTGATGAAAAATAATTACATCGCTTCAGGGATATGGTGGTCCTCAAGTACACACCAATGAAATTATCCTTTCACATGTAATGGAAGGGTAATAAAATAGATTCTATATTATCATAATAAAATAAAAAATATTTCATTAATATCACATATATTAATTAAATAATGATTTACAATTATCCTTGATATGGGGTAATGGAAAATGAATTATATCACTCTGGGAGCGGGTAGTTTGTCGTACACAAAAAATGATGAATTAATTTCTTTTTTGATTGAGGATACAGATAGATATAGGTTATGAAATTAAAATAATTACTTCTAATTTTATATAAGAAAATAAATTAATTTTACATTCATGTTTGAGTAAGATTTTAAGGAGGTGTAATATGAAATATAACTGAAAGTCTTATCAATAATGATAACTATTTTGAGAGAACAAAATTTTTATGGCACCTTATGAAAACTATGGATGGTATTATTCCAATAAATAATTCTTCTATAAAGTTATTAGTGATATTAGTAAGGTATTTTGGTAGATATTCACCAATGAAATGCGTTTTGAAGTTTGAATAAATGATAATAATTTGTTCCCCTCTATAATAGATGGAAGAGGCACTCATGAAGTTTATTAAATTATTAAATTAATATAAAATAATTTTGAGGTAAAAAATGATCCAAATTTATAATAATATAAGATAATATGATAATTATTATAAATTCACTGATAAAATAATTTTTACATGTTTATCATTTAATATATTATTCATTATAAAATTTTATAAATGTTGATTTTAAAAATAATTCATTACATTAACAAAAATAAAATAATGAAAAAATTGAAAATAAACAAATTATTTTAATACATCCATAATCTATTATATCAAAATATAAAAATAAAACATCACATTAATTATTTCAAATTTTACTACATTATATATTTTTAATATTATTTATTTTATTTTTCTATTAATTGAATAATTACCGTTCCAGAATTGTGTAAGAAATAAATGTAATTATTTATTCACAAAAAAAAATTATCATATAATTATAAAGTTATACCATTTATATTTTTATTTTATTTTTATAACTGAACATATCTTCTATTAATAACCATGTAAAAAAATTTATAATTTTTAAAATAAGAGGGTGATAATTTTATATTTCAGTACATAAAATATTATAAAGGTTATAGTCACTCCAGAATAGAAAATAAGAACAGATAACTGATTCATGAATGAGTATTGATGATATGAGCTCATAAAATAAAATTCAAAAAAGTTTTAGGGTCATTTTATAATCCTTACCGTATTATTTTAAATTCATAATTACATGATTAACCCTTTACCAAGGTGACAAAAATTACTAATGTTACTTTTCTCATTGGCCAAATATGAAAGGATTCTATTTAAAAATTTTGTCCATCCTAATTCCAAATATTGAATCCATTTGTAAAAATTTAAAACATATATTTTCTATAATTTAATTTAAAATCAATCCAGAAAAAGGTGAAGAAAAATAGAATTTCCGAAAAAAATCCCTTTCAAAATATAAAATGTATTTATAATAATTTCTACTAAGAATTTATTTAAAACCCATAATATTGTTGTTTTAATAATAACAAAATAGTTGAATTTAAAAACTAATATAAAATATAGTTTTAATATTTAAATACGAGGAAAGAAAAAGAAATTTTCTATAAAAATCAGTATTTTCTATATTTATTGAAAAGTTAATATATTCATAAAATCACCAAAATTTTACCCAAAAATAATTTTAATATTTAAATTTAATATTTATTATTTATTTCAAAAACATTATAATATTTCCAAAAATTTATTATAATATATACTAATTAAAATAAAAAAACATTTTTGAAGAAATCACTTTTTGAACAATAACTACTAAAAAAGAGTCCTTTTTCATAAGAATTAATTAACAAATTTATATCTATTTTTAATGTTATATATATTTAAAAATTAGGTAATCATATTTACACCCACAAAATTAATGGATTAGTTAAAACATTTATATTTAAATAATAATATATGATGGTTTATTTAGGGTCAATGTTATGGGTCATACATGCTGTCGAAAATAGTTTTATTTTTTAAAAATCCCATGATATTACATCCCCCCCATAAATAAATTTTTTCATTGAAATGTTTACTTGGGTTCAATAATTAATGGTTTGATATTTTAAAATAACATGTTTTATATCCAAAATCATAAAAAGGATTAATAAAACATCCTCTTAAAAGAGGGAAAGGGAATTATGAAGGTCTTCTGGAATAAAACACAACTAGGTTCCAATATTGGAGAAAATTGGTGGGATGTGAGTAAATCAATATGGACTGGAAAATTGAATAAAAATTATTAATATAAAGTGATAAAAAACTTGATCAACATAAAGTTAAAAATCACAAACCCATAAATCAATGATGGGTTGAAAGGCTATTGATTTCTGGGTAAGAAAAGTAAACTTATAACATTTTAGGTTTCAAAATCATTTTCCTAGATTTGAGTAATTTCATTACCAAATAGACTCAAATCATATGGAAAATGTATTTAATTTAGATGCATTATTTCACCCATTAATAAATTTTTACTAAAACCATGTCTATTTCATCATATGATAAGCATTCAAGGTGAATTTCTCTTTATTAATATCGAAAATCAATATATTATAGATCACATAATTCCATAAAATGATAAAAATATATTCCTACTATCATTAAATATTGAACAAAAAAAATAGTTCGTATTAGTAATGATAATTAAAAAAATTAATAAAATTTTATATGAGAAAAAATACATTAATATCCAAAAATAGTAATTCCAAATATTCAAAATAAATAATTTTATAAATAATCATCCTCAAAATTATTCAAAATATTCCCTAAAAATCATGAAACCCAGAAATCATAATGATTCGATCACAAATTCTTCCAATATGAATTTATAATTTATATCCAAATAACAATAGTCACTTATAATGTCATATAACCAAAAAAATATATTCCCAAATCATAAAATCTCTACGATATGATAATCTTTTCAATTAATAATTTAAATAAATTTAAAACAAAATTAATAACATATAATCTTTAAAAATATAAAACATCCTTTATTGTCCAATTAAAATCGCATAATAATATATTTTTATTAATCATATTAGTTTACAAAAATAGTGGACTTCATCCAAAATAACATTAATCACATAATCACAGAATAACGTGTCGATATCATGCTTTTCTATATGATAAACCATATATTCCAAAAATTAACTATTTATTACTTTACAATTCATTCAAGAAAAAGAATATAGTTTAGTACTAACTTGGACTTCATATAGGCATGTGGTAGGTGTTTCACCATTATTTCCAACGATTGTGGGTTTAACACAATGACCTTTCCAGATGCAGTAGGGTTTCCACCTGACCAATGGGTCATTGATTTTCTAAAAATATATAATTATATAACATTCCCCTTTATCATAAAATTTCATATACAACCCAATCTTAAAAAAAATCAAAACTTATGTCCATAAAATGTAAATTAAATCTCCCTGAAATAATATTTCATCTTAAATCTAATAATTACATATTCGTCCACCAAATGAAACATCTCCTAAAATATTTTTTCCACCCTAAAATTCTATCCCTTAAATCCTCAAAAGGGGAGTTCAAGAATATGAATTTATGATCAACCTAAAAAATATAAACCCATAATGATTTAGATAACTCTTAAGATAACCTCTCATGAAAAAATCCTAATCTCTATAGTTATATAAACTCTTATTTGATACAATAAATAATACTCATGAACCCACACTCCCGATTATAGTCATAAAAACAGAAACGTCGAATTTCTTGTTTTTATACTAAAAAATGTGACCCAATTGTTTCATCAAAAATCAAAATTAAATATTTGATCACTTTCAAATTGAAGATCCATTTGGCTTTACAGTTCTATAGAAATGGGAAAAACACTTACCAATATGGATTTATAAACAAATAGTTCATAAATATCAACACCATCTCCCATTATACCCATTTTTTCATATTCTATGTTAAGTCTTTAACTTATCTAATAAAATTTATCAAATGTGAAACCTTTCTAATAAAAAATAATTGATAATCATAATTCATTAAATATAAGAAAGAAAACAAGATAATGATGATAAAAAATTTTCATAAAGGGTAAACATAACTATTTATAATTTAATTTCATCATTGAGTTTACCATGAGAATAAGGGTACAATGACATAATCAATGTGAATGTGTATTACATAAAGGAATTAATACTGGTAAATTCCTGGAAAATCAATCATGGAAAATAGCATAAATATTAACCATAATAAGTGAGTCGTAACAGTTAATCATCTTGATAAATAGGATATCATCCTTGATCAATGGAAACATTTATGACCCATATAAATAACAATAAATTGTGCTGGTACCTTGGGAAATCATCATAATAGATTCCATACAATTAGAATTTCCATACTTCCAACTTCCAATATAATTTTATAGATAACATAATCATTGTCCAATGAATTGGAGCACTGTCTTAGAACAGCAATAAGATGATCTATAATGGGATCGCCTTTTAGATATAATATAGAACAAACTTTATTAAAAATATTTAATGAACATATTATAAAAAACCCCTAAAAATATTTTACACTCTTCTGAAAAATAAAATCATATATAAAAATAAACATTTCATTTAAAAATCCAATTTTAAAAAATTACCTAGAATTGGAGAAGGGTGTTTTATTTAAATAAACTAAGATATCATATATGGGTAGATAAAAATAAAATAAAATTTTGGATGGCGGGAAACTTTCTTGTCATCATATACGATAAATAGATTATTCCATTAGTAATTTAATTAACTCGTGGAAAAAAGTAGGTTCCATAAAAATATATTTCAACTAATAATAATCCATATTGATAAATAATAAGTATAGTATCATCTAAATATATCCTTATTATAGAATAAATACCATCGAGGGTTTTTTGAAATAATTAATATAAATGCATCTAAAATATCATTAAAAAAATATTCAGTAAGATTTCATTTACACTTTGAAAGTGAATTATAAAAAGTAAAAATTATTAAAATATTTTGAAAAATTGTGTCATAAAAAATAACCCTTGAGATATATAAATAAATCATCAAATAAAATATTTTTCATGGTAGTGGGAAAATATGTTCATGCTGTAGATGTCGAAAGTAAATATTCTTCTCAAACATTTTATAGAAAAAGTTAAGAAAATCAAATTTTATAAAATAATAATTTAAGGAAAATGAACATATGGAATAGATTTACAGAAAATTTTATTTTTAGATAGGAATATTTTTAAATCATTTTATGAAATGTGGATATAGAAGAAAAATATTCATTATCTAAAATAATATACAATGTCATTGTCCCTTAAAATGAATGTATTGATGTTCTGGAATTAAATAAAGGAGGAAATGAATATTAAGCATGTAAAAAACATTAATAACTAATTGAAAATAAATGATATTTGGTTCAGGAAAATAATAACATATGATTTCCCCCAAAGGATCCTTGAATATCCTGAAGAAAAATGATATTCTAACATAAAGCCATTTCCACTTTGGTTACTAATCATTTCTATGCCCCATAAAATAATAACATAAAATTATACATTAAATAACATTAAAATATTTCAATTCATTATATATTATGTAAATGGGTATTTATAAAAACTTAAAAAATATGCTAGGTTCATAACAACAACATTTGTCCTAATGAAAAATAATTTGAGATGAAAACCCTTACCGTGATCATATCATTGAATGGATAATTAATAAATAGAGATAATATATATATACATAATATTAATAAAAATGTTTAAATATATAATAAAACAATTTATAGATCAATGCACACGTAAAAATACCATAATAATGAAAATGAAGAAGAGATACAACCCAATAAAAGTAAATTGAGTAAAGAAACTATTTGTCACTTTATTGATTTCCTGAAAAATGCACTTGGTTAAATTAAATCAAATATAAAAATAAAATATTAATAATAATGAAGGATTAATTATATAATATGTAAAATTTTTGTTATATACCCTCTATAAAAAAACTAGCTATATGAAATTTAAATATGCCTCAATGAAATGAAATTGAGATAAAATCCATTTCCTTGAGTATAGATTTTCGTTGTTTTCCATTAACACATGTATAAAATAAACATTTAAATTAATTTATTTCTTAATAAATTAATTATAGATTTTATTCCTTATTCTTAAACAATTTTTTTAACCATTAGAGTTATATATTTATTTACTTATTATGTTAAGTCCATGTCAGGTATTTTGACAACGTTCAGTCAATAATTTCAAAACATCTTCAGTATGATTACCATGGGATAAGGGGTCATTGTTATATTATATCCAAAATAATAAAAATAATATAATTATAAATTTTATATTACAATTATTATTTAAATACAATTATTAAATATAATTTTGAAAAATGAATTATGGTAAAATCACAAAGATTGTATATGTTACATACGCATGAGTAACATTTCAATTCTATCATTATCATTATAGATATAAGTTAAGAATTATTATATGAATATATAAGGATAATAGTGTCATAAATTTTATATTATTTCATTAAATTAACATATATATATATATCATAATTGTGGTGTGGGATGAAAAATGAATCACATCACTTCCTGGAGGTGGTAGTCCACATGCAAGAACCCATGATGTTATCATTTATCAGTGATCAGAAGGTTAAAAAAATTGGTTTTATATTAAATTTAAAAAATGATAAATATTTATATAAAATAATGTATATAAATTAATAATATTATTATAAAAATCCTTGAGTGGTGGTGATGGAAAATGAACTACATCATTCCACGTCATGGTATTCCACGATATATATGAATGTTGAATTACATTCTCATTTAATAGAGGTTGGAGATCAATATTAATTACACCATTAAAATAATAATATATAAAAATATGTAATATAAAAAATTTATTACAAATTAATGGTTATGGAAAATTTTGCGTAGGTATAAGAAGAAATAAAACAGAAACACCTGGTTATGAATGATTCCTCTACATAGGGCAACATCCTTTTCGTAACACATTAATATCCCTAAGGTTGGTATTAATCCAGAACTAAGTCCTATAGAGAATGTGTATGGACATTATTAAGGTATTTGGAAAGATAATTACTGAAGAAATGGTTTTTATGTGTAAAGATATGATAGAAAGTGGCGTTATTTTATATGAGAGGTATGTGGCACTAATGGAATTTCATAAAATTTTAATTTAATATAAATTAATTATGATGCTAAAATGGATCAAAAATTATAATATATATAAATTAATATGATAATTCTTATATATAATCTATTCCAATTTATGTTTTTTTATGATTATATCAAATTGTAAAAATTATCATTTGGGTTTAACCACCCATAAACCCTTTTTACATTTACCATGTTAACAAGTTTTTTTTACACATTCTGTGTCATTAAATTATTATAATTGGAAAAAATTTCAAATGAATGATATATGGTTAATATAATAAACCATAAACTAGTAAATTTTAAAAATCTAATATTTTTAGTTATTTTATAACTTTTAATATAATATTATTTAATATAATATGTGATTAATTTCAAAATTTGGAAGTCTTATTACTTTGACATTAGTAACATCGTGAAAACAACTGTAATTATAACCAAATATTTTATTACATAAAAAATATTATATTCATATATAAAATTAATTTTTCTCATTAATTATATCATATTATGTTACTTTTAATAATATAAATATCATTTAATTGATTTCTCCAATAATTTAGTAATTATTGGGTCATCATTTTGAAAGAATTTAATTTAATTATATCTAAAAAAAATTAAAAAATTATAACAATTAACATAATTCATATATATTTAAATTAAATACATAAAACATTATATAACTTCTATTTTTCACCATGTAAAAAAATTAGAGTTATTAGAAACAATATTGTGAAATTTTTAATTTTTTACATTAAATACTATAATGTTCACAATCACACCCAAAGACAATCAAAATTATATATAACTGTATCATTAATGAGTTTAAATAGTTTGAAATCATAAAATAAATTTTATATAAGTGTTATTATCATTTTATTGTCCTTACCATATTATTTTTATCAATTAGTTATATGATTTACCCATTACTATAGTAACAATAATTACTTTAGTTAATGCTCATATTGAGATAAATAAGAGAACTATTTATCCAATTTTTACCTAAAAATTAAATATATGGAATCCATTTTTCAAAATTAATAACACATAAGTGGAAAATTTTAATTTGAAATCAAATCGAAAAAAAAATGAATAATGATTTTTCAAAAAATTGCTATTTTAAATATAAGAAAAATTTTCACTAAATTAAAGTATAAAATTAATTTAAAAACCCATAATTTTGATAATTGAAATAAAAATTAATTAATTTATTTTGAAAACTAATTGAAAATATAAATTTATTAGGTAAATTCTTTAATAGGAAATTCAGTTTTGAAAAAAATTTAAAAAATTTAACTATTTACAAAAAGATCAATCATTTTATAAAAATTCCTAAATCTCAACAAAAGATAATTTTATATTTTATGATTTAAAAAATTATATTCATTTCATAAAATAAATTTAATAAAATATTTAGAAATTAATTTCAATATTCACTCAAAAAACCATAAAAATCCTTTTTTAAGAAAACATATTTTTGAAAAATGACTTTAATAACATAATAAGTGTTTATTTTATAAGAATTCAGCAATAAATTTTTATTGATTATAAAATATATATTTATTTATCTAAAAAATTATTTAATCATTTTTATACCTTAAAATTTAACAACTAGGTTATAAGGCTCATATTAAAATAATAATATTTCATGGTTCATTTAGGCTCAATGTTGCATGTTGTGCATGCTATAAAATGTGGTTGTATTTTTAAAATATCAGGTGTTACAACCATATTAGGATAAAAGAGTTTGACATCCAAATTTCAACTTTTAAGAGAATTTATAGACATTATGAGTATCCTTTTATGCCAAATTCTATATCCAACACTCTCGTTTTATTTTTGACATTAAGGAATATGATTTTTCAAAAATATTTTTACTAAAAAGGTTAATGTTGACATGTCTTTAGAAGTACCACATAACATATTTGAGATTTATAGATTCTTAGGTTTTAAAAATTATTATTATTTATTTGTGAACTAATTCTCAATGTATTGTTCATCTTTGAACAGTATCACTAAAAAGGTAGTTATGTTCATTTGGATTGTAAAAGATTAAGTTCCCATTAAGAATTTTAAGTGTCATTTTAATTTATCTTTAGTGTAGACTCTTATAAAGGTAGGGTATTCCTATGTGGTCTTTTTAAATGATTTATGTTCATGTTTTCTTTATTTTATCATTTAGGATGAATAAATGGTGGCTTATGGTTGTTATCATTTTAGGAATCATTAGAAGAATTATCCCACACATGATCTCTAAATTTAAAATATGATGCAAGGTATTAAGAGTTAGTGGCACTACCTTTCTGGATAAATATTTAACTTTTTCTTTATTCACAAAAACATGAGTTATATCTTCTAAAAAAATTATTTTAGGCTTTGGAAAAGATGATGGGTGTATTACCTTATCACGACCCATCCCCCGGGGCCCGTGTCGTGACTACCCCAAGCCCACATTCCATAGGCCAGGGGCTGGCGACTAGCACTAAAAGGCATATTCATTAAAACTAGGAAGGAATATCCTTTATATCTTGTAAACACATTCAGAAAAGCACACAGAAAGATACGAACACAAGTAAACTGTAAAGTAAAAAGATTGTGTACAGTGAGTAAATGGGGCAAGAATACAAGCCCAACTAGAAAGTACATGAAAACTAAATGTACAATTAAACTGAAATAGTTACTTTGGACGCCCACCGAGGATCCTACCTGAAGGATAGTTACAACTCTCGAATGGTCGTCTTTGTGGTATGCCTCGTCTAATTTCCAACTCCAAGCAACCTTTAGTATAGTTACTGTTGTCCTCAGTCAGCGATGTCTTTCGTCTACACCAAACAAAACAAGGTGCGGGCATAGCTTTTGAATGGGTGAGTATAACAATACTCAATAGGGACGCCGAGACCCTCGAAGGTCTTACAAAACCCACAATGGATAAACTAAAAAGCAAGAAAAATCTGACAACCCTACTTAGGAATATTCCCAAACATATACCTAAGTTATCAATTATACCCATCTCATTCATGAGAAAACTCAAGGCCTAAATCCTTATCCAAAGTACATCTCTCCCACAAAGGAAATAATACCACAATGGTAACACCACAATGGTAAGTACAACAAAGGTAACACCACACAGAATAATACCACCAGGGTATCACCATGAAGTTAAGTAACATGAAGGTAACAACACAATGGTAATTACCACATTGGTTACACCACAGAGAAGAATACTATAACGGTATTACCACAAAGGTATGTACCACAGTGGTAAACCACAATGAGTATTACCGAAAAGGTAAAGACTCAGCTCACACCAGATTTAACATAGGCACGGTATCAAATACGATTAGATGTATCAACTGAATCATCTTACTCTGTTAAGAGGAAGACCCATATAGGATCCTAACTCATCAGACCCACATAGTATCCAAGTATAACAGACCCATGTAGGATCCTAAAGTATTTTCACGTGGATTCCTATAGAGGATCCAAGTGAGTCTCTCGAACAGAAACCCACGTAGGATCCTAAATCATGGACCCACCAAGGATCCAAAAGCACAGACCAACATAACATCCTTTTATCATGTTACATCTAGCTACTGGGTTCCCGCACTATGCTCTCTTGATTTTGGGAGGGTTTGATCCTCAAGCTACAGGTAGATACCCCAACTACAATGAAGTCCTATTAAGACGTATACCAAAGGACCGTCACTTGATAAGGGTCTCAATGCAATAGACGGTTCATCAATCAGACGCCTATTCTATATGTAATTGGACTTCTAGTCCTGAGGACCTAGTTAAATTCACGTCTGATCCAACCCGGATAAACTGCATCCTTATCCAAAAATCATGTGGGGTATACAAAAACAACCATTTAGATCCATGGTTTCTGGCACCATAGATGGTTCGTCAAACGGATGCCCGTAGCTCATTATATGTTGGAAATAACGATAAGGGTCGAAGTTGGTTTCGGTCGAGTATGTCCTTGTCGGAAATAACCGGCCTGACCCGATAGGGTTCGGGTTGATCCGGCTCAACCTGGGTTCGGCCCTGGGTCTACCCCGACCTGCTAGGTCCGGTCCGGCCGGCTGAGTGGCCCGCGGGTTAGCGGCCCACAGTGTGGTGGCCAGCGGTAAGGTAGCCCGCGGTGCGGCGGGCCACAGTGTGGTGGCCCGCTGCGGCTGGCCAGACAGCTGGCCTCCTCTGCATGGCACGGTCATGCACCACACCGCCCCCAGTGGTCGGCTCTGCCAGTCACCCTCCTGTCGCCACCATAGCACATGTTTGTGGCTCCATCATTCTTGGGGTCACAGATGCATGCTACCGCCTCACCTACATGAGGCCAACCTCTACCCTTGCTCTGCCACAACCGACGGGCCGCGAACCTTCTCCAGTGGCTCGGTTGTGCCACCGTTGTCTTCGCGGCCTTCCGTGGTGTCGACCTCCACTCCTGAGTCCCACCGGTTCTAATCTCCAGCACAAGTGTCCATCCCCCGCCATTGCGAAGATTTCATCATAAACCATAAGGGTTGCGGAGAGGTCATGAAATGTTCGTTTGGATCGCACTCTCCGCGTTAGAGAGGTAGTAAGCGGTTCATGGAGAGATATTCAACATAAAAAAAATTAACAAAGAAAAATCCATATCAAACCACTAACTCTGAGGTTTGATGATGTCAGGGTGGAGGGAAAGATGGATGTCGGTTGGTTTTCACTGAAAAAATTCCTCATTAGAGTGGGAATTCATCGTTGGAGATGGCGTTCTTCACTGGAGAAATAATTATTCATTGGATAAAGGTGTTTCTCCAATGTTCACTCATTTTTCCAACACTTCCACCCCAATTACACCAAAAATGAAATAATAAAATAATAAAATTATATTTTATTAATTTAGTTAGAGTTTTCCTTTAATTAAGTTGATGTTGGAATTATAATTTAATGGAAGGTGACACAATTAATTAAGAGAGAACCAACTGTCACCTCCCTCATTAAAGAGGGATTTCAAGGGTAAGGTGGTCCGCACCCTTAATTTCAAATTTGGGGGTTTTCCTGCTCGGGTGTTCCCCACCCCTAAGAATTCAAATGAGAGGTTAAAAATAAAATAAAAGTTTGTTCTTTAATTTATTTTTATTTCCATGAAAAACATGAAAACTAACATTCACACTCGTCCTACTACGGTCATGGTGAAAGTCTCATTAATCGAATATCAGCGCAATGAGTTCAACGGTGCCCTCATATTTAAATTCCAGGCACCGGTAAAAAAGTTACAAAATCCAGCTCGCATGTGTAATGATCGTACATTAAAAAAAAATTGAAATTCATTTCGGGCACACCGAGTTTTAAAATCCCGCACCGTCAATTTTTAAATACTCATAAAATTCCAATATAATTAAAAAATATTACATGGAATTTTCCAGGTATTTAAATTATCCCCAACTCAGCACTTTTCATCCGCGAAAGCCAGAACACAAAATAGGAAAAACATGTGGGGGTATTGAGCATGAATCTGAGCCTCCCGCTCCCATGTGCTCTCCTAGAGGTTCATGTGCAACCAAAGTACGCGCACCATAGGTATCAACTACCCATGATTGACCTGCTTATGTATATCCTCAATCTATACTAGATTATCTGTAAATGTCACCCCATCATTGTTGTCCAGCACTCCATGGTCAACGATGTATGAAGGGTTGTGCACGTATCTCCTCAGCTAGGATACATGGAAGACATCGTGCACCCGGTGCAACTGAGGTGGAAGAGCTATGCGGTAAGCCACCTCGCCAACTCTATTGAGGTTCTAAAAGGGTCTGATGAAACTCAGTGATTACTTTTTGACCCAGAAAAATCTCCGTAAAACCTCGTTGGGGTGAGACATGTAGAAAGATGTGGTCACCATCCTTGAACACCAAAGGTCTCTGTCTCCTGTCAGCATAAGATTTATGTCTGCTCTGTGTTGTCTTCATATTCTCCTTTATGATCTGGACCTTCTCTATGGTATCCCATAATATATCTGCTCCCATTAGTGCTGACTCCCCTGGGTCAGTCCAGCACAAAGGCAATCTGCATGGCCTGCCGTACATAGCCTCGAAAGGTGTCATCCCAATGGTGGAGTGATAGTTGTTGCTGTATGTAAACTCCACCAAGGGAAAGTGACCCTCTCGGATATGACCATAGTTGAGGACGCAAGCACATATCATGTCCTCGAGTGTCTAAATGGTCCGCTCAATCCGGCTATCCGTCTGAAGATGGAAGGCGGTGCACAAATGAAGTTGTATCCCGAAAGCCTCCTAAAAACCCTTCCAAAGACGGGAAGTGAAATTTGTGTCATGATCGGAGACAATCATCAAGGGTACTCCAAGTAACCGCACAATCTCCTACAAATAGAGGTGTCCCCACCTCTCTACTGAACCCTCCTCACTGATCGGTAAGAAGTGGGCCGACATGGTGAGTCGGTTGACCATCACACATATAGAATCATGAACCCTGAATTTTTGAGAATATCCTATCACAAGGTCCATGGATATCCCATCACACTTCCACTCTGGGACATCTAAAGTATGAATTAAGCATGCTAGTAACTAATGCTCTGCCTTCACATGCTAAAAAGTTAGGCACCGAGAGACAAACTCTACTACTTCTTTCTTCATTCCCAGGAACCAGTTCTATCGTTGGAGATCATGGTACATATAAACAACTCCTATATGTACCGCTATAGGGGATGTGTGAAACTCCCTCAAAACGTCCTCTTAAAGAGGCATTAGTACCATGGTATGTCCTATGAAGAGGATGACATGCTCCCCACCTTAAAAAAATCCATCAGGTGCATGTCCTGTGGATATATGAGCATTTCAAGCCTTTCACTTCTATCTCAGGTTCATGTCCTTATGAGAGAAGATATACCAGAGACTCCTATGATCACAGTAGACTATAAAACGTTCACCAATAAGTTAATGTTGCCACACATTCAATGTGAAGACCTATGCTGATAAGTCCAGGTTATGGGGAACAAAGTTCAGTTGGTGTTGTCTCTGCTGTCGAGAACCATATGCAATAACTCCTCTCTCCTATATCAGGACACATCTCATCCCGGTCCCTGATGCGTCGCAGTAGACTACGTATCAAACTCCCTCCTCAGGAATCCTCAAGATGGGGGAATTAGTCAGCCTCTGCCGCAGCTCTTGAAAACCCCGTGGGCATCTCTCCGACCACATGATGGTTTTCCACTTCATCATCAACACTGATAAAGGTGTTGAACCTTTGGAAAAATCCTGCACAACCCTCCGGTAGTATCCATCCAAACCCATGAAAACTTTGTACCTCCATCACACTCCTGGGTGGCTTCGAAGTATGTACCACCTCAATCATTGCTTGATCCAACGCAACTCCAACCTTCGAGATGACATGTCCCAGAAAATGAAACTCTCAGAAAAAGAACTAGCACTCTGAGAGCATACCGTAAAGATGGTTCTCTCGGAGTGTGTCCAGAACTATCTTCAAATTATAGGGATGCTCCTCCTCGGTAGCCGAGTAGATTAGAATGTCATCAATGAAGACTAATAAAAAGAAATGATGGTTTGGCTAAAATACTTTCTTCATCAGTCCCCTGAACACGGTTGGAGCATTGGTCATGCTGAACGTCATGACCAAAAACTCATAATGGTCATACTGATATCTAAATTCCATCTTCTACACATCCTCTTCCCGTACTATAGGCTGGTAACAACCCGATTTGAGGTCTATCTTTGAGAACCACCGTGCTCCCTTCAGCTGATCAAAGAGGTCATCAATCATCGGAAGTGGGTTCTTGTTCTTCATATTCACCTGGTTTTGGAGATGATAGTCCAAAAAAGTCTCAAGATCCCATATGCCTTCTTAAAAAATTGAACCAGGGCTACCCAAGGAGTAACACTAGGCCGGATTGACCCCTTCCCATGTAATTCATCTAGCTCTAACCGTATATCACGATGCTCTACGAGAGCCATCCAATACACTGGTGTAGATATCAGTTTCATCCCAGGGGACAATTCAATGTAAAAGTCCCCATATCTGCGAGGAGGTCGACCTGAAACATCATCAGGCAAGACATCTGCGTACTGGTCCACCACTACAGGCTAGCTCGGACTATCCACATCAACCGTTCTGAGGGTAAGGATAGCCAAATGTTGAGTGATTGGCTGCAGTCCCTTCCAGGTAAGTTCATCCTATGCTACAAAGACTCCCTTCTAACTGGTGAAGGTAAACCTAGTACCATCAGTGTGGACACACAATACATTGTGCCTAATACAGTCGATCTGGGCAAGAACTATAGATAACCAATCCATACCCACGATGATGTCATAAGGCCTCAATACCTCTACAAAGAGATCCCAATCAAAGCTCTTGACTCATTGAGAAAGCTCACACTACTAGAACTAGTGTGTAATTGTCGAATTTTCTCCTGTAGGAGTCTCTAACAGTAATGATCGAGCCAACGACTCCACCGTAATCTTTGTGGTCTAAATGAGGATAGTGGGAAAAAAATAATTATTGGCAGATGTGTCTATATGTACTGTAGTTAAGTTGGAGTAGACATAGATCGTACCTAATATCATCTCCAGAGTGACGTGGTCATTGGGCTCAACTTACTAGAGCTAAGCTCACCCCTATACACTTTCTCCCAGTGGTTGGGGTGGACCACCTAGTGGGGGTGGTGATAACATGTAGAATCGTCACCCACTGCTAGCTGCACAACCAACTCCTCTGCCACGTCCACCTGCTCCCTGTGGACCTCCTCATTCGAACCTTGGTCTCTTCCTGGGCAGTACTTCTACCGTCTACTGATCGTCCATATGGCGGGTCGGGCAGCCACATGCCACGTGACCCTGCACACTACATGTGTAACACTACCTGCTCATCTCATGACTGGCTCTGTCTCCGGTTCCCCGCACAACCGATCCAGAATGCTGCGGTCATCCACCTATAGCTCCCGTCCTCTTGGACCTATGTGAAATCTATTTGCTACCATCTACAGAAGAATATCCTACATGAAGCCTAGTGGTGGGTCTCGCTGCTTGTGTATTCTTAGCAAAAAAACACTACAATAATAGGGATTTCTCTAACACCCCTCCCTGTCTCAGGATATTGAGGGAAATCATCGATGCCCTAATATCCCACCTAAGTCATTACTCAATTGTCCAAGCCCTGAAAAAATGTGTCTTGAGCCATATCATTGGAGTTGCATTAGCAGTCAGTGAACTTCACTGATTACTGGCCCATATTCATGCTCCCCTCCTGTAGATGAAGAAGCTCTTGTATGCGCACTGCGTGAAGGGTCATTGAGACAAACTCTTCCTAAAATAGGCTCTCAAAGTCTGGAAAGAGAAGTGTCACCTCATCGTGAACCTGTAGCATCATGCTCCGCCATCTTTATACTACTGCCTATAGATGACTGGTGGAAAATATCACATTGAGATTAGCTGGCGTCCCTACTAGTGATAAGACTCTCAACACAGCCTCCAACAAATCCTCAGCCGCTTGTGGGTCTGTCTCACCCCGGAACCTCGGTGGCCTCTTGCACTGGAACTCGTAAAATGAGAACAAGTGGAGTGCACCCTCTAATGCTGGGGCTAGTGTCATTGGAGGCCCAACGGGTAATGATATCGCTGGTTCCTCTGATAGTGCTCCTTCAGATAAAGTGTCTTGCACCATGGCCTCATCCCTCAGTGGGCTATCAGTGCGTACTATACCCGGAACCCTAGTTGGTTGTCTGCATGGAGGCATATTGAAAAGAAACAGTGGCTCCACGGTCAATAAGTTAAACTTCATGAGCTGACTCAAGCAATTTAGAAAGAAATTTTTTCAAAACACATATACAATCAGTGTTTTTATGCACTTAGTCAGAAATAAGAAGTCAGGGTCCTGGTGTAGGGATATGTCAGCTGCCGCACCAACACTGGATTCCCTAACCTAATAACCACATTCAATACATTTAACACTATTTCTGTTAAAAAGATCAGAGTCCAATGTGCTATGGTAGAACTGAATCCTTTGATACCATTTTATCACGACCTGTCCCCCGGGGCCCGTACCGTGACTACCCAAAGCCCGCCTTCCATAGGCCAGGGGTTGGCAACTAGCAAAGAAATTAGTATTCCCTAAAACTGGGAAGGGATTTCCTTTATATCCCATAAACACACTCAACAAAGGACACATCAAGATACGAACACAAGTAAAATGTTAAGTAAAAAAAGTGTGTGAACATTATGTTAAAGGGGCCTGAATACAAGCCCAACTTGTAAGTACATGAAAAATGAAAGTACAAGTAAAATGAATTAGCTCATGTGGATGCTCGCCAAGGATCCCACCTGAACAGTAGGTAGAGCTCTAAAATGGTCATCTTTATGCTATGCCTCATCTAATGTCCACCTCCGAGCTACCTCCAATCCTGGTACTCTCATCCTCAGTCAGTGTTGGCCGTCATCTGGACCAAACACAACAAGTTGCGGGCTTAGCCCGAGCAGTGGTGAGTATAATGATACTTAGTAGGGACCCCGAGACACTCTAATGTCTCAAAAAACCCAAAAAGCATAAACCAAAAAGCATGAAAACATCTGACAACCCTACTTTGGTATATGCACATAAATATACCTACGTTATCAAGTATACCAATATCATTCGTGAGGAAACTCAAGGTCCAAATCCCAAGAAAAAGTACAATTGTTCCTCGAAGGAATGAATACCAAAAAGGTAAAACCACAAATGTAAGTAACACAAAGGTAATTATACATAGAAGAATACCACAAAGGTATCACTATGAAGGTAAGTACCATGAAGGTAACACCACAAAGGTAAGTACCACATATGTAACACCACACAAAAGAATACCACAAAGGTATCACCACGAAGTTAAGTACCACAAAGATACACCACACTGATGATTACCCCAATGGTAAAGACTCATCTTACACCAAGTATAACTTAGGTACAGAGGCAAAGAAGATTAGATGTAACAACTGAATCATCTTACTCTATTAAGAGATAGACCCACGTACGATCCTAAATCATCAGACCCATATAAGATCATTGTATAGTGGACCCATGTAGGATCCTAGAGTAGTCTCACATGGATTCCGAGAGTGGAACCAAGTGAGAATCTCAAACACAGACCCACATTGGATCCCAAAGCACATACCCACATAGGATCCAGAAGCACAGACAGACGAATGATCATTTTCTCATGTTACAACCATCTAGAGGGTTCCTGCACTCATCTCAATTTATTATGGGAGGGTCCACTCCTCAAGCCGTAGGTCGATACTACAACATCCATGAATTCCCAAAACGAAGTATCCCAAAGGACCGCCACATGATAGGGGTTTTAATGCAATAGATGATGCATCAATTAGACGCCGAGTCTATATGTTATTGGCCTTTTAGTCCTGAGGGCCCGGTTGAATTAATGTCCAATACAAACTTTTCATACCCCCAAATTATCTAAAACTCAAGTGGGGTATAACAAAAATACCATCTCGATCCATGTTTTCTAATACTGCAGATAGTTCGTTAAACGAACGCCCGTAGCTCATGATATGGCCGAAAGAACAAAAAGTGTCAAAGTTGGCCCCAGTCTATCCCTAGGTCCATCCTGGCCTACAGGGCCCCACATGGCTTACTGGTTCCGGCCCAGCCCGCTGCACATCCCACAGTGTAGTGGCCCACTGTGTGGTGGCCCGTGGTGAGATGGTATGTGGTGCAGTAGCTTACAACGACTGGCTAGATGTCCAGTCTCCTCCATAGGTCACGGCTACGTGCCGCGCTGGCACTGGCGACCGACTCTTTCATTCACCCACCCTTCACTGTCCCAACATAAGGTCACAGATCATGCTCAACCAGCGGCGCTGATGTGGTCCTCCCCCTCCCCTTATCACAGTCAGCCTCCACCCTTGCTCCTTTGCAGCCCTTCTCCGGCGGCATGGTTGCGCCGCCGCCGTCTTCGCGGTCGACCCTGTTGTCGTCCGCTGCTCCCGAGTCCCACCGCTGCCAATTACCGACACCGGTCACTATCCTCCTCCATATCAAAAATTGAATCATTGAACATAAGGGTTGTGGAGAGTTGAGGCCATGTTCGTTTGGCCCGCACCCTCCACGTTATAGCGGTAGCATGTGGCTAATGTGGAGAGATTCAACTTAAAAGTAAATTAACAAAGATAAATCAAAATACCACCCCTACCTCAAAGGATTTTTGACAATAGTGGGGAGATAACGACAAATCTTGGTTCATTGTCATTGAATATGTTCCTTATTATAGAGGTAATTCTATGTTGGAGATGGAATTCTTCACTGAAGAAATCATTCTTCGTTGGAGAACAGTGTTTTTCCAAAGTTCTCACCTTTTTCCAACACTCCCCCCCCCAATTCCACAAAAAATGAAACAACCAACTTATTAATTTATGTTTTAATAATTTACATAGATTTGGAAATTAATTAAGTTGATGTTGGCATAATAAATTAATGTCAGCTGGCACAATTAATAATGAGAGAACCAAGAGTCACCTCTCTCATTAAAGAGTGAGTTCAAGGGTCGGGTGGTCCCCACCATTAATTTCAAATTGGGCGATTTTCTAGATCGGGTGGTCCCCACCACTGATCATTCAAATTGGTGGTTAAAAATAAAATAAAATTTTATTATTTAATTTATTTTTTTTTCCACAAAAAACATGAAAACTAACTTTCACCTTCGTCCAATAGTGGTCGAGGTGAAAGTATCCTTAAGCGAATACTAGTGCTGCGAGTTCAACGATGTTCTCAGATTTCAATTCTGAGAACTGGTTTGAATGATACAAAAACCTGCTTGCATGTTTACTGAACGTACCTAAAAAAGTTCAGAAATTAATTTCTGGCACACCGGCTCTCGGAATCATGCGCTGTTAATTATCGCAGACTCGTAAAATTCCCATATATTTAAAAAAATTAAATTGAATTTTCTGAGTCATTACATACCCATACTAATTTGAGATTTATATCGCATACACACCTAGGATGGGGAAAGTTATTGATAATGTATTATGTTAGAAGCTTACATCCCATGTTATAAATGAATTTCTAGATAAGTGAAATTTAATATCTCACATTACTCATATACATTTAGGATCCCTGGAGGATCAGACCATGTTTTTTTTGGAAAAATGTTCATTTGACATCGTCTATTACTGAGATGATATTCCTAGAATAATAACTTGACGTTAATTTCTAATGCATTGATGATTCCTTAAATTTGGTGGATACCATCAATGGGTTGTCTTTATTTTTTTGAGGGGTTCATTTGATTCATTAACGGATATGGTTGTACATCACCAATGAGAAAGTCTTTGTTGGGGAATTGGAATCATTACCAATTGATGGTAAACCTTGGCTAAATATAAACACATCGTGATATGTGGCTTAAATTTTCTTATAAAAGTATTAAATTGGACATTGCATATTTTATTTCCAATTCTTTACCTTCAAGAATGTCAGGGATGAGTATTAGAAGCCATTTAGTTTGTTTCATCCTCTTCATGTGTCGTTATATTAGTGGGATGAGATATATATGGACAATGTAGTTGGATTTCAATGTACTATATGTGTAAATAATGTGATTTTTGTAGTGATAAAATAATTTACCAAATTGGCTCACATAATTCTAATTTGGTATTTGACAAATTTTGATGACATATTAAATATTTATGTGCATGATATTGTTAGATTTCACGATGTTCTATCTTATATTGTTTCTCATTAGGATCCTTAGTTCACATCATTTTTTAGAGGACTCAATGAGGTGTTGGGATCCTAGGTAATGTTCGCCATGATGAACCATCATTAGAAATATTGTGGGATGGAATGGGCTATACATATCCAAGAGGAAATGATTCATGGTTTTTTCCCCTTAATTCATAGGATGTGGTATTTCCAATTGGTGATTATTGAGATTTCCATTATTTTCAGTTACCAAACAACCTTAAACATAGACCCATTTAATTCCTTTTATGTTTAGCCTTTTAAATAACCATATTTTTGGTTGGAAATTGGTTGTTGCACCTATTGGGGGCATAGTTTGTTCCAGGATATGATGTGTACGATCTCTCTGATTCAATGAATTTTGATGACATCATAGATCTCTAATAAATCCTATATGTATATTGTTTTAAATCATCAAGAGTTATCAATTGGTGATCGGGTGTTCTTTAGATTCACACCTCGGTTCGTGTCACAGATATATTAGAAAACATTGAATGTTTTCATGAAAATATGTAGGGTAATTTGATATCAAATAGAATATTGGGTAAGATGATTAATATTTTGATTTTACACCGATTAATAAATAATTCATTGATGTGATTCATATATAATGTATTAATAAGTATCTTTTATGCTCATCCGATTTTGTAAAATTTAAAAAACCTATGTGGAGAATTATTTTACTATAACTAAGTATCTAATTCAGATTGTTGATTGTAAAAAAATGTTCATTATGGAAATTAAATACCTTTTATTTTGATTATTTGAAATCATGGATTTTATGTTCTTGAAATGCCAAAGTGTGAGGAATTAATGAGAGTGTTGAAACCACATCTCTTTTCTCTATATTCATCTTAATAGAATTTCTAATAGAATAAAACATTTATGTGGCGAATAATTATAACATCCCCAAACCAAATTTTCGGTACATATTTCCGTTATTTTAATCATATTCTATATGGATTTTTTCTTTTTCTTTTTTGAATATTTTTTCTAAAATTTTATAATTTTCTATTCTCATGCAGAGTTGGTGAACGGTTTGAGGAAACCATGCGAGTCATCCCCAAAAATTGTGATTAATATGTTAGAGTTCAATGTGAGGCCCTAATGTTAGTGAAAACACTAATTCCTACCCCAAAAACCAAGAAAAATGGTACGGTGAGATCATGCACTGTTGGTTCCTGATTTTCCAAACAATACGACCAAATATTAAAGCTCTTCCAGTAACCCAGAATTGGGCACAAAGTTAGTCCATGATTTTTAAAACAATGCATGCAAATTATGAGATGAAAATTAATTTCTAAAATTTTTTAGGACCATTAATTACATCCAATTTCTCTTTTTTGGTGGTTTAGGTTCAAAAACATGTGGACTCTTATCCGATATTTTTTTGGATCACTTGCTTCTCAATGTTGGTTTCTAAATATTATTAAGCACTGGGTCAAGATTTTTAAAGGTATGTGCTTATTTATTCTCATTATTTATTGATCTCAATGATTTCCCATTAATTTATTTAATGAAAAATGAATAAAGTTTTTTGATTCTTGATATATGTTTATTTGAGTTAATCTAATTTTATATATTATATATCCTTTATGGAATATGGATTCCCCCCCCTAATTTTCATTTCTCATTATGATATCTTTGAGAATAATTAATGTGTGTGTTTTATCCCTATATATATTTTTATATAGGATATGAATTAGATATTATTAATTAAGAATTATGGATCTATGATCCTCCTTTTATTGTTCAATCCATACCTATGATTGTGGATCAATTGTTGAGTGTATACAATTTAGAGAACTAAAGAAGGTGGGTCTGCAAATAATTTCTATAAATTGACTCATTTTATTCGTGTTTATTTTGAATTATTTTTCTAAATTATTTATAGATAATAATTTTAGTTTTTTTATAATTGTATTTGATAAAGGAATGGTGTGCATGTGTGTGTGTGTGTTTAACCTCTTTGATTTTGGATAATTAAACAATTATTGAATTTAGAAAATTGTTTTGAAATGAAAGTGTGATTTGATGAATACATTTAATGATGATCCTTGAGAAATAAAGGAATAAATTTCTTTTTGATTTTGGAAAGAATAAATTATTTTGGAAGGCATGATTTTTTCTAAAACCAATTCTTAGTTTTCTGAAATGAAATATAATATTATTAAACATGAAATTTTGGCTAATTAAAAATACTTGATATTGATTAGAATGAATGATATACACTTACATGATTCATTGACATAATGAACATGGGATCTTAGGTAGATAGGGGGTTATCCAGGAAAATAATTATATGAGTGCATTGGTTCTAACTTGAATTTATTTGATGATAAAAATGATACAAACATGATGAGGATGGAGAGTTCATCTATTGGGGAGTTCTCCTAATCAAATTCTTTTTATATCTATAGATATATTCATACTCAGAGTCACATTTCACTAAGATGTGTGATGTTCCATTAAAAATTTCTAACTAATCACAATTTTTATAACCATGGTGATGTGATAGAAAATGAATCTTATATTCCAATGTCGATGAAATGGTTTATTCGTTCATATTTGATAAAAATGCTTATTAATTCTTGTTCTATACAATAAATTATAACTATTTGTAAACAATATAATGTAATTAATTGTGAAATCATTTTCATGCCAAGATTTACATAAATGTATATTTTATGGTTTAATTTATATTGAATTAGTTAGGAAATTAGTGGTGGAATACTAGTGGAATGTGTACCTCAAACCCTACTTTTTTCACTAGTTTTTTATAGAAATTATTATTCCTAGTACAGGGAAAAACAGTTCTTGGTGGGGGTGTTCATGGTTAGAAAGACCATAAGAGATTGGGTGGATAATAGAGTGTGTTATCCAGTTGTATCATTTAGATCTTTATATAATGTCTTTTTTGGTTATGTGATGACTTCTATTAATGTTGTCTTTAGTAATGTTACAAGTTTTCTTGTGGCACCTTTATCTTAGTGATTTTCTTCACATGGTGACTATTATCGTTCTATTTAAAATATTTCAAATTGATTATTAATCCTTAGGGTGAAATAATTCCATCATGATTGTATTTGACTCCCATGTGTAAGTCACATATCCATGGTGATCAGGAATTCCCTTAAAGCCATGAAATGATAAGTTTATATACCGTTATGGTAGGTTATTCATTGTAGTTCATGAAAAAATTGATTCCACTAGGACACATTCTATAGTAGATTTCATCAAATGGGTTGTTCCGCCCCTATATACACGAGTTAAGGGGTCTTTGGTTCCCTAAACTAGTGTTGGGATGGGATACTACAGGCTGAGTAGCCTACCCAATAACATGCGTCAACTCCATCTTCATTGAATAACTCAAAAATGAATTAATATACCTTTAGAAAACCCCAATTACGTACATGTATTTTAATTTTCATTATATATATTCCAAATTTGTAAATTTCTTTAAATATAGATGCTCTTATGAAAATATAATAACAGATCTTCTATAAATATTCAAAATAGATAAATATTTTTGTGAAAATGTGATCATCATGTATATAATGAGAAGATGATAGATAAGAATTTATTAAGATAAAATATGAAATAATATGACCATGATAATTAACACAATAATAACTATTGATGGATCTATGAATAGTGAATGTATATTATAGGGGAGAAAACTTTAAAAAATTAATGAATATATAATCTTAAATATTCAATTTCTATATAAATCCTATAATAGTCTCTGTGCATCATTATATAATTAATTATTTTTGAAAAAAATACTCCTTCATTTGATATGTTCATGCACATTATAATTACTTTAAATTATTGTAGAATCATTAAATAAAAAAATATGGTGATATTAGCATGGGAATTTATAAATATTGGGATTTTATTCATGTTCTTTCAGCTGCTAGTATGGTAAATCATGATATTTCTGATATCGCTATATTAATTTCGCACACTACACTTGCCTTTTTATCTCAAAACACTATATAATTGGGATAATTACCTTTATTTTTCAAAGACTAGTATCATTGCCCTGTTATAAATATTTGGAGATCAAAATAAATATTTTTTCTTAATAATTGATCTTTTCATATGGTTTTTGATATGGAAACTCAAAAATCGTATTCATAATTTTTCCCATTCTTAAACATTGGGCCATGATTAATCATCTATTTAATAAATAAATAATAATTATGGATTTTTTAATTAGTTAATATATTAAATATTTAAAAAATTATAATAATAATATATGAAATAAATTCTAATATAATTGAACAACCAAACCGTTAAATAATATCATGGTATCTGTTAAAAAACTATAACTAACATACCTCATAAATAAATATTTGAATATAAGATAACCCAAATCACTTAAAAATTTTTTTTAAATTTAATTCAACTCCTTTATCAAATCTAGGATTAACATGGGATAGAATTATATTCCGCACAACATGAATTTATATTAATCCAAAAACATTTACTATTTTCGTCAAAATTATTATACTCTTAGAAATTTAATGCTATTTTTTATCCACTTACTATGTAACACTATGCTCCCATTTCGTAATTATATAAGGTATAAACCAATAAAAAAGAGAAGGATATTGAAAAATATCATTACATTCAAAGATAATGAATGAATTTTTAGCAATGATATCCTCCTATGAACTCAATTGTATAATATAATCCCTTTTTCAAACAATTTCTCACCTAATAGAATGAATACCCATGTCATCATCCCCTAATTATTGATTTATATTTTTTTTGACTTTCTAAGAAGACCTTACCAATATCCACTATTTACATAGATGTATGAAAGGATCATTCATATTAGTCAATTGTGCAGAGATAACTTCCTTCATTAATTAGTTGTACAAAAATTCACACTTGAATATTAAATCAATTTTTATACAACTCAAGTTATATTTTATGCAAGATACTTCCCCATATATATATATATATAATGTTTTTCATCTTGAATTAAATTATTCCCTTAATTATATACATTGATTATGACCTCAATTCTGAAGACTAATTCATTTACTCAAATATCAGAATACCCATTGACACATGTGATATGTGGAATTCTAGTGGGATGTATACCCTCATGAACACCCTTATTAGAGATCGTAATATAAACGATTCATGAGAATAAGTATCAATAATTATGAATCCCAAACACCTTATAGCAGAACATCAGTTGTGTCTCTTAATTATGATATATCTATAACGTAAGAAATATCCTTAAATTTTTTTCCTAGAATACAAAGGTTCTCATCATAGGTCAGAGATTTTATTACCCATTGAAATGAAAAATATTATAAGGAAATCATCATATGAGAAAATAGATGTATAAAAAATATGAAATAATAATAATAATCACATAGATATAAAATAGTGTACATGTAGTGATAATAATATATATATATAAGATAATGTTGGTTCAAGGGAACCAACCATAAAAGATTCTACCTTAGATTTAAATATTTGGGATAATTTTTAGTTTAAAATGTAAGGGAAGGGTATGTAATATGATTTAAATTATTCTTCAAATAGACATACCATATATTCCACAAATTATTTTTAACAAAATCATTATATTTCAATATTTAATTGAATGATCAACAGATTAATGTTTTTTCATAAAATAAATGTTATTTTGTCATTTTTTTAGTGGTTTTTTAATATTATTTTCTCGAGGAAATTTTTCATATAAATGATTATTATATTCCTATCTTGAAAATAATTTTTATGTGAAATATGGTTCGTTATTTTATGATTTTCAAATTAATTTTTAATAATTATTGGAACTAAATCATTAAATTGTATTTTTGAGTTTTCTTAATAAAATATTATATTTAATCAATGTATAATTATGTATGTGTGTTTGTGTTTTCTTTTATTTTAGTTAATGGCTATTATAGTTTCAATTATAGGTGTTTTATTTTATTGGACTTTCTCATCCATTATTCTTTTTGTGTCTTATTAAATTAATTTAATTTTGGGGATTATTTTGGGGTTAATTTTGTCTATGTGCTAAACCATGTATAAAAGGAGATATTTTAAAAGGAATTATTGATACCTGAATTTAATATTCTCAATTCCATTCAATACATTAGTATATATTATATATTAAATTGATATACGTGTTTCACTAAAATCATTCATTTTGAGAGAGTGAAAGTTTATAGTCTGCTATTTCTGTATCATGGAGAGATGTAATGTCAAAAGTACTCTTTTACAACTCTGGAATATTTATTTTATGGTTGAATTATATTTTTTTAACCACATGGTAAATTTTATTAGGGATAAGTAACATAAGTGTGAGGAAATATAGATTTTTAAAATTTTATGTGTTCTCAACATATGTTTTCATAAAATTTAATTTTTTTATTATTATTAAACCATGGCTAAATTATATAATTTCATGTTAAATTATAATATACAATTAAATGTGTAACTTATTTCTAAAATTTTATAAATCAAAAGGTTTTTGTATTAAATGTATTAAATTGTTAATCATTTTTTATTATATTCAAATATTAAGATGAGAACTTGTCCAAAAGGACTAGTCTAGCAGTATAAAGGATTGAATTTTGTAATTATTCCTTTGGAAGAGAGGTACCATCTCATCAGAGAGTGAATTGGGGAAAACAGTTTCTTTTTTAGATCAACCCTTTTTTGTGAGGCCGTTGGTGAGGGGATATGATTCTTGATATGAATCTATGATAAAATTTCTCATGGATGAGTGTATGTCCTCGAAATTGAATCATCGAGTAGTAATATTTTTGGATTGGTGAATATTACCAATTTAGATAGCTTTCACAATAAAATTTGAGTAACATTCATGCCCTAAATTGTTCTAATTTTTTTCTTCCAAATCAATAGCATTAATCATGCTGATAATTTTAGTTTTTATTAATTATTTTATTCCATATTTTCCGTAAAAAAATCCCATGATGTTACCATTATGATATCTTAATATGGCTCCCAAAACATGTAGGTCCGGGATTCTATATCTATTCGTTTTTATAGAACATTTCATCCAACTAATAAACAATGAATTCCATAAAATTCCAAGAATCCATTTATGAGGACTAATATTAGTGGTTGTTTTAATTAATTTTATATCATAAATTATAATTGTTTAATATTGTTATGGATTTATTAATAAATATAAATAATTTTTTCAATTAAAGAGTAATAGTTATAAAATTATTATAGTTAGGGAGGATTATATGAAATCAAACTTGCACGCACTCTAGGTACCCAATTGGATCTTGCCTCATCCCACCCCCTATGATTGGGAAATAAAAAAGTCACATTTATTAGATTTTTTATTACCCACAGGCAAATTGGATCAATGCTATAATTGGTCACTTTTAGACCCTAATTAAATAGTCTATACATGGCACATGGTTTGTATGCCATGAAATTACTATTTCTATTATAGTCTCCCATCATTTCCCACCATCATAGGACCTGCATATCTAATGACACTGACCATTCAATATCACCCTACATTCTACCCCCACCATTGTTAAAGGGTAACTCATCCCTGAAGATCCTACTAAAAACCTAAAATCACTCCATGCCATCTTCGCGTTCTCTAATATCATCGTTTTTTCACCAAAAGCCACCAATACGACCTCCATCCATAGAATTATGTCATCATCCCATCAAGGGATATCATAAAAAACCCCCAACTGATGTCCCAAATTCCACAATTAAAATCACATTGATTATATTTTACATTATTTATAATTTATTTAGTAAAAAAATGTATAAATTATAATTTTTTTATTATATAATATATATTATAATTTTATTTTAAAATTATATTCAATTTCGAATGTAAAATATCCTTGTATAATTGTGTCATTTTTTATGTTTATTATTTATTTGATTTATATATTAAATTTAGAATTGTGGATTTTTAATTTCATTTAAATATACATGTTTTTTTGTGTGGAAATTTTAATAGATTTTTGATATATAGATCAGAAAATAGATTTAATTAAATTAAACAATATAATTTTTTTTAAATAGAATACTGATTTTTGGAAAATATTGTCATTAAAAAAATTATATTTCTCAATTGGATGATATTTTTTAATATTGGCATGCATTATGTGCATTAATAGTGTATACTGAACATTTTGATCTTTGAGACACAGAAATAAGAGAATATGGTCTATTTAATCTCCCTTTTGAATGCTTGGTCATTTTGGTCTTCATTTTCTCAAGGATGAGAAATTAGGTTGAAACCTCGGTAAGTTTAATATAGTTAAATGATGGAGTTATTGGGTCATTGTTTGATTAATGGATAAGTAGTGGAAGAAAAAGATTTCATGGTTCAATTTTGGTTATGAATAACGATGGTGATGTGTTATTAGATACTAATTTAAAATTTTAGTTGGATTTTTGAATAACGATAATTTAAGTGTTGGTTATTAATGATCAAGTACATTTTATATAGGATATTTGAGAGATACTATGTAGAATGAGTAAATATTTTAGGAAAATCTATTAATTTTTTGTGACATTGAGATCTTCTGAATTATTAGATCTAATATTTATGATGGTTAAGAGAATGAGTGGTTTATATATTGAGTGAAATGAGTAAAGAATGTTCAATTAAATTAAATCAATGGGTTGGTGTGGGTCTAGGGTCACAATTAGCATGTTTCTTGTATGGGAAAATGATAATTGATAGTTATTCAGAAGAATTACAATTGATGATATATTTTAGCTATTAGATTAAAGTAGCATCCAATTTCCTGTGGAGACATATACATTTATTGGTTTTCTATTTTGTTTTCAAGGGGTTTGGTAGGTGTTGAGATGTCAGAGTGGGGATTTGATGAATTTTGAGGGTGTAATAATGTGTTTTGGATTCCAAAATTGTTGTTTTGAGAAGCAATATTCAATGTAGATGTTTTGGAATTGTTTATGGCATAAAATGATGTCATTTTATTTATGTTTATAGTTTTATGATATAAATCAAAAAAATTGGGGTATTTCATATTGTGATGTCCATCTATTGCATATATGTAAGATTTTTTTGTGGTTTTAGTGCCTTGGTGGAGTCTCTATAACAAACGAGGAAGATGGTAACACCTATTTCAAATTTTATGGTAAAATATAGGGATTATTAATAATATATCATATCCTCGATGAGTATTTTATGATATTTGGAAATGTAAAGGTTGTGAAATAAATTTCATGGTGTCTAAGGGTTCAAGTCGATGTTTGAGACTGAAATGGACTTAGTGAAAAACACAATATTATAGTGATGCTCTAATTTATATATTTTTTTGTAAAGTTAGTTGAGATTTTAGGTAGATAAGGATATTTTTAAGGATGTAAAACTAATATCTCATTTAACTAAGAATTTTTATACCATGTTGAAGGCCTCATAACTTCAATTTTTGGTCTCTTTAAATTTAAATATAAATTCAACACATTTTCTCATTTAGTTTCATATTTTTAGTCTCTCTCATACCCTATACAACCTTTATATCCCATTTCGTTATCATTTCATGTTTCCTTGTGAATCTAGGGAACATTATTTATTTTATAAATATCTTTTAATCTAAGTTTACTTTTTTCTTTACATTATCCAAATTATATTTTTCTTTCTTCATTTATCTTCTATTCTTCTTTTTAAAAGACAATGAGATGGGGGTGTTGTTTGATTTTGATGGTTCTTATTCAAGGTATTGATGGTGGATTTACAATTATAGTTACATTAGTGAGTCATCATGGATTTTATGTTTCAAAAGGTTTCTACAGGTGGTTGATTTTTTTTTGTTTTCCCCATATTCCCACATTCAAAAGGTGGGTGGCCTCTTCCGCCATGGTTAGTGATGTCTGCTCCATGATAGAAATGAGATGATAGCAATTTTTCCCTCCATCCATGGATTCCACCTTGGATCTCTTCACATAGTTTGGGTCTCCACAAAATATTTATGTCATGTTCATGAAATTATTCCCTAGTTCCATATCAAGGTGTATGTCAGTTAATTTCACTATTTCTATATTAATAGGGTAAAAACCTACGATTTGAGTATATGGTAATTTTTTTGAATTTATAATCATTTTTAGATATTTATCATTATGGGAATCTATAACATCTTCACCATTTACTATTTACGTATCTCTCATATGACGCATCCAAGGTATGAACCCCAAGGAATCATGTGTCAAACATAGTGTAGTTTAACTCATGTTATGATTTTTACTCTTAGAACCCATGTTTATTGTAAGTTGTAGAGATTCTGGATTAGTTCAATGGTTTAATTTCTTCTAGAGACCAGTGAATCATAGGGTTGAAATCATGTGGAGAAAGGTTTTTTAGTGTGTTCCTATTGGAAAGATGATCATACCATGGATTTAATTTTAGTTATAGAATGTGTTCCCCCATAGGGGAAGATGGTCACACATTGAGATTTTATGGTAGTAAGATAAATTTTTCCCCCATGAAGAGATATGATCACACAATAAAATTATATGGGGTTGGTAAAAAGTGTTCCATCATGTGGGAAGATGATCACACTTTGGTTCTTACTGATTTACCATGGGAAATATTATAACATATTTAGATATAAAGGTTATGATGGAGAGAGTTACCCATAGGAAATATTACGAAACTTCTAATTTATTATCTCCAATGGATGATAAATGTAGGATTTATGGAAATGTTGGGGTGTCAAGATTGAACCTCATGGAGGTATCCATGATTTTTTAGGATGCACAAATTGAACCTCATAATGGAATTTGAAAAACCCATTCAGTAAATAAAGATCAAAACACACACAGTTTGTTATCATAGTTTATGGTCATGTGACAGGACTAGTCCATGCAGTTTAACATCATATGGTAAGGATGTGCATGTTGAGGAAGTGGTATCAATTAGTAATGGTGCTGAGATTACACATAGTAGTTTCCATGTTATTTGGGGGTCTCATCCCATGTGTGGAGTTTTATCCCTAGCATGGAGATTCATATTATGGTGGAGGAAGATGGTATGGAGATTACGCATATAAGAAGCCTGGTATATGTGTCACGTCCCATTATGGGGTAAGAGGTTTCATCCCATGATGAATGTACAAGGGGGATTCAATGTTCAACACACTAGGTAAAAGGTGTGGTGTCATCCCAGGCTATTCATACATGGGGAATCCTATATGCACCACACAACATAAGTCTATAGTTTCACGTCATGTTTTGAAGATTTATTCATACAGTTTAACATCATATAAATATGACATTATTCTATGTAATTTTATATAACACTACTCAGGTGTTGTTATAGACTACACGTAGGGAGGCAATATTAATTTGGTAGGGAAGGATGTTTCTTTATCTCACATAAAATAGAAAATAAATCTATTTACATTGATGATTCTCCCCTTCGGGATTATATGTAAACGTGTCATGTACCTCTAGGTGGGGCTTGGTATAAACACTACCATAGAGGAGTTGCATTCATGGGTATCAACATTAAAGTTACTATTCTTATGCACAAGAGATGTTATATTTATAATTATTTGGAGAAATAAAAGGGTAATGGTTTAGTAAATTCTTGAAATAAAGAGGGTGAATATAATAGTTGATGATACAAGTCACTTGAATGTTTTAGGTGTGTGTGAATAGGTTTTTGACTTGTATAACATCCTTGGGCACTCAACTTCCATGAAATTTTGTTCGATGAAAGGAGGCACCATAGATTGGCCTATTGTATGGGCTTGATTACGGTTTTTGTTTATAAAATGTTGATGACTTTGTGAATAATAGGGTTTTTGATATGTGTATCTTTCAAAAAACAAAACATACCTTCTTCAGGGAAATGTTTTTGTTCTCATGGGGGTGGTTTCATAAAGGATAACTATCTCACTAAACATCCTTGTCCACAAAAAAGTTTTATTCTTATGAGGAATGCATATGACTTCACGAAATGTTTCTCAACCATGGTTCATGGTTATCAAGAACCCATGGGAAGTGGTTTTGATAAATAAAATGAGATATGAGAATCTATTTCCTTTTTTAGTCACGGAGGTTATAGTTTCACAAATTTAGAGCATTTGTTGTTAGTTCAATGGTTGTTTCTACTTAAATGTAAAATGCGGGGAGTTATTTATAGTCACAGTGGGTGTAAGTGATTTAATTTAATTAAATATAGTAGTATAATCTGATGATTATGATTTTCAAAATTGAAGTGGTGTTCCAAAAACAAAATAAAACATTGCATGGAGGTTAACATTTCAACCTCCCAATAGCATGGGAACTTCCATGAATCATATATAAGATATGCATAGTTCACCAACTCAATCTCCATTGAGGATTGATACCTTAAAAATGTGCCTCCATTCATGAATGTTTTAACCTTCATGAAAATAGATCCTTATGTGGATTTTTGAGATACATTGGGGTGGATTTTCTTCATACTAGTAGTACTTCCTCAACCACTCTTCTGAGACATGTATTCTATATTCAACAATTTATCCCCACAAAAATAGATCTAATAAAGGATATTAATGTTAGATTCAGAGTGGAAATCACAAAAAATTAGATATTTGTGCTCCATGTTCAAAAAATGTGGGTTGACCCTATTGCAATAGTAGGGGTGGTGGTCCCTGGGGGACCAGAATCTTCTTATAAAATATAGATTAGTTCTATCATTTAATGAACCTATTGACAATCACAATCCTATTCTACCCTATATCATTAATACTCATGAAAAATAATCACTTATGTGAATTTAACCTTTAGAAACCAACATTAATGAAGTAGGTTGACTTTTTCAAACTCCACCATCACTAATTAACCTTCATGAACTATATACTAAAAAAATTAAGTGCTTAATGATGATCATTGAGGTTTATAAGAATTTTAATCATCAGATAAGTGATATTGTTGGAGATCATATTATTAGGGAGAGATTTATAATGGAGTTATATCATGATACACTTAAAAATTAGTAATTGAGGTACAGTAAAAATAACAATTGTATAAGAGGCTAACATTATATGGTTTCAGGTTTGGTTATGCTATGTTTATCCCTAAAAATAATTATTAGGAACACTTTTACTATATCATGAGCACACTTGGGTAGTATCAAGTGATCAAATTAATTGAGGGTCACATTTTTTATTGACCGAAAATCTCTCACCATTCACACCTTGTGGAACCAAGTGAAAAAATAAAAATGGGGAGACGCTTGCTGAAGAGGTTCCCCATCCTCAATATAGAATAATTCTCAATTTGTATCTAATGGATAATATCTGTGGTGGGATCAAGTAAGGGGATTTGTTCTATGGGGTGAATTTCATCGATGAATGGGCCTAGGAATACTGGGTATGCTAGTAAAATCCATAAATTGAGGAGGAACATAAGAAATTTGAGCATTATCAGGTAGAATGGTGCTCACAGTTTTAATTATTATTCCACTAAGACATCATTCTGATGTTATTGATAAGGGGTCCCTGAGGACCAATATATTTCACCTATATCATGGGGTGTTCAGAATTGATTTTTTGGAACTCTATTGAATAATGAGTGTCCCCATCCACCTGTATATGTATGGTAATTGTTTCCCAGTTTAGGATAACTGGGAAGACCATGACCAGATTCCATTGATCAAAAGATTCCAGATATTATTGGTATTGGGTATGAGTGAGCATAATCTAGGGATAAAGAATATCCATTCAAAAATGGTTCAGTTATTTTTTAAATGAATCTATAGAAATGATAATAGGGGGGTTGAACTGATGTCATGAATTTTCTTTGTGAGGCAAGAATAATTCATATTTGAGGAAACTAGTGGTTAGCTAGTGGTTCCAATGGGGAAACAGTGTGAATCTTGAGGCTCCCATAGTCAAGATTCTAGGATTAATTGTTGTGATAAAATATGGTTGGATTTACTTAGTTCAAGATGATCACATATATAAGATCCACAATATTCGTTATAGGTTTCAATTTTCTTTTATTGTTTCTTGAGCAGAAAGTGGAGAATCTTGAAATTTAAGTACTACACGTGTGTGTACATTTGGGTACACACTGTGTACCCGATTTCAATTGTTGACAGTGTACTGGCCATGTAACGGTTGTGTACATGATAGTGTGTGGTGACTTGGAGACTGCGTAAAGCAGAGGCCAATTAAGGAAAGTACACACCTTTTACTTATAAGGAACATGATGTGTATTGTTATTTTTAATTGTTATGTCATACAGGGGTCACATCTAATCAAAATAATCCTTTTCTTCATGGTATGTCTCCTCCAAGAGTGATAGATACTAATGAATCTTCTCAAGACCTCCGACTCTCCGTCCATTATCCGAATTGAACTTTGTCGGTTTCTTTAGAATCACATCAGTGACTTATTCCTTCTTATAGAGCCTCATATATTTACTTCTATTATCTCATGAGATATCCTTTGTTGGGATTTTTTTGACATTTTTGTAGATCTACCATGTTATAGGTTGATTCAAGGGCCCACACCGGAGTATATCGATTGTACAACGCTGATGTAGGTGGTTGGTGCCTTTCCATAGTATATCTTTGAAATTTATGTGAAAACATCCCAATACCCTTGAACGGGGTACTATGTGTTTAGTGATTCTAGCCATATTATTGCATTTTATTCCTTGTGTACCAGATTAGAGGATGTTTGATTGTGAATAGGGTTATTTTCCATTCAATGGATGTGTCACCCCTTTTTTGGTATCAACCATTTGGTCTAGATTTCCTTGATAGGATTCTTTCTTTCAATGCCTAGTATTATTATGATGGAGTGATTATTTTATTTATTTCTATTTTATTACTTGTATATTTTTATCCATGTATTAATTTTTGGTTTACTATGACTGATGAACAACTTCTATGCACAATATCATTACACAGGGGTGTGAGAACTTGGTTTTGTGAGACCATAGGGGGATTTGACATTGATGGAATCCCCAAAGTGTCTATTATATTTTATCACGCTCTATGTCTACAGGGGGATGACGTTGAGTTCTCCCTCGGAGTGTATATAGTTACTGTTATGGGACCACATTGGGTATTAACATTTAGTGCTTTTTCAGAGTCTTTATAGTTTATTGAAAAAAGGTATAAAGGTGGAATTGATGGTTAGTACATTCTGAGAGATTATATGTTTGCATGAGACCAAAAGGGTTAGACCGTGTAAGCTACCCAAGAGGTCTTCAAATCCTATATATGTTAAACTAAAAGTGTCAGGCTCCGTGAACATACCTAGAGGGTCACATTAGATAGACTGGGTGAATCAGAGGGGATAGACTATGAGCAATTCTTATAGGGTTACTTTATTCTTTTTGTTGAATATTTGAAGAAATTAAATGAATGTAATTTAAGTTGTAGCACTATATACTATTGATAACTTCCTTGTTTATTTCCTTATTTTTTTTATTTCCTGCCATATATATTCATATAATTTTATGCATAGATCTTTGGGTGGTTTCCTATTGGTATTCATCTCACACCCTGTTTGGTTCATGCTTTTGGGTCCAAATAGATTATATTGTTGTAGATATTGATAAGGGAAAGCACCCTTCTACTTCTTGTACTTGATTATTGTGGTGTATCAGGGCATGGTTTTAAGCTGAGGTTTGTGATGATATTGTCATTTATTTGTTTTCGTTGTACATTTATTTAGTATTGTAATCAAGCATTGTGACTTATTTTTCTACCTTACTATATATATATATCATGCCACATTTAAATATGAGGTCCAGTTGTTTATTACTTTTAGTATTCTCTTATTTACTTACTGCGTGTTATTATTTCTTCTGCTATTGCATATATGTTAGTTTTTGCAGCATTACTCTGTCAATGAGGACACAAACCAAATGGCCTGAAGGTCTTCATTTTTATTTGCCTTTGATAACCCACCTCTCTAGGGATGATGGGGAACCCTTACAAGTCCAGTAGGATCAAAGATTACAAGGCCTGTAGGCTTAATAGATTTCATGGCCCAAAGGTCCTAGTGAATTCAACCATACTATCTACAATGAACTGCCCCTCCCCAGTATCTGTACCATGATAGTATCTCTCCACCTTCACATGGTCGTCGGGCTAAGATACCCGTGCATTCATAGGCTAGTTCTGTTGGCATAACCATACCCTCTAATTCTGATAAATCTATTTGGCTCTACTCTAGTGAGTGCACCTACTCTGAATCCTCTTCTGCGGCTGCTCTTTATTTTGTAGTGTGTCTGGGGAAACTACATGTGGCCCAAAGGCATTGAGGTGGCATGAAGGCCTTAAAGGTGGCTCGAAATCCTTACTGACCAGAATTCCTGGGTTGCCCAAAAGCTTAAGGACCCCAAACCCAAACTGGTGGCTAAAGGTGAATAGTTCCAGCTACTACAGTACATAATAGTACCTGTTACAGTAACTGCTCCAGTAACCATTACAATAAATACTTCAATACCTGTACAGTGTACAGTACTGCAATATTACATTTACAGTGTACAATTCTTCTACATGATGGCATAGTGTATAGTGCTTCTACAGTATTACTACAGTACTCCTACAGTACCCCTCAGAAATATGCCTCTGCCTGGTTTTGAACATGTCTATCGTGGATGCACTTAAGGAATCCTCCCCAATTGCGATGAGGCTCAATTGATGTCAATGAGGACATAATTTCCCCTCTATCACACCCAAGACTCACACTTCTAGTCGGGAGCCTCTCGTGTTTGGGGAAATTCTCTTGAGGTCATGTGATCAACCGGGTATGGGGCACCTCTGGGCATCAACCATAACCGGGAAATTACAAAGTGGTATCATATGAGTTCTTTTCTTCTTGACTTACTACATAGAGACAATATACATGGATAAGATAGAATTGGTAGTTTGTATTAAGATATTCCCAGGGGTATCTAACCCATGATTAAGGAAAAGCTAATTTACCTCGAATATTTCAATTTTTATGGATTCACATTTTTTTACATTTGATTTGATTTCACTATTGGTTGATTCACATGTTTTTTTCTTTTAACATTGGTAATATTTAAGGTCTATTTCTTTTTCAACAAGATGAGATGAGGGTATTCCATCACATGCATCATATTGACACTTTCTAGAGATCACATGTCATGCATTCTTGTCATGCCATTTAGGGGGCCTTACTAATTCCATGTTGTTGTGATTTTTTTGTGAATGATATGCATGATATTGTGATTGATGCCATAATAAAATACATACTTATTTATGGGGTATTTCTAATGTTTAATTTTTCGTTTGAATGAACATCAAAATTTCGTTCTTGAGGTGTTATAGGCCCTTTTGGATCCAAATATGGAGGATCATTGCACTTTATACTTATATATGACATGTATATGATGACAAGCATATATTTTCATGGTTTATGGGCCCACACGAAATGGAATTTGGCACTTTTAATGTTCGATTAATTGTTTTATGGGTTCCATAGTACAATATAAGGAATAATTTCTGGAAGAACCCAGAATACACAATGTATATAGGTGAATACATACCAGGTATCCTTCTGTTTGGGAAGGAAATATTTTTCTTTAGTATATGTTCTGTGCAATATGTACATGACATGTAGTCTATAACCATGTTACTAGCTGTGTGGTATGATATATGGGGTTGGGAAATCATTGGTGGAACACTCCGTGTACCGGACGTACACACTGTGTTTATAGACCATGTTTCCAACCGTGTGTCCAATGACACGAGTGTGTTATGGGTAGTTAGTACACACCATGTCTCGAACAAACATGCACTGTAGATTCATCCATGTAACCAGCCATGTGACTAACTACACGGGTTAGTGACTTTATTTCTAGTACACATAAAGTCTGGCACAAACACACAATGTAGACTTTCTTTAGGAGAACCTTGTGGAGCATGTTGTGTAGAAGATATCTGGAAAGGGGAAGAGGATCCATGTACATGTCATGTGTAAAGACGACACGCTTTGCGTATGGGGTGTTACGTGGCCATGGTTGGTAGGATTACACGCCCATGTAAAGGATTAAAGAAACACGCCATGTAAGGGTCATCCATGTCGTCAAAAACATAAATTCTTTTTTTTCTCTTGTTCCCATCTTGTACATCTATGTTTTAGTCTTTGTTAATAGTGAACTAAGGTGTGCTCTTCACCTCTCAAAGTCATGTAACCACGATTTCCTCTGGTATTAAAACAGATACATGGAAATGATCAGACAAAGTATATGGATGATCAGGGACTACCGACAGATCCTCCAGTCATACCCATCTTAGTACCAGTCGTTATTCAAGACACAGGTTTTGATGCACAGTTCCGAGAGGGATTTTTTAGTTTTATGCAGACCTTCGAAAGAGCCTGGCCACCTACACCATCTGTTGAATATTTTTTTTGAGTTTTTTAGAAGCAGAATCCTCCCTCTTTCTAAGAGGAAGGAGGACCTCGGGATGCAGAATAATGGTTATAGGACATGATTTTTGTCATCGATCATCCCAATATGCCTCTAGAGTGGAGGGTGAAGATCTCTAGGTATATTATTCGAGATTCTGTGAAGATATGGTGGGATGTAATCTCACAGGCGGGATGCCAGTAGTTTATGTCTTAGAATATATTTTAGCTTGCCTTCTACGATTTCTTCTACTTGGAGACCTTGTGGTCCGATCATGCCCAAGAGTTCATTAGTCTGTTGTAGGGTTCCCTATTAGTTATGGACTTTTCTACTTTCTTCACTAAGATGCATCACTTCACACCCATTCCAAGAGATGATAAGTTATTTCTGTTAAGAATGTTTGAGTATGGACTCTGGAATGACATCCGATCTTAAGTGATCATCTCTAAGTTGACTTTAAAATCATATGTAGTCATACATGCAATAATCATAGAGCACATCCTGAGGAATACCAGAGATGTTTTCCAGGGCGGTTCAACATGCAGAGTTGGTGCTTCTCCAGCTGATAGTAGGTAGTGCCACAAGGATTCTACATGTGGAGATTCGAGTAGGAGAGATACCCCTTCAGGTTGCCAGGTGGTATGCTACCTGTGTGGAAATGGTGGGCCTATGAGGACACATTTCCCGAGAGACCTAGTAAAGTAATGATAATATGGAAATATGGGTTGTCTTCAATGGATCTATCAGTTCCTATCACCAGCATCTAGTGATCAGTGTTCTTCTATGACTTCTCATTCATGAGCAGTAGCCCCAGATTCCCGTCATTCTGGGAGATTGAGTTTTTCTGGCCATTCAGGACGAGTTGGAGGACATTTTCATGGTACAAGTTGGTTGGGCTACAGGGAAAATAGGTTGGATCAGCTCAGGGTGGCCAGTCAGAGTTATAGTGCCACGGAACATTCCAGACATTTTTTGTGAAGGAAATCATGTAGGAGATGGATCCCGTACCCTCAACAGTTCGTGGTACGATCCTAGTGGCCTCAGTTTTAGCTTCTGCACTTTCTGATACATGGGATTCCCATATTTTCATATCTATTGATATTTTGGAGTGCATTGATCTCTGTATCTTTACTTCTCCCCATGTCTTGACATTGGACACGTCGTTGGGGACAAAAATGGCTAGTGTCTGTTAGTGCAATGAGTTCCCTCTTGAGGTTAGTGGGTGTCACTTCTTATGAGTCCTCTATGACCTAAAGATTACAGACGAGGATGTTCTTTTCAGAATGGACTGTTTGGTTCCCTTCTAGGAATATTTTAATTCTTATCATCGTAAGGTGATTTTCACACCACCGAATGGATTTTTTTTACAATAGGGTGAATTGAATGTATTGGCGAGGAAATCAGGACCCAAGCATCATTGATTAGAATGAGTTACAACCCATATTTCTAGTCTATATCAGCATGAACAGGGGACATTACAATTGGACTTTCCTCTAGTGGTCAATCATTTTAGGGATATCTTTCTAGAGGACTTCTCAGGTTTTCCTCAAGGGAGAGAGGTCGACTTTTCTATTGAGGTTGTCCGAGAAGTTGCACCAGTGTCTATTCCTCCTAATAGGATGGATACACCAAAGTTATAGGAGCATAAGAGGCAGTTGGAGGAGTTGATGGAAAAGGGTTTCATCCAACCTAGAACTTCTTCTTGTGGTTCTCCTGTCATTTTTGTGATGAAGTCAGACAGTACCCTCAGACTTGGTGTGGATTATCGGAAGCTGAACCAGTTGACCGTCAAGAACTGATATACCTACCAGAGTATTGATGATATCATTGATAATCATCGAGGATCCTGGGTGTTCTCGATGATTTTCTTGAGATCCAGTTACCATTAGTTCCATGTTAGACCGTCAGATATACATCTTACCGCCTTTTGGAGTAGGTATGGTCTATACGAGTATGTGGTTATATCGTTTGGTCTCACGAATGCACCTGCAATTTTCATGGAACTGTTGAAATGAGTGTTCCATCCAAACGTGGATTCATTCATGGAAGTCTTCATGGACAATATCTTGGTGTACTCTCACACTCGACATGACCATTTCTCACATCTTGAGATTATTCTGAATATAGTGAGAGAGCATTAGTTATATCTTGTTCTCTTAAAATTACACTTCTTGATGGACTAGATTCACATCTTGGGTCACATTATCTCCGAGATAGGAGTATCTGTAGAACCCAAGAAAGTGAGAGTAGTAGTTTCCTAGGAGCATCCAAAAAGAATTGGGGTACCGAGTGTTTTAGTGATGGCTGGATACTAAAAACGTTTCATACATTACATTCATTCTTAGGAGCACCATTGATGAGCCTGAATAATAATGGTGGAATGTACTTGGGGACATAATCATGCGATTCATCCTTTCAAGAGCTAAAAGGGAGGTTTTATTCAGCACCGATAATAGTTTTTGAGATACTATAAATAGTTATATAGTTTATTTTGTTTCATCCGGTATCGGTGTTGGTGCTATGATTATGCAGGGAGTAGGAGTCGTTGGCTATGGGTATTAGAAGTTGAGTTCACATGAAGGGAATTACCTGATGCACGATATATAGTGGGCTGTAGTTTTTCATGCCTTACGTTGTTGGATAAATTATCAATTGGGAGAGAATTTTTTGGAATTCATGGATCACAAAAGGTTCATGTATATCATAACTAGGCACAATATAAATTTGAGACTGTGAAGGTGGGTTGAGTACCTTCTATCTTTTGGCAATAAGCTTGCCCACATGCCTGGGAAAGGAAACACAATAGCTGATGTGTTGAGTAGGAGGACTCAGATAAAGTAATTTATGGAGGCCATCAGTGAGTGGCATCTTATGACTATGTTCTCTGAGATTCATTTGGAGGTGCACAATAAATATGGGAAGTCGTTTCTTTATTCTGTGGTTGTTACCTATACACTACGTGATCATGTGCGAATGACGAAGCTATCATATTCTATAAAATCCTGGTCCTATGAGAATTTCTATCAAGAGGGAACCCTATTTTCGAGATGGACCATAGGCGTGTATGAGATCATGTGTTTTCATGGGTGCATATGGGTGTCAGAAGACATATTTGAGGAGATGATGTGGGAATTTCATTTCTTAGTTTGGGCAGTCCATCATGGTGTCACCAAGAGGTATCGAGATCTACACCACCAGTATTGGTGGGCAAGTATGAAGATAGATGTTATGTTTTTCATGAATTTTTTCACCTGCTAGCAGGTTTAGGTGGAGCATCATCGACCAGTAGGGATTTTGTAGTAGTTAACCATTCTGGAGTGGAAGTGGAATGATGTCATGATGGATATTGTGCTAGTTTTATGTGGTATCCTCGAGGGAATGATGTAGTTTGTGTTGTCATTGACAGACTCGTGAAGGTTTCTCACTTCTTGGTGATCAAGGAGACATTAAGTGTTGATGAGTTGGGAAGGTTGTACATCTGAGAGATTTTATGTCAATATGGTGTTCCGAACTCTATTGTTTTAGATAGGGACGCATGTTTTACTTCTTGGGTCTGACAGGGACTACATAGGGCTATGGGTACATGAGTACTTATGAGTACAACTTACCACCCCAAACAGATGGTCAGTCTGAGCGTACGATTCAATTACTGGATGGCATGCTTCAAGAATTCGTCCTAGATTTTGGAGGTTCTTGGGGAAGTATATAACTCTTGTGTAGTTTTCCTACAATAATATTTTTCAAGGAACTATTCATATGAAACCTTATGAGGTTCTTATGGTAGGACATGTCAATCACCCCAATGTTGGATCGAGGCAGGTGAGGCAAAAATGTTGGGAATTTGGTTTTTCCAGGAGACTACAAATTAGATAGAGATAATTTGGAAGAGTATGGCTACTGAACAATCACGACTTATGTATTATGATGATTGATGGAGATGACCTCTAGATTTTGAAGTTAGAGATTAGGTTTTTCTGCGCATGACACATAGGTTGGGACACAAGAAGATTATGAGACATAGTAAGCTTTCGTCGAGGTATGTTGTTCTATTTACGGTTTTGGAACGGGTTGGGATGGATGCCTATCACTTGTAGTTATCTCAGAGCTATCAGGCAATGAATGCCATCTTCCTCGTTTCTCAGCTACAACATTACTTCTCAGACTCATCTAGTGTCATTCAAATTGAGGACATTGAGCTAGAGGTGGATACATTGTTCAAGGAGAATCCTATATGAGTTGTTGATCACAGTGTGAAGGTTCTCCATGGAAAGTTTGTTCCTCTGGTACAGGTGATATGGAAGCATGGTCGAGTGCAAGATGCGACTTAGGAGAGGGAGGTCAATGTACGATCTCAATGGCTGGAGCTTTTTGGGGATTCTACTTCTATGCCTCCTTGCTAGAGAAATTCGGGGACAAATTTCATTAAGTGTTGAAGATTGTATGAACCTAGATGATTGTTATATGTTTTCAATTTCCATTATGTTTTTTTTGTGAAAAATAAGATAATCTAGAAATTAAATGAGTACATTCCGTGTACTATTGAGTACACGCTATGTACCCAGCTTCCGAAGGTGATCGTGTACTGGCCATGTATCACCCGAGTACATGGCCATGTGGGGTGACCTCGAGACCACCTAATGTTGAGGCGGATTAAGGCTAGTACACACCATATACATTTATTTTTATTTTTTATGTCAGACCCGTGTCACATCTAATTGGGAAAAACCTCTTCTTCCAGGTCTGTCTCGTCCAAGAGCGACAGATAGCGACGAATCTTTTGCAAACATCCAAATCACCATTCGTTCACTGAATCAAACTCATTTGGTTGCATTTTAATTTAATCGGCGAGTTATTCTTTCATCTAGAAGCTCATCTCTTGATTTCACATCTGTCATAAAATATCCTCAGTTGAGCATTTTTGGATATTTTTATAGATCTACTGCATTTTATGTCAATTCCAGGGTCGACACTAGAGTATATCGATCATACAATGTCGAGGTATGTGGTTTTGTGACTTTATGTAGAAATTTTATGAATTTTATGTGAAACAATACCAATACCCTAGAATGGGGTATTGAGTTTTTAGGGATTTTATCCATGTTATTACTTTCTAGGCCTTGTGTTCCTGAGTAGATATTATTTGATTGTGGATAGTGTTATTTTCTATGATATGGATGTTTGGCCAATGTTTGTTTTTGATATTGACCATTTGGTCTAGCTTTTCCTATTAGGATTCTTGATTTCCATGACATGTATTGATTGGATGAAGTGTTTCTTTTATCTATTTCTATGATATGAGTTGTAGCTTTTTAGGCATGTAGTACTTTTATGCTTACATTATCTATTGAACATCCTTTGTGCATGATTTCATTACAAAGGGCTCTGCGAACCTGGTGCAGTGAGACTATAGGGGGAATTGACGTAAAGTTCTTCCCCAGAGTGTATGTTATGTTTTATCATGCTGTGACACCATAGTAGGGATTGACGTTGAGTTATCCCTCAAGGTGTCTATAGTTACCATTAAAAGACCACATGGGAAATTGACATTGGATACTTCTTCAGAGTTTCAAGTGTTTATCGTAAAATGGTTACAGTGGGTATTGATGGTGAGTGATTCCTTAGAGAGTCTTTCTTTTTATGAAACCGAAAGGGTAAGATCATGTGAGCTACCCCAGCGGTCATTATATCATTGAATAAGTTGAACAGAATGGGTTAGGATGTGGGAACATATCTAAAGGGTTTCATGAGGCTGATAGTTGAGCAAGAGGGGATAGGCTATGAGAACTTCTTAGTGGGTTGCTGGTTTTTTTGGTTGAATAATTAACGAATGTAATTTAAACTGTAAGACTGTTTACTTTAGATCACTTCCTTGTTTATTCCTTCATTTTTCATATTTCTTTCCATATATATTACTTAACTATTAGGCACATATATTTTGGTGGTTTCCAACTAGGAATCATCTCACACCTTGTTTGGTTCAGGATTTTGGTTCTAAATAGATTATATTGCTACAGGTATAGATAAGGGCAATCACCTTTCTACATTAGGTAAATGACTGTTGTGGAACTAGAGAGAATGGGACCAAAATTATTCTCCCAATTCTATTAATGTTTATTTATTTTCATTTTACTTTCGTTTAGTACTGTATTCTATAATTGTGACTTATTTTTTAGCTTTTCTAGAAATATATATCAAGCATCATTTCTATATGTCCTCTAATCGTTTATTTTTTTCAGTCATTAACTATTTACTTGTTAGATGTTATTACTCATTCTGCTACTATATATATGTTTGTTTATGCTCTTTTACTCTTCTAATGAGGTCATTGTTCCTCCACAATCACACCCAAGACCGTCTATCCAAGTTGAAAGCCTCTGGAGATTGGGGAAATGCTCTTGAGACCATGTGAATAACCAGGTTCGGCACACCACTATGTGGTCCTCGAAACTGGGATGTTACAACATGGGGGTTCATTTCAGCACCCTCACTATGGGGATAATTTTTTTAATGGGGAAGTTAATCAATCAGTGGACCCAATTCAAGTGATTTTGTACAAGTTGTGGCATTGCATCAGTCATTTGAAGACTAATGATTGGGGGACCAACCATAACCAAGGGAGATGGGATAACATGGAATTTAAACTAGTATTACAAACTAGTTTGGGGGCCCCACCACTAGTTCAAATTACTGATTTAGTAGATCCTTCATCCAAGGTAGTGATGGATGAAATAGCGGTCGTACAATAGATGTCGGGTGAGTTTGTTCCTTTGGTGGAAGTGGTTGAGGAGGTTTTCAAAGTTGGGACAACCATATATTTAATCTAGGATATAGAGACTATATCCAAGGACTAATTGGAGGTGGTTGTTATCAGACTACAAATAGAGGTTTTAAAATAGACTATGATGGTTAAGCCTACCTTCGAGGTTCCATAATAGATTATAAGGGCTCCCATTATGGATGAAGGATAATAAAAAGGATGTGTTTCCCCTTGATACAGGGTTGATCCCACCTAAGGACATCCTTGAATATGTTTCTACCACTATTGTGTTGGAGAAATTTTCAAAGACTAATAATTTATCACCTATAGACATTAAGGATCCTGGATCTAACGCTGTCGAGGATGTATGGTTGTTCGACCCATGGCATAAATTATTTGGTTAAATTTCATCACTCGCACCCCACTAGATGATCTACCAAACATGGTGGGATCTCTCATCCATTGGATAATCTATTTGGAGACTGCTAAAGTTGACTTTAGTGGCCTCCACACATTATCTTCACAAACTATAATTTAATAGGCGCATTATTATTGGTATAGGATTCAATTTTCAAGGTACAATATATCTGAGGGTGCCAAAATTATCCAGACGACGAAAGATAACATCACTCTATTGAAAGATTAGGTTTGAAAGTATACAACCATCTTAAATTCTCATTTACAGATCCCTAGAAAATTGATGGATCAGTTGGATGTAGGTGAGGCTGAGGCTATAGAGGTGGAATCTCTAGGGGCTCAGTACAATACTGGGTAGGCCCGTGTCGGAATTTTTTTGGATGAGGTATGATCAAAAAATGAAGATGAAGTGGTGGATCTTACTTAGTGAAATAAGGGATATGAGGATACACATAAAAGGATTTTCAAGTTATATTATTCAATTTATAGAGTTTCTCATTAAATATCTTTATATTGTTTATAATAAATAGGGGCCACATTATATGGATGACACTCCCCAAACATTTGAAGTGGTTTCCTAGGAATTTATAATATGATTAAATGTGTTATTTTTACTAATTATTGGACATATAAAAGACACAAAAAAATCTATAACACAATTTGAGACTTTCTTAGTGTGGGAAACAAGGGAAAAACAGAGGATCATCACATATATGCGAGTGGAAGATAGGGATTAAAAATATTGCGTATAAATTTTTTAATTACCACTAGGAGTATCTAGATTGGGAATGATTTGGTTGGAGAATTAGATTCTATACACAATTTACATTTTTTCTCAGTATATCCCAGCTCAAAAATTGTTTTACTCTGGGGATGTTGAATTATACCCCATGAAAGGGGATAAAGTGCATGAATCTAGATGCCCGTGTTCTGGAACAAAATGGGTGTGATAAGAAGATATTGGATGACTACAGACCATGTATGAAACATAAATTGTATTATCATTCCGTCAATGATGGGATTGAGAAAATTATGGTCAACTATTGTCCATATTCTGAACATAGTACCTGTCAATATATCATTGAATATATTTTCAACGAATGTTCCTAGGATAATAAGAGATGCACTTTATCCAAGAACCATTACCATTATGGGGACCAATTGGACATGAAATACTACATGGATCCAAATCCAAGAATATGTGAATCATAGTTAGAAACTAAGGTAATGTTCAAATTGAGTTTAAAAAATCAAAATTTTGACATCGGGTTTAAAATAACATTGAGTTGGTGTATTGGTCTAAATAATGATCAGACTGGTTTTCCATGGATATATTTGCCTCTGACACCGGGTGATGGTCAAAGAACTCTAATGGTGAAGTATGTGACTCGAACTGAAGTTGGAAAATGGATTTTGAAGTGAGGGCCTAATATATTTTTAATTTTTACATCACATTATGATGACTAAGGGAACACAGTTTTATGTATTGTTCCATGGATATTGAACATGTATGTTTTCAACTTATAGTGAGGAAAATGTGTCTTACAGTTTAATTTCATGCGATTAGGATGTTTACGAATCATTTTAGCACATCTTGACTAGGTTGAGTTAACCAACCTGAATAACTCCTTGTTGATTAATGTGGTGTCATGAATGGAAAGGATGCACAATGTTTGGTACCTAATAGAAGAGAAAGTGAATCAAAGGGACATAATATTTGGCTAAATTTTTTTCACAAACTGATGGGGTCCAGTGAGTGTAGCCTTATTTTTTCTTAGATTCATAGTAGGTTCCACTATATTTGTAACTTTTTATTTAGACCTTTAATCATTCCCAACTCACAAGATTAACCTAGATGGTTGGAGTTTTAATTTTTTGTAGGTCCCCCCTATGATTTTTCAACCCGACAAACATTAATAAATTTTTCAAGGGTAGTTTATTGCCATGGAAGTCATATTAGGATTGCTATTTTATGGAAATATATCTTGGATTAGGAGTTAAAAATAGTTTAATGTCCTAATTGAAACACCAAAACTTGTTATGAATTGTTTATTTGAATAAATTTTTTATTTTTTTATGGCTTACATTTAACACAACACCAAGTGATGTATGATTTATACAAAACACCTAGGTAAACATTCACCAAACACAATAATGAGTTTAGATTTCATTACACACATACTTGATTTCTTATTCTATTACATTAAATACAATTTTAGATTTCATTATACACAACATTAATTTTAGATTTCATTACACACAACAAGGAACTTATCTTGTGTTAGACACAATACTGACTTTAAATTAAATATGACATATTATGAAAATATTAGCATAATTATAACCATTATAATGAAATGGTGTGTATGAAAATGATAAACTAAATAAGGAAAATTTTATTTATTCATGTTTAAAAAATTATTTCTTTTATGAATAATTAATTGAAAATTAATGTAAGACCTACTTGAAAATAAATAAATTCCCTTTCCAAAAAACTATTTTTTCTACAAATATAAATTTTCTATCTAAGTAAATTATAGAAAATACTTTTCTGAATGGTTTTAATTAAATATATATCTATTATATTCCATAATCTATTTGACATTCATCTTATTTTTTCCCTAGATAATATATAACAAAAAATCTAATTTTATGTATAAAAGTATGTATTTTTCTGAAAAGTTGTTTTACCGCCTTCTAAAAGTTCATTTATTTTAAAACTAAAGTTGGAAAATTTTATAAATTCTTTATAAAAAATTTATTTTTTAAATCATAACATCAAAATAATTTTGTGTTGAAATTTTGAAAATTTTCTAAAATGATTCATTTTTTAAATAATATTGAAAAATACTGAATTTTAATTTTAATTTTCTTCATTTTCAAATTTTTTATATAGTTGAATTATATTATAATTTTTTAGAAGTATAATTAGATCAATTATTCATATATTAATCCAATTTATTTGATTATAATTTATTTCATTTTGAAATTGTACATAAAAACTTTTCAAATATTTGAAACTTTAAAAACCGATTGTCTTATCCCATATACAAGATTAATATTAAATTAATTTCTAACACATAGGTTATAGGAATTTTTCAAAATATAATCCATATTTTTAATCTTAATAATATATAATTTATTATACTTCCTTCATAATTTTTGACCAATGTGATGAGTGAAAATAGTTGAAATTAATCATGGTGATTAAAAGAAAAAAATTTAACAAGGGACTAAACTATATATTTAAGGGGAAAATGACTTGTAATCATTTAAAACGCCCATTTTCTTGAAAAAATCAACCTTAAACATTAAATGTTCTATTGTTAGAATAATTTAATCATTTTTTATGTAAAAACATGGGCATATCGTACTGATTTTTATAAACGTCATGTGTGTCATCTCCCCCACTTATAAAAGGCCACCCCTCACCCCCACACTTAACACCTTCAAAACCAATTGATTTATCCTAGTCCTACCAAAATAAATTATCCACTTCCATAATCATGATAATCAAATAAAAATGAGACTCCTAAACATAAATGGTTTCTCAAATTCTTATGAACATGACATCTTGATGCTGACTCTGTATAATAGGCGCATGGAGATATGATAATAAATAAACAATGGTTAGAATCACACTTGAGACATCCTCATGAGCATCTGAGTAAAATTTAAAAAAAACCTTATAAGGTTCAACTATTCTTCTGATTCATGAAAATTATTCAATGGCACCTTCATGCTAAAAGTGTATAAAATTACATCTCCCTTCCATGGGAGTAGTTAATATTAAAGATAAATGTCATGTGGTATTATATCCAATGCATCCTTCTAAGATTCATGTACTTCTGAGAAAAGATATATCTTAGGATCTTATGTTCTGAAAACTATATGGACCACTCCCTCAAAATATTGTTTCACAATCACTAAATTTCACACATAACCATGAAAAGATCTAAATATAGGTTGGAGTAATCCTTCTCAAGTGTTGGAAGCTTGTGAGACTTTTAACCCACCATTTTTTAATCCTGTATAGTCACGCAACCCACAATAGTTTGAATCACATAAAACCATATACCCATTACTAGGATCATGTAATATTAGGTAGGAATCAATGATAGAAGTCTTTTAAACTCCTCAATATAATACTACCATTATGCATCCCATGTGATTTTTAGCCTTTTATAGCTATGAGTAGTCAAACGTGATACGAACATTGAAAAATCCTTGATGAACCATCAATAAAATCTGGAAATACCATGGAATCCATGAATCTCAATTTTAATACATATTTCTTCCCTTAATAAAATAGATTTCTCCTTCTAAGGATCAACTGATAAACCATGATTTGAAATCAGGTGTCCTATGGACATCAATTCTAGGATATAGAAATTAAATAGTGAAAAATTTCTATAAAAATAGAGACTACTTATGATCTCCAAATCCAAACTCAATTAGTGATTGTGATCATTAATGGATCTCAAACAATCCAATATATCTACCACACACACAACCACATAAGTGTTGAGATACTTATGGTCTATCTAATTTATCAAATCAATAAAAAAAGTATGACTCTGTTTCAAAATAAACAACATCACAAGATATTCATAATTTCCATAACTACTCCTAAAATCCATCTTCAATATTTCAGACTTTTGAAAGTTGACATGTAGATAAATAGTCTAATGATCGATCATTGGAAGACACTGTTCCCCCATTAATTGGTCAAAAAAATTCATCCACATGAGTCAAGGTATACTTGTTCTTTACTTTTACATGGTTCTACTTCCAAAATTTGACACACAATCCAATTGAACTATATAACATTTTAGAAAATAGCATTGGGGATTCCCAAGGTAAAATACTAGTGTGAACAAATCATTTCATAATCATATCATAAAACTGAATATTGATCACTTTCATCTATACTAGTTCCATACATCTAGAAAGTATTGAAATAAACTAGGTACCTAGCACCTAGTAAATTTTAAACTCTACATCCCTATACATAGTAATTCTAGAGTTAAATTCTTAGAAAATGTTTGGAAAATACCAAATAACAGTAGGAAGGTAAAAATTAGAAGAATATTCATTGAGTTAAACTGATAGAGTTGATAAAAAACTCATGAGCTCTGGGTGGAAAGGTTCTATGTGAACAGACCACAAATACAACACTAAATGAAACACTAGTGAGATCCCATATTCCATATAAAATGAGACAGGCTAATGATAACAACCTTCTTCACCACGATGAGAACAATATAATCTATCCTGATGATGACATCAAAAATATTCAGATATAGAATGTGAAAACCCATCAATAACTATGCACCACCTAATGATAGTGAACAAGGACACTGCCACCCCTTCTCATTATTATTACCAAGAGTTGTAGCTAATTCTATAATAAGGGAAATGAGTCTCATTTTATGTTTTATCATATAAAAAAATGTTTATATACAAATTAGTGTGAATAACGAGTATCAAATATAGTTATTATTCCTGAATTTGTAATAATGATGTTACCTCTCACTATCACTAGACTCGCATCTAAATCCATTGGAAACTCATATGTTTTGTGAATTTGATATAGTTCTAAGGCCTGTTGTTGGATCTTCATAGTCTTTGAATCATATGACTTCATCACAATCACCCTTGTAGCTTATGATCCTGGACCAAAGCAAGGCGTCGACATATCCTGACAGAGACATTGTATTTGACCATAACTCTCATAGTTATTATACATCATAAAAGTGATAGGAAAAGAAGATAGGATGTTTCATACCCCGTCACACTGATAGAATGTCATAGGCATACATGAAGTAGTAAATAATGTTGCATTGGAGTAATACAGCTGAGAACCACCTCCATCACTCCTACGATGATCTTTCCACGTCCAATTCACCACCTATGTTCCATTAGATCTACCAATGGGTGGAAGATAAGGGGAATAATATCAAACCATTCATTCCATATTTATCTCATCAATAATATCCATGTATGTCAACTCTACATAAGTCAAAAATATTCAGCATAAATACCTCTAATTTGATATTTGATCTCAAACCTAGCTAGTACTTCAAAGCCAACATTTGGTAACAATTTAGTACATAGGTACCAATATGAACCATCTAAGCACACCAACTGGTCGATGAAGATATTGAACTCTCTCCATGTTGCAAAAAGAAAAACACTATATAATTTTCCATCCTCATTGACACTATAAAAAACTACTAGAAGAAGAGTCTTAAAACCCTTACATTCCAAGACCAATTTCCTACATTCATATATAATGGAATCCTACCATCTTTTGATGGCACCCTAGAGTATAAACACTACTCATTTCACCTTGATACTCTTGGGTGTATCTAATAATTCAATGATTTGATCGATCTTGTACATCTAGTCCTCTAACTCTTAAGGTACTTCAGCAACCTTAAACGAAAGTGGATTCTTTAGAAACAACTCATGTTATTGATTCATTTCTCCTCTGTATAAATTTTTTTTTCCACAACTACATTTTGGACATGTTGATGATTCGGTTTGAAAAAAAGAATATCTCACATGATGGCATCTATAATATAATCATCTATCAGAGTATTCCCCAGATGTGAATCCACCGAACCCTCCTAACTAACCTGTGGAAGACATCATTGAAAAAAATTATTACACACTAAAAGTAAAGAAATGACCAGGAAAAACAACAACATTAATTAATACTAGAAACCTAAAAGAAAAAATAGATATTATGATCAAGAACATGAAATATGAATAAAATACCATCATTACAAGGTACCTTAAGTCTCGTTACGGCATTACATATCTAGGTACTCCCAAAAACCTATCTCTCACATCCTAATAATCTTATCTTAAATCTACCAAATATCCAAAGACATGAAATATTAAAGAGAGACAACCTTTGATACCAAACTATAACAAACAAGACCAGGATTCCATTTCAATCTAGTACCAATCGAAAATTATGAAATACCCATGATACCCATTTCAATCTAGTACCCATCAAAAATTAAGAAATACCCATGATCCCCACAAGTTGGTGACTAGAACAGGGGTATCAAACAATAATCAGAGAGAATTCTTTTTTCCATAATAAAAAAAGGGAATATATATAAATAAAAAAGAGAAAAGTGGAAGAGATAAATATAATCCATAATTAAAAGAAGATAATAGAACAAACAAAACACAAAACTATAAAAATTATTGGTTGCATGCCCAACATCAAAGACAATTTGAAAACAAATACTATTCCATGTAATAGCAATGGATAAATTACACCACCTCACCACTAAGTACATTGAAAATGATAATAGAAACCCTCACTACCTCACTACGGTGTGAAGCCTTTCCCTACATTAAAATACATAAAATGGTCTATTCATTATCTAAGTGGTGCGTATTATGTATGCTAACCGGATCATTTGGATCCCCCCGATCTTTTCTGTAATAAGTCTCTATACAATTATCTAAACATGCTAAATGTTAATGATGACAAGGGATGAAAAACATTTCAACCATTTTTATATCAAAAACATGGAATAGAAATTAATTTTACCTTTTTCACATTTCCAAATTAATACTGGTAAAAATATTTGCAAACTTTTCATTTACATCAATATAGTTATGTCAAATAAAAACAAAGAATGTATTTAATATCATCAAATCAATCCCTCACAGTAGAACATACAATAATACGTGCTAAATGAATAAGTAATATAATGATTAGGATCACTATAGGTCAGTCTATCTTGGAAACTCATACCCATATATAGAAAATAATTCACACCAATCCTTAGGATATATGCATTGAATACATTGAGAAAGTAATACCTCAAAATTTTAACCTCACAATAGGTCTATCATTTTCCTAGAATAATGGGCCTAGGGATACAATGAACACCCCATGAGAAAACCCCCAATAGTTTCAATGAATGGGGTATATTGCTACTCCTTCCACCTAAGTACCCATGGTTTCAATGTGCTTTACTTTCCTAATAATTTCATCATGATAATGAATTGAAAACCATGTTATAAATCCATTTCACAATTCTTTAAAATCCCATTTTCATTTACTAAAACAAGGCTAACACCATATTTTACCATAAACATGTTTTCCATAAAAAAATTCAACCAATAAATCATCACATTTCATTACTGATACAATTTATTGAAGTCATAGAAATTCAGTTCATCCTATATATTATAGATACATAATAATATACCTTAAACTCATGTCACACACACCCATAACAAGATCCACCAATAAGGAACAACAAACGAATGACTACATGAGCCCTAGAATCAATCCACACATCTATGAATTAATTTAAATATAATAATGTACGATATAGATGAATAAAGAAATCATTACTCAAGTTACTCACTTACCACACCACAAACAACATAATGGTTATCCTCTATATGAAGATAAAAAAATAGATCTACCAAAAATCACGAATAATCATCTTCAAAGATCAACATATCTAATAAAGAAATGAAATAGTGTGAATTCGATCAATGTTAATGAATAATAAAAGAATATTAATGTATAGAGAGATGAAAGAGAACATCAATGGTGATCAAACACTAAAAAAAGCTATTCATAAAGAGTGAAGGAATAAAAAATTTCTTAGGAGAGCCCCTAGGTTGAGATCGACAAATCCTGTGGACAAATGAAATAATAAACACTCACACAAATCTATAAAAACCTATACTCAAGAGAATTACATGGTGCGTAAACCATTCACTTTTTGTGTAATCCATGAATCCCATATATATATAAAAATCCTTTTCCTTAGTTGAAAATTCTAAAATTTACTATTTAAATGACATGTTAATTTTACATAGCATGAAATCCGTTAACTCCCTATAATAGATCATGGCTTATTCCTAAATAACATTACATGGTGTGTAATCCCGTTATATGTTTTTTATTACTCCTATATATTATAATGTATCATTTTTAGAAGAAAACTCAAAACCACTATAGATGTTTTCTGACCATCGAGAGAACCCATAAATCCATTAACACATTTATACCTAGCATCTATTAATTCAATGTAACAAATGACCCTGAACATTACATCAATTTCCCTAGAAAATTATCTCCATTCTTGGGAGTCCCAACATGAATCAAAATAAAAAGGTATTTGAGAATATATAATTCAAATACCTAAAAGTTAGTAATGGGTTGTTACATTTCATCCCAGCCCCAATATCATTAGGTTTCTCATTTAGAAAATAACTACATTGTTCATTAGAACCATTGTTAAATACTATCTAATAGGCAGCTAAAAATTAAATTAAATAAAATAATATTTTAAATGATAATTTTTAAATTCATAGATAAACATATAAGACAACTAAGAACTTAGAAATCAGATTTCATAAATATAAGGCATATGGGAGCCTATGAGTCACTGGGTTTAATTCTAGGTTAGCCATTGTTTTTTTATAATGGAAATAGTTATATATTCAAATCCTTCATAATATTTCATAAATATATTGTGGATTATCCAAAGCATATCACTTAAGATTAGGAAACCAGGTATTGTTAGGCTACTTCATCATACACCTGGGGATAAATCAGTTAATTCCCAATATGCCCCTTTTAGTGATTCTATCACTGGTTACATATATGAGGATTAATTAATCCACTTGATTATCTATATAGGGATTTGGATTCTATGAAAATAAATCAATCTGTATATAATAAAATTTTGGGATGTTACCTTATACATATACTTATCCCTTAGGCTTATCTTTATGGTGTTTTCTAAAGTGATCTAAAATAATCCTTAGAATTATTAGTCCCTGCTATAATAATAAATAAATATGAATAATCTAAACAAAACATAAATAATATATTAACATTGAGATTTAGATAACACATATCATAAATAGTGTCACAACATAAGGACCTACAGTTTTAGTGTCTTGTATATTGGCTATATAAATATATTATTTTACAACAAATGAAAACAATTCTCCAAAATCCTGATGTTATAAACCCTTTTAAAGACATATAATATTGTATAATCAAATTCCTTACTTTATTAATAGAAGCATAACAAATGGGTGAGATTAAACAATTATTAATGGAAAACTTATCATAATCTACCTAATCATTATCCTAAATGAGAGCCTGATAAGAGAATAAATATGTTATTAAAAGCTCTTGAGACCATATTTTATAATAATAAAACATGTTGAATCAATATAACATTATAAAATCATCATTATGGATGAATAAATTTTATTACATGGAACAAAATATATATCAACAATGTTAAATATGTGATCAAGAAATAAGAGTGTATAATAATTTAAAAAAATAATGTTTAACAAGAAAAAATGGAATATAAAGTAAATAAAAACCATCTTTTAATGTTTTCAAAACTATATTATAAAGTAGAAAATGTTGAAAAACTATAACAATATGAAATTCAATGTGATAAAATTCATTATTCCCATTATTATTTGAACAAACAAATTATGTACACACCTAACTACCTCATGAGATATCAACTCATACAAATGCATTGGGTGGAGTTATATAATAACATTTATCACCATTTTTATATATGTGTTATACTTAAAAAAATCAGTATCATATCTCAAAGATCCCTAGGAAAAAAGAATGGGTTTCATATATGTTCTAAAAACCATACATAACATGAATATAAGAAATCCTTGGATATAATAAAAATCATTTTAAAAAATTAATTATATCATAATGACATATATATAGGGTGATCAAAACATCACCTCATGAGATTTAAACCTCTCAGAAAAAATAGATGTTATAACTAAAACGTTTTCAGAAATCCTTTTAAAATTTCTCATAAAAGATAATGTAAATATATATTTTAGAAAAAAATTAATAAGTCAAATTTAATATTTATGAAAAAAATATTCCAAAAAAAACTAAACAAAAAATTCTCTAAAATAATTAAACTACAAAATCTCAAGTGGTAAATAGAGTTAATAAATTATGTTATCATTCTTGTAGAATTTTTTATGAAAAATCCACATCAGAAAAATATTGAACTACATTAATTAAATATAATAGATAAAGTAATATATGATGAACATAAAAGGAAAAAATATTTTTATTTTATTACATAATACACATTCTATAGGAAAAACATGGATATTGAAATAAAATATCCATAGAAAATGATATGAGTTATTCTAACCAAATTTATACTTTTAATTATGAAATATTTTTTAACAACAGAGTTGTTATTAATGATTAGAATTAATTTAAATAGATAATAATAAGAAATAACATATAAAAAATGGAATATAAATATTAAATAAATTCTTCAAATAATATTTGAGAAAGAAATTCTATGACCCAATAAATCGAAAATTTAGTCGATAAAACAATTACCATGAATTCCTCATTAGTTTAACACACTATAAAATCCTATAAAAAACATAACTATATTAGTTACATTTTTAATAACCATATATATATATATTTTACTTATTTTATAACCATTTAAAGTAATTATATTATTTACATATGGATTATCTTTACAACAAAGTGTTAATAATTTTGGATTTTAAAATGAGAGTTTCATAATGTTGTTATTTAATCTTGTACATTGATATTAATATTATAATTTAAGGTATTGTAATATGTATTCTAAATTTATTTATAAAGGTATAATTTTATTCTATGGGATTTACATTGTACAAAAAAATCGACGGAAATCTTTTTATAGTAATTCATAAAAACATAGGGTGTTTTATTAATAATGGGTTATGTAGTAATATGACCATTAAAAAACAATATAAAAACGATATTTATTCATTAAAATATAATAACAACAATTTTTTAGTTTCCATATTCATCCATTATAATATTTTATAGAATTGTTCATGTTGGTTGTTAATCTAACCGCAACATGTACGTGTTATAATTTTATAGCTAGTTATGGTTAATAAATGGTTTAATTTTAAATACTTTCATTATAAAATAATCGTAATGATATTATATATAATATTTTATGTTTTGAATCATATTTGAATTATTTTTGTTAATTAATTAAAACCAATAGATAATAAAATAACTTCTTAGAACTGATAGTATATACCTATTCATGATCATTATTCATTAGTTTTTTATAAGAAGATGTGGAGGTATATAAATTGGATATTTTCTTAATATAATAAAATTTCAAAAAATATAAGTAAATTAAATATATTAAAATATATTTTTTGGGTTGTAATATAAGAAAATATAGAAAAAAACTACTGAGAAGTAAGACATTTCTGTTGATGAAATAGATCATCTCTGGGAAACTTCAATGAATTTTAAGTGGTTGGGGAAGTCATACGGGAACAAATTCTTAATAATTTTGGATATAGTTTTATTGAGATAAAAATATCATAGTTTTAGTAATAATTTATATAAAAAACCATATTCTCAGACATTGATAGTTCATTATTTTTTTGTAATATTTATTACATTACATAAATATATACCCCACAACTTTAATAGTTTATTACCTTTCGAAACATTGAAACAAAAATAGTACTCCTTAATTAATCAATTTCATCTCCCACTTAATTTTCATAACATATCACCCTTATAATGAATATCATACATAATATATATCTTAATGAAATGGGGAAAGAAATCACAATAAAATGGTGAGATCATATGCTCAAAAAGGTTAAACAAGGGAGATACATAATAATAACATTAGAATATCGGTAAGAGAACTTGAGAATAAATTTTTTAAAACATACCCTATATATTAGAGATCAATATATAGTGTCATGGAATAAATATTGGTGGTTCATAAGGCATTAATAATAAGGGAATCAATGAACATTATCCATGAAATCCTATCATTGCCATAAGAGTTTTAATTATTGGCATATAAATAATCATTGAAAAACATTTACATATTAGTCAAGGATCACTACCATGGAAATCATAGTGAAAAAATTCCTTAGTGAACTCAGTTCACTCCTCATTCTAGGCCTATATTACAGAACATGGTTCACTTCCTCTTCTATTCATATATCCTAGATTTATGTTAACTCCCTATATTAGTATCATAAATCTCATGCTATACAAATCATTACCAATTCCATTATTGGGAGATAGGGGTCCCACTCGTCAAATATTGAAATCATACATATGTAGGGAATAAGATTATAAAAATGCATCATATAATAATGCATGAAATGAAATTGGTACTGTAAAAATTAAATCATATCATAACCTATGGAAAAAAGAAAAGCTTCAAAATAATTACATTATATTAAAACCCATGAATATAATGATGTTTCCTAAACGTTATATAATGTTTGGAAGAGAAATATGTTTCATTAAAATGATGCCATCAAAATATAAAACATTTAGAGAATAAATATGAATGGTATTCATGGATCATATCCCCATTAAGTAATAGTTTACACCATGGTATGAAATCTTAGATAGAAATAAATTTTGAATGAACTTTTTGAACATTTATTAAGAAAAATAAACTTTCCTATTAAAGAAATCACTTTAAAAAAACCCTATTTCTTAGAAAATAACCTTCAAATAATATAATTTAGGATTTGAATAATTTATTTTTCGTCATGTCCATAAATTTCATTCATTTATTACGTAACATAATGAATTTCAATGTCATATTTGTAATAAATTCCAAACTGGCATTATTTTGGAAAACCCCATGAAGAATAATTTCAAATTTTTTTTATAAAAAGTGAAATATGGGAAATAAATTCTATTAAAATCATAATAAATTAATAAAAAATTTCGAAACATTTTTACGAAATATGTTTTTAACAGAAAATAGATTTCCAACCAAACAAATAAATAATATCCTATTTTTTAAAGTCATTTTATTAATTTAATTTTGTGTCACCAAGTGGAAAAAAATACCACTACATGAATATATAATGAATAAATAGAGGATTAAAAAATTAATATAAATTATTTTTACGAACAAATGTTTTTTTCATCATTAGATACATAAAAACACTTTAGATAAATGATGAGATTGCAACATAGAATCATTACTACTTTGGTAACATTGAATTATAACCCCTGTGAAGGAAATCATAAAATGGATCTTAAAATATCATGTGTAAAAAATAAATTCATGATATTATATGTAAAATTGGGTATATATACAATTGATAAAGGAATATTGGTGAAAAACATAACTTACGTCTCAAGGAAGGAAAATTGAGACCAAATTACCATATTGTTTTGTAAACATTTGAAACGTAAACTCCATGAAAAAGAGATTGAAAAATGTATATGTATACAAAAAAAATTTAGTATAAAAATTATAAAGTCCATTTATTGTATGTTCATACACCACCTAGAAGAATGATTTGGTGAGTAGATCATGAGTCTCATATGATGTAAATGTGAGACGAGAATCCCTTAGCATAAGCCATGACATTCATCATATACATTCAATTCCCATATAATAAATGTAAGGTTATTTTAAATATTTTAAATAATAATATTCATATATATCATGCCATATATTATTTTCTTATGACATTGTATTTAGAATTTATGAATAATTTTATATTAAACTTATGTTCTAGATAATAATAGAAATGTTTTTCATTAAACATGTGTTTTATTTTATTTTTTATTATATTACATTAATAATGAATAATTCATATGTATAATGATACCCATAATATATATATCATATATATTCATTATATTTGTATTTAAAATAATCTATAAATAATATAATTAAGAAAATAAATATGTCGTACATGGTGATGGTAAGTCATATGTATGCATGAACGTTGTCTTCATTTTCTTATAGGATTGAATGAAAAAATGGTATATGGTATATTATAATTAAAAATTCATATTTATTTCATATATATCACATATTTTTATTAAATATATCCTTACTATATTTCTTGTGAATCATAATCCAATCACATCACTGCATGAGGCAGTAGTCGGTCGTACATGCAAACGACGATATCATATTCCCAAGAAATGGAAATCTTGAATTTATGCGTCATATAAAAATTACAAAATCAAAATAAAAGCTTATAAAATCATACATATCATATATAAAAAATAAAGAAATCATTATAACCTGCCTTCAGAGATGGTAATTAAAAAACAACATCTATTCACAAGGTAGTGGTCCATCACAGACACAAATGATGATTTCATAACCCATTTGATCGATATGAAAATGAATTTACATCATGACATTATCATATAAATATATAATTCAATGAAGAAAATAAGGTTAATATATAATAAATATATACAAATAAATAATGTGGTTTGATAAATAAATAAAAAAATGATTGTTAATGAACATTAACTATTCTTCTGGTATCCTCCTTATGTTTGGACTAAAATATTCATAAGATGGATTTAAACCCTAAATAAGTCTTATAGGATGTGTGGATGTAATTTTAGTGGCTATTTGTTCGATTCCTATTTCAAAAAATAGTTTGATTCTTTGAAAAAGAAAGAGAGGGGTGGCCTTTTATAAGTGGGGGAGAAGACACATTGTAAATTTTTTATATGAGTTGAGTGATCCCATGTTTTTTACATAAAATATATCTCAAAATGTGACACATTATATACATGGATAAAAAAATGTATAAATATGGCTACTAAATATTTTTTAAAAGATTATAGGTCAATTTGACTCATTCCTTTTTAGATTATCCCCCTAATAATCAAATTTTTTCCTTAACCACAATAATTAATTTTTATTTCATTCCCTATCCATTTTTATAAAATATTAGATTTCTCATTTTTTGAAATTTTAAATTATTATGAATAAATATATGGAATCAATTTTGAAAAATTCCCTTCAAGTAATTGGAAAAAATTAATTTAAAATTAATCCTTATGAGGTGTTGAGAAAGTGGTTTTTTAAGTGAGAATGTTAAAAAACTAAAAGAATTTATATCCAATTATCAATGGGAAATTGAATAAAATAACTTAAATTATATTATAATATGAATAATTGAAATAATTTTATAATAATCCAATTTGAAATATGTTTTATCATTAGAAATAAATTAAATGAAATTTAATCTATCAATTAAAATTTAGAATTTTCTACTATTTATTATAAATGAAACTTATCAAGAAAATATAGTAAGTTCACTGCAATATAATTTTAAAATTATGAATTGAAAATAATTTTTTTTATCAATTTAATTTTCTCAGAATTTTAAATATTATTTTCATTGTCGGTCAGAAAAAGCTAAAAATTCATCTTTTAAGAAAATAGTATTTTCCAAAATATATAGGGACAATATTAGAAATTTTGTATTTTTTTATAAATATATATTCTTTATATTAAACCATTATACATATTATTTAAAAATATGCTATTAATATTACTATTACTAAGATTAACAGATAGGTTATAACTGTCTTCTTTAATAGAAAATAATAATATATCATTCTTTTTTTAAAAAAGTGTCATGAGTAAAGAAATATAAGCCGATGTTGTGTGTAACACATGATTAAATTGGTGTAAAATACAATTCAATCCATCAAATAAATTTAATTATTCTAATTAAAATTATAAAAATAATGGTTGTTACATTATACCCCTCTTAAAATGAATTTCTCCCTCAAAATTCATCTCTATGATAGAAATATAGAGGATAATTATTCCTCGTCATATCATCATGTTCCCATATATCCTCCCTAATCTAGTTTGTTTTCCTATAATACATTGACTAAGTGACTCATATTTCATTTGTAAAAATTTCACTACATAATTATAACACATCACCTGTTGTTCCTTATAATAAAAATCATTTATAGCGGTATGACCTTTGAGTTTAGTAGATGTGAAGGGTAAGGTATGTAATTTCTCATGAGAGATACATGGAACACATCATTGAATTGAGAGTGGTTTGGTGGAAGCACTATGTAATAGGATATCATCATAATATTGTCAATAATTTTATAGGGAATTATATACCATGCTATTAATTTCATTTTTTTATTGAATCTGATAACCTTCTTCTATGGATAAATTGTTAAAAATACCTTAAATCCAAATTCAAATTAATGATCACATCGATGATTATCAGAATAAATTATTTTCCAACTCTAAGATACCTTGAAATGTTGTGGAATGGGTCTAAACTTATTTAAAATTTCTAAATCTATCATAGGTCTCAATATATTTTTTTGTTCAACATCATTCTAGAATGTTATAGATCAACATTTATTTCTATATAGATCTTTATAAGGAACCATCTGAATGCATGAGTGAATGTTATTGTCGTAAGAAAACTCAACTTGATGAATGTGTTTATCCCAACCACCTTTGAAATCCAATGAACAATATCTCAATATAAACTATAGGGTTTGAATATTTTTAGACTGGCTATAAATTTGAGTATGATACACATTGATTATACCAACTTCCGTATCAAGGGCTTGCAAAAGAAGTTTATTAAACATTGAGGTAATACTAAGATCCCGATTAGATACAATGGAACGTGGTAATATATGAAAACATACAACTTACTAAATTTATATCCCATAATTATGATCTTGATAGGAGTCTAATTTGTTATCTATTATGTGTTCTTAATTTGAACTGTCATTGACTAAAACCTGTATAACATTTTTCTTTTTAGAGATTATTGGGAGTCAAATGAAAAAAATCCATATTGATGTTTTCGCATTTTCATTTTGGTATGGGTATTATAAGAAATATCCCTTTAGAATTTTTTCCTTCATCCTTGAAATATTTGAATACAAAGAACCGGGATACAAACTCTGTGATATCTCTCTTCAAACCATCAATCTAGAAGTATTCTTTCAAATAGCTATACATATGTGTACTTAATGGATGAAAAAACAATTAATAACTACGATCATCCTGTAACAATTCATTAATCATGTATGGTATGGATAGAACTCATACATTATTCATGAACCTTATAAATCATTCATGATCAATGTTAAACTCATGAAAATTTCAAACATTCTTTTGTAGCATTATATATTCATTTTTTGCCTCTTTAATATTTACATGGATAGATGGTTTAAAATTAAATTAATAAATGTAATATTTCTCACATTCCATTAGTATTTCAAAATATTTACATTGAAAATACAGAAATATTGCAAATTTTGTGATCCTCATCATAGATAATCTTTCACGATCTGTCCCACTAAAATCATTGGCAACATTGTTCTCTTTCTTTGGGTATTAATGTATTGAGCAGTCATAATCTATAATATTCTCTTACCATATTAATTTTAGAATGTTCAATTTCTTATGTGTGAATATATATTTCAAACATATATGATTTTTATATATGTTACACTTTTTTGAACAAATATAATTCCTCCAAATATTAAATGAAAAATTTACCATATCTAACTCAAAATCATTAGTAGGATTATTTTTATAATTAAACCTCATTTTTTAGTCATAATCTATAACCTTGATAGTATTCATAATAAAACAACCCAATACCTTCTTGTATGAATCAATATATATTTAAAACTCATATTCACTATAGAGTATTCTACGAACATGTAAACTAAATAACCCTCTCTTCAGTTCCTTGAAATTTTCATCACATTCATATGTTCAGAGGAACATGGATCCCTTCTATGTTAACCTAGGAAGATGATTGGATAATCGTGATAACTTCTCCAAATATTGTCGATAATATCCAAATAAACCAAAAGAACTATAGATCTCAATCACCATGTTTGGTTTGGGCCAACATTCAGTAGACTGTGTCTTTGATAAATCTATGGACATACCTTCTCCTAAGATAATGGTACCCAAATATGAATCCTTTTGAAAAACAATTCACAATTTGTAAATTTTTCATATAATTTCACTTTCTATAGGGACATTATAAAAATTATCAAGTGGTATTCATGCTCTTCCTTTCTCTTTGAGTAGATAATAATATCTTTTATAAAGGCTCACACAAACTGATCAAGGTAATATCTATGAAGAATATTCATAAAATCCACCATGATAGTAGGAAAATTAGTAACTCTGAAAGGCATCATTATATATTCATAGTGTCTATAACTGTAATGGTAGTCTTTCATAGACATATTCTCTTTCTTGACCCTCAATTGTTGATATCCAGAACAAATGTCAATCATTGAGAAGTATTAAACTCTGTGTTGTTGATCAAACAAGTAAGCAATGTAGGGTGGAGGATACTTGTTCTTAGTTGTGATTTTGTTCTACACTTGATAATTAATGTTGTGTTTCATTGATCCATAATTCTTTTTTCAAGATGAACTAGGGCTCTCTATGGTGAAACACTACATATAATTAATCCTTTAACAAGGTTTTCTTAAAGATTCTTACTTAATTATTATAACTCAATAGAGGCCATTATATATAGAGTATTTGAAATTTATGTGGAACCAGTTATGATTTATATTGATAACTAAACAAAAGGATTAGGTGGAAGTCTAGGGAAGTATTCCAGAAAGACAGCAAAATATTCTCGAATAATAGAAATATCATAAAAGTTGAGTTTCTCCCCTACCATTTGAGATAAAAAACCCATATGAATTTTAATTATGACACAGAAAATGGATATATTATATATATAATTTTTATTCTTATCTTCTCATTTATTGAAGATCACATGATGATTTGGAATATCAAACATAACATACCATCCTCAATTATTAATATGATTTTTAAGTGTCTAAATTCAATCTAGGCCTTGAATGACATTAAATTCATCCACTGGGAGAATTAAAATATTTTCAGGAATGACATTCCCACCAAAATCAACCAGAGTGGAATCATATATTTGAAATATGATCATCATAACATTAATTTATTTATATCTAATTCCATATATAATTGTTTGTGAGGCATCATAATACCATTATAAAATTCGTCAAATATAAAAAGTGAGTAGATCTAAAATTAAATAAGTCATTTTTAGTTCTATAGTGGATGGAAAGTGTACCTTTCCTGACATCAACATCATAACCCTCATTTGAAGTAGTGATCTCATGATATTTATTATTGTCCACTAGCTTAAGAGGTTTATAAAGTCTACCATCATCATTAACCCTTAGTTTTAGGCCCTGGATATCATAATTCCAATTATCCTTACACATGTTTCACTGAAGTGTGGGAGGTTCATTTTGTGAATCTTTCACTCTATTATCATTAATATATAACTTCTTCCCATTACGACTGAAATAAATTTTTTATGACCATCCATTTCATTCATAAAAAAATTACTTGTCCCCCTAAATAAATTTCATCTATTAATCATGTCACACGTAGAGAAAAAATATATTATCATCTTATTCACTCATGGTTATTAGATTTTCTATTGGAATACATCTTCCTTTTCTTTTTAAAACTGTGAGATTGATACAAAACTCCAACCTCTATTATGACCTTGATTGATAATCAATAAATATCTTCAGAGATATTAAATTATATTATGGGTAATTCCCTTCAGAGAATGGGTTTTTAGCCAATGTAGAATAAATTGAAATTATTATTTTTGTCGGATGTTAGTATTAAAAGGGTACCTCACAAGTCTTGTAAAATATGTCTCATAAGTACTGAATAATTCATCATCCCTTAGTCTTAACTCAAGGAACTATTTCTCCATACTCATATAATGAATAAAATGAATGTACTTATTGAAAAATTAGTTATTGAACTCAACCAAATTGAGTTATTTAATTTTATCTTCTTTCCTCATATTCATGATAAGAGTTCACCATTTATGTACATCACCATCAAAATGGTAGATATTGAAAATGAATTTTTCATGTTCCAAACACTAAATAATGGAAAATATATTTCCAGTGGTACTGATCCATTTCTCTGAAGCTAGTATATCAGATGACCCACTTAAATACTGTTTATGTTTTCCAATAATGAAATGAACACAATGATGTTGCCTCCTTTTTCATTTGGAAGCCCAAAATGATTCATATCTTGAGGATGGTTTTTGAACATAATAATGAGATTTTTCATTCCAAATCCCATAACATTTGGATAATCATAAGTACAATTAGTTCATTTTCTATAAAACAAATCATTAATTCATTTCCTTTAGGTTTCATGAATTTACTAAAACCAAAAAACATAGAGTAAGAAACAATAATCATATTTTGGAACCACATAATAATCAAAATAAATTATATGATGTCTAAATTATTAATTCGTAGTTAATATATGACACCTTTGGTTTATAATCGGTTATTCAAATCCATATTTTATTTAAATCCATAATGATGGTTAATAAGGAGTTTTGGAATTTTCAAAGAATATCTTGCACTTGTGTCAAACCAGGTGTACAGAAATACTCATTATTTTTCGCAAGTTACTGATTGAGTCTAACTCAATAGAGTGTTTTGGTGTTTTCACTCCAAGGTACATTTGTTCTAATGCAGAATCCACATGTAGTTTCCATAATGGGATGTCTTTATAGAAAACTAATAGCTCTATCCCTTAACATTATTCTTGGACATTTTCCTATATGTTTACTCAAACTTCAACCAATATATTGAAATCTACATAGAGATATCACTAAGGCTTTCTCACCCTATTTCACAAATGATAACTAAACTAGTTTTTTGATACTGAATATAAGGACCATGTCTTCTGATATATAGGCATTACATTATTTTTAAATAATATTTAATTAATTACACACATACATTCCTAATAACTGTAACAGTTTAGTTTCAGTAGAAAAATGGAAACTTACGCACTTGTCTATAAGTGAGATACATCATCTCCCAATATGTTCTTAATAAATTATCACCCTTATTAGATATACAATAAACAATACAAATCTTCATAACCTTGTAAAAGGAATCATAAAAATATCGAGTTCATATGATCAGTAAGGGAAAACAATAGAGATATGTAATCATAACATGACAATATGTGTATGATAATATGATCATAACATTTGAAAATCATACCATGCATATCAAAGATAAAAATCCGAAGTTGAGGAATAAATATTTTTAGTTCATAAAACATGAATTCCATGGGAATCAAAGAACATAACCCATGAAATGATAACATTGTCATAAGACAAGGATTTTTTCATTAAGATAGGAATATAAGATAATTTCAATATTACTAAAGGCTCACATCCAAAAACATCATTGTATAAAAATTCCTTTACTAAACAGGGTTAAATTCCAATTCCAACCCTTAATTATTTAAATGGGTTCACATCCAATTCCAAGCATGTCTTAAATAATTAATTTCAAACCTATTAAAGCCTTTTCTATCTCATAATATATAAATATTTACCCAATGCAATGGAGGGAGATACATGTCCCACTTGTCAAATAATAATACCATACAAATTTGTGACACAAGATAATAAACATTCATCATATCATAAACCATGAAAATAAATGGGATCCACAAACATTTCATCATTTCAAAACCTATAGAAAACACACATGTTTTATAATCATTTCATAATTGTATAACTCATCAAAAGAAGCATGTTTCATAAGAGTTTTATCGTCGTATAACCTGTAAAATTGAAATGAGTTTCATAAAAATCAAACGATAAAAAAATAAACTATTCAAAAAAATAATATGAATTTTTTTCATGGATATCTCTATATTATAGAATAAGTAACAACAATAGATGTCTTCTTAGATGGAAAATAATTTTCAAAGAACTTTTAAAACATTTCTTGTGAAAAATATCATTTTCAATTAGATATTTTTAAGAAAATAAATAGTTTTCCTTCAAAATAACCATACAAAAAAAAATTAATAAATTAGTAAATGATATTTCCTGACATAATAAAAAAATTTGATTCCATATACATTAAAAAAAGGTTCTTTTCAGATTTTTAACAAAATCCAAGTAAAAATTATTTTGGGAAACGATATGACGATTAATTTCAACAATATATTTCAAAAAATTAAAAGTGGGTAAAAATTTATTTTTAACATAATAATAGTATAAAAAATTTGGATACATTTTTATAAAACATGGTTTTAAAAGAAAATAGTTTATCAACTAAAGTGTAAAATATGGTTGAATTTTCTGTAAAACATTTTCTTAATTATCACAGGTACCAAATAATGTGAAAATGGTAAAATTACTAACGATATCAGGAATAAACATATAAGAATAATTTTAAATATAATTATTGATATGAATAACATGATATTTTATCATTCGATGCATACACATAAATAATATTGATAAATGATGTGATTCTCACATAGAATCCTTACCACTTCTGTAACATTGAATCATAATACCTGAGATGAAAATAATAGGACAAAACATATTATATCAGGAATATATTTAAATTAATATTAATACATATAAAATGGGTTTTATATACACCTCATAATAGAATATCAGTTTATAACATAACATACATCTTAATGAAGAAAATTTGAGTCAGAATTCCCTCACTGACTTGTTAAATTTTAAATCTTAAACCCCATGAAATAGATACATCATGTGGATATATAAGAAAAATAATTTTATGTATAATACCCATAAAATACTTTTATGGTTATTACATACACCACAATGAAGAAAGAGTTGGTGAATATTGAATGTGTCCCATAGAAAATAAAGTAAGATGAGAATCCATTTCCAAAAGTCTTGACTTATGTTTTACTCATTAAAACCTTTTGTATAATAAATATAATTTCCTAAACATATATTAAAAATTATATTAAGATATTTCATACCATATATTATTTTGTTTTGAAATAGTTTTCCCTTTTTTATTAATGATTCAATGTTACTGTTTCGTTTTAGGTAATCACTATTTTATTTTCCAAAAATGTTTTGTTTTGAAATATTTTTTATTCAATTAATTTAATATATATTTAGTCATATACAAAGTGATAAAAATGATAGAGATATAAAATATATTATTTATATTTGTACTTATTATTATCTATGAAATATATAAATATAAAATGAAATATGTCGTTCATGGAGATGGTAGGTTTTACTTATGCCTGACCACAGTTTCCATTTTCGTGTTAGGTTCAATGAAAGAAAAATTATATGATATATTTTTGTTAATGAATAATTTTCATTTCATATATATTACATATTTTTATTGAACCAGTCCTTAATACATTACATTTATAGTGTGAACTAATCACATCGCTTCACGATCCAGTAGACCGTTATACCCACAAACAACATTATCATATTCCCACAAATTGAAAATCATAACGGTATGTGTGATATAAAAATTAATGATTCATAATAATATCATAAAATAATATATATCATACATATACAATAAAACCATAAATATTATCATCCTCTAGAGGTGATAATGGTAAAATGAATGATATAAGTTTGCAAGGTGGTTGTCTACTTTACACACGAATGATGATTACAAAACCAATTTGATGGAAGATCAATTGATTTTGGGTCATGAAATTATCATAATCACATATAAATATATTAATAATACATATTTGTTATATAATAAAGATATAAAATTAATTAATGGGGTTTCAGGATGAAATAAAATAAAACCTTCATTGATAAATGTTACCTATTCTTTAGGTATCCTCCTTAGATATTCAATAAATGCCATGTCAGGATGGATTTATTCCCAAAATAGGGATTCTATGATGAGGGGATGCATGTTTAGAGTTTATTTGGATTATTTAGGGCCAATCCAAATTAGTTTTAATTAGTGAATAAGGGAGGATATGGGGAGGCCATTTATAAGTGAGAGAGATGACACAAAGAGAATTTCTAAAACTAGTTGAATGTTACCATATTAATAACATGACACAAGGGTAAAATAGATAAAATAAGATCCTTGAAAATGATAATGTCTAAATATGTGCATAAAATATATTCTTTACATGTTTATCGATAAATTGTTTCTTTATCAATTTACATTAGACCCAATAATCAAATTATACCTTATCCGATGTAATTAATTTTTATTACATTCACAATCCATTTTGGTGAAATATTAAGTTGGAATTATTAGATATTATTAATTATTATCAATAAAAATATGTATTCCTTTTTTAAAATTTCATTCACAGATGTGGCACAATGTTATTTAAAATTAATCATACATAGATGTCAAGAAAGTATGTTTTTAATGAAAAATAATCAAAAGTTTAAAATGTTTTAATATCTAAATTTAAGGTAAAATTGATTCAAATGAAATAAATTGTATTAATAGATGTGTAATTTAAAAAATTTATATGTATAACCAATTTAAATTATATTATAAATTTATAAATAAAATAAACTAAATTGAAGTTTTCAATTGAAATTCTGTATTTTTCACTATTTATCTAAAAATTAAAGTTTTCAGAAAATTCATACTAATATTATTTTGAAATTATGATTTAAAAAAATAATTACATTTCATAAAATTAATTTTCAAAATTTTGAAAAAAATAATTTTATTACTTTTCACAAATAGGCAAAAACTTCATCTTTGTGAGAAAATAGTATTTTCCAGAACATATTAACACTTTACCAAAATTTATGTAAATTATTATCAATATGTTTTACATATATGGAAATATTATACACACAACTTATTTATTTATATTAATATTTCTATGTTGAACATATAGGTATTAATGGTCACATTTGAATGACTATATTAACAATGTATAATTGTTTTGTTAAAACACAATATCATGTATAATTCAAGTTTGGTTGGTGTTGAATATAGTGAAAGATTAATTTTTTGTAGCATGAAATAAAATCCATAAATAAAATTTATTTATTATAATTTAAAGTTCAATAAAACTCACGGTGTCTAAATTTCAATAGGATAGATGTGACAGGTAGTGCTGGAAGTGTGTCTCTTTTATAAGGGATTAAAGGGAACTTCTATGAATAACCATATTTTTCAATAATGGTATTCCACTATAAACAAGTCAATGGTTAAATAATTGGTAAATAATTTATTTTATGGAATGATATTTTTAATAAATTAGAAACCACAAATTTTTATTGACATTTTAATCATTTTATATTTTTTACCATTTGGTTTTTACATTTTACCATTTTCATTTATTATTTAGGTAATTTGTTTTTAACTATGAAATACATGATTTAATAAAAATAAAAAATAACCCTTAATAAATAATTTGGGTGAGATAAAAATCATTATAACCTCTATGTAGTAAAATTCTATTTCAAAATAATATAATATGCACTTTTAAATTAAAATATTTCATATATAAAAAAATAGTTTTTTTTTAAATAATGATAGTTTAATAATTATGTTTTATTATTCTTATTTATAATTGGATTACATTTAAATATTTTTTAACATAATTATATATTTAATTAAATAAAAATTATGATTCATTATTTAAATAATAATAATTTATTAGATAAATGTTACTCTATATTAATAAAATAAATATTTGAAAATAAAAGTTCCCCTAATTTCTATTTAATTTGTTTTTATCATTATAATCGTATTTTTATACCTAAAAATAAAATTAATCTCTTTAAATAATTTATTCCAACTAATTAAAAATAGGGATTAAATTTTACGAATTAAAAATTTTTATGGTTGAAAAAATTGAATTTTCATATTAATGCACTAAAATTGTAAAAAGCATTTTTAGAAAAATTATATCTCAAAGGATATAAATACATTTTTATGATACATTTTTATATTCTTTTTTTAAAATGGACTCATCTATTTATATTCAATAAAATTATAGCTATAATATAACATTACTACATTATGATTTTGTTAATGTAACGAGGTTTCCATTTTAGTTCACTTTTTCGGGGAAAAAAATTTTAAACAATGTATTTATTTAAGGATAAATTTCTAAAAAAACATGGGTCTTTATATTAATTATCTCATGTAATTAATTGATTCTACATTAAACACGAATAAACTTGGTAGTTTTATATAATTAACTCATACTGAAATGTGAAAATGTGTGAATAAATAAAAGGGTTAGTGTCTGAATCAAATGTGCACAAACATATAAATGACCAGTTGAGAAACCATTAATGTAAAGTTATTATGTCACCCACAATGTTCATGGAAAAATAGAATTAGGAATGTGTAAGAAAAAAACAACACTTATATATGAATAAATAATATAATCACAATGCCTTGTGTCACTATAAATATTAAGGTATTGAACTTCTTCCATAGTTTGGATTGAAGTATCACACATCACATTAAAATGTATATCATATGACACCTTATGATATTTAGTATATATTTCATTCTAAATATTTCAATTTTTTCAATATCTTGTGATTCAAACAAAACAAATAATAAGTGAATAATACTTTATTGTAATAAAAAATTAAATAAATAACAAGTTAATTAAATGAAATATAATTAAAAAAATCAATCATGTACTTATAAATAGTACACATTTATAAATCATATATAAAAATATGTTGAAAAACAATAATTTTTATAGTATGTTATATATATATATATATATATATATTATTTTATGTAAATATTTAAAAAAGATATATTTTTAATTTGAAAAAATAAAATTTAATTTTTAATCAATCATGTTAAATTATATAAGGAATTTTTTTTTAATTTTTACCAAATTGTTTTCAGGTGAATAATATAATTTTTTTATAAATACATTGACATTTATGGAATAATTATGAAATAATAATGATTAGAAAATATGAAAAATTAACCTCATCAAAATATTTATTTAAGGAGATAAATAGATAATTTAAAAAATTATGTTGAATTTTGAATCTCATTCTTGACATAGTGAAACAGAAGTTATATTTTATTCTAATCATAATTTAATTTTTTCATTTTACATTAATATAGTATTCACCAGGGTCCATTCAGTTTTGGAGGTCCATGAATTTCATAAAACTATTATTTTTTATCCATAATTAAACAAATATCATGGATATAAATTATATAAATAATTTGAGTGTAAATACATTTTGATGCTTAAAATTATTATTATTATTTTAAAAGGGGTTTTATTGCATTTTATGTACTTATAATTATAAGAATTAATTACAACTCTAAAAATTGAATATTTTTCCATGTATTTCATTTCATAAATCAACATAATAAATATTTTGTAACAATATCATTTTAATTTTTATCCATAATGTATAGTTTTAATGGTAAATATTTTGTCACCAAGTTAAGGGTTAAAGGGTTAATTAGTGGGTTAAACTAATAGGTAAGGGTTAAAATATTAATAAAAACCATCTAAATATGATTTTTACGTTTATTTAAACTTTTCTCTATAGCCACTTCAAAAAAATCAAATTATACCCTTTCCCAATTAAATGAATTTATATTATTTTAATGTTAATTGTATTTAAAAGGATTCTACTCCCATCAAATATAACATGGAAACCCATATTAGTATATATTTACACCACTTTAGAACCTTATATGGAATGATATATATCTATATACCTTCCAAAATATCCTCCCCCTGTACTAATGGTTTTTGAATCACCAAAATATCCATTCAAGAAACATTAAGGTGTTTTTGAAAAGCTATTTTTCAAGGAAGAGGTATATGTTCTTACCGACCATTTTTATATTTTTTGTGGTAAACATACTCCAATTCATATATAACCATATTAAAAAATTGAATAAGAATATTTATTATAATTAAAAATTTTATGATGAAGGCAAAACTATTTTCCCCGTTATTTTAATCTAGTGGAAAATTAAAGTTTTGCTCACGCATACGTACAAAGTATCACCTCTACGAAGGGGTATTTTTAATTTTGTGTTACCAAATATCATATGTGGTTATAATAAATGTATTTAACTAATATATATGATATTTTAGATATATTTATTATATATTTATATATTACATTTATTTCGAATAATTTAAAATTGGAAGCGTCATTTGTGGGTATGTTTGGACTACCACATCCATGATGTAATATAATACATTTTTAGCACCCAAATACATGGATGTTTAAAAAAATATTATTTAATTAATAAATATTATATTTTTGACTGGATAAATATTATTTACATATTAATATACAACAATAAATATACAATGAATTTATAACAATTGATAATTGAATATTGGTTTTAATGAAGATTTAGTAACAAATGGGTAATTGAAAATTATAGTGGAAAAGTAAATACTAAGATAATTATGAATACGGTCATATTATACATTTATAATAAGTATAAATTAATTATCCACGAGTTTAGATTTGGTATAATGAAAATTTGGGAAATAAGGTAGGGGTTTCTGTTATAATCTAAATTTTTCTCAAGATTATTCATATTTAAATTTCAATTGTGAGATATGAAACTATATTTATTTATTGATCCCCATATATATTGTTCTAATATATTTATTTTTGGGGGTTTTAATCATTCCCTCCAATTTTCCTTCTTAGGTACTCAAAAATATCAAATTGATTGTTTAAGCAAATAATTCCTCATATCTTCATTTAACTCGAGAATATTTTTCTTCCATATCCATGTTCTCTAAAATTATTATATGAATGTTCTAATATATTTTTAAATTATTGATAAAGGAATAAATATAATGGTTTTTACATTACATTCAATTAAATTAAATGAATCTTTTTGAACTTCTCTTATACATTTCACTTTTTACCTTTTTTAAAAGTAAGAAATGAATGTTTTTTAATGTTTACAACTCGACCACATTTTCTGATAGTCATGAACATTATTCATTATGGGGAATCTTTTTTTTTTCCTTTATTTTAAAAATTATATAATATTCCCATTTTTCAATAAATTTTCAGTTTTTATAAATTTTCAAAAGAAAGAAGATCTTATCTCTTAAATTTCGAATAATATATTTATTTTTTTTATAAAAAAAAATATTTCCTCTATGTCAACATAATTTATGTATTATTATGATTCACTTTGGATTTGATCTTCTGATACCATCTAATTCCTTTTCCATGATGGATTATGGGGATGATGTTTTAATGTTCTTTTATGGAACCCTTTTCATTCTCATAAATTAGTTGAACTATAAAGGTATTATAAATTTTATTATGTTATTATTTAATATATATATATAAATTGTTTAGTATTATTTGATAGGTTAGTATGTTATATCCCTCCAATTTTTTGGGTAATGTTTTAAATCACATGATATTAATGGGTGCATGAGTGATAAGGTCAATCCCATGAGGGTACATGAGAGGTTTTACCAAGACCAAGTGGGTACATAAGATGTTTTCCAAATCCATATAGAATATATTGGTGGTTGGATTAAGACCAAAAAGCTACACAAGTGATTATTCCATGCCTGATAGGGTTCATGAGTGGTTTTCATGAGCCAAATATGGTATATGGGAAGTTATCCCAAGTTCATGAAGGTACATTGGTGGTTAGTCCAAGCATGATATGTGATGAATTTCATAGTGATAAGACATGAAATATGATTTTTATGCTTATGTTTATACAAATTTATTATGTTGAAAAATTAAGTCTTATGATATTGATATTTTTTGGGGCTCCTGAGTGATTATTGATGATTACACAATATTTGGATGTGTGAATTTTATTATAATAATGCCTTATTCCATGACTCATGTTTTAATGTTTATGAATATTTGGGTATGATCTCAGATGTTTTGATCATGTTATCATACCAGTAACATTATATTATGCTCTCGCATGATCATCAATTGATATCTCTCATCTTTACCTTTATGAGGTCTCTATGTTGGTCCTCATTTATGTGTTTATTTCCCCTGGTAATGAAGAATGGTTTTAAGTATAAAATGTATAAGATGGATACAATGTGAGGAGAAATTTTTCAATGAAATTTATTATTTATCACAAAATATTCTGATTATTTATCTATTCTATGATATAAAAAACATATATGATTCTAGGGAATGTATTATTTTGAGAAATATTGAATATTATGCTAAAATGAATTAATATTTATGTAATTGATGATTGGGTCCCCTAATTTGATAAAAAATAATGTTTTAGTTATTTTTGTATATTTGGTTATGGGATATGAGTAGGTAAAAACATTGAAAAACGATGATTAACAAAAGTGATATAAGTTAAACCCAATGTGTCATGGTATGATCAAAATGTTTCATAATTAAGAAAAGCTATTAATTATTGTCTTTATCATATGATAGATTAAATTTATTACTGACACTTGATATGTACAATTAGTTTTTAGGTTTTATTAAATGAATATAACCAAGTGGAATCATGTTAGTAATGAATGTTATAGCCAATGAAATGGAAACCCACCTGAGAAACCAAATGGAATAGGTGATGGGATGAAAAGTATATTATATATGGTCACCCAACTCTCTAAACATATGAAATGTTCCAAGAATGATGTTGTACATTAGAATTACAAAATGATGTAATGAATAACCATTGAATCTTTCATCCAAAAATGTCTACCTTCCTCCATTGGATCCTTTTATCCACTTATTTTTATGAAATAGATCAACATTATATAAATAATATTTTCCTTTAACCAGAAATCATACCATGAGAATGTTATTTTATTTGTGTATCATTTTGGACATTAATATAATCAATGGTGGAAACTTATTAAGTATATAAGTCAAGAGAATGAATTATACTCCATGACATTGGATTAATTTAAGAATGTATTTTTAAAAAATAACTTTTCATTGAAATCATTTCACTAAAATATATTGTTAATTACTAGATTGATATGTCCCCTCACTCACATGGGAGTAATACTCCCCTCTCTCTCAGTGATTGTTATGGTTTCTTGAGAAACTTATTTCATCCATGCTTCCTTATCCTTTTTCAGGTCTCTCGTGTTCTCTATTATGTTTCAATATTCTCATCTCAATTTTTTTCCTAGATATGTTAGTACTTTGTGTTTTGTTATATGGATAATGTTTATTTCTCCCTCCAACTATGCACTTTTTTGTCTTCCCCATCGTGATTGACAACATATCTGTCCAGTGTGATGGTTCTGATGGAAGCATGGGACAGTGAAGGTGGAGAATTGGTATAAGGATTTAGTAGTTTTATGATTTTCTTCTTCTCCCATGACTATAAAATTTGGATATAGGGTTTCTCCCTATTTTTTTGTGTTTTATTTTTTTGTTATAGTTTCACTGGTTCTATTTTTATGTTCCTTTTTCTCGATTGTTTCTCTAGAAATTTCTACTATGTTTTTTAGTTGAAGGGATTCTGTTCTGTTGAATGGTTTTACTTGATGGAAGCATTATTGGTGATGATGATTTTCCCTTAGTTCATCTAGATTTTGGATAGTTCTCTTAAGTGTTCTTTTGTGACATCAACGATGGTTTCTCGGTGTTGTTTTCATAGTAGTGGATATGAAGGTAGTGTTTGGTGGTCATAGAAGTGAATGAATCTTCTTTTTGAGTGATTTTAGAACACCATACTTTTCTCTATCTCACGGTTTCCACCAACACAAATCCAGTCAAATTCTCATTGTGGTTGTCTAGTAGTTTTTGGATGTAAAGTTCGAGTAGTTGATGGTGATTCAAGAGGCACTTCATTGTGGTGGATTCAACTCTATCCATGGTCTCCCAGAGGTCTTAATATCCATGATGGGTTGTGTATAGCAATCAACTTCATGGTTTTGATGGTTTGTGGTGATCTGTTTTGGTTTTTTATGGTGGTTATGAAGTTATCTCCCTTTAAAATATTCAATGATAAGGGTTTGAAGGATTTTAGGTGTTTATTTAGTGTGTATGTTCAATGAAGATGAAGTTAATTTAATGGCTATGATGATGGATTATGGAGTTCATTCTTCACCAGTGATCTACTATGTTGATGGTTCTGATTTTTTAGGGTACACAAAATGAGATGGGATGTGGCATAAGGCGGTGATCATTTATGAAATTTGAAATATTAATTTTGAAATATGAAATATGAATTTTTAAGAAGTTTTTTGTGGAAGTATGCATGGAAGTGTATGGTGTGGTATGTTCCAAATTAACCAAAAAGTTTCTTTTCAGAATAATAAAAAGAGTATTTTGGTGATAGGGAATTAATAGAACTAAATCAAAATGTTGAAGAATCCTTTTATACATATGAGAAACATTTCATCGGAATTAGATGGTACGTATCATGTTTTATCATTGACCACGAAAGAAAAATTAATCGATTCCCTATAGATATAAAACCAAGACTCAAAAATAATATGTTATAATAGATTTTATAACTATGAATAAATTACTCATTTTTTACACAAGATAGAAATAAGGATTAGAGGCAAACATTATTTCCATGGTTTTTGAGACATTTAGGGAAGATAATATAATAAAACTCATGTAGCTATCAAAATCAATATTCCATTATTAAAAAATTTTCAAAATAATTATTTTGTATATTCTCTCCAAGATATGGGTAAATAATTTATGTTTTGAAGAGAATTTCTTCTAGAACATGGATGTTAATTTTATGTGAAGAGGTCATCCAAAGCTATAAATATATAGAAAGGTCATCCAAATGTGTCACCCATATTCCAACACAAAAATTTCAACGAATATATATAATACCCAGAAAAATGAATGATCCCAATGGTTAATGGTGGAAATAAACATTAACAACCATTTAAGCCTGGGGAAAAGTGAAGGATTATGCAATCAAAATAATTGATGTGGTTCATGAGAAAGATGTTGTGAAAAGTAAAATTTTCATACTATAGAGAAAAAAATATAATTTGATTAAGGTTACACCCAATCTTTTATATCTAAAGAAATTTATTATATTTTCACATCACCCCTTCAATAGTAACATGTTGTCTTATTATTAGAGACCCCTAATCGTATGATGATTTCATCTCATGTTTATATCTCTTATCTGAGATATGTTTTTAATAATATGCTTCCAAAGAATATTTTATTATCCCTATAGATTACTGTGATGTTTTTTTGGGATGTATTTTCTTTATTGATATAGATCCCATATCAATTTATGAGGAATAAATGATACCTTTGATATTATGAATTAATCAATGATCCTCAATTATTGCGAGTATGAATAAGAACTTCTAATCGAAATTAATTCCATTATATTGGATTCCCTACATAGGAATGAGGGTATTTATTTCAATAGGTTAGAGAGGAAATCAAAATTGAATATATGTTTATTTTTTAGGAATATGATGATTTATTTATTAATGAAATGTCTATCCTTCCCCAAATAATGATGTTCATGATTCAATAGAACTCAAATAAGGGGATAAAAATATTTTAATGAAACCATAAATAATTGTCATGAATGAGTTACAAGAATTGAAGAAGAAACTCAAGAACAATCTAAAAAGGGATTTATATACCTCGATATATCATCATGCAGGGAACCTGTTCGTTTTTATTGTGAAAATATGCGGTTCAATGCATATTTGTATTTATTTGTGGTAACTTCACAAGATAACTATCAAGAAAAAGTATTATATACCTCATATTGATGATTTTTTTGTTCATCTATAAGGTGATAAATATATTAAAAATGAATATATTTGATATGCATATCATTGGCGATGTTTCAAAAGGGAGGATATACATAATAAATCCTTTTGTGTGAGGTATGAACCCAATAAATTTATAGTGATTCCATTTAGTCATACGAATTCCCATTCTACTTTCCGTATTTAATGAATAATGTCATTATAAAATACATTGATCGGTTTGTAGTGGTTATTATAAATAATTATCTCATATATTACAAGATTATGGATGATCGTGAAGAACCTTGGAAGATTGTGTTGAATACCTAGGGAAAGGATAATTTGATTTCCAAATTTTATAAGTTTTAATTATAGTTATATAATGTATCATTCTTTTGTCATGTAATTACATGTAGTGTTATGACGTTGGATACTTCAAAGATTGATATTATTGATCAATGACCCAGATCAAACATTGTGATTGAGATCTAGATTTTTCATGAAATTTCTATTTTCTATCAATGCTTTGTGTTAAATTTCTCAAGGATATTGAATTTGGTAACCAAGATGACACGAAAGTGATCCATATTTTTTTTGATATATGAAAGGGAATAAAAGTTTAAGAATTTAAAGAGAACATTTTTTAGTGCACCTGTACATACACAACCTTGTAGTGTAGAAGGGTTTTATGATATATAGTGATGAATCAAAGAATGGGAAGGGATACGGTCTCTTGTATAATGATATGGTATTATTGTACACCTCATGAAAATTAATGATTAATGAGAAAAATTTCCTAAATCCTGATTTGGATATAGCAGTTGAAATTGTTTCATATAAAATAATGTAGAATTATCTTTATGGTGAAATTTATGATATATATACTAATCAATAAATATTTATGTACATACTACAATATAAAAAATTCAATATGTGCCAAAGGAGTTCATAGTGTATATTAAAGATTATTAATTCTAATATAATACCTCCCTAGGAAAAAGAACATGGTGGCTGTTGCTTTGGGTCAGAAATTCCATGCTAGATTTTATAAGATGGTGATTCAAAGAGATATAATTCTTGTATATTAGAAAAGTAGAGAGCTTGATATCAAGTGGAATAGTAATAATTCATATGATTATCAAATTAATATTCAACAATACATCCATGTGAACATTAAATAGGTATATAAGGACTATTAGGAATTGAAAAAGAATGTACGTAATTTTATAGAGTTCAATCGTGACCATGATATAATGATAAGAGTAAATAACCAATTTTGTGTCCCTTTAACACAATAATTAACGAATGATATATTGTATTGAGTAAAAATATTATAATTATCTAAAAATCATTAAGAAAATATATTAACTTAAATATTTATCAAATATTATTTTTTGGTTGGAAAATATAATAAGGGTTATTAAGGAGTATGTATTTTCTGGCCTGGTATGCCAACAAATATATTTTGAATATATATATTATTTGTAGATGATACAACCATTACTCATACGTATATGAAAATTTGAAAAAATTACTATGGACATATTTATAAGACTTACAAGACATCTAAATCCTTAACACCATTTGGGACATATTTGGTTAACTTAAAAATTCAACAAATTTAATTTTTATTAATAAAAATCTCCCCCATATCAAACATTCTAGAATTAATATTATGGAAGTAGTAAGACTTCATAGAGTAACAATATCAATTATATATGATTCAGATCGATGGTTTGCTTCAAATTTTAAGAAAATTTACAGATAATAAATGATTATGGATTTGAAATTTACAAAAACATATCATCCTCAAATATATGATCAATAAAAGTCGTCCATTCAAAGCCAAAAAGATACACTAAGAGTATTGTATATTTATTTCGAAGGTAGTTGGGGTCAAAACATTCCTCATGTTTAATATTTAAACAATATTAAAATTCACATGATAATTTAGATGGATACTTAGCAAATGATTTATGGAATTAAATTTATAAATCCATCATGATTGGATTAATTTAGTGAAATAAATCTATTTAGGGCCTGAGCTAGCTGAACAAATGGTAGGTAATGTTAAAACCATTTTGGAACACATCAGAACTACTCAAAGTCAACAAATATTTTATATTGAAAATTCACAGAGATATCTATTGTTAAAATTTAGTGATAAGTTATTCTTACAAATATATCTTTAGAATATGTTTATTATATTTCAAAATAAGGGTTAGTTATTCCCTATATATATAAGTCCCAATGATATTCTTTACCATATCAGGATAGAATCTTATCACATGGAACTTACACAAAGCCTTTCCTATGTTCATGATATCTTAAAAATATCTATTTTTAGTAAGAAAATACATCTTCCTTTAGATTAACTATACTTATATATTATACCATGGTAAGTTGATATTTATATTAAGAAATATAGGTGGAGATTTTTAGTCAAATAGATAAAGTATTTCGGAACAAGAAGTCCCAACTGGTCAAAATTTTTTGGTGGAACTGTAAATTTAAATATGATACATAAGAAAACATTAATGTAATAAGGAAAAATTATCATCATTTCTTTCATCAATGTAATATATTTTCCATGGTGAAATTTTAACATGGGGTATAATGTGATACTCTATGCATTTGAAAATATTCATATTTCATAAGGTTGAGGTGTCTGATATCTTGTGATGCATGCAACACAAAAAAAATAGATAATTATTTATAATAAAAAAAATTAAATATATTTAAAATAAATAAATGAAAAATAATTATAAAAATTGAATTATTTATTATGGATTATTAATTTAGTTATCCATGGCTAAAGAATGTTAAAATAATATTTTATTATATAATATTAAATTTTTATTTCTATGTTAAATCACTGAATTTTATCATTTCAATTTAATAAAATGATATTTATTTTTTAATTCATCATTTTAAAATTATAATAGGGTTAAATTTAAGTATTTTTCAGAAATGGTTGATTTTTAGCTTAATGGTAAAATATAATTATTTTTAAAAATACTTTAACTTTTAAAAAATCATTATGATATAAGAATTACTTATAAATATTTGAAACCTTTATCTTGCCTATATATTTATTTAAGAAGTAAAATAAATCATTTAAAACTATTATGTTATATTTTTAAACCCATGCATGAATTGTTGGATCCAATGTTATATTTTATTCAAATAATAAAATTATTTTAGTTTTTTTCCAATAAGTAAGTATTCACAGTGATAAATTTGGTTTTGGATTTCATTAAAAAATTTAAAAGTCATTTTTTTCATTATTTATAATTCAATTAATTACCTAGATATGAATTAGATATATGATTTTTGTGTAAATTAATTTTTATTCTAAAAAATGAATTTTCATTGAACTGATTTTAAATAATTTTTTATTATATTTAATGTAATTTCTACCACCTATAATAATTGAATCTTTTAAAATTAATCCCATATTTATAATTCATACAATTAATATGTTCTAAAATCTGGGAACTTAATTTTTATCAATAATGAATTGTTACCTATATAAAAATAATTTCACCATTGTATGGGTTAAACGGTTAGTTAATGGGTTAAACTATGATATAAGGCTATAAATATCACTATTTTTTTAATATTAATCATTGAGTGAAAATTTCTGTCACCATATCTTATCTTTATAACATTTTCCATTTTTTCCTCTAATCTAAGAAAATGTATTCATAATATTTTAATATTTCAGGTATTATCAATGGTGTTAGTCCCCTCACTTATAAATGGTCACCTCCTATTATAAATTATTTATGAAACATAAACTCATTATCTAGGACAATATCTACTAAAATATATTTTTAAATTTTTTTTGTATGTCACGTTTTTGACATTATAAAAAAATAAATTATAAATTTTAAATGTTTATGAATCTACTACATTTTCCCATTTTCATGGCCATAATTATTTATCAATATTACTTTTTATGTTCTAATAGTTATATAATGAAAATATTACTCCCTTTTATTGAATTTTTATTTTTTAAAAAGTTACCAAGAGAAAATTAATTTTTCACTTTATTTTAAAATCATATTTTTAATGCTATTATAATATTATTTTATGTCAATGTAATTTTTTTTAAGAATTTTAATTATTAATGGGGAATATGATCTTATAGTACCATCCATGTTTTTATTGGAAGACTTATCATGATCATTTTTTAAACGATGTTTCATGAAACCAATTTCATTCATAGAAGATAATAAAACTATGACGGAATGGTGGATGTTCTTATATTCTTATTATATATATATGAATGGTTTATTATTATGTGATGAGAGGGAGTATCATAGACTACTATTGAAATGGGAAATGTTTTATATTTCATTATCTCAAATGATACACAATTGTTTATGCTAAGACCAGTAGGGAAAAAAAGTTGATTTCGCAAGTCTATGAGGTTACATATGGGGTTTTACCAAGCATAACATGGTATAAAATCGATTGGCCCAAGCCTGAGATGTTACACTGGTGATTATCCAAAGCCTAATAGGGTATATATATGTTTTCCCTATCTTAATCAGGTAAATGGGATGTTTGACCAAACCTAACAAGGTATATGGGTGGTTATCCCATGCCTATTATGTTATGAATGTTATGGTGAGAAACGATGAAATTTGATTAATTTTATTATGATAATGTCACACTTTTATACCAAAAAATTATGACTTGTGTTTTTGATATTATCTCATTGTGTTATGTAATTAAATTTAATCTTAAATGATTTAATATTTTTGTATGGTGTGCTCAGGTTGCCTCATATCCCAAGCTATTGGACAAATGAAAGGGGTTATGGATAAGATCACTTTTATTCTATCAAAATATTTCACACAATATTCATACAAAATGTTAATATCCATTATATATTTGTATATATATATTATTTAGTGGTAATTTAGTTATTAATATAATACACTATACACAACTGGAGCAGTTAAACACTATAGCCTAAATACCATCACACAACATGCACTCTTTCATTACATTTTGAGCCTTTATTCATGCTTATAAGATATATTAATAAATAATAATTAATATTATTGATTAAAAATAATTCATTTATCAATTCACCATTTAAAAAGTTTCGTAGAGAGAATATTTTATATATTTTCAAAATAATAGATTTTCAGGTGAATAATGAAAAATAATTTTTTTACTAAAACCATATGGTTTCAAAATAAACCATAAAGAAATTATACCATACATAATTATATAACATTTTTTATGACCAAATAAATATTTATTTATTAATGATATACATTTCAAAATACTGTTATGAATTTAGTAAACCTATGTTGAATATTTTATAAACATAAAAAAATGTTCCTATAAATAAAATTCTTCTAAATCTATTAGTTTAATTAAATACTATATTTTGAATATATTAATTCAAAACTAAAAATTATAGTTTTATTTAAAAAGATGATTTTATGTGCTACATGAACTCATGTTAAAAATTAATTTTTATTCCAAATCAAACTATTATTTGATACAATGTATATAATATTTTTAATAATTAGATACCAATTATGTTATAAGTATTATTTCTTCTGAACATAGAAAGTATACTACTTAAGTAAAAATTAATAACCACACTAAAAACCGTACTTGGTAAATGTAAAAAATCTAAAAGTAAAAGGATATAAACCTGTTTACAAAATGTGTGAAAGTGAATGATTGAGGATTTATATATATTATCTCACACAAAAATTCATTATTTACTACTTTTTATCCATTTACCATTTGAAAGTATCATGCCATCATTGAAAAAGTAATAGTTATTTACAAAAAATCTATTTTCATCACTTATAAAAGGGGACCACATCCACCACTTCATGTACAAAAATTCCATATAAATTATTCCTAAAACTTTTCCATTTCTCTATTACTATAAATTTACCCCAATTTTTTAATCCTATGGTCTCAATAAGCTACATGATGCCTCCAGTTCCATTGATATTTCCAAAAGAAATATTTCGTTCTCAACAGTAGGATTTCTTACTCCTTAGGCATTTCTTCTTGATATTAATCCAAGAAAATATTTCTATCCTTAATAATATAATTAAATTAGTATTATTAATATAATATAATGTTATTAAATTAATAAATCAATTATTATTGAATCTTTTCCATGCAATACTAAAAACAATACTACATTGGTCATGAATATGTGTGGACAACCGCCTCCATAGAATGATGTGTTGTGTTTTTAATCACATCATCTTTGGGATGATGACAAGGATGGAATGATAAATTAATATGTTTATTTTTTCATAGTGATTTTTATAAAATTAAAATCTATCCTTTCATTACATTCTATTCATTGTGAAATGGGTGTGTTAATCATGTGATATTATGAATTACCGGCTTCATAAACAATGAATTTAATTTTTCATCATCACTTTTGATGACTGGTTATAATAATTAATTTAATGAATATATATAATATAAATATAATTATTAATATTAAGTAAAATTTATATTGACTTATATTAAAACATATCCAGACACATTAAATTAGTACCACATACACTCATTTCAGTTGGTTTTACCACTTTCAAGGATGATGTTATAATATTAATTTCAATAATTTATAAGCAAAGTAATATAATAATAATATAATGTAATATTGAATTATTTATTATTTTATTATGATTCTTTACATGTTTTATTAATATTTATTACATTTAATAATATATAACATTTCAATCGTTAACCACATCCAAACTATTTCTTCACAATTTTATTTTTCACAAAAAATACCATTATCATTCACTGAATTGAAATGGGAAATTATGAATCATTGAAAAATAATAATTATAGTATTTTTATTATCTAGTAATGATGAAATTTTAACAAAAAAGAAAGAATCAAACTTGTTTTCATGGTACTTATATGAAACAATCAATCAAATTTTTTGATGATATAATGATGGAAAAAACTATATATGAGTAATAAATTTTTAATAAGTGGTTATAAAAGATTTTTATAAAGGATTATATATATAAATAAGTTTATAATGTATGTTTTTATGATAGTTTTGTTTAATATACAAGATATTCCAGAACATTTTTGGAATTCATTAATTAAGGAATGGGTTCAAATATCTAAATTTGATTTATTGAGATATGTTTTTTATCAATCTCTTTTTTCTTTTGAGTGGGGTATATATTTATTTGGATGTTATTAAGGTACATATTAAATTAAGACTAATCTCCCAAAAAGTAATGTTGATTATCAACTCAATATCTATTCAGTGCATGATGAGTGGGCCTAAGAATATGCATCTGGCAGGACACTAATAAGAGATATGTGATGGACATTTCACACACTATTATAAATCATCATAAATGATTTTTATAGAATTTATATGGTATAAAATAATTTTAAACTATTAGCCACAATTAGTATATTATATTGATAACCCAACACTTTTGAAGTCCCCTTTTCCAATATGTAATCTATATTTATTTGATAAGGGTACTTTTCATTGCATTGTGAAGTTTCTATGGTTGGATATTCACCTAATAATACAAATTATTCTATTGAAAATTGAAATATTGAAAAAAAATTATGTATTATTTTTATAAAGATAACTATTTATTATCCATCTATAATTATGGATGAAAACCCATTTATTAACATGGTTAAAAGTACTAACCTTATGTATGTTTTCATTTAAAGGAATATTTTTATTAGTGAAAGATGATTATGCCTTGTATTATTTTTCATATCTTCATATGGTGAATTTATAGACTTAAATATATTATGGGTGAGGCATAGGATTATATTTCCCCTTGATGTATCAGTTTCTCTCTTGAAAGAAATGTTTTTATTAGGTCTATGCTCTACCAATGTAAGAATAATTTCATGGTTATAAACGTAAATAATTAATTTTCTCTTGGATGTTAATTTAATGATAAGAATAATGTTTTGGACGAGGACTTATAGTTCAAGATAAGTATCCCCAGCATTATGCATTCCACCACTCGGAATTTAGTTATTATTATCCATGTGATTATTTTCATTGTTATTATATCCATAGATATTAATTTTCAAAAGATATTTATTATAAGGAATGTTTATTTATTATTCACTCTATCATAATTTATATGTATATTATGATAAAAAAATTTACTTGAATTCTTAATGATAATTAATCTCACCCATATTATGTTCTCACTTTCCAATGGTATTAATTATTGAAGTATAAATAAATTTAGCAATGCACTAAAGGAATAAGAAAATTTAATGATGTTTTTATACTGTATTTTGACGTTCTAATGTAATATTAAAACAAATTATGTTTTTATTATTTTATGACTATTAAACTATTTGGAACATTGTAATATTATTCTTTGTATTTTTTAAAAATTTAATAAATTAATCAATGACTATGTGTTACTAGAGATATGGATTTATAGATGAAGTTTATAATAAACATATTAAATAACCCTTAGTATCCCAGTAATTCAATAATGTGTTTTTTAGTGGTTGGGTATGCCATTTAATAATGGAAACCAACCTTTTAATTTTAAACTTCAATCAATTCTATATAAATTATATGGCCAAAAAATACTCATTTCCACCATAGAAGGGAAATGATTCAAAACTCAGAACCAAATTATTTTCCATACACATTTTTAATATTTTTTTAACATTTTCTAGATAACATTCAAAACATGTTGTGGAAATTATAAATTTATCTAATAATACCTCCTTGAAACATTCAAGGACATCAGAAAAGATACTTACCATGAAGCATTGAAATATACATGGATTAATTCTTAAACCGAAAGGAATATTATTATATGTAATTGTTCTATTTTATAATGTTAATATGTTTTTCTTCTAATATTCTAGTGCAATGGGAACATTAAAATATATTAATAAAACAACAACAAAAATAGTAGTGACCCTTCCCAACTAACATTTAAAGAATTTGATCTATAAATGGAATAGGGAAGAGGTCATTCAATGTTATATGGATCAATATTATATTACTAATACCAACTATTAAACTATAATAGGTGGCCATGAAATAAGTATTTTAAAATTTTACAGTGGTTATTCTGTATTATTTTAGGACAATTTGAATCAGACTCTCCCATTGGGTGTATGAAATTATGTACATGATACCGGATACTTAATATTTTCAGGATTATTTTATAACTACTAATATTATTTCTAGGTTATGTATTCTATGAGGAAAACTCACTAGTTCTAAATCAGTCTTAGTAAATATTTTATGCATGAAAATATAAGAATTAATTCATGGAATCTCCCATAGTGTCCTGTATGTGGCCATATAATTTGTTTATAAAGTATTAGTAGTAATTGTTCTTGATTAGGTTCCTTGTTATTCGAAATTATCATAGAAATAATATCATCATCAATGGGATAGAAATATTATATATTTTATGGTAGAAATTTTAATTCTAATTTGGCTAATTTTTATAACTATTTTGTCAACTAAGGTTCACTCATATTTTTAACTTTTATGTGGAAAGAAGAAATGTTAGTTGTATATTTACTAAAATAAACTAGATCAAAAAAATTATAAATATAATTCATATTTAATATACTAATTACATATATTTTATTCATGTTTTATTTCATTTTCAAAATAGAGTTATCTGAAAGTTTTTGTGGAACTTAAACACCTCTTAAATTCAATGTTTCATCAAGATTTTGAGTTCCCTCCCTTAGGCCAAATTTATTATTAAAATAAGAACAAGTATAAAAATAGTGTTCCACTTGATAAATTTCCATGTATTTCATGATGAATATGTTAATAGTGTATACCACATATTCAAAAAATTGGATCTTTTCCTTTACATTAATAATTTTATTATATTTTTCAGAATTGTGTTTCTTGAATGATAGGAGAATGAGAAATACCCCTATCACCCTCCATGTTCAGGATATAGAAATGATTATGGAATATAATACATTTTACCCTTAGGTTCTCATTTTCTAAAACTCATATAGTATAGGTAGTGGAATGATTAGCTAACTTTACCACAATGTAGGCTTTCCTAATCTCTCTCACATATATTGGAGAATAAATAGTTTGATACATAAAAATTATTCATGCTCGCAAATCAGATAAATCATTTTCAAATATTAAAATTCATATAGCATAATCAATTGCGAAGGTATTTGGATCCTGACACGTCCTATGTAACTGGTGTTTGATAATGGAAAAAACATTCCTACCTAATCATTCAATTTTATCTCCATGCATACTTCTTCATTTAATAAAAAACTAATTGAGAATGTTTAAATTCCTAGGAATCTTGATGATTTCATTCAGTAGAAGAATACATATTTCCAGAAAAAAAATAACACAACATATTTTTTTATAGAGGCTCTATATTAGATTTAATTCGTGGAATCATTCCTAAAGGACATGGTTTCAATTATAAATTTATATCTTCTATTTTTTCGTTCCCCAGTCCCCCTTCATGGGTTGTTCCTTGATAGGTGCCTCCACTTGTAGTTCCATAGGCTATTTTCCCACATTTATTTTTTAGTGCAGTTATGAAATCGCGTTCTGGTGGATACTTCACAGAACTATGTTTTAACATGCCCCTTCTCAATGAAATAATCTATAAATTACATGTTGGATTAGAAATTAGTAACATGGTAATTTAACCTAATTGTTGATTTATCAATGACTTAACAGTATTAAATATTTATCCATACTAATTTTTCAATTACAATTAGTCAAAACAATTGTTTTTCAACATTTTTTTTATTTCATTATTACTCCACCAACTATCTCTGTAAGTTATTCATAGATGGGTCTTGATTCTATTCTTGAGGCTTTATAACTTATAGATAGTTGTGAGCCATTCCTATAATAGTGGAATTGTATTGGTTGGTATGTCTATTAGAAACACTATTATAATTATAGATTTTTTGTTATTTATTTCCCAATCCAAACTGAACTTTTAAATTCTATTTTAAGATTTTCTTATTAACTAGTGGTTGGAACTATATTTGGACCTGGAATCATTGCTTTCAGTTCCATGAACTCAAGGTAAGTAATCATTGTAACGTTCCATATACATTCACACATTTCATGCCTATATGGGTGCATGTGGTTATTTATTTTGTCTATTTAGTGTAAATATTATAACAGGATATGTTACTTATTTAAATCTATATTCTGGTGAAGGCGAGTAGAAAATTTTTATCCATTTTTCACCCCTTTTAGTAACCCTTGTACCAATCAATTAGTAAACGTTATATACCTTCTCTATCAAATTATTGAATTAAATTAATATTTTTCTATGATAAATAATCCCCAAGAAGCATCAAATATATTTATCACATTCTCCAGAAGGCCTTGGTGAAATAAAACACAATAATAGTGATCTTTATGGGACTATTTGGATAGATGGTAGTCATATTCTTGAACCTCTCATAATACTTATAAGAAGTTTCTCCAATAAATTGTATTATATTATAAATATGAATTAATTGTTTATTATTCCTTAGATTTGGTAATAATTTCTAATAAAAATCACTCTAGAGAGCATCCTAACATACAACCTCAAAAGTTGTATTTTTTATATATATTTCTTAGTTGATCTCCCTATGGAGAATGGGATGTCCTTCAACATGATTTTATCTTTTTAAAACTACTATGATGTTAATGTTGATGTATATAATACAAAACTCCTAAAAAATTATTTTGTACTCTTCTCCTATTAAACTATATATGTTAGGCTATATTTGGATATTTCCATGTCTTAACTCACAGTCTACATAATTATTTAGTAACACCAATTGATTCTTTTGATAGTTAAAATTTATTCCACACAAATATTTAATATTTTGATTTAGTTTGGCTACATTATCTTATATATTATTACTACTTAATAATGATATATAAGTTATGGATGAGGATTGAGAGACTGTTAATGGGATAATAATAAAACTTCTATATAAATTCTAAATTATCCTCATGATCCTATATCTTGTTTACAAATTTACACTAAACATCTATATCAATGCCAAATATGATATTTGAACTAGATCTGATCATTAAATGGGAATGTCTCACATAAGAAAAATAAAATTAAAATATTGAATTTGTCTTTTCTACCAGAAAATGACCCTCATTTCTTAAGACAATTATCATTAGTTGGTATATAAAATTAAATTCTATACTTTGAAAAATTTAACATAGTAGTGTGACTTGGGATTCCTTCCAGAGTGGTTGCATCCTCGATGATTTTTTCTGGGTTTTGGTGATAACTGAAAAAATGAATCCATGTGTGTTTATTAATGTATAAGTGAATAAAGCTTTTAATAAATTTTATGATAGTGGCCCCACCATAGATATTACCTCCACCGAACAAACTAAATCTTGATCACTAAATATTAACTCTCTCACTCTCCATAATCAACTAATACCTCAACTTATTTTCCTAACTAATTGTGTTCATTTCAAACGATGTAATGTAGTTGTCAAAGAATTTTATTCCATTTTCCTAGAAAAGTGATCAAAAGCCTCTTATTACTCTTGGACCATCTTCAAAAATGTCTAATGTATGATAGATAAGGATAATCTGTAACATCCCAAGTATGTAATGAATAATATATATTTTTATCTTTGTCTATTAATGATTAAGATAGTGTTTTAGAGGCTTAAAATGAAAATAAATACAATCTTATGCATGGAATACAATAATATTCTTAAAAGATTGTTTTACTGCCTTTTGATGGAAAACCATTCTTAAATATATGTTTTGAAAATTTTATAATCTATGTTTTTCAAAATAAACTTATTATTTATGATTGGGACATCAAAATTTACTTTTTGTGAATTTATGGTATTTTTCCGATAATGTTCATTTTTTAATGAATAGTGAAAAATGTTGTATTTTAATTAAAACTCCCTTTTTAATATAATTTATTTATATGATTAGATTATCTTTTGAATTGGTTTTGAAGTGAAATTAGAATATATTTTTACCATTTTATCCAATGGTGGTCATTGGAATCAATTTCACTTTGAAATTGGACTTAAACTAGTGTCAATATTTTGATACTTATTGTTTCATAAAAACACGCTATTTTTCATGACAGCGAGAATTATTTATTAAATTAATTAATGCAATTTACATGTTTTGAATTTTGAAAAATAGAAATCATTTTTGAATTCGGAATATCAAATATAGCTTAGGGTGAAGTTTTGGTATCTTTCTGAAAAACTTCAATTTTTGATGAATAGTGAAACCACTAAGTGGTAGTTAAAGAAACTGATTTTTCATTTAAACGAAGCTTTCCCACTTCTGTGATTTGATTTTCAAAAATCTGACATACATGGTTTTAATTAATAAGTAAAATGGGGTTCAATGAGATTAAAATAATTTTTGGTGAATAGTAACTTTTAAGTTCTTAATCGCGATTAGTGGTAATTAGTGTAGTTTAAGGTAAAAATAATGTTTTAATAATATGAGATGAGCTTGACACATGTCCTACCCTAATTGGATGTGTCATGGCCGACCAACAAAATCCATGGGTCAACTTGGGGACCCCATGGAGCCACTTTGGTTGGGAAATGACATAAATAACTTTTTATTTAATGTTAAAGTAAAAATGACACAAACATGAGATGTTTTAATAAAACAATTTTTACATGGGGTTATAGAAGTCTGATTTTTGATTATAAATAGTAATTGGAAAGATAAAAAGAATTCCTAAATCATATAATTTTTTTTATAATTTTTAGACTTTAAATACATTAAATTATTTATGACAGCATGATGATGCAGTGATTACCTCATTAATATGGGATTTAAATAAAATGAAATGATAATGTAACATCTATGAACTACACATGTCCACAACCTATTTTATGGGTGTATTTCGAATCATTATCATCATACCCTCGAATTATATCAATGGGGTACCTTTTGAATCCGAAACTCATTTTAAAATAAAATAACATTTCTTTACTTTCCAAGAGTGCCCCTCCTCTCCTCTTATAAAAGTCCCCCACCTATACAAACTTACCCACGCTCCCAATGCCTTTGGATCGGCCAAACCCTGCCCATTTTGTCTCTCCACATCCTTCTCTTACTCCTTGAAGCCTCAATATGGGTATAAGTCTTCCCAAGGAAGCCTTTGAGCTCAATCCAAAGGAAGTTACCCGATTTTAAGGTAATGTCTTCACTTGAGTCCTTTTGTTTTATTTTGGTTCTCCAACCCCCTAAACTCTTTTTATTAATTTATTTTGTAACAACTCCAGTATTTTCAATATACTATGATTTTGTTATAAGAAGGATTAGAGCTACACTTACACACACCTACATCTAATGGTTAAAGGACATACTGTTTCCGTGGATGGTGAATTTATGCCTCCCGAAACGATGATTGTTCAACATTCTTTTAACACCTTCAAAGGTGGCCATTAAGATGTCACTATATTTATATATGATATGTAATATGTTTATGTTTTCCTTATGATTCTTTATTTTTCATTTTGGGCATACCTTTATGGTTTCCATTATGGGTAAACGTGATATCTTCATTTAAGGAAGTGCGGACTACCGCCCCCTCAAAGTGATTTGATTCGTTAAATACCATATTTGGGACGTATAAAGGATGGAACTATGATATTATATATTATATAATACTGGAATTATAATATACCTTTATATAATTATGATTCCATTCTATAAAATACGAAATAGAAATGGAAGTAGCGTTCATGCGTATGTACGGCTTACCGTCTCTATGAACAGTGCATTTCATTTCTTACCTCTAAATGATTATGTAATATTATAAATGAATGAATGTACTGGATATATATGACATATATGATATCTACATCATGAATAACATTCTGGATATAATGGATACATGAACAACTTGTAATTATAAAGGGCTTATTTTTTACTCAACTACCAATGATCGTTAAAACGACCGTTATTAACTTAAATAATTACATAGTGTTCATGACATAGCAATAAGTGATATGAAAGGAATAATGAACTTTAAAAAGGTTCTTAAACAAGTAGAAATTAACTCATGTTTGTTATTCAGGAGATTAACGAACGACCGAGTCAAGTCGGACCCAAGGTATGGGACTTCGTCTCAATCTCCTTTCATTGAGGCATATTTTGTTTTATACACAACCTTCTTTTATACGGTGTATAAACCCCTTTGACTTTTACGTTTATTCAAAAGGAATCTTTTTTATATGAAGCATTTACTAAACGACAAAAGGGATTGTTTTTGTCGTACGTATGCGGCGACAACGACTTCTCTGCCGTCGTGACCATTATTTGAGTTTCGGCTTCCTCTACAAGCCATACCTCTTTTTAAAAGAAAAATAAATTCCATGTTTTACTTTTCTTTTATTTTGGTATTGAAAATGGTTTTCATAATGTTTTTATATCAATGTGTTGTATTGATATCTTGTGATTGAAAGGTGGAAATGTTATGTTTCCTTTATACATGTTTTATGTGATACGATTATGTTGAGGTTCTTGGGCATTATTATGAAGACGGGTGGTTCCGTGATAAACTAAGGGCAGGTGAGCCCGATATATCACTCCAATGCATTGGGTAACGCGAAGTAGTGAAACGTTAAGGTTTCTCCGAATAGATTTAGGGAATATACTGTGATGGGTATTCCAAACGTAACCATGAGGGTTACTCCCTACGTAAGAATGTTATGAATGCCTCAAGTTACCTTTATGTCTTATGATTTCTATGATTTATTCATGATTTGATGAGGTATGTTAAAGTGCTTATGTTTTATGGGTAAAGTATGATTTCATTATTATGTATATATGTACCCATGTTTCCTTTCTATATTTTTATATCCCTTACCGAGCTTTTTATGCCCATCCCATGTTTTTTGAAATGTTTTTCACATGTCAAGGGAATGGTACATGATATGATGATAGTGTCAAGGAAGTGTCAATAAATAATCCATGTTTTATTTCAAACATGTTTCATTTGATAGGAAAGAAGAATACTATCTTTATGTAACCACTTTGTTTATATATGGAATGTAATGCAAGTTTTATGATCTAAATCTCTAAAACTCTAAACCCGAAAAGATCCTCAAGGTGTAATCTTGTAATAACTCAAGATTATGTAAGGTTTAAGGGTGGGGCCTTATATAATCCCTAGGTGGTGTACACAAACTAATAAGTAGAAATATAAAAAATATTAAATAAAAAAACTAAATGAAATATACAACTATATATAAAATCAAACAATTACAGTGAGACTAATAAAAAGAGAATACGAACAAAAATTTATCAGAATTCATTTTTAGGGTTGAAGATTATCCTTGGCTCCATCACAATAGTCCTAGTGTTTCATCGCTAGGGCAAGCATAATTAGAAGTAAAAATTATTTAGAATAAAAAACCCACATCTACAATGAGTTTTATTCCATTTTATAAGGAAAGAATGATTATTGAAGAACACTTTTTGATAATGAGACAGTCTATTATAAAGATCAATCCCCTCATATGGATGGAATTAACTACCTTTATATTATTAAACTACTAATGTGTTCCCTTTTCCCCAACAAAATCCTTCTCCCTCTCATAGATAGTGTATTTTTTATTTGTATTCAATCATCATTGCTAGATTTATCAGAGAAATGAGAATTAAATATTCCCATGGTCCCTCATTCTATACATCAGATCCATATAGACACCTCCTTTATCCATGACTTAGTGTTTGTATATTTAAATTAGATAATCCAGACACCATAACTATTCCATTATATCTTCTATATACAGATGATCAAAACTTATCCATGTATAATAACATACATAACGTTCCTCTCATAGAAATATATCAATTTTATGAACATTAACCCTTACATAATTAGTTTAAAACAGATATAAATCTTACATGAGCTTCAAAAAAACCTTATTTATGTTTAACATTATCTTAAACATTAATAATGTAGCTTGTAAAAATAGTACGTGTCCCTGAGAATATATTACATTTGAAAAACAATCATTAATTATAACCTCAAGAGAAAATGGTATTTTCATTTTTCATGGAAGATATATTATTTATGATCCAAAATATATTATGTATTTATTATAATTTCATAAATGTCAAATTAGTCTTCCAATTTCTCTCCATTCCTCCTTAGTGTCAAAAGAAAAATTGTATACATCAACAGAAAATTATTTTGAATATGACAAATATCATTCATAATATATGTGATATATTACATTTACTATATGTTATCCAATTGAAATATCATAGGTGTTGGGAATATCTCTATAGTGAATAGTTCATTTGGGTTATGTGTGTGGAGCTTTCGTAGAGAAATCCTGACACATCCTAACATTGCCAAATGTTTCACCTTCATCAATCCAAATTAGATATAATAAATATATTCCTATGTACAAGTTGATATAAAAATGAAATTTTAAATTTTAAATCTTGTTTTAATTGTTTTAAAAATATGAAAACACATAAGGGCAGAAAATGAATAATAAATTTATTTAGAATTATTGTAAATTAAATTTAAAAACAATATAAAATCCTTAGAAAATACTTTGAAAAATATATATTGATGAAGGATATATGTCAATCTATTGAGGTGAAAATAACAATAAAATGGCTTATAAAAAATATTTCATTATAATACAATCCTAATTCTTTTTAGTTTTAGGTATTTAAAATAATTGAAAACAACATTAACTAATAAAAATAATGATTTTCAACTAGTGCACATTTTTTCCTTTATATAAAAAATTTTTTATTTCATAAAAATTATTCAAAGCTTCCAAAATTTATTCACCCCACATACTCTTCTAGACACATCATTCATATTAATTTTCATCATAACCTATAGAAATTAATACATAAGAAAAGTGGTGATCTAATATGTTGAGTGAGGGAAAACATAAGAGACAACAATCAATGATTATTAGTGATCATATAATGATTACATGGTCAGAATCAAGATAAGTAATGATGATATACCAAATAAAGGAAAGATCATAAATCATTGAATAAATTATGTGAAAACATAATAATTAAATAAAAATAGTTTAGAACTATTAGTTAACAAACATATTCCATGATAGTATAATATAGTCATAAGAAAAAACATAAGACTATGACATGAACATTAGTATTGGGAAAAATAACATTCATGAGCTACAAACATGAACCCACACTTGTGAGAAAACTTAATTAAACGCAAATATACGTCACCTTTCTGAGTCATAAACTTGCACCCAAACATGTTATACAAATTAATTGTTCCCTTATAATCATGTCATATGAGACATAACCTTTTAACTGATGCATTGGAGGGTTATATAGGACCCCTCCTATCATTCCTCTATATTTAATTACGCCTCTTAAAATCAATAATTCATTATATCATAAGGAACCCTAGTAAAAAATCGGTTTCATATACTTTATATATGATATAGCATAATAAAATCATTATTAATTCCATTAATAATTATAATATGATAAACCCATGAAAAATAAATTTTTATATTAATATATTCAAAATAATTTTCGGTAAATATATTTCAATCAATATAATAAATTATATGCTACTTACACCATATATATAATGGGTATATATTTAGTATTTTCCACAGTCAATCATAAAATGGAATCTAAGTGAATACCCTTCAATAAAAGGAATAAGAAATTGGGTATTCAATAATTAAAGGGTTTAGAAGAAATGATATGCATATTCTTGGTGGATGGTGAGGCAAAACAAAGGTTGTGATTTATCATATCATTTTTAGAAATTATCATTACATGAGTCATAGAAATAAATAATATAGATGGTAACATTTTAAAAATATCATTTATATATTGAGTTATTTTTAAATATCGGAAAAATAATTTTTTATAAATCACGCATAAATAGAGATAGAAATTCATATAAAATAAAAAAGATAACATAAAGATGTTTTCACTCAAAAAATGTTAAAAGATATGTTTTCACACATTGATAAAACAACTTATACAAAAACATTATAATTGCATCAAAACATTTTAATAAAGTTAAAATTGTAGAAAATGATCTTAATAAATTATTGAGGCATATATAGGCACATTCATAAAATCATCAAATTAATATTGAAATGGAAAAAGGGATATTTATAATTGATAAGTAGGGACAAGGTTTTGTTTTACATGGATAAATTATTAGTCAAGGGGAAATTAAATTTGGAGGGGATACGTAAAACCCAATTAATATATAATTAAAATGATGATCTATTCTATAAATAATAAGAATTACACAATTGTATTATATTTTCAAAACAATCTTGTTTTGAAAATAAGATTGGAAAAAAAATCCATTATAGTTTGAGTGACAACTTAATAAAAATGTAATCTAGTATAAGGATTAACATTGAACATAAAAGAACATTCATAAAATATAAGTCATGATATAACATATTTAATGGTCATATTATACACCATATAATACAAATTTTGTATAAAATCAACAGGTCTCAAGGATTTTAAAATGAGACAAGGAATACCTTATGACCATAGAATCATTTGACTAGGATCCCACTCAAGAAAATGATTTAAAATGAAACATTAAATACCATTAATAAATATGAATAATTATATAAAAAATTAAGGGGCAATAGATACATAATTCCATGTAAAACATGGTGTATAATAAGAATATATATCATGAAATTAAATTTTAGATAAAAAACCATCACCTTAATTCCTAACATCCGCTAAAGTTGTTGAATCTCAAGTATAAATAAATAAGTATATTAATAATATATTTCAAAACATAAATTACATCAATAAACGTTTATACAATTTATTTATAATTATTCTCTACGTGTATATTACATAGAAATTATCTATTTTCAATGTCAAATTTGAGTTATCTTGATCTTTTTGAACTAGTTTTTTAATCGAGTAATTATTCATTATTCTTCTCCCAAATATCGTAATTATTCGATAATTTAATGTACAATAATATATGACTTATATTTATATTTAAATCTATTATATCATTATATTAATTTTTTAGCTATGTTGTGTACACATGGAATTGGTTTCGTTTTATTTCAGTTATTTTACCGATTGAAAACGATAATTTAATAATAAGTTAAATACATACTATAAATTTCCAATACATAAAAAAGTAATTAATTTTTATTAAATTACAATAATATTTTTTTATTTCATGAATTCATCTATGTTTTATTTTTATAGCAATGTTCATGTAGGTGATTAGACCAGCCCAAACACGAACATATCATAATCATATTTTTGAGTGTGGTTAACAATTTTTTTCTTTTGACATAATATCATTACAATAGAATATTAAATATATTATTTATAATTTTCATTCTTTGGAATAAAATTATATATGTTATAATAAATAATTAAAACCATGATTAAAATTGAAATTTCTTACTTCGTTTAGGCGGTTTTCAATACAACGAATGGTTGATGTTTTAATTTCCTGACAAATGAGAGGAAATGATGGTGGATTATAATTTTTATATACATCACCATAATTATATTATATATTTCACATTTATTCTTCCATTATATCCTTATAACCTGTAAATATATGTGGTGGTGAAAATTTAATGGTGTCACTTTGTGGAGATAGTAGTCCGCACAACACATGATCGACATTCTTTTATTTTATAAATGGTTGGGATTAAATAAATTGTGTTTTTTAAATTAATATAATTTCACATCACTATATTTTTGATATTTGGTTTATTATATTACTATTCATATATTAGGTTTGGAAGAGAAATATTAATAAGAAATGGTAAAGAGTATGTAGTACTTCAATTGAGACCTTGAAATATTCATTAATGAACTCTTTAGAATATAAGAACATAGGATACATTATATTTACCCAAGTACATATGTTTTTAATAGTAATTATATTATAGGAAACTTTTTTTGGGTTTAAATTATATTTTTATTGGAATTTGTACAATTGAAAGTTATTAAGTAATCCTTTTTTTATGTAAAGAAAATGAGAACATTTGTTATTAACATTTTTTTATTTGGGATTTAATTAAATGCAATAGTTATAAATAATAGTGCATGTTATGATCTTTGGATTAAAAAATATAATCCTATTGTTTCCAAAACATCCATAATCTTGATTTATTTAATTTACTCTTATATTTTAACTTTTACATTTTTTTGTTTGTATTAGGGTAACTAGTTTTACTCAAGTATCTTCGATTTTACTAAATATAAAAAATAACCCCAATAAAAAATTTATTTTGATGAACCTACCTTCAATCCCCATTTTAAATAATTAAATATAGAATTTATATAAAATTATATCTTAAATTAAAACATTTCATATAATGTAAAATTATTTTTTAGAAATAATTATGTTTCCACCGTTAAATATTCTTAATATTATTCCGTATTGATTAATAATTTAATGAATGCTAATATATATATAGGTTTAAAAATTATATTACATTAATTATTTATAATATAATAAATCATTAACTTACTTATAGATTACACAATATTAATAAAATAATTATTTGAAAATAAGAGTTTTAAAATTATAACGGTTATTAGATTTAATCTTATTAGTAAAAATTTAATGCCCAAAATTATAATTAAACTTATTATATAACATGATAATGTTGGTATAAAATTTTAAATCCATTTTTTGGATTTAAATTTTAAAATATGTGACAATTAGTTTTTCAATATAAGTGAAAAAATCAGTTTTACAGTAAAATATTACATAAGTTTTCAGAATTTTGATTATGGGGTTTATAAATAAAAAATAAGAAATTGAAATAACTTATTTTTCTTATTAATTTATATATATATATATATATATATTTAATAGAATATCTTTTAAAAAAATAATACATTGTTTTATTAAGATAATTTTATAAAAGCAATGGTTTTTGGAAAATTGGTATGTTTTTACAATTCCCCTAAAAACTAATATTTTGAGAAAAAACTCAAATCTTCATACTAAGATAATTTTGAAATTATAAATTAAAAAATCAAAATAATTTTATCTTTTTCATATTGTAGACAATAAAAATTTATTTTTTAATTAAGAAATTAAAATAAATACTACTTTTATATAAAAATAATCATTTATTTAATAAAAAATAAAAAATGTGTAAAATACATTTGATAAATACATTATTTCATCAATAAATTCATAATAATATCATCCTAATTTATAGTTACATATACTTTCAAGATATCTATGTAATATCTAATCATAACTTATGTTCTTATTGCACATAACAGTGGTGATTCTGGAAGCATGGATCCAGTAGAAATATTAACAGACTTAAATTACTCTCAAATTTAATTTTAATCATACTATAATCGGTCAAGTTTATCTTATACATGTAATAGGTAAAAAACTATACAAACGAACTACATCAAAATAATATACAAATTAAATTCATAAGGAATACTTCCACAACCTAATTCCATTTCCTCCCCTTGTATTTTTAGATTAATAATATTGTCACATCCTTTTATACACACTAATTTAAAGAATATATTATGACTATAAAATTTTATTTTAACATTGCACTTTCCCGTTTTATTTATTCTTGTGTGTATAATAATCTATTAACAGAATGTTTAATTAAGGAAATTACATTGTGAGGTTTCATTTCGTTACATCATGGATGTTAGTTCCTCATTGTGGGGAGGTTCTCATCCCTAATGATTTTCTTATACTTATTATGATTGATTTATTATAAGCTATTATGCATGGGGTGATTATTTAAGGATATAAGACTCGTATATGAGGATATGTGTTATTTATCTCTATAGATAGAGGATAGTGGTGGTGGTAGTGTAGTGTTTTATTTATTAATCTCCTCAATTATTTACCTAGGTTGGAGGTGAAAATGACATCTTAGTGAATTTTTATTCCTCACCTATTGACTTAGGTAGAGGTTGATAATGTAATATGAGAAACTTTTCTTCCTCTCTTATCACTCATTAACAAGAAAAAATATTCCTTGAGTCTTCAAAAATGGTTTGCAGTAAGATTCTCAGTAGATCGACTTATTAACATCAATGTGTGGAACCCCATACATTTTATAGAGTTAGTTACTCCCTCATTGGTTAGAGAATATCCCACCATCTCAGTAATTGGTTTTAGGTATTCCACTGATCATTAAATTAACAACATGATGTGGGTCTTGATTTAATTATTGGAGTCTGTTACTCCCCTAAGATAAAAAATGTGGGTCCCCTATGTATGGAGTTATTACTCACTCAACCAATGCATATCCCATTAAATAGTTGTAGTTCCTTTATTTATAGGGTTTTCACTCCCAAAAAAATAAACATATTCATGATGAGGTATGTAATCTTGCACTTTAGTTATATTTTTAATACATTTATTCTGATGTGGGTGGATTGAATGCTTTATCATTGATTATTTTGTAATCATGAATGTAGTGTACTAAAAGTGGTTTCACTAATGTATGAACTATTATTTGGTTGGTTTTGACGATTAGTACATGATCTATATAAATTATAAATAAATTGCGTTGATAATTCCCTTACTTATATTTTTATAAGGGTGTTGTCTCACTACTTACTATTACCATACTTTTTTTAAATACTTAGCTTTTACACACACTAGTTCGTTTCTGCTATTTTGTTCATATTGATCACTGGGCGTAATTATAGAAGTTATTAGATGCTGCTAATAGACTGAAGACCCGGTTGTGGGTATCGTTGAATCATATAGGTGATCACATTGTAATTTTCAATTTACCTCAAGGTCATAGAATGATAAGTTATGTTTATTCTTGGATTTTTACATGCTATAAGATGTATTTTATTATGTTATGATATACATGAATATTATTTTTGAAATTATGTATGGATTTTATCTATTAAATTGTGGATAGAGATACATGTAAGCAGGTGAAAAATATTATATAAATAAAATTCTTCCAATGTCATTATTAAAATATATCAATGATATTTGTTATCCTCTAGCCTATTGGATGTAGGCTATGGGAATTAATTTACTAATTATGTTTGTCTACTCTAGTAGAGCTACAATAGTGTAGAGAGGTGACATGTTGATGATACATATTGAGTGAATGATCCCTATAATTTAATGATGTAATTATTTAAAATACTATGATATCATCAATTCAAGATTTGAGATTCAAAAATCCATTAATTGTTAAAGTGTTTAGTTCCACAAGATGTATACATTGGATGAAATAATGTAAAGGTTCCCAATAAAAAATATAAGTTGTCAAAATAATTAGGATGACGGTGGAATGTATTTATGGGTGTTACAATCATTTACAAACCCCTATTTCGATAGTTTTATATCCATGAGATGAATGAAAATATTTTTTCTTATTATGATGTTTTATATGAAGGTGTTTATATGGTGTTTCAATGTTTAAATAAGATTTCTTTTCATTTTTTTCTAATATGTGAGGATGGTGCTTTAAGAGTTTCCCCCTAAAATTATGAAAATTAATTCTAACACAATTTTAGAAGAGATTAGTAATATGGGTTATACATGTAACTCATTGGGTAATATATATTGAATAAATCCACTAAATTTGAACGTTTATATAGAGTTTGAAGCAGGAGGTATATTTTATTTTCTATTAGTATTTAATTCATTAGTAGTAAAAATAAAGGAAGATTGAAAACCAATTGTTAGAGATTAAAAATAGTCTTGATAGTGCGATGTAATATCCTAGGATTCACTATAATAAGTAATTTATCTTAATTTGATGAATTTACATTATTTTTCTTGATTGTGTTTCTTGTTGTTTTAAAATTAAATAAAGGTATTGAAATTGCTAAATAAAATATGATATGAATATTAAAAGGATATTTATGGATTCAAATTTTTAACATTTACAAATAGTGAAAGAGTAATTTTTATACTTATTAATGATTCATAATATAAAATTAATTCCATATATTATTTAAAAATATGGGATTTTATTTTTGTTACATTTTGACATTTTTCTATCACGATGAAAATATTTTGAAAATTTAATGTGGAGATGAAAAAAATAATATTATGATTATTGGTAAAAATATTCTTATCATTAAATGTCTATATATATATATATAACTGCATTCCGTTGATATAATTATCTATTCACCTTATGATATAGAAACACAAGTAGCCTAAAAAGGATTTTTCATCAGATTTGGATGATTCTTAAAAGAAAAAATTTATGGTCACATAAAGCGATAATTTTTCTTTTATTATTTAATCCTTAAAAGATTATCTTATATTTTTATTATATTCCTTAAATCCATGCTATAAAAATAACATATGTTATTATAAAAAGATAGATAATGGTAATGAAATTTGATTTTCTTAAATCAGATTAATAGATTATGGGTAATCTAAAAAAGAATTTAGATTCTCTCAATCATATGTAATTTTTTTATAAATATATCTAAAATTCATGACTAATTATTCGTATATCTTGAGTACTTATCCATAAATGATTATATTAGTATTAAATTTGATGAATATTGACATGATATTTTATTGATATTTTAAAGGGACGTTATGATGCCTTTTTGATAATTTTTTTAATTAAATATATACGAGAAGAATCACATTACTAATAATGTATCATTTTATATATAAAAATGAAATGAATCCACAAATACCTAAAATGTGATAATTTTATTAACGGATAAAAAATTATTTTATACACAAGTTTCATATATTTTCACCTTCTTTATAAATTTGGGATACATATTTGTTTCATTGAGTGAAAGAAATTTACATTTATGTGATCCTGATGGTGAGATGATGTTATATTGACACATTGGTGTACAGTTCAGAGGTTCCCACTCTTGGTTTTAGGCCATAGTGGTAGAAGATAATGGAGAATGGTTGGAATGGTAGAGATGTATTGGCATATGAGTGTTATAAATTTAATTGATCATATGGAATGAAACATTACATGTCATCCCTAGCTGATGTGACATGATATAGAGATGGAAATTATGTACGATTATTTAATTATGTTAATCAACTGATAACCTATGTGGCCAAATTACCATGTAAAAGAAATGACTAGATTTTCTTGAGTTTAACTGATCAATTTAATAGAATTTTGTCCTAAATTTCCATGTCACCATGTGAGATAATCGAAAAACTAAATCCATTTTGAGATATCTTGGTCATTTGATCTCATATTAGATAGCGAAGAGGTGTCATCATCGTGGTATGACACTAGGGATGTGTATTTATGGGATGAGGTTTATGTGGGTTTTGTAAAAAATCACCTTAATTTTCTACAGAACACATATAGTACATAAAGATGCATGGAAGGCAAATTTGTTATTGTAAAAAATTTATCGGTCTCTTTTCATCATCTGGAACCTGTTGGTACACTATTTGAATATATTTTAAAAGTTTGGAAGCTCAATTTAACTAAATGAATTTGAAAATAACTCATGATCTTGTGATTAATCAATACATGGGATAAATTTCAATGATAAATTTCTTTCAACTTCATAGACAATATTTTTAATGATTGGACATACTTCAATGGAAAATGTATTTTTAATAGTCTGAGGCTTATCATTTTTTAGTCTGATAATTATATATTAAAATTGGTATATTAAACATTATGTACAAATTAGTCAGGGTTTATTAACACATAAGGATAAATATCACCTTAATAGTAAAATATTATTGTAAGGATGTCATTAATATGAGGCTATGAATTTATTATATTGATGAATTGTATTTTTAAAATGGTGTAAGATGCTTCAATGATGTGAAAATCTATTCATTTGACTAATGTGTGTATTATTTTTTATGAACAAAATTTATATATAAGAATATTGGTCATAATTATTTATAAATATATGTATATATATGTGTATAGTGAATATGAAATATTTTTTGGTAATGATGTGGATAATTGTGATTATAATCAGTGATTTTTCTCAATGTCTGTTATTTCACATTTCTTGTGAGTAAAACTTTTACTGATAAATGGTGATGATGAAGACACATTATAGACTCTATTTAGCATTCGCCATTAGAATAGTGTTAGAAAAATATGATGATATTTAATAATGTACTATCATTAATCAACTACTCTGAGTTATTTTTTTACAAACCCATTGTTCTCTATTTGATGTTAAAAATGATTTACCTATGTATTTACCTGATTAATTTCCCAAGTATTTTGGATTTAGGTGGATAAAAATGCACTGATTACTTATTTTATTTTCACTATAAACTCTATGATTAGACTACACAAAATATATATTTATTGAACTTATATCAAATTATTTAGAGTGTTATTTATTTTTCCTCATATGATAGTACATCCTGAGTGATGTATCGGGTGGGATATTTGTGAAGGGACATGAAAGTATACTACTGTATTCTAATATGTAGTTTATACTCTATTACTACCATCAATATATTTATTGGAAGAGTTTAAATGTCCTATTAGGGAGGGGTATGTTGATAAATTAGATATAAAGAGTGTTACGAACATTTCCCCTATATAAGTTCATGGACTATGATAAAGAGATGGGGCTCAAATACATGGTTTCTAGTGGCCTCCAATATGTTGTACTTTTTAGGGGATTTATTCTTATGTTTAGTTAAAGACATTTATATGTTATAAATATATTAATTATTTTATTTGTTTTTTATCAAGGGTAAAAATGGGTTGTAAGTATTTCTTATGGTTATGGAACCTTATATAATATACATGATGTTTATTTTTCATTTAATGTTATTTATTTAAAAAATTCACCCGTTATATGAGATGGCCATACTATGTATTATTTAACACCCCATATGTCAACTTTCACACATTCACCTTATATCCATGTAGACTAGTAAGAGAATATTAAATGTTCCTAGGGTAGTTAGTACATTTTATAATATAGGACTATGTATTAGTTAATGTGGAGGATTTCTCATGTGATGGTATGTGAGTGATCAGAATCAATGTATATGTTAGTGATTGGACAAGGAACACTGTAGTATGAATGATGAAAATATATGTAGAAATAATGCACTATATCAATTTAAATAAATGATTTATATATGAAATTGGATGCAATAATGTGTATATGTATTAACTTTACATATTATACCATTATCATGAACCAGATGTCTGGGAAACTATCTCATTTTTTTTGTTATTTCTATTCAAATGTGATGACTAAGAGTTATTCATATGTATTCTAAGTTAGTGTATCAGGATTACATTTTAATGATGTAGGTAGATATTAACATGTCCTAAAATCATGGATAAACATTCCTAATAGAATAGATTGAGATATTATGGGCAAAAAATTCATTAATCTAGATGGATAAGGATAGGTCTCCCTAGCAACATGAATAGTAGAAACCATGATCTGGGGATTTTAGTTAATAATATGAGTTTTTCTTATTCAATCCTTTAAAGTAATATATTTAAAGACTCTTGAGATTCAAGTGTTGATATTTTGATAGTGCATATGATAATTGGCTATTTTGGTTATTATTTATTTTCATCATGTGTACTCTCTTTTATAGTATGGAGTGGTTTTATTGACTAGATTAATCTATGAAACATATTTTTAGTTGAGGTTTCTTTCATAGATAGATCAAAATGAGACTAATTATGCATGGGAGGAGTTTCACACTCTTCTCAGTAGAAGTACATCTAACTAACCATAAAAACTGAGAAATTGTAGAATTTTTAATGGATCATAATGGTGATACTATGAAAGAAAATTTTGGTACGTATTTAAAATTGTTAGTTTGAAATATTATTAATTTTATGATGATTTAATAACTAATAGTGATTCAATGTTAGGTCGCCCTAGGACTAGATATCTATTTTTGTATTAGATTTTTATGTTTATGTATTTACTATGAGGACATGGATAGTGTAGTGATGGTTGATAGACTAATTGAAAGGATATAGGTTCATCATGGTCATGGAGAGATAAATACAAGTTGTAGGTCATTATAAACTAGAGGTAGAGGATATTTTGTAATATCATAAATAAAATATTGATAATATAAAATTTCACATCATCACTTTCATTCATATCAATCACTATCTTGGAAAAAAAGAGAAATAAATCGGCATCTTCCAAGTGCTTTATCAAAGGGTTCTAGATTGTGTTTTAAATGAGGTAGAAAGTAACCTAGAAAATTTTTTAATTCATATAACCCATATAATTAAATAGAAATAATTGAAATTTGTGATCGTAGATGTACCATAGAGACATTAATGGTAGTTCACTCCCCATCATCAAATGGTCGGGTCTATAGGAGGTTAAACTATTCAAATATAATTATAGGATAAATGTTTTAGAGGTAAACTGCCCAATTTATATCCTTTAGATTTAATTTCTACAATAACATTTAGGATGGGGATAAGTTTAACCCACATGATCTGGATTGTTGGATTGGGTTTGCTGGATATAGTCTAGGAATACCAAGGATAATTTCATGCTAAAAAGAAAATTGAGGTAGAGGAACCAGTGTGAGTTTAGTTTTTTATTGGTATCAATATTGATTTCTCTATTCTAGATTAATCATGTTTTATATAGGTATTTTTTTTAGTAATTTATGTATAAAAATTTAACTTTACCATTATATGGTGAGACTAGAGCGGCCTTTGAATCTCTTGATTTTAGTTTTCCAAAGGTATGTCTTAATAGATGTTTTTAGTGATTGTATATTAGTTCTTATTTATGGTAGGATAACATTAGATATCATTCTATCATAGATACATCCATATGAAGGAATCCTTAACATTTATTTGGTTATCCTACTTTCTAACTTATTCACATCATTTATATTGCAGCGTTACCTATACCGTCCTTATAAGATATTAGTTGATATTTAGTGTAGATGGGGAATATTAATTTGAGAAGATACACCAAGGGAGACAGAATTCCATAACTCAGATAGGGAGTGTAGTTTTATATATTGTATACATAGTTTCATTAGATCTTCATATGTTTATTAGATAGTATAGATGTTTATTTCTTGTGTTAGTAGTTAATATATCACCTAGATTAGAGGTTGGGTTTATTAATTAATTTTTTCCAAGAGTAGTTAATATCTATATGGAACATTATGGGATAGAACCAAATGATCAAAATGAGTTAAGGGTTTAGATTGATAATTTTATTCTAAGGGGATAATAAATCGTAGTATTTCACAATTGGGTACTCCAATAATATATCTAATGAAGGATAATTGGATATTATGGTTTGTATTAATTATAGATGTTTTAATATTGTTACCATAAAAAAATTCTCATTGCCTTCATTTAAGTAATTAATTAATTAGTTTATAGTATCAAAAATTTCAACTACTAGTGTGAGAAGATAACATTTTAAAGATGGTGTTTCAATGTAAGTATATGAATAATGTGTTTGTTAGGATACCATTTAAGGGGATAAACACCCCATCCATGTTCATGGTTTTATGGAACTCAGTGTTTCATCCATACCTAGATATATTTTTAAGGGTGTTCATTAATGAAATTTTGTATACTCATGTGATGAGGAGTATGAAGATCACTTACAAGTAGTTTTGGAGTCATTGAGGGGATATCCAGTGCATGAGAATTTATTAATGTTTTAGTTTTAGATTTTATAAGATCATTTATGGGGTATATTATATCATAAAAGAAGTATCAGCTAACTTAGAAAAGGATGAGGGACTATTTACTTAGAACCAACATTAGATCATATTTTATCTCATGCATTTTTTAGGTTTGGATGGTTATAGTTTCTTATTATCCAACGTTGTAAAATAAGGGACATAACTTTTATATATGAAAGAGTATAAAAAACATTAATTTTTGAAATTATATGTTTTCCAATGCTCCTATTTTTAGATTTCTTGATAATGGTATACCTAATAAGGTATATTTTCATACATCACATTTAGGCCTTGGTAGTGTGTCTATGCAAGACCATGTAATTATTTCGTATGGATTGATATAGTTTTTTACCAAATAATGAAACTATTATATTATTTTTATAATTAATTAAATTTTTAGAGATTTATTTTTATAATTAATTAAACATGAAAGACTAAGATATATATATTTTCTCAAAATAACTTTATTTTGTGTCAAATTTATTAGGTATAATTTATTTAAAATATTGATTTTGAGATATATTGTTCTTTGAGAATGTTTACTTCCATTAATAAGCATTGAGTAAGAAACCTAATCTTGATAAATTTCAAGAAGCTTAGGATGAGTGGATAACTTATGGGACGGTTATATTATTGATATCTAAATATTGTAGAGGTAAAAGTATGAGGGTGTATATTCAATTTTAATGTGAATAGTAATCATATTCATTGGGTTACAAATAGACATTTGGGTGGACCAAATTTTTAGTAGTGTTTTTATCTAATGGCTAATGGAAAAGCACCATAATTTTGGTTAAGATGTGGATATAATAAAAAATTATTTTAATGGAAAATATTTTCCCCAAGCTTTTAGGAATGTGGTATTAATAGAGATTCATCATTCACCTCCAGAATTTCATCATAGTGTGGGGAATATGTATGAGGATCTTAATAGAATATTATAATTGAATATTATAAAGCATGATATGATAGTGGTCATTGTGTTATTCTAGTCTTTTCAATTAGTGAAGGTGGGTAATTGTGTTCTACATTCTTTGATCTATCCTATTAGTATTCTATAACATGAGTTGAATGATATATTGATGTGTATAATGACAATTCTACCTTATACAACTAGGGGACTTGACACCATTGGGGTTATTATGGATATACTGACAAAGTTCACCCATTTTTGACCCATAATATAGTTGACTCTGATGGATTATATGGAAAATTTATATGTTGGTGAGATAATAAGGATTCATAGGGTCTATTGATAATAATATCTAATGAGGATTTACACGTTATTTTTATGATATTTTATACTCTTCAATAGTAATTTTGTATTAAATTATATCTAAATATATTTTTTTATCTCTAGATAAATAGTTATATTGATAGAACTATTCAGATATCAGAAGTTATCATTATGGTATGTATTTTTTTATATGGTGGACTGTGGTTGGATATTTTTTCCTTGGAAGAGTTTACAAAAAATAATATCTACCACATCATAATTATTATGTTACCATTAAATACTTTTTATAGAATACCTTTTATGTATTCTCTTTGATTGGTGGACTTAAGATAGTATGTTATCTTAAGACATAACTTAGATTAGAGTATTACAAATATATTTCAGTTGATTCAGATGGGTATAATGAAATATTAGTGTTGCAAAACACATATATTGATCATAGGAGAATACCATTTTAGTTTTAATGGTGTAACCAGGTCTTCAAAAATATTTCTTTTTATAGAGGGTAATAAAGTTTATTTAAGAAAATATTTCCATGAGGTTTTTGGAATATTTTTATATTTATCACAGTTGAAGAAATGACATGTTTCTTACAATTACCACATCAGATAATGAATGTTCATAATGTATTTCATGTCCCTTTGTTGTAGAGTTATCTAAATGATTCATCAGAAATGGTATCATAGGGGGGGGGACTTCTATTTCTAGAGGGTCCTGATTTTTTGTATAAAAAATAATGATAAAGTATTATTTAAAGTATGTTTTTTAAGGATGTAATATTTATTTAGTTCTGGTGTTATAGAGGCACACGGGAGGAGGGAATATCTGATAAGAAGATGATGATAATATGTGTGATCAGTTTCAATATCTTGTCACTTAGGGTAAGAATCTAAATGGTCTATTTTCTGAACACATATATTATTTTTAGGGTGAAACTTTTTATGCGTGGGAATGCTGTAATATCCAAGGTTCCACTTTAATGACTGAATTATCTTAATTATTTGAATTATTTTATAGTGTATTTCATATGGCTCCTTCATGTTAAAAATGGGGATAAAAGGATGAAAATGGATTAATTAAATATAATTTGACTATTTAAAGAATGTTTTTATATTTAAATATTTAACCTCAAAAGAGGGTGAAATCATAATTTTAAAAACTTTTGATCTGTTATAATTTAAAAAATATTCGATATTTGAATATAACATGTGGGTTTTTTTTATTTTTTGTGAAATTTTAGTATTTTTCTATCCGCAAGAATATATTCAAAAAATATGATGTATTATTAAAATAATAATAATATTATAATTAATAAAAATAATTTTATGATTAAATATATATATATATATATATATATCATTCTAAAGGGAATTTTATGATATGAGACCATATCCCATTTATTCTATAGAGATGAAGGCAAAATGGTAAATATTTTCCATGAGAGTTCTAGGAATCTCTAAAGAACAAATGTATGGCTCCTTAGTTTAACACCACTTTATTTGATTATTTAAATCCTTCATATCTTATTCTTCATACATTACATTATAAGATTCAGTGAAATTAACATTTGTTTTACTAAAAAATAAAATATTTATAATTAAAAGGGATTGTTAAAATTTGATAGAGGAGTTTTGTTTGATATTAAGGGGAGGATAGACTCTCTTAATATTATTTCTATTTTTTGAAGGCTTATAAAATATGACTTTAAAATGATGAAGCATTTTCAGTAATTAATTCTATTAAAATAAAGTTTATATAATTTGGACTTTACATTTTCGTGATATCCTAGAGAGAATATGTATTTTTTGGTAATTCTATGAATTAAATAAATATAGGAAAAACATCTTGTAATATACCAATATTTATGTAATGTTGAAAATAATACAATGATTCTAAAAACAAGAAAATAAAATATAAGGATTGAATGTAATTTTAGTGGAAATTATCATATAGTTTTACATTCTCTCTAACATGTAGAGGCTTATTTGTTTATTTCAATATATAAATTTTTTATTCTCTGATCCATACAGGTAGAATAAGTAATAGTGAAATTTGGTCATGGTTTGTGGCTATAATGATAGAATATGATGCCATAAAAAAGCAATGTTTTAGATACATAGTGGTGTACGAGGTCCATTTAAGGAAATAATTTTGTTGTGGCTGAGCTTAGATGTTAGATCAATCAGATTAGAGACAACATGTTTATGGGAACTATGATTTTGCAACACTATATAATAGTGTGGGGAATTTAGTTCTATGGTATTGGATTCTTGGGGAAGCGACATGGCCCCTAGATTGGATGGAGAAAATATAAGGCATGTGGGAGAGTGTACAAATCCTATTTTCAATGTAGAAATTTATTTGGTCTCCTTTAATTATCCAGAAACAATTGGTATATATATTTGATATTATCAAAAATATTTGGAATGTAAATTTGACTAAAATATGTCAAAATGAGTCTTTATCTTGTGAGTAATAAATACATATATAAAATTTTGATTGGTACATCCTTCTAACAACATAGATAGACTTTCTTTTGACTATACAAACATTAGTGGAAACAAGGATTATTTTTAATATAGAGTTTATCTTTTATTTTAATATTAAAATTATTTATTAATTTTTTAATTGAAATTTAAATGGAATATTTTTTATGGTTTACTAATACATGAGGATAAACATCACCTTCCAGAAACTCTAGTTTTGGTGGCTCATTTTCTTAATAATAAGTGGTTATTAATTGAATAGTATAGATTGTGTGTGCTGGTGAAATTGGATTTCATGAAGGTGGATGGGAGATTGGAGTCTAAATATTTTTTGTATAATAGTATTATTTATATTGATGATTAAAATTTTTATACAAGAAAAATGGGTTTAATTATCAATATATATAAGAAGCAATCTGTCATCAATGAAGATTCAACAACTCTAGTTATGATGTAAGGAATTGTAATAATAATCAATGAGTTTAAATTTTGTGTGTTATTTCACCATTCAAAGAGTTTCCATTGTGAATAGAGGATAGTGATGATGATGATTCCTGAGAGAATAAATTTCATACTCACAATGAGGTTGGGGATTCTAATGCCACACCCATTGATCTTAGTATTTTATTGATGATGTTTCATGAAATATTTTAAAATTTTTCTCTCCTAAGGATTTTCAAAAAGGTGGATAATAATACTCTATGTACTTATATTACTTTCACCCATAACTATAGGTTTGAGGAAAACTAGATATATAGCAATATATTTGGTATAAAATTAATTATAGATAAATTTATATAGTTTTTAATAATAATTCATCCAGGTTGATTTATCAAGTGAAAAAACTATGAAGTGTTTTGAAATTATACTATTATTTTATGATATATTATTTCTATTATGACGGAATTTTTTTCTATTTTTATGAAAACACATTTGTTTAAAATGTGACAAACCTTACGTGACTTCACATCTTCACCACTTCACCACTTACACACATGGCCACTTCATTACTTCTCCACTTAGCAACTTCACCACTAAAAAAACATTGCTGGGGCCGAAATCCAGAAGAGAAGGCTGAAGTACAATGAAATAGGAGACACAACAATAGAAAAGATGGAAAATCACTAAAACTATTTCCTTGACCACACACTGGTGAGACCTTTGACACCGTCCCAAATCCACAAACACACCGGTGCACTCTAGTTGGCGTCCGCCCAAACCCTCCAGCAATGTCAGAGGACCCAAAGGGAACATCCAGAAAGGGTGAAAAAAAACCAGAATTAGGAAGACCTGTCTGTTTGAACATCGTACTGTACTCTGCAGACACTACAGTGCAACCATGAACCAATAAACACCATATAGACCAACATTTATTCTTCATATCGCATATTGTTGACTATAAGGACACTCATCGGGTAAGATACAATGTCTCCATCCAAGCCTATAGATTCAAGAACCATGATACTATCATCCAAACTTGCAGACCAATTGGTTCAATATATACAGATGCAGAACAAACGCTTCAACAAGAATGAAATCACTAATAGAACTTCTTCATGACAAGAATATTCTAAATAGAAGAATCATGCAGCACAACGAGCTATTCACAACAATTTTTAACCAAAAACAAAACAAAATTCAAGATCTCAAGTGTTGAAATCCATCACCTTAGCCAGTGACCCGGATGCCAACACACCCGATAGGTGGTCCCACTAGAAGCCAAACCCGAAATCACGTCGCAACCTCCGTAACTACACTCAATTCCCACATAGAATCTCCCAACGTTCCCACCACACTAAAACAAGGCTTCAACCCACATAAACAGGACTCAAACAAGAACCTTCACCACATCTCCAAGAAATTCCCTATAAGATTTGGGGATATAGCAAAGAGGAGGCACGCAAAAGTGAAATCATTAGGGATATTGATTCCACTATGTCACGATCCGTTCACCAATTGTATCCGAGTAGGAAAGCTGAGGAGAGAACTTTGTCGACCTAAGACTTTCATCCAAATATGTGGTGGATAACATCCAAAATTCATTGAATAGAGCATACAATTATTATATGGATAGAAATATTTTTACAACAACTAATCCTCTCTCATTTTAAGGACTAGATTGAGGCTTTGATGTCATGGTCCGACCTGAATACCCTGATACCCTAATACATTATCCAAAACTTACATGTCCCAAAGGGGATTCTCGATCCCCTTGTGTTAGAAACTAGAACATGGAATCAGACAAGAATAAATAGAGAATGATTTTACCACATAATTTTATGTTATAAATAAGCTACCAGTCGGTATATCAACACTCCTCGAGGTGGAGGTACCAGAAATCAAATGGGAATAATGATACAAAAATAGATAGAAAAATAACACAATGAAACATCAACCATAACTATCATCAACAAACCAAAAAAATTATAAAAACACTGTGGAATATGTGGATCTCATCTACACATGTCTCCATCATCACATCATGGTCCCAAGTATCAATAACATCCACCTTTTTCATGCGATTCTTTTCTATTTCATACACCTAGCATAACAAAATCCACAAATTCATGAATTCAAAGGTATGGTGTGATCTATAAGGCCCAGTAGGGTATCACCAAGCATACCATAACAGATTCCATAATAATGAAATATTTAAGCTTTCAATTTAGATAAAAAGGGCATGCAATAACATATAATTTTCATATTTAAAACAAATCTGGATTTCTTTTAAATTGATAGAAAACATTTTAGACATGGATTAAATAAAGAATTATATATAATAATTGATTTAAATAATTTTTCAAAATTAAAATAGTTCAATAAACAATGTAATATATAATAAATTCATACAATACAAGCACCATGGTCATCAACCATGATGTGTATTAGTTTTTGGCTATATTGTTATCACACATTTCAAAACACTGATCACACCTAATCATGTGTTCACACATCCCTTGTTATCATGCTGAATATGACTCAATAATATCACATTTTGGATGATCATACCAAACAGGTTTTTTATTAGAGTGTTCATCATCAATCCATTGTCTGGGGATCAATATCCATGTTTTCTTGTACCAAATAACCTACTAACTACATAGTCTCATATGTGCTCAATCAATGAAAAGATAATGGAAAAAACACCTCACTTAAAATCAATCATCACTTAAAATATTTGAGGATGGTGCTTTAAGAGTTTCCCCCTAAAATTATGAAAATTAATTCTGACACAATTTTAGAAGAGATTAGTAATATGGGTTATACATGTAACTCATTGGGTAATATATATTGAATAAATCCACTAAATTGGAACGTTTATATAGAGTTTGAAGTAGGAGGTATATTTTATTTTCTGTTAGTATTTAATTCATTAGTAGTAAAAATAAAGGAAGATTGAAAACCAATTGTTAGAGCTTAAAAATAGTCTTGATAGTGCGATGTAATATCCTAGGATTCACTATAATAAGTAATTTACCTTAATTTGAAGAATTTACATTATTTTTCTTGATTGTGTTTCTTGTTGTTTTAAAATTAAATAAAGGTATTGAAATTGCTAAATAAAATATGATATGAATATTAAAAGGATATTTATGGATTCAAATTTTTCACATTTAAAAATAGTGAAAGAGTAATTTTTATACTTATTAATGATTCATAATATAAAATTAATTCCTTATATTATTTAAAAATATGGGATTTTATTTTTGTTACATTTTGACATTTTTCTATCACGATGAAAATATTTGGAAAATTTAATGTGGAGATGAAAAAAATAATATTATGATTATTGGTAAAAATATTCTTATCATTAAATGTCTATATATATATATAACTGCATTCCGTTGATATAATTCTCTATTCACCTTATGATATAGAAACACAGGTAGCCTAAAAAGGATTTTTCATCAGATTTGGATGATTCTTAAAATAAAAAATTTATGGTCACATAAAGCGATAATTTTTCTTTTATTATTTTAATACTTAAAATATTATCTTTTATTTTTATTATCTTCCTTAAATCCATGCTATAAAAATAACATATGTTATTATAATAAGTTAGATAATGGTAATGAAATTTGATTTTCTTAAATTAGATTAATAAATTATGGGTAATCTAAAAAAGAATTTATATTCTCTCAATCTTATGTAATTTTTTTTATAAATATATCTAAAATTCATGACTAATGATTCGTATATCTTGAGTACTTATCCATAAATTATTATATTAGTATTAAATTTTTTGAATAATGACATGATATTTTATTGATATTTTAAAGGGGCGTTATGATGCCTTTTTGATAATTTTTTTAATTAAATCTATACGAGAAGAATCACATTACTAATAATGTATCATTTTATATATAAAAATGAAATGAATCCAGAAATACCTAAAATGTGATAATTTTATTTACGGATAAAAAATTATTTTATACACAAGTTTCATATATTTTCACCTTCTTTATAAATTTGGGATACATATTTGTTTAATTGAGTGAAAGAAATTTACATTTATGTGATCCTGATGGTGAGATGATGTTATATTGACACATTGGTGTACAGTTCAGAGTTTCCCACTCTAGGTTTTAGGCCATAGTGGTAGAAGATAATGGAGAATGGTTGGAATGGTAGAGATGTATTGGCGTATGAGTGTTATAAATTTAATTGATCATATGGAATGAAATATTACATGTCATCCCTAGCTGATGTGACCTGATATAGAGATGTAAATTATGTACGATTATTTAATTATGTTAATCAACTAATAACCTATGTGGCCAAATTACCATGTAAAAGAAATGACTAGATTTTCTTGAGTTTAACTGATCAATTTAATAGAATTTTGTCCTAAATTTCCATGTCACCATGTGAGATAATAGAAAAACTAAATCCATTTTGAGATATCTTGGTCATTTGATCTCATATTAGATAGCGAAGAGGTGTCATCATTGTGGTATGACACTAGGGATGTGTATTTATGGGATGAGGTTTATGTGGGTTTTGTACAAAATCACCTTAATTTTCTATAGAACACATATAGTATATAAAGATGCATGGAAGGCCAATTTTTTATTGTAAAATATTTATCGGTCTCTTTTCATCATCAGGAACCTGTTGGTACACTATTTGAATATATTTTAAATGTTTGGAAGCTCAATTTAACTAAATGAATTTGAAAATAACTCATGATCTTGTGATTAATCAATACATGGGATAAATTTCAATGATAAATTTCTTTCAACTTCATAGAAAATATTTTTAATGATTGGACATACTTCAATGGAAAAATGTATTTTTAATATTCTGAGGCTTATCATTTTTTAGTCTGATAATTATATATTAAAATTGGTATATTAAACATTATGTACAAATTAGTCAGGGTTCATTAACACATAAGGATAAATATCACCTTAATAGTACATTATTATTGTAAGGATGTCATTAATATGATGCTATGAATTTGTTATATTGATGAATTGGAATTTTAAAATGGTGTAAGATGCTTCAATGATGTGAAAATCTATTCATTTGACTAATGTGTGTGTTATTTTTTATGATCAAAATTTATATATAAGAATAATGGTCATAATTATTTATAAATATAATTATATATATGTGTATAGTGAATATGAAATATTTTTTGGTAATGATGTGGATAATTGTGATTATAATCAGTGATTTTTCTCAATGTGTGTCATTTCACATTTCTTGTGAGTAAAATTTTTACTGATAAATGGTGATGATGAAGACACATTATAGACTCTATTTAGCATTCACCATTAGACTAGTGTTAGAAAAATATGATGATATTTAATAATGTACTATCTTTAATCGTCTACTCTGAGTTATTTTTTTACAAACCCATTGTTCTCTATTTGATGTTAAAAATGATTTACCTATGTATTTACATGATTAATTTCCCATGTATTTGGGATTTAGGTGGATAAAAATGCACTGATTACTTATTTTATTTTCACTATAAACTCTCTGATTAGACTACACAAAATATATATTTATTGAACTTATATCAAATTATTTAGAGTGTTATTTATTTTTCCTCATATGATAGTACATCCTGAGTGATGTATCGGGTGGGATATTTGTGAAGGGACATGAAAGTATACTACTGTATTCTGATATGTAGTTTATACTCTATTACTACCATCAATATATGTATTGGAGGAGTTTAAATGTCCTATTAGGGAGGTGTATGTTGATAAATTAGATATAAAGAGTGTTACGAACATTTCCCCTATATAAGTTCATGGACTATGATAAAGATATGGGGCTCAAATACATGGTTTCTAGTGGCCTCCAATATGTTGTACTTTTTAGGGGATTTATTCTTATCTTTAGTTAATGATATTTATATATTATAAATATATTAATTATTTTATTTGTTTTTTATCAAGGGTAAAAATGGGTTGTAAATATTTCTTATGGTTATGGAACCTTATATAATATACATGATGTTTATTTTTCATATAGAGTTATTTATTTAAAAAATTCACTCGTTATATGAGATGGCCATACTATGTATTATTTAACACCCCCATATGTCAACTTTCACACATTCACCTTGTGTCCATGTAGACTAGTAAGAGAATATTAAATGTTCTTAGGGTAGTTAGTACATTTTATAATATAGGACTATGTATTAGTTAATGTGGAGGATTTCTCATGTGATGGTATGTGAGTGATCAGAATCAATGTATATGTTAGTGATAGGACAAGGAACATTGTAGTATGAATGTTGAAAATATATGTAGAAATAATGCACTATATCAATTTAAATAAATGATTTATATATGAAATTGGCTGCAATAATGTGTATATGTATTAACTTTACATCTTATACCATTATCATGAACCCGATGTCTGGGAAACTATCTCATTTTTTTTGTTATTTCTATTCAAATGTGATGACTAAGAGTTATTCATATGGATTCGAAGTTAGTGTATCAGGATTCCATTTTAATGATGTAGGTAGATATTAACATGTACTAAATTCATGGATAAACATTCCTAATAGAATAGATTGAGATATTATGGGAAACATATTCTTTAATCTAGATTGATAAGGATAGGTCTCCCTAGAAACATGAATAGTAGAAACCATGATCTGGGGCTTTTAGTTAATAATATGAGTTTTTCTTATTCATTCCATTAAAGTTATAGATTTAAAGACTCTTGAGATTCAAGTGTTGAGATTTTGATAGTGCATATGATAATTGGCTATTTTGGTTATTATTTATTTTCATCCTGTGTACTCTCTTTTTTAGTATGGAGTGGTTTTATTGACTAGATTAATCTATGACACATATTTTTAGTTGCAGTTTCTTTCATAGATAGATCAAAATGAGACTAATTATGCATGGGAGGAGTTTCACACTCTTCTCAGTAGAAGTACATCTAAATAACCATACAAACTGAGAAATTGTAAAATTTTTAATGGATCATAAAGGTGATACTATGAAAGAAAATTTTGGTACGTATTTAAAATTGTTAGTTTGAAATATTATTAATTTTATGATTATTTAATAACTAATAGTGAGTCAATGTTAGGTCGCCCTAGGACTAGATATCTATTTTTATATTGGATTTTTATGTTTATGTATTTACTATGAGGACATGGATAGTGTAGTGATGGTTGATAGACTAATTGAAATGATATAGGTTCATCGTGGTCATGAAGAGATAAATACAAGTTGTAGGTCATTATAAACTAGATGTAGAGGATATTTTGTAATATCATAAATACAATATTGATAATATAAAATTTCACATCATCACTTTCATTCATATCAATCACTATCTTGGAAATAAAGAGAAATAAATCGGCATCTTCCAAGTGCTTTATCAAAGGGTTCTAGATTGTGTTTTAAATGAGGTAGAAAGTAACCTAGAAATTTTTTAATTCATATAACCCATATAATTAAATAGAAATCATTGAAATTTGTGATCGTAGATGTACCATAGAGACATTAATGGTATTTTACTCCCCATCATCAAATGGTCGGGTCTATAGGAGGATAAACTATTCAAATATAATTATAGGATAAATGTTTTAGAGGAAAACTTCCCAATTTATATCCTTTAGATTCAATTTCTACATTAAAATTTAGGATGGGGAGAAGTTTAACCCACATGATCTGGATTGTTGGATTGGGTTTTCTGGATATAGTCTAGGAATACCAAGGATATTTTCATGCTAAAATGAAAATTGAGGTAGAGGAACCAGTGTGAGTTTTGTTTTTTATTGGTATCAATATTTATTTCTCTATTCTAGATTTATCATGTTTTATATAGGTATTTTTTTTATTATTAATTTATGTATAAAAATTTAACTTTACCATTATATGGTGAGACTATAGCGGCCTTTGAATATCTTGATTTTAGTTTTCCAAAGGTATGTCTTAATAGATGTTTTTAGTGATTGTATATTAGTTCTTAGTTATGGTAGGATAACATTAGATATCATTCTATCATAGATACATCCATACGAAGGAATCCTTAACATTTTTTTGGTTATCCTACTTTCTAACTTATTCACATCATTTATATTGCAGCGTTACCTATACCGTCCTTATAATATATTAGTTGATATTTAGTGTAGATGGGGAATATTAATTTGAGAAGATACACCAAGGGAGACAGAATTCCACAACTCAGATAGGGAGTGTAGTTTTATATATTGTATACATAGTTTCATTAGATCTTCATATGTTTATTAGATAGTATAGATGTTTATTTCTTGTGTTAGTAGTTAATATATCACCTAGATTAGAGGTTGGGTTTATTAATTAATTTTTTCCAAGAGTAGTTAATATCTATATGGAACATTATGGGATAGAACCAAATGATCAAAATGAGTTAGGGGTTTATATTGATAATTTTATTCTAAGGGGATAATAAATCGTAGTATTTCACAATTGGGTACTCCATTAATATATCTAATGAAGGATAATTGGATATTATGGTTTGTATTAATTATAGATGTTTGAATATTGTTACCATAAAAAAATTTTCATTGCCTTCATTTAAGTAATTAATTAATTAGTTTATAGTGTCGAAAATTTCAACTACTGGTGTGAGAAGATAACATTTTAATGATGGTGTTTCAATGTAAGTATATGAATAATGTGTTTGTTAGGATACCATTTAAGGGGATTAACACCCCATCCATGTTCATGGTTTTATGGAACTGAGTGTTTCATCCATACCTAGATATATTTTTAAGGGTGTTCATTAATGAAATTTTGTATACTCATGTGATGAGGAGTATGAAGATCACTTACAAGTAGTTTTGGAGTCATTGAGGGGATATCCAGTGCATGAGAATTTATTAATGTTTTAGTTTTAGATTTTATAAGATCATTTATGGGGTATATTATATCATAAAAGAAGTATCAGCTAACTTAGAAAAGGTGGAGGGACTATTTACTTAGATCCAACATTAGATCATTTTTTATCTCATGCATTTTTTAGGTTTGGATGGTTATAGTTTCGTATTATCCAACGTTGTAAAATAAGGGACATAACTTTTATATATGAAAGAGTATAAAAAACATTAATTTTTGAAATTATATGTTTTCCAATGCTCTTATTTTTAGATTTCTTGATAATGGTATACCTAATAAGGTATATTTTCATACATCACATTTATGCCTTGGTAGTGTGTCTATGCAAGACCATGTAATTATTTCGTATGGATTGATATAGTTTTTTACCAAATAATGAAACTATTATATTATTTTTATAATTAATTAAATTTTTAGTGAATTATTTTTATAATTAATTAAACATGAAAGACTAAGATATGAATTTTCTCAAAATAACTTTATTTTGTGTCAAATATATTAGGTATAATTTATTTAAAATTTTGATTTTGAGATATATTGTTCTTTGAGAATGTTTACTTCCATTAATAAGCATTGAGTAAGAAACCTAATCTTGAGAAATTTCAAGAAGCTTAGGATGAGTGGAAAACTTATGGGACAGTTATATTATTGATATCTAAATATTGTAGAGGTAAAAGTATGAGGGTGTATATTCAATTTGAATATGAATAGAAATCATATTCATTGGGTTACAAATAGACATTTGGGTGGACCAAATTTTTAGTAGTGTTTTTATCTAATGGCTAATGGAAAAGCACCATAATTTTGGTTAAGATGTAGATATAATAAAAAATTATTTTAATGGAAAATATTTTCCCCAAGCTTTTAGGAATGTGGTATTAATAGAGATTCATCATTCACCTCCAGAATTTCATCATAGTGTGGGGAATATGTATGAGGATCTTAATAGAATATTATAATTGAATATTATAAAGCATGACATGATAGTGGTCATTGTGTTATTCAAGTCTTTTCAATTAGTGAAGGTGGGTAATTGTGTTCTACATGCTTTGATCTATCCTATTAGTATTCTATAACATGAGTTGAATGATATATGGATGTGTATAATGACAATTCTACCTTATACAACTAGGGGACATGACACCATTGGGGTTATTATGGATATACTAACAAAGTTCACCCATTTTTGACCCATAAGATAGTTGACTCTGATGGATTATTTGGAAAAATTATATGTTGGTGAGATAATAAGGATTCATAGGCTCTATTGATAATCATATCTAATGAGGATTTACACGTTATTTTTATGATATTTTATACTCTTCAATAGTAATTTTTTATGAAATTATATCTAAATATTTTTTTTATCTCTAGATAAATAGTTATATTGATAGAAATATTCAGAAATCAGAAGTTATCATTATGGTATGTATTTTTTTTATGGTGGACTATGGTTGGATAATTTTTCCTTGGAAGAGTTTACAAAAAATAATATCTACCACCTCATAATTATTATGTAACCATTCAATACTTTTTATAGAATACCTTTTATGTATTCTCTTAGATTGGTGGACTTAAGATAGTATGTTATGTTAAGACATAACTTAGATTAGATTATTATAAAGATATTTCAGTTGATTCAGATGGGTATAATGAAATATTAGTGTTGTAAAACTCATATATTGATCATAGGAGAATACCATTTTAGTTTTAATGGTGTAACCATGTCTTCAAAAATATTTCTTTATATAGAGGTTAATAAAGTTTATTTATGAAAATATTTCCTTGAGGTTTTTGGAATATTTTTATATTTATCACAGTTGAAGAAATTACATGTTTCTTAGAATTACCACATCAGATAATGAATGTTCATAATGTATTTCATGTCCCTTTGTTGTAGAGTTATCTAAATGATTCATCAGAAATGGTATCATAGGGGGGGGGACTTCTATTTCTAGAGGGTCCTGATTTTTTGTATAAAAAATAATGATAAAGTATTATTAGGAGTATGTTTTTTAAGGATATAATATTTATTTAGTTCTGGTGTTATAGAGGCACATGGGAGGAGAGAATATCTGATAAGAAGATGATGATAATATGAGTGATCAGTTTCCACATCTTGTCACTTAGGGTAAGAATATAAATGGTTTATTTTCCGAACACATATATTATTTTTAGGGTGAAACTTTTTATGCGTGGGAATGCTGTAATATCCTAGGTTCCACTTTAATGATTGAATTATCTTAATTATTTGAATTATGTTATAGTGTATTTCATATGGCTCCTTCATGTTAAAAATGGGGATAAAAGGAAGAAAATGGATTAATAAAATATAATTTTACTATTTAAAGAATGTTTTTCTATTTAAATATTTAACCTCAAAAGAGGGTGAAATCATAATTTTAAAAAAATTTGATCTTTTATAATTTAAAAAATATTCGATATTTGAATATAACATGTGGGTTTTTTTTATTTTTTGTGAAATTTTAATATTTTTCTATCTGAAAGAATATATTCAAAAAATATGATGTATTATTAAAATAATAATAATATTATAATTAATAAAAATAATTTTATGATTAAATATATATATATATATGTATATATCATTCTAAAGGGAATTTTATGATATGAGACCATATCCCATTTATTCTATACAGATGAAGGCAAAATGGTAAATTTTTTCCATGAGAGTTCTAGGAATCGCTAAAGAACAAATGTATGGCTCCTTAGATTAACACCACATTATTTGATTATTTAAATCCTTCATATGTTATTCTTCATACATTACATTATAAGATTCAGTGAAATTAACATTTGTTTTACTAAAAAATAAAATATTTATAATTAAAAGGGATTGTGAAAATTTGATAGAGGAGTTATGTTTGATATTAAGGGGAGGATAGAATCTCTTAATATTATTTATATTTATTGAAGGCTTATAAAATATGACTTTAAAATGATGAATCAATTTCAGTTATTAATTCTATTAAAATAATGTTTATATAATTTGGACTTTACATTTTAGTGATATCCTAGAGAGAATATGTATTTTTTTGTAATTCTATGAATTAAATCAATATAGGAAAAACATCTTGTAATATACCAATATTTATGTAATGTTGAAAAGTATAGAATAATTCTAAAAACAAGAAAATAAAATATAAGGATTGAATGTAATTTTAGTGGAAATTATCATATAGTTTTACATTCTCTCTAACATGTAGAGGCTTATTTGTTTATTTCAATATATAAATTTTTTATTCTCTGATCCATACAGGTAGAATAAGTAATAGTGAAATTTGGTCATGGTTTGTGGATATAATGATAGAATATGATGCCAGAAAAAAGCAATGTTGTAGATACATAGTGGTGTATGAGTTCCATTTAATCAAATAATTTTGTTGTGGCTGAGCGTAGATGTTAGATCAATCAGATTAGAGACAACATGTTTATGGGAACTATGATTTTTCAACACTATATAATAGTGTGGGGAATTTAGTTCTATGGTATTGGATTCTTGGGGATGCTACATGGCCCCATGATTGGATGGAGAAAATATAAGGCATGTGGGACAGTGTACAAACCCTATTTTCAATGTAGAAATTAATTTGGTCTCCTTTCATTATCCTGAAACAATTGGTATATATATTTGATATCATCAAAAATATTTGGAATGTAAATTTGACTAAAATATGTCAAAATGAGTCTTTATCGTGTGAGTAATAAATACATATATAAAATTTCGATTGGTACATCCTTCTAACAACATAGATAGACTTTCTTTTGACTATACAATCATTAGTGGAAACAAGGATTATTTTTAATATAGAGTTTATCTTTTATTTTAATATTAAAATTATTTATTAATTTTTTAATTGAAATTTTAATGGAATATTTTTTATGGTTTACTAATACATGAGGATAAATATCACCTTCCAGAAACTCTAGTTTTGGTGGCTCATTTTCTTAATAAGAATTGGTCATTAATTGAATAGTATAGATTGTGTGTGCTGATGAAATTGGATTTCATGAAGGTGGAAGGGAGATTGGAGTCTAATTTTTTTTTTTGTATAATAGTATTATTTATATTGATGATTACAATTTTTATACAAGAAAAATGGGTTTAATTATCAATATATATAAGAATCAATTTGTCATCAATGAAGATTCAACAACTCTAGTTATGATGTAAGGAATTGTAATAATAATCAATGAGTTTAAATTTTGTGTGTTATTTCACCATTCAAAGAGTTTCCATTGTGAATAGAGGATAGTGATGATGATGATTCCTGAGAGACTAAATTTCATACTCACTATGAGGTTGGGGATTCTAATGCCACACCCATTGATCTAAGTATTTTATTGATGATGTTTCATGAAATATTTTTAAATTTTTCTCTCCTATGGATTTTCAAACAAGGAGGATAATAATACTCTATGTACTTATATTACTTTCACCCATAACTATAGGTTTGAGGAAAACTAGATATATAGCAATATATTTGGTATAAAATTAATTATAGATAAATTTATATAGTTTTTAATGATAATTCATCCAGGTTGATTTATCATGTGAAAAAACTATGAAGTGTTTTGAAATTATACTTTTATTTTATGATATATTATTTCTATTATGACTGAATTTTTTTTCTATTATTATGAAAACACATTTGTTTAAAATGTGACAAACCTTACGTGACTTCACATATTCACCACTTCACCACTTCCACACATGGCCACTTCATTACTTCTCCACCTAGCAACTTCACCACTAAAAAAACATTGCTGGGGCCGAAATCCAGAAAAGAAGGCAGAGGTACAATGAAATAGGAAACACAACAATAGAAAAGATGGAAAATCACTAAAACTATTTCCTTGACCACACACTGGTGAGACCTTTGACACCGTCCCAAATCCATAAACACACCGGTGGACTCCAGTTGGCGTCCGCCCAAACCCTCCAGCAATGTCAGAGGACCCAAAGAGAATAACCAGAAAGGGTGAAAAAAAACCAGAATTAGGAAGACCTGTCTGCTTGAACATCATACTGTACTCCGCAGACACTACAGTGCAACCATGAACCAATAAACACCATATAGACCAACATTTATTCTTCATATCGCATATTGTTGCCTATAAGGACACTCATCGGGTAAGATACAATGTCTTCATCCAAGCCTATAGATTCAAGAACCATGATACTATCATCCAAACTTGCAGACTAATTGGTTCAATATATGCAGATGCAGAACAACCGCTTCAACAAGAATGAAATCACTAATAGAACTTCTTCATGACAAGAATATTTGAAATAGAAGAATCATGCACCATAACGAACTATTCACAACAATTTTTAACCAAAAACAAAACAAAATTCAAGATCTCAAGTGTTGAAATCCATCACCTTAGCCAGTGACCCGGATGCCAACACACCCGATAGGTGGTCCCACTAGAAGCCAAACCCGAAATCACGTCGCAACCTCCTTAACTACACTCAATGCCCACATAGAATCTCCCAACGTTCCCACCGCACTAAAACGAGGCTTCAACCCACATAAACGGGACTCAAACAAGAACCTTCACCACATCTCCATGAAATTCCCTATAAGATTTGGGGATATAGCAAAGAGGAGGCACGCAAAAGTGAAATCATTAGGAAGATTGATTCCACTATGTCACGAGCCATTCACCAATTGTCGCCGAGTAGGAAATATGAGGAGAGAACTTTGTCGGCCTAAGACTATCATCCAAATATGTGGTGGATAACATCCAAAATTCATTGAATATAGCATACAATTATTCTATGGATAGAAATATTTTTACAACAACTAATCCTCTCTCAGTTTAAGGACTAGATTGAGGCTTTGATGTCATGGTCCGGCCTGAATACCCTGATACCCTAATACATTATCCAGAACTTACATGTCCCAAAGGGGATTCTCAATCCCCTTGTGTTAGAAACTAGAACATGGAATCAGACAAGAATAAATATAGAATGATTTTACCACATAATTGTATGTTATAAATAAGCTACCAGTCGGTATATCAACACTCCTCAAGGTGGAGGTACCAGAAATCAAATGGGAATAATGATACAAAAATTGATAGAAAATTAACACAATGAAACATCAACCATAAATATCATCAACAAACCAAAAAATTATAAAAACAATGTGGAATATGTGGATCTCAGCTACACATGTCTCCATCATTACATCATGGTCCCAAGGATCAATAACATCCACCTCTTTCATGTGATTCTTTTCTATTTCATACACCTAGCATAAGAAAATCTACAAATTCATGAATTCAAAGGTATGGTGTGATCTATAAGGCCCAGTAGGGTATCACCAAGCATACCATAATAGATTCCATAATAATGAACTATTTATGCTTTCAATTTAGATAAAAAGGGCATGCAATAACATATAATTTTCATATTTAAAACAAATCCGGATTTCATTTAAATCGATAGAAAACATTTTAGACATGGATTAAATAAATAATTATATACAAAAATTGATTTAAATAATTTTTCGAAATTAAAATAGTTCAATAAACAATGGAATATATAATAAATTCATACAAAACAAGCACCATGGTCATCAACCATGATGTGTATTAGTTTTTGGCTATATTGTTATCACACATTTCAAAACACCGATCACACCTAATCATGTGTTCACACATCCCTTGGGATCATGCTGAATATGACTCAATAATATCACATTTGGGATGATCATACCAAACAGGTTTTTTATTAGAGTGTTCATCATCAATCCATTGTCTGGGGATCAATATCCATGTTTTCTTGTACCAAATAACCTACAAACTACATAGTCTAATATGTGCTCAATCAATGAAAAGATAATGGAAAAAACACCTCACTTAAAATCAATCATCACTTAAAATATAATTACCCAATTTTTAATTCCAATATTCGATGCCAATTTCAAAACCAAAACCTAGATTTTTTTATCCATGCCTTTTATTAAAAGACAAATTATGTGTTTTCATCATTTCAATTTGAGGAATTTTGTTGAAAAAACTTTGAAATCATGTCATTAATTAAATCAAAAATTAATTTTATTATATATAAATCCATCATTTTAAAATTTTATACCAAAATTCCAATTCTATTGGAATTTGGAATTTTTTATCAAAATCAATGACATTATGAATTTCATAATCATATCATTCCAAATACGGGTTTCATAAATCAATTGAATTTTTTTTATAAAGAATAAATAAAATAAAATTTTAAATTCCATTTAAAATCTCCAATTAAACAACTTTTCTTTAGATCATGTAATCAAAATGAACAAAACCCAAAATGGGGAATACTAATGAAGAAAAAAGGATTGGATGATATATGAACTCAACCTAGAATCAAGATCTAAAAATAATGTTTAGATCCATCAATTACATGATCTTATATCATATTCTATGGAGGGGAGAAATAAATATCGTAATAAACCACATCATTGGACATCCACATACCCAGAAAAATTGGAATGAGATCGACGCTACTTTGATACACCCACAAAAGGGTTTCGAGGAGTCAATTTCACATACTGAGAGCCCCTAAGAGACAAGAAAATTAAGCTTCATTAAATGGGAGATTAGGTCCATTAAACATGTGTTTTGGTAATTTTAAATTCAATTTCTATGTAATTAGACACCATGAGTGTGGTTTCCTGAGGAGGGTTGTACGGTTAGATAAACAATGAACCATAATTGTTCACCCATACCAATATTCTATTTGGGGTGCATTGATTGGTGGGGTTGATACATGGTTTTTAAAAATTATGAACCCCCCTTATAGTGATTTATAATAGGATATAATGTTTTCTATAATAAACTACATTGTTTTCCCTAACTATGTTCCAACATTCATATCCTAAAGGGATTCCAAAATTCGTCAAAATTTGACTAGAAACCCCTCAAAAAAGGCCCAAACAAATATAGATCAAAAAATGGGTCGAGTAATGCCTATAATAATTTACCATGATGTTAGAGTGTATCCATAATTATAAAATTCTTTTCCTAGAAATCCTGTCAAGAAAGATCAATATCAAAGAGATGAGGCCACTACTCTCTCATCAATGCCTTATGCTCTCATGTATCATGTATATCAGAGCCATGATTCGAAAATAATTTGACAAAATGTATTATCCTCCCATAAATTACCATTGTCAGATAATCTATAATCATTATTAGATACTAATCCATGGATAAATCATTATCAACATATAGATCCCCCCATCTCACGACATGAGATGGGTCCAAATAATACTTCTGATGTTGTGATAAATGGAACACATTATGTATCTATATCAACTATGGAGGAATTCAGAAATGGAAAACCACATTCTTATCCTTCTTGACTATGTTTAAAGGTCCCCTAAACCATGTACCAAGATTCCCCTATTTCCCCAGACGTCGATCACCCTAATATGTTGAAACTCTAAAAAACTCTAGGTCCCAAACAGAAAACTCTAACGGTAATTTTTAAGGATCAATACATGATTTATATCATCATTGTGCTATCACTAATATCTGAAAAATCAACTGAATAATTCCAATTATCTAATAGACCATAATCAGGTCAACCAATAATGATTCACCAATATCCAACCAACACAACATTGATTTAGATGGGTGTTTATACAAGGTCTCAAATCAAGCCATTAAAATGGGTGATTGTTAACTGTTATAATAATCAAAATCAATCTATCCCAAATGGTTATAACAAACTCTACCAAAATCTTTGATAAAACCATCGAGCATGACTTCCAAAATATGTATAACCCATTCTGTCTGGCCATACTTCTAGGAATGATATTCTATTATCAATCTCAACAAAGACCCCATTTCATTCTATAGGCCCCTCCAAAATCGAGATCTAACCTAGGATCCCTATTAATGACTATAATGTATAATACACAATATAACAAGAAATGATAATATTTTTATATGCTTCCCAAGTCCCCATATTTTGTTGTATTAAGGATGTGTATAAATTTAGTTGACATGGTCATCCAATTTATCATAACCAATATCATGTTCTTTTTACGAGAGGTACAAGGAAAACCCACCATTAAGTCCCTAGAAATATCATCCCACTTTATAGTCTTCACAGGAAGGGGCTAGTGAAAACTCAATGATATTTGGTGCTTGACCTTAACATGTTGGAAACTATAGTTTCTAGAAACAAGGAAACTGATGATAAGTCTCATTCTTGGACACCAGAATCATCACCACATATCATAGAACATATTCATGGTACCTGGGTTCACATCCCAGTTAGAACTATTGTAGTATTCTACTTTCCTCATGGATGAAGGAAAACATACCGGTTCTAAAAATATTGAATACCCATTCTGGATAATGACCACTCGACTATAGTATCTCCATCATTAGGAGAGTCTTTAATTCCATTAGACATTACATCATGATTCTGAACCTAATGAACCATCTCGAGAGGATAGGGGGTCAACTAAAAATTGTTCAAAATTGCCTCAGAGTCATTCTCCTAGACTCCCAAGTACAGTTGAGAGAATAGAACCATAAAATTCCCCTCTATTGTTGATTAGTTCCTAGACTTCTTTTGAATTTTCATGCTCAGAGCATCGAAAATGACCTTACCCTTTCCTAGGGTATAGGAAATGTTGAAATGGAATGAGAAAAATTACTGCACCCAGTGCCTCTGATGGAGTTTCAAAATATTTTTGAGAGATGATATAACTTGGGATTTTGTAATCAGAATAAATAGTAAACATTTTTTGAAATGGCAACTCCACCAGTCTTTAATAGCATACATCCCAACTATGAGTTCGAGATTATGGGTTGGGTAATTAATTTTGTGTGACCTTGCAGTCTAGAGCTATAGTAAATTACATGATCACCTTCCATAAAAACACTGCCAAAACCTAAACCTTATATTTTATAAAAGACACAATAGCCCAGCATAGCCTTTATAAGAGTCAAAAAGAGGGAATAAGTAAAAATATGTTTTAGATCAATTAATAAAATATGATACTTATTACTCCAAAACAACATCACTCACTTCTAGGTGAGATTGGTAATTGGAGAACACAACTTTGAGAAATCCTTAACAAACAGATTGTAATACCCCTCCAAAACTATGAAGATTAAAATATCAATAAATTCATATGGTTATCCCATAGAATTATATTTTTCACCTTCTTATTATCAATTGATATACCATGTTCTAAGGACATGTGTCCCAAGAACATCACTTCCTGAATCTAGAAAAAAAATTAGACCCTGGCATAGCCTGAATATCATAAAGGCCTTCTTTTTTATTTATTTTTGATAACCCTCCTTTCATGGGATGAGGGGGAACCCTTAAAAGGATTGTAGGGTTAGATATTACATCTCACATAGGCTTGTACACATTACAGGACCCGTAGTTCTTATAGAAATCATGCAGAATATGATTACTTGAAACTTCCCCTCCATAGAATCTGCATAATGATTTTCTCTCCAACATTGCGTGGTTATACTGCTAGATGTCCTATGCAGCGATGCATAGGCCCAGTACCTATGGCAGTACCATACCCTATCATTCTACCAAATCCATAAGCCCTACTCTGGTGATTGATTAATGCTCTTGAATCCTATTCTAGAGATGGTTCTATGTAGAATCTTTTTGGGTATCTTCATACGAGGACGCCATGAAGGAGTTGAGGTGGCCTGGAGGAATTGAGTCGGCCCGAAGGCCTTGATGGTTGCCCAAAATACTTACTAACCTAAAAGACTGGGTGGACCAACTTCCTTAAGGACCCCATACCCAAACATGAGGCCCATGGTGAATAGTAATGACTGCTACAATACCAAATTGTACCTTATATTGTAACTGCATGAATAGAATATAAAAATTGGTTATATCAAAATATAATAACATGATACTCATATTTTAGATACCTAATTGGAAATGTGGTTTTTGGGATGTCCAATTATTTAATTCTCAACAAGTGGTAGCCATATTGAATATCAATCATTGAGAACCACTTCTCCCCTTTCAACTGGTCAAAAAATCACCTATATAAGGTAATATAAACTTGTTCTACACCATAACACAGTTTATCTTCAGGAAATAAACATATAGGAATATTTACCCGTCATCATTAATTTCAAAGAGAATAGGTGTTGATCATGTTTAGACACCTAGGAAAATAAATCCTCTCTCTTGAAAATAATCGCACATAGTCTTAATATATTTCAGTTCAACTGGTGACATATGGTACGAAGGAATAGACCATTCTTGAGTAACAGGTACTACAATAATTAAAAAATATCGCACTTGCTAGTAGAAATCTAGATGTATTGGAAGGAAAACATTAGGAAACTCAATGAAAACTAAATGGAGATTATTAATAAAAGATTCTCAATCCATTTAAAAAAGTAATAATTGATATTACACTACCTAAATCAGGAAAGGAAGGTCTATATCTACTGAATTTGGGGTCCTATTCTCCAAAAAAGGCATGGAACATCCCATCAATTATAGTAAAGGAGTCATTTTGAAGAGAACAGTCGATTTCTTCTAGATGATAGGTCATTTAATCCATCCTAATAATTCCATTATGATATTTCATATAAAGAACCAAAAAATTATTAGTATAAAAAATCTCAAATAAATATAAAACACTAGTATGACACATATTACACTTATCTTTCTTCATTATAAGGGGTTTAGTAATAACCATCACAAAATATAAAATATCTATAGTAAGGGTTATAAAATACATAAAATGAGTCAATATGGATGACTGAGATACACCAGTATCAAATAAATTATTCACTATGTATGTTGTTATAGTTATTTTACCTATCACAGTCCATGGAATCATATCAAATTTTTCTAGCGACACTCCCACTATGTGAAGAAGCATTGTTCTGGACGCTGGTGGGTAGAACCCATTTGTTCTTGGAGCATCTTATCACACTTCAATACTTTAATGTGATGATGTGGTCATACCACTATCTAGGGTTAAAAATAAATAAAAGAATTTATGAAAGATACCAGAGTGTTTGTAGGAACTAAAGGTCTTTGGTACCTCTTTGAAAACCAATTTTCAATGCCCAACCTTTCCAAACTGGAATCTTGTTAAAGGGAATCTACCATAAATTCATATTTTTCTATAAGAGCCATGCCATCAAGATCCACCATGAGACTCATCACGCTTCATCATTCATTTAACGTAACTCATGGTTCTGTCATTTAGAGAAAAAGGAACTCCCAAAAAAACTAACTTATATGCCACGTCATGAACAACCATAAATTCTATACACATTAAATTATTATAAGAAGTTATCTTAGCATGAAAGCCTATGATTTAATAACAATAAAATGTCTTATCTCAAATATTCATGTCATCATATTCTCATTAATGACAATTTCATGATCAAAGAGTAATAGCAATGAAAAATGGTTTACATACTAATTCATGTTCTTTTCACATTGCTGGATATTACGAAACTCTATTGACTTTTCAAAAATGATACATATAGGATTGAACTAGTCAATAAAAAGGACTTTGAATTCCATACACTCTAAGCATTCAAGCTTCATTATCATCATTATTTTATCCCAAAAACTTCTGTTGGGCCTCTAAAACATTAAGTTATCATTCTTCACTTTCAATAAATCAAGCACATCCAAGAAATAAAAATGTGGATCAATTCCATGGAACCAATCACCAACCACTTTATGATCATTAGAGAATATTAAATCTAGGTCCTTATAGGGAATAAACACTGGTATGTGATCTCTAGAGTCATCTCTTAAAGTTTCCATGACTGGTTTAAGAATAGAAATGTGTGTGGTTAGCTGTCCAAGATCATTGATGGCATGCACCACTATCTCAAATAGATTATAGTCAACTATAGGGATATCATTCCAAGGATTATTGGAATCTCTATGCTTAGGTATGTTCAAACATATTCTACATGTCATGATGATACACACCATAAGTAATCAATTATAAAAAACTAAAAAATGAATCCTATAAAACCCAATAAATTAGGATTACATAAAATTTATTCCCATCAAACATAATTCAAAAGTATTGGATTTTCCTACAACTCAAATAAAACATGTAAAATACTATAAATATATCAAAATACTAATAAAATACACATTTCTCCACCACCCATGGTGAGTTAAGGCTTGTTATGATAAGATCTATCCAGAAACTCTCTCATAACTACCAACCAAGTCCCATCAATCCTATCACCTTACAACAAGGGAAAAGTAGATCACTTTCTGACTTCAAGAGAATATTTTCAACCTATTCCTATAATGAAACATTGTCATAAACAAGACCAAATACCATTTTACCCCAATAACTGGTCCATCATTGTCAAGTCTCTAAAGGTTCTCCCAATCCCCATGGGTTGGCGACTAATACTTACCATAATTCATTAAAAAATTGGAATGATTTTTTCTGTAAAATAATAGAAGATAACAAGATACAAGTAGTTATTTCAACACTCTTGAAGAAGGATATAACAAAAGTCAAATTGATTAAATGGTACCCCAATAATATAGTGTAACAACTCACCAAAATAGCAACCTAAATACATTAAACAAACCACAATTTTCTCAAAAAACTATGTAACATGTGGACTTCTGCTCCCCGGGTCACCATCATCTGATCATAGTCCTAAGGTTGAAGAACTTACACAATATACTTGTGGTAATTTTTGTTTTATCATAACATTAATAATAAAATCTACACACACCCAATGGAGGTGTGAGATATAAATCATAGTAGAGTTGAAAAGGTGTTCCATTATAGATTCCCTATCAATAAGAAAAATAATGAATTAAATTAACATTAAATAGTGAAGGGAATAATATATTATATTTATATTAAAAAACATTATTTATTTTCAATGTATTGAAAACATTTCATTAATATATTAAATAAATATTTTAAATAATATTATTTATATAAATTAGTTGTCATGAGTAAAAAAATTTATAAACAATGGAATATATTATAAAGTCATACACAACAAGGACCATGGCCATATTTCATAAATCCTGTTATTTTATGGTTATATGATCCAAAAACATGTCAAATTATATATTATGACTAATCATGTGTTCACATGTACCTTTGGCTCAAGATGAATAGGACAAAACAGTACCACATTAGGGAATATCATTCAGAACAAGGTTTCTGTTAGAGTTTTCATCATCAATCCACTTTTATGGGATCAAGATCCAAGTGTTCTTATCCTAAATAATAAACTAAATAGTTAGGATTTCATGTTAAACATAAATAAACTGATAATTGTAATGAAATATAATTTCAAGTCAATCATCATTTATAATTAAATTTCCTAATTTTCAGTTTTAATATGGCAAGTCAATTTCAAAAATGAAACATGGGTTTTTCATCAATCATGCCTTTTCAATCCAAAAACAATCATGGGGATTCAAAATTTATATTATATCCATTTTATCAAAAAATATCAAATCATTTCATGAATTCCATCATCAAAACATTTTCTAAAAATTCAATCCATTATTTTAAAATATTATCCTGCAATTCCAGTTCAATTGGAATTGGGGCTTTTTCTCAAAATCAATGATACTTTTAATTATGTAATCAAATAATTCAAAATCATGGTATTATGAATCAATATAATTCCACTTGAAATAAATTAATAAAATATAGGATTCAATTTCATGTCCAATATCAAATAGAACCATCAAACATCGGATTAAGTAATCACAATGCACAACACATAGAACAGGAAATGCCAATTAATAACCAAGGTGTGGATGATCAAAAAATAATATAGAATAAAAATACAAAAAAATGGAGTTTATATACATTATTTATATAATGATCTATCAAACTCCATGGATGATACAAATAGAGATCCAAGTAAACCACATGAAATGAGATCCACTTACCCAAAGTAGATCGAACAAGATCAACACCGCTTTGATCTTCATGTAAAAGAGTTTAATGGAATCAATTTCATCTCTTGATAGCCTCCTAGATCCAAAAAATCATGTTATGGTATAATGGTGGCCTTATGAATCATAAAAAGGGGATTTATAAATATTAAATTATAATCTGGAAGAATTAAAAAATTAAAGCACAATTTTCTAGGGAGGTCGCAAGGTTAGACCAACTGTGTGCCCCTAATGGTCTTATATTTGTGGTAGATGGTTTGGAGGGATTAAAATTATGTTTGTAAAAAACACATTACCCCTCCCAGTGACTTATTTTAGGGTTCATGGTTTTTTGAGCCAAACCACACGATTTTCTCAAACTGTGCACTAATCATGAACAACACATAGAGCTTAAAAATATCCTTAATTTCATGTAAAAACCCCGAAAACAAGACCCAACCAAAAGGGGATCAAAAAGTGTTAAATAATACCCGAAATATAGTAATTATACGTCACATTTTTTATCAAATCCTTGGTTTCTAGTCTCAAATAGTAGAAAAATATTTGTAGGGATCTTATTCTCATGTTTTTTTTGAGGTATTAATATATTATATAATAAAACTATACATACATGATATTTGGTGGAAGTGAGGAAGAAGGATAAATTTTTTATTTTATATAAATAAATGGATTATTAAAAATGATTATTTACATGCCCATTAATTAATTTACAAGGGTTGGTAAACTATCTAGGGTGATTATAATGAGTATTATTTTTAACCCATATTGGAACTTTCACAAATTCTTATTATGGTTACATAGAGTAGAATAAGTATATTAGGGTTAATTTGGGATGTTAAAATATTTGTGGAGTAATATTATGGTTTAATTCAAGTGGATAATTTTTAGAATGGTTTATTTATTTGACTGATGCATTTTTTTGAACCAAAATATCTTGATTGGGATTCCATTTTTTGGTGTATCATGATAGATATGTTTAAATTTTCATAACTTTTACAGATATATGGTTTACTTATTCATATATATATTGATTTATTAGGTGGTTTTCAAAAAGATATGATTTATAAAATTAATCCAAACTATTTTGGAGGTGATACCTCAGCGATGATCTTTAAAGATAAAATTATTAATGCTAGGAAAAGGGAGTTCACATAATTATATAAAAAAATGTGACATGTGTCATGGAAGATAGGGTAATAAAGGCTGAGTGGTTTTGTTCTAAAAATATTTATAATCTGTTTAATAGGTGTTAGTTGATCAATATATGAATGTAGTAAACATAGTACATTGAAAAAAGTGTTTCATGTTATATTCAATCAAGAAATGTTAAGGTGATAGATGATATTTCACTGTTATGGAAAAAAATAAGATACATTCCTTATGTAGTAAGTCAAGGAATGAAAAAGGAATCATGGTGATCTGTTCTATGTGAAAATGGGGGAATCCATGAGGATGAACTCATTATTCATGATAGGTGTACAAAGGTTTTCATAATTGGTTTCTATGGAATCTGTAGAATTATATACCCTCTATTGAACCTCCTCATCACAGACCTAAGAAGTATGAGTGAATTACATTAATTAGTTATTAAATGGTTACATGATTTTTAAATAACCATGAGAAAAATGAGGCTATATTTCTGAAATAAGGGAATAATATGAGTCACAATTTATATAAGAGTTGTGAGTTTACTCATTTTTTCAAACACTATAGATGTTGTTTCTTCACTACCATAAACATTAAGACACCACATTTGTTTTTAATATGTTTTTTTAATTATAGTACCTCATGTGACATTATGTTATTATATTTATATATAGGCAAATACATAATCATTAATTGTGGAAATGAATCATGAAGGAAGTAGAGATTTGAAGATAAGTGCAGAGTCACTACTACCAGAGAAACATGGAAAAAAAATGAAACATGAGAGATAAAAAAAATTTATAAGTGGTTATTCACTCATTTATATTATTTCTTAAATAGTTGATATAAACCACCTCTCTAGTACATAGTGATCATGGAAGTTTTTATGATATAATTTCACTCCCCGTATGAAATTTAATAATTATATTAATAATAACATGAAGGAAATTTGATATCTTGAGCGTTTTACATGTATTTAAAATATATATAATGCACCAACCCCAAAAGATCGGATCTGGTAGATTATTTTTATATATTATCATGGTTACATGGAATCAGGACCTAAAGGACCAATCAGTTTTTCCATCTTGGAAAATAAATTACATGAATTATCATTACCTTACACAATAAAACATAAAACACAACATAAATAATCACTTGAGAATGTAATTATTCCCCAAGATTAACCCTACATATCATTCATAATACACCTCACGAGATCATGGGAAACAAAACATATGAAAGGGGTGAGCATAGATTCTCTGTAAGGGTAAATAATTTAGCAGAAGCTAATAAATTTTAACGAAAGATGTGTAATAAATACAAGAACCTTTTAAACATAAACATGAACATAAGTTGACCAAAATAAATTAAAAATTCCCATATAAACATTCACATGGATATTCTTCTAGTCAAATAATCACATGTAATAACTAATTTCATAATGGGGGAATGAAAAATATCAGACATCATAACCACAGAGTCAAGACCTCGTGCTAGGAGTACAATAAATAAAATATTCAAATCATTGTTCCAAGAAAATAATTTTTTTCAAGAGACTTACTGATGTATTGGGGGGCTAAAGCGGGACCCACCCATCCATTAATCAGTCCAACACATTACTCATATGAAAATGTTGAAACATAAAAAAAACATTCATATTAAAACAATAATATGAAATGTCAATATGTTATCCCTAAAACATGAATTTTATAAAAAAAGAACATCCACGGTCAAATATATCATAAGTAATTCAATACAATATTGAATATTGTATTATAATAAATCATCTTTAATCAAGAATATTATTTAGTAATGATGTTGACATAGTTGTAAATGAACAGTAAAACCCTTTGAGGGAAATATCCCTTTTTGTGAAATCATTTAAAAGTAACACATTTATAAAATAAGTCTTATAAAATATATTTTTGTATCAAAGTGTCCCATAACAATTTGAAACTTTCGAAAGAAATTAACATTTTGAAACAATCATGTCCATATAAATAAATCCTAAATATATTTTTGAATACATGGATATTAATTTAAAAACATTAAAATAATTACTCATTGAAAAATTAAAAATGATTCTCTTGATAAAGAGTCCCTTTCCACAGAACATTAAAATATTCCATTGAAAAACATTTTTATGAAAAATGGACATCGATGATAAATATGTCCCAATAAATAATTACACATAAACAATCTCTGAAAATAATGAGATTGAGTAATTGACCCTTACGTTGTAATTTTCTTTTGTTGAGGGTACGTTTAACCTCATGAATAATTACTATAGTATGTTATTAAATTATACCAGAACCATATTCATAATTATTATTTCATGCATTATTCATTTATGACTTTATACTATCTATTTAATAATAATTTCCATGTTAAAATAACCTTTTGTATAATAATCACTTTCTCTATTGTAAATGTTTTAACATGTTTTTATTAATCATATCACGTACATCATGATTTAATAGATTCTATAGTATAAGAAATTATTTATATATCTTATATATTCCGAATAAAAATATGTATAATAGATAGATATATGAAATGGAAAACACCATTCATGGAGATGGTAAGTCATACGTACGCATAAACGCGGTTTCCATTTTCATATCGCACTCAATGGATGTAACTGAATGAGATATATGTAAATACATACATATATATATATATATCGAGTAGAATTATTATGTTTACTTATCAATAATATATTTTTTATAATCATCATTGATTAGTGAATGGGGAAATAAATCTCATCATGTCCTGGAGATATTAAGATGTACGTACACATGACCGATGATATCATTCAATTCATGGTGAAATAGTATGCAATTGAATGGTATATTATATATAAATAATCATTAACATGGTATATTTTTTATTTAAACCAATTATACTCATTATTATACCCATCCAAATAATGAAATGTTGAATAACAAACTACACCACGACGTGGAGACGATAATCTATATATGCGTATTTATAGTGAATTTATATTTAATAGGATGGATAGAATAATGAATATGGTAATAATATTTTTATAATAACATCTCAGTATGTATATTTTTCTATAGTTATTATTTTTTTTATGGAAACTACATGAAAGGGGAAGTGGAAGAAGAAAATAACATTGAAATAGGATTTGAAATAATAACCTCTTCACGAGGTTCATCATTTTGATTTGAAAAAAAGGCTCAATATGATGGATTTATGATTAATTTAAGAACTATAAGATGATTTGAGGGTAGGTGGGAGGCGATATGAGAAGGGTTTTGCTATGCCAAAAGGCTTTGGAGGTGTGAATTTGAGAAAAAAGGATCTTCCCTTTTATAAGAGAGGTGAGGGTCACTTTAGGAAAATATTGAAATATCAATTTATAAAAAAAATATTTTCGGTTTATAATAGCTTCAAATGGATTTAATTAGTGGATAAGGTTTTTATTGCACAAAATCCCCTCATCCAGTAGGTTTTAGTCATTTTTAGGTCACCATATTATCCTTTTCGTTTAGATTTGACCCTAAGTAAAATAGTTTAAATTTTACCTTGTCTTCATGTATTAGAAAAATACATGTTCAATAAAATTTCTATACAATTTATATCAAACCTCAAGTGGTTCATTAATGAAATATCTATAATTATATATGGCCTTTGGCAGAACCATATATTTTTTGAACCCTTATATAATATAATAAAATAGCATCTGTTCTAAAAACTGATTTATGTCAATTTTGATAGTATTTAATATTTGGTTTTTGTGGAAGTCATGAAAACTTGATTACTTCCACAAAAATTCATTGAATCAACCCTAACATTTCACATTAACCTATAAAATTGTGGAATTTAAAAAAGTCTTAATTTACATTTATTTTAATGTTTATAACATCAATTATTTTTTCATTCATTAATAAGGTAATTACTACCTCATCACTGTGTCATAAATAAATTTAATTATTCAATGTATAAAAATAATAAATAAAATTCCATGATGTAGGAAAATATTTTGGAATTTAAGGAATATTTATAGTCAAATTTATCTTACGTATTGTTTCCCTCGGAATTCGGGGATGACCTCCTGGATGGGAGATTCAATCATTCCGATCGGTTTCTAGTGGGTTTGTTCGTAGAACCAGAAACATCCAATGATTCCACATCCATTTGGACCTACTTTCCAAAGGTAGGCGCTCATTAGCTTGTGGACTGATGAGGCTTAGGAATTTTCATTGGTCGAGAGGATGGGAGGTCGGACTCATCACACCTTTTGGAGGGGAATTATTGTCTATTCCGGGACTCTATTTATAGATTTAAGTTATGTTCGTGAATCCTTATTACAATACCAAGTATAAAATGAGCTTTTACTTTAGTTTTAACAATCAATGATTAAATATGTAAGATATTTAGAGAATCTTTTATATGTATTCGAGGTTCTTCATCAATAGAGAATCATCTATATCTATTTAGAGATTCTTGGTCAATGGTATCCCTCAAAATATTTATATAAAAGTCTCTTGGTCATTATGATGACCAGGCTGGTTTTAAAGCCACTCAGTGGGGCACTTGAAGTTTATCGTCATTCAAAAGGACATAGATTATTTCAGAGTTGGAATCGAACCCATAAATGGGCTACCTACGTATCCTTTGTTTTGGAAAAGGAATCAGAACCCACGTAGTTCGAGTAATAGAGTATGACGTTTATGATTGATGGCTCAAAGAAGGATGTCATAATTACATTTACACTCTAAGCTCACGTGAGTCATGCTCAGCATGAGAAACAAGAGGTATTGGTAAATATTAGACAATTGTGCCATGAAAGATGCAATCATAAGAAATGGTTTGGGTCTTATGTATGTATGACTGCCCAAACAGATGAAAGTTTAGGATTCACTTTTAGGGAGAAAATCTTGGAACATGGTCCATAAAGGTATATGTGCTTCATGGAGATTTGAATACTGTAACTTGGGACTTATTCCTGAAAAGGAAGCCCAAATTAGGAGAGTATTGATAACTTGGTTTTACTCTTGAGAAGGAATCCTAGATTAAACAAAAATTAGGACTTGTTAAGAGAAATTAAGGGACTTGGGGATTACTCCTGAAAAGGAAGCCCAAAATTTATGATTGGGACTTATTCCTGAAATGGAGGCCCAGGTTAGGGGACTTGGGGCTTACTCCTGAGAAGGAAGCCCAAGATTATGACGGGGTCTTATTCCTGAAAAGGAGACTCAGATTAGGGATTAAGGATTGGGGCTTACTCCTGAGGAGGATGCCCATATTTGAGATTGGGACTTTCTCCTAAGAAGGATGACCATAATTAGAGGACTTGGGGCTTACTCCTAAGAATGATGCCCAAAATTAGAGGACTTGGGGATTACTCCTAAGAAGGATTCCCATTTAAAGGATTATGATTGGGGCTTACTCCTGAGAAGGATGCCCAAGTTAAGGAATTAATGTTTGGGGCTTACTCCTGAGGAGGATTCACAAGTTAAGGAATTAAGGATTGGGGATTACTCTTGAGGAGGATGCCCAAGTTAAGGAATAAAGGTTTGGGGCTTACTCATGAGGAGGATGCCCAAGTTTGAGAACTTTCAGAATTTGGGGCTTCCTCCTGAGGATGATGCCCAGATTAAAGGACTTATAACTGGGGATTATTCCTGAAAGGGATACCCAGGTTAAGGATTCTATCATCTTAAAGGATGAGGTTGAATCAATGAACTCTCAATCTTTGGTGACATAAAGATGTGTAAATCACTAGGTTTTGAGAGATCTTCCACCAAATTCCTTTCAGATAAGAAAGTCAAATCAAGAAATCATGCCATAAATGACTTTCAAGAGTATCTTGAAGACTGAATCTTTAACAGGAAAGGTGAAATGGCTTAAGAGGGGTGAAATGGGCCGAAAAGGCACCCAAAATGGAAGGGTCGTGTAAGTCTTGGAAGGCACGCAGGTATTGCAGCGGCGCGCAAGTATTGGTCGCGCAGGTATACATGCGCGACATGTGGGGTACTTGCGCGATTTTCAACCAGCATTAAAATACTTGAGAGACTCTTTCTTAAAGCCTTTAGAATCCTCTTGAGGTTCTCCCAGAAAAGGGACGTGCAATTTCTATATAAGGAATAAGGCGGCGCGCAAGTGTGACAACTTCCCTTATGGGCTGGCCACTCAGGCACGCAAGTTTTCATGAGTTTCAATACTTAAGCCTTCCTCCCTCTCTTTAGATCTTATGTTCTAGGTAAGAAATTACCTTAGAAGTGTTCTGGAAGCTTCGAGAAGAGACTTGGGCGTCAGGAGCTTCAATCCGAGTTTCTGGAAAAAATCCTCTCAAATGGGGGGCCCACAAGGTCTATTTATATGCAGGAGAAGTCCTCGGGCAGTTACCGTGCAGTTATCACTTAGGTCGCACAAGTCACTTGCATGCCAAGGTGCGTCGCGCAAATCCACTTGCGCGACAGTGATATAACTTGCGCGGTGAAGTTGATGTTGATCCTTTGTTCATGCCTTTGTCGATTTTTGATGTTTCTTCAAAGGATGAATCTCTTTGGACTAAGGCATATCCTTTTTTTCAGTCATTAGACTCTGTGACGGAAAGGAGCGTCAACAAAAGTCCCCCCTCAGAGTTGGATCTGGAGAGAAAAGAGGATTTGACTCTGAGGTGAAAAGAAAAACATGAAATATGGCAGTTTAAAGTCATGCATGCCGGACATAAAGGGGCTAATGTTTAAGGTCGAAATAGCTTTGACCAAAATGGATTAAAATTGATTCAATTCCTTGACAACTTATCTTGAAAACATATTACCATACTCAAGTATGAGAGAAAATATGTAAACTATGGCTTAAGATTATTTGAATCTAAGTAATGATATGAAAAATAGCTAAAAGTCATTAGAAGAAGTAGTTTCCAAGAATGAACTTACTATTATTTGACAAAAACCCGTTAGGGGGTTGAAATATGCAGGGCCACCTAAGGGAATTGGCTGCATGGTCAAATAAATAGTATCTTTTGGCTGACAAGTCTGTTATGTGGACTGTTTATGAAAGGCCACCTATGGGCACGTGCTGCATAGTCAGGCAAAAGAACTCTCAGAAATTTACTTTCCTAGTGCTAAAAGCCAGTGAATGTTTATGGAGATTCACATTTTCTAAAGTATAGAGTTTTTTGTATGGAAAGAGGTACTTAAATATGGAGAAGATATTTCCAGACAAGATTATCGAAGAACTGGATGAATATCACTCCTATGAAGGTCTGACCCAAACATAGGGAAGAAGAATAAACCATAGACTTGAATAATTTCTGATCATGAAAAAGGATATGGGACAAATATGTTAAGGATGGTTATTTTTGTGCGGATCCCTACATACTGTCCTTTAAGACAAATAAGGACAAAAGTGGCATTCTTCCCAAGAATGAAGTTACTATCATTTAACAAACCCGTTAGGGGGTTGAATTATGCAGGGCCACCTAAGGGCATTGGCTGCATGGTCTAATAAATAGCATCTTTCGGCTGACAAGTCTGTTATGTAGACTGTTTATGCAAGGCCACCTATGGGCACGTGCTGCATAGTCAAGCAAAAGAATTATCAGAAGTTTGATATTTTTGTGAATAGATGTCATGAAAAGGGTTATGAAGATCTGAAAATATTTAAGGTTAGGATTATAACACATAAATATGGGGATTGTCCAATATATATAGAGATACATAGGTCAATGATAACCATAATCATGTTGTGGCTGGGTCCTGGATTGAAATTTTGGACTTCACTACGTATCTCATAAGAATGAGAATCAAGACATACGTAGTTCTTGAAATGCAGTTTAACGTCGTCCAGGAGGAAAGTATGAGAGATCTTAGTTTAGGGTCATAGAATTCAGACAATAATAATGAATACACAGTGTGTTTTCATGAGGACGTTTCAGCCATGGGACTGAAAGTGAAATTTGGGGTTAGGCCAAAAAGACTTGGGGCTGGATTTGAGGGATACTGGAAGGTTCCTACATATCCCATAAGGATGGGAATCAAGCCCACGTAGTTCTAGAACTACCCATTGTACAAATTTGGTTCGTACATGTGAAGGGTGAAAGGGGACTTTAGTGCAATGATGGTTTAATCTGAGACAAAATGTTTAGATATTACCATGTATGCACGTAGTCTTTTGAAAATGAAAACCATGATTGAAAAATCAATGTCAATAATAGTTCTCTCTCAAATGAGTAAATCAAAGAGTATTGTAGTTTATTGTCGTACCGGAAAAAAGTGTTGCATAGTTTAACGTCATATAACAAGGAAGAAAGTGAATTAATGTAATGATATTGATTCTAGGGGCGGTTTCACGAATCAACATCATATGAGATGGTGGTGAATCGATGTGAAGAGATTGTTTTTGGGCTTGAACCCTGGGAGGTTGCCTACATACCCAGCCTGAAGGGCAAGGATCAAAGTCTGTGTAGTTCAATTAAATAATGAATTAATGATCAAGTTTTTCTTGGGGAAAACGATCTAAATAAAATGTTTTTGGGACTTATACATGGTTAGCGGCCCAAAGAGAGTGTTACAGTTGAGGTTTTCTCTAAGATCGCGTGAGTCATACTCGGTGTGAGAAACAAGAGGTAACAACAACCTTAACAATGCATAGTTTAAAGTTATTTAGGACATATAAAGGGACTATGCAGTTTAAAGTCTTGCAGTTAGGACTTTTGGTGATGCGCAGTTTAGTGTCATGTAGCAGGGACAAAATATAGTTTAATGTCATGTAGGACGTATCATGAATTTTCTGTACAGTTTAGCGTCATGTAGTTAGGACGATGGGGACAATAGATTTTAACGTCATGTTGGACGAAAGGGGGACTGCACAGTTTAATGTCATGTAGTAAGGACAAAATAACACACCATTTACGTCATGTTGGACGCATTGGGGATTTTTTTTCCACAGTTTAACATCATGTTGGACGAAAGTGCGAATAGTTTAAGGTCATATGCATGGACCGTGGATGGTGGAGTTTAATGTCATGCTGGAACGTTGATGATTATATAGTTTAACGTCTTTCCGGATGTAAGGGACTTTTATATAGTTTAGTGTCATGTAGTTAGGACCTCACATTTTAACGTCTTGCTGGACATAAGGGACTTGAAAATAGTTTATGGTCATATGCATGGACCAGGGATGATGTAGTTTAAGGTCATGCTGGATGGTTTATGGAACTTTTTCAAAGTTTAACGTTGTGTGGGATGAAGTTGCAGTTTAAGGTCATATTGGACCATTGCTGTATAGTTTAACGTCACATAGCAAGGACGAAATGGTGCTGCACAGTTTAGTGTCATGTTGCATGGACAAAATACTTTTTTCTACAGTTTAATGTCATGTTTGACGAAGTTGCAGTTTAAGGTCATACTAGACCATTGCTGTATAGTTTAACGTCATATAGCAAGGACGAAATGGTGCTGCACAGTTTAGTGTCATGTTGCGGGGAAAAGTTCTTTTTTTCTACAGTTTAACGTCATGTTGGACGAAGTTTCAGTTTAAGGTCATACTGGACCATTGTTGTATTGTTTAACGTCATACAGAAAGGATGAAATGGTGCTGCACAGTTTATTGTCATGTTGCGGGGACATGTTCTTTTTTTCTACAGTTTAACATCATGTTGGACGAAGTTGCAGTTTAAGGTCATACTGGACCATTGTTGTATGAACCAATTGTAAGAATCTTGGTTCTGGGGACCATATTTTTTGTTTATACAAAATATTTCTTCAGAAATCTGGCATTGGTTGGAGTCGTGATGAGTTCTCCATCCATTGAGATTAATGAATAAGCTCCATTGGAGTAGACCTTATGTATTGAATAAGGTCCTTCCAATTTTGGTTCAAGCTTGGGAGGCTTCTTTCCTGGTATCATCGGTGTTCTGAGAACTAATACCAATTCTCCCTGAATAATTGAACGAAGACAAACTTTTTTGTTAAAAGCTCGTGCTATTCGATTCTGATAGATTTCCAAACGGTGCAAAGTGCACAATCTTTTCTCATCTAACTGTTCCAATTCCTTCAATCTCTTTTGGGATTACTCATCTGTAGATAACTGATCACAAATGGCTACTCTGATTGAGGGCAATTGAACTTCAATTGGAAAGACTGCTTCTGTTCCATATACCAACGATTATGGAGTTGACCGCGGTGCAATGCGGGTGGTAGTCTGATAAGCCCATAAAGCATGAAAGATTTTATCAGGACATGACCTCTTATCTTTATCCACCATCTTTTTCACTATATTTGAAAGAGTCTTGTTAAAGGCCTCTATTTGGCCATTGGCCACCGCATGATACCGAGATGAATGGTTGGATTTAATGTTGTATTCTTGATACAATTTCTTCACCTCAGAAGAACAGAAGTTGGTGTCGTTGTCCGTCAATATGGTATGAGGGACACCAAATCTAGTAATGATGTTAGACTTGATGAAGCTAACAATGCATTTAGAACTGACCTCTTTGAGAGGTACTACCTCTGCCCATTTGGAAAAGAAATCAGTAGCAGTAAGAATGTACTTAAACTGCTTGGTCGTAGCTGAAGGGTAAGGTCCCACCACATCCATTCCCCATGTGGAAAATGGCCCTGAGTATTTAGCTGTATGAAGCAACTCTAGAGGTTGATGAATGAAGTTGGCATGTACTTGACATGAATGACACTTCTTTGTGAAATCAACACAATCTTGTATCATTGAAGGCCAAAAGTATCCAAGCCTCCAAATTTGATCAGACAATCTATGTCTAGACTGGTGGGCACCACAGACTCCTGCATGCACTCCTTTCATGACAGCCATTGTCTCTTCACCATCAATGCATTTGAAAAGAACTCCATCAAAACCACGTTTTTAGAGAATTTTCTCAAGGTTGTTTGGGCCATCATAAAGAGTAAAATTGACCACACGTCGCCAGATTTGTTCTTTCTCGGCTCTATCAGGTGGAAGTGTGCCATTTTGAAGGTATTCCCTGATAGGTGACATACATCATGTAGTATGACCATACGGTTCAGGAATGGGACTAATTTCATTAATTTCCTCTGTTCTGGCTTGAACATAAGGTGAAATTTCATGACGGTGGGCAATACTGATGGTTGTCTCGTCCTGATTTGGATCTGCTAGAGCTGTGGCTATATTAACCAGTGCAACAGCTTGAGCATTTTGTGATCTTGGGACATAAGAAAATGTCAGTTCTGAAGGGAATTCCGCCATTAACTCTTTGATGTAATCATACAAAGGGATTAATACTTCTTTTCGGATGGCATAATCCCCATTAACTTGTTTGATTACCAGGTCTGAATCACCTTTCACCTTTAAGTGATTCACTTGTTCTTAAAGAGCTAACTCCAAGCCTGTGATAAGAGATTGGTATTCAGAATCATTATTGGTACCAACTTCCCATAATAAAAAGGAATAAGGTAACAATTCCTTATCTGGAGAAATGAGTACAATTCCTAAACCAACTTTGTTGAATTTAGGATTTTCCATTTTCTTCCCTGTTGGACTTCTGGGAGCACCATCAAAATACATTTCCCATGTTTGAGGACTCTCTTGAATAGAGAAAACTTCCTCATCAGGGAGTTTAGTATCTGGAGACGTGTCTTCGACTAAAGGATATTCAGCCAGGAAATCAGCCAGAGCTTGGCCCTTAATTGCCTTTTAAGATACATACTGAATGTCGAACTGCTGTAAAATAACTTCCCACCTTACTAGACATCCTGTAAGAATTGGATGACTAAGGATGAATTTGAGCGGATTATTGCGAGATACAAATTGGACCTCGTGATGTTGCAGGTAGTGTCTCAGTTTCTGAACTGCAATGATTAATTCTAGGCAGCACTTCTCAATACATGAATACGGGGTTTCTACTTCAAGCATAGTTCTACTGAGATAGTAGAGGCTATTTTCATTCCCAACATCATTCTTTTGAGCGAGAAAGGCACCCAATGATCGCTCTAGAGCTTTGACATAGAGGATAAGTGGTCTACCTTCAACAGGTGGAATGACTACTGGTGGACTCAATAGGTACTTCTTGAGAACATCATTTGCATCTTGACATTCTTTAGTCCACTGGTAAGTGACTCCTTTTTTCAATAATTTGGTAAAGGGTAAACTTTTTCCTGCCAAATTGGCGATGAAACGCCGAATATAGGCTAAGTTTCCTTGAAGTCCTCTTAATTATTTCAAATTCTGAGGAGGTGACATACCAAGGATTGATTTGGTCTTCTCAGGATCGACTTCAATACCACGATGGAGTACAACAAAGCTGAGGAATTTTCCTGAGGTTACCCCAAAAGCACATTTTAAGGGGTTCATCTTCAAATTATGTTGTCGATGCTTGTGAAATATGACTTCCAAATCATCCAAGTGATTAGAACGTTGTTTGGATTTAACTACCAAATCATCCACATAGCACTCAACAAACTTCCCTAAGATAGGTTTGAATATACGATGCATGGCGCGTTGATATGTTGCACCTGCATTCATTAAACCAAAGGGCATCACCCGGTAACAAAACACACCTTGAGGAGCTCTGAAAGCTGTAGATTCCTCATCTTCTGGGGCCATTCAGATCTGATTATATCTAGAATATCTATCCATGAAGGAAATTACTTCATAGCCAGTGGTCCCATCAATTAAGAGTTATGTAATCGGAACTGGGAAATCATCTTTAGGACAATACCGATTAAGATCTCTGAAATCGATGCAAACCCTAATTTGTCCGTTCTTTTTCTTTACAGGGACAATATTAGCCAACCACATGGTATAATGAACTTCTCTGACGAAGTTATCTTTGATCAGTTTATCCACTTCAGCTTCAATTTTGGAAGCATAAGTTGGGTGTGTTCTTCTCGCGGCTTGCTTAAATCCTTGATGTTCTTTTGGTAAACCCAAATGATGAGTAGCAACATCAGGATCAAGCCCAGGCATTTCTGAATAGTTCCAAGCAAAAATATCTTTATTTTGCTTTAGAAAAGAAATATACACCTCATGCTCTTCAAGGGTCATAGCCGCAATAATTAAAGTGGGGCGTGGATCTTTCTCTGTACCCAGATTTATTTCTCTGAGTTCATCCACAGTGGTAGAGATACCCTCTTCAAATGCTGGAGGAGCATCTCTAAGACCTTTCTCTTCCTCTTCATTATGTGCTTTTTCTTCCGTTTCTACTTGCACAGTAGATGAAAAAACGAAATTCTCATGATCATAAGAGATGTCAAAATTTTCACATTTTGAAGAAGAAGCTTCCATTTCCGACCTTATTGATGATAAAGGGCCTTCTTTGGGAAATAAAAAGGAGATGATGGATTGAGAATCGACATCATTATTCACCTCTGGTGTTGCTATAACTTCTTCTAGCTTGATTGGCGAAGTATAGACTTGTTGGACTTCAGCAGATGAAATGAAAACATCACCGCTTATGCTTTCATCACTATTTGGTAGGTTACCAATTTCTCCCATGTTGTCTGGCTCAATTTCCGTAATTGACATTATGGATCTTTCCATAAGAGTATTTTAATTTGGGCCTCTTTTGTCAATTTGACTGATAGGTAACACATAATCTGTACTCACATGTGTAAATGGATTTATTGGAATTTTCTCCAGACCATATGGAGCATTAATTTTGGTAATTTCCTTCATTGTAGATTTTTCTCTTCCCTTCATGTGATAAAATTCTACCTCAATGTATTGAGACTCGCATGTCTTGAACGGGTGCTTATCACCATACAATGTTCCAACATGACCATTGAAACAGTATTTGAGACATTGATGGTATGATGAAGGAATAACTGTATGTTGATGTAGCCAGGGTCTTCCAAGCAAGACGTTGAAAGCTGAGTCTTGATCAACAATCATGAAATCCGAATTGGATACAAGATCTCCAAAACTGGGTTCTGAGTGTAACTTCGCCAAGTGGTTCTTGTTCATTTTTATCATATCCTTGTAACATCATGGTAGAAGGAGATAAATCAGATTCTGTGAGGCCCAATCGACGAAGTGTACGAATGAGCATGAGGTTGACTCCTGAACCATTGTCAATAAAAGCCCTTCGGATATCTACACCATTGACTTTTCCAGATAAGTACAAAGGTTTTATGTCCCCATTCACAACATCATCTTCATCTTTATCGGTAAATTATATCACTGCATGGCATTCTGCAAGATTATTCTCTATGTGATAGACTTCAGCTGCAGCAATTTTAGCTTCAAACTCCTGAGGACTTGACAAAGCTTCGATTAGTGATTCCTGAAGAACTTTTGACAGATTCAAAGCATCCAAAATTGATAACTTGGCTGGTATTTGGGCCAAGTGTTTCAATATATCATACTTTTTATCTAGAGGTCTACGTTTCCCAACAGGAATATGTGGTTTAGCAGGTACCTTGGAAGCATATGCTTTGGAAGCTGATGCATCTTGTATTGGGATAGAAGTTGGGAACATCCTTGGTTTTGGAAGATTAGACTGATTAGATCCATTTACTTTCTGAGATGATGAAGATGAAACCATTAATCGGTCTTCCAAAATAACTGTTCCAAAACTAAGTTGGCCATTGGAAGAAGAACTTTCTTGTTCTTTTTGATCTCGCTGAAGGGTTCTCCCACGACTTTCTGCTGCATACACAGTGCTAGCAGGGGTAGAATTGGAGTAGTGGCTTCAGAAATATCCATGTCTTCCCCTGTATCCTGAACCTCTAGAACTTCCTCAGATTCCCATATTTGATACAGGGAATTCAGGCTCATCAAGACTGGAATATGGATCTGTTAATTGAATCATATTAACAGAACCAAAGATTAACTCTTCGTCTGATAAAGACCATGCCTGACTGGCCTATTTAGGCTATGCCGTTTGATGGGGCAGTGCCCGTGGCTTTGAAGTAGATTTCATGAAATCTACCAGAGTCAAAGACAACTTAGGCCTCGATACATACTCATCTTTTTCTAATTCCTCTTTATTCTTTGAATTGCGCTTCCCTTTTGAGGATTTGTCTTTTGATGGAGGCTTCACTGCAGCTTTGTAGGAGACACAATTGGCTTCTTCAATTGTGTTCGTAAAATGGCATGGGTCTGATTGATTGTCTTTCTAACCATCCAATCATCATATTTTTGCGCAGTTTTGCTTTTGACTTCCTGCCACTCGCCTCCTTCCTCTGGATCTGTAGCGGTAACACACGCTACATGAGCTGAAGAACCCTTCAATTTGACTTGTCCCAAGTCGACCATCTTTTGCAGGAGGTCTTTAAATAAAAAACACTCCTGGATGGGATGCCACAACATTTGATGAAAGGGACAATAATTGGGACGGTCTTCATCTCCTTCCTTGTTTGGCCTCTTGGGCACTGGTAATTGAACCAAATTATTTTCCAGAGCTGAAATGAAGTAACCAGGAACTTGCTCACTTCAGAAAGAGTATGTTTTACTCTTCAAATCCTCAAATTGTCTTTGTCGTTGATCTCTTTGATCATTTGGATGAAACAACCTTTGTTGTTGGCATTCATGAGGTGGAGCCTTTCGAGAAGATGAAGGTTTTGAAGTAGAAATAGGTACAGGTGCTTGTTTAAGCATAACTGTAGCAGTTTCCGCTTTACCCATTCTCCTTCCTAGAACTGATGTAATTACACGAGATTTAGCCTTATCCTTTATAAGGGAATCTTCAATCTGCTGAGCGATTGATGTAAGGTCTCGAAACCCTCCTGTGTATTTCACAGGGATCAATGGAGTGCGTAATTCGTCACGTAAGTTTTCCACACAGATTGGCAACAGCTCTTCCTGAGGGAGTTCTAAACTCAGGGAATACGTTAATCCCTTCCAGCGAGCAATGAAATCAGAGACACTTTCATTCTCCCTTTGCTTGTAGTTTGTAAGATCGAAAACTGTTGTTTTTGGCAAAGTCGAGCTGAACTGAAGAAGGAATTTTTGACGAAGATCCTCCCATCCGATGATTGACCGGGATTGCAAGCTTGTATACCAGACAAAAGCTGGTCCTTGCAAGGTTCACACGAAGCATTTGAGTTTCACTGCTTCTTGCTGCTATGGAGTTCCCATCATAGGATCACAAAAATACATGTAATGCGTCAAATGTTGTTCAGGGTCGCCTGATCCATTGAATGTAGGGAAAACAGGGTTTCCAAAACTAAATGAAGGAGAAATTGAATCTACCCATTCAGGCTAAACATTCTTTTCTGGTTGAACTTGTGCCCATTTCCCTTCCATAGTTTCTAACCATGCTGTTAATGACTCAATAGTAGTTATTAACTTTTGAGAAACATCCGGTTGAATCTGGTCTTGAGTAGGTGAAATGAATAGAGCTTGGACAGACGTGGTGGTTGGTGCTGCAACTGATGGTAGCACTGCCAACCGTTGTTCCGCTTGACCCATGAGATTAGACCTCTGAGGGTGTACTGATAAAGGAGGATATTCTTGATCCATCTCAGTAACTGCAACAAATTACTTTGGATGTCGGACTTCAGCATTCTTAAGAAAAAGACTACTCTGAAGTAGTTCTGCATTCATTCTTCATAATTCTTTCATTTCTTCCTATTGTTGTGCAAACCTTTGCTCTAATGAGTGCGATTGACCTTCTCCAGAGGAAGGATATGTAACCTGATTCTTTCCATTCCCTTTGTTGGATACCTTTTGGAGGGAGGGAAGTGGATTACCTTGGTTCTGAGTAATCCTTTGACTTCGTGTACGTACACCTTCTTCATTTGTATCGGTGCATACATTTTCTTGAGCCGGACGCTCTTCATCTGAGTCCCCTGAGTGAGTCTCCACTAGTGGATTAGCAACAACGGCATTGATGACATTGATTGATGCATAATGTATCACATCCCTTCTATAAACATTTCTGTGATATTGTCTTCTTTCATGTCTTTGATGAGATATTTCCTTTTGTTGATTCAATCCTTTAGGAACTTCTTTACGAGCTATAATTTGGAGGGAATCTCCTAATAATTTGGATCTTCGTTCCTCTTGGGGCTTCTTCCCTAATCGAGAAAAGACCGAAATTCTCTGAGGAGGGGATTGATGATTTGAAAGAGTCCCCAGTCTTTTGAACTGGGGATGTTCCTGCTGATTCCGCTCAACTCCTCGAATCCCATTTGTTGACTCTGAGGGTTGGTTTAAAGGAGTCCCTAGTCTGACAAGCTGGGGTGGCTCTTGACATGCTACGTCTGAGATCTTCTTAAAAGATCTCTTGATCTTGCGAATCATAGTTCGGAAATTAGCTGGATGCATTAGCCTGTATCCACTTTTATCACCTGGTTCAACAGACCATTGGATGATTTCCGAAACTTCTGTCATTTGATGATTTGTTTGCTCCATACGAGAGGCTTGTGCAATATTCTCGCCTGCTTGATGTAGGAGCAATTCAACAACTTGTTCTCTATATGCTTGATTTTGAGAGGAACTAGTTGAAGCCTGTTCTTGAACAAGCTTTTGATTATGAACAAAGCCCATTGACTGTGGCCGGCCATGGGAAATAACATTGCATAAGACCATTTTCGGCGGGCTTTGCTGACTGGAAAGCACTGTGAAATGTAGTGCTCCATGAACACCCCATCCTCTGATATAAACATCATATGGGGCATTGACAATTAACTGACACAATTTTCTTAGTGCGCCAAGGCATGAACGTTAAAGGGTTCTCTGTTGCTTTTCAGCCTTCGGATACCGAGAGACTGATAGAGATTCCAAATCAATATGACGTTGTAGCCCTTATATTATCTTAATATTATGTTCATATTCATCATAAGATAATACATTCTTCTTTAATTGACAAAGAGTTTTCCATATGTTAAGACGAATATCATGGATTCCATCATCCGTCAACATCTTTGGAATGTCGTACTGTGAGTCAGCCAAAGGCCAAAACATGACTGGTACCTCACCTTTTGCCAGTTTCTTCTTCATGTTCATCATTTCCTCTTTATTATTAAACGAAGATTCTTCTACCTGTTTTGACCAGAGCTGGTGTTTCCTTGTTGCTTCAACGGATTCAACAATATTGGTAGAGACAACATTGATCAAACTAGAAGATGCCTGACATAGGGGTGGTTCTGAGAATGACCTACACCCTGGGCTATCTTCTGATTGAGAAAGTATTTCACTTGCTAGCGATAAAGCATCAGACATGACTGGTTTCGCATTTGCAAGTGCCTCAAGATAAGAGGGCTTTCTCGGCACTACATTTTCTACTGGAGTATTTTCCTGGCAATGTTAATTACTACTGTGGAGAGGACTTTTTCAGCGAAGTTCATCATCATGGGGAGGACCACCATAATGGGTTACAACAAAAGATGAGATCTCTCGCTCCGTGGTCTTCTGACCACATAGAGGGTTCCTGTGGCTCTCATCTGATGATGAAACTTCAAGATTGACCGAATTGTCATGATAAAAGCCTTCATGAGAAAGTGTCTATTGAAGACTTTTGGAATTAATGTTCCCGTTATTGGGAACTGAGGGAGTAGAATCTTGAATTCTAACAGATAAATGTCTGAGGGCTTCAAGGACTCCAGAATCGAGCAAAGACTTGTTGTAGATTGTCCTTTTATCTCCTGACTGTGCTGGGCGGATCTTTTTCTTAGATGCCTTCTTACTCGCTTTAGAAACCACTTGATGACGAAAGTGATTGCTCTGAGCAGGTGTATGTTCCTGATCAGGAAATATGGTCAGGTTAGGCTGACGATCTCCACTCAAATCAGGTGTATGTGCCTGACTTGGTTGTCCGTATGATATGGGGGAGTATTCCCCATAACCCTCTTGGACTGGAACAGATGTGTGTGTCTGTTCCGGAGTGAATTGTTGATGTGTCACTCCACTGCTAGGGATAGATTTATGTGTCTGTCCCTGAGATGATGTTGAAGCTGTTATGATATCCTGGAAAGAATCCAGAATATGAGCAGGAATTTTCATCTGCTCTTTCACCATGGAAAAAATATGCTTGGTGACTTCAGCTGTCGGAACAGGAATATACGTCCATTCCGGGTTTGGAGTAGGTGTATGTGCCTTCTCCTGTACTCCTTTTCCTGTCAGTGAATCCTGACAGTACTCAAGTGTGGGGGAAGAGAGTGGAGTCTGCCTCCTGTTTGTCGTCGGAGCTTTCCGACTGACTTCTCCGTGCGCTACCAAGCGAGACTGTTGGTAGGCTTGATTAGTACTAGCAGGTGTATGTGCCTGCTGATTATACATCGCCAAAGGTGGTTGATGAGATCCATCATATGTAGTCAGACGAGCCTGCAGACTAACTGGTGATGTATAAGAAGGTGTATGTTACTGCCTATAGTACTCCCCCGGAATTGCCTGGGGGGATTGGTGTGATGCTGCCAGACGAGTCTGCTGGACAACGGAATTAGAACGGACAGGTGGGTGTGCCTGCTCGTTATTTGCCACCAAGTTAGGTTGGTGGACTTCTCCGGAGATGGCAGGGATGAAAACCTGACCATTTTCAACAGGATTCCGTCTCTGGTGGTTCGTCTTTCCTGCTCGGGTTCGAGGAACCTGAGCTGAATGCCTGGAGTCGGTACCCTCATCCTGTTGAGTGCGCACTACCGCACGAGTCTGGTGGCGATTTTTTATGGGAGCCCTCGGGAAGGACTCCTGTATTTTTGAATTAAGGCCCTGCGAGACCTGCTCATTCACTTCCTCAGAGTAAGGGAGTGAATGGAAATTTCATTCCGGGGATAACGACCCGAAACGGTTGGAGACGGTAGTCAGCACCACCTGCTTCTTAATCACTGGTCGTCGTTGTCCAGATGACCTGTGTGAGTTATTTACTTGGAGGGCCTGTCGGGAAGCCTCCAGAGTTGGGATGGTACCGTGTTGACGGTACTCCTTAACCAGTGCATTTGATACCCAGTGTTGAAGACGCTGAGTAGGTGATGTCATCCTCAGAGCAGATGACAATCCAGTAGGAATAGCAGCAGTGGTATTTACTACAGTAGTAATCACAGATGTGAATTTGAGAGCAGCCATTATGAAAATACAGAAAATCTTGGAAAAGAGTGCCTGTTTGATATAATAGATGTAATCAAGATTAATTCAGCTACTTAATCCTTTGGATGAGCACATATGTCAATGATTGTTTTTGTTAGCCCTCTTATTGAGTTTTAAATAGGTGCTTAACAAATAGGTAAAACATCATTTTAACTTGGTTAAAGATTCACGTTGGGTTCACCATTTTTTGTTTCCCTCAGAATTCGGGGATGACCTCCTGGATGGGAGATTCAAACGTTCTGATCGGTTTCTAGCGGTTTTGTTCGTAGAACCATAAACATCCAATGATTCCACATCCACTTGGACCTACTTTCCAAAGGTAGGCACTCATTAGCTTGTGTATTGATGAGGCTTAGGAATTTGCATTGGTCGAGAGGATGGGAGGTCGAACTCATCACACCTTTTTGAGGGGCATTATTGTCTATTCCGGGACTCTCTTTATAGATTTAAGTTATGTTAGTTAATCCTTATTACATTACCATGTATAAAATGAGATTTTCCTTTAGTTTTAACAATCAATGATTAAATATATAAGAAATTTAGAGAATCTTTTATATGTATTCGAGGTTCTTCATCAATAGAGAATCATCTATATCTATTTAGAGATTCTTGGTCAATGGTATCCTTCAAAACATTTATATAAAATTCTCTTGGTCATTATGATGACCATGCTGGTTTTAAAGCCACTCAGTGGGGAAATTGAAGTTTATCATCATTCAGAAGGACATAGATTATTTCAGAGTTGGGATCGAACCCATAAATGGGCTACCTACATATCCTTTGTTTTGGAAAAGGAATCAGAACCCACTTAGTAAGAGTAATAGAGTATGACGTTTATGATTGATGGCTCAAAGAAGGATGTCATAATTAATTTTACACTCTATGCTCACGTGAGTCATGCTCGGTGTGAGAAACAAGAGGTATTGGTAAAAATTAGACAATTGTGCCATGAAAGATGCAATCATAAGAAATGGTTTGGGGATTATGTATGTATGATTGCCCAGACAGATGAATGTTTAGGATTCGCTTTTAGGGAGAAAATCGTGGAACAGGGTCCATAAAGGTATATGTGCTTCATAGAGATTTGAATACTCTAACTTGGGACTTATTCCTGAAAAGGAAGCCCAAATTAGGAGAGGATTGATAACTAGGTTTTACTCCTGAGAAGGAATCCCAGATCAAATGAAAATTAGGACTGGTTAAGAGAAATTAAGGGACTTGGGGCTTACTCCTGAAATGGAAGCCCAAAATTTATGACTGGGACTTATTCCTGAAAAGGAGGCCCAGGTTAGGGGACTTGGGGCTTACTCTTGAGAAGGAAGCCCAAGATTATGACTGGGTCTTATTCCTGAAAAGGAGACCCAGATTAGGGATTAAGGTTTGGGGCTTACTCCTGAGGAGGATGCCCATATTTGAGATTGGGGCTTACTCCTAAGAATGATGCCCATAATTAGAGGACTTGGGACTTACTCCTAATAAGGATTCCCAAAATTAGAGGACTTGGGGCTTACTCCTAAGAAGGATTCCCATTTAAAGTATTATGATCGGGGCTTACTCCTGAGGAGGATGCCCAAGTTAAGGAATTAATGTTTGGGGCTTACTCCTAAGGAGGATGCCCAAGTTAAGGAATTAAGGTTTGGTCTTACTCCTGAGGAGGATTCCCAAGTTAAGGAATTAAGGTTTGGGGCTTACTCCTGAGGAGGATTCCCATGTTTGAGAACTTTAAGTATTTGGGGCTTACTCCTGAGGAGGATGCCCAGATTAAGGGACTTATAACTGGGGATTATTCCTGAAAAGGAGAACCAGGTTAAGGATTCTCTCATCTTAAAGGATGAGGTTGAATCAATGAACTCTAAATCTTTGGTGACATAAAGATGTGTAAATCACTAGTTTTTTAGAGATATTCCACTGAATTCCTTTCAGATAAGGAAGTCAAATCAAGAAATCATGCCATAAATGACTTTGAAGAGTATATTGAAGACTGAATCTTGAATAGGAAAGGTGAAATGGCTTAAGAGGGGTGAAATGGGAAGAAAAGGCACCCAAAAAGGAAGGGCCGCGCAAGTCATGGAAGGAGCGCAGGTATTGCGGCGGCACGCAAGTATTGGTCGCGCAGGTATCCTTGCGCGACATGTGGGGTACTTGCGTGATTTTCAACCATCATTAAAATACTTGAGCGACTCTTTCTTAAAGCCTTTAAAATACTCTTGAGGTTCTCTCCGAAAAGGGACGCGCAATTTCTATCAAAGGAATAAGGTGGAGCGCAAGTGTGACCACTTCCCTTATGGGCTGGCCACTCAGGCGCGCAAGTGTTGATGAGTTTCAACACTTAGGCCTTCCTCCCTCTCTTTAGATCTTCTGTTCTAGGTAAGAAATTACCTTAGAAGTGTTCCGGAAGCTCTGACAAGAGACTTGGCCATCTGGAGCTTCAATCCGAGTTTCTAGAAAAAAATCCTCTCGAATGGGGGGCCCACAGGGTCTATTTATAGGCAGGAGAAGACCCCGGGCGATTACTGGGCGGTTATCACTTAGGTCGCGCAAGTCACTTGCGCGCCAAGGTGCGTCGCGCAAGTCCACTTGCACGATAGTGATATAACTTGCGTGGTGAAGTTGATGTTGATCCTTTTTTCATGCCTTTGTCAATTTTTGATGTTTCTTCAAAGGATGAATCACTTTGGACTAAGGTATTTCCTTTTTTTCAGTCATTAGACTCTGTGACGGAAAGGAGCGTCAACACGTATAACCCAATATCAAGATTAGAATAGTTATTAAAATTATAATTTAACACTTTTAACTCTTCATTAAATAAATTATAATAAATGTTCAAATATAATCCATGTGGATAAAAAGGATCATATTTTATTCCTAATGTTTATTTTGGTCTAAATACACTTATAAAATAGAATTAGGACATGTGTTAGGGTAATTATAATGTCATTTATATCTTTAATTACCCAATTTACTTTTAATCGTGGTAAATAAAATTCAAAAATTAATATTAACCAAACATTATTTTATCCTATTGAACCAAATTTTTTTTACTAATGCCAACCATGTCTCTCAGATTTTTGAAATTCAATTCACATAAATGATAAAATTACGTTTTATGTAAATTTGCAAATGTCCCTAGAAGGAGGGTAAGACATTAAATAGTTCAATAAAATTTTGTATATCTAATCTTACTATTAAATGACTCTAATGAATAAACTTGCACTAATATAGGTATTATGTATCTATTTTGACTCTAATATAAATTGAAATTAAATATTAATTATATAAATAATAAGTCTGTGTTAAACAATTACATAGATTTTTTCACTATTCATCAAAAAATTGAGCATTTTCAGAAAAATACCAAAAATTCACCCAAAGATAATTTCATATTCCTAATAGAAAAATGATTTCTATATTTCCAAATTTAATACATAGAAGTTTCATTAATTAATTTGAAATTAATTCCCATTGTCAAAACCAGAAAGCTTGTTTTTAAAAAATAAAAACCATCAAAACATTTACATGTGTTTATGTCCAATTTAAATGTGAAATTACATACAGTGACCTAAATTATATTAACTGATAAAAAATATAATCTAATTGCACTTTAAAACCAATCAAATTAATAATTTTACACTGTAAATTATTTCAATTTAAAAAGATGATTTCAATTAAAATTTATTATTTTTTATGATTCATCAAATTATAAATTTTATCATAAATATTCCAAAAAATTATCCAAAATAATTTTTTATGTCCCTATTCTAAAGAAGAATTTAATTTCAGTAAATTGAATATATAAAAGTGTAAAATATTGGATTTAAAAGTGGTTTTCCATTAAAAGGAGGAAAAACTACATTTTTTTAAAGTACTTCTTTTATCTAAAAAATTGAATTTTCCATTATATTATGTATTCAAAACATATAAGATGAATATCAAAATTTTATGGAATATATAAACAATTGAAAATTTGGTTACTAATATAGAAAAAATCTTTTTAAATAGCTAGTTATAAAGGTCATGGTGCTCTGGAACTCGGTGTTGCGTGTTGCACTAGTTATTGAATTATTTTAAAGAGATAACATACTATGAAATGTTAGGATGTTACATTCACCCCTCCTTCTATAAATTGAATCCTGAAATTATGAAATTTTTCTTAAAAAATAAAAGTTTAAAATAGAAAATACCATTTTGCAAAACCCCCATTAAAATTTTTTTTAATAAAAGTTAGACTAAATAAGACGAAACAGGAAATTAAAAAGTCACCACCAAATTAAGACTTAGAATTGGAGAACATTGGTGGAAATTATATACACATAATTGGGGGGTAGATAAATATTTAAAGGCAGTGGTTAAGGATATCAATCACAAACAAATGAATAATTAATAGGAAATTGAGGGCCTCAATGCTGTATATCTATGATGATTTAAAATATCATCTGTTCAATAAAACATAAAGTATTACAATAACACGACTTTATAAAAACATTTTTTTGAAGAGGATGGATTAATTTACTATCATGATAAAAACTCAAGGAAACATAAATGACTTAATTACCTATCATAATCATATTATCATAATTTGTTTATTCTTTGATCTATTAATACATCATTCCTTGCACTAGGAAATGAATGTTAAAAAATGATTTTTTATGCCTAGTGTGCAATTGATAAATCATAAGGTACACAAGTATTCCCTTATACCTCTAAATTTGTATTAAAAAATAAAAGTTTTTGTCAATGTATCCAATAAATCATACATTAACAAAAAACAAAACATCAAGTGTTCAAACTACACAACTACAACCATTAGACTTATCCAAAAATAATTTTTTCCAAACTCAGAGTCCAAAAAATATTCTAAGGATGGTAAACATAACATAATATATATATCTTTTATCGCAAAAGAATATGTGAATACCATCATCATTTATTCTATTAAAACTTTATAATAACCTAAATTACAATAAAACCTTATTTTAATAGGTATGTATATCATTATTTCTTCTTTAAAACATTGAATACTGGATATAATCCTTAAGTCCAAAAATGTTTCAATATCCAAGAATGATGGAATAAAAAAAACATTAATTATTATCATGGTAGTAAGGAATATCGAAAATTATTTATCAAATCAATCATATATCTTTACAAAGTCACTACCTCAGTATCAGAACAATATTAAGGTTTATCTTTCCATCAACCATATATTTTCCAAAATCTTTATCATGATATTGAGTCACTTTTATAAGAACTATATAATCTTAAATCTTTAATGAAATAGTACATTAGTATAATCGTTATTTATTTCCATAATTCATATAACCGATTCATCATTGACACAACACTCAACTAACATAATTCATTAATAACAACATAATAACAACAGTTATTCATCATCATCTATAGTAATATCATAACATGATTATTATCCAATAACATCATTTAGGTTATACTTTAAGGATTGCGACATTGATTCACGTAGTGCCCCATAACCTTTCATACGAAGCATTGTACATTTGAAACATTTTCTTACCCATGCAACCACGAACTTGATGTCTTTTTTCTCCACACTTATAAAAAACTATCATTCCGTTCATGCACTGGCTAGGGTGATTCCTTCCATAGTTATAACATATGGGTCTGTCCTTATTTCCCTTCTCCACTTTATCCATCTTTCTCACTACCATCCTCTTTTTCTCTGGATTCCCTTTAAAGCCAAATGACTCAGAGAATTCATTACTGATCTTATTATCATGTGATAATATTTCTTCATTTGAAGATAATACATGGTATACAAATTCCATTATATATGTTAGATTAAGACCTTGAAATATATGATCCTTCTAACTCTGTAGATAATGAATATTGATGGAGTTCTCATCCTTTAACTAGGGCCATTTCTAAATTAGTAAATAAACATTTTTTTGTCATGTCATAATGAAATATAATAAAATTAGAAAAATTATCAACATTAAATAATGATTTTCTGACATCTAGTATCATAATCATAAAAATGGTCACTATTTAGACATATTTACTCATAAATCCTTCATTATGGTTTTTAAAGAAAATATGAATTTTCTTAAGAATATCCCCAAGGATTGTCAAATATGGTGCACTGTAAGGCCCATTGTTGTGTACCAGGACACCCTAGGTAAAGACCAAAACATCTTGTCATATTTCACACTCCTAGGTACATATATGCCAGAACCATATCCCCTTGTAGTATCCAAACATGTATTTATTTCATGAGAAACCCACATATTACTTACATTACAATTTTTTGTATGTTCTTCCATATTAATCATTAACGTCTATCATATGTTAATGTTTCCTAATCCGAGTTTTTCTAAATATTGATTCAATGTTTATTTCTAAAATTCATTTTATACCATCTCTAATGCTCTAACCCTAGATTCCCGAAGATAGTGCATTAATTTAATACATTTGCATTATTACAAAGAATTATGTCCCAAAAGACCTATTAGTTTTGCAGTCTTGGAAAATAGATTACATAATTGAATTTCACATTAAAAATTCAAACATAAAACACAAAAAAAACAATCCTTTAAAAATTCAATTATTCCCATAATTAACCCTTCATATCAATCATAATACACATCTTGAATCCTCAGAAAAATACATAAGAAAGTTGTGATCACAGATTCTTAGTAAGGGTAAATAATTTAGAAAAAGCTATAAACATTAAAGGAAATATTAGTAACACAAACAACATCCTTTTAAACATAAAACTTATGTATATTGATAACAATTAAATCCAACCTTATCATATGAAAATGCACATTTATATTCTACTGGTCGAATAATCACAAGTAATAACAAATTTTGTAATGAGGGAATGCATAATGTCGGACATCATAACCACATAGTCAAGGCTTTGTGCCACGACTACAAATAATTTTTTTTCCAATGCCTTGTGATAAGACACTAATTTGTATCATGAGACCTACTAATGGTTGGAGGGACTATAGTGGTCCCCATCCTTCACATACTATCTCTAATTAATTCATAATATAGAAATTATGAATCTTAACATAAATATGCGTATTAAAAATATCATAAGAAATTTCAATAATATAACCATAAACCATGAATTGTATAAAAATAGGAAATCCATAGTCAAACATATCATAACTCATTCAATAAAATATTGAATATTTTATTATAATAAACCATCCTCACTCAAAGAATAATATCTAGTAAGGATGTTGAAATAGTTGAAAATGATCAGTAAAACTCTTTAAGGGAAATATATTCATTTTTATGAAATCAATTAATATTCACACCTTTATAAATTAGGTCATTTAAAAGATATTTTTTAATCAAAGTGTCCAATACCACATGGAAACATTTTATAAGAATTAACTTCTTTAAAAAATCATGTCCATAAAAATATGTCATTAAATCATTTTTGAAAACATGGATATTAAATAAAAATATTTATAAGAATAAATAAATAAAAATTCTAAATTGATGATCTTGATGAAGATTCCCTTCCAAAAAACCTTGAAATATTTATTTGAAAGCATTTTTGTAAAACATGTACATAGATGATAAATATGATTCAGTAAATACTTATAATAAACAATCCCAGATGATAATGAGATTCTGGAATTAAACCTTTCCTAATACATTATTTTGGACAAGGGTACATTCATCAACATCTATAACTTCCATAGTATGTTATTAAATTATTCCAGAACCATGCTCATAATTATGATCCCATTCTGGATTCAATTGTGACATAAAAAACCCATTTAATAATAATTTCCATTGTAAAATAACAATTTGGGTAATAATCTCTTTCTTTCTTATACATGTTTAAACATGTTATTCTTGACTGTATCACTTATATAATGATTTAATTTCATACAGAACATAAATAATTATTTATTTATAATATATATTCAGAATATAAATATGTATAGTAGATAGATATATGAAATGAAAAACACTTTTTATGAAGATGGTAGACCGTATGTACGCATAAAAACTATTTCCATTTTCATATTGTATAGAATGGAAGTAAGTGAATCTGATATATATATATATATATAAATAAATATATTTACATTTTCATTATTATTTCATAATTATTAATCATATACATTTTTACAAACATTTTTGAATGGTGAATGTGAAAATGAATCTCATCGCATCATGGAGACGGTAAGCCGTACGTATGCATGATGGATGATATCATTGTATTGAAAATGAAATTGTATATAATTGGATTGTATATAATATATAAAGAATCATTAACATGTAATATTTATTATTTAAATAAATAATACTCATTATTATACTGATCCAAATAATGAAGTGTTGTATAACAATCTACACCCCGATGTGGAGACGTTAAATCGTACGTATGCACATATGGTGAATTTTTCATTCATAGGTTAGATAGAAAAATGAATATAGTTGAACTATATGTATACCAAAATTTCATTATAGATAAGGAACTTGAGTTATTATTTTGTTATGGAAACAACAAAGAAATAGGAATTGGATGAAGAAAAGAACGTTGAAAGAGGTGAAGAAATAATTACCTCCTTTTCAGGTTCTTCCTTTTGATTTGAACAAAATGGATCTATAGGATGGATTTAATGTCAATGCAAGGAGTCTAGGTTAATGTGAGGGTAGTTATGAGGAGTTTTCAGTATGGTTTTGGCAATCCAAAAGGCTTTGGAGGTGTGAATTTAAAAGAACAGGAGGTGCCCTTTTATAAGAGAGGTGATAGGCACTTTAGGAAAATCATGAAAAATTAATGTGTTATAAAATATTTTTTGGTTTATAATAAGTCAAAATGTATTTATTTCATGTCTATGGTGGGTATGGGTCTAAATCCTCTCAATAGAATGGTTTTAGACAAGTTTAGGTCACCATATTAACCTTATCTTTTTTATTTAACCCATAGTTAAATAATTTATCTTTTACCATGTCTCTTTGTATTATTATAATACATGGTAAATAAACATACAATAAAATGCCATTAATACCTCATGTGGTTAAATAATTACATATATATCATTATAATAGTCCTTCGGCCAAACCTTTAATTTTTAGGACTGTTATATAACTTAATAAAATAATATTTGTTTTAAAAACTCATTTAAATAAATTTTGACTCTAATTATTACTTCGTTTTTGTAAAAGTGATTGAAACATAATTAAATAAAAAAATTCATTTATTCAACCATAACATGTCATATTAACCAATAAAATCTGTGAAATTCATAAAAAGTCACAATTTTCATTTATTTTAATATTTATTACATCAATTTGTTTAGTCTTTCATTAATAAGATAATTACTGCATCATCATTATGTCAAAAATAAATTTAAATATTTAATGTATAAAAATTATAAATAAAATACCGTTATGAATAAAATCTTGTTACATTTATAATTAATATTTATAGTCAAATTTATATAATGTATTACCCTGTATTAAAAATAAATTATTTATAAAAAATAGAGTTTATCACATTATACTCCTTTTAAATAAAATGTAATAAATGTCCTAATATAATCAAAGTTGATCAAAAGAATCTTATTTTTGTCTAAGTAATATTTTGGTTGAAATACACTTATCTAATAGAATTAGGACAAGTGTAAGAGTAACTATAATATCATATTTACCTTTAATTACCCTATTTACTTTTAACCATGGCAAATTAAATTAAAAAGTTACTATTCACCAAAATTTATTTCCATAATATTGAACCAAATTTTACTTACTCATGTAAATCGTGTCTCTCAGATTTTTTAATTTCAATTCACAACAGCTTTAAAATTACGTTTTATGAAAATTTGCAAATGTGCCTAGATGGTAGGTAAAAGACATTAAATAGTTAAATAAAATTTTATATATCTAATCTTATTATAAAATGATTCCAATGAATTAAATTTTAATAATATTGGTGTTATGTATCTAATTTTATGTTAAAAAATAATTAAAAAATTTAAATTATTTAAATAAAAAATATGTTTTAAACAATAATGCAGTGTTTTTTCACTATTCATAAAAAATTGAATGTTTTCACCAAAATACCAAATATTAACCATAATATAATTATTATATTTCAAATTAAAAAAATGATATCTATTTTAAAGAATTTAAAACATATAAATTTCATTAAATACTTTAAAAATACTTCCTATTGTCAAAACCATTATGGAGTTTTGGAAGAAGTAAAAAGTATCATATGATTGACATTTGTTTATGTCTAATTTAAATGTGAAATTTATTACAATGACCTAAATTATATAAAAAATAACAATATAATCTACTAATAATTTAAAATTCCTAAATTTCATTATTTAACACAATAAATTATTTCGATTAAAAAATTTGTTTTCAATTAAAATTTATTATTTTTAAATATTCTTAAAAATATGAAATTTATCATAAATGTACCAACAATTAATCAAAAATAAATTTTTTTGTCCTGCTTCTAAAGAAGAATTTAATTTCATTAAATTGAATATATGAAAGTGCCAAATATTGTATTTAAAATTGGTTTTCCATCAAAAGGTGAAAAAACAACATTTTTGAAAAATAGTTATTTTATTAGAAAAATAGAATTTGTCGTTATATTAAATCTGGGAAACACAAAAGATGAATATTTAAATTATATAGGATATATATAAAATTAAAAATTGATGTTAATAATATTTATAACCACTTTTAAGAAAATATTTTGATAGGTCATGATGCGCTTGAACATGGTGTTGTGTGTAGTGTAAGCTATTGAATTACTCTAAAGAGATAATGTACAATTAAATCTTGAGGACTTACAATATTGTAAATGGTTTCAATAGTAAATTAAAATGCTGAGGAATTCTATAAAGGTAATATTTTATTAACATTTTTTAGCGAGATTATCAGTAAATCTATTTTCATAACCTATAGTATTTAAAGGGGTAGTGGATCCCGGTAAGAGGAAAAAAGTTTCAACACTTATATGAATAATCTTCAACAATGCGTGGAACAATTTTTCTAAGACAAAAAGATCAAAATGTTGTTGATATATGTTGTTGTAATGTTTTGAATAATAGATTATGCATCACCCTCAACCAGTGATGAATAAAAAATACTATGAGAGGAAGTAGGACATATGGGTGAATGCTTAAATAGCATGAATCATTTATTTGAATAATAAAGTATTTATAGTGATGTTTTTGGTAAAATTAAATGAAAATAAAGGTGTGAAGTTTTATAATTAATTCACCATAGTAATGATAATAGTATGTTGTATTTAAAAGCGAATAATGTTGCAACCACACACCCAAATACAACCTTATAACGGGGAAATAGGTTGTTATGTTCTTATCCCCCTCAAGGAAATCTTCTTATCAAAAAAACCTGAATTATTTGAGCCTATCAAAATGAAAATCTCATAATATTCTAATATAGAAAAAAATAAAGAGAAATATAGATCTCACTAAATTCACCACTAAGGGATACCTATAGTAGTATATGTCGAGGATGTGTTGGAGTACCAGAGGAAATCAAAACAAACCGTAGAAGATTCTAAGTTAAGGAAAAATGAATTTTTTTAAGGTTTACTCCCACTTTCCCACTATTTCCAGACCACATCAATAAAGAGATATAATATATATATATATATATATATATATTGTTTTTAATAATGAAACATTATAATTTCATCAACTCTAAATAGAAATGTTGTTAAATTTATATTCAATTATTCTATATAACATTGATGACATTAATGCATGCATAGAAAAAAATATTTCTATGCTCTCATAGAAAACCTTGTACTCCCTTCATCCACTATTCAATATAAATATTCTCAATTTCATCCATTTTAAATAAACACATTGAAATCTGAAAATTGTTCCCCTTTAAATTCCCACTTTCCTCTAAATGATAGGCCTTAAATTCAGTAAATGTAAAATGATTTAATGTATTATTTTAGTATGTATGAAGTATGTTATCTAGATTATTTTAAATTTCGAATTTTTATTATAATTTGGAACAACAGATCTTGTTGATTCCCAAAAAATATATTTTGGGTGTCCATCTCACCTATTTCCTGTTATATTCAGATTACATTACCTTATTATACCCCAGAAAAAGAGGAATTTATGAATTTTAAAAATTAACACTTGATAACTTATTATGGAATGATCAATCCCAGACCACAATATAATCTTCCTTCAGTCAGTACACGTAGAAAAATATCTTCCACCATGAATATAATCCTATATTATTTCAGTATAGAACAATTCAATGCTCAAAATAACATCATCTATGGTGTGGTCTCTATATACACCCTATTTTATTTATCCTAGTAATCTGTGTATCCAACAATAAGAACTATATGATTCTTTTTTCAACTAAAAAAATTTAATCCTAAAACAATATGTAATACAATTATTGTATAATAATCTTACAATTTCAAAAACCTTTACTTGAATAGTGATCTCCAACCTCGTATAAAAAAATAGATTTAATATCCTAAACACCTCAAGTCATAGATTGTACTTTAAATTTTTTCCCACACAATATACATTTTCCAATAGTGTATAGAAAAATAATATCTACTCCAAAATTTAAACTTCACTTTAGAATTTACCATATTCCCAAAGGATCAATAACATCTCTATCATCCAATATACTCCAAAAACGTCAGTACCAAAATTTATATTGTGTGACCAATATCTACCAAGATTATTGCCAAAATTCATCAATTATCCTCCAATAATAATTATCAATTGTATAATAATAAATATCATCAAGATAAAAATAATCCTGAACTTGATTGATTATAAAACAAATACCAAGACAACCACTATTTTTCAATAACTACAATTTCTCCAAGATCAAGACATAGTTCCAATATTCCCCAACTATGGGATTATCATAAATCAAAGCTATCGTTAGTAAAAAGTGAGGACTCTAAGATCCTGAAAATACAAATTTAAAAAAAATTAAATTTTATAACTTTATATTAATGTGAGTAAATTTCATCATTGAAAATAATTGATATAGATAGAAACTGATGTCAACCATGCATTCTATGTCACTTCCTCTCAAACCACTTATTGAAACTTATTGATAAAATCTAGAACATAATAGTTATTGATAAAATATAAAACACAAACCAACTTCCAATGAATTCATTAAAACTCTTTTTTTATATTCATTTATCCTGTAAGAATATATCTCCCCTAATTGTATACCATAAACTATGTGAAATGCTGTCATTTTTTATAATTTCTAAATTCTACCCATTTGGTAGTAAACCTAAAATAATTAAAATATTAATACAAGTATTATCCAAGTTAAACATTAAAATAATATGCGGGTATGGGATTTCAAAACATCTAAAATCCAAGGAATCAGGTTAAAATAAATGTTTCAATCGATTGATCTCACATACATATGTAGCCAATGATTTTTGTGAAAGATTCTTCTACTTTTTGATGTGTTCTAACATGTTCTATATTGATCCCTCATTGATCAGCCTTCCCATTAAGAAATTGATAATGAATATTAATATGATTTATGTATGCATATGTTAACATATTATTTTTCAACTCTATATCACTTTTTTATCACAATGCATCGCCATACAAACTTGTACACATTCATCAATATCTTTCTATTATTTCATATTACAAAATAATTGAAGGTGATAATTAATAGGTAAGATTTTTTCCATATCAATTATATTAAGTTATATACTCACTTGATTCTTATATATCCATCTAATTCATTTTATCATAAATAATAATTCTCCACCACTCATGGATTTTCTACCAACAATATCATTATCAAAATACAAAACTAAATACTCTATTAACTCATGGAAATTTCCTACATTGAATAAAAATACATATTTTTTATTACCTTTCATGTTCCTCATTAAATATTTTATAGTTGTGAGATTATCTAATTTCAGATTATTCAAAAACCATGTTTCCAAACAAGTCGTATAGATAATGTCTTCACCGTCACTGGGTAATACAAAAAAATGCCAATTATTTTATGTTTAAATATAAGATCGTCTAATTTTCTATCTTCAAACTTCTATTGATTGGTTCCTATAGAAATAAATGTCAAATATTGTTTTCTCTCATTCACCTCAGACATATATAGAATCACCAATGAATATGTTTCTTTAGAAATACAAGTTTTTTACATATTTTGACTCAATTGCATTAGAGAAAATGCATAATCTATCCAATAATGGACATATCAAGATCCAATATCATTATTCCTTAACATTTTAATATGGAATTTTTCATGATTCTACCAAATATGATATAATGTGTATATAATAATCCCATGATCTACTCATCTTTTTTGGATTTCACATATAGTTTGTTCATAGCCACCTCTTCAAAACACTATATTATTTTATAACTTTTATAAAAAAGAATAATGAGTTGAATTGGAATTTCGTTATGATATGTAATGTTTTCGTTAACCGTTATACATTTCATTTATCATTAATAATTAAAAATAACATTTATATTTTAATGGAATATTCTTTATGGAGAAAACCATATAATTATTTCATATTGAAATATATTTGAAAGGCCTTGAAGTTGATTTTTATTTACATAGACAAGAATAGCATAATCTAAACAAGTATCACCTGTTGGAACCGCGATCATTCTTTGCATGAATTGGAGTACGGTTTGTGTTGGTTTTCAATCCTCAGTGGAAGTTCAGAATGTGTGTCAGCAACGTGATCATACAAAACAAGAAGATAACAGTATTGAAGATGGCACCATTTTCTGGTGTTTTCCAAATTTCTGGGATTGAAAATCGACAGTTGGAGAAAAGAGGTTTTGGCAAGGAGACGTGGCACTGTTGTCTTGAAGGATAAGAAACATGTGCGCCATATGTTTTTAAAGATCAGAACATGAAAATATGGTAAAAGTAGAAGGTATCCCAAGTTTTATATTTGGTCGCGCAAGTGACTACAACGGTAGAGACTTGCGGGCCGAAAATTGAACACCGAGGGAAGACTTGTACACTGTCGCGTAGGGTGTCCAAATTCCTATAATTAGGGGTCGAACCCTCTTCAGTCGGAATAGTGATCAGACTTATAAAAAATCATATCTCCTTCTGCATATGTGTAGTGGTCGCCCAACTAGTTATGGGTCGCACAAGTTGAAGTTGCACGACAGCTGTTTGCTATGCGTCCAAGGTGGTTTGGACGAGAAAGGGGAGAGTCGCCCAAGTTTGGAGTTGGCGAAGGAGGTGTCACATAGGTGGTTTTGTGAGACATGCATGCTAGAATTTGAAGAAGTGTGACATTTGATAGTGGCACGACAAAATTAGTTTGGGCGTAAAAGGGTGTGAGTCGTGATTGATTGAAGTTGAAGAAGTGAGTGTCGCGCAAATGGGAGAGGTGAACTTGCGCGCCATCTTGAAACTTTCTTTCCAGCTTGGAGAAGCGCGCCAGGTGTGTATTGAAGCTCTACAGTCTTTTTTGGGCTGCACAAAAGCTGGAATTTTTCCGGATACCATTGGTGAAAAGTGAGTTTAGTCTACGGGTGGATGTTGGACTTCAACGGAGCATCTACATACAATAGAGGATTTATTCATTAGTGATGATGAAGAGACATTCATGTCTATGAATTGAGTGAGACTTCACCAAAGGTAGTGATCAAGGGGATGTCAATGGGAGTGACTCGAGGGACATAGTAGGCTATCCCTAAACAATTGTAAAGGAAGTTAGCCTAGGAAAGAGTGACTGCTCCCAAACATTTGTAATCCATAATGAGTGAAGAATAGTGGAATTTGGTAAGACGGACAACCTGTCGGTGTATGCTCCTTGGACGTAGCCCTTAGTGGTGAACCAAGTAAATAGTTTTTTTTCATTTCTGTTCGTGTGAATGTTTTATTTATTCTCATATCCGTCATACAGGTTAAACTAGTTTCTACCAACATGGGAATAAGATCCGTCAGTTTAAAATAAAAAGTTGACACCCTGATTCACCACTCCCCTCTCAGGGTGTCCCGGGGTCCTTCATCACCAAAAATGAAGGTTGCATTAACATCAATGCATTCTACTCATTTATAACCCAAGGACCCCAATATTTCATTATTTCATGACAACTTTCTATAATCATAATATTTTTTTATTAAACACCCACTTTATTCCAATGATAATGATATATTTATAACTCTATACAAGATCCCATGTCTCATTATTTTTAATTTTATTATGATCCTTATTCATATCCATAACCCATGACTCTTATTTTTTTTCTTCTTCAAATGATGTTGGATACACATGTGATTATAATATTGTTTTCCCTGTATTTTTCAATATTTTGGTCCATATTGAAATAGATTTATTAATAACTATATTTGATTAATCAACCACATCCCATATATTCCACCATTAATTCACTGGTGAACTATCTTCACAATTTTTCAATTTTGTGAAATTATCCCAGAAAAAAATATACCTTTTTGGACATTAATGATTTCTAGAATTTGTGTGAACACCATATTATTCTTCACAAATTTATTCTAAATCTACGATTACAAATTTGATTATAACATTCTATACAATAAATTTCAGATCATGTCTTTTGATATGAGCCTTTCAAGAGATATGGAAAAACATATATTTATGAGGTTAAAATGCAGTATAGTGGACAACCTAGGTTTCCTCCATAGTGAAACACACAACAATCAATTTTTCAACTTTAATTTATTGAAAAAATATATTGTTGTTTAAACTATTTTATTTTGAATATAAAATTTATCAATTAAACAAAGGAATGAAATCAATATAATGATTGAAAAAAAATTGAAAACCCAAGTTATTGAAAACAATGATATGAGAATGGTGATAAATTTTATGTTGGTCTCCCAAATGAAATAATATCATATTTCTAATTTATCCATTCCTCTCTAACAAAGCTGATTAAAATGAGAGACCATGATCGCTTCCTCTTATTCACATGGAAAATTTGTTACGGTGAGAGTAAAAATTGCTAAGATCTTAGTTTTGTATTATATTCTTATTATGTGTGAGGTATTACAGTGAATATCCTCAATTGACTTAGTAAATAACCATTATTTCCTATTTATTCCAAATAATCATAAATATCCATTATGCCTCACACACATACTAGAAATTTTTGAGTACATTACAACAATAACCTAGTATATTCCATTGTATATAACCATTAACCTAGTAGAGGTTGATAAATATCATTTACTTGAAAAATAAAAAAACAACATAAAAAACTAAATATAATCATTCTTGATTATAAAAAATACAATAAAATTTAAAAGAAATATTTCAAATGATAGAAACAATATATATTCAATAAAGCACAAGAAATAAATAATTATAAAAGAGAATACCTACCTTGAATAATCACATGGAATTTTACCCCACTAAGTTAATAGTGATATAGAATAATTTGGAATAAGAATGCATTAAGAAACTAAGAATTAGAAAATACTAGAAAAGAAAAGGAGAATTTTTCTCATCCAGAATCATTCCTCCTGAATTAATCTCATGTTATTCCCACTAGATAAACAAAACTATCCAATGGTAATTCTTTTAATTTGATATAGTTTGGCTGTTTTATCTAAACTCAAAATTTTAAAGTCTTTGGACATATATATTTTAATTTTTTATTTAATTATTGACACACACGTTTTCTGTCCGAAGTTACCCTAAATCTTCATCCACCATGGATAATTCAGTGGGAACATTAATGAAGGAATATGTCCTTTAAGATAAACATTAAAATAATTATCTAATTCATATTTCAAATCCATCTATAATCTCCTCAATTAGATGTTTTTATGTTGACTTATACATTATTTATTGAGGTGGGTTCCATTATTTTGTTTATAAATACTTTTCAAATTTATTGATTTTTTACATGTCTATATTCAAATGAGCTCTTAGTTTAGAATAAGAAGTTGAAACCACTAAACTAAGGAATCCTATAAAAAATAATCATTTTAATTGGATTGATATTATGATTTTTTCTCTAAATACCAATGTTATAAAAACATGCTGAAATATCTGATTTAAATAATTCACATATTTTAGTCCAAAACACACCAAAAATACAAAAATAGTGAGAATAATCTCATATTATTAAATTAAAAGGGATTAAAAAAGTTAAATAAATATAAAAATGTTAAAAATATTAGATATATAAATTTCATCACACATATCGTATATAATCTTTAAAACTTCACCATCAAAATTAAATTATTGAAAATTCAAAACACATAACCATAAGATCCACCAATTTGAAAACCATAAAAAACATATCAAGCCCTTGGGAAAAACATTATTTCATGTTCTAAATTCAATAAACTAAATCCATTTCCGCATAATTTTTCCTCCATTTTACATGAAACACTTACCTCACAAGCATATTCACTCATCTCCAAAATATAAATTTTCAACGAGTCCATTCTCATCGAAACCCATAATAGATTCACTACATTTTTTTAAATTCATATATCTTCAGTCAATGTGATTCAAGGGAATTTTTTTATCATAATTACTTTTTAGGGTTTTTTGATGGCTTTTGGTTGGTAGGATTTATATGTCAAAAATTCTACGGCCGAATGAGGAGGGAATGGTTCATTTTGAAGAACATTTGCATTATTATAATAATCACTTTAGTATGGTATCATCTTCACTTCCTTTATCATCAAATAATATCTAATAATATTTGAAAATATCATGGTCATCCTACTCAATTTTCATTTTAGTATAATAAATTACATTTATATTATCTTTTTTCTTAAAATATGCAAATAGGAATAACTTTCATTCTCATTTGGAATCTCCAGAGAACAATAACTTCTTTTATCGTGAAATCCACATGATGGAAAATATTTTAATAGAACGTATTTCATAGTTGTTAAAACATCTCATCAAAATATTATTTTCAACCCAAATTTTTCCAAATGATGTATCATAATAGAAGGTAGCTTCCCCCCACACTTATGTTCAACTAGAACATGAAATTTCAATTTAACAGTAGGTTAGATATATAAAATTGGCTTGTAATGTGGATAACCCAACATGTTGTTCTATTATTCTAAGGTCTATAAGGATTAAATTGATAGGTAAAGATCAAATAAAAAGGATTCTCTCTAAAGGGGTATTTAAATCCAAATAAATTCATCAAAAATTTGAAATATAAGTATCTAAACCCCTCATGTTTTGACTCGAATAAATCAAATTCTTGTTAAAGAAATCATTGTCAGTTTCTCTCACGTAATGACTTTAATGTCTCGAATATGACCGAAAAGTGTTCAAAAGCCACATGGGAAAGTGATGTCAATGATTAATATGGTGGGATGTAGCATGGGATTTAAAAATTGGTGGAAATTTCATGAAATTTAAAATGTATTGAACTTGAAACAATGTGATTTTTAGCATATGTTTAGGTAATGTTTCATGAGATAAATTGGTTAAATCAATAAAATTGTTTTCAAAAATGGTAAATATAATTATTTGAGCTCATGGGTATCAAAAAAACACAAAAATTTGAAGAATATACTGTTTAAAAAATGTGAAAAAATATAAAAAACCTAAAAACATGTTCCCTCACTCACACGTAAATGCTACGGTTTCCTAAATGTAATCAAGTATATGTATGACGTGAAAAAATTAATTAACTCACAGTAAGCATATATTGGTAAAGAAGAGTTTTGACATAAAATATTGCTAGTGAATTTTTGAGTTAATTTCCCAAATTTTACACAATAAAAACCTACATGAAAACTAGAGATGATAACATAAGAAATTTATTAAAAGAGATGAAAAAAAGAAATATAATGATTAAAGAAATAGAAATAAGGATTGAGCAAGGATTAATCCACAAATTGGGATCTACACTATTGAAAAATTCACCTATTCCCATTGTTTTATACTATTGTTATAGCCCCAAAAACAATGGTTATAGGATATACCCATAGTATTAGAAACCGTGGGACTTAGATGCATCAGTATAAAGCTATACCAATGGTATCTATAAAAACAGTGGGTATCTATCCAACATATTCTACAATAACCCTAGTTTTCATTCAAAAATGGGTATATATTTATAGCAATGTTTTAATGGAATTTGGGTATATCTTATCTTTTTATAGAATATATGACAACTTTTAACCATACTGTGGGTATAGGATGCTGCCTACATTTTGCAGTAGCTGCAACACCACCTTTTCCAAAATCATTTGATCTTATAGATCTAATAAAACCAAAAATATATTTTCAATTAAGTAAAAATAATGTTTACTTACCATTAAATAATTAGTTTTTAATAGTTTCAAAATCATATAAAATACTAAAACATTATATTACATCCATAAAACCAATCAATTCATGTCATTATAGGACTTTCATGAGTCTTGGTTTTGTAAATTAAAAAATAAAGGTGATCAATATCTCCTCCATCATTGACATCCTCTTCCTCATCAGAATCATCATCAGTACCATCCTCCTCACCAAATGCATCTTCTAAAGAATTAATTGCATCATCTTTATAATGAATATCATTAACTACATCATCGTCACCACCTTCATCTCGATCACCACGAGGAACCACATTGGAATCTCTCGTGAAATCATTTAAATATCACATTGATGTAATATATAAAAAATAGTAGTAGCATATTTTAATGGAAGTGATTAATGTAATACTGACATAGATATTAGGATTTTTTTAGTGATCATCTTACTTCATTCATGCTCCCGTTCACTTCTTTCATTCTCTTAAAATGAAAATTTTGTCCTCATCTTATTCAACATGAATGATTTGCATATCGGGGGTCTAAGAGGCTTGAAGGGATAATTATGAGGACCAATACCTAAAGGTGGTGATGTATTTTCTAGTTCAACATTGGACTCTCCCCAGGAGATATTCATCCAACACCAAACTCAAATGATTAGTTGGCAAAATGATTTCATATCCTTTTTCATCACGAGTCTCGAAGTCAGACAGTTAATAATATAAAAAGATATTTAATTATTCATTTCATATAAATATTTAAAATATAATTAAAAAATCATACAATATTTTTATATGTTTGTGTATATATTACACTTATTTCCTTGGTCTTAATACTCAATAAAATTAATTTTACTCTTGCTACAGAGCCATCGATTCCAATTAAAGCTTACTGCAAATGGCATTGATTATTATATTCATATTCACAATATAAACATTTTATAATATTGAATAATAGTAAATGGTAATAAATTTTAATTCAATAGTAAATTAATTAATTTAAATAAATTTTTCATTAATGAAAAATTAAAAAATTTAAAAATTCGATAAAAATTTATAAAAAAATCGAAAACTAGCTTTTAGGCCTATATGAAAATTGTCCATTTGTCCTATATGTCAATAGGCCATTTGAATGAGGTATTTTTATCCTTATATTAAAGGGATGAATGACAATAAAACATATAATTCAGTATTCAAATCCAACTATGTAAAAATATAAATAATGATATTATTCAAATTTAGATTTAAGTACCTAGTGCTTCTCTTGCTCGAGCATAGTGCACCCCAATGTGTGCAGATACACCATGGAATCCTTTTTCTTTTTATTTTATCCTGATGCTCCCAAAAAAATAAATATAAATTATAGGAATTAAATTTTATACTCCAACCATGTAAATATTTGGAATACTGTATACTCATAGTTCTTCCAATATGATATCATTTTTTCATAATGTGTTATAAAAAATTCATGGAAAATGGGTATTCCCATCAAATATGGAAAAAATCTATACCTCAAATTAAAATATAACTAAAACTAGTATTATCACCATAAGTCCCCAAGATCCATGAAATTTTTAGCTTTAACAGTGTAACCACCAACACAATTAAGCAAATATAAAATAAATATATAAATTCTTATAAATACAAAAATAATGTATATATAAATCTATTATCATTTCTTACCCATATATGGGCCCATGATTTTTATTTGATGTCTTTACGCTGATTTCTCAATGAGACTTGTTCCACTGGAATGATATCTTTGTACTTGGTTAAGGAGCCCATAAAACATCAACATTTCCAAACATTTTTACCCATCATCTTATTTTCTTCATTGTAACCACCATTGTTCAAGTTTGGTGATTCCATATTTACCACATATGTGTTCCCACACTTCAACTACTAGAATATCCTACTAAATAAGATAAAAGTGAAAAAATAATAAATCATTCAGTGTTCAATAGGAAAAAAATTAAATAATATAATTTTACATAGTTATAATAATAAAAAATGATGCAGGAATATCAATTGAATAGGATGGACCAGTGGATTGTTCTCGATCAATAACCTATGATGGATGTGACAATTAAAAGGCTTTCTCTTGGTGATCTACATGGATATGAATTAGAGATGAAGGAATATAAACATCATATCATATATTAATAAATTGAAATTATGGTGATGTAAGCAAGCAAGGATATGTATAAAAGGGATAGGGACAGGTCAATGGTTATAGAAATTGTAATGGTTGAACCATTATTGAAGGTAGTGTAGACATAATATGGGAGGAAGAGGATAAATGAGATGATGATGGAGGCATTAGAAGAAACAATCCTATAAGTGATATAGACATGGCATGGGAAGAATATGAGAAATGAGATGATTACAGAGGCATGGGTAGAAACATCCCTGTAAGAAATGTAGACATAGTAAGGGAAAAAGATACTAAATGAGATGATGATTGAGGAATGTGAAGGAACATCACCGGTGGATCTAACAGAGGATGGTAAGGTGTGTTAGAGCGGTGTTGAGCTGGTCGGACATGGTGGAAATGTGTAATATGGGTGCTCAATCTAGGTCTAGGATCATCCTCACTCAAAATTATGATGGTAGGATTAGGATTATAAACTTTTTCATCCGAATATGCCTTAAAAATGTTGATAAATAAATTGAACATGAAATAATATGTAATCAATGATAACATTATTAAAATTATTATATTCACTAAGGGTATTATAGGAGACAACCCACACCCTTTTATATGTCAATTATCACAAAATAACAACTTCTTTCAAACTAATATTGTATTCTTCATAATCTACATAATAAGGAAATGTACCATTTTTAAGAAATGTTTTTAAAAATATTTCATACAAACTAGAATTCAAATAAGTAATGTAAAATTTCATAACATGATTTAGTAACAATAATTTAAATCCAAGTTGTAATTTTTTTAAAAACCAATTTTAAACCGGGTTTTCAGAGTTAAAAAGTATAATTAAATGAAACAAAACCAAACAATATTAAAACATACATATCATTATTAACTAAAACGAAATTAAATTAATTAGAGTAATATCGACATTAAGAACTCATGTTAAGGTAAAATGAATAATCTTTGAAAAAATAAGGATACTTTAATATATTACCCACCACTATGTCATGTTCCAAATCGACTCTCACAATGGGAAAATTTTAGTCATCAAATGAAATATTTGGTAAACATCAATAAGAGCATAAATGGTGGAAGTTTAATCCATATAATCATGGAAGATATATCTTTGGATTGCATCATTAATGAAACTATAGTCAGGTATTAGATGATCCTTCACATAAAACACTTGTTCTTCAATTGACGTTAAAATTTATGCTTCATTGGTAGATATGAAACGAATCATGTAAATAACTATTAATCCACAATTATTAATAAATACAAAATGTAACATCACTAAGTCAAACCATTTACATTTCATTATAGTGACCCAACCATGAGAATATTATTCCAATATAAATATTTTCTTATCAATTCCATAATAATAAAAAAAATTATATCAGGCCTGACTAACTAATGTGCTAGAATAATATTCCATTGAAGAAGATAATACATCTCAATCGTGTCGTGTTCTCATTTTCACCACATGATCTATTATCAAAAAATATAAACCCAGTGAGTACAATTATTTTTATTCACGAACCAATGAATTAAGACCAAAATCCAATACTCTCAAATCATGAGAAATGCAGTCAACATGTAAACTCAATACATAGACTATATATTAATAATAAAATTTAATGTATATCTATATTTGAAGTAAATTTAATTAATAGGAATCCCATTAATTTCAACCAACAATGAAACTCTTAGTTATGAAAATCCTATCTTCGTCTCAAATTCAAAGAGCGATGAAATGTACTTGTATTTTTTCATGTTCCCTAGACAAAATGATAATAAAATTATAAGGTATATGTGAAATAGAATAGTATGAGACAACATATAAATACCTAAATTACTTGATATAGTTATCTAAGAAACCACAGTTAATCAAGACTACGTGATGTGCCACGTCCCTCTTTTCAGGGCTCAATGTAGCTAATGTATATGACCGTGGAATTCCTCTAATTTGAGGAAGCGATATAAATGAGTGCCCAATTTCCACATATTTCTCGTATTCATTTCTCCTTGGATGGTTATGTCTTTTACTCACATCCTACAAGTACATTAAACAATAATCCGTACATTCTTAAGCCAGATAACCTCAACCAATGGAACCTTCAAGATAATATTTGTTTTAAACGTATGATTTTATTGTGAACATATTTATTTCAGTACGATACATCCACAAAAAAACAATAAGTCCACCAAGAAATGTTTTAGTTGGAATATGAACTATTATATGCAACATGCAGGTGAAGAATTATGAAGGAATGAAATTTTATTTCTCACACTAACATAATGGCATCTCTTGAGGCATTTTTATCATGAATGACATGAATATCCATTTAGAAGAAAAGACTATAAAAATGGAACAACAAAATCACTGTCAACATTACATTATTGGGTACAAAATGGTGTTTTTTTATTGGAATCAATTTAGGAATTAAGATGTGATAATCATGTGTTTGTTGGGATTTTAGTTTCAAATCCTCTATGTTGAATTGTTTTGATGTGTTTCTTAAATAGCCATCAGGAATATTGATATTCTCCAATATTTCCATAAATTGATCATTCTCTAATAGTGTCATCCTAAAATAAGCACAAGGAACATTATATTTGTTTTCACCAATACAGACAATGTGTAGTTGTAGTTGAATAACCCAATCCAACAGGGTTTGAAAATATCATAAGTCATTTTTTGTCTTCCAATTGATATTTAGAAGAATTTAAAGAAACATTTCACGTATAATTTTCTTAATTTTCATTACATCTAAACAATGACATATCAAATTTTTAAACTATTATAGAAACACAAAAATTTTACTTCCCTTCTTCCAATTTTATGTGTCTTTAATGTCAACATTTTTTTTCCTTTTAGATTTACGATAACATTTCCCAAATGAAAAACTTAAATATTTCTATTAATTAATCATATGAAGTCATAATATATGTTGATGTGGTTGTTAAGTGTCAAATTTACTGTCAAACATCTGATTATTTTTATTGTATTGAAGATTCATTGAAAAAATTTCTGATCCCAATGAAACTGGAACTATAATTATATTTAATCTTTCATGATTGTATATTATTCATACAAACAAGTCCTGATAATTTTCCCTTTATTCTCTGACCACCCATCATTCTATAATTAGGGAAATAATTTATACTACATAGAAGGTTATCACGCATATGAAAACTATTTTTTGAACAAGAATGGAATGCTTACATAATCAAATCCCACACCTGGTTCAACTCTTTTATTTAAGGTTTCAATTAAACATCCATATAATTATCAATATCATCAGGTCTATATATTATTATACTCATTAAATTGAAGGATTTTTTCATAAAAATCCATGGAGGAAGATTATAAATTTGAATAACAACTTGAAACGTATTGTGCACTGTGAGAATCCGACCAAACCGATTAAAACTGTAACACCCCAGGTAAATAAAGAATATGACATTTTTATATTTATCCATATTTGTGAATAAAATAATAATATTAATTTAAATCATAGGCTATTCTCGATGGCGCACCCAACACGCAACAACGAGTTTCTTGGAAATCTTATGTTGCACTCTAATAGTAAAATAATATTATTTTAAATAGTAGTTAACGCCTAGCCGTTGTAATGGAGGGAATGAACAGAACTGACTAAAAAATGATTATATATGTTTGTCAAATATTTTTACTTTCTAAAATAAATTTTATAGGATTTAAAAAAGCAAATGAATCCAATTTTAAGTGTAAACATTATAATATTCATTAAAAGGTCGATTAACCGCCTTTTGATGGTGAACCTCTTTTAAATCCACTTTTTGTCAATTTTATGTGTTATATTTGACAAAATAAAACTCTTCTTTAGAATCGGGACATCAAAATTTACTTTGTGTAAATTTTTGGTATTTTTCCGAAAAAGTTCAATATTTAATGAATTGTGAAAAATGTTGTATTTTAATTCAAAACCTCTTTTAATATAATTTATTTATATGATTATATTATCTTCTTAATTGGTTTTAAATTTAAATTAGAATATATTTTTACCATTTAATCCAATAGTGGTCGTTAGAATTAATTTCACTTTGAAATCGGACTTAAACTAGTGTCAATCTTTTGATAAATTTTGTTTCATAAAAACACGCTATTTGTTTTGACAGCGGGAATTAGTTATTAAATTAATTAATGCAACTTAAATGTTTTGAATTTTTTAAAAGAGAAAACATTTTTGAATTCGGAATATCGAATATAGCTTTGGGTGAAATTTTGGTAATTTTCTGAAAAACATCAATTTTTGATGAATAGTGAAACCACTAAGTGGTACTTATAAGAACTGATTTTTCCTTTTAAATGAAATTTTTCCATATTTGTGTTTTGAATTTCAAAAATCCAACATACATGGTTGTAATTAAGAAGTAAAATGTGGTTCAATGGGATTAAAATAATTTTTTTGTGAATAGTAACTTATTATGGTTTTAATCACGATTAGAGGTAATTAGTGTAGTTTAAGGTAAGAATAATGTTTTAATAAAATTAAATGACCTAGACACCTCTGCTACCCTCATTTTCTGTGTCATGGCCGACCAATAAAATCCATGGGTCAACTTGGGGACCCCATGGAGCCACATTGGTTGGAAAATGACATAAATATCTTTTTATTTAATGTTAAAGTAAAAATGACACAAACATTATATGTTTTACTAAAACACTTTTTACATGGGGTTATACAAGTAATAATTTTGAAAATAAATAATAAATGGAAATCTAAAAATATTTTCTACATCATAGTAATTTTTTTATAATTTTCAGACATTAAATTAATTAAATTATTTATGACATCATGATGATGCAGCAATGACCTCATTATTTAATGATTTCAATAAAATGGAAAGATAATGTAACATATAAGACCTACACATGTCCAAACCCTATTGGATGGGTGGATTTCGAACACTTATCACCTTATCATAGAACCACATCAACGTGGGACCATTAAAATCCGATTCTCATTCTAAAATAATGTAACATTTCCTTACTTTCCAAAAGTGCCCCTCCTCTCCCCTTATAAAAGGCCCCCACCTCTACCTCCTTACCCATACTTCCAAAGCCTTTGGCTCGGCCAAAACCTGCCCATTTTGTCTCTCCACATACCTCTATAACTTATTTGAAGTCTCACATTGGGCAGAAGTCTTCCCAAGGAAGCCTTTTAGCTCAAACCAAAGGGAGTTACCCGATTTTAAGGTAATGTTTTCACTTGTGTCCTTTTGTTTTATTTTGCTTCTCCAACCCCATAAACTCTTTTTATTAATTTATTTTGTAACTACTCCAGTATCATCAATATACTAGGATGTTTTTACAAAATGTATTCTAGCTACACTTACACACACCTTCGTCTAATGGTTAAAGAACATATTGTTTCTGTGGTTGGCGATTTTCTGCCTCACAAAACGATGATTGTTCAATATTCATTTTACACATTTAAATGTGGCCATTATGATGACACTGTATTTTATATATGATATATATGGTATTTATTTTTACTATATGATTCTGTATTTTATATTTAAACCATACCTTTATTCTTTTCATGTTGTGTAAATGCGATAATTTCATATGAGGATGTGTGGACTACCGCCCCCTCAAGTGATGTGACTCGTCCATGTAATACATGGAACGTATAAAGAATGAAATTAATGATCATATGTGACCTATATAAAATATATATTATACTGGAATTATAATATATATATATATATATCATTTATTTTTAATTCTGTTAATATGACAAATAAAAAAAATGAATGTAGCGTTTATGCGTACGTACGACCTACCGTCTCCATGAATGATGCTTTTCGTTTTTATCACCAATTGATATGGAATAGTATAAAATGAATATGTACTTGATATATATGATATTTTAATCATTAATACTATTCATGAAATTATTTACTTATAACTACATGGACAATCATTTTTCAAACAAGTTCATTTTTTAATCATGTACCAAACAGCGGCAAAAACGTCTGATATGAACTAACATTATTAAACAATTATTATAACATTATAATATGTGATATGAACTTAATAATAATCTTTAAAGGAGGTACTTAGGCAATTATAAATTGACCAAAGTTTATTATTCAGTAATATAAATAAACGAACAAGACAAGTTGAACTTGAGGTAAGGGATCTGACTCCTCACTTTCTTTTAAAGTACTCTCTTTTATGTCATTCCTGTTAAAGCTCATCTTTCTTGTTATTGGGATATTATTTTATGTTAATATTACTGTATGTTTTATGTTCATATTGTAACACCCGATACTTTTATGTTATCATCAAAGGAATCTTTTTCTACACAACACTTGCTTGGCTTGCTTTACACGCAATCGCGACCTTCCTCGATAGCTTGCGTCGTACGCAATACCGAGTTTCACTAAACAACAATATGCTATTAAAACTAGCCGTTATGAATAGTAATAACCACTTTTTGAAATTTTATAAATTTTATTTTTCAAAATGGACTTCATTTTTGGACTCAGAATATCGAAATTAGCCTAGGGTGAAATTTTGGTATTTTTCTGAAAACTTTCAATTTTTGATGAATAGTGAAACCACTAAGTGGTAGGTTAAAAACTGAATTTTGCATAAAACTTAATTTTACCGCTTCTGTGAATGGAATTTCAAAAATCCGAGAGACACGGTTAATATCAAGGACTAAAATGTGGTTCAATGAGATGAAAATAATTTTTTGGTGAATAGTAACTTTTTACTATTTTTACCGCGGTTAATAGTAAATAGGGTAACTAAGGGTAAATATGATATTAATATTACCCTAACACATGTCCTAATTCTATTGGACAAGTGTAATTCGACCAAAAACAAACTTAGGAATAAAATATGACCATTTAGGCCCACTTGGATTAGATTAGGATATTTATTATTAATTTATTTAAAGAAGGGTTAAAATTGTTAAAATCAAAGTTTAATAAGTAAATCATTTTTAATATAGGGTTATACATAAGATAAATTCGATTGTAAATATTCATTAGAAAGCTAAAAAGATTTCCTACATGATGGTATTTTATTTGTAATTTTTAGACATCAAATAATTTAATTTAATTATGACACAAAGATGATGAAGTAATTATCTTATTAATGAAATATTGAAAAAATTGATAATATAAATACCAAAATAAATGTAATTTGAGACTTTTTATGAATTCCACTAATTTTCTAGGTTACTATGATATATTAGTAATGATTTAGTTAACTTGGTTTGAACATATAATTCTGTTATGACTTTCACAAAAATCATATATCAAATAGTGTCAAAATTGACACAAAATAGTTTTTAAATCAAATATTATATTATTAATTCTTATTTTATTCCTAAAAATCTATGGTTCGGCCAAATGACTTAGATAAGGATATATATATTAATAATAAACAATTTGGGGTTCGTTTGGCATGTTATAGTAAGTGTATTAACCATATAGTGAAAGAAAACAAAAAGACACGGTAAAAGTTAAATTAATTAACTTAGAGTTAAATCTAATTGATAAGGTTAAAATAATACCCTAAACTTGTCTAAATACTATTGGTTGATAGGATTTCGACCCTTCCCCACTTTATCTTCGAAATAAGACCCTTTGGAACCATTATAAACCGATTTTGACTTTAATATAAAATAATATTTTGAGATATTCCTAAGGTGCCCCTCTCCTCCCTTATAAAAGGGCACCTCCTCCCCCTCATCCTCACACCAATTTGAGCACTCAAGCTCGGCCAACCCCTGCCATTTTCTCCTCTCCACTTCCCTAGAATAATCCTAGAGGTCCTGGTCTTCTCCAAAGACCAATCTTAGTTCCTTAAGTGGAGGATTCAAAGAGGCGTTCCAAAGAAGAGGTAATATCCATTACCGATCTTTTCAATTTCATTCTTCTTCAACATCTTCTTCTTTAGTTGTTTCATGATAAAGTAATAACATCAGTATTACTTACATACTGATATGTTATTATAAATATGAAACAACCCTAATTCACCTTCTATTCATCCTACGGAAAAATGAAATCACCGCGCGTGCGTACGTACGGAATACCGTCTCCACGCCGTGGTGTAATCTATTTTCCACCATCACCTTACAAGGATGGGTATAATGGTGTAATGAGTTACTATATATGATTATTATTAAGTAATATTGATACTGAAATAATATATATATATACTCCAATACAATTCCACGATCATAGGAACGATATCATCACTCGTGCGTACGTACGGAATACCGTCTCCACGATGTGATGCGACTCGTTCTACATGATCTTCATTTCATAATGATTATATAAATGAATTGAATGAATGAATATGGTATATACTACACTAATACCATTCTGGAAATGAATTATCTATAACCTAAAGATAAGAATAAGAATTTATTCGACAAAACACGCATAAGAACAAAAAGTTATAAAGACCCGAGTAACAAGTAACAATGAAATATTACTAACAAGAAGCTAATAATATGACCATATATGATATCATATAAATATGTATGATTCTGGAATAAGTCAATAACATTATTTAAACCATTATACAGGAGCTTCGGACACGTACAAAGCAAATTGGACCTAAGGTAAGGGAAATATCACAATCTCATTTTTATCCGAGATTGTTTATTCGTAAATATTTACTGGGGTGTATTTTATCATCCACATCCATGTTCCCTCAATATGAAATATTGTTTCCATCCACTTGCAATAGTTTAAATCCAATTTTACCCTTAGGTGAGTTTTTAGTAAAGAATATGAAAGGAATCTTTTGTCGTTTTTCCGTACGAGGTACTTTTTGACTTTTCCGACAAAAGTACGAAGAATGTTTTTTTTAACTTATACGGCATGAATGGATTTTTAAAACATTATTTCCAAGAAGCTTCCTTTAAAAGTTTTCAAGTTTATTTTTAATCAACTTCTTTTATTTTAAAGTTGTATGACATGTTATGAAAGGAAAATTGTTTTTGAAGAAGAAAGGATATTTTCCTCAAGAATTCAATACAAGTGTTTTATCAAAATTATTTTCCATCTAAGATAATAAAGGGTTCTGTTTCTATCCATATTTTTACATTGGTTTGACTATGTTGTGATGGAATTATGTTTATGAATTCCTTTATCATATATGAATTGATTTATGATGTCATGATGTTTCAAGAATCCCATTTTTGTTATATGTGTTATGCGATGATGTATGTTTTATGATTATGTGGCACACATAAGAAAGGATTCATTATAAGATGGGTGGGACCTATATCTCCCTCCAATGCATTGGGTAAAGATTTTATATCTCATGAGATAGACATGGCTGGAACGGAAGGTTATTTCGGTTCAGTGATACAGGACTGAAACGAGGAGTGAACTCGGTTCAGAAAGGGACTTTGTCCACTAAGATAGTCTTGGCAATGAGTCATGACTAACAAGAAATGATCTCCATGATTATGTGTGCATGCCACAAAGTTTCAAGTTTTATGTTATGATTATGGGGATCTCATTTTCACTTCTATGATTTATTCCATGTTAAGATATTATGATCTCTTTTGCAGGTTTTGATCTTCATAAAGATATGATATGATTTTTATTTCCTTTATTTGCCCTTGCTGAGCATTTGAGCTCACCCTTTTATGTTTTCTTTTCCCCAGGTCAGGAAGATGGATATTAAATTGAATATGCTAAAAGGGACCCTAGATATGATGAAATAAACGGGAGATACTGTAGAAGATTTATGAACCAGTTGTTTATGTTTCCCAGTTTCTAAAGACACTATACCTATACGGTCCTTTGTGGTTTTGTCATATGTTGTAATAAGTGTGCTTCAATTTTGAAGTATTAACAATGTATGTAATGTATGGGTCGTTATAGTTGGTATCAGAGGAAAGGTATAGTCAACCTTTGGAAACTAGGATGTGAAAGCCTTAGTAAGAACCCTAAGGATAAGTCTAAGCATAGAACACAATCTTAGTGTTTTAGAAATGGCCTTGAATAACCTAGGATAAGACCTTAAGCATGAAAAATTTATTCTTGAATTATGTGGTTTCCTATTATAATTAGTGTTGCTCACACTATTCTTCTTGGTTTTAGTCAATGGCTGGAACCCGAAGGAACCGTGTTAATGCGGAATGCGATGGGCAATGCAATGATTGTCCCCCTGAGCAACCAAACGATATGGGAGCTGGAATGCAAAATCTTGTAGCCATGCTCACACAACTTTCTCAAGCTATGAATCATGCAGGATTTCCAAACGAGCAAAGGAGGGAGCAACATTCTGTTGAATCCTTCATGAGGCAGCGTCCACCTTCTTTCAGCGGGTCTACTGATCCATTAGTTGCTGAACAATGGATTAGTACTACTGAAAAGATATTTTCAGTTCTTCAATGTTCTGAGCATGATAAAGTCATCCTAGCAGTGTATCGTTTGGAAGGAGATGCTGATCAATGGTGGAATCTTGTTAAGAATACGAGGCAAAGGGATGAAATTGAGTCTATGGAATGGGACGAGTTCAAGAACTTATTTTTCAATAAGTACTTCTCTCGTATTCTCCGAACAAAGATGGAGAAAGAGTTCCTTGAACTGAAGCAAAGGGATGATGAATCTGTTAGTACCTATGAAGCAAATTTTACAAGACTTGCAAGGTACGCTTCTGGTATTATTATCCAACCTGAGAGTAAGATCGATCGATTCTTTAGTGGCTTAAAACCAAGTCTTCGAAGGGCGTTAGCCATAAGGGACTTCAATAGCTACGAGGAAATCGTTCGATGTGCTCTCAAAGTCGAGATGGAGATTGGAGTAACCCATCAGTCACATGGGTTTGATAAGAAGAGGAAGATGGAATTCAAAGAAAAATCTAAAGAGGACACGGAAAAGAAGATGAACTTTCTCTTATGCTCAAAGTGTGGAAAGAAACATGGAGGGAGTTGTCTTAAAGGGACAAGTAAATGTTTTAAATGTGGAAAGGAAGGCCATCGGGCATTTGAATGCCGTGATAATGGGAATAAGATGTCTAATGATGCAAACAAAGGAAGGGATACACAGAATGAACCTACAACACTTCAATGTTTCAAGTGCAAGGAGATGGGGCAATATGCCAATCAATGCCCAAATCCAAGGGTTGATGATGATGGTCGACGTCAACAAACTCTTAAGGCTAAAGACAAAGGAAAGTCACATGCAATTTCTATCAGCGATGTGGAGTACGATAACGATGTGGTGAAAGGTACACTTACCATCCACTCTAAAGTAGCAAATGTTTTATTTGATTCTGGATCCACCCACTCTTTTATTTCTAAAGACTTTTCTAAGGGTATCACCGTATTACCTCAACAATTAGATGTTGAGTTAGCCGTGACAACACCTAATGGCACATCAATCGCATCAGAAGTTTATAATTCTTCTCCGATCGAAGTTTGTGGGAAAGTGCTTCCTGAAAATCTTGTGATCCTTCCTTTAGTGGAATTTGATGTGATTCTTGGCATGGATTGGCTTTCTCTACATAGAGCTCATATCGATTGCCAAAGAAGGGAAGTCACATTTCATATTCCAGATCAATCTACGATCGTCTATCAATGCAAGGATGAACATAACCTTCCAGTGGAAATTTCTTCCATCTTATGGGTATTGATTCCACTAAATGAAGGTTATTTATCTCAAATGGTTGGTGAGAAACTCACGATTAAGAATATGCCCATTGTACGGGAGTTTGATGATGTCTTTCCGGAGGAATTACCGGGTCTTCCACCAAATCGTGAAGTTGAGTTTTCAATAGAACTCGTACCGGGTGCTTTGCCTATTTCAAAGACACCTTATAGAATGGCCCCAATTGAGTTGCAGGAATTGAAGAAGAAACTCCAAGAGAATCTTGATAAGGGATTCATACGCCCTAGTGCGTCACCTTGGGGAGCACCTGTTCTATTTGTTAAGAAGAAAGATGGATCAATGAGACTCTGCATTGATTATCGAGAACTTAACAAGATCACTATCAAAAACAAATATCCTCTCCCACGCATTGATGACTTATTTGACCAACTACGCGGAGCTCAATACTTTTCCAAGATTGATCTTCGTTCAGGGTATCATCAATTAAGGGTCAAAAGGGAGGATATACCAAAGACGGCTTTCCGTACAAGGTATGGACACTATGAATTTATAGTGATGCCATTTGGTCTTACTAATGCCCCTGCTATCTTCATGGATCTAATGAATAGAGTCTTTAGAGACTATCTTGATCAATTTGTGGTAGTCTTTATAGACGATATTCTTGTCTATTCAAAGAGCAAGGAAGAGCATGAAGATCACTTGAGAATTATATTGAAGACCCTGAGAAAGGAGAAGCTTTATGCCAAATTTACCAAGTGTGAATTTTGGCTTCAAAAAGTTGCATTTTTGGGTCATATAATCTCAAAAGAGGGGATATCTGTGGATCCAGCAAAAACAGAGGTTATCGAAAGATGGTCAAGACCAACAACAGTAACTGAGATCCGAAGTTTTCTTGGTTTGGCTGGATATTATCGACGTTTTGTAAAAGATTTTTCACGATTATCTAATCCACTCACCAAGTTGACTCGGAAAGGAGTTAAGTTTGTCTGGACAGAGGAATGTGAAGAGAATTTCAAGGAGTTGAAAAGAAGGTTATCCAGTGCACCTGTGCTCACACTGCCTTGTAGTGGAGAAAGGTTTGTGATCTACAGTGATGCATCCAAGAAGGGATTGGGGTGTGTTCTTATGCAAAATGATATGGTGATAGCTTATGCCTCACGACAGTTGAAAATCCATGAGCAAAATTACCCAACACATGATTTGGAGTTGGCTGCGGTAATCTTTGCATTAAAGATTTGGAGGCATTACCTTTATGGTGAAAGGTGTGATATTTATACTGATCATAAAAGTTTAAAGTATATTTTCACACAAAAGGAGTTGAATATGCGTCAAAGAAGATGGTTGGAGCTGATTAAGGATTATGACTGCTCAATCCATTACCACCCTGGGAAAGCAAACAAGGTGGCAGATGCATTAAGTCGACAAGACCATGCTAGTTTATCCATGATGAGGATCAAAAAAGATCCAATATTTATGGATTTACAAAGGATGGATCTTGGAATTATAATGGAAGGGGAAAAATCTTATCTTTCTCAAATGAATGTTCAACCATCTATACATGTGAAGATTAAAGAGGCACAGAAAGAAGATGTCGAGTTACAAAAGAAGGTGAGAAATGTTCCTGAATTCAACCTTGATTGTGATGGGATAATAAAGTTCAGGAATCGGGTTTGCGTTCCTCCCATCCCCGAATTAAAGAATGAGCTGCTGGATGAGGCTCATAGTTCATCATTCTCTATTCATCCTGGAAGCACGAAGATGTATAGGGACCTGAAAGAGTACTTCTGGTGGGATGGCATGAAAAGAGATGTTGCTGAGTATGTCTCTCGATGCTTGATTTGTCAACAAGTTAAAGCTGAGAGACAGAAGTCTAAGGGGATGTTACAACCATTACCCATACCCGAATGGAAATGGGAAAACATCAATATGGACTTTGTCACAGGACTTCCTAAAACATCCAAAGGCAATAATGCTATCTGGGTCATAGTTGATCGTCTTACAAAGTCTGCACACTTCATTGCTATTAGAGAGGATTTCTCTCTAGATCAGCTTGCCAGGATATATGTAAAGGAAGTGGTAAGATTGCATGGAGTACCACTTTCTATTATATCTGATCGAGATCCGAGATTTACCTCGAAGTTCTGGCGAAGTCTTCAGCATACTCTGGATACAGAGTTGAGTTTCAGCACTGCTTATCATCCCCAGACAGACGGTCAGTCTGAGAGAACAATTCAAACCCTAGAAGATATGTTGAGAGCTCGCTCTATGGATTTCAAAGGAGGTTGGGATCAACACCTACCTTTGGTGGAATTTTCTTATAATAATAACTTTCACTCCAGTATTCAGATGGCTCCTTATGAAGCTCTCTATGGAAAGAAATGCAGGACTCCAACTTGCTGGGATGAAGTTGGGGAAAGAAAGCTATTAGGACCTGATCTCGTTGATGAAATGGCAGAAAAGGTTAGATCTATTCAACAACACATAAGAGCAGCTCAGAGTCGACAGAAAAGTTATGCCGACAACCGAAGAAAAGACCTAGAGTTTGAAGTGGGCGATAAAGTGTTCTTACGAATATCTCCCTGGAAGAGGGTTATGAGATTTGGAAAGAAGGGGAAGTTGAGCCCTAGATATATCGGTCCTTTTGAAATACTGGATCGTGTTGGGAAGGTAGCTTACCGATTGGCGCTTCCACCAAATCTCTCTCAAGTTCACGATGTGTTCCACGTATCTCTCCTGAGAAAGTACATACCAGATCCTTCACATGTACTCAGCTCAGAAGTTGTACCGCTGGAGCAAGATCTTTCTTATGAAGAACAGCCGATAGAGATTCTAGATCGTAGCGAAAAATTCCTACGAAACAAGACCACTCGCTTGGTGAAAGTTTTATGGAGAAACCACCAACTTGAAGAAGCTACATGGGAGCTTGAAGATATGATGAGGGAGAAGTATCCTCATTTGTTTGTTGCAAAGTGACGAATTTCGAGGGCGAAATTATTTTTAAGGGGGGTAGAATGTAACACCCGAGACTTTTATGTTATCATCAAAGGAATCTTTTTCTACACAACACTTGCTTGGCTTGCTTTACATGCAATCACGACCTTCCTCGATAGCTTGCGTCGTACGCAATACCGAGTTTCACTAAACAACAATATGCTATTAAAACTAGCCGTTATGAATAGTAATAACCACTTTTTGAAATTTTATAAATTTTATTTTTCAAAATGGACTTCATTTTTGGACTCAGAATATCGAAATTAGCCTAGGGTGAAATTTTGGTATTTTTCTGAAAACTTTCAATTTTTGATGAATAGTGAAACCACTAAGTGGTAGGTTAAAAACTGAATTTTGCATAAAACTTAATTTTACCGCTTCTGTGAATGGAATTTCAAAAATCCGAGAGACACGGATAATATCAAGGACTAAAATGTGGTTCAATGAGATGAAAATAATTTTTTGGTGAATAATAACTTTTTACTATTTTTACCGCGGTTAATAGTAAATAGGGTAACTAAGGGTAAATATGATATTAATATTACCCTAACACATGTCCTAATTCTATTGGACAAGTGTAATTCGACCAAAAACAAACTTAGGAATAAAATATGACCATTTAGGCCCACTTGGATTAGATTAGGATATTTATTATTAATTTATTTAAAGAAGGGTTAAAATAGTTAAAATCAAAGTTTAATAAGTAAATCATTTTTAATATAGGGTTATACATAAGATAAATTCTATTGTAAATATTCATTAGAAAGCTAAAACGATTTCCTACATGATGGTATTTTATTTGTAATTTTTAGACATCAAATAATTTAATTTAATTATGACACAAAGATGATGCAGTAATTATCTTATTAATGAAATATTGAAAAAAATGATAATATAAATACCAAAATAAATGTAATTTGAGACTTTTTATGAATTCCACTAATTTTCTAGGTTACTATGATATATTAGTAATGATTTAGTTTACTTGGTTCGAACATATAATTCTGTTATGACTTTCACAAAAATCATATATCAAATAGTGTCAAAATTGACACAAAATAGTTTTTAAATAAAATATTATATTATTAATTCTTATTTTATTCCTAAAAATCTATGGTTCGGCCAAATGACTTAGATAAGGATATATATATTAATAATAAACAATTTGGGGTTCGTTTGGCATGTTATAGTAAGTGTATTAACCATATAGTGAAAGAAAACAAAAAGACACGGTAAAAGTTAAATTAATTAACTTAGAGTTAAATCTAATTGATAAGGTTAAAATAATACCCTAAACTTGTCTAAATACTATTGGTTGATAGGATTTCGACCCTTCCCCACTTTACCTTCGAAATAAGACCCTTTGGAACCATTATAAACCGATTTTGACTTTAATATAAAATAATATTTTGAGATATTCCTAAGGTGCCCCTCTCCTCCCTTATAAAAGGGCACCTCCTCCCCCTCCTCCTCACACCAATTTGAGCACTCAAGCTCGGCCAACCCCTGCCATTTTCTCCTCTCCACTTCCCTAGAATAATCCTAGAGGTCCTGGTCTTCTCCAAAGACCAATCTTAGTTCCTTAAGTGGAGGATTCAAAGAGGCGTTCCAAAGAAGAGGTAATATCCATTACCGATCTTTTCAATTTCATTCTTCTTCAACTTCTTCTTCTTTAGTTGTTTCATGATAAAGTAATAACATCAGTATTACTTACATACTGATATGTTATTATAAATATGAAACAACCCTAATTCACCTTCTATCCATCCTACGGAAAAATGAAATCACCGCGCGTGCGTACGTACGGAATACCGTCTCCACGCCGTGGTGTAATCTATTTTCCACCATCACCTTACAAGGATGGGTATAATGGTTTAATGAGTAACTATATATGATTATTATTAAGTAATGTTGATACTGAAATAATATATATATATACTCCAATACAATTCCACGATCATAGGAACGATATCATCACTCGTGCGTACGTACGGAATACCGTCTCCACGATGTGATGCGACTCGTTCTACATGATCTTCATTTCATAATGATTATATAAATGAATTGAATGAATGAATATGGTATATACTACACTAATACCATTCTGGAAATGAATTATCTATAACCTAAAGATAAGAATAAGAATTTATTCGACAAAACACGCATAAGAACAAAAAGTTATAAAGACCCGAGTAACAAGTAACAATGAAATATTACTAACAAGAAGCTAATAATATGACCATATATGATATCATATAAATATGTATGATTCTGGAATAAGTCAATAACATTATTTAAACCATTATACAGGAGCTTCAGACACGTACAAAGCAAATTGGACCTAAGGTAAGGGAAATATGACAATCTCATTTTTATCCGAGATTGTTTATTCGTAAGTATTTACTGGGGTGTATTTTATCATCCACATCCATGTTCCCTCAATATGAAATATTGTTTCCATCCACTTGCAATAGTTTAAATCCAATTTTACCCTTAGGTGAGTTTTTAGTAAAGAATATGAAAGGAATCTTTTGTCGTTTTTCCGTACGAGGTACTTTTTGACTTTTCCGACAAAAGTACGAAGAATGTTTTTTTTAACTTATACGGCATGAATAGATTTTTAAAACATTATTTCCAAGAAGCTTCCTTTACAAGTTTTCAAGTTTATTTTTAATCAACTTCTTTTATTTTAAAGTTGTATGACATGTTATGAAAGGAAAATTGTTTTTGAAGAAGAAAGGATATTTTCCTCAAGAATTCAATACAAGTGTTTTATCAAAATTATTTTCCATCTAAGATAATAAAGGGTTCTGTTTCTATCCATATTTTTACATTGGTTTGACTATGTTGTGATGGAATTATGTTTATGAATTCCTTTATCATATATGAATTGATTTATGATGTCATGATGTTTCATGAATCCCATTTTTGTTATATGTGTTATGCGATGATGTATGTTTTATGATTATGTGGCACACATAAGAAAGGATTCATTATAAGATGGGTGGGACCTATATCTCCCTCCAATTCATTGGGTAAAGATTTTATATCTCATGAGATAGACATGGCTGGAACGGAAGGTTATTTCGGTTCAGTGATACAGGACTGAAACGAGGAGTGAACTCGGTTCAGAATGGGACTTTGTCCACTAAGATAGTCTTGGCAATGAGTCATGACTAACAAGAAATGATCTCCATGATTATGTGTGCATGCCACAAAGTTTCAAGTTTTATGTTATGATTATGGGGATCTCATTTTCACTTCTATTATTTATTCCATGTTAAGATATTATGATCTCTTTTGCAGGTTTTGATCTTCATAAAGATATGATATGATTTTTATTTCCTTTATTTGCCCTTGCTGAGCATTTGAGCTCACCCTTTTATGTTTTCTTTTCCCCAGGCCAGGAAGATGGATATTAAATTGAATATGCTAAAAGGGACCCTAGATATGATGAAATAAACGGGAGATACTGTAGAAGATTTATGAACCAGTTGTTTATGTTTCCCAGTTTCTAAAGACACTATACATATACGGTCCTTTGTGGTTTTGTCATATGTTGTAATAAGTGTGCTTCAATTTTGAAGTATTAACAATGTATGTAAAGTATGGGTCGTTATACATATGATGAGAGACCCTATTCTATCTCATCAATCCAATTTCGATGTTTTGAGTGGCGTCGTTAGGCTGCCGAGTTTTCGTAAGAGATTTTTCATCTCACTTTTATTCCCGTGACATTTATGCTACATTTGCCACTATTTCCTTTGAGTGGTGTATGTACTGCCCATTATTATACCCTTTCTGTGGTATAATTTCAATTACGGGTATTTACATTTTCATTTTATGACCCTTCTTCCATGGGGTGTACGTTTCGAAAGTTACCCAGCTCGGTAAGGGGACCTTTCACCCTCCACTTTTTAAAAGACTTCTTTTGTTATGTCCTTTAATTCCCATACTATTATGTTGGGATATATTATTTTATATCCTTATTGATGTAAATTCCATTTCCAAGTGATGAGATGCCCTTTTTATCTCTCATCAACTCATTTTCTGAATTTTGAAGTGATGCCGTTAGGCTGTCGAATTTTACCAAGGGAACTTTTTAACCCAAATTCGATTTCTTTGGGGTTCAACATGTAGTTATTGAATATGTCATCATTTGAATATGTGTGAATGACCTTTTATTGTTTTTCACTTAATATCCACATATATTGTGTTTATTTATATTTGTCACACATAATTTTGAGATTGATTTATCCATAATTTAAGGATACCTTCTTTATAAGGGATTTCATCACATTTGACATTCCTATTGAGACTTCATTGTTGTTATGCACCAATTCACTCTTATATGGTGTATATACTGTCCTTTGGAAAATTATATCATGAATCCATTTATACTCATGATATTATAATGTTCTGACTAAATGTTATTCCTCAATTATTATATTCAAGTGTCTCTAATTTTGGTAAAAACCCTTTAACCAAAATATCGCTTTAAATGTTTTAATTATTTGTTCTTATTAATATCCATGTTTTAAAATGGTTTTAAGGATTTATTTATATGGATATTAATGGATTAAAATTTTAAAAGCTTCAAGGTGGTATGGGACACTTTGACTCAAAAATCTCTTTATTAAATGTTTTAAATGGTTTTGGAAATGGTTTCTTTTTGAATGGATTCCTTTTTTTCAATATACTAAAATTTTATATTGTGATTGAAATGTATAAATGTTATGTTTCCTTTATTCTTGTTTTATGTGATACGTTTATGTTATGGTTCATGGGAATTTTTATGAAAAAGGGTGGTTCTGTGATAAACTAAGGGCGGGTTAGCCCGATATAGCTCTCCAATGCATTGGGTAACGCGAAGGAGTGAATCTTTAAGATTTCTCTGAAGAGATTTAGGTAATATACTGTGGTGGGTATTCCAAACGTAACCAAGAGGGTTACTCCCTACGTAAAAATGTTATGAATGCCTCAAGTTACCTTTTATGTATTCTGATTTTTATGATTTATTCATGATTTGATGAGGTATGTTAAAGTGCCTATGTTTTATGGTTAAAGTATTATTTCATTCTTATGTATATATGAACTCATGTTTCTTTTCCATATTTTTTTAAACCTTACTAATATTTTTATATTCATCCCATGTTTTTGAAATGTTCTTCACAGTTCAAGGGAAATGTACATGATGTGATGATAGTGTCAAGGATGTGTCAAGAAAGAATCCATGTTTTATTTGAAATATGTTTCCGTTGATGGGAAAAATGAATACTGCCTTTTATGTAACCACTTTGCTTAAATGTGGAATGTAATGCAAGTTTCATGATCTAATTCTCTAAAACTCTAAACCAGAAAAGATCCTAAATGTGTAATCTTGTAATAACCCAAGATTAAGTTAGGTTTAAGGCTGGGGCCTTATAGTTGGTATCAATGTTCGGTTTAGATAACTTTAGAGGTTAGGGTATTCTCTAAGCATAAGTGACAGTACCATAATGGATAAGATTTCAGAAAGAGTCCTAGTTTTAGATAAAGTGGATGAGTAATTATATCTTAGTGGTTATCTCACTCGTTAGTACATGATGGTTTTGTTGATATACTCACACTGACATTTCTGTTTTTAGTGAATGGATGGATCTAGCAGGCACCAAAGTGACAATAGGTTTGAAGGAAACTGTGGTGGTTCTCTGATTAAGGGACTGGATGAAATGGGGTATGCAATGAAGAAACTCATGGTTGTTCTAAACCAACTATCAAGGAGTCATGATCAACCACTTGAACCTTGGTATGTTATGTAATGCATCATGTACGAGATGACCAATCGATGTGGAAGTTCAGGTAATAATTATAAAGGAAACCATTAGGGTTTATATGATCCTTACTTTTGAGGTAATTATGGGTAATTATATGTTATGATGGAAAATGAAAGTCATGAGATAAACTTGAGGTTAAAATATGTTATGATTATTTTTAATGATTTTATCTTGTTTTGGGGAATGTTTTGAGAATTATAAAGTTTTGGAAAAAGGATAACACGCAGACCGTGTGACAACCCGTCGCGTCGGACAATGCTGCGGGAATCGAACCAACAACCAATGTGCGTTTGATATTTATTGCCTACCACTGGACTACGTGAATTACCTGGTTAGTTTGACAGATTCTTTTTAGTTAGATGATTTTATGAATTAACAGTAAGCTTATTTTGGGTTATCTATGGAAATTTATTAACCTATCATGGAGGATATGTGATTAGGTTATTTACTTTTCAATACGATACATTAAGAGTAACTGATGTTATTTGGAGATAGGTGTTAATTTGTTCCTTGGAATACTTTGTGATTAAATCCTTTAGATACTTGGGTTTCAATCTTAGTTTGGTTTACTTTGAAAAATTTTATGGGCAAATTGTTTATCGAATGGTCATCGTTGAACTTTGGGTTTTGTTGGACAAATTTTGGAGATTAAGAATAGATTTTCTTTTTATAAAGGGTTATCCTTTTCTGGATTATCTGATCTTGTATTAACCTTTTTGGTTTTGTTTTTGGTTAAAGTCTAAAGACATGGTAGGTATATAGTTCTCTTTTGTGGATTAGGTGATTCTCTAGAAGATTATTATAGTACTCTTAATGTGAAAAAGTCTTCCTAAATACTCGTCTTTTGGAGAAAATATGAGTTTGTGTAAGGAATCTAATAAAAGTTGAAAGTCAACATGATAAGTGATTATTTTTCCATATGAATAAATTCCTCAATAAAAATTAACTTAAAACAAAAATGTTGTCTATTAACTTTTACTACTGGGGAATCTAATACCGTTTAACCCATCACAAGTATGTGATTTTCTTGTTGTTAACTTTCACCTAAACATGTTTTCTATCACTCTCCATCAGAACATGACCCTATGTTTTCTCCTCCATGTCCATGTTTTCCTACATGGAATCCTAGTATGGGTTAACTCGGGTGACCTCTGTACTTATCTTTCTTTAATTTAAAGAGATTTTTTTACCGACTCTTGTTCCGATGTGGGACGTTCAAGGATGTTTCTAAGCTCAATTTTAAAATTGCGAGGATGCAATTCCCAAAAGGGGTGAAGGATGTAACACCCCAGGTAAATAAAGAATATGAAATTTTTATATTTGTCCATATTTGTGAATAAAATATTAATATTACATTAAAGGGTATTCCCAACGAGTTTTTTGGAAATCTTACGTTGCACTCAAATAATAAAATAATATTATTTTAAATAGTATTTAACGCCTAGCCGTTGTAATGGCGAGAATGAACAGAACTGACTAAAAAATGATTAAATATGTTTGTCAAATATTTTTACTTTTTACAATAAATGTTAGAGGATTGAAAATGCAAATGAATCCAATTTTAAGCGTAAACATTCTAATATTCTTTAAAAGGTCGATTAACCCCCTTTTGATGTAAAACCTCTATTAAATCCACTTTTTGTCAATTTTATGTGTTATATTTGACAAAATAAAATTCTTCTTTAGAATCGGGACATTAAAATTTACTTTGTGTAAATTTTTGGCATTTTTCCAAAAAACTTCATTTTTAATGAATAGTAAAAAATGTTGTATTTTAATTCAAAACCTATTTTAATATAATTTATTTATATGATTAGATTATCTTTTGAACTGGTTTTATAGTGAAATTAGAATATATTTTTACCATTTAATCCAATAGTGTTTGTTGGAATTAATTTCACTTTGAAATCGGACTTAAACTACTGTCAATCTTTTAATACATTTTGTTTCATAAAAACACGCTATTTGTTTTGACGGTGGGAATTAATTATTAAATTAATTAATTCAACTTATATGTTTTTAATTTTTTAAAATAGACATCATTTTTGAATTAGGAATATCAAATATTGCTTAGGGTGAACTTTTGGTAATTTTCTGAAAAACATCAATTTTTGATGAATAGTGAAACCACGAAGTGGTACTTATAAGAACTGATTTATCCGTTTAAATGAAATTTTTCCATCTTTGTGTTTTTAATTTTAAAAATCTGACATACATGGTTTTCATTAAGAAGTAAAATGTGGTTCAATGGGATTAAAATAATTTTTTTGTGAATAGTAACTTATTAAGTTTTTAATCGCGATTAGAGGTAATTAGTGTAGATTAAGGTAAGAATTCATTTTTAATAAAATGAAATGACCTAGACACATGTCCTACCCTCATTGGATGTGTCATGGCCGACCAATAAAATCCATGGGTCAACATGGGGACCCCATGGAGCCACTTTGGTTGGAAAATGACATATATATCATTTTATTTAATGTTAAAGTAAAAATAACACAAAATGAGATGTTTTACTAAAACAATTTTTACATGGGGTTATACAAGTCAGATTTTTGACTATAAATAATAAATGAAAAGATAAAAATATTTAATACATAATAGTATTTTTTAATAATTTTTAGAAATTAAATAAATTAAATTATTTATGACATCATGATGATGCAACGATGACCTCATTATTTAACGATTTAAATAAAATGGAAAGATAATGTAAAATATAAGAACTACACATGTCCAAAACCTATTGGATGGGTGGATTTCGAACCCTTATCACCTTATCCTCGAAAAACATCAATGTGGGACCATTAATATCCGAAACGCATTCTAAAATAATGTAACATTTCCGTACTTTCCAAGAGTGCCCCTCCTCTCCCCTTATAAAAGGCCCCCACCTCTACCACCTTACCCACACATCCAATGCCTTTGGCTCGGACATCCCCTTCCCATTTTGTCTCTCCACATCCCTCTATAACTCATTGAATCCTTACTTTAGGCATATGTCTTCCCAAGGAAGCCTTTGAGCTCAAACCAAAGGGAGTTACCCGATTTTAAGGTAATGTCTTCACTTCTGTCCTTTTGTTTTATTTTGATTCTCCAACCCCCTAAACTCTTTTTATTAATTTCTTTTGTAAAAAATCCATTATATTCAATATACTAGTATGTTTTTATAAGAATCATTCGATCTACACTTACACACACCTTTGTCTAATGGTTAAAGAACATACTGTTTCTGTGGTTGGCGATTTTCTGCCTCACGAAACGACGATTGTTCAATATTCTTTTAACACCATTAAAGGTGGCCATTATGATGTCACTGTATTTTATATATGATATATATTGTATTTATTTTTACTATATGATTCTTTATTTTATATTTAAACCATACCTTTATTCTTTTCATGTTGTTTAAATTCGATAATTTCATATAAGGAAGTGTGGACTACCGCCCCCTCAAGTGATGTGACTCGTACATTCAATACATGGAACGTATAAATAATGAAATTAATGATCATATGTGACCTATATAACATATATATTATACTGGAATTATAATATATATATATATATATCATTTATTTTTAATTCTGTTAATATGAAAAATAAAAAAATGAATGTAGCGTTCATGCGTACGTACGGCCTACCGTCTCCATGAACGGTGCTTTTTGTTTTTATCTCCAAATGATATGGAATATTATAAAATTAATATTTACTGGATATATATGATATTTTAATCATTATTAATATTCTGGAAATTATTTACTTATAACTACATGGACAATCATTTTTCAAACAAGTTCATTTTTGACTCATGTACCAAACATCGACCAAAACGACTAATATGAACTAACATTATTAAACAATTATTATAACATTATAATATGTGATATTAACTGAATAATAACCTTTAAAGGAGTTCATTAGGAAATTATAAATTGACCAAAGTTTATTATTCAAGAATATAAAGAAACAAACAAGACAAGTTGGACTTGAGGTAAGGGATCTGACTTCTCTCTTTCTTTTAAAGTACACTCTTTTATGTAATTCCTGTTAAAGATCATCTTTCTTGTTATTGGGATAATATTTTATATTAATCTTACTGTAATTTTTATGTTCATATGATGAGAGACCCTATTCTCTCTCATCAATCCATTTTGTATGTTTTGAGTGGCGTTGTTAGGCTGCCAAGTTTTTGTAAGGGATTTTCATCTCACTTTTATTCCGGTGACATTTATGCTACATTTGCCACTATTTCATTTGAGTGGTGTATGTACTGCCCATTATTATACACTTTGTTTAGTATAATTTAATTTATGGGTATTTACATCTTCATTGTATGACCCATCTTCCATGGGGTGTACGTTTTTAAAGTTACCCAACTCGGTAAGGGGACCTTTCACCCTCTACTTTTTAAAAGACTACTTTTGTTATGTCTTTTAATTCACATAATATTATGTTGGGATATGTTATTTTATATCCTTATTGATGTAAATTTTATGTCCATGTGATGAGATGCCCTTTTTATCTCTCATCAACTCATTTTCTGAATTTTGAAGTGATGTCGTTAGGCTGTCGAATTTTACCAAGGGAACTTTTTAACCCAATTTCGATTTCTTTGGGGTTCAACATGTAGTTATTGAATATGTCATCCTTTGAATATGTGCGAATGAAATTTTATTTTTTTTCACATAATATCCACCTATATTGGGTGTATTTATATTTGTCACACATAATTTTGAGATTGATTTATCCTTAATTTAAGGATACCTTCTTTATAAGGGATTTCATCATATTTGACATTTCTATTGAGACTGCATTGTTGTTATGCACCAATTCACTCTTATATGGTGTATATACTGTACTTTGGAATATTATATCATGAATCCATTTATTCTCATGACATTATAAATTTCCGACTAAATGTTATTCCTCAATTATTGTATTCAAGTGTCTCTAATTTTGGTAAAACCCCTTTAACCAAAATATCGCTTTAAATGTATTAATTATTTGTTCTTATTAATATCCATGTTTTCAAAATGGTTTTAAGGATTTATTTATATGGATATTAATGGTTTAAAATTTTATAATCTTCAAGGTGGAATAGGACACTTTGATTCAAAAATCTCTTTATTAAATGTTTTAAATGGTTTTGGAAATGGTTTCTTTTTTAATGGATTCATTTCTTTGAATATACTAAAATGTTATATTGTGATTGAAATGTAGAAATTTTATGTTTCCTTTATGCATGTTTTATGTGATACGTTTATGTTATGGTTTTTTGGCATTGTTATGAAAACAGGTGGTTCTGTGATAAACTAAGGGCGGGTGAGCCCGATATAGATCTTCAATGAATTGGGTAACATGAATGAGTGAAACGTTAAGGTTTCTCCGAATAGATTTAGTTAATATACTGTAGTGGGTATTCCAAACATAACCAAGAAAGTTACTCCCTACATAATAATGTTATGAATGCCTTAAGTTACCTTTTATGTCTTATGATTTTTATGATTTATTCATTATTTTATGAGGTATGTTACAATGCCTATATTTTATGGGTAAAGTATGATTTCATTCTTATGTATATATGAACTAATGTTTCTTTTCCATATTTGTTTAACCCTTACTGAGATTTGTATGCTCATCCAACGTTTTTGAAATTTTTTTCACATGTCAATGGAAAGGTACACGATGTGATGATAGTGTCAAGGATGTGTCAAGAAAGAATCCATGTTTTATTTAAAATTTGATTCCGTTGATGGGAAAAATGAATACTGTCTTTTATGTAACCACATTGCTTAAATGTGGAATATAATTCATGTTTCAAGATCTAATTCTCTAAAACTCTAAACCTGGAAACATCCTCAATGTGTAATCTTGTAATAACTCATGATTAAGTAAGGTTTAAGGCTGGGACTTATAAAAACCATCACAAGATAGAACCAATGTAACATTACACACATCAACTAAATGACCAGGATGTTGTGCATAAAATAACATCCCTACTAATCCATCTATAAGATTAACCAACTCAAAATTACCTTTAATTATCTCAAAATAATTCTATAACATATTGGATGATATTTCTATAGACGTGAAGAGATTTTGGGGCCTGAGAATCAATGAAACGTTCCAAATAACTTTTTATGAAACATGATATGGTGTTCCATATGAATTTTTGGTCCATCAAGATGTTCCAACATCCCAAAAATATGAATTTGATCTATTTTATCCCAAAATAAACAGCTATCTTTGGACCATAATGAACATAATTAGTAGAAAATCCAAGCACCATAATTAACTTCCATTAATTATAATGATTTGAGGGAATGTGTACACCATCATGAGGGAAATTCTTCAATAAGGTAGTAATATAATTAATGGTTTTATTTGAAATTCCATACATGTTTTTTGATGATACAACTCCATTAAAAATTCTAACATGGTCATTTTAGTACATTTCTAATATACAAGCATTCTAGAATCATCCATTAAATTGTTCACCCTCTCAAAATCATAATCTTTATTCATCTCCTCATTTATATTGATATCATTTCCTTCATTCACTTGAATATTATCTCTCTTATGATGGTTGGAAAACGGAAACTAATCAAATATCAATTTTTCCAAACCACTTCTTTGTTTTCATTCATGAATAGTACAACATTGTTCCGTCAATCTATTGCGATACTTGAAATAATAGTTTTTTTTATATAATGCTTTTTTTATATTGTAGATAACTTCTTCCCAGGTTAACTATGGGTTTTTAACAAAATTATTGCATAGATACTATATACAACCACTATTTGAAGCATTATTAAATAAAAAATATAAAAAAATAATATATTATTTTGAAACACCATTGAAATCTGATCCGTATGACACATCTAGATTCTACCAATTATATTACCAAGAAAATTTTTAGTTTTCCTATAAAAAATTTAAACAATAATTAAAAAATCATTATGACCAATTTTAATATTAAATTCATCAAATCATACTAGTAGCTAGATAAAATGTGGATAATAGAAACTTCCTATGTTATTGGTGATGACTACTAATAACAACCCAATTGGGGTATCCTTATTATTTAATTTAAAGTATCATGGCCACTATATAAAAATATCTAAAGAAACGTCATGATATTCCACAAATTTAAATGGAATGAAAAAAATAATCATCTTTCATAATGTTTTATGAAATTAATTCAAAACACATAAAATATTTGTCAAAACTCGTTTATAGTATATTCATTAATTATTAAAAATCAATTGAAAAATGTTTTCCCCATACAATACATATTTTACAAACCACCTTTTTAAATATACAATTTAAATTCACATCACAAAACCCCTTACTAAAATACTATTTTACACCTCAAAAGAGAATTCTAACATCCAAAATCATTACCAAGAGATATTTGAAAACAATTCATTACATAAAACATGGGACATTGAACTAATTATTTGTTTAAAAAAATTACACACACTAATAGTATAATTAACAAAAAACATGATTTTTTATGAATGTTAGTCAAAAAAAATTTGGAAACAACATTTAACATTTTAAGGAGAACAACCTTTGATACTTATTTACAAAATATTTTGAAAAAACTATATGACTTTTCATTCTCTGTATTTTTTTAAAAATCATATTTCAAAACATAGAGATGTAAACCACACACACATAATAAGGATGTACATTTATCAGAACCACTATCGCAAGCCTCACAAAAAGGGTAAATAGTAATAACAATAGTTCCAGACAATAACATAAGAAAAATGGATAAATTATATATAACATAATTCCCATAAATTGATTCTAAAATGGATCATAGTGTCGTGCATTTGAAAAATGGTATCTAAAAAATGGGTTCTATTATGTATTAGAGTTACCACGGATTCCTAAATCACACGACATGCCTATATAATTTTTAATCTCACACTGTCTCTTCGAGGAATTTTAACTCAATGGGATCCCTTGGTCCTGATCAATTTCTTCAAAAATATAATCCTAGGTCATGGAAGCAGCTTCCTTGGACAACTACCTCATTCCACCATTTATACAATTAAAAGATAAATTATGGGATAAAAATCAAGCAATTACAAAGATCAAGTATAAACTATTTTAAATGACACATGCCTTGACTACTATATCCTTTCAATGAATAATCCCCATTTATTTCAAAACACATGTTCAGTATATAAATGTATCAATAATAAATATACCTTCATGTTTTCACAATAAAAAATGGGCATACATGATTGAATATGGGAAAAATATGTTTTCACACATTTTATAAAAACTTATTCTTAATAAAATAACAAACATTCATCCTCTTTAATGAATCGTGATTGGAATGACACGTAAACTAACCCATTAAAAGGATCTTTTAATTTTTTATAATAAATTTAATAAAACACTTTTAGAATCTCAATGGAAACCAAAAAATCCCATTACACCACCTTGGAAAACATTCACATTCACTAACATGTTTCAAAAAATAATGCACATGGGATAACCTTCCCTTTTGAAATCGATTAACACATTCTTTTTTTGTAAAAAAGTTGTAAACATGAAAAATAGTTGATTTAGAAATCTATAAATATTGAAAAAAAAGTTTATAATATAGATTAGATGGGTTTACACAATCCATTATAAAATCAAACAACCCATGTTAAGTACTTTAAACACTTTGGAAACACTTAAGAACTGGGTTTGAATTCTATTTAATGTATGAACACTTTTCAAAAATCCTTGTCAGTTATCACCACTAAATTATTAAACAACAAATACTCACTAAAATTCTTTTTAGGGGTTTTTGCAAACATATATCTTGGAATATCATAATATTAAATGTTTTAAAACCACCATTAAATTAATATATCCATTCATGGGTCAATCATATAATATTAATTTAAAATAAATACCATTTTTCAACAATGCTCTCAATAAGGGGTGACACAGAATGTTATAAAATGAAAAAACTCTAACATAAGGGTCAGATCAGGCATATCCAGGTGTTTATATCTAAATAAATGGAATACCTTCCCACATTTATTCTAATTTAATACATTCCCTGGATGATTCAATGATACAATCAGAATGAAAACATGCCTAATGACACATTTAATCACGCTAGGTTATTTTCATGCCCAAACCAACTAAAAAATGGTTAATGGTTCACATCACATAGGGTATTAAATAAACTCTTAACCACGTGGAATTTCTAAAAGGAACCATCACTCAGACAATTAAACAAATGAGGTACCCAATAAATGATATTTTTATACTTCCTCAATCTAAAAATTATTTAAACTCAGTGATTATAATCCCAAGAATAGAGGATTTCATAGAAAAGGGAAGAAAAGGCATAAACTAAAATGGAAAAGTATTCCTCCATACTATAAAACAATTGAAAAATATTTAAAAACTATAGATAATAAATAACAAGAAGGAAAGAAATATTACCTCTCAATGATCGCAATGAAATCTCCATAAATAGAGGATGATCACTTCTGATAAGTGAAATGATGCATGGGATATGCCAAAATTTCTTGAGTAAGGAAATGAGACAGCCTACATCTCTATACAATGTGAAGGTGGATGACAAATCATCTTGAAGATGAGAGGGAGGAGGCCAAAATCTCATGAGGGTAGGGAGACATAATGACACAAGGGATAAACTAGGATTCTAATGAGGTAGAGGGGACGAGGAGCTCGATTGGGCCTCCCTATATAAATCCCTATACTAATGGTTTTTTAAAAACAATTTTTATATGACACACTATTCCAATGATTTTTTAAATCCAATGATTCAAGATATCAAAAAAACTCTATATCAATGGTTTTATAAACTATGGGTGTAATTCCATTGGCGTAGCGTCACCATCTAGTAGTGTTCGGTTTTGACTTCCTCCAAATGGGAATTTCTAGTGTGCTATCCTAAATTTGATGGTGACTAAAGATTCTGTGAGATGAGCTAATAGAAATTCCTCTTTTCAAATTTCTCTTCATATTTTTTTAGTACTTTGTAGAAATATTGTATTAAATACACCCCCATGACAATGATATAGAATGTGCATAGTGGCGGTAGAACAAATAATGAGTTCTTCACTTTCTAAGTTCCAACTAAAACAACCACATCTCCATTCTATTGTTCCATCTCAAATTAAAATACTTCAATTTAATAATTAATATAACAGTTAGATAGTGATTATATTTGAAAAAAAAGTCATGAAGATTCAATATCAAAATTTTCCCCATCATGTTATGAATGTTTTGGATTTATTTAATCTAAAAGACACTTTTTTATCCTCTCGTAATCCCTCCAATAAATGTATAACATATTCAAGATGATCTTGGTGTTTTTCTTCAACTGTAACATATATTATTTCATCATCCACCACTGAAATCCATGTATTTTCTTAATCTGAAAATTTAAAACAATTAGAGGTTACACTCACCCTAGTATCAATAAAAAACAGAATATAATGAGTTCACGAATTGATCATATCCATGTGTTTACATATATTTAGCTAATCCTTTAATGGAATGTGAGTCTTTAATGTCACTAGATAGAGTTTGGTATTCCTAATACTTTGTATTATCTTCCTATTCAACCTCTTTGGTGGTTTCAACTTCTTCAAACTCTATTGATGGGTACATTGGTTTTGATTCATATTCCTTGTGTAGGAAACAGAGAACATATTTCACCACATATTCATTCCAGAATGTGTTGAAATATCATTGATATCCGACGTGTACTTCATATGGAAAATATTCTTCTTAAATCTTTTCTAGAATTGGTTAAAATGATAAATAGATCTTCTATGAATTCCATCATGTACTCCTTAGGTTATTCAATATAAAATATGCACAAGTAATCCTCTTCCACCACTGGATTATTATTAGGTTCAGGTTGTTCTTGGGATTTTTAGTCATATTCAATGATGCATTCCATTTTTATCTCTACGTTTTGTGTTTCTTCTTGAATTCCTTGAAACTAATATTTTTTTAATTTATTATTTTTATTTCACCACAACCATTTCTTAACACAATTTTGGGATGTAATTTGGAAATTCTGTTAATTATCTAGACAGTCCTTCAACGACTAGTTATTCAAGGGTTACATTAAGCGCCTAGATTAGGTCCTTGAATGATCCTCTAGGTTGTTTTGTCTTCTGTTTACCCTGATCTATTTATAAAAATTAGAAACACCATATCTTATAGACCAAGGTTAGTTAAATAATAATAATTTCATGAATTAAAAATAGTTTAATATTTATAATTAGATTACTAGAACTCTGTTTTCTATGTTATATTATTATATAGTTATCGACAACAATTTTCTCTAAAAAGTAACACATATTAATAAGGTTGTCACATTTAAATTAGGGGAAAATTTGGTTATTTTTGAAATTGATTAAATTTGAAAATAAGTTTAATAAACAAGACAATTGATGTCTATTAATAAGAATATTCAAAATAAACCGAAATCTATTGTGATTGAAAACAATTATATGATAAGGTTTATTAGACCAGGGTTGGTTTTCTGAATGCAATGATATCCATTTTCCAATTTATTCAATCATATTATACAAATATAACTAAATTGAGACATCATAATCACACCCTCTAAATCCCATGGTCAAATGGTGATAGTGAGAGTAAATCCTTCCATGATATCAATTCGGACTACTATCCTTCCAATGTGTGAGAGAGTTTCCGTGAATATCCTCAATTGACCTATGTGACACCCGATCAGGTCTTTTTTATTAATAATGATCAAGAATATACACGTCACCTCCCACACGTACTGCCAATCATTGATTACAACACCAATAACCCATGGTATATTCTATATTATATAAACCATATCCTAGCGGATGGAGATAATGATCATTCACTAAAGTAAAATAAATAACATAATCAAAAATAAAATATGATCATACTTGATAATACATATGATATTATAAAATGAAATAAACTTCACTAAATAGAGAAAGAAATGTTATTCAATAAAGTTCATGAACTCTATATTTAAAAACATTGAAAATAATATCATCAGCAATCACTTATATGTATACCCTCAATGTGAATGGTATCTGATAAGAACGGGTAGAAGAAGACATTATATAACTAAAAAGAAGAAAAGAGGGAAAAGTGAAAGTAGAAAATATATCCACCAGCATGTGTCCTCTAGATGTGGTCTTAGATTCTTCTCACTAGGTGGTCAAAAATTTCCCAGGATCCTCTATATATGTTTTTCTAAATTTAGTTTTCTATCAACCCTACAAATTTAAATGTTTTTTATGTTTATAAAAGATGTTATGACATAATTAATGAGACATTCTTTTTTCTAGCTGAAGATTAATTAAATATTACACTACTTTGCGAGTTCAATATTTGCATTAATGAGTTAATATATTAATGGAATTAAATTTTCAAACTCTAATATGTTTTTTATTCTAAATATATTTAATATAACATAAATTAGAATTTTTTATCATGAGTTCATCCATATTTACTAAGTTGGTGTCCATTCATTCTTCCGGAAAAAGTTTTCTAATTGGTTTATTTGTTCGGACCTATAGATGTTCGAATTAGCTTAGGTCCCAGAGGAAGAATTCAAATCACATGAATTAATTAATCCTACAAAAAAAGAATAAATCATATTGGAATAAAATTTTAAATGCTATGGTTGAAATACCAATGTGATAAAAATCTTCTAAAATTCTAAAATTAAGAAATATTTATATTGTATCCCAAATCACACAAAAAAGACCAAAAATGATGAAAATAAGCTTGAATTGTTATATATTTAGTTATTAAATCATTAAAATACATATGAAAATATTACCCCTATCAACTATTCACAATAATATTCAACCATTTATTAATGATTTTTAATTTTTTACTCTTGATATAGTAACATGTAATAATTCATTCATCAACAATATTTACAAATTTACCATATCGACATTCAATGTTTTAGATATTAATCTTTCATAAAAATTATATAAAGTGTTTTTAAGGATTTTTCTGCTTTAATAAAACATCTGAGATGTTTTTTTCTCCTCTTTAAGACTCATTAAATATTAATTTTTCATAAAAACATCCAGCTGTATAGCTTCCCTTATGATAGTGTTAATAGATTTAACTCTTGAAAACAAAATTGTTTTTTCTGTTTACCATCTTATTCCAAATATCAATTACCTACTTTTTATTAGTTTTTCACTCTAATAGAACCTCATGTTTAATTTTATTCTTCTATAAAAACATTCACTAAACTGGTAGTGTACTCTATATCATTTGCTAATAAAAAATCATTATTGATCTTAACGTGTCATTTAAAACATTATTATGGGATCATTTGATACACTCCATGACTTCATTCATGGTTTTTATGAACATTTTACATTCCATTTTACTATAATATTCAACAAATAAGATAAAGTATCTTTCACATGTTGTTTCGGGAACTTTTAATAGGCCACACACATACTTTTGAATTAGGTCTCGCATATTTGATGCTCTCTTTTACTTTATTCATTATGGATTTATCAGTATTTATCCTCCTATGAATGAATTAGATGTCTTATATCAATAGTATTTTATATTTGGAATATCAAATATATCCTTAAACATTAATATATTTTCAAAAAAAATTTATCTATATTCCCAATCTTCCAAATTTTTTGATTGTAATCATCCTCTATAGTAATGAGGCAAATATTCTATTTGATATCAATATGATATAAGTTTTTTTATGTTTTAAATCCACTAAACAATGAATTTCTATCTTTATCATTTATAAAAAACTTTTTCATTCACTGTGACATCAAGAATTTAGTCACCCACTTATCTCACACTCATAATATGGGATAAAGTTTATATACATAAAGATCATTTGTCTCAATTAATGCATCGCTGATAATCATGTAACCCCAACACTAGAAACCAGTAGCCAGTGTCAATTTTATTAAATCAGCTTAGATACAAGGGGCCAGATACCAACAAACTAATCACATTAGTAGTCTTGGATAACCATATACGAATTTGATACCCAAATACATATATGATACCGATTTTACATTAGGGATAAAAAATAAAACAAAGTAATATTAAAAATTCAGTATCCTTGAACTTATTCAAAAATTTATTTTTTATATTCTAGGTGAAAAATAAAATAAGGGTGATCTCAAATATTAGGAATGGTTTACATAGAGTAGAAGCTATCATGAATAAATATGTCATAATCGGAATTGCTTGGTAAATAACTATAAATGCATTCCAATAAATAAATTAAATTGACTATCATAATTAGATATGTCATAATCATTATGGAATGTGATATATCTAATTACACATTCCATTAAATTAATAACTTCAGAAATAATCAATCCGTGGATAATACAATAGAAGTACTATCAGGGATAATAATAAATAAATTACCAATGAAGGGAATATTAAATTTTTAGATTCTATGATATTAGTCATTATGATATGTATACTATCAAGACCTTTCATAAGATATTTTAATACTATGGCTAAAAACTTATTTAATTTGGCCATAATATTTCTATCATGATTCTGAATGTTGCAAATGGAGGATATATAATTTGGGGTTCCACCCATCTCCTCATTATAAAATAATTTATCAAATATCAAATATACTATTTAATATATGAACAATATTACTTATCAAAAAATATCTGTATTGATTAAATAATATGGATTTAAAAATATTTCTACTATTAATAAAAAAACATTCATAGTAAATACCATATATAAAAATGGTAAAAAATTAATGAAATAATAATATCCATGATATAAATAAAATGGATATTGAATAATAATGAATTTTACAATGAAAAATTATCACATGAATGTGATTATCTCAATAAAAAATTAACAATCACAAAATTAATCAAGAAAAGAGAGGTGACAAACTGTTCATCGTGAATTGATTTTTAAAATAAAATAATATTCTTTATAAGAATAAAGGGAATGGAAGTGAGATATTCAAATAATCGTTCATCAAATATTTTTTTTAAATCCATTGAAAACATGAATATTAATCTAAATTTTTGTAATATGGTTATGGCAGATGCGAAGTATGCTATCAACTTATATGATAAAAAATTCCTTTTGACTTTTTTTCAAAATAAACCCTTTTTAAAATAATATTATATATTCTTTTCAAAACCTTTTTAAAAGTTGGGTATAATATGAAACTTTTTTAATAAATTATTTGGGTAGATAATTGGACTTTTGTAAAATAATTTTTAAAATCATTGACATGTAACAAAAATATGTATTATTTAAATAGAAATTAAGTCATTTATTTAGAGAATTTATTTTCTTGATTAACGTACCAAAAAATTTGAAACGTTTGAAGAAAATATGAGATCACCTTAAATTTATTGTGTATAAGAAAATTATCAGATCTTATGATGGATAAATGATAATATTTATTTAATGAGAATAAAAGTAATCCCAGAATATTGAGAGATTTCAAGATAAAGATTAAAATCATTGTTGTCTTTAAAATTGAATCCCCTTGAAAGAATATAATTGAATTGAGACATTAAAAATATTTATATATATTTATTCATGTAAAATTCATAAAAGGGGAATTATATACCCAACATAAAAGTGAATAGGTATATAATAACAAATAGGACTCAAAGGAATGGAAGTTGAGATGAAATCCCTTACATGGTGATTTTCATTAGTCGGGAAGAGTTTATCATATTTTATAATGTTTTCAAGAATGATATGAATTTATAACAGAAAAATATTTAAGTTTATAATATAGTATATGATCCTTTTATGACCATTTATTACCTATTTATTAATAATAATTCATTATTTTCACTGTTTTGGGTGTTAATTTTCATTCATTCTCATGCGATTTTTGATATGAATGTTTAATTTATATTGAATAGGATATAAATAAATCATATATATAATAATAATATTGTAATAAATATCATATTTACTAAATATATAATCTTTTATGACAATTTGTGAAATTTGAACATGGAAAATGATGTTAGGTCCTACTTACACACGAGCGACGATATCAATCCTTTATTGGGTGAATGGGAAAGGATGTGGATGGTATATTAATTTTAAAAAATTAACATAATTTAAAATTTATCATATAAATTAATTAATTCAATTATTATAACTATCCATTTAATTTTTATATGAAAATAAATTACATTGGTTCATGATGTGGTATTTTTCTGGACACACAAGCGATGGATTTCATTCCCATGTGACGGAGTAGGGTATGGATAAATGTTATGATATATACAAAATAACATATACATATATTTTTTTTATTATATTTTATGTTTCAATACATAATATATGGGTTTAAATGATGAAATAAAAATGAAGAGCATTGTTAAGAGGATTACATTCACATAGAGAAACCTCCTTTGGATATATTTTTAAAAACCAAAGGATTGATCTTCTGGGAATACAAACACCTATAGAATATTGATAAGGATGACTGGGATATATTGTTTCATTTTTTATCAGATCCAAAGGAACTTATCTGTGTGAATGTGTGAGGGGAGGGAGTGACCTTTTATAATTGAGTACGAGGACACATGTGGAAATTTTAGAAAGAATAAATCATACCCACATTTTACACATTCAACAAGAAAAAAATGGCACATTCACCAAATTTATATGTGATGATGTATAAATATAGAAATAAAAAATAAATTTCTCAATTATTAAGTTATTTTAACTGTTATCATCTTTGTCTAACTTCCTGTAAACTTGTTTTAACCTTAACCGTGGTGATTAATCATTACTGTTTTTACTTTTCATTATGACAAAAAATTAAGTTGAAAGTATTTTATAATATTTATTATTATGATTAGAAATTTGGAATTTAGTTTAACCAGTTGAATTTATATAATATAAAAATCATAATTTCATAATAAACTCTAAAAACATGTCGAAAAACAAAATTTCACGAAATTAATTTTTTAAGAATATGTTGATCTTATATTAAATATATGACTATTTATAGTAATTAGATAGTTTAAAATTAATATATTTATATATATATATATGTAATATAGATATAAATTAGATAATTTCTCATTTAATATTATTATAATTATCTAAAATGGATATGTATTTTTCCATTTTAATAAAAACCAAATTTCTAAAGAAAAAAATGTCTTTTTAAGAAAACAAGACTTTTCTAAAAATGTTTATTTTACATCTATATGCTATTATATTTTTTTATATAATATTTTTAGTTAATAAATTTTTAATTAATCATATTTTAAAACATTATTATAAATAAAGGGATGAATTATTTAATACTACATTTTCAACTCTTCATAAAAGTGTATTTCAAAAGGGGAAATTTCAAAAAATCATTTTAGGGTTGTTTTGAGCAAGTTCCTAATTGAACCTCGTCAAATTAAATTAGATTTTATGTAACATTATTTTTTAAATGCGAATTTTACTATTTTTTTTATTAAAATATAATGTTCACTTTCTATAATGGCTTCTTAGGGTTGTGTGTATCACAAGCTATTGAAAATATTGAATTTATTTAAAAGAAAATTTAACACCCTAAGTTTATAAAAGATGGATATTGAGTTTTATAGAATATTAACCATGAAAAACTATGCTCAAATCACATAGGAATTATATTTAAAAAAAATTAATCTCTTTAATGGCTTGTGAAACACTCAACCACGAGTCTAAGGAACTGTAATATATTACACTAGTATATCCAAACCATTAAACTGGAGGGAATAAATCGAACTAAATAAATTATAAAAATTATATGGTTTAGACCTGTATAAAATAAATTCAATGATTATCTATTTATTATAAATTTAATTATAATAATTTTATCACAAATAAATGTTTTCTGAAAAACATTATTTTCCTAAAAGGCGGTTCCCACACACTTTGCACACAAGCTTTAAAATAGTTTTTTACAACATTAAGATAATATATTTTACAAAATGAAACTCATTGTTGAAATCATGGGTCAAAATTATCTTAGAGTAATTTTTTTATCATTTTCATGAAAAATACATTTCGATGAATAGTGAAAAATAATTATATTTTTAACTACATTTTCATTTAAAGAATTTAATAGTTATATTTTTGTTTAATATATATTTAAAAGTAAATTTAATAAAATTATATTTTAATCAATAAATAATAGTTAATTTAATTCAATTTCATATTGATTTTTCATATTAAAACATTCTATAATTACAGGAACTTTCTTTTTAGAAAACTACATTTTCATCATGCCCTTAGGTTTAATATTAAATTATATTTTTTCACTTATATTAAAATTATTTGGAAAAATTAATTCCATATTTAGAATAATAATTTTTAATATAAATCAATACTTTCAAAATAGTTTCATTTCATAATGAATAGTAAAATTAGTAAAAATTAATTATTGTGGTTATGATTAAAATGGGATTACTTCAGGTTAAATTAAGAAGTTAATGGTTAAAATAACATAGAAACCAGTAAAAATACTATTTTATGTCCACATTTAGACCCTAAATAATACATGGTTCTAAAATAGGTCAATTTTTATCCATTTTTAATGTTAAAAATGTGGGTATCACTTTTTCTTTAAAAAAATCAAGTGTTTCCTATCCTCTACCTTCCTCAGAGTGAATGTTGCTCGATTATTTACCGTACCACCTCTCATAGTTGTATATAATGTTGGATTTAATATATATATAACATTTATTTCCTAAATATACTTCTTTAAATACTATATCACATATAAATTCTTACATTACAATTTATTGGAAAATAATTACATATCTTTTGTGTACATGTGGACTGTCGTCTCCACATAGTGATGTGAAAATGGTTTCATTTTATTTTGACATGGATGGTAATAAGAATATATTTAATGAATATACATTAAATTTTTTATATAATAATTTTTCTATAATTGTGAAATATTATTTACTATTATTACATTCTATATGTGGTAAAAACAACAATCATGATTACGTACGGCCAACCACCTCTATAAATAGTGTAACTCAATTTTTCATAGATAAATAATATAGAATATTCTAAATAACTATATGATTATTAGGTAGGATATTTATATCATTTTTAACATTATATATATTATGATACCATTATCAAAGGAATATTAGTGAAAATACAGAACTAAAACATACATGAAAAGCAAAGCAATTATCACTAGAAACAATGATTTTAACAAAAAAAAATTAATAAAAATTTCATAAAATACTATAAGTAAATAATATTTGGTATGAAATATATTATTATGGTTATTTAATTGATTTATTTTAAATAGATATTTATTATTCATGAGTTACAGACACATATGAAGGAAATCAGACAATACGTAATGGATTTTGTCTCAATTACGCTTTATTAAGGAATATTTTAATGTTATAAACCTAATTTCTTTTATATGGTGTATATAAAAAAAATTTGAAATGGAATATAATGATTCAATAATAGTAATATTTATTTTCTTGTTTTATTTGAATTATTTTATCCAATGGGATTAGATATGAAAATTGTCAAGTGGTAAAGAATTCCAAAACGCAAATTCTTTTAATTGTGTTATATTACTTCATAATTGTATTTGATATTATAATATTATCTGTCAAATTAAATTTTATTAAATTTATGTTTATTTAGAAAGTATTTATATGTATTTACCTTTGATTCACATAATAAATTCATTGATAAATTCTCACATCATCATTATGAGCATTTCAAGGGTTGTTTATCTCAATTTGTCTTATTAGGGACATATGTTATATTATACACCTATATTATATTATAATTTTTTTCTAATTTCATTTTGATAATTTATATCATGAATCTAATTATATTCATGTAATTTATTTTTTCATTTTAATTTATTTCTTTCATGGGGTTTATCATTTCAATGTTACCAAAGTGGTAATAGATTTATTTGTCATTAACATTTTTATTAGAATTATTTATACATGAATTTCCATTGAAAAAAATTATATTGTGATTTTCTAATAAACCAATTTAATTTTGTTTTACTCTATTTATTATTAATATTTTCAATTAATAGTAACATTTTTTCTCTTAATTATTTAAAATTACTAACAACATAATTTTTAAAAAATACTACTACATTTCTCTCTTCTGTCGAAAATATTTTTTTCCATATAAATCAAATTTTCAAAAAATAATCACTATTTTTTATTATGATTGTTTAATTTAAATTTTACCCATAATTTTTTTTAAATTTTTTTTTAAAATTAATCTTCCTATAATTTTTCAAATAAGTTACTTTTGACTTCTCTAACAAAAAAATAATGGAATCTTTATTTTAATATAATAGTTGTGAAAAAAAATCCCACTGTCATGGTCACTCATTTCCTTCTAGATTCATTTACGAATTTAAAAATCTGATTTTAAAGAAATTTATTTACTAATATTATAGATAATTATAGTTTGTTCTAAAAAATATTTAATGTTAAAAGGATAATTTCATCAATATTTTTTAAATATATTTTTATGGTATTTCTATTCATCAAGGACAACAAAACATATTTCACTTATTCCCTATTTTGAATATGTTTTAGTTAAATTATCATTACTATTTCATTGGAATGATTATTATCAGTTTGAATAGGGATATACTTTAATGATATCATCTATATTACTCTGTATGGATTATATTTATGTTTACTGATAGAGGTAATTATTAAAATTTAATATGTTAGATTTTAAATATAAATTTTTATGTTGATTATGTTTCATCCTTTTCATATGATGAATGAATTGTAATTAGTAAATCATGGAGGAGACCCACTATAGCCCCTTTATGAATAAAAATGACTTAGAAAACGAAATAGATAGTTAATTTGGCCATAATCATACCCATTTCAGTAATATGTCTTGTCATAAGGATTACATGGTATATTAATGACTTCCTAATTTATGTATTTTATTTTTATAAAATATTTTTTTGATATCAATTTGATTATTAAATTAGTTATAATATACAAGGATATGTTTAAAGATCAATAGACTGTATGGAATTATTTTATCATCATTTATCCCTTCCACAATATTTATAATGATCATGTAATTGATTAAATAACATGTGCTTTAGTTACATACATTTCTATATTGATTATGCATTATTTATTCATTCTAGTTTCCATTATATGCATACTGTTAATGACCATTATATCTCACCCCATTCTTATATTTCCTTTCATGCTGATTCTTGAAAGTGTCTTATGATTTATATGTATGGATATGCTAAATATAAGAAAGGTGTTATCAAAGAAAATTCTATTTTTTATTGCAAGCTTTCAATTGTAATTTTAAATTTATGTATATATCTAGTTTTTCCAATCGAAAAACTATGGAATCCTTCAGGATGTATTTCATTGTATCTAGTACCAATGTAATAAAGTAACAACTAGATCTTGGCTAGTAAGTTCCGAATATTTATAGTTTGTATTATATAAATCATAGTAGAATCCTTGAAAACATGATTTTGGAAAACATTTATTAAGTAACATAGACCTATTATAGACATTCAAGATATATATTGAAGAACAGCCTATAGTTTTGGTGAAGAAGGCCTTTTATTTTATTCTATTAATACATATCTAGATGGATACTACATGTAGAGGTGGTTCTAGTACAATTGTACCAAAGAGTAACACTCTAAAATGGGTGCATTGTCCTTTAACAACATTGTCATTGATACAAGAAAATGAGATTTATTGGCCACTTTCTTTGACACTCCCGTGTTATATGCTTAGGATAATTCTTATTTTCAATACAAACCATTATGAAGGGTTTGAAAAAATCTATGATTTCAAAACATTCACAAAAACCCTTTTTTATGAGAATATGTATGAATAAAATTTTCAATTTATAAAATGATTTTATCTAGTTTTTAGATTATACATTATGTTTTGTAATTTTTTGATCTAATATCGTATTTTCCACTGTTTAGAAATAGTGCTCAGTGGAACGAATTTGAACCATATCAATTCGTGTAATCCATACATAGATTTCCCTCCAATGTAAGATAATGAAGCTATAGTTGTTGTAACAGCTACAAATAAAAAAATTAGAACCATATCAAGGAATATAACTCGTTTTATTTTTAATAACATTGACCATATAGAGCATACTACGAGTCAACCATGTGTTGAAAAAATGATTCATAGATTCATGTGTGAGAAACATCTATTATTATAATAGATATATAAATTCCATAGAAATTATATTTCCGACTCTCAGAAGTAATGAAAGGGAAAAGGATTACATAAATTTTTATCATCTCTCAGGGTATGTTGATCAATGGTGGTCATTTATTCCAAATATTATGGATGAAATATAAATAATGAACATGGAGTTGAAGGATTTCAAGGTACAATTTTTGAAAAAAAAATATTTTCCTCATAAGAAAGAATAAGATAGGGAGAGAAAATTCATGAATTTAGTAAAAAATGAAGATAAAAATATTTATAAATATGAATCCAACTTTACAAGGTTGTAAAAGGCATTTTTTGGACTACACAAATAATCCGAAGAGTAATATTTACCTTTTCTTTGATAGATTATAGACAATACTTAAAAGGGAAATAGTCTCCCTCAAATTTTCATTATAAGAGGATATAATATCATTTCTATCAAGATAGATAAGTAATTCTCAAATTTATATGGATTTGAATTGAATGAAGACAATATGGGAGGAAGAGACAAAATAAGATAAATGGAGGCTGGTAATAATGTTTTTCCCACATGTGATAATTGTGGAGAGAAATACCCCAATAAAATTACTTAATTTAATGGTATTCTGAATAAAGTGTAGAGAGAAAATATCCTAGGCTCATGGTTGAATGGGAATGAAAAGAAGATTCTAGTATTCAGTTGTTTAACTGTATAGAGATTGGGCACTATGAAAACAAATGAACCAATAAACAAGAAAATATAACTAAAAAAGAATCCAAGAGATGAAGGTCAATTTTCATTTATTAATATAGCCGAAGTGGAATGTGATGGTGTATATAGATTCATGAATTATTGTTTTGAATAATTTTAACCAATATTATTTTGGATATATGAATCATGAAACATCTATGAATTATTTTAATTTCAGAATCATATATGTCTCTATGTATGATTAACATAATATTTATTGATTCCATATGGGGTTTATGAGTTTAACCATTATCAAAATTTCAATGTCTTAAACACCCATTTTAATTATTTATGTGTTGGGAGTTTATCAATATTATTTATTTTTTAGAGAAATTTATTGAAATAAAACTCATTGGTTTAGTATATATTTTAGAGTAATTTTTTTAAGGAAGAATTCATTTATATTATTTGGAAATAAGATTAAATTTATTGATAACCATCAGGTTAAATATGATAATTTACATTAAGGTTATAATATTCAATTGATGTTATATGAATTCATGTAAGAAGAATAAGACATATAGATAAACATTTGTGTTAAAATGTGATTTCCCGTAAAATTTTATTTTTTGGAGATTCATAATATTTTTGGGAACATTATATGAATTATATTAATATGGGTATATAAAAAAGGAAAAACCACATTCTTGGTGATAACAATTTGTATCATGTATGGTCATGGGGAATGAACCCACAACTAAAGGATGGTAATGGTGCTTCACATACCACTAGCATACACGGTGATCCACATGATATAAAATGGTTTTTACGTAAATGATTTGATGGATAAATACTTATGAAATGGATGAAGATGAACATTGGGTGTTACTATTGAGGTTTAGATATTAAATTATTATATAGGATAACTTATCTTAACCATTTTGGTAATGGTAAATATTTAGATATATACTAATGGACTTGTCACTCTTTTATGGATCTTATGTTCCATTAAATGTTAAATTTAATACTTTTGGAAAAAAAATATTTAATATTAATTTATTGGAGTAAGAAATGAAGGGTAAATAGATAAAAACACAACCAAATGCTGAAATAGTAAGTATATTTTCTTCTGTTCTCTATCACGATTGTAAAAATATCCATCAACTCTTAGAAAAAGATCTCGAAAAAAACATATATTATTACCATAATATCTAATGAATCAATGGTCTTTTAACACATAAAATATTTAAGGTTTTTTTCATTTAATTTTTCTTGATTATCCACTTTCTTGTGATCAATGATCTTTATCACTCTTTGAGTTTATTTACACTTTTCTTATATGCCCATATTTTCACTACTCACCAATATTATCCTACATAGAAACCTAGTTATGTGTAATTCCAGAATACCTTTGTACATTCATTTACGACTTTTAATAGGATGTTTTGTTAACCCCATTTTATAATTTGGGGTTTCAATAAAGGCGTCATTAAATAGAAACCCCATTTTTAGCATAAGTTCTATTTACAATGACATACTTTATTAAATGTGGATAGAATGTAACAACCCATGATTCTAAATGAAAATTAATTCTTTGATAGAATATGTCAAATTAAATATCGTGCTTAAACAACCTATGAAATATATTTCTTTAAATTTAATCTCTTTCATATCTTTTGATGCATGCAACCCTAAGTCTAACGAACTATAATATAAAATACAATTATAAACTAGTCGAAAAGTTAGTAGATATGAATAACACTGACGAAATTAGTAATATTATTTGTTTTAAAAGGTATAAAATAAATTAAATGTTTATCTATTTATTATAAATAAAATATTAATCATATGAAAGAATAGATAATTTACATCTAAAAACTGTATTTTCCTAAAATGTGGTATTTTTGCGCATTTCACACATACATTAAATTTACTTTTTACAACATTTAAAAATATTATTTTAAAAAATTATATTATTCCTTCAAATAACCAATAAAAAATTAATTTTTTGTTATTTTTTTAAAAAAATTTCTAAATATATTAATTTTTTGATCAATAGTGATTTTTTTTAAAAAATGACTTATCTTTGAATGAATTTAAAAGTTTAATTTAGATTTGATTTTTTTAACATAAAATTATTTCAATTATATTATAATTATTTCAATTTAGGTCATTTGATTCAATTTTATATTGAATATTTAAAATTAAACATTCTATTGTTATGATAATTTTCTTTTTGGAAAATTACTTTTTCATCACGTCTGTTGGTTTAATTTTAAATTAAAAATTATCACTTATATAAATTTAATTTAGAAATAATTACTAAATATTTTTAATAATAATATTTAATATTACATAATAATTTAAATTTAATATTTTTTTCAGAAAGAATTGTAAAAAGTGTAACAATTAATTACCCTAGTTAAGGTTAAATTGATTTCTCTAGAGGATAAACTAAAATGTAAGGGTTAAAATAGACTCGAAACATGTAAAATTATGGTTTTACATACCTATTTATACCTTATAACATCAATTGTTCTATAATGGTCTATTTTGGTGCCTTGTGGTATGGGAAAAAGGTGTTTATAACTTTTTCTTTTCAAACACTTCAAGTGTGTCATCTACACCACTTGTTAATGGTCATCCCCTCTACACTCCCAATCACACTACTAAAGACTTATTTTTTGTAAAACACCTAAATATATATATTTCTTAAATCCATACTAACATATAGAGTCATTTTTATCATAAATGCTATCTATGATGGCTTTAATAATAAACCTAAAGGGGTTATTTGAATAAGTGGTTGCGTTCCTAAACATGCATTTTGATTTTACTTCTTCTAAATCCCATAAATATTCTACATGTATTATAAAATCATAACACCAAAATATAATATATATTGATCAGTTATTATTTTAATAAAATAAACTGTATCTATCATTTATTCCATCAAATGGGAAACAAAACTATCAATCATGTGTTTGTCGGTCTACAGCCTCACGAACCGATGTAATTCGATTAAAATCATTATATCTCAAGAGAATATATACAGAATGATATAAAATATTTATATAATAATAATGAAATTTATATAATTATAATATTACATATACATTCTTATCTTCCAATTATTAGGAAAACAATAATGTTTCTCGTGCATACGTTTGGACTACAACCTCTACATAGCCATGTGAAATGGTATTCATTTTATTTTTACATGGATGGTAATGAGGATATTATTAATTAGTATATACTAAATATTTTATTTAATAATGTTTGTGGAAATTTTAAATATTGTTTACCTTTCTTATGTTATATCTTTGGGAAAAATAGAAACAATGTTCTTACAAATGTATGACGCCTAAATAAATGGTGTAAATTATATCCCACATCTAATTATTTTTGAACATTATAAATAGTTTTATAATGATTCTATATAATATTTATATCATCTTTAATATTATTTAGACAATGTATCCATAATAAATGAAAAAGGATACATATTACTAAACCAAAAAATTCACGATAAATAAAGAAATTATCATCTAAAATTTTGATTTTAACAAAACAAAATTATTAAATGGATCCTAAAAGATTATAAGTAAATAATATATGATATGAAGTATATTATTAAGGTTGTTTTAATATATTTAATATAAGTATACATTTACTATATAAGATTTCTTTATACATATAATGGAAATAAAAAATGAGGTTTAAATTTTTATATCAGTTTCATTTAACCGAGGCATGTTGTAAAGTTATGAATCTTGTAACTACATGGACTTTATATGTGTAATAATAATATGTTTATGTTTTAATTATCATGTTAACCAGTGTGGTTTTATGTGTAAATATTATCTCACATTGTTTAAAAAAATATAATTAAAATATAATTTAAGAATAACTATTTCAGTCAAATATAATTTTTTAATATAATATTTTAAATAATACTAATAAAATAGAAATACAGCAAAGTTGTTTCTCATTTCCAGATATGATATACATATATATGTATATATTCATACGTAACCAAGATTTTAATAAAAATTATATAAAACTTATACTAAAATTTTATTAAAAATATTGGGAATTATTGCTTTAAAATATTTTAAGGCCATTATTTTGTAAAAGTGAATTGTTTTAATTATGATAAATATTACATAATCTATTATATGGGTTCAATATATTTTTGAAAATATATATATTTCAAATATATAATTTTAATTTTAGATGCGGTTATACATGACATGGAATATTGTTATTTTAAAATATTTTAATGACATTATTTTGGCGCTATTTTAATTGTGCAGACAATTATTTGATATAGTATATGTGTTTGAAAATAAGTTATAGACACATGTATATATATATTATGTAATAATTCTTAGATTAAAAATTATCATTGTGAGTATTTCATAATAAAATTATATATATTAATAGAATGATTAAAATGGTATATATGAACTTTCAATAAAATTATGGTTAATTTTAATCATAACATATTAATTTTTTTTTAAAATTTTAAAATCACAAATATATGGTAAAAATATTGTTAATTATTATTATAATATAATTCATATTATTAATTTAATTTATAAATTTTTTTAAGTATATATACTTTTACCAGAAACAAAAACGGTTAAAATTTATATGCTAAAATGGATAAATGATAACATGTTATAATATTGAATTCAATGATATTTATATAATAAAATGAGAAAAAGCATGTTCTGTAAAACAAACAAATGGAAAGTGATTGATAAAAAGTTAAGGGAAAATCAATCTTAAAGAAGAAGAAAAAGTGATTGATTAAATAATTCTAAAATTGTATTAGGTTTAAACATTTGACATTTTTTAAAGTTGTTGATAATATAATATAAGATAATAATAGAGTAATTATATGATAAAATAATAATAAAAATATAAACATAGAAATAGTAGAGGAGAAATTAGAAAAAACAGATAAAAAATAGAATCTCGTAAGGGATTTAGGGGGAAATTTTCAAGGGAATGTCGCAACATGAAGAGGGAGAGAGGGAGAGTCAGGTCGTGCTCAGGGGTGCATTTTAGTTTGGTTACTGGTCATCGGGTCTAATGTCGTGCAACCAGGATGGAGGTTTGGGTTTAGGGGTGCATCCCACTTTGTCTACAGGTCGTAGGTTAAGCAAGCATGCGTGTCTCCTTCGGGTTGCGTCGCACTCAAGGGTGGCTTCAAGAAGGGTCTGACTTCAGTGTCGGGTCACGATGAAAGGGAGTCTCGGTCCTGGTTTCATGAGACTCTGATGAGGCTGGAGCTGGTGATTCAGGTTTCATTTGGTTCTGGGGCCGGTTCGGGTTAAGGTTCCATCCAAATTAGATTTTATCAAATTAGCAATAAGGTATAGTTTATTTTATTTTGCTATCCAAATATTTGGTTTTTGAGTCATACTCCATCTGTCTAGAAACTCTTCGGCAATTTTTTGAACAGCTGATACATTAATTTCTTCTGACTTCTTGTTTACGATTTGGTTATAAATTTATGTATGATTATATTTGTTCGTGGAAGACAATGTTGCAACAATTCTTTATTGTTTGGTCTTTGTTATATGAGGAAAAATTTTGGTCCATGAATTTTTTGTTATTAATATTATTATTATTATTATTATTATATCTATTGTGTTCACAGCTTTCACATCATTCTTATTTTGATGTCATGATTTATACAGTGGGTATTTAGTTTATAAAAACCCTGAATTGAAAGCATAAAAAAACATTGTACCCTTGACCTCTTGGGTTCTTTTCCTCAAATCTCTAGAAAGCCCTCACTGATCCGTGTATCACATCCAAGACTTTAAAGGGTTTTATAATTGCATTTTTTTGTTTCTCTGAGATTATATGCATGTTTGTATATATATACATTCTCATGAAAGAATAAGATTGCGATTTAGTTTAAAAATTATTCTAGGTCTGAATCTAGGCCTTCGGGTTTTGGGTTTGGATAATATGAAAGATGTAAGGGTTTAATATATTTTGTCTTTCCATGGAAAACATGAATATACACTAGTATATATATCATATATACATTTATATAGTTTTATTTCTCCCAGTTCTTAATATTCTAATTTATAATTTGCGATGATGTTTTAGAATGTGATGGGTGGAAATTATTTTCAATTACGGTTTTTGGTATTCAAATTGGGAATGAGGAGAGAATTATCAAATTTATCTTATTTATTTCAATTTATACAAGTCATGTTTCATTTAAGGTGGTTTAAGGATTATGTTTTAATATTCTTCATTAAATGGATATTTATAATGGTTTAGTTAATTTGATCAACCTTGTCATCCATTCACAAAGTTATACACATATATACATGTGTATAACTGTTTATATGAACCTAAATAACATATTATTTTCAGAATTGGGTTGTGATTTTAAAATCTATGTGTTGAAAGGGTGTTAATTATTTTTCTCAAACCATGTTGTTATAAAATGTTATATGTGTGTATATATATACACAAAAATATAACTTATTATTTTATGTGTACATAAGTTAAGGGTCATTTTTATTTTCTGGACATTCAGACATGTACACATAATTCAATCTATTTCTACTTTATGTTATTAATGGTTTTATTATAATATTTGAATAGATACTTGAATGTGAATTAGGTTTTGGGTTCAAATGGATTAGCATATTTATTACACATACACCCATAAGGTTTTAATCCACTCAGGTAATTTTCAATTGATGTAAGGTATATTTATTTATATATATTTATACTCTCTAATTTTCTAGTTCTTGCAAATAAGTTCATTTGATTAAAATATGAATTACTTTTATGATGTTAAGGTTTTAATTATTAAAAAAATTACATTTCTTGTAAGATGTTAATATACACACACATATATATACATATATATATATATATGTATATGTATATATATGTTTTTTAATTTTCAGAATTTATAAAGTAAGGGTGTGACATATACATATTTTATTTATATATATATAGTTATGTGTATGCACCTATAAGTTTTAATCTTAACCTGAATTAACATGGATAAAATAAACTTCAGTGGTGAAAGTATGTTATTGATATGATTAATTTAATATACGCATTACATAAAACAAATGATGTGGTGCAAATCATTTGGAATTATATTCTATGCAACATATGGCATGGCCACATAATAAGACATGACCGTATATCAGTACATTCTTTTTGCCTTAATTAAAACATAGTTATTTTAAACTATAAATATTTGTCTTCACAAATCAAGGATTTTAAAAATTATGGAACTATCATTTTATGTGGTGACCACATCTATTCATTACTTTTATGTTTTAAATCAATATAACATGTGAAAATAATGTTTACTATATTATGTATGTCGTCGAAAAATTTATTACCTAAATGATAACTGACACATTATAATTTATTCCAATGTCATTTCCATATGTCATCACATGAATTGAGCATGAATAATGAGCATGTATTTTACTGAATTAAAAGTTTATTACTATTGAAGAGTTTTAATGATTTTATTTTATGTGGTAATCAATCAATTTATTATTAATAAGCTTTTAATTATTCAAGGTGCTATGGGAAAACATTGAATAATGTGAACTGTGAAACCAAGTAATATGTGTAGTGGTTATGATAAGTAATTAATAAATCAAAGTGGTATGTGCACTTTGATTTAGATATATGAGGAATGCATTGGACCAAGTATGTTCAGGGGTGGGGACTGTTAAAATTAATCCCTCCAGGTTGGGGTCCTGTTACAACAGACCCTCCGGGTTGGTGTCCGGTTATAGTGGCACTCCAGGTTGGTGTCTTTTTTTAGAGGCACTCCAGGTTGGAGTCCGATTATAGAGGCTCTCCGAATTGGGGTCCAGTTACAGTTAGCCCATAGGTCTTGGCATGTGGCCTTGACACAGTTCGGCATATTCACCTCCCTCATTATGACTATCTAATTTTATTAAATAGAAAAATATTCGACTAGTGGAATATTTGGTTAAAGAGCTTATGGATTTTGGTCGTTGCCTTAGTCATTAGATGTTTTTTCCATTGCCTTAAAAATATGTTTCAGAATGTCTGGAATTATACATCAAGAGTATGATAATTAATTAACCAAATATATATTCGACTAGTACAATATCCATGGTTAAGAGACATTACATATGAGTATTATAAAATAAAAATCATATGGAATGACATATGTATAGCACTCTGTGATCATAGTATTTGACGTTTGAAATTGATGTGATTACCGTTATGAATAACTCTAAATATTCATTACACTTTTTGTTTTATTTCTGCTTACATATTCTTATGTCATATATCTTTAGAATTTCTTTTATCTGGTATACCTATATTCAAATCATGTATCCTTGTGATTCTATTAGCATATTTTAAATTGAGCACCTTTATAATGTGTACATGTGTTATAGTTTTTATTTAAGTAGATTGTTTAATTAAATGGTTTAAAGAATGGTTTTATAAATTTTTATTGGTTTATTCTAAACCCCCTTACATAGAATTATTATGCTCACCCTATGTTTTTGGTTAAAATTTTTCATGTATGGGACTTTACTAAAGAATTATTTCAGAAGTAGTTGGTTTCTTAAAGACCGAACTGAATTCGATCCTCTGTATGGCACCGGTTCCGGGTACTTGAAAGCTGGGCATGACATTTTGTATCAAAGGATTCGATATTGATAAATCTGGAAAACCAAAATTGAACAAAGAAAAATTTACTTAATCATTACTATGTATAATGTTTTTGAATAAAAATAAACCAGTCTTAGGTGTCTTTGGAGACATCCGATAAAATTAGAACAATACTAAAAACATGGTTATGTGTTATTAAATAGTAATTTCCTTAAATTTTCTGATGGTTGATGCATCACGCCATCTGTTTCTCCCAATGGAGATAGTCGAAACTCTAGTGGTAAGGTCATGTTCAGGGGACTATGAGACTTTTGAAAACATTAGGTTGTCTTGTAAACAACTACATCAGGTGTCGAACAGCCCAAAAATTCTCCATATTTACTAAGGAAGCAATCTTGTCTATTACCATATAGAAATTTCACAATTTCCAACATATAGGAAAAGCGAGAAGTTTTATGAAGCTATTTTTCTCTGTTTCACTTTAGCTGATAACTACCAAGCTGTAGGTAAATTTCTAGAAGCTGCTTTGGATGGTGACCAACGAGTGGCCTACCTCTCTAGATCTTGGGTTTTAGTATGTATGGAGAACTCTATGACACCAATATTTTCAAGAATGACGTGGTGCGTAGGAATTATAGGGATTTACTCCACTCTGAAATTTCCAACCTCCACACATCTCGTGCCTCTCTATGGAAGGCCGAGTGCTTTAGGCATAGGTATGACCCTAGCTGTTCACAGTGTGTCTGAGCCAAAGAGATCGAGAAGCTGAATACTACCTTAGGAATCCACCTAAGGTCAGCACACCCTACCATCTGTGGTGTTCCCTGTAAAGGGACCTCGGGAGTGATGGGTGTCCGGTGTTTCTATGGTTTGTGTACAAATATTTTAGAATTGCGAGGACACAATTCATTGAAGGGGGGAATAATGTAATTCCCCGTCGATTTTATGTATAATAATAATAATTTTATGATTTAATTATCATGTTATCCAGTTCATTTTTCAATGTAAATATTAGCTCACATTGTTTAAAATAAAATATATATAATAAAAATATAATTTAAGAATATCTATTTCAGTCAAATATAATTTATTAATTTAATATTTTAAATAATACTACTACTACAGGAATACAGTTTAGTTGTTTCTCATTTCAAAATATTATATATACATATATATATATTCATATGGAAATAAGATTTTAATTAAAATTATATAAAACTAATATTATAATTTTATAAAAAATATTGTGAATTATTTCTTTAGACTATTTTCATTCCATTATTTTGTAAAATTGAATTGTTTTAATTATATGAAAAGTTACTTAATCTAGTATATGGGTTCTATATATTTTCAAAAATATATATATTTGAATTATTTAATTATGATTTTAGATTTGGTTATACATGACATCAAATATTGTTATTTAAAAATATATTAATGACATTATTTTGGCGCTATTTTAATTGTGAAGAGAATTATTTAATGTAGTATATGAGTTCACAAATATGTTATATACACATGTGCATATATATATATAATGTAATAATTCATAGATTATAAATTATCATTGTGAGTATTGATTAATAAAATTATATATATTGATAGAATGATTAAAATGGTATATATGAACTTTCAATAAAATTATAGTTAATTTGAATCATACCATTTTAACATTTTTTTAAAAGTTTCAAATCAAAAATATATGGTACAAATTTGGATAATCATTATTTAAAAATAATTCCAATTATCAATTAAATTTATAAATTTTTTTTATTAAGAATATATAATTTTACCATAATGAAAAATGGTTTAAATTTATATGCTAAAATGGATAAATAAAAACATGTTATAATATAAAATTCAATGTGATTTATATAATAAAATGAGAAAATACGTGTTGTGTAAAACAATCAAATGGAAAGTGAATGAAAAAAAGTAAATGGGAATTCAATCTCAAAGAAAGAAAAAGTGACTAATTAAATATTCTAAAATATTATTAGGTTTACACGTTTGATTTTTCTTAAAGTTATTGATAATATAATATAAGATAATAATAGAGTAATTATATGATAAAATAAGGATAAAAATATAATAATAGCAATAATATAGGAGAAATCGGAGAAAAGAGATAAAAAAGAGAATCTCGTAATGGGATTTAGGGGCTGATTTTTAGGCGAATGTCGTGATGTGAAGAGGGAGAGAGGGAGTGTCGAGTCGTTCTTAGGGGTACATCATGCTTTAGGTTCTGGTCGTCGGTTCAGATGTCGCGCAACAAGGAAGTAGGTTCGACCTTAGGTGTGCATCCCGCTTTGGACGTAGGTCGCGGGTCGAGCAGGCATGTGGGTCTTCTTCGGGGTGCGTCACACTCATGGGTGGATTCAAGAAGGTTCTGACACTAGTGTCGGGTCGCGAAGAATGGGAGTCTCGGCCACGGTATCATGAGGCACTAATGAGGCCAGAGCTAGTGAGTCGTCTTTTGTCCGATTCTGGAGCTGGTTCGGGTTAGGATTCAATCCTAGTTAGATTTTTCAAATCTGAATAAGGTTTAGTTTATTTTATTTTTCTATCATAAACTTCGGTTTTTTAGTCCTACTCAATCTGTCCACATACCCTTTGTCAATTTTTTGAACAGTTGATGGATTAATTTCTTCTGACATCCAATTTATGATTTGGTTTTAAATTTATGTGTGATTGTAGTTTTCCACGGAAGACAATATTGTAGAAATTCTTTATTGTTTGGTCTTTGTTATGTGGGTAATCAATTTTGATCCATGGATGTTTTGTTGTTATTGTTATTATTGTTGTTATTGTTATTACTATTATTATTATTGTTATTGTTATTTTAGCAATTGTGTTCACAACATTCACATCATGCTTATTTTGGGGTCACTATATATACAGTGGGTATTTTGTTTATAAAAACCTTGAATTGAAAGCACAAAAAAAACTTTTCACCCTTAACCACTTGGTTACTCTTCCTCAAATCTCCAGTAGGCCCTCCCTAATAAAAGTCTCTCATCCAATCCATGAAAGGGTTTTATAATTGCCTTTTTTGTTTCTTTTAGAGTCTATACATATATATACATAAATATATATATATATATACGTATATATATATATATACATTCTCATGAAAGGATAACCTTGCGGTTTAGTTTAAAAATTCTTCTGCGTTTGAATCTGGACCTTTAGGTTTTTCATTTGGATAATTTGAAAGATGTAAGGGTTTAATATATTTTTTCTTTCCTCTGCAAACATGAACATACAGTTGTATATATATCTTATATACATTTTTATAGTTTTATTTCACTCGGTTCTAAATATGTTATGTGATGATTTTCAATGATATTTTAGAATGTGATGGGTGGAAATTGTTTTCAATTACAGGTTTTGGTATTCAAATTGGGAATTAGGAGAGAATTATAATTTGAATCTTATTTATTTTAATTTATACAAGTCATGTTTCATTTAAGGTGGTGTAAGGGTTATTTTTTAATATTCTACATTAAATGTATATTTATAAGGGATTAGTTAATTTGATCAACCTTGTCTGTTATTTACAAAGGTATACACATATATACATGTGTATAAATGTTTATATGAACCTAAATAACAAATTATTTTTCGAACTGGGTTGTGATTTTAAAATATATGTGTTGAAAGGGTGTTAATTGTTTTTCTCAAACCATTTTGTTAGAAAATGTTATATGTTTTTGTATATATATACACACATATATATAACTTATTATTTTATGTATACATAAGTTAAGGGTCATTTTTATTTTCTTAACATTCTGACATGAACACATAATTCAATCTATTTCTATTTTATCTTATTAAATATTGTATTACAATATTTGCAGAGATACTTGGATGAGAATTAGATTTTGGGTTCAAATGGGTTAACATATTTATTACACATACACTCATAGAGTATTAATCCACCCTGTTAATTTTCAAATGATGTAAGGTCTATTTATTTATATGTATTTATACTCTCTAATTTTATAGTTCTCGTAAAGGAGTTCATTTGATTAAATGTGAATTAATTTTCTTGTTGTTGAGCATTTAATTATTAAAAAAATTACATTTCATGTAAGGTGTTAATACACAGACACACACACTCAAATATATATATGTGTGTGTGTCATTTTTTTTAATTTTAAGAATTTATAAATTAAGGGTGCGACGTGTACATATATTATGTGTATATATATAGTTATGTGTATCCACCTATAAGATTTAATCATAACATGAATTCACTTGGCTAAAATAATCTTCGGTCGTAAAAGTATGTTTTTGATATGTTTAATTTAATTTATCCAATACATAAATAAATGATGTGGTGAAAATCATTTGGCATTATATGCTATGCAACATAAGGCATTGACACTTAATAAGACCTGACCGTTTATCAGTACATGATTTCTGTCTTAATTCAAAATAGTAATTTTAAACTATAAATATTCATCTCCACAAATCAAGGATTTTGAAAATTAGGAAACTATCATTTTATGCCGTAACCCCATCCATTCATTACTTGTTTTTTTAATCAATATCACATGTGAAAATAGAGTTCACTATATTATGCATGTTGTTGAGAAATTTATTACATAAATGATAACTGACACATTATAATTTAGTCCAACATCATTTCCTTATATCAGCACATGAATTGAGCATGAATAACGAGCACGTATTTTAATGAATTAAATTTTTATTACTATGGAAGAGTTGTAAAGTTATTATTTAATGTGATAATCAATCAATTTATTATTAATAAGAATTTAATTATTCAAGGTGGTATGTGACACTTTGAATAATTTGAATTATGAATCCATGTAATATGTGTATTGGGAATGATGAATAATTAATAAATCAAAGTGGTATGTGCACTTTTATTTAGAGATATGAGGAAAGTAAAAGACCTAGTACATTTCAGGGTGGGGACCAGTAATAGTAAGCCTCCGAGTTGGGGTCTAGTTATAGCAGACCCTCCTGGTTGGTGTCCAGTTATAGAGGCACTCTGGGTTGGTGTCTGGTTATTAGAGGCACTCCGGGTTGGAGTCTAGTTATAGAGGATCTTCGGGTTGGGGTCCGATTATAGTTGGCCCCTAGTTCATCGAATGAGGCCTTGATAGAGACTGGCATATTAACTTCCCTCATTATGGATATGTAATTTAATTAACCAGAAAAATATTCCAGTAGTTGAATATTTGGTTAAAGAGCTTATGGATTTTGGTCGAGGCTTTGTCATTATGTGTTTTGGCCAGGGCCTTGACATTTTGTTTCAAAATGTCTGACATTATACATCATGTTTATATTAATTAATTAAACAAATGGATATTTGACTAGTATAATATCCATGGTTACGAGCAATTACTTATGAGTATTAGAAAATAAAAATCTTATGGCATGACATATGTATAGAACTCAGTGATTTTAGTATTTGATGCTTGAAAGTGTAGTGATTACCATTATGCACAACACTGAATATTCATTACACATTGTTGTTTTATTTATTCTTACATATTCATAGGTAATGCATGTCTAGAATTTCTTTTATATAGCATACCAAAATTAAAAGCGTGTACCATTGTGATTCAGTTAGCTTGGTTTAAATTCAGCACCATTATGATGTGTATATGTGTTACAACTTTTATTTAAAAATGTTGTTATATAAAATGGTTTAAAAAATGTTTTCAGAAATTTATAATCATTTATTCTACAACCCCTTACTAGGAATTCTTTTCTCACCCTATATTTTTGGGTAAATTGTTTGAGGTATGGGATTTTATAATGATTTTTTCAAAAGTAGCTAGTTTCTCAGAGCCTGAACCGAATTCGATCCTCTGTATGGCACCGGCTACAGGTACTCGAAAGATGGGGAATGAAAAATCTAATATCTTTTAAATGGATTATATACTATACATATTACATGTAATATCATGAATCCTTTATATTAAAATTTATTTTAATTTTTATGTATAATTATTTCATCCAAGGGGAATTGACATGAAAATTACCAAGTAGAATGTATTTCATAACTCAATTTCCTTTCACTAAGTTATATTACTTCTTCATTTTCATTGATATTATAATATTATGTGTATAATTCATATTGATTATATTATGTTTTATATCTAAATTTTTAATGTGGATTTATATTTTTTTAATATAAATAATTCTTTGAGTAATTATAATATCAATGTTATTTTCATTGTAAGGGTTGCTCACCTAAAATTTTCTTCATAGGGACATATTTGATGCCATAAACTTATATTCTTTTAAGAGGTGTATCTAATTAGAATTTGATATTTTATATCAGGAATACATTTATATTCATGTTATATAATGTTTCAATTTATGTTATTTCTTTCTTTGGGATTATGATTCAAAAGTAAAAAATGTTGTATGATATTTATTTTTCAATATCAATATAATCAAGATTTTTTTATTTTAGTTTACATTGAAATAAGTTGTTTTATAATTATTTAATAAACCCCATTAATTTTCTTATCCTTTGGTTATTCATTAATATTTCAATTAATATTACAATTTTTCTCTCTTTTTACTTAAAATGGTTGATAAAATGTTTTATAGAAAATCCATCTTAATTTCTCTCATCGGTCGATTATAATTTTTCTTTAAAATCCATGTTTCATATGAATGTTTTCAATAAATATTTTACTATAACAGTTTAAATTAACTTTTACCTATAAATTTTTTTTAATTTTTTTAAATTAATATTCTTATCAATGTCTAAATAAGGTAATTTTTACTTTTCTTACAAAAATGATAAACGAATCATTATTTTAACATACTCGGAATGAAAATAACCTTACCATCATCGTGACCAATCATTTCAAAGAATATTCCTTTAAATTTTTAATAGTTTATTTATTAAATAATTATTTGTCATAATAATTTGAATACTTATAGTTTTTTTAAATTGATTTTCAATGTTAAAGGGTCATTTTCCCCAAAAAGATTTAATAATATTTTTACGGTATTTCTATTCATCAATGATAAGAACAATTATTTCAATTATAATCCTTTTGGAATATGCTTTAATGATAAAATCCTTATTATTTCTCTGAATAGTTTATATGTAGCTTAACTACGGATGTACTATGTTTATACCATTCATATTAGTATATTTGGTTTGGGGTTATGTTTATTGATTGGGATGATTAATAACATTTCAAAAGTAGGTTTTTAATTATGAATGTTAATATTGATTATGTTTCACCCATATCATATGAGAAATTAATTAGACATAGTATGTAATTTGTGAAGCCTACTATAGCCACTCTATGTATTGGTAGGTCTTATGAAATAAACTAGATTCAATATTTTTTCAATGACTTACCTATTCATGTAGCATGCCTTGGATTGTGGAATTAATGGTAATTTATGATGTATAACATTATTCATTCCATCATTATGAGATTATTTAATTATGTCCATCTGATTATTTGATTGTTTATAATATCTAAGAATAAGTTTCAAACTCTTGTTATTTATGGAATTATTTGATCATCATTTATCGCTACCTTATTATTATTTATTTGAATTTATAAATTCAATGGAATGTGGTTTAGTTATCTAACATTCTATATTAATTATACCTTATTTATTTTTCATATATTTCACTACATGAATACCCTTACTGAGCATTATAGATAACCCATTTATTATATTTCCTTTACAAAAAATGATATGATGTGTTTTAGAATTGATTTTTTGGGATATGCTAAAGGTAATAATGGAGTCACATAGAAAATACAATGTTGTATTCAGATAATTAAATTTTAATTTTTGATTTGAATATATATATATATATATATGTATATATTTTCAAAACTATTATACTATGTCATCCTAAGGGCTGGGATTCCTCGTATCTAGTACCAATATAATAATGTTACCATTGACTCCTGGCTTCTAGGGTAGGCGTATTTATATAAAATATAACATAAATTCTCAAGGTGTTACTTTGTTCCCTCATACAGAAATTTCATTCTCAAAACATTAATGGATATTTCTTTCTATACAAAAAAGGTAGTTGTTTTCTTAAATTCCTATGGTTCCCAGGATTCTTCCTTCACATTATGAGTTACCCAAACACCTTTACCAGTTTTTTTATCTAAATCCTCAATTCTTGATCTCTAGTATCAATAATGTGGATGGTATAATAATATTAATACATATCATTTTCTAATTATATTTCATTAGAGGTGACCACATGCACAGGGTCTAGCATGCACATCCTTAACAAAGATATATAAAACACATCATATACATTAGAAATGATTGGTGTCATTTCAAAAATGATTTCCTTTTATCCAATCCATTATAAAATTTCAATAGTTTGATTTACATGGGGATCATCATTACCTTATTTCCAAACCTTATGACACCCATACATGGAGATACATTCAAGGAATCATTTTCCCATAATTGAAATTCCAATTATTTCATCTTATTATAGGCATCACTATTTTACCATCTTTTAGATATATTAATATGATATAAAATAGCCTTTTACATTGTAATTTTATCTTCAATAAGTTATGAGCCTATATTTTTCCTTTCACCATCTTCATCTAACAAGTTAGAATTTTTCATATCATACCATATAATTCGTTATGTGGTGCCATCGGAATACTGAACACTACTCCAAACTATTTATGAGAAAATTCAAAACCCATAAAAATAAAATATTTTTTCAAACATTTATCCCCCAAAAAATAAAATTATCTCAAAACATTAATTAAAAAATATGTGAATTCCTGGAATATATATTCTTCTGAACCATGGTAGTAACCAAAATTAACACACCCCCTTAATGAAAATATTCATTCCACAAAAAAATAACTCTCTCTTCATTACGTAAATACAATAACATCTTATTAAATATATTACATATATAAAAAATGTAACAAGCACCATCAAAGAAATCATAAAACACTTATTCATCAAACCACTAATCAATCTCATTATCAACAATATTATCCCTTATAATTTATTATTGTAAATCATATATTTATAACAATTAAACATCATTAACTCGATATTAGGTGAATTTTAAGGATATTATTTCTCTTAACCATGTGTTCTATAAAAATATCACAACACCACTAAATCACTTTTCATGGTTATTATTACAATTCAACATATGCTTTCAAATCCATAATAAAAAAACTATAGTATTAAAAGTATTATACATTATTGGTTATTATAACTAGGGTATCATTGATAAAATAATTTAAATATAAAATTTTTGAATCCAAATACAAAATACAATTAATAATTGTTCTTTTGTTATAGTGATACTATAATATTGACCTTGATCCATGAGCTTCTTAAAAAGTATAATCACCTGATGCCTAGGGAATTTGTTTACGTAGTTACCCATCTATTAATAGTTTAAACAGTAAACATTAAATGTATATTTCTTTCCATTTCATTCACATTATATATGTCATTTATCTCCACAATTGAAAAAATATCACTCCCTTAAAGGATGTACTATGATGTTTCATTCACCAATTATAACATGTTGGAAAATATTTCCTTCTCCTTTTACCTTTATAGTTTTATTTCTTATCTCACTTCTTATCTTGATTCTATTTGAATATATATGATCTAAATAATTATTTATCATTTTTTTGATGTAACATAAAATTCTTTCATCATAATATGAAGAAGATTAATTGACCAGTGACCATTGTAGACATGGATTATTCCCTTTCAATAAACAGTTAATCATGAATTCATTATTATATATGTAATCTATTTCATACCTGGAGAGTTATGTAAAGGTATCCTCATACAATGTAACAAATTATTCTTCGTCTTCCATTAATCTAATTAACATTCAATTTATTTTACTTCATTTCACACACTGGAAATATTTATCAAATAATTTTCCCATAAAATCATTCAATTCCATGTGTTATATTTCCTTCTTGACACTATTATTCCATATCAATAAGCACTATTGATATGTATCACCATTGAGACAATACATTTCAAGTGTATCCTTTTCATTTTCATCACCTCCCAAGGCTTGAAATTTCATCCCATGGGTCATAATAAATTTCTCAACTACCACTATATTAGTAGTCCCACTAAATGATGGGGATTCTATCATGGAATTGATCCAACCAAAGAGAACCACACTTTGGAAGAATATTTTACTCCATTCAGGCAAGGTTATTTTTCATATCTGGATTAAGCATCCCTAGATAACAATGATTTTCTTAGTTCAAGTATTAGTTGTATTTCACATGAGCCTCATCCTAGTTTGTGAGGTCTATATATGTGCATCCACAAGACCTAGGTTCAAAACCAGGAAGTGGCATAATTCTGATATTGTAGTAGTACAAAGTAGGTACTATAGCAGGCACTGTAGTTGCACTATGCGATCATTCGAGTAGGTATTGTAGCAGGTACTATAACATGTATTGTTCGGTACTGTAGGACACATAACTATTACCCATGGGCCCCTAGTTTATCCTTGGAGTCCTTTAGGCCATCAGGCTACCCAGGACATCGATTTAGTAAGTATTTAGGGCCACCATTATGGAATTTGGAAAATCTCAAGGCCTTTTTTCCACCTAAAAGGCCTTGATGGCCACCTAATTTCTATATAACTAGATAGATTCTACATTAAAAGAGCTCCATTGGGGTAAGAGAAAGCAACATTCACTAGATTAGGGCTAATAGTTTTGTATGAATGAGATGGTATGGAATTTCCATCATTAATAGGCATGTGTGTCTCTACACATGACATGTAGTCGAACACCCATGAAAAGGTGGAGAGCTAATTACAATGCAGATGCAAGGGAGGGGTGATTTCTAGTAGTCATAGTTTGTTTGATTTTTTAAGACCTACGGGTAATGTATTGTCTCCATGCCTACGGGAAATCTAATCTCTATTCCTATGGGCCTCATAAGGGTTTTTCCTCATCACTTAAAATGTGGGTTATCAAAGATCAATAAAAAATAAGGCCTTTTGGCCATTCATGCAAAACAAGTTGTATTGACCTCTTCAGCATTAAAATATCTATATTGGCCATGAGTATTCATTCACATCATTATTCTAGGATCCATTTTGAACAATTTTGTATTTAGGAATATCTCAAAAAAATTATGAATTTTAAATCATAATTTTTATTTTTAAATATGAGTTAACACTTGATATAAAATGAAAATTTATGCATTTTTAATGTCAGCATCTTAAAAATTTGCTTCTTTGTGGTAACATCATTTTCAAATACTTCAGAATATTGTGTAAATAAAACATTAATTAACCTAATAATATTCCCCAAGAGTGTCCAATGAGGTGAACAATAAGGAAAGACTCGTCATGAAACTGAATTTTTGCTAAGATGTACTCAACCAATGATTTAATAAGTTATTACCCTGAGATGCATCTGTACCAAAATGATGCCCACTTATAGTATCTATATAGGGATATATTTTTTGGAAAACCAGAGAACATCAACCTTAACAAAAACATCATAATGTTATTCTACACTTATCCAAAAATTATATCATTGGTATATTTTCGCAAATCTGTGTTTTCCATAATATAGATACCATGGTTTCTATAAGGCCCCAGCCTTAAACATTACATAATCTTGAGATATTTCAAGAAAACTCCTTGAGGATCTTTTCAGGTTTATATTTTTAGAGAATTAGATCATAAAACTTGCATTACATTCCACATTTAAACAAAGTGGTTACATAAAATATAGTATTCATTTTTCCCATCAACGAAAACATATTTAAAATAAATCATGGATTCTTTCTTGACACTTCCTTTACAATATCATCATATCATGTACCCTTCCCTTGACCTGTGAAAAACATTTCAAAAACTTGGGATGAACATAAAAAGCTCAGTAAGGGATATAAAAATATGGAACGAAAACATATGTACATGTATACACAAGAATCCATGAAATCATACTCTACTAATAAAACATAAGAACATTAACATACCTCATCTAATCATGAATAAATCATAGAAATCATAAGACATAAAGGAAACTTAAGGCATTCATAACATTCTTACGTTGGGAGTAACCCTCTTGGTTACGTTTGGAATACCCATCACAGTATATTCCCTAAATCACTTCGAGAAACCTTAACGTTTAACTCCTTCAAGTTAATCAATGCATTGGAGAGCTATATCGGGATCACCCACCCATAGTTTATCATGGAACCACCCGTCTTCATAATAATTCCCAAGAAATATAACATAATCGTATCACATAAAACATGCATAAAGGAAACATAAAATTTCCACTTTCCGATCACAAGATATCAATACAACACATTGATATAAAAACATTATGAAAACCATTTTCAATACCAAAATAAAATAAAATTAAAACAAGGTATTTATTTTTCTTTTAAAAAAATGTATGTCTTGTAGAGGAAGCCGAAACTCAAATAATGGTCACGGCGGCGGAGGAGTTGTTGCTGCATATGTACGACAAAAAGATTCCCTTTTGTCATTTAGTAAAACATTTCGTATAAAAAATATTCATTTTGGATAAACGTAAAAGTCAAAGGGGTTTATACACCGTATAAAATAAGGTTGTGTATAAAACAAAATATGCCTCAATGAAATGATATTGAGACGAAGTCCCATACCTCGGGTCCGAGTTGACATGATTGTTCTTTAACCTCCTGAATAATAAACTTGAGTTAATTTCTATTTGCATAAGAACTTTTTTCAAGTTCATTATTCCTTTTATATCACTTATTACAATGTCATGAACACTATGTAATTATTTAAGTTAATAACAGTCATTTTATCGATCATTGGTACTTGAGTCAAAAATAAACTCTTTATAATTACAAGTTTTTCATGTATCCATTATATCCAAAGCTATAATCATTATGTAGATGTCATATATATCATATATATCCAGTATATACATGCATTTATAATATTACATAACTTTTAGAGGTATGAAATGAAATGCATCGTTCATGGAAATGGTAAGCCGTACATACTGATGAACGCTACTTTCATTTCTATTTTGTATTTTATTGAATGGAATCATAATTATATAAAGGTATATTATAATCCCAGTATAATATCATATATAATAACATTAATTTAATCCTTTATACCTCCCACTTATATCATTAACGAATCAAATCACTTTGAGGGGGCAGTAGTCCGCACTTCCTAAAATGAAGATATCACGTTTACCCATAATGGAACCCATAAAGGTATGCCATAAATGAAAAATAAAGAAGTTTAAGTAAAACATAAACATATTAGATATCATATATAAATATAGTGTCATATTAATTTCAACCTTTTATGGTGTTAAATGAATATTGAACAATCATCGTTTCATGAGGCACAAATTCGCCATCCACGGAAACAGTATGTTCTTTAACCATTAGATGTAGGTGTGTGTAAGTGTAGCTCAAATACTTCTTTTAACAACATCCTAGTATATGGAAGATACGGGTGTTGTTACAAAAGAAATTAATAAAAAGAGTTTAGGGGGTTGGAGAAGCAAAATAAAATATAACAACACAATTGAAGAGACTACCTTTAAATCGGGTAACTCTTTTGGATTTGAGCTCAAAGGCTTCCTTGGGAATACTTCTGCCCAAAGTGATGCATCTATGAGTTATAGAGGGATGTTTAGAGACAAAATGGGCAGGGTTTGGCTGTGCCAAATGCTTTTTAAGTGTTGGTAAGGTGGTAAAGGCGGGGGCCTTTTATAAGAGGAGAGGAGGGGAACTCTTGGAAAGGTATAAAAGGATACTTTATTATAAAATGATTTTCTGATTTAAAAGGTCCCAAAATTATATATTTAGAGGATAAGGTGGTAATAGTTCCAAATCCACCCATCCAATAGGTTTTTACATGTTTAGATATTTGATTTTACATTATCTTTTCATTTTATTTAAATTCATTAAATAATGTTGTAATCGTTGCATCATCCTAGTGTCATAAATAATTTAATTTATTTAAGGTATAAAAATTATAAAAAATATATCATGATGTATGAAATCTTTTTATCTTTCTAATGAATATTTATAGTCAAAAATATGACTTGTATTACCCCATTTAAAAATTGTTTTAGTAAAACAACTCATGTTTGGGACATTTTTACTTTACATTAAATAAAAAGCATTAAGGTCTTTATCTTACCCAAGTCGCTCCATGGGGTCCCAAAAATCATCCCATGGGTTGTCTGGGACGGCCATGACACATACAATAAGGGTAGGACATGTTTCTAGGTCATTTCATATTATTAAAACATTATTTTTACCTTAAACTACACTAATTATCTCTAATCGCAATTAAAAACTTAAAAGTTACTATTCACCAAAAAAATTATTTTAATCCCATTAAACCACATTATACTTCTTAATGAAAACCATGTATGTCAGATTTTTGATATTCAAAACATAGAGGTGGTAAATTTTCATTTAAACAAAAAATCAGTTTTTAAGTACCACTTAGTGGTTTCACTATTCATCAAAAATTGATGTTTTTCAAAAAAATACCAAAACTACACCCTAAGATATATTTGATATTCTGAATTCAAAAATGATTTATATTTTACAAAATTCAAAACATATAAGTTACATTAATTAATTTAATAATTAATTCCCACTGTCAGAGCAAATAGCGTGTTTTTATGAAATAATAAGTATCAAAAGATTGACACTAGTTTAAGTCCAATTTGAAAGTGAAATTAATTACAATGACCACTATTAGATTAAATGGTAAAAATATATTCTAATTGAACTTAAAACCCAATTCAAAAGATAATTTAATCATATAAATAAATTAGATTAAAAAGAGGTTTTGAATTAAAATACAATATTTTTCAGTATTCCTTAAAAAATAAACTTTATCAGAAAAATACCAAAAATTTACCCAAAGTAAATTTCAATGTCCCAATCATAAATAAAAAGTTTATTTCAACAAATAGAGCTTATAAAATTGTCAAGAGATTTATTTAAAAATTGTTTTCCATCAAAAGGCTGTAAAACAATCTTTTAAAAATATTAGTGCATTCCATGCTTAAGATTGGATTTATTCTCATTTTAAGCCTCTAAAACACAATCTAATTTATTAATAGACATAGATAAAAAATATCTATTATTCATTACTTACTTGGGATGTTACATCCTTCCCCCCTTTAGAAAATTGCGTCCCTGCAATTCATTTACTTATCGAATAAGTGGGGGTATTTATCCCTCATTGCATTTTTAGATTCCCATGTTGCCTCTTCAATCATCTGAGTTTTCCAAAAAACCTTTACATCATTAATCACCTTATTCCATAACACTTGCTCCCTATGGTCAAGAATCTGGACCGGTTGTTCCTCATATGATAGGTTCTCTTCCAACTGATCTACCTCTGGACTCAAAACATGAGATGGATCTGGCATGTACTTCCTTAACATTGAAACATGAAAAACATTGTCTACCTGAGATAAACTCGGAGGTAAAGCAACTCGGTATGAAACTGATCCAACTCTCTCCAAAATTTCATATGGTCTAATGAACCTTGGGCTCATCTTTCCTTTCTTACCAAATTGCATCACACATTTCCATGGTGAAACATTGACAAAAACATGATCACCTACCTCAAAAGATTGATCCTTCCTCCTATTGTACGGATAACTTTTCTGGCTACTCTGAGTTGTTCTCATGTGTTTCTGTATCAGCTGAACATTTTCTACCAACTCTTATACCAATTCTAGTCCCATCAGCTTCCTTTCACCCACTTCATCCCCGAAATACGGAGTTCGACACCGCTTCCCATATATCGCCTCAAATGGTGCCAACTGTATACTGGAATGAAAACTGTTATTATATGAAAATTCTACCAAGGAAAGATGTTGGTCCCAACTTCCCTAGTATTCAATCGAACAAGCACGTAGCATATCCTCCAATGTATGAATTGTTCGTTTTGAATGCCCTTCTGACTGAGGATGGAAAGATGTACTAAAATTTAATTCAGTACCCAACGACTTCTAAAGGCGTTTCCAAAAGTTAAAAGTGAACCTGGGATGACGGTCAGATACAATGGAGAGAGGAACTCCATGTAACCTGACTATCTCTTTAAGATACAAATTGGAAAGTTGATCTAGGGAAGAAGTATCTCGTTTTTCATGGAAATGAGCAGATTTAGTCAAGCGATCAACAATAACCCAGATTACATTATTTCCTCGAGTTGTATTCGGTAATCCCACAATAAAGTCCATGGATATATTCTCCCATTTCTACTCTGGCACTAGTAAAGGCTGAATCATCACTTTAGGTAACTATCGCTCTGCTTTAACCTATTTAAATGTCAAACACTTCACAGTAAAATTAGCAATATCTCTTTTCATTCCATCCCACTAGTAATACTCCCACAGATCTCTGTACATCTTAGTAATGCTAGGATGAACTGAAAACGGAGAACTATGAGCTTCACATGACAACTCTTTCTTAAACTATGAATCACAAGACACACACAATATCTTCCCAAATCTCAAAATGCAATCATTATCAATGTTGAATTCCGGCAACTTACCCTTCTGAACCAGCTCTACCTTTTTCTGCAACTCACTGTCTTGCTTCTGTGCTTGATTGATTCTGTCTGATAGAGATGATTTCACTGATACATGAAACAAAACAGAAGAACATCCTGTACAAAAAACTTCTATGCCAAATTTCTTCAAATCCTTAACCAAAGGATCATGTTTCAAACACAAAATTGTTAATAAAGCATTAATTTTTCGACCCAATGAATCGTCCACTTTATTTGCTTTTCCCGGATGGTAATGAATTGTACAATCAAAATCCTTGATTAATTCGAGCCATCTCCTCTATCTCATGTTCAATTATTTCTGAGTGAATACATATTTTAAATTTTTTTGATTGGTATATATTTCACACTTTACTTCATACAAATTCAGCCTCCAAATTTTTAAACCGAAAACAACAACAGCTAATTCCAAATCATGTGTAGGATAATTTACCTCATGAGTTTTCAACTATCGTGAAGCATAAGAAATTACCTGATCATTTTGCATTAGGACACAACCAAGTCCTTTCAATGAAGCATCACTGTAGAAAACAAACTCCTCATTCCTAGATGGTAGTGCCAAAACTGGAGCATTCACCAATCTTCTTTTCAGTTCCTGAAAAAAATCATCACATTCTTTTTTCCAGATAAACATAACACCCTTCCGAGTTATCTTAGTCATTGGATTAGATAACCGTGAAAATTTTCTAACAAACCATCAGTAATAGCCTTACAAACCAAGGAAACTATGAATCTCTGTTACATTTGTGGGTGTTGGGCATTCTTCAACAACCATTGTTTTTGTAGGATCAACAGTTATCCCATCTTTTGAAGTAATGTGACAAAGTAAACAAATTTTTGGAAACCAAAAATCACATTTTCTGAATTTCCCATACAATTTTTTTTCTTTTAAGGTTTGAAAAATGACCCTTAAATGTCTTTCAGGCTCCTCTTTACTTTTAGAAAACACAAAAACATCATTAATGAAAACCACCACAAACTTATCCAAGAACTCATGGAAAATTCTATTTGTTAAGTCCATGAATATAGTAGGTGCATTGGTTATCCCAAAAGGCATTACTACAAATTCATAATGGCCATATCTTGTACAAAGCACGGTCTTCTGAATATCTTCTTCCTTTACCTTCAACTGATGGTACCCCGATCTCAGGTCAATCTTTGAAAAATACTGAGCTCACTGGAGCTAATCAAACAAATCATTGATATGAGGCAAAGGATATTTTTTCGTAACAGTGATGTTATTCAAGGCTCTATAATCAATGAAAAGTCTCATAGAACCATCTTTTTTTAACAAATAAAACAGGAGTACCCCATGGTGATGTGCTAGGTCGAATGAAACCTTTCTCTAATAAATCTTCTAATTGCTCCTTCAACTCTAAAATTTCAATTTGAGCCATTCGATAAGGGGGTTTTGAAATTGGCTTAGCATCAGGAACTAAGTCAACAGTATATTCAACTTCCTGATCTGGTATTATTCCAGGAAACTCATCATGAAAAAAATCAGGATACTCATTTACCACTAGCAAATCATTAATGTGAACAGTTCCTTTGTTTTCAACGATGTGTGCAAGGTAACATTCATTTCCATATTTTACAAGTTTCCCGGCCTCTCGATAAGTTATCAATAGTAAGGTTTTATTCATGTACACAAACTGAAATTCTTTCTGAAAAGAAACTTCTTTAGATTTACATTCAATCTTAGCATGGTAAATAGAGAGCCAATCCATACCCAGGATAACATCAAACTATACTCGAGGTAAAACAACAAGGTTCGAAATTAGGATCATTCCACAGATAAGGATAGGAAGATTCTTATAAATTCTTTTTTCCTCAACATTACCCCCCAAGTGTTTTTACCACAAATTCAGGAGTCATTTCTTGAGATGGTATTCCCATTTTACTAGAAAAGATTTTAGAGATGAAAAAATGTGTAGACCCCGAATCAAACAACACACTGGAATAATATGAAAAAACAAAAAAAGTACCTGATACAACTTCATTTGATGGCCTAACATCTGATGAAGTAGTTGCAAAGGATTTCACCACCCCTTTCTTCTTGTATTCTAACTACTTCCCATCACTCGAGCTCTTTTTCGGACACTCGTTTGCATAGTGACCCATCTCATTTCACTTAAAAGATTTCACATACTATAAATAAAATTTGGACTTACCATCGCCTTGATCTTTTTCAGTGCAATCACGAGCCTTATGTCCCATCTTACCACATCGGTAGCACTTTATAGAATTTAGAAGACATTCCCCAACATGCCTTTTCCCACATTTATCACAAACTGGAAACTTAGTTTTCTTACCGTCAGACCTTTTTGAGGAATTCTTCCATTTCTCCTGCTACCTCGGTCTCTTCTTCTGTTTGTTGTTATAGAACACATGATCATCAGAAAACTCCATTTCCACCTTCTCAGCACATCGAACATGCTTTTCATAACTTTTGAACTCACGAGAAGCTAATGCCCTTCGATATTTTGGCTTTAATCTCGTGTTAAAATGATTGATTTTACTATCAATGTCTCGGATAAAATTTGGAGCATACATTTCCAATCAAGTGAACCTTTCTTCATAGGCAGCCACTGAGTCCTCCTCTTGCCTCAATTCCAAGAATTGTTTTTCCATCCTAATTCGAACATCCTTTGGAAAATACTTCTCAAGAAACATACCTTTGAATTCATCCTAGTCAAGAGCATCAATCTCATCAAGAATACCTGATATTTTTAACCATCGGCCACCACTGATCTGCCTCACCCTCCAAACGGTAAATATCAAGACTATCATTTTGATTGTCTGAACACCCCATGACATTGAAAATCTTATCCAGTGCTTTAATCCACCCTTCAGCTAGCATAGGGTCAGATGATCCTCTGAATGATGGGGGATGTTGCCTCATGAAATGTTCCACCACTGACATATTCCTCTGTGGTTGATCTGGCTGATCTCGTGCATGGATACCACCACCATTTATCGCCTGAGTCAACTGTGCCATTACTGCAACAAACTGTTCAGTTCCAATTCTGACCATCTCAGGATGCTGATTCAAAAGGTTATTTCCTTCTGTATGCCTTCCTAGCACGACTTCCCTATTACCTCTGCAGAAAACCATTCTGAAAAAACTTTTCTTAGATGAAGAAACATGGTAATCTTCAAATGCAATATCATTTAAATTTGACCATAAAAAATATTTTTGGATAATCATTTAAAAAAATTATAACTTTTAAAGTTATCTAAACAGACCTCTAATACCAACTATAAGGCCCAAGCCATAAACATTACTTAATCTGGAGATATTTCAAGAAAACACCTTGAGGATCTTTTTAGGATTATAGTTTTAGAGAATTAGATCATAAAACATGCATTACATTTCACATTTATACAAAGTGGTTACATAAAAAATTGTATTAATTTTTCCCATCAATGGAAACATATTTAAAATAAAACATGGATTCTTTATTGACACTTCCTTGACACTATCATCATATCATGTACCCTTCCCTTGACCTGTGAAAAACATTTCAAAAACATGGGATGAGCATAAAAAGCTCAGTAAGGGATATAAAAAAATGGGAAGGAAACATAAGTACAAGTATACACACGAATCAATGAAATCATACTCTACTCATAAAACATAAGCACTTTAACATACCTCATCAAATAATGAATAAATCATAGAAATCATAAGACATAAAGGTAACATGAGGCATTCATAACATTCTTACGTAGGGAGTAACCCTCTTGGTAACGTTTGGAATACCCATCACAGAATATTCCCTAAATCTCTTTAAAGAATCCTTAACGTTTAACTCCTTCACGTTACCCAATTCATTGGAGAGCTATATCGGGCTCACCCTCCCTTAGTTTATCACGAAACCAACCGTCTTCATAAGAATGCCCAAGAACCATAACATAATCGTATCACATAAAACATGCATAAAGGAAACATAACATTTCCACTTTTCAATCACAAGATATCAATACAACACATTGATATAAACACATTACGAAAAAAAATTTAATACAAAAAGAAAAGAAAAGTAATACATGGTATTTATTATTCTTTTAAAAAAAGGTATGGCTTGGAGAGTAATCCAAAACTCAAATAATGGTCACAGTAGCGGAGAAGTCATTGTCGCCGCATACGTACGACAAAAACATTCCCTTTTGTCGTTTAGTAAAATGCTTTGTATAAAAAACATTTCTTTTAGATAAACATAAAATTCAATGGGGTTTATGCACCGTATAAAATAAGGTTGTGTATAAAACAAAATATGCCTCAATGAAAGGAGATTGAGACGAAGTCCCATACCTCGGGTCCGACATGACTCGATCGTTGTTTATCCTCCTGAGTAATAAACTTGAGTTAATTTCTACTTGCTTAAAAACCTTTATCAAGTTCATTATTCCTTTTATATCACTTATTACCATTTCATGAACACTATGTAATTATTTAATTTAATAACGGTCATTTTATCGATCATTGGTACTTGAGTAAAAAATAAACTCTTTATAATTACAAGTTGTTCATGTATCCATTATATACAGAGTTATAATCATGATTTAGATATCATATATATCATATATATCCATTATATACATGCGTTTAACATATTACATAACATTTAGAGGTAAAAAAATGAAATGCACCATTCAGGGAGACGGTAAGCCGTACATACGCATGAACGCTACTTTCATTTCTATTTCATATTTTATGGAATGGAATCATAATGATATAAAGGTATATTATAATTCCAGTATAATATAATATATAATACCATTAATTACATCCTTTATACATCCCACATATGGCATTAAAGAATCAAATCACTTTGAGGGGGCGGTAGTCCGCACTTCCTAAAATGAAGATATCGCGTTTACCCATAATGGAAACCAAAAAGGTATGCCATAAATGAAAAATACAGAAGATTAAGTAAAAAATAAACATATTATATATCATATATAAATATCGTGTCATCTTAATGTCAACCTATGAAGTTGTTAGAAGAATATTGAACAATCATCGTTTCGTGAGGCAGAGATTCGACATCCACGGAAACAGTATGTTCTTTAACCATTAGATGTTGGTGTGTGTATGTGTAGATCGAATCCATATTTTAACAACATCCTAGTATATGGAAGATACTGGTTTTGTTACAAAATAAATTAATAAAAAGAGTTTAGGGGGATGGAGAAGCAAAATAAAACACAAGAACACAATAGAAGACACTACCTTTAAATCAGGTAACTCTTTTTGATTTGACCTCAAAGGATTTCTTGGGTAGACTTCTGCCAAAAGTGAGGCTTATAGAAGTTATAGAGGGATTTGGAGAGACAAAATGGGCTGGGTTTGGACGATCCAAAGGATTTGGATGTGTGGGTATGGTGGTAGAGGTGGGGGCCTTTTATAAGAGGAGAAGAGTGGCACTGTTGGAAAGGTATAAAAGGATACTTTATTATAAAATGCTCTTCTGATTTAAAAGGTCCAAAAATTATATATTTGGATGATTAGGTGATAATAGTTCTAAATAAACCCATAAAATAAGTTTTTTACAAGTTTAGGTCTTAGATTTTACATTATCTTTACATTTTATTTAAATCGTTAAATAATGAAGTAATCACTGCATCATCATGGTGTCATAAATAATTTAAGTTATTCAATGTCTAAAAATTATAAATAATATATCATGATGTAGTAAATATTTGTATCTTTCTAATTAATATATTTAGTAAAAAATATGACTTGTATAACCCCATTTAAAAATTATTTTAGTAAAACAACTCATGTTTGTGACATTTTTACTTTACATTAAATAAAAAGCATTAATGACTTTATCTTACCCAAGTGACTACATGGGGTCCCACAAATAGACCCATGGGTTTTCTTGGTCGGCCATGACACATCCAATAAGGGTAGGAGATGTTTCTAGGTCATTTCATATTATTAAAACATTATTTTTACCTTAAACTACACTAATAACCTCTAAGCGCGTTTAAAAATTTAAAAGTTACTATTCACCAAAAAATATTTTAATCCCATTTAACTACATTTTATTTCATAATGACAACCATGTATGTCAGATTTTTGAAATTCAATACATAGAGGTGGTAAAAGTTCATTTAAATGAAAAATCATTTTTTTAAGTACCACATAGTGGTTTCACTATTCATCAAAAATTGAAGTTTTTTAGAAAAATACCAAAACATAACCCTAAGCTATATTTGATATTACAAATTCAAAAATGATTTCTATTTTAAAAAATTAAAAACATATATGTTACATTAATTAATTTAATAATTAATTCCCACCGTCAGAGCAAATGGCGTGTTTTTATGAAACAATAAGTATCAAAAGATTGACACAAGTTTAAGTCCAATTTCAAAGTGAAATTAATTCCAACGACCACTATTGGATTAAATGATATAAATATATTCTAATTGAACTTCAAAACCAATTCAAAATATAATCTAATCATATAAATAAATTAGATTAAAAAGAGGTTTTGAATTAAAAAACATCATTTTTTACTATTCATTTAAAAAAATGAACATTATCGGAAAAATACCAAAAATTTACTCAAAGTAAATTTCAATGGCCCAATCATAAAGAATAAGTTTATTTCGACAAATATAGCTTATAAAATTTTCAAAAGGTTTATTTAAAAAGGGTTTTCCATCAAAAGGCAGTAAAACAATATTTTAAAAATATTAGTGTATTCCTTGCTTAAGATTGGATTTATTCTCATTTTAAGCCTCTAAAACACTATCTAAATCATTAATAGACATAGATAAAAAATATCTATTATTCATTACTTACTTGGGATGTTACAGTTTCTACATAACATTCTCTCATACCATCAATTACAACCCCAACACTAGTATTCCATATCCATTCTATAAATTATTACATTGGCATATATATAAGGGGAAAATCCCAAAACACTAATCAGTTTAGTAGATTTGAAGAACTAGATACATACATAATACATATTTTACATTTGTGGTAAAAAATAAAACATAGTAATGGAAAACATTTATCATCCATGATCTCATTCAAATAATTATTCTTTATATCCTACGAAAATGAAACCAAATAAGGGTGAGCTCAATTACATAGTAAGGGTTACTTATAGAAGAATATATCACAAATTAATAAGGTATAATAAATATGAAAAGTTAAATAACATAACACACATTCAATTTAATCAATAACATGATATTTATAAGTAGAAAATTAATAATCAAATATGCATTATATACAAAAAATAAATAACAAATATGTATCAATTGAATGGAAGTTGAGAATAAATATAACAACTGATGATTTTATTTAGTTTAACAAACCTTAACCTCATGTATAATTATTTTAGTCAATTTATAAAATTATACTATAACCATATTCATTATTATAATATTATATATTATCCTCTTAAAACATTTTACCTCCTATTTTTTGTAATATTTATTTATTTGTCATTGTTTTGGGTGTTAATTGCTTTCTTTTCATATGCTTGTTCTGTCGTGAATGTTATATTACACGTGAATAAGATTTAAATACATCAGATAAAAACTTATAATAATGTTATAAATATTATATATACTCATTTCATATATTTCTATAACCATTCTACATAATTGGACATGGAAAATGAACTGCACTTCTTTCAGGAAATAGTAGGTCAATCCTATGAATGAGCGATGATAAAATTAAATTAATGGGTGAAAAGGTAAAAATTTGGAAGCTATATTAGTTTCCAATATTAAATTAATTTTTATATTTTATATATAAGTTCATTACTTAAATTTTTATGACTATCCATTTGATTAGGCATTGGTTAACAAATTACATATGTTCTCGATACGGTAGTCCACCCTACAAATAAGTAATGTATTTGTTTTTCATTTGATGGAGAAGTAGATGGATAAATTTTATTTCTTAGAAATAATAAAATATTATTATATTGGATACTTTTTATTATGTTTTAAGTATTATTATATAATTTATTTTTCGAAAAGAATAAATAAAAAAGAAAGATCTTCATTAAGACTATTACATTCTTTTAGAAAACCACCTTTTGATCTATTCATAAGCACGCTAGGGTTGGAAATTTTGGAAGCTAAAAACATATATAATCTGTATATGGTTTCAAGGGAGATATTTTTTAGGTTTTAGATGGTTAAAATAACATTATAGTTGGGAATAGGTGAGGGGAGGGAGTGCCCTTTTATAATTGAGGAGGAGGACACGTTTGGAATGATTTAGATCAATAAATCATTGCCATATTATACCCAATAAACATCAATAAAAAATTGAAAATTATAGAAAATTATATATTATAAGGTCAAAATAGGGCCATTAACTAATATTTATAAAATTCTGTAGAAAATTTAAACGCTTATATTGTTAGTTTAACCCCTAGTGAACCCGTTTTGACCATAACAGTGGTAATTTATATTTATTTTTTTACATCTAATTATAAGGAAAAATTAAGATAGAATTACCATATAATTTTAATTATTATTATTAAAAATATGTAATCCATTTTACCTAATTCCATTCTTATAATTGGATAATTTTAATATAAAGGCAACCCACCAAAACGTGTCAAAACAGTGTTTCATGAATACATTTTTCAAGTGTAGGATGCTCTTATATTTATTATATGACTACTAAAAATTATTATATGGTTTTAAATTAATATATTTATATATATAATATACAAATTTAAGATAAATAATTCATCATGAAATATTATTTCAATAAATTAAAATGTATATACATTATTCTTATTTAATCGAAACTAATTAATGAAAAAAATGGTTATCTGAAAAATATCACGTTTTATCTCAAAATGTACTTAACAATATTAATATAAAATTTATGGAAAATAAAATTTAATTTAAAAATATTATAATAAATTAATATAATGAAATTTATTGACTTGTAAGTACTATATTTTCCATTATTCATAAAATCTTATTTCTATGTGAAATTTTAAAAAAAAAATTGGATTATTTTGACCATGTAAGTTCAAAATTGATATTCATATAATTAAATTAGTTTTTTTCTAGGAAATATTGAAAAGTTAATTTCATTACAGATTTACTAAAATTTAATTTCCACTTATTATAATTGAGGCTTGTGTCTGCATTTATTAGAAAGATATCAAAGAGATTGAATTTATTTAAAAGGAAATATATCATATGTTTGCAGGGTGTTAAAGGTTATATTTATTACTATAATTCAATTAATATTTATTGAGAAATTATTTTCAAATAAGACATGGATTAAAACATATTCTTATTCCATTGAGAGTTTTATTTGAGGGATTCTTCCCACATTATTGACATATAAGATACTATGTCTTCTTTCTTCCATTTTCTCCACCACCCAAACTATCAGGGAATTCTATCCTTATCTTCATTAGTCATTGAGGTTGTTGGTTAAGGCGAATTTTGTTAATCATTTATTATGATAATGGATTATCTAGAATCAATATATCCTTCTCTCTATTCATCATCCCATTTGGTTGTTCCTCAACCCATTATTTAGCACATTCAATGTAAATCCATTTTTTCAGTTCTTTCCATTAAATAAACAAAAAATAATAGTTCAAGAAAAAGTAATTAATTTGGAGAACAACATAATCATGAAAAAAACACTTATAATACTTCTATTTCCTAAAACTGTATTTTTAATATTTGAAGCCTTAGGAATAACCTAGTTGGTTCATAGTCTTATTCAATCCTTAATGGGGTTTTATAAAGGGTTTGTAAATTTCCAAATCATATCCCATGGGACAGTTAATATAGAGACTATATTTTCATCTTCTATAACATTGAAACATATTGATAAATATTTCTAAATCTGAGTGTTGGGATGGTTCATGATTCAAAGGCACAGTGAGCGCATAATTAAGATTATAAAAATATTAAATATATTCTATATCACATGCACACAATGTTTTTTAAAAATAATGAGATATCTAGTAAATGGATTCTTGTATTGAAAATATTATACCATCGTAGAATCTAGGACACTAGGATTACCGTATGAATGACCTAATGTTGGTCGGTGCCAAAAATTTGGAGGAGGCAACCATTAGTTGGTATGTTAAGCTGATTAATTAATTGTATTATTTAATTAATTCATTTACTACCCAATACCTAATATCTGCTATAAATATGTTTTTATATAATATTTAAAGGGTTATTTTCCTAACTCTTGAATCATTTATAGGAGGATTCCACAATTCGTTATTAACTGATTGTGATCAGATGGTGGTCAGTGACAGTATCAAGTTGGTTTGATAGATAGTGAATACAACTATTTTTCTCCATCATTGGCAACAACATTCGTCCCCATCAATCAATGCAAATAATTTTAGGGAATTTATTTTTTTGTTTTCATCCTTATTTTTAATTAATCGATCATTAATTTGAAATTAATATGATTTCATGGAAACTTCTATCCATCGCATGAACCCTATTGAGGAAAATATTTCTGATTCAATATATTATCTATCTTTATTCCCTGCTTATCAAAATAGATTTCCCACATAAAATAATTGGTCAAGAATTCATTTCTAATGATTATTATCAACTTTTTTTGGGTTTTTCCCCATAATTATTTATGTTATTCATCATTGGACTATGGGGTAGTGGTTAGACTTTGTCCAGGAGGATCGAGTGTGATTGAACCCTTGGATTCATGACAGAATAGTGTATAAAAACATATTGTTAAATTAATGATGTTTTATGATAGATGGTGGGATGCGGGTGATGAATGCCATATATCTTGGATCCAAAATCTAGTGGTTATTATTGGATGTGTGTTCGGGACATTCATAATTCAAGAGGGGGGCCAGATCACTGGTTTCCAACCACTGAAGGATCACAATCAAGGACTAGAGGAGTTTTCCATCAATTTTGGTTGGTCAATAGGCATATTTTTTAGTGGAGAAGATAGATCTAGAAATATTATGGGTATTCCTTTGGATCTAAGAAAAACATGACTAGACTCATTGTAGTATGAAGAACATCTGGTGTGTAGACCCTTTTATGTGGCGAATAGGGTTTCTGGGTGAGTCATTTATCACACATCTTGTTGGACCCCCACACACTATATGACTTGGTACTAGAATATCGGTGTATACTCTAAGAGTACATGAACACAGACATAGTCAGGAACACGTTGTGTACTAACACATGGATACTATACACAATTAGGTCCATATTAACCTAGGTAGGGCCTGATCCTCCATGACATGATGTGGAACCCTTACACACCATTTGGTTTTACATAGATAGTAATCCATTCACTAGTGAGGACACAGAATGGTAGGGAAGTAGTGAAACTCAGCGTCTAGACCCCTCACACATTTTCTACTTCCTCTACATTTTCTATCTCTCATATATCCATCATTTGGACACATATTTTGTCCCATGAGTGGCCTATCCCAAGCATTTATCTCCATATAATATGACAGTTCCCTCCATAGTGTGGTTCTTCAATCTATCTATTGAGTGGTACCCCCTAATATACAAGGCAATGCGTCTTATATCTTTTGAGTGGTATGTGCTGATGGATTACAGCATGGATCTTCTACAAATTGAGTGGTACCCCCTGACGAAATCGGTTGTGTTCCCTCTATCTATCTATGGAGTGTTGCTTCCCTGATGGACTAGAGTGTGGGTCCTCTATATATCTATGTATTGGTACCCCCAAAACGACTAGGTTTTGGGTACTCTTTTTAATGGGTGTTAACCTTCGACACCCTAGGGAGTTGTTCCTCAACATAGATATTATTTCCCCTCAATTGTGCATCATAGTGGAAATTTTTTGGTCCTTGACTTGGTTACTTCTTTAGATAAACATTTGAGATGTTCAACATCAATGATGGACATTTGGAGCTAAAGAAATACAGTTTTTATACGTGAAACTATGAGATGATGATCCTCTTTTTCTCTTGTATGAGTTTGTTTTATGAGAATATATTTTATTTTTTAGGGATCCATTTTTCCTCTTTATTTGTGGTTGATTAGACTACTTTAATCAAGTGTCATATTTATCCCCCACTAGTTTTTAAGTATTTCTACTGGGTATGTGTATAATCACGCATTCATGGTATGTTCCTATATTTTTGGTGTCCTATGAAGATGAAGAATAGGTCGACAGTGATTTCAAAGGATCATAGAGATACCTGGGTGAATTTGGCCTTGTACTGTGGTCGGGGCATGGATATCTAGAGCCATAAACTATAGAAAATTATTTTCCTATTGTTTTCAGGATGGTGCATCTTTTCTGGTTGGGGGTGAATTTTTCCCCACTGTATTTCATGTTCCACTATCGCACTCTTTTTTATTTCATAGAATTTGTTACATGCATTTCTTCTTCTTTAGATATTACAGTACTTTATTATTATTACTATGCACTTCTTCATATATACTATTTTTCATGTGCATACATGCACAGTTTGAAAATACCACTCTGTTCATTAAATCCTTTAAAATCATGAATCTTTTTCCGGAATGATGGATTTTGGATTGGGGTAGTTACAACTTGGTCTTCCATCGGCCATGTGAGCCTAGGTGGGTCAGTTCATGACATATTGGTATCAAAGGTTGTTCAAAATCAAGATTGTCTTTTGATTTTCCCTTATGTTGTTTTATTGGGAATTTTAGGCAACAGTTTGTATCAGGTCCAACATTTAGGCCAACAAACCCAATGATGGTGTAGTGGCCGAAATATCCATTCACCAATATTCTAACTACCTACTATCAATTCGGAATATTTATACATTTGTTTCATATAATATTGCTACATATATCATATAGGATTGAGCCTATTGGGTTTCCTTCTAAATTCCTCAAGCCACATATATATGGTCAACTATCCATGGTGTGTCTTTTTTAAATTTTCATGATTCCACCATGAAGTTAGCCATCTGAGTTACCTATTCAAGATCAAGATGATAATTTTATGATTGATGAGGCCTCAGTTCAAGGTCCATCACATGATATATTTCCTCTATCAGGGTGGGTAGAATCACCCTAATCATTCAAGAAAATGAATATACTGAAAGAGTGGGATGAGGATGCATGTAGCCTTAGAACACACATTGACTTCCAGTTCCAAGGACTGCTAGTGTTCCATGGTGGGCCAAATGCCCATAAATTATAGGAATTTCATGAGTCAATAATCCATTTTTTATGTATTTTGAAAAACTTCAGCGATCATATGTTTGTACTAGAAACCATTTTTCCCATGAAACAATTTGGTGTTGGTGGAGCTTAGTCATGGAGACACATGATGATTAGATAAACTCATGGTCTGACTTCTATTGTCTATTTCATTACAAGTATTACCCCTCATATTTGCGATCAGTCGGTATTTAAGAACTTCTATAGCTACAATATGGAAGGATGATTGTGGTTTAGTAGGATTTATGGTTAACAGATCTAGTTTGGTACTCCCATGACTTGATTTGGGATAGTTACTCTCATGATTGAAAGTTTGAGAAGGTTCCCTATAGAGGCATCTATATAACAGTGGTACCTCTCTGTATTATTATATATGAATGAGTGTTAGAGTTGAAACTAGTTATGGAGGGATTCCTATCTTATCGATATCATGAAACTAGAGATAGTAACCATAATCATAGGTTTGAGTCTTCTATAGTATCTAGAAGGATCCAGTTCAATGGGTCTTCGAATAAGTGATCCCCTCATGGCCGGAAATTTCCATGTGGTCATGTACCACAATGATTACATGAAGGATCAGGGCAGCTTGAAGAGGGATGATTCTATGCATGTGATGGGTGACGTCACATGGCTTGTGATTACCAAATATGATGTGCTGAGGAGGGATGATAGATCGACCGACGTGATAGAGGCAGTGTCAGGATCATGGATCTCACAGGTGTGGCCAAGGCAGCCCCAAGGGGGTTGAATTACTAGTGGATCAAGATTAGATCACCTCAGAGGAGATGATGACAGTACATGATGTAATTATATCCTCCACCCCCACCACTAGGAGGCCTATTATAGGATCATGGAGTAGGGGGTCGAGATTATGGCCAGCTGCAGGCTATGGGGAATTATGGCCTTGAAGCTCATGAGATTATTAGATGTATGATCATCCTTCATTCTAATGTATATTTAGTACTAGTAGACCCATGTTCAACTACTTACTTTTTCTCCTTACTCCAACTGTGATTTTTGGTCCTTCTAATTGAGAATTTATCCCAATAACATTTCCATGATTTTCATGTATTGAACGGATCATCAATATAATTTATCATCTTTCTGTTTGAGATATCCATTGGTGGAGAGAGTTTCTCATGGAACCTATTGGTCATCAGGATGAGACCTTATGACAAAATCATGGCTATGGGATAGTTTTCAACAGTCCAAGCCCAGATTGATTGTCATTGTAGAAGATTCATATACCTTTAGACATATGGGATGAGATTCTCATTTCTGGTAAAGAGAGATGTGATGGAGGTGTGAGTGGGTTTTTTGATTGGGAATCTGCAACTGAACACCCATCATTTGTAGTGTTTTTATATTGGGGTAGTGGGATCTTTAGGAATATTATTCTCTTTAGAAATGGGGGATTATATGTATATAGTCCCAAAGACCGTTTCAAAACTACCTTCAAGGAGAGATATGATTTTTTTCATCATCTTGCATCCTAGGACCACTCTGATATCTATGGAATTTCAGGTAAAACATACTAAGCTTCCGTATAAGAAAGTGTAGTTGGGTGACCATTGAGAGGAAAATTTATTGAAGGACCTCAGAACACCCTTAGAGGGGTGGGGTGAATCTGGGTGTCAAATAATACTTTTTAATGTTGTGGATTCGGTTCCCACATTGGTAAACACATCATAAATCTGTCAAACAAATGAAATTTGGGAGATTAAATAGCACTTTTACATGGTTCACTATAATGGGATACACTCAAGGGGCATACCTTGATAGTTTTCCGGTCGTACCTAAATACACTAATCATTATGAGATTAAGGATTACATGATTTTTTCATAGTCACCCTATGCTAAGAATTTTTTTTTTAAAAGGTTCAGGGATACCTCACTAATTCCCATGTATCACATCCCTCAACTCCCCCTATCTCACTACCTTGAGGGAATTCATTCTCAGTTTATCAATTTGAAGGTCGATTTAGTATATTTGCATTGATGCCTTATTCTATGTTCACTATGAAAAATTGCTTGCATCGAAGTCCAGAATTGATGCACATGAAAGCACTAAACCACTAAACAAGATATTTGGAACATATATTCAGCCTTTACTGACAATTGTGTGCAACACATACCCTATGCGTTCAAGATCATACTTTTTCGCACCATATTTTTTTCGCACATAAAATATTTTTCTAAACTACACCTTTTATGTGCATCCTTTAACATTCGTGTGAAATGTTAACTTTTTCACGCAACCATAAATTTTCCGTGCAACATTATATTTCTTGCACAACATAAACTTTTCCATGAAAATTTAACATTTCTGCTTTACTCCCTTTTCATGAAATGTTTATACACTTCAGAACTCAGATCTTCTCTAAGACTTTAGTCATTCTGAATGAGGGGGTCACCTCTTATTTATAGACGTCACTAATAAACATGCACATAACCTACTGTGTCACACAAAACATCTCATTCTATGCACAATTAATTTTTTCTAAGAACTGTTTTCCACACACAATTCTAGATTTTTCATGCAACTCATGCCTTTGACATTTTTTGGCATTCCGATTCTAAAACACCTTTTTTGGGAATAATCAAACATTATTTTACTATTCTATGAAAGAAATATTTAGTGAACATTATATTCTTTCTTCGCACCACTCAAATATTTTATGAAACTTCCTTTTATATGAACACATAACCCCAATTTCAAATAATCAGGCCCAAAAATTGGGGAAACACATGAAAATGGATCCACCATCATTACTGTTGTCTGCATGAACTATATGATACCTTTACTATAAATCATTTTGAACATCCAATGAGGTTTGAAAAAAACAAAAACCATACTCTAATTTGTTCATAGAATGTTTATAGATCCAACAATCTCCCACTTTGGGTTTGTTGGAGATCCCCAGATAAATTTACTAAAGCACCAGCCACATGTAAAATCGTAAATCAAACAATCAACTTAGCCAACACTCTAATTCTGTGTGAGTAATGATCAATTTAGAAAACAAGAGGGGAAGCGTGAATTTGGTTCCTATGTTTTTTAATTATTAATGACAGATGAGATACAGTATTACAATGTCACGGATGCATTACATGATTGAAATGTATTCTTTCCCCTCCTAACATCGAATTCTCATCATGTCAGAGAATAATTACTTGTCCGTTATATTTCATGAATTTATTCCCCCCCCCCATTTTAAATAAACCCAAAGACCGGTATTTGTTCATTGTATATCTCAAAAATCCCCCTAGATATAATCCCCCATATAGTTGCATCACATCAATAAACATATTTAAAAAAGTAAAATTAACTGTGTGAGGGGAATTTCATAACCACTTTATGCACTGGGAGGTGGCTAAACACTGATGCTTAACCATTTTTCCTCTAACACCACAGCTAATAGTGGATTGGTCTTGATATCATCAACATGATCATTAGTTCCCACATACCCCATCTTAATCATGCCTTGTTCATAATTTACCTTGATAATGTAATATCTAACTTCAATATGTTTTGTAGGAGAATTTTTAATAGGATTCATCAAAGCAATAATTGTGCTCTAGTTATCACATTAAATCACCTTTCTTTATTTTACCACATCACTAATATCTATTTGTTGTTTATTAATCCATATTTGTTGAGTTCATTCCATTATAGAGGAGATATACTCTTCTTAACTTGTACTAAGAGAAGTACATTTTTTATTCTAGCCCAACCAACAAACACATTTCTTCCCAATATAGAATTCTCCCATAGTGGTGGACTTTCTATCCAATAAATCTCTAGTCTAGTCAACATCAGAAAATAATGATAATTCACTGTCCCATCCTACAACAAATTATAACCAATAATTATGAGTTCCTTGAATGTACCTCATGATTCTTTCAACTTCATGCATATGTTATTCCTTCAGATTACTCTGAAATCTGGTCAATTAGAAAGTTGGAAGAACAATATCATGTCGTGTCCCTGTTCTGTGATGTAAGATTCCAAAAATACTCCTATACAATGTGGGATCTACAGAGATCCCATCCTCATGATTTCCATGTTTGGTTCTAACCGCAATCTGTGTTGATATTGGTTTGGAGTCATGCATATTAAACTTCTCCTACAGTTCTCTTGAATACATTTTCTAAGAAATAAAAGAGTTATACTTCTTTTAAAACACCTAAATTCCTATGAAATATTTTATCTACACCATCATTGACATTTCAAATTCTTATTTCAATTGATTTGAAAGTTCATCAACTAATTTTAGGCTGTAGTCACCAAATATAATGTCATCAACGTAAACGAGAAAAATGAACTGATCTTATGGAGAATTCATCACAATGATATTGTGATATAATCCTCCACTTTTGAGTAATAGTTCCTTGAGATAAGAATATACTCAAGAATACTATGCTCGTGGTGCCCGCTTCAATCCATAGATGGCCTTCTTTAGTTTGGAAACCTTTGTTTCATCAGTACCAAGAAGAAAACCCACTGGTTATTTAATGTAGAATTTCTCTTCAAGAACACCATTCAAGAATGCTATCTTTACATCCATTTCATATACATTATTTCCTTTTTGTACATCCATGGAATGAAAAAGTATGATTGGATCCACTCTAGCCATTTGAGAAAAGGATTCTTCAATATCAAAATCTTCAATCTGTGAATATACTTTACATAATAGTCATTTCGTGTTTCTGATAACTCTTCCATGCTCATACAACCTTTTCTTAAAAATACACTTTTACCAATCACATTGTGACCTTTGGGTCCCTTGACCAGATCCCCTGTATGATTCCTGTCATTTTAATCTAACTATTAATTCCTAGATTTCACCCATTAGTTATCCTTTGCAACTTCTTTAAATGATGAAGGTACCACAACTGATAGAAGTGAACATTGGGTGTTATTTCTCATTCTCCATGTTTTTGTAGGTGCAATAAAATCCCCAAAAGGTTGGATTAATAAATTTATTCTCTTAGATTCCTCCTTTGAGATTCAACCGTATTCTCTCCATTCAATGTTTCCTCTTCAAATTCTTCTTTTGAGTCTACATCACGATGTGACTCTTGAGTGTTTTGTACACCTTTCTCAGTTTTTTTATTTTCATTTACTCCACATTCACTTTCTTCCTCATTTTCGGTCACATCATCATATGAAATCCTTGAAACATTTGTGGTTTTCTCTTCAAAAATCATATCATCGATTCTTTACACAATCCTTCCTAAGATATTAGTTAAACACTTGTAGGCCTTATTGTTTATTGATTATCATAGGAAAATTCCTTCATTTGAATTATCATCATACTTCTGTTGATTTTTTTATTTGTTTCGTATAGATCATTTACATCCAAAAAACAAAAAAGTATTAGAAAGAGGTCTTCCTTACATTCCACAATTCATATTGTGTCATTATCTCAACCATATAAACCCTTTTTTGATTTTGAATATAAACACTACCTTGAAAAGTCCCTTTCCAGTAATGTCATGGAATACGTCTCTCAATCAGCATAGTTCTTTACACGTTGTTCAATAGTCGATCCTTATTCTCAACAACTCCATTTTCAATGGAGTTTTCACAACCACTACCTCATTTTGTATCCCATGCTTCGCCATTTAATTTTCAAATTCAATGGATGTGTAATCCCCTACATTTTCAGATCATAGAACCTTGATTATTAATCTAGTATCATTATTAGTGATTCTAGGATATGATTTCTTGTAATCAAGAAGTTGTCGTTTCCTTTGTATAACCATTAAACATGCCATTCTACTGTAATCATCTATGAAAAGGAAGAATTATCTATCTCCATGAGTTCTATAACATTTATCGAACCACATACATCTGTATGAATGAAATCAAGATGATGAGATGCCCTTTTATTCTTTGGATGATAAGAAATGCATTCTAGTTTCCCCAAAATTCAGGTATCACAAGACATTTCATGTTCACACTTCATGTTGGGAATGTCTAAGACAATCTTCAGGTTTGATATTTTCTCTATATCTTGTTGATTAATGTACCCCAATCTCTGATGCCACATGTTACTTTCTTCCTCAATAGTAATGTAGAAAATTTTATCTTTACTATCAACCAGATAGAGGTTCCTTATGTTTTTCATCCTTGATATGTGAATTTCATGTAAATTCCTTAATAGTGAAGCCTTTCGGATTAAAAGTAACTATAAATCCCGGGTCACTGAGTTGACTCAAGATGAGTGGATTATGTCATTGGCCATCCACATAAAGGACTACAATTTTCTTTATCTCTCCATTAGCTAGTTTAGTACTTCCACTACCTTTTATTTTTAGTGCTCCATCATTACCAATCCGAACTATTCCAGAAAACCTACTCTTGACATTCGTTAATAGGTCTTCATTACCTGTCATATGAGCCAAACAACCGCTCTTTAGAATCTAGGTGTTGTTGATTTTTCTAGCTTTGAGGGATACCTATATAAGGTTATTTTACTCAATTTTCTTCTTTTATTTCAATGTGAAATTAGATTGAACATAGAACACTGATGGCCTTTCAAATCTCCCTTCCGTGTACATTGGTTCTTCATAGTTTAAATACTCTTCCAAATGATAAAAAAATATTTCTAAGAGAGGATATATCTTGTTGAAATGATTTGACTTGTCTTATACTCCAGTATGAGGTTTCCATGTCCCTCCTCTATCTTCAATCAACATCCTTATAACTAATGTTATAACAATGAAAACAATATCCACATAAATCATTTCTTCTAAAAGAATTACGATGTGAATCTGTTATACTTTTTTGAACTCCCAATTCTTATCCACTCAAATAGATTATTACCTCTTCTAAATTTTAAATTGTATGTCCTAGATATCCACAGAACTGACACATCATGAGAGGAAATGTCTTCTCACTTCTGTTTATACTCATTCCATTTTTTCGTGGGATAATTGTTTGACTACCTTATATTTCTAGAGGCTTGAGGATATTCTTCTATTCTTATTTCACATTGAATTGGGGTTTTTTTTCAGCACACCAGGTGACTTTTCCATTTGTCCCTCTTTCTTCTTGCCTTTATTTTGGTCACTGTTATTTATAGCATTTGATGATTCTGCCTCAGAACATATTCCACTATTTCCCATGTAATCGAGTCTTTGATCAATCCACATAATTTCAACTCCATTAAAACCTTATTTTACTCAGTCCAATATATTGGCATATAATATCCTTGAAAACTATATTTTAAACCTTGATTCTTATGAAATTGAGTCACTCTCAAGTTTATTCTTAAGAGAAAAAACTTTCTCTTTAAGACCCTTAGTTGTCTGGGCCTTTTCTTCTAGTCTGGAGGTATTCCCATTGATGAACTTTTCCTACTCTTCAATTCTTAGCATTAGATCCACTACATCATCAGTGTATTCAAGGATTTTAGACTATACATTCACAAATTCTTCCAGTCATTCAATTTTAGTTTCGATCTGATCAACATATTTAGATGCTTCTTCGATAAATGCTTTCAACTTATTGAAACTATTACATTTAATCATAATCTTAGTTATAGAATCCTTGAATTGAAACTCTGGATTTACATTATTTTTCAACTGATTTTCTCCACCATTATCTTCTGATGGTTCAGATTTTTCAATAATGGCTATCATGGAAGCATGGTTTCCCATTTTAAATTCTAGTTCTTCTTCTTCAATTAATTTATTATAATCATCTTCCTCTACATAGGAAAAACTCTTATTTAGTACTATCTTTCATGATTTGAAGTCTCCCTTTTGGATAATCCTTTTTGGAGGATTCTTAATTTATTCCACATTCTATCTTCAACAATAATCATTCTTAAGAACTGAGAGGAAATGTGCCCAAATTTTCCAAAATTAAGGCAAGCTAGAGGTAAATTACCTTTGAATTTCTGTTTTCCAATATTTTACTTGTTGTCAATGAGAGAAATATTTTCATTTTCTTCATCATCTTCACCACTAATAAATTTTAAAATATTTAGTTTCACTATGAATTTTAACACCATTTCAATTCTCACTTGAGTCATTGCATCTTCTGGTTTGACTCTCATTTTATATTCCACCAGGATGCTCACCAGATCATCCAGGGAATGGTTTGAAGGATATCATTCATCAAGGGATGAAACCATTAAATTTTACATTGGAGGAAGTATTCACGATATTTTCTTTACAATATCAACATCTTTTATTTCTTCTCAGAGACCCCAAATAGCTTAAGACACTTTAGTAATTCGATTGAAGGAGTATGAATTCTCATCAGAATGCTTCTTCAGTTCATCAAAACTATTTTACATGAATTGTTGTTTTGACTCCTTCACATTGTTTTCTCTATAATAAATATTTTTATGTTTATCCCACATGGACAATTTTGAGGTGTAGCTCATCACCTTTAGATAGATTTGATCAGAAAGGGACTTGGTGAGAGCTTTTTGTGCTTTAGTATCTGCCACAAAAATTTTTCTATCGCTGTCATTTATATCCTCCCATGTTGCATCAATATCTAGTATTCCTTTCATTGTAGAAAATAGGATTTCCATTCCATGGGATATTTAATGAAATCTCATTCTGTTCTTCCAAATATGTAAATTTTTCAATTAGAGAGGGGGACTCCCCTGACACTTGATGAATTGTCCATTATGGTATAAGATAGATCAAGCACTACTAACTTCCCTTTGATACCACTTAAAGAACCTCAGGACAACTTGAGAGGGGAAGGTTAAATCATGGTATCAGATTCAACTTTTTAATGTTTATAGACCATGATCCCATATTGGTAAAAACATGCTTAATCTATTAATGAAATGCAAGCATGGAGATTACACGACAATTTTACTTGGTTCACCGCAAAGGTCCACATCCAAGGAATATACCCCTAAAGTGTGTCAGTCATACCAAAATACACTAATCTTTAATAGTTTGAGGATTATAATATTCAGTCACAGTAACTCTGTGAAAGGCACACTGCCTTTACAAAGGTTCATTTATAGCTCAATGCATCCTATGGATCACGTTTCTCAACTCCCCATAGCTCACTACCTTGAGAGTATTCAAACATAGTTTATCGACATGAAGGTTCTTTAGTAGATTTTAATTTACGTCTTTCTCTTTGTTCATCATGAGACACTGCTTGCATCGATGTCTTGAATTTATGCACATGAAATCACTGAACAACATAACCTGATATTCAGAACATGTATTCAACCTACACAAACAATTTTATAGAACACATACCCTGTGAGCGTAGGATGTTACTTTTGTGCACAAGAATTGATTTTCTCACAAAAAAATCATTCATGCAACTACACCCTTTAAACACAATGTATATCTTTTGTGCACAATGTTATCTTTTGTGTGAAACCTTATCTTTTCCATGAAACTTGAATATTTTTTGTAACATTATCTTTTTTGCGCAACTTCAACTTTTCTGCACAAATTTAAGTTGTCGACATAACTCCATTTACATGCCATATTTACGCGGATTAGAATATGGATCTTATCTAAAGCTTTATTCATTCCATATGAATGGTTCACCTATTAATTTTAGGCATCACAGACCCCCACATGAAAAACCCACCATGTCACATAAAAACTGTCATTCTGCGCACAATGATTTTCACGTAAGAACCTTTATCCACGGACAACTACTGATTTTTCACACATCTAATGCCTTTGCAATTTTTCGGCATTCAGATTCCAAAACACCTTTTGTGAGAAAAATCCAACATGCTTTCTATATTTTGTGAAAATCGTACTTTTCACAAAAGAACATATTATATTTCCTTCATAAAACGGTCATGGTTCAATAAATTTCTAACTTTGGGTTTACTGGAATTCACCGGATAGATTCAATAGAACTCCTGCCACAAGAACAATCCGATGTAGAAGAATCAATTTATCCAACACTCTATGTCTAGTTGACCAATTCTCGGTGTATAACACAAGAGGGGATGCTTGATTTGGGTTCCCATGTTTTGGAATTCTTAATGACACAGATGATATTCCCTTACTGTGCTACAAAAGCATTACATACCCTGAATGTATTCATTCTCCCCTAACACCGAATTATCATCGTGCCAGAGAAGCATTACATGTCCATTTCATTCATTGAATTTATTCTTTCTCCCACTTCTAAAATATTCCGAAAAACCAGTATTTTTTAATTTTACAGCTCAAAACACTCATGGAGTGTATCTCCACCATAAATCAGAATCACATCCATAAATAGATTAAAACAAATAATATAAATGGGGAGAGGTCAATTTCATCCCCTCCTTATGAATTGGGAGGTGGCTGAACACCGACGTCCATCTGATGGTTCTCAAACACAGCCGTTGAAATTGGCCTGGTCAGGATATTCGCCACTTGCTCATCATTTCCCACATGATCCATTTTAATAACACCTTGTTCAACTTTTTCATTGATAATGTGATATATTATTTCAATATTTTTTGTAGAATAATGCTGAAGAGGATTCATTGTAAGATCAATTTTGCTCTTGTTATCATTATAAATCACCATTGGTTATTTCTCTTCATCACTAGTATCAGTCAGTTGTTGCTTCATCCATATTATTTGAGTGAATTCCTTGGTAGAGGAGATATACTAAGCTTCAACAACACTATGAGAAGTACTTTATTGTTTCTTTCTCAAAAAATCCAACACATTTCATCCCAACAAAGAATGCTCCATGACTAGTGTACATTCGGTCCACTACATCTCCAGTCCAATCAGCATCCAGAAAATGTGGATAAATCAATGTCCCTTCCAACAGAAAATTATAACTCATATTTATGACCTTGATGTACCTCATGATTATTTTTACTACTATCATTTTTTCCTCTTTTGGATTACTCTGAAACCAGGATACTAAGCAAGTTGCAAAGACAATATGAGGGTGTGTAACAATTAGGTATAGTAAAAATCAAATAAAACTTCTGTACAAGGTGGGATCTACAAAGATCATATTCTCATGCATTCTATGTCTAGTTCCATACCAATCAGTGTTGAAATTGGATTGGATTCATGCATATTAGATTTATTAGGTAGATCACTTGCATACGTATCCTAAGAAATGAAAGTGTTGTACTTCTTCTGAATCACATATATCCCCAATAAATATGTGATATCCTCAATCCTAGACATTTCAAACTCTAATTTCACGAAATTGGAAAATTCATCCACTAATTTCAATATGATTCCACAAAATATATGGTCATCAATGAAAACTAGAACCACGAACTATTCTTTTGGAAAATTTCGCACATAGAGATTGTGATCTTTTCATCCTATTTTGAATTAAAACTTCTTGTGATAAGAATTCAGCTGGGAATACCATCCTCGTGGTTCCCACTTCAATCCAAAGAGTTCTTAATTTATTTTACAAACTATTGATTCATCGGTACCTTGAAGAAAACCCACTGATTTTTCGATTTAGTCTTCTTCATCGAGAAAACCATTCAAGAATGTTGTCTTGACATCCATTTGATATACTTAATATCCTCTTAGTATTTTCATGGAATGAAAAATCATGATAGTCTCTAGTATATATATCAGATAAAAGGATTATTCATAATTGATACCTTTAAATAGTGATTATCATTTACATAGTAGATGTGCCTTATTTCTGATAAAACATACATTCTCATCCAAATTTTGATTGAAAATCCACTATGTAACTATCTCATTGTGAACTTTGGGTCTCTTGACTAAATCCCATTTCCAATTCTTCTCAATCTGATCTAACTCTTCATTCTTGGCATTAACCCATGATTAATCCTTTGCAACTTATTCAAATGAAGATGGTTCCATAACTAATAGAAATGTAGATTGTCTATTATTAATTATTCTCCTTATTTATGTGGGTGTATTACAATCACAAATAATGATGGATTGATCAATTTATTCTCTTCGATTCCTACTTGGAGACTCAACTGCATTCACTCCATCCAGTGTCTCCTCTTCTGAAAATTATTCTCAGACAACATCATGATGTGACTCCTGAGTGTTTTGTACACCTTCCCCTAATTCTATATTTTAATTTACTCCACATTCACTTTATTCCCCATTTTTTATCACATCAGTATATGAAATCCATGAAGAATTTTTTGTTTTCTTCTCAATTATATTAGCATTTATACTTTCCAAAATCCTTCCTAATCTCTTGTAGAAACACATGTAGGCTTTTATGTTCCTAGAGTATCCAAGGAAAATTGCATCATCTGCATTGTCACCATATATCCCTGGATTTCCTTCATTGTTTCGGATAAGGAATTTACTTCCAAAAACACAAAAGTATTTCTAAGATGGATTCATTCCTAGCTGTAATCATATGGTTTCTTTGTCTCACCCATATAAAACCGTATTATATTTTGAATATACATTGCATCTTGAATGGCCTATTTCAAGTAATGTCATGGACTTCGACTACCAATTAACATTGTTCTGTCCATTTTGTTCACTATTCAATTCATTCACTAGTCAACTCCATTTTGTTGTGGAGTTTCAAAACAACTACCTCATTTTTATTCACATGTTTCTCTAGGTAATTTTATAATTCAATGGACATATATTCCCTTCCATTGTCAGATTGAAAAACATTGATTGATCATTCAGTATCATTAAATGTGATTTGACGATATGTTTTCATGTAATAAAGCACTTATTGTTTAATTTGTTTTAAAATTACACATCCCATTATACTATAATAATCTATGAAAAGGATGAAGTACATTTCTCCATGAGTTCTAGAATCATTTATTGGGGTACACACATCTGTATGAATGAGATCAATAAAATGAGATTCCATTTACTTTTATAGACAATATGAACTATAGACCAACTTCACCAAAATGAATGTTTCATGAGACATTTCAATTTCACACTTCATGTTGGGAATGTCAATGATTATCTTCAGTTTTGATATTTTCTCCATGTATTTCTGATTGATGCGAATCAATCTCTAATGTCACATGTTATTTTCTTCCTAAATAGCAATGTAGTAAATTTTTTCTTTACCATCAACCTGGTATAGGTTTACTTCTATTCTGTATCCCTTCATCACTGAATTTCCTATCTTTTCCATGAGAGTATATTCTTTTTTATTAAAAGTAACTATAAGTCTTGAGTCACAGAGTTGACTCACGTTGAGGAGATTATGACATAGGCCATCCACATAAAGGAATTCAGTTTTCATTATCTCTCCGTTAGATACTTTAGTACTTCCACTTCCTTTTATTTTCATATCTCCATCATTATCCAAAAAAACATTTCCATCAACACTCCTCTTGAAATTCTTTAACAGGTCTTCATTTCCTATCATATGAGAAGAACAACCACTATTCGAAATCCAGTTGATGTTTATTTTTTTTACTTTGAGGGATACCTTTGTATGGTTGGATTTTTCAATTTTCTTTTTTTCCTTCCATTGGACTTTGGATTGAGTATAGGACACTCATGGCCTTTCAATTCTACCTTCCATGTACATGGGTTCTTTATAGTTGAAGTCTTTATCCAAATTACATAACCTATTTTAAGAGAAACATTATCATGTTGACAAGCATTAACATGTCTCAGACTCTGGTATGAGGTTTCCATGTCCCTCCTCTACCTACAATCAATGGCCTTATAAACAATGTTAGATGATTCAAAACAATATCAATAGAAATGGGTTTTTATAAAAGAATGAGGATATGAATGTTTTATCATTTTTTGAACAATCATATCTTCTCCATTAAAATGTCTTCCTGAATCATCTCAATAAAATTTCTTATGGCCAAGTTATCCGAAGAACTAACACTTCATTAGAGGAAATGTCTTCCCACATTTGTTAATCTTCATTCCTTATTCTGTGGGATAATAGTTTGACTGCCACTTATTCCTTGAGGATCAACGATTGTATTTTTTTCATATTTCATTTTGAAATAGGGGTCTCCATTTCATAAATTCATGTGAAATTATCACATTATCACTTTCAGCATTCCTTTATTTTGGTCACCTTTATTTTCACCATTTGAGGATTCGGCCTCAAAACTGATTCAACTATTTACCATAAAAGCAGGTGTTTAATCATTAATAATCTTTTCAACATCATTAGAACACTGCTTTTCTCTCTCCAACATATCATCATCTTATAACCTTGAAACTATGTTATCTTCCTTGATTATATTGAAATTGATTCACTCTCAATTTTAATCTTAAGAGTAACATCTTTCTCTTCATGTCCCTTAGCAGTCATAGGATTTTCTTCATGTATGGAGGTGAGTTCATTGATGAAATTTCCTTTCTCTTAAATTCTCAGCTTCAGATACACTACATCATCATTGATTTCCATGATTTTTTACTATACATTCACAAAATATTCTAGTCATTCAATTTAAACATCGAAATGATCAACATATTTAGATGATTCTTTTGCAATTAATTTCCACTTATTGTGACTCTTAAATATAATATAAAACATACTAACAACATCCTTGTGCTGAAACTCAGGATTGGAATATGATTTCAACTGATTCTCTCCACCATTATCTTCTAATGGTTCTAATGTTTCAATAATGTCTATCATAGAAACACGGTTTTCAGTTTAAAATTCTGGTTATTCAACGTCAAATAATTCATTATCATCACATTCCTCTTCATAGACAAAACTCGCCTTCGGTACTTTCTTTCTAGGTTTGATGAATCTCTTTTTAATAACACTTTTCAGAGGCTTGTCAATGTGTTTCACTTCATTATCTTCATCATGGATCTTTCTTAATCTCTGAGAGGAAATGTGCCCGACTATTCCATAATGAACGAAAGCTAGAGGTTGCAACCCCTTGAATTTTTCATTTCCCTTCTGGAACATCTTGTGAATGATAGAAAGAATTTATTTTTCCTCGTTATTTTCATGACTACTAACTTTTGAATTTTTTAGTATCTCTGTGGATTTGAACACCATTTCCATGATCAATCGAGTCATAGCATATTCTTGTTAGACTCTAATTTTATATTCCACTAGGATGCTCAACAGATCATCCAGCAAATTTTTGGATATATCTCTTTCCCCAAGGGCTGAAACATTTTCATTTTACATGGGTTGAAGTCTTTACAATATTATCTTCAAAATATCAACATCATTTATTTCTTCAATGAGACCCCAAATTTCTCCAACCTCTTCAAAAATTCAATTGAATATGAAGTCTATATTCACATCCCTAAGCATATTAAGATTACCTATCATATTGTGAAGGGACTGTAGTTTATCATCATTCACTTTTTTATCTCCATTATAAATATTTTCATATGTGTCTCATATAGGCTTTGTTGAGGTGAAAATCTTCATTTTTAGATATATCTGATCCGAAAGGGCTGCTGTGGGTGCATTCTGTGCTTTATAATCTACATCGAGAATTTTCCAATCTACATCAGTCCTAGTGATAGAGAAAATATTTTCAATTAATTTATATTGAATATCATTGTTTTAAACCCTCAAAATTGTTCCTCTAAGATGAATTGTTTCATTTTTATGATAATGGTGTTATTTTGAGATAAATAGTAAAAATTGGCCATTTTGGATTTTTAACAGTTTTAAATGATTTAGGTAGTTTGGCCTAACAATTTCTACACAGATTCAAATTGCAAAATTCTTCCTTTTCCAGATTCTAAACATCAATTTCTTCATTTACTATTTTTGGACGAAAAGCAGAAGTGGCCATATGGAAGCTCAAAAGAAGCTCACAAGTGGGGGAAAGAAAAATGTTTGCAGTTCTGCCTAGGTTTGGTGTGGGATACATAACTCATCCTTGGTGGGCCCAAATGTTTTGAAATTATGTGGGTGGACGAGCAATGAGTTTGGGAGCATCTTGTATGAAGGAATCACCGAGTGAATGGGCCGTTTATGGGGTCATTAAATCACCCTAATCATGATAATTTCGTTTTGGAGATTCTGACTGGACAGAATAAATGCTCATAGTAAAACGGTCATAACTCTCGGAATACATGTTCAACCCCTCTCATATTTTGAGGGGACACGGCCAAGGGAATTATGAACAACATTCAAGAACGTCTCAATGCGTTAAGATGTCATTATTGGGGATAGAATGCGTCATCATTCGGGGAAAACATTCTGGCTATAAAAGGAGGAGAGCTCCACCCTCTCAAATAATCCATTCTCTATCCCATTCCTTCCGAGACACTAAGAAGAAGATCTTTTCGGCTTTATTTTTTTATTTATTTTAATTTTAATAGTTTTATAATGCCTTATTCTTCCCTATTAATCTCGATTAACCTTACCATGTTGGGGTAAACATTTCCAGTGATTGGGGAAGTGTTGGTTTTCTACATTGTAGTGCTTGAGTTCTTGGATGCAATTGAATAAATTTATTTCTTCTTCAAAGTTGTTTTCAATTTTTTATAGCCGATTTTATTATCAAGTTCGATCGTTCTTGAATAATTAATTCTGTTATTTATTTTTTCCTTGGTAAAATAATCAATATCTCCTTCCACTAATTTCTGGTTTATATACGATGGAATAAACCAGGAATTAATGGTGAAGTAATCGACGATCGTTAGTACGTGTAAAAGGTGTAATAAATGTTCTTGATTTTTTGGGATAAACAAAACCCAATTGGGTATTTCCCATTTAAATTAAGGATATTCAATACAACTATATTACACATGGAAGGAGAGTTGACCAAACCAAGATCTTGGTAAGGTTTTCTCTCACAATAATAATTTAACCAAGGAAGTGAGAGGAAACGATTGTGGAAACTCACATTAATCAACTAAGAAGAAGAGGTTTGAATTAAATTGAACAAGGATAGAATTATAATTAGGAAACCGACACTGACCTAATCATCCGATTAATTTCATTGTATTTCAATGATTTGAATTTCAAATTTCCTTTCACAACATTTTTACGCTCGTTTTAAAGTGACAACTCGTTTTGTGTGCACTCCTCTTCGGGAGACATCCTAGGTCAACAACATTACTACATTTTAACTTAGGAAATATTTTTTTTTAATTACCTACGACAGGCGTGTGTCAAACATGGTGATGTTGCCGGTGAGGTAGTGCCACAATTTATTTGTAAGTATTTCACCTTTTCAAATTTAATTTTTTTAAAATATATATATATATTATCATGTTGTTTTCAAATGAATATTTTTTAAATTCATGGAACATTTACCCACAAGTGAGAGAACCAGATATTGAATCACGTTGGTCTATAGAGTATAACGTTTCTTTCTAGGCTAAACAAATTTGGGGAGCTCGAATCCAAATCGTAACAGAGGATGAATTCAAGGATCTCATTGAAAACCTTAAAGAGAACCTCGAATACCCAGTGGTGGAGGGTTTGGCAAGAGAATTAATTGAACTTCAAGAGAGTTTTCTGGAATTTTATCAAGAAATGGTCAATGTACAACACCAAGAAGAAGAAGTTCACAAGGATCTTGAAGCCCGATTTGAAAGAAGTAGTCAAATGGTTCAAAACCTGGAGACGTCAGTAAAGTGGATTGCGGAACAAGTACATGCATCCCAGGATCAACAAATGGAGCCTGAAAAAGAACCATAACCAGAAAAATTTATGGAAGATGTATCCCCAAACATCCTTCTATTTAAAGAACCCATGGAGACCTTGATGAAATTTAAAGAAGATCCATGGAGCCCAACTCAATCAATGTTTTAGGATATTGATGAAGAAGATATATAAATTTAAATACATATGGGGGATCAAAAAGACCTAGAAAACTTCTGGAACGAGTGTGAGGAACTAATTGATCCCCCCATCCCTAATAATGTAGATGATTCAGCAACATTGAAGGAAGAAACCAACCAAGATATGGAATTTGATGAGAAGATAGAGAATTCTGACTACCTACCTCTATCTAGTGAAATTAAACTCCAAGAGACACCTCACATTGAAGAAGAAATTGAAGCCGAACAAACACATGGAGTTAATATTTTCATAAACTCATTGTCTTTTAATTTTTTTGAAACTAAATTGAGTATTTCCTCCAATTATTTTAATTTTTCAGATTCATCCAACACATGTATTTCTTTGGAGGAAGTCGATCAAAAAAACATATAGAGCTCCCCAGACATATTGAACATTAAATGGAGGGATTACATGAGAAGATGAAAGTGGATTTTCTAGAGGAAAATTAGACACAAGATGTGACATACCTTCAACAACCACTGGAGAATAAAGAAGATGTTGTTCAAGAGGAACCCAAGAAAGAGGAGGACTTATTTATTGTCCTAACCCCACCTTGCATGTTGTATCTCATTACAAATAGGGTGTACATGGTGAATTTTATCGATGGATTCCTCAAGAAAACGAAATAAGTTCATCCAGGAAAGAAATGTTTTTGTTGGTTTATGATCAAGAAACATCACCCACCATCAGATTGGGGATAACCAATTAGATCTACCCCACTGGAGGTAGTCAAACCCCAGGGCCCACTTGGGGGATTACACAATGTTTTATCCTTCTATTCTCATCATATTTCTATTTTCATTTCTTTCAATAAATATCTTATGTTTTATTTTGTTCTTTTATTTGAAGGTTTTCAGAGTGCAACACTTAGGAGGTTAACTCAATGTTGCACAGCGAATAAATCAGGTTGTAACTCTCCTTCACATTTTCTTGTTGTTTTGATTCAATAAGAAATATACATACATGTTAAATACACTTGAATTAATCGAGGTCACTACATCAGTTATGTGTGGGGGAGTGAACTTTTGTAGTATATGATTTTCATTTGATGTTTGTTTTCACAAAAAAAATTGTGTGTTTTCAAATTTTTGTGTGTTTATTATTCAATTTTTGGTGTGTTTATGAAACTTTTGAGCGGAAATGATTATCAATTCCATTTTTGAAAGTGATGTAAATGGGTGAACAAATCTATTTCATGAAACCGAGCTTAAATGAATGCTGAAATGACTTCCTTTCAAGTTCAAATATTTTATAATTTCATGAAAAGTACACTGATTTTTGAAACCCATGCCATATTTCACAATCTATATCTTTGAAATCACATTCATGTGAGGATTCTGAATTTTTTTGTCATATTCTTTTCATTCACCTCATTTCTTGAGAGAACCATACCATGCTTTCTTTAACAAGAATTTTATTTATTCCTATCAAAACATGAGGGTTTGGGGTACGTGCATTTTAAATTAATGAGGCATTTATTTGGTTTGAAGCCCCCTTTTCAAAATAATCCTTTTCATTATGGCCCACCTTTGCATTTATCCTTCATTATAGCCCCTAGTAGCCCTGAATTTTCTGTTAGGTTAGCCACATTACAAGCCAATTTTCCCTATCCTACCTGCTCTTAAAGTGAAATTGCATGATCTATTTGAACTTAAGTGTGGGGGAAGATTTTTTGTGGTGTACTACCTCATTTGGTTATACATTGGGTGGAAAATAAATTGTGGAAGAGATTTGTGTGATGCTGAATAATTATTCTGTTGAAAGATGTGCCTTTTCTGGAGGTTTTATGACAAGGGAAGTTGTGCCTTTCTGGAGCTTCCAATGTAAAAAGAAAGATGTGCCTATTTGGAGCTTTTAGGAAAAAATCATGTTTGAAAAGATTAAAATTTTTGCTTCTGAGGTGATTGAATGATGATGGAACCTATTTTCAACAATGGGGAAGTGAAGGAGACCATATTTGAGTGAAAATTAGAATCTTGCAATTTTGATTCAAAAAATAGCCAATCCCTCCTTTTTCAACCTTAGAATGTTTCATATCTAAATCCTACCAACCTGAAGCCAGAGAACAACCCTAAAAAGAACTCATGAGAAGCACATGTCCTTGACTCACATCGGGTGGAGAATTAGGAATTTATCAAGCCTATGGTGACTCTTGTGTGAGTTTGGATGAGAAAATTATTGTTCAGCATTTACATTTGTGAGATTAGAGAAAATTCATGTGCGGTATGTGTTTTGTGTGCATGGGATAAGATATGAAGTAGAAATATATTAAAATATAAAATCGAGAACTTGAAATAATTGTTTTTGATGAGACATGATATCTTTTTGTTTCATGGAATTGATTTGATAGATCCCATTGATATGTGTTTTGGATTTGATTTGATTTGATTTTTAATTGTCCAGGAGTCCAAGTGCTAAGTGTGGGGGAATTGATAGAGAAAATATTTTAAATTAATTTATATTTAATATCATTGTTTTAAACCCACAAAATTGTTCCTCTAAGATGAATTGTTTCACTTTTATGATAATTGTGTTATATTGAGCTAAATAGTAAAAATTGGCCATTTTGGATTTTTAATAGTTTTAAATTATTTCGGTAGTTTGGCCATAACATTACCTACACAGATTCAAATTTCAAAATTCATTCTTTTACAGATACTAAACATCCAGTTCTTAATTGACTATTTTTGGACTAAAAGCCGAATCGGCCATATGGAAGCTCAAAAGAAGCTCACAAGTGGGAGAAAGAAAACGGTTTGCAATTCTGCCTAGTTTTGGTGTGGGATCCATAACTCATCCATGGTGGGACCAAATGTTGTGAAATTCAGTGGGTGGACGCACAAGGAGATTGGGGGAATCTTGTATGAAGGAAACGCCGAGTTAATGGGACGTTAATGGGGTCATTAAATCACCCTAATCCGGAGGATTTCGTTTTGGAGAGTCTGACTGGACAGAATAAATTCTCATAGTACAACGGCCATAAAACACGGAATACATGTTCAAATCCTCTGAGATTTTGAGGGGACACTACCAAGGGATGTATGAACATCATTCAACAAGGGCTCAACACGTGACGATGCCATTTAATGAGGATACAATGAGTCAACATTCGGGGAAACATTCTGGCTATAAAAGGAGGAGAGCTCCACCCTCTCAAATTATCTGTTCTCCATCCCATTCCTTCTGGGACACCAAGAAGAAGATCTTTTCGGATTTATTTTTTTTATATTTCATTTCTTTTTAATAGTTTTATAATTCCTTCTTATTCCCCATTCATCTCGATTACCGGTACCATGGTGGGGTAAACATTTGGAGTGATTGGGGAAAGGTTGGTTTTCTACATTGTAATGCTTGAGTTTTTGGACGCAATTGAATAAATTTATTTATTCATCAAAGTTGTATTCAATTTTTTATAGCGGATTTTATTATCAAGTTCGATCATTATTGAATAATTAATTCCGTTATTTATTTTTGCCTTGGTAAAATAATCAATATCTCCCTCCACTAATTTCAGGTTTATATACGATGGAATAAACCAGGAATTAGTGGTGAAGTACTCGACGATCATCAGTACGTGTAAAAGGTGTAGTGAATGTTCTTGATTATTTGGGATAAACAAAACCCGATCGGGTATTTCCCATTTAAATTAAGGATATTCAATACAAGTATTTTACACATGGAAGGAGAGTTTACCAAACCAAGATCTCGGTAAGGGTTTCTCTCATAATAATAATTTCACCACAGAAGTGAGAGGAAACGATTGTGGTAACTCACTTTAATAATTAAGAAGAAGAGGTTTGAATTAAATTGAACAAGGATAGAATTATAATTAGGAAACCAACCCCGACCCAATCACCCTTTTAATTTCATAGTTTTTCAATCATTTGAATTTCAAATTTCCTTTCACAACATTTTTACCCCCGTTTTAAAGTGACAACCCATTCTGTGTGCACTCCTTTTCAGGAGACATCCTAGGTAAACCAAATTACTACATTTTAACTTAGGAAATAATTGTTTTTCCATTCCCTATGATAGGTGTGCGTCAACTAGCCATCCCTTTTGAATTAGTAACTTGTATTACTTTCATAGTGGAAAATAGGACTTCCATTCCCTGGTATATTAGATGAGTTATCAATCTATTTATCAATATATTAAAATTACTTTGATCAATGAAGGGGACACTACTAACACTGGCTGAATTTTCAATGATTTTATAAGACAGATCATGCACCAACAATGTCCTATTGATACCACTTGAAGGAACCTAAAACACTATGGGAGGGGAGGTGTGAATCAGGGTGTCAAATATTACAGTTTAATGTTATCAATATTGTTCCCACCTAGGTAATAACATGTTAGATATATCAAACAAATGAATTAGTGGGGATGGAACAACACTTTTACTTAGTTATCTATAGATCGATACGTTCCTGGAGCTTATAAGGAAACTGTGTCGGATGTACCTAAATACAATAATCATTACTAGTTTTCACATTACTAGATTTGGTAAACATCACTATGTTCCAAGAACACAATTGTTACAAGGGTTCCAGGGTAGATCATTATTTCCTTGGATCACTTCCCCATATCCCCCTAGCTCAATGCCTTGAGAGTAGTCAAACTCATTTTATCGACTTGAAGTTCTCTTCAGAAGATATGAAATGATGTCTTTATATATATTCCGCATGAGACACAACTTGCATAGATGTCCTAAATTGGTGAATGGGAAATCATTGAACCACTAAACTAGATATTTAGAACATGTATTCAGCCTACACTGATAATTTATTACAACACATACCATGTGCGTTCAAAATATCAGATTTTGGCACAAGATTTATTTTTCATGCAGAAAATTATTCATGAAACTACACCCTTTACATGAAAGTTTTATCTTTTTCATTCATTGTTAAATTTTGAATGAAACCTTAACTTTTCTGCAAAACATTAACTTTTTTTTTCAAAATAGTAACATTTCCATGAAACTTTATCTTTTCGGAGAAACTTTAACATTGTTGTCCATCCTTAACTTTCCAATTAAACTACCTTTTCATTAAACTTTTATGCACATCAAAACTCTGATATTCTCTATGTATTTAGTAGTGCTAAATGAAGGGGGTTACCTCTTATTTATATTAGTGAACGTACCCCATGCACCAAAACCACCACGTCGCACAAAACCTCTTATTTTTCAATAAATTCTTTTTGTGTAGGAACCATTTTCCATACAAAACTCTAGATATTTCGCATAGCTCTTACCATTTCAATTTTGTGACATTCGGATCCTGAAACACATTTTATGTGAAAAATCCAACATTATTTCATTATTCTATGAAAAAAAAAATTATTGCACATTCCATGATTTTGGCGTAACACTCCAAAAGATGAATCACCATCAGTACTATTGTCCGTTTAAACTGTATGATCCCTTTCCTAGAAAAAATTTTGAACTTCCAATGATGATTTAAAATAAACAGAAACCATACTCAATATATTTCCTAGAACGACCATGATTCTTGCAATATCGCCCTTGGGGTTTTCTGGCAATCCCAATATAAATTCAATAGATCAACAATCGGTCGAAAAACCAGAAATCCAAGAATCAACTCAACCAACACTCTATGTCTACTTGAGCAATGCTCGGTGTACAAAAAGAGGGGAATCTTGAATTGGGTTCCTGTGTTTTTGAATTCATAAATTTATGCAAGCTATTCTCTTACAGTGTCATAGAAGTATTACATTCTCAGAATGTATTATTTCGCCTGTTAATGTTTAATTCTTATCGTGTCACAGAAGCATTACATGTCCCTTACATTTTATGAATTTAATCCTTCTACCACATTGAAAATAAACCCAAAGACTAGTATTTGTTCGTTATATAGCTCAAAACACACCCTGGATAGTATATCCACCATAAAGTGGCATCAAATCCATAAAAAGATTAATAATAGTTAACATAATTATAGAGTGGGTAATTTCATATCCACTTTAATCACTCATAGGTGGCTGAAAACCGCGGTTCAACTGATTTTCTCAAACACACCCACTGACAGTGGCTTGGTTAGGATATCAACCACCTAGTCATCAGTTCCCACATGATCAATTTTAATCACTCCTTGTTAAAATTTATCCTTGATAAAGTGATATATGTTTTCAATATATTTTGTATGATAATGCTGAACATGATTCATTGTAAGATCAATTTCACTCTGGTTATCACAATAAATCACCATTGGTTATTTCACCTCATCACCAATATCTATCAGTTATTTCTACATACATAGTTGTTGATTTCATAGCATTATAGCAGAGATATACTCTACTTTAGTAGTACTAAGAGAAGTATTTTCATGTTTATTTGTCAACCAGAGAACACATTTCTTCCGAATATCTAATGCTCCACCACTAGTGGAATTTCTATCCACTACATCTCAATTGCAGTCAGCATCAGAAAATTCTAATAATTCACTATCCCTTCTTTCATTAAATTATAACACATAATTATGATTACATTGAATGTACTTAATGATTCTTTTTACCACTGTCACATGATCTGCCATCGGATTACCCTGAAATTGAGCCACAAAGAAGGTTGAAAAGAAAATATCAGGACATGTTTTCGTTATGTACAATATGATTCCAACAATCCTCATGTACATGGTGGGATCTACAAAGGACATATACTCATGCTTTCCCTGTATGGTTCCAACTTCAATCGGAGTTGACATTGGTTTGGAGTCATGCATATTAATTTCATTAGTAGTTCTCTTGTATACTTTTTCTAATACATGAAAGAGTAATATTTAATTTTATTCACCTCCATCCCTATGAAATATATGAGCTCTCTCATAATAGTAATTTCAAATTCTAGTTTCATGTGATTGGAAAATTCACCCACTGATTCCTACCTGCTACCAACAAATATAATGTCATCAACTTAAAATAGATCAATTAAATGATCTTTTAGACAATTATTTATACATGGATTGTGATATACTCCTACCCTTTTTTAATATATATTCTTTATATAATAATCCACCAGAGAATACCATGCTTATGGTGCATGCTTCAAGCAATTGAGGGACTTCTTTAGGTTATAATCCTTTGTCTCATTAGTACCAATATTAAAACACACTGGTTGTTCTATTTGACTTCTTTTTCAAGAACAACATTAAATAATGTTATCTTGACATTAATTTGATTTACATTATATCATATTTTTATTTCCATGGAATGAAAAATCCAAATTGACTCCAGTCAGGACACTATAGAAAATGCTTCTTCAACATCGACACCTTCAATATGTGAATATGACTTACATTCCCGTCGTTCCTTTTTCTGATAAAAGTTCCAATCTCATCAAACTTTTCATTGAAAATATCCTTTGTACCTATCACATTTTGACAATTGTGTCTCTTTAGTAGATATTGTGTTTGATTGTTTTCAATCCTATCTAACTCTTCATTCATGGATTTCACCCATGATTCATCTTTTCCAGCTTCATCAAATGAGGATAGTTCCACAACTTATAGAAATGAAGATTGTGTGCTATCTCTTATTCTCCATGTTTGTGTGGGTACAGTCAAATACCCATTAATTACGGATTCATTAATTTCTTCTCTTTGATTCCTCCTTTGTGATTCAACCGCATTCTCTCCAGCCAGGGTTTCTAATTCAGATTCTTCTTTTGATTCCCTATCACGATGAGGCTCATGTGTGTTTGGTACACCTTCCTCTATTTCTATATTTTCATTTTCTCTAAATTTAAATTCTTACTAATTGTCAACCACATCAGTATATGAAATCCTGGATGAATTTATGATTTTTTGTTGAATGATATTAACATAGATGCTTCTCACAATCATTCTTAAGAACTTGTTGAAACACTAGTAGGCTTTTTGGTTCACTGGGTATCTAAATAAAATTCCTCCATCTTCATTATCCCTAAAAATCCCTTTATTTTCTTCTTTGTTTCTAATAAATAATTTAATTCCATAAACACGAATGTATTTCAAAGGGGGCTTCCTTTGATTCCATAACTCATATGGTGTCTTTTTCGCAACCATGTAAAGCCTTGTTCGATTTTGAATATACAATGAATCTTGAACGACCTCTTTCTAGTAAAACCATGTAATACGACTCTAAATCAGCATAGTTCTTACCATTTTGTTAACCTGTCGACTCCTTCACTCAAAAAATCCATTTTCCTATGGAGTTCCCAAATCAGCTTCCTCATGTTGTATCCCATGCCTTTCCATATAATTTTAAAATTCAATGGACATGTATTCCCCTACAATTTTAGATCACATAACATTGATTTTTCATCAAGTATCATTCTCAAAAATTTCAAGATATGTTTTCATGCAATCCATTAGTTTTGTTTTCCTATGTATGACCATTACACATTCCATTCTACTATAATCATATATTAAAAGAATGATGAACCTTTCACTTTGAGTTCTGAAAACATTTATTAGGAAACATACGTCTATATGAATGAGATGATGACGAAGATATTCCCTTTTCTTCTTTGGATAATATGAACCACATACCAGCTTCCCCCGAATGCAAGCTTCACAAGAATTTTCACGTTCATGATTCCATTTGGGAATGTTTATGACAATCGTTAGTTTTGATATTTTCTTCATGTATTATTGATTTATGTTCCCTAATCTCATATGCCATTTGTTATTTTTTTCATAAAATGTTATTTATGTAATGTTTTCTTTACTATCATCCTGATATTGGTTTCCTTCTGTTCTCCGTCCTTTCATAAGTCAATTTCCTAACCTTCCCTTGATAGTGCATCATTTCTGATTAAAATTAACTATATGTACTGAGAAACATATTTGACTAATTCTGATGGGTTTTTGTTATAGACCATCAATAAAATAGACTTCAGTTTACTTTTTCTCTCCATTATCTAGTTTAGTACTTCCACTGCCTTTTGTTTTTAGAGCTCCATAATTACTAAACCGAACATTCCAATCACTATCCTCTTGACATATGTTAACTAGTACAGATTACCTATCATATGAGATGAAAAACCACTATCCAGAATCTAGGTGTTGTTTCTTTTTGTCGCTTTGAGAGAATCCCCTGTAAATTTGGATTTCTCAATTTTCTTCTTTTCTTTCCATGAGACATTGGATAGTTTATATGAAACTAATGGAAATTCCATTATCTCTTTTGTGTACATGGGTTCTTCATAGTTTAAATATTCTTCCAAAGGAGGAAACCTATTTGTAAGAGCAACATTGTCTTGTTGATGATCAGTGACTTCTCTCAAACTCTGGTATGAGGATTCCATGACCCTACTCAAACTATATTCAATGGACTTATGAAAAATGTTAGAACAATGTAAAAAATATCTATAGAAATTGTTTCATTTAAAAGAATTATGATATGAATTTGTCCTCCATTTTTGAACTACCATCTCTTCTCCATTAAAATATCTTCTTACCTCTCCACAATAGGACATGGTATGGCCCTGATATCCACATAAATGACAAATCAAAAGATGTAATGTCTTCTCTCTTCTATTTTCCTCATTCCTTCTTCCGTGGGATAATATTTACACTACCTCTTATTCCTAGAGCCTCAAGGATAGTATGCTACTGTTATTTTAGACTGAATTGGGGGTTTCTTTTTTAGAACATTTGGGGACATTTACACATGACCCACTTTCATCTTGCCTTTATTTTTTCACCGTTATTTTCAACATTTGATGATTCATCCTCACAACTGGTTCCACTATTTCACATGTCGGTTGATATTTGATCATTCAAAATCAATTCATCACTAATAGAGCCATGTATTTCTCTCTTGAACAACTCAATATCTGATAACATTCAAAACTATTTCTTCCTACATAATTCTTTTGAAATTGATTCACTCTCATGTTTACTCATAAGAGTAATAAAATTCCCTTCATGACCTTAATAATTCTTCAACTTTTCTTCCAGTATAGTGGTGAGGTCACTGATGACCTTTTCCTACTCTTCAATTCATAGAATCTGTTCCACTAAATCATCAGTGAATTCATGGATTATAGACTGTACATTCACAAATTCTTCCATTCTTTCAATTTTAGCTTTGATATGGTCAACATATTCACATGATTCATCTACATTTTATTTCCAATTATTAAAAAAATAACATTTAATATAATACATACTAACATCATCCTTGATTTTCAACTCATAATTGGAATTTGTTGTGAATTGATTGTCTCCCCCATTATATTCTGATGGTTCTAATTTTTCTTCAATAGCCGTCATGGATCGGTGGTTTCCAGTTTTAAAATATCTTTCTTCTTCTTCGCAAAATTCATTATCATCATCTTCCTCTTCAAAGAAAAAACTCTACTTTGGTACTTTATTTCTAGATTTAAAGTCTCTCTTTTTGAAAAATCCTTTTCAGAGGATTCTCAATGTTTTCGGGTTCCCAATCATCATCATTGATCATTCTTAAGCACTGAAACACAATGTTCCAATCTTTTCCACATTTAAGGGAAGCTAGTGGACACATCCCTTTGAATTTCAATTTTCTCTTATGGTACTTCTTGCCAAGGGGAGAATGAATTTCTTTTTTCTCATCGTACTACCACAACTATCTTTAGAAAATTTGATTTTATCCCTGGCTTTGATCATCATTTCCTTGCTCACTCGAGTCGTAACATCATCTGGATTGACTCTCATTTCTTATACCCCCAGGCTACTCAGTAGATCAATTCTATAATTATTGTAAATATCTATTTCCTCTATGTCTTTGAACATTGAATTGTACATGGGTGGAAGACTTCCCAATATTATCTTTATAATATCAATATCTTTGATTTCTTCACCTAAACCACAAAATTCTCTATCCACATCAATAGTTTGATTGATGAAGGAGTATCTATTATCATCCGGATTAATCTTCATATCATAAAATCTATTGGAAAAAACACATAGTTTCTCCTCCTTCACTTTGATATCTCCTTTAGATATATTTTCAGGTTTATCCCACATGGACTTCTTTTAAGTGAAACTCATCACCTGTAGATATACCTTATCTAAAAGGGTTTTAGTGATAGAATTCTACGCTTCATCGTTTGCATCATGAATTTTCATATCGGCATCAGTCCTACCTAGCCCTATTGGATTAGTGAATTATATTCCTAGCATAGTGGAAAATTGGACATCCATTCAAAGGGATCTAAGATGATATCTCATTATTTTCTTCCAAATATGAAAATTATTTCCATCTAAGAGGTAGAATACCCTAACATTGGAAGAAATATCTATGATGGTATAAGACATATCGACCACTAAATAATTCTCTTTGATACAACATGAATGTCCACAAACACCCTGTGAGCAAAGGGGTGAATTAGGGTGTCAAATTTTACTTTTTAATGTTTTGGATCATGTTTCCATGTTGTCAAGAACTTTTTAAATATTTAAAATTAATGAAATCATGGATATGACAACACACATTTACATGGTTCACCACAAAGTTCTACTTCCATGGATCATACATCCAAATTGTGACTTTCATGCCTAAATCGACAAATCTTTACTAGTTTCAGGACTAAAAGATTCGGTCATAGTTAATATATGCTAGTAACACTTCCTTTATAAATAAATAGGGATAGCTCACTACCTTCCTTATATAACATCCCTTGACACCCCAAGATCACTGCCTTGAGAGAAATAAAACATAGATTATCGACATGAAGGTCGGTTCAGTAGATTCGAATTGAACTCTTTGTCTATGTTCAGAATGAGACATAACATGCTTCAATGAACAGAATTGATAGACTTGAAATCACTGAACCACTGAACTAGATATTCAGAACATTTATTGATCCTACACTAAAAATTGCACTGAATACCTACCATGTTAACACAAGATCTTACTTCTGTGTGTCATATTTTCTTTTATCCTAGAAAATCTTTTGCGCAACTACAAAATTTACAAGGAACTTTTATCTTTTACATGAAACCTTAACTTTTCCATTAAACATTAACTTTTACACACACCTTTGATTTTTTTTTGCATCTCCAATTTTCCATGAAACTTTTAGTTTTCTATGATAGTATATTTTCACAAACATTTTACACCCATCGGAACTCAGATCTTCTCTGAGTCTTCATCCATGCCGAATGAGGGGGTCACCTCTTATTTTTAGGAATCTCTAACCCACATGAACAAAACCCACCATGTAACGCAAAAATTCACATTCTGCATGAATGGTTATCATGTAGGAACCATTTTCCACACCCAACACCATATTTTTCATCCATCTTATGCCTTTTTCATTTTTTGGCATTCTGATCCTGAAACACATTTTGTTTGATAAATAAAAAATGCATTCACTGTTCTATGAAACGAAAATTTAGGGAACCTTCCATGCTTTTGGCACACCACTCAAATAATTCTCAAGAATTCCTTTTCTAAGAAAACATCTCACCATTTTCTAATTTTTAAGCCCAAAAATTTGGAAAACACTGTAAAACAGTGCCACCTTCAGTATTGTTGTCCAATTTAACTATATTATCCCTTTCCTGGTAAACATTCTGGACATCCAATGAGGATTGACAACAAACACAAACCATACTCCATTTCCAGCATAGAACAGTCGTGGTTCCAATATTTATCAAACCTAGTGGATCTTCTTTGGCCATTCTCTGTTTATTGTGATAAAGTTATACTAGAACTTACAGCTTCGTATTGATTATCATCACTTTAACCATGCCGAGATAAAGAAAAAGAACCCATTTCCAAGGATTAACGATATATTTGATAACGTGTGAGATGTGATATGGCTCTAAAATATAAGTCTCATGTCTGGATACCAATAGTTGAGAGATTACAATGGTCATATTATGAAACTAGCATTCAATTATTTCTACAAACATAATAAGTTCCTAGTGATTCATTTCTTTGTAAAAAGTTCCCCCACTGTATTAATGGCTCTAATGAACCAGATATTCCAATAGTATATGGATGGGTTTATTTCATCTTAATTAATGAAATATTCATCTAATCTATGTCAAAGAAGGAGCATACTATTACTAGAGGATGGTCCTAGATTTCCATTAGGGGAACCTACATAACGATAAACTATTAAAGTGTTAGTTTTGGATTCTTGAGCTTTACATTCTAGGGAATTTCATTTCTAAGCATGGAATTGTTGTGTACCATTTGTGGATTGATACATTTCTTTATTTGGATCCACCCAATATTGTTTCAATGTTGCAATGTTTTCATAGAATGGAGATGGACTATAGGTGATTTGTGGAAGAATTATTTAACATTGAAGACCCATTAACCACCCTAATACAGAAATGGTATCCATTTACATGGAATGAGAAGTCCCAAAATTCCGTTGATGAGTTAACGAAAAGCCAGAAGAGTGATCTTATTTTGAGACAACAGGATGATGGAGTGGATTTTATATTGAATTGATATGAGTTTGGAGCTAGGATCATCTATGTGTTGATTTAGAGGATTGTAATTATCTTATATTAGTTGGGGTAGTTGATATCCCATGAATTGAACAATGTGACTAATAGACGAGATTTAGTGGTGTTAGTATTCGCTATAAGGATATAGAGGCACTATCGTAGAGGAGGGAGCTTTATTATTTAATCATACCATCAGAGACACAAGCATGTCTTCATATAAAGAGAGTTGATCATAAGACATTGGTTCTAGCTGAATTTCATATATTATTATGACAATGAGATAGACTATACTGATGGGAAGGGAACCATAGTAGTACATTATCTTAGTAGTAATATTTGTTCTCTCCTGGTGGAGGAGACATTTGGGAAATTGGCTTCCTTATAGCTGACCCTAACTGAGGAGGGTGCAATTTTTTCCCAATAAATGGTGATTACTCATCTACATATTCATTATGTGAGTGAGGTTCATTTGGAAAAAATCGACTGTGTGGTCTTATATGACTAGATATCCTCAGGAGATTCACCAGACAAATTCTATGAAAGATGGAATCAAATCATTATTTTCAATGGAAATATAGTGGTTCAAGTCACAATGTGTGAGGAGGTGGTGAGGGAGATTCACACTTCTCATATGGTTGTACATCTCAATGTAGAAAATTAGTCAAGGGACTTTCAATGGCTGTTTTATTGAGTTGGCATGAGGCAGAGTGTGGATAAGTTCATCTCTTAGTGTTACACATGTCAGTAGGTGAGGATGGTATCCATAACGTGGTAGGTCCCCCCCTCTTTATATCATGAAGGTGAAATAGGATAGCATATCCATGTACATTGTGATATGGATTCGTTAGATAGTGAGAATCCATGATTCCATTTAGGTATTAGGTGACTGACTTAACAAGTAATTTCGTTTACTTTATATCAAGGTGCAGAGTTCGGTGAAGAGTTTGGGTTGGTTATACATGTGGGATATTTTACTCCTCTATGGGGTTCCCTCGATGATTGTCTTCGAATGTAATTTATGGTTTATGTCATGGTTGTGGAGAGGTCTAAGTAAGGAATTCAAGACCATGTTGAGGATTAGTATACATTTTCACACCCATATGTATAGTTTGACTGACTGCACTATCCAGGTGTAGGAAGATATAATGAGGGATTCTATGTAAGACTTATGATGGATATAGTAATATCACATACCTTTGGTAGAGTATTCATATAATAATATATATCACTCTACTATCAACATGGCACATTTTAGGGCCTGGTAGGGGATACCCATCAAGTCACCCATATTTTGGACTGAAATACTTGAGGTATCTATTATCCATCTATAAATTGTTTAGGAGATAATAGAGAAGGTACTATTGATTCACAAGGACATGAGGAAATCCTAGGGTAGATTGAAATCTTATGTGGATCAACGTTATAGGACTTCGGAGTTCGATAAGGGAGATAAAATTACCTGGGAGTCTCTTCATGATGATTATTGTGCATATTTGACTTGGAAGGTAAGATATCATACTGATTTATCAATCCATTCACGATCTTGTGTATTGTTGGTGAGGTTTCATAATACATCACCATCCCCAATAGTTAGAGTGGATGCGTGACATCTTCCATGTGTTGCAACTAAGAAGATACATTTATGATCATAGGCATGTTATTGACTAGGTAAATTTATATATTGAGGATATATCCACCTTCATGGAGTACCTAGTGGTGATCGTGGATCAATAGGATAATATCCTACATGGATGGACCATTACCTTGGTTCATGCACTATGTAAACATAGGAGCATGCTGGTGCGCTCCTAGGACCTAGAGAGCCAGTTGTGGGCTCAGTATCCGCACCTATTTTCTTATTCGGTGTCTTCGTGGGATGAAAATACTGGAGGGAAAAATGTAGAGATATATTTTCCTTTTAAGACTTTGAAATATAATTTCTAATCCCTGTATGGAGAAGAAATGTGATATTTTGGTCCAATGATCCTTTCAATATTTTCATTATAATATTAAATAGATTTTATATCACATGAATTTTGTTTTTTGGAAACATTGACATATCACTTAAATTGATTCTTGGATCAAAAAACTATTACCACAGTTGAACCTGGACAACTAGTGTTACCCAAATCGTGTTCTAAAGTTGGTCGGCGCCGAATTTGCAAATAAGGCATCTATTGGATGGTATGTTAAGTGGATTAATTAAAGTAAAGTATTTATTTAATTATTTTAATAATAATTTCCTAATCTTCTATATTAATGTGTAATTATGGAATGCTTCCATGTTTATTCATATAATACTATAATAATTAAAAGGCATATTCAATGGTTCTTCATTGGTGGTTTGAGATCAGATGACTGTCGACAACCAGATCAAGTTAGTTTGATAGAATGATAATGCAATAAAACTTTTCCACCATAAAAAATTGAGTTATGTAAAAATTATTCGTTTTAATCATGCTATGTCACATCTTTTTTAGGTTTTCTCCCTCTTTTTAATTAATCAAGCATGAATCTTGAATCTTCTTTGATTTATTGGTAATTTCCAACCATCACATGATCAATGTTGACGAATAAATTTCTTTTTCAATTTATTGTCTATTATATTATGATATTTATCACCCTAGACTCCACTATTTAAATAATTGGTTGAGTACTCTTGGCCAACACTTATTATCAACTTTTTATATTTATTTTCACTCATAATTATTCACATTTTATGTCTTTGTCCAATGAAGTTGTGGTTCAACTATGTTGGCCATGTTCGATCATAATTATGCTGTCTAATTTGTGAAAGATTCAAATAAATTGAATGGATTTTCAAACTAAATATTGATTAGTATTGATTGTAGGCTGCAGATGATGAATCCAATGGATATGGGATTATGGACTGGGTGGTAGTGACTAAAAATGCACGAGGCATGTGAATTCTTTGATCAAATGATTGGAATATTGATTGCTATCCTCCAAAGGGACCGATTTGATGATTATAGTATTTTTTGTTCATTTACGGTGATCATGAGACATATTTTTTGGATAAGTGGTTAAATCTGGAAACCACTTGATAATTTCTTGGGTTCAATTAAAATTATGATGATAGACAATGTTGTTTGAAGAGAAGACATTGTGTAGTCCATTGGTTGTGGCAGTTAGGGATTCTGAGTGAGTTAAATGTCACAAGTTGTGTGGGACTCCTAGACATTGTTACATGGTGATGGTTGTTTTTTGTGTACTTCGAGAGTACATGGTCAAATACATGGAAAGGAACACATCTTGTACTGACATAAGGAAAGTGTATATGAGAATGGACATATTCAAACAAGCAGGCCCCGAGTGGCCTAAGCACACTCTGTAGTACCATTACAGGATATGTCGTACTACATGGAGATTGATTCATGTATTGGAGATAACATGTCCATGAAAAGGATCGAGGGAACATACTATGTGGACCCCTTACACATTTTGTACTTTTTCTAAATCTTCTACCTCTTGTATCTCCTTCATTTGGACTTATAGTTTATCCCATGAGTAGCCTATCATGAGTTTTTTTCACCTAGAATGTGATGGTGTCCTTTGTAGTATTTTTTTAGATATGATAAGATATGTTTTGAGTGTGATACTTCTTTAAGTAGATCATGATGTCGGTAGTGATTGAGAAGGTTAATCATATACCTATATGGTACTCCCTGTGGGACAGGAGCGTGGTTCCTCTGTCTATATACAATGTAGTACCCCCTTAACAGACTATGTTGTCGGTCCTCTTTATATCTACTAACTTGAACCCCCTAAAGGACTAGGGCATGGGTCCTAAATCTAATGAGGGGTCCACCCAGATAGACTTTACTGTGGGTCGTCTACATAACATATGTTACCTGCAGGTAGACTAGGGTGTGGGTCAGCATTCTATCTACTAAGTGGTACCCCCTGATAGACTGGGGTGTGGGTCCTTAATCTATTGAAAGAGTGATACCCCTGAAAAACTAGGGAATGGGTAAACTATTAACTAATTAGTTCCCCCTAACACACTTAGGAATGGGTCATATACTTTTATATTGTTCCCCCTCGACTATGCCACACGATAGTGAAGTGTGGTTCTTCTACACAGTTACAAATTCAGACATACACTTTAGATGTTGGTAATTTATAATGGAACATTAGATATGTATAAAAAATCTCTTCCATGGATGGGCTGTGAGATGGAGATCCCCTTTATCTCTCACATAGATTTATTTTATTATCATATATATCTTATTTTGTTGGTCTCTATTTTCCATCTTGTTGTTGGGATGAGATAGCTACTTTTATCATGTATCATATTTTCCCCCACCAATATTCAGGGTGTCTGACTAGGTATGTATATACTCACACTTTTATGGGCTTTTCTCACACAACTCGTGTCTTATGGAGACAATGAATAGGTCGACACTGGTTTCATAGGATCATAAGGATACCTAGGTACATTTGACCATATATGGTGGCGAGGTCATATAGATATGGATCTATGATCTCTTAGTATGTATTTTCTTGTTGTTGTCAGGTTAGGACACCTTTTCTGGTTGACTGTGTATTTTTCCCTATATATTTCAGGTTTCACTGTCCCTCTATTTTATTTTTCCTAAAGGTTCTTACATACATGGAATATAGTCTAGATGTTACAATTTATTATTTTTTCTCTAAACATATTCATATGAATGTTTGGGTATAGGCATATAGGTACATTAGGAACCCCCCCCCCCATTTTAGTAATGCCTTGCTTATGTATTTCCTTACCTTAGACTATGGAGGAAAGCTTCTGATAGTTGTAGAATGACCTTTCTATATCTAGGTGATTCTCGGTGGGTCGGTTCATGATAGATGAATTAGTTTTGCAAATAGGCCCATTGTGGTGAACTAGGTGATAATAGAGTCAAGAAAAACTTTCCTTTAGTAGAGTTATTACCCTTAACTAGCTTTGTTCCAGATACACATCCATTTTTAGTATCTATGCATGGATGTAATTTCCTAGAATCTCCTCTCTATATCCTTAAAAAAATTCACAAAAAATTTACTATACTTTTACTCATCCATAGACTTTTCCTTATAAAAATCCCTAAACATATCCATACATATATCCCTAGGGATATCACAAATGTTTTCTCATTCTACTTTCCTAAGCTTAAATAAACCTATCCTTATATACCAACTATAAGGACCTAGTATTTTTATATTTAAATATCACATATTTGCAGGTGAACATTTAATACATTTAATAAATACGTACCAAGGAACATAATTAGTTTGTGTCTTTTGATAATATAAAGAGAATATTTTTATTTCTGAAAAGATATTCAATATCCCCTTTAAATAACTTCTTACATAGTAATCCTTTTAGGCATACCCTACTTAATCCATTATTCATAACCTAGGGAAGGAAACATATGAATGGGTGAGATCATATGATCAGTAATGGTAAACATAGGATATATCAATCAATGATCATATGAAATCATAATATAATAATTAGGGTACATGATCATGAACAAAACTTATGACATTTATACCCAAACTGTCATCAATCATAATCATGATTCACTATATAAAACTTTATAATTTTAGAAAACTTGGCCAATAATAGTGTTAAATATTCATAAATCAATTATGAACCACATGACCATGTCGTAAAAGTGTATAACAATAATAAATATAGAAAACCATTTCTTATGTCAAGGTTAACTACTAATAACATTGACATAGTGGATCGGGACTTATCACTTCTTTCCCATTGTAGAACATGACATTCCAATTTCTTATAGAGCATCTAGACAGATCTATTTCTCAAAGGGTATCAAGATCATTGACTTTTTCAACATTGTTATCTCATTAGATATAATTATTTACCCAAGGAATCAGATAGAGATATATGTTCCACCCATCTAATAATGAAAACCATAATTATGTGTGCCATAATATCATAAACCATTAATAATATCAACATATCATAAACTATTTGAACAAAATGGATATAATTAACATTTCATAAATTTACTGTTGAATAACCCATGAAAGATAAATGATTTGAATAAAAACTTCATCAATAGAATCATTAACCATTTAAATAAATAATTAGGATGGTATTATGAAATATTATTCCTAGAAAATTATATGTATCATTATATGATGTCATCTTATATAGAAAATGATTTTGGAAGACAATTTGGAAAATTTCTATAGGAAAAAACAATTTACATTTTGAAAAATACTTTTTAAAATAGAAAATATTTTCAAATTCATGTTCTTTGAAAATAACTTTCTAAACATGTAAAATAATCATTAAAAAAAATTAAAACATCTCTTGAGAAAATAAAATTTCCATTTTTGACAATAAATAAAAATTCATAAAATATTTTTTATATCCTTTTATTTGAATATAAACATTAAAATTTATAATGGAATCATTAAAACAATGATTAGTCATGGTTTCGGTGTATTCTGTTCACATAGTACAGATTAAAAGAAGATTCTTTCACATTTTCAGTAAAATCCAAACATGCCTTGTTTGGAAAATTACAGGAAGAATAATTTTTAAAAACCTTTTAGAAATTCAATCATCATTAATAATTTATTTAATATATACTTTTTTAGATTTTAAAACATTTTTTAAAACATTTTTAGATATCATTCATACGGAAGAAGAAAAGTGTTTGGACCAATGAGATAAATAGAGATCATTTTCTTAAAAGAATTATTTTAAAATTTTGAGTACATAAAGAGATGTAAATAAATGGAAATATGTATTATCGTGACATAACAATATGAAAATAAAATTATTATTTTTCCTGAGATATGTATAATAATATTTCACTATCATAAGCATAATGATGATAAATCTGATTAAATGATGATATTGTATCATAAATCCATTACCACTTTGGTAAAATTCAATCATAAGACCATAAAATAATAAAAATAAATAAAACATAATATTTTAGAAGAATAAATAATTTCAGGATATTATATTTAAATTGATATTTATATACATTGAATAAAATAATAATTTTCATAAAATGATATACATCTTAGTGAATGAAAATTGAGATAAAAATATCTTTCTTCTTTGAAATATTTTAAAATATAAAAAATATGAAAGAGAGATCATAAAAAAGATATTTGAATATGAATAATTTTTTAGAATCAATATAAATTACATTAATGGGTATTATATACACCACCTATAATAAACAATTGGTGAATATGGCATGTATCTCATGAATATAAAAATGAGATAAAAAATCCGATACCTTATATCTCAAATTATGTCATACCTGTTAGAACTTTTTCTATAATAAATATAATTTTGTTAAACATATATTATATATCATTCTATATATGATTTACTTTTAACTTATTATTACATTTTTATTAAAAATTTCACGTTGAAGGCACATTTTGGGTAATAAGTGATTTATTTTTATTTTCTGTTTTGATTTGGTATTTTTTGTCATGTTACCTTGATCATGTTTATGTAATATCAATAATTTCAATCATGATATAAATAATATTTATATATTCATCGTATATGTATTTATATTAATCTATATATGTTATAGAAGGAAAATGAAACAAACTATTCATGGAGACGTAATATCGTATGTATGCGTGAATGTAGTTTCCATTTTCTTGAAGGATTAAAAAAAAGAAGGTAAATAATATATCACCATTAAAAAGTATTTTTTATTTAATATATATAAAAAATATTAAAAAATTCCTTTTTTAATTTCCATATAAATCATAATGATGAAAGAATCACATTGTTTCACGAGGTGGTAGTCTATCGTGCTCATGATCAATGTTATCATATTCCCATGGAATGGAAAGCATACAGGTATATAATATATTAAAATTAAAATTTTAAAATAATAACATATATATATAATATATAAATTTTAAATCCATCAGTATATCTTAGCAGGAGAAGTGGTGATAAAAATGGAATTACATCGGTATGCGCGGCTGTAGTCTGTTGTACACACAATTGACAACATTATTTTTCATTATATATATGAAGAGATAGATATAGTTTTTTCAGTAAATTAATAATATATCAATATATTTATTATAAATTTTTTATTATATTATAATTATTATAAAATGAATGAATGTGGTTAGAGAATAATTAAGAAGAAAGAGTTTTGTGAGGGTAATTACCTTCGCTTAGAAAAACCCCCTTTGGATCTCTTATTTAGGAGACTAAGGTCGGTCTTTTAGGATGAATAATAGCTCTAGAAAATTGATCATGATTTTATTTGGGATGGAATATGGTAGGTTTTGGTTTAAGAAAATCAATTAATAGGTGAGATGAAGTGATGCAAGGAGTTTTCCTTTTATAATGAAAAAGGAGTGGCATTTTTGTAAATACCCAAAACTATTCAATAATGGGTAGTCACTCTCACCCCATTTTCCTAAAAAATTGATAATTAGTGACTAGAATGTAATATATAGTAATTACACAACTCCAACTCAAGAAAAACACATTTTTTATTCATTGTCCATTATGATAACTTAATTTTACCATTTTAGTGTTCACCACAATAACTGCATTTTTTATATATTTACCACGGCTATTCATAACCTATGTATAAAACTAAAATGATTCTTATTAGAAAATTTAGACCCACTAATTATAATGATAAAATAAAATTTATAAAATGGAAAACAAATGTGCGTGGAAAATTAATTTTAATACAAGCGCATGAAACACCCAAAACCCCAATTTTACCCATTACCATGGTAACAATGTTTTTACTATTTATGGGTCAATATAATTATGATAAAAGGAACATTGGTACATCAATGTACCATGATTTATATTTTTATATATATAGAGATAACATGGTTCGATATATGGTTTTTATTAATTTTAAATCATTTAATTAAATATTATTTATTATAAAATAACATAAAATTTATTTTTTACATTATTCAATTAATTAGAATTTTAAATGATCAAGAAAAAGCTAAAATAAGAATATATAATTCTATAATACATATATCATGTAATATTTATCTAAAAAATAATTAAATATAATAATTGATTCAATATAAATGACTATTAAAATTTTGTGTATCATTTATTTTATTTTTATATTAATAAAATAATTAAAAACAAGTGGATGACATTTTGTCTTTTTTTCATTATTTAAATTATTAAAATTACCAATTTTAAGGAATAGTGTCCCAAAAACACATAAATATATATTATAAGGTAATACTAGTCTAAACATATCCACACAATGTGTTTTTAATTGTTTTTATTCCATTTTACCCATATCTTTTTAGTTTACCCCTTGGTAAACTCATTTTATTCATAACTGTGATAATTAATTTTTACTATTTTCACTATTCAATCTGGCCATATAATAAATTATTCGTATTAGATAACATAAATTATTATAATTACAAATATTTAAACCATTTTATAAAATTCCATTAGAATAAGTGTGGAATCTTAGTTGAAAATTAATCTCGCAAACATGATGAAAATGTTGTTTTTCAGAAAGAAAATTTTAAAAAAGTTTAAAATGTTTTTATGTTAAAATTCATTATGAAATTGATTCCAATGGAAAAAATTGGAATAATAGATAAATAATTCAAATAATTTTACTTTTAAAAAAACATTAAAAAATTATCATGTAAAATATTGGAATGAATATTCATTTTGTTTAATAAAACCCATTATCTTGAACTATTTATTGAAAATTTTATCTTTTTATTACATTTGAAAAAATAATAGCTCCAATATAGTGTTTAAAATTATGATTTCATAGAAAAACATAATTTTAAAAATTATTTTTCAAGAACTATAAAACATTGATATTATAATAAGTGCATTAAATGAGAAAAAAATATTTTTATAGAAAAATACCATTTAAGTAAAAAATCGGATATTTTTTCTTATCTCATACCTAGAAAACACATATGATGAATGATAATTATTTTACTGAATAAATGATATATAAATTTTATTAAAATTATTCAACAAAAGTTATTTTTTTAAATTTTTTGAGGTAAAAAATGTTTGTGTTTATAAATATAGTTTTCTCGAAAAAGTTTTCCTTTAATTTATAATTGGTTTTACTTCATTTATAATTTATTATTCATAAAAAAATTATTTATATATAGTTATATAAAAATATATTTTAATAATTTAGTTAATCCTTTTCATGCTAATAATTTTAACAGCTAGTCAACAACTATCATATTAAATAAAATTATTTTAATTGTATGTCACATTTTGGTAAAACTCGTTGTTACATATAATGCATGATATTGAGAAAATTATAATTATTTTAAAAAAATGATAAAATAATGAGGTATTACATGTTGATTCTTCCGTTTTAAACTATCCAAAATTTAAAGAATAGCTCTGATAGATGAAATTTTACAATATGAGGCAAAATTTCCTCGAAGTTAATATCATTCATCTAAATGAAACCCTTCATAGCCATTCTCACTCTGAATAATTGTTCTGATATTCTATATTATCTTTTGATTATATACAAACACTTGTTGTTGAGTACTTTCATTCGATGTGGTAACATTATAAAATTATACTCTAGGTTATTGTTCAAGGATCTCATCTTCTTATATGTGGCCTTATTCATTCCATCTTCCTTAGACTTCTGATTGAATTATCATAATTTTCTAGATATCCCACATCAATGGGCATTGCATACTCATGTGGCGGTTATCTATGAATCAATTTTCATTCCCATGTGGATCTCCTTAAATACATATTGTGGGAATGTGTTCTTGAATATCACATGATGGAGACATATCAGCAAATAAAGACATATTACATAGTAGTGTTGTATCAATAGTGTCATGTATTGTCACGACCCGCCCTCGGGGTCCGTGCCGTGACTACCCCAAGCCCGCCTTCCATAGGCCTGAGGCTGACGACTAGCACCAAGGCGTAAATCCCAACAAAAAGGGAAGGCATTGCCTTTGAAAAGTAAACAAGCACCACAGAGTAAGCAAGCGGAAAGTAAACACTAAGTAAAAACAGAGTACAACTGAAAGTGCGGAAAAGTAAATGGGCCAGTATACAAACCCAAACTGAAAGTAAAGTACAACTCCAAAGGGAAAAAAGAAATTGTAAGTAAAAGCCGCTACGCCGAGCTGTCCACTGGAGATCCCACCAGAGGGATGGGTACAGATAGCTCCACTGCTCCACGGGTCCCACCGTCCGCTCCGAGTACGTCCCGCCCAGTGGTCCACCTCCAGGTACCGTCCTGCTCTGTAAGCCTCAGCCAAGATCAACGCTGTCTGTCGTCTGCAACCAACACAACGTAGTGCGGGCATAGCCCGTGCAGGGGTGAGTATAAGCTACTCAGTAGGGACCCCAAGACCCCTGAAGGTCTCCCGAAATCCACATAGGATAAACCACAAAGAAAGGTGTAATCACGAAGTAACTACCGACACTGCTTAGGTATATGCCCATACATATACCTAAGTCATCAATTCCAATACGCTCCAAACTCCAAGCCCAAGTACAACTCAGTCCACACAGGAAAGTAAACGCATTCCACACAGGAAAGCAAAATGTAATCCACACAGGATAGCACAACACAATCCACACAGGAAAACAACAGGATTCAGCTCACACAGGTATACTTCTTCAAAAGACGATAAAGATGATCTCTTATCCATCTAAGTCGTCGGACCCACGAAGGATCAATAGGTAACTAACCCCCGCAAAAGACCCATAGAGGATCGGGACCACACAGGACCTGTAGGCGCTGGTTCACACAGAACCGCTGAGCGCAAAGACCCACACAGGATCAGACCCACACAGGATCGGGCCCACACAGGACCTGTAGCACTGATCCACGTAGGATCGCTGAGTGCTGTAGTCGTCATCGTCGAATCCACATAGGATCGAGCCCACACAGGACCTGTAGCACTGATCCACGTAGGATCACTGAGTGCTGTAGTCATCATCGTCGAATCCACACAGGATCTCTGTACTGTCGTCGTCGCAGTCACAGTAGAAGTAGCAGTAGCCGTAGTAGTCACAGTCGCAGCCAGCACTAGGGTTCCCGCACACAGCAAGCTCGTTCAGGAGGGTCCGCTCCACGAGCCGAGAGGCTGATACATCAACTGCCACAAAGTCCAGAGTTGATGTATCCAAAAGTTCCGTATCGTCAACAGGAAATCAACGCAACAGACGGCGAGTCGATCGGACGCCCGGTCTGAGAGTTATTGGCTTTTTCGTCCCAGGGGCCCGGTTGGTTTCTAAGGCAAAACCAACCCTACCGTACTCCACCTGCGTCCAAACCTCGGGCGGAGTATGCCAAAATATCTGTCTCACTAAGAGGAACACAACAAAGCTGACGGCACGTCAATTGGACGTCCGTAGATCAAGATATGAGTGTTTCCGCTCCGAAGGCCCTGTTGGTTTCGTGAACGAACCAACCCGTCCGAACTCAAAGTATTCCGAAACTTTGAGTGCGATATACCGAAACGACCGTCTCGATCCAAGGATCGTGTTTCCGTATACGGTTCGTCATTCTGAGGTCCGTGGCTCAAGTTATGGCCAAAAGACCGAAACCGTCTCGAAAACGAGGGGTCCGGGTCCGGGCCGACCCGGCCCGACCCCCCTGGGTCGGCCCGAACCGGGTCGCCCCGAACCGGGTGGATCCGACCCGGGTCCGACCCGGCCCGGCCGGCGGCGGTCCGGCGCGGCTGCGCGGGCCGGCGCGGCGGCGCGGTCCGGTGCGGCGGCGTGGCCTGGCGCCGCCTGTCGCCACGCGTTGGGGGCTAAGCCCCCGCTGTTTCAAAACGGCGGCGCGGCTTTTAGCCGCGCCTTTTGGAGAACCGGGCCCCCTCGTGGGGGCCTGCTTGAGGAAACCGGGGGAACGCCTTCCCCCCCTCAAAGAAACCGCCCCCCTCATAAATGGGGGGGCTTTTGATAGTTGACCGGGGGAATTTATTCCCCCGGTCGTTGACCTTCCGGCCGGCCACCTGGCCGGCCGGTTTTTCTCCAACGGGACCGGCAAAGCCGGTCCCCTTCCGGTTTCTGACGCCGGCGGCCCGACGAGCCGCCGGTCTTCCCGTCTCGCTGCGGCCCGGAACCGGACGCGGTGTTCGTCGTCCGGCGCAGTGCGACGGCACCGCGCCCCTTCGACGCGGCCCCGCTCCGGCCGCGGCGCCTTCGATTACATTCGACGCGGCGCGACGGCGTCGCGTTCGTGATGATTCTTCCACGGTGCGAATTTTCGCGTGGTGCGACGACACCACGCCATCTTGTTTCATCCGCAAGATAAATCAACAAGAACAAAGGAGGGGGTTCGGCCGTGTTCATGCGGTCCGGACCCTTCACGTTAAACGATAACACATATTTAAATATCCTCACGTTTTTCATGCTAGAACCACGAACGAGAATAAATAACTAAATTAACAACAACCCCTACCTTGAAAAATGACGTCGCACGTCGGGTATCGCGGAGAAAGGCGCCGCGGCATCGGACGTAGATTCCGTGGACGTCGGGGTGCGACCGAGGTGGAAACGACGTCTCCTCACTTATCGCTATGACGAAGAAGGGAGGTACGTTGTCGTTGGCGATGATCACCACGGTCGGCGACTTCTCCCTTGTCGAGGAGGAAGAAGAAGACAGAAGAATCCAGGACGTCGAGTCTTGTAGGTCGTGGGGTCGATGTTCTTCGTCGGAGAAGAACCGTTCTTCACGTTCTTCGTCGAAGACGAAGAAGATCTTCAAGTCTCTCAATGATTCTCCCAAACCACTCAAGCAACAAAGAAACTAACAAAAAATAAATTAAGCTCACACTTAATATATTAACACAACACCAACCTTTGAAATTCAAGAGTTTGAATTTCAAAAACTCAAATTAAACTCACTTATTAAAGTCATAAGTTATAACTCAATTTCACATCATTAATTGTGAGTTGGGGGGTTAGAGGATATGAAGGGGTGGGGTTCGTGTGGGCCCCACCACACTCTTAACATCCCAAGGGAAGTTGGGTAGTTACCCAACTTCCATCCAATGGATAAAAACACTTAAGGAAAGATAAAAATAAAAAATTGAAGTTAAATTTTTTAGTTTAACATTCTCAAATTTTTTTACAACTTACCTCGTGTAAACACATCTCCGGAATAGGCGTTCTTAAGAAAATACCAGCGCTGAGATTCCATCGGTGCCCTTGGAATTCAATTCCGAGCACCAGATCAAAAGTTAGGAATTCTCGCTCATTCGTTCACTAAACGTACCTGAGCCAAACTTCGTAAATTGATTCCGGGCACACCGGGCCTCGGAATCAGGTGCCGTCAGAAACCGCGCTCTTGTAAAATTCCAAAGAAAATTAAGAAAAAAATTTCCATTGAATTTTACAGGTCTTTACATTACTCCCACCTCATGACTTTACGTCCCCGTAAAGATACATCAAGAACTAGGGAAACAAATGAGGGTACTGAGCACGCATCTGAGCCTCCCGCTCCCATGTGCTCTCCTGGAGATTCCCGTGCTGCCATCTGATGCGCACAAGAGGAATCAATCGCCCACGTAGGACCCCCTCCTGTCGATCCTCTATCTCCATCGGGACCTCCGTAAATGTCACCCCATCGTCAACATCAAGCTCCCCATGGTCAATGATGTTCTTCGGGTCGTGCACGTATCCCCTCAGCTGGGATACGTGGAAGACGTCGTGCACCCGGTGCAACTGAGGTGGTAGAGCCAGGCGATAAGCCACCTCGCAAACCCTAGCTGGCTGCCGTCATGGGGCCACCCTGAAAGGAAACAGGTGCGCCACGGTCAAACAATATACCTAGTGAGCTGACACAAAGAAATCACAAAGAAAACATTGAAACACACACGCAATCAATGTTTTCGTGCATTCAGTCGGAAATCAGAAGTCAGGGTCCTGGTGTACGGATATGTCGGCCGCCGCACCAACACTGGATTCCCTGGACTGATAACCACACTCAATACGTTAAACATTATTGCTTCACATAGAAAAGATCAGAGTTCACGGTAGAACCGAACTCCTCTGATACCAATTTGTCACGACCCGCCCTCGAGGTCCGTGCCGTGACTACCCCAAGCCCGCCATCCATAGGCCAGGGGCTGGCGACTAGCACCAAGGCGTAAATCCCAGCAAAAAGGGAAGGCATTGCCTTTGAAAAGTTAACAAGCACCACAGAGTAAGCAAGTGGAAAGTAAACACTAAGTAAAAACAGATTACAACTGAAAGTGCGGAAAAGTAAATGGGCCAGCATACAAACCCAAACGGAAAGTAAAGTACAACTCGAAAGGGAAAACAACAACTGTAAGTAAAAGTCTCTACGCCGAGCTGTCCACTGGAGATCCCACCTGAGGGATGGGTACAGATAGCTCCACTGCTCCACAGGTCTCATCGTCCGCTCCGAGTACGTCCCGCCCAGTGGTCCACCTCCAGGTACCGTCCTGCTCTGCAAGCCTCAGCCAAGATCAACGATGTCCGTCGTCTGCAACCAACACAACGTAGTGCGGTCATAGCCCGTGCAGGGGTGAGTATAAGCTACTCAGTAGGGACCCCGAGACCCCTGAAGGTCTCCCGAAATCCACATAGGATAAACCACAATGAAAGGTGTAATCACGAAGTAACTACTGACACTGCTTATGTATATCCCATACATATACCTAAGTCATCAATTCCATTACGCTCCAACATCCGAGCCCAAGTATAGCTCAGTCCACACAGGAAAGTAAACGTATTCCACACAGGAAAGAAAAACGTAATCCACACAGGATAACACAACACAATCCACACAGGAAAACAACAGGATTCAGCTCACACAGGTATACTTCTTCAAAAGACGATAAAGATGATCTCTGATCCATCTAAGTCGTCGGACCCACGAAGGATCAATAGGTAATTAACCCCCGCAAAAGACCCACACAGGATCGGGCCCACACAGGACCTGTAGGCGCTAGGTCACACAGGACCGCTGAGCGCAAAGACCCACACAGGATCGGACCCACACAGGATCGGGCCCACACAGGACCTGTAGCACTGATCCACGTAGGATCGCTGAGTGTTGTAGTCGTCGTCGTCGAATCCACACAGGATCGGGCCCACACAGGACCTGTAGCACTGATCCACGTAGGATCGATGAGTGTTGTAGTCATCGTTGTCGAATCCACACAGGATCTCTGTACTGTTGTCGTCGCAGTCACAGTAGAATTAGCAGTAGCAGTAGTAGTCACAGTCGCAGCCAGCACTAGGGTTCCCGCACACAGCAAGCTCGTTCAGGAGGGTCCGCTCCACAAGCCGAGAGGCTGAAACATCAACTGTCACAAATTCCAGAGTTGATGTATCCAAAAGTTCTGTATCGTCAACAGGAACTCAACGCAACAGACGGCGCGTCGATCGGACGCCCGGTTTGAGAGTTATTGGCTTTTTCGTCCCAGGGGCCCGGTTGGTTTCTAAGGAAAACCCAACCCGACCGTACTCCACCTGTGGCCAAACCTCAGGCGGAGTATGCCAAAAGATCCGTCTCACTAAGAGGAACACAACAAAGCTGACGGCATGTCAATCGGACGTCCGTAGCTCAAGATATGAGTGTTTCCGCTCCGAAGGCCCGGTTGGTTTCGTGAACGAACCAACCCGGCCGAACTCAATGCATTCCGAAACTTTGAGTGCGATATACCGAAACGACCGTCTCGATCCAAGGACCGTGTTGTCGCAGACGGTTCATCATTCGAAGTTCTGTGGCTCAAGTTATGGACAAAAGACCGAATCCGTCTCGATAAAGGGGGGTCCGGGTCCGGGCCGACCCGGCCCGACCCCCCCTGGGTCGGCCCGAACCGGGTCGTCCCGGGTCCGACCCGGCCCGGCCGGCGGCGGCGGGGCCTGGCGCCGCTTTTCACCATGTGCGGGGGGCTAAGCCCCCCATGTTTCAAAACGGCGGCACGGCTTTTAGCCGCGCCTTTTGGAGAACCGGCCCCCCTCGTGGGGGGCATGCTTGAGGAAACCGGGGGGCCGCCTGCCCCCCCTCAAAGAAACCGCCCCCCTCATAAATGGGGGGGATTTTTGAGAGTTGACAGGGGGAATTTATTCCCCCGGTATTTGACCATCCGGCCGGCCACCTGGCTGACTGGTTTTTCTCCAACGGGACCGGCAATGTCGGTCCCCTTCCGGTTTCCGACGCCGGCGGCCCGGCGAGCCGCCGGTCTTCCCATCTCACCGCGGACCGAAACCGGCCGCAGTGTTCATCGTCCGGCGCGGTGCGACGGCACCGCGCCCCTCCGCTGCGGCCCCGCTCTGGCTGTAGCGCCTTTGATTCCCTTCGACGCGGTGCGACGGCGTCGCGTTCGTGATGATTCTTCCACGGTGCGAATTTCTGCGTGGTGCGACGGCACCATGCCATCTTGTTTCATCCTCATGATAAATCAACAAGAACAAAGGAGGGGGTTCGGCCGTGTTCATGCGGTCCAGCCCCCTCACGTTAAACGATAACACATATTTAAATATCCTCACGTTTGTCTTGCTAGATCCACGAACGAGAATAAATAAATAAATTAACAACAACCCCTACCTTGAAAAATGACGTCGCACGTCGGGTATCGCAGAGAAAGGCGTCGCGGCGTCGGACGTAGATTCCGTGGACGTCGGGGTGCGTTCGAGGAGGAAACGACGTCTCCTCACTTGTCGCTATGACGAAGAAGGGAGGTACGTTGTCGTTGGCGATGATCACCACGGTCGGCGACTTCTCCCTTGTCGAGGAGGAAGATGAAGACGGAAGAATCCGGGACGCCGAGTCTTGCAGGTCGTGGGGTCGATGTTCTTCGTCGGAGAAGAACTGTTCTTCACGTTCTTCGTCAAAGACGAAGAAGATCTTCAAGTCTCTCAACGATTCTCCCAAACCTCTCAAGCAACAAAGAAACTAACCAAAAATAAATTAAGCTCACACTTAATTTATTAACACAACACCAACCTTTGAAATTCAAGAGTTTGAATTTCAAAAACTCAAATTAAACTCACTTATTAAAGTCATAAGTTATAACTCAAGTTCACATCATTAATTTTGAGTTGGGGGGGTTAGAGGATATGAAGGGGTGGGGTTCGTGTGGGCCCCACCACCCTCTTAACCTCCCAAGGGAAGTTGGGTAGTTACCCAACTTCCATACAATGGATAAAAACACTTAAGGAAAGATAAAAATAAAAAATTGAAGTTAAATTTTTTATTTTAACATTCTCAAATTTTTTTACAACTTCCCTCGTGTAAACGCAACTCCAGAATAGGCGTTATTAAGCAAATACCAGCACTGTGATTCCATCGGTGACCTCGGAATTCAATTCCGAGCATCGAATCAAAAGTTAGGAATTCCCGATCTTTCGTTCACTGAACGTACCCGAGCCAAACTTCGGAAATTGATTTCGGGCACACCAGGCCTCATAATCAGGTGCCGTCAAAAACCGCGCTCTTGTAAAATTCCAATGAAAATTAAGAAAAAAATTTCCCTTGAATTTTACGGGTCTTTACATGTATCTCTCTTGAATTAGCTATAAATGATGTTGGCAAGAATAGTTTCTGATTGACTGGAATCTCACAAAACTATAGCTTCTCCAAATTTTTTTGATTCTCAAAATCATCAATTAACTGATCCTAAAAAATCACTACTTTTATTAATACTCTTACTGGTAGGTTCCATGAGTTGATATCCAAACTCTAGTTGAGTATACAACAAAAGCATACACTACTTTCCTTTTCTATTAATATTAACCCACCCATATTTTAGGATGTGAAAAAATTACCCACATCCAAATACAAGAAGTGTTTTTATAAAACAAATTAACCTATCTAAACCATTTCTGGAATGGCTTCTTTTAGTGTAAATAATGATGAAAGGATGATGAGATGAACTATGATCCTCATCAAGCCCCATCCCCAATGGTGTTCAGAATCATATAATTTTGGAGCATACACCTAACTATCATAAATATTGTAATGTTCATCTTCCCAATAGAAACATTATGTTTTTAAATCTTTAGTACTAAATTTAACATCTTAATGTCCAAAATCATATATTACCCCTCAAATGTATCATCGTACTCTCATCCATTGTCTTATCACACACATTTTAATCATATACCTACTTCTATTCCTAACATCACATGAAACTATTTGAAAACATGACACACTATATCTTTAGTTTTCAAATAATATGCCCACACTTTTCCATAATGATTATCTATGAATGTAATAAAATAAATGTCAACTCCTATCATCATATTTCTTATTTTGTAGAAATTAGTTTGAATAAAATCTAAAACATTCACTACTATGGATGCTAAATAACTATAAAATGATGTTGTTTTTGTGTTCATATGATGTAATATACACAAGTATCAAATTGTGTGCCTTTTATTATTGGTATGAGATTATTCTAAGAGGGATTGATGATTCATGTCTTGATCATATGACTAATCCATCTATTCTAAACATTTTTAGGAACATCTTTTTTGGTTGTAATGAATTCTCTTACACTTGGTCTGGAATTTTTGAGGTATTGAGAAGTATCATTATTTCCTTTATAAATTGGCATATGTATTTTCATAGTCATCTATTCCCATCACCAAAGGAACTGATTTATACATCATAATCAATTATTCCATTGGATATCATATTGATGTGAATATCAAGAACATTCATCACATCCATTAAATGTAAACTTCATTTAATTTTAGTGTCCAGACAAATATTTCCAAGAAAAATTATTTTCAATGCACCATCATTTCCCATCATTACATGCCTGAAACTCACTTCTGTATATGATGAGAATAAATATCTTCAGAGGTGTCTTGGTATGACGTGACCAAATCAATCTCCCATGTCAAGTATTCACTTTTAAGATTAACATTATTATCTTCCTAAATAGTAAAAATCTATTCATTAAAAAATGTATATAATTCATTTATGTTTTAATTTTATAATTACTCTTCTCTTCCCTCATCTTCCTACAACCCATGATGATATTTTTTGGATTTCTAAAGTGTTCTCACTTCATGTTATATCATGATTCTAATTTCAATCATGTTATTCCTTATTGAATTTGGTCTGATTCTTATCTTCCATATTTTATTCCTTTCCATTCTTTCTTACCTTGTATTTAAATGAAAAAATTATATGATTTTGGTATACATTCCTTTTCCTTTATTTAGGACTCATTATTCAACATTTTTTCTTTCACTATTTCTGTTCGGTGGTTTTCATCTAGTGTTGAATTGTTGAATGACAAAACTAGTATGTACTGTATCTTTTGTAAATAACTCAACATCAATAGTGCATGCGACTAATCACCAACCATCATTTTCAAGGAATGAAACTGATTAAAAATAAATTGTAATTTTTTCATGTTCTCTGATACATTATTCCAATCATTGTAAATTATGTTTTAAGGATTACATATTTGGTTTATTTTTAAATAAGTGGTTATTTTAGAATATATATTTTCCAAATTTCTCCACATATCAAAAGAATCATCTTCATTGGAAAAATTGTATAAGATACCATTTTCGATCCACTACCATATTTGGCCAGAACACTTCCTATTGATGATGACCCACTCAACATCAACTGGTAGGGTTCTCGTATATGAATTCTCACTAGATTGACCATCCACTATTTGTTTTTCCAATCAATATGAAATTGGATTAGTATTATCCACTATGAGATTATATAAATCTTTAATGTAAAAAAAGATATTCTATTTTGGTTTTGTAGTTGTAATAACTAAAAATAAGTTAGTGTAATCATGTTATCGATATTATATATCATTAATAAAGATAGAATATTAAAAATATATCCATGCATATGTGTACAGAATGTTCTAAAGAGTTTTAAATGTCTCCTAGATCACTGTAAATGGACTCTAATTGGTCAAGTTATCAACAAAATAATTTCAATGGTCTAGATCAACCGATGAGGTTGAACTGACATGCCTCATCGTAAAAGTTTCCAAAAAAAAACTCACCAGAATATTGATTTCAGTGTTAATGGTTCTATCTTATCCAGTAGGGGATCATTATTTCAACTTTGGATTGACCAAAACTCTTTTCACCACTATAGACATTGTTTTAGCTTCATTTTTTACATAGTATGCACTATTGGAATAATCTTGACAATCTATTCATGGTTATGTATTAAAAAATAGATTATAACCACCTTCAATTTTTTGTTCATCGGAAAATATCTCTGATCCATCATCATTTTGACCCCAGATCCTCTAATAGCGATTTATTGGGGCATCAAAAAATTATGGTGACAAAACACACAATAAACAGAGGAGAAAATGGAATAACACAAGATTTTAATGTGGTTTAGAATTGTACCTATGCAATGAGAGAATGTTTTCTAGTTCTTTATTTCCACTCTGATGAAAACATCAAAGGATCAGAAAGGTTTACAATTCATGGGATTTGATCTCATTTTATATAGAAGAGATTGAATGGTGTGAATGGATGGTTCATGTTGTTCATCTAACATTAACAGTTCTATCATCATAAACTAATCATCCACCACATTGGATTCCAACCGTGGAAGAACCTATGACAAGTTTTTTTAAACAAAGAAAACATATTCCAAAATTCCTATGTACTAATCCCTTCCAAATCAGTCGATAAATTTGGAGTGTCTCCCACATGACATAGGTGGTGCCGATCATCAAAACTGTATAAGAGGTGCACTACTAGGAAGAAGAATATGTGTAATATCTTAAGAAAGGATATGATAAAGTAAAAATGACTTAGATGGAATTGGGTGGACAGTTAGTAATGGTAATGGGCTCAGGAATATTTAGTTGGGGTGAACAGGGGAGGTAGAATCATATTTCTTAGTCATTGAAGTATGGGAATGAAACATGTGTTGTAGGAAGGAAACTCGATGGTGTCTCTAGAGAAGGTAATGTCTTGGATTTTATAGTAGTGTAATAATTGGTAGGTGGATAATATCCATTAGATTAGTCATGGAATCTAAAGTAAATAAAATGTTTGTATTTTAGAAGCACATTATCAATCTATTGAATGGTATAAGATGGTTGTGGAGGCATATTCCAAGCTTCATATAATTAAAATGACGTTTATAGATAACAAGAACATTCCATGTTTTAAAAATGGTATGCCAATGAAATGGAAGTACACATCCTCATACCACGTAAGAAGACATGTTGAATATATGAAAATAAAACATTCTTTTTGAGAATGAAATGTTTCGGTCATGGTAGTACACAGTCCGATACCTCTCGATTGAACAAAATGTGTACATTAAGAGAAAATTTTATATCAACTAAATTGAATTAGCGGGTGGTTTTTTGTTGTATACATATATTTTCAACAAGGAAAACACCATAGACTCCCTCCTCTCATTTTTTTTGCACATCCTCTAACCTAAGTGATATAATTAAACATATGAGTATTCAATTTCATACATATCTTCACATAAATAGTGATAAAGAGGTCCCCATTAATATTTGGAATCATATATGATATTTTTTTTCATATAAATCATTTGGTCAGTATCAAAACCTATGTCATGTATGGAGGGAATATTTAAGGACACCAAATAACCCCATCAGACAAGAGAGATGGGTGATAACCAATGATTCATTATTAGATAAATATTGAATAGTTTCTTGAAAATATTCATTTTCATGAAATCAAACATGTATCATTCTAGGGGGAGTTTATATAAGAATATATAATTTGGAGGTAATTTATTCATCTACTGGAATCATGTAAGGTTGATTATTGATTCCTTATGCACACCAGACTTGGTAACCAATTTTGGACATAATGGAATTTTCTTTCATTTTTTATGCTCGTTTGATATTTTGTAAGTATGATAGAGTGATTCTTTGCCTAGGGATCTTCTAAACATTGAAATTCACATTAGTTTCCATAATTTTGTGACCATGGGGTAGAGAGTGGTGAGATATTGAGGATAAGTAATCAAATTAATGTCACATTATTGATGAGGCATGGGTTCCCAATATGTGTATGGTGTTAGAACTACCCAAATATTCTTGTTTAGGCCCTTCATGTTAGGAAAGTGATATAGAGGATCAATTTATCAATACTCTATTAACATAATTCATGTTTCCATCTATGTGTTATGGATTAGGGAACTCTCCCATGGGACTGTGTGTGACTGCCTAGTCTGTAGGGGTTAGAACTCCCTCAACTAATATAAATCCCCACATAGAGGATAAGGTAGTCCACTATAATTATACATTCATGGAAATTATCTTAATAGGTTTTTCTAATGGATTTTACATTACAAGAGAAAGTTTATTATGAGTAATGGTATGCTAGTATTTCTAAATCCCTAATCATCAATATTAGGAAAGTGGTTATCATTGTAATGATGATGTGGAACACAGATCAATGAGATTGTTATGTTGTATCTAATTTATTTATTACCCTTTGAGTGATGTTTAGGTGAAATGTTTTTTGGTTTCATAATTAATTAGAGTTAGTTTTTTACCATGTATTATTAGTGGTGCGTAGGGAGGCATAATTATCCCCTTGGGCTATGGGGTCTAGTTTTGGGATTCTCATTATGTAATGAAAAACTAATCATTAGGTTTATTATCTCTACATTAAAATGGTCACATTTATGGTAATTAGATAATGAATTTATAATATCATGTCATATATTACCACCTTATCTATTTGCTTCTTTTATTTGAGTTGGGTTTTTTATTATTATCTTTGTTTATAAGTTTTTTCACACAATCCTTTCTTTTTTTTTATCGGGGTATCCTATAGTGTATTTGTATACACACACCTACATTGGTGTTTAATCCCAAACACGAGGTTTCTATGAATACATTATACACTTATTAAGAGATATTATAGGATATATAGTTATAAAGTCAAAATATAAGTGGTGTTAAGTAGGACTACTAATGTTGTAGTTTATGTTTGGAGTCCTAATGATGAGGATGTGTCTTTTCCATTTAGTAGTGGATGTTGTGAACTTGGATTCCTCATGTCTATAATCATTTTCCTTGGTGATTAATTGTGTATTAGTAATGGATGATTGGAAATATTTGTATTTATACATTTTATAACTCTTTTTTATTTCACCTTATGTTTTGATGGTAGTTGGGTGGTTTTCTTAGCCTTTATAGATATGGATGTTCTAGTATGAATTCATTATGAAATTCATCCCATTGAGTTATCCCTTTTTGGACCTAATACCCATCCTTTGGCCACTTAGAGGTGGGATTAGGGTTGAATATTGTTCCATTCCTTCATTCAAGGAAGGGGATAGGTTTGTTGGTTTCTATTTCATTCCAGATTATAATCTCAAGAAAATGAAATAATCTTATATATAAATATAAAATTCTTTATCCTAAAATTCCCATTCTTCCATTATAGGTTTTAGAAACACTAATTAATTCCAATATTTTTCTCAAATTATTCACACAATTTTAATATTTTATTCAAAAATATACAATAAATTTTAATTTTTTTATTTGAAGCGAAAAATATAAACTCTCTATAGAAAATGTTTTAATAGTCTAAAGAATCTCATTTGAATTTAGTTCACTAAAACCAAAACAATTCCAACCTAAAAATCAATTATATGAGAGAATAAAGGTTTCACCTACCTAAATAGATGTAAAAATTACCCATAGAACCTAGGGGATATGGTTCAAAAAATAGATGACCAACATAAAACATTATATTATATGGATTCATATTACTTCCATTTAATAAAATTGAAACTATAATGGAAAACCAAAACAATATATATGATTTAACTGTGATAATAATTCAAATAATCATGAATAGGGGAATATTGAAGATATTTAAAGGTTCTATAATCCCCAAATTTTAATAAATATGGATTCTACCCACTACCTAGAGAAAAAATATTAGAAAACAATATTAGAGATGTATTACATCCTTAACATATCCAAGTAAATATTTTATGAACCTAAAGAAGTGGTTCAAAAAATGTCAATGGATTAAGGGAAATGTGAGGAGATAGGGAGGTGTAAGAGAGACTATGAAATGAGTGTCAGGGCTTAAATGAGGGACACATGTATCACCTTAATATTTCATAGTATGTTATCTCTTTATTGAAATTCAATATCTTGTGTTACACGCAACGTCGAGTTCGAGCGTCCCATGACATAACGAACTAGCCATTTAAAAAGCAATTATAAATTGTATTAACTAAATTTTTTATTTTATATAATCCAAATAATTGTATAATACATATAATTTGTTCATTAGACATACTATAAGATCAAATTCTCTTTTTTCAGATAAAAGAAGTGTTTTGAAAAAAAAACAATTTTACCGCAAATTAATGGTTAGCACTTTTTAAATGGAATACACGACACTTTTATACTAAATTTATTAAAATAAACTTATTATTTATAATTGGGACATAAAAATTTAGTTTGGATAATTTTTTGGTGTTTTTCTGATAACATTCATATTTTGATGAATAATGATTGATGAAAAATTTTAATAGGAAACAAAATTTTTAATCAAAATAATTTTTATTGTTAATTTATACATTTGAATGGTTTTAAAGTATAATTAGATTATATTTTTATCATTTTATAAAATGTTGGTCATTATAAATAATTTTACATTTAAATTGGACATAAACAAATGAAAATCTTTTGATAGTTTTTTACTTTTAAAAAAATCTTCTTTTTGGTTTTGACTCTGGGAATTAATTTTAATTTAATTATTGAAACTTATATGTTTTTAATTTCGTAATATAGACTTAATTTTTGAATAAATAATAACAAAAATTAGCTTAGGGTGTTTTTTTGGAATTTTTCTGAAAACATTCAATTTTTTGATGAATAGTGAAAAACACAACGTTATTATTTAAAATCGACTTTTTATTTAAATAATTATTTATTTTATTTAAATTTATTTTATTTAAATTTATTTTAAGTCAAAATATATACACAATAACTGTATAAATTAAATGTAATTCATTGGTGCCATTTTATAATAAGATTAGATCTATAAAATTTTATTGAATTTGTAACCGTCTTTTACCCACCTTATAAGCACATTTGCAAATTTGCATAAAACGTAATTTTACCACTTCTATGAATTGAATTTAAAATATTATAGAGAAAATGTTGATATTAGTAATTAAAATTTTTTTTAACAAGTAAAACCAATTTTTGGTGAATAGTAACTTTTGACTTTTATTTACCACAGAAAAAAATAATAAAGGTAATTTAAGGTAAAAATAATTTTAAAATCATCCAAATACATGTCTTAATTATATTGGATAATTTTATTTCGACCAAAATCAACCTTATAACAAAAATATTATCCTTTAGGTTCAGTTGAATTAGACTAGGATATTTATTATTATTTTATTTAAAAAAGAGGTAGAAGTGTAAAATCCAAATTTTAATAACTAAAATATTTTATTATAGGTTTACACATAATATAATTTCGAATATACATTTTCATTAGAAATATAAAATGATTTTCTATATAGTCGTATTTTATTTATTATTTTTAGGGATTAATTAATTATGTTTATTTATGACATACTGATGTTTCATTAAATACCTTATTAGTGAAAGAATAAAATTAATGGTATTATAAATAATAGAATAAATAGAATTTCAACATTTTTATGTCATCCAAGAATTTACTAGATGAATATGACATGTTTAGGTTGATTCAATTAATTTTTTATGATTTAATAACATTATATGAATTCCATAAAAACCAAATATTAAAGTGTCAAAATTGTCATCAATGTGTTATTTAACCAAATATTATTTTATTAAATTATATAATAGTACTAAAAATCTATGGTATATAAAAAATAACATTCATAATTATATTTATGCCATTAAATAACCACTTGTGGTTCTCTTTGGTTTTTATTGTATATTTATTAACCATTTATTATAATAATAAAAGAATACATGGTAAAACTTATAGTATTTAACTAATGGTTAAATCTAAAAGATAAGCTTAATAAGGTGACCTAAACATGACTCAAAACTATTGTTTGTGAGGTTGTTGACCCATCCCCACCATAGAGTTTTAATAAATCTTTTTTGAGCGATTAGAAACCAAAAATTAATTTCTTAAAAAATATCATTTCAAGCTTTTCCTAAAGTGGCCCTCACCTCTCTTATAAAAGGGTTCTTCCCCTTATCCTAATTTCACACATACAAAGCCATTTGGCTTGGACATCCCCTTGTCATATGTCCTCTAAACTACCCTCTCTTCAACCTAGATTCATTACATTGATCAGAATGAAAACTTAAGGAGCCCTTTTGATCAACTCAAATAGAAACACCCGCAGAATAGGTAATAATTTCACCACCCTCTTTCAAATTCTTTTCTTCTTCCACATCCTATTTCATTGTTGTTTCCATACCAAAATAATACCTCCATTAACATAAACATATAATGATGATATTATAAATATGTTACATAAATATTCATTATTCTATCCATACATTGAATTATAATTTCACCATGTGTGCGTACACATGATTTACCATCATCACGACGTGGTGTAATTTGTTATTCAACACTATATTATTTGGATGGATATAATGATGAGTAATATATATATATAATTACTGAAGATAACATGCTAATTTATTTATTAAATTAATATACCATCAAATTCCACACATTTTACTCATTAAGGAAATGGCATCATCCCTCGTGTGCATATATGGCTCACCGTCTCCACGTTGTGATAAGATTCATTTTCACATTCAACATTCAACGATGATTATAAAAATATATATTATTAATAAGTATGTAATATATGACATAATAATGTGACTGAATATTTATATATATATGTATGTTTGTATGAATGTATGTTTGTATGTATGTATGTATGTATCTATGTATGTATGTATAGATACTGACATATATCTTATTCACTTACTTCCATTAAATACGATATGAAAACGGAAACTGTGTTTATGTGTACGTACAGTCTACCATCTCCATAAACTGTGTTTTACATTTCATATATATATCTACTATACATATTTATTTCATAAATATATATGATATATAAACCAGGTGTTATATTCTGGAAGTATTTAAATCATGATCAAAATGATACGATCAAAAATAACAAGTTAAAACACATACGATAAAGAAATGTATTATTACCCAAAATGTAAATTTAACGTGGAAACTATTATTTAATGTGTAGTATAATGTCATAAATGAATCATGTGCGATATAATAATTAGGCATATGGTTCTTTTTTAATTTAATAACATACGATGGTCATTATATAGGTGGTTAATCGTACCCTTCACCAATGGAAAGTTTAAGGTTAGGGATAATTCAATAAATTCTTCATATTCTGAGGTTGTTTTTATGTGAGTATCTTCCAGGACCTATTTATCATCCACATCAGTGTTTCGCAAATAAAATTATAAAGGAATATTTCAATATTTTATGGAAGGGGCTCATTAACTAGATCATCATTCTAAATGGTTTAAATATTTATTCGTCTAAATCATTCTCATTAATGTTCATGTTATCAAAATGGTTTTTATGGGTTTATATATATGGACATGATTGTTTTGAAATGTTAATTCCTTTCAAATGTTTTTAAGTTGTATGGGAAAATTTTATTCAAAAACGTCATTAAATGTCTTCCTTTCTAAATTATGTGACTTTTAAATGATTTCATGAAAAAGGGATATTTTTCTCAAAGAGTTTTACATGAAATTATTGTCTATGTAAATATTATTTGATGGATATTAAACTAGTTCGGAGTTGATATATTATGATTCAAATATTCAACAGTGTATTGAAGGTTTGGGGATATTTTTGACTGTGGATGTGTTATTTTTATACCATTCATGGTTTGTGGATAAAGTATTTACAATTCGTATGCTAGTTTAAATACGAATATTTATATTAGGTTAAAAAATTTCATATGTAGAATATATTGGACATAGTATGTGACGGTGGAGCCCACACTACTACAAAAATGGCCTACATCAGTGCTAAAAAGGGCTTTAACATTGCTAAAAAAGCGCTGTAAAGCTCAACGCTAATATGGGGGGTCCCTTTTATCAGCGCTCCAAAAGGCGCTGATAAAGGCCCCTTTTATCAGCGCTAAAAAAGAATTGATAAAATACCCCTTTATCAGTGCTTTTTTTAGCGCTGATAAATGAGGCCTTTATCATCACTTTTTTTAGCCTTGATAAAGGTAAAAAAAATTAAAAAAAAAATTAAAAAAATGAGAGGAGTGCTTTTATCAGCGCTTGACACTGCCTTTATCAGTTTTAGGAGGTCTCGCGCGCGCTACCCATCCCACGCATCCTCATACGTGCGCACCCCCATCTCTACCACCCGAACTCAAACTCGGGACATCCCCCCTTTCGCGGCTGTACCTTTACCACTAAACCATTTCGTTTTTTCTCTATTTAATGATATATATATATATAATTATATTTATTCATATATTGATATAGATTCATATTAATATAAATTTAATTATTCCTATATTAGTATATATATATTAATTCGTATATTTATATATTTATATATATATTTAGTGATAATTTTTTATACATATATTTATTTGTTTATTTATATATACATATAAGATTAGTTTTAAATACATTTATGAAAAAATATGTTTTCTATGTGTGTTTATAAATAAATAAATACATACATACATAAATATATACAACACACACACACACACAAAACTACACACATACACAAACACATATATATTTACGAATATATATATATACGTGTATTTGAAAAGCCATAGAATGTACATATAAGATTAGTTTTGAATACATTTATGAAAAAAATATGTTTTTGTTGTGTGTTTATAAGTAAATAATTAAATGCATACATATATACATATTTACAACACACAGGCACACACATAGACACTGACACACACACAGACACATATATATTTACGAATAAATACATATATATGAGTATTTGAAAATCCATAGAATGTTAAACCGACCATAACTTATAATATAGAATCCCATTTCAACACCACAATCAGTAAAATCGATGAAAATGAAACAATCATCGATATGATATGTGGTACAAGCCTAACGGACATCCGGATCAGAAGTTATACTTGTTTGAATGTTAAAAAATTGGGATATCCCGACTAAAAACTCAGTATTGGAGGCCTTATGGGCCTTTTGGGCTCGAAAAATGTGACTGAGGCTTTACCTAAGTTATTAGCGTGTAGATCTCATCGTATGCTTCGATTTGATATGCTTTATTGCTCAAACTGACACCCGGATCAAAAGTTATGACCGTTTGAAGTTTGAGTTACATTTTCAACATATTTTATATCTTTTATTAATTGTTTTGATTTTTTGTGTCCTTAAATTGTTATTAAATGATTTTTAATCGATAATAATTAGAAAATTAATAATTAATAATATTTTTTTAAAATATTTTGAATCCTTTTTCAATAATTTTATTATATATTAAATGTAATAATCTATTTATACTTATCTATAACATATTTAAAAAATATATATTGTAATTATTTCAATATAAATATACTTATAAAACAAAATATTATTTTTCATGAAAATATATATTTTTTAAAACATAACATTTATCAGCGCTCGGGAAAAGCGCTGATAAATCCCCCATTTATCAGCACTACTAAAAGAAGCGCTGATAAAGGGGTCCCCTTTATCAGTGCTAAAAAAATCACTGATATAGGGGCGACATTTATCAGCGCTCAAAAAAGCACTGATAAAGTGGTCCTTTATCTGTGATTTTTTGTAGAGCTGATAAACGAGACCGTTTATCAGCGCTTTTTTTAGAGCTGATAAAGGCCCCCTTTATCAGTGCTTTTTTTAGCATTGATAAAAGTGAAGCGAATCCCTTGCCCCTTTTTTAGTAGTTCCATTATAGATCCTCAATGCATCGGCAGGTCTAATGAGACAAACTAGTGTCTTGGCACAAGGCCTCGAAAAAAACTTATTTGTAGTCTTGTCACAAGGCCGTGACTATGTGGTTATGAAGCCTGAATTTCGGAATTCCATCATTATGAAATTGGTTATTAATATTTCATGTCATTATTCGACTAGTAGAATGTCCATGTAAATAAGTAAATGGAATTATTTGATTTATATTTGCCATATTATGCAGAATTTTATGTTTAAATTTCTTGTATTTTAGTATTATACATTTTCATTAATTTTTATTCTTATTTGTGAATGTTTCTGAAATATTATTATCCTTGATGAGTGTTTTAACTCACCCCTTTGTTATTTTTATTTTCCCAGGATCCCAAAAAGTAATTTATGATTTATATTCAAGGTTAAACTAAGAGAAAAATGGCCATCGTAAAGGATTATTTATGATGTCTTATATGTCATTATATTTAATGTAACATTCATGTATGTAATCTATTACCCAAGATTACTGAAATGATTGGTCCTTTGGGACATGATTTCTTGTAATCATGACAATGTGTTAAAATAATATACCGACTCTAGGCTTCATGGGCTGCAGAAATTATAGTTGGTATTAGTGGAAGTTTAGCAACAACCATGGAAATATATTTAGTTAATCTCTAATTAGAGATCATTACCGTAATATAGACATTGAGGAGTAGTATAGAATAACATCCTATAATTTTGCTAATGTTGAGATTTTATGTATTTTCCAGGAAATACATCCCTGTCTGGATATGAACAGGTAGAGGCGGCACTGGCATAGATGTACCTTAGAGCGAAAACCCTAACAAGGAGTTTCGGGAATGACCTAAGGTATCTTGGCACAAGACAATAGGCCTCGCTACATAGTTGGTTATGACACTCTTGGAGGATATTCTTAGGATAATTCACATTTTTCATTACAAGAAATTATGAAGGATTTAGGATTAAATACTTCCTCAAATAAATAATTTTAGGATTATAAATTATATTCATAATATTCTAAATTTAGATTAGGTATTTTACATGTGAGAAATTATGCTTTTCGATTCGTAAACTAACCTAGTGTTACCCATTGTTTAGATATGGAGACTAGTAGAAGTAATGTGAATTACAACAACATGCATGATCGAAAGATTATGAAGGATCATATCATTCATGGTATTAAGAAAAAATTTAAAAGTGAAATAGTCTCCCGCATATTCTAATCATATTATGAAATAGTATCATTTATTAATATGATAAGTTAAGAATTTTCTGATTCCATTTGATTTGAAGGGAAGAAAAAGATGAAAACGATGGATGAGATAATGAGGGATAAAAGGAAGAGGGGAAAGAAGGGTTTTCCCATATGTGATATTTGTGGAAAGAATAATCTTCGTAAATTCTTGTAGGGAATGGGAGTTTTTTATAAGTGTGGAGAAAAGGGACACTATGTATGTGATTTCAAGGGTAAGAAAAAGGTTTCAAATGTACAATGCTTCATCTTCAAGGAGTTGGGACACAATACAAATCAATGTCCAAATAATCAGAGTATACCCCAAATGCTACTATGGGATAATAATAAAGTTATGATAATACCGAAGATTATGGGGAATGATTATAGATCTTATATAGTTATTTATGTATTATGTCGTTCGAGTATTGTATTAATTATGTACATTTTATAAGAATTATAGAGCATATACGGATTGTATTGTTTTACTATTTCATTAAGGACTTCAGATTGTGTGGAACCATGGAAAGTCACATAGTATCAAGTTAAATTTTTTGGAAAATATATGGTGTAGTGAATGATAAACTCTAATATGGTTTTGATTGTGAGGTAGTGATTTTGGAATAATATATGTTATATTTGAATAAATTATATTTGATATTCTTAACTACCATGAAACTGATTAATGATTTTTACATTCCATTATTATTAGAGTTTAAAACATTTTTGTATAGAATGAGTATATCCAGTATTCTATAAAAAATAAGGGAGCATGAATGTTATCAATCGGGTTTTATAGTAATTTTGGGTGTAAATATGTTTTTGAAGAATACATGATGAAGGTATTCACATGTTATTACGTGGAAAAAAGTATCTTCATTGTGTTTACCTTATATAATTTGGAATGTGAATTTGGAAAAAAGTATTTTGGATAAGTCTAATGGTTGAGGTCGATTGAGTTTGACATTGGATACTATTGTAAAGGTTAAATCATTTATTAAGATTATTTTTGGATTGTCATAAAAAGGACAACCCGGAAGTTGGGAGATAACACATTGTGTCTGGAAAGGCCGCAAGATTTGAACCCACAACTGAAGGGAAAGAAGGGTTGATCACCTACCACTGGAATACGTGATGTCCTGAGTTATATAATATAGTTTGTTTTAAATTTTCTGAAAAATTAATTATAAATTCATTATTTTTGGACCCTATACGATTAGGATAAATAGGATATTATTGAATATTATTATCTTTTGGAGTGAAAGATGAGTTTGTGGTAGGAATTAGTTGACGGATGAAAATCTACTTGTCAAGTATATTTTTTCCCTCTTATTCTATTAATATATTAAATCTTAAACTTTTGGTAAGGGATCCTAAAACCCACAATGTGTTATCCTAATACCTTATGTTTTTTTTAATTGATGATATTTTAAATCATCATAAATTGATGGCTTTGAGGCCCTCAATTTTACACGTATTTTTGATTGATGACCTCAATCACTCCCTATAAATATTTCAAATTTTCCTCAAATTATGTCTCTCTAATTGCCAACAATGTTCTTCTAATAGAGATCATAATTTTTTGGTGAGTTTTTCATTTACCTTTCGCTCTTCTTAAGAATAAATTTAATTAACCCAATTTCCGATGTGGGTTTTCCACAATGACATTTTTCTATTATTAACCACTTATTTTCGAAGAACAATTTCAATTTGTGAGGACGCAATTTATTGAAGTGGGAGAGAATGTAACACCCCATGATTTCATAGTATGTTATCTCTTTAATGAAATTTAATAACTTGTGTTACACATAACACTGAGTTCGAGCACACCACGAATTACCATACTAGCCATTCAAAAAGTGGTTATGAATAGTATTAACAGAATTTTGAATTTTATATACTCTAATTATTTTTATAATCTATATTCTTTTTTCCTTAGACATAATATAAGAAAAAATTCATATTTTTCATATAAAAGAATTATTTTTAAAACAAAGTAATTTTACCGCCTATTAATGGTGAGCCCTTTTAAAATTAAGTATTTCACACTTTTATATATAATATGAGAAAATAAAATTATTATTTATAATTGGGACAAAAAAATAGTAAAGATAAATTTTTGGGGTTTTTTTTGATAACTTTCATATTTTGATGAATAATGAAAGATGCTATATTTTAATTGAAAACAACTTTTTAAATCATAATAATTCGAAGTGTTAAATTATACATTTGAATGGTTTTGAAGTATAATATGATTATATTTTTATCATTTAATACAATGTAGGTCATTTTAAGTAATTTCACATATGAATCGGACATAAACAAATGTCAATCTGTTGATAGTTTTTACTTCTAAAAAATCATATTTTAAGTTTTACCAATGGGAAAAAATTTTAAATTAATAAATGAAACTTCTATTTTGTTAATATCATAAAATAGGCTTAGTTTTTGAAATAATAATATCAAAATTTTCTTAGGATGAATTTTTGGTATTTTTTAGAAAACATTACATTTTGGATGAATAGTAAAAAACACTAGGTTATTATTTAAAACTGAAATTTAATTTAAAGAATTATTTATTATATTTAAAATCATTTTAAATAAAAATAGATACATAGTACTTATATAAGATCAATTTTATTCATTTGATACATTTTATAATAACATTATATTTATAAAATTTTGTTGAACTTTTTACCGTCTTTTACCCACCTTCTAGGCACATTTGCAAATTTTCATAAAATGTAATTTCACCACTTCTATGAATTAAATTCCAAAAATTTGAGAGAATTGATTGTAATCAGTAATTAGAACTTGTTTCAACAAGATAAAAATAATTTTTGGTAAATATTAACTTTTGACTTTTATTTACCCGATTAAAAAGTAAATAAGGTAATTAAAGGTAAAAATAATATTAAAATTACACCCCCACATGTCCAAATTCTATTTGGTATGCGTATTTCGACCAAAATAAATATTAGAATAAAAATATGAAACTTTAAGTCCGCTTGAATTAGATTAATACATTTATTATTATTTTATTTTAAGAAGTGTTCAAAGTGAAAAATTCAAATTTTAATTACTAAATCATTTTAAATATTGGTTTATACATAAGATAAAATAGAATATAAATATTCATTAGAAATTTAAAAATATTTCCTACATAATTGTATTTTATTGAAAAAATTTATAAGTTAAATAAGTATTTATATTTATGACAGAATGATGATGTAGTAAATACCTTTTTAATGAAAGAATCAAAAAAATGGTATTATAAGTACTAAAATAAATATAATTTAAATGTTTTTATGACATCCACGAATTTTATAGGTTCATATGAAATTTTATGGTTTATTAAATTTATTTTTATCGATTTAATCAAATTGTAATGACTTCCATAAAAACCAAATTCGAAATAGTTTAAAAATTGACATAAATTAGTTTTTAAAACAAATACTATGTTATTAAATTATATAATTGTCTTAAAATTATATGGTTCTTCTAGAGAACTTCTATAATGATATATATGTCATTAATGAACCACTTGGGGATATCTTTACTTCTTATAGTAAATTTATTAATTATTTATTATAATTATACAAGAATACATGTTAAATGTAAAACTATTTAACTAATTGTTAAATCTAAAAGATAAGGTTAATAAGTTGACCTAAACTTGTCTAAAACATATTTATTGATAGTTTTTCGACCCATACCCACCATATCCTCGAAATAAGTAATTTTGGATCCATTTGAAACCGAAAATAATTTTATTATAAAATATTCTTTTAAGCTTTTTCAAAACTAACCGTCACCACTCTTATAAAAAGGGTACTTCCATTTCTCTAAATTTGACACATCCAAAGCCATTTGGTTTGGAAAAACCCTGGTAAGATATCCTCCCAACTACCATCACTTTTTCCTAGAGTCCTTACTTTGATCAGAAAGACAACATGAGTAGCCATTTTGATCTACTCAAAACTAAACACCCGAAGAAGATGTAATAATTTCACCACCATATTTCAAGTTATTTTCTTTTTCCACTTCCTCTTTCCTTGTTGTATCCATACCAAAATAATAACTCCAGTACTTTATACATAAAGTGATGTTAATATAAATATGTTACAACCATATTTTTTATTCTATCCATCCTATTAATGATAATGTCACCATGCATGCGTATGTAAAACTTACCATCTCCACGTCGTGGTGTTATTTGTTATTCAACACTATGTTATTTGGATGGATGTAATGATGAGTAATATGTATATAAAAAATTACAATAACATTCTACTATCTTTGTAAAGATAATATATCATCCAATTCCACCCCTGTTAATCATTTAGAAAATGGCGTCGTCGCTTGTGGGTACGTACGACTTACTATCTACATGACTCGTTGAGATTCATTTCCACATTAACCATGAAACAATGATTATAAAAATATATATTATTAATAAGTATGTAATATATGATATAATATGGATATTGAATAGATATATAGATATATATTTATATATTTATGTACTTATATATATCTTGTTAACTTACTTCTATTCCATACGATATGAAAATGGAAACAACATTTATGCGTACGTACGACCTACCATCTCCAAAAATGGTGTTTTACATTTAATATATCTATCTACTATAAATATTTATATGATAAATATATATGATATATAAATCATGTGGTTTATTCTGGATGTATTTAACTCATGATCTAAATGTTACTATAAAGAATAACAAGTTAAACGCATACGATAGAGAAACCAATTATTACCCCAAATGTTAATTTAACACTGAAATCATTATTAAATGGCTAGTATGAAGTCATAAATTAATCATGTATGATATAATAAATATGAATATGGTTATGGTATAATTTAATAACATAACATGGTCATTATACAGTAGTTAAAAGATACCCTCGACCAAAGGAAAGTGCATGGTAATGGTTAATTATACTATCTCTTCATTATCTGAGGTTACTTTTACGTGACAATCTACTGGGACCTCATTTCATCCACATCCATGTTTCATAATTTTTTTTCAAAAGTAACATTTAATGGTTTTATGGAAGGTAATATTTAACTAAATATTCATTTAAAATAGTTTAAATATTCATTCTTCAAAATCATTCTCATTATTGTCTGTGTTTTGAAAATGGGTTTTAAGGATTTATTTATATGGACATGAATGTTGTTAAAATTTTAATTCCATTCAAAAGGTTAAAATTTATTTAGAAAAAATATATTAAAAAATGTACATAAATGTCTTCCTTTCTAAATTGTGGGACTTTGAAATGTTTTCATGAAAAGGGATATTTCTCTCAAAGATTTATACAAATCCTTTTCATCTATGTCAACATCCTTTGATGGATTTTAATCTTGATTAAAGTTGATTTATTATGAAACAAATCATCCATAATTTATGAATGGTTATGTGATATGCTTGATTGTGGATGTGTTATTTTATTACCATTCATGGTTTATAGATAATGTATTGACATTTCATATGTTGGTTTTAATAGAAATGTTTATATTATGTTTAAACATTTTCAAATGAGGAATACATTGGACTTAGTAAGTGAGGGTTGGAGCCTGCTATAACTCCTCGATGCATAGGTAGGACCAACAAGACAAACTAGTGCCTTGGAACAAGGCCTTGAAAAAATGTTATTTTTTGTCTAGGAACAAGTCCTTGACTATGTAGTCATGAAGTCGGGCATTACGCATTACAACATTATAAAATTGGATATTGATATTGAATGTGATTATTTGACTAGTGGAATATCCATATCAATAAGTCAATAAAATTATTTTATATATATTGGCCATATTATTGTGAAATTTATGTTTAATAGGATTGTGTTTTAGTCTTATAAATTTCCTTACATGTATATACTTATTGGTGAAAGTTTCCTGTAAATTCTTATCCTTACTGAGTGTTTGAGCTCACTCGGTTCTTAGGTTTTGTTTTCCCAAGATCCCAAGAATTGTTTTATGATTGATAGGTCGGGTTATGCTAAGGTAACAATGGAGTTTTCAATGGATTATTTATCATGTGTTAAATTTTAGAAAATGTAATGAAAATATAAGAAATCTATTTTCCATGAATTCTAAACTGGTCGGTCATTCGGGACACGATTCCTTGTAATCACACCAATGTATTAAAATGTACTGAATCAAGGCATCTGGGTTCAGGGCATTACAACAATTCTAGATCTCCCTTTGGAGGGGTAAAATTTTATTGTGGATGTATGATTTTTTCCCAACACTAAAAAACACATGTAGTTTCATTATGTTCCTAGTGGTGATGAAAATGGACCTATACCCATTAGGATGCCAACATGTACCGGGTACCATCCCAATCAGGTCCACAATGTTTTCCAAAAATCTAGTCCCTTCTCTCCTCCACTTCCAACATACAATAAACTCCCCCAATATCCTCCAAAGTAAATATTACACCCACAAAGTATTTAAAACATTGGAATCATATATAATTATCAACCTATGAAGGATATGATATTTAATGTATCCCCCTTTTTATATTCATAATCAACAACCATGTCAATTTATTTCCTCTTCCATCATCTACATCTATGTACTCCTGAGTCTCAATCACCTTAGATAATTTATCACATGTGATTTCTGTTATATTATTTTTAGTAATATTTCCTTTAGGATTATTAAGACATTCAAATATCCCTTTACACTCCTTTCTCAACTAATCCCTAAAGCTTGCATGATTTCAAATCTTCTAGGATATTTCATATGAAATGAAATGGTTATATCCAATGGAATGTTATACAATAAAATTACACTACCTATTTCCAATATTATAGTATGATTAATTCTTATTGGTGCCTATTATATATCCTAGCCAGTACCGTTAAATTGAAATCCACACGTGGAATTTAGAAATTAATGTGTTAAATTATCAAATCTCTCACACCTTTTGATAATAAAGTAATATTTGCTTCATAATATTATTTTCATGGGAGTATGATGCATTTATGAAATGGTTTCATGAATAGTTGAGTTGAATTTACTCATTAATTTAAATTCATGAGTAAATTCTTGGAAATTAGGGAGTGTCCTCGAGACTTAATTATAAGATTCCACATACTTTTGATGGTGTGTGTGGGTCTATACTAAATCCTTCCCACCCAAAGCATTATTATGATCCTCGATTTACAATATAAGAAAATAGAATGTATAAAGAGAGGCATCTCACCCATGTGATAGGTGATTCAATATGGACTATGGATAAACCATAAAAGAGATACACATTTTGGTTTTCTATTTTTTGAACTTTAACCAGAATAGTGGAATATTTGATGTAGAAAAAGTAGCTCCAAGTTATAAGGTACACTTTTGATTATGTTATAGTATGAATGGTTTTGATTTTATATGGATGGAGTTTCTAGTTTTAGGCATCTTAGTTGATTCCATTATTTAGATGAATGTTTATTTATACTAATAAACCCATAAATAGTGTCTGAGAGTGGTCATTATCCTTTAATCTCTAATAATTCTTAAAACGAATATGTTTAACACTAGAGTTAAAAATAGAGCAATGTTTCAATAATATGACACACGATGTATCAAAACAATGACCAAGATATAAAAAAAGTGATAGGAATTTTGTTATATGATAATGTAGTCTATAGTTGGATCTCTACTTACATTATATGAAAAAATATATATTTGGGATCTCAGCTTATGTTATGTGATAGCATAATATGTGTTTGGGGAAAACATACATTATGTTATAATGTAAACAAAATTGTCCAGGAACCTGGGATTCAATAATATATTGGTCCTAAAGCATAATTAACATGTATACTCATCTTACACAAGCTATTGTGACATTATGTTAAAACCATACCTTAAAATTCACTAGCCATACAGGATGATTTATTCATATACAAAACCCCTTTTAATATCTGGATTCCCTTTTTGTATCTTTTTTAACATTATGTGTGATATTTTTTCTACTTGATTTAATGATACATTTCATGGGGTTATTTCTATTCAATAGGAATATCATAAGCCCAATCATGCTTAATCACCTTATGCAGTTCTATATTTAGGAAACAATTATTAAATAACTATAAAAAATATTAACTTTTAATATTTAATTTTTTTAAAAAAAATAAAATGGCATAACTTATAATTTAGATAAAAAGATTTTGTATAAAAATTATTAGTGTGATATATTATATGTTAATAAATTAAAAAATAATGTATACATATATGAGTGTTTATAGTTAAATTTATTAATTTTTCATAATTATATAAATTTAATTATTCAATATAAGGATTTATTTATGAAATTATTTAAACCACATAAAAATGAGTTTTGATGATTTTTTAGATTATATAAAATTATAAAAAATATATGATATTTAAATTCTGTAAATATATTACATATTATAATTGAAATATTAAATGTTTAAATTTTATATTATATCATATATTTAATTAAAATTTCATATAATAAATAATATGAATGTGTTTATATTGGAGAAAATATGAAATTTTTATATTTTTTAAAATCATGGAATGTTCATAACATTACCTAAAATTATAAAATGTTTATAGTAATATTTATTTATGAATTACTCATAAATAGTGTATCCCATGTTTCAATACATGAATTGTTAATTTTTTTAATATTGTCTTATTTATAACTTATATATTTTTTTATATTGTGATTTTTTTTATGCTTTATTTTAAATATGATAATATGTTTCTAGATATTATGATACATGTATCTAAGCAGTTACATTCTAGATATGATAAAATGATTTAGTTTTCATCTACATATGATTTAGATTGTATTTAGTTATAAACATAAGTTAATTATTTAATTATGATTTATATATAATAGGTGTTATAGTTTTTATTGAAATGAATTTCTAAAGATGCATTGGTGATGTTATCTCAAAGACATAGAGTAGTCACAACAAGTGGAAATAATGTCATGTCATATTTTAATCATTATGTCCTCAAGCGATGCATTTGAAAGGATATTGAGGTATGACCTATCATTCAAAAAATTTATTATGTATTGGTAGATACTAAATTCTTTATCTTATAGTTTTTTAATTTTATATTATCGATTTAATTTGGATTTTTTTCATTTTTATTTTTGTTACTTTTTTGTGTGGTATTTGGGTAAGTTGTCTTTGGGGTTGCAACTGGTATATACAAGGGTTGGAAACTTTTTGTGGGTTCAAAAACACCCAAAACGGTGTTTTAATAAAATTATCATATAATATATTAGGAGGATGATGGAATTGGAATCTAACATGATTAAAGTATCCAAAGGTTGGGGGATAATAGGTCAAAATGCTCACTGGTCTAGAGGCTTATACCTTATAAACAAAAGTTATGGTTGTCTGTAAATTGATCTTGTTTTACTCAATCTAATATTATTTATTTTCTTTAATTATTCTAATTTACATGAATTGACTCCACATACCTTTTTCTTGTGATTAATTTGGATAGGTATAAATATAGTTGTCTTTTAATCTAGGTTAGTAATAAAATGTATGAGTTCTGTAAAGAGTCACATATCAATATGGTCTGAATAGGTTGATTTGGTGAATGGAAGAGTATTTTAAACTAAGTCATTTGAATAATTCAAACATGTAATGGGAATACATGAGATAAGATGGTTAGATTAAATCTTATTTTAAAATACTAAGTGTAAGATTTGTTTCAATGTGAACCCTTATTAAGACATCAATCATACAACTGGGTAGGTTATACTAATATTGGGACCCCTGGATTATCATTTGTATGGAATGAATGTAATGATGAACCTAAAATTATAATTTTCACATTATTGGAAATTTTTGGTTTAAAATTAGCTATGATACCCTAATAAGATTAGGTTACTCGAGTAATAGATTTTGGTTTATCCATATGATGGATTGGGTAATGTGTTATCCACCCCTCAATCCAAGAGTCTTATATGATATGATTTGGATGTTTCCTTAGCTAAATAACTAATTGGTGGTAGAAATGAAAAAGTGACCAACATCTTACGGAATTATAGAAATTGTTCAACTAAAGGGTATGTTGAGTTTAAATTAAATTAACATTTATTATAAGAGAATTTAATAAAATCCCATGTCTTGTGATAGGAGTACATGATACTTATCTAATAAAATGTTTTGTCGTACATAAATTTATCATAGCCATAAAATATAAATTTGGGATTAATAAATGAATAGTGGAACAATAATGTAAGAAAATCATAAACATTTTAACTTAAAAGAAGATCTAATATAAAATAGAATTTTTTGTATTAGAATAAACCCATCATGGGTAACAAACCATTGATTTTTTCAATATGAGAATCTTGATTATTATGTAAAGGATTGAATTATTTAGTTATGGATTCAATTGAATTATTTTCAAAACAACCCAAAGAACTTTACTCTTCACTTGTATACTAAATATGATTGAGTGCATCAATCACTATGCAGGACTAAAGATATTCTTTAAGGATTGTTTTGGATATGGAATTCATTTTATTTTTATATATGGAAATAATTTAAATATGATAATTTTTTCAAAAAACATTTACTTTGTATTATCAAATTGCGGACGATATATGAATTAGGGAATGTGATGTCAAGGTTCTAGTTCCTTATTGACTACATAAGTGTGTAAAATTTTAGACTATAAGAATAAAAGTTAGTTGAAGAGTCCCAAAAAATTTATTCATCTATTTATAACATGTCACTGAAATATAGGGTTATCATGGAGGGATCATAATGATTCTAGTGGAGAAATAATATACAATACCTGAAAGTGTTTGGGAAACATTATTGAAATTCCCCATCAGGTATCAGTGTTATAGAAATAAATTATTCAGTTTTTAAGTGTAAATGATGAAATTTTTTTAACATACATGTATTGTAAATATATTGGTGTTTAAAACAATTGAAATATTTATTAGATCATGTATTTCAAATTCATGTGATTAAGAAAAGGATTTTTATATAAATTATTTTAATGTAAATAAAATTATCGATCATAGATGGATCTATGTAAATAATGTGTATTTTCATTTAAATTATCTTATTTAAAAAGAGAAGTTATTTACTGATAAATAGTTTTTTGGATAAATATTATGTAATACATTTGATACACATGGCTTATGATTCATGAAATTTTATAACATCTCCGAATAAGAGAGAAGGAAAAAATGTTTTTTATCCTAGATAAAAGTTTTAATCCAAATATTTGTTAAAATATTTGGAATTTATATTTCACCACCATAAGTTCCATATTTTAAATAATAAACTATTTCTTTCAAAAAAATCTAAACATACAAAATATTATATATTATATGGATACAATATTGAACTCATATAGTATTCCTAATAAAATTAAATCAATGTTTTTTCCTAAAACAAAAAGGGTGTTGTGTTATGACATTGTAAGATATTTCGACAATAATGTAGTGTCTAGGTGGTTAGTGGGAGTATAATTTGACTTAGTGAAGTTAAATGTTATCAAATAAAGGATTATAAAATATCAAATTTACAGTAAATTTCACAGTATACTAAATGATTTTAAGATGTGTTAGTTAAGAAATAATGTAAACAATTACATTAGTTACTGAAATATTTCAAGGAAACATTTTAATGGAAACGGTCGGAAATTTTTGATGATGTACTTAGAAAGAGTTGTAAATACAAAAAATAAGTTATTAACATTGTAACATTTTATGTTAAAAAGTTAAAGAGTTTTAATATGTTCAAGGAGTTAAACATTAGAAATATGATTTCTATGTTTCAAAGATTATCATATTGGATTAATTCATATATATTACTCACTAAAGAGTTATTGGGATATTATTTCAAATGGTCACTAAATGATGTGGATGGGATTATATAGAGATATACTATATTTTAAAAACCCATTAATAGTGAATGGAACATAAGGTGGATATTGTAATCTTTCTTATATGATATGTTATATAAGTACTTATGTATGGTTTTGTTATGTATTATTAAATGAGTTAAATGAAATGAAATCTATCTAGTTATACAAAATACAATATCTGCATTATCATCATTTTACTTTGGCTACATATATTTATATTGATATATATATATATATATATATCATATTGTTTTATTATAATTTACCTGTCAATGAATAAATTTTAGTTTTCTTTAACTGATGTTCATTATGGGGTATTATAGGTTATAATGAAATCTTATGTTTACTATGAGTAGTATTCTTGTATGTGATACAAATATGATCAAAGGAATAGAAATGATTTTGTATACCATATGGACCACAATGTGTGCCATATAGACTATCAAGCATTATGTATTGTTATAATAGGGGTGAATGGGTCATATTTAAATTCCCCACTACCTAGGTATATAGAGAAACCAATCATGAAAACATCCATACTTTTATACATTTCTTATTCTAGCCTTGAGGCTGAGTTAATCAAGGGGTGGTAGGGCATTTTGATGATCATGCAGCGAATTGGAGCTTAACAGAGCTTGAATATATCTGATCATATTAATGTATGTTTTTTGAGACATTAGTTGAGAGAGAAAAGGGAATATTATGGTCATTACTTAATAGTAAATACGATTTTATAATCTATTTGGTTGAGGGGCATGTGATGTGCTCATCCATGGAATGAATGACATGTGATGTGTTCATCAACCAAGTAAGTGTATACTTGAAGAATTGGGAATTTATAAGTTGGATATATGTAATTTTCATAGAATATTTCTCATGTTCACTTTATTATTTATAGAAATGTAGAATATGAGAATGAATGTTTGCATATGATATAACTAGTGTACACATGTATAGTGATAGATGGGTTTATAGAGATCATTCTAGATTACCATCTAGTATGGGTGGAAGTTATCCTTTTCTAGAGGATGTTGTTTTCTTGGATTTACAGAATCAGTTATCCATATTTTTTATCAATTGAGAAATAGATAAATGGGTCACACATTGTTGTTTTCTAGATAAGGATTTAGTTTCACATTGAGAGCTACTCGAAAAGTGTTTTAGGTTTTATCCAATAATACTATTTTTTCATGGATATCCAAAGGGAATTTCATATGATGTGATATAAAGGGAAGTTTATCATAACTTTCCAAAAGTGTTTTGGAATATGTTAAAATTTTCATTGGATATGGTTGAATTTTTTTTATATGATATAATATAAGGTGAAATAATAAAAAGTATAGAAGTATTTACTGAAAGTGTTATATTGAAGGATAAATTCCCAAAATGTAATATGCATGTCATTCCTCTAGGCTATATCATATTTAAGGATATGGGCATATCATGAGTCTTGTTATAAGATAAAATACCTCATTGCTTGAATTAATGAAATGTTATTATTTAGGCATATCATTGTCTATGATATGTCTCATCCCCTACCTCCTAATGGTAGTCAAATGTTAATGTGTTTACATTTTTATCTCTCACGCCTGGCTATCATCACATATGAGTAATTTTATTAGATCAATATAATAGAAGTTTGATTCATTCATGAAATGGTTTCCCAAATGACTATTTGTTATTTAATTGTATGATATAAAACTTGAGTAAATTCATAATGCTTCATGGGTGTCCATGGTGATTGTATAAGAGGCCACTACTATACGATTTTATGTGTGTGTGTGTGTGTTTTTGTTCAATCCATCTAAACCAAATCATTATTATTATCATAGTTTTATACTATATGATAATAAAATATCATAAGATATAGAAGGACCTCAATAATTTGATGGTTCATTCAGTATGTACCATGGATAATCCATAGTGGAGAGATGTACTTTTGATACCATTTTTGTGATCTTTATTGAGCATTGATGAATATTGGTGTCGAAAAAGAACTATCTCGATGGTGCAAGGTGTATTATTTAAAATTATATTGTAAACATGGTTTTAATTTTATATACACTGTTTCCCAGTTTTTGATTTATTAATTTCTATAGTTATTTAAAATAACATCATGTGATCCTATGAAATTCAGGAGTATTTAAAAGATATTTCTTCAAAATATCCAAACATGATGAAAAATTATATACAATATATTGATAAAAGTAGTATAATGGTAAAATTTCGTATATAAATGAATCAAATATTAAAAAACCTATATTATCTATTATTATTTTCTGTATAAGGCATCCTAAGAGATACACAACAACCAAAAAGCTCATTAAGTGTCCCAAATCACTATTGATAGTATTTTTATCAATTCTAATTCGAACACCAATCACTTTATTAATATCCAATGTTTTTTTTAATATAATTTAAATGAATTTTCTGTTATTTTGAGTAATTTAAAATTTATAAATAAGAAAAAAATGATAAATCCTTCATAAATTGATTATCAATTGTTTAAAAATTAATATAAAATCATTTAGTTTTAAAAAATCAATTATTTAGAAAACTATTTCCATATTTATATATGTAATGAATTTTAATAAATTAAATTAATTAGTTTATATAAATTAATTTTATTAAATTTATATATTATATATCTAAAAAATTAATTAACATATATCTAATGTTTGTTTCCATGTCAATAATAAGAATAAATTCATTTATATGCCTAACTATACAACTTTCCTAAATATGATTTTTACACTCTATGTGAACTATGATTAAAATTAGTTATTACCATATTCAGGAATTAAATATAATAAAATGGTTTTAATATTTTAATTCATCATATTCCAATTTGGTAATAATTTAAATTTCATTTTTCGTCATAAAAATGTGTCGATGTGGTATAATTTTTTCACGATGACAATGGTTAGAAATATTGGTTAAACTAAGGGATAAGGCCACAAATATCCCAACAACATACACAAATTTTATTGGATTAGTGTATTATCAACAAAATTATACTATATTCAAACATGGGATTATTTAGTTCCAACTTTATTTGGTAAATGTAATTTATTTATTTTAACGATGTATATATTTATTAAGGTCTCACCCCTCTCACTTGTAAAAGGAGCCCTCAACCACCTCATCTATTCACACTCATTGAGAAAATTAACTAAAAAAATACTTACAAAAAACCCTCCCCCAAACTCTTTTGGATGAACTAGAGGTTATTCTATTTCCAAAATACCAATCTATAAATATTTATGTATATATCCAAAGCAGGGTATCAATGAAAGAAGTAATTGTATTGACATAGTCCCTTCATGTTCAATTTATTAAAACTTCTTAAAAATATAATATAATTATCCCAAAATAATTAAATTATTAATATTAGTATACTAAAAGTTTATTAGGTTTATGGAATAACCATTGTCTATCTTCCCCCTTAGAAAAATAAGAACGCCGTTGTGTTGCAGGATGATTATCGCCTCATTGAACAACATATTTAATCTTACATAACCACCATTTAGGGATGGTTCTGGAAAGAAATTTGACAAATAAATTTTATATTTATAATATTATTAAGCTTTTATAAGTATACTTTTCAAAATTTATTAATAATTTTAATAGTAAATGGTCAATGTAAATTTAATTACATCAAATGAGATTACTCAGATATTGTTGTTAATTTGAATATATTTTTTTCAACATATTAAATGGTAAAAAATATAATTAAATGATAATGAAAAATATATTTAAAATATGTAGATGATGAAAATATTTTATAATAAATTTTACCATTTTAAACATACCAAATCAGTTTTGGAGATATTAAAAAAATAACCTCACGTGGATGATGTGAACAAAATATTGTATAATAAATGAAGGACATATGATAATAAATGGACTTAAAAATCAAATATAGATAAAAAAATGTTGTAAATAAGGTATTTAAAAAATTATTTTCAATATTCAGAATGATAGAATGATCCCGATAAAGAAATATAATATGGTAATAGTTTATTTTATAATCTATCTTTTTATCAGAATTGATTATGCTTCGATTTCCATTATAGGAATTATATGTATTTTCTCACTTAAACATCATTTTTTTAATTATAATATAGTTATTTATATTTTTTTTAAATTATTTTTTAAATATTTCCCTCTCTTAGCTACTTAAACCCACCACAAGAATATTTATAAGAAAATTTATCATCATTTGTTTTATTACTTAGGAACCTTTCTCTTCTATATCCATATTATTTATTTTAGTTCAATATTGTTAATATTAATACATCAATGATATATATAGTTTAATTTCAAAATGACTTTTATTATTTAATGAAAATTATAAATAGTCTTTATAAAGATTTCTGTAAAAGTTATATTTCACATTCTTTAAAATAGTGCGAAAATATCACTTTTTATATATTTTCATCATGAATGTATTTTCTCACCAGTATAAAACTTAGTCATGATTATGATTAAATTATATGTTTTTATTTTTTTATAGTGTTATATATATTCCCATTCTTCTAGGAATTTTTTGTTTTTATATTATAGTAAATTTATATTATATTCATAAAATGTTTAAAAAGTGAATTTATTCAAATTAAATACATTTTTATCTTATATAGTAGGTTTTCATAAATAATAATAATTAATTTTAAATACTCCATTACTGTAAATTATTTTTCAAATAGTTTTTTAAAATTACCCTTGAAAATATATGAAATAATTTTATGAAAAATTTACAAATACATTTTTTCCAATAAAGTTACAAAAGAATTAATTAAAAATTATTTATAATGTTTCGATTCCATTTTCATCTTTATTTTTTAAAAGAAATGATATTATTATAAAACATTTATTTACGATGAATTAAACGTCTCATTTCCATCCTTACTAATTTATGATTTATGCCTTATTTTTTACATAAGAATTTTTTTCTCAGTTCATTTACATCCTTTAAGTGATGTTCTCTATCAGTCATCGTTATTTTTTTTGATACTTTAGATCTATATTCTTATGTAGCGCAGATTTAATTAGTATCATTTACACTATTTCAATACTTTTTTAACCACATAACAATTTCTATATATAGTTTTAAATTAATAAAGCTCACAAAGAATGTTATTTTATTGTCTATGAAATATTGGAATTCTGTATACTTCATTCAATACCGATATTTATTGATTACTATAGAATATTGATTAGTTATTTTATTGATTATTCCTTATATTAGAAACTAATTTTGAATTATTATTTGATGTGTGTAACCCAAAATTATATAGACCTTAAATTTATCAGTATGTCTCATAAGAAAAACTAGTCAGCATGTATTACTTCTTATTTAGGTATTTGTTTTATGTCGTCCCATTTTTGGAAGATGTCTTGGATGGGGCTTGGATAGTGAGATTAAAATGTCTTCAATTATAAAGTGCATCGTTGAAAAATCTATTACTATTTTCTATGTTATTATTTTCGTTTTTATGATATCCATGTATATATTTCAATCTCATGTTATTGATTACATGGAACATTAATTGATTACTCACTATTTCATATTGCATAATGATTTCATATTAATGCTAAATTTTATTATATGTAACTTCTTAAAAGGAATCCAATATTAACCTTTATTTTTTTCCTTTCCCAATGTTACCAAGAAGGGATATTCAAATGATTTCAAATAGGAATAATAATGTTTCAAAGAATGTTTTAATTTTTGTTTTTTAGTAATAAATATTACATAAAAATCATTTGTGTATAAAGTCTCTCAATAATACTAAAATTTTCAATCCCATGTGATATGATATCTTATATATTGTACCAATGTAATATAATGAAAATCAGCACTAATTTATTGGAATAATGGTTTTTATAGATAGAATTATATTAATCCCAATAGGAACCTTGGGAGCCATAATTTAGAAAATGATGCTATAAAAGGAATTATGATAAACACTAAGAATCATAAATAACTTTTACCTTAACAGAAATTTCTATATTATTGGTCATTATTCATCATGTTATGAGAAAATTAGGAGATTTACAATGTTTATATGTGGCTCTAAGTAGTTGAAAAGTTAATTATATCAACACACATAATAAATATAGGGATTTCCCTCCTGAGCAGGTCAACATGGCTGGTGTTGGAACTAATTAGATTATGGCTATATTAGGGAAATTGAATAATGTTAGGAATAAATTTTTTTTTCAAATTGAACAACTTGTTGCTTAATATCATGATAAAATAGTGATGTAACATATCATGTGAAAGAAACCTCCATCTATTAATGGATCAATTAATCCCTTAGTAGCTGTATAATAGATCAAGTCCCTCAAAAAGATATTTTTGACTTTAGGATGTGATAAAAGGGACAATGTTATTCATTTATTTTATTGTTTAAATAGAGATTTTGATCAATTATAGCCACTGATACAAAATATTAAGTTGTGTGAGGAGACAAAGAGAATGGAATATAATACTTTTAAGCTAATATTTTTTAGGAAATAAATCCCTTGAGAGAAATGTGATGATATATAGAGAAAATTTATTAATTAAATGGATAAAGAATAAATTTTTTGACGAGTATGAGATTAGAATTTAATTATTAGAAAGTAATATTGTGGGCTATATACATAATACATTAAAGAATATTTAATGTTTTTTAAGGGATTAAGCAATGCATCTGAAGGGAAATAATCTCTTTAACATTTTCATTATATAATGATATAGTATCATGTCCCATAAACATAGAGAAATAATTCCATAATTATTAATTTTTATATGAAATTAACATAAGAAGAATATTTCTATGTACCAAAGAAAAAAATAAATATGGAATAGAAGGAAATAGAAGGGTGTAATGTCAATCATATGATAATTATGGAATGAAACATCCTGGTACTATTTTAAATGGAATAAAATGATTTTACATGTGTATAGAAAATGCCCACATTTCTTATGATTGAAAGATAATGAACAAATCCACCAATATTTAGTTCTTTAACTATAAGAAGATGGGGATCACATCGAAACAATTCCCAAGTATCAATGGAATCTATATTAGATGATGCAAATAGGGAATGTTCAAGCTTATTTGGTCACGACATATGAAGTCGAAGTCCATTAATATGTGATTATTGGTACATTGATTGTAAACTCCGTGTTAGCTGATACATTATCTAGATCTAGAAATATGTATATTTTTGTTAATTTAATGATTCCCAAGAGTATTAAATCATCCTTGACCACCCAGAGAAAAAAATTTCAATAATGAATACCAGTTGTAATATTATTATAATGACGATATGTTAGTTTTCCGCCATTATAATTCATATACATACCTTACATATAAACCTGATTTTTACTCATACGGTTGACTATGAAATAGTCATTGGTTATGATTAGCTTTAAAAGTGCAATGTAATAAATTATTAAAATGATAACTATATTACAATTACTGAATGATGCATGCAGTTCCTTGTTTCTAGAGGGATTATTCATTATGGGAGTCATTTATGGATCCTCCTCCTATATCCAACCTTAATGAAATAATTTTAGAAAAATAGAAGACACAATCTATTAATTGTAAAGGCTACCTATGAATGGTGGTTCTACCTATTGTGTAGGAATACATTGATGTATTTCTTGTATAATTACCTAGATATCCACCTAATGATGAAGTTGGATTTTCCATTAAACTCAAACATGATGAAAACCCAATATCCTAAACACTCAATAAAAAAAATCAATTTTGGAATTTGTAAACTTATATAATAAACTACATGATTTTTTTATTAATGGATTCATTCAACCTTCTGTTTCACCTTAGGGAGGCCCTATTATTTTTTCTAAAAAGAAAGATAGGTATATGAAATTGGTCATTGATTACAAACAGGTAAATGACATTTCTATAAATAATAAGTATCATCTATAAAAATTTGATGAAATTTTTGATGAAATAAAAGGATATCAATATTTTTCAAATAATTATATGTGTTTTAGGTATCATCAATTATTAGTGATGAAGGATAATTTACTGATGACATCAATCCATATAAGGTATGTGAATTAAATGTTTTTATTAACTTTTGTAGATTGACTATTCACCATATGTATTTATGGATTTGATGAATAGAGTATTCAAGAATTAACTTGATAATTATATTATATTAATTATTAATGATATCATTGTAATCTATAAAAGATATGAAGAGCGTAAGAATCATTTTTAAATAATTCTTGAGACTCTAAAATGAAGGGAGTTATATGGGAAAATGTGATTTTTGGCTCGAGAAAGTTTATTTTCTTGTTCATATTATCCCCAAGGATGTGATAAATGTAGATACATCATAGAAAACGTGAATAAAATAATGTACCATAATGATGAATATAACCAAGACACATAGTTTCCTTATATTAAATAGTTATTATAAAAAATTTGGTTAAAAAATCTCCCTATTGGATAACCCATTAACTAAGTTGACACTTAATGAAATTATGATCATATGGTTAAAGTAATGGGAATATTTTTCGAGGATTTAATGTAAAAAATTAAATGCAGCAATATTGAATGTACCATTGGGAATGGATCGATTTTATCAATATAGTGATACATAAAACAAAGGATATAGATCTGTCATTATGCAGAATGATAGATTTTTTTCTTATGCATCTTGGTATGAAAATATCCATGAAAAAAATTTATCTCGTGATCTTAAATTTGTATCAATTATATATTACTTGAAGAAATGGAGGCACTATCTCTATAGTGAGTTATGTAACATATATATGGATCACAAGAGTTTGATATTAATCTTTCAATAGTGAGATACCAGCAAGAGAAAAAGAGGATCATTAAAATTACTCAAGGGATATGATTGATCAAAACATCACCACCATGGGAAAGCGAACATGGTGGTAAATTCATTGAGTAGAAAGTATCATAGAGTTATAACCCATATAAGGATAAATAAGGCAGATGAGCCACATCCGGGTTGGTGAGGACCCCTTAACTGCATCCTAGGGACATGAGATCAAATCTAGGATGAGTCATTTTTCATGTACTATATATGTATTATACTGGGTACTATAGAAGACAATGTAGTAGGTACTATATTGTACTATAAAAAATTGAACTAGTCACCTATTTGGGCCTTCGGGCCACCGATTTGGTCTTCATGGCCTTTAAGGCCTTCCGGCCACCCTATGTCTTTATGCGAGTAAGGCTTTCGGGCTACTTCAAATACTTCTGGACACCTCAAGTCATTCGGGACACATGAATTGTAGATGTACTATATTAAATTAAAAGGAAAAAGCCAGATATGAGGATTTTGATGATGAACATTTTACAGGGAAGATCTAATCAGACATGGAAGAATGAGATGGTATGGATTTGTCATTGGTAACAAGCTTTTGTATCAAAACACTGGACAACTAGATGACCAGCCATGTGATGGTGGAGTGTTGGTCACGATGCAGACATTAGGGAGGGGTATTTTCAAGTAGTCATTTTATTGGATTAATTACTCTAAGAACTTTGGGTCATGTAATATCACCAAGCCTATGAGCTATGTAAGGGTTCCTCTTCAACCCTTAAAAGGAGTATTAATAAAACATAATAAAAAATGAAGGCCTTCAGGACATTCTATAAGATGAGGATAAACATGGATCCTATATTAATAGATTTAGTAAAGATATATATGTGAGTTATTAAGGAAGGAGAAACGCGATTACTTTTCCAAATGATTTCCAAACCATATTTACTAAACAATATAAAAGTGTCTTATCTTGTTGATTATGGTTTAAAAAATAAAATTAAATTCATGAATCATGGGAATTCATCATAATTTATATATGAAGATGTTATATTAGAATTTTGAAAGATGTTATATATTCTATAATTACGTAAGATGAAGAGGGAATTACATGATGAATTGTATTTCCAAATTTCTCAATAATCCTTGGTAACACCAGGATGTATATGTATTCAAGAGAACATTTTTGGTAAGACAATATAAATTAGGAAATTGATAACTATATAGAAAATATATAGTTTTTTCAACAAGTAAATTATGGAATACAATATCCTAAAGTTTTTATTCATCCTCTCCCTATACCTCTGTAGAAATGGGATGATATTACTATGGGAATTTTCATTGGAATTTCAAATACTCATCTGTGTAATGACACCGTATGAGATATTATGTATCATCTTTTAAATTATTCACATTTTCTCACTATAAGTGAGGATCAAACCCGTCATTGCATTATTTAGATCTATTTTAATGAATTTTTGAGACTTCATGGTTCACCTATTTCAATTTTATATTATTGTGGGACATGGTTCACATCAATAATTTGGAAGAGTATTCATAAGTCTCTTAATACTGAGATGTATTTCAGTACCAAATATCATACGAAAAATGAGGAAAGGACTGAAATGAATATTCTAACGTTAAACAACATGATATGGTCATTATCACTTTACTCTCATGGTATAGACAATTAGCATCTACCATGTCTATAATTTTATTAAATCATAACATTCATTCAAAAATCAAATTGAATTATATGAAGCACTATTTGAGAAAATATTTCACACTCTAAGTAGTTGGGTTGAAGTTATAGAAAGGAATATGGATGGGTTAGAACATATTGAAGAGATAACTAAAAAATTGATAATTATTCAGAATCATATCAAGATAGATCAAAGAAGAAAAAAGATCTATGCAAATGATCAGAGAAAGGGTTTGGAATTTCATAACTGAGATCATGATTTCTTAATGGATTCTCTATGGAATGAAGTTATAAGGTTGGGTAAGAAAGAGATGTTATGTCCAAGGTACATTGTCCCTTTGGTGATTTGTATAAATAATTTGAGTTGTGTCTTACCATTATTAATTTTTACTATGTCTCTTTAAAGTGCTTGATGTGTTTCATAACTCATTATTTAATTAGTAAATTTCATACCCAATACACGTTCACACCACTTAGAAAGTAGAGTTTGAACCTATTTTATCATATTATTAAGTGCTTATCCAAATTCGTGACACTTGATAATGATGTCTCTAAATACCTTCCAAAAAAATCTAGATTCAAAAAGGCAACAATGGATTCTTACAAGAGGTGATTTATGAACGTCAACCCTCTTATTGTTTGGTTTGTTTTAAAATAGGTCATTATTCATGTGAATGTGGTAAGACAGTCTGTCCAACATCTCACAATACTTGGGTTTTGAAGGGAAAGCTAAAGACAGAAATGGAAGATTTCACATGATAGTCTATGAAAGCAAGGGCGCTTGTAGGACCCTCTGGAAATAAGAACCCCTTTGGTGAAAAAATCGAGGATATTGAAATTCATGCTAATGCTTATTCTCATTCCATGGACAATGTTGAGATTGGTTTCGTATGAAGATGCTTCCAGGGTTTTGTTGATGATGTCTATAGTGTTCAGAATGACCCCTCTAAGGATGATAATCGGGAGGTTCTTTCTAAATCTAACCTGGACACATGCCCATGAAATAAAACACCCTTGCTCGAGGCTGATCAGAAAGCTGATCAAATTGAAGAGGACTTCCTAAAATCAAGATCTAGAAAAGGGAAAAAACAAATTGTAGATGCGGATGGTTTCATTACTCCCAATCCCAAAAAAACGAGGAAGCATCGATATTAATATTAGATGGAATGAACAATTGTCATGAGGTCACATGATACTTATAAAAATTAAAATGATGCAAATTCAACTGTATCGAATTTTATTGACCAGAGTGCAAACTTATTTGGAGCTCTCACTACAAACTCTCCTTCACAACTTGAGATCATTCCTCCTATTGCACCTCCTGATGATAAACAAGATTAAGTCTCTGACCTGATGGTGAGGAATGCATAACAGGTTGTTGTGGAGGTAATTGAAAATTTGGACCCTCGAATGGAACAATGAGTCAAATTGGCTTATCAGAGGCTCATAGATGGTGAAATTTCTATGGAATCATATCTGGATATCAAACGTCGACATCTTAATAAGAGTTTGGTGGTGAAATATATCCAAAATCCTTGATTTTCTTTGTACAGTGCTGTTATGGTCATATGTCACAGACATTTCTGCATGTCCTCTGCCTTGGAGCTCACTTGGAGCAGCCGCACTTGTTGCTTGATGTGTTTGAGCTTCATTGTTTTATCTACTTCTTCAGCTCTCTCTTTCGGGTTGGTGTAAACTCATTACACCTCGAGTATGTATTGCAATACTTTTATTTTAATAAATTTGTGGGTCATGAGTTGGGTTACAAATTCATGTCTCCATTGGTGTTTAAAAAAATAACTACTAACATTTATCTATGAGATATCATTCTGAATATTTCTAGGATTAAATTACTGTAGGCGGAAGAAGGTAAGACATGGTATTTAACTATATTGAGTCAACATCTCATCCTAAAGGATCCATAGTATGATGAAAATTTTACTATACCAATATGAAATAATTAAAAAAATCTGAATTTATATTTGATAAAATTAACATATTATTTTTTGGATTTGTCATTTAAAATATAGTTTAAGGTGAAATTTTGGGACTTTTCCTCAAAAATGATTTTTCATAAATAATGACAATGAAATTTATTTTATTTGGAATAATGTACTATTTATACATTGTTAAAAAATTTAAAAACTTCATATATTGATTATAAATTTGTTATATATTATGTTAAAATCCCTTTATGGTAAAAGATACATTTGTTTAAATGAAATCATATTTGTGAAGTATTTAAATAAATTATATTAATCACATCCAACAAATACTTTTGATGAAACATATTGATAATATATTCAATAAAAAATAGCATTCATATAATAGTTGTTTCTAGGAAATTAATTAGAATAAATTTATGTTTCTACATAAAGATGTATTTTTCCTAAAAAATATTTTTATGCTTTATGCACGCTAAAATTAAAATTTATTTTTACCAACTATAAAAATATATTCAAATAAAATGGTTTTCGTATTTAGAATAACTATAATAAAATTGGTTAATAATATCTATATAATTTTGGATCATAAAAATGATTTAAAATGTTAAAAAAATTTCACCATTATAAAGGATAAAAGGACTAAATTCGGGGTTAAACAGAGGTTTAAGACATCAAATATCATAAAAATGTGTATCAATTTTATTGGATGAGTGGATTCTCAACCAAACATATCATAGTTTCAAAATTGATAATATTTTGTTCCAATAGATTTTGAAAATGAAATTTATTTATTTTAATGTTATAAATATTTAAAAAAAGTGTCACCCCTCTCACATAAAAATGTGGCCTTCCCCACCACACATCTCCACAGTCATTGACCTCCTTAGAAAGAAGAAGCCCAATAAAACACTCAATCCCAATCTCTTTTTCTGGACCTATAGGGTTTATGGTCTCACCAATATACCATTCACTGAAGGCTTATGGAGTGACCCAAAATATTGTATGCAAGAAAGAGGCAATGGTTTTAACTGAATCGTATCAAGTTTCCTATATATTAAAGACCCTAAAAAATTATATATCCATATTAACATAATAAAATGGGTATTATAATGATACTGAAATGATATTATTATGATGGGATGGTCATTATCTACCTTTTACCCCATTCCTGGAAAAACTGAGATGTTCATAATGATATGTGCAGCCTACTGCCTCCATGAATAGAGTATTTCAATTTTCATCACCAATTTGAATGGATGGTTCTTAAAAAGAATGTAATGAATTATTATTATATTTATAATATCATTATGTTTTTGAAAATATAGATTGGTCATTATATTAATGATATTACAAATAAATTGTCATTGTAATTTTAACAACACCAAACGAGCTTACTGAGACATTTTTCTTAATTTTATTCTATTTTTGAAAACCTATTAAAATGTTAAAAATTTGACCTATTTTAATGATAAAGAAATCATACCAATGAAATTATTGAAATAATGTTACTATTTTTTGACACATTTGACCATGGACTACATACCAAAGCAGTTTTCGGGAAATTAATAGAATAACCACAAGTGGTCGATGTAATAAAAAAATATTCAATAAATACATGACATATAATAATTGATATAGAATAATAAATAAAATACCGATTGATAAGGTTCATAAGAATGTATTTAATATATTTAATTTAATTTTTAATAAGGATATAATGTGCTCGACCAAGCAGGAATCAAAGGTAATGGTTTATTCTATAATCTAACTTCTTATTTGGATTGTTTATATTTCTAGTTTCATTAAGAGAATTATATTTATTTTCATTCCTAAAACTCAAATATTTTCTTCTAATTCTGATATTTATTGGTTTTTGAAGTATTCATTCAATTTTTCCATTCATTGGCACACAAAAACCTCTGAATGATATTTAATAAGTGAAATTAACATTATTTCACTTTTTTGGTTTGGAACATTTCTATTCCTTACTTATATTACTTATTTGGTTTCCATATTGTCATTTTCTATACATTAAGGATTTAAAAAGCAAAATTAATATTATCTTTGACTTTATTTTATAAAAATAAAAGGAATATTTTTAATGATTTTCATAAAATTCATATTTGAAATTATTTACAAATGTGTGAAGAGAATTATTTTTGGATCATTATCTGCATTAACAGTCTTTCATGTTTAATTGACCCTTATTAATGGTTAAGTTACATTTTCATGTTTTCAAAGCATTCCTATGTAATATCTAATCACAATATTCTATGAATTTATTTTATTCATATCCAAATAAAGGGATATCATTTTATTTAAATATTTGACAATGGATTTATTTTCACTTATGTAAATATTTATCTTTATAACACCCCAAGATTTCATTGTACATTATATCTTCCATGTAATTCAATAACATGCACTACACGCAACACTGAGTTCAAGCGCACCACGACTTACCAAAATAGTCGTTCAAAAGTGGTTATGAATAGTATTAACTAAATTCTGAACTTTATAAAATCCTTATAATTTTATAATCTATATTATGAGTTTCTTATACATGATGTAAGAACAAATAAATTTTTTCAGATAAAACAAGTAATTTTAAAAAATTATAATTTTAAAGCCATTTAATGGTGAAAACTTTTTAAATCCAATATTTGAAAAATTTATATATTTAATTTGACAAAATAAACCTCTTCATTAGAATAAGGATATAATAATTTAGTTTCAATAATTTTTTTTTCTGATAACTTTCATATTTTGGTGAATAGTGAAAAATACTATATTTTAACTAAAAACAAATTTTTTAATAAAAATAATTTATAATGTTAAATTATACATTTTAATGGCTTGGAAGTATAAATATATTATATTTTTACCATTTAATCCAATTATGGTCATTGTATGTAATTTTTCATTAAAAGTTAACATAAACAAGTGTTAATCTTTTGATAGTTATTATTTCTTAAAAATACGCCTTTTGGTTTTGACAAAGTGAATTAATTTTAAATTAATAAATGAAACATATATTTTTATTTTAATTTTGTAAAATAGGAATCATTTTTGTATTCTGAGTATCAAAATTATCCTAGGGTGAATTTTTGGTATTTTTCTGAAAACATTGAATTTTTTATGAACAGTGAAAAACCCTGAGTTATTGTTTAAAATCGGATTTTTATTTAAATAATTATTTATTTTATTTAAATATATTTTTGGTCAAAATATATACGTAATACATATATAAATTCAATGTAATTCATTGGAGTTAGTTTATAATAATTTTAGATATATAAAAAGTTTATTGAACTTTTCACCGTCTTTTACCCACCTCTTAAGAGAATTTGAAAATTCACATAAAATATAATTTTACCACTTCTGTGAGTGGAATTTCAAAAATCTGAGAGACATGGATAACCTCAGTATGTAAAATGTGGTTCAATAAGATGAAAATATTTTTTGGTGAATAGTAACTTTTTACATTTATTTACCACGGTTAAAGGTATATAGGGTAATTCAAGGTAAAAAGTATATAGTAATAGTTCAAAATAACCATAACACATTTCCTAAACTTATTGGATGAGTAATGTAAGACCATTGGCATCCATGGTTCGATTTTGGGACCCCATGGAGCCACTTATAAATGACAATGACTCTTTAGATTAATTAATTTAAAGTAAAGATAAAATTGAAAAAAACATACCTCTTTTTGTAATTAATTTTTATATTGTGTTGTATAAGTAATATTTTTTTTACTATAAATATTATTTTGAAAGATAAAAATATTTCCTACATCATAATACTTTTTTGATAATTTTTATACATTAAATAATTAAATTTATTTATGACACAATGATGATGCATTAATTTCCATATTTATGAAAGAATAAAATAAATGGTATTATAAATACTAAAATAAATATAATATCAATGTTTTTATGACAATCGAGAATTTTATAGGCTAATATAACATTTTAGAGCTGATTAAATGTATATTGTTAGAATTAATCAAGTTGTGATGACTTTTAAAAAAACAAAATACCAAATATTGTCAAAATTGACATAAATTATTATTTAAAACAAATACTAAATTATTGGTTGATATAATATTCCTAAAAATGTATGGCATGTAAAAAAGGGATTAAATAATATTACATATGTCATTAATGATCCACTTGAGGTTCCCTTGAATTTTTAGAGTAAGTTTATTAACCATATAAAGTAAGAATACAAGAAGACTCGGTAAAAGTTAAACTATTTAAATAAGAGTTAAATCTAAAAGATAACGTTGACATAGTAACCTAAACTTGTCTAAAACCTATTGGTTGAAATTATTGATACCCAAAACCACCAAAGACTCGAAATAATTTCATTTTTGACCATTATAAACCAAATATTATTGTATAATAAATTAATGCTTTAATCTTTTCCTAAAGTGACCCTCACCCCTCTTATAAAAGGGCACTTCCCCTTCTCTCAAAATCACACCTCCAATGCCATTTGGCTAAGCCAAAACCGGCCCAAATATCCTCCCAAATATGCTAACTTCATCCTAGAGCCCTTACATTGGTCATAAAGCCAACTTAATCATCCATTTTGATCAAATCAAAAGGAATTACCTAAAGAAGAGGTAATGATTTCACCACACTCTTCCAAGTTCTCTTATTCTTCCACATACTCATTCTTTGTTGTTTCCATTCTAAAATAATAACTCCAGTATATTCTATATACTGTGATGTTATTATAAATCTGGCACAACTATATTCATTATTCTACCCTTTTTATGGATGATAATGTCACCAAGTGTGCGTACGTACGGCTTACTGTCTCCACGCCGAGGTGTAATTTGTTATTCAACACTACGTTATTTTGATGGATATAATGATGAGTAATATGTATATAAATAATGAAAATAAAATGATAATGCCTCTGCAAAATTAATATACCATCAGATTCCCGACCTGTAATGAAATGATATTGTCGCTCGTGCGTACGTAAGGATTAACGTCTCCACGACGCGATGAGAATCATTTCCACGATCACCATTCATCGATGATTATAAAAATATATATTACTAATAAGTATGTAATATATGAAATAATAATTCTACTGTATATATATATGTATGTACTTACATATATCTTATTCACTTAGTTCCGTTCAATATGATATGAAAACAGAAACAACATTTTTGCGTACGTACAGACAACCGTGTCCATAAACGGTGTTTTTCATTTCATATATATATCTGTTATAGATATTTATATTCTAAATATATATTATATATAAAACATGTTTTATATTCTCAAATTATTTAAATCTATTTCTAAGTGATACAATCATGAGTAACAAGTTAAAACAAGTACAATAAATAAAGCGATTATTACCCGAAATGTTAATTTAACATGGAAATTATTATTAAATGGGTATTATAAGGTCATTAATGAATTATGCATGATATCATAAAAACTAATATTGTTATGGTATACTATAATAACATAATATAATTTTTATATAGGAGGTTAAACGTACCCTCGACTAAAGGAAAGTGCAAGGTAAGGGGTTTTCATCTCACTCCTTATTCCCACGAGATTCATGCCATATTGCTAATATTACCATTTGTGTGGTTTATGTACTACCCATAATTGTATTCATTGTGTAATACACATTAATTTATTTGTATTTAAATATTAATTTTATGATACTTCTTTCCTAGGGTGTATGTTTCGTATGTTACCAAATTGGTAAGGGTTAATTTCACGATCTCTTTATTATCTGAGGTTGTTTTTAAGTAAGTATCTACTGAGACATATTTATTATCCATGTTCATGTTTCATTAAATCGTTTTAAAAGGGATTATTTTAAGGTAATTTTTACTAAAACAACATTTTAAATGTTTTTAAAGATTTATTCTCTTAAACCATTCTCATTATTGTCCATGTTTTCAAAATGGTTTTAAGGATTTATTTATAAGGACATGAATGTTTTAAATGTTAATTAATTTCAAAAGTTTCAAAGTTGTACTGGAAAATTTGATTCATAAATGTATTTAAATGTCTTAATTTTTAAATTGTGTGGATTTTAAATGTTTTCATGAAAAATGGTTATTTCTCTCAAAGAGTTTTACAAATCATTTTCATCTCTGTCGAAATCATTTAACGGATTTTAAACTTGTTTGAAGATTATTTATTATGATACAAATCTTCCATATTGTATTGAAGGTTTTGTGATATGTTTGATTGTGGATGTAATATTTTTATACCATTCATTGGTTATGGGTAATGTACTGACATTTCATATGCCAGTTTTAATAGGAATTTTTATGTTATGTTTAAACCTTTTCATATGAGAATGCATTGGACGAAGTATGTGACAGGTGGATCTCACTATAGATCCTCGATACATCGGTAGGTATCATGAGAAAAACTAGTCTCTTGGAACAAGGCCTTGAGAAAATCTTATTTTTAGTCTTGGAACAAGGCCTTAACTATGTGGTTATGATAGTCTGGCATTATGTATTACACCATTATGAAAGTGGCTATTGATATTGTGTGTGATTGTTTGAATGGTAGAATATTCATGTGAATAAGTAAATGGTATTAGTTTATTGTATCATTGCCAAATTATTTTGATGTTTAAGTTTTCAAATTATTTTGTTTTAGTCATATACATTTCCATAAATGTTTATGCTTATTTATGAAAGTTTCCACTATATTGTTATCCTTACTGAGGAACTGAGCTCACCCCTTTCTATGTTTTAATTTTCTCAGGATTACAAGAAGTGTATTATGATTGATAAGATGGGTTAAGCTTGGGAATTAATGGTGTTCTCAAAGGATCATTTATGTTGAGTTTTATTTTCTAAAGTGTAATGTAACATCCATGTATGTAATCTATTTTCCAATAATGCTAAACTGATCTGTCTTCTGGGACTTGATTTCTTGTAATCATGCCAATGTAATAAAATAATGCAAGGTCTCTATGTAACTGGGGTCATGGAGTTGTAGTTTCTATCTGAGGATGTTTAGAAATAACTTTATAACCTAGATTTACATAATCTCTGATTAAGGAACATTACCCTATGATAGACTTTGTTGATTAGTACAGAATAACTTCCTAGAATTTTGGTAATGTAGAGATTTTGTGAGTTTTCCATGAAAATACATCCTTGTCTGGATATGAGCTGGAAGAGGCCGCTCTGGCACAAATGTACCTAGTTGTAAAACCCAAAAACCCAGATTTTAGCTAGACTCAAAAGGGAACCGGTGCATGACAATGGATGTTGCTACACTTTTGGTTACGACACTCCCGAGGGATATGCTTTGGTTAATTCTCATTTTCTTTAAAAATAATTATAACGTATTTACAAGTATATATGTCCTCAATGAAAATATTTTTATGGATTATATACATAAACTGTTCAATTTATGTTACATATTTTACAAGTTTTTAATTATTCATTGCAATTCATAAACCGACCTAGTGTATGCCATATTATAGAAATGGAACCCAGTAGAACGAATATGAACATCAGCAAAACATATGATCCAAAGAGTAAGAAGGATCATACCTTTCATAGTATTAAGCCAACATTTAGAAGGGAAATAGTCTGCCATGTATTCTCAACATATGAAGATATAATATCATGTCTTAATAAGATATGTAAATAATTTTATGAGTTCTAGGGATTTGAAGGGAAGCAAGAGAAGAAAAGGATGGAAGAGAGAATGATGGATAAAGGGGAGAGGGAAAAGAAGGATTTTCCAATATGTGATAAATGTGGAATGAATCACCTTGGCTAATGCAAGAAGGGGATGAGTGTTTGTTATAAGTGTGGATAAAAAGGAAACCAAGTACGTGATTTCAAGGGTAAGAAAAAGTTTTCAAATGTAAAATGCTTCATCTCCAAGGCATTGAGACACTAAGCAAATCAATGTTTCATTCATCAAAGTATAACACAAATGATGTTATTGGACAAAAATAAAGTTATGATACTACTTCAGATGAAGATGAATGACTAGTGTTCTTATGTTGTTATTATAAAATTATTTCATTTGAGTGTTGTATCAACAGTACATTGGTTACATGAATTATGGAGATAAATAAGGATTGTACTACTGTACTATTTTATTGAGGATTTGAGATTACATGGTTCTATGAAAAGTGACATAATATTAAGCTATGACTTTTAGAAAATACATGGTTGAAGGAAATTTAATCCTTAATATGGTGTTGATAATGAGGTAGTGATTTTGAAATAAGATATGGTTGATTTGGATAAATTATATTGGATATTCATGACTTCCTTGAAACAAATTGATGATTTGTATAATCCATAATTATTGGAGTTTACAAATTTTTTTGATAGAATGGGTATATCCAATATTCTATAAGGAATAAGGGAGCATGAATATAATCAATGAGGTTTTATGGTAATTCAGGTTGTTACTGTGTTTTAAAATAATACATTATGAAGGTGTTCAGATGTTATTACATGACAAAAAGGATCCTCATTATGTTTAGCTTCCTTATAAATTTTGGACCGAGAGTTTGGATATATGTATTTTAGGTAAGTCTAAAGTTTGGAATGGATTATGTTTGAAATTGGATACTATTTTTAAGGTTATTTTTTTATTGTTATAAAAAGGACAACCTAGAGGTCAGGAGATAACTAGTCTCGTCCGGCAAGGCCGTGAGACTTGAACCCACCACTGATGACTGAAAAAGGTGCATCACCTACGACTGGACTATGTGATGTACTGGTTTTTATAATTTAGTTCTTTTAGATAGTCTGAAAAATGATTTATAAATTCATTATATTTGGAACCTTATACGATTTAGGTAAATATAATTTATTTATTTTTTAAAATCATTTGGAGTGAATGATGAGTTTGTGTTAGGAATTAGTTGAAGGATGAAACTCTACTTGTCAAGTATATATATATATATATATATATATATATATATATATTTTCTTCTCATATTCTATGATGAAATAAATTATTAAACTTTAGGTAAGGAATCTTAAAACTAGAGATGTGTTATCCTAATACATTATGTTTTGTTGAAGCGATGATTTTTTAAATCATCATAAATTGATGGATTTGAGGCCCTCAATTCTACAATTGTTTGTAACTGATGACTTCAATAAATATCTAAAAATATTTATGTTTTTACTCTAATAATGAGCCTCTAATTTCCCCCATTGTTCTCCTAATAGAGATCATAATTTGGTGGTGACTTTTTCATTCCGCTTTTCCAATTATTGAGACTAAATTTTATTAACCAAATTTCTGATGTAGGATTTCACACAAAGGTATTTTCTATTTTCAACTTTATATCTTCAAAGAACAATTTCAAATTGTGAGGAATAAATTTATTGAAGGAGGGAAGAATTTAAACCCCCAAGATTTCATAGTACGTTATTTCTTCAATGTAATTCAATAACTTTAACTACAAGCAACACTGAGTTCAAGAACACCACGACTTACTAAACCAGCCGTTCAAAAGCGGTTATGAATAGTATTACATGAATTTAGAACATTATATGATCCTTATTATTTTATAATCCATATCATGATTTTCATAGACATAATGTAAGAACAAATACATTTTTTCAGATTCAAGAGGTATTTTCCAAAAAATTCAATTTTACCACATTTTAAAATAGAACCCTTTTTAAATCCAATATTTGATTCATTTATATATTCTATTTGACATAATAAACTTCTTCTTTATAATTGGGACATAATAATTTAGTTTCAATAAATATTTTTTGTTTTTCTGATAACTTTCATATTTGGGTGAATAGTGAAAAATACTTTATTTTAACTGAAATGAACTTTTTTAATCAAAATAATTTATATTGGTAAATAATACATTTTAATGGATTGGAATTATAAATAGATTATATTTTTACCGTTTAATCCAATTCTGGTAATTGTATGTTATTTTACATTGAATTTGAGCATAAACAAGTGTCAATCTTTTGATAGTTATTATTTCTTAAAAAAACGCCTTTTGGTTTTGACAACGGGATTTAATTTTAAATCTATAAATGAAACTTATATGTTTTTAATTTGGTAAAATAGACATAATTTTTCGATTTAGAATATCGAAATTATCCTCGGGTAAATTTTTTGTATTTTTCTAAAAACATTCAATTTTTGATGAATAGTAAAAACACTAAGTTATTGTTTAAAACCAGCTTTTTATTTAAATAATTATTTATTTTATTTAAATTTATTTTATGTCAAAATAGATACATAATACCTATATAAATTCAATTTAATTAATTGGAGTCTGTTTATAGTAATTTTATATATATAAAAACTTTAGTGAACTTTTCAACGTCTTTTACCCACCTCATAGGAGAATTTGCACATTCACATAAAACATAATTTTACCTCTTCTGTGAGTGGAATTACATAAATTAAAGAGACATGGTTAACCTCAGTATGTAAAATGTGGTTCAATAAAATGAAAATAATTTTCGGTGAATAGTAACTTTGACTTTTATTTACCTCAGTTAAAGGTAAATATGGTAATTCAAGGTAAAACGAATACTGTAATAATTCAAAATTACCTCAAAACATGTCCTAACTTTATTGGATGAGTAATGGCCTACCATGGTCATCCTTGGGATGATTTTGGTACCCCATATAGCAACTTATGAATGATAAATACACTTTAGATTAATTAATTTAAAGTAAAGACAATGTTGAAATAAACAAAAATCTTTTAGTAATTAATTTTTATATGGTATTATATAAGTAAATATTTTGACTATAAATATTATTTGGAAATATTAAGAGATTTAATACATCATGGTATTTTTTATTATAATTTTTAGACATTAAATATTTAAATTTATTTATGACACAATGATGATGCTGTAATTACCATATTAATGAATGAATCAAATAAATGGTATTATAAATATTAAAATAAATATAATTTAAAAGTTTTTATAACATCCACGAATTTGCAAGGTGAATATGACATGTTAGAGATGATTCAATGTATCTTACTTGAAGTAATCATGTTGTGATGAATTTCAGAAAAACAAAATACCAAATAGTTTCAAAATTATCATAAATTAATATTTCAAACAAATATTATATTATTGGTTGATATAATATTAATAAAAATTTAATGTCCAGAATAAGGGATCATATAATATTAAATATTTCATTAATGATCCACTTGAGGTTCTATTGCATGTTTAGTGTAAGTTTATTAACCATATAGAGTAAGAATACAAGAAGACATGGTAAAAGTTAAACTATTTAACTAAGAGTTAAATCTAAAAGATAAGGTTCAAATCGAAACCTAAACTTTCCTAAAACCTATTGGTTTCCCATAACAACCTAAGGATCTAAATAAATTCATTTGAAACCATTATAAACCGAATATGATTGTATAATAAATTAATACTTTAATATTTTCCTAAAGTTACCCTTACCCCACTTATAAAAGGGAACTTCTGTTTCTCTCACAATCACACCTCCAAACCATTTGGCTTGGCCAAACCCTTCCCAAATATCCTCCCAACAATCCTACCTTTATCCTAGAGGACTTCATTTGGTATGAAAGCCAACTTAAAGTTCCCTTTTTATCAAATGAAAGGGAAGAACCCAAAGAAGAGGTAATGTTTTCACCACCCTCTTTCAAGTTCTCTTATTCTTCCACTTACACTTTCTTTTTTGTTTCCATTCTAAAAAAATAACTCCACTATATTTTATATACTATTCTGTTATTATAAATATGGCACAACTATATTCATTATTCTACACATCTTATTGATTATAATGTCACCATGCGTGCGTACCTACGGCTTACTGTCTCCACACCGAGGTGTAATTTGTTTTAAACACTACGTTATTTGGATGGATATAATGATGAGTAATATGTATATAAATAATGAAAATAACATTATGGTGTCCTTGTAAAATTAATATACCATCCAATTCCACACTTATAAGTAAATGATATTGTCGCTCGTGCGTACGTACAGATTAACGTCTCCACGACGCGATGAGATTAATTTCCACGATCACCATTCATCAACGAATATAAAAATATATATTACTAATAAGTATGTAATATATGAAATAATAATTATACTGGAGATATATATATTTATATATATATGTACTTACATATATCTTATTCACATAGTTCCGTTGAATACAATATGAAAATGGAAACAGTGTTTATGTGTAAGTACGGACAACCATCTCCATAAACGGTGTTTTTCATTTCATATATATGTCTATTATACATATTTATATCCTAAATATATATTATATATAAATAATGTTTTATATTCTGTATGTATTTAAAACTTTTTCTAAGTGATACAAAAAAGATTAACAAGTTAAAACACTTACGATAAAGAAAGCGATTATTACCCAAAATGTGAAATTAACATGGAAATTATTATTAAATGGGTATTATAAAGTCATTAATGAATCAAATATGATATCATAAATACTAATATGGTTCTTTTATACTTTAATAACATACTATGATCTTCATATAGGCGGTTAAACATACCCTAGAATAAAGGAATGTCCAAGGTAAGGGGTTTTCATCTCACTCATTATTCCTGTGAGATTCATGCCATATTGCCACTATTACATTTTATGTTGTATATGTACAGCTCATAATTTTATTCATTTTTTAATACACATTAATTTATGTGTATTTACATATTAATTGTATTATACTTCTTTCATATGGTGTATGTTTTTTAAGTTACCAAATTGGTAAGGGTTAATTTCACAATATCTTTATTATCTAAGGCAGTTTTTACGTAAGTATATACTAGGACATATTTATTATCCATGTACATGTTTCATAAAATAGTTTTCAAAGGTATTATATTAAGGTACTTTTTACTAAAACATCATTTTAAATGTTTTAAAGATTTATTCTTCTAAACCATTCTCATTAATTGCATGTTTTCAAAAGGTTTTTAAGGATTTATTTAAATGTACATGAATGTTTTAAAATGTTAATTACATTCAAAAGTTTCAATGTGGTATGGGTAAATTTTATTAAAAAATGTATTTAAATTTATTCCTTTATAAATTCTGTGACTTTTAAATGTTTTCATGAAAATGTGATATTTCTCTCAAAGATATTTACAAATCATTTTCATATATGTCAAAATCAATTAATGGATTTTAAAATTGTTTGATGTTAATTTATTATGATACAAATATTCTGTATTGTATTAAATGTTTTGTGATATATTTGACTATGGATGGGTTATTTTTATACCATTCATGGTTTATTCACAATGTACTAACATTTCGTATACCAGTTTTAATATTAATATTTATGTTATGTTTAAACCTTTTCATATGAGGAATGCATTGGACATAGCAAGTGACGGGTGGATCCCGCTATAGCTCCTCGATGCATCGGTAGGTCTCATGGGACAAACTTGTGTATTTTCATAAGGCCTTGACAAAATCTTATTTTTAGTATTCGAACATGGACTTGACTATGTGGTTTTGATAGTCTGGCATTATACATTCCATCATTATGAAAGTGACTATTGATATTGGATGTGATTATTCTACTAGTAGAATATCCATTTGAATAAGTAAATAAAATTATTTTATTGTATCTTTTTCATATTATGCTGATGTTTAAGTTTAAAAAGGTGTATTTTTTAGTCTTACACATTTCCTTAAATGTTTATGATTATTTATGAATGCTTCTGCTGTATTTTATCCTTACTGAGCATTTGAGATCACCCCTTTCAATGTTTTAAGTTTATCAAGATTCCAGGAAGTGTATAATGATTGATAAGTAGGGTTAATCTAGGGGAATAATGGAGTTCTAAAATTATCATTTATGTTTTTCTATTTTTTCTAATGTGTAATGTAATTTCCATGTATGTAATCTATTTTTTGAAACAACTAAACTGATCGGTATTTCGGGACTTGATTCCTTGTAATCATGAAAATGTTTTAAAATAATGCACCAACTCTTGGTAACTGGGGTTGGGGGATAACAATCTTCTACTCCACATTTGGTTACATAATCATAGTTACATTACAAGATTCAATTATTGTAAATTATTTTACAAGTAATGTTTCAAATTTCATCATGACACCTTATGAACAGTTTTTTTGAAGTGTTTTATAACTTTGTTTCTTTATCTAAGCTACAAAATCATTGATGAAATTTTAATTTTAAATCTTCACTTCTATTTTCCTCATTATATTATAAAAGAAATAATTTTATTACAACACCTTTATTTCATATAAATTAATGGTATCCTTTCATCTCTTACTAATATATGGTTTATCCCTAATTTTATGCACTATGGTTTGTTCTCAGTTCATTCACACCCTTGAAGATGTGTACTCTATCGCCCTTCATCGTTATTTTGACAATATTTATCAAATTATTGTCCATTTTCTTTTGTACTATAGATATATTTAAAAGCATTTCCTATATTTCGATATATTCTTAACGGTATACCCATTTTTATATAAGGTTGTAATTTAAGGAAGATTACTAAGAATGTTATTCTATTAAACAATAAATATTTACAATCCATATACTTAATTAAATATTTATATTAATTGATTAAAAAGTTATATTAATTATGTATTGTATTGTTTATTCAAAGTATGAGGAATGCATTGAATATTTTTATGTGATGGATGAACCCTAAAATTATATAGTCTCTCTATGCATCGATTATTATAATGCGACAAACACATTAGCATAACATACTTATTATTTTTGTATTTTGTGTTTGACCATCTGTTGAAGATTTTTCTGTTGATGTCTCGATGGTAAGATTAAGATGTATGTAATTACGCATTCCATCACTGAGAAATAAATTATTATATTCCTGGTGATTATTTTGTGTTTATGATATCTATAGATAATTTTGGGGCTAAAATTATTGATTATATGACACATTTATTGATTAGTCACTCTATCATATTATTAATGTCTTGAGTATTCTTGATAAATTTCATTGCAAACAACTCATTATTGGGAATTTGAGCTCACCCATTATTTTTCATCCCTTCCACAAGGTACGGTGAAAAAATATTTGAATGATTTCAAAGAAGAATAAGATCTTTTAAAATGTGTTTTAATATTCCAATGTAATATGACAATCATGTATGTATTTAATCTCTCAAGACTCATAAAATACTCGATCATGTGTGATATGATGTCTTGTATCTTATACCATTGTAATATAATATACATCAACTTTGGATTGTTAGAGGTTGGATTGTTACAGAACTAATTAATATCATTAAACCAAATCCATACCCAAAAATTGAAGGATTTTTTGTCATCAAGATTAAAATGTAGACATTTTTGTTTGAGTTACACTACACCAAGATTTAGGTGACACGCACCACAAACCTCAACTTGGTTCGTAATCTAGAGGTATTAATCTCTATTAATCTATTTTTAAATGTGTATCATGTTTGGATTTAATATTAGTAATGTTCCAAGAAGGGTTTCCATTAGAATTGATGTGTCTGGAAATGAGTGAAAATTAACACATTTTCTTATGGTTTTCTAGAGAACCAGGGTCATTAAGAACCATGATACAGTCTGATACTGAAATAAATTTATCAACTATAGTATCCATCATTCCTATAATTGTTGACCAAGAATGTCAATTCTCGGTTTATCAACTTCATGTAGAATGTTTTCAGATTTTAGAATAGACCAATCAGCTATGGGGACTGAATCATTAGAAAAATTAGGAAGAGTTTACTTGTCAGGAATTGGATGATATTTTACATAATGGAATACTTCCATCAAAGCATTCACATACTGCACAATTGTTTAACTAGAGCACTCAAAGATCCTTTAATAATTGGAGTTTCCTTAGTAGGATGTAACTGGAAGTTTTAAAACATGATGTCACTTGAAAACAAATCATGTATAGGAAGTCACCTATAATAGAAAAAATTTTAAATCCCTTGTGAAACCACTAAGCTATGTAATAGTACGCCTCCATACACCGAGAATCCATTGATGACCAAGGCTGACCTGAGGGCAAGCCCCGCAAGCCCATTGTCCTGGACAACCGGTGGGAGTTATGCAATCTGAGAACTTCTCCCACCATCCTTTATCCACTACTATTAGTTGTTCCAAATCACATGGTTTATCTTATACATTTTCTAGATCTTTATTTATATGATTTTCCTTGATCTCCATCATATTTTTCTCATTCTTTGTGTATCCACCGCACTAGCCCTTATTGCTTATACCACACTCATCATCCTCACTGCAACAATCATCTACATCTAGCTCGCCATAATTTCCCCCACTCTTCCCTTGATATTCATGGTGGTTTGAATTTATGCTCTATCTGAGGGGAATCGAGATTGGGTAGTCATTAGTAGGCATCTACATCTGGGTGATCCCTTTGTTGCTATAGGCTTAGTTATCGGCCATAGTCTATCTCTGTGTGACTCTCTCTTGCGGTGTTGCCCCATTTTTCTATCGATGGTGGGTCTTCATGAGGCGGCATGATGCTCATAGTGGATCACATTCTTGAGGCAGCTACACGTGTCTGGTGGGTTGAAATCCATGAGAGTCCAAAGGGGGTTCTTCATCCAACTCGGGTAGTGGTACGCTTGCATCCTTGATAAAATCTTGTTAGTATATTTTATATTTTTTTATTATGATTATAATGATGATTTTTTGATTCAATAATTTTTTTTTCAATTAACAATGTTAAAGGAAAAAAATTTTAAATGCAGGACTTGGACAACCAATTTTCCAAATCCAGCACTGTTGATGGCCAATAAAATTATAGCAATGAAACAACAACAAATGTGGATCACAAAACAGATCATATAAAAATTACCAAGACCAACCACATGTTTCCAAGGCCAACCCCTAATATAACATTGATTATTGTGGCTGTTAAAAATGACCACTATAAAAAATATAAAAGATCACCAGCAAACCACATATCTGATGTCCCCAAAAATTGGTGCATAAACTCCCTGACCAACACACAAAAGCACCGATTCCAGTCATCCACAGATTCAGCATTGTGCTGCAGACAGCCAATGACCTAAATCCCTAAATAGAAAAAGATTTTCCTAATTTTGATGGCCATAGAGACCGAGAAGAAAAAATTTGTAGACCGCCAAGAGCAAATCTAGGGATGATTACCATTGTGATCTACAATCAAAAATCAACGAACACCAAAGAATATATCTGATTAAAGTGACATTGTAGCTAGGCTTCATAATATAACTCTAAAGGAAGACTAAAAACTACAATCGCTTGACCACCTATAACAAATATACGACCAAAATATTACAAACAATCAAACACAATTATAGAACTGTGTCATCATTTCATTGGTTCTAGAATTCTCCATGAGAAAGTTCTATCAACCATTCCAACTGTAAATGAGGATAAATAAATTGTTAAATAATTATTTCTGAATTTAATTAAATTTTAATTTTCAATGTAAATTACATCAAGGGAAAATTACATCGAAATATATACAATTTTTTCTAGTAAAAGTTATCCTACATTTTAGACTAAGGTATAATATCATTTTATTTAATAACTCTTAATATTTTTTGTGCTTCATTTTCATTTTTTGAGGTTTTTTGGTCTCAAAAAATTATTAACTGTCTGTTTTGTTCTGGAATCATCATTTTCACTACATTGAATTTCATATCTGATATGGATCCCAAAGTTTGATGAAGTGGGAGATGAGAATTAAAAAACACACACACACACATATATATATATTTAAATTTTTCTATAATATCAATATCACAATTAAATTTTTGATTAATTATTAAATGTTTATTTATTACAAAAATATCTGAATTCATTTAGAAATTGTAGGGAATGTACTATAAACATTTAGAGGAAAATCCCTAAAAAATGTATGGGTTCTAGAAGGTTCAAGATAACTTGTGAAATTATGGGAATGAAAGAACACATATGAAATATCAGTTTATGATATATTGCCATTATTATCCCACTTACAGGTTTAATGATATACAAATTAAAGAACTAAATAACACCTCTATGGTGTTACAACTAGAAATATATTTAATTACATGCCCCACTAAAGTTTTTTTTAGTTGAACTAATCACAGATACGAAATTGAACATACATGTGATCTTTGTGTTATTATACATTAAAATGATCCTGATGATTCCATTATTCGATGGCTCTAATTTATATATTCAGGAGGATCACATATTAACGTTCCTTAAAATAAATTGACATTTTATGATGGAGATGAAAAAAATAATCTATGCGTTTTTAAAGAAATCCAAAATCTAAATCTCACAATATACTTAATCAAGGTCAAATCATAAACCTATGCACCATAAAAAACCTTTTCAAAGAATTTTTATAATGTCAATATGTTTAAATTGAGGAAGAGGTGGATGGGAAACAAAGTTTCAAAGTAGAGTACAATTTCCATGAAAATAGATCCAAAAAAGTGACTGAAAAATTGGGGACACCAAGAGTCTCAATTAAGAAAACATTTGTTCTTTTTGAATAATCCCCTATGTTTTTTCTTAGTCAAATTCAAGTACTATTATACTATGGATACATATTTTGGGAATTGTCTATAAGAAGGAAATATGGATACCATCAATGGATGACATAATAATTTTGGAGGTTTTATTATATTTTAAAAATCCACTGGTTTCCTAAACTAATTGATCATTATTATAATATTTAACAGTTATCATCTAGAGGGTTTTACATATTATGGGAAAAGGGCTCCACTAATGTTTTCTATCAAATTTAATAAAATAGTGGAGTATTCTACTACTTTAAAAAAAATAATCTCTACACACATTTACTTATTATTTACTTTATTTTCATTATTCTTCTTGAATTTAATTGATATAACATTAGATATGTGTGAGGGTGTAGTTGTTGATAAAACACTCAAGAGTGATCATTTTTCATCTTTTAGATCCAATATTTTTAAAATATAAAAAAATGGAATAGGTGTTGGCTTTTATTATAAGAACTTTTTTCTGGTTTAGTGTTTGAATTTTCCAATATTTTCATTCAAAAACAACACATGGGTGAATCGAAAGGAAATATGTTCACCTTTACCATGGATGAGAGTATTTAGGTTAAAAAAGGAAACCAAAATGGTTTCCATGTGTGGGAAAGTTTAATGAGGAATGGACAGACACATGATCTTGGGGAGAAACCATATTCTAGATAGTGAGATGTAGGAGGAAGGGAAATTATGGATGCATCATGAATGTTCATGGGGGAAGTTGTAAAGGTGGAAGCGACTATTTTTTTTGGTGCTATGTGACACTACACAAATCTCACACAGTAGTATCCTTTCTATTTCAAAAGCCAAGTGACATTAATCTAAAGGGTTTCTTATAAATTATCAAGATCTAAGAATGGATATGGAAGCTATAATGAGTGCTAAAGCTTGAAGACATTTTCAAGAAACGTGGGCGTGATGTTCAAAAAATAAATGGAGAATTTTGAGCTTTTACTATTCTCTAGATGAATCAATTTATTTTGTAGTGATCACTTAGACACCTTGAATAAGTGTTCTGTCATCCATAATGTTCAGAAGGGGGTGAAACGTGAATGACTAACTAGCTGATGTGGTGCACCTCTATAAATAGAGAGTGTGGGATATTTTGTTTGGGGTTAAAACCCCCCAGGGCTAATCAAGAGATAATCCAGAAGTGGTTTAATATAGTTTTTAACACCATCAGAGGAATTTTTCATGGATGTGTTAAAGCTATATAGTGTTTCTATTAGTGCTTCTATTGAGATTCATGGATTGTGGTGTCCAAATTGAGTCTCGTGTAACATGAGTAGGCTATATTTTTTTGAATTAGGGTTCCATTATAACTAAATTAATCATTTAATGAAATATGACTTGTGTTCCCTCACGGAGCTAGATTAAATCATAAACCATGTAATATAAATGTATTTTTTTTATTATTCATATGTTTTTCATTATTTTTCATTGTATACCTAATAACTTATTGAAGACTATAAAATAATAAAAATCATAGTTAAGGGTGACTAAAAATGGGATATAGGGTACATGGTCTTTCTAGTAATATAAACTAAATTCAAAAGGTTGTTTCATGGTTCTTAATAACCTTTTAGGTGCCTTGTTCTATAGGTTAAGATCTAGACGATAACATCTAATAATAATATGTTGGATGGTTCTGATTTGCTGGATCTGATTTCCAGAATGTGGTATGTAATGCATGGGTTGTGACATCCCCAAGTCAATATGGTATTATAAATTTTATAATTTTCTGTTATTTTTATGTTTTGGGACGTTTGGAATTCATATTTTTATTTTCTTAATGTCATTTCCCTATTTAATTATTACTGCATGGGTTGAGGAAACCATCTTAGTTTTAGAGAAATTGTGCAAAGTGTTGAAGATTATTTATATAGTGGCTATATGGTAAAATCATGTTTTGGTGAGTCATACAACAAAACTATTTGAGTGGTGAGACATCATACAGTTGTGAGTTATATTGTTGGAAAACAGTTTAACAAACCATGTGTCCAAACAATGTATGCTTCCTATATTCTCTAAAAAGTGCGAAATTCAATTTTTCCATATTCAATTTTAACCTCTTTAGCCTCCCTCCTCCCTCATTCATATTGGATTAACCATAGTATATCTCTAGGATCTTCTACCAAATTATTCCAATCATTCAAGCCTCATTAATCATTGACTCATATATATTTAAAAGGTGGGTACCATTTTCTCACTCTCCATTTCCCATTATTTCTATTTCCCCCCACAAACCATTATGTTCATTCTCGTCGAATCTCATATTTTGTTGGTTCTTATTTGGGGCTACAGAGTCTAGGTCTTGTTGAGGTTGTCCCATACTAAGGTTTTTTCTTCTCTATTGAAAGTGACTTGATTTCTTTTGATTAGGATAGGGATTTTGAGAAATTATTTTGTTTGGAAATTTTATGAAATGATTGTATTTCTACATTTATTTATTGCAATGTTATATATATTTATGAGACCCTTTAATTGTTTGTAAATTGATTTCATGGTTTCCTATAATTTGAATAGTTTATTTTTCACTGAATTATAAGTAATTCATTTTGAACTATTTGTTATTTGTTAAGTATTTGTAAATATTTATTTGAGGAACTCTAAAAAGGATTTGGTGATAGTTGAAATCATTAAAACATATTTTAAATTTCAGGGAATGAAACTCCCATTTTTAATAGTTTATTTTCAATTATAATTGGTTTTTATAGTAATTTCTTTTCAAAGAGTAAAATCAATGATCAAAGAAGTTTTTTTAATGAATTTTTTTTTTATATTCAATCTATTTTCAAGTAAGAAAATTATTATTTTAAAATGATGTTTTTGGTTTTATTTTGAAGGAATATATGATATAAAAATGATTTAAAAATATTGTATTAATGATTGTGTGTTTAAATGGATACCAAATTACTAGTAATTCCATGTTGGCTTGAAAATATTTTAATTGGGATTTTAGAAAATATATTTACATGTTTTTTTGTGATACCCTTGGTTTGATCCCATTGGTTCATATGATATCTTTTATAAAATCTCTCCCCATTTTGGGAAGAAATAAATTTCTTTGTAACTCTTTTATAGATATGAATAGGGGATGTTTTCTGAGAGGGAGTTGAATGTGGATGAGGTTTATTTATTTTCATTTATCATTGATAAATGTGTTCATTATATAATGAAATTATTATCCTACCTTTACTTTATTAATTACATAGTAAATCTGAGTTGATAAGTGAGAGTTCAAGATTTATAATACCTTAGATTATGTTACTAAAATTTATTGTTTCATCTAGTGTTTTTCATTACCTATTCAAGGATGTGTGACTAATTATTGTATAGATAGTAATTTGGGTGGTTATTTATTTAGGAATAAAAATTAGGTTGATAGTTGAATATTTTTTAGTATTTATTAGGATTGTATAATGTTATATCCTAGTGTGTTTCCCATGATCATTATTCTTTTGATTATTATTATATCAAGGTATTCCCTCATTATATTTGTGTGTATCCCGTTATGGAATGTTTGATTCATATAATCATTCATACAATCACTACTTATTCTTGTGAATATTATTTGATGTTATGGTTCCTAATTTAATTTATATTTCCGTTATTTAATTGTTGGTTTTATAATATAACTAGGTTATAAGTATATATTTGAAGCTATTATTTCAACATAAAAATTGGAAATGTGGTTTTATGAATTATATTTATAGAAATGTTTTGATATGAGGGAAAACTATTTGTTTTTTTCACAAAAAAATGTTTTTCATTCTGGGGATATAAAGTGTTTTCATCTACTTAGTAGATATTACACATGTTTTGTATAAAAATATTTGAAACATTTTTATGGATAAAATCATGATTCTTTATTTTTAGTGAAACATCTTATATAGAAAACCTGATTTTCAATTTTCATCAAAACTATCATTTATGAAATTTCTTATAAAAGGAAATGAATATAAATTTTGGTTTAATCTTACAAGTAATTTTTATATCACACACTACATGAACAATTTTTTGTGTTTATATAGCTCTTATGTTTTTAAAGAAGTTCCCATTTTGGGATTATCTTATGCATTGGGTTCATGTTATTCTCTTGATGGACATGTTTTTATGTGGCGATTGATAGTGAATCATATATAGATGTTCAAGTGGTGGCTCAAGTTGTTTATTTATCTTTGGGATGTTGATGTATCATCTAATTTTAAAATATCTTTATTTTTATTTTTTGGATACCTTAAATATGGAACCTAATATTAATTATTATGTATGATGTTGTAAATTTATAAGGATAATGAGATGGAACACTCCCATTGATTATGAATCATTTTATTGATCCATTTTCATATTCTACATTAGACTAGTTTCATTATTTGAAACTATTTAACTTATACTCATGTAATTACAATGTATGGACACACAATACCATGTTATTGGTTAGTTTCTACTTATTTTGCATCATTATATAAGGGTGAAACCATTCCCATGGGTTATTGTGTGATACCCGGGTGTTTGTTGTTAGCCCATAGTGGCCATGAACATTCTTCAGATATTATAGTGGAGAAGACTAGGTTATGATTCTAGTCAAATAGTGATAGTTGTTTATAGAATAGTATTAGACCTCCCTCTTGTTATTTCGGTTCATCTTGTTATTATGAAGTGTGGAAAATTAAAACTATGAATTTTATGTCAATAGTAGGTTCCAAATCACCACATTTCATGAAAAAACATGAGCTCCTATAGGTTTTCAGGCATTGAATCATGGAAATTTATTATTTCAAAATAATTTAAGATACAATTTCATAATTTAAGATCCAATTTTGGTTGATAATTTAAGAAATTATTTTTAAACTCATGATGTTATTATTGGAAATAGATTATTTCAAAATGAAATTTGGTGTTGTTTTTAAATAAAAGTGGATCCTGTATTTTCAAAAGTGGTTCTCAAATCAAGGGCCAATGTTTTGAATTCCTTGGCTGGGAATTGAGATTTCAATTTGTGGTAAAGTATCAAAAATAATTTTCTTTTGTTATTGAAATATGATTGGTTGTTTTCTATATAAATAGGGTTTTGCATCATTATAATGTACTTGTGGTATAAAAATGATATTTTATGTAGTGATTTTTAGTGATCTTATGATTTTGGATTTATATTCTGGTTTGTCTTTTGAATTGTTTAATAATAATTTTATAGTGTGAATTGATTTAGTTGGGGATTTTTGTTATTTAGAGAATGTATATCTATTTAATGTTGAAAGTTTACTTTTATAGATGATCCATATGGTGAACTATATTATCATTTAATCATAACCCTTCTAGTAGTGAGGACATCCTAGACTCGTAATAGAGAAGTAGATTTGTATCCTTATGTACTCTTGGACTACTTGAAGAATCATCATTTTATTTCATCCTGGTTCCAGGTCTTCTAGAGGTGGTCGAGTGATTAGATGGGATTGATTGAATCATTAATTACATAAAATCTCATAATATATCATAAGTGAAATACATATTGGTATTGTATCATATAATTAGAATTATTTTCTCCTAATATAATCATCATTTACATTTTAAAAGGTTATTTCATTGAGAGAGGTATTTTTCCAAACATAATATCAGTTTTTGAGGGATCATCTTCTCTGAACCTTGTTATCCTTAGTGAAAAGAATATATCTCTTATGTGTTTCCAGTGTGATACATCTAGGAATTAGAATCTATTATAATTAAAAGCTATGATGAATTGTTTGACAATTTGGGGAATCTTTAGATATCATATGATTGAAATTATCCAAATAAGATGATTTCTTAGATATAGTCCATATTATGATGATGTCTTATCTTTTGATTTATATCCGATTAATTTTGATAAATTTATGTTATGAGGTAAATTTTTCATATTGAATTATTTTTGGTAGCTTCTTTCTCTTAACGTTTAAGCTATTAGTTATTGTAATTCATCGTTGATTTATTTTTCTCCTTGGGGTTTTTTTGTTTCCTTTGAGATAAGAGTTGGTTGTTGATGAGGTGTTCATGTGAAGGCTTGGGTACATGATTAGGTAACTAAGATGGGTGATTTGTCTTTTAAAATAATGTATTAGATGGTGTTTGAATAGAGATTATTGTGGTTATTTTTATTTCAAGTTAATCATGGGTTTGTTGTCCATGATCGAGATTCCATGTTATTTTTCTTTTGTATTATGTTTCAAGGATATAGCCCATGTTGTTTTATGTAGATTTATGTTTTTTGTTGGTGTATCCATTTCAACATTGTTTTATGTGATGTTTTAAAATTTTCTGTGACCTAATCATATGGAATTTTGGTATTCTTTTTTCCTTATGCTTTTTTTATGAGGATTCTATACCATTTCCTTGATAGTGGTTGATATTTTAGTTGGGTTCTATCATTTCTTCTGATTTTTTATGGAAATGTGTTAATTTTGGTGTTGCACTATTTTTAATAATGAATCTTTATCACTTTATTAGATGAATTCAAAATGGTGGTTAAGCTTACCGTAGGTCCGCATCATCTTAGTGTTTTGTGTCTATTGGTAGTGACGTAGGGTATATATGGAGATAATTGGTGATATTTGTTAATTAGTTCAGTTGATTTTGAGAATTCGTGAAAAATTATTTTGATGATAGGCTATGATTATTTTCCACCTTTTTCCCAGTTCCTTCATTATTTTTCCTCAACCAAGTATCCTATTATGTTAGAAGTCCATGTTTTTATTTTATGTTGCTTCAACTATTATCGCTGAATTTCTACAAGAAAAGAGTGGAATGTTGGGAAAAATTATTTAACCCTAATATCAATGTGGTATTATATATTATATAATATAATATTATGTTTAGTTGTGTGAGTTTTATATTTGAAATTTAGTTCCTTGAATTTTTTTCCCATGTTTTGTGGTTACCACATGGATTGATGTATCCACGCTTAATTAAGAGTAAATCGAGTTGAGTGTTGTACATTTTTAGTGGGGCTTGAAAAATTGGTAGAGAATTAAAAAACAATCCATTCAAACATTATGAGAGGAATTGATTTTTTATTGTGAAAGATTTATAGTTGAAGAATGATTTGATAAATCAAGTGACCAAACTATGAGTGATGCCCAGATTCTCAAAAAATTTAAAATTACACTTTCTCTCTACTCGTTTTTATCTGGATTAGCCACTAACCACCCATATTCACATTTAATGAATTATATGAGATCAATAGTATATTATCAATCGTCCTTCCTATCTAAAAATCATCATTATTCATTGATTCCATGTGGATATAGAAGGATGGTTATCCATTATTTCTCTCTTATTCTTCTTTATTTTACTTCAATTAGTTAATTTTTATTACATAAACCCTAACAACCACGGTGGATGAACATAGATTTTAGGATGGTCATAATTTGAGAATTTTTCGATATAAGGATTATAGATTTTTCTCCTTGATGAAGTTTTTCATTCACTATTAATGATGGATTTTTTCCACTATATTGATTTAGGTGTTTATGTGTAATCATTTCATTAAACAATTACCTAAAATATTTTAGTTTCAAAAGAAATTTATATTCATGTTATATTATTTTATGAGACCTATAATATACAATTTCTAGGTACATAAAACTCTGGGGTTTTGGTTGAACCAATTCTTTTGGATTTTACTTCTTCTTTAATCCTTGGTCGTCGAGTCTCATTTGGGGATAGGGAGATTTTCTAGGGAGAAATGACATATTTCTGGGGATTTGTGATTTTTTAAATTAATGGTGTCTGAATATAAACATGTTAATGGATTTTGAGAGTTTCTATGGTTGGGAAAGCATTATAGGAGGATTAGGTTCTTTATGAATGAGTTGGGTTAACATATGTCTGCAGGACAGTTTCATGTCATGAACAGTTTATATGACATGATAATGCTACTAGGAAGTAGTTGTGAAATAGTTTAGTGTGTGAAAATTTACATGTTGTGAAACCGATTCACATAGTGAAATAGTTTATCTAGATTATTTTAACCCATGGTGATTCATTTTTCATCACATCTATTAAATTAAGAAATTCCAATTGTGAAAGAGTTTCACATCATGAATCTCTCAGGATCAGGGGTTTTAAACTATGTTGTGCAGATGATTTTATTTCATCCACTATTTAAATCTCTATGTTTAAACCTGGTTAAAATCCAAGAGATTTAAGATCCATTACATCCCATTTAGACAACTCGATCAGGAATTCAATCTCATGTGAGTTGTTTCGCTACAATTTTCCCCTCTCTTCAACATGTTCTCTATTATCACGGTGTAATCACTTGATAGTTGTTACACTAGATTCTAATATTACGTGACATAGGTTTCTCCTTATGATCTTCTTCACCTTAATTATTTATTTATGTTCTTGTTTGAGATTGTTTCTTACATATATGAATAAAGGTAGGAGGTCTCGAAAAATACCCTATGACATATTACTATTTTTTATGTAAGTGAAATATCATGTGATTGCACTAATACAATTTGTGCATTAATAAATACAATAATGGGTGATGATAATAATGTGTTTAAACTACTCCTCTGGTCTCTTTAGATCCAATGTTATTGATACCAAGATTGTAGAAAAACATTGGGTGATCCTACCCTTGAATAATAAAAAATAAGATAATATCTTAAAGACATGTTTTAGCATGACATGGGACCTGAGGTGATCGCATGGGATAGATTCACATTAGAAAATGGAATCCTTGATTACTGAAGGGATAGTGGAATGTGGATAAAAAATTGGTGTGAAAAATGGAATGTAAATGGATTAAGATATAATTTAATAAATTAATGTCCACTTGAAACGAAAATGGTAATTTAGCTAAATTGGCCACTATGGCTTATGATATTTTGTTGTGTTATTCATTCCATTATGGATTGTGTGTGGATTTTTACCCAAATTCTTATATAAATCCCAATACCCAATGATGCTTAAATGATTTTATAAAGGGTTATACCCTGTGAAGCTGAAATGTTTAGATAAAGGGATTTTCCTGATTATAATAAAATGCTTATATAAAGGGATTTTCTGAGTAATGCCGAAATGCATATATAAAAGGATTTTCGTGGTGATTCTATAATTACTATAGTTAATGACCCTATTATGTGATTATTCCATGAACTTTTTGTTATAGTTGTCATGGTTGTACTATATAGTTAAAGATATTTCGACATTTTTTCAATGTAGTTTGATTATTGTATCATACTAATCAATTAATTAATTCTTTTGATTATCACATTTTTGTAAGATACTATTATCATACTAGTTTTTTATATATAATGGTGTTAACCAACAAACTTTTTCTCACACCCTATTTATAATTATTTTTGGTACCTGAGCAGATTAAATGGTTGCAGGTTTAAATAAAGACAAAGGACCTTATTTTTTATTGTTTCTTGCTGGATGATTTAGATCTAAAAGATGGGATCGAAAAGTTGTTCAAGACTGGGGAATATAAAGTTTATTAGGGCCAATATGTTATTTTATCTATATTACTTCAATTGGACCATTAGATACATTCCAAAATAACATTACATTATTATTATTATTATTTTTATTCAGTTGAATTTTATTGTTTAGTTGATCCCCTATGATGTACTATTTCAACTATATTTTATTAATCTAATATTTATTAATATTAGTTATATTTAAACTCTATAAAATGGGGGTTTTTCTCCACACTATGTTCTTTACACACTTGCTTATAGTAATAATCCCTTGGAAAATTGGGATTTGTTATTGAGGTCTAGTAACCAACCCGATTTTACCAAGTGACAGTGTTCCTGATCGAGAGAGGGGAATATGTGGTATCAAAGTAGATTGTTTGGTTATTTTCAATTTTTTATTACATTGGAAATGTATAAAGGGTACTATGATGTTTTAGGACTTGGTAATGATCTTTTTCCTGGGAGTAGATGACCCACATGTGGGAAAAAATTGAGTTCTCAAGGATGAAATAATTTTTCACATTGTTCTTTGTTACAGTTGATGTTATTTTATAATGGGATATTCAAATGTTGTGTAATGATATTATTTCTGAATATTTATACTTGTGGCCCAACATGGAATGATATGTGTATTCATGCATCATGATAGGAACATAGGGTTATAATTTGACATTTATTTTTAATGATAGGGATATATTTATTATAAGTGATATACCTGACTATATGAATGGTCAAATGAGATATATGTTTTATCTGATAAATAAAAATGTAATAAATATTATGTCATGAAAATAACTTATTAATACATGTTCATAGAGACCATAATATAGTGGTTCTCTGTTATTTTCACCTATTGAGGTTTACCATGATTTTATCTAGTGTTCTATGGAGTGCATTATTCTTATTGAGAAAATGACTCCTTGTTATTTTTGAGATGAGAATATGTAGAGTGGAAATAAATTTGATCCTAATATAGAAGAACCATATATTCTTGTAGATATTTAAGATCAAATGGGTGTTCATATTCATGAAAACTTCTTGAGAATTACACAATCCATGGAATGGGAGATTTTTCACATCATGCCTTCAATGTATTAGTTGACAAAAGAGATTCATCTACATTATCTACATCTGTTCATTGAAGAGGGAGGCCCCCAAGAAGTCATGTTCTAGATTGATTTAGTTTATATGATCGTTATGAAACTTGATACACCAATAGATAAAAGAGTGAAGCTTGCTCCATACATTCTTCATGTACCTTCCATGAATTTGTTGGACACTTTAGAAAAAACATGAAAACAATTGGAGTTAACATAGAAGGAATTCACATAATTGTTTTTAATCCAATTTTATCACGATATGTTGAAGGATGAGAAGGATCACATGTTCATGTACCTGATATTAGAGGGCATGTATGTGATGGACTATGTTGAATATATCACTGACTTTTAGTGAATTTCATCATCTTTAGAATCTATTGAGACTGCTAGGGAGTGGTTTTTTTAGGATTTTATTCCCTATGAGATTATGTGACGTGAGATTTTTTTTTCAAGTGAGTATATTTTTTGACATGAAGAATCATGGTCTCATTAGGAAATGGAATCCAATATAGGCTCTAAGTAACATCCAAGATGTTTCTGTATAGAGAAATGGGATCTATTATTAGAGGAATGAGTCGCCACTATAGTAGTTATTTCCAAGATAACATTGGGTAGAGTAGTATGGGGGTGGGATGCCACTTCAAGACCATGTTCTATTGCAATTCTATCAGTTTGGAAGGTTTGTTCATTAGATGACTCAATGTATGTACCCTTAATTTGAGTGTCATTCTTATGGTAGTGTGGGTCACGTGTATTGTTTTTTTAATGGTATGGTAGTATTAGTGATATGGAAAGGGATTATGAAAGGTATCGGACTAAAGGAAGGACATAATTACCCTTAAAAACGAGGGGATTGAGTTCTAGTTGACGTTCAGGTCAAAACAAGGGATACGGTACACCAATTCATGAGTGATAATTCCAGGTAGGGTAAAAAACACAGGTTAGTCAGAGTGGATCCTAGGGTAGAGGGTTAAGTCAGCTACATGTTATGTAGTCTACTTTGGATAGTTTGGATGAACAACCTTATACCATTAGAGGTACGATTCTTGTATCATCTTCCATTTCATGTGTTTTACATGATATAGTAGAACCACAATCCATTATATCTTCCCTTTTTGGTAAATATTTTTTGATTATTTATTTAAATATTAAATTTTATCTTGACAATAGATACAAAATTGAGAATTAATTCACAGAATATCACAAATTTCACGACATGATCTCTATAAATTAATGGTAACCAATTATTTGGGAATCTAGTAATGCAGAAAATGACAGGTTTTGATTTGATTCTTTATATGTATTGGCTAGTACCATACTCGAATTGTATCGACTATTATCATAAGAAAATTTCATTTCTATGTACAAAAAATGACATCTATTTCCATCAGGGTGTGGTGGATCTTTACATTGGTCATGCGGAACCAATTTATTGAAGATTTTATTGTCTCATTGCAAAAATAGTAGGAATTTCTATAGATGATGGAGGAATGAAAAAGAATAATTTACCTCGCATTGTGGATGTTTTTTAGGACATACTTCCAGATGATTTTTATAGATTAAAACCAATATAGGAGATCGTTTCCACAACTTATTTTGTGTAAGGAGTAGAGCTGTTATCTATTAAACCATACAAGATGGCACCGATTGGGCTTTTGGATTTGAATGTTTAAATAATATATCTGCAAGCCAAGGGTTCTATATGACCTACTATGTCACCATGGGGTTATTGAGATTTATTCCCAAGAATAATGATGGGAATTTTTGATTATGTGTGTATTATCAGATATTGAACAAGATAATGGTCAAGAATTGATATCTACTTCTCGACATCCACCATCTCGTTGACCACCCGAGAGGTGGTAAGATATTATTAATGATCAATTTGTGATCCAGGTACCACCATTTGTGGTTGAGACAATCAAATATACCTAAAAATAATTTTATTAGTAGAGATAGATTGTACAAGTAATTTTTTATGTCTTTTGGTTTGACGAATGCACCAGAAATATTCATGGACATGATGGATTAGATCATTCTTATTTGTCATGATTGTTTTTTTGTGATTTTTTTGAGGATTTCTTACTGTACTCCCTATAAGTGGTTTATCATGTGAAACATCTTGAAATATTATTGAGTACATTGATAGAGCATCAAATTTTGACTATGTTATCTAAATTTAGTTTTGGATTGATAAAGTACACTTCTTGGGCCATCACATCTTAGATAATGGAGTTCCAGTAGACCCAGAGATGGTTCATCCATTGTATCCTGCGAGAGGTTCAATAATGTCTTTAGTATTTAGTTTTGTTATGGTTTTAAAATATTATTATCTTTATTTTCTCTAAAACCTCAACAATATGGAAGCATCGATGTTTTGGATGATGAAGAAAGGGGTGAAGTTTGTTTAGTCAGATTCATATGAGAGTGTTTTTCATGAGGTGAGGTGAAGGTTGACCTCAACATGAATCCTCATATTAAATGTGCATGGTAATTCATATATCAGGTACTATGATTTATTTTGGGTTGTTCATGGAATATTTTTGATGGAGGAGGACCGAGAGGTTTTATAGACAATCGAATAACTAAGAACGCATGAGATAAAATATCATATTTATGATAAAGATTTACATGGGTGGAATATGTCTCTATATTATGTTGACAATTTCTTATGGCTTAGTGGTCTATGGTGTGAATGGACCACATAATCCTAAAATAAATATTTTCATTGTAGGACCACATCCTTTAGCAGATACGATGGGTAATGTATATGCATTCCTTTTATTATGAGTTATCTTATAAATTGGGTATAGTTTTTTTCATTTCCAATACCTTGAGTGTGAAGATATAGACATAGGTAGTGCAATAGTCTTGCAATGAGTGGTGGATGTTGGTGCTCCTTACCAACATGCATTTAGATATTCAGGAGTCCATGGATGAGTAACAATGACTTAATATTCGGTTATACAAATGCTTCATGACTGTGTCAAGATCGATAAATTATCTAATCCCGGGGGCTTATCATTTGGGTACATAATATATAGTATGGAATAACCATCAGTATGGAATTTTGGCAGTGGTAATGTTATTCATTTATAAGGCTGTGTATGGGTTTATCTAGGGGTAGATAAAAAGGTGATGAGAGAGTTCCATGATTCTAGATGGGTGGTACACCTAGGTTGAAAAAAGATGTATCATGATCTCCTTATATAGTACTGGTGGCTTGGTGTAATGAAATATGTAGCAGGATTCATGGTGATATGTTTCATGTGTCAGTAGGTGAGTGTTGAAAATTAGAGGCTTGCTGGTTTATTGCAACATCTTCCAATTCTATAATGGAAATGGAATTCTGTGACCAAATATTGTGGGAAAATATTACCTAGGGAACCACATAATATTGATTTAGTATGAGTGATTGTAGATCGACTATCAAAGGAAGACCACATTTTTTTCTATTAGGGAGACCTCCACTATTAATGATAGGAGTATTCATGGCATATTATAGAGAGTCTAGATTCATGGTGTTCCTTGGAGTACCATTTATTGTAGAGATCCTCATTTCATTTCTTGGTTTAGGAAGGGTCTTCAAAAGGCTTTGGGGTTATAGGATCTTCTAATTATAGCATATCATCCATTGAAAAATGACCAATCCAAATGGACTATTCATATTCTGTATTATATGTTATGAGTAAGTGTTTTGGATTTTCGTACTTCATGGAAGTGGTATTTAGAAATTAGGGAGTTCATATATAATAACTGTTTCTATACATGTATAAAAATGGAACCCTTTGTTGATTTTTATATCATGACATACCATTTGATTCTTTTCTAGTTTTATGATAGATGTGTCTATGATTATTAGACCTAGTCACATGTACATTATACCTGAGAAGATTATGTTAATCAAGAAGAAGTTGGTCACCAAGAAGAGTAGTAAAAAATATTTTGATAAATGATAGAGAAAACCTCTAGAGTTGGAGGTTAGTCATATTTTTTTCCTTCAGGTGTCCCCTATGTTGGGGAAATTCCATATTAGGAAATGGGGAATTCTAGTGACCTTGTTTGTTGGGGAATTCAAGATAGTGAAAAGAGTCAGTCCAATGGAATATCGATTTTCCCTTATATAGCGTTACAGTTATATGCATGATGAGTTTTGCATATCATATCTTTAAAGATATCATCAATACCCTTATCATGTGGTAGACATTTATAATTTCGAGCTTGGTGTAGATGCATCCTTTGAGGAGAATCTAATATAGAGTTTGGACCGTAGTGAGAGGTATCTCTGAGGGAGGACCATCACTATATTTATATTGTAGTGGTATCATGGTTTTAATCAATAGGAGACATGGGAGAGGGAATCCGATATATGACCCTAATAGCTAGACTTGTTCACTGACACCCTTTAATGATTCTTATATAATCTCAAGGGTGAGCTACTCTATAGTGGGTAGGTTATAAGATATGGTATTTTTCAAGGTTTTTCCATATTTGAGTTTTAGGATGAATCCCTTTAATTTTGGTTTTTTCTTCTACTTTTACCCTTGGTGATTGTCTCTCATTTGTGGATATAGAATTTTTACTGAGGGGAAATGACCTAATGTTTAGGGTTGTATGTTTGTTTGAATTAATGGAGTCTGGTATACCAATTTCAATGGATTATGAGGGGTTTCTATGGTTTATAAGGATTCGGAGCTTGTTCAGGATCTTTATGTTGAATATGGGATAAAATATGTCTTCTAGAATAGTTCACTTTGTGAACAATTTACAAGACATGAAGTTGTTGCTGGGCAGAATCCTTAATCTGATTCAGAGCAGGAAATGTTATAAATTATGAAATTGGTTCAAACCATGAATATATGACTGGGGTTATTTTAACCCAAGGTTACATGTTTTTTCATGTTTCAAAAAAAATAATAAATTCATTTCATGACAGGTGTTAACATCATAAATCTCTCAGGATCAATAGTTTTAAACCACCTTGTGCATATGATTTTTTCATCCACCGTACAAATCTCTCTCTTGAACCCTATGGTGAATCTGGGTGTTTTTTGAGAAATTCATTCCCTTTAAAATGTCACGATCAATTATTTAATCTCTAGTGAGTAGTTTCACTTTGTATTTCCCCTCTCTTCCCCATTTTCTCTATTATGGCGTAGTAATATCTTCACCTTTTTTGAACTGGGTTTATATCTTGTATGACCTATGTTATTATGTGGGATCTCTTTCAACTTCGTTCATCATTTTTTCTTGGTTGAGAGTGTTGCATAAATCTTTGAATAATTATTGTGGTCTATAACAATAAATTATTGTCTTTTTCTATTTGTTTATGTATGTGAAATATCATGTGATTGTGATGACATAATATATCTATTTACAAATAGAATAATTAGTGGTTATAATCAAATATGTCGACTAATCCTTGGGTCCCTTTAGACCAAATTGTGTTGAGACCATGTTTCTTGACTCCAATAGGGTGAGACTACAATTTAATAATAAATATTTTTTTAATGGATTAATGAAATTTTTTAACATGACATGATACATTAGGTGATTTCTTTTGATAGACTAGCCTTGGAAGTTTTCATACTTGATTATTGAATGACTAGTGATAATATGATATAAAAATGGTGTTTAAACTTCCATGATAATATATTAAGATATAATTAAATGAATTAATGATTAATTGAAAGAAAAATGGTAATTTGGATGAATTGGCCATTATTTACTATGATATTATGTTGTGTTATTCTAGCCATTATGAATTGTGTAGTGATATATGATAAAATTATTATATAGAGGGCTATACATGGTGGTGGAAATATTATTATATAAAGGACTATGCGTTGCTATGTTGAAATTCATAAATAAAGGTATTTTATCAGTTATACTAAAACACCTATTATATAAGTGCATCCACGAGACCCAGGTTCAAATCTTGGCAGAGGCATAATTCCGGGTTTCTGTAGTAGTATTGTAGAAGGTACTATAAAATTACTACAGCAGCATTGTGCGGGTGTTGTAGCAGGTACTGTATAAGTTACTGTTAAAAGTATTGTGTAGTACTTTAGTATCCAGAACTATTCACTTAGGGCCACCAGTTTGGGCTTGAAGTCCTTGAAGCCTTCAGGCCACCCATGCCTTTAGGTCAGTTAGGCTTTTAGGCCCCCTCAAGGCCTTCGGTCCCCTACAAGGCCTTCAAGGCCAGCTGATATGCAGATTCATAGATATATTCTTCAAGTAACCCTCTCCGGTGGAGGATTCAAGGGGAGGAGCTAATCACGATGTAGATGCAGGGGTGGGGTGGTTTTATGTATGCATTATCTGTATGATTTCATCAAGACCTATGGGTCATGTAATGTCTCCAAGCCTATGTTCAATGTAATCTCTTAGCCTACATGCATTGTAAGGTTCCCCCTTATCCCTTAAAAGAGGTATTATCAAAAATTTATAAAAATGAAGGCCTTCAGGCTATTCAGGCAGGTAGGATTGGGCTTGACCCAAATATGTGATTATTCCATGGACTTTTCATTATGGTTGGAGAGGTTGTGCTACATTATCAGAGATATTTAATCATGGCGTCAAAGTAGATAGATTTTTGTATCATATTAATCGATTAATTAGTAATCAAAATTATCAATTTATTTTTTCCAATATTATAGGTGTGGATTTTTATATATGGTGTGATTTTACCACTATGTTTTCCTCACACCCTAATCAGGATTCCATTTAGTACTCAATAAGATTACATAGAAGCATTATTTCACAAGGGAAAATGACCTTGTTGTTGATTGTTGCATTCTAGATGGGTTGGAACATGGAGATGGGATTGTCCTGCGGTTTGAGACTAGATTATATTGTGTATATTTGATTCATCTTACTATTTTATTTGCATTAATCTAGTTACCATATATATATATATATTCCATATGATCCTTACATTATCATTTTATTATTATTGGATTATTTAGTTAAATTTTATTGTTTTATCCATTGGGACGTATTTTTACTGTTGTTTCCTATTAATCTAATAAAAATTTATTTCTTTTATATTACAACTCTATACTAGGGGGTATAGTTTCACCACTATATTCTTTATAACCTAATTCAAGTCGATAGCCTTTGGAAAACAAGAATGTTTCCTTGAGGTCTAGTAACCAACCTTGTTTTTCCACATGAGAGAGTTCCATATTGGGGGATATTATAATAAAAATCGGGGTTTTTAAAATTGTATCAGGGTTTTATATACATAGAATAATGGATTTTTCAAATGGTTTTTTGTAATTCATTTTGAACTAAATTGTTTTTAGTCCATGTGTTTTTGAAAATTCATTTCAACCTATTTAAAAATGGTTTTGGTGATAATTGAGGGGTATTGAACCTATTTTTATTTCCAATGTCTTAAAAAAAATTGTTATGTAATATTTTAAAAATTAAATTGGGGTTTGTAACTATTATTTTTGAATGGAAATATTAGTTTCAGGTAGTGTTTTCAACTGAAAAAATGTTTCGATTTTAAATTGGTTTTAAGGGAATGTAATTATAGACTAAAAATGTGTTTAGTATTATGTTGAGGGAAGATGTGACATCCAAATAATTCCAAAAATATATTTTCTTGTTCTATATTTTCAAAGTATAGAAAATTTCTAGGAATTCCAGGTTTTTCTGAAAATATCCCATATATAATTTTATAAACGAGATTAGCATGTCTATTATTGACACCATTGGTTTGATCCCTATAGATTATATAATGTATTTTAGATAATTATTTCCCCTTTTGGATCAATTGAATTGTTATGTGATGGTTATAATAAGCATTGTTTCTAATGATGGTGTTATTAGTAATATGTGATTTATTGGATTAAATTTATTATTCATAAATATGTTCATTATATGTTGTACTTACTTTCTCATATCTACTTTATTGATTACATGGGAACCCTAGGAAGCTATATAAGGGTTATATATTTATTCTACACTAGATTATATTACTACACTATCTAGTTTCTCACAGTATAGATCATGCCTTGTCTTGGGGAGTTCACCTAATAAGGCTATAAGGACTTAGTTGGGTTGTTATATTTTAGGAATGAAATATAGATTGATAGTTTATTCCACCTAAATATTTTATATTATATAATCATGTTAAGTCCTACTGATTTTTCCACAATTATTATTTCATAATTTATGATTCTATTTGGTAATTGTCACTTTATACAAGTTTTTATCTCCATATTACTACTTTAATTTATGGGACCATTTATATGATCATTATTTATTATTGTTATTTATATTTGATGTTAAGTACCTTTCCTGAGTTTATATATCCAATATTTTAGGGCTAGGTTTATTTTATATTTTTTTTTCAAATGCAGATGTTAAAGTATTATTTCAAATGGAAACGGGAAATGTGATGTTATACCTGGGATTTCTAAAATAGTTTTTAAATGCTTAAAAAAGGCTTTGTTTTATTTTAATAAAATCAATGGTCCTGATTTGGAATTTTGAATTTGTTTTCATATACATCATAGGGTATCCACTAGTTATATATATATATATATAAATAAGTGATAATTTCTGTACAGATAAAATTTTAGGGTCTTATTTTCATTATACCTTCTCATATGGAAAACATTATATTAGATTGTATTCCATAAGAGAATTTTAGTAATTTACTATAAGCAGAGTTTCATAGAATCCTTGGTAAAATTATATATGGTATATTTATCTCACACCCTACAAACACACATGTATGTGTGTGTATATAGTGGTTATGTTTATATATGAGTTCCTATATTATGATTCTTCAATGGATCTAGTTTGTATAGGTTTATAGATGGATGTGTTGGGATGTGGTGAGTGATCCTAGATCACATGGAGATATTCAACTAGTAGATTTTTCTGTTTATATATCATTGATATGTTTATTTATTAGCTAACTAAGATAATTATTTAGTTTTACTATTGATTTCCCTTATGTGAGGACCATGTAGTGTATATTTATGGATGATTTTTTATATTTTATTAAAAAATAATTATAATATTCCCATTGATTATGACTCATCTGGTTGATCCGTTTTATTTATACCATATTGGTATTGTTTCTCTATTTATAATTATTTATCATATATACATGGAATTCTATTGTGTAGATGCACTATACTAGATTATTTGTTAGTATACACTATTTGTTTATTTCTATCTGATGGTGAAACTATTCTCATCAGTTATCATGGGATACCCTTGTTCATTTCATTAGATCATTCTGATAGTGAATACTTTGGGACTTATGGTGGAGCTATCTGAGTGACATTATTGTAGATCCCAGATCGATATGTTACATGAGTTTCATAGGATTGATGTGGTGTTGAGAAAGTCCTTAACATGTGGTATTTGAGTTTTGGTGATATTATAATAACCCATTACCCCCACATGTTACATAAGTTCATGGTTGTATATTATCTCTTAAGTGGTTTATCAATTTATAGAATTGTTACGGTCATGTAGAATTAATCATGGATGGAAGACTATTGGGCACTTCTAGTGAATTGGTTTACTATGTTCCATAATAATTTCATTGGGATGATAGTGGTGGTACTAATGAGTGTGATTGTTCAAAAATAATTCCATGAACATGGGTCTCATGAAATGATTGATTATCAAGGTTACATCCAAAACATGGTTTTATGATTCCTAAATACTTCTATAAGAAAATCCATATCTATTATAATTTACAAAAAAAGAGGGATATCATTATTTCCAAAGGATGATGTTGCAATGGGTAAGGTCTACATTGATGATTTGATAGTGGAAGCTTTGGAATTTAGTGGATGATGGTTCTAATACTCCCGATGATTTTACGTGTTCTATTTATAGTGATTTACAAGAAAATATGTGTTTATTTGATTGGGAAGTGATAGTCGGAAAGCATAATGGAATAATTTATACAGTTTATCTAGTTGTGAGATCACTTGTATAATAAAGTGGATTTCAAACCTTTTATTCTGACTAAGGATATGGAAGAACTATTTGATGATATTCATCTAGTACCCCGTTTTTATATATAGAATTATAGTAGAAATGTGAGATTAGAGTAATACATCTTGGACTGAATGTTCTATTCTTTAAGTTAAATGTTCTATAAGTTTCTCAAATCTAGTAACTAAGAGGGGGTGACTATTTTTCTCCCTTGTGTTTAAAAATTCACATCCGATAGGTTTTTTGGATTTTTGGTTCTTATCACTCAATTCATGAGAAAATAAGTTTGTGGATTTTTTTGGAATCATTGGTTTTTCGAGTGCTTGAGACAATAGGAGAAGTTGTGGTTCTATTCAGATAAGTAATGAAATAAATGAGTGTAACATGATATTTATTTTAGAAAAGGTGTGTTTCTAGTTAGTTATCCTGATAAGTAGGTTTATGTGATGAAGTTGTCGAATGGAATGTGATTCATGTATGGGGCCTCATGGTTATATAAACGTCTGATAAGAGGGAGAAAACCTATGGTTTTTGAATGGGATACTAGAACTCGGATTCACAGAATATAGAACATATAGGGAGTGAGGGCTTAAAAATTATTATAAAGTTTTATTATTCGTGAAAGGGAGGAATCAATAAATATGAAGCCTGAACAATTCTTATTGTTCTCACAAGGCCATTATATTTAGTAACTTTGATGAATATATGTCATAGATGTTTGGGTGTTAATTAATCAAGCTCAAGAAGAAGTATGTTTCATAACCTTCATCATGAAGTCCAATAGATTATGTAAGGATGCTAGAAAATGTTGTGGGTGATTAGATTTTATATGGAGGAGGAGTTTAAAATGATATGTTAGTGGAATAGATTGTGAATTGAGGAATCTAAACATGGAACATTGAAAGGTGTCACAAAGTTGATTATGGATACAATTTTGTTTGGATATTCATATGATAAATCAATTCGATAATATGGATTCTCTATATTATCCATTTTGTAAGGTAATTAAGAATGTTACCTCATACATGTTGATGAAAGAAGATGGAAAAGACCAACTTCATGCATGTTTACTTTTTAGAGGAGTGGCTATGGGGATTTTTTTTCTTCCTTAACTATGTAGAAATGAATTTCCAAACAATTTCAGTCTTAGAAGGTCCTATGTTATAGAGGGGAATCCTTGAAGAATACATACTATGATTAAATATAGTCAGTGAAAAGGATGATATCTCCCTTGGTGGCATTCAGTAAGAGTGATCAGATGGCATTGGGGTTTTATCAATGGGATTTAATTTGTTCACTAATATCAAACTTCTCAAAAGATACATTTTTTAGGGAGGCCGGTTCATATGGTATTTACGGATTTTGATATATCAGAATATATTGGATTGTACAAGAATAATGGAAGAGTTTCAAAATTCATGGATTCTAAAAGGGGCGATGCGAGGAATTCGACTGATGAAATAACTTATCGATTTAAAAAATTAATAGGATATCACTAAGATTTTATTTGGAATAATTTAATAGAGTCATTAAGAAGGTTTTATGCATTAATTAATATGTATTTAGAGTCTAGAGAACTAGGAGAATTTGACTTCGGGGGAGGGGACTAAAAGATCCTAGCTATGGTTGTTAAACTTGGTGACACTAAAAATGAGAGAGAAACTATATTATTTTGTCTAGAAGTTGGTTGGTGGAATTTTTTGAATGTTACATATCCCATAATCTTGATTGTAACATAAATATTGGGATTAAAAAACTAGTACAATAAATTTCAAGGATATTTTAGGTATAAAGGTTAAGAGAATTTAGAAAAAAATTTAACTAACAATACTATGTAATTTTCTACTAATGGGAACATTTTCCAATTTATAATAAACTGATTCCCCCATAATATGTCTTGAATATCTCACACAATTTCTACACACAAGTTAGTCTTCTTAATTCCTCAAATGCATTACTTTTCATCATTACTTGGGGAAATGGAAACATAATAACGGGGTGATCTCAAATACTCATTAAGGGTAAACAAAAGCGATTACAATAAAATAATATAAGTGAGCATAAGATTAGAAAATAAGTATAATCAGTATACAAAACGAAATTTATACCCAAAAAATAATAGATAAAAAATCATGGAATAAGGAATTGAATAACATGCGAATATATCATGGAATTCATACATATTAAGAGGCACCAAAAAAACATAGCATAAACTTATAAAATATTAATCTCAAAGCATGAGAGCATAAAAAATGTATGGAATATCATACTAATGTGTCTTAAACATATAATATAACATTGTCTCAAAAAATCCACAACACAAAATTTTAGAATGATCAAAAAACATGAAATATTATGAGAAAAATCAGTATAATAACGCCTTTGTTATCAAAATAATTATGTCCATCAATTAAAATTTGATGAAGTACATTATGTCAATTCCATTTTGAAAAACACTTTGTGTCCATGCTTTACTATAACAAAAAAAATCAAGCCAATCCAATTTATTATAGGGTGATATAAGACGCCACCAATCATCATCCATATATATGCGTGACACATAAAATTCAATCATCATTATACCATAAATTTACCATGAATAGAACATGGGTTTCAAGTCACTTTTAAATTGAATCATGTAATTTAAATATTCGTAATTCTATATAATAACATGATAAACCCATTGAAATATATGGGTTTCCAATGATACTTAAAAAATTCAATTATAAACAATTTAATGAATCATATGGTTTTTAAATTAATAGATAAAGGGTATATAATATAATAAATAATATCCCCAATCAATTTATTTATGAAAGCAAGGTGAACACCCTTTAAAAAAGTCAATATACAATAGGTTTTACACAATGTAAATGAATTCCAAATACAATTATTCCTATTCATATTGGATAGTCAGGAAAGACAAAGGAAATGATTGATCACTCTTATGATATAAAATAAGATATAATAATATATATAAATAAAAATATAGATTATAAAATCTGGTTAATATCCTCAATCAGGAATAGAAAATTTCAAAAAATAGTTGACATAGGGGAATAACTATTTTAATGAAAATTAGAAAAATAAATTTACAAATAAGGAATACACATGACCTTTTAATATTTTTTGAAAAATATTTTAAAAAACATGAATTAATACAATCTACTTTAGAAACTAAAAAGAGAATATAATATGTTTCATAATAAAATTAAAAATTGTGTTAGGATGTGTTCAAATAGAAATGTTTTCAAAATATATATTATTTCATACATTTATGAAAGTAACCCATATGAAAAATACATAAAAATTTATTTTTTTTAATGAAACTAAAAGTAGTAGTAAATGAACTTAATTAATTTTTGACGTATATATAAGGACATGAAAAAATCATCATGTGAATATATAAATTGAAAAGGGTGGTTTTCAAAAGAAAATGCGAGATGGGGCCAGTTTCACTTACAAGAAACACTTCTGTTAATATATGAGTATCAGTGAAATGAAATTATAAGGGGACATGTAATGAAACATGAATAGGAAAATAAAATGGTGAGGGGATTTAAAAGAATTAAAAGTCTTGGTAAGGATTATCTTTGATAAAAAATATTTATTTAAAGATAATATTATCAATAAAACCTTTATGTTTTGACTATCATTTTAAAAAACCCTTTTAAATCTTGAATTTTAATGTGAAAATAAAAGAAAATGAATAAAATATAATTCAGGGTATAATATCTCCAATATTAAAAATACACACTATATAAAAAACATGGTGCACAAAATCAATCATTTCTAATAGATTTGAAAATAAGAAAAAGGAACCCTTTCAAACATGGTATTCAATGAATTGAAATTCATTTAAATAAAGAAAATGATATAGCTATAGAAACCCCATGAAATACATGAACGCAGTCAAATAAATCCATTATTCAGTAATCACCATATTAATTATATCATGGTTTCTAATATGAAATATGTCACTATAATTTAAATTTGAGTCAAAGAACCCATTACCTCAATTCTTGACATCCATTCATGTTATTGAATCTATTATATAACAAAAATAACAATATTCAACACCAATTATAGAAGTTTTTTCTTATATATAACTTTTTATAAACATAATTTAAAATCATTCTCTATATGTATTTTTTTAAAAAATTATCTATTTTAATATTGACTATGAGTATTAATGATCATTTTGAACTAGTTTTGAAATAGTTGTTTTGTTCTTCACTATTAACAAAAATTTCACTATACAAAGATCATAAAAGTTTCATAAATTTTTTATTTGTAATTATATATAATTATATAATTTATTTCTATTTTATTTTTGGTTGTGATCCTTAATGATAAAATCAACTATGAACCTGATTCAATGAGTTTTAATGAATGAGTATTAGTATCTTAATTAATGATTTTACTATTAATATTACCACATAGGATTACAAATAAAACCATGATTTAATTATTAATATCACATATTATATATAATTATGTTCTAATAACCAACCATGAAATTATTTCATAGAATTGTTCATGTAGGTGGTTAGACTGACCTAAACATGAACATACAATAATCAGTGGATGATTGTGAATTAATTTTGTTGTAATATTGTTATCCTAGAGGCATAATGATAAGTTTTTGTATTATTAAATTGATAAGGAAAAATTTAAGAGAATTATAGGAAGTGTAAAAGGATACTAAACTATTTCATAGAATGAATACATTTTATTTCCACCTATTACGCTCACTTTAGATGGTTGAGTTTACAATAATTGTTTTTTTCATATTATTAACAGGTTGTCAAATTTTTCTAACCAGAATACGAATAATTTTATAATATAATATATATCTTTCAAACACAATCTCATGACCACCCATGGAAGGTGGTGGTGAAAAATTGAATACACCATTTCATGGAGGAGGTAGTCTACATGTATTCATGGTAGATAATATCATTTTCCAATGAAAGGGAGAAATATATAATTTGGTTTATTGTTTCCAAATCTAATGAATTATAGAAATGTATATTTTTTAAATTAAAATATTCATAAGAAAAATCCAAATACGGTTTTGAAGGAGAATTAATCATGAAATTTAGTGCAGGTAGTAGTCTACATATATGCAAGAATGTCATTTTCACTTTCTATGAGGGAAAATATGAAATTTGGTTATTATTTATTCCAAAAATATAAAAACATACACAATATTAAAAATATTTAGTTCATCATATAATATTGGAAAAAATATATATGAAAGGTGATGATAAAAAAGATACAATGTTAGGGGAAATTTAGTACTTATGTTGAGAACATTGACCATCCCTTGGATGATTTTTTTAATGGTGGGACATAGAAAAAACAATTGTGTATAGATGGGTACATAGGTAATATGGGATTCTAAGGTGAGGATAAAGGGTATAGTTTTAATGGGAAACCCAAATTTGGGAGTGGCCTTGATTGGGTAGTGAGAGGATTTATTTATAAGTGTTGAGAATGTATTTTTGATTAAATATTTCTTCTTAATATTAATAGAAAAGCGTTTCCCATGTTAATAAGACCTCAAAATTTAAAATAAGGGAGTGGAGATAAGTTTGGGTCATTAGACACATCAAAAACTAAATTATAAAAAACTTCTTATGCCTTTTTCCACTTCGTTTAACCATTTTTACCCTTTTGAATTTTAGCATGGTACCATGTTTTTACCTATGTAATACATTTTTATTCCTAAAAATAAATTTGTCCCTATTACATTATATGGAACTTCTAAATCCTATTTTGAAACCCATTTTAATTTAATAAATTTAAAATAATGATAAAAATAAATCCTTAAATTATAAATACATTAAATTTAAACATAGAAATTCACTTATATAATACATATTTTGTCTAATAATGATTTTATAAATTTTTAAGTCATGCTTATATACTAGTCATATCATAAAATTCAGTGTAATTTTAAAAATTTTATTTTAAATCATTTTCTTAAAAATCAATATTTTCCAAAATGTTTCAAACTTTTATCCTAAATCAATATTGTCATCAAAATGTAAGATGATTGACATCTTTTTAAATTCATGTTACAATATTTAGGAATTAATCAATTAAATAAAATCAAAAAATATAATTAAAAATGTCTTATAGGGTAATAAATATTTTAAATAGTAGTTGTTCTTATTATTAATTACTATAAAATAATAATAAAACTAGTATAAATCAATAAATATTATATTTTATTAACATCGTAATTTAATAAAATACTTATTTTTATTTAATAAAATGTACTATGCATTGAAATAATATTTCCTAGTGAAGTAGATTTTTATGAAAAAATCAACTATGTAAATTTATATAACATTACACACACACACAGATATATATATATATATATATATATATATCATAATTCAATTATTTGTATTCACACATACTAATTTGATGGTTAGGTTTTAGTGGTAATATATATATATCAAAATATAATATATCACTGTATTTTTAGTTATGTGATTGTGTTTAATAAATGTTATTAAATAATGTATTTATTTAAGAAGAACATGTAGAAAAATACCAGGTTATTACATTATCTCCTTTTAAATAAATTACATCTTCAAAATTTTTATTATTCATTACGAATGAAATATATAATGATGTCTATAAAAAATATGTGACATTATATTGAATTTTTATTGAGGTTTCATCCTCTATATCCATGGTATTACTGGTGAACTCATATTTTCCTTCATAATAAGAATATAAACATTGTAGAAGTTTTCCTTAAATATTTTTTCTATATACCCCTATATAAGGGGAGTGATTTTTTCATAGGTATTTTACTATTTTTATTGTATTAATATGTGACAATTGGTTGATTTTTTATGTGATATTTATATTTTTTAAATTATCATGTCCTATATGCCAATAGATTAAATTCATGTTAAATATCACATGAAATATGGATAAATAATGATTAATATGATTTTACTGGAAACATATTAATATAAATGGATATGATATAGAAGTTATATACTTGGGATACAATAGCCATACCATTATATGTTGTTATAAAAAAATCAACATCTGGTCATCAAGGTTGTGATTTTATGTTTTTAGAAACCATTCTATGTATTATGTAAAAGGTTGAACAACATAAAAATACAATACTCATAGTTCATGAGAAGATCAGTGTTCCTCATTCCATAAAATGTTTATAACCCACATATGTATTTGTGGTTTTATATTCATTTCATTAACCTTGATTTTTCTATTTCTTATCATCCTTATTATCCCCAGGATTAGGGAATTAACTTGGATAATTCCCAAGTTCCGTACATTTTAGACAGTAAACTATTAGTGTTACCTCTGGGATTAATCTATTTCATTTAAACATTTCTACTAATATATTCATTTTTCCTTGGAAATATTTTTCCCTATTCTCTACTTTTCCACACATAAGATATCACCCAGTTCCTTTAATACAACACCTGGTGATTTTTTCTTCATTTTAACATGAATGACATTGAATCTTATTTCTGACATCATCTTCATAAGAATAAATTCAATGAGACCCTATATTTATATTAATTGTGGTTTTTGAAAATCATATTAAGTTTATATTTTTAATCATAATCTATTATATATGATTTGGAACACTCTTATGATTTATCATACCATATCTTATCTCATTAATCTTATCATTGGTATGATCTCTATATTGTCCATGGAATATATTTATAAATTGGTTCCTTTTAGAATTAGTAATTAATGAATACAAAATGATTAAATCATCATTGATAAGAAATTAACACCAAATATAATCGTGGTATGATAGATTCAACATTAAAATGTATTACTCTTTGAAATTCTTAAATTATATTTCAGTTAAAACAAAATAAATCATACATTAATATAGGTTTATTTAGGTTGTGTTTTTAAATATATATAATCATAATTATTTAGCATAATAAATCATTATAATAGAATATAAATTGAATGTAATTAAATAGAAAATATCTCAACAGAGTTTCTTTCCAAGTGTGTAGTTGTATTCCCATTCATCATGCCCCTAACTAATGATTAAGTTGATTTTCAACTTCCCTTTTTTGGATTATTACCCCTTGGTGATTCTATGCCACAACCACATCAATTTTCTAGTATACTCACATGGATATAAAATCTCAGTAAACCACACAATCTCTACTTTAATAAAACATTGGGATGTTATCTTATAAAAATAAATACACCATTGACTTATCCCTAATTTTTTCCCTAATGCTCTCTAATCCAAAACCCTAAAATATTAAATATCACCTCAAATAACATAATGACTTATATATACCTTTGAAATTTTGATCAACCTTAAATTATCAACCCTTGATGATATTTAGATACTCATTAGATAACATCTTATTATCAAAATATATGTAAACCCAACTCTGATACCAATAATGACTCGCCCCATATATAAATCAAAATTATAGGATGTAAAAAATTTACATTAAAATACATTCCCATATTATTATAAGATTATTATTTTTAATTAAGATAAAACATTAACTTACAAAACCCATGCCTTTTAAACTATTGAACTTTTCCCCATGATATGTTATATTTCTTAATCCTTACTAAGTATTCAATATATCCCACAATTTCTCCGAAAAGTATAAACTTCTATAAATAAAATAATTATTACTTTTATTCTTATCTTTTGAAAATTGAAACATAATATCGGGGAGAGATCATATTCTTAGTAAAGGTAATCATAAGCGACAACTGTCAAAGATAAAAAGGGAGTAGAAAATGGTCTTATGGGTGTAATCTAAATACATATAAAAGTTATACCAAATTTATCATAGATAAAAATATATGGAATAAGTCGTGGAATAACAAAATAACACATGATATAATTATTGTATATCTAGAGGCATAAAAATAATAACCTAGATTACATTTATAAAACAATAATCCTTAATCATTGTGGAGTAAAATAAAAGCAAATAATATCATTGATAATAGACATAAACATTGAATAAAACATTGTTTTAAAATAAAATAAACATAGAAATATAGAAAACCCAAAAGACTAAGAAATGGTTTTAGAAAAGTCATTATGCCCAGACATTTTTGAAAAAAATAATTGTGTATAAACCTTACTATATCATGAGATATCAAAATTAACCAATGTTTTGGAGGGGGATGTAGGCCCCCATCCTTTATCATCCATACCATTTTGTTCCACATAAAATCAATAATCATAATATTATTTCTAAACAATAGAAAGAAAATGGGTTACATATCAACAAAAAATGGTATCATATAAAGAAATCCATCACAATTCCATCAATATACATACTAAACCCAAGGAATAAAAATGGGTATTTGATGATACTAAATAACATTAAATGTAGATACCATTAAATATAGTATATTATATTTACACTGTATAAGGAAAGGGTATATGGTTTTGTCAATAATTTCTCTAATCAATATATTTATGACATCAAGGTCAAAACCCTTCAATAAATGAAATTTAAAACATGGTATTTATACAAAGGAAATACATTGGATAAAAATTTATGCATATTCACAGTAGTTTATTAGGAAAGACCAATGGGTTTTTGGATCAATCCTATGATAGAAAAATAATTCCATAGTAAATCTAATTAAAATAATTTCAATGGTATGTTTTTATGAATATCCATAATAATATATAAAATATGTGAAAATATGTTGGTGTTTTTGAAAATTGATCATTATGATAATTAAACAAATTACTTTGGAAAGAAGGAATATCCAAGTCCTTTTAAAAATATATATTTGAACAGCAAAATATTTTATAAAACGTGTAAGATTACAATATCCTTTAAAAACCAAGAAATTAAAAATAAGGGGGTTTGATAAAAAATATAATATGGGGGAAATATGGGTTCCCAGAGAAAACATCAAAAATATATTCTTTTCACACTTCTATAAAAATGACCCATATTGGAAAATGAAAAAAAATTCATTAAATTTTTTAATTAAATGAAAATGATGTATAAAATTATCATAATCAATTATTTAGGTGTAGATAAGGAGATTAAAAAATAATACAATGAATACAAATATGGAAAATAGGGAATATTCATCGAAATGATTATACAAAGTCAATTTTACATTCAGGAAACACTTCAAGAAAAATATGATTCAATAGGAAATGAAATTTTGAGGGGACATGTAAAATCACATGAATAACAAAATAAAATGAAAAATTGTGTTACAAAGATTTAAAATTTTATATATGGGCTATATTTCAAAAACAATCTTGATTTGAATATATGATTTGAAATTAAACCCTTTATGGTTGTGTTAGATTTTAATAAAAACACATTTAAAAAGAGAGATTAAAATTTAATTTAAAATACCCTGAAAAAAATATAAATAGTGATATAACTTCTCAAATTAGAAGTGTATACAACCGACAAAAAATATAGTGCACAAAATAAAACAAGTCTTTTGGATTTTAAGATGAGACAATGAAACCCATAAAAAATGGAATCATTTGAATCAAAATCTATAGAATTAAAAATATATGGCTCTTAAAATATGATTAATTACATGAATAAGTTAAAATATATATATTATGAATTAATCATATCATATGAAAGTTATCAGGGTGCACAATGTGAAATATATCTTTAGAAATAAAATTTGAGACAAAGAATAGCATTCCTTAAATCAAGGCATCAACTATGTCATTTGAATAATAAATTTAATTAAAATAAATAACTTAATAGCCTATTTAACAACCTTATTCATATCTATAAACTATTATAAACATCATTTTTAATTACTCCCTCCATTTATTTTAGTTATTTATAATACATTTTTAATATCAAGTGTAAGCAATCTAGATAGTTTTAAAATAGTTTCAGAATAACAGTCTTGTTATTTATTAAAGTCTATGATTTTATCATTAAAAGATCATAAATGGTACTCAAAATAATTTTTTCAAAATATTTATAATTTTAAAATTTCATTATATGTGAGGTTTCTTAGGATCCTTAAAGATGAAATTAGCAATAAGCATGTTATAATGATTTTTTATTAATAGATTGTGCTATCTTCATTAAAGAGTTTACTATTAACATAACCCTTAAAACCCAGGATAAAATAATTAATTATTTATTTATATAATATATAATCAGTACATTATATATTATATTTAGGCATGATATTATTTTATATTATTTTTCACGTAGGTGGTTAGACTGACCCAAACAAGATCATACCCTAATTAGTGAATTCTTATGATGTTATTTATTCGTAATTTTATTATTTCAAAGGAATAATGATATTATATTAGGTTTAATTAAACTGTTAAATTAATATTTAATATATTTATAAGAAGTGTTAATGAATATAAAACTATTACATAGTTTGAAAATATTTTTCCAACATATTATGTCTGTTTTAGACTGTTGACATCATAATGATCATTTCTTTATCATATTGTTAGTTAGTACAGAATTTTTTATTACCATAATCCTAATAATTTAATAATATTAACATTTATCCATTAAACTGATTTCGATGAACTTCCATGAAATTCCATGATAAAAATAGAATACACCGTTCATTGTAGGTGATAATCCACACCTAGGTATAGATGCTGATTTCATATTCCATTGAATTGGAGAAATTTATAATATGGTTTATTATTTTAAGATATAATACCTATTATAAATATCATACTTATATATTTACTTCATCATCAGAACCATCCATGTAAGGCGATGAAGCAAAATGAAAGATGACACTTTATGAAGGAAGTAGTCTGTACTTTTGAATGAATGTCATGTTTGTTTTACTAAATGGAAAAGGAGAAAGTTATTTAATTTATCTTCATAAAATATGATAAAATAAAGTACAATATTAATATTGAATTCAAAATATAATATTATGAAATATAATTTTTATGGTAAAATATATAAAAGAAACAACATTAGGGAAAATTAATTATTTACGTTATGTTTTAAAACATAAAACATGAGTTTATAAACTAAAATCAGTATTTTAAAATTTATATTGTATCTTATGAAAATAATATTTTTCCAATAAAATGGATTAATAATGATTTATGACAAACTTATATACTAATAATATTATAAGAGTAAAAATATTTGTTAAAATTTAATTTATAAAATTCTCCTAAAAATCAATATTTTTAGAAACATAACAAAAACTATTAGAAGATCAAATATTCATATTGAATCTTGAAATGATTCATTTTTAAACTATTATTTATAATATTTTGGAATTTATCCTTTAAATGTAATTATAAAATATAATGAAAATATTTATTAATTCGATAACATATTTTAAAAATAACAGTTTTTTATTATTAATTTATATAATGAAATAATAATACTAAAATTAATTAATAAATATTATATTCTATTAAAATCCTCATGAAATTATATAATTTTTTTCTATAATAGAATATTTGACACATAAAAAATAAAAAAATATTTACATATATTTTTAAGCACGAAATAAAATAAGTAAATTTGAAAAAAAAATTATTTAGTTTTATAAAAATTTCATAATTAAATAATTTTTATTCATACCCTATAATTTGATTTATAGTTTTTAACAGTCATATTTTTATCTAAATAAAATATATGAGGGTTTTTTCACATTTGTGTTTTCATGTAAAAAAATTATTCAATGATTTATTTATTTATAGAGGACATAAAGTCAAATATCATGCCATTATAAAAAACATTGAGAATAGTTATTGAGTGGGAGATTGTTATAATTTTCTTGTGAAAGTAAATTACAAGTTGGAGATTTTTGGGATTTTTCATGAGAATAATATTTTTTATGTGATTGAATTTTTAGAAAATGTATTTTCATATTTACACTTAGAGGGTCTAAATGGAGACATGTTCACCAACACCATTGATTTCCATTTAATGGTTAGAAAAAGTTATAAACAGCAGTTGTAGTGGTGATCATGTATGGGGTTTTGGAAGGAAGAATATCATAATTAATATACATATGGTGAAACAATGTTTTGGATTGAGTGATACGGGTGGAAGGGATGTTTTGGATGAGGCGTGAAGGTTTTGGAGGAAGTTGTAAAGTCTACATAAACAATATTTGGTGGTTTTGTGTGAGACTAAACTGATCTCATATAGGTGTAGATATTGTACTATAAAGATAGTGTGAGATTAATAGGAATTGATACATAAAATTAATCATTAAAAAAGGATGAATACTATATATAGTTTTACTGTAGATGTTGTAGGACATGTTTGGAAATATTAAAAATAATGTGAACTAATTAAATTGGAATTTTGAGATTTCACTATTCACTGAAAGGATCTGTTGAGATGGTGGAGCTCACAAGGTCACCATGAACATGTGATGGTTTGCGTGCATAATTTGGAAGGCATTGAAACAATAATGAAAAGATTATTATTGTGGTGAAATTTTATAAAGAGAAGGTGTGGGATCATTTTTTTGGTGGTGAAATAACCTGGGGTCATTTATTATAGGATTTGAAAGGGGTTTGGTGTGGAATCCATCTATGTGGTGGTACATCCCATAGAAGAACTTTTAAACTGAAAAAGACTATAGATGCATTTCTAAGAATGTTCTTTGGGTAGGGTGTCCAAAATAAGTCCATTTTATCTTAGGATAGGATAACCTTTTAGAATAAAGATATACTGAAAAATCATTTTCTATATTAATGTAATATATTGTGTGTTTCCCCATAGAGTGGGACTAAAGTCAAACCCACATAGTTTTGACAGAAATGATTTTTAAAACAAATTCTATTTTATTAAATGATATTATAGTCCTAAAAACTACTATTTGGATAAATGATTTACATAATGTTTAAAATTTCATTTATTAAACAGTTTTGGTTCAATTGTCATTTTACGGTAAATATATTGACCATATACTATGAATACACAACAATACATGGTATGAGTTAAATTAGTTAACTAAGGGTTAATGCTAAATTATAATGCTAAATGTGAAATCGAAATTTGTCAAAAACCTATTGGCTGAGAGTATTTTTAACAATAATCATCTTATATTTTAATTAAATTAGTTTTGGACATTTTGAAAATAGAAATTCAATTTATAATAAAACAATCCTTCCGAACTTTCCTAACATAACCCTCCTCTCTCATATGAAAGGCCACCACCTCTAACCCATTACTCACACCTCTAAATCCCATTGGATCATCCAATCTCTGCTTCATTAAGCTCCCAAAACCCCTATCTTCCTCATAAATTCCTTACCATAGGTAGAAGGAAATTTAATAAAGCCCTTTGTCCCAAATCAATGGGAGGTACTTGTTTTAATTGGTAGTTTCTTCTCTAAAGTTCCGTTCTAATATTTTACATCATCACTCCCTATTATATTCTTATTCATTGATTACATAAGAATAACATTATCCTAAATATATTGGGATGTTTTTATGAGATTTATTATGACTACACTTACACACACCTCAATTTAATTGATAGGAACATTTTGTTTCAGTGAACGGAAAACTTCGGCGTTATGAAATGATGATTGTTCGACTTTCCCCTACCCCCCCTCTATCTGGCCACTAAGATGGCACTATTTTTATATATGATATTTATTATGTTTATATTTTATTTATGATTCTTTAATTTTTATTTACAACATTACTTCATGCTTTTAATTATGTGTAAACTTTATAATTTCATTTGAGGAAGTGCGGACTACCGCCCCATCGAAGTGATATGACTCATTCATGCCATACATGGAAGGTATAGTGGACAGTGTTAATGAACATATGTAACATATATAAAATATTATACTACACTTTAAATATAATATACCTATTTATCATAAACATTTCATTCTTTAAAATATGAAATGGAAATAAAAGTAGCATTTATGCGTACGTTCAGCTTACCATCTACATGAATAGTGCATTTTATTTCGTATCTCCAATTGTTATGAAATAATATAAATAAATATATAATAGATATAAGTGATATATATGAAATATATTATGGGGATAATTGAATTTTGAGGAGATTGAAATGTTTTGATTATAACAATATCATTTTCAAATCATGTTCCAAATATCGAAAAAATTATCGACATTTACATAAATAATTATGTAATTTTTATAACTTGTTAATAAGTGATATAAGAGGAACATAAATAATTAAAATTGTTTTGAAGCATGTATATACTAAATTAAATTTATTTTTCAGGAAAAAAATTAACATACACAACATATCGAACATGAGGTAAGGGACTTCATCTCAATATCCTTTCATTGACTCATATTTTGATAATATACACCTTCTTCTTTTAAACATTGTATAATAAACACCATTGACTTTTAATTTCATTCAATGTGAATATTTTTTCAACAAATCATTTTATTAAATGACCAAAGGAGTATTTTTAACATATGTAACAACCATGACCTCTCTGCCGCTGTAATATTTATTTGAATTCCTCTATAAGACATAATGTTTTTAAATGGTAAAAAAATCTCTTATTCCCTTTTTGGGTGTTTTGGTATTGAAAATGATTTTAAAAATGGATTAATTATTTCAATATCATGATATGAACTCTCATTATTGAAAATGAAATGTTATTATTGAAATATTGATATTTTTAATATTTTATGATATATGATTATTTAGTGGTACTTGGACATTGGATGAGTGGTCACGTGATAAACTAGTGACGGGTGGTTACATGATAAACCAAAGGATGGGTGGTTCCGTGATAATCCAAGTATGGATGGTTACATTATATCCTCTAACACATTGGGTATGGAATTAAGACATATTGTTATTCCATTTAGTGATAAGTATGGAATTTGAGCATATGGTTATTCTATTTATGTCTGTTTTGTCCGAAGATACATTTATATGTTATCTGTTGCTTTTAATGGGAATTATGGTAATATTTTGGTTAAAAAAGGTTATGAAATGATCTTATATATAATAAAGTGATTTTACTACTTCTTAAAGGTGGAATGTATGACATTATGATAATGTATTCATGCTTTTCATGTTATACCAAGACTAAAAACATTCATTCATTATCTATCCCTAACTGAGCTTTTTATCCTCATCCCACATTTTGAAAGTTATTTCACAAAACATAAAGATGAATTGGATGAAGTATGTGATCATGGAAAAGACATGCTATCTAAAACATGGAACTAAACATGATTATTTTTTTATTATATTTAGTTTTAGAAAAAAATGGATAGTGAGTAAAAGAGTCTACTTGTAATATTCAATATGTTATGTATAAGATATGACATAATTATCTAAATCTCTAAATCTGATAATATCCACAATGTGAATTATCAACATCATTCATGATTTTAAAATTTTTATGTTTTGGGAATTATAGTTGGTATCTGAGCTCAGTTTATAAAACTTTAGCATTTCAGATTTGTTAATAGAATACACAAAAATGATTTTTAAATTACAGTCAAATTGAAATGATATAGTATTTGGAGATTACCGGTTGATAAGTGTGGTAAAAACATCATGGATATTTTTTATCAAAGTCTGGGAAGTAAGTTGATGTGGTAAGACTATTCATATTGCTCATAATTGTAAGAAAGGTGATTAGGAATGTAATGAAAATTCATCAGTAATATGATTTAGTTGGAATGAGTTTGGGAATTATGCCAATATGTGTCCTAAATTGATTACTCAGTATAAAAACCAGTCAAATCAAAATCATAAGGGTGTGGAGAAATCTTCTTCATCAACTACAGTTCATGGGGGACATTCAAATGAATTGGTATCGGGTACTTTGTTTTTTTTTCAGTTTATGTCATGACCCGTCCCCTAGGGCCCATACTGTGACTAACCCCAAGCCCGCCTTCCAAAGAATAGCGGTGGGTGACTTGCACCAAAGGCGTATTCCTGAAAACGGGGGAGACATTTCCTTTATAACCTATAAACACAGGCAACCAAGCACACATCAGGATACCAATGCAAGTAAACTGTATAGAAAAAAAGAGTGATGAATGTAAAAAGGGATCAGAATACTAGCCCAACATTAATAGTACAAGAAAAACTGATATACAATACAATTGAAGAAAAATAAAGTTTCCTACTGGGTCATCCTCCAGGTTCCTACCCAAGGGGTAGGTACAGATTGCATCCACAACACTTCAGGTCCACCCATCTCCTCTGCGTACTGACGCACCCTATGGTCCACCTCTGAGCTTCGTCCAGTCTTGGTACTCTCAACCTCGATCAGTGTTGACCGTATCTACATCCTACACCACGAGGTTTGGGAATAGACTGTGCAGTGTTGAGTATAATGATACTCAGTAGTAACCCCAAGACCCTCAACGTCTCACAAAAATCCACAAAGGATAAATCACAAAGCATGTAAACAAGTGATAACCTGACTTTGGTATATGAACATACATATACCTAAGTTGTCATGTTAACCGATCTCAATCATGGGGAAAACATAGATCCAAATCAAATACGAAATCTCAATTATTCAATTAAGGAAGAGAATCCACGAAGGCTAGTACCACACAGGTAATGACTCAGCTCACACAAGATATAACAAAGTTACGATATTAGAGATGATTATTTATAGCTAAGAAATCATCTTACTCCATTAAGAGGATCTACTTATGACCTATACAGAATCTCTTGGAGATGAACCACATAGGATTGTTAGGAGATAACCCACACAGGATCGCTAAGAGCTGACCCACACAGGATTGCTAAGAGATGACCCACATAGGATCACTAGGAGCTGACCCACATAGGATCCCTAAGAGCTAACCCACACAGAGTCTCTAGGAGCTGACCCATACAGGATCGCTAGGAGCTGACCGACACAGGATTGCTAGTCAGTCTTCTTGTCACAGCCAGCCACTGTGTTCCAGCACTAGGCTTGCTCATCACCAGGAGGGTCCGCTCCCCAAGCCACTGGTCAATACTCCAGTTTCTACAAATCCCAACAAGGAAATATTTCAAATGACCAACACGTCATAGGGGTCTCAATGCAATAGAAAGTGCGTTAATCGGACACCCAGTATGTGAGTTATTAGCCTTTTAGTCCCAAGTACCTAGTTGAATTCATGCTCGATCCAACCCGATCTTACCCCATCCTTATAAAAATCCCTAGTGGGGAATTACTCAAAGGGTTTGTCTCTCTCCAAGGTTTCCAGTGTCGTTGAACATTCATCAAATGAACTATCAGTGCCAATGTTTTGGCCAGAAGAGCATAAATGGGTCGAACTGGGACTGGGTCCGATCTGACACAGTCGGACCGAACCGGCCCGTAGTGCGGCCCAACCCGTTCATTGTGGCCCAGCTCTCCGGGCGGTCTGGAAGGTCGCGAGGGCCTTGAGGGGCCACGGATGGCATTTCAGCCATAGGGGTGCAGTAAGGGCACAGGGTGGCGTGACCTGGCCCTGGGCATCTCGGCCGGGAGGAAGGAGGTCGCGGGGAGGCTTGGCCAGGGCGTGCCGTGAGGTTGTGGGGTGGCATGACTGCGGATAGTGGCTCAGCTGTGGGGGTGCTGTGAGGGCGCGAGACATCTCAGCTCGGCCTAGGTCGGGTCATTCGTGAGGCCGGAGGTCGCGGGGTGGCTAGTCTTAGGGGTGTCGTGAGGGCAGCTCAACCGTAGGGGCGTGTTGGCCATGGGACGACGTGGACAACCGTGGGGCGGTGTGACGAGGCCATGAGGTGGATCGGTGTGGCCTAGAGTGACTTGGCGAGGCCATGGGAGGTGAGTCCGCCGGCAGCGCGGCAGGGCTGCAGACAACGATGGTGTCTCGGGGGGCGAGGTCACAGGCGGCGGATTGGTCGCGGGTCGCGGAGGTCACAGATGGTGGAGCCATGGGGCTGCCAGGTGACATGCCTTCATCGGTAGCTGGTTGAGCTATCCATTCTCTTCAGTCATCGTGGTGGTGTAATCCACCTTCTCCCATCGTGAAGAACACAATATGGGTGAACAGTGGAGGGTTAGGTCCATTTTTTTATCCCACCCTCTCTGATTTAGACCGGTAGCAAGTGGTTCACCATTTTTGAATCAAGAACATGTATGGAAGATATTTATGAACATAAATCCCCAAAACCCTCAGCAATCACTATTCCTTAACCCACAAAAGTAAAATTAATAGGAAAGAACATGGGAGATAAACCCCAACCTTGGATTTTTCGTTGACCTTGGTGCTTGAAGGAAGATAAATAAGGCAAATAGAAAGCCAATGATCGTCGCTTCCAAATCCACACTTCGATGTCGGGCTCACTTTTCATCCTCTTCCTTGATTTCCGAATAACATTCTTCGATGGCGTTCTTCATTGGATAAGTCCAATCCTCTAAATATATATCCTCTCCCACAAATCCACCAAATTGCAAAGTGGCCAACTCAAGTTGTGTTGCCCCAATTTAATTGTTGGTACAAATTTCAAGTTGTCTTAATTAATTACATTGAGTTGGTATAATTAATTAAGGGTGGTGGCACAAATTTATTGGGGGAGTTAAAGAGGTTAATCCCCTTAAAGAGGTGAGTTCAAGGGGGTTTAAACCTCGGGTGGTCCCCACAACCATAACCTCTTAAGGGAGGTTAGGCTTGGTGGTCCCCACCTCTATAACCACTCATTGGATGTTTTTAGTTCATATGGTCCCCACCTGTGAAATATCCTCTGGGGAGTTCCAAATGAAAATAAAAATAAAATGTTACACCATTTTATTTTATTTCATTCTTTAAAGAATACGTGAAAATCTAGCATCCACCCTCAACCTAGTACGATTGAGGTGAAGGTCTCCTTAAGCGAATACCAGGGTTGCGAGTTCAATGGTTCCCTCATATTTCAATTTCAAGAAACGGTTCAAAAGTTAGAAAAACCCCACTCATACGTTTACAAAATGTACCCGACTGAAAGTTGTGAAATCCATTCCGGGCACACCGAGCCTCGGAATCATGCGCCGTCAATTTTCACGGACTCAAAATATTCTCATATATTAAAAAAATTACATGGAAATTCCAGGTCTTTAAATTCTCTACACCTCATGGATTTATGCCCCCGTAATCCATAGCACATAACTAAGAAAACAAGTGGGGGTAATGAGAATGAATATGAGCCTTCCGCTCACATGTGCTCTCCTGGTATTTCTCATGCTCCCAACGAACGTGCACCAGAGGCATATTCCCTAAAAATAGGAAGGAATTTCCTTTATAACCTGTAAACACACGCAACCAAACACAATTCAAGATATTAACGCAGTCAACTGTATAAAAATAGAGTGCTAAAAGTAAAAAATGTGATGGAATTCAAGCCCAATGGTAATGGTACAATAACAACTAAAATACAATACAACTGAAGAAAAATAATGGTATCTACTAGGTCGTCAGCCGAGTTCTTACCTGAGTGGTAGGTACAGATCGCCTCCACAACATTCCACATCCACCTGTCTCCTCTGCATTCCAAAATGTCATATGGTCCACCTCTGAGAACCATTCAGTCCTGGTACACTCAACCTCGATCAGCGTTGTCCATAGTGTGCATCCAACACAAAGAGGTGCAGGCATAGCCCGTGCAGGGGTGAGTATAACGATACTTGGTAGGGACCCCAAGACCCTCAAGGTCTCAAAAAAATACACAAAGGATACACTACAAAGCATGTAAACCAGTGACTAACTGACTTAGGAATATGCCCATACATATACCTAAGTTGTCATGTAAACCCATTTGAATAATGAGGAAAACACAGAGTCCAAATCAAAGCCCAAACTTAATAGTTCCACAAGGGAAGGGAATAGACAAAGCCAAGTACCACACATGTACTGACTCAGATCACACCAGGTATAACTTAGGTACAGTATTAGAGATGATTAGTTATAGATACTAAATATTACAACTCCATTAAGAGGCTTTTCTTCTCACCTACACAGAATCTCTAGGAGCTGACCCACATAGGATCGCTAGGAGAGGACCCACACGAGATCACTAGGAGCTGACCCACATAAGATCGCCAGGTGTTGTCCCACACAGGATCGCTAGGATCTGACCCACACAAGATCGGTAGAATCTGACCCTCACAGTATCACTAGGAGCTGACCCACACATGATCTCTAGGAGTTGACCCACATAGGATCGTTGTTCAGTCTTCTCGTCAGAGCCAGCTACTGGGTTCCCGCACTAGGCTTGCTTGTCACTAGGAGGGTCTGCTCCCCAAGTCACGGTTCGATACTCCAATTTATATCAAGTCACATGAAGAAGAATCTCAAAGGACCTCCAAGTCATATAGGTCTCAACGCAACAGACAGTGCGTCAATCAGACACCTGGTATGTGAGTTATTAGCCTTTTATCCTGAAGGGCCCGGTTGAATTCATGCTCGATCCAACCCGACCGTACCTCATCATTATCCAAATCTCCTGTGGGGTATTACTCATAGGTTCTATCTCACTCCAAGGTTTCTAGTGCTTCTTATGGTTCTTCAAATGGACTACTAGTGCCAAAGATAGGGAAAAAAGAGCATAAATGGGTTGATGTGGACCTGGGTCTGGTCTGACCCGGTCGGACCGAACCGACCTATAGTGTGGCCCAACCCATTGGGTGCGGCCTGGCCTGCTAGGAGGCCTATCCGGCAGCATCCAGCCCAGCCCACTGGTCGGTCCAGCAGGTCGCGAGGGTCATGAGGGACCACGTAGCGGCGGCACGAATGTCGCGGGAGTGCAGCGTCGGCGCAAGGCGGCTCGGCCCGACATGGGGCAGCTCGGTCGTGAGGCCAGAGGCCACGAGGTTCTACAAGGGAGTGTGGGAGCTCGGTCGCGGCGATTTTGAGAGGGCGCAGGGCGGCTCGGCCAGGCATCGGGAGGGTCAGCATGAAGGGTGGAGGTCACAGGGTGGCACGGTCAGGGGTTTCGTGACTACAGCTAAGCTGTAGGGGAGCATTGGCCTTGGGAAGATGAGCATAGTCGTGGGGCGGCACGACGAGGCCACGGGACGACTCAGAGAGGATGTGGGGCAGCACGGCGGGGTTGTGGACGACAGTGGTGGCTCAGGGGGGCAATATAAGTACCCGACATTAAAACATTACATAGACATGAATTAAATGAATTATTCACATTGAGGATATTTTCAGGTTTAGAGTTTTAGAGAGTTAGGCCATAACTATTAGATTTCAAAATATTACAAAGTATACAATTCTACACAGTTTCCTATTTTTCATAAAATAAAAACTTTTAAAAAAGAATTAATTTATAGTTCAATGTTTAAGATAGAATTAATTTCCTTTACCCCATCCTTGACCCTATTCAACATTATGTCCTCTGAAAAACCTTTCAATAATGTGGGATGTGCATAAAAAGCTCAGTAAGGGATACACAAAGAAAGAAAGCAGTTATTTTTTCAAATCAACAAGTAAACCATTGATACTTTAACATAATTAATACTTTTCACCTTTATGAAGTAGTAAATACTCTTCACTGAATAAAATATCATTACATACACCTTTGTAACAAAAATATTACCATAAAAACCATATAATGAACACATAACATATAAACGTAACTTGAGACATAAACATACTTAAATGGAATAGCCAAACGGTCGACTTCCACACATATCACTAAATGGAATAGACGTATGACCAACTTTTATACCCAATGCATTGGAGGTTATAACGTAACCACCCATCCTCGTATTCATGAAACCACCCGTCATTTGGTTTATCACGTAACCACCTGTCAAATGTCCAAGTACCATTGTAAAATCATAAAATATAAAAAAAATATAAAAGAATGAAATAATTTCCACATTTCAAAAACAATATATCACTTAAATATATTGACATAACAAATCCATTATCAAAACCCTATTTAATACCAAAATACGTAAATGAGTTTATGGTATTTATTTTCTTTTTAAAAACATTACGTCTTGTTGAGGAAGCCAAAGATGAAATAATACTCGCGACGGTAGAAGAGGTCGTTGTCACCACTTACGTTAAAAAACAATAATTTTTTTCTTTTAGTAAAATTCATTGTAGAAAAATATTACCTTTGAAAATTTAATGGTGTTTATACAGTGTATAAAAGAAATATGTGTATTAAAACAAAATATACCTCAATGAAAGGATATTGAGACGAAGTCACTTACCTCATGTCTGACTTGACTCGATCATTATTTAATCTTCTGAATAATAAACTAAAAATAATTTCTACTTGATTAAGAACCTTTTCAAGTTTATTATTCTGTTTATATAACTTGTTACTATGTTATAAACATTATTTAATCATTTATGTTAATAACGTCCATTTTTTCAATATTTGTTACTAGAGTCAAAAATGAACACCTTATATTACATGTTGTCCATGTGGTCAATATTCCATTATTTCTAGAATGATATTCATTATTTAGATATCATATATATCATATATATCCAGTATATACATGTATTTATAATAGGATATAACATTTATATTTAAGAAATGAAATGCATCGTTCATAGAGACGATAAGTTGTATGTACGCATGAATGCTACTTTCATTTCTATTTATTATTTTAATGGAAATAAAACATAATGATACATATTTATTTTATAAATACAGTATAATATCATATATAATATCATTAACTCCATCCTTTATACATCCCACATAAGGCATTAACGAATCACATCACTTTGAGGGGGTGGTAGTCCGCACATCCTCAAATGGGATTATCATATTTACCCACTATGGAAACCATAAAGGCTTGATATAATTTGGAAGTACAGAAGAATATGTAAATAAAAAAAAATTATATATATCATATATAAATACATTTCCATTGTAACTTCCACCATGAGAGGTTGTAAGAGAAAATCGAACTATCATCGTTTCGTGAGGCGTTAGTTTTCCATTCACAGAAACATTATGTTCTTCATCCATTAGATGGAGGTGTGTGTAGCTGTAGTTTGAAGAATTCTCATAAAAATATCCTGGTACTTATATGATACTGGTTTTGTTACAAAATAATGGTGTAAAAAGTGTTTAGGGGTTGGAGATGTAAAATAATAGAAAACAATTTAAGAGGAACATTTACCTTTAATTTGGGTAACTCCCTTTGGATTGAACCAAAGGACTTCTTGAAGTGCCTTATACCTATGTTAATGCTTCTAGGGGGAGGATAGGGACGTAGGGAGCTTAATTGGGAAGAGTTTGGAGGATCCAAAAGGCTTGAGTGGTGTGAGGAATTGGTTAGAAATGGAATCCTTTTATAAGGGGGGGGATGGGCTCTTTAGGAAAGTGTGAAAAAATTATTTTATTATATAATGATATTCAGTTATTAATGGACCAAAAAACGTTAAGGTCGAAGATAAGATGACTCATGGTCGAAATATAATAATCCAATATGAATTTTAAAGGTTTTGTATTATATATTAATCATTATATGCTTATTTATTTAAATCATTTATTTATGAGTTAAATACTGCATCATTATTGTGTCATAAATAAATTATTTTATTTTATGTCCCAAATTATAAAAAAATAATATCATGTAGGAAATATTATAATCTTTCCAATGAATATTTATAGACCAAATGATAATTTATATAACTCTTAAAAATTAATTTACTAAATGATTTGTGCTTTTTTCATTTTTGCCTTAATTTGAGTTAATTAATCTAAATTGTCATTATCACTCCCATGTTGCTCAATGGGGTCCCCAAATTGACCCAAATATTCCCATGGTCTTTAATAAATCAAACAATAAGGTTTGGAGAAGTTTTAAGGTAACTTTGAATTATAATATCATTCTTTTTACCTTGGATTTCCCTATTTACCTTTAACTACGGTAAATAAAAGTTAAAAGTTACTATTCATCATAAATAATTTTTATCTTATTGAACCACATTTTACTTCTTGATAACAACCATGTAAGTCGGATTTTTGAAATTCAATTCACAGAAGTGGTAAAAGTTCATTTAAATGAAAATGTCAGTTTTTTTAACTACCACTAAGTGGTTTCACTATTCATCAAAAATTGAAGTTTTTCAGAAAAATACCAAAAAATCAGCCTAAGATATATTTGATATTATGAATTCAAAAATGATTTCTATTTTTCCAAATTTGAAAAATATAACTTTCATTAATTAATTTTAAAATTAATTCCCGTTATCAAAACAAATAGCGTGTTTTTAGGAAACAACAACTACAAATGATTGATAATTGTTTATGTCCAATTTTGAAGAAAAATTAATTCCAATGACCAATATTGGATTAAATGGTAAAAATATATTTTAATTTAATTTTAACACAAAATAATATGATAATCATAAAATATAAATTAATTAGATTAAAAGGCACTTTTGAATTAAAATACAATATTATTAACTATTCATTAAAAAATGAACTTTATCGAAAAAATCCCAAAAAATTACCCAAAGTAAAATTTGATGTCCCCATTATAAAGAATGATTTTATATAGTCAATTAGAACATATAAAAATTATCAAAAATAAATTTAAAGAGGGTTCTACATTAAAATGCGTTAAATCGGTCTTTGAATGTAAATTATGCTTAAAAATCGATTCATTCATATTTTAGGCCACTAAATTTTTATTGGATTAATGTAAATACATTTAACAAACATGTATACTCATATTTTAGTTAGTTTCTTTTATTCCTGCCAATACAACGGCTAGGAGTTAACTACCTTTTAAAATAATAATATTAAATTATTAGTGTGCAACGTAAGATTTTAAAGAAACCTGTTGTTGTGTATTGGGTACTCTATCGAACATTGAAACCCCTTTAAAGGAAAATTAATATTTAATTCCCAAATATTGAAAAATATAAAATATGTCATATTCTTCATTTACCTGGGATGTTACATCCTTCCCCACTTTTAGAAATTGCATCCTCGCAATTTTTATTCAATTATCAAAATAAGTAGGGGAATTTATCCCTCATAGCATTTTCAAATTCCCTCGTTTCCTCTTCAACCATATGGTTTTCCACCGAATCTTTACCTGGTGAATTACATTATTCCAAAACACTTTCTCTCTATGGTCAAGAATCTGGACTGGTTGTTCTTCATAAGTTAGAGTCACTTCCAATTGAATAACCTCTGGGCTCAAAACATGAGATGAATCTGGAATATACTTTCTTAACATAGAAACATGAAAAACATTATTTAACTGGGATAATCATGGAGGTAAATCCACTCTATACGCAACTGATCCAACATTCTCCAGAATTTCATAAGGTCCAATGAAATTTGGACTCAACTTTCCCCTCTTACCAAAATGCATCACACTTTTCCAAGGAGAAAATTTGAGAAAAAAATGATCACCTACCTCAAAAGAAATATCCTTCCTCTGGTTATCTTCATAACGTTTATGTCTACTCTGAGCTATTCTAATGTGATTCTGAATCAATCTAACATTCTCTATCATCTGTTATACCTATTTTGGACCCATCAGCTTCCTTTCACCAACATCATACCAAAATGCTGGAGTTTGACAACGCTTTCCATATAATTCCTCAAAGAGATCCATCTGTATACTGGAATGAAAATTGTCATTATATGAAAAATTAACCAAGGAAAGGTATTGGTCCCAACTTCCCTAATAATCCATCGAGCATTCACGTAAAATATCCTCCAAGATCTGAATTGTTTGTTCTGATTTACCATCTGATTTAGGGTGAAAAGCTGTACTAAAATTTAATTCAGTACCCAACATATTCTGAAGGACTTTCTAAAAGTTAGAAGTAAATCTGGGATCATGATCAGATACAATGGAGATGAAAAATCCATGCAACCTGACTATCTCATTAACATACAACCAAGAAAGATTATCTAAAGACAAATTATCTTGAATAAGATGTAAATGAGTAGATTTAGTCAATAGGTCAACTATTACCCAGATTGCATTATTACCTGGAGAAGTCTTTGGTAATCCCACAACAAAGTCCATGGATATATTTTCTCATTTCCACTCTAAAACCGGTGAAGGCTGAAGCATTCCATTTGTTAACTGTCTCTCTGCATTAACCTGCTGACAAGTCCAACACTTCACAGTAAAATCAGCAATATCTCCTTTCATCCCATCCCACCAGTAATACTCCCGAAGATCTCTGTACATCTTAGTACTGCAAGGATGAACTGAAAACAGAGAACTATGATCTTCACATAACAACTCATTCTTCAATTGGGAATCACAAGGCACACATAATCTCTTTACAAATCTCAAAAAACAATCATTATCAATGTTAAATTCCGGAATCATACCCTTCTGAACCAACTATACCTTTTTTAATAACTCACTATCTTCTTTCTGTAATTTCTTTGTTCTGTCTGATAGAGATGATTTCACTGACTCCTGAAACAAAACAGAAGAGTTTCCTGCACTAACAACTTATATTCCATAATTCATCAAATCATGAACCAAAGGATCTCGTTCCAAATGTAACATGGTTAATTAAGTATTACTTTTTCAACTCAAAGCATCAACCACGTTATTTTCCATTCTCAGATGATAAAGGATCGTGCAATCATAATTCTTGATTATTTCCAACCATCTGCTCTGTCTCATGTTCAATTATTTTTGAGTGAATATATACTTCAAAGTTTTGTGATTAGTATATATTTCACACTTCACTCCATATAGATGATGCCTCCAAATTTTTAAAACAAAAACAGCAGCTAATTATAAATCATGTGTAGTTTAATTTTACTCCTATGGTTTCAACTGACGTGAAGCATAAGAAATTACCTGATCATTTTGCATTAGGACACAACCCAGTCCATTCAATGAAGCATAACTGTAGATAACAATATCATCATTTCTGGTTGGCAGTTCCAAAACTGGAGCAATCACCAATCTTCTTTTTAATTCCTGAAAACAATCATCAAATTATTTTGTCCAGATGAACTTAACACCTTTTCAAGTTAACTTAGTCATTAGACTAGATGACCATGAAATCTTTTCAACAACCCTCTGATAATAACCTGGAAATCCAAGAATACTAAGGATTTTGGTTATATTTGTTGGTCTTTCCCATTCTTCAACTAATTTTGTTTTAACAGGATCATCAGTTATTCCATTTTTTGAAACAATGTGACGAAGGAAATAAATTTGTTGTAACCAAAACTCACACGTGATGAATTTCCCATAAGGTTTATTTTCTTTTAAGGTTTTCAAGATGACCCTTAAATGACTATCATGTTCTTCCTTACATTTGGAATAAACTAAAATATCATCAATGAACACAACCTCAAACTTATCCATGAAATCATGGAAAATTCTATTCATAAGATCCATGAATAAAGCAGGTGCATTTGTTAACCCAAAAGGCATAAATACAAATTCATAATGGCCATATCTAGTATGAAACACGGTCTTCAGAACGTCTTCTTCTTTAACATTCAACTGATGGTACCCCGACCTCAAGTCAATCATCGAAAAATACTGACCTCCCTTGAGCTAATCAAACAAATCATTGATATGAGGTAAAGGATACTTATTCATAATGGTAATGTTATTCAATTTGCTATAATCAATGAAATGTCTCATTGAACCATCTTTATTTTTAGCATAAAATACATGAGTACCCCATGGTGATGTGCTAGGACAAATGAAACCTTTATCTAATAACACCTACAATTGCTTCTTTAACTCTAAAAGTTTCATTTGAGCCATTTGATAAGGGGTTTGTAAATTGGTATAGCATCAGGAACTAAATCAAAAGTAAATTCAACTTCCTGATCAGGTATTATACCAGAAAACTCATTAGGAAAAACATCAGGGTACTCATTTAACACTGGCACATCATTAATCTGAACAGTCTATTTGTTTTCAACAATATTTTCAAGGTTACATTCATTTCCATTTTTTACTAGTTTCTCAGCTTCCTAATATGTTACCAAAGAAAGGGGTCATTATTGTACCCAAACTGTAATTCTTTCTTAAAATAAACATCTTTAGCTCTACAGTCAATCTTAGGAGGATAAACAGAAAGCCAATACATGCCCAAAATAACATCAAACTCTACTAGAGGAAAACCAATATGTTTTTCAGGTAGATGATTTATGCACACAAGGACATGAATGTTCTTATGTTTTATTTTTGTATCAACATTTACTCCAGGTATTTTTACCATAAGTTCTGTATTCATATCATTAGATGGAATTCCCAATTTACTTGAATACTCCTCAGAAATTAAATAGTGTGTAGACCCTGAATCAAACAACACATTGACATAATCTGAACAAAAAAAATAGTGCACCTAATCCTACTTCATTTGATGGCCCAACATCTACTGAAGTAGTTGCGAAGGATTTCACCTCCCCTTTTTTCATGCAGTCTGACTGCTTTCCCTAAGTTGAGTTCTTCACTGGACACTCATTTTCATAATGACCCATTTCATTAAACATAAAACATCTTACCTATGGATTTTCATTCCCTGCTTGATCATCTTCCTTATAGTTACGAGCAATATGACCAGACATACCACACCGGAAGCACTTTCCCGACATTGATAACCATTCTCCGGGATGCTTTTTACCATACTTCTCACAAGATGGATATTTAGTTTTCTTACCTCCAGGATTATTTCATGAATTATTTCCCATTTCCTGCCAACTGGACATCTTATTCTGTTGTTTTTCAAAGAACACTTGATCCTCGGAAAACTCCATTTCTACCTTCTCTTCACATTGAACATGTTTTTCATAACTTTTTACCTCATGAGAGGATATAACTCTTTGATATCGTGGCTTCAGTCCTGATTAAAATTGATTTATCTTACTATCAAGATATGGTATGATATTTGGTGAATACCTTGGTAGTCGAGTGAAATTGTCTTCATATCTATCCACTAAGTCATCCTCCTACCTCAATTCTTGGAATTTCTTTTCCATCCTAAGACAATCCACCTTAAGAAAATATTTCTCAAGAAACATACCTTTTAATTAATCCCAATCAAGAGCATCAATATCCTCACTATCCCTTGTATTTTTTACCATCGACCACCACTACTCAACTTCACCTTCAAAATAGTAAACAACAATACTAACCTTTTGCTCTTCTAAACAACCTATGACATTGAAAATCTTTTCCAGTGATTTAATCCAGCCTTCTGCTAGAAACAGATCAGATGATACTTTGAATGATGCGGGATGTTGCCTCATGAAATGCTCCACTACACACATGTTCCTCTACGGTTGATCTAGATGATCTCATGCATGAATACCAAAACCATTTATAGCCTGAGTCAAATCTTCCATCACTGCATCAAACTGTTCAGTTCCGATTCCAACCATCTCTGGTTGCTGATTTGGAAAGTTGTATTCCTCCTGATGTTGTCCCAAGATAGCTACCATGTTTCCTTTGCGGAAAACCATTCTAAACTTTCAAATATCATAGGCGAAGTAAAATGGTAACCTGTAAATTCTTTATGATTTCAATATTAACCTAAATTAAATTATGGACATTTATTTAACAATACCCAAACTCTTAAAGTTGTCTAAACCAACCTATAATACAAACTATAATGACTCGGCCTTATAAAATTACATTTTCTTGAATTAAATGAATAATTCACATTAAGGATATTTTCATGTGTAGAGTTTTAAAGAGTTAGGCCATAACTATTACGTTTCAAAATATTACAAATTAGACACTTCTACACAGTTTCCATTTTATCATAAAATAAAATCTCTTAAAACAAGATTCATGTCTAATTCCATGTTTAAGATAGAATGACTTGTCCTTGATCCCATCCTTGACCATATTTTACATTATTTCCCATGAAAAACATTTGAAAAACTTGGGATGAGCATAAAAAGCACAGTAAGGGATACACAAAGAAGGATAACAATTGGTTTTTCAAAACAACAAGTAAACAATGTATACTTTATCATAAGTAATATTTTTCACCTTTATGAAGTTGTAAATACTCTTAACTGAATTAAATATCATTAGATACCATTTTGTAACCAAATGATTACCATAAAACCAATATAAAGAACACATAACATATAAAGGCAACTTGTGACATAAACATACTTAAATGGAATAACCATACTGTTGAATTCCACACATAAAACTAAATGCAATAGCCATATGGATAACATTAATACCCAATGCATTGAAGGTCATAACGTAACCACCTGTCCTGGTATTCACGACACCACCTGTCATTTGGTTTATCACGTAACCACCCGCCAAATGTCCAAGTACCATTTTAAAATCATAAGACATAAAACTAATATAAAGGAATGAAAACATTTCCACATTTCAATCACAATATATCACATAAATATATTGACATATCAAATCCATTATAAAAAAAATTTCAATACCAAAATACATAAATGATTATTTGGTATTTATTTTCTTTTTGAAAACATTACGGCTTGTTGAGGAAGCCAAAGATCAAATAATACTCACGGCAGTGGAAAAGGTCGTTGCCACCGCTTAAGTTAATAGAAACAATTATTTTTGTCATTTAGTAAAATTATTTGTAAAAAAATATTCCCTTTGAAAAGTCAAGGGTGTTCATACAATGCATAAAAGTAATTCGTGTATAAAATAAAATATTTCTCAATGAAAGGAGATTGAGAGGAAGTCCATTACCTTGTGTCTTACTTGACTCGATCGTTCTTTAATCCCATGAATAATAAACTAAAGTTAATTTCAACTTGCTTAAGAACCCTTTTCACGTTTAATATTCCTTTTATATCAGTTATTACCATGTTATAAACACTATTTAATCATTTTAGTTGATAACGTCCATTTTGTCAATATTTGGTACTTGGGTCAAAAATGAACACCTTATATTACAAGTTGTCCATGTGGTCAATAATCCATTATATCTATAATGATATTCATTATTTATATATCATATATATCATATATATCCAGTATATAAATCTATTTATAATAGTAAAAAAATTATAGGTATGAAATGAAATGTGCCGTTCATGGAGACGGAAAGTCGTACATACCGATGAACACTACCTTCATCCCTATTTCTTATTTTAATGGAAATTAAACATAATTATAAATAGGTATATTATAATTCCATAATAATATCATATATAATATCATTAAATGCATCCTTTATACATCCCACATAAGGCATTAACGAATCACATCACATTGAGGGGGCGGTAGTCTGCACTTCCTCAAATGAGATTATCATATTTAACCAATATGGAAACCATAAAGGCTTGATATAATTAGGAAGTACAGAAGAATAATGAAATCATAAACCTAATATATATCATATATAAATACAGTGCCATCATAATGGCCACCATGAGAGGCTGTAAGAGAAAATTGAACAACCATCGTTTCGTGAGGCGTTAGTTTTCCATCCACAGAAACATTATGTTCATCATCCATTAGATGGAGGTTTGCATAATATTAGTTCTAATCCATCTCATAATGGAATCCTATTATATTGAGGATACTGTTTTTGTTACAAAAGAAAGGAATAAAATGAGTTTATGGGATGAAGAAGTAAAATAAAGAAAACAATTTAAGAAAAACGGTTACCTTTAATTTGGGAAACTCCCATTGGTTTGAACCAAAGGACTTATTGAAGTGATGCCTACCTAAGGTATGTGTTATGACCAATAGGGGCCTATATACCCTGAGAGGTGGGGTGATTTAGGGTATGGATATTCTTTCGAAAAGTTCTTCCTGCCCCACTGGATATTGACCTCTTTATTACAAGGGTCACTTTGTTTGCACTCGTGTGATTATTATGACCACTTCTTTTTATTCTTTATCTAATGATCATACTTTCAATGTAATTCAGGGAAGAAAACTGGCAGATACAAAGATTTTTACTTGGTTCACCCTCACTGGGCTACGTCCAAGGAGCATACTCCGACAAGTTGTCGGTCGTACCAAATTCCACTATTCTTCACTAGATGTGGATACAATGTTAGGTCTAGATCACTTATATGCCCAGGATCACTGCCTTTACAATGTTTAGGTTCATCTCACAGCTTCCCCAAGGGTCACTCCATGTTCCTCTCTCTCTGGCTCACTACCGGTGGAGAGGATCACCTTCTTTCTCTTCCTTTGCTCACTGCTCTTTGAAGAAATCCACTAACAGTTTATAGACCTGTAGGTATCTCCATTTTCATTAAAGAATGCATCTTCCTCTATATGAAGATGCTCTGTTGAAGTATAAATTTCACCCGTAGATTAATATCTCTTTGCACCGAAGGTATCGGGAAAACGTCCAGCTTCCACGCAGCCCGAAAATCACTACTGGAATTAAACATTACATGGCGCGCAAGTCAATCTCGGTGTGCAAGTATCGGTGCGCAAGTCACAACTGGCACGCAAGGCTACCTCAGACACTTGCGCGACACAACCTTCTTCAACCCAAAACCTGCATGACTCACTTCATTTTATTCCCAAAACAATATTGACGTGCAACTCCACACTGGCGCGCAGCTTCAAACACTGGCGCACAACAATCACCCCTGGCACGCAAGTCCCACCTGTGCGACCGCACACACCACTTGCACGACCACCACACCTATGCGACGAGAGCTCTGATTTCTCAAAGTGTTGAACTCCGGTGAAGAATGAAGAGGGGTGGTCCAGTATTTATAGGCAAATTTACCACCCTTTGTGACGGCGCGCAAGTCACCTCCGCGATCCAGTCTCGGCGCACAAGTCTTCTGTCCTGGTAGACACTTGTGCGACCAACTCCCAAACTTGCGCGAACCTATTTCCTTTTCCATATTTTGATCTTCTGATCTTGAAAAACATATGGCGTGCATGTTTCCTATACTCCAAGTCCTCGGCGCGCAAGTCCCTTTTCCAAAAACACTTTTCTTCATTTGTCGATTTTTAGGCCCAAAAATTTGGAAAACACTGGAAAACGGTGACACCTTGCATTTGTTCTTTTGTACCACCTCCAGATCATCCATTACTTTTGTCGAAGTTCTTTAATCAAACATGGATCGTTGACCTCATCTCTTGAACTCGACATTCCATTATGAAATCCTATTTGTCAACAAATTTGAATGCCATTGTTTTTCTTTGTCAACAATCAAAACTCAGATGTCCACTTTGTCAACAAATACAATCACCTCAAAAATGCTTCAATGATGCCTTGAGGGATTTTTTCCCAATAGTAATACTTATAGGGGGAGTATAGGAATGTAGGGAGATTAATTGGGTAGAGTTTGGATGATCCAAAAGGCTTTAGAGGTGTCACTAATTGGTTAGAAATGGTCTCCTTTTATAAGGGGCAGGAGGGGCTTCTTAGGAAAGTGTGAAAACATTATTATATTATATAATGATATTCGGTTTCTATTGGTCCAAAAATAATTACCGTCTAAGATAAGATTAATCATTGTAGAAATATAATCATCCAATTGTAATTGGACAGGTTTTGGATAATATTTTAATCATTATAAGCTTATCTATTTAAATCATGTGTTAATGAGGTAAATAATGCATCATTATTGTGTCACAAATAAATTAATTTATTTCAGGCCTAAAAATTATCAAAAAAATACTATAATTTAGGAAATATTTTTATCTTTCCAATGAATATTTCAATACAAAATTATAATTTATATAACCCCTTGTAAAAATTAATTTATTAAAAGATATTTGCTTTTGTCCTTTTTGCATTTACTTTAAGTTAATTAATCTAAATTGTCATTATCACTCCCAAGTTGCTCAATGGGGTCCCAATGTCGACCCAAATATGCCCATGGTCGTTAGTGACTCAACCAATAAGCTTTGGACAAGTTTTAAGGTAATTTTGAATTATTATATTATTCTTTTTACCTTGAATAACCCTATTTACTTTTAATGGCGGTAAATAAAAGTCAAAGGTTACTACTCACCAAAAATTATTTTCATCTTATTAAACCAAATTTTACTTCTTGATAACAACCATGTATGTCATATTTTCTAAATTAAATTCACAGAAGTGGTAAAAGTTCTTTTAAATGAAAAATTCAGTTTTTTTAACTACCACTAAGTGGTTTCACAATTCATAAAAAATTGAAGTTTTTCAGAAATATACCAAAAATTAAGCCTAAGGTATATGTGATATTCTGAATTCAAAAATTATTTCTATCTTGCCAAATTAAAAACATATAAGTGGCATTAGATATTTTTAAAATTTATTATCATTCTCAAAAAAATAGTGTGTTATTAAGAAACAATAACTATCAAAAGATTGATAGTTGTTTCCAATTTCAATGTGAAATAAATTCCAATGACCAACATTGGATTAAATGGTAAAAATATATTTTAATTTCACAATAAATAAAACTAAAGAGATAATATAACAATATAAATAAATTAGATTAAATGTCAGTTTTGAATTAAAATACAATATTATTCATTATTCATTAAAAACAAACTTTATCGGGAAAATCCCAAAAAATTACCCAAAGTAAAATTTGATGTCCCCATTCTAAAAAAGGATTTAATGTGTTCAATTAGAACATATAAAAATTACCAGAACTAAATTTAAATAGGGTTATCCATTAAAAGGAGGTAAATCAGACTTTTAATGTAAATTATGCTTAAAATTAGATTCATTCATATTTTAAGCTTGTAACGTTTTATTGGATAAGTGTAAATACATTTAACTAACACGTACAATCATATTGTAGTTAGTTTCGTTCATTCCAACCAATACAAAGTCTAGGAGTTAACTACCATTTAAAATAATAATATTATATTATTAGTGTGCAACGTAAGATTTCAAAGAAACCTGTTGTTGTGTATCAGGTATGCTATCAAACATTACAACCCCTTTAAAGTAAAATTAATATTTAATTAGAAAATATTAATTAATATGAAATATGTCTTATACTTTATTTACCTGGGATGTTACAGGAGAGGTCGCAGGCGGCAGAGCCGCAAGGCGGCAGGGGTGTCATGCCTACACCGATGGTTGGTTGATCCGGCCTCTCTCTTCGTTGGCCCATGTGGTGTAAGAAGCCTTCTTCCATCACGATGAACACGGAAAGGGTGAAAAGAGGAGGGGTCGAGAAATTTTTTTGGTCCGCCCCCCCGCATTAGATTGGTAATAAGTGGTTCACAATTTTTGAATCAAGAACCTGTATGGAAGATATTTAAGAACATCAATCCACACAACCCTCGTCAATCACTATTCCCAACCCCCAAAAAAATAGAAAGGAATAACATCAGAGCTAAACACCTACCTTGGATTGTTCATTGACATTGGCGCAAGAAGGAAGTCGAAGAAGGTGATGAGAGATCCAATGATCATCACTTCTAAAACCACGCTTGGATATCGGGCTCACTTATCTTCCTCTTACTTGATTTTTGAATAACTTTCTTTGATGGCATTCTTCATTGGAGAAGTGTAATCCTCCCAATTTATCTTCGCTCCCCCAAATCAAACAAATTTCAAAGTATCCAACTTATGTTTTGTTTCCCCTATTTAATTTTTGGAACAAATATCAAATTGGATTAATTAATTACATTGAGTTGGTATAATTAATTAAGGGTGGTTGGACAAATTAAGTGGGGGAGTTCATGAGGTTTCTCCCCATTAAAAGGGATGTTCAAGGATGTGTAAGCCTCAGGTGGTCCCCACCACCATAACCTCTTAGGGGAGTTTTGGATCAGTGGTCCCCAACTTCCTAACATCTCATGGTAGGTTTTTAGTTCAGGTGGTCACCACATGTGAAATATCCACATGGGCGTTTCAAAACAAAATATAAATAAAATGATACACAATTTTATTTTATTTTATTTTATTATTTCAAGTATATGTGAAAAGATAACTTCCACCCTCGACCTACTGCGGTTGAGGTGACCATCTTCATAAGAGAATATGAGGGCTGCGAGTTCAATGGTGCCCCCATATTTCAATTCCATGAACTGGTTCAATATTTTGAAAACCCCACTCATACGTTTACTGAACGTACCAGAATATAAGTACCAAAATTAATTCTGGGAACACCGGGCCTCAAAATCTTGCGCCATTAATTTTTGCGGACCCTAAAAATTCCCATATATTAAAGATCATTACATCTTAATTCTGGGTCGTTACATTCTCTCCACCTCAGAGATTTACATCCCCATAAGCCACAACACAAAACTAGGAATACAAGTGGGGGTACTAAGAATGAATATGAGCATCCCACTCCCATTTTCTCTCTTGTAGGTTCTCTTCCTGCCAACGAACGTGCACCATAGGCGTATTCCCTAAAATTTTGAAGGAATTGCCTTTATAACTTTTAATCATACGCAACCAAGAACACAACAAGATACGAACGCAAGTCAACTGCATTGAAAAAATAGTGTTGAAAGTAAAAAAGTGTATGTAATTCAAGCACAACATCAATAGTACAAGAACAAATGAAATACAATATAGTTAATGAAAAAGAAAAGAAGCTACTGGGTCGTCAGTCAGGTTCTTACCTGAGGGGTAGGTACATATTGACTCCATAGCACTCCACGTCCACCTATCTCCTTTGCATACAGACACGCCATATTGTCCACCTCCGAGAACTATCTAGTCCTGGTACTCTCAACCTCGATCAACATTGTCCATAATGTGCATCCAACACAACATGGTGTGGGTATAGCCTGTGAAATGGTGAGTATAACGATACTAAATAGGGACCCCGATACCCTCAAGGTCTCAAAAAAATCCATAAAGAATAAACCAGAAAGCATATAAACTAGTGATAACCAGACATAAGTATATTCCCATATATATACATAAGTTTTCAAGTAAACCCATCACAATCATGAGGAAAAACAGAGTCCAAATCAAAGCCCAGAGATCAACTATTCTACAAGGGAAGGGAAAACATGAAGGCAAGTACCACACAGCTACTAACTTAGCTCACAAAAGATATAACCTAGGTACAGTAGTAGAGATGATTAGTTATAGATAATAAATCATATTACTCCATTAAAAGGCTATTATACTAACATTAAATGAATATCTAGGAGCTAACCCACACAAGATTACTAGGAGCTGACCCACACAGGATCGATAGGAGCTGACCCACACAGGATCACTAGGAGTGGACCCACACAGGATCACTAGGAGTTGATCCAAACAGGATCACTAGGATCTGACCCACAGAGGATGGCTAGGATCTCACCCACACAGGATCCCTAGGAGCTGACCCTCAAAGGGTCACTAGGAGCTAACCCACACAGGATCTCTAGTCGGTCTTCTAATCATGGCCAGCAACTAGGTTCCCTTACTAGGCTTTCTTGTCACCGAGAGGGTCTTCTCCCCACGCCATAGGTCGATACTCCAATTGCCACAATGTCCCATGAAGAAGTATCTCAATGTACTTCCACGTCATATAGGTCTCAACGCAACAGACGGCGCGTCAATCGGGCGCCCAGTCTATGAGTTAATACCCTATTAGTCATGAGGGACCAGTTAGATTCATACTCGATCCAAACTGACCGTAAACCATCCTTATCCAAATCTCCAGTGGGGTATTAACCAGAAGGGATGTCTCACTCCAAGGATTCAAGTGCCACTGATGGTTTGTCAAACGGACTAATGGTGCCAAAGGTATGTCCAAAACAACATAACTGGGTCGAAGGGGGACCAGGTTCGGTCCAACCCACTTGGACCGACCAGGCCCGCATTGCGGCCCGACCTGCTGGGTTCGACCCGGCCCACTGGGCAGTCCGGCAGGACACAAGGGCCGTGAGTGGCCGCAGAGTAGCAACAGGGAGGCTGCAGGTCAGCTCGGCTGTGGATGGCGGCACGACAACCTGGGTGCCGCAAGGGCGCGGTGTGGCTCGGCCCGCCCAGGATGGCTTGGCAGAGAGGGTGGAGGCTGCAGGGTGGCTTGGTCAGTGGTGCCACGAGGGCATGGGGCGGCTTGCCTACGGACGGCGGTGCTGCCGCAAGGGCTCGGGGTAGGCTGCCCAGCCCTGGGTAGCTCTGCTGGGATGGACGAGGCCATGGGGTGGCACGGCCGGGGGGTGCTCTGAGGGTGGCTCGACCATGGGGACGCATTGGCTGTGGGGCAACTTGATGAGATGTAGGGCAGCGTGGAAGGGCCGCGAACGGCTGAGTCGCGGGCCGATACAGTAGGGCTGTGGATGGCGGTGGCGGTTTGAGGGACGAGTCCGCGGAAGTCGGGTCGGGCGGAGACTTAGCTGTGAGGTGCAGTGGTCGCAGACATCGGATCCATGGGGCAGTGGGACGTCGCACCTCTACTGCTGGCTAGTTTAGATGGCCTCTCTCTTTGTTCATAGTCGGGGTGTAAGCCACCTTCTTCGATCTCGAAGAACACAATAAGGAAGTACGATTGAGGGGTTGGGCCATGTTTGTTTTCCCCCCTCCCCATTACAAATATAGAATGTGGATCAAATATATATCGGGAGGATTAAACTTCTCTAATGAAAAACGCCATCGAAAATCATTCTTTGGAAACTAAGGAAGAGAAAGACGAGCGAGCCCGACATCGAAGCGTGGTATCAGAAGCGATGATTATTGACACTCTCTTTTCCTTATTCGACTTCCTTCTCACACCAACATGAAAAAACTATCAATGGTAGGGGTTTAGCTTCCATGTTCTTCCCTTAAAATTTTTCTTTTGCAGGGTTTGGAATGGTGATTGATGAGGGTTGTGGGGATTTATTTTCTTAAATATCATCCATACACATTCTTGATTCAAAAATGGTGAACCACTTACTACCATTCAAACGCATAGGGGGAGGGCCCAAAAAACATGGTCCAGAACCTCCTTCGTTCTTCCATATTATGTTATTCACGATGGTAGAAGGTGGCTTACCCAACGACGACGAATGAAGAGAGAGGCCGGCTCATCCAGGTGCCGGTGAAGGCACGACACCCCACCGCCCTGCAGCTCCGCCGTCTGCGCCCTCCGTGCCCTGCGGCTCAGCCGCTACCCATAGCCACGCCTCTCGATCCACTTCCACCGTCCAAGGACCCATCGCGCCGCCCTACATCTCTACCATCTGCGACCCCACCGCACTGCCCGTGGCCTCACCAGGCCGCCCCCGCAGCCTAGTCGCACCACCCCGCGGCTTTCTGCGCTGCCATTCAGCCAACTCGCCCCCGCGGTCGACCAACCCTCATGGAACCCCATGGCTGAGCTATCCTTCACCCTCTGCCCTCCCGTCCGAGCTGCCCCGGGCCGGTCCGAGCCACCCCGCGCCCTCGCAGAACCCCCACGGTCGAGCTGCAGTTTGCGGCCGTGCAGCCCCACGCCCTTGCGGATCCCCTCGGCAGAGCTGCCCCACGACCTCCACCCTCCCATCCAAGCCACCATGCACCTTCGCGTCTCCCCCTCGGTCGAGCCCCTGTCCACGGCCAAGCCGACCTGCGGCCTCCGCTTCGCCGTTCTGAGGCCCCTCGCGGCCCTCCCGACTTGCTAGAACGACCTGCGGTTCGAGCTTCCCAGCACGGGCCGGGACGAACCCAGTCGATCGGGCCACCCAGCGGGCTGGGTTGAGCCCAACGGGCCGGGCTGCACTGCGTGTTGGGCCACACTAAGGGCCAGGCTAGACCAAGTGGGTCAGTTTGGGTGAGTCTAGACTCTGGCCCACTTCGACCAATTTATGATCTTTTGTCCATAACTTTGGTAGTGGTCGTCCGTTTGACTAACTGTCAGCGACGCTGGAAACCATGGAGTGCGGCAGACCCTTTGAGTAATACCCCACTAGTGACGCACCATCTGTTGCGTTGATACCCCCATGATGTGGAGGTCATTTGAGAACTTCTTCATGGGAATTTTTGGTAATTGGAGTATCGACCAGTGTCTTGGGGATTGTACCCTCCTGTTGATCAGAAAGGCTAGTTCGGGAACTCAGTAGTTGGCTGTGGCAAGACGGCTAACTAGTGATCCTGTGTGGGTCAGCTCCTCATGATCCTATGAGGGTCAGCTCCTAGAGATTCTTTTTAGGTGATCAGTAGAGTCTCTTAACGTAGTAAGATGATTTAGCAGCTATAACTAATAATCTCTACTACTGTACCTATGTTATACCTGGTGTGATCCGAGTCAGTACCTATGTGGTACTTGCCGTCATGTTTTCCGTTCTATTGTGGAATAGTTGAGCTTTGGGCTTTTATTTGGAATCTGTGTTTTCCTAATGATTTAGATGGGTTCACATGACATCTTAGGTATTTTTATGGGCATATACCTAAGTCAGGTTTTCACTAGCTTAGAGGCTATTTGGTTTATCCTTTGTGGATTTTTATGAGACCTTGACGATCTCTGGGTCCCTACGGAGTATCGTAATACTCACCCATGCACGGGTTATGCTCGCACCTCATTGTCTTGGATGCAGACGATGGACAACAGTGATCGAGTTTGAGAGCACTAGGACAAGACGATGCTCAGAGGTGGATCATATGATTTGTCGGTGTGCAGAGGAGACAAGTTGCTGTTGAGTGTTGTGGAGGCGATCTGTACCTACCCCTAGGCAAGAACCTGGAGGATGACCAAGTAGTTACCGTTCTATTTTCTTTAGTTGTATTGAATTTTAGTTGTTTTTGTACTATTTCTGTTGGTCTTGTATTCTGGTCTCTATTTACTTTCATCACTCTTTTACATATACAATTGACTTGCGTTTGTGTATTGTTGTGTGATTGGTTGCGTGTGTTTACATGTTATAATGGAAATGCTTTACCAGTTTTTGGGAATATGACTTTGGTGCTTGTCCCCATCCCCTGGTCTGTGGACTTCATGAAAGGAGTTCCTTGTACTTACAGAGGTCATAACTCAATCTTGGTGACAATCGATCGACTCACCAATTCATCCCACTTCCTACCATTCTGAGAGTAGGGTTCAGTATAGAGCATGAGACCCCTCTATGTATATGAGATTGTGCGGCTACATGGAGTAACCTCGAAGATTTTCTAAAATCGTGAAGCATGTTTTACATCCCGTCTATGGAAGGGGTTGCAGGAGGATTTCTTGATGCGGCTTCGTTTGAGTACAGCCATCCATCCTCAGTCAGATGGTCAGACTGAGTGGACCATTCAGACCCTCGATGACATGATACGTCCTTGTGTCCTTGATTTTCGTCGCTGCTAGGAGGATCACTTTCCATTGGTGGAGTTTTCATTCAACAATATTTATCACTCCACCATTGGGATGGAACCTTTCGAGGCCTTGTGCGGTCGACAGAGAAGATCACCTTTGTGTTGGACTGACCTAGGGGAGTCAGCACTCGTGAGACCAGAGATGGTTCGAGCTACCAAAGAGAAGGTGCATATCATCCAACTTCTTCCATCATGAAGAATACAATAAGGATTAAAGGAAGAGGGGTAGTTCCATGTTTGTTTGGCCTACCCCCGCCATGTTAGAGCTGCAGTAAGTGGTTCACCACTTTTGAATCAAGAACGTGTATGGAAGATATTTAATAACATTAATCCCCATAACCCTCGTCAATAACTATTCCCAACCCTGAAAAATAAAAAATAGAAGGGAATAAATTGGGATTCAAACCCCTACCTTGGATTGTTCGATGACATTGGCGTGAGAAGGAAGTCGAAGAAGTAGAAGAGAGTTCCAACAATCATCACTTCTGAAACCACACTTCAATATCGGGCTCACCTAGCATCCTTTTGATAGATTTCCAAAGAACGTTCTTTGATGGGGTTTTTTATTGGAGAATTTTAATCCTCCCAATATATATCCTCTCCCCAAATCCAAAAAATTGAGAAGTAACCAACTTATGTTGTGTATACCCAATTTAATTGTTGGCACAAATTTCAAATTGGCTTAATTAATTACATTACGTTATTATATTTAATTAATGGGGTGGAAGAAATTAATTGGGGGAGTTCAAGAGGTTTCTCCCCATTAAGTGGGGAGAATAAAGGGTTTTCAGCCTCGGGTGGTCCCCACAACAATAAACTCTCATGGGATTTTAGGCTCGAGGGTCCCCACCTCCATAACCTCTTATTGGATATTTTTAGTTCAGGTGGTCCCCACCTATGAAATATCCACATGTGGGTTTCAAAAGAAAAAAAGGTTAAAACATTTGATATTATTTTATTCTTTCAAGATTATGTGAAAACTTATCATCCACCCTCCACCTACTACGGTCAAGGTGAAGGTGTCCTAAAGTGAATACTCGTGCAATGAGTTCAACGGTACCCTCAGATTTTAATTCCATGCATCAGTTCAAAAGTTAGAAAAACCCACTCGTACGTTTATTGAACGTACCAGAATAAAAGTTCAGAAATTCATTTTGGGCACAACAGGCCTCAAAATCATTCACCATCATTTTTCTCAGACTTTTAAATTTCCCATATATTTAAAAAAATACATAGAAATTTCAGGTCTTTACAGATTCCAATGTGTTTTTTTATTCGGGGTCTACACATTCTTTCATTTCTAAGAAATTATCATGTAAATTTGGAATTCCACCTAATGAAATGAATCTAGAACATATGGTAAAATTCCTAGAAGAAATACTGAGAAGAAAAGAAATTATAAGTATCTTCAGGTCCTTATATGCGGAATGAATCAACCTGAAAACATTATTTTTTGCCTCTACTAGAGATTGATGTTATTTTGGGTATGGATTGGAATTCTGTTTATCATGATAAGATTGACTGTAGAGTTAAAAGGGTTTTTTAGAAAGAATTTCAGTTTGTGTACATGAATGAACCCATACTTTTAATAACATATCAGGAGGCTGAGCAACTAGTGAATGATGGAAAACAATGATACCTTGAAAATATTATTGAAAACAATGAAACTGTTCGGATTAATGATGTGCTGGTAGTAAATGAGTATATTGATGTTTTTTCTAATAAGTTTATAGGTATTGTACCGGATCCGGGAGATGAATTTATTATTGACTTAGTTCTTGATGATAATCCAATTTCGACACATGCTTATCAAAAGGATCAAAATTAATTTTTAGAGATGAAAAAACAATTGGAGGAGTTGTTAGATAGAGGTTTCATTCAACCAAGAACATCACCATGGGGTGATCCAGTAACACCCTGACCCCAATTACCCAGAGTCCATGCATTATTACATAACATTGGCATGATACAAGGAAATCTTTTCCGGAATGACCGATCAGTTTAGTTGCCTTGGAAATACTAGATACATTCGTATGTTTTACATTACATTATAAAATGAAAAACTAGAACAACATTATTTCTGTATACCACACTCATATCCTCTCATACTGTCCCTATAGGTCAGTCATGAAATACTTCTTCACATCCTAGGGAAAGTAAAACATAGAAAGGGGTGAGCTCAGATTCTCAGTAAGGATAACAATATAGCAGAAATATTCATAAATATGCATAAAATTTTAAGGAAATGTATAAGACTAAAACAAAAGCCTTCAAAACATGATGGTTGGCATAATATGGCAAAGGAAAATTCAAATAATTCCATTTACTTATTCACATAGATATTCTATTTGTCGAATAATCACATTAAATATCAATAGCCACTTTCCAAATGATGGAATGCATAGTGCCAGACATCATAACCACATAGTCAAGGCCTTGTTCCAAGAATAAAAATAATATTTTTTCAAGACCTAGTTCCAAGACACTATTTTGTCTCATGAGACCTACAGATGCATCAATGAGCTATTGCGGGCTCCACCCGTCACATAATAAGTCCAATGCATTCCTCATATGAAAAGGTTTAAACGTAACATAAACATTCGTATTAAAACTAGAATATGAAATTTCAATACTTTATCCATAAACATTGAATGGTGTAAAAATAACACATCCACAGTCAAACATATCACAAAACCATCAGCATATTATGGAATTTTTGTATCATAAAAAATCAACATCAAATAAGCTTAAAATCTATCAAAGGATGTTGACATAGATGAAATGAATACCTTTTTTAGAGAAATATTTCATTCTATTTGCAAATCATTTATAATTCATAAAACTCTAAAAGAAATAATTTAACATGGAAATATTCTTATAAACTTGTAAGTGACTCATTTATGACGTTATAATGGTGGAAAATAGATGCACCCACCATATATGTTAAAAAAATATTCTTACCTTAATTTTGTCAAAAAGATCATAAAGTGCCTCATTTGGAAAATGACAGAAAGATTCCTTTCAGAACATATAAGGTCAAATAAGGGAATAAATGAATTTAACCCATTATCTAGTAAATATAAAAAATGTTTTGAATGACATTTTTAAGAAGCATGGATGTGGATGACAACGAGGTCCTAGTAGATAATTAATTATAAATAAACTCGTATAATGAAGATATTGTGGAATTAACCCTTACCTTGTTCTTTTCCTATTTAGAGGGTAGGTTAAACTCTTGTTTAATGGTGAAACCATTTTTATTAAATTATACCAGAACCGTATACATTAATATGATATCAGATATGATCTTCTAATTTTTCTTTGTTAATGATATTTTAGTAGTATCATTGTTTTATGTTTTAACTGATTAGTTTTCCTTTATATGATTTGTTATGTAAGAAATGGTTGTTGTTGATATGATGTATCATATTCATATTTAGAAATATATAAATTCTATAAAAATTATTTTTAATCATCAAATGGAATTTAGTCTTGAATAGATACGATGGGGAATGAATCTCATCACGCTTGTGGAGACAGTAATCCGTACGTACGCACGAGTGATAATATCATTATTTTGATATTAAAATGATATATAATTGGATGGAATATCATATATACTGAATCATTATCATGTTATATTAATTAGATAAATCAATTATACATCATTTCTATATCCATCCAAATAATAATGTATTGAATAAAAATTACACCACGATGTGGAGACGGTAAGACGTACGTACGCACGTATGGTGACATGTCATTCAAAGGATGGATATAATAATGAGTAGGGTCATACCATATTTGTAATAAAATCATAGTATATAGAGATACTGGTGTTATTATTTTAGAATGGAAACAATAAAGAAAGAGGAAATGGAAGAAGAAATGAACTTGAAAGAGGTGATGAAATATTTACCTCTTCTTCGGGAACTTTTTTTAATTTGACCAAAAGGGATACATAGTTAGGCTTTATGAATAAATTAATGCATATAGGAGAATTGTAGGATAGTTGAGAGGATATTTGGGTAGGGTTTGGCCGATCCAAATGGCTTTTTAGGTGTGAATTTGATAGAAGGGGAAGTTCCCTTTTATAAGAGGGGTGAAGGTCACCTTAAGAAAATATTGAAATATTGTATTATAATAAAATCATTTTCTATTTCTAATGTCTCCAAAATAATTTATTTCAAGGATAAGGTGAGGGCAGGTCGAAAACTACTCAATCAATAGGTTTTAGATATGTTTGGGTCACTATATTATCCTTATCTTTTAGATTTAATTCATAGTTAATTAGTTTGACATTTACCATGTCTCTTTGTATTTTTATATTATATTGTTAACAAACATACTATAAACTTCCAAGAGATCCTCAAGTGGTTCATTAATGAAATATTAAATATTATTAACGACATTAATTTGGACCATATTTCTTCAGGAATAGAATATCAATTAATAATATAATATTTGTTTTAAAAACTCTTTTTGTTAATTTTGACACTATCTACTATTTCATTTTTGATAAATTCATAATAGCATTATTACATAGAAAAAAATCATTTAATCAACCATAAAAGGTCATATTTACCTATAAATTTAGTGGAATTAATAGAAACTCTCAAATTACAATTATTTGGATATTTATAATATCAATTATTTTAATCTTTCATTAATAAGGTAATTACTACTTCATCATTGTGCCACAAATAAATTAAATTATTTAATGTTTTAAAAATTTAAATATAATACCATTATGTATTAAATCTTTTTATATTTCTAATGAATATTTGTAGTTGATTTCATTTTAGGTGTAACCCTAGAATAAAAATGGTTTAGCTATTAAACTTTGTATTAATCACTTTTAACTCTTTTTGGGATTAAATTATAATAAATGTCCTAATCTAATCCACGTGGACCTAAATGATCATATTTTATTCCAATTTTTTTATTAGTTTCATTACACTTATCCAATATAATTACGTCATGTGTTAGGGTAATAATAATATCATTTTTAACTTTAATTTCCCTATTTACTTTTAACCATGGTAATAAATAAAAGTCAAAATTTACTATTAACAAAAATTATTTTCATCTCAATGAACAACATTTTACTTACTGATATCAACTATGTATTTGGAATTTTCAATATTCAACTCACAGAAGTAGTGAAATTATGTTTTATGTAAATTTGAAAATGCTCCTAGAAGATGGGCAAATGATGGTAAGAAGTTCAATAAAATTTTCATATATCTAAAATTAATATAAACCGACTCCGATAAATTACATTGAACATATATAGGTATTATATACCTTTTTTGACCTGAAATAAGTATAAATAATATAAATAATTATTAAAATAAAATGTTGGTTTTAAACAATAACTCAGTGTTTCTAACTATTCCTCAAAAATTAAATTTTTTCATAAAAATACCAAAAATTCCCCCTAAGCTAATTTTGATATTATGAATCCAAAATTGTAGTCCATATTGAAGGATAAAATTTATAAAATTTAAAAAAGTGGGCATTACTATTTATAACAGCTAGTTTGGTTGGTTGTGGTGTGTTTGGACTCAATGTCGCATAAAAGACAAGCTGCTGTATTATTTAAAGGGAAATGTATCCTGGAAGCTTGGGGTGTTACATTCTCCCCGCCTTCAAATAATTTCATCCTCTAAATTTCTAAAATATTACAATATAAAAAGATTCAGGTGATTCTTCATCATATGTTCCTCAGGTTCCCACGTTGCCTCTTCCATCTTATGGTTTCTCCATATAAATTTCACTAGATGGTTCGTTCGGTTTCTTAACACGTGTTCTCCATTATTAATAATCATGAAAGGTTCTTCACAATAATACAGATCGCGTTCCAGTTCTAATTTTTCATAGGTGATTACATGCATTGGGTCAGGAATGCATTTTCTCAACAATGATATTTAGAATACATTATGAACTATGGAGAGACTTGGAGGCATTTCCAAATAGTAATCTACAACCCCAATTCGTTCTAGAATTTCGAAAGGTCTGATGTACCTAAAACTCAATTTACCATTCTTACCGAAACGTATTACACTCTTCCATGGAGATACCTTCAAGAAAGAATGATCTGCAACATGAAATTCCCAATCCATCCTTCAGTAATCGATATAACTCTTCTGCCTACTTTTTATTGCTTTGAGGAGGGTTTGGATTACCTTAACCTTTTCCATCGTTTCCTCCACATGTACTGGGCATAGGGGTTTTCCTTCACTAACACCATCCCAACAACTTGGTGTGCGAAATCTCTTTCATTATATAGCTTTGTATGGTTGCATCTGAATTATTTAATGGAAGCTATTAATATAGTAAAATTATACCAGAGGTAAATATTGATCCCACATTCCTTGAAAGTCAATGAGAAATATCTCAACAAGTCTTCTAAGGTTTGAAGAGCCGTTTCTGATTTTCTGTCAGTTTTAAAATGGTAGGCAGTGCTCAAATGAAGTTCAGTATCCAGGGATTTCTGAAGACTCTTCATGAATCTTGATGTAAAAAGATGATCATGATCAAAACCAATCTACAATGGTACACCATGTAGTCTTACAAAATCATTAATATATATTCTTTCTAAACGTTCAAGTGTAAAATCTTATCTTATAGAAAGAAAATGTTCTGACATGGTAAGACGATCAATAGTTACCCATATTGAATCGTTCCTTCTAGGATTCATTGGTAGTTCCATTACAAAGTCCATCGGAAAATTATCCCTTTTCCACTTAGGTATGGGAACAGGATTCAAGACTCCTCCAGGTTTTTTCCTTCCAGCTTTCACTTGTTGACAAACCATACATCGTGACACAAAATCAGAAATCTCCCTCTTCATGTTGTCCCACAAAAAGTGTTCCTTAAAATATATATACATTTTGGTGATCCCAGGGTGTATAGAGAAGTTTTACCTATGATAATCATCCAACAATTATCTTTTTAGATCAGGTATATCAGGAACACAATGTCTCTTCCCAAATTTCAAAATTCCATCTTCATATATGATGTCTCTCAATATCCTATTATTTACAGCTTTAATCTTCTTTTGAAACTCCTCATCATCATCCTGAGAACATTTTATCTTTTCTAGTAAATATGGTTTGGAAACCATTTTAAAAAGCATTGATGTTTCACCTTCCGTGGATATTCTAATATCCAACTTTACTAGATCCATGTATATAAGATCCTTTTCCAAACTCATATTGTTCAAAACTCCATGATCCTTTCTACTCAAATCATCATCCACCATATTTGCCTTCCTTGGGTGGTAGTGTATAGTGCAATCACAATCCTTGAGTAGTTCAAGCCATCTCCCTTGCCTCATGTAGAGTTATTTCTGTGAGAAAATATACTTCAAACTCTTGTGATCGGTATATATCTCACATTTTTTACCATAGAGATAATGTGTCCATATCTTAAGAGAAGAGATTACAGTTTCTAACTAAAGATCATGAGTATGATATTTTTGCTCATGAATTTTTAGCTGTCGTGATGCATAGGAAATAACATTATCATTATGCATAAGGACACAACCATGTCATTTCTTTTAAACATCACTATAAAAAACCCACCATTCCCCGATGGTAGAGACAATATAGAAGAATGGAAAAATCTTCTCTTCAATTCATCAAAACATTACTCACACTCTTTTTTCCAAAAAAAAATTAACCCCTTTACATGTGATATTAGTTAATGGCTTTTTCTAATCGAGAAATATTCTGGAAAAACGTTGATAATAACTTTCTATAAAATAAAACACCATACCTCAGTTATACTCATCTGTGATGGCCATTCTGGGATTTCTATTGTCTTGTAAGGATCAAAAAAGATTTTATCCTTTGAGATAAGATAGCCAAGAAAAGAAATCTCCTTAAGCCAAAATTCAAACATACTAAACATCCAATATAATTCATTTCTTCAAAGAGCCTTCAGGATAATGCACATTTGATTTTCATGATCATAGTAGATTTTGGAGTATACCAAGACATCATCAATAAATACCACTATAAAGTCATCATTATATTCATTGAAACCCATATTCATTAGATCCATGAAGATAGATGGTGCATTAGTCAATCCAAAAGGAATTACTGTAAACTTGTAATGCTCGTACCTGGTTCAAAATTCTATCTTTGTCGTGACTTCCTTCTTCACACACAACTAATGGTATGTAGATCGATTTTCAATCTTTGATAAAATATTAAGCTCAATGAAGTTGGTCAAAGAAATCATCAATGCGAGTTAGGGGATACTTTTTCTTTATTGTTATAGCACTGTTCTCCCTGTAGTCAATGCACAACCTCATAGATCCATCTTTTTTCTTAACAGAAAGGGCAGAGGATCCCTAGGGAGAATCACTAGGGAGAGAAAATACATTATTACTCAATTCCTTTATTTTTTTCTTTAGTTCTACTATTTCCACAGTGGCCATTCAACAAGGGGTCCTTGATATAGGCGTTGAACTTGTAATTAAATCAATGGAGAACTCAATTTATCATTCTGGAGGATGTCCAGGTAAATATTTTTGAAACATATCAACATATTATTGCACAATAGGTACATCTTCTATTTGAAAATTATTTTACTCACCCACAGTTATTTAATTATTTTCATCCCCAAAAATTGAATTTAAATAAGCAAATGAGGGTGGATCTATATAAGAATCGGGTGGCGATGATTTTGATCTAAAGATAAGGTGTTCTTTATCATTGTCATAAAAAATAGTAACCTTCTTCTTCTTACAATAAATTTTTGCATCATGGTCCGAATACAATCCATACCGAGAATTATATCAAATTCAATCATGGGGTTGATGATGAGATCAATAGATAAAGAACATTAATATAACCTAATGGGGACTGATTCACAAAAATTTGAAGCATTGATACTTCCCTTATGTGTTTTGACAGAAAAATACCTTTTTAAATAAAATTTAAAATATCTAATTTTTCTAACAAAATGAGAAGATATGAAACAATTTGATGATCAAGAATCAAATAAATCATTTTCTAAACTTGAGGAAACCATTAAATTACCTTCCACCATGTCTTTTGGAGGTTCAACTTCAACACTAGTGATAACATAAGCATGGCCTTGATCCCTTGAAATTTTCTAAGGTAATTTTTCTTTGGATATTAGGATATTCATTTTCATAATTCCCCTTTCTCTATAACTGTATCATTCAACATTGACATCCACTTTATTCTCCTTAAAATCATGAGTGTGGTGGGCTTTTTCACCACACTTGTAATAGACTCCCATTCACTTCATGCTAGTACTGGGGTGTTTATTCCCATATTTACTGGATAATGGATATTCAACTTTTCCCTTCTTCCCCTTATTTCCATTTCCATAGTGTTCAGTAGATCTCTTCTTCACTTGCTTTGCTTTAATGTCGTAAGACATAGAGAATTCATTTTCTGTCTTGATAATACATGAGACAATATCTGCGTATGACGAGAAGGATTTGAGACTAATTATCGATGGAGAAATGGTTTTACCCCATCAAAGAAAAGAGAAATATTACTTCTTGTTTTAAATATATAATATAAAACATTCCTCAATATCCTTGTAAAATTAGCTTCATACATTGCGACATTCTCATTTTCCTTTTGCCTCAGACTCAGAATTTTTATTTCCATATCCACTCGATGGTCATGAGGAAAGTATTTTTCAATGAAAATATATTTAAACTTCCTCCATTCCATATTTGATACTTCCCCATATTTATTTGTGTTTTGAATCAATGACCACCATTGATCAGAATATCCAGTGAGGAGGTAAACTGCCATGAAAATTTTTTCTCGTTTTGCTACTCCCCATGATGTGGAATATTTTCTCTAAGGAATTTATCCATTTCTCAGGCACTAATGGATTTTTAATCCCATTGAATTTTGGTGGTTGTTACCTCATGAAGCGATCTAACATTTATCCTCCACGCTATGGATCAGGGTGATCTATACGGGTAAGGTTATTATTCATAACCTGAGTGAGTGATCCAAGTATGATGATAAACTGATCAGCGCTAGTTGATTCACCATCTCCACTATAATTATCTTGAGTGGGAGGGAAATACCTACATGGATTATGTGTGTTGATATGGTTTCCACTCATTCCACTGGGCATCATTTATAAACAATGGCATAATCTAGATTAGTTTATGAATCGAAATACATAATTCTAAACTTGTAAAACACTTAACATAAATTAAAATGTTTATGGATAAAACCCATAATCATAAAAATGATTTCTATAATGAAGTAAATACTCATAAAACCATCATAATTACTTGTGATGAAAATGTTAATTTTCCTAAGCATATCTCCCAGGAGTGTCGTAACCAAGATTGTAGTTTGGTCTGTTTTCGTGCACCAGTTCCTGTTCGAGTCTAGCTCAAAGCGGTGTTTTTGGGTTTTACCCCAAGATACATTTTTTCAAGATCCACCTCTACTTTCTTGTATCTATAAATGGATGTATTGCTTGGGAAACTCAAAAAATCTCTACATACCAAAATTCTATCATGTTATTCTATACTAATCCTGAAATTCTTTCTTAGGGTAATGTGCTCTAATCAGAGTTTTTCAAAATCTAGATTCCATGTTTTTTACTAAACATTATCTGATACCAATTGTAATTCCTGACCATAGTTACTCAGAGTCTGTGTATTATTATTACATAACATTGGCATGATACAAGAAAATCATGTCACGAATGACCGACCAGTTTAGTAGCTGTGGAAATACAAGATACATTAATAAGTTTTACATTATATTATATAAAAAAACTACAAAAACATTATTTTCGAAGACCACACCAATTTCCCCTTAGACTATCCCCAAAGGTAAGTCATAAAATACTTTTTCACATCCTAGGAAACATAAAACATAGAAAGGGGTGATCTCAGATGCTCAGTAAGGATACAAAGATAGCGGAAAAATTCATAAATAAGCATAAACATTTAAGGAAATGTATAAGACTAAAAAATATTTTTAAACATGATCATCAGCAAAATATGGAAAAGATAAAATCATATAATCCCATTTACTTATTCACATGGATATTCTACTAGTCGAATAATCACATGCAATATCAACAGCCACTTTAATAATGATTGAATGCATAATTCCAGACTTCATAACCACATAGTCAAGGCCTTATTCCAAGACTAAAAATGAGATTTTGTCAAGTCATTGTGCTAAGACAGTACTTTTGTTTCATGAGACCTACCGATGCATCGATGAGATATAGTGGGCTCCACCCATCACATACTATGTCGAATGCTTTACTTGTATGAAACAGTTCAAATATAACATAAAAATTGTTATTTAAACTAGCATAAAAAATGTCAATACATTATCCATAAACTATGATTGTGTAAAAATAACAAATCTACAGTCAAACCTATCACAAAACATTTAATACAATATGAATATTTTGTATCATATTAAATCATCTTCAAATAAGCTTTAAATCCGTCAAAAGATGCAGACATATATGAAATAAAAACCTTTTTAAGGGAAATATCTAATTATATTTTGAAATCATTTAAAATTCATATAATTATAAAATAAAACATTTATTATGGAAATATACTTATAAGATTGTAAGAGAATCTTTGATGAGGTTATAGTGGTAGAAAATAGGTGCACCCTCCATATATTTTAAAAAACATTCTTACCATAATTTTGTCGAAAAGATCATTAAGTAACTTGTTTGGAAAATGACATAAAGATTCCTTTCTAAACATACAAGGTTAAATAATGGTATAAATTTCTTTAACCCATTATCTAGTAAATATCTAAAATTATTTGAAATACATTTTTATGAATCATGGATGTGGATGATAAAGAGGTCACAGTAGATAATTATGTAAAAAAAACCTCAAATAATGGAGAGATTGTAACATTAACCCTTACTATGTACATTTCTGTGGTCGACGGTAGGTTAACCTCCTATATAATTATAAAATAATAATTATTAAATTATAAAATAACCATATACATTAATATGATATCATATATGATCTTGTAATATTTCTTGGTTAATGATATTTCCGTAGTATCATCGTTTCAGGTGTTACCTGATTAATTTTCATTTATATTCTTTGTTACATCAGAAATGTTTGTTATGGATATGATGTGTCTTATTCATATTCAGAATTATATTAAGTAGTTAAATTTTATTTCTAATAATCAAATGAAAATTAGTCTTGAATGGATATGATGGGGAATGAATCTCAACGCGTTCGTGGAGACAGTAATCCGTACGTACGCATGAGTGAAAATATCATTCTTTTGATATCAAAATAATATATAATTGAATGGTATATCATATATACAGAATTATTATCATGTTATATTTATTATTTTCATCAATTATACATTGTTATTATACCGATCCAAATAATAATGTATTGAATAACAACTACACCACGACGTGGACACGGTAAGCCGTACGTACGCACGTATGGTGACATGACATTCAAAGGATCAACAAAATAATGAGTATGGTTGTACCATATTTATAATAAAATCATAGTATATAGAGATACAATAGTTATTATTTTATAATGTAATCAAAAAATAATGATTAAGTTGAAGAAGAAAGGAACCTGAAAGAGGTGATGAAATATTTACCTCTTCTTCGTGTTCTTCATTTTAATTTGCTCAAAAGGTCTCCTTAGGTTGGATTTATGACTAAATAATGTCATATAACATGAAGGTAGGATAGTTGAGAGGATAATTGGGCTGGGGTTGGCCTAGCCAAATGGCTATGAAGCCGTGAATTTGAGAGAAGGGGAAGTGAACTTTTATAATTGGGGTGAGGGGCACCTTAGGAAAAGATTGAAATATTATTTTATAATCAAACAATTTTCGGATTCAAAATTCTCCAAAATGATATTTTTCAATGATAAGGTGAGGATGGGTCTCAAATTACTCAACCAATTGGTTTTATACAGGTTTGGGCCATCATATTAACCTTATCTTTTAGATTTAACTCTTAGTTAATTAGTTAGACATTTACCATGTATCTTTGTATTATTATATTATATGGTTAAAAAACATATGATAACCTTCCAATAGAACCTCAAGTGGTTCATTAATGACATATATAATATTAATTAAGACCATTGACAGACCCTTAGATTTTTAGGAATATAATATCAATTAATAATATAATGTTTGTTTTAAAAACTCTTTTATGTCAATTTTAATAGTATTGGTCTTTTGTTTTTGTTAAACTCATTACAGCTTTATTACATTGAAAAAAATTCATTTAATCGACTCTAACATGCCATAATAACCTATGAAATTTGTCTCATTCAAAAAAAGTCTCAAATTACAATTATTTGAATATTTAAAATATCAATTATTTTAATATTTCATTAATAAGGTAATTACTACATTATCATTGTGTCATAAATAAATTAAAAAATTTAACATATAAAAAAATAAATAAATAACCATTATGTAGGAAATAGTTTTACCTTTCTAATAAATATTTATAGTCAAATATATTTTTTTTGTAACCCTATATTAAAAATGGTTTAGTTCTTAAACATTGAATTTAACACTTTTAGCTCTTCTATGAATTAAATAATAGTAAATTTTCTAATCTAATCCAAGTGGGATTAAGGATCATATTTTATTACTAAAGTTGTTTTTGGTGAAATTACACTTATCCAATAGATTTATGACAAGTGTTAGGGTAATAATAATATCATTTTTACCATTAATTATAATATTTACATTTAACCGTGATAAATAAAAGTCAAAAGTTACTATCCACCAAAAATTATTTTCATCTCATTGAACCACATTTTACTTACTGATATCAACCGAGTCTCTTGAATTTTCTAAATTAAACTCACAGTAGCGGTAAAATTATGTTTTATGTAAATTTGCAAATACCCCTAGGAGATGGGTAAAAGACGGTAAAAATTTCAATAAAATTTCTATAGCTCTAAAATTAAAATAAAATGACTCCAATAAATTACATTGAATATATATAAGTTTTATGTATCTATTTTGACCTAAAATAAATTTAAATAAAATAAATATATATTTAAATAAAATGTCAGTTTTAAATGATAACTCATTTTTTCACTATTCATCAACAATTGAATGATTTCAAAAAAACACCAAAAATTAAACCTAAGATAAATTTTATATTCCGAATCCAAAAATGAGTCCATTTTTTAAGATAATGTTTATAAAATTTTAAAAATTTGGTGTTACTATTCAAAACGTCTAGTTTGGTTGGTTGTGGAGTGTTTGAACTCAAAGTTGCGTACAACAGAAGCTACTATATTCTTCCAAGGGAAACATACCAAGGAATCATGGAGTGTTAGAGCTCTAGTCTTGTTTTTTAAAAATAACGACACTTCAATGTGGCTTTGTATTGATTATAGATCCATGAATAATATCACTATTGAGAACAATTATCATTTTCCTCATATCAATGATTTGTTTGATCATCTCTAGGGAGGTCGGTATTTTTTGAAGATTGACATGAGATAGGGGTACCATCGGTTGAATGTACAGGAAGAAGAAATTCTGAATACCACGTTTGGAACTAGATATGGCCATTATGAATTTCTAGGTATGCATATTTTAGTTATCCAATGAACCAACTATAATCTTGGATCTTATAAATAGAATTTACTGTGACTTTTGGGATATGTTTGTGGTTGTGTTATTTGATGAAATTTAGTTATATTCAAAAATTAAATAGGAACATTAAATTCATTTAAGGGTTGTCTTTAAACCCATAAAAGAAAATAAATTATATGAAAAATTGAGAAAATGTGAGTTTGGGTTAGAAAAAATTTCAGTACTTGGTCGCATTGTTTCAAAAAGGGAATCACTATTGCTCCTGCTAAATCAATATTTGGAGATGAATGGCCAAAACCCAAAAATATAACAAAGAATCGTTGTTTTTGAAGTTTGGCAGGCTATTACTGAAGGATTGTTGAAAAAAGTTCATGGTTATCTGTCCCCCTGACATAGTTAACTAGAAACGGTATTTAGTAAATATTGGCCTAAGAATGTGAAGAATATTTTAAAGAATTAAAAGGAAGATTGGTAAATTCTCTAGTTTTTTAATTAACATATAGATATGGTGAATTTGTTTTCAAAAGTTATTCTTCATTGAATGGATTTGTTTGTTTCCTAATGTAGTATGATCAGGTAACTACTTATGCTTCACATCAGTTGAAAAATCATCTGTTAAATTACCCTACACGTGATTTAGAATTATCTTATCATTAGTTTTTGCATTGAAAATTTAGAGGCATCATTTGTATCGAGTAATGTGTTAAATATATACTAATCAAAATAGTTTTATGTATATATTTTCATAGAAATAATTAAACATGATATATTGGATATTACTATAATAAATCATGTGTTATGATTTCACAATCCATTACCATTCGAGAAAGGAAAATAAAGTGGGTGATGCTTTAAGTTGAAAGAGTAAATCTACCTTAACTATGGTATATTTCTAGTGAAATCATTTGGTTTTTGATTTGATGAATTTTCAATAAGTTTTTGTTAGCGTAGGGAATTCCTCTGTTTTATTTGAAGTGGCAATAAAATCTTCCATATCACATAGAATAACGAAAGAAAAAAAAAGACAACGAGTTTTAGAAAAAGGTTGAATTGGTTCATAAGGTTATGTTAAAATAATTTCACATTGATAAAGATTGTGTTTTGAGATTTGGGAAGATATTATGTGTTCCTTGTGATTCATAATTGAAAAAAAAGTTGTTGTGTGAGGCTTATAGTTCTCTGTTTCCAGTTTATCCTGACAGTACTAAGATGTACCAAGATCATTGTGAGTATTACTAGTGGGATGGAATGAAAATAGGTATTTATAACTTTATTGGGAAGTGTTTGACTTGTCAATGGGTTAAAATAGATTGGAATTTATTGAATGGGATGCTTCAGTATTTTCCAATTCAAGAGTGGAAATGGGAAAATGTGCCCACGGATTTCAAAATGGGATTACCAAAGACTTCTCTTGGTAACAATGAAATATAGGATATTATGGATTGATTGACTAAATCCTGTCATTTTATTCTAATTATCAATACTAAATATTTATATTAGATTTCTAGATATTATATTAAGAGTTAGTCAGGTTAAATGGAGTTCCTCTCTCCATTGTATCTGATCATGATCTAAGGTAGACTTTTAACTTTTTGAAAGGATTTAGAAGTCATTGGGAACTGAATTAAATTTTTGTATATATTTTAATCCCCAATCACATGGGTTTTCAGAATGAACAATTTAGACATTATAAGATATGTTAGGTGCTTTTTCAATGGATTACCTAAGAAGTTGGGTCCAACATCATGGGTTGTTTGACTTTTATTATAATAAAATTTTTCATTCCAGTATTCTTATGGAATAGTTTGAGGCATTATAATGAAATCGGTGTCGAAATCCATCTTTTTGGGACAAATTAGGTGAATGGACGTTGATGGGACCAGAATTGGTAGAAGAGATGGTAGAAAAAGTTCAGTTGATTCCAATGGACATGAGAATTTCTTAGAGCTGACAGAAAATTTATGTGAATAATTGATGGAAGGATACTTCTTTCTATATTAGAGATCTTGTATTTCTCAAAGTCTCTCCATGGAAAAGGGTGATTCATTTTTGTAAGAAGGGAATGTTGTGTTTGAGGATCATTGGACCTTATGAAATCCTAGATAATGTTTGATCAGATTCCTATAATGTGGATTTAAATAGATTTATTCCCACTTACAAAATGTTTTTCATGTTTCAATGATGTGAAAGTATATTCCAGATCCATATCATGTTTTGATTCCAGAGGAAGTTTGATTGTAAGAGATTATTTCTTATGAGGAACAAGTAATCCATATTCTTGAACAAAGAGTGTATGAGTTACAGAATATGGTAATTAATCAGGTAAATGTTTTTTTAGAAAAACCATATGGTTGAAGAGGAAACATGGGAATCAGTAAATTCTATATGGGCTAAATACCCTGACATATTTGATATGTGAATAAAATTGTGAGGGAATAATTTTCCAAAAGGACAGAAGGATATAACATTATAGGTAAATATAGAATATGAAATTTTCATATTTATTATGATTTTTTAATTAAATATTAATTATACATTAAAGGAGATGTTTTGATCGATGGTGTACCTGACACACAACAATGGGTCTCTTCGATAACTTATGTTTAACACAATGCCGAGTAATAATGAAAAAATAATAATATAATATTATTATTTTAATTGGTAGTTAACGCCCATCCATTGAATTGGAGGGAATTAATATAAATAACTATATTATGAAAAGACCTGATTGATAAATGTTTTTACATTTTTTCAATAAATTATAGTGGCTAAAATTGAGAATGATTTTATTTTTAAGCATATATACTCTAATATTTTAAAAAGGTATTTTTACAACATTATGATGGAGAACCCTTTTTAAATATAGTTTTGTAAATTTTATATTTTACATTTTACAAAATAAACTTCTTATTTATAAGAGGGACATCAAAATTTAATTTGGGTAAATTTTTGTTATTTTTATGATAAAGTTTATTTTTTAAGGAATAATGACAAATTCAACATTTTATGTAAAAAAATTTCTATTTATCAAATTTATATATATGATTAAATTGTCCTTTTAATTTCTTTTTAAGTAAAATTAGATTATATTATTATCATTTAATCCAATTTTGTTATTTTTATGTAATTACACTTTGAAATTGGTGATAAACCCACGTGAAACTTTTGTTATTTTTTATTTCTTAAAAACACGCGTTTTGGTTTTGAAAATGGGAATTAATTTTAAATTAATTTATTACACTTATGTGTTTTGAATTTGGAAAAATGGATTCCATATTTAGAATCAAGATGTTCAAGTTGTGTAAGAAGGTACCTTTTGTTTTTAGACATTATGACTAGTAACTTCTGTAAATATTTAATTTACCATGGTCAAATAGTAAATCTAGTAAATAAGGGTAAAAAAATAATATTATAATAATATTAAATTATCTTAACACAAGTCCTAACCCTTTTTTATGAGATATTTCTGACCATGGGAATCCTTGGGTCTATTTTAGGACCACATGGAGCCACTTTTGGGTGAAGATATCATTTAATTACATTTAATTTAATGTTTAGGAAAATGTAAATAAACAAGTGTCTTTTAGTAAATCAATTTTTATTTGGGGTTATATAAGATATATTTTCAGATATAAATAGTAATTAGAAATATAAAAATATTTCCTATATCATGGAATTTTATTTATAATTTTTATACATCAAATAAATAAATATATTTATGACAAAATTCTGCTGTAGTGATGACATTATTATTGAATGATTTAAATAAACGAGATTATAAATACTACAATAATATTAAATTATACTTTTTATGTCATAAAATAATTACATGGATTTTTAATAGTTTTCTTACTTCAATTAATGATTTTTTTTTCAAATAATCAAGTTGTTATATATTTTTAAAAATCTATGATATGAATAGTATAAAAAATTTTATTAATGAGTTTTAAAACAAAATAAGATTATATTCAATGATTTAATAGTCATAAAAATATAAGATTCACCCAAATGAATTATATAATTTTAAAAATGTCATAATTGAACAACTTTTGGTTGGAGTAGCATTTTATGGTAACTATATTAACCACAGAGTTTGAATCCACAAGAAGACATGGTAATAGTTAAATTATTTTACTAAGGGTTAAAGCTAAATGATAAGGTTAAATTTAAAATGAAAACATTTCAAAAACCTATGGTTTGAGAAAATTTAGATCCATAATCATCTTATATTCTAATTAAATGAGTTTTTTACCTTTTTAAAATCGAAATTTTGTTTATAAAAATATATTCTTTCAAGACATTCATAATGTACCCTTCCTCCGTCTTATAAAATGACAACACATCTATCCCCTTACTCACATCTATCAATCCCATTTTATCATCAAAACTATAGTTAATTAATCTCCCAACATCAGTATAGTACATCTTGAAGACCTACATTAGGGTGAAGGTTTTTTATGAAATCCTTTTGGCTCCAATCAAAGGGAGTTACCCGTTTTAAGAGGCAACGTCTTCTCTAATGTTCCTTTCTATTATTTTCCATATTAACTCCCTTTTATATTATCATTCTCGAATTATTTAACAAAAACAATATACTCAATATACAAGTATTTTTTATGACAAGGATTATAACTACACTTACATGCACCTCCATTTAATGGATACAAACATACAGTTTCAGGGAATGACGAAATACTACCTCATGAAATGATGATTGTTCGATTTTCCCCTACCACCTATCATGGTGTCCATTATGATGAGAATTTATTTATATATGATATATATTATTTTTATATTGTCTTTATTATTATGATAGTTTTTTATAACATTCCTTTATGCTTTTTCCTTATGTTTAAACATAATAATTTCATTTGTGAAATGCGGACTACCTCCCCCTCGAAGTGATATGAATCGTTAATTTCATGCATAAAATGCATAAAGTATGTTGTTAATGAAATTATATATCATATATATAATACGATATTATATATTAATTATATTATACCAATGTATCATTATGTTTTCTTTCTTTTAAATGTCAAATTGAAATGAAAGTAGTGTTCATTCGTACGTATGGTTTACCATCTCCATGGATGGGAAAACTAATTTCATATCTCCAAATTTTATTGAATATTATAAATACATGAAAAATAGCTATATGTGATATATATGAATTATATTCTAGACATAATAGACTTTTTACCACATGAAAAAATTATTATTATAACTAGATTATTTTTTACTCAAATAAACAATATCAATAAAATGAATAATACTAACTTAAATAATTATGTAATTTTTATAATGTGGTACTAAGTAATATATATAGAATTTTCATAATATACACATCATTCTTTTACATGGTTTATAATAAAACACTTTGACTCTTAATTTCATTTTCTGGGAATGTTTTTTCTATGTAGAGTTTTAATACATGAAAATAGGAATGTATTTACCTTTGTAGTGATAATGAACTATCCACCGTCGTAATTATCATTTGGCTTCAACTATAAGCCTTGACATTTTTAGATGGAAAAGAAATACCCTATTCCCTTTTTTGGTGTTTATATTATGAAAATATTTTTTGAAATGGATTGATTATTTCAATATCTAGGAATTATTTCCCATGATTGCAACTGAAATTTTATTATTGAAATATTGATATTTGAAGAATTTTATGTTTTATGATTATATAATGGTACTTGGACATCTGATAGGTGGTTACAAGATAAACCAATGATGGATGGTTATATGATTAACCAAATTATGGTTGGTTCCATGATAAATAATGTATGGGTGGTTACGTTATAACCTTTGATGCATTGTGTATAGAAGTCGGTCATATGGATATTCCATTAATTGATATCTATGTAAGATGACTGTATGGTTATTCCATTTACGTATAATTATGTCCCAATTCACCATTATATGATATATGTTTCATTATATGGCATTTATGGAAATATTTGGTTTAAAAAAAGGTATGAAATGGGCATATATTCATTGAAGTATTTTTATTATTTCTTATAGGTGGAATGTATTACCTTATGATAATTTATTCATGGTTTTCTTGTTATCCCATGAATAATAGTTTTCATTTATTATTTATCCCTTTATAATCTTTTTATTCTCATCCCATGTTTACGTGACTTAAAGATGAAAATGGTCAAGTATGGTTTCAAGGAACAGTCATACTGTCTAAAAAATGGAACTAAACATGTTCTATTAATTATGAGTATTCATTATGAAAAAAATAAAAATTGAGTAGAGGTGTCTACTGGTAATATTCAAGATGTTATGTATATATTATGACCTAATTCTCTAAACCGATAAACCTAAAAAGATCTTAAAAGTTAATTATTAACATAATTTCATATTATGAAATGTATAAGGTTGGGGACATATAGGTGGAGTGATACCCAAACAATGGTATTAAAGCATTTTTAGTGTTCCAGTGACCCAATACCCAATAGTATGGGTGAATAATCTATGGTACATGAATATGATATACATAAAACCATTTAATTAATTTAATTATATTCTCATCATGTAATATTTTTCCAAGAACCACCCTCAACATGTGAGCATGATATAGATATTTAATTGGAGTAATATTAACTTGTGGTCCATAAATCTAAATAATATTGACTGTATATTGGGAACTGTGTGCATAATAACAACAATAATTGAAAAAAAATTTAAAAAATCACTTATAGATGACAATACACAAGAAATTAATTCCTTAACTATTACTACTTGTCTATATAGGTACTTTTTTTTATTATTGTGTTTTTGTGATTTATACTAACTTGAAACAGATGAAAAAAATTTACCATACCACCCATTTATGCATCAATAATACATATCTCAAAGTGGTGGGGATTAATAGTGGAATAATTGGTTATGTCCCGTTTTACTCCATAGTAAAAAAATTTAAAAGCAATTGAAAAAATCATAATATGAATATTATTTGGGTATTCCATGATACATAATTAAGTATAAATAGATATATAAAGAAATGGCCTTCTCAAATATGTAAGATTAAGTTAATAATATAAAATTATTTTTATATACGTGGAATTCCAAGAGAATGAACTAATTAAGTGGATAGGTTGTTTAAGAATGGAAGAGTTAATAAAATTTCTTCAATATAAAATTTAAAATTTAAAAAATCTAATTATTTTATATTTCACTTTTTTGGGACTCAAACAAGAAAATATTATTAAAATTAATTGAAATATTATTGAATTTATTTTTTAGGACAACTATGAATTCAGGTGTGGTTTAATATTATTTATCTTTATAAAAAATTCCCATTTCATTATATAATTATTTTCATCACTTTATGTGAAAAATAATAATGATTTCTGTGAAATTAGAATAAATTAATTTTCATAGTGCAGATGAAAATTTGATGTGATTTAATTATTTTCGATATATTTTTAGTTAAATTGTGAAATTCATTGAAATTGTTAATAATTATTGATTGATTATTAGAAAATCCTAATTTTGTTTCTTACATTTGATTTAATATCATAGTATGTAATATTCAAATTATATAGATTATTATAACAGTATATAACTGTATATTCAAATTTATTCAATAATTTCCATTTATTATACATTTCTTATAGTTTTTCTTTTTTGATACATAATTTTTACAATATATTCTTTTCTCATATACCTATTTTGATTGTTTAGGGCCTCACATGGCTCTCCCACTTTCTAAATGAATGAAACTTCTAGATCCCCTTAAGAGATGATGATGGGACATTTTCCCAGTTTATAGGATAACTGTCCTGATAATCAATTTTGGGTGGGGGGGGGGGGGTTGTTCCCTAGACTAAGACCATTTTATAGATTTATGACCTATTCATGAAATCCTTCCAGATAATAATAATGGTTAGATTTTGAGAAATTGATTTACTGATTATAGGGCACTACACATCAAAATAATTTTATGTCTCTTTTAATCCAAATATTCAATTACTATATAGTTTATAGAACTATTAGTTGGTAATATAAAATTTATGACTATCTATAGAGGTGTTGGGCTCCAATGAATTTAGGTGATAAGTTTTTTGATAGAGTATCATTACTATGAGAGGGGATTCCAAACATATGCATATAAATGGAATTCAAACCCATATTGTTCAGTTTCATTTAATGATGTAGGCCATAAGTTTTAGGGTCGTGTATAAAAGGACCAAATTTTTAACTTTTAGGGTCTTTCATCCATAACCAATTGATTTTATTTTAAGGACATACATCAATGACAATAATATGTACTTCTATGTTCATTTATCCATCACTACAGAATTTCCTTTTATGTTTTTACATCCTTGACCAAATTATTTTCTTTTATGTTCAGGTATCCAAGAATCGAGATGTTCCCTTTAAAGACATTAATCCAAGATTATAGTTATGTCTTTTAAGATCATGTAACCATGACTTATTCCAAGTAGTTTAAAGTTTATCATAGTTGACTACTAGGTGAATGGTTCCTAGTTATTTTGTGTTTTTGGATTTATAGTGAAGAAACCCTCTCTAGGTTATATCAGTTGAAAATTTAGGTGACTGTATTCTAGAAAAACACAAGGGAGGTTCTCGACTCAAGAAATTAAAGGAACCCAAGTGGATGATCTAGCGTCAAGGTGATTTAGGATACCAGTAATAATTTCTCAACAAAAGACCACTGAGGAAACCAAGAGAATGATATCTACTTACTGAATTAATGGAATCCAGGAGTAGGATCTTGACCCAATGTAATTTTGGAATTCAAGAAAATAATTCCAAATATATAAATATTTAGATAAAAAATTGAATAATTTAAAATCATGTAATTTGAAGGAAACCAAGAAGGGAGTTTCAACTCAAGGCGTATTTGGGAAGTGAAGATGGGACTATTGACTTAAGGTATTTGAGGACACTAGGAGACGTATCATGAATAATGTTATTTGAAGAAACTAAATAGAGAATCCTAACTCAATTAATTTTTGGGATCAACGTTAGGGTTTTATGTATCATAACCCATATTGGGTATGTCCTGGACAATAAAGTACAGGGAATAAGTCTTGATTTTTCATGGAAGCTAGTAATTGTAGTGGGCATAACCTGTCACTCGTCCCAACAAGGGTTGTGGTGGTGGATCACATATGGTATCAATCAATGGGTTCTTAATTAAGTGGATAGAAAAATGGGTGACATTATAGGTAGAGTGGGAGAATGGGCGCCTTGGATGGTGGCCCGGGTGGATGGGCACCCAAGTAGGTCACATTGGAAAAGTGGTGCCCATGTATGTGTCCTAGGTGAGTTGGAGACTGAATAATTTATTTGGGTTGTCCTGAATTCATGTAATAACCATGTAATGAATCCAATTACATGTTTTGGCTCCACATGAAAACTTGGAATTACTTGATAAGATAACCTAGGCATGTATCCCCTATGGAAAAAACATGTGTCCAAGGTATTTATCCTTAGTGAGGGTCTTGGGTAGATATGAGTGGATCCACACAAAATTATGTTTTACATCACAATATATCTCGCTTTCCTTCTATCTCATTCCTTTTGGATATGATTTTTTAAACAAATTTTCGGAGTCCATAAAAGATATTGCAAAATACAATAATGCTTCAGGTACCCTAGTGGTGTAGCATCTTTAGGGAGTTAGACATGGTGTCGAAAATGGGAGGCATGGGGTTACTTTTATAGTGAACGGAAGTATGGGAATCTAGATAACTACTTCCGGCACCAAAATATAGGGTTGTGTAAAAAAATAGAGCATCGACCTATATTTGATGAATTAGGCACACGTAAAGCCAGGTGAGAGACTTGGAGAACATAGAAGGCCTCAGGAGGATTGCACCGGGAATTTGGGAAAGTGTGGATGGGTGTGAAAATGGGAATGTGTGCCTTTGTGTACAGTAATATTGTGCCAAAAAATTCAACAAAACATGAAGTAAAAAGGTTCATGTGTGGTGTTCATTTGGGAATGTTGGTGGAATTTTGGGAAACTTTTCCATAATATTCTGATATCATATATCAATAACATGAGATCCATATGTCCATTTTAGAACTAAATGTTGTAAAATTTATGTCTGTGAAGTGAAATACACTATTGGATGATGTGTTTAACAATATAAAATAATCTAAAAGGCCAAAAGGGGTTTTAAATTGTTGCCATAGAATATTTAAATATTGGAAGAATGTTTTTCTCCCAAAATGGATGAAATTCATGACTTATTCCCAGTGATAGGTTCTCACCACCACATCACTAGATTGGAAAATGTTTTATAATGATATCAATCCCTCTATAAGTAAGTAGTAATATATCATAATAGATATCATTTTTATTATTACTTATCATGTGTGATAATATTTCATCATAAACTTAACTAACATTATTAGGGTGAGGTTTGTATTAGGGACTCTACGGGGGGGGGGTGTGCCAAATTTTTTAGTGTAAAACAAATCATACATAATTATGGTTATGCATACATATATATATTTCATTTATATAATATCAGTATTTTCATAAGATTAAAAATACACATATATAATATAATATTGTATTTACAAACAAATATATTTTTTACATTGATTCCAAGATTCATTATTTATTATATATATACATCTATATTTTTAGTCTAAGATATTTTTTATTCTATGTAAGCCTAGTGAAATTTCTAGGATGAAATGTTATATTGAATGGATTATTTTAATATACATTTTTTAGTGTATCTTATGTATATTTTCTATGTTTTACTTCCATGATAAATGTGGAATTATTCTAATAACCATTTTATTAATTATAGGTTAATTATTGTTAACATGTGATTGATGAAATATTATTTTCATAATAAAATATATAGAATATATTTGAGGTTCTTTAGATGAAAAGTTGTACATATAAAATTTCAATGGTGAAATGTGTGGAATTATTGGAAATAGAGAGTTTTTTCCTATAGAATAAATATTATCCATGATTGTGTTAATATTTATGACATTTTTTCACAATATTTATACTGATTTCTATATGTTCGGTAGAAAAATTTCAATTCAATATAAAAATAATGAATTACTAAATTTATTAGATGCATACGGAAATTTTATATAATTTTATCAGTTTTAGGGAATTTTAGGGATGTATTTTGATTTTTTTTTAAGTTTTTAATAATTATTGGATGTGTACTAGGAAAACCTGAATTTATCCCCAACTTTATTTTCATCTATTCTATTATTTTACATTCACGTTGAATATATAATAATAATATCATATAAATAAACAAGCACACACATTACATATGTTTTATTACTTATTAAATTTAATTTTGTTTTTATTTTTATATTTTTAAATTTTTTATAATATATGGTACATAATATTTATAAATAAGGATATATTAATAAATATAATATATGTAATAAGATTATATATATAATCAAAAAAAAATTAAAATAAATATGCATAATATAATCTTGAATATATCAATAATAATACGATTCGATTCGATTGATAGGTTTTTAATATATATGTACTTATATATTAGTACAATTTATTAGATGTATAATTATTTTAAATCAGTTTAGTTTCAAATTCTAAATTTTAAATTGTAGTTCTATTAAATAGAATATTCTTATTTGACATAAATTTATTTACCTTAAATTTTTTATTTTTCTAGTATATTTTTTACATTAATTTATATAGGCCACAAAAAAATATTTATGAAGTTATCATTTATATTAAACCATTGTGTTGAGGTGTCGACCAAGCCCTTGAAAGAGTTTATCATGCAGTAAAGCTGAAGTCTACCAAGATTATAGTAAGTAGTCGCATGGCCATGGGGAAGAAAACTATGAAGAATAGTAAAAGGTGGAATACAATCAGTTAGAGGGGATCCACTAGTCCAGATATGGAATCATGAAAATGAATTTATGAGAGAAACAAAGAAGAGAGATAGAGGAACTCGTACACTCTGGTTTATTCAATTAAGCATTGTAGACCGATTTTTATTGTAGGGTTTTGGGAGATAAAGATAGATTGACTACACATAATTAATTGATTATCACGTTTTGGGTTATTAACTATCGATAACATAATAAATTATTTTATCCACCACTAATTAATTGATTCTTGGGGGTGATAAATCCCATCATGAGATGCTTATCGTGATATCTAAATATATGAACACTATAATCATAGGGGAAGTGGGTTGTGAGGATATAAGTCTCAACATTAAATCATGGATTAGTAGAGTTAACCACTACCATTTTGACTTAACCAGAAGCATATGGGGATTCCTAGTATCAGGAATATGTTCTTGGATAAATTGTCTTGGCGACTGGGGAAGAAATTGAAATTTTTAATTAAAATTCAAAAAATTAAATTAAACTTCAATATAAAAATATAACCTACATCTTAAAAATCCTCACCCAATCATAACATATATTAAAAAACTCCCCATTCTTGTTTATCTCTCAATTAATTTTCATATTTTATCACATTTATTTAAAAAATAATGCTAAACAATATAATTCTAGCATATGAAATAATACATATAAACCCCTCATTCTTATTTTAAATTCTGTACCCATAAGTGAATCAATAAATTTTCTACAATACACTCCTATAGAAAAATGATCCATAACTCTTATATAGCATGATAAACTATACCATATTCACTTTCAAGGTATAATTTATATACACATAAATAATTCCACCATATTAAAATTATATATGAAAATGGAGTTATGATTGAAAAAAGATGGAATTATTAAAAAGATATGAGAATTGTTTGGGATAAGTGAAAAATGTTATTGGCACATTTATTATGGAAGTTTCACATGGGTAATTTTTTATTGGAGTTAAGTAATGGTCTTTGAATAGAGGGAGTGTCTCATAACCCTCATGCATTCCTCTCCCACATGTTATATATTTTCCAATTTGGGTGATGAATTGTCATTAAAGGTGAACAATGATTGGATATTTGGATATATAATCATGGTATGTTATAGAATTGTTCCAGATTATTAAAGTAATGAATAAAGCATAAGATAATGTATCCTTATTATATGACTTGATCCATTGAGGCCCCACCTAGGCTAGTAGTTTGGTTGAGTGAGCCTCCCAAATCATAGTACTAGAAGGCCGAGGGATGATTACTTTCTCTAAGATGACATATGAAACACATTAGGAACATTAACATAATAATCCTATAACAAACTACATGCCTCCAATTAAATGCATTATAACCATCCATCGAATAATAACATAAATACTACTATAAAACTATAATATAATAGGTATGAATGTGGTAAAGACTATCTATAATAATTCCACATAGGAAATCTCCTTTGAAAATAAAATATATAAGAAAAATGTATCAATGACTGATATACCTATGATAAATTGAAAACTCCTCCTCCTAATAATTACTCCTAATATGATATGTAAAAGAAATTATCTCCATAAAGAACCATTAAGTAGAAGAATCACCAGATCCAAATCCACTAATGTAACCGCTGAATTGTGAACCATCTACACAGATACAATACATGTGGGAATGGATTTCCATTTATGAGTAAATATAAAAATAGCATGTAAGAAACCCCAAAAAAGAAAGAACGAGATAACAATTTGGATTGAAACCCAAGGTAGGAGAAATTTAATAAAAACCATGACATGCTTAAGGATTGAGAATCCAAATCCATCAAGAAGTTTTAATATTTATAACACAACAAAAATTCATGTCTCAACAAAAAACATATACTCCAAAACTTCGTCAGACCCTTATCACCAAAACATCCCAGTACCCAAAAATTCTTCATCACATCCCTAGGTTTGTGTTGAGGGGATAAATATGTGATGGAGTATTGAATTCATGGAGGGATGACCACTAAATGATTCATAGTGGAGTAAAAACATGATTCAAACTCTAAAAAACTCACCCAAACCCTATCATTTCAATTATGGTTCCATGATACCCAAACTCCCCAAAATTCCACATGGAACCATTTAATGATTAATAAGATTCTATCATCATGATTAATATAGAAAAATTATCAAAACAAACTTTTTTCAATTTTGTAACTCAAAAAAACTTCATATGAAAAACACTATGAAGTAGAAAGTACATGACCTATACATTATCATATACAGTGTGTGAGCCCGAGGTTGTTGTTTGGAATGTACTGTCATTTTGCAGTCATGTCTTGAAAATAGGGATGACTTGTTTCTCAAACTAACATGGAATGTGAGTTTCAATGACTATTTTGGAGTGTATGCACTATCTTTTTTAGGAAATGCATTGGAAATGAAAAGTTCTTAACAACTATATGTCATTCTTAGTAGATGGGTACCAAGGCATATACTTCACCACACCCTATGACATGTATCATTAGAGAAATATGGTCTTTACAAGAAATATATATACCTTATAATATTTATCTACTCCTTAAAAACCCTATCTTCAACAAAACCCATGACACAAACTATGCTGGACAATTACTTGTTGTGAAATCATGTTCCCCTAACCATGAATCCCAAGCCTCTCCAAACTTATTCTCCCAATAAACTCACTACACATACTTATACCTTCACCATGTAATTCAAATATTTTTTCCTTATAAGTATTTTGAATATTCTAAATAATATTTTTCTAAGCCTAGTGCTAACTTAGCGAGTGATTCTGGGGCCCGAAAATATTTTGTATCTATAAATTTAAAATATTAAATATATTAGATAAAAAACAAATTTTTTCATAATAAATGTGTTTTATGTCTTTGGGACATCAGATGAGAAATTTGATGCCACAGTTGTTTCCAAAACATGTGGTTAACTATAGGCACGACCTAATGTATGTCGAAATTAGGTTTCTATTTTACGCTGCTATTAGTGGTTTTGTTGAGTGGATTAATTAAAAAAATAAATTAATTCACTTTAATTAACTAAATTAATTTCCACTATATAATTACCAGGTTAAAAAATTACAATGGTTAGCTACATAACCCTCATAGCATTTGAGAGGATGAGGAGGATCACTCTTCTTCAGTGTTGGAAAACCTGAGCATTTTGGTTGATGAGTTGATCGAGGTGGACCATGGAACGAGCAACAAACACAGTAGATCATTATCTACATATCTAGTGGACATTAGTTTCACCAATGATCGATCCATAATCAATGTTGGGATCGTTATTTTCATAATATTCCCTTTTTATTTAATTTTTAATGAATGGATTTTATCTATTTTACATCGAATTATGTTCTTATCATGTTTTGTTCTCCATTGTTATATCATAATCCAATAATTGTTCTATTAATGAACAAATGATTGTCACCCTGATTATTTCCATGATTCTTTGTAGTTGGATTGGATCACATTGGCCAATGATTATATTATTTTGTTAAGTTTATTTTCACCCATTATTTTGTATATCCATCATTTTTTGCCTGTATGGGCGTGGTTCGAATTTTTCATTATAGATTCGACCATGATCATACCCTTGGATATGAGGACATAAATGGAATTTTATATTATTGATAGATCATGATGGATTCATGGTATACGCATGTTGGATTTGGGTCTCTGAACCATAAATTGTTGTAGATACATGACACATTCCCATTCAGTTAATCAGATTTTTATTTTTTCCCACCAGAGTCTGAGAATCGATAAATGGGGGTTTTTCCATTTAGTTTTGGGTGGTTAAATGGAATAATTTGAGGAAGAATAAGATGATTAATAAACCACATGAAGGATAGTTATTACATCCTATGAAAAACTAATCTACCTTTCATGTATTCTAGAAGAACACACACCATTTAATCCCCCAATTGTGGAGGAAAGAGCTTCAAGTGAAGATAATGATCATACACCAAGTATAAAAATTACACATCATGTGACCGGTGATAAAAATAGGCATGTACCACAAGAGTATATGTGAAGAGACACATCCAAACACAAGGTAATGACAATAGTATATGGGTATGACTATGCACTTAGATAGAAAAATGTTTAGTGTACATGAGCCATGGCTAGGAGAACATGGGTTGGCCCTGGGTCGATGAGACTTTCAGTGTATGACCTGTACATTCCATTTAGTTTTACATGAATTCCCAATCTATTTTCAGGTGTAGTAATTCCCAGGTGTTTAGGCGAGGTACCACTCCATGTAATCCCTTGTACACATTTTTTACTTTTCTATGAAACTTCTACGTTTCATATCTATTTCATTATGGATTATATTTGGGTCTATGAGTATCACATCTTGATTATATTTCCTAATACAATTTTCTAGCCATAATTGTTTTGGTATTAGAGATATGATGTCAGGTGACAAAATTTGGGTTCTTCTTTTAACACTGTTTAGTCGGTGGTAGTGATCATGTGTAATCAGAGAAGTGTTACAAGGGTCGATACTCCCTTTTTTCTCTCCATGGTGATCTTCCCCAATTTATTTTATATAGATAGAGGTGGTACTCCCCCACATTTCTGTTGTTGTGAGTACTCAATATATTGAGTGGACTCCTTGTTATTGAAATCTGGTGATAGATGAGTCCTTCATTGGAGTAGTTCTCGATCACCTTTTCTTTTTTTAGTGATGTGTGATACATCCTTATTCTTGAGAGGTTATACGAGATTCATGATAAGAGATAGTTCCCATCAAATGTGTCGTGAAGTGGATAGGAGAAATCCCTCTACTCAGTTTCTTAGAAGGTTTCACATGGTTATTGGATATAATATATTATTTTTTGAGTTGTGAAAAGACCCTTGGTTCTTTTATAGCATGGATGATGGAGATCCCCTTTCCTCCTTTTCATGGGTTTCATAAGATAATATCTATTGTTTGGTTCCTTTACCCTCATGCCTTATGTGTTTATCTGACCATTTTTAATTATTGTGTTTCCCAACTATGTTTATATGGAATCCTACTTGGTATGTATATATTAACAAGTACATGGGATATTCCCACAGATGTCATATATTATGTAGATAACTAACATATTGGTGGGGACCTTGGTGCACCATGATATTGGGGAGTATAGTAGTACATAGGTTTATTGACCGTGTTTGGTGGTAGGAAATAGATATTAAGATCTTGACTCTCTTCAATTTAACTTTTTTTGAATTTTCATTAGATTGTTACTTTATTACTGGTTGGTCAGGTATTTTCAACCTTTATTCTTGTTTTATTATATTGTATTCTATATAGGTTATTACAAGCATTTATTTACCCTATATATTGTTGTATTTTATTTTTCTTATGGGAATTTTAAGGATATATTTGTGTGCATTCATAATGGTGACATAGGATAAGGCCACCAATTTCATTATATCCAAACCATTCATTTTCACCAACCCCTAACCTGTTAGTGGAAGACTTAGGGTGGTTACACCTGGCTTTTTACTAGTCAGGCAGGCCTTAGTGGGTCATGTCGTAACAGAGTGTTATCAAATGGGGTTTATCTTTGGGTCAATGTTGGGGACATACCCATGGTGGGGATTGGATAGGAATATAGGAAAATGGTGTTAGAGTCTCATGAGTGCGGAATTTAGTCTAGGAAAACATTTTTTGGTGCATCAAACAACGTATCCCTTCACCATGAATTTGACTACAAACTTAACGACATGGCCTACCAAGGCATCAGTTACAGGGAACATATGGTACACACATCATGGAGGATTTGATATTTTGATTTCCATGTCTTTCATGAGTCATCTACCTTTATATTATCATCTAAATGTTGAATTCCATGAAAATGTTCATAATTTCAACATGATAATATAAAAATATGGTAAAAATATAGGCTTGTGGAGAGGACCAGTTTAGTACAGATGCCCCGGTTCATGGTCACTGTTAAAGCTAACATAGTATCCAGGATCTAGTTTAGGATCTATTTATTGAGTTAGTTTTAGTAGATGGGATGTGGGTGGTGCTTCCACTCATCGATAAATGAGTGGAATCACCCCGAGTGAGTTAGTTTGATATTTTATGCATGATGCATCATCCATTCCTCCTAGATAATCATAATGGATTTTTTCACAAACTAAAACATTTTATATAGTTTTAGGATAAGCGAGCATCCATATTTTTAGGTGAGACAAACCATCTAGTGGAAGTGTCTTGGATAGATTCTACAGTTCATGTTTTCTATTTTATGTTGACACAACCAGTGATGATGGACACTTTTTCAATAAGAATCATTTGTGGGTAGTGATGAGTTTGTGGGGATCAATTAACCAAGCATATGATGAGGTTAAAATCTATTTGAACGATTTTTATCTCATGTTTTATAGTAATATTTTCCCTCTTATAGACCCCCAATATAGACATATGTGATTCTTCAATAGGCATGGGATATGAATATCTTACAAGGAAGGAATCATTGTAGGAGTAGTGATGGAAGTAGGTGTAATAGATCTATGAAATATTCTGTTTTTAGAAGAAATCTAACGTTAGGGTCTTAGTGAAGGAGGAACACCCATTCCCATACATAGGTGTGGGGATCCATGACATAACAGAAATGTGGTGGTTTCAGTCATCTTGAAGGTTCATCAACTCAGATTTATAGTATAATATTTAGATGAAAAGGATTGGTAATGTCTTTTCCAGGGAAGTCAAGGTCATAATTCAAAATACTCCCAAATCACCATATTATAGTTAGAGAGTAGACAGTAGAGGCTTCCAATTTAAGGACTCCATACATTGTACCATGTATAATCTGCCAACCTTTTTCATTTTCTCTTTTGTTCTTTTCCTTTAACACCTCATACCTATTTTATATTTTACTCTATTTTATATTATTGGGGTCGTGTCTTCAAGAATTCTAGGGAGAGGAATGCTTCTCCCAATATGCAATATTCTCCTGTGATTTAAATTAATACATTGAAGGTTAGTTAGATCCACCCAAAGATGATAGTGTTGAGGTGTAGTGGATTAGTTTTTATTAGTTTCATGTTTGAAGACCTTTGGGCGATGTTAAGGAAGTCTTAGTGGTCAATATTTTTCTATTATTTGTGTAGAAATACTCTTTAAGGATAAATATTTTTTTAGGAACTTTTTGATGTATCTTGGAGTCCCTAATATATTTGTGTAGTATATTACAGTGAGTTGGAGTTTTTCTTATACAATGAGTTTCACCTTTGTACCACACTGATAACACTCGCAACATATCAAATGGCCCCTAGAGAGGTCTTAAAGATAAGGGATAATTTGTAAAAACACAAAGAGAAATGTTTTTATCATTCCTAGTGTGTTCCCTAGGAATCCATAGTGATCCTCATGGAAAAGTAGGATGAGATATTGAAACCACACATAGTTAATTACCACATGAATCAAGTAAAAATTCAGGAAAATTACTCTTTACTAAGGATTGATTATATTTTTTCAGTATTTGAATGGTGTGAGTTAGTTTCCAAAAAATAATACTCATGTCTAGCTAGAAGCAGTTTACAATTTACATCGATAATATTATGAAATTGGAAACCTAATGTTTCTATGGACAATATGAGTTCATAGTAACTCCTTTTATTGTGTGACTAATGCCCCCATTGTGTCCAAGACTCTTATAAACTAGATCTCTCATCCATTCTCAGTTTTATTCTTAGTATTATTTATCGACAACATTCTAATTTACTCTACATTATTGGAGGATCCTAAAAATCATTTGAGGATGGACCTAGAAATTAATTATAAGTGTTAACATTATTATAAGCTATCAAAATGAGATTTTTTGGATAAGTGAGTCACACTTTCATGGTAATGTTTTCTATATAAAGGTTTCAATGATAGATCATTCTTTTTGATTCAATGTGTTCTTGTGGGGCACCAAGATCATGGAATAAGTGTGTATTTTCCTCGATTTGGAAGGGTTCTTCCAAGGAGGGATGTCGAGTACATGGTGTTTTTTGATACCTATTAAATTTTTCATAGATTCTTGTTGATGTAAAGAAAGGTAAATATTGCTTACGATTAGAATAATTTAATACCCTTGAGTAATTTTTCATGACCCATGACTTAGAATTGGTAGTGGAATTCATCACACTAAATATTTGTAGACACTATCTTTTGATGAGAATTTTGTTGCTTACTCTAACCACCAGAGTCATAGAATCATATTCTCTTAGAGAGATCTCAACCTAAGATAGGGATCTTGGTTATATTTCATGTAAGATTGTGAATTTTAGATATTCTATAATTCTAGGAACTGAAAATTTTGTTGGATATTACCTTATTTGGGAGTCCTATTATCGCTTGGTGGAGAACTCTTCTGAGCATATGTATTTTTTATATCTGAACTTGGGGAAGGATAAGGGTGCACATTTTTATCATTATATGGTGCTGACACCTCTTAATATCTACTGTGGGAGTGAGGATCAGCTGGTAGTCAAAAAATGAGTTTTTATGTGACAATAAATCCTTCGATGATACATTATATGGATTCCATAAAGAAGGGGGCTGGTCATCCTTTTCCAAGGATAGATGGTGGTTCTAGTCACATTGTGTTTGGAGGTATAGAGATAGTTTCACACTTCACCCATGGAGGTAAATCATGGAGTTAAAAACATGTACAAGGACCATTTAAAGTATTTTTGGTTGGCTAGAATGAGTCAATTAATTTTGGAGTTCCTCTAGTAGGGCCTCACAGGTCATCAAGTGAAGGCTTATTACCATGTTCTAGTAGGTTTTACAAAATTTCTTCACATTGTATAGTTGAACTAGGATGGAACATCCATGTAAATTGTAATGGGAAATCCATTGATAGATAGAGGCCAAAATTATATTTGGGTGATCATAAATTGACTCATCATCTTATCACAGTTCATTTCTATTGGGAAAAAGAATTTAGCAATAAGTCTGGTGTAATTGTATGTGCATGATAATGTAAGACTTCATGTGGTACCCTCAACACTTGTCTATGACTGGGATACATGGTCTACATAATGGATGTGGAGAAGCTTGTAGGATTACATTGTGACCCGATTGAGGATTATTATACTACTTCAACCACATACATAAGGTTTGACTCAATGAACTATCTATGTGTTATAGAATATGGGGAGAGCTTGTGTTTTAGACTATAAACTGATATGGGAGGATCACTATATATTGTTATATTTTTCTTATAATAATAGTTATAACTCAAGTATTGACATTACACATTTTTAGGCCAAGTACTGGTGACGTGGCTGGTAACTCTTATTATTGACAAGGATTTGAGAGACACCTCTTATAGGGTCAGGGATGGTATAAGATACTATAGTGAAGGTTTAGGTGACATAAGATCATATATGGACAACCAACAATAGAAAGATATCATATATAGATTGATTCCATTGAACTTTGGAGATTGAGCATGGAGACCATGTTTTCTTGAGAGTCTTCCCATGAAAAGGATTATAGATATTTTTGTATGGAATAAAGCTATACCTAATGGTTATCATGACATTTGATATCATATGATGTGTTGGTGAGGTTGCTTACTGTTTATCCTTATCAAAAAAGTGATAGTAAGAGTGTGATCTCTTCCATGTGTCACAACTAAAGAGATATGTGCATGACCCTATACATGTTATTTAATATGGAGAGATGGAAATTGATTATGGATCCACATTCACAGAGTTCATAGAGGTGATCTAGGATCAATAGTATAATACATTGGGTGTACAAACCATTTCTTTGGTATATGTGGTTCGGTAGAATGGGAGCATACTTGATATATTCTAGGACCTTGATAGCTTGATTCGGCCTCCATTCCACCACCTTTTTGTTTCTATTCTTGAATTTAGGTGGAAAATATGTGAAGGATGGGAGAATGTAATGACTCTGTTAGTTACTTATAATATTCTTGATTATTTTAAATTATATTTTCAGAGCAGACACTAAGTCAGCATGAGATTTTGAGGCCCAGTATGGCATGATATTGATGTATTTAAAATATTGAAAATATTATATAATGAACTCATATAGTTTTATAATAAATGGAATTTTTATTTTTTTGGTACCTAGTATGGGAAATCCGAGAGCAATATTGTTTTCAAAATATGGGTTTATACTAGGTGTGCTATAAAGCTTACCCACGCTAGGTTTCTAGTTGAGGTGGTTATTGGAGGGTGCATTGAGTAAAATAAATAATTGATTTTAATGACCTAACAAATTACATCTCTACAAGTACCTTATTATGTAAAATCTCCAGGGTTACATTTATATCCTTGGTAGGATTTGAGAGGAGGAAGAGAGTTCTTTGTCAGCATTTAAAAACATACGGATGCAGATCATTGAATGGGTCAAGATGGACCATGGTATGGATGGAAAATTTAGTAGATCATTATATACATAAATAAAGAACATGTTATTCCCCAAATATAGATCTATAATGGTTATAGGGATCCTAATATCAGTATCTATTCTTTTTGATTTATTTGTTAAAGCATGGATTTTATTTCTTTTACATCAAATTGTGTTCTTTGCATGTGCCATTCATTGTTGGTTTTTTTAATACCAATATATTTTTTTAATGCACACATGATTCACACCCTATTTTATTCCATGATTCATGGATGTTTATTTGGATCTCAAAAACCAATGATGATATTACATTATTTATGTTCCTTTACCCCATTATTCTTTCTGTTCTTCACTATTGGCCCATGTGGTCATGGTTCTACTTTTCTAAATTGGACTCGGGAATTATAATAACCCATATATGTGTAATAAATGTGAAAAATTTATGGATTAATGTTTTTCGTATGGATCATGATGGATTCATGGGTTGTGGATGATAGATAAGGGGTTTGGGACCACGAATGGTTGTGAACATGTAAAAGACTCCCAGTTGGGTAATCAAATTCTTATTTTCGACCACTAAATGGCAAAAACTGATGGTAATTAGAATTTACATTTAGTTTCATATGTTCAAATAGTGGTATTTTTCGAGTTATTTTGTATTGGAAAACTTCATGAAGACTTATATTTACAGCATGTTAAAAATCTAACAACATAGTGTGTGGTCCAGAAGAACATATTCTGTTCAGTCCCCCAAATGCGGCGACCAGAGTTTGGCGTGATGATAAGGATAAAACACCATATGTGTACCTTACAAACATTTTAACACAATACTAATGGATCGAAATATACTCTACAAGTACATGGGAATGGACATAGCTAGGAACACTGTCACAACCAGAGTACATTGACACAACCATGTTCTTGGGAACATCCAGTGTACATGGGCATGGGTTGAGAGGAGATAAGTATACATTTAGTCAATGATACACTCCATGTAACCACCTGTACATTCCACATATTCTGACATGGATTCTCATGATATTTCTAGGTGAGGACACACCCCTATGTCCAAGAAAGGTCACATTCCATGTGACCCCATTTACATGTCGTGTACTTTTCTATGAAACTTATACCTTGCATATCTCTTAATTTGGTGATTAAATTTGATCCCCTAAGTATCCCCTCAGGAGTAGTTTTCAACATAGAAAATGAAGATGGCCTTAGTTTTTGTATCATAGTTATGACCTGGGGCTATTCAAGTAGGTTCATTCCCTATATTGTGCTTAATGAGTGGTAGAGTTTTGGTGTGATAATCAGAGTGTTATTGTGGTTGATAGTCACTTATATCTTGCTAGGTTGTGGGTCCCCCATATCCTTTATACAGGTAGAGGATGTAATCAATCACATTATACAGGTCCAGAGTTCCCTATCTGAGGCGTGTACTTCCTATCATTTAACTATGGGGGTGGGTGGTTACTCCTTTGTAGTAGTGCTCCCACAATAATGCTATATAGTAGTGAGGTGTAGTAAATTCTTATTCTTGATAGGATTCCCATGATTTGTGGCTAGGGGATAGTTCCCCATTGGTTGTGACATGTAGTGTTGAGGAGTGCACCCTATACCCTTTTTCTCATGTGTTTTTTCATGGTGATTTTTTTTGATATAAGACTTTTTCATTGTAGACATACTCTTAGTTTGAATCTATCATGGATGATGGAGATCCACTTTCCCTCTTCACTTGGGTTTCTTATTAGAATATATGATATTGGGTTCCATTACCCACTTTCATTACGTGTTGAGATGAACATTGTTTATTTCTTTTATTTCCTTCTTGGTATTTGGGGCACCCTATAGGGTATGTATATACACACCCAAGGTTGGGTTATGCTCGCACATGTTATGTTTTTTGAAGATGATAGAAAAATAAACAATGAACTTGGTGTACTGAGATTTGGGGGATCATAGTGTTATTTGGGTGAATTAACCATGTTCTATGGCTGAACTAAGAGATCCAGATTCAAAAACTTTTTATTTTTATTATGTTTCTATTTCTAGTTATATTGGGACTTCATTTCTAGTTGGGCATGTATTTTTTCATTTTATGTATTGATTTATATTTTTGTACTTTGATGTATTCAATAGAGGTTAATTAATTCATTGATTTCCTCTATATGTTTCTATCTTTTACTTTTCCTCTATACTTGAATAGAGATAGTTGTGTCATTACATACATGTACAATAGGATAAGGCCCACAATTTTTTTATTGGAAAACTGGTACTATTTTCTTTCCCATAGCCAATTATAGGTAGGACTGGGGTGGTCAATCCTAGCCTTCCACCAACTAAGAGGTCCCCATTGGGTTAGTTCATGACACAACATGATACTTTCCTCATCTCATCAAATCATCATTGTTGACTATTCTCTATCAAGATTGATCCACAGTCTATGAATGTAATTATCTATTCCAATCACGAATCAAAAAGATCAAGATTTTATGGATCATTCTCATATATTACAAGATGTAAACACCATGACCTGTGATAATTTTCCAAATAATATTAAGAAATAGGGTCTCTAATACCAAGAGAATATTTTTTCCCATTAAATTTGTAACAAATTTAAATAGGTTAAAATAAATAATACCTCAGTCTTAATATATTTTTTTCATGATAATGTTGATCTTCTGAAACCCTTTTTAGTTAGCCATAGTTGATCCTGTAGAATTCGAGTATTGAATCCTTATGGAGGTGATACTATGATCTCTGAACAACATCGATGTATTTTTATACACTGCCAAAATGGCTTAATTTTACTTTAGTGGTTGTATTAATCACTATGATGAATCCTTCAATCATAAAGAATCATCGTTTCACTATGTTTCATAATAAGATGGAGGAGGAAGGATAATATCTATATCATTCTTCACAATTGAGGGATTCATCAAGATTTCATTGGGCGTAATGACTCTCTATTTTGATCAAAATAACTAAACAATATATAAAATATTCTATTTATATAGATTGGATTAGGTATAAAATATAATTTAATTTCACAATGGCCCTTAAATATTATATTAATCTTTATATAACCACTTTATATATAATAATAATAATATTTTTATTATTTTCTCAAAGCCTGAGATAAATGATCCAATAATAAATATTATTTTACCAGTATGAAAATTAATATATATCATTGGAAAAGATATTTTTTCCATGAGTCCCCCTAAATATTTAAAAGTAAGTATTATATATCTATATGATGATTAATTACCTAGAAAATAAATAAATTTTTAGTTTATGTATTCAATAATTCCTAATTAAAATTATTACATAGACTTGGGAATAATATTTATTCCCATTATTAAATTCAAATATAATTTATTGCGTTCAACAGAAACACATAGTGTGTGACCCACTTGGATTATTTCTCTTTTTCATTAGGCTTGAATTCCTAAATTCGAAGATTTTTTTCTAAAAACAAGTTCAGTTACCCAAGATGTAGAAGTTAAGGTCACAATGTTGAGAACCACATATGAGAACTCTTTGTGTTATACAGTCCCTTTATCATAGTAACTAATCAATAAGGTTTCAGATATGTGTCAACACACTATACAATTGATTTGACTTTCTTTAACTATCTTAAATTAACACATCATTTAACCATGGCCATGGAATTTAATGTATGATTAATATATAAATCAATGATCCATGAAATTAACTTCCATTAATACGAAAGGGATACATTCTTCCCCAAATTATTCATTAATAGCATGTAATTTGTGATGCAACCAATATACCTAAAATCATTATGAATGTTTTTTGTTATGGATTACAGTAATACATATAAGTGTGTGATTCCTGAAAAGAATTTATAATAATATTAAATTCTAAGTACTAATACACATGCTCATGGACATGAATATCCTATAAAACGTAACTATATGGAATTATTTTGGAAAGTCTATTCTCATAATCATCTATTGTGGAGAATACCAAGTGTAACCTTCATGAGATAAGGTCTCATTTTATTTTTGAGTTAATACACATAATTATCAACATACTGTGTTCTCTATTATGTAGTTTTTTTACATAGAATTTAGACTAAAAATATATTCTATCATTTCAAGGTTCTCATCGTAATTGGTAAATGTTATGAACATTAATCTGACATATAATCTAGGAAATTATTATAATAAATTCACACAAAACTATGAATGATATTTAATAATTTATTTAATGTTATATTCACTCATTTGAATATACATGTATCCTAAACTAAAAGAATTTGTTCTAGAACTCCAACATCAATAGAATCACACATGGACTAGAGGCAACTACAAATAAATTTGAATCCACTAAATATCACATAATGATCATGTGTCTTCTGATTTAAAGATTTAGGTAAGGGTCCCACCATATTGCTTTTTATGGAGACTCCTCATACTGTGTTAACTCTCTGATATAAAACCATCAAGAGATAATACTTCTAAACTCTTTTTTCAATGATATAAACTTATCTCATTGGCAAGGGACACTACTATAGTAGTATCACAATAGAGTGTGATATGATCTTAACTACTAGGAATCACGTCAATATCATTGATGAATTTTAGTATTTTAAATACTTATTTAGCTAACTTATAAAATTAAATATACTAAAATTTTTCTATAGATTATGTAACCATGTTTTTATTTGATCTATTCAAGCACATAAATCTTTTATTAAGAGTAAATATGTATCATGACAATGAATTTAAATTGTATTGATCTATTAGGAACCTAGATTCTTAATATCCATTGTGGAGTAGCTCCACATACCCTCCTAATGCTAAGAACACGTCCTTATATAACCTGAAATAAATAACGGTGGTATTCACTGCCATCAAATGGTGGTCACTTAGACCAACAAGATATTTTACTTCTATAATTAATGTAAAGGAGAATCTATCCATTTAAATAACATAACATACAAGACCGGCCCAATTTTAGATGTGTATCTAATCATTTCCTTCCTCTATCTCTCTTGAAGTATTTTAGGACACATATTCTTGGAAATAAGATTTCATAGTGACCCTTGAATCAATACACTCTTATATTTATATAAATGAAATTTTTTATTATCTTTTCAATGAATGTAATTTATTATATATCATGCAGCCTCTTGGACATATCATGATAGATATTGATTCTATGAATATATGCTACTTTACATATGTACTTCACGGGATATCCAGTGTTCATCCAGACTTTGATAAACCATAAGACTGCTATTTTGCATGTATTGTGTAGTATTTCATAGATATAAACTATTAAGAAATTGTCTGCATTCTAACTAAGACACTTATTGAAAAAAGGATCAAATTCATTCATTTTGAAACCAATTTCTTTTACAGATTCATAAAACTAAATGTTCTATGACATGTATTCTTGGATTAATCCATAAATGGATCTATTCAATTTTGTATAATTTTTTTGTATCCTTTCTAGTCGTAATCCCTTCAGGTTAAGTCATTTTGACATCTTCCAAATGGTTCTTGTTATGAATGGTCATTCTAAAATTAACTAGTACTCTACCCATATGATGCACAACACTATAAAATTATTCTTATCAGTAAATATAGATTACTATTGACAAAACATAATAGTTTATTATCTGTCTTCTTAAAAGTACTATTTGTAATAGTTGCGAAGAAACAGTAATGTTTAAGGTATTTTACTCAAATATATGTGGTGAATAATTTGGAATTATAAGTGAATCTATTAAGAAGACATTAATATAAAATGTTAAATTAAGATACATCAATTTTAATGTGAAACACTTTGGAATAGTAAAGGATGTAAACCATAATTCAATATAAACTGCATTTAGGAAAACAATATTGCATACTATGAATGACAAAGTTGATGAGGAGTTACTTAAAAATTATTTTATCTAATAAAAAAATGAGATGTGCCAAGGAATAATTATAATACATAGAAAATTTTATTCCACAAATAGAGATGTTGTGATGTTTATATAAGGAGTAATTATCCAGCAAGTAGAAGATGTTCCCAATTCTTTTCATCTTTGCCTCGCCAAAATAAGATTGGTTAGAATCTTCCTTGTCTAATACATCATAGGAGTACCCAAATACGCATCATAATAATACAACATAAGAATATATACAACATAAGTATACAACTGAAGAATACCTGAAGATGCAAAATAAGTAATAATGTCACCGAGAATTGGACATGAATGAAATATCCGACTGAAAAAAAACATTCAAATGGACATGAAGAACACAACATAAGTTTATAAATCATAATATATAAATGGACATGAATTAAAATGACATTCAATGTAGCACATAGGATGAGAGAGATCACATAAATCAGCCCTCTCCCCCCTCCCCTCCCCTACCCTCCCCTCCCCCTACCCAACCTCTTCCCCCAGCAGCCCCCTCCCCCCTTGCATTATCCTCCCCTCCCCCCAACCCCCTGCCCAACCTTTTCCCCCAGCACCCACTCCCCCTGCCATCATCCTCCTCTCCCCTACCCTCCCCTCCAAACTGCCCATCCCCTGCCCCTCCCCTCCCCTCCCCTCCCCCTTCCCAACCTTTTCCCCCCAGAACCCCCTCCCCCCTTCCATCATCCTACTCTCCCCTCCACTCCCCTCTATCCTACCCAGCCCCTCCCCTTCCCTCCCCTCCAACCTACCCAACCCCATTCCCATCCCCTCCCCTCCCCACTGCCCAACCATTCCCCCAGCAGCCCCCTCCCCCATGCCATCACCATCCCCTCCCCTCCCCTCCCCTCCAGTTTGCTTATCCCCTGCCCCTCTCCTCCCCTGCCCCTACCCAACCGTTTCCCCAACAGCCCCCTACCCCCCCCCCCTCCATCATGCCCAGCCCATGCCCCTCCCCTCCCCCTACCCAACCATTTCCCCCTACTTCCCCCTCCCCCTGACCAACCTTTTCCTTTTCCCCCAGCATCCCCCCCCATTTCCATCACCCTCCCCTCCCCTCCCCTTTAGCATGCCCAACCCCTACCCCTCCCCTCCCCTCCCCCCTGCCCAACCATTTCCCCCAGCATCCCCCTACTCCATCCCCTCCAACCTACCTATCCCCTACCTATATGCTAGAAAATTAACTGAAACTGATTTGGAAAATCTGAAAATAATAACAGAAATTGATTTGGAAAATCTTTATATATGCTAGTAAATCTGTCTATATGCTAGAAAATTATAATAGAAACTACGATATAGGTAATAAAAAAAAATATTTTAACGGTATGTATAGATAATGATGGAATCCAGTTGGAAATCAATGTAGTGTTCCAAAAAACTACTAAGCATAGAGAACAAATTGCTTTAGGTTTCATCCGAAATTCTGCAAGTGTAGGGGGAATTTGGTGATGGCGCAAAGAAACCATTATCCCTCAGACATTGCTACAATATTTTTTTTGGATTCTATGGTTAACATTTTGGTTGGAAATATACATGAGGAACATACATTGGGTTAATTATTCAAAATTCCTCCATTGGATTTTAGAAGTATTCTTTTAAGTGTGAAGATCACAGCCTAAAGACCACCAAGTTGCAAAACTGAAACAACATTTCTCTTTGAAATAGACATGTTAACGAAAAACAATGTACTAAATGGAATGGATGATGAAAACAATAATATGTTAGCAGTGATTATAATTATGGAATATTACTAATTTTACACATCGATTTAACACCATTTTAATTCTATAATAGCATCATGTGTAAATGTTCATAATCCTAATTCTAAGAACACTCACTGGGCATCACTATCTATTAGAAACTGAGCATGTTCTGCTGATGCATCCTCCTACTCACCTTTCTTCCAAAGACATCGGTGATGCCTCTCCTTCGGTGATAGAAAGTTGAACAACTATTTATTTTTGTGCATTGTTTTAGAAACTGCTTGCTCGGTGGACTGGTGGAATCTCTCTTCCCTAGGTTTTTGTGGTTTGTCTAAGATATGGAAGACATAAACCAAAACAATTATAATGCACATAAAATGGGCGAGAATCTTGAAATCATGAGAATCTTGAAATCATAATTAAATTAGAAAATAATAAAGCGAAGAACCTTGAAAAACATGTACCTTCTCTTCGTGAAAAGACTCCAAGAACTGCTTCTATGCCATTGTGGCCAGAGGATTAATTTAACTGAAAAATGACAGAACCCAATCTATAATTACACAGTATTTTATGAACTACATGTGTGTAAATTTTTTTCATCTAAGTGATTATTGAGATGTATTCCAGGAACAAATGGTCATTGCAACATCTCTTCAGCTTCATTGTCCAAAAAATGAACTATGCTGATGAAAATATAATTATATAGATTAATTAGTAATGAATATTTAAATAAGAAAATCCAATCTAAAAATTTAACAGAACAATGTATTACTAGTTGAAGTTAATGTTCGGGAAATGCACAGTATATTGGACAGTAACAAACTCAAAAAAATCGTTACTGATTAATTCTCAAATCAATATATCCAGAATAATAGAAATGAATAATATTCAAATGTAGTTAACCAAATCATACATAGGGAATCAAGACAGATGTTTGATTTTGAGTTCGAAGATAGGGCAATTGAGATTAAATAGTAAAAAATACCTCTGTAACCATCCAAGACCATTTATTTACTAGCTTATCATGTACCTAGATTATGTGATGTTCTTCTTCCGGGGTGAATGCACCCTTCTTCAAATATGGTCTCATATGTTTTTTCCATTTCATGAAACAATATTTCCCATAGCAACAAATCCCCGAGTGATTTTGGACAGCATTCTAATTCCCTTCACCATGCTTACTAACATAATCAATTAAAATTGCATCTACAATAACTCCATGGACCTTTCATCAATGAATAGACTCCACCTGAGTTTCCCTCACTACTAGCTTCTTCAAATGAAAAACTTTAGTCGGTATTTCATCATGGATTTTTCATAAATCTCACTCTTGATAAAAATATTTTAATTTAGTGAGGAATAAATTGAAAAATTAAACACTATGAATCAGAAAGGTTATATAAACATAATATAAATAAGCATTGTATACTTTCAAGACTCTAGCTCTCGATCCCCATTGATTAATGTAAAAAAAACAAAATTAAACACCAAGAAACTGGTAAGGTCAATAAACATAATATAAAGAAGGGCCATATGAAAGTTAGAATCAATCCATGGTCAATAATACACATCTATGATAATTTTTATAAGTTAAATTTTCAACATTGGTGGTAAAAACATGAAATCCTGATGATTTTTTAAATTAAACTTGGACAATGTAGAAGCAAAATCAAGAATTTATATTTCAATATATATGAGGGTTGGTGGCCATGTGGGTGGGTGTTGATCTTATATTTTCACAATGAGAACATAAAATTCATATAATTAATTAAGATATCATGAAGCCATATAATCCATTAACAATTGACTACAGAAAGAAATCATGTGAACTTTATAGTGGTATGAAGAAAACAGTACATGCATTTGACTTATTGCCACATTTTCTCTGTAGCACTCTATATATAAGAGCACAAAGTAAGATCAGTCCATATGTACCATACATGTTATCACTACAAATTTGAAAAGTAACTTGAAATAAATAGTATCAATAGTGGTTGTGAATTATTACATAGCATTTATACCACATGAAGTGTCCATTGAGATGGATTGACTTGCAGACATCATCATTTGAGGAGTTATTGTAGTGGAATCATATTTCATATGGTACAATCTCACCATGTACAACTCGAATTTGGGATGGAAAATGCACCTGATTCACAGTCACCATGCCGCACAAATGTCTCATGAAAATGAAATATCCGAGTCTACACAAAGTAATGAAATTATTGAAACTTGAAATTAATGGTTAAGTGGAAAAGTAAATTCATTTGACTTATTGCCACATTTTCTTCATAGAACTCTATATATAAGAGAAAAAAGTAAGACCAGTTCATATGTACCATACATGTTATCACATCAAATTTGAAAATTAACATGAAATTAATAGTACCAATAGTGTTTGTGAATTATTACATAGAATTTATACCACATGTAGTGCCTATTAAGAAGAATTGGCTTGCAGACATCATCTTTTGAGGATTTTTTTGTAGTGGAATCAAATGTAATATAGTACAAGCTCACCATGTACAACTCAAATTTGGGATAGAACATGCACCTGATTCACAGTCACCATGTTGCACAAATGTCTCATTAAAATGAAATATCCTAGCCTACAAAAAGTAATGAAATTATTGAATCCTGAAAATAATGGTTATGTTTAAATCTTGTATTATAACTCTATATAGAACTTACATATGATAATGAGCACATGCATATTTCGGCTACTAAGTCTCAAATTGGGTGGCAGTTCACCTGTTTCTTGTCAAGTTAGAAAATATGTATAATGAAGTGTAACAACCGATACTTTTATGAGAAATATTTGGTTTTTATGTTATATAAATCATCAAAGGAATATTTCACTACACACAACACTAGCTTGTCTTGCTTTACACGCAACTGCGGCCTTCCTCGATAGCTTGCGTCGTACGCAATACCGAGTTTCACTAAACAATGATATGCTATTAAAATATTATTAAAACTAGCCTATATGAATAGTACTAACTGAATTTTTAATGTTATAACATTTTAATTCAACATATACATTTTCTAGAATGATGTATAAAAGAAAAATCAGTTTTTTGGATAAAAGAAATATTTTTCAAAAAATAACATTTTGCCGCCTTTTGATGGCGCACCCTCATTAAATATAGTTTTTGAAATTTTTATAAGTTAAATTTGACAAAATAAAATTCTTCTTTTGAATCAGGATATAAAAATTTACTTTGGATAAATTTTTGATATTTTTCGGATAACTTTCATTGTCACGACCCGTCCTCGGGGCCCGTGTCGTGACTACCCCAAGCCCGCCTTCCATAGGCCAGGGGCTGGCGACTAGCACCAAGGCGTAAATCCCAACGAAAAGGGAAGGCATTGCCTTTGAAAAGTAAACAAGCACCACAGAATAAGCAAGTGGAAAAGTAAACACTAAGTAAAAACTGTACAAGCTGTGCTGAAAGAAAAAGGGTCCGGAAATACAAGCACAACTGTAAAGTACAACTGAAAGGAAAAACAGCAACTAAAAGGAAAAAACTACAGCGTCGAGCCATCCTCTGGAAGTCACACCTGAGGGGTGGGTACAGATAGCTTCCACTGCTCCTCGGGTCCACCTAACCGCTCCGAGTACGTCCCGCCCAGTGGTCCACCTCCAGGTACTGTCCTGCTCCGCACGCCTCCTCCACGATCAGCGTTGTCCGTCGTCTGCAACCAACACTACGAAGTGCGGGCATAGCCCATGCAGGGGTGAGTATAAGCTACTCAGTAGGGACCCCGAGACCCCCGAAGGTCTCCCGAAATCCACAAAGGATAAATCATGAAGAAGAGGTACAATCACGAAGTAACATCTGACACGGCTTAGGTATATACCCATACATATACCTAAGTCATCAATTCCCCGATCGGCTCCAACGTCCGAGCCCTAGCACAACCCAGTCCACACAGGAAAGCAAACGCATACCCATGCAGGATAGAACAACACAATCCACAAAGGAGAGTAAACAGTAAATCCACACAGGATAGCTCAACACAATCCACAAAGGAGAGTAACACAAGATTCAGCTCACACAGGTATACTTCTTCGGATGACGATAAAGATGATCATTGAACCATCTAAGTCATCGGACCCACGAAGGATCGATAGGTACTAACCTTGTAATGACCCACACAGGATCGGGCCCACACAGGACCTGTAGGAGTTGGCTCACACACAACCGCTGAGAGATGACCCACACAAGATCGGGCCCACGCAGGACCTGTAGGAGTTGGCTCACACAGAACCGCTGAGGATCTCTGCACAGTCGTCGCCGCAGTCCACTGATGATCTCTGCACGGTCGTCATCGGAGTCCACGGAGGATCTCTACACAGTCGTCGCCGCAGTCCACTGAGGATCTCTGCACGGTCGTCGCTGTCGAAGTAGCAGTCGCAGCCAGCACTAGGGTTCCCGCACACAGCAAACTCGTTCGGGAGGGTCCGCTCCACGAGCCGAGAGGCTGATACATCAACTGACACGAAGTCCGAAGTTGATGTATCCAAAAGTTCCGTATCGTCAACAGGAACTCAACGTCGCAGACGGCGCGTCAATCAGACGCCCGGTCTGAGAGTTATTGGCATTTTCGTCCCAGGGGCCCGGTTGGTTTTTAAGGAAAAACCAACCCAACCGCACTCCACCTGCGTCCAAACCTCGGGCGGAGTATGCCAAAAGATCCGTCTCAATTAGGGGAATTAAACAAATCTGACGGCACATCAATCGGACGTCCGTAGCTCAAGATATGAGCGTTTCCGCTCCGGGGGCCCGGTTGGTCTCGTGTACGAACCAACCCGGCCGAACTCAAAGTATTCCGAAACCATGAGTGCGATATACCGAAACGACCGTCTCGATCCAAGGATCGCATTTCCGCTGACGGAGAGTCGTTTGGAGGCACGAAGCTCATGTTACGGGCGTTTGAACAAAAACTTCCGAAGAAGGGGGGTACGGGCCCGGGCCGACCCCCCCTGGGTCGGCCCGAACCGGGCGACCCGACCCAGGACTGACCCGGTTGGACCGGTCCGGCCCGGCCAGGGCGCGGCCCGGCCGGTCGCACCGGCCAGGGCGCGGCCCGGCCGGTCGCACCGGCCGTGCTCGGCTCGGCCGAGCGGCCGAGCGCCAGGTGCCGCGGGCGTTGACCCGCGGCCTGAGGAAAGTCGCGGCCCGCGTGGGCCGCGCTGGCGAACCGCAGACGCGGCTCTGCCGCGTCCTGCCTGGAAGAACCGGACCCGCACGGCCGCGGGTCCGTTGGCGGCCGCCGCAGCGGCTTCAGCCGCGGCGGCCTCGTCCGGCGGCTCGTCGGGGCGCCGGCGGCAGCTTCCGCGGGCCGCCGCCGTCGCTCCGGTGGCCCGTTTTCCTTCCCGTCTGCGCCGTTGCTCCTCCCGGGATCTGTTATTTACTGCGGGATCGTCAAACACCCGTTGCAGCATGTTTCGTCGTCGCCCACCAAATCCACACAAAACGTAGAACGGCGGAGGGTCGTCGGGCCGTGTTCGTTTGGCCCGCACCCTCCGCGTTAGAAATAAACATCCGGGAGAAATTGTTCAACACATGAACCAACAATTTTAATTTTAATAAAATAAAATTGTTTCCTTGAATCCGGTTCTTTAATTTTTAAAGAAAGTTCACGGGAATAACAAAGAGGGGTATTCAAAAATTATAAAATCCCTACCTTGATGATCGTCGCGCGCAGGCGTTCTTCGCGGATAAGATCGTCGCGGAAGAGAGGGATCGTCACGTCGTCGCGGGGAGGCGTCGCGTCGTTGCAGAATCCAGCGTTGAGTCGGCGAGCTCAATGAACCAAGAACAACAGATTTAAATTATAATTAATTAAATCTGTGTTTAAACCCAAAGAAAAGAACCTTGAGCGGAAATCCGAAATCACTCACCTCAAATGGTCGGTGATCGGAGATCGGAGATCGGAGATCGGAAGAACGTCTCGGACGAAGGCGTCGTCGATTTCCGAGTTCGGCGTTCTTCGCGTTCTTCGCGTTCTTCATTTTCTTCGTGAGGGAGCGGAAGAAACAGGGATCCTCTCAAATCTTTTCAAAAGATTTTGGGTTGGTCTTATTTTATTAACATGCCAACACACGAAAACCGGTTAAGAAACGATTGAATTAATTCGTTGAATTAATTCAACGAAAGAAACAGGCCATTTAATTCACGAAAGAAATAGCCCATTTAATTCACGAAAGAAACAACCCAATTAAATGGTCTGTTAAGAATTTAGAAAACGCGTCGGTTGACCTTCATTAAGACGGGTTTTCACGGGTGCGTTTCTTAGCGGAAAGAAACGGTGGGGCTCGTGCGGGCCCCACCTCACAAATATCCCACCAAGGGGGTAGGATATTTCTGGATAGCATCCTATCCAGTTCAACTCAGTTCAATCCGCCTTTAAGTGGATTCAAGTGGCTTCCAAATGGCTTAAGTGAAATAAAATAAAGTTGTCGCAAAATTATTTTATTTCTTAACTTTAAGCCTGAAAATTAAAAACCACACCCGAGCAAACGCAACTCCGGAAGAGGCGTTTCTATGCGAATACCGGCGATGCGATTTCATCGGTGCCCTCAGAATTCGATTCCGGGCACCAGTTCAAAAGTTAGAAAAACCCGCTCGTCCGTTCACTGAACGTACCCGAGCCAAACTTCGGAAAATGATTCTGGGCACACCGGGTCTCAGAATCAGGTGCCGTCAGAAACTACGCTCTTGTAAAATTCCAAAGAAAATTAAGAAAAAAATTTCCTTGAAATTTACGGGTCTTTACATTACTCCCACCTCAGGACTTTACGTCCTCGTAAAGATACATCAAAAACTAGGGAAACAAATGTGGGTACTGAGCACGCATCTGAGCCTCTCGCTCCCAAGTGCTCTCCTGGAGGTTCCCGTGCTGCCATCTGATGCGCACAAGAGGAATCGATCGCCCACATAGGACCTGCTCCTGTCGATCCTCTATCTCCACTGGGACCTCCGTAAAAGTCGCCCCATCATCCACGTCTAGCTCCCCATAGTCAATGATGTGCATCGGGTCGTGCACGTATCTCCTCAGCTGGGATACGTGGAAGACGTTGTGCACCCGGTGCAACTGTGGTGGCAGAGCCAGGCGATAAGCCACCTCGCCAACCCAACTGAGGACCTGGAAGGGTCCGATGAAGCGTGGAGACAACTTGCCGCCTCGGCCAAATCTCCTCAAACCACGTCGAGGTGAGACCCGCAAGAAGACGTGGTCGCCATCCTCGAACACTAGTGGCCTCCCCCTCCTGTCACCATATGACTTCTACCGGCTCTGTGCTGTCCTCATCCACTCCTGGATGACCTGGACCTTCTCTGTCGTGGCCCGGACCATCTCTGGTCCCACAAGTGCTGACTCCCCAGGGTCTGTCCAGCACAAAGGGGATCTGCAAGGCCTGCCGTACAACGCCTCGTAGGCTGCCATCCCGATGGTGGAGTGGTAGATGTTGTTGTACGCAAACTCTACCAAGGGTAGGTGGTCCTCCCAGCTGCGACCAAAGTCGAGGACACATGTGCGGAGCATGTCCTCGAGAGTCTGAATGGTCCTCTCCGTCTGACCATCCGTCTGAGGGTGAAAGGCGATGCTCAGACGTAGTCGCGTCCCGAACGCCTCCTGAAACCCCTTCCAAAGTCGGGAAGTAAAACGAGCGTCCCGATCGGAGACGATAGTCGATGGCACACCGTGAAGTCGTACAATCTCATGAACGTAGAGACGCCCCAACCTCTCCACTGAGCCCTGCTCTTGGATGGGTAAGAAGTGTGCCGACTTGGTGAGTCGGTCAACAATCACCCAAATGGAATCGTGACCTCTGGAAGTGCGTGGAAGTCCAGTCACGAAGTCCATAGATATCCCATCCCACTTCCACTACGGGACCTCCAAGGGCTGTACCAAACCTGCTGGTACCTGATGCTCTGCCTTCACCTGCTGGCAGGTGAGGCACCGTGAAATGAACTCTGCCACAACCTTCTTCATGCCCGACCACCAGTGCTGTCGTCTGAGATCCTGGTACATCTTCGCCACTCCAGGATGTACCGCCAAAGGAGAAGTGTGAAACTCTCTCAGCACCTCCTCTCGTAAGGAGACTGGTACCAAGGTACGTCCTCTGAAAAAGACATCGTGCTCTGCTCCAAGGGAGAAACCATCAGGTGCATGTCTCGAGGATATCTGTGCACGTCGTGTCTCACAGTCGACGTCCCCACGCTGTGCCTCTCTGACCCGCTGAAGAAGTGGGGGAGAGACTGTAAGAGACTGAAGGAAGGCTGCTCCGTCTCTATCCACGATGGATATCTGCAAAGCGGCTAGCTGCTCTGTCGCCTCCTCAAGTAGCTGGATGTCTGTCCTCCTGCTGAGGGCATCAGCCACCACGTTCCCCTTCCCAGGAGTATAGACTATATCAAAGTCATAGTCCTGGAGGAACTCGAGCCATCGCCGCTGCCTCAGGTTCAGGTCCTTCTGAGAGAAGATGTACCTGAGACTCTGGTTGTCAGAAAATACTGTGAAGCGCTCGCCCATCAGATAGTGTCGCCATGTCTTCAGGGAAAAGACCACTGCTGCCAACTCTAAGTCATGGGTAGTGTAGTTCTGCTCATGAGGCCTCAACTGACGTGATCCGTAGGCAATCACGGCCCGCTCCTGCATCAGGACACACCCGAGTCCGGTCCCTGATGCATCACAGTAGACTACGTATCCAACTCCCTCCTCAGGCAACCTCAAGATAGGTGCGCTGGTCAACCTCTGCCTCAGCTCTTGGAATCTCTGCTGACATCTGTCTGACCACACGAAGGGTTTCCCCATCTTCGTCAACGCTGAGAGTGGGGCCGCAACTCTGGAGAAGTCCGGCACAAATCTCCGATAGTATCCGGCTAGGCCCAAGAAACTCCTCACCTCTGTCACGCTCTTGGGTGGCTCCCAAGCTAGCACTGCCTCAATCTTCGCGGGATCCACTGCAACTCCCGCCTCAGAAATGACGTGCCCCAAGAAGTGGACCTCACGTAACCAGAACTGACACTTCGAGAGCTTGACATAAAGCTGGTGCTCTCTGAGTGTGTCTAGTACAACACGCAGGTGGTAGGCGTGCTCCTCCTCCGTCGTCAAGTACACCAAAATGTCATCGATGAAGACCACGACAAATCGATCGAGGTATGGCTGGAAGATCCTGTTCATGAGGCTCATGAACACTGCTAGAGCGTTGGTCACGCCGAAAGGCATAACCAAGAACTCATAGTGGCCATACCGACACCTGAAGGTCGTCTTCTGCACATCCTCGTCTCGAACTCTAAGCTGATGATAGCCTGACCTGAGGTCTATCTTCAAGAACCACCGTGCTTCCTTGAGCTGGTCGAAGAGGTCATCAATCCTGGGTAGCGGATACTTGTTCCTCACTGTCACCTGATTTAGGCGACGATAATCGACACACAGTCACAATCTCCCGTCCGCCTTCTTGGCGAACAAAATCGGGGAAGCCCAGGGCGAAACACTGGGTCGGATGAACCCCTTGCCCTGCAAGTCCTCCAACTGTACCCGCAGCTCTCGAAGCTCAGCGGGGGCCATCCGATATGCTGGAGTGGATATCGGGGCTGTCTCGGGGTACATGTCAATATAAAAGTCTACCTCTCTGCGAGGAGGTAGTCCTGGAACGTCGTCGGGAAAGACGTCCGCGTACTGATCCACCACTGTAGGAAAACTGGGACTCCGCACATCAACTGCTCCCAGGATGAGGCTAGACAACTGATGATTGATGGGCTGACCTCTCCTCTGCGTGAGTCCATCCTGTGCTGCTAAGGCTCCCTTCTCGCCGGTGAAGGTGAACCTGCTTCCGTCAGTGCGCACACATCGCACCTTGCGCCTAATGCAGTCAATCTGATCATGGACCGTAGATAACCAGTCCATGCCCAAGATGACGTCGTAAGGCCTCGACACTGCTACAAGAAGATCCCAGCCGAAGCTCTCGCCTCCTAGAGTAAGCTCACACTACCGGCACCAGTGCGTAATCGTCGAGTCTACTCCCGTAGGAGTCTCTAGCCGTAAGGATCGAGCCAACGGCTCCGTCGGAATCTCCGAGCTCCGAACAAGGGCAGTGGCTATGAAAGAGTGACTCACTCCTGTGTCTATCCGAACTGCAGCAAGGGTGGAATAGACACAGATCGTACCTCGAATCATCTCTGGCACGCCGTGGTCGTAGGCCTCCGCTGCCTGGAGCTGAGCATGTCTCTGCCCGCCAGCTCCCTGTGGTCGGGGCGGGCCTCCTGGTGGTGGTGGTGGCAGAGCCTCAAAGCGTCGCCCACCACCTGCTGCTCGGCCAGCTCCTCTGCCTCGTCCGCCTCCTCCCTACGGACCGCCACGGTCGACCCTCTGCCTCTGCCTGGGTGGCCCCTCCACCGTCTGCGGCCCCTCGGTACGACGGGTCGGGCAGTCACGAGCCTTGTGGCCCTGCCCGCCGCACTCGTAGCACTGCCTGCCCCTCGGAAGGCGGGCTCCGCGCTGTGTGCCCCGCACCGCTGAGCCAGTGTCCCGGGGTCGTCTGCCGGGAGGCCTGGTCTGCCTGGAACCTTGAGTCATCCATCGGCTACCAGCTGCCGAAGACTCCGCTACCTGCCGCCCTGCGGTAGGTCTCGCTGTGGACTCAGCCAGGAAGCTCTCAATCAGGAGGGCTCGCTCCAGTACTCATGCCAGGGTCGGGATGCTGAGGGAGATCAGCGATGCCCGGATCTCGTGTCTCAATCCCTGCTCGAAGGTCCGGGCCTGGAAGAAGGGGTCCCGTACCATGTCTGTCGAGTAGCGAGATAGGTCGGTGAACCTCGCTGCGTACTGAGCGACTGTCATGCTGCCTTGCCACAGCTGAAGAAGCTCCTGGATGTGCACCGCACGGAGGGTGGCCGGGACGAACTCTGAGTGGAAGAGGCTCTCGAAGTCCGTCCAGATGAGGGTGGCCTCATCGTGTACCTGGAGCATCAGGCTCCACCAGCGTCCGGCTGCTGCGTGCAGTAGGCTCGCCGCGAGGATCACCATAAGGTCTGCTGGTGTCCTCACTAGCCTGAAAACTCGGACGACCGCCTCCAGCCAGTCCTCGGCTGCCTGGGGGTCCGACTCCCCACGGAACCTGGGTGGTCGTTGGCGCTGGAACTCGTGCAGAGCTCCGAGGCATCGTGCGTCGTCAGCTGCCAGTGCTGGAAGCATCGGGGGCTCGGCGGTTAAAGGTACCGCCGGTGCCTCTGCTGTCAACGGGCCCTGTACCGAGGCCTCGTCGCTCGGGGGGCTGTCGTCGCGCCCTACTCTAGGAACCCTAGCTGGCTGTTTTCGTCGTGCCATCCTGAAAAGGAAACAAGTATGCCATGGTCAGAACAGAATACCTGGTGATCTGACACAAGTAATCACAAAGAAAACTTGAAACACACATGCAATCAACGTTTTCGTGCATTAAGTCGGAAATCAGAAGTCAGGGTCCTGGTGTATGGATACGTCGGCTGCTGCACCAACCCTGGACTCCCTGGACTGATAACCACACTCAATACGCTAAACACTATTGCTTCACATAAAAGAAAGATCAGAGTCTGCGGTAGAACCGACCACCTTTGATACCAATTGTCACGACCAGTCCTCGGGGCCCGTGCCGTGACTACCCCATGCCCGCCTTCCATAGGCCAGGGGCTGGCGACTAGCATCAAGGCGTAAATCCCAATGAAAAGGGAAGGCATTGCCTTTGAAAAGTAAACAAGCACCACAGAGTAAGCAAGCGGAAAAGTAAACACTAAGTAAAAACTGTACAAGCTGTGCTGAAAGAAAAAGGGGCCGGAAATACAAGCCCAACTGTAAAGTACAACTGAAAGGAAAAACAACAACTGAAAGGAAAAAACTGCAGCGTCGAGCCGTCCTCTGGAAGCCCCACCTGAGGGGTGGGTAAAGATAGCCTCCACTGCTTCTCGAGTCCACCTAACCGCTCCGAGTACATCCCGCCCAGTGGTCCACCTCCAGGTACTGTCCTGCTCCGCACGCCTCCTCCACGATCAGTGCTGTCCATCGTCTGCATCCAACACCACGAAGTGCGGGCATAGCCCGTGCAGGGGTGAGTATAAGCTACTCAGTAGGGACCCCGAGACCCCCAAAGGTCTCCCGAAATCCACAAAGTATAAATCATGAAGAAGAGGTACAATCACGAAGTAACATCTGACACGGCTTAGGTATATGCCCATACATATACCTAAGTCATCAATTCCCCGATCGGCTCCAACGTCCGAGCCCTAGCACAACCCAGTCCACACAGGAAAGCAAACGCATACCCACGCAGGATAGAACAACACAATCCACAAAGGAGAGTAAACAGTAAATCCACACAGGATAGCTCAACACAATCCACAAAGGAGAGTAACACAAGATTCAGCTCACACAGGTATACTTCTTCGGATGACGATAAAGATGATCATTGAACCATCTAAGTCGTCGGACCCACGAATGATCGATAGGTACTAACCTTGTAGTGACCCACACAGGATCGGGCCCACGCAGGACCTGTAGGAGTTGGCTCACACAGAACCGCTGAGAGATGACCCACACAGGATCGGACCCACACAGGACCGGGCCCACGCAGGACCTGTAGGAGTTGGCTCACACAGAACCGCTGAGGATCTCTGCACAGTCGTCGCCGCAATCCACTGAGGATCTCTGCACGGTCGTCGCTGTCGAAGTAGCAGTCGCAGCCAGCACTAGGGTTCCCGCACACAGCAAGCTCGTTCGGGAGGGTCCGCTCCACGAGCCGAGAGGATGATACATCAACTGACACGAAGTCCGAATTTTATGCATCCAAAAGTTCTGTATCGTCAACAGGAACTCAACATCGCAGACGGCGCGTCAATCGGACGCCCGGTCTGAGAGTTATTGGCATTTTCGTCCTAGGGGCCCGGTTGGTTTTTAAGCCAAAACCAACCTGACCGCACTCCACCTGCGTCCAAACCTCGGGCGGAGTATGCCAAAAGATCCGTCTCACTTAGAGGAATTCAACAAAGCTGACGGCACGTCAATCGGACGTCCATAGCTCAAGATATGAGCATTTCCGCTCCGGGGGCCCGGTTGGTCTCGTGTACGAACCAACCCGGCCGAACTCAAAGTATTCCGAAACCTTGAGTGCGATATACTGAAACGACCGTCTCGATCCAAGGATCGCGTTGCCGCTGACGGCGAGTCGTTCGGAGGCACGAAGATCATGTTATGGGCGTTTGAACGAAAACGTCCGAAGAAGGGGGGTACGGGCCCGGCCCGGCCGGTCGGACCGGGCTGGCTCGGCTCGGCCGAGCGGCCGAGCGCCAGGTGCCGCGGGCGTTGACCCGCGACCTGAGGAAAGTCACGGCCCGCGTGGGCCGCGCTGGCGAACCGCGGACGTGGCTCTGCCGCGTCCCGCCTGGACGAACCGGACCCGCGCGGCCGCGGGTCCGTTGGCCGCCGGCGTCGCTCCGGTGGCCCGTTTTCCTTCCCGTCTGCGCCGTTGCTCCTCCCGGGATACGTTCTTTACTACAGGATCGTCAAACACCCGTGGCAGCATGTTTCTTCATCGCCCTCCAAATCCGCACAAAACGAAGAACGGCGGAGGGTCGTCGGGCCGTGTTCGTTTGGCCCGCACCCTCCGCGTTAGAAATAAACAACCGGGAGAAATTGTTCAACACATGAACCAACAATTTTAATTTTAATAAAATAAAATTGTTTCCTTGAATCCGGTTCTTTAATTTTTAAAGAAAGTTCACGGGAATAACAAAGAGGGGTATTCCAAAATTATAAAATCCCTACCTTGATGATCGTCGCGCGCGGGCATTCTTCGCGGATAAGATCGTCGCGGAAGAGAGGGCTCGTCGCGTCGTCGCGGGGAGGCGTCGCGTCATCGCGGAATCCGACGTTGAGTCGGCGAGCTCAACGAACCAAGAACAACAGATTTAAATTATAATTAATTAAATCGGTGTTTAAACCCAATGAAAAGAACCTTGAGCGGAAATCCGAAATCACTCACCTCAAATGGTCGGTGATCGGAGATCGGAGATCGGAGATCGGAGATCGGAAGAACGTCTCGGATGAAGGCGTCGTCGATTTCCGGGTTCGGCGTTCTTCGCGTTCTTCGCGTTCTTCGTGTTCATCGCGTTCTTCGTGAGGGAGCTGAAGAAACAGGGATCCTCTCAAATCTTTTCAAATGATTTTGGGTTGGTCTTATTTTATTAACATGCCAACACACGAAAACCGGTTAAGAAACGATTGAATTAATTCGTTGAATTAATTCAACGAAAGAAACATGCCATTTAATTCACAAAAGAAATAGCCCATTTAATTCACGAAAGAAACGGCCCAATTAAATGGTCTGTTAAGAATTTAGAAAACGCGTCGGTTGACCTTCATTAAGACGGGTTTTCACGGGTGCGTTTCTTAGCGGAAAGAAACGGCGGGGCTCGTGCGGGCCCCACCTCACAAATATCATACCAAGGGGGTAGGATATTTCTAGATAGCATCCTATCCAGTTCAACTCAGTTCATGCCGCCTTTATGTGGCTTCAAGTGGCTTCCAAGTGGCTTAAGTGAAATAAAATAATGTTGTCGCAAAATTATTTTATTTCTTAACTTTAAGCCCGAAAATTAAAAACCACACCCGAGCAAACGCAACTCCGGAAGAGGCGTTTCTAAGCGAATACCGGCGCTGCGATTTCATCGGTGCCCTCAGAATTCGATTCCGGGAACCAGTTCAAAAGTTAGAAAAACTCGCTCGTCCGTTCACTGAACGTACCTGAGCCAAACTTCGGAAAATGATTCCGGGCACACCGGGCCTCAGAATCAGGTGCCGTCAGAAACTGCGCTCTTGTAAAATTCCAAAGAAAATTAAGAAAAAAATTTCCTTGAAATTTACGGGTCTTTACATTCATATTTTGATGGATAGTAAAAATACGTTAATTTTTAAACTTTTTTCATTGAGATAATTTATATGGATAAATTATAATATTGAATGGTTTTAAAGTATAAATAAAATATATTTTTACCATTTAATATATTGTATGTCATTATCATTAATTTCACATTGAATTCAAAGGTAAACACGTTTCAATATTTGGCAATGTTTTAACTTCTAAAACTCATTTTCTTAACAACGAGATTTATTTTAAATTAATTACCGCAACTAATATGTTTTGAATTTTGAAAAATGGATTCCATATTCAGAATCATAGGGTACAAATTATGTTAATAGACTACTTTTTATTTTTGGGCATTATGAATAGTAACTAAGGTAAATTTTATTTACCATAGTTAAAGGTAAATCGGGTAATTAAGGGTAAAAATAAGATTATAAAATTACCCTAACACATGCCAAAATCCTATTGGATGACTAACAGTAGACCCATATCACCTAAGCGCCGGATTAGATTCATTTAATGGACTTTTGTCCATGAAAATAATTTAATTATTATTAAAACCAATGAATGTGACAACATGTCACTTTTTTAAATCTTATAAGTATAATAATTTTCAATTGGTGATAAACTTAATGAAACTTCGAACATGAATAGTCTCCAGAAATCTAATAAAATTATCTATATTATAGGAATTTATTTAGAATTTTTAGGGATTGAATAATTATCATTAAATTTGACACAATAGTGATGTTGAAATTATTTTATTAATTAAAATATCAAATAAATTGTATTAAAAATATTAAAATAAATATTATATGCACTATTTAATGTGCTACACTAATTTTCTAGACACATATGACATTTTATGAATCTATTAAAGCTTTTAGTTCGATAATATATTCTGTATATATTTTATTTAAATTCAAATAAATGAATAGTGTCAAAATTGACACTATTGTTATTTTATAAAAATAAAATATTATAAAATTGTTTAAAAATCACAAAAATAATTAAAAAATATAAAAAAAAATATGGTCTAAAATGTCCTAAATTTTAAAATTATGGAAAATTCACAACACATATCTAATTATTTATAATAATTTAAAATTTTCAATATTATTACAACAAATAAAATTAAATTGATAAATAAGGATAAATCAGGTTGATAATGTTTAAAATAAATTACTAACATGTCTAAATTTTATTGGCTGATGAGATTACAACACTATATCATCTAAGATTTGGATATGAGTCATTTTGGAAGTTTTTAAGTGGTGTTTGGATTTAATATAAACTAATATTTCTTATATTTCCAAACATGCCCCTCTCCTCCCTTATAGAAGGGCACCTCCTCCCTCTCTTCCTCACACCAATTTCAGCCTCAAGCTCGGCCAACCCCTTCCCATTTAACTTCCCCACTTCCTTAGAAACCTACTATAGGTACTGGTCTTATCAAAAGACCAACTCTAGTGCCTTAAGAGAAAGTTTAAAGGAGGCACTTCGAGAAAGAGGTAATACCTTCTACCGTTTTCTTCAAGCTCCATTCTTCTTCTACTCCCTCTTCTTTATTTGTTTCATTATGACGTAATAACATTAGTATCACTCATATAATAATATGTTATTATAAATATGAAACAACCCTATTTCACCTCTTATCCATCCTACGTAAAACGAAATCACCGAGCATGCGTACGTACGGAATACCATCTCCACGCCGTGGTGTAGTCTATTTTCCACCACCACCTTAATTGGATGGGTATAAAGGTGAATGTAATGAATATATATGATTATTATAAAGTGGTATTGATTATGAATCAGTATACATACACTCCAATACAATTCCACGATCATGGGAACGATATCCTCGCTCTTGTGTACGTATAAAATACCGTCTCCATGATGTGATGTGATTCGTTCTACATGATCTTCTATTGCATAATGATTATATAAATGAATTGAATGAATTAATATGATATATATTACCCTGATACCATTCTGGAAATGAGGTATCTATAACCTAAAGAGAATAATAAGAATTTATTCAGCAAACACGCATAAGAACAAAAAGTAATAAACACCTGAATGACAAGTAGTAATGAAATATTACTAATAAGAAGCTACGAATATGACCATATATGATATCATAACAATAATTATGATTCTGTAATAAGTCAATAACAATATTTAAATCATTATACATGAGGTTCAGACACTTACGAAGCAAATCAGATCTAAGGTAAGGGAAAATATCACAATCTCATTTTTATCCGAGATTGTTTATACGCTGATATTTACTGGGGTGTATTTTATCATCCACATCCATGTTTCCTCAATATGTAATATTTATATCCTTCTACAATAGTTTATATCCAATTTTACCCTTCGGTGAGTTTTTAGTAAAAGATATGAAAGGAATATTTAGTCTTTTTTCGTACAAGGTACTTTTTGACTTTTCCGACAACAGTACGAGAAGAATGTTTTTTTAAATTATACGGAAGGATGGATTTTTAAAAAATTAATTCCAAGAAGCTTCCCTTACATGTTTTCAAGTTTATTTTTAATCAACTTCTTTTAGTTTAGAATTGTATGACATGTTAAGAAAGGAAAAGTGTTTTTGATGTATAAAGGGTATTTTCCTCAAGAATGGATTTCAAGTGTTTTATCAAAATTATTTTCCATCTAAGATAATAAAGGGTTCTGTTTCTATCCATATTATTACATTTATTTCATTATGTTGTGATGGAATTATTTTTATGAATTCCTTTATCTTATATGAATTGTTTTATGATTTCATGATGTTTAAGAATCCCATTTTTATTATATGGGTTATGCTATGATGAATGGTTTATGATTTTGTGGCACACATAAGAATGGTATCATTATGAGATGGGTGGGACATATATCTCCCTCCAATTCATTGGGTAAATATTTTATATCTCATGAGATAGACATGGCTAGAATGGCAGGTTATACCAGTTCAGTGAAATAGGACTGAAACGAAGAGTGAACTCGGATCAGAAATGGACTTTGTCCACTAAGATAGTCTTGGAAATGATTCTTGACTAATAAGAAATGATTATCTATGATTATGTGTGTATGCCATAAAGTTTCATGTTTTAAGTTATGATTATTGGGATTAAATTTCACTACTATGATTTATCCCATGTTATGATATTATGATCTATTTTTCATGTTAAGATTTCCAAAATGTTATGTTCCTATGAATATGATGTGATTGATATTTCTTTGGTTTACCCTTACTGAGTATTTGAGCTCACCCTTTTCTATGTTTTCTTTCCCCGGGTCAGGAAGAAGCTTATTTAGTATGATATTCCAAAAGGGACTAGAGATATGATGAAATAAATGGGAGACATTGTAGACGCTTTATGAACCAGTTGTTTATGTTTCCCAGTTCCTAAATACATTATACCTATATGGTCCTTTCATGGTTTTGTTATATGTTTTAATAAGTATGCTTCAATTTTTAAGTAATAACAATGTGTGTAAAGTATGGGTCATTTTAGATTGTATCAGAGGAAAGGTATAGTCAACCTTTGGAAACTAGGATGTGAAAGCCTTAGTAAGAAACCTAAGGAAAAGTCTAATCATAGAACACAATCTTAGTTTTTTAAAAATGACCATGAATAACCAAGGATAAGACCTTCGGTGTGAAATTTTATTCTTGATTATGTGGTTTTCCTATTATAATTAGTGTTGCTCACACTGTTCTTCTTTGTTTTACTCAATGGCTGGAACCCGAAGGAACCGTGTTAATGCGGAATGCAACGGGAAATGCAATGATTGTCCCCCTGAGCAACCAATCATTATGGGAGATGGAATGAAAAATCTCGTAGCCATGCTCACACAACTTTCTGAAGCTATGAATCATGGAGGACTTCCAAACGAGCAAAGGAAGGAGAAACATTCTATTGAATCCTTCATGAGGCAGCGTCCAACTTCTTTCAGCGGGTCTAATGATCCATTAGTTACTGAACAATAGATTAGTACCACTGAAAAGATATTTTCAGTTTATCAATGTTATTATCATGATAAAGTCATCCTATCAGTGTATCATTTGGAAGGAGATGTTGATCAATGGTGGAATCTTGTTAAGAATATGAGGCAAAGGGATGAAATTGAGTCCATGGAATGGGACGAGTTCAAGAACTTATTTTTCAATAAGTACATCCCTCGAATTCTCCGAACAAAGACAGAGAAATAGTTTCTTGAACTGAAGCAAAAGGATGATGAATATGTTGGTACCTATGATGAAAATTTTACAAGACTTGCAAGGCACGCTTCTGGTATTATTATCCAACCTGAGAGTAAGATCGATCGATTCTTTAGTGGCTTAAAACCAAGTCTTCTAAGGGAGTTAGCCATAAGGGACTTCAATAGCTATGAGAAAATCGTTTGATGTGCTCTCAAAGTCGAGATGGAAATTGGAGTAACCCATCAGTCATATGGGTTTGATAAGAAGAGGAAAATGGAATTCAATGGAAAATCTAAAGAGAACACTTAAAAGAAGACGAGCTTTCCCTTTTGCTCAAAGTGTGGAAAGAAACATGGATGGAGTTGTCTTAAAGGGACATGTAAATGTTTCAAATGTGGAAAATAAGGTCATCGGGCATTTGAATGCCGCAATGATGTGAAGAAGATTTCTAATGATGCAAACAAAGTAAGGGACACACAAAATGAACCTACTACACTTCAATGTTTCATGTTCAAGGAGATGGGTCATTATGCCAATAAATTCCCTAATCCAAGGGTTGTTGATGATGATCGACATCAAAAAAATCTTAAGGATAAGGACAAAGGAAAGCCACATGTAATTTCTATCAGCGATTTGGAGTACGATAACGATGTGGTGAAAGGTACATATACCATCCACTCTAAAGTAGAAAATATTTTATTTGATTCTGGATCCACTAACTCTTTAATTTCTAAAGATTTTTCTAAGGGTATCACTGTTTTACCTCAACAATTAGATGTTGAGTTAGCTGTGACAACACCTAATGGCACAACAGTCGCATCAAAAGTTTATAATTCTTCCCCGATTGAAGTTTGTGGGAATGTCCTTCCTGCAAATCTTGTGATCCTTCCTATAGTGGAATTTGATTTGATTCTTGGCATGGATTGTATTTATTTATATGGAGCTCATATCAATTGCCATAGAAGGGAAGTCACATTTCATATTCCAGATCAATCTATGATCGTCTATCGATGCAAGGATGAACATAACCTCCCAGGGGAAATTTCTTCCATCTTATGGGTCTTGATTCCACTTAATGAAGGTTATTTATCTCAAATTGTTGGTGAGAAACTCACAATTAATAATATGCCCATTGTATGAGAGTATGATGATGTCTTTCCGGAGGAATTGCAGGGTCTTCCACCAAATCATGAAGTTGAGTTTTCAATAGAACTCGTACCGTGTGCTTTGCCTATTTCAAAGACACCTTATAGAATGGCCCCAATTGAGTTTCAGGAATTGAAGAAGCAACTCCAATAGAATCTTGATAAGGGATTCATACGCCCTAGTGCATCACCTTGGGGAGAACCTGTTCTTTTTGTTAATAAGAAAGATGGATAAATGAGACTCTGCATTGATTATCGAGAACATAGCAAGATCACTATCAAGAAAAAATATCCTCTCCCACGCATTGATGACTTATTTGGCCAACTATGCGGAGATCAATACATTTCCAAGATTGATCTTCATTCAGGGTATCACCAATTAAGGGTCAAAAGGGAGGATATACCAAATACGGCTTTATGTACAAGGTATGGACACTATGAATTTATAGTGATGCCATTTGGTCTTACTAATGCCCATGCTATATTCATGGATCTGATGAATAGAGTCTTTAGATACTATCATGATTAGTTTGTGGTAGTATTTATAGACGATATTCTTATATATTCAAAGAGCAAGGAAGAACATGAATATCACTTGAGAATTATATTGAAGACCCTTAAAAAGGAGAAGCTTTATGCCAAATTTACCAAGTGTGAATTTTGGCTTCAAAAAGTTGCATTTTTTGGGTCACATAATCTAAAAAGAGGGGATATCTGTGGATCCCGCAAAAACAGAGGTTATCGAATGATGGTCAAGACCAACAACAGTAACTAAGATCTGAAGTTTTCTTTGATTATCTGGATATTATCGACGTTTTGTGAAATATTTTTCACGATTATCTAAACAACTCACGAGGTTGACTCGAAAAGGAGTTAAGTTTGTGTGGACGGACGAATGTGAAGAGAATTTCAAGGAGTTGAAAAGAAGGTTATCCAGTGCACCTGTACTCACACTTCCTTGTAGTGGAGAAAGGATTGTGTTCTACCGTGATGCATCCAATAAAGGACTGGGATGTTTTCTTATGCAAAATGATATGGTGATAGCTTATGCCTCACGATAGTTGAAAATCCATGAGCAAAATTACCCAACTCATGATTTGGAGTTAGCTGTGGTAATCTTTGCATTAAAGATTTGGAGGCATTGCCTTTATGGTGAAAGGTGTTATATTTATACTGATCATAAAAGTTTAAAGTATATTTTCACACAAAAGGAGCTGAATATGCTTCAAAGAAGATGGTTGGAGCTGATTAAGGATTACAACTGCTCAATTCATTACCACCCTGGGAAAGCAAACAAGGTGGCAGATGCATTAAGTCGACAAGACCATGCCAATTTATCCATGGTTTGGATCACAAAAGATCCAATATTTATGGATTTACAAAGGATGGATCTTGGAATTATAACGGAAGGGGGGAAAATGTATCTTTCTCAAATGAATGTTCAAACATCTATACATGTGAAGATTAAAGAGGCATAGAAAGAAGATGTAGAGTAACAATAGAAGGTGAGAAATGTTCCTGAATTCAACCATGATTGTGATGGGATAGTAATGTTCAGGAATCAAGTTTGTGTTCCTCCCATCCCCGAATTAAAGAAGGAGCTACTGGTTGAGGCTCATAGTTCTTCATTCTCTATTCATCCTGGAAGCACGAAGATGTATAGGGACCTGAAAGAGTACTTATGGCGGGATGGCATGAAAAGAGATGTTGCTGAATATGACTCTCGATGCTTGGTTTTCCAGCAAGTTAAAGCTGAGAGACAGAAGTCTAAGGGGATCTTACAACCATTACCCATACCCGAATGGAAATGGGAAAACATCTCTATGGACTTTGTCACAGGACTTCCTAAAACATCCAAAGGCAATAATTCTATCTGGTTCATAGTTGATCGTCTTACAAAGTCTGCACACTTCATTGCTATTAGAGAGGACTTCTCTCCGGATCAGCTTTCCAGGATATATGTAATGGAAGTGGTAATATTGCATGGAGTACCACTTTCTATTATATCTGATCGGGATCCGAGATTTACCTCGATGTTCTGGAGAAGTTTTCAGCATAATCTGGATACAGAGTTGAGTTTCAGCACTGCTTATCATCCTCAGACAGACGGTCAGTCTGAGAGAACAATTCAAACTCTAGAAGATATGTTGAGAGCTTGCTCTATGGATTTCAATGGTGGTTGGGATCAACACCTAACTTTGGTGGAAGTTTCTTATATTAATATCTTTCACTCCAGTATTCAGATGGATCCTTATGAATCTCTCTATGGAAAGAAATGCAGGACTCCAACTTGATGGGATGATGTTGGGGAAAGAACGCTATTAGGACCTGATCTTGTTGATGAGATGGAAGAAAAGGTCAGATCTATTCAGCAACACATAAGAGCAGCTCAGAGTCGATAGAAAAGTTACGCCGACAACCGAAGAAAAGACCTAGAGTTTGAAGAGGGTGATAAATTGTTCTTACAAATATCTCCCTGGAAGAGGGTCATGAGATTTGGAAAGAAGGGGAAGTTTAGACCAAGATATATCAGTCCTTAAAAAATACTGGATCATGTTGGGAAGGTAGCTTACCGATTGGCGCTTCCACTGAATCTCTCTCAAGTACACGATGTGTTCCATGTATCTCTCCTGAGAAAGTACATACCTGATCCTTCACATGTACTCAGCACAGAAGTTGTACCGCTGGAGCAAGATCTTTCTTATGAAGAACAACCGATAGAGATTCTGGATCATAGCAAAAAAGTCCTACGAAAAAAGACCACTCACTTGGTTAAAGTTTTATGGAGGAACCACCAATTAGAAGAAGCTACATGGGATCTTGAGGATATGATGAGGGAGAGGTATCCTCATCTGTTTGTTACAAAGTGATGAATTTCGACGGCACAATTCTTTTAAGGGGGGTAGAATGTAAAACCTGAGACATTTATGAGAAATATTTTGTTTTTATGTTATATAAATCATCAAAGAAATCTTTAACAACACACAACACTAGCTTGGCTTGCTTTACACGCAACTGCGGCCTTCCTCGATAGCTTGCGTCGTACGCAATACCGAGTTTCACTAAACAACGAAATGATATTAAAATATTATTAAAAGTAGCCATTATGAATAGTACTAACTGAATTTTGAATTTTATTACATTATAATTCAACTTATACATTTTCTAGAATGAGTTATAAAAGAAAAATCAGTTTTTTTGGATAAAAGAAATATTTTTCAAAAAATACAGTTTTGCCGCCTTTTGATGGTGAACCAACATTAATTGTAGTTTTTAATATGTTTATAAGTTCAATTTGTCAAAATAAAATTCTTCTTTTGAATCGGGGTATAAAAATTTACTTCTGATAAATTTTTTATATTTTTCTGATAACTTTCATATTTTGACGAATAGTAAAAATACGCTAATTTTTAAACAACTTTTTTCATTGAGATAATTTATATGGATAAATTATAATATTGAATGGTTTTAATGTATAAATATAATATATTTTTACCATTTAATATAATTTATGTCATTATCATTAATTTCACATTGAATTCTTAGGTAAAAACATTTCAATCTTTGGCAATGTTTTAACTTATAAAATCCGTTTTCTAAACAAAGAGATTTATTTTTAATTAATTACTGAAACTTATATGTTTTGAATTTTGAAAAATGGATTCCATATTCAGAATCATAGGGTCCAAATTATATTAATATACTTCTTTTTATTTTTGGGCATTACGAATAGTAACTATGGTAAATTTTATTTATCATCGTTAAAGGTAAATCGGGTAATTAAGGGTAAATATAAGATTATAAAATTACCCTAACACCTGCCAAAATCTTATTGGATGACTTAAAGTAGACCCATATCACCTAAGGGTCGGATATGATTCATTTAATGGACTTTTGTCCATGAAAATAATTTAATTGTTATTAACACCAAAGAATGTGACAACATGTCACTTTCTTAAATCTTATAAGTTTAATATTTTTAATTTGGTGATAAACTTAATGAAACATCGAAAATTAATAGTCTCAAGAATCCTGATACAATTATCTACATCATAGTAATTTATTTATAATTTTTAGGGATTAAATAATTATCATTAATTATGACACAATAGTGATGTTGAAATTATTTAATTAATTAAAATATCAAATAAATTGTTTTAAAAATATTAAAATAAATATTATATGAACTATTTAATGTGATACAATAATTTTCTAAATACATATGACATTTTATGAATCTATTGAAGCTTTTATTTCGAACATATCTTATGTATATATTTTATTTAAATTCTAATAAATGAATAGTGTCAAAATTGACACTATTGTTTTTTTATAAAAATAACATATTATAAAATTTTTTAAAAATCACAAAATATTTAAAATTTATATATTAAAATTTATATGGTAGAAAATGTCATAAACTGTCAAATTATGGAAAATTCACAACACATATTTAATAATTTATAATAATTTAAAATTTAGAATATTATTACTACAAATAAAATTAAATTGATAAATAAGGATAAATCAAGTTGATAATGTTTAAAATAAATTCCTAACACGTCTAAATTTTAATGTATGATGATATTACAACCCTATAACATCTAAGCATTGGATATGAGTCATTTTGGACGTTTTTATGTGGGGTTGGTATTTAATATAAACTAATATTTCTTATATTTCCAAAGGTGCCCCTCTCCTCCCTTATAAAAGGGCACATCCTCCCTCTCTTCCTCACACCAATTTGAGCCATCAAGCTCGGCCAAAACCTATCCATTTCACTTCCCCACTTCCTTAGAAACCTACTAGAGGTACCGTTCTTATCAAAAGACCAACTCTAGTTCCTTAAGAGAACGTTTAAAGGAGGCACTTCGAGAAAGAGGTAATACCTTCTACCGTTTTCTTCAAGTGCCATTATTCTTCTAATCCCTCTTATTTAGTTGTTTAATTATGAGGTAATAACATCAGTATCACTAATATACTGATATATTATTATAAATATGAAACAGCCCTATTTCACCTCTTATCCATCCTACGGAAAATGAAATCACCACGCGTGCGTACGTACGGAATACCGTCTCCATGTTGTGGTGTAATCTATTTTCCACCACCACCTTACATGGATGGGTATAAGGGTGAAAGTAATGAATATATATGATTATTATAAATTTTTATTGATTCTGAAATAGTATACATACACTCCAATACAATTCCACGATCATGGGAATGATATCATCGCTCGTGCGTACGTATGGAATACCGTCTCCACAATGTGATGCGATTCGTTCTACATGATCTTCATTGCATAATGATTATATAAATTAATTTAATGAATTAATATGATATATATTACTCTAATACCATTATGTAAATGATGTATCTATAACCTAAAGAGAATAATAGGAATTTATTTGACAAACACGGATAAGAACAAAAAGTAATAAACACCCGAATAACAAGTAGTAATGAAATATTACTAATAAGAAGCTAATAATATGACCATATATGATATCATAATAATAATTATGATTCGTGAATATGTCAATAAGAATATTTAAATCATTATACAGGAGGTTCGGACACTTATGAATCAAATCGGACCTAAGGTAATGGAAAATATCAAAATCTCATTTTTATCCGAGATTGTTTATACTTTGATAATTACTGGGGTGTATTTTATCATGCACATACATGTTTCCTCAATATCTAATATTTATATACTTATACAATAGCTTATATCCAATTTTACCCTTCAGTGAGTTTTTAGTAAAAGATATGAAAGGAATCTTTTGTTGTTTTTCGTACGAGGTACCATTTGACTTTTCCGACAAAAGTACGAGAAGAACGTTTTTTAACTTATACGGCAGGATGGATTTTTAAAAAAAATTGCCAAGAAGCTTCCCTTACAAGTTTTTAGGTTTAGGTTTAATCAACTTCTTTTAGTTTAGAATTGTATGACATGTTAAGAATGGAAATGGGTTTTTGAAGTAGAAAGGATATTTTCCTCAAGAATGGAGTTCAAGTGTTTTATCAAAATTATTTTCCATCTAAGATAATAAAAGGTTCTGTTTCTATCCCTATTATTAAATTGATTTGATTATTTTGTGATGGAATTATTTTTATGATTTCCTTTATCTTATATGAATTGTTTTATGATTTCATGATGTTTAAGAATCCCATTTTTATTACATGGGTTATGCTATGATGTATGGTTTATGATTTTGTGGCACACATAAGAATGGTATCATTATGAGATGGGTGGGACCTATATCTCCCTCCAATGCATTGGGTAAAGATTTTATATCTCATGAGATAGACATGGCAAGAATGGCAGTTTATATTGGTTCAGTGAAACGGGATTGAAACGAGGAGTGAACTCGGTTCAGAAATGGACTTTGTCCACTAAGATAGTCTTGGAAATGAGTCTTGACTAATATGAAATGATTCTCTATGATTATGTGTGTATGCCACAAAGTTTCATGTTTTAAGTTATGATTATTGGGATTACATTTCACTACACTGATTTATCCCATGTTATGATATTATGATGTCTTTTGCAGGTTAAGATTTCCAAAATGTTAAGTTCTTATGAATATGATGTGATTGATATTTCTTTTGTTTACCCTTACTGAGCATTTGAGCTCACCTTTTGTATGTTTTCTTTCCCCAGGTCAGGAAGAAGATTATTAAGTATGATATGCCAAAAGGGACTATAGATATGATGAAATAAATGGGAGACAGTGTAGACGCTTTATGAACCAGTTGCATATGTTTCCCAATTTCTAAAGACACTATACCTATACGGTCCTTCCATGGTTTTGTTATATGTTTTAATAAGTATGCTTCAATTTTGAAGTAATAACAATGTATTTAAAGTATGGGTCATTGTATGAAGACTTTAATCCCACTGGTAAAATGAGAAATCCAATCTGTTTAGAATGTATTCCTAAACTAAGTAAATAACATAGAACAAAATACTAAAAAGCATTAATTTCACAATCTATCCAACTTATATTACGGTAATATGTTTAATTTGACATTGTACTGAGTATATGTATCAATCTCAATATCATTCTTAGCCTATTTAATGATTTGGGCCACAAACCTTTGTAAAAGAACATAATGATCACCTTTCAAATATAAAACTGATTAAAAAATGACCAGGATAGTTAGAAATTTTTGAATTTGAGGAATTTCATTGAAATGAATAAAAACTGGGAAAACCAGGCTTGCCAAACATGTTCAGCATGTTCAATTTAAGCCCGTATAAGACTACCAGCTTTCAAATATCAAAAATAATTAATGAAAGTAACCAAGATAATTAGAAATTTACAAAGGTAATCAACTACATTAAAATTCCTGAAAAATATAGAACTGGGATTACAAAACATGTTCAATGATTTTAATTTAAGCCAAAACGAAATAAAATAAAACATAAGGAAATGTGAGCAGAATATTTTGAAAATAAAAAAGGAAACCATGCATGCTGAAAAAATATAGTAGATAAAGAACATTTATGAATTGTAATAAATAACCTAAAGTACATATACCTTCCCATATAAGTCATATTCAAGTATTTCCTTGTCGAACACAAGAAGCACATGACTATCGCTGAATCATTAACTCCTTATGTTTGGAACTATATAAAATTGTTCAGTCCCTATACATAAATCAAATCCATATGAAAAATGAGTTGGTAAAAAAACACAAGGCTCGAACCTCTTTCATCCACAAGTGATGTGTATCTTATTTTTGTCCTCCTACATGCACATAAAAAGAAGGCAATCATTCCATAAGTGCACGCACATTCATCCATAATTTTGTTATTTTCTATGTGAGGATGAAAATAGTAGTCAGTAAAATTAGAAGTAGTAAATAAAACTGACATTACAGTCACTTAAATGTGCATAGAACATTTAAAAACCAAAACCTCACATGAAACTCTTGATGATGAAAGAGAAAAATGTGTAGGTGACATTTTAGAAGAGATCAATGTGGAAAGAAAAGGAACACAAGTGTGCATAAAACCATTAAAGGGGGAAGAAACTAAGTAAAAAAATGATTAAAAATGAAGACACCCACCCAACTAATAGAATTAAAGTATTGTTTTCTGGTATTATAAAGTTGCAAAACATCATTCATAGTCAATAAAAAAATAAATAGTTTCAATTTCGATGAAGATCATTTAAAAATGACCAAATCTGTGTAATGCACAATTCACAATGGTGTTTGATAGAGAAATTGGAATCAATGATATGAATGAAAATTACAAATATGTAAAAATGAATATGAAAAAAATAACCTTCATGTGGTGTTACACCTCACCAATTATCATCACATTTATGTTTAATGCAGCTCTCATAAAAAGTCATCTTTTTAAGAAAACCCAACTATTAATATCAAAAGAATCCACACATCAGAAGTATGACAAGGAAAACATGGAGAAAAATAAATCCACAAAGAGATGAATCATCCCAACACCTCATCTTGAACTGTAGGATAATGTATTACATAATTACATTATCAATACATAACTCATATATTTATATAATAAAAAACACATAAACATTAAATTAATTCATCTAGAAAACAAAAAAAAATTAAAATAAATTAAGAATGATGAGAAGAAACATTTAATAAAACCAATAAAACATACCACATAGAATAAATCCATAAAGAGAATGAATCTTAATTTATAAAATATAATCATGTAATCATTAATATTTATCTGAGAACATATTTCTAGTTGTTCCATTGGTAGTCTCTACATTTACTGTTGTCAATTCTTTGTGAAAATTTCAGCAATAAAGCCCTGTAAAATCATAATGATGTCAGTAATGTTAAATTGAAATGTTATATTTAGAATATAATGTCAAGTATTTTAAGGAATGAAAGATGAATAAGAATTTTATAAAACCTAATCTCACTCAGTAAATCTGAAGCAGAAGCTGCAGACATAGAATTGTTCTATAGGGAGGAACATTATAGGTGATGGAGTGGGTTTCATAGGGTTCTAAGGGAATGGATCACTAGGTATCGTGAAAATTGGTGGAGAAATCAATAAAAATCTTAAATTTATGTTCTATGTTGCAGAAATAAGTTTAGAAAAGAAATCAGATTTATATGAAATAGAGGTTATGTTACTGAAATTCTTCGAAGTAGTCAGCTGGAGCACAAAGTCGACATTGTTATGCGGGAACGGTACAATGATATTAGGTGATTGGAGAGGATGAACCACAGTATAGGAAGATAAAAACTTTAGTGGATGATGGTGGTGGTTTTGAGAAAGATAAGGATGAGGTGAGGTGAAGCGATACCTGAAACCATTGGTGAATTCATGGAATAGCTTGAGCATGTCGTGGTGGAGCAAATGGCGTCAGAGCACGCGGAGGCGGAACATGCGGATGCAAAGCACGCGGAGATGGTGGTACCCAGAGGTGGAGGCATGGCTATATATGATAAACTCTTTGATTGGATGCAGTTTTGATGAAACCCTAAGCGCGGACGGAGGAGGAGGGTAATAGAGCGACGGGAATGCTAGCCTTTGTGCTCGGAGAAGAAATTTCAGTAGGAAAGCCCGATAGTGTGGGGGTATTTGTTGGAGGAAATTTTTTATTAGGTGAAGTGGGTGTTTATGGAGGCGACACGTCAGGCTAGAGGAACCCAGGTTTAGTATATATAGTAGAAATTTTAAATCTCATGGTAATGGTATGTTACTATGAATAATGGACTTTTGATGTATTTTATAAATGACATTTGTGAAATGGTCTCATTGTAGTCTTTTCCTTGATTTTTTTGAACCCTTTGGCTACTAGTCATGACTTATATATTTTGAATTGTATATTATTGTCCATTAAATTCTTGAATACACATTTACAACCAACATTATATACATTCAATAGAGGATCTACCAAAATACATACTTGGTTTTGATACATGAAATCCATTTCATAGTTCTTTGATTCTTTCCAATTTAGAATGTTTTGTGCCATTTACTACTTCCTTATAGGTTACAGGTCCATTATTGAAAAATAAAAATCATTCACTATCCTCAAATACCATAGAACTATATCTTTTAAGTTCTACAACTGATATGTTACTCATATAGTTTACTTATGTCTCTATAATGTTTTCTTCCATGGAGATTTATGGAATATTTTCTCACCCCATCTCTTGTCTATATTAATCATGGACTTTATAAATGTTTATCTCACTTCCACTATCTATTTTAGAAATATTAAAGATCTTAAATAACTTATGACGTTTTTTAACCCCACACTTATTTATTTCATGGGTTTTATATGTAATATCTTCTTATTTCCTATGTATATCCTATAATGAAACAATTAATGCATTGGGGTGAATGATCTTTCACATAAAATTCCTTAAAAAATACTTCACATCCCCAAACTCATAAATTTGACATAGATGGTTTATTTACATGAAATATTTAATGTGGGGTTCCATTATTTTCTCTAGTTGGAATTCAGTTTAGAATTCATGTTATTGTCTTCAATGAATATCCCCAAAAACATAATAGAAGGATTTTATGACTCATTATTTGTGTTACCATGTCTAATAGGGTGAAACTTCTTCTTTCACTTACACCATTTCATTATTTTGTATAGGGAGGAGTGAGTTCAAATATAGTATCTTGATCCTCTAAATAATCAATGAATTCTTGATTAAGATATTATCCACCATAGTATAAGTGTAATTGTTTTATATTCTTACCAAGATAGGTCTCCACTTCATTCTTATATTCCTTGAATCTATAAAATGAATCTAAAATATATTTCATTATATAGTTATATCAAAATCTAATAAAGTCTCGAGTAAAAGTTATGAAGTATGAGTACCAACCCACAACTTCAATAATAAATGAAACCCACACATTGGTAAGAAACAACTCAAGAAGAACAATGTTCCTTTCACCTTTTCTACTAAATGGGGATTTGGGCATTTTTTATGTAAAAATGAATGATATAAACCAACATGTTTTTTGTTCAAAATTTTCCAAATATCTATCATTGTGTAATATGGTAAAAAAACTCATTTACATGACCAATCCATTTATTCTATATTTGGGTGTGGTATGAAAAATTTGACCTATTTTTGTTAATGATTCTAATTACATGGTTGGTGTTATCCATCATGCATAGAACTTTATTTAAATATGCCTTACTATAACAACTATTTTCCTTACAAATGAAGAAATATTTATTACCAAATTGTCAAATCGATCAATTTATATAATGTCTATACAATGAAATAATGTTTTTGGTAACTGAAGACACATAATAACAATACTCTAATACCATGATCATTCATATTAGAAATATGATGTGGTAGTGCACAATAGCCACCAAAACAAGTTGTTCTATATTGGATACTTCTAATTAAAACTCCACTAAAATAATATTCCCAAATATACATGGTTTTTATATTTTAATAATTATACGAGAACAAAAAATTTTGTATAACAACCAAAATTATAAATGGATAAATCAAACAACATAAAAATGCCCCTGATGTTTCTCATTACTTCCATATCTAGGTGAATATTTTATTCTACTGGCCTTTCTTTCGACATGGAATGTATATAAAATTATTTTAAATTTCATTAATATTTATTTTTCTCATCTTGGTATGTTTTTGTGTCAAATATTTAGACATTGAGTAATAAAATTATATCATTTCCTAGAATTTCTTTTTATTACCTATTGGTACATAAGTATTTTATTGCTTTATATCCATGTAAACATGAATAATTAGAGTGATATGATTGGATATAGATACTTTTCGATGTTGTTTATATTGAAAATAAAATAAAATATAGAGACGTTCTAAGTGAGTGATGAATTTCTAAGATCAGTGTGCAGTTCTTCTTGTTGTTTAAACCCGAGAACCACTAGAAAATTAAAATAGTCAATGAGTGTGAAAATATAAGGCCTAGTTAGAATACATTCTCAATTTTTTCTATGAAAATGCTTCTCAAATATCTAAAACTATTCAAATATTTCTCTCTCCTCATAACGAACACAAATTTATGGATTATACTACATGAATCCTTTTCTTCATGCGACCTCATGAGATAATTAGTCATGGATTGAATCATTAAACACTATATGTCATCTAAATATTTTTGGTATTTATCATTAATGAAATATCATCCTCACTAACCTCCTTTGTAGTTAGATCAGACATTAAGGATTATATTATGCAAGACATTTGTTCATGGCATAAAACTACCCAAAGACATCTGAACCACTCCTAAATGTTATTTCAAGTTGGAGATAGTCCTTATCTAGAATTTATCCCATGGATAATGTGGTTGATTAAAATTCCATTATTCTACAATAAAAGATCATACTATTATTACATTATTATAATTTAAATAATATATATTAATTTTTAATTTTATTACATCTCCCACTATTTTATCAAGTCATAATAGACCATACCATTGAATAGAAAATTTCCCTCCATCATAGAAATTTTAGAGGAAAGGTTCCATATTTTCCTCCATATAATCCATATGGAGGCCATGATAATTATAATAATTTTTTTATGTAGGAACTGTTTCAAATTGATTAATGGATTCTCAATGATCTATTATGTATACTCCCCAATCTGTAAATCACGGCTCAGATTTCATCAGCACTATCCTCAATAAATTTAATGGATAGACAGAGTCCATTAAACCTAATACATATTCAGTTATGTTTAACTGCTATCTTATTTAAGACTTCATGATAGTTAAATGTTCCCCTATAGAGGCAGAAGTGACAGTTTAACTACGAGTTTGTCATAATTGGAATGATGAAATTCCAAATGACAATATTAACTTGAGGGATTTGGTTTATTATGTGTAAAAATTATTATTTTTTAATTAACATGTCCAATTAATATTAATTTGATTTTAAATACAAGATCAAATATGTTTTTACAAAAAAAATTATGCATGTTCCAATTATCTTAATTTAGTTTTTTCATATTATTTCATTTTTTATGTGATTGAGGTCTCACTTCCATAAAAATAAATCATGCGATAGACATAAATAAAATAAATAAATAAAATGATCTGATTTGGATCTATATTTAATCGTTCATTTAATGATAAGATAATAAATAAACCTATGTCCCTAAGGAAAAATACCTTGTTCTATACATTGCATGTGTCTTAGTATTTAACCTATCCACATATGTATCATTCTAGTTGGTTTTTTCTATGTTCCAACATGGACCACATCGTACTTAATTTTACATTGAACTAACCCCATGCACCATAAAATAATACTTTTATTGTATATGTTTTACAAATCTCTCGAAAGTGAGAGTAAATAATGGGATGTTTAAAGGGAATAACATATAACAAACGTGGACATGCATGTCCAACATAATAAAGTATGGGATGATGATATACAAGCCATAAAATTTTATTTAATAATACATAATTACAATCTGATTAAATAAATTAAATTAAATTGAAACCATCACATATATAGGTCCAATCAAATATCATTATTGTCCATACACACTCAATGATTACACATTCAAAATAACTAGCTAGCATTCATTTCAATTTTTTCTTAGATAAGATAAAACATGGTCGAATTGATCTTATTCTTGGTATTATTAATTGATTAATTCATTTTATGTTATTCTATCCAATCATATCCATATTATGATCCTCTTCTATTTTAACTAAATATTTTACCTTTATTTAAAAAATATAATAAAATATTTCATAGTATTGTAAATTGAAAAAACTCAGTGACTACCTGTCTAAACTACTCATTATGGTTCTTATTGTATACAATTCACATATATAACATATTGTGTAGATGAAATTTTTCCTAAATTCAAGTTGTGTACAAGAAAATTAATTCCAAATGGAAGACATGAATTTTATGTTGCCTATATAATTTAATGTGTTTATTCTTATATGCAATGTCCATACATGTTTCATAGTTTGGAATATTACAAAAAATTAATTAAAAATTTAATATAACATAAAATTAATCAATAAATGTTTATTATTGATTAAATGACACATGGACCATAGGTCAATGAGGATAATTGTATTAATTAATTAAATTTAATATTTCCATATAAAAAAGGAAAACTGCATGTCATGTCCAAGATGGGCATAGATCATGTACTTTGTTGCACTGGATATCAACAATATACACCTAGAGACTCTACATATACCTATTGTGAAATTTTTTGAAGTACAAGAATTATAGAATTGATATGTGTTCTGTACGTTGAGTTACATTATCTCCATATTTCAAAAATCATGTATTAAATTCTCATGGTGTATTACCTATACAATGTGGCTTGAACTAATTTTTTCCCTTGTTGACTACAATGATTCATTGAGGCTTGGAAAATCATCCTTAAAAATAATTCATGATATAATGGATGAGGAAAGAGAATATCTAGAGAGTTCTTAGATATAGAGAGCGATATCTAGTTTTCATTATGCCCAACGATTATCTATTTTGACCAAAATTACTATAGAATAGAAAGAGTCATATTTTTATAGAGTTAGGATTGGAGTTAAAATATAATTTAATTAAAAATTTAAAATTAAATATTATATTAAACATTATATTTCCCCAAAATATAAAATAATAATAATAATATTATTATTATTATTTTGTCATTTGCATACACTAACTCGCACAATGATAAATATTACTTTTCCATTCTGAAAAATAATATTAATCTCCATTCACTATCTTAGTCTGCTATTCCTCATAAAAATTAAAATTCAAATATTATATATATGAATAATAATTAATTATCTTACGAATAAATATTTATTTAATTTATGTTATTAATAAATCATGAAAAATATTATTCTATAGGATTGAGAATAATATTTATTCAAATAGTTAGATTCAAATATAATTTAATTAAGAACCACATAAACACTTAGTGTGTGACCATCTGGTCTTGATTCTAATTTTCATTATGAAGTCTTGACTAATGTCCAATATTATTGTTTAAAAATTGCTTTGTCACCCAAGAGAAATAATTTAATGTCACAACATTTACAACAACACACGATTTATCATTGTGTAATATAATCTCTTAATCATGATATCTCATTGAGGATGTTTCACACCTCTATCATCAAACAATACACTTGATACAAATTTCATTCATTATATGAAATAAATTGTCATTACACAATAACCATGGAATTTAATGGGGCTGTAATATTTTAAAAAACGTCCTAGATATCAACATCATTAAATATTGAAAGTAAAAATTCATCCATGACGTACTCATTAACAATACATCATTCATGAAGAACAAAATGTACACAACATTACTATGGACTTCTTTAGTCATGGTATACGGAAATACATTTATGTGTGAAAGTTATAACATGTATCAATAATAATTTTAATGTATAATTACCATTACACATGCTTACAGACCATAATATCCAATGACACATAAACATGGAGAATTTTTTCTGGCATGTTTTTTACTATAATCATCAATAATAGAGAATACCTACTGTGAAATTCATGATATAAGGTCACATATTATTATGATTAATCACTCCTGAAATTTAAAATACTATTTTACTTATCATAGAATGTTAAATTACAAAATAACTAGGTTTATTTATATCATCATAAAATATCATTGTTCTCATAATAGTACAAAACTACTATATACTTTTAATGTGATATATACTCTAGAAAATTATTACATTAATTTCATAAAGAAATATGAAAGATATTTAATATATTTTTTAAATTAATATTCACTTATTTGTTAATATATTTGACATAATGAATAAATATTTGGTTATTGAATACTAACTCCAACCCACAATGACACCAATTGTCACCACTACCTCACCCAATCATTGAAAACACTAGCTTTTCAGATCCTCTGTCGATAAATTCTAGAGCTCGCTACAAATTCCTCTTAGTCATGTGTTGTCATTTCTGTACCAGACCAACCCAAGTCTGCCTATAACATTACCCAATGTGGGTTCCTATTACTCTTGAAGCACATTCCCAATCACTATGGTTTGTTAACAACCACTATTGTATCATAAAAATAAAGTTGTGATGATTTAACCCTCGATGAAACAAATGATAGGATAGATACAAAAAATATCATATAAGATATCCCAAATAACACATATAACAAAAAATCTAACAAAAAAGAAATATAAAAAAATTGGATAATAAGGTATCATCAAACTACCAAAAGACCATTGACCACATATTAATTGAAAACCCCTTAGATCTATCTCCAGGTTACCTTATGTCCCCTGCATCTCAACCCATCAAAAAGGAAACACGACTTAGGAGAGTTTCCCTCAACATGAAAGTCTTCCATTTAACCATATCCTTCAACACCAAGGATAAAAATAGATAAAGGTAAAAGTAGGGTGTCAGCACTATGTATCGGTAGGTCACTACTAAAAATACAATACAATCTCAAGCCACTTGAATCTATAGTTATTATTGAAAAAAAATTATAAAAAATTTCATAAATAAATTGTTGCCTTCCAAAACACATTCCCTTCAAATAAACAATTGTTTTTCGTTTAAAAAGAATTCCATATTCAATGAATAAAAAAATATGATTAAAAGTCTATGAGTAATAATAAAATGTAGTGACCACATTTTCCTGATTCTATAAATCAAGAGGAAATAAAATATAAAATATAAAACCATGTAATGTATATAAAATGAACTAAGGGGAAAATCTGAACTCAAAGGTGTACACACCTCACAAAACCATGAAACACATAATGTATTTAGTGATGAAAACAGTTCAAGAACCTCAGTTCCTTAGAATGAAAACTCACTATCATCAAAGACTTCATTATAACCTCCCCTAGTGACAATTAACTATGGTAGGTCTTGATAACATATAGTATTTACCCTCACTTCAATGTTATTATGATGTTCTCTTATATTATCATCACATTTAAGAAATCTAATTCATATTTCATAAAAATTTTCAAAGTAAAGACATTCCATTTCCCAGAATGAGAATCCCTTTTCATAAAAAGTATTACTTGAGTCATTTCATTCATCACATCATGTGTATCGAATCACTTTTCAACAAAGCCCATGTTTTTAAGAAAAATTCAATGCCTTTAATGATTAATTTCACCTCTCATGGATTTCAATCCATCAATTTCAAAAATTTTGAAAATAATTCTTTTGAATGAAAAACATTCATTGGGAAATAGCAATAAATAGAGGCACCTACCTAAAAATCAAATAGAAACTCACTAAAATTAAAATTAGTGAAAGAAATGAATGGATTAAGTACACAAAAACCCACATCCAAGGAAAGTACTATCAATTTTTGATCAAACTCTCTTTATATAGAAATCACAAACCATTAGTGTTCCACTGAGACAACAGATCACTTTATCAAGGGGATATATAGTTAAAAGAGAATAAAAAGGAGAAAAATTGAATGTAGTTTTATTTAAAGTTTCAGTTTTTTATTATATATTTAGTTATATATTTGTAGATGATGGATATTTTTTATAACAAGTAAATCAAGTTAATTATTGAAGATGAAATTCCCTATTGTGGGGAGTATTGTAATATATAAGATATTATATTATTTAATAGATGTGGGTTTTAAATGTTATTTCCATGTGAAATGTGAAATTATTCATGTAAATCTTAATATTAATGATTGAATATTTCTTACTGACATCTAATCGATGGAAGACTGTTTTAGTAATAAAATATAACAAATATATTTGAGTTTTTTTCAAATGGAAATATTGACTCTGTAATTTATTATGGTCAATTAGTTTAATTATGTGAATTATAGAGTTTGAGTAGGTGAATTAAAGTTATCCAATTCTATGTTAATCTTAGTGACTTCTTTTTACGTCATTCAATACTTATTTTTATGAGTTTAAGAGAAAAAATTTCAAATAACTTTTAAACTATTTAAAAATTAAATTTCATATATGTATACTAAAATTTTATGGGATTTTATCATTTTCTAGAAACTTTTGGATGAATTTTTAATTTCACTAAAATTATTAATAATTACAGAGAGCATAGAAAAAAACTAATTTTATTCACTTATTAGTTTTTGTCTATTTTTGATTTTCTATATTTTTATGAATTATATAATAAAAATAATATATGAATACCAACACACATTAAATATATTTTATTTAATTAGTTATTTTTTAATTTTTTTAATTTAATATTCGTAGATAATGATATATTAATAAATATAATATGAGTAATAAGATTACAAACACAATCCTATTTAAAATACTAATACAAAATGTAATTTAGGATATATAAATAATAATATATTTCTTTTAGATTCTTAGTTTAATTTTTTTTATTATATATATATAGAATTATATATAAGTAAAATTAACTACTGATATAGTTGGTTTTAATTAGTTATGGTTTTTGTAACGTCTCGGTTACAGAAGCCACCAAGAGGAACCCCATACTCGGTTGGTCACATGTCCTCACGTGCATTTCCCAAAATGCCAGAGGTTGCCGAGTACCAGTGAGGGCCTTGGGTGTGTGAGGGCCCTGCGTATTTCCCCGGTTTGTCACATGCCCTCATTGACAGAGTAACACAGCAGAAGAGAAAAAAATATACTATAATGGAAGCAGTAAATATCCAATAAAAGTAAACAGCGGAAGGCTGAGAAAATAAACAACTAGAGCACATATGTATAAAATGATGAATTGTACATATGTCTAGGAAAACAACAAAACAATTCACAATACTGAATACACCCATTACTAAACCAATGTACAAAAGAAATAGATTAATACCACATCATCATCGCAAGCCTAAGCTTGGTCCCATTCTCTCTAGATCCACATCAAGTCATGTACCTGAAGTAGAAGGGTGCTTTCCCTTGTCTATAACTACTACAATATAATCTGTTTGGGCCCAAAAGAATGACCCAAACACAGTGTGAGATGAATCCTAGTAGGAAACCACCAAAAAATATGTACCTAACAGTCAATGAATATATATGGAAGGTAAAAGTGCAGAAAGAAGTAAACAAGGATGTAATCAATAGCAACAATACAAAGTTTCAAATATTAAGCAACAGCTAATCAAAGCAGATATTCACAAATAGGTAACCATTTACGATGTACTCACAACCTATCCCCTCAAGTCCAACCAAGTAGATACAAGCAACCGTCTATAAAGCACACATAGTCTCACCCCGCTGTTTCACCTAAAGTGTAGACTCTCTAAGGAATCACTCACCATCAATTCCCCACTATAGTCTCATATCGGTACTGAAGGCGCTCTGGGGAAACACTAAACATCTCATTCCCCATGTGGCCCACTTTGAGTAACTACAGACACTTTGAGGAAGCACTCAATGTCAATTCTCCCTATGGCCTCACATTGTAATTTATTAAAGACACTCTGGAGAAACCCTTATGTCAATTATCTATAGGTCTACTACACAACATTCTCATGGCCCTGTGTAAATCAGTAGGTATATATTTGCGTAACGGCCAATTTAAACCTCAATAACTACTTGGCTTGCATTCTATAGCATAATAGAACAATAGAACAATATTCACACCATCCTACAATACTAGGCATGAGAATGTAATAGAAAACTAATAGGAAAACTAGACCCAGTGGTCAAAACAAGAAAAAACATGAATTCCCAAGACATCCAAAGAACAAAAATTCCCCATATTCAAAATCAATAACCTCTACTCAAGAATAAAAGAAAATTTGAAAAAAATGGGCTAAAATGGTAAATGTGCAATACCCAGATCATGGGTATTGGGAAAATATGCACATAAAACTCAAAAACATTCCACAAAAAGGCACAAACCACATACCTCGGTGTTGGGATATCAAGATACTTGAACCAAAATTCTCGAATCACATTAAAACACCGTATATCTATGAAAATGTATAAGAAGTTCAACCCACGATAACTCCCGAATGAGTAGAAATCAAGGGATAGTGCTCTTGGAGAAGAGAGAACTCACCGATGTGATTCCAACACAACCGATAGAGTTCGATTCAGAGGAATAACGCTCACTTAGGGGCTCGTCACAGATCCACATCCATATGGTTCTCTCGATCGAACGGATCCTAGAAGAAGTGGGTTCGAGCAATTAGACACAACCTCAGTGTGTTTCAAAAATTAAATAAAGTACACAGTCTGTACTTTTTAAGTACACGATGTGTACATTCCTTTTCCATACTTCAAATTAGGCGGCCTCCACATCACGCCACATGATCGTGTGTGTGGTCATGACACAGCCAGCACACGACTTCCTACGGCAACGTAGTACATGACATGTACTCATAAAGTACACGGCGTGTACTTAAAATATTTCCAGAAACTCATCTTTTCCCAAAAAATCCATAAAAAATAAAAACATACCTAAAAATAAGATTTGGGTTCGTAAAAACTTCCACTCTTAATGAAATTCATCCTCAAATTTCCCTAGGAATGCGGTGTAGAAGATGAATCCCTGAAAGCTCTGGCCACTGCGATCGTACATCTTCTTCCCTCCCCCATGTCTTGTCCTATACTCACATGTGATGTCATAGCACCCATACCAGAGGAACAAACAGTCCATGGAGAACATTCGTACTTCGATCAAAAATCCGGATAGGATGATCCTCGAAGGATGTGATCACTCCCAACTCGTCCTCCTCGGGTAGTAAAACATGAGACGGGACTGAAAAGTAATGTCGGGGATGAGAAATGTTAAAAACATCATGAATAGTGTGGTACCTCTAAGATAACTACAACAGGTAGGCAACCTGCCCGACTCTCTCAAACACCTCAAATGTCCCGACGCACCTCAGCGAAAGCCTACACTATCTCCTAATCCGATTAGGTACCAACCATGGTGAGACACGTTGAAAAATTTGATCCTCGGCCTCAAACTCCAAAGGTTGTCTTCATATGGGTCATCTAACTAATCTCTGTCCCCACATGCCAACACATGTCCTTTTTCAGTGTGGTTTGTCCTCACTCACACACACCCTAGGAAACTTTCAAGAAGGTCACCCATCATGATCACTACTCCGAGCTAAGCATGCTTAACTGTGGAGTTCTAATCAGGATGTATCTTGAAAAAGAAGGCGGTCCTTTTTGACATGAGCCATTTCTTTTAGCCATTTAACCCATTATCATGGGGGGGGGGGTTACAATCACCCCCATTAGAGCACAACATCCTTGTTGTTGGCCCTACATCTCAAACCAGTCAGTGCACTTCACTTAAAGCTGGATACCACCTATGATACCACTTTGTAACATCCCAGTTCCAGATGCCACCCAGAGGCGCCCCGTACCTGGTTGGTCAGATGGCCTCAAGCGCATTTACCTGAATGCCAGAAGCTTCCGACTAGGAGTGAGGGCCCAGGGTGTGACAGTGGGGAAACTATGCCCTCATTGTCCTAGTAACATAGAAGAAGAGAAACAAATATACTATAGAGGAATTAGTAAATATACAACAATAGTAAACAGCGGAAGACTGAGATAATAAACAACTGGAGCACATATATATAAAATGATGCATGGTACATATGTCTAGGAAAATAGCAAAAAAAGTCACAATGCTGAATAAAAACAGTACTGAACCAAAGTCCCAAAGAAATAGATAAAGATCACTTCATCATCGCATGACTAATCTTCGTCCCATGCTCCCCATATCCCCATAAAGTCAAGTACCATAAGAAGAAGGGAACTTTCCCTTGTCTATACCTCCAACAATATAATCTTTTTGGGCCCAAAAGTATGGCCCAAATTGTGCAAGGGAAGAATCCCATCAGGAAACCACTACATGATCTATGCCTAGCAGTCAATGAATCTAAGGCAGGTAAAAGTGCAGAAATCATTAAACAAGGATGTACTCAACAGTAGGAATCCACAGTTTCAAATATCAAGAAACAGCTAATCAAAGTAGATAATCTCAAACAGGTAACCCTCTGGGAAGTACTTGAAGCCTATCCCCTATGGTCCTTCCTATAAGAAACAAGAAACCCTATCAGAAGCACACACATTCTCACCCCTATGGTTCCACTAATGTATAGACTTTTTGAGGAAGCATTTACCGTCAATTCCACCTATAGTTTTATATCGGTACTAGAGGCACTTGGGGGAAGAACTAAACTTCTCATTCCCCTGGTGGCCCTCGTCGAGGAACTATAGACTCTCTTAGGAATCACTCAATGTCAATTCCCCCTATAGTATCGCATCGTAAATTATAAAAGACACTCTAGATAAGCCCTTACGTCAATTATCCCTATGGTCTACTACACTAGGTTCTCACGACCTAGGGTAAATCAACAAGTATAACATCATGTAATGGCCATAGTAAACCTCATGAACTACTTGGATAGCATTCAACAGCATAACAGCATAAAAGAAGAACATTAACACCATCTTATAGTACTAGGAATGGGAAAGTAACAACAACCAAAAAGGAAAACTAGACCTAAAAGTCAAAACAGGCATAACATGCATGGGAAACACATCCAAAGCACAAAAATTCATGATATTCACAATCAATAACCTATAATCATGCATAAAAGAAAAGATGAAAAAGAATATGGCTAAAATGTTAAATGCACAATACCCCAATCGTTGGTATTGGGGAAATTGGCACATAAAACTCAAATAATTTCTCCAAAAAGGCACAAACCACCTACCTCGGTGTTGGGAGATCAAGATACTTAAACCATGAGGCTTAAATCGGCTTAGAACGCTATAGATCTACAAAAACATATCAAATTTTCAACCCACGATAACTCACGAAATAAGAGAAATCAAGGGATGGTGCTCTAGGAGAAGAGATAACACACCGATGTGATTCCAACACAACTGATAGAGTTGAATTTGGAGGATGGATGTTTGCTCGGGGGCTCGTTGATGATCTATGTCCATACAAAGCACTTGGTCGAACAGAACCTAGAAGAAGCGATTTCTAGTGATTAGACGCGACCTCGATGTGTTTAATTTAAAAAAATACACGTCATCTACTTTTGATGTACACGACGTGTACTTGCCTTTCCCATACTCCGCTTTAGGCGGCCTCCACATCACCCCACACGACCGAGTGTGTGGCCATGACACAGCTAGCACACATCCTCTTGTGCAACACAATACACGACATGTAGTAACAAAATAAATGACGTGTACTTTGAAAATTTCTAGAAACTCTTCTTTTCTCAAACGTTCCAGAAAAAATAAAAACACACCTATAAAAGATTCGGGTTTATACAGTTATTATTTTTATTTTTTATTAAAGGAAATATTATTAATTATTATAAATTTCTTTTACTTTACATTTATGTTTTTATGTAATTTTTCATTGTTTTTCGCAGGTGAAAATAAATGTTTCTAAAATGATAAATCTCAATTGATAGTGGAATTGGTTTGTTTATTGAGGCATTGTACGAATCCGGCATGCAGTAAAGCTGAAGTCTATTGAGATAATTAGAAGTAGTCTCATGGATTTTAGAAATAATACTATAAATAAGAATAAAGGTGGAATACATTCACTTAGAGGGGATCCACCGATTCAAATATGGAATCAAGATGGATTCCATATTGAATATATAGATAAGTGAAAATAAGAACTCACAAACATATTTTTCAATTGAGAATTATAGACTAACTTTTATTGTGTAAATCAATGGGATATAGATATATTGACTACAAATATTTAATTGATGTCATATTTCTGTGTTATTAACTCTCAATTTAATTAATAAATTAATTGACCAACCACCATTTAATGATTATGGGGGTGATAAACACGTACAAGTGAAGCTTATCAGGATAAGTAAAATGGTAAACACTAAATATTAGAGTATATGATTTGACGAGATTTTAGTGGAAACATTTAACAATGAATCAATGGGGTTAATGACTAACCTTTGGTTTACCCTCAAGCCAATGAGTATTCATGGTGTCAAGATTATGTTCATGGACAACTCATCATAGTGAATTGTGATAAAAGGGTCATTGTTAATTAGAATTCATATAAAATAGAGTAATCTAAAATATACAAAACCAACGTCTCAGAAATCCTCATCCAATTTTAATAGATAATAAATAATCATCATCCCTGTATCTTACTTTATTTATTTACTTATTTTTTTCATAGTTTATTTAATAAGTACAAAAAAAATTAATACTAGAATAATTAGTAATCAAATTAGGCACCTTATTTTTCATTTAAATTCACCGCACAAAATTGAATCAATAAATTTTCAAAGATACACCATTATAGAAAAATGACTGAGAACATTTAGTTATCATGCTACACCTAAGCCTATTAACATACAAGGTATTGTTTGTATACAGATCCAGTAGTCTTCCAAGTAAATAATTATAGATGTAAATTGAGTTTTGATGGAAAATGGAATTATATATAATATATGAGAATTATGATGGAGAGAGATGAATATTAATACCTCATTTGTTATATATGATTCACATAGATGATTTTAAATGGAGTAAAGGAATGGTCAACAAATAGAGGGAGTGTCTCTAAACTCTAATACATTTTTCTTCATTGAGTTATATAGTTTTCCATTAGTGGATTGAATTGGGATGAAAGGTGATCAACGACTAGGGCTTTGGATAGATTACCAAGGTATGTTAAATAAATATTCCAAATAGTTAAATGCATGAATATTACATAAGATAATTTATCCTTATTACACAACACACCCCACCAAGGCCCCACCCAGGCTAGTAGTTAGGCATAGTGTTCCACCCAACCTCTTAATTCAATAGGACATGGGACATTGTCAATCACCAAGAAGGAATAGCACATACCTGGAAGGACATGGCCAAACAAAATCACAACAATCCACAACTATCTAATTTAATTCGTTTTTACTAATCATCGAATAATGACATAAGTATTACACTAAAACAAGAAAATATTGGGTATACATGAGAAAATGACCATTTAAAAAGTTAAACATAGAAAAAATATGAAGGAAAGTAGATATATGAGAATAATATATCAAATTGTTCTATAACCTTGATAAATGGAAAAAGCATCCTCCCTATAATGACTCTTTGTATGATATTTTCAGAAACTATCACTATCATGTACTATTAAATAAAAACTCCACCAGATCAACATCCACAGAATTCACATTAATAGTGTGCAACATCTGTAAAGATATATCATGTGTGGTAAATAATACCCATGCATGGGAGATTATAATAATACCTAATACAACATCCAGAATGAAATAAAGGATGGGATAAAAATTCAAATCTAAACCACAGATATAAATATTTCAATAAAAATTCTTATATTCGTAAGGATTGAGATAAAAATCAACAAGTAGTTTTCAAATTCATAATCCAACTAAAATTCCCTTCCTGGAAGAAACCATAAATTATAATACGTCATAAGACCCATAACAGCTAAACTTTCCAAAATCCAAAACTTCAACGTCACCTCCCTAGGACAATATTGGGGGAATCAAAAATATAAAGGAGTACCAACTCCATGTATGGATGAATGGCTCATGATACATAGGGGTGTATAAAATTAATTATTACACTGAATTCCTCAACCAAACTCAATAAATTCCTATATAGATCCAGTATACCGAAACTCCCAACAACACTGTGAAAAAGGAATCTACTGATGTATATGATTTTTCAATAAAGATCAATATGGATAAATTAGAAGAAACTATTTATTTTTCTAATTTTTAAACTCAAACAAGATGATATGAAAAAAAACATGAAGTAGAAATTACATGATTTGTTATTTATCATATATATTATGTGATCCCAAGGAAGTTGTTGGGCAGTGCTATCACTGTTCCATCATGCCATGGTAACATAAATGATATGTTTCAAAAACTAACATGAAATGTGACTCTTAATGGATATTTGGGAGTTAAATAATGCTATGTGTCATTCCATACATTTGATATATAATGTACCTATCAACTACAGGCCATGCATATCTGATGGGTTACCAGGGCGTGTACTTAACCACACCATAGTTAACGTCCCTCTAGAAAAACATGGTGCATGATTGAGATATATATAAATTATAATATCTCTCTAATCTATGAAAAACCCATTATCTGACAAATACATGAAATTTCTGGTGATCGAATATTGAACATTGTACAATCATGTTCGCCTCACCACGTAACCATATCCTCCACCCAATTCTTCCACTATTAACCTTACTACTTGTCCTACCACCTTCACCAGACTACTTAGATCAACCTATTGGATACCAATCAATGATCTGTCTTCACTATGATGGTTCCAAGTGCGGCGAAAGTTCTAATCGGGGATAACACCGTCTCATTATGTATAACATTCATTTTCAGTGTAAATTGATAGATCACGAGATAAAAATAAGATTTCAAAAAAAATATTTTGATAATATATATTGAAAACTGATGAAAAAATAACAAGTAATAAATCAATACATAGTTTATTATTATAAAAAAACCTCCAATGTGGTGGATTTAAAACCATAGAAAAATTATGATAATCCCACTACAATCAGAGAGTCTATAAAATCCTTCTGAAAGATTGAATCTTGAATTATAGTAAGAGCTCAGAAAATCTGTTTGAAATACCCCACCCCAATACAGCTTCTACATTTTTATTATAGTTTTCCTGTGATAAAATTTCACCCATAAAAGACCAAAACAAAACACATGATATCATTGTGTCACCATCATTGAGAGATTTTACAACCAAAATTCCTACTCCTCCTAACTACCCAATCCCTAAAATCTATCGGTCATGTCTCTAATTGAGTCATTTTATACATTCTCAGATATCTCACCTTTTTATCAACTATTTAAATACTAAACATCCCCCATTTTATCTCCCCACATAATCCCCATATAATCTCAATAACATGGAAATCACCTAGGTTTAGAAAAAAAAGATAAAAAACGCCTCACATGTGGAATTAAAAAAATCAGGGCATCGTTTTAAAATTTAAAATGATATTATCTTTAAATTTCAATATTTTGGACTGAAGAATAATGATATCCCAATTTATACAATATATGAAGTATATTTAATTGAAAAACGCAGTTGGAATGTAAATTGGTTTGTATCTCACAACCCATCACCATTTACAGAAAATATGACATCCCCCTTTTTGAACCTATGGTAGAAACCTGATATATCACCACAAAAATGAAATCATATCACGAAATTATTCATCATGTATGTGTTTTAAATACCCTATTTAACAATAATGGAAACAAAAATACATGTATCCTCCATAGTAATGATGACCACATAATTGAGAGTAGTTGTAGAAATTAATTTATCCATCTTCAAAACATCCTTCATGTTGTCTATAACTCTCTGTTCGTCACCTCAAACCTTAATTTCAATTACTAAATCAATAGTGGTAATCCCTAAAGAAAATAAATTTGTTTAAAACCTAATGCATCTGACCTGAACTAAATCATCTTTTAAACTGTCATCATATTTATCAATGACCATTAACATATGGTCGATGATCTTATATTCCAAAAATATATTTATTTCCACTACACAACGACACATTTCACTTCACCACACACCATTATGTTTGACTTGGAAAGTCTCTCAACAACTTTCCTAATGCATATTAAATCAATACATTGGATAATTTTTATATATTATTTCTAAATGAACTCAATAACACATCGTTATAAAGAGTAAATGTAGATAATAAATTATGGAAGATAACTAGAACATGTCACATATCCCCCAACATTATCATACAACCTATATTGGAAGTGATACAAATATCACCAACCACAATGAAACCTGTAAAATTTCTGTAACATCCTCGGTCTGAATGTAACTAAACGGTGCCTCATACCCAGCTGGCCAAATGGCCTAAAAAACATTTCACCAAATACAAGAGGCTTCCAACTAGATGTTATGACCATGAGTGTGATAGTGGGAAAATTATTCCCCTTTTTTGGAGTTCAACACAATGGAATAAATATTAACAAATTTTAGAAGTAATAAACAACATGAAACTAAAGTAAACAAATGAAAACTAATGGATAAATTTAACCAGAAGGAATATAATATCAAAATGATGCAGCATGTCACCTGTTCATAGAAGACAGTGACAATATGATACAATGTAATCAAGAAATATATAATAACATATTATAGTAGAAAAATGAAACTCAGTAGCATCACAAGCCTCAACATGATCTCATGCTCTGCTTCTCTTAATTAGCAATCAAGTACTTGTATTGGGAGCACTTCCCCTATTTACATATGCAAAAATATAGTCTGTTTGGGCCCAAAAACAGGACCCAAAGAGGCTGCGAGAAATAAATCCTAGAAGGAAACCATGAAAGCTCTGTTCCAATCTGACAGTGATTTTATTCCTTAGTTTTGTATAGATATTATATTCAGTAAACTGGTACGTTCTTAGAAGTAAACAATCTTACATGTACTCGAATTAATTTATATATTTTCCAATTTTCATTTTTTATTCATTTACATGAGTTATATTAGTCTCGTAATTTTGCTGAAGCCCAAAATTCCTCGTAATAGAGTTAGAACAATAGACGAATCAAAATATCATCTTATATGTATGTAAATTATGAATCCATGTTTGTTATTTGTCTTGGAAGACAAGTCAAAAGTCATTCCATTAAATCATTTAAGTATAACCTCAGTCAATTCTTGAGATTCCTATATAGGAATTCAAGTATCATTACAGGTAAAGTTCTATAGACATCCTTTGAGTCTATTCTTAGAGGTCATACTAGGGAGCCCCATGTATCACTCTCTATGTTGGTATATGTTATTTCTTGTCCATAATAAGCGGTCCTACTCAGGATCCCAAGGTGTAACGCTATGTGAAACATGATATTCTATCCAATTAGTCCGTCCTTGGAAGTCCTACATGGGATCCCAAGTATCACTTATGACATATAAATCAAATTACTCTTGGTTTCATTCATGTTATTCTAATCTGAACCCATGTATCACCCAAGGTGGAAGGTACAATATTTATGCAAGTTTGTTCAGGAAGTTCTAAGCTGAAACCATGTATCACCCAATTCTATTTACCATTTAATCATTAAAATTCATTAAAACATCCTGACCTTGTTAACCTTAAAAAACACTTCATAGAAACGGGGGAAACCCAATCCCAAAGCTGTAATCAAACACTTAAAATTGTTACACAATTTCAATTCTAGATAATAACCATGTTCATTTTAAACAACCCCAAATGGGAAAATGAAGGCATTTTTGAGGACATCCTTTGCCAAAATGGCTATATAATAGTCATCTAAAGGGAAACTAACCCATGGGGTGGCCCATAATCATGAAACAAATCAAAACAAGATTCAATTCATTGAATTCTTATCAAAAAAAACATTTAATAATAATGACAATCAATTTACATTCATAGAAACACCCTAAAATTGGGTGTTCCGCACAACGACACATATAAACATCTCTATAATTAATGAGTGGAACGTTACCACCTACCTCAATGTCATATTACTAAAATAATCTGACTCCATCCATTGAATCATCCAGGAACGGCATAGATCTATGAAAATATGTAAAACAATAATCCTTATATAACTCTATAAAAAGAAATATTCACCATGAATCACACTAGAAGAATAAATCCCTTACTGATTGGTTTCTAACTTGACTTACGACACATGAATTAGGTCCCGGATGATGAAATAGGAGAAAGAATGATCTTGTGGCTCCATGTTTATCACATGGAAGCTCTTCTGTCCAGAAGAAGAGAAAACAAGGCTACTAGCCATTTTAAGTTCAAAATTAGGAGTACACAACATGTTTGTTCATATAAAAAACATGTATTCCCTTTTATTGTTCATAAATTCACTAACCTTCTTTACACATCCCACATCAAACTTACTACCTAACTACACAACATTTAATATGATTTTCACAGTGTGTGGTGGATTTTTTTCTGTCCTTGGCCAACACAAACAAACACTGTGTATCCCCGTCCTACACGGCTAGAATGAATGGTGGGTATATAGAATTACACTTCGTGTAATAATAAATCGTATCATTTTTCTTATTAACCTTATTTTCTCAAGGACAACTCAATGGAAAATAAAAATAAGAAGAAATTCCTCAAAATAAGAACCAGGTTTTTACAAACATCCCCCCTTAATGAAAATTTTCCCCGAATTTCCCTTCTACGGGTGGTGAAGGAATATCTAAGAATAACTCCACCCACTGAGCATGTGCATCAGTCTCCCTCTCCCTAGTCTCATCCTACTCATGGCCATTCTTCCATTGCAACCATATGAGAGGAACTAACCAGCCTCAATTAACCATCATTCTCATGTCAACAATATGAATTAGATTCTCCTAAAAGGATGTATAAACCTGATGCTCAACCTCCTCGTGTGGAAAAACATTATACATTTCTAAGTGATAGTGGCATAGCTGAGATACATGGAAAACACCATGCATGTATTGGCACCTCTGAGATAATTTTAGCAAAAGGATACCAACCCAACCCTTTCAATAATCTCAAATGGTCTGAAATATATCAATAAAAGTTTACCCTATCTCCTGGTCCACTTGTGCCCCATTCTCAGTGTGACACATAGGTAAAATCAATCCTTGTCCAAGAACATTGAAGTTCTTATCTAGCAAGCGACATAAGATTTCTAACGAGACTGTGCAGTATCAATCCACTACTAAATCAACTGAACTTGATTAGTAGTCTCTTAGACAAGACTAAGTCCCATCATAGCTACCTCTCCTCCCTCTAGACAACACATAGTCAATCGGCATGACCTATAATAAAAAGCCTCATATTGAGAAATATTAATAGTAGCATGAAAGCTATTATTATAGGAGAATTAAAACAAGCGTATATGATTCTCCCATGATCCGCCCAATTCTAGGACACCTGAACACAACATGTCCTCAAACACCTATATCCTACGCTTTGAATGGCCATTAGTCTGAGGTTGGTATGTTGTTCTTAGAAGCACCATTGTACCCATCACCCTTTAAAAACACTTCCATAAATGAGACATAAATTGGGTATCCCCATCTGAAATAATAGAATGAGTAACCCCATTAAGTCGTTCCACCTCTAGGAAATATAGTTTTCTGAGCTCATCAACACCAAAATTCTCCTTGATCAACATGAATTGAGAGACCTTCATAATATTTTCAACTAAGACCCACACAACAATGTTTCTTCTAGGAGACCTCGGTATCCCCATCATGAAATCCATAGCCACACCATCCCATTTCAACTGAGGACTGGGTAACTTTAGTAAAAGTCCCACTGGCCGTTGAATCTTCTTTTTCACCAGCTGATAGGTGGAACACCTTGTAACAAAAACCATATACTTCTCCCTTCATTCACAACCACCAGTATTGACAGCACAAGTCCTGGTACATATTTGTGACTCTGGGATGCACTACCCAATATGAAGCATGATACTCCCACATCAGCTCCTCATGTATATAGCCTAGTTCCCACACATGTCCATGAACAAATAGAACTTCACCCCCACATATCGTCCACCCAGGAGAAGGGCCCTTACATTCCAAAATTTCCCATAGAAGAAGGCCTTCATGATATGATAGTTACTTCATCGTCACTCTATCCAGTACTGTAGAGGTTACTTCAATGGATGAAATATTTGTCTATCTTGATAGTTGTGCCCCTCTAAATGCATCTCAGAGAACCAGGCCATATCCTTCCACTCATCACAGGCCTCTAGCACTACATGTATATGATTCCTCCTACTCATTATGTCAGCCACTGCATTTCATCTTCCATGTTTATAGGAAATATAATAATCAAAAGACTTAAGGTATTCCCTCCACCTTCAAAATATCGGATTCAAATCACATTGAGGAAAGATTTTTTGGAGAATTTTTTGGTCTGTGTACACCACAACATGCTCTCCCAAAAGGTAGTGAATCCAACAGTACAATTCATGCACATATTTTTCTTACATGAGATAACGCTTTGGGTAGTTTCTCTAATGTGGCCTCAACTACCTAGGGTTTTATGTAATAACTCAATCCCCCTGCATAAGAACGACTCCCAGCCTGATACCTGATGCATCATAGTACAAAATCTCTCTCTATCTCCCTCATCTTTATCAATATTAGTATTAGTGATGAAGTCGAACATCCCTCCAACTCATAAAAGGTAGCATCACAAGAGTATGACAACTAAAACGTCACACCTTTCATAGTAAATTCCATCATTTTAACTGTTAATCATAAGAAGTCATGTATAAAACACATGTAGTAACCAGTTATCCCCAAGAAACATCATACATCAAAAATGATCATGGGATTATCCTAGGTAACTACTTTACTCACCTTCACTAGGTACAATGATACTCCAGTCTCTGAGATGACACGATCCAAGAAGTGAATATGGTCCATCTAGAAGTGGCATTTTGTGGGCATAGATTATTACTGATGATCTCTTAGTGTATTCAAAATTATCTAAAGGTGTTAGTCATGTTCATGTAGATTGTGAGAATACACAAAGATATCGTCCACGAAAACCACCAAAAAGGAAACTAGTTATGGATAGAACTCTCGGTTCAGTAGCACCATGAAAACTATCAGTGCGTTCATGAGACCCAATGGCATAATCTTGTAATCACAGATACTGTACCTACTAGGAATGGTTGTACAAGGTATTTATATAGGTCGAACATGTACCTGGTGATATTTTGACCTCTAGTCAATCTTTGAGAAAACTCGAGATCCTCAAATATAATCAAACAGTTCATCAAACATTTTTTAGGGATATTTATTTTTAACCATCAACAGGTTCAGTTTCTGACAGTCCACACATAGACCAAGGGGACCATTCGCCTTTTTCCTCAAAGGAACTAGAGAACCCCAATGAGAAGTATTAGGTTGAATAAAACCCTTGGATTCCAGATCATCCAAATTCCTCTTGAGATTTTTTATCTCTGTCGTAGACTTCTAGTAACGAGGAATAGATATTGTTGTAGCTCTTAGAACTAGGATAATAGTGAACACCCCTATCTTACATTAGGTAAGCCTGAGAATTCATCTCAAAGGAGGCCCCTAAAATGATCAACCACTAGAGGGAAACCTTCCAATCATGTTCCATGATCATCCAAATATAAAATTGCAATCTTGTCTATCATTAAACCCAACCCAATATGATCGGGTGTAGCTCTGTTTTCTTGGAAATCTCATTCACCCTAATGCATAAACTCTGGACCACCTAGTGATGTGAAACGCATACTGTGGTGATAGCAATAAACAATGTCTAAAAAAGAAAATAATTAGTCTATTCTGATAATGAAACCAATTCTCATAATTTCTAATACATATAGGTTCCGTAGAAAGTGACACCCACCAGTCCCAAAGAGGCAATACTTGCACTAATGCACAACTTATTTTCTATTCCCTAACAGGGTTTCTAGTGTCATCAAATTAGAATAAGTATAAATATAGATTCAAATCCTTTCCACAATGGCCACAAATCTAAAACTATGTGTTGTGTTAGTATAAAAAATTGTATAAGATAAAATAGAGGCGACTAGGATCGTACCTGTGACAGTTGAAGGTCCAAGATCCTACTCCTACTTGCTCTACTTAAATGAATTAGTCTAACATGAACAGTGGCTCTGAGACACCTCTTTGCTACGATGAGCTGACCTACCCTACTATCATTGAGATCCTGGGTCCTGGGTACCACGGTCACACCGACCGCCTTGGCCTGAACACACTGATGTATTCCAATTTTCAGACTGCAGAGAAGCTATTGACCCTACTTCTGCACGTGGAGTCTATACAGAACCTCTATTACTATCCAGTAGTGCAAACATTTTACAAAAGGTCTATAGATGGACCATATTTCCCTAAGCATTGCACTAAACTGGGTCCGTTTGGAACTGGTGCCCCATATGCCCCAACCTACCGCACAGGTAGCACCTCACCCAAATACCAGATGAAAGGTTTTGACTACTCATATCCCTGCATGAAAGCTCTGTATGATGCTTCTTGCTTCTAATAGAGACAATACCAGATCTCAGTGCCCAACTTCCCTAGCTTACACCTCCTTCTTCCTGAACGTTATGCTCGGTAACCAGGGCTTGAATTACAATTGCAGGACCAAAGGAAACCCGAAGGCATTCACCTTGGATCAAATTTCAAACGTTATACCATACTCAATTCATATTTCTATTCATACTTCCCCAACCATCAAAATAGGGGCGAGCCGCTAAAGCTCGGTAAACTAGGCAGAATAATCCATAAATGATGGTGTGCCCTGCTCTAGTTGCATGAAATTACAAGCTCGATCAGACCTCAGTGTCTCTAAGAAATAATAATCATAGAAGGACACCTGATATTACAACCATTTCATAACCTGATGAATCAATCCATGGGTGATAATATCCCACCATCTCTTAGAAGAATCATGTAGCATATATGTCTTGAGCTTGAACCCCCACTTGAGAGGCATATCCAGATGATTGAAGATTGTCTGAACTTATTCTTGAAATGATTCTGATACTTGTGGTCCACCATCCCATGAAAAAGTAGGCAGATTCTACTGCTACAATATATATGTCATCTCCTCCATAGATGTGGCACCCTATTGTGCTCTCTAGAAGGTCTAAATGAACCTCAAAAAACCTTCTCAGAAATGTGTGTATGCACCCATGTCTGGTATAATAGCTAGTGCCATGCCTGAAGAAAATGGATATTTCCATCAGTAACCCATGTCCCACTATTTCTGGAGTATTCTCATCGCCGCACACCTAGATTACATCTTTGGGTCTTCATGTCGGAATGACCCTAAAATGTCCATCACACACACCTCAATACTAACTTAACAAAAAAGGAAACTGTTTCTCAGAAGTGCTTGAATGGAATAGATTGGGGAAAACACTCACATTTTTTAAAATATGAGCACATAGTATGCATTACACCTTACAAGGTGTGTCCTCCTAGACCTTTACAATGGCATGTACTTCGGCCAAAAAGTTCCATTTTACACCCCATATACACGGAGTGTACTTCAGTTTCCTTCCAATCCAAGAACTTCTACCCAGCTAGAACTACACAGTTCTCCTAGTGTATAACTGCACATCATGTTCACCCTTGAGATGATGTGTACATCTATGTTTTAATCCACCTGTTTCATTAGTCACATGGTTGGATACACGGTTTACATTTACATGAAAATGTACTCCAAAATACATGGTGTGTTCAACTAAAAGTTTGACAACCCATTTTCCCTATCACATGACCAGTCACACAATTTAAGTACTACACGACGTGTACATGGGGTACATGGAATGTTCTTATTAAAACATATAACACACTCATCCATTAATAGGAAGAAAACACATCATGTTAGGCTAGACATAACACCATGTATACTAGGTTTTTTAGGACAGTAACACCAGATTGCCCAGAAAACCTTTGTTATATTTAAAAACCAACCAATGGGATGCCATATTCTGATCCGCGAGGGCCCATTTTCCCCAAGAATAAAAGTTTGGCAGCTAAGTAGGGTATATCATTATGCAATAATAGATGAAAATTTAAATCACGAGCCACCAAATTATGGTACAATAGGGCCCATACACCTCAGGTCAACTGTAATAGCTCAAAATCCAAAAGAACAATTTAATTCAAAGAAAGATGTATTTTCCCTATACATGGTTTAGTTACTTCCAATAATAGATAATTACCATCATTATTACATTAATATTCATTTCTATAGGCTCCAAATAGTATGAAACGCAGAATATAAACTTCTCTTTGATATCACATTGTAACATATCTGGTCCGAAGGCCCCTAAGTTGTGTCTCATGCGTAGTTGGCCACAAGGTCTAAAGGGAATTTCCCCAAACACCAGATGATTCCGACTATAAGAAAGGGCCTTGGAAGTTATAGTGGGGAATCTATTCCCTTCATTGGATGAGTGTAACTACTCTCGCTTTTCATTATTACTGATGTTATATACATCCCAAATTAATTACCCATTCTTAAAACTTTAGTATAGCATAAGTTCAGGGTTGATCCATAGGGAACTATGGCGTGTGTGAATTCAATTGTGCTAATACTGAATTTGGTGAAGTATACAGAATTTAGTGTTGATTGGTTTGTTTTTGGATTTGGATTAAAACAATATATTTTTTACTTTGAAGAAATGAGTAACAGTTTTAAAGAAAACAACGAGTGAATTTAAAGAGATTAAAATAGGAAGAAAATACATTTCAGGACTGTGGTGATTAAGGAGTTCTTATGCAGATTGTTTAAATGGTTTTGTTTTTCAGAATAATTCAATCGTTCTGGATTTAATTTTGTTAGATGATTTCCTTGGTATGATTCCTCTTTGTTTGGAATTAGAGAAGTTGACTCCTTAGTCCGGTAGTCAGCATTCTTAATTATTTATTAAGTTCAGTCTATTATTTGAATCGGTGAAATATTTCAAATAGTCATGGATGTTTTCACTATTAATTCTCTTTTGTATCACTGAAATTCTTCCCTTGGTATGGCTCAGAATTCTAAGTTATATTTTACAGTGAATTAAAAAGAGTAAAAAGATTTACAATGAGAAAACACAACTGTATAAAACAACACCCAAATTACGATCCTTTCATCCACAACCCGAACACGGGGGGGTTTAGTTACACATAGAATGTAGGAGAGAAATGACACACGTGATACCTGACGGATTCATCATGTATGGGTTGAGGTAAGTTGTCGGAAGGCAGAACGGTGAAACGACGACACCTCGGTGGCTTTTGGAATGGTATTAGCAGAGCTTATCACCCTTCCAATGGTTTCAAACTCCTTAATCTGAAGGCCAATGCATCTTTTTATAGAAAAATATAGTACATGGCCTGTATAGAAATTGCACGATGTGTACTTCCATCAACGCGCTTTGGTGCCCATTTTCTCCGCCGGTAGGTGGCCTAACACGTCGTCTTTGACTTTGAACATGGCGCCTCCTGAAAGATGAGTGTACACGGCATGTAGCGCCGCCATACATGACATGTAGTATCAAAATTTGGCCACCAATACCCTTCTAGAATAGAATACATGACGTGTAGAAGATGGAACATGTCGTTTTTCCTTCAACGTCCACATGGGCGTGTAAACACTTCTCGGCAACAACCACTTTTAGAATGTAGTACACGACGTGTAGCGTCGCCCTACACGTTGTGTAACATTTTCCTGGTGACATGGGCGTGTACTCCCTCCTTTGTTTCGTGTCCTTGTCTAGATGTACAGGGCGTGTATAAAAGTACACGCCGTGTAGTTTTAGAATTTCAAAAGACTTCCCTTGATTTGTCTATTTTAGCCAGAAAGTTCTTGAAAGTAAGCAGAATCACCAAAATTAGAGAATCTGTTCATGAAACAACAGATATTTGAAAAAACCATGTTTTTATTTTCAATAATATATATGGAAATGTATACACAAATTGGGTGCATCAAATTCCCCCACACTTAGTCGTTTTCTTGCCCTCAAGAAAAATCTCAACATCTAATTAAAAGAGCCTATACTTTAAAAAGGAAGGAATTTAATTAATCAAATGTATAACTGATAATGTTACTTTGAAAAATTCTAAAAGGAACAAACAAATTCAATTCATAAGATATTAAAATCATGCATCATATATAATGCAATTAACTACTCTCATCCTCTTTCAACACATTTTTCATTCTCTCAAAAATAAGCATGCCACTTGATGATTTACCTTACCAGTTAAAATAAAACTCCACACACAAGATGTTTTTATTTATAGTTATGATCAATAAAAGAAATATACACACTATCCATAGGTTTTCAAGATATCTTGTTCTCTACTTAATAAAAAATTTAATTAAAAAAATCATGAGGGCTTTATCAATAAGGGTCGGATTTCTCTCTAGTTAGGGGTTTGTAGGTTCAAATGTGAAAAATAAATTCTAAGGATTGAAAAAGAAATTCTAATTCCATTAAACAACAGTGCATGATATTCAAAGTAAAGATCACTTAAAATTCTTCCTTCAAAATCTCAGTCAAATGCTTTTGTAATAGTCACCATCTTCCTTAGGCAATTAGGGTTCATGAGCAAATAAGCATAAGGTCCCATTGTTTTTTTTGGTTTTTTTACTAGAAAATAAAGGGAAACACTTACGAATACAATGATTAAATGTTGGGAACCCTTTCTACCCCAAATAATCAAGAGGTACTCCCCCATAGTTCATTTCATTAATGTGTACAAAAATATGCCATGTATTTCAAACTCCTTCATTAAAGCTCGAAAATGGATTATCATGCAAATTTCAAAAAGAAATTGGGTAGGAAGGGAGATAGGCTTGTAACGTAGCTTCCTATAAAGGTTGTTCATGGATTATATGGGCTTAAGAAATATCAAAAGTAGGGTAGGACTCAAGATAAAGTTGATGAAACAATCTAATGCCTCAATCATTTTAATGTAATTCAAAAATTCTTCATGTTTGGAAAATAAAACCTGCAAATTCTTTTAGTGATGCATATCCTAAGAATCTCTCAAGAAAGAGGTTATTAGAAAAGAAATACGAAAAAGGGATTAGAATACATCTCAGGAGTGGAAAAATAATAAATGGTCAATCAGGTCATGACATGCATATAAATGATTAGCCTAATCAGTGTAATTAATCAAGGATTAAAGTTGCAATTGAAACTATATAAACAATCATTTTAAAACACATAAGAATCAGAATAATCATGCAACCCTCGAAAAGTCCCTACTAAATAACGATAGAATTTATAAGAATGATTAACCAAAATTGCTTTACATTTGAAAATATATAATCTAATAATGATGTCTCCTAGATCAGTTCATGGGAAAAGACTACGGTGAGAGAGGTAGATGCTCCCCCACAATTAATACAACACATGGTTCACCAAGTGCAATACTAAGGTAAAGGGTGGGAAAAGGTGAGATATGGGGGACAAAATGAGTGAAAAAGTGGAAGAAGTAAATCCAAAAAGAAAGAAAATAGAAATGGAAAAGTAGTCTCCTCGTGAAAAGTGATTCCCAAGTCACTCTATGATACATGTGACTATCGAGGAAAAAGAAAACTGCAAACATGCATAACATCACATCATAGAAAATGAAAAAATATATATATAAGATAAAAAAATGTCACTATCATGGGGCCACCTCAGGGGAGACATCATCCTATACAAAACCATCTGGTAGAGTTGGAATGAGAGTTGTGGAAGCGGGAGGCTCTGATGTTGCACCGGGAAGGGTAGCGGGAGAAGAAGGAGTTGCAGGTGTGAGACTCAGCGAAGGAAGCTCAGTAGCAGGCCCTGGACCGGTAGCAGTGGTGGCAGAAGTAGTAGCATCAGGGCTCACCTTAGACACCAGAACAGAATTTGTGGAATGTGTAAGAGAGGGCGGTGGAGCAGGAGTAGAAGGGCCAGCAGCGGAGGCAGAAGCTGGTGGCCTAGGCAGTGGAACACCCAGATGCTGAGCAATATGCGCCAACAACTTCTCTATACGGTCCTGGAAGCTGTCGAGATGACCCAAGACCTACTCCATCATGGCTAGGCGGTGGGAATGGGAAAGATCGACCGAGGGTGTGGGGCTAGGTGGGATGGGTGACGGGAATGAAGGTGGAAGGTCAGAAGAAGTGGTGTCAGTAGGAGGTGGGTGAGGTGGAGAAGCTGGAGGGGGTGGGGAAGGTGGAGCAAGGGCATCAGCTGGGGCAGGGGGGTCAGCAGGTGGTTGGGTTCGAGCCGGGGAAATAATGCAATTACCCCTGCTTCCGGACCAATCCCATGAAAATGAGCATGTTAAAGTCCATCCGTTGGGGTGAACCTAACAGGTCATGAGGTAAAGAGGGCTTGAATACCCCTAGGTGGTGGGAATGTCAGGTGGTGTAAAACACTCTGTTCAGTTTGCCCTGACGGCCAATAAACATGGAGTGAAAATAGGAGGCGGCTAGATAAGGGATATCTGGGTAGTAGTGTCGGATGACACAGGTAAGAAGCTCCATGTCACGGCTGGTCACGACCCCCATATCTTTATGGCAGGGGAAAAGGATTTCGATGACGCATCGGTGGGTGATGTAAAGGATGGGGTCGATAATAAGAGTTCTCTTCTGGGAAATGGTTGAGTACCGGTGGGCAGGCCCAGCGATCTCCTAGCACATGGCAACGAGGTCAGAGCGCTCGGGCTGGGTCAAGGTAGAAATGGGGGTGGGGTGAGAGGATGGGGGTAGAAGCCGCTCCTTCGGCCAAACTCTATCATGGTAAGAGTGAAATGTCAACTGCCTAGCCGAAATCAAACTATGTGTACCACATCTCCATGTGTCTCCTGGTACTCCGCTCCATCAATCTCAAACGAGGCCGCAAACTCCAAAAATAAATCATGGAACACATGAGTTCTGACCAGGAAAATATCGAGGAGTGAAGTGTGCCCGAGAAGTTCCTCCAACTCCTCCCAAATAACGAGCTGATGCGGAATGCTACTGTCGAGGTATTGGCTACTAAATGGTATCGACCGACAAGAGAAGCGTCAGACCCTGTCATATACGAGGTCGGTGACCGGGAATACCGTGCAAGGATAGGGAGCACCTACAGGTCCCGGCCGAGGTGCAGGTGCAGCAGCCGCGGCTGGCTCTGTGGGTGGATCTGCCGATGTAGAGGGTGGCTCAGTGGAAGGTGTGCTTGAAGAGGGACCAGCTATTGAAGAAGATGGCGCAGGGAGAGCTGAAGCTGGTGGAGCGGAAATGGTGGTGCTCTAAAGCTCGGTGCTGTAAGGTGGAGGTGCATCAGAAGTAGGCCCGACCTCTGCTGAGGGAGTGAGTGGCGGCAGAATGGCCAATGGAGGGAGCTCAAAGACCAGAGCGTCTGGGACCGGCTGTGTCGGTGGTCGGAGTCAGATCTGACGATAGCTGGGCCTCTCGCCCTCGATGGTGGAGGCTGGCTGCTTCCCTTGGGAAGGATCGTGATCTTCCATATCCTGAAATAGAAATAAAAAGAAGACAAAACAAAATAAAAAGAAAAAGGAGAGAAAACAAAACAGAGAAAATGTGAAAAACTGGAAAATAAAAGTACACAACGTGTACTCTAGAGTACACGGCGTGTAGTGAAAAATATAGAGTATCCAGTGTTCTCTGGATAGACACACCGAGGCAAAAAAATAGACCATGTAAAAGTACACTACGTGTACCGAACATACACTCTGTGTTCACCCAATGTGTAGGTGGTCATGTGTTACAAATTACACGACCATGTTTTTATCAGTTCAATGAAAAAAACTACACACTGTGTATTATAACGACACGGAGTGACCTTCACTCGAGGTACATGTCTGTGTAGGGGGTGAGACACGGGCCATCCAAAAGACACCCCATGTACTGAACACACACACTATGTACGTGAAAATGGTGTGTGAGGCCATGTGTAAAGTAGTACTCGGGCATGACGAGGAAAAGGACATGGTGTGTACCGAACATACACACCATGTACATTCAAATTTTGAAATATTTTGTGTTTGGCCGTGTAAAGAAGTACATGGCGTGTGTTCTACCTCTTGTGGTTGTGTATGGGTGGAAGCTGAACAGTCGGCTGATCCGAAAAAACACCCTAAACAAGTCTAAAAATTTAAAAGAGAGGGTGTAGAACGACATACCTTGACCGAGGATCACAATGCAAGAACAATCAGAACCCAAAATGCCCTGAATCGACAGATCTAAGAAAAGGGGGGGTGCGAGTGGCATTCGGGAGAAGAAAATGGAATGATGGGGGGAAATGGGGAGGCCGCGCGACACGGTCTCAAGCCGGGTGGCCCGCGAACTATATAGGCGAGGTACATGGCGTGTATATTTGGACTACATGCCGTGTATTCCATATTTTTTGAAACATATATATATATATAAATATAATTCTTATAGTAAACTATATAATATTTATTAATAATAATTAAAATAAAATACATATATCGATAAATTTTACAAATAAACCTATACACGATGTATATCTAGAAATACATTCAGTGTAATTTAAAATTAGAAAAAGAGTAGTACAACCTTTGGTACGGTGCTTGGGGCGGGATTCGAACCAGAGATCGGCTGTTCCGAATGGAAGCCCTCAACCACTGGAGCAAAGGTTGTTCTGCTATTCATATTTATTTTTTATATATATTTATTCTATATGGCCTATACACACGGGAAAAAAGAAATTTGCGGCGTGTGGTTTTTATTTAGGAAAGGATGGGGATGAACTAGGGAGATTAGCGTGATTTGAACCTGGGCCTTTTGAACATGGTGCTGAGACGTTTCCAATCTACCAACTTCACCCGCTTGTTATTTCTTATATTAATTTTTTTTAATTTATATTGAAAAATTATGGCGCACACGAAATATATTTAAATGCACGTCATGTGGTTTTATTGAAAGAACAAATGATGGAAATGGGACGGTTTTCGGGATTCTAACTCGATCCTTTTGGAATCGGAGTACGATTCTAGCCAACAAGTCCATCCCAATCATAATTTTTATTATATTTAAACACACATATATATATATATATTTAGAATATACCACACACACCGTGTAAATAAAAGGAGGAACCCCGTGCCGAAGGTAGGTCAGGAGGATTCGAACTGGGGACAGATCGAATAAACTGCAGTGACTTTACCAATGGCACTGACATCATCCCTCGTTATTTATTTTTTATTCTAAAAATTTATACAATTAAGATTATAAATTAAAAAGATATGTACATGTCGTGTATTTAAGTGGGACACGACATGTAACCTCTAGGTTGCCTCCCAGGAAGCGCCTTTGTTTTGGGTCATTGGCTCATCCTACTTACCTTGATTACCTGAGCTGTATGGTAGACAATGTTCCCACCGTGTTGTCTGTAGGATGGTAAGCTTTCACCCACTGCCCGTTTACCTTGAATGGTTGACCATATTCTCCAGAAATTTCTACCACTCCATGATGGAATACACATACAACGTGGAATGGTCCTGACCATTGTGACTTTAATTTCCTTAGGAATAAACGAATATGAGAAATAAAGAGAAGTACCTGATCACCGGGTTGGAATGATTATCGTGAAATCATCTTGTCATGATTGGCTCTTGTCTTCTCCTTGTACATCTTGGCGTTCTCGTACGCCTCTAATCTGTTTTCATCTAGTTCCGACAGTTGGAACTTCTGTTTCTCTTCAGCTTCCTTTAGATAAAATTTTAGGGCTTTGACGGCCTAGTAGGATTTGTGTTCCAATTGTAATAGCAGATCGCAGGGCTTCCCATAGACGAGGAAGAATAGGGAAATTCCCAGTGTTGTTTTGAAAGTAGTCTGATATGCCCACATGGCATCATCTATCTTCTTGGACCAGTCCTTCTACGAAGTGTTCACTATTTTCTCCAGGATCTGCTTGAGCTCACTGTTGGATACCTCTACCTATCCACTGGACTGGGGGTGATATGGTGTCCTCATCTGATGCTTTACTCCATACTTTGATAGTATTACTCTCATCAGTGTGTTGTCGAAGTGGGTCCCTCTTTCGCTGATCAGTACCCATGGAACCCCAACCCTGCTAAAAATATTTTTCATTAACTAATTCATGACTACCTTGGTTGTGTCGTGTGATGTAGCAGTGGCTTCTACCCACATGGAGATGTAGTCAATGCAGACCAGGATGTATGTGTTCCCAAAAGATGGGGGAAAGGGACCCATGAAATATATAACCTAGACGTCAAAAATCATGACCTCCAAGATGGGGTGTTGGGGAATCTCATCTCTACGTCCCACTTTACCGGTCCTCTGACACCGATCACAACAGGAAATGAAGGCCCGTGCTTCTTTATGCATGGTGGGCCATAAAAATCTAGACTGCATGATCTTAGCTATGGTATGGTCCGGACCATGATGTCCTTCTACTGGTGAGGCATGACAGAACTCCAGGACACAGTGAACTTCATTCTCCGGGATGCAAAGACGGATCACTCCATCTGCACAGGATCAGAGTAGCAGAGGATCCTCCTAGAAGTACTTATTCACATCAGAGAAAAATATTTTCCATTGCTGGATGGAGAGGTCGGGGTGAACGACACCTGTAACCATAATATTAGTGATATCAGCATACCGTGGTCTAGGTGTTTTGTTGATTGAAAAGAGGTTCTCATCAATTAAATCCTCCCTGATCTCCTGATATTCGTCCTTCTCCAAATGAGGCAGCTCGAGGTGGGAGAGATGGTCAGCAATGAATTTCTCACTCCCTTTATTTTCTCGGATCTCATGATAGAATTCTTGTAGGAGGAGTACCCAGCGGATCAATTGGGGCTTTGCATCTTTCTTGTTTAGTAGGTACTTTAGTGATGCATGGTAAGTATAAACAATAACTCCAGACAGCACTAAGTAAGAAAGAAACCTATCAAATGCGAAAACCACTGTAATAATCTCCTTTTCTATAGTGTTATAGTTGATATGTGCCTCAATGATCATCCTTATGGAATAATAGATAGGTCAGAAAATCTGGTCAAGTCGCTGGTCGAAAACTTCTCCCACTGCGTAGTCGCTCGCATCGCACATCACCTCAAATTTTTCCTCCCAGTTGGGAGAAATCATAACTGGAGCTTCCACAAGGCGCTGCTTTAGATGCTCAAAAGCTCTAAAATAAGTCTCATCTAACTCAAATATGGAATCCTTGGATAGATTATTGGTGAGGGGCAGGGATATTTTCGAGATGTCACGGAAAAACCGTCAGTAAAAACCTTCATGCCTGAGGAAGCCGAGGATGGAGCAGACGGAAGTCGGTATAGGTAGTCGTGAAATGACTTTGATCTTCTCCACGTCCACCTCTATCCCGTGTGCTGAAATTCTGTGGCCAAGGACTATGCCACATTGCACCATGAAATGACACTTTTCCTAGTTCAATACTAGGTCAGTGTGCTCACATCGTTCCAAAACTATATCTAGGTGCCGTAAAAAATGGTGAATGAATTTCTGTAAATGGGAAAATCATCCATGAATACCTCTATGATTCGTTCTGCAATGTCATGGAAGATGGCCAACATACAGTGCTAGAAGGCGGCGGGGGCATTGCACATGCCAAAAGACATCCTTCGATAAGAAAATGTGTCGTAGGGGCAAGTGAATGTGCTCTTTTCCTGATCCTCTAGAGAAATGGAGATTTGGTTGTAGTCAGAAAAACTATCAAGGAAGTAATAGAAGTTGTGTCATTCTAGTCTCTCTAGTATTTAATCCATTAATGGAAAGGGGAAATGATTTTTTCTTGTGGCATCATTTAGCTTCTGGTAATCCACACAGACTCGCCAGCCCGTGATAGTGCGTGTAGGGATGAGCTCATTCTTTTCATTTTAAATCATAGTGTCACCCCCCTTTTTGGGTACCACTTGGAGGGGACTCACCCCCGGACTATCCGAGATGGGATAGACGATGCCTGGATCTAATAATTTGATCACCTCTTTTTTTACAACTTCCTTCATGGGAGGATTCAAGCGCTGTTGTAGTTGCTGAGATTGCTTGGAACCTTCTTCAAGTAGCACCTTGTGAGTGAAAATGGTAGGGCTGATGCCCTTCATATCAGTGACTGTCCACCCAATAGCGTGCTTCTTCTATTTTAGAACCTGAAAAAGTGCATCTTCCTGCTCTTGTGACAGTTCTGCATTAAGTATAATATTCAATGTTTGTTTGGGTCCTAAATACCCATACATGAGAGAAGATGGAAGATGCTTTAGTTCGAGTTAAGGTGCCTTTAAAATCGAAGGAACAAGTGGTTACACCTTTTACCATTCTAAACTATCAGGAACAACTGCACGATTCCAATAGTGGCAGCCCTGTCCTTTTAAGAATTGAAATACTTCTAGTGCTTCTTGTTATAGAATATATGGAATAGTTAAATTATTTGAAGTAAAGGAACATACAAGATCATCCCCTTTTTTTCTAAAATGGTTAACCATGGTGGAAACTGCATAAAAGTCCTCATGCTCTGATAAGGAAGCATGTTTGACATCCTTGAGGACAGTGTAGTAAACTCTTTCATCCCCTACCCGGAAAATAATCTCTCCTTGGTTCACATCGATCAACACCTTCCCATTTTCCAAGAAAGGTCATCCAAGTATAATAGGTGCTTCTTTGTCATCCCCCATGTCGAGGGTGATGAAATCAGTGGGGAGGATCAGCCTACCCACTTTGACCAGTACGTCCTCTAGTAGTCCCTTCAGATGTTTGATGGATCAATCCGCAAGTTGAAGGACTACACGGGTAGGATTGAGCTCGTTGAGTCCCAGCTTCTTGAAAAATCCGAGGGGCATGAGGTTCACACTGGACCTTAAGTCGTAGAGGGCCTTCCCAAACTCACAGGATCCAATAGTACAAGGAATGGTAAAACTACCTGGATGTGGGAGTTTGGGATGAATTGAATGTTGGACGACTGCATAACACTCCTTGGTGAGGAAAATGGTGCCCAGATCCTCCATTTTTCTTCTGTTGGAGATTATTTCCTTCATAAATTTGGAATAGGTGGGTATCTGTGTCAGCGCCTCTGCAAATTGAATATTTATATATAGATTGTTGAATACATCTATGAATTTGCAGAACTGGTGGCCCAGCTTCCTCTACTTCAACCTCTCCGGAAAGGGTAAGGCATGTTCAAAAGGTCTGACAACCTCCTCCCCTTTATTCTGTGAAACCACATTCTATGGACTTTTAGATGAGGAGGGGTCGGTATTAGTACCTTTTCATAAATAGTGGGTGTGTATGCACCTGGTTGTACGGATTGGTTCTGTTGAAGCTCTTTTCCAATCTGGAGCATGATGGCATGGGCCTCCTCCCTCGGGTTCTTCTCTATGTTTCTTGGTAGTGTACTGGGTTGCCTTTATGAGAGTTGGTTTGCCAGCTATAAAATCTGATTCTCCGGTCCTCAAATCGAAGCTTCCTGATTTTGGAGCTGAGTCTCAGCAGTAGATATGAATTTGGTCAATAGATCCTCTAATCTTGAGGTGTTCTCCTGCTGAGGTGGTTGTTGAGCCTGTGGAGGAGGTGGCTATCGTGGCTGTTGTGGGCGAGCGTTATGATGCCCTTGTAGCTGATAAGGACCCTGATGGGGTTGTTGCGGCCTTTTCTATTGGTTCTGGTATGGAGGTTGGTTGTAGCTGGGAAGTCGTTGGGGAAGAGGATTCTGTTGTTGATGGCCCCAACCTGTGTTCTGTTGATCTCAACATGTTGGGTTCTGGTACTACTGGTATTGGTTGGGCCCTCGATTTTGGGCCACAAAACTCACCTTTCTCGTCAAAGGGCCTCTAGTCGAACCCGAGGATTCTCCCATGATGTCGTTATCACCACAGTCACTAAACAATGGATGGTTTTCCGTAGGAACTTGAGATGCTCCTTTGAGATTCAATGCATCGATTGTCTTGGACACAACGTCCAACTGAGCAGCTAACATAGTGGTAGTGTCAATATTGTTCGTACCTTGCTTTTGAGTCCCCCGCTCAGAGTTCCACTGGAAGCTGTTGGCTGACATGTCTTCCAGTAGTTCGAATAGCTCTTCAAGGGATTTCTGCATCACCGTACCTCGAGCAGCAGCATCCACCACAGACTTGGTATTTTTTGTGAGTCCTTTGTATAAGTTCTGGACTGGCATCCAGAGTGGGAGTCTGTGGTGGGGGAATTTTCGTAACATTTCATTGAAGAATTCCCAGGACTCGTACAATGACTCGGAGTCGTTCTGCTAGAAGTTATGGATATCATTCTGTAGTGTCACCGTCTTCAATGGTGGGAAGTATTTCCACAGGAATGCCTGAGCTAGCTCCTCACAGGTTAGGATAGATCGTTGTGGCAGCCCCTTGATCCAGTCTTTTGCCTTGTCCAATAGAGAAAAGGGAAATAGGCAAAGACAAATGGAATCCTCGGACATGCCATCGTAACAAAATGTGTCTCAAATTTCTAGAAAGTTGGAGAGATGGGTGTTTGGGTCTTCACTAGGCAGGCCTCCGAATTGGACAGTGTTCTGGATCAGCTGCCTGATTGTAGGCTTGATATCGAAGTGATGGGCCTGGACTGGAGGACGGACGATGCCCGTATGAACTCCATGGATTGAAGGAAGACCGTACTCCATAAGAGTATGTCTGGGAGGTGGCTACTAAGGGGGTGGAGGTTGCAGATACTGATGTTCCTTAGGGGTGAAATAGGTCTGTTGGAAGAGTTTCTGCGGTTGTTGCAGTTGGTTGTACGTCGGAGGAGGTTGCTGCGGCGGCCGTTGGTAATCCCTTGGAAGGAATTCCAGGAAACCTCCAGAAGCCTCCTCTTGCAGACCAGCAGCGGGAGGCTGCTGATACTGGTACTACTGCTCAGCCATATAATCAACGGATGGTGCTCCCTCTTTCGTGTTCTCAATGGTAGAGGGTTGCTGGTTTTGAGTTTCTTTTAGTTCACATCGACGATGATGTAGGGTCTGTTTGATCTCAGGGTCAAGCGGAAGTAGTTCCAATGACTCGGCGATCCTGGACCATGTAGGGTGTCTATTCAGGCACGTTATGCTTCTGCACAATCATAACACAAATACCAGGCCTTACAACGGAAATGTAAAAGAGAAAATTTTAAATGGGATTAGAAATGAGATTTTTTATAATTTTTTATTTTTATTTTCACATAAATCAATTATTAACACAATTTAAATCATAGCACTAAAACCAATGATTCCCTGGCAAAGGTGCCAAAATTTGGTCTCGCTTGTCGTTATGGCTGAAGTTATATGTATCCCAAATTATTTACCCATTCTTAGAACATTAGAATAGCATAAATTCGGGGTCGATCCACATGGAACTATGGCGTGCATGAATTCAATTGAGTTAATACTGAATTAGGTGAAGTATGCAAATTTAGAGTTGAATGGTTTGATTTTCGTTTCTGATTAAAACTATATTGTTTTACTTTGAACAAATGATTAACAATTTTATAGAAAACAACGACTGACTTTAAATAGTTTAAGATGGGAAGAAAATATGTTTCAGGGCTATGGTGATTAAGGAGTTCTTATGCAGATTGTATAAATGGTTGTGTTGTTCATAATAATTCAATCATTCTAGATTTCATTTTGGTACAATATTTCCATTGTTCGGTTCCTTTTTACTGGAATTAGAAAAGTTGACACCTTTGTCCGATAGTCAGGGTTTTTAATTATTTATTAAGTTCAGTCCATTATTTGAATCGGTGAAATCTTTCCAACGGTCATGGATGTTTTCACCATTACTTCTCTTTTGAATCATTGGGAATTCTTCCCTTGTTCAGTCTCAGAATTCTCAGTTATATTTGACAGTGAATTAAGAAGATTATGAAGATTTACAATGAGAAAACACATCTATATAAAACCACACACAAATTACAATCCTTTCTTCCACAGCCCCAACACGAGGGGCTTAGTTACACATAGAATGAAGGAGAGAAACGAAAGACGTGATACCTGATGGATTCATCATGTAAGCGTTGAGGTAAGGTGTCGGAAGGTGGAACAGTCGAATGACGACACCACAGTGGCATTGGGAATGGTAGTATTAGAGCTTATCTCCCTTCCAATGGTTTCAAACTCCTTAATCCAAATTCCAAGGACTCTTTTTATAGAAAAATATAGTACATTTCGTGTATAGAAATTAAACGCTATGTACATCCATCAACGCGCTTTGGTGCCTAATTTCTCCGATGGTTGGCTGACTAACACACCGTCTTTGACTTTGAACATGGCGCCGCCTGAAATATGAGTGTACATGGCATGTAGCATCTCCATAAATGGGGTGTAGTATATAAATTTGGCCACCAATCCCCTTCTAGAATAGCAGACACGTCGTGTAGAATATGGAACACACCGTGTTTCCTTCAACGGCCACATGGGCATGTAGACTCTCCTCACCAACAACCACTTTTAGAATGTAGTACACGACTTGTAGCGCCACCCTACATGACGTGTAACTTTTTCCTGGTTTCATGGGCGTGTACTCCCTCCTTCGATCTGTGTCCTTGTCTGGATGTACACGACGTGTATAAAAGTACATGCCATGTAGTTTTAAAATTTCAATAGACTTCCCTTGATTTGTGTATTTTAGCCAGAAAGTTCCTGAAAGTAAACAGAATCAACAAAATCAAAGAATATATTCATGAAACAATAGATATTTTCTGAAAACATGTTTTTATTTTCAATAATATATATGGAAATGTATACAAAAAGTTGGTACATTAGTAACATAGTGGAATAAATATTAACAAATATTGGAAGTAGTAAACAACATGAAACTAATGAAATAAACTGAGAACTGAAAGATAAAGATAACTAGAAGTCATTCAATTAAAAATTGATTCTTCATGTCACATGTTCTATGAAAAAAGAGAAAATATGATACACTGCAATCAAGTACAATACAATACCAATATACGGTAAAACAAAAATAATATCAGAAGCATCACTAGTCGTAGCTTATATGCATGCTATCCTACTTCTATGTAGCAATCATGTACCTGTGTAAGGAGCCTTTCCCTTATCGTCACCTGCACCAATACTATCTGTTTGGTCCCAGAAGCCTGAACTAAACACGGTGTAAGAAATGAATCCTAGTAGGCAACCACCAATAGTTTGTTCCAATATATCAGTGAATATATATAGTAGTTGTTTAATGAAATGAAATGAAGTCAACTTGTATGTACTAATAATTAAACAATCCTACATGTAAGGGAATTCATTTATAGATTTTACTATGTTCATTTTTTGTTCATTTACTCGAATTATTTTTGTCCTAGGAATTCATCCTAATACCAATATTCCCAATAGATGAGTAAGAAGAATAGAGTTCTCAGAAGAACTTCAAATAAGTAAGTAATGTCTAAATCCAAGCCTGTGCTTCGACTTAGAGGATGTGTCACAATTCATTACATTACAACAATTAATTATAACCTATGTCTTTTCTTGATATTCCTATGTTGGAATTCATGTATCACTACAATTATAATTCTACTAATATCTTATAAGTCTGTTCTTATCGGTCCTACTTTGGAGCCCCGAGTATCACTCTCAATGTTGGTATAAGTTCATGTGAGTCCGTCATCAGCGGTGCAACTTGGGTGCCCAAGGTATCACTCTATTTAAAATATAAGAATATGTAATTTTAGTCTATCTCTGGCGGCCCTACTAGAGAGTCCAAGTATCACTAATGACACATAAATCAAAAGCCTATTGAGTTCATCCACACTGTTCTAAAATGATACCACGTATCACCCAATCTGTAAAGTAAAATAGTCACACGAGTCCATTCATGACATTCTAAAATGAACTCAGGTATCACCCAATTCTCTTGACCAATTACTCTTTAAAATTCATTAACAAATTCCAACATTATTAATAAGAAAAGGCACTACATAGAAAAGGGTCACCCACTATCCCAAATCCATAATCTAACACATATATTTTTTACACTATTCCAATGCCCGATATTTACCACAATCATTTTAAACAATCCCAAATGGTAAAAAAGGCATTTCCATGGACATCTTATGCCAATATGGCTATACAATGGAAATCCAAGGGAAATGCTCCCACAGGGTGGCACTTAATCAAACAACAAAGCTAAACATACTTTGAATAGTTGAACTCATAACCAATACAACATTTAATAATAAAAAGGATCAGTTTCCTTTAAATGAAACACCATAAACATGGGTCTATGGAACAATGATACATATAAATAGAATCGACAATTAACAATTGGAACAAGACCACCTACCTGGATGTCACATAACCGATATAATCGATCAAGGACCATTGAATCAGCCTAGAACAGTGAAAATCTATAAAAAGAGGTCAAACATTCAACCTTAACTAACTCTATATAGAGACAAAATCACCAATAATGACACTAGATGGAGAAATCCCTTACCAATTGGTTTCTAAAATGACTGACGACACTTGAATCGGGTCTCAGATGATGAAATAGGGGAATGAAATCATCTCATGGCTCCTTGTTCTTCAACCGATGTCTTTTCTATACGTAAGAAGAGAAAACGATGCTACTTACAATTTTAATCCAAAAATTAGGCGTTCACGACATGTATGTTTATATACATGATATGTATTTCATTTTAGTGTTCAAAAGTTTTCCAACCTACTTTACACATCCCGCACTGACCTGCTGACCTGACTACACAATGTGTACTAGGATATACATGGCATATAGTGGAATTTTTATATCAATTTAGCCAAAAAAAGCAGACCCCATGTCTCCCCATTCTACATGGCCAGACTACATGGTGTGTACACAGGGTTACACAACATTTACTACTAAAACATTAAATTTTTCCGGTTTTCCTTTCTTTCTAAAAAACAACTCAATGTAAAAGAAAAATAAGAATATTGTAACTCAAAATAGAAACCGGGTTCTTTCAATATCCATTTCCCATATCCAATATACCAAATTCACCTTATTCGATTGAATACAATAATCCATTTATTTGTGTAGTGTAGTATGAATATTTTGAATCTATCACACATTCATTGTACAGATATGAACATCCACAATCAACTTAATGTGAAATAAAATCTTCCTCACCTTATATAAGACTCTCACTAGATTCCTCAGAATTAGTGTCATGCCTCTTCTATTGTTATTTAAGTAGAGTCTTCCTAGATTTACCGTTATTTATCACATAAACCTCATTATCTCAATATATTTACTTGAGTTTTCATTTTCCTATGATCGACCTCACTAATTATTATGTCCATATGTTACTGCCAAAATACCACTATTTTCTAATGATCTACCTTTATTAGTCTTTCACCGAGTCACATTCAACAACAATTATGAAATCTCGTCATATAAATTTTGGAGCGTCTTTCCTGAACAATTGTTTGGTGATGCGATTATCATATAAATCTGCTAATGAAACCAAGAGAAGAAAAGTTGTATCTCCATTATCCATTTAAACAGGCATCATGTTGACTTTATCATCGATCTTGACCACCATTGAATATATCTCCATAATAGGTCTGGTGAACTCTACTAGATGGTTACCTAAATAAGTAATTATTAACTCATAAATGATACAATCATTTTTTTTCAGATATAAACCATTTCTGAGGGATTTCAATATATAACCTATTTTAAGATTCAACCATAACTCCTTTTAATCTAGTGAATTATTCCCCTCCCACATTAACTTTTTATCCAAATACATCTAGATTGTTCTTGTCACCAACTCTCCCATATCCTTTCTATCATCATTTCTCATATTTTTTGAATTATCTACTTTTTTCATCTTATTCACTATCATTTTGTGACTATAAATAGTATTTCACTCATTGTTTCCATAGGATAAAATAATTAATCCTGTTAAATCATTTTATGTTGTCAATAATCAATTATATTGAACAAACCATATCTAATTAGTGAGAAAGATGGATAAACATCCTCTGATACAAATAGTTGGGGAGGAAATGGATCAGTCCTATGATTAAAAACCTGATTACAACAAAAATATTATGGGAATATCTAATGATAATGGATTAAAAAAAATAAAAATAAAATAAATCATGAAATTTTTTTTAACATGGAAAACCCTCTAAAGTGGAGGATTAAAACCCATGGGGAAACACTAAGAATTCAAATAAAATTTTAGAGTCTAAAAAATATAAGTGAAATCCCTAAAATTGAATTATAATAGGAGCATAGAAATACTATGTGAAAAAGACACCCCAATACACCTTCTCTTATTCCCTAAAATCTATATCATAAAAAAATCACCCCTCAAAGGTCAAAAATAGACATGTAGAATCATTGCAGAACCATTATTGCAAAATAAGAATTTCCATTACTTCTTACTATCCCTGACCAGAAATCATTCACTCACATTTTTTATTGGGTCATTTCCCCTTTTTCTCACATATCTAACCTTCTTATCACATATGTATTAAATGAACTTCTTCCTTTTTATAGTCCCATGTATTCAAAAAAATATCAAATATAAGGAAATCCAATGATTTTTCAAAAAACTAATAGATAAAAACAGTTCACATGATAAATAATAAAAAATAATGACTCTATTTCCATATTTAAAAAGATAAATCCTTTATATTTGAATATGTTTGGTTGAAATATAAATGTTCAGTGGGTCATTTACTTGTTTAATATAATATTATCTTCTTGAAAAAAATATATTTCTAATGTATATTTTCAAAGAGGTTCAATTGAACCAGGAGAATATCATTTCATGTTAAATGCATTGTAAATTTAATTAGATCAAAACAAATAATACTTGGATATTAATATCATTCATTTATGAAGATGTTAACTATCCAAAACCCTTTTTAATAAAAAATTATATCTCAATTAAGAAGCAAGTGTAGAACTCATCTAGTAGTCAACCCCATGTGCTCCTAAAATATCCAAACCAAATTGATATACTATCAGGTGCTAGCACTAGGGATCAGTCATCATACTATGTTTTTCTTTATCACAAGGAAGATTCCTTTACACTAGAAGAATATTTTTTGAACACTCATTCTGAGATTATGGAGGTGGAAGGAGAATATATAGACCATTATTTTGTATTCAAAGAGAGATATGGATTTCAATATTCTCAATGATTCTCAATTTCGATCAAAATAAATACGCAATAAAGATAGCCATATATTTGTAGAGTTAGGGTTGCAGCTAAAATATAATTTACCCGCACAATTAAAATTAAATAATATATTCGTCCTTATATTACCTTATATCATATAATAATAAGAATATTATTATTTTATCACAATATAAACTAACTAGTGTAATTATATATTTTAATTTACTAGTTTTCAATTTTATATTTATCACTGAATATGATGTTGTTCTATTTTTCTTCCTCTAAATTTCTAAATAATTATTATATATATATAATAATTATTTATGTTGTGATTAAATATTTATTTATGATATGTGATCAATATATTTTGAATAAAATTATTCCTCATTCTTGAGAATAATTTTTATTCTAATAATTATCTTCAAATGGAATTTAATTGAGATAAAAAATACACATAGTGTGTGACCCTTACAGATTTTTTATCATTGGAATTAGGTAGTCCTTCCTATAGTACAAGATTAGTTTCTAGAAATTATTCAATTCACCCAAGAGGAAGAAGTTAATGTCTTAATGTTGACAACCACACATGAGTGTTTAATATGTAAATCAATCCCTTTACTGAGTTATCTCATTAAGAAAATTGCACACCTATGTCATCAGGCTATGTGATGGATACAACATTCTTTGACTATCTAAGTCAACCCATCGTTACACCATGTCCATGTAAATTTATCAAAGTGTTTAATTTCAATCAAACGGTCATGATATCAACGTCGATAAATAAGGAAGGGGAAAGTCTATCCATGGCTTAATCATTACATGTATGTCATTCACAATGCACCCCACATACCCAATGTCACCATTAACTATTTTAGTCATGGTTTATAAAAATACATATAATCATGTGATTCATGACATACATTAATAATATATTTAAATTATAAATACCACAACACATTCTCATAGATAGTAATATCCAATGCTTGATAAACCTGTGGATTTCAAACATGTATGTCTATTCTCACAATATTTTGTCTTGGAGAATACCATGTGATAAATTCCTGAGATAAAGTCCCTTTTTCAAAGTTATACTCCTACCTAACTGTCCACATACTGTTATTTCAATCATAGAATAGTAATAAACCACATAACTAGGTTCAAGAATATCATCATGATATTTCAAATATCTCCTCATAGAGGTGAACTACTAAGCCCTTTTAGAGTGATAAATAATCTATTAAATTATAATATTAAATTAATAAAGAACAATGGATTTTATTTAATAAGTTATTTTAATCTATATTCAATTCATTAAATATAAATTTAACCTAAATAATAAATATTGGGGTCTATAACACCCAATCTTATAGACTCCCACAAAGACTAGAGGTAACTTATAATGAATCTCAATTTAATAACACTCACATGATAATCAATTTTATTCTCAGTTAAGTATTTAGTTAAGGGGCACATTAATTTTTCATTTTATGGAGACTCTTATCATGGAAAATTATGTTCTTCACTCATTGATGTGATCTTAGCTCCTTTTCAGAGTCCACCACTTGAGTATTATCACTATATAGTGTGATGTGATCTTTACTGGTAAGAATCTCATCATGATATTGGACAGTGATGTATACCCAAATTGCGTCCATAGCTTCCATATAAGATGAAATATACTCACAATATACAGAAAAATTTACAACCATATCCTTATTTGAGATAATCCATCTCACAACACCTCCATTGAGATTGAAGATATTTCCTGACAATGATTTAAGGTCATTATGAACTATTTGGAAAAAATAATTTACATATCCTCTAATTAGCAACTCCACATCACCTCCATAGACCATAAACATATCCTAATTTAGACATAGATAAGTATATTCTAACTACCATCCACTGGTGGTCACCTCGGTTAACATGATATCTTTCAACCACACTACATATATTGGAGACATCTACCCTTCAGTATAACATAGCATTCATGATTTACCTAATCAAAAATTCATATGGAATTCTTTCTATCCTATATCTCTCCCCATGTGAATGAGGATATATTTTCATTGAATCATGAAATCAATATGACACTATAATTATTTCCATTTTGGATTATTTCATACTGAATCTTTTTCAGTATCTTTCTAATGTATGTGCTTTGACATATGCCAACAATACTCATGGATATTTCATGATGAATCTTGACCCAAAAAATATGTGCTACTTCACCTATGTAATTTTTAGTGAATCGGGTATTCAACTAGGCCTTGAAAGACTGTAAAATAATATTTCAATTATAATAAGTATTATTTCATCAAAATAAACAAGTAAGAAAATGACAACACTCTCACTAAAACACTTATAGACACAAGGATCACATTTATTGTTTGTGAAACTAAATTCTATTATAGATTCATTAAACTGAATCTTCCATGACTAGGATTCTCTATTTAATCAATAAATGGGTCTATGTAATTTATTCACATTTTTGGAATCCAATAAAGTCACAATCATTTTGGGTTGGGTCATATAGAAATCTTCCCAATGGTTCCTGTTAAAGAAGTTTGTTTTGACATATATCATCCAAATTTAATAGTTATGGTAAGTTGTTATTTCATGTATAACTCTGATGGATTTTAACATAGGTACTAGAAAAATGATTTTCTATAGTTTTTTCTTGGATGATGTATGAACACATTAGCAACTAGTTGTTCCGTATAATTATAGACTTCTCCAATCATGCCTAGTTTCTTCGTGGTTACCAGTTTACAAACAATGGGATTTATATCCATTGGTGTATTAACCAAAATGCAAACATAGTTTTGTTACGTATAATCCATTTCAAAATTTATAGCTTCTTTCCACATGGAAACAACTATTCTATTTACTATTTCATAGTAAGATACAGATTAATTAGTATCAAATAATAATGAGTTACCAGCCTCAATGACTAGAAAACTAAATCTTTTAGGTTCTCTAACCTCTCTTGTACTTCTATGTAGTAATTTTATCTCAGGAATGATATCTTCTATGGGGTTTTATGGAATCTATTCAGTTCCCAACTCCTTTTTTGTTTTGAGTGTGGACTTCATCAAAGTATATAGTCCTCCCCCTATCTTTTTAAAGACATGATCCATCTCATGTAATGTTATTTGTCTATAAATAAAAACTTTTTATCTATTGTTTATTATAGATAATATCCCCTTGTTTACATAGGATATCTTATAAATGTACACTTAGTGACTCCGGGTTCATGAATGTTTCCAAAAAATTGACATAAAATATTATTTTCATCACCACACTCAAACATGAATCCAAAAAAGTTTATTTCCATTACAAATTTCATATATAATAACATTTTACTCTTTAGTTAACACTTGATATAGATTTTTTGTTGTTGTTTTTAATGCATTTCCAAAAAAGGATAACTGAATACTTACATGACTCATCATTGATCTCAAAATATCCCAGATGGTGTAGTTTCTTATTTCCCTTACACCTTTCCATTATGGTGAATACGGAAGAGTAAGTTGGTATGTAATCTCAAAATCCTATAAATAATCATTGATATTTTGATAAATATATTCTCCACTACAAATTTAGAAGAGTTTTTAAATTTCCTTACCAACATATGAATCAAATTAATTCATATATTACATGAATATTTCAAATGAATATGACTTATACCTCATTAAATTTACACATACATATCTAATAAATTCTTCAATTATAGTTATAAAGAAAGAGTACCCACCCCATTCTTCAATGGAAAACTATCCACACACACTTTTCTAATCCCAATCAAGAAGCTCAATGGCCCTTTCACATTTTATATTGAATGAGTAATTTTTCATTTTTCCTGGTATGCATGCATGACAAACACCAAGTGGTTTCATTTTAAAAGAATCCAAATATCTAGCTTTGGGTAATATGGTCAAATGTTTTCCATTTACCTAACATAGATAGTGATTAAATAGTTGGGTGTGGTATGAATCATGTGAACTATTTTCATTATCTTCTTACATTAAATTGTGCAATCCAACATGTGAAGACCTTTATTTTAATATATCATACCATAACAAATTATTTATTATAAAATAAGCAACATTTATTCCAAAATTCTGAAATAAATCCAAATTTTTTTGACTAGATACGTAAATAATGTTTATAGTAACTGAATACATGAAATAACATTCCTTAAATACCAAGATCATTCACGTTGATAAGATTATGTAGTAGTCCTTAATATATATTGTAGAATGTCAAGATGTGTTTGCTGATTATTGATCTATGACCCATAAAAATATTATAGAATTTACGTTGTTCCCACATTTGAATACATTGTGAGAAAAAAATTGTATCTAATGAAAAATTAGTATGAATGGATAAATTTCACTCTATAACAACACACCCAAGTTTTCCACTTGGTTCTTTTCATGGGGGTAAAATTTCTTCTAGTCTCCCTTCATTCCACCTGAATAGAATATACCATTTTATTCTATTACTTTTCCATTAATTTTTTATTCTCATAAGGGAATTTTTAAGAATATTTAGACATGAATTTGGTCTTGTCGATATTTCCATGGCCTTTCCTTTTATTGACCATATGTAAAAATGGATTTTTACTATTCATATCCTTACAAAATTGGAAAATATGACTAAAAAGATCTAGTATAGACTTCATTATGTTGTTAATATTGAAATTAGTAAAAAATCATGAAATGATGTGAGTGAGTGATGAATGAATGAGATCATTGCATAGTTATTCATACATTTTAAACCTTAGAACCACAAGGAGCTCAATATTGTCATTGCGTTTGACAATGTGAGGTGAAGATTATGCAACATGTCATGAATTCTATAAAATAGATTCCTAGATATCTCAAACCTTTCCAATATTTATCACTCATAATAAGTACCATAGATATGTTGGAGCATGATATAATAATCCATGTCTTTATGTGACAACCTGAGTTCATTGGACATGGCTAAAATAATTAAATGTCAAAAACCGACTACTCCATTTATCTATTTATCATAGGCAAGAAACTCCTCATAACTCCTCTTTTTTTCAATTAGATCGACCATTGAGGATTATAGCATGTAAGACACGCATTCATGGTACAACACTACCCATAGGAATGTCAACCATACCTGAAATTTACTTCAAGTTAGCTGATAATATTTCCCTGTAATCTATCTCTGGGATAATTTGGTTGATGAATCTTCAATTATTATTAAATTAAATAGCATTTTTTATTATTTTATTTGATTATAATTTCTTGGAGTCGTATAAGAGTTTAATTTTATTAAGTCTCTTACTATTTTATCAAGACTTAAAAACCCTCGATAGTGAACCCAGAATGTCCTGAAATTTTTGAATTTATAGTGTAAAGGATACATATTAACATTCTTATAATACATAAATAATAAAATAAAAAATAAGAATGTTTTAAAAAAACAAGGAAAATGTCATACCTCTATGGTTCTGTAGACACTACTTTGTAAACTGTGGCGATAGGGTGCTCTATATCAATAGTTTAGCAAAAACATTAGTGGAAAGACTTGTTGTCTGAGCCTATATCTATGGTTTCTATAAACTGTTGAAATATTCTGGAAAACAGCCATTGTTTTCTAAAATAGTTGACATAATTGAAGTTGTTGAAGAATAATTTTGGTTGGAATATAGTTCTGAAAAGAGATAGGAACAATATTTCAAAAACCTTGGCGATTAATTAGACTTATAGTAGTTTTTTCTACATCATGGTGGTATAATTATCTTATTTCCTCTATTTTTGAAAAATATATTATTAGGTATTTGGATTAATACATATATTTACAGTTTATAAACACTATGTGTGTAGGATACACCTATAACTAAGGTTTTACCAAAACTTTGAAATATCTCTTTAGAAAACTATATATGGCCATGATTTATTAGAACCTTGTAAATGTTTCTTAAGCCATGATGCATCCTTAATTAGTTTTATGTTTTAAAATTATATCTATAAATATTTGTATATAAATTATTCTATCCTTATATTTATATATGTATATCTGCATAGAGTGTCATGTGTGTGTGGAAAGGTGCTCTAATTAATTTGTTACAGGTCCATGGATCAAATACCGATGGTCATATTTTTTAATTGATATGGTATTATTTTAAAACTATGGCCTTATCTTATAATCTATTTCCATGGTTTAAAATTATGGAAAAATGTTGAAAATAAGATTTCATAGCAACTATTTGAAACCATATCTATATTATGGAAACCTACCGTTATGGATTAAAATTGTGATCATAGTCAAGACACCTACATCAACAGATTTTTTATCCACGACTGCCAAAATTATATCCATCACCTATGACCATGGTTTTGGATTTGACTTCCATGGTTTTGAACCATAGAAGTTGGAAATGTGTGTGGGTGTTAGGTAGTTGGTCTTTCTAACTACAAACTAGTAGCTCATCGAACTGTTGAGTGGACTCCCAAATCAAAAATCCGGACTTATATTTCACCAACACATGCCTTAAAATTTTTATTGGATTGAAAAAATCAATTAAACCCAATACATATTCAGTTAATTCAACCAACTATCACAGTTATCTCTTATCTTTAATTAAATTTTCCCCTAATAATTGGTGAACCAACAGTTTGACTATAGGTTCATCTTAATTCAAATGATGGAAGGTGTAATGACATTACATTCACTTGAGGAATTTTTTATTATGTTTATTTTTTCATTAAATCAAAAATAGGTAAATTTATATTTAAGTGTATTTTATTTAAGGTGTTAAACTTGTGGTAATAGAACATTCACACATAATTCATTTATTTTAATTCCATATATTGAAAGTAGTTCTATTATTTATGTGATTACTATATTGAATCCATAAAATAAACTATCCAATGGAATGAAATAAAATAAATAAATTAATGACCCAATCATGAGAATTATCTAATGGTTGATTTATTTTGTTGACAGTAAATCATCCAATTAACCTAGGAAAAAACATCTTGTTCCGATCTTGGTATGTGTTACAACATCTAACCTGTCCACCTATATATCAACAAGGTTGGTTTCATCTTGGTTCTATGTTGAACTACCTCTACCTTGGTTCTTCCTTGAACTGAATCTATGAACATTGGATACTCCTTTTTTACATATATTTTATAACAAACATAAAATAAAGTGAAAAAAGTTATTTTTAGAGGAAATTACATAAATCAAATTTGGAAACACATATAATACTTAATAAATGAAGGAGGGATAACACATAAGATATAAAATTTTATGTGATAATAAATAATTGAAAACCTAATAATAAATAATTGAAAACCTAATAATAAATTGAATTTAATTGAAACCAAGACCTATATAGGTCTGGTTAAAGATCATGATCAGTTATACACAATAAAAAATATCACATTTAATAGAAAATTAGAGGATTCATTTCAATTTTTTCTGTGATATATAACACTCACTAGAATTAATATAATTAATGGTCTTATTAGTCAACAAATTAAATTAAAATTATTAAATTAAATCACCTAGAAATTACCATCTTCTGTGATTTTAAAAAAATAAATTAATTTTAAATGAAAACACAATAAAATAGTACCCAACATTTTACTTTGATGAAACTCAATGGTAACCTATTTTAACTACTTAGTATGATTCTTGTTATATACAATTCACTCCTATGACATAGTGTGTACATGGAGTGTGATTTAATTTTTTTTAATTTACTTCCATATTAATTTCACATGGAACACTTGAATGTTATGGTGGCTATATAATTTAATGTGTCGAGTCTTTAAAATGAATTTACCATACATGATTTATAGTTTAAAATATAACACAGAATTAATTAATAAATCAATATAATATAAAACCTTATAACTATTTTTTATTGATAGTTTATTGGCCCACATAACTCAAGTTGACATGTTTTAGTGGATTAATTAATTAAATTTAATATTTCCCCATGAACCAGAAAATTACATGGTGATTTCAAGTTTTCCACATTTCTTGTACTTCATTACATTTGATATCCACAGTACATGATAAGGGAATTGGAAAGTATTTATTGAGAACATTTATGATGTACATGATGTGTATAATAGATACATGATGTGTATTTCAAGTTATATGAGTGTCATCCTATATGTTTCATGTATTAAATACATGCACTTTATTAATTGCGCAATGGAAATTGACTTGGTATCTTCCCCCATTGAATACCTGATGACTAAAGGGTGTGTATTCATCTTACATGGTGTGTAGTTTGAAAAATCATTATCCCCACCTGGGTGGCCCACACAATAAACATTTAATGCATATGTTTTGTATTAATTACACAACAACCTCTATTGCACATGGGTGTCCTTGTGAAATGAACATGGATACATGATATGGGGTAAAGTAGTACATGTGGTATAACAATGTATTATATAGTTGGACGTCTTGAAACCTATTAATGGGAAAATCAAATTCATTTTTCATTAATTATTAACCAATTATAGATATTTGAGTGAGAAATGAAGAGGGAAATGAAAATATTTCAATAATAGATCATGTAATGGCCTAGACCTCCCCGATCTATCACATTGTCAAAAATACAATGTTTGTGGTGTTATAAGAGGCAATGTATGCTCATTTCTAGAGTTTTACCAAATTCTAGATTTTTCATTGGGATGGTTTCTTAGGGACTCAACAACGATAACTCTGCATTGGTAGGTCGCATCAGTAGGTGGTATCAGTAGCTCACCTCGGTTTCTCAACGTCAATGGATCGATATTGGTAGGTCGGGCATCAGTATGTCGGGCATTGATAGGTCATGGAATCAGTAGGTTTTTGCATCCGTAGACTAGAGTGTTGATAGGTCCATTGCATCAGTAGGTTGGGCCATCAGTAGGTCTGGTCTTTAGTATGTAAGGGAATAAGAAGGTCGGGCAACAGTGAGGAGCATTGGTGAGTCACATTAGTCACTCACTATTGGTGTGTCACATCGAAGACTGATTTTTGTGAGTCGTGTTGATGACTCACGATGGTCTATCAAGTGTCAATGACTCATGACTCATCCATCGGTGAGTCATTTATTTTTTCCCAGTTTTTCCAATTACTCCTCTTTACGTTTAATTTGACATTAAATGAGTCACCTATCTTTTTTGAGAATTTATCAAGGTTTTTCAAAGGATATTAATTATATATTTAATATTATAACACTATTAGGACTTTGAATTATTTAGAAATCATAATCTTGATCACAATATGACTTTAATGTCCCTTGAAACTATTTCCTTCCACTGATATAGGATATGGTTCTTCAAAGATGAGATTTTCACTTCCCAACATGTTTACATTTTCTATTGGTTCTCCTAGAACCTTTGTTCCCCATGGAGTCATGTGTGTTGTAAAGTATCCTTCAGATCCATTTTTTCCTTAGAGTCCTTCCATATGCTCATACACCCCATGTTTTTTTGCGCATGGAGGAGTTACTAATCGTCCATTTTTCACGGTAGTAATTCCTTCGTCTATATTTTAATTTTGCATCATGTGGGGTGGGTGTACTTATGCCTTCTTGTGGGTATTATTGATACCAATTTAACAAATATTTATAAGCGATGGGGCATTTAGGATAATGATCATTTGTTTTATCATCTATCTTTTATCCCAATTGTGAATCATATGGGTTGTATCCTTATGAAAATAATGGTCGTTGGTGGTATTTGTTTGCGCATAGGTGATTATTCACACTTTTTCTGACCCTCTGTTGAATGGATACAACTATGAGAATATTATTAATCACATACACCAAATTAAATTAATGGATGTCCATGGATTGAACATGTGTTGTGATCACCCCTAAATTATGAAAGTGGAATTAAAGAATAGTGTTAGTAAAATCTGAATACACTCTGTTTGATATGTGTGGATATGTGTTGTGTATGTTTCTATTGGGTTTTTGTCCCTTTTTGGGTTGTATAGTGCTACATTAGGAATCATGATTTTGGGTGTAGGGGGAAACAAGGGAGTTGGATTCCAAGGTATTGTGTGGTATGTTTGTGCAATGGGGTTGCAGATTTTGTTATGGTTAGTGCGAGTAACATTTATGGTGTGGTAAATTTTTTGTAATGGAATCCTAGGTTGATAGATTGGTTGATTGTGTAATGGATGAACTTGTCGAATAGTGGGTCTGAATCTATTTTGTGTTATTGTTATTGGGCATGATCTATTTGTGTAGTGGAACTGAAACCTAGTTCTACTTTTTTGTTCTTCTTGATTTGGTGTTTTGGTTCAGTGGGGATACTGAGGATGGTTTGGGAGGGATATTTTTTAAGAAGGATTTTTCAACCTTGTGTGGACATTTCTCACAGAGTTTCTAGATTCTTTTGTGAGGTGTGTGTAGGTTATGATTTTACTTATTTGGTGTTATGTTTAGATGTTTCCCAGGAAGGGATGCAATAAATAAAGAAGTGAATTGTTTTATATAGAATGATATTTAGTTTAATGGATAGGCTAGGGTTATGAATTATGGATGTGGTTGGTTGTGTGGTTACACATTATAGGTGGAAATCAGGGGTAGTTTTGTGTGGGATGGTGTTGGTTTGAAAACCCATAGGTTGGGCTAAGTGATTAGTGTGTATATATATATACATGTAGTGCCTTGTGATAACCATACGCACCCCACCCATCATGACAACAATATAATGAAAACCCCCATTTTTATGGGGGATGGATTTCTTTCCCAATATCCCAGTGGGATTATGGGTTTCTGGTTATTGGCACTTCTCTAATCTATATTCTATGCATTGGTACCCTAATATAGTTTTGGAAGGTTATTAGGCGGTTAAGTGGCCTAGGTGTTTGTGGGTGAGGTGTGCTACCTAGGTGTCTTCGGGGTGAGATGCATTGGGCTTTCCCAGGTGTCTTTGGGATGAGGTTTTGGTTTTGTAGCCTAGGGGTTTGCAGGTAGGATGTGATGTTGTATATGGACCACATGTATGCGGGAAGGATGTGATGGGTATGTGGCCCAGGTGTGTGCACGAATGTTGTGGTAGTGGGGCTTGTAGAAGAGCATGGTAACATCAGGATTTTCTACCTTAAGGATGAAAAGTAAACCAATGGGAAGTAGTTAGTGGAACCCAAATATCAATGTTCTTACTACTTTACATTACCTAACTTATGTAATTTGGGTAAGTGTTCCTTGGTGAGGTTGGCGTTGATAGTATACCTTGTTAGCTTATTTGGAGTTTCTGTTTTTTTCTCATAGGGGAATTAGTATGCTTCTCCCAATATTGAATGATAGTCATGGTCTTTTCTTACAATGTATAATTGTATGCTCACCCTATGCATATAAATATTTTTTCAGGTTTCCAGGGAGATTACTCAGTCCTTGTTAGATCATACTAGATTTGGTGTTTGGGTAGTTGTTGTGTCGCCGCATTGATTTGTTCCTCTAGTATTTAAATTTGAGATTATCAATTTATTTATTATAGTTTTAATTTTATCATGTATTTGGTTTGAATTTCTACTTTTTTTATATATATTTCTTAGAGTTGTTTTGAGGTTGATATATCTTATCTTCTGATCTTGGTTCCTATGAAATTCAAAATGCCTCACATTTTTTGTTAGATATGAATACCCTTGGTGTTGGTCTCCACCTCATGGCCTATTAGAGGGGTGACATATGGGTCATAATCTATTTTTGATATAAAAAGGAAGGTCAAGAAATTATCCATCCCTTATCCCATCTTGAAGATGGAGGGTCATGAGTGAATGGTATCAAAGGCTGATAGTCGAGAGATAGGATGGAGTTTGGAGTTATGTATAGTGAGTATTGCATGGGTTGGTAGGGAAATAGTGTCAGGTAGTTTTGGTGAGAGACATAGACCTGGGAAGACTGACCAGGAAACAGGTTTTTATCCCCCCCATGATTCTATTAAAGGACTCTAGGATTTCCCAACAACTATCTAAGGCTACACCATTTATAGGATAGAGACCCTAGGGAAGTTACATGCATCATGATGACTTCCGTTATTGATTTTACAGGGAATTTTTAGTAATTTAAAATAAACAATGATTTAAAATTAATCATAAAAAAATATATACTACTCATACTTAGGTGTTCTTTGTCTACATATCCATGATGGAAACCAATTTTCATACATAATGGGCTCATGAATTAGAGGCTCAGTTGGCCAATATAGATAATCAGTGGATGGTTGATCTATAGTAGGAGGACTATAAGTGGTAGAAAATGTGATGTGATTACTATCACAGACTGTTGTAATGTATGAGGACAATATTTTGGACAAGGAGACAAAGAGCATGCTCAAGGAGCTTGAGATCACCTTCATCATGATCTGGGCTCTGATGGAGTACTAGGATCATTTTGTAGTTAGTCTGATGAGGGTATCTATTCATCAGTAGTGGATGCACTACCTATGGAGAGAAATGAGACCTATGTTCATTGGATTGATTTTGAGAAGGATTTTTGAGATAAATTCCTTTCGTCAACCATTATGGCTGAGAAGAAATTGGATCTTCACTCCCTCTATTAGGGGAGTATGTCAGTACAGAATCTAGTGATCTAGCTTAGAGATATCTTTCACTTATCTTCGGATAACTTTCTGGATGAGGAGCCTCGGGTGCGATCATTAGAGGAGGCACTCTATCTTTCCCTCTAGTAAACAATAACTCCATTCACCTTGATAACTTACAGAGAGGTCCAGAAAAATGTGGTGTCATATGAGAAAATTCAATAGAGGGGAGGCCTACCATGAGAGGTGATCTGGAAAGGTCAAACAAAGGGAAATGCTTCGAGTAGAAAGTACCATGAACCAAGGCCTTCATGGTTTCAGCCAGCAGGGAGTCAAACTCAATAGTTTCAGTTTTGACCTCCTAGTCCTCGTGCTCTTTCCATAGGCTTGAAAAATGGTGTTTCTCTTATGGAGGACAATGGAACCTTTAGATTCAGTTCCTAGATTGAGCTTAGTATGGTAAAGATGGTAATGTTCACGACCACCTAAGAAACAATTTTTGGTGGGGTTGTTTCAATAGTAGGGACAACAGGATCCTGCCCCACCAAGGGGAGATGATGTAGGTGGAGACTAACATTAGGGAATTTTGTAGGGACCTATACCCAGATGTGTATGAAGAGGTGGTCGATAGCATGGGTGTAGAGGAGTTGTGTGTTGTCAATTTCATGCCCTAGAGATAGCAGTTCTAATGGGTTCATAGATCATTCAAGGTATGATCTGCTTGGTTCGTACTCTTGTTTGTTCTTTGTTTGATTAAAGTTCTTAAAACTCCTTTTTTTCACCCAGTCTATCCCATGATCTAGGACTAAACATAGAGATACATTCCTTTCCTCCATTTTTGAGTATACCGATCAGATGTTAGACCCCATTTTTTATGTGTGCTCAGAATGTAAACGGAAGATGGGACCATAGTAGTCCTATGGTGATTTGTTTTCTATTATAGATGCAACCATATGATGAAAAAATTTTCCTTGACTGGTTGTACTTTTCATATTCGTTTATCAACTTGTTCTAGGAAAGAGTAGTGTTTTCTGTGGGCAGACAATGTATTTCTTTTTTTGGTGAGTAGAGTTGTTATACTGGATGTCCGTGTCTAGGGCCTCTTTTTTTCTTATTGGTCAAGAGGATAGTAGAATTGATAGATACTGAGATTGGGGGGGTCCCAAATTTTTTTTGGGATGTTCGTGGATGTTTTTTCCAAGGAGGTTGTGACTCTTCCCCCGCAACATGAAATTGAGTTCATGATAGACTTGCAGCACAATTCTTCTCTAATTTCGATGGATCCTTATCAGATGGAACCTTCTAGGATATGGGAGGTAAGGATTCTAATTGATGATTTGATGAGGAAGTTATTTATCCAACCCCTTTTTTCACCATGGTGTGATCCGGTCTGGTTCAAAATGAATAAATATGGTGGTCTAAGGCTCTACATAGACTACAAGATGTTGAGTTAGTTGACAGTCAATAACTATTACCCTCTCTCGAGGATAGATGATCTTTTCAACTAGTTGGGGGATGAAATATGGTTTTCTATGATTGATCTATGATCTGGGTATCAGTAGTTAAGGGTAAAGGAGGGTACATTTTGAATACTACTTTCAAATACAGGTATGGGAACATCAAGTTCTTGTTTATAATGTATGGTGTTATGAAAACATTGGTTTAGTTTATGGGGCATAATAACACCACCATTCATGGGATCCCAGACCAGTTCATCATCGTATTCATTAATGAAATTTGGATCTTCTCAAAGTCATAGGAGGAGCATGCCGAGCATCTCATGACTATCCTAGAGGTCCTTCGATGCCCCCATCTCTATGTAAATTTACCAATCTGTACTTTTTTCACATGGGAGGTCCACTTCCATGGACAATATAGTGTTTCCAGAGTGCGTATATGTAGACCCATTGAAGTTTTAGGTAGTTTTTTCTTGCGAAGTACCCATGAATGTGGTATAGGTTTATATTTTTCTTGGTATGGAAGGTTATTACCAAAGATTTGTACCTAATTTTTCTCAAGTAGAAGCTCCATTAACAACATTGACTAGAAAAGACCATGCCTTTTTGGGGATTGAGAAGTTTCATGCAGCATTCAACAATCTGTAGGGGAAGTTCTTCATTGTTGCAGATCTTAGGTTTCCAGAGGAAGGGGTGATGCTCAAGGTGTTTTGTGAAGTTTCTTGTCTAGTCTTTGGGTGTGTGCTGATAAAAAAATGTAGAGTGATCATTATTGTATCTAGGATGTTATATCCCCATGAATGTATCTAAACCACTCATGATTTGGAGCAAGTATCATTCATGTGTGTGCAAATGTTGGAGTGAAATAACCTCATTTGAGAGAGGTTTTTGGTCTTCATGGATTACAAGAGATTGAGTTATATCATTTCCCAGTGATACCTGAACATGAAAAAATAGAAGTGGATAGAGTTTCAATAGGATTATGAATTCAGGATCTCCTACACATTAGTAAAAGTGAGTTTTCTGGCCGATTATTTGACTAGGATGTCACATAGAGTGGTTGTTCTAGAATCAATGGATGCTTGGAGGGAGATCGAGGAGTTAGATGCCTTGAACATAGATGGATGTATATATGTTAGACGATGCTATGTATCTCACATGATGGTGAATTCATCTTTGTGGAAGATGTTGGTGGAGTCTCGATGTAGTCACTCATAGGTAGATATATTGCGTGATCACATTGACCAAGGTGATTCTCTAGAGGTGTGGTCGGAAGACAGAAATAATCATATTTAGTTCCATGGAATGATGTTTTTAACTGTGGATATGCATGAAGGATTTATCGGTGAGTTTCATATCACACCCTAAGAGAAATAACCAGGAATTTTGAAGATGAAGCATGGCATGAGAGAACAATTTTGGTGGTCTTGGATTAAGTGGGAAGTAGCGGTGTTTGTGGCGAAGTTCTTGGAGTGCCATCAAGTAAAGGTTGAGCAACATGTTCCCGGGTGTTTGTTTCATCCCTTAGATGTCCTTGAGTGGATTTGGGATTACATCTCGATGGATTTCAATAGAAGACTACCCAAGGATTCAGGAGGCTTCGATGAATTCTGGGTAATAGTGGACCATCCGAAGAAAACACAACATTTCTTTGTAATTGAGGAGTCAAACACACTATATGCCTTATCACGTATGTATGTGGATGAGGTGTTGTGGCTGCATGGAGTCCTAAGATCCATTGTCTCATATTGGGATACATGATTTTTTATGAGTCTATAGAGCATTACAACATACTTTTGGAACTCAGTTATGCCTCTTCACATCTTTCCAACCTCAGATAGGTGGGATGATAGATAAGACCATCCAGATATTGGAAGAAAAGATGTGATAATGTGTCTTGGACTTTGGTAGGTATTGGGTATGAAACTAGATTTTGGAAGAGTTTTATTACAATAATATCTATCACAATACCAATGGCATGGAACTATTTGAGACATTATATTGAAGTTCATATCTTTTTGCAAGATAGAAGTTGGGGAGGAAACTCTTCTGGGTCCATATGTCATGCAGAGTATAATAAAGAAGTTGTATCTTGTCCATGAGAGGATGAAGGCAACCGAGGACCGATAGAAGTTTCATTCTAATCGTAGGATGAGACCCTCCATGTTTGACAACGAATACCACATGTTCTTGAAGGTTTCCCCTTGACTTGTTTGTATAGGTTTTTTCGAGGGAGAAAGAATTATCTTAGGTTCATTGGACGCTTTGAGGTGTTGGGTTGAGTTGGGGAGGTGGAATACCAGCTTGAATTTCGATCACAATTTGAGAGGATCCATAATGTCTTTCATGTCTCTCTGCTTCTTCTGTATCATCACAATGACTCCCACATCATTTAATTGGAAAATATTTGATATTGAGGACGACACAACATTCATGGAGTGACTAGTGGAGATCCAGGATCTTTGGGAGAAGTTAATGTATGGATGAACCATTCTTTTGGATCACGTGTTGTAGAGGAATGGTTTCCTAGAGGAGAGTACTTGGTAGCAAGAAGTATAGATGTGTGTCCAATACCTGGATTTGTTTTAAGTTTTTCTACGTTTCTTTGCTTATTATGTATTTATTGAACCTTTTTTCTATGAGTTGAGTTGTTTCCTTGTTCTTTAATGGGTGGTGAAGTCCTATCATGTAGAAAAGGAAGGAAAAAATTCTTAATCGAGACACATTAATTGAGATACGATAAAACACTTGTGGGTGAGTCAGTTCCACCTAGAGTGGATAACATCCTAACATGGAGGAGGGAATTTCCTAATTAATGTGTCCAGACAGTTATTTATTATGTGGGTTATATTTTTTATTGGTTTAGTAGATGTGGGGGGAGGTGTTCTTAGATATTTAGGATTCACCCTACATTTAGAACAATAGAAGGTGGTTTATCTTTGAGAGGTATCTTACTGGTATGTTGTTCAGACCACTCTTTCATATGGGTTTGGATTTGATTTCTCAAGGGTGATAATAGAGTGATAGTTATCTTATGTAATAGACCAAACCTGCCCAATACATTACATTGTCAAAATCATGTGGTTGAAGTGTTTTGGGAGGCAACATTATCTCATTTCAAGATTTTGAAAAAAATCTAGTTTTTCCATTTGTAGGTCGCACTACTGACACAACATCGGTTGCTCAACATCGATGGATCAAAATTCGTAGGTTTCATAAGTATTTCATCGATAGCACATTTTAGTAGCTCAACATCATTGGATATGCATCTATTGGTCGAGCATCAATAGGTTTGGCATCGATAGGATGGGTCATTCGGTATGTTAGTGATTCAGCATGTCAGGGTGTTAGTAGGTAAGGGTGTCAGTAGGATCAAGCATTGGTTTGTTAGGGAATCATAAGGTCAGGGAGTCAGTAGGTCGGGGAATTTGCAGTTTGGGACTCGGTGAGTTGATTCAGTGATTCATGGCGGCGACTCACTGTCAGTTGGTCATGTTGGTGAGTCATGTTGGTTAGTTAGATCAGTGACTCGCTTCGGAGAATCTGGTGTTAGGGACTCACTATCAGGGACTCATATTGGCGACTCACCCATCAGTGGGTCATTTCTAATTTTCCCAATTTTAGTTGTTTCTCCCCTTTTAATTTAATTTGATGTTAAATGAGTTTCCAATATTGTTTTATCATTTCTAAAGGAATTTCAATGGATAGTAATTATATATTTAATATCCTAATGCTCTAGGGACTTATCAGACTACAGAATCATGACCATGATCTGATTTTAATGTCCCTTTAAACCATTTCCTTCTATTGATATATGATATGGCTCTTTAAACATGGGAACTTCTCTTCCCAGTTTTTTTCATTTTATCATGGTGTTCTCATATACGTTCATCCCTGTGGGGTCCTGTGGGTTGTTTTGTGGCCTTCAGATCTGATTTCCCATTATAATTCATCAGGCCGCTCGTGGACCCCTTATTTTTCATGTAAGGACGAGTTTATGATCTTTTGCTTTTCAGGGTAGGGATTCCTTCATCTCCCTTTTAATTATGTATCATTCAGGGATGGTGTACTGATGTCTTTATATGGGTATGGGTTAAAAAAATTTAACAAAGATAAATGAGGGACATGGTGATGGAGATGATGATCGTTTGTTTTATCTATTATAGTTGATCCCTATTAGGAATCATATGAGTAGTATCCTTTTAAAAATCATTGTTTTTGGTGGCCTTTTCTTGTGCATGGGTGATAATTTATATATTTTTTTGATCATATATTCAATGGTTTAAAATATGAGAATATGGTTAATAACATATTCCCAGTCAAATAAATGGATTCTCCAAGATTAAACTTATGTTGTTATCACCCTTTAATTATGAAAGTGGAATTAAATAAAATTTTTGGTAAAATATGAATACACTCTATTTGATATGTGTGGTTGTGTTCTATGAATGATTCAATTTGTATTTAGTTCCTTTTGTGGGTTTTATGGTATGGAAATTGGAATCACGGTTGGTGGGTGTAGGGGCAGACAAGGGGGTTGGATCAATGTGAATGGTGTGGTACATTTTTGAAGTGGGTTTGTGACTTTGGTGATGGTTGGGGTGGGTTTCAGGTATGGGTGGTGTATGGAATTGTAGGTTGAGAGACTGGTTTATTTTTAAATGGTTTAACTTGTTGAACAGTGGGTCTAAATATGGGTTGTGTTATGTTTGTTTGGAATGGTCTATTCATGTAGTGGGATTGAAACCTGGTTGAGTTTTGTTGTTCTACTATATATGCCATTTTCATGAATTGGGGATATCGAGGATTGTTTTGAGGGCATAATTTTGAATAATTATTGTGTTCCCTTACATGGGAATTTTCTGGGAGTTTCCAAAGGCTTCTGTGAAGTGTGTATAGGTCATGATCATACATTTTGGGTGATGTGTTTGGTATATTCCTAGGTTGGGATGGAATAAATAAATAAATAATTTATTTATGCAGAATGAAAATTGGTTGAATAGATTGGCTGAGGTTTTGAATTATTCCTATGACTGGATGTGTGGTTATATATTAGAGGTGGTAGTAAGGGATGTTTTGTGTGGGATGGATGTTTTTTTTGAAAACCCATAGCTTGGGCTGAGTATTTGGTGCATATATATATACATGTTGTCCCTTGTGATATCTATGTGATCTCTCCCATATTTAAAACAATGTTACGAACACCCCATTATTATGGGGAAGGGTGTACCTTACTAACATCTTGGTGGGAGGATTCATAACTACTTATTGGCTCATTTATGCTCCTTCTTCTAGGACTTGGAATTCCAATACTCTTCGGGAAGGTTGTGGTGTAGTTTTGGGGCCTAATTTTCTGTGGGTGAGTTGTGTTTCCTAAGTGTTTTTGGGATGAGATGCATAGTTCATTCCCAGGTGTCTTTGGGATTAGGTTTGTTTTCCCAGGTGTCTATGAGTAGGAAGTGATATGGTATGTGGCCCAAATGTCAGCGAGCAGGATGTAATGTGGTATATGGCCCAGGTGTGTATGAGTAGTCTATGGCACTGGGTATTGTGGATGAGTGTGGTAGTTTCAGGATGTTCGCTATCAGGGATGATTATTAAACTAGTTTAAATTGGTGATAAGTAGCTAAATATTTATGTGCTTACTACATAACTTTTTCTAACTTGCGTTATTTGGATGAGCATGCCTTGGTGAGGTTTGAGGGGACAGTATACCTCTTTAGGTTCTTTTGAGTTTTTTCTGTTTTTCTCATAAGGATATTAGTATGCTTCTCCCACTTTTGCATGAGAGACTTTGTAATTTCCTACTGATTACACTTTTATCCTCACCCTACATATGTAAATCAATTTTTTATGATTTTAGGGAGATTATGCGGATCGTTCTGGAGAAAATTATCTTAGGTGTTAGGATAGTTGATGTGTCACTAATTAGATTTATTCTTTTGGTATTTAATTTTGATTTTTTCATTGTATTTATAGTAGTTTTTCTTTAAACATGTATGTAGGGTGGATTTTTTATTCTTATATATATATATAAATGTGTGTGCTATGTTATAATTTTTTTTGAGATTGATACATCTTATCTCCCAACAATGGTTGTTTTAAAAAGGGTAATGCCTATAATTTTTTTGAGATTTGAATACCCATGGTGTTGATTTCCACCCCTTGGCATATTGGTGGGGGGAATCGGGGGTCATTATCTCTTTTTTATCTTGAATAAGGAAGGTCACAATAATTTTTTATCCCTTCCATCACCATTAATAATGAGGGCAGTGATAGATCAAGAATGAATAAAACATGAAATGAATTTTAACTTTTAATTGTTTAATTCTCTACAATCAAATATTAAATTATCAATAAAAATGTGATCACTCTAATACAACTTAATGAATATGGTTTCAGTAGAAGTGCTTATCGGGTTTGATCCTGATTCAATAAGTGTTGGATATTATGGAAAACTTTCATGTTGTGAAAGATTTAAACGTCATGACCAATGTGATTTTTATAAATAATATTATCAAAGAAAATCACTGAAACAAAGATATGACCTTTTCCCAATAAATTTATAATTAATTAAAATAGATCAAAAGAAATAATATCTCAGTCTTGAGATATTTCTTTAATATATATTTCGATCATCTAAACCCCTTTTTGGTCAACTATCATTTCGCTTATAGGATCTATGTATAGGATTAATATTGTAGTGATCAACACATACTCATATTATCTCCAAACTATGATGTTGTACTGTTGGGTTCTAGTGAGAATGGTTGATTGTCTTGGGGTGTTTATCTTGATCACTATAATGATTCCCTAATACTTGAAAAAATATCCTTGCACTATCTCCCTTACGATGGTGGAGGAGGAAAGGGAATCTCTAGAGCGTTCATCGATCTAGAGAGAGAGATCTAGATTTCTTTATGATAAATGATTTTCTATTTGAAACCAATATAACTTTATAATAGACATATATTACTTTTTAAAGAGTTGTAGTTATGGTTAAAATATAATTTAATTTCACAATGACCAATAAATAGTATATAAAATCTTATATGAACTCCTGCAATTTATAATTACTATTATTCTTATATTCTCATATATTGTCTACTAACTGAAACAATGATAAATATTTATTTACCAACATAAAAATTAATATTTCTCATTGGACTTAATCTGGGTATTTTAGTCCTCCTCAGTAGTTATCAACAAATATTATATATCTTCTTAATAATTGGTTACCTTGTGAATAAATATTTATTTAATTCATTCATTCAACAAATCCTAAATACTAATATACAAATGATGTGAGAATAATATTAATTTGAATAATTAAATTCAAATATAATTTTATTGAAATCAACTAAAACACTAACTATGTGAACCTCTACGATTATTTATATTTCTTATTACGAAGGATTGTATAAATTCCAAGATTATTATCTAGAAATGAGTTAAGAAGCCCAAGATAAAGAAGTTTATGTCACATCATAAAAAACATTACATGAGAAATTATTGTATAATATTAATGATTTATCATGATATCTCATATTGTTAGTTTCCCACCCATGTAATCAACCTGTAGGCTTGATTCAACATTCTTTTACTTTTTGAAATAATGATCCATTACATCATGACCATGGAATTTAATGTGTTTATTATATTTCAATAAAATGATAGAGATACCAAATTCCATATATATATAATTGAAAATCCTCACTCAACATATTTATCAATAACAAGTCTTTCAGGATTCCCCCAAAATACTCAACATCACCATGAACTGTTTTCATCCAAGTTTACAAAAATACGTCTAAATGTGTGATTCATTACATGCATTAATAAAAATCATAAAATCTAAGGACCATTACAATAATCATAGGTAATAATATGCAATAACACATTAACATGTGGAATTCCCACTGGTAAGACTTTTCTCATAATCTTTCATACTATAGAATACCATGTGTGGACTTGATAAGACAATGTCACATCTACTTAGGAATAATCACACTTAATAGTCAACATAATCTATGATGGTTTCAGGCATAGAAAAAGTGTGATGGAGGCTGATATCATAAAATTTATTTTAGTATTCGATTTACCTGAAACCATGAGTGAGGTTCTGTCACATCAAATTTTTAATTAATTTATTTAATATCATAAGAAAAGAATACATGGGCATATGATCTTTCTTCTATGTGAGTGTTGAACATGTGAAAAGACCCTTTCAAGTTTCCTTTCTTGTGTTATGAGGATCGAAGGATAAAATCCATCTAGTAGTGATCCACACATGCTCATTTGATCTCCAAGAAATTCCAATAGATTTATAGGTTCTAGCAAGACGAATAGATTGTCTTGAATTATTGTTATTGATTACTCATCCATCAGTATTGAAGGAATAACACTTGAATTTATAGTTCTTGAGAGAGAGAGAGAGATAAGGAGGAGCCGAGAGAGAATTCTTTGTGTGAAATTGTTCTCTATTTCAACTGCACACATTTCTTTGTGAACTCCATACACTATATACATAACCATTTATTTATAAATCATGGGTTTAGATTAAAATTATTATTTAATTTCATGTCATACATTAAATAATATCATTATCAATAATAATCCCCAGGACACATATTATTATTATTATTATTATTATTATTATTATTATTATTATTTTGTGGTTCCCATCAACTTATATAATAACAAATATTATTTAACTGTCTTGTTATTTACTATTTTCCACCATACATGGTCATGATCTGTTGCAACTCTACTAGAATTGAATGACCAACCGAATAAAAATTTAATTTAAATTTATCTTTCTTCAATTATTATTAACAATGAATAAAACATGAATAAAATTATCCATCATTCAAGAGAATTAATGTTATTTAATTAATTAAATTCAATCATAATTTAATCGAGATCATTGGTAAAACATTGTTTGTGAAACTCTAGGATTATATCTCATTTGTATTAAGAGGGTTTTCATAAAGTCCAAGATTAATGAGTAGAAATAGTTCATGTCACGATGATAAATAACATAATGTTTCAATGAAGAAAATCGCATAAAAACACTCACTGTGTAATATAATCCATTTATTTGAACTTATCATCAAGAAAGTTTCACATATGTGTCGCCAACCTATTAAATAGATATGTCACTCATTAAATATTTCAAATAAACACTTTGTTACCCCATGGCCATGATATTTAATGTGACCGTTTATTTCAAATCAAATTATCGTTATGTAAACATCTATAATATTAGAAGGGAAAAATAATTATGGACTTCACTACTAATGACATGTCAACCATGACACACCCAATATACCGTACCTCATCAGAAAAATATTTCATCATAATTTTCATTATAAATTATTTTTGTTCAAGTCTTGAAATAAATTAATGATAGTTTTGATGTATACAGATCATTACACACACTCACAAATATGAATTTCCAATGAACACAATAACATAAGGAATTTCTACTAGCATGTCTATTCTCTTAATCTCTTATGTTGGAGATTACCAAGTGTGAAAATAATGAGATGAAGCCAAATCCTTTTATGAGTACTAAAACCTGAAATTATATGTTCTATGTGTCGAAACATAGTACATTATCCAAAAACACAATATTTTTTAAGTATATATTTGTATAACATGAAGGTTCTCATCATAGAGAGGAACATTTATGACCTTATCAAAGTGACGTGTACTCTATGAAATTATTACATTTTATTTATACGGAACAATGAAAAACATGTAATAATAATTTTTAATGATTATTATTACATTGAATATACATGTAATCAAAGAATAAGTATTTTTCCCAAGGAAACCAAATCCAAAAAACTCCCGCTTGGACAAGAGACAACAACCAATGACATCTTTACCACTATACCTCAATTGATAAACATGTTTCTGATAAGTCAAGCCTTTAGTAAAGGGTTATTCTACATTGATTTCCATTGAAATACTACTCCCTACAACCTCACCTCTATTTATAAAACCCTTAATAGATATTACATTTGATGTAGGTGATTCGTCCACTAATATGACCTTGGATCTTTTTCAAGAGCCATCACTGTAGTATTATCTAAATTTAGTTTGATTGGATCATTTCTACTATGTATCACATCAAGATGTTATATGATGTTTCACATCATTACTGATTCATTAGCTACCTGAGAAGCCATAATATTCTTAAAATATACTATAGAATCTATGAAGAAAAGCTATTTTGGTCTCCTCAAGATCCCAACACCTCTATTAAAATTGAATTTGTATCATATTTGTTACTAGATTTCATCTTTATTAGATTAGATACTAGTATTTTTCATATCCTATAATGAATCGTTCGTCATAACCTCCATAAACCGGGAAGATATTATTAGTAGAATTTGGATAATTAAGGATAGTATTGAATACCTTCCAATGTAGGTGACATGTATCACCATGATATCATTCTATAACACTTAATGTGTTGGTAGCTTCTATCGTAGTACATATCATAACATACACGTTTGATCCAATCGTTGATGTGTATAAAATCTTTACCATTTTATTTCATTCATCATTTTTGTTAAGATACATTTTACTATAAATTTGAACTCTATGTGATGTTATAAACAATACAGTCTGGGATTCTTCCATAATAAATCTATTTAGAATCATTTTGTTGTTTGTACTTTGACCTAGGCCAAGCAACCTGTTGAATCTATCTTGATGGATCTTGATCACAATTATATATTTTTTCTAACCCTTTTCCATTATAGATAATAATTTTTTAAATCACTTCTTAATAGATAGTATGATTGGAATTTCATTTCATATATGTAATATTTCAGAAAAAAATATGTTATTAAGAAAATACTTATAATCTCACTAAACCATTTCTCAACACAAGTTTCAAACTTATTCTATATGAATCCAAAATCTATTATGGGTTCATAAAAAAATTTATATTACCTAGACATTTTCTTTAATCAATAAATGGATTTATTAAATTTTTATTTCGTTTTGGAATCCTTTGCAGTCAGAAACACTTCAGCTTGTTTCATATAGACATCATTCAAAAGGATCCAATTATCTTAGTATATTTTTCAATACATTTTCCAAATATCATACTCATTATAAGCTATAATAGAAACTATAATTATGATGGATTTTAATATTGTAACTAGGGATTATGGTTTTTTTAGTCAACACCTTAATGCTATCTAACCCCTTTTTCAACCTTTCATGCCTCATAGGTACTGAATTATCCTTCCATTTACGATTTATTTTTGAATACCCATTTAAATCCAATGGTATTTACATTGTCTAGGGTATCTATCAAAATAAGGACTTGGTTTTGGTATATGGAATCTATTTCAGAATTTAGGGCTTTTTTGAGTTGGAAACATGTATACTAATTAGAATTTCTTTATAGGTTATTGGATCATTATTATCAACTAATAATGATTCACCATCCTCAGTGACAAGAAAACCACACCATTCCTGTTCTCTAACCCCTATTGTACTCTTATATAGTAATTGTTTCTCTAGAATAGTTTTTTCTTTAATGGGGCATTGAGGAATCTGTTCATATGCCGACTCTTGTTTACATTGAGCCTTAAATTTATCGAATTCAATCACTATTCCACCATCACTTTTAGATATTTAATCCCTCTCAAGGAATATGATGTTTAAAAACCCTTTTACAAATTTTTTGTGGCATAATATTGGTAATATACCCTTTATTCTTTGGTATTTTCTATGAAGGTAAACATTGTACCACAGTGTGAGTGATTCTTACCTGAAGAACCCTTAGAAAATGTTGCACCACCCCACACATGTAATAATGAAAATAAGGGATTATTTCCATTAAATTAATCATATGGTCTATTATTTTACACTTTATTTGGAATATCATTTAGTCTTTTTGCTTTTTTTTATAACGTATAACCCCAAAATGATTATGGAAGACTCACATGACACATCATTGATCTCACCATGTATGAAATGGTGTAGTTCTTCCTTTCAATTACACCATTACACTAATGTTTATATGGAGAGAGTTGGTATATTATTTGAAGCTATCGTAATCAACCAATGAAGTCTTGATGAAGATATTCTTCACCATGACCTGAGTGATGTTTCATAATTTTATTACCATGCTCGTTCTCGACATCCTTCTTGTATTCATTGAATGTATCAAAATAATCTATCTTAAACGTAATTATGTAGACATATATATATCTACTAAAACAATTAATAAAATTTATAAAGTATGATTACCCAGCTATTAACTCAATAAGAAATAATCCACACACATTTTCATGAACTAATTAAAAAATCTCTTTAGCCATTTATCATTTTCCAATAAATAGGGATTTGGTTATTTAAACTTGTAAACATGTGATAAATTATCCATTTGGCTTTAGTTCCGAAGGATATAACTATAAATCATGGTATATTTTTGTAACGCTCTATTTGTAAACATGTCCTAGATGATGATGGAATAGTTGGGTGTGGTATGAGTCATGTGAAGTATTGTATTATTAATTGTTATTACCTGGTTTGTGTAATCCAATGCATAATATTTCTTATTTAAATGATACATACCCTAAAAATGTTATCTTTATAAAATAAAAAACATTCATTACCAAATTTTAAAATAGAATAATTTGTATCATGTCTAGATATAAAAATAATGTTTTTGGTAACAGATGGAACATAATAAAAACCTCAAAAATACAATATCATTCTAATCTCCAATGTGAGGTAGTAATACATGATAGCTTCACCATCATGTTTAGGTCCATTATACGCTCAAATACCAACCTCCCATTAGTCAATCATTCAAAAACTACTTGATTTGTGTATTTGAATTTATATGTGATCACCAAAATCATTATCTGTTACCCAATTTGTATAATCATAAAACAACACTTGAAAAAAATGCACCTAAATATTGAACTACATCATGGGCTGGGTGAAATTATTCTTCCAGTGTCCCTTCTTCACACATGTGAAATAGATAACATCATGTTCCCTTGTTTTCCCCTTGATCATCCACTAATTAGAAGGGCATGAAGATACTTTGGGCATAAAGATCTTCACTTACAATCTCTATTTTTTCACCATTACAATGAAAGGCTTTTCACACTTCGTATCCTTATCCGTTTGGTGAAGAAGAGTGAGATGGTCTGGAATATACTTATCAATGTTCTTCATATTAAAATTATCAAAAAAATTGGGGAATCATGGATGGAGGGACTCAAGAATGATACCAGATCCTAATTCCATAGAGTGTTTACACCCTAGAACCCTTAAGCGATCAATATATCCATTAATATTGACAACATGAGGCATAAGTGGGGAACCCACTTCATGATTTCATTGAAATAGTGTCTTGGTGATATCAAACCATTCTTATCTAGGTATTTCATGGTAAATTCCAACGATTTTATCTTGAATTCTATATGAATCCATGTTTTCATTAGACTTCATGAGTTCACTAGACATAAAAAAATTATCCACCATAGAAAATTTATTACACTGCTCAAATGTTTTTCCTTAACATGGAACTCATAATCACTCACTTATTTACTATGAGAATCAGGGATTGACTATTTTATCATGTAATATTTCTATTTATGGAATAGCATAACCTGAAGGTGTCTAAACAACTTTTAAAATTTATATCTAGTTAGGAGGTTTTATTAATCCAATAATGATAATATGAATAGTGTTGACGAAGGGACATCCATTTTATTCAAAAATTGAAAGACCAAATTATTAGTACATTTTCGTGATTCAATATTATGTGATACATAATAAAATAAGAAATTTTATTAATTTTCTCACTATTTAATCAAGCCTTAATATCCCTCGTCATTAAATTTTGATGGTCTAATTGCGTTAAAATTATATTGGAATGGATAAATATACACCATCACAAAACCTCATTGAGGGTTGGTCAAACTACTTGAAGGTATTTAGGTAGGAAGCTCTTTACCAACTGCGGGCTTGTAGATCCATGGTCTGTTGAGTGAAATCCCCTATCCTAAATTCCTGAAGTGGATTTCCTCAACACTTTCCACCAAGTTACATTAATTCTAGCGAGGGATATGTTTTGTGATGTAAGATGGATAATTCAACCCACAACCTTCATAATAACTCAATTTAAAAAAGTTAGAGTCCCAATGAGGGTTTGTCCAACACATAGTTCTAAATATTTAATTCATAATCATGTAATGGGAGGACACGGCTTACTTAATAATTAATTTATAGATTTTAATTTATTACACATAAATTTAACTTCATTTATCTTTTATACATCCTGTTAATATTAAGTGGATGTTACTTAATTAATTAACAATGATGGAGAGAAATATTACACATAATTCATTTATTTAATTTTGGTATTTGAATATTAATTTAGTTATTTACATTATCTCAAAATTCCATCCATGAAATAAATAATCTCATTGATAATAATAAATAAATAAATAAATAAATGAACTTTTCATAATATTTATCTACTGGTAGATTTAATGATAAAACATTTTATCAACCATTGTCTGATGGGAAATAACTCATATGTTTGGTATTTCCATGTGTTACAAAATTCCACATATCCACCAGTGTAACACCTGAATTGAAATTATTACAGTCCTATATTGAACTGTCTCCACAATACTTGGAAAACTCCATTAAGTAAAAATATATATAACTCACACACAGTTCACGGGAACCAACAGACTTATTAAAGGGGAATTATGTAAATATCCTTGGACACATTGGTCCTACATAATAATGGATCAAGGGATGACTTAGATTCCATCAATTTTAATTTAATAATAAATAAATAAAATACAATATAATATATGAAATTAAATAAATTATGACACATAAATGGTCTTGGTCATGCTCATGAATGATCATACATGCAACATATATGGAAATGTTCACAGATTACATTTATTTCTTATTAATTATTTATTATTAAAATAAGTTCTATTGAAATAATTAATTAATTAATCAATCAATCAATAATTTATTTAATGTAATTTAATATTTATGACTATGTAAATTTATTTAGAGATAACCACCATTAAGGTATTAATGGAAAATAAAAGGCATAATCAATAGTTCCATATTTATTGCCATAAATGAATTGATCATTTAGAATTCATTAAAAACCTTATTAAATTTTAAATCACTTAATATTCTAGTCAAAGAAAAAATGATTTAATTATGATATTTCTAAATTAATGTTCTAGTAATTTGGAGACTTTACAATGTTTACCTCTGTTTCCATATATCCAGGTAACATGCCTAGGGCATCAACATGTTGACTCGATAGGACTACATGGTGTGTATGTGCCATCTACACAAAATGTATCCACATTATATAGACCCAATATACATTCTTGGGTCATTAGTGTGTATCTTGGATGATTACACAGTATGTACATGAAAGTGACACACTATGTGATCTAAATTAAATTTACCTATACAACCTGCTGAAAGACTCAACATGTTCTTGGGAATGAGACTACACATCGTTTTAATTCTAGCTACACATTTTGTTTCTCTAATTATGTATTTCTTAATAAATCTGTGGGTATATTTGATATTAGAATTGAACAACTACCCTCTGTGTACACCACATACATGTGATATATATAATAAATTCTCTTGGTTTTCAGTCTCACATGAGTTGAAAATGTATTTTGACCACATAAATTTCATGAATTAAATTTATAACCCATGTAGAGACATTTTTATTATATAGAATCTTTCCATTTTATTATATAAACTTTTCATTACATGTTACAAAAAAAGGATATTTTAAAGATTAGTTTCTTGGAAAATAGGTACCTAAAACATGAAAACATAAAAAAGTTATTTTAATACACTTGAAATGATTATTAAATGGTTCATTGTAATAAAATTTACTAAATATCATAGGCTGGGGACATATATTAATGTAAAGGGTGAGAATAAGGACCAGTAAGGGAAATAAAGTGAAAGACTATAAATGTGATCTTGATGAATATCAATAAGAGCACGATGAATATAATTATGGAAGGAAAAAGAGAACATGAGGCATATCATAAATAAAATAACATGAATAATAACTACGAAATGTGACTAAAACATTTAATTAATACATTCATAAGAATATTAAGATGTTTAATCCCAAAGGTTTTGTAAATATTACCAATGTTATTCACCAAGGTATCATATAACATGTCATATATTGAGATTAAATTCATTACCCAATGAATTAGAGCACTATCAGGGAAAACCCTTCATATGTCCTAATATTAATGTTATTGACATAGATTATTATAAATAATTTCCTAAATAACCCTTGGAGATTAAAAGAAAATGTCTTTAATGTTAACATCTTGGTGTTCCAAATGTTCTTAAAATGGATAATTATGACATTTTTAAACAATTGAAGGGGAATACAAGTTTTATATATGTAAATACCTAAATAAAAAAAATAGTTTATACGTCATGGTTAATAAACATTGGAGAAAACAGGTTTGGATATTCTGAAAAAGAAAATAAAAGATAATTTAATTAGGAGAGGGTATAAATATCAAGATGTAAATTCAACAGCATTAAAGGCCAAATTGTGGTTTTAGAAAATGCTTAAAAGAAATGGGATAGAGGTATCCAAGTGATAAAACATAATTTTTCAATAATTAAATGAATAAAATAGAAATAATAGAGAGTTTCCATAACATTAATTACATATACAAAGAAAGAGTTTCATGAATCGAAAAGAAAAGAAGGATATTTATCTTACCATAAACTATAACTCCTAAAACAAGAGGATTGGGACCATGGGGGATTGAGGAAAACTTAGGAGGAATCCTTGGGAGGTGAAAATATGATATATTCATGGAGGATGAATTGGTAGTGAACATTAATACTGAAATGGGACGTTATTTGTAGCAAAATTGGATAATTTGTTTATTAATTTCCAAATATATGTCTTAGAATACTAGGTCATGAAAAATGAAAAACCATGGTCTATCCTACGGTATTTTACCATGCTTTTAGAATCTTGGATCACATTATATGTTATTTTAATCCAAAATAGTAGACCAGAAATTTATATTAATTTTTTTGGGATGGAAAATTATTATTTTTATAAAAAATAAGTTTTAGTACTAAAGTTTCCATTTTAGACTTTTAAAAGTAATTTATTGGTTTATAAATTGAATAAAATATATTGGAATTAATTATATTAATAAAATAACATATTTTTGTTCTTTTATTTTGTTTAATTAGTTACTAAATAATTACAACATAAATTTGAAGTCATTAAACATACAAAAAAACACAAACTGTATTTTTACTATTGATTAAAAAGTATTGTATTTTAGAAAACTCTCATAAATTCTCTCTAACCTAATTTGGTCCTAATATTTCTAAAATAATGATATTTATTTTATCATAATAATTCTCTATATAGTATAATTAATAATTTTAAATATTGATATTCTTATTTATTAAAAATAATAGCAGGTTGAAATTGCATTTTAAATTTAAGACACCTAATTATTTTAGAATTATTTTATTATTTATATGTTTAAATAGTATTTTTATTATACTATTTTATTAAATTGAGTATTATTCATAATATATAAGTATTTATAAGTATTTATATCTATTTAAAAATGTATAATTTATGTTTGGAAAATCAATTTATAAAAATTCAATATCAATTTTATTAAAAAAAAATTTCTCAAAATGGAATTTATAGAATAACAATATTATTTAAACAAAGAAATTACAAAATAAGGTCAAGAAAAATTACACCTTATTACACCGATGTGCACCCTATGTGTAAGTTGTACAATGGTGGTAATTTCATGGGGTTCCTCATCTAACATCGAATAAGTGGTAATCTCCACTAACATGAAATTACCTCATTGGAATGTTTATTCAAACTTCACCTATTGAAGGTCAACAAGAGTTTTGTCAAAGTTGAACCCCATTAATGATTCCACCCTCTTTAGTTCTGATATATGGGCTCTAAATGACACAACTCTAGTGGTTGGGGATATTAACTCTTATTTATTTATCAACTATCATTTGTAAAAATTTACTTAAAAAACTAATTATAAAATTAAATTTACTATCTAGAGTATAGTCCCCAATATTCAAATTGACTAGTGGTCAAAATTGAAAAATGGTTAAAAATGACCAATATTCATACAATGATCAAAACCAGATGGTGAAATTTCCCTTCATGTTCACTTAAATATTAAATAGATATGGTTCTATTTTGTCTAAAATAATATAACATACATTTTCAAGAAATAATTATCAATCAAAAAATTTCAAGTCATTACATTATTAATGTAACACCCCAATATTTCATAGTATGTTATCTCTTCAAAGTAATTCAATCACTTTCTGTACATGAAACACTGAGTACAAGCGCATCACAACATACCAAACTAGTTGTTCAAAAATTATTATGAATAATATTAACTGAATTTTGAATTTTATATATCCCATATAATTTGAACATCCATATTATGTGTTTCTTAGACATAATAAAATAACAAATTGAATTTCTTTAATAAAGGAATTATTTTTCAGAAAATGTAATTTTACAACCTTCTCATGGTGAACCATTTTTAAAACAAATATTTGACACTTTTATATATTCAATTTCAAGAATATAAATTCCTCTTTTGATTAAGTTCATAAACATTTAGTTTGGATTATTTTTTGGTATTTTTCTGATAACATTCATATTTTGATGAATAGTTTAAAATAAAAAATTTTAATTGAAAACAACTTTTTTAATCAAAATAATTTATGCTGTTAAATTATGAATTTCAATGCTTTGGAAGTATAATTAGATTATATTATTATAATTTAATAAAATTTAGTCTATTATAATTAATTTTACAATTAATGTTGAGATAATCACATATCAATATTTTGATTGTTTTTACTTTTTAAACACCCGCTTTTTTGGTATTGACAATGAGAATTAATTTTAAATTATTTAATGAAACATCTATGTTTCTAGTTTTCTAAAATAGAATTCATTTTTTAATTTGGAATATCAAAATTATCTTAGAGTAAATTTTTGGTATTTTTCTGAAAACAGTCAATTTGTGATGAATAGTGAAAAACACTACGTTAATGTTTAAAACCGGCTTTTTATTTAAATAATTTTTTATTTTATTTTAATTTATTTTAGGAAAATATAGATAATTAATACCTATATATGTTCAATGTAATTAATTTGATTCATTTTATAATAAGTTTAGATATATAAAATTTTATTAAACTTTTTATCGTTTTATACCGACCTTCTAGGAGAATTTGAAAATTTGCATAAAACATAATTTTACCACTTTAGTGAGATGAATTTAAAAAATCTGAGAGACATGGTTTATATCAATAAGTAAAATTTGGATCAATAAGATAAAAAATAATTTTTGGTGAATAATAATTTTTGACTTTTATTTTCCACGATTCAATGTAAATAGGGTAATTAAAGGTAAAAATGAAATTATAATTACCATTACGCATGTCCTAATTCTATTGGATAAGTTTATTTTTCCTGAAAAAAACCATAGTAATAGAATATAATCCTTTTGGTCCACAAGGATTATATTAGGTCATTTATTATTATTTTATTTAAAAAAGAGTTAATAGTGTTCAATTCAATGTTTAATAACTAAACCATTTTTAATATATGTTTACACACAATATAACATCGACTGAAAATTTTAATTATAAATATAAAAATATTTCCTACATAATAGTATTTTATTTATAATTTTTAGACATTAAATAATTTAATTTATTTATGACAAAATGATTATGTAGTAATTACGTTTTTAACGAGATATTAAAATAATTTATATAATAAATATCCATATAAATTAAAATTGAGACTCTTGATGAATTAAACTAATTTTATAAGATAATAAGAAATTTTTGGGTTGATTAAATATGTTTTATTTGAAGTGATAATGTTTTCATGGATTTCAAAAAAATCAAATACCTAATAGTGTCTTAATTGAAAGAATTGAGTTTTCTAGAAAAATTATATTATTAATTTATATAATATTCTTAAAAATCTAATGTGTCGAAAAATAACATAGATGAGGTTATATATGTAAATAATTAACCACATGGGATTCTATATTCTTATTATATAATGTTTATTAACCATATAATATAAAAATACAATGTGATATGGAAAATGTCAAACTATTTAACTAAGAGTTAAATCTAAAATATAAGGATCATATGGTGACCTAAAGATGTCTAAAATCTATTGGTTGAGAGTATTTCAAATCATCTCTACCTTATCCTTGAAATAAACCATTTTTATCCATTGGAAAATGAAAAAAAATATTATAAAATAATATTTCTAGCTTTTCCTAATGAGACTCTCACCTGTCTTATAAAAGGGAACTTCACCTTCTTCTAATTTCACTCCTCCAAAGCCATTTTTATCCCCCAAAAAATACCCAAATATCTTCCCAACATCACTAAATACAACATAGAGGCCTTAAATAGATCATAAATCCAACCCATGGAGCCTTTCGGATCAACTCAAAAGGAAACACTGGAATAAGGGGTAATTATTTCACCACCCTCTTTCAAGTTCATTTATTCTTCCATTTCCTCTTTCATTATTGTTTCCAAACTAAAATAATAAATCTAGTACCTAATAAATAATTTTATGTTATTATAAATATGGTAAAACCATATTCTCTAATCTATCCATACAATAAATGACAATGGCACCATACGTGTGTTCGTACGGCTTACAGTCTCTACGTCGTGTTGTAGTTTGTTATTCAAACATCTCATTATTTGGATGGGTATAATAATGAGTATAACTAACTTAAATAATAAATATAACATGTTAATGTTTCTTTATATATGATATACCATCGAATAATATACGATTTCACCATCAATATAATAATATTATCGCTTGTTCATACTTACGGATTACTATCTCGACGAACGTGATGAGATTCATTCCCCATTGTAATAATTCAAAAATAATTTTCATTTTATGATTAAACATAATGTTTAATAACTTAAGATCACTTCGAATATGAATAAAATACATCCCATTCATAACATACCTGGATTACGTAATCAAGCATATAATGGAAAATGAATCAGTTAACACAGGAAACGATGATACTACTAAGGTATTATTAACAATGAATTATTATAAGATTACATATGATATCGTATTATGTATATTATTATTTTATAATTTAATAAAAATTATTTAACTATTATACATGAGGTTAATGTACCCTCAACCATGGAAAAGTACATTTTGAGGGTTAATTCTACATTCTCTTTACTTATCTGAGTTTGTTAGTATGTAAGTATCTACTGGGACCTCTTTATCATCCACATCCATGTTTTCTTAAACATTCAATACAAAACGTTTTTAATATTTACTAGATTATGGGTTAAAGTCATTTATACCCTTATTTTACCATATATGTTTTATATGACTCTTTCCGTCATTTTCCAAACACGGCACTTTTTGATGTTTTTGACAAAATTAATGTAAGAATGTTTTCAACTTATATGGTGGGTGTGGCTATTTTCCGCCGTTATAACATTGTTGAAGCTTCCCATACAAGATTATAATAATATTTTCAAATTAAATGTCTTCTTTTTTAATTTTGTGACTGTTAAATGGTTTCAAAATAGATAGAGGCTTGTCTTTCAAATATTTTTCATTTCATCTATGTCAACATCCTTTGATTGATTTTAAACTTGATTTAGGTTGATTTATTATAATACCAATCATCCATATTGTATTTAAGGTTTTGTGATATGTTTGACTATGGACGTGGTATTTTTGTACTATTCATGGTTTATGGATAAAGTATTGACATTTCTTATGCTAGTTTTAATATGAATGTTTATGTTATAGTTAAACCTTTTTATATGAGGAATGAATTGGACTTAGTAAGTGAATGGTGGATCCCGCTATAGCTCCTCGATACATCGGTAGGTCACATGAGACAAATTAGTGTCTTGAAACAAGGCCTTCACAAAATCATATTTGTAATCTTGGAACAAGGTCTTGAATATGTGGTTATGCAGTCTGGCATTATGCATTCCATCATTATGAAATTGGATATTGATATTGCATGTGATTATTCAACTAGTAGAACATCCATGTGAATAAATAAATAGAGTTATTTGATTTATCTTTTCTTTATTATGATGTTGCTTAAGTTTAAAATGCTGGTGTTTGAGTCTTATAAACAACCTTAAAGGTTTCTACTTATTTATGAAAGTTTATGAAATATTGTTATCCTTCCTGAGAATCTGAGGTCACCCCATTCTATGTTGTATTTTTTCCAAGATGTGAAAAAATATATTATGACCGACTTGTAGGGATATTATAAGGGATATGAATGTGTTCAATGGAGATAAATTTGTTGTTGTTTTTTATTTTATAATGTGAGGTAAAACTTATAAATGTATCTTGTACTTCCAATGCTACTGAACTGATCGGTCTTTCAGGATTTTATCATTTGTGATCAGGCCAATGTTATATAATAATGCACCGAATCTAAGTAACTAGGTTTGGGGCATTACATTTGGTATCGTAGGAAGTTTATTACAAACCTTGGTAGCTAGATTTTGAAAAACTCTGATTAGAGAACATTACCCTAATAGAGACTTGGAGGATTAGTATAGAAGAACTTCTTAGAAATTTGGTACTGTAGTGAATTTGTGTGTTTTCCAATCAATAAATTCAACTTTGGATACGAGCAGTTAAAGGTAGCTCTGGCACATATGTACCTAGGGGTAAAACATGAAAACACCGCTCTGAGCTAGACTTGAACGAGAATTGGTGCACAATAATGGGCCTTGCTGCACTTCTGGGTACGACACTCTCGAGGGATATTCTTAGGATAATTCACATTTTGTTTACAAACCATTATGACGGATTTATGAGTATATACATCCTCAAAGAAAACTTTTTTATGATTATAGATTATATCCAAAAACTATTCAATTTATGTTAATTGTTTTACAAGTTTGGAATTATATATGGAAATTCATAAACTAATTTCCATATGTCATGGTTTAGAAATGGTGCCTAGTAGAAGAAATGGAAACCACATCAATACATGTAATCCATGTACGGACATAACTCATACTTAAGATAATTATAGTGGAGTTGGTGATGCAACTGGTGCTTATTGACTTATCACCATACTGGGAAAACTCACATAGTTTATGATTAATAAAATTACCTGTATGGAGCACCCTAATCCACGTTGCGGAGAATCAATGTTAGACTGCCTCATGAGGAAACAACCACCAACATTCTAAGGAAGTACAAATCCATTAGTAGCTGAGTAATGGATAAATTCTTTAGAGAAAATGTTTCATTCCATGGGGAGTTGGGAAAGGGAAAAAGTTGTCAGGGAAGTTTATCGCCTCAGAGGATATGCAGATCATTAGTGGTCATTAATACAAAACACAAAGGAAGATGAAGAAGTATTCAACATGGAATGGAGGGAGTAAAAAGTTATTTTCATAGAAAAATAAATTCCTCATGACCATCAAGCAGTTATGGGAAGACAATTTATGAGTCTAAAGAAAAAGGAGGATGAGAGTGTCGCAAAGTATGAGGATTACATTACATGGTTTTCAATGCATGCAACAGATTATATATATAACCCATGGAGTACGATTGATCGATTCATTGATGGGTTAAAACTATTTCTTCATCGAGCATTTGTCTCACAATACTTCTCATCGTACGAAGATATCGTCTCATGTGCTATAAAAACAAAAATGATTTGTCTAAGTATTATGACATTAAATAAAATCAAGAGAAAAAGAGATCTTATAAACACTATGGAAATGGAAATAAAGGGAATTGAGGAAATTAGGATTTTCCCATATGTGATAACTATGGAAAAAATCGCCTTAGTAAATTCTTAAAGGGAATGAATTTTTGTTATAAGTGTGGAGAAAATGGACACCATGTACATGATTTAAGGGTAAGAAAGAGTTTTCAAATATAAAATGATTCATCTGCAAAGAGTTGTGAAAACACGTGAATCAATGCCCAAATCATCAGAGTATACCCCAATTGCTGCTGTTAGATAACAATCAATTTATGATACCATTGAAGATGAAGAGGGATGATTAGAGTTCTTATGTTGTTATTAACATATTTTTTCATTTGAGTACTATATTAATAATGTACATGTTATAATAGTTATAGAGTATATATGGATTTTATGGCAGTACTATTTAATTACAGACATGAGATTGTGTGGAACCATGAAAAGTGACTTAATATCATGTTAATGTTTTTGGATAATATATGATTGAGAGAAATATAAACCTTAATATGGTTCTGATACTGAGGTAGTTATTTTGGAATAATATATTATTGATTGGGATAAATTATATTGGATATTCTTGACTACCTAGAAACTAATTGATGATTTGAATATTCCATCATTGATGGAGTTTACAACATTTTTGGATATAAGAATTCTATCCAGTATTCTATAAGGAAAAAGGGAGAATGATTGTAATCAATAAGGTTTTATGGTAATTCAGGGTGTTACCGTGTTTTAAAATAATACATGATGAAGGTATTCACAAGATATTTTTTGGAAAAAATGTTCTTCATTATGTTTACCTTCCATATATATTTTGGACTGTGAGTTTGGAAAGAAGTATTTGGGATAAGTCTAAGGGTTGGAATGGATTAATTTAAACACTAGACACTATAGTTCATGGTTAAAAAACATCTTAATATTATTTTTTGGATTGTTATAAAATGGACAACCCAGAGTTCGGGCGACAACTCATCACGTCTGACAAGGCCACGAGACTTAAACCTGCAACTGAAGGGTCACAAGGGTGCATCACCTACCATTGGCCTACATGATGTAATGGTTTTTATAATGTTATTTTTTAAAATAGTCTGAAAAAATAATTATAAATTCATTATTATTAGAACCCTATATGTTCAAGATAAATAATATATTTTTGAATTATATTATCTTTTAGAGTAAAATATGAGTTTGTGGTTGGAATTAGTTGAAGGATGAAACTATACCTTTGAATTATATGTATTCCTCTTATTCATTGAAGATATTAATTCTTAAATGTTAGGGAAGGGGTCATTAAATCAAAATTGCGGTTTCCTAATACCATATGTCTTGTTGGACCGATGATATTTTAAATCCTCATAAATTGATGGCTTTAAGGACATTTATTTTACAATTGTTTATGATTGATGACCTCAATCACTAGAGATAAATATTTATGTTTTCCCCCTAATTATGTGTTTATAATTTCCACCAATGTTCTTCTAATCAATATCATAATATGGGGGTGACATTTGCATTTCACTTTCCCTCTTATTAAGACGAAATTTTTTAAACCCAATTTCCGAAGTAGGGTATAAAGAAAGGTATTTTACTACTTTTAACCATTAATTTTTGAAGAATAATTTCAAATTGTGAGGAAACAATTTTCTGACGGAGGGGAGAATGTAACACCCCAATATTTCATAGTATGTTGTCTCTTCAAACTAATGAAATAACTTGCTCTACATGCAACATTGAGTTCATTCACACCACGACATACCAAACTAGTCGTTAAAAGGTGGTTATGAATAGTATTTATTGAATTTAGAATTTTAAATTTTCGATATAATTTTAACAACCATATTATTTATTTCTTAGACATTATATAATAACTAATTCAATTTTTCAGATAAAGGATGTATTTTTTAGAAAATGAAATTTTACCACCTGTTAATGGCAAACCCTTTTTTAAAACCAATATTTGAAACATCTATATTTTCAATTTCATGAAATTAAATTCTATTATAGAATAGGGACATAAAAATTTAGTTCAGATAAATTTTTTGTACTTTTCTGATTACTATAATTTTTTGATGAATAGTTAAAATACAAAATTTTAATTGAAAACAACAATTTTAATTGAAATAAAATATAGTTTTAAATTATGAATTTGAATTTTTTATAAGTATAATTATTTTATATTTTTAAAATATTATACAATATAGGTCATTATAAGTAATTTCACATTAAAATTTGACATAAACACACGTCAATCATTTGATAGTTTTTACTTTTTAGAAACATACTTTTTGGTTTGGACAATGGGAATTAATTTTAAATTAATTAATGCAACTTCAATGTTTTTAATTAAGTAAAATAGAATTCATTTTTGAATTCGGAATATCAAAATTATCTTAGGGCTAATTTTATGTATTTTTCTGAAAACAGTCAATTTTTTTTGAATAGTGAAAATCATTGTGTTACTGTTCACAACTGACTTTTTATTTAAATAATTAGTTATTTTATTTAAATTTATTTCAGATAAAAATAGATTTATAATACCTATATATGTTCAATTTAATTTATTTAAATCATTTTATAATAATTTTAGATATAAAAAATTTTATTGAACTTTTTACCATCTATTACCCACCTTATAGAAGCATTTGAAAATTTGCATAAAACATAATTTTCCCGCTTCTATAAGTTTATTTTAAAAATTATAAAATACATTATTAATATCAATATGTAAAATTTGGTTTAAGAAGATAAAAATAATTTTTTTTTCAATAGTAATTTTTAACTTATATTTACCAAGGTTAAAAGTAAATAGGGTAATTAAAGGAAAAACTGATATTATAATTACACTAACATGTGTATTATGTATACTGTATAATTTTAACTAGACCAAAAATAAAACCTTAGGAATAAAATATGATCATTTTGGTCCAGTTGGACTAGATTAGGACATTTATTAATATTTTATTTAAAGAAGAGTAAAAAGTGTTAAATTCAAAGTATAATAACAAAACAATTTTTAATATAGGGTTACACAAAATATAAATTAGACTATAAGTATTCATTAATAATATAAAAAAATTTCCTATATAATGGTACTTTATTTATAATTTTTATACATTAAATAATTTAATTTATTTACGATTCAATGTTGATGTAGTAATTACCATATGAATGAAATATTAAAATAATTGATATTATAAATATCCAAATAAATGTAAATTGAGACTTCTAATGAATTACACTAATTTTATAGGTAAATATGAAATTTTTTAGTTTATAAAATAAATTTTATTGTAAATGATAATGTTTTTATGGCTTTCAAATAAATAAAATACTAGACGGTGTCAAAATTGATGTAATTGAGCTTTTTAAAAAATATTATATTGTTAATTGTTATAATATTCCTAAAAATTTAAGGTTCAAAAAAAGGAATTATATAATATTATATATATTAATAATTAACCACTTGGGATGTGTTTGGCTTGTTATAGTGTGTTTATTAACCATATAATATAAAAATACTATGAGACATGGTAAATGTCAAACTATTTAACTAAGAGTTAAATCTAAACGTTAAGGTTAATATAGAAACCTAAACCTGTCTAAAAGCTATTGGTTGAGTTGTTTTAGACCCCTCCTCTACATATCCTCGAAATAAATAATTTTTTATCCATTAGAAACGGAAAATGAGTCTAATAAAAAATAATATTTCAGTCTTTTTCGAAAGTGACCCTCACGTCTCTTATAAAAGGGTACTCCACTTTCTCTTAATTTCACACCTCAAAAGACATTTGGCTCAGCCAACCCCTACCCAAATATCCTCCCAACTTCCCTCAAATCAACCTAGGGGCCATATGTGGATCAGAAATCCATCCTATGGATCCCTTTTGACCAACTCAAAAGGAAACACCCGGAGAAGATGTAATAATTTCACCACACTATTTCTAGTTTTTTCAACATGAACTTCCTATTTCTTTATTCTTTCTAAACCAAAATAATTAATCAGGTACGTTATACATATTGTGATTTTATTATAAATATGTTACAACCATATTCGTTATTCTATCCATCCTATAAATGACAAAGTCACCATACATTTGTACGTACGGCTTACCGTCTCCACCTCGTGGTGTAGTTCGTTATTCAAACATTTAATTATTTAGATGGGAATAATAATAAGTATAACTGATGTAAATAATAAATATAACATGTTGAAGATTCTATATATATGATATAACATTTAATTACATACTATTTCACCATCAATATAATTATATTTTCATTCATGCGTATGTATGGATTACCGTCTCCACGAACGCGATAGGATTCATTCCCCATCATAATCAATTAAGAATAATTTCAATTCTATGATTAAAAATATTATTTAAGAACATAATATCATTTAGGATGTGAATTAAATACATACCATTCATAGCAACCATGTATTATGTAACCAATCATATAAAGGAAAACGAATCAATTAACACACGAAATGATGATAATACTAACATATTATAAACTAAGAAATATTAAAAGATCATATATGATTTCATATTTATATTTATGATTCTTATATAATTTAGTAACAATGATTTAACTATTATAAAAGAGGATAACATACCCTCGACTAAGTAAAATTATAAGGTAAGTGTTAATTCTATAATCTCTTTACTTATCCGAGGTTGTTAATATGTAAGTATCTACTGAGAATTCTTTATCATCCACATCCATTTCTTCTTAAAAATTTAATTCAAATCATTTTCACTATTTACTATACTATGGGATAAATTCATTTATACACTTATTTGACCATATATGATTTGAGAGGGATCTTTCCATCATTTTCCAAACAAGGTACTTTATACCCATTTCGACAAAATTAAGGTAAAAATGTTTTTTTAACATATATGGAATGTGCAACAATTTTTTGTCATTATTACATCATCAAATCTTCCCATACAATATTATAAGAATACTTTCAAAATAAATGTTTTCTATTATAAATATGTGACTTTTAAATGGTTTCAAAATAAAAGTGGTATTTCTTTCTAACAGTTTCCATTTCATCTATGTCAACATCTTTTGATGGATTTTAAACATTTTTAAAGTTGATTTATTATGATACAAATCATCTATATTGAATTGATGGTTTTGTGATATGTATGACTGTGGATGTGTTATTTTTGTACAATTCATGGTTTATGGATAATGTATTGACATTTCGTTTTCTATTTTTAATACGAATTTTTTTGTTATGTTTAAAACATTTCATATAAGGAATGTGTTGGACATAGTACATGACGGGTGTTTCCTGATATAGCTCCTCAATGCATCGGTAGGTCTCATGAGACAAACGAGTTTCTTGGAACAAGGACTTGACAAAAACTTATTTTCTTTATTGGGACAAGACCTTGACTATGTGTTTATGTAGTCTGGAATTATGTATTCCATCATTATAAAATTGGCTATTGATATTGCATGTGATTATTCGACTATTAAAATATCCATGTGAATAAGTAAAAAGAATTATTTGATTTACCTATTCCATATTATGATGATGTTTAAGTTTAAAATTCTGATTTTTGAGTCTTATAAACTTCTTTAAATGGTTATGCTTATTTATGAATGTTTTTTTCTATATTGATATCCTTCCTAAGCATTTGATCTCACCCCATTCTATGTTTTATTTTTCCCAAGATGCGAAAATGTATATTATGACTGTCTTGTAGGGATAGTCTAAGAAATATTAATGAGTTCAATGGAGACAAATTTATTATTTATTTTCATTTTATAATGTCATGTAAAACTTATTAATGTATCTATTACTTCCAAGGTTACTAAACTGATCGGTCATTCAGTATTTGATCCCTTGTGATCATGAAAATGTTATGTAATAATGCACCAACTTTGGGTAACTGTGGTCAGGGAATTACACTTACGCCCTTAATAAATTTCACTGCCAAATTTCAACTCATTCTATCAGTTGAGAAAAGGTTTGGGTACTTTTTTCTCATTGTCTCCTCTAGTTCCCATGGGATGTCTTTACATTTATGGTTTCTTAACAACAATTTGATGATATGGGTAGTCTTTTTGTTTAGAACCTTGTCTCTACTGTCCAAGATCTCTACCAAGTACTCCTCAAAAGAGATTTCATGTTCCAGTTGTACCACCTTAAGAATAGGTACATGATTTAGATCATTATGTACTTCCCCAAGAGAGAAAAATGGAATACATCATGAACATGAGCTATATTTGGTGTAAGTTAAAGTCAATAGGTCACTGCTCCCATGAAATCAATGAATTCATAGGGGATAATGTACCTGAGGATAATATTCCCTTTTTTACCAAACCGAATGACTCTCTTCCAGGGAGATATTCAAGGGAACAACATGTCCCCAATATCAAACAACAAGTAACTTCAATGGTTTTCATCCTTTAACATATAAGGAATCTGATTAGCCATTATTTGTTATTGGATGAAAAGAACAGTTTTTGTCATCTCTTGCACATGATCAGACCCAATTAGCATTCTCTCACCAAATTTATGCCAACTAGTAGGAGTTCTACATAATTTCACATATAGATATTCATGGGGTTCCATTTGAATACTGAAATAAAGGCTATTGTTGTATAAGAACTCAACTAATGGGAGATTTTTATTCCATTAAACATTAAATTAAATTCCGCATGTTCTCAACATGTCCTCATGTGTCTAAATAGTCCTTTAATATTGTTCATTGGTTTGTGGGTGATAATACATACTAAAATTCAATTCAATATTCACTCCATGTTGAATAATTATACATAATTTTGATGTGACCATTGGATCATGATAAAAAATTATAGAAAGTGGCACTCTATTAAAACATTCCTTTTCATTTACATTAATCATTGAATGTTATTCAGAAGTAAAATATTCCCAACAATGATGAAATGAGTAGCCTTGGTGTGACAGTACACTATATACCATGTCACATTTTTTTCATTTGGATGTATTAGAGAGACTAGTAATAAAGTCCATAGTGACGATATCTCACTTCCATGTTGGTATTGGCATTGTTTTAAATACCCCTTTAGGATTTTTTCGATCCACCTTCAACTGCTGACATACCAAGTAACTTATTTTGACTTCAACAATATTTCTTTTCATGTAATCCTGCCAAAAATGATCATGACTATACCAATACATATTCGAAATTCAAGATGTATATAGAATGTAGAGCTATGAGATTCATCCATTAACGACTTTGTTTCCAAAATATTTGGAACACATAGCATTGTAATAAATTCAAAAACACCTTATTGATCAATATTGTACTCAAGAAAATCCCCATTCTTCACAACTGTTATTTTATTCCATAATAAATGATCTTCTCATTGAGCATTCTTGACCTTCTATATTTATTATGGATGAGAAATCATTTGTGATAGGGTTAATGATGTCCCTCCCCTTCTGATTTCCATGTCCAGCTTTAATTGGCCTTTGATGGAAGGATATCCTGGAATCCTCATCATTTTTACAACAATACGGTCGTTACTACTTAATGCATATGTGACTTTTTTTTCTCCTCATGTGTGATAATGAATTAAAAAATAAGTCTTTAAGATGTTCCAACTATTTCCTATATCTTATGTTGAATTAATTTTTCATGAATTATACTTCAAACATTGGTGGTCTATGTATATATCAAATTTCTGCCCATAATGATAGTTCTTCCATATATTTAGAGAAACAAACCATAGCCAACTCCAGGTCATATGTATGATAGTTTTTATACTGAGTGTTTAACTATTGAGATTCATAAGCAATAACCTTGTCATTTTACATGATGACACACCCAAAACCCTACAGGGATTAATTGTTAAAAAACATGAATCCTTCTCCAAAAGAGGGAAGAGTTAAAAGATGCATTATAATTAATCTCTTCTAATGCTTTAGGAAATTTTCTTCACACTTCATTGTATAGATGAACTTTTACCCTTTTAGAGTTAACTTTCTTAGGATAATATATTTTCATGAAAAGTTTTTTCCAAAACCTCATATAATATCTTGATAATCCATAGAAACTACAAAACTTTTCTACTATTAGAGGATGATGCCACTCCTCCACAACCTTTATCTTGGTAGGGTATATTCATATTACATTATTTGTTACACTGTTCCCCATGAAAGTATTTTTTTTACCAAATCTCATATTTACTGCACATTCCCTATAGCCACATTTTCATTAGAATTTTATTTAAACCCCTTAGATGATCTTCATGCTCCTCACTAATTTTGGAATATATGAGAATATCATCAATAAAAACTACCAAAATATTTACCATGGTAGTCCATAAATACCATATTCATCAAATACATAAAAATATCATTTTCATTAATCAATCATAAGGGAATAAAAAATCATATTTCCCATATCATGATTTGAAGCATGTATTTGGAATATATTATTTATTCACCCTAAATTGATGATAACAAGATTGAAATTCAATCATTGAGAATAATTAAGAACCATGAAGATGGTCAAATAAATCATCAATCCTTGTACTAGGGTACCTATTCATCACGTTTACCCCATTATGTTTTGTATAATCAATTCATAGCCGCATTGATTCATCCTTCTTCTTCACAATGTGAACATGTTCTACCCATGTTGACACACTGGGTCTGATAAACCCATTCTCCAATATGTATTAGTGTTATTTCATTAAATCCTATATCCAAATTTTCCATTCTATATATGTTAATCTATATAGACATGGATATAGGAATAACTAAAATGGAGAACTTTACCTCTCTTTGTGGGGAAGGTCTAGGTAACTCCTTCATAAATACATCAATGTCTTCTTCAATTATGGGAACACATTATAATTATATACTTTTATTTCCATCTTTATATTCACTAATAATTTCCATAAAGTTTGCAGTGGGAGGTTCTTATAGAAACGTTTAGGTCAAGATAAATCTCCCTTGAAAACAACTATTGGTTTTCCATTCATGAAAAATGATATTTCATTAAATCTGCCATTGATATTAGTATTATTCTTTGGGAGATAATCCATACCTAGTATAGTGTTGAATTCCTTCAGGAGAATGAATACTATATTTTTTATGTGATATTTCTCTCAAAAGTTAATACAAGAGTTTCTATACATTATTGATGCTTGGATAATCCCTCTGGGAATCTTGACATATAACTTGACTATTACCATTTCAGGGATGGAGTATATATTATATTCTATCATGGAGGGAATAATGTTATTTGTAGTGCCATAATATAAAAATATATCTTATTATAACTGAGAGAACAAATAGAGTACCTAGCATGACATTATTTGGAGCATCTAATTTAGCTTCCATGAAGGAAAATGTCTCAGCGTTCCCTTTTGGCCTATGTTATTTTTCATGGTGATTCCCCTTTATTATCTTCTATTTTGGATAGTGGATGTAAAAGTTCTAAATCAATCTATTCTTATAAAAATGGAATTCCATCTCGGTCTACACAATCTTCATTTTTTCATTAGCGTTGATAAGTTGAGGCATCTCCTCACTATGATTGTTTTGAGAAATATGGTCATCTCTTCCATACATGTAACATTTTCCGCTCCCATGAAAGTAGTTTCTCCATTGATTATTCCACATTTTTTCACGTGGCATGGTTCACTTGATTTCCTCTTCTTCTATGATAAAAGTTCCTCCTGAATCTTGGATCCACTGATATCTTCTTTTCGTTCGATCTACAGGGCCACTTCATCTCTCTGAACTCTAGTTAAACCTTCATAACAATCCATATTTTCTCCTCAAATCTTTCATAGTATCAATTATCTATATTCCTTCATATATTTTGTCTTACATAACCAAATAATCTATCAAAATTTCTATTAGGATCCTTTAAAATTCTAGAGGAGTAATGAGAAAATATTTTAATGTCTATCTCATGGATTCCCTCAGATTCATTTTCCATCTTATTCATCTCCAGGAATCCCTTCTCCATTTTCGTTCGCATAGAGTGGGGTAAATATATTTTTGAAAAGGATCCACTTAATTATTCACACTCCAAAGATTCAATATAAATTAATGGATTTGTTTTTTTATTCAGTTTCAACCATTGATCAGCTTCAACCCCTAAGTGGTACATAGAAAGGCTGAATTTATTTTAATTCAAAAATAGAGTAGAAAAATATCTATTCTATATAGCATATTCATTGTTCAATAATCAATGGGTTGGTATATCCACTGAATGAAGGTGTTTTTTGACATATAAATGACTCAATGGAATGTATTCTCTTCAATGCGAATCTGGTCTCTCATCTTGATTTGAGTAATTTCACATAACTCAAGTTAGTTGATTATTAATTTCCATGAAGTAATCCATTATGTCTTCTATAAAAGTTCCATAATCACATGGTCTATTGTGCCCACTATTCACAATGTTCATCTTATTTTCTGCCTTTTTCTATAATAACAAGACCATAGTGAAAAATGTTTTTCTTTATGAATATTATAATTCTAATGAAATTTTATATCTTAAAACATCATGCTTAAGTATATTATTTTTAACAACAATTACATTTTATAAAAATCCAACATAATTGTTCATAAAAAGCTTTTGATTAAATAAACATATACCATGGAAGTGTCAAACTAGTAGTACAAGAAGGCCCTTTTTCATGCACAAATTCCCATTTGGATCGAGAACATAGCATTTTTTAACCATAGATACATCTTTACAATTGACACATTCACATGTTTGTATCCAAACAAAGATTTCTCTTTTTTGAAACCACTTACATTATACATCACAAAAATACGCAGATAATTTCCGATATTTTTAACTATTCCTTAGGATCATCCAATGTTTTAAAATCCTAATTCAAAAAAATAACTAAACATTCATTTGATAAAAACTATGACATAACTCCTTTTTATTACATTATCCTCTCATTACATGGTACAAAACAATAGATCATTAATTTTTAGTTTCCTGGGAAAAAGGTACATAAAACATAAAAACATAAACAATTATTCAAATATACTTGAATGGATTCTTAAAAGTCTCATCCTATATAAAATTACAACATATCATAGATTGGGTACATACATTAAAGGAATGGGTGATCATAAGTCCTGGTAATGGCAAGTAAGGGAAATCGTTTATGTGGGATCTTGATAAATATTACTAAGAACATGAGGAATATCATTGTGGAATGAAAAATAGAACATGACCCATATAATAAAAAATATACATGATTAATAAATTTGAAATTAGACTACAACATTTATTTTATACATTATTAATCATATCACCAAGGTTAATCACCAAGGTGTCATAAAAATTACCTTGGTTATTCAACAAGTTATCATATAACATGTCATCTGTAAAGACTAAATTATTATCCAATTTATTGGATAATTATCATGGAAAACCCTTCATATGTATTAATTTTCATATGATCCAATTATATCATAAAAAATAATTTCATAAATAACTAGTGGAGAATAAAAATAAAATGATTTTCATGTCAAAATCATGATGTTTCAAATGTGCATAAAAATTAACAATATGTCTTTTTTTACCCACAAAAATGGAATGTACGTTTTATGTTTGTAAATACTAGAATAAAATAAATCATTTTAAAATTATGGTTAACAACAACATAAAAATATATTTTTTGGTATTTATTAAAAGAAAATAATAGATAATTATTTTAGGATAACAGAAAACCTTCAAGATGTAAATTTGGCAGTATAACATGTAAAAAAAGTGGTTTTAGAAAAGGTTAAAATGAGTGGGGACATGAGTATCCCATTAAAAAATATAATTTTGAAGTAATTTAAATAATAAAAATTAAATAGGATGGAGTTACAATAACATTCATAATAAATATATATAAATAATTTCTTGAATCAAAAAGAAAAGAAGGGTAATTTCCATACCGTAAAGAGTAACTCCTAAAACTTGAGGATTGGAACCATGGGGGACGTAGAACACCATGGGAGGACTCCTTGGGAGGTAAACCATTTATATATTTGTTGAGGAAGAATTGGGAGTGAAATTTAATGGATAAATGGGTGGGTATTGATAGGAAAAGTGGAGTATTTTTTATTAATTTCTAAATATAGGCCTTGGAAACCTAGGTTATCAAAAATGTAATACAAGATGCTTCCCATTGTATTTTCCCATGGTTGTTTGAAAATTATGTCATATATTATGTTATTTTGATCCATAATAGTCTAACATCATTTAATATTACTTCTTTTTCAAGGAAAAGTAATGTTTTCACAAAAATAATTTTTTTATGTTAAACATTCCATTTCAGAATTTGGAACGTAAATTACAAGGTTAGAAATTGATTAAAATCTAATAAAATACAAGAAATAAATTGAATAACTTATTTTAGGTCGTGTATTTTTTTAATTAGTTATTACATCATTAGGACATAATTTTGATGTCATTAAAGATAACAAATAACATAAATTATATTTTTTATATTTTTTAAAAATTAAATTATATTAGAAATTTATCATAAATTCACCCTAAAATAATTTTTATGTTCTAGTTTATATAAATATATTTATTATATTAAAATAAATTTCTAAATATGATAATAATAACTATTAAATATAAGAAACCTTATGTATTTTAAATAATATTGGGTTGAAAATGTATAGAAAAGATTCTGATACAAAAAATTTTGTAAATTATTTTATCATTTATATTTATATAAGAGTGTTATTATCATCATATTTCATTAAAATATTAATTATTCATAATATATTAGTTTATTATAAATATTAATATCTTTTTCAACAAGTACATTCAAAAAATAAATTTATCAAATTCCCTCTCAATTTTATTGAGAAAAACTATTATTACAATGGAATTAATGGAATAACTTTATTATTTAAAAAAAGTATTTACACAGTAATGCTGGGACACAAAACCCTTTATAATAATGTTGTATTCTCTAAGTGTATGGTGTGTGATGGTGCTAGTTTCATGGGTATCCTTGGACAACATCATCCAAGTGGTAATATTTACTAACTTAAACTCCCCCCACAAGAAATTTCATTCAAGATTCACTAATTGAAGCTCAGCCTAGGCCTGGTCAAGGATGATCCCATGTTATGATACCTCCCTCCCAATTTCTGATATATGGACTTCCAATTACTTTACTCTAATATTAGAGGCCATCGAATGTTCATTATGTATCAATTATCCTTTTTCAAATATTACTTATAAATAATAAGTATAAAATTAAAATTAAAATCAATAGTATAATTCCCAATGGTCATATTGACCAATGATCATATAATAGTAAAAACTAGTTGTTCAACATTCACTTTTTTATCCACTTAATTATTAATGTTAAATTGTTTTGTGTATAAAATGTTATAACACACATATTTAGGATTAAATTATAATTAAAAAATTTTGTGTCATTACAGTGTATGTTGATACATATAATGTATTTCGAAAAGTATGTTCTGAATTGGCTGGTCATAATGCACTGTGAAATTCATTTAATAACCATATTGAATGTCATGGATCCCAAATCATGGTTAGGTGAAACATACATAGGTATGTGGAATATACTTCTGAGTATAGACCATGTAACCCTTTCCTACAAGCCAAACATTTATTGTTCCTGATGGAATATGAGGTTATACATAATCTATTGTTAGAACATAAAAATAATGAAATATTAAATGATTATTATTAATATATTGATAACAATTTAATTCAAATTAGAGTATAGAAAAAATAATAAGAAATAAAAAATCAAACACGATTGTGTATGTATCAAAAATCCTATAAATAGTTATAAATTTAAATTATACCCATACGATACTACTTGTTGGTTCTAAGAACTACTAAAACATGTAGTGGTGGAAGATATATTAAAATTTCTTTTAATACATTTTTATGAGACCATGAGTGATGATCATATACATCAAATTTATAATTTATTTATTTAATATCATAGAAATTAATACATGGGATTATAATCTATCTTTGATATGAACCATGATCTTTCTAAAAAACCCTTTCAGATTTCATTCATCATATTATGAGATCCAATGATAAAATCATTCAAGATATTATCCACACATGATCTATTGGTCTCCAAGAAAGACTGATTGATCATTGTGTTCTAGCGTGGTAGATCAATTATCTTGTGTTTTTAATTGATCGCCCATACTTTAATCTTGAAGGAATCTTTGTTGTGTTTCTTGTTCTTGATAGGTAAAGTGAGGTAGTAAGTCGAGAGAGAATTCATTCATCACAATAATTAACAACAATTATCGAACCAATTGATTAATGCACTGCATATATAGTAGAAAAAACTGTCTATTTACAGATATCGTGTTTGTGTTAAAATAATTATTTAATTAGATTCCAACCCTTAAATAATATCATATCCTTTAATAAACCCCATTCCTCATAATAATAATAAAATTACTAATAATTATAATAATAATAATTATTATTATTATTATTATTATAACATTTTTCGGTGTGTGCCCACTTCTGTAATAACAAATAATATTTAATTATCTTGTTATTTAATATTTTTCAATGAACATGGTCTTTGCCTTTTCAAACTCTTTAAGCATTTTTGAACACCTGTATAAATATTTTATTTGTATATTTCATTTATTAATAAATATTTTTTATCAATAAAACATAAATAAAATTATCCCTCGATCTTGAGAATAATGTTTATCCAATTAATTAAATTCAAATGGAATTTAATCAAGATCACATATAACACATAGTGTGTGACCCTCTTGGATTCATTCTCATTGTAATTAGGTGGGCTTACCTAATGTAACATATTAATATCTATAAATGGGTACTGGAATCTAATAGAAACATCTTATTTTTTTATCACAACAACAATATATGAACGTTGACTATGTAATATAATCCCATTTATTTAATATTTCATCAAGCAGGTTGGACATCTGTTTCACCATCATATTCTCTCAACATGTCATTCATTGACCATCTGAAATAAACATGTCATTAGACCATGACCATGAAATTTAATTTGATTGTTTTATTCCAATCAAAGGGCCAAGATATCAACTTCTATAAAATTGGTAGGGACTAATCCGTCCTCGAATTATCAATTAATGACATGTCAATCGTGACACACCTAATATACCCCAAATCACTGTGAACATATGTCTCCATTGTTTTTATTAGAAAACCTAATCATGAGATTCATGAAATGTAATAATTATGATATGAATATCTAAGGTGTTTTACAAACTCTCACATATAAGAATATCTAATGACAGCAAAAAATGAAAAATTCCTACTTGTGGGTCAATTCTAATTATAATTCATCATAGAGAGTACAGAGTGAGAACTTTATGAGAAGAATGATTATCTATTTAAGAGTACTCACAACTGACATTATATTTTTAATACGTCTCATCATATTATTCTATATATAAATATAAAACCTCATTTAAGAATATTTTTTAGCACATCAACATTCTCATCATAGTGGGGAACTTCTATAACCTTATCAATGTGACTTATACTCATAGATATTATTACATTAGTGTCATGTAAAATAATTAACAATATGTGATAACAGGTTTTGTTAATATTCAATACATCCAATTTATATGTAATCAACGTAAAAATAGTTTTTCCTAGTATACCAACTCTAATACAATGTCCCCTATCATATAATGTTATCCAACTATAAAAATATGTTTCAGAATATCATCATGGAATTTTAGGGTTCTCATCATAGTGGGGAACTATTATTCCCTATTCATGGGATAGATAAAATAGTTCATTATTACATTAAAGTCACATATACCTATTAATGATTTATAATAAGATAATTGAATAAATATTCCCTTCATTAAATATACATGTAACCTAAAGCAGAAATAATTGGTTCTATAACACCAACTCCAACACTCTGCGGCACACTTCAACACAAATACCTCACACAATCCATAAAAACACCACCTTATGAGATCCTATATCAATAAATTCATGATCACTCAAATCATGAATGTTGGTCTTGTGCCACCCGTCATGTAAAGACCAATCTGTGTCAACCCGTGACCCCGCCCAAATTAGCCCACTATAGTTCCCAATTCACATTTTGTATTCATAGGGGTTGGTGAAAAGACCCAATGTGTCATACAATAAAATGTGGGAATGATTACACACTCAAAAAATATAGATTATCGGATAAAAACCAAAATTTGTGATAAAATATAACTATAATATATTGTATATCAAACAACCAAACCAAAATGTAAAGATCCAATAATTAAATAACAAGGTCTCAATGTAAAATAAATTTAACATAAACCAAATGTTACCAAAAAGGACCGATGGGTTGATATCCATGTGACCATATATAACTATCACCCAACCCACCTAAAATACAACATGTTCAATGAGATCATTCCCCTACATTCTTCTCTTCCATTTACCTATATTTATCAAAACAAAGTCTAAAAACACCCAAAAGAAAATAACAGGGTATGATCCCTAAATACTAGTACGATACTACTGAATAATCTTTACAATTTTTACTAACATGCATCAATTAGTTGAAATTCAAAACTATTTTTATAAAATATTTCATAATGAAATAAATTTCATCTTGAAAATTACATTCAAAAAAGACGTTTTTCCTTTAGAAAATGTATTATATTCTATAAATTATAAAAATGTGAATAAATACCCTATGAATAATAATAAAATCCAATGACCAGGTATTCCATCATTAATAAATCATGGGGAAAGCCAATATGACATACATAACCAAATAATGATTCAGAAAATGACTAAAGGGAAATGACAACTCATGCATATAGAAAACTGAATAAAATTTTAAAAAAATTCTGGATTGTGTGATAACAAATGTTTGGGAATCTCTATTCAACTGAAAGGATGTTCAATGGAAATCATGGTATCATGGTCTCCTCCACTTTTGATAGCTAACCCCACTAGGTACATTCAATGTAAGCTTTCCCCAATAAAAAAATGTTTTCTTGATGTTCTAGTATATCATCATTTGATTTATGAAATCATTTTCATATTATAAAGATATTTTCCGAGGAAATCCATTCTATTTCCAAAAATTAAAAACCCCCTTCAAAAAAATATTATTTTAATCATTTCATCTATCACATCATGGGAATCATAACGGTTTAAAAAAATCCATTTTAATAAAAACAATCCATATCCATACGAGATGGATTTCACCTCTCATGGATTTGAAACAATAAATTTCATAAATTAAAAACAAATTAATTATTAATAATCCAAAGCATTCACTAGGAATTCCCATTGGATAGAGACACCTAGCTCAAGATCAAATAGAATCTCATTACCATTAAATTTGGAAATAGAAACAAATATATCAGGTCATGGCAATCCTATTTCTAAGAGAAACAAAATAAATTCGTATGTTGGTAAAAATACCTCATAATGGTTTTATGGGTTTTTTTATGTTGAAAATGTTTTATGTTGTTTAAAAATTATATTTTTGAGAGGATTAAAACAAACACTTAATATTCAAAGGATCCTATGTAACAATTCTTGTCCAAAAGGATTTTGTAGTAGTGAATAAATAATAAAGGATAACATGGAGGGTGTGAGTCCTAAATAATAATATAGGTTGTATGAATATGTATAAGTTGGACATATATCATGGAGCTTCATAATTTAAGGATTAGTGAAATTTTTTTTGTCAATATAGATGAATGAGATCATGTGATCACATGAAGTAAACATAATCACATGAGCACATATATATGAACTGATCATGTGAAGGATTCATGTTTAATAAATTAAGGATGATATGCCAAAAATGATGGAGTTGTCTTTTGATCCCTCCAAGTCACATGTTCACATGACTTTCAATGGATCTCTTGTTGGATCCACAAGAATAACACAATACAACCAAGGCAAAAGAGCTTGTGACATGAGACATTCCACGGAGGTTGATCATGAGATCCCTAATGTATTATGCAAAGAAAGTAATACAATATCCCTAACCATGGAAGAATGTATTATTACATGTGATATTCCATTAATAACTATCATTTATTACAATGGTGATCCCACAAATATGTTACGATATACCAAATTCCATGGAGTTTGATCACATAATCCAAATGTAATCACTTGATGAACTTGTGACATGAAACGTGTCATAGGGTCGATTTTATAATCTAGAATTGATCATGTAATATGCATAAGGATTGTGGTAGTTTACATATATTTGTGGAATAGATGTATAAGATGGATTTTGGGAGTTAATGTGGTGTATTATGCTAATAAATACCCTTTAACCCATCCTTAACAAGTTTAGAAGTTTTCTTAGGTGGATTATTATAAAACAAAGTACAAAGAAAGGATTTGGAATGATGAACATGGTGTTATATGAAAACATATGTTTAAAAATAAATAGAATATAAGGAGTTTCATATAATGTGAAATACATATCATGATTTCACATAAGAGAAAGGGATTTATGTTCTTTTTTTCTACATAGTAAGACCCACATATGTAATGCGATCCAAATAAACTGACCAATGTATCAGGATTATTGTAAGAAGACCATGGTTTTATGATCTACATGAATAGAATAAGGTCTCATAAAATATTAAATAAATATATATAATATAATGAGGGTATTGAGAAGGTATCTTTATAAGTGGTCTTACTAAGGATTCTTATGCAAGGGTTACACATCAGGGCTTGATGCAAGGAGATACATGATAGGGTTACCATGTGAATAGTTCCAGTGTCAAATCTAAATTATAAATAATATTAAGAATAAAGAGGGTTATAAATAGCTAAAACTATCTATATAATAACTTTATTCACCACTACATACAAGTCAGGGAAAGGAAGAAGGTTGTTTTGCAATCCAACTAGTGAAGGTATTTCTAGTTATATAAAGAGGAAGACATGGTGTCTCTTAAAAAAATTCCAAATAGAGGAGGAGTTTTAATTATTTATCAAGGAAAGGTGATGATTAAAGGGATTTTCATGTAAAGGTTTAGAGAGAGAATGTTAATTATAAAGGGAACCTATCTTACTTTCAGTGAAACTCTAAAAAATAGATAATATTTTTCTGTGTCTTATGTGCCAATTATTTTTCCATTTAAAGTTGTTAGAGTAAGAGAGAAGTGTGGGGGATGTGATCTCCAGGAGATAGTTCATCTACCCAAAAAAAATTAAGGGCAACGAACATAGGTATGAGTGACCTGGGAAACCCCAAAAGCAACAATCTTTATAATTTTGGTGCATCAAAACACTATTGGATGCATTGTCCTTGGACTAGCCTGTAGTGGTGAAGCTTGAGAAAATATATGTGTCCGTGTAGTTTCTTTCTTAGTCTATTTTCATCATCATTATCAGATAAATTCAGCATGGATAAGATAAAAAATAATCACTTAATAGAAAAATTTGTGACCTTCAAAATAAAGAGGTTATGATCCATCGATGTAGGAATAATTGTAAAGAATAGTCATACCCTGATTCACCCACACTTCTTATGGTATTTAAGTCCATTTTGATCCTAAAAATTGGTATTAAATGGAAGGTTTATTTTATTAGATTTTTTTCCTCTCAGTTGTTTTATTCAACTATTTAATTTGAAGCTTCAATTTTCTATTATATTGGTGTACCATGGAAAATCACATAAGTTCAATGAAGAATAAAAAGTATGCTAATGATTAATAGTGTAGAAGTGCCTATGGAAATAATGTATTTAATTTTTATAAAAATGAAATTACTAAATAAAGGTTTGTGTAAGTCATATTGTGATTATATTTACTCAATTCATAATGTTTTATGAATGAGTAAAGAATCAGATATTCCAAATGATACTTGAACTATTGATAATGAATAAAACCCATGAAAGAAAATAGTGTATGTCATTTCATGAAAAGGTCATTATATCATCATTTAAAAGAAGAAAATAAGTCTCAAGATATTTTGATATAAGAACATAAAATTCATTTCAACAAGTAAAAATGTTTAAATACAATAAACATTGAATTGGACCTTGATCTAAGGGAGATTAATTATTCTCATGCTGAATAACTGCTTTTGATGTCAACAGATATGAAAAAAACTAATGTTGATGATGAGGGAATGAATCTGAAATCATAATTAAATTTAAAATTATAATCTATAAATATTGATCTTGCTACACACCTCTCAGAAGTATTGTATGATATGGAAAGGCTACGAAAAGATAAATAACTCTTTAATGATTCTTTTTCTCATATGGATATTAAAATAATATAGAAAATAGACATGGTGGATAAGGTCTAATGGGAATTGGAAGATGATATGCTTGGGGTAATATTCAAAATAGAGTAATTAATGATCCACTTTAATCAAGTAAAAATAACATTTAAAAATTAGGAGAATCGATATAATTTATCAAGAAGGATGTAGAGAAATTTAATGCATAAGGAAATCCAAAAATAAAAACTGATATGCATTTATTATTTTACTATTAATTGGATGGTAATAATGAAATGAAATGAAATATTCTAATTTATAGGAAAAACATGTAATAACTATACTAATTGAATTTTCTTATAATTTGGTAAAATCCGGTATTGGCTATGAATAACCCTGTCCCATGCATGAGAGGAAAATAGCAATAAATAGCTCCAAAAATATAGAAAATTTTATAGGTGATGGAAACAGATCTAAAAATATTTATTCATGATGTCATGAAAATATGTGAAATTTCTATGCGATTCAGGGTCATATTTCATGTTTTTAAAGATTTGGTATACATTTAATGTTATAAAGAGACAAATATTTCTAAATTTGAGAAAAAGACGACTCTTATTAAAAGGTTTGAAAGAAAAATATCTTTAAAAGAAGTGACCATGAAATGATAATATTGTGGAATACCATGACACACCATGAATATACTTCAAGAATCTCAATGTATCAATGTCACAATAAGAACTCAGGATTCCCCAACATCTCAATTGAGAAGTGATTACGTAATGTATGTCTTTAATCAGGGATGTTTTATATGTTCTAATCATGGGAATCTGTAATAGTATTGAAACTGGATGAAAGTAAGTAATACAAAATAACATGAAAGGAGATCCAATATTCTATTAATGTATAAAAACCCCTACACTAGAATACAAACTAATAAGATGAAAAATAGGATCACAATCTCAATAGAAACACAAGGAGCTCAATGAATGGTGAATCAAGCACTTCTTATTTTACACTCACAACAACTCTCATGGAAGAAATATCTCTAAAAAATTCGCATGTCATTAAATAATGAAATATGTGAAGGAAAATGAAAGATAAATAAAAATAGGGAAAGAATCCATGATACGCAATCTGTGGGAACATTTATATTGAGAGAAGGAATCATGAATTATAGATTGTAGGTAATGTTTCAAATTATGAAATTTGTAATAATTGGTTTAAAATACAAATTATTAAAAATAAAATGAAAAATGAACTTAAATAATATAATAATACTGATAATTGTTAAAATAATGTTTATTTATATGGCTAATACAGCTGGGATTTTTTTGGTATTTGGAACAAGCACAAAAGGAGAAAAATTATATTCAGAAAAAGACCAACAGAATGGTTGATTATGATTGTCTATAATCCACTTCTTAAGGATTATCGTGGATCCCCTAGAACTATGAATTGAATGTTTCTAATATAAATTTGATTTTCTATATAACAAATGAAATTCTATGATCCATGGGGTGTGTGGGTGATGAAATGGAATATTTGTATAAGATGAATATAGATACGTGAAATAAGAAGAATCAGATCTATTAAAATTCTCATATGGAATCATATTACCCAAGTTGTGTAACATAGATAAGTTTCTCAAATATATATTTGGGAGTGGTTTGATGTGGAAATGGAAGATTAGATGTTGAAGATTCTAATATGAAATTAAAGATCTGTAAAAACTATTTTTGAATAATCTAGTGGTTCCACGTCACATGAAATATTCAACCATTGATTTCATACCATTGTTCAAGTTGTATTTTATGTCTAATAGAAGAATGATTTTTAGAGAAACAGTATAATTATTGTATTACATGTTTCTATATTTTTCTCAAATAAGGTTGTATCTGAAGGTTCTTTTCAGTAAATCAAGAACCTGTAAGAGAATATTAATAGCATTTCAAACAAGTTTTCTCCCCTATCTAAAGGGTAATTCAACAAGTGAATATAGCTCAATAATCAATATTAATTATATATATTCATCCAAATATATAGATTTTTAAATATATTTGGTAACAATTATAGGATTTATATCCTTATCCTATAAGTGAGTCTTATGGTGAATTGAATATCATGAAAACCATATGAAGGAATGTTGTGCTGTAAGCATACATAGAATTACGTGAGTGACATGGATTATGGTGCTGTTTATTATCTTAAAATATTATTTTTTATAAAGATATCTAAATTAGTATGGTTACATTATCAATCAATGAGTCAATACCAAGTGATAAATTCACTTTCTGAAAATATTTCAATTGTGTGAACCTATATAGAAGAATATAAAAATGATCTTGAAAAATGATAAAATGATCAATGGTTTAATATAAAGATATTGAAAATAGTCGAATGTGAGAGATGGTGACCAGTGTTTTAAATGGTGAAATTTTAAATAGATGATATATCCAGATAGTATTCAGATGTCATCCTATAGTGTCACATGGGATAAATAGGAGTACATGACCCATGGGGGACTATAATTAATCATAATATACATTTCAGGAGTTGGAAGAAAAATGTGTGTTCCCAAATTATATTTTAGATTATTATAAACATGATTCATGGAGATCACTGATCATCGGGGTACTAAATCCATAGATAAGGGAACTCCATATTGAATTTTATGAGAATGTGAGAGATTATAGTGAAGCATGTGACTGTTATCCATTGGTTTAATTCAATTTCTACAAATATTAGTGGAAATCAATTTGATTATTCAATATAATAGATCGTTGAAATAAAATACCACATTATCCAGGAGAAAGTGGGACATGGGATAGTGAATCTGGAGTATGTTCCTACTAAACAATAGGTTATAGACATATATAAAAAGGCCTAATACAAATAAATTTATGAATGGAATCGACTAGATCATGATATTTAGTCAAATTCTCACACTTGAACAATGTTGACGTGGGCCTCATCTCTTCATGTTATGGAAATTTCATCTCATGTACTAGAATTTGTTATTTAAAATGTTGTAGACATTAAAATATTTACATTTGGGTTCATTGATATTGGGGAGAAAATTTATTAATAAAAAAGGGGGAGAAGATGATTGGGGGAAATGAAGAAGGGGGTGTTTTAAACATGAAGATGATGAATATGTTCTATCAATGAAGAATAATCATGAAAAATGTGGCCTTAGGTTTCATGATGCTAGAAGTAGGGATGTGTAGGTAGAAGTGTGATCTTGTGGGATATGGATGTTTTATATTTTGGTGTTTATAAGGTTTATGAAGGCTAGATCGAGAAAGAAGTGATTCCTTAATGAATATGAAATACTACACTTGTTTGTCATGTTTATCATGACTCATGTGGGGTTAGAGTACCTGTTATGTAATTCCTCGATCACGTTTTTTGGGTTATAGATGGAAAATTATTTCTCATATTCCTGACTTATCAAGAAGTTGGTTCTTATAGTTTTAATGAATTTTCAACAATGAAAAAGAGATATATTTTTTAAAAAAATCCATCATGATGACGTTCTATTGATAATTGTTTATTTTTTAAAGGTTTGACATTGTTGATGAAGGTTGTTTGTCAATGGATCACATAGATCACATGAGTCCCAAAGGATCACATAGAAGCATGTGAGTCCTAAAGGATCACACAGAAGCACATATGTCTTAATTTAACAGATAGAGCATTTGAGTCAAAAATTATCACATAGAGTGTGTATGTATTTTTAAGGAGGACATGTCTCTAGGTCATTCATAATCAAGCAATGACTTAAAGTCTTGCAATCCCAATAGTCGATGGAGATCACAAGGTCATATAATGTAAAACATACAACACAATCACATATGGTTGAACTGATCGTACGAAGGAGTGACATGAATCCTATTGAGGATGATAGGCTAGAAATGATAGAGTCGTCTTACGGTCATTAAATATCATTCGATCACATGAATATTAGATGATCTATAATTGAATTCATGTGAAATGTTTAAGACAATGAAAAAATAATGGATAACAACACAGGACATGTCCTGGATGAAAATTTCTAAAGCTAAATCTGATTACAAGAATCATGTAAGATAATGATGATGACTAAGGATAAAGTTCTACTAAAATGTTACGTGAAACATAGGTTGATCGTCTAAGAAAAAATATACCACACAAAGCACATGCATCATTCCCAATTACATGGATTCCAATCATATAATCCCATTATGATGATAAAAAGTGCTTGTAATATCTGAAATCTCATGGGGGTGATATCATAATCCCGAGGTTACAAAACAATGCACTTAAGGTCGAAACTAAAATTTATAAGGTTGTGGAATAGATGAATAACTGCAATTTTCTGAGTTAAGGTGGTAGAATTGAGCCTATATATACATGTTAACCAACCATTAACAAGTTAGGATGTTTTTATAAGTAGATTAATATGAAGAAAAGTTCTATGGAGGGATTTTGCATGACGCAAAGGGAGTTATAAAAAACATAAGTCATGTTATAAGGAACAGAAAAGGTGATTAACATAAACTGAAGGGGAACTACATATTTCAATTAAGTGAAAAGGAGGGATTTAGTTGGTGTTTTTGTGCATTGGTAGACCTGTTAGATTAACGTGATCTTTATAAAAAGACCGAAGTCTCATGATATGCATAATCTGTCAATAGTTTCTTTATTTGGGTTAGTAAAACAATGTCTCATGTTGGAGTCACATGATTCAAGTAATCTATGGCGGGACTGGGGAAGGAATATCATGAAGCGGTTCTTCTAAGGGGTATAGAATATGGGTCAGTCACTAGGGTTTGAAGAAAAGAAATATGCGCTAAGGTTACCATGTGAATAATACAATTTTTATATAGAAATTCTAAAGAAGAAAAAATAGAAGATAGAAGATATGAACCACCTAAAAATATTTATAGAAGCAATTTTTTTTTAATTTCTACATCAATGTTTGTGATGGGATGGTGGAGACACAATATTTACACAAGCAAAGGGATTTATAGAATCATTTTGGAATGAGGAAGAATTCAAATCTATTATTCATATTTCCAAAGTGAGGAGGAGTTCCCATGACGTCTCATAGAAAGAGGAGGCTCAAGGGGATGTTAAAATAAAGGCTATGAATGAGTATGTGTTGTTTTATGGGAAACTATCATACCATTTGGGAAACTCTCAACAACATATGATATTGTTCTTTGGCCTATGTGCCAGCTGGGTTTTCCTTTTAACGTAGTGAGTATAAAAGGGAATAATGAGGGGTGTGATCCTAGGGATATAGTGCATCTGCCACAATATTTATACAATAAGTGATCCCATGAAGGAGTGACATAGCATAACCCAATAATTAATGAGGTTAGTGATTTAGTTTCACCAACGCACTATTGAATGCATTCTCCTTGGACTAGTTCGTAGTGGCGAACCAAGCAAAAATTTATAATCTCCTTTTATTTCATTCATGATTTAATTTATAAATATAAGATAAATTTAGTCGGGATGAGATAAAAAAACTAAATATTAAATCAAGTTACCCTCATAATAAATAGGTTATGATCCAGTGGGGTAGAAATAATTTTATAAAGAATATCTATACCTTGATTCACTCCACCTTAGGGAATCTAATCCCCTTTTAGTCCTGACATCTCTGTGAAAAACAAAATATATGAAAACATACCGTTAGCTCTATATAATGATAACATAAAGAGTGACTAATAAGTGATCTATGGACAAGAGAAAAAAATAGAAAACCCAAATGTACATTGATTATGATTTTGATGGTTTTTGTTAAATATTTTTATATATTAGTAGTGGCTATTGTTTTTTTGATCATGAGTAAGTAAAGTTAAACATAAAGGAAGGAATGTTCTCTAGAATGGAGTAATGTAACATAAATTTAATTTATCTTCTTTAATGAAAATTGTTTTTTATGTGTGCTCGATATGTGAAATGTGATATTATTCTTATAATTTTTACAAATAATTATAGGAAATTTATTTTTTTAGTGTTATTAATGGTTGATTAATATAACGACCCATACTTTACATACATTGTTAATACTTCAAAATTGAAGCACACTTATTACAACATATGACAATACCACAAAGGACCGTATAGGTATAGTGTCTTTAGAAACTGGGAAACATAAACAACTGGTTCATAAATCTTCTACAGTATCTCCCGTTTATTTCATCATATCTAGGGTCCCTTTTAGCATATTCAATTTAATATCCATCTTCCTGACCTGGGGAAAAGAAAACATAAAAGGGTGAGCTCAAATGCTCAGCAAGGGCAAATAAAGGAAATAAAAATCATATCATATCTTTATGAAGATCAAAACCTGCAAAAGAGATCATAATATCTTAACATGGAATAAATCATAGAAGTGAAAATGAGATCCCCATAATCATAACATAAAACTTGAAACATTGTGGCATGCACACATAATCATGGAGATCATTTCTTGTTAGTCATGACTCATTGCCAAGACTATCTTAGTGGACAAAGTCCCTTTCTGAACCGAGTTGACTCCTCGTTTCAGTCCTGTATCACTGAACCGAAATAACCTTCCGTTCCAGCCATGTCTATCTCATGAGATATAAAATCTTTACCCAATGCATTGGAGGGAGATATAGGTCCCACCCATCTTATAATGAATCCTTTCTTATGTGTGCCACATAATCATAAAACATACATCATCGCATAACACATATAACAAAAATGGGATTCTTGAAACATCATGACATCATAAATCAATTCATATATGATAAAGGAATTCATAAACATAATTCCATCACAACATAGTCAAACCAATGTAAAAATATGGATAGAAACAGAACCCTTTATTATCTTAGATGGAAAATAATTTTGATAAAACACTTGTATTGAATTCTTGAGGAAAATATCCTTTCTTCTTCAAAAACAATTTTCCTTTCATAACATGTCATACAACGTTAAAATAAAAGAAGTTGATTAAAAATAAACTTGAAAACTTGTAAAGGAAGCTTCTTGGAAATAATGTTTTAAAAATCCATTCATGCCGTATAAGTTAAAAAAAACATTCTTCGTACTTTTGTCGGAAAAGTCAAAAAGTACCTCGTACAGAAAAACGACAAAAGATTCCTTTCATATTCTTTACTAAAAACTCACCTAAGGGTAAAATTGGATTTAAACTATTGCAAGTGGATGGAAACAATATTTCATATTGAGGGAACATGGATGTGGATGATAAAATACACCCCAGTAAATACTTACGAATAAACAATCTCGGATAAAAATGAGATTGTGATATTTCCCTTACCTTAGGTCCAATTTGCTTTGTACGTGTCCGAAGCTCATGTATAATGGTTTAAATAATGTTATTGACTTATTCCAGAATCATACATATTTATATGATATCATATATGGTCATATTATTAGCTTCTTGTTAGTAATATTTCATTGTTACTTGTTACTCGGGTCTTTATAACTTTTTGTTCTTATGCGTGTTTTGTCGAATAAATTCTTATTCTTATCTTTAGGTTATAGATAATTCATTTCCAGAATGGTATTAGTGTAGTATATACCATATTCATTCATTCAATTCATTTATATAATCATTATGAAATGAAGATCATGTAGAACGAGTCGCATCACATCGTGGAGACGGTATTCCGTACGTACGCACGAGTGATGATATCGTTCCTATGATCGTGGAATTGTATTGGAGTATATATATATATTATTTCAGTATCAATATTACTTAATAATAATCATATATAGTTACTCATTACACCATTATACCCATCCTTGTAAGGTGATGGTGGAAAATAGATTACACCACGTCGTGGAGACGGTATTCCGTACGTACGCACGCGCGGTGATTTCATTTTTTCCGTAGGATGGATAGAAGGTGAATTAGGGTTGTTTCATATTTATAATAACATATCAGTATGTAAGTAATACTGATGTTATTACTTTATCATGAAACAACTAAAGAAGAAGAAGTTGAAGAAGAATGAAATTGAAAAGATCGGTAATGGATATTACCTCTTCTTTGGAACGCCTCTTTGAATCCTCCACTTAAGGAACTAAGATTGGTCTTTGGAAAAAGACCAGGACCTCTAGGATTATTCTAGGGAAGTGGAGAGGAGAAAATGGCAGGGTTTGGCCGAGCTTGAGTGCTCAAATTGGTGTGAGGAGGAGGGGGAGGAGGTGCCCTTTTATAAGGGAGGAGAGGGGCACCTTAGGAATATCTCAAAATATTATTTTATATTAAAGTCAAAATCGGTTTATAATGGTTCCAAAGGGTCTTATTTCGAAGATAAAGTGGGGATGGGTCGAAATCCTATCAACCAATAGAATTTAGACAAGTTTAGGATATTATTTTAACCTTATCAATTAAATTTAACTCTAAGTTAAATAATTTAACTTTTACCATGTCTTTTTGTTTTCTTTCACTATATGGTTAATACACTTACTATAACATGTCAAACGAACCCCAAATTGTTTATTATTAAAATATATATCCTTATCTAAGTCATTTGGCCGAACCTTAGATTTTTAGGAATAAAATAACAATTAATAATATAATATTTGATTTAAAAACTATTTTGTGTCAATTTTGACACTATTTGATATATGATTTTTGTGAAAGTCATATCAGAATTATATGTTCGAACCAAGTTGATTAAATCAACACTAATATATCATAGTAACCTAGAAAATTAGTGGAATTCATAAAAAGTCTCAAATTACATTTATTTTGGTATTTATATTATCAATTTTTTCAATATTTCATTAATAAGATAATTACTGCATCATCTTTGTGTCATAATTAAATTAAATTATTTGATGTCTAAAAATTACAAATAAAATACCATCATGTAGGAAATCTTTTTAGCTTTCTAATGAATATTTACAATCGAATTTATCTTATGTATAACCCTATATTAAAAATGATTTACTTATTAAACTTTGATTTTAACTATTTTAACCCTTCTATAAATAAATTAATAATAAATATCCTAATCTAATCCAAGTGGGCCTAAATGGTCATATTTTATTCCTAAGTTTGTTTTTGGTCGAATTACACTTGTCCAATAGAATTAGGACATGTGTTAGGGTAATATTAATATCATATTTACCCTTAGTTACCCTATTTACTATTAACCGCGGTAAAAAAAAGTAAAAAGTTACTATTCACCAAAAATTATTTTCATCTCATTGAACCACATTTTAGTCCTTGATATTAACCGTGTCTCTCGGATTTTCGAAATTCCAATCACAGAAGCGGTAAAATTAAGTTTTATGCAAAATTCAGTTTTTAACCTACCACTTAGTGGTTTCACTATTCATCAAAAATTGAAAGTTTTCAGAAAAATACCAAAATTTCACCCTAGGCTAATTTCGATATTCTGAGTCCAAAAATGAAGTCCATTTTGAAAAATAAAATTTATAAAATTTCAAAAAGTGGTTATTACTATTCATAACGGCTAGTTTTAATAGCATATTGTTGTTTAGTGAAACTCGGTATTGCGTACGACGCAAGCTATCGAGGAAGGTTGCGATTGCGTGTAAAGCAAGCCAAGAAAGTGTTGTGTAGAAAAAGATTCCTTTGATGATTTATATAACATAAAAGTCTCGGGTGTTACATTCTACCCCCCTTAAAAAGAATTTCGCCCTCGAAATTCGTCACTTTGTAACAAACAGATGAGGATACTTCTCCCTCATCATATCCTCAAGCTCCCATGTAGCTTCTTCAAGTTGGTGGTTCCTCCATAAAACTTTTACCAAGCGAGTGGTCTTGTTTCGTAGGACTTTTTCACTACGATCCAGAATCTCTATCGGCTGTTCTTCATAAGAAAGATCTTGCTCCAGCGGTACAACTTCTGAGCTGAGTACATGTGAAGGATCTGGTATGTACTTTCTCAGGAGAGATACATGGAACACATCGTGAACTTGAGAGAGATTCGGTGGAAGCGCCAATCGGTAAGCTACCTTCCCAAAACGATCCAGTATTTCAAAAGGACCGATATATCTAGGGCTCAACTTCCCCTTCTTTCCAAATCTCATAACCCTCTTCCAGGGAGATATTCGTAAGAACACTTTATCACCCACTTCAAACTCTAGGTCTTTTTTTCGGTTGTCGGCATAACTTTTCTGTCGACTCTGAGCTGCTCTTATGTGTTTTTGAATAGATCTAACCTTTTCTGCCATTTCATCAACGAGATCAGGTCCTAATAGCTTTCTTTCCCCAACTTCATCCCAGCAAGTTGGAGTCCTGCATTTCTTTCCATAGAGAGCTTCATAAGGAGCCATCTGAATACTGGAGTGAAAGCTATTATTATAAGAAAATTCCACCAAAGGTAGGTGTTGATCCCAACCTCCTTTGAAATCCATAGAGCAAGCTCTCAACATATCTTCTAGGGTTTGAATTGTTCTCTCAGACTGACCGTCTGTCTGGGGATGATAAGCAGTGCTGAAACTCAACTCTGTATCCAGAGTATGCTGAAGACTTCGCCAGAACTTCGAGGTAAATCTCGGATCTCGATCAGATATAATAGAAAGTGGTACTCCATGCAATCTTACCACTTCCTTTACATATATCCTGGCAAGCTGATCTAGAGAGAAATCCTCTCTAATAGCAATGAAGTGTGCAGACTTTGTAAGACGATCAACTATGACCCAGATAGCATTATTGCCTTTGGATGTTTTAGGAAGTCCTGTGACAAATTCCATAGTGATGTTTTCCCATTTCCATTCGGGTATGGGTAATGGTTGTAACATCCCCTTAGACTTCTGTCTCTCAGCTTTAACTTGTTGACAAATCAAGCATCGAGAGACATACTCAGCAACATCTCTTTTCATGCCATCCCACCAGAAGTACTCTTTCAGGTCCCTATACATCTTCGTGCTTCCAGGATGAATAGAGAATAATGAACTATGAGCCTCATCCAGCAGCTCATTCTTTAATTCGGGGATGGGAGGAACGCAAACCCGATTCCTGAACTTTATTATCCCATCACAATCAAGGTTGAATTCAGGAACATTTATCACCTTCTTTTGTAACTCGACATCTTCTTTCTGTGCCTCTTTAATCTTCACATGTATAGATGGTTGAACATTCATTTGAGAAAGATAAGATTTTTCCCCTTCCATTATAATTCCAAGATCCATCCTTTGTAAATCCATAAATATTGGATCTTTTGTGATCCTCATCATGGATAAACTAGCATGGTCTTGTCGACTTTATGCATCTGCCACCTTGTTTGCTTTCCCAGGGTGGTAATGGATTGAGCAGTCATAATCCTTAATCAGCTCCAACCATCTTCTTTGGCGCATATTCAACTCCTTTTGTGTGAAAATATACTTTAAACTTTTATGATCAGTATAAATATCACACCTTTCACCATAAAGGTAATGCCTCCAAATCTTTAATGCAAAGATTACCGCAGCCAACTCCAAATCATGTGTTGGGTAATTTTGCTCATGGATTTTCAACTGTCGTGAGGCATAAGCTATCACCATATCATTTTGCATAAGAACACACCCCAATCCCTTCTTGGATGCATCACTGTAGATCACAAACCTTTCTCCACTACAAGGCAGTGTGAGCACAGGTGCACTGGATAACCTTCTTTTCAACTCCTTGAAATTCTCTTCACATTCCTCTGTCCAGACAAACTTAACTCCTTTCCGAGTCAACTTGGTGAGTGGATTAGATAATCGTGAAAAATCTTTTACAAAACGTCTATAATATCCAGCCAAACCAAGAAAACTTCGGATCTCAGTTACTGTTGTTGGTCTTGACCATCTTTCGATAACCTCTGTTTTTGCTGGATCCACAGATATCCCCTCTTTTGAGATTATATGACCCAAAAATGCAACTTTTTGAAGCCAAAATTCACACTTGGTAAATTTGGCATAAAGCTTCTCCTTTCTCAGGGTCTTCAATATAATTCTCAAGTGATCTTCATGCTCTTCATTGCTCTTTGAATAGACAAGAATATCGTCTATAAAGACTACCACAAATTGATCAAGATAGTCTCTAAAGACTCTATTCATTAGATCCATGAAGATAGCAGGGGCATTAGTAAGACCAAATGGCATCACTATAAATTCATAGTGTCCATACCTTGTTCGGAAAGCCGTCTTTGGTATATCCTCCCTTTTGACCCTTAATTGATGATACCCTGAACGAAGATCAATCTTGGAAAAGTATTGAGCTCCGCGTAGTTGGTCAAATAAGTCATCAATGCGTGGGAGAGGATATTTGTTCTTGATAGTGATCTTGTTAAGTTCTCGATAATCAATGCAGAGTCTCATTGATCCATCTTTCTTCTTAACAAATAGAACAGGTGCTCCCCAAGGTGACGCACTAGGGCGTATGAATCCCTTATCAAGATTCTCTTGGAGTTGCTTCTTCAATTCCTGCAACTCAATTGGGGCCATTCTATAAGGTGTCTTTGAAATAGGCAAAGCACCCGGTACGAGTTCTATTGAAAACTCAACATCACGATTTGGTGGAAGACCCGGTAATTCCTCCGGAAAGACATCATCAAACTCCCGTACAATGGGCATATTCTTAATCGTGAGTTTCTCACCAACCATTTGAGATAAATAACCTTCATTTAGTGGAATCAATACCCATAAGATGGAAGAAATTTCCACTGGAAGGTTATGTTCATCCTTGCATTGATAGACGATCGTAGATTGATCTGGAATATGAAATGTGACTTCCCTTCTTTGGCAATCGATATGAGCTCTATGTAGAGAAAGCCAATCCATGCCAAGAATCACATCAAATTCCACTAAAGGAAGGATCACAAGATTTGCAGGAAGCACTTTCCCACAAACTTCGATCGGAGAAGAATTATAAACTTCTGATGCGATTGATGTGGCATTAGGTGTTGTCACGGCTAACTCAACATCTAATTGTTGAGGTAATACGGTGATACCCTTAGAAAAGTCTTCAGAAATAAAAGAGTGGGTGGATCCAGAATCAAATAAAACATTTGCTACTTTAGAATGGATGGTAAGTGTACCTTTCACCACATCGTTATCGTACTCCACATCGCTGATAGAAATTGCATGTGACTTTCCTTTGTCTTTAGCCTTAAGATTTTGTTGACGTCGACCATCATCATCAACCCTTGGATTTGGGCATTGATTGGCATAATGCCCCATCTCCTTGCACTTGAAACATTGAAGTGTTGTAGGTTCATTCTGTGTATCCCTTCCTTTGTTTGCATCATTAGACATCTTCTTCCCATTATCACGGCATTCAAATGCCCGATGACCTTCCTTTCCACATTTAAAACATTTACTTGTCCCTTTAAGACAACTCCCTCCATGTTTCTTTCCACACTTTGAGCATAAGGGAAAGTTCATCTTCTTTTCCGTGTGCTCTTTAGATTTTTCTTTGAATTCCATCTTCCTCTTCTTATCAATCCCATGTGACTGATGGGTTACTCCAATCTCCATCTCGACTTTGAGAGCACATCGAACGATTTCCTCGTAGCTATTGAAGTCCCTTATGGCTAACGCCCTTCGAAGACTTGGTTTTAAGCCACTAAAGAATCGATCGATCTTACTCTCAGGTTGGATAATAATACCAGAAGCGTACCTTGCAAGTCTTGTAAAATTTGCTTCATAGGTACTAACAGATTCATCATCCCTTTGCTTCAGTTCAAGGAACTCTTTCTCCATCTTTGTTCGGAGAATACGAGGGAAGTACTTATTGAAAAATAAGTTCTTGAACTCGTCCCATTCCATAGACTCAATTTCATCCCTTTGCCTCGTATTCTTAACAAGATTCCACCATTGATCAGCATCTCCTTCCAAACGATACACTGCTAGGAAGACTTTATCATGCTCAGAACATTGAAGAACTGAAAATATCTTTTCAGTAGTACTAATCCGTTGTTCAGCAACTAATGGATCAGTAGACCCGCTGAAAGAAGGTGGACGCTGCCTCATGAAGGATTCAACAGAATGTTGCTCCCTCCTTTGCTCGTTTGGAAATCCTGCATGATTCATAGCTTGAGAAAGTTGTGTGAGCATGGCTACAAGATTTTGCATTCCAGCTCCCATATCGTTTGGTTGCTCAGGGGGACAATCATTGCATTGCCCATCGCATTCCGCATTAACACGGTTCCTTCGGGTTCCAGCCATTGACTAAAACCAAGAAGAATAGTGTGAGCAACACTAATTATAATAGGAAACCACATAATTCAAGAATAAAATTTTCATGCTTATGGTCTTATCCTAGGTTATTCAAGGCCATTTCTAAAACACTAATATTGTGTACTATGCTTAGACTTATCCTTAGGGTTCTTACTAAGGCTTTCACATCCTAGTTTCCAAAGGTTGACTATACCTTTCCTCTGATACCAACTATAACGATCTGGAATTACTTCCAGTGGACTACAATTGATACCTATCAGGGCACTCCATGGGCGGCTACACCCCCTGGGCGGGACACACCACCATCCCCAGTGGCAGCCATTTCCTCATGAAGCCCTTGGGCGGAGAGCCATGCTTCGTCCAACGCTCACATGTGAGAGTTCCCAAGGATCGGATACATTCCTACCTCCTTTGCCTCTGATACCAACTATAACGACCCATACTTTACATACATTGTTAATACTTCAAAATTGAAGCACACTTATTACAACATATGACAAAACCACAAAGGACCGTATAGGTATAGTGTCTTTAGAAACTGGGAAACATAAACAACTGGTTCATAAATCTTCTACAGTATCTCCCATTTATTTCATCATATCTAGGGTCCCTTTTAGCATATTCAATTTAATATCCATCTTCCTGACCTGGGGAAAAGAAAACATAAAAGGGTGAGCTCAAATGCTCAGCAAGGGCAAATAAAGGAAATAAAAATCATATCATATCTTTATGAAGATCAAAACCTGCAAAAGAGATCATAATATCTTAACATGGAATAAATCATAGAAGTGAAAATGAGATCCCCATAATCATAACATAAAACTTGAAACTTTGTGGCATGCACACATAATCATGGAGATCATTTCTTGTTAGTCATGACTCATTGCCAAGACTATCTTAGTGGACAAAGTCCCTTTCTGAACCGAGTTCACTCCTCGTTTCAGTCCTGTATCACTGAACCGAAATAACCTTCCGTTCCAGCCATGTCTATCTCATGAGATATAAAATCTTTACCCAATGCATTGGAGGGAGATATAGGTCCCACCCATCTTATAATGAATCCTTTCTTATGTGTGCCACATAATCATAAAACATACATCATCGCATAACACATATAACAAAAATGGGATTCTTGAAACATCATGACATCATAAATCAATTCATATATGATAAAGGAATTCATAAACATAATTCCATCACAACATAGTCAAACCAATGTAAAAATATGGATAGAAACAGAACCCTTTATTATCTTAGATGGAAAATAATTTTGATAAAACACTTGTATTGAATTCTTGAGGAAAATATCCTTTCTTCTTCAAAAACAATTTTCCTTTCATAACATGTCATACAACTTTAAAATAAAAGAAGTTGATTAAAAATAAACTTGAAAACTTGTAAAGGAAGCTTCTTGGAAATAATGTTTTAAAAATCCATTCATGCCGTATAAGTTAAAAAAAACATTCTTCGTACTTTTGTCGGAAAAGTCAAAAAGTACCTCGTACGGAAAAACGACAAAAGATTCCTTTCATATTCTTTACTAAAAACTCACCTAAGGGTAAAATTGGATTTAAACTATTTCAAGTGGATGGAAACAATATTTCATATTGAGGGAACATGGATGTGGATGATAAAATACACCCCAGTAAATACTTACGAATAAACAATCTCGGATAAAAATGAGATTGTGATATTTCCCTTACCTTAGGTCCAATTTGCTTTGTACTTGTCCGAAGCTCCTGTATAATGGTTTAAATAATGTTATTGACTTATTCCAGAATCATACATATTTATATGATATCATATATGGTCATATTATTAGCTTCTTGTTAGTAATATTTCATTGTTACTTGTTACTCGGGTCTTTATAACTTTTTGTTCTTATGCGTGTTTTGTCGAATAAATTCTTATTCTTATCTTTAGGTTATAGATAATTCATTTCCAGAATGGTATTAGTGTAGTATATACCATATTAATTCATTCAATTCATTTATATAATCATTATGAAATGAAGATCATGTAGAACGAGTCGCATCACATCGTGGAGACGGTATTCCGTACGTACGCACGAGTGATGATATCGTTCCTATGATCGTGGAATTGTATTGGAGTATATATATATATTATTTCAGTATCAATATTACTTAATAATAATCATATATAGTTACTCATTACACCATTATACCCATCCTTGTAAGGTGATGGTGGAAAATAGATTACACCACGGCGTGGAGACGGTATTCCGTACTTACGCACGCGCGGTGATTTCATTTTTTCCGTAGGATGGATAGAAGGTGAATTAAGGTTGTTTCATATTTATAATAACATATCAGTATGTAATTAATACTGATGTTATTACTTTATCATGAAACAACTAAAGAAGAAGAAGTTGAAGAAGAATGAAATTGAAAAGATCGGTAATGGATATTACCTCTTCTTTGGAACGCCTCTTTGAATCCTCCACTTAAGGAACTAAGATTGGTCTTTGGAGAAGACCAGGACCTCTAGGATTATTCTAGGGAAGTGGAGAGGAGAAAATGGCAGGGTTTGGCCGAGCTTGAGTGCTCAAATTGGTGTGAGGAGGAGGGGGAGGAGGTGCCCTTTTATAAGGGAGGAGAGGGGCACCTTAGGAATATCTCAAAATATTATTTTATATTAAAGTCAAAATCGGTTTATAATGGTTCCAAAGGGTCTTATTTAGAAGCTAAAGTGGGGATGGGTCGAAATCCTATCAACCAATATAATTTAGACAAGTTTAGGATATTATTTTAACCTTATCAATTAAATTTAACTCTAAGTTAAATAATTTAACTTTTACCATGTCTTTTTGTTTTCTTTCACTATATGGTTAATACACTTACTATAACATGCCAAACGAACCCCAAATTGTTTATTATTAAAATATATATCCTTATCTAAGTCATTTGGCCGAACCTTAGATTTTTAGGAATAAAATAACAATTAATAATATAATATTTGATTTAAAAACTATTTTGTGTCAATTTTGACACTATTTGATATATGATTTTTGTGAAAGTCATATCAGAATTATATGTTCGAACCAAGTTGATTAAATCAACACTAATATATCATAGTAACCTAGAAAATTAGTGGAATTCATAAAAAGTCTCAAATTACATTTAGTTTGGTATTTATATTATCAATTTTTTCCATATTTCATTAATAAGATAATTACTGCATCATCTTTGTGTCATAATTAAATTAAATTATTTGATGTCTAAAAATTACAAATAAAATACCATCATGTAGGAAATCTTTTTAGCTTTCTAATGAATATTTACAATCGAATTTATCTTATGTATAACCCTATATTAAAAATGATTTACTTATTAAACTTTGATTTTAACTATTTTAACCCTTCTTTAAATAAATTAATAATAAATATCCTAATCGAATCCAAGTGGGCCTAAATGGTCATATTTTATTCCTAAGTTTGTTTTTGGTCGAATTACACTTGTCCAATAGAATTAGGACATGTGTTAGGGTAATATTAATATCATATTTACCCTTAGTTACCCTATTTACTATTAACCGCGGTAAAAAAAAGTAAAAAGTTACTATTCACCAAAAATTATTTTCATCTCATTGAACCACATTTTAGTCCTTGATATTAACCGTGTCTCTCGGATTTTCGAAATTCCAATCACAGAAGCGGTAAAATTAAGTTTTATGCAAAATTCAGTTTTTAACCTACCACTTAGTGGTTTCACTATTCATCAAAAATTGAAAGTTTTCAGAAAAATACCAAAATTTCACCCTAGGCTAATTTCGATATTCTGAGTCCAAAAATGAAGTCCATTTTGAAAAATAAAATTTATAAAATTTCAAAAAGTGGTTATTACTATTCATAACGGCTAGTTTTAATAGCATATTGTGGTTTAGTGAAACTCGGTATTGCGTACGACGCAAGCTATCGAGGAAGGTTGCGATTGCGTGTAAAGCAAGCCAAGCAAGTGTTGTGTAGAAAAAGATTCCTTTGATGATTTATATAACATAAAAGTCTCGGGTGTTACAATTAATTTATCAAGAAATTATAGGGTATATATTTGAGGTTTTTTGAGATATAAATTATATCATCAAAATTAATTATGGAAAAATATGTTTAATTATAGGAATTAAATAGTTTGATCAGATGAATTAAAGTAACAGAAGAATGTGTTTACTTTTTTTACATCTTTTCACTTCATTAAAAACATATTTTAATGAGTTTACGTGAAAAAGTTCAGTTATCTATGAAAAAAGTGAATAAAAAAATTATTAGATATATATGAAAAGTTAATGTGTTTTTTATCATTTTTATAATATTTGAAATTTATTATGAAAATCCTTGAAATTATTAATAATCATCAAGGGATTAATAGAAAAACTAAATTTCCCCACTGAATTTTTTGGTTATTTTTTTATTTTATATTTTATTACTTATATTATAATAATAAAATATTAATACACATATACACAAGGATTAAATTTTTTTCTTTAATTTAATTTTTTATGTTTTTATTTTAATACATTTTAAAATTTTATTATTTATTGTATATAAAATTCATAGATAAAGATATATCAATAAATACAATATTAGTAATAATAATATATAGACACAAAAATATTACAAATGAATATATATATATATATATTCTATAATATAGGACATAAAAATAATAATATATTTCTATTTGATTCCTTGTTTCATTTTTTATTATATATATACATATATATAAGTAAAATTACATATAAATATAGTAAATTTTAATTAGTTGTAGTTATTAATATTTAATTTTAATTTTACTTGTATTAAATAAAATATTCCTAATTAATATAAATTCTATTTTCATTACATTTTCTAATTTTATATTTTACTTTTTTTGTACGTACTAAAATTTGTTTCTAAAATGATAAAGCATAGTAGGTCATAGTGTTAGTACATTAATCTAAAACTTATTAAAATTTATCATGTAGTAAATTTGATGTCTATCACGGGCATTGGATGTAGTCTCTTGGATTTGAGGAAAAAAAACATGAATAATAATAAAAGGAGAGATACATTTACATAGAGAATATAATTGTTCAATATATTGAATCATGAAATAGATTATGTAGATGATTGAATGAAGAGAGATATAATAACATACACACTCATTTATTTATTCTACAGAGCATTATTGACTAATTTTCATTGTAGGGATTTAGGTTATATAGATAGATTGACAGTATCTAATTAATTTATGACCATTTTTTGTTACAAACTCTCATTTTATAAAATAATTAATTGATTACCCACCAATTTAATGATTCTTATGGTTGATAAAAAAATTGATGTAAACACTTATCACCAAACTGATTAACACTATAATATTACTGGAGATAGTTAGGGAGGATTTTAGTGGAATAAAGTAAAATTAGTACTTAAAATTCAATGTAAATTAATCAACAATATAAAAATCAAATATAATTCTTGAGAATACTCAACCAATTTTAATAAATTTTGAAAACAACCAATTCTTTTTTCTGGCTTGATTCATTTATATATTTTTTAATATCTTATTAAAAAATAATAAAAAATAATTCTATAAAGTAAAGTGAAAAATACAGAACCCATATTTTTATTTTGAATTCATTACACATAAGTGAATCTATAATTTAACATAGAAGAAACCCTTCATAAAAAATTTCCAGAACTCCCAGTTAGAATTCCACACCTTATCCAATTCACTTGTATGGTATAGTTCATATAAAAATCATGTATTCTAATATGTGATTAATTATATAGGAAAATAGATTTATGATGGAATAAATTGAATTATGGAATGGATATGATAATTATGATGGAGGATAGAGGAATAGTATATCATCATTTATTATAGAAGTTTCACATGGGTGATTTTTATGGTAGTTATGGAATGGAATAAGAATTTAAGGAGTGTCTACAAGATCTTGTGTATCAGTATCCCTTTAGTTCAATAGTTTTCCATTGAAGAAAATAATTTTAATGAATGTTGATCAATGATGATAGAATTAGACAGATTGTTAAGGTATGTTATAGAATTAATACATATTATTAAAGGTATGAATAAATAAAAATATAACACGGCATTATGGAATGAACAAAACCACTAAGACCCCTCATTATATAGATGTTAGGATGTGTGTACCTCCCATGGCATTCCACCAATAGGTCATGGGTCCGTGAAAAACACAAAAAAGGTAAATCACACACATGTGATGTCTTATCCTAATGAACTAAGAATAAATGGGATTTATCCAACGTAATTAATTACAACCAATCATTCAAAAATTGCATAAATACCACTCTCGAACTATAAAATAATGGGTATATATAAGAAAATGACTATCTATAAGATGTCAAAACTTAAAACCCTGAAGGATCTTGTTTATATGGGAATAATATATCAAGGTGATATAGACCTATGATAATGGGAAATGTAATCCTCTATATAATGACTCTTGATATGATATTTAAAAGAATATTTCACCATAAAACACCATTACACAACACCGCCATTATCTACGCATACAGTGAAGTCAACTATAAAGTGTGTTTCATTTGATTATTTGAGAAACATGTGAGAAATTAGGACTATGTAAAGTGGAGTATAAAAATACATAAAATAACTCCATAGAAAAATAAATATTGATACAACAGGTCAGCTCAAAAACAAAAAAAATGAATAATGAAATAAAAACACTAATATTCTTAAGGGTAATTACAACCAAATCTATCAATAACTTCTCATATTCATAACCCAACAAAAATCCGCATCTCAATAAAAACCATATAGTCCAATCATTATCAAACCCTTAACACTAAAACTACATAGTTTTGAAAAATTCTAAACTGTCTTCTTAGGCTTATATTGGGGATCTCGACTTATGAGGGATTACTAACATTTTGGTTAAATGATCATGCCATGATACACAAGGGAAAATAAAAACCATGACTACTCTGAACGACTCATCCAAATGCTTCCATTTCCTATATAGAGATAAGAAACACAAAATCCCCAAAACACCTTACAAAATGTAACCCCATGGTATTTTTGGAAAATATTTCCCTTTAAATAATTTTTTCCTTAATATATTGTGTTACATGAATCACCATGTTTTAGAAAACCACAATATACTATTAGAATAATATTATGTGATGGTTATATGAAAGCCATTAGATTAGTAGGTATAAATAGTACTAAAAAAATTATGGAAAATATAGGTTCTACACATGTTTAAAATGAACTTATTTGTTATAAAATATTTAGAATATAAAATGAAAATTAATCTAAAATAAAAGAGATTTTCATTGGGAAAAATTTTTTATAATGTGCGCAATGCAATTTCATATTAAAAATTTAAAGAAGTCACTATTAATAAATTATTTTAAAGAAAATTATATATTATATGTTAAAGAAAATTTTTTAAAATTCATTTAATATTTCTCTAAGCATGAGATAAGAATAAACAATGTTTTATGCTTAAAAATGTCTTTTTTCTAAAAAATATTTTTATCATATTTAGTGAGCGTATCATAAAATTAATTTCTTTCGCATATAAGAATTAGATTTTGTAAGAACCCGGTTCTTGTTGAGAAAGACTTTGGAATATTATGGATGTTATTCCAGAGTAGCTCCTTCAGACGGCGTGCGATTCTGAGCCCCAGTGTGGCTGGAATTAAATTTTCAGTGCGTTCACATTGGAAATTCCTAATAAATGGGATAACTCCAAAACGGTTATCCAGATCAGACATCCGAGTGTACGGATGGGTCCTAAATGGGTTTTATACCCTAAGAATGACATAAAACATGTCAGCGTGAGACGTTTGGACCCCTCGCTCGCTTTCGGAACGTTAAATGGATAAATTTATTTATTTATTTATTCGTTTAATGGTGAAACGCAAGTATCTCTTAAATGGTGGCTTGGATTGGAATACCGAGGGCACCGTTGAGTTCGGAGTGCAGCGTTAACCCTAGGAGGGGTGTAAGTTTTGTGGGCGCGACCCGTCTTTGAAAAATGGCCGTAGGGGCATTTTCGTAATTTGGCAGCTTTGGGCGTTCTGCTTTATAACATTGAAACTGAAGCTCAAAATCAAATTCCAAGACCACCGTTATGCTCAGAGCATCATGTTTACCCTAGGGGCGGCCTCCTTTTTGTCTGCGTCAGGAGCGGAGTTAGGGGGTGTCAGGCGGGAGGTTTAAGTTTTTTTTCTACTTAAACACCCCCCTTCTTCTCCTTCTTCTTCTTCACCTGGGCAGCCCTCCCTCTCCTCCTCCACTCCGGTGAGGCACCTTCGGCGAGGCAACTCTGGCGCGGCAGAATGATGGCCGGTAGGGTGGCACCTCGCCGGTGTGGGACGGCGCAGGCAGACCGACCGAGGGCATCGGCGAGAGGGGACAGTCGGGGTCGCCGGCGTGTGACCCCGCCGGGAGACCAAGACCCACATGACGGGGGTTTCCGCGTGGACGCAACCGGCCCTGTCGGCCGGTCGGTGGAGGAGGCGCCCGCGCGGCGCGCGCCTGAAGGCCCCGCGGCATGCGGGGGCCATGTGCGGCGGCTCGCGGGTTCGGCTAGGCTAGGCCCAGTGGCTGGGCCGCGTCTCAGCGGGCCGGCCGCAGCGGTTCGGCCGAAGCGGAGCGGACTGGCCGGACCGGGCCAGTCCGGCCCATGGGTAATTTCCCCTTAGACCTTTGGACACCCGCAACTTTGGCTACAGGCGTCCATTTTGTGCGTTGTCTGCGGCAGCGCAGGCCTGATGCAGAGGAGGACCTTTTGAGGTGGTTCCGAGAGTTTTCACTTCCGAGAAAAGGGGCTCGAGGGCATGACACGTGCGGAAAGAAGCTTAGCAGGCTTCCCGGGAAATTCTGGTTTTGGAAGGCGCGGATGCATCCGACGTCCTTTTTAAGCGCCGTTAGTGGTGTTGGGACCCTAGCACCGAAGCGGAGCTTTCCAGGGTGGTTTCGGGCGTTGAAGCCAGAGTTGAGGCGTGGGCCCAACGACCCGTCTTTTGAGCTGCATGCAGTGTTTAGAGACTTTCTCACCGGGCGACCACTCAGGGCGTGTGTGCAGTCAATTCTGGATGTTTTTCCGAGGGGATTGCAATGGTGCAATCCGCCCTCTCTAATTATGCATGCTGTTGCGGGCCCCACGAGGGTCGTTTGGGCATTGACGGTGATTTTCCATCTCTATCACCGGGTGACCGTTTTGGACAAGTGAATAGTCCATTTCGTGTACTTTTTCGAGAGGATCGCAATGACGCAATCCATTCATTGTGTTTCGGGACCGGGATGTGCGTCTCATGTAGCACCGCTCATGTGCGGTGCGCCAAAATGCACCTTTTTCTCCAGATATCCTTTGAAGTCATGTGAGTATTTCTTTTGTCGTGTTTTCCCGAGGGGATCACAATGGTGCAATGCGCCCGATTGTTTTTGGGGCCGAGGCTCGGGATCACGGGACGTCGTTCGAGCATGTGGTTGTGTTGGCGATCTTTCCGTCAGAAATCCTTTTGAGGTGAGTAAGTATACTTTCTCGCGTTTTTTTCTGCGAGGATTACAATGGTAAGACACGTTTGGTTGTGTGGAGCTTCATATGCAGTCTTATTAAATTTGGAAATGTTAACGTGCCACGGGGGCAGTTCTTCTACTATGTTTGGAGTGGACCCTTGGCGTGTGATCGTGTGCACTCCCGTGTGAGTGAAGTGATGCTTGTATATATGTGGTTGGTTGTACCTCAGTCGTTGAGGTAGAAAGTTGGAGATGTTACGTCACGCCTTCACGTTGACGTTGGGTGCTATGTGCATGATAGCCCTTGGGCTAAAAATGAGGTATACTCTCGGAGTATACAGGAGCGCTTGGAGGTATGTGTGGTTTGTACCTGTGACTGTTTGTGCGCTTGGTTGGGGTCGACATGGGGCCACACGTCGTGTGGGAACAATGTGTGTGCCGTGTTCTTCTTTGCATAATTTGACCTCTCGTGGCGTAGAGGGTCCCCCTATGCTCGCTTGTTTGACTAGTAGGGTTGAGTGGTCTCCCCATGGTTTCGTTCTTGATGGATCGGCTGGTAGCGGTGCTAGTGACACCTATTGATGGAGCCCCTGCTGAACCTCTATTAGGTGAGTTGTTCAGAAGTTGAGTGGGTGCATGATACCCACTCAGTGCTCGGTTGGCCAGTGTTGTACTATCCAGTAGAGACGGCCAATGCATATCCGGGTTTACCCTCCGGTAGAGACTAGGAAGTGGGTTGATCACCCGACACTTCTAGGGTTTACCCTTCAGCAGGGACTGGGAAAAGGTTCACTCAACGACTCTTTAGAGTCTACCCTCCAGCAGGGTTGGGCAATGGGTCGCTCATTGTCTTGATTTAGGTCTACCCTCCAGCAGGGATGGGCAGTGGGTTGCATGTCGACTAGTTAGGGTTTACCCTTCAGTGGGGCTTGGCAGTGGGTCACCCGTCAGCTTATTCTTGGTCTACCCTCCAGAAGGGCTTGGTAGCAGGTCGCCTGTCGACTTGTTAGGGTTTACCCTCCAGCGGGGCTGGGCAGTGGGTCACCCGATATCTTATTCCAGGTCTACCATCAAGCAGGTCTGGGCAGTGGGTCACCGGATGATGTATTATGGTTAACCCTCCAGTTGGGCTGGGTAGTGGGTCACCTGATAATGTATTATGGTTTACCCTCAAGCAAGAATGGGTAGTGGGTGACCCGGTATCTTATTATGAATTACCCTCTAGTAGGGCTGGGCAGTGGGACGCCAGTTGGCATTCCAGACTCAGTCCTTTCTACTAGGCTAGTATGTGGCTTTCCTTCGTGACCACCGAAGCGGGACCCTTGTTTGTACAGGTCGGTGATGGAATGACTTTGACTTTGAGTAGACATCTCGTCTGCGGGGTAGTGACGAGTTGTGGTTTGACGTTCCACTAGAACTCTCAAGTACGAGGAGCGCTTTCCCCACCGGGATGCGTCCTTGTGACGCACCCTAAAACCATGCGGGCGAGTCAATGCCGCCCAAAGAGGATATTGTCGAGGTGCGGTGATTGAGCCCTTAACTTGTAGTTCAGTGCAGACATGCGAGATGTGGGGTATCGATGGTGTTTACTTCTGGGACTGTTGGCGACTCACTTTCTTGGGCTGAGATACTGGATGGAGATCCCCTTACGTACTTGTTTCGAGCTTCTTGTTGAGAATATAGATATTTGAATATACCTTGTTCTAGTACCCACTTCCTGTGTTTGGTTACTCTCCTTCCATGAGAGGCGAATATGCGTGGGGTATGCCACGTGCTTTCCATGTCTAGCTTCTCGTGGTTTGACGAGTATACTCTACTACTATAGGTAGCGAAGACTCGACGAGAAGTTCATCTTCTCACCATTTCCAGCTCCTTGTGTCTGGATGGGTCTATGTCCTTTCTCTTGTTGGGTTGAACTGGACTCTTTACTACTGTACAGTTTACTGCACTCTTGGTTATACTCCTTTACTTTTTCTGTTCGCTCTACTAATCACCCTTATGTTACTCCTTTTTTTCTCCCTCGAGCCTTTGGTGTATCCTACTGATTATTTTTATACTCACCCCTGATTGGGATTTTCCCAGACATGGTGTTCCCTTGTAGATGATGAATAGGTTGGTCCTGACTTCAGTGGAGCATAGGAGTTCGGGAGCTTGGACCACGTACGGTGGCCGTAGTCAGGTTCTAGGTGGGGAACCCTTCGAGTTGTTTATTTTTTTTACCTGTTGCCGGGTTGTGGCACTTATTGGTTGGGCGCATGTTTTTCCACTTTTCCTTTTAGTTTACCTTCATCTTGTACTTTGTACTATTAGAGGTCGATGCATTTGTGGTTTATATATAACAGTTGCCCTTTTCTTTACTTGACTTTTCTATTACTCTGCACATTTTCATTGAGTTTTCTGCATGTATGTGTGTATAGGTACTTAGGCAAAGGCCTCCCCGAGTTATTGTGCCTTTGGCGCTGGTCGCCAGCCCATAGCCTATGGAGGCGGGCTTGGTGTAGTTGTGGCTCGAGCCCGGGTAGGTTCGGGTCGTGACGAAGTGGTATTAGAGGTGGTTCTTTCCTTAGGGCGTTGTGTGGACGTCCCTAAAAATGAATTGGTTGGGATTTAGGGCAATAGTGTCAATGTGTCTCGATAGCGGCTCTCAGGCAAGGGAGTCCAGTGATGGTACGACAGCCGACGTATCCATTCACCAGGATCCTGATAACCCGCTTGTCGACTCGGCATGATGAGACACTTGTTGCAGGTAAAATTTGGGTTCTGAATCACATTGGATTGAGTCTTTGACTATCCTTCTTGAGTCAGCATCCCATCATTTTTTTTAGTATATACATATATGCTCATCTGACCACGGCACACCTTGATAATATTCAGGATGTCTCCGTGAAGACAGCCAGGCAAGATACCAGCTTTGGTGCGTTACCACGACCCTGTGAGCTACGAGGCCATAGTCCAGGACACATCATGCGAGCCCCTTTCTCCAAGTGGGATGGTAGCAGCACCCCCACCTGTTGAGCAGGTGACAACTTCAGCAGAGTAGACGAGGCTTGATCGCAGGTTGAGCGTGCTCTGTGAGTTCCAGCGGCTGACACCGCTGAGGTTCGGTGGTGAGCCAGACCCTTAGTCTTGAGAGGTTTGGCTAGAGACAGTGGTTAGCCTTTCCAGGCTTGTGTAGACGCCGACAGAGCAGAGAGTGGCCTTGGAAGCCAACCTTTTTTGTGGAGCATCATGGCATTAGTGGAGTGTAGTGACTTATTTTCTTGACGAGTCATCGCTTTCATGGGGCAAATTTCAGTTGTTGTTCCGTGAAGTGTTTTTCCCCTCCTTCTTGTTCTCCTTTCACAGTCAGGATCTCCTACGATTTCGGCAGGTAGGGAAGACGATGACCGAGTATGCGGCTAGTTTTTCACATCGTGCACGCTTTTACCCGGACATGGTCCATGATGACAGCATCTGATCGTGGAAGTTTGAGCAGGGTCTCCACCGAGAGATTCATGCTGTCATAGTACCCTTGGGCATTTACACATATGTCGGGGTACTAGAGTAGGAACTGGGGATAGAGGGCTTCCTGTCACGTTCTAGAGTTGGTTGTGCCAGCAGGCACATCGGAGCCGAGACGTCTGCGGCAACTAGTGGGCGTCAGCAAGAAGGACCTTGACGCAGGTTTCCTTTCCACTGCCGGTTTCGGAGACGTGGTTGTAAACCACTGTGGCGGAAAAGTGATGGGCCTTAGCTGAGGGTGCCCTTCTGTGAGTGGGCATCGGGTCATGGTCGTACACCACAGTGGCGCCAGAGGGCACCATGACAGCTCAGGGAGCGGTAATGTTATTCTTGTGATGGGCGAGGTCACATGGAATGGGACTGCCTGACCAGGCATGCAGAGAACCTCGGGCAGGCAGCAGGTGCACCACCACGACAGAGGCAGCGCCTTGATCGGAGTAGTACCTATAGTGGTGGTGCTAGCAGAGGAGCGGGAGGAGCTTGTAGTGGGGGACGACTTTACGAGGTATTCCCATCACCACTAGGCGGTCCACGTTAGGCTCCGAGAGCTGACAGTTGAGACCACAGACAACCGCAAGCTTTGGATGACTACTATCCTGTAGATCATGAGGTAATAAGAGGTACGCTTAATAGCTCTTCTACATTTTTTCAGTAGAATTGTTACTCTGCGTGTGAAATGATTTTTCTCCATGCTCCGTTCTTGGGTTGTTACCAGGGTGGTGAAGGGCGTCGGTGTAACCAAGTGTTGGTAAGTAAGAAGGAATGTGACCTTTTTCTCTAGTTGATGGTGTCGACTCCTTCACCTTTTGAGCCTGTAAGAGAGCCTTGGTTTTGGGACATCGGCTGTGGAATCATACGTGACCAGATATTCTTGGGTGTTTCACCGTATGTATATTCTGAAGGAGGGAATCACTGGGACTTTTCCAGGTGCGGGCAGTGATTCCAGTCACGGTGTACGACTTATAGGTTCGGTCGGGGAGGTGAGCTACCCCCGAGAGCCTATGGACCGTTTGAGACAGTGCAGAGGGATGGAGAGGTTCCCTACAACCTCTCTCTAACCCCAAAGTCTTGGGTGGGTGAACGATGATTCCTGTGTGGTTTACCTGAAGGGATGTCAGCGTGCTCCTATACACATCATCGGCGAGGGCAGACCTCGCATGAACAGATCAAATCCTTTAGTCTGTGTGTGGGGGCATAGAGCTGTGCGAGAGTTCTTCTGGGTATGGGAGAGCCAGGTGTGGGCTTACTACCTTGATTTGTTCCCAGGTTTTTCTTTTCGGGGAAGAAAACCTTGAAGGATGGAATGATGCAAGAACCCAGTTTTTTCTGTGAAAGACTTTGGAATATTTTTGATGTTATTCCATAGCAGCGCCTTCTGACAGCGTGCGATTCCGAGCCCCGGAGTGGCCGGAATTATATTTTTAGTGCCTTCACACTGGAAACGCCAAATAAATGGTGTAACTCCTAAACGGTGATCCAGATCAGAGATCGGAGTGTACGGATGGGTCTGGAATGCGGTGTTTACCCTAGGAACGACATAAAACTTGTCGGCGCGGGACGTTTGGACCCCTCGCTCGCATACGGAACGTTAAATGGATAAATTAATTAATTAATTAATTCATTTAATGGCCAAACACAAGTATCTATTAAAAGGTGGCACAGATTTGAAATCTGAGGGCACTGTTGAGTTCGGAGCGTGCCGTTTACCCTAGGAGGGGTGTAAGTTTTGCGGGTGCGGCCCATCTATGAAAAATGGCCCAGGGGAATTTTCGTAATTTGGCGTCTTTAGGCGTTCAGCTTTATAACTTTCAAATGGAAGCTCGGAATCAAAATTTGATACCACCATTGCGCTTGGAGTTTCGTGTTTTCCCTAGGGGAGGCCTCCTTTTTATATGCATCGAGAGCGGAGTCGGGGCGTGCCGAGCAGGTGGTTTATGTTTTTTTTCTACTTAAACACCCCCCTTCTTCTCCTTCTTCTTCTTCGCTTGGGAAGCCCTTCCCTCTACTCCACTCCGACGAGACACCTCAGGCGAGGCAACTCTGGAGCGGTAGTAGGAGCGGCGGAAGGATGGTCGGCCATCTGGCCGGCCGGGAAGCACCTCGCCGGTGTGGGACGGTGCAGGCCGACCGGCCGAGGGCGCCGGCTGCGGGCGCCAGAGAGAGGGGACGGTCGATTTCGCTGGCACGCGACCCCACTGGGAGACCGAGACCCGTATGACGCGGGTCTCCGTGTGGACGCGACTGGCCCTGTCAACCGGTCGGTGGAGAAGGCGCATGCGCGGCGTGTGGGCGAGGGCCTTGCGGGAGGCGGCGAGCAGCATGCGGTGGCCCGCAGGTTCGGCCGGGCCGCGGCCCAGCGGGCCGGCCGGAGGGGGCCGGCCGGAGCGGGGCGGGTGAGCGGGACCGGACCGGACCGGTCCGGCCCTGGGGTAATTTCCCCTTAGACTTTTGGATGCCAGTAACATTTGCTACGAGCGTCCGTTGTGCGCGCTATCTACGGCAGCGCGGACCTGACGCCGAGGCTGAACATTTGAGGTGGTTCTGGGAGTTTTCACTTTCGAGACGAGGGGCTCGGGGGCACGACACCTGCGTAAAGCAGCTTAGCGGGCTTCCCAGGAAATTCTGGTTTTGGACGGCGCGGATGCGTCTGACGTCCGTTTTAAGTGTCGTCAGTGGCGTTGGGACCTAGTACCGAGGCGGAGCTATCCAGAGTGGTTTCGGGCGTTGAATCCAAAGTTGAGGAATGCGCCCAACGACCCGTCTTTTGAGTTGCATGCAACATTTAGCAACATCCTCACCGGGCTACCATTCGGGGTGTGCGAGTGGTCGATTCTAGATGTTTTTTCGAGGGGATTGCAATGGTACAATCCACCCGCTCTAATTCTGCACACTGGTGCGGGCCCCGCGAGGGCCGTTTGGACGTTGATAGTGATTTTCCATCTCTATCACCGGGCGACCGTTTTGGACAAGTGAATAGTCCATTTCGTGTACTTTTTCAAGAGGATCGAAATGGTGTGATCCGTTCGTTGTGTTTAGGGACCGGGATGCGGGTCCCACGTAGCATTGCTTGTGTGAGGTGTGCCTAAATGCACCTTTTTCTCCGGATATCTGTTGCACTCATGTGAGTAGTTCTTTTGACATGTTTTCCCGAGGGGATCGCAATGGTGTGATGCGCCCAACTATTTTCGGGGCCGAGGCTTGGGATCACGGGACATCGTTCGGGCGTGAGGCTGTGTTGGTGACCTTTCTATCGGATATCCATTTGAGGAGAGTAATTAGTCTATATCGCATGTTTTTCCATGAGGATTACAATGGTATGATCCATTTGGTTGTGCGGAGGCTCATACACGGTCTTATTAAATGTGGAAATGTGAAGGTGCCCCAGGGGTGGTTCTTCTACTGTGTTTGTAACGGACCCTTGTTGTGTGATCGTGTGCCCTCCCGTGTGAGTGAAGTGATTCTTGTATAGATGTGGTTGGTTGTACCTCATTCGTTTTGGCGTCAAGTTGGAGATTTTACGTCACACCATCGCGTTGACGTTGGGTGTCATGTGCACGATAGCCCTTGGGCTGAAAATGAGGTATACTCTGGGAGTATACGGGAGCACTTGGAGGTACGTGTGGTTTGTACCTGAGACTGTTTGTGCGCTTGGATGGGGTCATCGTGGGGCCACACTTCGTGTAGGCGCCATGTGTGTTCCATGTTCTGATTTTCATACTTCGACCTCTCGCGGCGTAGAGGGTCCCTCTATGCTCGTTTGTTTGACCAGTAGGGTTGAGTGGTCTCCGCCTGGTTTCGTTCTCGATGGATCGGCGGGTAGTGGTGCTAGTGGCACCATGTGATGGAGCGGGAGATAAACCTCTATTAGGTGAGTTGATTGGAAGTTGAGTGGTTGTGCGGTACCCACTCAGTGCTCGGTTTTCCAGTGTAGTACCATCCAGTAGAGATGGCCAGAGCAGATCCGGGTTTACCCTCCAGTAGAGACTGGGCAATGGGTTGCTCACCCAACACTTCTAGGGTTTACCCTCCAGCAGAGTCTGGACAGTGGGTCACCCGACGACTCTTTATATTCTACCCTTCAATAGGGCTGGGCAGTGGTTCGGCTATCGACTTGTTAGGGTTTACCCTCCAGCGGGGCTGGGCAGTGGGTCACCTGTTGGCTTATTCCAGTTATACCCTCCAGTAAGGCTGGGCAGTGGGTCGCATGTCTACTGGTTAGGGTTTAACCTCGAGCAGGGATGGGCAGTGGGTCACCAGATGATGTATTATGGTTTACACTCTAGCAGGGCTAGGCAGTGGGGCACCTGATGATTTATTATGGATTACCCTCTAGCAGGGCTGGGCAGTGGGTCACCCGGTATATTATTATGAATCACCCTCCAGCAGGGCTGGGCAGTGGGTCACCTGTTGGCATTCCAGACTCAGTCCTTTCAACTAGGCTAGTCTGTGGCATTCCTCCATGATCACCGGAGCGGGACCATTGGTTGTACGATTTGGTGATGGAACAACTTTGACTTTGAGGGGACCTCTCGACTGCGGTGTAGTGACGAGCTGGGGTTTGAAGTTCCCCCAGAACTCTCAAGTACGAGGATCACTTTCCCCACCGAGACGAGTCCTTGTGACATGACCTAAAACCGTGCGAGCGAGTCAGTGCCGCCCAAAGCGGATAGTGTTGAGGTGCGGTGATTGAGCCCTTAACTTGTTGTTCGGGGTAGACGTGTGGGATGCGGGGCATCGATGGTGTTTACTTCTGAGACTGTTGGTGACTCACTTTCTTGGGTTGAGCTACGGGATGGAGATCCCCTTACGACCTTGTTTCGGGCTTCTTGTTGAGCATTTATATATTTGTATATACATTGTTCTAGTACCCATTTCCTGGGTTTGGTTACTCTCTTTTTAGGAGAGGCAAAGACTCGCGGGGTATGCCACGTGCTTTCCATGTCTAGATTCTCTTGGTTGGACTATTCTACTCTCCTTATATAGGTAGCGAAGACTGGACATGAAGTTCATCTTCTCACCATTTCCATCTCCTTGTGTCTGTACAAGTCTATCTCCTTTCTCTTTTTGGGTTGAGCTGGACTCTTTTCTGTTGTACTCTTTACTGCACTCTCAGTTGTACTCCTATACTTTTTTTGTTTGCTCTAATGCTCACCCTTCAGTACCTCCTTTGTTTCTCCTTCGAGCCTTCGGGGTATCCTACTAAGTATTTTTATACTCACCTCATATTGGGCTTTGGCCGCACTTGGTGTGCCTTTGCAAACGACGGACAGGTTGGTCGTGACTTCAGTGGAGCATAGGAGTTCGAGAGCTTGGACCGCGTGCGGTGGTCGTAGTCGGTTTCTAGGTGGCGAACCCTTCCCATTGTTTCTTTTTGTTTACCTGTTTCTGGGTTGTGGCACTTTTTTGTTGGGCTCATGTTTTTCCCATTTTCTTTTCAGTTTGCCTTCAGCTTGTACTTTGTACTATTAGAGGTCTATGCATTTGTGGTATATATATAGCAGTTACCCTTTTCTTTACTTGACATTTCTATTACTCTTCACTTTTTCATTGAGTGTGTTGCGTGTGTGTGTGTGTACAGGTACTTAGGAAAAGGTCTCTCCGAGTTATTGTGCCTTCATCACTGGTTGCCAGCCCCTGGCCTATGGAGGCGGGCTTGGGGTTGTTGCGGCTCGAGCCCGGGTAGGGTCAGGTTGTGATAGATTTGATAAAATGGATTCCATAATTAGAATTAGGAGGGTTAAAATTAGTATATATGGCTCATTTATGTTTGGACAATATGAATAGTTACCCTGGTAAAATTAATCATCTAGGTAAAGGGTAAATCATCTTGATCTCGATTAAAACTAAGTCATAAGACAATAATTATTCATACTAATTCTGTTTTGATTATGTTAAATAATCACTTATCATCTAATTCTTGAATTTTAATTTTTAATTTACAATTGTCCATGAAAATGACCAAAATTTGTTTTTAATCAACAAAAGTTAAAAAATGTAACAATATACGTTTTAAATAATTATTTTCTCTCCACATAGGGAAAAAAGTAAGTTATGAATGAATAAAAATTTCTATTTTATGAATAATAAACTTATTATCAATATTTTATTTTATTTATTATTTTTATTTATTAAATAATTACCTCATGATTTTACAGAGAGCCGAAATTGTATTTATTTAATAATGAAAAAATAAAATATATGATATTAAAAACATTAAAAGTGAATGATTTGACTGAGTTAATGAATAAAAGTATTTTTGTAGATGAATATGACATATTTTTTTTTGTTTTCAAGTATTTTAGTTTAATTTAGAATTTTTATTTATGTATTTGAAGTTAAATTAATTGAATAGTGTCAAATAGATGTTAATAATATTTTATCAAAAAAATATTTCATTAATTTATTTAAATATCATTAAAATAGTTAAATTGGATAATAATGTTAATATTGGTTCTAAAATTTTATATATTTAAAATTTATTTTCTAATTTATACCATATATATAAAATTATGACACATTAATAGTGAAAAATTTGTTTCCATGGATTAGGATAGAATTGTTTAACCAAGTAGTTAATAAAAAAAGGAATAGTTTAAAATGACAATAAAACCATTTTGTTTTGGTTATTGGGATTGAAACACTATCCTATATTATAATAAAATCCCATGAATTTTTAATGAATTTGGGCAATATAATGACATTATTATAATTTAATATTTTATGAAATTTCAAAAGTGTCTCTCACCACAATTAGAACAAAGAAACCTCCTCCCCCACCAATTGCCACTAATTTGATCGTTATAATTATAAAATAATCTTACAAACCCTTATAAACATAATTATACAAATCATGGGGTTTTTTTTCTTCCTAAAATAGCATACATTGTATCTGGATGTGGAGACTTGACAGAGTTCTTTCAATGAAGAGTTAATTTCCTTAAGAGATCACATTCCTTTTTATCATTCATTTTTATCTTTTATTTACCTCCTAAAAATCCAAGGTATATATAAAAATAATAATAAAATAAGTATTATAAAAATAAATAAATATTATTATGATTATGATTTCATTATTACCCACCCTATTTTCCATCATATGGGAAGTGAAATCATCTGTCCTGCTTACTTATATCTTACCATCTCCTTATAGCGATACATTTTCATTTTCCAAAACCATATTTAACGTTTGATTATTATGATGGGTTTAAAGTTTATATATTAATTTTTTGAAATAATTTTACTAATGAAATCACAATAAAACATTCATCTCATAACCTTCCTAATTGTTGGAAAATGATAACCTCACTCATGAGTATGTGTGGACTACCATCTCCATAAAGTGAAGTGATTTGATTTTTATTTCGATTATACTAAAATAGTAATAATTAAATATTTAATGAATTTATATGATATTATTATATATAATATAATAACTATCCTCTATATTTGAAATTTTCCTTATGGTTATTTCATTCTATAAGTTGAAAAATGAAAAGAACGTTCATGACCACATACGACCTACTGTCTCCATGAATAGTGTAATTCATTTTTATATCTCTAATTTTTATGAATATATATGATTTTTATAATATTTTTAAAATTATATAAAAGGGATAACCATGATTAATGTAAAAATATGTGAACTGCTGAACTAAAACAAGCTTGAAAAATGAATTAGTTATCACCTTGTAAAATGATTTTAATAAAAAATTATTAATAAATGGGTGAAAAGATGTCACAAATAAATAATAAATGGTATGATATATATCAATATATTTATTAATACAGGTAAAATAATTTTTTACTTATTATATAGTATGTTTTTATGTGAAATAGGAATGATGAGATTTGAGGTATGGGATTTCTGTCTCACATATATTTCTATAGGAGACATGCATTATACACAACTTGATTCTTGTGTGTGGTGTATATATTGACAATGACTTTTTTTATGATTCATATTATCAAGATTATATGAAATTTCAATATCCATCTATGGCTATTTATTTCATTGAACATATAATTAAAAACTACCAATGTTTTATGGGATTTATGTTTCAATATTATTTTAATTGATATTGTTTACACTTGAATTTATATTGAGGAAAACATATGATATTTATTATATGAACTCATTTAATTTTATTATCATTTGTTTTTTTCATGATAATATATTTTTTCCATTAATTTTCCTCACCTTAAATATTTTTTAGATCAGAAGAGTGTTTTCAAGGAATATCGACTTTATTTCTCTCCTTATTTTAATATCCATTTATTCCATATAAATTTTTTAAATAAATTTTCTCTGCATTGATTTTAAGATTATTCTGTGATAGTTAGAAGATATTTTTATCATTTTTAAAAATTTTAATTTTTTTTACATGGAATATTACTTTCATTTTCTGAATGAAGTACTTTTTTTGACAAAAAATATGAAAGTAATGTCTACTTTTAACTTATATTGAATGAATTGAATTTCCTACAATCATGATTGCTCAATACATTTATGCTTCCTTTACAACTTTCTAATATTATTTTTAAAATAAAAAATGACCCATATTATTTTGTAATTTGTTTCTACATTAATGGTACTTTGAAATGAAAAGGAAACATTCCATTGGAATGTTTTGATGATATTTTGATATAAATTTTATCCATAAATTATAAACAACATCATTATTGATTATGTTTCAACATGGCCATGGTCCAATGATTCAATCCCTATTATTTATATGGATATTTAATGTTTATGATGACAAGATTTTTATAAAACCCATTTTTATGGGTTATATGATGAATTGAAGAAATATGGAACCTATTTTAATTTCATGGGGTGTGATATGTTGATATGATGGTTGTTATATGATATTATAGAACACATATGTATTGTTATAATTATGTGATGGTTGAGAAATATATCTCCATGAAATTCATAGGGTAATGTATTATATATCATGATATATATTTGGGAAACATGTCAATGTTCTTGATATGTTATTGGAAACTAGTCTATGTGCTCAATTAATTATGGTTAACAAGTCAATGTTCTTGACCCACTATGAGAAACAAGTGCTAATGACTAATTCAGTGGTCTTGGTTGTAGAAATAGAAAGATGAACTGGGTTCTATACATATTATGGTGACACATACATTTATGTCGTGAAATTATAGTACATGATTGAGTTATTATGATTTTTATATCAATCCAAAAGGACTGAAATTTTTTATTTATTTATAGATAAACCTCATTTATAGTTGAGAGGAAAACATACATGTCCCAGATTCCTAGTGGGGCTCATATTAGAATGACTATCAGGGTCCATGGACCGGATACATAGTATACAAACCTTCCATAGCTCTTATTTCTTTTAATTCTTTAAAACCCAAACCCGGCATAGATAAAATGATATAATTTACCGGTACAAAAATTCATGGTTATCAGTACTAATGGGGATCAAAATACCATATCTTTCATATTATTAATGAATTTTTAAATTATAGTGTCTTATGACATAACTCATGTTTATGATCTTTATCTTATTGGGTATATCCATTATTGGTTATGATCATTCAATTATAACCTTATGATTATATTATGATTTCATATGATCAATGATTTTTATATCACATTCTTACCCTTTCTGATAATTTGATTTTTAACCTTCTTATATTTTCTTTCCACATGTTATGAAAAAGGTTTTATGTTGGTTATTTCAATGATCAGTACTATGAGGGAATGGTTTTATTGGTGATGTTGAAGATATTTTATGAAAAATGAGTATTCTATATCTATTCTCAAAATAATATAAACCTTCAACATTAGGGTGTGTAGTTAACTGTTATAAATTTAATATTAATAAAAAATGATGTCATATTTATGCATGAAGAGTTTAGTCCACCATAAAAAAGGTATTTCATAATGAATAAGACAATATCATCATGATGGGAATGGATAAATTCTCAACATGAACTATTTTTTTCAATTTTGGAACTCAACAAAAATGATATTAAAAACACATTGAAGAGGAAATTAAATTACCTGTACTTTGTCACATAAATTTTGCTATCCTATGGTAGTAGTTGGACATATACTATCATTGTACAGATATATTGTTCTAATAGAAATTACAAGTTTATCAGACTAAAATGGTGTGTGAGCCTTGAAAAGTATTCAAGAGATTACTCTTGACCTATGCCCTTCATGAATTTGAAATGAAATGTGCTTACTAACTACATTTCATGCGTATTAGACATGGTAAACGGGTATGTATGTCACCGCACCTTAGGTCATGTCACATTAAAAAAACATTTTTTTTTCTAAAAATAATCATGACTTATAATATTTATACACTATATGAAAACCATATTCACCAACAAACTCATGACATTATGTATTCTCCACCATCACATGGTGTGAAATCATCTTCCCATAACAAAGAAAACCTATCGTCCACTAAATTCATTCACCGTTAATGTTACTACACATACCATGACCTTCACTAAGATACTACCATTATCCCAATAGATACCAAATATTGACCACAAATCACTGTTCCACCCCACAACTATAATATCCCAATATTATAAAAGAGCACTATATTCAATATCATTTACAACATGGGACACCGAGATTAACCGAACCCTAAAATATTATTAATTAAAAATTATAAATATAACAAAACTCTTAAATTGGTTGGTATGAATATGATTAAACATATTATAAAAAATATACATATAATGGTACTAATCCATAAAATCTGTTGATTAATTCATTATAAATATGAACTCATCTTTTAGTAAAGTCATTTTATTCTTCAAAAATACATTTTCTTTAAAAATTAATTTTATTCCTTTTCATGGGAAAATATTATAATTAATTTCTATAAATTTATGAATATTTACTTTATAAAAATTATTTTATTTTTGAATTCAATATATCAAAGTTATTTTATGGAAACTTTTTGGAAATTTTCTAAAAATATTGATTTATCAATGAATAGTGAAAATTTTAGTCTTTTATTGAAAAATGTATTTTATTTTCAAGTATCTACAATTTGAAATTCTATTTTTTATTAGATTTAAAATTTAATTACATCATTTTGATTAAACATAATCCAATTATTGTCTCTGAATGAGTTTTATTGTTGAATTTGGTAAAAAAATATTTTTACTTAAAAATATATTTTTCTAAAAAACTGTCTTTATTTTTATTTTATGGGTTTAAATTTAAAATATATTCTACCACTTATGTAAATTTATCCATTAACAAATGGATTCCATATTCGGTATAATGTGGTCTAACTTGGGTAAATATGTCTTTTTTATTTTTTTCATTAGGAATAGTAATCGTAGTAAATAATATTCCCCATGATAAGTGTAAATCAGGTAATTAAGGTTAAAACAACATTATAAGTAATAAATGTAACACCCAAATATTTATATATTATATATATTGTTATATAAATCCAATTTATTCAACAACTTAAATTGAACATGCTTAAACAAATGATTAATTTTTTTTATTTAACTATGATAATTATCAAAAAGTAGTTCAAATAGCGGGAATGAATGAGATTAACTAAAATTTTAAAATAAATTTTCACATGTTTATAAAATTAATTCATTAGTTACTAATTAATTATAAATAAAAATAAAAACCAATAGATCATAAATGAATTGTTTTTATAAAGAATCATTTTTATTCCCAAAAGGGTATTCTATATTTAAAAATTAAATTAACCACTATTAGTGGAATATTTTAATAAAATTGATATGTTATATATTAAATAATTTTTTTAATTCATCAAATATGTTTTATAGTCTTAAGATATGAATAAAATATAATTTTAAGCATAAAATAAATATTTCTTTAATAGAAAAATTGTCGCCTTTTGATGACGCTTCCCTTTTAAATCTACAATTTCTCTATTTTATAAGTTTTATTTTTAAAAATTACTTTTCTTTTGAAATCAGAATATCAAAAATATATTTGTATGATTTTATTTTTAACATTTTGGAAAAGATTCGTTTTTTGATGAATATTAAAAAATACTATATTTTAATTGAAAAATTATATTATCTAATTTATTTATAATGTTAAATTATATTTTAAATAAATTTTGAAGAATAATTAGTATAATCATAAATCATTAAAACCAAATTTGGTTATTGAAATATATTTCACACTGATATTGGATATAAAAATATTCAAATATTTTGAATTATTCACAATAAAAACCCCCTTTTTCATTTTAACTATCAGAATAATTTTAAATCTAATTTCTCAAATTTACTGAATTGATTTAAATAAAATTAATTCTATATTTGGGATTAAAAAGTCCAAAATAGTTTTCAAGTTCAATTTAATTTTTTAGTTAAAAAAATTTCTCATAATAAAAAAGTATTTACTATAATATACGTATAATAGTGAAAAAGGTTAAAGATAAAAGGTAAAAGATTAACATAACTAAAATTTAAAACATTTAATTTTTTGTTGAGGTATTTATAGTACTCAAATAGACTAAAAAAATTAATTGACAATATATTTATTTGATATTAATGTCTCCTCAATGTGGTTGGATTTAATTATAATATATTCATTATTTAATCACTTTAGCCATCCTCTCCTCAAGCATAAATTCCAACCCTCACCTCACCATTTCGAATAAAAAGAATTTTAGATCCTCAAATAATGTCCAAAACCTCTAATTCTATCCCTAACCATGCCCAATTTCTAATTTTCTAACCAAATTACCAAATCTATGGTCCTCAAGAGTCTCTCAAAGAAGTTATATTCAAGAGGTAGTTTTCTTAAAACACTGCATTTAATATCCATTATTTTTACACTTTTTCCTAATATCATTTTTCCATAAAGGAATAGTAAATATAGAATAATTTAAATAAAAAAATTTATGTTTCAATTGAAATATCTTATATCAATAACATTTATTACCACTTATTAGTCCGTGAAATGAAATTATTGTCCAAAATATGTCAGTTAAATGACTCCATGAATAATGAATTTGATAATTTTTTATTATTACCTTCTTGGATAGTAATAAGACTATTATTACTATTTGATAAAATTTTAATAATTATATTATAACCAATTTAATTTTCTAAAAATAATATATATATATATATATATATTATTAAATAATAATAAAAAAGTTCATGATGGTCAGAAAAACTACAAAATTGTACTACACATTATTCATTAACATTTTATCAGACAAATCATCCTCACAGAAGAAATAAAAAGGATATATATTCCCATTAACATTTATTTAAGTTATTTTATACCACTCCATTCTGCATCTAGAGTTTTATTCTGATTTTGAAAGACAATTCATAAATACACACAAATTAACCAATCCTGAATATTTTGAAATGGACTCACCCGAAATAATAAAATTTAATAATTATTTTAAATAAATGGATGGTAATATGGTATAAAATATCAAATATTATATTATAAATATAAATATATTTTTTAAATAAATTAATAACAACATTAAAACTTTATATAGTAGCTAAATGTAATAAAAACAAAATGGATCTATGAGTTATGGGAATTCTCATCTCACTTTTTTACTTCTGTGAGATATATGCCTTTTTCGCCACTATTTCATATGTGTGGTGTATATATAATGACCTTTTATATATATTACCATGAATCTAATTATACTCATGTTATTAAATTTTTCATTTGGTAATTATTAATTTTATGGGGAAAACGATATGACTGATTATAAGTGGTAAGGGAATTCTTAATCCAATTTCCCTTCATTGGGTTAAACCTTTACTTCCTGATTCTGAAATACAAAGTTTATTTTTTAAATGAATTTTAAATATATTATATAACATTTTCAATAGTTTTAGGTGTATTTATAAATAATTTACATATTTTATTAATTTTATTAATGTTCACTCCCATTTATGTGGGACATTCAATTTTAAAAAATTCTCATTTTAATATTTTCCTTAAAACTCACTTTTTCTTCCATGGATGTGTTTTAATAAATGGTTTCTAAAAATATTTTTTCTGTTATACCATGGTTTATTAAATATAATATTACCCATATTTTAATTTTTACAAAATATTTTGAAATGTATATTTTTCATTTTCTATCCATGATTCTTTGAGACGTTTTGGAAAAAATACAGAAGTAATGTTTTTTTAACATATATGGAAATAGAAAAAAAAATCCAACATTAGGCCTTAATTTTTTTAATATAAGTTTACAATTTTATAGTTTTATCTTCAAATAAAATGTTTTATTTTATAATTGAAATGTGTTTTAGACCTATGTAATTTTCAATGTGAAAAATGATATTTTCCAAATTAATGTTTCTCTAATCTAATTTTAAGTTTTATCATCTATGTAAACATCCTTTATTGAATCTTGAACTTCATTTCAGCTGATCTACTATGATACTACATTCCATATTTTATTATATGTTTTATGATTTGTTCGACTTGGTATGTACTATTTTTATACCATTGTCTTAGTTTCTCTTGTAATGCTTCATGACAATATTACCATAACCATTTAAATCTAGGGGTAACCCTTATGATTATTCCTTATTTTTGATTATTTATGTGGAACCCATTTTCATGATCATTTTTATGGGTTCCCCCATGTAGCAATCTAATTTATTGGTTATTTTATTAGTCTCTGGGGATTTCACAATGGGATATGGAGTAAACATAATTTCATTATTGGACTTTTTCTATCATGTGATATTGTTTTGGAAATTAGTCTTCACTCATGTTTGTGTCATGTTATATGTTATTTCCAAAATTCCATGTTTTATGTTATTCTCTCAGGGATTGCATTATTTTATTTTTTTTATAACTCTTTTCCTATCAACATCCATTTTTTATTTCATGACTCATGATTTTGATCTCTGATTTATGGGGTATAATTTTTCAATAATGTGTTTACGATCACATACCATAATGACCATCTTATGACTTCTTATGTTCATGTTTTGAATTATCTTATATTTACACTTACTGATGATTCCAACTCATCCTTCTCATGTTTCATTTTCCCCAAGTCATCAATAAATATGTTAAATAAACAATGTTTAAATGGATTTAAAATGGATGATGTTGATGACCTATTGTAAATGTTCGGTATAGTGGGAGATAATGTTGAGAGAATTGTTTATGAACCCAAGTAGTTATGATTTTTTCCTAATTTCATAAAACTATAAACATAAAATTTACGTTCTTATATAAATGATCCAATATTTCCTTTTTTACTTTGTGTATTTTTTTATAAAATTGGTTCTCATTTATCAGTGTCACAATGAGGAATGTAATGTATATTTTTTTCAACACCGCATCCAAAAGTGCATATTCTAGGATTTAATAATATGTATATGAGTATGGTTTAGGAAAATTCAGAAATTATGATGTTTTCTTTTGTGATATTATAATATTTTATATATATAATCATGTGAATTTAATTATCAGGTTGATTCTATGGTCATAATCCTAGAAACGCATTTTTTGTGTTTAAATTATGAATTTTTTTTGCGACTTGTAGTATTTTTATAGATATTCATCATTGAGGTAATTGTGGGCTATCATATTTTGGGATGGAAAATGATAAGTATGAGATTACCATTGAGGTTATAACATATTAAGGCTACTTATAAGGATGTATCTCACATTTATAAAATTGAATAATATTTATATTAATATATTTTTAGGGAAAGGAAAACCTCTAAGATGGGTGACATCCCATCCCATCCGGAAAGGCCATGGGAATTGAACCCATAGACGAAGGGTGATGAGGGTGAATTTTCTAATAGTTTCCAACATGATATCCTGTTCAGTATAAAATTATTTCCTTTTATATAAAATATATATCAGATGAATTTTATGTTTATTTTTTGGAGAGAAAGATTTATATATAACTGTTAAATTGGAAATTATTTGTTGAGGAAGTGAATAACTTAATTTTCGAAGATGACCACAATTTTAAGAACCATCAATGATTAGCGTAAATAGTGTACTAAGGGATATTATTTTTCGAATTAATGTAGATTTATAGTTTTTAAGAATATATTATATTATTCTATGGTGAGTTGGGTTTTTATAGAAATTTATAGCATATCTTGAAGAATATGTGATTTATGAAATTACATTTTCTGTGTGAGACATTAAGAGTGATTGTTGTTATTTGAGGATAAATGTTAAAAATTTATCTTGGAAGACTATGTGATCAATTATTTAATATTTTTGGGTTAAAATATTAATCTATAATAAATTTTGTGAATTTTTGGGATAGTTGTTTATCGAATGATCAGTTTTAAGCTTTGGGTATTGATGTGTCAATTTGAATATTCAAGTAGTTTTCATCATATAATTGTTTATTATTATTGGATTAATATAACTTGTACTATGAATTTTATTTTTGGTTAATGCCTAAATATAGGAGTAATGTATTGGTATCTTCTGTAGATTTACTGATTTGTAGATGATGATTCTAGAGCTGCAAGCATTAAAAACTATATACTAATCATTTGGATAAAATGATGAGTTTATATTGGAAATTTATTAAATTATGTTACTCTACATGTCAAGTAATTATATTTACTCATCTTCTTTGATATGTAGGTAATGTAACTTCTAATATATATTAAAAGGTTCTTCAAACAAACAATTTTATTCATTTAATTTTATTACTGAGAATTTAATGTTCCTTTCAACCCATCACATATATATTTTTTTTGTGATGGTATACTTTTTGATGACCTTATTCTCTATTAATATTCATCAAAACATGATTTTTTATTTCTCTTCAATGTCCTGGTTTTTATTTCACACTAAAGTTATCCTATTCAATAGCCTAATTTTGGGTGACATTCTTATTGTTATTTTCATCTTATTAATGGGATGTATTATTAAACCTATTTATGATGTGGGTTTCCCAAAAAGAAATTTTCTGATATCAACCTTTTAATTTCTAGATGAAATTTCAAATTTTATAGGATACTTTTTCTTGAAATTAATGATCATGTCTAGATGGTTTCAAATCAATTGAATCTTCCACTAAATCCCTCTCAATATCATGTAAGTTCCATATAACTCTCTTGATGAAGTACACACCTGATCATTCAAATGCACTAAATATAGAGGTCAAACCATTGGAGAATGATAATTTTTATGAAGTGAAACTGATATAAATCTCGAATCCTGGACATAATGTTCAATGAAAAATACAACTCTCCAGTTTAATGTTTTGAATCAAACCCACAAATTAATGGATTCCACGTGGGAACCTTAGAATTTTATGAGGCAGAGGTATCCTCATCTTTTTAAATATGAGCAACAAATGTTTGGGGAAAATTTATTTTATGTGAGGTAGATTGTGACACACCAATATTTTACCATATGTCTCTTCTTATGTAAATCCAATTTCATTATAAAACGTACATTACACATACTTTAGCAAATGATTAAATATTATTACTTAATTATGACAGTTACCACATAGTTGTTCGAATAGAATGAATAGATTATATTAAATAAATTATAAAAATATACTTTCTAAATGTTCTTATAATGAATTCCTTATTTTCTAGTTAATTATAAATAAAAATGAAAAAAAATTGATCATAAATGATATGTTTTAATAAAAATCCATTTTTATACCAATAATGGAATTATATCTTATTAAATTAAATAAATAACTATAATTCAAAAATACTAAAGAAATTAATATTTTATATATTAAAAATATGTTAACTAATTCATCAAATTTTCCATTTAATAGAGAACCTATTTTATAAATAAATTATCACACATTTATAACTTTTATTTGAAAAAAAATAATTTTGTTTTTGAAATATGAAAATCTAAATTATCTTAAGGTGAATTTTCAGAATTTTTCAGAGAAGTTTGATTTTTTAATGAATACTGAAAAATATTGAATTTTAATTTAATTTTTTTTATTATAATTTATTTATGTAGTTAAATTATAGTTTAAATTGTTTTTAAGGTATAATAACTTCAATTATACATCAATAAAAATATTCGTCAGTTTAATCAATGTCACATAGAAATTGGATTTTAAATCATTTCAAACTTTTGAGCATTTAGCATTCAAAACCAGAATTTTAATTTTATCTGTGGGATTGATTTTAAAATTAATTTTTAATATTATGTGATTTCAATTAGGTAAAATGGATTTCCTATTTTTAATCCTATGGTTAAAATTAGGTCTTAAGGTCAATTTCATTTTATATAAAAAATTATTATGGAAAATATTATTTAACATTGTATCGATAAAATAATGAAAATTCTTAAAGTTAAATGGTAAAAGATTAACCATAATAAAAATTACAAAATTTAATGGGGTTTTGAAGTATTTATAGACACTAAAAAGAATAAAAACATTAATTTATAGTATTATTTTTTTGAATTAATTCAAACTCAATGTTGTGGTTTTTAATTATAAAATATTCATTATTTAATCATTGAAACTCACCTATTTTCATGTATAAATACAAACCCTCACCTCCATATTTAGAATTAGAATCCACTCATATTATAATTTATCAAAAAAACTCTCCTCTTAACCCTCCCAATTTACATGTTATTCTAGTGTCACCAAAATACAAAATTTAAGGCCCTCAAGGGTCTCTTAAGGAGGTGATATTCAAGTGGTAATTTTTGCAAAACATCTGTCTTAATATCTTTTATATTTTATAATTTCTCCTAAAATAACTCTTAAATAAATTATTAACAATTCCAAAATCATATACATACATTAATGATATGTTTATAATTGTAACGCCCCGACCCGGATGCCACTAACCGGGGCTCTGAGCCGGTTCGCAACAAGTCCTCAAGCGCATTTCCCCAAATGCCAGAGGTTGCCGACTAGAAGGGAAGGCCTTGGGTGTGATAGTGGGGAAACTATGCCCTCATTGGCAGAGTACACAGTGGAAGATAAATAAACATGCAGAAGCGGAAGCAGTAATAACCAACAACATAAACAACGGAAAACAATATCAATAAACTAGAGCACATATGTTTATATGAAATGATGCAAGATACAACTCTAGGAAAGCCTCCAAACAAGTCATAATGCTGAAAACACCATAGTACCAAAACAAGTACAAAAGAAAAGTAAACAGCTCCTCAGCATCACAAGCCAAAGCTCGGTCCCATTCTCTTATTCTACATGAAATCAAGTACCAGAAGTCGAAGGGTGCTTTCCCTTGTCTATACCTGCAACAACATAGTCTGATTGGGCCCAAAAGCATGGCCCAAACAGTGTGTGATATAAAATCCAAGTAGGCAACCACCCAAAGATCTATTCCTAACCGTTAGTGAGTATATGGCTGGTAAATGTACTGCAAGCAGTAAACAACAACAGCAAAGCAAGAAGAATTAAACCGGATGATACACAGCAGTAATCAACGACAACAATAGCAGTTGTGAAACAAATTAGCTAACACAAATAGGAAAACCTCTGGGAAGTACCCACATTCGTCCCCTATGGTCCTAACCACAATGTACCACAACACTCTGTGTAGTGCACTCACCCTAACCCCTCTGGCCTGGTCATACGAAATTATGAGACTCTCTGGGGAAGCTCACTCGGTCAATTCCCATTATATTCTAGGGTAGTCAGCGACTCTCTATGGAAGATCATGCGGTCTAGCCCTCTAAGCCCCAATGTCTAAAGACTCCCTGAGGAAGATATCTCGGTAAATTCCTCCTATAGCCTTAGGTATACCACAGAATCTCTGTGGAATCTCACTCGGTTAATTCCTCCTCTAGCACGGGAAGGTTCTTAAAGTGAAATCAAACAAGGTAAGACTCTCTGAGAATGCTCACTCGGTCTACCCTCCAATAGTCTATAAAATATGAAGGCACTCCGGGAAGCTCACTCGGTCTATCCACTGTGGCCTATAATTTCTAATTCTCACTGAGGAATCTCACTCAAGCTACCCACCATTAGTCTATAATGTCAAAGACTCTCTGGGAAGTTCACTCAGTTTGTCCCTTCTAGTCTATAGCACAAGGTTCTCACAGCCCCATGCTAGTCAGTGCATGATAATGCTATAAGGCCAATGTACACCTATAGAGCTACTTGGATAACCAAAGTACACCTATAAAGCTACTTGGCTAACAGTCTACAAGGCAAAAAGCATGTAATGAAAATCACTCCATCATATAGACACAAGGCATGACAACAATCATAGTGGCCAAAGGCTAACAAGACCCAAAGGTCGTAAACAGAGAAAGGGAAGGGAAAAACATCCAAGAATAACAAATAATCCTCCAACATGATTAATTTACATGTACACAAGCATACAAAAAAGGAAGAAAAACAACAAGGGAAAAAGGTAAACATGCAATACCCTATTCATGGGTGTTGGTGGAATTTATACATAAAACTCAAGGACATTGAATGGTATGGCACAACTCGATCCTAGGAGATCGATATTCTTGAACCATGACGACTAATTCTCCCCTGAACACTGTAGATCTGAGAAAATATCCAAAATGATCAAACCATGATAACGTGGAAACGAGGAGGAAACAAGGAATGAATCTCAATAATAAGGAAAAACTCACTACTACAGTTCCAACACAATCGACGACGGTCGAATCGGCTAATAGATGGAGGCTTGGGAATCCGGAGAAGTTTCGCGGTCGTACGACATCTCTCGGTCGAACCAGACCTAGAAGAAGACATTTATGGTGATTGGGATTGACCCCGGTCCGTTTAATGAAAAAAATAAAGTACATGGCGTGTACTTTTAGAGTACACAGCGTGTACAAGGTCTTTCCGTACTCCACCAAAATCTTCCTCCATGTCACCCCTACACACTGTGTGTTTGGCCCAAACATGGCCAATACATAGCATCGATCTGGAAAAGAGTACACGGTGTGTACTAAGAAAGTACATGGCGTGTACTTCAAAAATTTCCAGAAACACCATATTTCTCAAAAACTCGAGAAGAAGGAAAGACATACCTAAAACAATGATCCGGGTTCTTACAAACATCTCCCTTAAAGAAATTATTCCTCGAATTTCCCTAGCGAGGCGTAGAAGAAGAAACCCTGAACAGCTCCGGCCACTGTGATCGTACATCGACCTACCTCTCCTAGGTCTCGTCCTATACTCTCCCATGCTGCCAAAGTACCCATACTAAAGGAACAGACCTCCCACAGAGATCCTTCATACTGCGATCGACAATCCGGATAGGATGATCCTCAAATGATGCATCCGCTTCAAGATCAACCTTCTTGGGATGGAAGACATGAGACGAGTCTGAAAAGTAACGTCGCAGCTGAGAGATGTGGAAGACGTCGTTCATAGTGGGGTACCTCTGAGGTAGCTGCAACTGATAAGCAACTGGCCCAACTCTCACCAAAACCTCAAACAGCCCGACGTACTGCGGTGAAAGTTTACCCTGTCTCTGAATTCTTCTATGCCCCAACCATAGTGCAACACGCAGGAAAACCTGATCTCCAACCTCAAACTTCAGGGGTCATCTCTGCTGATCAACATAAGACTTTCCCGAGACTGTGCCGTAGCCATCCGCTTCCGAATCAGCTCTATCTACTCTGAGGTCTCCTTAACAAGATGAGGTCCCAGCAATACTGCCTCTCCTTCCTCAAGCCAACATAAGGGTGATTGGAATGGCCTACCGTACAAAGTCTCGTAAGGTTCCATCTGAATGGTCGCCTGAAAACTGTTGTTTTAGGCGAACTCCACAAGAGGTATATGCTTCTCCCAAGGAACTCTAAAGTATAAAATGCATGCTCGGAGCATATCCTCAAGCTCCTGGATCGTGCACTTAGATTGGCCATCAATCTGGGGATAGTATAATGTACTCAAAAGTACATGTGTACACAAAGCCTTCTGATGTCCCAGCCAGAACTGAGAGGTAAATAACGCATCCCTGTCTGAAACAATGGTGTGTGGAACTCCATGTAGACATACAATCTCTTGGATGTACAGTCATCCCAGATCATCCAAACTGAAGGTCTCTTTGATCAGCAAGAAGTGTGCAACCTTTGTAAGCCTGTCGATGTCAACCCAAACAGCATCACTCCCACATGGTGACCTCGGTAACCCGATCACAAAGACCATAGCGACATCATTCCACTTCCACTCGGGAATGGGTAACTACGGAAAAACCCTACTGGTCGCCGATACTCTACTTTCACCAACTGACAAGTAGAACATCTGATGAAAAAACCAGCAACATCTCTCTTCATACCTGGCCACCAGTACTAGCGGTTTAGGTCATGATACATCTTGGTGATGCCAGGATGAACTGCCCAAACTAAGGAATGAAAATCATGCATCAGATCCTTGTGTATGTCTGCTGGAACCCATACACATCTCTAGAAATGTAGGTTCTCATCCTCGCCCTCTGTCCATCCAAGAAGAGGGTCGCCTCCTAACACACACTCCTGTAGGACTAAGGACTTCGAATCGGATAGCTGCCTCATCTTTAACCAATCAACAAGTATAGAGGTAACAGCTAGAGAAGATAGGACAGTCTGTCCTTTCCTGTCATGCACTTCCAAGTGAATCTCAGAGAACATATCCATAAGCTGCCACTCACTACTGGCCTCCTAAACTGCATGAATCTGAGATCTTCTGTTCAACTCATCTTCCACTACATTGCCCTTTATCGGCATACAGGTGAGCTCGAAGTCAAAGGACTGAAGATACTCAACCCACCTATGCTTCCTTAGATTCAGATCACACTGAGTGAATATATACATGAGACTCCTGTGGTCAGTGAAAACCACAAAGTGCTCTTCAAGAATGTAGTGTCTCCAACATTGTAAGGCATGAACAACAACTTCCAACTCCGGATCGTGCGTAGGGTAATTCATCTCGTGTGGCCTCAACTACTGAGACCCATACGCAACGACTCCATCTCCCTGCATAAGCACAACTCCTAGACCGATACCTGAAGCATCACAATAAACAGTATAGATCTTTCCCGGCTCCGGAAAGACTAGTATCGATGCTGACGTAAACCTCCCCTTTAGCTCCATAAAGGATGACTCACAAGAATATGACCATAAAAACATTTCCCCTTTCATGGTCAGACTTGTCAATGGTCCTACTAGGCGCGGAAAGTCCTAAATGAAGCGTCTGTAGTATCCAACCAGCCCTATGAAACTCCGTACCTAAAAGACGTTCATTGGTTACTCCAAGGAAAATATAGCTCTCACTTTATCTAGGTCCATAGATACTCTAGCCTCGGAGATGACGTGACCTAAGAACTGAATCTGATCCATCCAAAAGTGGCACTTCGAGTGTTTAGCATAAATTTGATGCTCTCTCAGTGTAGTTAAAATGATCTCAAGATGGGTAGCATGGTCATGTTGAGTACAAGAGTACACCAAGATATCATCCACGAAGACCACAATGAAGGAGTCTAATTATGAATGGAACACTCAGTTCTTCAGTTCCATGAAAACCGCAGGTTCGTTCGTGAGACCGAACGGCATGAATGTATACTCATATACACCATACCTGCTCTCGAAGGTTGTAAGAGGTATATCATATGTTCTAACGTGCAACTGATGATAACTGGACCTCAATTTGATCTTCGAGAACACCCGAGCTCCTCAAAGCTGATCAAATAGGTCATCAATCCTTAGTAAGGGATATCGGTTCTTGACCGTCAACTGGTTCAGATTCCGATAATCCACACAAAGATGAAGGTTACTGTCTACCTTATTCGCAAACAGGACAGGAGAACCCCAAGGAGAAGTATTGGGTCGGATGAAACCCTTTGCTTGTAACACCTCCAACTGATTATTGAGATCCTGCAATCCAGGTGTATCCATCCTATAAGGAAGAATGCACAGTGGTGCCTCTCCAGGAACAAGCTCAATCCAAAAGTCTACCTGACGCTGTAGAGGAAAACCTGAAAAGTTATCTAGAAAAACATCCCGGAAATGATCCACTACTGGGGAAATTATAACTCTGATGTCCCCTGTTCATCCAGATACAGACTGGAAATCTGGGATGTAACTCCTCCTAGCCCATGATTCTCTGGTCCATCTCTACTCGCCTGGACATCCCAATCACCTCTGTGAAGGAAAGATCCACCCTCTGGTGATACGAAGATCACCCTACAGCGATAGCAATCGATGACTGCCTGGAAGGAAACCAACCAATACATACCGAGAATGACGTCATAGCCCATCATTTCTAGGACATAGAGGTCCCATAAGAAATGAAACGCTGAAACCACAAGAGGGAACACTCTGCACTTACGTGCTCTAGATTTCCTCATTCCCAATGGAATGTCAAGTGTCAAAAAGTCGACAGACCAAAAGATGCAGAGCCCAAGGCTCTCCATACCGCAACAGAGATAAAGCTATAGGAAGCACCAGTATCGAAAAGAGCTGAAGATAAAACTGAGGAAACTAAGATTGTACCTCGAACTATAGAAGGGTCGTGATCCTACTCTTGATAGGTCTACTCCACAGCGAAAGATTGGCCTGCACCACGACTCTGCAGCCCTGGATGACCACTCGGAGCTGATCCACTCTAATGTCGCTGATGACCTGGTAACTGACCACAATGGCTGCGACCTCCACCTTGGCTTGAATGCCCAGAAGAAATCCAGTTCCCAAACAGGTGGGAAACTGGAGAAGCATCTCCAGAATGAAGGGTCATAGTGGAACCCCTACCACCAGATGAAGGTGAAAAGATCTGACAAAAACACTGAAGATGGATCATCTTGTCGCAAGATTGGTACTCCATCGGATTTCTCTGCCACTGAGGCCTAGTATTCCCACTTCTACCGCACTGGTAGCATAAACACTGACTGCTAGAAGATGCACTCTGTGAACCCCAATCTCCTCATGAAGAATCTTTATGACGCTTCCTACTATCCGTAGGAGGAACACCTGCTCTGGATGTCGAACCGCCATGGCTCACTGCTCTAGAATCCCAATTATTGTGCTCAGTAATCAGTGCTCGGTTGACGATGGAGGATATCGAAGTCAAATGGATGATATTCAACTAGTAATGGATCTCCTACCTAAGACCATCCTCAAACATCATAGCAAGGAACAACTCATCACTTGCTGGGATTGGTATGAAATGTTGCAGCTCATAAAAACGGGACGAGTACTCCATAATCGAAAGATTAACCTGCTGCAGACTCATAAACTCCCATGATCGATCGGCCCTCAGGGTTTCCGGATAGAAGATGTCATTGAAAGTACATTGAAACTCATCCCATTACATACCCTGCTAGCGTCCTAACTGTGAGATCACCTCCTACCACCTCTTGGCAGTGTCCCGGAGCATATAGGTCGCCAGCTTTACCCTTCTCTCTAGGGGTATCTCCAGATGCTCAAAGATAGTAAGGGTGGCCTCGAACCAAGACTCTGCAGCCTGGGGTCCTCCATCACTTGAGAAAGTAAGAGGATGATGCTATTGAAAAACCCTTGTCAACTCAGCCATCGACGGGGCATGAGGCGGCGCTCCCAGAAAACTCTGCAAAATCCTCCGGAAGTCCGCCCTGAACTGCATATTAGTTCCTGTAACTGGTATAACTGCTGGTGCCAAGGTTGGCATAGTAGGAGGATCAATAGGAGGTCCTTGATTGGCCATTTCAGGTGTCTGTTCACCATCCCGTAATTGACGTAAGAGCGGAGGATGTCTCAGAGGCATAGCTCTGAAAGATCAAAAGAACACCTTGGATCAAGATTTACAAATACTGAAACACAGGAGTACAAAACGGGAATAGGGGAAAGAAACTATCATGTTTACAAAAACATGACTACACGACATGTATAAAAACTAAATGGTGTGTCTTATTTAGCCATTACCAGGGTCATGAAATCCTGAATTTACTGGTCATGTAACACCCCAAACTACACGGTGTGTTGTTCCCACACATGGCATGTACTTGAACTCTAAACCCATGCCCGAGTCTCCTTAAACAGCTAACCCACATGGTCCAACTAACCCTAGACTACATGGCATGTTCCCTATGGACACAGAATGTACTAGACATGGTCTATTGGGCCCGTGTTGTTAGATACATAGCCATCTACATGGAAACCCTTACACATCGTGTTCCGAACAAACACAGTGTGTATAGGAGAAGATAACACCGACCCATGATGGTCGTGACACGGTCAGGTACTTGGGACAAAACTAAACGGTGTGTTCTTTACCAACATGGTGTGTCCTACTCGAGCTTCCCTGACCTATGTTGTTAGTGACATGGGGGGTATACAGCTCTAAACTACACGGCGTGCACCTACCGTACACGAGGTGTTCCTGAATTTATTTTCACGACACCGTATTTCTGCTCACAGGGTCAGTGACAAGGCCTAAAAACTACATAGCGTGTATCCAGAAAGTACACGCTATGTATTCAAGGTTTTTCTGGGTAGTAGCTCAGAAACTGCACAGAATCCCAGAAAACATAGGAAACAAAGCAAGGAGGTGCTAAATCCCGACTCGTATGGGCCCATACTCCCTAATAATCAAATCTTGGAATCCCATACAGTCATACATAAGGAAAAACAGAATCAGGATCCACCAATATCTAAATCAATAGAGCTCATAACAACTCAAGAATCAAAATTTGGCCTTAATTTAAGCAAGGTAAAACACAATCAATTTCTCTATCACAAAAGCATGGATTCTATCAAGTATCTATCACAAAAGAATATATAATATACACAGAGTCTATCACAAAAACATGCAATCACTAATTCACCCAAGATGGCATGGAAAGAATGCATGGAATGTGATTTCTAACAAGTGCTTATATGATGCATGAGATGGAATACCCTCATCTCATCAGGTTTCTATAGAAATTGAACTGTAATATCAACACAATAACAGAAAAAAGCATGTGAATCACTCTAGGTGAAATTATATCAACGTAAAATCTCAAAACCAGAAAATTGAAATAAACGAGGTAGTATGTCTTTTACCTATACACGAGTTAGCTACTCCCGGGCACAGATTATTACCAAGTACCGAATCCATCCTATCCCTAGATAATGTTTCTAAATAGTAAAGCTAGAGAAAAGGACATCCTCTGATACCACTTTGTAATGCCTCGATATGGATGCCACTAATCGGGGCTCTGAGCCGGTTCTCCATATGGATTCAAGAGCATTTTCCCAAATTCCAGAGGCTGCCGACTAGCAGCGAGGTCCTTAGATGTGATAGTGGGGAAACTATGCCCACATTGGTAGAGTACACAAGGAATGAAAAAAAGACATGCAGAAGCAGAAGCAGTAATAACCAACAATATTAAAAGTGGAAAACTAAATCCACAAACTGGAGAACATATGTATATATGAAATGATGCAAGGTAAAACTCTAGGAAAGCAGCGAAACAAGTCACAATGCAGAAAACACCACAGTACCAAAACAAGTACAAAAGAAATGTAAATAGCTCCTCAGAATTACAAGCCAAAGCTCGGTCCCATGCTCTCCTACTCCAAGAAATAAAGTACTAGAAGTCAATGGACTCTTGCCCTTGTCTATACCTATAACAACATAGTCTAATTGGTCCCAAAAGCATGACCCAAAAAGGGTGCGAGATAATATCCCAGTAGGAAAGAACCCGAAGATCTGTGCCTAACAGTCAGTGTGTATATGGCGGGTAAAAGTACAATAAGTAGTAAACAACAACAGCAAAGAAATAGGTAGTAAACAGGATGATACACAATAGCAATCAACCGCAACAATAGCAGCAGTGAAACAAATCTTCTAACACAAACAAGAAACCCTCTGGGAAGTACCTATAGCCATCCCCTATGGTCCTAACCACGAAGTACCACAACCCTCGGGTCAGTGAACTTAGCCTAACCCATTTGGATTTGTCATATGAAATTATGAGTCTCTCTGGGGATGCTCACTCGTTCAATTCCCCTTATAGTCTAGTGTAGTCAGGGACTCTCTGAGGAAGATCACGTGGTCTAACCCTCTTAGCCCCATGGTCTAGAGACTCTCTGAAGAAGCTATCTCATTCAATTCCTCCTATAGCCTTAGGTATACCACATACTCTCTGAGGAATCTCACTCAGTCAATTCCTCCTCTAGCTCGGGAAAGTTATTAAAGAGAAATCATACAACCTAAGACTCTCTGAGGAAGCTCACTCAGTCTACCCGCTTATAGTCTATAAAATATGAAGGAACTCTGGGATGCTCACTCGGTCTATCCCCTGTGGCCTATAATTTCTAAGACTCACTGAGGAAGCTCACTCGGTCTACTCTCCTGTAGTCTATAATGTCAAAGACTCTCTGGGAAGTTTACTCGATCTATCCCTTATAGTCTATAGCACCAGGTTCACAGAGTCCCGTGCTAGTCAGTGCATGATAATTATATAAGGCCAACATAAAACTATAGAGCTACTTGGCTATCCAAAGTATACCAATAGAGCTATATGGATAATAGTCTACAAGGCAACAAGAATTTAATGCAAAACACTCCATCATATAGACACAAGGAATGGAAACAGTCATAACGGCCAAAGGATTACAAGACCCAAAGGTCGTAAACAGAGCAAAGCACGGGAAAAACATCCAAGAAAAACAAATTATCCACCAACATGATTAATTTACCGCTACACAAGAATAAAAGAAAGGCGGGAAAACAATAAGGGAAAAAAGGTAAACACGCAATACCCCGTTCATGGGTATTGGTAGAATTTGCACATAAAACTCAAGGACTTTGAACGGTAAGGCACAAACCACGTACTTCGATCCTAGGAGATCGATATACCTGAACCAAGAATACAAATTCTCCCTTTAAGTTTGTAGATACGAGACAACATCTAAAACACTCAAACCACGATATCTTGGAAACGAGGAGGAAACAAGGAATGAAACTCAAGAAGGAGGAAGAACTCACCGCTGCGGTTCCAACACAATCAACAGCGGTTGAATCGGCTAACAGATGGAGGCTCGGGAATCCGGAGACATTTCCTGGTCATATGGCATCTGTTGATTGAACTAGACATAGAAGAAGACATTTATGTCGATCGGGCGTGACCTCCGTCCATTTAATGAAAAAAAAGAAAGTACATGGTGTGTACTTTTAGAGTAAACGGCTTGTACTAGGTTTTTTCGTACTCCTCCAAAATTGGCCTCCACGTCACCCCTACACACGGTGTGTGTGACCCGGACACAGCCATTACATGGCTTCAAGCGGGAAAAGAGTACACGGTGTGTACTCAGAAAGTACACGGCGTGTACTTAAAAAATTTCCAGAAACATGATTTTTCTCAAAAAATCCAGAAAAACGAAAGACATAACTAAAACGAAGATCCGAGATCTTACAATAATGCAATATATTATATCCATCACTTGTATTACCACATCTATTTCAATGAAATGAAACTATTGTCCAAATTAAGCTGGTTAAACACCTACAAGAATAATTATTTTGATCATTTCCTTTTAGTACCTTAATGGAAGATCATAAAACTATTATTTTATTAATATAATATATTAATTATTAAATTATAACCTTTTTAATTTTCTATAACTAAAATACAAACATAATATAAAAAAACCAATTTTATGATGGTCAGAAAAAAACCGCCAAATTGAAGTACACAATTTTCATAAACATTTTATCAAATGAATCATCCTCATACAAGAAAAAAAAATATATGTGTATGATAATTCGATTTGAAGTTCTTTGACACTATATTATTACACGTATGGAGTTATATTCAAATGTTACATGATATTTCATTATTATACACAAATGATCTGATCCCGAAAATCGTGAAATGAACTCACCCGAAACAATGAAATTCAAGAAATATTATCACTGAATGGGTGGTAATATGTTATAAAAATATCACATTAAGAATTATAAATATTGATATAGTAATTTATTTAATTAATGAAATCCTTTAAACTTCTATAGATGATTTTTATGTAAGGGAAACTAAAGGGAACCATGTGTCATTTTAAACCTATTTAGTTTTCAAATTTAAAAATGTTGTTTTCCTAAATAATTTTGCAATAATATCATTTAACGTATTTTTATCAATTACAACTACCTATTTTGAAATATAGAATTCATTGCACTTGATCTATTATGATACCATGTTCCAAATTTATAAAAAATGTTTTATGATCAGTTCTATTGGGGAAGTACTATTTTGATACCATTGTTATATTTCATTAGGTTGTACATAATGATAATATTACCATACACATTTTTTTCCATGTGAAACCCTTATGATTGATCATTTTTTAAAATTATTTATTTGGAAAGCATTTATATGGTCATGTTGTAATGTTTGAACCTAGATTGTGATTCGATGCAATGGATAATATTTTAGTCACTTGAGATTTCATATTGAGGAATGTAGTAAACCTAATTCCTTTATGGGACTTTTTCCAATATGTTATATATTCATTACATTTATCCTTGACTCATGTTTGTGTCTTGTTATATTTAATTTCCAAAATTCTATGTTTTCTTTTACACACTAATGGATAATGTTCTTTGATTATTTAATAATTCATGTCTTTTGAACATCCATGTTTAATTTCAATACTCATGATCTGGAAATTTGATTTACAAGTTATAATTTATAAATGTTATGTTCACGATCACTTACCTTGATTATCATCTTATACTTTATTATGATTATAATTTTATTACTCTTATGTTTACCCATACTTAGCATCGAAGATCACCCTTATCATTTTTTAATTCCCTATGTAATGAGGAAAAATGTTAAATGAACAATGTCTATAAGGATTTCACATGGATAAAGTTGATGACCTATTGTGAACATTGGGTATAGTTGAAGATAATTTTGAGATAGTTGTTTATAAACCCATGTTGTTTATAGTTTTTCGTAATTATATAAAACTTTGAACCTAAAATTTCATTGGGAATGAATGTGTTCTAATAATTAATTTTGAGGTTGTATGTATTTTCGGATTATTAGGTAACATTTATTAGTATAATGGTTAAGAATGCATGGTTTACTTTTTAGCACCAGATCCGTGAGTGAGAATTCTAGTATTTTATATAATATCACACTAAAACATTCCTTAATTTCATTATATGAGAAAATTTATTCCAATATCTTAATATATGTCATTTATTTACCATTTGGATGTGATTTTAAACATTATATAATTTTATATAAAGAAAATTCAAGAATTTCATTGTTTTTTTATTATCTATATATTTTTGGAATATGGGTAAAATAGGGATTTGTTTGATTAAAATTGTTAATTTGAAAGATAAACTATTTTTGTCATGGAAATTTATTTCTAATTTTTAGTAATGTAATGATTAATTGAAATTATTACACAACACTAACACAATATCTATTCAATTAGTAGTAAAATAAAAAAAATGATTTCTATAATATTTAAAGTAATAAAATTCAAATGATTTATTATGTTCCAAATTTGTTTAGGAAAATGATTTTTAGGTATGTGTGAAAGGATTTTATTTGAATTCTATTTTTTTCATTTTCTTATCAAATTCAAATTAAATTATTAGTACCAAAAATTACATTCATTATATTATATATTAAATTTTATTTTAATTCATTATTTCAAATTCATAAAAATATTAATATAGTATAATTATGATGAAAAATTATCTAAAATTTAATCCCTTTTCTATTTATGATAAAATGGTCACCTTATCAGTAAAATTATTACCCTTTAATATTGAATGGTTATTAAAATGGTTAAAATTATAATTGGATAATGAAAGGATTAACCCTGAATTTTTAGTTTTATAATAATCTCTAACCATATATAAACTTGAATTTATAATTATATTAAGAATATATAATCCTTATAGTCAAATTCATGTAATTTTCGAACCATTTTGTGTGAGATAGAAACATATTACAATATAAAATTTCATGTATTTCCAGAAGTGACATTAAATTTATTATTTAATAAATAATATATTATTAAATAAATTAAAATCATTAAAAATATTAGAATTCTTCAAGTGAATATTATATGTTTTAAAATAGAATACGTGGTTAATTTATTAGTAACTTTTCATTTAATTGAAACATTATAAACCAATAAATAATAAAAATCATTAATATAACCATTAATTGTTAAAGGGGTTAACGAGGGGTTAGAATAATGAGATATGGTTATAAACATAGCATAAAAAATAAATTGTTTTCTTTTTTGAGATTAATTTTTCATATAGCCATATTATAAAAAAATTATATCAATTTTGATTTATTTTAAAATTAAAATTAATTTAATACTTTAAGCCATTCAAAGAATTCCCCTCCCCTCATTATGAATGTGAACCCCACTCCCCTCATTTATTCCCATTTAATAAACATTTGGTTGATAAAATACCATCCCACATACCTTAATAAAACCATTACCCAAATTATATAGATATTATTTTGGGAATACTAATATACTTTTAGATCATAATGTGTAAATAATGATGGTTTTCCAAATAAATGGTATAGTTCTTAACCGAGAATTTTCATTTTATTTCATACACTAAATCAATAAAATATTATTAAAACATGAAAAAATAATAAAAAAATTTCCTTATATATAAAAAAGTTTTATTATGTTAATTTAATAATATATATACCTCTCCTCATTCAATCAAATGGGAAATAAAACTATCGTTCATGTGTACGTATGACTGCTGCTTCACGTACTAATGAATTTTTTTCCCATAAACAACTACCATTGATAGATATATAAATTTATTTAATTTATAAATTTTATATTAATGAAATATTTTTAATTATTTAATGATAATATAATATCTATTTTCTTTCTTTTCTATTCATTGAAAAATGAAAATGTCATTCGTGTGTATGTGTTGATTACCAACTCTATGAAACCGTGTGATTTTTTTATTCACACACTCAAATAGAGAGTATATGTAAGTGATGTATAGAAACAAAATGGTTTTTATGTTATAATTATAAATTTTGAAATATTATATAATAAATACCTTCTTTGCATTATGTTCTTTGAAAAATGTAAATGTTACTCATGCGTACATAAGACTTACCATCTTCAAGATTGCAATGTAATTCATTTTTAATAACCCATTTAGATGGTTGTTCTTAAAAGTATAATTTTTGAATAAAAATGATATTTATTGCATGATAATTATTATAAATAAGATTAAATAATGACCTTATTGACCATATAAAACCTACCAATTTCATTTCGGATATGTCAGAAAAATATATTCAAAACCTTCAATGTGAAATTAAATGGATATGTAATTGAATATAATATGGTAGTAAATAAAATAGAACGAAATATAAAATCAAAAAGTATTCCTAATAAAGTAAATATTTAACATAATATTGTTATTTATCAATATAGTGAGTGTATGGGACGATTTATAATCATGGTAAGGATTCCATCTCAATTTCCATCTACTGGGGAATATTTTAATGCAATAACCTTAATTTATTTTATATGGTGTATATACTAGCCCTTTTATATTATATACCATGAATATTTCATAATTAAAAATATTTAATTTTTTTAATTTAAATTATTTCATACCAATGGATTTTATATAAAAGTAAAAAAGAACTAATAATTTTTAAACTCAATTTTAATTCATTATGGTTATACTTCTACTTCATTGACTTTGATGTTCAATGATTATGTTTGAATGTATTTCTAAATTATTGTATTATAAATTTTCAATTTTTTGTGGATTTAAATCTATTCCCATAATCAATTTATTTATTAATTTTTACTTTAAATGTCATGTTCTTTGCAATGGTTTTCTTTATCTCAATCTCATTTTATTGAGATATGGTTCTAGTCTCGCACCATGAAATCCATCAATGGTGTATTTAATTACTTAATAAATTTTTTGTCATATTAAATCATGTAAATCAGGGGTTTTTATATCCCATCATACTATTTATTCCATTTAATTATGATTTGAATGATACAAAAGTGGTTAAGGCTTTTTGTTACAATCTCCTTTATTTTAGAGATTATTTATGTTCAAGTCTCATATGGAGAAAAACATATATTTTTTTACTCTAGTTATGAATACTCCTTATATGTTTAGATTTAATTTCCTCCCATGTTGATTAAATAGTCATCAATAAAGTGGTTAATAAAGGACACTTCCCTTTGTATCATATTTTAGATCCATAATAGTTTACTTATATATCCATGTTTTCAAAAATGTTTTAAATAATGTTATTTTATAAATAGAAATTATTTTCAAAAATTATATTTCATGATCTTTTAATTTTTTTAGTTGGTTTTAAAAATGAGATATTTTAAAATATTACACATGAATCTCTTCAAACACTCCTCACGTAAGGTTTGAAAAGAGTTTTAATTTTTAACGCATTCAAAATGATCATATTTTACCTCCTTCATATATATTATTTTTTATTGAAAATAATTTTTTAATATTGGAGGTTTATTTTAAAGAAAAATGATTTTCCCAATATTTTAATTTTTTTTTTAAATATTACTAAAAATGAGAATTTTCCATTATTTTCAAAAGAAATTATTTAAATGTTATTTTAAAATAATTTTTCCTTATGTCATCAAAATTGATTGATTTTTTTAATTAAATAAGAACAAGATACTATGGTACTATTCATATTATTTATTTTTATGGTTTATTATTACTATTTTAAAGAGATTATCTTAAAACCCTTTTTTCCCATAGGATAGAAAATCTATAATGGAATGAAAATTGTTTTAAACGGTGTTATGTTGAAAAGTAAACTAATCTAATTGTTTTATTCGTGAATTATACTTTGAAATTATTGATGATAATTGGCGAGATTGATACAGTTTATATGGTGGGTGAGCCCGATACACCTTATAGGACAAGTGAGTGTCATTTATGTTTTAAGATAGCTAATCTTTATATAACATATATGGTGGGTGTGTGAAGTCATAACACTAATGATTTAGTTAATAGTTTTCACCTTTCATGGAATGAAGAATGTTGTTAACTAAGAAGGTTTCTCTTAAGAATTTAATTTGGCTCTAGTTAATTGGGACATAGATTATAATTACATGGAGCCTAGCTACCAACAAATTTTATTTATGCTTGTCATATGTTTTAAATATTTACTTGTACAATAATTAACATCAAATTGCTCATGATTATTGATTACTATGACTCTTTATACTATTAAATATTCATTCCATGTCTCATGATCAATTATATTAGTATTTATGGGTAAAAGGTATCTTATTTTTGGGCCACACAATTAGATACTGTCATCATACTATTATTTTATCTCATTCTAATTGATTCCATCCAATTTTTAATGGTTATATTTACCCTAATAGAGCATGTTATTGCACCCTCATTTTGTTTCCATTTACATTGTTTTTGAAGAATGAGGTTAAATCATTTTGGATTATAAAGGATTCATGTGTTAAATGTTTTGTTGGATATGACTAAGACTTAATATGGAATACAAAAAGATGTGTATAACGGAAAAAATACTTAATTAAAGTGAAGTGTATTATTTATGATCGAGGTTTTTTCTAATTCTATAAAACTAAAAATATGCTTGGGTATGTAAGTGATACAACATTTCTAGATTGATGTTATATGTTTGGAAAGGTTTAAATGAGGACATTTTTATTGATATCAATGAAAAAAATGTAATTATTATGTTTTCATCACTGGAATTGGGAGTGTGGGTTCATAGCTCTTATAGTTGGTATTAGAGGAATGGTTTTGATAAAATTGGAGAAAATTTTGTTTTAACATTAGGTTTTCAAAATATTTATTGATGCCAACATGGGTTTATAAGCATAAAGATGATAATAAATTCAATTTCTTAGATACCCCTTTCCATGTTATATGTGATTGGATTTTGATGAAATTAATGATATATTTGGAGACATCTTATTAGGTTAATGTTTATGTAACCATTGAGTTTAATGTAAAATAATATTTTGAAATAATGATATTATATTTTTTAGCATGTATTCTGGAAGGCTTGAGACTAGATTTTAGGTTAAAACATTCTTATGTTTTGGGGCTATTAAGGTTATTTGTGATATGGGGTCATTTATTTATGGCATGATCTTTGTTGATTCATTGGTTTTCATTTTGAATTTTAGATATTAACGTATTATTTCTTCATTTAATGTTTCACTATTTTTGGGAACTATCTTATGTAGTCCTAAAATTTTAGTTTTAGTGAAAAATACGAAGATAACTTGTTATCCTTTAAAAGATTATGTGATCTATTAGATTTTTATTTTAGTGCTTCTGACATGAAAATTTTATCTTATATACTCATTATTTAAAGAAAAATATGATATTGGGGTTGAAATTGTTTAATGAACTAAAATATACATTACAAGTAATTATAATTACTTATGTTTATATGTCTAGATGTTAATGTTCTTATTGAATCTATGAAAATTATATTGAAACAATAATTTTATCCAATCACATTTAATTCTGATGAATCGATGAGCATTTTCACATCTCTTTGATTTAGGATTATATGGTCGTTAACTTTCACATGATCACTCACCTTCTTCTAATCAATTTACTATATCACTATCCATGAATATATATATATATATATATATATATATATTTCTATCCATGTCCATATTTTCACATAAAAAAAAATATATCAAATTTGGAAACCCAATATATGATATTAAAGTCATCCTTTGTATTTCACATTAACAATTTTTAAGGGGAAGCTTTAAAACCACTTATTATAAAGTGTGTTTTCAAAAAAAATTATTAAAATGTAAAACCATTTATTATTAAGTTTAATTTAAAATTATGAGGATAAAAATTATTGGGGGTGGTGTAATAGCCCAGTATTTTAAAATAATATTATGTTTGATAGCGTATACAAAATGAAACACCGAACATAAATGAACCATGAAATATTATTATTTAAAAATTATAAAAATGACCTAGATATTCAATTATAGTGTATTAATATTACTAAATATAATATAAAATATATTTAATGGTATAACATAGTAAAAATGAAATGATTAATTCATAATAAATAAGAACTCTGTTTTTTAGTAAAGTAATTTTGTTCTTCCAAAATATATTTTCTTCAAAAATTATTTCTATTTATTTTCATGTCCAAATTTTGAAATTAATTAATAGAAACATTTCTTATTTAATTTGATAAAAAATATTTCATTTTTTTAATTCATCAAATAAAAATTATCATAGGGTAAGATTTTGTAATTTTTTGGAAAAATTGATTTTTTAGGAATAGTGAACAATACTTATTTTTATTGAAACTGTATTTTATTTTTAATTATTTAAAAAGTAAAATTATATTTTGGATTTGTTATAAAATTTAATTATTTAATATATATTAACAATAATCCATTTATATAGAGACCCAAATTTTGATGTACGTGGACATTACATTACTTTTGCAGAATACTTAATACATAACAAAAATAGACACACAAGGACCGTAATAGTGTAGTGTCTTTGGAAACTCGGAATATAATCTTCTAATTATGGTGGAATATTTTCAACATCTCCCATAAATATCTTCCCCTTTTCTTTTCTTACCTAAATCCTTTCTTTATATCCTGGGGAAAATAAAACATATAAATGGTAAGCTCAAATGCTCAGTAAGGGTAAGAATAGATAAAATAAAACAAATCACATACATTTGAACTTAAAAACATGAACATAATGTTTAAACATCAGAATCTTGAGAAATGACATAAAACATGGCAGTACATAAGTCATAGATCAAAAAGAAACATCAATAATGACAAAATAGCATGGGAATAAAACATGTAATTGTGAGAAAACATTATGCACATGTTATGATTTCCATAGTAGCCAGGGCATTGCTGCCAAGACCATCTTAGTGGACAATGTCCCTTACTGAACTGGGTTTACATGTCGTTCCAGCCCTATATTACTGAGCTGGATTTACTTGCCATTCTAGCCATTTCTCTCTCATGAGATATAAATATTTACCCAATTCATTAATGGGATATATAGGTACCACCCATCTCATATTTAAATAATTCTTACGTGTGCCACAAAACAATCAAAAATCATTCATCATAACCCAAAGAATAAATTTGATTTCATAAACATCATTCCATCATAACATAATACGTATAAAACAAATGGATATCATTTCATCATAAGAAATGTGAAACCATATAAATCATGGAGACATTATACTTGAAACATACACATATGAAATAATTTCATCTTAGATGGAAAATGGTTTTCATAAAGCACTTGATATGACTTCTTCCGGAAAATATCCTTTCTTCTTCAAAATCATTTTTTTTCACAAAATGCCATGAAATTTTAAAATAAATAGATTTTGTTAAAAAAAATTATGAAATATTTTGGAGGAATCTTTATAAAAATAAGGCTTTATAAAACCGTAAAAATTCTTTCATACCGTATAAGTAAAAAAACATTCTTCTCGTACTTTTTCCATAAAAGTCATAAAATTACCTCATAACGTAAACAAAAGAAATATTCCTTACATACTATGTAGTAAAAGTCAAAATGGGTAAAAATAATATTAAACATACATGAAAAAATTTCTAGGAAACGTGGACATGGATGATAACAATAACCCCAATAAATACTTATGAATAAACAATCTCGGATAAAAACGAGATTGGAAAAGATATCCCTTACCTTAGGTCTGATATGCTTTGTATGTATCCGAACCTCCTGTATAATAATTTAAATAATTTTATTGACTTATTAATGAATCATATTCATTGTTATGATATTATATATGGTTCACTTATGACTTTATATTTCCCGTTGTTTTGTAAATCCCATGTTAATGTAATGTTTTGGGTAAAATCATTTTATTTATTGTACGTGTTTGGAATTGTTGTTCTTGATGTTAGTATTACTTATATCACGATTGACTTACTTCCAGAATGTAAATCATGATTTATATATCATATATATTCATTATATATCTAGCATATAAATGTATTTATAATAGTAAATAACATATGGAGGTAAGAAAGAAAATACACCGTTCATGGAGACGGTATGCCGTACGTACGCATGAACGCTACTTTAATTTATATTTATTATTTTAATGGAATAGGTATATTATAATTACAGTATAATATCATATATAATAACATTAAATCCATCCTTTATACATCCCACACAAGGCATAACTAATCACATCACTTTGAGGGGGCGGTAGTCCGCACTTCCTCAAACGAGATTATCGTATTTATAGACTATAGAAAACGTAAATGACTGATATAATTTGGAAGTAAAGAAGCATAAAGAAAATCATAAACAAAATATATATCATATATAAATACATTTCCATTATAATGGGCACCATGAGAGGTGGTAGGAAAAAATTGCACAATCATCGTTTCGTGAGGCGTTAGTTTGCCATCACAGAAACATTATGTTCTTAATTTATTAGATGGAGGTGTGTGTAATTGTAATTATAATACTTATCATAAAAATAACCTAGTATTTTTATGATACTTTTGTTTTTACAAAAGAATGGATCACAGAAATTTTAGGGGTTGGAGAAGTAGAATAAATGAAAACAACTTATGAGAATCTATGACCTTCAAATTGGACAACTTCCTTTGGTTTGAACCAAAAGGACTTATTGAAGTGACATATTCCCAATTTAAGGCTTTAGGGGGAGGAGAGGGATGTAGGGAGATTAGTTGTGCAGATTTTGGATGATCCAAAAGGCTTGAGAGGTGTGAGGAATTACGTAGAAGTGGTCTCCTTTTATAAGGGAGAGGAGTGGCTATTTAGGTAAGTGTGAAAACATTGTTTTATTATAAAATTATTATCAGTGTCAAGAGGTCCAAAACACATTAATGTCGATGATAAGATGACTCGTATTCGAAATAAAATAATCTAATAGGAATTGGACAGGTCTTGAATAATATTTTAATCATTATAATCTTATTTATTTAAATCATTTATTAATGAGGTAAATACTGCATCATTATTGTGTCATAAATAATTTATTTTATTTGATGTATAAAAATTATAAAAAAATTCCATCATGTAGGAAATCTTTTAATCTTTCCAATTAATATTTATAGTCTAAAATATAATATATATATCCTGTGATAAAAGTTAATTACTAAAATATTTTTGTTAATGCCAATTTTGTCTTAACATTAAATTAATTAATTTAATGTGTCATTGTCTTTCATATGTGGCTCCATGGGGTCCCAAAAGCGACCCAAGGACGCCCATGGTCGGTCATTACTCATCCAATAAGTTTTGTACAAGTGTTAAGGTAATTTTGAATTATTATAATATTCTTTTAACCTTGAATTACCCTATTTAACTTTAACCATGGTAAATAAAAGTAAAAAGTTACTATAAACCAAAAATATTATCTATCTGAACAACATTTTACTCCATTATATTAACCATGTCTCTTGGATTTTCGAAATTCAAGTCACAGAAGTAGTAAAATTAAGTTTTATGAAAAATGCAAAAGCTCCTAGGAGGTGGGTAAAAGACGGTGAAAATTTCAATACAATTTTTATAAATCTAAAATTACTATAAAATGAATCCAATGAATTTATTTGAAATTATGTAAGTATTATGTATCTATTTTTACCTAAAAAATTTTAAACCAAATAAATTATTATTTAAATAGAAAGTCGGTTTTAACCAAAAACTCAGTGTTTTCACTATTCATCAAAAATTGCTGTTTTTCAGAAAAATACAAAAAAAAATCATCCTAAGCTATATTTGATATTCTGAATTCAAAAATAATGTCTATTTTTACAAATTCAAAAAATAAAAGTGGCATTAATGAATTTTAAAATTAATTCATGTTATCAAAACAAATGGAGTGTTTTTAAGAAACAATAACTATCAAAAGATTGATATTTTTTATGTCCAATTTAAAAATGAAATTAATTCCAATGAACAACATTGGATTGAATGGTAAAAATATATTCTTATTACAATTTAAAACCTATTAAAAAAATAATCTATCCATATAATTTATTGCGATGAAAAAAGTTGTTTTTAATTAAAATATAGCATGTTTTTACTATTCATCAAAATATGAAAGTTATCAGAATAATATGAAACATTTATCCAAATTAAATTTTTATATCCAGATTCCAAGGAATAATTTTAATTTTTCAAATTGAACTTATAAACATGTATAAAAATATATTTAATGTGGGCGCACCATCAAAAGGCGGGAAAACTGCAATTTTTTAAAATACGTATTTTACAAGAAAAATTTATTTTATTCTCATACCATGTTCTAGAAAATATGTAAGATGAATAATAATGTTATAAAATTCAAAATGTAGTTAATACTATTCATAACGGCTAGTTCATAATAATATTATAATCGTATGTTATTGTTTAGTGAAACATAGTATTGCGTAAAACACATGCTATCGAGGAAGGTTGGGATTCTGTGTAATGCAAGCCAAGTCAGGATTGCGTGTAGTGCAAGACTTCTTTATTGTTTTGTATAAAAAAATCCAACCATATTTCATTTACACATTTAATATGTATATATATATACACACATTCAATGCTATGTAGAATAACTGCTATCAAACAAACTTGAAATTATGTGTAGCACGATCCAAGATTAGTGTTGTATATATTGAAAGCTAATACAGTGTTGCATATAATGCAAGATAATCTTGGTGTAGTGTACAACAGAAGATATGAAATAAATTAAAATAATATATCTTATAAAATATCGGGTTGTTACATTCTACCCCCTTAAAATAATTTCTCCCTCGAAATTCTTCGGGGTTATAAATGGTTTATTAATTGATAATTTCTTTCATAGAATACCACATCGTAAAAAGGAATGCTAAAACTTAATTTTAAAAAGTGAATTATGAAACATAATGGTTAACCAAATTATCTCATCACTAGGTTTCTACATAGGAGATCATAGGTGAAAATATGGATATGGATGAGAAATCTAACCATCAAGTTCTGATGGAGAGTGGTAGAGAACATGGCTATGAAAAATCCATCAATCACAAATCCATAGATTTGTAATGATCTAAGATACCATCTGATTCATCAGATATAAGAGTATTAGGACAACATTTTGTTTTCAGAATCATTTCCTAAAGTTGATGAATTTTAGTTAGAAGAAATACTTAGTTTATTTCAGTACATTCTCATTATTTTTTGTTCCTTGAACAATTTCCACTTCATCTCTTAAATAAATTAAGTTGAATTTTTCATTCTTGAAGTGTTAGCAGATCATGTGATAGAATGATGGTTCCTTCCATCTATCTCAATGAAAAGGTTAGAAAAATTTATCGAATAAATAAGTCCATGTATGGTGAGGTTAATCATATATGATACCAAAATGGACATATATTTCATCTAACATACCGATTAATAAAATAAAACTAGTTTCTACTATCCAGGGTCTTCTTGTAGGCTAGTGGGAGGTGATAAAATCCTAGCACACTTCGGTTGTGGGTTTGATTCCCACACCCTTATCTGATGAGATGGGTTGTCTCCAGTCCTGCAGGTTGTCCTTTTTCTAAAATTACCTCATTATGACATTCCATAAATAATATCAAACAAATTTCTAGCCTAAAACATTACTAAATTGTGTCCAACATAATCCATTGTAATCTTTAGGCTTATCCAAAATATATATGTCCAATCTCATAGTATAAAGAAAACCATTACTTGAAATGTCATCTACTGAGCATGTGAATACCATCATTTATCCCCGATATATCTTGTTGATCACATTCTAATCATTTCAATACCTTAATCATGTATTCTCATGAAAAAATGAATACCCATTAAACATTTGTGAAAACATGAATACTGTAAAAAGTCAACTCTTTCCACATACTAAAATACCAAAAATTCTATATACTCAATCCATGGTATCACATTGTCCTTATATCAGTCATGAGCTCCTGAATACTATGAAAAATTTCATTTTCTCCTTATCACTTCATTATGAACATATCATCTACTTTCTAAAATATTTTAATTACTTTTCATTGTTACCGGAACCATATTCTTATAGAAAACCACAATGGACCAATACACAGATATTTCAATATATTATAAAAGTTCCTCAACAACATTATTATTAAATTCCAATATATAATCCCTTAAATCCATCCTCTTAAATGATTGTCATGGAATAAGTCCTTCCTTGATTTAGAAGTAACTTCTTTGGTCAGGGCATTGAGTTGGGTAATGCCCATGTTCTCCTCAGATCAGACATTGGACTCCATAATAGTCTGTCACTCTATGACGATTTTCTCCACATAGATAACATATTCCCCTCCATTTGAGGTATTCCTCAAGATTCTTCTTACATTCTATATAAATCTCAAACTTCCATTCTCTATGCTCCTCACCATTAGAACATGCATAAAATTCTATCTTCCTCTTATTTGATGACTTAGGAATACAACTATAGTTCACCTTGTTAATCATATATCAAGATGACTGATTCGGCATAATCACAATATCTTTCTCTCCAGGCGTTACATAATTTCGTTGATCATAGTCACCAATTTGTCCATTGGAATCAATTTTAACTGAATCCCTTCTCATTCCCTCCATTGACTAAGACCAGAAACCATAGTGTAAGAAACAGTTAAAATAACAAGGAACCACATAATCATAAAAAGTTACTTATGGGATGTCGATATAATAAAAAATTCTTTAATACATGACTCCATAGGTTCACCCAAGGTTATACATTATCATCAACATAATTCATGGACTCTATCCTATATGTATACTTATCCTTAGGGATATCCCTAGACATACCTTAGAAATATCTCTAGGGATCTCAATAATGTTTTCACTTCCTAGTTCCAAAGGTTAACTAAACCTTTCCTCTGATACCAACTGTAGAGGCCCAAAGATTGATGTACATGTACATTAAATTACTTTTTCGGAATACTTAATACATAACAAAAACATACACACAAGGACCGTAATAGTTTAGTGTCTTTGGAAACTCGAAATATAATCCTCTTAATCGTGGTGGAAGATCTTCAACATCTCCCATAAAGATCTTCCCCTTTTCTTTTCTTACCTAAAACCTTTTTTATATCCTGGGGAAAAGAATACATGTAAATGGTGAGCTCAAATTCCCAGTAAGGGTAAGAATGGATAAAATAAAACAAATCATATACATTTGAACTTAAAAACATGAACATAATGATTAAACATCAAAATCTTGAGCAATTACATAAAACATGGTAGTACATAAGGCATAGATCATAAAAAAACATTAGTCATGATAAAATAGCATGGTAATAAAACATGTAATTGTGGAAAATTATTAAGAACATGATATGATTTCCTTAGTAGCCAAGGCATTGCTGCAAAGACCATCTTAGTGGATAAAGTCCCTTACTGAACTAGGTTTACTTGACATTCTAGCCCAATATTACTGAACCAGATTTACTTGTTGTTCCATCCATGTCTATCTCATTAGATATAAATCTTTACCCAATGCATTGGAGGGTGATATAGGTACCACCCATCTCATATTGAAATCAAATTTACATGTTCCACAATACAATCATGAATCATTCATCATAACCCAAAGAATAAATTGGATTTCATAGACATCATTCCATCATAACATAATCCATATAAAACAAATGGATATCATTTCATCATAAGAAAAGTGAAACCATATAAATCATAGAGACATTATACATGGAACATACACATATGAAATAATTTCATCTTAGATAGAAAATCGTTTTGATAAAGCACTTGAAATGTATTCATGAGGAAAATATCTTTTCTTCTTGAAAATCATTTTTCTCACAAAATTCCATGTAATTTTAAAAGAAAGCGATTTTGTTGAAAATATTTATGAAATATTTTGTAGGAAGCTTCTTGAAAATAAGACTTTATAAAACCGTAAAAATCCTTTCATTCCATATAAGATAAAAAAACAATCTTCTTGTACTTTTGCCGGAAAAGTCAAAAAAGTACCTCATAACGTAAACAAAATAAATATTCCTTACATACAATGTAGTAAAAGTAAAAAATGGTTAAAAAAGACTTTAAACATACATGAAAAAATTTCTACAAACCGTGGACATAGATGATAACAATAACCCCAGTAAATACTTACAAATAAACAATCTCGAATAAAAACGAGATTGGAAAAGATATCCCTTACCTTAGGTCTGATATGCTTCGTACATATCCGAACCTCCTGTATAATGATTTAAATAATGTCATTGACTTATTATAGAATCATATTAATTGTTATGATATCATATATGGTTCACTTATGACTTTATATTACCCATTCTTTTGTAAATCCCATGTTAAAGAAACATTTTGGGTAAAATCATCTTATTTATCTAAAGTGTATGGACTTGTAGTTCTTGATGTTAGTATTAATTATATCGTGATATAATTACTTTCAAAATGTAAATCATTATTTTTATATCATATATATTCATTATATATCGATCATATACATGTATTTATAATAGTACATAACATATGGAGGTAAGAAATAAAATGCACCGTTCATGGATACGATAAGCCGTACGTACGCATGAATGATAATTTAATTTTTATTTATTATTTTAATAGAATATGTATATTATAATTCCAGTATAATATCATATATAATATAATTAACTCAATCCTTTATACATCCCACACAAGGCATTAGCGAATCATATCACTTTGAGGGGGCGGTAGTCCGCACTTTCTCAAATGAGATTATCGTATTTACCGACTATGGAAACTATAAAGTCTTGATATAATTGGGATGTAATGAAGAATAAGGAAATAATAAACATAATATATATCATATATAAATACAGTGTCATCATAATGGCCACCATGAGAGGTGGTAGGAGAAAATCGAACAATCATCATTTCGTGAGGCGTTAGTTTGACATCACAGAAACATTATGTTATTCATCAATTAGATGGAGGTGTGTGTAATTGTTGTTATGATCCTTATCATAACAATATCCTAGTATTTTCGGGATACTCGTGTTGTTACAAAACAAAGTATTATAGAGAGTTTAGGGGTTGGAGAAGTAGAATAAAAGAAAACAACTTAAGAGAAACCATTACCTTAAATTTGTGTAACTTCCTTTGGTTTGAACCAAAAGGACTTCTTGAAGATTCAACATAATAATTTAAGGCTTATAGGGGGGGTAGAGGGATGTAGGGAGCTTATTTGGGCAGAGTTGGGACGATCCAAAAGGCTTGACAGGTGTGAGGAATTGCATTGATGTGGTCTCCTTTTATAAGGGAGAGGAGGGGCTCTTTAGTAAAGTGTGAAAACATTATTTTATTATAAACATATCATCAGTTTCAAGAAGTCCAAAACAAATTAATGTCGAATATAAGATGACTCATATTCTAAATAAAATCATAAAATATGAATTGAAAAGGTTTTGGATAATATTTTAGTCATTATAATCTTATTTATTTTAATCATTTATTAATGAGGTAAATACTGAATCATTATTGTGTCATAAATAATTTAATTTATTTTATGACTAATAATTATAAACAAATTTTCATCATGTAGGAAATATGTTTAGCTTTCCAATGAATAATTATAGTCGAAAATATAATTTATATATCCCCTTATAAAAATTAATTACTAAAATATTTTTGTTAATGCCAATTTTGTCTTTACATTAAATTAATTAATCTAATGTGTCATTGTATTTCATAAGTGGCTCTATGGAGTCCCAAAATCTCCCCAAGTATGCCCATGGTCGTCCATTACTAATCCAATAAGGTTTGGACAAGTGTTAAGGTAATTTTGAATTATTATAATATTCCTTTAACCTTGAATTACCCTATTTACCTTTAACCATGGTAAATAAAAGTAAAAAGTTTATATTCATAAAAAATTATTTTTACCTAATTGAACAAAATTTTACTCCTTGATATTAACCATGTTACTCCGGTTTTCGAAATTAAACTCACAGAAGCCGTAAAGTTGTTTTTTATGAACAAATTCAAATGCTCCTAGGAGGTGGGTAAAAGATGATGAAAAGTTCAATACAATTTCTATAAATCTAAAATTTCTATAAAATGACTACAATGAATTTCATTGAACATATATAAGTATTATGTATCTATTTTGACCTAAAATAAATATAAATAAAATAAATTATTATTTAAATTAAATGTCATTTTTAACCAAAAACTTAGTGTTTTCAGTATTCATCAAAAATTGATGTTTTTCAGAAAAATACAAAAAAATAAACCTATGCTATATTTGATATTCTGAATTCAAAAATGATGTCTATTTTTCCAAATTCAAAACATAGAAGTAGAATTAAATAATTTTAAAATTAATTCTCATTATCAAAACAAATAGCGTGTTTTTAAGAAACAATAACTATCAAAAGATTGATATGTGTTTATGTCTAATTTCAATGTGAAATTAATTCCAATGACCAACATTGGATTAAATGGTAAAAATATATTCTATTTACATTTTTAAACCAATTAAAAATATAATCTAGACATATAAATTATTGCGATGAAAAAAGTTGTTTTTAATTAAACTCTAGCGAGTTTTTACTATTCATGAAAATATGAATGTTATCAGAATAATATGAAACATTTATCAAAATTAAATTTTTATATCCTTATTATAAGGAAGAATTTTATTTTTCCTAATTGATCTTATAAACATTTCAAAAACTAGATTTAAAGTGGGTGCGCCATCAAAAGGTGGGAAATCTGTAATTTTTATAAAATACATATTTTATACAAAAATATTATTTTATTCTCATACCATGTTCTAGAAAATATGTAAGATGAATAATAATGTTATAAAATTTAAAATGTAGTTAATACTATTCATAACGGCTAGCTCATAATAATATTATAACTGTATATTGTTGTTTAGTGAAACCTGGTATTGCGAACAACACAGGCTATCGAGTAAGGTTGCGATTGCATGTAATGCAAGCCAAGTCAGGGTTATGTGTAGTGCAAGACTCCTTTGTTTTTGGGTATAAAAAAATCCAACCATATTTCATTTACACATTGAATATATATATTTATATACACACTCAATAATTCCTAGAATAAATACTATCAAACAAACATGAAATTGTGTGTATCACGATCAACGATTAGTGTTGTGTATACTGCAAGCTAATACGGCGTTGCGTATAGTGAAAGATAATATTGTTCTAGCGTACAACAGAAGATATGAAACAAATTAAAATAATATATCTTATAAAATATCGGGTTGTTACAATTTATTTTCTTATAATGGCTTTTATAACATAATTCGATATAAAAACATCTTTATTCTGAAAAATGATTTTTTCTCAAATAGAACATTTCAACATGTTTTATAAATTTAATTATAAATTAAATTATTCCACTTATATAAATTGAATATTAAAAAATTGATTCCATATTTAAAATAAGCTGGTCCAAAATTTTTAAACAGGTCCCTTTTATTTTTTTCCATTATGAATAATAATCAAAGTAAATAATTACCAACACAATAAGGGTAAATAGGGTAATTAAGGTTTAAAATAATTTGGAATAGAATAAAAATAACCATCAAAGATTCCTAAATTTAATTATATGAGTAAAATTCACATATTACAAAACAATATTTCAATATATTACCTTCTATTTCCACATAGTTGTGATTTCTAACGTTATATTGTTTTATAAGAAATAAAAAAATGTCATTATCTTTATTTTATTATGTAAATTTTTTTAAATTGGGATAAAAAAATGTTATTTCTGTTATAAATTAGTATTTTAAATTTAAAATATTTATTAATCATGGAAATTTACATATAATGTTCATTAATAAAATAATTATCTTAAATTCTTATACAACAATGACAAAATATTAATTCAATTACTAAATAAATTAAAATAATAATTACAAAATTATAAAGTGTTATATAATTTGAATGATTTATTATGATCCATGTTTTTTAAGATTAAAAAAATATATTTGGTATATGTGAAAGGACTAGATTCCAATTCCTTTTCATACAAGATGTTTTGAAAGTAAAATTAGAGGATTAAATCCAAAGAATAATAATGGTATTATAGTCACCATTTAATATTGAAAAGTCGTTACCGGGTTTAAAAATGAAATTGGTTATACAAGAGATTAAATTAAAATATATGTTTTAAAATGTTATTGAAACCAATAAAAAATTTATTGAAATATTTTATTATCACTATATCCTTCTTACATTGTAATTCATCTCGTTTTGTAAAAAAATTAGATGTGTTACATACATATTACATTACAATATTTCATATATTTGTAAAGGGGATATTAATAATAATTAATAACAACTAATATTTAATTAAAGATTTAAAATTCCTAAAAATATTATATTAATCTCATATAATGATATATGATTGATAATATCATATATTCTCAATTTATTTGTCACCTTTCATTTTTTTGTAACATTCTTAAACACTAAGGATTAAAAAATATTAATATCACTGAAAATGATTGAAGGGTTAATAAGGGTTTTAAACAATGATATAACATTAACAACATAATATAAACTTGTAAAATTTTATTTGATGATATTCTTTCGACCCATAATCATATTATATTACTATTAAATCAATTTTAAAGCATTTGAATATGAAAATTAATTTATATCCATTTAATACATTTGTAAATTCTTAGAATTCCCTTCCCCTCATTATAAAAGGGCACCACCTATCCTCTTTTATTCAAGAACCATTTGGTTCAAAAAAAAACTAAATAAAATCCCATCATAACACCCCTTACCCCATTCAAGAGGTTTTATTTTGGGAAGAATAAGAACCTTATAGTTATTATGGTGTAAGGAAAATGATTTTCCCTGATGAAATGGTATTGTTCATAATCGATAATTTTTATTTGATTCCATACTCTAACTCATTCAAATATTCATCAAAATTTTTTAAAAAATGAAAATGTTATATTACATATAATTAGGTTTTATTATTTTAATTTGGTAAACTATATCCATCTCATTCTTCCATCAATTAGGAAATAAAAATATCCTTTGTGTATACAGCAGACTACTGCCTCACGTACTAATATAATTCGTTTACAATCATCATATCTCAAGGACGGTTAAAATGATGGATTTTAACTATATTAGCGATACAAATATATAATTATTATTATTTTATTATAATATATAATCTTTTTTCTCACCTTTCCAATCATTTAAAAATAATAACATCGTTCAAGCGTACTTGTGAATTACAACCTCCAAAAAGCGATGTGATTCAATTTTCATCACGACATCAAATTGTTTTTATATATAAATGTATTTAAATAAATAATATTTTATTTACGATATAATTATTTATCATTTAAAAATTTATATTTACCATCATTCTATAATCATTATATGAAAATGGAAATGTTACCCATGCATATGTACATTCTACTATCTCTAGGATTGCAACAGAAATCATTTTTCATTACCATATATTAGGTTTGGTTTTAAAAGTATAATTTATGAATTAAAATTATGATTATTTCATGATTATTAATATAGATATGATGGAATAATGACATCATTGACCATAATCAACCTAACAAGTCATTTTGGATATATGAGTTGAATATCATCAAAAGCTTTGTCATGAAAATTAATAGTTAGCTAAATTAGTATAAAATGGTTATAAATAAAATAAAAGAAATCCTAAACATGAAAATGTTTTTAATTAAGAAGATAATTAACATTATTTTATTTTCATGGAACATAAATAACATATGTGATGAGTTAGACTCAAGTTAACAGATTTTTGTCTCAATTTGACTTCATTGAGGAATATTTTATTACAAAGCACATAATTTGTTTTAAAGTGTATATAATACCCATTTTACATATTATATCATGAATAATTTGTAATTTACAGTATTTTACGTAAAAATTCAAATTATTTTATCGAACGGAATTGACATGAAATTTAAAATGTGGTAAAAGGTTTCTTAGCACAATTTCCATTCATTAGGTTATTCTTGTACTAAGTTGAGTTTTTTTGACATTATAATGTGTGAATTTACATCTTAATTGGGTTGTTATGTATTTTCACTTGTGTTTTTTTGTAACATATATGCACATAATAAATTTATTGATTTATTTTCACATCAATAGTTATTATATTTTCCAGGGTTTTCATTATCTCAATCTCATTTTCCTAAGACACGAGTCATGCTATGATCCTTCATTTACTAATAGAGTGTACTTACTACCTCTTGAATAAATTTTGAAAGATTAATTCATGTAATTCATGAGTTTTGGAGTTCTATATAATCATTTTTCTTCCAATTAATTTTTATTTTAATGTTACCAAAGTGGTGAAGGCTTTATGTTACAATCTTCTAAATTTTCAATTTTTTTATGGTCAAGGGTAATTTTTGGGAATTAATATGATATTATTTTCATAAACCACATTTATTTTTTTCTCCTAATGTTCTGAATTTAGTTTACGTGTTTAGTTTTGATTTACTCCATTTTTGGTTAAAGAATCATCAAGAAATTTATTTTCAAGTGATACAGATGTTCTATCTTCATTTAGATTAGGAATATTTATATAATATAAATATGTTTTTAAATGTTTTTTTAATAAAAATTTTTTCTAAACCAAAATTATTTTATACTGATATATTACATGATATTTTGTATTCTATTAAATTTTTAAATTGAATTTCTTAAATTTTTATGCATGGATGTATTTTGAGTTTCCTCAAATAAGATTTAAAAGAGTTTTTTAACATAAAAGGAATGATTGAATTTTACCACCGTCATAGTCATTGTTTTTTTGAAAAAACCCCTTTATATGTTTCCATAGTTATTTGGAATAAAAATAATTTTTGAAATATCTTATAATATTTTATAAAACATTACACAAAAGGGTATTTTCTAATCTGATCCAATGTAAAGTTAAAAATGTTATTTTTAAATTATTTTCCTCAATATCACCATCCAAGAATGAATTGTATAATTATCTAGGATTATGATCTTTTGATACCATGATTTTTCTTTATTTGGATGGATTGTGGTGATTATTTTATAGAGATTATTATGAAACATGTTTCTTTTCCATGAGTGAACAAAGCTATGAAAGAATTATTTTTGTTTTAAAGGGTTTTATGTTATAAAGTTAAGGGTTATAAATATTATATTCATCAATATTACATAGAAATTATTGATGATGATGGGTGAGCCTGATACGACTTATATGATGGGTGAGCCCGATACAAATTAACGATTGTGATCCTAATACAACTTATATGACAAGTTAGTCTGATATATAAAATATAAAAGATGATCCAATTATATATTATATGATGGTGCACAAAAATATCACTGTACTACATTGGGTAATGTTACTTTATTTTAATGGAAAAGGTGATGGAGTCAACAAAGGATGTTTCTCCAATTGATTTGACTGGGCTATAGTTAATTTTGAAATGGGTTTTGGAGATAATGGTCTAGGATACCAATATGTTTTAAATATGCTTGATATGGGTTATAAATGTTTACTTTTATAATGATTAACATCACATGGCTCATGATCACTGATTGTTATAACTTTATCCACTGTTAATGATTTATTCAATGTCACGTGTTTAATGATCAATGTCGGTATGGGTGTGAATTATATTGTTTTTTCTCATTCACTTTGATAATGTCATTACACCCTTATATATATCATTCTAATTTATGTCATTAAATTGTAAAGACTTATGTTTACCCTTACTAAGCATTTGAGCTAACCCTTCTTATGTTTTATTTTTCTAAGGTTAAGAAGAATGATGTTAGATGATTTTATATAGAAGTGTTACATGTGTGAAGAGTTTTATGAGATGTTTTTACGACTATGTATGGATTATGAAACTCTTTTTAAAGTAGAAAAAATAATCACCTTAACAAAAGTATATTATTTATGTAAGAGTTTTTCCCAATTCCCTAAAACTCTAATCCTAAAAATTAGTTATGTGTGTAAGTGATCCAAAATTTTATGTTGTATATTTTATGTTTTTAATGATTAAAATCATGTCTCTTTTATTGATTCCAATCCCAAAACTATAAAGATTATATTTTTAGCACCAGATTTGGGAGTTCATGTTTGGGGCTCTTATAGAAGAACCACTTCCACACTTGATCCATGAAAAAAAACACCTTATGATATCTAATATCGAAAATGCATGATCCTATAACCCCAGACTCACAAAAATTTTTCTCCCTTAATCGCGCAACCACCCTGGACAACTATCAACTTTATCATCTCCCCATGGACTTTCATCCTCTGTGATATCATATGAGGTTCCATTTGTTACAACGGAAGTGGGGGAAAGGTAAAAGAGAGAAAGAGGGATGGATGGAATAAGATTTCAAATTCCTTGAAGGGAAATTAGATTTCCTGTCAGTATGAATTTCTATCCCAAAACACCAAAGTCTCAGGATCAAAGAACAGAACACAAGCAAATAGATGGAAAGTGTGGTCATATGATCATCTGAAAAAAATTCTTCATTGATATACATTTATTTGGTAGTCAAAAATATATAAGGAAAAAAATAAAATATAGAATAAAATGAATACAATATTTCATGATACTATGATAAATAATAATTACCTATTTAAATTCATTATCATTAAGAACAAAGAAAAATGATAAATAGAGCCCTACCTCAACAGATGATTATCACAACCATGAGATCCATTCTTCCTCTGATATTCAACATATTCTCCTCAGTGAATTTATCTATAGGTAATATTTTATTAAGGAATACGATTTATGGATAATAAATTATTTAATGGTTTATATAGAAATTTATAGAGTTAAGGTTTTCATTTCATTGGTATTCCATTAATGTCCAAATATGGTCTCTTATATTTCTCAAACCCAAAACATGGAAAACCACTATACAAAGTAAAACCCTTTTTCCTATGAATAATTACATTGTTTAAATTTATATATACTTCCCTGTTTAAAAGATACTAACAATTTATCACATTAACATGTTCACAGGACAAAAATAATATATTTTAAACAATTAATTTTTTATGGAGAACTCATCTAGATTTAAAAATGAAACAATCACGAGACTAATTAATAAATATTATAAAAAATAATTACAAGATTCCATGAAAAATTCCAGGTCATTATATCCTCCCCATGTTCAAATCCTTTCATCTTAAAGAAACATAACTCACACAAAGAGGGGAGGGTACTTATCGCACATTTGATTCTTATTCTCCTATGATATCCCTTAAATATTACATTGTTTATAAAAGAAATACACCAATCGTATCACCCACCCCCTACGGATCCTCTCCTACCACACGTCGATCACCACATGGTACACCACAGAGGTCTTGTCATCCTCAAAAGACATGACTCCCTAGTAGATTATTTATAATGATTCTTCAAATGTGACATATTAAATACACTGGGATCATATTCCAGCTATAAGGCCTACCCCATTTGATTACAAACATCTCTTACCAAATGTAGGATCTTGAACGGCCCCTTAAACATCATGAATAGATTTTTCACTAATTGAATCTCTTAAATCCATGTTTTATTGATACCATCATGAACACATGATCTACCTACATGAAATTAGAAGGTATATATATATGGTTTACCTAGTAATTTTGATGGCTTATACTTTCTCAATTAAATTCTTCTAGATCAGCTACACCTTCTTCATCATCAACCATACCTGATCATGCCCCATTATTTATGAATAATTGATCTTATAACAAAAAAGGGAATCCAATATAAGGACTAAAAATTATATAGGCTAATAGGGATGTAGTATCAATTTTTATACACTAACTCAACTAATGATAGGTGATTAGCCCATCTCCTAATAAAATTGAAAATAAATCCTACAACATGTTCTCAAGAAACAAAATTGTCCTCTTTTTCTACCCATACCTATGGGTTTGAAATACTAGACTCATTATAAATTAAATCAAGAAATCCTTCAACATACTCCTCTATAACAACGACATGAATCGTGAATCTCATTCAAAAATTATTGTTGGAAATACTACCTGAAACCATACAATCTCATCTATTTATTGGAGTCCAAATATATATACTATACTATAATATTGAATAGTGATAAATTGAATCGACTTATTATGAGATTCAATGATCACCCTTATTTAATCATGAACATTTACGAAACCTGAATATCTAGTCATTAAAATTATTAATATATTATCCATCCTCCACTTTGAAACATCAATGGGTTGGATAAAATCAGTGAACCCTGGTGTTCATCCTTCACCCACTAATGGGTTAGGTACTGTGATATAAACTCCAAATACCCTTATTCATATCAGAACACTAAAATTTATTCTTGGTACCATGGTTCATATTTCTCACACTAGTATGTTTAGACAATGGAAATGTGTGATAATCCCTTAACTCTGCATCACATAGACAAATTGGGACAATAGTTTTCCCCTGTAAGATGATGATATGCTCTTAGGTTTCAGAGAATATTACTATTGAATCATTTGAGAATATCAATTCATATACAACATCATAATCAATATATTAATTATGGTCCTTTTTCACCCAATAAAATCGTGAAAGGACACCCAAAACTAATTAACGGAATAAAAAGTCTCATTCTTACACAAAAAACAATAGTATAAATTTATCTACTCAGAAAACACTTGAAATAGTTAAAAATGGGATTTACTATAAAGGTATTTTACCATAATGTTTCAATTTTTAGGGGTATATAATATCTCAAATTTTAAATCCTATTGTAACTATAGTCATCACTTATACCTCAGGTTGAGATCTTGTTAGAAGAAAATGTATCTATGACTCTTGTTATCCATGTGGACCATAAATTGATTGTAGGGAGTGTAGTGTTTTCTGGTATTAAAGGTAATATATACCACTATGAGATCAAAATAATTGGATTCATAGTATTTCATAGGAGGATCTAGATACCCAGACCATAATAAATCACTTCCTATCTCCACATTACAAAACAACCAATCCTAACTTTAGAGGAATTGAAAAACATTACATAATCAACTCCTAACACCAATTAACATGGAATTGAGGCACTATAAAATCATCGCTTTATATCCTTTAAATATTTATGAAATCAATCATACCATATGAGTAGTTATCCATTTTAGCTAAATGAACTCATCGTATATGAAATCCTAGTCAAGTCAACCATGAAACTCCAATAATCCAATACTGAACCATGAATGTTTTTCACCTCAAATTCATTCTTAGGAATCTAATAAGTAATAAAAACCTCGATATTAAGGATAAAAAATGGTACCAAACACTTTGAGATGAAATTACACATGTGATAGAAATATTTAATCCAAAATTTTTTATTTGAGCGTTTATTGTATAACTGTTTCTCATTAAGCAAGGATGAGACAATCATTAAATTTTTGGCATGATTTCCCTATATGATTAATTGATGTTGATTTCATCGATAAACAAGAAATATGAAAATAAATCATTATATCTTTTTAGGATCAATTCATTTTATTCCCTAACATATTTAATCAAATATATTTTTGATGGGTTTTTTAAGCTGTATTTAATTAAAAAAATTAAATTTTTTATTTTTTTCAAATTATGAACTTATTAGAATCATTAAATTTTGGAATCAAAAAATTGATAAAATTTTTCATCCAATTATTTTTTTGTAGGTGAAAGAAGAATATGAAAATTGATATGATTTTTTTAACTATTCTATGGATGAGCTAAATAAAGGAATCACATGCTACATAAAAGTTATTATGTATTTGAAAAATATTTTAATGTAGAACCAGACACTATGTACCAAATAACTCAACTAAAACTACACTGAATGAGATTAAAAATGTTTTTGTCTGGTTATTTAAGAATTAAAAGATGTTTAATATAATTAAATTGTTGTTCAAATATGTTATCTAAGTATAATATTCACTATTGTAATAATATATCAAGGCTACGTAATTTTTCTAGAATTGGATAAGGAAACTGAAAGTACGGTAGGCTATGTTATGTTTGATTAACTATAAACATTAAAGGGATATATAAGATTTATATATACATATATAAGATTAAATATAATATAACATAAGTTTAGTATCAATTAATAATAGGATTTGTAATCTATACTTTATAAAAAATGGAAAATGAGGTCTATGTAATTTCACATAACAGTAAAATACACATCAAATCACTGTTGACATAATAATTCTACTAGAAAATCTTGAATAAGAAGTTTGACTTTAGAAGATGCTTAAGTCACATTATCATTGAAGAAGGGTTTAAAATATAGAGTTATGGTTTTTATTATCATCTCAATGACACATAAATCACATTAAAGGTTATAGTTACTATAAAGGATCATCACATGTTCCATCTTAACTGAATAAGGTAATAAGAAAATTCATATGTTACATAAATCTCAAACTAAGAGAAGAATTTGAATGAGAGTAATGAATTCAAAGGAAGAGTTAAGAGGATGATCATTCTCTACATATAATAAAAAAACATGTTTATGGATTTATTACTAAATTTGATTAAGAATTGATTTGGAGGGGTTGGGAATTTTTCAAGGGAGATATTTTTGTTCATTTTTATATATATTATTTTGACTATACATGATTTTATATACTAAAGAACTTATCATAGATGGATAAAACCCTAATTGATTATTGATTTTGTTCAAGAGGAGAACATTTACTATGATTTAGTATAAAATAAATATAATTATTTTTTATTAATAACATTTTATAGTGATTTAATTTATTCATGGGTATATCATTCTTAACAGTTGTGAGAGTTAAAAGATAATTTCATACATTGGTTTCATAATTCAACTCCCCTTCCAGTTTATCAATCTACTATATGATACATGATGTATATTTTGGGGAAATTGAGAGGTTGGGGGATCTTCATAAATGGATATTTGATGGGTGATTAGGTTATATTCTTAATTATGTCTTCTCTAAGAGATGATATAATTGATATTGAGAGGTTACATATAGGTGTAATCTCAAATTTTTTATTTCTAATAAAGTCCCTTTGGAATGTGCAAAAGAAATTCACAAATAGATGTTTTTGATGAAAAATTATAAAGGTAATATTTAATTATCTTTCCATTGAATATAGTTATAATCTTTTCAATATAAAAAATTAGGTTGTATTTTTTAAAACGTTGATTCCTTCAATGTGATTTTTGTTGTACCAATCTCTCTTGTTGGTTTTCATGATAAAAAATCATTTATCATTATAAAATTTTTATTTTAATGAATTTCAGTATTATTATTAGGTATAAAGTGATGTAATTACATGGAATATCCATGTTTATTTAAAATATTGTTACTGACATGGACATATATCATTTCATCCTTCAAATAATTGGAACCAACATTGAAGAACCATAGAACACCTTAGAGTTAAGTGGAGTAGGATCTAGATGAAGGTGTACCTGTAAAGAATATATTAGATACATGGTCCAATACACTAGCTTATTAGTTTCATGGTGGAAGCAATCATAAAGTGAAAACATACTATTGGATAGCTAATAGATAATCAGTAGCCAACTGGTAGCTTCAACTAAGATGCAACAGTTCATTCTAATGGCAACTAGATAGTTGATAGCTAGTAGTGGTTGTCCATTAGAGGTACTTTTGTAGTACCCATTTTTATGTAGGTCACTGGCTACCTGTTGGGTGTATCGGGTACTCAATGGAATTGAGAAATGTCTAAATATATAGCATTTAATGTGGTTAAAAGAAAATTATAGAGGCAGATTCCATGTTTAAATCATCACGAGGATTTCAAAAGATTCCACATCCATTTGAATAATATAAAAGGACCTCTATGGATCCTTAAAGACTAAATATTTTGTCCTCACTCACAATTGCATGCTCTCAATATCATGTCAATGGTGAAAGTATAGTTTTCTAAACACCTCCCAAGAGCCAAATCAATGTTCCAAATCTTTTGATGTCTCACCAACCTTCTCTCTCAAACATCGTCATTCTCAATTTTATTTCCTTTCATCATGATATTTTTTAGATGATTTTTAATGGTTTTATGCTCATAATACCTCCATTTACTCAAACTCCATTTAGTAATGGTTCACACTCTAATATATATGCAATTGGTTTCTTGATGACCACATAAATTCAAGAGGGATCTCAGAAGTGATAATTGTGAGGGATGAGTTCTTAGTCCTCAATAAGACTAAGGTATTTATACCATATACCACTCGAGTAGAGGGGTGGTGATGTAGGGTCTCAAATTGATATTTAGTCAAAATCCATATCGAATGTGTTTTCACCTCTTTAGTTTTTCCATTTTATCTTCAAACATCATCTTGAAAACATTCATAAATTTAGTTCTATCATTATTTAACATAAAATACATTGATATCATCTTTATAAAGGACGATTTAATTTATCAACTATCACACGATATATTTATTTCATCATTTTTATTAATAATTTTTATTTAGAATTTAACATTTACTTCTACCAAAATATTTCAAAGATAAATTCACCGATATTTCCATAATCATTGACCAACGATTGGTATCAAAGGATTTATTTTTATAATTTTAAACAACTCATATTTTTAAAAATTATGTAACATTTCTATTTTGTTTGTCAAATTTTTTTTGATTTTAAATATTTATTCTCCAATAAATAATCTAATGAAAAATGTGTACATGAAGTAATTATTAATTTTAAATTTAACTAAAAATTAATGAATTCCTTGTATTTTGGTCCTAATATAAATGGGTTTAATATTATTATCACGATTTTGAATGTTTTTATATGAATTCTAATTTTTCAATTACAAGCATGTTTATTAGATTGATGGACATATGTAATTTTAGATGTATGTGATAATGAATTATCCTCATAAACTCTTTTAAATAAAATCTTATGTGTGGTATAAAACTCATGAGATCCTAAAGTAATAGCTAGTAAAGAATCCAAAGATGTAAAAAATATTATAGTAGAGGTGATCATTGAATCCTCAATGTCATATGAAATCTTGATTAATCACCATGTATAATTGGAGGATAATGAATCCAAGTATGTTAAGAAACCTATTATTATAAAAGCTACTAATGAAACAAAATATAGATGTGAGGTTACTGACCAGAATATTATTACAAGGAATACTCTAATTAATTACAAAATAAGAACATCATTATATAGTCCAAAAATTCAAATTTAAAGGTTAAATCGAAGGTGACATGATACAAATGTAAAATGGAAATTTCCCATCAAACCATAAGTGGTCAATCTATAATAAAAATGAAAATTAATTAATAATGGTAAAAACGAATTTATAGTATCCATATAGTGTAACAATGAGGATTTTATGGACATTACTTCATCATGAATTTCAAGTAACTTATGCCCAAAGTGCCTCGTGGAAGATGTTGATGAAAACATTGAGGTTAGTATTATATTACCTATTTCCTCCTTGTCCTATTCTTATCCTATATCTTCTTCTTCGTAAAACTATATTCACCTAAATTATTTATATTTAATATTTATTTGAAATCAACTAAACATTGGATATCATAAACTAGATTCTTTATATCAAAAACTTGATAAGAAATATAATAAAGTTGTTCAAAAAAATCATAACTGATTAAAATAAATTGATCTTCTAATCCAAGAAGTATAATATCTAATCAACAAAATTGAAAACCAACTATATTTTTTCTAACCCAATTCCCCTACTAAATACAACAAAAACACACTTTCAAAATTAAATTAGGGTGAAGAATACTTAAATAAAATTTTAGAGTTAAAAAAACTAGAAAATATGAGGTCATATTTGGTTTAACAAATTTTACAATATCATTAAAAAATAAATCTAAAACCAATTTTATAAAATGTTTTTCTGAAGAAAAATTTTATATTTTTAAAAAAATAATCATTCATTTATTCTTTTAATGTGATTAAAAAAATGCACAATTAGGATGGTGAAATATTTTCCATATTTATTCCAATCATTCCAGAAGAAAACTTGCTATTTGTTTTTTGAATATGTAATAATTATTAGATAACATTTGTGGACCCCTATTTGTGTGGATACCAAAATATTAGATCATTTACATTTATAAGAATATTTTCTCATGAAGTAAATTGGTACCTATATTCTGGTTGCTCAAGATAGATGTGTCGTGGCTATTTTTAATTCAATAAAACTAATAATCATGAAGGATATTGTGTCACCATTAATGATAATTCATTGGGTATGATAATAATTAAATGTATCGTTAATTTTTCTTAATCAAACTTAATTAAAAATGTTTTATTTGTAAAAGTATTGGTTCAAAATTTATTAATCATTATTCATTTTTGTGACAGTGGCTTTAAAATGACATTTCAAAATGATTTTTGTAATATTTTTTCATTGAAAATGAAAACTTATTTCTTCCAGTTCAATATTTAAAAATGTTTATAGAATTAATTTCAAATATTTTTATTAATATAACATAAAGTTTTTGAGTGCTCAAGTAAATGAGTTAAGGAATTGAAATAAAAACCTCTATCATTGTTTCCCTCATTCTCTTATCAAACTCAATTGTCATCAAATTGTATGATTCCATCTTAAATTTCATTTCAATGATAACATGATTTGTAAAACAATCCATCATGGTAAATTCCTCAAATTCATTTTTAATAAAAAAAATTGTATATATTCATTTTAATCACTTGAAAAGATTCATATTGACCATTTAGAACCTAATAAAATTTCATGTCTATGTGTAAAATTCTATACTCTCATAATTGTTGATGAATTTATAAGATTCACATGGGATTATTTGTTAAATTTTAAAAATAAAACTTTAAAATCCATCATCACGATTACAAAACAGGTTAATTATTTAAAAGTATTTAAAATTAGTTAAATTCATAATGACCATGTAAAACAATTTGATAATAAATACATTAATTATTTATATTATTTTTTAATTTTATAATCATTATATTTTTTCTTCTTGCCCCCCCCCCCCAAATAGGGTTGTACAGAAGAAAAATCCAAAATTTCAAGAATTTTTTTTACTCTTTTAATTGAATTTTCTCTTCAAAAATATTTTTGAATGAGGGATTCAATAATTCATTATATACCATTAATCTCATTATCTTATGTCCGTTTCTTATGAAAACCCGTTATGATTTTTGTTAAAATAAAAAACATAAGGTGGGATTTCTATTGATTTAGGTTGAAATTTTTTTATTATAAAAATCAAATAAAATCATGGTATTTTTTATTCTGATTAAAATTATGATATATTTCTTGGGTGTTACAAATCAAGGATATATTACCATTTTTTGATAGAAAGACTAAAATGGAGGAAGATTAAATCCCTATTTTTATGAATTTTTTTTAAAAAAATTCCTAACTTGTTTTCGAAATAATGTTTTATGTGAAACTTTAAAAAATAATTTAGTTAAAGAATATAAATAATCTAATTCAAATTAATTTTCAGATGTTTTAAAACAATATAAACACCTCTATAGAAAATTTCATCATTCATTTACAAGAACAAACTCATACTCATTGAGTAGTCTGAAATGAGGTTTAAATCCTGGCATTCATCTCATACTTTGAAACCCAAAACCATAAACATTCCCTTAACGATGAAAATCGGATTCATTCAATAAAATTGGAACTTAAAAATTTCAATTCAAATGATTTATATACTCTCATGGAAATAAATACCGGTCATACCATTAAAAGATCTTAATATGTTTTTTTAAAATTAATGGAATGAATCTAGTAATATCACTAGGAAGAAAACTTCTTTAGTTGAAAAGGATTACAACCAAGAAGAAGGAATAGAATATAAAAAAAAATTCACCAGTAACATGAATAGAATATATAATTATCTTATTTACTCTCACTTGTCAAATGAATTTGAATTATTTTAAAATGTATTTCAAAATCACTTTTATAAATTGTTATATTTATTAATTTCTTTTATGGAACCAACACATCGTTTTTATAATCATTCTTTTAGAAATTCTATTTTTAAACATACCTAAGATATTTATGGTTTAAAAATATCCTCTTGAACTTGGTATAAATAAAATACAAATTATCTTCATATAAATTTTTTTAAAATTGGAAAATCTGATTGGCCACAATTTTTAAAACATGTATCAAATGATATTTTTCTTGTTCAAAATTTTATTTATGATGTTTTTTTCCTCTGCCAATGAAAAAAAATAATTTGAATTTTTTTTAATGAATGAGTTTTTGTAGCTGAGATTTATGAGTTAACATAAATTCTTTTTATGTTTTCAGATTTATTAAAAAATAATGTAATCTTTTTAAAAGAATAATAATACATAAATGAAATCTTAACTTTATTTTTAAAGGATTACACTATGGAAAATAACAATATCAGGAGTAAAAATCCTATGTTAAATTTGGTTGACGCTTATAAAATGATATATGAAAAAAAATTGAATTATGTTGTAAAATATACGTTATCGTACTATGACTGGACCTAGAACCATGTTCTGTGTATTTCTTCAATATTTTTTTCAATCAAATCTAACTGAATCGTATATCAAATCCATTAAGAGAGTGTTTATTTATTAAAATTTTTTAAAAATATTTGATTATCTTATCCAAGACATACATATTTAAAATCAACTTATTTTTATGATAGAGATTTTGGTCAATGATAACTAGGTTGAACAATTACTAGAAAAACCTGGCATCTATTAGAAAACCCCCTCCTCTCATACAGTGGTAGGTAATACACTCAATTTAACATTATTTAGACAAAATAGAATACATTTCCATTGGGTTTTGTTTCTACAAATTATTTGAATGCAACATAATATCTTGAAAAGAGGATAAAATTAAACCATATATCTATCAACTGTGACAATTACAGCACTATAAATATCTCTAAAAACCAATATATCACTCTTACAACAAATACATTTTTCTTTGTCAAAACTTTCTAAGACATTACATCCAAAAGGATCAAATATTACTAGAATTTTTCCCAAAAAATATCAAATAACTGATATTTTCAGTATACCTCTCGTTAATAATTGTTTTGAATTCATATAAGGTTAATTATTAAGAGTTTCCATTCAACATTATCCATATAACATATGAATATTTGGGGTTATATTAAAAAATATTATTTGAAATATTATTTTTTAAAATAAAATTAATCATGAAGTTATTCCATTATTTAATTATTTATCATGGAAATAATTTCATTATCTAACCCATGTTATCATTTTATGGGGACAAATATCTCCTTAATTTTAAATTTTTATTTAAAATATTTATTTATTTTTCAAAATAAATTATTTTAATATTGATTATTTTATTTTAAAAAATTCTAAAAAATCGTACCTTTCATAATATTAGTCTTACTTTTAAAATAATTTTTTATCTTTGATAATTTTTTTAAAATTTTATTTTTTAAATTTTTTATTTAAAACTCATAAATTTATATATATGTATTTTTATTTTAAACATTAATATTTGTTTTTATATCTCTTATAGATAACTAAGGATGAGTAAAAATGGATTTTATATAATTTACATTAAATTTTCTTTTGAGTTATCCTTGATTAAATGCTATATAAGAGTCATCACCTCAATGAATGTTCACAATTGAAAATAATAACAACTAAAAAAATCCTTAAATGGAGGAATCTTACTATAAAACAGAATCCATTCCATAAATAAAACTATACCATGGAAAATGTATGTACTATTTTTTTATGTATTTATTTTATTCCTTATTATTATCCCTTATCTTTTTCATTCATAAACTTTTATTTTTTATTTTCCATTGTTATTTTAATATCATTAACATATCAATAACTCTATATAATGATAATATTATTTGGGGGGGGGGGGTAGATGATACTAGTAATTTTTAAGAAATTATATTCTTTCATGTTCTTTCATTAATACATATTTTATTTTTATCTTTATAATTAATTTCCTCTATCTCTCTATCTAATAGATATATTATTTGTTATGTTATGGATGTTTAGTGTTTTTTTTCAAATCCTTTTCTCTCTTATTAAGATTTAAACTGATTTTTATTTTAAAAAATTAACCATTTAATTCATCAACTAAATATTTATGAAGATTAATCCTCCATCATATCATTTTTCATATTTTTAATTTTATTAAATTTAAAACAATAACATAGTGGGAGAAATATTTAAAAAAATTACGAGTATACATTTTCAGTTTTTTTATATTAAAAATATATTAGAAGTTAGTGGGAGAAATTTTATTTTTTTTTCTAATGGTATATTTTAAAAATAATTTAAATTATTATCTATAGTTTTTAAAATAAGTCTTAATGTATTTAATTTAGAGCTCAATGAATATATATTTATCTCCTGAATTTATTATCTATTTCTTTTATCATTGATCTATGCATTATTTATCATTTTATGTTCAATATTTTTGATCATCATAAAGGGGGATATTGTTATATATATATCATAGAGTTTTCATGATCGTAAAAAATAACCTATCATTCTAATGATTTAATATAAATGAAATTAATATTTTTTATTATGTGAAAATGAATTTAATTACACAGAATATTAATGTTTCATTAGTGTCTCGGTAAATACATTGGCACATCTCATTACTTCCTCAAATACTTGGAATCATCGTAGAAGAACCAGAAAAATTGATGGAGTGAAGTGGAGGAGGATCTAGATGAAGTTGTGCTGATAAAGAGTGCACCATCTACTCAGTATAGTACATTTTCTACCTTATAACATGGTGGAAATTTCCCTAAAGTGTAGATGTACCACTGACCAACTAGCAAATGAGAACTAGCTAGCTATTGGTTTCAACAGAGATGAAATATTTCTATTGAGAGGCCATAATCCAAAAACATTCTAGTATAAGATATCTAGTGTAATTTCTCCTATAACTCCCACTTCTTGGTTGGCCACAAGCTACCTTGTGGTTACTACTAGGAACCTGGTGGCATCGGGAAGTGTACGATGGGTAAGTATTTATTGTGATCAAAAATACCATTATGTTGTCCCATTCCATGTTCAAATCAAATAAAAAGTTTTAGAATTTCCTCAATCCATTATAAGAAAATAAAAGAACCCCATTGGATCCTTGAAGAATAACCTTTTTACCCTTTCTCGTACAAATTCTATCCCATGATTATGTTAATAAAAAAGAAATAGTTTTCGAAATTCCGTTCAAGATCCAACAATAATATTATGATTCCTTCAAAGGAACCCCAACCTTAAATCTCTAATATCTTCATTCTATATTTTACATCCATCCCTCAAGGTATTTCTAAGATTCTTTAAAATTTAATTTCACAAAGAATCCCTCTCTTTTCTCAAACTATATTCACTAATGGTTCACACTCCAAAAAAGTGTGTGATGGGTGACATGACAACTAGTGACATCAAATAGTGTACTCATAGGCCACTGTTATGAGGGACTTGTTCTTGGTCCCCATTAGGACCAATGTATTTATACAACTGACCTCTTGAGTCAAGGGTTGGATATGTAGGGTCACACATGATTCTCTAGTTGTTCTTCTTTTCAATTATGATGGTCTCATATTTAATTTTTCTTAATGAATCATTAAACCTCCCTACACATAATTTTTTAAATATAATGTGATTGTTTCCTTAAGAAAATTATTTCCAAATTATATTTATAAAATTAAATAGAATTTATCAACTATTGGGCATTCTATTTCTTACTTCATTATGTCTTAAACATTTTCATTTTGAATTTAATATTTACATTAACTATAATTTTTAGAAGTAAAATCCAACCCCACATTTGATAATATCCTACAAACACTTTTGAGGAATGGTGAATTCTCAAAGTGTTTATAAATGGATCATAATTTCCTTATTTCATGGGATGGGCTTTCATAGGGTGAAGCCCCATGGAGATTAGATGTCTTAATAACTCAACTATCAATTTTTATAATTTTCTTGAACAGGAAATTCATTCATGTAAGGAATAGTTCATTCCAAATGTTATTTCCAAATGAAGATTTAAAAAAGTGGGAATTGGGATTGGGATTAGTTTCTCTAATTATATGTTCTCTTTTAATTCAATAATGGAAGTTTCTTTTCAATCCATTTTAATTTTGAAATTATTTCATGTAAATATGTGTTAGGATCGTTAGTTTAAACAATAATATGTAAAATACAAAAAATTTATATAATATCACTTTGGTAAATGGGGTCTCAATAAAAATGGGCAAGGAAACCGAGTAGACTAGGTTTATCTATATTTCAAGAGTACTTGTTGTTGTGAATTTATGAATAATTTTGATTAATAAGGTGGTGATATCCACAATTAATGATGAATATAAAATTTATATTCAATTTTGAAATTTATTTATATTTTCCTTCATTATAATATGATTTTAAAAAATATGTGAAATTAAAACCAATTTTTAATATATCTCCTTTTATCTATTAGTGGTAATGATGCTTCTTTGTGTGGGAGAATAATTCAAAAGTAAATTTAAGGATTTATTACACTAGTACAGTATATAATCATTCTAATTAGTATGGAATTAGTTATGATACTAGTGTTATTTTGATAAGGGGTGAGAAGGAAGTTAGAAAATTTCAAATTAATGTTACTGATCCATGTCTAGTTGCAGTTAAGATTTATTCACAATAGGTGATGCAATGTCATCTATGATAGGATGAGTATGGAATATATTTTGATGGTAATATCTTTTTTGGTTAATCTTCTGGGACTTTTTGTTCAACTATAGTTGATATAAAAGTGACGTCTAGTATAAATGGGAATGGTTTGAAAAAAGTTTTTCTCATATATTGGGTTTTATTTTATAGGATAAGGTCTATTTTAGGTTTTTGGTTAGTAGGTATCCTCTCCTATAGAGATTGAATTTTCTAAGTAGCACTTGTATAGTCTTATTTGAAATAATGTTTCATTATAGGGGGTTCACTATTAGATATGATACAAGGATTGGTTGGAAATGAGTTTTATCCACTGGTTGTTTTGGGGAAGTATCAATCTGATATTACTGGTTCGTCTACTATGGTTAACCCCATGGGACGTCAATAAGGGTTTTCTATTCTGAAAAAAAAATTCCTATACATTAGTCCTATACAATATTGGTTAGCCTATTAGGGTAGATTAAGATGGTTCTATTAAGGATGGATCTTATATAGGATGAGTTAAGTGAGGCATTAAAAAATGATCATGTTATATTTTAGTGAGAAATGTATTATTTAAAATCTATATGGGATTTAAGGAACTACCCTTGTAATTTGGCGGATTTCATCAATGTTTACTAGGTTAAAAGTGATTACAAGGATGTTAGAGGTTCTTTTAATTACCATTATGTTACTATACAATGTAAGAATATAGTTTATGGGGGATTTGAATCCATTACAATGAATAATTTCATGAAAAAGAAGTATTTCTCAAACATTAGGCTTGTTATACCTACTAGGTCTTCATAAATTAAAGGATATATGATATATCAAGGTAAATATTTTTATTCCTAAGAAAAACAATCTAATTGGTATGAATAATTTTTTTATTGTAATCATTTTGATTGTGATTTATAATATTTCTGTCTCTTAGTATTTGTGATTTTTGTCTTTGAATAAGGAAAGTTTTCCATTTATAACCCCATTCTCCCCTGCTTGTGTCTTTTCTATTATTTAATAAATGGTTATCTAAACATAAGATTGATTGGATAATTTCTGTATATAATGTGATATGTTTGGTTCAGTGTTGAATTCTAGGTTTCTTAGGATAAATAAATACTTTTTTAATATTAATTAAATGACTAAAAACCAAAATTCCTAGGATCGTCCTTTGATAAAACCCAAATAAATAATAAAATATAAAGTGAATAACATTTTGTGACAATTAAAGAGTTAACTAATGCATTATATTTTGTTAATAATTTATTCATTTTATTCACATGTGGTTCATAATTAGGTATGTTTTCAAAAAAATAAATTTATTTATACTTTAATTATATTTTGTTAATAACTCTTAAAATGTAAAAAATATGAATTAAAATAATCCATTCAAATTTTATAATGAAATGAATGGTTATAAATTTTGGATTACTTTTTTTAATTAGTTTAGGTGATGTGTGCTAAAGATAATTCCCTATGAAGGGTTTTAGGAAATGGGAAAGAACCCTTTGCATTAGAGTCATTATGGATACGCCTCTATGGAAAATTTTTAAATGTCCAAGGATAAATAAAAAACAGAATGGTTATCCAACTATATAAATTAAAAACTCTTTAATATTTATAAATTCATAAGAGTGATTCAACATAGAGCATAACGGTCAACCAATGAATAACCAAAAAGTTTTAGATTCATTCTTACTATATACCTATGAAATTTATAAATGATAGTGATTTTATGTACCAATCATTAATACCAATTCATAAGATTCATTATATATCTTCATTGGGAAATAAGTAATGTATGTTAAATTCATACGGGTAAACATCTCTAATTTAAAATTAACCCCACTCTTCATCAGATTCATTTTACTTATTAGAAGGATAATTTTTGAAAATTCCTAATAGAACTATCGATTCATTCCATTTTCCATTGAAGTAGAATCCCAAGCCTCCATTCATTTCATAATGGTATTAATTTAGTTCATATGGGCCACTCTATTACATAACTATCTTCCATAGTAATGAATGGAATTTTAGAAAAGTGTGGGTCACATAAGATTCATCTTCTATTTCATATAGGTCATTATAATCTATGTATGAGACATTTTTCTATGTTCCTATGTTTTTTATTTGTCATTCTATTCGAAAAATCCACAAAAAATACTAGAATATTGGGAAAATATTTTGAAGTAATCATATGAAATATTATCCATGAGGAGAGTGTAATTTTATCAATGTGTGTGATGTGTAATATTTGACTTCTATTTTTATATGGGTTATTTTTCTACTTGTATTATCGTCTTTTCTGAGTTCCCCAGTTTTTTAAGTTATTTTTCCCTTAAAAAATCTACAGATATGACTATCTTATGTGAAAATTTATTTTAAATAACTAATAAGAAACACCCTCTTGTGCAAGAATGGTAATATATGACACTTATATAATAGGAGCATGATTTATAGTGTAAACTTGGATAAATCATTTTCTCCCACTCAAAGTGTTACTTTTTCAAAATTTATATACATTGAAAAATATGAGAGTAAAATAATTAACTAAAAAAGAGTTGAATCATAAAAAAATAAAGTAAAATATACCAATATATAAATGATTTTAATGTTATATAAAACATAACTAAATAATTAGAGTAACTACTAAAATAGTATAAACAGTTCAATAATAAAATTTTTACTTTTTAATTAAAATAATATACACAACTAAATTTAAAAAAAGGTATTAAATTAAAAAATAAATAACTAAAATGATATTATAACCAAAAAAATTTAATCACATAACCCTTTTCTTTTAAACCAATGTGATATGTGTTTTGTAAAATGAATTAAGGTATCTACATTCAAAACGAACACAATGACATTAAACCAGATAGAATTTATTTTTGTTCATATCTCAATAAGCCATCAATCAACTAGAACAGAATGATAAATCTCAAGTAACGTGAGCTTCCCTAACTATAAACCTTTTAATAGGTAACCAACTACCTGTCACCATAATTCCTCAATAAACATGATCGAGACACATAAATCCTACATAACCTAGAAGCTGTTCAATCTCGCAATATTAAAAAAAAGATAAATATAGTTAACATGAAAGAAAGGTTCTATATAGGTAAACACTCACTAAATGATGTCTCTTAGTGGATTCTAGAAAAAAACCACAAGAAGAAGGTCTAAAAATTAAATGAGATGATTCATAATATATTAAAACATATTTCCTATAATTTAATTATCTTCTACTCTTCTAAGACTTGATTTTTATTTATACTCATCATTGTAACTAAACCCTAAATTAAAATTCTAATATCTCTAGACATGATAATTATTTCATTAGAAAAATCTTCACATGATCCATTGAAACATATTTATCTTCTAATAAAATTAATATTACCTTTAAAATATCTGAATCAGTTCTAGAAAAGTGATCAATAGTATTTTGTTTAACATAACAGAAGATAAATGAGAATTGTGTCTGTAAAAAAATATAAAACAACAAACACAATGTTAAATAAATTAAAAGAGTTTTGTGATTTTCAAAACCATGATATAATGAGTATTTAAATAAAAATATACCCCTATATGTAAAATACAACCATTAATTGAAATATTAATTTTTATAGGAAACTTTAAAACAAACTACCTATAATAACCAAATTTTATAAATAACATAGAGGAAATTTAAAATTTATCAATTAACAGTAACATCTCCCTCTATCTAATTGATCCCCCTTTATGAATGAAACTCGTCCATTTTTAAATAATTCTCCCTATATATAAAATTAAACTAAAAATAAAAATAAAAAAACAATAGTCTACAAAATAGTGATCTCAATCCCCCCTTTTTATTTTAATATAGAATCCTAGAAAAAGAAAACTAAGGAAGATGATTCCATTAAAAAAATCAAGAGATAGAAAATTTTATCTTCCCTTGTTGATATTAAATGAGTTTGAGGGTAATCACCATTGTATTAACCTATTTTAATTTCCCAAATTTTTAATAGTTAAAAGAAAAAATAATTTTATGGAATTTGAGTGGGTGAAAATAAAATTTTTTAGAAATAGAAAATTTTCTTATAATCTCTATAGATCCTATAACCTCCAATTATAAAATAGAATTGATTATTTGTAAACATAATTAATGAATGATAATAGTTAAATGAAAAAACCTTCCTAATGTTATCTCATTATCCTTATGAGTTATAATTTTCTTTAGAAGATGGTTTCCCATAAATTTGTAAATATTTTTGTCATATCTTATTGTGAAAAAATTTCATGTTCTCACACAATGTAATGAAATTTGTTATATGCGAATTTTTTTGTGTAATGAGATTAAATTTTGAACATAGTATGAGAATATATAAACATGAAAGTAGTATATCATATCATAAGATATATATGAAATGTAATTTTAGAAAATTATTTCATAGAAACATATCAAAGTATAGAGTATAATTTTGTTTCATTGGAAATTTTCTTTTTAAAGTGTGCGTTTTGATATATATTTATGACTAAAGTCTGAAGATAGGGAAACTTATGTTGATGTAGTTATTTAATAGTAATAAAAAATAAATAACTCTAATTTATAATCATTTTATTATAATTTAAGGATTACCTATATTGAGAATTGGGAACAAGTTTCCAAAAATAAAAAATTCCCTCCCACATTCTTGATTATTTTTTAATATATCGATATAGGTACAATAGGAAGTGGAAATTACATTAACTTGAACTTTTTCATACCAAAATTGAATTTAATGAATTCAAATATATTATAAGATAAGGTTTTTGTAAAAAATTAACCAAGATTCTTTTTTGTCTTAATAAACTTGGGAATAATATAACATTTTTATTTGTTGTCCCTAAAGAAGTAGTGTCTGATATATATGTGTTTTTCATGTGATTAATGTGAATATTTCTTAGATAGTGAGATAACGATGGCACTATCACAAAGAATTGACCTTTCAGAACAACTTAATAAAAAATCCATGAGTGTTTGTTGAATCCTCAACACTCGGGCACTAAAATTTCTAGTAACCATATATCAATCTTCAACAATGTATAGTAAAACTATGTGTTGTTTCTTTTCGAACTATAAAACCTATAATTCATCTAAAGATGATAAATTTTTTATGTTCTCTATTAATCCATTATAAATCCACCAAATATGGAATTATTGTAAATTTTAAGAATAAATTAAGTTTTGGATAAATAAAATAATCCATGTTACAAAATACAATTAAAATATAAAAAAATAAACTTCCCTACTTTAAGATTTTATTCTTTTAGATCCTCATGGAATCTCATACAGAATAATAAAGAATACATAAAATCTAGTTTAATGTATGTAATGTATAATAAACTAATGACCATACATCTGTATATTTTTTAATCTAATTTTTTTTCAGATTCATCAATATTAATATTACAAGAGGTAATTATAGGTGTACTTATAAAAGAATAATTATCAAAATTGACAAATTTTACAAAATATCAAATGTACCTATGTTGAATTAAAATATATCCCTATTTTTTGAGTAATTTGAAAACCATGAAAATATTTTAGCTCATCCAACATGCCCAACATGGACCCACACTCCATAAGTTCTAAAAAACTACAGATAAGAGTTCTTTGAGTTCATATGAATATAATTTCATCTTTAAAATTATAAATATGATGGTCTTCATAAACAATTTCATGAAAAAGGTGAAATATTTTCCATTAATTTAACAAAATCATTCTAAAGTAAATATCTATTTAAGCATTCATATCATGATCATAGGGAATTGTTTTGTATATAGGGTGCCTTTGTATGATTATAAACATGTTTTTAAAAAATTAAAATTTTCAATATCAGGTTGGTTTTGTACATAATCCTCCTCCAATAAATATCAATTAAAAAGGAACTTTTTACATCCAATTGTGAAAGAGTAAAGGTAATGTGAGATATATAGTTTATTAATATCTTAATGGATTTGAGGAAAGCCAATTGTGCATAAGTTAGATCATAATCTATTCTCACTTCTTGATTATATCCATTTGGAAAATTATTTCCATATTATTTAAAATATATCAGTTTTCATCACATTAATTCTAGAATATCCATTTTCCTCCTATGACTCGATGTTCATTAAGTCTTTCAACAAAAACTTAAACATCGTTCCTCTAAAATTTATCATGTTCTTCTTGAATAAAAACAATCAAACATTCATCACCTAAGACTTAATTTACAATTTATGGTTCTAGGTGATATATAAATGAATTATTATTAACATCATTTCTTAAATAGCCATGATTTATAAATGGATGAGTTACGTCACTAATGATATTATGACGAGGATAAATTATTATGATTTATTGATATCTAGGTAAAAAATTTGTGATGTTCATAACCTACTAGTGGTTTAACTTTTGTTAAACTAACTTATATAAGATTAAATTTTACTAGCCTGTTTTTTAATATGTTAAATTACAATGGTGAAATATTAACCTTTTGTTAACAAAAATCATAATAAAATGTTTTTAGATATTTAACTTACAAATCTTTTGAATATAATTAAGAATTAATTTAATCAAATCATATATTTATAGATTCTTCATGAGAAATATTTAATAAAATAAAAAATCTCTAAGACTTAATATTTGTGGAATAGTCTAAAAAATCATTTTGCAATTTTTTATCGTATTTATTAAGATTTTCATTTTATGTACAAAATAATTGAAATAAAAATCTTTTGGCCTTCTTCAAATACACAATTAATAAGTTTTGTTCTCGATAGATTTTTTTGTTTATTGTTTATTTATATAGTATTAAATTATTTTCAATGTTTTTTGAATAATTATAATTATGATGTTTCCATTATATATGGAAAAGTGAAGGTGAGATGTGATGCTACCATATAGAGCTTGGATGGATGGGTTCATGGAATCCCAAAAATTGTAATTATTCATGATATAATATTATTGATAATCAAGAAAATATATTAATGTAAATAGAAAACAATCTTAAACATTTTAGATGTTATTTTTATGTAATATATTTGGAAAAGAATTAATATGATAGGTTTAGAGCTCATGTGAGGAAATGTGAAATATTGGTTGTAAATATGAGAAAAGGAAGAAGTCATTAACCAACATACAATTTATTATTTTAGAATGTGTGTGAGTCATTTTTTTCTTTGTATAACTTCCTATTTAAGTTTTTATATTATTCATTATTACCGAAACAAAAACTCTAGACAAGTCATGAGTAGTGTTTGAGTGAATTATATGTATTTTATGTGTCATTAAACTCAGTATATGTGTAAATTTGAATCAATGTGAGTGGAATCTAAAGTATCTAAGTGTTATTTAAGGCTATATATGAGTGATTACCCTCAATATATGTGTCATTTTTAGTCTACATAATTTTCATTCTTGTCTTAGATGAATTCTAATATTCTACCAAATGAAAAATTAATTTTGAGATATATAATATAAATAATAAAGTTATTTTGATGAATACTTTTAGATAGTATTCATGCAGAAATCTTCATGATCAAACATGGATCATGATTCAATAAAAGATAAAGGGAGAACTATCCATAAGAGAATACAATATTTCAAAGAACATAATACACGTCATAGAGATGTTTGTGTTGTATGATGAAATAGGAATAAGACTCTCTCCACATTTTAGTGAATAATATTTCATGTTAGATACAAACCTATGATAAATTGGGAGTTGAACTGTTTCGTTGGTTTGGCCATGGGGTGTTGAATTAAAGAAGAAGGAATGAGAAGAAAAATGGCTTAAACCCTGATGTTGTCTCTTCATGGGGGTCATTTTTTAAAGTAATATACTTTTATGACTTTTAGAATATGACTTTATGATCATTTTTTGTCTTTGGGAGTTATTAAAGATTGTATGAAATTGCTAACATCTTATAGTTTTTTTTCACCGTATGAATTTTAGAGATAATATGTGACTGTGATCGTGTGTATGACTTTGTATTGTATAAATAGATCATATGACATCAAATTAATATTAATTATAATATTTGAAGTTATAAGAGGAGTTCATTGTGATAAAGGATAGAAAAGTGTTATAGAGAATGCTCCCATGCATTTGTGGATTTTTTTAATAATTAATGTAATGGATTTCATGGATTATACAAATGGAAAACTAGAATAATTGGGTTGTTTAAAGAAGGATTAATATTAAATTTAAATAGATAAAATTATGGATATATAAAAGGTGACTTGATCCATGATTTTAGGTGAGAAGGTAGGATATTTTTTTATTAATCTTAGAATAAATTTGAAGACTAATGAAGTTGACTCAACTAAAAATAGAAAATTATGGGAGCTTTATTTTAATTAAAATATATCCATAAAATGTGTGGTCGAAATTTTGATGAGAATATATTAACATGAAAATATCACCATTTTGAAAAATAAGATCACTCATTGTCATGATATATAGTGTTTAGATAAATGAAATTCTAGAAAATATCAAAATATTACAATGTTAATATATAATATTTATAAATGAGGAAGAATATATTTTTTAAATTCTAAGATACATGATACCTTCATTTGTTAAATAAAGAGGATAAATTTGATTCAATGAATATCTTTTTTTTAAACATGGAGACTGGCTATGTAATTATTTTAGAAGGAAGCGAAGGATCTAGATCACTAAAGACATTGAGTTTGTTCTAAGACCCGTATTGAGGACCACCATTATTAAATGCTTAAGATCATAAAATATAGGTACATGTACCATTTAAAATATTATTGTGGTGTAATATCACCATAATTAGTGTAAAGGAATCTAGAATTAGAAGTAGAACATTATATATATGGATCGTTATTAAAAAAATAGTTTTTGATGGGGTGTATGAAAAATTTTGTTGAAGTGAAAAATGATTGGGTGGTATAAGTTATTACTATATGATGGTAAATAGTAGGTTCTTGTGTTGGTTGGACTTGATTTGATTATAAAAAATCCACTTGAATCTATTATGATTAATCCTTGATTGGGGTGTCTAACCAATCATGGTAATGTGTCTATCTTTGTGGATGAACCTTATAAATCATCATGTAAAATTTTTGTTCTTTTTTATTCATGAATGTGATAAAGGGTGAGATAATTATTAAATAGTGGATTGAGACATCAAATAGTCATATAGGTCTGGATAAGAAGGTAGTAACACCAAAAATTAAAAATAAATCACTTATTCACCCCCTCCACCTATCAATTATCCAATCAGATCTTCGATCTTAATTTTTTATTAAATATAGTTTCACTATAAAAGCTCCAATCATTATTTGGGTTATATAATTTATTTTTTTAATAATAAGTCTATTATAACATTCAATATAAGGAAATGTTACAATAGGATAAATATGATACTACCCTACCTCCTTTCTCCTAGTATAGTAGTTCAAGATACTATTGTAGTAGGATTTTAGCCCATCATTAAGGAATCTTATATAGAATATTTTTGAAAAATAATTTTATAGAATGGAGGTAATGAATAATATTAAATTATTATTACTCTTTCAAAAATGTTCTATTCAAAATTCACAAGTATTCAAACTGCCTAGGAAATTTGGGATAGGTAGAGAAGTAGTTAAAAAGGTAAACTTAATATTAGGGAAGCCATGTTACATGTCCATAGGATTTGATGTTAAGTCATAAATATGGGTGGTGATGAGATAATTGGTGAATAATATTTATTATTCAATGATATATTTTATTATATCAAAGGATTTGGGGAGAATCTAGACTATTCTACCATTGTAAAGAACTAAGGAGAAACTTTATGGACATAATTGATCCTAAGGTTTTATCTTTGGAGGATATGTAAAAATTTTCCATAAATGAACTAACAATATTCTCATATAAAAAAAATATGAATAGAACCATGTTTGAAGAGGAAGGAAAATTATTAAAAGTATTTTGAATTCATGAGAAAATATGATGTCATAAATGAGGAAGTAGAAAAATCAAGTTATTTTAATGAGGATGATGATGAACTCAATAAGATTGTTTCTATTATTTCAAATAGATTTAGAAAATGAAAATGGAAAGGATTAAAAATAAAACATTTACCAATGTGTAAGAATTTTTATAGAATTGGGAAAATTGCCTATGATTGTCCAATAAATAAGGCCAATGATTTTGAATCGTGTAAAAAGGAAAAGAAGTCTAAAAAATAGAAGTGTGAGGAAATCATGAATATGTTCACTATAAAGAGTTAAATTTTTATAAAAATATAAGAGAATCTAGACACATCGGCATCTAACGGCCAATATGATGATGATGTCAAATTTTTAGGTCATGTAGTGAAACGATTTCATTCACCAAGTGGATATTATGATGAATAATAAAGGACATAACTTGAATATATACAGAAAAAACAAATATTTTTGTTATAGGGATATTACAAAAAAACTCGGAAAGGAAAACATTCAAATGTAAATGAATAAATTGGATGAAAAAATAATTATTTAATCAAGAAGGAATCTAATTATGTTATTGAGATCTAGTAGAAAATCTTTAGGGAATATGAACATGAGTATATTTTGAAGGATATTAAGTAGAATCTATGTGATAGATAAGAATAATTGGATGAGGCATGATCAATATGTATTTCTATTAAAAAGGATTAAAAATAGATAAGACTGCAAAATTTATATTAATAATTAAATATAATCTTCCCATATTGATGATAATAAAGTTCAAGGGAAAAAGTTAAATCTATGCCCTATCATTATGAAATCAGATATCTTATCTCAAATATATTATGTGTAATAATAAATTCTAAGGATATATTTTCCAAGAATATTAAGATGAATAATTCCACATAAATGGAAGATAATAACTTTCTATAAGTATAATAAAAACCTAGGAAAAATATTCTTTAAACTGGAGGAAGTAATCATCGAAAATAATATATATATTCTTTGTCAATGTGGGAGTTCACAATTCATATTTTATTATTGTTAGTGTCAGAGGTATGGACCAAAAGAATACTCTTACTAGAATAGTATTTATTTTTTAGCGGAGATTCGTGAAGCAAGATGAGATATGGTGATAATTTGAGTAAATATTGATAGAATAAGCTATCTCAACTTAGTAATCCATAAAATTTTCCCCTCAAAATAAATTTATATACTTAATAGATATTTGAGAATGATATAGAACAATGGAATAAAAAATTATGTATTACATAACATATTCTTAGAATACATTTCTTATGGTGTTTAAGGTAAGATAATATAAGGGAAGTTATGAAATATTGAGGATGCACAGATGTTTTTGAGAAATATTAACAAACTGAGTAGGTGGAGAAAAATTCATTGATAATTGGCTAGAAAATTTGGATATGTCTAATATAATAGAGAATACGTTGTTGGATTCTAGGAAAATAATTGTTTTCACATGATGAAATTGGAATTCATGAGAATATTTATATAATTTAAAATTATTAAGTCTAATAAAAATTTTATGAATGATTTGGTCAGTGTGGGAATAGCCGAAAATAGTTTATGAAAATCATACAGGCCTATTAAGTCAATAATAAAAAGATTATTCAGGGAAAAAGTAATGATTATTCCATGATAACTAAGGACATTAAAATGGGTTTAAATAAATAAAAAATTCAAGAGGATAATATGAGTAAAAAAATTATTCAAAATGTTGATAGGAAAATAAGTACTAATATTTGAATGAATTAGTTTGCTTGGATAAGAGTAAACTCTTACTCTCTATGTTACATTATTAAAATAAAGTGTTCTATCTTTATTTCTTATAAATTTTAGTTATTTATGATGATATACTGGGAATTTAAATAGAATATAGAATTTTTCACTACTAGATAACAAAGAGGATGTTTTTTATGACATATCTCAATTTCTATAAGTTAATGAAAATGAGTGCATACCTTTAATGGTAGAAAACATAAGGAGGACATATGAAAATTTATAGGCTATATGAATATAGAATATCTATAGAAACCTATGAAAACTCTATAATGAGGTATTAAATCACACTCCCAGCCATTAATTTTTATTGTATTAAATAAGTATATAATGGGGGAGTACATGTTAATTAAATCATGAGAAATGTGGATTTTATGTGTCATGCATAAGAACTATTTTGATGGATTTTTTATATATTTGTGGGTTATATATTTCTCTTAATATTATTATTTTTTCATCCCCTATTATGTTTTTGCAGCGTATTTTAATTTATAACACTTGTTGAAAATCTTATTGGTCTCCCTGAAATCTTGGTGTAATATCTATTGTTTTCTACCCTAGGATTTCCCATGTGGACATAAAGTAGATCAAATAAAGGATCCTGGATAATTATGTGTGTGGTATCTTCATTCTCTCAATAAGTGCACAAATTAACCATTCATATTTTAAGTGGAATAAGAAGTGGGTTCCTTAACATGTCCCCTATATTTCATTTGTTTTCATTTTGAGTATACTGTATAGTAAAATGTAAGTGATGAACAACAATGATTAAGAAAGTTATAAGGTGTTTTAAAAAAATAGAGGACATATATTTTCTCAAATAGAATGAAATTACATTTATTTTAAATATTTTTTTGAATAATTTTATTCAAATTTAGTTGAATTATGATGATATATATTTATCCATTATAAATGGAAACAAGAAAGTGATACGTGAATCTTCCTTAGAATACATGTCAATAAAAATTCAACGTGTCCCTCAAATTGAAATGATTATAATGTTTATATTCAAGGTAATAAATGTAATTTTAAAATGTATATAGAATCACTATATATAACATTATTGAATTGAGTTTTAAGTAATTTAGTTGGACTATAAGTGATCTAAGAGATCTTAAGCTTAGGTGAAAAAATATGGAATATTAGAGGTGAAGATCAAAAATTAGAAATGTCTATGACCAGTGTATGATTCATTCTCCTACACTATGTATGTTTAATTAATTCTCCATGTTAGTTTCATCATCAGCAAACATATGAGTCATTCTTAGGGAACTATTTTTTTGAAATTTTATGAATAGTGTATGAATGAATTCTAATCGATATATGTGTCCTCGAGGTCCTCATATATATATATATATATATATATATATATCAATTGGAAGGTTTCATTACTATAATCTAACCCATCTATGTATATTTTGAGGATATATATGAGTGATTACCCTCTTTTTATGTGTCATATATATTCCATGTATATTAAATGCTATAATTATATGAATTTTGATATTCTACGGAATGAAAATTGGATTTATGTTTTTATAATCCGAATAAGTAAAAAAATAAAATTATCCCTTTGAGCCAATATTCCGTGAAGAAACTTCATGATAAAACATGGATCATGATTCAAGTATATATGAGGTAATAACCAACCAAGAAAGAATATTTATGTTCAAATAAGAGAATTAGTACCACAATGATGGTCATGGTGTATACTGAAATAGGAATAAGACACTCATCATGCTGTGGCGATGAGTGTTCCATGTGAGGTTTACACCTATGAGAGAAAAAATTTGAACTATGTTGTACAAGTGATCTTACTTTCTAAAATGAAATAAGTACTGATAGGAAAAGTGACATGAACTATGCCATGGCCTTTTCACGATGGTCATTTTTAGAAGTATTAGGATTGAAAAACATTAAGCATACAACAAGATGTTGATCATAGAATTTTGAGAGTATGGAAAGATCATATAAATTTTCTATAATCATAAAAAATTTGATAACACTATTAATTTTATATCTTGAACATGACTATGAGGAGTAATATGACTTTATATAATATTACATTAATTTCAAATAAAATGGAAAATTAAACTACTAAGGGGAGATCGATTTTTTAATAAAATATATATATTTCAAAGTATTCTATCAGGTACAAGAATGTTTTTTAAGAATTAATGTAGTTAAATTAATAAAAAATAAAAAATAATTAAATAGTAAAAACATTGGGTGATTTAAATGAAGCTGATAACTAGGTTTTAAATGTATAAAATCATGGATATTTAAAGGATACATGAACTGTGATTTAAGTTGAAATGGTAGAACATATATAAGAACCTATTTTAAAAGTAGCATGAAGAATAACTTGAATTGGATTAATATAAAATATTTTCAGAGATCAGTTAGATTTATAATATCCTCATAATTAGTGGGCTTGATATTTTGAGGGTGATATTTTAATTAGAAAATATATCCATTTGAAAAAATAATATCACCAAGTTCAATGATTTATTGGGTTTCCATAAATGAAATATTCCAAAATATGTTTTTAATATAATTTTATGGAAATATAATCCATGGGAGGGAGGAAAAAAATGATGTTGAGAGTTATAAAAGACCTCACACCTTCATGTAATGAAGAAAGAATACTTTTTTGGATCTATGGAGATACTTTGCTAATGAAAAAGTTCTTTTACACAAGTATTTAGAATGATTTTAGGGATTAAGATAATTTAATATCTTGAGTTGGTTTTAAGACTAATAGTGTTAACTACTTTGGTTGAATGGTAATGTTCATAAAGGATCTATAAAACAGTGAACCAGAAAATATATGCTTTAGGATAATGATCATCATTAAGTGGCATAGAATAATCATGGGATTGAAGGTGATATTTATAAATTTGTATCATTTTGGTAAAGAAGAATTTTTGGTCGAGGTGTATAAAAAATAAAATGATATAAGAAAAGTGATTCGGATATATAGATAGTTACAAGAAGAAAGGGAACAAAGGGATTATGTTTTTATTAGAAAATATATGTCTTTTTTGTAACCTATAACACCCTAATATTTTATAATATATTTTACTTTAATATAAATTATATAAATTCAGTAGCTTGTGATTCACACAATTACAAAATTAAGTGAATACTGATTTAATGCCACATAAATTAGAATAAATAACAAGATAGTAAAAAAATTATAAATAAATTACTTTTAAAATATAAGGGGTTTAGTTCTATTAAAAATATACAATTGATTCTAAAGAGGCATTTTTTAAACTGTTTTGTTGAACAATGTTTTTCCAAGAAATTTATTAATATTTAGTAATTATAGAAATAAAATGTATTAATAAAATTGAATCAATAATTAATAAAATAAAATGGTTATATATATGAAAGGGTTAAGTGATGATAATTAATTCTATTCTAATTATTCTAGGGAAAATGGAAATGTTTTGTTTAAGAATATTGATTTTATTATATATTATATATGTTTTATTTGAATAATAAATTTCAAAAAATTAGAAATTGAATTTGAAAAAATTAAATTCATTTATAAATTTATTATTTCAAAACTATCATAAGGTCAATATTTTGTATTTTTTTGAAATGTATTTGTTTTAGGTTAATTGTAAAAAATATTATTTTTACAAATGTTGTAACTTTTATGACATCATTATGATATAATAATGAATTAAAAATATATGAAGAAATTTTATATAAAAATTATATACTTAAATAGTAATCTAAATTATTTAAACCTATTATGTTCAATTTCAAAACCCATTATTAAATTTTGGGATTCTAAGTTATATTTAATTATAATAAAAAACTATTTAAGTCATTTTCCTTTAATTAATTATTTTCAATGATACAATCAGTTTCGGATTTCATTGAAATAAATAAAACTATTATTTTTTATCCATAATTAATTATATTTTAATGATATTAAATCCATAATTTATTTTGGTTTAAACTCATTGTTATGCTTATGAAATCATTTTTTTAAATTTTTTATTTTTTTTGTATTCATATATTAAATTAAATTTTTTCCACATTGAGAAAGTTATTATGATTAAATGGATTCTATATTTTTAATTATCCTCTTCAAATTTATTTATATGATCAATTTCAAAAAATTTCATGAAGAATATTGACAATGGTAAAAATTATGTTATTATGGTAAATATTAAAACAAGTTAAAATATAATTAACTATGGGATAACCCTTCTGATATAGAAAATCATAATATTAATTTGATTGTTTTAGAGTATTTAAACATACCATCATTTTATATTCTAAATTATTATTATTATTTTCCACCATCCAATACAAATAACTTTATATTATTTTACATTTAATGGTATTTATAAAGGTCTTTCTCCCCTCACTTTTAAAATAGATCCTTCGCTTCTCACTTCTCAGAACACTTGAAGCACCATATCTCAACAAATATCTACCAAAATTAGGTTTTAAGTATCCTAAAAATATTTTATAGGTTATATTACCATCAAAATAATAAACCTAATGAGTCTTAAGTTGTTATCCAAAGGTCTATATCTGAGGAAGATGGAATTGTCTTACCTGAGTTCTTTCAGATTTATTTCTTCATCTACCCCTATTAATACATTATATGCTTCCTAAAAATCCTTAATAAATATCATAAATACGATGAAATTTTATTAGGTTTATTTAATAACCATTATATAATTCCTAACCACCAAATTGAAAATAAAAACATCACTCATGTGTACGTGCATACCACCACCACCATGAAGCAACATATTTCATTTTTCATTACTGCCTCTAAAGGATGGTCATATATATGGAATGATTTATTATAAGTAATATTTATAACATAAATAATATTTTTTATTAATAAATTATATTTTCTTTCTTTTCATTCCATCCTAGGAAAATTTAAAACATCACTCAATTTCTATACGCAGACTACCAACTCAATGAAATAATGTAATTAATTTTTCATAATCACCTTCAATGGATGATTAAAAAATTACATATTATGAATAAATAATATATTTACGAAATTATTAATATTAAGAAAATGATTAATTCAGGAGAAATTAGTAAGGACTAGATTTTCTAAACAAAAGCACACACGGTAAAACTGAACAATGGACACCCGAATATTGATTTAAATGAAGAATTATTAAGAAATATTTAATTTAAAATTATAAAAGAATTATATGCAGAAATATAAGTATATATATGGTTATATATTTGATTTATAATGAGTATGAATTTATCATATAAGTGTTTGGAGTCTGTGTGAAGTAAGTCGCCACTTGAGGTAAAGGATTATGATACAATTTCACATACAATAGTGGTTGTTTTTGTTATAATTACCATTGAAAGTGAATTTTGTTATTTATATTATAAATTAAAATAATTTTACCCATTGGGTTACTTTTTTAAGAATCATTTCCATTTCCCCCTTTTTTAAACATAATATGGGATACATATTTTTAAGAAAAGTAGGCCTTATTTTTCCTCTTTGGTTGTGAATATTTTTCTTCCATATCTATGTTCTTAGAAATTTTTTAATGGAAATTATTATATACATAAAAATGATTGATAAAGGTATTTTATAATAAAATTTAATTTATTTAAAAACATTGAAAGAATATTCTTATCATTTTTTGAATGGGTAATTTTATAAATTTTTGTACAAAAGTGTGAAAAAATGGGTTTTAAACATTTATGGAATGAAATTATTTTACCAATATAAGGTTATTTAGTAATTATGAGGCTTCATTTATATATTCGAATTAATTTTAAATAATTAAATATTCCCATCATTTAAGGAATTTTTAGTGTTTAATGGTTAAAAAAATAATTATATATCTTCTTATTTTTAAAGCATACTTCTGACACTTTTATAAAAATATTTTTCATATTTTCCAATATATCATTGATATATTTTACGAATATTTTGTAACAATTAATAAATATATTTTAAAATTAAATTTATATTTATTTCCAATATTTTTAATGTTTTATTCATATTATATAAGGATACAATTGAGGATGATTTGGAAGAAAATGAAAAATAATAGATAAAATAAGGAAGATAACTAAACTTCACACCATTACACATCATTACTTATAAGGAAACTGAAATATTAAATCTTTAAAAAGTTGTAAAATATTATAATTTATTGATTCACATCACCAATCACTCTCTAGGTGGTGAATAAATTGCGTGAGATATCAAAAAAAAATCTACGGTTACCCTTCACATCCCAAGTCTAATTCATGACATGATTCACATTATGAATTCCCTATTCTAGACATGTAATATCAATGAATTATTTAATAGAGGAAATAAGATAATTATTAAATCCTTAATGAAAAAGTAAGGATGTGGGAGTTCAAGGGTATAATATTTATAAACACTAAGTCACAAGATTCACAATGTAAATCTCCATTCATGTCATGATCCAAGAATTAACAAGAAAATTAATGATTTTATTTTTTTTAGTTTTATTGAGGGGGATAAATTTATTTTTACTATGGACATATAGTTGCAGAACAATATGAAATTAGAGCTCAATTTTTGACTAAAATTCTGATCCTCATGTAATATTTATTCTTATAAATATATAGATTGACTTATGTTATAGGGTAATTAAGTGACCAGAGATTGGGGAGTGGAATTTTCATTTTTTTTAGTCCCTCATTAGTTCTACTCAACCATTTCATTTATGGGCTTTTGGACATATCATCTCCCCTCTCACTCTCTTAGGGGTATTATGAGAGGGTGACTCCCAGATTGTGTTATGTTTTTTATATAATGTGGGAGAGTTTTGGGAAGACTTTTTATATTATTTAGTACTTGTTTGGCTTGTTGAAACTTGAAATTATTTCAATTTATTGTCTTCTAATGATCATTTGAATAGGAATTTTGAACATATATTTTAATTGCATATTTAATTAACTTGATATAGTAATAAATATTCATTTTTGTGTGTGATTATTTTAAACAATGGTATGCAGACACTTAATTCATTAAAACCCATATGTACATGCACATGAGAAAAGGGATATTTATTCATTATGGAGGGGATACAAAGGCCAAGGATCTTACTCATCTGGGCTCTGACAAAAATCATGAAATTTCAATTTAATATCTAAATTCACCAGCACGTAATCATGAAATAAACAAAAACATGGATGGATTTCTCAAAATAATTTCAAAACAAATATACATTATTCTCTTTGTTTTTAAAACAAATTTAATCAATTGCTTTCGAAATTTCTTAAAATATACATTAATTGTCCAATGGGTTCAACATCAAACCCATTACATCATACATTTAATTAGTTATTCACATTTGTTTGATTAAAATATAAATTTTTAAATTTACTTAGTCTGGAAAGATTTAGTAATGCACTTATGGACATCAACATCTATAAATGAATCATAGGCTTCATTGGGGATATGATTAAATAAAAAAATACAATTTTTTTATTTGTATTACTTTTTTTGATTATTCATTAATGATGATTTTATGAATCCTATTTATTTCTAAATGGTTAATTGAGATATGGAGAAATTATTGATGATTGCTTCTATAGTGGCACCCATAAGTTTGGATTTCATTATGTGATGGGTTGGACTGAGATTATATAACCCCGCACTAGATCATGCAAATATTGTAATATCAAGTGTTAATGTGAAATTGAAAGAGGATTTAAGGCCATAAAATATGGGACTCGATCCACTATGTTTATGGGAATATAGAGTGATCCAAATCTATTACGGGACTCTATACATTTTGACAGTCTTGGTTGTGATCCATGTCCAATGGAATTTTTTTCAATGATTATTTTTATGAAACAAAATTATGTATTGTTATTATTGTATTATGTTATGGATAATGATTTATTATTGATGAATTATCACCCTTAAGGATCATGCTATTGGATATGACTAAGCCTTATGACATGATTCGTGATTTTTGGCGTATGAATTATTGTGTATTTTTTAAATTTAGGATCATATTGTCATACCCATACCCTCATATAACATCAAATTATGGTAATTTATGGATATATACCATGTTTATTCTTATCGGTAATACGATATCAACCTTTATTATGTTTCAATTTCCCAAGGTTATAAGGAACAGTTTTAAGCAGGATATATCTAAAAATGGTACTATGAGATTAGAACTTTCTGGGAGATATTGGAGGTATTTTTCAAAATATATTGATTATGTATATAGCCACCAATTATAGTAAAATTATATGGCTCTTGGATGTGTATTATTGTGATATATATAGATTATTCATCTAACATTATGTAATATTTACATAATCGATGGTCAGATCACCTGTGTTGGTATCAGAGTATATCTTAGTTGTTTTTGGATATTGGGTTATAAGAAATGGGAGGATAGATCCTATGAAATATATTATAAACCAAAAGTGCTATAATATAAACCTAATGTGTCATAATTTGAAATAATGTGTCCTAATTTAGGATATATCAAGAATTACTTTCATTACCATATGATGGATTACTCTATTTAATGTTGATTGATTATCATACCAACTATTGATGTTTATTGAGTAGTTGGAAGTAAGAAGAAAATAATCAATAATGAATGTTATGTAAAATGTTATGACCATCCTCATAAGAACAAAAAATGAAATGTGAGTTGGGATATAAAATATTATAGTTGTGGTCACCTAACTCTCTCACATCAATTATGGTAACATGAATCACATCGAACTATCAAATGATCAATTGAAGGAATAACTCATTATTGAGTATTTTATGTGGAAACATCCACTTTCTTTTAGTGGGTCCTCTAATCCAATTACTACATGAAAATTTATCAATTATATAGAAAACAAACTTAATGTTCTGTAATTGTTAAATCATGATATTGGTTTTTTGTATCATTTTGAAGATGATGTTGATTAATAGTGTAAGTTCATCAATAATATGAGTCTAGAGAAAGAAATTGACTCTATGAAATGGAAATATCTTATGAAGGTTTTTTTAAATATTTTCCTTAAAATATTTATACTAAATTGGAAAGTAAATTTCTGTAAATGAAATGGAGGGATGATGAATAAATTTGTACTTATGATGTAAATATCATTAGATTTTTTAGGTATGCTTCTTGTTTTATCATCAAATGTGAGGAAATTGGTCATTACATTAGTGTCCTAATATGAAGTATAAAAACAGAATTGTATATAATTTAATTTTATAGATATAAATAAATGATTTGATGTGATATCAAGGTTGAAATAGATAATAGAGACTTCTTTTTTTCTTTTGGATATTTGGAAAAGAAGAAAAAATGGATTTTCATATAAATTCTAATAATAAAACCCATGAAAGAAATAAAATTAATCTTTTATTATACTAAAAGTTTGGAAATATTCATATATTAAATTTATTTAAGGGGATAGATAAATGCTTCAATGGTGGAAAAGAAGGCTATTTAGAAAATAAATGACTAGGATACATTGAATTCTTGATCAATGATGAAAGTAATGAATACGAAAATTAACCACCCACACTCTAATTATAAAATTTCAAGGTGTATAGAAATAAAACCAATCATTGAAAAAAAACCAAATGTTACTGATACAAATTAGTGTCAGTAAAAATATAATCCAATATATAAACGGAATTCTTATGGGAGAAAAACTAATTAAGTGGGTCCTAATAATGTATTAGTGTATTGTACAATTAGCATATACTCTAGAACAGAAAAATTATTTTCTTCATTTAGGTTTTATACACTCTTTAATATCTAAATAATTTTATAAGAATATCAAATCACATACTCTATGGTTATACATCTAATTTTCTGTGAATACTAATAATGGTATGTTGATTGAATCTCATGTTTAGAGATGATCTCTAAAAGAATTTTGTGTGAATGCTTTTTGAAAATATTGTTATTCACCCTATATTATGATTTGATGGGATTTTCATCATGTATGGGTTCTCTATGTATATATCCCATATCAATTTATAATGATGGGAAGCAACATTTTATATTATGAATAAATCTATAAAAATCTATTATTGTGATAATTTTCATTAACGTCTAATTGAAATTAATTCCATTATAATCATCTTAATACTTATTTATGAGAGACTTTTATCTCTAATAGCTAGGGAGAAACTCAACATTGAAGATATGACTAATTTTAAGGAATAATCTAATCTATTTTATAAATATTTGGGTAATTTATAGACCTAGGTTCCACTAAATTGGCACCACAATCTAGTTCACCAAAAGAAATCAAGCTTGCCTCCCCATACAGTAGAGTATTTCGACTAGTAGCGAGGAATTGAAGGTGGTACATTGGGGAGACTGTACCCTTATTAGAGTAATAGTAGTGGAAATAACCAGATATCACCCATAGAAGTAAAAACCCTAGTGTGGAAGTAGTAAATAATCAGTAATAAAAAAATTATTCAATAATAAATGAAATGTTATAAAATCCCTAATAGCCATGTCATACACAGTATACTAGTCACCCACTACACCGACAATAAATGAAGGGGTATATAAAGGAAATTAAAATAAATTTATTGGTATCTTCTATTGACATCGATCTCAACTACATACCTGGTCTCCAAGACACCGTTGTGATGCCCTATCATGGTCAATATAATCCACATTAAAATCATCCCACAATCATATAACCATGGGCCTTATCCCTATCTATCATGTATCTATGATCAACCTAAAATGAATACATAACTATGAAATCACACCAATGTGCATGTATAGGTATGAGAAAAAATCTTATTAGGGCACCCCAATAATGAAGCTATAAATCTATTATCATAAGTGAATTATAATGAAATAAGCTCATATTAGCTAAAACACAATTGCAAATTATAAAATAAATATATAACATGAATCCAATGTCGATCCCTGGGTCCATAATCCTAGTAAAATGGGAAAGGTTACATCATTTATATATATACATATATATGTGTATATATATATTGCAACATATATACACATAAATATGCATATACAAGAGTAATTTTAAAAATAAGAAAAATCAATATAAGTTGATACATGGGTTTATAATACGGATCACCTGGCATCCTTTTAAAATGGAATCCCGGGAGATTTCATACCACTCAAGTAGTGCATGATTTAGTCAATATGTGGGTTTGTAATCCGGATTAAAAATACCTTCTTCGGTCAGTACTAGAAAAGTATAAGAAGAGGCTACGTCACTACATGGGGATACATGTCCTGACCCTAGGTTCACCAATACTGGCCTCCAATCACTATAATGAAGAATGTTTTATACCGATGGAAATACAGTAAATTGACATTGATATGATTGACATACCAATCATGAAACTTGAATCAAATATGATTTCTAAATCTTAGTTACTAATCCATAGGAAAGTGCCACATTGGGACTTAGATAAACCCTCAGGGTAAAGTCCTTCAGTGATCAAAAAATGTAATTACCTCAAGATTCATGTACATGCTTAGAATCCATTCATAAAAATTTCCCAACAGCCCCATACACTTGAGTCACATCTGGAAAATACCATAATGGTTCTTCCATATACCTTAGGGAGAATCATAGGCATCACTCAAGTAGAGGGTATTCATACATCGAGTATATGTCACATAAAGAGTGTGTAGAACCATGTCCAACACCATGATCAAGTAATCGATTAGGGTGAGTGTCATCATCCCCATCATATGATTTTCATAATCTATGGGGACACCATTATCAAACATCATAATCATATGGAAACCATGATCGGGGATCAAAAACATTTGGAATCCATTCCCACAAATCATAATCAATAAGGCTAAAAATACAGATAAAAGGATTTTAATATGTTAATCCATATAGAATAACAACAAATAAAAAGGATCGGATTAAGGATCACTGAAAATATGTCTGGGAATCGTAATAATGTATATCACATCATATCAGGATCATAGGTCACCAACCAGAATGCACCTATCGCAATCATCCCTGCATCTTCAGTAAATGGGTGAATTAATAAATAAAGTGTGACGGTGTTTGAAAACCTTATCCCACCACTAATACCATGCCCTCACAAATTACATGTTCATTATTGGTTGTATGGTGATCCCCACTACCATCTCTACCCAACCTTGACATACTATCTTTGGTTTGGTTTATCATTAGGTCACCCAATGGTTCTCTAATGTCAAAAAACAACAGAGGAATCCTACAAGGTATCCTCAATGTTTACAAATAACTGAAGGAATCTAACTCATGATCCTCAAAAATGAAGGTAAAAGGAAGAATCCTTCATGGGATACTTGATGGTATGTAAATAGATATATCCTATAAGAGATCTTTCAAATGGTATATGTAGGAAGATGCATCCAAAATGGGATCCCCAAGAAGTGTAAATATGTAGAGGGATCCTACAATGGATTCCCTAGTTCTACATATATGTGAAGGCATCCCACATGAGTCCCTCAGTAATTGTGATTATATAGTTTCATCCTACATGGGATCATCTAGGTCAAAAGATAAGACAACCTCTTTGAGCCAAAGGAATTTTCACAGAATACCAGTATAGATAAATGTATGATGGACCACCTCAGATAAAGTTTCTCACCCTTAATAGATATTTGAATTTATTACCAAAGTAAAGAGAACTCTGTTTTGTAAAATTCCGAACACAACTACTTGGACTCGTCAAATCAATTTAAGGTTTATACATCCATGATCTATGTATATATACCCTAAATACGAACTAACCTAGTTTATAATTTCAAATATAGGGTGTACAAGTTCAAAAATCCTCATAATGGTAGAAAGGGAGGTGTACTCGACATGTATACCATGGTACACGACATATACCTTTTAGGGTACACATGGGTGTGTACTCTTGTCAGACATGGAATGTAAAACCCAAGAAAAATATGTGTAATATTCTTACATGGAATCTACCTAATGTGGGGTCCCTTCTTATACACCTCACATGTCTTGCCAATGTATGTTCTCTAGCTTGGTACCTCGACACAGTGTGTGACCCACACGGGTTCTGACCGTGTACTATACATTGCCATGTTCCCCCAAATGGCTGTCTCGAAATGTACTCAGCTACATGGATGAGCACTAGTACAAGAAATGTATAACCTATACATGATGTTTAATTCTAAAAAACACATATTACTTGAATGGTAAGAATAGATGACATGTGTTCATGGAATACACATTGTGTGATCATGATTTCTAAAGGGTAAACCCCCATATCAGCCCAAAACCCTATTTTTCTTCGCAAAAAAATATATATTTACATTATAGGGGTCATAAGTGGTGCTAATTGTGTTATTAAACTAGAAAATGATAAATCAATGTGTATTTAAATAAAAACATAAAAATGGAATACATTGGGGTTGAATTTGTCAAAGCCTCCCCCATTTCCATGATCCACGACTATAGTAAGATGATCTAGATCCTCCAAATATCTATGATGGTACCTCCATTCCTCACTCCCTATTTTACCCTCTACATCTCTCTCTAATATCTTAGTCACAGTGAAGTAATCCCACATGGGAAATATTTTAGAATTTAGGGGACAAATAAGAAAATAAAAAGGAATAAGAAAAGAATAAAAAGAAAAGAAAAATAAAAAGGGGCTCAAGCCCAATCCCAATGCCCGACATGATTTTATGCCTTACCTTGGAAAAACCCATTCTAAACTTAATGAAAATGATGAAATGTTAATCTGATTCTCTAATAAAAATATATGGCCAAAAAAACCAATGTGAATAAACAAAAATTTAGTTAATTAAATATTAAATATAAATTATTATGTTGAAATTTTAATGGACTTGAATTCTCCAAAAATTATTTTCCTATAGTAAATACCCAATTTATAGACCAAATGTGTGGTCGAAAAAATCACATGAGGTCATATGCATGGTGAAAATGATCATTTTACTACTTATACAAATCTGGATGAAAAGTTCGAATTTTTGGTCAAATTCAATGTCTGGAAAACAAGGGTACTTATAGTCACCCTACTATAATCTTACATGTATCAAATATGCCTTGGGGTAAAACTAGTGGCCTTGCTCTCATCCTGAGCATTTTCACAACTGTTCTATCCCAATTATCCAATGACTAACTTCATAGCATCAAACCTCTTCCATCAAGGAGGACCTTTAATCGCGACAGATCTAAGACTCCGCACCATAGGAATATATGTACCATCACATCAGCAACTAGACATCAAGATCAGAAGACCATAGACCATAATTCACTATGTTCAAATAAAAATGAGGGTCCCTACCCTTAAAAAGAAAATGGTGCACTCCACACCATATTAATTACCTTATACTTCTCTTCAACTGAAACCTCAATAGGACTGTTCATCAAACTGTGAAAGATTTATTTAATGATAAAGAGATCGATATATATTTGATATTCTGTCAACATAATCTGAAAAATGTCAATATATTTGTAATTATCACTTATAAACTATGCATACACTAATAATTCATTTTTAGGTATTTATAACTCACCCTAAGCCATAGTCACATCAAAAACTTTATACATTTTTTAAGGAAACTCCTGACACCACATCTCCCAAAAATGCAAGTCCAGGTCTATCAATGGGTCAACCATATCAACAAACACAATTTATTTCAAATGTTTCCTATATCATGGAGAGTCATTCTAATTTCATCAAAACTTCTAGTAAAAAATTTCATTAGAATTTCCTTAAAACAATCATTCCTTGACCCACACATGAACACTTACTGATTTTTTATTAAAATGGATCCAAATGAAATAGAAATGTACCTTTATCATCCAAATCACTCTCTCATGATTTGTATGTTACTAAAATCAGGATGAACATCTTACTCTAAATTTTATTCTTGAAAACCAATAATATTTCTTTGAACTCCTCTTCAGAATCAGGCATTATACCTATGCCATAATTAATTGCTTGACTGCCCATCACACCATGTTGTTAATGTCACAATAATCTATTGTTTCTCTAACTACATTAAAAAGAGTTGAAGAAATGGACAACATTTCCCAGAACCCAAATGATCTAGCTTACCAAATCTAGTCTCCAAAAACAAACTCCCAGGTTTTTTTAATATTAATCAAATCTATCAACCAACCAATATCTAAAAACACAATAACTAACTATGCAACAATATTAAATTAGTTTATAACCATGATCATATCTTAAAAGTGCATCTGTCAACTCCAGACAACCCTAATCATTGGTTTCCCTTTATCTAATGCTACGTCGACATACAAGGGGTTGATTCACAATGATCTCTATGTCTCCCACATGGCCCTATTGATCAAGTCACAATGTGGGTAAGTAGCTCAAACCCAAAATCAAAAAATTAAAACATATCCATGGGATTTATAAATAAAATTTAAATATGAAGGTCAAAACTATCAAAATCAGCATAATAGGGCCCTGATCCTCACTGATCATCTTCATAAGGGACTACCCCATGGAGTATCATGAAATAATATAGGAAGAATGGTGAACTGACCCTCACCAGGAATCTATATATGGTAATAACCCCTTGAGGTCAACTTCAGGATAAAATTTTAGTTATCTATTAACATCATATAAAGAGACTTAGTTTGAAACCATAATGAAGGTTGGTAAAGTATAATTTCATTCCTTGATATGTTGTAAAACCCATATAAGTTATTATTAACACTATAAATAATTGAATCAAGAAAACAAAATCCCATGAGGGGTCCAACATTATGGAATCATATTCCATATCCACCAACAGAGATCATTACACCTCCCATGCATGATGACTAAGTCATCAACCTCACCATCACACATCTCACCACAGATCCACATAGTCTTCTATCAAATATATATATATATATATATATTTGTCATAATTGAGTATAATTCCACAAAAAAAATTAAAAATACCATTTTGGGTTTTTATTGTAACATAAATCAACTAGATTCTAACATTAGTAAACTTTCACTCTAGTGGGCCTATGAAATAAGAATCCGACATGATAAATGTGATGTATAAGACACATGTTGTATTTTTTGGGAGAAAGTCAAAATCCATCAATATCACGTTTCCAATATGAAAAGATCCATAAATATATAAGAAATAATAACATCCACAGAACATGTGCGTCACTAAATGAAAAAATCATATATAACCATAACATCATAGATCATAACAATAATTTCACAACCATCGAAACATGGAATTATTATTAGAAAAAGTTTTCGATTTACAAGTTTGATATCCATCAATGATTCTAACAAATTACTAACTCTCCTATATACCATATCCCAAATAGTAACATAATAGAAAAGGAACACCCCTTATACAAATTTGAAATATCCTAAATCGAGTTCCACTAAACCAGTGCCATGAGCTAGTTCACCACAAGACCTCCAGCATGCCTCCATATACACTAGACGTTGTCAACATGAAGTTAGTGTCTAATGGTGGTATAGTTGGGAGACTATACACTCACATTAGAGTAATGATATTCAAAATTACTATATTTCATCCATAGGAATAAAAAATAGGGTGTGGAAGTTGTAAATAAAAACTAAATAGAACCTGACACAATAGTAAATGAACTGCTATAAAATCCTGAACAAATATTTCATGCACAAAACATTGGTCACACACTAGGAGGAACATAAATGAAATATTATATAAAGGATAATGGAATGATGTTATAGGGATCTCTTACTAACTTTGGGCCAATCCACATACCTATTCTCCATGATACTATTGATATAATCTATCCTGATCAATAGAGTCCACACATGCTACTATACTCAATCATGAAACCATGGGGATCATCCCTATCCGTCATCTATCTATGCTCAACTTGAAAAGAAGACCGATGTTCTACATTCATATCGATTTGATATACAAGGGTGATAAATAATCTCAGTATGACACCAAAATAACAAACCTATAAATATTTTTCAATTAGTGCATGCTCATGTCATATGATAATCATAACCGAGACATGACTAGAAATGATAAATAAATAAGGAAAACACAATGGATCCCTAGGTTTATAATCTTGGTCAACTGGATGAGGTTAAAACATGTATATATATTTATATGTTTATATATATATATATATATTCTCATATATATATATATATATACATAAATATGTATATACACGATTAAGGTGAAAAATAACATAAACCGACAGAATTCAAACCTTCGGTCCATAATCCCGATCATCTAGACATCCTGTGATAATTGAATTTAGCTTTATGTCATACTACTAATTCCATGTTTTCTTATGTCAACCCTTGGGTCCATAATCCTGCTCCACAATACCTATTTTATCATTCATTGGAAATGAATCTGGTAAGGAAAAATTACCCCAGGGGTATGCATGCCCTAGCCATAGGTTCACATGTAATCGCCTCCAATCACTATAAAAAAGAATTTACTATACCAATGTACAATCTGGTAAATGGTCATCAGGATTAATTTTGTACCCCTCAATCCATGTGAATCCAATCTAATTTTTGAATCCAATGTAATAGTTTGTAGGAAATAAAAACATTGTTACTTAGATAACACCTAATGAGATGACCCTTAGGTATTCTATAAAAATAATTTTCTCAAAATCAAATTACATTCTTAACATACATTTTTATAAATTGATCAATAGACCTATCCCTAGGGGAATAATTTAGGTGATCCAGCAATGGTTCGTCCACCCGACCTTAGGGATAATCCTAAGAGTATCTTAAGTGGAGCATAATTATCCAATGAGTATATGACACATCAACATTGAGGTTCCCCATTCCCAACACTATGATCATGAAATTGTTCTGGGAGAGTATAATCATCCCCATTGATCATGTATCATAATCAATAAGGAACTCTTGCTTGAACATCATAATCATGGGTACACTATGCCAAAGATTCATAATCTTTGGGACTCTATACCCAAATATCACATTCAATATGGCTTAAAAGGTATATACTAGGAAGTACATTTGATCATCCCAATAGAATAAAAAATAATAGAAATCTCATAAGTTAGATACCCAGAAAAAAATATGGGAATCCTAATAAAGGAAGTAGTATCACATGAGGATCATCGACCAAAAACCGGAAAGCACCATTGGTAATCATCACTACATTAGTAGTAAACAAGTGAATTCATAATTAAAGAGGTAGGGTTGATGAATAATTATACCCACCACTACAACCATAGCATCATGAATGAAAAGTTTGGTATGGGTTATATGGTGACACCTGGTACCATCTCTACAAAAATCTATTGTACTATCTTAGGGTTGGTAAAACATTGGGGAACCCACTGGGCACCTCATGATAAAAACCTATAGTGTAATCCTACTTGGGATCCCATAAACCTAAACATAATTGATGGAATCCTACCCAGGATACTCGGTAGAGAATGTTAATGGAGGAATACTATAAGGCCCCAGACTTAAACCTTACTTAACATTGAATTAAATGAATAATTCTTATTGAGGATCTTTTTAGGTTTAGAGTTTTAGAGAATTATATCTTAACTATTACATCTTAGAAGATTACAACGTAAACACTTCAACTAAGTTTCCATAAAATAAAAAATCTTTAAAAGAAACATGTCTAGTTCAATGTTTTAGATAGCATGACTTTTCCTTGATCCCATCCTCGACCCTATTACACATTATGTCCTATGAAAAACATTTCAAAAACATGTGGAGAGCATAAAAAGCTCAGTAAGGGATACATAATGAAGGAAAACTGTTAGTTTTTCAAAACAACCAGTAAACCAAGAATACTTTATCAAAGTAATACTTTTCACCTTTATGAAGTAGAAAATACTCTTAATTGAATAAAAGATCATTACTTGCCCTTTTGAAACCAAACGATTATCATAAAACCCATATAAAGAACACAAAAATATAAAGGTTACCTGGGACATAAAGATACTTAAATATAATAACCATACGGTCGACTTCCACACATATCACTTAATGGAATACCCATACGGCCGACTTCCATACCAAATGCATTGGAGGTTATAATGTAACCACCAATCCTGGTATTCATAGCACCACCCATCATATGGTTTATCATGTAACCACCCATCAAATATCCAACAAACCATTATAAAATCACAAGACATAAAACAAATATAATGGAAAGAAAACATTTCCACACTTTGATCACAATACATCACTTAAATATGTTGACATAAAAAATCCATTATAAAAACTATTTTCAATACCAGAATACATAAAAGAGTATACGGTATTTATTTCATTTTAAAAACATTATGGCTTGTTGAGGAAGCCAAAGACCAAATAATACTCGCGGCGGTGGAAAAGGTCAGTGTCACCGCATACGTTAACAGAAACATTCCTTTTTGTCATTTTGTAAAATGATTCGTATAAAAGGATTTCCTTTGAATGAAATGAAAATTCAAAGGTGTTTTATACAGCATATAAAATAAAGTCCTGTATTAGAAAAAAATATGCCTCAATGAAAGGAGATTGACACGAATTCCCTTACCTCGTGTCCGATGTGACTCGATTTCTCTTTAACATCCTGAATAATAAACTTGAGTTAATTTGTACTTTCTTAAGATATCTTTTCAAGTTCATTATTACTTTTATTTCACTTATTACCATGTCATGAACATTATGTAATCATTTAAGTTAACAAAGGTTGTTTTGTCGATATTTGGTTCTTAAGTCGAAAGTGGACTTCTTACAATTACATGTTGTTTATGTGGTCAAAGGTTTATTATATCCAGAATGATATTCATGATTTGGATATCATACATATCATATATATCCAGAATATACATGTATTTATAATATTACATAATCATTTAGAGGTATGAAATGAAATGAACCGTTCATGGAGACGGTAAGCCATACGTACGCATGAACGCTACTTTCATTTATATGTCATATTAATGGAATTAAAACTAAATGAGAGATATGTATATTTTAATTACAGAATTTTATTCATCATTTATATGTAACATACATAATATATGTACAATATATATATGTACTTATAATAGTACATTACCTTTGGTTATAAGAAATGAAATGCACTGTTCATGGAGACGGTAAGCCGTACGTACGCATGAACGCTAATTTCTTTTCTATCTCATACTTTAATGGAATGAAATAATAATGATATAAAGGTATATTATAATTATAGTATAACATAATATATAATAACTTTAAATCCATCCTTTATACATCCCACATATGGCATTAATGAATCAAATCACATTGAGGGGGCGGTAGTTCGCATTTCCTAAAATGAAGATATCGTGTTTACCCATAATGGAAACCATAAAGGTATGACATAAATGAAAAATACAGAATCTTAAGGAAAAAATAAACATATTATATATAATATATAAATATATTTACATCTTAATTTCCACCATTGGCGGTGTTATATTTGTGTTGAACAATCATCGTTTTGTGAGGCAGAAATTCGCCATCCATGGAAACAGTATGTTATTTAACCATTAGATGTAGGTGTGTGTAGGTGTGTGTGTGTGTAGATGTAATCCTTCTAATAACAAATTCCAAGTATATGGAAGATACTAGTGTTGTTACAAAAGAAATTATTAAAAAGTTTTAGTGGGTTGGAGAAGAAAAATAAAACAAAAGAACACAAGAGAAAACACTACCTTTACAACGGGTAACTCCTTTTGATTTGAGCTGAAAGGCTTCCTTGGGAATACGTCTGACCAAAGTGAGGCTTAAATGTGTAATAGAGGGATGTGGAGAGACAAAATGGGCAGAGTTTGGCCGATCCAAAGGCTTGATAGGTGTGGGTAAGGTGGTAGAGGTGGGGGGCCTTTTATAAGAGGAGAGGAGGGGAACTCTTGGAAAGTTAAGGAGATATATTTTCTTATAAAATGATTTTCAGATAAAAGGGTCCAAAAATTATAAATTTAGAGAATAAGGTGATAATTGTTCTAAATCCACCCATCCAATAGGTTTTTGGCAAGTGTAGGTCTTATATTTTTCATTATCTTTTCATTTTATTTAAATCGTTAAATAATGTGGTAATCGCTGCATCATCATGGTGTCATAAATAATTTAATTTATAAAATGTCTAAAAATTATAAAAAAATATCATGATGTAGAAAATTTTTTTATCTTTCTAATGAATATTTATATTCAAAATTATGACTTCTATAACCCCATTTAATTTTTTTTAGTAAAACAACTCATGTTTGTGACATTTTTATTTTAACATTAAATAAAAATTTATTAATGTCATTTTCCAACCAAAGTGGCTCCATGGGGTCCCCAAGTAGACCCATTAATTATCTTGGTCGTCCATGACACATCAAATAAGGGTAGGACATGTGTATAGGTCATTTCATATCATAAAAACATTATTTTCACCTTAAACTACACTAATTACCTCTAATGGCGATTAAAAAACATAAAAGATACTATTCAACATAAAATTATTTTAATCTCATTGAACCACATTTTAATTCCTAATGACAACCATGTATGTCGGAGTTTTGAAATTCAAAACACAGAGGTGGTAAAATTTCATTTAAATGAAAAATCAGTTTTTTACATACCACTTAGTGGTTTCACTATTCATCAAAAATTGATGTTTTTCAGAAAAATACCAAAAATTCATCCTAAGATATATTTGATATTCTGAATTCAAAAATTATGTCTATTTTATAAAAATTTCAATATATAAGTTTCATTAATTAATTTAATAATTAATTCCCGTTGTCAGACTATATAGCGTGTTTTTATGAAACAATAAGTATCAAAAGGTTTACACTAGTTTAAGTCCAATTTCAATGTGAAATTAATTCCAAAAACCACTATTGGATTAAATGGTAAAAATATATTGTAATTTCACTTTAAAACAAATTCAAAATATAATCTAATCATATAAAAAAATTAGATTAAAAAGAGGGTTTGATTTAAAATACAACAATTTCACTATTCATGAAAAAATGAACTTTATCGGAAAAATACCAAAAATTTACATAAAGTAAATTTTGATGTCCTGACTCTAAAGAAGAATTTTATTTGGTCTACTAGAATATATAAGAGTGACAAAAATTATATTTAATGAAGGTTCACCATCAAAAAGCGATAAGTGACCCTTTAGTAAAAATTAGGTTATATATGCCTAAAATTGAATTCTTTTCGTATTTTAAGCTTTTATCTTTTATTGGATAAATTTAAAAACATTTAAAAACATATATAATCATATTTTAGTTATTTCTATTCATTACTGCTAATACAATGGCTACGTGTTAACTACCATTTAAAATAATATTATTTTATTTCTAGTGTGCAACGTAATATTTCAAAGAAACTCTTTGTTGCATATCAAGTACGTTATCGAACATAGAAACCCCTTTAAAGTAAAATTAATATTTCCCAAATATTAATAAATATGAAAATGTTTTATTATTTATTTACCTGGGATGTTACATCCTTCCCCCCTTTTGGTAATTTCGTCCTCGTAATTTTATTCACTTATCAAAATAAGTGGGGGGTATTTATCCCACATAGCATTTTCAGATTCCCACGTTGCCTCTTCAACCATATGGTTTTTCCATAAAACCTTTTCCTGGTGAATTACCTTATCCCGCAACACTTTCTCTCTACAGTCATGATTCTGGACTGGTTGTTCTTCATAAGATAGATTCTCTTCCAACTGAACTACCTCTAGGCTCAAAACATGAGATGGATCTGGCATATACTTTCTCAACATGAAAACATTAAAAAAATTGTGTAACTGAGATAAACTCGGAGGTAAATCCACTCGGTAAGAAACTGATCCAACTCTCTCCAGAATTTCATATGGTCCAATGAACCTTGGACTCATCTTTCCTTTCTTACCAAAACGCATCACACTTTTCCACGGTGAGACTTCGAGAAAAACATGATCACCTACCTCAAAAGAGAGATTCTTCCTCCTGTTGTCTGCATAACTTTTCTGTCTGCTCTGAGCTGTTATCATGTGTTTCTGAATCAATTGAACTTTTTCTTCCATCTCTTCTACCAATTCTGGTCCCATTAGCTTCCTTTCACCCACTTCATCCCAAAAAGCTGGAGTTCGACATCGTTTACCATATAATGCCTCAAACAGAGCCATCTGTATACTGGAATGAAAACTGTTATTATATGAAAATTCATCCAAAGAAAGATTTTGGTCCCAGCTTCCCTGATAATCCATCGAACAAGCACATACAATGTCTTCCAAAGTCTGAATTGTTCGTTCTGACTGCCCATCTGACTGAAGATGAAAAGCTATACTAAAACTTAATGGAGTACCCAACGACTTCTAAAGTCCCTTCCAAAAGATAAAAGAAAACCTTGGATCACGATCAGATACAATGGATAGGGGAACTCCATGCAACCTGATGATCTTTTTAAGATACAATTGAGTAAGTAGATCTAGAGATAAAGTATCTCGAATAGGAAGGAAATGAGCAGATTTATTCAAGTGATCAACAATAACCCAGACTGCATTATTACCTTGAGATGTCCTCGGTAATCCCACAACAAAGTCCATGGATATATTTTCTCATTTCCAATCTGGTACTGGTAAAGGCTGAAGCATCCCTTTCGGTAACTGCCGCTCTTCGTTAAACTGCTGACAAGTCAAACACTTCACAGTAAAATCAGCAATATCTCTTTTCATTCCATCCCACCAGTAATACTCCAGCAGATCTCTGAACATCTTAGTACTACCAGGATGAACTGAAAATGGGTAACTATGAGCCTCACATAACAACTCATTCTTCAACTGTGAATCACTGGGCACACACAATCTCTTCCAAAATCTCAAAACACAATCATTATGAATGTTGAATTCAGGCAACTTACCCTTCTGAACCAGCTCTACCTTTTTCTGCAACTCGTTGTCTTGCTTCTGTGCTTGCCTATTTCTGTCTGATAGAGAAGATTTCACTGATACTAGAAACAAAACAGAAGGACATCCTACACCAATAACTTCTATGAAAAATTTCATCAAATCCTTAACCAAAGGATCAGGTTCCAAATGCAGCATTGTTAATGAAGCATTACGTTTTTGACTCATCGCATCATCCACTTTATTTGCTTTTCCCGGATGGTAATGAATTGTACAATCACAATCCTTGATTAATTCTATCCATCTCCTTTGTCTCATTTTCAATTCTTTCTGAGTGAATAAATATATTAAACTTTAGTGAACATTATATATTTCACACTTTACTACATACAAATGATGCCTCCAAATTTTTAGGGCAAAAACAACAGCAGCTAATTCCAAGTCATGTGTAGGGTAATTTACCTCATGATTTTTCAACTGTCGTGAAGCATAAGAAATTACCTTATCATTCTGCATAAGGACACAACCATGTCCCATCAATGAAGCATTACTGTATATAACAAACTCACCATTCCTAGAAGGAAGTTCCAAAACTGGATCATTCACCAATATTTTTTTCAACACATGGAAACAATCCTCACATTCTTTTGTCTAGATAAACATAACACCCTTCCGAGTTAGCTTAGTCATTGAACTATATAACCATGAAAATTTTCAACAAACCTTCTGAAGTAACCTTCCAAACCAAGAAAACTACGGATCTCAGTTACATTTGTGGGTCTAGGCCATTCTTCAACAAATTTTGTTTTAGAAGGATCAACAGTTAAGCCATTTTTTGAAACAATGTGACCAAATAAAGAAATCTGATGTAACCAAAACTCACACATGCCGAATTTTCCATACAGTTTCTTTTCTTTTAAGGTTTGAAAGATAACCCTTAAAAGACATTCATGCTCCTCATTACTTTTAGAAGACACCAAAATATCATCAATAAAAATATCCAACATTTTTCACCTGAGTCAAATTAGACATCACTGCAAAAAAACTATTCAATTCTGGTTCTGAACATCTCAGGATGCTGATTTAGAAGGTCATTTTTTTCTGTATGCCTTCCCAGAAAAGATGATATGTTTCTTCTATGAAACACAATTCTTAACACAAAAATATCTTAGGCCAAACAACATGGTAATCTGTAAATGCTATATCATTTCAATTGGACCTTAAATTAATTTATGTACATTAATTTAACAATACCCTAACTCCTAAAGTTGTCTAAACCGACATTTGATACCAAATATAAGGCCCCGGCCTTAACACTTACTTAAAATTGAATTAAATTAATAATTCCCATTGAGATTCTTTTCCGGTTTAGAGTTTTAGAGAATTAGATCTTCACTATTACATCTCAAAAGATTACAACGTAGACACTTCTACTATGTTTCCATAAAATAAAAACTCTTAAAAAGAATCATGTCTAGTTCCATGTTTTAGATAGCATGACTTTTCCATGATCTCATCGTTGAACCTATTCCACATTAAGTCCTGTGATAAACATTTCAAAAACATGGGGTGAGCTTTAAAAGCTCAGTAAGGGATACATAACGAAAGAAAACTATTAGTTTTTCAAAACAACCAGTAAACCAAGAATACTTTATCAAAGTAACACTTTTCACCATTATGAAGTATAAAATACTCTTAATTGAATAAAAGATCATTAATTAACCTTTTGAAACCAAATTATTACCATAAAACTCATATAAAGAACACATAACATATAAAGGTAGCTTGGGACATAAACATACTTAAATGGAATAACCATACGGTCAACTTCTACACATATCACTTAATGGAATAGTCATACGACCGACTTCCATACCCAATGAATTGGAGGTTATAACGTAACTACCCATCCTGGTATTCATGGAACCACCCTAAATATGGTTTATCACGTAACCACCCGTAAAATGTCAAAGTACCATTATAAATTCATAAGACATAAAACAAATATAATGGAAAGAAAACATTTCCACACTTTGATCACGATACAACACTTAAATATATTGACATAAAAAATACATTATAAAAACCATTTTCAATACCAGAATACATAAAATATTATATGGTATTCATTTTATTTTAAAAACATTACGTCTTGTTGAGGAAGCTAAAGACCAAATAATACTTGAGGCGGCGGAAAAGGTCGTTGTCGCCGCGTACGTTAAAAGAAACATTCATTTTTGTCGTTTTGTAAAATGCTTCGTAGAAAAAGATTCTCTTTGAATGAAATGAAAATTCAAAGGAGTTTTATACAGCGTATAAAAGAAAGTCTTGTATTAGAACAAAATATGACTCAATGAAAGGAGATTGAGATGAAGTCCCTTACCTCGTGTCCGACGTGACTCGATTGCTCTTTAACGTCCTGAATAATATACTTGAGTTAGTTAATACTTTCTTAAGAAACTTTTTCAAGTTCATTATTCCTCTTATATCTCTTATTACCATTTCCTGAACATTATGTAATAATTTATGTTAATAACGGTCGTTTTGTCCATATTTGGATCTTATGTCAAAAGTGGGCTTCTTACAATTACATGGTGTTCGTGTGGTCAAAGGTTCATTATATCCAGAATGATATTCATGATTTTGATATCATATATATCATATATATCTAGAATATACATGTATTTATAATATTACATAATCATTTATAGGTAATAAATGAAATGCATTGTTCATTGAGACGGTAAGTCATACGTACGCATGAACACTACTTTCATTTCTATGTCATATTAATGGAATTAAAACTAAATGAGAGATATGTATATTTTAATTAGAGAATTATATTCATCATATAGATGTAACATACATCATATATATCCATTATATATATGTACTTATAATAGTACATTACATTTGGGGATATGAAATGAAATGCACCATTCATGGAGACGGTAAGCCGTACGTACGCATGAACGCTACATTCATTTATATCTCATACTTTAATGGAAATAAATAATAATTATATAAAGGGATATTATAATTCCAGTATAAGATCATATATAATAACTTTAAATCCATCTTTTATGCATCCCGCATATGGCATTAATGAATCAAATAACTTTGAAGGGGCGGTAGTCCGCACTTCCTAAAATGAAGATATTGCGTTTACCAATAATGGAAACCATAAAGGTATGACATAAATAAAAAATACAAAAGCTTAAGGAAAACATAAACATAAAATATATCATATATAAATATAGTGACATCTTAATGGCCACCTTTGAAGGTGTTATATGAGTGTTGAACAATCATCGTTTCATGAGGCATAAATTCACCATCCACGGAAACAATGTGTTCTTTAACCATTAGATGTAGGTGTGTGTAGGTGTAGATATAATCCTTCTAATAACAACATCTTAGTATATGGAAGATACTTGTTTTGTTACAATATAAATGAATAAAATGATTTTAGAGGGTTGGAGATGAAAAATAAAATAAAAGAACACCAAAGAAAACACTACCTTTAAAACGGGTAACTCCTTTTGATTTGAGCTCAAAGGCTTCCTTGGGAAGACTTCTGACCAAAGTGAGGCTTCAAAGATTAAGATAGGGATGTGTAGAGACAAAATAGGCAGTGTTTTTCCGAGCCAAAGGCTTGAGAGGTGTGGGTATGGTGGTAGATGTGGGGTCTTTTTATAAGAGGAGAGGAGGGGCACTCTTGGAAAGTTAAGAAAAGATACTATATTAAAAAATTATTTTATGATAAAAAGGGTCCCAAAATTATATATTTAGAGGATAAGGTGAAAAGGGTTCAAAATCCACCCATCCAATAGGTTTTTGACAAGTGTAGGTCTTAGTTTTTACATTATCTTTTAATTTTATTAAAATCGTTAAATAATGATGTAATCACTGCATCATCATGGTGTCATAAATAATTTAATTTATTTAATGTTTAAAAGTTATAAAAAAATATCATGATGTAGAAAATATTTTTAGGTTTCTAATGAAATTTATAGTCAAAGTTATGTCTTTTATAACCCTATTTAATAATTGTTTTAGTAAAACAACTCATGTCTGTGACATTTTTAATTTAACATTAAATAAAAATTTATTAATGTCATTTTCCTACCAAAGTGGCTCCATGGGGTCCCCATGTTGACCCATGGATTGTCTTGGTCGGCCATGACACATCCAATAATGGTAGGACATGTGTCTAGGTCATTTAATGTCGTTAAAATATTATTTTTATTTTAAACTACACTAATTACCTCTAATCGCGATTAATAAACTTAAAAGTACTATTCACCAAAAAATTATTTTAATCCCATTGAACCACATTTTACTTTATAATTACAACCATGTATATCGGATTTTCTAAATTCAAAACACAGGGGTGGTAAAATTTCATTTAAATGAAAAATCTGTTTTTTAAGTACCACTTTGTGGTTTCATTATTCATCAAAAATTGAAGTTTTTCAGAAAAATACCAAAAATTCATTCTAAGATATATTTGATATTCCGAATTCAAAAATGATGTCTATTTTAAAGAATTCACAACTTTGAAGTTTCATTAATTAATTTAATAATTAATTCCCAATGTCAGAGCTAATAGCGTGTTTTTATGAAATAATAAGTATCAAAAGATTGACACTAGTTTAAGTCCAATTTCAAAGTGAAATTAATTCCAATGACCACTATTGGATTAAATGGTACAAATATATTCTAATTTCAAATTAAAACCAATTCAATATAGAATATAATCATATAAACAAATTATATTAAAAAGGGGTTTTGACTTAAAATACAACATTTTTCACTATTCATTACAAAATGAACATTATCGGAAAAATACCAAAAATTTACACAAAGTAAATTTTGCTATCCCGATTCTAAAGAAGGATTTTATTTGGACCAATATAATGTATAAGAGTGAGCAAATATATATTTAATGATGGTTCACCATCAAAAGGTGATAAGTGAACCTTTAGTGAAAAATAGGGTATATATGCCTAAAATTGAATTCTTTTCATATTTTAAGATTTTATCTTTTATTGGATAAATGTAAAAATATTTAAAAACATATATAATCATGTTTTAGTTATTTCTATTCATTACCACCAATAAAACTACTACATGTTAACTACCATTTAAAATAATTTTCTTTTATTACTAGTGTGCAACGTAAGATTTCAAAGAAACTCTTTGTTGCGTATCAGGTACGCTATAGAACATAAGAACCCCTTTAAAGTAAAATTAATATTTCGAAAATATTAATAAATATGAAAATGTTTTATTCTTTATTTACCTAGGATGTTACAAATACTGCATGGGATTCTTAATGTTATGTAAATAGAGGAATCCTATATAGGATCCTTATAATGGTATACGTAGGAATATGTATCTTACATGGGATCCTCAAGAAGAGTAAATATGTATAGGGGTCCTATAATCATTTCCCTAGGTTAGCATTCATGTGTATAAATCCAACGTGATACCCTCGACATTGATAGAATAATAATATAAAATAAATTTTAATGATAGACATTTTCGATTTTCTCCGAAAAATATAATTTTTTCCAAATGTTGCATCGTATGAGAAATATCAGAACACATTTAGGTCTAGAATGTTGGGTTTACCATATGTACTATATATCTTTAAGGTGATTCAGGTGTTTGGAAACCTCACATGAGATAATACCCTCTTTAATTTTTAATTCACTTCTTATAATATTTTTTTATATATTAAATAATTATTTTCTCACAAATAGTGTGGTGTATGAGAAATCTGAGATAGTCATTATACTTGAGAAGTGGGGTCTACACTAGAATGCATATAAATTTTACGAGTGTGATCAGATCAATCCTAAATATAATTTAATTGGTTTATTAATATTTTGTTGGGAATTTAAAAATAAAAATAATAATTTCATTATTAATAGTATTATTCTTGTTGAAAAAATTGAAAACACACTCCACCAATTAATAAATTATGTTGTGGTGTAAATAAAAAGGGTGCAAGGTATTAATTATGATATTATTAATTATTCCAATTAAATAAAAATGTGCATTAAATATTAATTTGAAAACTGTTATCCCTTTTTAATGGTTGTTGTTTTAAAATTTTTAATGGTTTTATTGTTAGGTTTTATTAAATAATAATAATTTTAATTTTTTTTATTATTGTTATTTTGGGATAAAAACATTAGTGTATATATATAATGTATATATATATGTGTGTGTGTTAAAAATATATGTAGGTATATACATGTAAAGTTGTATCTATATGTATATACAGATGTTCATATATATAACATTTATCTACATATGTGGGTTGATATTTATTGTTGGGTTAGATAAAACATTATTAATTATCCCACATAAATTCTATTGTGTGGTTAATTTATTAACGTCACACTTTTAATAAATGTTTTGATCGAATTGTTCATTATTATAATTATAAAATAGATTTATTAATAATAATAATAAAATTCTATTTTTAATATTATAAATTTGGGAAAAATAAAATAAGTCATAAATACATATGAATGTATGTACATATACATCAAATAATTTTATTCATGGTCACGTTGGATTATGGAGATTAATCTACTGTGCCCTTGAAAAATCATTATTTTCAAAAGTAATTAATATGATTCAAAAGATTACAATGAAATTTAATGAAATAAAAATAAAATAATAAGGAATAAAAATAAATAATAAAATAAAAATTTGTTATGAGAAATGTGAAAATAATTTAAATGGGATTAACCAAAATTTTATTATTATTATTATTTTAATCTCAATCCCTTTTCTTTATTTATTTATTTTTTCTCTTATTTTTTTTTAATTTTTCCCTCTCTATAATATCTTTTATTTATTTCTCTCTCTTCCTCTCCCCTCCTCTCCTCCAGCATACCCCCATTCATACAATGCACATTTCTCTTCCCCTGGTGCGCCTCTCCCTCTTCCTTTGGACATCTGTTAAACCCTTTATTCCTCTCCATTTTAAATTCCATCTATTGATATGTGAATATATTGGTATGGATTATCAAAAAAACCAATTTTTATTTGGTTTCATCAGCACTTTGTCGCATAATCTTTCGCGAGAGGTTTTTACCAAAAATTTTGATTTTTATTAAGTCCTCTAATTTGTTCCAATTTATTTCAAATACAAAATTATCGTAGAATGTGGGATACAATATGAATATGAGGTAGGGTTTCTATGTTCTTTTCTTTCATTTCATTTCATCTTAAAATTTTCATTGTTCAGTCATTCATCAGTGCCTACCAGTGAATCTGAAATAATGAGTATTCAATTATTTAATCTATTTTTTCTTGATCTTTGTGGCCTTTTTTAAAGACAAGCCTTCTTAGGTTTTCCTCATGCTGTTGGACAACCCTCTGGGTGTGCCATCAATATTTTCTAATTTAAATTTATCCTTTTTTTTTATTGATTATTTATTTATACATGTGCACTAATTTTCCAAAAATTTTAAAAGGACTAAACTTTTTTTGGATGAATCACAAACCATGAATTTGAGTTTTCATTGTATTTTTTCCAAAATAATTGTTGTTATCAGTTTTGTAAATATTTTACATTATTAAAATTCTATTCCCTCTAATTACATTAATATTGTTCCAATTTTGACTAATAATTTGTTATTATTGTTATTTGTGACTGTTAGGCCTGGATAATTTTTATGCAATAAGATTTAAATGGTTAATTAAAGGAGCTGAAATCATGAATTCTTACTGTATTATATGTATATATATGCCTCTTTTGTTTATTTAAATGAAATTAGGATGGGGAGAATGTGGGTCCTGTATTAAGAACCCACATTTGGACTCTCCATGCTTGAAAGGTTACCACACAACACGCTGATAATTTGAGGTTTTTAGTTTCAATGGAAATGGATTTGACATGGATTTTAATATATTATTGGGTGATATTGGTTCCATAAGAGGAATCTAAGTACACAACCATTGGAACCATGTCAGCCCCAATCCTAGGCTGATACTCAGTTACTTACATGCAATATCGGGGATTGAATAGTTGTTACCATAGCATCAGAGATACATAGACTTTCAAAAGGATCATCCATGATGAGGTTTTTGGAACTGGATACAATTTAATGGATGTAACATAGAAATACCTTTGGGACGAGCTATTACTCAACCTATGAATTTATAAATAATAAAATAAATGTGTGATATTATTTTATTGATAATGTGGAGAGTTGTTTTTGATACCTATCATTGTTTTTAGTGTGCCTAGTTTTGAAACATGAATTAGATCCCAAACCAATGTGTAGGCTCGAGGGTAATCTATTTCCTGGTATTCAATGTTATTTGGGACCTTTATATGTACACTACATTATTCAAATATTTATTTCAATCTCCCAGTATATTATGAAGCAGGCATTACGAGATGGGTATCTATTCAAGACCCTAAATCAAGTTATAGTTATTTTTTATTTATTAAAATTGCATACAATTACTATATGTTGTACACTATTATTTGTCGACAACATGAAATGGGAAGGTTTAGATATTGTGGATATCTATGTACTGATATTACATATCACACCCTAATCTAGCATTTTTGGTACCTGGATCGACTTTATGTTCATAGGTGTGGATAAAGGGAATCGTTCTGATCTCGATACATGAATTCATTGCTATTTTGGATGGAGCTTTGGGGTTATAGGATAGAGTCTATGATTGAGATGTTATGGGGAAGTTTTTTGGTTATTTTATTAGCATGTAGTCTATATTTGTACTCCATACCCCTGTAATTTGATTTATTTACTTTTGTTATCATATGTTTACATAGTTATTCTATTTTTTATGACAATTCAGCTTCCATTGTTATTATTTATTATATTTGGTCATTTTCTGCTTCTATTATTGTCTTCCTTTTCTATATTCTTTTTATGATATATCATATATAATTTACCAATGTGTAATACCTTATCCTATGCGGGTATAGTATCTCCATAGAATCACTGAAGGAACTCACAACTATTCAGTAGCTATTTGCATTAGGGGATAGGAGTGTGATTTTATGTACCCACCATTACGGCCACCGTCTTTGAGGTGAGTAGGGAAACGATGTTAGAAAGTTGTATCAATGGAGGTATTTTTTTCATATTGCCTAATTTTTTGGTAGAAAGGATACTAGGAATGTTTTAGTGATTGGTAAATATCCATTCGTGGTACTGGTCACCCCACATAGAAGGAAATGACGATGGGGCCAGGGCTATGATTTTTGTTCAAGATGATTGATATTAAAGTTAAATATGATTTCACCTAGAGCGACTTGTGTATTTTTTCATTGCTTACTAATTTATGAAATTTGTGGTATTTTACCCTTGTCCTGGTACAACAAGGATGAATCCTCACATGTACCATGTTTAGCACATAGATAATTCACACACCATGCACATTCCATTCCATGTAGCTGCATATATATATGCTACTTTCTGTTTTGATTGTATGCTTTGAGTGTTATGTCATGATTGATTTTATAACATGATTAACTGTTTATATACAAAATTTTCTAACTACTTAGCATGCCTTCGTTGTTTAGTATGTCATGCATATATAATTTTAGCATGTTTCCCAATGTTAATTTCTTGTATTGACATGCTTCTAATTGTTTTAAATATATAATTTAAGGCATGACAGAAATGTATTTTTTTATGATTAAAATAGGATCCAAATTCTATGTTGTAATGTGTATGGTCTCTTTATGGATTGGTATAAGTCTTCCCATAAGACTTGACTATTGAATGTGTTCGTATTGTATTATGAAATGCTTTTAAATTTAAAGTTAGTTCAACTATAATTTGAAACGAACTGGTTAAACTTGTAAATTCACAACTAGACCCACGTAGGTAAATTATGGAATGATTCTTATGTTATAGCCTTTAATGGTTGTTTTGAAACATGAATAACTAAGAAACCGATATTGGGTTGCATTCTGATGATCCTAAGTTTTCCCAGTGGGATATTGTTGCTCAACATACATTATATAACCTAAAAGGAAATGTTTATTTTAATTTACTAATAATGATACATTATCAATGAATGTCTAATTCTAAAAAGGAACTTATAAATAACTTTTATGTTTTCTCCATTAGGGCATTATTTAAAATCATGTTCTGACTGATTCTGTTTTAAAATGATACATGATGTTTTGAGTTAAATATTTTAAATAATTAAATACATAAATGTGAATAAATGTAATTATTTTAAAATGGAACCCTAGGTGTTTTACTTTGTTTCAACCCTTTTGAAAGGGTACCTTGAACTTTTTTCCTTTATGTTTCCATAGAATAGAACTGTAGGCATATTATGTATGCTTCTTCTCTTTTTAGAAATGACTTGAAATTTTGATTTTGACCCAAGTGGATTTTTTAAGGAATGACCAAGTGATATGTCTAGCTCTTGTTTTTTTGTAAGGGGGTATAAAATGATTGATATCACCCTTAGAAAAGAAAAACATTTCTAATTCCGATAGTTTTTTGCCTTTTTGTGTCGTTGTCCCATTTTTAAGCCTGTTTCATAAAATAGCACCCATGTTCGAATGGTTGGTCATGTTTTTCATGACCTTGGATACAAGCTTGAGCATCATGTAAGGATCAGTTTTAGCTAGTTTGATATTCCTTGTTCATGGTCAGCTTCTTGGTAGGTCACTTGACCCTTTTATCTAACATATTGATGTATGAACTAATATGGTTCCATACAGGTTACTATTTGTTTAAGGAAATACGATTATGTATTAAATCTCTTGTACGAACCATATAATTCTTGAATACATAGGGTTTATAGTCTATAGATTTTATTCGGGATGTGTCATATTACTTTCGGAACCAAGTGGTATCATGTGTTCATGTTTGTGGAGTCTGTTAAGTGTTTAACGATTTAACAAATAGGTTGAGTTCAACATGCCTTTCCAGCCATCTACTTTTGGGTATAGTATCAATTATCTATGAGGTAGATTAACCTCGGAATAATGAAATCATGTTCATCCTGATGCTTGGGATGAATTCCACAAACACTGGTGTTTTGACACGCTGGTTGGTTTGGTTTTGGTCTTCATGCAAATTATTTAATTGTTTTCATTTATGGATGTTATGAACAAGAAAAATTTTGATCGCCTAGTCTATCTATTATTTTTTATTATTTGGACACTCCAAAGGTTGGGAGGGTCATTTTGGTTCTATTAAACATGTGTCCTTTTGGGTATAAGGAACATAACTAAAGGGCGCTACTAGAAAATAGTGAGGTTAATTTTAATATTTCGAGGCTTGTGAATTTTAAATCCTTCCATTGATTTCTCGAAAACATCGAGTTGGTGGTGTTAATGGTGCTTGAAACATTTGAGAAACACCATCAGTCATGGGTGGACATTCGTGGTTATTATTGAACAATTGCGGATAATACCTAGGTGGAAAAGACTTTGTGATCAGTTAATGGTGGTATGTCGAAAGGTGAATTTGAGATTCTTGCAAGAGAATTCAAACAGTAGTGGTTTGACAAATATTATTGGTAATCTTATAATAATCTTTGTTTTCTTTTGTTTAAGATATGATCATGACCCCTATCTGGACCTTGATGTTGATTCACTAAGATAGTGTCAATCTTACACTGTATTGAAGCTTTAAAAGCTATTGGGCCTCTTTAAGTGGACTCTTAGTGAATCATGGTGTTGGGATAGGGTGGATGTGGTTTAAAGGCTGGAACTGTCATATTAGAAAGCTTGCATGACATGTTCTATTTGGTCGAGAAGGAATTTGACAGTATCATTATAATGTGGTCCATTATAAGACCTTAGAAGTATTACAATTTATTCTCTTAATGAATATAAAACCTAGATCATCGCTTTAATTCTTAGAGACATGTTTTTAGGAAATTCCGATAGTGGAGGCATTGTGTCTTGAAATTAAAACCCATTCTAAATAATTTGAGATCAATAGTTGGGAACACCATTATTTATTCATTTCAATAGTTGACAACATGGTCATGTATCTAGCTAAATAGGGTCGCATAATCACCATTTCAATGTTTTAATTAAAAAAAGGGTGGTGGCATAGATTTTAATGTCTTACATGATTCTTTCCAAATGAATTCTTACAGGTTCATTGTGAATTTGTAAATGCAATGTGACCATCCCGGTGAGGATTCATGACCCTTTTAAGAATGAAGATGTTTTCACTATTCCCAAAGGCTTCTCATGGTTGATAAGATCAATGGTGGATAGGTTGTATCATCCTCCTTTTTAAATGATAAAAAACCACACATTGTTTATAAATTACAAGTATTTTGGTATGAAAATTTTAATTTTTGGATAAATGTTTTTATTATGACTTTAGCGGTTGGGAAGAGTCTTCTTTAGAACTTTGAAATATTCTATGAAATATTATCCGAGTTAAAAATTGATTCCCCATGGGATTCTAAGGCCCGTAGACCCTCAACATAGATTGAATAAATATATTAAATTTATTTTATTCATAGGCACATGAGATTTCCTAAAAAAGTAATAAATTTGAAATGGTGCGTCGTATAAGAAATATGAGACCACTGTTTATTATAGAACATTGGGTTTAACCTAGTTTGGGTATAACATTGATGTGCATCTCGTGTTTGACAACCTCACACATGATAATACCTTCTTTTTTTAATTAATTTATTTTTTAGTTTTTTATATAATAAATAATTAGTTTCTCCCAAAAGGTGAATCGTATGACAAATATGAGACCACTATTAGGTCCGTGATATAGGGTTTACCGTAGGAATGGTATAACCTTTGAGAGCGTCAGAAGTTCGGTCAAATCATGCATGATAATAATTTAATTTGTTTATAAATCTTTTTTTGGATATTTAGAAATTAAAATAATATTTTTATTATTTTTATTTTTATTTACACAGAAAAAAATGTAAATATAATTCCACAATTAATAAATAGCATTGGAGTGAAAATAATAAGTGGGAAATGTCATAATTGCGATATAACTAATTATGCCAATGAAATGAAAATGTGCAATCAATATTAATTTAATAATCATTATTCCCGTTTAATGGTTGTTGTTTTTAAATTGTTTACAGAGTCATTGATGAGTTTTATTAAATATTAATAATTTTTATTATTTTAATTATTAATATATTGGGAAAAAACATTGGTGTATATGTAATGTATATATATAGATTAAATATATATGTATATATATAAACGTGCAGGTGTATAAATATGTATATACAGATGTGTGTGTGTATATATATTACATGTATATATATATGGTTGGATATTTATTTCTGGGTTAGATAAACCATTATTAATTACCCCACATGTATGCTATTGCATTGTCAATGTATTAAAATCACACTTTTAATGAATGTTTTGATAGAATTTTTAATGATGAAATTTATGAAATAGATTTAATAAATAAAATTACTGTTATTATTATTATTTATTATTATTATTATATTGGGAAAATTAATATATGTGTTAAATACATAAGTAAGTATATAATTTCACAACAAATAATTGATTTCATTGTTGTGCATGATTAAGCAGAACAATCCACCATGCATTGACACAATGTTTCCGGTTAAATTTAATGAAACATATTTAAATAAATAAAAAGAAATTTAAAGAAATAAAAATAAGAGTGAAATGAATAAAAATAAATAATAAAATAAAAATCAGTTAGCAGAAAAGTGAAAATAATTAAAATGGGTTTAACAAATTTTTATTTATTATTTTTTCTTTTCTTCTACACTTTTATTTTATGTTTTCATTATTTTTTATTGCATTTTTATTTTTTTCCTCTACATTATTTAATTTATTTTTTACTCTCATCCTCTCCCTTTCTCTCCTCTAGTGAACCACCCCCTTCCTGTATTGTGCGTCCCTCTTCCCCTGGTTCACCTCTCCCTCCACCTCCTTCGAACATCCATTGCCCCTCCTATTATTCAGTTTTTTAATTTTCCTCAGAAGATGCATGATGTTCTCAGTATGGCTTATCAACCACACTATTTAGTTATGGGTTTTATCCACTATTCGTCGCACAATCTACTATGTATGGTTTTTAACCAAAATTGGAATTTTTGTTAAAGGTTCTGATTTCATTCTTTTTAGGTGAAATCAATGGTTTTTTTAGGAACATTGGGTATACAATGACTATGAGGTAGGGTGTCCATTTTCTTTCCTGTCATTTCATTTATTTATTCAATTTTCATTATTGTTCTGTTCTTCGGTACCTATCAGTAAATCAAAAAAACTTCATAGTAATTTAAATAAACTATTTTTCATTGATCCTTGCAACAATTGTTTAAGGGGAACCCTTATTAGGTTGTTTTCATTTTGTTAGACACCCCTCTAGGTCTTCCATCAACATGTTCCTATTTACCTTTCACCTTGAATTTTTAATTTTTTGTATATGTGTACATGTGTGATAATTTCATTGAAGTTTTAAATGGAATAAATTTTTCACGATGAATAATAAACCATGAATTTGGTTTTTTATTATATTTTTTTCCTAAATAATTAGGGTTATAAATCTTAACTTACTTTTACATTATCAAAATACGTTTTCCTTTAATTACAATGATAAAGTGTTAGTTTTGTTTAATATTGTGTTATTATTATTTGTTGTTATGGTTAACCTTGAATGATTTGTATGAAAGTAGAATTAAATGGTTAATTAAACGGGTTGTATTCGTGAATTGTTGATCTACGATATATATATATATATATATTCCACTCTTTTTTTTAAAATGAAATCGGAATGGGGAGATAAAATGGGTCCTGTATTAAAACCCAAAATTTGGACTTTAGGTGCTCGATACCTTACACACAACATACATGGAATGAGATGTTATAGGATCCCTAGAAAATGGATTTCCCTTAGATATTTACTTTACTATTTGGTGATACCAGTTCCATAAGGGGAAACCGAGGATAGGCCTATTGGAAAAATTGATATACCAAGACTCATATGTTTCTTCGTCCCTTACATGTGATACCACATATAGACTCATAGTTAACATACCACGAGCCATATATGGAATTATTAAAGGATCACCTTGGATGGGCTCGTGGAATTGGATATAATTGAATGGGTGTACTATAGAAAATTATTAGGGATGGGCTCAGACTCCACTTATGACTTTTTAAATATTTATATAATTGTGTGAGATGATTTTATTGATAATGTATAGGGTTTTCCTATGCATTGTGATAAATCTCTTTTTCCTTTAGTGTGATTAGTTGTGAGAAATGATTTATACCCAAGATAAAGCTCATACTTGGGGTTTTTTTCTTTTTAGTTCATCAATGATGTTTTTGTCTAGTATACATATTCTAACATATATAGGTATTTCATTCAGACCCCCCGACATAGGTCAAAGAATGTTTTTTGGGACAAGTTCCCATTTAGGAAAATGGACCAAGTTACAATTATATTTCTATTTGATCAAATTTATTTCATTTATTATATATGAAACATAGTTATTTTTATGCATCATGAAATATATAGGTTTAGACACTCTAGGAGTCGGCCTCCAAAAATTATATCTCACAACCTAATAAGTTCTCTTTTAGAACCCATGTATACTTTATGTTCGCAGTTATAGATATAGGGAAGTATGTCGCCCCTGATTCATGATTTATTCACTATTTTGATTGGATATTTGGTGGTTGAAGACCGATCCTATGGTTGATAAACTATGTTGAAATTTTTTGGCCATTTGTAGTTTTTATGAATTTTGTCTTTTCTTCAACCTCGTTCCCCAGCACTAAGATTTATTTAATTTTGTAATCATACATTGACGTCATCTGGGTATTTTTTATGACTATTAATCTTCTATAATTATGATTTATTCTGTTTGTTCATTAATCTGATTCTTCTATTGTCTTCCTTTTCTATATGTTTTTAATACTTTTATATATATTATTTACCGTTGTGTAATATCATATCCTATAATAGAAAAGTCTCTCCAAATACTCACTAAAGGCCCTCTCTGCTAGTATGTAGACTCAGGTATTTTGGGTGGTGTGCCTGAGGTCTTATGACCCATCAGACTAGACACTATATTATAGACTATTAGGGTAACGATGTTACACACAACATGTATACCCTTGTACATAGCATGTATCCTCGAATCTACACATGTTCATGTACTCCTGATGGACATGGTGTGTAAAACCCAAGTATATGTCATGTAAGTCATATATATGGTCTATACCCTACATGAGGTACCGACCCATGTACCTCACATGTACTGGCCATATTTTATTCCTAGCCATGTACCCCTACACAGTGTGTGACCCACACAGGTTCTTGCCATGTTCTTCACATGGCCATGTGCCCCAACATGGGCTCTCATTCCATATACTCAGCTACACGATTGAGTACCATTACATGTAGTGTATACCCTATACATGATTTCCACTTATAAATAACTTATCATCCTGTAATATGAAGAACACCCAAAGTCTTTTCATGAAAAAAAAATGTGTGATAGAGATTTCTAAATGAAAACCCCCTAAAATCCATATAAAACCCAATTTTTGTACACAAAAGATATTGATCGACCCACTATGAGTCCAAATAAGTGATAATAGGGTTTCAAAATGATAAAATGGTAAATCTAAGGGGATTTATTTCAAAAATATAAAATGGACTGCCTTTGAGTGGAATCTGTCAAAGATTATCATGTTTTTGAGTTCCACGGCTACCGCCCAACGATATATCTCCTCTGAAGCTCCATGGTGGTACCTCCCTTCCTTCTTGCCTGAGTGAACTGAAGGCCTTCTTTTTTTATAGATTCTTTATAACTCCCTTTCAAGGGATGATGGGTGACCTTGTAAATCTCGTAGGTTTAGAGATTACATGACCTGTATGCCATAAGAAATATAGATACAATACATGGAACTAATCCTTTACAGATTCTTCATCATTATATTATCCCTTCACTTTTTCATGGATTGTTCGAATATGCTTCTTTTTCATGCATAGGTAGGTCCCTATGGAAAATTTCAAACCCTCTATTTCTAACAAATCTATTTAGCTTCTATTCTGGTAAATGTGTCTAATCTGAATCCCTATTTGGAGTTTATTCCTTGTAGGGTAGGTTTGGTCATTTTATACACAATATTAGGTATCTTTAAAGCCTTGAGGATGCCCTAAATCATTGAGGTGTCTCGAAATCCTTATTATCACGAATGCCTGAGGTGTCCTGAAGGCCTTAAAGGACCCAATGCCCAATTCGGTATCCCCAAAGCCCAAACAGATGAATAATTCAGGCTGATACAGTATTAAACAGTGTCTGATACAATACCTTCTACAGTGCCTACTATTGTTTATGTTATAGTGATTGAAATTATCTCCCTTCCCAATTTTTATCCTATGTCTCTAGGATAAACTTACCTAGTCCTCTCAAACTGTGCGGAGGCTCTTGTGTGGTATCTCCCTTCATGTATCCCTATTTTTCTAACTCCATTTAATTATCCTCTCTCATTTATAGTGATGGAATATCAAAGGGGTAATATGTGAGAATCCATAAGAGAAAGAAGAAAATGTAATAGAAAATGATAAGGAAGAAAAAATAAATAAAAAGGGACCCAGGCCCAGCTCGAGTTCCCAACAAGATTTTATGCCTTGCCTAATAAAAATCCATTATTCTAAAATCAATAGAGGAGAAAAAATCACAATCTAATGACTTGATAAAAATATATTTCTCAATGAACCTTTAGTAATAAATAAATATTTATTTAATTAAATATTAAATTTTAATTATTCCTCTAATATTTGAACAATTCAGAATTCTACCAAAATTATATCAGAGGGTAAACAACCTATTCTAGAATTAGTGTAGTGGTCATAAAAATCATATGTGGTCATATTCAAGGTTAAAATTATCATTTTACCCATTATAAACATCTAAAATCAAAAATTAAAATTTATAATCAAATTCATAGTCCAAAAAAATGAGTCCTTACAAGTTTTTTGTCATTAATTAAACCACAAGGTTGAGCTTTAAATATAAATAATACATGGTGATAAACCTATATTAAATAATAATTATAGAATGAACATAATTTAGATTCATTAATTATATAAGAAACACTATAAGAATATTGAAAATTCATTCATATTCCCTAGTTCATCACCATGGGGTGCACCTATTATTTTTGATGACTTATTTGATCAATTGTGTATAAATAAACACTTTTAAAAGATTGATATTTGGTTTTTATATCATTAAATATGTGACAAAATGATGGATGTACCTAATACAAACTTTTATAAGATGCATGAACATTATTAATTTATAGTGATATAATTTAGACTAACTACCTGTTATCTTCCTGTATCTAATAAAAAGTGTCTTTATAGATTACCATGATTAGTTTTCTGTAGTCCTTATAGATGATATTTTAATATCTTCCATTATAAATGAATAACCCAAAGATCATTTTAGAGTTTTTTTTGAATACATAAGGAATTGATAAGTTGTGTGAATTTTTTTTACAATGTTAGTACTAGATATAAAAAGTATCCTTCTCAAGAAATTAAATTATAAGAATGTGTATATTGTTGTATCCTTGAACGAGGAAAGTTATTGAAAAATATACCATACTGACTACAAAGAAAATGATCCATAATTTTATTGAATTAGAAAGATACTATTGATTACTTTTACGAAATTTATAATAGATATAAAATACTCTAACCATTTTTATGAAAAAAAGATCTGTGTTCTTTTGGATAGATGAATGTGAATAAAATTTCAAGGAAATAAATAGAATGTTGGTAAGTGAACCTGCTCTTATAATACCATGAAATGAAAAAATTGTGTGGGAATATAGGGATGAATTAGAGAATGATGGAAGATGTTTTCCCATGCTATTTTTAATAGTTGATATCTTATGACTCACCCAAATTTAAGATTTCTCTATTGAATTAACTAACTCATGATTTATGGTTGGTAGAGATTTGATTTTCAATGAAAATATGAAGACATTATACCTGAATAGAATGATTTGATATATATATAGATTAAAGAATCATAATGTATATATTTTCAAATAATATGTTGAATATGTGTCAAAGGGGTGGTTAGATTGGATTAATGATTATGAATTCATAATAAAATTCCACCCTGGGAAGTTGAACAAGGTAGTTGATAGTCTGATTTTAATGGATCATTTTATCTTATCATTGAGGAATATTGAAAAAGATCTAATACTTATACATTTTTAGAGTTAACAACTTGAAATCGTAAGGGAAGGGCAGAAATATTATCTTTCAAAAATGAATTTCCAACAAAATATTATTGTGATGATTAAAAAGATGAAGAAGAAAGATATGAAGCTGGAAAAGGTAAGAACTATTTTGGTGTTCAACTATGATTGTGATGAAATGATATTATTTTAAAACTGAATTTTGTTTCCCATTAATTATATAATTGAAGAAGGGGATATTGGATGGAACACATATCTCAACATTATTTAACTATCCTGAAGAAAAAATATGTGTATATAGATCTCATAGAAAATTTCTAGTTTGAAAATATGAAAAGGGATATTTTGGATTATATCTTGATGTTTAGTATTTCATCCAGTTAAGGTTGAACATCACAAGTCAAGGTGTATAATGAATCCATTACACATACCAATATAAATATGGGAGAATACAACCATAGTTTTTTTTGCATCACACTCTAATACATCTGTAGTCCATGATTCCATTTGAGATGTAGTTAATCACCTAACAATGTCATCATAATTCATTTTTATCAATTAATATTTATCACCTGATAAATATGTCAGGATATAAATTCAGGATGTTTAAAGGTTTGATATAGTACCACTATCAATTTTATTTTATTAATATTCATTATTTATCATGAATTTATGTATCATTAATTGGAAATTATAGAATTTAGATATAATCTTTGGCCCTAAATATTATCCATTGATGGATGGTCAGTTTTAGAGGACTATTTAATTCCTAAAAGTAATGTTTAGATATTTTTATGTGGATTTAAAATGTGTTTGGTAAAAACACCTTCCTCTAGTAGAATTTTCATTAAATAATATCTTTCAGCCAGGTAATCAGATTTGTCATTATGAAGGACTCTATGGGAAATAAGTATAAAACTATAGCATGATGGGATAGATTTTGAGAATAATTTCTATTGGGACTTATGATAGATCTTGAAATAATATAGACTATTAATTTCATTTAGAATCTCATTTGGGTAACTCAAAGTCAATAAAATTTTTATTCTAATAATCATCATTGTGATATCGTAACACCTCAAGATATGGGAGTATATATTTTACTAAATTATTTTTATGTCTACTATCTTGCTCCATATGCAATATCGAACTACAAGGAGCCACAAAATATTTATAATAAATAAAATTAAAAAATAATAAAACTTCTATTGCAAATAAAAAATATTATATTCAAATAAAAAATGAATAAGAAATATGATTATAAACACTTCATGTTTTGAAAAGTAATTTTTTAATAATTTATTTGATTTACATATATTTATAAAATGAATGATCATTTAAAATTTAAATTTATAAATTTTAGAATTTTAATTTGAAAATATAGAATTCATTTTTAAACATCTCAAATTGAAAAAATAATAAGGTGATTTTTTTATTTCTCTAAAAATATTGGTTTTCATATGAATAGTAAAAAATTCTGATTTCTCTAATACCATCACTTTTATGAAATTATCATAAGAAAATAATAAATGAAATTTTTTTGAAACAATTTTAATTGAAAATATATATTCTTAAATTAAAATCATTCCTTTAAAAATATTGTGTTATATTTATAAATCCCAGTTTAGCATTCTGAAAACATATGTAATGTTTTACTCTAGAAATTATTATATTTATTAACATATATTAAAAATTTTCTTTCATCACTTCTAGAAGTTAAAGAAAAAATATTATATATATTAAATCAAATTATTTATAATATTTAATAATTTAAACATCATTTTACTGAATAAATGTATGATTACTAAATTTAATGTTCACGACCATGATAATGGTAAAACTATTATGTTTAGAAATTTATATTATTATTATAGAATTTATATATGAAAAATAAATTAACATATTCATAAAAATGGGTTTATTATAATTTTTAAATATATATGTAAATAAATTATTACTCATTTAATTACTATGAAATTCCAAATAAAATCAAGAACACTTAAAGATGAAAAAAAAATTAATCTACAAAATAGATTTATCACATATTAAATATTTTAATTTAAAATTTAATTTTATGTTATTTAGAATTTAAATTAAACTTTTCTGATTTTATATTGTTGTTTATTACTTCATAATTTTTTTATATGACTTACCCTATATGTATAATAAAAAATAAACAACCAGGGGGAAACCCATGGTTGACACCAAAATGGTAAAAATGAAAAAATAAAGTAGTAAAAGTATTGAAATGTGTTTAAACATGTTATAAAATGATTAGTGGGGGATTTAAAAATATATACCACCCAAAAAACTTGTTTCCTATTTTTTGTACAATTTAACCATTAATATTGTCCTTCTATTATTGAAAAATAATTGATGTTTGAAAAAGTTCCATTTTCTTCACTTATAAAAGGAGATCACTTCAACCCACTCAATGGCACACATAACCATCAAAATTTCCTTTAAACACATCCAAATTCACCTCTTAAAAATGTCCCTCGAACTTTTTAATGCTTCAGGTAAACATAATTTCGAATAATCCCTTCATTTCTAAGGAGTGATTCAAGAGAAATTCCAGGGTCCCAAAGTTAGTCTTTGTTAATCATTATCCTTTTATTCTTAATATTTATTTTCCAAAACTACCCAGTAAATATTAATATAAAGCTATTAATATCATTATTAAACTTAATAATTATTATATTAATGTAACAGTCTATATATATTTTTTAAATGATCATAGAAAAAAAGAATGTTGATCATGCATTGGTGAAGGCTATCGCCTCCATGAAGCGATGCTTATCATTTTCACCTCTTCCTCAATTAAATGGTAATCAAAATAGAATTAATGAATAAATATTTCATATATAATATGATTATGATAATTAATATACAATACATTTTTTAAATTCATTATATCTCATTCTTTGATAATTGAAAACATTAATCATTCATTGTGTGGGTTACTACCTCCTCAAAGTAATATTTTTTTGTTTTTCATTTGGATTTTACTTCATTCCAAAAACAACTCAAAATATGATTAACTAAATTAAAAATTATACATAATATCATTCTTATTATGTCATATTATATTATAAACATCCTTTTGCATACTCACCTATCAAGTTAAAACACATTCATGTTCGGGTCGGTCAGACCACATAAATAAATAGTATTATAAAAATATCTAATGGATGAATATAAGAATATAAATACTAATATTATAATATGTAAATACCAAAATATTGAATTTTGTATGTTTTTTTAATGGTTATAACAATTATTTATCTTATTATTGAAATATCAAATTTGGTTGCTAATATTATCAAAGTTAGCTGACTCTATTTAAATAAAAATGAAAAATAAAAATTATTATAAAAAATTATTATAAATAAAGACAACATAATAATAAACATTCATTGTTAAATTGAAAATTCATAATTAATTTATTAATAATGTATCTAATAAACTTAATTTTTTTTATTCAAGATCTTAGGTGAAGGTATGATGTGAATCAAGACCATGATAAAGGTTTACTTATAACATATTCAAATCCATCAGAAGTGTGTGATATTATGAACCATATTTTATTTAATGGTGCGATTATGTAATAATGAATATATTTTCCCAAATAAATAAAATTCATGGGTTTTGAATTATCATAGAATATTCTCTATTTAGATTTATTTTCAATCAAAGCAGAAAAAAGTTGCAATAGTTTTCGTTAACTCATCTCCAATCATTGATTTGTAATTCTTCTTATTGGTCGTCCTTATTCCGATATTGGATTCTTCTACCCCTAAGATTTTATTTCATTGTAATTTATATAACTACTTAGGGAAATTGAATTTTTAGTGTGACCCATAACTATATCAATTATTGGTTTTGTAAAAACATTTTCCTAAAACAAATAGATATTTTATCTTGCCCTATGAGAATTATTTTGTTACAAATCAGCAATTTGATGTTTTTAAATTCCTTTTCAGATGTTTTTAACTCTCAATGATCTTAAAAATTAAATGAAGTGTTATAATACTTTCCAAAAGGAAATTTTTTATTTTAAAAATAAATTATTGATTGAAAATGAGATTATAAATGTTTTTTTTTAAAAGTCTTGAAGTATTTTTTATATCTTTTCGAAGATATTTTTTGCAATAGTATTTATCTTGTAGATTTTTTTTCTTCTGAAAACCATATTTTGGATTTATAGAATTATTTTTTAATATTTTATCAAGATAAAATATTGCAAGATAAAGAAACCGTTTTTAGGTGTTCTCAAGAATTTCAAAAGGTGGTACCCTCTCTTATTTTTCGTGTGATTTTTCAAAATATCTTAAAATGTGGGTTTTCATCTATAAAAACATACATAATACTAATTATTTTACAGCTAGAATATTTCTTATGCCAAAATAAGACTTCTTTAACTTTATATATTTTGTAATGTTCTCAGAAAAAATTTTATGAAACCCACCTCTTTTACATTGGTTAATTTAGTGATGTTCAAAGTATGAATTTTTTCATGCTCTTATGGAAAATATATGTGTGAATTATTATTATGTAATGGGTGGGGTTCTATATATCCCAAAAATTCATTGGCCAAGGATTTATATCTCGTGAGACAATATTTTAATTGAGTATTAATTCTCCCACTAATGTGAGAATCATGTATTGTTTCCTACTCCACTCTATTTATAGGAATCTGAGAGTGATGCAAGCTCTATAAACATTATAGGAAAAATGAAGTGTTTACTACTCCACTACATTTATTGGAAACATGAAGTGATTCATACTCCATCATGTTTATAGGAATATGGAAGTGTTTTATGACCTAATATGATTATAGTAATCATGATGTGTTTTGTACTACTCAATTTGTATATGAATTAGTAAATGATTCTTGTTCTACTATGATTATGGGAATAAGAAAGGGTTGAAAGATCCAAAAAAAATTACGGGTACTAGTTAGTGACTCTTATACCTATATGTTTATGTTAATGAGGTAGTGATTCTTGATCCACCATGAAATTGTAAACTTGTGGGGAATTATTCTATAATATTTTTTGATTTCTATTCCTCTGTTAGTGAAGAATCTTATTGTTGCGATAAATTTCCATGAAATTGCATATATTAACTCCAACCATTATACTCCGACAATTTTTTTTATTGTCACAGGTTTCCAAACTCTTTTTCCAATTTATATGTCTATTGATTTTAGAATAAAATTGCCTATATCATAATTCATAGACAACTCTTATTATTCCATATTTATTTCAATAAGAAAATTTTCCCCAACCCATGTTATCTCATATTATTATGACCCAATATCTAATTAAAAGTTGATATGTTTTACCTTAATGATCATTTATATTCAACCCATAATTATGTTCCATTTATATATTTTATAAATATATTTATAACCTATTGAATATATATAATGGAGACTAAGGGAGTTCGATTATGGATAAATATCCACATGTGTTGTAAAAAATTCGTTATTTAGATTGTCCCGAGAGACAATATAAAAAAACTGTGTCTGAGTTATGTGATATTATTATGAGAAATAATACTAATGTTAATTTTGTGAATGCTTGGATAATATCACTGGTTATAAATGTTAATTTGTAAAAGTATGTGTTTTTAGAATTCATCCATTTATTGTGGGCCTGGGGAGCTTTAGTTGGTGGTGGAGGATTAATTAGTTATTTTCATGGATTAATTTAAATATTTAATGGAGTAAGATTAGATAAAATTAGCAAAAAAACTAGGGATAAGTCTCAGTAATATGTTTAAATATATGATAACATTCTAAAATATGAGTGATGTTTTGGGTATATTGTTTACCTAGAAATTAAATCACATTATGGATAATAGGAATTTTATATGGATATTGAAAAAATTATATAAGGCATTACCACAATTAAAAATTATGGTTGAGTATCATATGAATTATCACTCTAGTTCATGATGAGTGTGCCTAATACTAAACCCCTATCTAGAAACTATAAGGTGATACTATTTGGATAATCGTATTAACATTAAAAGTCATTATGAATTATTTATTATGTTAATCAACTTGGATGAGGAATATAATAGAAACAAACCTAAATAAACCTAGATTGAAATGAGAGTAATTTAGGTTGAACTAAAATATAATGTAATACGTTTGATGATTATGGTATTTTGAGGTGGAAATTTTTATGTTATTATCATTCAATATCTATCTTATAGTGTTAACTGTTCATCATTATTGATTAACTATATTTGGTTCTTAATATAGTTGGATCTTAGAGGGAGCAGGTTCTTAAGGTATGTGATAGACAATACAAAAATTTTCTTAATAAATAAGAAAATGGGATAGAAACTTGCATTAAAAATATTGTTGTTAGGCTCAACCAAATATCACATAATATTATTAAAAAAATTATCCTTTAGAATCATTCATACATAAAAAAGAATATAAATTTGGAGTTTAATAGAATATAAAGTGATAAAGATAATGAAGGAAAGAAAACTCAACTTCTTACATGTTAAATATCTAGAAATAAGCACCAAAGTTAATGTCTCATAGTAACAAGGAATTTTTTGATTTTTGGAAAAATTTAAGATCAACTTCATGATTGTCAATATGGGGTAAAGAAGCTGTTTATTGAAATAGATGTGAATAATTTCCATTACCTAACACATCTCGAGTTTGGGAATTATTAAAAATGATACCCAAACCCAACAACTAGTGAGGATAATAAAAATCATGAACCTACTAAACCAAGGGCATAGGGTAAGGTATAAGTTATCAATAATATGGAATGTTGGTCATGAAAAACAAGGGTAAAAGTTATAATGACCCTCCACTATAGAATGGTGGATATCTAGTTGGAAATCTAGTATTTTCCACCCTATTACGCCTAGGATGATTTATATGAGAATCAAATAAACATCACAAGGATTTAATATTATCTTTTATTATTATTGTAATTAATTTTATTTTATACCATGTTTAGGTTAATGTAATTTGCCTCATTTTGTTATTAATATCATTCCTTTATATGAATTCATTTTTTTTTTGAAATTTATTGGCCATCACCATATATAATCCATAATAATAATAAAAATAATTAAATCTTGTTTTATATTTAAAATGAATGTATGATCATCTATCAGTGAAAGGATGAATATTATATCTCTAATAAAACTAATTCAATTATAAGAGATATGATATATAATATTGAGCGTTGTTTAGATTAAATTATTGTAGAAAAACTTAATATCCATATTGATCTATTTTTATGGAAAAAGATATATCTCTTATGTTTTATGATATAACTCTAGAAATTATATCTCTTTTCATGTCTATATATTTGATATCATTACTTAGTTTGACTAGTAATTGATAATTTAAATTTCAGGGAGAAAATTTATTTAATGGGGGATAGTGTAACACCTTGTGATATTGGAATATATTTTTTCTTTATTTATATAAAGTTCAATAGATTTATCAATGCACAAAACATGTTTAAAAGGAGAGCAAAAATATTTATTATTAATAAAATTTAATAATAAATAATCTTATAGTAAGAAAAATATTATTATCAAATATAAAATTTCTATAAAATATGATTATGATCAACTATTGTTTTAAAAAAGAATTTTTAAATAAAACCATTTTCCTTTATTTATGTTGAATTTTAATTTAAAAGATAAAATTTAATATTTCAGAAACATAATTTTATAAAATAAAATGTGTTTTTTTATTTCCAAATATCTAAAGTATCTTATGTTTATTTTTTGAGGTTTCTATAAAATAATATAGTTTGAGATGAAGAGTAAAAAATACATGTTTTTTAAATAGAACCATTTTTATATCATTACCATAATAAAATAAGGAATTAAATTTTTTAAAACCATTTTATATGAGAATAAAATTTTTTAAATTCTAAATAATCATTTCGAAAAAATGCTATTTTTTATTTATACAACATATTTTTAATGTTTTGGAAATGTAAGTAATATTTTTTTTACAAATATTTTATTCAGTTAAATTAAAAATTTGCATCCATAAATTATAGATAATAAATCTAAAAAAATATATTTTATATTTTTGATAATTCATTTCAAAATATATAATAATTTAAATTTTATTTTGAGAAATAAAATTAGGATTACTATGATTAATTTTATTGACCATGAGAATGGTAAAACACTCGTTTTCAATGAATTAGTTTGTTACAATTGTGTAGTTTTGGTCTTACAAAATAAAATTATATCTTCTTAAAAAATAGTTAAATATATTTTCTAGACATATATTTAAATATATTATCACTTAATTAGTTGTTAATGAATAAAAAATATGATTAATGAAACTAAATTATAAAAATTAATGTTTTTTTTGAAAATTTGTTTCCGTATATTAAATTTTTTATTTAAAATTAATATTCTCATATTTATAATTTGAATTAGAATTTACATATATATTTGTGTATATATATATATATATAACCTAATTTCAGGATAATATCATAAAAAATTCATTACACAGGTTACATTTTATTTTTGAAAAAATATAAACTACTAGGTTAAGAACCAATTACCAATGTAAATTCTGAAATAGTAAAAAGAAAAAATAGGTATTAAAAGGAATTAAAATGTTTAAAAATATTTCAGGTAGGATTTGAAGATATTATCTCACCCCAAAACCCATTATTATTCTCTTTTAAACCATTTAACCTTGAATAGTGTTTTTACATTATTGAAAAATAATCAGTCTCCACAAAAGTGCAATTTTTTTATTATAAAATTGGATCATTTTACCCCTCTCAAATATACGCATAACATTATAAATTTCATTGATAAAATTCCCAATTTAATACTAATATAAGTCCATTATACTTTATAATGTACTTGGTCACCATAATTTATCCTAATCCCTATATTTATAAGGACAATTTGATGATAAAGTTTAGGCTCCCAAAGTTAGAATCACTTAATCCTTATCCTTTTCATATTTATCATTCTATAAAAAACCTAAAATAAAAATATAAATAAAATGTATTATGTTTAATTATTATATTGAAGTATTAATATATTAATGTTACAAAAATATTTATTTATTCATTCTAGATGAAAAATAGAACATTTGATCGTGCATTTGTGTGGACTACCACCCCCACAAAGAGACGTTTTATGTTTTACACCACTAAATCACATAACTAGTTGTGAGTATATATTTGAAGAAAAATTGTAAATAATATAATATTATTACTAGTATTAATAGAAAATTTTTAATCCACATTCATTCTCATTCATTCTTATGGAATTAAGAACGTTAACCATGCCTTGTGAGGACTAACGCCACCCCATAGTTTCATTTTTCGCATTTCATTTTGTTTTTCCTTATTTATCCAGAACACTTAAAATAAAATTGAACAAGTTAGAAGAATATAAAAATTATTATTATTATGATATTATTATGTTATTATACACTTCCTTAACTTTATTCACACAATAAGATATAGTATGGTCATGTTTGGGTCGATCTAACCACCAACATGAATAATATCATAAACATATATCATGGATGACTAGTGGATGTTAAATAATAATAATATTATTATTTATCAAGAAATAAATTGATGTTTATATTTATACATATGTTATATTAAGTATTCAATTTAATATTAAAATATCATATTTGATTTCTATATTTTTTTAAATAAGCTAACACTATTTAAATATTAAAAAAAACAAACATAAGTAAAAAAATATAAAAAAATAAATAAAACATGATAATTAATATTCATTAATAAACTAAATATGTATTAATAATTTTCTTAATAATGTATCTTATAAACATAATTAAATTACTTAGGATGTTTGGTGCATGTAGAGAGTGAATCTGAACCATGATAAGGGTTTTATTTTGGAATTTTCAAATCCAAAAGACATGTTTTACATTGTACACCATAATTTTTTTTATATGGTTTAATTAATAACTGATTAATATATTTTAAAATATTCATAAAATTGAAAGGGTTTTAAGAGCCCTATTGTCTTCATTATTTAAATGTATTTTCTTTTAAGGGATACCATATTGGTAATGGTTTTGCTAAATAAAATTCCTTAATTGATTATAATTAATATTCATAAACTCAATTCATGAAATAATTTTTTATTAGACAATAATATTTTATTTATTGATGATTTATCAACATCTATAGTAAAATTCAATTTCTAATGTTACTCATAACATTATATTTTATGATTATAGAATAATTTTCTTCTAAAAACTCTTCATTAGTTTCTATTTTTGTATGAAAATTATTCACTATGATGCTTCCATTCCATATTTTCAAATGGGTTTTCAAATTAATATCATTGATTATGATTTTTAAAATAAAAATAGGTATTCGTATATCATCCAAAAGTAAATGTTTAATTAAAAAATGAATTAATTATTAAAAAATGAATTTTAAAGGCAAGTGATTTAAAAAATTATCCTTCAAGTGTTTATTATATATCTTCATATATTTTTATTAAAATAATCATTATCTTATAAATTTTCTTCTAAAACCGTTATTTGTTATTTTAAAAATTAAATTTAAATGTTTTTTCAGGATCATGTAATTCATATTATTGAAACTATTTTTATTGTGTATTAAAACCTTTCAAAAATGGGTATACCGTCTTATTTTTCATGTGATTTATCTGGAGATTGTAAAAGATAAAATTTAATTTAAAAAACATCTTAAATAACACTTATGTTACAATAATCCACAATCCATATTTTTCTATTCATGGATTCATAATGTTCTATGAAAATTTTTATAGAATAGACCCATTTTTATGGATTTATTATATAGGTATTGATGTATGAATATTTCATTTCATAATAGAATATATAAATATAAATATATATATACCTGGATTATTTTTGTGTGATGTATGGGGTTCTATATCACCCTCAAATTTGTTATTTATGGAATTACATCTCATGAGATTTTATGCGAATCCAGTGTTGATGCTCACTCCACTCTGGTAATCATTTAGTTTTCCAGGTTCAAATTTGTTTATGGGAATCAATAAGTGATTCCTACATCACGTTTTTGAGATTTATTTCTTGTTTTGTACTCTATTAAGATTTTATAAATTAGGATGTGACAATGCCTTTATCATGTTTATGATAGTTAAAAGTGATTCTTTCTCCAATTTGTTTATAAAAATTTTGTAGTGCTTCTTACTACACCATGTTAATGTAAATCAAGAAGTGGTGTTTTCTTGACTATGATTATGGTAATTAGGATGTGATTCCTTATCCAGTTTGTTTAGGAAAAAATGCAATGATTCTTGTTATACTATGATTATGGGAATTAAGTAGTGATGTCTCATCCACCAAGATATGTTAATCATGTAGTGATTCACTCTCTAATATTTAATGATTTTTATGCCCCTGTTAGTGCCATAATTTATTTATTATGTTAAATTTCCATGTCATTCCATATATTTATGCATATAATTATGCTCTATAACTCTTTTTATTATCACAGGATTTCATATTACTTTTCTATGGTATATGTTTATTCATTTTAGAATGCATGTCCTTATATTATGATTTATGGACAACTCTTATTATTCCATATTATTTTTAATTATACATTTCTCTATATACCAATTTTTATATTATTCTTATGATCTAATGCTTGATGACAAGTGTAATCTTTTTCCCATATTGAGCTTCTAAGCTTACCCTTTATTATGTTTTCTTTCCCTGAGTTATGAAGATATGAATAACTTATGCGAAGTCTATATAGAAGACCATAGGAGGTATAATGTGTATAAAAGTTAACATGAGACATAAAATAAATTATTTATATAAATAGTACTAAATGAAACTAAAATAATAGGTTCTCTAAGATATGTGAGATTATATTTGAGATGTAACACAAAAGTGACTTTTTTGAAATTTTAGCTTAGATCATCTCACATGGGATCGAAGATAAATTGAAAAAGTATGTGGTTTTTAAATTGGACCTAGAATTGTTGTTCATGGGTGCCTCTTATCTATATTTTCATGTTGTTGACATGGTATTACTAAAAATATTTTTTTCTAAGTGGTTTATTAGATTTGGGGGGAAGGGGAAGACGACTAAAAGATATATTGGTCCCTATGAGATTCGTGGTTGTATCATGACGGTATATTATCACTTGGACCTTCCAAAAATCCTCTCACAAGTTCATGATGTATTAACTGTATTTCATTTGAGGGATAACATACATAATTCTTCACATTTACTGAACTTATATGTCTCACCACTCAAGAATATTTCTTTCAAATGTGGAACAACTACTGAAAATTCAATTTGAAAGAGATAATTTTCTAAAAAACATGAAAACTCTGATTGTCGATGTTTTATAGTAAAAATATAAGTTTATTAAAGTTTAATGGGAAACATAGGATTTTATGTGGAAAAATTACATTCATTTTTAGTCAGAAAAATGTAATTCATGGGAGAAATTCTCATAAAAGTGTACAATGTAACACTAAAATATTATATAATATCTTTTCATTTAAAATGAATTTATGGACTTTTACTGTATGATTGACATATATTAATGAATAAAAAATATTTTAAACATTTTTATCTTACAAATTTTTATTTAAGGAGTAAAATATGGTGCTTCAAACTATTATGTTGAATTTAGAAACCCGTACATGACTATTTGGAACCTATGTTATTTTTTATTCTAAAAAAAATCTATTCTAGTTGTTTTCCTTCAAATAAGTTTTCTTAATGATCAATTCGTTTTTTCAATATATAAACCCAAAAATACTATCTTTTATCTTTAATTTAATAAATTTCTTGTATATAAATTATATGCATAGTTTTGGTGTAGATTAAATTTTTTGTTTAATGATATTTATTTTTCTAAAAATTGTTTTCTTATGTTCAATGAATACTTATATTAAATGTATTTTCATCCAATTTTAGAAACATTACATTATAAAGTGGATTATATATTTGAAATAATAAAATAAAAATATTTTTATAAATTTCATTCCATTTTAGGTCATCTAGAATAGTTTCCATGGTAAAAGATATGTTGTCATGGTAAAGAATAAAAAGAGTTAAAAAGGGTACAAATAAGGGATAAGTCTTATAATATCACAAAAAAATTATATTTATTTGATTGTTTCAGTTTATTTAGACCTATTATAATCTTAATTTCAAAAGTGGTCTTATTTTCTTACCACTTTCTTTGGAAATTACTTTATACTATTTAAATGTTAGGGGTATTTATAAGGGTGTAACTCCACTAACTTATAAAAGGAAACCTCTTATACTCACTTATCGACACACTTTTAACACATTATATAAAATAATATATACCCAATAAACTTTAAAACACACCTACCCCAATCATATAGGTTCCATTTTTTATGAAAATACCAACCTGTTAATGCTTAAGGTTTTATCTAACAGAGGATACATGATAAAGAGGTAACATCTTTGCTAGGTTCTTTCAAGTTCTTTTCTTTTTCCACATCATCTTAATCAATTATATAAATAATGACATGATAAAATCAATATAATAAATATTTTTAAATTTTATTATTTTTATAGAATAAACATCATCTATTTATATTCCATCTAATGGAAAATGTATGTATTGTTCATGCATAAGTGTAGACTACCGCCTCCACGAAGAGATATATCTCATTTTCAATCACTACTAATCATGGATGGTTATATAGATATAATTATTGAATATATATTATATTTATAATATAATGATAATTTTATAATGTTAAAATATTTTTTAAATTCTTTTATTTCAATGAATTGAAAAATGAAAGCATCGCATGTGTGTACTTGCATGCTACCGATTCCATGAAGTCATGTAATTCATTTTTTCGTCACCAACCTACAATACTAGTCATAAAAAGTGTATATAATGAATAAAAATAATATCAATGAAATGATTATGATTTTGGAAATGAGTAAACCATGACCAAATTAAAACCCCCTATTTTATTGAGGTATTAATTAAATAGATAACTATATTAATTTTGGTATATTTAATTTTTTGGATGCCCCATGTTTTTTAATGGAATCTGTTTTTATACTATCTATGTTTTATGAACAGATAGGAATAACCATCAGAAAACCATGTAATGTGGTATATTTATGGTATATATCTGTTGGTATAGTTTGTACATAGTTATCTAGACAACGTAGGGTCCTTGGAGTACGAGTACTAAGTGTTTTTGGCTTCATAGTGACCTATTCTTAGTCTTCTAATGGTTATAAAACTTATAATGAATAATTATGTTGTTTACCAATGTTTTTATAAAATTCATTTACTTATATTGTTTATTTTATAAACCTATTAAATAAAACACACACTCACTCACCCCCTCTCCCCATCATGTGACACCACCTAGGGCCAACTTACTCTCCCTATGACATTAACCCCACATACTTTCAGTTATCCTTATCTCCTTTCAAATCACACAACTCCCACAACTACATGGGACTTCATACCCAATATCCTTCTCCTCAATATCCCTCTATTGTTGTGTTTCTAGGTATCTAAAGGTTGGATTTTCTTATGACTTCTCCTTCTCTTCTATCATTTCATTATCTTGATTTTGGGTGTGATCACCCAAGGAAAGGTATTATACTACATTGTATTTTCCCATGATTTACCATTCACCTTATTAAGTGTGAGATTCATTCAAACCTTAAGGGTTTTGGTTTTTGGACTCAATATTTTAATATTTATAGGGTTTATATGATCCCCATTGTGCTCGATTGGGAATCCCCCATCAAAGGTGGATGATTTATGATTGTATAGGCTTACCCACCTCTAGTTTGAGTTTTGTGTTTCTTTATGTTGTCTTTATATTACATGCCAATATTTTGTTGTTGTTTTAAGGATATTTATTCAAAAATATTATTATGTATATATGACCCATGAGATGATAATTTTATAAAAATGTAAAGTTTAAACCATGAAATGGGATGTGAATCTATTCCTTGTGTTTTTGAAAATTCACTATAATATTTTTACGAATGTTTTTTTCATGTGGTGTAGATAACTGTCTTGAGTATTAAAAAGTGTTGCTGAATTTAAATGAATTTAAAAACAATTGGTAGGTGTTTTGAAATGTTTAACAAGGGTTGGGTGTTTTCAATGTATCCATTTAGCCTTCAAAAATTTCATTTTGAAACAATTTATGGATTTGAATTTTTAAAAATGTTATTTTAATAAGGGAAGAGGGAGTCCCCATTTTATTTTCAAAAGTGATTCAGTGAAGTGACTAGATTCACAATTTTTTTTTAAATGTAACATTTTTAATTTTATGAAAATTAGTTTTTATAAATGATATAATACCCTATTGATACCCTTTGTTATTATTATGACCCATAGTGAAATGTGACCCCTTGTGGGAATGTTTAAATTGATTCATTATATATAATTATTATGCATGATTATTGGGATTATTTTATTGAGGTAGGAGGTGGTTCATCAGTTTTGTAAATGGTTTCTCCTGGATCAAGGATTGTTTGATTTTGCACTCCTCCTTTTTTCTTGTCATGGAGAACCTTGGGAAAAGGGGTAGGTGACTAAGGAGGTTGATTCCATGGCTGAGGATAGTGATTAGAAGATTTTCCTTAGGGAATAAGATATCACATTGTGGGAAGGTTCCCCCATGTAAAAATTTATACTCATGGGTAGGGAGGGATTGATATATCCTTAGTGGGGATAGTGAGATCCTAAGGAGGACATAGTGGTCCTCTGCTCTTTTACTCACATTATGTGCAACCGTTTATCTTAGATTCATTTTGAGTCATGCAACCAACTCTTTAGATACTAGAGATAGGTTCCATGACACAATTATCTTTATTAATAACATTTAGGTTATTTATCATGTTATTTGTTTATATCCCTTTCTTCATTGATTACTTATTCTCTTTTATGAACTTTTCCATAGATTCTCGTTATTGTATGACTTGATATATTAAGGCCAAAATCTGTGGTTTCTTTCATTCTTTGATGTTTTTTTCAAATGTTTTTAAAACAGGGTTTTGAATGTTTATTTTAGAAGGAAAAAATAATTATTGATTTAAACATGTGGTTTAAAACTATTTATAATAACGATTTTGAAATATTTTTTTATGATAGATGGGGAAAATTATTTGTTTCAAAACTCGAAGTTCAAGTGAGTTTAATTTTTTTTTGGATATCATGAATAGTTTTCATAAATACTTTATTTTCATATTTTTTTCCCTGAAAATTGAGTTATAATTGGGAAACTATTATGAGTTTTGAAAAGGATTTTTAAAAAATAACTATTAATAAAATGGATTAAAAGTGGTAAATTAAAATAATTCTTTAACTCAATGTATTAGAATGGGTAAATGAATTTTTCAAGAAATTGTTTTCAATTCAAAAAAAATCATGGAAAATATTTGTTTAATACAGTTTAATTGTGTTGTTTTTTATTTTGTAAATTTTTATAGATGTTTTTTATTTTTATTTTTTATTTAAAACATGAATTATTTGGGTTATAAATTAAATAAAATTAATAGTTTTAGTAGGTTTTGGTGTACTATTGAGTTCTTATGTGATCAGGTATATTTTATTATATCAGTTGTAGCGTCTTGGTTATCCTTAATACCTCTCCTTGAGAATGGATTAATATGAGGGTAGTTTTTTTACCAAATGGAGATATAATTTCCTATTTTCTATTTTTCCATGAATTTATTTACATTCCTATAAATCCTAGAGATTTTCCATTTATATGATTTTCCTTGTACAATTTGTTTTTTATTGATTTCTATAGTCAATGTCTAGAAACATAGAGTGGTGGGAAAAAATCTATATAGTGGTCATATTTTCCTTGAAGGAGTGGGAGACCATACTGGAATGGGAGGTTTTCTGTGCTCATTTCTATGTACTACTTTCCCTTATAACTATTTTGTTTATTTTTTCCCTTTTGTTCCATAATCTATTTCTGATGTATGAATGGGTTATAATGGATTTTTTATATACTTATTATTTCATTTAGTATTATTATTAGGTGAAACCATTCCCATTAATGTTACTTTTATTCTCAAGAAGAAATAGTTAAAACATAGGAATGAGGAATGATTTTGGGATTGTAGTGAGATAGTTTGGGAATCTATCAGATAGACAACCCTAACTGGTTGATTGCAAATGGTATCACATATTTTAGTCCTTATTTTCTAGAGGATCCTAAGCCTTTGGAATACCATATAATTTTTTTGGTTTTTTTATCTTGGAGATATGGTTTGTAGGACTCAATAGGTATGTGTGGGTAGAGTGTTTCAATCTTATTTTCACCCTGATCTGCTATTTTACATGTATAGTTGGCGTTTTCCATCTAATTATGATTTTCTTTTCAAATTTTTTAGGATTATGGTTTTATTAAAATGGAGGTGGTGTTTTGATCATAAATAGAATGAATTGATATTAATTGGGGTAATATGTGTGGTTTTGTAATGGATATGAAAAGGGGGGAATCAAAGAATGAGGTTAGCTTCTAGGGTTTGATAGGCCATACACCAAAAAATGGTTGATGATTAATATGTTAAAGGAAATAATATGTGATTATCATGTGTCTATAAACCATGTTGTTATGTCTAACACAATTCCTCACCTCATTTTCTTTTTCTATTTTTACTTTTTGACCCTTGTATTACCTAGTTTTTGTTTGGGAAATGGGAAGAGGGTCCTAATCGATCTTGAGATATGATGTCATTTATAATCCTTTTTTTATGAAGGATATTTTTTTAATTTTATATTGAATTTTTTCATGTTATGTGATTGTATTTGTTTGGGTACAAATTAATTTCATGAGAAAAATATTTTCAATTTTAGAAATATGTTATATGGAATGATTGTATAGTTAACTTATTTGGGTATTTTTTTATAACAGTAGGTTTCATTTTGTATATTTCAAAAAAACATGTAATTGGGGTTCAAACCAAATATATACATTTTTTTAAGAGTATAGTATCTTATTTTAAGTGAAACCATAAATATCAAAATTTATTTTTGTGGCATGTTTATAATTTTACCCGTGGAGACGGTATTTTAAAAGTGCAATTGATTTGGAAACCATTAAAAAAGATCAAGTGTTTGATTTATATTGAAACAAAAAATGGTTTTTTGGTTGTAAAACATGTGGTTTCATTTATATTACTAATGGAAACACTTTAAAATTAACCATGTAAAGTAAGCAATTGGGGTTTGAATTTTGAAAATATATTTTTAGTGTTAAACGAAACGAGGCCCTATTTTAATGTCACCCTGTTTCTAAAAATGGGATCCTGGTAAAATATTATTTTTTAGTAAACCATGTGATATTTTCCCTTGTCTTTTTTGGAACATCTTGGAATAATTTTAGATACTTTAAAGTGTGAGGTTCATTGTATCATGTTTATTATTTTGATCCTCCAATAAAGGTCTATTTTAAACGTAGCATGCTCAACTTAAAAGTTCTTCATCTATCTATTAACAATTCACATCCTCCAAATGGAGTGTCTTGTCTAGTTTCCTTCTAATGTTTTGGTGTTTCTAAAATGACATCATTTTGATATCTCTGGGACTAGTGGTTATTCTTATGAGCCCTAATTTGATGTTAATATTAGTGATGATCATTTTTCATGGAAACTATTGGGTGAACTTATGTTCTAAATGTTTCATTAACCAAGTATTGTTTTAGGTTTAATGGTTTATTGGACATTGTTCGGTAAATCCTACAAGTTCTCTATTGTGTATTTTGTGGATGAGAAACAATTTTTGGATTTATGTTCATTGAGTTCATATTTATTTTAGAATGGTAAATTATTGAAATTGTGATTCATAGGTTCATCATTAGATTACGATTTTAGGTAGTGTTTCCCTTGGGAATTTTCTTTTCCCTTATTACATTACATTTATTGTTCCCCTTGGTTGTGTATATGATATGCTGACTTGTGATTATTTCTTTGGATGTGGGGAGGATCTAGGGTGCATGACTGGACACACGTTGTATATCCTTATTTCCCTTTAGGTTGTGGATTTCATTAGGTTGTTTTACCCATCAGATTTTCTTGGGACAGTAATCCATAGAGTTGAATCTGAACACCCTCATATGGGGTTTGTGACCCTTAGGTTAGATCCCTGATGTTTTTTAGTGAGTTATGTATTTCATTATTGAGGTTCTTGTTTAGATTCTATGTTTTGGATGATCCAATTTTTGGATCCTTTAGGATATTTCTAACAGAACTTCCCTCCTTGTGGTTTTGATCCCATTTCTTGTGATTGGGTTTTGATAATGGAGTTTGGTCATTCCCTTAAGATATTTTGGGAATGTGGTTGTTTGGTGATGTTCTATTGATATATTGTATGTTATTTTTAGGTTTTATATCATTTTAGTTCCTTTATTAATGGTTATGATATTGATTATTTGTCTTTATATCTTATTGTTTTTCATTCATTGATTAGTATTGGTTCGGGTTGTTTGAGGAATCTCAGTTAATTGAGGATTCTTTTTTTCTTGAGAGTTTCTACAAAAATTATTCCCTTTTTCACTGATACATTATGATGAGACTTTATAGTGATATAATTTGGTATTATAGGGATTATTTGACACCAAATATGTCACTATGGACTAAATTAAATAATTAAGTAAATTAATTTCGGTCCATTTTATTTTTCAGAATCCAATAACATGATTTTAAATTTTTTGGAATTTTTTCTATTCTATACATTTTTAGGAGTAACATTGTTAAAACGGTTCAAGGGGGTATATTTAGGTGATAATTACATTTTCTTGGATGGTTCGAACTTTACTATACTATTTATGGTACTTGGAGAAACCGTGCAAATTGTTTTTGACTATACAATACCCTACACATGGTTAGTGCATGGTTAGAAAAATAGTGTGGGAAAGACGTGTAATTATCCAAGGTTTTTAAAAAATTATTGTTTTCCCTTCTATTTATTTTTATCCCCTAAAACTAAACCTCACCCTCACACTCTTTCTCTCTCAATTTCACAACACCACCATGTTCCTCGCACCTCAATTGAGGGATAATTCTCTCTCATTCTTTTGGATCTCCTCCTCCCCTGTCACAAAGCGTGATACCCATGCACATAAGGGGATTCACACGTGGCCTCTTTTTCACCCCACTACCTTTATCATGGAATGTACGAGTTTCCAAATGAGGGCTTCATGAACTTTCATAACCTCTCGTATGGATTCAATTTCGGATTCAAATTCCCTTGATTGTGGGTGAGATATCCCATGGTAAGGGTTTCTCTTCCGTCACTATATTTCCCCATGATTTTTCATTACCCTCTTTTAGTGTGTGATTCGGTCAAACCGTCGGGGTTTCAGATTGTCTGATTATAACACTAGTTTTCTAGTTCTAAGGATTTTTTTGGGTCCCTTTGTTCTTAATTGGGAATCTACCATTGAAGGTAGATCATTTTTAACAATTTTGGCTCACCCGTTTCCATTTTAAGGAATTTTTTTCATCACATTCTATTACATGCCCTTAATTTACTATTGTTTAAGTGTGATTTCTTGAAAATTAATCTTATGTATATATGAACCATGGAGATCCAATTGGCCATTAATGTAATTTTTAATCCTTGGAATCTATTTTAATCCATTCCAAGAGTTTTTGAAAATTATTAAGGGGATTTTGAGAAATTTGTTTGTTTTAAAATTTATTGTCAAAACTAGATTAATGTTTTAAAAGTTTTTATTGAATTTAAATGACTTTAATACCATGTTTTTTGGAATTTGGAAAGTCTTAACATGGATTTGATATTTTTAAAGGGATTAGTTATCCCATGTAGATTTCATTTTGTAACATTTTTTAGAAATTAATATTTTCAATGGTTTTAAAAAAAGGAAATCATGAGTCCGAATTTTAGTTTTATAAGTGATTAAGTTGAATTGACTAAAATTAAAATAATATTATGTCTTAAATATATGGATCATTTTAAATTTTATGAAATCAATATTTTCTAAATGATTTGATACCCTTTAGAGTCTCTTTGTGATTATTATGTCATAGAGTGACATGAAACCCCAATCGGGAATGTTTACATTGATAGATTGTGTGTTCCTCTTGTGATTGATTATGGGACTTATTTTGTGAGGGTAAGATGTGTTTTATGAGATGTTATATATTTTTTATCCTTGAGTAAGGAATTTTTTTGTGAAACCACTACTTTTGACTTGTCATTGTAAACCTAATAAAATGGGGTATGAGACATAGTGGTTTGGGATCTATCCTATTATATTGATTAGGGGAATTTACCAAGTGAAAATAGGTTCCATTGTTGGAACATTATCCCCTAAGAAATATTGTGCTCTTGGGTGGTTATGGACTAAGAGTTCGCTTGTGGGGACTATAAGAGCCCCCAGAGGACCATGAGAGCCTCTACTTTTTTACAAACATGTAATTTGATACTGTTTATCCTAGCATCATTTTGAGTCATGATATCATCTATTTAGATCGTAGAGGTTAGATACATGAAACTAGTATCCTTTTTATTATCATTTATGTAAGTTACAATTTCGTTTAATTGTATACCCTGCTTCTTGAATTATTTCATAGCACATATGTACTTTTCATTTCATTCTATATGTTGTATGACTTGATGTTGTGGTTCGTGGTTATTTTCTCTCCTGATTTTGGTTTATGTGATTTTTTAATGTTTTAAAAAGTTATTTAAAAAGGTTTTTAAATAATATATTAATAAATCATTATTTTAATGCCTGTTTTCGAACAATTATTAATAATGAGTTAGAAAATGGTTCTCAATAGACTACAGTAAAATAGTTTTTTTACTCCATGTCTCTATGATTTAGAAATAGGCATTTATTCCATCATGCATAGTTTTTATAAATGGGTTAGTTTTAAAGATTATTTGGAAATCCTGTTGTAAATTTGGAACCCCTTATAGGCTTTGAAACATGTATTTAAAAAGGGAATTTTATGAAATGGTTTTGAATTGTGACATTAAAATTGTGTTTTGGACAAGTGGTTCCAACCGAGGAAAAGTAAATTTCATGTTTTTTTCAATTAACAAATATAATGGAAAACTGTTGTCCTTATGAAATTCATTACATTATTTTTTAGTTTGTTTAATAAATGATTAATTTTTTATTATACTTACAACTAGTATGGGTAGGATGTAATAGGATAGTGATTTCATAGTTTTTGAAGGTTTTGTTGGTCTACTAAGTGATTTTGTTATCAAAATAATTTTATCATATCATTTTCATTTAATGATTCTATTTAAATCTTTTATTTTGAGCGTTGATTGATCAAAGATCTATTTTTGTAACATTTATCTAGCCATGCCTATTACTACTTTTAGTTGTACTTGTATGACATTCCTAGAATTCTCAGAATGTTTTCCATTATATTATTTCCCTTGGGTAATATGTATTTTATTTATTTCGATATTGGGATTGTAGAAATAACTACTGGTTTGAAAAACAAAGACATTTGGATGGAATCTTTTGTTGGCAAAGGAGGGAGACCGAGGTGTTAATGGATTTTTTGTGGTCATTATTATTTACTAATCTTTATATTATCTTTTTTTATTTCTTCTATTTTGTTCTAGAATATGAATCCAAAATCTGGATGTTTCATAGAGTATTTTTATTATAATTATGTTGTAACATTAACACTTATTATTGGAAAATAATGTTCCGAAGTGTCTTCTTATGATTACCAGGAACCAGTTTCGAGCCCTTAGGGATAAAGAATACCCTTTGACCTATTATAGGATTGATTCAGATGTATATTAGATATATAACATAGATTTTATTATTAAAACAAAGGTGAATGGACGGGAATCTCCCTAACAAAACATACATGGAAGAATGGAATTGCTGACACATCATTTTTTTAAGGAAGAATATTTGGTAAATGGGTAAATTAGAATTATATGGAATTATATATAGTAAGATATGTATATGTATGTATTTTAATAGATGTATAATAAGTATAAATTTGTTATACAGGATGATAGTGTGCGTACAATGAATGTTTGTACTTGAGGTAAGGGTTTACATATAATCTCACTTTTTATTCATATTATTTATGTGTTAATTTATATTTTGGGAATTATATGTTCTCTATCTTATATAACCCTTATGTTTTATTCTCCCCTGGTTATTTTATCGATTTTAAGGTATTATTTCCATTATTTTCTTTTTTGAAAATAATAATACTGAAGAATGTGTTTAATAAACATGAACTTATATATCCATTTTTCAATAATCATTCTATTCAAAATTTATGTTTTGAAAAATTATTTTATGGAAGTTAATATATTCTTTTAAATTATTTCTAAAGGTATTTTGATAAAATATTTTACTTTATTTACAAAAATTTTAAGGGAATCATCTTTTTATTTTATTATTGGGTTGTTCATTAAATTCTTTGCAAATGTGTGAAAAGTGTATTTTTAAAAATTTACAACATAATTGATTTTCCAACCATCATGTCATTTATTCACTATTAATAATCATTTGAAATTTTTTATATATTTATAGTGAAAACATTATTCAATTTATTATTATAATTTTTAATTTTTAAGGGTTAGAAGAAGAAAATTCTTTTTCTTATAATTTTTTAAATCATATTTCTAATTATTTTATAAAATTATATTTCATCTTTTTTAATGTCATTTAATGAATATTATACTTCACTAAAGATATTATATATTGACATTATCATCCTTCGTTTCTTGATTTATTATGTTGATGAGGTTTTAATGATATTTTTATGAAACTTGTTTCTCTCCCAAGATTAATTAAGTAATTACGAAATTATGATGGTTTTTTTGATTTTTTAACGCATATGTTTGGTTTTTATTATTTGAAATTTTGAAAAAAAACAATATATCCCTCTAATTAATAGGGAAATAATTTATATCTCATGGGATATTATTAAATGTAATGGGAACAAACTTTACCTATAATGGATCATTGTCCACAATATTTATATAAATAGAGAGTGAACCTAATCCATGTTGGGACTCTATCCACTATGAAATTATTTGTTATTATCCTTTAATAATGAAATGATTTTATATGAATTCTCTATTCCAAAAAATTATTTATTATTCTTATTATATGCTCTTATGGATCATGATTTCTTATTTATGATTCTACGCACTTATGAATCAAGTCTTTTATTATGAAAAATATTTATTCAATGGATCATTATTTATGATCTGCAATATGTTGGGGGTTTTCTAAGTTATGATCAAAATATCATACCCATATTTTCACCTTATGCTCACTTACGGTTCTTTATTAATACCTTCCTAGATAAACCTTACTATGAATCTGAGCACACCCTTTCTTATATTTCCATTTCCCAAAGTTATGAAGAATTGTTTTTGCATAGTATGTCTAACAAGGTTACTTTATAAATAAATTATTAATATATTGGTGATATTTCATGAAATATATTTATTAATCATTTATTCTCTAAATACACTAAACATTTATGGTCCTCGATAATGTATTATTCTATTATATATAGAACATTCATATAAAATGATGTAATATTTGTGTATTTTGTAATAATCTTGGTTTTATTTTTCATGTTCATGAAATTTTTAACAGGTATTGAATGATTTTTTGAGCCTTATAATGGTTGAACATGGGTTTTGTTATTTTTTAGGACTTCGAAAGCATAAAAGGGGGTTTTGATGTTTTCTGGTTCAAAATGGCGAACCCCAGACCCTGGAATAAGTCATTTTGGAGATGGTTTTCCATGGTGCAAAATAGAAAATACGGAGAATCTCCTGGCCATACCGTGGTGATAGGGGTGGATATTGTCATCCATGCAATTAGTCACATCATCATTCAGGTGTTAAATGTTATGTTTAGGGAAACAAATATGTGGATTGGAAACAAAATGTATAGTTGGTCGTTTTGGGTTATAGTATTCAAGAACACCACGACCATGACTAGGTCATGGTGTAGGGTATGGTGATGGTCGTGTTGTGTTAGAAAGGGATGAAACTCTATCCTTTATCCTTATATCTCTATCAATGATCCTTGTTTTTTTCATACCGTGTTCAAATATAACTTGGGGATTATTAATACATTACTCGCTCATTTTTCTTTGATTTAATGAATTGATTCTACCCCCTATAAGAGATTGGTGATTTTAGGAACATTCATTATAGAGTTCTATTAGTGTTGTGGAGTTCATCCAAGCCAATATTTATCTATTCATTAGATCAATATTTCTATTCTTTTAATCAATTTATGGCCCACATTCATCATATATTTTAAGTGGTTCTTTTTTATGGAATTTCAATAATGAACTATGATGGTTCTTATCTTTTTTCACTATTTATTTTATCCCTAATGGACAAAAAAGGGATGAAGTTAATATAGATTAAAATATATTTATATTTATAGCCTAGTAATATTTTTTTCATGTTTTATGTAAAAATATCCCTTTGAGTTGATTATTGGAATTATATGATTTATTGAGGTAGATTCTCTTTGTGAATATTCTTTGGACCATTGGTTTGAGATTTTTTGGTTGAGTGTGTTGTCAATGATCCTTGATTTTACCATATAAAATATCAATGTATTATGATTCTGACTATATAAGGACCTATATATGATGCTATCATTATTTGATTTTTTATTCATGAAATCCATTCTTAATATATGTTTCACATAGGTGTGTGTGCAACCCTTTTGATCCACACTTTATATGTGTTGTTATGATTTATGTGTAGCATATTGATAATTTTTGTTAATATGACTTACTATTATTATTTTTTGATATAATTGTTTTTTCTATTTCATAGTGTGTAGAACCATTTTTCATGTATCATAATTAACATATTTCTCAGTTTTGGTAGATGACGCCTTAGTGGGGGACTGTGATGATATGCGAAAGGCTACAAACTATTACTTTTTTTAGGGTTTGAGTTGGACCATATGCATTTAATCTAAAATAGGAGTAGTATATGCACGAGTGTTGAGAATCCTTAAGCTATAGAAAGTTATGGGTGTTTTCTATGATGGGTGACATGCATATCCAAATATACCCGATATATCAGGTGGTACATATAATGACTCGTATTTTCTCTAGTTTTATTATTATAAATTAATTGTGATAATTCTAAGACCAGGAACTTTGAAAGCATGAGATTCCAAATTATGGGGTTCCCAGAACAAATAATTGAAAAATATTAAGGTTTTAATAAAGTGTGAGGGTGGTTATTATTTAAATGGGATTAACATCAAAATATGTACTCGTATTAGATATTTAAGTGCAACATTGTATTTTGAAATACAAATTAACATTATGTGCATCATAACAATGTATGGAAAGTGATTGATGAAAATTTTAGTTTTTTGATGTATCAGAAATAAAATATTTAATATAAATATTTTATTATGACAAAGTATGGTTTTATTTTTTAAAATGAAATTTTTCAGAGCATTCAAGGTTATCGACATAACATTAGAATTTCTCTAATAAGTGGACAAGGAGATCTCTCCAATGAACATTGATGGATCGAGAATGAGCGATGATAGATTAGAGATCAGATCATGGATCGAAGATTGATGAATGATGATGATGAAAATTCACCATTCATCAACGATTGATCCAAATTCCAGGTAGGGAATTTGGTTTCTTTTAGATTTTCTTTACCCTTCTTATATCCAACGATTAACGCAGCCCAACAAACGTACAAGTTGATCTGTGGTTCCATCATTCTTGTGTAATGGTTAAGTTGTTGTGTTAATGGGTGATAGATCTTTGTGATCATCTTTATCATTCTTATTAATAATTCTAACAATAAAGAATCGAGACTGACAAAAAAAAATACCATGATCCATCCTTTGGGTTCTTTTGTGCTTCTCAATTTCCCCCCATTCTTCACATTCTTCATATTCTTCGTGATTTTTTGAGATAATGATTGTTGTACCTTCAAGTCATGGTGAAACAAAATGAATAAGATGATTTGACACCCTAATTACAATTTGGATGTGTGATAGTGAATGCGCGATGAAATTCAGCAGAGGAAATGGATTTCTATGACAAGGGGAGGTGGTGCATGATGGTTCCCAGAGTAGCAGCTACGGTAATTCTGGGAGGGCCACCTATGGGGTGGTCAGAAGAAGAAGGAGGATGAGGCATGTAAGGGGTGTTCTAGGGTGAGCGTGAGTGGAGGATGATGAGCCACCAGTGGTTTGACCAGAAATGGTGGAAGTACACGGTCTAGGAGGGATCGTGTGAGAGACCATGGCTAGAGTTTTGACATGTCAGCGACTGGGGGATTCAGTAAGGATATGTCGCATCCATGGAAGGTAGGCTGTGTGGACCCCTCAGTAGTGGTGAAGCCCTGGGGCATGCAGATGATAGTTCGACCATGTAAATGTGGTGCTTCAACATATAGATACAGGTGGCAGATAGTCAGGTGGACCATGTGTGGTGCACCGAGTCAGGCCATTCCAATATCCTAATAGGCTTGACCGGTTCTGTCTAGACTAGATCAGACTAGGTCGGGTCGGGTCCAGTGGGTCACATAGGACCCAGACCAGACCTGGGATAGAACATTTATGTAAAAGAGCTATAACTTTCAAACTGTGGGTATGTTTTATGATACGTTTTAAGTATTGGGAACCTTTCTACAATTCATTCCTTTTGAGGCACTCTAATTGAATTGTCAGGGATGTTGTAATGTGGCCTAATGGATTGAGGAGTAGGTTCTCCCAATACAAGTGCGCTATGTGTGGAATCATGCGGCTAGCTATGACTTCTTGACTACATGACTTCAGTGGATGCATCAATTAGTGACACTCCATGTGTTATCGAAACTCCATGTGTTACCGATACCTGATCTTATCTGGACTACATATGACAATCCTTCTTTTTTTTTTTGTATACATATACCTATGTGGGCTGACTATACATTGTGTGTTTCCTTTGCGGTATAGATTTATTTTTTTTATACATTGTGTATTTCATTGTGGTGTACATAATTCGTCTATTAGTTGTATTATTTTTTGGTTTTGGTGTGTCCAACTAAGTATTGTTTTACTCTCCCCTACATGGGCATTTCCAGCACATGTCGTGTATTGTGAAAATGATTGAGGCTTTGACAGTGGTCTATGTAGACCAGGACCAGGTTTTTCTTAGAGTGTTTGGATAGGGTAGTTGTGCACATATGACTTCAGACAGATTTCCTACACCTACCCATATGGTAGTATTTTTTGGGGATGAGTTTCAGGAACTTGTGTATTCACATGGACATACTCATTCTTTTGGTGGGATAGAATTATGGCCCTATTTACAATCCAGTTTCCAACTATCATTCTTTTTTATTGGTATCATAATGTATGCACAAGTTTTTTTAATTACTGTTTTTATGTTCTATAATTATTGTCCTAGATATGTGTGCATGTGAACATGTACTTAGGAAAATTCCTTCCATTATGGGCTATTACTACTCAGTGCTAGTCACCACCCCATGACCTGTCAAAGGTGTGAATGGGGTAGTCATGGAATGGGCCCCTATGGGATGGTTCATGACAGAGTTGTATCAGAAAGAGGTTCTACTTATGGGTCAAGAGTCGGTGAGGATGGTTTGGTCCAAAAATATCGAGTGTTTTGAGTTTGGCATTTTAGTCTAGGGAATCCAGTTTTGTTTCGGTGACTGATGTATCCAAACACTAGGACACCAGAAACCATCTCTTCAACATGATACAGGAAGACACAACTTACTTGGGAAAAATGGTACATGCATCATATAGTATTGGGTGTGTCCTAATATCCTTCTTGAGTCAACACACCAGGTATACTCTATTGGATGTGGTGCTTCTTGATCCCTTTTAGGATTCCTCCACATCGCCATTCACCCAAGATTTCATTTCATGGTCACGTGGATGATTCTCCTAAAGATAATGCATCGGTACAGGGTCCTGCACTGAAGATGGAATCTCTGTGTGGTTTACCATTGATAGCACCACCCATCTGGCAACAGTTACTATCAGTACTACTAGTTGAGGATGCATGCATGATTATTAAGTTACATGAGTTCCAAAATAAGAAACATTCTATTTTTAGGGGTGATCCAGACCCCTAGATAGTTGAGGATTAGCGAGAGGCAATTACAAATGTCTTTTGCCTTATGAGGACACCTACCGACTAGATGACAGTCCTAGCCGTTAGCCTTCTTCAGAGTTCTGCAGGGTGATGGTGGATCCCAGTGACTTATACACATGATAATGTGACTCTCTTGTTGGTAGAATTCAAGATAATCTTCAGAGAATATTACTTCCTATGTATTTTATGCTCTGTGAACATACATGTTCTCCTGCATCTACACCAGGGAAGTCAGACTATGGAGGAATACTTCAATAAGGATTACTGATCATTATCACCACTCCACATATTTGGTGTGATATCCATTATTCTAGGCTCGAGTCTTTGAGAAGGGGATACACCGAGAGATTAATACATCCTTGATATCCCTTATAATTCCTGCATATGTTGGGGTATTGGAGAAAGATCTTCTAGTTGTGAGATTTCTGTGGGAGCAGATGCCAATAGTAGAAGCTACCAGCAAGAACTATGTCGCTGATTCTTCAGTAGTAGGTAAATGACAACCGATGTAGGGACATGAGGGGTTCAAGCACTCTAGGGGATGTCCCAAGGACATGGTATCAGAGGTTTGGTTCTCCTAGGGCAGAGCGAGTCAGCTAAAGGACAGGATGTGTTACTCGGGCAGTGGTCGGGGTCATCTTTCATAAGATTTCCTGGCCCACCTTATAGACAATCTGGAGATTATCGGGGGACCATTGAGGCAGAGGAGGATGTTTGAGTAGGTTAGTCCATATGGTCAATGATGTGGTATATTATTAGGTAGAGAAGTAGGTGGTGGGTGGAGGTTTGACGTATTAGCACCACCACCCCTAGGTGTTCTTCCACAATATTAGGGAGCAGGTAGATAGTGATGAGGATAGCTACAGGCGATGGTGGCTCATAACCCCGATGCTCTAGGGATGATTAGAGGTATGATATATTTAATTTAAACCTTATATTTAGTTTTTATAGACATAGTTTACAATCATTGTTTTCATACCATGGACCTTGTTTGGGGATGAGAGATTCCAGTTGAACTGTTGACTCGACTGTTACACTTAGAGAATATTATAGGAGTGGATTAGATGATCAAAAATGTGTTATGAAAGTGTTACCTTACTCTTGGAGGTGATAGTTTTTGTTTTGATATCATGGTAGCAGTGTTCATGCCTTACGACATCATTATTGGTATAAACTGGTTATCTATAATCCATGCTAATATTGACTGTTTTAGGAATAGAGTTTGGTATGTTCATGGTGATGGGACCGAGTTTTCCATTATTGGTGAAAAGGAAACACATATAGCCCATGATGGAAATATTATAGGGTGTAGACGATTATTAATTAGTTGGATGGTATCACCCTCAGTTTAGTGGACGATAGGAGTTCTTAGTTTCCTATAGTGGTGGAAGAGTATTAGGGATCATTTCCCAAGGATGTCCCTGTATTTCCACCTGAAAGGAAAGTTGACTTATACATTGATCTATAAATCATGTAAACACAAATATCTAAACCTTCCTATCCGATGGATCCCACTAAACATCAAGAGTAGAGGGTGTAGTTGTCTGACTTAGAGAGGAAGGGCTTCGTGAGACCTAGTGTTTCACCATGGGAAGCCACAGTTCTACTTTCCATGAAAGAATATGGGAGCTTTAGGTTATGTGTGGACTTCCGACGCATGAATATAGTGACTGTAAAGGAAAAGTATCCACTACTAATGATCAAAGACCTCTCTGATCAGCTGATGGGATAGATATGGATCTCAAATATGGAATTCATGTATATATATCATCAACATCATTTATGGGAATAATATGTACCGCAGACAGCGTTTAGATGTCGGTATGGCCACTATGAGTACATGGTGATGCCATTTGGCACGATTAATTCACCAAAAGTTGTCATTGAAATCACAAACATGGTCATCTCTCCTTACATAGACTAGTTCGTGGTGGTCTTCATAGAAGACATCCTAGTGTACTTGGCGACTAAGGAGGAGCACGCGATACACTTGATGAAGGTCCTAGACATACTATGAGATAACCGTATTTATTGGAAGTTATAAAAGTTTCAGTAATGGATTCAATAGGTTCACTTTCTATAACACGTCATTTAATAGGATGGAGTTGAAGGGGTCTGATGAAGATTGAGGTGGTGATTTCTTGGGATCCATCTCAGAGTGTTTCTAAGGTGTGATGTTTCCTTGGTTTGTATGGGTACTATCAAAGGTTTTTACACAGCATTTGTAGAGTAACATCACCCTTGAATACTTTTATATGGAAGGGGATGCCTTTCATGTGGACAAAGAGGTGCCATCCGTGCTTTTAGGAGTTGAGGTTGAGGTTGACAAGAACTCCCATCTTGAGATTACTAGAAGGGGATTTCATGAATATAGTTTTCTACAATATATTAGGGATCGAGATAGATTGTGTATTGATGTAGGGGTATGTATAAAGTTTCTATATTTCATTCTTGTTGTGATAGAATGTGAAAAACAATGCCACCCATGATCTTGAGCTAGCAGCGATAGAATTTCCATTGAATAGGTGGCGACACTACTTGAGAGGCGAGTGGTTTACCGTCTACTCTAAACACAAGAGTATAAAGTATATATTCTCTCATAGGGATATGAACATGAGGAAGAGGCTATGGATGGAGTTCTATAGGACAATGAATTTGAGATTGTCTATTTTCCTATGAAAAGGAATGGAGTGAAATATGCTATTATAAGGAGATTCAACTTGTAGTTTTTGAGTGATCAATCATAGAATTTTTTCATGATATATATATCCTTTTTGGATGTAGATGGGGTATCTTACCTTAAATTAGGAATATCACCCTCCACTATTATTGTGATTCAGGGTGGTGTAGCTTCGGGATACCTATTGTGAGACCTGATGTTCTCAATTTTCCATAGGGCATGCCCCTGATGGATATTAAATAGGTGGGGCACACATCATTATTTTTAGATGGAACATAGTTTTACCAGTGGAATTGCGGGATTAGGTCCTAAGGGAGTTCCACCAATTCCCTATGGGGTTACATGTGGGTGTGGTGAAGATGGACCAGGAACTCTGATGTCAGTTCGGGTGGTTGGGGATGAAGAAGGTGGTGGAAGAGATTGTTTCTCTATGCCACACTTATCAATAAGTGGAGAATAATCACCAGGTTCAAGTAGGCTTACCCCAACCCCTTGATGTGGCAGAGTGGAAGTGGGATGGGATATTGATGTACTTCATCATGGGTTTACCCCACACATCTAGGGGATATGATAAAATCAGGGTGATCTTTGAACAACTCTCCATGTCTTCCCACTTCCTACCAATCCATGAGAAGAGTTCAGTAAAGGGCATGTGGTGCCTCTATATGAAAGAGATAATTCAGCTTCACAATGTTCCATCGATGATCCTTTTAGATCATGATGCTAAATTAAGATCGATATGCTCATTTCACATTCCAGCTGTAGAAGAGATTATAGGAGGTGTTTGGGGCTCAATTACACACGATCACGATGTTTCAACTGCAGATAGATGGCCAAACAGAGAGATCCATTAAAGTTCTTGAGGACATGCTACGTGCAACCATCATGGACATCGGTTGTAGTTGGGGGGATTTCCAACCTATGGTGGATTTTTCAAGCAATAACAACTACCACTCCACCATTGGTATGGAACTATTTTGAGGGAATGTATGGATGACCACGAAGGTCAAGAATTTTCTTGGATGATAAGGGAGAGTATGAAATCATGGGTCCAGAGTTGGTGTGGGCTACCACTGATATGGTGTAGATCATCTTGGAGGATATAAGGATTGAATAATTCTAGAAATAATAATAGGAGATGGAGGCCTGTGGAGTTTAAGGAGTGAGATCATGTGTTTCATCGGGTCTCACCATGATGGGGATTATATAGATTTGGATTGGGCGACAAGTTATCTTCGAGATACATCGTCCCTTTTCAGATTATTTATATAGTTGGTGAGGCGGTGTACCTCCTAGATTGTCTCCTGTAGTTTCATCAAGATCATTATGTATTCCACATATATCAACTAAGAAGGTGTTTTCGTGATCCATCGCATGCTATCGACTAGGGTGAGATAGACATTGGTGAAGGGGCGACTTTTGTGGAGTCCCCAGTGGAGATCAAGGATCAACATGAGAGGATCTTTTGTGGGTTTTCGATTCCATTATTGTGTGTTCAGTGGTAGCATTAGAATATCCAGGAGTGAAATTGGGAGCAAGAGTCTCAAATTCATAATCACTACCCTCAATTTTTATTGATTAGACATAATTTTGGATTTTGGGGACGTAAGTCCATAATGTGAGGAGAATGTAAAGACTCCAATTTTCTGTAGTTTTATTTTTATGAATTGATTCAGAAACATCTAAGACTAGGTGTGAAACGTCATGAGATTCTAAGGCCCAATGTTCCTAGAAAAACTCATTGAGAAATTTTAATCTTTTAATAAAACATTTATATGGTTTTTATTTAAACTGGATTAACATCTTAATGGGTTCCTGGATTAGAAATAATGGGGCACCATTGAGTTTTTAATGATAACATTACCTTAGGAAGGGACGAACATAATTTGGCACAGGCCAATAAAACGGGTTAGTTTTTTTATGTAAGGGTAATAAAAATATTATTTTATGACGCAAAAAGGGTTTATTTTATTAAATGTACATTTTTCGGAGAATTCAGGGTTTCCATCATAAACCTATAATTTAAATGACAAGTGGAGAAGAAGATATCTCCAACGAACGTCAACGAATCAAGATTCAGAAATGAATGATCCGAGATCAAATCTTTGATCGAAGATTGATGGATAGAAGAATGATGATGATGTAGTTTTTTCCTTCATCAACAAACGATCCAAACTCTAGGTATGGTGTTTTGTCTCTTTGTGATTTCCATTACACTTCTTAGATCCGATGATGAACACAGACCCACCAGCAAATAAGTTGATTTGTGGTTTTTTTGTTCTTGAAGGATGGTTAAATTGTGGGGATAATGGCTGATAAATCATTGTGATTATCTTTATTTTTTATTAATCTTTCTAATAAGGTCGAATCACTGCTGAAATGAACAAAGGCCAATATCTGTACATCTACCACTTTTGTTCTTCTATTTGTTCGTGTGTTCTTCATGTTCTACCCATTCTTCTTGATTGTATGACCGGATGATTATTGTGCCTTTGATTTTTGGAACAAAATTCTGAAAACAAAGAATCTGACACCCCAAAGATACTATGGTGGCACGATGAAAAAGGCGTGATGAAATTTGTTGAAGGAAATGGATTATGATATCAAAGGGAGTTGGTGCATGGCGGTGCCTGAAGTAGCGACTCTGATCATTCCATTTGTGACACTGGGGGTGTCCAATGACGGTAGGACACGACCCAGTGGGGTCGATCCAGGTGGTGCTCAAGTCCAAGATGGAGGGTCAGTAGTGGGGCAGCTGGCGTTGGTGGTAGAACATGGTCCAGGTAGGACCATGTGGGAGCCCATGTTGGGAGTGGTGTTATCTGAGGAAAAATGGGGATGCAGTAAGGATAGGACGCATCCATGGTAGGTGGGCCCGGTCTACAATAGGTGGGATACATAGACCCTTTAGTGCTGAAGAATTCCAAGGTTATGTTGATGGCGGGATGATCATGTGAACGTGGTATGACACCACATGGATCTGGGTGGTTCGCAGTTGGTGAGAACCATGCGTAGAACATCGTGTCGGTCCGCAGTGTGGGTCGGGTCCAGTATTCCCATTAGGCTGATCCTAGTGGGCCAGACCTATATAGGTCGAACCCGACTGGGTCAGACTAGGTTGGGTTTGGTTTTACAGATAGAGCTGAGTCAGTCAATGGGCATGGATGGGTATGGTGGGTTGGATTAAACCTGGACCATACCTAGGTCAGATATTTTTAGTAAAAAAGATGTAACATTCAAACCACATGTCTTTTTGATGAGATGTTTATTGTGTTGAGGCCCTTGCGATGATACATTCCTTTTGAGGTACTCTAAGTGAGTTGTTATGGAAGTGGAAATTTAATATAATGACTTGAAGAGTATGTTATCTTTATAAAAGTTGCTATGAGTGGAATCCTACTGTTGTCTTTGAATTGATGACTATGTGACATGTGGGTTTCCAGACTAATCTGCACTTTGCGTGTTATCAAAACTCTGTATTGTATCGACCTCTCTATATGTTATCGACACTCCTAGCATTATTTAAACTCTTCGTTTTAACGATACCAGGTGTTCTCTAAACTATTTCTGATAATCCTTCCTTTCGTGCTATAATATTATACCTATTTAAGACGACTTTACTCTATTTGTTTACTTTGTGGTATACCATGTATTTATTGGTGGTATACATCATGTATTTATTTTTGGTGTACATCATGTATTTATTATATGTATTACTTTGTGGTTTTGAGGTCTCCAACTGAGTATTGTTTTACATTCCACAAAATTGAATATTTTCGAACCTGTCGCGTCTAATGCAGTCGATTGATGCTTTGACGGAGTTCTAGGTGGACCAGGTCTAGGTGGTGCTTAATGTGTTCTGATAGACGAGAAGTTATCCTATGGCTTTTGAAAGATTTCATACACCTACCCTTGTAGTAGAGTTTTCATTAAGTATGTTTTAGGAACTTATGTGTTCACTTTGACAGAATCCTTCTTGTGGTGGGATAATATTCTAGCTCTGTTTACTTTCCATTTTCTTACTATTGTACTCTGTGGTTGGTATCTTAGTGTATTCATGCATTTCATTAAATAGTATTTTTACTTTCCATCATTTTGGGCTTGGATATGTGGGTGTGTGTATAGTTACTTAGGCTAATGCCTCCCATTTTGGGATATGCCTACTCGGTACTGGACTCCAGCCCCTAGCTTAATGGAGGAATGCTTGGGTAGTCATGGTATGGGCCCATCTAGGGAGTTCATGATAGTATTTACCATCATTCATGGATAATGGCCACCATCAGGGTGGGGCATATAGTGTCATTGTTAATTAAAACCATCTATGTGGGACATTTAGTATTTCTTAAAGGTATAATTTGTATATATGACCAAAAAGAGTAAGCTTCCAACTGATGTTGTGACTTTAAGAAAATCTTATAATGTTTAGTGATAGACATTGACAACATTATCACCATCGTATTAATGCTAGTGGGACAAGGGTTCGTGGTAGCTTGGTAAGTTCCCAATGACTCATCACATGTGTGGATATATTTTTACTTGTGTATTTAAATCATTTCATGACATAAATTATAATATATATTTCATCCACTTATGTAATGGATGCATTGGTAGGGTCCGAATTGGTTTATATTGACACTGCAAATAGGAATCTCTCTTTGTATAAAGTCATCTGAACAAGAGATCCAGTGATGGGTAAATAAACAAAAACCATGAGCTAGGGGATATAGGATGGTGTTTGGAGGAAGTACCCAGATGGAATCTAGAGGGACGTTTTAATGTTTTATTTACTTATCTATCTCACTCATACTATTGGTTGACCTTCCACATTTTGGTTCATTAGTCAATTACTCTATATGTAATGAGATTATTTACATGCTTTTTTTCAATGTTTGTTATTTGTTATGTGTTGTTAATAATTTTTTCCTTTATTTATAGTAACGGTACAGTATCCTCACTAAGAGAATTAATACCCTCACTACTGGTTGACAACCTCTTACTTATAGAGAGGCATGAATGTGTATATGTGGAACTCGGGTTCGATCAAGATGATTTGGGTTAGGGTATTATAGAATGGTATCAAAGGAATATGTTTTTTTACTTTTTCAGTACCTATTTTTTGAGGGTGTAGTAAAAAAAATGATCATTTGCTACATGAGACTTAGGTATGGGAGTTATATGTGTTCTTAGATGACACGTGTAAATTGGATCTCAAAGTTACCATTTTATGGGATTGTTATTACCATTTCCCCTATTACAGTCTGATGTTGGTTCAAGGATTTATCATGAAGTTTTTGTTTTTTTTGTTTTTGGTTGTGTTTGTGAATCATAAATATACACTTAGGATCACATATCTTATACACATACCAGTTTTTTAATTTATAGTTGTTCTTTTATTAAATTCAATAATTTGTGTTGTCTGTTTGGGGTTGGATTATATTTATCTATTGTTTGATATATTTTTATTATTTTTTATTTTGTTATAACATATTATTAATTAATTATTATCCTATTATTATGTTTGGAATAGATATGATTGTTAGTGTTTTTTATGTATGGAGAAAATGGATTTTCTTATTGGTAGCCTCCCTAAAAGATGTTTGTGTGATACCACCGACTAATTAGGGTCCATCATGAACTATCAACTTCAGATGTCTTAAAGGTTATTTAAAATTTTAGAAATGTCATAGAGGATACGTTTTATGGGACAAATTTTAGATCCATTCCATGAAGTTTTTATTAAGAAATTCATTCATATACCACCCCCTATGTTGTTGGAGTATGTACTCCAATATGCACCTGTATATTCTCAAGTGATTTAGGTTGTGGAGCCAATTAATTTAGTAATTTTTTTGGATTTATCCTATACATGTTAGAATCTTTTATAAGACAATGAATGATCATTATTGGGACTTTCATCTCTATAATTCACAATATTTTAAAGGAATTATAGGTCTATCGGATTCTTTGTAATGGATAGACATTATTGAGATCATTATTTATCTGGACAAGACTCATGTGGTTGGGAGAGTGATGCTACAGAACATCATGTTCCTGGGATCTGCAAGGAGATGGTGGAATTCCATGAATCAGGATAAAATATGGGAGAGAATTACTTAGGATAACTTTAATGATCTAATTGGATTGTTCCCATAAGATCATAGAGTTTAAATAGGGATTTATTTCAATATATGTGTATTTATCTCATTTCAGGGAGTTTCTATTATTCTCCCTTATTATAGCTATAAATGAGTCCAAGAAGACTATAAAGATTAAGATATGCCTTATTATAGAGATCAGATGTTAGGTTTAGAGATTTTACATGATGATATATGCATAGGCGGTTCGTAAGGCATTAACTATTGAGAACAGGGGTAGTGAGGACAGGGAAGCCGACTTGATTCCAATCTATAGTGGACTAGTTATTGATCTTCTTATCACTACCATGGGAGCTCTTCGTGTAGTATGAATATGAATACATAAAATGATCAGCAGGTTAGGAGACATATGTGTTAGAGAAGGACTTCTTTAGTCTTCTAAGAGGGAATTGATTCTACAAGGTGCTTTAATTCAAGGAAAAGGGAATCTTAAAAATGATTGTATGAAACTGTATGTGGAGTTCCACAATTCTGGAATGGATAGTCATCATTGGAGTGTTTTCTCAATTTATTATTACTATAGTTTTTGGATATTGTGGAATGTTGGGGTTGGAGAACATCAACACAGGATACATACTACCCAAATTTAGATGACTCCTGGTAAAGGGTGTGGTGCAAAGGATGGATATGTTTTTACAACTGATCAGGCTCTATCTAATGGTGATGATTGAAAATCTATATTTAAATGTATAATATTTGATCAGCTCTATGCTATCAACCAATTTTTTCGATATTGTCTCTTATCATTCCTTTATCTATTCTAATGTGTCAGTTGTACTAGGCATACCTGAAAGAATATAATCAAAGATTATTTATCTCAATACACTCTTAGGATATAATGTACACTATCATTAGAAGATTCCATAATATCATGGGTTGATCACTATCAATATGAATTTGGGGGACTTCCTAACTAAATAGATCCCTAGATTTGATGTGATATTTGGTATGGACAATCATATGTGATATCTTGAACACATCGACTGCTATTGGAGATTATTTTTATTAACCATGCATATGGAGGAATATTTCATAATGGAATGTGATTGGGAGTTCAAAATTAGTAGAGTGAGCATGAATTTGTCTCATATCAAGACTATTATTATGCAACATATAGGATTTTTTTGTTTTTATAGGCTTAGTGTTAACCCCTTTCTCTTTTCCTCTAGTCGTGGATCTTTATTTGAATGTGTTTCTAGAATAATTTTCAAGTATACCTCTTAATAGATAGATTGATTTTGACATAGATCATATTCTATGTGTGTATAATATGTCAATACATCCTTATTATATAGTATCGAACTATTTTAAGGCGATTATTGTTCAACATGATGACTTAGAGAAGAATGGTTTTAATTGACCAAGTATATATCCATAGGGTGATCTAGTTATATTCAATAAAAATGAACATGATACTCATGGATATTGTATAGATTATAGAATCATGATCCTGGATACATTGAATAACATGTACACTTTTTTGCAGATTGATGATCTGTTTGATCCATTTTTATGAGCTCATTGGTTTTCCAAGAATGAACCACATTTGAGAAACCATAGATTATTTTATAGAGTGAAGAAGACATACCATAGAGATATTTTATATGGAGGTATAAGATACATGAGTTTTGGGTGATGTTGTTTAGTTTGAATAATTATACAATGGTGTTTATATCCCTTATAAAAAGACCATTCACCCATACCCAAACTCATTCATTTTGGTTTTTGTTGAATACATATTTATCTTTTCACACCCCCATTGAAATATTTCAATGAATAATGATATATCCCTATATATAATTTGAACACATTAGCTTCATTGAAAGCCATCAAAGTGTCAATTTTGGATTTAGGGGGTACATTTCCGAGGGAATGGAGTATTAGTGGTTGAATTATATAGATCCTTAGAATCTGGTGGCATTGATGACTTGGTCATGCCCTCAAAAATTATTTTATATCTATAGCTTACTTAGATTATTTGGGTACTACCAGTGTTTCATGCATGATTTATTGCATTTGGAAGCCCCCATGAGAACTCTAACCATGAAAAGACTGAAGATGGAGTGGTTGTATTAGTGAGAAGAATCATTTCAGGAGTAGATGAAGAGTTTGATGAAAACTGTAGTGAAAACCATTCAAAAATTGAGGATGGGATTTGTGGTCATTTTTTATTCCTTAAGAGTTTTTTTACTGTTTTTTGATGAATATAGAATAGGTAGTTTCCTAAGGTTCATGTGAGTTGTTACCCCATAGGAGGAAAAACCCGATGCATGGAATGTATTTTAAATCTATTTATATTTCTTTAAAGTGTTTATGATAATATATCATCGGATAAGGGTATATTTTCTATACATACTACAATAATATTCATTATATCTTCACACAGTGAGACCAAAATTTGATATAGAGGTGCTCGGTACAATATCTATAGATGTCTGAGTTCATGATAGATTATAAAACATGTAAGGGTAACATTGTTGGAGATTCTCTTGGGAGGAATAAATATTATTCCCAATAGCTTTGAGAGAGGTTTTTTGTGGAAGATTTATATATGATGATTTTTTGTCCAATTGGAGGTTAGATGTGACTGAGGAGTGAGGCGAAGTGAAATATGCACCTTTGGTTGCCACTTTTTCCTTATTTGATAGGGTGATGGCCAACTAGGGGATATATTTCAAGTGTGGTAATGTGAGAATGGTTGGAAGATGACGATCCTATACTAGGTTGGTCTTTGGATAATGATGAAATCATTTATGTACATGATATGGGTTTATTTATTTATTCCATCATGTAAGAGCTGGTGAGAGAGTCCAACGCCTTATGTTGTATAGTGTATCCTATGTAAAGAAAGATGTATCGTTAAAATAGATGGAAATTATGGTGGCCATGTATGAATAGGTATATCATTGTATTTATTTTATTATTTCTTACTTGTAGGAAAGTAAAGGTTGAGCATCATTGTCAAGGTGATTTACTCTAGCATCTTCAAGTTCCCATGTACAAATGATAAGATTTCAAGATTTATTTGTGATAGGGCTACCAAGTAAGTTATATAATCATGATGTTTTATGGGTGATAGTGGATTGGCTAACAATGGTGGGTGATTTTTTATCAACCGAAGAGAATATTTCAGAGGATGATCTCGTAAAGATACATTCCCATTAAATTGTATAACACCATGAAGATATTGTGATCATTGTATCAGATAGAGATAAATGTTTTATGTTATGGTTCTAGTAGGGCATATATAAGTCTTTGGGGGACCAAATAATTTTTTTCAAGACATTTCACCCATATATAGATAAACAATATAAGAGAAAAATACATAGTCTTGAGGATATACTTTGATCATGTATCCTAAAATTTAAAGGATCATAGGATGATAATATAGCCTTGGTAGAGTTTTCTTATGATCATAGTTATTAGGATTATATCTAGATGGAATAATATGAGGAAATATATAGTTGACCTTATCACTCATTGTTATACTAGAATGAGGAATTTGAGGTATCTGTTATGGGCACAATCCTAGGGAATTAGACCTTAGAGAGAGTGTAGTTGATCTGGAATTAGTTGGTAATAGCTCAGAAAAGAGATAGATTGTACACTGGTTGGAGAAGGAGGCCATTAGAGTTCATTGTAGATGATCATGTTTTCTTATTATTGAATCGACCAGGGTACCTGTTTATTTATATGTAGGGAAGGTTGGATTTAAGATTTTTTTGACCATTCAAAACCATCAAAGGAATATGAGTAGAGGCTTTCTTTTTTTGGTGTTATTAAGTGTTATCATAGTATTCTTGATTCGTTACTTGTTTACAAACTCCATATGTACATGACCAAACCTATTCGTGTTATATATTATGATGAAATTTATTTAGATCTAGCAACATCATATGAGAAATAACCAGTTTGTATATTCGACTAGAGGAATAAAAATTACCAGGGAAGATGGTGTCACTTGTCTGGATCTTACGGAGGCATGGATGGGTCCGTGAGGATAATTGTGAGTATAATTATGATTTTTGGGGGAAACATCCATATTTATTGAATCTCAAATATGGTGATACTTCTAAAGGATGATAATTACATAGAGGGAGATAATTATAACACCCTTATTTTTAGTTCTTTTGATAATTAATTTTCCAACATTTCTTAAATTATATTTTCAATTATTGAGATAGTTGAATTTGTATCAATTAGTATTGGAGGTTTTAGGACGAAAAAATGTTTTTTTTATTATTTTGGGTCAATACAGCCAAAACCATAATCTATTGCAAAACATTATGGACATGGTTTCCTTGGTGTAAAATAGGATAGGGGGAAAACGACCTTGGCAATTCATGTCTAAGTTGTGGTTTTCTGGGATGGTTGCTACTTTCCATTTCCAAGGTGAGATCGGTATACCTAATTTGGAGTCCATGGTAAGGAGAAATGTATACTATTTGGTAACAATGAAATAGTTGTGGCTGTTTTGGGTGGTGTTTAAGAATATCATTATTGTAGAAAAGCTATGGTGTAGGGAATAGAGGCAGACATGTTTTATTTTCAATGGATAAATCAACCTTTTTATTCCTTATACCTACATAAAAGTTCCATGTTATGTATTTATAATATTATTGAACATAATTATGGGATGATAAATTACATCCCCACATGTTTTCTATTAATTAAATCGATCGATTTTTATACCCACATAGGGATCAGTAATTTTTGGAACATTCTTGATGGAAGGTTGGTTGTTGTTGTGGCCTATATATGACATATAATTTATCCAATTTTTGGATTGAATTTTACTTTACATTGATTAATATAATTATTTTTTCATTCTCTATTACTAGGGATTCTAGTTAAGAGTGATTCAGTGGAGAACTATGGGGAGTCTTATTTTGTTTGGGTAGTTTCTTCTCTCCTTCTTGAATGACCATGGAATAAGTCTATAATGTATTATACTATATTGATTTTTGTAGTCTATCATGTTGTTTCCCAACATTGGTATAAGAATATCCATTCAATAGGATCATTGAAATTCTATGAAATCTCATTGAATATTCTCTTAGAGACTCTTCTTTGGTCCTTGGGTGTGATATTTTTTCAACTGACTACCTTCTTGGTGATCTTTAGAGTTAACATTTATGGTCATTATGTAGGATGATCCTTACCAAATAGGTACTTGTACATGATGTTGTTATGATATGGTTTTTTATTATTGTTACACACTCTTGATATATGTTTAGTATGGGTGTGTGTGTGGCCCATATGATCTATTCTTGATATTTGTTCTTATGATTTGTGTTTAGCCTTTTGAGAATAGTTCATCATATGTTTTTTCTTACATTCAATGATATTTATTGTTTGTGATAATTCATAGCCTTATAAATTTTTCTTCAAGTATTTGGATCAAACAGTTTTTTAATTTTGTTTAGATGTCCCCTTGGAGGGACTGCATGATTTTATGATAAAGGATACAGACTATGGATTTATTGATGGTATGAGTCATATCATAAAAATTTCATATTATATTAGAGTATAACATGAAATTATGTGTAGAATCATTTATCTATAGTGTGATATGGGAATTTTCCATGCATGGGTGATGTGCATGTCTAGATAAACTGATCATTCCAGGTCAGTATTACCATCATTCAAGGACACCAACCACCATCAGAGTTGGGAAAGAAATGTTCCAAATAATTACCACCATTTGGGTGGGGTGTCTGGTGCTCCGTAAAGGTTTTTCTTAGATATAATAATGAAAAACATAGGTTTATAAATGATGTTGGGACTTGAGGCACCTCTTGAGACACGTTGTGATATATATTGATATTCTTACCAGCATTTTTCTTGTGTTAGCGAGGATAGGGTTCATGGAGGCTTGGTTAGAGCATAATGATTTGAAACATATGTGGTTATATTTTGACTTGTGAATTTACATCATTTCATGACATGAAATTCTATATATTTTTTCACTTAGGTTAAGTACACTAGGTGGTGTCCTAATGTGTTTACACTCACTCCCTCCATATGAATCATGATGTGTATAAAGACTTCATGATCATTGATCCAGTAAATGTAAAAGGATTAACAATAGGTAGCTATGTGATAGATCATGGTGTTCAGAGATGGTACTAGGACAAGATCATGAGGGATTCCCCAATGTTTTATTTACTATATTTCTCACTCATACTCTAGTTTGACCTTCCACATTGGGGCTCTTTTTTGTTTTACTCGATATGTCGTGTGATGCTTTCCATGATATTTTTATAATTTTATATTATTTACATTGTGTTATTATTTATTCATTTATTCGTTAATACTTAGGGTATAGTCTCCAAAATGATGACATTTATACCCTCACTGCTTTTTATAAACCTTATACGTACAAGAAGGCATGCATGAGGCCATGTGGTTCTCTAGTTCAAACACCATGATTCTGGTAGAATCATCCCATGATGGTTAGAAGAAATGTTCAAGGGAACATGATAAATATGCCCCAAATTAGTTTCAAAATACATTTTTTATCTCTAATAGTGAAGGTGATAAGAGAAACTTTGCTGAAATTTTATCAAAGTAAACCAACTCTATTTCTTCTATATGGGATAGAAATTATAATGATATCCAAGATACTAAGGCATAAAAAGTCTCAAACAAAAGTAATTTAAACCCTATAAAATTCATAAAATAATCATTTCCAAGGTAGGAGATCACAACTGAGAGGATATTTCTGTTATTATGGGATGTATGGATATAAATAATAATCTTTCTGGAATAATATATATTTTTAAAATAAGAAGAATGAACTAAGAAAAAGGTACCGAGATAATTAGATGATATATTCATAGATTAATAAATAAAACATCAAGAAGGTATAAAATATGTCCAACCAAAATAGACTTATATTAATAAGATAATTTTGTGGTATATGTGAATAATAAGGTTATAAAGATATGGTATGCGTGAATAGATTTGGAGAGGAATTTACTTAGGGTGTTAAATTGAAGAAAAATTATAGGATAATAAAATTTTAAGTCATGCAATATTGTGGATTCCAAGAAGTTGTGTATGAAATATAAAAAAAAAGTATGAAATGAAATTATTATTATAGATATGTGTAGACTAGTTGGATATAGATAATAGAATGGTGAAATAATAGATTCATACTACAACTATAGGAAAAAAGGTTGTTACACATAGTGAAATTGAAATTCGTGAGAATATATTCTTAATTAAAAATTTTAATGTCTAATAAAAATTATCTAAATAGTGTAGTTATTATGAAAATAAAATAAAATAGTGTATGATAATCCTACAATCCCAAAAATTGATAATAAAATTATGATTCCTGAAAAAAAAATCAATTATCCTTAACATCACAGGTGAATAAAATTAATTCACACAAATAATTAGTTCAAGATAAGGATATGATAAGGCAAAATATTAATGTTGTTTATAGTAATGAACCCCCAGGATTGGAAGAAAATACTATCCATGCTAGATATGGAACTCTGAAACTCGGTGTTACGTACCAAGAATAAATTAGTCTATCTTAATCCCTATATTTTTTCCTTTTTAAAATCATATAGATATTTGATGAAGATGAAGGAATTAATCACTTTTAGATAGTAAATATTATATTCTTCATGGTTAATATTAGTTTCTATATGGTTAGAAAAATTATTACATCCCATTTAGGGGAGAAAACATGATGATAAACATCCAAAAATTCACAAACAATGTGAAAAATGAATTTCTTGATATCCCTTAAAAAATTGAATAATAAGGTATTAACCTAGCCTTGTATCCCTAATTTTTATTATATGAGATATTTTTGTAAATGGGTAGTATTGGTTGATTAAGAAATAATAAAATCAAATGTTTTAGTGACATACAAATGAACATTTTTAATTTTTTTGTTTACATATGTGTATGATATATATTTTTACAGATAAAACTATTAGAAAAAACCCTATGATGATTTGTATGATTGTATAAAATTTTATAACACATGATTAACATTTTATGGATATCATTAATGTCTTGGTAAAATTTCTCTTATTTTCCGCACGGTTTTTTATTATAAAGAATAAGAGTAGATCAATGAAGGCTCTTTAATAAGTACGTGTTTGGTATCCCCCTTCTCTCAATAACTACATAAAATATTCCAGTCAGATTTTGATGAGGAGAAGAAATGATTTTATAAAGGATTACGCTATATTCCCTTTGTAATAATTGTTAATAATGGGGAGAATAAAAAAGTAGATATGAACTACCTTGATTGATAAAGTTTGAAGATGTGTTAAAAACAAATATAAAGAGGGAGATTTTTATTTTCTAAATTGGATTATTATTTAATTTATTAAAAACAAGGTTTTAATTATGTTAATTCAAAGTTGGTTGAAATAGGTTGTGTAATATTTTTCCATTCCACATGGAAAAGAGAACGTGAGATGTGTTACTACATTAGAGATCATGGCTGGATAGATTCAACGAAGCACTTAAATTTTGAGTATTCTACATTATATCTTTTAAATGAATCAAATTCATGTTTTAATCGATGTAAAAACACTCTCTATAAAATTTTAAAAGTGAGTGATTGAGTATTCATAGAACCGATCTCAGTGGTCCAAATATTATTTTAAGATATATAGAATATTAGAGGTGAATCAAGAAAAATGGAAAAGTATTTGGCCAGCGTATGAGTTAGTCAAATTCAATACATATGCATCATTTTTTCTATGTGTAAGTTTTATTCTAAGTACATATAATTCATTATTAGAGGTCCACAAATATATATAAGTAATGAGTATTGAAGACGTTAATTTTAAAGTGTGTGTATTTCATTCATCTTAGTGTATTTGTCAATTAGAAGCGGAATAATTTCCATTTGACCTATATAAGTGTTATTAGAGGATGTGTATGTCTGATTACACTCTACATTTGTTTCATCTATATTCTATTAGAGTTTCATTCTAGATATATATGAATTCTTATATTTCACCAAATGAATAATATATTTCAAGATTTATAATACAAATAATAAAAAAATTAATATTATTCCTTCGAGATGATATTCAAATAGAAAAAACCTTGATAAAAAATTTATCATGATTTAAAAAGAGATTAAGGAATAAGTATATAATTAATAATCTATTGTTTCTAAGAGAGTGCATGCCATAGTAATGTTCACGGTTAAGGTAAAAATGATATGAAGTCTCTAACCACCCTATGGTGATGAGAATTACATTTTAGAGTATCTCTTATGGGAAATCATGATTCAAACTATTCCATGGAGGTTCTCATGGGGTCTCGAATGTGACAAAAATGACTAAGTATACAAATTTTGTGATCCATAATGTGGTCTCCTTAAGGTGGCTATTTTGAGAAGTTTTTTTGTCTGAAGGCATTGATTATATGAAATAATGCTGATCATATGACCATGAGACCAATGAAAAACTTTTTGATTTTTTCATCATTATAGGAAATTGACTCACCGTATGACTTTCACATATAGAATGTGACTTCAAGGGATCATATAAATTTGTATTATATGACAGTATTTCATAAATTTAATGTCATATAAAATAGAATATATAAAGTATTAAGGGGAGGTAAATTCTTTATAAGGAATGATATATGTCATTCAGCATGCTCCCATACACATGGATTATTTTTAAAGAGTTAAATGATTTTATTTCATGAAGAATAAAAAAGGAAACATGTGAATCATGAGTTGATTTAAATGGGGGGACTATAGAGTATTAAATAGTGAAAATAATCGATATTTAAAGTAGACTTGATCAATGATTTATTGTGAGAATATAATACATGTTTTGGTTCCTATTTTAAAATCAACATAAAGACCACATAAGTGAATCGACTAAAAATTTAAAATTATTTGAAATCAGTTGGATTTATAATATCGCCATTGTTAGTGGGATTGATATTTTCAAGTGAATATTTTAGATGGAAAATATCTCTTGTTTAATATATAAGATCACCTCCTTCTAAGATTTATGGAGTTTATATAAATTATATACTAATACATATAATAATATTATTATTATGTGAATTTATAATCAATAAGAGATAGTAATAAAATATTTTTGGGAATTTTGAGAGACCTAATATATTTATGTATTGAGAAGAGAAGATGAGTATGAAGCTAGGGATATATTTTTTTAATGATTAAGAATTTATTCTTAATTTTTAATTACTAATGAAAGGATATACATCATTTAAGATCGTTACTGAGTTTCAAGACTAAGAGTGTAGACCAACATTATGTAATGATACATTTCTTGATGGAGGTACACATGATCTTACCCGATCATGTACACTCATAAATAATATCATAAAAAATTGGTATAATAAAAGCTATGAACAGTAGGAGATATATATATATATATGAATCTTTATTGCAATTGAGGTTTTTGGTTAGGGTGTATAAATAAAAATGTGAAGGAGGAACAATGAATATGGTGTATAATAAGTTCCATGAATAAGGAATATGATTGGATTATATATTGATCGGAGTGGAGTTGACTACAGTGTAACCTAATGAATCTATAACTGTTAATCTCTGAATTGAGTTTTTAAAAAATCATGTTATAGAGTACATCTTTAACGATAGACCTTGTAAATAATAATGTTCATTTTCTATAATTTTATTTTGAAAAAATTTAATAAAGTTTGAGACAATTACTTGTGCATAGATCATAACTTTAACCAGACATTGAGGTTGTGTTATGAATAAAGTAACTCATAAAAATAAAAATAGATCATTAATTCAACCCTCCCCCTCTCAGTGATCCAATCAAATATGGAAACCTCAATAAGGTGTTTTTTTAAATAGGTGAAGGTAAATATAAATTTATAATGTAACTGGTTTCGTGGAATCTACCAAAAAATATTTAGATAATGAAAATTGAAGCAAAATAATATGTATAATTTCTTGAATAGAATTATTTCATTGTTAAACTAATAAATATGTCGTGGTGTTTTTGGTTTACAAAATTTGATTGTTATAACAATTTCATTAAAAAAATTAATATAAGAATTTATAAATTATCTTCCTCTATCACCTTAGATAGTGACTATTGGTAGGTTTTTATAATTTTGAATGGAAAAAAAATTTCCTTTATATAATAATGTGTTTCTTAATTAAATACTTGAAAATAAGCCCATGTAAATATTTTATGATCACCAACTAACATATTCACGTAGTGTTTTTCTCATATTCTAGTTGTTTTCAATAGATAAAAATCATGTTTAATAACTATAAATAACAAGAAGATGAAACTCCAGTATCCAGTTTAATACTATATTCTTCTTATCATATTGACAAGGATCACAAATTATTGTAAAATTAATCTTAATTTATTGTATCCCACTTACTTTTCCTTTATCATTAATATTACTTTATATCTAGAAGTTCATGTGACTTAACCATATATTCAAAAGTCTAGAAATATAATTTATTTCACGTAATCATGGTATTATCTGATTACTAAGGCCTTCTATGTTCAATTAATAAACATTATATTTCTTATTTAATGATAATTTTGACAGCCATCTAATATTTTTGGACTAAATTCATCATTCCCAAAGTACACATCATATCGATCGTCACAAAATTTAATTATGGTGATGATATTTTCCATAAGTTCTAATATATATATATATATAATTATAATTACAAAAAAAGTGTATTACTATGGAATACTACATCAAATATTCATACTATTTTACCATAGGCATTGCCTCCAATAGGAATTCATTGAGCTCACTATGATGAAACATCAAATTAGATAGGGTTTCGAATATTAAATTCAGTTTAGGGTAAACCCTAGGTCATCCTTCAAGGACCATTAATGTTTTAAAGTGTGAATTTTTAATATTTTTTACAAAAAGAAAATTAAAATTGGGGTTTTTAATGATGTTTCAAAGTAAGACAACTAAATTTATAGAGTTTAATGTTAACAAACCAAATTGGAGTTTCAAGGGATATATGAGAAGGTATCTATTGTGAGTTTACTAGACATAAAGGTGGGTTAATTATTCTGAAATTTAATTTTTGTTTAATGAAATAATTTAGTTAATTGTTATCAAGATATTGATTCCCCTCTTTTCCATTTATTAATGTGAACCTATAATCAAACATTTGTAATAAATATATTTTTCAATTTTTGGATATTATATATGGAATTAGGGATACCAAAGCATATTGATAGCTTTATTATTAATGTTGAAAATGAAATATTTTACAAATTTTGACAATTGAATATTCCCACTTGAAATCTCAAAACAATCTACTATGAAATTAACCGTTTTCATTCAATAATACCAAAACAATGCATTCAAATTAGAAGAAAATGAAATGTTTCAAATAAAAAATACATTAAACATATATTAAAACATGTGTTGGAACTCCCTCTCCATCTGTATCCGTCCTTCCCAATTAGTTTACATCATTTACCATTATAACTGTAGGATAACTATGATCAAGTGGCTATCCTTTTTCATTTGAACTCTCTTTAGGAGGATTTGGAGCTTTGGAAACTCCATGGTGATGAGGGGAATCATTTGTAACTCTAAAATAGTATCCATTTACTTCATTGTTGAAATATAAATGGGGTGACCATGGTAAAAATTTATAAGTAATGTGGAAGGTGGGATAAGAACCTTTAATTTGAAATATCACATGGATCATATATTTTGACTTTTACATGATCATATATAGAATTTGAAAAAACGAAAAAAAAAATTATTTATCCACCACTTTGATATCACCATTTTTTACATATATTGGTATCATAAATCTTAATATATATCCAAATTACTAATGTGACAAAGAGACTATGATCATTTAAGATAATCTCCAATGATAGGACATTTTGTGACTCTAAATAGAGGAATTTTGATCCATGGTATTCTAGATAACATTGTCCCACCATGTTATTATTCCTACATTAAATAACATCCCAATTATATTTAGATATTATGATCACATTAAATTTTAAAACACATGTGTTCTTATTACATTGTGTAGTGTGTCCCTTGTTGAATGCATTTCATCTTGGGCTTTACAAATCACCTCCACCTATCTTGAAAACATTTTAAAATATAAAATTTCACACTTTATTAATTTTTATCCTTGAAAAAAGTATTAAAAATTGATGTCAAATAGATTATTATAATTATAATTTACAAAATAAATATAGTTTAAAACCATTTTATGTTGTGGAATAAAATATTTTCATCATGTTGTGATCACACCCCACACATAAAAATTTTAACACTTGGTAAAATTCATATATCAAAAAATGATTCTTGATTACATTCCCAATATTTGAAATATATAACATTCATATTAAATTATATCCATGATATTTTTGTGTGAAATGAAAGATCCCCACCAAAGAGTGAATCATAGTAATCATGAAAATGTATGTCTTACAGACTATATCAGTGAATAATTCAAGGAGATGAATAATACTAATCATATCTTTGAATTCACAAGTAAACCATGAAACATAATATCGACATGTGTGTGTGTGGAAACCATTTCATGACATTAATTCCACATTCTATATAGTAAATATAGTTTTTTTATTTCATTATTATTTCCATCTAACCTACCTTACACACTTTGAAATTAAATTTTAAGACCTACTCACTTAATAATTCCAAGAATACAAACATTAATCTATTGAATGAAATATCCTAATATTTTATACATTTCATTAATCCCCTCATTATTTTGTTTTTTTATTTTATGGAATAAAATATTTGTATAATGGGTACACATGAGTAGGTAAATCTAGTATAGTAATGAAACAGAGTAGACAGGGATTTAATTTTTGGAAAAATAATTTTTTAATGTTGAAAAAAATTAACCAAGATTATATTTAATTTTAATTAATTATTAAATATCAACACATCATAGTTTAGTACAATTATTTATGGATACATTAAATAAAATATTAAACAAATTAACAAGTCACACAGAATGTATCAAAATCTCAATGGTTTTATAAATATACAACTAATTTTATCATTTAAAAATAACCAACTATACTAAAATAAAATATTAATTATTATTTTATTATCAAATTAACATTCAATTAGTGAAGCTTATTTTATTTAAATGTTAATGAAAGATGGAATTAAGAAATTATTCATGTATTTTCAATAAATTATTTGATTATATGGGTATTTAAAATTAGTATTCCAGTTAAAAAATGAATTATAGTTGGGGGAATGTAAAAGAATACCCTAAAATAATAAAAATATAAAAAAATAAAAAAAATAAGACAACAGGTACTAATAAAATCGACAATGTGAGAAAATTTAAAAATATCTTGCATTAAGAAAAAAGAATAAAAAAGAAGAAATGTGAAAAAACTTTTAACTAACATAGGAATGTATCCACCCATACACACCAAGAGTGTGAAATACGCTCAATATAATTAAAGAGAATGTGGGAAGGATAGATACAACCTTGTTATTTTTACTAATATGTAAATTATTAGAGGTGTGGTTCCTCTATTGGGGACTCTGGAAGGGCTTTATAGATGAGATTTATCCTCTACCCATTCATAATGAATGTCTATTGGTTTTTTTTATTTTAAACCTACACAACCCTATAAGGATAAACATCAATCACTATATAAGGTAAAAACTAAAGGGATATAATCGTTCCATCGTGTAACATCAAAATTTAATTATGAAGAAGGAACCTCTTTATAATGTAGAAAAGATAATGAAGGATGAGGCGGTAATGGGAATCATTAATTATCTACTTACAGATTTGATAGTTCTCATATGAGTCTCTTTGTATTTAATTTAGAACTTAATTATATAACTTCTTATGTTCACTAATATTTTAGAGATTCATATTATATTTTTTTACTGGCCTAATATATATAGTGATATATATATCCTCAGATATCCCATGTTTCTACAAATATGATCATGTATGTTCACATTCCGATGGGGGGTTTTAAAAGCTGTATGGCACGTGATTTATGAATATTATATTTACAAACTAAATTATTTCATATTTGGTTGTACTACTTTGGTAGGATTTTTATAACATCCCAATATGAAATCATATATTTTCTATTAGTTTTTTGGTGATATAAACTATAGATTTTATGAGAAACCACATACCTCTAGATCAAAGTTTTTCAGTTTTTATTATAGAAATGAGAACCTAGATCACTAATGATAACCCTTATCAAACTGAAACAATAAATTTTTTAAAATATAATGAATTCAAAAACCACTTTTGAATCATTTGTCCTTTCCATTACCTCCAACAATTTCAATACATAATCAACTACAAGATGTATATACGGAAAATCAAAATAATTAGAAAATGGTACCATGATGTCAAAACCCCAAAAATAAATATCTTATTGAAGAACATTGTATTTTTTTAAATTTCAGTTTTCTTATACACATTTCTAGTAAATTGGAATTATAAACATGAAATACAAATTTGATATGAATGTAGAAATAATTTTGGTCAAAAAAAGGCCAGAGTGTTGGAATTTTCTTGCAGTTATTTGGGGAACAAAGTGAACCCCACATGTAATAGTGTGGAAAAATGTGAGGACATATATGAACTCATGTTCTGGTACACATCATCTTATGACTTCTTAATTACGTAAAAAATTGGTCATCCCAAATATAATGCATTCTCTCACTCCGATGTCAGTCTCATTCGTTTTTATTATATTCGGAAGGTGACTATGTTGAATCCAAAAGTTCACCAAGATGGAAATCCATAAGATGGTATCGTGAATAACATACAATTGATCATTACGGAATGTTTATATAATTAAGGAATTATTATAAGTGTATATTTCAAGGTCAATAGGTATGAATATAATATGCTCTAAAACAAAACTTTCCACTCTCCAATTCTCTGAAATTTCCATATCAAACTCCAAAATTTGTACCATCGATTGAATAAGGCTAGATTTATCATTTGTTTTATTTAAAATATATATAATAGAAGCACGATAAAAAATAACACTACTTTTAATCCAAGTAGAAATGGATGAATCCTATCTAATGTGAACACTATGTTGAGGAATTATTTTTATGTTTTCATATAGTTAATTGTATTGGGTCTAGAGTGTGAGGTGAATATTCACTAATATTAGAGGTTTCATATACTCATTATAAATGGATAAACCCCGAAACATGTTAGGATTCCCCACTCATGATTTAAAATGTATGATCCCACAATGGTTTGTAGATAATTAGTGGTAAAGTATGAAACTTTTTCTATTTATCGAATCCCATTTTAAGAATTTCATAACCAAAAGATCATTTCTTTTGTAAAACATTGGAGAAGAGGGGTCTGGTTAAAATAAAATCCAACGAAAAAACGAACCACATCCCAAAAATGAATACATATACTAAACACAATTTTTGTAAGGAAAAAAAGAAAAAATATATATTCATGAGTTGTTAACATATATACCCTACGTGGAAAAACATAGGCTACACATTGATTTGTTCAACCCAAAAATGACATTAATAAAAAATTTATACAATTATTTTTTCAATTAATCGATTAAGGATAAACTAAATATTATAAAAACATTCTTCAAGTAAGATAGATGATGCACAACTCTTCGAATGAATGAAAACATGTCTATATATTTGTTCTTTTCCTTGAATAAATTGGTCCAATTTATATATTGATATAAAAACCAATAATTGTTACATTATTAGTTCCTCAAGTTATATTGTAAAATAATTAAAAAACAAGTATATCTTCTGATAAGGTGGCATTAAATTCTAATGAAAAAGTTGAGAACAACTTAATAAATCTATAGAAATTAATTTTTTCCCTTCAATAACAGAGAACATAAACAATCAAAATTTAAGTATGCATACAAAAAACCGGGAAAATAATCATGTTAGATGAAATTCAATGTAATGTGTATTATGAATTTGAAAACATGGATAAGAAGATTCATTTGATTAAACAATGTCACTCATTTTGAAATTACAAAACACAGATGAAAAATACATGGTAGGCTGTATGTGAATTTAAGGAATTATTTAATATAACATTGTATTAATATTCCATCGATATAACATTTGATAAAATAAAATACCTCATTTAATAAATGCATAGGGTTAGTTATAACAAATATCCTCTTAATAATAACTATCATCATTTAATAAAAAATAAAAATAATCAATGATAAACTTATAGACTCATGAATATTTTATCCATCGTTTTGATTTTAAAAAAGAAAAAACAAAAATAAGAGTCAGATAAATCTATTAAATTATACATATATATTTATATGAAAGTTAAAATAAAAATGTGGAGAGTATTCTAATTATTTTCTTAAATCTTACTTCTTTTGAGATATGTAATGAATATATAATACAAAAATTCACTTCCTAAAACTATTTTCCACAAATTTCTTTGGGGTAGAATTTTTCTCCCCATAACATTCATTTTTTCCATCTTGGATTCATTTCTATATACTAAAATATCATAGTAAAAATAAAAAATCTCTCTAATTATTGGGATAAATAGGTGAATATGTTAATAATAAATACAAGATAATAATAAAATAATTGAACATTTTAGAAGTTATAATATAATTCAAAACAGATGATCTTATTTATGAAAAGAGGGTTCCATAATGGTAATTGAATGTATTTTTTAAAATTTTGTAGAAACATTCGGAAAATATGGATATATATATATATATATTATTTAGGAAAAACTAAAAAAAATACATATTTTTTAAAAGAGATTTTCAAAATAGAGAATCTACAGAAATGAAAATGGAAACAAATTTAAAAACATGTAATTATATATGTAAAGATTTCATATATAATAAATATAAATATATTCAGCTTATAATACATAATAATAATATCAGAGAAGTTTAAAATAAATTTAAAAACCATGTAAGAATATATAAAATATAAAAAGTAATAAAATGTAAAATTAAAATAATATTTTGTAAAATTGTCTAAATTGTTTATGGAGGTATTCATGTATGAATAAAATATATGATGAAATGATACCATACAAGATTTATTTACAATAAAATTATATAATAAATAATCACTTTTATTAGGTGTAGTTAAAAATTTTGTTTAGAGTACACTTTATAATTTTAAATTAATTAAATTCTATAGAATATAAATAATCTTCATGAAAATATAGAACACTTCTAAAAATAATGTCCCACCTTTATCAAGTAGTTTTTAAGTGTTAGAAGATAAAAAAATAAGAAGTGGAATTTCTGAACATTTAGTTTTGATCATACACATATTCTATTTAATATGTTCTAATTAGTCTGAATTTAAGGGTTACTAAAAATATCTTAAAAATGATTATTAGTTTTGATAAACTTAAGAGTAATCCATCCTTTTTTGAAAATCCCAAACTAAGTGGTGTAAAATATCTATGTGGTCTGATTTGGAATTATTTTTCAAGTAATTTTAAAAATGGATAACACTTGTGTTATCATGTGAAATCATAGTTTGAGTAAAAGTAAATCCAATAATCTATCAGTGTGTGCTGTTTATCCATAATTCCTTCAAACAAATATGAGTGCAAAAACATCCACCTGTCATATATTCATATTCAATAATTAAAAGTGAAACTTAAGGTAGATTCTTATTGGATAAAGAGATTAATTAATCAACCAAAAGGGAAAAAATTTCAATTACTCTTTTGATCCACTCTTTAACTGCTAAATTTAGTTTCAAAATAACTCTTTAAATTAAACTCTAATATAAATGAATAAAAATAATATATAATGATGTTCGTTTGATGTAAAATAATATATATTTGATTTACATAAGATGGTATTCCTTAATATTATCTTGGAAACTCACACACAAGCATACCAAGTACATAATGTCTACTTTAATAGTCATTAGGTTGAGTAAACATTTGATCATCCCTCTAAAGAATTTCTAATCAATTGGTTTCTATTATTCATTGAGATCATGTTTAAATAAGGAACCTAATACAATACAAATATGAGAGGAATTATCAAAACCCTAATATTTATTTAAATTTAATATGTAATTATACGCAGTTATGATATATCCCATTAGAAATTATGTTATTTGGAAGCAAAAAAAGTTATTAATTTCACCCTTCATACTAGTCTAAAATTCACTTTTCATAAGTTTTGAAAAAATTATAAATATATTTTTGATCGAACATAAAATGATGACTGAAACATAGATTTGTAAAAATATGGTTCCGTGAAAATAATTCTTAATACAAAGAGTGGGGTCTACTATTCCATTAAAAAATCCATTTTAAGTAAAAATTCTTGATAATGTATCATACTAGGTTTATAGGACATGATTAATTTCATAATGTGACTTGGTATGTTGGAAAAAATGTTTTGTAAAATAAATATCATCAATACTATGATATTTTCCAACAAAAACATCCTCCTAAACATATCTATTAAGAAAAAAACTCTTTATATCCATTTGAAAAAGAATAAAAATTTGATAACCTATGAAGGATAACAGAATTGAGATATAATCGGGACTAGAAACCATTGAAAACTTTTATTCATAATAAATGATCTATTATTAATTATATCAAACAGAAACAAGTTTATATATATATATATATAATTATAATTCCCTTCTAATCAGAATTATATTAGTAGAGAATTTTTAATCCTTTAATTGGAAGATCATTCTGGTGTTCCACCAAGGTATAAATATCATTCCATTTAAATTGATTAAGACATTATTGTGTAAAAATTACCAAAACCTTATCACCCATGTTTTCATCTTCCATTATAGATTTAATTTTTTATAAGAATGATTGATTTTGATATTCATTATCTATGGGTATTCTAGTTCTAACTAGATGAACAAAATCCCATATTATATTACCACAAGGATGATTATTCAAGATGATCTAGTTTATAGGTCAAAGGGAATATTTTTTCTCATATACTTATAGATTAACACCCATTATACTATCTTTTTTTAGTCTATCTTCCAATTTTTATATTTTATCAAATTTTATTTTTTGATGAATGTAGTTCAACTACAATAAATAAAATATTAAAGGTTTCAAAAATAGAATCCATATTAATTTTATTATTCCTATGTTTTATCTTTTCAAAAGTGTTGGTCTAATACAACTTGAAATAAATTTTTTCTTTAGCTTTATGTGTCAAATATTTAAAAATATGATTGGACTTACTTGTTAAGGAGTAACTAAGAAAAATACATTCTTCTGATTCTAGATCATATTTTTTGTAAATTATATTGACTGTTAAAGATGAATACATTATATCCAAAAACATTTAAGAAAAAAATATTTGATAAAATTATGAAATATAGTTTTGAAGTTATTTTTATTAGATATAATAAAAAATATAACTCAATTTATAGAGTAAGAGGTAGTACTAGTAACATCTGACAAAAAATACTTAGTAATACAATCTTAACACAAAACATTTTAGGTATCTTCCTGAAATGTTTCATTGCTTATTTAAACTATACCATTTTTATAGAGTTCTTGGTGAAAATAAGTTATTTTTACCCAATGCTCCAAAATATGAATTTAAAACTACACCACTATGATAACTATGGATGGTTAAAATATGTAATTATATATTTTGAATAAAAAAAATTATTTTAATGTATAAGATACCTTCTGATATAAGTTTATTAATGCAATCGCAAGTTGTTTTGGTATAGAAATTAAATAATTGTAACACCCCAAGATTTCATAGTATGTTATTTTCTTTAAAGTAATTTAATAGCTTGCGCTACACGCAACATTGAGTTCGAGCGCACCATGACCTACCAAACTAGCCATTCAAAAAACATTTGTTAGTAAAACTAACTGAATTTTGAATTTTATATATTCTATATAATTTTAGAATACATATTATTAGTTTCATAGAAATAATATAAAAACAAATTCATTTTTTAGATAAAAGATTTTTTAAAAGAAATTGCAATTTTATCACCTTCTAATGGAAAAACCTTTTTACCCCAAATATTTTATACTTTTATATATAAAATTTAATGAAATTAAATTCTTCTTTTGAATCAGGAAAAAATTTATTTTGGATAAATTTTTGTTACTCTTCTGATAACTTTAATATTTTGATAAATACTGAAAAATACTAAATTTTTATTGAAGGCAACTATATTAATTGAAATAATTTAAAGTGATAAATTATGAATTTTAATGGATTGGTAGTATAATTAGATTATATTTTTATCATTTAATACAATTTAGGTCATTATAAGTAATTTCAAATTTAAATTTGACATAAACACATGTCAAGCTTTTGATATTTTTTACTTTTTAAAAACCACAATTTTTTATTTTAACAACAAGAATAAATTTTTATTTAATTAATTAAAATTCTATGTTTTTAATTTGGTAAATTATGATTCATTTTTGAATTTAGTAAATTATTGGTATTTTTCTGAAAACGTTCAAATTTTTTATAAATACTGAAAAATCTGTGTTACTGTTTATAAATGATTTTTTTATTTAAATAATTATAAATTTTATTTAAATTTATCTTTAGATATATACCTAATACATATATATGTTTAATTTAATTCTATAGAGTCATTTTATAATAATTTTAGATATTTAAAAGTTTATTGATCTTTTTACCGTCTTTTACCCACCTTCTGGGAGCATTTGAAAATTAGTATAAAACATAATTTTATAACATCTGTGAGTTCAATTTCAAAAATCCTAGAGACACAGTTAACATTACTAACTAAAATATGGTTCAATAAGTTAAATTTTTTTTGTGAGTAGTAACTTTTGACATTTAGTTACCACGGTTAAAAGTAAATGGGGTAATTAAGGGTAAAAATGATATTATAATTACCCTAACACATGTATTAATTGTATTGGATATATGTAATTTTAACAAAAAACCCTAGAAGTAAAATATTATCCTCTTTGGCCCACTTGGATTATATTAGGACATTTATTATTATTTTATTTAAAGAATAGTTAAAAGTGTTAAATTCAATGTTTAATAACTAAACCATTTTTAATATTAGGATACACAGAAGATAAATTTGACAATAAATATTCATATTAAATTTAAATGTTTTCATACATAATTTTATTTTATTTATAATTTTTAGACATTATATACTTTAATTTATTCATGACACAATGATGATGAAGTAATTACCTAATTAATAAATTATTAAAATAATTTATATTATAAATATCCAAATAAATGTAAATTGAGACTTATTATGAGTTCAATAAAATTTATAGGTTAATATTACATGTTAGGGGTGATTAAATAAATTTTATTATAAGTGATAATTTTTACATGGTGTTCAAAAAAATCAAATACTAAATAGTGTCAAAATTGACATAATTGAATTTTTAAAACAAATAGGACATTATTAATTGATATAATATTGCTAAAAATATAAGGATCATCCAAAGGACTTATATAAGGTTATATATATTAATTATGAACCACTTGAGGTTTTATTATATTGTTATTGTATGTTTACTAACCATATAATATAAAAATACCAAGAGACATTGTAAATCTCAAACTATTTAACTAAGAGTTAAATATAAATGCTATGGTTAATATGATGACCTAAACCTGTCTAAAACCTATTGGTTGAGAGTTTTTCAACCCATCCCCACCTTATCCTAGAAATAAATCATTTTGGAACCATTATAAATCAAAAATTATTTTATTATAAATTAATATTTCATGCTTTTCTAATGTAACCCTCACTCCTCTAATAAATGGGCACTTCCTCTTCTCTAAACATCACACTTCTAATGCCATTTGGCTCTTACAAAGCCTGCCCAAATATCCAACCAACTTTACTCAAATTAACCTGGATTCCTTACTTTTATCATAAATCCAACCTAAGGATCCATTTTGATCAACTCAAATGGAAACACCCAAAGAAGAGGTAATAATTTCACCACCCTCTTTCAAGTTCTTTTCAACATCCATTTCCACTTTCTTATTTTCCATACCAAAATAATAAATCCAGTACCTTATACATAGTTTTATGTTATTATGAATTATGGTACAACCATATTCGTTATTATATCTATTCTATATATGGAAATGTCCCCATATGTGTGTATGTACGATTTTCTGTCTCCATGTCGCTCATGCATATGTACGGGTTATCGTCTCCACGAACACGATGAGATTCTTTCCGCATCATAATCATTCAAGAATAATTTTTATTTTATGATTAAAAATAATTTTTAATAAGTTATTATCATTCTATATATAAATAAAATACATCCTATACATAAAAAACTAGACTTATATAAAAAACATATAGGGGAAAACGAATTAGTTAACAACCAAAACAATGGTACTACTAAAATATCATTAACAAAGCAATATTATAAGATCGTATATGATATAATATTTATGTATTTGGTTCTTTTATAATTAAATAACAATTATTTCACAATTATACAGGAGTTTAACCAATCCTATTTAATATAATAGTAAAAGGAAAGGTGTTTTCATCTCACTTTTATTCCTGTGAGATTCATGTTATATTTTCCACTATTACCTTTTGTGAGTTATATTTACTGCACATTATTGTATTGTTTGCATAATATTATTTTAGTTATTATTATTTACATCATCATAGGATGATTCTTCATTCATGAGTTGTATTTTTTGTATGTTACCAAATCGATAATGGAATTTCAAATTTCAATTTCCACTCATTCTGTTTTACGCAAACATCATTGATTACATTACTCCAAGATTAAGTGTAAAATCACTATATATTTAGTTATGTTTTAATTTCTACTCCCCTTTTTTTGGATAAACTTTTGATACACATAATAACTCTATTTATAATTTCCATTTCAACGATATAAACATGATAAAAGTAATTTTAAATCAATTACTATTCACTCAGTTAAACATCTAAGTCTGTGGTGTTGATTTTACAAGAATATTTGTGAATGTCCACTGATTTTTTACACTGAATATCCAATCATATTGAGTGTATTTATATTTTTCATACATAATTATGTCATTGATCTATCCTCAAAACTAAGGATAAATTCTTTATAAATGAATTCATCTCAACTTACATTCCATTGAGAATTATTTGTTGTTATGAGACAATTCACTTATATTTGGTGTATATAATATACTTTGACCTAGTATATCATGAATCGGTTTATTCTCATGATATTATAAATTTTTTATTACATCAATTATTCTTATTCAAGTGTCACTCATTTGGATAGGAACTCTAACTAAAATATCATTTGAAATGTTTTTAAAATTTATTCATCTAAATATTTCTCATTAATGTCTATGTTTTAAAAATGGTTTTTTGGGTTTATTTATATGGAAATTATTGTTTTAAAATTAAAATTACTTTTAAAAGTTTCAAAGTAATATGGGAATCTTTGATTCAAAAATATATTTTAAATATCTTCTTGATAAATTGTGAGGCTTTTAAATTTTTCATTCAAAAGTGATATTTCTCACAAAGATTTTTAATGATCATTTTAAACTATGTCAACATCCTTTATGAAATATTATTCTTGATCAAGGTTGGGTTTTTATGATACAAATTGTTAATACTGTATTGATGGTTTTTTGATATGTTTGACTGAGGATGTGTTACTTTTATACCATTCATGGTTTATGGATAATGTATTGACATTTCATATGCATGTTTTAATACGAATGCGTATTTTATGTTTAAACCATTTCATGTAAGGAATGAATTTGACTTAGTAAGTGATGGGTGGATCCCTCAATAGCTCGTCGATGCATTGGTAGTTCTATTAAGACAAACTAGTGTATTGGCACAAGGCCTTGACAAAATCTTATTTGTAGTATTGGTACAAGTCATTGACTATATGGTTATGAAGTCTGACATTTTTCACTTCATCATTATGAAATTGTCTATTGATATTACATGTGATTATTCCATGGATACTAAACTGATTGGTCTTTCAAGAAATGATTCCTTGTATCTTGCCAATTTTATGTAATAATGCACTGATTCTGGGTAACTGGGGTCGGTGCGTTACAGTTGGTATTAGAGTAAGTTTAGTAAAAACTGGGGAATCTAGATATAGAAAAAAAAACTCTGATTATAAAACACTACCCTATGATAGAAATTGAGGATTAGTATATAAAAACATTGAAAAAATTTAATAATGTAAATATTATGTGGGTTTTCCAAAAAATAAGTCCCTGTCTAGATACGAGCAGGTAGAGGAAACTCTGTCACATATGTACCTAGGAGTGAAATCTGTGATAAGGAGTTTCGGGCATGACCATGGGTATCCTGGTACACGACAATGAGCCTTGCGGCACTCTAGGTTATTAAACTCATGGGGTTTATGCGTATGATAATTCACATTTTCTCTACATACGGATTTGAATTATTTTAATATAATATGATACTAAATAACATTGGTTAATTATATGGGGGTTTAGATTGAGAATAAGGTGTTATTATATTTTCTAAATGATTATATGACTCACACTATGATTTCTTGAGTTAGTCAATGGCTAGATTCCAAGGAAGTCATTGTAACATTGAACATGATGTACAAGGTGGGAACGATCGTGGAAATGAGACACGAAATGAAATGTTGATATGTGTATAAGATATCATGTTCATGTAAAATCAGTTTTAAAAAAAATATGATCAACAGAATGTATATTAACTAACTCCCGAACTCAACAAAGAAGAGAAAGGTGGTGAATGATAAGAGCTCCTGCAGTGGAGACCATGGAGAAAAGATAGCTCAATTTCCATAATGCAGGAAATGTGGAAGGAGACACCTAGGGAAATGTCTCAACAGAATAAAGAAATGCATTATGTGTGGGAAAGAAGGTCATAATGTAAATAATTGTTGAGGAAAAATGAAGAGTGAGATAAAAGAAAATAAAAATGATCCCAAGAATCCATTTACTATCATTTTACATAAATGTAGGGGACCTGGGCACCACCTGAATGAATTCCCTATTTTATAAAATTACTTCTTGGTCAAGGAAGAACCATTATTGAAATAAATGGATGGTGAAATGTTTAAAAGTTATAATTCTATTTGATGATGGGATTACATTGGGTTAATTTTCTCTTGTATGTGTAACCCTACAGTTTTTTATGTAAAAATGCTATTTTAGGAAGATTTATCTTTATTATTGTTAATGTAGTAATAAATTTCCATATGGGTTTATATGATCGATGAATTTGATGAAATTACAAGTTATTGAATTTTGGGATTAACATGCAAGGTATGAGATAACATTTTTGTTGAACTTATGTTATGGTTCTTTTATGGAATTTATCTCATTTTGCGAATCTTATAAAATATAGTTTTTGAAAAAGGAAAACACACAGAATGTGTGACAACCTGTCACATCAGACAAAGTTGTGGGAATCGAACCCACAAACAAAGTGCAATTGGTATTTATCACCTACCACTAGACTACGTGAATTTGTTGGTTAGTGTGACTAATTATTTCTACTTAAATGATTTTATTGATCAATAATAAGTTGATTTTGGGTCCAATAGATTATCAAATGAATATCCTTAGTATTGGAAAATTATTTCGTGATTAAAAGACAAATGTTATTTTGGAAGATGTTTGATCTATTGGGAACACTATAGGCCTAAGGAAAATAGAATACTATAGATTTAATATGAAGAGTAATAGTGGATTTTTATCTATGTTTTTATTTTGTATTTATAGTGATTTGGGTTATTTATGGAAATTGTAAACCTATTATAGAGAATATGTGATTAAGTTAATTACTTTTATGTATGTGACTTTAAAGAGTAGTCGAAGTTATTTGGAGATACAATTTAACGTCGAAGAATGTGTAATCATATTCTTATATGTTTTGGGTTTCAATATTAGTTTGGATTATATTGAAGGATTTTAAAGGCAATTGTTTGTTGAATGGTATTTATTGACCTTTGGGTATTGTTGGTTTAATTCTAGAAATTAAGATTAGTATTTCTTCCTCTAAAGAATTATCCTTTTTGGGGGTCATCTAATCTTGTACTAACCATTTCGGTTTTGGGTAATGTCTGAAGACATGGAGAATATATAGTTTATCCTTTGTGTAATATGTCATTCCATAGAAGATGAATATAGTGCTTCAGGTATGACCAAGTAAACTTGAATACACAACGATTGAAAAAATATATGAGTTAGTGGTATAAATTTATTAAAGGATGAAACTCTAAATAAAAAGTAATTATATGTCTTTATGTTCTTAGTCAATCTCATAAATAAATTCCCCATCTTTATGAAATGGATGAAAAAACAAAAAATGATTTTTGTTTACATTTCCTACTGGGAATCTAATGACCGTTTATCTCATCACAAGTTTGTGTTTTTATTTTTGTTAATATTCTCTTGATCACATTTATCTCACTCTCCATGAGAACATGACACATAGTTTATCATTCATACCCTTGTTTTCCTACATTAAATCCTAGTATGGGTTATCTCGGGAGAACTTTCTACTTATCTTTCATTCTTTTAAAGTGATTGGTTTTTTGAATCTTTTTCTAATGTGGGACTTTCGATGAAGTTCACTAGCCCAATTTTCAAATTTTGAGGACGCAATTTCCAAAATGGGGAAGAATATAAAACCCCAAGATTTCATAGTAAGTTGTTTTCTTTACAAAGTAATTCAATAGATTGTGTTACACGCAACACCGAGCTTGAGCGCACCATGACCTACCAAAATAGCCCTTCATAAAGTGGTTATGAATAGTATTAACTTAATTTTGAATTTAATATTTTCTAGATAATTTTAAAACCCATATTATGTGTTTCTTAGACATAATATGAGAACAAATTCATTTTTCAGATAAAAGAAGTTTTTAAAAAAAAATGAAATTTCACCACCTTTTAATTGAAAACACTTTTTAAAACCAATAGTTTATAATTCTATATATTCAATTTAATATATTTAAATTATTCTTTAGAATCAAGATATAAAAATTTGTTTTGGATTAATTTTTGGTACTTTTCTGATAACTTTCATATTTTGATGAATATTGAAAAATACTAAATTTTAATTGAAAACAAATTTTTTAATCGAAATAATTTATGGTGTTAAATTATGAATTTGAATGGTTTGTAAGTATAATTAGATTATATTTTTATCATTTAATTCAATTTAGGTCATTATAAGTAATTTACAATTAAATTTGACATAAACAAATTTCAATCTTTTGATGGTTTTTACTTTTTTATAAACTCGTGTTTTGAAATTGACAACAGGAATTAATTTTAAATTAATTAATGAAACTTCTAGGTTTTTAATGTGTTAAACTATAATTCCATTTTGACTTCATAATATCAAAATTAGCTTAGGGTGAATTTTTTGTATTTTTCTGAAAACATTCAATTTTTGATGAATAGTGTAAAACACTACGTTATTGATTAAAACCGACTTTTTATTTAAATAATTATTTGTTTTATTTAAATTTATTTTAATAATTACACATAATACATATATGTGTTAAATTTAATTCATTGTAGACATTTTATAATAAGAATAGATATATAAAATTTATTGATCTTTTTACCGTCTTTTACCCTCATTTTAAGAGAATTTGAAAATTTGCATAAAACATAATTTTACTACTTCTCTGAGATGAAATTCCAAAATATAAGAGACATTTTTAATATCAGTAAGTAAAATTTGGTTCAATAAGATGAAAATATTTTTTTGGTGAATAGTAACTTTTGCCTTCTATTTAAAACGATTAACAGAAAATTGGGTAATTGAGGGAGAAAATGATATTATACTTACACTAAAACATGTTATAATTCTATTTGATAAGTGTAATTAGACCCGAAACAACCTTAATAACAAAATATGATCCTATTTGGTCCACTTGGATTAGTTTAGGATATTTATTATTATTATATTTGAAAAAGTGTTAAAAGTGTTAAATTCAATGTTAAATTACTAAAACATTTTTAATATGTGGTTAAACATAATTATAATTCAACTATAAATATTTATTATAGAGATAAAACGATTTCATACATAATGGTATTTTGTTTATAGTTTTTATACGTTAAGTAATTTAATATATTTATGAAATAATGATTATGCGGTAATTACCTTATTAATGAAATATTAAAATAGTCGATATTATAAATATCAAAATAAAGGTAAATTGAGACTTCTAATGAATTCCAAATATTTTATAGGTCAATATTACATGTAATAGTTGATTAAATAAATTTTATTCGAAGTGATAAAATTATTATCGATTTCAAAAAATCCAAATACTAAATAGTATCAAAATTGACCTAAATGAGTTTTTAAAACAAATACTCAATATTAGTTGATATAATATTCATAAAAATCTAAGGTTTAGAGAAAGGATTTATATAAGTTTATATATATTAATTATGAACCACTTGAAGTTTTATTGGATTTTTATAGTATGTTTATTAACCACATAATATAAAAATTCAAAGAGACTTGGTAAATGTCAAACTATTTAACAAAGAGTTAAATCTAAATTATAAGGTTAATATGGTGACCTAAACCTATTTAAAACCTATTGGATAAGAGGTTCAAGACCCATCCCCACATTAGTCTTGAAATAAATCATTTTAATTCCATTATAAATCGAAAATGTTATTATTATAAAATAATATTTCAAACTTTTCCTAAAGGGCCCCTCACCCCTCGAAAAAAATGGTGCTTACCCTTCTAACTAAATAAAACCTCCAAAGCCATTTGGCTCAGACAAAACCTGCGCAAATATCATCCCAACTTCCCTCACATCATCCTAGAGTCTTTACTTTGATCGGAAACGCACCATAGGGATCCCTTTTGATAAACTCAAAAGAAAACACCCAGTTAAGAGGTAATAATTGCACCACACTCTTTGAAGTTATTTTCTTCATCCATTTCCTCATTATTTTTTTTGTTTTCGTAACAAAATAATAAATTTTGTAACATGAAAATAGTTTTATGTTATTATAAATATGGTACAACCATATTTGTTTCTCTATCCATCCAATAAATGATAAAGTCACCATACGTGTGTACGTACGGCTTACCGTCTCCACGTCGTGGTATAGTTTTTTATTCAAACACTTCATTATTTGGATGGGTATAACAATGAGTATAACTGATGAAAATAATAAATATAACATGTTAATTATTCTTTATAGATGATATACCATCCAATTACATACGATTTCACCATTAAAATAATGATATTGTCGCTCGTGCATACGTACGGCTTACCATCTACACGAACATGAAGAGATTCATTCCCAATCAAAATAATTCAAGAATAATTTTCATTTATATGATAAAAAATAATTTTTCAGAACTTAATATAATTCTCCATATCACTAATTTATATCCTATACATAATAAACATGACTTACATAACAAAACATATAACGGAAAACGAATCAATTAATAACCAAAACAATTATACTACTGACATATCATTAACAAAGTAATACCAGAAGATCATATATGATATAATATTTATGTATTTGGTTCTTTTATTATATAATAACAATAATTTCATAGTTATACATGTGTTTAACCAAACCTTTACTAAGGAAAAGTACCAAGTAAGGGGTTTTCATCTCACTTTTATTCCTGTGAGATTCATGATATATTTTGCCCTATTACATTTTGTGTAGTGCATATAATACCCATGATTATATTGTTTGTGTAATATACATTAATTTATGTTTATTTACATCATCATTTTATTATCCTTATTTCATGGGTTTTATGTTTCATATGTTATCCAATCATTAAGGGAATTTCAAATATCAATTTCCACTCATTCAGTTTTACGCAAACTTCACTGATTACTTTTCACCAATATTATGTTGGAAATCACGATTTATTTACTTATGTTTTAATTTCCACTCCCCTTTGTGTTGATATACTTTTAATACACATAATAACTCCATTTATAAATTCCCAGGTCATCCACGCCATTGATGTTGTTTTTACAAGAATATGTGTTAATGTCCTATGATTGTTTTACACTTAATATCCTATCATATTGACTGTATTTATATTTTTCACACAAAATTATTTCATTGATTTATCCTTTACCTATGGATACAGTCTTTATAAAGGAAGTCATCCCAACATACATTCCATTGAGACTTCTTTGTTCTTATTTGCCAATTCAATTTTATTTGGTGTATATAATATACATTGGCATAGTATATCAGGAATCCCTTTATTCTCATGATATTATAATGTTTTCATTACCTCAATTATTTGTATTGAAGTGTCTCTCATTTGGTTAGGGACTCTAACTAAAATATCATTTTAAATGTTTTAAAAATTTATTCATCTCAATCCTTCTCAAAATGTCCATGTTTTAAAAATGGTTTTAAGTTTTTATTCATATAAACATTAATGATTTAAAATGGAAATTCATTTTAAAAGTTTCAAAGTGGTATGGGATACGTTGATTCAAAAATCTGTTTTAAACAGCTTCTTGATAAATAGTGATACTCTAAAATGTTTTCATGAAAAAGACATATTTCACTCAAAACCTTTACAGATCATTTTCAACTATGTCAACATCCATTACGAGTTATTATTCATGATCGAGGTTCATTTATTATAATAAAAATATTTCATAATATATTGAAGGTTTTGTGATATGTTTTACTGTGGATGTCTTATTTTTATACCATTAATGTTTTATGGATATTGTGTTGACTTTTTGTATGATAGTTTTAATAAGCATTTTTATGTTATTTTTAAGCCTTTTCATATGAGTAATGAATTAGACTTAGTACGTGACCAGTGGAGCCTGCTATAACTCATTGATGCATCGGTAGGACTCATGAGGAAAACTAGTGTCTTGGAACAAGGCATTAAAAAATCATATTTTTAGTCTTGGCACAAGGCCTTGACTATGTGGATATGAATTCTAGCATTATGCATTCCATCATTATTAAATTGGATATTGATAGTACATGTGATTATTAGACTAGTAGAATATCCCTGTGAATAAGTAAATTGAATTATTTGATTAACCATTTCCATATTATGATGATTTTTATTTTTAAAAGGCTTGTGTTTTAGTGTTATACATTGACTTAAATGTTTATTTATATTTATGATAGTTTCTGCAATATTGTTATCCTTGATGAGCATCTGAGCTCATACCCTTTCTTATGTTTTATTTTTACCCGGATGCAAAGAAGTATATTATTATTAACCTATAATAATAGGTTAAGGGATATAATAGTTTTCAAAGGGTACACAATGTTATTTTTTTTTCATGATGTAATTTAAAACTTAGGTATTTATCTAGTTCTTCCTAGGCTACTAAATAGATCAGTGTTTTTGGACATTATTCCTTATATCTTTACAATGTTATGTAATAATGTACCTATTCTAGGAAATTGGGGTTAGAGCATTACACAAATACAATCTTAATGTGTTTTCTTGTGGTAATTTCAGTTTATATTGGGCCTAAACCATCCTTGTACAATAGTTATAATGGTTTAAAATTTGATAATTAATTATTGAATTTAAATCTCAATAAATGATTTGTATCACATTGGTAAGGTTCAAAAATTATGGATGAATTAAACTCGAGTTACATTGGATCCTTCACTAGTACTTTAATATAAAATTTAGATACTATTCTATCATTTAAATTTCCTAGCCTTCCATGTCCAATCCATGATTTGTCGTCAACCACACTAAGGTATGATAATTTATGATCAAAATATCCTCAAAGACTATAGTGTAAACATTATCATTCATATTCGTAGAAAATATTTAAACCACTTATAAACATGGGATGTTATATTTATCATTCCCAATGTATATATAGTATCCCTTATGGAATAATTATTTAACAGTGATAAGGTTTTTAAGCCTTAAAATTATACTGTTTATTAGAGATAAGAGTATTAAAAGGAAGACAAACATTGACAATTCTATAAATTATCCCTAGTATGATGTATCTGAAAGTAACATGTCCACCATTCACTTTTAATAAGTATTATATGTTTAGCTTTTCTATTGTCATGTGTTGAGAAAAAATGTTATGCAAGAACCTTGTGTTATGGGTATTGGTATAAATAATTTCTTATTTAAATTTTGAATGCTAAATGTTTAGTACCCAAACATTTTTGGGTCTATTAATATTCAATAAAAACATTTTAGAACCCATATTTATCAAAACCTATTATGTTGAATAGTTACTAAAGATCTAGGAATAAAAGATTAATGGTTTTTGAAGGACTGAACCATTTTTAAATTGCAATGTTTTTTCTAGTTACCAACTCTATAGAATTTAAAAATGAAAGGTATTTTTAATAGAAAAATAATTTTACTATAAATGTTAATTTTTTGAAGTGAAACGTATTATAGAAGATTTATGAATATTTTTCAACTACCATAAGTGTTTATATAAATTCCCCTTACTGGATGAAAAAAAAGATAGATGATTTTGGAAACTAAAAACATAAAATTTTAGTTTAAAAAACCAAATATGATATTAATTAGTTGAAATTAGATTATATTTTAATTATAACTTTCAAGTAAATTTAGAAATGATATCATTTTCAGTATCAATATCATTCTTACCCTAAATAATAGTATTTCATCGACTCTTTATTATTATTCTCTATGGAATTTTTATACATATACATCTCCTAAAATTATGGAGGGTTATCCTCGTCATTTGATGTAAAAGATATTTCATTATCAAAATATAATTTTTTAATTGATTCTATTGTTTCCTTTCTAATAAAGATCATTTCATCTTGTTAATCTTTACAATAAAATATGATAATCTTATTGTTGCAGCCACTATATGAATCTTTGATAATATCAGATGATGGTAGATATTTCCTATCACTCTATGTGTCATTAATAGCATCCAAAACATTATTCCCCTTCATTTTAAAAAACATACTTGATTATATTTCCTTAATTTTAAATTTCAAAAAATTTGGTTCATTGTACCTGCGATTATTACATTCAATATAGATTAAATTTATTGATTTATTCTTCCCAAAATTTTTGTCTATGTCCTTCTGATGATCTTTTTTGAAGTTCATTTTTCCCTAAATAATGTTAATCATCCTATAAATTTGAGAAATTTCACATTATTATCATTTGAGAAACTATTATTTAAATGATTCATTGAATTCCACTTCATTGTAGTAGACATAAATTACTAAACTAATATTTTAAGGATATGGATGTTGAAGAAAGTGAAACTATATTTTTCCTCTTCTTCTCAATGTCTCGCGTTTAAATTTTCTCCTAATACTAAAGACTCCTAATAAGATCATCCAAAAAAGATTCATATGATTAGTAGTGTTACCAATAATAGTTTTTATCTATTTCCATTCTTTTGAATGAATGTGAATCTTTTTCTCCACTAAGGTTTCATTAATTATTTCTTTATCACACTAATATTTCAGTCCATTTTATTGCATGTTATCATGTTGGTGCATCTATACCACTCATTTAGATGGAAAATATTCAAATTCATGATAACCAACTTGATGATTTTCTATTCTAGGTTTAAAACCATCAAATGTTTTAGAGTGTATAATTTTCTTCTTTCTTAAAATTCCATTAATTATCTTACTTGGTGAAATTGGTTTTTAAATTTTCCCTGCCATTAGGTATAAAACATATTATAAACCATGCTATTGTCATTATATTTATGTGTAGACCCATTTGTAAAATGAGAAGTTTTTTTAATATTTTATAATTTGTATACACCATTCTAAATTGATTAACATCAATGTTTATAATGAAGGTATTCATATGATCCCTCTAATACTCAAAGTCGTATCCATTAACAATATGTTGATAGATTGGATTAAGCTTCTTAGTAGTTTTAATTTGTGTCCAATTAGTGTTATACAATATATCCATCCAATTATATATGCCAGTGTAAGGAAACTGATATAGGATCTGATAAATTTTTTGAATATATATAAGCTAAAAATGATTATATTTATGATACAAAATATTTTCCTATAATTTAATGAATGAAATATTCAAGAGTATGTGGATAAATTCAAATGACCAAGAAACAATTTTCTCCCACTCAAAGATTCATGTGTTTAGAAGATACAAATTCTAAATAAATATGAGTATTAAAGTATAAAATTAATAAAATACACAAAGTTCACAGAAAAGAAAACATAATATAGGAAGATAAATAACTTAACTGATACAAGAAAATACTGTCATAAATTAAACCAGTTCACTAAGAAACAAAACATGTAGTGATGAATGAAAATCCATGTAATCTAATTATAGATATTTATCAACAAAACCATTATTTCAAGGCACAAATTCACATTTACCCTAAAAATGTTGGATTTTGAGTGACCTTTACCAAGTTATCTATGTTCCAATTAGAATATTCTTTGAATCAACCCATTGGAAGTTATAAGCTCCACACAACAAAAATCTTTAAAAAAACAAAAAACAACATGTAGTTATTTCTGTAACAACCTTTTTTATCGTAAATGATTAGTAACATGTCTATATACCATAGAATTCATCAAAAAAATTATTTATAATATAAAAATTCCACTATTATAATATCATTAATCGTAATTATCAACATACAAATATAAAAAAAGATTTTACAAAAAGACCAAATAAAATAAAATGTGTTGGTAAAAACATTGGAAATAACTTTATAGTTGAAAGAACTCAAGTTAATGAGATATTTCATATCTCTCCAAATAAATGATATACTTTTTTATCATTTAGTTTCATTCCGGAATTTACTCAGTCCAATTTATAGATTTTGTTGCAAAAAATCATTGGTTAGATTCCATGTTTTTAGGTTCGGATATATGATTAGTAGAATTTGATCTATCATTTGATGAAGTGACTCAAGATTTTGATAAATCACTTCAACATTGTTTTTCAACGTAAAATAAATTATACGGTTCACTCTATTTAGTATAATTTATAAAATTGGAAGTTATGTCACTATAAAAAATGGATGCAAAATGTATTCAAGTAAGCTCAAAATGTAATTAATGGGTGGTGTTCTTTTTAAAATAAGGCTTAAAAGAGTTATTTTCCTAAACATTCTAGTACTTCTTATGGAAATAAATAATGAAATAAGATAACAATGTGTTTGGGAGAATAATAATACATAACATTAGGCTTGGATGATCACCGTCTGAATGGTGTATACTCTCATATATGTCCATGAAAATTATCAGAAAACTTAACTCAGATAGTAGTAATGTATGAGTTAACTCATTAGATAACCATATATTCATATAATTAATTCTCTAAACCTTCATTCATGTTTTTCCCATGAAACTTCTCGATTTATAATATTTATTTATGGATAAAATATGAATGATAACACTTATCACTCAATTTGAAATATATAATAAAAAATGATCTATGATATGTCCAAGATAGTAACGCTTCACTATATAACAATATTGTAAGGTATGATATACCCAAGAATCATGTTTCACGAAAGGATATCATACTATATGATATCATTTATATTTGAACCTTTGATATCGCCAAATACACATCAAATGTGTCAGGATACTGGGTGTCTCTCCTTTAATTTCCCACTTGTACTTAATCAACATAAGCACTATTAAATTTGAACATAGGTTATATCATATAAAATAACTTATAACACCACATCTAAAACCCATTTTGTATATCTCCCAAGACATTTTTTAAAGTTTATCTCCAACTTCACTATGTATCAAATCATATACAACACCGTGTGAGTACCCATATAAACACCTTTCGAATTAACAGCAAAACGATTTAGAGTATCTCTTGGATAAATAATAAACCCCTATTAAGTCAACAACAAATTATTCCTTGATATATCATTATATAATTGATAAGAAATACTAATTCCTAAGATAATAAATCTAATATACATGTTGCCTTAATCAAAGCTTCGGTTTTACTCTAGCTATAAAGTGATCTGGAATTATCTGTATCAAACACATATATAATTATACTTTTTTCCACTAATATTATCATACGTAAGAATGAATTTTTTATATGACAAATTTTTATAATACATCTTCTATCCATAGGAAAAATAGTATTCCAATATTGAATATCTACTAAAATGTTCTTTCTTTTGTGAGTATAAACTCAACCAGTTAGTGAAAATATCACATGTCATTAACATTTACGGAAAAAGAAAACAGATACACATCACCTAATGGATAAGTACATCCAATGTGTTATCATAGTATGGTTATAAAATTCCTTATTATAACTCAATTCTGGTCCCATATTCCATATTCATCATTTGGGGGGACAAATCTCATCTCTATTAAGCTCTAAATGATAATATGATCAACAACATACCCATCTGAACCCTAATTATCTAAAACTCTAGTACTGGGTGACAAATGTGTCAAAGTATTATGTTTCTCATGTTAGGTATCTAACATTACATAGGTATGGAGACTCAAAAAATAAAGAATTCACTCATAGTATACCAAATATATAGTGTATAAAACACATTTTGATATAAATAATGGGTAATCCAACAAAAAAAATTATGCATCATTAGAATATTCAATATTTTGATACAAGATTCTTACTCACAATAACCTTAAAATTTCACTAAAACCTATAACACTTAATGAAAAAACTTACTTTTTGATATCAAAATATCATACTTTAAGAGGTCAATTATCATTTCACATCAATATATATATAACCAATATAAATTAGTGATAGATTACATATTTTTTTATAAAACGGCGTATATTTTATAATCTTAAAACCCTTTAATAATATTTAACAAAACCCGAAATAATAACCCATATAACATATCACATACGATAGATTGTTAGATAAGTCTTATGTTTACTTCAATTTATTTGTTTTTTACTCATTACAATTGTATGTAATTCTTTACACATCACTCTATGACTTCCTAATATAATCTTCGATCTAAACTCTTTAGTAAGTAATATCTATTATGTTATACAATTTTAACAATGGTGAGATTTAGGAATCATATTCTTATGTTTAACTCCTTAGACACATTCAAACTCATTATGTACATAACAATTAATGTAATGACGTTAATAACTTATATTGTCTAAATGTAACACTTTTTAGGTTCTTCATCATTACCATACCTATAACCTTTTTCCAACAAAAATCCTTGAATTTGAATTTCATAATGTACTTCTGACTCATATAGTTGTTGTATTCTAACATTGAACTTCTCTTAGTCCAAACAAACACCAAATTGATTCTTAAACACTATATTGTTATATAATATCTTATGATTACCTATAAAATTGTTTTAAGGAAATAAATATTATGGAATTTAATAATAAGATTTAACAAACTAATTTTTTAACTATATAATATATGGTATTCTATGATTGTATAAAACACTTTTTTATATAATTAAATGAATCATAAACAATGTGTTACCTCTCATATTCATCATAACGAAAATTTTCATTACAAAATATATAATCATATAAGATAAATTATATATAAATATAAATACATTTTTATTATATATTAGATCTATATATCCCTTTACATTAAAACTTATGATTCAATAACTCTTTATTCCATAATTTTAATAAACACTTCACTTTCTATAAATACATTCCCTAATTTTGAACGCCTATATGTTTACAAAACAATTGAATCATATATTTTTTTCATTTATCCTATCAAAAATTGAATAATTAAATTTTTACCTAACATAGATTTTCAATGAATTTTATAAATATCAATCTAGTACCCTATAAAATTATGTCAAATGGAATCTTTACCCTTACTTATTAGAACCTCCTTTAGGTTTCAATAGCCTTGTCTATATTTTTTAAAAAATCATTTTTTAACAATCCAACCAAAATTTCTTCTTCAAGAATGATCTTTTACCCATATATACAATCAATATTGCACTAGAACTCTGACACCACATGCCCAGTTCAATTATCCACCACACTTTTGAACAAATGGGGTTACATTTTACTGAAATCATTCACGTTTTTAGAATATTTGAAATGATGATAATGAAATGAATTCTGTATCTAGATCAAGTATTATAACCCTTATGTGAATCATTCTATGATTCTCATAATCATCTACATTGATTTGATGAATATTTTAAACATTTTTATACTTAGGAAGGTGTTTCTATAATATAAATAAATTTATTTTTTCATATGAAAACCTATTATGTTGTAATATTAGTCTAAGATGTGTCATACAATATGATTCTCTTTTCTAAATATTTATTTTTACGTTATGTTTGATGATGATGATTCCATTTATATATAAAATCATTTATTATATGTGTATCATGTTTTACATTTATTTAATAAGGGATGTTTATTAAATATTCTCTCACTAAAATGATAACCCCATTTAAATTCATCATATACATTAGTGGGATAAGGTTATCATTTAACGAATTAATTATTCCATTTTAGATTTTATCTCATATCATATATATTTATATAGTCTATCACACACATAATATTATATATAACACTTGTATTTTTTAGTAGAAAACCCATTGTCTTATCAATCATATGGATAAATTTATCACTATTCCTATAGTAACTTTCATAAGGATTTCCCATCTATGTGTAACCCCAAGAAACCACCAATACTGAGGACCCTACTCTCAGGGCCACATAATTAAATTTTTTGTTTCACAAAATATAATCAAAAGGAACACAACTTTTGTATTAATCTATTATGTTAGATGATCGATATCTTTACTAGTGTCTACTTTGTAAGGAATTTGAATCTTAGTATTATTTAAATGGGAATTTAATCTCACAAAATTACATCTTGTTATTCCCTTTAAATGAATGCATAAATGATAATGATTTAGTTTGGAATCTTATTCTTTAATCCAAATAAATATGTATAAATTGTTTTGTTGTTCAACCCTTTACATCACTCTAGTATTTTGATACTAACCAGAATCCAAATCTAACTATATTCACACATATGTAAATGAATCTCTTGGAATAGAAACATACAACCATTTTATGTAAATGCTTATAATTATATAAACTCAATAATACACACATCAGTAAGTATAGATCATTCAATAGAAATCCCCTACTTTTCTATACAAGAAGAAATCATCCAGGCCTCTAGGTTGTATGACCAAAATCCACTCGATCTAGGAATTATTTACTCAATAGAAATTTTAATTTAAACCAAAATAAAATGTCAAATTTTTATCAAATATAATTAATTTCCAAAATTCAATCTCATAACCTATTATAAGACATTGTCTGGGTAGAAGAAAAATATATCATCATACCATGAATTTAACTCCTTATATGAATGCATGATAATTTATTGAATCATTTTAACATTTAAACCATAACATAGACTACAATTCATAATATAAGAATTATTATTATGAATAAATTAGGGAATATATTAAATGAATGAATAATTCATATTTTTAAACATGACATAAACAATTTTTACCCAATTCAGAAATTTGGAAAATTATAAACATTTTATAATTTAGATATTCAATATATATATTAAATAGATAAATAAATTAGGAAAATTATATTTAATTTTAATATAAGATCCATCATTATATTTATTATATGGAATTGACTTCAAATATATGATATTAAATAAATTATAAACATTTTATCTTTTAATAATATTTGGTGAACATTTTAAATAATCGAAATATCATATATTTAGTACTATTTAACCATTTTTCATATCAATTATCAAAACCCCTTTTGATATAGTTCAAATAATTTCTCAAATATTTCCTTTAATTTAAAAAATACATATTAATATTAAGAACAATTCATAAATTTTATGTAAATAAAATTATATTTTGGCCTCATAATTTAATTTACAAACCCATTATAGAATAAAATTATAATTTCCATATAAACATTTTACATAAAAACTATATGTCATGCCATATATTTTTAAAAGGGTATTATAATAATAATAATTTCAATTATGGAAGATTTACATTTAAAATGATTCATATAATCATTAAAAATAATTAAAAATTACTTATTATAAATTTATTTATAAACATTTAAAAATTAAATAAATATCCCAAAATATACTTTTTATGATTTATAAATAATTCATAGGCAACTTAAATAAATTCACAATTGAAATTAAAGAAAACAAAAATTCTATAATTTATAACGACTTGTCTAAAAGTGAAAAAAATTAATTATTAATATTAATTTATTATTAATAACATGTATTTTGTGATATTAAACTAGTTGGGTGGGTGGTTCAAAAATAAACCAGCACATTGTGAACATTAACCTATGTTATGTGTCTTGCATGAGAATAATTGTACATACCAATAGCTTGTGAGAGGTTAAACCTTATAGAGTTGTAAATGTATAATATTATAACAATTTAGTGATATTAACACAATATGTGAGTACCAAAATAAGAATAAATACACCCATTCATATCATAAACTATGATATGATGTTGTTTGAGATTAACACAATACTATGATGGCTTGTGAAATATTAATTCACATTCCTGGATTTTGATCTAATTCATGAAACATAAAAAAATACATATAGCCCTATGTATGAGTAATATAGAGTTGAATTATAATATGGTATGTATAATATTAAACCCTTTAGCTGTGACAAATCCTTCAAAGCATGGATTCTTATTATATGAGAATAACCGTTTTTCCCTGTTTAAGTAAGTTCTCTATAACCAAGTACCTTTAACATTATATTTTCTATATATTCGTGGTTTTTAAATATTAATAATTATATTATAATATTTTTATTTTTATTTTTTAACATTAATGCGGTAATATCCTATTGTATCTATCATATTAAAATGTTCATATTAGTTATCTATAAAGATGAGACCCTTAAAATGTTATGATGATATTGAGAAACATATGTATCATGTTTATATAACTATATCTACTGGGATGAAATGATATAAACTATCAAGTTTTGGATTCTCATAATAAATTGAGACGTCATCTCATAATGTTTTCACTTGGTAATCAATAATATTGGAAATTATATTGAGAAACCCACTAGTATGATTTCCAAAAATTCACATGTAATGGGATATTCATATCTATTAAAAAAATTATGATTATCAGACTTTAAGATTTTTTTTACATATCATGAGTGTCTTACTTTGATCTACTGATGAAAACTGTAACACATGTGTTTTTGGAGAAGTAGGATTATTGGGTGAATCATGAGTGATAAGTTATTATTGAATAATTTGATGAAGGATTTTTCCCTTCCATATTTATAGAAGTTATTATCTTGTCCTTTTTATTTGAATTAAATTTTCAAAATACATTTCATATTCATGGTGTATTGGTGGGTTCAATTTATATATTCAAAGAAAGGCATATTGAGAAAATAGTTTGATGACATAGATGTGCTGCCTTATTTATTAGTTATCATGACATAAATATTATAATTCATAGTGAGAATACATATCTAGTTTTCATTATCCTGACACTATCTTCTTCCTCTATTTTTTCCATTATGTGTTTCAAAATGTTAATATAAGACTTTAGGAAAGCCTGCCTAATCACATTTTATAAGAGTCCTAAAGGGCCACACAGTTAGTTCCTCTATTGATAATAGTTAGATACTATTAGTATTTAACTATTATAATAAATATCATTATTATGTAAAATAACTAATGTTTACTTAGTATCAGTTGATCACATTTATTTAGTTAGTTTTTATATGTCAGTTTATTATTTAAATATATATTTATTCAAAATATCATGAATATAATTTATTTAATTATTTATTTATTGAACGAATAATATTTATTATTGGGGGCTTAAAAAGTTTTTAAGAGGAACTTCATACCACGTTAATGAGCCAAGAGTAAAAAATATATTAAATACCATTAAAATAGTTATTATCTTATTTAAAGTGTTGATGTTTATTTTATCCCGAAGTTATGAGCACAACAATAAAATAGTAATAATTATATAATTAGATTTGGGTATCTATATATATATTATATGATTGGATAAGGGGCGTTGTGTATTTAAAAAATCTCTAACCTAGATCTATATATAAATGATTGTGTCACTTATCTGAACCCACGGTTGTGAAAATCATTTTTGTGCACAACACATTCTCCCCATAGTTCTCTCTCTTGAATGAAGAATTATTTAGGTTTTATTAATTCAAGACATAGAGATTATTCCACCCCACCCCCCCTTTTAAGTATTATAAATCAAGATCAAGAATAAATCCTTCAAACATGAAATATTTATTTCTGATCAAAGGGGAGTAATGCCAGACAATCAGTACAACCTCTCTCAAACATGGAGTACCATCATCAGCAATTTGATATTGAAGGATAACATTTAGATCACTAATGGAATTTTTCTATTCTGTTAAAATCACAACACAAATAAGATGAAACTAGAAAATGTTCAAATGGTCAACACCTTCATGAAAGAAATAACTCCCCAAACTGAGGTAATTATTATGAATAAAAAAAATTATTAATTTAAATATAAATAAGATCATCTCTTAATGTTTTTAAAAAATATTTTAAATAATATTTGGATTACTTCATTGGTCATAACGTTACATAATCCTGAAATTAATATGTTATTCCTTTATTATAAAAAAATCACAGTTGGGAACAACCCTATTTATCACTTATTCTATACAAAATAACATTCAAGTGGTATCAAAGAGAAAATATTCAGTTAGACTTTAATTATACATATTTTCAGTTAGTCTTTAATTTATCATTTAATCATTATATTAATTTGAATGTTGGCATCTCTTACTATTATTATTGTTACACCTTTATATAAAAAAGGATAACTACACATCAAGACCATCATAATGACATATTTAGAGGTGCTGAGAATTTTGGACAAATTAGGCAAGGTAACAAAATATGTATCCTAAAGTTACATGTCATGTATCCTTATCTATTACACAATGATGAGTTTTAATTTTTTTTCAAAACCATGGGTTTAATAGTCTAGGATGACACAATATCTTAAATATTTAATGTTTTGTGGTAGTTATAACAATATGGGGTACATGCATTTTCATAGTGCAAAGTTGTAACAAAAAAAACTTGGTCAACAAGACATGTCACCCAATATAATCTTCTATAAGAGGACTATAATCAAAAAAACCAAACTTGTCTCGTGAATAACCATATAATTCAAAACAACTAAGTACAATTTGTTAGAAAATTATATTTCTATGAGTTATACAATGTCAAGAACATAAGGGCTAAGACTAAATGTAAAAAAAGAAAATTTCTGAAAACTATGTCTGTTAATCCTATCCCACTAAATTGTCCCACTATGAAGGTCTTGAAAACCAGCACAATATGGTGAAATATATGATGACCTTAAATTTACTAGTGTCCTACAAAACCACATATACAAACACTCATTGGACAAAGCAGGCTGTAAGAACAAATCTTAGTAGGCATTCACCAAAGAATCTATGCAAAGTCTAATACAATGAAAATGTTAGTTATTTATTTAGAATAATCATATTTATAAAGAAGTTTAGATGAAAATTGTTTTATAAAACAACCTTCTGTTTTTATAAAAACATTAAATATCCTCATAAACTAGGAATATATCATATACATGAAAGAATGAAGTTGAGTATAAGAAACAATATTCATGGATTCACCATTAGATAAAAAATTGAGAAATCAACGATGAAAAATATCATCATGTGTATAAACAAGAATAAATGACACATCATAAGATATAGGCTCTAGAATATAGAAATACATACTAGAAATGGCAAGGAACATGTGTCGGGATAACATTATTCCTACTAGTATCAATTTCTTATATAGTATATCGATATCAAAAAAAGTATCCCTTGTTATGTAACACTCACTCAGGTTTCATAAGTCCATTTACTAATTAATCTAATGTTCAAAATGTTTTATAGTTCCCAAAATCCTTTCAAAAAACACCGTCACTATATATAAAAAAATTTCAAAGAGAATCGTCAACACTTCCATGTTTGAAAATCCATTTTTGTAATCAGAACTACTATTGAAGAATTTCACAAACAATTTTAACAGTGAATCATTACATCTCCAATCCTTGAAACCCCATTTTATAATCCATTTTTTTTTAAAAATAAACATCCCTTTAAAAAAGGTTTTCATTAAAAAAATAAACCTGGATATCTATCATAGAAATATCATAAAACAAAACAAATTATTTATAAATAACATCAATTAATAAATGAATTGTCACCTTTTTATAGAGACACCTACCTTAATAATTGAGAGGAAACACCCTAAATTGTTATCTCAAATCCTTGGGATGAATAAAATAATAATGTTCATAAAATACCACCAAATAGATCTCATGGGATCCTATGATTTTATAGAGAAAAGCGGAAAATCAATTGTTTCGAAGTCATTCATGGTATTTAAAAGATATGAGTAAAATTGAAGACAATTTTGCCACCTCTAACACTGTGCCACAGAACTGGCTGACTAAGGGATGATTAATTCATAACTTAAAGGACTACACCACATCCATTCTAGTCAAAAAACATTTTAGGACCCTAGTGTAGATCATATATTCTAGTTGAAGTATCTTTAGTGTAGTTTATATCACTACGATGGAAAGCCCCACTACTAAAAATAGATACGTCATAAACTACATCCTACAATGCTACTACCCCATATTTGGAATAACTTCCCAAACCAACCAATCTAGGAAATAATGTGTATTTTTGTCCTCCATGCCATAGTAATTAATACACCTACGTCGTATCGCCATACCATGGTGCAACTAGGACATTGAAAGACATTGAAAAAATTCCTACTTTTATGACTCCATGCCACAATATGTTTGCAACACCACATCCATGAAGAATATAAAATTATTCATGTATTTATTACACTATATTGTGGAATGTTAGTCTTGAAACCTATAGGACACATGATGGCTGGTTGGATTTTACATGTCAGGTACCTCATAAATGCCTATGGTGAAATGCACATCAAGTCCCTAGGAGTGTATTGTGGAAAAATGGTGGTAGATATACATAGTTTTTGGATATATTGAACTAGTTATGTATTATATAAAGTGACTCACTTCTATTTTTTAGGCCAAATGAGTGATGTAAATATGTAATCGAATTGTATAAAAATTCACATCTTATATTACAAATTACTGAGATCATGGACATCCAAACATTTCAATGGTTTGATCATACCTTAATAAAACAATATAATGCATGGTTGGTATATATAATTCTAGAGATATATTTAATATTTTTAAGAAATAAATAATAATGAAATTATGTAAATAATTGAGAAATTTCTTAAGGGAGCATATTTTACTCTTTTGGAAGATATTGTAGAGGATGTTGTAGATAATCCTAATATAATTAATTATATTGATGATGAAGATCACAATCTTATTTATAAAAAGTTGTTTGATTAAGATGATTGTAATGTTTCTTTTTGAGAATACATGTTAAGAAATCCATGATATTATTGATAGAGATAATGTTATAAGAACTAATTTTGAATTACCTTGACAAGGAAGTTCATTAAAACATGGTGAACTTTCTTATCATTGTATTGATTTTTATAATTTATTTTTATGGGGTTTGATTATAGAAAATACTCTTCGATTTCAATTTGTTATAGTAATTTTTAAACTGATTTCCTACTTTATGTTTCTCTATTGGTAATTTCTACATTTTTTGATAATCATATTATTGATCTTGTTATTAATTTTCATTAGTTTGGAATTCATATATATCAACCAGACCATGTTGATGATGTTGTAACTCCTCTGATTTCTATTAAATTATATTGAGTGGGAAAAATATATAGAAGTTTTATTTTTTTAGAATCAGAGATGATGGTTTATACATTCCAAGCTGTTCCAAAATGGAGAGGTGTGAATATAGGGTAATTTGGAAATCGTGATAATTTGAATTTTTCAAGGAAGAAGAGTTAATAGGTTTGAATAACTAAATATTTATTTTTATAAATATTATTTTGATATATGAGATATGTGGATTGGTATAGCTACTAGTATATTTTTTTTATAACATGAAACACACATAAAGTCAAAATTTTGGATTGATCGGCCTTATATCGGATGAAATATAAAGGAATATAATTATTATTAAGAGTCTATTGGAGAATATTTCATATATTCCTATATATATAGTAAAACAATTTCGAGTTGATAGAGTTATACCTCATATAATTATATTTTCTAAGTTTATGGACTTGTAAGGGAGGTTATTTCCATGATTGGTGAGTTTATTTCAATTTATATCCTCTAAATAGATTTCTTTTAATATTTCATATAATGTTAGCTATTCTAAATGGTGTTATTTCATCCAAAAAGGGGGTTAAATGGTCTAAGTGAGATCATTAATGAGTGATTAAGTATATTTTTAAGGAATTATTATGATTCATCGTCTATATAACTTAATTTCATAAAAAATAAGATGTAAAAGTATTAAAAAGTCAAAAAGGGAAACCAATGTTATTAGATTCTACTTCAAGATGAAATTAAAAAATACTAAAATAATAAATTTTGTTCTATCTCCCCCTAATAATATAAAAATTAATCCATTTATGAAAATTTTCATGGTTTTTCTTGTCAAAATATAAGAATAAAACATTAATATAGTTAGGGTTTTTTAGTTTAAGGATGAATTTACGTTGTTTATTGAAAGATGTATCAGTTTTGTTTTTGTATTAAAACATTATATATATATATATATATATATTTCAAGAGTTACTAATGTTTCCATTTCATGTACTACATTCTATTTTACCACTTATATTATCTCCATTAATGAATATCGATGTATATTTTTCCATGAACTAACTATTCAAGTACCAATAAAATAAATTATAGATTCCAAATCGATACCATATGGTACTCATGTTACTATAACAATCCCTACTTCAAAGATAAATATAATGAAAAAGGAAAATTTTTGGGTAATATAAATCCAAGGTAAGACTCCTTGTGGATTTATAATAGTGATTCAAATTTTCGTTTTATTTTTTTATTATATTTTGATCCCAACAAATTTATGGATTTTATTCAACTATTATATTCTAGGTTTTTCATGACATATCATCCCATAATTAATTTTTTGATTTTATGTGAAATACTTATTTATTATCTATCTATATCTCTATTTTCATTACAATTATAAATCCTTTATGAAATAATGATAATTTCCTCCCATTATGATGTCCCAAAACTGGATACTTTTATAAGAATATAGGTGATTGGAAAATTTGGTAAAAATTATGAATTTGATGTGTTTTTTATATATATGAGATGATATTTTATTGGATAATACAATCTCCCAATGTTATTTTTATTATTATTTAAAAACCTTGAATTACTTTTTATAATTATTTTATTATGATAATATTCATTAAAAGGGACATAATTTTGAATCATCTATCACATTTTTAAAGCTTTAACAATCAAAAATAATATTTTGTAAATTAATAATAATTTTATTTTATGTGATTTTTATTTATTGAATATAAATTTTGGTAAAGAATAAAATAAGGTTCAAAAATCTAAAAGTATTCAATTTATTTGATATTTCAATAAATTATATGATAAAAAACTAGTACTTAGTAAAATGAATTCTTGTACATTTACCATGTTAAATAAACATATATGTCATTTACACAGATTTTTTGACCTCGGTACTTTGAATTTTTTTTGATAATTTTTATTTTCTTTTAAAGATCATGAAGAAGGATCACACCAACCATAAAAAAAATTAATATAAAACTTCAGGAAAAAAGGAAATGATGTATGACATTGTGAATTTTATGAAGTATAAATAGAAAATAATAATGGAATTTAAAATTTGTTCCCAACATTTTTATATTCCAACCAGTTCAAGTTGAAGATTTAATGACTTTGTTTTCATGAAGATTTCATCAACAATAATATATAATTACAATTATCATGTAATATAAATGGGACACATTATTAATTATAAATAAATAATTCATATTTCTATATTATGTTTCAATAAAAATACATAAATTTACACTAATGATCATTTAAAATGTAATCAATAAATTTAATGAAATGATTTTACCTACATGATCCTTAAACATTTGAAGATAATGATATTGTACATATTTAAATGAATATTTCCTCAAATAAAAAGTAAGAAAATGGTAGGGGCCGATAATATAATGATGTTTTAAAAATTGTTTCTATTAATAGATAACAATTATAAACACCATGTATTCAATTTTAATACAACTAATGTATATTTAAATTTATGGTTGTGAGGCTTCAATAATTACAATTGAGAATCATGTTTATAAATTTATAATGATTATTTCATTTCACAAACTAAAAATATATAGTACATGTTAAAAACAAGGTTGAACCCATAGAGTCATGTGTTCTATAGAATATAATATAAATTTGTAACCAGATTGGCATGGAAGATGACAGGTAAATGGATAAATTGCATTGAAAAAATCTATTCTCTTAACTACTTCATCACGCATACCTTTCGGGAAGCGAACTACATTGCGGATGGCCTTGCAAACAAAGTGGTTTCGGAAGAGAGGGACATACATATCAATGAAATTCCTAGTGATTTGGTCCCGCTTCTTGCCAGGGAAAAATGACAAATGTCTGATTTTCGACTTGTGTAATGTTTGTTTTATCAATTTTAGATCTCTACGCTCATCTTTATTAAAAAAATAAATTCATAAAAAACTATACCAATTTGAAAAGTATTTATATGTAGAATGCATACTAATAATTTATAAATTCAGGATCATAATTTTTTGAATCTTGTAATGTCATTTAAAAAATATTTTTTGTGCTTGGGATTTAATATAAAAAATTCCTTGGTCTTATTTTTTCTCTATTAACTAAATTTTTATTTCCATATATTAAATTACATTAATTTATTTAATAATTATTTCATATGAACCATGTTTAAAAAGAGTTTTTTCAAACTCAATTTGTGTCCAAAGATATGTTCAATCTACTTGTTCATGAATTAAATGGAAATTTTTTAGTCAATATATATTGTTCTTGTTAATTAAAAGAAGAATATATATAGAAGAATTAATGAATAAAAAACTCAATAAGGACATCATCAAGATGAAAAAAGTAAAAAAAATTCATAAAACTTCATTATAAATTTATGCATAAGGAATTTCCCATCCATGTTTTTATTTGAACCAAATAATTAATTCTTATTATATATGGAATATATCCCAGTATTATCCTTACTAACTATAAAAAAAATTATCCTTTCTTGATGTTCAGTAAAAGTCAAATTTTAATAAATCTATTATTTCTCTATGAATAGAACTCTTTCATTTATAAACATGTGAGTTCGACATGAAATCATGGCATAAAAGTTTCATCGTATCATAGTTCATGTATCTATTTATACCCATCATAAAATATATAAAACCCAAAGAATAACCCATGAATTTTTTTTCCTTGATATAATGTTTTATAAATTTTTATTTATTACATCTAAAATAACAAACTCCAATATATAAATTTTAAGCCATAATTTCAATGTGGTTATACTCTGATCATCATGAAAAATCCATTACTTAACAGTTTTAACTAAACAAATCCTCCAATGAAGTGATGCCTATTATGACAAAATTTCACCCCATAATTTGTACTTATTTAATTATTTCAAGACTATTAACTTCCCTCACATTACCATTATGGATCAGGTTTTAGTTAGTTTATTATTTTCAATCTTACATGACTTTGATAACATGGAATTAACAAAATACATCTTGATGACTTTCCTGACTTCCATACTTTTGGTCATCAAAAGTATCATACAATAATTACTTCTATTTTTGTGTAATATCACCATTAAAATCATATAAACATATCTAAATCCACATTTAAGACCTATTAAATATAAAACTACTTTTGGACACATGGGATTAGGTATTAATAACTCATTTATAATTTAAATTAACAATAAAAAAATTATTCACATGAATGGGTGTCAAATTACCCCAACACATAAACTTGTTTTTATCCTCAATCATATATCTCCACACTACCATGAATAAAATCCTACTTATATAGATAAAACTAACTGAGTATCAATAGAGTTTGAACATTTAAGAATCATAAGAAAATATCATTTGAACTCTTCACTTTCCAATAAAACTAGTCAATCATGTATAGTTTCCAAAAAGATTTCAATAAAATCAATATCACTTCCCTTCCATTCACATCCTTTAAATTTAAATTAATATTCATGCTCAAATCAAACATAACTTAATGAAAATTATTTTAATCATCACTCAAGGATTATCAATTTGGTGGAAATTGATACGGAAATTCAAAAGTCTCAAATAGTTGTATTTTTTCATAAGTATAATGAAAAATTAATTAATCAAATTCAATTGAAATTCATCACCCATTACCCTTTAAAACATTTATCACTAATATCAACACATTTTCCTTTTCAGTGCTTCATAAATCATAAAATGAAAATAATGAAATATTTATCATCTACTCTTTATTTTATTTTTATTCCTCCCCTTTATCCCCTTATTCATTTTTATCTATCATTACAAATAAAAAAAGGACCTATAAAATAACATGATAGAATAAATGATGAACCTTTTAACCACAAACCAAAATATCCCATTACACTATCCCCAAAATAATTTATTTATTACCAATTAATGATCATTAAAAAACTTATTCACCTGCACATGGCTAGAATATAATCACAGATAATATTATGATACTTGTAGTTATGGAAAAATTGATTTGTAATATGGATCTATGCCTAGGTTTTTGTTGATTTATAAGGGCTTAAATATGGGTAAAATGTCAGATTAGTCTCAATTTTTTAAGGGGTATAAATAAATAACAGAAACGACCATATAAATTTGATTTGCGTTCTATAGTTTTGAAAAAGTAGGAAATAACTATAAATCTAAATGTCCAAATAATATCTTAATAAAGAGGGTATTATAGAGGATTTATCAAATTGTTTAAAACATATTTATATAATGAAAATTAAACACTTTGGATAACCCATTATGGTGTTAATAAAAAAATATATTGATAAAAAAATTAATGAATTAAGGAATAATGGTTTTTTAGAAAATTTTGTTACCCAAATAGACAAATCATACCAAATAACAATTCATCAAATCATTATTCACATTCTTGTATCTACTTTTCCACCCATAATTTAATTAATTCAATCCATTTAAAAATTAAATTTAATACATGGTATCATTGCATTCTAAATGAAATGTGTGTATCATAGATAAAAATATGGACAAAATCTATGTGTGACACTAAATATTTAATTCATAAAATCATATGTAAATTAAAGTGAATCCATTTAATATTATCGTTATTTTACACATATTGTTACTTCATCCATCATCATGGACCTAAAAATTTAGGAAAATCAAGTGAAACATCCATGTTTATTCCATTAAGGGTCAAATATTATAGGTGAATTAATTTATATATTGTAAAATTAATTATTATAATGAATCATAAAAGATAATTCATAATAAAGATGTAATAAAAAACTAGTTCAGCTACTTATAAGTTCTTTGTTTTAATTCTTTTATCTAAACATAAACTCACCATTTAAATTAAAAATGATATAGAGAAGTTACACGATCTTGTTTAATGAATAGTTCATGTTTTTCCACCATATAGATACAGCTTCCTCCATTCTATAAAATAATATTTACCTTTCCTTTAGGTGGACGTTTCTCCACCCCTGAATAACCAATCCACTATGTTTAGTTTCTGAAAAATAAAACATTAATTCTTGAACTGGACAAATTTTTATTACCCATATATTGTCACATTTTTAATAGAGTCATATATAAAATCTGCTGAAGTTCATGGTTGAGAGATGGGAGATTATCTCTCTCTTAAATAAAAAATGACTAGAGATTGAGAGCTCTGATATGGGCTCATGGGAGAACTCTTCCTTGCTACTAGGACAATTGAATCCCACCATTTCATTAATCTCTAGAAGAAGAAGGAAGATTACATGATAAGTATTGATGCCACAAACAAAAAAAAAGGTATCACTCAATGGAGAGAACATCACTCATTCATTCATGGGTAAAGCTAGAGGTGTATTGATTCAGGATGCACTTCAAGTTATAGATCTGAACAAATATATTATATTTAAACATTCTTTCTATAAATGGCTTAATGGTGTTAGATTTTAAGTGGATGTCGATCCTGATGCACTCTTGGAATGAGAAAAATGTAAAAATACTACATTTTGGGTCGCATCTCTTACTTGAAAGCTGATATCCCTTGGCCTATAGCTGATTTAATGAATATAATTGCACATTATTTGGATATCATAGAATGGAAACTTGTGCCTATAGGTAGTGGTTATTTACATATTCCTTTTAAACCATATAAGTATCTTGATAGATTCTGGAAAATATGAAATATTCAACTCAAATCGGGTCTTCATAGAATCTTTGATTAGGAATATGCTTTTAACACTTATACACATAAGAACACAATGGCTCGTGTATGGGATATACTACATGGTATTAATTAGTTTCTTTTATATCAAAAAAATACTAAAGTATATTGCATCTTCTATTGGATTGCTGCTCAAAAGTGATCAAAGAATTATAAATGATGAATTAGGAATATTTTCTAGAGTTATTATTAAAGTCAATCTAGAAACAAGACTTCCAAACATAATATGTTTTAAGGCTGAAGACAATAAAACTGAATTTTAGTTTTAGTATAACAGAAAGGCTCATTTTTGTGACATTCTCAAAAAACATTAGACTCACTATTGAAAATTTTAGGGTGATTTGGAATAAAGTGGATCAATAATTGGCTAATTACTTGAAAGAAGTTAGAAATAGAAAAAAAAATATTAAGACACTCATCTTTGTTTTTCCAGAAACATAAAAATATGGAATTAAATTTCGGTAAAAACATCAGATTATTCAATGAACTTAGAGAATAAATCTATAAAATCTCGGGATAAGCTTGTTAGTGGGGAGGAAGACACATATAAGGATATCCTAATCCATAAATAAATAGAGTCTCTTGTAATTTATGTTTTACAAAACCAATTTCAAATAAACTCTACAAGGAATGTGATATACAAGCCCACTTTTCTTCCACTCCTTCCAGCTACTTTTAATAGTTTTAATGTAGAGAAGGTTGGCCTACTTTGCAAAGTGTATTTTCACACATCCAATCACAACTTAAATAGGTAAAGTGATTCACCAAGATACTATGGTTTCCTCTTCTATTGTTGATATCTATCATTTGGATTGCAGTGTATGTGTTTATTGTATGAAGGCTAACAATTTTGGACAGACCACATGCCTTTCTTCAAATCTGTGTAGTGAACGGGTTATGGAATAGTCTCCCCTAGGTTTCTTGGCCCGAAAAAACAACAACAAGAACATACCATGAATAATAACATACATAAGATTCAACACTCAGACTAAAATGAAAAAATTAAATGTAGGACGGTTGACAATTTTGGTAAACCTTCTTTCCATTATTCTAAATTACTTATTTCAAAGGATGTGGTTACTATTTCTTTCGATTCAGCCATAGAATGTGAAGCACATCAGGTACATTCTTGGGAAAAAAATGGAGGTCCCCCTATAAAAATTATCGATTTTGAAATAGGTAGTTTCTCTCTTATTTCCACTGCTTCACCTTATATTAATAATAATTTAAATTATGTCTCTAATGAATATAATAATTACAATTTGATAAGTAATCCTATAATCACACTTGATAAAAATTTAATGCAAGATACTTCCAAGGTAAAATTGATTATAGAGTCTTCTACTATCCATATATGCTCCTCTAAAGGAAATTAGGACATAAAATAAAGCCCAAATACATCTAATAATCCTAGAAGATCAACTAGACACAATGGATAAGAGAGGAAAAAAGGGGACTACTAACTCCAAATGTAGGTATAAATGAAGATTTTATTTTGGAATTTTCTAGGTATTACTATCACTAACACCTTCAATGTTTAAAAATTAATTCTCAACATTCAACACCCTTTAATTTTATCCACTACTGTTCCTAAGATAAATTTTTCAATCAGTCTACTACACGCTTATTTATTTAGTTACTCTTCCATACGTTCAAGTTGAAACAAACCTTCAACAGATACCCTCTGGATATTTTCTCAACATTATTTCCAATATATTAACATCATACATGTTTCTGATAAAATGATCACATATGATCTTACGATTGATATCACTCAGTTGTTATGTTCCTTTTTTTTAAAGACTAGGTATCAGGATTAGAGACCTCTTTGGACTGACCACTCCTATCTAAGTACTAAATTACTTAATCTCTAGTTTTTCATTAGATATTTCAGTACTATTCTTTATTCATGAGGGAATTTGGGTCAGTTACACTCTATTATATCTAATAGATAATTTAAGGCTGCAATTGAGAATAACATTATTACTGAGATTACTCTCATTAGAGCCGAATAGATGTTGTAAAGAAGACATTATAATAATGTTTCTTCTAGCAAACATGATAGAGCGTTCACCAATGACCAAACTCTAGATAAACGACACACACATTCTAACACTACCCTACCCAAAATGCAGTCTGATCATCATCCTATCATGATCACTATCTCTTAAAATACTCTGAAACCTCCTCTACCTTTTAGATTTAACAAAGAATGTTCGATGTGCTTATAGTGTTTTAATCTCATTAAAAACGTTTTGTATTTTATGACACAAACCAACGATTCATTTTCTTGTACTCTTAAATTATAACTTCTCAAACAAAAACATAAGGGTTGTTGTAGTCATAAATCTAATCAAATTGAAAATGACATATTAATTCTTGATAATGAAATACACCAAATATAAAACAACAATACCAACTCTAATTTTTCTAATGATCGAAACCAAGAGATTTATATTTTAGTGAAGCTCAATTATCTTCTAAACTTTTTGGATAAAACGCATAAACACGCCTTCAAAATTAAATGGTTGACTGATGATGATAGGACAAAAAATTATAATTATATTTAAATAATTAGAAAAGCATAGAGACCTTTAACCTCCCTTAAATATGGGGAAATTCTTCTGGATAATTATGTGGATATTTCTAATCATGTTGACTCAAATTTTGAAAACATATTTAATGTCCCTGACAACAACAAGGATATTCTTTAAGATATTGTTCTGAAAGTTTTCAATGAAGAGGATAACACTTAAACATTGTATATTTCTATGGAATATGAAATCAAAAACACTATTTTTAGCCTGAATCCTCATAGCTCTATGGGTCCATATGGTTTTAAGAATGGATTTTACTATGACTATTGGGATTTCAATCCACCTGATGTTTGCAAACTCGTTAAAAAAATATTTTCTAGTGGAATTATTCCATATAGATTGAATTCAAAATTTCTCACTTTGATTCTCAATGTAAAAAATTTCCTTTTTGATTTATCATTTCAGGCCCATAGCACTTATCAACACTCTATACAAAATCATGACCAAATTTTATGCAAACAAGCTTTCCAATATTACTGATAAAATCATCTCTTGGAATCAGTTTGGTTTTTTCAATGGCAGATCAATCCAAGATTGTGTTTGTCTCATCTCTGAATCCACTAAGTCTTTAACCGACAAATATAGAGGGGGTAACATATTTATTATTGTTTACATTAGTAAATCTTTTTATACTATGGATGGAAATTTTTTCTTCCAACTGATACTAGATTTTGGATTTAAAAACACCTTTCTAACAAAGTTAAGACTCTTTCTAACCAATCCTAAATTTATTCCTTAATCAATGGTTCCCCTAGAGGCTACACAAAATGCACTAATGGTTTCATACAGGGGTGATCCCATCTCTGCCAACCTCTTTTATATTATAGAGGACTATTTAAGTAACATACTCACTTTCGTGGTGGATCAAAATAAACATAAACCCATCCATGATTATATGAATACGAACACCCCTACTAATCTATTATATGTGGATGATATTATTATATTCATACTAGGTGAAAAAATATCTAAACTCTAAAAAATGCTCTAACTCACTATGAGGAGGTTTTGGGTCAGGTAATCAGCTTGAACAAATTATTAATATTCTGTGGAAGAAAATTTCAGACTAATAGAAAAAATAAAATTACAAATTACATGGGAATTAAATAAGGATCATTACCTTTCACTAAAATTGGGGATTCCATTTTTTATGTTAGTCCAAAATCAATATATTTCACTAACATTTTTTGATAAAATACATAACGAACTCTCTTCATGGAAAGGTAAAACTATTTCTCTAAGGGGTTGAATTTGGCTTGTGAAATCAGTTATTGTTTCCAAAATAGTTTACTCTAAGATGTTTTAAAACTGGAATTAATTTATTTTAAAAGAATGAACACCTGAATAAAACATTTTTTTTAGACTTGAAGCATCTTGGATAGGAAATTAGTAACTATTCATTGGTCAACTTATTACAAAACCTTGGATAAGGGTGGTCTTGGAATTAAAAACATGACTCTCCTTAATGATGATCTTCAAGCCAGACTTACTTGGAACCTGATACCTAATTACCATCCTTCCTTTTCTTTTTTCAAAATCATGTTTCATGGAAAATTTAAAAAATAAAACATGAACATCCTGAACTCTTATATCTGGTTGTCCATAAAAAAATGTATGCACACATTTTAAAAAATTCTAGACAGCTCATCTCCAAGAACTCCTTTAAGAAATTATTGAAATGTAATTGGACTAGTGATCCACTTATTACATTTAAAGCTAACCAATCCCAAGAAAATATTAATATTTCTATTAGATATTTCGTTAATTATCATCTTGATATCCTCACTGAGAATGTTGTGCAAGATTTTAACAAATATACTTTCACGAGAAGAGATGAATTTCTTATATGAGAACCTTCCCCCAATGTTTTCCTTAATTCCAAGAATTTTTACAAAAACTACGTTCATAATACTGTAGTTGACTTTATATGGATTGAAAATTTGGAAAACTCGTTGATAAACCACTATGGCTTACTCTTATTTGGTGAATCTACTACAATAGGGTTCCAACAAAGATTTGTCTCCAATCATTAGGAATCCACATTTTTTTACAAATGTCTCTTATGTAATATATAACACCCCAATCCCAGTTACCTAGAGTCAGTGCATTATTAAATAACATTGGCATGATATAAGCAAATCATGTCCCGAATGACCAACCAGTTTAGTAGCCTTGGAAATACTCGATACATTCATAAGTTTTACATTACATTATAAAATGAAAAACTAAAACAACATTATTTCCATAGACCACACTCATATCCCCTCAGACTATCCCGGTAGGTCACTCATAAAATACTTCTTCACATCGTGGAAAAAATAAAACATAGAAAGGGGTGTGCTCAGATGCTCAATAAGGATACCAATATTGCAGAAACATTAATAAATAAGCATAAACATTTAAGGCAATGTATAAGACTAAAACAAAATCCTTTTAAACATACACTTCAACATAATATGGAAAAGATAAAATAAAATAATTCCATTTACTTATTCACAAGGATATTCTACTAGTAGAATAATCACATTCCATATCATAGCCACTTTAATAATGACAGAATGCATAATGTCAGACATTATAACCACATAGTCAAGGCCTTATGCCAAGACTAAAAATTAGATTTTGTCAAGGCCTTGTGCCAAGACACTTGTTTGTCTCATGAGAACTACCGACGCATCAAGGAGCTATACCAGGATCCACCCTTCACATACTAAGTCTAATGCATTCATCATATGAAAAGGTTTAAACATAACATAAACATTCGTATAAAAACTAGCATACAAAATGTAAATACATTATCCCTAAACCATGAATGGTGTAAAAATAACACATCCACAGTCAAACATATCTCAAAACCTTCAATACAATATTGATGTTTTGTATCCTAATAAATCACTTCATATAATCTTAAAATCCACCAATGGATGTTGACATAGATGAAATTAAAACCTGTTTTAGAGAAATATCTCTATCTATTCTGAAATAATTTAAAATAAATATAATTAAAAAATAAAACATTAATTTTTAAAATATTATTATAAAATTTTATGGGAATCTTTGATTATGTTATAACGGCGGAAAATAGCTGCACCCACTGTATAAGTTAAAAAACATTCTTACCTTAATTTTATCACAAAGGTCATAAAGTACATTGTTTAGAAAAGGACATAAAGATTCATTTTAGAACACATAAGTTCAAATAATGATATAAATGAATTTAAACCATTGTCTAGTAAATAGTAAAAATGTTTTGAAATATATTTTTAAGATGCATGGATGTGGATGATAAAGAGGTCCCAGTAGATAATTACGTATAAACAACCTCGGATAATGAAGTGATTGTGAAATTAATCCTTACCCTGTTCTTTTCCTTGACCCAGGTTAGGTTAAAATATTTTATAATGGTTAAATAATTATTATTAAATTATACAAGAACCATATACCTTAATATGATATCATGTGTGATCTTCTAATATTTCTTTGTTAATGATATTTCAATAGTATCATCGTTTCGAGTGTTAATTGATTCGTTTTCTTTTATATGCTTCGTTACATAAGCATTGTTTGTTGTGGATATGATATATATTATTCATATTAAGAATTATATTACATATTTAAAAATTATTTTTAATCATCAAATGAAAATAATTCTTGAATGGATACGATGGGGAATGATTCTCTTTGCGTTCGGGGAGACGGTAATCCGTACGTACGAACGAGTGACAATATCATTCTTTTGATATTAAAATAATATATAATTGGATGTTATATCATATATAAATAAACTTTATCATTTTAAATTTTTTATTTAAATAAATTATACATCATTATTATACCCATCCAAATAATAATGTATGGAATAACAACTACAGCACGACGTGGAGACGGTAAGTTGTAAGTACGCATGTACGGTGACATGTCACTCAAAGGATGGATAGAATAATTAGTATGCGTGTACCATATTTATAATGACATAAATGTATATGGAGATACTGGATTTATTATTTTATAATGGAAACAACAAATAAAGAGTAAGTGGAAGAAGAAAGGAACTTAAAAGATGTGATAAAATATTTACCTCGTTTTCGGGTTCATCCTTTTGATTTGATCAAAATGGCTCCATAAGTTGGCTTTAGGACTAAAGAATGGCCTCTAAGATGAAGGTAAGATAGTTAAGAGGATATTTGGGCAGGTTTTGGACGAGAAAAATGGCTTTGAAGGTGTGAATTTGAGAGAAGGGGAAGTGCTCTTTTGTAAGAGGGGTGAGGGGCACCGTAGGAAAAGATTGAAATATTATTTTATAATAAAATAATTTTCGGTTTATAATTCCTCTAAAATCACTTATTTCATGTCTATGCTTGGGATGGGTCGAAAACTACTCATCCAATAGGTTTTAGATATGTTTGGTGTACTATATTAACCTTATCTCTTAAATTTAACTCTAATTTAACTAGTTTGACATTTACCATGTCTCTTTGTATTTTTATATTATATGGTTAATAAACATACTATAAACTTTAAAAAGAACCTCAATTGGTTAATTAATGAAATATATAATATTATTTAAGACCTTTTTTTAAACCTTAGTTTTTTAAAAATTGAATATATATTAATAATATAATTTTTGTTTTAAAAACACTTTTATGTCAATTTTGACACTATTTTCTATTTTGTTTTTGATAAATTCATAAGAGAATAATTATTCTGAAAAAAAATCATTTAATCAACCCTAACATGTCATATTAAAAAAGGTTTAGTTATTAATCCTTAAATTTAACACTTTTAACTCTTCTTTCAATTAAATAATAATAAATATCCTAATCTAATCCAAGTGGACCTAAAGGGTCATATTTTATTCCTAAGGTTGTTATTTGTCAAATTACACTTATCCAATAGAATTAGGACATGTTTTAAGGTAATAATATTATCATTTTTACCTTTAACTACACTATTTACTTTTAACCGCGGTAAATAAAAGTCAAAAGTTACAATTCACCAAAAATTATTTTCATTTCATTAAACAAAATTTTACATAATGATATCAACTGTGTCTCTTTAATTTTTTAAATTCAGCTCATAGAAGCGATAAAATTATGTTTTACGTAAATTTGCAAATTCTCCTAGAAGATGGGTAAAAGACGATAAAATGTTCAATAAATGTTTTATATATATATAATTCTTATAAACTGACTCCAATGAATTACATTGAAATTATATAGCTATTATGTATCTATTTTGAAATAAAATTAATTTAAATATAATAAATAATTATTTAAATAAAAAGTTGGTTTTAAACAATAACTTAGTGTTTTACACTATTCATCAAAAATTGAAAGTTTTCAGAAAAATTCCAAAAATTCACCCGAAGCTAATTTCGATATTCCGAATCCAAAAATGATGTCCATTTTGAATGATAAAATTTATAAATTTTCAAAGAGTGGGTATTACTATTCATAATTGCTATTTTGATTGGTTTGGTGTGTCTGAACTCGAAGTTACGTACAACACAAGATACTGTATTATTCAACGAAAAATGTACAGTGGAAGCATGTGGTGTTACAATCTCCCCTCTTTCAAATACTTTTTTCTTAGAAATTTCTAAAATATTACTGCATAAAATGATTTAGGTGGTGCTTCATCAAATGTTCTTCAGGTTCCCACATTGCCTCTTCCATCTTATGGTTTCTCTATAGGACTTTTACTAGAGGAGTCATGCAGTTTATCAACACTTTTTCTCTTGTATCAAAAATCTCGACATGATCTTCACAATAAGACAGATCAGGTTCTCGTTATAATTTCTCATAGGTGAGTACATGTGTTGGGTCAGGCATGTATTTTCTCAAAAGTTATACGTGGAATACGTCATGAACTTTGGAGAGACTTGGCAGCATTGCCAAATGGTAAGCTACTTCCACAATTCATTATAGAATTTCGAAAGGTCTGATGTACCTAGGACTCAATTTACCCTTCTTACTAAAACTTATTACACCCTTCCATGGAGATACCTTCAAGAAAACATGATCTCCTACCTGAAATTTCAAATCCTTCCATCAGTTATCGTCATAGCTCTTCTACCTACTTTGAGCTGCATTGATGTGGGTTTGGATTAACATTACCTTTTCCATCATTTCCTCAACATGTTCCGGGACTATGAGTTTTCTTTCACCAACATCATCCCATAAATTTGGTGTGTGACATCTCTCTCTGTATAATGCTTCATATAGTGCCATTTGAATACTTAATTGGAAGCTATTGTTATTTGAAAATTATACCAGATGTAAATATCAATCCCATATACGTTGAAAGTCACATGGGAAAGATCTCAAAATTTCCTCTAAGGTTTGAATAGTCCATTCTGATTGTCCATCTGTTTGAGGGTGGTAGGAAGTGCTCAAACGAAGTTCTTTATCCAGGGCATTCATTTCTAGAAACATGATGTAAAACAGAGATCACGATCAGAAAAAATCGATAGAGGTACACCATGTAGTCTTAGAACATCATTAATATATATAGTCTTGATAAATTTTCAAGTGGTAAATCTTTTCTTATAGCAAGAAAATGTGTTTACATGGTAAGAATATCCATAATGACTCATATTAAATAGTTCCTTCTTGGAGTCTTTGGTAGTCCCATGAAAAATTCCATCATAATATTATCCCATTTCCACTCAGGTATGTGAATATGTTGCATGACTCTTCCAGGATTTTTCCTTCTAGCATTCACTTGTTGGCATACCATACATCTTAATACACAATCTGCAATCTCCCTCTTCATGTTGTCCCACCAAAAATGTTTCTTCAAATCTCTATACATTATGGTGCTCCCATGTTGTATAGAGAAATTGGAGCTATGAGAATCATCCAACAAATCTCTTTTTTAGATCAGTTATATCGGGAACAAAAAGTATCTTCCCAAATTGAAAAATCCTATCTTCATATATTAAGTCACTCAATATCCAGTTATTCACAGCTTTTATCTTCTTTTGATACTCATCATAATCATCCAGAGAACTTTTTATCCTTTCTAGTAAAGACGGTTTGGCAACCATTTGAAAAAATCATTGATGTTTCACCATCCATGGTTATTCCCATATCCATTTTTACTAGATCCATGTATATAGGATCATTTTCAACTCTCATATTGTTCAAAAGACCATGATCCTTTCTACTCAAAGCATATTCCACCTTATTTTCCTTCCCCATGAGGTATTGTATAGTGAAATCATAATCCTTGAGTAATTCAAGCCATCTACTTTGCCTCATGATGAGTTCTTTCTGTGAGAAAATATACTTCAAACTCTTTTGATCGGTATATATCTCAAATTTTTTACCATAGATATAATGTATCCATATTTTAAAAGAATAGATTACATCTACTAACTCAAGATCATGAGTATGATAGTTTTTCTCCTGAATTTTTAGCTATCATGATACATAGGCAATAACACTATCATTCTACATAAGGACACAACCAAGACCTTTCTTTAAAGCATCACTATAAATAACAAACATGTCATTCCTTGATGGTAGAGTCAATATTAGGGCATTGACTAGTCTTCTCTTAAATTATTCAAAACATTCTACACACTCTTTGTCCAAATAAATTTAACCCATTTACATGTGAGCTTTATTAATGGGTATGCCAATTGGGCAAAATTCTGGATGAAACATCGATAATAACCTGCTAAACCAATAAAACTACATAGATCAGTTATACTCATCGGTGATGGCCATTCTTGGATTGATATTGTCTTAGAATTATCAATGGAGATTCCATCCTTAGAGACAATATGTCCGAGAAAATAAATATCCTAAATCCAGAATTTACACTTGCTAAACTTACCGTATAATTCATTTCTTCTAAGAGTCTTCAGGATAATGCGCAAGTGATTTTCATGATTTTTGTAGCTTTTGGAGTATACCAAGATATCATCAATAAATACCACTAAAATTTCATCAAGATATTCCATCAAAACTCTATTCATTAGATCCATGAAGACTTAAGGTGCATCAGTCATTCCAAAAGGCGTTACTGTAAACTCATAATGCCCGTACCTAGTTCAAAATGTTGTATTCAGAATGTCTTCCATCTTCACGCACTACAGTTGGTATCTTGATCGAAGGTCAATATTTGAACAATATTGAGCTCCATGAATTTATTTAAATAAATCATCAATGTGAGGTAAGGTATACATGTTCTTTACTATTATAGTATTGATCTCCTTATATTCAATGCACAACCTCATAGATCCATCTTTTTTCTTAACAAAAAGGATAGGGGTTCCCCATGGAGAAACCCTAGGGAAAATAAATCACTTGTTACTCAATTTCACATGTTATTTATTTAGTTCTACTAATTCCAAACTGCACATTCTATAAGGGGTATTTGATATGGGCCTCGAACCAAGAATTAATTTAATGGAAAACTCACTTTCTAATTCTGGAGGATGTCCAGGTAAATCTTTTGGAAACACATCAACATATTTTTGCACAATAGATACTTCATCTATTTGAATATTCTTTTCCTCACCCATAGTTATTTCATTCTCTTCCTCCCCAATAATTGAATTTAGTTGAGCTACTGGGGGTGGATCCAGATAAGAATCTGGTGGTGACGATTCTGCTCTAAATATAAGGTGTTCTTTATCATCATTATCAAAAAGAGTAACCTACTTATTCATATGATAAATTTTTGAATCATGGTTTGAAATCCAATCAATATAAAGGATTATATCAAATTCAATCATGGGTATTCCGTTGAGATCAGCAGATAAAGAACACGTATATGCCCTAATGGGGATTGATTAACAAAACATTATTTCAATGATACTTCCCTTAGTAGATTTGACTGACAACTCCCTTGTAAAATAAAATTAGAAATATATAATTTTGTTAGAAAACTAGTAAGATAAAAAACTATTTGATGATACTGAATCAAATAAAGCATTTTATAAACATGAGGAATCCATTAATTTTCTTTCCACCACGTCTTTCAGAGCTACAACTTCAGCAGTAGTGATAGAATAAGCTTGGCATGTACCCCTTGTCCTTTTTTAAGGAATGTTTCCTTAGTTCTTAGGATATTCATTTGCATAATTACCCCATTCTCTATAATTTTATCATTCATCATTAATATCCTATTTCATCCCCTTACAATCATGAGCCTGGTGGCCTTTTTTTACCCCACTTTTAACAGGCTTCCATTCCCTTTAGGCATGTACCGGGGTGTTTTTCACACATTTATTGTAGGTTGGATATTCAAATTTTCCCTTCTTCCCCTTATTTCCATTTCTAGAGTTTTCAGCAGACCTCTTCTTCTATTTCTTTTCTTTACTGTTGTAATACTTATAGAATTATTTTTCTATCTTGATAGCACATGAGACAATATATTTTTATGATGAGAAGGACATTGGACAAATTCTTGATGGAGAAATGGTTTTAACACATCAAATAAATTATCAATATTACTTCTTGGGTTATATATATAATCTGCAGCATGCCTCTCTAACCTTGCAATGTTATCTTCATACATTGTGACATTCTCATCCATCTTTTGCCTCAGACTCAGGAATTTTCTTTCCATATCTGCTCGATGGTCATGAGGAAAGTATTTTTGTAAGAAAATCTCTTTAAACTCCCTCTATTACATATTTGATACTTCCTCATCTTCCTTTTTGTTTTAAATCAGTGACCACCATTGATCAGCATCTTCGGTGAGGCGGTAAACTATCATGAAGACTTTTTCCCTTTCACTACACCCCAAGGCATGGAATATTTTATATAAGGAATTTATCCATTGATCAGCCACTAATGTATTTGTACTCCCATTTAATGTTGGTGGTTCTTTCCTCACGAACCAATATAACATTGATCCTCCACATTGAGGATTAGGGTACTCCATACGGGTAAGGTCATTATTCATAACCTAAGTGAGTTGTCCTAGTACGGTGACAAACTAATCAGCACCAGTTGCTTCACCAGATCCACTATAATTATCTTGAGTAAGTGGGAAATCCCTACATGGATTACGTGTATTGATACGGTTTCCATTCCCTCCACTATGTTCCATTTCTAAATAATGGCATAAACTAGATTAGTTTATGAATTGAAATAAATAATTCAAAACTTGTAAAACACTTATCATAAACTGAACAGTTTATGGATATAATCCCTAATCGTAAAAATGTATTCTTGGGGGAAGTATATTCTCATAAACCCTTCATAATTATTTTTAAACAAAATGGTAATTTTATAAGTATATACCCCGGGGGTGTCGTAACCGAGAGTTCAGCAATCCCCGTTGTCGTGCACCAATTCTCTTTTGAGTCTAGCTCAAAGTGTTGTTTTTAGTTTTTACCCCTAGGTACATTTCTGCCAGAGCCTCCACTACATGCTCGTATATAGACAAAGATGTATTGCTTCAAAAACTCACAAAAACTCTACAATACCAAAATTATAGGAAGTTCTTCTATATTATTTCTCAAATTCTATCTTAAGGTAATGTGCTATAATTAGATTTTATATAAATCTAGATTCCAAGGTTTTTACTAAACTTCATCTGATACCAACTGTAACACCCCAACCCCAGTTACCTATAGTTGGTAAATTATTACATAACATTGGCATGATACAAGGAATTCATTTCCTGAACGACCGATCAGTTTAGTATCCTTGGAAATAATAGAAACATTCATAAGTTTTACATTACATTATATAATTAAAAACTACAACAACATTATTTCCATAGACCAAACTAATATACCCTCAGACTATCCCGGTAGGTTAGTCATAAAAAACTTATTCACATCCTAAGAAAAATAAAACTTTGAAAGGGGTGACCTTAGAGGATCAATAAGGATAACAATATAGAGAAAACTTTCATAAATAATCATAAACATTTAAGGAAATGTATAAGACTAAAACAAAATCCTTTTAAACAATAACTTTAGCCTAATATGGAAAAGATAAAATCAAATAATTCCATTTATGAATTCACATATATATTATACTAGTCGAATAATCACATGCAATATCAATAGCCACTTTCATAATGATCGAATGTACAATTCCAGACTTCATAACCACATAATCAAGGCCTTGTGCAAAGACTACAAATAAGATTTTGTCAAGGGCTTGAGCCAGGACACTAGTTTGTATCATGAGACCTACCGATGCATTGAGGAGCTATAGCGGGCTCTACCCATCATATTCTAAGTCCAATGCATTCCTCATATGAAAAATGTTTAGACATAATAGAAACATTCATATTAAAAATTACATACCAAATATCAATAATTTATCCATAAACCATGAATGGTGTAAAAATAACATATCCATAGTCAAAAATATCACAAAACCTTCCATAAAATATGTAATTTTGGTATCATAATAAATCAACTTCAAATAAACATAAAATCCATAAAAGGATGTTGACATAGATGAACTCAAAACCTTTTTTAGAGAAATATTTCTTTCTATTTTGAAATCATTTAAAATTAATATAATTTTAAAAGAAAACATTTATTTTGTAAATATTTTTATAATCTTGTATGGGAATCATTAATGATGATATAATGGTGGAAAATAGTCACACCTGCTGTATAAGTTTAAAACAATATTCTTACCATAATTTTGTTCAAAAGGTTATAAAGTACCTTGTTTGGAAATCGACGGAAGGATTCATTTCAGAATATATATGGTCAAATTAATGAATTAATGAATTTACCCCATTTTCTAGTAAATAGTAAAAATGATTTGAAATAAATTTTTAAGAAGCATGGATGTGGATGATAAGAGGTTCCAGTAGATAATTATGTATAAATAACCTTAGATAATGAAGAGATTGTGAAATTAACCCTTACCTTATTATTTTCCTTTGTAGAGGGTAGGTTAACCCATTGTATAATGGTGAAATATTTGTTATTAAATTATAAAAGAACCATACACATTAATATGATATCATATATGATCTTCTTAATATTTCTTTGTTAATGATATTTCTGTAATATCATCATTTCGGGTGTTAACTGATTCGTTTTCCTTTATGTGATTTGTTACGTAAGAAATGTTTGTGGTGGATATGATATATCTTATTCATATTCAGAATTATATTATTTCTTTAAAAAACATTTTTAATCATAAAATGAAAATAAGTCTGGAATGGATACAAAGGGGATTGAATCTCATCGCGTTCGCGGAGATGGTAATCCGTACGTACGCACGACTGACAATATCATTCTTTTGATATTAAGATAATATATAAATGGATGGTATGTCATATATACATAATAATAATCATTTTATATTTATTATTTACATCAATTATACTCATTATTATTCCCATCCAAATAATAATGTATTGAATAACAACTACACCACGACGTGAAGACGGTAAGCCGTATGCACGCACGTATGGTGACATGTCATTCAAAGGATGGATAGAATAATGAGTATGGTTGTAACATATTTATAATAACATCACATTATATAGAGATATAGTAGTTATTATTTTATAATGGAAACAACAAAGATAAAGAAAGTGGAAGAAGAAATGAACTTGAAAGAGGTGATGATATATTTACCTCTTCTTCGGGTTCTTCTTTTTGATTTGATAAAAAGGGATCCATAGGATGGATTTCTGACTAAAGGATGGCCTCTAGAATGAAGGGAGGATATTTTAGAGGATATTATGGTAGGGGTTGGCTGAGACAGATGGCTTTGAAGGTGTGAATTTAAGAAAAGGGGAAGTTCCCTTTTATAAGAGGGGTGAGAGGAACCTTCAGGAATGATTGAAATATATTTCTTATAATAAAATAATTTTTTGTTTTTGATGTATCCAAAATGGTATCATTCAAGGATAAGGTTGGTATTGGTCGAAAAATACTCAACCAATAGGTTTTAGACAGGTTTGGGTAACTATATTAACTTTCTCATTTAGATTTAACATTTAGTTAATTAGTTTTACATTTACCATGTCTCTTTGTTTTTTTTAATTATATGGTTAATAAACATACTATAAACATTCAAATGAACTTCAAGTGGTTAATTATTGACATATATAATATTATTTAAGACCATTGGCCGAACCATAGACTTTCAAGAATAGAATATCAATTAATTATATAATATTTGCTTTAAAAACTCTTTTATGTTATTTTTGACACTATTTTATATTTTGTTTTTGTTAAAATTATAACAGCATTATTAATTCAAAAAAATTAATTTAATAAACCCTAAAATGTAATATTAGCCTATAAAATTAGTGTAATTCATAAAAAGTCTCAAATTAAATTAATTTTGTTATTTATAATATCAATTATTTCAATATATCATTAATAAGTAAATTACTCCATCCTCATTTTGTCATAAATAAATTAAAGTATTTAATGTCTAAAAAATATAAAGAAAATACCATTATGTAGGAAATTTTTTTTATCTTTTTAATATATATTTATAGTATAATTTATCTTATGTGTAACCCTATATTAAAAATGGTTTTCTTATTAACCTTTGAATTTTAAACTTTTAACTCTTTAATGAATTAAGTAATAATAAATGTCCTATTTTAATCCATGTGAACCTAAAGGATCATATTTTATTCATAAGGTTGTTTTTGGTCGACATACACTTATACAATAGAATAATTACATGTGTTAGGGTAATAATAATATCATTTTTAACTTTAATTACCCTATTTACTTTTAACTGTGGTAAATAAAAGTTAAAAGTTATTATTCATCAAAAATTATTTTCATCTCATTGAACCACATATTATTTACTGATATCAACTGTGTCTCTCAGATTTTAGAAATTCAACTCATAGAAGTGGTAAAATTATATTTTATGTTAATTTGCAAATGCTCCTAGGAGATGGGTAAAAGATGGTAAAACGTTCAATAAAATTTTTATATATCTAAAATTATTATAAACCGACTCCAATGAATTACATTGAACATATATATGTATTATGTATCTATTTTGACCTAAAATAAATTTTAATTAAATAAATTATTATTTAAATAAAAATTTGGTTTTAAACAATAACTCAGTGTTTTTCACTATTCATCAAAAATTGAATGTTTTCAGAAAAATACCAAAAATTCACCCTAATCTAATTTTGATATTCCAAATCCGAAAATGAAGTCCATTTTGAAAGATTAAATTTATAAAATTTCAATATGTGGGTATTACAATTCATAACAGATAGTTTGATTGGTTGTGGTGTGTTTGAACTTGAAGTTGTGTACAACACAAGATACTTTATTATTCAAAGGGATCCATACCGTGGAAGCTTGGGGTGTTACATAATCTACATAGAGAGTATGTGAATCATTTATTTCTTTCATGTGCTGCCACCAATTATATTTGGAGAAATATTTTTGATATCATTGAATGCAGATGGCTTCTTTTTGACTCTATCAACTCTTAGTTAAATCATTGTGTAGATGTGGATATCTCCCAACAAATTAAAAAAATTATTGCTTCTACTTCAGAGAATATTCATGTGATCTATTATGATACAAATTAAATGTTACATAATAATTGTTCACCCAACATTAATGCAGGTCAGATGCTCATCCTCCCCCCTATTTGTGAAACTACATTGATTCAGAAGCGTTACTTCAAAAACACAGTAAAGGATTCTCTGATCCTATGAAAACATCCGGTTGATGTCATATTTCTCCAACCACAGCACTTGTTTGATGTTTTTTTAGTCTCCACCACTTGGTTATATTAAAATTAATATTTATGGAGCTTCTATAGGAACCCTAGGACCCGTAAGATATGGCTCCATCTTCAAGAATCATCTTGTTCTGATCCTCAGTTCCCTCCTTGGGGGATGTCGTACTGGATCCTTCTTGGAAGCAATGAATGATGAGAATCATTCATTGTATCTCTTTTTCAATGAATCAAGGCTATAAAAACACATGGATTGAATGTGACTCGAACACCATTTCCTATGAAATTTGGAATGGCGTGGCACATCTTTCATGGTTGATTACTATATGTTGGATGGAATTTCAATTTTCTCTCCACGAAATAAACCCTATTACAATGCATACCTAATGGTAAGTGAACAGAGTTGTTCATGGAATTTCCAAAAAAGAAGTGATTCAGGAATTAAATTGGTTGGAGGATCTCCCTGATGATGTGCCCCTTCATTCATGTGAAATGTTGTAATCAGATCTGATTTTTTAGACTCTTGTAAGATTAATTTTTAAAAAAATTTGTGCTTTGGTTTCTAACCAAAGCAACACTTTCCAAAAATAAAATATAAAATGATTTATATTATTGGTAAACCCTATTATATATTCCTTCTTATTTATTTCTCCCATTTATTTTAACATTATAGAATCTACTTCATACCTTTCATCTATAAAAACCAAATCTTATTGTTTTATTCTTTTTTATTTAATTTAAAACTATTTGATTTTATTAGTGATTTTTATCACTCAGTGAATAATAATCATAATTTTATCATAGATAACCCACATAGATAAATCCCCATATTGAATATAAATTAAGGTTATTTACATAACTAAAAATTTCCTTACATGTTTAAGGGGTGTTTTATCCTCACATGTTTCATGTATAAGAAAATATTAAAGGAAATAAAATTTAACTAACTTAATTAAACATCCTCTATAAAACCTTAAGAATATCTCAAAATTGTATCTACCAATTAATGTTCAACGTTGGTGAGATTCATATCCTATAATACCAATATTTTAAATGTTGAGAATGAATTTATATTCACTCTCTCACATAGACCAAAAAATGATTCCCAAAATTAGTGTGATAAAACTACTCAAACCATGTTTCTTATTTAATGGAATCCTCTACACCAAAACTGACCATTCTCTAAAAAATTATATAGTTCAAATCTCTTAATGATTTTTCTTGTTTTAAATAAAAACCATTCATGAAGTTTCATATATGGGAATGTTCTTTGAGTCTTCTAAAAATGAATATTGACATGATTTATCTAAATGTTTTGAAACATACTCATGTATTACATCATTCTCCCTCTATCCATAATTTCTTGGAATGGTTTTGGGTTTTTAGGGTGGTTAAGTTTCTTCATCTACATCATTATCATCTTCTTCTATGTTTTGCTTCATCTTTCCATCAAAAATCACCTGTCTTTCTTTATTTTTCCACGATATATTCAAACTATTTTTGTATATTAATCCATTATTTTTACACCAGTGAGGGTTTAACATTCAATCATCATTAGGAATAAAACGACCTTATTTCATGGCCGATATATTCATTAAAAGAATTATTGAATGTTCATTGTTTGATCTATAGGACATCACTATGAAAACATTAATATGTTGTTAAACTCCTTGCATTTAACATTCATTAATATTTATACACATTCCATATAATAAATTATAACACTCTTCTGATAGCTTATAAACGAATGATCATAAAAAAAATTCAATGAATAAACTATTACTCTGAGATAATACCATATAAAATATTTGATTTAGAAAATATTTATTTAATCTATGATGGGAAAACATCCACAATAGTTCCTTAATATTATCCCATGATTCTTAAATATATAATGGATCCAACTGAATAAAATTTAATTTATTAACACATATGGTAATTGATTTTGAGGGAGTAAAGAATATTGATAGGAACTAATTTACCATATCATAAAATGTAGTAATAGAATGATGTTACATGGTTTTGGTCTAATCTGTTAAATTTTCTCAAGATGAAGATTTAAATAATCTAAAACATTCAAACAATTTGGGAACACCATTGAATAGAAAACTATCAAAAAGTTCAGGGAAACATCTAATGTGAAAATTTGAATCTTACTATAGTAGCCTAAAATTTTAATGGAATTAGAATCAAATTGAATTATTTTTCTATTTATACCATTGTTATTAACAGAAACTAGTGACCGAAGGATACTTGGTTTTTACCTAATAATAAAATGTAAACTATTCTCCATAAATTTGTTCCCCTCGTAATCCTTGTATTACATATCATGAACTTGATCAAATCCATTATTTGTTTCATTATTTTTCTTTCTAAAGCTCTTATAAATTATATGATTGAACTTCAAAAGTATCCTTAAACATTATTAAACCTTTTACCATGTTCAACAATCATTAGTTAATACTATCAATCCTAAAAAATGTATAATGAGCATACAAAACATTAAAAAATAATGTAAAAATAGAAAATTGGTAACAAATAATGTATTCTAATATATCATACCTAGGATACATATAAGTTCTCTAGTCCCTAGAAATAAAACCAAACTACATTATTAGGACATGAGGGTGTGTTAATTCAAAGAGGGAATCTATTTTATAAATTTATAATAACCATTTTTAGTCACTCACTCTAAATGAGTAGTAACTTTTCAACCTAAGGGAAATCCTAAAGATGTCTTTGGTCCCTTGAAAAGAAAATCAATTAGAAAATAAAGAATAATGTAAAATTGAAAAAAAAAACTAAAAATATTTTAATAAATATTAAACTATGTGTGATTATTAAGAATTTATAAATCAAAAAACGTGATATTGGGGGGATTTCAAAATCTTTAAAGAATAACATTTTTGTTAGAACATGAAATAGAAAAATCAATTGTCTTGGAATTTGAATTATTTCATTACTAAGATTATATTTCATTTTTATCAATTTCTTCAATTCATTTAATATTTATTTGATTCAATACCATATTTAATGAGAATACGCTATAATCAAAGTAGTTTGGAATAGGGTGACTTAATGTTGGAAGTCAGGGTTCAAATCATAGTTATTCATTAAGTTGGATGCTAGTAGTTATTTTCCCCATTGAATAATGTGTGGGTGATAAGAACGTGTATAGAATTTAGTTCACTGGGAATAGAAGAAGATGGAGTTTCACACTAGGAATTGTGTGAGGTAATATGGGTGTGCAAGGAGCATGGATACACCAAGTAAAGAGCACTCAAGGTAGTTAAGATTCATAAAAGAATAAAAAAACACATAAACAGTGTTCATGTTCCCAAAGTCCTTCATATATTATTTTTTTGTTAAAAATATGATTAAAAATGGAATACTCAATCTCATTCTGTGGTAAAATATAAATTTTATTAATTAGTATATTCATCAAATAAAAATTAATTAGTCAATAAAAACTGATTGTCTTGATGAAAATAAGTGTACACATAAAAGAAATAATAACTACATACAACCAAAAAAGCAAAAAAAACAAAATTAGTCAATATCCCATCATTATAAATCTTATTGTAGAGTGTTTAACCCCCCATATTTTTTCAATAATAAAAAAGTTATTTCATGTTATAAATGGAAGAGGGCATAACATAATCTTAACTAAACAAGACAAGAGATATTTTACTTTTATTGATATCTAAAAAAGTATCCTCTTAATTTATCAAATACTTTTCTAGGAAAAAACATATTATATTTATAAACTATTTTAGAAAACATAAAATCAAAACATAATTGTGTAATTATAGAGTAATTTATGTTTACGTCCAAATAAAACATCAAATATCTAAAAACACGATATAACATTATGATTCATAAATTATAATATAAGGTTACATATCTTTATATTTTTCCATATCAAAAATATTACACCAAAAATGAAAATATGATCTCATAATTTTAGTGTGATTCTCTTTTTTTCTATATAAAAACACTATTATACTATAGCTTTAACCCATATTTCATCCTCTACAGCATCGTATGTCAAAAATTCATTATTGTAGTAAAATTTCACCACATGATTTGTTCTTCATTAATTGTTTCAGTATTTTTTATTATCATCACTTTACCATGACATAAAATTCTTCTTAAGTACATTTTTCATCTTAAAATGCATTCATGATTTAATATTTACATATTATACTATAATTATTTTCATGATTTTAGATATTCTTATCCTAAGAACATTCATCATGTAATTACTTCCACTCTTCTGTGATTTACACCTTCATCGTCCAAAATATTCTATACTTCTTCATATCCACCTTTAATCCCCATTATTCAAAAAACATGAAACGTAAATAAAATTATGTATTCATATCCAATTTATAATTGAAATTCATAGTGAATAAACTATACACATGATTGAATACCACTTAAATTTTACTCCATAAATATTATATATTGAGAGTCCATGTATAACCTATACAGCATGTACCATACAAAGTTTTAAAGTCTCTATTCTAGAATCTAAAAAGGCTCATTACTAATAACTATTATTCTCACTTCCATTTTATCATATTTATATTTTTTAATGGTTTTTTTATTTATTTAATATCATTTAGAATATTTCACTACATTATATCTATTTTTTTATATACCTATTATAAAAATTTATTATTTATAATCATATAATTCACATGAAATTATGAAATAAGATCTAATCAATTAGAAAATGGTAATTTATATCTAATATACTCTCGGTTTATTTTCTAGACACACTCGTGATGTTTGAAATTATGACATAGGTTAAAAATTTAATTCGTAGGGTTTTTTCCATTAGAGGAGGTAATGATTTTTCTTAAACGAAAACCCATATTAAAATTCATTATAGTTAATTTTAGTTACTTCTATTATTTATTGTATATTAAATTTACTTGATAGTGCTTCTAATAAAAACATTTTTCTATTTGTTTTAATTCAATATTTATTTTATCAAAAATATTATTAATGTTATTTTGTTCTATCAAAATTGTTTTACTTGAATAACTAATATGTTTTCCTGATGAATTTTTTTTATTATAACAATTTTATTTCCTAGGGTTATATATTATTTTATACATATTTTTTAGTATTTGTCAATTCATTGAGAAATATTAGAATATTCCAAAATACTTTTATTTAATATTTTTATTAGTTAATATGTTCTTAACAAAAGGAATTTTATTTTTTTTATTACATGTTTTTTATAAGCAATCTAAATTCTACCATATTCAAATGTCCTTTGAGAAAATTCTATGTATTCATTAGATTTAATAAAATAGCAACAATCTTATTACACTACATTGAATAAAAATATTTATCATTCTTCATTTGTTATCTTGTCACCTGATGAACATAGTATAAATCTCTTTCTATAATATTGTGTCTCTATATTTTGAGGCATAAGAGTTTGTCTCTTCACCTAATAAGGAAAAAGACACTCTTCTCCATCTATCATTCCATCCACCCCAGAGATTCAAAGGAAATCTCACATTTTCAATGGGGACAAGGGTCGAAAATAAAGAATAAGAGGATGAGGAGGACCGTATGGATGCCCTGTAATTCCCTGGCCCCAATTACCCAGAGTCGGTGCATTGTTACATAACATTGGAATGTTATAAGTAATCATGTCCTGAAAGACCGATGAGTTTAGTAGATTTAGAAGTATTAGATATATTCATAAGTTCTACATTACATCATGAAATAAAAACATCAACAACATTTTGTCTCCTTTTGAACAGAATTAAATCCTTATCCTATCCAGAAGGTCACTCATTTAATACTTCTTCAAATATTTTGAAAAATTAAACATTAAAAGGGATGAGATGAGATCCTCAGTAAGGATTACTATATAGAAGAAACTTTCATAAATAAGCATAAAATTTTCAGGAAATATATTAGACTAAAACAAATGCCTTTTAAAGATAAACATCAGTGTAATATAGAAAAGATAAAATCAAAAAATGCCATTTAATTATTCCCATGGATATTCTACTAGTCGAATAATCACATGAAATATCAATAGCCACTTTTATAATGATTGAATTCATAATGCCAGACTTCATAACCACATAGTGAAGGCCATGTGCCAAGACTACAAATAATATTTTGTCAAGGCCTTGTTCCAAGACAGTAGCTTGTCTCAAGAGACCTACTGGTGCATTGAGGAGCAATAGTTGGCTCCACCCATCACTGACTAAGTCCAATGCATTCCCCATATGAGAATTTTTAAACATAACATAAACATTCATATTAAAAATAGCATACGAAATTTCAATACTTTATCCATAAACCATGAATGGTATAAAAATAACACATCCACAGTCAAAAGTATCAGAAAACATTTAATAAAATATGAAAGATTAGTATCAAAATAAATAAACCTCGATCAAGAATAATATCCCATAAAGGATGTTGACGTAGTTGGAAATTATTAGTAAAAATATTTTGAGAGAATAATATATTTTTCATGAAATCATTTAAAAGTCACATAATTTCTAAAAGATGTAATTTAGAAGATTTTTTTAATCAATGTGTCCCATACCACTTTAAAACTATTGAATCAATTAACATTTTAAAACATTCATGTCCATATAAATAAATCCTTAAAACCATTTTATAAACATGGACATTAATGAGGATGGTTTAAAAGAATAAATCATTAGAACATTTAAAATGATGTTTTGGTAAAAGATTACCTTAAAAATAATCCCTTTGAAAACTATTTTATGAAACAGAGACATGGATAATAAATATGTCCCAGTAGATACTAACGTCAAAACAACCTCAAGTAATAAAGAGATTGTGAAATTAACCCTTACCTTGTACTTTTCCATAGTAGATGGTATGTTATCCTCCTTTATAATAGTTAAAACACTGTTATTAAATTATAAAAGGGCTATATACCTAAATATGATAGCATATATTATCATATAATATTGCTTTTTTTAAAAAAAATTAGTAGTATCATTGTTTTGGGTGTTAACGGATTTGTTTTCCATTATATTCATGGTTACGTAATCCATATTTTTTTTGATATGATGTATTTGATTCATATACAGAGTGATATTTTGTTCATAAAAATTATTTTTAATCATAAAATAAAAATTATTCTTGAACGATTATGATGGGGAATGAATCTCATCACGTCCGTGGAGATGGTAATCCGTACGTACGTACGAGTGACAATATCATTATATTCATGGAAAATTCGTATGTAATTGGATGGTATATCATATATACAAAATCATTAACATGTTATATTTTATTATATACATCAGTTATTCTCATTATTATACCCATCCATATAATGAAGTGTTTGAATGACAAACTACACCACGAAGTGGAGATGGTAATCTGTACATACACACGTATAGTGACATTTTCATTTATAGGATGGATAGAATAATGAATATGGTTGTAACATTTTTATAATAACATCACATTATATATATATGATACTATATTTATTTTTTTAGAATGTACACAACAAATTATGAGGATGTTGAGGAAGGAAATTACTTCGAAGAGATGATGAAATATTTACCTCTTCATCGGATTCTTTCTTTTGATTTGATCAAAAGGGCTCTGTAGGATGGATTTATGACCAATGGAAGGCATCTAGGATTAACGGCGGATATTTGGGAGGATATTTGGGCTGGGTTTTTCCAAGACAAATTTCATTGGATGTGTGAAATTAAGATAAGGGGAAGTGCCCTTTTATAAGAGAGGTGAGGGGCACTTTAGGAAAAGCTTGAAATATTATTTTATAATTAAATTATTTTCCATCTCTAATGGCTCAAAAATAAATTATTTAAATTATATGGTTGGAATGGGACAAAAACCTCTCAACCAACAGGTTTTAGATAAGTTTAGGTCATCATATTAACCTTATCTTTTATATTTAACTCTTAGTTAAATAGTTTGTCATTTACCATTTCTCTTTTATTATATAGTTAATAAAAATACTATAACAAGCAAAGAGAACCCCATATGGTTCATTATTAATATATATAATCTTATTTCTGTCCTTTGTTATAATCATAGATTTTAAAAATTATTATATCAATAAATGATTTAATTTTTGTTTTAAAACTCAATTATGGCAATTTTGACACTATTTAGTATTTGATTGTATTAAAAGAAATAGAAACTTTATCACTTCGAATAAAAAAAATTTAACCAACCCTGACATTTCATATTGACCTAGTAAATTATTGTAATTTATCATAAGTCCCAATTTACATTTATTTGGATATTTATAATATCAATAATTTTAATATTTCATTAATAAGGTAATTATTGCGTCATCATTATGTCATTTATAAATTAGGTTATATAATGTCTAAAAATTATAAATAAAATAAAATTACGCAGGAAATATTTTTAGATTTATAATTAATATTTATTTTTTAATTTATATTATGGTTAACCCTATATTAAATATGTTTTAGTTATTAAACATTGAATTTAACTCTTTTAAATATTCTTTAATTGAAATAATAATAAATGTCCAAATCTAATCCATGTGGACCAAAGTGGATAATATTTTATTCCTAAGGATTTTTTTGATTAAATTATTGTCATCCAATAGAATTAGGGCATGTGTTAGTGTAATTATGATAACCTTTTTACACTTAATTGCCCTATTTACTTTTAACCGTGGTAAATAAAAGGCAAAAGTTAATTTTCACCAAAAAAAATTCATCTTATTGAACCAAATTTAATTACAGATATTAATTGTGTCTCTAGAATTTTTGAAATTCAACTTATAAAAGCAGTAAAATGAAGTTTTATACAAATTTTCAAATGCTCCTGGGAGGTCGGTAAAAGACGGTAAAGTGTTCGATAAAATTTTATATATCTAAACTTATTATAAAATGACTCCAATGAATTAAGTTGAATATATATAGGTATTAATAATATATTTTGACCTAAAATAAATTAAAATAAAATAACTTATTATATAAATAAAAAGATGGTTTTAACCAATAACGTTGTTTTTTTCACTATTCATCAAAAATTAAATGTTTTTAGAAAAATACCAAAAAATCACTCTAAGCTAATTTTGATACTCTGAATCCAAAAATGAAGTCCATTTTGAATGATAAAATTTATAAAATTAGAAAATGTAGGTATTAATATTCATAATGGCTAGTTTTATTGGTTGTGGTGTGTTTGAAATCGAAGTTGTGTACAACACAAGCTATTGTATTATTCAAAGGAAACGTACCCTGGAAGATTGGGTTGTTACATTATTTCTTCCTTCAAATAATTTCGTCCCCGAAATGTCTATAATAATACCGCACAAAAAGATTTGGGGTGTTCTTCGTCCTAAGTTTCTCTAGTTCCCACATTTCCTCTTCTATCTTATGGTTTCTCTATAAAACTTTTACCAGATGAGTCGTCCTGTTTCTTGGCACTTGTTCTCTTGTATCATGAATTTTGACAGGCTATTCACATTAAGACAGATTAGGTTCCAGTTCAATTTCCTCATAGGTGAGTACATGTGTTGGGTCAGGCATGTATTTTCTCAACAGCGATATGTGGAACTCATCATGATCTTTGGGGAGACTTGGAGGCATTTCCAAATGATAAGCTACAACTCCAATTCATTCTATAATTTTAAAAGGTCTGATGTTCCTAGGACTCAATTTACCCTTCTTACTGAAACGTATAACACCCATCCATGTAGATACCTTCAAGAAAAACATGATTTCCGGCATGAAATTCAAAATCCTTCCTTCGGTTATTGGTATATATCTTTTTCCAACTTTGAGATTCAATTAAGTAGGTTTAGATAACCATCACCTTTTCCAATGATTCCTCAACAAGTTCTTGGCCTGTGATTTTTTTTCACAAAAATCATCCCAACAAGTTGGTGTGTGACATCTCTTTCTATATAATTCTTTATATGGTGCCATATAAATAATTTAATGGAAGCTATTATTATAGTAAAAGTATACAAGTGATAAATATTGATCCCACGTACCATGAAATTCAAGTGAGAAAGATCTAAAAATTTATTCTAAGGTTTGAATAGTCTGTTATAATTGTCCATTGGTTTGAGGGAGGTAGGCAGTGCTCAAACGAAGTTCAGTATCCAGGGATTTCTGAAGACTTTTCCACAATCATATTGTAAAACGGGGATCCCAATTAGAAACAATCGATTGGGTTACTCCATGAATTCTTACAACATCATTAATATATAGTCTTTCCATATGTTCATGGGGTAAATCTTCTCTTATAGAAAAAAATGCATTGACTTGGTAAGACGAACAAAAAGGACCCATATTGCATCATTCCTTCTATGATTCTTTGGTAGCCCTATGACAAAGTCCATCGTAATATTATCCCATTTCCACTCAGGTATGGGAAGAGGTTTCATGACTCCTCGAGATTGTTGCCTTCTAGCTTTCACTTGTTGATAAACTATACATCTTGACAGAAAATCAGTAATCTCTCTCTTCATGTTGTCCCACCAAAAATGTTCTTTAAAATATCTATACATCATAGTGCTTCCATGGTGTATAGAGAAATTGGGGCTATGAGAATCATCTAACAATTATCTTTTCAGATCAGATATATCGGGAATACAAAGTCTCTTCCCAAATTTCAAATCTCTGTCTTCATATATGAAGTCGATCAATGTCCCATCATTCATAGCTTTAATATTCTTTTGAAACTCCTCATCATCAACCTACGAACTTTTTATCCTTCTTAGTAAAGATGGTTTGGCAACCATTTGAAAAATCATTGATGCTTCACATTCCTTGATTATTCCATATCCATTTTTACCAGATCCATGAAAATAATATCCCTTTCAACTCTCATCTTGTTCAAAACTGCAAGATTCTTTCTGCTCAAAGCATCTTCCACCTTATTTTCCTTCCCCAGGTGGTATTGTATTGTGAAATCATAATCCTTGAGTAGTCCAAGCCATATTTTTTTCCTTATGTTGAGTACTTTTTGTGAGATAATATACTTTAAACTCTTGTGATCAGTATAAATCTCACATTTTTCACCATAGAGATATTGTCTTCATATCTTGAATGAAAATATTACAGCTACTAAATCAAGATCATGAGTGGGATAGTTTTTCTCATGAATTTTTTGTTGTTGTGATGCATAGTAATAACTAAATCATTATAAAAATGGACACAACCAAGTCCTTTCATTGAAGCATCAATATAATTAACAAACTCATAATTCCTTGATGGTGGATTCAAGATAAGAGATTTAACTAATGTTCTCTCCAGTTCTTCAAAATATTTTCACACTCTTTTGTCCAAACAAATTTAACCCCTTGACATGTGAGCATGGTTAATTGGATAACCAATAGGGCAAAAATTCTAGACAAGACGCCAATAATAACCTGAAAAAACAATAAAATTGTGTACCTCAGTTAAAATAATTGGTTCTGGCCATTCTTGGATTGCCTTTGTCTTATAAGGATCAACAAAGATTCCAACCTTAGAGAAAATATGGCCATGAAAAGAAATCTCCTGAAGCCAGAATTCACACTTGCTAAACTTCACATGTAATTCATTTCTTCTACGTGTCTTTAGGATAATGCTCAAGTGATTTTCGTGATCTTCATAGCTTTTTTTATTATACCAAGATATCATCAATAAATACCACTACAGAGTCATCATGATATTCCATAAAACTTTGTTTATTAAAACCATGAAAACAGAGGGTGCATTATTCATCCCAAAAGTAATTATTGTGAACTCATAATGCTCATACCTGGTTCGAAATGTTGTTTTCGGAATGTCTTCCTTCTTCACACACAACTAATGATTTTTAGATCAAAGGTCTATCTTTGAAAAGTATTGAGATAAATGAACTTGGTCGAATAAATCATCAATGTGAGGTAGGGAATATTTGTTCTTTATTTTTATAGAATTGATCTCCATGTAGTCAATGAACAACCTCATAGATCTATCTTTATTCTTAACAAAAACGATAGGGGAACACCATGGAGAAACACTAGGGGGAATAAATCCCTTATTACTCAATTCCTCTAGTTGTTTCTTTTGATCCACTAATTCCACAGTATTCATTCTATATGGGGTCTTCGATATGGGCCTTGAACTAGGAATTAAGTCAATGGAAAACTCAATTTCTAATTCTAGAGGATGTATAGGTAAATCATCTAGAAACACATCAAAATATTCCTTCACAATAGGTATGTCCTCTATTCAAATATTCTATTCCTCACCCATATTTATTTCATTCTCATCCTCCCCAATAATTGAATTTAGTAGAACTTCGTGGGGTGAATATAGATGAGAATCAAGTGGTGACGTTTCTTCTCTAAAGATAAGATACTTTTTATCATCATCAAAAATTGTATCCTCTTTCTTATTACAATAAATTTTTTCATCATGGTCTGAAATCCAATCCATTCAGAAGATTATATCAAATTAAATCATGGGTATGAGGATGAGATCTGCTGATAAAAGAACATTTATAAGCCTTAATGTGAACTGATTCAGAAAACATTGTTGTGATGATACTTCTCTTAAATGTTTTCACTAAAAACTCCTTTATTAATTGAAATTGAAAATATCTAATTTTATTAGAAAACTGTGAAGATATGAAACAATTCAATGATCCAGAGTCCAATAAATCATTGGCTAAACTTGAGAAAATCATTAAATTACATGCCATCAAGTCTTTCAGAGCTCCAACCTCACCATTAGTGATCTCATAAGTTTATCCTTGATCCCTTGGAAATTTCTGAGGTAAGTTACCTTAGTGTTTAGGACATTCATTTTCATATTTTCCTTTTTCTCTATAATTGTAGCATTCAACAACCACTTTCTTCCCCTTGCAATCACGATCTTTGTGGCCTTTTCACCACACATGTAACAGACTCCAATTCCATTCAGTCAAGTATCTTGGTGTTTATTCCCACATTTACTATGGGATTAATATACAACTTTCCCCTTCTTCCCCTTATTTATATTTCCAGAGTGTTTAGCAGATCACTTCTTCTCCTACATTGCATTAAAGTCATAAAACATATAGAATTATTTTTTAATCTTGATAGCACATTAGACAATATCTTTGTATGGTAAGAAGGATTATGAGAATAATTCTCACCAAAGAAATGGTTTTAACAAATTAAATAATAGATTAATTTTACTCATTGGGTTACATATATAATCTGCAGCATGCCTTTCTAACCTTGTAAAGCTAGCCTCATATTTTACGACATTGTCATCCTACTTTTGTCTAAGACTCAAAATTGTCATTCCATATCCACTCGATGGTCACAAGGAATGTATTTTTCTAAGAAAATCACATTAAACTCCCTCCATTATATATTTGATATCTCATCATCTTTCTTTGTGTTTTGAATCAATAACCACCATTGATCTGCATCTCCCATGAGGTGATAAATTTCCATGACAACTTTTTCCCATTCGCTACTCCCCAAAGTGTGAAATATTTTCACTAAGGAATTTATCCATTTCTCAGCTACTAATGTATTTCTACTCCTATTGAATGTTGGTGGTTGTTTCATCATGAAGTGGTCTAACATTAATCCACTTCATTGTGGATCAGGGTGCTCCATACAGGTAAGGATATTATTCGTAACCTAAGTGAGTTTCCCCTGTATGGTGATAAGTTGATCAACACCATTTGCATCATGAGCTCCACTATAATTATCTTGAGTAGTAGGCCAATTCCTAAATGGATTACATGAATTGATATGGTTTACATTCCTTCCACTAGGGACAATTTTTAAACAATGTCATACACTATATTTGTTTATGAATCACAATACATAATTCCAAACTTGTAAAACAGTTAACAAAAATTAAACTATTTATGGATATAATCTATAATCATAAAAATGTTTTCTTTGAGTAAATATATAATCATTAAACCCTTCATAATTGTCTGTAATGAAAATGAGAATTATCCTAAGCATATCCCTCGAGAGTGTCGGAACCAAGAGTGTAGCAAGGCCCATTTTCGTGCACTAGTTCTCATATGAGTCTACCTCAAATCGGTGTTCTCGGGTATCACCCCAAGGAACATCTTTGCCAGAGCCACCTCAAACCTCTCCTATCCAAACCGGGATGAATTTCATGGAAAACTAATAAATCTCTACAGTACCAAAATTCTATGATGTTCTTATATACTAATCCTCAAAGTCTATCTTAGGGTAATGTTCTCTAATCCGAGGCTTTCTAAATCCAGCTTCTAAGGATTGTACTAAACATCTTATGATACAGACTGTAACGCCCCGACCCCAGTTACCCAGAGTCGGCGCCTCATTACATAACATTGGAATGATATAATGAATCATGTCCCAAAAGATCAATCAGTTTAGAAGCCTTGGAAGTTCTAGATACATTCATTAATTTTACATTACCCCACGAAATAAAAAAATCAAAAATATTTTGTCCCCTTTTGAACACACTTATATCCATAGCTTATCCCTGTAGGTCATCCATAAAATAATTCTTCACATCTTGGGAAAAATAAAAAATATGAAGGGATGATATCTAAAGCTCAGTGAAGATAACAATATAGGAGTTACATTAATAAATAAGCATAAAAATTTAAGGCAATGCATTAGACTAAAACATAATCCTTTTAAAATTAAACTTCAACATAATATGGAAAAGATAAAATCAAATAATTCCATTTACATATTCGCATGGATATTCTAGTAGTTGAGTAGTCACATGTAATATCAATAGTCACAATCATAATGATGTAATGCATAATGCAAGACTTCATAACCACATAGTTAAAGCCTTGTTCCAAGACTATAAATAAGATTGTGTCAAGGTCTTGTGCCAAGACAGTAGTTTGTCTCATGAGACCTACCGATTCATCGAGGAGCTATAGAGAGATCCGCCCATCTCATAATAAGTACAATGAATTCCCCATATCAAAAGGCTTAACCATAACATTAACATTTCTATTAAAACTATCCTACTAAATGTCAATACTTTATCGATAAACCATAAATGGTATAAAAATAAGACATCCACCATCAGACATATCACAAATCCTTCAACAATATATGAATGATTTGTGTTATAATAAATCAACCTTGGTCAATAATAATATTCTGTGAAATATTTTGACATAGTTGAAAATGATTAGTAAAAATATTTGAGAGAAAAATACATTTTTCATGAAATCATTTAAAAGACACATAATTTATAAAGGATTTCATTTAAAAATAGTTTTGAATCAAAGTGTCCCATATCAATTTGAATCTTTTGAAAGGAATTATCATTTTTAAACATTCATGCCTATATAAATAAATCCATAAAACCATTTAAAAAACATTGACATTATTGAGAAAGGTTTGGAATAATAAATCTTTAAAACATTTAAAATGATGTTTTAGTAAAATTGACCCTTAAAAAAAATCCCTTTGAAAACACTTTTATGAAACATGGACATAGATAATAAATAATTCCTAGTATATACTTACGTAAAAACAACCACGAATAATAAATAGATTGTAAAATTAACCCTTACCTTATACTTTTCCATAGTCGATGGTATGTTAAAATTCTGTATAAAAGTTAAAACATTGTTATTAAATTATAAAATATCTATATAAATTAATATTATATCATATATGATGTTATAATATTTATTTGTTAATAATATTTTAGTAGTATCATCTTTTCGGGTGTTAACTGATTTGTTTCCCTTTTTATGCTTGGTCATGTAAGCCTTTTTTGTTTCTGATAAGATTTATTTTATTCGTATAAAAAAAGAAATTATTTTCTTATGCATTATTTTTAATCATAAAATGGAAATATTTCTTGAATTATTACGATGGAGAATGAATCTCATTGCGTTCATGGAGACGGTAATCCGTACTTTTACACGAGCGACAATATCGTTATATTATTGGTGATATCATTTGTAATTGGATGGTATATCATATATTCAGAATCATTAACATTTTATATTTATTATTTACATATTTTATAATCAATATTATACCCATTCAAATAATGTTGTCTTTGGATGACAAACTACACCACGACGTGGAGATGGTAATCCGTACGTACGCACGTACAGTGACTTTGTCATTTATAGAATGGATAGAATAATGAATATGGTTGAAACATTTTTATAATAAAATCATAGTATATAGAAGATACTGGAGTTATTATTTTAGAATGGAAACAACTAATAAATAGTAAGTGGAAGAAGAAAAGAACTTGAAAGATGTGATGAAATATTTTCCACTTCTTTGGATTCTTCCTTTTGATTTGATCAAAAGGGCTTCATATGATGGATTTCTGACAAAAAGAAGGCCTATAGGATTAAGGTAGTAATGTTGGGAGGATATTTTGGTGGTGTTTGTACGAGTGAAAATGCTTTGTATGTGTGAAATTATATGAAGGGGAAGTTCCCTTTTATAAGAGAGGTGAGGGTCACTATAGGAAAGGCTTGAAATATTATTTTATAATAAAATACTATCGACTTGTAATGGCTCCAAAATGAATTATTTAGAGGATAATGTGGGTATGGGTTGAAAAAAACTCATCCAATGGGTTTTAGATAGGTTAGGTCATCATATTAACCTTATCTTTTAGATTTAACTCTTAGTTATGTAGTTTGACATTTACCATGTCTCTTTGTATTTTTATATTATATTGTTAATAAACTTACTATAACAAGCCAAGAAAACCTCATGTGTTTCAATATTAATATATATAACCTTATCTAAGTCTTTTTGAATAACTTTAGATTTTTTTTTTAATAATATACTAATAAATAATGTAATTTTTTTAAAACAGAATTATTTCAATTTTGACACTATTTAGTAGTTGATGTTTTTTTGAAAGCCATAAAAACGTTATCACTTAGAATAAAATTTATTTAACCAACCCTAACATATAATATTGACCTATAAAATTAGTGGAATTCATCAGAAGTCTAAATATACATTTATTGAGAAATTTATAATAGCAATTATTTAAAAATTTCATTAATAAGGTAATTATTGTGTCATCATTGTGTCATAAATAAATTAAACTATATAATGTCTAAAAATTATAAATAAAATACCATTATGTAGGAAATCTATTTCGCTTTCTAATTAATATTTATAATCGAATTTATATTGTGTGTGACCCTATATTAAAAATGGTTTAGTTATTAAACATTGAATTTGACTCTTTTAACTCTTCTTTAAATAAAAATAAAATACATGTCTTAATCTAATCCATGTAGACCAAAGAGGATAATATTTTATTCCTAAGGTTATTGTGGGCTAATTGGACATATCCAATATCATTAGGACATGTTTTAGGGTAATTATAATATCATTTCCTCCTTAATTACACTATTTACTTTTAACAGTGGTAAATAAAAGTCAAAAGATACTATTCACCAAAAATTATTTTCATGTTATTGAACAAAATTTTACTTTCTGATATTGACCATGTATCTTGGATTTTTGAAATTCAACTCACTGAAGCAGTAAAATTATGTTTTATATAAATTTGCTAATGCTCCTAGGAGGTGGGTTAAAGATGATAAAAAGTTCGATAAAATTTTATATATCTAAAGTTATTATAAAATGACTCCAATGAATTACATAAAACATATATAGGTATTATGTAACTATTTTGACCTCAAATAAATTAAAATAATATAACTAATTTTTTAAATAAAAATTCAGTTTTAACGAAAAATGTAGTGTTTTTTCACTATTCATCAAAGATATAATGTTTTAGAAAAATACCAAAAATTCACCCTAACCTAATTTCAATATTCTGAATCCAAAAATGAAGTCCATTTTGAAAGATAAAATTTATAAAATTTAAAAAAGTGTGTATTACTATTCATAACGGCTAGTTTGATTGGTTGTGGTGTGTTTGAACTCGAAGTTGCGTACAAGACAATATATAGTATTATTCAAAGGGAAACATACCGTAGAAGCTTGGGGTGTTACATGCCCCTCAATTATTTGTGGTGGGATAATATAACACCATTTATGAACTCAAAGAAATGTATATGGGTATAGAAGAATTCCAACATCCCACCTTCATTAGTGAATCCTTGTTTCTAAAGAGGAAGAGGTATATACCTCCTTTCTGAAGTAGCATTGAGATGTGTTCACCTAGAATTACACATAAATGTTGGGTCTTGATCACAAGGGGTTACTCACCATAATGGACTTATATAAGACCATCGGGGCTATAAAAAACTAGCCAGAAGGATGGACCCAACACAAACATCCAAAATTGACATTGAAGTTTACAATATCATAAGTGGAAACTTCGTTTGGGAAGTCCAATATCCTAAATGTAAATAAAATAGTGTCCCTGTCTAGAAGAAGAATTGGAAAATATTATTTTATTTTAATTCTACGTATCTTAACTGACACTGCCAAATGAACGATTTCCCAGTCCCAATCAAAAAACATTCGATCGATGAAACATCCAGATATTAGTCTATCTTCTTCATAGATGACAATTCAGGATACTATCAAACACGAATGGCCTATGAAGATGAGGAATACATTACCTTTAATCCTATAAGAGAATATTTATCTATAGGGTAATTCCATTTGGATTAAAAAATGTTTGAGCAATGTACCAATGTTTCATGCATGGTATCATCAAACCCTTCCTGGGAAAGCTTGTCAAATGCTATGTTGATGACCTGTTGGTTAAATCGCGTCAACACTCTAACCACCTGGTGGATATTGAAAATATCTTCAACAAACTGTAACAACACGTCCTAAAAATGAACCCCTTTAAATTTTCTTTTGGCATTACCTTAGAAAAATTCCTTATCCTCGTTATATGCCATTATGGTATTGAAGTCCACCCCAAGAAGAAAAAGGATATCCTAGGCATGTCACTTCCTTGTAACCTCCCACAGTTGAGAGGAATTGAAATAACTAGGGCCTAAATTATTCATGTCATATCCAGCCTTCACGGAAAATGTCTTCTCTTAACCATGTTGATGAAAAATGGGGTTTCATATCACTGGACTGAGGATTGGAAGAAATCACTTGATAGTATCAAGAAGTATCTCTTCATCCCACTGGTGGTGATGCCTCCTATTGAAGGATGGCCAATTATTTTGTATATGTTAAACTTAGAGTGGTCCTTGGGATCCATCCTCACATAAAATAATTACATCGACAATGAAATAAACCAATATTAACTCGGTTAAACCATGGTCAATGTAGATAATCATTATTCAAATATCGAGAAGAGTTCTCTGGAACTATTCATTACAGTTTATTATATGAGGCAATACCATACACATCATGATGTTTGTTCAGTATCTTATATAAACCCACTCAAACACATTCTCATCTATCTGATGTTTACTAAGAATCTATCACCGTGGCTGGTCATCCTACTATAGTTTGACAATCTGTTCATTTCTCGGAGAGCAATCAAATGCCAGGAAATAGACAATTTTATACTAGAGAACCACATTTCATAAATGACTTCATTGGACATTGAACTACCTAATAATTAAGTATTATCTTTTCAGGAGGGAACTAAGATATGGGATATGTATTTATAAGGTACGTCCATAATCCTGATTGGAAAGAGGATAGAAGACCCCAGGCTTAACGAAGTAGGGTTGGGAGTGGTGCTCATATCTCCCGCAAAGGTAGTCATCCTTTACTCTTACCTCATATAGGAGGAGTACAAAAACAATGAATCATAACATAAAGATCACATTTTTGCGATAGAGCTGGGAATTTTGTAATATTTCAATAACTTTCTGATAAAATGTGATTCAGAACTGGTCAATATGAAATTTAACAGTGATTATGCTATGAAAATGGAATATCTAATCACCCTACCAAGACATGTCTGGGGACTAATTGTGGAATTACCATTGGAATATTTACTAACTCACATCCTATAGTTACAAAACTCCCATGATAATGCACTAGAAAATGTATCTACAACACTATTTGATCTTGTTTCGCGCGGAATCCGGGGATGACCTCCTGGACGGGAGATTCAAACGTTCCGATCGGTTTCTAACGGGTTTGTTCGTAGAACCGGAAACATCCAATGATTCCACATCCGTTTGGACCTACTTTCCAAAGGCAGGCGCTCATTAGCTTGTGGGCTAATGAGGCTTGGGAATTTGCATTGGTCGAGAGGATGGGAGGTCGGACTCATCACACCTTTTTGAGGGGAATTATTGTCTACTCCGGGACTCTCTTTATAGATTTAAGTTAAGTTCGTGAATCCTTATTACATTACCAAGTATAAAATGAGCTTTCCTTTAGTTTTAACAATCAATGATTAAATATGCAAGAAATTTAGAGAATCTTTTATATGTATTCGAGGTTCTTCATCAATATAGAATCATCTATATTTGTTTAGAGATTCTTGATCAATGGTATCCTTCAAAACATTTATATAAAAGTCTCTCGGTCATTTTGATGACCAGGCTGGTTTTAAAGCCACTCAGTGGGGCACTTGAAGTTTATCGTCATTCAGAAGGACAGAGATTATTTCAATGTTGGGATCGAACCCATAAATGGGCTACCTACGTATCCTTTGTTTTGAAAAAAAGGAATCAGAACCCACGTAGTTCGAGAAAATGGGATATGATGTTTATGATTTATGGCTCAAAGATGAATGTCATAATTACTTTTACACTCTAAGCTCACGTGAGTCATGCTCGGTGTGAGAAACAAGAGGTATTGGTAAAATTCAGACAATTGTGCCATAAAAGATGCAATCATAAGAATTGGTTTTGGGGCTTATGTATAGATGACTGCCCAGATAGGCGAAGGTTTAGGATTTACTTTTAGGGAGAAAATCCAAGAACAGGGTCCACAAAGTTATATGTGCTTCATGGAGATTTGAATACTCTAATCTTGGGGCTTACTCCTACGGAGGATGCCCAAGTTAGGAGGGGACTTATGATTGGGTTTTATTCCTGAAAAGGAAACCCAAATCAAAGGTAATTTATGACTGGTTAAGAGAAATTTTAAGAGACTTGGGGCTTACTCCTAAGAAGGAAGCCCAAGGTTATGACTGAGTCTTATTCCTGAAAAGGAGACCCAGGTTAGGGATTAAGGTTTGGGGCTTACTCCTGAGGAGGATGCCCAAGATTAAAGGACTTTGATTGGGGATTATTCTTAAGGAAGATGCCCAAGATTCATGACTGGGACTTATTCCTGAGAAGGAAGCCTAGGTTAGGGGACTTGGGGCTTACTCCTGAAAAGGAAGCCCAAGATTTATGACTAGGACTTATTCCTGAGAAGGAAGCCTAGGTTAGGGGACTTGGGGCTTACTCCTGAAAAGAAAACCCAAGGTTATGACTGAGTCTTTATTCCTGAAAAGGAGACCCAGGTTAGGATTCTCTCATCTTAAAGGATGAGGTTGAATGAATGAACTCTCAATCTTTGATGACATAAAGATGTTTAAATCAATAAGTTTTGAGAGATATTTCACAGAATTCCTTTCAGATAAGGATGTCAAATCAAGAAATCAGGCCATAAATAGCTTTGAAGAGTATCTTGAAGACTGAATCTTGAATAGGAAGGGTGAAATGGCTTAAGAGGGGTAAAAATGGGCAAGATGGGCACCCAAAAAGATAGGGGCGCGCAAGTATTGAAGGTCGCGCAAGTCCTGCGGCGGCGCGCAAGTATTGGTCGCGCAAGTATACTTGCGCGACATAAGGTATACTTGCGCGATTTTCAACCAGAGTTGAATTACTTGAGCGACTCTTTATTAAACCCTTTCCCATCCTCTTGAGGTTCTTCCAGAGAAGGGACGCGCAAGTTATATTGAAGGAATTAAGTTGGCGCGCAAGTGTTTGATAAGTTTCAACACTTGGGCTTTTCTTCTTCTCTTTAGATCTTCCATTCTAGGTAAGAAATTACCTTAGAAGTGTTCCGGAAGCTTTGAGAAGAGACTTGAGCGTCGGGAGCTTTGATCCAAGTTTCTGGGAAGAGATCCTCCCGAATGGGGGGCCCACAGGGTCTATTTATAGGCAAAAGAAGACCCCGGGCGGTTACTGGGCGGTTACCAGATCTGTCGCGCAAGTCCCTTGCACGACCATGAGGGGTCGCGCAAGTATTGAGGCGGCGTGCAAGTGTACTTGCGCGACCAAGAGGGAACTTGCGCGATACATGGGCAATGTTCTCCTTTTCCATCCCTTTGTCGATTTTTGATGTTTCTTTAAAGGATTAATCACTTTTTGCTTAGATATTCCCCTTTTCCGATCTTTGGATTCTGTGACGAAAGGAGCGTCAACAAAAGTCCCCCCTCAGAGTTGGATCCGGAGAGAAATGAGAATTTGACTCTGAGGAAATCGAATTCCTCTAAAGGAAAAGGGCGGCGCTCAAGTCTCCAGTCGGCGCGCAAGTCTTTGTCGCGCAAGCGTTTGAGCGCTCTGGGTGCGGCGCGCAGATAGGCCCTCTGGCCTATAAATATGCCGCTTCCGTCCGTAGATGGTATCTGACCCTGAATTTCTCGAGCTCTCGCCGCGCAAGTCTTTGTCGCCGCGCAAGTCTCCTATTTTCGCTGTTTCCTCGCTGCCGCGCTACTCTCAAGGTAATAAGGCTTGTGCGGCACACACTTGCGCGACAAATACTTGCGCGACAAATGTACCACTTGCGCGACATCTCCATACTTGCACGCCTTAATGCCTTAGCCATTTTTTTTTTCAAATTCATTCACAAATTTTATGAAAAAATAAAACCCATTTAAGAGTTTAATTTATTCAACTCCTGTGCAGATTCAATGGCTCTTAGACCTGGATTCCTTGATGAACTGGCTAGCAAGCGGATAGATGATATGATGAATATCATTGGCCCTGATTACTATACTGTCAAAAACAGCACTCTTCCAGATTTGGCTAAGTATCTGAAGAAATATCATCACGACTTTCCTCACTGCACTTATCTACCTTTGTATGGTCATGGTCATCTGCAAGAAGTCATTATTCCAGAAGTAAAGAATTATCTTCCATTTTCTTGGTTTCAGAATTATACCAATTTTGCTTCAGCAAATATCTCAGGCGGAGGAGTATTTCAAACTGCTGGAACAGTAGAGAAGGCGTATGTGATGCATCATAGCCCTTGCACACCAGATCTGAAAAAACATACACCTGAGCTTCAACCACATTTCCATCCTTCAATCTTCCGAGATGCTCAGATGGATCAGTCCAAAGGCTGGAAGAAAAGTTGGGATTTCCGCCCTGGGGGAGGTGTGAAGCCAACTTGGATGTGGGCATACTGGGTGCGACAGACTTGCGCAGAGTTTATTGAGGATCTGAAGAGAGCTGCAATATATGAAGCTGTTTGGGTTGGGCAGACATATATTTACAGACATGATATCTTCGTGCCAGAGATACTCAGTCACTGGAGTCCAGCGACTAATTCTTTCCACTTGACTCATGGAGAAGTAGGTATCAGTTTGTGGGATGTCCACAAGATTTCAGGAGCTCCAATCTTGGGCGATATGTGTGATGAATTCATTCCTCCCAAGGTGACTTGGAATGATCCAGAGAAGACTCCTGTTTTGGATCGAGAATTATTCAAAATATTTCACAAGCTCAAGAGTTCAGAGACCTCATTAACTCATTTCAGAAAAGATATCCATCCGGAAGAATGGATGAAGGTGTTTCTTACTGAGAAGAAAGGGATGGAGCCAAAGGAAAAAGGATCCAAGAAAAAGAAATCCAAGGATACCCGGCCCAGACGTCCTACAACTTGCCCAAAACCTGAGAAGAGAGGAGCTCCTGGCACATTCTGGCCAACTCTAGAAGCAGGAGAGTTTGAAAAATGGGGCTATGAAGTGAATCAAAGAATTCCAAAGAAAACTCGTCTGGCGGGTTTCTTGGCAATGTGGCTCAGTATTTACCTCTTGCCGGTCAGGGATTCGAAGGGAGGCGTTAGGCCAGGGACCTTCATCATTGTGGCCAAGTTAGCTGAGGGAAAAATGGTTGGGTTAGCCACCCCCATTTTAGCAAAGATCCACAGGAGTTTACTTCACGTCTTCCAGGGTAAATCTCCTTTAAGAATAGTGGGACCATTCCAGGTTTTGTGGGGATGGATCGCCACTCACTTCAGGACTTACAATGTACAGAATGGATTACAAATTCCTGGAAGCTCTTTCAGACCGTCAGTGCAAGCATTCTCTGGAATTTCTCCATTAGATGTCAATGGTTATGACATAAAAGTAAGACTAAGCATGTATAAGGAATTCAACTTCTTTCCTTATGGAAGTCCGCCATCTGGGCGGTTTGTTGATGATGGGAAAGCCCCTTTGGATTTGAGGGCATACATGATAGCTTGCAGGGATGGCGTGTTAGTAGCCAGGATTGATGGAGAAATCATATGCGAGGCCTATGCTCCATATAGATTTGCACGCCAATTCAAATGTTTACAACAGATTGTTGTATCCCCTCCAGTACACGTCAGGTTAGAGCAACATCCGATGGTTGCTCGACAACTATGGTTGCTGACGTCAAGAGAGAAGACTGGAGTAGTATTTGATCTACCAGTTGAAAAAGCGGCACATTATCTGACTACTTTTTATGCTGAACACTGGATAGCATCATACCCTAAAGGGATATTGAATCACCCTGTATATCAAGTGGGAAAGAGGAAGAGGACTGTAGAGAAAGAAACTCTTCCTCATGAAGGTGCTGCTTCTCCTCCTGAAATAGGTTCAACAAACTCCTCCTCTAGAACTGATTCCTCGGATTATCATGATGGGGATGATGAGGCACAACCGGCAGCAAAGCGGTTTCGTGCCCGATATAATCCTCCGGCCAGAGTTAAAAGACCCACTCCATCAGCTCCTGGTGAGTTATTTGATTGTAATAACTTCAATCACTGCTACATTATAAAGTAATAAGTCTCACTTTCTTATTCTCTATCTGTAGTTGCAGGAGTTGGGAAGAAATTAAAATCAAAAATTGTAGGACCTTCCTCACAGCCTTTATATCTAAGACCAGAGGCTGTTCAGCTATGGCAGAGCTTATACTGTGATACTGAAACCGCCTGGCTGGATTTGTGTGAGGGCCTACAACTTCCTGGGATAGGATATCTTCTAGCTTCCAAAGACCTTCAATACGGAGATAACCCCAATGAAGTGCGGGCTTACATCAGAGAGCTGGAAATGCTCATATATGCCACCGATAATTCAGCTCCTATCACCAGGCGGGTGAAGGAAATGATTGATCGTGGCACCACTAAGGGGGCTGGTGGTTCTGGAGATGAGGAGTGGCAAGAGTACGTGGCTCCTGAAGATGTAAGTTTTCTTTACTTATTTTCTTTGCAACTTGATTTCAGTTGAAGCTTTGTTTCTTAAGGAAGTTATTTTCTTCATCTTGCAGCTTGCAAAGAAAGGGACCGGGGTTCCTTCGCCACAATATAGCCCTGGTGGTACCGCTGTTGGGGCTGCTGCTGATTCTCCTCGCGAACCAGGCGAGATATCTCCAGGCCAGCAGGCCATGAATGAGGCACTGGACATAGCTTTTCATTCGCCAATCCAAGTGCCAATAAAGGAGACAGCTGAAACTCCAAAAAAGCAAAAGAAGCCAAGGCAACGAAGGAGGAAATCCTTAGCTAAACGTTTCATTAGCAGTGGTAAGTCCTTCGAACAATCATGATTTTATACCCATAATTATATGGTTACTCATATTTCTGGGGATTGCAGGGGCTTCTTCAATTTCCCCCTTGAGGGAAGGGACTGATCCTTCTTCAAAGGCCGTGGAGGGTGCTGTAGAAAAACTACAGACTCAAGCTGACTTGGTAGCTCCTGGAGAAGAGCTACCATCCATTCCCAGTATCCCTCCCACTACTGAAGATGCTGTCCAGGGTCAGGGGTTGCAGGACATAAGTCAGCAAGAAGACATAGCAAATGCTCCCACTGGTGAGACTAACCAAGATTCTGAAGTATCATTGGATGAAATGATGAATCAAGGAATGACTTTTGAAGAATTTTATGATCATGCTAGATTGTCATGTGATTTAGAAGACCTTGGGCGTGAGTGTTACCCTTCGCCCAAATTTTTCTTTTAAAAGAAAATATTTCTAATCATGATGTAAAATAATATGCAGTTTCTTCCGTAGAAGCTGCTGAACTGCCAATGCCTGAAGAGGGTGTGGACACTGATGTCAACCCTATCATTGCAGAAACATTAGCTCAAGTAGAGCTAAATCCAATAAACTCTCCTGAGACCCATCTTGAAAATCCTGTTGAAACCGGGAAAGATGGGGAGAAGTCTTCTCATGTTGCTGAACCACCATTGGGTAAGGGATAACAATATTTGTGATTGTACTTTATTTGCAAGACAATCCATTCTTTTGTTATTTTTTAAGATTCAACTAAAATCTTTCAATTGATCATGTAGGGCCATCAACTGTAATGGCTAGATCCGGAGATGAGGCTTCAGCCTCTGCCCCAACGGGAATTGAAAGTGAAGAAGCCCAAGTCAGAGGGGAAAGAGCAGAACGAGGCACTTCCTTGAGCATGTTAATTCCAGATTACATACCCCCTTCTGACGAAGATGTTGAATCAGATCCAGAGATGCTCAAAGCGTTCAGCTTTTCACGACGTAAGGCGTGGAACAACATATGGAACATCATATCGGGGGTTCCCTTAGAAGAGCTACCATCAAAAATCTCCCGATTGTCATCCCAATTTGTTATAATGGGACTTGGTGGTTTTGGGTATGAAAAGATCCATGCTGCAGTGAAACAGATTATCTTCAGGAGGGAGCAAATGCAGACAAGTCACGAAGATTTGACCAGAGTGAAATTGTCAGTCAACATAGGCGAATTTGAGGCTGCGATATCCCAGGCTGAAGCTGATTATGTTATCAAGTTGAAGGATCTGAAACAAAAAATCAAAGAAAAGGTCGTCCAGCAGGTGCAACTCCAGCAACAGTTAGATGCTGTTACAGGGGAACTTGATCAGCTTAATGAATCCTTGGATGAAACTCATATAAATTGCATGAAAGTCATTGCAGATGCTAAGAAGGCACTTCAGCAAGCTGAAAAGAGTGAAGCTGGTCAAGTGCACGAGCTTCAATCAACTGTTGATAAGGCTCAGGATGCTATACATCAAATGAAGACTTTTGTTGACAATCTCCTGTAATTTCTTGAAAAAGAGAAGAGATTCCAATATGTAGATGTCCTTCTAACTCTTGTGTATCAATGAAAAACACTTTTGTCTTCAATCATTTGTACTTGCATTCTTCCATTACCTGCTTCAAATTTACTTAAGCCAATGGGCTTAGTAAGCATAGTTTGATTTTTACTAGGATTACTACAAATAACCCTACAAACTATGAATCTTTTAACTGCTCAATATTACCTAAATCATACAAAAAATGTATATTTAGTGAGCTGGAACTTGACTTTTATTCATAGTTCCTCTGTCTTTTGTGTGGGCAGTTTAAAGTCATGCAAGCCGGACATAAAGGGGCTAATGTTTAAGGTCGAAATAGCTTTGACCGAAAAAAGGATTAAAATGGATTCAATTCCTTGATAATTTATCTGAAAACAAATTACCATACTCAAGTATGAGAGAAAATATGTAAACTATGGCTTTAAGAATATTTGAATCTGATGAATGATATGAAAAAGAGCTAGAAGGCATTAGAAAAAGTAGTTTCCAAGAATGAAGTTACTATTATTTAACAAAACCCGTTAGGGGGTTGAAATATGCAGGGCCACCTATGGGCATTGGCTGCATAGTCAAATAAAATAGCATCTTTTGGCTGACAAGTCTGTTATGTGGACTGTTTATGCAAGGCCACCTATGGGCACGTGCTGCATAGTCGGGCAAAAGAACTCTCAGAAATTTACTTTCCTAGTGCTAAAATCCAGTGAAAGTTTATGGAGATTCAAATTTTCTAAAGCATAGAGTTTGTTGTATGGAAAGAGGTACTTGAATATGGAAAGGATATTTCCGAACAAGAATATCGAAGAACTGGATGAATATCACTCCTACGAAGGTCTGACCCAAACGTAGGGAAGAAGAATAAACCATGGACTTGAATACTTTCAGATCATGAAAAAGGATATGGGACAAATATGTTAAGGATGGCTATTTTTGCGGATCCCTACATACTGTCGTTTAAGACAAAATAAGAACAAAAGAGGCATTCTTCCCAAGAATGAAGTTACTATTATTTAACAAACCCGTTAGGGGGTTGAAAACATGCAGGGCCACCTATGGGCATTGGCTGCATGGTCAAATAAAATAGCATCTTTTGGCTGACAAGTCTTTTATGTGGACTGTTTATGCAAGGCCACCTATGGGCACGTGCTGCATAGTCAGGCAAAAGAATTATCAGAAGTTTGACATTTTTGTGACTAGAAGTCATGAAAAGGGTTATGAAGATCTGAAAATATTTTCAAGTTAGGATTATAACACATAAATATGGGTGTTGTCCAATGTATGTAGAGATACATAGGTCAATGATAACCATAATCATGTTGTGGATGGGTCCTGAATTGAAATTTTGGACTTCACTACGTATCTCATAAGAATGAGAATCAAGCCATACGTAGTTCTTGAAATGCAGTTTAACGTCGTGCAGGACGAAAGGATGAGTGATCTTAGTTTAGGGTCATAGAATTTGGACCATAATAATGAATACACAGTGTGTGTTTTCATGAGGGCTTTTCAGCCAAGGGACTGAAAGTGAAATTTGGGGTTAGGCCCAAAAGACTTGGGACTGGATTCGAGGGACACTCGAATGTTCCTACGTATCCCATAAGGATGGGAATCAAGTCCACGTAGTTCTAGAATTACCCTTTGTACAAATTTGGTTCGTACATGTGAAGGGTGAAAGGGGACTTTAGTGCAATGATGGTTTAACCTAAAAAAAGTTCAGGCATTACCATGTATGCACGTAGTCTTTTTTTTTAAAAAATGAAAAAAACTATGATTGAAAAATCAATGTCAATAATAGTTCTCTCTCAAATGAGGAAATCAAAGAATATTGTAGTTTATTGTCATACAGGACAAAAGTGTTGTATAGTTTAACGTCGTATAACAAGAACGAAAATGAATCAATGTAAAGATATTGATTCCAGGGGCGGTTTCACAAATCAACATCATATGAGATGGTGGTGAACCGATGTGAAGAGATTGTTTTTGGGCTTGAACCTTGGGAGGTTGCCTACATACCTAGCCTGGAGGGCAAGGATCAAAGTTTGTGTAGTTCAATTAAAGAATAAATTAATGATCAAATTGTTTTTGGGGACAATGATCTGATAAAAAATAAATAAAAAAAATGTTGTTGGGACTTACACATGGTTAGTGGCCCAAAGGGAGTGTTATGGTTGATGTTCGCTCTAAGCTCACGTGATTCATACTCGGTGTGAGAAACAAGAGGTAATAACAACCTTAACAATGTACAGTTTAATGTCATGTAGGACATAAAAAAGGGACTTTCTGTACAATTTAGCGTCATGTTGTTAAGACGAGGGGGACAATATAGTTTAACGTCATATTGGACGGAAAAAAGGGGGACTGTGCTGTTTAATGTCATGCAGTAAGGACAAGGGAGTGTACCATTTTAACGTCATGTCGGACGAAAGTGCGAATAGTTTAAGGTCATATGCATGGACCATGGATGGTGCAGTTTAATGTCATGTTGGACCTTTGATGATTATATAGTTTAACGTCTTTCCGGACGTGAGGGACTTTTATACAGTTTAGCGTCATGTAATTTAGGACGTCACAGTTTAACGTCTTTCTGGACATAAGGGATTTGCAAAATAGTTTATGGTCATATACATGGACCAGGGATGATGCAGTTTAATGTCATACTGGACCATTGCTGTATAGTTTAACGTCATATAGCAAGGACGAACTTGTGCTGTACAGTTTAAAGTCATGTAGCTAGGACTAAGGTGAATCAATATGAGGATATCAGTTCTGATCTTTTTACAGTTTATCGTCATGCTGGACGTTGGAAGTGCCACACAGTTTAATGTCATGTTGCTAGGACAAAATATAGTTTAATGTCATCTCGGACAGAATACAGTTTAGTGTCATGTAGGACAATAAGGGACTTAACACAGTTTAACGTCATGTAGGACATTGAAGGTGACACAGTTTAACGTCATGTTGGACGAAGTTGTAGTTTAAGGTCATACCGGACCTTTGTGTAGTTTAAGGTCATAACGGACCTTTGTGTAGTTTAAGGTCATACCGGACCTTTGTGTATTTTAAGGTCATACCGGACCTTTGTGTATGAACCAATTGTAAGTCTTGGTTCTGGGAACAATATTTTGTGTTTATACAAAATACTTCTTCAGAAATCTGGCATTAGTTGGAGTCGTGATGTGTTCTCCATCCATTGAAATCAGAGAATACGCTCCATTGGAGTAGACCTTATGTATTGAATAAGGTCCTTCCCATTTTGGTTCAAGCTTGGGAGGTTTCTTTCCTGGTATCATTGGTGTTCTGAGAACCAATACCAATTCTCCCTGAATGAATGAACGAAGACGAACTTTTTTGTTAAAAGCTCGTGCTATTCGATTCTGATAGATTTCCAAGTGGTGCAAAGTGCAAAATCTTTTCTCATCTAACTGTTCCAATTCATTCAAACACTTTTGGGATTGCTCATCTGTTGATAACTGATCACAAATGGCTATTCTGAGTGAGGGCAATTGAACTTCAATTGGCAAGACTGCTTCTGTTCCATATACCAATGAATATGGAGTAGACCGCGTTGCATTGCGAGTGGTAGTCCGATAAGCCCATAAAGCATGATAGAGTTTATCAGGCCATGACCTCTTATCTTTATCCACCATCTTTTGCAGTATATTTGAAAGAGTCTTGTTGAAGGCCTCTATCTGGCCATTAGCCGCTGCATGATATCGAGATGAATGATTGGACTTAATGTTGTATTCTTGATACAATCTCTTTACCTCAGCAGAACAGAAGTTGGTGCCGTTGTCTGTCAATATGGTATGAGGGACACCAAATCTAGTAATGATGTTAGACTTGATGAAGCTAACAATGCATTTAGAACTGACTTCTTTGAGAGGTACTGCCTCTGCCCATTTGGAAAAGAAATCAGTAGCAGTAAGAATGTACTTAAACTGCTTGGCTGTAGCAGAAGGGTAAGGTCCCACCACATCCATTCCCCATGTGGAAAATGGCCATGAGTATTTAGCTGTATGAATCAACTCTGGAGGTTGATGAATGAAGTTGGAATATACTTGGCATGAATGACACTTCTTTGTGAAATTGACACAATCTTGTATCATTGAAGGCCAGAAGTATCCAAGCCTTCGAATTTGATCAGACAATCTATGTCCAGACTGGTGGGCACCACAGACTCCTGCATGCACTTCTTTTATGATAGCCATTGTCTCTTCACCATCAATACATATGAAGAGAACTCCATCAAAACCACGTTTGTAGAGAATTTTCTCGAGGTGGTTTGGACCATCATAAAGAGTAAAATTGACCACACGTCGCCGAATTTGTTCTCTCTCGGCTCTATCAGGTGGAAGTGTTCCATTTTGAAGGTATTCCCTGATAGGTGACATACATCCTGTAGTGTGACCATATGGTTCAGGAATGGGACTAATTTCATTAATTTCCTCTGTTCTGACTTGAACATAAGGTGAAATTGCACGACGGTGGGCAATACCGGTGGTTGTCTCGTCCCGATTTGGATCTGCTAAAGCTGTGGCTATATTAGCCAGTGCATCAGCTTGAGCATTTTGTGATCTTGGGACATAAGAAAATGTCGGTTCTAAAGGGAATTCCGACATTAATTCTCTGACGTAATCATACAAAGGGATTAATTCTTCTTTTATGATGGCATAATCCCCATTGACTTGTTTGATTACCAGGTCTGAATCACCTTTTACCTTTAAGTGATTCACTTGCGCTTGAAGTGCTAACTCCAAGCCTGTAATGAGAGCTTGGTATTCAGCTTCATTATTGGTACCACCTTCCCATAACAAAAAGGAATAAGGTAACACTGCCTTATCTGGAGAAATGAGCACAATTCCTAAACCAACTTTGTTGAATTTAGGATTTTCCATTTTCTTCCCTGTTGGACTTCTAGAAGCACCATCAAAATACATTTCCCATGTTTGAGGACTCTCTTGAATAGAGAAAACTTCCTCATCAGGGAGTTCGATATCTGAATACGTGTCTTCCACTGAAGGATGTTCAGCCAGGAAATCAGCCAGAGCTTGGCCTTTAATTGCCTTTTGAGACACATACTGGATGTCGAACTGCTGTAGAATAACCGCCCACCTTGCCAGACGTCCTGTAAGCATTGGACGACTAAGGATGAATTTGAGTGGATTATTACGAGATAACAATTGGACCTCGTGATGTTGCAGGTAGTGTCTCAGTTTCTGAACTGCAAAGATTAATGCTAGGCAGCATTTTTCAATACTCGAATACCGGGTTTCTGCTTCAAGCATAGTTCTACTGAGATAGTAGAGACTATTTTCATTCCCAGCATCATTCTTTTGAGCGAGAAAGGAACCCAATGATCGCTCTAAAGCTGTCACATAGAGGATAAGAGGTCTACCCTCAACAGGTGGCATGAGTACTGGTGGACTTAAGAGGTATTTCTTGAGAACAGCAAATGCTTCTTGACATTCTTTAGTCCACTGGTAAGTGACTCCTTTCTTCAATAATTTGGTAAAAGGTAAGCTTTTGCCTGCCAAATTGGCGATGAAACGCCGAATATAGGCTAAGTGTCCTTGAAGTCCTCTTAATTCTTTCAAATTCTGAGGAGGTGACATACCAAGGATTGATTTGGTCTTCTCAGGATCGACTTCAATACCACGATGGCGTACAACAAAGCCGAGGAATTTTCCTGAGGTTACCCCAAAAGCACATTTTAAGGGGTTCATCTTCAAATTATGTTGTCGAAGTTTGTGGAATACGACTTCCAAATCAGCCAAGTGATCAAAACGTTGTTTGGATTTAACCACCAAATCATCTACATAGCATTCAACAAACTTCCCTAGAAAAGGTTTGAAGATACGATGCATGGCGCGTTGATATGTTGCACCTGCATTCTTTAAACCAAAGGGCATCACTCGGTAACAAAACACACCTTGAGGAGCTCTGAAGGCTGTATATTCCTCATCTTCTAGGGCCATTCAGATCTGATTATATCCAGAATATCCATCCATGAAAGAAAGTACTTCATAGCCATCCGTCGCATCAATTAAGAGTTCTGTAATCGGAACTGGGAAATCATCTTTAGGACAATACCGATTAAGATCTCTGAAATCGATGCAAACCCTAATTTGTCCATTCTTCTTCTTTACAGGGACAATATTATCCAACCACTTGGGATATTGAACTTCTCTGACGAAGTTAGCTTTGATAAGCTTATCCACTTCAGCCTCAATTTTGGAAGCATAGGTCGGGTGTGTTCTTCTTGCGGCTTGCTTGAATCCTCGATGTTCTTTTGGCAAACCCAAATGATGGGTGGCAACATCAGGATCAAGGCCAGGCATCTCTGTATAATTCCAAGCAAAAATATCTTTATTTTGCTTTAGAAAAGAAATATACATCTCTTGTTCTTCAAGGTTCATGGCCGCACTAATTAAAGTGGGGCGTGGATCATTCTCTGTACCCAGATTTACTTCTCTGAGTTCATCCACAGTGGTAGAGATACCCTCTTCAAATGCTGGAGGAGCATCTCTAAGATCTTCCTCTTCCTCTTCATCATGTGTTATTTCTTCTGTTTCTACTTGCAAAGTAGATGAAAAAATGAAATTCTCATGATCATAAGAGATGTCAAAATTTTCACATTTTGAAGAAGAAGCTTCCATTTCCGACCCTATTGATGATAAAAGGTCTTCTTTGGGAATCAAAGAGGAGATGATGGATTGAGAATCGACATCAATATTCACCTCTGGTGTTTCTATAACTTCTTCTGGCCTGATTAGCGAAGTATAGACTTGTTGGATTTCAGCAGATGAAATGAAAACGTCACCACTTATGCCTTCATCACTGCTTGGTAAGTTACCAATTTCTCCCATGTTGTCTGGCTCGATTGCCGTAATTGACATTATGGATCTTTCCATAAGAGTATTTTGATTTGGGCCTATTTTGTCAATTTGACTGATAGGTAACACATAATCTGTACTCACATGTGAAAATGGATTTATTGGAATTTTTTCCAGACCATATGGAGCATTAACTTTGGTAATTTACTTCATTGTAGATTTTTCTCTTCTCTTCATGTGATAAAATTCCGTCTCAATGTATTGAGACTCACATGTCTTGAACGGGGCCTTATCACCATACAATGTTCCAACTTGACCATCGAAACAGTATTTGAGACATTGATGGTATGACGATGGAATAGCTGCATGCTGATGTAGCCAGGGTCTTCCAAGCAAGATATTGAAAGCTGAGTCTTGATCAACAATCATGAAATCTGAATTGGAAACAAGATCTCCAAACTGAGTTCTGAGCGTAACTTCTCCCAGTGGTTCTTGTTCATTTTTATCATATCCTTGCAACATCATGGTAGAAGGAGATAAATCAGATTCCGTGAGGCCCAATCGACGAAGTGTGCGAATGGGCATGAGGTTGACTCCTGAACCATTTTCAATAAAAGCTCTTCGAACATCTATACCATTGACTTTTCCAGATAGGTACAAAGGTTTTATGTGCCCATGCACAACATCATCTTCATCTTTATCAGTAAAAGATATCACTGCATGGCATTCTGCAGGATTATTCTCTATGTGATAAATTTCAGCTGCAGCAATTTCAGCTTCAAACTCCTGAGGACTTGACAAAGCTTCGATGAGTGCTTCCCGAAGATCTTTTGATAGATTCAAAGCATCTAAAATTGATAATTTGGCTGGTACTTGGGCCAAGTGTTTCAATATATCATACTTTTGATCTAGAGGCCTGCGTTTCCCAATAGGAATATGCGGTTTAGTAGGTATCTTGGAAGCAGATGCTTTGGAAGCTGATGCCTCTTGTATTGAAGTTGGCAACATCTTTGGTTTTGGAAAATTAGACTGATTAGATCCATTTACTTGCTGAGATAAAGAAGATGGAACATTTAATCGGTCTTCCAAAATAGCTGTGCCGAAGCTGAGTTGGCCATTGGCAGAAGAACTTGCTTGTTCATTTTGAGCTCGCTGAAGGGCTCTACCACGAGTTTCTGCTGCATATACAGTGCTAGCAGGGGTAGAATTAGAGTAGTCGCTTCGGAAAGATCCACGTCTTCCCCTATATCCTGAACCTCTAGAACTTCCTCGGGTTCCTTTATTTGATATAGGGAATTCAGGCTCATCAAGACTGGAATATGAATCTGTTAATTGAATCATATTAACAGAACCAAAGATCAATTCTTCGTCTGATAAAGACTCTTCCAAGTTAGCCTGTTTAGGCTGTGCCGTTTGGTGGGACGGTGCCCGTTGCTTTGAAGTAGATGGCATGAAATCTGCCAGAGTCAAAGACAATTTAGGCTTTGATACATACTCATCTTCTTCTGATTCCTCTTTCTTCTTTGAATTGCTCTGCCCTTTTGAGGATTTATCCTTTGATGGAGGCTTTACTGCAGCTTTTGTAGGAGACACAATTGGCTTCTTCAATTGTGTTCGCAAAATGGAATGGGTCCGATTGATTGTCTTTCTGACCATCCAATCATCATATTTTTTCGCAGTTTTGCTTTTGACTTCCTGCCACTCGCCTCCTTCCTCTGGATCTGTAGCGGTAATACACACTACATGAGCTGAAGAACCCTTCAATTTGACTTGTCCCAAGTCGACCATCTTTTGTAGGAGGTCTTTAAAGAGAAAACACTCTTGGATGGGATGTCCCAACATTTGATGAAAGGGACAATAATTGGGACGGTCTTCATCTCCTTCCTTGTTTGGTCTCTTCGGCACTGGTAATTGAACCAAATTATTTTCCAGGGCTGAAATGAAGTAACCAGGAACTTGCTCACTTCGGAAAGAGTATGTTTTACTCTTCATATACTCAAATTGTTTTCGTCGTTGATCTTTTTGATCATTTGGACGAAACAGCCTTTGTTGTTGGCGTTCAGGGGGTGGAGCCCTTCGAGAAGATGTAGGTTTTGAAGTAGAAATAGGTACAGGTGCCTGTTTAAGCATAACTGTAGCAGTTTCCGCTTTACCCATTCTTCTTCCTGGAGCTGATGGAATTACACGAGATTTAACCTTAGCCTGTATAAGGGAATCATCAATCTGTTGAGCGATTGAAGTAAGGTCTCGAAACCCTCCTGTGTATTTCACAGGGATCAATGGCGTGCGTAATTCGTCACGCAAATTTGCCACACAGATTGGCAATAATTCCTCCTGAGGGAGTGATAAACTCAAGGAATACGTTAATCCCTTCCAACGAGCAATGAAATCAGAGACTCTTTCATTCTCCCTTTCCTTGCAGTTTGTAAGATCGAAAACTGTCGTTTTTGGCAAAGTTGAGCTGAACTGAAGAAGGAATTTTTGACGAAGATCCTCCCATCCGATGACTGACCGGGATTGCAAGCTTGTATACCAGACAAAAGCTGGTCCTTGCAAGGTTCGCACGAAGCATCTGAGTTTCACTGCTTCCTGTTGTTCTGGAGTTCCCATCATAGGATCACAACAAGACACGTAATGCGTCAAATGTTGTTCAGGGTCGCCTGATCCATTGAAAGTAGGGAAAATAGGGTTTCCAAAACTGGATGGAGGAGAAATTGAATCTACCCATTCAGGATAAACTTTCTTTTCAGGTTGAACTTGCGCCCTTTTCCCTTCCATAGTTTCTAACCGAGCTGTTAGTGACTCAATAGTAGTTATTAACTTTTGAGAAATGTCAGGTTGAACTTGGTTTTGGGTAGGTGCAATGAATTGAGCTTGGACAGCCGTGGAGGTTGGTGCTGCAACTAATGGTAGTGCTGTCAACCGTTGTTGCGTTTGACCCGTAGGATTAGACCTCTGTGGGTGTACTGACAAAGGAGGATATTCCTGATCCATCTCAGTAGTTACAACAAATTCCTTCGGCTGTTGGACTTCAGCATTCTTAAGAAGAAGACTACTCTGAAGTAGTTCTGCATTCAACCTTCTTAATTCTTTCATTTCTTCCTCCTTTTGTGCAAGCCTTTGCTCTAATGAGAGCGATTGACCTCCTTCAGAGGAAGGGTGAGAAGTAACCTGATTCTTTCCTTTCCCCTTATTGGATCCTTTTCGGAGAGGGGGAAGTGGGTTACTTGAAGGAATACCCAGATTTTGGGTAAGCCTTTGATTACGTGTGCGCACACCTTCTTCATTTAGGTCTGTGTGCGCAACTTCTTGAGCAGGAACCTCTTCGTCTGATCCCTCTGATTGAGCCTCATCTGGTGAATCAGCAGCAACGGCGGTGATGACATTAATGGATGCATATTTCATGGAATCCTTTCTATCAGCATTTCTGTGATATTGTCTCCTTTTATGTCCATGATAAGACATGGCATTCCGTTGACTTGATCCCTCAGGAATTTCTTTGTGAACCGTCACTTGGAGAGAATCTCCTGATAGCTTGGCTCTTCGTTCCTCTTGAGGCTTCTTTCCTAATCGAGAGAATACTGACTTTCTCTGAGGGAGGGATTGAAGATTTGAAAAAGTCCCCAGTCCGGTGGACTGGGGGTGTTCCTGTTGCTTCCGCTCAACCCCTCGAATCCCATTCGTTGATTCTGAGGGTTGGGTTAGAGAAGTCCCCAGTCTGGCAAGCTGGGGTGTCTCTTGACATGCTATGTCTGAGATCTTCTTGAAATCTCTCTTGATCTTGCGAATCTTAGTTCGGAAATTAGCTGGATGCATTAACCTGTATCCACTTTTATCACCTGGTTCAACAGACCGTTGGATGATTTCCGAAACTTCTGTCATTTGATGACGTGTTTGCTCCAGACGAGAGGCTTGTGCAATATTCTCGCCTGCTTGGTGTAGGAGCAATTCAACAACCTGTTCTCTATATACTTGATTTTGAGAGGAACTAGTTGAAGCTTGATCTCGAGCAAGATTTTGATTATGAACAAAGCCCATTGATTGTGGCCGGCCATGGGCAATAACATTGCATGAGACCATTTTCGGCGGGCTTTGTTGACCGGAAAGCACTGTGAAATGTAGTTCTCCGTGAACACCCCATCCTCTGATATGAACATTAGATGGAGCATTGGAAATTAACTGACGCAATTTTCTCAGCGTGCCAAGGCATGAACGTTGAAGGGTTCTCTGTTGCTTTTCAGCCTTCGGATACCGAGAGACTGATAGAGATGCCAAATCAATATGTCGTTGTAACCCTTCTATTATCTTAAGATGATTTTCATATTCATCATAAGATAATACCTTCTTCTTTAATTGACAAAGAGTTTTCCATATGTTAAGACGAATATCATGGATTCCATCATCCGTCAACATCTTTGGAATGTCATACTGTGAATCAGCCAAAGGCCAAAACATGACTGGTACTTCACCTTTTGCCAGTTTTTTCCTCATGTTCAGCATTTCCTCTTTATCATTAAATGAAGATTCTTCTACCTGTTTGGACCAGAGTTGGTGTTTCCTTGTTGCTTCATCGGATTCAACAAGATTGGTAGAGGAATCACTATTCATGCTGGAAGATGAATGACCTAGGGAAGGTTCGGAGAATAACCTGAACCCCAAGCTATCTTCTGATGGAGAAAGAGTTTCACCTGCCGATAGTAAAACTTCAGACATGACTGGTTTTACGTTTGCAAGTGCCTCGAGATAGGAGGGCTTTCTCGTCACTACATTGCCTTCTGAAGAATTTTCGAGACAATGTGAATCACTACTGCGGAGAGGACTTTCGCAGCGAAGTTCATCACCATGAGGAGGACCTTCATGATGGGTTACAACAAAATATGATATCTCTTGCTCCTTGGTCTTCTGACCACACAGAGGGTTCCAGTGGTTCTCATCTGAAGAAGAAACTTCAAGATTGACCGAATTTTCATGAAGCAAGTCTTCATGAGGAAGTGTCTGTTGAAGACCTTCGGGATTAATGTTCCTGTTATTGGGAACTGAGGGAGTAGAATCTTGAATTCCGACAGATAAATGTCTGAGGGCTTCAAGAACTCCAGAATCGAGCAAGGCCTTGTTGCAGATTGGCCTTTGATCTCCTGACTGTGCTGGGCGGATCTTTTTCTTAGATGCTTTCTTACTCGCTTTAGAAATCACTTGATGACGAAAGTGATTGCTCTGAGCAGGTGTATGTGCCTGATCAGAAAATATGGTCAGGTTAGGCTGACGATCATCGCTCAAATCAGGTGTATGTGCCTGACTTGGTTGTCCATATGATATGGGGGAGTAGGCCCCACAACCCTATTGGACTGGAACAGATGTGTGTGTCTGTTCCGGAGTGAATTGTTGATGTGTCACTCCACTGCTAGGGATAGATTTATGTGTCTGTCCCTGAGATGATGCTGAAGATGTTATGATATCCTGGCAAGCATCCAGAATATGAGCAGGAATTTGCTTCTGCTCTTTCACCATTGATAAAATATGCTTGGTGACTTCAGCCACCGGAACAGGGATATACGTCCATTCCGGGCTTGGAGTAGGTGTATGTGCCTGCTCCTGTCCTCCTTTTCCTGTCAGTGAATTCTGACAGTACTCAAGTGTGGAGGTAGAGAGTTTAGTCTGCCTCCTGTTTGTCGTCGGGACTTTCCGACTGACTTCTCCGTGCGCTACCAAGCGAGACTGTTGGTAGGCTTGATTAGTATTAGCAGGTGTATGTGCCTGCTGATTACACTTCGCCAAACGCGGTTGACGAGATCCATCATATGTAGTCAGACGAGCCTGCTGACTAACTGCTGATGTATAAGCAGGTGTATTTTCCTGCCTATGGTACTCCGCCGGAATTGCCTGGCGGGATTGGCTTGATGCTGCCAGACGAGTCTGCTGGACAGCTGAATTAAAACGGGCAGGTGTGTGTGCCTGCTCGTTGTTTGCCACCAAGTTAGGTTGGTGGACTTCTCCGGAGATGGCAGGGATGACAACCTGCCTATTATTAACCGGATTCCGTCTCTGGTGATTCATCTTGCCTGCTCGGGTTCGAGGAACCTGAGCTGAATGCCTGGAGCCGGTACCCTCATCATGTTGAGGGCGCACAACCGCACGAGTCTGGCGGCGATTGTTGATGGGAGCCCTTGAGAAGGACTCCTGTCTTTTTGAATTAAGGTCCTGCGGGACCTGCTCATTCACTTCCTCGGAGTAAGGGAGTGAGTGGAAACTGCGTTTCGGGGATAACGACCCGAAACGGTTGGAGACGGTAGTCAGCACCGCCTGCTTCTTGATTGCTGGTCGCCGTTGTCCGGACGACCAGGTAGAATTGTTAACTTGGAGGGCTTGACGAGCGGCCTCCAGAGTTGGGATAGTACCGTTACGACGGTACTCCTTAACCAGTGCATTTGAAACACAGCGTTGAAGACGCTGAGTTGGTGATGTCATCCTCAGAGCAGATGACGTTCCAGCAGGAGTAGCAGCATTGGTTTTCACAGCAGCAGACCTCACAGTAGAGGTGTTCCCAGCAGCAGTGTTCACAGGGGTGAATTTAAGGAAAGCCATTTTTTGTAGAAGATCTTGAAAAAAGAGTGCCTGTTCCATATAACAGACATAATCAAGATGAATCCGGCTACTGCATCTTTTGGATGATCATATGTCAATGATTGCCTTGTTGGCCCAAAGGGCCTAACAGATAAGAAGAACATCACTTTAACTTGGTTAAGGATTCACGTCGGGTTCACCATTTTTGTTTCGCGCGGAATCCGGGGATGACCTCCTGGACGGGAGATTCAAACGTTCCGATCGGTTTCTAACGGGTTTGTTCGTAGAACCGGAAACATCCAATGATTCCACATCCGTTTGGACCTACTTTCCAAAGGCAGGCGCTCATTAGCTTGTGGGCTAATGAGGCTTGGGAATTTGCATTGGTCGATAGGATGGGAGGTCGGACTCATCACACCTTTTTGAGGGGAATTATTGTCTACTCTGGGACTCTCTTTATAGATTTAAGTTAAGTTCGTGAATCCTTATTACATTACCAAGTATAAAATGAGCTTTCCTTTAGTTTTAACAATCAATGATTAAATATGCAAGAAATTTAGAGAATCTTTTATATGTATTCGAGGTTCTTCATCAATATAGAATCATCTATATTTGTTTAGAGATTCTTGGTCAATGGTATCCTTCAAAACATTTATATAAAAGTCTCTCGGTCATTTTGATGACCAGGCTGGTTTTAAAGCCACTCAGTGGGGCACTTGAAGTTTATCGTCATTCAGAAGGACAGAGATTATTTCAATGTTGGGATCGAACCCATAAATGGGCTACCTACGTATCCTTTGTTTTGAAAAAAAGGAATCAGAACCCACGTAGTTCGAGAAAATGGGATATGATGTTTATGATTTATGGCTCAAAGATGAATGTCATAATTACTTTTACACTCTAAGCTCACGTGAGTCATGCTCGGTGTGAGAAACAAGAGGTATTGGTAAAATTCAGACAATTGTGCCATAAAAGATGCAATCATAAGAATTGGTTTTGGGGCTTATGTATAGATGACTGCCCAGATAGGCGAAGGATTAGGATTTACTTTTAGGGAGAAAATCCATGAACAGGGTCCACAAAGTTATATGTGCTTCATGGAGATTTGAATACTCTAATCTTGGGGCTTACTCCTAAGGAGGATGCCCAAGTTAGGAGGGGACTTATGATTGGGTTTTATTCCTGAAAAGGAAACCCAAATCAAAGGTAATTTATGACTGGTTAAGAGAAATTTTAAGAGACTTGGGGCTTACTCCTAAGAAGGAAGCCCAAGGTTATGACTGAGTCTTATTCCTGAAAAGGAGACCCAGGTTAGGGATTAAGGTTTGGGGCTTACTCCTGAGGAGGATGCCCAAGATTAAAGGACTTTGATTGGGGCTTATTCTTAAGGAAGATGCCCAAGATTCATGACTGGGACTTATTCCTGATAAGGAAGCCTAGGTTAGGGGACTTGGGGCTTACTCCTGAAAAGGAAGCCCAAGATTTATGACTAGGACTTATTCCTGAGAAGGAAGCCTAGGTTAGGGGACTTGGGGCTTACTCCTGAAAAGGAAACCCAAGGTTATGACTGAGTCTTTATTCCTGAAAAGGAGACCCAGGTTAGGATTCTCTCATCTTAAAGGATGAGGTTGAATGAATGAACTCTCAATCTTTGATGACATAAAGATGTTTAAATCACTAAGTTTTGAGAGATATTTCACAGAATTCCTTTCAGATAAGGATGTCAAATCAAGAAATCAGGCCATAAATAGCTTTGAAGAGTATCTTGAAGACTGAATCTTGAATAGGAAGGGTGAAATGGCTTAAGAGGGGTAAAAATGGGCAAGATGGGCACCCAAAAAGATAGGGGCGCGCAAGTATTGAAGGTCGCGCAAGTCCTGCGGCGGCGCGCAAGTATTGGTCGCGCAAGTATACTTGCGCGACATAAGGGATACTTGCGCGATTTTCAACCAGAGTTGAATTACTTGAGCGACTCTTTATTAAACCCTTTCCCATCCTCTTGAGGTTCTTCCAGAGAAGGGACGCGCAAGTTATATTGAAGGAATTAAGTTGGCGCGCAAGTGTTTGATAAGTTTCAACACTTGGGCTTTTCTTCTTCTCTTTAGATCTTCCATTCTAGGTAAGAAATTACCTTAGAAGTGTTCCGGAAGCTTTGAGAAGAGACTTGAGCGTCGGGAGCATTGATCCAAGTTTCTGGGAAGAGATCCTCCCGAATGGGGGGCCCACAGGGTCTATTTATAGGCAAAAGAAGACCCCGGGCGGTTACTGGGCGGTTACCAGATCTGTCGCGCAAGTCCCTTGCACGACCATGAGGGGTCGCGCAAGTATTGAGGCGGCGCGCAAGTGTACTTGCGCGACCAAGAGGGAACTTGCGCGATACATGGGCAATGTTCTCCTTTTCCATCCCTTTGTCGATTTTTGATGTTTCTTCAAAGGATTAATCACTTTTTGCTTAGATATTCCCCTTTTCCGATCTTTGGATTCTGTGACGAAAGGAGCGTCAACAGATCTACACTGGGATGAAATAGTCATCAGCATCACACAATGTCAGATGGTCTCATCGTTCATTCAATCCAACACAGAGGAGATCGATGAGATTAGTCTGATACCAGAACCATAAAGTCCTACCATCAGTTAGATAATAACAATTTTGAACTAAATTCAATATAGATAGTGCCCATTAGACATTTCTAAGAAGTAAAAAATTTGATGAAAACAAATTAAATGTTTCTATATGATGACTAAAATCATCATAGTGGACACTATATGTCAAGCCTTTATGGGATGATTCATAGGATCATTTTTCATGAAGGAAGTGAACTCTAAATCATGTGGTTCTCAGTAGTCAAGACTCATGATTTCCCACAAAATCTTAAGGATTGGTTACTGTTATCCCACTCTAAAGTATGACTACCCTAAATTCACCAAAATGTGTCGTTACTTCCAGGGTCACACCAACTTCATTCACCAACCCTCAGAGATTCTACATAGATCCATGTACTCTGGGGTAATTTCCATATGGGTAATATGTTCTATGGGACTATATAATCCTGATACATCCATGTAGTTCATATACATTCTTATTGTGACCCACTTTTTTTTACTTTAGGATGAAACTATACCCTCAATAAAGTCAGATCAAGAAATAGTTTTAGCTTCATGAAATCCAACATCAACACCAGATTATGTGTCCTTCATATGATATATATGGATAATGGAACCAATTTTTATTTTAATGAATTGGATAATCAATATAAAGAATATTCCACCATGTCCAATCATTCATCCCACTACCACGTAGAGGATAATAGACAGATAGAGTATGTCAACAAGACCTTACCAAATATACTTCGTAATATGTTACATAATGACTAAAAGTCATGGATGGACAATGTTTTACATGCCATATTGGACTACTTGCCCTTTAATTTCACTTCCAAACATGATACCCCATACTCATTAATATAAAATATAGAGATAGTCTTTTCCATATACGTTCAATTACCATTTCTCCACATTTCCATATGTCATCAATTATCCATGGATGAGAAATCCCAGAAAAGTATGGATGAATTGGAATTATTGGATGAGAAGAGATTATATACCTTGAATAATATGGATGTTTACCAAAACTGGATCGCATGATACCTTAACAAAAAGGTTCCCCTAAAATCCTTCCTCGATGGAAATATGGTGTTTTTCATCATGACTCCTTTGATACCTAGAAAAAAAACCTTTAAGGCTGGAACATAAATTGAATGGACCTTACACCATACCTAAATTATACTTAAGTAGAGATTATTCTATAATATTAATAGATATATAGCTCACCATGACTCCCACCAATGTAAGGTTCATGAATATGTATTTTGTGTAATCACATTATATATCAACTTGATTGCAAGATTTTAAATTTCATGTTACATCATCGAAGTTGCATGACATTAAACTACATATCCGTATCCCAGGAAAATGACATTAAACTATGAACTTGTTTCAAAAAACATGACCTTAAACTAATAACCGATGTCCAATAATCATTACATAAAACTGTATGCAAGGCTCCTCGGAATGTTTATGTGGTGTGTTGGCATCCTCTGTCCTCATTCACATTGGGTTTGTTATGGAACCACAATACAGACATTCCTATTTATAGTGCTAACATAATGGTTCAAACTCTATAACCATAAATGAGGAATTTAAATCCTCAACACATTATGTTAGACTACAATATAACCCTAAATAGGTCTGGTTTGTCTCTTAAACACATAAGATATTATTCATACCTAGTCCTCTAAACAAGGTATGTCTCAAAATGGTCTGGTGATGCCTCGATTCTACACCCTGAGAAAAAATTACCCCATGCATCGATCATCTTCAATTTTTTATTCAATAACTGAGTATGTCTTGATTCTTGTCCACGCATGATACATATTGATGCCTAAATTTGACATCATGTTCCATCCACCAGGAAAAATTCCCCCTCTTCGCTTGTGGGATAGAACAACACAGAGTGATTTCTATAAATAAATATTTGTGGATTGATTCTTTCCCTCTCATGATATATAGGGATGCTCGGGTATCCATTAATTGGACCAACCATGATGATATATCTTTCATGTCATGTTACCCTTGTCCTTACCACACGATGTTAAACATCACAGACAACATCCTTACCATAATGAGTTAAACTTCATGGTTCATCAAAAACTATCCACAACATAATTCTTACCATAGCAAGACATATAGTGACATCCAAACCTCATTTTATAGTACTAGACCCACTATAGAGAAACCTACCTCTCCCCTATGTAAAAAATTAGATCAATGCAGTGGAATCTAAAGTGGTACAAATTTCCCATGATTAAAAGACACAAAATTCCTCACTGCATGACATTAACCTACATTGGAATCATTATTTCAATCAAAAATTCACCGCACATGAGTTAAATATATATTGGGGAAAGATGAAATTAACCTTTCATCTTGTAAGAGTTAGATCTATGTAGGGAGTCTCTTTGTCAAAAACCACATGTGGAATGATTCCCATTTACATTGGATAAATAGTGATCCATGAATCTCTAATTCCGGGTCTAGCCATAACATTCCACCTCTTTAAAATTAGGCCACACTTATCCTCACCAGATAATATTAAAATACATAACATCCTATAACTATTTGTGTTTCAATTATTATTAACACATGATACATAGAGATGCTCAATTCTCTAATCTTGGGTCCAATAAAAATAATCAAAACAATCAAAATGAAAAATTCCCCTCCTAGTGCATGGGTCGAAACTGCAAAGGGAGAGAATTCTTAAACCTTATATATGTTTATTCTCACCATAATGAGATATGTAGTGTTGCCCAAATTTTACATCCCGGTCTAACCACTAAAAATTCCAAATTCCCATATCCTTCATTTTATCACCTTTGTGTGGAAAAACAATCCTTTTCCAGCACTTATTTCTCACACTGATCACAACGCACATGGACTAAGGAGTATTATCAAGGGACTCCCCAGATTATCAAGGCGTATCGATCCAGATATGGGTTTCCGTGAACCTGTAAGAATAACTATAAAAGGAATGCAAAATATTTCTTCTTCATGTCGAGGATCCTATTTCCATAAGACAACACATTAAACTAAATGGTACCTCAAGAACTACTTAGGTATTTATTCCCATTTTCAAGAGATTTGTAGAGAAACCTAGGCCTCTTTCCCTATTCCATACCATGCGGTAATGGAAAAAAAATTCAACATCTTATACGACCCAAAAAATATTTGTGTAGGTTATCTTTTGTTTGGGTTCCTAATTTAGGAATCAATCAAAGAAATAGAAATGACACCCCCTACATGTATGAGTAAGTTTCATATAGGGAATTTCACACTCCTTGGAAAATTATGGAATGGATGTTTTGTATGTACCTGATCACTTTTATTCTATTTGACATGCACTGTGCCCCGAGAAATTTTGATTCTTCAAAATATTTCTATGTCTATCAGTAATGGATAGGGTTACTTTCATGGGGACACCATTGTTTAACTATACACTTTACACCCCAATTGGATATCCATAAGATTTATAGAAAAACAATTTGTCAACAAAAGGATAAATCATCCCCAGGAGAGGTTATTTTTTTGTTCATTAGACCCAATGGTATTTTCCCATACTATTTCTCATGATCTAAAAATCCTCAGAACCATGGTTTAGTTTTTTTTATTCTAGACTGATGAGCCTCCTATTAAAAATTATTTGTATTATAAATAGTCCTACTCACATTAACATAATCTAAAAGACCCTATTACATCTTCACAATAGGAAGTTAAATTATATGGATGATTTCATAGTTGCATAACACTAAACATTTTGATTTCCAAGAACTATTTCAGTCTTCATTTATCTAATCACAAGATACATAGTGACACATAGATCCTTAAAGTTGGGTCTATCCATGAGATAAAAATATCTCCCCTTTTTCTTCTGTATGAGTTACGCCTGTACAATAAGTTTTTATCGACAAAAAAATATTCCCCCATGATATTGTTCATAAGTTAGATTTGAATAAAATATTCCAATATGTGTCCCACACCACTCAAGGGCTAATATTCATGATAAGATTTCCCTTTTCAACAAAACAATTTAATCAATACATGGAGAAAGCATCCCATAACTATATATGTCTTGACTCTCATTGTTATGGGATACGTAGAGATGAACATACCATGCAACTCATGCCCATCCATAATTAAAATAAAATTCTTCCAAGATATGGGACAGAACATTATAAGATAAATGTTTCTCCACATTCCTAGAAAATTTTTCATTTAATTGATCCTTTAATATTTAGGAACAATCCATTCACAAGCCAAAAATTATGTCTGTGGATGTTTGATTCCCCATAAACCTCCCTAAACATCAGAAATTGAGGGTCAGTGTCAAAGGGACAAATTTTATTTAATATACACAATATTCTCCTATTGGATCTACATAATTATCCTATAAAAAATCATGTCAACTGAAAGAAAAATTCATCCCCAAAATGGTATTTTTCCAATTTTCAAACACCCCAATGATTCTTTTTTCCCATATCACTCATTGTATTCAAAAAAACCCATAATTACAACTTATAAACATTTACACATAATTCCTAAATATGATGGAATTTTCTTTTATAGATTACCATGAAATAGGTGAATAATTTATCCCATGGACAAATTTAATTGACCTTAAATCTGAGACCCCTGAATTCCTCCCTAAAAGATGCTAAGAAACATGGTCCACGTCTTAGCAACATGAAAATAAACTTCATCATACTAGGGTACTCTCCTACACAATCCAATTATGATTAGGAGTGGTTTTTCAATCTTTTCCCATGCCAAAATAGATGCCATCAACATTTTCAGACATATTTCCCTTGTCAAGCCACCCATTATGTTATTGAGAAATCTGAATTTTCACAAATTTCATATCCATCTGAAATGGAGGGTCAGTGTATTAGGGACACTATTGTTTTATTATATATAATATGCCTATGTTGGATCTGCATAAGTATCCCATAAAAAAGGCTTGTTAACCAATAGAAAATTCATCCCCATGCGTGGCTTCTTCTACCTCCATACGCCCCAGCAACATCATTTTAGAAACTGTTCTTATTGTTAATCCTCACCTACTTTCCCTATGTCATGTCTTAGATATAGAAAACAAAAAATTAGGGTCCAGAAATCCTACATTCAACACTGAACGTTTTTGGTACATTCTCCTTTGGTAGTCCCTAGTTATGTCATCGAACCATAATTCCTGGTCAAAGATGTTAAACAAAGAACATAAGTTTTATTATTCATGTCTGAAAGACTCTAAAATACCCAAAAAAATAGACCAAAAACTCACCAAGTTGATAATCCATAGAGGGGACCCTATTTAAATGTATAGTACTAGCTCACTAGACCAAATATTTTTATGTTTTTAGGAATAAAATTGAGTGATAAAAAGAAAATAAAAATGAAAGATAACATTTTAGGTCTAAAACCAAAAAGGCTGGCCAAAAAAGTCTTGTTACATCAATGATGCCCGTATCATAGTGGAATTAGGAAACAATTGTGGAAATAAAAAAATACATAAATTTTTTAGGGTGTTCCATGTAACCCCAGCAATAGTAAAAAATATTATCACTGAGTCCCTTGACTCAGAAAACATTAGAGCATTACATGATCAAGTAAATTTGGTTATCGTAAATTATGTTTGAAATTGATATCCAGTGATGAAGCTATTCAAGTCATCAGAGAGATTATATTTTTAAAAACAATCCAAATTGTGATTTATAAACATTATGGGAAAATATCAAAGATATACATTGGAGGGAAAACATGTTATATTTTATCGAATAAGAATACACGATCATCGAAATCCTGGATTCTCTCCATATGAATAAGATATTATGATTACAATGTCAAATTAATAGATTTACAACGTTGAATAAGTGTCCGGTCCAAATACTCACTGTCTTGGCAGTGCAAAGACAGGGTTGTAGTCCCATCATTAGCACCAACCCACATTTCTTCTTACCTCTTAACCACATCCAATCCTACCTTTTCCTCCTCATCCACCAATTGTTTCCCTTTTCTAACTTTTTCCTTGGTGTTAATGATTTTTTTCCTTAATCCACTCATGTTCATGTCTTAGACTATCCACCTCTTGACAAAGTTTCTCTACTGAGGTCCTTTTCTCTACAATTTTGACCTATGTCCACAGGATGATCCAAGCATTCACATCAACTTCATTATGAAGGACCTACCTAGCTATGAAATGCTGAGCCATGGACTCTATATTTTAAATGAGATAATGGAGCATTCATGTCCTATCTTGGACAGCAATCACCTATTTTACTACGTCATGGATGGAATGATAGTCAAACCCCTAATACTAATGAAATTAATATAGGAGACGTAATTTTTGGAAAAAAAATCTTCTGGTTTTCAAGGGGTTTTGAGAAATCAGCTTTCAGATATCCCTTCAATATATTTTTGATGAGAAAAGAGAACGTCATCCAGAGACTCCTAGTACACTTCAGAATCTAGCTTATATTGAAGAATATATTCAGTAATATGGACCACCAAATAGGGTATTGATTCAGTAACTCAACTTGGCGTGATCCTATAGTACTTGATTCCCTTGTAGTATCAACACGTGGAAAAATCAGAACGTAATCTAGAGGTATAGAAAAATTTGGTTGTAATTATGAAATATTAAAATTAAAGAATTCAATTGCTATATTTCAAAAAAAAAGAAAATAAATGTGTAGAATAATGAAGAACCTATTTCACACTAAGGTGCATCATCATTCAGGACCACTATTATCTCATTAGAACTTGAAAAATGGATGATACATCCTCCATATATAGGTTGAATTTAGGTTCTTATAATGACACATGTTGTGTAGTCTCATCCCCATCCAAGTTAGTGATATCTATAAGGTTTCTCATAGATATTATTATTGTAAGAATAATACTCATGGAATGGGGAGTAGTAGTTGGATCTGACTCCCATTGAATCTGAGTTACCACCTATTCCATGATGGATATCTTTATAGAAACAGGTTCACTATGCTCAACCAAAGAATCAATCTCTGGAGGCTCCCCAACTCTTATGAAAGAAGTTTTTTGATCATGAAAAGAATCCCCCCTCAGTATTGGGATCCACCCAATGGCCTCAATTGGATGGGGTTCTCTATCCTATTGGGCCACTTTTTTTGGATTTATCACATTAAAATTTAATGAAGTAGGGGATATAGGACCCGGGGAAATGGCTTCCTGATTACTTACATGACCTACACCAGTTCATATACAATATGATTAGTCAGTGAATGATGTCACATAATATGAAAAATATATATATAAATTAAATAGTAACCTATTTTCCCATACCTTAGATGAATTGTCAAATGTGATCCCTACTGAGGCTTTGGGGTGTGACATTGAGGTGATCCCATAGGAAGAACAATTGGTGGGAATGGGGGTGGAAACACACCCATGAAATCTACAAGAAACTCCTCTATATGATTTATTACCCATGGGAAACCCTCTTCGGAGACTCCCACATCTGAAGGGATATTATCTCCAACTGTGGTGCACCTTGGGGTCTACTCTGGGGAGGAATCAAGTTCTCAAATATCCCCATTCTCATATAAGTACTAGGAGAAGAGGATAAAGTTAATTATATTAAGAAGAAATATATTTTTTATAAAAAACCATATTACCTCTTCATTAGTTTCATCTTTCCCCTTCGTTATCATTTCCATATCCTCCACTTAGTCAGACCAGTAAATTCTTCCCTTGTATGAGTGGATGAAAGTGTCCATTTTTTCAAGATATATATCAACTTTAAAGGGATATTATTGAGAAAAGATCCGTGTGGTAGTAGTGAACAATACAAAACCAGAATGATCAAGGGGTTCTACTTAGAGTGTTTCTCAAATTCCATTGATAATTTGTCTTTCTCTCAAAGTATCCCACTCATTCCAAACCTCTTGGAAGGATGCAGTTATTGTAATGATCAATGTTGGATGATCCTCCCTGGTATGTGAGGTGGATTCCAATAGCCACAATTTAGTTTTGGGTACCTAAGCCACCCTGGAACCCTCTAGGAATGGGGTCTTGTCAGACCCCTAATGGGAATGAGGAATTTCCCAGCTCTATTTGTGGTAGGGTTTGAATTAGTAAAAACCCGTAGAGGCATGGCTACCATCCTCATCATCCCCATTAACCTTAGACCTCACCCTAGAAATCACTCACTAAGAATATCAATTTCAGTTCTTATTGGAATAGATTGAGTCATCAAGCTCTCAATGATAGGCATCCACCCTCTTAGTGTCATCCTTATAAGGGATAGTGATGGGATTCAACCCATAAAAATACATGGTAGATGAAACATCTTTCTCATAAAAAAAATATCCATAGATCATAATTCTAATGGGTATTCCCCAAATAATATCATTGTCTCCAAGATGATGGGAAAGATACACTATAATGTATGGATACTTGAACATGAGAGGAAGAACCAACAACATGAAAAGTTGATCACTTGACCTTAAACATATAACATGGGGTATCAAAAACCAAAATCATTCATGGATACATAATGGTAATATAATGATAATTGTTTCCATTTTTTTCCCTTCAGAACTGAACTTTTTTGGGTTTAAACAATTGGAACTAGTTTTGGGATTGATCATTAGTTATGATCGATTACAAACATCTGTATAGGATCTGGTAAGTGTAAATTAGAAACCCATGGAATGTGGAATCCCAATCCTGTATAATGTGTCCTCCTAAGTAAACATCATACATATTTATCAAGATATTATTAATTGAGTATCCTAGCCGGAAATGTTGAGTTTTGGAGGACACCACATCCAGACACTACGGAATTGATGTGTGAATCTGTAGGTTGCAAACCACTCACATATAACCTTCCCATCTTTCTTAGTATCCAAGAATTTTTCTCTAAAATAGATAAGATATCCTCTTTGTTAAAGGTCCTCAAATATATCCTTTACCAAGTACAAGATTGTGTAATTTATGTATCTTAGGTAAAACGATCAGGTTAGTTGATTTGATACATCATTTCCCACTCACTCTAGTCTGATGGAATTACCCCACTTATGCTTTGGAGGTATGGAAGGATGGTAGATCATGGGATATATCAGTGCTAACATATTTACAGCCTAAAATATGGGATGATACCTTGCACTAGATAACCTTTAAGAGACTCATCATCTGGTATGGTGTCCTACCCTCACAGATTTGTCCCATCAAATGGTAAATCGTTTCTAGAACTGGAACAAAAATGTTAACACATCCATCGGTATCCAATTAACACAACATTATGAAGTTTGTGACTCTGACCATGGTACTAGAATCAAATTCCAGAAGTATCCATCCATTTATAACCATGGAAACAAAGGCTATCAGTTAGAATAATTGGTCATTGTTTGGAATGATATTCCAACCCCACTCATGAACCAGTCGTTCTTAAGAATGGGCCAGTATGAACCAATACGCCTTCTAGTCTCAAATTTCAAGAAATTTCTCAGCCTTTGTGCATAGGGATCCTAGATACATATTATATAAAAATAAATAATAAAATTAGCAAATAAGACATATTTCTTCAGGCTAAGGTGACCCTTTAATAGATATTTCTCTTTATCAATATGTTTCTTAGAAAGAGGTTGGGTTATATATATGTTATCCCATGTTGAAAGGGGGTTTTAGAAACTCATCATACATATCACCCATTCTTGGAACTCCAGAAATAAACCATATTCCCCAGAGACTAATGTCATCCTCCCAATGTAGTAAGTTGATGTTATTGGTGTTTTAGGACATTTTTTTATGTAACTTCTAGATAATCATTTGGTTTCAGTGAGAGTAGGTCTATGAAATCAAGACCACCTCATAGATACGCACATCCTTCTACTCAGGATTAAATTCATCCTTACTCAAGTGTACACAAAAGTCCATGCCTTGTACCAGATGAATTATCCCCTAGAGTGAAGGTCTCATTTCAAGGACAACCATAGTTGCTCATTTTCCATTGCCATTCGTGTGATGTAGTGATTGAAATGGATTTTATCATATGGAACCCGCATGGCTTCCTTCAGTGAATGGGGATATTAGTTAAAAAAATGATAGAGTGAGTTACCTATTGAATTCAACTCTCACTGATATGTTGTCTTGGGGAATGTTGTTATTTTCAATTATTCTAGTTGTAGGATTATTGGTTATAAACGGTGCCAGAATCATTAAATTGGATGGTATCCTAAATCCATAAAGGGGATGCCTATATGAGACAATAATTCCCATTTGAAATGAACTAATAAATCCCACTAGTAGTTGATGAAGTAGTTTGATGATGATTTCTTCAATATTTTCAAAACTATTGATCACAGCATTCATCGTTTTTTCAGTAGCTGAAAGTGTAGCAATATAAGTAGTAGAAACAGCTTGTGATGGGTCTATCCTATTTTATACATAAAAATAAGGATGTAATGGGTTGATTATTTTATAAAAGTTGAAAAATTTTAATCCCTATGAACTATTAGTCAATAATAAATTGACCTAAAATGAGTAGTCTCACAAGCAATCAATTTGAAAAAGTAGTGGCCCGTGAACCATCAGTTTGTGAAGGTGGTGGCATGTAAAGTGTTGGTCAGAAAAGAGTTCAATCAGTGGGAAAATCCATTTGTGAATCACCTAGCCTCTATAAGGATGATAAAAACTAAAATTATCAGGTATCTAGGTTCAGTTCATTGAAAGGGGTGTCTGTAAAAGAAATGCTACATTGAATTATAGAAAATTAGGGATTCTGGGGAACATTCAGTTTTCTAAGAAATCTTGTAAAAGAAAAATGAGTCAGGCCTCCTATTTATATATGTGGTATCCTCTTGAAGGTCCCATACATATCACATTCTATTTCAAAACATGTTGACTTTATACATCAGAATATCCTCCTCTTCATCCAGATCAAAACCAATTTGGATGGGGGAATTTTTTGGGTCTACAAATTTATTCATACAATAAGAGGATAATTTCATTAATTTGGAAAAACATACAAAAATACTAAAGGATAAATTGAATAAAATTGTTCAAAGGGTGAGGACTTGAAGGAAAGATTGTTCCCATGAAGTGAAAATTGCTTCACGGATTGCCACTCTACATGGTGTTTTACCGCTTCATAAATCACCCTATGAACATATAGTTTGTAGGAAAATATGGTCCATCAGACTCCACAAATGAAACCTCATTCTTTTGTGTTCTGGGATAGTGATTTATGATACCATGAAATTCACGATCCCTGTGAAATTTTTTTTTGTATAATGAGATAGTATCATCAAAACCCACCAAAAAGAAAGTTGTTTGTGTGTCCAGATGATAATTTACATCTCTGAGAATGCCTGCTCTCTATAGATGAAGTCATTCATGGGATGGGGGATCCTCTATATAATCCCACAAAAGAAGACACACATCCCATCTAGATGATCGCCCATGATTGTGTCTATTCCCTATATTCCTCTATAAAATAACAGCATAGGAGAACTAAAAGTGGAATATAATAAAAGAGATTGTAGGAGAGCTCAGATGAGAGACAAAAAATGGATATTCCAATTCCCATATAGTAATAATATAATACATATAGTTAATTAGGATATAATAAATCATCCATTAATACATGAACATAAAATCCCTTTCTAGATACCATTCCACGAGGTGCAAACAGATGGCCCCTTTATGGACCAACACCCCACATAGAAAAACACGATACGGGTGGAACCCTACCCCACATAGCAAGATGCTATGCAGAAAAAACATGGAACCACATAGAAAATTGATATTTAGGTGAAATTATTCCCCATTTAGCAACACACTATATAGAAATATCCATGATCTTCATAGAAAAATGCTATGGAGATGGTACCCCCAACCATGTTGCAGCATGCTATGCGGAGGGAACCCCATCAAACATAAGAACCTACAATGCATAATAGGCTTCCTATGGTGTTATACTCTCCACATCTTATTCATCCCTTATATCGTATAATTGGAACTCAATTTGGCCCCTCTATATACTATTCTAATAGAAAAATGTCATGGCTTATTCTAAATCAACCAAACACTTATGATCAGACCATTAGAAACATCTGTGTATCCTCCCAAGTCTATATACCCTTGTTATGTGGAGTTTTGTGTATAACTTCCATATCAAGGTGGACCATTAGAATATATTTTGGTCCTCATTTTAGTGGTACTGATGGTCCTGGCCATGGGTTGATCTTGAGAACCACCTCATTCTAGTGGTTGAGGGGAACGACTGGACATTCCCTTCGATGTGGGTTGGTGTTGGTCACTCCTTGCTTCCCTAGGGACCTATAGAGCATCCCTACTAGAGTAATCCACTTATGTTTCATGTAGGAGGAATCAAACTTTATCTTATTTTTTACCTCAGATCATAGCTGGATAGATCATCTAATAGCTACCAAAATAAATGTGGATACATAAACACTCAAATCCCTCTTCCTCTCACATTGGGAATCAGACCTCATCCATCATTTGGCGCAATGGATCATGTGACCTTCAGATCTTCTGTTTCGTATCGTTACTCATATAGACCATGCTCAGGTAAGCTTAGATGTTAGTGGTGATCATGACCTCAACATGATCATAAACATTCATCATGGGCATTATCTATAGATGTATGCCACAAACTACTTTAAATGGCCCTCCTATATGGTATAATACCCAATCGTATACAATTGTCTATTCTCTATAGTTAAAATCCCCAGCCTCTATTAAAATTTGATTATTTAATGCATAAGTTCCAACCACATGATCTTTGTGACTCCTTCTTAGGAATAATCCCCAACCATACGGAACTATGTGTTCTTTGAATCCCAACTAACTGGGTCATGTAGGAGGCCTCCTTGGGGTCCACACTCAACACCCCAATTCATCCTATTGTATTCTGAGATCCATCCCTGGTAAAATCATATCAACCCAATAGACTACCTTTCTTTTAAGTCCCTTAGGGTGCCTCAATGTAATCACCACAACATCTTTGACCAAGATGCTTTCGCCTGTATGTTCGTACCACAATACATTAGACACCATGATTGGGACCTAGTTATGTGACCTTAAAATGTGATCTTCCCTATTAGGTTAAACCAAACTATGTGGGTTCTGATTCCCTTCACAAGGATATATAAGAATCACATTATAGGGTTTTGATACCAACTTCAAAATAACTTATGTCTCCTTGGATGACGATAAACTTCACATCTCCCTATCGTATGGATTAAAACCAGCATATTTCTAATAAGGGGAAAGAAAATATTTTCCCTGTACAAAATTGGTTCTATTGATGGTGAATCTTATATACATACAGATCCTTCCATTGATGGATAACCTCATATATATATAGATAATTTTAAACCATTGATATAAATAATTGATACGTGCCTTTATTTAATTAGTGTTATACACACATTAGAATGAACAATGGATTCACAAAAATATCATAAATATATAATAGAGTCCCAGAATAGGCAAGAGTTCCCCTCAAAAGGGTTTGATGAGTCTGACTTCTCATCCTCTCAAACAATGTGATTTCTTATGTTTCCCTGTACAAGTTACCCAATGAACGTCTTCCTTTGGAAAGTGGGTCCATGATCCATCATTGATATTTGATAAATTATGTGTTTATAGAACCACAAATGAAACCATTTAGATACCATTCCAAAATAATGTACCCTACATTATTGATATCACACATTTCATCCCCCTGTAATCAATCATTGAGGGCATGAATATTCCATTGAAAAAAATGAGGAACAATTGTTGTCCAAAATCCATGTAGATTCTCCTTTAGATTATTTTAACGAAACATTACAAACCAGAGATGTATATTTTTCCTTTCTCAGTACTCTTATAATACTTCTCTCATCATTTTATCTTTAGTATATTTTGGATGATAGTATAAAAATATTTCATTTTAAAACATAATTAGTTTTCTTAAATTATTCACAAATATCATGCAATGTTTGAAATCTAATTTCAAATTTTAATCAATATTTCTCAGACTGTATATTTGTAGTGTTCTATAAATGAGATGAACCTCCCAAAATATATTTCTTACACAACATATTGATTCATAAATGTATTGTTAATTAATCAAATATATCATTTCCATGATCCCAAAACCTCCACACTGCCAAAAATAACCATAAAACGATATTTTCCTTTATAATAAACATCTTCCAAGAACTAAAAACATTCATTTCAATGTTCTTCCCATTATAAATATTGTATTATTTTGGAAATACAAAATTCTAGAATACTATGGATTATTTTTTCATTGCATACACATTCTTTTCAAAAAATTTCCCACCATAATTTGTAGCAATTTTTTTCCAAAATATATGCACTCAAAATTTATAAAACCTAGATAACCACATGAATTTGCTAAAAAAATGGTCTTGTTGATTTTATTCTTCTTTTAATACACAACACAAGTTCTATCAATGTTTTTATCTTTATTTATTACTAATATTGGGTGATGTATGGGCCCCTCATCTTTACTTGAGGTTTCCCCCACTTCATGATTTGTTTCTAGAAATTAAGCATTAAATTTTCCTTTTATTTTTCCATACTAACCATTTTCTTTTGTAAAAGATCAAATTATTTCTCTTTCTCTTTGATTCCTCCTTCTATCTTAAAAAATAAATTATTATTTTTTAAAATGTTTATTAAATTCATAGAATTCTTTTTATAACATTGATTTTTCTTCTATATGATCTAATTCATTACTTAAAAAAGGTTACTTTTCCTACTTTATGTTTTTATCACATTTTTTCAAATTATATCTCTTTGAGAGATAGTAATTATGATCTCTTATCTAGAGTAATTCCATCTCAACTTATTCAATTTACCTCACTTAACTACAAAATTCACTATTTATTTCATCTTCATTCACCTTGTCTACAAGAATGTTTCAATTGATATCTCTAGAAATAACTATTTCCTCTTATTTATCACTTATGTCATTACATTTGAACATAGAAATCAAATTTTCCTACCTGGTTTTTTAGAAATTATTTCACTTGACTTCATAAAAAACCAATGGTTTCACAAAATATGATGATTTATTCTTAAATTATCTCCTTGCTAGATATTATTCTTTGTCACTAACTCCATATTATTTTAACCTAAGACAATTATTAGTAAAATATCTAACTAATAGAAATATAAATTAATTTAGTGTAATATTAACTTTAAACTATATTTTCTCTTTTCTCATATTTCTAGATATTAGATAAATCATATTTTGAATCTTCTAATCCAAATAAATAACTGATTCAGAATATTCAACAATTTATACATAGAACATATTCTTATTCTTCTCTTTCTTTGATTTCTTAATATATATTTATTCTTTATCCATATAATTATTCTTGAGAAAAATAATATCCTCATCTTGTAGAAAATTATAATGTTGTGTAAGAAAATTATAGGAAGAGTTTTTGGATATGTATGTTCAAGAGAAGATACTTTACCATAAAACCATTCTAGTAATATAGTACATATCTTCCTAACCACTATAGTATCATCCAATTTACCACAATATCTTTTCACTGTACTAAAAATCTCATTTAGTCATAAAAAAAATATTTTTCTACTTCATATTAGTTCATTTAAAGATCTTTTTATGTCAATCTATAAATTTGTAACATAACATGTTTCACCTTCTTATTTTTTTATAGAAATTTTCATGTTTATCCCAAACTCATTTGTATATATTTATACATCTCACTTTGAAAATTTTCATTTTAGTTAATGATGATAATTAAAAAAATTGGGAAAGAACGTCATTTTCAGTATTAATTATATTTATTGTTATCAAATAAAAATTATTACAGTGACTTTGAAACCCATCTATTACATCATCATGAACTTCCAAACTAATAGAAAAAAGAATTGGAAACGTCATATTCTTCTATTTATGATTATTTTTTCCATTATACATAAGAATTGCCTTTCAATTAATTTAATTATGATTATCCATGAAACACAAAAAACCCACTTTGAATAGAGATAAAATTATTCTAAAATATTTAAATACGAAATCACAAATGAGGGGAACCTTGGGTTTTGTACCAATTGAAAAGAGTCTTCCTAGATTCATGATGAATCATTGAGAGGGGTGGGTGAATTAGTGATTTAATTATTTTTATTTTTCTTTAGTGAAACTACCATCTATACTAATTGAAGTAAACATTATCACTTATCCAAACACAAAAAAAAAGATAAAATCATATTTATATGGTTCACTACTCAAAATGATAATTTTATTCCTTAGCATGATCATGATTTCCTTGAGACCATACTAACCACTATTTTCAATATGTACGTAAAAAATGATTGTTTTCCTTGTACTCAAGTTAAAATATGATTCCTAAAATTAATAGTACTTCATAAACTATTATAAAATTGTCGAAATTTATAACAATAAAAATAATTCCTTCTAAACATAGCCTTTATTTACCGATGTAGTTCTTCTCTTCCTATTATTAGTAAACCTCTTGAAATTCAAACATGAAATCTTCACTCTGTGACAATTTGCATAGATTTTTCTTCTTCCACTATTTTCATCTTCTTTCCCTCTGATTCCTCATTCTACATTACATTAATCTACACATACTTTATATAGTAACAATATTATAAATAAATATAATTTAAATTTAAATTTTCAAATACAAATTTTAATCTCTAACTTCCTTTAACCAAATCAACTACTTATACTTTATATTGTGCCATTTTAAATTTATTTGTTTGATTAGACATCACTAATTATTAAAAAATTGTATCATATATTGAGTTCGTTAATCATTATGTCATTCAAGAATCCACATCATCAAAACTTGTTGAAAAAAAATTAGACTTCATGACACAGCTTATACCATTTACTGGTGAAAAATACATAATATTTTTAATATCAAGATGTCAAAGACCATAGATGTGGTACTCATTTTTATGGTTATTTTTATTTGATACTTTACATATCAACCATGACATCCTCTACAATGGGTGTGGTCTCTTGATTCTGATTGATTTTCATGAACAGTTACCTATCAAGCATGGCTTGTTAGACACCAGGCATGGTCCTTCACCTTTGGTCATTTTGGAATGTAGAGACACCTATCATCCATGAACTACTTTAAGTAATTCCATGGCCATTGTGGATTTCCTATTATTAATATGCTCAATATAATATCACTATGGGAACCACCAAAGATATAGTCCCTTTCATGTTTCTATTTTTGGTAATAGACTTCTCAAAAACACCATCTACCAAGGGTATGGCCTTGCATGCATAATCCAAAATTCATTCCACCACAGGAATGGACTTTATGGATTAGACCTCATTTCTCATAGAAGAATACATCACTTTAAGAAAATTTTATCAACCATATATGCTTCATCCAACGTAATAAAAGTTCTAAATCATGATCAACCAACTATGATTTTTATAACCTCAAATATATTTTCACATGGAATCACTTAATTTCACTTTTAATAAGATTTATGTAATGAAAAGATAATAAATCACACTCAATAATAACCTCTTAAATGATTAATCAACTACACTTGTCATATTAACCATCTTAGTACCTCATAGGCTCAGTAATTTCCTCAAAAGAAGAATAATTGAAAATTTTCAAAAAAGTATCTACTAATTTATGGGTTCGTTAGTATATTTGAATGTTAGAAACACTGTTGAAGAGATTATATAGGATACTCTATTCCTTCCTCCAAGAATTTCCTTTTAGAACATTTTTCACTCTATATGGTTGAAAATTTTACTATCATTTCACTATAGTGTTCTTTATTCCCTAAACAGTTAATCTATTGTTATGAACTAGACTAAATAAATAATATTATAGATCTCACCCCAACCAATATTCCATAATAGATTCATTTCATTTATTTTATGAATAAATATAGGGCCTTTTGATATTTTTCATGCATGGGGAACCTGGATTCTAAGATGCATTGTTCCATTCAATGTGGTGTTTCTAATTTCCCTAACAAATATAAATGTCTCTAAGGAATCCATATATTTCCCCATCAATAACTATTTTTACCTAGAATATTTAGAATAATGGGTTTCCAATAAATGACATATTTAGGGTTATATGTTTTCAAGTAACCTTAATATGTGTGTTATACTATCAAAGTGATCAATGCTATTAATATATCTTCCTTAACTTTTATTTTATCAAGTCTATATGGCTTCATCCTTATTCGTGATTTCATAAAAATATTTATTTACATAATGAAATTATATATTTTATATATAGCCTCCTTAGTCTTTGTTTGAGAGATAAAAATCAAAACCTTTTTTATGATACCATTTATTTATGTTCTTTTCACATCTCAAATGCGAGAAATTAGTACAACATCCAAGTTTTATATCAAGATTCTTTTAAAATTATCTCCTCTATTGTCAATAACATCCAATTTTCATCTAAGTTACTGGGTGGAATAATTCACAAATCAGTGGATGATATTATTTCTATAACAAGTTTTGTGTAATATAGTATACAAAGGATGCTGATTCAAGACAGGTATATCACATGGTTACCTAATTTCCCCCATAGATTAATGTCAATACTTATAGTGCCACCTTAGGAGTGACTAGGCTAGTCATGTGTTCGAAAATATTTAGAACAAGAAGGGGATTCATTAAAGGATTATTTGCGAATTTTCATGGAAAATTCATTACATTTTAAGTATAACATTATTGATTATAATATTCTATTAGTTATTTTATGTTTTTTGGTTGGAATAGAATCTAAAATGAATTGTAATCTTTAATATATATAAATATTATAATATCCAAATCAACCCTGGAGACATGCTATAAAAGGATTTTATGGAGTTAATTGTCTTTCATGGATATATGCAGTGTATGGCCACCCACATCTATATGAAAGGGAATATGGTGATGGATTCTCTTTCAAGTAATGTTGGGGAAGAGAATGTTTCTATTTGGTATAGGATACATAATGTTATTTCTTTCTATTTTCATTTTTACAATGTACATGGTGATATATATAAGGCTTTTTCTCTAACCCTCTTGTACATAACCTCTTATTTCAATATATTTATGGATATGTGACTTCTTACTCCACCACCCCACCTTTCCTTAATATGAGTGTTTTTTTATTATTATTAAATAACATTGAAATTAAATTATAGGTAATACCTATTTATCTCATCATCTAGTCATCACACATTAAATTGAGCGGGTGAGTCTTCTACTCTAGTCTTATATATTTTTCTCTTTTACTCTATGGATGGTCATGGTTGGTCCACTTTTGTCATCCTTCTCCCCATATCTTATTAATTACATAAACATATCTAAAAGGATTTATTTATTCAGGTTTTATGGGTTATATAGGGTTTTCTATGTCATGTTGAATCATCTATAACTCTTAGGTCATTTCTTGAGTGATACTTGAGAACCCTTCGACATTTCTCTTTTAGAAACATCACCTTTTTTGAATATTTAGAAATAAATTTCTTATTTTTTCTATGGAATATTATTTTAAATAGAAATAGAAATTTATATTTTAATTTCCATTGATTTGGTCTCTAATAATGAGAGTATGATTATCACATCAGAAAAATATTATAGACTTAACCTCAAGAAAGGTGGATTTATAATAATTCCATTTATTAAAAAATATAGTGTTTTTGGATGTTTTAAATTTTATTTTTATTATATTATTACTTATATATTATATCTTTGATTGATTATTTAATAAAATTTCATTGTGTATTCACGAATATCATTTGAAAAAAGTGTATTTTTCTATATAAATGTTTAGAAACTGGCTTCATAATATTTTTCCTACGTGGTGTTAAATTGAATTTAAAGTGTTTTTTAATATGAAATAACTGAGTTTTATAAAATGAATCATTATGGATTATAAATATGGGATATTAATATTTCATTCATGTTTTCAATAATTATTTGTGTTCTTTACTTGATGGAATGTATGATTTTATTATGAAATTATGGGATCAATTTTTAATCGAGGGACTAATTATTGATTTTTAATAAGGAATATAATTATTTTATAATTATTTATAAAAATTAATGGATTGTTTGTTTATAACATTAAAAAAATTGATCCCAACACCCAAATTTTTATAAGTTTTTTTTATAATTTGAATAGTTCATAATTGACTAATTATGGAATGACATTGATATTTATATCAAAGGGGATTTTTATTTGATGTTTTTTATGGGAGATGTGTGATTCCAATAAATATTATTCTGAAATGATTGAGAAATTCAATCATGGAAATCTTCATAAAAATTCATGGACAGTTTAGGGGGGTTTTACTGACAATTACACTTCATATAAGAGAAAGTTCATTTCTTGGACTCACCCCTGGTTTATATTATTCACTAGATAAGATGAAAATGTTTTGGATCATGATATCAAATGTTCTATTTGGGGTTTTACCTTTATTTTAAAATACATCTTTAGATAGTATATTTTTTTTACTATTTTAGGATCCTAAACTACTAAGTATCTTACATGCAGTTATTGACTTGGGTATGAGGATCCAAAATTTCATTTCTTAGAGCCCTAGGTAAGTATCCCATGATGATTGATGATATGAGATATTTTTTTCACATGATTAATTTATTTTCTTCTATATATATATGACATGGAAGATTTAAAATTAAGGTTTTCTGAATTCATTTTAGTTTTTTGATAAAGATAAAACGTTATTTGTTTCATTCACATCACTACATAATAAATATAATTTTACTTATTCATTTCTAACAAAAATTTCTTTTTTTGAATTTGAAAATGAAATTTATTGAATATTTATGGTTTACTCTTGGGATTTGTGTTCACTGCTTATATATACACCATTGATATGCATATAGATAATCATTTTTTAATTTATGTTACATGAAGTCTGATTTCTTCCACTGACCTTTAAGGGATCGTATTCTCCTGTATGAGGCTAAAAAGGTGGTAGTGTTGACATCATTTCATGTTCTGTATGGAGATAGTGGGAGGGTAAATCTCTTTTTTTAGGTCTTATGTATCAAACACATGAAAAATATCTTTATTTCAGTAATGTGTATATTTTATTGGAGATGTATCATGTATATTGTATTATATGAATAGATATTAGTACTCATTTTTATGGAATGTTTAGATTTTATTCATTCTAAGTTTTTATTTTCTAGATATGAGGTAGTACATTATGTTTCTGGAATGGTAGTTCAAATAGTTTCTCAGAGTATCCTACATCGAATGATATATTACCTTTATATAACCAATAATAAAATATTTTTTCTATCGTATATATATATAATCATAAGATATAAAATACATGATAATTTTTCTCTTTTTATAAGTAATTTTATTTTCTCATGGTCATTTAACATGAAATATAAGTTCATTTTCTCTATTCTATATAATCTTTTTTTGTTCTTCATGGTGTCCTACATATATTTTTAATAAATGGTCCCTCTTCTAAAGGGAATTATACAATAACTACATTAAGGTGTTTTTTCTCTAAAATATCATTAAAACTCAATAATTATATTTATATATATAACATTCTTTGTAGTCTTACCACATTAGATACATTGGATATATTTTATAGAAAACAGTAATTAAGAAATTTCTAGCAACCACATTCCTTGATATGACGTTGATTGTGAGAATCCTTCATTCCTTGGTGATATTATTTTTCATAATGTATGGAATCTCTTAATTATCATCTTCATTGATTTGGATTCTTTATACTATGACTCATAATGATTATTGGTCTTTTTATTTCTTATTATTTTCATTGTATTTATAATACTTCATAACTTTTACTTCTCATCATCATAACTAATAAATATTTCATTAAAAATCAATCCATCTAATCTTTTACGAATCTTAGAAGGAAAGTTAAACATTATATATAAATTAGATTTTCATATAAAAACTACCAATCCAACAAATATTAAATTTTAATTAAAAAATTTAAATTAAGAGTGATTTTGTATTTTCTCATACAATTAGATATAAATATAAGTTTTCATTTATAAATGGTATCTCGGAATTTAAAAAATAAATTTTAATAAAAATTTAAATCATAAATCCTTGGAAGTTATTTTTTAAAATATATTAGGGATTTTAAAATTTTAGAACAAACTACGAAAAAATGGTGGAACCCCATAAAATATTTATATCACCTATAAAAACAAACAAGAACCTCATACTAATCATTAATTTAATTATTTCCATACTTTCAAAAATATATGACCCGTACGTAATATGCACATCCCTTAGGAAACTCGATATCTAAATAAACAATATGTCACACGTTGTCATGTCCTTGTATGGGGTCCACATGACCTAGTTTAGAAAATAGTATGCATCATGTATGAAAAAAATCATATACTAAATTTTGTCCCATATGTTTCTTTTAAATTCAAAACGTCATTAATATTTTTTATATAACATAGTTGTTCCTCATGAATATTTCCTATGTAATATTTTATCCCCTAAGGGAAATTCCATGAAAACCCCCAATAATCATTGTACATTATATATTGGTTTATATTTTCATATCTTTTTTGCCTTCCCATATAAGGATAATAGTTCCACCTCCTTCGTCTTGATCTAATCCACTAAGACCTAATATGTTATAAGGTTATTTTGGTTAATTTAAGAAACACTATATCATGATTAAACAAATAAATTTTCTACATATAGTGTATGAGATTGTGAAATGTGTTTATAATTCCAAGAGTCACTTCAATTTTTCATTCTAGGATACGTAATGAAATTTATTATGAATTCAAATAAATATATAATATAAAACTAATATATGTACATGGTGAGTGTATTTTTTATTAGAGAAATGTATAAATTTTATAACCACTAAATTATCTTAGACATTTTATCATTAAACATATTATAAAATTATTGTAGTAAAATATACCTCACTATTATTATATCAATTGTCATTATTAATGAAAATATAATAACTTTTTTCTAAAAAACATATAAACTACATTAGGTCATTATAATAACACAACCATTCAAGGAATACCAGTAAGTCAAAAGAAAGATCAACAGTGCACCCAGAATCCCATCACTAATAGTCCATAGGGTAGAAACTATCACTATGTCTATGATACAAAAAAATATTGCAGGAATTATCCTTTTCGAATAATAAAACCATAACCCTATGACATCCATAGCTACAAAGACCATTATTAATTCCCATATGAATAATTAGACACATGCATGATTATGTCACCAAATAAGATGAAATAGATAATACAATCTATAATATATAGAGGAAAGATAACAATGTACATCACCTCGTAATTCGATCTACTCAACTCATGCGATGACTAACATCATTGGTCACCGCCCTTGATGTGATCCAATCAAATTTAAATAAAATAGAAAATAATGGGATGATAATACAAGTATATATAAAAGGATTCTTCCATATCCTCTCACGTGTTAAATGAAATTTTATAATAATACCTCAATTAATGACATTAATAAACATTAATTGATTAATAAAAATATGATTAATAATACAAAGAACCTCTAACGTATGTCATTATAACAACCTCAACTATAACAAAGTCATTACTACTTCACATTAACCATACCTTGGAGGAAATATCTAATAACCATAAAAACTAATTGATGACATAGAGATAAATATATATCTATAATGACAATAAATTTATGGAAACATTTCTAGAACAAAAATAATAGTATTTTCAATGGGATTAAAATATCTCTTGCATCACCTCATCCTCTAGGAATTTTATATCATGCCAACAGTTACCTATTCATAAAAATACTCAATGTGGTTAGCATAATACTAATATATATCATCACCAACATGTGTTATCAACATATCATATCTTCATAATATGGAACAATATCACTATAAAAAACATAAAAATCCAAAAAATCATCAAAAAATCCACCTCAAGCCATGGGTCATGCCTATCAATCTCTACTCTAATGTCCATAAAACCTTAGAGAAACCACATCAATTAAAAACTAACTAACTATATAAAACAACTAGAACATAGAATCAATGATCTCATATAATACACATGTCTATCATGTAAAAATATATTATGGAATATATGTTAATAATCAATAATCAAAAAAACTACACACAAGAAATCCTTTACCAATGTTACCAAATAAATATTAATTATAGTATTTCACATTATTATCCTCTATTGTGACCCTAGTATTCATATACAGAATTATTCACTCATTTTGAGCATTGGGGATCAAACCCCTTTAAAATGTTTAATGAAAATTTTTCCTAGATCATGACCTCGGAAATATTTTATGATGGTTCCACTATTTCCATCATGTGTTGTTTAACTTTTACTGGGAATTTGGTGATATTTTGAGTTGGGAATACTTTTTTTGATATTTAATATTTATTAAATAAATATTATTTATTCCCATGTCAAAAAAACATTTATATATTTTTTAAAAAGATCATGATTGAAATTATATCTATATGGTTGAGTCCATAATGGTTGGTTTTACATAGGTGATATATAATGTCCATTTGAGTTCCAATCCATGAGTATGACCTTTTTATGGGTTTATATTTTATTTTATGTTTTTTTATCCCCCAAACCCTATTCCAATCCAAATATACATGAGAGGAATGGAAAAACAATTACCTCATTGACACCTCTAAATTGAGTGAGTGGAATGTTGGAGAGATATATGGGGAATCAACCAAGGATAACAATTAGAGAGAGATATGGAAGCTACGAATGTAGAGCACGGATCATCGAAGTGCGACCTTAAATATTGGGTGATTCATCATGAGGTAGGAATATTATTTTCATTACATCCTTGTAGTTATTTTAAAAAAAATTCAATTTTTATCATGTAATTTCGACTATTTTTGGATGGATTAAGAACCATAGTGGGGTGATCTATAGTGGAGTGAGTGGTTTTGAGTGGTTTGTATGAATTTTGTGTTTCTGAAACATGATCACATGGTGTGTAGTGCTGAAACACAAATATTATCATTCACTAATGATCTTTAGGTTGAGGATAGTGTCTACATAGAATTTTTCCCCATTTTGGACTTACTGTGTTGGACCTTTGGATGTACAACCTAGGGTGTGAGATAGTAAATGGAATAAAATATCATGGGAGGTTCATGGAGGGTATGGGTATATTCAAAGTTATGTTAAATCAAATAGATTGATATAGGGTACACAACCTAAGATCTCATGTGGATTTAAATTTGTGTATTCTTTTATGAAAAGAAATGTATTTAGTAATTACATGACAATATAGGTAGTTGTACATGCTTAGAGTGTGGTTTTATCTGTACACTCCATGAACATCGTGGTAAATGTAATGTACCTTACTCATGGAGGGGGTTTTCCGATTTTCTCACAGTTGAGCCAGATTTAGATAAGGAAAAAAGTACATTTTAAGTATCATTTTCAATATAATTTTATTTTGGGTGAATATCACTTCTAGTGGCTCGTGAATATATGATTCAAAAAAAACTCTAAAACATATCCCCATGTCATCCATGAAGATAACCCATGTGAAGATAAAAATCATCTGTGGGTATAATAAACCCATAGGTAGAATTCTATCACTAAGGTATGAGATCCTTGTATATATTCAAATATTAGTATCCACTAAGACATATTTTTTGTTATTGATCATAAAAATATATAGGAATTTAATATGTAGGTTTTTTGGATAGTCTATGATACTGAACTCAATACAGTATGGTAGTTTGATGGGTCCTTGATAGATGTATAACTCAAGAGCATTTTTTCCTTTTATGAACCCTATAAGTGAATAAGTGCAAGAGGTTTTATTATGAGGATGAAGATTTTGTCATGTGATCCTATTATGTTATGGTATGTGTGGTTAGTCCCTATTGTGTATTGTGGGTGTTTCCTCTCACATGTATCATCTCATTGCCTAATGTGAGAGATAGAATAAAATATTATTGAACTATCATGGGTGGAAATTTATTTTTGAGGATTATTGGTCCAGATGTTTATAGAGTGGGTATAGCTTGGGGTTGATTGTTGGTTACTCTTTTGGGTTCAACATTAAATTCATGGTTCTTTCCTTTTCCATTCATTAATAGAGACTATTCTCCTCTAGATACAAGGGGTGTGGTTCATTTGTTTTGTATAGATTTATTATATCTCTCCATGTTCTAATATTTTTCAATTATTCAAGTAGTTTTGGATTTAGTTATATCATATATGTTTGTGGATTTCCATCACTATCTGGTGGGTTCGTTTTCTAAATTCCCCATGAGTTGTGAGATAATCATTGCATAGAAATATAAAATACTCTCCTTCATATATACTGTCTTTTATTGTGGCATGGGTTTCATAATGTGATGTGGTATCATGTAAATAGTGGAGAAACCTATGAATCATGGTTAGTTTAGATTAGTGGGGCTTGTAAACATAGGATTCACTAGTTTCCTTCCCTTCAATTTGACAATCCATTTGATCTAGGCTAAGTGGATGGGGATCCACCTCAGATGTGATTAATCTCTCAGTTTTTAGTATATATGGTTTATAGGAATCCCTTTGGCTCCATGTGTTGTTGGATATATGTGTATTCCCTTATTTTATAATTTTTAGGGAACTCCATCATGGAATGGGGTGTGGATAACCCCTATTTTGGATTTATAACATGATGAGAATTATATTATTCTCATGGAATAGGCCCTAATATTTGATTGAACTATCGGTTTTGGGTTTTGAGTGTGTGGTATTTGATTGGTTCTTTGTGGAATGATTAATTATTATAAGAATAAAGATTTATCAGGTAGTTCTATTGTTCATCTGGTGGAACAAGAGTGTAATGATGTAACTATATATAATGTGTCTCGTTGATGATGAGTCTATTTATACGGGATATTCATGAAAATGTACTTGGGTTTTGAGGTGATGATTTCTATTTTATCCCAATTTAATGGGCCAATATAGTTAGGTATTCTAATTCATAGGGAATTAGTGGGATTTTTACCCCTGAGGTGCATGTTGTATCTATTATAGATGGGAAATGAGGTGTTTTATACAAGAGATTATGTGTAGAGAAGATTTATCCCATTATGAATTGGAATTTTTATAAGAGTTGTCATTCTATAGAATAAGATGATATTTAGGGTCATATAGGGAATTGAAGTTGAGTCTTACTAATTTTTTAGTGCCCCCATGAAATATTTGGGTGATTTTATCGCAAGAACATTCGTTATATTCCAACCCAAAATAATGCACCACTATTTTTGGTAATCTCATGGTATTTATTCTCAAATATGTTTCTGCTATTTCACCAAAAGTGAATAATTCGATGGTAATATCTATTTTCATGGAGTTAATACAGGGAAATATAGGTGAATTAAGTTATATTTGAGGCTATGAACACTTAGGGTGGGAGTTAGTGAGACATGTTGACTTTCTTATACCATGTCATGTGAGGATTGTTCAACTTTTAGAGTGTTGTTCCTTGAATAAATTTTCCCTATTTTCAATTTAATATAAATTGTACTCCCTATGATCTTTAGTAGTTGTAAGTATGCATATTTTTCAGTTATATATGTATTTCTAGTTTGGTAATGGATTTTTGGGTGGTGATGTATATATAATATATATTATATATTTTATAGGGGAAGGCCTCCCATACTGATTTATGATTTTTTATTCATAGTCACCAGAACATGGCCTAATGGTTGAGGGCTTTGTGTGGTGCACATAGATTAGTAACGGGAATAGTGGGGACCTAGTGGGTTGGTTTAGGTAAAAATGGTATTATATCAGGAGGATCTAGAAATTAATTTGTGAGATAAATTTATCATGAGTTCTATTAGAGACGTAAGTGGAAATAATTCTTATAGATTTTTATGTTTAGTTGGCAGACTGGGGAACCCAACTTGGGTGTGGTGACTAAAACATTATTATGAAAGGACTCTCATAATCTATTTCCAAAAATGAACACATAAGTAATTTGATACAAGGCACAATTGAGTAGTCCTAGGAATCGTATAATGGTTTATTCATTTTTTTACAAAGTGATTCCCTACCTTCTAATATTTGTTCTTGTGATGAAGATATTGATATCCCTAAAGGAATGATATCCTTAAGGCGTGTGAGATGTAACCTTTTTAAAAATTGGTAATGATGAGACTACTCACATATATGAAATCTTCTCAAGAGATACACTCTTAAAGACCCCCTGGTAACTTTTCAGATACATGATTTTGGGTCCCCCTTAGAACTATGAGGAAACAAGGATGTGACTAGGTTAGTTTAAAGATTGGGTATTATTCTTCCCACATACCTTGGGTGTGAAATCCTATATCTCATCTTATATGTAGGTTTAGGATTCCCCTATTTTACAATATAATGATATACTATATCTGTTGGTTATTTTATTGATATGGTCAATATTCCCCACACCTACATGGGGTATAGGATCTTCTATACCATCCATCTAGCATGGTCTGGTATTTTCCCCATGAAAATAAACTCGGATTTATGTTTTAATGAAATATTAAATATATTCTATATCAAAAATAATTTCACGAGTTAGAGGTGTTTTTTAGACCATTTATATATTCCGAAAACATATATTGATGATGCTCTAACAGCATCAGGCTCTGCAACGATATTTTTGAAGAACAAGAAGAAGATAAATGAAGAAAAATTTTATGGAAGAAGATTGTAATGATGACTGTTTAATCTCATGTGGATGTCTAAAAGTATCAAAATTTTAATGATTTTAATGACAATTGTAAATGATGTAAAAGTGAATGATGAATTATAAGGTTGATGATGAATACTAGAAGAAAAATCATTAGTAGAAGAAATATGATATGGATAACTAAGAAGTCTGGAAGATTAAATGAAAGGAAAAAAATAAATATATAATATCCAAGGTTATGTAAGATTAATCTTGATTTAGCTTAAAAAGTTTTTCAAAAAAATAATATATCATGCATTGTAAATTGGCAGATGAGGATATCAGAAGTAAATAATTCAATAATATGTGTTACACTGGGAGGGTTTTTTCTAGGTTGTTTGAAATATATAATCTTCTATAATATATTGTTAGCTTGATTCTACATAATGGGTTGATGTAATAGAAAAACAACTATGGGATATCTTAGATGTTTCAAAGGATTAACATAGAAGATTCAATGGATACATTAGAGTAACCATATGTTTTTAAATGGTCAGTCTAGATATATAAATGATTAATTGGTTGATTTGATTAATTATTTGTGATAATTCTAGGATATTATTCATAAAAATAAATATCATGATTTTTAATACATGATTCATGATGGATTATTCATAGGATTTAAAGGATGAATACCAATAAATAACTAAGAAAATTTCTTTATCAATGTGAGTTTTGCAACAGTGATAAAGAATATTTACTGAGTTTTGAATGAGAATCATAGCCTCTTAAAAATAAAATAAATTCAAATTTTATCCAATATTATCAGGGAGGATTTAATACATAATGTTGGGATTAAAAGGAGGAGTGCTAATTCGATAATGATATTGATCAAGAAGGACCGAAAAGATAAAAAAAATACCGAATTGTATCTTATAGAAAATCATTTCAATCCAAGAAAAAGTGAGTGTGACTAGTTTGATCTAGAAGGCTACTTGAGTTTAGAAAGAAATTTTGAAAGATCATTTGAGTTGAGAGAGACGTGGGTATAGCCTACATGTTATATTATATAAGTTAATTTTTGGAAGGAAGTGAGATAATAAACTAATATCTTCCATATATCAATGTGTTATGGAAGTAGAGAAAATTCAAAAGTAGTTCCTATTTATAATAAAATCTAGTTTAAAATAATGGTTAGCTCAAAAGTATAGTAGTTCATAAGTAGAGTGTATTCATTATAAATAATTTATTCTGAGTAGTTATAAAGCTTGGGAAAAATACAATTTGAAGATACTTATGGATACTTGTGGTGATCATTTTGATGATTGGGATAAAAAATTTGGCATTCATGAAGTTGAATTTATTCATTAAATGGTTGACAAAGTCCTACTTTTTATGATTAAGATCTACTATTACGATGTTTTTATATCCAAAAGCATAATAAAGATCATGTTCATTAGTAAGGATCATAGATCTATTGTAAACTGGAAGGAGTAAAAATAAATAAGTTCTTTATAGAAATATATCCATTAAAAACTACTTTTAGTGTTTAAGGAAGATTGAAACTCTATTTTTATTCTCTTTCTAGTTTTAGTAAAACAACCATGTCATAAAATCAATTTCCACTGACCTACCCAAGTCATCCCTGAATAGGAAACCTAAGTTAGCCTATTATAAAACACTAAGGGTATTCCAAATCCCCAAAGGCTTGCAATATGATCTTGGGAATTAAGAAATATATTTCGGAATTATTTTTTTGACAACAAACCAATCAAAAAAAATATGTAATAAATAAAATAAAGACAAAATTTCAGTATAATTTCAAACAACATAATACACAGAGTAAATTAAATTAAATTTTCTAATCCCAAACAGATAAACTGATGTAGTTAAGATAAAAAAAACTGATCTCTATGTGTTATAAGGTCCATCATACCAACATGTATCCTTTAAACTCCATCACCCTTCTAATAGGAATATCATCTTCAACCATGTCGCCCTTTTCCTTTAACTATGTTACATAAAAATTATATCTACACATACCCAGAGGTATGTGATCGGTGTGGTCAAAAAAATAATTGTAGGATTCCTCGATGTATTTAAAATATGTTGTCACAAAAAACTAATTATTATCATTTAATGAAATATAAGAAAATCAAATATAACTTTTATAGTTTAAAAAATATTCAAAATAAATCCTTTTTATAATAGTAAATAACAAATGCATAAAAACAATCGTCAATGGATTTAAAATGGAATCATTTCTCAATGAATTTATAAATAAACAACCTAAAAGGAACACCTTGTAAACTAGTCCTGGGGTAGGTTTGGTTATATATATCTAGGATCCACACACCATAGTGATCTAATGAAAAGTTCACAAAAATCCCTATAACATGATACTTGGTAGAGAAGAACACCCCAACAAGTGAACCCCCTATCATAAAAGTGTTTAGATAAATTTTTAGATTAAATATATGCTAGTTAGAAGAAATCCATCGAACTATAAATGTCCCAATTTATCCCCTTCTTATGTACCCTAGGTTCCCATGTGCCATATCCCAAACATTGATGCTTTCAATTTAAAAACATATACACACATGGAGGATTAAAATTACATGTATTTAATCATCCAAAGGTTATTTTACTCATAAATAATAATAAAACCATAAAAATAAATAAGACATGCATTTATATACATTTTCATCAACTATGAGAAATGGGGAATCCATTTAATAAAAATATAAATAAAAAAAACCTTCCAATAAGTAATTATTCATGCCTAAAAAAATTTATAAATCGATTTGTGGTGTTCATGTAGGTGAATTTCATAAAACAATGACTTTTGGTGAATCCTCCTACCTCAAACACTTGGTATACCCAATAATAAAATGAAATATATGCACCATGAGGAATAATGGATTCTAATAATTAATGAAGATCCATAAAATATGAAAACTAAATGTCCTAACCATAATCTAAAAATCTCTGAATCCATAGAGGCTGGAGAAACCACTAACTATGAAAATTTACAATATAAGAAAACAATATATTGGTAGATCTGGTATCTTCCTTCCATTATGACATAATATCTATAAGAAACCCCATGTGATCATGACACCACCCATAGGTATTGGAATAACATCCCCAATATATGGTTTCATTGAAGAAAATATTGTAAAGAATCGGATTTTCCATGTAATTTTTTTAATTACATGGAATTATTACGAGTCTGCGAAAATTGATGGTGCCTAATTCTGAGGCACGATGTTCATGGAATGAGTTTCTAAACATATTTAAGGTACATTCAGTAAATGCGAGAGCAGCGTTTTCAAACTTTTGAACCAGTGCTGGGATTAAAATTATGAGGGCACTATGGAATCCACTATGTTGGGATTTGCTTAGTGGAGGTTTCACTTTGACCGCAGCAGGTCTGGAAAAAAATATAGGTTTTGGGACTTTTAAAATAATAATTAAAATAACTTAGTTATTTTCATTTTACTTATGTCTTTACCTCCAATGGACAAGTGGAAACGTGGGACCAGCGATGTGTCAAGCCATTAATTGTCATGATCATTCAATCCAGAGTAACATCATCATTTGGAAATTGAGAAGGTTCTTAATTAATGAGCCCCCATTTAATCCCATAAGATTTAGACACCCTCCCCCTATCCTATTTATATGGTGCCTGGGGAGAGGTATCGGCACTGCTTCGCCAAGAAACAATGTGCTGGTAAATTGCAGCGATGCTAACCTTGGATGACGGAGCCAGTTCTAGTGGGAGGTGTTGATCACCAATGAATACCGAACACTGACCCTTATTCTAGAATGGAAGCTCTCTAACAATATTAAGGTTGGGATTTATCTTGTTTTTAAATTCTGTGAGATTTTTGATTTCATTATCTCCCACAATTTACCAAGCTAATGCGGAGGGCGTAGGCCAAACGGACAAGACCCACCTCTCAAACATTTGTTGGAATTGATGTGTTCTTAACAGTATTTAATTTATGTTGGATGGAAGCTGGAACATAGGATAATGATGACAGCCCACAATGGTCAGCCCTAAAGGAAGTGGTTGTGTGGCGTCGCATGCGTTCGGAGAATGGAAGAGTTGACGCACCCACAAAGCCAGAAGAACCTATTGTGGCTTGTCAGCCGAGGCAGTCGGAGGAGGCAGCTGACCCATCAGCTGGCCATAGAAGGGGAGGGAGGCATGAGTATTGCACAACTAGCGAGAAAAGGGATGCGACCGAAGCTACGGTGGAGGCAGAAGCCGCGCCTCCGGCGGGTTCCACGACGATTATGTGCCACCCACATGGTATCGCCTCTTCACAAGTCGAACGGCCTCCAGGCCGTTCAGGAGACCGGGGGTCTCAACCCCCATGCCAGCGCAGGGGGACAATACTCCAACCAGGCCGCACTGCCTATGGGCTATGCTCCCCCACCGGTCGAGCCTCCAGCCCAGCGGCCCACCAGCCCAGTGGGCCACACCCTGTTGCGGGCCATGACACCCCCTTGTAGGCCTCCCCCTTGCATGTTAGGCTACCCGTGCGGACCACCCCCTTGTGGGTTTCACCTCCCCCTTGTGGTCTAGGCCGCGCCCCCCCATGCTGGTCGGACCGGACCTCATCCCATACCAGGTCGGGACTGGTCGGACCAGACCCGAGCCCCACCGGACCCTACAGCACATAAAGGGACATATCCTGAGAATCGTACATCTGTTTGATGAACTGTATATGGCGTTGGGATCCTTGGATCGACACGGTACTTTTTGTATAATCAACTTGAGTTTTGGAGATTGTTAGGGTAAGTCTGGGTTGGATCAAACCTGAATCCAACCATGCCCTCGAAACTAAAATGCTTATAACTCACAGACTTAGTGTCTGATTGACGCACCATCTATCGTGTTGGAACCCTCATGACCTGGTGGTCCTTTGGGTTTCTCCTTTGTGGAGCATAAAGGTGGTCTAGGTATGGCCTATATCTCGAGGGGCATATTCTATGAAACTCGAGCACACTAGGTGAAAGAAATCCTATGTGAGGCAGTAACGTTAATAAAGAACTTCAATTATGTGTGGGTCAGCATCTACAGATCCTGTGTAGGTTACATTATATCAGATCCTGTGTGGGTCAGTGCTTAGTAATCATGTGTGGGTCGTTGCACACCGATCTTGTGTGGGTCAGATCATATGTGTGTCCGTGGGGGTTAGTACCTATCGATCCAGTGTGGGTCAGCAATAGTGCTTCTTAATAGAATTAGATGATCTTGCTTACGACAAACCTTATGTACTTACATACTTCTACTATACCTGATGTGATATGAGTCTTCTATCCTCATGGTGTAACCTATGTGGTACTTATATCTTTGTGGGGTTACCTATGTGGTACTTCTACCTTCGTGGTGTTGTCTACATGGTGTTTCATGTGTGGTACTTATATCTTCGGGGTGTGACCTGTGTGGTACTTAATTCTTCATTGTGTCACATGTGTGGAACTTCTACCTCTATGGTGTTACCTTTGTGGTATTTTATCCTCAGTTGTGAGATGAGTATATCTTGATATCATGGGTATATGTATGGGCATATACTTAAGTAGTTTTGATGTCTATGACTTTGATCTTGAGTTTGAGGTCTTTTTTGTGGTTATTATTTTTTGGAACTCTTGGAGACCTACGGGGGTCTCTAGTTCACTTTTATGTATTGTGATACTCACCCCTACATGGGCTTATCCTGCTTCTTTTTGTGTCTTGTGCAGGCGACGAGCAGCGGGGATAAGACTTGTGGTAGCCAGGACATGGTGGTACATAAAAGGGAGAGGCTGAGGTGGAGTGTTGTGGAGACAAGTTGTACCTACACATCAGGTAGGATTATTGGTGGATGATCGAGGAGCTATTTTTTACTTTTCATATGTACATGTATCTTTTATATTTGGGCTTGTATTCTTGTCCTTTACCTTTCAACACACTTTTACTTTTAGCACAATTTTTTCTATATCAGTTTACTACATGGTTGCATCTTGTTATGTTCTAGTATTTTTGTTGTATTGGATTAAAGGGAATTCCATCCCATTATAGGGATACACCATTTGGTGGTAATCTCTAATCCCTAGCCTATAGAACGTAGACCAGGGATAGTCATGGCACGGGCCCCAGGGGACGGGTCATGACATAGTGGAATTAGATGAGTCAGTTATACCGATGAACTAGGACACTGATATTTTCTAAGTGGGAATAGTGTTAAATGTTATGATTGTGGTTCTTAGTTTGGGGAATCAAGTGTTGGTACAGCAACTGAAGTATCCATACCCTAGGACCCTGACCTCTGATTTCTGACTCAGTGCACAAAAAAACTGATTGTGTGTATTTTTTGAAAAAAAAATCTTGTGATCTCTTCCAGTCAGGTCTCTGAGTATAAATTATTGACTTTTGAACCCCTGTTTTATTTTAGGATGTCTCCACCTAGGCATCCATTTAGGTTTCCTAATAGAGTACATGACGACAACCAACCGAGCAATGAGGTCTCGGTGTAGGTCCCTCTTATAGCGTTAGCACCTTCGGGTGGTGTACAAGCAGTACCACTACCCATTGGGTAGTTTTAGCCACCATCCCTACTAGCAGAGGGTGTACACAAACTGATAATGTTGCAAGAGTTTTAGTGGTAGAGGCCTCTGAGGTTCTGAGGAGAGATAGACTTGCAGGCGGAAGAGGACTGGCTGGAGGCTGTAGTCAAATTTTTCCACATGGTTTGGACACTAGCTAACCTTACGGTGATCCTAGAATCCTGTCTTTTTTCAGAAGCGGCTAGGAGATTAATGAGGTTGATGCTTCAAATACAATACGAGGTGAACCTCATATGAGTGGACATCGAGAGCCTCTTCAAGGAAGATATTGTCATAGAGACTCTATGATCAGTGCGTATACAAGGGCTGTTGCACTTACAGCAAGGAATCATGATTGTGGCCCAGTACTCAGTGAGGTTCATTGATCTCTCATGTGACTCTGCCTACATGGTAAGAGACCATTTATTTAGGTCTCAGACCTTTGAGAAGGGTCTCTGATGGGAGGTCAGAGCATCGATGATATCGCTCATCATTCCAACGTAGGATGGGGTACCATAGTGAGCGCTCTTGGGGGAGAGATTCCTAGCAGAGAAAGCTCCCAAAATGAGAGACACTACTAGAAAATAGGTAGAAGAGTCATATACTGTAAGAATTATATAGATGATACAGGGGACCAAACAGGTCAGGCCTTCTGTTGCACCACCTCAGGATTCAAGGTCGGCGGTGTAGGGCTCACGGGACATTGAAGGACATGTGAGAAGCAGGCAGTTCTACTCATGCGGTGGGAAGGATAACATGGATCGCGACTACCAGTCCTACCATATGGACAACCAAAAAAATGTCAAGGGACTATTGAGGCAAAGGTATAGATTCGGTCGAGGAGGTCTGTATGCAACAGGAAGACGTAGAAGAGGAGTTGGCCATGCATCAGGCGATGGGTGGTGATACAAGGTTCTACCGCCACCACCTCTAGGTGGCCCATCTTGACCATAAATAGCAGGTGGATTGGGAGAAGCTCAGCTCCAGGCAGCTGAGGCCTATAACCACGGCGCTCTGGATAGAAAAGAGGTAAAATCTATGTCTACTTCACCTTAGTTGCAGTACTTATAGTCACAGATTCCAGTCACTCTTTTATTTCTATGGCCCTTGTTCGGAGAAAGGAGATTCCAGTAGAGGTTTTGGGTCAATCCTTATAGATAGAGACACATACAAGAGAGTATTTGACAATTAAACAATGGTGTTGGCAGTGGGAGCTTCATCTAGAGGGTGAGAGCATTGGGTGGGATCTTTTAGTAGCGGCGTTGAGGACTTACGAAGGCATCTTGGGTATAAACTGTTTATCCACAGTCCATGCTCAGATTGACTATATTAGGCGCAAAGTGCGGTGTGTCCGTGAGGATGGGACCATGTGTTCTTTCACTGGTGATAAGGGGTCCCTTGCAGGAATTTATGGACTTACCCTGATGAGGGTGCAGCCGATCACACATCAGTTGGATAGCCATACCCTCTAAATAGTTGATGTTGATATTCTGAGCTATCTTGTAGTGGTGGACCAGTATGTCGATGTCTTTCCTAATGATGTTCCGGGACTACCTCCACATAGAGTGGTGGACTTTTACATCGACATGTACCCTAGGGCGGCATCAATATCTACACTAGTATATTAGATGGCTCCCACATAGATTCGTGAGTTAGAGATACAATTAGAGGACTTGCAGATAAAGGGGTTCATAAGGCCTAACGCTTCTCCATGGGCAGCCCTGGTTTTGTTTTCCAAGAAGGTAGATGGGTGTTTGAGACTCTGTGTAGACTATCGGCACCAAAACTAGGTTACCATGAAGAACAAGTATCCACTTCCGAGTATTTATGATCTTTTAAATCAGCTGAATAGAGTTTGTTGGTTTTCGAAGACAGACCTCAGATCAGTCTATCATCAGCTCAGGGTACAAGATAAGGATGTGCAGAAGATGGCCTTTAGATGTCTGTATGGCCACTTTGTGTTCTTGGTCATGCCATTATGTGTAACCAATTCCCCAATACAGTTCATGGGACTCATGAAGAAGATCTTCTAGCCATACCTCGATTTCTTTGTGGTGTTCTTCATTGACGACATCTTGATATACTCAATGATGGAAGAGGATCATGCCTATCATCTATAGATAGTTTAGGATACACCCCAAGAGAACCTGATTTATGGTAAACTCTCAAAGTGTCAATTATGGATACAAGAGGCCCACTTTTTGGGATATGTTATCTTGGAGGTCGGAGTTGTAGTGGATCCAATGAAGATAGATGTTGTACATGCTTGGGATCCATCCAGGAGTCTGACCGAGATGTGGAGTTTCCTGGGGTTGGTTGGATAATACTAGATATTCATGTCTAACTTCTCCATTGTTGCAGCACCATTTTCAACATTTATGAGGAAGTGATAGCCCTTCGTATGGATGGAGAGATTCCAGTAAGGTCTTCAGAAGATGAGATAGAGACTGACGAGTTCCCCAATCTTGAGGCTACCAGAAGAGTTCTTTTGGTATGTAGTCTACTACAACACATCAGGTACTGAAATTGGATGTGTCCTGATGCAAGAGAGAGTAGTGATTGATTATGGTTCATGAAATCTGAGACAACATGAGTATAAATTTTCTACCCATTACCTGGAGTTAGTAACAGTGGTGTTTTCCCTGAAGATGTGGCGACATTACTTGATGGCTGAACATTTTATAGTCTACTATAATAAAAATAGTCTCAATTACATCCTCTCTCAGAAGGACCTAATCTTGAGACAATGGTGACAGATAGATATCCTCTAGGACTATTACTTTTAGATAGTCTATACTCCTGGGAAGGGGAACGTGGTAGTAGATGTACTCAGCAAGAGCACTGGTCTGCTTTTTCTGAATTAGGTGACAAAGCAGCTAGCCTCGTTGCAGATATCCTTCAGAGATAGAGATGGTGCAACATACCTCTAGCCTATGACAGTCACTCCCCAACTCCATCAGCGAGTCAGGGAGGCGCAACTTGTGGAAATTGACTGTGAGGCTTGACAGGCTCAAATATTCTCAAGAATGGCACCTGATGGATTTTATGAAGGTGGGGAGTATGTCATCCTTTTCATAGGACATAACATGGTACATATGGCTCTATGGGAGGAGGTGTTGATGGAGTTCCATACGTCCCCTATAGTGGTAAATCCTGGTGTGGTGAATATCTACGAGGATTTATACCATCAGCAATGGTGGCCAGCGATGAAGAAAGCAGTGGAAGATTTTGTTTCTAGATGCCTCACTTGTTAGCATGTGAAGGCCGAGCATCATGTTCTAGTAGTATTAGCATAACCACTAGATGTTCCAGAGTGTATGTGGGAAGGAATATCCAAGGACTTCATGACAAGGCTTCCATTGACATTCTGGGGACATTATTCCATATGGGTGATCATTGACAGACTCACCAAGTTGGCCCACTTCCTATTTATCCGAGAGTAGGGATTAGTAGATGGATTGGGATGCCTCAACATTCATGAGATTGTGCAACTTCATGGAATTCCATCGACGATTATCTCTGACCATGAAGCATGTTTCACAGACCAGTTGTGGAAGGGATTACAAGAGTCGTTCTGGACTCAGCTATGTTTGAGCACCGCCTTTCATCCACAGATTGATGGTCATACAGAGCAGACCATTTAGATGCTAGAGGTCATGTTATGTGCTTGCATCCTATATTTTATCTATAGTTGGGAGGATCACTTTCCATTGGTGGTGTTTTCATACCACAAATGTTATCACTCCACCATCGGCATGGCACCATTTGAGGCCCTATATGGTCAACGTTGAAAATCATCTCTATGATGGACAGACCCATGGGATTCCGCACTTATGGATCTAGAGTTGGTGTGGGATACCACTGAGAAGGTGTAGATCATCAAGGAGTGGATTAAGAATGCACAGAGTAGACAAAATTCTTATGCTGACAGGAGGCAGAGACCTTTGCAGTTCAAGGAGGGAGACCATGTCTTCCTACGGGTCTCACCATGATGAGGTTTAAGGAGATTTGGCCGAGGTATAAAGTTATCACCGAGGATTTTCATACCATTTCTGATACTTTAGAGGATAGGATAGGTAAAATATCACTTGGATATTCCACTGTATTTGGATAGGGTTCACGAAGTCTTTCACGTATCCCAGCAGGGGAGACATGTTCATTATCCATCTCACATCATCGACCATGGCGAGATACACTTCGATGATGGGGTGATGATTAAAGAGTTTGTAGTAGAGATAGAGGACCGATCGTAGTGAGTCCTTCATGAGAGTTCGATACATCAGGTGCATGTTCCCTGGTAGCATGGGAACCTCCAGGAGTGCACAAAGGAGAGGGGGGCTCAGATTTGTTCTCAGTTCCCCCATTTGTTTCCTTATTCTATGTTGTGGCTTTAGAGGATGAAAATCCCTGAGGTGGGGAGAATATAAAGGCTGGTATTTTCCAGGAAACATTTCTATATGAAATTATTATGAGTCTTTAAAAATTGATGGCTTATGATGCCGAGGCCAGGTGTTCCTGGAATGAATTTATAATCTTTTTTAACGTACATTCAGTAAACGTGTGAGCAGTGTTTTATATCTTTTGAACCTGTGATCGGATTTAAAATATAAGGGCACTGTTGAATCTGCAATTCCAGGATTCTCTTAGGGGAGGCTTCACTTTGACCGTAGTAGGTCTGAAAAAAAAGTAAGGTTTTGGGACTTTAAAAAGAATAATAAAATTAACTTAGTTTTTTTTATTTCTCTTATGTCTTTCCCTCCAACGGGCAAGCGGCAACGTGGGACCAGCGATGTGTCAATCCATTAATTGTATTGGCCTTTCAATCCTAAGTAATGATGGAATTGGGGAGTTAGGTTGGTTTTTAATTAAGGATCCCTCATTAATTCTCACGAGCATTAGACACACTCTCCCTCTCCTACTTATATGAAGCTGAGGGAGAAGTATCAGCACTGCTTATCCAATAAAAGATGTTCTTGTATAGTGTCACGATGCCAACCGTTGATGACAGAGTCGGTTCCAGCGGGCAGTGACGAGAACAACCGAACGACGAACACATACCCTTCCTCTAGTGCGGAGGCTCTCCAGCAATCTCTAGGTAGTGGTTTATCTTATTTATACATTCTTTGAGATTTTTGATTTCCTTATCTCCCTCATGGTACCAAGATGACCTAGAGGGCTTGGTCCAAACAAACAATACCCATACCCTCTGCCTTTTTTGGAATTTATGTGTTCTTCATGGTATTTAATTTGGGTTGGATGGAAGCTAGAACGCTAGATAACAACATCAGCTGGTAACTGCTAGCCGCGAAGGATGTGGTGGCGCACCATCACACACCGCCAGAGAAGGGAAGAGGCAGTGCACCCATGTCGCCAGAGGAACCTTCCACAGATCATCAGCCATGGCGGTCAGAGGAGGAGGTCATCACATTAGTCGACCATGGTAGGGGAGTGTGTTGCAACCAGTTCACCAATGGAAAGCAAGGGAATGTGGCTAAAGCCATGGAGGAGGTGGACCCCACGCCTCTGGTGGGTTCTATGACGACTTAGAGGTGCCTACGTAGCGCTGCCAATTCACAAGCCAAACAAACTCTAGGAAATTCAGGAGACTGGGGGGTATCTCCCCTGGTGCTAGAACAGGTAGAACCCACTCCAGCTATGCCACAGATTTTGTCGTTCGTGCTCCACCGCTGGCCAGGCCACCTTCCCTGTGGGCTGTCGGCCCAACGGTCTGCGCCCCCATGCGGTTCGGGCTACCCCCATGTGGATAGGGCCACCCCTTGCAGACTAAAACTGCCCTTGTAGTGCGAACAACAACCCCCTTACAGGCTAGCCAGATCTCGGCCTAGACTGGGTTGTGTCTGGTCGGTCCGAATGGGTCTGACCAGACCCAAACCCAACAGGACTGTGAAACACTTATTGGACCATATCATGAGAACCACATGTATGTTTGAATAACTGTTTGTGGAGTTGGGATCCTTGGATCGAGACAGTCCTTTTGGTAGAATCCGAATTTGTTTTAGATATAGTTGGTGAATGGATGATTTGGATCAAACCCAAATCCAACTGATCCCTTGTAACTAAAATGCTTATACCTCACAGACCGGGTGTCCTCTTGACGCACCGTCTATTGCATTGGAACCCTTACGACATGGAGGTACATTAGGTTACTCATTTTTGGAGATTAGTTTCATTAAAGGTATGACCAATATCTAGAGTGAATGATTCTATAGAACTCATGCACACTAGGTGAGAGGAATCTTATGGCAGGATGTAACATGAAGAATGAACATCAATCCTGTGTGGTTCAGCACCTATCGATCCAGTCTGGGTAAACTTTTGTCAGATCTTGTGTGGGTCAGCGATCAGCGATCCTGTGTGGGCAACACATATCGGTGTTGTGTGGGTAAGATCTTTTGTGGATCAGTATGGGTTAGTACCTATCGATCCTGTGCGGGTCAATAACAGTGCATCTTAAAAGAATTATAAGATCTATCTTGGGACTAATCATCGGTACATCTGTACTAAAGTTATACCTGATGTGAGATGATTCTTATATCTTTGTGGTGTTACCTATTTTTCACTTCTATCTTCGTGGTGTTACCCATGTGGTACTTCTACCTTCATGGTGTTATCTTCATGGGGTTACATGTGTGGTACTTCTACATTCATGGTGTTGAATACGTGGTGTTACCTATGTGGTACTTCAATATTCATGGTGTGACATGTGTGGTACTTCAATCATTGTGGTGTCACTTGTGTAGTACATATACCTTTGTGGTGTTAAAATTGTGGAATTTAATCCTCATGATGAGATGAGAATATCTTGATAACATAGGTATATATATGGGCATATACCTAAGTAGTGTTGATGTTTATCACTTCTTTCTTGAGTTTGAGGTCTTGATTTGTGGTTTTTCTTTTGTGGAACTCTAGGAGACCTATGTGGGTGTCGGGGTCCCTACTGAGTATTTTTATACTCACCCCTGCACTGGTTTCACCCACACCTTGTTGTTTCTTGTGCAGAGGATGAGAAGCGGGGCTGAGACTTGAGGGAGCTAGGACTAGGTGGTACATCGAGGGGACGGTTTGATGTAGAGTACTGTGGAGATGATCTGTAACAACCAATGAGGTAGGAGCCTTAGTGGACTATACAGGAGTTGTTTTGTACTTTTCAATTTTACTTGTACCTTTTTCAGTTGGTCTTGTATTCTGGCCCATTTTAATTTTAGCACTCTTTTACTTTTAGAAAAAATTTACAATAGCAGTTTGCTACATGGTTGCATCTTGTGGCGTTCTAGTCTATGTGTTCTACAGGTTTAAAGGTAACACCTTTCCGTTATAGGGATACTCCTTTTCGGGAAAAGTCGTCATCCCCTGACCTATGGAAGGCGGGCTTGGAGTGGTCACGGCATGGGCCTTGGTGGATGGTTCATGACAAATATGTAATTATTTAGAGGAATGGGTGGAAAAAAATGGAGAATTGGCTCCTACCATGAGAATCCTAGATCAAATGCATGGAGATTCATTAGAATATCTCTCTAAAAGTGTTGAGATCTCCAAAATATCCAAGATAAATCCCTAGGAACAAGATCATATCCTATTGGAAAAATAATGCGGTTAGAATATGTTCATTAAATTTCCAAAATAAAATTAATATTAATTAATTTCCATTGCATGGTATAGCATCATGGTTTGGAAAATTGTGCACTGACTATGCACTAGTATCTACCCATTAGAGAATATTAATGGTTTAGTCTCACTATTTTTCTAACCATTTTAAAAACATGACAAATATCACTATCCAAAACCACCAAAATCATCATAGTTTTCTGGGAATTCTGCATAGTTTAGCTAATTCTGTGCAAACAATGCACATGCCTATAAAACTCTAAAATTTAATAAAATACAACTGGAATGACATGATAATAGTCCAAAAAAAATTTGATAAAAAATGAATATATATACCACAATGTGAGATGGATATGGGACAATCATCATCATCGTATCATTGTACACCCCCTAAAAGGGGATATGGAGAAGATATATTGAAGAAAAGATGAGGCTATTGCACCCTCATCAATGATTCCCATTCATGTAGCCTATGAGAATCGTTTCTATATTGGTAAAAAACATTGAGAAATGGAATATACTTCCTAAATAGAATCTCTGATAATCCATATATTTTTTGTACATTATTTACGGATTAATTAAATAAATATAAACATGATGCAACCCTAAAGAATCGAGGGGCATATTTTCATTGTTAAATTTGATACATAAGGCATTAACATGATAATAAAATACCACATATTTATTGAAAACTATATAATGTGATTCTACATTCCATTGAATTATAAATAAAACATGGGATAACATGGGGAAATATATAAGAATGGTGTGATATATTGATCCTAATAATGGAATAATCAAGGGCTAGGATAAGGTAAAGAAGTGCATGTGATTAAATAGGCATAACATGATGGAAAAAAGAGAGAATTATAATTGAATAAGGACATAAGATTAAAATATCAGGGTTTCATTAAAATGTGGAAACATCATAAAACATGACACCATAAGCATTTGTCAAAGACAACCCCTGAGATATTATAATATGGTATGTTTAGGATAACCACCCATGCACTGTACAGGGTATCTCATGAGATAAAACCATAAACCCAATGAATTAGAGAGCTATATAATTTTGGTCTCTCCTATTATATTCATATCATGTACAAGTATTCATTTTCCACAAAGATCATACAAAATAATAATGTTTTTCATTAATTTTAATCCCGTGATTAGGGAGAGTGGTTTAAAAATATATAAATCCTTAATAAATTAAGGATAATTATAACTAGTTGAATACACTTAACTGGAAATGGGTATGAGTATTCAAAACACAGAATTTTCATGGTATATCACGGAATAATTTCTGCAGTATAATGCTGGTACATTAAGCCTCATGTAAGTGATTGATGAGAGAAAAAGATAGTATATCATTAATTTATAATCCCAGGGATAATAAATTAATGTATATAATAGATGTTGTCATTAATAATTGGAAATGAAAAATCATTAATATAAATAAATCACTTGAAAAAAGGGGGAGAGTAATTAAATACCTTACTTGAGAGGATTTTTAAAATGATTGGGATGATCTTCTTAAGATTATGGGAATACATTTGGATTGATTTAGAGAGAGGGGGAAAGGGAGAAGAAGAGGGAGAGGAAATTAATTCTCAGTGGGTTATGATTTAAGAGTAATGGGGTGTTCGGTAGAGATTTATACCAAAATAGTGGGGGACAAATTATTAATTTCTAAACATATGTTTTGGACTCTAAGTATTAAAATAATAAAAACCACAAAGCTTATATGGGACATTACCAATAGTTTATAACAAATAAGAGTGTTATCATATATTATATTATGTTAAGAACCTAAATCATTAAAATAATATAATTCATGATTTACTAGTGAGGCACGTTCATAAAGAATTATTTTTTAATCCTTAAAATATAATACAGGTTTTGGAAGAATCATTATAGGCTTGTAAAATTAATTGAATAACTTCAAAAACAAATTATTTTTATGGTGAAACATATTTTTTCCATGGATTCCTTTTCTATAATTTATTACATCTCTTTTGGTCTATTATGCAGTGCAAAAAATAGCAGGTTTTTGGAAGTTATTTAGAGAGGGTTATATAAAACCCCATCTAATTTCATTTTCTATATAAATTATAGGGTTTTATGAACATCCACATAAAATAATTGAATTCAGATGGGTTTTAAACCACATATTAATATTTTATCATTATTTTTTAAATATTCAATTGGATTTCAGGGGAGGTTATTCCAAAACCACTACTTTTTTTAACAATTAGCAATGTTATCCATACATACATACATAAAAACATACATACATACATACATATATATATATATCTTCTATTGGATTTTATAGGCCTTATATATAATATGATTTTTTTAAATAATATAGTGGAGGTCTAAAACCCCCAATATTCTCTTAAATTATAGAGGGTTTTGAACATCTCAGATTCAGCAGATCAGAGTGGGTTTTGAACCCCCTCTAATCAAGATATTAGAAGGGGTTTTAATGACCTCTAGTTTAATATAATAGAGTTGGGGTTGAACTCTCTCTAATTTAAGATATTATATGGGGTTTTGAAAACCTTCTAGTTTAATAGATTAGAGGTAGTTTCAAACCCCCCTCCAATTTAACAAATTAGATGGTGTTATGAACCCCAATATTTTCTTAAAACAAATTTTTTTATATATAGATATATATATTATTAAAACAAAATTTATAAATGTATTTAAATGCATTATATCAATATATTATATAAATATCTTTATATAAATATTTAATATGATTTTACTTAATCATATTAATATGTACACATAAATATAATTGTTTAATATGTTCATTAATATATATTTATTTGTATAAATTTTTATCATAAAATTTTAATTATAATAACAAAGTATAAATATATTCTATAAATCCATAAATATTATTTATATAAAAATTGTATCTTATAGAATCTTTTTTTAGTTATTATAATTTATAAAATAATAATAATAATAAATTATATAGAAACATACACACACATACATATAAATAATCATATATATATTATATAAATAATGTATTATATCGTCTTTGTAATATATATATTTGTATACATAATATATAATATAAATTAATTTAAATATATATAAATATGTAATATATTTTATGAATAAAAATAATATATATATATATACATTATATATATATATACATTATATATATATACACGAGTAAATGAATAAATAAATATTTAATATTAATATAGAAATAAATAAGTAAAATTAAATAAAGATATTTGTATTAAAATACAAATATGTATTTAAATTAATATATTAAATATATATTTGTATATATAATATAAATATATATATATATATAAATGTATATATATGTATAGATATATTATTAAAATAAAACATATAAATAAAAATATATGTGTAGAAATATTATATTATATTATATAGATATATGTAATATGATATATATATATATATATAAGTTAAACATATTTTATATCAATTGTGTTTATATTAAATATAATATAATATAAAAACAAAATATACAAAAATACACTCATGTCTATATAATTAATCGAAAGTGTAATTTCCATGGTGGTTTAGAGTATTAGGCTAGGTCGACATTATTTTTATATTTTATATGGGATAAGGAAGGATTAGGGGCATACACATGGGTCCAAGTGAACTAGATAGGTACATGATGGTGGGAATGGTAAAGGAATGGGACAAGATAGGAGGAGGGGTGGGGTGTGATAAAGGAATAGGGTAAGGTGTGATAAGGAATTGGAGGGTCTCTGAGACTTGCATGGGGGGGTACATGACATTGAAATTTAAAAATAACATGTGAAATTAGGGGTTGTTGAAATAACCCCTAAATTGGTCATAAAAAAGTTGTGGATCAAAACCACCACTAACTTTGTGTATCAATATCAATTAGGGGAGGTTGAAGCCACCCCTAATTAATAAAATTAATTAAACAAGATTGAAACCCCCAATAAAATAGTCATTTCTTGAAAATTTGGTGCAGAATTAGAATGGGTTCAAAACCCTTCAAAAATAAACTATGCCATTTTTCATCCTACTTTACCAACGGTTCCTAAAACCCACCCCTAAAAATATTGGGTGGCCACTATAGTGGCGATTCTCCATAACCAACACTAAATAATTTCAAGGGGTTATAAGCCCCTCTAATCATAAAAATAATCACTCTATTGACTGTATTTTTTGTATTGATGATGTCAGAATCCATACTAAATATTTTTATCGTATTTAATTTTAACCCAAATATTCAACTATGTCAGAAAAATATAAAAAGTTTAATGTTTTATAATTTCAAAATTATGATTTGAAAAATGATGTTGCATTTATTAAAATAATTTTCTATGTTTGAGAATATACACATTAAAAAAATCCTTATTTAATTAAAACTACTAATTTTTTGTTCTCATATAAAAAGTACATGGGAAATCATTAAATTATTTTATAATTTATATTTACAAATAAATTATTTTATAAAAAAATTTCATGAAAATAAAATTTATTTTAAAATCACGTAGATTATATCGAATATATGATTAATTGAAACTATATATTTCCCAAAAATATAATTTTTATTTCTTCTTATTAAAATTTATTTTTTATCATGATCATAAAATAATAATGTATATATATTAATTAATAATGATAAGTGATAAATATAATAATTATTTTTTTTAAAATATAAAATATAAATCTATTTTAATAGGGTATAGATTCATATCACATATTATACCAGTGTACGCCTTAAGGGTAATGTGTGTGGTAATAATACTTTCTGGGGGTAGTTCAATAAACATGGTGTGTGTAGTGATCCCTATAATCTAGAACATATCTTCTAAATCATTTTTCATAAATTTTAGGTATTAAATCTTTTCTTGGTATTGGTCAAGATAAAAACCAAATGATTCCACATTCCTTGAAAGATTTGGCAAATGGGCTTCTTAGGGTACAATCCTACTTGTTGAGGTCATCACTGCATCCTCCTATTCCAACTAGATTTTTTTACAATACATTAATATATATATATTTAAATAATTACTGTAAATTGAATATATTATCAATTTTTATGACGACTAAGTCTCTTTTAAGCCTGACATAAAAATTATGGATATATTTTATAATAGTTAAAAATAACAAATGAATGAAATAGTGCATGTTATTTCTATAACTAAATTATTTAATATGATATTTATTCATTTTTATGGGAATTTAATTTATAAAATTTAAATTTGTGTACCTTATTTCCCCTTCAAAAATTATCCTTCAAAAGTTTATTTTGTACAATAAAATTTGTGAGGGTACTTATGTTTCATCACCTCTTCTAGTTCCCATGTTATATCCTCAAACACGTGGTTCTTTCATGATACATTGTCTAGGTGAGTTGTCTTATTTCATTGAACTTTGTCTTTGTGATATAAAATCGTCACTGGGTGATCATTATATGAATTATCATTCTCCAAAGGTACAACCATTCGATTAAATACATGTTAGGGTTCTGGTTTTTTCCATAAAAGGGATACATAGAACACATCGTGTCATTGATATAGGTTAGGTGGTATTTATATTTGATATACCATAGTTTTGAAGAAATCTTGGATCTCAAAGGGGCCGATATATCTGGGGCTAATATTTTTTTTCTTCCAAAACCTCATTAATTTGGTAAAAGATTATATATCAATGAATTCCTTATCTCTGACATTAAAATCTAGGTCTCGTCTATGATATTAAACATAAATTTTATATTAACTTGTTACATATTTCATATAACACCAAATAGTATTCTTCTTCTCTATTATCTTTGGGATAATATTACATCCTATCATATTTCAATATCTAACTTCATCCCATCAAGTTGATTCCTAACACCTATTCATATATAGAGGTTCGTAAGGTTCAATTTGAATGCTATAATGGAAAATTCTATTATATGTGAACTCAACTAGGGGAATTTACTGATCCTAATATGCATGGAAATTTATTGAGCATGGTCTAAGAAAATCCTCTAGAGTTTGAATGGTTCTCTCAAACAAAACTTTTTTCAAGGGTTATTAGAAGATCTAAAACTCTACTTTGTATTCACTGTTTGCTGAATGATTATCCAGAACATCAAGGTAAAAATTAAATTTCCATTATATACAATATAGATTGGTAATTCGTGTAGTCTTATGAATTTTCTTTTTTAAATCCCTGTGAGAGGATTATGATATAAATAATTTTTAATATAAATGAAATGTGGTTAATTTGTAAGGAAATAATCAACCAGGACCATGGAATTATTTCCAATAGATGTGTTGGGGAGTCCTATAAAATAATCATTGTTATGTATTTCCATTTATATACTATTATGGGAAATGGTTTCATCACAGCCATATAATTCTATCGGTCAACCATGAATTATTATCATACTAAAAATATAGATGCAGGTTCTATAATATTTATCTTCATTTTATCAATACATATGTTTTTCTTAAAATCTATAAAGAATCAGATTTAAAAATTACAAAATATAATGTTTTCATTCAATAAATGTTTTCATCCAATCATGAGGATATATATGGTTTATAGTTTTTCATAATTAGGTTATAAGTTATATATAATAAACCCATACATTATATGTGGGGGATTTTAATGAGTATCCATTTTATATATAATATTAAAATTTTAAAATAAAACACAATTTCATTTCATAAAAATTATTTCAAAATTCATCTTTTATTATTATTTTTCATTACCCAAACATAAACCCTACTGAAAACATTTTAAAGAAATTGAATGAGCACAAAAAGCTCAATAAGAGAAATAACACAGAGAAGTATGTTAGTCTATGAAAAAACATGAATTCTTGTACAATTTTTACGTCTATCTCAATTTCATTTTGAAAATTAAATGAATCATTTTAACATTAAAAACACACACTTTTTTTTAAATAAAACCTTAAAACCCATTTAAAAAACAAGAAAACTTCCAAGATTATTAGAGAAATTATATTCATAACCCGTGTCATAAATAACTATAGGATAGTAACATACATAGTATAAACCTCCTTGGTAACTCCCTAAACTATTCTTATTAAGACAAGAAATATGACCCAATGCATATGATCCCTATCTGAATGCACCTATCCTATAAGCTATATGGGGATCACCCCTTCATCGTGATCAATAACAGGGAAACACCCATTAAAAAAGAAATATTGAGATCACCTATTTTATATATATAATTTTCATGTACATTATCATTACTAAAACATTTTATTATTTCACCCTTTTATCATGCACCCTCTTAAAAACACTTTTAAATCCATACGAAAAACAATTTTGGATGTTGAAATTCTATTTCTTTTCAAAAAGAAATTTCAAAAAGAAAATACCTTGAATGAAGGGGGAGAGGATTTTAAATTGAAAAAAAACATAAAATATTTTAATTTAATCAAAAGAATAATTATTGTTATGGTGGTAAGAAAATCCATTGTCCCCTCATACGATAAAATAAAACATTCTTTTTGTCTTTTTTAGAGAATGTCAAAACATCATATAAATAGAATTTTTTTAGAACACATTAAAAAATTAAAAAGATACATAAAATGAAATTTATAATTGTTTTAATTTCATATGAGTTCATTAATATGTTATTTTAAAAAATTAAACATTGAATAAGAATAGTTGGAAGGTAAACTTTAAAAGTGGATTTTTAAAAGGAAAGTTAAATACCTCGTGTCAGACTCATCATGTTTATTCTTTTATAAACATGAATAAAAAAATAATGATAATTATTTACTTTATTAATAAATTTTTACAATTTAATTATTTTTTTGTTTTATTTTATACATTTTTATATAAAATTATTTAGTCAATTATGTTCACAATTGATGTTTTAATGACATTCGGTTCATTTGTAAAAAATTCATTATTTGGTTTACCATGGTCCAAAATTACATTATTACATAATATATAGAATATTTATCAAGAAATAATTATAATTTTTATACATAAATTATAATTTTAAAATTTTCCACCAAATATGGTTTTGAAAAACTAATTATGCTATAATCATTAAGATGGTTGGTCATATGTACACATCAATAACATTTCCATTTTTCAAAAATCATTATAAAAAGAATGTAAGTATTATTTTATATTTCAAGATTCATAATTATATCATTAATACCATATTAATTATTTATATACCATTATATATCATCTATGTGATGTGGTGATGAAAAATGAATGAAATCACTTCATGGACGTGGTCGTCCACCCATACCCATGAATAACATTTTCATATTTAAGTGAATGGAAGGTTAATAAATTAAACGATATATTATATATTTAAAATAATAAATATGTCATTGAGGTCAAGTATATATATATATATACATTGAATCCCCCATAATAACACGATAAGAGAGATAGTGATGAAAAATGAATTACATCTGTTCTCAAGGTGGTATTCTGCCGTACACACGAAGGACATTTTCATTTTCATTTTGATGAAAGAGAAGATAGATTTAGGTGATTAAATTAACATAATAACATATACGAATATGGAAGACAGTATTTCTATTATTTTATCATTCTGAAGAAAAATTTTATGTGTTATTACAAGAAATAGACAATAAAACTCTTTGTTTAGAATTATACCTCTTCTACAGACAACCTCTTAAGGTTTAAACAAAATGATTTCATAGGATGGTTTTCTAATAAAAACTACAATTAGAAAATGTTTAAGTTTTATGGAATGGATATTTTAAGTTATTTTTATGAACAAATTTTTTTTTGAAGTGTGAAGAATAGAGGATAGGTGCTTCCCGTTTATAAGAAAGGAGAGGGGAACTCTTTGATTTTTCTAATGTATAAAATTAATATAATTTAATTCTAATATTCAAATAGAAAATAACCGATAAGATTAAAATATAAGATTATTATATTTTATTAAACTCTCATCCAATAAGAATTCTACACATTTTGGTGATTTTTTCACCCTTATCATTTTTTTATTAGTGTTAACCATTTTTTACAATTCTTCTCGTGTAAAATATTTTACTCATTAGGGCTCAATAAAGTTACTATGAAAAGAAATTATCACAATAAATGGACCATGGTTGATATTTTCAACCATATACCAATATCCTGGCTGAATATAGTAATTTTTTTGTGTTTTAAATCATTTAATAAAATATTATTTTTTATAAAATAATGTTAATGTCAATTTTGGGACTATTAATTTAATTCTACTTTCAGAATAATAATACAACAATGTAATTTTAATATAATGAATTAATACCTATTTAATGTATCTTTCTAATCTATTGTTTTTTATAAAAATAATTCATTCCAATAATATTACTTTTATCGTTTTAAAATTATTTATACTATTTTTTATGAACTGAATAAATAATGTATTAGTGTTGAGTAGGCATTTTAGATCATTATATGATCACTAAAAATTAGAAATAAATTACCGTGATAGATGAAAAAAATTTATATTTAAAATTAATAGTTACGACCAAAAATTAATTTTTTTTCCCTTATGTAAAATATTTACAGATAATAAAACAAAGAAATAACATCTTCTATTTTCCTTTTCTTAAAAAATTATAAGGCTCTAAATCATATCCATAATATATCAAAAGGTCATATATTCTAATTTGAAATTCTTTTTTGATAAATATATACTAATACAATAAAATTAATTCAAGTGTTATGTTCATTTTGAAGTCTTTATCGCATTATCTTTACATTAATTAACCCATTTTACCTTTACCATGGTAAAAATATTTTCTACGATTACTATTCATATTAAATAAAAATAAAAGGGACATATCTAAAAAATTCATACCACATTATTATTAATATAGAATAAAATTTTCAACATTAATTATACATAAGTGTAATTTAATTTAAAATAAAACCCACAAATCATGACGAAAAAAAAGTTTTCAAAAAAAAATGTCTGTTCAAATGAAAAAAACATTTATATTAAATTCAACTATAAAATTCATTCCAAAAACTATATTTTTATTGTTTTTAATCAAAATTAAATAATAAAATTTTAAAAATAATTCAAAATGTAATATTTCTACAAATATATTATCAGAAAATACAGTTCCCAAAAAAAGATTCTTTATAACTTTTCACTGTAAAATAAAACTTTTCCTAAAAATATCAAATTTTCACCAAAGGATAATTTTTTTACTATGATTTCAGTAATGATATAATTTTTATAAAATTATGTTTGTAAAAAAAATTAAATTTATTTTAATATTCACTCTTAAAATGAAATAAAAACAGTTCTTAAGGTAAATGTTTTTTTGAATAATATAATATATTTTCTAAACATTTAGTGCTTATTTCCTAACAATTAATAATTGTATTTGTATTAATAAATACCTTTATATATATTTCATAATGTGTTTAACGCTATTAATACCCTACAATTTAACGAATAGGTTATAACGACCATAATTAAATAATTATATTTAACGGATTGTTTAAGTTTTGTGTTGCATGTCATACATGTTATCTAATATAATATTCTTCTTTTGAAATCTTGTGGTATTACATTATCCTCCTACCCATTTAAGAAATTTCATCATCATATTTAGAAATTTATCTTTTTAGTCGATGATTTTTCATCTATAAATACCTTTGTTGAAATCCCACAATGTAAAAAGTCGTTAATAAAAACATCCTCTTGAGAAGAGGGAATGGGAAATATAATGGTCATCTAGAATAACACATTAATATTTTTTCAAATTGATAAACATTAGTGGGATGTAAAATTATGGACATGGAAGAATAAAATAATGTTCATATAATGATATAGGTTGATAGTTTTCATTGATCATGTGAAATTAAATAACCATGATAATGTTAATGACTAAAAAACAATAATCCAAAGATGTGCAAAAAATACTTTAAATTAATTAGAAATTAAGGTAATATGTTACAATTTTTGTTTCATGATCCTTTTCCTCGTGTTATGTAACTATATTACCATATAGGGTAATAATATAAGGAAACACAATTACTTGATAAGTAGAATTTCATCCTACATTCAATTTCCACCACAATCTCACATTTCATTCAAAAAATGAGTATTCAAGATGAATTTTGTTATGTATGAATAACTAAAATCAACTTCTATCAGATCGTATACTTCAATAAGAGGATAAAAAATTATTTATATTATCTTTATACATTATCCAAAACCAATACAGTTAGAAAAACTCAATATACCTTCCAAAATGAATAAACCTTTATATGAAGAAATAATAAATTAATCTCTAATTTTCAATAGTAAAATGAATATTGAAATTAATTCATTCTAAAAATAACTATACCTTAAATTATTCAAAATATTTCTGAATAAGATTGAAAAATGAATATTAGAATGATTTTATCTCATATATTTCCAAAATTTATCTCCAAATTACATCAATAACTCTTAATATATTATACCAATAATTTATATAACATAGTTATATAATCTCATAGGTATCATAATAATTTAAATAATTGAACTGAATCACCATAAAGACACGTTAAAATAATATATATTTCAATATGATTATTCAACATTTAATCCTCAAATAAAATCCCATAAGATTCTGTTTACTATAAATATAGTGACATTTGTTTTGAAATAAATTTAATAACTTAATCACCAAATCACTTTTTAGTCTCATATTAATCTATATAATAAAACATATGTTTAGACAATAAAATTAATAATTCTTTATAATGATATACTAACTTGGACACCATGTAGGCCATTGGTTGGTAGTCTACCCCTATCTCAGTTCGGTTGTAGGATCATGCCCTGTGGACTTGTCACATGCGATAAATTTTCCTTTTCATAATTCATATAATGTTTCAAAAAAATATAATTTAAATCATAAAAAATATAATTAATCCTAAAATCAATTTTTAACCTAAAAGGTTTCCCATATATCTCATTTTTTAAAAAACAAATAATCATAATTGAAAATCAGAAAGCACATATGAACTCAATGTTTTCTTAATCCCGTTATCATATGTCCTTATATTAGTATCTCTAAAAATTAACACCTTTTTTATGCATAAATATTCAAATTTATAGATACCATATACTATATGTTTCCAAATATGGAAAATTTAATCTACTAAAGAATGTTTCATAATTATAAAAATATTTAGAATATATAAGAATATAGGTGATAAATACATACTTTGTTTAAATAATTTCTCAAACCCTTAACCATGATTTTTCATCTTATTCAATGATATGAAAAATTTCCTTATGATTCGTTAATATCAGCACAAACAAGATTCATACTTTACACATAATGAAATAATTCATACCTTAAATCTATATATTAAGGTTTTTCATTATGCTGTTGACATCACTTTTTTCATCAAGTATGAAGTCCATATATCCTGAAATAAAGTAGTCAAATACAAGGTGGAATTTAACATTATGAATGAGATGGATGAGATGAGATGTTCAAATAAAATAAAATAAATACCATGATCCATATAAATATTATAGAAATAAAAGTGGTTTAAATAAATCAAATATTTTCATTAAAGTGGTTTGGATAATAAAATTAATTCTAAATCATTTGAACAATATTTTTAAATGAAAGTTATAATTAAATAATCTAGAATTGATAAGAAGTTTGTGTGTGATTATTTTCCATTCATATTCCTAGATTATATTTAATATATAAAAGATAACATCATTAAAATATATAAGGAATTATTGCATGTTAAAAATAAAATGTTCAATGTAATGAAAATACACATATAAATTTTATAATAATTTAACCATCAAATCCTCAAAAATAATCATAATTACTTCAATATTGAGGAATGTTCTATCCTCAATGGTTATCTCATACCTTTCCACATAAATAACAAAAAAGGATATAGCATTCTTCTAAAATAATCCTTCACATTAAATCTTAGTGTTGGATATATAGAAACCCAATAAAATATACTGACCCTATCATTTTACACATATTATTATATGATTTAAATCATAAATAACCATCAAAAACAAACTAAGGATCATAAATATAGTGTCTTGGGAATATTAGGTACCTAAATTTAAAAACGTGGAACTTGAAAACAAAAACTCATTATTTAATGTCTATGATGAGCTCAAAACTCAATATAATCTACTATGGCTACTTAAGAGAGCTTGGGTAATAAATAGAAAAAGGGGATGAGATAGAAATCCAAGTAGGGGAATATACATGGGAATAAAGCATAACAAGTGAGTTAGAAGTAATAATATGATAACATAAAAGCAATGGCACATGAATAATTTTATGGAAGAATATTAAATTAGACATGGAATCATATGATCATGGAAACATAATAATATCGAACCAATATACAAAATGACATAAACATGATTCAAGGTTAACTACATGGTCTATATTACATGGTTGAAAAAGACCTATAATGAATAAGGTTTACTCACTACTCTCATACAGAAAGTCGCATGAGACTAAACATTACCCAATGAATTAGAGAGTTATCTAGGTGCACCAATCGTAGAATGTTCATGCATATTTCTTCCACATAAAGAATCAAGATTAAGGATTAAACAAATGGGTTATCCATGGAAATAAATGTGTATCATAATCCTGACATAAGGCACAACCAAATTGAACATCGTAATTTTGTTTATGAAATGTTGTATTTAAATCATACATGGAAAATAATAACTTATAATAGGCATATAAAATGTTAAATTACTTCCAAATTAAGTGAAAACATGTAAAAAATTGTCGATGAAACATCAGAAATGAGCCAATTTAGTGCGGTTTTAGGGAAAATATTAATGATTTTTTAAAGAGGGAAATTAAAAAAAAATTAAAAAATATAATTAATATAGATAATCATGATAACAAAATTATTTTTGAAAATTTTTATTAGAATAAAGAATATTTTGGAGTGTTTTTGAAAATGGGATAGGAATTAGGAAGTTCTCATTAAACAACCATTATTATTATGAATAATTAAGAAGGGAACCATATAAAAGATGTATCTCCCCATAACAGAAAGAATAATTTATAAAGGGTAATATTTTTTTAACAAAAAGACATAATGTAGGTGGATTTCATAATAAAAATTAACAATTAAATTTGGGTAAAGATATTGAAAGTGTAACCTAAAAAAAATTTGAGTTTTGAAGAGATCCCTTACATTGTGTCGAATGTGTTCTGAATGTGAACATGATTTTTTTTTTATAATCAAATTAGATTAATTAGTATGTTTAATTAATTACCCATTAATCATATAATATATTTATTATACTTTTTTAAATTCACTTATTGCCATTTAGATGAGTTATAATGTTTAATTATTTCATTCCGAGATCGTTCGTTTCATTGTTTTCATGGTCAGTTTAATTGTGTATAACCATGGAGGATCCTTTATAATAGAAGAAAAATTATAGAAGTTGAATTAAATGGTATTAATAAACTTCCATAATTTTAAATGGTAAAATATATCATTTTTTCATATATGAGAATGATACAATAGAAAAAAAGTTAATCAAATATGATTAGTTTATTTTTTGAAGTTTTTAAAACCATCACGAGAAACTGTATTTTTATTTTATATTATAGATCAAAGACTGTGAATTCATTTTTAAAATAAAAGGATATGAGAAGATATTTGATAATGGATATTAAATTTAAAAATATTATAGTATATTTATTATATAGGTGTTATAATTTTATTTTGGATAGGTTAGGTGGGGATAAGGTAAAGTAAAGAGAGAATTTAAAAGAGAAAGAAGGACAGTTTTACCTCTTGAATGTCGTCTCCTTGAGAACCTCCTTCTAGAACATGGGTTTTGTATTTTTTTTGAGACATGAAGATCATGGATGAGTATAAGAGTACTGGTGTGGTAATTTGGTAGAATTTTGAAATCATACAAATATTTGGAAGTATGAGGAGAAGTTGTGATGAGGGTGGTATTTATATAGGGAAGATATGGGTGTTTTTTATTATTATTTTCAATTATTCATTATTGTTGCTCAAGACTACCAATATTTTTGATTACATGACATAAATAAAATAAATGGTTCAGTAAATTTCAAAAAATGGGTTCTTTCCCATTTATAAATCATATATGAATCCAAAATTCATTTATTTTTCAAATACTACAAAGTACTGTAATTCACTAATCCCAAAAAAATAAAAAAAAAATTAGAAAAATATCAAAAATTCAGGCTAACCATTTTTTTACATGTATATTTAAAAAATTGAATATAATTTATGAACAAAATTTTATAAACCTAAGAAATCTAATTTTTCATTAAAATCATCATTTATTCAAAACATACTGATTTTAATATTATAATCGATTTTATGACATTTTGAAAAATTAGGGAAGGTCTCATAAAATTATATTATAATTATAATAAATCATAATATAAATTTAAGAATATACTTTATGAACATAAAATTACCTAAAAATCGTTTTATTGATTATAAAATTATAAATAAACATTTATGTTTTACAGAAATACCGACACTTAATTTTTTTTTAACATTTATATAATTAGTTCAAGATATAAATATATGATAATTTATTTTATAAGATACTTAATATTATTTATACTATTATATGTGATGTTACTTTACTAATAGATTGAATACTATTCCTAATGGTCACATTAATATTCCAACGGTTAGGTTACTATTCTGTTGGTATAGATTCTTTTTTTTCTATAAATAGCAGTTATTTAATTACTAATTGATGATAATAATGTTTATATTGTGTAATTTTTGTGATGTATAAGCTGTATACTATATGAAATAATTTTAATAAGGTAAATTACTTTCAAAAAAATTTGTGTCATTGCATTATTCCCCAATTATTATATTTTTTCCCTCAAAATTTCATTTTACATAAGAAGGTGAAAACAGGTATGGGTATATTTTTTTATCACGTCCTCCTATTCCCATGTTTCCGACTCATACTTATGGTTCTTCCAAAGTACGTTAGCTAGGTGAGTTGTCTTTCTATACCGAGATTTATCTCTACGATCCAACATCTTCATATGATTCTCTTGAAAAGAGAGGTAATTTTCCAGTTGTACCGCCTCAAAATTCAACACATATGAGGGATCTAGTACGTAAGTCTTAAATTTGGATATGTGGAAAACATCATGTACTTGGGACATGGTTGGTTGAAATGCTAGTCGATATGACAAAAATCTAATATGATTAGGAATCTCAAAGGTGCTTCTGTCCATGGGGATTATTTTTCCCTTCTTCCCCAATATCATAACCCTATTCCATGTAGATGTGTGGAGGCATACTTAGTCACCAGCCTCAATATATAAGTCTTATTGATGACTATATACATAGATCTTCTATTAAATTTCGGCTTCCTTGATGTTCTACTGAATATTTTTAACTTTTTATACCATTTAATAGAGCATTTAAAGTCCTAACATCTTACGTTCACCAACCATATCCTCGAATGTCAGTTTTCTACATCTTTTCCCACAAAGGGATTCATATGGTTCCAGTTTCATTCTTGATTTGAAACTATTTTCAAAAGAGTACTCGAACAGAGGTGGATGTTGGTACCATACTCCTTTTAATTCCATAGAACATGCTCTCAACATGTCTTCTAGTATATTAATAGTATAATCAAATTGTCCGTATATTTGAGGACGATATGTTATATTAACGTTCAGCTCATTGTATAGATCATATTGAAGACTCTTCAAGAACATGGAGGTAATTCATAGATAATTATTGAATATAATAAATAATGGTACTCTATGAATCATCTCCATTTCTATAATGTATATTATTTCACGTTTGTCGATTGAGAAACCCTATTGAATTGAAATAAAGTGAGTTTTCTTAGTAAGACAATCCACAACAACACATATAGCATTATTTCTTATGGATTCCTTCAGAAGACTAGTGTAAAATTCCATTGGGATTTTTTCCCATTCCCATGTTGGTATGGGTACTGGTTTCATCATCACCTTATACTTCTTACTTTTATCCTTCTCATAATTACAAACCAATCACTTTGATGTATATTTGATGATCATCTTTTTTAAATTGTCCCACTAATAATACTCTTGGAGATCTCAATACATCTTTTTCCTCCCTAGGTGAATACAGAAGGTTGATCTATCTACATCATTAAGAAGCTCTTTATTTATTTTTGGATCAGATGGTATACGTAGTGATGGTTCAAATCATAAGACTCCTTCCTCATCAATTTTGAACTATGAAGATTTTAATTTTATTATATATTCTACCTTTTTTAAAATTTACATGTCATTTATTTGGGAATCCTTTATATTCTGCATAAGGGATGGTTGAGAAATAATTTGAGAATGGATTAATGATGTTTCTTCATTAATTATTCCCATCTCTATCTTCATCAAGTCCAAGAATATTGAATCGTTTTCAATTATCTCCATTGATAAGTTTATATAATCATTTCTACATAAGGAATACTCCACAATCTTTGCTTTACAAGGATGGTAGTGAGTTGAGAGGTCATCATACATGAGGAGATATAACCATTTTTTGGAACATATTATGCACATTCTTTGTTAATATATACTTGATTACATTATGGCCAATATATATCTCACACTTCTACCCATAGAGGTAATTCTATCAAATTTTCAATACGAAGATCACAGATTCCAACTCCAGATCATGTGTGGGATAGTTTTTCTTACAAACATTCAACTTCATTGAGATATAAAATATCACTTCATCGTTTTTCATTAGTACATATACTAATACCATTTTTGAAGCATCAATTTATACAAAAAATAGTTCCCCAGTTGTCCGTATTGTTATTACGGGTGCATGGATATACCCCTTGTTCAACTATTTGAATTAGTCTTCACATTCAATAGTCTAGAAAAATTTTACTCCCTTCCAAGTCAGCTAGATTATTTGGTTTGATAATCAAGATAATTTCTTCACAAATCATCAGTAATACCAATCTAGACCAAAGGAACTATGGATCTACATTACAAATTTTATCATGGGAAACTCTTCGATTTCCATTATCATGTAAGGGTCCACATACATTCATTTGTTGGTGATACCATGCCCCAAGAATGATACATCCTCCATCTAGAACTCAGATTTATATACTCTACATACATTTTATACCTTTGAAAAATTTGTAACAGGGTATTGAAATTCTCCTCATCCTCCTCCTAACTCTTACTGTATATCATAATATCATCTATAAAAACTGTTACAAATTTTTTTAGGTACTCTCTAAAGACTCAATTAATTAAGTTCATGAATATTATTGGAGAATTATGAGCCCATAAATACATCACTATGAACTCATAGTTCCTTACCTCATTTTAAAGTCATTCATGGGAACATATTTCTTCCACACCTTCAATTGGTGTTATCCCAAATTAAGGTCCATCATAGAGAAATACATGGCCCATGTAGTTGATTAAAAATTTAATTTCTCTATGGTAGGGGATAATTATTCTTTATCAGGATTTTTTTACACCAATGATAATCAATGAAAAGGCACATAGATCCATCCTTCTTCTTGATGAAGAGGACCGGTGTACCCCATAGTGAAGAAATCAAGGGTATAAAAGCCTTGTCCAGATTCTCTTATAACTACTTCTTCAGTTCTTCGAACTCAATGGGGGACATTCTGTATTGTTTATTTGATATAAAAAGAGATCCATGAATAATATCAATTGAGAAATCAACCTATTTTTTTGAAGGAAAACTGTGCATTTCTTTAGGGAACACATTAGTACAGTCCCTCATAATTGGAATTTCATGAGGCATGATTCTCTCATTCTCCTAAAACATTTCAGGTAGATATGGTTCCTTATAATTTAATAATATCAATAATTGAGATGATTATTCTGAAGACATTTTTTCATCATACTTATAATTTTATTGAATCAGGGGATGCCTTTGGATGGGAATAATAATTTCCCTTTATCAACAATTGATGTGGTCCTTGTATAAGGATAGACAATCCATTCCCAATATAACATCAAAATCCACCAAAGGATGTAAGACCAAATTTGATGAGTGGTTAAGTCTACAAAAATTAATTTGAGAGGAGTTATATACTTTAGATGTAGTAATTTCTTCATTCGATGTTCTCACAGATAACACAACCATCATATTTTTAGGTTTTGATTGAATATTTCTTCTAAACATATAATTTATGAAATAATGTGTATAAAAATAATCAAATTGTACATTTGAAAATATTTAATCAATAACCATCACACTTATCGCCTCATCATTGTTAGGCCCCACCTCAATAGTAGTGATAACATATTCCCTTCCATGTTTCCTTGGTGTTTGTTGTAGTTGATTTCCTCCAAAACAATTAGCTTAGGAAATTGGATCACATAATGTCCATGTTCATTATAGTTGAGTCAGTACACCACTTGTTGAGTGTTTGTTTTATCTTTTCTTTATTAATCCACATTTTTGGGATTCTTCATATCCCTCTGGATGTAATTAGCCAGACAAGCTTATCAATCACATTTGATGAATCTATGTGTTTACCTTAGGTAGTTACCAATATGATTCATTGAATAATTTTTCTATGTGGGATGTTGGGTTTTCATTACATCATTGGTTTTATCTTTTGATCCTCCCATATTAAACTCTATTTTTCACTTTTTATCTTTGAGGTCATGAGACCAATGAGATTCTATGATCTCTATTTCAACCTTAATGACACAATGGAGATCTCATAATATCATTCAATGTCTTGAATTGACAATGAATTTCATAGAATATAAATTAGTCCATTGAATATATAATTGAACTTTATTTCAATGTCCATGAAAAATACAGAGGTGTATAGTGCAGGCCTTGTAATATTTTCCTCATATGCCCAAATAGCTTCATCCTCCTTTTTGTTCAATTAAAGGAACTCCCTTTCCATCTTATGATGGAGAGTTTAGAGAAAATATTTATTGAAAAATATTTTCTTCAATGCTTCCCATTCCGGTGAATCAATTTCCTCCTTATACATCATGTATTTGATCAGTTCCCACCATTGATCTACTTTCTCATAAAAAATAATATACCTATATTTTGATAGACTTTTCTTCTAATAAATGATAAGTATAGAATATCTTTTCAATGGATTTCATCCATTTTTATTTTATATGGGGATTAAAATATCCACTAAAATAGGTGTCTTATTTTTCATAAAGGGTTTGAAAACAACTTACACTTCCTTAGGAGAATGTGTGTGTTCCACATGATTCATGTTGTTATTCATAACTTGATCTAGTTGATCTAGTACTATCATTATATTATGGACTCTCATTCCCATCATCCTTGAACTATCATTTGGGAAATCGTCACATCGAATATCATATTTATTATTATAATGGGTTCTCATATTTCCCTCTATTAACTAATAAAAATAAATATAATAAAATTTTGGGGCTTGAAAACCTATTTAATAAGAATATAGAAGGATAATATTATAAATTAAAATTGTATCCTAACTCTATATTCTTTAAGTTTCAATATAGGCTATCCATTGTGATATAATTATCCATAAGTGTCTCACAAAATCTTTCAAGCCATAATCCCAAAAAATAATCAGATTGTGATCAGATACCAACTATAGTTTTATGAAACTATTTCTATTGTACAATAATTGATACCTATCAAAACACTCCATGGGTAGCTACACATCCTGGGTGGGACACACTACCTTACCCAATGTTATCCCTTTCCTTGTGAATCTCTTCATTGTAGAGCTATTATTGGATCAATGTTCACATGTCATATTTCAAGAGGATCTGATTCCTTCCTTTTCACTGATTCCAAATATAGTGACCCTATTCATGTACACATATTATTATATGATTGTATGGATAATAATCCATAAAATATAAACCAACAATCATAAAGACTAGTGTCTTTGGAAGATTAGATAACTAAAATAAAAAACATGGAACTAGAATAAAACATATATTTGTTTAATCTTCTTAATGAGAACCAAGCTACATTTTAGATCTTATAATTTTTTTGGATAACATAGGGAATACATAGAATAAAATTTGATCTAAAAATACAAGTACATGAATAAACATGGGAAAAAATAATATCCAATGAGTTAGAAGTCATAACATGATAACAAAATAATTATGGAACATGAATAATAATTTTGAATAATATCACATGGAACATGGAATCATGTGATTATGGAATAATAGGATTGTGGATGAATGAAATGAAATTACATTAAAATGACTCAAGGATAACTGCCAAGACTCTCTCACATGGTGGGCAAAGTACATTAATGGATTTGGTTTACTCCAGAATATCATACATGTTGTCTCATGATACTAAAAATTACCCTATGAAATGGAGAACTATCTAAGTTTACTCATTATAACAAGTTCTTTCTGATGTGTTTCACATAAATAATCAATCATAATGAATAAACCTAAGGATTACCCATTGAAATAAATGTGTAAAATAATCATGTTAAAAGGGATAACCAAAAGGAATATCATCATGAAGTCCATGAAATGGTAGATTAAAACCATTTTTGGAAATTCATAAAGGATAACAGACTTATAAAATGATAAATGATTCACAACAACAGTGGAAACATATAAAAATGGTGATAAAGACACATTAAAATGAGACACATTAGTTTGGTTTAACAGAAAATATTAATGATTCTTTAAAGCGGGAAAAGGAATAATTGTTTAAACAAAAACAAAAAAGAATTAATATATTTTTTCATGATAAAAATAGTTTATTTTTTAAAAATTTATGGCTTAAAATATATTTTGGAGTTTTCTAGAAATTTGGTATGAAATGTGGAAGTTCCCATTAATCTGTCTTTCTTATCTAGAATAATTGAGAAGGGACCATATATAAATTTAATTTTCCGACGAAATAAAGAATAATTTATCGAGATAAATATATTTTAAACATAAACATATAATTTGGAAGGATTTAATAATAATAATTAAGAATTAAATTTGGTTGAAGAGATAGAATGTGTAACCTGGTGGAAAAAAATCTTATGTTCGAAGAGATCCATAACCACATGTATGATTATTTTCTCCACTTAAAAATAATGTCATGAATAATAAAATTAAATTAATTAATAATTTAATTCATAACGTCTTAAAAATATATTTTATTTATTATAATGTTATTATGTTCATTTATGGATATTTTGATGAGTTATAATGATTAATTTTGTCATTCTAAGAGCGATTGTTTCATGGTTTTCATGGTACGTTTAATTATGTATAAATATGAAAGTAGTTTTCATGTGGAAATAACTACATAAGTATATTTAAATGGAATTAATATAATTAATTATTTTTAAATGATCCCATTTATAATTTTTTTTCATATATAAAAATAATTCATTAGATAAAATGTTACTAAAAAATATTAGTTTATTTTTGGTTGTTTTCACAACCATCACGAACTAGTATTGTTTAATTTAATATTATTTTTATATATTGGTCAATAAATTTATTAAGTTATTATATACCGATTATAATCTTATATAACCATGAAAATGTTTTTATGACCATTATTGAAGGTTTTAATTAAAAATATAAACTCATTGTCCATGAAGGCAGTGAATCGACGCATCACGAATGATATTTTTCTTTTAAAAATAAGAGAATAACAGAAGATATTGGGTGATATATATTCCATTTACACAAAACAATATTCCATAATATTTATTATTCTATATTTATCATGATTATTTGGATAGGGTATGTGAGGATAAGGTAGAATGAATAATGAATTTAAAAGAGAGTGAAGATGTAGTTTACCTCATGAATGTTGTCTCCTTAGGAACCTCATTAAGGCACTTGGGTTTGGTTATTAGTTGAGAATATAAGATCATGGACTTCTCTAAGAGGGTTGGGAAAGTAATTGGGAAGCATTTATAAAATATATAATGCTTCGGATGTGTGAGGATAAGGGGTTATGAGGGTGATATTTATAGGGGGAGAGGGGTGTTTTGATTATTTTATTCAATTACTTATTATTTTGGCTCAACACTATCAATAATGTAGATTCCTATGAACAAATATAGTATATTGATGTATATATATATATATTGAAAAAAAATTGTTACTTACCATGTTAATTCATCATCCATGACTCAAAAACTCATTTATATTTCAAATACCGTAAATTACTGTATTTCACAATTCACCAAAAATTCAACTATTTTAGAAAAATTAAAAAAATTCACTGTAATTTTTTTTCAATATTTTGTTTTAAAAAATGGAATATATTTTAGGAAAATAATTCTCTAAATTGTACAAATTTCATTTTTATTTAAAATCATAATTTATTCAAAAAATACTTTTTTTAATATTATAATCGTTTTTATGACATTTTGAAAAATTAGTTGAGGTCTTATAAAATTATCTAATAATTATTTTAAAACATAATATTTATTTATTAAAACATTTAATGAAAATAAATTTTATTTTAGATCATTATATTAATTATGAAATTGAAAATAAAACTTTTTGTTTCACAAAAATGCCAACCATTAATTTATCATTTTTAAAACATTTATTTATATAGTCCACAATATGAATATATCATATTTTCATTTATATGATTCATAAATTTCATTTATACATCTATAGGTGAGGTTACTATTATAATGGCTATATTACTTTTCCTATTGGTCATATTACTATTCCAATGGACAAGTTATTATTCCATTGGTACAGTTTCCTTAATTTCTAAAAATACTACTTATTTAATTATTTAGTTATGAGAATAATGTTTATGGTGGGTTTGAAATATGATATATTATATTTATACTATATGAAATAATTATAATAAGTGAAATTAAATTAATAGAATTATGGTTCATTTCATAAAATTTCTCCCAAAATTTCATTAATCAATTTAATATATAATTTCATAACACCCCCCAAAAAATAGTTTATTTTTCATTGAACTTATGATCAGCTAATGTTTTATTTACCATTGATGTTATCTATGATTATTATGTTAATTTCACATAAAAACATCATAATGACCAAATTTATCAAAACACTCCACTAATAATAACTCTAAGTACATGGTCTTTAATATTGCACAATATGGAGAATTTAGTATATAATTCATTTTCTTTTATTCTTCAGGACCTTTATTGTTTAGAGTCTTAAATAGTTAGGTTATAGCTCATATATAAAAAATGTATATGTTATAAGTGGAAACTTTTACTCATTATCCATTTTCCATTACAATATATCATTTAATATGAAACATGTTTTTTATGAAAAATATTCACGATGTTCAAATTTTCTTATCTATTTCCCTTAACCATCCTTAAACCCTTTGAAAAACCTTTTATAAACATTTGATAAAAAAAATATTAGTATGGTACCTAAAAAAGAAAATACACAAGTTCATTGAAAAACATGAAAACCATTACAATATTGTCCTTTAACTCATTGTTCTTTGGGATAATTAAATATATCATTTCCACATAAAAATACACATAGTTTTTTATCAATGAAAAATATTAAACCCCATAGCAAGAAAATAAAAATCCTTTCAATCATCATAGAGAAATTATATTCCATAACCATGTTAGAAATAACTATATCCTAGCTAAATCTATAAGAGTAACCCCCTCGGTAACTCCCTCCGTCATTCCAAAAAATACAAGGATCATTACCCAATTCATTAGAGTGATATCGTGGCACACCCATCGTATAATATATATCAGGCTCACCCATTCTTCATGATCTATAATAGGGATCACAATATTGTATAATATATATTATGATAACATGTTTCATATATATTTTTATCAATTATAATATAATGAATATTCTTTTTTGATTTCACATTTCCATCATAAAAACATTTAAAAAATCAATTAAACCAATATGAAGTACAATTTTGGATATTGAAATACCACTTCTTTTAAAACCCAATTTTTAAACAAAAACTAGAATGAAATGAAATATGTATTATAATTAAATAAAACAAGAAAGACTATAAATGAATATAAATAAATTAAATAACGGTTACAATAGAGAAAAAATTCATTATCATCACACATATTAAAATAAAACATTTCTTTTGTCTCTTATAAACAAAAATCAAAATATTCACTAAGAATTTTCAATCTGAATGCCTTTGAAAGAAAGTAAAAAATAGATATAAAATATCATTTAGAATTTTTTTGTGTTCATATATTTTCATTGTTAAAATATAATTTTAAAAATAAATAAATGGAAGAAAAATATTTGGATGGGAAATATTAATATGTGATTTTTAAAATAAAGTCTCTAACATTTAATTTGACTAATCATGTCTGTTATTTATCTTATTGAATAAAAAAATTGTTAGTTCTTTTCTTTCTTGAGAACCTTTTCAATTTTCACTATTAAATTATTTTACCTAAAACTATTTTACATAAAATTATTTAGTCAATTAAGTTCTCATCAGATGTTTTGACAATATTCTCCTCATATGTCAAAAATGTATTCAATGTGTAAAATATTGTTAAAGATATCATTATTCCATCATAAATAGAATAATAATAATTTCATTATTATCATTTTTTTCATAAATTTTAATTTCCAAAGTAACCATAAAATAGGGTTATGAAAAATCCACTATGTTATAATATTTGAAAAGGTGGGTCATATGTAAGCATTAGTAATGTTTCAATTTTTCAATGATAAATATGGAAAAATGGTAAGTAATATTTTATAATTAAATAATAAAAATTATATCATTAAAAAAAATATTATTTTTTTGAAATACACTTATTTATATCATCGATATGATGTGGTCTTCCACACATGCACATGAATCACATCACTTCTTAGATCTGGTCGTCCACACGTACACATGAATGATGTTGTCATTTTTTAAAGAATCGAATTTAAAGAAAATTAAATGATATATTTTATTTGAATAATGATAAATATAAAATTACTTATATAAATATTTATTAAATACTTAATTAAAATATCTATGATAGGTGGTGATGGAAATTAAATTAAATTGGTTCATGAAGTTGTAGTCTAATGTACACACGAATGATGTTTTAATTTCCTCTATGATGTAAATGCAGATATATTTTGGTGATTATTTTAAACTATAAAAATATAAGTATTTTTAAGATATTTTTTATTATTTAATTTTTTTATTAGAATATTTTAATGTGATCGAAGATGAAATAAAATCAAAATACTTCGTTAATAACTATACCTCTTCTTCAGATAGCCTCTAATGGTTTACACTAAAAGAATTCCTAGTTTAGTTTTATGATTAAAAAAGGCCTCTAAAACATTTGTATGAATGTAATTTACATATTTTATAGGTATTTCAGGGAAAAAATATTTTTTAGGTGTGAAGAAATGAGGAGATTATGTTCCCTTTTATAAGAGAGGTGGGAGCAATCTTGTAATTTTTATAATGTATTAAACTAATATAATGTAATTTTATATCTAAAATGAATAAAAATTAATAAAATTAAATTATAATATTATTATGACTTAAAACCCTCTAATAATTTTTTTTGAAAATTTTAGATGATTTTGTGTTCCTTTTAATTTTGTTTTAACTTCATTTAAGCCTTTTTGACAATTATTGTGGTACTAAATATTTTACTCCTTAGGGTCAAGAAAGGTACTGTAGAAGGAAACTTGACCATAAATAAAACATGGTTGATATTTTAAAAATCATATCCCAATAACTTTTCAAATAATAGTATTATCAAGAGTTTTAATTCATTTAAAAAATTATTTATTATAAAATATCACTCATATCAATTTTGGAATTATTCATTTAATTTCATTTCAAAAATACATGAAAAAAAGGAATTCAACTATAATAAATTAAAAAATATGTAATATGTTATTTTTATTTTGAAAAATCATTTAAACTAATAATTAATTAAAATCATATTACATTTAACATTTTTAATATCGTTTATTTTATTTTTCTATTAATTGAATAAATTTTGTATCGACGTTGCGTAGGAATTTATGGTAATTATTTGATCACTAAATATTAGAAATAATATAGAAAGATAAATAAAAACTAATTTTTACTTCAAATTAATATTGGTAACCTAACATATCTAATTTTATATCCATATTTCAAAAAAAATTATGTCAATAAAAGAATGAGAATGACATTTTTTTACTTTTCATTACATAAAAATTTATAAAGGTCTATATCAGGTACATATGATGAAAATTGATCATATATTATAATTATATATTATTATTGAAATAATATACTAATTAAATAAAATTAATTCAAGTTTTAGGGTTACTTTCTTGTCCACATCACATTATTTTGACATTAATTAACCAATTTTACCTTTACTCTAGTAACAAAATTTTTTATAATTACTATTTATAATGACTAAAAAGGGTAATATGTAACAAATTTTTACATATTAATTTAAAATATTGATTCCATTTTTAAATATTAAATACACATATGTTACATAATTAAATTTAATATTTAACCCACAAAATGTGATGGATAACACTTTTTTAGAAAAAATGGATTTTAAGTAAAATCCTTGTTTTAATTATTAATTAATGTATTAAATTAATTCAATATACTATAATTGTATTATAATTCATAAAAATTAACTAATTAAATTTTTAAAGAAATCAGAAGTAGAATTTTAAATTATAAATATTTTAAATAAATACAATATTCAATATAAATAAGTATATGTTACTATTAATTGAAAAATAAATCTATTCAAAAAATGAAAATATCACCATTAGATAATTTTGATATGATAATTTAAAAAATTATACCATTTTTAAATAAAATAATTTAATTTTTATAAAATAAGTAAAATATTCTCTCACAAAAAATAATTAATGTCATTTTTGATGAAAATATATTTTTTAAGAAGAAAATGCCTTTTCTAAAAATTGAGTGCTTATTTCTTAAATATCAATAAATAAATTTTTTTATTAGTAAGTTTATATATATATATATATCATATTTCCTTTAATCCAATTCATTCCCACTAATTCATCTACTATGTTTTAATGATCATATTTAAATAATAATATTTTCTAGTTCGTTTAATCTGAGTTTTTTGTGTCGTACACATAATAAAAAATAATATACTTTTAAAATATTATGGTGATACATTATCTCTATAAATCCTATTAATTTATTGATTAATACAAAATTATAATCTAAACAAATCATCAAAAATTTCCTTCTTTGGTTTGGGATTTTATGTGACACATCTTCCAGTTCAAAATCTTATATCATATTCTTTATCAAAGCTAAACTCTAAAATATTATTTAACATTATCTGTAAATCCCCATTATATTTTTCTAACCCCTTCATCTTACTGAGAATAGGCAGTTGAGTAGTTATTTTATCGTTGTAGTATAAGGATCCTTTTCGAATTCTCATTCCCATCTTTTTCATTTCCACGAACATTGCATATCATTCTATCCTCATCAGGGATTGGGTTGTGGGATCCTTTCTACGTAGATTATATAACACTTTATTTACCTTACCATTATGAAACTGGATTGAAAAATAATAAAACATCATAAACTAAAAACACCTTTTTTGGTGAATGTTAATCTCATCATTTAGGAATATGAACTTCAGGATTTTATGATCTATATATATGTAACACTACTACCAATGTAGATAATGTATAAAAATATATAATATAAATATGGTATGAATTATTACATAATATAAAACTATGTTTTATTTAATTAATACAATAAATATTTATAATGAAAAAATTTATGTTTACCCATGAAAATATTATGTTTTTAAGCTACTGGATAAAATTTATAAACCCCTAATGAATCCTCCAAAACCTATATTATATTTTAATGTTTAAAAATTAATTCTTTATGAACATGACTCACTCCCATATCAATGAAGCTATTATTTTTAATATTTATACTCTTATCTTTAAAAAATATTTTAAATCCATCTTCATTGGTAGAACCCATTGGGATGAACAATGGTATAGTTTTTCATTTTGATTATTTTATCACATGTATTCTAAAACATATGTTTATAATTTAATAAAGAATTCCCCCATCATTTTCTATAAAAACAACCCAATATCTCACTCCTCTTCTCTAAAAGGCCAAATTTCATGAAGTTATTCTCCCTCTACCTATCTGAATCCATCCAATAGTGCTCACATTCCCTTAAGATCCTCTTACCATGTTCTAAAAGTTCCCTCTCAATGTAAGGGATCATTCTCGGCTTTTTATCCAAGAATATTCTTTGTATTACACCATTTTTATTTCCAATTGTTAATGTTACAATAAGTTTTAAGCAACCCCTATACATTTCTTATGATTTCCAAGTAATTATAACTACTTTTTACTCTCATTAAATCGTTACATGAATCTTTATCTACATATGTTGTGGGGACGAAATTATCATATGATTTTCTAGGACAAACATGAATATAGTGAATAACCATCCCCATTTCCACTCAATGATATTAAATTATATTTTCTAGTCCATCATTTATTGATGAAGTCCATTTTTGGAACTCACACTCTTTATTCATGTGATTAAAAGTGATAAAATTTATCCTTATATTCTATGATCTTTGCGGCAAACATATACTTGTACATGATATGAATGTGATGGGTGGACCAAAAATTATATATCCCTTGAATGCATAGGGAAATTATTATTATTTCCGGAGATACAATGTATGTTGAATGTAAGGTTTTCTAAATAAAATTTTTTTTTGAAGTCTCATTAGTTCATCTTGAATTATGTTTATAATTTCAATTTTTATGTTGTTTTCACATTTTTTATATTACCTTGATTTCCTCATCTTATCACATGCTTTTAAGTTCATGATTATTATTCTCACTATTCTATGTCTCCATTTTATATCACATGAATCACCTGTGATACATTACCATATATTATACTTTGAATATTCCCCAATTTTTATTTATAGATAACCCATTTCATATGTACGTCACATGGTTAACCCGAGTAGTTTTAGTGATGTGGTGGAATTTAAAGAGCTTATTAAGGAGTTTTAAATAATTTCATTGTGTCCCAATTCAAGTTATATTATCTATGTACCTAATTTACCAAATACACTAAACCTCACAGTCTTAAGGGATTGTATCTGGTGTTTTACTATGTGATAAAGCATTTAAAATTCATGGTTTTTCATAGTTGTTGTCGTAGTAAAGGCTAGTTATTTTGGGGGATTAGGATTATAAATCCCTAATGAAAGATTTAAGGATAATACTAAATATTATAAAATATCCTGTTATTTTTTAATGTAAAAAGTAAGAGATTTATAGTAGAATACATCAATGTTTAGAAACTAAAAGTGGATATAACTCTAACATAACTGAACATATGGGTAATAACCGTGAAAAGGGTGAATTTGGCATTGAATTGATCATAACCTAGTGTACAAAAAAGAGGCCTTTCTACCTAAATGATAAATAATTCATTTATGAATATGAGGTGAACTTCACAAGTCATTCATGATATGACTCCATCTTTATTTTTGACCCCAAAAGTAAATTTATCCTCTTCTTTGGTAGGATTATTTTATGATTTTGAAAATATATTGGAATTTAAGAATTTGACATCTATGAGGATGTTGTCTAATATTCCCTCAAATTTTAAATGGATATCAGTGAATCTCAATGTTCTCATAGGCTTATATATAGGATTACGATAATGGGATTTAATTCTAGTGTAGAAATAGAGAAATATCATGTGGTTAAGAAATATAAATATCCCACTTATAAAAATTATGGAAACAAGAATTAAAAAAATTTATTAATGCTGAAAAATAATTCATTATGTGTAGAAAGTAATGACAACCAGATAATGAATGTCAATGGGAGAACCCCCCCCCCCCCCAATAATTTGGAATAAAGGATGTCTTAGGTCAAATTTAATATTGTTATCATGTTTTTCAACTATAATGAAGAAGGTCACTATGTCAGTAAATGCACTAAGCGAAGGGTTGTTGACAATAATTGATGATTACAACCTCTAAGGCCTCGAGAGATAGGGAATGCTTTTTCTATAACAACAGCTAATGTGGATCCTAAAAATGAAGTGGTGATAGGTATTCTATACATTAATTCAAGGATAATGAATGTGATATTTGATTCTTGTTCTACAGAGTCTTAAATATCATGAAATTTTAGTAGAACTATTCAAAAACAACCTCAAATCATGGAATTCATGTTATCAGTGAAGATAAAAAAATGATTCAATTATTTCATAAAAATCATATAAATCATCACCTATCAAAAAATTGATGCTAAATTTCACAAAAAACATTGTGATAATCTCTTTAAAAAAATCAGTGATATTCTATATATAGAATGGTTTTTCTTATATAGATCCAACATAAATTAACCGGAAAATACAATCACCCTATATATCAAAAAAAAATCTTTGAAATTCTATATAAGTATAAGGATAAAAATGAATTTCCATTGGTAACATCATCTAAATCATGGATATTATTTCCTTATAATAATGTGAATATATCTAATATGATTTATAATAAGGAAAATTTTATCCTTGATGTCATTCCCATTGTAAGAGAATTCACTAATATGTTTCTCAATGAATTTTTGGGTCTTCCTCCAAGTCGATAGGTTGTGTTGTCTATAGTACTCATACCCAGATCTTTTACAATATGATAAACTCTATATATAATGGAATCTTTTGAACATGAATATCTAATGTAGTAGTTATTGGAGAATCAATAAAAAGGGTTTATACGCCCAAGTGGTTCACCATGGGTGCATTAGACATTTCCATCAAGAATAATGATGATTCAATACCCCATCTGTATCGATTATCATGATCTCTAAAATATCATGATAAAGAATAATTTTTATCTACCATAGATTGATAAATTTTTTGATCATCTACATTTATCCCAATACATACCTATAGTGGATCTCTGTTTTGGATATTATCAAGTAATTGGGAAGAAGGATGATATATCCAAGACTGCTTTTCATACAAGGTAAGGGAACTAAGAGATCATAGTGAAATTATTTTGACTCACCAATTCTCCTTTTATCTTCATGTAATTGATGAATGGAGTTTTTAGTGATTTCCTTGAAAATTTTATTGTAGTTTTTATGGATGATTTTCTTATCTACTCTGAAATCAAGGAGGATTTGGGGAACATTTGGATGTCGTATTAAAAACATTGTTAAAGGAAATGTTATACATGACATATATTAAATACAGGTTTTTTAAAGATCAATATACATTATAAGGGAATGTTATCACCAATAGAAGGATATCTGTAGATCCGTCAAAAATAGAGGAAATAGAAGGAATACCCAGAAAAACATCTATGATGGAAAACAGTAGTTTCTATGGATTAGCAGAGTAATATCATCAATTTATGAGAAAAATATAACAAGTTTCAAGCCTAATAACCAATATGTATCAAAATGGATTTAATTATATATTGACTAAAAAGTCTAAAGAAATATTTAAATAGTTTAAGAAGAGGGTACTCACTTCACCTTAACTCGCATTACCGACAAATGGGGAAAAAATTGTGATCTACACTGATGCATTCAAAAAGGGATTGGGTTTCTGTTCTCATGAAATATGAAAACTTTATGGCCTATGCCTCCAGAAAATTAATGATACATGTGAAAAAAAACCCAAAAAATGATATTGAATTTGCAATAGTGATGTTTTCATTGAAGATTTAGTGGCATTTTCTCTATAGGGAGAACTGTGACATATATACATATTCTAAAATCCTCAAGTATATATATTCACACAAAAATTATGAATATGAACTAATTGAGGTGGTTGAAGATAATAAATTTTTTTTATTTTTCAGTCCATTACTATCCTAGAAGGCAAAAAAGGTGGAAAATGCTCTGAGTAAAAAGGATTCTCCAACACTACGAAGGATGAGGATTGAATAGAATCCAATCTTCATTGACATGAAAATGATGGAAATGTGAATAATAAAATGATCTTAATCCTGATTTCTTAAATAAAAACTCATCCATCCACTCTTGGGAGGATCAAGGAGGATAGAAAAATGTTGTGCTATAGAAAAAGGTAGTGAATATTCCAATGACCAACATTGTCAATGATAGAGTTATAAGGTTTAGAACCTGGATATGTGTCTCATCAAAACTAGAAATAAAGAAAGAACTTCTGGCTGATTAGTATAGCTCTTAATTATCTGTTCATATAGGAAACACTATGATGTATAGATATTTGATGCTAAACTATTGCTGGGATGACTTAAAGAGAGAGATTGTGGAATTTGTATCATGATGCTTGGTATACCAATACGTAAATGATGAATGATAGAAGTATAAGTGTATAATTAAACCATTTCCTATTCTAGTATGGACATGGTAAAACATTACTACAAATTAAATTATAATACTCCTTATGAGATCTAAAGGAAATTATTTCATCTATATGGAAGATGATATCCTGAAAATTTTAGAGAATTTCATTTCAATCAATGAAGATATCTCTCCAGACCAAATCACTATAATATACATAAGGGAAGGAGTATGACTACATGGAATTCCACTCTATATTGTTTCTTCTCATTATCTGAATTTTACCTTGATGTTCCAGAGAAGCCTTTAGAAGCAATTGGATATAGAGATATGTTTTAGTACTTCTTATCACCCTGAAAAATAGTCATTCAGAAAGAACCATTCAAACTCTATAGGATATATTGAGATATTATTCAATGGATTTATTAGGATGTTGGGAACAACTAATTCTCATATTGGAGTTCTAATATAACAATAGTTTCAACTTTAACATTCAAATGGTACCCTATGAGTCTCTATATGGGAAAACGGTCACAATCATACATTTTGGGATGAATTTAGAAAGTCTAAGCTGATTCGACATGATATTGTCCAGTAGATGATAGAGAAAGATCAAATAATTAAATTTCATATAAAATCCACACAAAGTTGATAGGAAATATATCTATACTATCATTTATGTGACCTATATTTTCAATTAAGAGATAAATAAATCCTTTTTATATCATTATGGACGAAAATCATGTGGTTGGGGATAAAGGGAACACTTTTTACTAGATACATCACCCCCTTTGTGATCCTTGGTCACAATGGAGTCGTGGATTATTGACTAGAACTCTCCCTAACCTATCTCAATTAAAAGACGTGTTCCATGTATACCTATTGAGGAAATGCATACCATACACCTCACATGTACTTAATCTTGTGGTGTTACCTTTGGATAATGATATTTCATATGGGAGCAGCCATTAAAGATCTAACATCATAGAAACTATGTTCTATGAAGAAAGGCAAATCACCTAGTAAAAGTGCAATAGATGAACCCTTTATTTGATGAAACAACATTTGAACTAGAAGAGGTAATGAAATATAAGTACCCTCGTATTTTTAGTGTATTAAATGATATATCATGGGTGAAATATCTGAAGGGGGTAAATGTAATGATCTGAACATTTTAAAAGAAATTACAATTTTAAATGAGAAAATCCCATATAAATTAATGTTGTTATAGATAACCATTGCATTACTTGGTTTATTTTAGACTACTATGTGTTATATACTATCAGATTTAAAACAATGATAATCATCACAACCATTTATAATATAGTCTTCGTACAGTAGCTATTATGTTTATCATATATTAAGGGATATGATAAATCCAATTGATGCAGATAGAAGAAGTGATGGCCTCAACCGGTAGAATTGTACTGAATGGGGCCATTTATCAAAGCTTTTCAAATAGATGGAATCACTAATATTTTTCCATCACCAATACTAGGTCGAGATTCATCATCAACATTATTATAGAAATTTGTTATGTTAAATGTTTAGGCATATCAAGATCATGAACCAAACCGTGTTTTTCGATCCCCCTCAATAAATTGTCACCATCACAAAACATAACCTTAGGATGTACACATGAGTAATAAGGGGTTATTTATCCAGACCAAAAATAATATGAAAATGAATATTTTCTTTTTAATAAAAAATTTAGAATATTTATCCCATTTATTATTTCCTTCCAAATGATTAATTATTTTGATTAAAATTATATATTGATGCGAATAAATAAAAATATTATTTTTTTGGATATATATATATTGTATAAATTGAGAAAATATTTCTAGATAAATTTATGAGTTATTGAAAAAAAAATTATTTTAAAAAAAAATAACATTGAATAAAATTTATGTTAATATACTTGGTAGTATAATTTAATTAATTCCAATATAACCTTTATAAGGGTTAGAAAGCTATTATAAATATAAAGAAATATTATTTTTTTTAAAATGATGTATTTTTCTTAGAAATGTAACTTATAATATCTCAAGGAATATTTAGAATAAATAAATATTATTTTTTAAATTATCAAATTATAATTATACAATGGTGAATTTTTCATAATTTTATGTGATAGTCAAATTTCTGTGTAAAAAATAAATATGGTATAAATATACCGTATGTGTTATGATATAATAAAATCCTAAGAGTGATGTAATAAATACTATTAAAAGGATCAGTGTCCAAAATTATGTTTATCCTTAAAATTACTGTGTCTTTTATGTTATTTTGTTAATTTTATAAACCCTTAATGAATTCTCCAAAGCCAGTATTACCTTTAAATGTATTAAAATTATTTCATTTTGATCACGAGTCACTTCCACATCACCAGGTTTATTATATTAGTGAGTTAGTTTCACTGAATTATAAAATATGGAAAACAACTCCTTTTTGGTAGAAACCACGGGAATCAATTGTAATGGATGATACATTTATAAATTAAATTCCCTTTTTAAATGAATAAATTCGTTATTATGAAATGTAGTTATAGAAAATACATGCACTACTTTGGTTATCCTAGATTGTAATAAGTTATATCCTTTCAGATTTTAAATACTATTAATCATTATAGTCATTGATAATATATATGTTTTCTAGTTATTGTTATGATGAGTATTTAATAAGGTTCATTATAAATCCAATTGACATAGAAAAAAAAGTGATGGTCTCGAACTGTATGATCAGACCCTATGAATCCCATTTATTAGAAATTTTGATGGATTTGGTATCACTAGAATTTTAACTTGATCATTCCCAATTAAATATTAAACAAGTATAGCATGAACTAAATAGCTTATGGGAGAAGTTCAAGATTGTGGATATCATATCCCAACCCATGCTTGTTGAACCACCCCAAAAAAATTTCTTCATTTCACACCATTCCATTAAGGAATATACTGTTGTAATAAGAGATTACATATCTAGACCATAGTAATCTAATTTTTTACATTTTATTTTTAAAAAATTAATTATAATATTTATATTTTATTACTTTATAATGGATTAAAAAATTATTTTGATAAAAAAAATATATTTAGATATGATGAAATCAAATTCAATTAATGAGGAAAAGATAGTTTCAATAAAGAAAATATTTTTTATAAATACATAAATTTTTTAAAATAAATATTATTTTAATAAAATATTATCCATATATATTTGTTACATAAATATAAATTATAAAATATTTTAATGATGTCTAATGTAATTTTTATAAGAGTGAGAAGGATATTAGTATCGTACAAATTATTTTTATTTTGATAATAAAGATAATTATTTAAAATTAAAATTTATCATATTTATAGTATTATTTTGGTAAAATAAATAGTATATTATAAATCATCACATTAAAATTAGGAAAGTTTTAATTTTTCATAATTTTCTGAGAGACTCAAATATTTGGATAAAAATTAAATATGTTATTAATATACAGTATGTATTATGATATAAAAAAAGATCAAAATTCGTTTAATTAATACTATAAAAGTATAAATGAACAAAATAATGTTTTTACATTGAAATATTTTGTTTTTTAAGTTGATTTATAAATTTTTTCAAACCCTTAATGAATCCTCTAAAACCTATATTATATTTTAATGTTTTAAATTATTTCTTTAAGAACATGACTCACTTATACATCATAAAGTGTACTATTTAAATGATTTTGGTTAATATCCTAGTAATATATTTAAAACCATTCCTATTTTGAATTTTTTTTTGGAAATTTCCATGTGATGTATTTTTTTAATTCTTTTATCATATGGTGTCCAAAAATACTCTCTTATCTTTTATTATGCAACCCACCCCCCACTCTCATTTCCCTTCAAAAAATACCCTTTGAAAACGAATATACTATGAATTTTCCTCTTTATATCCCACCCATGGTTTTCCAAAGAACATAAGAAACTCCGCCCCAACTTTTAGAAGCACCCTCTCATAGTACGGTAACTTAATCTCTTCTTCTCCATTATAGAGCTCTGTTTGTATTTATCCTTTTGAATATCGATTAATTATTATATCATGTGTTTGTAAATATTAATTTATTTTCAAATTAATTTTTAAATAATGTGTCATTATTTATCCCATATCATTATTACCTATACCTAAGGTGCTACTATGATGAAGTAAGAGATCCTATCTTTCTCTTGAATATTCATGCATGTTCGTTATATTATACCTTTGGAATTCTAATTTTTCATGTCATAATGTGTTTTTACATTTCCATATTACAATCTGTATGATTTCCAATTGATGATATTCCCCCTTAAAATATCATTAATCCCTTCTATTAATCTTCATGAACACCCATTATGCTGCTAAAACTATCTTATGATTTTCCATTCCAAACATTTTTGTAGTGAATAACCATTCCCCATTTCTATTCCTAGGTATTCACAAAGATGTAACTATAATTCAATTATTGGGTAATTCCTTTTATGTAAACTAAACTTCTTAATCTGGGGGGATTTAATGAATCTGTATATTGTATGATTTATATGTCACACTTATGCATGTATATGATATGAATGTGACGCATGGGACCTGAATTATATTTCCATATAATGCATTGGGTGTTGTTTTTATCTCATTAAATACCATTTATGGTGCATGGGAGGTTATCTAAAGCACACTATATGATGATTTATTAGTGTTTATCATTGAATTATGTTTATGATGTCATGTTTTATGTTAATTCCACATTCCCATGATTCCTTTATATTAACATCTTATATCATGTTTCGATGTTCAGGATTGTATTTCTCACCCCTATTATGTTACCTTTATATTTATATTAACTCTCATTTACAACTTTACCTTCTGATTTTCATTTATTGTTCACATATTGTGATTTATAGCTAACTCCTTTCTTATGTATGTCCATATGTTATCCGATACGGTTTTAGATGATCAAAGAAGTTTCAATTCCATGTGGTGGACTTTTTATATAATAACATTGTATCCATATTAATATCATTTTTTTCTATAGTTAATTTACTAAATAATCTAGGAATCGTGATCTTATGAGATTATATTATGTCAACCTTAAAGTAATAAATCGGGAATTAATGTTTAAAATTATGGGTTATAATAGTTAGTATTAGTGGAAAGTCAGGTTTTTTTGTTAGATTAGCAGAAAAAAATTATTGAATGACTTATGGATAATAATAAACCACGGAAAATATCTCTAAATTTTGGTAGAGTATTGAGTAAGTGGTATATAATTAAATCAATCCTCATCTGTAAACTACAAGTGTATGTGTCTCTAGAATAGTTATACATGGGGTAGTAATGTCAAAATGCTTGCATTAATCTTGAGTTGGTCGTCACATGATACACAAAAAGAGGATTTTTTGTACACCTGGTTTGACTCCCCCATGACATATAATTGGTTAAATTTAAAAGATCCTTATGAATCATTATTAAGGGAATAAAAATTATTATGAAATATTATGTTATGAAATCGACCATGGAAAACATAGATTGAATTCTATAAATTCAAATTTTATTGAATATTTTTCATTTAAATGTATTCACTTTAATGTTCATAATTTACCATTTATATGTTTAATATTTTTAAAATAATCATCCTTATATTTATCATGGATGTATTGAATGACTAAAACCAAAATCAAATAGTTAAATGTGGACTTGTCATCCATTCATGAACATAAAATATATTATTTGACTATAGTTCCATGAATTATTCCATATCACACATGTTTAGTAGATGTGTTCAGACACGACCTCAAAATATATAAGTCCATCTATCACTAAAAATATACGATGGGGTAATAATTTCATCCTAAGCATATAAATACTCCATTAGAAATATTTGTGGGTTTATTTCCATAGAGAACCTTGTGATACTTCATTTGGTGGAATTTGTTTCAATTCTGGGTATAGATTTTCTTTCCTTGTATAAATCCAACATTAATTTATAAGATAAAGAAACCACCCTCAGTTTCGCAAATCACCCTTAGACTCTATAAATGTGAAAGGATGAGGAAGAGTCTTTTTTTGTATCATCAAATATGGAAAGTAAAGTTATTACCTTATGATCAAGTGTATTTACCTCAAATAAATGAGGCTAAGAAAATTTTCATCCTTAATGAAATTCCCATTGTGAGGGAATAAGATAATGTGTTTTCTGAGGACTATTCTAATCTTCCTCCAATTTAGGAGGTTCATATCAAAATTGAACTTATACCTTGATAATTTACAATATCCAAGCATCTAAATATAGTGTAAATTCTTTTAACATGATGAGAAAAATATTTGACTGTAGGAGATTCTAGATAAAGGGTTCATATTCCCAAGTGCTTCACCATGGGGTGAACCTGTCCTTTTCACCAAGAAAAATAATGGTTCAATACACCACTATATAGATTATAATGTTCTTTATAAAATCAATATAAGGAACAAGTATCCTTTACCATATATTTATTAATTTTTTGATCAAATACATGGATCCTTGTACTTATCTATAGTTTATCTTCGTTTGGGATACTATCAAGTAAATGTGAAGAAGGGGGATATCCATGAGGATAATTTTTGTACAATTTATGGGCACTACAAGTTATTAGTGATTCTATTTAGACACATTAATGATATTGTTATCTTCAAGGACTTTATTAGTAAATTCAATAGGGACTAAATTGAAAAAAAAATCAGTATAATTTATAGATGTTATTATTACCTACTCCAAAATCAAGGAGGAACATGATAAGAATTTGAATTCAGTACTGAAGACCTTATGGAAATAACATTTTATGAGAAGCACAAAAAAATACTTTTATAAATAGGAATTAATATTCATGTAGCATGTAATCACTAAAAATAGATATATATATATATATATATATATATGGACCCTAAAAAATAAAGCGATAGAAGGATGGCTTATACCAACATCTACAAAGGACAGTCGTAGTTTATTTGGATTATCTAGGTATTGTCATCAATTTTTGAGAAACTTCTCATGATTTTAAATCCCTAAAACCAAGCTAACTCAAAATGGAGTAATTTTTTTCTTTACTGATGAATGGGAGGAGTTTTATAATGAGTTAATGTAAGGGATAATAACAACACCTTTTCCAAAATTACCGACCAGTGGGGAATGATTTGTGATCTATAGTGATTTTTCCAAAAAAGGGCTTGAGTTGTGCAGTCAAGAAAGAATAAATTTAATATCATATGTGTCCCTCCAATTTAATTTCCATGATAAGAAGTACCTAAATCCTAACCTATAATTGGCTGCAATGATCTTTAGGTTGAATATTTAGGGACTTTATCTCTATGGGGATAAGCCTGAAATATTTAAGGATAAAAAACTCAATAATATATTCCGTAAAAAGGATCTCAATATGAACCAAAAAATGTGGTTATAGATTATCAATGATCATGACTGTTCAATCCATTACAATCCTATGAAGGTAAACATGGTTTTGGATACATTAAGTAGAAATGATCTTACAACCCTATCCATGATCACGATTTAAATGGATCTAATGTTATTTTACACGTAAACAATAAACATGGGAACAATATTTAGATCTTTATTCTACCCTTATCAAATAACTACTCAACCATCCACTCATGGGTGGATCAAGGAGTCCCAAAAGATGATTATGTTCTAAGAATAGGGTAATAAATATTCTAGAATCCAACTATATTAAAAAAATGAGTTATAAGGTATATAACCCATATATCTATCCCATTAAAATGATTACTAAAGAGGGATATTCAATATAATTTATATAAATTATCCTCAAATATTCATCTAGGATGCAATGAGATATATAGAGATATGAATAAAAAATTCTGGTGGGATAAAATAAAGTGGGATATTGTAAAATTTTTATCTCGATTCTTGGTATGCCAACCAGTTGAGGGTGAATGATAGAATTCTATGGTTATTATGTTACAATTTCTCATAATAATATGTAAATGAGGAAACATAAACATTTCTTTCATCACAAGAATCTCTAGGATATTTAATGTCGATAATTCTATATGGGTGAGAGTGGATCAACTTACAAAATCATCACATTTTATTACAATCAAAGATGATTTCTCCCATGAAAAACTCCCCATGATATACATGAAAGATGTGGTAATATTGGAAGTAGTTAAATTCTATTATATCGAGTCAATATCTATTTTTTTATCAAGGTTTTAGTGAATCCACCAGTAAACATTAGATATAAAGATATGGTTCAGTACTACTTATAACACTCATAATGATAGTCAGTCTAAGGGAAAAATCAAAATCTATAGAATATGATGAGAGCTTGTTCAGATGGTTTTAAAGGATGTTGGGATAAAAAAACATTACCTTATTGGAAATCTCATATAATTATAGTTTCCAATCATGAATTTAAATTATCCTTATAAGTCTCTCTATTGAATGTTTTGTTGGACACTGACATATTGTAATGAAGTTGGAGAGAGGAAGATAATGGGACCCGATCCTGTTTGATAGATGATAGAGAAGGATAAAACCATTCAACAGAAAATGAAATTAGTACAAAGTTAATATAAAATATATATATGAAATAATGAATGTGATATAGATATTGAGATCAGAGGCAATGTGTTCCACCATATATATACTTATAATAATGTCAGTAGGTTTGGTAAAAAGGAAAATCTATTTCCAAGATACATCACCCCCTTTGAGATTCTTGATCGCATTGGAGTTGCGTCCTATCCACTAACACTCCCACCTAACTTGTAACCCGCCAAGCATCCATGGTTCGTTTCCCATTGAATAATACAATAGCTTGTGTTGTATGCAACACTTAGTTAAAATACACCACAACCAATCAAACTAGATGTTATAAATAATAATACTAACTTTTTGAAATATTTTAATTTTTATCATTCAAAATGGACTTCATTTTGGGATATGGAATATCAAAATTAGCTAATGGTGATTTTTTGGCATTTTGATGAAGACATTCAATTTTCGATGAATATTGAAAAAAGACGGCGTTATTTGTTAAAACTGACTTTTTATTTAAATAATTAGTTACTTTATTTTAATTTATTTTAGTTAATAATATATACATAATACCTATATAGGTTCAACATAATTCATTGGAGTCATTTTACAATAAATTTACATATATAAAATTTTATCGAACTTTTTACCGACTTTTACCCACCTCCTAGAGCATTGGAAAATTTGTAAATAAACATAATTGTATCCCCTCTATAAGTTGAATTTATTAAATTTGAGAGACAAGGTTAATATCATTAAATAAAATGTGGTTCAAGAATATAAAAATATTTTTTGGCGAATGGTATCTTTTGACTTTTATTTACCACGGTTAAAAGTAAATTGGGTAATTAATGGTAAAAATGATATCATAATTACCCTAACACATGTACTAATTCTATTGAATAAATATAAATAGGCCAAAAAAACCTTAGTAATAAATTTTGATCCTCTTTGGTCCACTTGAATTAGATTAGGACATTTATTATTATTTTATTTAAAGGAGAGTTAAAAGAGTTATGTTCAAAGTTTAAAAACTAAACCATTTTGATATATTGTTAAACTCAATATAAATTCTAATATAAATATTAATTAGAAATATAAAAATATTTCATACATAAAGGTATTTTATTTATAATTTTTTGACATCATATCATTTAATTTATTCATGACACAATGATGATGTAGTAATTACCTTATTAATGAAATATTAAAATAATTAATATTATAAATATCCCAATAAATGTAAATTGAGACTTCTGATAAATTACACTAATTTTATAGGTTAATATGACATACTATTATTGGTTAAATAAATTTTATTCAATGTTATAACGTTTTTATGGATTTCAAAAAAATCAAATACTAAATAGTGTCAATATTGACAAAATTGATTTTTTTAAAACAAATATTATATTATTAATTGATATAATGTTCCTAAATATATAATTTTTGGAAAAAGAACATAGATAAGGTTATATATATTAATAATTAACAACATGGGGTTCGTTTTGATTTTTATAGTATTTTTATTAACCATATAATATAAAAATACAGAGAGGCATGGTAAATGTCAAACAATTTAACTAAGAGAAAAATCCAAAAGATAAGGTTAATATGGTGACCTAAACCTATCTAAAACCTATTTTTTGAGAATTTTTAGACTTATAAACACCATATCCTATAAATAATTCATTTTTGAGTCATTAGAAACCGAATATATTTTTATTATAGAATAATATTTCAAATTTGTCCTAAAGTGACCCTTAGCTCTCTTATAAAAGGGCACTTCCCCTTGTCTTAATTTCACACCTCCAAAGCCTTTAGGGTCTCCAAAACATGGCCAAATATCCTCCCAAAAATCCTCCCTTAGTCCTAGATGACTTCCTTTGGTCAGAAATCCAACCTAAAGAGCCCTTTTGATCAAATCAAAAGGAAGAACCTGAAGAAGAGGTAAATATTTCATCACCTCTTTCAAGTTCTTTTCATCTTCCACTTCCACTTTATTTGTTGTTTACATTATAAAATCATAAATCAAGAATCTTCTCTATACTATTATGTTATTATATAAATGGTAAAACCATATTCATTAATCTATCCATCCTATAAATGACAAAGTCACCATACGTGCGTCCGTACGGATTACCGTCTCCACGTCGTGGTGTAGTTTGTTATTCAAACACTACATTATTTGGATGGGTATAACAATAATTATAATAGATGTAAATAATAAATATAAAAATTTAGTGATTCTATATATATGATATACCATCTAGTTACATAAAATTACACCATCAGTATAATGATATTGTCACTCGTGTGTACGTACGGATTACAGTCTCTATGAACATGATGACATTCATTTCCCATCGTAATCATTCAAGAATAATTTTCATTTTATGATTAAAAATAATGTTTATGAACATAATATCATTATTTATATGAATCAAATACATCTTATCCATATCAAACATGGCTGATGTAACCATGAATATAAAGGAAAATGAATCAGTTAACACCCAAAAGGGTGATTCAACGAAAATATTACTAACAAAGCAATATTATAAGATCCTATATGATATAGTATTTATATATATAGTTCTTGTATAATTTAATTAAAATGTTTTAACAATTATATAGGAGTTTAACATACAATCACAAAGTAAAAGTACAAGGTAAGGGTTAATTTTACAATATCTTTATTATCTGAGGCTGTTTTTATGTAAGTATCTATTGGGACCTCTTTATCATCCACATCCATGTTTTCTTAAAAATGTATTGAAATATTTTTTAGTATTTATTATACAATGGGTAAAAGTCATTTATAACCTTATTTTACCTTATATGCCTTGAAAGGATTCTTTATGTCGTTTTCCAAACAATGTACTTTATGACCTTTTAGACAATATTATGTTAAGAATGTTTTTTTAACTTATACGGTTGGTTGAGCTATTTTCTGTCGTTATAACATCGTCGAAACTTCCCATACAAGCTTATAATAATATTTTTCAGAATAAATTACTTCTTTTATAATTATATGACTTTTAAATGATTTCAAAATAGAAAGTGAAATTTCTCTAATTTTTTTTTTGATTTCATCTATGTCAACATCCTTTGATGGATTTTAAGGCTTCTTTGTAGTTGATTTATTATGATACAAAACATACTTATTTTATTGAAGGTTTTGTGATATTTTTGAATGTGGATGTGTTATTTTTACACCATTCATGGTTTATGGATAATTTATTGACATTTCATATGCTTGTTTTAATACTAATGTATATGTTATTTTTAAACCTTTTCATATGAGGAATTCATTGGACTTAGTAAGTGATGGGTGGAGCCCGTTGTAGCTCCTCGGTGCATCGGTAGGTCTCATGAGACAAACAAGTGTATTGGAAAAATGCCTTGACAAAATCTAATGTGTAGTCTTTGCATAAGGCATTGACTATGTGGTTATGAAGTCTGGCAATATGAATTCCATCATTATGAAAGTGGCTATTTATATTTCATGTGATTATTCAACTAGTAGAATATATATGTGATTAAGTAAATGGAATTATTTGATTTTATATTTTCCATTTTATGTTGATGTTTATGTTTAAATGGATTTTGTTTTAGTCTTACACATTTCCTTAAATGTTTATTCTTATTTCTGAAAGTTTCCGCTATATTGTTATCCTTACAGAGCCTTAGATCTCGCCACTTTCTATGTTTTATTTTCCTAGGATTTGAAGAAGTATATTATGGTTGAAATTCAGGGATAGGCTAAGGATATAAGTGTGTTCAAAAGGGGACAAAATGTTTTTGATGTTTTTATTTCATGATGTAATGTAAAATGTATGAATATATCTAGTATTTCCAAAGCTACTAAACTGATTGGACTTTCGAGACATGATTTCCTTGTATCATGCAAATGTTATGTAATAATTCAATGACTCTAGGTAACTGGGGTCGGGGATTTATAGTTGGTATCAGAGAAATTTTAGTACAAACCTTGGAATCTAGATTTAGATAAACTCAAATTAGAGCACATTACCCAAAGATAGAATTTGAGGATTAGAATAGAATAACTTCATAGAATTTTGGTACTGTCAAGATTTTGTGAGATTGCTAAGCAATACCACCATGTCTGGATACGAGCTGGTAGTGGAAGCTCTGGAACAGATATACCTAGGGGTAAAATCTGATAACACCTCTTTGAGCTAGACTTGAACGGGAACTGGTGCATGACCACGGGCCTTGCTGCACTCATGGTTACGACACTCCCAGGGGATATGCTTAGGATAATTCCCATTTTCTTTACAAACAATTATGAAGGGTTTATGAGTATATAATTCCTCAAGGAAAACATTTTTATGATTATGGATTATATCCATAAACTGTTAAATTTATGTTAAGTGTTTTATATATTTGTAATTATGTGTTGCGATTCATAAACTAATCTAGTGTATGTTGTTGTTTAGAAATGGAACCTAGTGGAAGGAATGGAAACTGTATCAATGCATGTAATACTTTTAGGGATTTCTCCCCTAATCAAGATAATTATAGTGGAGATAGTGATGAAACTGGTGATGATAAGCTTATCACCATACTGGGACAACCCACTCAGGTAATGAATAATAACCTTACCCATATGAAGCACCCTGATTCACAATGCAGAGGATCAATGTTAGACCACTTCATGAGGAAAAAACCACAAAAGGTCAATGAGAGTACAAATCCATTAGTTTCTTAGCAATAGATAAATTCCTTAGAGAAAAAATTTCATTCTTTTGGGAGTAGAAAAATGGAAAAAGTTGTCATGGTAGTTTATCGCCTCATGGAATATGCAGATCAATGATGGTCATTGATTCAAAAAAAAGGGAGATGATGAATTATAAAATATGGAATGGTATGAGTTTAAAGACATTTTCATAGAAAAATAATTTCCACATGACCATCGTGTGGATATGGAAAACCAATTTCTGAGTCTGATGCAAAAAGAAGACGAGAATGTCGCAAAATATGAAGCTAACATTACAAGGTTAGAAAGGCATGCAGCAGATTATATACATTACCCAATGAGTATGATTGAACAATTATTTGATGTGTTAAAACCATTTCTCTGGAGATCATTAGTCTCACCATCCTTCTTATCATACAAGGATATTGTCTCATTTGCTATCAAGATATTAAAATAACTCTCTATGTCTTAAGACTTTAAAGAAAAGCAAGAGAAGAAGAGTTATACTGAACACTCTGTAAATGGAAATAAGGGGAAGAAGGGAAAAGTTGTATATCCATCATGTGGTAAATGTGGGAAGAAAAACCCGGGTACATGCCTGAATAGAATGGGATTTTGTTACAAGTGTTGTGAAAAGGGCCACCAAACTTGTGATTGTAAGGGGAAGAAAAGAGATGTTGAATTCTAAAACTATATAGGAAAGGGAAATTATGAAAATGAATGTCATAAGAACTAAGGAAACTTACCTCAGAAAATTCCAAGTGAGAAAGGCCAAGCTTATGGTATTAGTACTACTGAGGTTGATGCTCTGAAAGACATGGTGGAAGGTAATTTAATGGTTTCCTCATGTTAAGACAATGCTTTATTTTACTCTGGATCATCGCATTGCTTCATTTCTTCCTAGTTTCCCATGAAAATTATATATTTTCAATTTGACTTAACAAAGGATTTATCAGTCAAAACACTTAAGGGAAGTATCATCGCAAGAAAGTTTTGTGAATTAATTCCCATTAAGGAATATAAATGTTCTTTATCTGCTGATCTCATCATCATACCCATGATTGAATTTGATATAATCATTGGAATGGATTGGATTTCAGACCATGATGCAAAAATTTATTGTAAGAAGAAAGAGGTTACAATTCTCGATGATGATAAGGAGTACCTTATCTTTAGAGCAGAAATGCCACCACCAGATTCTTATCTAGATCCACCCCCAGTTGCTCTACTAAATTCAATTTTGGGGGAGGATGATAATTAAATAATTATGGGTGATGAAATGAATGTTCGAATAGAGTATGTACCTATTGTGCAAGAATATGTTGATGTGTTTCCAGAGGATTTACCTGAACATCCTCCAGAATGAGAAATTGATTTTTCCATTGATTTAATTCCAGGTTCAAGGACCATATCAAAGACACCTTATAGAATGGACATTGTCGAATTAGTTAAACTAAATAAAAAACTAGTGGAATTGAGTAATAAGGGGTTTATTCTCCCTACTATTTCTCTACGAGGAGCCCCTGTCCTTTTTATTAAGAATAAAGATGGATCTATGAGTTTGTGCATTGACTACAGGGAGATCAATGCTATAACAATAAATAAAAACTATCCCCTACCTCGTATTGATGATTTATTCGACCAACTTCATGGTGCTCAATATTTTTCAAAGATTTAAATTCGATCTGGATATCATCATTTGTGTATGAAGAAGGAAGGCATTCCAAAAACAACATTGGAATCCAAGTACGGGCATTGTGAGTTTACATTAATGCCTTTTGGGCTGACTAATGCACCCTCTATTTTTCCTAGATATAATGAATAAATTTTTCAAGGAATATCTTGACGACATTGTATTTATATTTATTGATGATATCTTGGTATACTCAAAAAGCTACAAATATCAAAAAAAATCACTTGCGCATTATCCTAAAGACTCTTTGAAGAAATGAATTATATGGGAAGTTTAGAAAGTATGAATTATATCTTCAAGAGATTTCTTTTCTTGGCCATATTATCTTTAAAGATGGAATCTCTGTTGATCCTTCTAAGACAAAGGAAATCCATGAATGTCTTGCACTAACAAGTATAACTGAGGTACACAGTTTTATTCGTTTAGTAGGTTACTATCGGCGTTTTGTCCAGAATGTTTTCTTGATTGGCTAACCCATTAACCAAGATCACACGTAAAGGGGTTAAATTTGTTTGGACAAAAGTGTGTGACGAATGTTTGGAAGAACTGAATAGTATATTAGTTAATTCTCCTATCTTGACTCAACCATTGGGGAATGATGGGTTTGTTATTTATAGTGATGCTTCAATGAAAGGACCTGGTTGTGTCCTTATGCAGAATGATAGAGTTATTTCCTATGCATCATGACAGCTAAAAATTCATGAGAAAATCTATCCCACTCATTATTATTAGTTAAATACTGTAATATTTTATTTGATGATATGGAGACACTATCTCTATGGTGGAAAATGTGAGATTTATATTGATCATGGGAGTTTGAAGTATATTTTCTCACAAAAATAACTCAACATGAGGCAAAGGATATGGGTTGAACTACTCAAGGATTATGATTGCACTGTACACTACCACTCGAGGAAGGCAAATAATGTGGAAGATTCTTTGAGAAGAAAGGATCATATAGATTTAAACAATATGAGAGTTGAAAAGGATCATATTTTCATGGATCTAGTAAAGATGAATATGGGAATAACCATGGAAGGTGAAACATAAATTCTTTTTTAAATGGTTTTCAAACATTCTTTACTAGAAAAGATAAAATGTTCTCAGACTGATCAAGAGGAATTTCAAAAGAAAATTAAAGCTGTGAAGGATGGGAGATTGATCGACATCGTATATAAAGATATAATTTTGAAATTTGGTAAGAGGCTTTGATTTCCCGATATACCTGGTCTAAAAAAGGGATTTCTTGGATGATGCTCATAGGTCCAATTTCTCTATACACCTTGGTATCACTATGATGTTTAGAGTTTTGAAAGAACCTTTTTGGTGGGACATCATGATGGAAGAGATTGCTGATTTTGTGTCGATATGTATGGTTTTCCAACAAGTGAAATCTGGAAGACAACATCCTTGAGGAATCATGCTACCTCTTCCAATACCTGAGTGGAAATGGGATGATATTACAATGGAATTTTTCATGAAACTACCAAATACTCCTTGAAGGAATGATGCAATATGGGTCATTGTTGATCATCTCACCAAGTCAGTACATTTTATTTCTATAAGAGAAGATTTACCACTTGAACGTTTGGCAAGACTGTGTGTTAATTATGTTTTAAGACATCATGGAGTACGCCTATTAATTGTTTCTGATCATGATCCCCATTTTAAATTAATATTCTGGTAAATTATTCAGAAATCCTTGGATACTTAACTGCATTTGAGCACTGCCTACCACCCTCAAACCGATGGACAATCAGAATGAACTATTCAAACCTTATAATACTTCTTGAGATCTTTCTCACTTGACTTTCAAGGTATGTAGGATCAATATTTACCTCTGGTATAATTTTAGAATAACAATGGCTTCCTTCCAAGTATTCAGATGGCATCATATGAAGCGTTATATGGAAAAAGATGATACAAACCAACTTCTTGAGATGATGTTGGGGAAAAAACTCGTATGCCCATAACGTTTTTAGGAATAAATGGAAAATGTGAAGGTAATCAAAACCCACATCAAGGGAGCTCTAAGTATACCATAGAACTATGCCTATAACTGGATATAGGATTTGTAATTTCATATAGTATATCATGTTTTCTGGAAGGTATCTCAATTGAAGGGTGTTAAACATTTCGGTAAGAAGGGTAAATTGAGTCCCAGGTACATTCGACCTTTCAAAATTCTAGAATGAAGTGGAGTTTTTTCTTACCATTTGGAAATATCGCCAAGTCTCTCCAAAGTTCACAATGTGTTCCACATATCACTATTGATAAAATACCTGCATGACCTAATGCATGTACTCACCTATGAGTAAATTGAACTGGAACATAATCTATCTTATTGTGAAGAGCCTATCAAGATTCTTGATACAAGAGAATAGGTGCTGAGAAACCAGACGACTCGTCTGATTAATGTTCTGTGGAGAAATGATAAGATTGAAGAGGAAATGTGGGCACGTGAGGAACTTATGATAAAGAACCACCCGAATATTTCTATGCAGTAATATTTTAAAATTTTCAAGGACAGAATTACATTAAGGTGGGGAGAATTTAACACCCCAAGCTTCCACTGTGTGTTTACCTTTGAATAATACAATAGCTTGTATTGTATGCAACTTTGAGTTCAAACACACCACAACCAATCAAACTAGTTGTTATGAATAATAATACCAACTTATTGAAATTTTATAAATTTTATCTCTCAAAATGGACTTCATTTTTGGATTCGTAATATCTAAATTAGATTAGGGTGAATTTTTGGTATTTTACGGAAAACATTCAATTTTTTATGAATAGTTACAAAAACACTACATTATTGTATAAAACCGAATTTTTATTTAAATAATTAATTATTTTATTTTATTTTATTTTAGGTCAAAATAGATACATAATACTTATATATGATCATCATAATTCATTGGAGTCATTTTATAATAAGTTTATATATATATATTTTTATTTAACTTTTTACCGTCTTTTACCCACCTCCTAAAAGCATTTGAAAATTTATATAAAACATAATTTTACCATTTCTATGAGTTGAATTTCAAAAATCCGTGAAACATGGTTAATATAAATAAGGATGAAAATAATTTTTCATGTATAGTAACTTTTGACTTTTATTTACCACAGTTAAAAGTAAATAGGGTAATTACGGGTAAAAATGATATTATAATTACCCAAACACATAACCTAATTCTATTTGATAAGTATAATTAGACCAAAAACAACCTTAGAAATCAAATATGATCCTATTTGATCCACATGAATTAGATTAGGACATTTATTATTATTTTATTCAAAGAATAGTTAAAAGGGTTAAATTCAATGTTTAATAACTAAACAATTTTAATATAGTGTTTCACACAATATAAATTTGACTATAAATATTTATTAGGAACAAAAAAACTATTTCCTACATAATGGTATTTTATTTAAAATCTTTAGACAAAATATAATTTATTTTATTTTTGACAAAATGATGATGCAGTAATTACCTTGTTAATAAAATATTCAAATAATTGAAATTATAAATATCCAAATAAATGGAAATTGTGACTTTTGATTATTTACACTACTTTTTCTAGGTTAATATAAAATTTTAGGGTTGGTTAAATAAATTTTATTTGAAGTGATAGGTTTTATTGCTTTCAAAATAATCAAATACTAAATAGTGTCAAAATTGACGTAATTGAGTTTTTAAAACAAATATTATATTATTAATTGATCTAATATTCTTAAAAATATAAGTATTGGCCAAAGAACTTAGATAAGGTTATATATATTAATAATTAACCACAAGGTGTTCTCTTGGCTTCTTATAGTATGTTCATTAACCATATAATATAAAAATACAAAGAGACATGGTAAATGTCAAACTATTTATCTAAAAGTTAAATCTAAATGATAAGGTTAATATGATGACCTAAACCTATCTAAAAACAATTGGTTGAAAGGTTTTCGATTAATCCCCACCTTATACATTAAATAATTCATATTTGATCCATTATAAATAGAAAATGGTTTCATTTTAAAATAATATTTCAAGATTTTCCTTAAGTGACCAACACCAATCTTATAAAAAGGAACTTCCACTTCTCTTAATTTCACACCTCCAAATTCCTTTTTTCTCAGCCAACCCATACCCGAATATCCTCCCAACATTACTAAATTCATACAAGAGTCATTACTTTGGTCATAAATCCAACCTATGGAGCCCTTTTGATCAAATCAAAAGGAAGAACCCAAAGAAGAGGTAAATATTTCATCACCTCTTTCATGTTCTTTTCTTCTTCCACTTCCTCTTTCATTATTGTTTCCATTATAAAATAATAACTCCATTATCTCCTATATACATAGATTTTATTATAAAAATGGTACAACCATATTCATTATTCTATCCATCCTATAAAGGACAAAGTCACCATACGTGCGTGCGTACGGATTTCTGTCTCCACATCGTGGTGTAGTTTGTTATTCAGACACTTAATTATTTGGATGGGTATAATATTGAGTATAACTGATGTAAATAATAAATATAAAATATTGATGATTTGGTATATATGATATACCATCCAATTACGTATTATTTGGCAATCAATATAATGATATTGTCGCTCATTAGTATGTACGGATTACCGTCTCCACGAACACGATGAGATTCATTCCCAATCATAATCATTCAAAAATAATTTTAATTTTATGATTAAAAATAAAAATTATGAACATAATATCATTCTGTATATGAATCAAATAAATCCTATATATAACTGACATGGCTTACGCAACCAATCATATAATGTAAAATGAACCAGTTAACACCTAAAACGATGATACAACTAATGTATTACTAACAAAGTAATATTATAAAATCATATATGATATCATATTTATGTATATAGTTATTGTGTAATTTAATAACAATGTTTGAAAAATTATATAGGTGGTTAACATACAATCGACTAAGTAAAAGTACAAGGTAAGGGTGAATTTCACAATCTCTTTATTATCTAATGTTGTTTTTATGTAAGTATCTACTGGGACCTCTTTATCATCCACATCCATGTTTTGTTAAAAATGTATTTCAAAATAATTTTACTATTTAATAGAAAATGGGTTAAATTCATTTATACCCTTATTTGACCATATATGTTTTGAAAGGAATGTTTCCATTGTTTTCCTAATAAGGTACTTTATGACCTTTTCGACAAAATTAAGGTAAGAATGTTTTTTCTAACTTATAGGGCGAGTGCGGCTATTTTAAACCTTTATAACATCGTAGAAGCATCCCATACAACATCATAAGAATATTTTCAAAACTAATGTTTTATTTTATATTAATATGAATTTTCAATGATTTCAAAATAGAAAGAGATATTTCTCTAAAAATGTTTCGTTTTCATCTATGTCAACATCCTTTAATAGATTTTAAGCTTATTTAAAGTTGATTTATTATGATAAAAACTTCAATATTGTATTGAATTTTTTGTTATATGTTTGAATATAGATGTCTTATTTTTACACCATTCATGGTTTTGGATAAAGTATTTAATTTTCGTATGCTAGGTTTAATACGAATGTTTATTGTCTTCTTAAACCTTTTCATATGAGGAATGCAATGGACTTAGTAACTGATGGGTGGAGCCCACTATAGCTTCTCGATGAATCGATAAGTATCATGATACAAACTAGTGTTTTAGAACAAGGCCTTGAAAAAAACATATTAGTAGTCTTGGCATAAGGCCTTGACTATGTGGTTATGAAGTCTGGCATTATGCATTCCATCATTATAAAAGTGGTTATTGATATCGCATATGATTATTCGACTAGTAGAATATCCATGTGAATAATTAAATGGAATTATTTGATTTTAACATTTTCATGTTATGCTGAAGTTTATGTTTAAAAATATTTTGTTTTAGTATTATACATTTCCATAAATTTTTCTTCTTATTTAGGAATGTTTGTGCTATATTGTTATCCTTACCTGAGAATCATAGTTCACCCCATTCTATGTTTTATTTTTTCCAGGATGTGAAATAGTATTGTATGGTTGACCTTAAGGAATAGGATATGGATATATGTGTGTAAAAAAAGGGACAAAATTTTGATGATGTTTTTATTTCACAATGTATTGTAAAACTTATGACTGTATCTAGTACTTCCAAGGCTACTAAATTGATCTATCTTGCGGGACATGATTTCTTGTATCATGCCAATGTTATGTAATAATGAAACAACTCTGGGTAACTGGGGTCGGGGTGTTACCTAACTTATATCAAGTACATGATGTGGTTTTGTATCCCTCTTGAGGTTGTAAATAATACACCACTAACAATTTTGGGGTATGAATGATATTTTATATAACGATAATCTGATGTAGATCTCAGATCATAGAGACCAAGTTCTATGAAATAAGACAACTCCTTGGTAAATGTGTTTTCTTGCAACAATAATATGGAATAATCATCATGGGAAGTGGGATATGAGATGAAAACAAAGTACCATCATCTGTTTTATTTAATGAAATCAACTTTTGATGGAAATTATTTTGAAGGGGGAAGAATATAACAGCCTGAACATTTATAAATAAAATCCCTTTTTTAAATGATTAATTTTTTTATTATGAAACATAGTAATAAAAACAAATGAACTAATTTAGATAATTTATATCATTATAAGATATATCATGTCACTATTAATCAAAATAGTTTTTGTAATATTGTCATTGTAAAATGATTTCCATGATCAATTTACAATAAGGTCTCTAATGAATCCAATTGGTATAAACCAAATAAACATGGGCCTAAACCTGTAGGATTGTTCTATATAAAAACCATTTATCTGATCTTTTAAAGGGGATAGAATAATATTGATTTTATCTTGACCAATCCTATGTTGAGATTCAACAACTAAAGCACAATTGAAACAGTTTATGGGAGAAGTTCAAGGTTTTGAAGATCACAGCCAAAACCATGTTTTTCGAACATCCCCATGAAAGTGTCACCATTGTACACCATACCCTTAGGGCACACTCTGATGTAATAATTGGTTATGTTTCTAGACCATAGTAAAATGTATGTTTACATTTTATTTTGAAATTATATTCATCAATTATTACATTATAAAAAAGTAAATAATGAGTTTGAGAAAAATTAAATTCGGATACGATTAATCTCAAATTGTATTTTTGGAAAACATATAGTTTTAATCAAGGAACACTTTTTGATATGTTCATGTATTTTTTATTCAAATTTTATTTTAATAAATATTAAAATTAAATATAATTTATTTAAATATAAATGATAATTTAATTTAATAAAGTCCAATGAAATACTTATAAGTGTTAAATGGTTCCTACTATCGTAAAAACTAATATTTTTCAACAAATAAAAATTTTTATTCAAAAATTCAATATATAATCATATTCAGAAAATAATTTTTTTAAAAATATTTATTATTTTTGAAATCATCATGTTGAAATTATCCATTTATAAAATTTTCAACAATTTCTAAGACAATGTACTTATTGGGTAAAAAAAATATGGTATTAATATATGATTAGTATTATGACATCATTGACTCCAAGAAGTGATGTAATAAATACTATAAAGAGTATCCATGAATAAAGAAATACCCTTAAAAATAATTTTTTTAAAATTTATTTTCTTAATTTAATAAAAACTTATTTAATCCTTCTAAACATATATTATATTTTATGGTTTTAAAATAAATTATTTATGAATTTTTCTCACATCCATATTACTAGGGATTTTATTTTAATGATTTATGAATGTAATATTATAAAATATTGAGAACCACTCTTCTTTGGTAGTAACCATAGGGAAATACACGGAAAGGTTTTTGGTTTTTCTTATTTTATCATATAGAGTTAAAAAAATAAACATTTAGAAATTAATAAAGAATTTCCCTCTCTTTTTCTATAAATACACACCCAACCCCCCATTAGACTTCACTCAAAACCTTTTTAACATGAATTTAATCTACCCTTACATATCTACATCATTCCAAAGGTGTTACAAATCTCATAAGATTCTCTTACAAATATTTTTGAAGAATCCTCTCAATGTATGAGTTCTCTCTCTATTCTTTTCCATTCAAGAGCCTTCTTCGTATTTACCCTTTGGAATATTTATTTATTATACTATAATGTGTTTAGAAATTAATAAATAATTTCCCTCTCTTTTTCTATAATTACACACCCAACCTCCAATTATACTTAACTCAAAACCTTTTTAACATGAATTTAATCTACCCTTACATATCTATATCACTCCAAAGGTGTTACTAATCTCATAAGAATATCCTACAAATATTTTTGAAGAATCCTCTCAATGTATGAGTTCTATCTCTCTTATTTTCCATTCAAGAGCCTTATTAGTATTTACCCTTTGGATAAGGAGAGGTTTTTCGGCCTTCTAATGTTGCGGGTCCAGAACAGGTTGAAAATGATCGAAGATGCAGTTTTGTGGAGGTGGATAACACAGCCAGACTGATGGTGGCTAATGGACTAGACCCTCTGGCTAAACCATTTATGGATTTGAATAACTGGTTCAAAGTCCTTAAAGAGAGTAATTCAGCTGAGGGTCTAGAGTAGGATATCTTTACAGGGGGTGGGGTGATGTTGTGATTATGGAGGATAGGCAGGTGGTTCACATGGGGCAGGAACAGTTTGTAGGACCTATAGAAGAGAATGCTGAGTAGGTTTTTTCTGTGAAGTTTTTTGGTGGGGATAATAATTATAAGGCCCTTATGTTTGAGGGTAAGGGGAAGGAGGAAGATGTGATGGATGGGGTGGAATTACCCTTGCAGGAGGAGTGACAACCCTTGATAGAAAGTAACCCTTCATATCATAGGCTGGGTGACATTGATGGATGTCATGAGGCTGGGTTGAAGGAACAGTCTGGGGTGGGAAAAGAGAGCTCTAGGGGAGGAAAGGAGAATTGGAGTACCCCTGACAACCATTCATTTAGCGATATTATTCAAAATGTGAATAAGAAGGGGCCTCCAAGTGATATACCTTTATCTGCAACCTCAACCATGAGGCCAAATAAAGACAATTGAGTAGTTAATATTCCAAAGTAAGGGATCCTTGCCTTCTCCTTTTTATTCATGTACATTCTTTATATTATGACTTTCAATTTAAAATTGTTCATATTGGAATATTTTTTATATATCCCTATTAGTTTCTTTATTATTCACATGTGATGATATACCAATTTCACTCTCATTAACCCGTTCCATGAATATTTATGTACACTCGTTATGTTGTCTAAATTATCCTGTGATTGTTCATGAAAAACACTTATATAGAGAATAATAATTCTCATTTCCACTCAAAGATATTCAAGGGGATATACCTATTCTTTACTTATTGTGTACTTCCATGTATGTAACCCAATATCCATGATAGTGGGGATAGACTTAATGAAATACAACCTTATTTGGTATGGTCTATGTTGGAATCTTATACATGTACATGATATGAATATGATAGGTGGGATTAGACTTATATAGGCCTAAAGTTAATTTGGAAATTTTTTATCTCTTAAGATACCATGTATGGTTCACTAGTAGTAATTATAAGAACACTATGTTATGATGTCTCAATGGTTATCCTTGACTTATGTTCATGATTTCATGTTTTATTTTGATTCCAAATTCCCAAGTCACCTCTTGGTTATCATCTTATTTCGTGATTCAATGTTTATGTTTATCATTCTTACCCCTCTTATGTTACATTGGTATTCCATTTGACTAACATATACTAATTTACCTTATGAAATGATTTGATTATTCCCTTAATAGTATTTATATTTCATCCCTTTCTTATGTACATCCCCAAGTTATCCCATATAGTTTTAGAAGAGAAAAGAAATTTTAATGGAATGTTTTGAAGATTTTAAATAATGACAATGTATCCATGTTCAATTTATTAATATATATATATATATATCTAATTTCTAAAATAAACATGGCCTCACTATATTTTAAGATTATATTATGTGTACCATTAGGTAATATATCATGAATTATGGTGTATTAGATTATTTTTCTTTTCATAAAACCCATGGGAAGGCCTGTGATTATTATTACTTTATCAAATATAGTCCAAAAACTATGTTCAGAAATCAATAAAGATTTATCCACTCTTTTCCTATAAAAAATCACACAAACTCCCACTCCTCTTCACTAAAAACTTATTAAGCATAATTTTAATCTCCATTAACCCCTCTATTCCCTCTCAAGGTGTTTCTAATATCTTTAGACACTCCTTCTAATGTTTCAGAATCACCCTCCCAATGTAAGGGATCCTTTACTCATCTTAATTAAAGAACATTATTTATATTATACAATTTTTATTTCCTATATTTATTATGGAATCTGTTTTAAAATATCCCTATTATTGTTCTTATTATTTATCAAATAATGATATATTCCATTTCAATCTTATTAAATCCTTCCATGAATCATTATGTACACTTTCTATGATGAAAAAATTATCCTGTGATTTTCTATTCCAAATATTTTAATACTGAATACTCATCCCTATTTCCCCTCAAGGGTATTAACTAAAAAATAAATATCCATTACTGATTTGATACATCCATGAATTTTACCCAAACACTTTAATCATGGGATTGAAATTAATAAAAGACATTTCAAATGTTGTATGATCTATGTTTCACACTTATGCATCTACATGATATGAATGTGATGGGTGGTCCCATAATTATATAGCCCTCAAATTTATTAGGTTATTTTTTCATCTCCTAATATACTAGTTATAGTCTATGGGAGGTTATCCTAAAAACATAATGTTATTATGTCTCAGTCGTTTTCCTTGACTTATTTTTTGGATGTCATGTTTTATGTTGTTTCCAAAAATGTTTCATTGTTGTTATAATCATATACCATGCTTCGATGTCCATGATTATGATTATCACTATTATAAGTCACCATGTTATGACTCTTGACTGAAATGTACTACATTACCTTATGCAACGCTTCAATTATTCAAATATAATTATTTATATCTCATCACTTTCTTTTATATTTTTCCCATGTTATCTCACGCAGTTTTAATAGAGATATGGAATTTTAAGAGCAAGGTAAGGAGTTTTAAATAAAATAATTGGGTCCATGTTCAATTTATTATGGTATGTACCTTATTTTTTAAATTAACTAGTCTAAATGATCTTTTTGAATTGTAGTAAGTGATGTTTTATGTAATAAACCTTGAAATAATGTGTTTAAAAGACATGGGTTATCATATCTCCTCTAGGAGGAAGGGCATGAAATTCTTCACGGAGCTCATCAACATATTCTTCTAAATTTTTCATCACATCAAGGATAATATTTTTACATAGACTCCATAATTTGAGCTACAAACGCATCCATATAAGGTAATAATTTCCAAGCCTAATAGGAGGATTCCAAAGGAATTATATCCTCATCCTTACACTTGTATAGAATTAAAGGGGGATTCAAGAGATAGAGAGGGCTCTCCATTTCATGAAAATTTATGATTTTCCCATACAAGAAAATAAAATCCATACCTAGGATTGTATTAGATTCCATGAATGGTAGAATTACAAGTTTCACAAGGAAATTCATCATGAAAATATTGATAGGGGAATATTTATATAATTGTGATTATATAATTGACCATTTTTATTTTTACCATTACCATTACTTCCATGATTTGAGTTTTCATTTGAATAGTTCTATTAAAAAATTATAATATAAAATAATTCATTAAACAAGAAGAAAATAGCTTGTTCACCATTATTGAATGAATAACTAATATATTTTCTATAACATCATTATTAGGATCTACCTCAGTAGATTTGATAGAATATGATAGAATTTTCTCCCAAGTCCATTATGGTTGTTTTCATATATTATCTTTAAAAACCCTTGGTTTAGTTCTTTATTTTACATAGTGTTCATGTTCCTTGTAATTGAATCATTGTATAACCGGATGATTGCTGACCAGAACTTTCTTTTTTTCCATCACATTGGTTGGTTTCTCCCATCAATATTTTCTAGCTTGGGGCCCTTACTTCTCAGACCTAAAGAATTTATTTTGTCTCTATTAACACAATTTTAGGATACTTCTTCCCACACATTTTAAAATTGGTAAGATAGTATTTATTATCACCATGATGTTTCTCCATTTCTCACCCAGAATAAAACTTTATTCTCCACTTCCTATTAGTAGTCTTAAAATACCCATGATATTATTTGATATCTATTTCAACATTGAAGGCACACAAATAAATTTCAATATATCATTCAAAGTCTCAAATAAACTAATATTTTTATATATTCATATTTATCCCACATAAGAAGAAGAAATCTTTAATTTTTGGGTCAATCTTGTTGACAAAGGAATATCGTGAAAGTCTTTTGAATTTTTTATCATATGCCCTAATGGATTTGTCCTGATATTTATTGTGGTAAAATAACTCCCTATAATTTTATGTATGATAATACAAGGAAAATATGTATTGAAAAACATTTTCTTTAATTATTATCACTCTATTTCTTTGATTTATTCCATAGGCTGTCTATTTTCTATAAAAATCAACCATTGATCTTTTTATCCCTCCAAATGATAAACAAAAAGCATGAAATTTTCTATCTCATATAATTGTAGGACAAAAAAGATATTTTTAATAGTGCTGCTCCTTTTTTTATTATGATAATGATGATATAATGAAATTTGAAGGCCTTTTCACATAAAGACCTCAATTGAAACATTCTCTTTCATAGTGGGGATATAAGAGATCGACCTAATTTAAGCTCCTATTTAATACTTATGTTAATTGAGTAACTATTTTAATGAGGTTATAGAATCTTTCTTTCATCAGGTTAGGAATCTCATTTTGGAAGTCATCACAATGACAATCACATTGGTTGTTGACATGATTCCCTTGATTTCCATCCATTGACCAAAATAATGTAAACTTAGGGATGAGGATTCTCAAACAATTAAACTTATAAAAGTTAAACTATAAAAAATGAATGGATAACTGATAAATAACATTTATTACTAAACTATGAATTTATAGGTTTCAATCTATGTTATCCACAAAAAATTTCCTAACATTAAATTACATTGATATATTTTCCTTTCATAATGGTTTGTAAAAAGAATGTGATTAACATAATTATATCCCCCACGAGTGTCCAAAAAGGTGTGTAGTCTTATGAATATTTATCATGCACCAAGTACAGATTGATTTAATTACAAATGAGACCATTCTTAGATATTACTCTTAGGTACATTTTTTCTACACCCATATCAACTTTATAGTATTTTACTCGGGATATATTTTTTAAAAAACCCAATAACTCTATAATTTAACAAAAGTTTCTAAATTTTTTCTTTTTAGTCTTATACATGTATTTTCATGAATATTTTATAATCCAAATCTCCAAAAATAACTATACATTCCCCTAATACCAACAATGACCACTTATATCTTTTATATACATTATTTCACATTTTATTTATAAAAGATACAAATGATGAACCCAAAAATAATTAAGAGGCCTAGTGTCATATGTATTTTATATAGATAATGAATTAATATAATAATTAGATAAAATAACTTTATTTAAAACTCCATAAAGTGGTATTACTTTCTGTTAAACTTTCAATAATACATGGGATAACCTGGGGACATAGATAAGAAACGAGTTAGCTTTTACGACCATTATGGAAATAATCAAGGAAAAATATAAAGTAAAACCTTACACGTGAGTCATCAGGAATAAAATGGCTTCATAGAAAGTTGAGAATCAAAATAAAATCATCAAATAAGATGAAAACAACAAGGAATAATAAGAATGTGGTAACAACATGAAAAAAGAATTAATAAGTATAAGTTAAAGATAATCACTAGTACATTACAACATATTATTACTATGATAACCAATCATGAAACATTCATGGTATATTTAGAGATAAAAATGGTACCCAATTCAGTTGATGACTATATAATTGTAGGCACACCCATCACATTCATATCATGTACATACATGTGTTTTCCATATAGATCATACAACATAATAATTTATTTCATCACATTTAATCCAAGTATTATGGATTTTGGGTTATATAAATGGAATTCCCCAATAAATTAAGGGTTGGTACAAATAAGGTAATAACCCAGAGTAAAAAAGATGATTTTTATTCACATCAAAAATGTTTTTCATGGAAAAGCGTGGAATAATTTGAACAGCATAATGGGTGTATATAAAGGTTCATTTAAGGGATTAATGATATGTAAATGTGGTATATATTTTATTTGGAATCATAATAATAATAAAATAATGTGTAAAAACACATTTCAATTTGAAATATTGGAAATCAAATCACTTAATACAAATATAGTACTTGGATAATGAAGAAGACGAATATAATCCCTTACTGGAGATGTTTCTTCTAAAAGATTGGGATAATATTATTTAGAGATTGGGGACACCTTAAGAGGGATTTATAGAGGGTGAGTGAGAGAAAAAATTCAATGGGTGTTGAGTGAAGAGGAACAGGATGTTGGGTGGGTAGTTATAGAAAAATGGAGGGGAATTATTTATTAATTTTTTAACGTAGGTTTTAGACTCTAAGTAGTAAAACAATATAAATCACAAAATACAACAATGTTTTTTAACATTTTTTATTTAAAAGGGGAGTGGTATCAAATATTTTATTTGGTCAATAAATGAACTCATTAAGATAATAACATTCATGGTGTGGGATTCGTGTTCATAATATAGGTTTTAGATGATTTATTATAGGTTTGTAAAATTAATTAAACAAATTAAAAAATCATTGTTCTATAGGTAAACCTATTTTGGTCATTTATGGATTTCATAGTATTTATCACATCACTTTTGGGCTATTATGAAGTCATAATACTAACCATACATTTATACCATATTAATATTTTACCCAAAAAATCGACCGTCTCATAAAATTAGGAAAAATTCACCATTGGATAATTTCTAAATTATGATTTCATAATTGATATTTATTCTACCGAAATAATTTTCAAAATATTTGAATTTAAACTTTTTATTAAAAGTTATTATTTGTTATAAAATATTATTTTTGAATACAATAACAAATTTTTGACCCCTAGAAATATTTCATGGGGATTTATAAAATTATATTTTCATTTATATATAAATAATTTTTTTAAATAAGACTATTTCAGGAAAATAAAATTTATTTAAAAAATATTGGATTTATCAAAAGGAAATTTTTAATTGAAACTATATAATTCCAAAAAATATATATTTTTGGTTTGTTCATATCATAATCTAATTTTTATTATAATTAGTATATAATCATGTATATATGAAAAATAATAATGAAATGGGTATAATATAATAATTAATTTATTAAAATAAAATATTAAATTTCATAATATTAGGTTCAAGGTACAAAACCACTTATTATAGCAGTTTATTCCCTTAGGGTAAGTTGTGTGATATTATTAATTTCGTAGGGTGGTTCGATGAACATGGTTTCTGAAATTATCAATATTATCTTAAACTTATCCCATTAATGGTTTCAATTAATTTTTATTTTATTAATATTTGATTGGGATTCGTTAATTGAAATACCCATGACTTCATCTCCCTTAGAGGCTCTAGAAAATTTGATTCCTAGGGTATGATCCATCGGGTAAAGACTACCACTTCTTCCTTATTTTTTTAATTATAATTTTTTATAACCCTAAAATGTATTTAATAATCTTAATATTCACTAAAAACAACTATATTGAAAATTATTATGATTATTAAGGGCCTTTAAATCTTAACAATCAAATTATGGGTATATGTTATAATGGAATATAATAACAATTGAAAAAATAGTGATTTTTTTCTATAATTATGGACGTTGAGAAGGTAATTATTCAATAAAAACGTAATTTAATTTATAAAAGTATAGTTAAATATATAATAATTTCCTAAGAATCCAAAATCTGAACTAAACATTCAACTACTATCATATCTGGTTCCAATAAATCTCTTCCTACTTCAAAACATGGGAGGTATTCGGGGGATGAATATTAAGCTGAGACATGTAGAAAACATCATCGATTGATGTCATGTGTTATAGGGAATATAACTAAAAATACACTTTACCAATCTTCTCAGTGATCTAAAAAGGTCCCACATTTCTTTCAGTGAATTTCCCTTTCTTCCCAAGCCAATAGTGATCCAACTGTGGTGACACCATCTTGAAAACCTGATCACCTACCAAAAATAACATAGGATGATACTTATGATTCTTATAAGAGGTATTATAACTCCAAGACATTTCCATTCCCCGATGAATAATCATAATTTTCATCAGTGTCTCATAATGAACACGTTCCCTTATAATAGAAACTGCGCCCATATTATACCAACAAATATGTGACTTACATGGTTGACCAAAGAAAGCCTCAAAGGGATCCATTCTGATAGAATATTGGTAAACATTGTAGATTATGTAGTGGTGTCTGAATCACTTCATATTTAAGTTCAAAGGTTACTTCAATTCATCAAAGGAATGTTGACAGATAGAATCCCATATGAATTTTACCCCTTTCCTAGTAAGAGAAGTCAATACAAATTAAATGTTTTATAATTCCATTACAAAAGGATTGAAATATCTTATCAACCCCATGAATCTTTTAATCTTAAAGAAATTATATTACTCCTCCCATGATAAGAAATATTTTACATTCTTATGACCAACCAAGATGTTATGTTCTGATACCAAAATTCTTAATAACATAACTTCTTATATACATAAATGAAATTTTTTTAATTAATCATAATGGTAGTGATCCCTCAAGATACCGATAATGGATTTTAGATGATGCCCATGTTCTTATTCAGTTGTTGATTAGAACATAATTTCCTCCATGAATTCCACAGTAAATAAATTAAGTTACTAGTGGAAATTATGATTCATCGGTGAAATGAAAATATTTAGTGTGTTAGTTAGTTGAAATGAAATTATAATCTATTTGAATTGTCCATACCTACTCCTTAAGTTTGACTTTCAAATATGACACTCTTTAACTCTATGTTGATGATAACTATACTAAATTACAATTTTCCAGAACCACTTTTCTCCCTCTAATTGATCCAATATGTCATCTATATAGGGAAAAGGATAATTTTTATTAATCATTAACCATTTTATCTTCTGATAATTGAAACAAAAATGATTATTATCATCATCCATTTTGGTGAAATACAAAGGGGCTTCCCAAGATGATACACTAAGAATATTGAGTCCTTTATCATTCAAATCATCCAATTTATATTTTAATTCCTCTAATTCTATCAAATAATTATAAAATAAAGTAACGGATAATGGCTTAGTTCCCGAAATTAAATCGATCAAAAACTCAACTTCCCTCTCAAGAGGGTAACCATAGAAATTAGCCGGAAACTGTTCATGAAATTCATTAACCACAAAAGGAAGAAAATAACTCAAATGTTTGTCCCTAATTTCAATATAAAAAATAGAAATCAATTTCCCGTGTTCTAGTAGTGAGGGTACCTATCAACAATTCCATGGATCCCACTCTCCTTGAAACACTCAGGAGATCACATTGAATGTAGTAAAGAATACACACTAATGATATAAATCATTCTCTAATATACATCAAACTGACCAATCCATCCAAATGATCACATCAAAAAGGTCAAATTCAAGAACTATAAAATACCAAACTAACATGACTTCTTATAACCAAAGAATACCTAAGAAACATCAAAATATATATTGCTTCCTATTTCCAAGAGGTGTTGCCAGCTTTATTAAAAAGGGAAGGAGTTTCATTGGACGTTCTAAAAGGATCAAAAAGAGCATTCATATAAAATAATGAAAGGAACCATTATCAAATAAATTAATCTCTAACAATGAGTTAATAAAGACTGTACCTCCCAATGTTTTATTGGCCAAATCAAATTCCATCTGAGACACTTCCACTATGGGTAATGGATATCTTCTTGTGGCCTATGGTTATATCCTTGTAGTCTTCTAATCATCCAACTACATTTCATACCTTTTTGGTGTTGACAATCATGTACAACAATTGGTGTAGAAAGAACCTAAAACAACTTCTATATGTGACACTTACATCAACATTAGTTATATATTTTAGGAGGTCAGGTACAAAAATATCACATGCTCCCTATATTTCCACACCCATTGCAAGACAATGGTCTATTGTTATCTACCACCAAATAGGTGGTATAAGTCTACTATTTGGAGCCACTACCACAACCCTTTTGAATCTCACCAACTTCCACTTATTTCTAGAGGATATACCAAAACCACTTCTAAGAGTAAGTGGATTCTTAATTATCCCTTACTTACTTACCATGTTAATTTCCTCCATCATGTCTTTGTCAACAAGATGATAATTGGTGGTATTATTCCACATATAAATTTAATAATGAATACCTGATCACAAAAACATCTAAAACTATTAAGACTCAAATTTACCATTCAATATAATATTGGGTGGGGAATGATATAGTTTGGTCAAGTAGTTTTTTTATCCCATTATAGTATGATCAGCATGTAGAAGGGTTAGGAACTCCTTGGATTTTTCCATCAATAATGCTTTAGGGAAAACCTAATAGAAAATGATGGTCTTGAAGTCTTTCCACACAAAGCCATCATATTGTTATTCGTAAACTACTATATCTCAACATCTACATAAAAGGTCTTCAATAATAAAAGTTAAATATTTCAATTTCATATAATCAATAGTTTCAAAATAGATAAAAATACTATTGATCGTCTCTAAGTAGACCTAAGATTCTAGGGGGTCATTCATACCACATAATGATAGTGGATTATAGGGGTGAAACTAATGGGATTGATCAATATTTACACAAGTCCCTGATTTCACATCCATAAAATCATATAGGATGGTTTAAACATCCCATTCTAGGGCATGGGACACTATTAATACTTCTTTAACCAAATTATGTTTGAATAGAGGGTTTCCATGCATTCCATCATTCATAGAACCCTATTGAGGAATTATAGAATATCTAATGATGGAATCGTACTACATAAACAAAAGAAGATAGATCATTATACATGATACAAACAATAGTTTGAACCAATTGAACCAAACTAATTAACTGATATTAGATCAAAACACAACCAAAGATACAAAAATTATAATATCTTATGGTAACTTAAGACCCACTATGATGAGAGAAGGCCATGAACAAAGTCATATCCAACCCATCAATTCCAAAATATTATCTCCCATGTATACTATAACTACCCATGACTGGAATACCATGGACAAGAAACACATTTGGTACAAATTTTTTCTAAAAAAAACCCAGTTCATCACTAAATTAGGCACCCTAGTCAGCCCGTAGAATGACCTGACAATCTTTCGTGATCCCCACAGGCTATTGAAAAGTTATTGGGCATCAGGAACAACATCTGGGGATGATTTTTTCAACAATAAAACAAATTACTAATAGTTGTAATTTTTAAAATCGAGACAAGAATATATTACAAAGTCATATTGATGAAGAAAATATAAAAATACAAATACAAGTGCTAATCCTAAACAGATAAATAAAAGAATCTGACAAAAATAACAACACATATCAATGGTATATGAGGGAAAACATCCACCTTGTAACCTATAAACCCACACAACCCACTAACATGGATACCTTCCACTATCATTCAACTCCTTTCAATTAACAACAATAGTTAAAATAATATCTTAAAACACCCAAAGTAATGATTAGGTTGTGAGAAAAACACGCCCAACAGGATGCCTACAAGTGTTTCATAAGAAACCTTTATAAAATTAACCATTTACGATCACTAATGAAATAAAAGTAATTAAATATATATTAATTTTTTAAAAAATTAACAAAGAAATAAACCATTTTTAGAAGAATTTATAAATCATTCACAAAAAACCAATCTTCAATGCATTTATGAATAAACCATTTCAAAAATAATTTCTAAATATCCAATCAAAAAGGAGTACCATATAAAATAGTCAAAGTGATGGTAAGGTTGAGTCAATATACGATCCTCAAAACACAATTATCAAATGACTAAGTGCAAATACAACCTTATAACATTATCCAAGGGATATGAGAACACACAAATATATGAACACCATGTAATATAATAATTTAGTTAGAATTGTAGCATAATTCCATGCTTGGTATCCACAAAACATCCTAGAATGTATGTCCAAATCTATTCAAATTCTATGTAAACGATTTAATTAGGTTCCATAGCCCACACTTTGAGGATTTCAATTTCATAATTTTTTTGCACTTGGAGGATATCGTTTTTTTATTTTAAATCACCCAAAGGAAATTTTATCAATTATTAATAAATCATCTCATAAAAAGGAATAATAATTATTTAAAATTTTATTTCATCATCAATGCCAAAAGGGGAAATTAATTTCATAAATGTATCCAAAACAACCACAATATGATAAATGTTTATTAATTCCATAAAAATATATAAATTGATTTATGGTGACCAAAAATTAAAATTTCATAAAAAATAATTTCTATGAAACCGGCTACCTTAAGAACATGCTACAATCCAATAACCAAATGGGATCTACACACCAAGAAGATAGAAAGTTATTAAAAAGAAAATAAGATCCCTAAACCACAAATATCCAATAATATAACCAATATTCAATAAGATATAGTTCAATATAGTGAACATAAACCACTTAAATGGTAATTACCAAAGAATCACACAAAAGGCTAGGTAAATCAGGTCTCCACTATCCTTTATCATAATGGATCTATAGAAAACCTTATTATATCCTAACACAACCAATAAATATTTCCGCAAAATCCTTGATCTATGGTTTCCTTCGAGAAAAATATAGAAAATATAGAAGAATAATGGAGAACAATATAGAATGTTATCTTATACCACGAGTTCCCAAGATCTAATGCCTAAAGATCCATCAGGATCACTCTCAATAAGGGTTTGAATCTTCAGAGACTATAAAATGAATCATTATCATTTATATCCTACGATGTCTGAGAATAAATTGGGTTAACATGAGGTGTTATAGTTTCAAAAAAAACATTTTAAATTAATTAAAATATTTCGCCTGGTTTGGCCATACTATTTTGAAAACCGGGTGCCAACCTTACACCCGTCATTGTGCAATAAAACATTCACACAATTTGGTTGCACAGTTTGGATAATAGTGAACCAGTCGTATGAAAATTAACTATCATAACCACCACATTCCTCATTTTCTCTTAATAATGACACATGGTTTGGTCTATTCTTGAGCAAAAAATACTCATGCCCCCTGAAAATCTAAAATTTCTAAAAAAATCGCCCATTACGACCTGAGAATGGTTAAAAACAAATGATGGCTAAAATGAATATATATACACCTATATGTTACATTTATATGTGACACAACCCTAATATTACAATGGAATACTCGACCAAATTAGGATTGAATATTTTAAAAACATCATATGTCGTGTTATCTTAATCTTATTTCTTACAATGGTGTGTTTTGATTGTATGATTCGAATAAGATCCATTAATCATAACTACTATAGAGGTATGAGTTAATAAAGTAAAAAAATATTGTAAAACATCGATCAATTTTATTTAACCTCCCTCTTATTTTGACTGCATGATCTAATTATGAACATCATGTGGTATTGGAGAAAAGTTTTTAACTCTTATTTTATCTAATAATTAGTTGTTTCATCTATAATAAATGAAGTATATATTTATAAAAACATTTATTTCCCAGTGAGACTATAAATAGAGGTTATTTCTACTAAGGAATTTATAAACCTAATGAAATTTTCCATTAATAAAATGATAAAGATAAGTCCTTTTATAAATAATAAACAGGATTCATCAATGGATCAATGTAATTAAAGTGATAATATTTTTTTCATACTAGTTGATAATTACTCTAAAAAATATTGTTCTATCCATAAAGAGTGTGATCCTAATAAATCGATTTTTTACTCCAATCATAAGGAATATTTGAGTAATATCCCTCTTGATGTTTTCAACTTTTTATTTTAGATTATCAAGGGTATACAGGATGAAAAAAAGAACTATTGTTGGAAGTAGAAGGTATAGAAAAAGAATTGGTTAAGAAAATATTAAAAAGAATAACCCTCATCAAGATTGTTAAAGTAAAAGAGTATAGATTATTTCTACACAAAGAAATATCCACCAATAGTAAGTACAAATAGAGTAGTAAAAGTGATGGAAAATCACTGATAATTAAAACTAGTGAGGAGAATATTTCGTAATTTTATTGAGCTCTTGATGTTATCGTTGATGTCAATAATTATCATTTGGAAATAAAGGATAAAGTGTGAAAGAGATTAAGAATTATCTATGATAACTCTATAATATTAATGAATATCACATTGAGAAAATGAATTGAAAATGGTAAGAAATAGTAATAATATTTTAGGTTTAGGAAAAAACCACATATTAAAGACCCTTGAGTTGATGGTTATAATGAGAAACCTAGAAGTAAAAAATGTCGAGTCTTACCAAGATACAGAAAAAAAGTTTTATTTCAATCAATGTTTCTGATATTTTTGTTACATAAAAAGGTAATCAATCTAATGAAATTAAGGGATTTAAATAATCTTTGGATAAATCAACTATACGCTCATAGATAAAGGTAAACCCTTCTCAAGAAGATTTTGTTTTCACTAAAATTGTGTCCATGAAAGGTGCCTGTTAAAATTTAAATTATAGAAAAATATGGGTGGATAAAAATTAAATGAAATATAAAACATCATTAAATTTTTATCTGAGAGATATTATGAATTTAGGTTCCTTTGAATGAACATAATGGAAGATGGCTATACACAAAAGTAGTTGCATGTCCAAGATGGAAAGAATTGTATTGAAAAGGGAAAATCCAGATTTACATGCTATATTAAGTGTTATTAAATGTTTATGAATAAGTATATATATTTTTTAACAAAATGTAAATCATTATAATATAAAAAATATATATATTAATGGGGATAAAATCTAATGTCAAGAAAAATTCTACTAAGTACATGAAATATACCTCACTTCTAACAAATTTGAATATCTTCAGAATTTATATGGAAATTTTAAAATAATAATTGTGATGATGAGTATTGGTTTATACATATTAATAATTAATCATTTAAAATTGATGAAATAAATCCACTAAAGATGAATAAAAATTAAAGGATAAAATTGGTGATTTTATCTTGGGGTGTAATAAAAATACAAAGTATTAAAGAAAAAACACCTAAGAAACAAATTGTGAATGATTCTATATCAAATAATAGATGATTATATTATATAATTAATTTCCACATCAAATATAATTTAAATAAATCCACGGAAATTAGTTATAAATGAATCATGCTACATTAAAAGATAAAATAAATCCAAGAAAGATAAAAAATGATTGTTTTGGAGGATGATATGTGAGAAGAAGTTGAAATTCATAACTAGTTTCTAAAAATAGTAACTTAAATACTCGTGATAATTCAAGAGTAACATCTAAGAAAGTTAATCATGTTCCTAAAAAATTCTTGAATATTTTTCTATCCTTATTTTCAAGGAATAAAAGAAAGCAAAAATGAATACATAGACCCTACTATATAATGTGAAGAAGAATTTTTCACTTATGAAGAAAGTAAAAAAAATGAACAATAATATGATTCTCAATGAAACATATAATTATAAAATAAAATGAGGAGCTATAATAATGAGTTCAAAAATATTATAAATTATTTGAAAGGATTTTTTATGTTGAGAGTCCACTCTCATCATTATTTATCTAAATAATAACTAATGGAGAAAGCAACTAATTCCTAATTTTTTTGGGATTACTTTTTTATTCATGGAATTGAAGGTGATTCTTTGTGTTTAAGGAGAGAAATAAAAATATTTTAACACCTTATATCTTTATGAGATATCCATTATAAATTTCCCTAGTTGATATCATATTTCCTTCTTGCAACACGTCATGTGGAATCTTATAGCATAGATTATTTCCTACTATGGAATATTATAAAAACCATATGTTTCCTCATCTCAACATTATATGTATTACCAACCATAATAAAGGAGATAAATGGAGTTTTATCCATGATGGGTATTTGAGATTAAAAACAACAAAATATTATTGTCTCATTTGATTATGAAATTCAGGAAAGTTTTATAATTTCACATTGTATATGTATGTTAATCAAATTATTTAACACACTTATTTAAATATTCAATTTTTTAATTAATGGGGATAGATTTATTATATTTCTAAAAGAGAAAAGTAACTGGAAACAGGATAAACCATCTTTGGTTTTGAATTTTTTTAATTTTTTTGTTATGTTGAATGGACAATATTACATGAAAAATAATTGAATATATCCTAAAATAATATTGATGAGTTTGTGTCACATGTTTTATTTTTCATAGATTGATTTGATGTTAATGTTTTTCACCCTTGTTTAATATAACCTTCTAGATAATATATACTTATATTTGATTAATTTAAGTCTCATTGAATTTATAAAAGTGATATTATCCTTATCTAAAATGAATTAGTTATTACTTTCAATAAGAAGAAGATAAGGGCAGAGATGAAATTTCAGTCATGATTGGAGAATGAGTAGAGTATGAATATCCATGGATGTTAAACCTTTGTATTTATTTTCAATATGGTGGACAGAAAAGTAGAACTATTGAGAATAATTTGGAATTGATTTTTGATGGTATTTGAAAACATTGTCTCTTAAAAATAAGTCCAAAGGGGTATATTGAAGCTATCAATGATTTTTCATGAATACGACTATATTTTTTGTCAATAAGTATATTCGATAAGTAATAATATCAATATGGGTTGGATATTTATGAATTAACCAATAAATTATTATATTGGGGAACCCCGTGATAAATGAATTATTTCATGGATAATGAGATATTATAGAACTCTTATAAATGTGATGTGTGGTGTTCAAGTACCTAATGAATGAAGAAGATATTCCTTATGTTATTAGAATGGAGATATTTTTATATAGTGTAATTGTCTCTACAATGATCATAATATGTTGAGTTGAAAGTAAAAAAATTGTTTCAAGAGTCATCATTTAAAAAAATCAAAGTCTAAATTTACTTCAAGAAAGTAACATAGAAGAGATTATGATTCTTGATGATTATTCGAGATGATATAAGAGAATAAGTTTCTAGAAGTATTATGAGTGATGTTAATATTGATTATGGAGTTGGTTCTAATATTGTTTGAAGATACTTATTTCATGTAGAAATTTATATATGTGATTATTATAGAGATGGAAATATTATAAATTAATGATAGGTGTTCATAGTAGATGAAAGAATTTTCAATTGCATGTTATTTATGATATTCATGAGAATCCATAATTTTTATTCTTAAGAATTAGAAATATGGTTTCTATGAAGCTATATTTGGATGATGGTAAAGGGAAAATGGTGGAAATTTTCAAAGATGTATCCTGAATATACACATGTGAAGTATGATCCATAAATGTTTAAAGGTATACAGAATGACAATCCAAAATCTGGTATCTAAATAGAGCATTTTGAAAAGCAGAGTAATGGATGGAAGAATATGTTCATCTATAATTAGAATATTTGAGACGTTATGATAATTCAAAGATAAAATTTAAGTGAAACAATTTGGTTTTAAAAAATTATTTTTCTAGAAGCTTATTTATAAATGTAATGGATGAGGGGTCCAAAGATGAGTTTAAATAAGTGTGAGAATTAAAAAAATATCACATATAAGTAATAAGTTATTTACTCTGATATGAAATATTAAATAGGATTTATGTCAAAATTCATTTGAAAAGGGTGGAGGTGATTTTTGAGAATAGTGATAGAATAAATAAATAAATTTTTACGATTCTCTTAATGTTTTGTTCTTGTAAAGACGAGTAAAGAAGTATAATAAATGATATGAAGAAAAAGGTAGTGGATGTTGTCAGTGGTGATAATAGTTTTGGATAATGTGAGAGTCTATAAGTATCATAATATTGAATTCGATGAGGAATATTTTTGTTTATTTAGAAGCGAAATTAGAATTAAAAGGACGATAATGAATACTTGGAGTTTAATTATAGGTAAAAGTAAAATTATTTGGATAACAATTAAGTAAATCATATTTATTTATATGAAAAATTTACTCTAGAAGTTCCAATGTTATAAAATATTGTTACAATGTACTCCAAGAATGTGTTTTGAAAAGATAATATGGTATTATCATGAAGTTTAAATGTTTAAAAGATCGAATTATATGAAGATATAAATCCTTGTTACACTATAATGATTAGTTGTGTAAATTTTGGAAGTTATTTTGTATCCTAAGATTTCACTTTACATAGATTGGATGAATTGTTGATGAGATAGAAGAAAACATATTGAAGATATCAGAAGCTATGTTGGGTTCACTCAAATGATACAAAGGCTGAGTATGAGTAACTTGATGTTTTTCAAGGGTTAATCAAAAGATGTGAATGATTAATTAGTTGAGTTGATGAATTAATTACGATAATGTGGAGTTTATCTTCATGATTTAAATATCATTATTCTTATGTCATGATTCAAGTGGGTTTTTTGGAAGAAAAAAACTAGGAACACCAAAAATGAATAAGATAATTTATCAGGGAAGACATGTTTTACCGAAGTGATAAAGAAGATTGAGTGAATTTTTAAAGTGAATCTTACCTCATTATGAAATAAAGAATGTCAAATATTAGCCCTCATTATCTCTTTTCAAGGAGGTGATAACACTGAATGTTAGTAAAATAGATGGAGTGATTACTCAAAGAAGATATAAGTTAATAGAAAATAAATATGTATAGAGACACCAACATAAATCTTCTAGTAGATCATTTGATTCATGGAATAAGTGAGTCTGGACAATGTGTTCCATAAGATCATTTGAGTTAAGGAAGAATTGAGTCTGTCCTATATATTCTATAGAAGCATTTGAGTCAAGGAAGAAGTGTACTGACCCCAAATTTAATAACAAATAGATGTTGTATACTTTATTACATGGGAATAATTTACAAACAATTATATCCTAAATGACCAAATAGTTTAGTAGTCTTTTTAAACGAGATACATACTTGATTATTTCATTACGGTTGAAAAACAAAAAATGCAACATAATTATTATAAGAATATAATTATTCCCTCTAGAATATCTTTTCATATCATTCATTGTGAAATTCTGAGATTCCTAGTGAAAGGAAATAAAATAAGGGTGAGATAAAATTATTAATAAAGTAAATTCTTAATTACTAGATTCCATGATCTTAGGAATCAAGATGCCTATACTATCAAGACCTTTCCGAAGATGGTTTCAAACTATAGCTGAAAACAAATATAATTCATGATTAATTATAATTCTCATGAAACCTACTGGTTCATTGAGGGGGTATATAATATTGATCCTACCCATCACTGTAGGTCCAAAGTAATCCTTACATATCTATTGATTGATTTAATTCATGAATAAATATTCCTTACCATTAAATGTTTTTATTGAATAAATAATATGGATTAACATTATTTCCCTAGTCAAAAAAATAACTTTAAAATTATAACATGGCATTTATAAATGGGAAATGGTTTATCTAAAAAATTTATCGATGATAAATAATATGGATATTTAGGAGAAATTTAATGTCTAATGATCACAAGAACGTCAATAATACAACAGAATGTTAATGAATTCAAAAATGAATCAAGGAAGGGATTTACAATATTATCTGTTGGAATCCTCATATTTGATCACGTTTTAAAGCTCACAAATCATAAAAATAATACAAATTATGCTAATCTTGTTTAAATCATGTTTGATGTTTGTTGGTATTCTTTTTATTCCATGCTTACTGGTTCAAATTTAGAGTCTCATTTGTTATGCTTAATCTTGTTCTATTATGTTTTATTATACCAATAATTAAGTTTAATCAATTCTTTGAATATTACTACTTAAGACTGTTTACATATATTTGGATAATTGTGAGAAACCATAAGTCTGACACTGATTCTAGATTTTCACAATGTCCCTGACTCAGTGAACTAGACACTATGACCTAGACACCATGACCCTGACACCCTGACCCTGACATCGTAATGCTGATATTGGGACCCTAACACAGTAACCCTAATACCATGACTCGAGCACCATTATAAGTTTTAACAGATAACTAGACACTACTAACAGATACACTTTAATCCTAACACCGCATCTGTGCTTCCGGTTACAGATGTCAACACAATTATGGCACCATTACTATCTCACTAGTTGAAGGCATAGGATAAGACATTGTTTTCTAGTGGCACGATTTCAAGAAAAAATGTGACAGCGTTCTTTAATATTTTTTTCATCATTTTCAATTTAATTTCTAATAGTCATATTCAAGTTATTAAATTTCCCTGATGTTGTTAATCTTTCATTGTATACATGTCACCTAACAGTATAAGGTATGAGGATCATAATACATGCCTCATGTTAGCTTTAGCATGTGCACCCTTAATTAAAAACAATATGAGCTTGGCTTCTAGAAAAAGGGGGAAATAGATATGTTCTATTGTTTGGAAAGAAAACTCTTGCATGCAAAAACATACTACTAAAGAACACATTAAGCACTCATGAACCCTAAAGGTTGAACTACTGTATATCAGAGCCTCAAACATCTTCACAGTACCGGCCTAATGAAAAACATGAGCTACATAGCTCACTTCATCGAACTGGATACTAGAGCACCAAACTGTTGATACACTATTTTCACAAGATGACTCTATATTTTTAATATATTCATCGCACAAGTCTAGAGATACATAGGGAAACACTATGAGAATTTCTAATCCCCTCTCACCATCTTTTCTCAATTGGGTACTATTTTTATCTTTCGATCTGTGTGTGTGTGTGTGTTTATTAAAATACACATTATCTCCTGTATTAAACTGATGGATTCAAAAGTTTCATCCTCTCATATCTTTTTAATTCTATTTACTCCCATGGATAAATGTGGAAGAGGTCCATGTGTGACCTAGAGGTTATACCAATGAAGAATAGTGGAAGAGGTCGTGTGATCTGGATAGTAAGTGTACTATTGTTTTTCCCTGATCCCGGGTGTGGATCAAGCTCTCGTCTATACAGACTTCTTGGTAGTAGGTGATCACCAAGTGGAGTGGATTATGTCTTGTCTTGAGACTAAACCCCTTGTTTTATCAACTGTGTCTTTTAATTCAGTTTTTATCAACTTTAATTTATATTTTATAAAAATATATTTTACTTTGATATTTGTTCTAAGATAGAAGTTATAATTGTTTTTCCCTATTAGAGTAGCTTCAAAAGTTATATCAATAACTCACTTTGATATTATTGGGAATTAGTCAATCTTCTGAGATGTTATTTTAATAGTCACACTATTATAACTGTATTACCTTGATTAATTGGTGTGTATTAATTATTATTGGGAAATAATTTTAAGTGTACTTTTTAATATAAATTTTTATAGATACTCAATTAAACCCCATTTTTAGTACTCTACTCTAACCAACATTTGGTATCAAAGGCATTTAACCTTGATAAGGCTCTGTTTTAAAAAATATTAACTATGATTTTAGTTGTACTTTAAAGATCTGTAAGTTTCAGTTAGTTATAAATTTATCTGTCTTTGAAAGTATTTTATTATTATGTATTATAGACATGAAGGTGATACAACAAATATACCTCCATTTTTTCAATGGAACCAATTATTCCCAATGGGAAATTAAAATGAAAATGCATTTAGAAAGTTTGTCTGTTGAAATTTGGTCTTTAATTGTAGATGAGTATAATATTCCTACTAATGTTATAATTACATGGGATGCCTCAACTAAGACTACCTAAAATAATAAATATAAATCCAAGAATTCCTTATACTTCTCTTTAGAAGATGAGGAATTTAACATATTTTCTATATATTTAATATACCATGAAATTTGGGATACTTTGTCTATTTTACATGAGGTAACCACTAATGTGAAAGAAATGAGACTTAATAATTATACTATTAATAATGATAACTTTAAAATGAAGTTTGATAAGCCTATTACTGATATGTATCATTGGTTCAATGAAATTTTCAACATAATGATCTCTCTCAGAAGAAAATTTAGAGAAAAAGAATAATTCATGCGAGTTCCCAAATTCCTATCTGATGGATGGATAGAGACTTATGTCACTATTATATAATCATGTGACATAATCAAATTACATATCAAAGAATGCATTGGGAAAGTAATGATGTTCGGAGAAGATGTGAATGTCGACAAAGAAGAGGAGGATGCACCCAAAAAAAAATATGTGGAATTTAAGACACTACCTATAAACATAATGAAAAGGAGAAACTACAACTCTCATTAGAAAGTCCCATAGTGAATAATCATCATCCAATAGTGATGGGGAGATGTCCCAAACAACTATAAGGTTTATGAAATTTTACAAAAGAAATAATTTTTTTAGAAATCCTTTATTCAGAGGAAGATATGATCAAAAGAGAAGGTGGAAGAAGGAATAAAAAAGAAATGACAAGTCTGATGACATAGTATGTTATGAATGTAATTGAAAGGGACATGGAATAGATGACTTTCCCAAGATCAAGTAAAAAAGGAAATGTTAGGACAAATATAAAATGTATAAAAAGGTAATGAATGAAACATGGAGTGCTTCTGATGATAGTTTAAGTGACTCAGAGTCTTCATATGATGAATGGGCTAACAAATCAAACGTGTGTTTCATGACAAACACATATGAGGTAACCTTTGAATCTCCAGTACAAAATTCCTATTATTACAAAGATGAAAGTGATTTTGAAAATATGTCTAAGGAGGAAATGTTTTAGTATTTTAATATGTGTGAAGAGACATGTAATGAACTAAATGATAAATACATTTCTTTAAAGAGATATTATTCTCTTTACTAAACTGTTAAATCTAAACATGCTGTCAAAAGAGAGAAAGATGTTCAATTACTCAAAGAAAACAATCAATTAATGTTATCTAATGACCAATTCAAAAAGGACCTTGAAAATTTTACTAATGGTAAATATATCTTGGTATAAAATCTAGGTAAAAAAATTTCCACAAAATACACTGCTAGTATTGTCTATCAACATGGTAAAATAAATTTTTGAAAATACGATTTTTCATCAAAATCTAGAACATATAACTTTATTCATAGTTCAAGAAATCATTTTTCTAGTATAAAATATGATACATCCTATGATTTTTCCAGTTGTTCTGGACCAAATAATGTTTATTTATCAATTTTTTTTTCATAATGCTTTTTGGAAACCAATGAGGAAGATGTGGCTTCCTAAAGCACTAGTTACTAAAATTACTAGACCCAAACAAATATTTCTACCAAATCTTGTTTTTATTTGAGTATTTTTTAGGAAAATTGTTTGAGGATATCTTTCCAAATATTATGGTACTTTGATAGTGGTTTCTCAAGACACATGATAGGATACTACAGATTTTTCATGAACCAAATAAATATTGATGGTGGGAATATCACTTTTGGTGACAATGCCGAGGGAAAAAATCATTGGCCTTGGCCAAATCAGAAACTCTATCCTTGTCTTAATTTCTAAAGTTCTTTTTTTTAATGGACTGAGATTTAATATTTTTGGTATTTCGCAACTATGTAATGATGGATTTCATGTTAAATTTGAAAATGCATCTTGAAATGTTTTTAATTCTAAAAATAAATTAGTATTTTCTACATGATGAAATGAAAATGAATATTCTGTTAACATAGAATCTTTAGTTTCTAAAAATGACTCATGTTTAAATGTATTTCACAATGGGTATTGTCTTTGGCAGAGTATACTAGTACACAAGAATATTTAGTCCCTTAGAAAGATAATGAGAAAAAATGTAATCAAATATCTACCCAAACTAGAGATTCCCAATGATAAAGTGAGTAATCCTTGTCAAAAGGGAAAGATAAAAATAACTTTCAAACTAAAGAATGACGTCTCAACTTCTCAACCACTCGATTTGGTTCACATGGATTTGATTGGACCATATAGAGTTTCTTGTTTAAATGGGAAACACTATGTTTCTATTATTGTAGATTACATTTCTAAGTATACATTGACCTTTTTCTTGGCTCACAAAAGTGAAGCTTGTTCTCATTTTACCATGTTTTTTAAAATGATAGAAAAACATAGTGGACTTAAAATAAAATCACTAAGAACTAACCATGGCCATGAGTTTTAAAATCAAATTTTTCAATCATTTTTTCACAAAAAAACGTTATAATCAAAATTTCTCTCCCCCTAGAACACCTCAATAAAATGGAATTGTAGAATGAAGAAATATGGAATTTCAAGAAATTTCTAGAACCATTCTTAGTGAATATGACTTACCTATTTATTTTTTGGTTAAATTTATAAATATAGCATGCTATATTATTAATAGTGTGTCGATTAGACCTATTATTAAAATTACTCCATATGAGTTGTGGAAAAAATGAAAACTCAAAGTGAACTACTTAAAAGTATTTGGTTGAAAAGTATATATCCTCAATACCAAGGAAAATGTTCACAAATTTACATCCAAGAGTGATGATGGAATCTACCTTAGATATTCAATCTCTAGAAATGTCTATAGAGTTTTTAATAGATGAACTAAATGTGTGGAGGAATATATCCATGTCATGTTTGATGTGATATATTCACATGAGCCTAAGACCACTATAGATAATCTTAAGGATGATATGTCAAATCTAGATGTCAATGCTAGATCTTCTTACCATATTTTGAAGGAATCTGTTAAAACTACTCATTCTGGAAAATCTTAAGAATCTAGCCATAATGAACCAGAACCTAGTGTCGAACATGAAATAACTATACCTACCTTTCCTAGACCAACTAGAACCATTAATAACCATCCCTTTGATGTTGTGGTTGGAGATCTAGATGGAGGAACCCAAACTAGAGATTATTTGATAAGTCAGGTTGACTATCAAGACGTCTTATCTCAACATGAACCTAAAAACATTAATGATTCAACAAATGATGAATTCTGGGTGATGGATAAGCAATAAGAACATATTCAGTTTGAAAGGAAAAAATATTGGGAGCTTAATGATAATCCCAAAGACATTTTTATCATAGGCCCAAAGTGGGTGTTTAGAAATAAAGTAGTTGAATTTGGTAACATTGTTAGAGTCAATGATCTATTGGTTTCACAATGATATAGTTAAGAACAAGGAATTGACTATGAGGAGACCTTTTCACCAGTAGCTAGACTTGAAGACATTAGAATATTACTTTCATATGCAGTAAATCTTAATTTAGAACTATATCAAAAGAAAGTCAATAGTACATTCATAAATGGGTATATATATAAGGATTTTTTATGTACAACCCCTGAGTTCATAAATACTCACTTTCCAAATCATGTTTTTAAATTATCAAAAGCTTTGAGTGGTTTAAAACAAGCTCCAAGAGATTGGTATGGTAGATAAAATACTTTTCTTATTTCCAATGGTTTTACAAATGGAATAGCTAATCCAACTCATTTTATAAAATAAACTTCCCATGATGTTTTTGTAGTTCAAATTTAGGTAGATGATATTATTTTCAGATCATCAAAAAATTTATTTTTCATTGACTATTTTACAATAATGAAAAATGAATTTGAAATGAGTTTAATGGGTAAAATAAAAAATTTCCTTGGATTTCAAATCTTTCAAAATAAAGATGGTATTATTTTAAATCAAATAAAAAATACTAAAGGTCTTATAACAACATTTTCTTGGACAACACTAAAAGTAGTGATACTCCAATGAGTACTACTTGTAAGTTGGATCTTGGTGAAGAATAAAAATTTGTTGACCAAACCACTTATAGGGGACTGATTGGAATCTTACTCTACATGACTACTAGCCAACCTGATAGTATGTTTAGTGTATGTATCTGTGCTCACTTTCAATAAAACCCTAAAGAGTCTAATTTTAATGCTATTAAAAATATTTTCAAATACCTAAAACATACACCCAATATAGGACTATTTTTTCCTATAGGACAATCATTTGAGTTAGTTATCTATTCTGATGCTGATTTTGGGGGTTGTAAGATTGATAGAAAAAGAACCTCTGGAACATTTCACATTTTAGGCAAGTCACTAGTGTCATGGTGTAGTAAGAAACAAAACTCTGTGGAATTATCTACTACATAAGTTGAATACCTAACTACTGGAAGTTGTTGAACACAACTTTTTTGGATGAAACACACATTACTTGATTATGGATATCAATTCTGACATGTACCAATAAAGTTTCACAATACTAGTGATATTACCATTTCAAATAATCAGTTTTCACAACACAGAACTAAACATATTGATGTAATATATCACCTTTTGAGAGATCATTATCAAAAAGTTGATATTACTTTGGAATTCATTGGCACTAAATATCAGCTTGCTGATTTATTCACTAAACCAATAAATTATGAAAGGATAAATTACATCATACATGAATTAGGGATGATAAATCATAAGTTAAAAGATTATGGTCTAAACTTACAATTCCATGATTTACAGTTTCACATGTTACTATCTCAAACTTATTGTTTCATAGTTTATGGTTTCATGTTTCATGGTTTCACAAGTTACTATCTTATAATTACTATTTCACTTTTATAGTCTCATAGTTACTGTCTCTCGGTTACTATCTTTCACTTGTTGTCTCATCTTTATGGTCGCACTGTCTTCCATCACACTATAATAAGGACCCCATGATGACCTATTCTGGTCTCACAATAAAGACTTATATGTTTTTTTTATTTCTTGTATAACTGTATTCAATATTTTACTTTATCATGCTTTTTTTACAACGTTTGGACATCCTAAATGATAACAAATATAATATTTTTTTCTTCTCTCTTCTCTCAATATTTCCTCTCTCGAAACCAAATCACATGCCTTCCAAATATCTTGTTCTTATTTAAATCTTTCTCCTTCTTGAACCCGATGTTTTATAACCCGAATGAAGCAACAATATTCGTTGACTCCTAAGAAGTAGTGGTATCATAAGAAATCAAGAAAGGTACTGAAAATAGAACTTGAAGGACCTCTGAATCCGAGTCTTCTAAATAGAATAATTGTGCCTGAAAATTAAGTATGTCTGAACTTTCTACTATCAAGTAAGTCACGGCTATAAAAAGATCTGACAGAACAAGGCTAGTTGCATTTGTTTACTAAGGAAAAACGACCCATTTATCCAATACTTGTTTCTTAGTTTTATCAGTATGTCTAGTTTTCATTCAATATTTAAGATGAATTTATTATATGAATATAGATTAATGGTCAAAGCTATAATTTTTCATTAAGGTTATGGGCTGGCTGCCTAGGGATAAAACATGAAGGAATAATTGAGGATTACCAGAGAGTTTATCCTCCTCCTAGTGATGTTTTTATCTTAAAAGAGGTCCATAGAATTTTGACTGTAATTAATAAGAAAATAAGAGAAATTTATGTTGAGTTGGATGGTGAGACAAGGTTTCTATTTATGTTTATCCAGAATCATATTAGTCCAATGAAAAAATATTTTTATAATCTTTATTATCATGATGTATTCCTGATACATCTTATAAAAAATGGGTAGAAGACTAATTTGTGTAAGTATATTATACTTCACATGTGTGGATTGATCAAGACTACTTTGAAGTATACCTCTTTGTTCTATTAAAAATTCATCTCTAAAATGTTGTCTACTAAAGTAGTAGTTAGTCCAAATGCAGAATTCATTGATGTTTATGACTTATGTATCTTAATGGATACAATCAAAATGAAGAAGATAAGATAGAATCCTCAGAAAAAGACTTTGGAGGAGGAAAATTAAATTTTGTATGAAAAGTTCAATCCCAGTGAAAATCCAACAAGACCTATGGAATTTTGCGACCAATTCCTATAATCGAATGAGTTGGTGGAATAATAAATTCTAGAAGAAGAGGATATTGAAGCCACATCAGTGGATAGAACTGTCCTAGATGAAGAAGATAGTGGATTACGTGAACAACAATATGATGAAAAAAAAGTTGGTGAAAAATAATTGATGAAGGTATTGTTGATAAATAAGAACCTTCTACCAGTCCGGAAGAGAAAGTTGTTCCTAAGTAACAACTAGAATAACCTGTTGTTCATAATGGTCCTGTAGATTTGGAAAGTTATAAAGAACAAGTTGAGCTATAATTAATCATATCAACTGAATAAAGAATGGGCCAAGCCTTTCAGCAAGCCAGAATAGAGATGTGTGATCCTAACATTAATGAAAATCTAGAAATATAGAAAGAGACAAAGTCTATCACTCTTAGAGTTGATGAAAAAATTAAGTGGGGGACTCCCATTCTAGAAACTACTCATGAACAAAGCTCTATTGATAAAATTACTATTGAAAATGTGTATAATTTACCTAGCTATTTTCATGCCTCAAACTCTAAAGTGGATTCAATGAGAAGAATAGATCTTAAAAAAACTTTTTGATTGAAATATTTTTCTCTTCTAGGGGTGATACTTTCCTATAAGAGTGATGCTATTGTGGTTTTTGAAGCATTGATTGCACAAGAAGATCCATGATCTGTTTGACATGGGGACTTAAATGTGTTTGGTGAAAATATATTGGTTATCTTTGAGAAACATTTGAAAGGTAAAACTCTTCATGTAACTCATCTAAGTGAATAGGTTTCTCATATGATTTTTTAGAAACTTATATGGAAAACCCACCCTCAGATGTTGCCTCAAATTCAAGAAGTAAGAATTTAAAATCATCAGCTAAGTGAGGAAGTGAAATCTTTAAGGTATTTGGTTGAGGAACTGAAGAAAGAGTTTAAAACTGCAGAACCCCATGTTGCTTGATTCAGCACAAAAAATGATGAAAATATAGACAAAAATGTTTTAGGATATATTCGAACTAATTTGGTCTCTTTTGTTGAGAAAATAATAGAAAACAATGACAAGTTGGTAGAATAAATTTGAAAATTGGCATCTTCCATTGATGCATTTCTGAGTATTTTCATGGAATCTGTTGAAACAATTTTCATGAGTCTTCCTGCACCATCTGCAGCCGTCTCAACTCCATCCTCCTCAGCCAATCCTGATCAATCATCTCAATTGTAAGAAGTTCAGTTCTGAGAAAGGTTATTCAAGAAGAGACTAAATCATTGAAAAGTCCATCTATTCATGAAACCCACTCAAAAATTGCTAAAACTAGGGAGCATGTCCATGACATGGTTCGACTATACTCTATGGAAGCTTCTACGGCCTATTATGAGATTAAAACGAAGGTTTATTTCAAATTCAAACAGATTTATACAAATCACAAATTTAAAATTCATTTAAAATACCATGTGGAAATTTTGAAAATGCCTCCTCTAGATCAAGAGTTTAAGGACCAAGTGCAGAAAATGAAAGAGTTCCCACCTATATTTTATAAGTATATTGAGAATAATGATGATATTGAAATGTATATGAGATATGGAGGTGAGGTCATCACTGATCTCATCAATTTTTTGAATCCCTATCACCATGTGAAAAGAACCGATATAGTGGATCCTACGAATACTCCCTTGAGGCCTAGTTCCACCTTATCTTCATCATCTACCTTTTCCCCTACTACCATGTCTATCTCTCAGGCTCTGAGCCAGATCAAACCTTATATTCTTGATAAATCATTAACTCAGTCTTTGACAAAACCCACTCTTGCACATTATGTTTTTCAAGGTGTGCCTCTTCCTTCTCCCACCATTGGATCATTCTCAGCTACCACCACCTCTTCGGCTCTGGTGGCCCCTCCTTTTAATTTTTCCAAGGGAAGAGAGAATTCAACTTCCTCTGAATAGAAGTAAAGGATCATTATTTTATAGGAATGTTCTCTATTTTTTTCTTATGTATGTACTGGATTCTATCTTATTTTTCAATAGAATTTTCCTTATTGTAGTTTGAGATTATCCTTACATTTATTCAGTTATTATTTTGTGCTTATTATTTTCTTTTTGATAATCCCAAAAGTGGGAGAAATAAAAATGGGTTTATTCAATTTTTGATAATTCATACATTCCATGATTTTTTATCATCCAAAAGGGGGAGATTTTTGCAATCCTCATATTTGATCATTTTTTTAATACTCACAAATCATGAAAATCATGCAAATTATTATAATCAATTTTGAAATCATGTTTTAATTTTGTTGGTATTCTTAGTATTCCATGATTACTGGTTCTATTTTAGAATATCATAAGTTATGATTAATCTTCTTCTTTTATGTTATATTATACCAATTGATAAGTTTAACGATTTCTGTTAATCTTACTGCTTAGGACTGTTTACAGATATTTTTCTAAGTTTGAGAAACCATACATCTGACATTGGTTCTGGATTTTGGAAAAGTCCTTAACACCGTGACCCAGACACTGTGACCTGGACATCGTTACCTAGACATTATGTACCTTACACTGTAATGCTAATACTGTGACCCTAACACCGTAACCCTGATATTGTGACTCAAGCTCTATTCAATGTATTAATGAAGGAATAGACACCAATACCAGAGACATTGTGATCCTAACACTAAATTTATGCTACCATTACAAGATGTTAATGATGTTGTGGAATTGTGACTCTCTCACCAATCAAAGGTAAATGAGAATTCACCATTTCTAAGTGACATCGTTTCAAGAAAAACTGTGACATCATTCATTAATATTTATTTCATTTTCAATTTAATTTCTATCAGTCATATTCAAGTTATTAAATGTCATTAACTTTATTAATGTTTATATATAGACATGTCACCTGACAGTACGAGGTATGAGGTGTAGAATACATGCATCATGTCGTCTACAACATGTTCACCATAAATTAAAAAGAAGATAAGCCTAGATTCTAGAAAAAGGGGAAATAAAGACATGGGATCATTTGTATAGTGAACTCATTCATGCAACAACATTCTACTGATGAACACATGAAGCACTCTCTATCTATAAAGGATGTAGTACCATATATCAGAGTCTCAAACACCTTCACATTCCCAACCTAAATAAGAACACTAGAAACATAGTTCACTTCATTGAATTGGAAACCATAGAACTAGACTTGTGACACTATGTTTTCACAAGATGACTACATATTTTCATTTACTACATTCTACAAGTCCAGATATGCATAGAGAAACACTGAGAGAATTTCTAATATTTTCTCATCATTATTTCTCTGTTGTGTATTATTTTTATCATATGAGCAGTCTGTGATTCTATATTAAAATACATAATATCTCATGTATTAAATTGATGTATACAATATATCATTCCTCTAATATCTTCTTAAATCTGTTTACTCCCATGGAAAAGTGTTTCATTGGTCCTTTTGTCACCTGGTAGCTTATACCCATGAAGAACAATGAAAGAGGTTGTGTAACCTGGACAGTCTGTATATAGTTGTTTTACCCTGATCTAGGGTGTGGATCAATCTCTTATCTATATAGACTTCTTGGTAGAAGGTTATCACCTAATGAAGAGGATTAATTCATAGCTTGAGACTAAACCACTTATTTTATCCTTTGTTTCTTTTAGTTTAGTTTTTCTCTACATTAAATTATATTTCAGAAAAATAGATTTTACATTGAAAGTTAGTCCTCAATATAAGTTATAACTATTTTTCCCTATTAGAGTAGCTTAAAAAATTATACTAATAACTCACTTTGATATTACTTAGAATTAATAAATCTTCTAAGAAGTTAATTGAACTGTAAATCTATTATAATTGTATTACCTTGATTAACTATCAAGTATTCACTTTTATTGGGTAATATTTTTTAGAGAACTTTTTAACAAAAAATTTTATAGAAACTCAATCCACCCCCACCCCACCCCCCTTGAGTAATCTACTCTAACAAACACTATCATTGGTAAAAATAATCATAAACCATACTGATAAGAATAATGATGGTATTAATACAATATATCCCTAGAGTAGTATATATTAAATAAATAGTTTTTTCATTAATGAATAGAAATTTTATAAAAATATCTTCAAAAAAATTATGGAGGAAAATATATTTTTCTTTTTGATAATAACCTTCTAAAACAAAAAGATTAAAAATAATTAAAATAACTTTAATTAGAAATTTACTTTTAAAAATTATAAAATAAATTTAAAACATTTTAGTGATCTTATTTTATTTAAATTTCACTCATTTCATACACATTATAACAAATATTTATTTCACTTTTTCGATAAAATGTAAACTTTAATTATTTCGAAAACATTGTGAATATTATTTAAAAAATTATTTTAAAATTTAAATAATGGATGAAAAATTATTTAATAATTAATTTTCAAAAATTTCAAAAACAATTTTGAAAACTAGTTTATAAAACATTGTTATTATGAATATAAAATTTATAACGAAGGAAAAAAATCGAGTTGGAAATCCTTAAAAAATATCGATCATTTTAAGTAAAAAAGTGTAAAAAATGGTACATTTACTTGAAAAATATCATTAATAACCATATTAGAAGAAAAATTAATGGTTTATTGAACAATGTTCAAATAATTACCTTAAATGGAAATTCTAGTATAAACAATCTCAATTAAAATGAGATTATTATATAAGACCTTACAAAGATCTTGATGTTGAATTCCAAATTAACCAATGAATTGATTATGTGTATTGATGAAAAAAACATATAAAATAATTTAATATAAAAAAAGATTATATAAAGTCATTAAAAGGTAATATTGGAATATAAAAGATGATGAAGAAGTAATATAACCAAATTAAAAGAAATTGGGTTATGAATCACTTTTCCACTTGGTAAGATTTATGCCAAATCCCTATAAATGACATAATTCAGATTGATACTGTAAATATCGAGAATAATGAATGAATCATTATATTTCATTTTAAATTTTTACTAAATACACCATATAAATGAAATTTGGTGCATGACATTACAAAATGGATTATGGAATGGAAATTGAGATCGAATCACATACCCTGCGCTTCCTTTTGGTTGAACATGATTTAAAATCTTGTATTATAGATTTAAGAAGGTCAGTGTTGTATACCAGAACATTATTCATATTTATAACATAATATATTATCCTTTTATATCATATTGAAATTTTTTAAAATTATATTTCATTACATTAACTTTTCATTGGTTAATTTCCTTGTTTTTTCCTTCATTCTTTATTATCAATATTATGGTTATTATGCATATTAAATAGTTCCATATTATTCAGAATAATAATATTGAGATAATTACCATATTTATACATCAATTATGCTTTTAAAATAGTTATGAATGATGGCTATGCAAATTATGTATGTTATGATAATGGGGAAGGTATGTTGTACGAATGCCTGAGTTATGTTACCATTTTTCAACAATCGTTATGAAAAGTTGTTAAGTGATGTTTTATCATTAAATAATTATAATAATATCATAATTACATTATTATTCCATTAAATATACTTATATATGTCATCCATTTGTTTGGGTAATGAAAAGATAGTCACATCACTTCATGAAGGCGGTAGTCCACAGGTACACGAACGTTGTTATCATCTTTAAGTGAGTTAAAAAGTAAGAAATAAAATGATTTATTATATTTAAGAAATGTTAAATATATAATTAATTTCTTAACTATGTCATTTATATCACATATATTTGTTATTTTTACCCTTATTACCTCCCATGTAAAGAGTTAGTGAAAAATGAATCACATCGTTATGTCAGCCGGAAGTTGACCACACATATGAGAAACGTTATCATATCTCCAATTGAATGAAAAAGAATTATGTTTTATAAGTTATAATGAATCTAGAGGAATACTTCTTTTCAACATATCATATATATAATTTATTTACATTAGCATACCCAACCATTTTAGGTGGTAATGTAAAAACTCAGGACATTGGTTCAAGAGGCGACAGTCCTCCGTACACATGAATGATGATTTCATAACCCATATTATGGGAGTGGAGAATGTTGTAGGTACTTAACTTAACATAAAAAAAAGATAATTATATTTAATAAACTGTTTATATTATATCATCATGTTTTAATATTAATATTATGAAGTGGAGGAAGAAATTAAACACAACTACACATTGAATAATGTTACCTATTTGTCGGATATCCTCCTTATATTTGCACCAAAAGCCTTAATATTTTGAATTAATACCAAAAAAATGATTCAATTATGATACGATGACAGTTTTTAGGTTATTTAGTTTTGTATTTTATGAAAAAAAATGGTACTATGGTGTGAATAGGGGAGGATAGGTGGTATCATTTGGTAACTGAGTCGAGTGGCACACATTAAATAATTCAAAATAAAAATTTTACCAACATTTTTGAAATGAAAACATGGTCCAAATGGATTATTATCAAAAAATATTTATTAAATGTTCTAAAAATGGATATCCAATATGTTTTAGAAACCTTTTTTGGTTATTTTAACCCTTATCTTTTTATTTTAACCTCCCGTTAAATACATTTTTACCTTAGATACGGTAGTAAATTTTCATTATTTTCACTATTTATTTTGGTCAAAAATTAAGTTAAACATATTAGAAAATTTAAATTATCCAGATTATAAATATTGATTCCATTTTTCAATATTCCATTGACATATGTTAAAATTTTTAATTTAAAATTAATGATGCAGACATAATGAGAAAGGAGGTTCTCAAAGAGAAAATGTTTCAAATTTTAACTAGTTTTTATATCAAAATTCAACATGAAAATGAATGAAATCAATTAAATTGTACTAACTGGTAGATAAATGAAAATTTTTATTTTAAAATCAATTCAAAATATGATTTATCTTTATACATTGTTTCAAAAATAAGGTAGTTTTCAAATAATGTTCATTATTTTTTACTATTCATTGAAAAATAAAATACTTTATAAAAATAAAAAAATATCACCCTATGGTAATTTTAATATTATATTTCAAAAATTATGTTCATTTTATCAAATATATTTTCTAAAATTTGTAAAATCTAATTTAAATTTATGTGTTCAAATCATGACTAAATTGACTTTTACAAAAAAATACAGTTTTTGAGAAAACATTTCTTTTTCTTTTAAACGATTCTTATTTTATTTATAATTAATAGACAACTGTAATTTTCAAAATTTAGATATTATTCATAAACAAAAATTAAATGGATATATTATAATGTTATAATATATCATCATTCATTTTGACTTGGGGTTTCATGTTCTATATGATATCAAATAGATTAAATTTAATGAAATATATTTTCTGGGTTATTGATGCCCGATGTTATATATTTCATACACTATTGAATAAAATGTTCTTATTTTAGATTTTTTGGGTTGCTAAAATCTCCCCAACTTAAATATTTTTTGTATCTCAATTTATACTTGACCCTGACAATCAAAAGTTTGGTATTTAAAAATTCGTCTTTTGAGAACATAGATCATAAAAAATGTTAATAAAACATACTCTTAATAAGAGAGAAAAGGAAGTTACAAGTTCATATGTAATAACACATAAAAAAGATTATAAGTAAGATAAAATTGTTTTTACGTTAAGATATTTGAATGGAAGTAAATTGAAAATAGTTATAGAGAGTCTTTGAGGTCATTGATCATAGGAAAGTGAATGATCAATGGAATGTTAAGGGCATCAAAACCGTAAATCTATGATGACTTAAAAGACCATATGATTCATCAAATATGGATTTTATAGGATAAACTTTTTGTTTCAAGATCATTTTCATAAATTTTATGATTTTTTTACTCTCTAAGAATATAAGGAAATACAGTTACTTGATATTTTTATATTTTATAATCATAATTTCATCCTATAATTATGCTTCAATCAAGTTAAAATTAATCCCTTACTTCAAGAAATAAATATAATTTTTTTCTTTTATACCTAAGTCACTAAAATTAATTTTTATCAGATTTTAAGGTCTATAAAAGAGTGAAATGTCTTTCCATATATCTATTAATATTTTCTAACATTAATATGGTGAGAAAACGTTATCCAATATAATAAATTAATATCTAACCCTTAAAATTAACACGACTATTTTTTCATAAATATTTATTTCCTAATTGTTTAACTAAAAACAATGACATATTTACCTAATACATCGCATAGGACAGTGGTAGGTGCTAAACCCTTATCTTACGTTGGTCATGGTTTCAATCCCCATTGATTTTCTAGATGTGAAGAGTTGTTACATAGCAAGTGGGTTTTCCTTTTTCTAAACTATATTAATATAATTTTTAAAAATTTCCAAAGAATATGATAGGTATCCTTGAAATAAAATTTATCATTAAATAACATTTTTACTATTTTTTTCAATACAACACTCTTTTAACAAAGTATAATAATCATATTTTAATATTATTATAATTTCATTAATTATTATAGTTACGCCAAATGATGTCAGTACCTTTAAACTTGTCTCTATAATGTAAAGGATTTATTACTCAAATAAATTTCCACTTAAACATAATATTTTCATTAATTTCTCCCAAAATATACAAAATAATAGAATAATCCCACCACATAAATCCAAACAAGTGGTGTTTATGGTTTTCAAATCATGATCAATCTAAAACTCATTAACCCATAATGGTGTCCATAACTCTTAAGTTAATGAATACAACTATTCTTATGAAATTTAACAAATTCCTTAGATGTTCCAATATTATTATACCCAAAATACCATTTTTAAAATAATTTAACAATTTAATTTTCAATCCCACAACCAAAATAATTCATCGATTTTATTTTGACATATGACATTCATTATTCTAGGGTTTAACTTTCAAAATAATAAGTTAATAAATATTTCCCAGGTTCACTACATTTAAGACAAAAAACTATAAATTGATCCCTAAGATGACATTATTTCCTTTAATTTTTCTATTCATTTTATCTTCGTAATTAATTTCATTATTCCCTTCTTTTTAACAAAAAAAACCGTGTTCCTTTTAAACATTTTATTTTCAATCTATACCAATTGGGTTTAACGTAGTCCATTCATTGTCATCATATATTCTAACCATTTATAATGTTTTTCAAATAAAATGTTAATTATCTTAAGAGTATAACCTGAGAGTTTCAAACTAGGTTCACAGTAAAACTCTTTGTCAGAAACCAATTGACTATCAGTAAAATCTTAATGAACCCTTTATAGAGGTATTTATCCTTGGTACATTTATTCTAGATCCATGTCCACTTGTAGTATCCATACATGGATGTATTTCCAAAAAAACTACATAATTTGTACCTAACCAAAACATTATGATGTTCTTCTATACTTATCCACAAATTCAATCATATGATTATGATCCCTAATATATGTTTTCCTAAATCTAGTTCCTAATGTTTCTATGTAAATTCTAAAAATCCAATTATCATGACCCTAAATCTAGTAACCCGGAGTCGATGCCTATTTTATAACATTCACATAAGATATAAGGAATCACATCATGAATGACAGAATAGTTTAGTAGTCTTGGTAAACATGATAAAAATTATAGTCATTCATTACTTTTAAAAATAATTAAAACATAAATTTTTTATGAGAATACAATTATTACCTATTTCAAATCCTATATATCATTTATATTACACTTCCTAGATTCTTGGGGAAATTAAACAAAATAAGGGTGAACTCCAATGATCAGTAAGAGTTAAGTACAATGTAAGATATCCCAAATCAATAATAACAATCATCACAAGGTAAAAAACTAAAAACACATTCCATTTAATCAATAAACTATGAATTAAAGGAATAAAGATATAATATCATTGGGAATATCTCATGGATAATAATAACTAAATTCTTAATGAAGGAAATTTTTAATATTGGATTCCAAGATCTTAAGAATCGCGAAACCTATACACTCAAGACCTTTCACAAGATGGTTTGAAACTATAAGTAAAACCACATTTAATTTATGTGTACTTATTTGTCTCATGAGACATATTGATGCATCGATGGCCTATATAATGTCAGGCCTCACCCATCACATTAGGTCCAAATCAATCCTCGCATATCTAATGATCGATTTTATTCATGAGTCAATATGTCTTACCATTACATATTTTTATTGATAAAATAAGTGGATTATCAATATATCCTTAGTCAATCAAATAACGTTCAACGAAAATTACTTATGTAGAAATGATACAAGTTTAAATAAACAAGAATATCCATGATAAATAATATGAATATTTAAGGGAAATTTAATGTTCAATGATCATAAGTAGGAGAAAAATTCAAAGGGAAGTTCAATAATGTGATTACTAATATAATCACTGTTCAAAATAATCAAAAAAAATCTAGAGGAATTATGAGGATGGTATCAATGCAATATATCCCCAGAGGATTATATGAAATCCCCAGAGGATTATATGAAAAAAAATGTTTTCCATTAATGAATTTAAATATCATAAAAATATCTTTAAAAGCATTTTGTAGGAAAATATCCTTTTAATTTATAAAATAACCATTTAAAACTAAATGATAAAAAATATTAATGAAAAAACATTAATTTGAAAATGAAAATATAAAATTATAATGTACATTTTAAAACATTTTAGTGTTCATGATAGCTAAAAGTTCTATTCATGTCTTACACATTAAAACAATGATTACTTTCACTTTTTTTAAAAATCAAAACTGACATTGTTTTGAAAATGAAATTAGGATTCCATTAAAAATATTTTATTTAAAGTATAAAATATTAAAAAATAAATTTAATAAATTATTCTTTAAAGTTATATGCATATTTTAAATACATTTTTTTTAAAACGTGGATTTGATGAAAAGGGTTTTATGATCGAAGAGAAAAATAAATATGGATTTTAAATAACACATCTTATCATAAATTTTAAATATCAAAGGGCGGGAAATGTTATTATTACTAAAAAAAGGTCATTAATAACCATAGAAATATAAATTTAATTTTTTATTAATAAATTATCAATTAATTTTTTTCAATGTAATTTTATGTTTGAATAATCACAATTAAACAGAGACTATGAAATAAACCCTTCCAAAGAACCTAACGTTAAGTGAGAATTAACTGATGAAAAGATTACACATATAAAATATAAATAAACATAAAATAATTGAATATATAACATAATATAATAAATATTTAGTACATACATAATCATATAATATCAAATATGACTTAAAATTAATATAATTCAATGAAAATAAATTGAGTTATGTAGTTCTTTGATTGTTGGTAACATTAAATTAAAATCCCCTTAGATGAAATAATTAAAATGGAAACTTAATATACCAATAAAAATTAATTAATCTTGATATTACATGTAAAAGCTTAAATATTTAAACAATATAAATGAAATTATGTTCATAACAATACAATATACCTGAATGAAAGGAAAGTGAAGCAAAATCCCTTACCCAATAGATTCTCTTGGTTGAACGTGCATTGATATTTAGTATAATGGTTTTAAGAATGTAATTATTTTATACTAGAACCATATTCCTATTTATAATATCATAACTAATCTTTTTATGTCAACTTATCATCATTCCATTATTTATCTTTCATTACTTTTGTTACCTCGGGTGTTGATTTCCTTATTTTATCACTCGTGCTTCATTAATAAAGTTATTATTATTGTGGCTTTTATAATGTTACATCATCTCTAAAATAAATAACATTAAATATTATAATATTCATTAATAAATTATACTTATAAAACCAATTATGACTAATGGTTCTAAAAATGAATTATGTTGTGATCATGGAGATGGTAGGTTGTATGTATGCATGAGTAACATTTCCATTTTCAACGATCATTCTGGTAAGTTTTTAAGTAATTTTTTATCTTTATATAATTATCATGATATCATAATTATCATATTATTTATTTAAATTTACTTATATATATCATCCATGTTGTGTGGGGATGAAAAAATAGCCATGTCACTTCGTGAAAGCGATTGTGCACACATACACGAATGATGAAATCACCATTAGGTGACTAAAAAAAGAAATAAATTGATTAAATATCTTTTAATAAGGACTAATATTTAATTAATATAATAATTATTTAATTTATTTCTTATATATTTAATAATTTCATCCTTATAACCTTCTGTGTAAAGCGTTAGGAAAAAACAAATCACGTCGCTCTGTTAGGCGGTAGTTCTTCGTGCACACGGGCGATGTTATCGAATCTAAAATGGATTATAAGGTGAAAATTTGTATTTGATATAATGAATAAATATGTGTAATAATTTTATAATTATAATAGATATAATTTATATCCATTATCAAACCCAACCATGAGAGGTATTAATGGAAATATAATGACATTAGTTCCTGAGTTTATAGTCGACCATACACATGAATGATGATTTTGTAACCTGTTTTATGTAAGTGGAAATGGTTTTAATTCATGAACCTGAGATAAAAATATATTATTATATATTATATGATATTTTTATTATATCATCATGGTTTAACCATAATTTTTTGTGGAATAGGATTAAATAAAATAAAAAATCTTGTTGAAGAACGTTACCTCTTCTTTGAGTATCCTCTATCGATTTCCACAAAAATACTTCCTTGGATTGATTTATATCAAAAATAAGGATTATATGATTATATGATGTAATTTCATAAGTTTTTTCGTTGTTTATGGCTGATCCAAATTGTTTTAAAGGTGTGAAGAGAAGAGTAGATGGGATGTTATTTATAAGTAAGGTGTGTGGAACACGTGTCTTTTAAGGAAAAAGGTGTACCAATGTTTTTTCACATTCCAAAAGATTATAAAATTAAGTAATATAGATCCTTATTCATGATTAAGTTGAAATATTTTCAACTAATTGGTTATATAGATGTTTTTTTCCATTTTAACCCTTGTCTTTTTAATTTACCCACCCCCCATAAATCCATTTATACCTTAAACCCAGTAATTATGTTTTATTTTTGTCACAACTCAATTGGTTCAAAATTAATTTTGAACTTATTAAAAAATATAAATTATTATGATTAAAATTATGGAATTATTTTTTATTATTCCATTCACAGAAGTGACAAATCTTAATTTAAAATTAATCATGTAAACATGAACAGAAATCAGGTTTTCCAAGGGAAAATGTTCAGAAGATTAAAAAGTTTTTATATAAAACATCAATATGAGAGTAATTCCAAAGACTTAAATTGGATTAAATATAATCAAATTATTTTTACATTGAAACATATTTTACATTCAATTTAAATTTATAAATAATATAAATTAAAAGGATGTTTTCAATTAAAATTTAGTATTTTTCTTTATTCATCAGAAAATGAAATATTTCCTAAAACCAAAAAAAATGACATGATATAAGTTTGATATTATGATTTTAAAAATTAGAATAATTTAATGAAATAAATTTTCTAAAAGTGTTAAAAATTAATATTAAATTATATGCTCAAAGCATGATTAAATCGTCTTTTAAAAAATACAATTTTTTAGAACGCATTTGATTTTATTTAAATGATTCTTATTTTATTTATAATAAATAGATAAACATAATTTTATTAATTTAGATATCACAATTCATATCCAATAATTTAATGGATATGTTATAATGATATATTATATTACAATTCTTTTCGACTCGGGGTTGTGTGTTCCATAAACTATCAAATAGATTAAATTTAAATGAAATATGTTTTGTGTGTTATTGAAGCTCAGTATTTCATGTCACTTATGCTATCAAATACAATGTTGTTATTTAGATAATTTCAGTGCATTATAAGAAGAGATTTCGACCTACATATTTTGGAAGATCAGTTGAGTTGTGGAAGGAAATGAGAAAATCAACGTACATGTTCCATATATCAGAGTAGAAAAAACTAGAAATAAATTAGAAGAAAATCCAATTTATAAGTATAGGTAATTTATAAGAAGTGATATTTTTGAATAAGATTGGTTTAGAATGAGATTTGGTTTTTAATATTCATATATTTGAGGATGAATAAAACCAGAGGATAGTTGTTAATACTTGTATTGACCATTCTGAGGTTTGGAGGAACAAGTTTTTCATGCATATAGCTACATTTTTTTATTCACTGGATTTAAAAGTATTACTATTTTGCAATAAGATCTAATATTTTGATGTTGTGACATACTAGATCATACTCATTATTTTATTCATTATTGAGGATTATATTTCAATATAAAATTGTTTGGAGTATGTATATAGAACATGTCATGAAACTTTTAACTATTGGAAAATTGTTTTAGGGGATATGGATAATACCTTCCCTATTTATATTGTTCATTATGATATTTGTGAAATACCTATATCTATGATTTTACTTAAATATATCATGGATGTTGTCACCCACATCAGGGGTGAACCTTAAAAAATATTATGTGTTCTTATTACCTCATATTCTATCTTGCATATAGTGTGTTTGTGTTACATGATTCACACATGATCCGTTCATCAAAACATGTGATCAGGTTTTAGTTAATAATGTGAAAATAATTTTGTAAAACATATCTCACATTAATTCCCCCTTCCCCCTCTATGGGATTTCATTATCCTATTGGAATCTTCAATATTATATAGAAATTATATATTCCTTATGAATTATGCATTTTCTATGACCACAATTAAGAAAATTTTCATTATAAATATCATATAAATGTTTGAATTATCAATTTACTTATCATATTTAATTAGAGACTCTAGATTTTTTAATTAACATATTTGAATATTTATAGAAATATTTTTGGAGCCAAAAACAAAGACAATGCATGATTTTGAGGCCCAATGAGCCAGGAATTAATTTTATGAAAAAATTATGTATATTTTTATTATGAGGATACTTTTTTTAGGAAAATATGAAATATATCATAAATAGATTCTCTAATCAGAAATCTATGACCATAGTTGAATGTGGAATATGGATTTTACCCAAAATATGACCTAATGTTGGTCGGTGTGGGACATTCAGATGGGGTAGCCATTGGTGGGTGCATTGGATAAATTAATTTTTTTAATAACCATAACCCAAATAAATAGAATAAAGATACTCATATGGTAAATACAATACCACTATTGATATTTTAATATGGTGTTTACCCTATGTGCGTCCAAAATTAGGACAGTGCGGGATGTTCGGATGAGGCAGCCATTGGCTGGTATATTTAATTAAAATAAAAAATAATTTATTTTTTATGATATTAAATGAACAAATTAAATCCTCTATAAATACCATATTATTTAAATTTTCATGTGATTTATGCATTAACCTTTTATGATCAAATAGGTGGATGAGAGCATCCTTTTCTTGTGTATTATGACTGGATGACGAACAATGATCAGATCGAGGTGAATCGATATGCGGTGAACGCCACAGATTTCCATCATCACTTTAAGATGTGTTCTTTACAAAGGATCAATCCATAATTGTGTTAGGACTCATTACACATTTTTTTACTCCATTATCATTAAAAATATGATCATAATCAACTCCCTCTCTTTGATTAGATTTAATTTGGGCCTTTTCCTGAGCTCATGTATTGAAATAAATTATTCGTTCAACTTATTTCATATTTGTGCCATGTTTCTCACCATGGTTTCCCTACTATGAAATAATTTTCCAATTGTGTTGGGATAATTATTTTTATCACCTTTTTAATTGGTGTTTTCACCCACTATTCCTTACATTCTTCATCGTTAGGCCATAATGCCATGATTCGACATTTTTAGGGTGGGTTTGAGCACGGTCAAACCCCCAGATCTATAGTGATATCATGAATGACATACATATCAATGGTTTGGGGATGGTTTGATAAATTATTGGGGTAATTTTGTACAAATTAATCAATTCAATACTACATGATCTGGTTTTTGATTAAAGTTGGTTTGGGATCAGATCAGTGATCCTTGTTATCTCAGATCGCATGTGGCGATGAGGTGCGGTGTGATGGGATCAATGTCGAGAGAAGGTCATTCATAGATTCTCATAGAAGAGGCTGCTCAGCACGGATATAGCGATGGATGGACATGGATCTCTAATGAGGTGTTCTGGCAGGGTCAACATGGTTACAAGTAATAATAATAGTAATAATAATAATAATATCTTTCAAAAAATGTGGGGGTTCAGAATATTAAATTAATTTAATTTATTAGTGGAAGTTATTTTCATTTATTATTATTCTTGTTGTTGTTTTTTTATTAATAATAATGATATAATGATAATAAAAATAAACGAAACAATTAGGGGGGGATGGGCCTGGGTGGGAGGTGTGAGAATGCACAGAAAGACCAACTGAAAAGGGAGTAATAATAATATTATTATTATAATATGATAATAATATTATTGATTTAATTAAAGGAATGGTAGAAGAGGCACCTAGTAACATAAAGAGCCTAAGGGGATAATAAGGGTTGTTCTCTAACATGATTCTCCTTGATCTATGAATAAGGTTTAATAAAATAATAATATATTATTTTTATTATTATTGTTGGGAAAACATTGGATCAGTTGTAACATATTTGTATGACCTCTGGTTGTTTTGATGTCAGTGGTAGTGTGACACCATAATTGAGATCATCATTTTAAGACCGATGTTGTACACCTTTTCTCGAATCATGGCATGGGTTAATGAAACCCCAAATTTTATTATTATTATTATTATTGTTATTTTGGGAAACTGTATTTGACTTATCTTCCTCATACAGTTTCATTGAATTGAGGTATATGTTTCATGGCTGTTATCAAGTATTCATTTTGAACTCTTGTCTTGGGCCCATGAAGTATCATTCATGTGTTATATGGTGAAATGTGACTTTTTCACCATGTGTCTGATTTGGGAAAGTGACCAGCCTATCCCAGAAATTTAATTGTGAGGATCACAATAGGGTGATCTGTTTCGACATTTAGGGTTTTTGTAGAGGCATAATAAGTATATTATGTTTTTCATTCGTATCAACAACAAGCCTCATGCGTTCATCTAGATTTTTTTCAAGAAATGACGTGTAGTACCTGTGCATGTCATGTAGAACTAAATGTCCTACAATCAATGTGATGAAATAGACATGACCCAGCAGCATGGCAAGATTACACTCTTTTCAGTTCCCTTACATGTTATTCACTCCTTTATAAAAATTCATTAATTCACATTTCCTTCATTTGAACACAGGTTTTGGCCAACGAATAGCCTATCCTATTTTTTCAACATAAAACAAATTATTTTCATCTATTGTGGCTTTTGAGATATGATTCCAAATGTTTTATATGAGATGTATAGCCATGCGATGCTCGATTATATTAGTGATCACAAAGGATAAATAGATCCCATTTTAGTGGTGCACTTATATAGGATAGGGTATTGGTCCTCGATGACTTAGAGTGGTACCCTCGATCTGAACTAAGAATGGTTCATTAACCTCTTGAGTTACACCCTTCTATGGTATCAGTTCATGGGTCCTCGATGACTTAGAGTGGCACCCTCCAGTCAGGATAGGCATGGGTACTCAACCTTTCGAGTGTCACCCTCCTACAGTAATAGGGCACAAGACATCAATGACTTTAGTGGAACCCTCTTGACAGACTAGTCATGGGTCCATAAACATCATATTGGAACCCTCCGGTTGTACTAGGGCAATGGTCCTATAGCTATAGATTTTTCCCCTCGACTATGTGACATAGTTTCAAGTCATGGTTTGACTTGGATGATTAACTTCTAGGTAGATGTGTATGATGATGGGTATCATTGATGGACTTTTGAAACTATTGGATACTCAACTTCCATGAGAGTTGAATAAGCGTGGGGTATTCCACATGCTTTATGTGCTTATATTCTCATGGTTTGATGAGTCTACTCTCATACTATATGTGGTTATCACTCGACATGTAGTTCATCTACTCATCATGTTGAGCCACCTATTCTTAGATGATGCTACTCTTCTTCATTGGTTTAGTTGTGATATAAAGATCCTTGAAATATTTTTCTTAGTCTTATTTGGACTGATCATTTATATTACTCTATGTCCACACCTTGGAGATGGTTACTCTTCTTCCAATATAGGAAAAGACATGCAATGCATGTCATGTGATTTCAGTGTTTAGAATCTTGTGGTTGGATGAATCTACTCTCCTGCTATATGCAGTGAAGACTTGTGACATAGTTTATCTAGTCATTGTGTTGAGCCCCTTGTTCTTGGATGAGGTTTTTTCACATGTTCTTTTGGTTGAGTTTTTCTTTTTGAATTTTTATTACATCTATTTTCTTTCCATTCTCATCGTATCTCTTATTACTCCCCCTTCATCTTTTGGGGTGTCCTATTAGGTATGTATATACTCACCCCTACATGGGATTTTCCCACATGTGTCATGTCTTATAAAGACGAAGGACATATCATTTGCGAGTTTATATGATCATATTGATACATAGTACTTTGGATCATGTATGTGGGTTACATCTTGGGATTTAGGACCCGGGATCCCTCAACATTTTACTTTTTATGTTTTTTTCTAGTTAGGACATATTTCTGGTTCGTTGTGTATTTTTTTAATTTACTTCTTAGCTTTTATGGTCTCACACTTATAAAACCTAGAGTTTATGCATGCTTGGTTTACATTATAGCTATGTTTCATATTTTACTATTTCCCTCTTCACTTTTGTATCGATATGGTTGTGTGTGTGCATATAGGAACATTGGAAAAATCATACCTGAGCTAGTTGTTCCATCAGTGCTTGTCACCAACACATGGATTATAGAGGTGGGCTTGGGGTTGTTGTAGCTCAAGCCCAGACTTGTGCCAGGTCATGAATTGTTGTTGTCTAAGAATGTTCTTTCCTTGGGGTGTAGTTTTCACTAGACCCCTTACGAGGATTTGGTTGGGATTATGGAAAAAAATTCATAGTTTCTCAAGTATAGATCTCATTCTAGGGAGTCCATTGATGGTATGGGTAGTTGACATGTCCATTTACCCAGATCTTCACTACCAACATGACGACTAGCAATACTAAGACATTGGTTGTAGGGATTAGTGGTACATGCATCATATAATATTGACTCTTTGATTTCCCTTCCTAATTCATGTCCCTAATGTAATATATATATATATATGTGTGTGTGTGTGTGTGTATATGTATATGTATACTCAAATGACCGTGGTACATATCAAACACTTTAGAGATGCCTCCGCGATGCCAGCCAACTAGGATACCATTTCAAGATTGTAACAATGATCCAATAAGTCATGAAGCCACAATTTTATGTTCATCCTATGAGTTATTTTCTTTCAGTAGGGCTGGTAACAGAACTCCTCCCATAGAGTAGTAATCAGTACCAACATATAAGATCGAGTATCTGTACATGATTATCACACCCCGTGAGTTCTAACAATAGAGCCAATAATGTTTCTTGATTATCCATTTCTTCAAGTAGTGGAGTTTTGGATTGATTCATTGATCCAAGTTCCTTGAATTTTGTAGATTCCAACTGATTGGATGGTTTTATTCACAACCTATGCTCTCTATATAGAAAAAGTTGGTTCTATTGGTACCATCAGATAATGCACCTATGATGAGTGCACATAGAAATTTCTATAAAAAGTGTACTCCCCAGTTTCATGTTTAGATATACTCCCTTCCCAGGGGGTTGAGGTTATGTATAATCATATGGTTTGTATTTCCTGATTGACAAGGATACCTTTTAATGGTGATCCTCATAGTGAGACCTCTCCCGGATGATGTTGTGTATTAGTATAGTATTTTGATAGAAATGTTTTATCATGGAATCAAACATTAAAGGAAGAGGGACACTTCCTCCACCAAGACACATTCTTGTGACACAACTCAAAACCGTGCAGGTGAGTAAGTTTGGTCCTAAATAAGATTGTATTATGGTGTGGTTGAGGAGTTCTTTGAATTGGGTGTTCATGATATGTTTATGTGATGGGGTGTAAGAGAAGGCCCTGGTTGAGTAGAGAAGTTAGGAAAGGAAAAGGATGAGCTCTTGAAAAATGGAGCTTCTGTCCGAGAGGCTCGAGTATGGTTTTGGGTATGATCTATGTCACTACTACTTCATCTATAGTTGTTACCACATAGTCAAAAAACGCATTTCATAAATGTGTAGCCCTTATTTAAGACCTAGTGATGCCATATGTGGCACTTTTTCTCCACCCTTGTGTTGGAGGCTCTAATAGAGAGGATCAATGATCACATGATACTTTCTATGATGTGAATTGACTCTCCAATGAAAAGGTGAGAGCTTTAAATGAAATATTCTTATAGATGTTGTGTACCCTATGATATTTTCCTCAGCATGGACTGGATGTCTATTATCCATCTATCGATTATTTATAATAATGAGTATGCTAGTTCTTATGGGATATAGGATAAATTTTTCTCTCCTTCAGGATGAGTGATCCCCAAATAGAGTAGGATGAGTTCATTTTCAAGAGGTTACAACTGATTAAATAGTTTGATAGTATTACACTTGGAATTGTGGATGTTCTGAGCTCTTAACTTCCTAAAATGATGGTGGGGTTTGATGATGTATTTCTTGGAGACATGTCAGGATTACCACCATAATTTGAGATGGACCTCTATATATAATTTCATTATTTAGGTCTCGATATTTTTTCTAGCACATAGGATGAACATGTGGTGTTTTGAGAGAAATTATTATGGATGGATGGTCTAAAAAGGTAGGTCTTCAAAATACCCAATGTCTCCGCCTAGTAAAACATAAAAAAATTTCTAAGAGGAAGACATGATCTTGAGTTCAGTTTTTTGTTTGCATAACCTGAGACAATTGATGCTAGAAATAGTAAACACCCCCAAGAATTGATGAGTTATTCGACTAGTGCTTTGGGGAGAAGTGGTTCTTAGGGTTTGACCTCAGGATGGGCTATAAAAACTCCTGGTTCAGTGGGTGGATGTACCGTGCATGTATTCATAGATCTGTTGTGGTTTCATTGAGTTCTTGGTGATACCCTTTTCCATACACCGTTTTTAAGAAATGAGATAGTGGAGTCGACGAATATGTAGTTGACCCTTATTGATTAGAATGGTTCAGCATATCTCCAATCAATGGTAGTTACCCCTTGACTTCCTCAACATGTTATGGAGGTAGAACACTTGGATATCAACTAAGTAATCTTGCATGACCAGATATCTTTATGAGTTTCACCTATTTTATTTTTTTGATAAATGGAATCACAACATCCTATTCTAGGTACGGGTAGTGATTTTGGTCACATTACGAGTGGAGGTGATGGGGAGTTTCACACTTCTAATTTGGCTATAAATCTTGGTGTAGGAAAGATTTATGGAACAGCCATATGTGGGCTTAATATCCCAAAAATTATACGTATTTTGGGATTTTTAGGAATGAAAGTCATTGAATAAGGGAATAATATTGATACTATGGTTTTTCATTGTAAGACATTGAAATATTTTATGATCTAGGAACTTAGACGAAGTGTGATTCCAAGCCCTATTGAGCCTGAATTAATTTTATAAAAATGTTAAATATATTTTGATTCTGACCACTTAGTAGTCCTAAAATAGTGTAATATCACATAAATAGAGTCTCTAGCTAGAAATCTGATACTACAGTAAGATCTGAATTAATTATTTTACCCTAGATGTGACCTAAAATTTTTTAGTGCCAGATTTTTGGTTGGCTTAGTCGTTGGTGGTTGAATTGGATAAACTAATTAATTAAATTAATTTATTTAATATCCATAACCCTAAAAATCACATAAAATGACTCATATGGAAAATATGAGACAACTGTTTACTTAGTAATGTAGTGTTTTCCCTAAACATGACCTAATGTTGGTCAGCACATGACTTTCAGATGAGGCAGCTGTTGGCGGGTACATTTATTTAAAATAAATAAATAAATAATTTATTATTTACATTAAATGGATTACATTATGAAAATTTATTAATGTTTGCCTACATATACCTTTTAGGATCTAAGAGGATTTTGAGAGCATCCTTCATTAGTGGATTGAGCTCGGATGAAATTCGATGATCGGATTGAGGTGAGCTGACAGGTAGTGGAAAAAGTAGATTATCTTCATTACCAGCAGATGTGTTCTTCACCAATAATTGATCAATAATCATGTAACAACCAATTATATTTGGTTTTATAACCATATAATGAAAAATGTTACCATGATAAATTCACCCTCTTTGATCTGTATTAATTTAATCATTTTCCTGAGCTCATGTGTCAAAAAATTCATTCAATTTATTTCTTGTCTATGTCATGTTTCTCACCATAGTTTTTCCAACTATGAAATTATTACCAAATAATGTTCGGAAACTATTTTTATATCACCTTTTTTATTGGTTATTTTCCCCCACTCTTCTATGCAGTCTTCATTGTTGGGCCATAGGGTTACAATTCGACTTTGTCGGGGCATGTTAGAGCATGTTTGAACCACCTGATTCATGGAAGTAGCATGAACAACATACAGATTGATGTTTTGGAGATGATTTGATAAGTTAGTAAAACAATTTTTTATGAATGGATCAGTTCAGCACTATGGGCATGGTTTTGTTATTGATGGTGTTTAAGGATCAGATCAGTGATCTGGATTTTATAGGTTGGCATGTGGCAATGATGTGTGGTGTGACAAGATCATTACCGGGTGGAGGTTGTGCACGCAGTCTCGTGGAGTAGGCTACTTAGCATAGATGTGGCATTGACCAGACATGGATCAACGATGAGGTGGTCAGACATAGTCAACATGGTAATAAATAATAATAATGAAAAAATAGCATTCAAAAAAGGTGGGTTATTAAGGAGATTAAATGGATTTAATTTATTTGAGGAAGTTATGTTCATTTATTATTAATATTGTTAATAAAATTAATGATTAAATGAAAATAAAAATAAAATATAAAATTAAGGGGTGATGCGCCTGGGAGGGAGGCATGAGCACGAACAGGAGTTCCACATGAAATGAAAGTATTAATCATAATATTATTATTATAACAAGATAATAGTATTATTAATTTAATAATGGAATAATTGAGGAGGTTACTTTTAGTGTACAATGAATGGGGGAGAATAAGGGATCTCTTCCAATGTGTTTCTCTTTGATCATTGAATAAGGTTATAAAAATAATAATAATAAAATATTGTTTTTATTATATTTTGTTGAGATACATAAAATTATTTGTTACATATTTTTCGACCTTTGATTGATGTGATATCAGTAGAAGTGTGAGCCAATAATTGTGAAAGTCATTTTAATATCGATTTTGGATACCTTTTCTGACTCATGGAAAGGATCCATGAAATGACCAATATTATTATTGTTTTTGTTGTTATTATTGTTTTTGTTTTTGTTTTTGTTTTTGTTGTTGTGGGATTTTTTATATAACATATCTTCTTTATACGGTGTCGGATGGATGAACCGTTTATGGCATCGTGATCCTAAAATTCAAGAGGATATTTCAAGCACAATATTAGGTATTTAATTCAGACTGATGGTCTGGTCCCATGAAGCACCATTCAAGTGTTATATGATGAAATGTGACTTTTTCCCTGGCTATTCGATTTTGGAAAGTTAATAATCTATCATTATCATTTTTTTAGGATCACAATGGTGTTATCTATCTTGAAATTATGGTAAATTCGTAGAGGCGTAATAGTGGAATTATGTTTTTTCACTTTTTAATGATAATGATCATGGAGCATTCATTTGGATTTTGGTCGAGACATGTTGTGTAGTTCCCTTTCACATCATGTAGTACTACATGATCAGAAATATGTGTCTTGGAAAATACATGAACTGAAAATATAGTGTGGATACACATCATGTGGGTCCCTTACATGTGTTGTACTTCATCATATAATTTTCAAAATCCTATATAACTTTCATTTGAACTCGGATGTTGTCCCACAAGTAGCCTATGCTGAGTTAATTTCCACAAAGAAATGTAATGGTTCCCCCTATTGTGGCTTTTTAGATATGATATGAAATGTTCTAGGTAAAATGCCTAAATAGTGATTCTCAATGATGGATGTGATCATGCTGGATCACTAGAGTCCTTCCATGTGGATCCCTCGTGTGGGGATGGACATGAGTCCACGATGACTTAGAGTGGAACCCTCTTGCCAGGATGGGCTTGGGACCTCGACCATCTGAGTTTCACCTTCTTGTAGTATCAGGGCATGGGTCCTCAATGTCTTAGAGTGGAACCCTCTAGAAGGGCTGGGATGGGTCCTCGACCTTCTGAGTGGAACCCTCCTATAGTATCATGAAATGGGTCCTCAATGACCAAGAGTGGCACCCTCCAAACGTTATGGTCATGGGTCCTTGAACATCAAAGTTGAATCCTAATATTGTACCAGGGGATGGGTACTCTACCTTTATATTATGCCCCTCAACTTTGAAGCATAGTTCCATGGCATTGTTTGACTAGTATGATTACCTTATGGGCAGAGGTGTGAGATGCTAGGTATCACTGATGGACTTTTAGAACTATTGGATACTCTCCTTCCATGTGAGGTGAAGAAATACAAGGTATGACATGTTATTTATATGTTTATCTACTCATAGTTTAATGAGTCTACTCTCATGTTATAGGTTCTGGAGACTCCATGTGTATATAATCAACTCACCATGTCGAACCACTTGTTCTTCGATGACATTCCACTTTTATCTGATCTAAGATATGATATGGAGATCCTATTACTTATCATTGAGCTTATTTTGAATGAGAATATATATATTCTTCTATATCCACACATTTTATTTTGTTAACCTCCTTCTAGGACAAGAGAAGATGCATTGGGTTTGGCATGTTGTTTTTGTGTTTAACTTCTAATGGTTAGATGAGCCTACTCTCCTGTTATAGGTGGTGAATGATCAATTTTTAGTTTATATAATCACCGTGTAGAGCCTCTTATTCTTGGATTATTTTATTTCTATTAAAATCAAATATGTTCATTGATAATACTGGAGTTTGGTTTGTGTTTATTTTCAATCTGCACATGGATGACAAGGGAGTTTTCAAGGAATGAGGATATACATTTGAGGTTGAAAGAAGTATTAAATTTGGCATTGTTTCCCAGTGTTTTCCAATTTTTTAGGCCACAAAAACAGGATTTTGGGGTTGGAAAACAATGGTTTTTCACAAAAGAGTGAATGGTATGTAAAATGACAATGAAAATTGGTAAAATAAGGGAATCGTATACCCCATAACATGGACCTCAAACAATGTTTCAGGAATTGTTCGTGGTCATGTACCTGACCGCGTGAATGGTATGTGGAGTAGTGTGCAATGAATAAAATAGTTCGCAGAAATGGTACGCGGTGAAGGCATTTGGTATGCAGAATATTGATGGTTTGCAGAATTTATGCGGTTTTCAAAATAGGAGAAATGTGTGGTGGAGGCTAATAGTACACAGATGGATTTCTGTATACAGTGAATATTTTCCCACATTTAAAATATCATTAAATTGGATTATTAAAATTTGTAGAGTTATGTGCCTATTTAAAGAGTAGAAATATCCTTTTCTAAGTGATGATCTTGGAGATTTAAATTTTGGTATAAAATTCAGTGATGTTCAATGTGGTTCTTGGAGGAGGAGAAGATAGTCTGCAGAGAGAATCATCTTTATCAGGAAAATAGTCTGCGGAAGAGAGTACAGTTAATTTTGGAAGCTCTCACAGTACATAGTAGAGTATGGAAGTACATAGAGCAGGATGGTATATAGAAGAGTTGGATGGTATGTGGAAACAATAGTGGTACGTGGAACACCCAAGGAAGCCTAAAAAGTGACCAAATCAGTTTTCCCATTTTATTACCATAACCTATCAACATGCTGGAATGTAAATTACATTTATTATTGATAACGACACTACAATTGGGAATCCATTTTTAGTTGGGGTGCATGATTTAATGAAAAACTATTAAAGAAAACTTCAAGTCGATAATCTATGTGAAGATTCTTACAATGCAATGAGAAAGGGGGATTCAGCAGAAGTGATCCAAGGGATACAGTGTGCTATCCCTAAAACCTTGTAAAGGAAGTGATCCTAGCATAGAGTGATTGAGATAAAAACAATTATTCCACGAATTCTGAATATTATTTGTTATGGTACGACCTACACACTATCGGTGTATGCTCCTTGGACATAGTCCTCAGTGTTGAAACAAGTAAAGTTGTTGTGTCATTGATTTGGAAGTGATTGTTTATTTTCTATAATTCCTCTTTAGATAGGCTTAACAGGTTTCTACCAATGTGGGAATAATATCCCTCAGTTTAAAATAAAAATGCATCCCCTTGACTAACCCCTCCCCTCTCAGGGTGTTCTGGAGTCCTTCAATTTCACTCTTAATTTTAGTTGAGATGTTATTTTTCCATGTATCTTTCATTGGTCGTCTTTCAATTCCATTTGTATATCTTATGGCTCCTCATTCAACTATTGGGGTGTCCTAATCAGTATGCATATACTCACCCATGTATGGGATTTTCTCATATGTTTGATGTCTTATGTAGACAATGAATAGGTATGTGGGGACTTCAAAAGACCATATGGATACCTGGTACATTGGACAGCGTATGGTGGTCACAACTTAGAATTCAGTAGTTGGGTTCTCTCAAAAGATTACATTTCTAGTTTTTTCAGGTTGAGACATATTTCTTGTTGGACATATATGTTAAATGTATTCTTTTCAGTTTTCACTAATGCACTCTTGTACAACCTAGAGGTTTGTGTGCTTCGTTTTCAATATAGTTGTGTTGTATATTTTATAGTTTCCCTCTATACTTTTTCATTAATCTGGTTGTGTGTATTTTTACAGGTATATAAGAAAAGGCCTTCCTGAGTTATTTGTGCCATTGGTGGTTGTGGCCACCCCATAGACTATGGATTCAGGCTTGGGGTAGTTTCTTCTTGATCCCCAGCTTGGGTTGGGCCATGACAGATTTGTATCAGAGAAAGTACATTCGTTTAGGATTTTGTTTGGACTAGGTCCATTAGGAAGATTTTTTTAGGACTACAGAAATTATGTTAGAGTGTCTTGAGTGTGTCTCTCAGGACAAGGAGTCCTCTGATGTATGTGAGATTGATAGATCCATTCACCGGGACCCTGACTACCAATGTGTATACTCGGCATATTGAGACATTGGTTGATGCGATCAATGGTACATGCATCATTTAGGATTGATTCTTTGAATGTCCTTCTTCAGTCATCTCCCCAATTGTGTTTATATATATATATATATATATACATATATATATGTTCAAATTACCATGGTACATCCCAAACACTTTCAAGATTGCTCTGAAATGATAGGCAACCATAATACATGTTCTAGACCATGACAACGATTCAATTAGCGATGAGGTCATGGTTTAGGGTCCATCGTGGGAGCTCTTTTCCTTCAATTGAGCTGGTAGAAGCACTCTACCTATCCAGAAGTAGTTTATAACAACATAGAATGACAAGGATGTGCATAGGATTAGCACACCCTGTGATTTACACTTTTAGAGTCCATTATGGTTCTGTGATGATCAAGTTCCCCCGGCAGCGGAGGTATGTCTTAATTCAGTGATTCAATTTCTCAAACATGGGTAGATCCTAATAGATCGATTGGTTACAATCCCAACCATTTCTCATCAAGGAGTAGAAATTGTCTTTTTTGGTACCAAAATATGACACAACTATGATGATTTCTCCTTGAAGGTTCTCAAAATAGGAATCACCTAGGCTTCATGTTGAGCCAGAATCATGTCTCAGGTGGTTCAGGTCTAGTTTGAACCATTGGTTTGGATATCCCTCTCGATTAGGATCCATTTTGAAGGAGATCCTTATGTTGATACCTCTCCAGGATGACTTTGCGCATTGGTATAGTACTCTGATGAAGATATTTTAGTGTGGCATCAGATATGCAAGGAAGAGGGACAATTCCCCCATAGAGGCGTATCTTTGGGATGCGACTCAAAACGTTGAGGGCAAGGTAGTTACATCCTAAAGAATATAATATTGAAGGGTGGTGGAGGAGTTATTTTTTCTTGCATGTTTTATATGTGAAGATGTGTTGTGGTATCGAAGAATTCCATTGTTGAGGAGACTGTTAGGTAAGGGAAATGATGAGCTCCTGACTGATGGGGCTTCTAGGCATGAGGCTAGAGTGTGGTTCCGGGTATGACCTATGTCACTACTACTTAATATGATGTTATTATCATATATTTGAAATCCATATTTCCCTATGAGTATCCCATATTCATGACCTAGTGAAACTAGATGAGGCACTTAACTCAAACCTTGTGTTGGAGGCTTCTATAGAGAGGATCAGTGATCACATGTTTCTTTCGATAGTGTGACGTCACCCTACAAGGACAAAGTGAGATCCTCACATAAAATCTTACCATAGTGGAAGTGGGACCATATGATGTTTTCCTCTACATGGATTGGTTTTCTAATATCCATTCATAGATTATTGATACCATTCAGTGTTATAGATTAGTCAGGTTGTGGGAATGAGATTTTTCACCTTGATTAGGAGTGGTCCCCAGATTGAGTAGGAAGAGATCATTTGTAGGAGGTTACATCTAATTAAATAGTTTTATAGTATCACCCTTGAAATATTGGATGTTGTGAGCTCTCGGATCCCTACAACAATGGTGGGGGTTGATGGAGTCTTTCCATTGGACATGTCGGTATTACCACCCCATCGTGTGATGGAGAACTGTATAGATATCCAATAGGGATAACCTGATATATGTGCTAGCACATTATATGTCCTTGTGGGTTTGTGAGAGTTTTTGGTGTGTTTGGATGATCTACATAGGTAGGTATTCAAAATACCCAACGTGTTCACCTGGAAAGACCTTTTCTTTCTAAGAGGAAGATAAGAGGTTGAGGTTTGGTGTGGGTTGGTGTCACCTGAGCCAAATGATGCACATAAGAGTATCCACAGTAAAGATTCATTGATTTCTTCAACTAGTTGTTTGGGTCTAAGTGGTTCTTAGAGTTTGACCTCAATATGAGTTATCCCCCACACCTAGTTTAATGGGTGGATGTACCAAGAAAGGATATATAGAGCTGTTGTGGTTTCTTTGAGTTCATGTTCATACACTTTTCCTTCTGTTGTTTCCAAAAAACGTGATAGGGTAGTTGATATCTTTGAAATTGACCCTTATGGGTGAGGATGGTGCAACACAGCTTCAGTCCATGGTTGTTATCCCTCTACTTCCTCAATGAGTTAAGGAGGCACAACATGGGGATATTGATTGAGAGATCTTGCATGACCATATTTCATCAAGAGTTTCACCAAATGTATTTTATGAAGAATGGAATCAAGTCATAATTTTTAAAGGGTGTATGGTGATTCTGATCACAGTATGATAGGAGGTTATGATGTAGTTTCACACTTATCATTTGGTTGTACATCCGGGTGTATGGAAGATTTATGGAAGAGAAATATGTGAGCTCAGTATCCTCACAATGATTCATAGTTTATTCTTTTCAAAGATGGAAATATTTGAAGAAGGGAATAATTTAGGGACTCTAGTTTTTCCATGTTAGACTTTGGAGTATTTATACGAATACTTTGGGAGACAAGAACTGAGATGACACATGATTCCAAGGCTCAGTGAGCAAAAAATTATTTTTATAAAAATATTAAATATATTTTTATTCTAAGCACATAATTTTCTTGAAAATTTGGAATATCACATAAACAAAGTCTCTGGTAGGAAATTCGAGACCATGGTTATATCTGAAAAATGCCTTTTACCCTAGGAAAGACCAAATGTTGGTTAGCATGGGATGTTCAAATGTGGAATCCGTTGGTGGGTGAATTGGATATATTAATTAATTTAATTTTCATATTTAATAACCAAAACTCTTATAACTCACAAACAGATACTCGGGTGGGAAATATGAGACCAATGTTGAGTTTGGAATGCAATTTTTACCCTAGGCGCGACATAAATTTGGCCAGTGCGGGGCATTAGGATAGAGTATCCATTGGTGGATATGTTTAATTAAAATAAATAAATAGTATATTTATTTGAATAACTAAATGACCTAATCTTATAAAAAAAATCAAGGGTTGTCTTCCTAACACTACCTGGATCTATGAGGTGGAGGATAGAATCCTTTATTGGTGGATCGAGACTGGATGACAATCGATGATGGAATCAAAATGAATCGATAGGAGGAGGACATGACAAATTAACTTCATCAGAAGCGGAAATTTTCTTCACCGACGATTGATCCATAAGCAAGGTAAAACACATTAAATGTTTTTTCCATTACAATTAAAGGATTGATCATGATCAACTACATCTGATTGATATTAATTAATTTGAGAATCTGCATGATCTTGTGTATTGAAATAAATTATTATTTCAATTTATTTCTTATCCCTGACATGTTTCTCACCACAGTTTCCTACTATGAAATAATTTTCCAAGAATTTTCTTTTCCCTCATAGTTCTTAGGGTTCATCATCATCAGACCATGGGTTCATGATTTGACATTGACAGGGTGGGTTCAAGAATGGTTGAACCCTCATATTAATAGCGGTATCATGAATGACTTTTCGATTGATGGTTTGAGGGTGGTTTGATAAACTTTCCGGATGGTGTTTTATGAACTTATTAGTTCTGTATTGTGGGTTTGATTTTGTGGTTAGTGGTTTTTCAGGTTCATATTTTTTATTCCCATTTTCCTAGTTGGCATGTGATGATGACGTGGGATGTGGCTGGGTCAGTACCAAGTGATGGTCATGCATAGAGTCTCATTGCAGAGGCTTCTCAACATAGACGTTGTAGTAGATGGACATGGATCTTCAATGAGGTGGTAGGACATGGTCTACATAGTGATTGTTATTAATAGTAATAATATCAATAAAAAATTTGGGTGTTTGAGAATATTAAATGGATTAAATTTAATGGAGGAAGTTGTGTTCATTTATTATTATAATAATTATTATCAATAATAATAATGATTTAATGAAAATGAAAATAGATGAAACAATTAAGAGAGGATGCACCTATCATGGGGTTATGAGTACGCATAAGAGGTCCATCCTAAAAGGGAGTATTAATAATAATAATATTATAAAATTATAATAATATTATTAATTTAGTTAAAGAAATAATGGATGAGGTTCCTTGTAGCGTACAACACATGGGTGGAGAAGAAGGGATGTCCTCTAACGTGTTTGTCCTTTACGTTTGAATAAAATTTAATACAATAATAATAATAAAATATTATTATTATTGTTTTTTTGGGAAAACATTGATTCATTTGTAACATATTTTTTTGGCCTCCTATTAACACGCCTTCTGTGGCTATCTGACCCTGAAATTGAGACGTTCATTTTAAGACTGATCTTGGATACCATTTTTCTACTCATTCTATGGGTCCATGAATTCCCAAATATTATTATTATTGTTATTGTTATTATTATTATTACTGTGGAATCATTTATCTAACGTATCTTCACCATACGATGTTAGATTGATGAACCTTAAGTGGAATTGTAATCCTAAAATTTAGGTGGATGTATCAAGAACATTATTGGGTATTTAATTTGAACTCATGGATTGTGCCCATGAAGCACCGTTCATGGGTTATATGGTGAAATATGACTTTTTCACTAGGTGTCTAATTTTGGAAGGTGAATAGTCTACCCTGAAAATTTTTCTATGAGGATCCAAATAGTGTGATTTATTTGTCCATTTTGGGCTATTTACATAGGCATAATAGTCAAATTATGTTTTCCCTTTGGACTGATAATGATACTCTTTCGTTTATTAAAATTTTTCTCAAGACATGTCATGTAGTACCTTTTCACACAATATATTAATACATGGAATAAAGTAAATGTGTTTTCAAGGAAATGACCTGGTAGTAGATCAAGACAATACATCCTACGGTTCCCTTAAAGGTTGTGTACTCCTTTATGAATCTTCAATCATATGTATCTCCTTTCTCAGAAATCAGATTTTGGTCAGTAAGTAGCCTAACCTGAGTGTTTATTTACCTAGAACATGATGTTGTCCTATGTTGTGGAATTCATGATGTGGTTATTAATTTAACATATGTGATTCCTTTTTAGGATATTCTTGATGATTGAAGTGATCATTTAGGATCACAAGAGGTCTTCCCAGTGCCACCCTCCAATGGGTCTGGGCATGGGTCCTTGATGACTTAGAGTGGAACCCTCCTGCTTGGATGGGCATGGGTCCTTGACCTTTGGAGTGGGACCACGATGGCATAGAGTGGCACCCTCCATCCAGTCTAGGAAAGGGTCCTCGGCTTTTTGAGTGGCACCCTCCTATGGTATCATGGCACGGGTCCTTGATGACTTATAGTGGAACCCAATAGCCAGGCTAGGAATGGATCATCAACCTTCCAAGTGTCAACCTCATATGATATGAGAACATGGGTCCTCGATGAACTATATTGGAACCCTCCAGCTTGGTTGGACATGGGTCCACAACCATCAGAGTGGAAAACTCCTATTATAATAGGACATGAGTCCTCTACCTAGAGATTGTACCCCTAGATAGTGCAGCATGGTGGTGAAAAATGGTTTGACTTGGACGATTACCTTCTGGTAAGATGTGTGAGATTCTAGGTATATTTGATAGTCTTTTGGAACTATTGGTTACTCTCCTTACAGATGAAGCAAGGATGTGTGGGGTATACAATGTTTTTTATGTTTTTAGTTTCTCAAGGTTGGATGAGTCTACTCTACAACTATAGGTGATGAAAACTCTACGTGTAGTTCATCTACTCGTCATATTTAGGCCCTTGTGCTTGGAAAAGCCTAATATTCTACCTAGGAAAAGTTCTGAGATGGATATACCCTTACTCTTACATTTTGGATTCTTCTGAATGACCATATGTCACAAACCAACCTGGGTTGACCTTCAACCGACCACCTAATCCGATCCACGGCATGTCCCGAGGGGCGTTCCTGATCACCTAGGGTTGAAATCTAGTGCTGGGCATCAAAAAATATAAGAAAGGGGAAAAAATTTAGCCGAGAAAAGGAAATCTAAGTGTATAAAAATAATCCGAACAAACAGAATATGGAAGAATCCAACAAATGAATCCCAAAAAACAAAATAACCAGATTCAGTTATAAGATACAACTTAGTAGGTGACAACTAAAATATAAAAACAAAACAAAATGAACAAACTAAACAGCCACCACACGATATCTATGTGGCCCCTTGGTCACTACCAACCACAAGACCATCCAGGATCTAATAGTGAGCACCTGTTAATGAAATTTAATAAAAGATAATCCTAAAAAATAGCTCGTCTCTACCGACACTGAGTTGTATATGTATATTGTGAGCTAATAGCTCAGTAGGCCACCACAAAAGAATACATGTCACTTCCTCACAAAAACAGTCCATTAAAACTATTTTGAAATACATTTATAAAAAATATATTTCAAACTTACTTAGTATTTCAAAAAAACAACATGCACCATTTCCCTCATAATTTAAAACAAGGCTAAAGAAGAGGGAAAATAAATGTTCTTTCTTTTCAAAATATCAACTTAGAAATCCCATTTAAGCCAACCATGCATTCACAGTTTTTCCTAAAAAATACCAAAACTAGGTAGAAAGAATAGGATTATGTAAAATGAGGGAAACAGTTATAGTAATACTCTTAACAGGAAAATATAGGAAATCCTAGGAACTTAGGGGAAAAAAATAACGTACTATACACATTGCTCATCTTAAAGGCATGACCGACTCAATGAATTCATAACGCCCAAATTCGCAACCATTACACTACCTGGCCTAGTAGAGGGACCCAATCCCCTGGTAATAATCCCAACTCCCACCCTATATGGGCCACTAGCTAGTACAATAACCTAAACTAGTGTAGTAATCGTTCTCAGTAAACCTCTTTTCTATGCTAGGTTCCCATGTATAGTTCTCAAGGGGGTGTTCCATACAGTCAAACAATTATCCATATATATATATATATATCCAAAAACATCACCCATTCTGGAACCACCCAAGACACCTCTAGGGTTATTCCCTTGCATCAATATATTTACCACACAAGGAAGTCCCATACTGAGGAACCTTCAATCTCACGATCTACTGATGAGGAAAAATAACTAACTTAAGAGGGGTTCTACAAAATCCATTTCAAAATTCCAAAACAGGCCTTTAGTTATTCCCATCCTGGGTACATTTTCTAAAAAGCAAAGAAACACCTTAAAACCATTTCCAATCGTAATAAATTCCTTTTTTTCTATGACCTTGTTATTCAACCTCTATGTTTCAAATGCACACAGAAATAAGTCACATTTTCTAAATGATCACTTATCATAAATCAACCTTAAAATCAAAATGAGTTTGAATCATGCAAAACGCATGCAAAGGTGTCAAAGGGGATTTCAAAAAATTTATGAAAAATGTCCTTTTTAGCGAAAACCAGTCATGTCATAACCTTCCACAGAATTTTGAAACCACAATATCCATTTTAAGAAAAAATGGAATGCTTTATCAAATGGTATGGGAAGAGAAGATATGAGTTCCTTTTAGAAAAACCAAGGTTTGAGAAAGGGTCCACTCTAATTTCATCATCATTTGTAGGCCCATCTATGGGTGCATTCCGTACATCGATGGATGTTCCCGCATCCAATGGAATATCACAAGTGGTCATCTCCCAACTATTTTTAAAGAAACTAAACACCCACCATTTTGAAGAATAATAACCCTTTACATTTTAACTTCATGTTTTATAAATCAAACCAACCCAAGACAATCAATTTCTATAAAGAAAATGTTTCTCCAGGAAACACCACACATCAAATCCAAAATATCTGTTTTCAAAGAAAATTACAATTATCCAAACTCAAAGTCAAGGATACACATGGGGAAAATAGAAAAATAATTTAAAACCTATTTTTAATCAAAACATACAACAAGAAAATAAAACCAATAATAAAATATGAATATAATAGGTGTGAGAATCTAGATTAATGAATTAATCATGAAACCCTAGCATCAGATGGATTGGAAATGGAAGAAAAGACATGGAAAAACCTACCGCTCATTTGAAAAAAGAAAATAAACCATTAGAAATGGAACATTAGGCCATTGGGAAGGAATAGAATACCCTATAATCCATGAAACACAATATAAAACTCCAAACCTAGTATAAGGGTTTGTTCAAAATAGAGATAACCAAAGCAGGGCCAAGAAATAAAGGAGGGAAAGAGATAAAGGAGAAAAATCTACCCAAAACCCTAAAACATACCTTAGAAACAATGAAAATAAATACATGGGAGAGGAGACCCATGAGATAATGGGTATTGGGACACTTTGGTGCACCAAAAATGTAGGAGAGGGTGGAGGCCTAATTTATGGTAAAAAAGTGGGAGAGGGTAAAAAATAATTAAATATTTTAATAATTCTGGGATGGCTGCATGTTTTTCCAAAACATGGGGTAATAGTGTGGACCCATATTCCCATGAATTTAAAACCATACACTTTCCTAGGATTAATAGCACGGTCGTGTGAAAGAAATATGGTATGTTCTTCCCATCCTGAACCTACTTCATGACCTCTCTGCACAGTTACTACTAACCATGCAGAAACCAGGTGACAACAAGAAAATCCTTCTAACATTTTTTAAACATCGAAAATTTTGACTGAGTCTCAACCCAAACCTTGACAAAATGACCCAATACAAGAAATAGATCAAAATAATGGATTATCTGAGGTTGGGGTGTGATAATTATCCCCACCACAAATACTTCTTGCCCCCCAAAATTCACCAAGCGAATATCTTACACAACTCGAGTCCATGCATAGGTAAAACCAAGGAAAAATGAAATCCTCAAGGTGACCATTCCCATCATACATCACACCAGACTGATTCAAGAAAAACCATAACACGAGATTATGGGGACAAAATGATAGGGTTATCCCCACTATAATAATTCCACTAACATGAAAGCCTTGGAAACCAAACAAACCACCCCCTAAGGGGCCAATGTGGGAACTCCCCAAACCGAACTTACCCAATTTCCTCAACAAAGACAGATCAGCACCAATGTGACTTAAATAGAAATATCACTATAAGAAGACCCAGCCACCTAAGGCCTTCAACACCTCCAACAAAAATTGATTAGAACCCTTACCACAACTGGGAACTATGGACTTTTGAGCTTTAGCTCAACCCCCTTTCTCAACGCTAATAAATCAAATCTACCCCAAGACTCAATAGGAAACATGCTATAGAGAAACATGGAATACAGATACATTAAAGCAGATAAGTCCTCTATAAGAACTGAAATATCCCAGAAGTAAAGTCATTGCAGTGCGCCTGAATTAAAAAAGGTCCCAGAAACACCACTCATCAATCCCAAGATTCCAAACATCCCCCTAATAAACAGGGCTGAAACCAAACTCAGAACCAGAACGATTACAATCATTCATGGCCCTAATACCCCTTAAGAAACAAAAATGATTATAAAGCCACAATTTAAGCAGATAAAGCCACTTCAATTGTGGTTTAATGAGTTCATTACACCACCATACAAGGATGAACTTACGATAATGAAAATAATGGAACAATAAAGCTTTGTATATTTCCATCCCAAAGGGGAAAACATGAACCCAAGACAAGGTTACAGACACACTCAAGGCCTGTGGTAGGGGATCCTATGGCTAAGGCATATCCTACCTCATAGTCAGGCAGCTACATCCCTCGATCCCAACAGCATATTTCTCCTTATGATTCGAATGACAAAAATGGTGGAACATTTTCAGAGGGATGGAACACTATAGATTAGAATTTCTAAACTGGCTATAATGATTGAGAACTAGAAAGTAATCAAATGAACTAGACATTAGTGAAAATTAGGATAGCATTACACAAAAAGTTTTGTTTATAAAACACTCTCAAATAGATGGGGAACCCTCAAAAAAACCGACCACCACCTACTACACCCTAAATTAAAATGATGGTGAGACATTCAACATCTAGTAGTACAAAATTGAACCCCCAACTAACCCAATATGGGAAGAACCTTAATAACCATTGGAGTTCCCAACAACTCGAAAAAATATCCCTTCCAAAACCACAAAACCGCTCCTAACATACCTCAATTACCTCGATAGATAAGATATACTCAAAAGAACCCAAAATTGGGCATGACACTTTAGCGACCTTTTGGACATTTCTGGGTGGCACATCCTAAACAACTCGAGAAACACAAATTGAAATCGGCATCAATTCCAAAAAAAAAATAATACCCCCGAGCTCTAAAAAACTAATTGAAAGCCAAACAAACTCAACCACAACTAAAAACAACCTTTCAGAAATCCCAGTTCACATTAATTTTCAAAATTTATACATTTATGAAACAATGTCCAAAAACTGAAACCATTTTTTAGAACAAAATTATACTACAAAAATTCCTTTCCCTTTTAAAAACTATCTTTTCACTTTATGTATTAAAACTAACTTCTTCCAAATCCAATTTCCAAATACCAAAACACGGTTTCCAAACCCATTAAATTTTAAAAAATAACATATGGTAACTTATGAGCCATAACATGTGAGTTCATCCAATCTCACTTACATCATCCATGAACAAGTGACCCCACACACTATTCATACATACCCACACAATTGTTACCTTCCATAAAGAGTATCAAGGTTCAAACATCTCTTTTATTTATCAAATCCAATCATATAACCAATTTTCAAAAAAGAAACCCATTTTCCATTTCAAAACCACTTTTTTAATGTGTGCTGATATCAATAGAGAACTAAATGAAACAAAACCAACAAAAACTCACCAAAATGAGGAACTAGTCACTATAACCATCATGGCGACATGGTGGCGAGTTATGCCCCTCGAAATGAATAACGCAAAGTGGACCTTGAACTTGGAAATCGGACTCTGGAAGGGAAAATCACCCCATGTGATGCTATAACATTACCGGATTTACCTCCATTGTCATCCCTCAATCCAAAACAAACCATGAAAAAAGACTCAAACCATGGACTATCCTTGGTAACTTGAAGTTAAATGCAAGAAAGAGTTTGTGACGCTCTTCCTACACCTACCTCCTGAGTTCCGGAAGTCCAAATATCCTTTTACCAAAACCCCAAAAATTTCAAGGGCCCCATATAACACCATATTTCCACAAACCAACCCTGGTTTACACATAACTGACAACCTGATCCGGTCTGGGTCATGTACCAAGGGACGTTACCGATCCCCCCACCACTCGGATGACAACCAGTGTCGACCATAAAAACATAAAAGAAAGGGAAATGATTTCATCCCAAAAAGGAAAGTCAGGAAAATAAAAAAACAATCAAAATGAAAATACAAGAAGCCAAAAACTAGATCCCAGATAATAATATAACCAGATTCAGTTATAAGATATGACTCCATAGCTGAAAACTAAAATAAAAAACTGAAACTAAAAGAACAAATTGGACCACAACCACACAATCTCCATGTGACTTATTGGTCACATCCAACCACAAGACCAACCATGCTCTAATAGAAACCACCTTCTATGGACCCAGAATAAAATCCAAACTTGTAAATCATCTTAGGTCTACCAACATCGGGTGGTGTAGGTAGGGTGCAAGCTAATAGCTCAGTAGGCCTCCAATAAAGAATCTATGTCACTTCTTCCCAAAAACATTCCAGTAATACTATTTTGAAATAAATATATAAAAAATATATTTCAAACATAGGTAATATTCAAAAACAAACAACATTAACCATTTCCATCATAATTTAAATCGATCCACTTGACGGTAAAATGAGAAATCTTCTTTATTCTAAAAATAACAACCTAGAAATACCTTTAAAACCAACAATGTGTTCACAATTTTTTTAAATCAAAAAAAAAAACTACGTACAGAGAATAAGATTCTACACAATAAGAGAATCGTCTCTAATAATGCTTTTAATGGAAAGACATGAGAATCAGAGTAACTTAGATGAAGACCAAAACGTATTGTACATGTGACCTATCTTGAGAAAATTCCCTACTCAATAACGTTAAGACACCCTAATGAAAGACTATCACTACACCTGGCCAAGTCGAGGGGCCCAATCCTATAGAAATAAACCCATGTACAACATTCTATGGGCCACTATCTAGTACAATAACCTAGGCTAGTGTAGAAACCATTCTCAGTGAACCTCTTTTCAGTTCTAGGTTACCATGTATAGTTATCGATGGGGGTGTTCCATACAATCAAACAAAAATCCAAAAAATATATATCGAAACACGTCACACAATGTGGAACGTCCACATCTACCTAAAGGGTTAGTCCCTTACCTCAAAATAATTACTATACAACGAAGTCCCATACTGAGAACCCTTCTATCGCACAGTCCACTGATGAAGAAAAAGACCTAACTCAAGAGGGTTTTGAAAAAAGACATATCAAAATACCAAACGAGCCTTTCGTTCTACCCATCCCGATTAAATTTACCAAAAATGGAAGAAACACCTTAAAACCATTTCCAACCATAAGAAATTTCTTTCTTTATATGCCCTTTCTATTCAACCTTTATGTTTCAAATGCACACCGAAACATGTCACATTTTCTAAACTGTCCTTTATCTAAAATCTATTACCATGAAAATGAGTTTGAAAAATGAACAATGCACAAAAAGGTGTCAAATCTTGTTTCAAAAATTTAAGAAATAATTTCCTTTTTAACATACACAAACAGTTTCATAACCATCCTTATAATTTTAAAACCACCCAAGCCACTGTAGAAACAATAAAATCATTCATCAAAAAATATGGATAGAGAATTTATGAGTTATTTCTAGGAAAACCATGGTTTTAGAAAAGGTCCACTCCAATGTCATATTCATATGTTTCCACATCCATGGGTGCACTTTGAGTCTATTGGGATGTGCCCACATCCAATGGTATTGCATAAGTGGTCCTCTCCCAGCCTTGTTTCAAAGAAACCACACACAACCCATTTATTGTCATAACAAACCATTTACATTAAAACACCATATTTTATAAAGCCAACCAACCCAAGATAATTAATTTCTATAAATAAAATATTTCTTTAGGAATGAATCATCCAAAAAATCCAACTTATCCATTTTCAAATAAAATTACAATAATCCAAGCTCAAAGGAAAGGATATACATGGGAATAAATAGAAAAAATAATTAAAACCACTTTTTAATCAAACCTTGAAACAAAAAATTGATACCAATAATCAAATATGAATATTAATAGGGTGTGAAAGATGATTTAAGAATTAATAAATAAAAACCAAGCATCAAATGGATTAAAAATGGAAGAAAAATATAGAAACACCTATCGGTCATGTGAAAAAGCGATGAAACCCTTGGAAAAGAAAGATTAGGCCACTAGGAACAAACCACAAACCCTAAAATACACAAAACAAAAGATTACACACCAAACATTTCATTAGGTTTATCCAAAATAGGTCTAACAAAAAGAGAACCAAGAAATAGATGAGGGGAAGAGATAAAGGAGATAATACACCCAAAACCCTAAAACATACCTTGGAATCAAAGAGGATACATCCATGGGGGAGTGCCAAGGGAGAAGGGGTATTGGGATACCTTGGTGTGCCAAAAATTAAGGGGAGGTGGATGCCAAATTTAGGGTAAAAAGTGGGAGAGTGTAGAAAAGTATTTTAAGTTTGAATTATTCATGGTCGACCTAATAGTTTGGTTTCACGGTTTTCGAAACTATGCAATAACTATGGAGACACCTCTGCCAATGGTGGTTAAACCATACACTTACCTGGGATTGACCACTTAGCCAAATGAAAGTTGTGTGGTCAATTTTTCTTAACATGTACCATCTGCATGACCTCTCCGCATGATTATTACTAACCATGTGGAAACCATGAGATACCATGAAAATACTCCTAAAATTATTAAAACTTTAAAATTTTCGATCAATTATCAACCTGAACCTCAACAAAATTACCCAATACTATAAATAAAACAAAATAATGTAGTATATAATGATAGGGTGTAATAATAATATATATATATATATATATATTCTTCATTATCCACACCTTGGATATAGTTTCTCTTTATTCATGAGAGGTAAAAATGTGTAGATTATGACCCATTATTTTTAGATTTAGCAGCTCATGGTTGGATGAGTATATTATCCTATTCTAGGTGGTGAAGAATCAACGTGTAGTTCATATACTCAACATGTCAATCCCCTTATACTTGTATGAGGTTCTTTCAATCTTGTCTTTTTTTTGAGATGTTTTCTTTGAATGTATCCAGAATCTACTGTATTTTTATTCCTGTTGTATCTCTTACGACTCCCCCTTCATCATTCAGGGAATCCTACATGTTATGTATGTTATCACCCTTATAAGGGATTTTCCCACACCTATCATGTCTTATGCAGATGATAGATAGGTTGTTGGTGACTTTAGAGGAGATTAGGGATACCGATTACTTTACAACACATATGGTGGTCATAGATTGGGAATCAATAGCTGGACTCTCTCAGTAGTTTACATTTATAGTTTTTTCTGGTTGGGAAATATTTCTTATTGGGTGTGTAATTTCCCCCTTTAGTTTTCAGTTTTCACTATCTCACTCTTTTAGACCCTATAGGTTATGCATTATTGGTTTACTTTCTAGTTTCATTTCATCTTTTACTCTCTCCTTATACACTTTTTCATTGATATTTTTGTTTGTGTGTATAGGTACTTCAGAAAATACCTTCTCAGTTTATTTTTTCTTTCGGTCTATTTGCCACCCCCTACCATATGTAGGCAGGCTTAGGGTTGTTTTGGGTCAGGTTGTGAAAATAACCATATTAATTAACATTACATTACTATATTATGAATGAATGTTTTTTCTTTTTAAACTATTTAAAACACTTATTGGAAATTTTAGGAAATTAATTTTAGGTGTTTAATACTCTGTTATAATATAATATTTAATTTATTTCAATCAATATTAATGATGTGAATGTTATAATTAAAATTTTATTATTTTATTTTGATTATTGATATATATTTTGAGTTTAGATAATTTTATAAAGATGAATAACTCTTGATTATTGATCTATAGATTGTGGGTAAATAATTAATCTAGAATATAGACTATAAAAATGTCTAAAAAGGTGGGGTTTATCGTGCCATGTCTACTCTTTTTCTAGATTTATGTTTTTTATGGTTTTAATATTTCACAGGAAAGAGTTTGATATTTAGTTTTCATTTGAAGAATATGGATACATGAATAATATTGTATTTATAATTTAAATATGTATGAATAATATAAATCATTACTTTTGTAAAGAGTTGTACCATAAATTGATTATAAAAAGTTAATTTTGTTTATAAAAATGATGTGTAAAATTAAATCAAATAGAATCTTTCACACTTATAAGGAAAAAATGAGATTCTACATCCCTGAGATGTATATACACTATATGAAAATTGGTAATTATGAGAGAATAATTACGATGGTTGACATATTCATCAATATTAAGTGTTCAGGTTATAGGTTTTTTCAATTATTTTTTTCATAGAAAATAACCATTTTTTATCGAAACATAATACTTCACAAAAAAATTTATCATGAATTTGTGACAAATAATTCACATGAATTATTATGTCAAACATAATTTTTATATAATTATCACTAACCACTAATTATTAGAAAAGGAAATAAAATAAATCTCATATATATATAGACACACACACACACACACATATATATATATATATATATATTTTTCATATTATTTTTCATGAACCTTTTGGGAAAAAATAATTTTACTACTAATAACAATCGCAATTATTTATAATTGGTGAGTTATATTTGTGATTAAAAGGGTCATTATCACAAATTACTATAAAGATCATGAAAGTTTTTTAATGAAAATATTTTCTTTAATAAATATTTATCCATTCTAGCTATTGAAAATGTCAAAAAATGGAATTAGTAATGGAAGATCTCATATCCATCGCAAATAGCCATAATAAGAATTATATTGTGAACATGCATAATAAATATATGTTGATACATATTTATGGATTCTCATTCACCATTAATGTTCATTATAAAAAAAATATTTATATAAACATTGCAACCCCTGGTTCTCTTAATTCTAAATCTTCAATCCTTTATATTTCTCTCATTTTCTCTCTTTTTTGTGTTTTTTTTTGGTTTTTCAAGTTTTTTTTATATATTGAAAGAGTTTTTGAAGTGATATGTATTTAAATCATATGAAGGTATATTATTTTGAATGATAAATATTATATTATTAGTAATTTTTTATTATTTATAAATCTTTAAAGTAATTTATGCATTATTTTATTAAATATATAGGTTTCTTAAAATTTATGAGTATTAGAAAGATGAAATAAATCAGTTTATTTATTTATTATATTAAATAGTAATGTTTTTTAATATAAAATTTTATGAAATTGATAGTAAAAATTATCTTATGTTATGTTATAAAATGAAAAAAATAACCTAAAATATTTTATAAATATTATTTTGGATAATAATATAATGTATAAATTCCATAAAAAAGTATAATAGCTTTAAAATTAAAATTATTATAAACATTATTAAATAGAGTATTATAAAATAAATAAATCACAAATATATTTTGAAATAATATTTTTGTGTTTGTGTTTAATAATTTAATGTAATGTGGAAAATCATATGAAAGTTTAAAAAAAAATGATAAAAAATAAAATATTTAAAATATTTAAAATTACTCTTCTTTTAGAATTAACAATATTTTTCCATATTAAACAAAGATAATGTTGATAATAAAAACAATATGGATATTTAAAAAAATTTATATGATAATTTAATAAATAATACATGAGAAAATTAAATGTGAATATTTAATAAATAAGTCATGTACTAAAAATAATGAATTGATTACTAAAATGTGAATGTTTTCAACAATTATAATCAGAATATTTAAAATTTAAAAAATGATTAATAAATATTTAGTTTTTAGAAGAAAAAAATAAATCAACTGGTACAATAGTAATGAAAATTTTAATATTAAAAATATTTTGAGGGGAAAAATGAAATAGGCCTGAAGCAAGATAATTGTGGAATAATTTTAAATAATACTAATAATATTAATAATTTTTAATTGTTAAAATATTAGAATTTTAAAAATATAAATAATTTTCAATATTTTAGTGAAATTTAAAATGTATATACTATTATTTGTATAATATATTATTTTGAGATAAATTGTAGTTTAATCCCATGTACCCAATGAATAACATGACCCTCAAAAAATGAAAAAAAAAGTCAAGAACAAACTTCCCAATTTATGAACTTAACAAAGAACCGTAAAACAAACCTTTTAAAAGGAACCAATTGTCTACCAATTGTTTCAATATATTACACCATATCAACTAAAGTGGTAGTATTTCCGAATTAGTCACAATCTAGAACCCTAATCTAGATTGGTCAAACACATCAAAAATGCTAAAAACCCAAGAACAAATAGAGAAAATCAAGGCATGTGGTATCAACACCAGCATCACCACTAATAATAATAAGATATGGGTAGATAAAAAGGGTAGTAGCCACCTCAAGAACTACTTCAACACACACTATGTAATTCACACTGACATCCATCATTGAAACACACTGTCGACAGCCACTGCGAACTGTCGATACATGTCGATTATTTTATGCTAGGGAATTTTTTATCCTATAATATAATTATTTCCCCAACTATAAAAATGATATTATATTTAAAAAAATCATTGTATCTTTTTTTTTCAAATATTGATAATTATTCATATTTCTAAAATTCCATAACTTAAAAAACCAAAATTGATTTATAATATAGATCTAATTTGAAATCATCTCACACTTACATTCCTTCTGACCTGTTTTATTTTCCCTATTCAAATATTTTGTATAATAAATTTTTCATAATAAATAAATCATTTGAATTATTTACTAATTCCAAAAACTATAAATTTATTTTTCATTTTTTTGTTTAATTTTTAATACAACTATTTAAATTATTAATTTCATATAGTATGATTGTAGTGAATGTTTCTATATTAATTTTTTATCTTCTTTTGAGAAAATAATGTATAATGAAATGACATATAGATATATATAATTTGTTCATACGTGGATATTTGATCAAAAAAATCAAAAATATTCTAGTATAAATCATGTCTATATAAATATTGTTGAAGTGTTTCTTACATTTTCATCATAAAATTATAATTTGATTTAGAAGGGGTAATTTTTTTCCTTACCCAAAATGTGATCTCTATAAATATCTAAATTTTGATATTATTTGAATTCAATTATTATGTTTTGGGTTTGATCATATTATATTATATCCTATTAAAATTTTGAAAATTATTTGAAAGGTAATTCAATTTTTTCCATTGTTGATCTATAAAATCTCAAAACTCAATACATTATGATGTTGGGCTATCTTTTCTACAATTAAAAAATCAAAAGGATGATGAAAATTATCATTTTCATTCAACTTAATTGTATGATATATTGAAACCCCCAAATAATTCATTGTATCTTAGATACTATATCTATAAATATAAATTCATTTATCAAATTTATACATATTAAATCATATTTTCAAATTTCTAATAGTTGTTTTAAATAATTGTTTTTTAGAAACAAAAAAATCTCATAAATTTCTAAGAAAATAAGAATCATTAGTATAATTTGGGACATAGTTATCAGAATATTCATGCATGTTCAAATGAATTCATCTTATATAATGATGATTATGAGTCATTAATTATTTTTCCAAATTTTAATAATCAAGGAACAAATAAATGTAAAGTGGAAAAAATAATCGTATTTTTTTAAGCATTAGGGGTATTTTCATATTATACCCATACTAAAGTGTTTCTTTCTATCCAAGATTATATACTCATTCATCACTCGATATTGATTTCCTATTTTTAAAAATAGTATATTAAATCATACTTGTAATAATAACCCACAGAAACATTTTGAACAGATGCATATTTCATTTTTCATTAGAGACTTCTAATTTCCATTTAGACCTTTCAACATATAGTTTTTTTCCTTTTAGTGTGTTTGGAAATAATTATTCTTATTAATATATTTACATAAATCTATGTAAAATACATAATTATATTTTTATGATTAGATCATATTAATAAATGAAATTATTGAATTCATATCATCCAAATGATAAAAAAGTTATTTATTTGATACTAGTGATAATTGAGTTTAAATTATTATGTATTGACGGTGTACCTACATATGATTTAATTTGATGAAAACATTAATTGAGAGACGTACTATTATATAAAATTAGTGACTTTTTATATTGTGGTATGGTTTCGGCATTATGTTCACATTTTCAAAAATATTTATTAAATTTCTCGGGTGATAGTAAATCCTTTATTCATTTTAATGGAAGAAAACCTTGTTTTCTTACTATCATAACATATTTATATATAATGATCATCCCTTCTATATAAAGCTAAATAATTTAATAAAATGTATATTTGAAAGTTACATAACTCCATTAATGAAGCTAGGTATCTAGTTGGAAGCTGTTATGTCTTCATTACCTTATATTATTTGGGGGATAATTATAAAATAATAGAAAATAATTGGTTTTATGAGTGACAATAATTTGGGAAATTGAAGTTTATTTTTTGATCTACTATAATAATTTGACTTTTAAACCCATTAAATGATTTATTTAATGAATATTGAGTTAATTATCTTAATAGATTATTATATTCTATGTTAGACACACCTAGAAAGACAAAAGATTCTATTAGGTCAGAGGGAAAATTATAGGCATCCTTGAATTATTTAATCAAATAAATTACAATGATTAATACATCCAAAAATAACCTTTTTCATGTTTTGAATAAAATAATTTATTATTCTATAAATAGATTGCATATTTTTGGTCATTTAATGGATACTCTTCTAATCTATCAAATTATATCAGAATTGATCATATCATCGAGACAAAAAGTTATGATTTTCATATCATAAAAGTAATACTATTGTATATTGATCATATAGGGTTGTCTCCTTCATAAATTTTGAACGTTTTGTCTGAAATTTATTGTTTTTACAAACTATTTGTGAAACAACATTAGCGTCTAGGTTATTAGGTAAGTTGTAAGAAGTGTATTTCATTAGATTATATAATTTTGTAATAAAATATTTCCATAAAACTTTTTTAATTCAGTAGAGAATTTAATATTCTATTTATTATATAAATAAAAATTATGAGATCCTATAAAAGTTCAATTTCAGTACCCATTTGAGATATTTATTTATAAATGAATGCAAAATATAAAAATCGAAACATTAGTTTAAAGATCAATTATAGAGTTATATTTTTCAGTGGATGTTTCAAATATATTATAATATTATTTTAAAATCGAATATGATTCAAGGAATAATAGAATGTGTTTCAACATAAAGAATGTTAAAGGATGTATATATAATGGATTGATAGTATTTATTCAATAGGTACTTGGTTTTTGTGTACAACATAAAAGATCACATTCAGATGAGTAAAAATAATGTTCTTATATATGTGTTATATAAAATTATAATTAAATGGCATGATTCATATAGTAAGTTCCATTATTAAATAATTTTTTATTGTTTAATATTTTAGAGGATAAATTTCTATTATTTTATTTATATTATATAATGATTATATTATAAAAAAAATTCCAAAACATTAGACTTTTTCATCGTAAATAATATATAAAACATTATTTTATGTTCAAGATTAAAATAAAAGTATGTTAAATATATTTTCCGCTACAATTTAGAAATCAAAATATACTTTATTCTAATAATGATAAATATTTTTTTCATGTTTCAAAATATATAAATAAAATAAATTCGTTATTATGCGCAATGAGTATGGAACAATCAAATTGGTGAAATGTTATAATAGTTATGTGGTTAATGGATTCCAATTTTATACATGTAAAAATAGAGAGTAAAATAAATTTATGAATTCTTGTGTTTATTTTAAAAAATAATCATCATAGAGAATATGAAATTGAATTATAAAGAATAATAAATGAAATAATAAAGTTATCTTACCCATGATAAAACAATGTTTCATTATTTATTATTTATTAGTTTAATACTAATAGATGATTGTGTATTCATCCATGACATGATTTTATTAGAATAAAATAGATAATCATGTATTAAATGATCCATTTATATTATAACATTGATCATATAAAGTTTTATATAAAAATTATTATTTGTTTATAATATTATTAATCAATTTAAAGTGTTTAATAAAAAATAAATATATTGATAACTAGTTTATTAAAAATGAGATTGATTCTCCAAATTTTAAAAATATTAAATCTTTTCAGGAGATTTTAATGAATACATCACTTTCATGAAAAGATACAGATACCACTAACGATTCGTTGCAATTAAGTATTTATGATGTTGAAATTTTGAATCGTGTACTAGTTTATGAATGTGAAATAATGGAAAATTATAAAAATAATGATTTTATAGAAATTAATATTGATCAAGAAGAAGATGAAGATAGTGAGGGTGGTGAATATGAAGATGATTATGAAGATTGGTGTTTTATTTGTACATAAAATCCTGATAAATTTATTAATTTTTTTCTAAAATAATTAATTTTATAAAATGTTTTATTATTGTATTAAAAAAAATTATGTTTAATATTGTTTATATTTTATATTTCTAAAATCTGGAGATGAATAAAAAGAACATATTCATATCATAACTACTGTCCCATTACCCTATTATTCCCACTATTCTTTTATCTAATACATTTTTAGAGGTGATAATATTGCACTATTAAGTAGGGGTTAGAGACCGTAAAAATTGATGATTCCAAACCTCATCCCTAATCAAGTTTCATCCCCTAATTCTGATCATCGTTTGAGGAATCAAGAAAAAAAATTATTTTCTAAAATTATCATTAATTGATTTCATAAATCATTTGATTGAATATATATTCAAAAATTATTTTCTCAATATTTTTAATCTATCCATTGGTCAGATAGATATAATACTAAAGAACCATTATCCCACTTTGTGGTTATCATGGGATATGGTTCATATTGATATATGGCATCATGTGTTTGAACATTGGCTGATACACAAATTGATTTTTATTATTATTACAATTAATATTTTTTTCAATCTCTAAATTATTATTTTTTAAATTTATATAGGGTTTATAATATCCTATTGAGTCCTTCATGTGTCCCTCCATTATAGAGTAATAGGAATCATTTATACAAGATCATTTTCATTAGTTTTTCACTATATTTAAAGGATAGCTATGAAAATAACTTTCATGGTGGCTTTTAATGACTCTTATGTGACTAGTTGAACTAGAAATATTCCTTCATAGGCATGATAGGGGTTTTTCACCTACTTGATAATAAATAATTTCAATAGGAGATCATCAGTAGTTTAATATAGTTAAAAAAGACACAATATTATTCACAAAGCTGGGAGATTTAATTTGGGTCTATATTATTAGTCTGTGGAAATTAATATTTTTTGTTAGTTATTCATTAATTTTTAGATATTTTTAATACTAAATGTATATATTTAGTTTATTATTTATATAATTATTCCTTATTTAATTTTATATATACAAGTGTAATTATAGTGATTATACTAGTGAATAGGTTTTTGGTGAGAGATAAGGAAACTTTATCGTTCATATAGTTTTAAAATAAATTATAAAAATATACTTATATTTTTATTATTTTTAATTATTTTTTATTAATAAACATCTATAGAAGATTTACAAGTCGACGAATCGCATGGGAGAGTGTTCTAAAGAGACTCAAAATATATTTTTTTCTTTTATGAGGAGTTATGGCTCCAAGTAACTAGTACCAAGAATGGATAGGTGATAAACATTAGTTTACAATCAACATTAACCAGTTAACATGGTACTTAATTGATTTCATTATCATCCAGCAAAAAGTAATTCATGCAATGTCGTCATTCTTTTCTATAGACAGTATAAGGAGGGGTTAATATCTCAAGAATATATCATTCATAGGATGACTAGAGAGTTGGAATATTATCCTCATCATCAGTAGAAGTACACTAAATAAATATTTTAATATATGTGATGACTAAAACATAGTTTACGGATGGAGTTCCCTCTAACACGACCACATAATGATACTAAAACTATTAATCACCCTCCATTGTTATTTTTTATGAATTTATATTGTCTTAAATGATATTGTAATAAGTGTATTTTTATACATATATAGTTAAATATTTTTTATTAAAATCATCTTAAAATAATTATTTGAAACTATTAAATTCATCTATAAATAATTTTAAATAATCCCTCCAAAAAAATTTGTAATATGAAAAATAATCTCATAGTAAATAATTAGTGTGGGGTAATTGATTAATTATGATGGGAATCTAGAATGATTTCATTTCCTATGATGGATAACATTTTCTCTATTTATTAATTATTCAAGGAATATTATATTAATTGAAGAATATGTTTCTAATAATATCATCTCACCAATTAGTTATGTTGACCCATCGTTACTACTTTTAATTATCATTTGATTTCAATGGATATATTAATTTTGATGGATATTCAATGAAAATAACTAATGGAGATAAAAAAGTCATAGCAATGGTAGATGCACATCCTAATTATAGGAAATTATCTTTTTAACAGAATTGGATAGTTAGATAATGTATTTACCCTCCGAATACTAAGTGTGAGGTTCCTTCCAGAGTAAAACATAATATTTGATTTAATATTTAGTCTAAGTTTGTAATGCCAAAGTTGAATACTAGTGGATTAAGCTTTGTAAGGTAAGATAAATATATGTAAGTCTAGTAACCAAGTTCCTATACATGATAAACATTGGGATACACTTAGTTTGTTGACATCAATACTTAAGTTCCTATAGGAATGAATTTTTGATAATTCATTATATAAATATAAAAAATTTATCACTCATTCATCTATTAAATAATTATATGTGATATAATTGACACAATGGTCTACTAAAATGGGTATGTGATGACATAATAGACAAATATAACTCAAATATTAGTGTAATATGGATCTTGTCCCACTAATAATTATAATTAAAATATGGGATCATTATTTAAGTGAGTATAAATTCAATAAAAGTCCATATTGAATATTTTGAAAACAAGATATAAATTTGATAATTGATTATGTTATAGAATAAATTTTAATGAATATATTATCAAACCAATATTTGGAATGGAAAATACAAATGATATTAATTCACTTGACTATTATTAGAATAAATTAATCACTCTTAAGCAATATAAAAAGTTTAATATCTTTGAGAAACAACTTCATGACGCAACTATTTAATAATCTAGTTTAGTAGATAAGTATTTTTTAAATAACCATAATAATGACCATCTTTATATATATATATATATATATATATGTTGATTCTAGTTTACATGGATCCAAAATTACATAAGAAATATTTCATGACTCTCATTAATTAGGTCTCCACTTGTTCCAACAACGAGTTTGAGCAATTCCCCTAAAGTATGCCTCCAATAGGCCATGGGTTAGTAACTAACACCATTGGTATATCACCACACATATATAGATCTAATTACCCATTATAAATAAAAACTAATTACCACCCTAAATAATATAAAATCATTTACCAAACACAATTAATTAATAATGTATATCAGTGCATGTCTTGACATAAAAAACAAAGACACGAATGGTAAAAACAACCATAATTATATCATCTTCTCTATGCCTACTCAACGTTATAGTTCATTAGTCACCTCCAAAAAGTATCCTATTATTAAAACAATGGTCACCCAAAACCTCAAACAAATAAATTAAAATAATCAAAAAAATCTATCTTTGATATATGAGAGATAATTTAAATATGATTAGTCAATATCTCCATATAATTCGTTTGTGTTGATGTTAATGAATTATACTAATACATCCACGTAGTAAATAAGTAAAACAAAATAATAAATCAATACCCAACTCTGAAAATTCAACCATCCTACCAATTCCCTTCCATGTTATTTAATCATCTAAATTTTTGAACCATAACACTTTCTTTATCATACTTCACCACATAAAGAGAATTATAATGATAACCACCACTAATACACATCCATGAATAGAAGAATTGTCCTCAAATAATGACCACATTGAAATATCTACTTGTATTTTTCATAGGCAGGTAAATCACTATAATATCAATGGCTCCATTTAACTTTACATCCATAGGGAGCTCAGTATAACATGTAAACATTACTACCCACCCACATGGACTCTTCTAAATATCTGTATCTATTATTTGGGTTATTATCCATTTATAGGGACTCTTGTTATTTTTCTTGGTTACCATTATCAGAGAATCTCCCCACCACAACCAACAATATTTTTGATGTTATCTATTCTTGAGTAATATAATTAAATTATAATGTTTCCTACCATTGATAATCTTCCCTCTTTAATATGCATCATCACTACCACTAGACACAAGTCTACTATGGATATCCATATCCTCAATACCATCAGCATCACCATCACTATCAAAACCATAATCATTCTCATCATCCACATCATAAAAATTGGATCCATCCACCCACTATCTATTTTATTTCCCACCTAGTCCATTATCTAAACAAAGGTATTCGGTTATATAAACATACCACATATATGTACCACACTCCCACATAGGTCTACAATAACTTGTTTCTATAGAATAACTAACAATATCCCACGTTTCATACCTTTACCCCACCATGCCCCACCACAACTACATCCTTGAGACTAAATAACCATATCCTACATTTCAAACCACACTCCAACTTAGGTCCACCATTACTAAATAATAGGTATAAATTTACCACATTACTAATATTACTCATATCTTTCATATTAAAAATTTCCACAACCACAATACTCAATCAACATATAAAAAAAGATCCATTTTAACCAAGACACATAATGCACCACACATTTCCATATCCATACCTACATTTTATCACAATATAGAAGGTTATCTTTTGGTTTTTTTTATATTAAAGTATTACCATCATAATAAATTCTTCCCACTATCGACTTCTCATTTTAGAATCAGGTTGCAAGACTCATGTTGGATATGGTATGACTCAGTGTCATGGTTACATAGATTATATAGAAACCAAACTACGTAATATGGCTTTCTTCCATAGGTTACCTTTATTCAATAATTTGGCATGGATCTATGCCTATTTGTTTTTTAACCAATGTAATTCACTAGAACCTGGTCTTTATTTAATAATAACACTTTCGATAATATCATAAAATAGTGGCATTGCACATGTTATAAAAGTCATAAATCCACTACTCTTATGAGTTTAACTATTTTCCACTAAATTTCATCATTCCAAACATAAAATATAATATGTTTATTTCAAAAATATTTCAAAATTATTCATAATAAAATATAAAAACCAATTTCAACAAAAAAAATACTTATTAAGAAATTCATACTTTAATGATAAGCAATAATCAACACTAATTGACTAATCTTATGCCATATCCATCATTCATCATTTTCCATCCTTAATATACTTACATATTTTCAATTGAAGTTATATTATCATATAATTATATTTATCATCCATATAAAAAATTCATTTTCACAGTTTATCAAATTCTATCAATAATATATAAATTCAAGGCTATATTTGTAGAAAATACTCATATTTAATATTAATTACAACAAAACTCATAATAATCTATCATTTCCAATTCCAATTTACAATATAATAATTATATAATATTATTATGAATCATATACCCATCATAAAAAACAAAATCATGGTAGATTCGTAATGATTAATTTAAATAATGATATTTCTCAGTCACCTACCTCAATTCATTAATGATTGATAATTTTAAAAACATTAATGATCACTCTTATAAATTTTATTCTTTATTTTTATCCCTTTAATCCATGCTAGTATATAGAATTCAAGGGTTTATCTATTTAGATAATATATACAATCAATATAATATTCAATAATTGTTCATGGAGTCCAAATTAATTATACATAGTCAATTCCTCTAATTGGTCCTTTAATTTCCATGTAATAGCTCCCATAAAACCCCCCATTTAATTTCTTTTCATCTCTCTAATTAATTATATAATTCAAAACCCATATTAAATACGTTAAAAAGACATATCATAACTAAACCAAATATCTAGTTTTGATCCCATTAATAATTTGTGTCATCACCACCAAATATAATAACTCAAAAACCACATTATAAGTATTATAGTAACAAAACATATAAAATGATTTGCTTAGATAAATAAAAAAATAAATAATCTAAACACACCATCAAAAAATATTTAAAAAAAATTCTAAATTCCATATAAGATTCCCAAAATACTACGAATGGGTAAACATTGCATCCTAAATCCATTAACAGTCTCTAATTTTCATCCCAACTATTACAGCCTCACAAACCTCAATCGAACACAATGGTATATGAAATAGGAACCCATAAATATCCTCATTAAATATAATGTTAATTTTTTAATGATATCTATTACAATAAGAAATTTAAACCAATGATAATGGAACCACCCCAAATATTTTAAAATCTAGGATACATGCCCTAAAAATATACTCCCAAATCGGGATCACCCACTCAATTTGACCATCAACCTATAGAGGGAATATATTTTCAAGCCATAGGTGGTCACCAAAGGAACAATGAAATTAATTATGTAACACACTTATATTTTAGAAAATATTTATATTCATTAAATTTTATGTGTTTGATATATTTTGATACACACAAAAATGAACTTAAGTGAGCATTGCATTATTATAACATAAATTGAAATATATTACAATACAATTAAATGAATAATAATTAGTAAAATAAATTTATGTAATTATAATAAGTACTACTTTAGTTATATTTTGGTAAAAAAATTTAAAAAAAATTATATATTATATATTTTTTTAGAATCTAATTTTATATTATTTCAGGTATTAAACCTATTGAAAATTATTCTTTATACATAGATAAAATTGATTAATCAATAATACATTGTTTTTTAAATGGATAAAAATAAATAAAAATAAATTTTATGGTAAAAATGGATATTTTTAGAAAGGTAATATTTTATATATATGTAATGAATTTTTTGTTTCTTATCTTGATGTATGTTTCCTATTTGATATTTAGGTTCGTTATGACCATCGGATCATGCAATTTTAAGATCGTTTCCACTATGTTTGTAATCGGTTACCTCTTTTCCTAGTTTTGAAAATAAGAATTCTTATTTTTTTTAATAAATTTGGGTTGAACCTCATCCTTTTTTAAAAATAATGGTTGTTACAAGGGATGTAATGAGAATAAAATCATTTTATGCTTATAAAATAATTTTTTTCTAAAAATGGGGTTTACCTATTTTTATGCGAATATTATAATTAATTTCATCCATATTTAGAAATTATATTTGATAAAATGAAATTTTCTTTTTTCTAAATCCTATAAAAATAATATTAGGGTTAATGGTATTTATTTTTCTGAAAAGTTCGATTTTTATGTGAATAGTGAAAAATAACATTTTTATAAATACTATAAATTTTATGACTTCATTATTATATAAGAAGAACATAATAATATATAAACCATCGAATAAAGAAAATATGTTTTTAAAGAGTAATATAGTTAATTTATAACTATAATATTGATATTGGAAACCCATGCCAAACCTTTTAGAACCAAAGTAATATTTTTTTATAATAAAAATCTATTATTTTTCATATCACTAAATATGGTATTCACAATTATCCATTCAGTATATTATTTAGTTTAAAGTCATAAAACTGTTTTTTTTTTCAAAATATAATAAATTTCATGGAGATCAATTTTATTCAATTTTTTTGTGTAAATTTATTTTTCTGTCTAAAAATATATTTTTCTAAAAACGTATTTTCAGACCTATTTTCATATATACATATATATATAATAAATTCTACCTCCTTAAGAAATTTAATATTTTAAACTGGTTTAAATATTTGGAATCATTTTTGTAAATATGTTTTGCTAATTTCAACGTAATTTTCATCCATAATGAATAGTTACCATGGTAAAAATCATGTCACCATGTTTGAGAGTAAGAAGGGTAAAGGGGTTAACCTAAAAGATAATCCAACAATTGTGGCTAAATATTTTCTAAATATGATTATTTATGATTATTTAGACCTAATATTATCATATATTCTAATTATTGTCCATATTTTTCCACTTTCCCATGAAAATTACATTATTATATCTTAAATTTATGGGTATTTAGAAGGGAGACACCCCCCTCATTTATAAAAGGGAACCTCATCTTCTCAATTATACACACTACCTAAACACGTTATATCATAAAACATATCACCCCAAATACCTTAAAATCCCATTATAAAATTCATACAGGTTCTTTTATCCCCAAAAATACCCATCTAAGAAGCCTTATGGTGTTTTTCAAGGGAGATTATCCAAGGAGGTGGTACATTCTCTTACAAACCTTTTTCAAATTTTATTTACTATTACACCTCATCAATATATTACATAAAAATATTAAATTTTTTAAATAAGTATATTTAATATACATAAATGTTGTTATGTTAATGATACGTACATTTTCTATCTCCTTCCCATGTAATGGAAAATGAAAACGATGCTCATGTATACGTACAGACTATCACCTCCATGAAATAGTATTTTTTATTTTTCATTATTGATGATCATATATGGTTTTATATATGTACTTAATTAATATAAATTATATTTATGATTTATTTATTATTATTTTAATAAAATTTATTGTTTTATATTTTTTCATCCCATCTATTGAAAATTTGAAACATCACTTGTCTGTATTTACAGACTACTGCTTCTACAAAGTGATATAATTTATTTTTAATCACCATATTACATTGATGTTTCTAAATGTTTATATAATAAATAAATATTATTTTTATTACAATATTAGTATTCTATAATTGTGACCATGGTTCAAGGACTGAACCCGTCAAATGGAAATATGCATGGAAAACGGAACAGTTAACACTCAAATATTGATTTTAATGAAGAATTGTAAATGAAGGTGTAGTTGAAAATATGGAGAACCAGTCTGGCTACTATTCATAGAGTAATATGGGGAAGGAAACTATAGGACGATATCATAATATTATATACTTGATAAAGCATAACAATCCCTAAGGATGTTGCTTATATGGAAAATAATTTTATAAAAACAATAGAAATATTCTTTGAAAAGGCAAGAAATAATATTTTTTCTTTAATGATTTTAAAAGAATAAAATTTTCATAATAATGGGAATATCATTTTATTTTATTAAGCTTTCAAACATGTAAATTAATATTGATAAAAAAATGGTCATGAAAATAGTAAAATGCAGTTGAGCCTTAAACGTTAAATTAAAATTATTTTCATACTTTTATGAAATATCAAAGAGAGTCATTTAATTGTTTTTTAAAAAACTAATTTTTATAAATTTTAAATAAAGTAAAATTTATTATAAAATACCTTTATCAAACATTTTAATTTCGAAAAAAACTTTTATATGTTTTTTAATTAACATGTATATGGAGGAGAAATATTACTAACAAAAAAGATGAATAAGGTCATGTTTTCATAAAACCATTTCATCAGTATTTATTATTTAAAAGGGGTAAATATAATTAATATATGGTTCTATTATTGATTTATAATAAGAATAAATTTATTATTTAGAAGTTTTGTGTGTGTACGAATTGAGTCGATACATGAGTAGAGGGTTTATCATCTCACTTTAATTTCTTAGGGAAATATTCCATATTTAAATCTTATTTTATGTTGTGTGACATATATAATTCAATATGTATTTTTTTATCATAAATTAATGAAACTAGAGGTATCTAAAAATCCATCTCAATTTCTATCATTCATGTTCTTTTGATTCAAAAGATACCAATGTTGTAAGGGTCTCTTTATCTCAAATTACCTTCACTAATACATGTTCTACATTCACCAAATGATTTATTTTGGGTAGCTTATATAAATACCATTTATTTATTTTATAATTTTTCCATGAAAATTATAGGAATTTAAAAAATAATCACTATTTCTTTCATTTATGAGGATTTAACTTGATGTTTACAAAAGTGTAAGGGTTTATTTTATAATCTCTCTTTTATTGGGGTTATTTATATTTTAATTTATAATATGGAAAATTATATCTTATTTATATCTTAAACCTCATTTATTTTTTAATACTATGTTTACATCAAGGGTTTTTTATATATTAATTATATTTACCCCTTTTAACTAATAAATACTGATGAAATGTTTTTATGAAAACATGACCTCATTATTCTTTTTTGTTAGGAATATTTCTCCTCCATATACATGTTAATTAAAAAACATATAAATGTTTTTTTCGAAATTAAAATGTTTGATAATGTTATTTTATAATAAATTTTACTTTTTTAAAAATTTATAAAAATTACTTTTTTTAAAAACAATTAAACGACTCTCTTTGACATTTTATAAAAGTTTGAAAATAATTTTAATTTAACGTTTAAGGTTCAACTGCATTTTACTATTTTCATGACCATTTTTTATCAATATTAATTTACATGTTTGAAAGCTTTATAAAATAAAATGATATTCCCATTATTATGAAAATTTTATTCTTTTAAAATCATTAAAGAGAAAATATCATTTCTTGCCTTTTCAAAGAAGATTTCTATTGTTTTTATAAAATAATTTTTCATATAAGTATCATCCTTAGGGATTGTTATGTTTTATCAAGTATATAATATTATGATATCGTCCTATAATTTCCTACCCCATATTACTCTAGGAATAGTATCCAGACCGGTTCTCCATGTTACCTTAGGTGTCGCTCCCCATGTATCAGAGGCAAATGACTAGCGGTGAGGGCCCGTGAGGTTACGTTTGGGAGACTATTCCATAATTATCATAGTGTGTAATATAAAGGTAAAAAAATAAAATAGATATATCATCATAGATAAACATCACACCCTAAGAAACATTCAATAAAATAAAACAACATCAGATGCAATAATAAATGATGGCGCCATACATATACAAACAGATCCCCTATTAGAAGATCATATACAAGAAGTACTAAAAAGAATAATATAAAATTGTGACTGAAATACTATCCAAAATTATTCTTAAGTTATCCTTAGTTCTATATTCCAACACTACCTTGGAAACCCTAGAAATCATGCATTAGCATTTGGCCTTTAAAGATACCTATACCTATGAGCAAGAGTGGTGTATTCTCAGGTACCCAAGTGGCACAGTGACACAAGAATCGTCTGAGTATAACTCAATAGGCCACCCTAAATAGTTCCCATAAAGGAAAAAATTCATAAAATTCCATGAAAAGGTGCTCAAGGTAAATAGTTACAATAGAAACCTTTAAAACATTTGAATTGAAATCAAAAAATTGAAATTGTACCATGGATCCCATCATAACACTAGACAATGGTACATGCCTTGTTCAAATAGTGTATAGGTTTCTCTGAGTACATCGTTATATCATTATTGACCCATCACCCATGTTTGTCAATATACCTGTCAATTTTAGAACATTGTATATCTAGGTATAATATACACATCTCTAGATCCGCAGTGTCCACCCAAGAGCCATGTTCACCTCATTTTTAACCATCATAATTATGTCCCAATATAGGCTTTGTTCACTTTAGGTTTAACCATCACATCTTCAACCAAATAGGGGTTGTGTTCTGCCATGTTTTAACTATAAATATAAACCACATCCAAAACCATAACATAAAAAAACAACATGCATAACAAATCAATTAACATTTCAATTCCAAGAACAATTCCAACACTCATGACACAAAACCATTAGAAATACATGTTAAATATCAAGGACCATCACTATTTTTTAATCCCATTTCCAAAATAGTTTTCCTAAATAGAGAAATTTAAAATAACCTTTTTAAATACCAATTCCAAAATACCCAACATTTTTTTCAATAACATTTCAACTTTTTCATTTCAAAAATGAATACATTTACCAAATTTAAACAAATATTTCAAGTACAATATAAAATTTCTATTTTAAATACCATTTTACAAAAAATAAATTTTCCATTTAAAATAAATTTTAATTATCCAATCCACAAGTTCAATAATATTACCTACATGTTCCATTAGGAACCACCTTCATATAAGGCTCAACGCATTTCCAGGGTGTTAACTCAAGAATGTTCTAATTTAAAACAATTAATTAATTTCTAATTTCTTCACTCATAAAACTAGCTAAAACTATAACAAATTCCATAAGAATGTATAGAAATACTATCAGATAATTTCAAAACTACCAACTTATAAGGAATCTTTCCACCATTAATTATAAGGGGGGAAAATTGCAGGATCTACCAATGTCTATCCAAGATCTACCAAACCCCACCCACACTACCAACTCCTAACTCACAATGTGTTATGTAAATAGTTAATTATAATTAATAGATATTAATTAAAAACATTCCTAAAAAAAGAATAAGTAATAAAAATATCATCCATAATCTCTCACGTCATCAAAAACATATTCATCCACTTATCGGAGGCCCATGCTGGGCTCCTGACACAACTTCTGACCAAATCCCTAGAAGGAATCTTCATTTTACTTTATATTCATAAAGAAATTTGAATAAAAATAAAGAAAAATAAGTAAAACATAACATACTATCCAAAATAAGAGAAACCAGGTGATTGTGGCATATTGGGATTCCCTTATCACAAGCAGAATGATGTCACTATTGATGTAATCTGATTATACCAAGATCCAATTGAATTAGAAATCCAGAACCTGGTCATAAAAATTAAAATTAATGAATAAAAATGGAAGAAAGCACCAAAAAACTATTAAATAGTGATACATACCAAGAATCACTATATAATACCTTAAAAACGCCAAAATAAGGGATAATCCAGAGATAGAGTGGGGTCTCAGTCTGCTGGGTCATACACAATAAGAAGTATAAGATATAGGGGTTGTCTCTCTTAAAATTAAAAAAGAGGAAATGGTAAAAACCTACTTTTAATAGGTCATATAGTTTGTATGTATAATTTTCCAAACTTTTCACCAAGTGTTAAAATATAACTATCTCAATCCCTCTAACTCCATTGGTTGTACGGTTTACCAAACTGTGCACCAAACATGCAGGTGGTTTTGTAACCCCATCAAATTATAATATGATTTCCACCATAAATTATCCTGATTTTCCATTAAACATGTTATAAAAACGTATAAAATCCATTACCTAATATAAAAATAACAAAAAAATCATTGATCTTTATAGTTCCTCATGATTCCCACTAAACCATGAACCCCAAATTATTCTCCCTAGAAAAAATACTCAATAAACATCAAAAAAATACCTAAAAATCATGAGTCTCACCTGATCACCTGATCTACCTTATGAACCTCATTCCATGTATACAAACACTTTATGATGCCCCAACACTCATAATTCTATTCTGATTCCTTGCTCAAAATTTATCTCATTAACTAATTGAAAATTCAAGTAATTTTATAGACATAGACACCTGTATGGATGCAAGGAATTTAAAACTCCCCACCATAACACTTAACATCATCATGAATTCCTAGTTTCCATCTATCTATATCTCTCATCCTACAGTGGTCACCAATTTAGGTTAAAAGTACAAATTTTATTTACAAACACATGGAACATATCCAAGGAACAACCTTAAATTTAAGGCATTCAGACCACCAAAACACAAGCTAACGACCATTATCAAAATAGAATCAATGAGATAGAACTTACTTGAACACATCAACCCTAAAACACCACAAATTTCAATTTCTAGTTAATCATACATTTCATGGTTCTCCCTACCATGGGTCCTTGCTAAAGAAGGGAAATTCCAAGCTATGTTGCCTCCCACCATTATAATTTCTTATAGAAACACCTCCCCACACTCTAAAAACAAAACCCATGTATCTCCAAACTCACCAACCATAAAAATAAATGAGAACAATAATTACATTATGGAACCCATCTTCTTCATATAATACCAATTAGGTTGGATTCATAGTTATAGTCGATGCATAAGCTTGTAATATGATATATTTTCATTGAAATGTATCATTAAATACCAAAATTTATTTTTCTTCTCCAAAAAAACATAGGATATGATTTGAAACTTATCGAATCCAAATTTATTTATGAATGTGAGGAAATTAATCATTGTTCAACTCTCCTGAAAAAATCCCATCTCCAACTAATAACACATTACCAAACTACATAGTTATGATGCCTTAATACCAAAAGGCATCTTACAGTCACTCAAACACACTCATCACATTCCTTACTTGAATCTCGATGCAGTTACATGGTCAGATACTAAATTACCCAACATTCATTATGACCTACCATGTGCACCAATCCACCTTTGATCTTATGACACATAGATTTCCATAAAAATATGTCATGCCTCAAGACAATTATTTTTCTCGGTCCACCATCACATATGATTCCAATTTTAAATTCTCTATGGAATCTAATAATGAATCTCATTTTCCCTCCCTAATATCTCAATGAGTCCCTAATAATTCCATAGACAGATCCATATTCCTACAACCCTTCTAGAATAAGGGTCATATGCCTAGATCGATAAGTCACTCCACACTGTAGGAGTTCTATTTTCATCCATTTAGTTTAAAACACTCATCTTTAATGATCCATGCTCTATTTATTAATTAACTCAAAAAATAGACTTGTTCCTGCCTCTCCCACTCGAGTGACAAAAAAATAGAAACTATTGTCTATTCCTAACTTCTGATAATGTCACCCATGAAAATCATAGACATATTTCTGATAATGAGGACCTCTATCTCTACAATTTTTGATGATTCACACCACATCAACTATACATATACCTCTCCTCAAGTGTATCATCTCAGGTTTCTGTTAAAAAAATGTGTATCACTCATCAAGATCCATGATCAACATATCAATGACCCCTAACACCTCCATCTAGGTCAAATCCGAGTATCTATGTCACTTCACTTTGATCTCTCCATGATGTCACATTTCACTATAGGGATATATTAACACCCCATCAAAGGCCTCGGGCATACCTGCCTTAAAGAATCTCAACAAATCTCAGCTACCTTGATTCAAGACCGACCATTGAACTAAATCTCAATATATCTCTATTACCCCCTTTTAATAAGTCATGAGTTAACATCCCTAATATAAATACAATCAATTCATTTCTTGAGATTCTCTAAGACAAAAACGATTTTCCATAGAACACAGATGATCCATCATAATAATACATGACCAACAAGACTCAAACACATCCCACACATATCACCTTGATTTTATGGGCAAGAAATATGTTCTCACATCTATGACACTGAAACAAATATCCCAAATTGTTTTGTGCATCTCTAATATCTGCTTACAACCTCAAATGCATCCATAATCGGGAAGTCAAACTCCCCTGTGACCATTTACCAACCCAACTCACAATCCCATGAGTTGTGCCCTACCATATCTAAAATCATGTTCCCTATCAAGCATCTAGCCATATCTCAAGTCTCATTAGTATTAATGTTCTAAATGCATCATCACTACATTAATCTAACAAGCTTAACATTCCTCATGATTCAAGTGTAACATCACTCCCTCAAATCAACCCGAGATTCATTCCACGATCAAAAACATCCATTACATCTATAATCCCAATATTCATCCTCCAAGTGTCAATACAAATAATCTTCTCGAACAATACATCATAAAATTACTTGGACATGAATCTAAATGATGCTTACATTCAAAACCATGCTTTAAAAAAGATGTTAGAACCCAATTTGGTTCCCTTAGAAAGGATCTATGGCATAATCATGTCATTACTAGAAAATAGATAACACCCTCTATGAAAAGACTCCACATGTAGAAGTATATACTTATGCATTGCACACCTAAAGTATCCCTGTTATCGGGTTAACCCGTCTCATGGTTACCCTTGAACACCAAAACTTGTTGAATCCACACTAAGCTCATCTATATTCCAAACCCTCTATGGTCTTCCCTACTCCCTTTGGTCAGAAATAATACAATTCACCATTCATAGGCGACACTCTCATCCCCATTCCAAAACACATGTTTTCTAACATGGAATGGACAACTACATATCTCTATGTCTCACACATCTATATACATCAATACTATAATATGAGGCATCCATTCTAGGGTCCTACACAAATCCATGTTTAAGATAAATTACATTTTCCACTCCCATATTATATATAAACCCACAAGGGTAACAAGGAACCATGATAAAGGTGACACATCGCAAGGTCTCACTCCCCATATCCAATGTTATCAAAACATGGCCACTCTTAACACTCCAAAAAGAAGGAAAGAGGCAACATCACATTATCTAGTATGTTAAAACCCATCAAGGTCCCACAGCACATGCTCTCTCTATAACCCCCCCCCCCAACTACCCATAAATAGGGTCAATTCAAAATCATAAAGGATACCCAACAATATCTCTAAAAGGACTATAATTTATTATTTCACTTTAATTTAACTATACATTATAAAACCAAAGGATTATCAATTTTAAAAATCCCCCTTATTTATCAAGATTATATGTTTTAACTATACATATTTTATTTAGATATCACATTACATGTTTTATTAGCTAAAATTGCATTCATAAGTAATACAGGAACACAATTTATAATTTTTTTACTAACAATTTATTTAAGAACAACGGACACTTTAAAAACAGATATAAATTTTCCTATTTTACAAGAATTTATCCAATAAGTTGGTTAAGTATAATTCCACCACATATATATATATATATATTAAAAACAACAGATAAATGGATTCCAAAACATTAAATAACAAACTCCTCTCACATTATTCCAAACCATAGGTATATATACATTTCCAACAAAAATAAGCAAAGACAATAAACAAAACCCTTTCCTATGTTAATATAAGGAAACTATCAATGATGGAACATATTTCGAGGAAATATAAATCCAATGTTCCCAGTATAACATATGATTTCACACACCCTCTTATCTTACTACTCAAGAGTAAAAACCCCATGAATAAATAATATCACACCCAAGAACACCATTTTATATGGAAATCGTTAAACTAAAAAAACCCATGTTAAGAATAGAAATTTTCATACTTAGAAAATTATATTTTTCCTTATAGGTGAGGTTAAGTAACATAGCATGAGATCATTACCATGATTTGACAACATCCTAATCTCCTGCAACCATTCCAAAATAGTATGAAAAAGGAAAGGAAATTCTATAATACCACTTTAAAATTTTTCAACCCAACTCACTCTAGGAATAGTAGTCAAACTAGTTCAGCATGTAACATCGAGCACACCTACACATTCCCAAGAGGCTTTCGACTAGAGGTTAGGGCCCATGGAATTATTTTTGGGATATTATGCACTCATTCTTAGAGTGTCCAAAATAAGGTTAAATAAATTAAATAGATACAACATTGTCAATAAGAATTACAACCAAGGAAATTTCTACTAAAATAATACAACATCTGATGAAAAAATTAATGGATGATAAAAAAATACCAAAATTAGATCTCCCATGGGTAGATCATATATAAGAAATACCAAAAATAATAATATAAAACTAAGACTAAAATTATATCCCCTACTAGTTCAGATTCTCTCCTTGTCCCAACATCCAACTCCACCCTATGAAGCTAAACAATCATGCATCAACATTGGGCCTTTTATGAAACTTGTACCTATGAACAGGAACATTTTATGCTCAGGTTTCAATTACCAATGGTTACCCAAGCTAACTATGATTAGAACTCAATAGGACTCCACCAATAGTTTCCCTTAAATTAATAATATGTACAAGATAATGCATTAATTCTCAAGGTAAATAGGTATAATCATAGACATTAAGAAAGTTGAATTTAAATCATAAAACAAAAATTGAACATGGTCTCCCTTGATGATATCCAGGAACTATACATACCTATTTTGACCAGTTTCAAGGTGTTTCTAACCACTTAGTGATGATTTTTCCAACCCATATATCGATGGGGTTAATATACCAATCTAAAACTAAACATCTAGCATCCAAGGGTAATATACCCAACCCTAGAACCCCAGAAGATACCATAGGGTCGTGTTTACCATATTTTTAACTGCTAAACATGTGTCCATCAATGGGATATGTTCACACTAGGATTAACTATCAGAACTACATACACCATAGGGTAATTTTCACCTCAGGTTTAACCATAACAATTTCATCAACCAAAGGGTTGTGTTCACCCTATCTTTAACAAGGAAAACTATGTCTACACAAGGGTCCTATTAACCATAGGTTTAACCATTAATAACACAAATTTCAAAAACGATAACATAAAAGATCAGAAAACATTATTGATAAATTTATATTTTTATTCCAAGAAAATTTCCAATACAGATTACAAACAACCATTCTAAAAAATCTTAAATATCAAGACTGATTAACTTTTACAATCCTTCTTCCAAAATATTATTTTTATGAAAAATAATTCAAATACCCTTTTGAAATACCAATTCCTAAATACCCATAAAATGTTTTCAATACCATTACATCTTTTCAATTTTAAGAACCAAGCTAATTTACTAATTATTTTTTTTATTAAACTACCATTTAAAATTTCCATTTCAACGTCTACTTTTTGAAAAATACAATTTCCATTATTAATACCATCTAATTATCCAATTCCTAAGGTAAAAATACTAACATGGTGTTTCACTAGGAACCACCTTCCCATAATGATCAAATCATGTTAGGGGGTGTTATCTATTGTATGATCAAAATTAAAATGATTCATTAATTTCTAATTACATTACCTAAAAACAAGATAAGCCTATATCATAGGCACTTATAATGTACGGAATTACTATGGGTGAATTTAGGGACCATCTGTCTCTAAAGAATCATTCCAAATTACATTCCAAGGGATAAAAACTTTTCTAAGACCCATTAAAGCATTCCCAAGCTCAACTAAACCTAACCTGCACTCTTTGATTAAAACTCACACTATAGAATGAAATAAAATTAATTTTAAACAAATATAATCAATTAAAAACTTTTCTAAAATATGATTATGTGATGGAAAACATAACTAGAATCTCTGACTGTGTCAGAACTATGTCAATTGACCAACCGGAGGCCCTTTTTGGACTCCTAAAACATTTAGTAACCTAGTCACCAAGATCAATCATCATTCATGTGGTTAATTTTAAACCAATTTTGATAAAAACTAATAAAAAATAACTTTGACATCATACCTTAATAAAACACCAAGAAATCTGATGAAAATCGAATCTCATTAGGCCCTTATCAGAGGTAGAATGAAATCTTCGTCAATGACATCTTGTTCCACCAAGATCTGATGAAAAAAACACTGACTAGAAAAATTAAAATTAATTTATAATAAAGGAAATAACAACTAGGGATAATCATATTTTGATACATATTAAAAATCACTAAACAAAACCTCAAAATACATCCAAAAAGTGATAATTGAAAGAGAGTAAGGAGGGCCTCGGTTATAATGGTCACGCACAAGGAATGAGAAAAATAAATGGGGGATTTCACTCTTAAATTTTGAAAGGATAAAATGGTAAAAATTCACTTCTAATAGAACACATTGTTTTTTCTAGAAAATTGGCCAAAATGTGTGCCAATTGTGTGAATATAATTGTATCAATCCTTCCACATCACATAGTTTAGTTACGTGGTTTACTAGACTATATAAAAACCATTTGGGAGACTTTATAACCCACTGAAATTTTCAGATGGCTTCCACTATAACCTCTTATATTTTTCACTTAAACATTCTTTATCGATGAATGTAAGTCATTACCCATAGAAAAATATTTGAAAACACACTGATCATTAGGGTGCTACGTGGGTTTTTTTTACTGTCCACACAAAATGGAGCTCATTAGTAAAAATTCTCAAAACATATTCAAAATATTGATACATATTCTATGTTTGACATGAGAACCTGAGCTACTTTATAAGACCCATTCTATGATTAAAAACACCACTTAAGATTCCCTAACTCACAAGGTTCCATTAAAAATCCTGACTGAAAAATCCTACCCATCCACTAATTGAAAATTAATGATCTTCCTCAAAATTCAAAACAATCATATGGATGTTAGGTATTACACAAGAACTTATTATCTATTGGTATCATATGATGATGATATTTTAATGATGTTTTTTGAATCATTTTTCTTTCCCATGGGTTAATTAAGGTTTAATAAAATAATAAATGGTTTTATGATCATGTAGAACACTTATATATGGATTTTATTATGTCATGCATGGGCATTTAATTATCTATACCTCTAATGATTTGGGTAAATATTGATATCTCTTGAGATTATATGAAAGGGTTTGGTAAGTCAAAACAAACCCCTGAGAGACTATATCCATTATGTGATGGGTGGGCCTAAAATTAAATATTCCTCTAATACTCTTGATAAAGTCTTTTATATAATGAGAATAAATTTTAGTTATTGAGTATTAGACCTAATCCAATATGGGTCATTTTCCACTTTGTTATGGGAACCATGTAGTTATTCCTTCTCTAGTAGGTTATTGGAATCATCTTATGATATGTTCTCATTTAAATTATGATTTTATATGCTTATGTTTTTACATCACTTTTTTACCACACCCTTATGTTAATTTTATACTTTTTGGGATCATAATCATTGAATAACTTGACTCGTGTAATATATTATTCATTTTCCATATGCCATGACTTAAGATTTGTAAATTATGGCCATTTAGAGTTTTATTTTCACGTTATAGGATTATGTTCCTTGATTATGTTCTCACACATATATGCTCATCTTATTCTCATTTATGATCTTCAATTATTATCTCCCATGTTTACCATTTATCGGCATCTGAGATCACCCCTTATTATGGTTCCATTTACCTATGTTATTAATAATGATATTTGTTACGATAAGTCTATAAGGGGTAACAAGTGAGAATAATCATTATAAGAATTGTTCAATATTTTTAATGAGTTTTTTTATTTTTTAATCTAGTCTCCAAAGACACGAAACCTAAAGGTTCTTCGAATTATGTGATGCATGTTTTATTAATTTGAAATATATGAATGTTTATCTTAGATCATATGAATTGGTATCAAATCATTTGATTAAAGAATGTGTTTTTAGCATTAGGACCTACTGTATAGGTCTAGAGATCCATAATTGGTATCAAAGTATGGTTTAGTTATTTATAAATGTTTGGATAAGAAAAACATAGTGTGAAAACAATATATAAGTCTAAAAATATGAAATATCCTAAAAATATTTTGTTTAGTATAAAGTGTGTTGTTTCCTAACTATGGGATACATCTCTAGATACAAAATAGTGGATTAATTATTTGGTATAGATTCAATGAAGGTAATTAAAACTAAAGATATTGGTTGGGTTTTAACATTATCATCACATGGTGCATGAAAAAGGGTCCAAACTACGGGCTAGGTTTGAAATGCCCTCGGTATCTTTTTTAGTATATTTAAATTATCTATCTAAATCATTATATGGTATTTTAATATTCTTAAGTTAAAAATCCTAATGGGATTATCATGGATTGATAATAAGGTTTCATAAATTAGAATATCTCTCGGATGATTTCTATTTTATATGATTGATCACTCAAATAATTGAATCTTGATAATCAAATTAATATTTTTTTCTATTTAATGGAAGCAACTAGAAGTAATCATAAAAAAATAAATGTAACATAAAATGAAATAACATTTCTCTTGAACAGCCAAATGGGAGGGATCTGGGGTGAAAAAAACTCATGGAAAATCTAGCCTAATTTTTTCAAGAAATGAATAATAATACAGACCATATAATTCTCTCGAACACCGCAAATAAAGAAAAATTTCTTTCGAGTCCTTTATCAAAAAACAAACACCTTCATTTAGTGGGTCCTATAATAAAATTATTCTAGATAAATGGATTAATGTTTTAGAAAATATATCTTCCATTATCTAGTTCCCCAACCATGATAAGGTTGTTTTTTTAATCTCTTTGATAGTGAATCTAATCAATTTTGGATCCATATCAAGAATATGAGGTAAGAGGAATGAATTGAAACTATTAAATGTGGAGAGTTTAAGAAGTTATCCATCAATTAATATTTTCTTAAAACTCTTCATATTAAAATAGATATGGAATTACTACAACAAAACTAGAAGGATAATGAATCCATTTGAACCTATGGGGAAAATTTCACTAGATTTTCAAGGTATAATTGCGGATTTATAATTTGACCTACAAGTAAATTTTATTGATTATTTAATGTCTCAATAATAAGTCTTTATATGTAATTGTCTATAAGGGACATTTATAGTTATTAATTATTCATTTCATGTCCCCTCAAGGTGGAAATATTGGATGTAGACTCCCATTCTTCTCATTGTTTTGACGATATAAAGATAAAGATAAAATTTTGAGAAATTTATAATAATAAAACCTTTTTTGGAAATAAATATAATCAATATTCATGCCAAAAATGTGAAATGAACCACAATGTAAATTTCCTTAATGGAATCGGTAAATGATTAATGTGTCAAAAAGAAGTCCATTTAGCAAATAAATGTGGAAGATACATGAAGAGGTCTGTCAATGATGTGAATAGAGATCAACCAAATACACAACACATACTAAAATTCTATAATTTCAAGTAAAATGAAAATAATTTCAACAATTGAATGAATAAAAGGGTTAATGATGAAAATATGCCTCAATTACCTCCTATTTCAAAGGATAAAAAGAGGTAATATGTGATCACAACTGCTAAATATGGTTATGGAAATGAAATGGCGGAAGGTAAAATCATCCTTCACATACTAATTTAAAATATACTTTTGAATATTTCCTCTACCTATTCCCTAATACCTAGAAATGTTTCTAATAATAACATAAATTGGTTTGGGTTATTAGTGATGACTCCTAGTAGCAAGATTTTCTTTCCCCATGTGTGTAATCTTCTTTGATAGAAGTTTGTGTGTTCATTTTAATATTATTAATATTACATTACTGGAATTTAATTTTATACAATAATTATCTTAGTCGTACCCAAGTTATTGAGGTTGATATTTCATCATGAATTATATCATGATTCATGATTATATTAATAATATACTCATTAGTGAGAGAAATTAAAATCTAGAGGAAGAAATTGAATGTAACAACCTGAGTTTTTAGTATATTTTTCTCTTCAATACATTAGATGTGATTGATAGATTATGATGCAGATATTATCTATCGTAAGTGAAAAATAATTTATCATAATATAAAAAAAATATTAAAATATAATTTAATGAACCATAATTATTAAATCAATTATGTAATTATAATAAGTACAACATTAATTATTCATGGATAAAATTTTTTGTTTAAAAACAGAGTTTTTGTTATATATTATAAATTTTATTTAAAATATAATTTTATTTTATTTATAGTGGTAAAATTAGGAAATATTATTGTTTATACATGTAAAAAAATAACTATTTGTATATTTATTAATAAATGGTTAAAATTAAGAGAAATTCATTTGAATGTAAAAATATTTATTTTTAAAAAACAATATTTTTTATGTTCATGATATATATGATATTAATAAATTAAATTTATCACAATATGTAAATAATTTTGATGATATTTATTGATAATATATACAATAAAATATATTAATAATCATTGGTTTTTTCTTACTAGGAAAGTAATTTGAATAAAATCATTTTACCCTTCAAAAATATATTTTTTCTAAAAATGGTTTTTTGTGTTTTGTGTGAGGATGTTAGAATTAATTTACAGAACATTTAAATATTATATTAGATAAAAAATATTAATCTTTAAATTAATCATGTTAAAATTATCTTTGGATGAATTTTTCTATTTTTTTAAAAGGCTTATTTTTAGATAAAGTGTGAAATACAATTTCTCCTAACATAGTAAATTTTAAGACATAATTATAACATACGCATGACCTAAAATTATATGAAAATTTTGTAACTATTAATATTGTGTTGGAGGAGTAATAAAAATCATTTAAAACAATTTTTTTGTAATTTTAAACCCATGAATGACTTTTTGGAAACTAATTTATATTTTATTCTAATAAAATCTATTTTTTCATTTTCATATCATTAATAATTCGCAAAGTTCCATTCCATTTATCCATGATTTAAAATTCATAAAACTAATATTCTATATCCATTATCTAAAAAAGTTCATTAGATTAATCTTATACATTATTTTTGGGTAGATTCATTTTTATGCTTAAAAAACATTTCTCTAAAAACTATTTTTGTTTCATTTTTCCTTATTATATTAAGAGTAATTTCTGATACCTATAAGAATTGAATCATATAAAATGTATTAAAAAATTTTAATCATCATAATAATTTTTAGGTAATAATTTTGCCTTGATTTTTTACATAATGAATTGTTACCTTGAAAAAACATCACTTACCATTGTAAAGGGTAAAAAGGCTTAAACGGGGGTTCACCTTAGAGATGAGGCCACAATTATTTCAAAAAAAATATAAATATGAATTTCTGAGTTTATTTAAATTCTATATTGTCCTATATAATATAATTTTTTTATTTAATACCACTTGTTCATGAAATATACATTATATTATTTTAAAATTAATGGTATATACAGGAGTTCCACTCTACTAACTCTTAAAAATGGAACATCCTCTTATCACTTATACACACAACATGAGAACATTAACTAGAAAAATATCTACAAAAATACCTTCTCGACATCATTATCAATGACCTATATTTTTTTATTCCTGAAATTCCCATCCAAAAATCCTTAAGGTGGTTTTTAATGGAGATTATCCAAGAAAGAGGTATATGTTTGTGCCGAACGTTTTTATGTTCTTTCACTAAAAATAAATTTAATATTCCATAACCATATTAACATGATGAAATAGGTTTTTTTACTATTCCTAAATTTTATTATAATAAATTTTCTACCATTTTCTATCTTCTTTCTGTATAATTCAGAATGAAAACTTCGCTCATGCGTACATCTAGAGTACTGCCTCCATGACGCGATATTTTTATTTTTTCATTATAATATCACATAGATGGTTATAAATATGTATTTAATGAATAAATATTATAAATATTTTATGTTTATAGTTTTTTAAGGATAATTTATTTTTTTTAATATTCCTTCCTTCCATCCATTAGAGAAATGGAAACATCACTCTTGTGTATGTGAAGACTACCACCTCGACGAAGCGATGTAATCCATTTTCCATCACTAACAAACATGGATGTTTCGAAAAGTGTCTGTAATAAATATATATGATATTTATGATGTGATTAATTTTCTTGAACCATTACCGTGGTGCAGGGAATGAAAACATAAAACAGAAACAAGCATAGAAAAAGGAAGAGTTAACGCCCATAATGATTTTACTAAAGAATTATTAATGAAGGGGTAATTTAATATTATAAAGGTTAGATAAATATTAATATTATAATTAATATGATTATTTTATATATGTATAATAAGTATTAATTTTTTATAAAATAGGTTTTATTTAATATGATGCATGTCTCAATTTGAGGAAATGGTTTTTCATCTCACTTTTATGTCATTGAGAAATATAACATACTCACCACTTGTTTTAAATTTTTTGGTCTATATAATAACCTATTTTTTCAAAATACATTAATGTAATAAAAATATTTAAATATCCATATCAATTTATATATATCATATGATTTTTATTCAAGAAATAAAAATGTTGTAAGGGTTTCCTCTTATCAATTATCCTTCCCTAAGAAATGTTACATATTCATCACATTATTTATTTTGGGTAGTGTATATACATTCCATAAATATTTTTATTGATTATTTCATAAAAATTTTGTGATTTATAAATATATCTAATATTATATCTTTCATGAATTTTTTTCATGTATTCATTCTAATTACCCCTTTTTATACTCATAAAAAATGAAAAAATGTTTCTAAGAGAATATGACCTTATTTTTTCCATTTCTCTCATGAATCATTATATTCCATAACCATGTTCTTCAAAAAAAATAGATTTTCTTATCAACATATGAATTTCTGGATAATTTATTTTCTTATACATTTTATTTTATATGAAAATGATTAAAATTAAATATTTCAAAAAATTCCATATCCCTCAATTTTGACTTTTTATTAATGTATGAAATGAATTTATTTTTAATATTTAAAACTCAACTAAAATTTTATGCTATCATTACAGTTCTTTGTTACCATGGTTCCTTTATAAGTTTCAAAAAATTTATAATAAAATATTATTCTCATTATTCTATGATATTTTTAATAGTTTATAAATGGAAAATTGATATTTCTTCTTATTTTCAAAAAAAATTTATAATTATTTTATAATAGTATTTTTCATCTATGTAAAAACACGTTATGTATTGTTATGTTTCAATGAGGATATTATCTTATGATACTATCCATTTCCTTCATCTAGATGTATTATAAGGATGATGATGTTTTAATTATGTGTCATGGAACCTGTCTCTTTCTTATAGGTTAATTAATAAATGATGGAATGATGATTTTTTTATCTTTTAGTACAATTATGTATTGTTTTATTTTTGTAATGAGTGCAACCAGAATTATATATCCCTCTAACGAATTGGGTTGAGCTTCATATCTCATGAGATAAAGTGAAATGGAATGGGGAGTGAACCCAAACCCTTACATGAATTTTTCCAATATTTGATGGGTGGGACTACAATTATACATCCCTCTAATGAAATGGGTAAAGACTTATGACTCTTGAGATGACATTCCAGGTATTGGGGAGTGAACTCATTCCATATTGGGACTCTTTCCAAGATATTGTGGGAATCATGTGGTAATTCTTACTCCAATATGTTATTAGAATCAGGTTCTTATGCCTAATCCATTATCATATTATTACCCACGCATATGATTATGCCATACATTTATAACAAACTCTAGCATTTATGTTATTATTTAATGGATAATTATTTTTGGCTCATAATCCATTTTTTCATATTTTTTAAACAACCCATTTTGAAATTATTTGAGGGGAAATATTACACAATCCCCCATTTTTGAAATGGTTTTGGAAGGATACTGCATGCACCCCACCATTTTGATGGGGTTGGGAGACCCATAACCCCTTTAATTGCACATCATCTACCACAAAACCCTATGTATTTGTGAGGAAAATAGGCAACGTCCATCAAGGACATCGCGAGTAATCTCATGTGTTCTTGCAAACACAACTATACACTATGGTGTTCCTATATCTGAAGCCTTAAAATTACCTCACTATGTGTTCACCCCACATCATTCTAGAAAAGAAAGGTTTCATAGAAACATTGTACACTGACTAAAGTTACCACTAAATGGAGGAAGAGGAAAAAAATTGAAAATAATAATGAATCCTTACCATGAAATTTCTCATTCAATATGATATGAAAAAGGATAAGGGAATCAAAAATAAACATCAATGATGATACTATATCAAGGTGGTTGAAAGTGAAATCAAATTAGCCTAGGACATGAGGTCCTGATATTTTAAAACAACCATTACCCTATTGCGACACAATTTTGGAGAAGGATCCATACCTCTACTAGTTCTGTAACAACCCAAAATTTTGAATAAATCTTGTTTCCAAATTTTATGTGTTATTTTATTTTATTTTTATACTCAACAAAAATGTTTCATTTGATAACATGAGTATAATTAAAATGATACTGCTGGTTTTTTACTGTTATATGACCATTGGTCAATATGACCACTGGAAACTAAACGTTTTTATTATTTTCTCTAAATACAAGTAATCTTGGTTAATTAATATAGAAAGAAGATTCGATGGCCTCACCCAGTAGTCGTGGACCAATCGAAGCCCATCTAACAGAACATGGGAAGGAGGTAGCACCACTGAGCTTTGCTCTGGACCAAACCCAAGCTAAACTTCATCGTATAAAGCTAGAAAGGGATCACCTTCGCGAGAAGTTCAAACTGATATAAATTACTACTCGTGCGATGTTGGCCGAGCCTCCCTCAGATTCTCTCACCTTAGCACACCTTACACTTAGGTCCTATGCTGGTGTGATAAAGGTCTATGTAAGGAGACCGTAACTGCCTTGTGTAATCCTTTGTTTTAAATAAAAATTGGGATTTCTTCTTATGATGAAGTTTATGAATTTTCAAATGACCGGATAAATATAGTATGCATATTCTTGATGAATTTTAGAAAAAGGATATTTTAAAAAATGTTTGTGTAAAGCTTAAATAATTAAAAATGTGTAATGATTTTCGAAAAATGGTCTTCTACAATTATGTTCAGTACGAAATTTAGAGTCTAATAAGATCAACTTAATTTTTGATGAATAGTAAATTATGATTAGTGATTTTATGATTAGGATTAGTAATGTGTCCAAATGGATTAGTAATCCCACTTAAAGAAAGTATTAATATAATCTAGGCACCTTGATTAAGTAATGTGATTCAATAAAATGGTTAAATAACGGTTTCATAAATTATTATTCAAGTATTAGTTTTTTCGGGTGAATAGTGTTTTTTAATTAAAAATTTAATTAAAAATATTTAGATAATTATTTTTATAAAACGGATTTCATTTTTGAACTCAGAGCACTGATATTATGCTATGGTAATTTTTGGGGTTTTTTCTGAAAAAAATGAATTTTCGGTGAATAGTGTTTTTATTTAAAAATTAAAATGAAAATATTTTAAAAATTATTTTTATAAAATGGAGTAAATATTTATAATCATAGCGTTGATTTTTGGTAAAGGTGAAATTTTGGGATTATTCTCAGAAAGTTGAATTTTCGATGAATAGTGAAAATACAGTTTTTATGTTACGGGTGTTTAATGACATCATTAAATGATGTATTAAGTTTGTAATCAATATGTTCGAATTATGAATAGTGAGATAAGATATGAGGTGTCCCAAGTGGCCAATACCATGGAAAAATACCATGGGCAAGCCCATGGTTTTTTCAAAACCACTAATGAGGTGTCCCTTTGCCATTATTGCCTTGTCCCCTCACTTTCCCTATAAATACCCACCCTTTCCTCCTTTAGTTTTCACTCCCAACTCTCCCCCAACGAAGTTCTGGTCTCCTTACCTCCCAAGGAGTCCTCCCAAGGTTCCCCCATGCCCTCAAGGTCCAAACCATTGAGTTTCAAGAGTCATGTTTTAAGGTAAGGGATCTGACCTCTCTCTTTCTTTTCATGTAATCCTTTTTATGTCATTCCTTTTATGCTCCATGTTCTTATGTGAGAGAATGTTATTTAATCTTCCTCTTAATTCCCTTTTCATGTTTATACGATGAGATATCCCCTCTTACTCTCATCATTTCGTTTTATGAATGTTTATGTGACGCCGTTAGGCTGCCGAATTTTTAAGGGATTCTTTCACCCTTCTCATTTTTCATGTTCGATTTTCATTTCAAGTCTTTCAAGTTCCTTTTTATGATGGGGTATGATCTCTATATCTATCATACTGATCTCTTATGATCATATGATGAGGGACCCTATTTGATCTTGTCAAATCATTTTTTTTATTGAAGTTAAGTGACACCGTTAGGCTGCCGAATTTTCATAAGAGAAATCTTGTTTTGTCTCACTCCCATGTTTTTCATTTCACAGGGTATATCTTTCAAATTTCATTAACATGTTCTTAAATCCCTTGTATTCTGTCCCCTACTGTTTTATGGATCATTTATGAGTGGGTGACCCATGTTCCCTCTCTTTTCAATGTTTTCTAAAATCTTGTAACATAGCTGTTATGCTCCAGAATTTTTGTCTCAAAATGCCTCTCTCTTTTCTCAAAATTATTTTATGTTATAAAGTGAATACTCAAAGATATTATTTCTACAAGGGTATTAACATATATATCAAAATGTTCTATTTTAAATTTTGGGATTTACATACATAAGACCCACTTTCCCTTTTCGTGGTTTTAAAGTGACGTAAAGATCATGTCTTTAAAGCAGTTTTTAAAACGTTATGATTATGAAATGAAACACATTTATTTTATGCTATGTGGGTTATTTATGAAATGTTTGATGATGATATATGTGGCTCACATGATAATGAAGGAAAATTTAAGGGTGTTCCCTGATAGCGCTCCAATGCATTGGGTAATGATGTAACCACTAGAGATTACAATTTTCACGATACCTTGGTGAATAACCTTGGTAATTTTGAAATGACACCTTGGAGATGGACCTTGGTGATATGTTCATGATTGCCTATATTAAATGATGTAGAGACATTTTCAAGTTATGAAAAATTTTATTTTTATTATGATATGCCTCCTTATTTCTTTCTCATGCCTTGAAGTTCTTTTCATGTCCTTATTGAAGTATCTCAAGTTCACATGTAAAATGTTCCCCTTGTTTCCCTTTCTTGGCCTTCTGCTCACCCTTTCATTTGATGTATGTCCCCAGGTTATGAGATATAGTAATGAACCTAGGATGAACTTAAGGAGAAGCCTTTCAAGTGTTTAATAAGAATTTTTTATGTTGTTTTCATGTATTATGTTCCTGGTTTCCAAGACACTAGACCTTAATGATCCTCAGTTTTGTGTAATGTAATGAAAGTTTATGTTATAAAAAGGCGGGATGCTATAGTTGATATCAAAGGATGGTTTAGTTATTTGTGGAAATTAGGATATGAAAAATTTAGGAAGAATCCTATAGAAAAGTTTATATATAGTAAATCTTCCTGGTATTTTGGTGAGTATTGAGTAATGGGTTGCCAAGGAAATACATCCCTGTCTGGATACGAGCAGGTAGAGGTGGCTCTGGCACAGATGTACATAGGGGTAAAACCTGAAAACACCGCTTTGAGCAAGACTCAAACGGAAACTGGTACACGACAATGGGTCTTGCTGCACTCTTGGTTACGACACTCCCGGGGGATATGCTTTGGTAAATTCATAAGTTTAGTATGAACCATTGTTAAAGGAACAAAGATAAAATAAAATAAAGATTCACATAAGAATATATGATCATGGATAACCTAGATTGGAACCTAGGGGATCACATGTTAGGATATACTTTTATTCTATATGTTTATCCTTTTATGCTTAAAGTTTCCTTTTCATGATTATTAGCTAAGTAAATAAGCCCCTAATTATGGTTTCTTTTCTTAGTTAATGGCGGGAAACGGAAGAACATGTCCCAAAAACCAATGTGATAGGAAATGTGACGATTGTCGTATTAATATGACAGAGGTGATTAGGGGATTAAAAGATGATTATTATTTTGGAATATGTTCACTATTTTAGGGACCCTATATGATCGAGGTAAATAGATTACTACGGTATTTTTATTGAGGAGTAAGGTTGACTTATATTTTGAAGAATCGATGAATTTATGGTGGACTTATAGTAATTTAGGTAACTTATGGGAATGATTAACCTATATTGGGTAAAATATGTTTAGTTTAGATAATTTTGTTATAAGATGTTAGGAGTGGTTGATGTTGTTTGGAGATGAACAATGAAGTTTATTTTGGAAGACTATGTTATCAAATCCTTTTTGTATTTGGGTTTCAATCTTAGTTTGGTTTATTTTGAGGAATTTTAAGGACCGTTATTTATGGGATGGTCTATGATGAACTTTGTGTATTACCATGGAACATTGAAGATTTAAAATTAGTTTCCATTCATATGGGATTCTTCCTTTTTGAAGAGTTGTTTAACCTTACCCTTTCTATTTTTGGGATAATGTTTAAAGATAGAAGAAATAGATAGTTAATCTTTTGTGGATTATGCGATTCTCTAGAAGATGATTCTTGTGTATTGATGAGACCAAGTAGTTTTGAATGCTCATCGTTTGGGAGAAAAGATTAGTTTTGGTAGAAATTTATTAAAGGTTGAAACTCGACATGAAGGTAGATATATTTCCTTATGTTTTTGTTCTATGTTGTAAATGAATTCCTCAAAATTATGAAAAGTAATGTAAAACAAAAATGTTGTTGGTTTACGTTTCCTACTAGGTAATCAAAGATCGTTTACACACATCATAAGTTTGGGATTTTCTCATGGTTAACTTTCTCCTAATCATGTTCTCTGTCACTCTCCCTCAGAACTTGACCCTTTGTTTTCTCCTCCATGTCCATGTTTTCCTACATGGAATCCTAGTGTGGGCTAACTCGGGTGACCTTCGTACTTCCCTTTCTTTCTTTTAAAGTAATAGTTTTAATGACTCCTTTTCCGATGTGGGACTTTCAATCAAATTTCAAAACCTAATTTTAAAAAATTCCGAGGACGCAATTTCTTAAGGGGGGAAGATTGTAACAACCCGAAATTTTGAATAAATCTTGTTTCCTAATTTTATGTGTTATTTTATTTTATTTTTATACTCAACAAAAATGTTTCATTTGATAACATGAGTATAATTAAAATGATACTGTTGGTTTTTGACTGTTATATGACCATTGGTCAATATGACCACTGGAAACTAAACGTTTTGATTATTGTCTCTAAATACAAGTAATCATGGTTAATTAATATAGAAATAAGATTCGATGGCCTCACCCAGTAGTCTTGGACCAATCGAAGCCCATCTAACAGAACTTGGGAAGGAGGTAGCACCACTGGGCTTTTCTCTGGACCAAACCCAAGCTGAACTTCATCGTATAAAGCTAGAACGGGATCTCCTTCACGAGAAGTTCAAACTGATAGAAATTACTACTCGTGCGATGTTGGCCGAACCTCCCTCATATTCTCTCACCTTATCACACCTTACACTTAGGTCCTATGCTGGTGTGATAAGGGGCAATTTAAGGAGACCGTAACTGCCTTGTGTAATCCTTTGGTTTAAATAAAAATTGGGATTTCTTCTTATGATGAAGTTTATGAATTTTCAAATGACCGGATAAATATAGTATGCATATTTTTGATGAATTTTAGAAAAAGGATATTTTGAAAAAATGGTTGTGTAAACCTTAAATAATTAAAAATGTGTAATGATTTTCGAAAAATGGTCTTCTACAATTATGTTCAGTACGAAATTTAGAGTCTAATAAGATCAACTTAATTTTTGATGAATAGTAAATTATGAATAGTGATTTTATGATTTGGATTAGTAATGTGTCCAAATGGATTAGTAATCTCACTTAAAGAAAGTATTAATATAATCTAGGCACCTTGATTAAGTAATGTGATTAAATAAAATGGTTAAATAACGGTTTCATAAATTATTATTCAAGTATTAGTTTTTTCAGGTGAATAGTGTTTTTTAATTAAAAATATTTAGATAATTATTTTTATAAAACGGATTTCTTTTTTGAACTCAGAGCACTGATATTATGCTATGGTAATTTTTGGGGTTTTTTCCGAAAAAAATGAATTCTCAGTGAATAGTGTTTTTATTTAAAAATTAAATTAAAAATATTTAGAAAATTATTTTTATAAAATGGAATAAATATTTATAATCAGAGCGTTGATTTTTGGTTAAGGTGAAATCTTGGGATTATTCTGAGAGGTGAATTTTCGATGAATAGTGAAAATACAGTTTTTAAGTTACGGGTGTTTAATGACATCATTAAATGATGTATTAAGTTTGTAATCAATATGTTCGAATTAGGAATAGTGAGATAAGGTATGAGTTGTCCCAAGTGGCCAATACCATGGGAAAATACCATGGGCAATCCCATGGTTTTTCCAAAACCACTAATGAGGTGTCCCTTTGCCAATATTGCCTTGTCCCCTCACTTTCCCTATAAATACCCACCCTTTCCTCCTTTAGTTTTCACTCACAACTCTCCCCCAACGAAGTTCTGGTCTCCTTACCTCCCAAGGAGTCCTCCCAAGGTTCCCCCAAGCCCTCAAGGTCCAAACCTTTGAGTTTCAAGAGTCACGTTTTAAGGTAAGGGATCCGGCCTCTCTCTTTCTTTTCATGTAATCCTTTTTATGTCATTCCTTTTATGATCCATGATCTTATGTGAGAGGATGTTATTTTATATTCCTATTACTGCCCTTTTCATGTTTATATGATGAGAGATCCCCTCTTACTCTCATCATTTCGTTTTATGAATGTTTAAGTGACGCCGTTAGGCTGCCGAATTTTTAAGGGATTCTTTCACCCTTCTCATTTTTCAAGTTCGATTTTCATTTCAAGTCTTTCAAGTTCCTTTTTATGATGGGGTATGATCTCTATATCTATCATACTGATCTCTTATGATCATATTATGAGGGACCCTATTTTATCTTGTCAAATCATTTTTTTATTGAAGTTAAGTGACGCCGTTAGGCTACCGAATTTTCATAAGAGAAATCTTGTTTTGTCTCACTCCCATGTTTTTCATTTCACATGGTATATATTTCAAATTTCATTACCATGTTCTTAAATCCCTTGTATTATGTCCCCTACTTTTTTATGGATCATTTATGAGTGGGTGAACCATGTCCCCTCTCTTTTCAATGTTTTCTAAAACCTTGTAACATAGCCGTTATGCTCCAGATTTTTTGTCTCAAAATGCCTCTCTCTTTTCTCAAAATTATTTTATGTTATAAAGTGAATACTCAAAGATATTATTTCTACAAGGGTATTCACATATATATCAAAATTTTCTATTTCAAATTCCGGGATTTGCATACATAAGACCCACTTTCCCTTTTCGTGGGTTTAATGTGACGTAAAGATCATGTCTTTAAAGAAGTTTTTAAAACGTTATGATTATGAAATGAAACCCATTTATTTTATGCTATGTGGGTTATTTATGAAATGTTTGATGATGATATATGTGGTTCACATGATTATAAAGGCAAATTTAAAGGTGCGCCCTGATAGTGATCCAATTCATTGGGTAATGATGTAACCACTAGTGATTACAATTTTCACGATACCTTGGTGAATAACCTTGGTAATTTTCAAATGACACCTTGGGGATGGACCTTGGTGATATGTTCATGATTGTCTATGTTAAATGATGTAGCCAAATTTTCAAGTTATGAAAAATGTTTTTTTTATTATGATATGCCTCCTTATTTATTTCCCATGCCTTAAAGTTCTTTTCATGTCCTTATTGAAGTATCTCTAGTTCACATGTAAAATGTTCCTCTTGTTTCTCTTAATAGGCCTTCTGCTCACCCTTTCTTTTGATGTATGTCCCCAGGTTATGAGATGCAGTAATAAACCTAGGATGAACATAAGGAGAAGCCTTTCAAGTGTTTAATAAGAATGTTTTACGTTGTTTTCATGTATTATGTTCCTGGTTTCCAAGACACTAGACCTTAAAGATCCTCAGTTTTGTGTAATGTAATGAAAGTTTATGTTATAAAAAGGCGGGATGCTATAAGTTCCTATAATTTTTTGGGGTATATGTTTAAAAAATATGTATCTAGGGTATAGAAGAGAATATTCCACATGATAAAAAGAGGTACTTATCAGAAATAATGCACTTAAGATAAACCTAGATCACTCGGTGAATGGTTGACACCATAAAGTGGAACGATTTTCTAGACTGCCCCATACCCCACTTTTGAAACAAACTTCATGAAATAACACACCTAAAATCACATAAAATTAATTAACCAATCATATAAATCATATATTATCATCATTGAAATTATATAAAAATTTACAATCTCAATAAGTTTTTTTTCAAATAATCAACTGAGTTTGATTCCATGATCGGTAATTAATGAGCAGATCCCATCCATTGATCCATGATAAACCGAATCGAATAAAACCGTTTCATGGTGTGAGGAAACCATATAATAAATGGTGGTAGTTCATGATTTTTGGATCAAATGGCCCTTTTCATATGTGAATTCGAAGACTTATGAGATTAATTACTATTCAAAAATTTTGTATTTTGGGGTTTTGATTTTTCATATTCTATGCTTATGTATATTGATTATGTTCCCCTACCCTAGTGTTTAACTTTTACTCACTTATGATCTTCGATTTTTATCAACCATGATTACCCCTACCGAGCATCTGAGAGAACTTCTATTTTGATTTCCCCATGTTATGAAAAATGATATTAGGTATGATAATTCTATAAGGGGTACAATGTGATAATAATGTTTGTTAGAAATATTGAATTTTTTTTAATAAATAAGTTTATTATGTTTCTAGTATGTAATTACAGTGAACCTAAAAGTTCTTTGGATTGCTAGATGGATGTTTTTATTAAAATAAAATATACGAAATTTAATCTTGGATCATCTATCTTTCTTTTGAAGACATATATAAAGAATGTATTTTTTGGACTCAATATTTTGGGAAAGGGATGACCCAAATTCCAAATCCATGATATAAACCAAGAATCATGATAAAATTTTATCATCCTTGAAATAGCACTAGTTTTTTCACCTCTATCAAATAAATATTTTAGAAAATATAAACTATGCTTGATTTCATGATCAATAATTAATGAGCAAACTTCATCCACAGATCCATGATAGTCCAAATGGAATAAAACCTTTTAAGGTCTGAGGATAACCCATAAAATATATATATTTATATTTATATTTACTCACACATATATTAGGAAATATTCAAAAAAAAACTCAATAACCCCCCCCCCATAAATTGATGTTCATATTTCACATCTGGGTACACAAGACATCAAGAGACAGACTCAACTGCCATCTTCTCCATCTTGTCTCACCAAAATGACCTATTACAAGTTTTAAACATTTTTGAAACACCCAGATACACTATTATGGTTAAACAATGGAAGTTAAGTGAAACCACCTCCTATATTATCTGATAATTAAAAACATACACTACTAGAAAATGGGTCTATACCAACAGTTTATAAAATAAATTAGGATAGATGTGTTGTTCCTACAGATTTAATGAAACCATATTTATATCCTCCTTCGAATAAAATTCTGTTGCGCTCATCCATGCATGAATATCCATCGCAAACTCTCATCTCCCCCTAAAAATCTCATCTCCCCCTCAACCATCTTCTCATTTAATTATCCATCATGCTAGTCCCCAGTGTAAACCATCTCTTATCACCCACCAACCCTCTTCTCCCCTGATTCCTCTAGAATCCATAACGCTCATCCCACTCAACGTTGAAACCCTTCATCGACTCTCCGCTTCTTTCTGATTCTTTCATTACACCTCCAGCATCTTTCCTACACATTAATGCTTAAATCATTGGTGGTTTGGCTAACCAAGGTGTTGTCTACAGTTTAATTTCCCTATTCCCTTGTGTGTTTTTTCCCTTATAGCATGTTTGGTTTGGTAAAACCCTTGTTCAAGGGGTTTACATGATTTTTGTGGTTTCAATTGTGTTTAGGGTTCACGGTAGTTTCTTATTGGTTGTTTGTCCATCCACCGTAAGAGTTGATGCATTTTAGATCTTGTGTCATTGATTCGAGGTTGGTTTTTCCATTCCCTACCTTTAATTTTTTACATTGTTGACTCCATGGTGTTTTGAAAATATATCTTAATTATTAAATTATATTTTAAATTTAGATTATTGGAAAAAAAAATGTAAAAAATTTGCATTTCTCTCAGATTTATTTTAATGTAAAAGGTTATACTATTTTAAGGGTCAGTCTAAATCTGATGTTGTGTGAATGGTCACACAGTTCATTTATGAGATCTCACAAATGGAAATTGAAAATACTATTTGAAATTTACAAATATTTTTAGGATTTCAATTTGGTTTCTCAAAGTTATCACTTAGAATTTCTATTGATACATTAAAATAGATCTATTGTAAAAATATTTCAAGAATGATTTTGAATGAAATTTATGTGTTACAAATATCCTGACCCATTTGGGTCATGAATTATATTAATGGATAATGTTTGAAATAATAGATGTTTTGGGATAAATGTTCATTTCCTATTTTTTTGGATAATCAGGGCCTTTTTTAAATGGATTTAAATATTTTTTGTAATGGTTTTCTTTTAAGAGATGTTTGAAATAACTTTTTAAATGATTTAATGAAATAGGTATAGTAGCTCAGAAACATAACTGTTATGTTTTTAAAGGCTTGTTTTTTAATTTAAGGGATTTTATGAAGTGTATAGAACCCTCATTAAACCCATGTGACAATTGTAAACTTTCCATATTATTCCATGGTATTTATATATATGATGGGATAACCATGTTTTTAAAATTTGATTAGCTAATTGATGCCTCTAACAATAAGTATTTTCCGAGTTATGACTGTTTCTATTTATTAACACTATAATTTCAACCCTTATTCATATTTTTTATGAGAAATATTTTTCAATTTAAAATTAATTTATATTAATATTTTTATTTTCTCTAATCTATGATATTATATTTCATCACTTATTACATTAAAATTGACGTCTTCCTACTTCAAGCAGACTCAATTTCAGCATTATCAAGGGACTCTTTTAACGAAAAGAAAATCCACCAGAAAATTTTTCATATAACTACTATACTCTTTGGAAGGTTTTATATTTTTCAATTATTGAATACTTTATTTATACTATTATATAGTGTCATTTAATACTTTTATTATTATACACTGTCATTTTTTAAAATTTCTAAGGCTAAACAATGTCATTTAATATTGTCTATTTTTATACACTATCATTTTTTAATGTCTACTATTATACACTATCTATTAATATTGTCAACTATTATACATTATCATTTAATTCTATATATTATTAAACACTATCATTTAATTTCATATATACTCATATACATAGCCATTTTTTAAATACATTCTACTTTTGATAATTATTAATTTCAATGGAGGACCTGCACAATTTATTTCTGGATGTGAAAGCTAATAAATCCTAGACTATCATTTTTTAATAATTCATTAAATTATTATCTATACCATCCACCGAAATATAATGGACTAAATGGGAATGTCCTTTATCTCTTAGCTATCACATATACTATTGTATATCACATAAATGTATTCGAATATACACAAACATCAGTATCTACACAAGTACTTTCACTTTTAAATACATATTTCAAATACAAAACCCAATGTTACAAAGTTAATGAATGTTTAATTTCTATTAATATATTTTTTTCCATTATATTTTTTTGAAATGAAATGATGATATTTATTATATGTTTTGAAATTCATTTTCCTTATAAAAATTTTAAAAAATGATGTCTTAGTATACAATGCATATAAACTCCTTGTATTATTTCACGTTATCATTTTTTTTATGTTTGAGTATATTTATGACAATTTTATCAATAGGATTTTTTCTATGTGTGATTTTTCTATAAACATATTAATAATTTTTTTATTTTTAGGGAAACCATGTTATTGGGTTCTTCTATTTTGTTTCTTGGGAATAAAATGCTTAAAGGTGTAGTGTTTTCTTTAGCATGTGTTTTCTTTTTTATGGATTGACTTATGTGATATTTGTGTTTTCCCCTCTACTATTCATTTCATTTTTGATCACTGTAATTGAGAGTATATACTCACCAATTCTTGATGTATTGAATTCTGCATCCATTAAATAGGTACAATCATCTTTTTAGCATAAACCAATCCATTTTATTTTACCTAATCATTCATTTTTGTATTGTCTATTTATTTTAATGAATCTTAATTACTTTATGATTTTATGTAGAAAAAAATTAATATTAAAACTCCTCCCCTTTCCCAAAATATTGTTTTTTGGAAAATCTGAATATTCACAATGGTTTCAGGTATGTTTTGTACGATTTCAATTATTTTCCTTTTTAAATTTAGGGGTTTGGGGTTTTTGTGTTTCTTGTGTTTTTTAGTATTTTGAACCTCACTATAGTGGTTTTGGGTATCTGTTGTCAAAACAAACATGCAATTGTATACATAGGTATGAATATACATATATAAGTCCACACATGTAAATATATTCACTCATGGTGGTATGAATATATATATATATATATATTGGGGCTAGTTGTGATTATGTATACATATGAAAAATGAATATTTGTGTAAGGTAAGGTGGTATATGAATCTATAAAAAATATATGTAAGGATACCCTAGTACGTATTTTTCCAGGAAAATATGTACATAGGGGATAAGTTACCTTATATGTTTTTGATAGTAAATATGCATGAAAGAGGTAAATGGAATATTAAAGTTTCCTTATTCATAAGGAGAGAACCATAAGTTTGAGGTTGGATCATTTGTACATTGGCCTTTAAATTTAAAGAATAATTTATTTTTTTCTTTCCCACACGGTTTTTGTACTAAATAATGAGATATTTTTCTTATAATAATTGTTTGATATCAAATGTAGTGTTTTCCATATTGAATAAAATTGAATCAAGATAACCTTATCCAAATCAAAATAATCCAAATTAAATGAAACCAATATGTACTCATTCTAACTGAACTGAATGAAATAGGACATAATATAAGTAGGAAAACCCAAAATAATTAAAATTTTATTAACCTATAAATTTTAAAACCGAATATTCCTAAATGAATCTATAATTAATTAAATTATCTTATTCCAAAAAAATAAATTAAAACTAAATAAATCTAAAATGAATCATATCATGTTGCATGAAAGAGAATAATAAATAATCATTATAACCTAATTAGACCTCTCTTAACCTGCCTCAATTAGTATTGCATCAAACATGAAAAAACATGATGAACCACATGAAACCAAACCAAATAAGATTATGAATAGTAAATCCAAGTTAATTTGAAGTAAATATAGTGGCACCATACAAACCCATAATAGAGAGAATAAAACTAAATAAAAATAGAATGAAACATGTTTAAAAAATTCATTCACAAACTAAATGACCCTTTTTGGTATAAAAATAAATTATATCAACAAAAATATATCTAGAATGATCAAAATAAAGAAAACATAATTCATATAGAAAATAATTAAATGAAATAAAATTGGACCAAGTCAAAATAATCTAACTTTAAATAATATGATATTACAAATGATGAATCAAATTGAACCAAATATAATTAATTAAAACCCATATGACCACAACTAACCTGAAATAAACTAAACTTAACTAAATTTATACGAACCAAATGTAATCCAACTAAATCTATTAGAACCTAAATGAATAAAATTGTCCAAGCAAATATAAAAAAAATAAGACAAACTAAATCTATGGAAAATTTCCCAAACAAACTTATATAGATGAAAACTAAACTAAAATGAAACTCGAGCCAAAATTATTGTATACCATTAATAGGAAGGGTTATTGTTTATTTAAACTAATTTACTATATTATAGTATTATTTTGAAACTAGGATAGTTTTCCTGCTTGATTATAGAAATATGATTTGACCCATGGGTGATGTGGTTCTTATATATTGGTTGGTGAATTGTATAATCATAGGAGACAGGTATGTTGTAGCTTAGTTTTTATTTTATTTTCTTTATCACATAATCCACTTAGGCATTTGGTTTCTATCTATGGATGGTGGGCAGTTATATTCTTTGAAGGGGCCTAGAAGGGCATTGTAGGTGTTTATGAAATTTTCATTATAGGGGAGGGAGATAAGTGTGGTGGATGAATTAATTAGTGTGTTTCATTTTTTAGGACATTATACCATGTTTCTTTTTCTTATTTTATTTTTATCTGATGGGGAATATTCACGAACATATGGTTCATGCTGAAATTTTATTTACTTACTGCTGCTATTTTGATTATAGTTTTGTTGGTGAAATTATTCCCATGAGGTGATTCCTTGATTCCCGGAAATTTGTGCCATCCCATGGGTGTAGCCCGTCTTCCTTGATTCATCCAATTAATTCCTATATTTGAGTCTAACTAAGTCATTATTATGCTTGAACCATGGGAGGGTATAGGAAAAATGGAATAAGTGGGGGGATTAGGAACATCTTCACAATTCTAAACCTCCATTAGTTTGGATGAAAAATACTATATAACAATTCAAATATAATACACAATCCTAGGATAATAGAATCATGACTTAAATATAGTTATTTCCTTTAATCCTATTTTATTTCCAATTATTCAAATGATATGTTTTCTCAATGAGGAGGTATCAACTATAGATTTTTTAAATCATAATTTTTTCCCCAAAAATCTTTTCATGATTATTTATTTTAAATTTATAAACTATACATGTATAATAAAAATTATTTTAACTAACCTAAAGAATTATCAAATATTACTAACTCCAAACTCTATCCTAAAAAATTGACATTCATTTTTCACATCTCTTATTTCATGCAAGAAAACACACTAATTTCATCCTTAATATGTCAAAGTATAGAAATTAGTGTTGAGGTATCCCCTTAAATTATAGGAGACATTGCATTTATACATATCCTTTATCATATTATCATTTAACATATTCTACTGTAGTATAAATGAATTATCAACCATTCAATAATGAATATTTATATAGAAAAATATATTAATAATGTTGCTATTAAAATAATTTTTTTATTAATCAGGATCAATAACTTTTAGTTGTTTAGTATGAACCTCCTCAAATACAAAGAACAATTATAAAGATGAATATATATGTATCATGATAAAAAAAGAAGAAAACTATGGAAAAATCCTTTCCAATCATAGAAAATTATAGTTCAATCCAAAATGAATTTCTAGTAAATTTATTTTATATCATGGTTTCGATAGATATGAATCTATTATTCTAATGTTATGAAAATATATTTCATGATCTTAGTGTCGGTCCCCAAGACACCCTGAGAGGGGAGGGGTGAATCAGGGTGTCACCTTTTTCTTTTAAAATAATTATCTTTTCCCCACGTTGGTAGAAACATGTTAAAACTATAATACCAATGAGAAAAAGAAGAAAAATATCACATGCATGGAGACCTCATAACACTTTTACTTGGGTCACCACTAAGAGCTAAGTCCAAGGAGAATACACTGAGAGTGTGTCTATCATACCAAAATCCACAAATATTCACTAGTTTATGGATTAAAAGGTTCAGTCAAGAAACACTTTGTTCTAGGAACACTTCCTTTACAAAGGTTTAGGGAAAGCTCATTGTGTCCCTCAGATCACTTTTGTCGACTCCCCCTAGCTTACTGCCTTGAGAGAAGTCAATCTCAGTTTATCGATTTGAAGGTACCTTCAATAGATTTTCATTGACGTCTTTGTATTTGTTCATCATGTGACACTTCTTGCATCGATGATCGGAATTTGTGCACTTCAAAGCACAAAACCACTGAACTTGATAATTAGAACATATAATCAATTTGCACTAACAATTTCGCACAACACTTACCATTTGGGCAAAAGATCTTACCTTTGTGCGCAAGATTTAATTTTCTCACAAAAAATATTTCTCACAACTATTACATTTATGTGAAACATTAACTTTCTCATGCAACCTAACCTTTTTCACACAACATCAACTTTTTTTTTCAAACTTCCTCTTTTCTGTGTAACTGCAACTATTCTGTGCAACTATAAATTTTGCATGCATCTCCCTTTTCAAGAAACTTTTACATGCACCAAAACTCGGATCTTCTCTAAGTATTCATCTGTGCCTAATGATAGGGGTTCACATATTATTTATAGGCCTTGCTTACCCCTCTTGAAACCCCCACCATGTCACAAAAAAACTCTCATTATGTATGCCATGTTTTTCACGCAACAACCATTTTCCCCGAAAACACCATAATTTTCACGTATCTCAGGCCTCTACTATTTTTTGGCATTATGATCATGAGACACATTTCTCATGAAAAATTCAGAACTGATTAAGTGAACATTCCATGATTTTTGGGTACCTTTCTTTTCCAATAACACATCTCTCCATTTTTGGATTTTCTGGCCAAAATTTTTTTAAAACACTCGAAATTGACGCCACTTTCAGTATTGTTTCCCGCCTTAACTATATGATCCCTTTTCTATAAAACATTATGAACTTCCAATAAATATTGAAAAAAAAAACAAACCAACCTCTATTTACAATATAGAATTTTCATGGTTCCAACACTTAGGAATATCATCATAGGAAAAAGAAGAAAAATTCACTTCCATAATGGGCCAATAAAATCGGGGACAAAATATGATGATGGCCTTGTCCTGGCACAAATTATTCTCATATATATAATCATTCCCTTCTATTCAAGAGACCATTCATAAATAAATTTCTTAACCCATTAAAGTTTACTATAAGTGAAAATGGAAAATTTATTATATATATCATCCATTTTATCTGATAAAGGGAAATAAAATCCAAAATAAATTGGCTTTATAATGCCCTTGAAGACATTTCATCATTTGAATTCTTTAATATATCAAAACCAGAAATTAAAAAAAAAAATTAAAGGTCCTTTTATCCTCAAAAACATTTTCACTACAGATGAGGATTCAATTTCTTCCTCTATTCTCATGTTGTTGTCTATATGTTAAGAAAATTCCTCATAAGCTTCCCAAGTTCACTCATTGGTGATGTTATTTTTAGACTGCATAGATATCAATTCTACATCAACTCAGTTTTCCTTATCTTTCCCAACACATTTATGTGGATCAAAATTACCTCTTATTCCTGAACCCCTTATCTAGGTTACTTTCCAAGGCTCCTATTATAGGTGGCCCCACCATATAATCTAGTAATAAATGTCCTTGGTAAATTTTAATAGTCTTTTAAATTGTTGGATTTTTTCCCTTATTGATTAGGTATCCTCCTATGTCAAAATATCTTTTCCATAAAATGGGTTCACCATAATGGATATAGTACATAGATGACATATCCACCTTATAATCAAAGGAAGTTGGGGAACAAACATTAGTCCTTTTAGTTTCCTCAACATGACCTTCTAGTATTATGAATAAGACCTCTGAACATCTAAAATTTTCATGAATTCATCTACCTAGATTCCTTTTCCATTTAAGAATTGCCTTCTAAAAATCATTTATATAACTATTACCTATTTATGATGCTTCCAACTTTATGAAAAAAGTTAGTAGATGAATAAAAATATTATTTGAATTTTATTTAGTTCCCTTATCATTTCGTAAATCCGGTTTTTAATCTTTCAAGGGTAGGAGTATCACAGCTACATCATAATTGAACTCTTATTAAAGGATTTACATAGTTTCTTTCTCAATGGGATATAGGGGAATAAGTGCTACCACATTGGATGACACTAGATATCTATTAGATTCTGTATCAAAAAAACATTTGATGAATCATTTTGGTATGGGTTTTTAGAAGAAAAATAAATCTTGATTCAATAAATCTCAAAATAGGATAGACTAGATTATTCCAAATCCTAGTTAGAGACCACAATCTAGTACACCATAAGCTCATTTCATTTTTCATCATCAGTTCCACCTAGAAGAACATTGCAATTCTGGTGGAACATTTTATCCAAATTCCCTTGTTGTTTGTTGAGTTGGAAAATGTATGACGAAGACTATAAGTGGACCTCTTGTTTATAAATTTATGAGACATCAATTTCATCTGAGGTAGAATTCAATGGGGGTTTAAATATTTCATCCTAGATGTAAATTCACATGGTGATATGATGATAAAAATATTGAGTTTTATGATATAGAAAAATATAATTTCCAATCATGTTTCCAATCACCTGATGTATGGAAACATTTTTAAAATGAAGGGTTGGAATATGAAGACTTACCCAAACCATTGGTATGGATAATCATGCATCAAAAGATAGTTGAAATTCCATTTCGGATAGTAGAAATTCATAGAATTTAAAAAATAATTGGTGGACGACATATAATTAATCATGTTTTCAACTTTGAGTAAATTGGTGAGAATTTTCCTAGAGTCAATTTGTGGCACCATTTTGTAAAATATGAATCCCTTAAATCCATTAGTGTCCTCGTTAAAGGACTTGATTTATGGGTTTAAGTGGCCAAACCAATATAACAGTGAGTAGATATGGAGGGATGATGCATCCTATAACTATGAATCAGTAAGAAAAAGATTCGGAGGACCCCTGAAAAGGATAAATACCATTTTATACACTGATGATGGATGAAAAAGTGCTAAATAAGATATATTTCTTAAAGGAATAAAATTGTGTTAGGGTTAGAAGAAGTTGTCAAATCAGATCCCTAACGAGTGAGAAAGTGGGCATTCTAAAAAATATGTTCTAGTGGGTATAATTATTATAAAATTTCGATAATATAATATAATAAAAACATGATTACCAGATATAAATAGATTATCCAAATTACACATAAGAGAGAATAATGATGACAGAAGTGTGGACATTATACTAAAAACACTATTCAAATATCAACCTTTTCTATAATCCATCTCTAACCTAAGATAATCGTCCACCATTTTAACAAAATGATCTAGATTGACATAGTCACCTTAAATTCACATGTATACATTTAATGGGACAAATAATAATCAGTATATTTTTTCAAATTAGTGAGTTTATTTTAGGGACAAAGAGTTTCAACACCCATTATCAATAAAAACAAGTTAAATAAAATAAACATAACAACACATCGTCTCCAATCATAACAATATTATAATGAAAACATATTAGGATACCAATAGATCATATTCCCATTTATCACTAAATAATAATGATTATATATAATTATATATATACACACACTTCATAAACATAAGAATAAAATAGGTCCCCTATGAACTATGTACTACTAGATATGTAATAGGTATTGTAATATATATCTATTACCCCTCTCATTAAAGAGTAAAATCTATTCATAAAATTATAGTAATCCATTCCCACCACATCCTAAATATTGGAATTCTTCTAACATTCCTATATATGGTAGTCAAAAATATATAAATAACATCCTAAAAATAATATTTCCTTCAAACCCCTTTGTAGATTTCCTACCAAATGATTAACCATAGATTCTACTTACTTAAATTATAGAGGAACACACAAATATAACAGACATTCATTATAAATAATAGAGGAATATATATCTCCACAAATCTATAAATATTACTACTATTTAAAATATTGTCTACCTCAAACCCACTATTACAGGTTAAAAGCATATAATACTATGTATCATTTTCAACCTCATTCCCACAGTTCTAAGAGAGAAGGAGTGTAAAAGCATACATGGATAATTGAAATTAAAAATTCAGAGTCTCATCAATATTCTACAAAACATAGAACGTATATGTTTTTTGAAAATTTTAAAATTATCCAATAATAAATATTATGGAAGATTTCTGATAGCCACTCATATTCAAAGTTTTAATGTTTACAAGTTCAAGAGGAGGTGCATGATAGACTTACATTGTTTTCTGGGTAGAAGAGGATATAACAAAAGTTTACAGAACCATTGGTATATAGTTATGCATGATGTACTAGGGAGAAGAGGGTGTACCAATGGTTTTGTATATCATTTTTATAAAGTTATGTTGGAAAGTATGTTTACCACAATTCATGAACCATTGTAATAAAGTAACATGAGACATCATGTACCAATGATTTTATAGAAACCATTGGTATAGGACTACACTGATAGCTCGTGTACCAATGGTTCCTCAAACTACTCAGATAGGCTATCCCGATGGTTTAAGGGGCTATCCCAGTGGTTTCAAACAATTGGGATAGGTTAAATTTTTAATAGTTCTCCAATGGAATAACACCCCATGTTCCCCATCCTCGACCTAACCATTGAAAGCATCACAATTCATAATCTGATTTCTCCACACTTCCACCACGGTATCTCCCACTAGATACTCAAGTAGCTACTATACCAATGAAGATTTTTCTATCATCTGATAAAGATATTATTCCAAATCAATATAATTATTGATAAGGTGAATATATTCCTATAACTTTATCACTTTTCATTCCGTATTTTGAACAAATTATCATCATGATAATACTTACAACTCAAAGCACTAGCCACCATATTTCCATTTACAATAGTACATGTGATATAAAATCATAATCCTAGAGAAAATTATTTTTCCTTCCTTGACACAAATTCAAATATTTCTTATAAAACATATATATATCAAGATGATATGATCAATATAAACCATATATAATTTTCATAGAAAAAAATTCCAAAATTGGTGTGAATACGGTGTGTAGATTTTGCATAAATAACCCTCACTAATGATATTTTTTCACAGATATTAGCAATAAACATTTCCCTTACAATAGATATGAATATACAAAGAACAAAATAATGGTAAATAAGAAATTTTCATGGTTCATAAAAACTAGGATAATATAAAGAGAATATAAATAAGATGTATCAATACACCTAAATTTATAATCAAACTACTTATTTTTACATTTTATAGTAGTCACAATGACTCTCCAGGTTTTTAAACCTCAGAGAATAGACAACTCACTACACTCAACCATTGGAAGTGATCACTTTCTTCTCATTTTTTCTTGTCTAACTTTTCATTTAAAAGGGTGAGTGTACACCATAAGTGGTGTATCAATTTCCTTCCCCATCATCCACTTTATAAACTCCATGAACCTCTAGTGATATAACCTCTTGAATTTCCCTTTTCTTCTTTAATAACATTCCATCACAATTCTAAAATACCTTCTATTTTTATCTCTATATAATATCCAAGATCCTTGTTCTTCATTTATAAAGATAATGATATCTATAATCTCTTGAGAGAATATCTAGGTTTCCCTCTTAATGGAACTTCAGTTCACATTTTTTAAGTTAAGAAATTTTTCCAATAACTTTCTTCCTAAAGATGGTGTATTTGAATATACATGTCTAATAACATGACTTTTCACAACATAAGCATCGCAATAATGGTGTGATATAGATATTCACCTAAAAATAAAACAATGAACTTATAATTATATTTTAACCTACACAATATGGAATCCTTTATCATGTTTTTTAGTATTTAATCTCCAAATTTCATGACTCGCACACATAAAAAATCGTAGAGAAAATTATTGAACTCTCCTTTGATTGCCACACCATTCTATAACTCTCCCCATCATGGAATAGTCACTGGGACTCCATGAATATTAAACCCTGCATGTTAAATATCCATGGTGGGATCCTACTTACAATGGATTTAACAACACTCACATACTGATTTCTCTTATATGGTAAAGGAAGGAATTGTTATGTTTCCTAAAAAATTACCACTATTATTAAAAATTTCCACACTTTAGTAACACACTTTTACACTTTATGAAAATTTATCACCTTTAATAGCACAACCAGAAAAACAAATCCATGGATATTAAGGCAAAACTCTCCTAGGTTAACCATTAGAACATGAGTTTCTCATTATGATACCAACTAGAAGAATCTATCCTATAACAAAACATTCTCATAAAATGATGCAATTCCCCAAAACATGTATTTTTTTATTCATCAATAACTTTATCTTTTATATATATGGTATGAGAATGTTACTCTTATGTAATTTCCTTATAAACCTTATGTATTCTCCTAGATACTTTTATATAATCATGAAACTTCTGTAGGAGTTTGACACATCACTTAAGAACATTCTTAATTGTATTTTCTAGGTTATAACAATTTTTTATTTTATATGAAGAACTAATAGTTTTTCTCTTATATTCTTATGAAACTCCTTTGTCCTTTCTCATTAATTTTTTATATTCTTTAAAGATATTTCAATAACCTTATGAATAAAAAACCTCAGAAATACTCAACAGATACTTTCCTAAAAATATCCCCCTTTTGGTTTTTTGGGAACTTCATCAAAATTGATTCACTAAATATTTTTATGAAATCTTTAAATTGGACCATCAATGGTGTATAGAAACTATTTCCATTAAAAAATGTGTCACTAACAATCCACTTTAATTTCAAAATAGTTAAGATCATTATGTGAAACATGATTTAAGTGAATAGTTCCCCATGAAAACAATTCTTTTCTATTAATTTTATTTATTAATCCTCCACAAATATGATATTATTGAATAGACATTAAAATACACTACACATTTCCAAATCTTCATCATAGGGTAGATCCCCCATTGTTGATAGAAAAATAACACTCCCAAACATCTTCACCTATGACCAAAGACAACTTCTCCCTCATTATTAATGAACCCAAAGAAAACCTCCCTAGAAGTTCAAAACAGAGGGATAAAAATATAAATTAATAATCCAAGTGAGTTACCAAAAAATTTATAAATGGAAAATATTGTGTGGGAATAGGGGGCATTTTTCTGAAACATCTAATTAGATAGAGATGGTTGCATTCTGAGATCCAATTGATGTCTCTCAAAATCATCTTTGGATAGTTCCTTTTTCTTGATGTCTAGAACCTAGTTTTGAAGTTACAAAATCTAAAACTAGACAACACCTCGTTTAACATTCTCCTTGATGAAATGATAAATTATATCAATATTATTTATCCTTATATAATAAATTGAATTTTTTATATGATTAATACTAATAAATTTTTCACACTTGATTACAATAGATGATTTTACAGTAACTAAAACATCCCCAAACTATTCTTCGAATATAATAATTGAGTACATTATAGAGTAGCTCCAATATATTTTACATAAATAGTTCTATGTGAAACGTATACTTTCTTCATTTTTATCCAATAAATACACAAACATCAAAGATTGAATGCACCACCTGATGTCAAATTTTGATCATCTATTGAACTATCCAGATATACATCATTGTTTCCCAATAACTCTTATTACTATTATTCATAATAAAGTATCATAAAATCTACTATGTTATTGATATAATTAATTATCCTCTTTATGTAGAATTTTGACCTCCTTGGCACAACTCATGTACCACTTATCTTTACAAGGGGAAAACAAAATTTTATGTCATGTCATTTGTTAGGTATAACAATATTCCAATTTTCATCTATATTATATCACAAAAACCTTCTTTAAATCATTATTTATTCTCACGCTTTCGTCGGGGCATGCATCTGTCCATTGAGGATGCACTGATTATTTCCCTATATTCCTTCTTTCCAATAGAAAGTAGCATCTGTCTCTTATTCAGTGACATTTTCTCCTTTAACGAAATGGGGTGATGGGATGTCGGTTCCTCCTTCTGTGGATTCCTCCTCATAATCATCACTTATTTTGGGTATCCCATAAAGATTAAGTCATTGTTTGTGAAACTCTTCCCATTTCCATATATTCATGGACGTCGATTAATTATACTTATTCTATCAGCACAATCTAATGGGTCAAGTCAGAGAAGTAACCTTTGGTCAGGGTAGTAGTTACATTGGACATCACTTGTGTGTCTAGACACTAGATGATTTTTTCCCCTTTGTTTATTCCACTTATGATATGGCTTCTCGAGGGCAGGGAAACTCGAGACATCCGACATTGTGTGTGGGGAATTATATGCCATAGGCATATATTTTATGTTTTCCTTAACTTCCCTTGGTTAACACTGGGTATTTCGTAGGTTTAATGTCTATTGGGGAATGGATATGACTGATCAGAATACTGAGGGGAGTAGATCGTATTGGTACATCCCTAAGAGGGAGCACTTATTGGGGTTTACCAGATGATATAATCGGAACATCCAATTAATATGGATGATTGGATGCTTGGGTCCCTATAAAGGTGATGCCATGGTTTTCCATTAGCTGGGATTAATCCTTAGGGAGGTCTCCTATATACCCTATCCTGAGGGACTGAGATCAAATCCACGTAGTTTGAAGTGGGGATGAATCGAGGTGTGTGCAGAGGATAGAGACTTGAAGACACATCGGGGCTCATTCATGGTCAGTGGACCATATCAAGAGGGACTCTCTTACCTAGATGGTTATGGATTGTTTGGGGATTACACATATTTAACTGCCTAGGTGGATGAATTGATTTTACCAGGATGTGGTGGCCTGGGTAAGAATCAGTATGGATATAGGTGGTTAAGTAATGTGGTTGGAGAATGATATGGAACCGTCTTGAATGTGATGGTGGAATTGTGAGTGAGCCATAGGAAGGCTTCCGACATATCCTCATGGAAGGGAATCATAATCAGCATAGTTTGGTGGAATGATCGGACCCCTAAAGAGGTGGCCCATGAGAATGGATGCCTAGATGGGACCTAGAGGAAATAGAACTTATGGATTAGGTAATGACCTTCCCAAAACAAAGGGGTTCAAGGTAGAGATTTGGATGAGGCATGGATGACAGGATTGAACCTTGGGGAGGCTTCCTTTATACCCCCTTGGAAGGTATTCAAATTCCATGTAGTTCGTTATGGGGAATTTAATCTGGGTGAACATGGAGGACCATGACCTGACGACAAGTTGGGGGGATTATGCATGGTTTATAGCCCAGGTTGGTCTGACACAACTACGACGAACCAGAAATGTGGATCCCAATAGAAGGTACCCAGAAGTTTGTCAGTGTTTGGTGTTGCTCCTTAGGGAGGATTCCTACATACCCTATCTAGGAGATATGGATCAGGCCCATATAGTTCATATGGAATTTGGGACTACAATGGATTTCTATTGGTTGGGGACTACAATGGATTACCATCTATTGGGGAATAAAATTCCTTACAGTCAGTTGGTTTTGAACCTCATGGAGGCCTCCTATATACCCGAACTAGGATATAGGGATGAAAACACAGATAGTTCAGATGCATGAAGTTTATCATCATGCAGGATGAAAAGGGTCATACATTTTAGCATCATGTGGGATGAAGGTGAACTAATATAGAGTGGTTTAGATAGATGTGTGTTCTGCTTGTACCTATGGGGGTATTCCTAAGTACCTCTCCTAAAAAGGGAAATGATCAAAGTACAAGTAGTTTAGAATAGAGGATATAGTTTAACGTCATGTGCGATGAAGGGAGGATTATGGGCTTGAACCTTGGGGGTGCTTCCTACATACCTTTCTCGGAAAGGTGCATTGATCAAAGTCCACATAGTTCAGTGGAAGGGCTTAAGAATTACACGATAAAAAACCCTAGGAAAGATTTCATGGTCAATGCTTACTCTAAGACCATGTGATTCATGATCAGTGTGAGAAACAAGGGGCATAAAAGACCTGGAGATCATGCTGCAAAAGGTGCTTCCACGAGGAATATAGTGGGGACTACATGTAGCTTGCAGCCCCAAAATATGGATATTGGAACATACTCCAGGATGGATGCCAGATGGTGAAAAATCTATGAGGGAGAGGGGTAGGGTAACATAGGTCCATGTGCCTAAGTATCCACTAGTCTTTGGCACGGAAGAAGAGAGGAGTATAGATGCTACCTCCCATGAGAAAGGATATGGGGTTTACTCCAAGATGGTTTCCCTTCCTCGGGGATATATGCCACTTGAGAAAAGAGGATGGCATTACATTTGAGAATTATCTCACTCCCGTTGAGATGATTGAGAATGGAGAATGTCCGAGACGGGGCACCCCATGTATATTTCATGGGATGAGGCCATAGTTTAACATCATGTGCTGAGGAAAATACCGCTTGGAATTTTAACGTCTTGCAGATCGGATGAGGTGGGTTCACTTAGCACCCCTATGAATTACATAATTAATCCCACCCACCCTTGGGGAAGGGAAGGCAACAAAAATTTCATCGTGAGATGGTGTTATTGAGTGATCCATTGAGGGGATCATGTTAGCATTGCTATTCAAAGAATCAATTTCCATTAGCATGCCAATGTGAAGAAGCATGAGGATAATAAATGGAATAAGAATCACTGCCCAAGGGACCATGAAATCACTTCTCACACACATGGAGGGTTGTATGGGAGAAGGATTTGTGAAGAAAATAGGTTCACAGGAAATGACCTTGTGAAGCTCTGGTGCTCCACGTAGCAGAGGGACTTCACGAATGGGTATGCTTCACGAAGTTGGTGGGTTCACTTCGCACCCCTATGAATTACATAAATGATCCCACCCACCCTTGGGGAAGGAAAGGCAACAGAAATTACATCGTGAGATGGTGTTATTGAGTGATCCATTGAGGGGATCACGTTAGCATTGCTATGTGAAGAAGCAATTTCCATTAGCATGCCAATGTGAAGAACCATGAGGATAATAAATGCAATAAGAATCACTGCCCAAGGGACCTTGAAATCACTTTGCACAAACATGCAGGGTTGTATGGGAGAAGGATTTGTGAAGAAAATAGGTTCACAGGAAAAGACCTTGTGAAGTTTTGGTGCTCCACGTAGCAGAGGGACTTCACGAATGGGTATTCTTTGTGTAGTGGGGTGTCCTAGCCTAGGAATGGATTATAAATGTATATGGAGGGTGATTCACAAAGTAGAAAGGCTTTGCAGATTAGGACTTCGTGAAGCATGGGTACCTTATAAATCATAGCACTACAATGCAATGTACTTCATGAAGTACTATGACCCTACCATAGAATGTGGTTCACATGTGCATGGAAGGTACTTCGTGAAGCATGATTTCTTTACAAATACATGAGTCCCATTTGGGATCTCCTTAATTTTTGATGGCACATGGTCTCCATGAAGGGAATCCCTGCTTGAAGAGGGTTTTATTTTAGCTAAGTTAAAGGTACTTTGTAATGATCAAGTACCTTGAAGATCTTATTTTTCTCAATGACTCATAGTGCAGAGGTTGCATTAGGATTTGAGAGCTGGGAAGGCAAAAGGTTGGGGTATGCGACCTTTGGGTCCGATGGAAGACTAGTATTTATAGGAAAAGTATGGCGCCGAGATCTGACAGCTCATTGAAAATCCTTGTGGCACTCTTTGATTGTCCCCGGATTGCATCAAATTTTTCTTAACCGTAGAGTTGACCATCATCCTCTCATCGGTGTAAAGCCCACCTTAATTCCCTCTAGAATGCTCATGGAGGATTCTATCATGTTTTAATTGATCATAGAGGTGATTCGATTCAATCTACGGAATGAATATTCGTCTCAATTTAGTCATAACCGTAGAGCCTATCACCTCCTTTACTCAACAACAACTGGAGAGGGGCCTCAACTTTGTACTAGTTATGGTGTTGTGGGTCTCTGCAGAAACTGTGATGCTCAAGGGATCTGTGAATGTAGTTCTTGAGGAAGCCCCTTTGGAATTGGGTTATTCTTTGTGTCTTTTTCCTCTCCACATATTTTGTCACCAACAACCCCCCCCCCCTCATACATAGATCTGAGAAGAAAATGAGGGTTGAAGTTTGAGGGAAGATCGCCAAAATTTTCAGTCAAATCGCAAAGTAAGATTGCAAATTCAAGTCACGATGCAGAGAGGTAATGTGTGGTTTGGGAACTTTGTTAAGATTTCCAAGTCTAGGAATTCTATATATCCAAGGGTTCATTTCCTATAAATGGAATAGGCTGACCCCTCTATTTTCATTTACCATTTTTATGTTCTTATGCTTGGGATCTCGATTCACGAAGCTCCGCCCTCTCTTTGACTGATCTTTGGGAATCATGTCCTCTATGCTATGTGACGCATAGCGAGTCATCTGACTCGGAAAGTGTGTGCTTTACAGCTTCTGTCTGCAAGGTTTGTGGCAGGCCTCTACGTCCTATCTTTGTAACCAAGCTCAGCGAACAAGCTCCACGACCAAGCTGTGTGATCTATAAAAGAAATCAAAAACATTGAGATGGAATGGATCACCAGGAAGATACCAGGGGGTACTTGGGGATTCTACCCAGAGGACAGAGATTGCTAATAACCTAGGCATTGGGGAGTGTGTGCAGAGACACTCTGACCATGAGTCTTCATTGGAGCTAGTTTCAGATAGTCAGAAGAACTATCCTTTGTCTTAAAGGCTTCCCCTATATGTCATTGGCATGAGGGATGATATTCTCATTCCTGAAGGGAGAAGGGCCGATCTAGCCTATTGGTTTGGGAGGATGCCTTTCTAGTGCCTAAGCTTCAAGGCAGTCAAGGGTCATACTTGGGAGGATTATACACCATTAAATGCCAACTACTTGTACAATCAGGTGAAAATGTCGATGTGAATGTTTTGCAGCCAGCGGTATCTATTCTAGAGTATCACACCATTCTGAAAGTGGTTTTGGGGATCCCATAGAAGTGGCGGACCAATTAGTGGGATTTTTGCGAGGGTGAAAACTTCACAAATGACTATGCAAGGGCCTACTGAATATGTACCTCATGCAAGGAGTTTGGGAGGATTTGAGGTGAGTGGGCATATATGAGGCAGCCTGGGCCTCCCAATTTCACATCTACCAGCTGAAGAAACAGAATCCGAAGTTGCAGAGAAGGTGTTGGTTAATGACCAACACAATCCATTTTCACTATGGGGAGGTTGGAATCTTCCAATGGGACCATCACCAAATCTCGGGGATTCCAATATTAGGGAAGATGTATGATGAATTCCTCCCCACTATGAATACATCATGGACCTAGAGAATATTCCACTACTAGAAAATGCATTGATGGACCAAGTTCTAGGGGAGGACAATTATTCGGTGAGGGATTTCTAATTTAAGTGGTGCTTCAATCTGTTCTTGAATTCCCCTAAATATAGGAAGTTTCCCATGAGGTCTCCAACCAACCCGAATGGGGTTCAACGTAGTAAGGAGCACACCTACTTGTGAATCTTAGAGGACATCTAGTGGACGACATGGGGGTTCAATATCATAACTAATAAGCAGTCGGTGGTTAGGTTGGATTCATTCATTTAGGTGATCATTTTCATCTCGATTCTACTAGTAAGGGACACAAACATTGGCATGTGGTCGATCACGTTCATCATGGAATCCAGGTTGGTGATGGGGGAGTGGTTCAATCTAGGGATCCTAAAACTAGATAATTTGTGAAAAGTGTTGTGGGATATCAATGAGGGGAAGAAGCCACATTGGGTGTGTAGTCTGTTCCATCATATGTATGGTTGGATAGAAGCACATATTCAGGGTTTCTATGAATATCAAAACCACATTTCCCCTATAGGGTCAGACATCCAACCAATTTTATAAATGTTTTGGGGAGTTTTCTAAACATGTTTACCCCACCGCTGGTGCTGAACTGGGACTGGAAGGCGAATGAGTTCAACTTCCACCCATTCCTATTTCCAATAGGTGTGTTCACTGATGACAGATAGGAAATGGGAGAGCATCAGTCCTACCCTGTGGCCTTTCAGGATAGAGTCCTGATGGCGGAAGATGACTATGAACCTCTCTGTGAGCCATACACCCAACACCATTTCATGAGGCAGTTCTGGTGCACATAGAGGCTCACTCTGTGGGTCTACATGGGAGTGAAACATGAGGACCATCAATGTGTGATGAGGAAGATGTAGCTAATGTTCACACAGAAGTGTGGGAGAATGGGGAATGAGCTACCTCTACCCACAGCTATCTATGGTTTGGTGAAGGATTATGCCAAGAGTTGGGAGGTAGCTTACCCCAGAGAGATACTAAAGCGGAAGATTGATTGTGATAGTGGCAATGTCCTCCCTCATCCTCGATGTTTGGTCCATAAGGTGAAAATGAAATCATGTGGTGGCGGGGTTGTAGTAGCGGTGAAACTCGCACCAACCAAGAGGCAGGTGGCAGTAGCGACCTGGAATTCTTGGAGGATTAGATTTTCCCAAAGGGGAGGCCACCCAGGGGTTTCCGTAGGATACCCACCCAGGCTTCAAGAAATTGGTTGCGCCATAAAAATAATCCTACGGATGTTATCTTCCTGAAGACCTGGGAAATCTAGGATTTCAACAGAACATTTCTCAACCCTTCCTAGATGTGGCACCATATGAACCATATTGGGATGGATTTGGTGAGGATTGTTCACACCAGTGCCAATTTTTTAACATCTCAGGTAGAGGGGGAGTAGTATATCGTTGAGCTGGAGGACTTCATGAACTCTCAGGGTGATCTGCGTCCAATGATGGATTGAGTGAATATGTTTCTCAACCGAGCACCCCCTCTATAATTGTTTCCCACTGAATTGAGGGAGTGATTAACTTTTCTAGAAATATCAGATGGGTCCTCCTAGGGGGAAGAGGTAGGTTGAGGGAGCCCTCTGGAGGAGGGGGAGGTTGCAAACTCGAAACTAGAGGAGTTTTTAGAGGCTCATGCGGTAAACCTTAAAACAATTTCATGTATTCCTTATCCAGGTAATTTAGGACTTCTCCACAAACATTTGGCCAATGTAGGAGGGCCTCATACTCAAGACCTACTCCCACACAATAGTATATATAGTCGTAAGAGCTTTGGGATCTGTACCCGTGACAATGGAGATTACTGTGCCTAGTGGGGTTGTGACGCCCATGGTGGTTCTCCCAATGTTTTTGGACTTTCCATCCATATATGGAGGACCATGCCTTGGTGTCCCAATTGAAACATCTCAAGGGTGACATCGACTATTTGACCCCTGTGAGTCTCCATCTTAGAATTTATAACTTCCATCCATTGAATCAAGTCAACTAATGTCTGTGTGTTTTTCACATGCATGGTTCTTCAAAACAAAGTTATCTTGATCATAGGTGGTATTGTCAGCAAGACAGATCCTAAAATCATTGTGGTGGAATCTAATGATGGGGATCAATCTAATGGAATGAGTCCCAACCTACCTGACCAGACACCATATGAAGATCCTATTGATGGGTTCCTGGAGGCGTTCCCCTCATATGAACCTTCTGACCCCAAGGACTGAGATGAGATGGGATCCAATAAAGTGGAAAGTAAGGTCATATGTCGCCATTCATGGAATATGATCAAGAGCTTCATTGTGGAGTCCCCACGAGTACAATGGATAGATCATATGGGGAGGATTTTCTCCTAGCTGCATGAACTATGTGCTAGAGGAGTGGATTCCCAGAATCCTCATATGCTTATCCGAGGATTTATAGCAGAGAAGATTTGGGAGAATGATTTTGGCCATGGTGTTGACTATTAGTGGAGGAAATTGGTCAATATTAAGAGGATCTAAGAGGATGAGAACTGAATCTAGTGGTTGAGGGTGAGGGAAAATGAGTAATATGCTTTCCTCGGTGCAAAATCGAGGCTCTTATCGTGCATAAAGGCTCTACTGGTAGAGGATGATGAATAGATGAAGCGAGCCTCTAAGGAGATGGATATCATATGAGCTAAAGAAGAGAGGGCCCAAATCACTATTGATGAACTACATCACATCATCATTGAAGAGGAGTGGGAGCTTAGTTGGCGATAGCAGATCCTGGATTCCACATGGTATAATGTGGCAGAGATGGAACAATCCATTGAAGAGGTCAACCCATCCATGATAGGGGCTAATCCTTGGGCATTGTAATGTGTGTAAGCTCAAAAACGTACTTTCTTGATTTTCTTGTTTATGTTGGTTGTGTGCATGAGTTACATTATTTTTTTTGGTTTACTGCATTTCCATCATATTCATGAAATTTCTAGTGATTAATCCCTAAGCTCGCGTGGGTCATTCCCGAAATGTGAAACAAGGGATGATAACATCGTTATTTTGTTCGAATATGAGAGTGCCAAATAGGATTTGGGAATTTGTGGTCTGAACAACCGATCTAGATTTATGGGAGGGATGAAGGAGGCCTAATTGGAGAAGTAAATTCTCAGAACAATTGAATTACCATTTTCCCAATGTGCTCTAGTGAACGAGCGGGGTAATTCTAGGGGAATTGGAATCAATCCAAATAGAGGGGAGTGGAATGTGTGAATCACGATGACTAATATTTGGAACACTGTTGGGATGGTCTGACAATATAAGATAATTGTTGACCGTGTTCGAAACATAGAATTCCTATTGTATTAGCCTGAAAGAGGGACCACAAATGAAGGACGACCTCTGCCAATGTTCAAAATACATGGCCTAACTCAATATTTTATCCATTAGTCTTCTAAAATGTTATACAAGGATAGTAATCAATCCATAGGCTAATAATCAGTATTTTTAGGTGGTTTCTTGAGACGTGATAGAGATTGAGGATCCAAATAGAGTTCACACAAAGTGTAAAGGGTGGAGTGATGGGTTTTTCGAATGGATTCTAATACTCTTGAAATTATTCCACCATGATGAAAACATATTAGGTGAGCACATCATTCTAATCAGGGATCGTACCTACATCCTAATAGGACCTCTCTGGTGAGGACCAAGAATGCCATGTAGTTTTATGTCATGCCAATAAGGATGATATACAAAAAAGTTTAACGTCGTATAGTAAGGGAAGAGAGTGGAATGGGAGATCCCAAAGGGGGAGTATACGGTGTGGGCGTTAGAGAGCCGATGTGAATGGGGACCAAGGCAGTTCATATGAAACTGTTGACACTCCTTTCCATCACAGAGTCTAACAAATGTCAAGTGAAATAAAATAAAAACAGAGTGATTCATCCTTTGAAGAAACATCAAAAATCGACAAAGGCATGAACATTGATTTCTTTTAGCATGGGTCGTGAAAGTTCAAAAATGGTCACGCAGGTATACCTGCACACCACATATTGGGTGCACAGGTGACCTATGTGCCCTATTTGATTTTCTCCCAAGGTCTTCAGTAGCCTATAAATACCCCTTGTCGACCTCCCATTTCAAGGACAAAAATAATTCAAAAAATCAGATTTAAGCTCTCGGTGCCCTAGTCTCTGCATGAAGTCTTCCGATCACTTATAAGGTAATTTCTAACCTAGAACGGATGATCTAAATAAGAGGAATAAGGCCTAAGTGTTGAAATTCATTAACACCTGCACGCCTAAGTGTCCATCCCTTATGGGAAATGGTCACACTTGTGTGCCGCCTTATCCCTTCAACAGAACCTATGCACCACCATTTTATAAGCCTTTAGAGATGATAATAAGGGATTGAGAAAAGTCTCCCCCTAGTATTACCCTATGGGTTAACCGTCGCGTAGGTACACATGTGTTGTGCATGTATACTTGCTTGACGAGGACCTGCGCGCCTACCTCTTTTTGGGTGTCCCTCCTGTCTATTCATCTCTTTTCTTCAAATCCACATCTCCTCTTTAAGATATAGCCTTTAAAACCTTCTTCAAATCCAATTATCACATGATTCCTTGGTTGGATTCCTTATTTGAAAGGAATTCTGTGGAATATCTCTCAAAACCTAGTGATTTTCATATCTTCATGTCACTAAGGTGAGATATTTTATTCATTCAACCTCATCCATTAAGATGATAAGATCTTTAACCTCGTCCTTCTTTCAGGAGTAAGCCCCAGTCCAAGTTCTCTTAACCTGGGCCTCCTTTTCAAGAATAATCCCCAGCCCAAGTTCTTTAAAATGGGAATCCTCCTCAGGAGTAGGCCCCAAGTTCCCAAATTTAGGCATCCTCCTTAGAAGTAAGCCCCATGTCCCCTATACATGGGCCTCCTTCTCAGGAATAAGCCTCAGTTCTTAATTTCCTTTAACCTGGGCCTCCTTCTCAGGAATAAGCCCCAGTTCATAATTCCCTTTAACCTGGGCCTCCTTCTCAAGAATAAGCCCCAGTTCTTAATTCCCTTTATCCTGGGATTCCTTCTCAGGAATAATCCCTAGTTCTTAATTCCCATTAACCTAGGCCTCCTTCTCAGGAATAAGGCCCAGTTCTCAAGTCCCTTTAACTTGGGCCTCCTTCTCAGGAATAATCCTTAGTCATAATTTCTCTTAAACAGTCTTAATTTCTTTTGATTTGGACATCCTTATCATAAATAAAACCAAATCATAAGTCCACTCTAACTTGGACATCCTTCTCAGGATTAAGTCCTACGTTATGTATCCAAATCTCCATAAATCACATATACCTTTATGGACCTTGTTCCTGGGTTTCTTCCCTGAAGTAAACCATAATCTTCATCTATATGGGTAGTCATACATACATAAGCCCCACATCATTTCTTATGATTGAATCTATCATGGCACAATCGTCAGGTTTTACCAGTACCTCTTATTTCCCACACCGAGCATGGCTCATGTGAGCTTAGAGCGTAAAAGTAATTATGACATCTCCTTTTGAGCCATCAATAATACATAAATCTCATACTTCTTTACTCGAACTACCTGGGTTCTGATTCCTCTTCTAAACAAGGATACATAGGTATCCTATCTGCGGGTACGATGCCAACTCCGAAATAATCCATGTCCTTCTGAATGACAATAAACTTCAAGTGCCCCACTGAGTGGCTTTAAAACCAGTATGGTTATCATAATGACCAAGAGATTTCTATATAATGTGTTGAAGGATACCATTGATTAAGAATCTCAAACAAATACAGATGATTCTCTATCGATGAAGAACCTCGAATACATATAAAATATTATCTAAATCTCCTACATACTAATAATTGATTTTCAGATCTAAAGAAAAGCTCATTTTCATACTTGTTAATTTAATAAGGATTCATGAACATAACTTAAATCCATAAAGAGAGTCCCGGAGTAGACAATAATTCCCCCCAAAAAGGTGTGATGAGTCTGACCTCCCATCCTCTTGACCAATACAGATTCTTAAGCCTCATCAGTTCACAACTAATGAGCTCATACGTTTGGAAAGTAGGTCCAAATGGATATAGAATAATTGGATGTTTCCTATTCTATGAACAAACCCGTTAGAAACCGATTGGAATGTTTGAACCTCAAATAAAAAATGGTCATCCCCATTTCTAGAGGAAACAAAAAATGGCGATCCCAACATGAATCCTTAACCAAGTTAAAATGATGTTTTACTTAAATGCTAGGCCCCTATTTAAACTCAATGAGAGGGCCAAAAAAATAATCAATAACATATGTGCTCATCCAAAAGATGTAGTGGCCAAACATATCCTGATTATGTCTGTTATATCAAACAGACACTCTTTTCCAACTTCTTCTGCATTATAGAAATCACTTCTCTAAAGTTCACACCTGTTAATGCATCTGCTGCTACTCCTGATGGATCGTTGTCCGCTCTGAGGAAGACATCACCTACTCAGCATCTTCAAAGATGGGTATCAAATGCACTGGTTAAGTAATACCATCAACATTGTACCATTCCGACCCTGGATGCCGCTCGACAAGCCCTCCTGGTCAATAATTCACCCTGGTCGTCCAGACAGTGACGACCAGTGATCAAGAAATAGGTGGTGCCAACCACCATATCCAACCGTTTCGGGTTGTTATCCCCAGAACGCAGTCACCAGTCCCTCTCATATTATGGGGAGGTTAATGAGAAGGTAACTCAAGGCCTTAATTAAAGGAGACATGAGTCCTTATCGAGGGATCCCATTAACAATCGCCGCCAGACTCGTGCGGCAGTGTGCCCTCAATATGATGAGGGTATCGTCTTCAGGGGTTTGGCTCAGGTTCTTCAAACCCAAGCATGCAAGATGAAATGCCAGAGGTGAAATCTGGTCCACAGGGAGCAGGTTCTTACTTCTTCCCCTTATACAGAAGTCCATCCAACCAACTTGATGGAAAATAACGAGTGGGCATACACACCAATCCTTCCTGATGTTACTACCCAGCGGACTCGTCTGACAGTAACACGCCAATACCGCCAGGAAATTATGGAAGAGTATTATATGAAATAATATACACCTGTTTATAACTCATCAGCAAGTCAGTAGTCTCATCTGACTTCAATCAAAGAAGTTCACCAATCTGATATGGTGGCAACTGATAAGCAGGAACATACACCTGTTTAAAATGAACAATTCTGTCAGCAGTCTCATCTTCCAGTATTGAAGGAAAATCGTCAACCATACTTGAAAAGGAATACACAGCAGGCACATACACCTTCCAATGTTAATCAATCCTACCAACAGTCTCATTTGGTAGCATTCGGAGAAGTCCGTCAGAAAGCTCCGACGACAAATTTGGAGCAGACTCAACTCTCTACCCCCACACAAGAGTACTATCAGAATTCACTAATAGGAAAAGGAGGAAAGGAGTAGAAATACACACCTAATCCAAGCACGGAATGGACATATATTATTGTTCCAACAGATAAAGTCACCGGGCACATTTTGACAATGGTTAAAAAAAAGAAGCAAATCCCTGCTCATATTCTGGATGCCTTTAAGAATATTATAACAGCTTCAGCAACATCCCAGGGAAAAAAATGCAAATATATCCCTACCAGTGGAGTGACACATCAACAATTCACTTTGGAAAAGACATGCGCCTCTGTTCCAGTCCAAGAGGGTTGAGGGGCATACTCCCCCATGTCATACGGACAACCAAGTCAGGAACATACACCTGATTTGAGTGGAGATAATCAGCCTAACCTGACTATTTATCCAGAGCAGCCACATACACCTGCCCATAATAACCACTTTCATCAACAAGTGGTTCCCAAAGAGAGTATAAAGGAGTCTAAGAAAAACACCCATCCAGCACAGTCACAAAATCCAGGGCCAATCTGTAATAAGGACTTACTCGATGCTGGAGTTCTTGATGCACTCGGACAATTATCTGTTGCAACTCAAGATTCAACTATCTCATTTCCCAATAGTGGGAACATTAATTCCGAAGGACTTCATTAGACACTTCCTCATGAAGGCTTGCTTCATGACAATTTGGTCGGTCTCGAAGTATCATCTTTATATGAGAGCCACGATAACCCTCTGTGTGGCCAGACGACTAAGGAGTAAGAGGATTCATATTTTGTTGTAACCCACCATGGTAGTCCTCCCCATGATGATGAATTTAGTTATGAAAGTCCTCTCCATAGTAGTAATTCGCATTGTTTGGAAAATTCTTTAAAAGATAATGCAGTAACAAGAAAGCCATCTTATCTTGAGGAACTTGAAAATGTGAAGCCAGTCATGTTTGATGCTTTACCTCTAGTAGGGGAAATACTTTCTCGGTCAGAAGATAGCCCGAGGTGTAGTTCATTATCTGAACCACCCCTGGTTCATTCATCTTCTAGTTTGCTAAATGAATTCTCTATCAATATTGTTGAATCTGATGAAGCAATAAGGAAAAAACACCTCTGTTCTAATCAGGTAGAAGAATCTTCATTGAATGATAAAGAGGAAGTGCTAAATATGAGAAAACAACAAGAGAAATGTGAAGTGCCAATTATGTTATGGCCTTTGGCTGACTCTCAGTATGACATTCCAGAGATGTTGATGGAAGATTGTATTCACGATATCCATCTCAACATGTGGAAAACTCTTTTTAAATTGAAAAAGAATATACTATCTTATGATGAATATGAAAATCATGTTAAGATAATAGATGGGTTACGACACCAAATTGACATGGAATCTCTCTCAGTCTCCTGATATCCGAAGGCTGAAAAGTAGCAAAGAACCCTTCAGCATTCATGCCTTGGCGCACTAAAAAGGTTGCACTAGTTAATTTCCAATGCCCCATCTGGTATTCATATTAGGGGATGGGGTGTTCATGGAGAACTAAATTTCACTGTACTCTCCATCCGACAAGGCCCACCAAAAATGGTCTCATGCAATGTTATTTCTCATGGCCATCCACAACCAATTGGCCTTCTTTGTAATCAAAGGCTCACTCAAGAGAAGGCCTCAATTAGTTCTTCTCAAAATCAGGCATACATAGAAGAAGTTGTCAAATTACTCTTCCATCAGGAAAATGAGAATATAAAACATGCATCTCATTTTGAGTGTGCACGTCATCAAGTGATAGAAGTGTCAGAAATCATCCAACAGTTATTTGAGCCAGTTGATTTGAGTGGATGTAGGATGATGCATCCATCCAATTTCCATACTAAATTCTGCAAGATCAGAAGAGATTTTAAGTAAGTCTCAGATATAGAAACTCAAGAACCACCCCATCTTTCTAGACTAGGGACTATTTTATCCCAACCCTCTAAAAATAAAAAAATATGATTCGAGGAGTTTAGCAGGAATAGCCCCATTCCATCGGACTGGGGACTTTTTCAAATCCTCAATCTCTTCTTAAGAGAAATCCAGTCTTCTATTGATCAGGGAAGAAGCCACAGGAGGAAAGAAGAGCCGAATTATCAAGAGATTCCCTCTAAATTACGGGTTATCCTGACGTTCCTAAAGGATCAACTCAACAGAAGGCAGTGTCTCATCAGGGGCATGGAAGAAGACAGTATCGCAGAAATGCCGATAGAAGGGATGAAATGCGTTATGAATCAATTAATGTCATCAATGTTGTTGTTTCTGATTCCCTAAATGAGGCTCACTCAGAGGGATCAGATGAGGAAGTTCATTCTCAATAGGTTGTGCACACTGAGTCAAATGAAGAAGGTGTGCGTACACAAAACAAATGGCTTACCCAGAATCTAGGTATTCCTTCAAGTAACCAACTTCCCCCTCTCCGAAAGGTGTCCAACAAGGGGAAAGGAAATAATCATGTTACATTCCACCCTCCCTCTAGAGAAGGCCAATCACTCTCACTAGAGAAAAGATTTTCACAATAAGAGGAAGAAATGAAAGAATTAAGGAGGTTGAATGCAGAACTACTTCAAGGTAGTCTTCATCTTAAGAATGCAGCATTCAGTCAGCCAATGGAATTTGTTGCATCAAATGAGGTGGATCAAGAGTATCCTACTTTACCATTACACCCTCATAGGTCTAGTCCTATAGGTCATGCACAACAACAATTAGTGGTGCTACCATAAGTTGCAGTACCATCCACCACACTTGTCCAAGCTCCAGTTATTGCACCTGCTTAGGTCCAAGCTCAATCAGATGTTTCTAAAAAGTTAATAACTACCATTGAGTCATTAACAGCTCGGTTGGAAGCTATGGAGGGAAAGTGTGCAAAAATTAAACCGGAAAAGAGATCTTACCCTGAATGGGTTGATGCAATTCCTCCCCCATCAAATTTTTCAAGTATTATATTCCCAATCATTAATGGTTCGAGAGACCAATAGAAACACTTAACAAATTTTGTTTCATTTTGTGATCCTATGATGGGAACCCCTCAGAAACAATAAGCAGTTTAGCTCAGGTGTTTTGTAAAGTCATTACAAGGGCCTGCTTTTGTTTGGTATATAAGCTTGAAATCTCGGTCAATTACTGGGTGGGGGGATCTTCGTCAATAGTTCCTTCTTCAATTCAGCTCAACTTTTCCAAAGACAATAGTTTTTGATCTTACAAATTGTAAGCAAAGGGAGAATGAAATTGTTTCAGATTTCATTGCTCGCTGGCAGGGATTAACATATTTCTTAAGCATAGAACTCCCTCAAGAAGAATTCATTCCAATCTGTGTGGAAAATGTGCATGATGAATTATGCACACTGTTGATCCCTGTGAAATACACATGAGGGTTTCATGACCTTACTTCGATCTCTCATCATATTGAAGACTTTCTTACAAATACTGAGGATAAAACTCGTTTAATTCCATCAACTCCAGGAAGGAGAATGGGTAAAGCAGAGACTTCTACAGTTACGCTTAAACAAGCACCTGTACCTGCTTTGACTTCCAAACCTTCATATTATCGAAGGGATCCACCTCCGGAGCATCAACAACAGAGGATTTTTAGTCAAGACGATCAAAGAGATCCATGACGGAAACAATTTGAGGATTTGAATAGAAAATTTTATTCTTTCCAAAACAAAAAAGATCATGGTTACTTCATTTCAGCTCTGGAAAATAATTTGTTTCAATTTCCAAGGCCCAAAAGGCCGAACAAGGAAGGAGATGAAGACCGTCCCAACAATTTCCCATTTCATCAGATGTTAGGGCATCCCATTCAGGAGTGTTTTGTCTTCAAATACCTCCTACAGAAAATGGTGGACTCGGGAAAAGTCAAATTGGAAGGTTCTTCATCTCAGGTATCATGTGTTACTACTACAGATCCATAGGAAAAAGGCGAGTTGCAGGAAGTCAAAAATAAAAATGCACAAAAATATGATGATTGGATGGTCAGAAAAACGATCAACTGAACTCATGCCATTTTGAGAATGCAATTGAAGAAACCAATTGTGTCTTATGCTATGAATGCCACAGCAAAACCCTCTTCATCAGAGGGAAAATCCTCAAAGAAATGGCATAATTCAATGAAAGAGGAACAATCAGAAGAAGATGAGATCTTGTCAAAGACCAAGTTACCTTTGACTCTGGCAGATTTTATGCCATCTACTTCAAATCCATGGGCATCGCCCCACCAAATGGCACAACATAAATTGGCTAATCAAGAAGATTCCTCATCAGATGAAGATCTGATCTTTGGTTATGTTAACATGATTCACCTAATAGATCCAATTACCAATCACAGTTTTGATTTGGATGAGCCCAACTTCCCTGTATCAAACAGAGGTATCAGAGGTAATTCTAAAGGTCTGGTATACAAAGGAAGACGTGGATATCCTAGAAGCCACTATTCCAATTCTACCCCTGTTAGAACTGTGTATACAGCAGAAACTCATTGCAGAGCCCTTCAGCAGGCTCAAAAAGAACAAGACAGTTCTTCCATGCATGGTAGATTCAGTCCTAGAAAAATTATTCTAGAGGATCATTTGGAGGTTACACCTTCTTCCCCTAAATAATTAAATAGTCCTATTCAGCCTAATTTTCCAAATCCAGGAGTATTTCTAACTCCTACCCCGATACAAGAAGCATCTGCTTCTAAAGCTTCGACTTTTAATGCACCTGCGAAACCACATGTTCCTGTTGGGAAATGCAGACCTTTGGATCAAAAATATGATGTCTTGAATAATTTGGCACATGTACCGGCCAAGTTATCAATTCTAGATTCCTTGAATTTATCAAAAGATCTTTGAGAGGAACTCATTTTGGCTTTGTCATGTCATCAGGAATTTTCAACTGAAATTGTTGCTGGTGATGTCTTCTGTGTAGAGAATAATCCTGCAGAATACCATGCAGTGATATCTTTCATAGATGAAGATGAATATGATGTTGTACATGGACATATTAGACCTTTGTGATTATCTTTCAAGGTCAATGATGTAGACATCTGAAGATCATTCATTGATAATGGTTCAGGAGTCAACCTCATCCCCATTCGTAAACTTCATCGATTGGGCCTCATAGAATATAATCTATCTCCTTCTACATTGATGTTGAAAGGATATGATAAAAGTGAACAAGAACCTCTAGGTGATATTACACTCAGAACCCAGCATGGAGATCTTATATCCAATCCAGATTTCATGGTTGTTTGACACGACACAGCCTTCAATATCTTGCTTGGAGGACATTGGCTACATCAACATGCGGCTATCCCTTCATCATGCCATCAATGTCTCAAATATTGTTTCAATGGTAAAATTGGGACATTGTATAATGATAAGTCCCCATTCAAAACATGTGGATCTCAATACATTGAGGCAGAATTCTAACACATGGAGGGTAAGGATAAATCCACAACAAGGGAGGATACCAAAGATAATGCTCCATATGTTTTGGAAAAGATTCCAGTAAACCCATTCAAAGATGTGAGTATAGATTCTGTGTTTCCTATCAGTCAAATTGATAGGATATACCTGAATCCAAATACACTTATGGAAACATCGATAATGTCAATTACGGAAACCAAGCCAGACAGCATGGCAGAAATTGGTGATTCACGGAGAAATGATGAAAGCTCAAATGGAGATGTATTCATTTCATCCGTTGAAATCCAACATGTCTATACATCGCCAATCGGGCCAGAAGAAGTTATAGAAATGTCATAGGTGAGCAATGATGTCAATTCTCAATCCATAATCTCCTCTTTATTACCCATGGAAGACCCGTCACCATCAATAGGGTCAGAAATGGAAGCTTCTTCTTCAAAATGTTCAAATTTTAGCATCTCTTCTGATCATGGAAATTCTAATTCTTCATCTATTATGAAAGTAGAAACTGAAGAAATAACACATGTTGAAGAAGAAGAAGAAGATCTCAGAGATTCTCCTCCAGCATTTAAAGAGGGTATCTCTACCACTGTGGATGAACATAGAGAAATAAATCATCATGCAAAAGAAGATCCACACCCCACTTTAATTAGTGCAGCCATGTCTCCTGAAGAGAAAGAAATGTATATTTCATTTTTAAAGCAAAATCGAGATATATCTTCTTGGAACTATGCATAGATGTCAGGGATTGATCCTAATGTTGCTACACATCATTTGGGTTTTCCATAGGAACATCGAGGATTTAACCAAGCCACGAGAAGAACACATCCAACTTATGCTTCCGAAATTGAAGCTAAAGTGGATAATATTATCAAAGATAACTTTTTCAGAGAAGTTCAATAACCCAAGTGGTTGGATAATATTTTCCCTGTGAAAAAGAAGAATGGAAAAATTAGAGTTTGCATTGATTTCATATATCTTAATCGGCATTGTCCTAAAGATGATTATCCAGTTCCGATGATAAAACTCTTAATTGATTCAACAACTAGCTATAAAGAACTTTTCTTCATGGATGGATATTCCTGGTATAATCAAATCTGAATGGCTCCAGAAGATGAAGAGTCTACAGCTTTCAGAGCCCCTCAGGGTGTGTTTCTCTATCGGGTAATGCCATTTGGCCTACAGAATGCAATCGCAACGTATCAGTGTTCCATTCATCATATCTTCAAACCCTTTTTAGGGAAGTTTGTTGAATGTTATGTGGATGATTTAGTAGTTAAATCCAAACAACGTTCTAATCACTTGGCTAATTTGTAAGTCATGTTCCACAAACTTTGAAAATATAATTTGAAGATGAACCCTTTAAAATGTCCTTTTGGGGTAACCTTAGGAAAATTTCTCGACTTTTTTGTAGGCCATCGTGGCATCGACATTGATCCTGAGAAGATAAAGTCATTCCTTGGTATGTCACCTCCTCGAAATTTGAAATAATTGGGAGGACTTCAAGGTCACTTGGCCTATATTTGGCGTTTCATCGCCAATCTGGCAGGAAAAAGATTACTCTTCACCAAATTGATGAAGAAGGGAGTCACTTACCAGTGGACTGAAGAATATCAAGAGGCATTCAATATTCTCAAGAAGTATCTCTTGAATCTACCGGTATTAATTCCACCTGTTGAAGGAAGACCACTTATTCTTTACGTGACAACTTTAGAGTTATCATTGGGTGCCTTCCTTGCCCAACAGAATGATGCTGGGAATGAAAACAGCCTTTACTATCTCATTCGGACTATGCTTGAAACAGAAACCCGATATTCAAGTATTGAAAAATGTTTCCTAGTATTAATCTCTGCAGTTCAGAATTTGAGACACTACCTGCAACATCATGAGGTCCAATTGTTATCTCGCAATAACCCGCACAAATTTATCCTTAGTCGTCCAATGCTTACAGGACGTCTGGCAAGGTGGGAAGTTATTTTTTAGAAATTTTATATCTAGTACGTGTCTCAAAAGGCACTAATTGGCCAAGCTCTGGCTGATTTCCTTGTTGAACACCCTTCAGTAGAAGATACATCTTCAGATATTGAACTTCAGGGTGTGGAAGTCTTCTCTATTCAAGATAATCTTCAAACAAGGGAAATGTACTTTGATGGTGCTTCCAGAAGTCCAACAGGGAATAAAATGGAAGATCCTAAATTCAACAAATTTGGGTTAGGAATTGTGATCATTAGTCCAGAAAAGGTAGTGATACCCTATTCCTTCTCATTGTTGGGAGGCAGGACAAATAATGAAGCTGAATGCCAAGCTCTCATCATAGGATTGGAGTTGGCGCTTCAGGCACAAGTGAATCACTTAAAGGTGAAAGGTGATTCAGACCTGGTAATCAAACAAGTCAATGGGGATTATTCCATCAAAAAAGAAGAGTTAATCCCTTTGTATGATTACATCATCGAGTAAATGGTGTAATTTCCTTTAGACCCGATGTTTTCTTATGTCCCGCAATCATAAAATTCCCAAGCTGATGCACTGGCTAATATAGCCACAGCTCTGGAAGATCCAAATCGGGATGAGACAATCATCATTATTTCCCACCATCATACAATTTCACCTTATGTTCAAACCAGAACAGAGGAAATCAATGAAATTAGTCCCATTTCTGAACCATATGGTCACACTATAGGATGGATGACACCTATCCGGGAATACCTTCAAAATGGAACACTTCCACCTAATAGAGTTGGGAAAGAACAAATCTGTTGACATGTGGTCAATTTTACTCTTTATGATATCCTAGATCACCAAGAGAAAATTATCTACCAGAGAGGATTTGATGGAATTCTCCTCAGATGCATTGATAGTGAAGAGACAATGGCTGTCATGAAAGAAGTGCATTAAGGAGTCTGTGGTGCCCATCAGTCTGGACAGAGACTATCTGATCAAGTTCAATGTCTTGGATACCTTTGGCCATCAATGATATAATATTGTGTTGATTTCACTAAAAAGTTTCATTCTTTCCAAGTACATGCCAACTTCATTCATCAACCCCTAGAGTTGCTTCATACAGCTAAATACTAATGGACATTTGCCACATGGGGAATAGATGTAGTGGGACCTTATCCTTCTGCTACATCCAAGCAGTCTAAGTATATTCTTACTGCTACTGACTTATTTTCCAAATGGGAAGAGGCAATACCCCTAGGAGAAGTTAGCTCTAACTGCATTGTTAGCGTCGTCAAGTCTAACATCATTACCAAATTTGGTGTCCCTCATACCATATTGAAGGAAAATGGCACCAACTTCTGTTCATCTGAGGTAAGGAAGTTGTATCAAGAATACGACATCAAATACAACCATTCATCTCCATATCATGTAGTGGACAATGTCCAAATAAAATCCTTCAACAAGACTATTTCAAACATAATGCAAAATATGGTGGATAAAGATAAGAAGTCATGGCCTGATAAACGTTTTCATGCTTTATGGGCTTATCGGACCACCACCCGCACTGAAACGTGGTCAACTCCATATTCATTGGGGTATATAACAGAAGCAGTCTTGCCCGTTGAGGTTCAATTACCGTGACTCAGAGTAGCCATTTTTGATCAATCATCTACATATGAACAATCTCAAAAGCGATTGGATGAATTGGAATGATTAGATGAGAAAATATTGTGCACCTTCCACCACTTGTAAGTCTATCAGAATCGAATAGCATGAGCCTTCAACAAAAAAGTTTGTCTTCGTTCATTCGTTAAGGGAGAATTGGTATTGGTTCTCAGAACTTCAATGATACCAGGAAAGAAACCTCCCAAACTTGAGCCAAAGTGGGAAGGACCTTACTCAATACATAAGGACTACTTCAATGAAGCTTATTCTTTAATATCAATGGATGGAGAACTCGTCATGATTCTAACCAATGCCATATTTCGGAAGAAGTATTTTGTATAACACAAATACATCATTTTGTTCTATGCATATGACCTTAATCTACTCGCACCATCGTCCAACATGATGTTAAAATTTATTGTCCCTCTTACGTCATAGCTACATGGCGCTAAACTGTACAACACCCCAACATCAAACATGACATTAAACTGTGTCATCCTAGCTATTCGATGTTAAATTGTGCACCCCTTAATCCCACATGATGTTAAACTACTAAAAACTCCCTAATATGTTCAGCATGATGTTAAATTGTGTCCCCATTGTCCTCACTGTATGACATTAAACTGCATAGTCCCCCCGAAGTCCTTACTTCATGACACTAAAATGCACAGTCCCTTCTTTGTCCAACATGACATTAAACTGTGAATCGTTTGGGTTGTTGCTACCGCTTGTTTCTCACACCAAGTATGACTCACGTGAGATTAGAGTAAAATTCAACCATAACACCCTCTCTAGGCCTCTAACCATGCGTAAGTCCCAACACCATTTTTTAGGTCGTTGTCCTTAAGAACAACTTGATTACCAATTCATTATTTAATCGAACTACTCGGACTTTGATCCTTTCCTTCTAGGATAGGTACGTAGGAAACCTTTTGAGGTTCAAGCCCAAAACAAATCTCTTCGCATCGGTTCACCTTCATCTCATACGATGTTGATTCGTGAAACTGCCCCTAGAACCAATATTTTTTTACATTGGTTCACCATCATCCTTACTATAAGACGTTAAACTATTCACACTTTTTTCCTATATGACAATAAACTAAATCATTCTTTGATACCCTCACCTGAGAGGGAATCATTATTTACATTGATTTCTAATCATGTTATATTCCAAAGACTGCGTGTATACATGTCAATGCCCGAACTTTTTATCTTGGGTTAATCCATCATTGCACTAAGGTCCCCTTTCACCCTTCACTTATACGAACCAAATTTGTAAAGAGGGTATTTCAAGAACTACATGCGGCTTGATTCTCACATTTATGGGATACGTAGGAATGTTCGATCATCCCTCGAATCCAGCCCCATGCCTTTGGGACTAACCCCAAATTCCACATCCAGCCCCTTGGCAGAAAAGTCCCCTTGTGAAAACATGAATGTGGTATGAAAACCCCGGTCTTCATTCACATCAGGTTTATAAAAAACACAATGTGTATTCATCATTATGGTCCGAGATCTATGACCTTAAACTAAGATCTCCTACACTCTCATCCCACATGACGTTAAACTGTATTTAAAGAACTATAATTGGTATGATTCTCATTCTAATGTGATATGTACTGAAGTCCAATATCTTAATTTAGCAACCAGCCACAACATGATTATGGTTAGCATTGGTATGTGTATCTCTTTCATGAATTGGACAATACTCATTTCCATGTGTCATACTCCTAACCTTAAATACTTACAGATCTCCATAACCATTTTCTTGACTTCTGGTCACAAAATGTATGATTTCTAAGAGTTCTTTTTCTTGACTATGCAGCACGTGCCCTTAGGCAGCCTTGCATAAACAGTCTACATAATAGACTTGTCAGCCAAAAGATACTATTATTTGACTATTCAACCAATTCCCTTAGGTGGCCCTGCATAATTCAACCCCCTAACGGGTTTGTTAAATAACGGAAACGTCATTCTTGGAAAGAAAACCACTTTTGTCCTTATTTTTATTAACGACAATATGTAAGGATCCACAAAAAAATAGTCATCCTTAACATACTTGTCCCATATTATTTTTTATTATCTGAAAGTATTCAAGTCTGTGGTTTATATTTCCTTTCCCTACGTTTGGGTCTGACCTCTGTAAGAGTGACATTCATCAAATTCTTTGACTATCTTGATTGTAAATATCCTCTCCATATTTAAGTACTTCTCTCCATACAGCAGACTCTAGGATTTAGAAAATTTTAATCTCCATAAACATTCATTGGATTTTTAGCAATAAAATAGTAAAATTTCTATGAGTTCTTTTGTCTGACTATGCAGTACGTGCACTTAGGCGGCCTTGAATAAGTAGTCTACATAACAAACATGTCAGCCAAAAGATTCTATTATTTGACTATGCTGCCAATGCCCTTAAGCAAACCTGCATAATTCAACCCCCTAACGGGTTTGTTAAATAGTGGAAACTTCATTTTTAGGATGTACTTATTATAATTAATTTTATCCCTTTTTCAAATCATTCCTCAAATTCAAAATTTATTAATTCACAGTTTACATATATTTCCCTCATACTTGAATATGGTAATATGTTTTCACACACATTATCAAGGAATTGAGTCAATTTTAATCCAATCGTTCGAAGCTATTTCGACCTCAAACATTATCCTTTTTATGTTTGACATGCATGAATTTAAACTGCCCACAAAAGAAAAGGGAACTATGAATAAAAGTAATTTCCTAGCTCACTAAACAAACATTTTGATTGATTTAGGTAATATTCAGCAATTGAAAGATTCAAAGTTTGTAGGGTTATTTATAATAATCCTAGAAAAAAACTAAAATTATGCTTACTAGGCCCATTGGCTTAGGTAAAAATTTAAATCAGGTAGAAAAAGAACGCATGCACAAATGATTGAAGATGTAAGTGTCTTTCATTGATGCACAAAATTTAGAAGTACATCTAAAGACTGGAGTCTATTCTCTTTTACAAGAACTACAAGAGGCTATCAACATAATTCTTCATTTGATTTACGGTATCCCAAGCTTCATCAGAAGCCACCGGGAATTCATTCATTCAACTGGGTAGAATAAGAGATGCAGTGATACTAGCTCTTCTTGGAACATTTGTAAAAGAATGTTCTTGAGTGCGGTTTGAGAAAAACTTCTGCTGACCAAACAGTGACTCTATTTCTGTCCAAGAGACTTGGAAGATGGATACATGGATTTGAGAATGGATCATTGGAAGTGAAGAGCCATTTGGAGAGAGTAATCTATTTAGAAATTGTTCTGATGTCATTATTGTCTTTTCTCCACCAACCAGCACCAGAAAACATTTCATCCCATGGGTTTTACATTTTTATATCTATAAGGAAATGGCATGGAGGAAAAATTTGAAAGTTCCCGCCATTATTGCTGCTCTTAATGCACATCATAACCAAAATAGAGGAGTAGAAGTGCGGCTTCATCTCAGACATATAGTTCTTTGTATCTGGAACGTTGACTCCTTGCATATGACCATGCCCATATAGAGGCAAGTAGATGCTCTGTGGAAAATTAAGATGATACTTCTTCAAGTACTTGGCCAAATCTGAGAGAGTGTTGTCACAAATAACATACTAATCATGGCCAAAAATGTTCATCATATCATCAATTCACTTGCTATCCAGTTCATCATCTGTTCCTATTCGTCTAAGAGCCATTTAATCTGCACAAAGGTCAAATAATTAATGCTTAAGTGAGTTGATTTTTCATAGAATTTGTAATGAAAAGCAAAAAAAATGGCTAAGGAATTAAGGCGCGCAAGTGTAACTGTGTAACACATGTTTTGGAATGTAGGTATCACCACGCAAGTCCAAGTACCTTTGCAGCAGCCGGAACGAACAGAATCAATGAAATCGCAGAAAATCAGTAACCTGCGCGATGAGTGAAACCTTCGCGTTGAGAGCTCAGAAGCAGTCAAAGCTGGGTGCTTTGCATGAGAATGGCATGCCTATTTATAGGCAAGGACACAGCCCTATGCGTTGAGGCCTCCGCAGCTTGCACCTGCGCGCCGCTACCTGCGTGCTCAAAACTTGTGCGCTATTCTCCCATGGTTTTCTCTTTTACCTCGGAGTTAAATCCACATTCCTTTCGGATCCAACTCTGAGGGGGGACTTTTCTTGATACTCCTTTCCTTCACAGAGTCTAAATAATGAAAAGGAAAATAGTATAAAAACAAATTGATTCATCCATTGAAAAAACTTCAAAAATCAACAAAGGCATGAACATGGATTTCTTTAAGCATGGGCCGCGCAAGTTCCAAGATGGTCACGCAGGTATACCTACGCGCCACATATTGGGCACGCAAGTGACCTGCATGCCCTATTTGATTTTCTCCCAAGGTCTTCAGCAGCCTATAAATAACCCTTGTGGGCCCCCCATTTCAAGGACAAAAAAGTTCCAAAAGTAAAATTTAAGCTCCTGGTGCCCTAGTCTATGCTTGAAGCCTTTCGATCACTTCTAAGGAAATTTCTTACCTAGAACGAAAGATCTAAAGAAGAGGAATAAGTCCTAAGTGTGGAATGCCATCAACACCTGCGTGCCTAAGTGTCCAGCCCTTATAGGAAATGGTCACACTTGCATGCCACCTTATCCCTTCAACAGAACCTGCACGCCACCGTTTCAGAAGCCTATCAACACCTGCGTGCCTAAGTGTCTAGCCCTTATGGGAAATGGTCACACTTGCACGCCACCTTATCCCTTCAACAGAACTTGCACGCCACCGTTTCAGAAGCCTTTAGAGATGATACTAAGGGCTTGAGCAAAGTCTCGCCCAAGTATTACAATATGTGTTAGTTGTCACAAAAGTACACATGTGTCACGGAGGTATACCTGCGTGACTAAGACCTGCGCGCCTACCTCTTTTTGGGTGTCCCTCCTATCTATTCATCTTTTTTCTTCAAATCCACATCTCCTCTTCAAGATTTATCCTTTAGAACCCTCTTCAAATCCATTTATGGCATGATTCCTTGGTTGTATTTCTTATCTAAATGAAATTCTGTGGAATATTTCTCAAAACATGGTTATTTACATATCTTCACGTCACTAAGGTGAGAGATTTAATTCATTAAACCTCATCCTTTAAGATGAGAAGATCTTTAACCCGGGCCTTCTTTTCAGGAGTAATCCCTAGTCCAAGTTCTCTTAACCTGGTCCTCCTTTTTTGGAATAATCCCCAATACAAGTTCTTTAAAATGGGAATCCTCCTCAGGTATAAGCCCCAAGTTCCCAAATATGGTCATCCTCCTTAATAGTAAGCCCCAAGTCCCCTATTCATGGGGCTCCTTCTCAGTAATAATCTCGAGTTCTTTATTTCCTTTAACCTGGGCCTCCTCCTCAGGAATAAGCCCCAGTTCTTAATTCCCTTTAACCTGGGCCTCATTCTTAGGAATAAGCCCTAGTTCTTAATTCCCTTTAACCTAGGCCTCCATCTTAGGAATAAGACCCAGTTATTAATTCCCTTTAACATGGGCCTCCTTCTCAGGAATAAGCCCCAGTTCTCAAGTTCCTTTAACCTGGGCCTCCTTCTTAGGAATAAGCCCCAGTCAAAATTTCTCTTAACTAGACTTAATTTATTTTTATTTGGACTTCCTTATCAGGAATAAAAACCAATCATATGTCCCCTCTAACTTGGACATCCTTCTCTGGATTAAGTCCTAAGTTAAGTATCCAAATCTCCATAAATCACATACACCATTATGGACCTTGTTCTTGGGTTTCTTCCCTGAAGTAAATCCTATTCTTCATCTATCTAGCCAGTCAAACATACATAAGCCCCACATCATTTCTTATGATTGAATATTTCATGGCATAATCGTCAGGTTTTAACAATACCTCTTGTTTCTCACACCGAGCATGACTCACGTGAGCTTTGAGAGTAAAAGTAACTGTGAAATATCTCTTTAAGCCATCAATCATACATAAATCTCATCCTTCTTTACTCGAACTACTTGGTTTCTGATTCATTTTCTAAACAAGGATACATAGGTACCCTATCTGCGGGTACGATCCCAACTTCAAAATAATCCATGTCCTTCTGAATGACAATAAACTTCAAGTGCCCCGCTGAGTGGCTTTAAAACAAGTTTGGTTATCATAATGACCAAGAGATTTCTATATAATGTGTTGAAGGATACCATTGATTAAGAATCTCTAAGCAATACAATTTATTCTCTATCAATGAAGATCCTTGAATACATATAAAATATTCCCTAAATCTCCTACATACTAATCATTGATTTCCATATCTAAGGGAAATCTCATTTTCATACTTGGTAAATTAATAACAATTCCAAAACATAACTTAAATATATAAAGAGAGTCTCGGAGTAGACAGTAATTCCCCCCAAAAAGGTGTGATGAGTCCGACCTCCCATCCTCTCGACCAATGCAAATTCTTAAGCCTCATCGGTTCACAACTAATGAGTACATACCTTTGGAAAGTAGGTCTAAATGGATATATAATCATTGGATGTTTCCAGTTCTATGAAAAACCCCATTAGAAACCTATTAGAATGTTTTATCCTTAAATAAACAAAGGTCATCCCCATTTCTAGAGGAAACAGACACCACATAACCCTGAATAAAATCTTAGGTCAAGATACCGAAGATAGAAGAATAGGAGGGACACATGGTGTTATCAATGCAAACCTGTCATAGATGCGGCTGAGGAAGTCCCCAATACACCGTGTGAGATCCTCCGAGAGAACTAAACCCAGGGGTGCAGTCAACAAAAAGGATCTGGGGGATGGACTCTAAGATGAAGTGTCTAAGTATTCCTATGTATCCCATGAGTATGGGAATCAAGCCATACGTAGTTCTTGAGATGTTGTGAAGTATTATGCCATGCATTAAGGATATGGAGAGATCTTAGTTTTACGTCATAGAGATCAGACCATTTTTCAATTTATCATTATGTTGGATGGGTGCTAGGTAGTTTTATGTACTTTAGCATGGATGTATCACATATTAACATCATGCGGTGAATCCGAGATAGATTAAGTTCATGCTTGACCATATGCAGTTTAATGTTGTGTGGGACAACATACAATTTAATTCCATGTAAGGTATGTTCTGAGAAGTTTAACATCCTTCAGCTCAGATGGATCATTCATTTTAACATCATGTGGTAAAGATGTCACAGTTCATGGTCATATAGGACCAGTTTATAGATTCAAAGTATTTCTTGAGTAATTTGGCATTTGTGGGAGTAGTTATATGCTAACCATCCATGGTAACTAGGGAGTCTGTGTTGTTGGGGTAAACCTTGTGAAAAATGTAAGGTCCGTCCCATTTGGGCTCCAATTTGGGTTGTTTCCTACTAGGTATCATCGGTGTTCTTAGAGGGAACACCATATTATCTTTGAGGACAGAGAAGAGGTGAACTTTCTTGTAGAAAGATCTTGACATCTTGTTCTGATGCCTCTCCAAATTGTGTAGGGTAGAAATCCTATACTCATAAAGTGATTCTAATTCATACATACAGATTTAATCTACCTTATTTGGTGTATGTTGATCGTATACAATTGTGCATAATGAAGGAAACTGAATCTCAATGGGCAGTACTACCTCCGTTATGTTCAACAAATAATATGGGGTCACCTAAGTGGAATTGTGAGTCGTTGTCCGATAGGTCCAAAGTGAGTTAGGGAGCTTGTTAGGAAAAAGTTTCTTATTGTGACCAAAAAACTTCTACAGAATATTAGAGAAGGTTTTTTGGAATTCCACAATCTTCCCATTTTCCTGCATGTGATTGTAGGAGGTATGGTTAGAACTAATGTTTTACTTGGCTTACAACTTCTTCAACTCAGATTCTCAAAAGTTAGTTCCGTTACTGGTGGGGACTGCTTAAGGGACTCCAAACTGATAGATGATATTAGAGCTCATAAATTCAATGATGGAATGGGCCTTGACCTCCTTGAGTGTAAATACATCTTCCCACTTCGAAAATTAATCTGTAACGGTCATGATGAACCTGCACTGGAAAGCTGTCACTTGTGGATAGAGTCTCCTGACATTTATTCCCCAGACCACAGTAGTTCAAGAGTACATGGTAGTGTATAGATTATCTGGAGGCTGATTCACAAAATTAGCGTGTATTTTTCACACATGGAACCTCTTGGAAAACTCAAAATAGTCACAAATCATGGTGGACCAAAAATACCCCAGCATTTTTATCTAGTGATATAGATTTGGCTCGGTCTATGGAGCCCCAAATGAATCGCTATAAACCTCTTACATGACCTGAGAAATCTCATCTCATTGAATGCAACGTAGAAGAATCCCATCAATATTGTGTCTGTAGATGATCGGCTCAAGATCGGTATCACTCTAGAGGGTAAACTATACTGTGGAGTATTGGATTCACTCATTCTCAGCTCGATCTACTGGGATATTGTTGTGCTGGAGATACTCAATAAAGGGGGTCCTCCAGTAGAGAGTCACCTCCAGCACTATAGCAGAGCGACCTGGGGGCCATAACATGGAGGCCCTGGTAGAGATGTGGCATACCTGCGGTCTATCCTCGTTTTTCAAAGTGATGGGAGAGATGAATCTATGGTGTGCCACATGAATAATCAAATCATCCTAGTAATGTTCTGCAAGAGATGTAGCCAAACTAGACACAGCATCAGCCTGACTGTTTTGCAAATGAGGGATATGAGTGACTTTTGGATGAGATGGGAAATGGGTCATCAATTGGCAGGTACATTCCAATAGTGGTATGAGCTATGGATTATTGACTATGTTGTCTACATTGATCTATTTTATGACTAGTTTGGATTCCCTTTTCACATGTATATTTGGGACATCAATCTTGAGGGTCATCTCAAGGCCAATAATGAGATCCCAATACTCTTCCACATTGTTTGTACAGCCTTCTGACATCAGTAATGAATATGGCATAACATCTCGTGATGGCGTGGTGGAGACGATACCCAGGCCCACCTTCTTGAGTCTATGGTCATTGTGTCTTCTACTAGTAGGGATTCTAGAGGCACCCTGATAGTGCATTTTCCAACCTGTAATGGCCTGGTCTACTAAGAGGATTTCCTCATTGAGAAAATCAAGATCCAGGGACTGGTTCGCGGGAGCTGGATGGGTGGCAATGAAGTATTCCAATGCCTTCCCCTTAATGGTATTATTGGGGACAAACCTGATGTCAAACTACTGGATGATCACTACCCACCAAGCTAGATGGCCTATCAACATAGGGCGGTTCAGAATGTACATCAGCATATCCACTCAGGACACTAGTTGTATCTCATGATGATGCAAGTAGTATCAAAATTTTTGAATTGTGAATACCAGCATGAGGTTTCTCTTATCGATAGAGGAATATCTGGTCTCTCTATTGAGAAGCATCCATACGAGATAGTATAGACTATTCTCTATCCCTTAGTTATTTTTCTGGGTGAGAAAGGTGTCGAGGTATCATTCTAGGGTGATCAGATAAAGGACTAGGGGATTTCTAGAAATGGGTGGCATCAGGACTGTAAGTTGTAATAAGTACGGCTTGATTTCCTCAAATGTAGTCTAACACACCTCATCCCACTGATAGTTGACACCTTCCTTCATGATCTAGGAAAATATATTACACTTTCTATCTAGATTTGTGATGAATTGGCGTATGTAGGATAAGTGGCCTTGAAAACCACAACGTTCCCTTATTTTCTCGAATGAGGCTTCTTGATAATGGCCTTGATCTTATCCAGATCAATCTCGATACCTCAATATCTGACAATGAAGAAAATATATTTTCTATAGGTGAACCCAAAGTTGCACTTCGACAGGATCATCTTCAAATGATAGGATCAGTGGAAGCCGAACACTTTCACAATATCTCTGAGATTGTCATGGAACTAGCGGAATTTAACCAACAAATTATTCATGTAGAATTCCAAAAATTTCCCGAGGATCTTCTTAAATATGTGATGAATGGAATTATAATAGGTGGTACTTACATTCATTAGATATAATGGCATTACCTTGTAGCAGAAAGTACTTTTTGGCTTCCTGAAGGCTGAGACTCTTCAACGTTAGGGGCCATTTGAATTTGGTTATACCTGGAACACACATCTCTAAAAGAGATATCCTAGAACCCAGTGGTGGAATCAATCAAGAGTTCCATTGTAGGAAGGGTAAAATCATCCTTCGGATAGTTACGGTTGAGGTCCCAAAAGTCAATGTAGACTCTGATATTTCTATTCTTCTTCCTAATGGGCACAATTTTTCCTAACTGTCTGGTGTACTGGACCTCCTTCATGAGGTTGGATCTGAATAGCGTATCACCCTCAGCCTCAACCATGGCACCGTGAGAAGGGCTCATGTTTCTGGGAGGCAGCTCCAACCTATGATTATTTTCTAGATGACCAAGGCAGTGTATGGCGACCTAAGGATCCAGTCCTGGCTTCTCATCATAACTCTAAGAAAATAAATCAAGATATTTCTTTAAAAAATCCATGTTTCGTTGTTGTTCTTCAAAAGGCATAGCAACACTGATCAAGGTTGGTTTCGGATCTGTCTCATTACCGAGGTTCACCTATACCAATTCATCATCTGTGGTAGATACACCCTCTTTGAATGCAGAGGATAATCCTCTAAATCATCTTCTTCATCTATAGAGGAGGGATCATGAGTGGGAGGTGATTCTTCTAAGTCGATAGATCGTTAAGGGACATTGGCACCAGCCTCAGCGGTAGTGGACATCACATCGGGGAGCTCCTAAATTTCCAATACCATTGCGATGAAAGATATAGACCTAATCCCATCTGGCCTTCGGTCCAAGGGGAAACACATGATTTTATCAAAAAAATAGTTGGGCCTCAACTTCATCTAGTTTATACTAGACTATAGGATCAATAAAGTATGACATATTTTCATTTCCATGGGGTGGATATCCGGATACCTTATGGAAGTATGGGGCTCTGGGATCAACCAAGTATGATTTGTTTAGAAATATGAGGTGATCTTACAATATCCCATAGACTTTAGAATGTGTTTTCCCCTCATTCTAGAAACAACAAAACATTTCCCAAAATATGGAGTCGTGAGATCCAATCAGTGGATTGGGAAAACATAGGCATCATTCAGGTCTGTCCATGGGTCTGTCCCAGCTGTATCGTGTTCAACCTTGTTAACCTGAATGTTCTTTTCCTTGATCTTGTAATTGTCGACATCTAGGTAACAAGATTCACAAAAGGAAAAGGGAGATGAATCACCATGTTTTATTCCTACTCATCCATTAAGTGATTACATGAGGCATTGGTGCTAAGAAGAAGGGACTGTCGCGTGCAGGTGGAACCATGGCCTGCCCATCAACGCGTTGTTGGTGGTCTTCTATGAGACAACCATGAACTCAATGCTGGAAACTAGGACACCAAACTAAGTCTTCAAACATATCATTCTGACCAGTGTATGTTCCATACCATCATAACCTTGAAACGTCAGGTTATAAAGACTCATATTAGCCTCAGACAACACCATCTTACAGAGTGTCCGTGTTGGGATAAGGTTGACCCTGAAGCCTGTGTCGAAAATATAGTGGTGTACATTCACTCCATTAATGTGGAAAGTGTTATACAGTTGGTAGATATGCCTCTTTATAAGAGATCGTTTATCTTATCTATAGAAAGAGATAATGGCCAGACGTTCTACATGCTCGGCTGCCTTAGCATGGAAGGATTCAGCCACTGCTACCTCCGTCTCAAACTGGAGGGGGCTTTTTAAAGCCTCGGTAAGGGCTTCATGTATATCTGTCGATAGGAAGAGGGCCCTGAGGATAGAGAGCCTCACAAGAATTCTACAAAGATTCTTGAGAATATCATACTTCTCTGCCAAGCATAAACATCAGCTGATAAGAGTTTGTTATGTGGTTGGGGTATGACGGGCCCTTCTGGCTGAACTGGCGGCCGAATCGTGCAGGGAATGTCCCACTATTTTCTAGCTAAAACTCATGGAGTGACTACTGGATGAGGGATAGATGACTGAGGCTGGTCTGTAACACAATGTTGTTGATTGAGGAAAGGTTTGGGTGGCTCCTCCTAATCAAGTAGCACAAAGGGCAGTGAACGCAGGCCGGGTGAAACAAAATCTAAAGGCTACGTGTGTTGAGCTTCACACCAGGCCCATTGTTTGGTTTCAGTGTCCTGAATATTGTAGCTAGATGTATTCGTTCAGACATTCTGGTGACTCGCATAACTAGGTCTCTATCAACGCCGGTGATAGTTGGGGATGTAGGGAGGATCCATCTAGCATTCGTCATCATCAGAAATCATGTAGGGGTTTTCCTGCTCCACAGTGTAAACCAAAGTGTACCATTGGTTTTCAATTGAAGAATAATCCACCACTAGATGGATCCTGAAGTAAATCTTCATATCTGGTGGAATGAAGTCACTGAGAGTATAGGATTACAATGGCATCTGTGGGGGCTTTGTTTTCCCTTCGGTCGTTGATACTTGCCCTTATGGGAAGAGGAATGATAGGAAATCGATGTAGATGTAGTGGTTGCGAGTGACACGGTGACTTCTGAAGGCTTGGGTCAATTGAAACATTCATGCATAATACCCTGGGAAAAGGAAACGGCCTTACGAGCCAATGAGTCATCATATTTTTTAGACCCGCATTTAGGAACCTACTGCCACAGACCTTTTTTATCACTATCGCTATCGGGTTGTATGAATACACATGCCACCTATGTCGGTGCAGGGCCTAACCGGACTATGTTTTTACAAACATAGTCTTTAATCTAGTATTTAAACATATATCACTTCTTGAGGGTTTTCCCTAGGATCTGGTGATAGTGGAAGTAATTAGTTCAGTCAATGATATCATCTTCTTTGGGTCTGCTGCATTCCGACAACATTAGGAATCCCTGTTCCAAGGAACTTTAGAAATAACTTGGGGAATGGGCCTCATTAAATAATTAGGTCCATTTCCTTATATCTGGGAAGGGGGCTTTGTTAGCTTAGCCCTGATGAGGGTCTGATGGAACCAGTCGAGGAGGTTCAACCTAATTATCTCGCCTTGGCAATGGCGGTGCATTACGCAGGGGAGCCTATCAATTCTTATGCGGGCGCTATTGGGTTGGTGGATGCACCTTTGGTGGTGGTCCACTACGAGGTTGTGAAGGTGGATCCATTGGTAATAAAACAAGATGCTTAGGGGCCTCTATTTGGGCTACCATGATGGGCTCAGCCTTGGTGGCCCTTATTGCGGGAACTACTGGAGGCAACGGGCATGCCTACATGGCCTGCGACAAGGCTTCCTATAGATGTTGGACCTTATTAGAGAACTCTCGGAATCCCCTAGGGATAATTATGTGTAATTATAGAGGGGAACAGTACAGTTTTAACATTCTCCACACACATTCCCAGTAGTTTTTCCTAAGTCAGTGATATATCCATGGAGTAGGTGAGGCCCTTTCACCAAGCGACAAAGTCCGCGACACACTCGTTAGGCCTCTTCTTTCCCTTGGAGAGTTATGCAGTGATTTTTATCTTGATGTTGGATCTGAAACTATAAAGGAACTACCTAGGAAGATCTTCCCAGCTGGCTACTGACCCAATATGTAGCTGGTTGTACGAGAAAAACGTCGGCCCCTCCAATGTTTGTACTAAACACTAGATTTTGTTGGCTTCTTATTGTGCTGGAGTTCACAATATGGGTCTACACCTTGAGATGAAGTAGGTGAGATGCTATAGAAGATCGCATGTCCCATTAAAGGAGAAGAAGGTTGGATTTCCAAGTCCTGGGGGTGTTGGCATATAATCCACCCATGCCGGATATGGCTTTCCATCAGGAAGAATTTCCACCTATCAAGTTTCCAACGCCTCGAGGCGAGAAATGAGTACCACAATTGGATCATCTAGGTGGGAATTCATGTCTTAATGAGGGTATCTAACCACCAATGTGTGGCAGGTTCTTCAACGTGTTAAGAAAGCCCAGCGGCTCGTGGAGCGACTCATCGGAGGACTTGTGGAGTGGCCTGGGGAGGCAATACTACGTCCTGATGGGGGTTACCATGTACTTTAGGTGGATTTGGTAGGGCATACCATGCCATTTTTCCATAATCTCTAGCCTATATCCTGTCTATGAGAGAATGATGGTCAGGGTCACCATGAGGAAACTCGTTGTGGGTGGGATTTGTACATACCCCTACTACCCCGGTTAAGGATCACCATAGTCTGGTCGGTACTTCGCAACACATTTAGCAAGGAGGTCTTCGACTATCTTCTTATGCTCCGTGAGCTATTGACACAACGCAGCGTTTTCAGGATAATCTTCCATCTTCTTGTACTGAACCGAATGAGTCAGTGGGATTGATAGCCCCAAGATGCTTTTTCCCCTTATTGGGATTCCGGCCAAGGGCTAATGACTTGGTAGTTATGCGATGACATAGTATATTTCATTGTTGGCGTGTAATCCTTTCCAATGGACCCATTAGGTGTTGTACTCCCTTGGGGGTAAGTTATCTTCAAGGATCTCTAGATCATTCTTTCCCTATGATAGGTTGGTCATGTCAACTGCGACTCTACCTGAAGGCATATCCTCAATATCACCTGGTAAGTCGGGATGGCACCAGATAGACCTGAAATGAAGGGTCGCATACTTCCCCTACCACTGACCTGAACTTGGGTCGAATCCACTTTATAATTCTGTAGAGAACATTAAATCTATGTACGCATCGTTGATGGAGGGTCTAATGGTGGCCGGGCGACACAGTATTCTAGGCCACAGAGAGCACAGCCTAGTCAACCATGCGGCATTGTTGGACAATATTATCAAAATGTGCCTGAATCTTGGGGTAACAAACTCACTGATAATGGAAATTAAATTTAATTTCATAGAGGGTTTGGTGAAGACACACAACCTCCTCCTGGGTAAGTGATTTCTGTGCAATGAAGTTTTTGGTTTCAATCGGCTAGAACATCTCTAGGAAATGGTATGTCGCAAGGATGTCCCATATTCTCCTCAGCTTAGAATGGGGGTCCAACACTTGGTTTCCCCATACGTCAACAGGGGGAGGTTAGTGGTCTAGTAGTGGCACAGAAGCAGGCCTCTAAGATGGTATACTGGCCACTGGAGAATATGGATAATGGGCTGACAAGCCACTGAATATTGGGCTATCTTGTGAATAATGAAATGACTGAGACACCACATCTCGATAAGATGGAAAGGTGATCAAGGTTCCATGCATAGGGTTTTTAGCTACTGATGGTGGGTATGGCTATTTCTCATCCCCTATCGGTCCCCAGAATAACTCTCTGTGATCTCTGGTTGAGGTAGAGAATGACCATGCTGATGATAAATAGGGGTTCATAGCCAGGCCTTAGAAAGAAACCAAATCTTCTTCCTCCTGGATATATCTTTGAAGGGAGGCAGGAATCTGATGGGCCTCACATTTCGGAAGGATAAGTCTTATACGCCTCATTCCTACCCTGGCCATTGACACGAATGATCAGGGCGAGGAATCCATTATCGAATCACATTTCGCCTCAGAACATGATAAGCATACGAGTATAATCACAGTATGAAACATCTCGGTACTCTTCTTATGGTGGCGATGACCCACCCTTCTACCTCGAGATAGTTCTTCATGACAAGGTAGTTTTTAAAATCGAGGAGGACCCTCTACTGAACTAATTCATGGGTGGAGAGTACTTCTGCCTTGGTGAGCTGGGGTGCGAGTAGCACCTAGAAAAATGTCCATGGGAACACAGGGAGGACCTCTATGTCTGCTAGATGACATGTGGAGGAAATCTATGTGGGAAGTTTTGGAGCGGGTAGGAACTTCTCTAGAACTAGTATTAGCATGGGAAAAATCTCCATGATTGTTTCCCTTAGTAGTGATGGTATGAGGGGGGACTTCATACTGGTCAAACTGAACCCAGGGAAAACCTCTGTGCTGGGTGACAATGAAGTGAGGCAAACCTCCACCTCCCTAATTTCGAGGACAAAGAATACCTTCATTGATTGTGATAAGAGCGTAGGGAATACCCTCGTGTTAATGGTTAACCTAGAGAGGAGGATCTTCTCATTGACGACCTGCAACAGGTGGAATGGATTCGTACCTGGGATTACATGTGCAAGGAAAGCCTTCATGCCAGATGTTATTATGGCAAGGATGGACTTCTTTTGGACTAATTGTGGCATGGGGTGGACCTCTACATCGAGCTTGGTATCAGGGATGACCTATTCCTTCATTGGTGGTGGATGAGGGAGGATGTCTGTGCTGGATGTCATCACCGCAGGTCGGCCTGAAATGGACACCACCTGTGTCGGCGACCAGGATAGTCATCCTAACCTGCCCGTGGGGTGGTTGGGTCCTCGATCTGAGTTGGGCATATACATTCCCATGTTTAGTATAAATAGTGAATTGTTTGTATATGTTAGTAGTTGAACGGGCCACAATAGCCATTGATGATGACGCCCCTTGGCTGGTGTCCTTCTCATCTTGCGCCCAAAGTTTGTATTGGGATAACTGTATAGGGGATGGTGGTGTAGGTGCGTAACTCAACTACTCCCTACCCTATGGGGTCAGGTGGCAGTGATGATGCGACCTGGTGGGATCCCTCCTTGGTGACCCCTGATATGGTATTACAGTTATGTTGTCCTAGACATCCCTCACCACATTGGCATAGGGGAGGGAGTAATCAAATTGTTTTGTTGAGAGGCTCCTAAAATGGTTGTAGGATGGAGTTTAGAGTAGTGGCTCCCTACATGGACCTTGGGTTAGAAGCGATGACGAGGCCCAAAAGCCTCTAGGTCCTGTCGAGCCATATCCTAGGTTGGGATAATCCCTTCTTCCTCGTATCATCGAATGAGGTCGTTAATAACCAATCTCTAAACAAGATTAGATGGGGAGATGGGGTGTGGATGCCTAGTTGCCATAGATGAGGTGGTCTTTGTAGAAGATATAAGGTTGTGTGAGATTACTTCTTTGATGATTCCCCGACCCCCAAGTCGGTGGGTGGGTGGTGATCAGTTTCTTGTAATAGCATGGGTCCTAAAAAGCATGGAGATTCAACCATTAGTGCTGAATGGAAGGAAGCGGCATCCAGTTCCCTAGTGCCATTCTATCTTCCATGGTTGGTAAGAAGGATCCATGCTGCAAACATCACAGGTTGGGATGTTCAGCGTTCAACTTCCCCAATCTCTGGTGAGTTCCACACTCGACCCACTATTTTCATGGCCGGGCCTGGTGATGTGTAGTTGGATTCGGTGAAATGCTTATCCTCTGATGTCTCAAACACTACTAATATATATATTGAGGGGAATATAATTCACGTCCAGTTCACCATTTCTGTTTCTGAAGCTTTCATTGGGGAACACATCCATCCATCGAGGACACACAAATTGTTGCCATGCATTCTCACTTTCCAAAGGCAGGTAGAATCTGCCTCTTATTTTGGGGCATTGTCTCCGTGATCAAAACAGTATGATGGGATGTCAATTACTGCTTCTATGGATTCCTCCCCATAACTTATCACCTAATCTGGTTCTCCCTTAAATATTATGATTTTTTGCACAAAACTCTTCTGAGTTCTATATCTTCATGGAGGACAATTAATTACACTTCTTTTATTAGGATATTCCACGGGGTCAGGTCAGGCCAGCAACCTTCAGTCGGGGGATTATTCACCTTGGACATCACAGGTGTGTCTGGACACTAGAAAATTGATGTGTCTGGGTTTCTTTCCCTTATGATAGGGCTTCTCTAGGGCACGGAAGCCTGAGGTATCCCACGTTGAGTGAGGGGAATTACATTTCATAGGCATGTATATGAGGTTTCCCTCTACTTCCAATGTTTAACATAGGGTATTCCATAGGTCTAATGTCTAGTGGGGATGGATCAGACTCATCATAACACTTATGTGAGTGGATTTGGTGGGCGCATCCCCAGGAGGGAGCACCAAGGGGGTTTACTGGATGAGTGGATCAAAACGTCCAATGAAGACAGATCCAAGGATGCTTCAGTCCCTATAAAGGGGATTCCAGGGCATTCCATTAGCTATGATTGAACCTCAGGGAGGTTTCCTATGTAACTTGTCCTGTGGGATAGGGAACAAATCCACATAGATCGAAGTGGTGATGAATCATGGTGTGTGTAGAGGATATTGACCCGAAGACACGCAAGGTCTTACGCATGGTAAGGAACCCATCGAAATATGTTTTCTATTTCATGGATGGTTATAGATTGTATGGGTCTTATTCATGGTAAGATTCCCATTTGGATGACTTGATTTTACCAAGATGTGGTGGCATGGGTATGAATTTGGATGGATATGGATGGTTGAGTGAAGTTGATGGAGAATGAGATGGAACCACTGTGAAGATAACTGTGGCATTGGTCTTGAGACTAAGGAAGGATTCCTACATATCCCCATGGAATGGAATCAAAGTCCACATAGTTCATTGGGATGATGGGAAACCTAAGAAGGTGGCCCATGAGAATGGACTCTTGGATGCGACCCAAAGGAAGTAGAACTTCTGGAATAGGGTATGACATTCCCTAAACATAGTGGTTCAATCGAGAGATTATGATGAGGCATGGACGATGGTATTGAACCTCTAGGAGGCTTTGTACTTACCAAATTGGGAGGGAATCAAAGTCCATGTAGTTCGTAATGGGGCATTGAATCAGAATTTATGGGGAGGAAAACTACTCGATGACATGATGGGGGGCTTATACGTGCTTAGCATCCCGGGTTGGTCTGACGCCACTAGGACGAGCCAGAGATGTGGATCCTAACAAGACAGACACCAAATTTTACCATTCATTAGGGTCGAACCTCAGGGAATCTCCCTACATACCCTATCTAGGAGATAGGTATCATACCCATTTAGTTTTTATAGAATTGGGGAATACAACGTCTTACCATTGGTTGGGGACTACAAAGGCTTACCGTCGGTTGGGGACTACAACGTCTTACCTCCAGTTGGGGACTACAATGGCTTATCGTCGGTTAGGTTTTAACCTCATGGAGGATTCCTACATACCTGGTCTTGGATATAGGTATCAAAACCCTTGTAGTTTGGATGCATAGAGTTTATAGTCCTGTAGGAAAAAAAGGGGCATAAATTTTAGCGTCATGCGGGATGAAGGTGAACCAGCAGGGAGTGGTTGGGACCGATGGGTGTTGGACTTGAACCTCCAGGAGGCTTCTTACATACCTTTCCTAGAAAGGTAAAAGATCAAATTCAACATAGTTCATAATGGAGGATATAGTTTAACATCATGCAGGACGTAGGGGGGATGATGGGATTCAACCTTGGGGATGCTTCCTACGTACCTTGCTCAGAAAGGGGAAATGATCAAAGTCAGCATAGTTAAGTGGTGGGGATTTGGAATCACATGATATGGTGTTCTACGAAGGATTCCATGGTCAATGATTACTTTAATCCCATGTGATTCATGCTTGGTGTGGGAATCAAGAGGCAGAAAGGACCTGAAAATCATGCCATGAAAGGTGCGTCTATGAGGAATAGAGAAGGGCTTAGGCGTAGCTTGTGGCCCGAGGATATGGATATTGGTACTTACTCCAGGATGAAGTCCTGATGGAGAAAAGTTTTAGAGGGAGAGGGATGGGGTAACAAAGTTCCTTATTCCCCTCTCTCCTTTAGTCTTTGGAATGGAAGAGTAGAGGAGGAGTAGGGATGCTACCTCCCATAAGAAAGGTTATGGTTCTTAAATCAAGATGATTTCTATTCACCACGAGTAGATTCCACTCCACCAAGGAGGATCTCATTTCATGTCACTAATATCTCACTCCCATGGAGAGGAGCAGGCATGGATAATGTTAGAGATGGGGCATCCCAGGTATATTTCATGGGGAGAGGCCACAGTTTAATGTTATATGATGAGGATGATGGTTCTTGGTAGATTTGCGTCATGAAACTCAGATGAGGCAAGTTCACTCCACACACCTAGGACATACATAACTAATACCCACCCACCCTTGGGGAAGGGAAGGCATCAGCAATGCCGTGGTAATGCGGTGTTATGGAGTTATCCATTGAGGGGGTAACGTTAGCATTGATATGTGAAGAAGAAACAGTTGTTAGTGTGATGATGAGAAGAAGCATGAGGCTAATAAATGAAACACGAAGAACTGCCCAAGGGACCTTGAGATCTCTTCGCACAATCCTGGAGGGTCATAAAGGAGATGGATTTGTAATGAAAATTGGTTCATAAGAAAAGACCTTGTGAATCTCTAGTTCTCCACGTAGTGGAGGGACTTCGTAAAGGGGTATGCTTCACAAAGTAGAGTGGCCCTACCTAGTCAAGGAGTATAGATGAATATAGAGGGTGCTTTGTAAAGTAGAAAGGCTTTTGCAGAGTAGGACATCACAAAGCATGGGTACCTTGAAAATTATAAAACTATGAAGCAATTTACATCGCAAAGCACAATGACTGTGCCTTAGCATGTGGTTGACATGTGCATGGAAGGTGCTTAGCAAAGTATGAGTGCTTTGTGAAGACCCGAGTCACCTTGGGGATCTCCTTCCATTGTGGTGGCCTCTTGGATCTACTAAGGTAATCCCTGCTTAAAGATGGGTCATATTTAAGATAAGGAAAACATACTTTTCAATGGTAAAGTACCTTGAAGTGCTCATTTTTCTAAAGGACTCACGGACCAGAGGTTACTTTGGGATTTGATAGATGATAAAGAAAATGGTTAGGGTATCCATCCTTTGGGTTCTAGGGAAGCATAGTATATATAGGCAAAGGGTGGAGAGAAGCTCTGACAGCTCGTTGTGAAGCCATGTGGTGCTCTAAGATTGGACATGGATTGATTCATGTTTTTTGTTACTACAGATTCAACCTTGATCCCATCCTCAGTGCAGAGCCCTCCTTAATTCCCTCCATGGGGCTCACATAGGCTTCCATAAAGTTCCAAGGGATCAAAATGTTGATCTGGTACCCTCCTCATCCCAATGGTTCTTGTCAATTGTGTCATAACTGTGAAGCCTCCCGCCTCTGTTACTCAGTGGAGACCGCATAGGGGCCTCAGCTTCGCACCCACCACGGTGTTGAGGGGCTCGATGATGGTGGTGGTGCTCAAGGGCTCTGCAAATGGGCTTCGTGAGGCAGCCCCTTTGAGATTTGTTTTCTATTTGCGTCCTTTTACTCTACACATATTTTGGAACCAACAATTATATTTTACAAACCTCATATAGGTAGCCACCAGTGTTTTCATTAGTCAAGAATAATTTATTAAAAAAAGTATAATATTCTTGTAAATATTTTATTATGAAATAAATGGGTCACACCTACTTTGATTCACCTATAAACTAAGGAAAAATGTAAAGTCTCAAATAATTTACATTTAAAACATGAAGCTTAGATATTCTAAAAACTGGGTGCACTATTCTATATTTTATACCCAAAAAAATATATTTCCATTATAATTGAATAAAATAATATTTTAGTCATTATTTTTCATGATGTAAATATAGTGATAAACTTCACCTAATTAGAATCCAAGCTTTATCAAGTTGTGATAATACATATAACACCAATATCTTATTACTTTCATCATCTTGTCCAATGCCTTATTCAACTATAATAAATTTATTTTGTATTTATAAAAAATCATCTTGTTTCTAGATTTACACCTCCTCTTTGGGGACTCCGTTAATGAATACTGACTAAACATCCTTTTGGTATATATTTAGTACTATATGTACAACCATTTCTTAGAATATATGAAATTTTTATATATAATTTAAAGAGTAAAAAATATCATAAATATCAATCCATTAAACATATCGATATCCTTTATACTCCAATCATGACTTTTTTCAGTCACCTTTCCATATTGATTGAGTTTCTTATAGTGCACCCACTTGGTTATAATGAGATTTTTTCCTATCATCCTCAAGAAAATTTCCCATGTTTGATTCTTTTAAATGTTTTCAAGCTCTTCATGCATTAAATTAACCTAATTGGAATATTTATTAGCTTATTAAAAACATAAAGTTACCTCTTTAGATAAGAAATATTTTTATTGTAAATTTGTCATCCTCTATACTTTAACTAGATATTTCAAATCACTAATAATTTTTCATTCATTTATTTTATCCCTAACTCTTTTCTTATCTACTGATCCTAAACCTGATGTGATTTCATCTTCATCAATGACATAATATGGGTTTATTAATTATATTTTTCTCCACCTAGGATTCTCATGACAATATAAATCTCCTCAAATATTTCTTCATTGTTTTTTTAAAGATCCCCAATACCATGATAATTATTCTCATTTTACACAATATGGAAATTTTGACATTAAATTATTTTTCTAATACTTTTGTTATAACATTTATATTCCTTATTTTTTTGGATTAATTTAAAAAAAACATCATCCCCATGAGCTTCAAATTTTAAAATTCTTCTTCTATTTAATAATAAATAACTTTCTTCCAAAAAATCAAAAGTATTTCAGTATAGGATAATCTCGTACAAAAAATTATAGTGTTTATTATCAATATTCATAAATAAAATTTTATTTTTGGAAATATAAACTCATATATGAATTGTTTCCTGCTAATAAGTATTGGGTAGATCATTCTATATGAGAATTGTTTGAGCCATGATATTAAAAATGTGGTTCCTTCTCAAATGGATGTCATTTTATTTAGGATTATTTACCATTAAAAAATTGCTATTTATCCTATTCTTATCGGTATATTGTTTCACCCAATTATTAGTTAATTACAAACCATTATGAAATTCTTAATAGGACCAGTGACAACACCTAAAAGATGGGGTGAATCAGGTGTTTCCTATTTTTACTAGATTCTAAACTTTCCTAAAATCCCTTTGGAATTTAACATGTTTTGTTGGTTAGTGAATATGGACTTACATTATATTTAACCTAGTAACTGTTAACTGTATGTTAAGTGAGTATAGCAATAAAGAGGCACACAAGATTTTTACGAGGTTGGGTACAAATAAATACAGCATTCCTTGAATGGTTATTCACCTAAAATATGATTCTCTACTATAATCTAAAATTGATTATAATGGGTTATCTGTTTCTTAATCCTACACTATCGGAGTCCCACAAAACTTAAAAACTTTGTGTCAGAAAGGACTTATTTCTACAACTTCACACTATATTCATAAGTAATCACTATCATGTCCCTACATACATTGATTCACACAAGTTTTATGGAGTCCAAACATATATAAATAAATATATATATGAATGTTTTTATTTGATGTTATTCCTATGAATTATACAATAAACTCTACACAAGATGCTCTAACATCAATAAAATAGATCCCCTTCATTTCACAAGTAGTACTGAAAATGCTAGCTAGTATTCAAGAATACACTACGACTTGGAAACCACATGAAAATTAAAATCATATATCTACAAAACCTACTAATCCATATTCCTCGCTCACTAAGATTCTATGGTCATAAAATAAAGAAGCTCACTATTTATTTCAATTGCATTGACAAAAAAAAACTAAAACTATACCTAGCTATTCAGAATTTCTCTATTTTTCTTCTTATAATGGTTCTTCAACGATGACCATAATAGGAATATCTTATTCATACATTATCTTTGATACCCATAAGATCTAAAGATTCATCATAGGATCAGATCCTCCTCCTCCTCCTTCCTCTTCTTTGAGATATTTCTTCTGATATTTCACAACATAAAACATAAATATTCAAGTCTCAAACTATTCTTACTCTATCATTAAAATATTATTTATATATATTTATGTCGCCTTTAATTATGTTAAACTATTTGGAATATAAAATATTCCACACTAATTACATTTCCATGATCCTCAATAAATTTCACACCTTTCTTATACATGGGATGCTCCCATGATCTCAATATTCCTTTTGTTTCTCAACTATTATCTCTCGTATAAGGATATGAGTGACCTTACTTTTTGGTACCCAATGTAATTGTCATTTTTTATCTTATCTAAAAGAAATATTATAGAATATTAAAACTTATTATAGTTGTAATTGATACTTCCTCAAATTGTTTTGAAACACTCATTGAATTCCATATCATTAATCATTTACCATTGTCGAAGATAAATAATATAGAAAATAAAGATATGGATTTTTATAATCATTATTGTTTGTAAAAAATATTATTTCTTCTTATAAATTCAATCTTCTCATTCATAGAGAAAAAATCGCAAATAATTTATTCAACCTATAGATTCAAACAACATTTCACAGCACCACTGATATTTTGGATTATTCTATAGAAATATCATATCATTAAGTTTCCACAACAAGATTTCCACACTATCTTCACTACACTCTCCCTTTACTTTTAATAAAAAAACATAATACACATGCATCATCTCTTATATTTATATAGCTTCATAGCATCATTGGATGTTAGTGAAAACATTGTAATGATTTGTACATTTGAATTTTATCACATCTTAACATTTCATTTCATCTTAAGATTGAATCGTGATTATTAATAGCTTCAAGATATTTTGAAAAATAAGATACAGTATTATAATCATTAGATTTTGTTTCCTCAGAATTTAAATATTTACTGAAACTACACATTTTCATTCAACATTAATATTCCCACTCATTTCATGGATATAATATTCTTGGATCTCTTATTCTTGAATCACCCGCCCATTTATGTGTATATGTTTTTTAAATTCAATAGAAATAATTATAAAATCATACTAAATAATTTTATCTTCATTCAATTCAAAATATGAAATCACAATTTTTCATCCATTAGAACTTTACAATTTTCCAACGTGTTAAATTCTTACATTGGGGACACAAAATCCTTGCACTAACTACATCTTATAATGAATATTATTCATTTTCTGTAGAATTATTAAGCTTACAACATTTTATAATTTTTTTAATTTTCATAAAGTATTATTTTTGGTGATTTAAAGTTTTATGTTGATGACTTACACTCAACATGAATTCAAAAAATCATCCTCATGTTTATATTATGGAGTTATATTCTCTTTTATTTTAAATTTTCTTACATCATCTCAAAGTTATATGATCCACGAAATCCATGCAGGGGGATTAATTTCTTATAGTGATGTCTTATGATAGGAACTTATACTATGGACAAACTTTTATGATCATCCCTTTATTAATTTATAGCTAACTTTAAAGAATTAAAATGAATCCTTAATATTGAATAATACTAACATTGTGCACTTTAAGTCCTACATTATCTTTTCCTGATGTAGTAGAAGAAAAATTTGTGAGGTTTCTCTTGGAAACATTTTGTTTGAATGCATAGAAGGTCCATAAATATCATGATATGTCCACTAACTTATACAATAGTCTTCATGAATCTATGTTGGTAGAAATTATTCATGTGGTAGCTTCACCTATCATGCTTGAATATTCTTCATATGTTCACTTCAGTGACCATGAGAACTCCCTTAATATAGTTGTAACTTCTTCTTCATATAGTTAATTCATTAGTTTTGGAATCACACTTTATACGGTCACATTATTTTGTTCATGTGGTACATTTTAATCTACTCATACAGTCAATTTATATTTTTATGGTACATCAAACTCTACTCATGCATTCAAATTTTTTCATTTTCTAAGTTATAAAATTTATGTAAAAACCCCTTAAAGGTGAAAGGTTGAATATGGTATATGTGGAATCCTTTCATTTCACTCACTTGTGTGTGCTGCTCTGCATTCCCCATGATTGAACTTTTCATGTTCTCTACCTCTTTTAATTTTTCATGGAATGTGTATTTCTAATCATTTTATTCAAATTAACACATGTATGGCTTCCCAAATTGTTTATCCATATGGAAATATCATCACCTTTTATGAAAGACATTAATAATTAAAACTATAAAAATTAACAACAAATGTAATCATCAACCCAAGGGCACTTCAACCCCTAGATTTTTTGTCCATTTCAAAAATAATCAAACATGTAGCATCATTATTCTACCCCAAATTTAAATTTAATGAAAATGGATGGAAAATACATATCCCCATTAATGTAATGGTTCTATCATACCCACTTTGAATTTAACATATTCACTCATTATGGATCTTAAAATGTTCCACATGAGCAAAGGGTGGTATTCCCATATTCTAATTGATTGTTTTTATATACAACCCGATACGATATATGAATAAAAAAACCATGACACAACAAGGTATTTTTTTATTTTTCTTATAAAAACTCATAAAATTCCATTAGATATGGAATTCATCTTGTGTATTAGCTCACTAGTTGTAAGTGGCCATTATAAATGAATGTCAACAAAAGAAATATCATAATATTTCAAGCATCACGTGTTCCTTAGCAGGGTACCTTCAACTAACTAACTCAAAGCCGATGTGGGAAAACACTATTTAAAAAAACAAGTTATTAATTTAGATTAAAATATTACATAACAACTCACTATGTTATATTATCTTAAAATTCTAGTTCTTTTTGGATATACAAAATTATTTTCAAAATGATTCAACAACCTAAATTTAACTTCAATAAAGATATCAAATAGTTTCAAGTGGATGTATAGTATTTCTCCCTATTTTCTTAGATAATCACACACCTTTAAAAAATAACCAATATAAATGAAGAAAAAGTTAGGTGAGTTAAGATCATACTCCAATCAACAGTTTTCTTCAAATCAACCTAAAATTACAGATCTATCATAAATGCATAATTCATTGGTAGATTAGATTTTTTTAGTACCTCCACCTCAACGGATGATTCCCAAATAACATTACCTTATATCCCCTAATAGTTGAGCACCATTAAAGTTAATATATAATAAATTAGGTCCATGAATAGTTCATTATCCTGATAATTATGTTAGAGATAGATATCCAAAAACATGAAATTTAGATATAGACTTCTTCATACATATATCTTTAGTTTTCCAGATCTATTCACCTTTGGGAATAATGGTCGTATTCACATTTTTATTTTGTTCCGTAACTATAATATGATTTATTTTATAGTCCAAAAAAGTACTTTAACTTTTTTATACATGCACCAATATCCTTACTTTTTCTAGCTGATCAGGTCAAATAATCAAAATATCATTTAGCCCATGCACCTGCTTATTCTTTGATATGGATTATTTATTTGTAGAATAACATTTCATACTAAAAAAAATTTCTTTCAGTTTTTCATTCTTGATATCATTTTGACCAAAAATATGGGTCATGTATTTTTTGGTTACATGGCCTACCCCATGACACCTTCCACACACTAATTCATCAGCCTTTACCACACCATTTTTATATAGCATCTCAATATCATCATTAGTGATATCCTCCACCATGCCAATATTCTTATTGATATCTTTTATTTAGTTTTTCCTTTACACCATATTTCTTCTATTTTTAATTTTATCAGTCATGGATTGTTTAAAATAATTCATAGTGTGGCCCCTCTTCCAACATTAGATGAATATTCTCCAATTTTTATGACAATAAATTTAAACTTTTTCTTAGGAGTTACATATTATTTATTTTTTAGACCTATTTTAAAGGATTAAACATCCTATACATCCTTTTTTGACTTCTTCGGAGTTATATTATTTTGTAAGGAAGACTTTTCTTTCATTCCATTATAATTTTTCGTATTCCATTATGACCTCTTTATTTAATCATAATGAGTCATGTGGATAATTGGAATATATCATAATTCATCATATATATGTCTATAAAAATTTCAATACTAATAAAAATTATCAAGACGTTGAAATTAGTTCTTAATTATCTTATTCATTCTATTGTTTGAATTCTGCTTCTTTTGTATAGAAATTTTTTTTCACTTCAAACTTTTCTCCTTGTATCTCTTGGACTTTCATTATTTGAAATGTTATTACAATATTTTATGGCCATTTTCCCACCCCTAAAACACTAAAAATAATAGTATGTAAATAACATACTTTTTCTTGTAGGCACAATCTACCTAGATTTAAAATATTTCTCTTTATGTTTTGGAACCGAAAACATTCTATATCCTTTTATAGAATAGTTTCTATATGAAATACTCATTTCGATAGTTGATATACTTGTGGGTTTACTAGAAATTTGTCTCTTATGTGTTTTTAAAATAATTATCTTTCCCAGTACTACCATAAATTATAGATTTATCACAAGCAACTTTATATGCACAGTGGGTTACCATTTTTTAATAAAAATGGGTGGAGGCTCCCCCACATGATATCAATATCTTTAGGCCAACATTTTTATCCTCTATTGATGGAATCACTTCCAAAGTATGTGTGAAATGCCATTTTTTCAACTGATTGAGAAGTTATAAATTTTTTCCTTCAAAATTTTTCAAATTTACATCCATGTCAAGGAACTTTAGGTTGAGTTGTACTTTTCATCCTCAAAACATCATATTATTCTATACTAATAAATTTCTATTTTCTGATATTGACCTTCAGGAATCTTGATAGTTTTTTATATCAAACTATCAAGTTCTTTCATTATATTTTCATTTAAATATACTTTTGAAACACTGAAATTCATTTTAATTTTATATAACTTCTCAAATGAATGGAATAATTTTGTAATATTAACTTCAAACACATCCTTCTAAAAAAATTATTTTCAAATCTTAAAATGATTGGGAATATCTATCCTTGAAATGTGAGACAGTTTCATCCTTTTCTCTTAACCCCCTTTGTATGGGTGTTTTATATTTTAACCCATCTTTCATATACATCCTTCATAGAATCAACGTATTTCTATAACTATGATTTTTCAACAAATACTTTTGTGAAGAAACCAATTATATATATGAAATAACTTCATCATGTAATTTTTTTAAATTAACTTTTACATGAGATTATCATTTTTTCATTGTTTTGATCTCATCATTTTGATCATAGTTTAAACTAGAATAATTAAACTATATAATTCAATAGATTTAATACCTAGATCATGACCATTATTTTCACCTTCAACTAATGTTATTCCCTATTAATTTTTTGAGATTTTACATAGCTTCCTTTCCTCCTTATTTAACTTTTTTTAGAGTCTTAGAAGAGACATCTGTTACTGAATTAGTAAGAGTAGAAACATACATATCCATTTGAGGTATTTCAACTTCAATTTTTTTTTGAAATATTCAGTTCATTGATCTAAATAAGATATAGTGGTTATTCACAATAAATTCAATCTGATGTGGACATACCTATAATACCAATTGAATTGCTCAATAGGACTAGTGAAAACACCTAGGGTGAATCAAGTGATTTGTATTTTAAAAAATTTACAAAATATCCTAAAACCCCTTTGAAATTTAACACATTATACTAATTAATTTATATATAACTACTTTATTTTTAACCTACAAATCATCAACTTCATGCAATGTGTGTAATTTAATAAAAAAGTGCATAGTATTTTTTTAAATTTTGTACAATTATCTAATTATTTCCTTTATTTTTTGTTCCCCTAAACAATGGATAATCCACTATAATATAATGTTTATTACAATGGGTTGGATATTTCCCAAATATACACTTTTAAAGTCTCATGGGACCTAGAAATTCCTACCTCACATAAGACTTCTTTCAAAAGCTTCATACCATGTTTATAAATTTTCTTTATGATCTCCCTACATACCATGAGTTATAAAGGTTTTATAGAGTCCCATAATATATAAGAAAGTGTTATCGTTAAAGATATTTATTACAAGTATATTAATAGATTTGTATAGGATTCTTCTACATCAATGAAATATACCGTCTTCTTATCATACGTATCTACTTAAAATACTAAATAGTACTCATGAATACTCTACAGCATAGTCAGTTCTTGAAATGCATCATCATAGATCATTAAAACTTTATCATCGTTGTTTCTCAGTAAATGATATTTTTTGTTTTTAATACCAAGAATCTCTTTATTTACTAATAGTTCTTCAACAAAAGGAACTGAAGCCATACACATTAGGTTGGAATTTCATTATTTGAATTCTTCTCATGATTTTAAAATAATTATTTTCATAGGAACCACTTCTTATTCTTTTAGCTTTGATACCTAGAAGATATTAAGATTCAACATATGATTGGATAATTTTTATTCTTCTTCTTCAAGAGATTTCTTCTAAAACTTTGCAACACACTTCTTAGATATTCAGGTCTAAAACTGTTTCTTACTCTCACTCTAATATATTCTATATATGTGAAGGTCATTAATCATTAATTAAAACCATTTTAGAATATAAATCTATCTAATTATGTTCCCATGATCCATAATTAGTTTCTCTATTTTTACACATACGGGATGCTCCCAAAATCTCAATATTCATTTTTTATCAACCAATATCTTTTATATAACGATAGGAGTGACCTTATTTTTTCTTCCTCATTTATTTCTATTTTTATCATGTAGAAAAGTAAGGTTATAGTGTATACTAAATTATACTATTTATCCTTGAGACTTCTACATATTCCTCTCAAAAACTCACCGAAATCTATGGATTTAATCATTTATCATTATTATAGATAAATCATATATTAAAAAATATATGTATTTTTTATATCTTTTACTACTGCTAACACACTATTATTCTTCTCAACAACTCATTATTTTCATTCTTATAGAAATAATATTGATCTATTATTTAACCTGTAGGGATAAACAACATTTCACACCATCAATGATATTTTTTATTAATCTATAAATGTCTTGACTCACATTGTTTCATTAATAATATTCCCACACTAAAAAAATACAATATCCATAACCATATAATGATTATATAGTATTATATATTTAACATAGTTCATCTTCTTTTACCCTAATTGGATCATTGAATACTAGTGCATACACTAAATTGATCATCACATTCAAATAGTAGCTTATATTGACTTCCCATTTCATCTCAATATTAAATCATGGATATGAATACATACATTATATTTTAAACATGTTTTATCACTATCAGAATCATAATATTTTAGTTCCTTAGAATTTGAATAATTTTAGAAACTATATATTTTCATTCAACATTGATACTCCAAATGATTACATGAAGACTGTTGGATGGTTCTTATTTTGATGTTTGTTTCATTTTGGAATTTGGGTCCACATTTGGCCTTGTTCCCTTTGGTTTTATTTTTTTTATCATTTGGTTCTTATAATGGGTTATTCATTTTCCTAGTCTTCAAAAAGAGCCTTTATTTCTTCAATAAAACTGGTTTGACCTTAACTTTCTTAAAAAAATCCCAAATAAGTTCATATTCATTAGTTTTAAAGTATAAAATCTCATTTTTCCATCCATCAATACTTTTAATTTTTTTGAGTACTGATGTATTATGTTGGTGACTTCAAAGCATTATATTCACCAAGTTTTATAATGAATAATATTTCTATATAGTGTAAGTATTATTATTGTTATATTTCATATTTTTCTAAATCATTTGAATTATTATATCCTATACGTTAAAGGATTACACTAAATATTAATTCTCAGTATAATGTTATTTGATCATTCTCAGAGTCATATGATGAAGTCAAATTATCTTTCCTTTTGGATTTTATTACATCAACTCAATGTCAAAATCTCTATAAAATTTATTAATTGGGATCAAATACTTATTCTGATGTACTGTTATTTGGACATATAATGTAGTTGATGTCTAAAGATCATTCTTATATTAATTTCTGAAAAACTGCATAGTCTTACGATGAAGCCTTACGATCAGTGAAGACTTATGCTTAGCATCTAAATTCTAAAATTAAATTTTCATCTTGTGGTATAAGATCCAATTGGGAGGTTTCTCAGTGTATATATTAGTTTCAACATGTGTTAGGTCGAACTCATGCCGAGGAGGTCCAGTTACATAGGTGGTATCTAGAATTATTCATGTTAAGAAGATATTTTTCATGTGTAAGATTCACCTACTATGCATGGAGATGTTTCATGTATTCACTTGAGTGATTGTGAGACCACCCTTCATATGGTATGGAATTTTTATTCATAGCATCAATATATAGACAATGGATTCTAACTTCATGTGATAACTTCATTTTTTTCATGAAATACATTTTAATTTACTCATTTGGTCACTTAATTTTGTTTATATTATAGGTTGGACTCTGTTTATTTGGTCACATTATTTTTTTTATACAGTAGGTTAGACTATTTAAGTAAAGAACCCTCAAATTCTAAAGGTTTGAGACTATGTAGATGGAATCTTCTCATTCCACTCACCTATGTGAATCACCCTACATGCACTATAATTGAACTTGGAATGTGATATGGCTTATTTAATTCATCATACTATGTACATTTCTTCTCCTTATATTCAAATAAACACATGGATTCTTAGGTTTCTTCTCCATATGGTTAGATCATCTCCTTTTTATAATTAAATTAAAATTTTCAATAATACAAATTCGAAAAAAAATACAATCATCAGCTTAAGTGAACTTTACAATATCAGTCTGTAACTTCTAAACTTATAGTCTAATTATCTTCTCTTCTAAACATCAGTAACATATAATAAACTTAAACACTAATTAATTTTGGGGTATCATCATCATCCGTGTTATCCTACTATAATCATCAATGATTAACCCATAATAAAAAAATCATCCATTTATTTGGATGATATTGACCAACAAAAATCAACATGCACCAACTCAATCAATATTGTTAACTTAGTTTCCTTTGGATTCTAAAACATCTGAATAATATTCCTCTTCTTAAAAAGTATCACATGAATGATTAAAATCTAGTTAATGTTTTGGGATATCCTGATCTCCTCCATTATTTAGTAATTCTTTAAATAGTTTATTGACCATGTGGCCAAGCCCTTTATACCTATTCTCACTCTCTTCTTCCTTGAATAGAACGCACCTATCTTCTTCTAAAATAATGTGGTAGAGATTAGCCTTTACATGTTTTCCTTGTATCACTATTATACAATATATTACCTTAGTGATGATTTCATTATTGGTAATGTTTAATACATTCCCCAATTCACAAGATTGGAATATACTTAGCATATAGTGATGAAGTCATTCAACAACCAAGACATCAATTCATTTCAAGTCTTTGACTCTCATTTTTTATTTTATAGAACCAAAGATGAATAAACCTATATCACTTCCAAAATGAATGAAACCTATTTTTCATAATTAATAAACATGATAAGATTTTTGTTTCCTATAATATGTTATGTGAATCCACTATCAAGGATATAAATTCCATCCTAGTTTAGATCTTTCAAAGGAACCTCTATTACTTTTGACTAATCATATTTTCTTTTCTTGATCAATTTTCCCTACCTCACTTCCTTTTGTGGTGAATGATATTAGTCCACCTACAAATCCATCAAATCATCTTCATTTTTCAATTCCATAAATTGATTTTCAGTTTTCAACCCTCTTGTTGAAGCTTTAAACTGGTTTGATCTCCCTTTATCGGTCTTAAAGGGAACACATATTTATTCCATTGATGATAAATATACAAAATTATATCCATAACCTTCTTAACAAACATATTTTTGATTAAAAATTATCTTTATTAATTTTTTTCATATATTTTTATTTATATTGAGTCCAAAATTTCTCTTTCTCTATATAATAAACATATTTTATAAGACCCATATATCTAAAATTACAACATTGGAATCTTGGTGTGTTATTTGGTGTTTCCACTAATCTTATTATGGAATTTTGGAGTTTTTTGAGTCACCCAAATCAATTTTCTTCCAGGTAAGGGGTGCTTGTTCTTTCACATTAATAACCACTAATTTTTTCTTATGATGAAGTTCCTTGAGAGATTTTTCTTTATATTTTAAACACTACACTTATGATAGTCTTTTTCATTTTTCATTGAGTCCCCATAAGTGTCTTTATGTTTTTCCATTTTTCATACACTACAACATCTCTATTTGATTCCTAGAGTTAAAATTTTCTATTTATCAATGTTATTTCATTACATCTTAATATCTTCATCATTGTGATCCTTAATTATTTTTCCACAATATTTCACCAAATCGGTCAACCCATCAATAATACAAGATTTATCTTAAATTTTCACTTTAATTTCAATTCAATTTAATGAATTTTCTAGTTTTCCAAATTTCTATTTTTTAATATAAGCTTATAACATGGATTTAACTTTTTCTTTCTACTATAAATAATGTTTAGAATCATGTACCAATCCGTTGGATTTTTCATTTTATCACTTTAAACATCAATTTATTCAAAATAATATTGTATTGCAACCTTTCTGTATGCTCTTCCCTCAACCTTATCACTTTCAACATCATTTTCCTCTAATTTTATTTTTTCTATAACAGTCACAAAAACATCCTCATCTTGGTCTTTATAGTCCTAATCTTCCATTACTTCTATTCTTTTAAGTTAACATCTTATTAAGAAAGTGTATTATTAATTTTAAATAATTTCTATTATATATCCTCTCACCTTTATCATCCTTATATGATTTAATCAAGGGTTATTTGTCTTCATCATCATCATATAACTTCTTTGAACATCTTACAGAAACATTCCCAAATCTTCCACAATGAAAGTAGGAATACATAATATTTCCTTGAAATATTTATTTTCTACATCTGAGCCTTGAAGAATAGAAATAAATAACCTCGTCAATATCCCTTTCTCCATAATCTTCCTCTATTATGATTGTTATCAACACCATTAATTCCACTTCCAATAAATTTTCGTTTGTTATGGAAATATTTCCATTGTTGTACATCTCATATACATTGATGATACCATAAAAACTATCCAATATAGCCGACCTTTGGTATTTTTCTTTTAGTGGTGAGACCTTTTTGAAGAAATTCCATAATAATAATATCAGGATCTACTTTATAATTTCTACACTATCGATGTTTCCTTTAATCTACTCGTTTCCTCCATAATTATTTTCTCCAAAACAAATAATTTATAGATGGACTCACTCAAGAGTATTCTAAAATACTTATACTTTTTCCATAATACCTACAATTTTTTTCAATGTACCTTGGGATTTTAATAAAATTTATTGAGAACTTTATCCCACATAGAATGTGAGGATTTATATGATATCACATTCATGTATGTTGCATTGGATAATGCTCCTCACAATGTGTTAACTCCTTTGGTTTCAATATCATGATCCCATAGGACTTTCTTGAATAATTATCCACTCTTTATAATGGACATGATCCCAAGTATGACATCCATTCAAAAAGATAGAAAATAGGGTTAGATCTGATTCTTCTATAATTTGAAGTTGATTCCATCAATGATCAGAATTACCTAATGATTAATAGTTTTTTTTATTTCCAGTGATAGAAAACTCCACCTAGATCCCTTTTCATAAATAAAACTTCTTTCTCCCAAGAATGATTAATAACATTATGGGGTAAATTAAGGTATATAAATATATTGAAAATGACCCTCCTTAGTGACCTCTTTCCTCTATTATTAAGAAAAAAATTCCCCTCCCAATTAATTAGAAAAATAAATAAATAATTAAGGGTACATAATAAAATTAAATGGTTCTCCAAAATTGGAAAAATCCAAGGAGAACACCATAGAGATGTGTCAATACATCTAAAACACAAACGTCACCTCTTGATTTTATAGTTTTGAGTATTGGGTAACAAGATTCTTGAAAATGAGATATAATCACTGGATGGTTAGACCTTCAGTTCACTAGAAATTCATATTCAATATTAATTCAACATAGTGGAATTTAAACAACCAGATATTCACTAAATGTCTTAGAGAACATAAATAAAAATGTAAAGAGTCGCCCTAATATCAACTCTAAAAACAAATCATACCCATACTCACAAATACACACAAGAATTTAAAATAAATAGGAATTAATGAAGGAACACTGGTTTTATATTGTTTATACTTTCTTCCTATATCCATGGGAAAAAATGATACACTTAAGGATTTTTAGAAGTACAATGTCTACAAACACTGTATCATAGTAAGAAATAATTATAATTTATGAAATTTTGTATAGTATATAAACCATAGTAGTTGGAATCACATCCAGTTATAGAGGTTATTTTTCAGTTAAACAAACCATACCACCATACAACATTTTTAGTAATCCATTCATTGAATTATTCATTCAACGGAGGCTTCTACCTACTCAACTATCACATTTTTTTATAATGATAATGTAACAAAAATTCCTTTTTCATGATATCCACAAGACGGTTTTGAACATTTTGGGGTTTAACATATTTGATGAAGATTACTATTATCCCTATTCTAACATTGGTAAAGTGGATGACACTTTGATTATCACATAACAATGTTCCACCTTCTGATTATTTTCTAAGATCCTTCAAAAAGATTATTAACCATATCTACTTATTTCCATATTTTATAACTACAATATTTTTTACATCAGTTGTATACAATTTCACCACTATATGTTGCCATGATATCTAGTTGATATTCCTTATATAAAAATAAAACAAAAAATGTGTTGTACTTTTCTGAGTATTGGAATTACTAGACAAATATTCATTAACAAAACCTTCTATAGGATCATATTTCCCAAATAAAAATATTGTATTTCATAATACTTTTAAGTATTGAATGATTAAATTAAAATATTCCCAGTGATCCTTCTCAGGGTTATACATGGAATGACTTACCACTCCAACTACAAAGGTGATATATTTTCATGAACATATCATCAAATTCATAAATTTCGGGACAACTAATGGATAAGATACCTTTTCCACGTATCAGGAATCATCATCCATTGAATTTGTATGTACCTTGGATAACTTGATGTGTCTAATGAGTGGATTTATAACATATTGACATCTTGTAATTTGAAACCTTTCAATGATATTCTGGGTGTACTATTTCTTGGATAACACCAGAGTAATTTATTTTAAATCCCTTTATATCCTCATCCCCAAGATTTTATTATATTAACGAAGATCATTCAGTCCAAATCTTATTAAAAACATACAATTCTTCTCCTTAATCCACTGAATTTATAGTTATTCAAGTAACATGTCATCTATATAGAGTAATAGAATTATATAATCTCTATCATTATAGGACATCAAATAGAAATAGTGATAATATTCTATCATTTTTAAATATTCCTTATTCAAAAAATCATTAAACATCTATTTCACCAATCGAGGTGTCTATTTCAATTCATATAAACTTTACTTCAGTTTGAAAAAAAAAGACCCTCCTTCTGATGGTATTCAAACTCCTTAGGATGCTTTGTATAGATCACCTCCTCCAAATCACCATGTAGAAAGGAAGTATTCAAATCCATCATCACTGTGTATATACCCTTAGTTTAAAAAAAATTCTTATTTATGTTCTAATTATAGTATGATTTACTATAATTTAATGAATATATAATAAATTGATTCCTTCTTTATATTGGAATCCTTTCACCACCAACCACAAATAATATCTTATTATTCTATCAGATTATTCTTTAAAATGGTAGACCCATTTGTTCTCAAGATATCATTTCCATTTTGAAGATTATTTATCTCCCAATTTCCAATGAACTTTATAGAATTATTTTTTATTTTATAGAAGACCCCCGGTACATCAGGTCACCAAGAGTTTCTACCCATTCTCCCCATCATCCATTAGAAGTAAGAAGTTTTTATCGGCCCTATACTAATATACTAGTCCTCGTAAATATATGATATTTTTATATATGTTTCTAAATTCCCCATAAATTCATTTTCTAGGGCTTGACTTCTACTATTTCTGCAACTAAATTTACTATTACTGAATCTTTCCCCCATGAAACTATATTTATCTAGCATTCTAGAACACCAATGTTTTCTCAAATATCTAATTAATTTTTACTAAAAACTAGTATCACCTATATTAATTCGTTATTTTTGTTTTAATCTAGTATAAAATCCTTTTCTCCATTATAATACTTTAGAAAATATTAAGGAATACTTTTGGGGATAAGTGTGAGATGGCACAATATTTCTTGGTCTGGGGTGCCCTATAGTTGATATAATTAAAGTGTTGAATATATAATATCATGTTATTTTTCAAAAAAAAAGGAATAAATCAAGAATGTAGTCTTGTATCATAAATTTGAGACCATCATTTGATCCAAAATGCAGTTTTTACCCAAGGTGTGACATATCCTTTGTTGATGTCAAGCTTTTTTTTTAAGTGTTATCGTGGGTGGAAATAATTAAATTAATTAATTAATTTGTTTGTTTGTTATTTTTTGACACATTGACCTATTACACCCTATAAATAAACTCTTATTAAAAAAAATATGTCTATCTATATAACCATATGTATTTTCTTGGAGATCATGGATGAGTTTTGGAAGATTTCAGGATCTTGAGTCTATGATTGGAGAACCACAAGGATCACCAATGACAGTGTAGTTTGTGGGTCTTACCAACGATGATGATAAAAAACTATTCTTCCCCAATGATTTGTCGATAATCAGGGTAGGTAATTTTATTTATATGTATTTATCCTATTTTGGTATCCATTGTCCAATGCAAACAAATTCATCAAAAAAATTGGGTTTTGGGTCAACGGTTGATTTTAGTTGATGATTTATCTTCATACTATTTGGGAATTGATTTATTTAATTGTTTAATTATTAATATTAAATAATAATTCTAAATTAAATGGATTAATTCCAACCCAAACAATGGGTAACGATCATTCCACTTGTGTGTTTTTTGATTTTCTTCCCCTATTCATTGCAGGTTCATCATTAATGTTTCCTTGGTTAATGGTTCAACCAGTACCAAATATTCAACTATTATGTGACCATTAATCAAAAAAATGGATCAATGTTTCAAGTGTGAGTCCACAATCAATGTTTAGATCAAGATATGATGACGATGGAGAATAGTCAGAGGTAGATCATGATTGGATCAAAGTTCCCTAGTTGCGGTTTGTTTTTTGGTGTGTGACATGGGGTGACGAGAGTTGCTTCACTTGTGAATTAGATGGCCGAAATCTGGCCATTAGTGTTAGTGAGGATTATTCAACTAGATCTAGTAATTCAAGAAATTATTGAGGAAAATTCAGATTTTGTGTCAATATAGAAAGGATTCACATGAATGTTTTAAAATTTTTGATAAATTTTGAACTACACACCATGTAGTCTAGAAGGAAACTCGTCGAGTAATCTCCCATGGGTGGCGGATGGGGATTCCATGATGAGATAAATATTCCACATCGTTCGGAGGTAAAATATTTCATGTTACACTTACCCATCCAGTCTAGTATGTAGAGGAATTTCACCATTAGGAATCCTTATTGTTCTACAGACTATGTATTCCGAGTCACACACTACCTAAACCATAGAGAACGGCTCAACATCTACCGATAGTACATTCCCATGAAACCACGTGGCCCCACACATCTTGTTATGTGGGGAACATATTTGATTCTTTGAAAATTACTCATACATATATGATGTAAATTGGAAAACACTATGTAAATAGGGATGGTCAATAGAACATGGCCTAGACCATGCGGAATGATTAATGCCAGACCAATATCTACATGTGGAATCCCCCTTAGGGAACATGGTGTATTTTCACGAATACTTTCCATGTGATCGTGAGACATGGGTAGCTATAATATTAGTTAGACATTTCTTATACCCTTATGGGACATGTCATTTACTCCACAAAGGATGGGTTTGAGACCTTGTTCTTTTATGTTCATCTCTATTATGAGGTTCAGTGTTTTCCCTCAGAATGATTCATTAGAGACCAATATCAGTTTAGTGTGTTCCATTAGTCCATACCTATGTGGGTACAGTGTGTCATTACGCCCTTAGTATAGGATTTTGATCCCCTTTATAGGATGATTCTTAGATAGAGATACGTTTATCCCTCTATCTGACCTGAGGCATGATCCTTTATCATCCCTTCATTATCCCTTGATAGGGTTCGTAGTTTTGATTTGACCATTACACACAAGGAATAAATCCCATATCTAGTAGTTTAGTGTAGTAGGGTTCATGGTATCATCCTATATATGATCCCCTACTTAATAGGTTATTCCAGTAAGATTTGTGGTATCCCCTAATAGTCCTGGGTGTGATCCCCAATCTCAGGGTCGATATCTTCAGAGTTCTAGAATGTATATTTTATGGTGATACCCAATGAGCATGACCTATTATATGAGTTCCATCAGTGATAGTATATCTCATGGAGTGGAATATTTAGTGTGAGAGTTACATTGAAGCATCAAGAAGAATTCTATTACTGGAAGTTGGTAGATACTTGTTTTGAGATGTAGATTTTGTTATAAGAATATCTAATATTTTTTGCTCGTGTTTTTATGTCTTGAATCTTGATTGAACACCTTATGATGGGAAAACTAGACACTTGATTCTTTATGTTTGGTTATTTTAATTTTTCTTAATAGGTATTGTTATACTCATAGCTTCATGGGCTCTTCTCCCACATGTCGTGTATTATCCATACAATATACCTTTCTATAAAGACCACAGAGGACCAAGAGTGGGCAGAAAACTGTTTTGGGCCAACTGAACAAATTTTCATATTGGTGTTGCATTTGATAGTGGACCCCTCCTTCTAAGTAGGTTAGAATTTATTTCCAATTATAGTGGGACTGTATTTAGACATTGTATTTTTTTAAATACATTTTCATACTCTGATTATAGGATATATATATATATATATATATATATATATATTCATGTATTTCGTATTAGTTTTGCTATATATTCATCATTGTATGGGTTTTCAGATGCGTTCTTCTATACATGTACATTTGGGTAATGCCTCCCATGGGTATAAAACCTCTACTAGGCAATTGTTTTTATCCCCTGGAATATTAGTGGTAGTCTAGGGATATCACACTCTTCTTATCATGTTCTATATGTGAGTTGGTGGTTCGGGCTGTGACAAAGTGGTATCAGAGGTTTATTCATCTTAGTGCCTGAGTTTGTAGATTTTCAAGATATGATTTTTGGTTTGAAATTTATTTAAATAGTGTTAAATTTGGTTATGTTTAGATTTTATGATAGGGACTTCATTTTTGGTTTTGGAGCTAACATATCCATTCATTAGGACGCTGAAAACATTCTTGTAGACTCAATACATGCTGTCACTAGTTTCAGGGAAAACAATGTCACATGCTTTATATAATAATGGGTCATGGTTTCCATCTACTTCTTAAGTCATCCCCCAATAGATTATCATTGATACTGGTACATCATGTATTCTTTTAGGAATTTTCAATGATGAAATCCAATTTGGTATCTACAGTATAGTTGAGAGAATGACCAGATGGGTAATGCCGCCTCCATCTAGGGGTTTAGTATCGAGGTGGTTTTCCTTATGGATGGATAGTGGAAGTAATTATTCCCATTGAGCAGTACATAGGCCTACGTCCAATGGTTCTGGGTGATGTAACATGTCAGACTAATCCATGGATATATTTTTTTGGTACAAGGTGATGATGATCCAGGGTCAAAAATGTATCATGAGATTCCATGTTAGTGAATTAATTGGGATCCAAGGAAAGATGGACTCATTGACAGAAGGCATGTGATGTTGGTCATGGAATATGAGGTTGTTTTATTCATTAAGACCTTTCCTACAACACACCCCATCGAGATAGAGGCATTTTTTTGTTGTGGTGTATGTGGACATATCACGTGGGATTTTTACACCTATCATGTAGTATATAGAGAGGAAATCGATAGACCACCTAAGAAAAGGTAGTTGTTGAAATAGGGAGGTCTGAAGGGTGGAAGGAGTGGTATAGGATATTAGATGGTGGCATGAGTGGGTTGAGACTTTGATCTGTTTCCACCAAAACCACACCTAAGAGGTTCATTCTAAGAATAGGTAGATGGCGGTTAAGGTCATGGGAAGATTCAAACACATTAATTTTATGATTTAGATTCTCTAGGAGTAATTTGAGATATGGTTTTTGTATTTTTCTAATTTAGATATTATTTTGATAATCACATCTAGGAGCCACTATTTTCATATTATATCAATATTTTCAGACTTATATATTTAATTTGATCCCTTTGCTTAACCATTGAGTTAGGAGGCTTTGGGAGAGAGGATCAATGATCACACACTTCTATCAGTAGTGTGACCTGACACTAGAAAATATTGAGATCCCCACATTGTAGCATCACTAGCTTCTATGGTATATTTCCCTTTGAATAATGCAACAGCTTGCGTTGTACGCAACTTCGAGATTCTAACACACCACGACCAATCAAACTATCCATTGTGAATAATAATACCCACTTTTTAAAATTTTATAAATTTGATTTTTCAAAATGGACTTCATTTTTGGATTCAAAATATCAAAATTTTCATAGGGTTAATTTTTGGTCCTCTTCTGAAAACATTCAACTATTGATGAATAGTGAAAAATACTAAATTTTAATTAAAAACAAATTTTTTTAATAGAAATACATTATAGTGTTAAATTAAACATTTTAATGGTTTTTAAGTATCATTAGATTATATTTTTATCATTTAATATAATTTAGGTTATTTGATGCAATTTCACATTTAAATTGGACATAAAAAAGTGTCATTCTTTTGATAATAATTATTTCTTAAAAACACGCTTTTTGTTTTGACAATGGGAATTAGTTTCAAATTAATTTTGGACACTTCTGTGTTTTGAATATGTAAAATTTATTACATATTTGAAATCAGGATGTCCAAATGGTGTAAATAGGTAACTTTTATTTTTATACATTATAAACAATTACTTCGGTAAATATTTTATTCATCATGGTTAAAGGGGTAAATATGGTAAATAAGTCTAGAAAATAATATTATAATAATATTAAATTACACTAAAACGTGTCCTAAACCTATTTATTGATTCATGTCCAACCGTGGGCATCTTTGGGTTGATTTTGGGACCCCATGGAGACACATGGGAGTGATAATGACACTTTATATTAATTAATTTAAAGTAAAGATAAAAATGACATAAACATATATATTTTTGTAAAACAATTTTTACATGGTGTTATAGAAGTTATATCTTTGACTATAAATATTAATTTAAAATATAAAAATATTTCCTACATCATGGTATTTTTTAATAATATTTAGACATCAAATAAATAAAATTATTTTTGACACAATTATGATGCAGTGTTTACCTCATTAATAAATAATTTAAATAAATAAGATTATAAAAATTAAAAGAATATCCAAAACTTGTCCAATTATTGTTGGATGATTTTGTTTCTAAAACACGTCATCTTATCTTCAACTTTAATGAGTTTTGGACCTTTAGAAACCGAAAACCATTATATAATAAAATAATATTTTCAAACTTTCCTAAACAACCCCTCCTCCCCCGTATAAAAAGCCCTCAATTCTAACCCATTTATCGCACCTCTTAAGCCCCTTGGATCATCCAAAATCTGCCCAATAAATCCCTCTAATTCCCTATATTCTTCTGAGAATCCTTACCTTTAACAGAAGGAACTTCAAGGAAGCCTCTTGGTTCAAACCAAAGGGAGTTTCCCGATTTAAAGGCAACATCTCCTCTTAAGTTCTTTTCTTTTATTTTACTTCTCCAACCACATAGACTCTCTTTATTCATTTCTTTTAAAACAAAAACAGTATCATAAATATACTAGGTTTGTTTTTATGATAATTATTTGGACTAGACATACACACACCTCCATCTAATTAATATAAAACATAATATTTCTTTGGATGGCGAACTAATGCTTCACGAAACGATGATTGTTGAACCTTCTACTACTACCTCTTATGGTGGAAATCATAATAAAACTGTAATAATATATGATATTTATGATATTAATTTTATACATAAGCTTCTGTAATTCTCTTTTATAGCATACCTTTATTCTTTTCATGTTGTATATATACGATAATTTCATTTGAGGAAGTGCGGACTACCGCCCCCTCAATGTGATATGACTTGTCCATACCATAAATAGAACATATAAAGGATGGTGTTAATGAACTTACCTAACATATATAAAATATTATATTATATTGGAATAATAATAGACATTTTTATCATTTGGTTTTCATTCCCTTGAAAATAAAAAAAATTAAATAGAAGAAGTGCTCGTGCGTACATACAGATTACTGTCTCCACAAACAGAATGAGATTCATTTTCCATCATAACCATTAAAGAATAATTTTCATTTTATTATTAAACATAATATTTAATAAAATAATATCATTATTTATATGAATCAAATACATCCTATCCATAACAAACATGGCTTACGTAACAAAATATATAAAGGAAAACGAATCAGTTAACACCTGGAACAATGATACTAATGAAATATTATTAACAAAGAAATATTAGAAGATCATATATGATATCATATTAATATATGTAGTTATTGTATAATTTAATAACAATTATTTAACTATTAAATAGGAGGTTAACGTACCCTTGACCAAGGAAAAGTACAAGATAAGTGTTAATTTTACAACCTCTTTATTATTTGAGGTTGTTTTTTACGTAAGTGTCAACTGGGACCTCTTTATCATCCCAATCTGTGTTTATTAAAAATGTATTTCAAAAAAAATTACTATTTACTATACTATGAGATAAAGTCATTTATACCCTTTATTGACTTTTTATAAAAAAAATGAATGTAATCTTTCTGTCGTTTTCCAAACAAGGTACTTTAAAACCATTTTGACAAATTAAGGTAATAATGTTTTTTTAAATTATACGGTGGGTGGAGCTATTATCTGCCATTATAACACATTTAAAGATACCCTTATAATCTTATAAGAATATTTTCAAAATAAATGTTTTCTTTTATAATTATATTACTTTTAAATGATTTCAAAATAGAAAGAGACATTTCTCACAGATATTTTTTTCATCTATGTCAACATCTTTTAATGAATTTTATACTGGTTTGAAGTTGATTTATTATGGTACAAATCTTCCATATTGTCTTGGAATTTTTTGTGATATTTTTTACTATGTATGTGTTATTTTTACACCATTCATGGTTTATGGTTAATGTATTAACATTTCGTATGCTAGTTTTGATATGAATGTTTATGTTAGGTTTCAACCTTTTCATATGAGGAATTCATTAGACTTAGTAAGTGATGGGTGGATCCCTCTATAGATCCATGGTGCCTTGGTAGGTCTCATGAGACAAAATAGTGCCTTGGCACAAGGTCTTGAAAAAATATTATTTTTATTCTTGCAATGAGGCCTTGACTATGCGGTTATGATGTCCGACATTATCCATTCCATCATTATGAATTTAGCTATTGATATTAAATGTGATTATTCGACTAGTATAATATCCATGTGAATAAGTAAGTGTCATTATTTGATATTCCTTGACATATTATGCTGAATTTTAATTTTAAAGGCTATTGTTTTAGTCTTATACATTGCCTTAAATGTTTATGCTTATTTTTGAAAGTTTCTGTTATACTATTATCCTTAATGAGCATCTAAGCTCACCCATTTCTAGGTTTTATTTTCCCCAGGATGTGAAGAAGTAAATTATGAATAACCTGCTAGGATAGGCTAAGGATATTAGGGTGATCAAGGGGGACACAATTTTGTTTTTCTTTATTTCAGGATGTAATGTAAAACTTATATATGTATCTAGTACTTCCAAGGTTACTAAACTAATCATTCATTCAATACATGATTCCTTGAATCATGCCAATGTTATTTAATAATGAACCGACTCTGGGTAATGAGGGTCGGGGAGTTACAGTTGGTATTAGATGAATTTTAGTACAATCCTTGGAAACTAGACTTGGATAAACTATGATTATAGCACATTACCCTATGATAGACATTGAGGATTTGTATAGAAGAACCTTCTGGAATTTTGGTAATGTAGAAATTTTGTGTATTTTTCAGGTAATACATCCCTATCAGATGTGAGTCGGTAGAGGCGGCCCAGGAATAGATGTACCTTGGATGGAAAACTCTGAGAAAGAGTTTCGGGCTGGACTCGGGGTATCCTGGTACACGACAATGGGCATTGCTGCACTCTTGGTTACGAAACTCCTGGGGGAAATTCTCAGGATAATTCACATTTCTTTACAAACCATTATGAAAGATTTATGAGTATATACCTCCTCAAAGAAAACATTTTTATGATTATGGATTATATCCATAAACTGTTCAATCAAGAGAGCGCTCCCAGTCCTGATGGTTTTCCTGGTTCTTTTTACAGTGGGGTTTGGGATTTTGTGAAGAAAGACATCATTGGTGCTATCTAGGACTTCTTTAGAGGTGGAGGACTAACTCGGGTGTCAAGTGCTACAAATCTTGTTCTCATTCCCAGTATCAAGGACCCCTCTTCCCTTGCTCACTACAGACCATTGAGTCCCTGCAAATTCCCTTACAAAATTCTTGTGTGCGTTCTTAATCAGAGGTTGTCAAATCTTATCCCAGGGTGCATTTTAGTTGAGAAACACGGCTTTGTGAAAGGTTTCTCCATCTAGGGAGCAATTTCTATTACTCAGGAGATGGTTGAAGACATCAATATGAAAACCCATGGATCCAACATGGTAATCAAATTGGATATGAACAAGGCTTTTGATAGGTTAGAATAGAGTTTTATCAACAGAGTTCTATCGGGTGTTGGGCTTTCAGCCAAGGTAGTGGACCTCCTTTTCCAGAGCTTCAGTTCCTCGTGGTTGGCTATCTCTTTCAGGGGGAATATTCATGGTTTCTTCCAGGCTACGAGAGGTCTCCGGTAGGGAGACTTTCTTTCTTCTAGCATTTGTATCCTGGCACAGGACACTCTTAGCAGGCTTATCATCAGTGGAACATCCCAAGGGGCATTATTCCTTTCTGGAGGCAGATAAACGTACCTACGGTGTCTCATTTGATGTTCGCCGATGACATGCTTATTTTCATCAATGGTGGTCAGGGTGCGGTTTGCAGGATCAAGGACATTCTGGATGAATATTTCTACTAGAGCGGGCAAGTTCTCAACAATTCCAAAAGCAGCATCTACATCTCAAAAAAAATTTCTCAATGGCAGGTGTCCTCTCTGTGTAACCGTCTGAACATGCAGCATGGGTCCTTTCTAATTGAATACCTGGGTTATCCCATTTCATCAGGTCATCTTCGTATCAAATATTATGATCATATTGTTTGTAGAATCACTAGTCGTATCCTTAACTGGAAAAATCAGTTCCTGTCTTTTGGAGGTAATATAGATCTGGTGAATAGTGTGTTGTCTGCCATTCCCATCCATGCATTGGCTACTTCCAATGTCCCTCAAGGTGTGATCAACAGCATTGATATAATTCATTGAAGTTTTGTCTGGGTTGTAAAGGATGAAGGAAAGAGACACTGGGCTGCATGGGGCAGGATGGCGCGACCCTTCCAGGATGGTGGGATCAATGTGAAGATCCTCCAGAACACGATTCTCTACATGCATGGCAAGCTCGCCTGGGAAATTTTGGAGGAGCGATCTCTTTGAGGAAAGTCCATGGGGATGTTGTGCGGTGAAGGTGCAGAGGTTCCCCACGGCCATGCTTCTCCATTGTGGGAAAAACAATTTCCCCTATTTCAGACTCTTCATCTTCATTCTCGTTGGATAGTTGGCTCTGGAGACCTCCTCTTCTGGCACAAGAACTGGGCATGTTCGGTTTTAGCTTTCCCAAGTTGCCCAGCTCCCATGATATCACTTAGAGAAGTATCCCAGTATCCCTTGTTTACCAAGGCCATTTTGGATGGCGATCAACAAGCTCTTCTAGAGTTCAGTGAGTTTACCAGTGACCCAGAAAAAAAAATTTCACCCCGGCTGCTTCGGTGGTATTTTCCTCCAGATATTTTTGTAGGCTGTTTTCTGGGAAGGTTCACCAGGAGGGGGGGATCAGAGCCATGTGGTTCCATAAGATCCCAGCGACATTTAACTTCCTCACTTGGTTCATCAAGGATGAGAACATCAGAAGATTGGGTATCAACATGGCCTTCAGGTTCCCTTACTGCACCACCAATCGGGAAGAAAGTTCCAATCACTTATTTTTTGCGGGGGATTGGGCTATTGCAATATGGCACTACTTTGGGGGTTTCACAGCACTCTCCTCCCAAGAGTAGAACACCACACCCTTTGAGGAGAGATGGTTCCAAGGTATGGAAGGTAATGAGAAGGATAGAATGGTTCATTCGGTTATTTTCAGTGCAGGATGCTGGAACTTATAGAAAGCCAGGAATCAAGCAAGGCATAAAGGCTCTCTTCCCATGGTTAGGTCCATTATCACACGGACCTGTTTCCTTTTTCTGGACGTATATTATCTTTTCAAGGACTGGAAAGAGGACCCCTATTCTATATTTCTCCAAGTTAGTGTACCTTCCACTACCCCCTCCTTGGTTCAGTAGGGGAAGTGGGTGTGCTGGAAACCCCTCGGCTCTGGTCTCAAGATGAACACGGATAGGTCATGTGCGTTGGGGGTGATGAGATGAGGGGGCATGGTATGAAGCCCTAGGGGGGAGGCGGTCATGGAATTTTCATCCTTCTTTGGCAACAGTACCCCTCTCTTGGCTGAGGCCAAGGCAATGCTCACAGGGCTTTCCCTCTGCGTGCAGGAGAAGATTGATTTAACCTAGGTAGAGAATGATTCCAGGATCCTTCATGATGTGATGATAGTTAAAGGTTCCCCACCTTGTTCAATCGCTTATAATGTGAGGAAATAATGCACTTTACATGGAACCAACATCCAAGTGTCTCATACCTAGCACGAGGGTAATAAGGTTGCGGATCACATGGATTCCTTGGAGGCCTAGAGCTCCATCTCCACTAGTCTTCTCCCAATCAATAGTTTGAAACTAGAGTGTGTTAATTTAATTATAGGGGATGCCCCTGGCTTTCACTATTTTCGACCCCCCTAATTCCTAGGGTACCTTGGTTGTTTTTTTAGTCTTGGTTGTTTTCTTTTCTTTTCTTTTCTCTTTCATTGAATAAAAATTTGATTTGGATGGATGGAGGAAACAACCACCTATATTCAATGGAACCACAAATGCATTTTTAGTTGAGAAATGGATACATTCCTTAGAAAAAAATTCATGCTTTTAGGAGTAATGAAAGGGATAAAGTTTTCATGGTAGTTTATCACCCTAAGAGAAATGCAGATCAATGGTGGTAATTAATTCAAAACACAAAGGAAGATAAAGAATTGTAAAACATGTAATGAAAGGAGTTTAAATATATTTTATTAGAAAAACACATTCCTCGTAACCATCGAGCGGATATGGAAAGACAATTTCTGAGTCTAAGGCAAAAGGAGGATGAGAATTTCGCAAAGTTTGAGGCTAACATTACAAGGCTAGAAAGGCATGCAACATATTATATACATAACCCAAGGAGTAATATTTATTGATTATTTGATGGGTTTGTTATTTATAGTGATGCATCAAAGAAAGGACTTTGTTGTGTCCTTATGCCGAATGATGGGGTTATTGGATATACATCACAACAGTTAAAAATTCCTGAGCAAAACTATCCCACTCATGATCTTGAGTTATCAGTTTTAATCTTTTCTCTGAAGATATGGAGACACTCTCTCTATGATGAAAAATCTGAGATTTATACTGATCACAATATTTTTATGTATATTTTCTCACTAAAAAGAACTCAACATGAGGAAAAGGAGATGGATCGAACTACTCAAGGATTATTATTTCACAATGCACAACCACCGAGGGAAGGCAAATAAGGTGGAAGATGCTTTTATTTGAAAGGATCAAAGAATTTTGAACAAGATGACAATTGAAAGGGATCATATGTTCATGGATATAGTAAATATAGATATATGAATAATCATGGAAGGTGAAACATCAATACATTTTCAAATTGTTGCTAAACCATCTTTACTAGAAAGGTTAAAAAAGTTCTCAGACTGATGATGAAGAGTTTCAAAAGAAAATTAAATCTATGAATGATGGGACATTAATCAAATTCATATCTGAATATTGGATTTTAAATTTTGGGAAGAGACTTTTTGTTCCTAACATGCCTGATCTAAAAACGTAATTGTTGGATGATGCTCATAGCTATAATTTCTCTATACACCCTGATAGCACTAAGATGTATTGAGATTTGAAGGAACATTTTTTGTGGGACAAAATGAAGATAGATATTGCTGATTATGTGTCAAGATGTATGGTTTTTCAATAACTGAAAGCTAGAATGTAACACCCCAAGCTTCCACAGTACGCTTTTCTTTGAATAATACAGTAGCGTGTGTTGTACGCAGCTTTCAGTTTCTAACACACCACAACCAATCAAACTAGCTGTTATGAATAGTAATGCCCACTTTTTGAAATTTTATTAATTTTATATTTCAAAATGGGCTTCATTTTTAAATTCGAAATATTGAAATTATCTTAGGGGGGATTTTTGGTATTTTTCTGAAAACTTTCAATTTTTGATGAATAGTGAAAAACACGGAGTTATAGTTTAAAACCAAATTTTTATTTAAATAATTATTTATTTTATTTATATTTTTTAGGTCAAAATAGATATATAATACCTATATAAGTTCAATTAAATTCATTGGAGTTAGTTTATAATAATTTTAGATATATAAAAATTTTATTAAACTTTTCACCGTCTTTTACACACCTCCTAGGAGCATTTGTAAATTTTCATAAAACGTTATTTTACATCTACTGTGAGTGGAATTTCAAAAATCTGAGAGACACGATTGATATCAATAAAAAAAATGTGGTTCAATATGATGAAAATAATATTTGGTGAACAGTAACATTTTACTTTTATTTACCACAGTTAAAAGTAAATAGGGTATTTAAGGGTAAAAATGATATTATTATTACCCTAACATATCTCCTAATTCTATTGGATAAGTATAATTCGACAGAAAAACCATAAGAATAAAATATGAACCTCTTTGGTGCACTTGGATTAGATTAGGGAACTTATTATTTTTTATTTAAAGAAGAGTTAAAAGAGTTAAAATCAATGTTTAATAAATAAAACATTTTTAATATAAGGTTATACATAAGATAAATTCATCTATAAATATTCATTAGAAAGATAAATATATTTCCTATATAATGGTACTTTATTTGTATTTTTTAGACTTTAATTTTTTTAATTTATTTATGATAAAATGATGATGTAGTAGTTACCTAATTAATGAAGTATTAAAATAATTGATATTATAAATATCCAAATAAATGTAATTTGAGACTTTTTATGAATGCCACTAATTCAATAGGTTAATATGAAATATTAGAGTTGGTTAGATGAATATTGTTTGAAGTAATAATGCTTTTATGAATTTATCAAAAACCAAATACCAAATAGTTTCAAAATTGACATAAAAGATTTTTTAAAACAAATATTATATTATTAATTGATATTCTATTCCTAAAAATATAAGGTTAGGCCAAAAGACTTATATAATGATATTTTGATCATTAATGATCCACTTGGGGTTATCTTAGAAGTATATAGTATGTTTATTAACCATATAATATAAAAATACAAGGAGACATCGTAAATGTCAAACTATTTAACTAAGAATTAAATCTAAAAGATAAAGTTAATATAGTGACCCAAACATGTATAAAACCAATTGGTTGAGTGGTTTTCTACACATCCCCACCTTATAATTTAAATAATTCTTTTTTGGTCCATTAGAAACTGAAAATTATTTTATTATAAGATAATATTTCTATCTTTTCCTAAGGTGCCCCTCACCCCTCGTATAAAAGGGCACTCCCCCTTCTCCCTAATTCACACCATCAAAGCCATTTGGCTCGGCCAACCTCTACCCAAATACCCTATAAATTGTCCTAACATCATCCTAGAGACCTTCCTTTAGTTATAAATCCAACCTAAGGAACCCTTTTTATCAAATCAAAAGGAAGAACCTGAAGAATAGGTAAATATTTCATCACTCTTTCATGTTCCATTCTTCTTCCACTTTTTCTTTCTTTGTTGATTGCATTCTAAAATAATAAATCCAGTATCTTATATATACTGTGATGTTATTATAAATATGGTACAACCATATTCAATATTATATCCATCCTTTTAATGACATGTCACCATACGTGCGTACGTATAGCTTACCGTCTCCACTTCGTGGTGTAATTGTTATTCAATACATTATCATTTGGATGGGTATAATATTGATGTTTAATTGATGTAAATAATAAATATAACATGATAATTAATCTTTATATATGATATACCATCTAATTATATAATATTTTAATATCAAAAGAATGATATTGTCGCTCATGCGTACGTACAGATTACTGTCTCCACAAACGTGATGAGATTCATTCCCCATCACATCCATTCAAGACTAATTTTCAATCATATGATTAAAATTTTTTTTAAAGAATTGATATCATTATTTATATGAATAATATACATCCCATCCATAACCCGTATGACTCACATAACAAATAATATAAAGGACAGTGAATCTGTTAACAACCTAAACAACGATAATACTAAGATATTATTAACAAAGCAATGTTAAAAGATCATATATTATATCATATTAATGTATATGATTCTTGTATAATATAATAAAAACTATTTCACCATTATACAGTAGGTTAACCTACCCTCGACCAAGGAAAATTACCAGGTAAGGGTTAATTTCACAATCTCTTTATTATCCGAGGTTGTTTTTACGTAAGTATCAACTGGGACCTCTTTATCATCCACATCCATGTTTCTTAAAATTTTATTTCAAAACATTCTTACTATTTTATAGACTATGGTTTAATTTCATTTATACCCTTTTTTGACTTTTGTACGATGTTTATAATGGAATCTTTTTGTCATTTTCCAAACAAGGTATTATTTGACCTTTTCGACAAATTTAAGGTAAGAATGTTTTTTAAGTAATATGGCGGGTGTGGCTATTTTATGACATTATAACTTCGTCAAAGAATCCCATAAAATCTTATAATAATATTTTCAAATATTTTAAATTATTTCAAAATAGAAAGAGATATTTTTCTAAAAAGGTTTTGATTTCATCTATGTCAATATCCTTTGATGGATTTTATGTTTTTTTGAGGTTGATTTATTATGATACAAAACATCCATATTGTATTGAAGGTTTTTTGATATGTTTAACTTTGGATGTTTTATTTCATACCATTCATGGTTTATGGATAAAGTATTGAAATTTCATATGCCAGTTTTAATACGAATGTTTCTGTTATGTTTAAAACTTTTCATATAAGGAATGCATTAGACATAGTAAGTGACATGTGAAGCCCGTTATATATCCTCTATACAATGGTAGGTCTCATGAGACAGACTAGTGTCTTGGCATAAGGCCTTGACAAAATCTTACTTGTAGTTTTGTCACAAGGCCTTGACTACGTGGTTATGAAAGTCTATCATTATGTATTCCATCATTATAAAAGCTGTTATTGATATTGCGTGTGATTATTCAACTAGTAGAATATCCATGTGAGTAAGTAAATGGAATAATTTTGATTTAAATTTTCCATATTATGATGAAGTTTATGTTGAAAATGATTTTTTTAGTTTTATACATTTCCTTAAATGTTTATGCTTATTTATGAAAGCTTCCGCTATATTGTTATCCTTACTGAGAATCTAAGCTCACCCATTTCTATGTTTTATTATTCCTAGGATGCAAAGAAGTTTATTATGACTGACTGGTAGGGATAGTCTATGGGAACTTAGTGTTGTCTATGGAAACAATGCTGTTGTAGTTTTCCAATTTATGATGTCATGTAAACCTTATGAATGTATCTAGTACATCCAAGGATACTAAACTAATCGGTCTTTCGAGACTTGATCATTTGTGATCATGCCAATGATACGTAATAATGCACTGACACTGGGCTTCTGTGGTCAGGGTGTTACAGTTGGTATCAAAGGAAGTTTAGTACAAACCTTGAAAACGAGATTTAGATAAACTCTTATTAGAGAACATATCCCTTAGATAGGCTTTCAGGATTATTATTAAATAAAATCCAATAATTTTGGTATTGTAGAGATCTTATGAGTTTTCTATGAAATACATCCCTATCTGGATACGAGCAGGTAGAGGCAGCTCTAACATAGATGTACCTCGGGGTAAAATTTGAAAACACCGCTTTGAGCTAGACTCAAATGGGAACTGGTGCATGAAAAAAGGCTTTGTTGCGCTCTTGGTTACGACACTCCTAGAGGATATGCTTAGGATAATTATCATTTTCTTTACAAACCATTATGAAGAGTTTATGAGTATATACTTCCTCAAAGAAAACATTTTTATGATTATGGATTATATCCATAAACTGTTCAATTTATGTTAAGTGTTTTACATGTATAGAATTATGTATTTCAATTCTTAAACTAATCTAGTTTACGCCATCACTACTAGAATTAAAGGTATTTGTGACGGTTTATTTGCGACGAGATCATGATGCAAATAACATTTTTTGCAACGGAAAACTTCACTATCGCAAATGGTTTTCTATTTATACATAAAAAAGATATTTGTGACGGGTCGTCGCAAATAATCTATTGTGACGAGACTTTCATTCCATCGTAAATTGGTAAATAATAACTTATTTGCAATGGTCTCGTCGCAAAAAAGTTGTTGCGATGGGCCGTTCATACCATCGTAAATAGGACAATAAATAACATATTTGCAATGGTGTCCCGTCGCAAATAGCCCCATCGAAGATACTAAAAAAATAAAAAAAAAATTTAATATAAATCATATAATATTATATAATATTATATTATAATAATATTAATATTTATAATATAAAAGAATTATAATATTAAAATATTAATAATAATAAAATATATAAAATAAAATTATGAAATCTTAATATCAGAAAATAATAATAATATGAATACTATTAATATAAATAATATAATATTATATAATAATAATACAAATATTAATAATATAAAAATTTAATATAATAATATTATTATTATTAAAATAATAAAACATATTTCTGAAAAAATAATATTAATATTATTAAAATTATAAAATATTAATATTCTCAATATTCACAACAAATATAAAATATTAATAAAATATTAATATTATTATTATTAAAATAACAGACATTAAAAATAATACTAATAAGTAATAAAATATTAAAAATAATAAAAAAATTAAATTAAGCAATATTCGTACAAATATGAAAAAGATAAATTTTAAATAGTTAATATTACAATAATTTATGAATTGAAATATTTGTTACATATAAAAAATCCCTGGGGGTGAATAATCTGGAGGAGATTGTGGGGGAAACTTCATCCCTAAATTACGAGTTAGACGACGCATGTACTCCATCTATTCCTGCTGCAACTCCTCATATTGACACATCTCATCATCGTGCTGCTGATGATATCGACGCATCTCCTCATCATGCTGCTCCTTCCACTGCTGCTCCCGCTGACGCATCTGATCCTACTCCTGATTATTACTAATTATTACTAATTTTTGTACACTTAGCAATAATTTGAAAAACTACTCTTGATTATTAGTAATTAATAATAATTTAGCAATACTTATAAATACTTAGCAAAATGAAAACTGCTTGAATAATGAATGGAAATTTAGTAATCACCATTGTGGAGATCATTACAAATTTTCCCGTCATTATCCAACCAGTTTTCGTTTACTAATTATAATTATATCTAATCATTACTAATAAAAAAAATTATATTATCAATATTTATGATAAATAAATATTATTATTATTAAAATAATAAAAATTGTATAAAATATTAAAATTATCAATATTCGCAACAGGCTTTGCTCTATTCTTAACATGTTTAAATCTCAAAGGGTTGCCAATTGTCAGGTCATGCGCAATAAAATGTTTGTGTCAGCCATGTCCAATATAAACTCTATAATTTTCCTTGTATAGTTGATCACCTCGTCAGTAGTGTTGTAATAGGAAGACCAAAGTAATGTGGTTCTCGTCTCTTAGAATCATCTCGCTCCCTTTACATAGATCATTGTCCCTTATATATTTGAGGGGGTATCAGTATCTTTCCCTTAAATTTTGAAGGAAGAATGGTCTATGTAAAGGGTCTTGTGAGATAATTATTATAGATGAGAAGGGAATGACTTGGGGTTTCCTATTGCAACGCAACATGCAAGGTGATCAACTAAGCAAGGACAATTATACATAATTATATCTAATTATATCTAATTATATCTAATTATATCTAATTATTACTAATTATTACTAATTATATCTAATTATTACTAATTATATCTAATTATATCTAATTATTACTAATCATATCTAATTATTACTAATTATATCTATTTATTACCAATTATTAATAATTATTACTAATTATTACTAATTATTACTAATCTTTACTAATTATATCTAATTATTACTAATTATTACTAATTATTACTAATTATTTCTAATAATTACTAATTATATCTAATTATATCTAATTATAACAAATTATATCTAATTATATAAAATTATATCAAATTATATGTAATTATTACTAATTATTACTAATTATTACTAATTATTAATATTTATTACTTATTATTACTAATTATATCTAATTATTACTAATTATAACTAATTATATCTAATTATTACTAATTATATCTAATTATTACTAATTAAATCTAAATATTACTAATTATTACTAATTATTACTAATTATTACTAATAATTACTAATTATATCTAATTATTACTAATTATATCTATTTATTACTTATTATATCTAATTATTACAAATTATGTCTAATAATTACTAATTATAATTAATTATTACTAATTATATCTAATTATTGCTAATTATTACTAATTATTACTAATTATATCTAATTACTACTAATTATTACTAATTATTACTAATTAATACTAATTATTACTAATTATATCTAATTATAACTAATTATTACTAATTATTAAGAATTATATCTAATTATATCTAATTATATCTAATTATATCTAATTATATCTAATTATTACTAATTATTACTAATTATTATTATTTATTACTATTTATTACTATTTATTAGTAATTATTTTTAATTATAGCTAATTATTACTAATTATTCCTAATTATTCCTAATTATTCCTTATTATTCCTAATTATTTCTAATTATTACTAATTATTGCTAATTATTACTAATTATTGCGAAATATTATAATTTATTCCTAATTGTTAGAAAATATTACTAATTATTAGTATTAATGCCTAATTATTTATAATTATTCCTAATGATTACTAATTATTCCTAATTATTACTAATTATTTATATTTATTAATATTTAATTCTATTTATTGCTATTTATTGCTATTTATTTCTTAATTATTGCTAATTTTTGCTAATTTTTGCGAATTATTGCTAATTATTGAAAATTATTCCTAATTATTGCTGAATATTGCTATTTTTTGCTATTTTTTTCTAATTATTGCTAATTATTGCTAATTATTGCTAATTATTGCTAATTATTTCTAATTATTGCTAATTATTCCGATTTATTTCTAATTATTGCTAATTATTTCAAATTATTGTTAATTATTCCTAATTATTCCTATTTATTGCTAATTATTTGTATTTATGCCTAATTATTAGTATTTATTAGTAGTTATTACTAATTATTAGTATTTATTACGAATTATTACAATTTATTAATAATTATTACAATTTATTACTAATTATTACAATTTATTACTAATTATTAATAATTTTTTCTAATTATTACTAATTATTAATAATGTTTTCTAATTATTTCTAATTATTACTAATTATTGCTAATTATTACTAATTATGGCTAATTATTCCTAATTATTACTAATTAATCCTAATTACTGCTAATTATTACTAATTATTAGTAAGTATTACTAATTATAAGTTTTTATTCGTAATTATTCGTAATTATTCCTAATTATTCCTAATTATTCCTATTTATTAATATTTATTTCTATTTATTAATAATTAATGACATTTATTGCTAATTATTGCTAATTATTGCCAATTATTACTAATTATTCGTAATTACTCCTAATTATTGCTAATTATTGGTAATTATTTCTATTTATTGCTAATTATTTATAATTAATCCTAATTATTTCTAATTATTTCTAATTATTAGTATTTATTAGTAATTATTAGAATTTATTAGTATTTATTACTAATTGTTACTTTTTATTAATAATTATTACAGTTTATTACTAACTCTTACAATTTATTACTAATTATTATTAGTTATTTCTAATTATTATTAAGTATTCCTAATTATTACTAATTATTTCTATTTATTACTAATTATTCCTATTTTTTAATATTTATTGCTATTTATTACTAATTATTGCTAATTATTGCTAATTATTCCTAATTATTGCAAATTACTACTAATTATTGCTAATTATTGCTAATTATTGCTAATTATTAGTAATTATTTCTAATTATTGCTAATTATTGCTCATTATTGCTATTTATTTCTAATTATTGCTATTTATTTATAATTATTGCTAATTATTTCTAATTATTGCTAATTATTGCTAATTATTAGTATTTATTTCTAATTATTATTATTATTTACTAGTAATTATTAGTAATTATTAGTATTTATTAATAATTATTACAATTTATTACTAATTATTACAATTTATTACTAATTATTATTAATTATTGCTATTTATTTCTATTTATTACTAATTATTGCTAATTATTACTTATTATTCCTAATTATTCCTAATTATTCCTAATTATTCCTAATTATTACTAATTACTTATATTTATTCCTAATTATTCCAAATTATTACTAATTATTCATAATTATTACTAATTATTCCTATTTATTACTATTTATTGATATTTATTACCAATTGTTGTTAGTTACTACAAATTAATTATATACATTACTAATTATCATTAATAATTAATAATTACTACTAATTATTAAAAATTAATACTAAAAATTTCAATTTATTAGTACAAATAAATACTAATGACAAAACAATTTAAATATAATTCAATTACCACTAATCAACAATAAAAAAATTAACATAAAAAAATGAAATAAATAATAAATTAAAAAAGCATAAATACCTTTAAGACTGATTTTCTATTGATGCAGACGGCTTCACAACTTCTTCGTGAATAAAAAAATTAACTATGAAAAATTCACTCTCTAAAATCTGAGTTTAGAGAGAAAGAGGATCTAAAATTTGAGAGGAATAAGAGGAAAAATGGATGAGGGTATATATAGGTTAAATTATTTGCGACGGAAGTATTTGTGATGGGTATCCCGTCGCAAAATAGTATCTTTTGCGATGGGACCCTTCGCAAATACCTATGCCCACATTAATTACAGTTTGCGGTTAAAATGTTATTTGCGACGGGTCCCGTCGCAAATAGTCTCTGTCGACACACCTTTTCCGATGGATGACATCCCGTCGCAAAAAGCTATAAACCGCCGCCGGTTATTTGCGACGGTGGGATCCCACTATCGCAAATAACTTTAGCGTGGTTTGGCACGCTATCTGTGCCAAACTATTTGCGACGGGATTTATTCCCGTCGCAAAAGGCCCGCCGCAAAAATCTCTTTTTCCCGTAGTGCATTGTTTAGAAATTTCACCTAGTGGAAGGAATGGAAACCGTATCAATGCGTGTACACCATGTAGGGATTTCCCTCCTGCTCAAGATAATTATAGTGGAGCTGGTGATACAACTGGTGCTGATCAGCTTATCACTATACTGGGACAACTCACTCAGGTTATGAATAATAACCATACCAGTATGGGGCACCCTGATCCACAACATGGAGGATCAATGATAGACCGCTTCATGAGGCAACAACCACCAACATTCAATGGGAGTACAAATCCATTAGTAGTTGAGCATTGGATAAATTCCTTAGAGAAAATATTCCCCGCCTTGGGGAGTAGTTAAAGGAAAAAAGTTGTAATGGCAGTTTACCGCCTCACTAGAGATGCTGATCAATTGTGGTTATTGATTCAAAATACAATGGACGATGATGAAGTATCAAATATGGAATGGATGGAGTTTAAATTGCTTTCCTTAGAAAAATACTTTCTTTGTGACCATCAAGCAGATATGGAAAGGCAATTTTTGAGTCTGAGGCAAAAGGAGGATGAGAATGTCGCAAAGTTTGAGGCTAACATTACAAGGTTAGCGAGGCATGCTGCATGTTATATATGTAACCCAAGATGTAAGATTGATCATTTCATTGATGGGTTAAAACCATTTCTCCATCGAGCATTAGTCTCACAATCCTTCTCGTCGTATGAAGATATTGTCTCATGTGTAATCAAAACAGAAAAAGAAATCTCTAAGTATTATGACTTTAAAGCAATGCAAGAGAAGAAGAGATATGTTGATCACTCTGGAAATGGAAACAAGGGGAATAAGGGAAATTTGAATATCCATCCTACAATAAATGTGGGAATAACACCCCGGTACTTTCCTGAATAGAATTGGAGTCTTTTGCTAGTGTGGTGAAAAAGGCCACCAAACTCGTGATTGCTAGGGGGAGAAAGAGGTCGTCGATGTTGAATTCTACAATTGTAGAGAAAGGGGGAATTATGAAAATGAATTTCCTAAGCGTGAGGGGAAATTACCTCAGAAAAGGCCAAGGGATCAAGGTCAAGCCTATGATATCACTACTGCTGAGGTTGAAGCTCCGAAAGACGTGGTGGCAGGTAATTTAATGGTTTCCTCAAGTTTAGCCAATACATTATTTGATTCTGTATAATCTCATTGTTTCATATCTTCTCAGTTTGCTAAGAAAATTAGATATTTCCCATTTGATTTAACAAGGGAGTTGTCAGTAAAAACTCCTAAGAGAAGTGTCATTGCAACAATGTTTTGTGAATTAGTCCCCATTAGAGCATATAAATGTTCTTTATCTCTTGATCTCATCATTATAGCCATGATTGAATTTGATATAATCCTCGGTATGGATTGTCTTTCAAACCATGATGCAAAAATTTATTGTAAGAAGAAGGAGGTTACTATTTTTGATGATGATGATAAAGAACACCTTATCTTTAGAGCATAAATTTCAACACCTAATTCTTATCTATATCCACCCCCAATAGCTCAACTAAATTCAATTATTTGGGAAGAAGAGAATGAAACATATCTAGTTGAGGAAACGAATCTTCAAATAGAGGATGTACCTATTGTGAAAGAGTATGTTGATGTATTTCCATAGGATTTACTTGGACATCCTCCAGAACGAGAAATTAAGTTTTCCATTGATTTAATTCTTGGTTCAAGGCCCATATCAAAGACCCCTTATAGAATGGCCACTGTGGAATTAGTGGAACTAATGAAACAACAAGAAGAATTGGGAAATAATGGATTTATTCATTCTAGTGTTTCTCCATGGGGTGCCCCGGTCCTTTTTGTTAAGAAGAAAGATGGATCTATGAGGTTATGCATTGAATACAGGGAGATCAATGCTATATTGATAAAGAACAAGTATCTCCTTCCTCTCATTGATGATTTATTCGACTAACTTCATGGAGATCAATACTCGTCAATGATTGACCTTAGATCCGGATATCATCAGTTGTGTGTGAAGAAAGAAGACATTATGAAGATAGCATTTCGAACCAGGTACGAGCATTATGAGTTTACAGTAATGCACTTTGGATTCACTAATGCACCCTATGTATTCATGGATCTAAAGAATAGAGTTTTCAAGGAATATCTTGATGACTTTTTAGTGGTATTTATTGATGATATCTTGGTATATTCCGAAAGCATTGAAGAACAAGAAAATCACTTGCGCATTATCCTGGAGAATCTCAGAAGACATGAATTATATGGGAAGTTTAGAAAGTGTAAATTTTAGCTTCCAAGGATTTCTTTTCTTGTCCATATTGTCTCCAAGGATGGAATCTCTCTTGATCCTTCAAAGACCAAGGTAATCAAAGAATGGCCACCACCAACGAGTATAACTGAGGTACGCAATTTTATCGGTTTAGTAGGTTATTATCGGCATTTCGTCCAGAATATTTCCTGATTGGCTAACCCATTAACCAAGATAACACGTAAATGGGTTAAATTTGTTTGGACAAAAGAGTGTGAAGAATGTTTTGAATAACTTAAGAGAATATTATTCAATGCTTCTATCTCGCCTCTACCATCAGGGAATGATGGGTTTGTTATTTATAGTGATGCTTCAATAAAAGGACATGGTTTTGTCCTTATGTAGAATGATAGAGTTATTTCATATACATCACGAAAGATGAAAATTTATGAGAAAAACTATCCTACTCATGATCTTGAGTTAGCAGCTGTAATCTTGGATTTGTATATTTGAAGACACTATCTCTATGGTGAAAAAAGTGAGATATATACCGATCACAAGAGTTTGATGTATATTTTCTCACAGAAAGAACTCAACATGAGGAAAAAGAGATGGCTTGAACTACTCATGGATTATTATTGCACCATAAACTACCACCCAGGGAAGAGAAATAAAGTGGCATATTCTTTGAGTAGAAAGGATTATGGAGTTTTGAACAAGATGAGAGTTGAAAAGTATCCTATATACATAAATCTAGTGATGATGGATATGGGAATCACCATGGAAGGTGAAACATCAAGACTTTTTCAAATAGTTTCCAAACCATCTTTAATATAAAGGATAAAGAGTTATCAGACCGATGATGAAGAGTTTTAAAAGATGATTAATGCTGTGAATGATGGGAGATTGAGTGACTTTTCGTATGAAGAAGGACCTTTGATATTTGGGAAGAGACCTTTTTTCTTGATATACCTGATCTAAAAAGGGAATTGTTGGATGATGATCATAGTTCCAATTTTTCTATACACCATGGTAGCACTAAGATGTATAGAGATTTGAAGGAACTTTTTGGTGGGACAACATGAAGAGGGAGATTGCAGATTTTGTGTCAAGTTGTATGGTTTGTCAACAAGTGAATGCTAAAAGGCAACAGCTTGGAGGAGTCTTACAACCTCTTCCCATACATGAGTGTAAATGGGATAGTATTACGATGGACCTTGTCTTTGGACTACCAAAGAATTATAGAAGGAACGATGAAATATGGGTCATTATTGATCGTCTTACCATGTTAGCACATTTTCTTACTATAGGAGAAGATTTACCACTTGAACGATTAACAAGACTATATATTATTGAAGTTGTAAGACTTCATGGAGTACCACTATCGATTGTTTCTGATCTTGATCCTTGTTTTACATCAAGATTCTATAAAACTCTTTAGAAAGCCTTGGATACTGAACTTCATTTGAGCACTACCTACCACCCCCAAACTGATGGAAAATCAGAGCGGATTATTCAAACCTTAGAAGACTTGTTGATATCATGATCACTTGACTTTCAAGGTATGTGGGATCAATATTTACCTCTACTAGAATTTTACTATAACAATATCTTCCATTCAAGTATTCAGATGGAACCATATAGAGTGTTATTCAGAAAGAGATGTCGCACACCAACCGATTGGGATGATGTTGGTGAAAGAAAACTCGTAGGCCTAGAACAGGTGGAAGAAATTATGTAAAAGGTTAAGGTAATCCAAAACCACATCAAAGAATCTCAAAGTAGGTAGAAGAGCTATGCTGATAACCAAAAGAAGGATTTGGAATTTCATGTAGGAGATCATGTCTTCTTGAAGGTATCTCCGTGGAAGGGTGTTATATGTTTTGGTAAGAAGGGAACATTGAGTCCCAGATACATCGGACCATTCGAAATTCTAGAATGAATTGGGGTTGTAAGTTACCATTCGGCAATGCCACCAAGTCTCTCCAAAGTTCACGATGTATTTCACGTATCACTGTTGAGAAAATGCATGCCTGACTCAATGCATGTACTCACCTATGAGGAATTAGGACTGGAACCTGATCTGTCTTATTGCAAAGACCATGTCAAGGTTCTTGATATAGGAGAACAAGTGCTGAGAAACCGGATGACTTGTCTGGTAAAAGTTCTATGGAGAAACCATAAGAGGGTAGAGGAAACCTGGGAACCCGAGGAACTTATTATGAAGAACCACCTGAGTGTTTTTATGTAGTAATATTCTAGAAATTTCGAGGATGAAATTATTTGGAGGAGAGAATGTAACACCCCAAGCTTCCATGGTATGCTTCTCTTTGAATAATACGGTAGCGTGTGTTGTACACAAATTCGAGTTCTAAAACACCAAAACCAATCAAAGCAGCCGTTTGGAATACTAATACCAAATTTTTTAAATTTTTGAAATTTTATCTTTCAAAATGGACTTTATTTTTGCATTCTAAATATCGAAATTAGCTTAGGGATAATTTTTTGTATTTTTCTGAAAACATTCAATTTTTGATGAATAGTGAAAAACATTTAGTTATTATTTAAAAACGAATTTTTATTTAAATAATTATTTATTTTATTTAAATTTATTTTAGGTCAAAATAGATATATAATACCTATATAAGTTCAATATAATTCTTTGTAGTCAGATTATAATAATTTTAGATATATAACAATTTTATTGAACTTTTCACTATCTTTTAGGAACCTCCTAGGAGAATTTGAAAATTTATATAAAACATAATTTCACCACTTATGTTAGTGGAATTTTAAAATTTTGAGAGGCATGATAGGTATTAGTAAGAAAAATGTGGTTCAATAAGATGAAAATAATTTTTTGTTAATAGAAACCTTTTACTTTTATTTACCACGGTTAAAAGTAAATAGGGTATTTAAAGGTAAAATGATATTATTATTACCCTAACACATGTCCTAATTCTATTAGATAAGTTTAATTCGACCAAAAACAACCTTATGAATAAAATATGAACCTCTTTTCTCAACTTGGATTAGATTAGGAAACTTATTATTATTTTATTTAAAGAAGAGTTAAGAGAGTTAAAATCGAAGTTTAATAACTAAAACATTTTTAATATAGGGTTATACATAAAATAAATTAGACTATAAATAAAAATTTGAAGGATAAAAATATTTCCTACTTAATGGAATTTTATGTATATTTTTTAGACATTAAATAATCTATGTTATTAATGACACAATGATGATGCGGTAATTACCTAATTAATGAAATATTAAAATAATTGATATTATAAATATCCAAATAAACGTAATTTGAAACTTTTTATGAATTCCACTAATTTTATAGGTTAATATGACATATTATGGTTGTTTATATTATTATTTTTAGAATTAATAATGTTTTTATCAATTCTGGAAAAAAATACTAAATAGTGTCAAAATTGACATAAAAGTGTTTTTAAAACAAATATTATATTATTAATTGATATTCTATTCCTAAAAATATAAAGATCATAAAAAACACTTATCTAATGATATATGTATCTTTAATGAACCACTAGAGGTTCTCTTGGAAGTATATAGTAAGTTTATTAACCATATAATAAAAAAATACAAAGAGACATGGTAAATGTCAAACTATTTAACTAAGAATTAAATCTAAAAGATAAAGTTAATATACTGACCCAAAACTGTCTAAAACCTATTGGTTTAGTCGTTTTCAACCCATACCCACCTTAGACTATAAATAATTCATTTTGGATCCATTAGAAACCGAAAATGACTTTATTATAAAATAATATTTCAAGATTTTCCTAAGGTTCTCCTCACCCCTCTTATAAAAGGGAACTCCCCCTTCTCTCTAATTCACAACATTAAAGCCATTTGGCTCGGCCAACCTCTGACCAAATACCCTCTCAATTGTCCTCCCTTTATCCTAGAGTCCTCCCTTTAGTAATAAAGTCAATCTAAGGATCCCTTTTGATCAAATCAAAAGGAAGAACCCGAAGAAGTGGTAAATATTTTATTACCTCTTTCAAGTTCCTTTCTTCTTCCACTTCCTCTTTCTTTGTTGTTTCCAATCTAAAATAATAAGTCCAATATCTTATTTATACTATGATATTATTATAAATATTGTACAACCATATTCATTATTCTATCCATCTTTTGAATGACATGTCACCATATGTGTGTACGTACGACTTACCGTCTCCAAGTCGTGGTGTAATTGTTATTCAATACATTTTCATTTTGGATGGGTATAATAATGATGTGTAATTGATATAAATGATAAATATAACAATATAATTATTCTTTATATATGATATAAAATCCAATTATATGTTATTTTAATATTAAAAAAATGAGATTATCGCTCGTCCGTACATACAGATTACTGTCTCCACGAACACGAAGAGATTCATTCCCCATCGCATCCATTCAAGACTAATTTTCATTAGATGATTCAAAATAATTTTTAAATATTTGATATAATTCTCTATATGAATAAGATACATCACATCCATAACAAATATGACCCACATAATAAATAATATAAAGGAAATCGAATCTGTTAACACCCAAAACAATGATAATACTAAGATATTATTAACAAAGCAGTGTTAAAAGATGATATATGATGTCATATTAATGTATAAGATTCTTGTATAATTTAATAACAATTATTTCACCATTATAAAGGAGGTTAACATACCCTCAACCAAGTAAAAGTACAAGGTAAGGGTCAATTTCACAATCTCTTTATTATCCGAGGTTGTTTTTAAATAAGTATCTACTGGGACCTCTTTATCATCCACATCCATGTTTCTTAAAAATGTATTACAACCCATTATTATTATTTTATAGAATATGGGTTAAAGTCATTTATAGCCTTTTTTACATTTATAAGATGTTTGTAAAGGAATCCTTCCATCTTTTTCCAAACAAGGTGCTTTTTGACCTTTTTGACAAATTTAAGGTAAGAATGTTTCCTTAACTTATATGGAGGGTGAAGTTATTTTCTGCCATTATAACATCCTCAAATCATCGCTTACCATCTTATAATAATATTTTAAAATATAAATTTTTTCTTTTATAATTATGCGAATTTTAAATGATTTCGAAATAGAAAGATATATTTCCCTAAAAATGTTTTGATTTCATTTATGTCAACATCCTTTGATGGATTTTAAGTTTGTTTGAAGTTGATTTGTTATCATAAAAAACATTAATATTTTATTGAAGGTTTTGTTATATGTTTAACTATGAATGTGTTATTTCATACCATTCATGGTTTATGGTTAAATTATTTACATTTCGTATGCCAGTTTTAATACGAATGTTTATGTTATGTTTAAAAATTTTCATATGAGGAATGCATTGGACTTAGTAAGTGACGGGTGGAGCCCACTATAGCTCCTCGATGCATTGGTAGGTCTCATGTGACAAACAAGTGTCTTATCACAAGACTTTAATAAAATATTATTTTTATTCTTGGCATAAGGACTTGACTATGTGGTTATGAAATTCTCGCATTATGCATTCCATCATTATTAAAGTGGCTATGGATATTTCTTGTGATTATTCAACTAGTAGAATATCCATGTAAGTAATGAAATGTATTTTTTTGACTTATATGTGCCATATTATGATGAAGTTTATGTTGAAAAAGTATTTTGTTTTAGTTTTATATATTTCCTTAAATGTTTATGCTTGTTTATGAAAGCTTCCGCTATATTGTTATCCTTACAGAGAATCTGAGCTCACTCCTTTCTGTGTTTTATTTTTCTTAGGATGCAGAGAAGTATATTATGAATGACCTATAGGGATAGTCTATGGGATATCAGTGTTGTCTATGGAAACAATGTTGATGTAATTTTCCTATTTATGATGAAATGTAAACCTTAAGAATGTATCTAGTACATCTAAGTCCACTAAACAAATCAGTCTTTAGAGACTTGATCTTTTGTGATCATGCCAATGACACATAATAATTCATCGAATCCCGGATTTTGTGGTCAGGGTGTTACATAGAAGAAAACATCATAGAGGAGTCATGCAACCTCTTCCCATTCCTGAGTGGAAATGGAATGATATTACGATGGACTTTGTCAGGGTGCTACCAAATACTTCTAGAAGGAATGATGCAATATGGGCCATTGTTGATCGAATTACAAAGTCAACTCATTTTCTTGCTATAAGAGAGGATTTACAACATAAAAGACTAGAAATACTATATATTAATGATTTTTTAGGACTTCATGAAGTACCCATATCGATTGTTTCTGATCGTGATCCCTATTTTACATCACGATTCTGGAAAAGTTTTCAGAAGGCCTTGGATATTGAAATTCATTCGAACACCGCCTACCACCCTCAAACTAATGGAAATCAGAACGGACTATTCAAACCTTAAAATATATGTTAATATCATGCTCACTTGACTTTCAAGGTATGTGGGATCAATATTTACCTCTGGTAGAATTTTCTTATAAGAATAGCTTACATTCAATTATTCAGATGGAACCATATGAAGTGTTATATGGAAAGTGATTTCTCACACCAACTTATTGGGTTTATATTGGTGAAATAAAACTCATAGGCCCAGAACTTGTTGAGGAAATAATGGAAAAAGTGAAGATTATCCAAACCCACATCAAAGATTCTCAAAGTAGGGAAAAGTGTTATGCTGATAACCGAATGAAGGATTTGCAATTTCATATAGGAGATGATGTTTTATTGAGGGTATCTCTATAGAAGGGAGTAAAACATTTTGATAAGAAGGGTAAATTAAGTCCCATGTACATCAGAGATTTCAAAATTCAAGTACGAATTGGATTTGTAGCTTATCGTTTTCCAATGCCGCAAAGTCTCTCCAAATTTCATGATGTGTTACATGTATCATTGTTGAGAAAATACATGCTTGACCTAATGCATGTACTCACCTATGAAGAAATAGAACTGGGACCCAATTTTTCTTATTTTAAATATTCTATCCTAATTCTTGATACAAGAGAACAAGTGTTGAGAAATTGGATGACTTGTCTGGTGAAAGTTCTATGGAGAAATCATAATATGAAAGAGGTAACATGGGAACCCGAGAAACTTATAATGAAAAACCACCCAAATATTTTTCTGTAGTAGTATTCTAGAAATTCCAAGGACAAAATTATTTTTAGTAGGGAAGAATTTAACGCCCCAGTATTCCACGATACATTCCCCTTTAAATAATGCAATAGCTTGTGATGTACGTAACTTTGAGATTCTAACACACCACGACCAATCAAACTAACCGTTATTAATGGAAATACCCACTTTTTAAAATTTTATAAATTTTATTTTACAAAATGTAATTCTTTTTTTGATTCAAAATATCAAAATTATCATAGGTTTAATTTTGGTTACTCTTCTGAAAACTTTCATTTTTTTCATGAATAGTAAAAAATACTAAGTTTTAATTAAAAACAAACATTTTAATCAAAATAATTTATAGTGGTAAATTATAAATTCACATGGATTTTAAGTATCATTAGATTTTATTTTTATAATTTAATATAATTTAGGCCATTGGATGTAATTTAACATTTAAACTGGACATAAAAAAGTGTCAATATTTTGATAGTTATTATTTCTTAAAAACACGCTTTTTGTTTTGACAACGATAATTAATTTTAAATTAATTTTTTCCACTTCTATGTTTTGAATTTAGAAAAATGAATTCTATATTTGGAATCAAGAGGACCAAATCATTTAAATAGGAAACTTTTATTTTTAGACATTATGAATTATTAATTAGGTAAATTTTTTATTTACCATGGTTAAAGGGGTAAATCCGGTAAATAATGGTAAAAAATAATATTATAATAATATTAAATTACCCTAATATATGTCCTAATCCTATTTAACGATACATGTACGACCATGGTCATCCTTGGGTCAATTTTGGGACCTCATGGAGCCACATGGTAGTGATAAGGACACTTTATATTAATTAATTAAAAGTAAAGACAAAAATGACATAAAGATATATATTTTAGTAAAAAAAATTTACATGGGGTTATATAGATTATATCTTTGACTATAAATATTAATTTCAAAGGTAAAAATATTTTCAACATCATGGTATTTTTTTATAATTTTTATACATCAAATAAATAAAATTATTTATGACACAATAATGATGCAGTGTTTACCTCATTAATAAATGGTTTAAATAAATAAGATTAATAAATTAAAAAAATATACAAAACATATACAATTATTAATGGATGATTCTATTTTGAACATGAGATATATTATCTTTTACGTTAATGTGGTTTGGACCTTTAGAAAAAGAAAACCATTAAATAATAACATAATATTTTTAAACTTTCCTAAAGAGCCCCTCTTCCCCTTTATAAAAATCCCTCAACTCTAATCCATTTATCACACCTCTAAAGCCCCTTGTCTCATCCAATATCTTACCAATAAATCTCCCTACATCCATATCCTCCACTTAGAATCCTTACCTTAGGCATAAGGCACATCAACAAATCTTTTTGATTCAAACCAAAGAGAGTTACCTGATTTAAAGGAAACATCTCCTCTTAAGTTATTTTCATTTATTTTACTTATCCCACCCCTAAACTCTCTTTATTATTTTATTTCATAACAAAACTAGTGTCTTAAATATACTAGGTTGTTTTTATGAGAATTATTTGGACTACACTTACACACACCTTTATCTAATGGGTATATAACATAATGTTTTTGTGGATGGCAAACTACTACCTCACTAAACAATGATTGTTCAATCATCTACTACCACCCCTTATGATAGAAATTATAATAAAATTGAAATTATATATGATATTTATGATATTGATTTTATCTATAAGCTTCTATAATTATCTTTTATAGTATAACTTTATTATTATTATGTTGTATATACACGATAATTTCATTTGAGGAAGTGAAAACTACCGCACCCTCCAACTGATATGACTCGGTCATACCATGCGTGGAACGTATAAAGGATTATGTTAATGAACTTATTTAACATATATAAAATATTATATTATACATTAATAATAATATACCTATGTATCATTTGGTTTTCTTTCATTTTAAAATAAAAAAATGAAATGGAAGTAGTGTTCGTGCGTACGTACGGATTAACATCTCCACAAACGCGATGATATTCATTACCCATTTTAACCATTAAAGAAAAAATTTCATTTTATTATTAAAAATAATATTTAATAACATAATATAATTCTAGATATGAATCAAATACATCACATCCATAACAAACACGACTTACGTAACAAAAAATATAAATGAAAATGAAGCAGTTAACACCTCGAGACAATGATACTTCTAAAATATTATTAACAAAGAAATATTATAAGATCATATATGATATCATATTTATATATATAGTTGTTGTATTATTTAATAAAAATTATTTAACTATTATACAATAGGTTAATGTACCCTCAGCCATGGAAAAGTACATGGTAAGGGTTAATTTCACAATCTCTTTATTATCCGGGGTTGTTTTTGTGGAAGTGTATATTAGGTCCTATTTATCTTCCACATCTGTGTTTCTTAAAATTATATTTCAAAAAAAATTACTTTTTACAAGACTGTGGGTTAAATTCATTTATACCCTTTTTTGACTTTCTATAAAATGGTTTGAAAGGAAACTTTTTTGTCATTTTCTAAAGAAGGTACTTTATAACCTTTTCGACAAATTAAGGTAAGAATGTGTTTTTAACATATACGGCGGGTGGGGATATTCTTCACTGTCATAACACCTTTGAATCTTCCCTTACAAGCTTATAAGAATATTTTCAATATAAATGTTTTCTCTTATAATTATATGACTATAAAATTATTTCAAAATAGAAATATATTTTTCTCTCAAATCGTTTTGATTTCATCTATGTCAAATGTTTTAATGGATCTTATACTTGTTTGAAGTTGATTTTTTATGATACAAATCTTCTATAATGTACTGAAGGTTTTGTGATATGTTTGACTATGGATGTGTTATTTTTATTCCATTCATGGTTTATGGTTAATGTATTAACATTTATTATGCTAGTTTTAAAATTAATATTAATGTTATGTTTCAACCTTTTTATATGAGGAATGAATTGTACTTATTAAGTGACGGGTGGAGCCCACTATAGCTCCTCGATGCATCGGTAGGTCTCATGAGACAAAATAGTGTCTTGGCAGAAGTCCTTGAAAAAATCTTATTTTTAGTCTTGGGACAAGGCCTTGACTATGTGGTTGTGATGTCTGGTGTTATGAATTCCATCATTATGAAATTATCTATTGATATTACATGTGATTATTCAACTAGAATAATATCCATGTGGATAATTATGTGGAATTATTTGATTTATATTTGTCATATTATGGAAAAGTTTAATTTTAAAATGTTATTGTTGTAGTCTTATACATTTCCTTAAATGTTTATACTTATTTATGAAAGTTTCCGCTATATTTTTATCCTTACTGAGCATTTGTGCTCACCCCTTTATATTTTTTTTCGAGGATGTGGAGTAGTAAATTATGATTAACCTGCAAGAGTAGGCCAAGGATATCAGTGTTTTCAATGGGGACACAATTTGTTTTTATTCATTTAATTATGTAATGTAAAAATTATGTATGTATCTAGTACATACAAGGCTACTAAACTGATCGGTCTATCGAGATATGATTCCTTGTATCATGCCAATGTTATGTAATAATTCCTCGACTCTGGGTAACTGGGGTTGGGGAGTTAAATACATGGCACCTTTCTATAGTGGTAGTGGGACCCCATGATTTTTTCCTCAGTACGGACTAGTTATCTATCATACATGATTAATTTAAAATTACCATTGATGTTTGTAGTGAATTCAAGTTATGTGATGGAATTTTCCACCTTTAGTAAGGATTAATCCTAGGCACAGTAGGATGAGTTCATGTTAAGGAGGATCCAATTAATTTTATATCTGTTCACTAGTATGACCATTAGGTAAATGAGTACTATGATATTTAAGTTCCCTATAGTTTTATAGAAGTATGTGGAGGCCTTCCCTATATATTTCACATTCTTACATACCAATTGTTTGTTTTTTTCTTCATATACTTCCACCTAGAATGGTCTGATATTTGAATCATCATTTTGAATGGCCCCATGGAGTTGTGAGAGATAAAGGTGTATTGGGAGTACCTATAATGGTAGGGCATCCTAAGACCCAATGTATTTTCTTGGGTAGCACAATTGTGTTTTACTTGGAGGTGGATGACATCATGAGGTTACGTGTGCATTGACATCACGTAAAATAGGTGAAAATCAAAGAGGAGTTTCCACCCCCAAAAATATAAATGACTTCTTCATCCTATGGTTATGAGTGAATTGGTTCTCAGAGTTTGACCTTAGACAAGTTATCACCCACTCTAGGTTTAAGATGTGGATGTACTAAAGGTTTATTCCTAAATATTACATGGTTACTAGGTGTTCTTGGGGATACCTTTCATCATGTTGGATTCCATGGAGGTGTTTTTAATACTATTAATAGGTTATTTTCTCTTGGATCGGTTCATGGTAGTCTTATACAATGAAATCCTAGTGTACTCGACATCAGTGTTGGATCATGAGCCACATTTGAGGATGGTTAAAGATATGCCCCAAGAGTTACAACATTATGGGAAGCCCTATAGGAATCAGTTCTAGATTTATGAGGTCCACCTTTTGGGATACGTCCTCTTAGACCTGGGAGTAACATTGGAACCATAAAAGGTTGAGATAGTGCCTTCTTGAGATCTACCCAAGGGTGTGGACATAGTAATAGATGATCAAAGTGATGTTTTTTATCCAAAGTTGTTGATTGAGTTGTTGAAGTGGTTAGTCACATTATAGTTGACCAATGAGGATGAAAATGGTGTAGAATATATCCATTCGATGGTTGTTACCCCACCGTTTATTCAGTGAACTAAGGAGTTAAATCTTCAGGATATCAATTGTGAGACCATGAATTTCCATATATCCACGGCATTTGTTCTTGATTGATTTCCTTAATGTGGAAAGTATTTCAATTTTCCCAGGATGGAAAAAATGATAATAGTCACACTATAACACGAGGAGTTAAGGATGTTTCTTTACCTTAACAATACATTTTGGAGAGATAAGGATGTACCGTGATCCAATGAAATTAATCATGGTGTCCAAGGATTTTGTATCTTAAAGTTGAGTTTAACCTTTAATATCTGACCTATTAGTAGGTGAAGGCCGAGGTTCCCATATAGACATTGAAATTATATAATATAATTGTGGATTTTTTTTAATATTTTCCATGGGATTTGAGAGTCTATTGTGGTTTAGCATGGATTTTTCACCCCTAGACAGTTGGTCAAGTAATGAAATCCATTCATGTTCTAGAAAACATGCTTTAGGATTGCAAGTTATCTTGAGGCCATAGCTAGGAGGATCATCGAACATTGGTGTATTTTTTATATCATAATAGGCACCACTTCACCATAAGTATTACACCATATGAGGCCTTGGATAGGAGACCCTACATTTCACTATTATACTAGTCCAAGCCAGTTATACATGGTGATTGTGGGTCTTGATTGGATATCAATGATAGTCATAAAAGGGATAAGTTCATCTAGATATGAATGAGGACTCCACATTAATTTCAGGAGTACATTATTGACCAATAATAATGAACTTTGGGTTTAATGAGGAGATCATGTGTTCTGAGGGATCTCCCCTCATCAAGGATTGCATGGATTTTTCTAGGATGGCAGGTTTTCTCCATGGTTCATATTCCCTTTTTCTAGTTACTATGTTGGGTTAATGATTTTCTGTACCTCTAGAACTTGTTATCAATGTTAGAGCAGTTTCATTTTGTTTTCCATGTGTCGTAGTTGATGAAACCAGAGCATATTTTGTTGGATAGTGTCGAATAAGATGATCTGAACATTAAGGGTGGAGTTAACTTTTTGAGTAGTTCAAGGAGACTGGTATAGTTTGAGTACAAAATAGGGAAGACCCTTTTTGGACAATTGTTTCCCTTTGGTTTATGTTTTTTAACAGTATAAAAACCATCAATAGAGCTTCTGATAGTGGGAATCCTAGTTGAGATCTCAGTATCCCCCAATTGTGAGTAGGATTTTTCTTTTCTAGATTAAAATAATTATGTTGTGAGAATGTAATGTCCCTATTTTTTCATTATAATTATTTATAAAATATTAAGTAATGTTTTTTAATCCAAGCACTAAGCTGGAATGAGATTTTGAGTCTCGAATATCTTCTATGTTGATATAATAAAAATAGTTAATATATTATTTCACAAACATGGAGTTGTTTTTTGAAATAATTGAATAACTTATTAGTAAAGTATCATATATGAAATATAATATAATTTTGGAATCCAAAATAGAGGGTTTACCCTAATAATTATATAATCTATTTCAGTGTTGGGTGTTTTGTTTAAGTGTGGTCGCATGCAGAAATAATAAAATAAATTTATTCATTCATTCATTTCTAATGAAATGAACAGATCCTCTCTATAAATACACTCTTATTCCAAAACCCTATGGTTAGAAACATTACCCTAGGGATTTTATAGGAGACCATGGAGTAGAATTGGTGGATATCATGATTGTGGATCAATTATTGGACTACCATAAGGATATCCAATGGCAACAGAGTTTTTGGGTCTATCCAACTATGATGGTGTCAAACCATTCTTACCAAATGATTTATCCAAATTCATGGGAGTTAATTTTACTTATTTGGATTTATCCGATATTGATATCTCACTTTGGATAAATACTAATTCATCTAAAAAATTGGTTTGTGGATTGATGGTTAATTCTGTTTGATAATTTATCTTCCTATAGTTTATGAATATATTTATTTCATTGTTTAATTTTTACTCTTAATTTGTAGTTCTTATGGAAATGAATCTAGGAAAACAAGAATAATAGATGAGGTTTGTTCCTATTGTGTGTTTTTTTCTTTTCTTCCACTATTTGTTGCATGTTTATTTCAAGTATTTCCATGGCTAGTGGTTTAACTAATACCTAGTATTAGACCATTGATCAATTATTCTTCAACACAATGGATTGAAGTTGTATGTGTGGTTCCATGATCAAGGGTACAATCAATATGTGATTATGATGATAGATGGTTTCAGATATGTTAGTATCATATCTAAGTTCCCCAATTGCAGTTTGGCATACGACGTGCAACATGGTGTGATAGGAAAAACTTCCCCGGAATATTAGATGTCCAAAATCTAACCATCGATGATAATGAGGCTTGGTTGTCCAAATCCAATATTTATGATGGTATAGTTGTGGATTCAGTGGTGGAAGTGATATTGGTAGTATATGTCTGAATGTTATAGAATTTATGACAAAGTCAAAACAACACACCATGTAGTCCAAAGGGAGACTTTTCATATACTCTATATTGTACAATGGCTAGGGTTTCTATGGGGAGATATATATCACACGCCATGTGGTGGGCCCACATTCTATATGAACTTTATCCAAATAACCTAACATGTACATGGAGTATATTTGAAAGAATCCATGTTGTTCTAAATTTCATTTCTTCCAAGTCACACACTATGTGTACATTCGCAAACAGCTCAGTGTATATATAAAGTACATATCCAAGAGCTTATGCAGCCCCACAAGCTATTTTATGTGAGAAATATATTTTGTACTATAAAAAGTACTCATACATTCTCAGTGTACATGGGAATTCCTTGATTACATGGGTAGTGGCCATAATATACAACCAACTCCTGATGGAATGTCGATTACCTTACCAGAATCTACACACTGGGTACCCCTTTGGGCACACCATGTATTTTTTGGAATGAATATAATGTAAACATGAGACACAGGTGGTTCTAGGATTAGTGAGACATGACATGTACCTTTATGGGACATGTTTTGTGATCTAAAAAGGGTAGTTTAGAGCCCTTGTTCTTCTCAACTAAACTCTATTATGAGATTGGGTGTTTTCCCTTGGCATGTTTTAGTATAGACCAGTATCTGTTTAGTCAGTTCCCTTGGTCTTTTGCAATGAGGGTATAATGTGTCATTATGACTTCGGTATATTATTATGATTCCCTGTATAGGATGAGTCTCACATATATTGTTTGGTCTCCCTCCATATAACCTAGTGTGTGATCCTTTATCATCCATCCGTTCACCCAAGATAGGGTTTGTGGTACATGTGTATCCACCATGCACAGGGTGTCGATCCCCTAACTAATTGATTAATAAACTATGGTTTGTGGTACCATCGTACCAATGATCCAATACAAAGTGGGTAATTCCAATATGGTTCACAGTGTCCCCCGATAGTCTTCAGTGTGATCCCTATATGGGTGTCGAGATCTTCCAAGATCCGACATTTATGTTCTATGGAAAAGGAAAACAAGCATTACCACTCAGGTGTGTTCCATCACTTAAAGTATTGTTTGTGGAATGAAATCTACCATATTAGCATTACCTTTAATCCTCAAGTACAATCATGTGTCTAGAACTTAGTTGAGAACTATCTTGAGAATTGGAGTCTATTATGAGCATATTTGTTTTTTATGGTTCCTATTATTATGTCTCATATCCTGATTGAAATACCTTATAATGAGATAACTAGTCTTCTGATTATTTATGTTTGGTTTCTTTGGGGTGCCATGTTGGATATTTATATACTCACCCCATCATGGTTTTTTCCCACACATGTCATGTTTTATATTGATGATAGTTATTTTTAAGAGAAATTATAGGAAAAGGAGGAGGTGAAGCATAGTTTTGTGCTAGATAGATTAAGGTTCGTAGAAAGATTCATTTGAAATTTATACCCTCCTTCTAAGAAGGTTGGACTTTATTTCAAGTTTTGGTGATCTTTTATTTTTTTCCTTAATCTTTCCAATAATTTTATGTACTTTGATTGTGTGATATATATGTATGCATGTATTTGGTGTCAGTTGTACATTACTTTCAGTATTGTACAGGTTTAGAGAATTGTTTGTGTATGTGTGTGGGTAAATTACTATAATTCCTCCCATGTGTGTGAAATGAAAACTTATCACTGGTTTCCATCCCCTGGACTATTAAATGTGGGATTGTAGTGTTACATGTGGATTATCACCAACCATTGAGGACCTAACATACCAGTTTATAACATCTTGAACAAAATGTACTTCAGAATTTGACCTCATTTCTTTGAATTTAGATTCATCCAAGTTACTATATTTCCAGATAATCTTCTCATTGAATATTTCATCTTGAATTTTGATGATCTTCCACTGATCATCAATCCATAATTGGTGTCTAAATATTTCATTTCCATATCCTATAAGAAATTTATGTTAATTCTTTACCACCATCTTATCTTTGTATTTTACATCAACAAGTGAATATGTTATAAAATTGATGATTTTATGTTTTGTAACCTTTGGTAAGTTATCAAAACAAATTTACTCAAGAAACATTTCTCCTATGATAGAGGCTATACATTTGTTGGCCAAGTATTATTACATGTTAATTTCTTTTTACTCAATGGCCTTGGGTATACCCAAGTTCACACACATGCTTCTAGATTTATCTATCAAAGTCTGATTCATCCTCTCTAAAACTCCATTCTATAGAGGAGTTCTTGAAATTATTCAGTCACATAATTCCCTTCTTCTAAAAAAGTTCCTTAAGTTTCAATAATTTTATTCTCTTTCATTATTGGATCTTAAAGGCATAAAATACATCATTATTCTCCATCAATTTATGACGACTTTCCAATTTTTTCATGTCATTCCACTATATAAAGGCATAAAACATGTCATATTTATTTTTAAGAAAATAAACCCATACCTTCCCCTTTGAATCCCTAATGAATGTAACAATGTGTAGTGATCCTCCATGATATTTAACTAAATTTGTTCCCTATACATCCATGTGAACTAGATCTAGCTTATTGGCTCTAGACTTCTAACCATTTAGATTGATGAAGACCCTTTTATATTTTCAAATCATAAAACTCTCATAACATTCAATATTTTTATGATAATTCTTCATAATTACTTTCCCTTCTTGAATCTTCAAGTTCTTCCCACTAGGTGACTTATTCTATAATGCCAGACCTCTAGATTTTAAAAGGATGAATTTCAGTCTATTTCACTCTCTTCTAAACTTCAGGTCAAACAAAGGGTCCCATCATTAAATCCCTCTTCCATAACAATAGATCCATTTTTCACTATCCATAATCCATTATTTAAAGTTGTTCCAAAATCATCAAAATCTTACTGCCCCACTAAATTATATTCTTCTTCATACTTGGTATACATATCACTCATTTAGACCAAATAGTACTCCCATTTTTTATTCGAAGAATAAAATCTCCCATTCTAACCACTTAAAAATATTTATCATTAGTCGTATGAACTTCACCAAAGATTCAAGATATATAGATTTCCATGAATCTACAGTCATTGATGATTGTAAGGATGCACTAGAGTCAATCTTCCATGACTCCGTTAGATTATGAACAATGACCAGTAGACCAGTACCACCATCCATTTTGTTAAAGGATTTCTAGATTATAGAAGTAATCCTTTTAGTATCTCCCATGCTCTTTTCCAATTTGTCTATTTATTTCCTCAATTACAAAAATCCTAGTGGTTAATCCCTATACTAGTAATCTTTTCATGAACCTTCCCTCTATTACTTTATTTTTATTATCGATGATTCTTCTAATGAGGTGATTTTTCCCTTATGTTAGTGTTCAATGCACTAGTAAAAGGTTCTTGGACCTCTATACTCCAGATATCTACTCTAAGAACCAAATTCCAGACATCAAAAAAAATATCAGACTTTCCATTGTAATTAATTATAGTAGTAACCATGAAATACCATGATTCAAGAAATGATTAATGTAGTAGAATAACCTACATATCATTTTTGAAAGTCACATTAATGTACTTGAGTTGAATTATAATTATGTTGAAGTAATTGACATGATATTTGACAAACCATCCTTCCAAAACGGTCAATATAACTAACACCTCATCAAGAAAACGTTTTTTAAGGAAATTGGTCTTTCATATATATTTTCTATGTTCTTCATAAGTGTGGTTTTTTTCTTATTCTATAGTATATTGAAGGTAATATTTCATGCCAACATCATCCTCACCATGAATAATGCTTTTATGTACAAGTTTTACCATTAAAACCTATATATATTATTAGGTATATCATGTAAAAGAAGATCAATATTCTTATGAATGATATAGTCCTATGTTTTTTCTTCTAGAAACCAATAATAATTCCATTTAACTGACTAATATGAAACTTACGTTTATTTATTGATATTTCATTCAATTAAAATATGACCAAATTAATTTCAATATAACACTAAGGTAATTGATAATGTTACCTGAATATGTATCTTTCTAAAATTAATTACCCTTTTATTCTTATAGTTTTGGAAGAAGACTCTTGAAAATTTGATACAATCACTAGATGGTTGAACCTTGAGTTCATCATAAATTCATATCCATCGATAGATCAATATAGTATAATTTCAACTACTAGATTATACCTCAATGTATTATAGCACTCGAATTAGGAATTCAAGTTTTAACCTAATCATCTATCTAAAGATAAATCACACCCACACTCAAGAATACACACATCAATTCAAAAAATAGGAAGGAAAAAAGGATCACCAGCTTTATGTGGTTTAAAATCTCAACCTATTTGGATGGAAAAACTCTAAAAATTATTTTTAATTTTTGGTAGTGAAAGGCTTAAAACATTATAGATTAGTAATCTGGTGTTACCATTTTCATAATTATGTATAGTACATACACCTCAATAGTTGTTCTTACCTCTTTTTATATAATTTATTTTCTGGTCAAAGAGGATCAAGTGTCATCCTACATTCATGGTTAGCCATCCATTAAATTCACCATTAAATTAAGGCATCCACCAACTCAATCATCCAAGTTATTATACTATTCATGGAACCCAAAGAACATTATAAACAACATCCATCATAAGTTTGAAAACATCTGATGGTCTAACCTATATCCTAAAGATTCAATTTATATTATTTTTGACAAGCCTAAATAGAACTACCAAAGTATGGGATTCTGATGAAAAAAATTCTAGTGGGTTGAAGAAAACATCATGATCCCATAATAGAGTAGTTTCATAGATATTATAGGTTCTAAAACATCATAGATAAAATAATTCAGTCCACATAACAATGTGAACAAAACACTACCTCTATAAGGGTTATTCTTGTGATCTTCATAAACAAAGAGTGAGTTTACAAAAGCATTGGAGTATCATTATGGTTCACCTTTATCCAATTATTGAACTCCAAAAACCATTAGTGAGATAACCTCCTGGATAAGTATTTTATTCATCTCTAGTTTGAAAAAACAAATCACAAATTCCTTCTCCCTACATCTATCTATGTAATCTAAGATCTATCCCATATTGAGAGAACATTTAGTTTCACATCTTAATAGACCTTTAATTATAATTCATTAAGACTAGAAAATATTTCGAATATCTCTTATAAAAAAGAGTCAAGATCAACTATTTAAATCATGAACCCTCCATATGAAATATAATATATTTAAGTACCTATATATTGGATAACATGACTTTGTCATAGTGTATCACAATAATGATGTGATACTCAACCTCACTTGAAACCCAACAATGAACTTCAACTTCTGTAAGCACCTCCAAGAAACAACATTACTTATTAAAACATATAATAATTAATCTCTAAATTTCACATATCACACCATCAAAACACATCATATAGGAAACCATGGATTTTTCCTCTCATTTTAACACTATGTTAAGACTCTCCCCATCACAACATGGTAACTTGGGAATCATTACTATTAAATAATATATGTTGAGTATCCATGGTGTGATCCTATATTCTATGGTTTGAAAATTGTCACATGTTTATTTCATATCATTAGAAAAAGAAGGAACCTTTTTTCATCATATAAAATTACCTTTATACTTGGACATAGATACTCTTTAATAACGTGTATTTCTACTTGACAAAACTACATCGCCTTCCATGGAGTGACACACAAAATTGAACTATGTATCCTAGGTCCTAACTCTCATAGGGAACCCATTATAGTGTGAGTTTCTCCTCATGAGACCAACCTACATAATCAATTCAATGACACAAAATGTTCACATGAAGAACCAATTCTTTACAACGTGACTTATGTTCTTCTTCAAGTACTTTTTTATTTTTTTATAAATTATATAGATATTACTTTTATATATCAGGTTGATGAACCTTGCATATTCTCCTAATTAATTTTAAATTTTTTGTGAACTTATCAAATTTATTTATTTATCTCCATGTGGTCTGACCTAGGTTGGCATGTCGGGATTTCTATCAGGTAGACAAAAAATATACTACTTTTCATTGCTTCCTCCAAAACCTCAATATCCTTTATCATGTATTTTTAAGCTCCATTTATAATATTTCAATATTCAATTCAGAAATTCAAAACAATAAAAATACTCCAAGGGTTTTTTATATTAAAATATTAAACATAAACACAACAATTGTAAGATCCAAATTAGGGATATAATAATTACATTCGTGAGTTTATAGCTATCAATACCCATAAACAATGATTTATATTTCACACATCAAGCCACAAACATAACTTTAATGTGATATATTATAATATATCTCATAATAAATAGATTTTTCATGTAATAAAAGAAATAGATCCCTCATAAACACCTCAATCAATCTTTTAATGGAATATTGACACTCCTCTATCTAAAAAAACATTTCCTTTCTTAGTCATAGACAAAAATAAACAAGTAATATAAGAAAGCATGAGTATAAACCGCCTGTAATAACTTTTTAATCTTAAGAAACTTTTTTAGTTAAAATATATTGTTTAGTTGATTCCATGAAATAACTACTATAATGTTTTTTAGGTCCACCATTATACCTTGGTATAAAATAACCTAACTCGGAAAATATAACTCATTTGTTAAAAATAAAACCTATATATATTCCCATACCAAATGATATCCCCTAATAAAATCATACATCCTCCTAATATTATCAATATAATTTTCTTTTCTTTTTTATTAAACCAAAATATCAACAAATAAGACCACCATAAATCATTACTATATGGAAATGATTCATAAATCAAAATACTTATAAATATATTTAGTTTATTTATAACACTAAAAAATAAAAATTTTAAAACTAGACCAGTAATATGTCTTAGGGATGTATATATCCTAAAATATTATCTAGTGATATTTAAATCATAATAAATTACTCTTTCTTTTCAACTGGTCAAATAAATAATATATCTCAGGAGAAGAAATTAATTATTCTTCTTCATATAATTAAACCATTGGTAATCTATACACAATATGAAGCTCTAATCCAAATTCTTTGGAAAAAAACATTGGAGTACCCCATAGATGCACAATATATAAAACCCTTATTTTAATATCTCAGCAATCTGAATCCTCAACTCTCAATGATCTACAAGAACCCAATGAAATGTTTCTATATAAATTGTTGTAACACATGGATATAAATTGATTCCAAACTAAATATCTCACATTAAAGTTAATATCAAAGGGCCCTTTGGAAAAAAAAACACCAGTGTAAACCTTCAAAACTCTAGGAAACGCCTCTACATCCTCATATAATACAAAAATACTCAAGTTCATCAACTGAGATAAAATAATCTATGACTACATTTTTCTTTCCGAAAAATAAAAATCTCTTTATCTGAAAAACATTGTATGATCTCTATCCAAACTATATAAAATTTTCCTCTATTTATAACAATCAACATTGGCTTGTACAGATTATTAAAAATTAATCTAAAGGATAATGTTCTATGTTTATATCCATAACATGACTAGGTTCTACGGTAATCAATCTTTCCCCATATCCAACTAAAATATATACACCTAAAACAAGTTCATATGTCCTCACACCAAAGTAATTAACTCCAACATCCTCTATATATTATCTACCAAAAGAAATCACAAATAAACTAGGGATGGTGTTATAAATGAATTTGAGGAACCAATATCAATAAAAATATAAGTATGAGTGGAATAAATGTAAATCATACCATAACCACTTTAGGACCTTCTACTTCATGAACATACACAGCCTGCAGTTAAGCTCTACTAGCTCCTCCTCCTCGTAATCCTTGATTTTTATCTCTAAATATTCTATATTTATCTCCTTGTTGAACTCCTATAGGATTTCCTCTTCTAGAATCACCTCGTATGGCAGACCCAAACTTCAGATACCCTATTGTTAGAATTGAAACTATTGTGGAGGATTATGATGAAATCGATGGGGTGATGTATCAATATCCAACCTCTACTAAATCTTTCTTTTATTACCTTGAAAATATGATAATAAATCCTAGTGATGGCCCATGGATCCAAAAAAGAAAAATTGAAATCCATAGGTCTAACCAGAAGATTACAAACTACTAAAATTAGAGAAATGTGATCATTATAGAATCCAAATACCATGAACTATCTTAAATATTAATTACTTTTAATATTATTAACATACACATATAACTCCACTATGAATAATACAATGTTAGTAACCCTTCATGAAGGACCTTGTTGTGGTCAAAAAAATTCATTTATCTCAATGCTCTCCAATATCTATATAAATGAATTCAAAGAAAATATCCATAAATATCACTAGATGTTGTCCCTCAAATCACTATAAAAAAAATCTCATATTATCATCAATTATAAAATCAGGATAATATTGTATCAGGTACTAAAACTATAAAATAAACTGTTAGGAAGAATATATTTCATGTTTTATCCCAAATGTATCCTACTATAGTTCAAAACTATGACTCACTGATAAGAACTCTTACCTGAATAAATCTATAAACTGATATCATCTAATCATTAACTCATTATAATATCCCAATAATAACATCTATATTGACCTAGGCATAACATACATATTTAATACATCATTTTAGATGAATATGAAACACATTAAAAATATACATTCTTGAGTACCATAATATTTTAGTTTCTCTCAAATCATAGAACTCACAATTCTAATTTGGTGAAGGATATTCAACATATTGTGTAATTTTATTAACCTTTAGTATTCCCATTTAAAACCTGTATTTATAACCCGGGGAAAAACAAACATCTAAAAGAGTGATCACTGATGCTCATTAATGGTAAAAACAGAGGAGAAACATAGGCATAACATAAGCATAAGGGTCTGATGACATGATCGTAACATAGTAAAATCATACACTAGATATCAAAGAATATAAACACGAATTATTTTAAAAATATTGGATGTTTAGAAGACTTGAATTATATGGTAATCAAGATCATAATAAATGAAATCATAGCCTAAACATAATACATGGCATTATAGCAGACATATAAACATAAAAATGATTTACATAGTAGTCATGGATTAATCTCAACACCATATTAGAGGAATGGGTTCACTACCCAAAAAATATTAGTAGTCAAGGTACACTCACAAAGGAATATTAGTGGTAAAAGTCCTACCTTGAACTACGATCACTCCCCCATTATAACCCTATATTACTGAAATGGGCTCACTCCCCATTCCGACCCTATATTACTAAACTCAATTTACTCCTCATTCGAGTGATGTATTGCTAAACTGAGTTCACTTCTCATTTCATATTTATATTATTGAACATATTTCAATCCTTATTTCAGCCTTGTATTACTGAACTAATTACACTTCTCCTTCCTGTAATGTATTACTAAATTGAGTTCACTCATTGTTCTAGGCTTGTATTACTGAACCAAGTTCAATCCTCATTTCAACTCTATATATCTCATAAGATGTAAATCATTACCCAACTCAACGGTATGATATATGGGTCTCACCTGTCATATAATAAAATTGTACGTATATGTTCCATAAGATCATAAACAAAAATAATATCATAAACCATGAATTGAAATGTCTATCATAAACATGTTATCATATAAAAATATATTTAAAATATATAGATTTTAAAATAATTTCATCAAATCAAAAAAGGTGTAAATAATTGGGTTTCAAAATAATAGAACCCATGTAAGAGTAATGAGTGTCATAAACATCATTCCATCAAAACAAAAATCATTAAAGAATGAATATAAGGGGCATTCATGGATCACATCCTCATTAAGGAATATGAAACACCAACATATTTCTTATTGGATGGAAAATAATTTTGAATGATATTTTAAAAACCTTTATTGAGTAAAATATCCTTTCTATATTGAAAATATATTTTTAAAACATATAACATTTTGTAAATCTTTTTTATTGAAAATAACCTGTAAAACTTATAAATGAACCTTAAAAAATTCTAAAAACCATTTTAACACAAAAAAACTTTTAAAATATATTTCCTTGAAAATTATCCTAAATTTTCATTTAAAAAGTTTTTTGAAAACATTTTTAGGAAATATTGTTTTTCGAATAAAATATATTTTCAATCAAAGGGATAAATAAAGTCATATTTTCTTTAAAACATCATTTATTATCTTATGTACTAAAGGGTGGGAAAATGAAACCATTAATTTAATATATCATGAATAACAAGAGTAGAATAAAATTCATGAGAATAATTCAGAGAGGGTTCATAATATTTCACTAATAGAAGCATAATAATAAACCATCTCGATAAATTATGAGATTGTAGAAATAAACACTTTCTACCTTGAAAACATTGAATCCTAATCCCCGTGAAATAATATCATTACATGAAGATTAAAATATCATAAAAATAATTATATTCATGATATAACATGTCAAAATTAAGTATATACAATTCTTAAAATATTACAGGTTCATAAAATAACATTTACCTCAAAGAAGGAAAATTAACATAAAATTACTTTACCGATTTCATAAGTTTTGAACCGTAAAACCCCATAAAATAGAGCATATAAAATTGATATGTAAATTCACATAAATTTAAGGATAATTATCATATATTACATTAATTGTACGTATATATACAATTCAAAATAAATGAATGGTGAATAAGGCATAAGTCTCATATAAACAAAATTGGGACTAAAAATCCCCAAACTACTTGAGTAACGTTTGAATCATTTGATACCTTATAGAACAACATAAATTGAAACCTTTAATATAATAAAATAAATTAAATTCATGATATAATATTTCATTTTTTAGTATATACAGAAACCAATAATAATAAATTTTTAATATAGCATTAATCTCGTAGAAATAAAAGAGAGACAAGAAAACCCTTACCTTAAGTGTTGACTTTCTTTATACTAAACAAAACCTCATGTATAATAAGCATAAGTTTATTATAAATATACCACATAACCATGTTATTTTATCTGATACAATATATTATTTTATTATGACTTTATATTAACCTTTTATCAACAAATCCAGTCAAAGTTACGTTTTGGGTAATATTCACTTGGTTTTTCGTATATGTTATGACTTGTTATTCTTTATCCTATTACACAGATTATGATTTATTTATTTTAAAATTTTAAAAAATAATATAAATAGCCTATATATTCATTGTATTATGATTTTTAATAATATTTAAAATATATAAATATGAAATTTACTACACAATTCTTGCAGATGATAGATCATTCGTACGCATGAACATTGTTTCTATTTTCTTGTCATATTTGAAAGAGAAAGAAAATTAAATTATATATATATTATCATTACCGTAGTATTATTATTTCATATATATCGCACAATTTAATTAAATCCTTCCTTTATACATTCCATGTAAAGCGTGAACGAATCGCATCGCTTTGAGGAGGCGGTAGTCCACACGTCCACAAACAAAATTATTGTATTACCACAAAATAGTAATCATGAAGGTATGAGTTATATAATAACTAAATAAGACTAAATACATCATAAATATAACATATATAATATAAAAATATTAATTTCATCATTATTCCCAACCTTGAGAGGTGATAATGGAAGAAGGAATGACATTGGTTTGTGAGACGATAGTCTGTCGTACACACGAACGATAATTGTGTATCCCATTTGATGGAAGTGTGCATGAGTGTAAGTATTAATCATAACATAAAAAACATTATATTATATTTATGATGATTATTTTATTATATAATCATGGTATAAGATGAATTTTGGGGTGTATTTTTTGAAATTTCAATCACAAAAGTGGGAGACATTAATTTAAAATAATCTCGTGAATGGGACGAGACAACCGGTTTTTAAAGTAAAAATGTTCCAAAGGTTGAAATCTTTTTATATCCAATTTCAATGTGAAATTGATTCAAATTATCTAAATTAGTTTAATATATTTATAATTTATCTAAATATACATTAATAAAAAATATAAATATAATATGAATATATAAATAAATGAGAATAAAATTCAGTTTTCATTTTAAAAATCATGGTTTTCACTATTCAACAAAACATGAAACTTCTCGGAGAAATATCAAAAATTAACCCGATGTAAAATTTGATAATAATAATTCAAAAACTAATGTTTATTTTTTTAAATAAAAATTTAAAATTTTGAAAATTTATATTTAAAATATGTGCTATATTAAAAGGCGGTAAAATTTCCTTTTAGAAAAATACATATTTTTATACATAAAATTGGATTTATTTTTCTCTAATACTAATAAAATAAATTGGATGAGGGTCAAAATATTTGGTTAAATATATAATATATAAATTTTATTAAAAATATTTATCAAAAGTAATTTTTTAAATTTATTGAGGTAAAATGTGTTTGTGTATAGAAAATTAGTTTCCTTAGAAATTGAATTTCTTTATTTTAAAATATTACTTAATATAATTAATTTTTAACCAAAGGATTTATTTTATATAAAACTATAAAAAATATTTTCTTAATTTAGTTAATATTACTTGTAGCTTCCATTTAAACTATGGGATGATAACTGTAATAATATTTTAATAATACTATTAATAATATATTATAGTTTATTAAAACTCAGTCTTATGTGTAACACAAACTAGTATAAGTATAGCGCGTAGTGCAAGAACTACTTGGTGTAGCATACAAATCAAGAATAACTTGGTGCTTTTATATAACACAAGATATAGTTAGTGCTTCATGAAATGAAAAATATCAAAATGATTAAATTAATTCAACAAATATATTTCAAAAAATCTCATGGAGTAACATTCTACCCCCATTAAAATAAATTTCACACTTGAAATTCATCTTTTACATCAAAGAATTAATACGTAAAATTTCATTTCATAAAAACCGATATCATAAGAATGAATAATAAAACGTCCTCTAAAAAATAAATGTTGGAATCACAATGGATACCCAAATTAAGACATAATTGGGTTCTCACAATGGATAACATAGGTGAAGATTTGGACATAGATGAAAAGTATAAGTTACTATAGAGAGTGATAAACATAACTGATTTGAAAGTGGTTGATCCAGATTAAGTTTAAAATAATAAAACCAAAAACTAAAGATATATGAAATATATCATTGACATCATAAAAAATGATGATAATAGGACAACAGTTTATTTCAAGACCATTTTCCAAAAATTGAAGAATTTTCATGAGAAACTATACTTACATGATTTCATTCCATTTCATAAGAAAAATCTCACCCTTGGGTTATTCCTTGACCAATGTTCACTTCATCTATTTCTTCAAGAAAAGAAGGTGTATCTTTATGCCTAAATCACTAACAGAGCATGAGATCTATAAATACTATGATAATTCATTTCTTATATCCTTATTTATCATCACAAAAAAATGTCTAGTAGATGTCATCAAATATGTACAAATCGTCATATGGTGTGATAATCCTTTAATCTCTAAAACATCATCTTATATCTAACATAAACCATTCCATAAATGGTTAGCCTTATAACCCTTTAGAAATATGAAAAAATAAAACATTATAAATAATGTTACAAAATTTCTAAAAATTAGCTTAACATTGATCCCCTGTATATCATAAAGTAGATCTTGGTTGTCACATTCCAAACATGTGAATATGTTCATCATATATTCTCTTAGAACATGGTAATATCCTAAATTACCATAACTTTTTTTGTAAAACATTCATGCTTCTATATTATAAGGATTATTGGATATATTATTTAATTACAATAATTTCATAAACTCCATCAGTGATAGAATAATAAACTTAGGTACAAATCATCAATCAGTTTCAAGGTAATCAGTATAGCCCAATTTACATTATCCAAACATCATTTTCTTAAAATTAAGAAGATATTATGGGTTATCATTCCCTTGATGATGTGTTTCGCATGAATAAAACCTTACTATTAAATCAATTTAACAGTCCATCGGAACCATTAAACTTATTATTTTAAATAATTAGTGAAAAAATATAAACTTAACATTTTTTATATATCTCAAATATCATAATTCTTGAATCCAAATATATAAGAACTTAGATTATTCCACTTCATCCTTAAGAATTTGATATGGCTACCTCATCCTATTACTTAATAGCTCTATGATAGAATATGAAATATGAATCATGTATTAGGGTTCCTCAACCTCAATTTAATCATAATTATTATGCTTAATGAAAACAATACTATTAGAACATTATAAACAATTAACATGTCATTCGCAGTATCTTAATCTTCAGTAGAACATCCAATACCCGTAACACCTTTCTAAGTCCCTTATATGAGATTCCCACTTATGGAATCTATTTTCATAATGACCATACTATCCACATTTAGAACATTCAATGTTAACCTAGTTCATTATAGTTCATGCCATTGACTATAACCAGAAAAAATAGTGTGATCAATAATTATCAAAGTATAAAACTACATAATCATTAAAAATCACTTATTGGATGTTCAAATTATGACACCTTATTTAATATATGAAACCTTAGGTTAATCTCAGGTCATTAATAGTCATATTCTATTCAAATAATTCATGATGGTTCATGAAGTGTTTCTGGAATTTTCTAACCATATCCCCTAGGAGTGTCACATTATGTGTGAAACAAGGCCCATTGTCCTGCACTAGTTTATGATCGATTCTAGCTCAGTATAGTGTTTTTGGAGTTGTAACCCCTAGGTAAATCTATTCCAGACCCACATCCATTGTAGTATCTACACAAGAATGTATTTCTAGGAAACCACTCACTCTATCCTTTACCATAATTCAGGGATATTTTTCTATAATTTAACTCACCCATAGACTTATTCTTAGATGCATTCCTAGACATATCCATAGAAATATCCCAAGGGATCTAACTAAAGATTACACATCCATGTCCCCAAGGTTTAACTAAACATTTACTTTGGTACCAACTATAATAATCCATGCTTAACATACATGGATATTAAATCATTTTAGATGAATATTTAGCACATTACCAAAGTACATATCTAAGGACCATAATAGTTTAGTGTATTTGGGAACTTGGGACCCATTACCCCAATTTGGTGAAAAATCATGAACATATCTTGTAAATATATTCACCTTAAGTACACCTACTTCAAATATTTATTTATAACTTGGCGAAAAGAAATATAAGAATGGTTGATCTCATATGCCCAATGATGATAAAAAAGGAGATACATAAGAATAACATAACCATAAGGGTATGATAACATGAGCATACCATTAGAAAATCATACAATTCATATCAAAGAACATAAACATGAACCATTACATAAATATTGGTAGTTTAAAAGACATGAATCATAAACAAATCAATAGAATAATCCATGAAATCATACCATAAGGGTAAGACAGTAGATTATGGTAGAGACATAAACATAAGAATGATTTCTATATAAGTTAAGGATTACCACCAAGGCTATCTTAGTTGAATGGTTTCACTCCACAAACCATATTAGTTGTCAAGATTCACTCCCAAAACTATCTTAGTATAAAAAAGTAATTTACTTAATGACATTCACTCCCCGTTCTAACCATGTATTACTGAACTTGGTTTACTTCACGTTCTATCACTGTATTGTTGAACCAGCTTTACTCCTTGTTCCATTATTTCTTACATAACCGAGTTCACTCCTCATTAAATCCATGTATTACTAAATTGAGTTCAATAATCATTCCACCCCTATATTATTATACCAGGTTCACTCCTCATTCTAGCCTTGTATTACTCAATGGTATTCACTCCAAATTCTAGCCTTGCATTACTAAACTGATTTCACTTCTTGTTACAACCCTATATTACTAAACCGAGTTCACGATTCATTTCTACCCTAACTATCTCATGAAATATAAATCTTTACCCAAATTGTTTGAGGGAGATATGGGTACCACCAATTACATAATTAAATAATAAATACATGTGACACAAGATCATAAATAATAATCATATCATAACCTATGAAATGAAATTGGTATCATAAAAATTCTATTATATGATAACTTATGGATAAGAGATAGGTTTAACAATCATTTCATCAAACCATTACCCTTAAAAGTAAGTAGGTTTCAAAATCATATAACTCTTAGAAGAGAAATGAGTTTTATAAACATCATTCCATCAAAACATAAATAATTCATGAAATAATATCAAGGGTATTCTTGGATCACCTCACAATTAAGGAATATGTAACACCAAAATATTTCATCTTAGATGGAGGATAAATTATAATTAACTTTTAAAAAAAATCTTAATTAAAAATAGCCTTTTTACTTTGAAAAACTATTTTTAAAACATATAATATTTTTTAAACCATTTTCTTTGAATATAACTTTGAAAACATATAAATGAAGATTAAAAACATTTTCAAAACCTTTTTAACACATAACACGCATTTAAAATCATTTTCCATTAAACTGAAATTCAAATATAATTTAAAACCCTTTTTTAAAAAAATTACATAACATGGATTTTTGAATAAAATATATTTCTAATTGAAGATAGAAATAGATTCTGGTTTTATTAAAATCATTTTGTTAATTATCTTAGTACCAAAGAGTGGGAAAAAAGTACCATTACTTGAATATATCTCAAATTATCATAAGATAATATAATTCATGATAATTATTGAGATATGAATCATAATATATCATCAATATAATCATAATCATAAACAATCTTGATAAATAAAGAGATTGTTGTAATAAAGTCTTACCACCTTGGAAACTTTGAATCATAATACCCATGATAGAATAAAATTAAATAAAGCTTAAAATATCTTGAAAATAATTATATTTATTATATAACTTATCAAAGGTAAATATATGCACCTCGTAAATGAATATAGGCATGTAACATAACATGTGTCTCAAATAAATAAAATTGAGACAAAATTACCTTTCCAATTTGGTAACTTTTGAACTGTAAAACCCCATGAAATATAGATCATAAAGTTGATATATAAATACCCATAAATTTAAGTATAAGTATAATATAGTACATTCATAGTCAGTATATACACCATAAAAAATATATGAGTGGTGAATAAGGCATAAGTCTTATAGAAATAAAAGTGAGACAAGAGATCCCTTTACTACTTGAGTAACTTTTTAATCGTTAGATACTTTAAATAATAATATAAATTGAAAAAATAAATTAAATTAATTATATAACATTTCATAATGTATTATATAAACCACACAAAAATTATTATTTTTGAATGTAGCATATATCTCCTGAAATAAATGTTAGACAAAAAAATCCTTAACATAAGTCTTGACTTTCTTCGTGCACATTCAAGGATCATCTATAATAAATATAAGTTTATTATAAATCTAGCACATAAAAATATTCTTACAAATCATAGAATATATTATTTTATTATGACTTTATATTACTTGTTTATTAACAATTCCATGTTAATGTTACATTTCGATTAATGTCGGCTTGGTTTTTCTTATATTTTTTGACAAGTTTTTTCTTGATCCTATTACATAGAACATAATTTAATTACATAAAAAATTAAAGCATGATATAAAAATAAAATATATTCAGAATATAATTATTTATTAGAATATATAAAATATATAAATATGAAAATAGAAACACCATTCATGGAGACGGTAAGTTGTACGTATGCATGAACATTGTTTCCATTTTATTCTCTTGTTTTGAAATACAAAAACTAAATAATATATAAATATATATATATATTATTTTAAATATAATTAAAAATTCATATATATAACATATTTTTATTAAAAATTTTGTTAATAAATTCCATGTAATGCATGAAAAAATAAAATCACTTAGAGGAGGTGGTAGTCCACACATCCACAAACGGAGTTATTATATTCCCCAAAAATTAAAAGCATGAGGGTATGTGTTATATAATAATTATAGAATCATAAATAAATCATAAATATCATATAAAAATAGTAATACCATCTTTATTACTAGTCTTGGTAGGAGGTAATGTTCGAATGAACAATATCTTTTCGTGAGGGGGTACCCTGCCATACACACGAACGATGATTGTGTATCGAATTTTATTGAAGTGTGGCTTAGTGTCGGTATTAACATTAACATAAAATAAAATCAGTATATTTAGGATATGGAGGTTATTATATAATAATTTAATAATAATAATTGATGGTGTGGAGAATTAAATAAAGAAAAAGTTCTTGTAGATGGATGTTGCCTCTTCATTGGGTAACTTCTGTTGGTTTTCTCCAATGGGATTACTAAGTTAGATTTGATAAAAATGTGAGTACTATAGGATTAAGGGAGGTAATATGGGATATTATTTTCTATGGTCTTTTCTTACCCAAATTTCATGATTGGTATTAATATGTGATGGGGGTGAGTTCCCTTTTTATACTGGTAGAGGAGTGACATTCTTGAAAATATAAGAAGGAAAACAAAATTGGAACATATACCTTACATAATGTACCTTAAATAATGTTAAATGTTACATAAAAGTGTGTATATGTGAGAAATATGTACATAAAATGGTTTTTTTACATGTTTCTAGGTTATTTGGACCCTTAAGTTAAAGTTTATCCACAAAGAGAACTCGTTTTTACCTTAATCGTTGTAATTAATTTTAATTATTTTCACTAATATTTTATGTCCAAAACTAAGTTGAACATAATAAAAATTATAAATAATGATGATACAAAATATGGAATCCATTTTTTCAAGTTCAAATAATATAATTTCACTAAATTAATTTAAAATAATTTCACGGATGGGATGAGACCATGAGTTTTTAAAGTAAACTTTTTTAAAAGATTGAAATATTTTTATATAAAATTTCAATGTTAAATTGATTAAAATGACCTAAATTGGATTAATATATATAATATTGATCTAAATATACTTCAAAACAAAAAAATATAATTTAAAAATATAAATAAATTAGAAGAAAATTTAGTTTTCAATTAAAAATTAGTGTTTTTCAGTATCCATCAAAAAATTAAAATACTCATAAAATACCAATAATTCACCCAAACTAAATTTTGGTATTATAATTTCAAAAATAATTTTTATTTTGAAAAATTAAAATTAAAATAGTGTCAAAAGTTTTATTTAAAATAGGTTCACCATTAAAAAGACGTAAAATTGCCTTTTACAAAAATACATCTTTTAATTCATAAAATTGGATTAATTATTATCTTATACCAATATAATATATTAAGTGAGTTTAAAAAACATTTATTGAGTATATAATATATAAATTTTATAAAAAAACATTTAAAAAAAGTTTTGTGATTAATTTATTTACATAAAACATGTTTTTACATAGAAAAATGGTTTTCTTAGAGAATAAATTTCTTTATTTTAAAATAGTTCTTACTCATGTTTATTGGTAAACAAAGGATTCATTTTTTATAATTTTGTGAACCATATTTTCCAAATATAGTTAATATTATTCTTATATTTCATTCCAATGGACAAGTTATAACTATGAAAATATTTTAATAACAATATTAATTGTATATTTTTGTTCAGAAAAACATGGTCTTGCGTTTAATGAAAGCTAGTATAAGTGTTGTGTGTAACCCAAGATTAACTTACTGTGTGTACAAAGATATAATAACTTGATTATTTAATATCACATAATATATATTTATTTCATCATGAAATTTAAAATATTTAAATGATTAAATTAATTCATAAAAATTATTTCACAAAATCTTGGGGTGTTAAATTATCCATCATTGATGCACCAAACACCAAAATAAAATCACTACTAAAGAAATGCAGTTATCCTATCTAATATAGATAAGATAAAAAGATATATCAACCACATCCAATAAATTATGAATCAAATTATTATTGATATACCACTTATACTTTGTTAACCTTTACTTGTGGAAGTCGTTAAATATTGGATTTCATGTTTATTCATCCTATAGGACTACTCATTGATTCACAACTGCGGGTGCTTGTTATGCCTCCTCCTAATGAACCTCATGAAAGAACCATAAAAATAGGAAAACTGTAAATATATAAACCAACCTCAACCCAAGTATATATTTTAGGAATTTACAACCACATTACCACATCATTAATATCACATGGGCCATCACCTTATGTAAAACATAGAAAAATCTCATGACCTGAAACAATATGATACATGAATAAATAAATATAAATATAGACTAAATTTATTATATTATTTACTAATTATGGATATTTTGGATATATATTCCTATCTTAGATCACATAGGGCCTTTAGTTTCATTAAGTTTTCTCTAGTATACTTCACATACTAGGTTTAAGTAATATTTTTCCCTTACAACCCATTATATCCCCCACTAATTACCACAACAAACCCCTTTCAAAAATACACAATTGGGTACTATTATATAATGACCCATCCTCATTGGTAATACATATATGCAACAATAATTTTGAATGAGATCCTAAAATCACACCTTTATTGGGTTATGGGTTGATGAATAGCATCAAGGGAATATAATAACACATATATAGAAGGAATTTCCCATTATAAATGAAAATTTTATATCAATATAAGTAATATAAAAGAATTTTTAAACCATAACACATGAATTATGTGTATTAATTTATTTCATTCCTTATAAAAAAAATATATAAATTGAAAATAGAAAAAAATCTATCATCTTCTCTATACATCTATCAAGGAATAATGAAACTACCAACTCCAAAAATATTATTCTGTTTGGAGTTATAATCTCGTGACTGAAGGAGATACATTTAAATGAATGCCATGTTCTTAGGATTAATATAACCATTATACAAATATGAGTTGAATAAATTTATATGATATCATGATTCATTAATGATATATCTTTTTATGCATGCCACTACCTTTGATCATCTGAGAAACAAAATATTATGTTTGTTAACATTAAAATGGTTTAATCCACTTTGTATATCATTTATTAAAGTTATAATTGGGAAGTAATGTAAGTGAATATTTAAATTCATGAATATGATTAATTAATTGGGAAAGGCATTAAATCAAGCATTGTGATGAATTAGTAAATGCGATAGACCCCAAGGAACATTCTCGAGTGTTATATAAACTGCATTCATTTGATGGCAACGAGTGTGTGGATTCTTAGTTGAGACTCTCTCAAACCTGGAAAATTATTCTTCTTCCTAATTTTCATCATGAAATAATAGCACATCATGGAGGGTTAGGAGTATCATTAATATGAAGAATGACCAATTTATCCTATAGATACCTTTTGAGATGGGTGGATTTTGTCTTCCACTTTGACGATCCTCATCAAACACATCAGATGAAGAAGAAGAAGAAGGTTATAGATAATTCTTCAATGAACAGTATGCACATTAACTGTTGGTCCTTCACTTATAGTTTTATTTGATTTCATACCTATTATATGGTGATCTTGGAATTTTGGTTTATTATAATTTCACTATTATAATTAGATGTTAATAAACCCTGAAGAAAATAAATTATGGTATCAAAGAGATCCATGATCTTAGTTTTATGTAATTTATTTTGGGAAATGAAGACGACCAAAAAAATCCACATGTTTCCCATAATAATGGATGGTCTATACCATCACCACACCATAGGTACATCTATTTCAAACCATGTGTTCAAAATTAACAAATATAAAATAGCCACAAAACAATCGCTCTGGCGTGGTGAGGAAGTCATTTTTAACCACCTATTAAGTGTAAACATGTGTCAAACATCCAACCAATATTCGCTAAGGTGTTTTTTGAATGACTTTTTACATGGGTGTTGTATTCTAATCAAAATAGCAAAAAAATGACTCACCATGGCATATTGAAAACCATCGAAAATCCAGTTTAAAAAAACTATTTAAAAAACTATTTTTAATTACTTATTGTTTTTTATAAAAAATAATTAAAATATATTTTGAAGATATAATTTAATTAATAAAAGGGTTTTTAATTATTTAATTAAAAAGGCTTAGTAATTACTTATTAATTTTTTAAAGCTTTTATTATTAAATATTCCTTAAATATTAATTTTTTATATTTGAAATTCATTTTAACAAATTTCTATTTCTTATTTTAAGGATTAAAAATAAACGTGTTTATTTTATAATCATAAAATTAATTTGTAAGGTGTTTAAAATTTTCCAAAATGATAAAAAAAATATAATATTCGTTATATTTTAAATTATGAATTATTCATAATTATTTTCAATTGTTTAAAATTAATGTCTTTATTTGAAATATTAAGTATATGATCTTTATATCATGTAAAATATTTTCAAAATATAAATTGAATTAAACAATTGTTTATAATTCATGATAATTTAAAATCATTATATTTTATATCCATATAATGATGAATACTAAATTTTTATATTAAATGAATATAAATTGTTGTATTCCTAATTATGGAATCTCCATTATAAATAAAGGTAATATTATACAAGTGTTTATGATTTGTTTTTATCTATTAATTTTTCTTGAATGGTTATCTCATGTTTAAATAGTTGGATTTTTTATTTATTTAAATTTTATTCCTTGTTTTTTCATAATTATAAATTGTTTATATTAGGGATATTTTTATGCTAAAGTTAAAATGTTAAACTTCTACTAGGATAGAGCCTTTAATTTTCATACTAGAAATAACTCCATATTTAATTTAGTTCTTCATCAATATTGACATCAATTTTTAATCCATGTTTTGAACATGAATTTAATTTTTGAATGGAGTTTATTAATATTATCTTTTAGAGTTATGATAAATTGGATTCTCCCTTGAGAAAGAACCCCAGGGTAGAGGGACTTAGGGTTATGTAACATACTGGCATGAAGTATTATGACTTGTCTACATAGGTTAATATGGTTGGATATATATCACACTGGGCTTACTCAAGTGGATATTATTAATATCATATTAATCTTTCCATTTAAATTAAAATTTCTTGTACCTTATACGTGTACTACATTAATATATGATTAAGATGATTCATTACAAAAATAGTTAAACTGCTAAGAGGAATGCTAAAGAATACTCATTGTATAGTTAAATGTGAATCTTGGACCACTAAGGGGTATGATGTTTATTTAAAAGGTTTCATAATTTTAGTGGGATTAAATAAAATACCTTATTATTGTTTATAAATTATGATACCCATCTTATAAAATCATATTTTTTAGATAAATGGAATCATCATAAAAAAATTACCTTAAGAAAAAACAATGATAAGGAAAATAAAAATGATAGAAACATCTTTGGTTTGTACAAAAATTTGGGAATACCTATCAAATAATAGAGAAATTTATTTGTGCTGAAGCAAACTCTTATTACGAAAACAACTATATAATTTGTTCAAAAAATATTTTTATTTGACTTTGATAAATAAGTAAAATTTTCATGAAAGTATCCACACCCATTCTTATTACCAAAGATTTGAATTATATAAATCAATATAAGACAATGGATGCTTATCAAATTATTGATAACATACAAATGTTCTATTAGAAGGAATATAGGAATAAATTTTATGAAGTGTCAAAATATATTTTTAAATGAATGATGATAGAAGGAACCCTAGTCACAACTAATGTACTAAGTATTATTGGTTACGTCAGTGACTTATAGAGGATCTGTTTACCTATTAATATTTAATTAGCCTCATATTTCATTTTTTAATCACTACAAAATGGATCTAGATGTTTTTTGGGAATTATAAAATGAATGAATATATTATACCTCTACATGATCTCCTCAATTTGTTAAGGATAGCATATAAAGATGTGGGCGGCCTAGGATCTAGTTCCATATTGATGGTATATAAAAAAGGTTAATTTTATTATCTAGAATGGGAAGGAAAAAGGTTATGGAGATTCCACACCATCAACTAAGACAAAGATAATGGAGTTAGGATAATTTTTTCATTATGGAAAAGTTTTACATTGGGGAATATGTTGTCTATATTTTATGAAGAGTTTCAAGAATCCTTAGAGAGATTCCATTACAGATATAAATGTTATAATATTCAATTCTATTATTCTAATATATATGTGATACCATTGTTATAATTCAATGGTGTTGTAAATATATAGGATTTTAAAAGATTAGAAAGTATTAAAGTTTTGTAAGGATATAGAATTTTAATACGTATAGTTTTTATTTTTATCAGTTCAATAAGATCCTTTATGGGAGAATGAAAATGGTTTTTTCTTGTTCATTAATTCATATTATTATGATTAGTCGAAAAGTACTAATGTGAGATCCCATCTATTTCTAGGTATATTTATTTTTGAGTTTTTCATTTAAGCCTTGGTTGTTGTGTATTGTTTTGAGACAGGGATCCTTTTTTGGTAAAATAACCAAATTTTCAGTGATGTATGGTTATTTGAATTAATGGAGTCTAGGTATAAATGGGACTATGTGTTAAAATGGAATCTTGGTGAGTTGAGGATCATTAAAAGAGTTTCAGATAGTTTAAGGGAAAATGGGATAAAAACACTATTGTAGAACATTTACAAATCATGTAAAGGGATTACATGTTGTTAAATGTTTTTTGGGATTTAATAAAATAAATCTGAGCCAATTGGATTTTCGGTGAATTCCATTAAAAACATTTACATGACATGTAACTTTATTTCATGTCATTTAATTTCCTGACCTTCTATTTTAATCATGCATTATGGCTAATTTTTATTGTAAAATGCTAAATTTCTTCTCCTCTCGACCTATGGTAACCCTCCAGGTAATTCTGTAGTGTGAATCCCATTTTTTAATGTTCCCTTCACACAATTGATCCCTGATAATTCTATTTGGTCATGTTTCTTCATTTTTTCCTTTGGTTCTCTAACCATTGTTGTAAAAATATTTTACCCAATTGAATTTTGGGTTTTGATCTTGATGAAACTTTGTTCTGTGAACCATTTCACAATCATCTGCACCCTCTTCCTCATGGGAGTTGGCTATAGGAATCATTGTTGGATCATCAATATAAGGTATGGGTCTAAAAAATAACTCTATGGTTTGTTAATTAAAGGTTTATGCAATATCATGGTTTCTCCCCCATTTTTTTCAACCAAAATCATTAAATTGTTGAATGAGATTATCCCTTAAATTCCTTCTGTTTCTAATGGATTTATAATTATCTATTGGGTCAAAGTATGTCTAGCTTGACATGAGACCTAGGATTTTTTCTTGTTATAGAATCCATCTTTTTTGGGTTATTGTATATTGACATAATTTTTAATCAATTGTGAATAGAATTTCATGTGGAAGCTTAATGAAAAATGGTAATTTTCATAATTAACCATTTATATATATGATGTGATATTGTGATATCCATGTTGTATGAAAGGAATTGTGATATAATTTGAGATGATTATATAATGGTCTAGGCTCATTCACTTACACATAAATATGATTTAATGATTATAGTGAGAGGTAACGACCCAATCCCTATGTTGTAAGTCTTATAGGTCTTTGACCTAGAATGCATTAATGTTTATAGGGCTTTGACCCGGAAATGTTGTAATGCTTATAGGGATTTGTCCCAGATTGTTTTTCATAGCTATATCATGGATATATGGTTATGTTTGGAATTATTATAAGTCATTCTCAGAGTATTTTTGGCATGGGGCTGAAGAAGATTATTTACCTGGGTTATTTGGCTATTATTTTTATGGTTGTAAGACATGATTAGAGTTATAATGGCATGGATCTGAAGCATGTCGTAGTAGTATTTTATTAATAGTTGAATTAATTTAATACACCCCTTTAATGTTTTATATCATACACCACATATTAGGCTATTTTTATTTCAACAAGGTAGTGTTAACATTATAAGTTATACTCACACTATATCCAGGCCACTATTTGGTAACCGAGTAGATTTTGTGGATGTAGGTTTGGACAAGGCCGAAGAATATTTCTATTGATTTCTTGTCTGCTATTGGGATGAAGATTGGAGATGGGATTGGCATGGGGCTTGGGACCCTGGGCTTAGAGTCTTTTATTTGATTCTATTTGTTTTTTTTTATTTTATTATTCTAGAATGACATTTATTTCTGTTCCTCATGCCATTATATTATTTCTTTATTATTAATGGATTATTCAGTTGAATAATATTTTCATTTTCTACTATTACATTTAAATTGGTTTTTATTTCCATTCTATTATGAATTGTTCTACTACTATGAAACTTCATACAATGGGGTATAGTCTTCGCACAATACATTTCACACCCCTGCTGCATGTCAGCAGCCTTTAGCATATGGGGAGGCATGATTGAGGTCTCATAAGAAAACCTTTCTTTCCATGTGAGAGATTTATAAATTGGGGAATGTTACAACTTGTTATAGAAGGAGAAGGTTTCATATTATTTTTCATTATAGTTGGGGGAAAGGTATAAAGGATACTAGGATGTTTCGGGACTTGGTATTGAGATTGTGTATAGGAATAAAAAACCGATGTATGGGGAAAATATAAGTACCCAGGGGTGGGATTGTTGTTTGTAATATGTGCTTTTTACATTTTGTGTTATTTAAACTTGGGTGATTCACATACTGTGTGTGGTTATTATTTTATGGTGTTATTAATTATTGAGATTATATTCATGACTGAATATTTAATGAGATAATAATACATGCAATATAATATGCACATAGGGATATATTCACATGTATTTTTCATGATAAGTATATATTTTTTTATGTAGCATATACATTACTATTGAACTATAAAAAGAGATATATCTTTAACTGTATAAATAAAATGAGTTTTCATTTTATTATAAAATACATGCAATCCATGTCGAGAGAGACCAAAAATTAGTGGTTCCCTATTGAAATCACTTATTAGGTTGACCTAGTTATTGTACAGTTCTATAAGGTGTACGTTTATCTTATAGAAAAAATGCCTCCTCATCGTCCTCGAGTTGAGCATTAAGAGAGTGGTAATAATAATGCACCTAACACAGAAAAACCATAACATCATATAGTTCCTAAGGAGGAGATGGATTTTCAGCTTCACAACATCTTCCTGAGGGACATGTGTTCCATAGAAGGGGTGAATCTTCATACCATTCCTTCGATGTCTGATCTAATGAGAGATTTTCAACTTCAACGTCCCCTTGGGTTTACTAGAGAAGGGGGGCCACAGGCAGTTGTATTATGGATAGATTCAGACAAGAAAATCTTCATGCATCTCAACACACCCATAGATAAGAGAGTAAACCTTGTTGTGTATATGATTTGTGGACCTGAAAAATGTTGGTGGGATATTCTAGAAGAAGCTGGGCAGTAGAAGGTTAAATCATAAAAGCACATCGCGATGAATTTTCTGAGCTATTTCTATCCTAAAACATTTAGTTCTAAAAAAAATTATTTCATGCATCTAATATGGGTTTTTTTGTCAATGTTGGACTATGCTAGATGTTTTACCAACCAAAAATTTTTTACGCCATCTTTGGAAGGTAATGAGACCTCTAGGGAGAGACATTTTCAAGACATCCATTGTTATGAGATCAGGTCATAGGTAATCATTTTCGATTTAATAATTTTTGAGGATGTGATTTATTAGGCTCCCATTGCATAAGGGAATCTAGTAGGGTCCTTGAGCATCATGTAGGATATATCAGCAGGTCTATATATAAGTTATTCTTTGAATGGTAAGAATCATTGTTATGATAGTTCTTGCTAAGGTAGAAAGGGGAGAGTAGTCATGGAAGTGGACAACCATCTCAAGATCATATTCTATTCCAATGCTATCGGTGTGGAATGTTTGTTCACAAACATCCCCAGTGTCCTTTCCCTAAATCCAGGTATTGCATCTGTGGATGATTGGTCTATCTTCAAAGGTTATGTTTGAACTTTCCCTAGTATACCAGTGGTAGAGGATCAGGACAAGAACCGAAATCGACAAGGGGCATAACTACACCTCAGTAGGCTGCAAGCTATAGTTCCACAGGCCATTCAGTATTTGGACAAGACATGGTACCCTAGTGCAATATCAATAGTTCCAAAAAAAGAGAAATATCCCATGGTAGTCAGACTGGATCCCAAGGAAGAGGTTCAATTCAGTTGCATGTTATGTAGACCACTCCAGCTATCGTGGATGTCGGCCCATCTACTATCAGAGGTACAATTATTTTATCATCTACAATAACCTATTTTTTTATAGAGGAGCATCACATTATTTTCTATATTCTATTTTTGAAAATGGTTTGGGGTTTGATATGGAATGTTTGTATGTTATTTTAACCATTGAAACACCTTTGGGAGCGCAGTTAGAAAATATCAAACATTACAATGTGTGTTCTCTAGAGATTAGAGGTTACCGTTTCTCATGGGAACCGTTCATTCTGGAAATGAAAGGCTTAGACTTGATTATTGGTATGGATATTTTAGTCAAGTTCTAGACTCGTATCGACTATTAAAAGAGTAGAGTTACATTATTAACTCTAAAAGGAAGAATTTATTATCACTAGGGTGAGTGGGGTCTATAAGCTGGTCATGTGGGACACATTCAGTGCATATAAGATTGTCTCATAGATTAGATAGTAAGTTTAGCTCTAGATAATGGTGGAATGCAGAAATATTATTTTCCTCCACTAGTAGTCCATTTTCAGGATGTTTTCCCTGATGAGTTCTATAGATTACTTCCCTAATGAGAAGTTTAGTTCACAATTGAGTTGGTGTCAGGAGAACATCCAGTTTCTATCCCACGTTATCGAATAGCACCATAGGGACTTCAAGAGTTGAATTTTTAGTTGGATGATTTAAAATCTAAATGATTTATGCACTTGAGTACATATTCTTATGGTTCTCTTATTCTATTATCCAAAAATACTGGGGTATCTTTGCATTTATGTGTGGATTATTGAAGATTGACCCAAATGATGGTAAAGAACCGATATCTTCATATGTGTCTTGATGATCTTTTTGATCAGTTGAAAGGTGATAAGATCTTCTCCAAGTTTACTTGAGATATAGATGTCATTAGATAAGGGTGAGACTATTGGACATACCTCATAAAATATTTTACAATCAAGTATGGATTGTATGAATTCATAGTGATGTCGTTTGGGATGACAAATCCACATGCAGTATTCATGGACATAATGAATAGGATTTTTCATCATTTTCTGCATCAGTTTGTGGTGGTTTTTTCGATGATATCTTAGTGTACTACCATTCATAACACGATCATGCCAAAAATAATAACATCATCCTAAGTACATTAAGAGATCATCAGCTTTATGTTGAGCTGACTAAACGCAGTTTTTGGATAAATAAAGTGTATTTCTTGGACCATGTCATCTCAAAGGTAGGGGTGTCAGTAGACCTAGAGAAATTCACAGTTATGTAATCTTGGGAACAACCAAATAACATAATTGAAATATGGATCTTTTTGGGTTTAGTAAGTTATTACCGACATTTTATCCAAGATTTCTCCAATTTGTTTAGTGCTAATGTCAGGGATTACCAAGAAAGGGGTGATGTTTGTTTGATGTGATTCCTATGAAGGATATTTTAAACTGATGAAAGGAAAACTAACCTCACCACTTATCCTCAATTTACCAATGTCGTGTAATCATATACTATGTACTTCGATGCATTTGAAATTGGAATCATAATAGTTCTAATGCAAGAGGATCGTGTGGTTTTTTATGGATCTAGACAATTGAGACTACGTGATTGGAATTACCCTACTCAATATCTTTAGTTTTCATTAGTGGTGCATGCCTTGAGATGTTGGAGATTCTATCCTAGGGGTTATAGTTTTTTGGTATAAAAGGATCACAGGATCCTCATGTACAAATTTTCCCAATGGGATTTAATCCTTATACAAAGGTAGTGGGTCGATTATCTACAGACTGTAAAAATTGAATTGGCTTATACAACAGGAAATGGAAACATCATTTCTGATGTTTTGAGCTGAAATACACAGACAGAAGAAGTGTGGGAGTCTCTTGATGAGTGGAAGATAATGGCAATTTTTGTAGGCATGCATCTGTATGTTTAAGAAAACCATAGGTGATTATCTATAACATAGATATCTGTTATACCCATTCTTTTGGATAAAATTAATAATGATTAGTTTTCTAATATAGAGGGCTCAGTTCTGAGAGAAAAATTATATGGTGGGAGACTCCGTTAGGATGTTCTCTAAGTAGTGGAAATTCTCTTTTTTTTTATGACAAAATTTGGGTTCCTACAGGCTTTTGTGAATATCTAATGAAGTATTTTCATGCTTATAGATGTGTGGGGCATCTTGTTTTGAAAAATATGTATCGTGATCTCTATAGACAGTACTAGTGGCCTGGAATGAAGAAAGTGGTGGAAAGCTTCATGGCTAGATGCTTTAGTTTTCAGCTGGTAAAATCCAAGTATCAAAGGCTAGATGGGATTTTGAAAACATTACATATCCCATAATAGAGATGAGATGATGTAATAATGTATTTTTATGATGGTATTACCCAAGAAAACCCATAAGAATGGTGTTTTATGGGTTATTTTCGATCGACAAACTAGGTTATCCCACTTCTTACCTATCAAGAAAACCATTACAGTTGAAGATATGGGAAATATTTACATGAGTGATGTGGTTTGGTATCAGGGTGTTCCAAGGCATATCATTTCAAAAATAGATCCTCATTTCACACTGTGTTTCTATAAGGGTCTACAGAAATCCCTATAATCGCAAATTCTTTTAAGCACATTATGTTATCCATAGACTGATGGTCAATCTGAGTGAACTATTCAAGTTCTGTAGTATATGATATGAGCCTGTGTTTTGGATTTTGGTAGTTCATGGGAGAAACATATGGAACTCATGTAGTTTTCATAAAAAAATACCTTCTAGTAATCAATAGAAAATGAAACTTTTGAGGATTTTCAAGGAAGGGAATGTTGTTCACCTATTTGTTAGCGGGACATAGGTGAGTCAGCACTTGTAAGGTCTAGTCTTATGTAGAAGATGTCTGAATAGGTTCAATTTATTAGGCATCTGTTGGTGATAGTGAATAACTTACATAAATAATATGTTGACCGTCAGTGATGACATCTAAAGTTTGTGTTTGTTCATTATGTTTTCTTTCATCTTCTATTTATGTTGGGATAAAGATGAATTAGTAAATTGGGGAATCTAGAAAACATGTTTTTTGGGATGTTTGAAATAGTTGCAAGGGTCGGTCCAATGTTTTACCATTTATCCCTTCCATAACTCCACATTGTCATACATGACATGCTCCACATGTCACAACTACAAAGATATCATCCAAAACCTTCCCATGAGTTAGACGTAGTTGACATTAAGCTTAGTGCGGATGCATCCTTTGATGAGAATTTAAAATGGGATTGGGATCATAGTGAGAAATTTCTTCGGGGTCAATATATACCATTGGTTCCAGTGTAGTGGAAGCATGGGAGAGTTCAAGAAGAGACCTATGAGAGGGAGTCTGATATGAAAACATAGTGGCTAGACTTGTTCAGCAAATCCTAAATGTGATGTTTTGAGATATTGAGGGATGAGATGTTATAATGTGGGGAGGTTGTAATATCCCATCTATTTCCAAGTAAATTTCTCTCTAAGTTTTTCATTTAAACCATGGAGGTATTGTCTTGTTTAGATATGAAGATCCTATATAAGGAAAATGACCTAAAGTTTGGGGATGTATGATTTTTTTAATTAATGGAGTTCGGGTATAAATGGAACTAAGTGTTAAAATTGGTTCTTTGTAAGTTGAAGATATTTAAAATAGGTTCAGGGAGTTTATGGGAAAATGGGATGAAACCTCTATTGCATAACATTTTCACGTCGTGTAAAAGGATTACACATCATGTAATTTTTTGTGGGTTTTAATAGAATGAATGTTAGGTAACCATATTTTCACCGAATACCATTAAAAACATTTACATGACATGTAAATTCATTATACGATGTGTAAATACCCAACCTATTATTCTAAACATGTTGTGTGGCTGATTTTCTTTATAAAATCACTACAACTCTTCTCATCTCAACCTAGGAAGACCCTCTATGTGATTTTGGAGTTCCAAACCCCTTTCCAAACATCACATTCATGTGATTGATCCCTATTAAGTCCTTTTGGTCTCATTTCCACATTCTCATTGGTTATCTAGACCTTATGGTGAAATTCACTACCCAATTGCATTTTTGGATTTGATCTTTATCAAGTATTGGTCTATGAACCCTTTTGCATTCATATGCACCCTCTTCTTTTGGTTTTTGGTCTTAGGAATCATTGTTGGATTCTCAGTATAAGGTATGGGGTCTAAAATTTAACCCTGTGATTTGATAATTCAAATTTCATGCAATATCGTGGTTACACCCTCATTGTGTGTGCCCACATTCATTAAATTGTTGAAATAGATTATCACTTAAATTCATTTGGTTTCAAATGGAATTATAATTGTCTAGTGGATTATAGTATGTTTATCATGACATGAGACCTAGGGGGATTTCTTGTTAAATAATCCCTCATGGAGGCATATTTCTTATTCATGTAATTATTAACCAATTTTGACTATAATTGGTTTTGAAACTTGAAAGAATAATAGTAATTCAGTTAATAACCATTGAGATATATGATATGAAATTCTGGTATCGATGTTGTATGATAAATTCAATGTTATATACTGATATTCTTATATAATAGGATAGGTCCACAAACTTTAACATGAATATTTTGTATTACTTGTAGTGATTGGTATCATCCCACTCAACATGTTGTAATACTTATAGGGATTTGACCAGGAATGCTATAATATTTATAAGACTTTGACCCAAAAATGTTTTAATGCTTGTAGGTCTTTGTCCCGAATTGTTTGTGGTGACTATGCCATTAGAATATAGTTATGGTTTGAATGGTTGTATGACATTCCAAGAGATATTATGGTATGGTGCTGAAGAAGGTTATTTAACTTGGTTTATTGGCTATGGATTTCATGGTTGTAAGACATGATTTGAGTTATTCCAACATAGAGTCAAAGTAGGTTTTTAGGGAATTCTATTAATTTTAGAATTAATTTTATACACATGTTCATCACTTTATTTCATACACTACTAATCTGGAGAGTTTTATTTAGACACGGTGGTGTTAACCTACTAAGTTATACTCACACACTATATGGTCTGTTATTTCAAACCTGAGTAGATTTTTTTAATGCGGTTCTAGACAAGGCCAAAGGGCCTTGCTTTTGATTTCTTGTTGGATTTTGGAATGGGGGTTGGAGAAAGGACCATAATGGGTCTCAGGACCCATTACATTGAGTCTATTATTTGATCCTTATATTATTTTTCATGTATTATCCTATCATGAAATTTAGTTGCATTACTGCATGTCATTGCATTATTCCTTTATTATTATTGGATTATTCAATTGGATAATATTTTCTTCTTCCGCAATTGTCTTTACTTTGATTATTATTTTTCTTCTATTATGAATTCTTTTGCAGTGATGACACTTCATAATAGGGGGTACAGTCTCCCCACAATCATTTACTCACCTCATGCTAGTCTAAAACCTCTGGTGTATGGGGAGGTGTGCTTGAGGTATCATAACCAAACCTTTCCATCCATGTGATAGAGTGGAGTATTGGGGGACATTACAACTAATAAGATGAGTGAGTTCAGTAAAATTCTACCTAATATTCTCAAAGTATTTAGAATAATTGAATGAGGCATATTATGTCAAGGTATTAATGTCTTACAGATGGTGAAAGTGAGTAATAGTTTGAACATGTATAAGAAAATTTAGTAGAAAAAGATTAATAATGTTTCTACAAGAATCCATTCTAGGTCATTAAAACCTATAGTTTTTAGGATGAATGATTAATAATAACATATTATTGATTGTCAAGATATATAGATTAGTTTTAGAAAACACATTTGAATTTACATGTTAGGTATAGGTACTATAGAAATAAATTATTTACTTTTTAAGGGTATATGATATCTAATGTATATTTTAAAAGTGTTATAATTATACAGGAGATCAAAATTAGGGAAAGAATTGATTTATCATGTTGTTTTCATTTAAATGATGAAGAAAATAGTTTCTATAACAACTAATTTTAGAATAATTTATTATGTCCAGATAAATATCTGTAAATAATGGTTATCTTCATCAAAATTCTCTTATATGATAAGGGAAGTGGTTTAATAACAAATATTTGGAATGGAACAAATTTAGATGATTGATTGTATACACATGGTTTGTGATTCATCATTTTATATAACATGTATTGAGAATAGGATTAAAAAAATATTTTTATCTAGGATAATTTTTTTTATCCATCTATTTGTTAGAATATGATGGATTGTGATTCCCACCCGTCAGTTCTTTATTTTAATGAATAAACTATTATTTTCAATAAAATACTCCAAACACATATAATACCATATATGATATGGCTCCAATAGTTTATTTGTTTAATATTCCAGATAAAATAAAATAAGTGTTATTTATAAAACATGTTATAAGTTTTATATCTTACCAACATATTCTGAAAAGAATATAGTGACTAAGAGGATAATGGGAGTACATTTTAACTTATAAAAGTTCAATGTTATCAAATAATGTATTATAACAGTTTAACATTAATGTTTTTTCACCAAATATCATAAATATGTTAGGATATATGATGATAATTTAAAATGTAAAGAGTTTCATTTAGTTATCATGAATAAGAAATAAATAATATTTATAATAGGATAAAATAATTGATAATACAAAGTGAATTACTCTTGATTTCCTAAATTATTTTATGGTATGGAAGTAAATAAATAAGTAAATAGTTTCATTTGTTACTATAACAAATTAAATGTAACTTTATCTTAAAATGGTATACGATGTGCTGGTAAAGTATTAATGTAAACAATTACATTATTTAAAAAATATCAAGTAAATGTTTTGTTGAAAGAGTTCCAAATATGATGATGATAATGTACTTTAAAAAATTCTGAGTAGACAATTAAAGTTGATAGTTCAAAATTTAATGTTATGAAGTTAAGAAGTTTGAATATCTTAACATAGATGAATAGTTAGGAATATTGTTCCTAAATCTCATTATTATTAAACTTTATTACTTCATAGATGTTTCTCACAAAATAGTTAGTCGGTGGATTTTATCAGATGGCCAAATCGAGATACGAAAGGTTTTACATATGATTTAATGATTTAACAAAACCACTGAAAGAACAGTATACATAAGGTAGATCTAGTAGTTAATTACAGAGAATATGATAAATTGATGCATATTTTGGGTTTTTAAATGATATTAAAATTATTTAAGAGTTTGAAATGTATCATATTATATAAAAGTAATTATTTACGTTATCATTCATTCACATTGGATACGTAAATGTATATATATATAAACATTTTGTAAAATGTAATGATAATAGACCCATCAAAGTATGAATTTAAGTTATCACTATATAATGTTTATTATGGAGTATTATAGGTCATGATTAAATTGTAAGGTTAACATGAGTAATATTCTTTTATAGAGATATGGAATATACTCATGGGGCACAAAAAGGTGTTTTTGTTCATTAGATGGCCCACTAAGTATACCACATGAAGTGTTATATATAATTTATTAGGAATACTAGGGGTCTATGAATTATATTTGGATCCATGATCACTATTTTTTAAGAGATATATATCATGAGAAAATTCATGCTTTGACACCTTACATATTCCAGTCTACATGTTGACTTAGTTAATCAGGGGTGTTTAGGTATGTTGTTGATCATGTCATTGGTTGGAGCTCTACATTATGTGGGATTTGTCTGCTCTTATTATAAGTATGATATATGTCCCCTCAATAGAGATAAAATGTGGAGTCTACAATGTAACTCCATGAGTTTTTAAAAGAGAAAACTATGTTTGATAGTGTATGTGATACGCATCACCAAACCCAAACAAACAATTATTATTTAAATATGACTCTTTTAACCATTCCATTAAATTTTTTGTCACGATTATTATTATATAATTTATGATATTTATATATATATATATATGTCGTAAATATATTGATAAATTCTCAGTAAATAATTATTCAGTTTTTGGTAATGTCTTTTTGTTCTTTAAAATATCTTTTCTTCAAAAATGATTTTTATTTCATTTTATGAAAATTTATAATAATTATTTTTTAAAAAATTTATAAACTTTATTTTTATAAAAATAAATCCATTTTTTATATAATCATATAAAAATTAACTAATGGGGAAAATTTTTATGTTTTGGGAAATATAGATTTTTAGTGAACAATGAAAATACCATTATTATGTAAAATTATCATTAATTTTGATAAATTAAGTGATTTATAATTAAAAGTATTCTTTTAATTTTATTTAAATGTAACATAAGTATTATTTCAGTATATTTAATTCTATTAATTACATTTAATACCATATTTTAGTACAAGTTTATTTTTAGTACTAAAAATAATTCAGAAAAAAATTTAAAAATGCATAATGTTTCTCCATTTTAATTAATTAAAAATAACCCCTGAGGGGAAATGATTTAAAATAAATTTATAGGATTTATATATAATTATCAATTCAAATTCATATAATTAAAAATACTAGTTATATCATTAAATTAAAATCCTCTTTTCCTCGAAAAATAGATTTTTCAGAAGAAGAAAAATGATTTCCATCACGCTTGCCAGAATTATTTCAAATTAAATTCATCCACCTCTAGGAATTGATTTTCATAAAATATATTACATATTTTAAATAATATTTTTTAATATTTTTTAATAATTTAGACTTAGTTTTTTGGAATATAAGAATGGTAATTGTAGTAAATATTAATCCCCACGGTAAAAGAAAAATATGTCAATTAAGGGTAAAATTTATTTAACAAATACTATTAAAATAGTAACCCTCATAGTATGAATATTTGTATATCAATTTTAATGAAATTATTATTATATGTATTCCTTATTTTTTTAATTTAAATTATTAAGTAATCATTTTGATAAGAAGTAAATTATGATATGATAAAATAGAAATTATACTTTAAATTAATATGAAATTTCAATTAATAAATTAATTTTTGATGAATTTATAAACATTAAAAAATAATATATATTATAATAAAATAATACCATAAAATAATTTATAGTGATATAAATGATAATATAATTTTTATGAAGTCAAGTGTAATTTGTATAAGGTTTCGTAAACTGTTATTGTAAAAAACCCAAATTTATCTAAAACTATCAATAGAAATTTAAAAGTTAAAATTCAACAATTTTTAGAATTAATTTAATAATATGAATATTATTTTTGGAATAAGTGGTCAAAATTATCCAATGGTGTATTTTTTATAATTTTATGAGACAGTCAAATTTCTGAGTAAAATTAAAATAAAATATAAATATACAGTGTTGGTTATGACATCATAATGACACAAAGGTGATGTAATAAAGGTTATAAAATGGATCCAAGACCCAATATATTTTTACCATTTAAAATAATTTTATTTTAATTGTAATTCCCCAGCCTTACACGTTACATAACCTTGAGATAAACTATTAATTTGACTTTAATTCACTTTGAGGATCTTTTCAGGCTTAGAGTTTTAGAGAATTTGACCATAACTCATACATAGCAACATAAATATTAAAATTAGACACTTCTTCTAAATAACCATTTTTTTACAATAATAAAACTCCTTAAACAAAAAAATAATTGTTTTCATGGTAAAAAACTTATTGACTTCTTCCTTTATCTTGTACATCCTTATACCCTATGAAAAACATTTCAAAACATGGGATGAGCATAAAAAGCTCAATAAGAGATACATAAAGAATAAAACCTATTAGTCTTGGGAAAACATTTAAGCCATAAAAACATTATCATAAAATAATACTTTTCACCTTTAAGAAGTAGAAAAAGTACATCACTAAATATAATCTCATTTCTTACACTTTTTGTAACCAAAATATTACCATAAATCCCATAGAAAGAAACATATAACATATAATGGTAACTTTTGGTGTCCATAACATACTTACATTGTATATTTCACAGCCATATAGGGAGTAACCTTCATGGTTACATCAGTAATAGCCATCATAGTATAATCCATAAATCTCTTAGGAGAAACTTTATCCTTTACCTCCGTCATGTTACCCAAAGCATCAAATATCTATCAGAGGCTCACCTGCCCTATGTTTATCACCGAACCACCCATATTTGGTTTTTCACATAACCACCCATCAAATTTTTAAGTACTGTTACATAATCATAACACATAAAAGATTGAATTTAACAATATTCCCTCATTAATCACAAGAAATCAATTCAAGATATTGAAATATTCAATCCATTTCCAAAATAATTAAAAATATTTATTAAAGAGATTTTTGAATCAAAGTGTCCTGTAATACTGTGAAACATTTAAAGGAATTAATATTTTAAAACATTAATGTTCTTATAAATAAATCATTAAATCCATTTTGAAAACATGTACATTTATGATAAATATTCAGAGGAATAAATATTTAAAATATTTAAAATAATGTTTTTGTTAAAGAGTCCCTTACAACATGATAAAATACATTTATAAAAATAATTAAAGAATAACATTAAACAAAACATATAGCATCATGAGAATAAATAGATTCATGATATAATATTTCAATGGGAAATATATACATCATAGAAGTTAATTGGAGTATAACAACTAATAAGTCTGAATGGAATGTAAATTGAGATGAAATCTTATACAAAGATCGTATCCTTAGATTAAGGATAAATCAGTTACATAAATTTCTATGAAAAATAAAAATAGACACAATATAAGTGGATATTTATTGTAAAACAATCAGATGTAATTCACACATATTCTTGGAAAAACAAAACCAATGACATGGATATTTAACTCAATGTAATGAGATTGAGTTAAGATTTCCTTTAAAAAGTTCATATAAACTAAATAAGAATTTATCAATGGGGTGATTATGTGTAGAAATAGTATATCCAAACAAAGGGAATTTTAAATTATAACATAAATTAATAAAAACTGATTCCACACAAAATATTGGCAAAATAAAATCAATAAAGTATGTGTAGAACCCAATGAGTGGAAATTTAGTTTAGAAATTACCTTACAAAGATAATTTTGTTAATGAAATAGACCAATTATGTGTATTCACTATAAAAAAATTCAAATCATGTATAAATAAAATATAAGATATCAAAAGTAATTTCTCACATAATCATAGCACGACATAATCAAGAAGTAGAAAATTATCCCAAAGAATGGAAATTTTGTAAAGAAATTCCCTTACCTTGAATCCAACTCATCACGTACAATCATTATGTTCATGAATAATAAACATAGATTAATTTATAATTTCTTGGGATAATTTTTCAAGTTTATTATTTCATTTATATCACTTATTAATATGATATCAAAATTACATAATTATTTATGTTTATATCGGTCGTTTTGTCGATATTTGGTACTTAAGTTGAAAATAAAGTTGTTTCGATGTAAATTTTCCATGCAGTTAAATAAAATTATAGAAATAATTATATTCATGATTTAAATATCATATATATCCATGTTATATGTGTTTTTAATATTCCATAACATTTTACGATAAGAAACGAAATGCACCATTTATGAAGACTGTAGGTTGTACATACGTATGAATGTTATGTTCATTTGTTTCATATTAATGGAATTAAAACTAAATGATAAATATGTGTATTCTAATTTCATTATAATATATACATCATATAAGTTACATAATTTACTCAACTCCATCCTTTATAATTTCCATTTATGGCATGAAAGATTCATATCACTTTGAGGGGTCGGTAGTCCACACTTCCTAACATGAAATTATCATATTTTCAAATTATGGAAAGAATAAAGGTATGTTGTAAATAAAAATTACAGAATAACAGATACTATATAAATATCATATATATGTCATATATAAATACATATCCATCATAATTTCCACCATGATAGGTGGTAGGAAAAATTGATCTTTCCTCGTTTCGTGAGGCAGTAGGTCGGCATACAAAGAAACAGTAAGTTAATAACTATTAGATGGAGGTGTGTGTAAGTGTATTTAAAATAATTATCATAAAAACATCCTAGTATATTGATTATACCAATTTTTTTTAATTCTATAATAATAATATCATAGGTAGTGAAGAAGTAAAATAAATTAAAGGAACTTCAAAAAAGATGTTACCTCTAAATCGGGTAACTTTTTTTGATTTGAGCAAAAATACTTTCTTGAATTGCCTTATGCCCAAGGTCAGGATTATAATACTAATTTTGGTATGTTGGGAAATTATTGGAAAATATTTTGGACTAGTCAAGGGTCTTTAGATGTGTGAGTAAGTGGGTAGAGGTGGTGGCCTTTTATAAGAGGTAAGAGGGTCACTTTAAGATGGTATTGAAATATTAATTTATTGTAAATTCAATTTAGATTAAAAATGGTCCAAAACTCATTTAATTATAAGATAATATTATCTTGGTTCTAATATCCATTATAAAATAATTTTTAGACATGTTTTGAATATTTTTTTATCCTTATCTTTGTTGTTTAACCCATATTGTACACTTTTAATCTTATAGTGATATCATGTTATATACACATTTTTGGTTAATGTAATTACCATATATTGTCAAAAGACCCAAAAAAAGTCATTTAAGAAATATTTGTAATTATATTAACCATATGTATGAATCTTAGATTTTCAGTATTTTAATACCATTTAATAAACTCTTTTATATTTTAAGTTATGAATTATGTCAATCTTGGAAACTATTCATACTTGACTTTTTTTTAAAATTCATAACAACTTGATTACTTTTAGAAAAAGGAATTAAATCAAATATAATATGTCAATAACATCCATAAAATTCTTCTATGGCTTCAAAATAACCAAATTATATAATTTTAATATTTATAATATCATTTATTTGAATCATTCATTAATAAGGTAATCATTACATCATCACTATGTCATAAATAAATTTATTTATTTAAGGTATAAAAATTATAAATAAAATAAAATGATGTATTAAATATTTTTATCTTTATAATTAATATTTATAGTTGAACATAATTTTTAAATAACCCTATATTTATAATTTTTTTAGTAAAAGATTCATGTTTTTGTTATATTTCTCTTTACATTAAAATATTTCTTATAACATGTCGTTATCACACCTGTGTGGCTCTATGGTGTCCTAAAATCGACCAAATGATGATCATGGTTATAAATAACTCATAAAATTGGATTATTACACGTTTTAGGTTAGTTTTATATTTTTATAATATTATTTATTACTATTATTTACCGGATTTACCCTTTAACCATAGTAAATAAAAATAATTAGTGATGTTAATATTAATAATTTAAAAATTTAAAGGTTACTATTTAAAAATTTGGACCTTCTGACTAAAAATATAGAATCAAATTTTATAATTTCAAAACATAAAATTGGAAGAAATTAATTTAAAATTAATTCTTGTTGTCAAAACCAGAAAACGAGTTTTTAAGAAGTAAAAACTATCAAAAGATTGGCATGTGTTTATGTTCAATTTCAAGGTTAAATTACATTGAATTACAATAATTGGATTAAATGATTAAAAAATAATCTAATTAAACATTAAAACCAATTAAAATTACAACCTAAATTTATAAATAAATTATATGAAAAGGCTGTTTTGGTTTAAAATGCAGTATTTTTCACTATTCATTAAAATATGAATTTTATCAGAAAAATACCAAAATTTAGTACAATGTAAATTTTGATATCCTTATTCTAATTAAGAATTTTAATTTTTCAAATATAACACTTAAATGTGAAAAAATCCAGATTTAAAAAAATCACCATTAAAAGGTGGTAAAACTACATTTATAGAAAAGTGCTTCTTTTATCCGAAAAAATTGAATTTGTTATAATATAATATCTATAAAACATATAAGATAAATTCAAAACAATAAATTATAATATATAAAATATATTTTTCATTAAATAAAATTCCATAAAGTGTTATATGATTTTATAAACACAATTATTCTCTTTTAAATAGGTTTTCATAAAAACACATCCTTTATATTCGATTGGTTTTTATTTCCATTTCTAATTTTCTAAACAATGAATAATTATTTAAACATTTTTAAGACATATTTTAATTATTTAGTTAATAATATTCAGTCCCGCCATTCTTACAGCTAGGATTTATATACCTTTTAAAATAATAATATTATGATTGTATTATTTTTTGGTATAACTCAATGTTGTATACAGCGTATGATTTCGGAGAAACTCGCTGTTGTGTGTCGAGTATGCTATTAGAAAAATCATCCCGTTTAATGTAAAATTAATATATTATTCATAAATATTAATAGAAATGAAAATTTTTTATTATATAAATACCTGGTTCATTACATCATTCCCCCCTTTTAGAAATTGTGTCCTCGCAATTTTAAAATTTGGATTGAAACATCATTGAGAATCCCACATCAGAAAAAAACAATTCAACAAAACTACCACTTTAAATGAATTAAAGAGAAGTAAATAGGCCACCAGTGATAACATATACTATGATTCCATGTAGGAAAACATGGATATGGAAGAAAAACTAATTCTCATAGACTAATAGAGAGTGATAGAGAACTTTATCATGCAAAGATAACCACCACAATACCATAAATTTGTGGTTGGGTAGAACTCTGTTGGTAAAACCAAGCGTATAAATTTTTTGATTCAAGATCCTTTTTATAAAGTTTAGGAATTTTATTACTACCTAGACTCATATCACAAGGAAATATACTTACTTGAAAAGTAATGTTTCATCCTTTAATCAAATTCTCCCAAAAGATATCTTTTTCTCCAAATGATGATTATTCAAGATGAATCAAGTTCTAATAAATCACATAATCCAAAGAAAGATTAACTATCTATTCATCCTACCTTGAAAAATTAACTATAAACGAAATTATTAGTCTTAGATAAGACAATTCCCCAAAAAGAATAATCATTTATAAGAACAATAATACTTTTAATCTCCAAAATTCTATAAACTATACCCAAAGTTCAAAAAATACGATTCAATTTACATTTTTCCTTAATATTTTTCAAAATAATCCAAACTAAGATTTAAACCAAAAACTTATAATAATTTATCATGTAGTCTTCCACAATAAATCATAAAATTTGTCTCCAAATAACATGAATTACTCATAAATATCATACAAATTCCATATTCTCCCTGATAGGATAATCATTTCCATAAATAACCCAAATCACCATATTTCAACCATACAAACATAGATTCTTCCAAAATAAAATTCAAATATAAATCCTCAAATTAAATCCCATAGTATTCTATTTTCCTTAGGAATATTATGCGCCCAAAAGAGAAAACATATTCCAAAATAAACTTTATCACTTAATCACTTAATCATTTCCCTAAACTAAGGATATCCATTTGAAAAAACATAGGTTCCCAAAATCAAATTATTCTTGATCCATAAAATCATTTAACTAAAAATATTAATTCATACTAATTATTGACTTCACATAGGCTTGTGGTCGGTGATGTTCTCTTGTCTCCCTTCGATTGTGGGTTTGATTCTTGCGGATTTTCCAGATGCAACGGGTTTTCACCCATCTTGTGGGTTTTCCATTTTATAAAACAAAAAAATAACCCAAACATGTTTTAACCTCAATGGTTTTCTTATACCTTTAATTTTCATCCCAACTCATAATTACCTAGACATCTTAATCCATGAAGTCCTTTATATGTTTACATTTTTTTATTTCACCTCCATATGATAAAAGAAAACTATTCCAATTAGAAATAACATCATACCTTGATCGTGGTGTCCACCTTATTTCATCATCATTATGGGAACGTAGATAGAAAGTCCATGCATTGAAAAAATGATATAGATATTCTTCAAAATCATTTTCTTCCTTTATCCAAATATACCATGTACAACTTGGGTCATATGGGTGTTCACCAAAAAATATTTTTGGAAAATAATCATGTATGACATATAATTTCAAAACATCTAATAAAACATGATTTTTATAAAATAGTTAGACCAAGTTTGAGTTCAAACATTTAATTAGTGGTACTTTTAAAATACCATAAGTATGTGCTAAAACACTATATTTTTAAAGAAAATATAAATAGGTTGCGCAATGGTCCCCTTCATCAGAACCATTTTCAAAATCATAACATGCTCCAAAATATTTTAATAAGGTAAAATATTTGAATTTTTTTTATAATATTTACTTTTCTTGAAAATATGATAATATTGAGAAAATATGATTTTATTAAATATCACTCATGATCCATGATGGTATTAAGTTATGGTGGAAGTGTTTGCTATCTCAAACAATTGCATGCAACTGAGTTGGATTCTTAAAAAAGTTTCACAATATTCCGAACACGGCATTGAAATAATTATTGAATAAAAGCCATCAAGAAGGTATAGGAATGTTATTTGAAATAATCCTCCTTCCATTTGTAACCTATGTTCCTTGATCAGAAAAAGTTATAAAATAATGTTTTAACTAAATGAATAGACATAGAGACTTACCATGTGGTTATCCAAAAAACCCGATACCTAAGGTTTTCTAAACCTTTCCTCTGATACCAATTATAAGGCCCCATCCTTAAATGTTAAATAATCTTGAGATAATTCATTAATTTACTTTAATTCTCTTCTATAATCTTTTCAGGTTTATAGTTTTAGATAATTATTCCATAACTCATACATAGAAACTTAAATATTACAAGTAGAAACTTCTACTCACTATCATTTTTTTTAACAATAATAAAACTTTTTATATAAAACAAGAAGTTTTTTATTGATAAAAATCATCTTTAATTATTCCATTTTCTTACACATCAGTATACCATGTAGAAAACATTTCAAAACTTGGGATGAGGATAAAAATCTCATTAAAGGATACATAAAGAATAAAAACTACTAGTCATTCAAAAACATGTAAACCAAGAAAACATTGTCACAATGTAATACTTTTTTACGTTTAATAAGTATAAAAAAATAATTCACTGAATATAAGCTCATTTATTACACTTTTTATAACTGGAATATTACTATAAACCCATATAAAGCAACATATAACATATAAAAGGTAACTTGTGGCATCCATAACATACTTACATTATATCTTTCACAGCCACATAGGGAGTAACCTTCATGGTTACATTTGGAATACCCATCATAATATATTCCCTAAATATATTAGGAGAAACTTTATGATTTACCTCTATCATTTTACCCAATGCATTGGAGAGATATCATGGTCTCACCCATACTAGGTTTATCATTGAACGACCCATATTTGGTTAATCACATAACCACCCATCAAATTTTCAAGTACCGTCACATAATCATAACACATAAATGATTGAAATTATCTACATTTCACTCATCAATCATAAGAAATAAATTTAATAAATTTAAGTATTCATCCCATTTCTGAAACCATTCTAAATATTTAATAAAGTTATTTTTGAACCATAGTGTACCATACCAGATTGAAATTTTAAATGAATTAACATTTTAAAACAATAATTTCCATATAAATAAATCCTTAAAAACATTTTTAAATCATTGACATTAATGAGAATTATTTATAAGAATAAATATTTAAAATATTTAAGATAATGTTTTTGTTAGAGTCCCTTAAAACTTGAGAATATACAGGAAATAATTTATTAAAGAATAACATTAAAAAACATATAATATCATGAGAATAAATTGATTCGTGATATAATAAGTCAATGGGAAGTATATACACCAAAATATTGAATTGGAGGATAACAAAAAATAAGTCTCAATGGAATGTAAATTGAGATAAAATCCCTTAAAAAGATCATATCCTTATATTAATGATAAATCAATTAAATAATTATGTGTGAAAAATATAAATACACCCTATTTAAGTGGATATTTACTTTAAAATAAACATTTTTCATTCACACATATTCTTTTAAAATCAAAACCAATGACATGGATATTTAACACAATGAAATGATATTGAGTTAATATTTCCCTTAAAAAGTTCATATAAATTATGTAAGAATTTATAAATCAGGTGATTATGTGTACAAATTGTATATCCACATGAAGTAAAGTGCAAATTATAACATAAATAAACGAACATTGATTACACAAATAATATTTTCATAATATAATCAATGAAGTATGTGTAAAACCCAATGAGTAGAAACTGAGTTTAGAAATTCCCTTACAAATATCATTTTGTTAATAAAATAGATCAATTATGTGAGTTTACTATAAAAACATAAATCATGTATAAATAAATGATAGTATATCAAAATTAATTTCTCACATAATCATAGTATGACATAATCAAGAAGTATAAGATTGGCCCAAAGAATGGAAATTGGGTTAAAAAGATCCTTTACCATGAATCTGACTCATCACATAAAATTTTTATATTCTAGAACAATAAAATTGGGTTAATTTATAATTTCTTTAGATCATTTTTCATGATTATTATTAAATTTATATCACTTATTACCATGTTTTAAAAATACCATAATTATTTACGTTCATATCGGTCGTTTTATCGATATTTAGTACTTGAGTCGAAAATGAACCTATTTTGATGTAAATTATCAATGTGGTAATAATTAAATTATCTTAATAATGATATTCATGATTTAAATATCATATATGTACATTATATATTTATTTCTAATATTCCATAACATTTTGAGATAAGAAATGAAATTCATTGTTCATGGAGATGGTAGGTCGAACGTACACATGAACGCTACCTTCATTTATTTTCCAAGGAATGAAAACTAAATGATACATAGGTATATTATAATTATAATATAATATATATTTCATATATGTTACATAATTTCATTAACTACATACATTATACATTTCTTGTATGGCATGAATGAGTCATATCACATTGAGGGGGCCGTAGTCTGTACTTCCTCAAATGAAATTATCGTATTTACACATTACGGAAAGCAGAAAGGTATGTTGTAAATATAAATTACGGAATAATAGAGACAATATAAATATATTATATATCATATATAAATACAGTGACATCATAATGTCTACCATGAGATGTGGTAGAATAAAATTGAACAATTGTCGTTTTGTGAGGCAGTAGTTCGTCGTACATTGAAACTGTATGTTCATTTCCATTAAATGGAGGTGTGTGTATGTGTTGTTCAAATAACTCTCATAAAAACATAGTAGTATATTTAGAATACTATTTTTTTCTTAATTATATAATAATAAGAGAATATGGAGTGAATAAGGAAAAAAAAGAAAGTAACTTCAGAGAAGATGTTACCTCTAAATCGGGTAACTTCTTTTTATTTGAGCCAAAAGGCATTCTTTAATTTCCTTATACCCAAGATAAGGCTTCTAAGACTAAGGGAGGGATGTTGGGAGATTATATAATTAGAATTTAGATGACTTAAGGGGCTTGATAGGTGTGAGTATGTGTGTAGAGGTGGTGTCCTTTATAAGAGGTGGGAGAGGAACTTTAAGAAAGTCGTACAATATTAATTTATTATAAATTCAATTTCGATTAAAAATGGTCCAAAACACATTTAATTAGAAGAAAAGATTATTTGGGTTCAAATAAACATCATAAAATAATTTTTAAACATTTTATGGAAATATTTTTATCCTTATATTTTTTGTTTAACCCTTCTTTTACCCTTTTTAATCTTACAGTGATATCAAGTTATTTTCACTTTATGCGTTAAGGTAATTACTATATCATGTCAAAATATCCTAAAAAATTAATTTATGACATATTTTTACTTATATTTACAATTTTGATAAATCTTATATTTTTAGTAATTTAATTTCATTTAATAAAATACTTTATATTTCAAGTTACTAATTATGTCAATTTTGGATACTATTCATACTTGGCTTTTTAAAAATACATAACCACTTTATTCCATAAAAAAGGCATTAACTCAAATAAAATATGTCAATATAGTCCATAAAATTAATTTATGGAATAAAAATAATAAAATTACATTTATTTTCATATTTATAATATCATTTAATTGAATCGTTCATTAATAAGGTAATCATTATATCATCATTGTGTCAAAAATAAATTTATTTATTTTATATCTAAAAATTAAAAATAAAATGACATTATAAAGGAAATATTTTTATATTTATAATGACTATTTATAGTCAAATATATTATTTATATAACTATATATTATTATTTTTTAGAAAAATATACATGTTTATGTTATATTTCTTTTACTTTAAATTTATTCTCATCACATGTCATTATCACACCCAAGTGTCTTAATAGGGTACTATAATCGACCCAAGGATACTAATGTTCAGAAATAAATCATCAAAAATGATTATCACTTGTTTTAGGTTAGTTTTATATTATTATAATATTATTTATTACCCTTATTTACCTGATTTACCCTTTAATCATGGTAGATAAAAATAATAACAAAAGTTACTATTCATAATGTAAAAAAACAAAAGGTACCTATTTAAAAACATTGTAAATTATTATTCCAAATATGGAATCCATTTTTTCAAATTAAAAACATAAAATTTGTATAAATTAATTTACAATTAATTCTTATTGTCAAAACCATCAAGCATGTTTTTAAGAAGTAAAAACTATCAAATGATTAACTTGTGTTTATGTCCAATTTCAATGTAAAATTATTTTCAATGAACATAATTGGATTAAAGTATAAAACAAATACTCCGATTAAACATTAAAACCAATTAAAATTACAATCTAACTATATAAATAAATTAGATGAAAAGGTAATTTTGAATTAAAATGCAGTATTTTCACTATTTATTAAAAAATGAATTTTCTCATAAAATTACCAAATTTTCTTCCAAAGTAAATTTTGATATCTGAATTATAAATAAGAAGTTCATTTTTTCAAATATAATAAAAAAGTGACAAAACTAGATTTAATAAATGTTTGAGATTAAAAACTGGAAAAACTGCATTTTAGAAAAATACTTCTTTTATCCGAAAAAATTAAATTTGTTATTAAATCATATCTAAAAAACATATCAAATTAATTTAAAACATTTATTTGACTATATAAAATATATTTTTTTTTTAAATAAAAATCCATAAAGAGTTATATGATTTTATAAAGATAATTATTCTCTTTTAAATAGGTTTTCATAAAAAACACATCCTTTATATTCGATTGGTTTTTATTTCCATTTCTAATTTGGTAACCATTGAATCATTAATTAAACATGTGTAAACCATATTTTCATAATTCAGTTTATACTTTTCATTCCCTCCCTTCCTACATCTAGGCATTAACTACCATTTAAAATAATAATATCATTATTTTATTATTTTTCAGTACAACTCAATGTTGTGTGCAACAGATGATTTTGGAGAAACCCATTGCTACGTTTCGAGTACATTTCAGGGAAAAACTTCCCATTTAACATAAAATTAATATCTTATTCATAAATATTAATATAAATGAAAAGGTTTTATTCTATAATTACTTGGTTCATTACATTAAGTTTATTTTATTAATGTTATAAATTCTTTTTGAATCCTCCAAAACCTATATTAAATTTTGTTGTTTTAAAATCATTTCTTTAAGTACACAACTCACATCAACATCATAAAGGGTAATATTTAAATTATTTCATAATATATACATATAAAATAATTAATTACACCTCTATTTGGTATAAAACATGGTAAAATCCACGGGAAGGTTTGTGGTTTTGATTATTTTATTATATGGAGTACAAAACCAATGTTTGAGAAATTATAAAGATATCCCCTCTCTTTTCCTATAGAAAACCACCAGATATCCCATAAAAATTCAATAAAAACCCATTTATAATGTTATTACCCTAAAATCCACACTTAGGGTCCTAAAAAGGTTCCCTGAAACTCACAATAATCTCCTTCATAGATTTTGGAATCACACTCTCAATATAAGGGACCTTACTCTCCTCTTTTCAATTCAAGCAGCTACTTTGAAATTAGTTTTTTTTTAATTTAAATTGGTTATATTTTCATTTATTTATAATAATTTCCTTACTATAAAATTTATTTTATTTGAATTATTCACAATTTATTCTCTCTCATTTTTACCCTTACCTAATTTGTTACTATATCGTAATTTAGTAAGGGATTTTCTCTCTTCTTTTTATTCAAGCCCCTCTTTTATGTTATGCCTCTTAGTTTTATTTTTTGTTTATTTTGGTATGTTTTCTACAAACATAATACTATAATTTTGATCCAAATGTGATGAGATACCCCTTTCACTCTCACTAATCCCTCCCATGAATTTTTTTAACTCTTATTATTATGCTGAAATGTAATAAGATATATCTCTATCCTCATTTCCATCTGAGCACCTTCTTTATAAGTAGAATTTTTTAATATCAAATCCATATGTTTTCATGTCATTATAATTATAAATATACTTTATAATTTACTCTATAGTAATGATATACCATTTATCCTATCTCATTATATCGTTTACCTAAGTTTTTGTCATGCCTAAATTTAGTAAGTGATCCATTACTTCTCATTTTTATTCAAGAGTATTCATTGTATTATCCATATTATATCTAATTTATAATTCTATTATATGTTATTCCATATCCAATTACTATTTATTTTATTTATAAATTATTATATACCCCTTGTAAACTCATTAATACTTCCAATGATCCTTTATATACACACATTACCATGTCAAAATTTAGTAAGGGGTCTCCCATACTCATTTTTATTAAAGAAATTCTTTTATGTTATAACTCTTAATTTATATTTTTTTAATGTTGTGATATGTTCTTCCATACCACCATTATAGCCCATTTTATGTCTAAATAATGATATACACTTTTCGCTCTCATTAATCCCTCACATGAACATTTATGTACACCCATTACCATGCCCAAATTATATAAAGGATCCTTTCCTTCTCTAATTTATTCAAGTATCTTCATTATATTATGTATTTTATCTCCAATTTATAATTTTTATATATGTTCTCCCATATCCCCCTCACTTCCTTTATAAGTTCTAAATAATGATAGACCCACTTTAAATGTCATTAATCCCTTCCATGAATAGTTATAGTACCCTGTTGTACTGTGAAGATATCATCATGATTTCTCATACCAAACAATTGTGTAGTGAATACCCATACTCATTTCCAAAGAATTGTGTTTATGTTTATGAACTTATACATTTTTTATTTATTAAATACATTTATATATCCCACAATCCTTTTTCATGGAATAAAATATGATGAAAAATGATTCCATAAAATATGATATGTGTGGAACACTTTTTCATGTGAATGACTTGAATCTGATGGGTGCGCTAAGAATTATATATTGCTCCAATGCATTGGGTAATGATTTACTCTCCAGATATGTCACACAAGGGATTATGAGGTGAACCTAATCCATCATTGGACTATATCCACTATTATTTCTTAGAGGTTTATCCTTGACCTATGATTATGATTCCATGTTTAAAGTTGTTTTCATATTTCACAAGTTTTAGTTATGTTACCATGTTATATCATGCCTTATTATTCTTGTTTTTTATTATCACCCCTTTTATATCTCTTTCATATTTGTGATTTCTAACTTGTATTACTTTTTTAATATTATTCCATTTTTATTCTCTTAATGGGCTTTATAGCTCACCCATTTCTCATGTGTGTCCCTAGGTTATCTTGTGAAATTTTAAAATCTATGGAATTTCAGAAGCAGGTTAAGGAAGTATTCAATAAAGATAATATATTCCCTATTTTAAGATGTTTTTTAATTTATTTAAATCCCAAAGACACTACACTTATCGATCTTTTGGGTTGTTTTCTATGTAATATTATGTTATAAATCATGAAATAAAGTGTATTAATGATATGGGTTGTCATAGTTAGTATCAAATGAAAGTTTGGTTATTTTGGGGATTATGATTAGAAAACCCTATAGATAGAATAATGTATGAGAATAAACATAATAACACATCACTAAATTTTGGTAAAGGATAGAGTAAGTGGTTTCCAAGAAAATACTTACACTTTTTCATAGTATAAGTGGATGTGATTATGGCTCATATTTACATAGGGGTAAAACCTAAAAATATAGCATTGAGCTAGAATTGATAGAGAAATAGTTCATGAATATGGGACTTGTTTCACATCTAGTCTAACACTCTCATGGGATATTTTTTGGTAGATTAAAAAGATCGTAATGAACCACTATTAAGGGAAAAAAATGCCCATATGTGTCTATATTTGTAATTAGATAAGAGATAACATAGATTGAAGCCTAGAAAATCATAAGTTGAGGAAAAACATGTCATTTATATGTTGTCCTATTAATGTTATTGGATTCTTAATTATGTGATTAATAGTTTAAAAGTATTAATCCATAATTTTATATTTATTCTAGATAATGTATGGAAATAAGAGGAATTGATTCAATGCCCAAATCTTAGGGTTAATCCCTAAACTAAAGAAGTAAGTATTCTATAGAAATCATTATTATATAGTTATTTTAGTGTATATGTAATTATGTTTGAGAATTATGAATAAGTGGTGTCTCAATGACATTAGAGATATAAGAATCATGAATCATATAAGGATTTTCCCAAAGTAGTTTTTATTTAATTACTTAAAAAATATATTGAATAATGTCGATAACCTATAAAAGTGATTTAATGATAAAGTGATTTTTTAGAAAACACATAATTGATTGATTGATAATCTTAAATATGTATTTTTGGATAAATCTAAGGATTCTTAGGATGATATGTACAGGTCTCAAATTTTATATCACTGATATAACTTTTAAAGATTTATGTGATGGATGTTTAGCATGATTAATGATATTTTGGGGAAAAATATTACAGGATAGTGTTTTTTTTTGAATTTTTTATGTAATTAGTGATATTTTGGTATATGTAAAATTTATTTTGACGTATATAAACCCATTAGGATTATCATATATGAATTATCTTATGTTTTTTTAGTTTTAAGATGAATGGATTGATACAACCTTTGAGGATAAAACAATCTGTAATTTTGAGGATATTTTTGTTATATATGTTGATTTATTTAATGATTGATCTATTTTAAAAATTTTGGATTATTGTTTGAATTTTAAAGCTTAATTTATTAAGTTATTATCTTAAATTATGAAAACCATATTTTATTTAGTAAGGATAAAATAAATATCTTGTTATTATTTGGTGTATTTTTTGATATGTTAGAAGTTCATTCAAGTGTTTCAGGCATAAACATATTCATATTGAGTTCTCATAATTTTTAAAAAAAATATGATATTTTTGTGTAAATTAATTATAAATTATGCTTCCTTTTATTCATAGTCAAAATTATAATGGAATTCCTTAACTCTAGGAAAATAATATTGAATAAACAATATTTTCATATAATGATCATTTCCAATGAATTGATTGTCTTTTCACTCATCAAAATTTGAGGTTTTGTGGTTATTGACTTTAACCATACCATGTTATATATCACACTCTATTAGTCATTTGGTATTATTTTTTTCTTCCATTTCTATTTTTTTAATTCCCGCTATTGTTCTCCTACTTGTAAACCTTGTTATACAATGACCTTCTACTTCCCTTTCTATCTTTTCAAGTGGATGCTTATTTAATCCCTTTTTTATGATGTGGGTTTTAAATAAAGATATTTTAAAGTTTAAAAACATTTCTTACTAATTTAAAGTTTAAATTTTGAGGATGAAATTTATTATAGGGGTGATAATTTAATTACCTAGGTTTTTAAATAATAAAACTATGTTCGATATCATAGGTGATACACAACACTGAACCCAAACAAACAATGACTATTTAAATATGATTGTTTTAACCTTTCTATTAAATTTGTGTATATTATTTTGATTAAATAATTTATTAAATATATATTTATGTGTGTCTCAAAAATATATTGATATATATTTTTAGTAAATAATCAATCAAATTTTGATAATGTATTTTTGTTCTTCAAAATATGATTTCTTCAAAAATGATTTTTATTTTTTTTTATGAAAATAATTTATAATTATTTTTTATAAAATTTATAAATTCATTTGAAAAAAATTAATCCATTCTTGATATATTCATGTTAAAATTAACTTAGGGTAAAATTTTTGGATATTTTGGAAAATATAGATTTTTTTAGTGAATAGTGAAAATACATTTTTTTGTTAAATTTTTATTTTTTCTGATAAATAAATTAATTTAAAAGTCCAATTATTTTTTAATTTTATTTAAAGGTAAAATTATTAATCTATAGTTATATTTAATTAAATTAATTATCTATAATTCTAGATTTTAGTACAAATTTTCTTTTAAGATTGAAAATGCATTTTTCTGAAAACTATTTTAAATTGCATAACTTTTCTTCATTTTTGTTAATTAAAAATAACCCATACTTCGTATTGATTTAAATTAAATTTATAGTTTATATACCTATCATTAATAATTAAAAATAATATAATGAATCTTACTTGTTATAGCACTAAAGTAAAATCTTCTTTTCCTTAGAAAGAATACATTTTTCAGAAAAATCAGTTTCCATCAAGCTTGTAGGTTTTATTTAAAATTTAATTTATCCACCTATATGAATTTATTTTGATAATATTTATTTAATATTTATAATAATATTAATAAATATTAGGTAATAATTTAAATATAGTTTTTTGTACAATATGTATAGTAATTGTAGTCAATATTAATTACCATTGTAAAAGGAAAATAGGTTAATTAAGGGTAAAAATAATTTTATAAAGACTAAAAAAATAACCCTAATAGTATGGTAATTTATATTTATTTTTAATTTAAATAATTATTAAATTTATTCATTTTTTTTATTTATAAATGATCATGTAATCTGTTTGATAAAATATATATTTTGATATGATAAAATAAAAATTTTGTTTTTATATAAAATGAAATTTCAATTAATAATTTTTTTGGGGAATTAATGACTTCAAAAATAAATAATATTTTAATTAAATATTATTATTAAATAATTTTTAGTAAATATATATGATAATAAAAAAATTATGATGTCAAATGTAATTTTTATAAGGGTTCGAAAACTATTATTCTTCCAAAACCCAGTATTTCCCTATAAATGTTCGTGTATTTTAGAAGTGAGAATTCATAAATTTATAGAATTATTTTGATAAAATTAGTATAATTTTTTTAATAATAATGTAAAAATTATCCAATGGTTATTTTTTCATAATTTTATATGAAAGTCAAATTTTTAGGTAAAAATTATATACAATATAAATATTTAGTGCTCATTATGAAATCATAATGACCCAAAAATGATTTAATAAATGTAATAAATGTTATAAAACACAAAATATATATTTACCATTTAAAATAATTTTATTTTATGTTTATTTCCCTAATTTTATAAATTCTTTACGTATCCTCCAAAACCTATATTTTATTTTATTATTTTAAAATCATTTCATTAATGACATGGCAGACTTCCACATCATAAAGGCTAATATTTTTAAAATTTTAGGCCCCTGGACTTATATATTAATAAAAAATTCCAATCTTTGGATGAAACCATGGTAAAAATAATGGTAAAGGTTGTGGTTTTGATTATTTAATTGTATAGTGTCCAAAACCAATTTTTTGGGCAATAATAAAGAACTCCCTTCTCTTTTACTATATAAACAATTCCAATATCCCATTTATCTCCAAAAAATCATGTATCACATCGTTAATCTGACCTCACATATCTATAGTCCTCCCAATAGTCCCCCAATCTCTCAAGAAACTCCTCCCAAGTTTTTGGAATCACACTATCATTATAAGGGACCATCCTCTACTCCTTTTGATTCAACCGTCATCTCGAAATATATACATTTAATTCAAATTTGTAATATTTTCATTCATTTATAAAAATTTACTTACTATAAAATTGATATTATTTTGATGAGATAAAATTTATCCTCCCTCATTTTTACCATTACCTAAGTAGTTACAATACCAAAATTTAGTATTGTATTTTCTCTCTTATTTTTATTCAAGCACCTATTTTAATACAACCCTCCTGCTAAAAATTTTATTACCATGTGATGAGATACCCTTTTCTCTCTCATTAATCCCTCCCATTAACCTTTATGTACACTTGTTACCATGATGAAATTTAGTAATATATTTCTCTCTTTTTATTTCTATACAAGCACTTTCTTTGTACATAGCCTTTTTGAATTTAAATTGGATATGTTTTCATGTAATTTATGATCCATATAGTTTAAAAATAGTTATATAGTAATTAGATACCATTTATCACCTCACATTATTGAATTTATCTAAGTCATTGTCATGTCGATATTTAGTAAGAGGTCTTTTCATTCTCCTCTTTATTCAAGATTCAACATTGTCTTATACCTTTTATATTTAATTTATAATGTTGGTGTATGTTATTCTATATCCCCTTAATTTCAATTTTATAGAAAAATATGATATACCCATTTTACTCTCATTAATCCCTCCCATGAACCATTATATACACCTATTACGATGCCGAAATTTAGTAAGGGATCGCCCACTCTCCTTTTTATTTAATAAACTATTTTATGTTATTCATTTTATGTTTCATTTTTCATGTTAGGGTATATTATTACATATCATCCTTACTATTCTTTTTTTGTAAATAATTAGATATCCCTTTCAATCTTATTAATCCCTCCCATGAACATTCATGGTCACCCATTACCATGTCGAAACATAGTTAGGGATCATATCCTTCTCTTCTTAATTAATGTATCATCATTACCTTACGTCTTTAATGTATAATTACTAATGTTGGGATATGTTATCACGTATCATATTTACATCCACTATTATGAATAACTTTTGAGAGACCCATTTTACTCTCATTAATCCCTTCCATGATCATCTACATGCCCATGTTATGCTGATGAAATTTCACCACAATTTCACATACTGAACACTTGTGAATTGAATACCCATGCCCATTTACTATCAAGGGTGTTCATCTTTATGTACTTATACTTCATTTATAGGAGAAATACATGTATATATTATTGATGAAAATTTGTTTCAGTGTGTGTAAAATGAAAACAAAATCTTATTGAAGCACAGTGGCTAACCATGATCATCTAACCTGAGGAGCTTCTCAATTTTTTCACTTACTTAATCTAAATCAACCAAAAAAAGGCTTTTTATTAATTATTTTATGAAATAATGAAATAATATGAAAATCGATAATTCAAATTTAAACTAACATGACACTCTAAATAGAATGAGTTAAGGAAAAAAGAACACGGTTTTGGGTTCAATTTTAGATTTAATTATTCTTATTCTTTATTTGTTTTATTTTAATTTAATAATACAAACATGAAATATAATTAGGAATTATTATTTTTTTATTCATAAATTGTGGAATATTGTAATTCCTAATAAATCTTTATTCCACATCTTCCTGTAACAATGTTGATGACCCACCTTGGTCAAGGGCATGTCATCTTTCAGGACCTGGCTCTATCGATTTAATTTCATCCATTAACTCACTCAAATTAATTATGTAAATATATATCCAAGAAAGTGAAAACATATTAAATAAAGTAATATAATTAGATTGAGTTTCATGCCATTCGGGGAAGTCATCACACTAGGGACACTTTCCTCACCAATGCATGCCCCTTAAATCTACCACAAAAATAAGAAAAACGTTTTATAGAAATTCAGGAACACGTTAACCTCACTTGGGATAAGCCTTGGTAGTCCTCGCATTATTAGTTGTAATAGATCACTTTATGGAATATAAGGGGAGAAAAAATATAATAAAATAAAATAAGATAAAATAAAAAGAATGAGGATGAGAAAAATTTAACAAAAAGAAGAAAATAAACGAGTTTGGAAAGGAGAAAGAGAGAATTTAAATAAAATTGAAGAAGAATAGGAAGAGATGAATAAAATAATAAAATAAAATAAAATAAAATAAATAAAAATGTTAAAAAATAAGAATAATACAAATAATAATAATTAAAAGAAGAAAATTTTTAAGAAGAAGAATAAGATGAAGAAAAGAAGAAGAGTAGTTGTGAAAATGCATGATTATATTTGATTAACTAAATGAAAATTAAAATATGAAATAATAAATAAATAAATAAAATAAAATAAATAATAAGAAGAAGAGAATAAGGGGGAGGGGAGTAGCAATAGCTGAGCCTCCTTAGTGGCTTTCCTCTATGGGAGTCTTGATATCCCTCTTCAAGAGGTAATGATAGTCCCTATTTATAGTCAGGAGAGGGGGTCTTTGAATCCTTTAATCAAGGATACCTGAGATCTGTGGAGATGTTTTTTTATATCAAACCAAGAGACTCCCCTATGTGAAATATGACACTCACAAATGTCGGGTGTTTAATTTATTATATATTGAAGAAATCCTACATGGGAAAGCTACGATCGTGGGTTTGGGAAATAGAAATGTAGATGAGGCACTAGCGATGGTTCATACATGGTGGTCCATGGTAGTGGTGGTTTGATTGGTTGCAGTGGTGATCCTCCCTTCATCCGGTCATCTATGTGGAAAGATGGGAGTTGTCCAAGGGTGTTGAGGCTTTTGTGGTGCATAGAAGAATATTTGAGCAAAGAGTAGTGGTTGTGGACCCTGACCAGATATTTAGGAGCGGCGTCTATGGAGTTCTTGAGTTATAAGATTAGTGGTGGGGTGACATCAGGCAGAAGAGTGGGCATGGAGGAGTGAAGCGGATCATGGAGAAGCATGGTGGAGCCTAGAGGAGCACGTCAGAATACGGAGGAGTGTGGCAGAGTGTAGCCAAGATGTAGTGGAACCTTAATCCCACCTCGAAACATATTTCCTTTGGTCAAACCTATATAATTATCGATACAATATAATAGTCCATATCATCTAATGTGGGGTTGGAATCCCACATTCCACATGCACACACACTGGGTCACACTGACTCACAAACCACGCAGACCTACAATGCACCCGTGGGTTCACCACATGTGGACCACCATGAATGAGGCTTAATAAATCATGTTCTCAACACCTAAGTATGTCGTCCCTCATATGTATTGGTCGGTCAATCCTCCTTAGCCTATCTAGGGGTTTGTCTAGCTTGAGTTTGAGGGCTAGCTTTGGCAGGATAATTTTTTATATAATGTCCTATAATTCAAGATTATAAAATTTAAAATCATAATAAAAATAGTAATTAATAATTATCGAAATAAATTTCAAATATAAAATCAAAATATATTATCCTTCTACAACAAATTTAATTACTTCCATTATAAATTCCTATATTTAATTAAAACATTGATCATCATGGGCATTTATGTTAAAAATCAATCAAAATTCATTGAAAATTACTTAATAATATTCATCAAGTATTACACTATTATATACCCCCACACATAAATAATGCTTTTATCAAGACTAAAATCTCAACAAGGAGTCTATAGGGCACCAATTTTATCAATATTTAAATTTCAAAGTAATAAATTAAAATTATTAACAATTTTATACCAATATTCAAAATTAACATAAAATAATAATTCAATTATTCAACCTCAAAAGAAATAATTAAATAAATCATTTTACTTTTCCCATTTTGAAAAATTATGGAACTTCTCTTTTCATTCATTGAAGTTCATTAATTTATTATTATTAAACATACCAAATAATGATTTACCTCACCTAAAACTTTTCACTCATCATTCATGATATTAATTAATATAGAGTTTTTCCCATATCAGGAATACATTATCCTTATCAATATTCTCAAAAATGAAAACCTTTCTTCATATTAAAAATACAAATAATCACATAAAATCATGAGGGCTTGGAATTTAAGGTTCAAATTTATATGAGCCTTAAGGATGGTGGTAATTGTTGTTTTTAAATTTAAGGATCATGGATAAGGTATATCGCTTAAAGAATACAACATAATTTTTAAATTAAAAGTATCATGAAATTATCCCATTAAAATTGTATCAATTAGAACTTCCTCTAAATCTCAAAGTAAAGAACGTGATCAAATTTAAGCATAATGAATGATTTAGTGAACCCTCTTGAAATTTTATATACTTTTAATCATTTTTTTCTTTTTCAAAGAACCATTTAATTTTTTTTATTTTTCAAAATTTATGCTTAGAATAAAACTCACATATAGCACCCAACTACATATTATATAAATCATAGTTCTCGTAATGGTGACTTTTGGTTTTCCGAATTCACATCCCATTTTTCTCTTTTTTGGTTCTTTTTTTCATTTTCATTTTTTATTCGAGAGGGGTAAAACAATGAAGTATTATGAATGAATAAATAACCATTACATTATTCTAATAATAATCACCCCAAACTTTTTCTTTACAATGTAAATTATCCCTTAAACAATGATTCCCTTCACCCCCACACTTAATCTTTAAAATTTTAGGTAACTAATTAGAGGATGGGAGTAATGGATAAAATGGATTAAAGTGGATCATCCCTAATATAGTAATTCATTGTTTCCATGGGATAAAAAAATATTGATTTAAAGGTGTTATTTTTAGGATAAGGTATTTTTAAAAGATGTATCAATCATTTTAAATGTGTTTTTTCATAATAATATTATTGACAATATCAACGGAATGTTTTGGTCAATGGCCTTTCCCAAGATCGCTCAAGAAATATGATCAAGATAAAATAGAAAGTACATGTTCTATAAATCCTCTTGGGAATAGAAATATGATAATGGGAAATAAATCAAATCAAGATTAATAATAATAAATCAATTCACATGAATTTTTGAAATTCAAGGAACAAAAATGGTTAGTAGATTTATTTTACGTGAACCAATTAATTCAATAAAACCATGATTCCTTATTTTAATATCCATACTTCACTTTAATCATTCAATAATTCATTTTACTCATAAAATCTCATTGATATTGAAATCTAAAACGTGGTATCATAATATTCCAAAGAAACTCATGTCTCCTAGATTAGTCAGGTAAAGCATAATCCAATCATGGGAAAGTAATTTCAAATTTAAAGCTCAAAACATGTTTTCAGAAGAAAAAAAATATAGTGTGTTTGAAAGATAAAAAATAAAAAAAACTACTTTTCCTACGATTCTTAGTCATCTTTCCTTCTTTCACTATTGTTTGAGGGAGGCCTTCATCCATCATAAACCTGTCAAAGATAATTACTCATTTAATCACAAGGATCATGTCATTAAATCATAAAAATATAAGTGGGGAGGTATTTATATTGTAATACTTTTTAAAAATGAACATTAAATAAAAATTTATAGAAATAAATTGAAAGGGATAAGTCTTGGTATGATTCTCAAAGTGGTCCATGAATTTTTACTAACTCTAAACTGGTGTACCATCTATTATCCAAGGTTAGTTTGTGGATGATGCTTATTTGATTTGAACCAACAAATCTGGGTTTCCAAGATTGTTCTTCATCCTTATTAGTGAGGATGGATAGATGGATAGAGTATACTAGATCCTCCCCCTCCACAGTTATGTATAGATTTCATGGTGGGGTAGGATAAAGTATGAATCATCCTTCTCCTTGGTTGATACTTGCACAACCATGTTATTCTCTTCTAGTGATGCACTCACAAAGATTGAATAAATTGAATGATTGAAGGAGAATAAGTAGGTATTTTCACTTGAATAATGTTTTAATTTTAATTTTTAATATGTAATTTGTCCCTATCAATATGAGAAGCCACTTTTCTGATTTCCTCAGGCTCAGTAAATTGGATTTTCTCATGGGATTCCTTAGATGTATATTCATTGAAATCAGGATGCTCCATATGTTCCTCAATAGACTCATTTTCAATTTCCTCATCCTCATATATGGAATATAAAAAAATTTGAATCATAAAATTCAAGTAAATGGGAATTAATAATGAATTTAAATTGAATAAAATAAAATTAAATATAGTTAAATAAAATATCAACTCCCTTAGTTAGTTTAGCTACAATCTTTATTCTGTGGTGAGTGACTCTTGAAGTTGGATCTCAATGGATGGAGGATGGTAGTCGGGCTCCTCCATTATTTATTCAAATTCCATCACTAATTTGGATTTCTCCTCTTTTATGGATAGAGTGACATGAAATGGTACTATAAATTCTACTTTATAAGGATCGGGGAGATCATGTTGTACCTCATACTCATTCTATAAGTCATCTAGATATTTTTTATCTTCCATAGTTATCCCTACATTGAAGTTTTCCTCACAATTAATACAATCTAGTTCATAATGGTCCTTCTGGATTTGCAAATTAAAATAATTAGGCTATAGATACTCCTAAAGTTGATCCTAGACCTCTTTGATGTCTTCATTAAAATTAGGCATCTCTATAGTCAATTCCTTCTTGGAATTAAGTCTTTGATAATAAATTTTTACTTTATCAACCATATTTTCTAGTTCATGAAATGAAATTTTATTTTTATGCTCATTTATCAAAATCTTGTCCAGGTCAGTGAGTTTATCAAGATTTTTTAAGAGATCCACCTCTTGATCATTTTTTAATACTTTTTCTTGCACCTGAGATTAATGGTTACATGAATTGAAAAAATTTATTATTTGAAAACACCATAGATATTTTTATAAAATAATAAAATCAGTAAAAATGTGTAAATATAAAAAATTATAGTAAAAAATGATTATAGCCCTAGAAATGGTGTTAGTTTTGATGCATGTCTGTCATAAGACATGGGAAAATCAAATTATTTTCATAGTGTGGCATATTGGATGACAATGTTCATCTCAATTGAGGATATTTTCATATTTTTCACTTATATAATATAACTTACCTAAACTAACTCTTGTTTTTATTTTTATTATATTATTAAATATTTAAATGAAAATAAAAATTGGATTTTTTTATTTAAACTAACATAAAATTCAAAATTGAATGAGTTAGATAAGAAAGAACATGTTTTTGGGGTCGATTCTAGATTTAATCATTATTCTCATTTTTTTAAAATTTTAGTTTGATAATACAAATATTAAATGTCATAATGAATTTTTATTCTTTTATTTATTAATTATGGTATCTTTAAATACCTATACAATCTCAATTTCACCTCCTCCTGTAATCAAGGTTGATGACACACCATGGTCTAGGGTGTTCAATCTTATAGAAATCGGGTCTATAGAGGACATTTCATCCATTTACTCACTCAACTCTATTTTTTGAAGAGTTATATAATAAATAAGGACAAATTTATTATACAAAATAATGGAAATAGACTGATTTTCATATCATTAGGGGCAGTCACGTCATTTTGTAAATTTTCCTCACTCATATATTCTAATAAAATCTATCAAAAATGTCAAATATACATTTAAGAAAACTTCAAGAGCAACTTGACATCCCCTTGGGCTGATACTCAGGTAATCCTCCCATTACCGGGAGTAAGATATCACTTAGTGGAATGGGTGAGAAGAGAAAAAATAAAATAAAGGAAGATAAGAAAAATTCAAAATAATGAGTATGAGAAAAATAATATAAAAAGAATAAAATAAAATAATTGGGATGAGAGAGATAATCCAAATAAAATAGAATAAGAATATCAAGAGAGGAATAAAATATGAAAATAGAATAAAATAAAATAAACAATGTTTATAATAATTATTATTTTTATTTTTATTATTATTATTAAAAAATTAAAATTTATAAGGAGAATAAGAAAATAATAGTGGTGGTGAAAATTAATGAATTTATTTAATTAACTAAATTAAAATTCAAATTAGAATTTAAAATATAAATAAAAAAAGGAGAATAAGATAAAGAATAATAATAATGGGTAAGGGGAGCAGTAGTAGATGAGCCTCCTTGATGGATTCCCTCTATGGGAGTCTCAATATCTCTAATAAAGAGGAAATGCAACCACATTTTATATTAGGGAGAGGGGGTTTCAACCTCTTTCATTCAACACTCCCTAAGATGTAGGGTATATTCTATTCGAAATCACAAATGTGAGACCCATGGGTATAAAATATGAAACATGCATAGGTGGTAGGTGTTTAAATTGTTTATAATGGAAGAAATACCATGTTGGGAAGCAGTATGCATAGGCATTGGACGTGGCAATGTGAAAAAGGAACTAATGGAAGTTCATTCATGTATGGTGATGATAGTGGTTGTATAGGTGGCTGTAGCAGCACTCTTCCCTCCATTCGGCCTTCGAAGTGGTCGGAGGGGAGTTGCCTGAGGGTGTAAAAGATTTTATGGTGCATGGAAGTAGACAATGGTGTTGATAAGTGGTGGTGAGTCTCTATCAAATATTAGTTATCAATTTCAATGGAATACTCATCTAAAAGGATAAACATTAAGGCAATGTCAGGAGGTGGAGCGAGTGGAGTGTGCTGGAGTTGTGGCAGTGCCTTAATCCCACATCGAAAAACTATATACATAGGTAAGACATTACAATGATGGATGCAAGAGAATGGTCCAGATCACCTAATATGGGGATAGGCTCCATATTCCACACACTCAAACATTAGGCAACACGCCCTCATTTCCCACATAGGCCTTTGGGTATACTATGCACCCCGAGGGTTCACTTCCCATAGGCCACCACACACGGGGCTTGACCATCCATGCACTCACCACCTAAGCAGACATTCCCTCGGTGGGATTTGATGGAAAATCCTCCTTATATTGGCCAGGTGGCTGGTTAGCTTGATGTTTAGGGATAACTTATGGCTGGATAATTTTTTATGTAAATTCTTGGAAAAAAAGATAATAAAATTTCAAATCATAATCAAAATAATAATCATGAATTATAAAAATGAGTTTAAAATATAAAAATAAATAGCCTTTAACATTATACACCCAATTTTATTACTTCTACTAAAAATTCCCATATTTAATTAAAATAATGAACATCATGGGAATTTACATTAAAAATCCTTTAAAATAAATTGAAAATTGTATAAAAATATGCATCAAATATTACTCTGTCAATTATATACTCATTTATCATGGAATAAAATTGGATTAAAAATGAATCCATGTTGTTTGATCTATGTGGCACAATTTTTCATGTAAATGATATGAATATGACAGGTTTTCCCAGAATTATATAGTGTTCTAATTCTTTGGGTGATGTTTTAGTCTAATGAGACCTCACACAAGGGATTAAAGAGTGAACCTAATCCATTATGGGAATGTTTCCATATTGATTTCTTGTATGGTCAGACTTGACCTATGTTTATGATTCTATTTTTAATATTGTTTCCATATTTCCCATGTTCACTTTATATTACCAAGATATCATTCCTTATTATTTATGTTTATGATTCTCATCCCAATTATGTCTTATTGATATGCCTATTTTCTAACATAAAATATATTATCCATGTTATGCCACGTTTATTACTTTATGAGGATTTATAACTCACCTATTTCTAATGTATGTCCCCAAGCTATCCGGTATAGTTTTAAAAGATACAGAATATTAAAAACATGTTATGGAAGTTTTTAATTAATATGTTGGATTACCAATTTTATGATTTTTTTGTAATGTATCCCAAAAACACTAGACTTCTTGATCTTATGGGTTGTTTTATGTGTAATATTATGTAATAAATCATGAAATGGGGTGTATTAATGACACGAGTTTTCATAAGTAGGCACACATAAAAATTACATATAATGTACTGATCTATTTATTTGAGTGCAATGTGATGTGATAATCCATGTAAATGAATAACATGACATGTATTCCTCAACCAAGACAATATATACTCTAATAATCAAGAACAGATGAGTACCCAATATGGGATTGACAAAATCAGTGTCATATGGTCACTAGATGCCTTAAAAGGGAAAAATATGAGAATTCATGTTTTTATGTTATGTAGACTGGTGGACACTTTTATAGAGATATGTGTGTTTAATGGAGATCATGTCAGATCCCATTATAGATTGAATAACAATGAATTTTTGTTGGTGAATTCTATTTTCTTACATGTATGGATCTTGATATTTGTTTTTGATATCAATGCAATAAGGTATTGTGGGGTATCACTTTTTGGTTAACTAAATGGGGATTTTTCTTAACTCATTTATTTTCTCTAAAATTGTTTTATTGTAAATACAAAAAGTTTTTTAGATGGATATTTACAAGGTATTACATATGATGTGATAAAAGGTGAATAAAATGATATATTTCTGAAAGTTTTTTGGAATATGTCAAAAATATTTTTTGATATGGATTATCAAATTATTTTATATGATAAAATATAAGGTGAAATGGCACAAAAGTATTTTTTTTATTTATTGAATTGGGGATATTAAATGAGATATATATTTCTTAAGGCCATATGTATGGGTTAAATATTTCAACGAGACATATATAATTTATATCATATGATATCATGATGTATTCTTGGAATAATATTTCGTGAATATTACTACCTTTTACCATATGAGTAATTAAATATTATTTATTAAATATTTGAAAGGTTAAACTCATCAAGGCTGTCATTTTTAAAAGTATTAAACAACATGCATTAAAATTAAGGAGTATCAGTAAAATTTTAATTCATTAACTTTACAAGGCATTTAACTCATGTATTGTAATGCATGAGTTAATCTGATAGCACCCATACAGCATACTCAGGTGTTATATTAATTATTTACATTTGATGGTAGTGGGTGTATAGATGATTGGATGGGAATATCATATTTTTGGTACTTTATTTTTCATACTCCTTCACATTATTATATTAGGGAACATCTTGGAGTGTGAGGAGTCTCATTTGTATGATAAATGATCAAGTCATCTCATGGATACCTCCAGAGGTGGGAGGCTTTCACCTACCAATTTTTTTAACCTTATAAAAAAAATTAGATATATATCACAAATGTATTAGAGGAATATTTTGTAATAATTAAGCATGTTTAATCCTATTGCATCATTTATGATTTTACCTGATTCTATACTTCTTCCATGGTGATCATGGATTTTTGGTTTCTTCATATTCACCTTCTATGATTAATTTTTTATCAAAATTGAAGAAACCAAACATAAATACCACCACAAATTTTGTCTCAATTATCTAAAAAATTGTATATATGAAGAAGGGGTGAGAATATAAAACTTCTTAGTATGTTTGTTTTAGGAACTGTAAATATTCAATATAAATGAAGTGTATTAATTCATCACTATATGGAATAAATAAAACAGAAAACAAATTTGAATGACATTCACCTCCCAAGAGTCAACCATCCAACCACTTACATTCCATACCATATAATAATCTCACTTATAAACTACACCACATTTCCAATCACATATCATCACATATTTTCCACTATAATAATAATCACTACCAATATATATCCAATAACTGAAAAGTTGTCCCACCATAGTGACCTCATGGTAATATCCTCATGTGGTTGTCTAACCATAGGGACCTCACAATAGTGTCACCACCACTAAATAGTAATCCACCTATAAGAACATCGATAAATATACTTATTCATTGGTCAGGTTTTTTTATACTCAAAGGGACTTACTAATTATTTAGGTGTATGCTCTTAGGGACTCTACCCACCACAACCAGCATTGGTTGGGAATATTTTTACACACAATGAATCTCACTTTATTACCAAGTGTTCACCCTCATGTACTCAACCACCTTAACCCATATCACCATCATTTCATTCAACAAATCCATTATAGCTAGTCATATAATTCACATCATCATCATCATCACCATTATTAACATCATTACCATTATTAACATCATCATTAACAACATCATAAATAGATTAAACCCCCAACATCTAATTCATTACTCACATAGGAAACAACACAAATAAGGGTCCAATGGAATATAATCACACAACATGGATATACCATGCTCCCACCTTGTACCACTACAACTTGTTCCTGTTGATTAAATAACTATATCCCACATTTCAAACCATTCTTTCACCTAGATCCAAAATAACGCAGTCTTAAAGAGTATATACACATATCCTAAATCTTATTCCATGCTTCAAACAAGGTCTATCACAACTTGATCTCACGAAGTAATTTACCATTTTTATGAAATTCTTTAAATAATGGGTATAAAAAAGTTCAGTAATTAAAATACTTATTCAAAATATTAAAAAAGACATATTTCATCAACCCCACATCATCTACAACAACATTATACATTCAAACCTCTATTAATTCACAAAGGATGGGTTATATATGGATTTATAAGTGATTCGAGTACCACCATAACTATAAAATCACTACATAATAAACACATATGAAAAATACAAGGTTTTATAGCCTGTGATGTTTAGAGAATGACCCCATGCCTTAATAGTTTTATAGCCTGTGATGGATATGGAATGGCCCCATTCCTTACAAGTTTGTACGTTTTGTAACTTGTTTCCACTTCATTGATAACCATCACTAACATTGGAAAATTTCTCTAGATAGTGGAACAATTATATTTTCGAATTGGTAATGGCCATGCCAAAAGTCATAAATCCCCAACTCTAACCACTTTAATTATTTTCCATTATATTTTATCATTTTGTGCTCTAAAGTAAATATGGGGACTCAAAAAATCTTTATAAATTATATATAAATGGATATCAACACCAAAATCCATCATAAAAAACAAAAAAATAATTTAAACATTAAGTAGATGAAATAATAAACACCAAATATATCCCAATTCACATCCACCATTAATAATTTTACTTGATTAATTACATTAATTTTTTAAAATTTAAATTTAATTGTCATATAATTATATTCCCTATCCATTTCTAAATTTTACTTCCACAATTTATTAAATGACATCAATAATCCATCACAAAAAAGTATATATTCATATAAAGTATTAATCATGAATATTTATTCCATGAGTTTTCATATTTATATATCATTTTTAATCCAAATTTCTATATAATCATTATACCAAATTGTTATACACAAATTCCCATCATGGAAAAAATCATTGTCGATTAGCATAGATTAATCTAAAGGATAAAAATTTCCTATCACCAACCTCATTTCCAAAAAGAAAATTAATCCTCAATCCAATAATAATAATTCATCTAAATTAAATTCTTCATATATATCCCTTTAATTAACTACAATACAATGAAATCAAGGGTTTCTCATTTTATAAAATTGAGATAATAAAAATATTATCCAAGAAATTTTCACATTTTGAAAATGAATTATTCAGGTACAATGGCTTTAATTACCTCTTCATTTAAAATATATAACTCCCATACACTCCCCCCCACACACATTTACTTTATCTTTCATTATAACCTAAATTATATAATTCAAATCCACCATTAAAATCATTGACTGAACATACCATAACTTAATCAAATAGTCGGTCTACAAATCATATGATAATCTACTCCACCGACACCAAATATAATTTCTCAAATAATCAAGTTTATAGTGTTAGAGAGTGATTAAAAGATGGGTATGTAAATATATACTCATATACTCAATATGAGAGGCCATATAAATAAATTAGATAGAGAAAGTCCATCACTCAAGATGGATCTAAAAAAATTATCATATTTTAATTGTTGAATAGATTTTTTAAATTTATTATAAGTTATAACATCATCAAATTTCAAAAAAAAAATCCTAGTTTACTAAATATGTTGAGTGAGATACCCCAAACTCGTAATCTCATATGTAGATCCAAAAAAATATTCTTTATATACTATATTTTATACTAAATAAGGAGATCTAAATGAAACCATTTATAATTACAATTGTAACAACCTATATTGAGTCACATAATTACCAAAGGCCTATTAGGATTAGATTTTTAGAGAGTGAGGAGAACCTTTAATTAACAAGCTATATATTTTTACTATAAAATATAATTTTCTCCCACTAAAAGAAGTATTAATTATAAAATAATAATTCTTCAATATCTCACAAAATTTTCCCCACACAAGATTCCCATCTAGAAATATCATATGTAAAACTATTTTTCATAATGTGAGGAAATTGAAATGTAATAAGGGTGATCTCAAATGCTCATTAAGTGTAAACATAAGTGATAAAAATTGATGATCATGAGTGAGAATAAGATAAAAATGTGGGTAGGAGAATGTAATCAAGTTATATGAACACATCATATGGAAATCCTACCTAATATAACATGGATCATAACATAATGATTATTTGTTTAAGGAAGTATATTTTATAGGATCAGGGAATCATATGAATGTGAAAAAAACATAAAATAAAAAATAATAACATAAGTCAAGTATCATTTCCAAAACAACATAACATAATGGGTTGGTCAAAGAGATTAACTCGAGAGGGGGTGAATTTAGTTCCCAATAAAAATTTCTATTAATAAATTGGGAAATTAATCAAAACAGTAGATTGATATAAGATATATCCTTTTAAAATATTTCTTAAAGAGTGATTAGGTCTCAATAAAAATATGGTTTAGAAATACCTTCACTTTTGAGATCAATTTTCTTAGATAGAAACATATATAAACTGTATTTAAGATTAATTATCAAATATATTCTTTTTTTAATGAAATTTTATATTGAATAAAATTGAAAAAATAAATAACACAGTGGCACAGTGGAATAAACAAGTGGATTAATCTATAGATAAGACCCAATTACCTCCACCTGGCAATCACTTGCTTCCAGGAAGATTATAGATACAATCAAAAAAATCATAAATAAAATTATGTATTTAGTTAATAGAAACAAGTTTTCCAGGATAAAAATCCTCCTCCATAGTTATACATGGTATGAAAGAAAATCACATGTCACACAGAGTCCTCTTCCACAAACATAGTGGGAAACAAATTGAGGAAGGAGATAATAAGAAGTATTCTCCTAGAATATGAAGAAGAAAGTGTGTGTGTTGGATAATATTAAAACAACACACTTCTGAAAATGAAAATAGATATAAAAAATAGAAAGAGAATAGTATGATGTGTTCTGTATTTTTTTAATCCTCAAATAAGCAATGGTGACGAATTTTCAATTTGTTCTGGAATATTGAGGTAGAAGAGAGGATCATAGAAATCTATAGGAATTCTTCAGTTGATCTCTTCTTGTTTTATCAATAAATATCGATAATGGATTCATTTATTTAGTGTCATTGATATTCTTAGAATGTGAATCAACATGTTCAAAAGAGTTTCCAGATTCAATCGCACACTTTTCTTGGTCATTAGTAATTATTGTATTAGAAAAATAAATTTCATACTAAGATAGAGATCCATCATGAATATATAAGAGATCTTGTTCATGGAGATCTGCATTACTCAGATCATATTTTACTAAGTCTAAAATACATGGCCAAAACATCTAGGAATAAATTCTATTATTGAACTATTTACTTCTAGGATCTCAGACAGAAACGGTAACAGGAGTGCTAGTAGTGACTCTGCATCTGGAGGGAGCGGTGACTCGCTTCTAGAGGTAGCTCATCCTGGTGGAAATGGTGACATGAGTGTGGAGGTAGCTCATCCATGTAGTAATGATGACTCGATACTAGATGTAAGAGTGACTTTTATCCAACAGTTTCTTCCCATAACTCTTAATATAAATGTTATAAGAAATATGTTCATATAAAATGCTATCAAAAAACATGTGAAAACTTAGTAATAAATGAATCATGGTTTCTAATCACTAAAATAATATATGTCAAACACACTCCATCCAAGGAGGTTCCAACATAGTGTGATAGGATAACTTCTCATGAAAAATACATGGTATCTATAGATATTAAAATATTACTCAATGAATTAGAGTACTGTATAATTTTGATCCCCTTATCACATTAAAATATGAACATCCATAGATGGGACATATACGGAAAAAATATATATATAAATAAATAATCATAACATGATAAACATTTAAAAATGAAAGGATGTCCAATTAAATTAAGTATCTATCAAGGTAAATATCATTCAATTAATGTAATGAAATATATGGTATTTAAATCATGTAGACAAAAGGTATGTGATTTAGTCAATACTTTCCACACTCGGTAAATATATGTTTATCTAGGGGAACACACTTCAATAAAAGTAATTAAATAAAAGGTATTGATTGATGAAAGAAATTGTTCGAATGGTTATGTTTATTCATAGTGTATGATTATTCATGACAAAATTACTGATAGATCATTTCTCTTATAATGATTTTATTTCTATAAAACAACATTTATATATATAAGAACATGTATAATGAATAAAAATTTTATTTTACAAAGTTTCCATTTATGTGAAAGATAATACTCAAGGAAATAAATCATTATAAAGATTTTAACTTGATATATTATTTATATAGATGAAAATAATTTATAGGAAGCCATAAAATTGAATATGTTTTAATAAAAAAAATTCTTAGTTTTTTCACAGCTCCAAAATAAAATATAAAAAATCATTTTAAAGGGAGGAAATAAATTTCCTAAAATTAAATTATAAACAAAATTGATTATCATTTAAAACATGTAATATAACTAAAGTCGTTGAAAAGAAATCTTGATTAAAATAAAGATAATATTTGAAGTTATGTCTTTAAAAGTGTTTTTATAGATTTTATTGATATTGTAGAAACAAAGAAATTATCTACTTTTAAAAACCATTTTTATAATGAGAAAAAAATTTAAAACACTATTTATTAATAAAATTTACCAATAATATAACGTTGAAAATAATATGATTTATAATGGGAGAAAAATTTTGTGGAAAATAATAAAATGATTATCTTATAATCTTTGTCCAGTATGACTTTAAGAAATAGAATTAAGGGAACTATAAAGACATGGATATTCCCAAAAGTAGGAAGGATAAGGAAGAGTAAAGATAATAATAGTAGAATATTAGTAAAATGAAAACAGTAAGTTTGGGAGATATAGGTTGATAGAGAACATGTCACTAATAATGAAAAAGTGAAGAAAAGTGACATTTACAAACAATGTAGTGTGTGTGAACTATAAATTCATAATATAGGGAAAGAAGCAATAAATTTTCCAAAAATATATTTTCATATAGTAAGGTATTTATTTTAATATCCTTTATTTGATAAATGGAGGAAAATATAGTAAGTATAAGAAAAATACATGAAAATAATGGAATCTTTTAATGAAAACTCTTACCTCAAGTACTGATTCACACAATGTATGCATCTAACCACATGAATAAAAAATTATGTTTATAAAATATTTTCTGATGATGTTTTTCTTGGTTTATTTAATTTTTAATGGGCCATTTATTATCATATTTCTTTCATTTATTGTATATTTCTTTTTCTTGTCATCCATAAGGTCTTGTTCATTCAATTCCTCCAAAACCTCTTTGGTATTTTGATCATTCTCAAAGTATGTTAAAACAGTTTCATCATCTCAATAATTATAGATATATCTTTTATTAATAATTTAATGGACCAAAATTTATTTAGTTCAATGTGTTTTTAATGTAAATTCAAATTAATAAAAGTTCCTCGGTATTCACATTTTAGATATTTAAATTTACAATGGCCATTTATTCTTAATATAATTAATATAATGATTAATTTATATCTCATGAATTTTAATCATGTCATAAATATAATAAATATTCATTAAATATACTTTTGGAATCATTCATGTGTGGTGGTGATGAAAAATAAAATATGTTCTTCATGGAGGCGGTGAACCGACCATAATACAGATCACATTTTCATTCTATAATGGATGTGAGGAAGGTAGATAATGGTTATTACATCAACAAAATAAAATTTGATTATACTAATTATATTTATGTAATTACGTTATTATGGGTATAATATATTTTAATGAGGTGGAAGAAGAAAGAATCTTTAAATATCTCAGTTAATAAAATTACATCTTCATCTGATATCATCCTTTAGACAAATCCATAAGACTTCTTATATTGAACTTTTGGTGAGACCAGAAATTATAGGATATGGGAAATAATTTTTTTATATTTTTTGAATATTTGTTTCAATGGATTAATATTTAGGTTTGAGGAGAATTGGGGTGGTGGAGGGGTCCTTTTATAGGAAATAATTGTCAAATATTTGGAAATATTAATTTTATAATGTTAAAATAGATTTCTCATCCAAGTAAAGTGGATAAAAAAAATATAATTAGTGGTTTTTATATGTTTTAAGGTCTATAAATCCCTCATAAACCCATTTGAAGATGCGTTTTTGTAATATTTTGTCACTTTACCTCAAGATTTTTCATTATTACCTCATTTTAAACTTTACCGTAGTGATTACCTTTTTCCTTGATAACTTATTTTTATGACCTAAAATTTAAAATTGAACTTAATTGATATTTATTTATCATCACTTAAAATATTTAAAAAATTTATATAATTCTATTTCAAAATGTGATAAAACATTACGTTAATATAATTAATGAAAAAAATTACTATTCACTAAAAAATTTAGTTTTTTAAGAAAAAAATCACCACAATCTAATTTTGAATTGATGAATCCAAAAATGAATTTCATTTTATCAAATTAAAATAAAAAAATTTAGGAACTTAAATTTTAACTATAAACATGAATTTAATGGATACTATTTTTAAATGAATTATTTTTTTAACATTAAGTTTTCTTAATATTATTATAAGTGATACTACTCTGTATGATGATTCTTATAATGTAGGGGAATATGATATATTCAATAAGTAAGCTTTTAGACATGGGTAGAATTAATATACCAATGATGATGATAGTACAAAGGTAGTGAAGATTTATTTTTCTAAATGGGATGATTGGATATTCTACAAAAGGAAAACACACTTTAGTATGTGTTTATAAGATGTCTACCGTGGTTGATTCTTCTTCAGGGGATTATAGTTTGTTTACTAACAAATCAATTATCTGCATTAGTGAGAAGGTTCTTGTACTAGATTTTGTGTTCGGATATGATAAGAAGTTAGAGAAGGGGAGTAAAACTCCCTCTAAAAAGGTTTAATCCTCATATATTAATAATAGTGAGATGGATAGTATAAATTTTGGACATATAGGTATACCTTCCCTTGCTGTAGCTAGTGAAAAATTAAACGTTAAATAGATGGAAAGACACACTTCAATGGGTGCTTAATATTCTAATAAGAAATCTTCATATGGTATAATTGAACCATTTTATGAAGTGAAAGAGAATTGAAATCATAGTTGTCACACATGTGGAAGAGATCCTCATGGAAGAGGCCGAAGAGACTTTTAATGAGGCTCCTATTTTTGTTGGGGTTTCTTCTTGTTGTGTTATTTGCTGCTTATTTTTGTTGTCCTTATGGTATTTTTGTTCTAATGTGGGATTTTTTTTTTCTATTTTTAATTTTTCTGTATTTTATAATATAGTTCGGATTGCACCTTTTTTCCCTATCTCTATTTTTTAAATAAAATATTATTTGATATCAATTATAAATTAAATTAGTGTTAATATATTTTTTTCTACAATGAAATTTTTTATTAGAATACTCTTTAAAACATGCTCATTTTTATTTATTGAGTTAAAAAATACATAATATATGCAATTCCTTGAAATATATGCCTTTTAAACATCAAATGATTTTATTCCTAATTTCAAAAGTCAATTACCTATTAAATAGGCAATTATTTTAAAAAAAATTAAAGAAAATATTTTATGTTTATTTTAAAATTAAATTTTATAAAAATTAAAAATAATGAGTTCATATATTACATGTTCATATCATCCTAAATTCTACATAAAACTCCTCAAGACCTCTACATATGATCTAATGGTAAAATAAGTAATGGTGGACATCGCCTGTAGTGATTTGTCTAGTATAGATCTTGTACTAATTTCTATGAGCTTGATCTTACCCATAGATGATTTCCCTCAATCCATAATTGTTGAAGATCAAATTGCGATTGGTCTAGGTAAAATTATAGTGATGCTAATTTTTAACTAATATTGGATAAATGACCCTCATAATAAATATTACCACTACTTGATGTCATTTATTCTCCTTTATACATATATTTCGTAATTCAGTTACTTATATATACCTACCAACTCAAATTCTATATTATGATGTTAAAATTAAATACTTATAATTTTATCTCATTAATATATCTTGTTTTATTTATTTTGATTCTATTTGTGATATAATCTTTTAAAAAAATATTTATTTAAATAGAAACACTTACTAAAATCATGGGGTGCTAAATTCTATCCCATTTAAATAAATTTTTTCCTCGCAATTTTAATGTCTATCCCTAATGAAAATAGATGAGGATTTTCTTAATATATTCATTACTACTTATATAACAATGTATTAAAATCCATCATAATAGTTTTTAAGGTTCTTGTGAATCATCTAAAGCATATCCCCTTATAGTGTCAAACTAGATTTCCATTAAGCCCCTCTTGTTGTGCACTAAGTGAAGATTGTTTTAATACCGCACCAACGTTTTTTAGGGTTATTACCTAAATGTGTGTCAGAACCAGAGCTTACATCCAATTATAATTTCAATATAGGGATTTCATTTCTAGGAAACCACATACTACATAAAAAATACTTTATGATGTTTTCCTAAATTTATATATAATCCAAGGATAACCACTAAGGTATACATGTCCTAATTTATAATAATAATTAATCTTAAACTTGTCTATATCTATCAAACTAAATTAAAAACACAAAATTTATAAAAACATATTCTCTTAGAATTAAATGTAATCTTTATTCTAAAACAGCATTAATTTTATTTCAATAAATATATACCTCAATCATATATACCCTAACAAATATAGTAATATTTTCTAAAATAACATAAATTTAATTAAAATAAAATTACATACCAATACAAAGGTAAACCTATTAACCAATCATGTATTATTCTTAAAAACAAATAAATATTTCTCAAAATATCATTAATCACATTAAAATCCAATCACATAAGACATTAAATTGGGTATATATGCCTTTGAACTTATGATAAACTTTAAACTTATGAATCCTAAGATGATATATACAACTCTAAAATTATTCTCAACTAAAAACATAATAACCACTAAATTATCACTACCCAACTTTGATACCAATTCAAATGCCTCAGACCCACACGCTCAGACCTGGTACTAAAACCATATCATTTAAATATTGTCACTGATACCAAAAAATGAAACCCAAACATAACTTTCAATAATTATAATATATGTAACAAATACTGATACACTTACATACCCAATACCTTTTAGTTTTAGAGTTTTATAGAGTTAAGAAAACCCGGAAAAGACCTAAATAATTCACATTAAATAGACCCTTTTTACACTAAATAATTGAAATCTTATTTTAAAATAATCCTTCAATATATCCAACAAAATTATCTACATAAGATACCTATTTAGACAAATCATATATTAAAATTATCTTTTATTATCGGGGTAGATGGAAACATAAGAAAGGAAATCTTAAATACTCAATACAAGTAAAAATAAGCGATGTAAAATCAATGATCATAAATTATAATAAGAGAATAATGTGTTTATTAGAACATAATCAAGGTATATGAACATATCATAAGAAAATCATACCTAATAGAACATGTATAATAGGTAATCAATCCTAAAATTAGGATTTTGGTTAAAATAAGTAGATATAATTGTACCGTGTCATCATTAGAATGTGGAGAAAAAAAACAATACATAAAAACTTACGTCAAGGATTGCTTCCAAGATAACATAACATATTGTTCTAGGCTAATATTTCATGTGCCACACATGGTATATCATGAGTTGAAAATATTTCCCAATTCATTGGAGGCATATAATTCTTTGTCCACCCATCATGTCACAATATGAACATCCATATGTGGGATAAATAACAAAAATATAAAAAAATACATAAATTATCATTACATGATAAACACATGGAAATTAAATGGGTATTTAATGAAATAAAGTAACTCTTTAGGTAAATACACTTCAAATAAGATAATGAAGAATTTGGTATTTACTTCGTATAGATAAAAAGTATGTGAATTAGTTAATAATTTATCTACCAAATCTAGGTGTGGGTATCAAGGTGAACCCTTCAATAAAAATTATGAAATATGGGTTATTCATAAGGGAATTGCGTTGTAATAAAGTTGATGTTTATGAGTAGTGGGTTATTAGTCATGATAAATAATGTAATAGATCATTCCATTTATATAGATTTCATTTCCATCACACTTCACATATGTAAAACATATATAATGAATCAAAGGATTATTTTACAAGGTATCCATTTATGTTAATGATAATATTCATGTAAATACAACATTATAAATAGTGTAATTTGAAAGAGAATTGACACTGATAAAAATAATTTATAGGAAAACATGAAATTGGATAGGTTTTAATGAAGAAATTTCAGAGTTTTTTAGAAACTCTAAAATAAAAAAGAAAATGTCACCATTATATAAGGACATAAATATAAGAGAATTTCATTTTAAATAAAATTGACGACTGTTATAAACATTTAATATAAGTAATGTTTTGGAAAATGAATATTTATTAAAATAGATTGTAAAATGATAGAAAAATTTAGAAAATAATTTGAAGGATTTTTATTGATTTTTTTAAAGAGAAAAGACTGAATCTCTAAAAACAAATTGAGGAGGAAAAAATTATTTAAAAACATTATTTTATCAATAAAATTTTCCAATAATGGTATCTTTAAAATAAATATTTTTTTAATGGAAGAAACTTTTAGAGGAAGACATTAAAAGCATACCTTATAATATTTATCAAATTTTAATTTAAGAAATATTATAAAGATAACTATAAATATGTAGATATAACCAAAAAGAGGAAATATAATGAATCATAAGAATCACATTAGTAATATCGAAAGAGGAAGTTAGAGAGATTGAGTGTGATGTAAAACATAACACTAAGAATGAAAACATGCAGGAAATGGATATTTTCAAACAACATAGTGTGTGTGAGTAATATATCCATAAATGAATCGAAAAGATCATAAATTCATCAAAAATTCAATTAATACAATAATTTATTCACTTCAAAATCTTATATTTGTGACATAGATGAGAATATAGGAAGTGGAAGAACATTGCAAGAAATGAATTGTGTCTGGGAATAAAAAAGCTTACCAAATGTCTGGATTCTCTTGGTTCATGCTTCTAACCTTCTAAATAACTATATTAGTTTTATTAAATGATTTATTTAGAACCTTTTTTAGGTATATTTTTACTTATGATCCATCTACTATCACAAATCATTCAATTATTGTATAGTTTTTTCTCTCATTGGCCACATGGGGTTGTTCGGTCAATTCCGTTAAAATTACTTCACTACATTGTCTTTGGTAAAATAATATTTTCAAATAGATTCATCATATAAATAATTATATATATATATTTCATTTATAATTCTAGTAGTAAAAAATTTATATAGTTTAATAGGTTTTCAATAATATATAAAAATTATGAAAAGTGAATTGGTATGATTGTTTTAGGTGGTTAGTTTTATAATGACCAGTTATTGTTAATATTAATTATATAATTACAAATTTATATTAATAAAATCCTTATATTTTAATAAATAACATATTTGTTCATTAAATGTACTTTTATACCTATCCTTTTACGGTTGTTATGTAAAATGAAATTTGTCATTCATGGTGGTAGGGAACTGCCTATAACACGAGCAACATTTTAATTTTCAAATAGATGGGAGGAAGGTAGATAATTATTCTTCCATAAACATAATAATATTTAATTATTCTAATGATACTTATATAATTATATTAGTATGGGAATAACATATTTTTAAAAGGTGGAAGAATAAATAAATTTGAAAAAACTCGGTTAAAATAATTACCTCTTCCTTTGATATCATCTAATATAAAACAACTTGATCCTTCTTAGAATACTCTTTTGCTAAGACCATAACCACAAATACATAGGAAAAGTAGTTTGGGTGGGGTTTTAATATATTTCAGATTATCTAGGAATATTTAAGTGTAGTTAAATGACCTTAAACATCAAATATCTAGTGACTTTGAACCTACATTCACTTTCTCACATTCCCAAATAACTTTTAGATTTTGAGTTTTAGAGTTATAGATCATGAATATTACATAAAAACCCATATATATAAAAAGAGGACACTTTTAATCAGTATCCATTTTTTCCAAAATATTTAACTTTTAAAATAAAACATTATTTCTTTTTATGGAATATCTTCATGAATTTCAACTTTACTTATTTCTTTAACCTACCCATCCTGAAACCCTATGAAAAACATTTTAAATCATGGTATAAGCACAAATATTTCAATAAGGGACATAAAAAAGAAAGGAAAAACATTAGTCTATTGAATAACATAAAAACCATGAAATTTTTTACCTTTTTTCAATATTATTTGAGTGACACAAATAAATCATTATAACATGAATAACAAACACTCTTTCTTCTCAATAAAAATCATTAAATATTATAGTAATAAAATCAAATAAATTTTTATAAACTTATAGCATCTCATTTATAACCCAATTGAAACTCGTTTTGGAAATAACTGGATCCCAATTAAATCCATAGGAGAGACCCTTTGATAAATCATTACTTATTTCTAGTTAATAAAAGGAACATTACCCATTGCCTTGGAGCACTATCTGGGTGCACCCATCATATAAGCTATAATTGGCTCGCCCTGTACTATCTGGGCGCACCCACGTATATGCTATATGAGGCTCACCCAACATTATCTATGCACAGCCATTTTGTAAGATATATCAGGCTCACCCATTTCTCATATAATTCTCATGTACCATATAATGAATAAAAAAATTATACTTTTAATTTTTAATCATAAAAAAAATTTAAAACCTCTTTTAAACTTTTATGTAAATCTTTTTTGGATATCAAATTACCCTTTTCTTTTAAAACCCCATTTTCAATGACAAAATTCCCTTTGCTTTTAAAAACCAATTTTCAATAAGGAAATACATATAAAAGGGATTTTCGTTGAATAAAAAATGAATTACTATAAAGGTATCTAAACTTCAAATAATTTTTTAGGCTGTATGAAAACAAATTTATCCATATATATTAAAATAGAACATTCCTTTTTTCATTTGTAAAGAATTTCAAATATTCCATACAGAGATAACTTTTTTGTAGAAAAAAATTGAAATAAAGAAAATAATATCCTTTTATAAAACTATCATATCTATATAATTTCATTATTAAAATAATTTTAAAAATATGGGCATGGAAAAAACGAATATTTGAAGGAAAACTTCAGAATATGATATTTTAAAAAAAACTGAAAAGTCTCTTACCACATTGTAAAAATTTGAATCAAAAATACCTACTAAATAATAGAATTAAAAAACATTAAATATAATTATAATAGTTAAATTCATGATATAACATGTTAAATTGGTTTTTATATACTCCATGTAAAATGATATTGTTGCATAATATCAAAATATGACATAATAAAAGGAAATTTAGAAAAATTCCCTTACCTCGAGTTTGAATCATCACATACATTATTTAAATTCATGAATGATAAAATTATTTAATTTATTTAAATACATTAGAAAAATTTTATTAGTTTTTATTCTTTTTATTTCCATTATATACAATTACATAATCAATTATATTTATGTATGATGTTTTGATGATATTTGGATGATATGTCCAAAATAACTTTGTTAGGTTGACTATGGTAAAATAGGTGATTTGTAAAAAAAATCTGGGATAAAAATAATGAAATGATTTTCAGTTTCATACATAAATTGGTTTTTTAAAACCAATCATGAATATTTTTTATGAAAAATGAACTATGTTACAATCATGAAGACAGTAGGTCATATATACACATGAGTAGCGTTTCCTTTTTCCAATGATAATTGTGGAAAAAATTTATCTACTATTTTATCATTCCCAAATCATCATAACATCCTAAATACCATATTATTTATTTAAATATACTTATATACACCATCCATGTGATTTAGTTATGACAAAATAGTCACATCGTTTTGTGGAGGCGGTGGTCCACACATATGCACGAACATCGTTATTATTTTTCAGTGTAAGAAATAAAATTATATATTATATTTTAATAATAATAAATATTTCATTAATATCATAATTATATCATTTATATCACATATATTCATTAATTTTGTCCTTTTTTCAATCCCATATAAAGCATTAGGGAAAGACAAATCACATCGCTTCGCAAGATGATAGTTCGTTGTACATATGAGTGACATTATCATATTCCCAAAAGAATGGAAAGTAAAAAAATTATATGTGGTATAATAAATAAATAATTCTAAATATTTCCAAAAAATCACATATATACCTTAAATATATCATTATAACAAGATTTCATAGGCGATGATGGAAAATGAATGACATCAGTTCGGGAGCCAGTAGTCTGTAATATACACGAATGATGATTTTGTATCCCATTTGATGGAATAAGATATGTATTTAGGTTATCAAATTAAATTAATAACATCTAATTATATGGGATATACTAGTTTTTTTATATAATTATAAATAGTAAGTCCATCCAGAAGCGATGCTTCTAAATATTTATTAAATAAAGGAAAAGAGTACATAGAAGGCGGGTGTGGTCAAGAAAAGGGACTTTCCCTCATCCATAAAAACACAATGTTAAAGATCATAATAAGACATATCATTCCCATAATCAGAATCATCAGCAGTTTCCCATTCAGAGTAGGAATTACCATGATTGAGGATGTTAAGAAAATCAGAATTAAACTTACCTGATAGCTTAGAAGAGCGAGTACACACATTGTGAGGTGTATTAGAGTATTCCTTCCTCGGCCTTCACTTCGAGGGGGTAGGTGTGTAGTAAACTTCCCCTTTTATATAAATGAGTGCATCTTTAAATGATGTAGGGCCACCATTACCCACTGTAGTCCCTTTAGCTTTTGAGATGTCACCCCACTTCCCATATATCCTATAAGGGTTCAAGAGCCTATGGATCTCCTGATGGAAATCAACTTGTGAAAGAGCCACGGTGTTGAAAGTCATCTCAACAGTCTCATCACATTGCAATCCTGCACTAGGACTATCATTCATGCACATATTTTAGGGGTTAGTGAAAATAGGATATCCTAAAATAGAGAGGGGAGCATTTTTGCCACTCCCAACTAAGCCCATTGGAGTGACTGCACAACCATCCTTAGGTGTACACTCCTTAGAAAAGTCAACCCAAGCAGTGGAGGGACCATCCATCAGGGATGTAGAGATATCCCAAATACTAGAAGGACCACTGTTGGCTCTCAATGGTGATGAATCCACCATCATCCCCTTCCCTTTCGAAGGTAGCTGGCGTTCTTTTACAGAAACCAACACATTAGTCTTATTGTAAGATGGTGTGATGTTATGATCAATTGGTTGTGAGAACTTCACATCATTCCTCTTTTATCACCTTCTACAGAGGTTAGATGGATGACCCATCATCCCACAGTTCTCGCAGGAAACTCACCTTCGACATAATTCCATCGAATTCCCAATAGACATACATTCATTACAAAAAAGTGGCTTTCTTTCATACTCAATATCAATTTGAATGTCATCCATTGGAGTGGAAAGAGTTACCTTGTAAATCAGGATGGAACTAAGATCAATCTCAACTAACACCTTGAGAAATATCCAAACTAGACATTCTCAGTCTCCTTGTCAAGACGTATGGGAGTCCTAATTTCGATGCCAATATCTCACAGAATATTTGGGTGCAAAAGGACCCAATTAGGACCATGAAGACAAACCCATACCTGAGAAAAACCATTCCTTGCAGGCGAAGCGTTGATGTCGAAAGATCATTCGTGAAGGTGAAGCCATCCAGGATTCATGGAAAGAGATCTAGTGCTCCACACACGAATTTTATAATCATATGAAGGAAAAATGCAACGAAAGAAACCACGTACAAGAGATACACACCTCCAGTCAGAGAAACCCCACAAAAAAGAAATATGTTGGACCAAATCATCGAACCTTTAGGATTTTTGACCCTTGGCTAAAACAATACGTGCAATAAGGGAGGTTTTCCCGATATAAATACTTTCAACAAAGGTAGCAGGATTGGACTCAACATGTGCTGGAGACCCCTTTTGAAGAATTATTTCAGATCATGAGTCAGTGTAAGAAGCAAACACAGGCTTCAAAACATCGTTCTGATTTATCCTCCACGAAGAAGGAAAAAATAATCAGAAGGCAAAATTGCAACAGCCAATTTACCAGATCTATCACAAACATACACACTCAAACCCTTCTGTAGTGGAGGTCTTTGATTGGACTCATCAACCCGACCCTGCATGCTTGCATCTCCTAAAAACCACAACCAGTATCTAAGGTCATAGGTATGAAATTAACACTGATGACCACCTTGGAGACATCGTGATCCCGCATTCCACCTTCAACCAGCCAATCGTGGACAGCCCTGGCCTGTGATGATCCATCCACCGAGGGTGTTAAACCTCTGGGATTCGGTGCACCATCACTCTGGGCAATAGATCAGACAATACCATCTCGAACATCGCCAGACCTAGGCCTCGAAAAACTAACTGTAGATTCATAACCTCTAGGCCACCGCGGATCTTCATTCCGGATGGATCCTACGCCACCATCCATAATCATGGCGTCGAGAAAATGGGGCACCGCTATCACAAACCCTATAAAATGGGGCACTAACATCACAAATAAAGATGCTTGTTTAACCATTATACCTCTTCTCAAAACAACCTCCATTGGTAAAAACCAAAATCCTTCTTAGGATATACTTATGATCCAAAAATGTGATATATTTCATTTTAAGGAAATTAGGGAAGGCATTTGAGTATGTATTTTCTAATACAAAGAGATATTATTGTGTTAATAGGAAAGGATATGCAGTGTCCTATTATAAGTGAGGTGAGTTTTAACACCCCAAACTTCCACGGTATGCTACTCTTTGAATAATACAGTAGCGTGTATTGTACAAAACTTCCAGTTGTAACACACCACAACCAATCAAACTAGTCGTTATCAATAGTAATACCCACTTTGTGAAATTATATAAATTTTTTCTTTTAAAATGGACATCATTTTTGGATTCGGAATATTGAAATTATCCTAGGGTGAAATTTTGGTATTTTTTTGAAAACTTTCAATTTTTGATGAATAGTGAAAAACACTAAGTTATAGTTTAAAACCGAATTTTTATTTAAATAATTTTTTATTTTGTATAAATTTATTTTAGGTCAAAATATATACATAATACGTATATAAGTTCAATTTAATTCATTGGAGTCAGTTTATAATAATTTTAGATATATAAAAAAATTATTGAACTTTTCACCGTCTTTTACCCATCTCCTAGGAGAATTTTCAAATTCACATAAATTATAATTTTACCACTTATGATAGTGTAATTTTGAAAATCTGAGAGGCACGGTTAATATCAAGGAGAAAAAATTGGTTCAATAAGATAAAAATAATTTTTGGTGAATATAAGCTTTTTACTTTTATTTACTACGGTTAAAAGTAAATAAGGTAATTAAGGGTAAAATGATATTAATATTACCCTAACACATGTCCTAATTCTATTGGACAAGTGTATATCGACCAAAAACAACCTTAGGAATAAATTATTTTCATTTAGGTCCACTTGGATTAGATTAGGACATTTATTGTTATTTAATTCAAAGAAGAGTTAAAACAGTTAAAATCAATGTTTAATAACTAAAAAAATTTAATATAGGGTTATACACAATATATATTCGATTATAAATATTAGTTATAAATATAAAAATATTTCATACATAATGTTATTTTATTTATAATTTTTATATGTTAAATAATTTAAGTTATTTATGATACAATGATGATGCAGTAATTACAGTATTAATGAATGATTAAGATAATTGATATTATAAATACCCAAATAAAGGTAATTTGAGACTTTTTATGAATTTAAATAATTTTATATGTTAATATGACATATTTATATTGGTTATATAAATTTTTTTCTAAGTAATAATTCTTTTATGAATTTATCAAAAACAAAATACCCAATAGAGTCAAAATTGAAATAAAAGAGCTTTTAAAAAATATTATATTATTAATTGATATTCTATTATTAAAAATCTAAGGTTCGTCCAAAGGACTTATATCATGATATTTGTATAATTAATGGACCACTTGGGGGTCTATTGGAAGTTTATAGTATGTTTATTAACCATATAATATAAAAATACAAAGAGACATGGTAAATGTCAAACTAATTAACTAAGAGTTAAAATTAAATTATAAGGTTAATAAAGGGACCCAAACCTGTCTAAAACCTATTGGTTGAGTGGATTTAGAACCATACCCACCTTATCCTCTAAATAAATCAATTTGGAGCCATTATAAACCAAATATTAATTTATTATAAAACAATATTTTATGTTTTTTCTATGCTGCCCCTCACCCCTCTTATAAAAGGGCACTCCCCATTCACTCTAATTCACACCTTGTGAGCCATTTGGATCGGCTAACCCCTAACCAAATACCCTATAAACTATCCTCCATTCAACCTAGAGGCCTTATTTTGATCAGAAAGCCAACCTAAGGATCCCTTTTGATCAAATCAAAAGGAAGAACCCGAAGAAGAGGTAATGATTTCACCACCCTCTTTCAAGTTCCTTTCTTCTTCCACTTATTCTTTCTTTGTTGTTTCCATTATAAAATAATAAATCCAGTATCTTATATATACTGTTATTTTATTATAAATATTTCACAAATAAATTCATTATTCTATCCATCTTATTAATGATAATGTCACCATGCATGCGTATGTACGGCTCACCGTCTCCGCGTCGTGGTGTAATTTGTTATTCAACACTATGTTATTTTGGATAGATATAATGATGACTAATATGTATATAAATAATGAAAATAAAATGATAATGTCTCTGTAAAATTAATATACCATCCAATTCCACATTTTAAAGAAAATGATATTGTCTCTCGTGCGTACGTACGGATTAACGTCTCCACGACACGGTGAGATTCATTTCCACATTCACCATTCATCGATGATTATAAAAATATATATTGCTAATATGTTTATAATATATGAAATTATAATGATACTAGAGATATATATATTTATATATATATATACTTACATATATTTTATTCACTTAGTTCCGTTCAACACGATATGAAAATTCAAACAGCGTTTATGCGTACGTACGGACTACCGTCTCCATAAACGGTGTTTTCCATTTCATATATATTTCTATTATAATTATTTATATTCTAAATATATATGATATATAAATCATTTTTTATATTCTGGAATTATTTAAATCATGATCTAAGTGATAGAATTAAGAGTAATAAGTTAAAACACGTACGATAAAGAAAGCAATTATTACCCAAAATGTTACTTTAACATGGAAATTATTATTAAATGGGTAGTATAAAATCATAAATGAATAATGTATGATATCATAAATATTAATATGGTTTGGTATAATGTAATAACATACTATGGTCTTCATACAGGAGGTTAAACATACCCTCGACTAAAGGAAAGTGCAAGTTAAGGGGCTTTCATCTCACTCCTTATTCCCATGAGATTCATACCATATTGCCACTATTACCTTTTTTGTGGTGTATATACTGCCCATAATTGTATTCTTCATGTAATACACTTTAATTTATGTGTATTTACATATTCATTGTATGATACCTCTTTCATGGGGTGTATGTTTCCTAAGTTACCAAATTGGTAAGGGCTGATTTCCCAATCTCTCTATTATCCGATGTTGTTTTTACGTAAGTATCTATTAGAAAATATTTATTATCCATGTCCATGTTTCATAAAATAGTTTTTAAAGGGATTATTTTAAGGTACTTTTTACTAAAACATCATTTTAAATGTTTTAAAGATTTATTCTTCTAAACCATTCTCATTAATGTCCATGTTTTCAAAATGGTTTTAAGGATTTATTTAAATGGACATGAATGTTTTAAAATGTTAATTACATTCAAAAGGTTCAAAGTGGGATGTGACAATTTGATTAAAAAATATATTTAAATGTATTTCTTTCTAAATTGTGGGACTTTTAAATGTTTTCATGAAAAAATGATATTTCTCTCAAAGAGTTTTACAAATCAATTTCATCTATGTCAAACTCCGTTAATGGATTTTAAACTTGTTTGAAGTTGATTAATTATGATACAAATCTTCTATATTGTATTGAAGGTTTTGTGATATGTTTGACTGTGGATGTGTTATTTTTATACCATTCCTGGTTTACGGGTAAAGTATTGACATTTCGTATGCCATTTTTAATATGAATGTTTATGTTATGTTTAAACCTTTTAATGTGAGGAATGCATTGGACTTAGTAAGGGATGGGTGGAGTCTGCTATAGCTCCTCGATGCATCGGTAGGTCTCATGAGACAAACTAGTGTCTTGGCACAAGGCCTTGACAAAATCTTATTTTTAGTCTTGGCACAAGGCCTTGACTATGTGGTTATGATATTCTAGCATTATGCATTCCATTATTATAAAAGTGGTTAGTGATATTGCATGAGATTATTCGACTAGTAGAATATCCATGTGAATAAGTAAACGACATTACTTCATTTTATTTTTTCCATATTATGCTGAAGTTCAAGTTTAAAAGGCTTTTGTTTTAGTTATGCATTGCCTTAAATGTTTATGCTTATTTATGAAAGTTTCTGTTGTATTGTTATCCTTACTAAGAATCTGATCTCACCCTTTTCTATGTTTTATTTTACCCAGGATTCCAAGAAGTGTATTGTGATTGATATTTAGGGTTAAGCCATGGGAATAATGGCATTCATAAAGGATTATTTATGTTGTTTTGAATGTTATAAAGTGTAATGTAACATTCATTCATGTAATCTATTTTCCAAGACTACTAAACTGATTGGTCCTTCAAGACTTGATTCCTTGTAATCATACCAATGTATTAAAATAATGCATCGACTCTCGGTAACTGAGGTTGGGGCATTACAGTTGGTATTAGAGAAGTTCAGCAACAACCTTGGACATTATATTTAGATAAACTCTGACTAGAGCACATTACCGTAAGATAGACTTTGAAGATTAGTAAAGAATAACTTCCTAGAATTTTGGTAATGTAAAGGTTTTGTGAGTTTTCCAAGAAAATACATCCATGTCTTGATACGAGTAGGTAGAGGCAGCTCTGGCGTAGATGTACCTACGGGTAAAACCTGAAAACACCGCTTTGAGATAGGCTTCAATGGGAACTGGTTCATGAAAACGGGCCTTACTGCACTCTTGGTTACGACACTCCCGATGGATATGCTTGGGATAATTCTCGTTTTCTATACAAACCACTATGAGGGGTTTATGAGTATATACCTCCTCAAAGAAAACTTTTTTGTGATTATGGATTATATCCATAAACTGTTTAATTTACATTAGGTATTTTACATGTTTGGAATTATGAATTATGATTCCTAAACTGACCTAATGTATTCCATTGTATAGATATGGCACCCAATAGAAGGAATGTGAACTCCAGCAATACGTATGATCCAAAGAGTAAGAAGGATCATTTCTTTCACAATATTAAGCCAACATTTAGAAGGGAAATAGTCTCCCATGTATTCTCAATATATGAAGAAATAGTATCATGTGTTAATAAGATAAGTAAATAATCCCTTGAGTCGTATGGCTTTTAAGGGAAGAAAGAGAAGAAAAGGATGGAAGAGAGAACGATGGATAAAGGGAAGAGGGAAAAGAAGGATTTTCCCATATGTGATAACTGTGGAAAGAATCACCATGGTAAATTCTTGAAGGGAATGAGAGTTTGTTATAAGTATGGAGAAAAAAGGACACCAAGTACGTGATTTCAAGGGTAAAAAAAATCAAATGTACAATGCTTAATCTGCAAGGCATTGGGACACAACACGAATCAATGTCTGATTCATAAGAGTATGCCGCAAATGATGTTATTGGATAATAATCAAGTTATGATACTACCTCAGATGAAGAGGAATGACTAGTGTTCATCTGTTGTTATTATATAATTATTTCATTTGAGTGTTGTTTAAACAGTATATTGGTTACATGAATTATAGAGATAAGTAAGGATTGTACTGCAGTACTATTTTATTGAGGATTTGAGATTATATGGTTCTAAGAAAAGTGAATTAATAGTAAGATGCACTTTTTGAAAATGCATGGTTGAAGGAAAGGTAATCTTTAATATGGTCATAAAAATGAGGTAGTGTTTTTGGAATAAGAGATGGTTGATTTTGGTACTTCTGGATGTTGCGGTGTTTTAAAAGAAAACATGATGAAGGTGTTCACATGTTATTACCTAGAAAAAAGGATCCTCATTATGTTTAACTTCCTTATAAATTTTGGACTGAGAGTTGGGATATAAGTATTTTGGTTAATTCTAAAGGCTGGAATGGATTAATTTTAAAATTGGACAATATTATTAAGGTTATTTTTGGATTTCCATAAAAAGGACAACCCGGAGGTTGGGCGACAACCCGTCGCATCCGGCAAGGCCGCGAGACTTGAACCCGCAACTGAAGGGTGACAAGGGTGTATCACCTACCACTAGCCCACGTGATGTCCTGGATTGAATAATATAGTCTTTTTTTTTAAATCTGGTAGACAAATTATAAATTCATTTTTTTGAATCCTATACCAATAGGATAAATAGAATATTATTTTTAAGTTATATTATCTTTTAGAGTAAACGATGAGTTTGTGGTTGAAATTAGTTAAAGGATGGGACTCTACTTGTCAAGTATATATTTTTCTTCTTCTCTTATTCTATGAATAAATTAATTCTTATACTTTAGTTAAGGTATATTAAGACCAAAAATGTGTTATCCTAATACCATATGTTTTGTTGAACCAATGGTATTTTAAATAATCATAGATTGATGAATTTAAGTCCCTCAATTTTACACTTGTTTTTGATTGATGACCTCAATCACTACCTATAAATATTTACATTTTTTTTCCAATTATATGTCTCTAATTGCCACTATTTTTCTCCTAATTGAGATCATAATTTGGTGGTGACCCTTTCATTTCCCTTTCAATCTTACTAAGACTAAATTTTGTTACACTAATTTTTGATGTGGGTTTTCCCAAAGGTATTTTTTATTTTCAACCTTTTATTTTTGAAATATAACTTCAAATTGTGAGGATGCAATTTATTGAAGGAGTGGATAGTGTAATACCCCAAGCTTCTATGGTACGCTCCTATTTGAATAATATAGTAGCGTGTGTTGTACGCAACTTCGAGTTCTAACACACCACAACCAATCAAACTATCTGTTATCAATAGTAATACCCACTTTTTTAAATTATATAAATTTTATATTTTAAAATTGACTTTGTTTTTGGATTCATAATATAGAAATTAGTCGAGGGTGAAATTTTGGTATTTTTCTAAAAACGTTCAATTTTTGATGAATAGTGAAAAACACTGAGTTATAGTTTAAAACCGAATTTTTATTTAAATAATTGTTTATTTTATTTAAATTAATTTTAGGTCAAAATAGATACATAATACCTATATAAGTTCAATTTAATTCAGTGGAGTCAGTTTATATTAATTTTACATATATAAAAATTTTATTGAACTTTTCACCGTCTTTTACTCATCTCCTAGAAGAATTTGCAAATTCACATAAAACTTAATTTTACTGCTTATGTGAGTGGAATTTCGAAAATCCGAGAGATATGGTTAATATCAAGGAGTAAAATTTGGTTCAATAAGATAAAAATAATTTTTTGTGAATAGTAACTTCTTACTTTTATTTACCACAGTTAAAAGTAAATTGGGTAATTAAGGGTAAAATGATATTAATATTACCCTAACACATGACCTAATTCTACTGGAAAAGTTTATCTCGACCAAAAACAACCTTAGGAGTAAAATATTATAATTTATGTCCACTTTGATTAGATAAGTATATTTATTGTTATTTAATTCAAAGAACAGTTAAAAGAGTTAAAATTAATGTTTAATAACTAAAACATTTTTAATATACGGTTATACATAAGATAAATTCAATTATAAAAATTCATTAGAAATATAGAAAGATTTCCTACATAATGGTATTTTATTTATAATTTTTTGACATTAAATAATTTAATTTATTTATGACACAATTATGATGCAGTAATTACAATATTAATGAATGATTTAGATAATTGATATTATAAATACTCAAATAAATGTAATTTGAGACTTTTTATGAATTCCAATAATTTTCTCGGTTAATATGACATATTAGGATTGGTTATATGATTTTTTTTTTATGTAATAATGATTTAATGAATTTATAAATAACAAAATACCCAATAGTGTCAAAATTGACATAAAAGAATTTTTAAAACAAATATTATATTATTAATTAATATTCTATTCCTAAAAATATAAGGTTTGACCAAAGGACATATATCATGATAGGTGTATAATTAATGGACCACTTGGGGGGTCGATTGGAAGTTTATAGTCTCTGTATTGACCATATAATAAAAAAATACAAAGAGACATGGTAAATGTTAAACTAATTAACTAAGAGTTAAAACTAAAAGATAAGGTTAATAAAGTGACCCAAACCTGTCTAAAACCTATTGGTTGAGTGTATTTATACCCATAACCACCTTATCATAGAAATAAATCAATTTAGAGCCATTATAAACCCAATATGAATTTATTATTAAATAATATTTTATATTTTTTCTAAGGTGCCCCTCACCCCTCTTATAAAAGGGCATTACCCATTCACTCTAATTCACACCTTATAAGCCATTTGTCTCAGCTAACCCCTGACAAAATACCCTCTAAAATATCCTCCCTTAAACCTAGAGTCCTTAGTTTTATTATAAAGACACCCAAATGATCCCTTTTTACCAAATCAAAAGGAATAACCCGAAGAAGAGATACTGATTTCACCACCCTCTTTCAAGTTCCTTTCTTCTTCCACTTCTTCTTTATTTGTTATTTCCATTATAAAATAATAAATTTAGTATATTCTATATATTTTTGTGTTATTATAAATATTTAACAACTATATTCGTTATTCTATCTATCTTATGAATGATAATGTCACCATTCGTACGTACGTGCGGCTTACCGTCTCCACGACGTGGTGTAATTTGTTATTCAACACTATGTTATTTGGATGGATATAATGATGAGTAATATGTATATCAATAATGAAAATAACATGATAATGACTTTGTGAAATTAATATACCATCCAATTCCACACCTTTAAGGAAATGATATTGTCGCTCGTGCGTACGTACGGATTACCGTCTCCACGACGCGGTGAGATTAATTTCCACATTCACCATTCATCGACGATTATAAAATATATATTGATAATATGTTTGTAATATATGACATAATAATTCTAATGCGGATATATATATATTTATATATATTTATTTATTTATTTACTTACATATATTTTATTCACTTAGTTATGTTCAATACGTTATGAAAATAGAAACATCGTTTATGCGTACGTACGGACTACCATCTCCAAAAAAGGTGTTTTCCATTTCATATATATGTCTATTATAAATATTTATATTCTAAATATATATGATATATAAATCATGTTTTATATTCTGGAAGTATTTAAATCATGATCTAAGTGATACAACCACGAGTAACATGTTAAAACATGTACGATAAAGAAAGCGATTATTAACCAAAATGTTAATTTAACATAGAAATTAATATTAAATAGGTAGTATAAATTCATAAATGAATAATATATGATATAATAAATATTAATATGGTTCTGGTATAATTTAATAACATACTAAGGTCTTCATATAGGATGTTAATCGTACCCTCGACTAAAGGAAAGTGCAAGGTAAGGGGTTTTCATCTCACTCCTTATTCCCGTGAAATTCATACCATATTGCCACTATTACCTTTTGTGTGGCGTATGTACTGACCATAATTTTATTATTTGTGTGATAAACATTAATTTATGTGTATTTACATATTAATTGTATGATACCTCTTTCATGGGGTTTATGTTTTGTAAGTTTCCAAATTGGTAAGGGTTGATTTCACAATCTCTTTATTATCTGAGGTTGTTTTTACGTAAGTATCTACTGGGACATATTTATTATCCATGTCCATGTTTCATAAAATAGTTCTCAAAGGGATTATTTTAAGGTAATTTTTACTAGAAAAAAATTTTAAATGTTTTAAATATTTATTCTTCTAAACCATTCTCATTAATGTCCTTGTTTTCAAAATGGTTTTATGGATTTATTTAAATGGACATGAATGTTTTAAAATGTTAATTACTTTCAAAATTTTCAAAGTGGTATGGGCCACCTTGATTCCAAAATATATTTAAATGTCTTCATTTATAAATTTTATGAATTTTAAATGCTTTCATGAAAAAAGGATATTTCTCTCAAAGAGTTTTACAAATCATTTTCATCTATGTCAAAATCCTTTAACAGATTTTAAACTTGTTTGAAGTTGATTTATTATGATACAAATATTCCGAATTGTATTGAAGGTTTTGTTTCATGATTGACTGTGGATGTCTTATTTTTATACCATTCATGGTTTATGGGTAAATTATTGACATTTTGAATGCCAGTTTTAATACAAATGTTTATGTTATGTTTAAACCTTTTCATATGATGAATGAGTTGGACTTAGTAAGTGATAGGTGGAGCCCGCTATAGCTCCTCGATGCATCGGTATGTCTCATGAGACAAACTAGTGTCTTGGAACAAGGCCTTGACAAAATATTATTTTTATTATTGGCACAAGGCCCTGACTATGTGGTTATGATAGTCTGGCATTATGTATTCCATCATTATTAATGCGGTTAGTGATATTGCATATGATTATTCGACTAGTAGAATATCCATGTGAATAAGTGAACGACATTACTTCATTTTATTTTTTCCATATTATGTTTAAGTTAATGTTTTAATTGATTTTTTTAGTTATACATTGCCTTAAATTTTTATGCTTATTTATGAATGTTTTTGCTGTACTGTTATCCTTACTGAGCATCTGAGCTCACCCCTTTCTATGTTTCACTTTTCCCAGGATTCCAAGAAGTGTATTTTGATTGATATGCAGGGTCAAGACAAGGGAATAATGGCATTAATAAAGGATTATTTATGTATTTTTGTATGTTATAAAGTGTGATTTAACATTCATGTATGTAATCTATTTTCCAGGACTGATAAACTGATCGGTCCTTCGGGACTTGAGTGATACACATGAGATTATGAAAAGAAAAAGGTTTACCCACGTTTTTCAAATGAATAAACGATCCAAATTGACCATTTTAGATAATAATACATTATATTCTATAAATATATCCATATGATATATTTTGGACTTGTTTTTTAGTCATTTTAACTCTTACTATTTTAGTTTAACCCCTTGGTAAATATCTTTTTATATTAATCAATGTATTTAATTTTTACTATTTTCACAATTCATTATGTTCAAAAATTAAGTTGACCTTATTAAGTATATATATTATTTTTATTCCAAATATTGAATCTATTTTAACACATTTAACTCCCATAAATGGAATAATTTAATTTAAAATTAAACATGCAAACATGACAAAAAAGATCATTTTTAAGAAATGTATTTTTCAAAACAAAAGACTATTTTATATTAACTATATGACTATTAATTATAATTAAATGAATTTAAATTAATTTTATAGATATATAATATATATATATTTCATATAAGTCATTCTTATTACTATTTTTAAAAATTAATTAAAATAGAGAAACATTGTGTAATTTAAAATGGTTTTCAGAAGAAAAAAATTAGTTTTTATGCATAACAATAAACTTATACTAGAATCCAATATGAAGTTAATTAAAAATAAATTAATTGGATTAAATAAAAATAAATAATAATTTTTTTACTTAAAACCATATTCAAATAAAAATAGTACTTTTAAATTACATAATTTATAAAAAAGAAAATACATTTTTACAAAAATGGTTATTTTTCTCTATTCATTGAAAAATAAATATATTCCAAAAAATCCCAAAAAAATCACCCTAAGATAATTTTTATATTAAAATTTATAAAATTATATTTACTTTTTCAAATTAAAATTATAAAATATTGAAATTAAACTTTTAAATCAAACTTTATAATAAAAGGTTTTTAATTAAAACTATTTCTTTTTTATTTAAAAAAATACATATTTTTTTTACAATTAATCTAACTATCTAGTTCATTTTAATAAAAATTAAAGTGATTTACTATATAATTACCTATATTTTTACATTCTTCTCCCCTTTTTTAAATTGTATCCTCTCAATTTTATTTACCTATTAATCAAGTTGGGCTATGTTTCCCTCATTGAATTTTCAAACTCACATGTTGATTCTTCAACCATATGGTTTTTCCATAAATCTATAACTTGGTGAATCAACTTGTTTCATAAAAAATTCTCTTCATGGAAAAAATATGAACATTTTTTCCCCATAAGAAATATTCTCTTCCAACTGAACTGTATAAGGGCTCATAACATGAGATGAATTTGGAAGATATTTCCTTATCATTGAAACATGAAATATGTTGTGTGCCTAGGTTAAACTTTGGGGATCCACTTGGTAGAAAACTCATCATAAAAATTCATTGATTTTATATGGCCCAATGAATGGTGGACATAGATTTACCTTTTTACCAAAATATATAACACTTTTCCATGGAGATATTTTGAGAAATATATGACCACATACCTTATAAGAAATATCCTTCATCCGGTTATCCATATAAATTTTCTCTCTACTTTGATCAATCCTAATATATTGCTGAATCAATTGTACCCTCTCAGAGATTTTATCTAAAAAATTTAGTCCCATCAACTTCCATTCTCTTACTTCATCCCAAAAAACTAATTTTCGACACCACTTTCCATGAAATTCATTAAAAGGTTAAATCTGTATACTGGAATGAAAATTATTACTTTAATAAAACTTGACAAGAGAAAGATATTGATCCTAAATTCCCTAGTAATCCATTGAACAAGAATGAGGCATATATTTTAATTTTATAATTATTTTCTCTGAATTTATGTCATATTGAGTATGAAATGGTGTACTAAAATTTAATTTATTACTCAAATTTTTTTAAGCCCTTTCCAAAAATTAGATGTAAACCTAGGATCATTGTCTGATTCAATAGATAGAGGAACTATATATAACCAAACTATTTCTTTTAGATATATTTGAGATTAGTAATATAAATAAATTATATCTAAAATGGTAAGGAAATTTTTAGATTTAGTTAATCATTAAATAATAACTAAAATTTCATCATTGCCTTATGGTGTCTTTGATAATATCATCATGAAATCCACTAATATATTTTCTCATTTCCACTCTGGAATTAAAAAGTTTTGAATCATTCCCTTTGGTAATTTTTTATGCTTTAACATGCAAAAAATTTATACACTTCACGGTACATTCAGTAATATATATTTACATTCCATCCGACCAATAATACTCTTCAAGATGTCAGTACATCATAGTGTTTCTGGTATGAATGGAAAATATAGAACTATGAGCTTCACTCAATAATTTTCTATTTAAATTTTAAACACACGACACACATAATATTTTTCTAAATCTGATAACACATTATTTTTCCAAAATTAAACTTGAGAAACATACACTTATTAATGGATTCTACCTTTTCTTATAAAACTTGATCTTCCTTTTGAGATTTCATAATTCTTTATAACATAGTTGATTTCACCAAAACCTAAATCAAAAAAGAGGATATCATAACATCCATCACTTCTAGGAAACAATTCATCAAATCATTAACCAAAGGTTCATGTTCCAAATGTAACATAGTTAATATATAATTATTTTTCAAACTCAAATCATTATCCACTTTTTTCTATTCCAATATTATAATGAATCTTGAAATAATAATACTTGATCAGTTCCACCAATCTTCTCTATCTCGTTTTTAATTAATTATGAGTGAATATATGCTTCAAATTTTTTTAATCAATATATATTCCACACTTTACTCATTATATATGATTCCCCCAAATTTTTTAAAGTAAAAATCATAGCATCTAATTACAAATCATGTGTATGAGAATTTACCTTATGAGGTTTGAACTAATAATATGCATAAGTAATGACCCAGTCATTCTTCATTAGGGTGAAAAAAACTCCCTTCAATAAAGCATCACTATAGATAAAAATTATCCATTTCTAGAATGAAGGGAAATAATTGGATCATTCAACATTATTTTTTTAGTTCCAAAAAATAATCATCACATTCTCTTTTAAAAAATGAATTTTAACTCCTTTTCTAGTTAACATATTTTTCACACTTGAAAAATAATAAAAAATTTAAAAATCGTCAATAGTAACCCACTAAACCAAGGAAACTGTTAAACATTATGATATTTTTTAGTCTTATACAATATTTATCCATCTTAATTTTATTAGGGTAAAAAATAATTCCATATTTAGAAACAATTTTTTCAGGTAAAGATTTTTTTTAAAATGAATATTCACACTTAGTAAATTTTCCATGTAGTTACTTTTCATTCTAGAAATAAAAAACAATATGTATGTGTATCTAATTTTCCTAATTAATTTTATAATATAAAATGATAACATAAATAAAAATAGTAAAAAAATTCCCAAGAACTCATGGAAAAATATTTTCACCATGTTCATAAATATAGTAGGTACATTAGACAACCCAAAGCGAACAACCAAAAACTCATAATGCTGATATGTAGTCTAAAATATTGTCTATTGAATTTCATCCTCTTTCACCTACAGTTGATGCTAGTAAGACCATAGATCAACCTTTTAAAAATATTGATCTCCCTATATCTGGTCAAACAAATTATAGATATGAGGAAAAGTGTATTTTTATTCTTAATAGTGTTGTTATGTACGTATTGATAATTAATAAAAAGTCTAATTGAACCATATTTATTTTTTAAAAAAAAAATAGGAGAACTTCGTAGTGAAGTTCTTGGTTGATTAAAACTTTTATCAAAAAACTCCTAAAATTGATTTTTCAATTATAAATGTTCTACTTGATCCGTTCGGTAAGGGTGTTAAGAAATAAGATTAACATAAGACACTAATTCAATAGTAAACTAAACCTCTTGATCAGGAATAACACTAGTAAAATCATTAGTAAATAAATCCATGTATTTTTCACTGCTGTAACATCACTAATTTAAATATTTTATCTGTTTTTAAAATTTTGATATAGGTAACATTAATTTCTATCTCTAATTAGTATCTCATATTCTTGATGGGTTATCGAAGTCGTGAAATCATTTAATATAACTTTATAATCTCTAAAATCAATCTTACCATGAAAATTTTAAATTCAATCCATTCACAAAGTGATATAAAATCTATTATGGGTAGTTCAACAAGATTTATTAGATAAAATATTCAATTAATTACAATAGAGATATTCCTATAAATCTTGGTTTTATTAATATTTCTATCTAAGGTTTTCCCCAAAACTTTTATCTTCTTTTATTTTTGTGATATTCCCATTTTACTAGAAGATTTCTCAGAAATGAAACTATTCTATGACCCAAATTTAAAAAGGGTATATAAATAATTTGAATAAACATGTATCTTACCAGTGTCTAATTATTCAATGGTCTAACACCAACTATAGTAGTGTAAAATTACTTTTCTATACCTTTATATTTCATATCATGATGATTTCTATCCTATTAAACTATCTTTAAAAACATATTATTATAATGATCAAACTCATTACAACTAAATAACCTTACTCTTGGTTAGCTATCAGTTACCTCATTTATTGATTGTTTAGGATTATTTTCTTTATATTTAACAGCTCTATGACCAAACCAACCACACCAAACGCACATTCTTGGTCCTATTAAACATTAATTGGAATGTCATTTACCACACATAGATCATTTTGGGTTCTTACCTCTATAATTAATATCTTGTTTCTTCTCAATTTCCTTCGGTCATGACCTTTTCTTATTGTTTTCATCACAAGGAACATAAGTTTCAAAAAACACCACTTAAATATTCTCAACACAAAGAACCACTTTCTAATAACTTTTAAACTCTTTTACATCTAAATAACTTCATAAACATGGTTTTAACCCTGAATAAAATCGATTAATTTTACTATCAGGGTCCTGAATAAAATTTAGTATATACTTGGACCATATTGTGAATTTCTATCCATATGTATCTAAAAAATATTCATCTTTTTCCCTAAATCCATGTAATTTATTCTCTATACTACTCAAAAAAACATTGGTAAATATTTTTCTGGAAAAAAGTTCTTAAATGTGTCCCATTCCATAAAATCAAGATCATATTTATCTTTGGTATTCCTCACTAAAAACTACCACTGATCAACTTAACCTTAAAAAAATAAATTAAAGGGTTTCTTTTTCATGTTCCAAACATCCCATGACTTAAAATATCTTCTCTAAGTAATTAAGTTATGTTTCTACTACCATATGGTCAAATGATCCACTAAATGATGGGGGTGTTGTATCGTGAAATTCTTCCCTATTAACATGTTTCATTGTGGTAGGTCTGTTTATTCCCTATCATGGATAACACCAACATTTATAGGTTGTTTCAACTGATACATCACTATAGATAAACTATTCTATTTCAATTCCTACCATCATTGGATTCTTATTTGGAAGGATATTTTCCCTCTTATGTCTTCCAACTATATCTACCTTATTCTTATATAGAAAAGAACTCTAAATATACATATTTTAAATGAATCAACATGGTAATCATAAAATTCAATAATATTTTAACTTAACCATAAATTAAAATTTTTTAAGGGCACACTATTAACATTATCTTAACCTCTAAAGTTACCTAAATCATGCTCTAATACCAACCGTAAGGACCAAACCTTAAGCATTACATATTCTAGTGACTTTCGACTATAATTTGCATTCTTAAAATACAAAATATCATTTAGTTTTATAATGATAGAAATTTATTTCATAATTTGTACATAAAAACCCATATATATACAAAGTGAACACTTCTATTTAGTATCTATTTTTTAAAAAATATAAAACTTTTAAAATAAAACATGATTTATTTTCATAGAAAGTTTTATTGAAATTAAAATTGGATTGTTCTTTTTCCTTAACCATCTGTAAACCCTATGAAAAAAATTAAAACATGGGATGAGAATAAAAAAAGTCTGTAAGGGATATAAAAAAGAAAGAAATCCCATTATTCTAGTGAAATCCAAAAAACTGAAGAAATGTTTTTCGATTAACTCAATGTTATTTAAGTGAAATAAATAAATCAATATCACATGAAAAACACACACAACCTCTTCTAAAAAAATCATTAAAATCCAAATTAAGAAAATGAAATCCATTTTTGGAAACATAGATAATCTTATTCATAACTTGTTTTAAACACATGACATAAATAAGTGGATCCTAGTTAAATACATATGAGAAACCCTCGGGAAACTCCTTTTTTTCTTACCTATTAATATAAATAAAATTAACCAATGAAATAAATTTCTATCTGGGAACACCCATTGTATAATCAATAATGAGCTCACCTGGAGTTATCGAGGTGCACTCATCATATAAGTTATATCGGGATCACTGGGTCCTATATAAGAACCCCCAACATATATGTTATATCAAGATCAGCTGTTTATCATATTAATTTAAGGTACAATATATTTAATAAAAAAATTTCATGTCTCACTTTTTCAACATAAAATATTTGAAAATCTCTTTAAACTAATATGTATATATCTTTTAGATAACAAAATATCATTTTATTTTGAAAACCCATTTTCAATACCAAATTCCCTTTTATTTTAAATCACTATCCTCAATACCAAAATCACTTTAAAATTTTTCCCCTTTTAATAATACATTAATACTCATAATGTAAGAAAAACAAAAAATAATGGTTATGTCGGTTGTAAATGTTTTTGTCATTGTATGCGTTAAAATAGAACATTCATTTTGTTATTTTTAAAGAATGTAAAATATTTCATACAAAGATTCCTTTTTGAAAAAAATTGAATGAAATAAATAAATTTTCAATTATAAATCTATCATGTCCATATAATTTCATTCTTAAATTCATTTCAAAAACATATACATGGAAGAAAAATAGAGTCTGAAAGAAAATTTTAAGAGGATATTTTAAAAAAAAGATTTCATACCACTTTGGAAACATATGATTCATAAGACCCATGAAAGAATAAAATTAATCAAAAAATTAAATATCAGTATAATAGATAAAATAATTATATAAAATTTAAAATGATATTTTATAAACACCTCATAATATTATATATGTGCATAACATCAAAATATACCTCAACGAAAAGAAATTGATATGAAGTCCCTTACCTCAAGTTTGATTTGTCACTTATATTCATTATCTTACTGAATAATAAAATTATGTTCATTATTTACATTAATAAGAACATTTTTCAATTTTATTGTTATTTTTGTTTCCATTACATACAATTACTTAATCTATTAAGTTCACTTATGATGTTATGATGATATTTGACTTATATATCCAAAATTACTTCGGTAGGTTGAATATTGTAAAAGAGAAAACTTTTCAAAATCTCTAGAATGATAATAATGAAATAATTATAATTTTAATATATAAATTATACTTTTAAAACTAATTATGAATGTTGGTTTCGAAAAATTAACTATGTTACGATCATGGAGATGGTAGGTCGTACGTATGCATGAGTAATAATTCAATTTTTCAACGATCGTTATGGAAAAATTATAAGTAATAATTTATCTTTCCATAATAATAATTATATCATAAATAACCAATTATTTCTTTAAATATACTTATATATATCATACTCGTGATTTTTTATTTAAAATATATTCACATCGGTTCAAGGAGTTGGTAGTCTACACATACACATGAACAACATTATCATTTTTTAGTGTAAGAAATAAAATGATATATTATCTTTTAACAATGATAAATGTTTCATTAATATCATAATTATTTAAATTATATCACATATATTCATTAACTCTAACCTATTTAACTTTCATATAAACTATTAGTGAAAAACAAATCACATCGCTTCGTGAGGCGGTAGTTCACCGAACACATGAGCGGAATTATTATATCCCCCATAGAATAAAAAGTGGGAAGGTATATCTAATATCATAAATCTAGAAGAATAAATATATTAAATGTATAATATATATATATATACTATAAATATATCATTATAACAATCCTTAAGAGGCGATGATGGAAAAAGAATGACATCGGTTCACTAAGCGGTAGTCCGCCGTACACACAAATAATGATTTTGTATCCCATTTGATGGAATAAAATATAGATTTAGGTTATTAAATTAACATTAGGACATCTCAGTATATGGTATATTTTTTTATTATATAATCATAATTTAATAATATTTTAAGGATGTGGAAGAATAATTAAAATACAGATGCTCGGTAAAGCACAATACATCTTCTTCAGAAAACCACATTAGGTAAGCACCAAAAGCCTTCATAAGATGTCTTTATGATCAAACCAATAAATCTAGGTCATAGGTATGAAATTAATGAAGGTAATTGTATCGTTATTTTTTGATCCAAATTGATTTGAAGGTATGAATAGTGGAGTAAAGAGGGTGGCCTTTTATTAGTGGGGTGAGTGGAATTCTAGTAATTTTTTAAAATAAAAAGGTGTACCCATGTTTTTCACATTCCAAAGGGCTTGAAAATGGAATATTATAAATACTTAGACATTTTATGTTCGAAATAGGTCTATAAAATATATTTTAGGGAATTGTTTGGGTTATTTTAACCCATATCATTTTAGTTTAACTCCCTGGTAAATCTATTTTTACCTTAATAAGGGTAAATAATTTTTACTATTTTCACAATTAATTATAGTCCAAAATTAAGTTGAAATTGTTAGATAATATAAATTATAATTATTAATAATATTTATTTAATTTTATAAAATTCAATTCAAAAAATTGGTAGGATATAATTTAAAAATAAACCCATAGTCGGAATGAAAAAGAATGTTTTCAAGAAGTGTATCTTTTAAGAAGGGGAATAAGTTCAGAATGTGCGGGGTATAAGGAGGTTGTAGGATTATCTAAGGTTCTTAAGGAATGTATGATGAAGAAGAAGCAAAGGAGGGGACACAATGACTACCTACAGATACCAAAACCTATAGGACCTTAGTCAGGTAAAAATCAAGATCATTGTGTTGTTAGCAGGCAAAAGGAGTTCAACGTTCATATTGTAGTGATTGAGGGTTGTTTAATATGAAAGGAATCTATTGAAAGCCATGGAAATGTGGTTCAATGTCTTACTCAGATTAATTCTAACATGAATCCCCTAATTATGAAATATGATGGATTCAAGGGTAATGAGGTTGGGCCTAACATTGACAAAGGGTGGGATGATTGAAAGGAGATTGTGAGCGGTGTTGCCAGACTTTCCTATAGTGATATTCTGCAAGGTGGAAAATCTATAATACTTGTGTGTAAAGAAGTTATGTGAGCTCCAACCATTAGAAGGATGAGGAATAATTAGCCTTACCTCCCAAAACTAATGAGAACAAGGTCCATTTCTAAGAGGGGAAGAGGGGTTGTCCTTTCTTTTGGGAAATATCATGTTGTCAACCAGATATATCCGAAATCGAGTTCATTGGAGCAGTCAAAGCTTAACAACCAGTATGCTAATCTCTTATGGCATTATAACTTAGCCTTTGAGTGGGAATAATCCACTTCAGTGGAAGAACCTTATGGAGGATGTGGTGATGTGAATGGATATTATGATATGTAGTTGTCCATGCACTCTTGGTTTCTCACTTTCTCCTCAAAAGTTTCTTGAAAAAAATTAAAATTTAATTGTATACAGGGTATTTTTTATGAAAAATATGATTTTATATTAACTTTATGACTATTAATACTTATATATTAATTTAAATACATATTTATAGATGTATTATCTAAAAATATCATTTAAATCATTCATCAATATGAGTTTTTCTAATTTATTAATATATAGAATCATTATGTACATAAAAATAGTTTTTAGAAAAATATAATTTTTAAACCCCAAAATGAACATATACTAAAATCAAATATAAATTGGATTCAAAAGAAATTAATTTGATTAAATATAACTATTAAATAGTCATGTTATTTTAAATCATATTCAATACATAATGGTACTCTTAAATTAATTATTTTAATAAAATTAGAAGACATTTTTACAAAAAACGATATTTCACAATTCACCAAAAAATAATATTTTTTTAAAAATCCCAAAATTCCACCCTAAGTTAATTTTTTATATGATGAATTAAAATTTCATATTTAGTTTTTAAAATTAAAATTATAAAGTTATAATTACAACTATTAATTAAACTTTATATTAAACTATTTTTAATTAAAACTATTTCGTTTTTCATTTAAAAAAATATATTAATATTTTATAATGAATATATGACTATCTGATTCATAATAATATACGTTAATTTGTTTTATTATATCATTACCTATGATTTTACATTATGAGTGATGATAAGTGGGATGGTGAAGGGGTCATTTATCGATGAGTGGGGGACATTTTTTCCCATATTGATTTTTGAATATTAAAAGAGATGTCGTATTCTAGGAAAGTGGAGCCAAAATAGATATTTAGTTAGGATTAAAAATTATAGAGTCAATAAATCCCTATTCCAAAAATTTAAATATTAGGTTTTTTTATATTTTGAGACTTTACCTATTGATTTAACATTTTTATAACTTTTTAACCATTATCATGGTGACAAACATTAACCGTTATATCTAATTTTTAAGCCCGAAAATTAAATTAACCTTATTAAAATATTATTATAGTAATTATAAATATGAAATCCATTTTATTGAATTAAATTTATAAGGTTAATAAAAATTAACAATAATATAAGTAATAAAAACAATATTTTTACTATTAACTAAAAATAATTTTTTTAAAAGAATATGAAAATTTTAGCCTAATATAATTTTGACATGATGAATAAAAACAATTAAGTACATTTTACCAAATTAAAATTTTAAAATTTAGAAATTTTACTTTTAAATTGATGTATAAATTATAATTAAAATTGTTTTTTTTTTGTTTTAAGGTTTCTTAATCTTATTTCGTATCAATTATAAATTAAATAAGTGTTAATATATTTTTTATACATTGAAACGTTTTATTTGAATCATGATTCAAATGTTTTCAATTTCATTCTTTGAGATCAAAATATATAATACATACAGTTCATTGAAAAATAGGTTTTTTGAACATGAAATGATTTTATTCTTAATTTTTAAAATGGAATAGTTATTATCTAGGTATCAATCAACACATATTTATTAAAGGAAATATTTTTAAATAATTTTAAAATTGAATTTTAGAGTAATTCTAATTTATGAAAACATATTTTACATGTCTATATAATCATAATTTATATATAAAAACCCTCATTACCACTATATATGATCTAAGGGTAAGATAAGAAATGTTGGATGTCATAGCTGGTGATTCAGCAAGCGTTGATCTCATGGTTATTTTCATGATCTTAAACATATCATGTATATGATTTATCTCAAGAAATACTTATTAAAGCTCATCTTAGGTTTGGTCTAATGAAAATTTTAGTGATTCTACTTCCATTCAATCTTGGAAAAATTACCATCATGAGGAATACTCTCACTCCTTTATTTCATTGATTCCCTTTTCTATATAGGTTTTTATAATGAAGATAATTATTTTTATACCCACAGATTCAACAACTATATTATATTGATCATATTTAATACTTCTAATTTTATCTCAATAATATATCAAGTTTTTTTATTTAAATTTTGTGTGTAATATAATATTTCAACATTATATTTATATATATATAAACTTACTAAAATATCTAGGTGTTATAATGAGGGTTTATAAGTATGACATTATAGGTCCAAGGTCTAGTTTCGTAGGGTAAGATATTTGTATATATAAAGAAAAATAAATATTATTTAGATAATAAACCTACTTCTCTGAAACTTAAATGTGGTGTAAATAAGGAAGGGAAATTATTACATTGTCAAGATTCTAGAAATCAGATAAATAATCTCCAGAAATACTTAAATAGGTGACAGAAACACCATGAAAAGTCATCATTGGGTATTAATGTTATGGGAATCAATTCTGTTATTTCAAAGGATATATTATACCCATTATATATTATTTTTTTAAATGAGTACAAGAGTTCAAAAGTGAGTATTAATTTGTGAATAATATAAATATTTCATCTCTTGTGAGAATGTATGGGTTATTCTTTCAAGAGAAAATACATTTGGTCAAGCTTACTTAATGAGATTGATAAAATTTTGTTATTATATTTCATTATCTATTGTATGAAAGGATAATTAAATTTTACATAAAAAGGTTATTATAATTAAATAAATTTTTTATTAAAATACAAGGTTAATTTTCTTATCGTTCAATCTATGACATATTATAAGAAAGGATAAATGGGTAAAATTATTAATCTTTTCAATAATATTGAAATAAAAATTCCTTAGTCAAATAAAAAAATATGAAACTGTTTCAAAATTTTAATCCCCTATTCATATTGTTTCCCTAAAAAAATACTTATGACATAATGAAATTATATGTTATATTATTTTAATTTTTTTTGTTAACCCATGAAGTAAATAATTTTAGATATGGTTTTAGTGAAAAAAAATTGACTGTCATATAATAACATATTAAAGATATATATTTTATAAGAGGCCTATGGGAGTCAGTTTTCATATTAATGAAGCTAAAATACAAACAAGAAAATTAATGTTATGTAAATTTTGTTATCTTATATACGAGTTAAATCAAATTGAAAGTCATTAAATAAATATCCTAGGTACGTGAGAATAATTTTGATATATATTTGTAAAATGAAAATATTAGTACCAATGTTATATTAATTACTATTACAAATGATCTCAATAAACATTTTTATTCATATAAATATTTTACAACGTTACCCATTTTTAATTAAAAAATATTGATGTATCATAATATGAAATACTTGGAAGTAAAGTAATTTAGATAGAATTTTAAAGTATTGAACATAAATATTAAGAATTATAATCTCGCCATTATCTAAAAATTATTTCTTTAAATAAGTGATCCCATAAAAAGAGTTTAGTAGGATGGTTAATTTATAAGATTGATGGTTGTTTATATAATAGTTTTTACATAGTGATGCAACTGGTGCTACATAGAGACATATAAATTTTTTATAAAACCAATAAAATATAAAAATAATAATATCATTAAAGTTTATACATATTTAGATATGATAAGAATAATACTTCTTTATATGGTTTTATTAGTATTTTATTAAAAAAAATTAATGTTATACAAGTTTATAATGTTATAAAAATGTTTTTTCAATTTATCATTTCTCCATGTATTTTTTATATATCATGAGAGTGGAAGGATAACAAACTTTATAGAGATAAACTTTTATGTAATCATTATTAAATGATAATCTTAGAAATATAGTGTTTTTTATAAGAGATCAATGTCATTATGGGTTATGGGGAGATAAATTGTTAACTCATGATATACAAGTATGACGTATTATCTCGATTGAACCGCCAAGTATACTACATGGGATTTAAAATATAGTTTAATTTTATACTAAGGTTTAAAGTTTCATATTAATTTATATTCTAGGATGTTAAATATATTCATTGTGTGTGAAACTAATAAAAATATTCACTAATGGTATACCATTGAATAGTGGTATTAATCAAAATAGAGTTTCCACTAGGATAAACCATGTCGTAGTGAAGTTCTCTACATCATGGTTTAGTACATGAAAATGTATACCTTATGATATAACAAAATAATCAATCATTATTTCAATATAACTCAATACATATCAATTTAATGTTAATTTTTTTTATGTTTTTTGCGTTCTAAATGAACATATTAATTATTTAAACATTAAAAAATTTAGTATAAATATGAGTGAAATGTTACAATTATTTGTAAAGTTAAAAAACATTTCAGTCATGGTAAACATTATGAAGTCTTTATAGTTCCCAAGAATATCCTTGTATGCATATATATACTATTTTATGGTTTATTAAATTTATGGATGAGGACATATGAGTGTTCTTCAATCAATTTATTATAATCTATATGTTACATCTCTCATTATCTATGTCTCTTTATTCTATGATTATATCATACCATGGGGGATAGAGAATACCATATAAGCATCAGGTGATTAATATAACCTATGGATACTTGTGGAGGATATATTTTCTTGATTTCTTCTAGGGTATTTTTATCATATTATGGAAAAAAATTTGTTTTAGTGGTTTATTACACATGAATTTGGACAAGGTTTCTCCCCACTAAAACCCAATACTTGTAAGTTATAAATAGATAATGAATCTAGAAAAATTATTTTTTTTCAAAAACCATATTTTTTTATGAAAATAGGTCATGATTTGTGAATATTTTTATAATCATAAAGTTATTATAGGAAAATTAGGTATACTTTATGAAAAATATTAAACGCCATCATTGTTGTTTAAAAAAGTCATGGAAATAGTATCTAGAAAATAGAACATTATAAAAATATGATTTTTACATCAATGTGTTTGCTAGAAATTGTATGGGTTTATATAATAATGATATTTGTATATGGAAACCACGATATGTCTAAAAATTTCCTTTTTACGGTAAAATGAGATCATTTATTAGAAAACCAAACTTTTTATACACAGATATTACATCTTAATAGATAAATATTCATTTCAAAACATAACAATTTTTAACAAATTCATATAGGTCTACTATATTTGGAAACTGGGATACATAAAAAAATTCCTAATCTATCTACATCATCTCTCACTTAGTTCTTCATAACTTACACCCTTCTTATACATATCATACTTAATACCTTTATTTATATCCTAGGGAAAGGGAATCATAATAAAGGGAAAGCTCATATGCTCAATAAGGGTAAAAAAAGGAAGATAATAATGATCACTTAAGTATACCATCCGCATAAGGGTATGATAACAAGTGATTAAAATTTTAAAAAAAAATAATTCATATCATAGATTAAAATATTGAGTTAAGGAATAAATATTGGAAATTTATAACACATGAATTATAAAGTAGTCAAGAAAAATAAGGATTTAGATAATAACCTTGGCATAAGGCATAGATTAATGGAATACACATAAGAATAAAAAATCATTTCCTTATTATTAAAGGCTCACAGACAATACTATCATAGTCGATTGGGTTCGCACTCCCCACCCCCCCCCCCCCTCAATTCCATCATAGTATTAAAGTTTCTCTCTCAAGACTATCATAGAGTAAAAACCTTATTGAACTTGGTTTACTCCTTATTCGTGTCGTGTTTATCTCATGATATATCCAACTTTACCAAATTCATTTGGGGACATATAATTTTGGGCACACCCATCACCTAGTGAAAATCATATATATTTAATAAAAATGATCATAAAACATTTTTAATATTAAAACCCTTGAAAAGTAAATAGGTTTTATAAATATTTCATCAAAGAATAACCCATGAAAAAAAATTGGTTTCATAAAAACTTCATCATTTCATCATTGTATAACCCATGGAAAAAACAACGTTATTCAAAATAATAATATCATAATAATAATAATCCATCCATAGAAATAATAAGGATTGTATAATTGGATCGTATCCCTGATAGAACATAATTAACAATAAAAGATGTTATCATCGATGATAATTCCACTAAAAGAATCATTGGAATATTTTCTAAGAAAGACACCTATTTCCCTTTGAAATCAATTATTTGAAATAAAAAAAATTCACAAATATTATTGAAAAAAATAATAATTTAAAATGAAGATTTAAAAAAATTAAAGTTTTCTTTAAATAATTGACCAATAAGGATGGCTGAAAAATCCCTTCTTAATGTATAAGTCAAAAAGAAAATTTTCCTCTCACACTTATATAAAAAGTCAAAAAGTGCCTAATTCACAAACAAATAAGAATATTCCTTTCTTGAAAAAATAAAAAATAAAAAATGGTTAAAATTACTTTATAAATCATATTTTTATGTAAAAGGTAACTTTCTAGCTATGGCCTTTTTGAATCCTCCACTCCAGGAACCCCCCCCCCCCCCTTTGAAGGGATCACACTGAGAGAGCCCCAGCCATGAAATATCCATATTCAGTCAATATAGTAGAGCATCATGAAGGTTTATGACCTAATCGGGGTTTTTTTTTACTCGTCATTTCATCGTCACTTGTGGGTCACGCCTCATTTTTCCCACCTAGTCAGGAACCGAGTAACCCGGCAAGGCGAGTGGATCTCAGGGGAGAGGTTCACCATGAAATTGGAGTATAAAACATATAATATCCATAAATAACCTTATTATAGTAAAATACATGATTTAATTAATAATTATATCATTAAATTCCCTCATCATAAACTAAATCATAAAGAATCCAAATAAACAATGAATTTGTTGAATAAAACCCTTTCCACAAGTTTTACTTATTTTGAAAGCACTTTAACATCTTGCATAAAAAAAATTAAATTTATTATAATTATAAAAAATAATTTTATAAACAATTATAATATCATATATGATTCTAAAATAACATTTTAATAACCATTTATTAATAACCCCTTATTAAAATTATTATTTCTCGGTGTTAACTATTTTATTTTTCATAAGAATTTCATATCTATAGTTCTGGTACTATTGATTTTGTCGTGGTTCCATAATATCTATAATTTTATTCAAGATATAAATATCATATATATTCATTATATATATTTATATTCATCCATAAAAGGTATATATAGAAAAATTAATTACATTGTTTGTGGAGATGGTAGGTTGTACGTACGCTTGAATGTTGTTTTCACTTTTCAACAGATGGAACAAAAGAGGGGTAAATATTAATTAACCACATAAAAGTATTTATTATATTATAAATGTAATATATATTAATTAAATATATCCTATTTTTCATCCACGTAAAACAGAAAGGAAACTTGAATAACATCACTCTGTGGATGTGGTAATTCACAGACACACACGAGCGACATTCTCGCCATCCAAAGAATTGAAAGATAATAAGTTATAAATGCTATTATTATTAGATACGCATAATTATATCATAAATTTCATATATAAATATTAAAACATGATGATACTCATCCATAAAATATGTAAATGATGAATTAATTGTATATCTACATGGAGACTGTAAGCCATATATACGCAAGAGTGATACTTTCACTTCCCATTTGGTAGAAAATAGGGTGGATAATGGTTGATTAATAGTCCTAAAAATGTTTATGTATATTAAATATACTGAATTTATTATTTCATTTTAAATATCAAATAATTATAGGAGGTAGAATTCAAAATTAATTAATAGATTCTATGTAGAATGATTACCTTTTCTACAGTAGGACTCCTTTAGATCCCCTATTCAAGATCCTAGAGTTGGACTTTTGGGATTCCATAAACTATAGAACATAGATAATAATGTTTATAAGGGTATTCATTAGGTTTTTTTATAAATAAGTATAAAATTTTTGTAAATAAGATAAGGTAGGGGTGTCTTTTCATAAGGGTGAGAGGACAGAGTTGTAATTTTATAAAACATAAAAATATAATAAATTAAATCCCAACAAAAATGATTAAAATGGGAATTAATTCAAATAAAAATATTATATCAAAAAAAATAAAATCATAAAATTAAATTTATTCATGTTTTGGTTTCATTTTAATCATTATCTTTTTTATTAACCACTTGGTGGACAAATTTTAACCTTAAACACGGTAACAAATCTTTCAATATTAAAGAGTTAAGAATGTTGTCAAAAATAGAAAATTAACTCATAAATCTACCATGGTTGATATTATAAACCATATTCCATTATATTATACAAATATAATATTTTCATGACTTTTAAGTCATTTAAGGAAGATTTATTTATTTTAAAATATCATTAATATCAATTTGGGAACTATTCATTTAATTGGAATTTAATAACACCAAGACAATGATTGAATTAAAATATCATCATTTTACATATCAATAATAAGTTATATATATCTAAAAATTTAATGGAACACTTTATTTCATCTAAACTATATTACTTTTAATATTGGTAAAATCATTTATTTTATTTTTCTAGTAATTGGAGAAATCTTTAAATTGTGTTGCGTAAGAATTTAAGATGATTATATAATTACAAAAATTAGAAATAAATTACAATCCTAAAAGTAATTTCATTATTCTCAAAATAACTATTAATATTAATTTATAAATTTATCTTATCCCAAGGTGTATACATAATTGATATTTAAAAGTAAGAGAGTGACAATTTGTATTTTTTTAGCATTAAATATTATATTGTTCATTTTCATGGAAAAGTATCCCTAAAACAAATACATTTTCAGAATAAGGTGATAATTGATAAATTATATTCCTATAATAATAACTAAAATGATAAATATTGACTATAACTATTTTTTAACAAACATTAACCTGATTAACACTTTACCGAGGTGATAAATTTTACCATTGTTACTATTTATGATTCCTAAAAATAAAAAGGGTCATATTTACAAACTTTTACCCTCATAATTCAAAATATGGAATCTATTTATCAATAATTAGTTTTAACAAGTGGTATAAATTCATTTTTAAAAATAATCATGTTACACGCAATGAAAACTATTTTTATAAAAACATATTTTTAAGCATAAAATTGAATTTATTATTATACAATGCCTAGAAAATATTAAATGAATGCTAAAAACGTTTATTGAATATATAATATATAAATTTAATTAAAATCATTCACTAATAGGTATTAATTTAATTTATTAAGATAAAAATACATTTTGTGTATAAAAATTGTTTTTAGAAAAACATCACTTTTACATTCAAGTGATTTTACTTTTATTTTTAATCAATTTATAAGAAATATTTTTACACATAGGTAAAACATGGATATTTTATAGTTTATTTATTACTATTTATACCTCCCAATTTAATAGCTAGTTTATAATGGAATAGTATATTATGTTGCATTTAGACTCGAGGTTTCATGTATTGGAAGCTATTAAAGAATTTTTTATTTGAAGAGAAATACTTCATAAAATGTTATGGTGTTTCACTATACCCACCTTAAAATGTATTTTTCTCTTAAATTTATCACTATGAAAAAACATAATGTTGATGTATTTATTTCATCACATCCACAGGTTCTCAAATATATTTTTTGAATTTTGTATTTCTCTAGAGTTATTTAACAAGTCTTGTAGTCATGTTTTGTAGCACATTATCTCTGTGATATAAGATTTATACAGGTTTTCCTTTATAAAAAATATCATTCTACAGTGGTGCAGCCTAAGAGTTCATAACATGTGATGGATTGGGTATTTATTTCTTCATCAGAGATACATGTAATGCATCATGAACATAATAGAAGTTCAATGGAAGCGCCAATTGATAATCAACCATCCATACTTAATAAAAATCTCGAAAGGAACAATATACCCAGATTTCAAGTCTCAATAGTTTTCTTTGACTATCTCAAGTCCCCATAGTTTTATTTCTTGAACTTCATCTCAAAAAATTATATTTCTACACTTCTTTCAATAGGTACATTAATAAGAATTAATCTGAATTATTGAGTGAAATATATTTTTGTAAGAAAACTTGAGTAGAGGAAGGTGTTGATCCTAACCACATTGTAATTATATATAATATGATTTCAACATATCCTATAATTTTTAAATGTTTATCTCAAACTAACCATCGATTTTAGGGGGATAAGTAGTAATAAAACACCAATCTGTGTTAAAATCCTATTACTGACTTCTCCATAACTCCAAGGTAAACCATGGATCCCGATTAGATACAATAGAATGTGGTACTCAATAAAATCTTACCACTTATTCTATGAATATTTAGGTAAGCTTTTCAAGAGATAAATATTCTATAATGGAAATTAAGTGTGATGAATTTATAAGTTGAATAACTAAAACCCAAATATCATTATGGCCATTAGATATTTTGGGGAGTCCAATGAAAAAAATCCATGTTTTCCTATTCTGATTCTTCTATGGGTAATGTTCATAACACCACAATAGACTTTAGTCTCTTAGAATTAAAATTTTGACATACCATAAATTGAGATACATATTCTAAAATATCTCTCTTCATGTTGTCCCACCAGAAAAAGTCTTTCATGTCTCTATACATCTTTATACTTCTGGGATAAATATATAATGATGAACTATAAACCTCATCCAACATATTCTTCTTCAAAATTGGTATTGATTTTATACATACATTGTTCTTAAACCATATCATTCTCTTAAAATCAAGGTTTAACTTAGAAATATTTTAATCCTTCTTCTATATATTTACATCATTTTTTTCCTCTTTAATCCTCATATGGATATATGGTTTAACACTCATTTGAGAAATATAATATTTCTTTCCTTCCATTAATATTTCCAGATCCATATTTAAAAATCCATAAATATTGGATCTTTTCTATCCTCATAATAAATAATCTATCATGATACTATCATCTCATATCATCTGCCACCTTGTTTCCTTTCCTAGGATGGTAATGTATTAAGCAGCAATAATCTTTAATCTACTCTAACCATCTTCTAAGGTACACATTCAACTCTTTATGAGTGAGTATATACTTTAAACTTTTGTGATCAGTGTATATATCAAACATTTCTCCATAAATATAACACCTCTATATATTTAATGAAAAAAAATTTATGGATGACACTGAATCGATAGTTTCATAATTTTTATCATGAACCTTAAATTGGTGTTACTCATAAATATCAACATATCATTATGCATAAGGGCGCATCCCAATTCCTTCTTTAATGAATCATTATAGATCAAAAAAACTTCTCTAATTCTTGTTAATGTAAGCATAGGTATCGTAAATAAGAATATCTTTAGTTCCTTTAAATATTCATCACATTTATTTTTCTAAAGAAACTTGGATCCATTTCATGTTAACTTGGTGAGTAAATTGAATAGCCCTAAATATTTCTCCTCAAAATGTCTATAATTTCAATAGAAACCAAGAAACCTTTATAACTCAATAACATTTGTTGGTCTTGGCTAATAGTTAATAACTTTCATCTTCTATTGATCCACTAATACCCTTGCTTGAGATTATATGACCCAAAAATGAAACTTTTTATAGCTAAAATTCACACTTTATAAATTTTGTATATATCTTCTCCTTCCTCATGGTCTTTAGTACAATCCTTTATTGATCTTCATGATCTTCATTTCTCTTTTATTATATAATAATGTAATAAATAAATACAACCATAAATAGGTCAAGGTAATATTTAAAGACTCTATTCATTAAATCCATGAAAACAATTCACTACTTCAAAACAGGACTTTAACATTGATAGAATTGGACTTTATCATCACTAAAAAAGCATTGACTATTGGCATGGTATTAAAATCCCTAGGCCTTTAGTAGTGCTATAAAATTTCTAAAAAATGGGTACTTTTTCAGTGGTTTTAGAAGCGCTGATAAAATATACCATTTATCAAAACATTTAGTAGCGCTGATAGAGTGCCCCTTTATCAATATTAAATAGAAGTGATGATAAAGGGAAATACTACATTATACTGTAATAACACACACCTTCACTAGAAATAGAACCAAAAATTATATAAACTATATACAAATACTGAATTTAAATGGTTTAAATTTATAGAAAAAATACAAGAAAAACACTATTGTATAGAAAAAGAACACACTAGTATGAAGAACAAACCATCCCTTCTCGAGAGAAATAATGAATCTATATAAGAAAAAAATTATTATATTAATAATAATATAAAGAAATATTTTAATCAAAAAATGTAACTTTTAAACAAAACTTTTAATCATACCAAGATCATTTTGTATAAGATTGAGTTGCAATTGATTCTTGCACGTCACACCATTTCTTATTCGCCTTTTAGAATTATCTCTATGAAAATTAACTAAATATGTGTAAGATAAAAATTATAAGGAAATTACTTAATTAATGTAACATAGAATTTTGAGAAAACAATATATGCTCATTTTCTCAGTATCGGCGATGTGATGTGCATTTTAAACTAAAATGACACTTATATATTTAAAATACACACTTGGAGTCATACCGGTCACACAATGCATTATATTGAGGTGTGGATGATTCTTACACACCCCAACTGACTTATGGATCATTTTCATAATGTATCAAAACAATCCTAATATGTTTTCTCAGTTTTGAGGATGTCACCTATGTGTTTTACTAAAATGTTATTTTAAATTGGAAAAACGCACTTTGTGTTAAACTGGTCATATCACGTGTCAGTTTGATTTTCGAGTGATTATTACATGTCACTAATGATATATGAATCATTTTCCTAAATTATCAACACAATCGGAGTATGTTTTCCCAGTTTTTAATGAGTGGAACTTTGTGAGCCTAAATATAAATTATAAACTGATAACGTATACTTTGAGTCATGTCAGGAAAATCATGTATCAAATTAAGGTGATGTTGACTCCTAAATATTTTAAATGAATTATGGTTCATTATCCTAAAGTATAAAAATAATCCAAATCCATTTTCTTGGTTTTGATTTTGTCAATTTTATTATTTACTAAAACTAATATAAATTTTAAATAAAAATAACCACATTGAGTCATATCGGTCACACTGTGTGTCATATTCAGGTGTGGATAATTTTTAAACTATCCAAATGACTCATGGATCATTTTTATAAAGTATCAAAATAATCTTAATGCGCATTTTCATTTTTGAGTATATCGCTTGTATTTTTTACTAAAGTGAAATTTCAAAATAGAAACACAAACTTTGATTCATACTGGTCACATCATGTGTTAGTTTGATGTGAGATTGATTCCTATACATCAAAAAGGAATTATGAATCATTTTCCAAAATTATAAAGACAATCTTTGAGTATTTTCTTGTTTTTTAGTGAGTTGTACCTTTTAAACTTAAATATCAATTTTAAACTGATAACGGTCACTTTGATTCATATTAGGCACATCGTGTATCATATTGAGGTGAGCCTGATTAATACATGTAAAAAATGACATATGGAATATTTTCTTAGATTATAAAAAATCTCAATGTTTTTCCTTGGTTTGGATTACATCAATGGTCTTTATTACTAAAATTAATGTAAATATTAAATAAAAAGATTCACTTGGAGCTATACCGGTCATAGCACATATCAGATTAAGGTATACATAATTACTACATGTACTAAATAACTTATGGACCATTTTACTAAAGTATCAAAACTATCCAAATGTGTTTTCTTAGTTTTGAGTATGTCACTTTTATTTTTTACTAAAATGACATTTTAAAATGGAAACATGTACTTTGAGACATATTGTTCATATAGTGGTTTATTTTAATATGAGATCAATTCATATACATAAAACATTAATTATGAATAATTTTCATAAATTATCCTGACAATCCAAGAATGTTTCCTTGTTTTTAATTGAGTGACACTTTTTGAACATTAATGTAAACTTTAAACTCATAACGGACACATTGAGTCATACTAGGGACATTTTGTATCATATTGTGTTTAGGATGATACCTACACCTCAAAAATTACTTTTGGATAATCTCCAAAATTATAAAAAAAATAAAAATGCTTTTCTTCATTTTCTTAGTATGTCAGTTGTCCTTTTTTACAAAAAGTAATGTCTATTTTAAATTAAAAGATTCCCTTTGAGCCATGCCAATCATACCGTGCATTGGATTGAGGTGATTTAGATTGAAAAAAAAATTACAAATAACTTATGGATCATTTTATTAAATTATAAAAATAATACTAATGTGTTTTCTCAGTTTTGATTATGTCATTTGTGTTTTGTAATAAATGCCATTATAAACTAAAAAAACACACTTTGAGTCATAAAAGTCACATCGTGTGTTGCTTTAACATGAAAAGAATTACTACATGTCAAAAATGACTTATGAATTTTTTTTCAATATTATCAATACAATATGAGTATGGTTGATTAGTTTTCAATGACTGACACTTTTTGAACAAAAATGACAATTTTAAACTGATAATGAACACTTCATGTCATGTCAGGAAGATTGTGTATCATATTGGGGTAAGGTTGATTAAAACACATCAAAAATAAATTATGACCCTATTTTTGATGCTTTCGTCGGGGTACACGTGTCTGTCTTGTTGGGGGACAGTGGAACTGTTTGTTTCCCCACATTCCCACATTCCAAAGGTGGGTGGCATCCATTCCTTGTTTAGGGAAATTTGTTCCTTATTCGAAACGGGATTATGAGATGTCAGTTCTTCCTTTTGTGGATTCCTCCTCAGAACTCGTCACCTAGTCCGGGTCTCCCATATAGATTTAAGACGTTGTTCGTGAAACTCTTCCTAGTACCATATCTTCATGGACACCAGTTAATTACACTACTTCTGTTGGGACATTCCAAAGGTTTTGGTCAGGGAAGAAACCTTCGGTCAAGGGATTAGTCATGTTGTACATCACTGGCGTGTTTGGACGCTAGAACACTAGTGCGTTTGGGTTTCTTCCCCTTATTATAGGCCATCTGGAGGGTGTGGAAGCCTGAGGCATACCACGTAAAATGTAGGGAATTTTATGCCATAGAAATGCATCTGGAGTTTTTCTCAGTTTCCCATGTTTAACATAGGGAATGACACAAGTTTAATGCCTACCAGAAATGGATCGGAATGATCAGAACACTGATTCGAGTGGATCAAATGGGTGCAACCCCTAGAATGAACATTGATCTTCGGGCCAACGTTTGGTTAGCTTCCTGGTTGTTGTTAAGGGGAATGGGGAATAAGGTGGCATGATCCCACCGGGATGTGGTATCCTTGGTAAGAATCAGGATGGATGATGGAGGGTTTAACGAAGTAGGTGGAGAATGAGATGGAGCCGACCTGAGGGAGACGGTGATATTGGGCTTGAGCCTTGAAGAGACCACCTATGTATCCCCATGGTAGGGAATCAAAGTCCACATAGATAATTTGGATTACAATGGCTTATTGATGGTTAGGGTTACAACGGTTTAGCACTAGATGGGGTCGCACCGGATTACTGCGAGATGGGGTCATAAATGATTACCGTTGGATGGGGTCACGATGGCTTACCGCTAGACGGGGTCGCTACGGCTTACCGCTGGACGGGGATGAACCTCTAGGAGGCTTCCTACATACCTTATCTAGGATACATGGATCAAACCCACATATTTCCTATGGGATGGGTGTTGGTGAACCGATGTGGACGAGGACCTGGAGTCCAATGGGTGTTCGGCTTGATCCTAAAGAAGGATTCCTACGTACCATGCCTTGGAAAGGGTCAAAGAACTCACAATTCATGGTGGGTTTGGGCGAACCGACGTGAAGGGGGTCAGAGCGACCGAGTTTTGGGCTTGAACCTTAGGGAGGCTTCCTATGTACCATGCCATGGAAAGGATCAAAGACCACATAGTTCAGAAGGGGTTGGGTGAACCGATGTGAAGGGGGTCGGAGTGACTGGGTGTTGGGCATGAACCTCAAGGAGGCTTCCTACATACCATGCCTTGGAAAGGATCAAAGACCTCGTAGTTCAGAAGGGGTGTTTGGTGAACCGATGTGAGGATGGAGGGCTTGAAACTCAGGGATTCATCCTATGTACCTTGCCTTGGAAAGGATCAGATACCATGTAATTCATGGTGGGTTTGGGGATTACACTCTAGGATTCCCATAGAGGATGTCATGGACGATTCTTACTCTAAGCCCGCATAAGTCATGCTCAGTGTGAGAAACAACAGGTAGCGAAGACCTGACAATCACGTCAAGAAAGTTGTGTCTGTGGGAAGTAGACTGGGGATACACATAGTTGGAATCCCAAAGAGGAAACAGGGGCTTACATGTGGTTATCGGCCTAGGGTGATGGAGATTGAGACTTACTCTAGGAGGGAGGTCCGAGTGGTGTCAAATCCCAACAGGATAGGGATTTGGCACCCAGGAAGAGAGGAGGATTAGTGGTGCTTCCTCCTGCAAGGAAGTCTTGGGGATTACACCAGGGTGGTTTTCCTTTCCCCGCAGATGGACGCCGCTCCATTAAAGAGGATTTAATTCCATGTGAGGAATGATCTCACTCCCTTGGAGACCAGTGGGCATAGAAAATGTCCGAGACGGGGCACCCCGCATGCAAGGCATAGGGTGAGGTCACAGTTTAACATCATGTGTTGATGAAGATGGGGCTTGGCAGTTTAACATCCTACAGCTCGGATGAGTCGGGTTCACTCCACACCCCTAGGACTTACATAACCGATACCCACCCACCCTTGGGGGATGGAAGGAATCGGCAATTTCATGGCTGGGGGTGTTGAGAGGTGATCTCATTGGGGGTCCATGTTAGCGTGGCTATGCGAAGAAGCAATAGTTGTTAGTGTACCTATGTGTATAATCATGAGGCGAAGCAATGCAATGGGTATTATTGTCCAAGGGACTTTAAAGTTACTTTGTGCAAACTTGAAGGGCCACACAAGAAAAGGATTTTCATAGCAAAGGAGTTCATAGGAATCCATGTGAATCTCTAGTGCTCCATGATGTGGAGGGGATTCATGAAGGGATGTGATTCAAAAAGTGAAGTCTCCTAGGCTAGGCATAAGGCATAGGTGCATATGGTAGGAACTTCACAAAGTGGAAATGCATTCGTGAAGCAATGCCTCACGAAGCAAGGGTGCCTCCTAAAGAAAGGTGTGGTGAAGCAATGTGCTTCATGAAGCACAGTGACCCTGCCTTAGCATGTGGGTCGCGTGTGTATGGAAGGTGTTTTGTGAAAAATAAATGCTTCGCGACGTCCTGAGTCCCTGTGGGGATATCATTTCTTTGCGAAGGGCCATGGGCTTTGTGAAAGGAATCCCTCTTAGAAGAGGTGTTCAATTAATGTAAAGGTGGAGGCACCTCACAAAGAAAAAGTACCTTGTAGAGCTCATGGTTCAAAGAGAAAGAAGTTCTTTGCGATTTCAGTGGTCAAAAGGTGAAAGGTCGAATGATCCATCCTTTGGGCTCAAGGGTAGCCTTGTATTTATAGGCAAGAGGTGTTGTGAAGTAGAGCTCACTTAGCTTGAAGATAGAGTTTGCTTCATGGGGGGCTCGTGAACGTCAAAGGTGTTCACGGAGCCTCCCTCCTCCTTGCTTCGCGGCGGGATCGTGAACGTCAAAGGGCTTCACGGAGCCACCCAACTCATTGCTCTGTGGCAGGCATGCGAACATCAAAGGAGTTCACATAGCATCCCAACTCCTTTCTCCGTAGCAGGCGTGGGGACATGGGGTTCCATAGAATGTCTCCACAAGGCAGCCTCAGAGACTTCCCTCTTGTTCTTCTTCTTCCCAACTTTTGCACCAACAAATGCCCACCCCCCCCCCTCAGACTTGGAGTTGAGGAGTAATCAGGGGTCAAATTCTGAGGTTCAATCACCAAAATCCATCAATCGTCTGCGAAGTTGTTTCACGAAGAGGGCTCATGAGGCAGATAGCCAACATGCAGGCTGAGTGATCCATGAAGCTGGGCGTGGTATGGACGTTCCATGAAGCTCTGAAGGTCGTCGCTAATAAATAGGAGAGTTGAGATCTCTTTTTTCCTTTTTTTCCCTCTGTGAATTTGGCTTGTAGCACTCTCGATTGGCGAAGCTCCGTGTACTCCGCACTTTCTCTCTGTGAATCGGGCTTTCTGCCTCGCAGTGCACAGCGAATATTTGACTCCACGATAGCGCTTACCAACTTTATTTTGAAGGTCATGAAAAGGCTCTGTGAACATTCTTTGTGAACGAGCTCCGCGACATTCCTCCGTCATAGGGCTCCGCGAACCGAACACAGGAAAAAACAAAAAATTAAAACAGAATGGCTCATCAGGAGGTTACTAGGGGTTCCTCATAGACACTGCCTAACTAGAGGATATGGAAAACATCTTGGGCCTAGGGGAGTTAATAAGGAACCATTCTAACCCCGGTTCGTTGGTTGAGGTGCTATCGGAGAGCCAGAGGATCTATCCACTATGCAAGAGGCGGCCTTTTTACGGCTTCAGGTTGAGGGTTGACATCTTCATTCATGAAGCAAGTAGGGATGAGCCAGCTTACTAGTTCAAGAGTATGTCGTGTCAGCACCAATGGTTCAGGGTGGCTGACGGCCATGCCCAAGAAGACTCCACGCTCATCGATTCTCACTACCAATATAACCACCTAAACAATGTGGATGTGAAGGCATTGTAGCTAGAGATGTCCCCCCTATGTACCAGACAATATTTATGGAAGCCTTGATGAACCCAAGGAAGGGATGGTCTGAGGAGTAGGACCTACTCCAGGGTGGAAACTTCATAGATGATTAGGCATGGTCCTACTTGGTAGGTGCCTCATGTAAAGAGTTTGGGGATGAGCTGAGGAGAGTGGGCCTATTTGAGGTGTCTTGGGCCTCCTAGTTTCACATCTATCAGACGAAGCAGCTGATGCTGGATTTGCTGAGTAGGTGGTCCTAGAGGACCAATACCTTCCATCTACACCATGGGGAAGTTGGTATCAGCTTGTGGGATGTGTACCAGATCTCATGGGTCCTGATATTAGGGGAGATGTATGATGAAATCCACCCTATCATGGGTGTGTGGGAGGATCCAGAGCAAATTCCATGGCTGTTGATAGCGTTGATGGAGCTAGTGCCGGGATAGGACATAGAAGTCGTAAGGGATGTCCATTTCAGGCGGTGGTTCAAGAAGTTTCTGAACTTCTCGGAGGGTAGGTAGTTTCTGGTGAGGCCTCAGACTTTCCCGAAGGGGGCTCAACAGGGCAAGGAGCACTCATACTGGTGGCTATTAGAGGACTACCAGTGGAAAACCTAGGGATTTAGCATCAGCACCGAGCATCAGCCGACAGTCAGGCTGGTGACATTCATTGGGACTCTCATTTGCAGTTGGATCCTGTGGTGTGGGATACAAAAATGGGCGTGTGACCCAGAACATTCATCATGGTGTCCATGTTGGTGAAAGAAGGGCGATTCAACCTCGGGATCCCAATGCTCTCCAAGTTATACAAGATTTTGTGGTAGATCAGCGAGGGAAAGAGGCCACAGAGAATATGCGGGCCATTCCACCTCATGTATGGGTGGATAGCGGTTCATGTTAGGTGGGTTTATGAGTACCTTAACCTCATCTTGATCTAGGGTCGAACTTCCACCCCTCTCTTCTGAATGTTGCAGGAAGATTTCCGGCCAAGCTGACCACATCGTTGGTATTGAACTGGCTGTGGAAGGTGGAGGAATTCAACTTTCACCTGTTTCCATTTCCAGTGGGTGCTTTTACTAAGGATGACCAAGGAATGGAAGAGCACTGGTCCTATATCCTGGCCTTTCGAGGTGGGGTCCTTGTGGAAAGGGTCGACCGTGAGCCCCTTTGTGAGCTATACACCCCACACCAATCTTCCCGACAATTTTGGTGTATGCGGCAATTAACCTCGCAGGTCTATCTAGGGGTGCGCCATGAGGAACACTCGTGTGTGATGTGGTAGATGTGGCTCATGTTCACACGGGAATATGGGAAGATGTGGAACAAGCTGTCTCCACCTACTGATGTCATCATGTTGGTAAAGGAGTATTCCCAAAGCTGGGAGGCAGCCTACCTGGGGGAGATACTAAAGTATCAAACAGTTTGGTTTAGTGATAGTGAGCCTCCCCAACCTCAAGTTCGGGGCCGAAGGGTAGCAAGGGCATCTCGTGGTGGTAGGGTTGTCATGGTGGTGATACCCACACCATTTGAGGGTGAGGCAGCAGCGATAGATCCAATAGCAGTAGCGGACCTGGAAATTCCAGATAAATAGAGTAATACAGAGGGGAGGCCACCGAGAGGATTCCGTAGAATACCCACCCAGGCTCCTGGGAAGCGGCTGTGCCATATAGATATTGTAATGATCTTGAAATTTCAAGGATGTTTTTTTTTATTTCTTTGGGATTTTAAAGGAACGCAGTTTCTGACGGAACCTGATTCTGAGGCCCGGTGTTCCCAAAATCAATTTCTGAAGTTTAGCTCGGGTATGTTCAGTGAACGAACGAGTGGGTTTTTCTATCTTTTGAACCGGTGCTCGGAATTGAAATTTGAGAGCACTGATGAATTTGCAGCGCCGGTAATTTCTTAAGGGTACCTTTACTGCAGTTTCCTTTTAAGAAGGTTGAGTTTTATTTTTTGGGGATTTAGTTTTAAATAAATAAAATTGTGTGAACAATTTTATTTTATGTCTTTGGGAGTTATCCTCTCCCATGGGAAGTTGTTGGTGGGGACCATGACCAACCAACTTCCCATGTGTGGATACTTGAAAGGCGGGGCCTACACGAGCCCCAACCTTTCACTTTCCTATAACTCTCCTTTAACCCCCATTTAATCTCCCCTTCTTTAACTCTTGAACAACTCCACCTTGTTAATGAAAACTCTTCTCATTCCACTCCCCCTCTTAAGTGCATGAAAACACATTTTAATTAATGGGTTCAACCTTTTAAATTAATTAAGAAATTTGAATTTCGAATGGAATGGGTGAATAAAAAATAATGGCTTTGCTATTATTTTTGGGGGCTTTCGTTGTGTTGAGGGGTTTGGAGTGAGAGAGCTTTGGGGAAGTAGTGTAGGGTGTTCTTCACACAACAAAGAACACCAACCTTCCGATGAAGAATTCCTCTTCTACGAAGAACACCTCCGATGGAGAACATGAAGACACCGATGATGTGCCTTATCTTCTTCTTCCTCTGCATCAACGGAGGAGACACCACTACGGGGAACGTCGCCATTGACAACAGCTCTTCCTCCGATGACAACGGAATCGACACCGATCTTCCGTGACAATAGATCATCACGATGCTTGCCTCTTTTCGTGGCTCGAAGACATGCGACGTCTTTTCAAGGTAGGGGTTTGGTTTTGTTCATGAATAATTTCCATGCATTCTTCGTTAAATATTTGGGCCACCTGTTATCAATTTAACAGGAGGAGGTCGGATAGCCCGAACATGGCTGATCCTCCTCCCCCTTTTGATCTGTGTTTGTTGCGGCTCGAACAAAGGTGGTGCGGTGTAATGGCACAGCGCGGAAACAAGAAGGAATGCGACAAAGGAGCGCGGCGTCATTGAGCCCCGCCGTTGAGGCCGAACGATACCGCGACCGGAGTCGAGGCCGCAGAGGCAAATTGAAGACTCCGCAGTTGTTTATTTGACATGCGGATTGACGGGTGATGACAAACGGGGCCGTAATGTCAATTTGAAGACTTCGCAGTGAAGAGTTGGTCCCGGGAGGACCGCTTGAAAAGACTGCAGGCAAAACGGACCATCGGAGCGCGTCCGGTGGTCCGCGGAAGGGTATACCGGCGCGCCACGCCGGCACGGCGGTGCCGACGGCCGGAGGCGGCTGCCGGCCACCAGGAGGGTCTGCCGCGGCTTCAGCCACAGCGACAGGCCCCGGTCCCGCAGCCGCTTGGGACCATGATGAGACCGGTGGTCGTAACCCCCGGCTGGAGAGAAGAGTGGCCCCGAGGTGGGGGCGGTTGACAATCAGGGGGGCAGCGCACCCCCCGGTTCCGCTCAGCTTGGCACCGGACGAGCTGGCCACGTGGGTGTCACGCCAGCGCCAGGCCGGCTGGGCCACCCAGGCCGGATAGTCCGCCCAAGCCGGGCCAGGCCGCGCCCACCGGGCCGGGTCACACCTTTTTGGTCCTTACCCGGACCCGGGGGGTATCGGGTCAGGTCGGACCGGGCCCGTACCCCCTAATTTCGGACAGATCCGTTTAAACGTCCATAACTTGGGCTATGGACCTCCGATCGATGCACCATCAGTTGCAATGTGATCCTTGGATCGAGACGGTCGTTTTTGTATTTTACACTCAAGGATTCAGAGAACTTTGGGTACGGCCGAGTTGGTTCAAACCTGAAACCAACCGAGCCCTCGGAGCGTAAATGCTTATAACATGAGCTCCGGACGTCTGATTGACGTGCTGTTGACTTTGTTGGATTCCTCTTGATGAGATGGTACTTTTGGAATACATATCCTGAGGTTTGGACACAGATGTATAATGGCCGGGTTGGATTGTACCTGAAATCCAACTAGGCCCCTGGAACGGAAAAGCTGATAACTTTCAGACCGGACGTCCATTTGATGAACTGTCAGCGGCGTCGGTGATCACGTTGGGAAACGGTCCCTATGTGTATACCCTATGAGAGTTCGGGGTAAAGTTGAGATGCATTCGGGTTGGTTCGTACACGAAACCAACCGGGCCCCATTGACGAAAAGGCTAATAACTCACAGACCAGGCGTCCGATTGACGCACCGTCTGTTGCTTTGAGACCCCTATGACGAGGCGGACCTTTGAGATACTTCTTCGTGGGACTTTGTGATACATGAAGTATCGACCAGTAGCTCATGGAACGGACCCTCCCAGTGACAAGCTTGTAGAGTGCAGAGACCTAGTAGCTGGCTGAGACTTGACGACTGCTGATCGATCGTCCCGAAGTGATTCGGATAGCCCAGTGGGGTGCGCTTAGTTGTAGCAGTAGACCCACATCGGAGGTGTGCTTGGTTGTAGCGTCAGACCCGCAGTACTCGACTGAAGGTGTACCTCTATAGGCTATGAGGGGGTGCACTTGGTTGTAGCGGCAGACCCCTGGTGAGATGCGCTTGGTTGCAGCGGCAGGCCCACAGTACTCGACAGGTGGAGTACTTCAGTAGTCCAAAGTTAGTGGGGTGCGCTTGGTTGTAGCGGCAGGCCCACTGTACTCGACAGAGGAGGAGTTCTCCAGCAGCCGTGGTTTCGACATCATGAATAAAATCCTGGTTTGAGCGTATTCTATGACCTTTGTGTTTACCTAATGATTGAGATGGGTCACTTGATAACTTAGGTATATATATAGGCATATACTTAGGTGGTGGTTATCCGTTGATTTCATAACCTTTGTGTTTCCTCATGATTGAGATGGGTTACTTGATAACCTAGGTATAAGTATGGGCTTATACCTAAGTAAGGGTTATCTGGTGAGATCCTTATTTGTGGTTATCCTTGATGGATTTAGTGAGACCTTGAGGGTCCCGGGATCCCTATTGAGTATCGTATACTCACCCCACCACGGGCTATGCCCGCACCTCATTGTGTTGGTTACAGACGATGGGCAGCGCTGACAGAGGCCGAGTGTTTGGGGACTGGACGGTACCTGGAGGTGGACCTCACGACGAGTCAGTACCCGGTGGTGGACTTCATGACAAGACAACACTTGGAGGAGGTTGGCGGCGAGAGCATTGTGGAGGCTATCTGTACCTACCCTTCAGGTAGGATCTGTGGTGGACGATCCAAGAGCTGCTCTATCTGTACCTACCCTTCAGGTAGGATCCTTGGTGGACAATCCAGGAGCTTCTTGTCACCTTCTGGCTATTTTATCTTTTTCCTTGTACTTTACAGTTGGGCTTGTATTTCTGGCCCCTTTATTTTCAGCACATCTTGTTTCAGTTTTACTTAGTGTTTTACTTCTTCTTATACTCTGTGATGTTTTTTATATTTTTATAAAGGCAATGCCTTCCCAGTTATTGGAATTTTTTCCTTTGGTGCTAGTCGCCAGCCCATGGCCTATGGAAGGCGGGCTTGGGTTTGTCACAGCACGGGCCCCGAGGACGGGTTATGATAGATATGCCATAGAATACTGTCTTCCCAAAGGCCTGGGAGATCTGGGAAGTCAACCGACAATTCCTCGACCCGTATGAGATGTGGCAACAGTTCAACTGTCTTGGGATGGATTTTTCGGAAATAGGCCCTCTCAGGGCCGGCTTTGTGGTGTCCCAGGAGGAGGCAGAGCAATACCTGGCATAGCTGTATTACTTTGTGCATTCTCAGGGTGTCGAGTGTCCAATGACAGACCGTGTCAAGGTGCTGTTGGATTGTACGGTCCCTCCACAATTTTCAGCCACTGAACTAAGAGAGCGCTTCCCTCTACTGGAAGAATTGGACAAGTCATCATAGGGGGACGAGACCGATAGAGGGAGTCTGTTGGAGGAGGGTGAAGTCAGCAATCAAGCCTTGTACTTTGAAGAGTTCACAGAGGCCCTCGAGTAAAATCCCAAACCCTTCCTTAGGGTATTCTTTCAGGTCATTATGGACTCCTTACTTATATCTAAATTGTATAAGAGGACCTCAGACACAGAACCTATTCTTGTCCCTCAGTGGATGCAGATGCGGGACCTTCGAGATCCACACCTGTGGCTGCATCAATTACTATATCCAACAGGGCCAGGACACTTGAGGTGACCCCTCTGGAGCCTTCATCTCTTCTGATAATATATGGGGGACCATGCTTCGAGGTCCCGATAACATCAACCTAATAACGAGACCAGGAATTCAATCTATGTAAGTTTCTTCTACCAAATTCATCGATGTCACCAATTGACCATGTCAACTAACATCCATGCTCATTTTTGGTGTGTACAGTTTTTCAATTGGCATGGTCTATTGCAGCGAGGTTGGTCGGGACTTCTAGTGGTGCCTTTCCTAGGTGAATTTCGGTGATTTTGGAGGCGGATATCTAGACTGACCAAACTGCAGCACTCCCGATCCCTGGTGGGACTTCCATCGTGGTTGTGCCTGAGATTATTGAGGTGGAATCCAAGGATGAGGATCGATTAGATATCCCAGGTCCCACCGTGCCTGATCAAATTCCATATGCGGAGCTTGCTAATGAGTTCTTGAGGGCATTCCCCGCATATGAGCCTACCAACCATGTTTACTAGGATTAGACAGTCTCTTATGAAGAGGAAAACAAAATATCCCGTCGCCAATCGTGGAAGATGATCAAGCACTTCATCGATGACACCCCCAAGCACTATGTCTGGATGATATGGACAGACTATGCTCGCAACTGCATGAAATGTGTGCTTTGGGAGTGGACACCCAGCATCCTCAAATTCTTGCCCGATATCTTATGGTGGAGAAGATTCAGTAGTATGATTGTGGCCTTATTGTGGGATGGCAGCGGAGGAAATTGGGGAATATCAAGAAGATCTGGGAGGCTGAAAATGAAGTTCAGCGGCTACAGGTCTGGGCGGATGAGCACTTAGCCACCCATAACACACAATCAGAGATAATATTGTGATTGAAGGCCCATATGGAAAAGGCCAAAGAGGGCATGAAGCGATCCTCCGAGAAGATGACTGTCATCCTGACCGATGTAGAGCAGGCCCAGATTGTGGCCAATGAATTATGACCCATCACTGCCAAGGAAGAGTGTGAACTGAATAGGTGGAAAAAAATCTTGGATTCCACAAGCGAGAGGATGGTGAAGCTACAACTTTCTTTTGACTGGATTAACCCATCCATGGGAGGGATAGATCTGCTGGTTCTATAGAGATCACAAACCCTCTACCATACTCTCATTATTTGATTATTTGAATCCATATAATTCTTGAGTCCCGTTTTTAGTGTTGGTTTTACACACATCTATTATATTCGTGAAACACCCATTGATCATTCCCTAATCTCATGTGGGTTGATCCCAATGTGAGAATCAAGGGATGATCGCTATGTTATTCTGTCTGAACATAAGAGTGTTGACCAAGTTTCGGGCTTCCAGGGTTTGAACAACCAACCCAGATTTCCGGGAAGAGAAGGGAGAGACCTAACTGGAGAATGAAGCTCTCAAAATAGTTGAATTACTATTTTCCCAGTGTTCTCTTGTGCACAAACGAGGTAATGCCAGGGGAGTTAGAATAAATCCAAACAGGGGGAATGGAAGGTGTGAATCATAATACCCATGTTTCAGAACACTGAAGTGATGGTGTGACAATTAAGATTGACTTTTAACCATGTTATAAACACAGTATCCTTATTGTGTTAGCCTAAAATGGGGATAAAAATGAGGTCCGACCACTGACCTTGTTCGAAACATGGGGCCTGACTCAAAATGGCATCCATTAGTCTTTCGGAACATTATCCCAGGACAGATGGCGAGCCATAGTCCATGCATCTATACTGTTAGGGGGTTCCACTAGATGTGAAAGAGGATGGGGATCTGAATAAAGGGAATGCAAAGCATGGAGAGTGGAGTGATGGATTGTTCGACTGGAGTCCAACACTCTTAAAATTAAGCCACCATGGTGGAAACACATTAGGTGGGTACATCGGTCAGATCAGGGATCAAACAAACTTCCGGACAGGATCTCTCTCTGGTGAGGACCTAGAAGGACTTATAGTTTTATGTCATATAGTAAAGATGGTGAACATAGTTTGAAGGTCATACTGCTTGGACCATGGTTAAAAGTTTAAAGTCATGTTACATGGACTGAAGGATCCTAGTTTAATTTTATAGTGAGTGGATCGTGATCAGGTCCGAGGGTCCAAAAGGGTTAATGACCCTGGGACTAGGCCCAAGTCGAAATGCCTGGGTGTCGCTACGTATCCCATAAAGATGAGAATCAATCCAAACGCAGTTCTTGTGGTATAGTGTGGTGAGAGACCAACACTGGTAGGGAGAACCCTCTCTGGAGAGGAAACTGATGCATGACATGATTAACATAGGGTATCCTGAACTTGTTCAGGGTAGAACCATTGTTTAGTGTCATGAGTTAAGGAAATATAGACTCATGCAGTTTAACATCATACGATAGGACATGGAGTGAAAGGGAAGATCCCAATAAGGCAGTATGTGGTGAAGTAGATATAAACTTTATGTGAATGGAGACATAAGGAGTTTTCACCACACCACATATCCTCAGAGGAATTTCTTCAGGTCAAGGGACCAAAAGTGAAAAATAGACTGGGCCCAAGGTAAGGTGTTTGGACATTCTTACATAACCCATTAGGATGAGAATCAAGCCACACGAAATTCTAAGGCACATTTTAATGTCATGTGGGATGATGAAAGGCATGTGTGGCATGGGTTTTCCAGTACACGTCCTAAAAAACTACTAATACCACGTGAGTCATGCTCGATGTTGGAAACATAGAGTAGTGATGGGAATTTCCTATCACAGGAAGGCCCATGTTAGGGGTGATGGGACACTAGTTGAACGACATCCTAATAATGTTGATCTTCCTATATAATGCACTTAGATGCATGGAAGAGTAAAGCGGAGTATGTTGAAATTCCACTTGAACATAAGAAAGTGTAAATATGTGAGTCATGATGCTCGAGATCTGGACCAGAATGATGGTGGCGTGAAGATTGGGTATAGCTATTGGCCATGTCCAAAACACAGTATCCATATCACATTATCCTGGAATGGGGACAGACAAATGAGGGTCAACTGGTGACCATGTTCTAAAACGCGACCTGTAGTGAATTTCATCTGAGGTCCTCAGGGACATTGGCCCATGATGGTAGGTAAGCCAGTGTGGCATGAGACCAGGCCGCAAACGGGGTCCTTTCAGTCATGGAAAAGAATAAGGATCCAAATGACTGGCTCACAAAGCTTGGACATGGAACGAGGGGAATGTCCCCATAAAAATTCCACACTTCGGGTTCTTTGTTAGAATGCATCTGAGTACGACAAAAAGACCCATCAAATAGAGGTAGTTGAGTCCCTTCCTAAGTACAAGGGACCTAGGGTCGCATGCTTTCAACTTAAGGTCCTAGGGTGGACCATTAAGGGGGGATTTATTTAATGGATTGTGCACAGGGTGGAGAAATAGCCAAACGTGATGCACAGTTCCCATAGGAAGATCTTAGTTTTGGGTCATAAACTCAGACCATGCTGGGAAAAGATATGGGAAGCACATGGTGTGGCTATTGAAAAAACCAGACGTGAATTAGAACAGAAGAGGTACTCGCCACACCACATTCTCCCAAATGAGTTCAGGCCAAGGGGCTGAAAAATATGGGACAAGATTTGTAGATTCATGAGGCTGGACCCAGAGACAAAAATGCCTAGGCATTCCTATGTATCTCATGAGGATGTGAACCAAGCCAAACGTAGTTCTAGAAGATGGCGTGCAGTTTAACTTCTTCCGGTAAGGACGTAGAGTGGCCTTAGGTTATATTCATAGATCTTGGACCACAGATGGTAGTAAATGAGAGACACAATACATTGTAATTACAAGACCTGACATGAATGAGGACCTGGTCTGAATTAGTGTGCGCTTCATGGGGATGGTTTCAGGTTGAGGGACTGAAAACAAAAGTTAGGCTGAGCCCGAGACAAGGTGCGTAGACGTTCCTACGTACCCCATTAGGATGGGGATCAAGCCGTGTGTAGTTCAAAGGATATCATGGTAGGATACCAATGCTAGGGATAATAAGTTTTTGCGTGTCTGGACCTTGCCCCAAAATAATAGGTATTTGATATGTCTTGTTTGTCCTTTAGGATGAATGTGGTTTTTTTTTGTGAAGTGACGGGCCAACGATAGAAACTCCAAGAATCTTCACAAGAATCAATCTGTATGCAAGCATTGAAAATGTTATGGCATGTGACTAATACCAAACATGATGTTTCCTCTAGTGAGGACACAGTGATGCAGCGCCGATTTTCGTCGTGCGGCTAGGACGATAATGTCATAGTTTAGGGTCATGGGATGGGATCAGTCCATGCAGCTTTAACGTCGTGCAGGATAGATGCAACAGTTTAAAGTCATGTGGGACTAAGCATAATAGTTTAAATTTATATGGCTCAGACATATACAAGAGAGATGAGGTTCAAGAGGGAATGTGCATGGTGCGATAAAGCATACCTAATGTGAATGAGGGTGACTTCCACATCACATTGTGCACGATTCTGTGAGTGAAACCTCGGACTGAGGGGCTAGAAAAGGCTAGAGGATATGGGACAAGAGAGTTTATCTCTCAGTTGAGCTGGACCCGAAGGATAGATTTCCGGTTGTTCCTATGTATCCCATGGGAATGGGAATCAAGTTGTATATAGTTCTTGAAGGTGAATTTTATTGTTGTGTGGGAAAACATATAGTTTATTGTCATGTAGGATAGGATGTAGGGATTCTAACTCCAAGAAAGGTGCGTACGTGGTGTGTCTAATGAAACCCCTACATGAATGGGGACATAATCCCCTACCACGCCACACAGTCCCATACTAATTAGAGCCCCAAAGACAGAACAGAATCGATAAATTAGTGGAAATCAAGATGGAACAAAAGAAAAGATGTCTAAGGCATTCCTATGTATCCCATGGGAACAAAAATCATGTTGTATGTAGTTCTAAATGTTATCTTAGTTTATATTCTTAGAGCTCAGACCAGGGAGAAGCAAAACTCTTCCAAATAGGCGCAGCCATTGATCTAATCCCTAATCCCATGCGAGTAGAGCTCGGTGTGGGAAACAAGGGAGGAATAGGTCTTGGAAATACCTGTAATGTATGTAGGGGATAAATCATTTTGGATCCCTTATGAATTCCTTACCACAATTGTTTCCTCCTACTGTGAAAATGTGCACTAAGGGATAGTACCAAGAGTGTCGAAATTCCACATTTGACATGATGAGGTGGAAAATGATGTGAATCATGTAACCAAAATTCAAGGATTTAAGGGGATGTCATGATGGTGGAGGATAACTATTGATCATGTTCGAAACACAACATCCATATTGTGTTAGCCTAAAATGGGGAGAAACAAATGATCATCGACTAGTGACCATATTAACAACGCGGGACTTGTAATGATTTTTTTCTGAAACCCTCAAGGATGTTGGCTTGTAATGGTAGGATAGCCCTTATGCCTAGCATCCATGCCATTTGGGGGTCCCTTCGGATGTGAAAGATAATGGAAGCCCAGATGAAGGGGAACACAAAACCTGAAAAATGGGTTAAAACATGTCCAGGTAGAATCTGACACTCCAGGTTCTAGACCAGAGTACTCATGGGCTAATTGGTGAATCAATGTAGAGGGTCGATGGGCTCAACTTCAGAGCATCCAATTTGGAAAGATTTTTATAGGACAAAGAGATGGAGAACTCTCAGGAGAAATAGGTACATGGAGTGGTTGTTTCAAACCCGATGTGAATGAGGATATAAACCCATACCACACCATATATCCCACTCATGGAACAATGAAGGCCATGGGGACTAGATAAAAGGGATATCTCTAAGAGATGGGGATGGACCTGAAGTCTAGATGTTCAGGTGGTCCTACGTATCCCGTTAGGATGGGAATCAAGCCACACGTAGTTCTAGAAAAGGGATAATGCAAATATGGGCCAGATACCCCAATGAGGGGCGTTTAAATCACAACGAGTAACCCGATGTGAATAAGAACGTGAGTCTATACTATTTAACCCTAAGTGAGAACTTGGTCCAGGGGCCCAAAAAGGCAATGGGGTCTGAGGCGGGGCCTTAGACAGAAAGTCTCGGCCAGTGTGCAGTTTAATGTCTTGCAGTGATGATGAAGGTAGGGGTAAGGTATCTCATCCAGGGATGTGTATAGCACGGTGAGTAGCCCGGTGTGAATGAGGACATAATCCCACACCACATTGTACAATCCTAAGTGAGTATCTGGGCCAGGAGCCTGAGAAGACCATGGGGCCTGAGGCTGGGCCTTGGACGGAAAGTCCCGGCCAGTTTACAGTTTAACATCTTGCAATGAGGACAAAGGTGATCTTAGTTTAGGGTCATAGAACTTGGACTGTATATGCCTCGTTTAATTTCATATTCATGGGAAAAGGAGGGAAAATCATTGTGCTTATGGAACACCACAAAGAGGCAATGATGATAGAGGACAATTGTTGACCAGGTTCACAACACAGTATCCACCCTTGTGTGGCCAGAAGAGGGAAAAAAATTAAGCGTCAACTGTTGACTGTATTTGCAACATGGGACTTGTATCAACTTTTCCCTCTCAATCCTCGAGGGCGTTAGCTCGTAATGGTACGAGAGCCCTTGGGTCGAGCATTCATGTCATTCAGGGGGCCCTTCTAGATATAGAGGGTGAAGAAAACCCAAATGATGGGTTGTGCTGTGCATGGGAGGGACTATGCTCATGGAACAAATGATAAATGAAGGAATGGATATCTCAAATGGATATGTGTGGCGTGGAAAAATATCTCGATGTGATGAGAACATAAGTTCGCACCGCACCAGACATTCCTAAATGAGAACTTCGGCCAACAGCCCAAAAAGGATGGTGGGCTTGAGGCTGGGCATCCTGGCTAACTGTAGCCATGTGACCTCTCATGTGGTTACCGGCTCATCACAACTCCTAAGCCCATGTGAGCAATGCTCAGTGTGGAAAACAAGGATCCAGATTTGGATTTCCCTATCATATAATGGTCTGATAGCTGGCATTGCCCGAAGGGAACCACAACTCAAAGATAGAGTGGGCCGGATGAACCACTATACTCAATGTTTGGGATCTACGGGGGTGGTGAAAATGAAAAATGATAGCTACTAACCATGTTTTAAACACAACTTCCTTATAGTGTGACCTGAAATGGGAACAACAAATGGTCATCAGCCGTAGAACATATTCACAACACGGGACTTGTATCAATTTGTTTCTCAAAATCCTCGAGGACGTTGGCCCGAAGTGGTAGGAGAGCCCTTGGGCCGAGCATCCATGCCAGTCTGTGGTCCTTTTGAATGTGAAAGATGATGGAGTCCCAATCAAAGGAGTGGGTGAAGCATAGTTGTGCCCATGAATTTTAATGTCAAGCAGGCTGGTGAAAGTTATGAATATCTTCCGGGAGTGGGACATATGGTGGTATCAAGATGATCTTGACAAAAATTGGGGGAAAATCTGGCACCATACCATGTGCACTGACCCAAGGGGGAATTCTGAAGTTTGGGATGGGCCAATAGACGAAATGTTCAGGCTTTCCTACATATCCCATGAGGATGGGAATCAAGCTGTATAAAGTTCTTAAAGACCATGAAATTTAACGTTGTGTGGTGAGGATGTGGGAGATTAGAAAAAGAGGAGGGAGCACAGGGTGAGATCATTATAATCCTGACATGAGTGGGGAAAAAGAAGCCTTCACTATGCCATGAAGGATCCTCCAAGAGGTTTATCCCCAGGGGGGATAGTCAAAGAAAAATATTTGGGGGCTAGACTCAAGATGAAATGTTTGAGTGTTCTTACGTATCCTGTGTGGATGGTAATCAAGCCACACGTAGTTCTAATGGTGAAATTTAACATCTTGCAGGACGACATAAAGTTTAACGTCGTGCGGGGCATTTTACAATTTAAATTCATGTAGGACTGAGCAGTTTAGGGTCTTGTGGGACCAAACAGTTTAGGGTCATGCCGAACCTGGCAGTTTAGGGTCATGCAGGACAAAAAGGTTTAGGGTGACGCTGGACCCTGTCGTTTAGGTTCATGCAGGACCAAACAGTTTAAGGTTATGCTGGACCCGACAGTTTAGGGTCATGCAAGACTAGCTGGCTCGAGAAAATTATTTCTCCAGGAACTTGGAATTGGTGAGGGGATTTATATGCTCACCATCCATTGTTACCAGTGAGTACGCACCATTGGGGTAAACCTTGTGAACAAAAAAAGGTCCTTCCCATTTGGGTGCCAACTTGGGTGATTTCCTACCAGGCATCATTGGTGTCCTGAGGGACAATACAAAATCACCTTTCCGGAATGAGGGGAGGTGAACCTTCTTCTTGAAGTCTCTAGTTATCTTATTTTTATGCCTTTACAGATTGTGTTGGGAACGAAGCCTATTCTCGTCAAGTGCTTCTAATTAATATAGATGGATTTCAGCTACCTTATCTAGTGCATGTTGGTCATAGACCATTGTGTACAATGAAGGAAACAGAATCTAGATGGGCAGGACGACCTCAGTTCCGTACACCCGGGAATATGGGGTCACCTGGCTGGAATTACGAGTTGTTGTCTAATAATCCCAAAGGGTGTTGGGGAGCTTGTTCAGCCAAATCTTCTTATTCTGACCAACCATTTTTTACAGAATGTTAGAGAGGGTTTTTTTGAATGCCTCGATCTATCCATTTTCTTACGCATGATTGTGGGACGTATGGTTAGAACGGATGTTGTACTTAGCGTACAACTTCTTCACCTCAGCTGCTCGGAAGTTCGTTCTGTTATCGGGGAGGCCAGTGTGAGGAACTCCAAATTAATAGATGATGCTAGAACTCACAAAGTCAACGATGGAATAGTTCTTGAACTCCTTGATTGTAATTGCCTCTACCCACATGGAGAAGAAATCTGTAGCCGTCAGGATGAATCTGCATTGGCGAGCCATCACTAGTGGATATTGTCCCACGAAATTGAGTCCCCATACCGAAAATGGCCAAGAGTACTCGGTGGAGTGGAGAGGCTCTGGTGGTTGATGCATAATGTTAGCATGAATTTGGTACACATGGAATCACTTGAATAACTCGATGCAATCGTGGATCAGGGAGGGCCAAAAGTACCCCAGTCTCTGGATATGGTGATATAGCTTTAGCCCTGTCTAGTGGGTTCTGTATGAACCGGCATGAACCTCCTGTATGACCTAAGAAATCTAAACTCCTTGGGTGCAACAGAGCAGAATACCATAAAACCCATGCTTGTAGAGGATCTTATCATGACCGTGACGGTTCTGGAGGGTAAACTGTAATGCGCGACGTCAGATTCGTTCGTGCTCGGCCCGATCAGTCGGGAGGTAACCATTTTGGAGATATTAAACAAAAGGGGCTCTCTAGTTAGGAGTCACTTCAACCACTACATCTGGGGGACCTAACATAGAGGCTCTGGCAGTAAGATGGCTCATTTGTAGGTTGTCATTGTCATTTGGGGAGATAGGAGCAATGACCCTCCAATGCGCCATGTGGATAATCAGATCATCATGCTCGGGTTCTGCAAGTGATGCAGCTAGTCCAGCCAGGGCATCAGCTCGACCGTTCTGAGATCGAAGGACATGAGTAACTTCTAGATGAGATGGGAACTGGGACATTAGCTGGAGAGTGCAATCCAACAATGGTATGAGCTATAGATTTCTGAAGATATAGTCACTTTTGATCTGCTTGGTGACTAGTTTGGAATTCCCTTTTCACATGAAAATGGGGCACATCAATCTCAAGGGACACCTAGAGGCCAGTGATGAGAGATTAATACTCTGCCTCATTGTTGGTACAGCCTTCTAACAATAGGAATTAGTATGGAATAATGGCTTGTATCGGGGTAATAAAGACGATACCCAAGCCGACCCTATTGATCTTGGGATCATTGAGCCTCCTGCCAGTGGGGCTTTGGGAAGAACCATCGAAGTGCATCTGCCAGCATGGAATGGCTTGGTCTACCTAGAGGATCGCCTCATTGGGGAAATCTTGGTCTGGGGACTGGTCCGCAGGGGTTGGATGTGCCGCACGGAATTCTATCCATGATTTCCCCTTAATAGATTCCTGAGGGACAAACCTGATATTAAACAATTGGAGAATCACTACCCATCGATCAAGATGACCTATCAACATGGGGCGGTTCAAAATGTATTTTAGTGGTTCTACCTGAGATACTAGCTGCCCCTTGTGGTGTTGCAAGTAATGTTGCAATTTATGTACTTTGAATACCATCACAAGGAAGCTCTTTCCGATGGGGGATTATCTGGTCTCCATATCAAGGAGCATATGACTAAGGTAGTAAAGGTTGTTCTCCATACCACCATTGTTCTTCTAGGCGATAAGGGCATCGAGAGATCGTTCTAGGGCGGTCACATAAAGGACCAGTGGTTTTCTGGAGACGGGTGGCATCAAGACCGGAGGATGGAGCAAATATTGCTTGATCTCCTAAAAAGAAACCAGACACTCTTCATCCCATTCGTATCCGGTGCCTTTATTCATAAGTCAAGAAAAGGGCTTACACTTTCCATCCAAGTTCACAATGAATCAGCGTATGTAGGATAACTAGGTTCGGAAACCTCAAAAATCTCAAATATTACTTAGAGGAGACATCTGGCTAATGGACTTGATCTTCTCTGGGTTGATCTCAATGACCCCTGTATCTGACAATGATGCCGAGAAACTTTTCAGAGGTAACCTAAAAGGCACACTTCAATGGGTTCATCTTCAGGTGATGTGAACAGATTAAGATGAACCCTTTCTCAAGGTATTTGAGATGATCATGATGCTATCAAGATTTGACCACCATATCGTCCACATATCATTCCACCAACGTTCCAAGGATCGACTTAAATATGTGACGCATAGCTCGCTGGTAGGTGGCACCAGCATTCTTTAAACCGAAGGGCATGACATGGTAACAAAAAGTACCTTGTAGTGCCCTGAAGGATGTGGAATCCTTTTCCTCAGGGTCCATTCAGATCTAGTTGTACTCCGAGTACCCATCCATGAAGGGGAGGGCTTGGAATCCACCTATAACGTCAATCAACAACTCTATCACAGGAAGGGGAAAATTATCCTTCATATAGTGATGGTTGAGATCCTAGATGTCGATGCAGAATCTGATCTATCTGTTCTTCTTCCTAACTAGCACAATATTGTCTATCCATTTGGGGTACTGGACCTTCTTAACAAAATTATCTCTGATGAGATTATCAACTTTCACCTCTAACAGGGCATTGAGAGAAGGGTGCATATTTCTAGGAGGCTGCTTGAACCCGTGATGATTTGCAGGGAGACTGACGCGGTGGATGGCTAACTGAGGATATAGTCCTGGAATATCATCATAACTTTAATTGAACACATCATGGTGTTGTTTCAGAAAGTCTATGTAACGTTGTTTCTCCTCAGGGGGCACGGTGGCACTGATCAATGTGGGTCTCGGGTCTGCCTTGCTACTGAGGTTCACTTGTACCAAATCATCGACTATGGTAGAGACTCCCTCTTCAAAGGTAGGAGGAGCATCCTATAAACCCTCTTCTTCAATTGTAAAGGGGTAATCCTTGGGGAAAAGAGTCGATTCTGAGTCAGAAGATCCCGATGGGAGGCTGGTACCCAGCTGAATGAAAATAGACACCGCACAGGAGGACCCATGTGCTGCTGCAACCATAGAGATGATGGTTGTTGATCTGCTCCCATCTGTCCTTCGGCCCAAGGGGGCACTCTTTATGATATTGAAGAAATAATGGTGTGTCGTCTTGAGCTGGTTAATTCCATCCCAGCAGAACAAGAACATATGATATACTTTCGTTTCCATGGGGTGGACATCCCAATACCTTATGGGGGTAGGAGACTCTGGGATAACCTGAGCATGATTTTTATAGGAGTATGAGGTGATTTTTCATCGTCTCTTAGACTTGGGAATGTGTTCCCCCATCACCCCTAACACAACGAAGAATTTTCCCATGTCTGGGGTCATAGCCTATAATTGGTGGATTGGAAAGACGTAGGCATCATCTAGATCTATCCATAGGTCAGTCGTAGTCGTGGCATGCTCGACATCGTTGGTTTGAATCTTCTTGTCCTTGATCATGTAGTATTTGGCATCCAGATAGAGGGCCTCACAAGAAGAAAAGGGAGATGTGTCACCTTGAAGCATTCCCACTAGACCATTAAGGAAGTATTTGAGGCACTGGTGATATTATGATGGAATCTCTGCATGCAGGTGGTGCCATGGCCTTCCCATCAACGCATTATAGGTGGAGTCCTGGGAGACTACCATAAATTCGGTGTTGGAAACTAGGCCACCAAACATGGTCTTCAAAAGAATCTTACTGATTGGTGTCTATTTTTTCTTATCATGACCTAGGATTGTTAGGCCAGAGGGAATCAGATCATCTTTAGACAATCCCAAGTTTTGCAGTACTTGAGTCAGGATTAGGTTAATTCCATAGCCTATGTCAACAAGATAGCGAAGAACCTACATGAAATTGAACTGGCCGGTGATGTATAGTGGGAAAATGTTCCCCTGTATGGGAGAGCCTTCATATTCTCTAGAGAATGAGATGATGGCCTGGCATTCATCATTTTTGATCACCTCAGCGTGAAAGGCCCCTGTAGATACTACCTCTGTCTCAAACTAGTGGGGGATTCTTAAAGCCTCAGCGAGGTCCTCATGCATATTTAACGATAGGATAAGTGACTCAAGGATGGAGATCCTTGCAAGGATGTAGGAAATATTCTTATGAACATCATACTTCCATGCCAGGTGTGAACTTATGCTTACAGGAGGTCTCTCTATGACAGGAGGCATGGCGGGCCCTACCGGCTGGACCGACGGCTGACTAGTACTAGGAACATCCAGCTACCCACACATAGACGCCTATAGAGTGACTACTGGATGAGGGAAAAATGACTGAGACCATCATGTAACTGGGTGTGGCTGGTCACGGCATGGTCAAGGTGGCTCTACCTGATCCAGCAACACGAACGACGGTGAAGGTGGGCCTAATGCCACCAGGTGAGAAGGTTGAGCATGCTGAGATCTGCGCTGAGCCTGTTGCCTGGTTTAGGTAGCATGCATATCCTGGATGGAAGTGCTGACCAAGGCACTCCGATGAACCATATATCCACGGCTTCATCCATGTTGGTGATGACTGGGGACGTTGGGAGGATTATTCTGGTGCTCCTCATCGTCAAAAATCATGTGGGGATTTAGCAGCTCTACGCTATTAACCGAGGCATACCCTTTACCGTCACATGAAGAGTCATCCACTACTAGATAGATTATGGGAGGTATTTCCATCTTCACGAGCATGAAGTCACTGAGAGTACGGGATGACGATGGCATCGACGGGGGACTTTTCTTCCCCTTGTGTCGCTGGTGTTTTCTCTACTAGGAAGAAGCCGGCTAAGACGACGATGCTGAAGTGGTGGCTGAAGCTTCTAAAGGATCTTCCAATTCAGGCATGCCCGGATGACACCATGGGCACGAATGACTATTTTGAGATCCATCTAGTCATCATACTTATGGGATCTGTGACTAGAAACCTGATGTTAATCTCCCTCACTGTCGTTGTTGTTGTCTTGCCTCACAAAGATGCAAGCTACCTGCACCGGCGCTGAGCCAAGCCTGACTATGTTGTTGTCAAACTAGTCTTGGAGCCAGTCTTTGAACACACAACACTTATTAAGAGTGTGCCATGGGATCCAGTGACAGGGGTAGTAATTAGGGTGATCAGTAAGGTTTTCCTCTTCTGGTCTTCTACACTTACGAAAACGTGCAATTCCTTATTCCAAGGCACTACAGAAGTAACCAAGGACCTATGTCTCATTGAACGAGTATGTATGGTTTCTCCTATCTAGAAAGGGGGACATTAGAACATAACCCTGATGGGGGGAAGGAGGATCCTGTCAAAGAGGTGGAAATCTGTTATCTTGTCTAGGCGGTGGTTGCACATTGCGCGGGGGAACCAGCTAATTTTGAGGCGGCCGCTGCTAGGCTGGCGGTTGCGCCTGTGGTGGTGGTCCTCTGCACGTTTGCAGAGGTGGATCCACTGGCAACAAATCTAATCGCATGGGGGTACCTATTTGGGCCACTGTGGCAGGCTCGACCCTGGCAGCCATTCTTAGGGGGGGTTTAGGAGGCAACAGACGTGCCTGTTAAACCTACTGTAAGGATTCCTCTAGGCCCTGGGCCTTATCAGAGAAGTCTCAAAACCCCTCGGGGTAGTTTTGGGTGATTATAGAGGGAACCAGTTCGATCTTGACATTTCCTAAGCACATTGTCTGCAATTTCTCCTGAGTCAGCGGCATGTCGAGGGAATACGTGAGTCCTTTCCACCAGGCGACGAAGTCGGTGATGCACTCTTCAGGCCTATGATTGCACTTGAAGAGGATTGTTATACTTGTTTTCTATTTGGTGGAGCTAAACTGGTAGAATAATTTCCTAAGGAGGTCCTCCTAGCCATTCACCGATCTGATGGGGATCTAGTTATACCAGACAAATGCAGGGCCTTCCAATGTATGCAAAAAACACTAGAGTTGAGTGGCTTCCTGCTGTGCTGGATTTCCCATCATGGGGTCACAAATTGAGGTAAATTTGTCCAGGTGTTGTGGTGGGTCCACTATCCCATTGAAGGGGGAAATGTGGGATTCCCGAAACTATGGGGTGTTGGCATATCATTCACCCACACCAGATACGACTTTCCATTAGGCGGGAGTGCCACCTATTGTGTTTCCAATGCCTCAAGTTGGGCAATGAGTGCCGCCATTGTATCATCTAGACGGGGTTCCCTATCTTGAAGGGGATCCCTAACCACGAGTGTGTTGATGTGTTCTTCAACATGGTAAGCAGGCCCAATAGCTAGTGGAGCGGCTTGTGGCACGACCCTCGGGGTAGATGGGGGAACCCAAGCTGGGTCCCTTGGATTGCCGTGCTATTACAGAGGGTTTGGCGAGACATACCACTCTCCCTTGTCATATGTTCTGGCTTCAACCCTATCTGTGGGGGTAGGATTGTCAGGGTAACCTAGAAGCAGCTCACCGAGGGGAAGTTGTTCCTACACCAGCTGCCCTGGCCTCGGATTTCTGTAGTCTGGCCATCGCTCTGCAGCCTGTTCAGCTAGGAGGTCATCGACCAACTACTTCTGTTTGGAAAATTTGTGACACAAAACGTCTTTTTGGGGTCTTCCTCCATCTTATGAACTGAGCTGGATAGGTCGTAGGGTTTGGAAGCTCCGAGATGCTCTTTACCCTTACCGTGATTTCGTATAAGTACTAATGCCTAGGTGGGCACAGGGAGACCCAGAAGGCTCCTCTGTTGACGAGTAACCCTCCTCGACGGATCCAGTAGTAGTGGAAAACCTTCAAGGGTGAGGTCCCAATCCCGGATCTCCAGCTCATTTTCCTCTTCCAATAGGGTGTCCATGTTGACCACGACTCTACCTGAGGTCATGTCCTCAATGTCTCCAAGAAAGTCAGGTTTCCATCGAATAGGACTGAAGATGAGGGAAGCATATTTCCCCCATCCATGGATCTACATGTGGGGAGACTCCTCCTTGATAATCTTGCAGAGTACCTTGAAATTCGGAACGCATTGTTGTTGGAAGTCCATATGGCGACCTGGTGACTCGGGCCGCTGGGACAAAGGGAGTGCGGCAAAATCAACTAGACGACATTTCTCGCCAATGTCTTAAAAATGTGCTTGGATCCTGGGATAAAACACTCACTGATGACGAAGGAGAAAGTGTGTCACCTAGAGGGTTTTACGGAAACACTCAACTTCTTCTGGGGTGAGGGATTCTGGTGTGAAAAAATTTGGTGCTTCCACGGGCCAATACATACATGGGATGTGGTCCACTTGGAGGATATTCTATAAGCTCCTTGGCTTGGATTTAGGGAATGGACCTTCATTACCCCAATCATTAACCATAGGTGGTTGAGGAACTGGTATTAGTACCAAAGCAGACTACTAGGATGATAGGTTGGCCGGTATAGAGTACGGCGGGCGAGCTGACAATCCGCCACATCTTGGGTCATCCTCTAAAGAGTTTAGAAACTTAGCCACCACATCGCGGTTGGATGGGCCGACGGCCGCAGTTCCTGGTGTAGGGGCTGGGGCTACTGGAGATGGGCCACGCTGCTACTCGCCCACCATTAGTCCCCAGAATAGCTCTCTGTGATCTCTCGTCGAGGTAGAGAGTGCCTCTGGTGATGACGGTGGTGATTGCATGATCGTAACCTGTGGGGTGGCCAAATTTTATTCCTCCTAGATATACCTATAGAGGGAGGTAGGAATCTCATTGACCTCTCATTCTAGGAGTACTAGTCTGGTTCTTCTCGTTCCCTCCCCAGCCCTTGACTCGGAGGAGTGAGGGGAGGGTTCCACACTGAGTTGTACTCTGCTTTGGAGTCTGATAAGTGGAATGGTTTGATCTCTGTCTGAACCTTCCCAGAAATATTCTTATGGCGGAAACAACCCACCTTACTTCCCCTGGATGGATCTTCGGGGTAGGGTAGATTTATGAAATGAGGAGGTCCTTCGGTTGTACTGCTGTTGCGGCAGAGAGGGTTTCCACCTGAGTAAGCCAGGGTTCTATGAGCACTGGGACATATATCAAAGGTGACATGGGGAGGACCTATGTGGGTAGCGTTGGAGCGGGTCAGACCTTCACTGGAACCAGTAAGATCATGGGGATGACCTCCATGCTTTTTTCCCTAGGTGACATCAGTATGAGGAGGGTCCTCGTACTGGTCGAGCTGAACATGGGTAGGACCTCTGTATTGGGTGCTGGTGATGTGAATCCGGACCTCACTCTTCTGATTTCTGGGGCAAGGAGGACCTTTGCTAGCTGTTATGAGGGAACGTGGAGGTCCCCACATTGGAGAGCTACCAGATGTGCAACATCCTCATACCAGTGGTCTGTGGTGGGAGGAATGACTCCATATCTAGTGTAGTGGGCATGGGAGAGACTTTCGTACTGAGCGTCACTGCCATGAGGAGGACCCTCATTTGGATTCAAGATGGTATGGGGCAGACCTCCATGCTAAGCCTGGAAGTGAGGAAGGTCAGCGTTCTCCATGGTAGTGGTACGGGGAGGACCTCTGTATTTTTTGGCATTGTTATGGGTTAGTCCGCGACGGCCACTACCTATGATGGAGACCAAGAGCGTCGACCCAGCCTGCCCATGGGGCGGTTGGGGCCTCGGTCCAGTTCAGGCGTATGAATGCCCCTACTCAGCATACACATGGAGTTGATAATATGCATCAGCGGTGGCTTGGGACACAGTAGCCACTGACGTCGATGCCCCTTAGATGATGTCCTCTTCGGCTCGCGTCCAACGCTGACATCGGGTTAGACAGATCGGAGCCGGTGGTGTAGGTACATGGCTTACCTTCTCCTTAGCCAGTAAGATTGGGTGGTCGTGCTGATGCGGTCTGGTGGGATCCCTTACTGGGTTCCCCTAGAATGGGATCCTGTCTAGGCTAACCTAGATATCCACTACCTCGTTGGTGTAAGGCTGGGAGTAGTTGAGATGTTTCAGGGAGAGTCACCCGAAATTTTAATGACCTTCCAATTATCATTGTATTGAGAGTACAACGAGTCATTTCTAGGCCTTAAGAGACATCCCCAAGATGCCAAAGGCTGGCAATAAATACTAAAGGGTTTAAAATATAAGTTGGGGGATGATTTACCCTTTAATAAATAAACCCATAAACCAACCATAACCAAACATTCACTATATGATGCATGAAAAAATGAAAGACCAATAAACACATCATTTATATCAAACTACATCAAAGTAAAGAATAGCAGAAGACCAAACTAAGCATCAAAGTACACAATGGATGAACAACTCAAGACTCCCAAAAGACACTACAACTCCATGCTCCACAAGATCCATGCTCCACAACATCTCCCAAACATCACCACAAACCACTATCAATAAGATGCTTTACCTTTACCTGTGTCCTGGAATACGAAATCTACAAAAGCACCAACGTACCAAAGAAAGGGTGAGTATAAAACACATTATTCTTTCCCCAATGACTTCCCTACTCATGCCACTCGGAGTAAAGTGTTATCCACATTCATATCAAAAAATTTTATATAAAACATTTTCTCAAAAGCAGTTTATAACTAAATATAAACAAGTTTCCAAAACCATTCATAACCAAAGGCATTCCAAGAGAAAGTGAAACCAATTTTCCAGCAAGTTATTTTTCTATAAAAATAACCAAACAAGCTTAAGAACCATTTCACAAACATTCCTTTTTGGCATACCCAACCATTTCAAAAATTCATGCAACCAACCATGCATGCTACCTGGAAGAGGGGAGAAGCCCTAACCCTTATCCATCCCAACCATGATGGGGGAGACTTCTTACCCATATCCAACCCAAATGCACATGAATGGTTGATGGGGGAGTGCCCTAACCCTTATCCATCCCATCACTAACGGGGGAGACTCCTAACCCCTATCCGTCTTGAATGCAATATGAATGTTTGATGCGGGAGACCCCTAACCCTTATCCATCCCAACACTGATGGGGGAGACCTCTAACCCTCATCTATCCCACATACCCTTCAACACACAAAACCATCTTGTCAACTACCAAGTGTGTTCAACCAATTCAAATAATTTCATTAAAACAACCTTTTTATTGAAAACCAATTCCATCAAAGTCATTTCAATCTCAAACCATTTCAATAAAATGAACTTTTTATTGAAAACCCATTTTTCATCAAACCATTTATGATTTCAGAAAATCCCTAATTTAAAATCATCATATTAAATTCAAGAAGCCAAATCACTTTGCACAATAATTCACTAAGATTTCAAAATTTCAACAAAACCATAAATCATCACTAAAGAAGATTTATTCAATTATTTTCACAATCAAATCCATTAAAACAAAGAAATTTGAAACTAATCCATTCAATTCTAACAAGAGGAGTCGAGAGTGAAGCAACCTACCTCAATGGTTTTGACAAAAACCACAATGGTCGAAGAATGCTCTAGAAACCCGGGTCGATTCTCCAAAAACCCACCTTATATCTATTCTCCTAGAAAGATCAAGACCAAATATCATCATATTTAGCATCCAAAAACTTAGATCTACTGATAAAAGACGTAGATCTAAGAAACCGAGAGAAGAGGAGAAGTATATCCAAGTAGATCTAAGAAACCGATCAAGAATGATGAAGAACAATCGTATACCTCAAGAATCCGGCTTCAATTCACCAAGAGAATCCTTTGGATCGCCATTAGAACGATGAGAGAACCTTCTTTGACCTTAGGAGAAGAAAAATTCCAAGTTAGGGATTCTTAAGAGGAAGAACGAGGCACTTAGAGGCAAAAATGCGTGATATCCACTTTTATAGGATCTCATTTAAGTGGTCACATAGTTTGCCCACATGGTTAGACAAACCATGCACTAAACATGTGTTATCCACTACCCCGGAAAACCCTACATGGAAGGTTTGGTCGCATGGTTAGACAAACCATTTTCCACCAGGGTAGAAGCTACTGCCTCCCAGACCAACTACACATGGTTCAGAAGCACAGTTTAGACAACCCGTGCGCCACCCGTGCGACTTACCCTTTGCCTCAAAAAATCATTTAATGTTCTCTCGAATCTCTCATTCGTCACCCTTAATTTAAAACCATTAAAATCATCAAGAAATGGTTACATACCAGAAACTGGGGGTACTACAGAAATTGTTATATGTTAGATTGGGGAGCAGTGGCTCCCTACGTGGCCCTTGGGGGAAACCTTGACGATGAGGTGTAGATGCCTCTAAATCCAGGCGGGCCATATCCTAAGTCGGGATAATATCCTCCTCCTCGTATCGACATATGAGATCATTTATCACCCTTAGTTGGATGAAATTTGATGAAGATATGGGGTGGAGGTTCCCATTGGTCGTGGTTGTTGAGACCATCGTAGAATAGGTGGAACCGAGTGGGACTGTTATACTGGTACTGCCCCTGCCCCTACGTCATTGTGCAGGTGGTGATCGATTTCCGAGTGTAGAAGCATGGTTCTTGAAAGCCGGAAGATTAACTCTTTACTGTTGAAAGAAAATGGAATCGATGAACAATGCTCCAATGCCATTCCGTCTTCCATGGCTGGTAATATGGATCCACACTAACAATGTTGCATACTGGGAAGCCCAACGTTTTCACTACCCCAACTTCTGGTGAGTTTCATGCTAGGCCCGCTATTTACTTAGAGGGACCCATCATCGGATTCCTGTATCCAGTGACACACTAATCCACTGATGTCTCGAATGCTACTAATCTCCATATTGAGAAAAATAATCACATTGTGTTCACCATTTTTGTTTCTCAAACTTTTCTCTGGGCGTGCGCGTCCGTCTTGTTGGGGGATAGTTGCGCTATTTGTATCCCTACATTCCCACATTCCAAAGGTGGGGATCATTCATTCCTTGTTCATGGACGTTTTATCCTTGATCAAAACAGGATGATGAGATGTCGTCTCTTCCTTCTGTGGATTCCTCCTCGGAACTCGTCACTTAATCAGGGTCTCCCTTATAGATTTAATATGTTGTTCGTGAAACTCTTCCTAGTGCCATATCTTCATGGACACTAGTTAATTACACTGCTTCTGTCGGGACATTCCAAAGGGTCCAGTCAGCGCAGAAAACTTTAGTCAAGGGAGTAGTCATATTGGACATCACTGGCATGTCTAGACACTAGAACACTATCACATCTGGGTTTCGTCCACTTATTATAGGGATTCTTGTGGCCGTGGAAGCCTAAGGCATCCCACATCGAACGTAGGGAATTATATACCATAGGAATGTATCTGGGGTTTTCCTCAACTTCCCAAGTTTAACACAGGGTATGTCATGAGTTTAACATCTAGCAAAGATGGATATGAATAATCAGAACACTGATTCGACTAGATCATATGGGTGCACCCCTGGAGGGAACACTGATGTTGGGGACAACATGCAGTTAGCTTCACAATTTTTGTTAAGGGTAATAGGTAATGAGGTGGAATGATCCCACTGGGATGTGGCAACCTGGGTAAGAATCGGGATGGATGATGGGGGGTTTAACAAAGTAGGTGGAGAATGATATAGAGTCGACCCGAGGGTGACAGTGATGTTGGGATTGAGCCTCAAAGATACCTCCTATGTATCCTCGTGGCAAGGAATCGAAGTCCTTGTAGTTTATCTGGATCATAATGGCTTACTACTAGATGGGGTCACAAATTCTTACTACTAGATTTGGTTGTAATGGCTTACCATTGGATGTGGTCTCAATGGCTTACCTCTAGATGGGGTCGCAATAGTTTACCACTGGACAGGGTCCCAACGTCTTACCATTGGGTGGGGTCAATCCTCAGGGAGCATTCCTATGTACCTTATCTAGGAGACAAGGATCAAACCCATGTAGTTCATGTGGGATGGGAGTTGGGGAAATGACATGGAGGAGGACCTATGGTCCAATGTTTGTTGGGCTTGAACCTCAGGAAGGCTTCCTACATACCTTGGCTTGGCAAGGATCAAAGACCTTTCACTTCATGGTCGGTTTGGGAAAACCGACGTGAAGGGGGTCAGAGTGACCGGCTGTTGGGATTGATCCTCAGGGAGGCTTCCTTCTTACCTTGTCTTGGCAAGGATCGAAGACCACGTAGTTCAGAAGGGGTTGGGAGAACCAACGTGAAGGGGTTCGGAGCGACCGGGTGTTAGGCTTGAACCTTAGGGAGGCTTCTGATGTACCTTGCCTTGGGAAGGATCACAGATCACATAGTTCAGAAGGGGTGTTTGGTGAACTGACGTGAGGATGGTCGGGACCAATGGATGGTGGTCTTGAACCTCAGGGAGGCTTCCTACCTACCTTTCCATGGAAAGGATCAAAGACCATGTAGTTAATTGTGGGATTGGGGATTACACTCTAGGCTTCCTAGAGAGGATGTAATGTTTGATGCTTACTCTAAGACCACGTGAGTATTGCTCGGTGTGAGAAACAAGAGGAAGTGAAGACCTGATGATCTCGTAGCGAAAGGTGAATCCATGGGAAGTAGAATAGGGCTACACATAGTTGGTGTCCCAAAGAGGAAATATGGGCTTACGCATGGTTAGCAGCCCAAGGTGATGGAGATTGGGACTTACTCCAGGAGGGAGGCTCGGGTGGTGACAAACCCCAGCAGGAGAAGGATTTGGAACCCAGGAAGAGAGGTGGAGCATAGGTGTTTCCTCCTGAAAGGAAGGATTGGGGCTTACACCAGGGTGGTTTCCCTTTCCCCATGGACGGACGACCCTCTGATAAAGAGGATGTCATTCCATGTGAGGAATGATCTCACTCCTGTGGAGTCTAGTGGGCGTAGAGAATGTTCGAGACGGGGAACCCCTCATTCAAGGCACGTGGAAAATTCACAGATTAACGTCATGTTCTAAGAATGTTGGGGCTTGGCAGTTTAACATCTTGCAACTCGGATGAGGTGGGTTCACCCCAAACCCCTATGACTTATATAACCGATACCCGCCCACCCTTGGGGGAAGGAAGGCATCAGCAATTCCGTGGCTGGGGGTGTTGAGAGGTGATCCCATTGGAAGTCCACATTAGAATGGCTATGTGAATAAGAAATAGTTGTTAACATGCCTATGTGAAGAATAATGAGGCGAAGCGACATAATGGGTAGTATCATCCAAGGGAATTTGAAGTTACTTTGTGAAAACCTGAAGGGTTGCATGGGAAAATGAGTTGCAGAGAAAAGGGGTTCATAGGAAGCCTTGTGAAGTTCTGGTGCTCCATGAAGTGGAGGGGCTTCATGAAGGGATGTGATTCATGAAGTGAAGTCGCCTAGGCTAGGCGTAGGGCATAGGTGCATATGGGAGGAGCTTCGTTAAGTGGAAAGGAATTCATGAAGCAATGCCTCACGAAGCAAGGGTGCCTCGCAAAGCAAGGTGTGGTGTCGAAATGTGATTCACGAAGCACATTGACCTTGCCTTAGCATGTGGGTCACTTTATTATGGAGGGTGTTTCATGAAGCATAAATGCTTTGTGATGACTTGATTCCTCATGGGGATCTCTTTCCTTTGTGAAGGAATGTGGGCTTCACAAAAGGCATCCCTATCGGAAGAGGGGTTCTATTAAAGAAAAGGGGGAGGCTCTTCACAAAGAAAAAGTACCTTCATGAGCTCATGGTTCATAGAGCAAGTAGTTCATTGCAATTAGAGAGATTAGAAGGTGAAATTTCAGATGATCTATCCTTTGGGCTCGAGGGGATCCCTGTATTTATAGGAAAGAGGTGCCACGAATTAGAGCTCGCTCAGCATGAAGACAGAGTTTGCTCCACGGTAGGCTCGCGAACGTCAAAGGTGTTCACATAGCCTCATGTGTCCTTGCTCTGTGGAGGGCTTGCGAACATCAAAGGGGTTCTCGGAGCCTCCCGCCTCCTTGCTCTGTGGTGGGCTCACGAACATCAAAAGTGTTTGTGGAGCATCCCACCTCCTTTCTCTACTGTGGGCACAGGGCCATGGGGCTCCGTGAAAGGTCTCTGTGAGGAAGCCTTAGAGACTTCCCTCTTGTTCTTATTCTTCCCCACTTTTTGCACCAAAAACTTCCCCCCTCAGTCTTCGATCCAAGGAGAAATAAAGGGTCAGTTAGTGACACTTTTTTAACTTAAATGTCAATTTTAAATTCCTAACATCCAATTTGTGTCATACCAAGAACATTGTGTATCAGATTGAGTTGAATTTAATTCCTAAAAATCAAAAATGACTTATGTATTGTTTTCATAAATTATCAAAAAATAAAAATTCATTCTCTCAGTTTTGAATTTGTGATGTTTCTTTTGAACCAAATTTTAAATTATAAACTAAAAACATATAGTTTGAGTCATACCATCCACATTGTGCATCAGATTGAGTGGTGGTTGATTGAGTATGTGATATGTAATTTTTTCAACCGTCTGAACCAATCCACAAAAAAATAAATTTTCCATTTATATAGAAGAAGAAACCCCATGCTTCATAAAATACCTCATCTAAAAGAACCATGTTCCCTCTTTTCTAGCTTGTTTCAGATGATTAAACAAAAAATATGACTCTGAAAAGATCTGGTAAAAATTAAATTATTTGATAAAAATGGTAATGAAATTAAATTTAAAAAATTAGATAAAATAGTGAAAATATTAGCCAAATAAGTAGTAGTAATTCACCTTTTCATTATTATTGTACATAGTGTTGACCTAATTACATATTATTTTTATCTCAGTTGCTGCCTCAAAGTCCAATCTCTCATGGGCATGAGCCGCATTAAAAAAACTACTCTAACTTGATAAAAATAAAACACCAGTATAATAAACTAATTATTATGTAAACAGTACAATGAAGAAATAAATTAACCATAAATATGAAATAATAAATTAATAAAATGTTAATTTTAAACTGAAACCACACACTTTGAGTCATACTGAGAACATATTGTATTTCTTTGAGGTGTTATTGATTCCACTGTAACTTTTTATCCTATAGTGCAGTAAAAACTTTGGGTTATCTAAAAATATTTTATTTAGGTAACCTAGAATGTTGAATTTATTAGATAAAAAAAAATTGCATCAACATATAAGAATCATTATTATTGAGTGTATGATCATAGTATAGGAGGGAATCATCCTTGTCTATAAATTAATTTATTCCTAGAAAAAAATAACTATTATTATAAAACTATAAGATTTAATTGATTAAAATAAAATAAATATTTACATAAATGTATTTATGGAACAAAATAAAATCTATCTTTCCTTTTAACCATCATATAGAGTAGAAACTCTATGATAAACTATTCACCTTATTTAATGTAAAAAACTTTAGTGTGACCCATTATGTATTTTCAGAAGACACTTAACTCTACTATGAATTATTTACCCTATTTTGAAAGTATCAATGAACATGATATCCCTTTATTGAATCTAAATGACACTAATATATAGTGCATTCATTAAGTTTTCTTGTATTGTGTTATAGATTAGTATATCTTTTTTAATATTTATGGTGAGGATAAACTCTAACATAGCATCATAATTATTTTTATTAAAATGGGAATATCTTTATTCTCATGTTTTTTATTGATAATGATGATGAGTTTTTTATTAATGAGCTTGTGAATATAGATCATTTTACATAATTAATGTTCATATGCATAATGAATGTTACTTTTATGGATTTCAAAAGCCTTTGTGATATTATATCATGCATTTAATTTATGATATAATAGATCAAATAATTCCATCACCCACCAAAGTGAAACCATTGTATTGTTCCTTTCTCAAAATTCATGATTCAATTGATGAAATTTTTTATTTTTTATAGGTTTTGGATCCAACTACTAGATTCTTTTTCAAAGGGGTATTCATTTGTATTTTCAATTCCTCATGATTTCATTTGAAGTGGGTTTTTCATTTTTGGTTATTTCTTAATAAATTATTTTCTTTTCATTTGATTCCATGGGTCCTTTAACACCAACCCTCCTCAATGACCATGATCTCTCAATATGGGTTGTCATCCAATAGTTCTATCATATAGCTACTAGCTTCGGTGGTTTGTTACACACATATTTATTCAAACATTTGAGATGGATTATACAACTATTTAATGACCGTATTAGTGTTTTGTGACTATCAAGTGACTATTTTATTCACTACTAAGACCATTTCTTTATAGTGTAGAGAATCCATGAGAAATAAAATTAATCTATTTTGTTGTTGTTGTTCAGTTTTTTCTTGGTGAGGGGTTTCTTTCACACTTTAGTAATATTTGATAGTACTTTGATTTTTCTAATAGAAATTGTATCTAGTGATAGACAGTTTGATAAAATAATTGTTTTTTTTAAATCCTCCACATAAATTCCTGTATAAATTAACATAAACAAGTAGTGAAAAAAAATTCAATAAAAAACCTAAAACAATTGAACAATGGATCATATATTAAGTTACAAGTTTATCACACACATTTCAAAAAAAATCTCAAATACAACCTTGGTATGATCTCCATTCTACTCCATTTCTCAACAATTCTTTTGCCTTCAAAACAGTGTTTTGTCTCCTCCTCCACCCTGATCTCTGCCATTTCCTCCTCCTCCACCTCGGTATTCAACTCCAACTCTACATCCACCTCTACCTTTGTGTCTGAATCCTCATCCACCATTTCCAAATAATTTTGTTATTTGAAGGTTAGTTCTTATAACAACCGTTCTCTTTACTACCCACATAAACATAATTTATTACATAAACTATTCACTTGATACTACATGAAAGATCGAGTGGTCTAGTGTCTTTGGGTCTTCGGATCATTAGATAATATCTTATAACATAAAACGCACAACATATTTTCTGAAAACTTCCTTTACATGACCACAACATTCTCTCGTACTTAGCATTGCATGGGATAACCTGAGGACATGTATAAGAATAGGGTGAGCTATAGAGCCTAGTAAGGGAATAAACATAGAATAACATGAGGAATAAAATACATGTTAGAAAATAGGGATATCAATGGAGTAAAATAGAAACATGAACATAAAGGCTTGATAAATCATGATAATCATAACATAGAAATGTGGCAACAACACTTAACATTGAATTAGCATGAGTCAAGGCTCATAGCATATAGAGCACAAGTAAAACCTCATTGCACATGAAGAACGAGTAAAACCTCATTTCACTTGAATTAGAATGAGTCAACACCCATTACATATGATGTATCATGATACAATACTTTACCCAATTCGTTAGAGTGCTATCAGGGTGTACCCTTGTTAAACATTTCATTTCATGAATAAGTGTGCCACATGGATCATATAACATGGAATCAATAAACATCATAAGTTATTCCACGATTAAGTAATGTGGAATAAATACATGAAATTAAAATTAAATATGTATATTTTCATGAAGGTGAATACCCTTGATAGAGACATGGGTATGGTATTTACTACACAATGATCTTGTCTTAGAAAAATGCGGTGCAATTTCGGTAGCATAATGATGTGACATACAGATTCATGAAAATGGTTGATGAGAGAGAAATCGGTGTCTCATCATATATACATGAAATGGACAGTAATGGGGTAATATAGATACATTACCTAACAAATTTAATGGAATTTATATGCATAATACAAAATAATTACTTGGATGTAAAAGAAGATAAAGAAATCCCTCACGGAATTTCAGCATGGTAACGGGTGTACATGGGAGTATTAATGGGAGATAAAAGGGTCTCCCATAATCCAAACATAAAGATAAAAGTATAAAGGAGGTGATAAATAATTCCCCAACATTTTTCATTGAAAATAAAAGGGCATAACAACTAAAATAAAATTGGACAAAAAATAGAGAGGAAGAAATCCCTTACTTGGAAGTGTGATCCCAAAGGCTTGGGAGAGGCTTGAGAGAGGCTTCTTGGGAGCTTGGGGAACCTTGGTAGGATTATAGAGAGAGAAGGGCAGGGTTTGGTCAAACTCAAAAGTATTTGAATGAATAGGAAGTGGGATCTTGGGTGGGTTTATATAGGAAAGGAGAGGGAATTATTTATTATTTAGGTTTGGGACACCTCACGTTAAACTAATCAAAACCACAAACCAGACCATAGTTTTTTCCCTTGGTTTTTTCCAATGAATTTATCCAAAGGGGAGTGGAAGAAAATATTTTATAAGGCCAATGCCATAGATTCTTTTAAATAATAGGGTTTCTTATGTGGAGGTGAGTCACACCTTCGAGGAAATTCATTTAAAAGGTGAAAATGATTTATAACTCTTTGAGGGTCAACTAATGTTTTGTAAAATAAATCAAACAAACATAAAATAAATTTCTTTTAATGTTAAAACATATATTTTCCGAACATATCATTTATAGTATTTTATTACATCACTATTTGTTAATTATGATGTCATAAATCACATTATATATTTAAATGGTATTTATTGTTTTACCCAAAAATTCGACTATCTTAGAAATTTATAAAAAATTCATTGTTGGATAATTTTGACATCCTAATTCCAAAAATAATATTCATTTTATGTAAATAATGTTCTAAATCTTTGAATTTTTACTTTTAAAATAAAAACCAACATTTATCGAAAATTTATGGGTTTTGACAAAAACAGCTTTCAAACCTTAATAAAAATTAAAATTGTGTTCATAAACTTATATGATATTTTATATTTAATAAAAATTAATTTGAAAATAATAATAAAATATTATTTAATTCATAAATCCATTAATTCATCAAAATAGATTTCTTAGTTGAATATTAACTAAAAATATTATTTTTGCTTTAAAAACTATTTACAAAGTAACAATGATAAAATGAATGTATATTCATTATAATATACAAAAATAATGAAAATATTCATAGTAATAAGGTCTTGTTACATAACCCCTTATAACACCCGCATAAGACCAAAGGGTAAGGTGCACGATGGTGACAGACTCTTGGGGTGGCTCGGATAACATCCCTCAGGTGGTAAAATCTATTAACTTCCACTTCTCCTGTAGTTAGTTCCACTCAAGCTTAACGTGTACAAGATCATCTTGGACTTGGTCAAGATCAAATCCCAATGAAGCCACCTCCTTTCAAAGCTCCTAAAAATGGGCTCCATACGGGGAAAGTCTACTAGATGAGTCCATCACTTCCTTTGTCTGAGTAAGTTGGATTTGTTAAATTTCTATATTTATACTAATCAAGTGATCACTGTTCAATGGCTATATTAGAAATGGTTACAATTCATAACCGTATTTTAAAATCCAGAAACATAAAACCAATGATGTTCACCTTTTATATAACTGTAATAATACATTTAATTAGATCAAGACTAATTTCCATTAATAAAAGTTTGGGTTGTTACAATCTTCCCCCTATAAGAAATTTTTTCCTTGAAATTTCCTTTTCCCACCCTAAAACAGATGTGGGTAACTTTTCATCATCATTTCCTCTAATTCCCATGCCTCTTCTTTACTCTTGTGGTTTTTCCACAATATCTTGACAAGGGGCATTGAGTTATTTCATAGATATTTTTCTCTATGATCTAATATCTTCACTGGTTTCTCCTCCTAAGAAAGATCATCCTCTAACTATACTACCTCTGAAGAGAGTACATGTGAAGGGTCTGGTATGTACTTACTTAAGAGGGATATATTAAAGACATCATGTACTTTGTCCATGGTAGGTGGAAGTGCTAGTCGATTGGCCACCGCCCCAACATGATCAAGAATATCGAAGGGGCCGATGTACCTAGGACTTAATTTCCTTTTATTTCCAAAACTCATGACCTTCTTCCATGGAGATATGAGTATAAATACAATGTATTCAACTTTAAACTCAAGGTCTCGTCGATGGTTGTCTGCATGACACTTTTGTCGACTATGGGATACCTTGATATGGTGCTGAATAGTTTTCACTATCTCTACCATTTCTTCGACCATTTCTGCTCCTAACAGTCTACGCTCACCAACTTCATCCCAACATGTCGATGTTCTGCACCTCTTCCCATACAGGGCTTCATACGGTGTCATTCGGATGCTTGAGTGGAAACTGTTATTGTAGGAGAATTCACCAGTGGAAGATGTTGGTCCCACCCACCTTTGAAGTCCATAGAACATGATCTTAACATATCCTCCAGTGTTTGAATAGTTATCTCATATTGGCCATAATTTTGAGGATGATAGGCCGTACTTGATTTTAGTTTAGTATCCATAGTATGTTGAATAATCTTCCATAACATAGAGGTGAATCATGGATCTCGATCAGATACAATAGATAGTGGTACTCCATTCAGCCTTACCACCTACCTGATATATATCTGTGCCTATTGATCCAATGAAAAATCCTCCTGAATTGCAATAATGTGTGAAGACATTATAAATAAATCCACAAAAACCAAGATTGCGTTGTTGTCTTTGTATATCTTCAGGAGTCTAGTGACAAATTCCATGGTGATGTTCTCCCATTTCCATACTAGTATGGGCAATGGTTTCATCATCCCCTAAGACTTATGCCTCTCTACCTTCACTTGCTGACACACCAGGCACTTTTATGTATACTCAGCGATCTCCTTCTTCGTATTATCCCACAAATAATTATCTCAGAGATCTCGATACATCTTTGTGTTTCCTGGGTGAATAGAGGAATTTGAACTATGTGAATCATCCAAAAGTTCCTTCTTCAGCTATGGACTTTATAGAACACATAGTATTTTCCCAAATCTCACAATTCCTTCTTTATTAACATTGAACTCCAAGTTATTCCCTTTTATGATAGCTTCCACATTCTTTTGAATTCCCACATCATCCTTTTGAGCATCCTTTATCTTTTTCAAAAGAGATGATTGAGCAATCATTTGTGAAATAATTAATGATGTTCCCTTCTTTATAATTCCCATGTACATATTCATAAAATATAAGAAGATTGGACCCTTCTCAATTCTCATCAATGATAGAATGATTGGGTCCTTTCTACTTAGAGCATACGCCACCTTGTTTAATTTCTCAGGGTGGTAATGGATTGAGAAGTCATAGTATTTGATCAGCTCTAACTGTCTTCGTTGGCGCATGTTCAACTCTTTCTATGTGAATATATAATTCAGGCTTTTGTGGTCTGTATATATTTTACACTTCTCCCCAAAGAGATAGTGCCACCAAATTTTTAAAGCAAATATCACCATAGCCAACTCCAGATCATGTGTTGGATAATTCTGCTCATGAACTTTCAATTTTCATTAAGCATAGGCAATGACTTTGTCATTTGGCATCAACACACATCTCAAGCCCTTCTTCGAAGCATCACTGAATACCACAAAAATTTCTCCACTTGTGGGTAAAGTGAGCATGGGCACAATGATAATACACTTTTTTAACTCCTTGAATCTTTCTTCGATTCATCACTCCAAACAAACTTTACTCCCTTCTGAGTTATCTTGGTAATAGGGTGGGACAATCGTGAGAAAGTTTTCACAAATCATCGATAATATCCAGCTAACCCCAAGAAGAAACGGATATCCGTTACCGATGTTAGCCTCATACATCCCTCAATTTCATCTGTTTTGGATGGATCCACAGATATCCCATTGATTGTGATGATATGGCCCAAGAATGAGACCACCTTCAACCAAAAATCACACTTTCAGTACTTTTCATAGAGCCTCTCCTTCTGCAAGGTCTCTAGTATAGTTCTTATATTCTCTTCATGATCCTCAATGGTTTTGGAGTATATCAAAATATCATCTATAAAGACTACCACAACTTTTTTGGGGTAATCCCAAAAGACTCTATTCATCAAGTCCATGAAGATTTCTGCAGCATTAGTGAGTCCAAAATACAATACTATGAACTCATAGTGCCCATATCTTGTACAAAAAGTAGTTTTGGGGATGTCTTCATTCTTCACCCTTTCTTGATAATATCCTGATCACAAATCCACCTTGGAGAAGTATTGTGCTCCATGCAACTGATCGAACAAGTCATAAATTCATGGTAGATGATACTTTTTCTTTATCTTGATTTTATTAAGCTAATGATAATCGATGAAAAGGTGCAGTGACCCATCTTTCTTTTTGATTAAGAGGACCGGTGCACCCCATGGGGAAGCACTTGGGCATATAAACCCTTTATCCGGATTCTCCAATAGTTGTTTCTTCAACTCCTCAAGCTCTACAACATCCATTATATACAGATTGTGGGATATTATCAATTCCCCTGATATAAGATCAATTGATAATTCAACATCTCTTCTTGGAGGAAGACCATACAATTCCTCGGGAAACACTTCAGCGAATTCCCTCACAATATGCATGTCTTCAAGGATGGTTGCCTCCTTAGACTCAATCATCTGAGCTAGATACACATGATCATAGGGAAGTAATATCCATTCTTGAGATTATGGAGCTAAATAAGATTCATCTTCATCCTTTCACTTGTATAGAATCAGGGATCGATTCGCCACATGAAAAGTGATTTCCCTCTTACGACAGTTTATGTTGGCTCTATATAAGGAAAGTCAATCCATGCCAAGAATTGCATAAAATTCTACCAGAGGTAGTATGATGAGGTTTTTTGGGAAATTCAATCCATAGATTATGATAGGGGAGGAGTTATATTCATGGGGAACAATGATTACCCCATTTTTCGTACTCACCGACATCTTTACTTCCATGATTTGTGGTGGTGCTGGGATTGTTCTACTAAACTTTTGAGATATAAAAGTATGTATAGAACCTTAATCAAAAAGTAAGTTCACTATTCTTGAATGAATAAATAGCGAACCAACCATCACATCATTGTTGGGGTTCACTTTGGCAGTAGTGATGGAAAAATCTATCCCTTGCTGCCTTGGAGGTTGTTGGTTGCCTTCAAAAACCCTTATCTTAGGGAACTGATTTCCAAGATGCCCTGGTTCTTTGTAGTTGTATAAATGAACAATGCACTGGGGTTCAAATGTAGTGTTCCTTTCCTCTGTTGCAATCACAGTTTTTTCTTGTCGGTAGTTAACAGCTAGGTGCCCTTCTCTTTCACACCTAAAGCATTTCCTCGTCCCCTTCAGGAAATTCCTGGGGTGCCTCTTTCCACACCTTTGGCAAGTGGGGTGTTGGTTATTTTTAGAACCATTGGATTTTTCCATCGGACCACCGAAATTGAAGTCCACCTTACGCTTCTTATCCCCATGATACCCCTAAGATTCTCCGATCTCTATTTTGACCTTGAGAGAAAATCAGACAATTTATTCATAGTTATCGAAGTCATGGTTCTCCAGCGCTTTCTATAGGCTAGGTTTCATCCCACCAAATAAGTATTCAACCTTGCATTCGGGGGTAATGACAAAGCGATAGGTGTACCGTGCTAGCGTTATGAAGTTTTACTCGTACACTAAGACAGATTCTCCGTATTTTTTCTTGAGGGAAAGAAAGTACCTTTTCATCTTAAGCCGAAGGGTGCGAGGAAATATTTTTCAAAAAACATCTTCTGGAAATCCTTCTATTCCAACGCCTCAAACTCCTCCTCAGGATTCTTATTTTTTATCAATGTCCACCATTTATCATCTTCACCCTCTGTATGATAACCATCGAGGAGAACCTTCTTTTGTTCAGAATATTGAAGGATGGAGAAGATCTTTTCAATGGAGTTGATCCATTGTTCGGCAATTGAGGGATCAGATGATCCATTAAATTTTGGAGTCCTTTGTCTCATGAATCTCTTGATAGTGACATTTTCATTATTAGGGGGGAGGTTGAACGTTCCTCTTGACCCATGTTTCTATTCAAATCTTGAGTTACTTGAGAGAGAAGCGTGATAAATTTCATGATTCTTGCTCCCATTAGATTGGGCATCTCATTAGCACAATCATCACATTGATCTTCACATCGGTTGTTAGTGTGAGTCCTCCTATTACTGTCCATTGGTTGGAATAAAATGAATGTTAGGGGTAACACATAAAGGGTAATCCCAGGACAAAAATGATGACATATAAATAACTTTAATTTCTTTAAATTATGAATCCATAGGCTTCAATTTATGTTATTCATGATCTACGTTCTAACATATATTCTTAGGTGAATTTTTTATTAATTCCATTAATAAGGCTTCATATTACGATTTTGAATTTACCAAACCATGTCCCCTAGGAGTGTTATAACCCAGAGTGCAGCAAGGCCTGTTGTCATGCACCAGTTCCTGTTCGATTCTAACACAAAGTGGTGTTTTTGGGTTTTACCCCTAGGATACATATGTGCTAGAGCCACCTCTACCTACTCATATAAAGAGAGTAATTTATTTTCTTGATAAAGCACTTACTCAATACTCAACAATACTTAAGGATGTTTTTATTATACATATTCATGTCTTTAAGTCTTCATTAGGGTTTTCTAATCCTAATCCCAAAAATAACTAAACCTATCCTCTGATACCAACTATAACAACCCTGCTCTTTATTACAAAATTATACTTGATTTATTACATAAACTCTTCACTTGATACATCATGGAAGATCGAGAGGTCTAGTGTCTTTGGGGATTAGGATCATTAAATAACAGCTTACAACATAAAACACACAACATCTTAATTGAAAACACACTTTAAATGGCCACTACATTCCCTCGTACTTAGCATTGCATGGGATAACCTAAGGACATGCATAAGAAAAGGGTGAGCTATAAAGCCCAGTAAGAGAATAAACATGGAATAACATGAGGAATACAATACATGTAAGACAGTAGACATATTAATGGATAACAATAGAAACATGAACATAAAGGCATGAAAAAGCATGATAATCATAACATGGAAATGTGGAAACAACACTTAACATGGAATTAGCATGATCAAAGGCTCATTGCACATGTAGCATGAGTAAAACCTCATTGCACATGAAGAAAGAGTAAAACCTTATTGCATTTGAATTAGCATGAATCAATAACCATTTCACATGACGTATCATGATACTATAATTTACCCAATACATTGGAGCGCTATCAGGGCGCACCCTTCTTAATCATTTCATTTCATGAATAAGGGTGTCACATGGATCATATAACATGGAATCAATCAACATCATAAATTATTCCATGATTAAGTAATGTGGAAAATATACATGTAATTACCATTCAAAATGTATATGTGCATAGATTTGAATACCCTTGATAGAGACACGGCTATGGTATTCACTACACAATGATCTTGGCTTAGAAAAATGTAGTGCAATTTCGGCAGCGTAACGACGTGACATAAGGATTCATAAAAATGGTTGATCAGAGAGAAATAGGAATCTCATCATATGTAAATGAAATGTAAAGTAATGGGTTATATATATACATGTACAAACAAACTTAATGGAATTTAAATGCATAATACAAAATAATTACTTGGATGTAAAGGAGGAGAGAAAATCCATCATAGAATTTCTACATGGTAACGGGTGTACATGGGAGGTATTAATGGGATATAAAGGGGTCTAACATAATACAAAAATAAATAGGGCTGTATGGGGGAGGTGAGAAATCATGCCCCAACATTTTTAATTGAAAACAAAAGGGCATAACAACTTAAAGAAAATTGGACAAAAATGAGAAAAGAATAAATCCCTTACTTGGAAGTGTGATCCCAAAGGCTTGAGAGACGCTTGATAGAGGATTATTGGGAGATTGGGGAACCTTGGGAGGATTATATAGAGCTAAGGTCAGGGGTTTATCAAACTAAAAAGGATTTGAGTGAAGAGGAAGTGGAGGGTTGGGTGGGTTTATATAGCAAAGGAGAGAGAATTCCTTATTATTTAGGTTTGGGACACCACACATTAAACTAATCAAAACCAAAAACCAACCCATGGTTTTTTCCCATGGATTTTTCCAAAGGGGAGTGGAAAACAATATTTTATTAGGCTAATCTCCGAAATTCTTAAAATAGTAGGTTTTCTTATGTAGAGGTGAGTCACACTTTCAAGGAAATTCATTTTAAAAGTGAAAATGTTTTATAACTCTTGGAGGGTCCACTAATGTTTTGTAAAGTAAATAAACTAAACCTAAAATCACATTATTTTAATGTTAAAACATATATTGGCCGAACATATCATTTATATAATTTTATTACATCTGTATTGGGTCATTATGAAATCATAAAACACATTATATATTTAAAAGGTATTTATTTTTAAACCCAAAAATTTAATTATCTCAGAAAATTATGAAAATTTCACCGTTGGATAATTTTGATGTCCTAATTCCAAAAATAATATTCATTTTATCAAAATAATTTTCTAAATACGTAAATATTTACTTTTAAAATAAACACAGACATTTATCCAAAATTCATGGGTTTTGATAAAAAAAATCTTTCAAACCTTAATAAAAATTAAAATTGCATTCATTAAAGTATACGATAATTTATATTAAAAAAAATATAATTTGATACTATTAATAAAATATTATTTAATTAAAAAATCCATCAATTCATCAAAATATATTTCTTAGTAGAATATTAACTAAAAATAACATTTTTCTTTAAAAACTATTTACAAAGTAACAATAATAAAATGAATGTATATTCATTATTATATACCAAAATAATGCACTTGTTCATAGTGCTAAGGTTTTTTTACATAAACCCTTATAACAAGTGCATAAGACTGAAGGTTAAGGTGCACGATGGTGACCGACTCTTGGGGTGGCTCAGATAGTATCGCTCGGGTGGTAATCTCAATTAACTTCCACTTCTCCCGTAGTAGGTTCCACTCAAGCTTAATGTGTTCAAGCTCAGCTTGGGCTTGGTCAAGAGAGAATCCCAATGACGCCACCTCCTTTCCGAGCTCTGACAAATGGGATTCGTATGGGGAGATTCTACTAGATGAGTTCATCTCTTCCTTTATCTGAGTAAATTGGATTTGTTAAAGACCTATATTTATACTAATCATGTGATCATTTTTCAACAGCTATATTAGAAATGATCATAATTCATAACAGTATTTTAAAATCTAGAAACATAAAACCAAAGAAATTCGCATTTAATATAACCATAATAAGACATTTTATTTGATCAAGAGGGATTTCCATTGATGAATGTTTGGGTCGTTATAGTTCTTCTAATGAAATTTATTTCCCCTATTATACTTCTCCTTGAGTAATAGATCAAAAATAATATATAAGAATTATAACATGGATTCTTCACACAAAAAATATATTTCTTAGTTCATTGCTCATACTAGATCACAAAAATCATAGGTAATCAACAAAATTTGTTGTCAAAAAACATTCTAACAATATGTACTCTGCACACTCATCTCTAAACAAATTTACTTTTTCTTTTGAGTAAGAAGGTTGTCGGCAATTGTCATAGTACTGAGAAAATATTGACAAAAAAATATTAAGAAATATTTTTAATGAAATTGTAATTACCTTTGGAATTTTCCTGTTCAAGGATGCTATTATTTTGATGGTTTATGATCTCTCTCATAAATTTGAATACATAATATCCACAATTTTTTAAATTATCTTACTTTGGAAACTAAAAAAACATTGACCAAAAAAGTAACAATTTTTGAAATATATTTTTATAATTAAATTTTTCTACATATACTGTAATCTATTTCCATTTGTAGTCATCCACTGGATTTTGATGTCCAGACACTAAATTTATTCCATCATTTAGCCTAAATTTAGCAATTGTCCTATCATAACAAATTTCTTGTAAAAACAAATACTGAATCATATAATTCAAATTTTATCAAAAAAATATGCATTACATTGTACTAAAAATAGATTAATTGCAATCATCATCCAGTGCTTCCTAGAAAACAAAAAATAATAATTAAGGAAATAAATAAAAATATATTTTATGTCATTATATTGAAGAGTTTTACTTCCACATTGCATGTATAAAAAAAAGTCTATCGTCTGTTATTTTTTTCTAAAACGCTTCGACTAGCTCATCTCTTTTCTTCTTAATTTCTTATTTATCCAAAGTAAGTTTTTCTATAAAAATGATATAGGGATTAAGGAATCCAAATCATGATTCACACGGTTTTACCTTTATATAGTAGTAATATAAACTCCAATATAATATATGACTTTTTATTAACTTTAATAAACATATTATCTTACTATTTGGATAGATGTATTATGAAAATGTACCTTATATATGTATTCACAAATGAGGCTCCCAAGCATTCATGCAAGAGAATATCATTTACACTCTTGAGAAAAAATACATATTTCATGATTGTTCCATGTAATTTTTTTATTATGGAATGCAAGACATATTTTCATCTTTAAATTTGATATCTACATGAAGTTGTAATGATAATGAATGTCCCTATAGAATTGGTGGGAGAAGGTACTCCCAAATGGTTGTTTTGATTTCTAGTTGATTCACTAGATTTTATTGTTCTGACCTTCTATTTCCCTATTTCGTTATTCATCTATAATATCATACCTCACTTTAGACATTTTTTTATCAACTGTAATAGTTTTTTTATATGAAACAATTTTTTAAAGACATACCTCATGTACCTTTATATGATTACACATCCATGCTATGAAAGATCCAATAGAATCATTGACCATTGTAATATACAGATCACAAAGTGGTACAAGAAACTCATAAGTTGGATCAAGAGATACCTTAATCCCCACTCTCATGTGATCGTTTGGGAGTTCATTCTATTACATATTATCTCCCAGGATATTATACCGCAAACGCCTCACAATATGGAGATGCATGGGTTTTTACATATACAAATCATATACAATTGTACCCTATAGAATTTTAGTAATATAATGTTATTAGAAATTTTATTATTCAGATTTAATAGAAAGAGTAATAAAAAATTTATTAACTAGGGTAAGGTTTGTGGTTGAGTGGAATTACTATCCTCAAAGATAGTTGGTTCATTTGTTTCATTTGCAGATCTTTGTTCCAACACCAGTTCTCTTTGATCCTTTCTCATACATTTTTCTTCCAAACTCGACTAGAACATAATATCTTACAAAACATTTATTTGTGTATAAAATCCTTTCACAATATTATTTGTATCTTCATGCAGATTTATATTCTCTAAATATGTTTTATTAGACAATCCAAAACCTAGTCCCCTAATGTGACAGTATTTATCCGACCACTTCAAAGCTATAAAATGTTGTTTTTCTTCCAGTATGGTATCCACTTATTCTTGTATCTAAACCATAAAAATAAATATGAACATAAATAGATATGTTTGTGTTATATTGTTATAAATAATAACTAATTATTATGTCATACATTCAAAAGTTTTCCATAATTCTTTTTTGTTTTATTCTACTAATTTACCCTCCATACTTATCTAAGCCATCATCCTTGGCACATGATATGGGATGGAAGTGGATTCATATTTTGATTCATCAATTTTCATATAAAAAAATTAATATATGTTTTTTTATATTACATAATAATTTTATTGTTTATTTAAAATATATACCAATTTTGTCTCTAGTGAAGACTACCTCATCCTTTCTTTGAAATTAGGGTACATTGGTTTTGATGTGCATTCGTTATTTTCATCACACTTTTTTTTATTTTATAAATTAAAATTATTGAATAAAATTAGAGAGAAAAAATAAATTCAAACAATATATTATCAACTTAAATGTACTTGAAATTATTTCTCATTGCGACGACTGATGAAAGCATTCCATGTTTTTTGATTTATAATTTGTTCATAACTAATTAGTGGGTGGAGATTTACTTTCCCTTTAGAATCCCTAATACAAAACTTGGTAAGAAGAGTTTGGAAGCCTCTATAAAATTTTCCATTATCCATTAATACAAATTTATTACATCAATATTCTAAAAAACGAACTTTGTAAGAAATAATGAAAATTAAATCAATTTTTCATTGTATAATTTTTTAGTAAAATAAAAAATGAATTTCAAAACCATACCTTTATATCCTTCCAAAGGTTTACCTTCGTTATTAGATGGACATGGAACTATGAATCAATATTTATCCATACATTCATCCTCATTGTGACCCTAACATAACTAATTATATAAGCCCTCAGACTTAAACATTATATAACCTTAATTTTAATCAATAAATTACTTTATTTCACATTGAGGATATTTTCAAGTTTACAGTTTTAGATAATTAAGACACATATAATATATAAAAAAACCATATAATATAAATTGTACACTTCTAAAGAGTATCCAATTTTTCCACAATATAAAACTTTTAAAAAACGAAGAATGATATATTTTATTAAAAAAACTTCATTACTTTCAACACGAACACTTTCAACCCCTTATTCATCATTAAATCCTATAAAAATAGTTAAAAATATGGGATGGGAAAAAGATATCAATAAGGGATATTAAAATAAGGAAATCATTAGTCCATTAATAAACATTAAAACTCATCACAACCCCCTTTCTTGAAAACATAACATTTTACCCAAAATGCAATTATCATTAATAAATATCATTAATTTTTTCTTTTGAAAACAAATTATTTCCCCAAAAACACAATATCAAACATATAAAATTATTATAGGTACCTCATGAAATCATCACAAAGAAACTTTACAGAACCCTTACAGAGTGGAATAACCATATGGTTGACTTCTAATATAATTATCTAGAGAATATAATAATTACCCAATGCATTGGTGTTCTTTTTAGTCTCAACCATCATTTAATCTATAATTGGCCCACCCGGTACTATCTGGAAACACCCATCATTAATAATTTCCAAGAAACACAACAAGAAATAAAACATTTCATTATTTGAAAAACACTTTTAAAATCATATAAAAATCACTTTCAGATATTAAAATACCATTTTATTTCAAAATATCATATTCAATAAAAATACACCTTCCTTTTGAAACCCAATTTTAATACCAAAATAGCCAAAAAAATTAAATAAGGTTTTTCATTTAAGAAAACATGAAATCCTTCAAAGGAATCCAAAAATAAAATAATGGCCATAGTGCCAGACAATTCATTTTTGTTGTGTAAGTTAAGAATAGAACATTCATTTTGTAGTTTATCAAAACATTACATATAAAATACATAAAAATTAATTTTTGAAAACATTTGATTTAAATAAAAAATAGACATAAAATTTCCTTCATAATCCCTTTATATAAATAATATCAAGAATATTAACATGGAGAAAAAGACTTGATAATTAAATCTTTAAACATTCAATGTATCGCATACCACTTTGAACATTTAAATATTAAGACCCATGAAATAATAACATTTAAAAAACATTAAATTACATGAGAATAGATAAAATATAGATATCTAATTTTTAGGGGGATAAATAAACCTATTATAAAATAATAAAGATGCATATCATCAAAAAATCCCTCAATGAAAGGAGATTGAGATGAAATCCATTAACTTGAATCTAACTTGTCATGTGTGCCTTTATCTTGCAGAATAGTATAATTTTTTTAATTACTTTATTACTTTATAAACTTTTGAATGTTTATAATTACTTTTATTTCACTTACTACAATGTGGTAAATATCAACTTAAACAATTAATCTCATGTCGGCTGTTTTGAAAATATTCAGTTTATGTGTCAAAACGACTTTGGTAGGTCAACTATGGGAAAAGGGGTCATTATATAAACATATATAGAATAATAACTATAAAATAATTATAATATTTATATATAATTTATAATTTTAAAACCAATAATGAAATATGGTTATAAAAAATGAACCAATGTTACAATCATAGAGATGATAGGTTGCCCATACACATGAGTAACGTTCCCATTTTTCAATGATCATTATAGAAAGAGGGTAGGTAAAATTTTTATTTATAGAATTATAATTATATCATAAATAGCATATTATTTAATAAAATATACTTATATATAATTATTGTGATGTAAAAGGAATCAAATAATGTTGAGGAGGAGGTAGTTCACACGTCGATGAATGACGTTATCACTTTTTCAGTGTGCAAAAGAGTAATATTGAAAATGATATATTATATTTTAAAAATGTTAATTATTTAATTAATATATATTATATTATATTTATTTAAAATATTATTAATTAAACTAATCCTTAATACATGCATTATAATGTGTTAATCTATCACATCGCTTTGAGGAAGTAATAGTCCACATGTCCACAAATGATGTTATCGTATTTACAAAAAATCGAAACCATGAAGGTATGTGTTATATAAAAATTACATAATTTAGAATATAACATAAATATAATATATATCAAATAAAAATAGTGTTTTCATCATAATTTACAACCTTGAGATGTGGTAAAGTAAAAATAACATCTTTTTGTGAGGCGGTAGTTCGGCATACATGAACGGTAATTTCATTTCCCATTTGACCAAAGTGTGTGTAGGTTTAGGTAAAACCCCTAAAATAACCACATATCAGTATATTTAAGATAATTTTTTTATTATATAAGCAAGGAATAATAATAAATGAATGGATAGAGAAATAAATAATACATAAATACACATTGAAGAATGTTCCCTTTTTTCAGGTAACTCCTTTTGGTTTGCACAATAAGGCTTTCTTGGTTGGATTTCAATCCAAAGTGATGAATATAGGGTGAAGTTAGGTATGTGGGGAGATTATTTGGGGAGGTTTTGGATGATTCAAATATCTTTATAGGTTTTAATAATTGAGTATCTTGAATGCCTTTTTATAGTGGAGGGGAAGTGGAATTCTTGTAAATATAAAAAGGTAAACACTATTTAGAGGTTTCCCTTACATAATGTAAATCCTATAATTATATAATTTATATAAAATATGTGATATGTTTGAATAATTTCTATAAAATGGGTTTTGGATAAGTTTCTAGGTCATTTAGACTCTTAGGATTAAAGTTTATCAACTAAGTAACCACATTTTACCTTAGTCATTGTAGTTAATTTTAATTACTTTCGCTAATATTTTTGGTAAATAACTATGTTGACCTTATTAAACATTATAAGTTATTATCAATACAAATATGTAATTCATTTTTCCAAAATTTATATCATATAAGTGGAACAAATTAATTTAAAATTAATCTCGTATACGGTATGACAACATGGGTTTTTAAAGTAAAAAATGTTCAAAATTTTGCTAAAACTCTATATCTAAATTCAATGTGAAATTGTTTCCAATGACCAAAATTGGTTTAATTAATATAAAATTGACAAAATTATACTATAAAATAAATTTAAAAAATAATTTAACTATATAAATAAATTGGATGAAAAAAAATCAGTTTTGAACTAAAATTTATTATTATTCACTATTTGTCAAAATATGAAAGTTCTCATAAAAATACCACAAATTAAACCAAAGTAAATTTTGGTAATTTTTTTCAGAAAATAACACTATTTTTTCATATAAGGATTATTTAAGTGTCAAATTTTAGTTTAAAAGTAATTATTTTATTAAAAGTAGGCAATATGGCTGTATAAAATAAAAATATTAATAGTATATATTGCTCGGGATAACTCAGTATTGCATGAAATGAAATATTTCATAGAAACTCATTGTTTCATATTTGTTACTCTTTTTTATATATCATATTTTTTAAGTTAAATTAATATATAATTCATAAATATAAATAATAATGAAAAGGACTTATTATATCATTACCTATGATGTTACATCCTTCCCCCATTTTTAGAAATTGCATCCTCACAATTTTATTCACTTATCAAATATGTGGGGATATTTTTCCCTCATATAATTTTCATATTTCCATGTTACCTATTAAACCATATGGGTTTTCTATAAAACCATATCATTTAAATCACTTAATTCCAAAACACCTGCTCTCTACAGTCAAGAAACTGAAATGGTTATTCCTGATAAGAAAGATACTCTTTCAACTGAACTAATTAATAGTTCAAAACATGAGATGATTCTGGTATATACTTTCTTAACATTAAAACATGAAATATGTTGTTTATATAGGATAAACATGGAGGTAAATCCACTCATTAGAAACCTAATAAAAATTTCTCTAGGATTTCATATGGTTCAACGAACAGCCAACTCATCTTCCCCTTCTTTCTAAAACACATCATGCTTTTTCATGGAGAAACTTTGAGAAATACATGATCACCTACATCAAATAAATATCTTTTCTCCTATTATGTTCATAACAATTCTTCCTCCAATGAGTTTTCCTCATTTGTCGGTAAATCACCTGAACGTTCTTTGATGTTTCCTCTACTAACTCTAGTAACAAAAAATTATTATCTCTTACATCATTCCAATGTCCAAGACCTCTTTCCATATAATTCCTCAAATGGTTTCATCTGTATACTAGAATGAAAACTGTTATTATTATAAAACTCTTACAAAGAAAGATGGAAATCCTAGATTCCATAATAATATATTGGGTAAGAACGAAGCATATCTTCCAATATTTGAATTGTTTAATCATACTCTCAATAATATTGAGGATGAAAAGATATACTGAAATCTAATTCTGTTCCCAAAAACTTCTAATCTCCTTTGCAAAAATTAGATGTGAACCTTGGATCACAGTATCATATAATGGAGAGAGGAACTCAATGTAACCTAATCATATTTTTTATATATATTCTAGAAATATTCTCTAAAGATATCATATCTTGAATGAGAATAAAATGTACAAAATTAGTTAATCAATCAATAATAACCCAAATCATACTATTACCTTTATAATTATTTATAAATCCTACCACAAAATCTATTGATATATTCTCTCATTAACACTCCATCACAAGTGATAGTTGAAGTATCCCCTTTGGTAACTCTTGTTCTTCTTTAAACTGCTAAAATGTCGAACACTACATAGAAAATTCTGCAATATCAATTTTCATTCTATCTTAACAACAATAATCTCAAAGTACTATATACATCTTTGTGGATGCTGGATGAATGGAAAATAAAGAACTATGAGCTTCATTCAACAACTCTTTCCAAAATTTTGAATCATAGGGCACACATAATCATTTTCCAAATCATAAAACATAGTATTCATCAATATTAAAATAAAGAAACTTATTATTTTTAATCGATTCTACCTTTTCTAGAAAATATTGATCCACCTTAATAACACTCTTAATTATTTCTAAGAAAAGTCGACAACACTGAAACTAGAAAAAAAACCAAATATTCCCCTACATACATAACTAATAGGCCAAAAGTTATCAAATAATTAACTAATTGGTCACATTAAAAGTGTAACATGGTCAATGTATCAATACCTTTTCGACTCAAATCATCAACCACCTTTCTTTCTTTTCCAGGACGATAATGAATCATGCAATCATAATCATTGATTAGTTACAGCCATCTTCTTGGCCTCATGTTCAATTATTTTTTAGTAAATATATACCTCAAAATTTTTTGATCAGAATATATTTCAAACTTTACTCCATAAAAATGATTTCTCTAAATTATTAAATCAAAACATATAGCAGCAAATTCCAAATCATGTGTTGGGTAATCAACTCATGAGGTTTCAACTGATGTGAAGCATAAGTAATTACATCACCATTCTCCATTAAGACACAAATAATTATTTTCAATGAATCATATCTATAGATTAATAATTCATGTAACACCCCAAGATTTCATAGTATGTTATTTCTTTAAAGTAATTCAATAACTTGCGTTAAATGCAACACCGAGTTTGAGTGCACCACGACTTACCAAACTAGCTGTTCAAAAGCGGTTATGAATATTATTATCTAAATTTTTAATTTTATATATTCCCTATAAATTTAAACATTTATATTATGTGTTTCTCAGACATAATATAAGAACAAATCCATTTTTTTCGGAAAAAAGGAAGTATTTTTCAGAAAATGCAATTTTACCGCCTTTAATGGAGAACCCATTTTAAATCCAATATTTGAAACTTTTGTATAATCAATTTTAAAAAATAAACTTCTTATTTAGAATTGGGACAAATAAAATTAGTTTTGATAAATTTTTGGTGTTTTTCTGGTAACTTTCATATTAGGGTGAATAGTGAAAAATACAAAATTTTAATTGAAAACAACTTCTTTAATCAAAATAATTTTTAGTGTTAACTTATAAGTTTGAATGGTTTGGAAGTATAATTAGATTATATTTTTATCATGTAATACAACATTGGTCATTATAAGTAATTTCACATTTAATTTTGACATAACACATGTCAATCTTTTGATGGTTTTTACTTTTTAAAAACCCGCTTTTTGGTTTTGACAACAAGAATTAATTTTAAATTAATAAATGAAACTTCTATGTTTTGAATATGGTAAAATAGACTTCATTTTTTAATTCTGAATATCAAAATTATCTTAGGGTGAATTTTTTTAAATTTTTATGAAAACTTTCAATTTTTGATGAATAGTGAAAAACACTGCGTTATTATTTAAAACCGAATTTTTATTTAAATAATTATTTATTTTATTTAAATTTATTTTAAGACAAAATAGATATATAATACCTATATATTTTCAATGTAATTCATTGGAGTCATTTTATAATAAGTTTATATAAATATATATATAATTGTATTGAACTTTTTACCGTCTTTTTCCCACCTTCTAGAGGCATTTGCAAATTTGCATAAAACTAAATTTTACCGCTTCAATGAGTTGAATTTCAAAAATACAAGAGACACGGTTGACATCATAATGTAAAATGTGGTTAAATAAGATGAAAATATTTTTTGGTGAATAGTAACTTTTGACTTTTATTTACCGAGGTTAAAAGTAAATAAGGTAATTTAGGGTAAAAATGATATTATAATTACCCTAACACATGTCCTAATTCTATTGGATAAGTTTAATTCGACCAAAAACATAATTATAAATAATATATTATCCTTTTGGTCCACACAGATTAGATTAGGACATTTATTATTATTTTATTTAAAGAAGTGGTAAAAGTGTTAAATTCAAAGCTTAATAACTCAACCATTTTTAATAAAGGTTTACACACAATAAAAATCGACTATAAATTATCATTAGAATGATAAAAACATTTCCCACATAATGGTATTTTATTTATTATTTTTAGAAATTAAATAATTTAATTTATTTATGACACAACGATGATGCAGTAATTACCTCATTAATGAAATATTAAAATAATTTATATTATAAATATCCAAATAAATGAAAATTTAGATATATGATGAATTAAACTACTTTTTTAAGTTAATATGACATGTTAGGTTTGATTAAATAATATTTTTGAAGTAATCATGTTGTTATGATTTTCACAAAAACCAAAATAGTGTCAAAATTGACATAATTGAGTTTTTAAAACAAATACTATATTATTAATTGATATAATATTCCTAAAAATAAAAGGTTCAGCCAAAGGACTTAGATAAAGTTATATATATTAACAATGAACCACTTTAGGTTCTCTTGTCTTATTATAGTAAGTTTATTAACCATATAATATAAAAATACAAATAGACATGGTAAATGTCAAACTATTTAACTGAGAGTTAAATCTAAAAGATAAGGTTAATATGGTCACCCAAACCTGTATAAAACCTATTGGTTGAAAGGTTTTAGACCCATCCCCACCTTAGCCTCTAAATAAATCATTTTGGATCCATTAGAAACCTAAAATGATTTTATTATAAAATAATATTTCAATCTTTTCCTAAAGTTTCCCTCACCTCTCTTATAAAAGGGTACTTCACTTTCGCTTAAATTCACACCTCCAAATCCATTTGGATCTGATAAAACCTAAAACAATATCCTCATAAATTCCCTCACATGAACCTACAATCATTACTTTGATCATAAATCCAATCAAAGGATTCCTTTCGATCAACTCCAAAGGAAACACCAGAAGAATAGGTAATTTCACCACCCTCTTCCAAGTTCTTTTCTTCTTCCACCTCCTCTTTCTTTGTTGTTTCCATAACAAAATAATAAATAATATACATCCTACATATATTTATGTTATTATAAATATGGTACAACTATATTTGTTATTTTATCCATCCAATAAATGAAAAAGTCACCATACGTGCATGTGTACGGCTTACCGTCTCCACGTCGTGGTGTAGTTTGTTATTCTAACACTTCATTATTTGGATGGTTATAATAATGAGTATAACTGATGTAAATAAAAATATAACATGTTAATGATTCTATTTATATGATATAACATCCAATTACATACACTTTCACTTTCAATATAATGATATTGTTGCTCGTGCGTACGTACGGATTACCGTCTCCACGACGCGAAGAGATTCATTCCCACATTCACCATTCAACAATGATTATAAAAATATATATATTTTTAATAAGTATGTAATATATTACATAATAATTCTATTGGATATATATATATGTATGTATGTATGTATGTATGTATGTACTTACATATATCTTATTCACTTACTTCTGTTCAATACGATATGAAAACAGAATCAACGTTTATGCATACATACGGCCTACCATCTCCATAAATGGTGTCTTAAATTTCATATATCTATCTATTATAAGTATTTATATTCTAAATATATATTATATATAAATCAAGGTTTACATTCTGGAAGTATTTATATCATTATCTAAATGATACGATCAAGAATAACAAGTTGAAACACCTATGATAAAGAAAGCGATTATTACCCAAAATGTAAATGTAACATAGAAATCATTATTAAATGGGTAGTATAAAGTCATAAATGAATCATTTATGATATAATAAATATGAATATGGTTCTGTTATAATTTAATAACATACTATGGTCATTATATAGGATGTTAAATGTACCCTTGACCAAATGAAAATTGCAAGGTAAGGGTTAATTTCACAATCTATTTATTATTTGAGGTTGTTTTTATGTAAGTATCTACTGTGACATATTTATTATCCATGTCCATGTTTCATAAAATAGTTTTCAAATGGATTCTTTTTAAGGTAATTTTTACTAAAACACCAATTTAAATGTTTTAGAGATTTATTCTTCTAAACCTTTCTCATTAATTTCCATGTTTTTAAAAAGGTTTTAAGGATTTATTTATATAGAAATTAATGTTTTAAAATGTTAATTCTTTTAAAAAGTTTCAAAGTGGTATGGGACACTTTTATTCAAAACTACCTTTTAAATTAATTCCTTTATATGAATTTTAAATGATTTCAGGAAATGGGATATTTCTCACAAATATTTTTTCTGATAATTTCCAACTATGTAAACATCTTTTATAGGATATTATTCTTTACCAAGGTTGATTTATTATGATACAAATCATCTCTATTTTATAGAAGGTTTTGTGATATGTTTGACTATGGATGTGTTATTTTTATACCATTCATGGTTTATGGATAAAGTATTGGCATTCCGTATTCTAGTTTATATACGAATGTTTATGTTATGTTTAAAACGTTTCATATCAAGAATACATTGGACTTAGTAAGTGACGCGTAGAGCCTGCTATAGCTCCTCGATGCATCTGTAGGTCTCATGAGACAAACTAGTGTCTTGGCACATGGCCATGAAAAAAATCCTATTTGTAGTCTTGGCACAAGGCCTTACTATGTGGTTATGAAGTCTGGCATTATGAATTTCATCATTATGAAATTGTATATTGATATTACATGTGATTATTCGAATAGTAGAATATCCATGTGAATAAGTAAATGAAATTATTTGATTTATATTTTCCATATAATGCTGAATTTTATGTTTTAAAGACTTTTGTTTTAGTCTTATACACTCTCTTAAAAGTTTATTCTTATTTGTGAAAGTTTCTAATATATTGTTATCCTTACTGAGCATCTGAGCTCACCCATTTCTATGTTTTATTTTTCCCAAGATGAGAAGAATTATATTATGACTGACCTTCTGGGATATTCTAAGGGATACGAATGCGGTTAATGGATATATTGTTGTTGATGTTTTTTTCATTTTATAATGTAATGTAACGTACATGTATGTCAACTATTTTTCCAGACTGCTAAACTGATCGGTCCTTCGGGACTTGATTCCTTGTAATCAAACCAAATTATTAAAATAATACACCGACTCTAGGTAACAGGGTTCGGGGCATTATAGTTGGTATCAAAGGAAGTTTAGCAACAACCTTGGAAATAGATTTAGATAAAGTCTTCTTAGAGAACATTACCCTAAGATAAAATTTGAGGAATAGTATATAATAGCTTCCTAGAATTTTGGTAATGTATATATTTTGTGTATTTTACAAGCAATACATCCCTGTCTGGATATGAGAAGGTAGAGGTGGCTCTAGTACAGATGTACCTAGGAGTGAAAACACTAACAAGGAGTTTCGGACTTGACCCGGGGTATCCTGGTATAGGACAAAGGACCATGTTGCACTCTTGGTTATGAAACTCCTAGGGGATATGCTTAAGATAATTTACATTTTCATTACAAGCCATTATGAATGATTTAGGAGTAAATAATTTCTCAAAGAAAACATTTTATGATTATAGATTACATGAATAATATATTCAATTTATGTTAGGTATTTTACAAGTTTGGAATTATACATTGCGATTCATAAACTAACCTAGTGTATTCCATTGTTTAGAAATGATGCCTAGTAGAATGAATGAGAATTCCAGCAATACGCGTGATAAAAAGATTAAAAAAATCAAATTTTTCACGGTATTAAGAAAACATTTAAAAGGGAAATAGTCTCCCATGTATTTTCATCAAATGAAGAAATAGTATCATGTGTTAATAAGATAAGTAAATAATTATCTGAGTCCTATGAATTTTAAGGGAAACAAGAGAAGAAAAGGATGGAAGAGAGAAAGTTGGATAGAGGGAAGAGGGGAATGAAAGATTTTCCCATATGCGATAATTGTTGAAATAATCACCTTGGAAAATGCTTGAAGGGAATGGAAGTTTTTTATAATTGTGCAAAAAAGGGACACCAAGTACGTGATTGTGAGGGTAAGAAAAAGGTTTCAAATGTACAATGCTCCATATGCAAAGAGTTGGGACACTACACGAATAAATTTCCAAATCATCAAAGTATACCCCATATACTAATATTGGATAATAATCAAGTTATGATACTACCGAAGATGAAGAGGAATTATTAGAGTTCTTATGTTGTTATTAAAGTATTTTTTTCATTTGAGTGTTGTATTAATGATGTGCATGTTATAATAATTATAGAGTATATAAGGATTGTACTACAGTATAATTTCATTAAGGATTTAAGATTATATGGTTCTAAGAAAAGTGACTCAATAGAAAGTTAAAGTTTTTAGAAAATACATGGGTAAAGTAAAGATAAACCTTAATATGTTTCTGATATTGAGGTAGTGATTTTGGAATAAGAGATGATTGGTTTGGATAAATTATATTGGATATTATATACATCCTTAGAACTGATTAATGGTTTTTTTATTCCATAATTATTTGAGTTTACAAAATTTTTTAATATAATGAGTATATACAGTATTCTATTAGGAATAAGGGAGCATGAATGTAATCAATATGGTTTTATGGTAATTCAGGGTGTTACTATGTTTTAAAATAATTCATGATGAAGGTATTCACATGTTATTACGTGGAAAAAAGATCTTCATTGTGTTTACCTTCCTTGTAAATTTTGGACTACGAGTTTAGACAGAAGTATTTTGGATAAGAATAAAGGTTGGAATGGATTATGACATTGGATACTATTGTTAAGGTTAAATCATTTATTAATATTATTTTTGGATTGTTATGAAAAGAACAACCCGGAGGTCGGGCGACAGCCCATCGCGTCTGGCAAGGCCACGAGACTTGAACCCACAACCGAAGGGCAACATGGGTGGATCACCTATTTCTAGAATACGTGATATCCTGGTTTTTGTAATATAGTTTTTTTAAATAGTATAAAAAATGAATTATAAATTCATTATTTTTGGAACCCTATACCATAAGGATAAGTACAATATTTTTGAATTCTATTATATTTTGAAGTGAAAGAAGAGTTTGTGGTAGGAATTAGTTGAAGTATGAAACTCTACTTGTCAAGTATATTTTTTCCACTTATTCTATGAATAAATTAATTCTTAAACTTTAGGAATGGAATCTTAAAACCAAAAATGTGTTATCCTAGTAATTTATGTTTTGTTGAACCAATGATATTTTAAATCATCAAAGATTGATGGCTTTGAGGATCTCAATTTTACACTTGTTTATTATTGATTACCTCAATCATTCCATATAAATATTTAATTTTTCCTCCAGTTATGTGTCTCTATTTGCCACCAATGTTCACCTAATCGAGATCATAATTTGGTGGTGAATATTTCATTCACTTTCCCTCTTATTAAGACTAAATTTTATTAACCCAATTTCCAATGTGGGGTTTCCACAAAGATATTTTCCTATTTTAAACCTTTTATTTTATAAGAACAATTTCAAATTGTTAGGACGTAATTTATTTAAGGATGGGGTAATGTAACACCCCAATATTTCATAGTACTTTATTTCTTCAATGTAATTCAATAACTTGCGCTACACACAACACCGAGTTCGAGCGCACCACGACTTACCAAACTAGATGTTCAAAAGAGATTATTTATAGTATTATCTTCATTTTTAATTTTATATATTCCATATAAATTTTAACATCCATATTACTTTTTTCTTAGACATAATATAAGAACAAATCCATTTTTTCAGATAAAGGAAGTGTTTTTCAGAAAATGAAATTTTAACACCTTTACTGAAGAACCATTTTTAAATCCAATATTTAACACTTTTATATATTCTATTTGACAAAATATACTTCTTATTTAGAATTGGTAAATAAAAATTTAGTTTCGATAAACTTTTGGTGTTCTTCGGATAACTTTCATATTTTGGTAAATAGTGAAAAATACTAAATTTTAATTGAAAACAACTTGTTTAATAAAAATAATTTATAGTGTTAAATTATAAATTTGAATGGTTTGAAAGTATAATTAGATTTATTTTTATCATTTAATACAATGTAAGTCATTATAAGCAATTTCGCATTTAAATTTGACATAAACACATGTCAATCTTTTGATAGTTTTTACTTTTTTAAAATGTGCTTTTTGGTTTTGACAACCGTAATAAATTTTAAATTAATAAATTCCACTTATATGTTTTGAATTTGGTAAAATAGACTTTATTTTTGAATTCATAATATAAAAATTATCTTAGGGTGAATCTTTGGTATTTTTCTGAAAACTTTCAATTTTTGATGAATAGTGAAAACACTATGTTATTATTTAAAACCGAATTTTTATTTAAATAATTATTTATTTTAATACAAAATAGATATATAAAACCTATATATTTTCAATTTAAATCATTGGAGTCATTTTATAATATGTTTAGATATATAAAATTTTAATGAACTTTTTACTACCTTTTACCAACCTTCTAGGAACATTTGCAAATTTGCATAAAACTAAATTTTACTGCTTCTGTTAGTAGAATTTCAAAAATCTAAGAGATAGGGTTGAAATCAGTAAGTAAAATATGGTTCAATACGATGAAAATAATTTTTTGTGAATAGTAACTTTTGACTTTTATTTACCACGGTTAAAAGTAAAAAGGGTAATTAAGGGTTAAAATGATATTATAATTAACCTAACACATGTCCTAATTATATTGGATAAGTGTAATTCGACCAAAAACAACCTTATAAATAATATATGATTCTTTTGGTCCACTTGTATTAGATTAGGACATTTATTATTATTTTATTTAAAGAAGAGTTAAAAGTGTTAAATTCAATGTTTAATAACTAAACCATTTTTAATATAGGGTTACACACAATATAAATTTGACTATAAATATTCATTATAAAGATAAAAATATTTCCTAAATAAAATAATTTTATTTATAACTTTTAACCAGTAAATAATTTAATTTATTTATGACACAATAATGATGTTGTAATTACCTAATTAATGAAATATTAAAATAATTGATATTATAAATATCCAAATAAATGTAAATTTAGACTTATGATGAATTCCACTAATTTTATAGGTTAATATGACATTTTAGGTTTGATTAAATATTTTATTTTGATGTAATCATGTTGTAATGATTTTCACAAAAACCAAATATTAAATTATGTCAAAATTGACATAATTGAGTTTTTAAAACAAATACTATATTATTAATTGTTATAACATTCCTAAAAATATAAGCTTCAGAAAAAGGACATAGATAAGGTTATATATATTAATAATGAACCACTTGGGATTCTATTTTCTTGTTATAGTAATTTTGTTAACCATATAATATAAAAATACAAAGAGACATGGTAAATCTCAAACTATTTAACTAAGAGTTAAATCTAAAAGATAAGGTTAATATGGTGACATAAACATGTCTAAATCCTATTGATTGAGAGGTTTTAAAACCATACCCACCTTATCCTATAAATGAATCATTTTTGATCCATTATAAACCTAAATTTATATAATTATAAAGTAATATTTCACGCTTTTCCTAAAGTGACCCTCACCCCTCTTATAAAAGGGTATTACCCTTTCTCTGAAATTCACACCTCCAAAGCCATTTGTCTCGACCAAAATATTACCAAATATCTTCCAAAATTCCCTCAAATCAACTTAGATTCCTTACTTTGATCATAAATCCAACCTAGGGAGCCCTTTCGATCAACTCAAAAGGAAACACACGAAAAAGATGTAATAATTTCATCACCCTCTTTCAAGTTCATTTCTTCTTCCACTTACTCTTTCTTTGTTGTTTCCATACCAAAATAATAACTCCAGTACCTCCTACATACATTAATGTTATTATAAATATGGTATAAACATATTTGTTTTTCTATCCATCCTATAAATGACAATGTCACCATACATGTGTACGTACAGCTTACCGTCACCACGTCGTGGTGTAGTTTGTTATTCAAACACTTCATAATTTGGATGGGTATAATAATGAGTATAACTGATGTAAATAATAAATATAACATATTAATTATTCTTTATATATGATATACTATCCAATTACATACAGTTTCACCATAAAAAAATGATATTGTCGCTTGTGCGTATGTATGGATTACCGTCTCCACATGCGATGAGATTTATTCCGACATTCACCATTCAATGATGACTATAAATATATATATATATTATTAATAAGTATGTAATACATGAAATAATAATTATACTGGATATATATATATATATTTGTACTTACATATATCTTATTCACTTACTTTCGTTCAATATGATATGAAAACAGAAACAGTGTTTATGCGTACGTACGGCCTACCGTCTCCATAAACGGTGCCTTCCATTTCATATATATACCTATCATAAATATTAATATTCTAAATATATATGATATATAAATCAAGGTTTAAAATCTGGAAGAATTTAAATCATGATCCAAATGATATGATCAAGAATAACAAGTTTAAACACGTACGATAAAGAAAGTGATTATTATGAAAAATGTTAATTTAACATGGAAATCATTATTAAATGGGTATTATAAAGTCCTAAATGAATCATTTATGATATAATAAATATGAATATGGTTCTGGTATAATTTAATAATATACTATGATCATTATTCAAGAGGTTAAACGTACCCTCGACCAAAGGAAAGTGCAAGGTAAGTGGTAATTTCACAATCTCTTTATTATCTGAGGTTGTTTTTACGTAAGTATCTACTGGGACATATTTATTATACCTGTCCATGTTTCATAAATGAGTTTTCAAATAGATTATTTTTAAGTTATTTTTTACTAAAACATCATTTTAAATGGTTTAATGACTTATTCTTCTAAACTTTTCTCATTAATGTCCATGTTTTAAAAATAGTTTTAAGGATTTATTTATATGGACATGATTATTTTAAAATGTTAATTACTTTCAAAATTTTCAAAGTGGTATGGGAAACTTTGATTCAAAACTATATTTTAAATTACTTCCTTTATACGACTTTTAAATGATTACATGAAAAGGGGTATTTCTTTCAAATATTTTTACTGGTCATTTTCAACTATGTCAACATCCTTTACGGGATATTATTCTTGATCGAGGTTGATTTATTATGATACAAATATTTCATATTGAATTGAAGGTTTAGTGATATTTTTGACTATTGATGTGTTATTTTTATACCATTCATGTATTATGGATAAATTATTGACATTTCATATGCTAGTTTTAATATGAATGCTTATGTCATGTTTAAACCTGTATATATGAGGAATGCATTGGACTTAGTAAGTGATGGGTGGTTCTTGCTATAGCTCCTTGATGCATCGGTAGGTCTCATGAGACAACATACTGTCTTGTCATAAGGCCTTGAAAAAATCTTATAAGTATTCTTGCAATAAGGCCTTGACTATGTGGTTATAAAATCTGGAATTATGCATTCCATTATTATAAAATTGTATATTGATATTACATGTGATTATTTGACTAGTAGAATATCCATGTGAATAAGTAAATGGAATTATTTGATTTATCATTGCCATATTATGATGAAGTTTATGTTTAAAAGTCTTTTTTTTAGTCTTATACATTGTCTTAAATGTTTATGCTTATTTATGAAAGTTTACGCTATATTGTTATCCTTACTGAGCATCTGAGCTCACCCCTTTCTATGTTTTATTTCTCATAAGATGAGAAGAAATATATTATGACTGACCTGCAGGGATAGTCTAAGGGATATGAATGTGGTCAATGGAGACAATTCTATTGTTGTTTTTTTTTCATTTTATAATGTAATGTAACTTTAATGTATCTAATCTATTTTCCAAGACTGCTAAACTTATCGGTACATCGGCACTTGATTCCTTGTAATCATGACAATGTATTAAAATAATGCACTGACTCTAGGAAAGTTTGGTCAGGGCCTCAAAGTTGGTATAAGAGTAAATTTATCAACAACCTTGGAAATATATATAAATAAACAATGATTAGATAACATTACAATAAGATTGAATTTGAGTATTAGTATATAATATGTTCCTAGAATTTTGGTAATGTTGAGATTTTGTGTATTTTACAAGCAATACATCCATGTATGGATACGATCATATAGAGGCGGCTCTGGAACAGATGTACCTAAGAGTGAAAACTCTAATAAAGAGTTTCGAGCATGACCTGGGGTATCCTGGTACACGAAAATGGGTCTTACTGCACTCTTGGTTACGACACTCCCAGGGGATATGCTTAGGATAATTCACAATTTCATTAAAATCCATTATTATGGATTTAGAAGTAAAAACTTCCTCAAAGAAAACATTTTAGGATTATAGATTATGCATAATCTTTTTAATTTATGTTAGGTATTTTACAAGTTTGGAATTAAACACTATTATTCATAAACTAACCAAGTGTATGCCATTGTTTAGAAATGGTGCCTAATAGAATGAATGATAATTCCAGCAATACGCTTGATTGAAATATTAAGAAGGATCATATCATTAATTGTATTAATCCAACATTTAAAAGGGAAATAGTCTCCCATGTATTCTCATCATATGAAGAAATAATATCATGTGTTAATAAGATCATTAAAGAATTATCTGATTCCAATGGATTTGAAGGGAAGCAAGAGAAAAAAAGGATAGAAGAGACAAAGATGGATAGAGGGGAGAGGGGAAAGAAGGATTTTCCTATATGTGATAATTATGTAAAGAATCACCTTGGTAAAAATTTGAAGGGAATGAGAGTTTGTTATAAGTGTAGAGAAAAGGGACACCAAGTACGTGATTGCAAGATTAAGAAAAAGGTTTCAAATGTACAATGCTTCATCTGTAAGGAGTCGGGACACTATGCGAATCAATGTCCAAATCATCAGAGTATACCCAAAATGCTACTATTGGATAATAATCAAGTTATGATACTACCGAAGATGAAGAGGAATGATTAGTGTTCTTATGTTGTTATTAAATTATTGTTTCATTTGACTATTGTATTAATGATGTACATGTTATAAGAATTATAGAGTATATTAAGATTGTACTACAGTACTATTTCATTTAGGATTTAAGATTATACAGTTTTAAGAAAAGTGAATCAATATCAAGTTAAACTTTTTACAAAATACTTGGTTGAAGTAAAGATAACCCTTAATAGAGTTCTAATATTGAGGTAGTGATTTTGGAATAAGAGATGATTGATTTAGATAAATTATATTGGATATTATATACATCCTTGGAACTGATTAATAGTTTTTTTATTCCATAATTTCTGGAGTTTAAAACATTTTTTAATATAATGAGTATATCTAGTATTCTATAAGGAATAAGGGAGAATGAATGTAATAAATATTGTTTTATGGTAATTCAAGGTGTTACTGTGTTTTAAAATAATTCATGATGAAGGTATTCACGTGTTATTACGTGGAAAAAAAGATCTTCATTGTGTTTACCTTCCTTATAAATTTTGGACTGTAAGTTTGGATAGAAGTATTTTGGATAAGACAAAAAGGTTGGAATGGATTAAGTTTAACATTGGATACTTTTTTTAAGGTTAAATAATTTCTTAGCATTATTTTTTGATTTTTATGAAAAGGATAACCCGAAGTTCGAGCGACAACTTGTCGAGTCTAGAAAGGCCTCGAGACTTGAGCCTACAACCGAAGGGTGGCAAGGGTGGATCACCTACCACTAGAATACATTATGTCCTGGTCTATCTAATGTAGTTTTTTTAAATAGTATAAAAATGAATTATAAATTCATTATTTTTGGAACCCTGTATGATTAGGATAAATAGAATATTTTTCAATTCTATTATCTTTTGAAGTGAAAGAATAGTTTGTTGTAGGAATTAGTTAAAGGATGATACTCTACTTGTAATATATATTTTTTTACTCTTATTCTATGAATAAATTAATTCTTAAACTTTAGGGAATGGGATCTTAAAACCAAAAATGTGTTATCTTAATACCTTATGTTTTGTTGAACCAACGATATTTTAAATCATGATAGATTGATGGCTTTGAGGCCCTCAATTTTACACTTTTTTGTGATTGATGACCTCAATCACTCCCTATAAATATTTAAATTTTTCCTACAATTATGTTTCTTTAATTCCCACCAATGTTCTCCTAATAGAGATCATAATTTGGTGGTGACTTTTTCATTCACTTTCCCTCTTATTAAGACTAAATTTTATTAACCCAATTTCCGAAGCGGGTTTTCCACAAAGTTATATTCCTATTTTTAACCTTTTATTTCTAAAGAAAAATTTCAAATTGAGAGGATGCAATTTATTAATGGAGGTTATAATGTAACACCCCAAGATTTCATAGTACGTTATTTCTTCAAATTAATTCAATAACTTGCGCTACACGCGACACCGAGTTCGAGTGCACCACAACTTACCAAACTAGCTATTCAAAAGTGTTCATGAATAGTATTATCTGAATTTTGAGTTTTATATATTTCATATAAATTTTAACATCTGTATTACGTGTTTTTAAGACATAATATAAGAACAAATTCATTTTTTCAGATAAAGGAAGTATTTTTTAGAAAATGTAATTTTACCACCTTTAATGTATAACCCTTTTTAAATCCAATATTTGAAACTTTTATATATTCAATTTTAAAAAATAAACTTGTTCTTTAGAATCGGAAAAAAAGTAGTTTTGATAATATTTTGGTGTTTTTCTGATAACTTTTATATTTGGGTGAATAGTGAAAAATACTAAATTTTAATTGAAAACAACTTCATTAATCAAAATAATTTATAGTGTTAAATTATAAATTTGAATGGTTTTGAAGTATAATTAGATAATATTTTTATAATTTAATACAATGTAGGTCATTATAAGTAATTTCACATTTAATTTTGACATAAACACATGTCAATATTTTCATAGTTTTTACTTTTCAAAAACCCGCTTTTTGGTTTTGACAAAGGGAATTAATTTTAAATTAATAAATACAACTTATATGTTTTGAATATGGTAAAATAGACTTCATTTTTGAATTCATAATATCACAATTATCTTAGGTTGAATTTTTGGTATTTTCTGAAAACATTCAGTTTTTTGATGAATAGTGAAAAACACTGCGTTATTATTTAAAACCGAATTTTTATTTAAATTTATTTTAAGAAAAATTGATATATAATACCTATATATGTTCAATGTAATTCATTGGAGTCATTTTATAATAAGTTTAAATATATAAAATTTTATTGAACTTTTAACCGTCTTTTACCCACCTTTTAGGAGCATTTGCAAATTTGCATAAAACTAAATTTTACGGCTTCTGTGAGTTTAATTTTAAAAATCTGAGAGACAGGGTTAAAATCAGTAAGTAAAATGTGGTTCAGTAAGATGAAAATGATTTTTTTTTGAATAGTAACTTTTGACTTTTATTTACCACGTTTAAAAGTAAATAGGATAATTAAGAGTAAAAATGTATTATAATTACCCTAACACATGTCCTAATTCTATTGGATAAGTTTAATTAAACAAAAAAACCTTAGGAATAAAATATGATCATTTTGGTCCACTTGGATTAGATTAGGACATTTATTATTATTTTATTTAAAGAAGAGTTAAAAGTGTTAAACTTAATGTTTAATAACTAAACCATTTTTAATATAGGGTTACACACAATATAAAATCATCTATAAATATTCATTAGAGATATAAAATTATTTACTAAATAATGGTATTTTATTTAAAATTTTTAGACAGAAAATAATTTAATTTATTTATGACACAATGATGATGCAGTAAATACCTTATTAATGAAATGTTAAAATAATTGATATTATAAATTTCCAAATAAATTTAAATTGAGACTTATGATAATTACACTAATTTTATAGGTTAATATGACATTATAGGGTTGATTAGATATTTTTTTCGAAGTAATCTTGTTGTAATGATTTTCAGAAAAACCAAATACTTAATTGTGTCCAAATTTACTTAATTGATTTTTTAAATAAAATACTATATTATTAATTGATATAATATTCCTAAAAATCTAATGTTCTAAAAAATAACATATATAAGGTTAAATATATTAATAATAAACCACTTGGGGTTCTATTTTCTTGTTATAGTAAGTTTATTAACCATATAATATAAAAATAAAAAGAGAGATGGTAAATGTCAAACTATTTAACTAAGAGTTAAATATAAAATATAAGATTAATATGGTCACCTAAACCTTTATAAAACCTATTGGTTGAGATTTTTTCGACCCATACCCACCTTATTCTCTAAATAAATTATTTTTGATCCATTATAAACCGAATATTATATTATTATAAAATAATATTTCAACCTTTTCTTAAAGTGACCCTCACCTCTCTTATAAAAGGGTACTTTGTTTCTCTTAAATTCACACCTCCAAAGACATTTGGCTCAGCCAAACCCTACCCAAATATCCTCCCAAATTCCATCACATCAACCTAGAGTCATTACATTGATCATAAATCCAACCTAGGGATCCCTTTTGATCAACTCAAAAGAAAATACCCGAAGAAGACGTAATAATTTCACCACCCTCTTTCAAGTTATTTTCTTCTTCCAATTCCTCTTTCTTTATGTTTCCATACAAAAATAATAACTTCAATACCTCCTACATACATTGATGTTATTATAAATATTTTACTACCATATTTTTTATTCTATCTATTCTATAAATGACAAAGTCACCATACGTGCGTGCGTACGGCTTACCATCTCCACGTCGTGGTGTAGTTTGTTATTCATACACTTCATTATTTGAATGGGTATAATAATGAGTATAACTAATTTAAATAATAAATATAACATGTCAATTATTCTCTATATGAATCATTTATGATATAATAAATATGAACATGGTTCTGGTATAATTTTATAACATTCTATGGTCATTATACAGGAGGTTAAATGTACCCTCAACCAAATGAAAGTGCAATGTAAGGGTTAATTTCACAATCTTTTTATTATCTGAGGTTATTTATGTAATTATCTACTGGTAAATATTTATTATCCATTTCCATGTTTTATAAAATATTTTTCGAATTTATTATTTTTAAGGTATTGTTTACTAAAACATCATTTTAAATGTTTTAAGGATTTATTCTTCTAAACCTTTCTCATTATTGTCCATGTTTTAGAAATGGTTTTAAGGATTTATTTATATGGACATGAATGTTTTAAAATGATAATTCCTTTCAAAAGTTTCAAAGTGTTTTGGGACACTTTGATTCAAAACTATCTTTTAAATGACTTCCTTTATATGACTTTTAAATGATTTCATGAAAAGGGATATTTCTCTCAAAGATTTTTACTGATCATTTTCAACTATGTCAACATCCTTTACGGGATATTATTCTTGATTGAGGTTGATTTATTATGAGACAAATCTTATATATTGTATTGAATGTTTTGTGATTTTTTTGACTGTGGATGTGTTATTTTTATACCATTCATGGTTTATGGATAAAGTATTGACATTTCTTATGCTAGTTTTAATATGAATGTTTATGTAGTGTTTAAACCTTTTCATATAAGGAATGAAATGAACTTAGTAAGTGATCTGTGGAACCCACTATAGCTCCTTGATTCATCGATAGGTCTCATGAGACAAACTAGTGTCTTGGTACAAGGCCTTGAAAAAATCTTATTTGTAGTATTGGCACAAGTCCTTGACTATGTGGCTATGAATTATAGCATTATACATTCCATCATTATGAAATTGTATATTGATATTGCATGTGATTATTCGACTAGTATAATATACATGTGAATAAGTAAATTTTATTATTTGATTTATCTTTTCCATATTATGCTGAAGTTTAAGTTTAAAATGCTTTTTTTATTCTTATACACTGTCTTAAATGTTTTTGCTTATTTTTGAAAGTTTCTGCTATATTGTTATCCTTAATGAGCATCTGATCTCACCCCTTTCTATGTTTTAGTTTTCCCAAGATGAGAAGATTTATATTATTACTGACCTACAGGGATAGTCTAACATATATTAATGTGGTCAATGGAGACAATTTTATTGTTGTTTTTTTCATTTTATAATATAAGGTAATGTTCATGTATGTAATCTATTTTCCAAGATTGCTAAACCGATCGGTCCTTCGGGACTTGATTCCTTGTAATCATGTTAAAGTATTAAAATAATGCACCAACTCTAGGTAACTGAGTTCAGGGAGTTACAATTCACCATTTAAGGAAGGTAAGACCAAAACATGAGAATTCACTAATATTTTTTTATATTCTAAAAAAACATCACATTCTTTTTTCCAGATGAACTTAACTCCTTTTTTAGTTAACATAGTCAGTGTTCTAGTCAAACGAGTATTGTTTTCAACAAATTTTTTGTCATAATCCATTAATCCAATAATACTATGAATACATGTGATATTTTTGGGACTTTCCCATTCTTCAAAAACATTCTCTTAATGAAGATCAATATTTATGTCATCTTTAGAAACAATGTGAGCAATGAATTAAACTTGTTTCCACAAAAATGCACAATTTCTAAATTTCCCAAACAGTTTCATTCTTTCTAGTTTTCAAAAAAAACATTATATTCCATTCATATAAATATTTAATTTTAGAAAATACTAAAAAATCATTAACAAAAAAACCACAAACATATCCAGGAACTCATGAAACTTTCAATTCATAATATCCATTAATACAGTAGGTGCATTAGATAACCCAAATAGAATAACTAAAAATTCATAGTGGCTATATCTAGTTAAAAACACATCCATTGGAATTTTGGATTCCTTCACTTTAAACTAATGGTAATGCAACCTCATGTCAACCTCAGAAAAATATTGTGCTCCCAGAAGATAATGAGAAAAATCATCGATATGAAGCAAATGATACTTTTTCTTTATATAGATGTTATTCGAGGCTCTATAATCAATGAAAAGTCTAATTCACCCATATTTCCTTCTAATAATAATGATATGATCATCCCATGGTGGTGTATCCAGTCAAATAAAACATTTATCTAATAACTCCTAAAATTTATTTTTCAGTTCTAAAAGTTCTTCTTGAGCTATTTGATAAGACGATTTAGAAAGAGGCTTATCATTAGTTATTAAGTCAAAAGTAAACTCAACCTCTCAATCTAGAATAGCACCAAAAAAATCATCGAGAAAAACATCCATTTATTCATTTATTACTATCCCATTACTAATTTTATAGGTTTATTTGTTTTTAATAATATGAACTAGGTAACTTTCATTTCTATGTATAATAAATTTCTCAGCTTCTTGGTATGTAATCAAAGGTATGAAATCATTGAACACAACTTTTTCAGCACTAAAATCTATCTGAACATGATAAAATAAAATCTAATCCATACTTAGAATGATATAAAACTCTACTATGGACAGTTCAACAATATTTTCATTAAAGACCATCCCACTAATGATGATATGAATGTTTATATAAATCTCGGTTTATTTAATACTTCCACCATGAGTTTTTACCAAAAAAATCGTATTTTACTTTCATTATTTTATATTCACAATTTACTTACAAATTTCACAGAAATTAAATAATGCAATGATCTAAAGTCAAACAGGGTATTGGAATAATTCAGATACACAAGTAACATACATTTCACCCCTTCATTTTATGTCCCAACATCAACTGTAGTAATAGAAAATGACCTCGCTACACCCTTTTATTTCTGATTATGATGATTTTCATCTTGTGCAACTGACTTTGAAAATGAATTAGCCTAATGACCCATCACATTGTAGCTAAATCATATTACCATCATCTGGCCGTCAATTACCACATTCTTTGATTCCTGGGGATTCTTTTACTTTCATTCATGGTCCATGTGCAAAAAAATTACACATCGGTAACATGTCAATGTATTCATAAGACATTCCTCGGGGTTCTTTTTACCACACTTACTACAATATTGGAACTTCATTTTCTTACCTCTATATTTATTTGTTTCATGTTTTCCAATTTCCTGACATCCTTACTACCTCTTACTTTCATCATCATAAGGAAAATAAGAGTCAAATAAAATCCATATCAACCTTTTTAGAAAGAAACAATTTTTTTATATCTTTTAAATTCTTGCACGGCCAAATATCCTCATAGACATGGTTTCATTACTGAGTAAAACTGATTAATTTTTCTATCAGTGTCTTGAATAAAATCTAGCACATACCTCTCAAATATTGTGATGTTTCCTTCAAATCCATCTTGGGAATCTTCATCTTTTGGCCTTAATTATAGGAATTTATTTCTCATTATGATTTGAACAACCTTAGGGAAATATTTCTCTAAGAGAGGTTCCTTAAATGTTTCCCATTCCATAGATCCAATTCATCTTTCTCTATGGTTTTCTTAACCAAATACCACCATCGATCAGCTTCACCTGCAAAATAATAAATATAAAGGGTTATCTTTGGGTGTTCCAAACATCCCAGGACATAAAATATCTTTTCTAAAGCATTGATCCTTCCTTCATCTACCACTATTTCAGATGATCCACTGAATGATGGAGGTTTTTTCTCATGAAATGATCCACAAAATACATGTTCCTTGGGGTATATCATGTTCCTTCATCTACCCCAAGGAACATGTATTTTGTGGATCATTTCATGAGAAAACATCCTCTATCATTCAGTGGATCATCTGAAATAGTGGTAGATGAAGGAAGGATCAATGCTTTAGAAATGATATTTTATGTCATGGGATGTTTGGAACACCCAAAGATAACCCTTTATATTTATTATTTTGTAGGTGAATCTGATCGATGGTGGTATTTGGTTAAGAAAACCATAGAGAACGATGAATTGGATCTATGGAATGGGAAACATTTAATGAACCTCTCTCAGAGATATATTTCCCTAAGGTTGTTCAATATATTCCTCAATAAAAGGAGATTGAGACAAAATCTCTTACAATGAATCCAACTTGTCTTGTGTATCTTTATTTTCCTAAATAATAAACTTATGTTAATTATTTACTTTCTTAAAATCCTTTTTCAATTTTATCTTTTCTTTTACTTTATTATAAAAGTATTTTAAACAACTATTTAAATAATTAAGTTTGCATTGGGTGTTTTGACCATATTCGGTTTATGTGTCAAAAAAGACCATAGTTGGTCAAATATGGTCAAAGGGTTCATTATTTGAACACCTATATAATAATAATAATAACATAATTTTCATATTTATACATCAATTATAATTTTAAAACAAATCATGAATTGTATTTATTAAAAATGGTCCAACATTACAATCATGATGATGGTAGGTTGTACCCATTTTTCAATGATTGTTATGGAAAGAAGGTAAGTAAAATTTATCTTTAAAGAATGAAACATATATCATAAATACTATATTACTTAATCATATATACTTATATATATAATTATTCTAATGTAAAATTAATTACATAATGTCGAGGAGGCGGTAGTTCACATGTCTTTGAATGACGTTATCACTTTTTCAGTGTGTGAAATGGTAATAAAAAATGATATATTATATTCACAAAAAGGTAATTATGTCCTTAATATCATTAATATTTTATTTATGTTACTTATTTTTAATTAAACTCATTTTTAATACATTCCATGTAATGTGTTAACGTATCACATCGCTTTGAGGAGGCAGTAGTCTACACGTCCACAATTGGTTTTATCATATTTACTAAAAATGGAAATCATGAAGTTATGTGTTATATAAAAATTAAATAAGAATTATAAAAACATAAATATCATATATATCACATAAAAATATGATCACATCATAATTCCCAACCATTATAGGTGGTCGAAGATAAACGAACGACATCGTTTCGTGAGGCGGTAGTTTGTCGTACACGAACGGTAAATTCGATACCCATTTGATGGAAGTGTGGGTAGGTTTAAGTATAACCCTTATCATAAAAACATATTAGTATATTTATTATAATAATTTAATTATATAATCATGGAATAATAATAAATTAATGGTTGGAGAAAGAAATAAAATATAAATTCATATTGAAGAATGTTACCTCTTTTTCAAGTAACCCCTTTTGATTTGTACCAAAAGGAATCCTTGGATGGGTTTATTCCCAAAGAGGGGACTATAAGGTGAATTGAGTAATTTTGGGAGATATTTTTCAGGTTTTGGATGAAAAACATAGCTTGATATCTTTAAATAGGTGAGGATTTTGAATGTATTTTTTTAGTAAAGGGGGATAGCATTCTTGTAAATATAAAAAGTTAAACACTATTGAGAGGTATCTATTTCATAATGTTCCCCCAATAATTATCCCAATATTATAAAATAGGTGATATGGTATAATAATTTCCATCCAGGGGTTTTTGATAGGTTTCTAGGTCATTTGGACACTTTGGATTAGAGATTAACTAATAAGTATCCACATTTTTACCTTAATTGTTGTAATTAATTTTAATTTATTTCAATAATATTTTTGATAAAAATATATGTTGACCTTATTATAATTATTAATTGTTATTATTAAAAATATGGAATCTATTTTTCCGAATTCCAATCACATAACTGGTAAAATTAATTTAAACTTAATCCCGCAGACTGGACGATAAACAGTGTTTTCAAAGAAAAAATATTCTAAAAATTTCTAAGATATTATATCAAAATTCAATGTGAAAGTGTTTCTAAGGACCTAAATTGGTTTAATTTATATATAATTTATCTATTTACACTTTAAAACCAATTAAAAACATAATTTTACGATACAAATAAATTGTATGAAAAAGTATTTTTGAACTAAAATTCAGGATGATTCACTATTCATAAAAATATTAATGTTCTTTGAAAAATACCAAAAACTCACAAAAAGTAAAGTTTGATGCTTTTATTTCCAAAAAAAATTATTTTTTCAAATAAAAATTTCAAAACTGTTAAATTTTAGTTTTAAATTATTTCCACCATTAAAAGGAGTCAAAACATCTATATTAAATAATTATATTAATAATATAGTATTGTTCGGTATAACTCAGTCTTGCATGAAACACATGATTTTAGAGAAAATCATTGGTCTTTGTTCAATATGATATTGAAAATGACATCTATTCTAAGTTATAATTACTATCTAATTCATAAATATTAATAAATATGAAAAATACTTATTCAATCATTACCTAGGATGTTATAGATGAACCTTGACATATTGGGGTCAACTGGTTGGTCGTGTTGATCCAACCAACCTCAGATTTTATACCCTTACTTCTTTACTTGATAATATTATTCATCATTATGATGATTTTTCATTCTTTTTTCTCATCATCATGTGCAGAATACATTGTCTGCATGAGTATTGAAACATTTAATTTGTTTTTAATAACAAAAATGTAAACACAAAAAAGGATTTGAGAAGGATCATATACATGCTCTATTTCATACTTGATTAACTTTTTAAATCCACATTTATACTATTTTTTTAATAAATTTGTGTGCATCCATTTTGAAGTAAATAGTTAATTAAATTTATGAAAATAAATACTCCATTATGGAAGCTATTATCCTCTAAATTCATCAAAATGTGAAAGTTACAGACAACATTAATCCTCATCATTCTCATATCCTAAATAGTGATTATAGAATATTTTTATTGAGACTCATCCTCCATCTCTTATGTACATGAACCTATGTTTCTTGATCTACTCTAAGCAATAGTCATCTCACACTGGGGATCGATGATAATTTTCAATTACTACTACTCAAAGTAGTTTAAGAAATATAGAACAGATGGGGGATGAGTCTTAAGAAATAAAATGAAATAATAAATATTTTGGAGATGAAGTTGGTGAGGATGACAGTTGTCTCCTTAAAACTTTTTAAATTAACACATCTCAATTTAAACATTCAAATCTCATCTCAAAATTCTAAAAGGTCCCTAACACTACTATGAGAACATCAAAACAGCCCCATTGAGCTTCACAAACTCTAATATATGTTAATATTCCTTTACCCTCACCTGTATCTCCAATATAATATATCTATGTCCGGTGAGGTTCATGGGTAGTTTTTTAGTATAAAATCAAACAAGTAAACACTAAGAAGCCCCTAAAATATGCAATAATTAATATATTTGAGTCTATGTTCAACATAATAACTCTCAAAATACACATATAATTTGAGTCAATTTTTATTAACTAGGACACCATGATAATAAAATGTACCTACTTAATTTCATAATTGGTTCCCTTAGGAAAGAACCACACAATGGGTGCCATAATACATTAGTTAAACCTAACATATGAGATCCCATAAATAAGAATAAATAGCAACACAAATGTCACATCGTTCTCACCCTAGGACTAGATGAATCACTAACATAAATATAGTAACCCACAATCCAACATACCATACCTATCGCTCACATAATACCCATAGTATTCAAATATATGATACTCAAAGATCAGATATTTTAGGTATTTATTATCTTTCTCAACAACCACTCATTAGATAATATCAGTCTTTAAGACATAATTCATCACTCACGTAACTCAAATATAAAGAAAAAGTAATCTATATGATCAACTAATCCACCATACCCTTTATAGGCTATCTCGCTAGGTTTTGAGGGACTATACTTAATTTTATACCATATATCTGAACATTTCTAAGGTGATCATGTTATCCCTCTTAGCACATCACTACCCTAAGATAAATATTCATAGTTACATTCATACATTGTTCTACCCTTATGGTCAACTTACATTATCAATGATTACCCTTATGGTCCTCTTTTCACATCACTACTATATAAGGTTTTTTCAATAGATATGATTTAATAAAAAACCTAATACATTAGCCAATATATTTCCTAGGTTTTGATTTATAAATTCATTAATGAAACCATAAATTTTATACAACCTATTTAAAATGGTTTTTCTATATCATCATATAAGTGTGTGTTCATTAATGTCTTCTAAATTTCCAAAACATTAATATCAAAAATAATTCTTCAATTTTATCAAACTTATCAAAGTGATAATATTCACTATTAAATTCTACTTAATTTCTACATGCCAAATCTAAGGATTGTAACATGTATTCAAACCACACAAAAAATCAATGATATGTAATTTAAATACATTGAAACTCAATTTTATTTAAACATTTCAACCATTGATATAAATAAGGTCATTTTTTGGAACATTTTGTTTTGATAATTCTAAAAAATCATTAAACATTTCATCATATTAATCACATTTTCAAAATATTGTAATCCAAAAATGATTCATTATCACCTATAATAAATTAAAAGTGCAAAATATTATTTTCTTCTTTGAAAAATTAAATTAAAATTTACCTTTATAAATAAACATTCAGTCAATGAAACCAAAAATATTTCACAAATAAAATAATGGCAACAGATTTCAAAAAAAAGTTTCACCTTAGACTTATTCAACCATCATCTATTAAGAAAAAAAATTAAAAAAAATTAAATGTTAACATTGATTTTAAAAGTTTGACCACAAATAAAACTCAAATTTTCTTTCTTTTTATTATATAATATGGTAATTATTGTTTTCAAAATATATTAATAAAAATAAAGTATAAAATAACATTAGGAAAAATATATCACTGATGAAAACAATATCGATTATGATAAGAATCTAAAAGGGGGGATACAATTTCGTGCATCATATTGGAAATGGAAATGTCACTTCTTGTTGTAAATAAGAAGTGATATATTCTATTAACATGATTAAATTGGTAGATAATTTGATTTTTATTTTTCTAATTATATTCAAAATAAATTGAAATCTTCTTATCCTTATTATATTATGTAACAATGATCAATATTAGTGTACTCTATGACTATAACTGACGTAACATTAAGGAAGTGATTATGTTTTTTGATGAAATATTTATAGTACCTGATGTGGGTTAAGTTTAAGAATTCTCAAAGGAATTATATATAAATATCAAACAATTGAATGGTAAATAAACTGGGGATAACTCTTAAAAATATTATATTATTCTTGTGTTATTCAAACTGAATTATAATATAACTTACCTTATAATAAAATTATATAATCAATGCAATCAAAACATTCCTAGGATGATCATTTAAAAATATATTATCAATACACCATAATCCATTATACATTCCAAACACCCATTCACAATGTAATAAAAAAATCATTAATCATCCAAACACTCATTTAGTAAATTAAACATACCTTAAAAGATTTAAAAATATTTATAAGTAAATTAAACATACATTAAATGTCATTAAAAATAATTATAATAATTACAAGACACCCATTAATCAAAAAATAATTCCCCAAATATAACATCAGTTAAATAATCATTCAAGAAAATTAATCATACCTTAGTTATCCTGAAACTAATTAAATAATCATTCCGTCAAAGATAATATCTACTAAACATACCTTAGACACCCACTTATATGTAAATAAATATGATTTATAACACTCATTAATCTAATAACCATACATGAAACCCATAATCCCAAAACACAAATTTATCAAATAAAACAGATGTTGGATGTGTGAAAAAATCAGAACTATGATTAAAAATAATGGAGAAATATCAAAGAGAATCATTGGTAGAAGATGAAGAAAAATGGGAAGTTGATGCTGGTGGTGGTGGTGTTGACAATGAGGGTGCTAATAATGGAAAGAGCCATGAGTGAAGGTGGATATAATAATGACAACAGTGAGGAAGAATGAGAGAGACCAATCATGACTAGAGTTATGGGAGAAGAGAAGTAGGGTTCATCATGGTTGAGAATACCGCAATTACGCACAATACAGAACCCAAATGATCGATCAAAGAGTGAGGATGCAGAGAAAATAGCATACCTTTGATTCTATCCTTGATTCATCCGAGAGAATGTTGAGGAGGAGTGCTGGTAGGAGTGCAGTTCCCTGAAAGCTTGAGAATCATGACTGAATGTGTTGCAGTTAGGGTTCTTTCAAATCAGGGAGACCATTATCAGCAATTATAAAAAAACATTGTTAAAGATACCTTTTATTAGCACTAAATTAATAATCGCTGATAAAATCTATCTTTATCAGCTTTCTGTTAGCGTTGATAAAGTTTCATCTTTATCAGCACTAAAGAAGCACTGATAAAATGTATCTTTATTAGTGTTAAAATATTTGCACTGATAAAAGATTTAAAATTATAATTATAATAATAAAATTTAAAATATATTTATATAATTATATATTTATTTATTTTAATTTTATAATTATTTTAATATATAATTATTTATTTATAATTATATAAATAATTTTAAATAAAATTCATGTTTATAATTAAAAATATATAATTTTATAAATATTTTAAATATACATTTAAAAATATATTTATAAATTTATATATTTGTAAATATATTTATAATTATTTATTTATAATTATAAATATATTTATATCATTATATATATTTATTTAATTATATATATATATTTCAAAAATATATATAAATATAAATAGAGTAAATATATCAGTTATTTAAATATATTTATTATAATTTTATAATTATAAATATAATTATTTAATTATTTATTTAAATATATATACATTTAAAAATTTAAAAAATATAAATATAAATATTGTAAATATATTCATTTTTTAAATATATTAATTATAAAATTATAATTAAAATACATAACTATTTATTTATAATTATAAAAATACTTTTTAAAAAAATAATATTTATATATTGATACCATTATATATATAATTATAATTATATATATATATTATAAAGAAATATAAATATATTAAATATATTCACTTTTTAAATAAATTTATTATAATTTTATAATTATTTAAATATATATAATTATTTACTTATAATTGTATACAAACTTTTGAAAAAATAATTATTATTTATCTAAAATTATAAATTTATAAATTTATAAATATAAAAAATATACATTTGGAAATATATTTATTTATAAATATTTATCTACAAATATATATTTAATGTCATTAACAAATATATAATATTAAATGGATGCATCTTAAAAATGAGTGAAGCATAATAATTTTAAAAGTGTTAACTTTAAAATATCGATAAAATTGACAAGTTGTTTTAATTATATATATATATGTGTGTGTGTGTGTGTGTGTGTGTGTGTGTGTGTGTGTATACGTATGTATTTTGTGTTTGGGGTACAGTTACATTGAACAAATACACACCACACACAGAGGCTAGAAAGGTAGGTCATAGCCCCCTAAGGGATAGCTCACCCATCAGTCCTTATTTATTAAGTACATGGCACGAAGGCCCAATGGGCAAGAAGCCCATTACATTTCCCATAGGTCTGGCATGAAGGCCTAGTGAAACATCATGCCTACATCAAGCTTGCATCATCAAATATCTATCTTAAGCATGTGTTACTATCTGCCTACGTCATGCATGCGTCATTGCCTTCCAGCGAAAATTCACACTCACTTGAATTTGAACCCATGTCTGATGTAGGATTACTAGGAGCCTTTAACACTAGGGAAAACCCCCAACTACTTAATTAAATATAAGTTATTAAAAAACAATGGATATATATTGAATTCAACATGAATACATATTAAAAATACTAATAGATAGTAAATATATATATATATAATTAATAGAAAATGATTAAATTTAAAAATAAAATATAAAATATTAAAATATTAAAAAATAATAAATAATACCTAACTATAATAATATTAAAAAAAATTAAAACTTACTCATTAAAAAAAGAATATATTAAATGTATCTTTTTATAATGAAATTCTAAAATGAACACTAAATTTTAATATAACTTACATAAATATTATGTGTACTTGTTTCTATTTAAGATGTCATTAATTGCGTAAATATTAGTGTGTGTGTGTGTGTTGTATATAAAAATTCCATAATTATGTATATATTTGTAAAATCAAAGTTACACTTGGTTGATATATTTTAAATTGAAAAATCAAACAATGTTCAATTATATCCATTATTGGATGCAATTAGTATGTATTTTTAATTAATATTAGTTTTTATTTATAAACCATTTTTCACTATATATATATAACTTATTTAGTGTGAGCATAAATATTTTGTGTTATATAAATCATATTATAGGAAATATTATATACATTCATATAAATATATAAAATGTCATATGAATATATTTCTATATTAAATATATTAATGAATACCTTTGTATAAAAACAATTAAAAATGAATAAGATGTTAATATGTTTTTAATTACTACATTTTTATTCATTTTCTATACTTATATTTGACATAAATTATTTATTACTATTTATAATTAATATATATATATATGTTCAACTTATTCATTTTTATTAATAATTTTTTTGTTAATAATTTTGTTAATAATTTTTTAATTTATTATTTTTAATTTTTTTGTTTAATTACTACAATTCATTTTTTATTTTATTTTATTATTTCAATTTATTCATTTTATATATCTATATTTTATATATACTATTTATTAATAATTTCAATCTATATATATGTACATTAAATTTATTCATTTTTAACAATAATTATTTAATTAATAAAATATTTAATTTTTTTCTTATTTTTCTCAATTTTAATTTTTTTGTTTAATTATTTAATTTAATTCATTTTATATATCTATATATTTAATATAAATTATTAGTTAAAATTTATAATATATATATATATATATATATTAAATTTATTCTTTTTAATCAATAATTATTTATTTAAAAAAATTGTTAATATTTTTTTAATTCCCTCATTTTTAATTTTAATTTTTTTATTATTTCATTTTATATAGGACCTTTATCAAAGATAATAAATATATGATAAAGGGTACATGTTATCAATGCTAAAAAATTTGATAAAAGGTGACTTTTATCAGTGCCACAAAAAAGCACTTATAAAGGTTACCCTTTATCAGCGCTAAAAAAATGTTGATAAGGGGTATCTTTTATCACCACTTTTTTTAGAACTATTAAATGCCAGATTTGTAGTAGTGGTGGGGGATTAGTGATGCCAAAAGGCATTACTATAAATTTATAGTTTCTTACCCTATACAAATTTTCATCTTTGGTATATCCTCCTTATTGAACCTCAATTGATGATATCCAATAAGAAGTTGATTCTTGGAAAAGTACAAAGCTCTATGTAGTTGATCAATCAAGTCATCAATATAGGGTACAAGATACTTGTTCTTTATATTGATCTTGTTAAGTTCTATATAATAATTGTAGAGTATCATTGGTCTTTCTTTATTCTTTAAAAAACGAACATGTGCGCCATAAGGTGATTCACTTGGATGAATAAATCCCTTCTCAAGATTCTCTTGAATTTTTTTCTTTATTTCTAGAAACTCAATCAGATTCATTCTATATAGAGTCTTTGAAATATGTGTTGTTCCATGTATTATTTATATTGAATACTCAACTTCAAGATTTTATATAACACCAAAATACTATTTTGTAAAAACATAACACACACTTGTACAAAAATCATATCATCGATGTTGAGTTTCTCCCCAAACATCTAAAATAAACACCATATTTGAAAAGGAATAAAGAATCGAAAAATGAATGGAATTTCCATTATATGTTCATATTTATTATCCTACCAACAGATGGACAAATGTTAGTTCTGAATATTAAACATGACTTCCCTTCCATAGAAACTGATATGGGATTTATGTAAAGAAAGCCAATCCATGACCAACATAATATCAAATTCAACTATAGATAGAATAATAAAATTTTCAGGAAGTATATTCTCACAAGCATTAGTCACTGTAGAATCATATACTTTTCATGTGATCATAATTACATTAGGTTTTGTAATTTCTAATTCAAGATCTAATCATTGAGGTGGCACTGTGATGCCCTTATAAAATTATTCATATATAAAATAGTGGGTAGAACTATAATCAAATAAGATGTTATTTGTTCTAGAATGGTTGGTAAGTATACCTTTCACCACTTCATTATCATAACCCATATTGAAAACAATGATCACATGTGATTTCCTTTTGTCTTAAGTCTAAATTGGTTTCTAACATCGTTCATCATCATTAACCTTAATATTTTAGCACTAGTTAGCATTGTTCTTGTACTCCTTTCATTTGAAACATTAGAGTATGAGTGGTGAATCCTATGGTTTATTTTCATTATTCCTTTCATTAAATGTTCGATTTATATCACATCATAATTTTATTGCCTAATAAGATTTATTTCAACAAATAAAACATTTATCAGTCCCCTAAAGATAATTTACTCTATTTTTTCTTCTACACATTGATCATAAATGAAGGAGCATTATTTTCTCTCCATGGTTTTTAGAATTTACATTGAATTCCATCTTTCTTTTCTTATCAAAAATATAATGTGGATAGTTAACTCTAATCACCATATCCACCTTGATATCACATCGAATTATTACTTCATAGAAACTAAATTCCCTTTTGTATAACACCATTTTGAGACTCGGTTTTAATCCATTAAAGAATCGATAAAAATTAATTTCAGGTTGGATGATAATACTAGATGAATACCATGAACGTCCAGTAAAATTTTTCCCATAGGTACTAATAAATTCCTCATCATTCTACTTTATCTCAAGTAATTCCTTATCCATTTTCAAATGAAGAATATGAGGAAAGTACATATTGAAAAATAAGCTCCTAAACTCATCCTAGTCTATAGAGTCGATTTCTTCCCATTGCCTCATGTTCTTCGTAACATTCCATCATTGATTCACTTCACCTTCCAAATGATAAATATCCAAAATAACTTTCTCGTGTTTCAAAAACTAGAGAATTAAAGATATCTTTTCAATGGTACTAATCTATCTCAGTAACTATTGGATCAGAAGACCCATGAAAAGGGTGGGTGTTGTGTCATGAAGAAAACAAGAGAACATTATTCCCTCTTTTTCTATTATGGATGTTCACTGTGATTCATAGATTTTTAAATGTTTGTATGTATAGTAATGAGATTTTTAATTCCATCTACCATAACATTTGGTTGATCCGGAGGAAAACCATTTCACTGTCCATAAAATTAAATATTAGCATGATTCATTTAGGTTCCAACTATTAAATAAAACCAAAAAGAATAGTGTGAGCATAAATAATCATAGTGGGAAGCCACATAATCCTGAAAATCATTTATAAGATGCCTAAATCTTAAAACCTTATTTTAATTCGATGAAACCATAGATTTAACATAATACATGCATGGTCATTACAAAAACTTTAGGATGTCATCCTATACTTAGACTAATCCCTAGGGTTCTGAATACATTTATCTCATCCTAGTTTCCAAAGGAAACTAATCCTTTTTCTGATACCAACTACAGTGATCCATACTTTACTTACATAGATATTACATATTAATATAATAATATTCATTACATAACATAATGATACATTAAAGAATCATATAGTTATACTATCTTTAGAAACATAGATACATATAAAACTATTTCATAGGATATCAACATCATCTTCTACTTAGTTCCTTATAAAAAACACCCTTCTTAGACATATCATGCTTAGTGCCTTTTTTCACAACCTGGGGAAATGGAAACATATGAAAAGGTGAGTTCAAATGCTTAGTACGGGTAAAAAATAGATATTTCAATGATAAATTAAGAATTACATGAGAATAAGAGTATGAGAACATGATCTTAATATTTAAACAAATACCATACATATCATAGATTAAGATCTGGAGTCATGGAATAAATATTAATAGTTCATAAGATATTAATCATAAAGGAATCAAATAAAATAGGCCATGGGAGCATAATATTGTCTTAAGACATAAATTTTTTACATATAAATAAGAGTGTAAAATAATTTCTTTAGTATTCAAGGATCGTATAAAAAATTGTCATAGTGTATTCAGTTCACTCCCCATTTCATTATAGTAGTCAAGTTTCACTCCAAATACTATAATAGCGGATATAGTCCCTTATTGAATAAAGCTTACTCCCCATTCTATTCTTATTTATCTTAGGTGATCGCCATCATTAACAAATTAATTTAAAGGATATATAATGTTGGTCCCATCTATCACATAATTAAAATTATACTTATGTGTTCTACAATGTCAAAAAAATATTATTCATATCATAACCCATGAAAAATAAACAGGATTCGTAAACATTTCATCATAGCATAACCCATGGAAAATAAATCGGTTTCATGAACATAATTTCATCATAATCATAAACTATCCAGATAAAGAATAATTATGGTTTCATTAGATCTTATCCCTATTAAATCATAATTAACAAGAAAGATGTTATTATAAATGAATATTCCTTTAAAATAATCACTGGAAATTTTCTAGAGGAAAATATGCTTTTCACTTTGAAATCACTTATTTAAAATATAAAAAATTCTAAAATATAAAGGAAAACATATTAATTGAAAATAAACTTGAAAACTTGTAAGTGAATATTTAAATTATTTATTTTTCAAGATAATATGAAATTTCATTCTTGTTTTATAAGATTAAAGAAAACATTTTTTTCACACTTTTGAAAAAAGTTTAAAAGTACCTCATTTGGAAAGAAAATAAGAATATTACTTTTAAAACATTTTGTATAAACTAATTAATGGGTAAAAATGACATTAAAAAATCATACTATAATATTAAAATCATTTGAAAACATTTTTAGAAAACGTGTACATTTAAGAAATGGTTTTTTCAACCATAGTGATAAATAAAGTGGATTTTCCTTTAAAACGTTATTTTAGTCTCTTGAGTTAATATAATGAGAAAAATAAAATAAATACATGTAATATTCAGAATTAAACATATTATAAGAAAAATAATGAGTTTATATATAGTTATATCAATATATTTTCTTATTGGAAACTTAATCATAATCAATCCTGATAAACTATGAGACTGTGACAAAAAAACTCTTACACTGAGTTCCTTTGGATTCAAAAGTGATTTGAAATATTATAAAATAAATTTAAATTTATTATAATTATATAAAATAATAATTTTCACACATATAATATAATATATTATCCTATTATAATATTTTAACACTCATTTATTAATAACACTGTATTAAAATCATTATTTTTGGGTGTTAATGCTTCATTTTTTATGAGAATTTCAGTTACATATATCCAGTCCTTGAACAATGATCATGGTTCCATAATATCCATAATTTTAGTCATTATATAAATATTATATATATTCATTGTATATATAGTCATTTATAAAAGGTATATATAGAAAATAAAATACCCAATTCATGGTGACAGTAGTTTGTTTGTATGCAAGAATGATGTTCTAACTTTTAGATGGATGGAATAAAAAAAAGTTAAATAATAATTCACCTTTGTAAAATAATTATTTTATTATATTTATAATATATATTTATTTAATATATCCTTATTACCATACATGTAAAATAGAAATAAAAAAGGAATCACATCGATTCATGGAGATGGTAGTCCACACAGAAGAAATAGCGATGTTATCACTTTCAAACGAATTAGAAGGTAATAGGGTATAAAAGATATTATAATTATATAAGTATAATTATGTCATAAATATAATATATTAAAATTAAACCCATTATAATAAACATCCATAAAATATGATGATTAAAAATGAATTGTCTCTCTACATCGAGAAAGTAAGCAGTACGTACACGCGAGAGATACTTTCACTTCCCATTTTATGGGAAAGATTGTGGATAATGGTGGTTTTTATTATCATAAAAACATTTAAGTGTATTATTGATATTTATGTTATTACTTAATTACAAATATTATATAATTAAACTAGTTATAAGAGGAAATTAATTGAAATAGGTTAGGTAGAAAGGTTACCCCATCTTCGGTACGCCTCCTTTATTCATCCTCTTAAGGGGACTAGGGTTGGAATTTTTGGAATACCAACACCTATATAACATGTATAATTAATTTTAAAATGTTACTGGGATACTTGTTTTTATATATAATACTCAAATTGTTGTAAATAATAGAAATTAGGGTGTCCTTTTATAAGAGAGGGAGTGGTGATAGTTGGAATTTCATAAAAGATTAAAATATAATAAATTAATTATCAAGAAATATGATTAAAATTGAAATTAATTAAAATAAAAATTGTATTGGGTATAAATTACCACATTCAATGAAATTTTTGTGGTTTCTGGTGTCATTTTAAAAATTATATTTTTAATTTACCACTTGTTTAACCAATTTTATCCTTAACCACGTTCATAGCTTTTTCATTATTAAAGGGTTAATAATGTCATAATAAATGGAAAATTGATTGATAAATGGACCATGGTTGTTATTATCAACCATATTCTATTCACTTGGATTAATATAATATTTTTATGAAATTAAATCATTTAATAAAAATTAATTTATTTTAAAACAACATTAATATCAATTTTGGAGCTATTAATTTATATTGACTTTAAAGACACCAAGAAAAAGATTTTATTTAAATATAATAATTTAAAAATATATATATGTTAAATAGTTCAAGAAAATTCATGGAAGACATTAATTTATCCAAATTATATTATTTTTTATATTTTGAAAATCATTTATTTTATTTTCCTATGAACTTGAAGAAATACTTTGTTAGTGTTTTATAAGAGATTATGGTAATTATATATTACTTAAAATTATAGATAAAATACCATCCCTAAAAAATTAATTATTCTAAGAATATCCAAAAATATTTTTTCATAAATTTCTTTTTTCCATATTTGGACACATGATATTTATTTAAAAGTTTATATCATGTATAAATTTATTTATGAAATGTTTATAAACTTTTAAATAATGTTTAATTTTAAGAATTTTTAATTCTTTAGAATATTCGTTTCTTTCTTTAATCCATGAATATAAAATTATTTATATTATGGGAGAATATATGATTTTGTTTAAACTTTTTAAACTGTTTATTAAAAATTATATACCATGTGTTGTGTCTAGGAATATTTTTTAGAGTAAAATTTTACTTGGAGATATTTCATAAAAAGTGGGATATTTTTTGTTAAATATGAGGTCAAGTGGATGTGATTGGAGAAATTATTGATTTATTTTGATATTAAACCATTTATTAATGCATTAATCACATTCAAACTCAGATCGATTTAACAATTACCAATGAGTTGAAGGTCATTTCGATGTTTGTAAGTGTTTGGAAGATGTTTAAAGATGAGGAGTGGAGTTTTTAAGATATTTTTTTGAGTCATATAAAATTATATCATAATATGAAACTTTCACATTTTGATTTACTTCTTGGGGATGTTTTTGTTTAAGTAGAAATAAATAATGCCACAAAAAGATTATATTACTCTAGGAATTTATTTTTAGATGTGATTATATTGACTGAAATCTTCATGACATATATGTCACACCTTAATGGGGAAGTTTTTATTTATATATGATCTTGTTTGATGTTATGAGAAAAATATTTCTCAATGAATGAGAATGTTTCACCATGAATAAAAATATTATGCCATAATGGTTTGTCATAAAAAAAGTTTTTTCCTTCAAGGTATTGTATGTTATTACACAATGAGGTGTTTCACACCTCAATGATTCTAATGTCTGAGCCATTTTTATAGAAATTGGATATAATTTCTTAAAAACATAAAATATTATATTTCAATGCATAAGATTACACCATGAAAAATGTTGGTCCATTTTTTAGATGTTTTGATGATGTGAATTTTTAGATGATTTATCTACTACTCTAACTCAAATATTTAAGTCCCAAAAGAATATCAAGGGTTAATAAAAGGGATATATTAATCTAATGTCTCAAAATAAATCATGAGTTATTAGGAGTTGAATTCAAAATTTAAATTCAATGAAAAATAGAGATATAGGGTTTTTATAGAGAAGGACTATAAATAAATATAGTTATATATGGAGAGAGAGAATTGTTTCATTAGTTTATAGGGTTTAATAGAGATAAAATAGGAATATATGACCAGAGAGAAGTTTAGTTATTGGTTATCACAAGTTTTTGAAGAGGAATATTCAGATAGTGAAGATCAGAGGCTTTATTTGAAAAAGAGTGACTATTGTGATTATAAAAAGAGTTTCTGAGTTGGTTCATGTTGTATTATTACATTAATATTATTTATACATCATAATATCTTAATTTTAAAAATTAAGAAGACTTTTTGTGGCCTATAATAATTGTTTGGTAGCATTATTTCATTGTTTTGAAAATTAAAGTAAAGAATACAAGGTGATGATCAGTTTATAGAAAATTTAGAGATTCATGTTAGCAATAGAATATATTTTGTGTATCTTTGAAGTGTTTTATTGTTTGTACATAAGAGGAAATAATGCTTTTTAGGAGAAATTTACTCACATATAAGTTTCAATGATAAATCATTCTCATTGTAATTCATTTTGTGATTCTACTGGATTGTGGGATGATGGGTGATACCATGACATTCCAAGGATGTATCCATTCATTTTTAATTATGAGTCATACACATAATTTTCTTATTCTTTGGTTATCTGTATATGAAAATTAAATCACTAGACTAATAAATTATTATCAAAAACGGGTTGGTATTATATATGAGATTTATTGATAACCTTCTTGTTTCAATTTAACTTTTGATGAATATTTATTAGTGAAAAATTATAAAATATTTTTATTCTCTAATTCACCCCATCCCCACTTAGTTAATACTCATATGAGACCTCAATACTATTGGTATTATTTAATTATATAATTATTATTAAAATATGTGGTTCCCTTTGAAGACATCAAGGTTGTTTTAAGATGGTTTCATAAAGTTTTCTTTGTTTGATGATTTTATTGATTTTAATTTTTTTATCAATAAAAATTTAATTAATCTAGTCAGTATAACATTTTTTCACACATTTGATTGAGAAATTAGAATTTATTAAAGTGAAAAATGGTTTCTTACATTCTCTCATTATATATGGGAGGATTTTTAATTGTAAGTGATGGTTTTACTCTACTCAAAGAAAGTGAAATAAAGACTAAAACTAATAAGAAGAATGTAGAGATCAATGGAAATTAAAGGAATAATATCTGATACTCACTTTTAAATATTATTTATAAAGTTTATAGAGATGAATAAAGTGAAATTAATCTAGTAGAAACTATGAAATATCCATAAAGGGTATGTTATAGAAAAGGATTCCAAAAATAAAATTTCTAATTTCTAATTTAAATGCATTTGTTTGATTTAAAGAGAATGAGTAAATGATTTATTCACTATAATTAATGAGAACATGGGCTCAATCATAGGTTTTTGTGAAACTCAAGATGATTCAATGATATTTAATAAGTTCATTCATATTATTTAGTGCATGTTTGATGCTAAAGTTTTATCACTTGAAGACATTAATCAGTATTAATGTCCACTAGACGACTTATACAGTGTGTTGGTTAGATATTAAATAAAGAAAGGTTCTTCTTTTAATAATAGAAGTAAAGGTAAGAGGGATTTTGGGGTGTCTCCCTACCACTTTCTTTATTTATTATGTTTTTATAATTATTTCACACTCTCATATTTTATTTATTATTCATTATTTATTATTCATTATTTATTATTTATTATTTATTATTATTATATTTCATGTTAGGGGGAATAAAAAATAATTTTGGAATATTTCAATACATGTAAAAGAAAATAATGATGTCATTTTTATTAATTTTTTATTTACTATTAAATTTTATATTCTATTTTTCTCGTTTTTTTATTTGGTATAATTTTCTTAGTTAAATTACTCATATATATTCCCTGGGAGTTTTATATGACTCTTATATATCAACAGATTATTCTTAATTTGTATAAAAATTATTTTACTCTTACATTTTAGAATTTTCATAAAGTATTTGACCCTTATGTTTTATCATATTACTCTTTAAATGAAGGTTGGTGGGAATTTTGATAATTTGTTGATAAATATATATATAGGAATAAGTTCTACCAACCCTTATATAAATAAAATTTATAGAAATGATCTTTATGGAAATGAAACTTATGGAAATTACTCTTACATTGGATGATAATTTGATATTTTGAAAAAGTCTTTAAGGGCGTGTGCATATCATATCAAGTTTACTCTTATATGTTTCACATAATTCAATGTTTGTAATAGTGATTAAGGTAATCTAAATTGAGTTACACTTACATTCCCTGGAGTTTACTCTTACATTATTTTATGTTTTGGAAGTTAATGTTTTTAGATGTTATACTCTTATGAAATGAAAGAATTTTTATTTATGATTGGAGTAACATTGTATACAATTATAATCAATAATTATCCTTATTAAAATTAATTTAGTTTTGAATATATTTTATTTTTTTATCTCTTGATTTAGGAATTATTTCAAAGGTATTAATTATCAATTATTATAGAGTTTTTAAAGACATATTAATTGTTTATTTGAATTATTTAAACAAGCTTATTCTTTTACAAGATATTTTATTTTATAGAGTATTGTGGAATACAAGACATAAGAATAATATTATAAGTGATAATTTAATGAAGTATTAAGGAGTCTTTTGTAGTGGAAAATATTCATTACTATTTTCTATTTAAAAGGTAGAATCAATCACCATGAATGCAAGTGGCATGAATTTAGTTTTATTCTAGAGGGCTGAAATGTTTGGCTTGTTTTATAAAGAACTACATGAATGCTTAATTATCATCATTTTATCCTTTTGAAAGGATTCCAATCACATTACTACTCCATCATTGTAAAGACCCAGAAATTTCAAGGAAAATTTTTTTTCTTAATTTTCTTTGGAATTTTACAAGAACGCAGTTTCTGACGGCGCCTGATTCCGAGGCCCGGTGTGCCCGGAATCAATTTCCGAAGTTTAGCTCGGGTACATTCAGTGAACGAACGAGCGGGTTTTTCTAACTTCTGAACCAGTGCTCGGAATCAAATTCTGAGGGCACCGATAGAATCGCAGCGCTGGTTTTTTCTTAGAAACTCCTTTTCCGGAGTTGCGTTTTCTCGGGTGTGGTTTTAAATTTTTTGGGGGTTAAGTGAAGAAAATAAAATAAAGTGGTGCGACAACTTTATTTTATTTCACTTAAAGCTACTTAAGCTGAGTTGAAGCGGACGGGGTGCAATCCAAAATATACTACCCTCTTGGTAGGATATTTGTGAGGTGGGTCCCGTACGAGCCTCACCATTTCTTTTCCTCTAAGTAACGCACCCGTGAAACCTCCTCTTTAATGAAAGTCAACCATGCGTTTTTCGGGTTAAGAAACACCCCAATTAATTGGGCAGTTAAATCAATACAATTAATTCAACAAATTAATTGTTCTTTTCATATCTTTTAAATTTCAAAAGCTTAGGTCAATAATAAAATAAGGGTTGAACTTATTTTATTTAGTTGGACTTGTGGCGTGGAGAGAATTTGGGAGGAAAGCGTTCTTCTTCGGAGAAGAACGCGAAGAACGTGAAGAACGCGAAGAACGTGAGGAACACTCCGACCTCCGACGAAGAACTCCAAACCCTCGAAGATCGACGACGCGGCGCCGTGTACTGCGACGTCAACGACGCTTCTTCTGCGATTCTCCCTCTGCGACGCTTCTTCCACGACGATCCAACCCGGCGACAACCTTCGATCGACAACGACAAGGTAGGGGGTAGCACCCCTTTTTAATTCTTTTGGTTTATAACATCAACATGGATTAAATTATTATAATTAAATCTGTATGCTCTCGATCCTCGGAGTTTGTCGACGCGACGCCGAGTACCGCACGACAGCGACGCCCTTCCGCGACGCGGCGACCCTCTCTTCCGCGACGGTCGATCTCGCGTCCGACGACGAAGTTAAGGTAGGGGTTTTGTTTGTGAAATGAATTTATTTCCATGGTTGTTTCCTCCTAAAAACAAAGAACCTGGATCAAGAGCAATTTTAATTTATTAAAATTGTTTTTTTTGTTTTCCATGTGTGGATTATTTTCTTCCCGATTGTTATCACATAACACGGAGGGTGCGGGCCAAAAAAACACGGCCCGACAACCCTCCGTAGTTCTTCGTTGATATGCGGATTGGTGGGCGTTGAAAAAACTTTCCGCAGGGGTGATTCGTTGATTCCGCAGTGAAGAACGGGACCCGGGAGGAGCTACGGCGCAGACGGAAATGAAATCGGACAACCGGAACAACTCCGGTGGCCCGCGGAACCCACCGGCGGCACGGGTCACCGGCTCGGCGGCGCCGGCGGCCGGAGGCGGCGGCGCCCCGGTGCGCCGCCGGATAGAGCCATCGCGGCTGAAGCCACGGCTGCGGCGGCACCAGCGGACCCGCGGCCGTGCGGGTCCGGCACACACGGGACGCGGCTTTGCCGCGTCCGCTGATCCAGCGCGGCCCCACGCGGGGCTGTGGCACCTTCATCCTGCGAGGTCAGCGCCCCACAGCTCCCTCGCTCGACCGCTCGGCCGAGCCGAGCCGGGCCGAGCCGACCCGCCAGCCGGGTCGCGCCCAACCGAGTCTGACCCGGACCCGGGTCGGTCCGGGCCCAAACCCCCCGTCTTCGGACCATTTTCGGTCTTTTACCCGTATCTTGAGCTACGGGCCTCCGAACGACACGCCGTCAGTGGCGATGCGATTATTGGATCAAGACGTTTGTTTCGTTATATCACACTCAAGGTTTCGGAATACTTTGGGTTCGGCCGGGTTGGTTCGGATATGAAACCAACCGGGCCCTCGGAGCGGAAACGCTTATATCTTGAGCTCCGAACGTCTGTTTGACATGCCGTTGACTTTTATGGATTTCTCTAAGTGAGACGAATATTTTGGATTACTCCGCACGAGGTTTGGATGCCATCGGAGTGCGGTTGGGTTGGTTCGCTCACGAAATCCAACCAGGCCCCTGGAACAAAAAAGTCAATAACTCACAGACCCGGCGTCCGATTGACGCGCCGTCTATCTCGTTGAATTCCTCTTGATGAGACGGATATTTTGGCATACTTTTCCCAAGTTTTCGATGCTGTTGGATAGTGGCCGGATTGGATTGTACCCGAAATCCAACCGGGCCCCTGGAATGGAAAAGCTGATATCTTTCAGACCGGACGTCCGTTTGACGAACTGTCAACGGCGTTGGTGATCTTGTTGAGAAACTGTCTCTATGAGTATACCCTATGAGAGTTCGGGGTACAGTTGAGATACGACAGGATTGGTTCGCACACGAAACCAACCAGGCCCCTAGGACAAAAAGGCTAATAACTCAGAGACCGGGCATCTGATTGACGCACCGTCTGTTGCGTTGAGACCCCTATGACGAGGCGGTCCTTTGAGATACTTCTTCGTGGTACTTTGGGATACTTGGAGTATCGACCCGTAGCTCGTGGAGCGGACCCTCCCGGAGACGAGCGTGCGGAGTACGGAGACCGTGTAGCCGACTGAGACCTGACGACTGCTTAACCGAATCGACTTGGAGTGAGTCGACTAGTCCAGTGGATGGAGCACTACTTTGTGAGGTGCAGACCCATGGCGGACGGAGCACTACCTGTGTGACAGTGCAGACCCGCGGTACTCGTCCGGAGAGTACCTCAGAAGGCTTCTAGGGGGTGTGCACTATTGTGTTTGGGTGGCATAACCCAGTGGGAATCACTACTGTGTATGGGTGGCTGACTGGCGGTACTCGACAGGAGGAGTACCTCAGCAGTCTTAGGTTAGTGAGCAGTACCTCGGAGTCATGACATGACCAATGTACACTCCAGAGACGAAGCTCTTCAGCAGTTACGGTTTCGATAATGAAAATCTTGGTTTGAGCTGAAACTTTTGACCTTTGTGTTTACCTCATGATTGAGATGGGTCACTTGATAACTTAGGTATATGTATGGGCATATACATGGGTAGTGGTTATACGTTGATTTCATGATCTTGGTGTTTTCCTCATGATTGAGATGGGTTACTTGATAACTTAGGTATATGCATGGGCATATACCTAAGTAGAGGTTATCTGTTGAGATATTCTTTGTGGTTATCCTTGTTGGTTTTTAGTGAGACCTTGGGGGTCTCGGGGTCCCTACTGAGTATCGTTATACTCACCCCTGCACGGGTTATGCTCGCGCCTCGTTGTGTTGGTTGGAGACGATGGGAAGTGCTGACGGAGGCTGAGTGTTCGAGGACTGGAAGGTACCCGGAGGTGGACTACATGACAAGTCAGTACCCGGAGGTGGACTACAAGACGAGTCAGTATCCGGAGGTGGACTTCACGACGAGACGACACTCGGAGGAGGTTGGCAGGCGAGATCGTTGTGGAGGCTATCTGTACCTACCCTTCAGGTAGGATTCGTGGTGGAAGATCCAGGAGCTGCACCATCTGTACCTACCCTTCAGGTAGGATCGGAGGAGGACGACCTAGGAGCCACTTCTGTCCCTACAACTATTGTCTTTTTCTGTTGTACTTTGTTCAGTTGTGGTTGTACCTTATTTTGGGTTTGTATTCTGGCCCATTTACTTTTCATCACTTCTCTTTGTACTTAGTGTTTTACTTACGCTTGTACTCTGTAGTGTTTTGTTTACTTTTATAAAGGAAATGCCTTCCCAGTTATCGGGATTTACGCCTTTGGTGCTAGTCTCCGTCCCCTGGCCTATGGAAGGCAGGCTTGGGGTAGTCACGGCACAGGCCCCGAGGACAGGTCGTGACAAATTGGTATCAAAGGAGTCAGTTCTACCGCAGAACTTATAACTCTGATATTTTCTTTCTTTGAAGCAATAGTTTTAAGAGTACCGAGTGTGGTTTTCAGTTCAGGGAGTCCATTGTTGGTGCGGGCGGCCATTGTATCCATACACCAGGACCCTGACAACTGATTTCCGACTTTGTGCACAAAAACACTAATTGCATGTGTGTTTCCAGAAGTTTTATTTAAATATCATCTCAAACCAGGTCAGCTCACCAGGTATAATCTTTTGACTGTGTCACGTTGTTTCTTTAGGGATTCCGTTTCTCGGACGACAAACTACAGTCTAGAGGGATGTGCGTACTGACAGCCTGTCAAGCGACGAGGCTTCGGTACAGGGCCCTCTTGCAGTTGAGGCACCAGCGGTACTACCATAGGTTGGGCCACCAATGCCACCAGCCCCAGCAGTAGGCGATGCACGCCACTTGAGTGCGCTGCACGAGTTCCAGCGCCAGAGGCCACCCAGGTTCCGGGGAGAGACGGACCCGCAGGCGGCTGAGGATTGGCTGGAGGCTGTGGTGAGAGTCTTCAGGATAGTGGGGACGCAGGCAGACTTCATGGTGATCTTTTCTGCCAGCCTCCTTCAGGTAGCAGCAGGCAGGTGGTGGAGCCACTTGTTCCAGTTTTGCGATGGGATGACCTTCACATGGGAAGACTTCGAGACCTTCTTCAGGGTGGAGTTTATGCCAGTAGCTCTACACCCCGAGCGTGTAAAGGAGATTCTGCCTTTTCCGCGTGTTTTTCGATCAGTAGCCGAGTCATCTGTGGGCAGTAGGCAGATGATGCAGAGGTCCAGGAGGACCAGACCAGCAGTTGGACTATCTCGGGTTTTAGGACTGGTGGTGCGGGGCACCCGGGGTGGGGTCAGAGCTAGGCGTTCCAGAAACAGACAGTGTTACTCATGCGGCGGGAAGGTTCACCTGGCACGTGACTTCCCAAATCCTCGTACAGTTGATCTGCAGGCTTTGGAGGAGCCACCGAGGTAGAAGCAGCGGCGGGTGCTTGAGAAACAGCCGAGCAGTGTACAAGGAAGTAGAGCTCCGGGAGCAGGTGGACAGGAGAGGAACTAGTGGATACGTCCCTTATACTTCTAGTTCCATGTTGTTGTTGTATTCGTGTCTTTGTACTATGAGATGAAATAATAAAACAACACTTATCTTTGATTGCTTTCCTTTCCTTTTGTTTGGTAGATACTGAGTGGTCCCGGTTAAAACTGTTGACTTGACCCTCACTTTCGAGATTTCTACTAGAGGAGACCTAGTGACCTCACACTGATGCCGACAGTGTGACTCGACCCTTGGAGGCGAGAGTGATAGTTGGATCTCTTAGTAGTTACGTTGAGACCTTACGACGTCGTCCATGGCATGAGTGCACCCTCCATGTCAGGATTGACTATATTAGGCAATGAGCGTGGTTCATCCAGGGGATGAAACCGAGTTTCTATTTTTCGGCAAAGGAGAAATTTTAGTAGCTCTTCCAGATCGTAGGCAAAGAAGGTGCAGATCATCCAAGAGCGGATGAAGACTGCACAGTGTAGTAAGAAACAGGAAACTGGTGCTAGTCTTGGAGACTCGGGCGTGTTAAATGTTTCCAGAAGAGGAAGATTTAAAGAGGGATGAGTCTGCGAAGCAGCAGACGTGGAGGCAGAGCTAGGAGAGCAGCATGAGGTGGTGTACATATTAACATGCTACAACCACCCGCCTTAGTTATCCCCGCCAGGCTCAGGGAGCTGGGGGTTGGAGGAAGAGTGTGGCTGCATGCGGTCAAGGTTGTGACCCAATGGCTCTAAAAATGATTCAAGGCACAGTCTGTGTCCACTACTAGCTGTTGTAGTAACAGACGTCGATATGAATCATTCCTCGCTTTCACAAATCTTGTTCCAGACCTAGAGTTTCCGGTAAGTCGTGGACTTGACCCTCACGTCTAGAGATACCTTGGGAGGAGACTCGATAATCACACTTACGCCGATGGTGTGGTCAGACCCTCGAGGCGATAGTTTCGGTTGGGATCTCTTGGTGGCAGCGTCGAGGCCTTATGACGTTGGTTTGAGTATGGACTGGGTAATCACAGTTCATACACAAATTGACGGTAATAGGAAAAAAGTTTGTGGTTTAACTACAACATCGGAATGGGTTTTCCTTGGTCGGAGAAAAGGAAACCCTCAGCAGCACAGGATAACTCATGCAAAGGAGGGTGCGGTCGATTATTCTTGAGTCGGTCAACCTCACCCTCATGGTAGCAGTTGTTTTAAGTTTCTGTTCTAAACAGGAGTTGGAGACCTCTGAGTTCGAGAATGATGATCATGTCCTTATACGGGTCTCACCTCGACGAGCTTACGGAGATGTGGCCAAGGCGGCAAGTTATCTCCACGGTTCAACGGACCTTTCTAGGTCCTCAGCTGGGTAGGCGGGGTGTTTTACTGCTTGACCCATCCACCTCAGTTGCACCAGGTGCACGACGACTTCCACGTATCTCAACTGAGGAGATACGTGCTCGACCCTTCGCATATCATCGACCATGAGGAGCTGGACGATGGTGATGGAGTGTCTTTCATGGAGGTTCCAGTGGGGATCGAGGATCGACAGGAGCGGATCCTATGAGGACGATCAATTCATTGGGTGCACTTTCTCTGGAATAATGGGAACCTCTGGGTGAGAACATGGGAGCGGAAGGCTCAGATGCGTGCTCTATACCGCTTTTGTGACCCTAGTTTGTGTTAAAGCTTTACGAGGACGTAAATCCCTAAGGTATGAGTAATTTAAAGACCTGTAAATTTCAAGGAAAATTGTTTTTCTTAATTTTCTTTGGAATTTTACAAGAACGCAGTTTCTGACGGCGCCTGATTCCGAGGCTCGGTGTGCCCAGAATCAATTTCCTAAGTTTAGCTTGGGTACGTTTAGTGAATGAATGAGTGGGTTTTTCTAACTTCTGAACCGGTGCTCGGAATCAAATTCCGAGGGCACCGATGGAATTGCAGAACCGTTTTTTTCTTAGAAACTCCTTTTCTGGAGTTTCATTTTCTCGGGTGTGGTTTTTAATTTTGTGGGGGTTAAGTGAAGAAAATAAAATAAAGTGGTGCGAAAACTTTATTTTATTTCATTTAAAGCTACTTAAGCTGAGTTGAAGCAGATAGGGTGCAATCCAAAATATCCTACCCTCTTGGTAGGATATTTGTGAGTTGGGGCCCGCATGAGCCTCAACGTTTCTTTTCCTCTAAGTAACGCACCCGCGAAACCTCCTCCTTAATGAAAGTCAACTGTGCGTTTTTCTGGTTAAGAAACGCCCCAATTAATTGGGAAGTTAAATCGTTACAATTAATTCAACGAATTAATTGTTCGTTTCATATCTTTTGAATTTCAAAATCTTAGGTCAATAATAAAATAAGGGTTGACCTTATTTTATTTAGTTGGACTTGTGGCATGGAGAGAATTTGGGAGGAAAGCGTTCTTCTTCGACGAAGAACGCGAAGAACGCGAGGAATGCTCCGACCTCTGACGAAGAACGCCAAACCCTTGAAGATCGACGATGCGACGCTGTGTACCACGACGTCAACGACGCTTCTTCTGCGATTCTCCCTCCGCGACGCTTCATCCACGATGATCCAGCCCCGCGACAACCTTCGATCGACAACGACAAGATAGGGGGTAGCGCCCCTTTTTAATTCTTTTTGTTTATAACATCAACATGGATTTAATTATTATAATTAAATCTGTATGTTCTCGATCCTCAAAGTTCGTCGACGAGACTCCAAGTACCGCACGACAACGACGCCCTTCCACGACGCGGTGACCCTTTCTTCCGCGATGGTCGATCTCGCGTCCGACGACGAAGTTAAGGTAGGGGTTTTGTTTGTGAAATGAATTTATTTCCGTGGCTGTTTCCTCCTAAAAACAAAGAACCTGAATCAAGAGCAATTTTAATTTATTAAAATTGTGTTTTTGTTTGTTTTCCATGTGTGGATTATTTTCTTCCCGATTGTTATCACCTAACGCGGAGGGTGGGGGCCAAACAAACACGGCCTGACAACCCTCCGCAGTTCTTCGTTGATATGAGGATTGGCGGGCGATGACAAAACTTGCCGCAGGGGTGACTCTTTGATTCCTCAGTAAAGAACGGGACCCGGGAGGAGCTACGGCGCAGACGGAAACGAAATCAGACCACCGGAGAAACTCCGGTGGCCCACGGAACCCAACGGCGGCGCCCCGGCGCGCCGCCGGATAGAGCCGCCGCGACTGAAGCCGCGGCGGCGGCGGCACCAGCGGACCTGCGGCCGCGCGGGTCCGGCACACACGGGACGCGGCTTTGCCACGTCCGCTGATCCAGCGGGGCCCCACGCGGGGCCGCGGCACCTTCATCCCGCGGGGGCAGCGCCCTGCGGCTCCCTCGCTCGGCCGCTCGGCCGAGCCGAGCCGGGCCGAGCCGACCCGCTGGCCGGGTCGCGCCCAGGCCGGGCCGGGTCATGCCCAACCGTGTTCGACCCGGACCCGGGTCGGGTCGACCCGGTTCAGACCGACCCAGGGGGGTCGGGCCGGGTCGGTCCGGGCCCAGACCCCCCGTCTTCGGACCGTTTTCGGTCTTTTATTCATATCTTGAGCTATGAGCCTCCGAACAACGCGCCGTCAGCGGTGATGCGATCCTTGGATCGAGACAGTCGTTTCGGTATATCACACTCAAGGTTTCGGAATACTTTGGGTTCATCCGGGTTGGTTCGGATACGAAACCAACCGGGCCCTTGGAGCGGAAACGCTTATATCTTGAGCTCCGGACATCTGTTTGACGTGCCATCGACTTTGATGGATTCCTCTAAGTGAGACGGATCTTTTGGCTTACTCCGCATGAGGTTTGGATTCCGTCGGAGTGCGGTCGGGTTGGTTCGCTCACGAAATCCAACCGGGCCCCTGGAACGAAAAAGCCAATAACTCACAGACCCGGCGTCCGATTGACGTGCCGTCTGTCTCGTTGAATTCCTCTTGATGAGACGGAACTTTTGGCATACTTCGCCCGAGTTTTGGATGCAGTTGGATAGTGGACGGATTGGATTGTACCCGAAATCCAACTGGGCCCCTGGAACGGAAAAGCTGATATCTTTCAGACCAGACGTCCGTTTGACGAACCGTCAGCGGCCTTGGTGATCTTGTTGAGAAACGGTCCCTATGAGTATACCCTATGAGAGTTCGGGTTACAGTTGAGATACGACCGGATTGGTTCCCACACGAAACCAACCGGGCCCCTCGGACGAAAAGGCTAATAACTCACAGACTGGGCGTCCGATTGACGCGTCGTCTGTTGCGTTGAGACCCCTATGACGAAGAGGTCTTTTGAGATACTTCTTCGTGGGAATTTGGGATACTTGTAGTATCGACCTGTAGCTCGTGGAGCGGACCCTCCCGGAGACGAGCGTGTGGAGTACGGAGACCGTGTAGCCGACTGAGACCTGATGACTGCTTGACTGACTTGACTTGAAGTGAGTCGACTAGCCCAGTGGACGGAGCACTACATTGTGAGGTTCAGACCCATGGCTGAAGGAGAACTACCTGTGTGACAGTGCAGACCCGTGGTACTCGTCCGGAGAGTACCTCAGCAGGCTACTAGGGGTGTGCACTACTGTGTTTGGGTGACATACCGCGGCGGGAAGCACTACTGTGTCTGGGTGGTTGACCCGCGGTACTTGACAGGAAGAGTACCTCAGCAGTCTTAGGTTAGTGAGCAATACCTCGGAGTCGTGACAGGACCACTGTACACTCCATAGAAGAAGCTCTTCAGCAGTTACAGTTTTGATAATGAAAATCCTGGATTGAGATGATACTTTTGACCTTTGTGTTTACCTCATGATTGAGATGGGTCACTTGATAACTTAGGTATATGTATGGGCATATACCTGGGAAGTGGTTATCCGTTGATTTCATGATCTTGGTGATTTCCTCATGATTGAGATGGGTTACTTGATAACTTAGGTATATGCATGGGCATATACCTAAGTAGAGGTTATCTGTTGAGATCTTATTTTTGGTTATCCTTGTTGGTTTTTAGTGAGACCTTAAGGGTTTCGGGGTCCCTACTGAGTATCGTTATACTCACCCCTGCACGGGCTATGCCCGCACCTCGTTGTGTTGGTTGCAGACGACGGGCAGTGCTGACAGAGGCCGAGTGTTCGAGGACTGGAAGGTACCCGAAGGTGGACTACACGACGAGTCAGTACCCGGAGGTGGACTACACAACGAGTCAGTATCCAGAGGTGGACTTCACGACGAGACGAAACTCGGAGGAGGTTTATGGGTGAGAGCGTTGTGGAGGCTATCTGTACCTACCGTTCAGGTAGGATCTGTGGTGGACGATCCAGGAGCTACGCCATCTGTACCTACCCTTCAGGTAGGATCCAAGGAGGACGACCCAGGAGCCTCTTCTGTCCCTCCAGCTATTGTCTTTTTCTGTTGTACTTTGTTCAGTTGTGTTTGTACCTTCTTTTGGGTTTGTATTCTGGCCCATTTAACTTTTAGCACTTCTCTTTGTACTTAGTGTTTTACTTCTGCTTGTACTCTGTGGTGTTTTTTTACTTTTATAAAGGCAATGCCTTCCCAGTTATCGGGATTTACGCCTTTGGTGCTACTCACCAGCCCCTGGCCTATGGAAGGCGAGCTTGGGGTAGTCACGGCACGGGCCCCGAGGACAGGTCGTGACAATCATATCATCTTCAATAATGTCTAGTGGGTGTCTTTGTTTTTTTTATTTTTCTAGATTCATCTGAACAAACATTGTATTAGTTACATGGGTTATACCACCCATAAAAGGTATTGTTCTTTATAACCACATGAATAAAAGGTAGGTTTAATAAGTTAAGTATGGTCTAATTAAAATCTCTAGGTTTAGATTGATCCTGTGAAAATTATTGGTTTGGATTGCACCTTTATAAATCATGGGCTATGTTTACTCCCATAGAAAATAAGGTGTTAGGTTTGGGATGCACCATATAAATTCTTGGGATATATTTAAACCTATTAAAATATTTTGGTAGGATCATTTCATCAATTAAATTTAAATTTAATCTTAATCCTATTCTAAAAGGTTATATTTATAGTGGATATCCTTACTACAAGGTTGTAGTGTAAAGATTAGATATATGATTTTTTATATATAAACTATAATAAAATCTATGTGTTTTATATCATTATTATTTATGTATACACATTCACACTCTACATCACTTGTCTATTAAGGTTTAATTAATATATATTTTTCAATTCATTCCATGTTATATTTTTAGTTACTCTAATTATTAATAGTATAAAATTCACCCCTCCCCCTTTCTTTTCCATCTACTCAATTGGAACTCTACAAAGGAAGTATCTTTCAAATCCATAAATAACGAATATAATATTTAGTGATAAAAATAAAAAGATAAATATTCATAATCATATGGGGATGTTTTTGTTAAGTTTGATAAGATCATGTAACTTATCTCAAGAAATTTTTAAAAAGGAAATGGTATATTTCCTGGTAAATTTCCTTCGAAGTGTTTTATCTATGTATAAATTATAAATTTTTATATTCATTGTTCAAATTTTATGGATGAAGTAAGTGAAGAAGAAGATGAATCATCAATAAAATTCTCAAGGAATAACATTTCAAATTTATCTTAAAGAATCAAACTCTTAAGGGAAAGGGAAAAAACATTTTGAAATTTAAAAAGAATAGTTATTTTCAAAGTATATAGGAAAATGAATGTTATAATAGTGAAGATTAAGAATACCCATTCTATAGTGGTAAAAATTAAAATTTATTTATCACTAAGGTGAATAGAAAAGAGTTATATACAGGAAGAAATGATAAATAAGCAGGAATATAATTCAATATGAATAACTATTTGAAGGATTTTCTTTTAAAAATATCTAAATTGGAGTAGGAGATTAAGAGGTTGTGTGAGGAACTTCATTTTAAAAATATGGTTGTGAAATCCTAAAGAGAAATAGAGCAGAAATTGGTAAAATAAATGCAGAGTTTAAGTGTATCACATTCAATAGAGAATTAGTTGAATGAATTGATGAATTGGGAAATTTAGTCCAAAATGGAACTTGTTTATTTTCAATGAAATGTGATTGAAGCTGAAGATTAGTTAAATAAGATCAAGTTCAATTTTAAAAAGTATATGAATGAATTTTGTCAAAGTTTGAAGAGAAGTGAGAAGAATAGTGATACATGAAAGAGTGTTTAAGTTCATACAAATATTAAAAAAACTCTCTCTATAGAATCATGTAGTCATGTATTTAATGATAATAGTATTAAAGGTAAAGTTAATAGAAAGTAAAAGAATAAATTTTCATCAAAATTTGAATTCTAGAATTCAAAAAAATTTAAATGTGATGAGTTGAAGATGAAATATACTAAATATAGAAAGGATTAAAATTAAACATACATTTTTCTAACATGTAGTAAAATATTTTATATATTTGAGAATATAAAAAAGGTAATAAAATCATTATTCAAAAAGGAGAAGGAATAGAATGTCCATCATCTTTATAAAAAGTGTATTTTTCTAAAAGATTCTATTTTTTTGTTAAAATTAATGTTTTACTGTCTATGGGAATGTATCAAGGAATTTTTGGTTTAATTAAATCCATTTAAACATATCCATAGGGTTTTAAAGTAGTAATTAAGCATAATATGGCCCGCTTAAAGAATAAAAGTTTAGAAATCATATGAAAATTCAGGAGTTCAAGTGAAGAATCAGTTTGAAATTCTAAATGAAGTCTATAAAAGATTTGATCAGTCAAGTTTCTTGGTTTAGTAATGAATAAAAAAAATTCATATAAATTGAGTGTGAATAATTCCCATATTTTTTATAATAATAAATAGAGAATAGATAAAAAATTATCATGTTTCATGTTTCATTGAAAGAACCTCAAATAAATCACCCATGGATTTGACAGTGGGTGTGCATCCCATATGGAAGGTGATATGAGATTTCATAAATCCCTAGATAATTTTAGATAAGGATTGGTCCCATGTGGCAATGATGAAGTACTTAAGAATGAATAATTTCTTTCACGAAAAAATGGAGTTGAGAAAATGAAATCTAGTAGTATAAACTTTGATAATGATTTCAAACACAATCTTATACATGTTTATTAGCTATGTGATAAATGAAATGAAGTGATATTTTAAAAATATATATGTTTGTGGAATATATTAAAGGATTCATGTGTTATAACATGAGGAAAGTGGAAAAATGTAATCTACTTCAAGTATGATATTCTAATAATTCTTATTACTTTAGGAATAATGATGAGAAAGAGGTGTTCCATTGATGAATTGGTCACATTGGAGAAAATGAAATAAAGAAGTCTACTTGAGGAGATAATGTCTGTAATGTTACATTACTCAAAATAGTGAAGAAATTATAATTAATGAAATGTAAAATAGAATATTTTGATCTCTTCACATAAAAATATGAATATGAACAAAACACATCCCTTGGAATTTTTGAATTCCTTTATTTATAGATAAATGTGGAATAAATCCATGGATGGTGAAAAATAGTTTATCTCAATCATTAATGAATTTACCTTCAGAAAATAAATAATTTTCTTGAAGAAAAAATCTAATAAATTAAATAGGTATAAGGGTTTTGAGAGGAGTATATAAAATTAATGTGGTTATTCCTTGAAGAGGTTCTATTTAGATAATAGAGATGAATGTAAAATTGAAAAGGTTTTGCAGTATTTATAGAAACATGAGATTCTTCATGGATATAGTGCACTTTATATTTCATAAAAAATAGAGTTTCTAAAATGTATAATTTAATTTTGATTAATATGTATTAAACTATGTTGTTGGAATATGTTACTTCTCATTTCTTTAAAGGAAAGTGATTGTGACATTCATACACAATCAAATATGATATTTATTTTTTCAAAACTATAATATATACATATGATATTTATTATAATAATACACCAAGATTGAATTATTTAATGGTATTTTGAATCCCTTACATCATCAATGTCAAAGTTTCAAAAAGTGATCAAGTTTGAGTAAAGAGGATTTGTAGGGATTTTCCTTGGATATTCCTTAAATAGAAATGGATAGTAATTATACAATAAGAAAAATAGAAATATGGTTTATATTGATTATGTGATGGTTCTTTAACACTCATTTAATAAATTTAAACAACAAGACATAATTTCAAAAGTAAATTTCAAATATGAATAATTGTCTAGAAAAAAAGAATATAAAAGTGTGTAAGATAATAGTGGAAGACATAGAGATTTTGATTCATCCATAACCAATGATTAATAATGATATAATTTGATTCATCCAAGGTTTAAGAATCAAGTATTGGTCTAGAAAATCATTGTTTATCAAGTATAATTGGCACAAACTTAGATATATTTTAGGAAAACATGGAACTCCTCATGGACTTCTCAAGTTAAATTATGGATTGGGGATGATACAATAGTCATCAAGAGTAGATTAATGCCATGAATGAATAATATTATTAGTTTGATAAGAATGAAAACAGGGAGTTGGTTTCAATGATGATAAATATGAACATTATTGGAAATAATTTAGTGTCTTGTAACATGTTAAATGATAAAGAAAAGATATGAGTAATAATGGATAGTTAATATGAAAATACTATTCTTAGGTTGAAGGAATTGAATTCAATGAAACATTATATGTGATTTATATTATTAAGACCATAATGATTTTTTTTTTCTATTGTCTCTCAAAGGAGTTAATATATTTTCCAAATGGATTCAACTCTAAATATTCTCAATGGAGAACTTGATTGGGATGTGTACATTGAACAAACCAAATACATTGTTCTTAGATATGATGATAAATGTGTATTTAGGTTGAAGAAAGAACTGTATAGTTTAAAAAATATCTCATATAATTTTATTTTAATCTTAACTTATTCTTAAATTTACGATAATTCATGAAAGGGAGATTTTAAAATAATATTTACATAAACATTTATGCCTAAAAATACATTTATAGAATTTGGATTGATGATGGGAATTAAACCCTATAATTCTCAAGGATAAGGTATGATGTTTATGTACCTTATATCGCTTGATATTTGGGTTTTGTTTTTAATAATGGGAACTGTATCAACAATAATCAAAATAAATAAATGTATTCAATAGGATAGAGAAATGGTTTATTTAGTGTGAGTGTATATTAAAGGGGTTTAAAAGGAAAAATTTGTGATTTTAGCTTGTGTTTCTATGTTTTTTGATATTTTTAGTGTAATAACATCTTTATAAAGTATTTGTGTATAAATATTTTCAACACATATAAAAGAACATCTTTGAGAAGATGAATATATAATAGAGGTATAAATGGAAAATTTATGTTAATTACTCTTATGTAAAGCATTGATATCATTATTCACAATTCTTTTTTGTTTCACTAAGTTCAATTATATAGTATTATAATGCTTGAAAGATGATTTATTTCTAATTTTGAGAATCTTTTATGTTTTATGATTGAGTAAACAATCAAATTGGGATATTATTATAACTATGAATTTATTTGGGAGTGGATTTTCTCCATGAGGTGTTTTATAGAAAGGGGTAGATTATTGGTTTATGATAAGTAGAAGTGTAAAGCATCGGAGCGGAATCTTCCCCACATCCTCGCGGAGGCTAGGGTTCCTCAGAACTTTTTTCCCCTTTCTCCTCTGGTTGGGCTCATTTCTTCAGTGACTTCTTCTGGGTTTACTTCGGCATAGGCGTGTGTTGGTGACGGTGCAGCGTGGTGGGGTTCTGGTGATGTCATCAGTTGTTCTCGGTCATGTCATGACCCTACTCGGTTCGACGTGTCTCCCTTCGGCGTCGGCGGCTCACTATGATGCTTGGATCAGCACGACTTCATTTGGAGTGGCTGGATCTAGAATTGGGGGCTCCTCGAATCGTTCTAGGGCGGTCAGGTGACGTCTATGGCAGGTATCATGTTTGGGTCGGCAACGGATCTGGAGTGGATCAGAGGGGGGTGGTCCTAGTTCCTGGAGTTTTTTTTCTATTTTTTGAGGTTTTGAAGGTCCGATGATTGGTTTGTGCAGCGTCGACGTTGCTGGTGTCTCCCTGCTCCTCCCAATTTGGACACTACCTCTTCCTGTGAATGGGTGGGGTTGTCTGTAGATGGCTGCAGGACTACTCTCAGGGGGTGTTCCGGCGACCAGTGAAGGTTCCATGGAATGTGGTCTCGATTCAGGATCTGTAAGTGTTGAATACTGGATGGTTTTCTAGTGGAGTTCATGTTTCTATGTTGTAGTTTCTTATGGAATGGTTTGATTTTAAAGGTGGGGTGTCGGTGCTGCTAGATTTGACTACATGGAATAGGTCTCAGAGGAGGACTCAGAGCTGGACTTTCATCTTTGCAGCACTCTATAGATTTGGTTGTTGAGAGGGTATAACAATTTTCATCGGATCGGGCTTGTGCTTTGACATAGGACACTTGCTTGTCATATTTCTTTGCAATGATGAAAAGCTTCATCATGTTATATGGTGGGGAGGGGCAGCTACATGTTTGTAGTCTGGTTTTACTAATCTTTTCTTCAGGTGTGTTTTGTCTTAAGTCCATGAAGTATGCTGAGTTCCCCCCTTCCTCCTTTAAAAGGGGATTTCATAATAATAAGAAATATTAAGGCCGTTGGGCCGTTGGATGGATAAGTATAAGTAAATGTGATTGGAAAATTTTTTGTATTCATTTTTTGTTAAAAATAAATTAATGCTTGAATTAGATTTAAACTTATATAAATCTAGATATTTCATATTAGGGGAATGTCATAATAAATTATAGATGTGTTTAGAAGAGGATTTAAGTCAAAGGGAAAACAAATTTATATGTTTTAATGAAGCATAAGAAATCACACTTTAGGAAAAGTTTCACATTATGAATTCCTTCTTAGAGATGTTTTTAGTTATGTAGAAACAAATCACAGCACATAAAGAATATATGGGACAATAATTTTTATATATGACAATTTTTATCCTAATATTCATCATATATCTATTATTTCTTAATACATAAGTCATGATTCATATATGATCTAACTAGGTGTTATGAGAAATAGATTGTGTTGTGAAGAAGGATGTTACACCCTGAAGAAAAATATTTCACTGATTTTTATACCATAATAAAAAGGGTTTTCTCCTATAAATTGTGTGTTATATTACAATGAGGTGTTTCATTCTATAATGATAATGTTACAGGATTTAGTTCCAAATCACTGGGATATGAATTTCTAGAAACAACACATGTTATACTATAATGCAAATGATTACCATGATTAGTGTTATGGTCCAGTTTTGAGATATCTATATCGTAGGATTTTTAAATGATTCATAGGCTACTCCAAATTGACTTTATAAGAAATTAAAGAATATTAAGGGTGATTAAGAAGCTTTTATTAATCTAATGACTAAAAATTTAGTTATAGAAGTTGTAATTTTGATTTAAATTTCAAATTTAATTAAAGTGGGAGTGATTAGTATTGTTGTGTATAAGGAGTACTGAGAGAGAAAAATGTTACAAAAATTGTGTGGTTTATAATAGAGATAAAAGAATAATATATTATTGATGTGACTCTACAAAAATTAGTTTATTTATGTTTTTATAATAAAAATACATCTTTTTTATAATTATAATTTCCCAGAGATTTGGTTTTATCCTTTATCCCCACTAACATGAGTGAAGAAAAGTGTTTCATATTTTCACCTATTATATAAGAAATAATGTAATTGTTATTTTTTACTATTTTTATATTCCTATTTTTATGTATTTTATGAATTGATTTTAGAGAAAATAAATCACAATATGGATTAATATAGCAAATATTTTTAGTATACTACTAGTCTACTTTGAAAAAATCTATTTTAGTATTAGATTAACCATGGATTTCAAATGATCGTATGACTGAATCAACCACATGTATTGACCATATATATAATAAATCAACCATGTGTAGAATAGGTAATCTATATTAATAATGAATCATCCATAATTCCTCAATCAAAAATATTATATAAGAAACCATCATATAAAGAATGTCGAAATTTCTCTAAGTGTTGAATAGACCACATGTTGAGTTTCAACTGACCGTATCACTCAATTGACTATGATAGATATTTCTATAGTCTTAGATTAAACTCATATTTAATATCGATCAACTATACATTTATTTCAATTTACTGCAAGGACTAAATTACCATAAGGAGTAATCAACCGTAAGGATTGACCTACCAAAAATCAATCGATTGTACTCACTTCACAAATATGCTCCATTCTTTCATATTGTTTCATATTTCTATTTACTGCATATTTATATTGAATATATTAAAAGAATTATTTATTATATAATTACTCATTAATATTATTGATTCTATTAAAACCTTTTTTGAATAATTATATTCAATTTAAGTGAACCATGAATAGATTTATTCATGAATTGATATTCACACAGGGAGTGATTCAAATATGAAGAGTTTATCTCATGTGAATTCAGGGAGAATTGCAATAACATTAATGTTTATTATTATGGAATATTTATGATCATATTAAATTATTTAACATGTTTTTTTATACATATTATTCATATTTTTACAAATTATTAAAATATCCCAAGTGTGGATATATTGCAGATGCACTTAATGAAGTTTACGCATGATGCATTTTATAGAGAACCAACACTAAATTGTTTTTGAAGTATTTTATTGAAGTTAAATTCATGTGGGGTTTATAAAAGAATAAGTGAAATGGGTTTAAAAATTTTAATGTTTTGTTCAAGAAGAAACTATTTATAAGGTGTTCAAAAACCCATGTTTTAGAAAATAGGTTAAGGGTATATTGGAGTTGTATTGTGTGATACACTTATCTAATCAATAACTAGGAAACTCTTGGATACACTACATCATTTTGATCCTTTAATGTTGGAGAGTAAATATCTACCTTAGAATTTAAGCTTCACTTATTTATCTTCATTATTTTGTGTTACTAATTTCATATTTATTGTGTGTTTTATTATTGTGGGTTATAATACCCTTAAAAGGTAGGATTTTTGGGATATACCCCCCAAAACAAAATGTATGTGTAGGTTTTGCCTACCCAATAATATCTATTGGATTTGGTTGTGCCTTATTCTAAAAAATTGAATACTTGGTTTCTTCCAAAACCTCAAAAGGAATTTATCTTGGTTGTGACTCCAATTCGGAAAAGTTATTTTGGGGTTAAGCCTCCAAGTATTTAAAAGAAATTGTAAAGGGTTGTGACTCCCCTTCAAAAATTTGAAACTCCATTATATTGGGTGTTATTTCTCTCTATGTTTATGGAGAATTAAGAGTATAAATATGATCAATTAGATCTAAATTACTATAAAAACATTTTGTTAAATTTATTTATATTCCAACTAAAAAATTTTAATTAAATTTAATAATAATTTAAAATTATTTTAAAAATCAATTTAACCCCGTCTTGATTATTCTATCATTCTCACATTAGTACCTATTAATTGGTATCAAATTCAAACCCCTATATTTGTTATATATAAATATATTTGTGTTAATAAAATATTTTCTTAGCCTTTAAGGGGTAAATATCTTTTTATATGGAAAGAAAAAATTTAAATGATTGATGGACTCCCCAAATACCATCATTTTTTTATGAAATGAAATAAATATATTGGGATTCATGCATGGAAGATTACATTAAGAAACTGAGAATTAATATTTGGACTATCATAGTCAAACCTTATAAAGTACCTAAGGTTTACCATTATGCATTAATAGGTAATTATGAAATTAGATATGTTTTGAATTATAAGGTATTTAACCTTTTATATTGTTAAATTTTTAGAAATATATATATCCATGTTTATCCTCGAAAAAAGAACGTGACATTTGAAAAATATTGCAAGTCACTCATCTTGTGTCAAATAATCTAATAAGAACTATGCTCTATATGTTAAGGTATGAGTATCAATAATTAAATATAAGATAATAATAAATGTTTAATCAAATGTTTTATAGATTTACTAGTATAATAAATTGTATAATTACTTTAAGAGAAACATTAGAGAATTATATTTTGGTTGAAAGTGTTTTAGTGTCTTTACATAACAAATAACAAGATAAAAAATTTCAATTTATGAAAGTAAAAAAAATATTATAATTTATATGAGATTATTAGATCATTCTAACAAAAAAAGTTAGAACTAGAAAAAATTTCTCAAGATGAGATATCAAAAAGGAAATTAATTGATTTTAAATCAAAAATTCATGTAACTAATTACTCCTTTGATTCTAAATTACAATGAAGTGAAAGTGACTCGGTTGTATAGGTTTCCCAATGAATAAGGAAGAAGTGGTACTCAAGGATGTATAAAATTTATTAACCTCAAAATAATGATAGAGGTAGTAAGAAAGGTAATTTTATATCAAATGATACTTCTCATATTATTTTTATGAGTGTATAAAAAAAGTTTACATAAAACCAGAGGACTATCAACTCAGGAATGATAATAACAAGATAAAAAAGTATAATAAAGGGATGATATCCATGGATTTTGGGTGGAGTTTTATAGAGGATTCTATTTCAAATAAATAATATGGTTTTGAGAGAGGTGTGTCAAACCTATGTTTAATGGATTCATCAAATCAAGTATGTTAATCAATTTATTATTTATCCTATGAATATATTTCAGAAAACACTAACTGAAGATCAAATTTATAATGAAATCAACATATTAAATCTGAAATTAAAAAATTTAATATTTATACAAGCATATTAAAGGTAAATATAAGGAAATCATCAAGAAAAATATAAACATTAAAGATGAAAATGAAAAACTCAAGGAATAATCTCATACAGATTTAAAATATGCTCATGGTAAATTAAAATATGCACATCCTGAAATTAGGAAACTTCATGAAGAAAATGAAAAATTATAAAATACTCCTTTGAGATTCGATGATAAATTTTTTGCACACTTATAAAGTGTTCAAATTGAAAATATAATACTTAAGGATTATTATACTAAGTATGTTGAAGATCAATAAAGTATGTTATATTAAATTTTGGAAGAAAATAAAAAGATGAAAATAGATATTGAATGTTAAAGAGTTACTTATCCAGTTTTTTTAAAATGAAATCATTCTAAGATAAAATGATTATTCTGAATAAAATGAATAAAAATAAAGCTGGTCTTGGTTATGATAATATTTTACCCAAAATGTAAAATACCTTCATTATTAAAGGATCAAGTAGAAATTTTTCAAGTGCCATGTGTTTTAGATATAAAATAAAGGGAAACTATGAAAATGATATCACCTTGATATTTCTTCAATCACTTGTTCAAACAAGGATTCTGTCACTAAATCATCATCCTCTCAATTACCAGTGAACACCGGTTTAAAATGGGTTAGGGTTCCAAAAAGATCTTATATTAATCTATTTCCAATGCTTTCTGTCGGGGTGTGCCACATGCACATGAGTGCTTTCATTGATAGTGAATTATTCGTCACATTCCTACTTTCTAAAGTTGGGTGGCATTCATCACTTATTCATATATGTATGCTCCTTGATTGAAATATGATGTTGGGTTGTCATTCCCTCCTTCTGAGATTAATACTTTGTTCATGAAACTCATACTCATTGTCATCTCTTTTGTGGATGTAGGTTAACTATTCTATTTCGTTCTGGACATTCCAAGGGTTCTAGTCAGGGCAGTAACCTTTGTTCATGATAGTAGTCAGGTTAGTCATCATTGAGCATGTTTGGATACAAGAACATTTGTACACCTATGTTCTTCCTCATGGTAGGGCTTCTCAAGGGCGTAGAACTAAAGAAATACAGTGGAGATCACAAGGTATCTTATTACAAAGGCATGTATTCAAATTTATCCCTCATGAATCCCATTTTTATCATAGGGTATTCCATAAGTTTAACGTCCAACAGAGATAGAGGGACGTGATTTTAAAATCTTGCAGATATGAAGGACTGATCAAGACACTTGTGAGGGTAGATCAAATAAATACTTACCTATGAGGGATAACCTATAATGTTTACCTGGTGGATGGATTAGGATGCCCTATGAGGATAGACCTGAAGGTGGTTTGTCCCATAAAGGGAAGGTTTCACACCATGAGGGTTGAAATAGACACCATTGAGGATAGATCAAGGCAGTGTACCCCAATGAGGGGGACACCAAGTTTTACCTTTGGTTGGGATTAAACCTCGAGGTGGATTCCTATGTACTCTATTTAAAAGACAGGGATGAAAACCAACTTTGTTTGGAATGGTGATGTGGGGCTTACGAGACTTCTTTTCATAAGATTATTCCACTTGGCTGGGTGGATATAGATTGTGATGGGCTTACACACTAAGACTAATCAAGTTCTATAAGAATCAATAATGATGTGGAAGGGGTTTACGCCAAGAGAACGTCCAAATAGATGGCATGATCTCACCAGGATGTGGCAGCCCATGTAAGAATCAGTATGAGGTGGATGATGTGTTGCAGTGGAATGAATTGAATTGATGAAACACCGAGGGTGATGGTCTTGGACCTTAGGGAGGCTTCATAGATATCCTATTGGTTAGGAATCAATGTCCTCATAGTTATGAATGGGACGATGAGACACCTAAGGAGGAGTTCTGTGAAAATAGAGCACATGGATGGGGACACGAAAGAAGAATAATCTTTGTGTTGGTGATTGATCCTCCCGAGACATGAATACTATAGGGAAAGAATAGGATAGTAATGTATGGTGGGATTAAACCTCATTGAGGCATCCTAGGTATCATAGTGTATGGGAATCAACATCCATTTAATTTGGGATGGTTTGGGGCTTACGCATTGAGACTACTTGGGTGCTTCTAGGAAAGTGATGATGTGGATGGGGCTTACGCACTGAGATGGCCCAATTTTACATCTTGAGGGTGTATCCCTAAGAGGGAACACCTGATTTTACCATTGGATGAGATTGAATCTCATGGAGGCTTCTTACAAACCCTATTTATCACATAAGGATCAAAACCCACATAGTTCAAATGTGAGGGGCATGGGGCTTACTCCAAGAGGGATTCCTAGATGGATGGTGTTATGGTTACTATAAACCTCCAAGCCCAAATGATTCATGATTTTTGTGAGAAACAAGATATTGGAGTAGACCTAAAGAAAATTTCACAAAAGTTGCATCCATGATATGTGATGTTTTGGGGATAATGCATTGTGACTTCCTATGGAGATGGGGATTGGGGATTTCTCTAGGAGGGATTCATGAATGGATCTTGTTCTTGTCAAGGATTATATCATTACGTATGATAAGGGTAAGTAATATCACACTCATTTGGAGACAATTGGGCATGGAAAATGCCCAACGTAGAGCACCCCATGTGCATCTCATGGGGTGATACTGCAATTTAACGTAGTGTACTAAGGCTAACGGGGTTTGGTAGTTTAACTTCTTACAACTCGGATGAGGAAGGCTCACTTCTTATACCCTTATACTTATATAGTTTTAATTCATGCACCTTTGAGTGGATCACAGTCCAAACAATGATCGACAAGAGGTGGTGGAGTGTTCAGTTGTGGGGTCCACATTAGCGTTGCTATGCTAAAAAGAAAAATCCATTAGCATACCTATTAAAAAAATAAATTGGTAGTGTAACGCAATAGGGAACACTGAATGAGGGAACTTAAAATCACTACACACAATCTTGGAGGGCCGCACGGAAGAGGGTCTCGCGAAGCAAGGGGCCTCATTAAGAGGATATTCGTGAAGCTTGGGTACTTCACAGAGAACTGAGGCTTCACAAAGGATAGGGATCCAGGAAGCATTGAACCCATGCCTTAGCATAGATCCCTTGCTCAAAAGAAGAGTTCTTTGTGAAGTTTTAATGCTCCATAAATAATCGAGTAACTTAAAGGGCCTCCTTCCTTTTCAAAGGATGTAGTACCTCGTGAATGGAATCCATGCCTTAAGTAGGGGAAAATAAGAACAAGGGAATTGGTGGGTCGTGATGATCATGTACCTTGGGTGATCCATATTTAGGATAGGTTCGCAGTGCGTGAGAGCTTCGTGAAATGGGACATCAGAAGCTGAAAGGTCTAAGAAATCATCCCTTTAGGGGTGATCTATATATTTATAGGAAATGGGGCTTGTGATTCTCTTTAGAGCTATGAAATGGGAAAATTTCTTTGTGAATGGGAGTGGATTCGTCAGACTCATGGATCCATTCATTAAATATGTTCACACAGACTCATATCTTTGTTGAACTCATGGGAGTTCCATCATCTATCCTATAATGATCGTAGAGGGATTAAAACTCATGAGAGTTCTTCCATATAGCATGGCACGGTCGCAGAGGGCATTAGACTCATAAGAGTTCTATCTACACCTCACACATTTGCAAGGTGGAGGGAATTCAACTTTTAAAGGAAGACCCCTTTGATGGTATTTGGGTATGTTGATCTTTAATTCCATCTCAAATGGTCATTCCCTTCCTCAAATTATACCAAGGCACATATTTGGGTGCCAAAAATCCCCCCCCCCCTCAGAATTAGATCTGATAGGAAAAGGAGGGTCAAATTCTATGGTTCTATTGCTGAAAAATCAAGGTTGATCATGAAGCCGACTTGCAATGATGGGGCTCAAAGCACTCATATGAGCGGTCTTTATGAATATTGGGGTGTGGATTCCACCATGAAGATCAACCGTCCACCACCTATACTTTGGGTGTGAGGGGACCATTATCCAGGATTGACTTGTCCAGATCTCTCTTTTCACGAAGCTATCCACCCCACAAAAACAACTTCACAAACTGAGTTTCATATCCCTTTTTTGTGCGAACACTTCCCTGGTGAACTAGTGCATTGCAATCCATTGTTTCTTCATGACAGACAGCGAGTATAAGTCTTCTCTTCAAACTATTGCTCTGCAAACGCCCTTTGTGATTGTCCTCTATGAACAGAATCATAAAATTAGCTAAATCTAGGATTAATGATCACTCTAGAAGCTATATAAAAGGTTCATTTTGATGCACCCTTGAGATAAGTAATGGTGAACAACATTATCATTGGGAGTACGTTCAAATCCACTCCAATCATGAATTGTTGTTAGAGCTATTATAAAATACATAGAAAGACTACCCTCTATGAAAAAGGTTTCCATTATATAGCTTGAGTTTTAGGAACGATGGATTCATCAAACCGGTGAGTAGAGATGAACCAACATAATTATTTGGAGGCATGTCGGCACAGTATCAATGGTATAGGGCGGCTGATGGCCACATCGGGAAGGAATAATGACCATAACTGTCCATTTTTTCTATAACCACCTAAACAACATAAATGGAAAACCACTAGAAGAAGAACCAACTAATCCACAATATAATACAGTCCTTAATATATGTCTTGGGAATCAAAATAATGTGTGGAATGATGATTGTGATTTAAACTTTGATGAAAACTTCACAAATGAATGGGATTTGGCCTACTGGTCATGTGCATCTTGTGTAGAGTTTGGGAAAGTGTGGAGGCAAGTGGATTTGTATTAAGTGGAATGGGCTTCCCAATTTAAAATCTATCAACTAAAAGACATCATGCCCAAATTACTGAGTCTATGGTCACTAGTAACCAACACATTTCATCTTCACCACGGGGAGGTTGACATCAGCCTCTTGGATGTCCATCAATTTTATGGAATCCTGATTTTGGGGGACATGTATGATGAGTTTATCCCTACGACTAATTCTTTTTTGGATGAGGAGAAGATGTCGTGTCTAGAAAAAGCACTTCTGGATCTGGTGTTGATCATGAAAAAAGACAAGAAGACGACAAGGGGCATCCCCTTCTAGTAGTGGTTCCGCTACTTCTTGAATTTTCTAGTATTAGAGCCTTATGAGGTGAGGAGAGACCCAAGAAGATGATGAAAATGCCTCTTACCTATCTAAGAGGTTTCCATAGAATTAAATATAGGTCTTATTGGTGGACCTTGGTTGATGACTAGTAGAAACTATGGGGCTACAACATCAAATATAAATAGTGACTGAAAGTCAGGCTAGCCAAATTCATTTCCTCACTCATCTAGGTGAATGCTTATAGTGAGAGATGTGCATATGGGGATGTGGACAAGAATTTTTATCATGGAAGTGATGTTAGAAATTGGAAAACACATCAATCTAGGCATCCCAATGCTAGAAATGCTATAAAAGGTTCCCCAGAATTTCAATAAGGGGAAGAATCCATTGCACGTGTTTAGGCCGCTTCACTTTAGGTATAGTTGGATAGTGACACGCATGGGAGGTTATGAGTTCCCAAATCCCATTTTCCCTCCCGAGACAAAATATCATCTAGAAATTCTAAATATCATGAGGAGCTTTTCATTCAAGCTGGGCTTGAGAGATGTGCTTAGAAAAGTTGGGAGAGCAGATAGATTTAACTTTCACGCATTCTCTCTACTGAAGAGAATAATAACTTATGATGGTACATGAACTATAGATAGGTTTTTGTATGTCCTATACTTTTGATCTGTAGTGTTGGGGGTGCAGGTGGACTATGATCCAATCTGTGATTCGTACACCCCACACTAATTTGTGAGATAGTTCTTGTGATTGTAGAGTCAAACACTCAAGGTATATTTGGGAGTGCACCATGAGGACCATCTATGCATGATGAGGTAGCTCTATCTAATGTTAATGAATGAGTATGGAAAGATGAGGATTGAGATGCCTCCACTTAGTACCATGTTCTGACTAGATCATTATTTTTTTAGAGCTGGGAGTCATCCCACTCGGGCGAAATACTAAGGCAACAAGCCATCTGTGATAATGAAGGAGTCGATCCTCTACCTAGGGGGATAAGGCTTCATGGTGGTAAGGGAGAACCACAGGGGAAAGGACTATGCACATCATGGAAGCAAAGCTATAGAAATGGAGTCGGTGATGTGGAGGTCTGTACTGTCCAGGGATGAGAGAGTGGTGATAGCACCAATCGGACGAACTCATGAGGAAGGGAAACTATCAAGAGGGTTTTGCAGGAAACCTCTCCAAGATCCTGGGAAGCGATTGCACTATCAACTTGTAGTTACTTGAAACAAGTAGGATATATAATCATATTATTATGTTTGGGATGGATTTAGATTAGATTGGTCCTACCAAAGGCAGTTTCTTCACAACTCAAAGAGAAGGGGAATGATATGTGGCTGAATTAGAGGACCTAGTTCACTCCTGAGGCACTGCATGTCCAATGACAGAATGAGTGAGGGTGATACTACGCATGAACTATCCTCTAGATCTGTCAGTGTATGAATTGGTAGAGTTCTTTACTTTATCCAAGGAATCATAGGGATCCTAGGGGGAGAATACACTAATGAAGGGAGCCCCTGGAGGAAGGCTAGGTTGTAGCCTCGGAGGAGGATTCCTTATAGGGATTCATTGAAAATATGGAAGTAAGATTTAACTCAACCATCTCCACTATTAACTTCCTCATTATTTTTATATATTATTTGATTTACATCTATTTGTGTAGGAGGACCTTGCACAAGAGACCCCCTCTCATGGGGATGAAGATGTTACCAATGCGGAGAGGCAGGTTGCGAAGTTTCTACCAGAAGAAAAAGAAGATGGTAGGATAGTTAGAGATGAAGAGGTTTTAACTCTTGACCTAAAGTCCTTAGTGCCCTTTTTTGTACATGTGGGACCACAACTTGGTATTCCAATGATGAAAATCTAAGATCATGAGCAGCCATCCCTAAACCTCTATAAGTTCCTGCCTCAAAAAGTCATATTTGTCCACTTACCTCACTAGATTGACTCATATGATCCCCTTCTGAATAGTCCTGAGAGTATAGGGTGATTTGTGTGGAATAATGGTTTGAGGACCAAGGGATCCATTCCTGATAGGAGTGTCATTCCATGAAGAGCTGTGAATCTAATTCGACCAATCCATGGTTTTTTTTGAACAATCAATCGTTATTGCGGGTGGCGTCACTGGTGGGGCTGACATGGACAACCTTATTGAGGTGGGATCATGTGGTGAAGATAAACCACATGATATGGATCCCGATCTAGATGTCATGATTCCAGAGGATGATCTCACTCCCAAATTCCTGGCCACATTTCCCGAGTATGAACCTGCTGACCTAGAGGAGCAGGACAAGTCTGATTCTGATGAGGTTGAGGAAAACTGGGCTACCAAATTCTAGGCATGGAATTTAGAAAAATGTGTTATCATAAATATTTCAAAACCATAGTGGATAATTTTGATGGTATCAATTTTCCACTGACTGTGTGATCGATGTGTTGGAGGGGCGGATGCATGAGGTCTGAAATGTTGATCCGAGATTACCTTTACAAGAAAATATAGGAAAGTAGCTGTCTTTTGGACATCTCGTAGAATTATGAGAATTTGGTCAATACTCAGAATTTGCAGGAGTATGAGAATGAGATTCATCATTTTTAAGGGTAAAATAATTAATGATCTTATTTTTCTACCACCCAATCATAATTGGTTTCACGATTGAGGGTCCAACTGATGGAATCCCAAGAGAAACTAAAGAAGGTATCCTTTCAAGTGGTTGATCTTCAGGATGAATGGGATTGGGTGATGAATAGGTTGGAAAATCTCCATCCAAAACAAAATGAAGTGGAAATAGATCTTAGGTGGTGATAATGGATCCTGGAAGCCACACACTAGAAGGTTCCAAAGTTAAAGCACTCCATCGAAGGGGTAGCTCTATAAGGGTTTTGTTCTTCCAAACTTATGAGACATACTTATTATTGTTTTTCTCTGGATTGTGTGCATGGAAAAATTCTTTCTTTCTTCAATTATCATGCTTTTACATATCTATGAAATAACCAATTATTGATCCCTAAGCTCACGTGGGTCATGCCTGATGTGAGAAATAAGAGACGACCACATAATCAATCACTTTGTATGAGAGTGTTAGATAGTCATCAAATACTCGAGGTCTACTATTGTTGACTATCCACCCAAAGTGTTCAGGTCGATAGAGGCTATAACTACATAACAAGGCTCTTTGTATATCCAATTTTCCCTTCCCAACATGTGCTAGTGCATGAGCGAGATAATTCAAGGGGTTTTGGAATTAATCCGAACAATGGGAAATGAAAAGTGTGAATCACAATCCCCAAAATTTGGAATATGAGGAGGATAGAATGCTAGTGTGGGATAACTTTTTGTCATGTTCAAAACACAATATATGCACCGCTATCTTGGAATGTGGACAAAAAAATGGGGTTAATGGCTGACCATGTTCGAAACATAGGACATAACCCGAAATGTTGCTCGATTTCTTCTTGAACATTGTCCCATGATGGTAGATGAGTGAAAGTGGCATGGTACCAGGCCATTTGGGGGGCCCATTAGATATGAAAGAGGATGAGTATCCCAATAAAGGTATATAAAAATCATGGGTATAGAGAGATATAATGTTCTAAAGGATTCAAAAATACTTGAAATTAAACCACTATTACTTAGAGCACATTGGTGTTGGAACATTAGTCTGAACAAATATCAAACCTATATTTAAGTGGATTGTCATCTTAGATTCCAAGAAACATCTACGTATGTGAACAATGGAGTGGATGACTAGAATTGAGTAACTAGACTTCTGGGGAGAAACTTGGGATGTTTTTTAGTTTCACATCATGGAGGGAAGGATGATGAACACAAAATTTAATGTTGTAATGTGAGGATGATGCATGGAATAATTTAATTTCATGTGATCGAGAGGAATCTCATGGTTTAATGTCAAGTGACTAGGAAACTGTGCATATTTTATGGCCATGCCTCCTTGAACACGACCAACATTTTAGATTCATGTATCATGGACTATGAAAATATCTTTTCCTATAAAAATTGTATTGCATGAAAAGGAAATAAACCTGATGTGAATGAGGAAAATGAGGACTACACACTACACAAGTGTTAGGGAATGGATGGGAAGGAAGCACATGTGATACGGTGAGAGGAAAATATCATAGTGAGGCTCTGGGTTTAAGGTCATAAAACATAGACCATAAGTGGGGCCTAAGAACCCAAAAATGGTTTATAAACCTGTGCCTAGTCCCAATAAAAAATGTATGAGATTCACTATGCATCCCATAAATATGGGAATCAATCCATACATAGTTCTTAAAACACACCATAGTAGGAGACCAACAGTGGTGTGGGGCAATCCTTTTTGGAAAGGAAGCTAAAACATGCCATAATTATCATGGGGCATCCTGAACTTGCTTAGGGTATGGTTTTATTTTAACATATTTAATTGAGGGTGATGGGTTCTTAGTTTAATCTCATAGAGTTTGGACCATGTAGGAGTCTAAAATGGGTTAATATTTTGTGGTGTTTTGACAAACTCAATGTGAATGAGGCGAGGGAGGAGTCTCATACGGGTACATATTGTGCGATGTTCTGATATACCCAACATGAATAAGGCCAATGAGATTCAAATCATACAACATATCCTAGAAGAGGCATGAACATAGTTTAAATTCATGTTTTTTGGACTTGCGTGTCTTGTTTAGGGTCATAGAGCTTGAACCATGGGAAATGTTCTCTAAGAAGAATATGGGTAATGTTGTTCCATGGAAAACCCAACATGAATGAGTAACTAGGGGGTCCAACACACACCACATATGCAATTATAAGGAAACTTTCATGTAGTTTAAATTAATTCAACCTAGACTAAAAGGAGGAATGCACATATGAAGGTACACATGCAACACAAAAAAGTGAAAACCCAATACTACTGAGGGTTATAAGAGACCACATGTCACATAGATTCCACCATATCAACTGTGTATAGTTTAAGGTGGTATATCTTGGACCATGGTCAAGGAAAAGGTGACTAAGAATTGAGGTAGTTTGTGGTTGGACCCAAATATGAAGTGTACTGGCATCACAACGTATCTCATAAAGATGGGTATCAAGACATATGTAGTTCTATAATTTTGTACAGTTTAACATCATTCGGCAAGGATGGGACATAAAAATGGGAAATAATGTTGCATATGGACCTGATATTGATGATCTAATCATCACTACATATCCAATAAAGATGGGAATAGATCCATTTATAGTTTTGAAAGGGAAATTTCTCAGTGCAGGTTTGACCCATACATAGAGAGATGGGCATTAGATAATCCTTGTTTGTTTTTTATCTTATCTTTTTTTGTAAAACTGAACTAGGAAGGAAAATATGGGAGTTTCCACATGAATAAATCCATATGTTGGACTTAATATGTTTCATGGTGGATGACCGGTTCCAAGGGTGATGTATTCTCAGGGGAGAACACCACAATGTTATTCCATTATTCATTGTGTGTCTATGATGATGATGTTGTGGTTTAAGGTCATGTGACAGGACCGGTCTATGCATTTTTAACATATTGTAGTAAGGATGAAGATGTAATAAAGTTTATTATTGTGGATTGAAACGCACGGCCGATTGTCGCCTATCGACCGGTCAAAGTTCCGGTGCTCTGCTAATGTGTATAGCAGCACTCGGGTCGAATCCTCGGCGATGATACTTTGTAGCAGTCGTTTGTTTTTAGTTGATTGTATTTTGATTAGGGGGGTTTGTTTGCAGAGCTTAATTGAAATGATTTATGGATGATGTTTGATTTACCAAATTGATAAAGATTGGGGTGAGTTCATCATTAGGTTAGTTAAGCTTGTGATATCCTCGAGCTTTGCTTTATATTGCATTTAAATTAACACCCATGTCACAAGATGATGTTGATTAGAATTCTTAAGTGTTAAGGCTTTAAACCAAGACTTAACTTAACTTAAGGTTATAATCTCAATCAGATCTTATTTATGGTTGTATATTTATGGTTCCAATAATCCATGGAAACCACATGTTAAACAAAATAAGTCATTAATCCATGACATGTTAAGTCCAACATACACAATGTTAATTCAAAGAATATTCATCGAGCAGAAGCTCTCAATCACTTAACATACCTAAATTATAACTCACCCCAATGAGAGATTTACTCAGCCATTTGGGTGATTAATAATCTGGTTATAATGATTATTATTATAAATTAATAAGAGAAGAAAAAGAAAGGGATAAGAAAAGAGTGGTACGTCGACACACACACACGAACAATGATGATAATTAAAAACGAACTTTCGATTGAATGAGGAATCTAAAGAAGGGAAGGGGATTGAACTGAATTTAAACTATTTTAAGAACATTAATATTAAAATACAGAAGGTGGAAGAGAATAAGAGATATTGAAGAAGTAACTTTCATTAAAACAGAATTACAAAGAAAGAGAATTACAAGATTACAAAAATGAAGAACACAAAAGTAAGTGAAAAGAAAGAGAGGAGGAAAGGCCTCTCAAGTGTAAACTTGAGTATGGCAGGTCCTCCCAAGCCTTTGTCAAAGCTTTGGTCGTGCCAATGTGATCTCCTCTCTTCTGAAATGCCAACCTCTTGCAAGGAGAAGAGGGAAGTGAATTTATAGCCAAAGGTAGTGGACTGTTTTCATTCCCAAACTGACCCTCAAGTTGGACCGCCAATATGACCTTTCAGACAGCTGAATATCGAGAGATATCCTTCTTCAATATTGTATATATGGATGTGGGCTAGTCACCCTCAAAAGTTGGCTGTCATTGGACTTTTTTGTCCAACGTTATGGCCGGATTACTAAAAACCTTTCTACTGTCCAATTTTATCCAGAAAGTTTCCATGGCCTAAATGTGAATGCATTTATGGCTATGTAGATGCCTTCAAATACGAACCATTTCTTCTGGGAAGTTGATCCTACATATCTTACCTTTCACACCAAAAATTATGAGCTTCTTTGGACAAGTGGATAAGTTGAAAAGTCAAGAATTGTGGGCTGATTTAAAATCCCGGACAGAATGGTGGGCTTGATTTAAATGGATCCATTGGGCCCCAAAATGGTAGAGTTGGGCCTTTAAATTTTTATCCATGACTCCTTAGGAAATTCCCGAGCTTGAAAAAGAATATCCACTCATTTGGGATCAGAGATTGAGCCCAGTAATGAAATCTTCAAGGCTGGTCCAGAAATTAGGCAGATCCGGTGGGTCATCTTGTGTGGTCCATATGGCCCTTCAAATGGCCGAATTAGCCAATGCTCCAGCTGAATGATTTGTAGGAAATTGAATTTAGAACCCTACAGGACAAGAATCACACAATTTGTATTAGTAGGGTGAGAGTTATATTTAAAATACTAAACAGACATGAATCTGTATTATTCGAAACAATACTCCAAAATAATATTTAATATTAAAGCATGAGTATTTCACATAAGTTATGCACATTTAATTGAAAATCAGTAGAGGGAGTATATAAAATGATATTAATAAATGAATAACATCAACTCCCCCAAACTTAATATTGTGCATGTCCTCATGTACAACAAACACAAAAGAAAATCAAAACAAAACCATATTCATTCACCAACAAATATTAAAATTTTGTTTTCACCAATCAGGGGAGGTTTAGACTATTTCACTCATCCATATTGAATTCCATCACAAATTTGGTTCACAATAATGCATCAGAAACAATTCATTTTTTCATGTTCAAGGTTTGAATTGGAAAATGTAGGCACTCAAAACTTACTCCTCTCAAGATGATAAAAATGTATTTTAGGAGGTTCACTCATTCACCAACAAAAAGTGAAAATCAAGAGTTTGTAAGAGCTCTCAGCTTCCATTACCAAATCTAATGTGTACAAGAATCAAGAGGTATTTTAAGGGGTTTTTCAGTGGCTATGGGACGGTAGGTATATAATGTCCAAAGGAAAAGAGGGGTTAAAAACACCAACATGGAAAAATCAATGCACATTTTTTTTTGAAATTTGATTTGAAAGGAAATAGAAACACATATTTACAAGGGCATGAATGTGTGATGAATGAAAAGTTATGGAGATAGAAAATGGAATAGGGTGAGATGATGGAATATGTACAACATGGAAGACTTCCAATAATGACACAATACAAGATGATTCAAGTGTTCTTTTTTTTCTCTTTTTTCTCTTTTTTTTCGAAAGTTGTGCTTGAAACAAGTCTCACAGTCATCTCCCAACCCATGTTTGATCTTCTCATGGAACTAATTTTAGTAGTTATAACATGATCAAAGGTTGATGATGAATGATTTTTGACCCACCCAAGACACAACCCATTCCTTTTTTTTATTTTTATTTTCATTTTTTTTTTAATTTTTTTGAACACTTTTCAATGACTTTTGTACAAATGACAATTACACATATACACCCCAAAGCTCACAGAATTACAACCTCTCCCCCACACTTGAATGGATGCTTGCCCTCAAGCATATGATGACACATTGGAAATCAATGAAAGTACGCCCAAAAATGAAGTCCATTCACCCCACACTGAAATTTCAATAAATTGTACAATGAAAATCCATGAAGATATTGGGTGGGACAAGGTATTAGGATTGTAATGTGGCTATCAAAAGAAAGTTTTTCATAGGCTTAAAGGGGCTTTCAAAAGTAGGGTCAATGTAAGGGTAACGGGAGGCTATTTGGCTATTCTGATTCTCATGTGGCTTAGAAAATGCCTCTATCATATTAATGCACACAAAAGATGGAAATTCAGATCGAAGGTCCACAAACTCAAGACTCACAATCAGTGGTGAAGACACACAATGAAAAAGATGGCCATAGATGACCTTGGAATGAAGGCTAATGTTATTCCTCACGGTAGGGGAGAATCATTTTCCACCAAAAATTGTTCATTCAAAATGTTTGTTATTGACACAAAATTGTTTACCCAAGTTTTAGATAAAAATTCAATATATTTGAGTTTAAAACAAGCCTTTTGACTCCCCAAAATGGTTGGATAGAATTTCAATATTGGATGATGAGTAATTATGACACCCTTTTTTTTGTAATTTTCATTTTTTTAATTAATTTTTTTTAAATTTTTTATTATTTTTAATGACACATCCACACAAAAGAGAAAATAGAAAAAAGGTTGTGGAAGAATGTTGTAAAAAAAATGAGAGGGAGAGAGGAAGAAGAATAAATAGAGAGAATAAGAGAGGGAAGAGAGATTGAGGAGAGAGAGAGTTAAAGGGAAAGAGGTGCCCCCTGGTTTGGATATGGCGGGTCTCCATCCAGTGGTGGTTCTATTGAAGTGGATGGGGTTTCGATGGAAGTCGACGTGGTTCCTGGATTGTGAGACCTCTCATTGTGATGCTTTAACCGATGTTCGTTAACCGTGAATGTTCTTTTTGAAGAAGGGTCTTGGAATTGCACTGCACCAAATGGGTAAACATTAGTAATAATAAAAGGTCCATCCCAACGAGAATTGAGCTTACCTGGGTGAAGTCGAAATCGAGAATTGAAGAGCATTACCTTTTCACCTTCATGAAATACCTTTCGAAGAATGTGCTTGTCATGGAGTGACTTTGACTTTTCTTTGTAGAGAATGGAGTTCTCATATGAATCGAGTCGAAGCTCCTCCAATTCAGTCAACTGCAACAATCTTTCTTCACCAGATTTTTCACAATCAAAATTACAAGTTTTGACAGCCCAAAATGACTTATGTTGGATTTCAACTGGTAAATGACAGGCTTTACCAAAAACTAGCCTAAATGGAGACATCCCAATGGGTGTCTTATAGGCTGTTCGATAGGCCCAAAGTGCTTCACCAAGTCTATCGGGCCAGTCTTTTCTTGTGGGCTTAACAATTCTTTCAAGCACTCTTTTCAGTTCTCTGTTAAAAAGTTCAACCATTCCATTTGTTTGAGGGTGATATGCAGTGGATGTTTTATGTACAACCCCATTCTTTTTCAAAAGTGACTCCATGGTTCTATTACAGAAATGAGTTCCTAAGTCACTTATCAAAGCACGTGGTGTTCCGAATTGATGGAAGATATGGGTTTTGAGAAACTCACTCACAGTTTGAGCATCATCTTTCCTATTGGGTTTGGCCTCGACCCACCTAGAAACATAGTCAACGGCAAGGAGAATGTAGGATAATCCATTGGAAGGGGGAAAAGGTCCCATGAAATCGATGCCCCAAACATCGAAAAGCTCACAGAAGATTAATGGCTTTTGAGGCATTTCGTTTCTTTTGGAAATTGTGCCAAACTTTTGGCAAGTGGGACATGATTGACAGAACTCATGTGAGTCTTTGAAGAGTGAAGGACAAAAGAATCCAGAATCTAGGACCTTTCAAGAAGTCCTTTGTGGTCCAAAGTGGCCACCTCCAGGCATTGAGTGGCAGAATTCCAAGATGGAGGATTGTTTAGTTTCATCAACACATCTCCTAATTACCATGTCAGCCCCGGTTTTCCAAAGATTATTATCTTCCCAAAAATAATTCTTTGAATCACTTTTCATCTTTTCTTTTTGCTCTTTTGAAAAATATTCAGGTAAAACACCGGAAACCATGTAATTGACAATTGGAGCATACCATGGTAACTTTGGAGTGAGAGAGGAGAGGTGTTCAGTTGGAAATTCAGGATCAATTATTTCAGAATGAGAAGAATTAGAAATTCTACTCAGGTGGTCAGCCACAGGGTTTTCTTTTCCAGGTTTATCTTTTATCACAAGGTCAAACTCTTGGAGCATTAAAATCCATCTTATTAGCCTTGGTTTGGAATCACGTTTCTTAAGTAAGAACTTTAATGTTGAGTGGTCCGTGAAGATGATGATTTTGGAACCTAAGAGATAGGGCCGGAATTTATCCAAGGCAAAAACCACAGCTAAAAGTTCTTTTTCAGTCACAGTGTAGTGTGATTGAGTTTCATCCAATGTTTTTGAGGCATAAAATATGACATGAGGAATGTTTTCTCTTCTTTGACCAAGAACAGCCCTAATGGCCCTATCAGAAGCATCACACATCAATTCAAATGGTAAGGACCAATCTGGGGGTTGGATTATTGGAGCAGATGTGAGAGAAGATTTGAGTTCAATGAAGGCTCTCTTGCAAGCCTCATCAAAATTGAATGTGACATCATTTTGAAGTAAACGAGTGAGTGGGATGGAAATCTTTCTGAAGTTCTGAATGAATCGCCGATAGAAACCGGCATGACCAAGGAAGGACCGAATGTCTCGAACTGATTTAGGTTCAGGAAGTGATTGGATCACCTCAATTTTGGCTGGATCAACTTGGATACCCTCTTGAGAAATTATGTGCCCTAGAACAATCCCATTTGAAACCATGAAGTGACATTTTTCAAAATTCAGCACAAGGTTGCACTTGACACACTTTTGAAGGACCAAAGAGAGTGAATGTAAGCAAGATTCAAATGAGTCTCCATAAATGGTAAAGTCATCCATGAAGACCTCCATGCAATTCTCAATGAATTCAAAAAAGATACTCATCATACACCGCTGGAATGTTGCAGGAGCATTACAAAGGCCAAAAGGCATTCGCCTATAGGCATAGGTTCCAAAGGGGAAAGTGAATGTGGTCTTTTCTTGGTCTTGAGGTGCGATTGGAATTTTGAAGTAGCCGGTGTAACCATCAAGAAAGAAATAGTGTGAATTTCCGTCCAATCTCTCAAGCATTTGGTCAAGGAAAGGAAGTGGGTAGTGATCTTTTCGTGTTTCAGCATTCAGTTTGCGATAATCGATGCACACACGCCATTTGTTTTTCACTCGAGTTGTGACCACTTCTCCATGTTCATTTGTGACAACTGTTATCCCGCCCTTCTTAGGAACGACTTGAATTGGACTAACCCATTCACTATCAGAAATTGGGTAGATAATACCAGCTTGAAGAAGCTTGGTAATCTCTTCCCTAACTACCTCAAGTATGAGTGGATTGAGTCTTCTTTGAGGTTGCCTAATTAGTTTGGATGATTCCTCTAGATGGATGTGATGCATGCAAAGGGCAGGGTTGATTCCTGGAATATCCTCTAGGGTCCAACCTAAGGCATTTTTGTTTTCCTCTAACACTTGAACAAGTTGGGACTCCTCAGTTTCAGAAAGTGAAGCAGAGATAATGACAGGGTAGGAGGGATCATGGAAAAGGAATGCATACTTGAGGTGTGAAGGAAGTGGTTTTAGATCAGTTTCACCCTTGATTTGAGAGCTAGACAAGTTAGGAGCAGGAGAAGGGATTCCAGATGGGTTTGGATCATTTTCCTCAACACTGTCCAAGGTAGAGCAGTAGAAATCAGAGTTGATGTGGGATTCAAGAGAGTTTTCAAGTTCCTCTAGATTGATGGAGTCTATAAATGAGAGGTCCACATCAACTTCACCATTTATGACTTTGTTAATCATGGTGAATATTTCACAAGATCCTTTATCATTATAACATAAAGAACATGGTGGATTGGGGTTCGATTGAATCTTAGAAGTGTCCTCAAAAGCATGGATTGAGAATGCAGAGTGATCCTTAGATGGGTATCGCATGGCTTGGAAAATGTTGAACTTGACCAGTTGGTCACCAAATTCCATGGATAAGATGCCTGAATGGACATCAATCTTGGTTCTCGCAGTCATGAGTAATGGTCTTCCTAGAATTAGGGGAGATCGAGAAGAGGTCGTCTCACCTTCCATGTCAAGGACATAGAAATCAGCTGGGAAGATAAGATCATTGACCCGAACAAGAACATCCTCAATTATCCCCTCAGGATTGGTAGTGCTTCGATTGGCTAATTGAATGACAACACCCGTTGGGTGCAAGGGACCTAGACCAAGGTTGGAGAAAATGGATTTGGGCATGACATTTATTGAGGCTCCAAGGTCTATGAGTGCATCATCAAAGTTGGAACTCCCTATTTGACATGGAACCGTGAAGGTCCCTGGATCTTTTCACTTCATGGGAATGGACTGTTGGGTTGAAACATTTTCAATGTTCCTAAGTTGCCTCTTATGGGTGCACAGTTCCTTAAGAAACTTGGCATACTTAGGGATTTGTTTGATGGCATCTAAGAGGGGAATGTTGACTTCAACACGTCTAAACATGTCAAGCATTTCAGGATCAGGTTCAAAGGACTTCTTAGGCTTGGAGATGGCTTGAGGAAAAGGAATTGGGTTCCTTAGAGGAATGGAAGGAGGTAAAGGAGTGGATTCAAGTTCCTTTTCCAGCCTTTTGTTGTTTTCATTTTCTAGATCAACATCGAAAGGGGAGGTAGAGGAATCAGCATGGGGCATAACAATTTGCTTTCCCGATCTAAGTGCAATTGCACTTACATTACCCTTAGGGTTGGGTAATGGTTGAGCTGGGATTTGGGATGAATTGGATGGTTGTTGCTGGCTAAGGTGGGATGAAAGTTGACCTATTTGGGTTTCAATGTTCTTGAGGCTAGAACGGGTGAAGGAAGCAAGATCCTCTACAGCACTTTCCCATGGTTGTTTAGAAGAAGAGGCTTGTCCCAAATTGGGTTGGCCTTGATTTTGGTTCTTGGGAAAGCGATTGTATTGGGTGGGGAATTGGGAAGGCTCGTTAGGATAGTGGAATCCAGGAGGAGGATTGTTCCTTTGGGGTTGAGGAACAAAAGGATAAGGTTGATGGATGTTACCACCACTTTGACCATATTGGAACTGGTTTGGATTTTGATGAGGGAATTGAGGAGGATGAGAAATGGGATTACCATACCTCAGAGGTGGGTTAAAGGTAGAAGAGAAGGGCTTAGAGTGGGGTTAGTTGAAGTTTCTAACAAACTGACCTGATTGTTGAGGGTTGAAGTTTCGCTGAGCATATGCCGCATTGAGCTCCATTGGACTAGATGAATCAGATGGATCATCTTGAAGTTGTGGACATGTGTCAGTCGGATGAGATGGAGAGTTGCAGATTCCACAATTCTTGATAGGTCCAGGGAATAGTGACTGTGGAGAAGATGAGGTTGGGGCTTTGGTAGCCACCATTAGTTGACGCACAAGACCTATAAGTTCACTCATCCACTCAGTCATCTTGTTGGGCTCTATGGATTGATTCTCTTGGTCTTGTTTCACTTGAGCATGTGCTCGAGTATGGAATTTCTGCGTGTTTGCAGCCATGTTGCTTATGAGTTCTCGTGAAGCTGCAGGAGTTTTGTCAACAAGAGCACCGCCACTTGCGGCATCAATGAGAGTTCGCTCCATAGCCAATAACCCCTCATAGAAGTATTGGATCAGGAGTTGGTCAGGGATTTGATGGTGTGGACAAGTTTCCACAAGCTTTTTGAACCTCTCCCAATACTCATGGAGTGATTCATTAGGGAATTGACGGATGCCGCTTATTTTCTTTCGGATAGAAGCTGTTCGAGAAGCAGGAAAGAATTTCTCTAGGAAAAGTCTCTTCATGTCAACCCATGAGTTTATGGAACCAGGTGGGAGGTAGTAGAGCCAAGACTTGGAAGAATCTGCTAGGGAAAAGGGGAAAGCTCTAAGCTTTATTTGTTCTTCAGAAACCCCTTGAGGCTTCATGGTAGAGCATACTACTTGGAACTCTTTAAGGTGGAGATGTGGATCCTCACCGGCTAGCCCGTGAAAATGAGGGAGAAGATGAATCAAACCTGATTTGAGTTCGAAGTCAGCTTCAATGTTTGGATATTGAATACCAAGAGGTTGGTAATTCATATCAGGGGCAGCAAGTTCTTTCAATGTTTGTTCCCTAGGATTGGCCATATCTAATTCAATTGGTAGGGCAATGATTGGTTCTTGGGTGATTTGGTTATCCCTAATGGTCCTCCTAATTCGACGAAGAGTTCTATCAATTTCAGGGTCTAACAAATCTGAGGGATTGTTTGGAAGGCTACGGGGCATTCAAAGAGATTTTGGAAGAAAGAGGAAGATGGGTTTTTCTTTTTATTTTTTTCAGTTTATGATTTTTAAGAGGGAGACGGGTTTTTCTTTGTGTTTTTTTTTCAATTTTTTTTTAAACTTTTGTATTTTTTTTTGGGTTTTTTTTTACAATAACCAGAAACTAATGACTACTTAAAGCACCATCCCCGGCAACGGCTCCATTTGAAATGCACGGCCGATTGTCGCCTATCGACCGGTCAAAGTTCCGGTGCTCTTCTAATGTGTATAGCAGCACTCGGGTCGAATCCTCGGCGATGATACTTTGTAGCAGTCGTTTGTTTTTAGTTGATTGTATTTTGATTAGGGGGGTTTGTTTGCAGAGCTTAATTGAAATGATTTATAGATGATGTTTGATTTACCAAATTGATAAAGATTGGGGTGATTTCATCATTAGGTTAGTAAAGCTTGTGATATCCTCGAGCTTTGCTTTATATTGCATTTAAATTAACACCCATGTCACAAGATGATGTTGATTAGAATTCTTAAGTGTTAAGGCTTTAAACCAAGACTTAACTTAACTTAAGGTTATAATCTCAATCAGATCTTATTTATGGTTGTGTATTTATGGTTCCAATAATCCATGGAAACCACATGTTAAACAAAACAAGTCATTAATCCATGACATGTTAAGTCCAACATACACAATGTTAATTCAAAGAATATTCATCGAGCAGAAGCTCTTAATCACTTAACATACCTAAATTATAACTCACCCCAATGAGAGATTTACTCAGCCATTTGGGTGATTAATAATCTGGTTATAATGATTATGATTATAAATTAATAAGAGAAGAAAAAGAAAGGGATAAGAAAAGAGTGGTACGTCGACACACACACACGAACAATGATGATAATTAAAAACGAACTTTCGATTGAATGAGGAAGCTAAAGAAGGGAAGGGGATTGAACTGAATTTAAACTATTTTAAGAACATTAATATTAAAATACAGAAGGTTGAAGAGAATAAGAGATATTGAAGAAGTAACTTGCATTAAAACAGAATTACAAAGAAAGAGAATTACAAGATTACAAAAATGAAGAACACAAAAGTAAGTGAAAAGAAAGTGAGGAGGAAAGGTCTCTCAAGTGTAAACTTGAGTATGGCAGGTCCTCCCAAGCCTTTTTCAAAGCTTTGGTCGTGCCAATGTGATCTCCTCTCTTCTTAAATTCCAACCTCTTGCAAGGAGAAGAGGGGAGTGAATTTATAGCCAAAGGTAGTGGACTGTTTTCATTCCCAAACTGCCCCTCAAGTTGGCCCGCCAATATGACCTTTCAGACAGCTGAATCTAGAGAGATATCCTTCTTAAATATTGTATATATGGATGTGGGCTAGTCACCCTCAAAATTTGGCTGTCATTGGACTTTTTTGGCCAAAGTTATGGCCGGATTACTAAAAACCTTTCTACTGTCCAATTTTATCCAGAAAGTTTCCATGGCCTAAATATGAATGCATTTATGGATATGTAGATGCCTTCAAATCCGAACCATTTATTCTGGAAAGTTGATCCTCCATATCTTATATTTCACACCACAAAATATGAGCTTCTTTGTACAAGTGGATAAGTTGAAAAGTCAAGAATTGTGGGCTGATTTAAAATCCCGGACAGAATGGTGGGCTTGATTTCAATGGATCCATTGGGCCCCAAAATGGTAGAGTTGGGCCTTTAAATTTTTATCCATGACTCATTAGGAAATTACCGAGCTTGAAAAAGAATATCCACTCATTTGGGATGAGAGATTGATCCCAGTAATGAAATCTTCAAGGCTGGTCCAGAAATTAGGCAGATCCGGTGGGTCATCTTGTGTGGTCCATATGGCCCTTCAAATGGCCGAATTAGCCAATGATCCAGTTGAATGATTTGTAGGAAATTGAATTTAGAACCCTAAAGGACAAGAATCACACAATTTGGATTAGTAGGGTGAGAGTTATATTTAAAATACTAAACAGACATGAATCTGTATTATTCGAAACAATACTTCAAAATAATATTTAATATTAAAGCATGAGTATTTCACATAAGTTATGCACGTTTAATTGAAAATCAGTAGAGGGAGTATATAAAATGATATTAATAAATGAATAACATCATGTATCTAGGAAAGGATATATTTGGGCTCGAAGAAAAAATACATGGGTGTACCTATGTATCCCATTAAGATGGAAATCAAGCCATACGTAGTTCTGGATTGGACTGATAGAGAGTGGGTATCTCTAGTAGACATATCCAATGTGGGGGAGTGGAAAACCTGATGTGAATGAGGTCCAGAGAGGCCCGATTACACACAAAATATTCCTGAGAGAATAATGAGGGGTCTCTTAGTTTAATGCCATAGATTTTGGACCTGAGTGTTTTGCAACTCCTCTATGTGGGAAAAAACAATACCAAGACTCCTAATACCATATTATCCATGCTCGGTGTGGGAAACAAGGAGTGGTATAACGATTTCCCCATCACATGGGAGAACAAAAAAATGAAAAGGAAATGATAAGTGGGAAAGTCCCAACCACACTAACATTCCCATTCAATGCATGCAAATGCACGGTGGGGAAATACCAGGGGAGTTGAAGATCCACCAAAACATAAGGAGGTGGAATGTTTGAATCGCGACGACTAATATTTGGAACACAATGAAGATGACATGATGATGGAGGATAAATTTTGACTTTGTTTGAAATAAAACATCCACATCATGTTTCTAGGTATGGGGATAAACAAATGAGGTTCAACTGCTGACAATGTTCAAAACATGGGACCTACCTCAAAAATTTCATCCAAAGTCTTTTGTGGTATTGTCCTAGGATGATAAGTGAGCTGATTCAGCATAGCCAGAATGTTAGGGGGTCATTTTAGATGTGGAATAGGATGGGGTCCCAGGTAAAGGTATGCATGAAGTGTGAAAATGGATTAGTATAATGTATATATGGAATATAACACTCCAAATCTCACACCATGACACATTCATGATTGTTGGTGTGGGAAATCCATAGGAAGGTCCTGGAGGATCGGGTTTTTGAGGGAGACCGATGACTAATGTAGAGACCCGTATCTTGACGTACATGGACATTACATTACTTTTGCGGAATACTTAGTACATAACAAAAACACACACACAAGGATCGTAATAGTTTAGTGTATTTGGAAACTCGGATCGTAATCTTCTAAACGTGGTGAAAGATCTTCAATATCTCCCATAAAGATCTTCCCCTTTTTCTTACCTAAAACCTTTCTTTATATCCTGGGGAAAAGAAAACATAAAAGGGTGAGCTCAAATGCTCAGTAAGGGTAAACAAAGGAAATATCAATCACATAATTTTCATAAGAACATAACATTTTTGGAAATCTTAACCTGCAAAAGAGAGCATAATTTCATAACATGGGATAAATCATAGTAGTGAAAAGAAATCATAACTTAAAACATTACTCATTGTGGCATACACACATAATCATAGAGAATCATTTCTTGTTAGTCAAGACTCATTGCCAAGACTATCTTAGTGGACAAAGTCCCTTTCTGAATCGAGTAATCCTCGTTTCAGTCCTGTTTCACTGAACCGGTATAACCTACCATTCCAGCCATGTCTATCTCATGAGATATAAAATCTTTACCCAATGCATTGGAGGGAGATATAGGTCCCACCCATCTCTTAATGAATCCTTTCTTATGTGTGCCACAAAATCATAAATCATACATCATTGCATAACCCATGTAATAAAAATGGGATTCTTAAAACAACATGACATCATAAAACCATTCATATAAGATAAAGGAATTCATAAACATAATTCCATCACAACATAGTCAAATCAATGTAAAAATATGGATAGAAACAGAACCCTTTATTATCTTAGATGGAAAATAATTTTGATAAAACACTTGAAATGAATTCTTGAGGAAAATATCCTTTCTTCTTCAAAATCAATTTCTTTTCACAAAACATCATGCAATTTTAAAAGAAAGAGATTTTATTAAAAATAGTCATGAAATCTTTTGGACTAAGCTTTATGAAAATAAGGCTTTATAAAACCGTAAAAATCCGTTCATGCCGTTTAAGTTAAAAAAAACATTCTTCGTACTTTTGTCGGAAAAGTCAAAAAGTACCTCGTATGAAAAAGCGACAAAAGATTCCTTTCATATCTTTTACAAAAAACTTACTGAAGGGTAAAATTGGATATAAACTATTGTAGAAGGATGGAAATAATATTACATCTTGATGAAACATGGATGTGGATGATAAAATACACCCCAGTAAATACTTACGAATAAACAATCTCGGATAAAAATGAGATTGTGATATTTCCCTTACCTTAGGTCCGATTTGCTTTGTTCGTGTCCGAAGCTCCTGTATAATGGTTTAAATAATGTTATTGACTTATTACAGAATCATATTCATTGTTATGATATCATATATGGTTCACTTATGACATTATATTACCCGTTCTTTTGTAAATTCCATGTTAAAGAAGCGTTTTGGGTAAAATCGTTTCATTTATCGTAGGTGTTTTGACTTGTTGTTCTTGACATCATTATTACTTATATCATGATTTAATTACTTCCAGAATATAAAATATGATTTATATATCATATATATTCAGTATATATATATATATAATAGATAGATAAATAAAATGAAAAACACCGTTCATGGAGACGGTAGTCCGTACGTACGCATGAACGTTGTTTTACTTTCCTTATTGTCTTGAAATGGAAGTAAGTAGATGACATACATATGTATATATACATAAATCCAGTAGCTTTATAATGTCATATATTTCATTATTATTTCTTATATATACATTATAATCATTCTTAAATGGTTAACATGGAGAATGAATCTCATCGCGTCGTGGAGACGGTAGTCCGTACGTACGCACGAGCGATGATATCATTTCCATAAATATTGAATTGAATTGGAGTGGATTATACAATATATCAGAATCAATATGATGTTGTAATAACTATGTATAGTTATTCTTTACACCATTATACCCATCCATGTAAGGTGGTGGTGGAAAATAGATTACACCACGGCGTGGAGACGGTATTCCGTACGTACGCACGCGCAGTGATTTCTTTTTCCGTAGGATGGATAGATGGTGAAAAAGGGTTGTTTCATACTTATAATAACATATCAGTATATGAGTGATACTGATGTTATTACTTCATAATGAAACAACCTAAGAAGAAGAAGTGGAAGAAGAAATAAAGATGAAAGAATTGGTAACGGTAATTACCTCTTCTTTGAAGTGCCTCTTTGAGACCTCCTCTTAGGGCACTAGAATTGGTCTTTGAGGAAGACCAGAACCTCTAGGATGTTTCTAGGGAAGTAGAGAAGGGATTTTGGCAGGGGTTGGCCGAGCTTGAGTGCTCAAATTGGTGTGAGGAGGAGGGGGAGGAGGTGTCCTTTTATAAGGGAGGAGAGGGGCACCTTAGGAATATCTCAAAATATTATTTTATATTAAAGTCAAAATTGGTTTATAATGGTTCCAAAGGGTCTTATTTCGAAGATAAGGTGGGGAGGGGTCGAAATACTATCAACCAATAGAATTTAGACAAGTTTAGGATATTATTTTAACCTTATCAATTAAATTTAACTCTAAGTTAAATAATTTAACTTTTACCATGTCTTTTTGTTTTCTTTCACTATATGGTTAATAAACTTACTATAACATGCCAAACGAACCCCAAATTGTTTATTATTAATATATATATCCTTATCTAAGTCATTTGGCCGAACCTTAGATTTTTAGGAATACAATAACAATTAATAATATAATATTTGATTTAAAAACTATTTTGTGTCAATTTTGACACTATTTGATATATGATTTTTGTGAAGGTCATAACAGAATTAAATGTTCGAACCAAGTTGATTAAATCAACATTAATATATCATAGTAACCTAGAAAATTAGTGGAATGCATAAAAAATCTCAAATTACATTTATTTTGGTGTTTATAACATCAATTATGTCAATATTTCATTAATAAGATAATTACTGCATCATCGTTGTGTCATAAATAAATTAAATTATTTTATGTCTAAAAATTACAAATAAAATACCATCATGTATGAAATCTTTTTATCTTTCTAATGAATATTTACAATCGAATTTATCTTATGTATAACCCCATATTAAAAATTATTTACTTATTAAACTTTGATTTTAACTATTTTAACCTTTCTTTAAATAAATTAATAATAAATGTCCTAATCTAATCCAAGTGGGCCTAAATGGTCATATTTTATTCCTAAGTTTGTTTTTGGTCGAAATACACTTGTCCAATAGGATTAGGACATGTGTTAGGGTAATATTAATATCATATTTACCCTTAGTTACCCTATTTACTATTAACCGTGGTAAAAAAAGTAAAAAGTTACTATTCACCAAAAAATTATTTTTATCTCATTGAACCACATTTTAGTCCTTGATATTAACCGTGTCTCTCGGATTTTCGAAATTCCATTCATAGAAGCGGTAAAATTAAGTTTTATGCAAAATTCAGTTTTTTAACCTACCACTTAGTGGTTTCACTATTCATCAAAAATTGAAAGTTTTCAGAAAAATACCAAAATTTCACCCTAGGCTAATTTCGATATTCTGAGTCCAAAAATGAAGTCCATTTTGAAAAATAAAATTTATAAAATTTCAAAAAGTGGTTATTACTATTCATAACGGCTAGTTTTAATAGCATATTGTTGTTTAGTGAAACTCGGTATTGCGTACGACGCAAGCTATCGAGGAAGGTCGCAATTGCGTGTAATGCAAGGCAAGTCAAGGATGTGTGTTGTGCAAGCTTCTTTTGGTGTAGCGTACAACACAAGACATTAGTGAAATAAAAAAGAATATTTTTCATAAAATCTCGGGCTGTTACATTTTACCCCCCTTAAAATGAATTTCGCCCTCGAAATTCGTCGGGGTTATAAATGGTTTACTATTCGAAAATTTCTTTAATAGAAACCCACATCGTAAAAGGGAATACCAAAACTTGGCTTTAAAAACTAAAGTATGAAATGTAACGATTACCCAAATAAACTAATCACTGGGTTTCCACAGAGGTGAAAATATGGATATGGAAGAGAAATCTAACCATCATGTTCTGATGGAGAGTGGTAGAGAACATGGCTATGGAAAAGCCAGTAATCACAAATCCATATATTTGTGATGATATAAGGTACCATCTGATTCATCAGGTATAAGATCACTAGGACAACATTTTTGGTTTTCAAGATCATTTCCCTAAAGTTGAAAATTTGAATTAGAATAAATACTTACTTTATTTTGGTACAATCTCACTGTTGTTCGTGCCTTGAACAATTTCCACTTCATCTCTTAAATAAATGAAGTTGAATTTGTTATTAGCAGATCATGTGATAGAATGACGGGTCATTCCATCTGTCTCAAACAAAAGGTTAGCAAAAATTATATACATAAGTCGATCTATAGTGAGATTAATCATATATGGTTCCTAAAATGGACTTATACTTCATATATCATACTGCTTAATATAATAAAACTAGTTTCTACTAAACAGGGACTTCCTGTAGGTCAGTGGTAGGCGATAAAGGCCAGTCGCACTTCGGTTGTGGGTTCGATTCCCACAGCCTTGTCCGAAGCGATGGGCTGTCGCCCGTCCTGCAGGTTGTCCCTTTTTCTAAAACTACGTTACTATAACATCCCATCTTCTATCCTTAAACAATACTAACTTATGTCCAACATAATCCAGTCTAATCTTTAGGCTTATACATAATACTGCAGTCCACTCTCATAATATAGTGACATCGATTACCAGAGATTTAATACTGTCGTTGATCCCCACATATCATAAGATATGTCTTGTTGGTCACATTCCAAACATTCAAAGTCCTTAATCGTGTATTCTCTTGAATACCTTAGTGAAAACATGAGTGCAGTTAAAAGTTAACACTTTCCACATACCAAAATTCTCAAAATTCTATATACTCAAACCATGATATCACTTAGTCCTTATATCAATCATGAGCTCATGAATACTATCAAACATTTAATTTTCTCCTTATCCCTTCATTATGCGCATATCATCTACATTCCAAAAATATCTGAATAACCTTTCATGGATACTGGTAACATTAATCATACACTTTCAATACACAAGGAAAGACAACAGTGTAACAATCCATAGATGTCTCTTTATTCCAAAATTACACATGATAAACATGTAATCATTCCACTACATTCTCAAACCATTGACCGAGCTTCAAAAATTCTTTCATCTCACATATCATTTGTAGTCTCTTCATCATCATCCACATAAATACTACCCATATGACCATACTGATTCTCTTCATGAGTCTTTCCCTTAGGGCATTTGTTTGCATAATGCCCATACATTCCACATTTAATACACTTAACCATTTTTGATGTCGTAGCAATACCATTATCCTCATCCATGGTGTTAACCGACCCTTTTCCTTTGCACTTACTTGCTTTGTGTCCTTCTTTTCCACACCCAAAGCATCTTCCAGTTCCCTTGAAACATTCTCCTTGATGCCTCTTCCCACATGATTTACATAGGGGAAATTGAACTTTCTTTCCTCTATGATCATCATGGAACTCCATCTTTCTCTTATTAGTCGAGTCAGGAAACTTACCAAATTTTACTTTATTGATCATGTTGTGAGATTGCTGATTCGGCATAATAATGATGTTTGGATATCCAAATCCCATTTCATTTGGTTGCTCATGAAGAATATCATTCCATTGTCCATCATATCCTCCATTATTGTGAATCATCTTGTTTCCAGCCATTTTCTAAAACCCAAACAGAATAGTGTTAGATGAAAAAATCGTAATAAAGGGGGAGTAACTTAAATATCTATCATCTTTGGTTTAATCTAATATCGTTACCATAGTTCTAGAACTATATCCTATACGTATACTTATCCTTAGGGGCATCCCTAGACATACCTTAGAAATATCTCTAGGGATCTCACTAACGTTTTCGCATCCTAGTTTCCAAAGGTTGACTAAACCTTTCCTCTGATACCAACTGTAGAGACCCGAAGCCTGACGTACATGGACATTACATTACTTTTGCGGAATACTTAGTACATAACAAAAACACACACACAAGGATCGTAATAGTTTAGTGTATTTGGAAACTCGGATCGTAATCTTCTAAACATGGTGAAAGATCTTCAATATCTCCCATAAAGATCTTCCCCTTTTTCTTACCTAAAACCTTTCTTTATATCCTGGGGAAAAGAAAACATAAAAGGGTGAGCTCAAATGCTCAGTAAGGGTAAACAAAGGAAATATCAATCACATAATTTTCATAAGAACATAACATTTTTGGAAATCTTAACCTGCAAAAGAGAGCATAATTTCATAACATGGGATAAATCATAGTAGTGAAAAGAAATCATAACTTAAAACATTACTCATTGTGGCATACACACATAATCATAGAGAATCATTTCTTGTTAGTCAAGACTCATTGCCAAGACTATCTTAGTGGACAAAGTCCCTTTCTGAATCGAGTAATCCTCGTTTCAGTCCTGTTTCACTGAACCGGTATAACCTACCATTCCAGCCATGTCTATCTCATGAGATATAAAATCTTTACCCAATGCATTGGAGGGAGATATAGGTCCCACCCATCTCTTAATGAATCCTTTCTTATGTGTGCCACAAAATCATAAATCATACATCATTGCATAACCCATGTAATAAAAATGGGATTCTTAAAACAACATGACATCATAAAACCATTCATATAAGATAAAGGAATTCATAAACATAATTCCATCACAACATAGTCAAATCAATGTAAAAATATGGATAGAAACAGAACCCTTTATTATCTTAGATGGAAAATAATTTTGATAAAACACTTGAAATGAATTCTTGAGGAAAATATCCTTTCTTCTTCAAAATCAATTTCTTTTCACAAAACATCATGCAATTTTAAAAGAAAGAGATTTTATTAAAAATAGTCATGAAATCTTTTGGAGTAAGCTTTATGAAAATAAGGCTTTATAAAACCGTAAAAATCCGTTCATGCCGTTTAAGTTAAAAAAAACATTCTTCGTACTTTTGTCGGAAAAGTCAAAAAGTACCTCGTATGAAAAAGCGACAAAAGATTCCTTTCATATCTTTTACAAAAAACTTACTGAAGGGTAAAATTGGATATAAACTATTGTAGAAGGATGGAAATAATATTACATCTTGATGAAACATGGATGTGGATGATAAAATACACCCCAGTAAATACTTACGAATAAACAATCTCGGATAAAAATGAGATTGTGATATTTCCCTTACCTTAGGTCCGATTTGCTTTGTTCGTGTCCGAAGCTCCTGTATAATGGTTTAAATAATGTTATTGACTTATTACAGAATCATATTCATTGTTATGATATCATATATGGTTCACTTATGACATTATATTACCCGTTCTTTTGTAAATTCCATGTTAAAGAAGCGTTTTGGGTAAAATCGTTTCATTTATTGTAGGTGTTTTGACTTGTTGTTCTTGACATCATTATTACTTATATCATGATTTACTTACTTCCAGAATATAAAATATGATTTATATATCATATATATTCAGTATATATATATATATAATAGATAGATAAATAAAATGAAAAACACCGTTCATGGAGACGGTAGTCCGTACGTACGCATGAACGTTGTTTTACTTTCCTTATTGTCTTGAAATGGAAGTAAGTAGATGACATACATATGTATATATACATAAATCCAGTAGCTTTATAATGTCATATATTTCATTATTATTTCTTATATATACATTATAATCATTCTTAAATGGTTAACATGGAGAATGAATCTCATCGCGTCGTGGAGACGGTAGTCCGTACGTACGCACGAGCGATGATATCATTTCCATAAATATTGAATTGAATTGGAGTGGATTATACAATATATCAGAATCAATATGATGTTGTAATAACTATGTATAGTTATTCTTTACACCATTATACCCATCCATGTAAGGTGGTGGTGGAAAATAGATTACACCACGGCGTGGAGACGGTATTCCGTACGTACGCACGCGCAGTGATTTCTTTTTCCGTAGGATGGATAGATGGTGAAAAAGGGTTGTTTCATACTTATAATAACATATCAGTATATGAGTGATACTGATGTTATTACTTCATAATGAAACTACCTAAGAAGAAGAAGTGGAAGAAGAAATAAAGATGAAAGAATTGGTAACGGTAATTACCTCTTCTTTGAAGTGCCTCTTTGAGACCTCCTCTTAGGGCACTAGAATTGGTCTTTGAGGAAGACCAGAACCTCTAGGATGTTTCTAGGGAAGTGGAGAAGGGATTTTGGCAGGGGTTGGCCGAGCTTGAGTGCTCAAATTGGTGTGAGGAGGAGGGGGAGGAGGTGTCCTTTTATAAGGGAGGAGAGGGGCACCTTAGGAATATCTCAAAATATTATTTTATATTAAAGTCAAAATCGGTTTATAATGGTTCCAAAGGGTCTTATTTCGAAGATAAGGTGGGGAGGGGTCGAAATACTATCAACCAATAGAATTTAGACAAGTTTAGGATATTATTTTAACCTTATCAATTAAATTTAACTCTAAGTTAAATAATTTAACTTTTACCATGTCTTTTTGTTTTCTTTCACTATATGGTTAATAAACTTACTATAACATGCCAAACGAACCCCAAATTGTTTATTATTAATATATATATCCTTATCTAAGTCATTTGGCCGAACCTTAGATTTTTAGGAATACAATAACAATTAATAATATAATATTTGATTTAAAAACTATTTTGTGTCAATTTTGACACTATTTGATATATGATTTTTGTGAAGGTCATAACAGAATTAAATGTTCGAACCAAGTTGATTAAATCAACATTAATATATCATAGTAACCTAGAAAATTAGTGGAATGCATAAAAAATCTCAAATTACATTTATTTTGGTGTTTATAACATCAATTATGTCAATATTTCATTAATAAGATAATTACTGCATCATCGTTGTGTCATAAATAAATTAAATTATTTTATGTCTAAAAATTACAAATAAAATACCATCATGTATGAAATCTTTTTATCTTTCTAATGAATATTTACAATCGAATTTATCTTATGTATAACCCCATATTAAAAATTATTTACTTATTAAACTTTGATTTTAACTATTTTAACCTTTCTTTAAATAAATTAATAATAAATGTCCTAATCTAATCCAAGTGGGCCTAAATGGTCATATTTTATTCCTAAGTTTGTTTTTGGTCGAAATACACTTGTCCAATAGGATTAGGACATGTGTTAGGGTAATATTAATATCATATTTACCCTTAGTTACCCTATTTACTATTAACCGTGGTAAAAAAAGTAAAAAGTTACTATTCACCAAAAAATTATTTTTATCTCATTGAACCACATTTTAGTCCTTGATATTAACCGTGTCTCTCGGATTTTCGAAATTCCATTCATAGAAGCGGTAAAATTAAGTTTTATGCAAAATTCAGTTTTTTAACCTACCACTTAGTGGTTTCACTATTCATCAAAAATTGAAAGTTTTCAGAAAAATACCAAAATTTCACCCTAGGCTAATTTCGATATTCTGAGTCCAAAAATGAAGTCCATTTTGAAAAATAAAATTTATAAAATTTCAAAAAGTGGTTATTACTATTCATAACGGCTAGTTTTAATAGCATATTGTTGTTTAGTGAAACTCGGTATTGCGTACGACGCAAGCTATCGAGGAAGGTCGCAATTGCGTGTAATGCAAGGCAAGTCAAGGATGCGTGTTGTGCAAGCTCCTTTTGGTGTAGCGTACAACACAAGACATTAGTGAAATAAAAAAGAATATTTTTCATAAAATCTCGGGCTGTTACAACTAAGATATAAATCAGGGTAAAGAACCTCTATGTTGCGAACAGTTTAATGTTGTATTTCTCGGACCTAAGGCTCTTCGTTTAAGTTCACAAAGTGTGGACCCTGGGATCCCAATTTAACATCATCTTTTAGGGAAATATCCATATAGTTTAACGTCATGTAGTAAGGATGATGGATGAGAAGTGTTCTTTTAAATGACCATGCATAGTGTGACTACTATAACGCTATATAAATGAGAAAAAAAGAGGTTCACACCACACCAAACATTCTTGAGGAGGAAACCCAAGCCAAAGGGTCCAAAAGGATTGTGATCTTGTGGCTAGACCTAGAGACTGAATTTCTAGGCATTTTTATTTATCCCATAAGTATGGGAATCAATCTTTAAATAGTTCTTAAAAATGGAAAGGTATATGACCAGTGTCAAGTGGGTGGGAGAAATCCTCTTAAATTAGAATATCGTAATTGTTTTTCAGTTTATTGTATTGCAACCCGAACACTAAAATATTATTTTAAAGTCATAGAGTTCAGACCAAGGTAAAAAGGCTTTTAATATGGAGATGTGTAGTACAGCGCTATGAGGAAAACTAATGTGTATGAGGGCCCTAGGGACCCGCAAGACACACCAAACACTCCCAAATAAAACTCAATCCAAGAGGAAAAAGGGTTGAGTTTATAGATGGTCCCACAAAAGATATTTCTAGGAATTCTTAAGTTTTTAAGGATGGAAATCAAGTCATACGTAGTTCTTGAAAATTCAATGGTAGATAACTCAGGTTAGGGGAAACATCTTCTTAGGGGAATAAATCATAGTGCTATTTATTTTAACATCATATATCTAGGATTTAATAGATTAATGTCATGTAGGGTTCTATATATCTTAGTTTAAGGTCATAGAGCTCAGACTAGAGGGGTTTTTCCTAGTTTATCATCATGAAACCAGGACGTAAGTTTGTTACACTGTTTAACATCATGCAATGAGTATGAAATAATAGTTCAATGTCATGTAGGATGAGGAAAAGAATTTAGGAGATTGTGTGGCTAGTCCCAAAGATGAGGGGTATGCACGTTACTATGTATCCCATAATTATCTGAATCAATCTGTACATGGTTCTGAAATTCCATGAAGTTTATCATCATACGGTAAGGACAATATGACACCTTCCTTTTAAGGTCAGTTAGAAACGACTATCAATGTTGTTCCATTTAGCATCTTGCATCTAAGAAATACTAGTTTAATGTCATGAAGGACTTTGTTGAATATAGTTTGGGGTCATGATTCTTAGACCATGTTGTAGTTTAATTTTGTGCAGGATGATACTAGATATAGTTTAAGCTCATGCTACTCGGATCCTATAGTAGTTTAACGTATTTCAGGATGATACCAAATATAGTATAAGGTCATGTTGTGTGAACCCTGTTGAAGTTTAACATCATTTAGGATGATATACCCACTTATATGAAGTGTGGTTTTTGGAACTTGTCATTTTTTGGAGGAATGATTTGATCACCACCAATGGTGATCAAAGAATATGCACCATTGGGATAGACCTTGTGGACGATGCAAGGTCCTTCCCATTTGGGCTCCAACATTGGTGGTTTCTAACCCAGTATCACTAGCATCCTTACAATTCCACCTTTAAAGAATGAGTGAAGACAAAAATTCTTATTGAAATATATGGATATCTTATTATGGTGCCTCTCAAGATTGTGCAAGGCCTGAAGGTTGTCCTCATCAAGGGTATACAATTTGGATATATGGACTTCAGTTACATTTTCGAATGTCTGATAATCACAAAACGTTGTGTGGAGAAATGGAAACTGGATCTCTATGGGGAGGACTACCTCTGTTCAACACACCCTATAATATGGTGTCACTTGGGTGGAATTATGAGTCGTCATCTGATAATCACATAGAGCATTAGAGATTTGGTTCATATGACATATCTTATTACGTACCACTATCTTATATAAAATGTTGGAGAGGTTATTGTTGAAATTATTGATATTCCCATTTTATTAAGCATGGTAGTGAGAAGTATGGTTGGATTGGATATTATACTTGGATTAAAATTTCTTTAGCTCAGCTACCCAGAAGTTGGTGTCATTTTCAGTGAGAATAGCTTAAGGGAATCCAGATAAATGAATGGTTTTGAAGCTCACAAATTAAGCAATATACTAGGCCTTTAATTCCTTGAATGGAGTCACTTTTAACCACTAGGGAAATAAATAATTCATGGTCATAACAAACCTACACTAGTGAGATGATGCTAGTGGGTGTGGTCCCACAACATTGAGTCCCCAGACTACAAAGGGAAAAGAGTACTTTGTAGTATGGAGGGGCTCTGGTGGTTTATGCACAAATTTGGAATGGATCTAACATGAGTGGAACCTGTTGGATAACTTGATATAGTCATGGTCCATAGTGGGCTAGAAGTTGTACAACCTTCAAATATGATGGGAGAGCTTCAACCCTACCTGGTCGGCACCATAGGACCTGGCATGAACTTCTTGCATGACCTAGGGAATCTCATCTCCTTGAATACCACAAATGAGGATTATTTCAAACCCATGTTTTTATAGGGTATGTTTTAGGCAGTAACTAATATAGAGAGTGAACTGAGCCTCACAGTGATGGATTCTCTCACATTTACCTCTCTTTGATGGGATATTTTTATGTTGCATATACTCGATAAAGGAGTTGTCCAATCAGAGGTTTGTTCATCTGTTTGGGGATGTATAGGTCCAAATGTGGAATCACCAAAGTTAAGGTGGTTTACCTTCTTGTTTCCATCATCATCGAAACTGATAGGAGTGATGACTCTTTTATGTTCCACAAGAATGAACAGATATTCTTGGTCATTATTTATGATATAAGAGGCTTGGTTATCCAGGGAATCACCTTGAACATTATATAACCAGGGAACATGAATCACCTCTAGTTTTTAAGGGAACTAGGACATATTTTGGAGACCATGCTTGAGAAAGGGTACAAGCTCGGGCTCTCTGGTGATGTATTCACAATTTATCTTCTAGATGACTAACTCAAAATCCCCCTTCTCATGTAGGTGGGGAACATCAATCTTGAGAGCCAGCATGAGACCAGGGATGAGAGCCCGATACTCTACCTAGTTTTTTGTGTATCCTTATAATTGTAAGAATGAATAAAGCATAATAACCTATGTAGGAATGATGAAGATCATTCCCAAACCAACTCTATTCACTTTAGGGTAATTGAGCCTTCTACCAATTGGGATCTAGGAGGCACCATCAAAATGAATCTACCAACATGATTTGGCTTGGTCCACTGAGAGGATATCTTCATCTAGAAATTCAACATCCATAGGCATTTCCTTGAGTTCCGGATGATCAACAAGAAAATCTACCAGTTCTTGACCCTTGAAGGCCTTCTATGGAATGAATCTAATGTTTAATTGTTAAAGAATCACTTCCCAACAAGCTAGATGTCCTTTAAACATTAGGTTGTTCAGAATGTACTTTCACATATCCACACAAGACATTAATTGTATCTTGTGATGTTGCAGATATTTCTGCAACTTCCTCACAATTAAAACCAGCACGAGACTACATTTTTCGATGTGAGAGTATCTGGACTCTACATTAAGGATCATAAGATTGAGATAGTAAAACAATTATATATCCCTTCATTATTATTTTAGGAATCAAGAGAACTAAGGTATCATTCTAGGGTGGTCACATAATGGACTAGGGGATTTCTAGAGATGGGTGGCATCAGATTTAGATGTTGTAGAAAATACGGCTTTATTTCCTTAAACATGGTCTATCACTCTTCATCCCACTGGTAGGTGGAAATATTATTCATGAGTCTATAAAAGGGCTTAAAAATTCCAATGAGATTCATGATAAATCAGTTTATGTATTCTAAATGGCCTTATAGACCTCAAAGATCGTAAAGTTTGTTTAGAGGAGGTATCTTTCTAATGGCTCTGATCTTCTTCGGGTTGATCTTGATGTCTCTGTTTCAGACAATGAAACCAAGAAAATTTCTATAGGTCACCCCAAAAGCACATTTCAAGGGGTTTATCTTCAACTACCAGGAGTGAAGTAGGCCAAACACTTTCTCAATATCTCTGAGATGGTCCTGATGCTAGAAATATTGGACTACCAAATCATCCACATTTCATTGCACTAGCGTCCTAAGGATTTTTTTGTAGATTTGGTACATATCACGTTGATAAGTGGATTCTATGTTCTTCAAACCAAAATGAATTACTGAATAGGAGAAATTACCCTACGGTGCTCTGAAGGTGGTGGAATCTTCATCTTTGGGGGCAATTTAGATCTAATTATTCCTAGAATACCCATCTATGAAGGAGATAGCTTGGAACCCAGTAGTGACGTCGATCAGAAACTTCATCTCTGGGAGGGGAAATAGTCATTCTGGAAGTATCATTAGAGATATGGAAATTTGAAGAAAAATATTATCAGTCTTTTCTTCTTCCTGACTGGGATGATATTGGAAAACCACTTGGGGTATTGAACTTATTTAATGAAGTTGGCTTTTATGAGCTTATCAACCTCAACCTTGGCCCTGGCACTATGAGATGGGTGCATCTTCCTAGGAGGCTTCTTGTACCCATGATGACTCATAGGGATACCAAGATGGTGGATGGTGACTTGATATTCTAACCCTAGAATCTCATCATAGTTCCAAGAAAATACATCATGATTTTTTTAAAAGGTAAGGCCTTGGTCAAAGACCAAGACACAATTTATTAAAAATAAAGAATGAGTTATAAAAGACTGAAATGGGGGATTTTATTACAATGTCTAGCATATAGAGGAAGAAGATCAACTGGCAGGTCATAATTCCAAGTAGTGTGTTGGTTGATTCCTTTGCTGGAAAGACTATCTACCACCGTGTTTTCTTCATGATAAGTATGAGTGGAAATGTGTCTAATATCTTTAAGAAAATTCAGACAGTTCATCCATCGGGAGGTAAGCTTCCAGGGAAGTTGGATCATCCTAGACCAAATGGCTTGAACAATGGTGGTAGAGTCACTCTCAATCCATATGTTGTTCTAGCCTTTAGTTTTAACATAGTAAATGGTTTGGATAATGGCCATCATTTCTACTTTGAGAGAGGAGGCATTACCACAGCTTCCATAGAAGAATCCATGGATATGTCCCAGGCAGTCTCTGAAAATATCACCATATCCTGTTGGACTTGGATTTCCTTTGGAGGTGCCATTAACATTGATTTTGATCCATACATGTATGGAAGCCTTCCAAAAGACTTCAAGAGTCTGATGTGGTTTTTGGAAGATTTAATCAACGTGGGTTCACTGAAGGATCATGAAGTCACCAATAGAGTTGTCACAATGTGCCTTTGGGATCAAAGTTGTGTCCTTGATGGCTATGATAATTCTTGTTCTACCTACATTAAGATTGAATGAGCATTTTTTGTGAATAATATTATTCTTTTCATATGAGATAATGTGGAGTAGTTCAGCGACTGCAGAGAGGAAGAGATTTTTGGTTTTCTTCGATGTGTCGCTCTCCACACAACGTTTCAGTTGGTCGAGAATAGAATCTGAATATATACATCTGCAGTCAAACAGGTCAATAACATAATTCTAGAGCACAGAGGCAATGGAACAAGATAAAAAAAGTTGATTTGTATCCTCCCTGTGTTGATGGAACATGTGACATTGTGAGAAAAGTTGAATAACAAAATATTAAAGGGTAACCTCTATAGGAATACGATTATGAGCAATATTACAAATGAGGATTAATCAGGAAGGATTGATCCATGGTTTTTCAAATGATTTCAACCAATTAAAAATTGGATCAGAGTTAGAAAAATTGTGATTGTAAAATATTTTCGAATTCAAGACTCCATTGTGGATAGGTTCGAATTCAAGAATCCATTGTGGATAGGTTCCCAAATGAGGTATTCATTCGAGAAAGAAAATGAATGATTATCAATAATATTTATAATGGAATTAGGTAGGTTAATATTTTGAGAGTGCATCACCTCCTGAATAGTGTAGTTAATGCTATCAGAAGGGGGTTGAGAGGGAAGTATAGAAATTATAGGTGTGCCATCCCAATTAGAAGTCCAAAAATTAAGAGTAGAGTTCACATTGACTAACCATCTAGAATTTTCCATGATGTTGGAGAAGGAATTTTTTATGGTAGTCCAGATTGAGGAATTGACATATCCAAAATTTCTGTTTTTTAATTTCACCATGAATTTTTTACGGAGGAATTAAAGGGCATCACCATTCCAATTAATTATGTTCCAAGTAAACTTGGCTTGGAGAGCTTCATTAAAAAGTTTAAGGTTCTTAATGCCCATCCCACTATTTTAAATCAGCTTGCAACAAGTAGACCAAGGGATGGTGACTAGCTTTCTTTCAAAGATTCTACCTATCCAAACAAAGTTTTTGATAGAAACATTAATTCTTTTTATAAGAGAGACTGTCCATTTATAAATCATGAGGGAGGAAACCATTTTAGAGATGATAGTAGATTTAACAAGGCAGATTCTGCCAGCCATAGAGAGTGATTTTCCTTTCTAGGAGGATAACTGTCTTAAAACATGGTCTAAAATAGAAGTAAATTATATAGATTTCGGAATACCCCAGAATAAGGGGACTCCTATATAGGTGAAAGGAAGGGTACCTTCGTTGATACATAGTTTCTCAATGTTGTTATCTTTCTTATTGGAGGGAAAGGATTTACCAAAGTATATGTAAGATTTATTCCAACTAATGGATTGTCCAGAGTGATCCTCATAGTGAGATACGGCTTATTTAAGCTGAAGGATGTTTTTTTTCTCCCATTAAGAAACAAAATAATGTCATCATCATATAAAAGATGGGTAGGAACATTTAAACCATGGGTTTCTTGTATGGGTTTTAATTTATTTTGAGAAACCAGATGAGAGAGGAGTCTGCTAAGATAGTCTTTTACAATGGAAAAGAGAATAACAGAAAGGGGGTATCTTTGGATCACCCCTTTTGAACATTTAAAATAACCTTTGGGAGAGCCATTAACAAGGATGGAAAGGGATGCATAGTTGAAGAGAGTGTGAATCCGGCTTATAAAAATATCATTGAATCCAAATCTATGAAGAACTTTGAAAATAAAGTTCCAGTCCATGGTATCAAAATCTTTTTTGACATCTACTTTAATGGAAACATTCCCACCTCTTGAGACTTTGTTAAGGGTATTGGTGCATTTCGAGGAAAGACAAATGCATGGACCAACCTTTGATGAAGCCAAATTGGTTCTGAGAGATGATTTTGTGGAATAAGGTTGAATGTATATAATATAAGAGTTTGGTGATGATTTTATAAATAGAATTGATGAGAGAAATAGGTCTAAAGAGGTGAATTTTCAAAGCATTAGAAAATTTAGGAATAAGAGTGAGAATTTGAGAATTATTACCCTGAGGGAGATTACCAGTATAAAATAAGTGTTTAACAATCTTACAAATATCAACATGGATAACTTCCCAGTGTTGCTGATAGAAACCATTGTTGAAGCCATAAGGACTCGGAGCACTATCTGGATTAAGGGAGAAGATGGTGTCCTTAATTTCGTGGTCAATAGGAATACCCAAAAGGTGGAGATTATCCTATTCAGTCACAATGTAAGGGATGATCTGAGGGAGAAGATCTTTATGGATATCTAGACCATTTAAAATACTATGGAAATAGGAAACATCATAATCAGCAATAGCTATTTCAGAGTCCATGGGGGTGTCATTGTCTTTAGGAAGAGAAAGTGGTCAATTCACTTTTCTGATACATTGAAGAGCATTATAGAATTTAGTGTTTCGATCCCCATCCAAAAGCCATTTTTCTTTAAAGACTTGCTTACGGATGTTATCCTTAAAGATGAGAAGAGGGTTGAGTTTCGAGGTGATGTTTGTTTTATTTTGGGGATCTATGGAAAAATTAGTGTGAGTTTCAGAATTTTGAATTTGATTAAGGTCAGCCTCAAGGGTGGCTATATCCTTATCAATTTTTCTTGGATTTAGAACTACACCAACTCTTGAGTCTTTGCTTAAGATGTTTAAGATTGTTGATGCAAGCAAAGGCATCAGAGTGGTGTGACATGGAATCCCAGCATTTTTTAATAAGTATTGAGAAATATGAATCATTAGACCAAGCATTATTAAATTTGAAAAGAATTCTTGGTTTGTAATTTTGGGAGTGACAACTCACAAGAATCGGGTGGTGGTCTGAACTTAATTTGTGGAGAGTGATGCATGATATAGAGTCCCAAGAGTCTAGAGCAGAAATATTCATGAAGGCTCTGTCTAGCTTACTAGCTACAGTCATATTGTAATGTTGTCTGTACCAGGTGAATCTTTCACCCGTGAGGTTGATTTCAATCAGGTTACAATCCTCCAAGGCAGCACAGAATTCCTTATATGAAATAGAAGAGTGGGAGGGACCAAGTTTTTCACTGGGGGAAAGGATAGAATTGAAGTCACCAATGACTAACCAAGGATCTTGGATAGAGTTAGATAAAGTTGAAAGGCCTTGCCAAAGGGGATGACAATCTTGATAATTGTTCTTTGCATATAAAAAATTTCAATAGATATGAAGTTTATCTAAATTAAAATCACATGTGAACAATTGATCGAAAAAATTATAAACATTAATATTTTTCATAGAGCTATGATAAAAAATCCAGAGCGAGTAAAATGAACTATTAGTATTGCAAGATCCAAGAAAAGAATAATCAGATACAATAAAATGATTAAACTTCATATAGAATCTAGTTTTAAGTTCCACAATAGAAAAAAGTAAAGCTTTATGAGTCAAGACCATTCATTTAATAATAGAGAAAGTTTCAGGGTTTGCTAAACCCTAACAGTTCCAAAAAATAAAATCCATTTAAAACCTGGATCTGGAGCGAGAGCCCCCCTTCTTTTTTGACCCACTTGAGCCCTTATTCCTCTTGGATCTCCTAAGAGTAGAGGAAGAGGTTGGGGTGGTATTTAGAACCTGTTTTCTCTTCAAAGAAACATCATAAGTGTTAGTAGCACCAGATATAATAACAGGAAAAGTATTATCCTTCAAATTGATCTTAGTGGGTGTGGCAATGCTACCATCCGCTAAGTCATTTGAATTATTCAAAGGTGGAGGATCAGTAGGTGATAAAATATTATCACCTATTTCTCTATCCAAATCAGGAGGACAATTCACTGTTTTTTGAAGCTCAACTATTGAATTATCAATTGCATGCAGAGTAGCAGGGGTTGAGTCCAATCTAAAAACGGGATCCCTTACTATAGAATGAGAAGAAAGTAAATAAGGTGAGGAACTAGGAGAGAAACCTTCATTGTAAATTCTCTGTGGATGAGAAGAAACATGTTTAGTAATCTGAGCATCTATCTAGGTAGAGTCCAGTTGAGTCTGCAATGCTTTTATGCAAACAACCATAGCTGAACATCGAGTACCATTCATTGCAGCATTACCCAGAGGGGGAATGAGAGGAGATGGATCTTTCTGTTTCTCAGAGTCAGAATCACAGATGTCCAAGACCATTTTTTCTATTTCATCCAGTATAGTATTATCAAGGTCATCCATTTCTTCTACTTCTACTTCGTCTTCCCAAGTGATACCAGATGATTCACCCGGATGAGAAGATTTCATCACCTAGATTTCATCCTTCTTTTTCAGCGGTTCATAAACAACCATGGACACAGCCTTTCCCTTCTTCTTGGTCTTTACTTCTGTCCATACATTACTCACGGGCTGTGATACCTAGCTCTTTACTACATGTCATTTCAATAAATAATGTCCAACAATCTTATACAACTCACAGAAGGGAAGCATTCTTTCACATTCCACACGCACCTCTTCCCTATAATCGTTAGCATTGAAGATGATTACTTCGGGAATTTTCTCATCCATATCAACTTCGACCATTACCAGAGAAAAAATACCAAGGTCAGCATTGAGAGTTCTCTGGTCTATCTTAAGAGGAGTACTAATACATTATGCAAGATCGTTACATATCTTTGGATGCCAGAAGTACCAATTCAGACCATGGAGATGAACCCATATTTTCATGAGTGTATTTCTTGTGTTCTATGGGTTAAAGGACAAATCCAATTTAGAAATATGAAGAATACCTGGTTTGAGATAGAGATTTCCTGATTTCCAAACTCTGTCAAGATCATCTTGTGATTTTAGAAGGATATGGAAGTAGCCCTTTCCGAGTGGCACAAATTTCCAGTGAGTGAAACCCCATATGTGAGTGATTATGGCTTTGAGTTCTGGATTTTTCCAGGGTTTGTCACATTTTAGATAAGAAATATGAGCCATGACCGAGAATTTACAAAGTACTGAACTCTATTAGAGTGCATCTGGGTCAGCCTCGACTGCAAATCTACCATCATCTAATTTCTTACTGCTGGTCTTCTATATGAATGGATGCACTTATCAATGTTGGCCTCAAGTATATATCAGTACCAATATTTACCTATATCAACTCATCTATGGTGGTGGATACTCCCACTGAGAATGTGGGAGGAGCATCCTCCAAAAACACCTCATCATCCAAGATGGGAGGATCATCAGTAGGAAGCAATTATTCTGAGTTAATTGACCATGTAGAAATGCTTCTGCGGGATTGAGTGTCAGTGGAAACTTTATCAAGAGACTCTTGAATTGATAAAAAAAGGGGAAAATGATTTTTAATTAATTCTATTAGGCCTTAGACCAAGGGTCCCATGCTTGATGATGTTAAAGTAGTGGTGACAGGTTTGTTTGTGTCGAATCAACCCAAATTGGTGGAGTAGGTGGGTATAGTGTACCTCTATAGCCATGGAGTGAACATCTCGATACATCATAGGCGTAAGAGGCTCTGGTATCACTATATAATGTCCTATGTTGGATTAATAGGCAATATTTCAATTTCCCATGTACCTAGGAACATTTCTTCCCCTCATCTCGAAAATGATGAAGCAATATCCCAAGAAAAGAATTGTGGCCTCTAACCAGTGAATCACGAGGATGGAAGCATCATCTATGTCTACCCATGGATCAGCCATACTGCTAGTGTGATCAACCTCATATGTATGAGCATTATTTTCCTTTATATAGTATTATTACACATCTATATAGAGATCTTTATAAGAGGAAAAGGGAGAAGCATCACCTTGGAGAACACATACTCGACCGTTGAGGGAGTACTTGAGGCACTGGTAATATGAAGAGGGAACCACTAAATGTAGATAGAGCCATGGTCTACCTATCAGAGAATTGTATGTGGTTTCCTATGAGACAAAACCTGAATTTGGTTTTAGTAATAAGGCCACCTAGTTGGGTCTTCAGGTGGACATTGTCACATGACCTCTTCTCAGTCCGGTTATAACCATGGATCTTTAGGTCAAAGGGACTCAGATCTGCTTCAGTCAATCCTAGATTGCAAAGTGTTTGGGTCAAGAAGAGATTGATTTGAGAACCTTTGTTAATTAGATAGTGATGTAATTACACACCATTGAACTAGCCAATAATGTAAAGCGGGAAGATATTACCCTTCTTGAATGAATTCTCATCTTCTCCATAGAAATAGATGATGGACTAGAATTATGAATGCTCGACATACCCTATGTGGAAAGTATTGACTGTCACAACCACTTTCTCAAAATCGAGTGGGTTATTCAAGAATACAATGAGGGATTCTCATATGTATTCTAACAGACAGAGGGCCTCATGAATTTAGCGATTTGCAAGAATTCTGGAAAGGTGCTTAGTCACATCATAATTCTGTTCTAGGTGCCCATTTCTTCTGATAGGTTCTTGCTCTGTGGAATGAGGTATGACGGGTGTTATTGGTTAAACCAGTAGATTCTAGATGGTACTAGTAATATCCCTCTTCTCTATATCTGAAATATGAAAAATTACTACTAGATGATTGTTAGATGACTAAGGCCTGACTACAGTTGGGAAAGGCCGATCATGATGTGGTTGTGGTGGTTCTTTCTGATCAAGTAACACGATCTGTGGTGGAAGTGAATCTAATAAGATGATCTAAGGGTTAAATACATACTGAGTTTTCATTGAACCTACTTTCTGGTTTCAGTAGCAGGCATGACTTTCCTAGAATCACTATCTTGATCATTTTGAAGATTTTTAAAGCCATGTCCCCTTAAAATATGGTGTCATCTAGGGACATAAGAAGGACCTTCCTGATATTTCTCTCCATTAGGGCCCATATAGGGATCCACCAACAAAATGGTATTTACAGCCATCAGAAGATTCTTCCAAAGATGGGCGGGCACTAGGATAAATTCACATCTATAGAGGCATGAAATATCCAAGAGTGAGATATGGTTTCGGCATCAGTGGGGGACTCTAATTTCCCTTGATTTGTCAATGTCTTATTTTCTAAGAGGAGGAAGGTGGAGATGTGGACACAGAAGCGGTATCTGAAGAAAGTAAAATAACTTCAAGATTCTTGAGCTGATTTAAATGGACATGAATGAAACCATGGTCTCAAGTGACTACTCTATGGGCTAACCAATCTTCATACATCGGAGACCTGTGGTTAGATACCTATTGATATTCACCTTCGCTATCACTATTAGGTACTACCGAGATGCACGCTACTTGTACTGGGGAGGGTCCCAATCTGACTGCATTTTTATCAACCTGGTCCTGAAGTTAGTCCATAAACACATAGAATTTCTTGATGTTATGTCCAAGTATTCTATGATAAGGATAGTAGTAATGGAGATTAGTGATATTGGCCTCCAGAGGTTTCATACATTCTTACAGCTTCATAATTCCTTATTCCAAGGGACTACAGATGTAGCTAAGAACCTGGGCCTAATTGAATGATTAGTTTTGGTTTATCTTGTTTGGGAAATGAACTCTAGGATTCTGAACATGATGAGTGTCTAGATCCTGATTTTCTCATCTAGTTGGTGCTATATTACATAGAAGCGTCTTCCAATTCTGTGGTGGGTGATACTGAGCTTGAGGTTGGGCTTGAAGTATTTTCCCATATAAAGACAATGGATGAGGCTCTACAGGTAACAATTCAAGTGTCTTGGGGTCCTCAATCAGTGTGATGATGGCTGTCTCTTCCTTATAGGCTCTTCCTGCAAGATATGGAGGAGGCAATGGTTGCATCTGCTTAGCTTGCTACATGTATTCCTCTAGGTGCTGATACTTGTTAGAGAAATCCAGAAATCCACATAGAAAATTATGAGTAATGAGAGAGGTAACCAATTTAGTCTTTACATTCCCCACCCACATCTTCAACAGTTGTTCTTTAGTCATCGGCATGTTGAGTGAATACATGAAGCCCTTCCACCTAGAGAAAATGTCTGTGAATCACTCATACAGCCATTGTTTTCACTTGAAGAGTTTGGTGATACTTGTGTTATAAATAGTGGAGATGAACTGATAGAGGAAATGCCTATGAAAATCTTCCCAAATGATAATAGATATGATAGGTAATTGGTTATACCAGATGAAAACAGGTCCCTCCAATGTCTGTGTGAAATATCAGAACTTGGTGGTCGCCTATTATTTTAGATTTTCTAGTATGGGTCCACACCTTGAAATAAAGTGGGTCAAATGTTGTAGTAGGTTTCCCATCCCATTAAAGGGTGAAAAGGTAGGATTCCTAAATTCCTAGGGTACTTGCATATCATCCACCCATGCCATATATGGATTTATAACAGGTGGGATTTCGAGTCATCAAGTCTCAATGGCCTTACGGTGGGTGATGAGAGTGGCCATTGGATCGTGGTGATTGGGATCCTTGTCTAGGAGAGGATTCATGACCACCAGCATGTTGACTGGCTAATAAACATGATATATGGGCTAATTAGCTCGTGGAGAAGCCAGATCAGCCTATGGAGTTGCTGGAGGGACAACCTATGGAGTTTTTGGAGTAACGACCTGAGTCAGGTCTCGATGATGGTTTTCACGCAACTCAGGTAGATTTAGTGATAAATATCATGGTTTCTTACCATAGGCTTCAGTATATACCTTGTTGGGATGCACAAGATTGTCAAGAATAATGGGAGGAAACTGGTCAAGGAGGAACTATGGCTTCCCCTACTGCCCTAGTGGTGGAGAGATAGTATTTCATCAAGGATCACCATAGTCCATACATCACTCAGAAAGACACTCGACAAGGATCACATCAATAAACATTTATTTTTTTGTAAATTGGTAGAGTAATATGGACTTAGTGGGATAAACCTCCTTCTTCTACACTGAACCAGATGGGTCATAAGGCTTTGAGGTCCTGGTATGTCCTTAACCCTTTTTGGGGTCTCGATCATAGGGTAATGACTTAGAGGGATCTACATGTTCAAGAATCATCCTTTTCTAGAAAGTAATGATTCTTATATGAGTTTCCACATGGTATTGTGCTACCTCGGGTGGTGATTCCACTTCATTAAGACATGCCTCAATGTTCTTATCCTTGTGTGGATTAAGGTCATCCATATTCACCATGACTACACCTAGCTTCATATCGTCGATACCAATAAGAAAGTTAGGTTAGCATTGGATACGACTAAAATGAATAGAATTATACTTCCCCGAGCCATTGATCTGAACATGTGTGGTTGCCACTTTAATAATTCTATGGAGCATGGTAATTCATTTAACACATCATTTATAACCGTTCTAGTGATATCTGAGTGATACAGGATGATGATTTATAGGAAGCGTTGCTAACTCAACCATGAAACACTACCAGACGATGTCATCACGATGCTTCGGACTCTTTGGATAGTCCAATTGATTTCTATAGAGGTAGAAATGTGTTTCCTAGATAGTTTGGTGGAAAAATGTGACCTTATCATGGGTGAGTGACTTTGGAGTGTCGAATTCGGGAGTAGTGCTTGGACAAAACATCTTGGAAAACTGATTGGTAGCTAGAGTGTCCCAAAATCCTCTCTTCTCAGAAGAAGGATCCAAATCTTGGTTTCAAAACTCTTAGATTAGGGGTGAATGAGGATCCAGAAGCATCACTAATATGGACCATTTTAATGGTGGACTATCTAGTAGGTAAAACATTGTTTGTACCGACTGTCTTCCACTTGCCTGGTTGTCTTCTGAAGGTGGTATTGACCACATCATCACGTCTTTGTGGGACAGGGTATTTACCACAGCTTCATATGTCAAGGCAGTGTCTATCTATGGTGAATCTGGTGGGTTCTCATCATCTATTATACCCTAGAATAAATATTTTTCATCTCGTATTGAGGTATAGAATGAAACTAGAAATGATAGATAGGGCTTCACGGAATGATTCTAGAAGGGATCTAGATCTTTCTCCACTTACATGTACCTATGGAGGGATTCACGGATCTGATGCATCTCACCTTAGGGGATGAAAAACTCACATGATGGGATCCCTCCCCAGACTCTAATACATATGATTGGGTGATGTATCCATCATTTTATATCATTCCACTTTATAATCTGAGAAGTAGACTAGATTCACAATGATCTCGTGCTTCTCAGACTTCTTCCTTTAGCAGTGATGGTTTTCCCTTATTCCCTGAGATGATTCTTCAGGGTAGGTAAATCTTCAACACTAGGAGGAACTCTGTACAGGTAGTTATTAGAGCAAGGAGGTCCTCTACTGGAGCTGGTGCGAACTTGGGGAGGACCTTCATGTTGACTGATTTTGACACAGGGAGGACCTCTACTGAGACTATTGTGAGAGTTGGGAGGACCTCCACTATGAGTGTTGATGAAGTGGGGAGGACCTCCTCCTAAATCACTAAGGACATGGGTAGGACCTCCATGTTGTGTTTTAGAGTAGGGAGGACCTATAATTTGGTAAGATGATGTTCCCAGAGCACTTATTCATAGGTCAAAAGGGACACAGGGAGGGCCTCTATGTTGGTAAGCTTGAGTACAGGGAGTAACTCTGTACTGGTGGTTAGACGCATAGGGAGGACCTCTACAAGAGCTAGTGAGAACATGGGGAGGACCTTCATGTTGGTTGTCTATGGCATGGGGAGGACCAATGTGCTAGTTCGTAGTGAAAGAATGAGGAGGACCTTTATACTAATCAAACTGAACATGGGGAGGACCTTCACGTTGTTTGTTGATGAAATGGGGATGAAATTTTCTTTGATGGTTTTTGGAGTGGGGATGACATTCTCTTGATCTGGGAATGGAACGATGAGTAATTTTGGGTTGATGATTTTTTACATGGGTTGGAACTTCGTATCAGGGACCATAGTCATGGGGATGACCTCCTTGCTAGATGTAAATGAGGTGGGGAGGACCTCCACTTGAACTAAATCTAGATATGTGGGAAGGACCTCTATGATCATGAGTGTTGGAGTGGAAAGGACATGTGATGAATCTAGTGATGGTATGGGGAGGGCCTCTATACTAGATCTCATCATCATAGGTCGGACCATAATATTTATTGAATGTTCCAGCAATCTAAAGAGTCAACTGAGCCCACCCATGTGGTGGATGAGGCCTCGATCCTAACCAATCATTGATGATTCCCTATTCTGTAGTAGTAGGGACTAGGTGGAATGCACTGGGGGTGGTATGGGCCACTGAATCCATGGTAGAGGATTCCCCCCAAAGGGAATATTCTTGAGATTATGCTCGATGTTTCAATTGGGATATCTAGATCAGGACTGATGGAGTAGTGGTGTAGACAACCTGTTCTTAGGCCTGAGGGACCAGTAGTTTTTTGTGTTGACATAGCCTGGTGGGAGAATTCTTTTCTAGAATATGAGTGGTAGTAATATCATGGATAACTCATATATCCCTTACCTCATCATAATATGGGATTGAGTGATAGGAACATTCTGAGGAGAGGCTCCTGAAGCGATTGGATATAGGAGTGGGGAGTAGTGGCTCCCTACTTGTCCCCTAGGGTGGTGGTGATGGCGAGGCATAAAAGCCGTCAGGACCTGGTAGGCCTTGTCCCTTATGGGAATGACCCCCTCCTCATACTGTTGTATGAGTTCACAAATGACCATCCTTAGAACAATTTTTTAGGGTGATACAGGACATGGGCGCCTAATAGTTGTGGTTATGGATGAGGTTATAGTGGAGGCTGAGTCCTAAGGGCTTACGGCATTATTGTTCCCCCTGCCCTTGCATCTGCGAGAAAGGGGTTATTGGTTTCCTATAGTTAGGGTCTTGTAAAGAAGGAAGATTCAACTATCGGTATAAATTCAAGGAAATAAATTCCCAATTCTCCAATGTCATCCAATCTTCCATGGATAGAAAGAGAGATCCACACTAAAAATGTTGCTGACCAAAATTCCTAGTGACTAACTGCCCCAATATCTGGTGAATTCCATTCCAAACCCACTATTTTCTTTGTAGGACCTGGAATATTATATCGTGATCTAGTGACATTCTCATCTGCTGATGTATTGAATGTTACTAATCCCCATATTGAGGCTAATAGTCTCACTTTGGGTTCACCATTTTTGTTTCTGACACTTTCCACTAGGGTCACTATATGTACATGTGTTCATTCGCTAAGATTGCATTGTACCTCATATTCCCACTTTCCAAAGGTGGGTGGTATTCTTCACTTCTTTAGATATTTCTTCTCATTGATCAAAATGTGATGATGGGATATCATTCCCTCCTTTCATGGATTCCTCTTTATAACTTTTTTCCTGGTCTGAGTTTCCCTCTTATATTAAGACATTGTTCATGAAATTCATTCTTGGTTCCATCTATTTTTTGGATGTTGGTTAATTATGTTGCTTCTATCTGGAAATCCCAAAGTCTCTAGTCAAGGTAGCAACCTTCGGTCAGGAGAGTAGTCACATTTGGAATCGCTGCGCATGTATAGATACTAGAAAATTAGTACACTTGTATTCTTCCTAATAAGAGGGTTTCTCGAGGGCACAAAACCCATTGAATCATGTAGAGATAACAATGTATCTTATGTCGGAGGTATGCATTCTGAGGTTTTTTTCAAGAATCCCATGTTTAACAAATGGTGGGTTGTGAGTTTATTGTCTAACGAAGATAGAGGTTCATGAGTTTAACATATTGCAGGTATGGTGGACTGATTAGGACACTTGTGAAGGTATATCATATAGGTACTTTACTAGGAGGGACCATCTAAAAGATTTACCAAGTGGATGGATTAAAACTCCCTCTGAGGGCGAACTTGAAGGTGGTGTGTCCCATAAAGGAATGGTTTCAAAGTGTGAGGGATGATCAAGAAACAATTGAGGGTGGATCAAGGAGGTATACCCCAATGAGTGTGGCACCAAGGGTTTCCTTTGGTTGTAATTAAACTTCATGGAGACTTCCTACGTACCTTATTTAAAAGACTGGGATCAAAACCCACGTAGTTCATAATGGTGATGTGGGGATTATGAGACTTCCTGTCGAAAGAGGATTACTCTTTTTTCAATGGATATGGATTACGCGAGGTATACCTTATGAGACTTCCTAAGTGTTTCTAGAATTAGAAATTATGTGGATAGATCTTACACACTAACACAGTCCAAATTGATGGCATGATCTCACCGGGATGTGGTGGCCCGGGTAATAATTGGGATGGGGTGGATGATTTGTTTAAGTGTAATGAATGGGATGGATTAAACATAGAGGGTAATGGGCCTAGACCTCAAGGAGGATTCCTAGGTATCCCAATGGCTATAAATTAAAGTCTGCATAGTTCGGAAGGAGGTTATGAGACACCTAAGGAGGAGGATTATAAAAATGGAGTGTATGGATGGGGACCTGAAAGAAGTATAATCTCCGGGCTGGGGCATGATCCTACCAATATATGGAGACTCATGGGAAATACCTGGATGGTAATGGATGGTGGTATTGAACCTCATGTAGGATTCCTACGTATCCTAGTCGCTAGGAATCAAAGTCCATGTAGTTCAGGATAGTTTGGGGCTTACGCACTAAGACTGCCCAGGTGTTGCTAGGAGAAGCAATGATGTGGTTGGGTATTACGCACTGAGATAGCACAAAGTCACATCCTGAGGGTACATCCTTAGTAGGTAACACTATATTTTACCATTGGTTGGTATTGAAACTAGTGGAGGCTTCCTATATACAGTGTTTAGAAGACATGGATCAAAACCTGTATAGTTTGGAAGTGAGGGGCATAGGGCTTACTCCAAGAGGGATTCCCTGATGGATGGTGTCATGGTAACTATTAACCTATAAACCTCTGTGATTCATTATTAGTGAGATAAATAAGATGTGGTAGTAGAACTAATGATCATTTCGTTAAAGGTGCTACCACAAGATGTGATGGTGTCGGGATTACACATTGTGACTACCTAGAGAGATGGAGATTGGGGTTTACTCGAGGAGGTATTCCCGTATGGATATAATTCAATTCAAGGAGGATATAATTCCCTATGATAAGGGTTAGGAATATCACACTCCCATGGAGACTAGTGGCCATGGAAAATTCCTCAGGAAGATCACTCCATATGCATTGCATAGGGTGAGACTATAGTTTAACATTGTGTACTAAGGATGATGGGGCTTGGCAGTTTAATGTCTTGAAGATCATATGGGGAAGGATCAATCCGTACCCCCTTGTACTTATATAGTTGTATTTCATTCACCTTTTAGTGGTGCACAACCTAAATAATGCCTGATGGTAGGTGGTGGAGGAGTGTCTAGTTGTGGTGTTCATATTAGCATGGCTATACTAAAAATCGAAACTCATTAGCATACCTATGCCAAAAAGAAATAGTTAGGGTAACAAAACAAGGAACACTACATGAGGGACTATCAAATCACTATGCACAAGCATGGAGGGTTGCACAGAAGAGGGTCTCGTGAAGCAAGGGGCCTCTCTAAGTGGAGCTTCGCGAAGCATGGGTGATTCAAAGAGAATCGAGGCTTCGTGAAGGAAAGGGATTCACAAAGCATAGGACTTATGTCTTAACATGGATACATGGATGAGAAAAGATTCATTTAAAAAGGATTAATGATATGTGAATCATCAAGTAACCCAATGAACCTTCTTCCATTGTGAAGAACATAGGCCTTCGTGAAAGGAATCCCTACCTTAGGTAGGAGAAAATAAGAATAAGGGAATAGGTGGATCATAATGCTCAAGTACCTTGGGTGGTGCATATTTAGGTCAGGTTCATGGTGCTCAATAGCTTCATGAAATGAGAGATCAGAAGTTGAAAGGTCACAGAAACCATCCCTTTGGAGGGGTGACCCACATATTTATAGGCAATGGGTCTCGTGATGCTCTATGTCTTGCTGATAAGGGAAAAGGTGTTTGAAAAGGGGATTTGATATGTCAGACTCATGGGTTCGTCGATCAAATACTTTAACGTGGTCGTAGAGCTTTGTTGGACTCATGGGAGTTCCATCATTTGGCCTGGCATGGTCACAGATGGTGCTGGACTCGTGGGAGTTCTTTCATATGGCCTGGCATGGTCGTGGAGGGTATCAGACTCACGAGAGTTCCATTAACTCCTCATGTGCTCACGGTGTTGAGGGGCTTCGCATAGAAGCTCTGTGATGCATACCCCTTTGATAATATTTTTTCATGTTGTACTTGAATTTCATCCCAAATAGTTATTCCCATGGGCACAAATTTTTTGTGTCAACATAATCCCACTAGACCTATGTTTTCATTTGAACCAAAATATTCTTAAATATAATTTTGTAGGAATTAACTTGTGAAAGTGTAAAAAAGGACACATGCTATATGGGTAGTGTAAGCTCATGATATATGACTGGTGATATCTCAAATTTCAAATATTTTATTAATGTGATAGTAGTTGTATTACATTTAGTGATAACTCTAGAAGAAAGGTAAAGGGTTTTGGATAAGTTATCATATCAAAATATATAATAATTTCAAAAGTATTATTTTTTGAGAATTTAAAGAGAATTTGATAACCATTTATCATATCTATTATAATGGAATGTTTATTAGATTTCAAAATGATAAGTGTGTTGTTTTAAAGGAAAAAACTATTATATTTTATGAAAATATAAAATATAATATTTATTCAATATATTTTTAGGAATTAATAAATCAAAAATTAAATTGGTTAAATTCTATAAGATCTTATGAAATTTTGTGGTATGGAAGATTAGTCCATGTTAATTTCATGTTAATGCACAAGTTGTCTAAGAACCAATAAATTTGATATTTACTCAAACTGAAGAAGGATACAACTTGTGTTTTTGATTCATGTATGAAAGGTAGATTTTTAAAAATTTATTTCAAAACTATCAAATAATTAAGAACTACAAGGCCTCTATAGATCTTACATTTATATTTATTTGGCCTAGTTAAACCATTTAGTCTAGCTAGAAAGAAATATACCTTATTCATTTTGGATGATTTTATAATGTTTTTGTGGATTTATTTACATGCATTCAATTTTGAAACTTTAATTAAATTTATGGAATATTTAAAATTAGTTCAAAATGATAATAGATACTTAATTATATATATTATAAGTGATAAAGGTGTTAAATTATTAAATATACAATTTAAACATTTTTCATGTAGAAAATTGGTGTTTTTATAATTTCTAAGCCTTAAGGAAACCATAAAAAATTGGTGTTATAGAGTGGTAAAGTAAAACACTTCAAAAAATAACTAGAAACATATTAAATTAATATAATTTACCAAAATCATTTCTGGATGAGGCTATAAATTATTCATGTTATATTTTTAATAGGATTATATGAATACATATATTAATGACTCATTATGAAATTTGGAATGGAAAACACCTAAAATTGGTTATTGTATATTCTTCGGTTGAAAAGTATTTATTTTTGATACTAAGGTTATCTTAGATAAATTGAATCAAAGTACAAAAATAATATTTTTTGGGGTATCTCAAATTTTATTAATTTATATATAGTATATAATAAGTTAAATATGGTTATCGAAGAAACTGTTCATGTTAAATTAGATGAAAATTGTTTAAATAAAAAGTAAATTGATAAAAATAAATTTAAAGATAATTTTATCAGTTTTAAATTTAGATAAAATGAAAAATTATATTCGAATGGACTTATTGAGAAGTATAAACTCCCTCTTGAAAGAACCTTGAAAATTAACAAAAAAAATTTAATAGACAACATCATTATAAATTATGATTCTAATGTTCAAACTAGGTAATATTATATGAATTTTTCTATCCTGATTTAATCTAATATTTTGTTCCAACCAATTTTAATTAAGCCTTATATGATTCTAATTAGATATTTTTCATCCGAGATGAATTGAATCAATTTACCAGATATGATGTATGGAATTTAGTTGATTAACCTAATGATTCCTATATTACTAGAACTAAATGGATCTTTAGAAACAATCTTAATGGAAATGGCCAAATAATTAAAAATAAATGTGGATTAGTTTCTCTAGGATATTCATAAGAAGAATTTATTTACTTTAAAGAGTCTTTTTCATATATAGATTTATAGGAAACTATTAGAATATTATTAGTGTATACAAGTTTTTATTTTTTTCAAATTATTTCAACAGGATGTTAAAAATAATTTCTTAAATGGTTATATTTCAAAATAAATATATGTGAGACAACCACTCATATTTGAAAATGAAAAGTTTTTAAATCATATTTTAAAATTTTATAAAGATTTATATGGAATAAAACAATATCTCGTAGAATGGTATGAAAGGTTTTAAATAGTATTTTAAAAATCTATTTTGATAAGGGAAAATTATATCCTGCATTTTCATTAATAAAAATTGTAATGATATTTTAATTATGATGATATATGTTGATGTCATTATATTTTAATTTTCTTATAAATTTTTTTAATAAATTTTCATATTTAATGACAAGTTAATATGTATTCATTTAATGAGATAACTTATACTGTTTCTTAGTCTTTATAATTTTCATAGAAATGATGGTGTTTTTTTAAATCAATATAATTATGCTAAGATTTAGTCTGAATATTTGGTTTATGATTCTGTAAAAGTAGTGTTGATCCAATGAGTACTTAAAAAAATTAATAATTATGAATTTCCAAAATCTATTGCTGTTAAAAAATTTAGAGGCATGATTGGAATCATATTATATTCAACTTATCCAAATCCTGATTTAAGGTGTAGTGTTTACATGGGTTCTAGATTTCAAATTAATCTTAAATAAATTCATTTCAAGGTTGTAAAAATGGTTATAAAATATAATAAAAGGGTGATTAAATCTTAGTCTATTATACCCTAATTTAACTTCTTTTTATTTAATCGGTTATAGTAATTATGAATTTTTTGGTTATAAAATATGCCACTAATATCATTTTTATTAATGATTTTTTGGACTATTTTAATTTTATAGGGGTTTCTTGGAAACTTTTTAGGTGTTCAGGGGTCTACAAGGATTGGAAATGTTGGATACAATTGTTTAGGGCATGAAAGGGGGATTAAGGCTTAGAAATTAGTGAGCTAGTGGCCCTTTAATACTTGGAGGAGATATTCACTGTGTGAACACTTGTGTCACATCATAAATCATTTTGTACATTCTTAATTTTTTTAACTATTCGCATTTTACCCCTCTCTCATATTAAGACTCTTTGGGGTTTTTATCCCTTCATTTGATCCCTCAACACCCAAAATCCCTCCCCTTTTTTAACCTCATTCGCTTAGTGGATTTATAAGGATTATTTAAGATTCTTGGCTGATATATCAATGTAATCCACTCTAGTTCTCTTCCCCTCTTATTTTACCTCTTTAACCTTCTTATTCTTTCAATAATATGGATTTGGAAACCTAGGGCTTTATGTGGCTTCAATTTAATTAGCAGTTTTCAGGGATTATGGTTATTCTTGGTCATTAGAGTTTCATTTTACTTTGTTGAGGTGGATTTGGTCTTTGATTATTAAAAGTAGTGAGTCCCCGTTATGTGGATCTATATGTAATACTTTAAATTTGTAATCCTTTGTTGCACGGTTAGTTTTTCTTAAATTGTGGCTTTAATTTCACAAGGTTGGGAAATTTCAATTATTTATCTCAAATTTTGAGTGTTTCAAATATTGGAAATTGTATTTTGATAACATATAGGCCATATATGGATGAAAATGAATTTTTAAAGAACCTTATGTGTTTGATAAAATGTATTAAATATTTTTATAATTAATTATTTTAAGGTTTTTTAAGATATTAAAGGAACTTGAAACATATTCCAAAAGTAATAACCTAACAATTTCTGTGGGTTCAAAATTAAGTGGGTTCCTTCCAAGTGGTTATTGATTATGGTCAGTTTTTCATGTTCTCATATTGTGATTTTGTATTATTTTTTATTTAGTTGGATTCTTATAATGTGTATTTATGTTTTAAATAGGTTTACTAGTTTCTAATTGTGTTCATTAATTGTGTTTACTATGGAATGAATTTCTCTTTTGGTTTAAAAATGATTTCTTTTAAATGGTGAGTTATATTTTATTTGAAAACAGGGGTCTTTATGTATTGAATTTTGGATTAAGACTTAAAGGATAATTTGGAAATGTCTAAAAAAATTATATTCTTTGTTTATTAAAGTGGTGTTGAGGATGAGTTTACATTTTATAAGAATAAATTGTCATATGACATTGAAATTTGTTATTTTCATGGATGATGTTTGTTGTTTAAAATTAATATCGTTAATGTAATTCTTAGAAAAGAGGCGAGAGGTTCATTTTATGTTATTGGTGATTATGTAGTTGATCATGGATTATACACTCACTTCATTTTTTATTGACCAGGGGTACCTAGTAGATTTGGTAAGGAAAACAATGATAAGTATTATTAGCCAAAGCTCCACCCTCCTTAGAATAACGACATGATATAACCTTAACTAAACAACATGATTATATGGATGTCGTAACAGAAAAGACTTTGGTTGGGGTCCTCTATAGTGTCTCTTATACAAGAATGGTATATTAAGAATCCCAAAATATAGTTTAAAATAATAATAGGCTCAATATATTTATTAGCATGAAACATCGAGCTTTAAGAAAAATGATATATATTATAATAATATAAGTATTTAAATGTCAAATTTATAACCTAGTCATTAAATTGAAAGCTATAAATATGAGTTACCAAATTATGAAATTTATTTATACTAGTCCAACTAAATATAAATTTTTTGATTAATTTTTAAGAAAATAAGAACCCAAATTTTTCTGAAGTTATTTTGTGCTTTAAAAATGCATTTTCTTTAAAAATGATTTTTATTTTATTTTGTCTATGGAAAATATAATTAATATCACTTTTATAAATTTTATTTTATAAAATGAATATTATTTTAAAAATCCTTTCATGATTATAATTTTGATCTCAAAGAAAAATATCCATTTTTTAACAAGATATAATATAATTAATTAAACATAAAATACCATTATACTAAATTTTCTTATAAGTTCAATCTTGGGCATAATGACACATTATTTTCTAAAAACTAATTTTTGTTTCGTTTTAAGAATTTAAATTAAACTTTATTTCTGAAACTTTTATGAATTTATTATTTAAAATTAGATACTTTATTTTGAATTAGTAGGTTCATATTTTTAAATATTTCACTTTTATTTTTTGTCATTATGAATAGTGAGAGTGGAAAATATTTGTCGCCTCAAAAAGAGTAAACTGGATAAAATGGTGTTAAAACTATTAAATAAAATCTAAAAATAAACATAAAACATTACTTAAATACATTTTATGGGATAAATTATACGATATCCATCCCAAATTTTAATATTTTGATTTTTTGAACAATTTTCCATTGATATTGACATTTATATTATTTTAAGTTAAGATAAGTTTAAAATATCACTCTCTTGACTTTAATATCTATAAAATTTTTACATGAGGATAAAAATTGGATAAATTCAATTATAAATATTTATTTTAATTATTAATTAATTTTTATTTTGAAAATAAATTATTTTTAAATTTTAGTGACAAAATAATTACATTAAATTCTTACACATCATCAATATTGTTCTTGTGCAAACAATAGAAAAATCATGTAAATAATATTAAAAACTCTAAAATTTATATTGTTTGGGTGTTTTATAATGCCCCGATATTTTTATATATTAATATAACATATTAGTGATGTGTAAAATTTTTATATTATAATTCTATTACGATCTTTATATCTTTAAAATCAAATTAAATGAACAGTTTCAAAAATGATAGAAATGACATTTTGTGAAAAATAATATTTTCTTAAATTAATTGAAAATAATAAAAATATTAAAATATTAAAATTAGGTTTATAAATGTTCTAAAATTTTATTAATTTTTAATTTATCATCCAATTGTTACCTTATTAGTAAAATTATAACCCTTTTAAGATTGAAAATGTTGTTATTGTAGTTAAGGTTAAAATGGTTAACGAATGGGTTAATAAAAAATATAACATTTTAAATGATATTTTAACCTATATAAATTTGAATAAATGATTTTATTAATACCACATCCACCTTATATAATAATTAATTTTATTATTTAATGATTTTATATGAGTTATAAACATGTTATATTTTAATATTTCATGAATTTCCAAAAGTGTCCCTCCCCTCACTTATAAAAGGACACCCCTTATCTCTTTTATCTACACCTTATTGAGAAACCTATCTCAAAAAAACCATTAATATTAATATTATAAAATAATATATCCATAAATTATAGGTTATTTTATTTTTTAAAGGCTATTCCAAGTGTCTTTAAGAAAGGATCTAAAAGAGGCTAACGAAGGGGTGGGTAATCAGCCTACCTAACCTCTTCCAAATTACTTCTTCTTCTACCTCTTCTAAATATATGGTATTAATCATAAAATAATGAATTAAGTATAATAAATACACTAAAATTTTGTTATGGTTATGTATCCACCATTATTATTCCCCATTTACATCAAATGGTAAGCGGAAGTATCACTCTTGCGTACATGGGGACTACCACCTCCACATTGCGATACAATTCATTTTCTGTCGCCATATTTCATGGAAAGTTATTAATATGGGTTTAATATTTATATATGATATTTATGAAAATATTTTAATTATTTAATCTTAATATCGTTTCTACCTTCCTAGAATATAATTTATTCTAAAATGATAACCTCGTTCATGCGTACATGTGGACTACCACCTACAGGAAGTGATGTGATTCGTTTTTCAATCAAACTTTTCTTGGATGATATAAGTATATATTTAATTACTATAATATATATATATATTATAATAATTATTATAATAGTTTTAATTATTATTTACCTTTATTTCATTCCATCTGTCGAAAAGTGAAAAATAACATTCAGTGTGTGTATGACCTAACATTTCCATGAATGGTGTAATTTATTTTTCTCTCTATAACTTTAAAGTGTAATTAAAAATATGTATATAATGAATATATATTATTTTTATATCATGATTAAAATCTTTTAGATTTTTTATCCATAATTAAGATACAGTAACTTAAAATACAGAACTGAAACATGCATGAAAAATGAAACAATTAACACTCATAAAATGATGACTTAAATAAAAAATTATTAATAAATGAGTATTTAAATGTTATAAGTGGATCATGTATTATATTATAAGTATTAATACTTTTCTATTTCATAATTATAATAAATTTAAATTAATTATATGGGAGGTTAAAATTACTTATAAATAAAATCGGTCTAGAGGTAAGGGTTTTTTTCACAATCGCATACTTATTCAAAATTGTTTATGATTAAGTTTCTTTTAGAATAATTATTTGATCTTTATATATTAATCATTATAAATTTTCTTATAATATGGTTATTTCTATGTTTTTCAAGTATTAATTCCATTTTTATCATCTTTGGCACTCAAAAATACCAAAAGAGTGTTTTAAAGGAAATCAAACTTTGATTTTTAATTTTGTTGTGAATATTTTTCTTCTATTTCTATACTTTATTTAAAATGTTTTCAGGAATGTTTTTACTACTATAGAATGATTTATTAAATAAATTTCTTCACACATTTTACTTTCTATAAAAAATTTAAAAGGTTTCTTCATGTCATTTTTTGAATGAGACACTTTTTAATAAAGGTGTGAATGTAACCATTATTTTAATGTACACCTCATGAATGGATTTTCCCACCGTTATTAAAAAAATTTACATTGAAACTTACTTTAAAAGTTTTTATGGTCATTTTCAAGGAAAGTTTTCCATTACTATTCCTGAAATATTTATATTTTAATATAAATAATATCAAAATTAAAATGGTATTTTCCTCAATAAATATTTCACTGGTCTTTTTAGAGTAATTTCATTTATATCAAAATTATTTGGGGAATAATATGCTCTACTAGGAATGTACTATTTTGGTAACATCCACTATGTTACTCTGGATAGCTTATGATCATTTTATATTTATGTATTATGTAAAATATTAAAATTTCATATACTAGTGTTTCAATATGAATCTCTATGTTGATTATGTATTGAATTTTTATTCACCCCTTTTATGTGATGAATACATTGGACTTTATATGTGGTGAGTGGGAGCCGTTATAGCCACAAGATGCATCAGTATGTCTCATGAAGAACACTAGTTTTAGCATTTTGCATATGTATTTTGTGTTACATATGTTTTCTTGGCACAAGTCCATGAAGGTAATATTATGATGTTTGAAATTATGCATTGCATCATTATGAAACTTGTTATTGATACCCATTTGATTATTTATGTTTTAATCATATCCATGGATTTAGTCCCCTTTTATGGGTTTATTTATATATTATATTTGATTATTGTTTGTGTTGGGAATATTATTCATGTTTTATTTATTTTATAATATATTTTGTTACACATTTTCCCTTACTAAGCATTTAATCTCATCCTTTATTATGTATTCCTTTTCCCAAAATACTAATAATAGATATATGAATGAACTCAAGGATTCACTCGAAGAAATAATAAAGCTATCATAATAATTATTATATTATATTTCATGTTTTCATATATAATGTGAGAATCATGTATGTATCTAGTGTCCAAAGAATAATAAACAATTCGATCCTCCGAGATGTAATCCCTTGTATTTTGGGACAATGTAGTAAAATAACCACAGGCTTTGGGTTATGAGAGTAAGGTTTTTATAGTTGGTATTAGAGGAAGTTTAGTATAAAAATTGGAAAATAGATAAAGGATAACATAGATTAGGGAACATAACACTATTACTAAATTTGGGGATAAGTCTAAGTATATAATAACATCATAATGTTTTAGTTATGTTGAGATTATGTGGTTTTACTAGAAATGCATCTGTAACTTGATACTATAAGTGTAATTGATTTGGTATAGATGAATATACGAGTAATAACCCTAAAAAGAGTTGGTTGAGTATATGTCATCAATATTTTTGGGCATAGTAAATTTTCCCTTATTTCACACCTAGTTTGACACTCATGTGGGATATTATTGGGTTAATTAATATTTTTAAAGAACCATTACGATGTAATTTGAATAGATAATAACGATGGATAGCCAATGTTAATCCTAAGGTGTCATTGATTGAAAATAAGTTCTAATTATTAATAAATACTACGAATGATTTTTCATGATTATATTATTACTCACTATGATAAATATTTCTCACAATATGATTTTTTGTTTTAGTCAATGAATGGAACCAACAGAATTCATGTTAATGCTGAATGTGATAGAGAATAAAATGATTTTCCTCCTAAGAAAGTAATTGAAATGAGAGCTGGAATATGAATCCTTTTATTCTTATTTTACTATCTCGTTATATGATTAAAAACCCAAAATTGGGTGATATTATTAACACACCTAATAATAGAAAAGTAAAGTTTCATGATGACTATAGAATAAAGAACATTGAAATTTCTACATGTTCAGAGTACGAAAAGAATAATTCAAGGGAATATCTAAAAGGAATGAGAGGATGTTTTGGGTGTGGAAAATAATGAAATGAATCAAGTAATTTTAGAGAAAAAATGAAAATTTTGGTTAATGTAATGGGTGATAATAAAGGTTTTCCAGACGTTTCATTGATGCTTAAATGTTTGAAATGTGGAAGGTATAGGCATTATGAAAATTTATTTTATATGGGGGATCTCTAGAAGTGGATATAAAAGGTTTTCTGAGTAAAGTTTTTACTTTTTTTGATTAATAAACTAAAAAACATATTGAAGTAAATTGACATTAAGAAATGATATGATAAAGCCTAGTTAAAGGTTTTAGAATGATGTGGAATGATTAAAGTGTTTATGTATTGGGATTCAATAATTGTGTTGTAATAAGTATTTTTATCAATAGTATTCCCAATATAAAAATATTCAAACATAAAATTATTTTTATATTTTAATTTTTATTTAATTATTTTCAAGAATATGTTGAATGATATTAATGGCCAAAAAAGCAATGTAGTGGTAAGGTGATATTTTGGAAAACACATTATTGAGGAAATATAAAATTTAATATGCTCCAAATTTATAGATAATAATGATTAGTTAATATAAACGAGATGATTTACATTAATAAAGTAAATTGGATAGTATTGGTGACCTTGAAATTGGTTAGTTATTTGTTGAAAAAGTGATTTAGGTCATTTCCATAAGGTTTATTTCATTTTTGGGTTTTTGAAATATATTGGATAGAGTTAGTTTCTATAATAATGTATGTCTTCATTGAGGTTTTATGGTGATTTAGATTATTTTGGGAAAGGATTAACATGTATTAGTAGAATATATGATCATGGTATTCAAATTTTTGGTATGTGGCATTATGATCTTCTTCATGTTGTCTAGGGATAAGTTTTAAATTTGATATGGAAAAAAATATTTGAGATCAAATATTTTGGATTGTTGGGTTTTTAATTTGTTCAGGAATATTTTTTAGTAGTCTTAAGGTTTAAAATTTATTTAAATTATTAAGTTCAAGATTGGGTATTACTTTTGAGGTTTTAGAGATTAATGTTATATATTTATCGATATTGGATATCATATGAAAACCAATTTTTTTTGGAAAATATTTAGTGATAGGAGGAATGAATTTTAAATATTTTATGTTTATTATGATCTATTAAATGTTTACTTTATTTCTTTAGTCATTAAAAATAATCTTGGGTATTTATTTGTTAGAGTAACAGATAAAGTGAAAATTGATCAAAGAAAAACCAAAGGATAAAAGTGTGTTTATGAAATGGAAGGATATAAATTATATTTTATGGTGTTATCTATCTTGATAGTAAGATAATCCCACAACATTAGTAAAAGGATTCTAAAATAAAAATGGTAATTTTTTACCGTTATTTCAAATGAATTGGTGGTCTTTTAACAACACACTAATTTATGGTTTTTTGGTCATTAAATTTCTCATAACCAAGTTATATAGCATTATCTATTTCTCCTTGGACATTAGTTTCCTCTTCTATATCTATAATTTAACTTCCCACCAATGTTCTCCTTATCTAGGAACCCAATTATGTGTTATTCTGGTCAACCTTTATGTTTCTCACTTCTCCTTTTTGAAGGAAGTTTTATTATCCCTCTGTATGATGTGGGTTTTCAAAAAAAGAATTTTCAAATATTAAACAATTGATAACCAAGATAAAAAATTAAGGTAACAATTTATTTATGTTGGTATGTAACCTTCAAAAAAATTATTTAAAAATAATAATAATCTTGACAAGTTGTTTAACATCCAACACTCAGTTTTAAGACAACTGTGATATATTATAAAAAATATTGAAATTTAAATGTGACTTTTATAAATTAGTCCTTGGATTTGAGGGTATGAAAATTTTAAAATAAATTATGAAATATATGTATAATTTTCCTAACCAATAAAAAATTATTGATTTATGGTTATGAAAATAATCACTCAAATTTTTGTGACGTCGTTTTATGCTTCAAAAATGATTTTTTTTTTGAATTTTGTGTGTAGAAATAATAATTAATTACAACTAATTTTAGAAATTATATTTTATTAAATATAAATTTATTTTTTAAATTAGAATATTAAAATTAAATTCGGGTGAAATTTTTGGATTTTTCTGAAATGATTTGTCAGTGAGTAATGAAAAATACTGATTTTTGTAAAACTATCATATCTTTTCATTAAATAAAGTAATTTAAAAAGTCCCTTTATTATTTAAATTTTATCTAAAACTAACATAAGTATTTTTTTATTTATATATAATATAATTAATTACATATGAATCTTCATTATACCTTATTTTGGTATAAGTTTAATTTTGGTCTTAAAATACTTTTTTCCAACAAACTGTTTTTCATTGCGTTTTAAGAATTAATATTAAAATTGATTTATGAAACTTATAGGAATTGAATCTTGAAAAATGGATACCCTATTTTTAATCATGACGTTAAAATTTGGAAAATAGTTCCCTTCAATTTTTTCATTGTGATTAGTAATTATGGTAAATATTTCTCACATCGGTAAGATTAAAATGGGTTAAATAGGGTTAAAACCATGGAATAAGGTCTCAAAATCAACCCAAAACTTGATTTATTTTAATTTTATGGAATAAATTAGACCATATCAATATAAAATTTTAATATATGCCATTTTGTTACCATTTTCCTTTTATAATTACATTTATATTATTTTACATAAAGAAAATTCCAAATTATCACTCTCTTGAGTTTAATAAATCTAAAACTTTTACATAAGGACAAAAGGAGGATAATTTTAGTTATAAATTTTTAATTTAAATAGTAATTAATTTTTTATGATAATAATTTATTTTTAATTTTAGTGATTAAATAATTACGTTAAATTTCTACAAAACACTAACATGGTACTTTTTAAAGTAGTAGAAAAATTATGTATATTATTTTTAAAACTCTAAAAGTAATATTTTTTGGCTTATTTATAGTGAAAAATAAATTTAGATAATTATATAACATATTATGGGTGTATTAAAGTTTTATATTTTAATTACATATTTATCTTGATTCCATTAAAGTCAAATTAATTAAATAGTTTCGAAAATGACTTTAATGTTAATTTATGTAAAATAATATTTTATGAGATTATTTGAAAATAAAATAAAATAAAATAAATAAATTAGGATGATAAATTATATATAATTTAAACCCATGTACATATATGATCTAATTTTTACTTTATAGGTATAATTATAAACCTTTAAATTGAAAAATTTTTTAGTATAGTTAAGATTAAAAATGGATAACAAAGGTGTTAATAAAAGAGATAAGGATTAAAATGATATTTAAACCAATATAAATTTTATTTTATGATTATATTAAGTCCATTTCATCCTTATATTATAACAAATTAAATTTTAAAATAATTTTACATTCATTAGATACATAATATATTATAATATTACTGGAATTTCTAAAAGCACCCCTCCCCTCACTTATAAAAGGACACCCCTTCTTACTTTAATTTACACCTTATTGAGAAAACTAGATTGAAAAAACCATGACCAATTATATTATAAAATTTTTTATCCATGAAATTTAATATATGGTATTATAAAAATACAACTCTAAGGGTCCTTAAGAATGGATTTAAAGGAGGCTAGCTGAAGGAGAAGTAATCATCCTACCAATCCTCATTCAAATTACTTCTTCTTATACATACTATAAATATGTGGTATTCATAATAAAATCATAATTTAAGTACCCTAGATATACATAAATTTTATTATGATTATATAACCACCATTATTCACCCCCTTTTACATCAAATGGGAAGTAAAAGTATCGCCCATGCATATGTGTAGATTTTTGCCTCCACACAGTGGTATAGTTCATTTTCTATCACCATATTTCATGGATGGTTATTATTATGGTTTTAAAGATTATATATGATATTTATTACATAATTATTCTTATGAAATTATAATATCATATCTAAATTCTTATCTTCCAGTCCATTGTAAAAATATAATATCTTTCATGAATATGTGTGTACTACCACCTCCACGAAGCAATGTGATTTGTTTCTCATTTACACTTTATATGGATGGTAATAAGGATAGATTTAATGAATATATATTATATATATTATATATATGATATATATTATGTATATTATGTATATGATGTATATGATATAATAATGGTTCTATAAAGTTGAGTTATTATTGGTTATTATTCTGTTCCATCTGTAGAAAAGTGAAAACAACATTCATATGTATGTACGACCTACTATCTCCAAGAAAAGTATAATTTAATTTTCTATCTATATATTTATAGAATGATTCAATATATTTATATGATGAATATATATTATATTTAAATGATTATTAAATTATTGTATACAACGTAACAATAAGAAATATGCAGGAAAAAACTACCAAACCGAGACTTACATGAAATATGAAGTAGTTAACACTCAAAATGGTATTTTTAATAAATAATTATTAATAAAAAGGAATTGGAATTTTATAAGTGGATAATATATGATATTATAAATATAAATATTGTTATTTTATAGAATAATAATAAATATAAATCTATTATACATGAGGCTAAAATATATTACAAAGAAAATTGGCGTTGAGGTGAGGGTTTATTTCAAAATCTATTCCTTATTCTACAGTGTTTATATTTAAGCATACATTAAAATAATTATATAATATTTATATATTAAAAACCATAATGTTTAGTATCATATTGTTATTTATATGATTTTCATATATTAGTTCCATCTTTACCTTCTTTGGCACTCAAAAAGAACAAAACAGTGTTTTAAAGGAAATCTCACTTTGTTTTAAAATTCGGTCAGGAATATTTTTCTTATATTTACATATTTTCTTTAAAATTAATTCAAGAATATTTTTACTATTATAAAATTATTTACTAAATAAATTTTTACCCATTCTTTAATTTCTATAAAAAAAATTAAAAGTAATCTTCTTATTTTTTCCTAAATAATAGTCTTTTTACTAAAGGTGTAAGACAAATATTTATTTAACATACACCACATTAATGGATTTTCCTTCCATCAAGCATTCATTTCACTTTGAAGCTTATATTGCATGTTTTCATGGTAATTTTCAAGAAAATTATTTTTCATAATATTCAAGAAATATTTATATTTTCATATAAGTGTTTTCAAAATAAAAAAGGTTATTTTCTTTAATAAATCTTTCAGTGGTCATTTTAAAGTATTTTCATATATGCTAAAATTATTTAATTAATATTATGCTTTAAAATATATATACTCTTTTGATACCATCTTCCACATTAATTTAGATAACTTATGATTTTGTTATATTCATGTATTTAGGAAAATACTAACATTTCATGGGCTATTTTTTCAATATGAATATTTATGTTGATTAGGTATTGAATTTTTCTTCATCCATTTTATATGACGATTTTATTTTACTTAAATAGTTATGGGATAGTCCCTTTATATCACCTAGATAAATTATTAGGTTCCATGAGACAAACTATTTTGGGCATTTGTTGTACATCTAACTTGTTATATATGTTTCTCAGAATAAGTCCTTGACATTAAGATTATGACGTCAGGAATTATGAATTCTATCATAATAAGCTTGTTATTGTTATCCATGTGATTATTTATATTGTTATGTTATCTATGGATTTATTCCCTTATCTATGGTATTAGTATAATTTATGTTTGGTTATTTTTTATCTCAACAATATTACTCATGGTTTATTTATTTTATGATATCTTTTGTTGTTTATTTTTTCTTAATGAGCATCTGAGCTCACCATTTATTATTTTCTTACTTTCCCTAGGATACCAATAATGGGTATATAAATGAACTCAAGGATTTAATAGAGTAAATAATGAAGTTATCATAATAATAATTATATTATATTTCATTTTTTCATATTTAATATGATAATAATTTATGTATCTAGTCTCCTGATAAAACTAAATTATTTGATCCTTTAAGATGTTATCCCTTGTATTTTGTGACAATATAGTAAAATAAAAATTAGTTCTGGGTTACTAGAGTTGGGGTTTTATAAGGTTTTTATTGGTTTGATCACCAAGGGTGTGAGGATTCTAGGATAGTTTAACCTTATTTTTTCAAGACAACTCCAATTATGACAATTTACTTTTTTCTTTATTTATTTTATTGTTATGATGTTGTTCACATTTAATTTTCCCACTTTTTATTTTCAGTTTCTTTGATGCTTATATATTATTATTTGTTCTTATCATTGTATCACTTCTATTTTTGTTTATTTTTTGACCCTGTGTATATTTTTATTTTAAAGTCGGATATTATACTTAATTTACCAAACCAATACTTAGTGTAAATTATTATTGGTCTTTGAAAAGGTTTCTTTTCCTTGAGTGTTATTTTCTTCTAAAAAGGATTTTAAGGTTTTTTTTAGTCTAAATGGGAATATTTAGTTTTAAAATGAAATATATTTCTTCTAAGTTGACTATATATGGTTTGTTTTAAATCCAAGATGGAAAGTTTTACTTTTAAATTGTATTTTATAACTATATTGAAAGGATTTTACATTTAAAGTTTATGAATGGTGTATGAATTTGGAATACTTGCTAGGAATTAATTATCATTAATATATTATATATTTTTGTTTTAGGTTTTGGTTAACCTTATAATCCCCCTTATAGGTTTTATTATCTCATGACTAGATGGTTACTCGAGGAGTCGCATAGAGGTTAGTTGGTTGTTTTATTTATTTCTATTTCCCTATATGATCGGCTAAGTAGACTAATTGTTTTTTATTCCTTTCTTGTAATATGTATTTTTTAAGAATTTGAATCGTTGTATGTTAAAACTAATGATTTTTCATGTAAGTATGTTAGACATTAGAGAGAGTTTTTTGAATGATTTATTTGAGATGGATATCTGAATCATGGATGGTTCATTCCAAAATTTCCAAGAAGTTTTTTTCTATATTAAATCATTTTTATTAGTATATCTCAAACCCATGAGCTCTAATTTGATGCCTTTGTAGATTTTCACCATCCTAGGATGATCGGAAACGCACCTCAGGTATATCATAGACTAGCTTAGGTACCTAGTCCAACGGTAACCTAAGTTGGTTCCTAAAAAATGGTATTACATCCTAGGTTCTTAAGATGGACTAGGGTTCAAAACACCCCTTATTAAATAAGAAATTATGTTAGATTATAGTAGGGTTGTTAGAATATGAGTGGTAGGGATAAAAAGAGTCTAATTTTCTCTTACTCATCTTAATCATCACGTTTCTATTGTAATTCTAACTTTGAGTCTAAAATTTTAAATTTTATTTATTTATTCCTAGAATTCTATAATGTTAAAAGGATTTATATATTTTGGGGGATTAAAATAGAAGTTTAAACTATATAATGTTGTGAGCTCATGAAGCCTAGAAATCCATGTAGAGCCCGAGTGCATAGTTCAATATGGCATCCATTGGTTGTTTCCTGATTGTCACATGGTATTTTAACCCATATGGCCATTTTATGAACAATAGTTATCTCTCCTAAAGAGGATTTTGTGTAATGTGATGTTATTGATTGATTTTTGTTTACTATTTCATAATGAAAAGGTTTATTTCCAAAATATAAATGATTTTTTCTTTAAAATTTAATAAATGGTCTTCATCTAAGAATTGTTTTTAGTAGAATTATGAGTTCTGAGAAAATGGTTCTCTAAAATGAATCAAAATGAGTTTTATATTGAGCGATATATTTCTAAAATGAACTTTGAATTTCAATAATTTAAAATTTTAATAATTTAAAAATGGGTTTAAAATATATCTTTCGAATTTTGTTTTGTGTTCTAGATTTCTTGGGTAGCATGGTGACTTAGTTTTAGGTTAAATAAACTTGATCTAAAACCACTAAATAGGTTTTATAATTAAAATAAATTGAAATTGGTGTTTTGAAAATTTATAAATGTTTTTAATAAAAATAACTTAGTCTTTAAAATGTTTTTTCAAGAGAAGGGGTGAGATTTCAAGATTTAACGTTGTGATTTTAGAATGGTTAAATATGATATTTTATATTTTTATAATTTTGAACTTCTTTAGTCATGATTTTGATTCAATCCTTTTAGTTTTTATTTCAAATTGGGTGTGATTTTGGATAAGTGTCAGTTTTTATTTGAATGTGACTGGTTAAATCTCATTTTTTACCTATTATTTAGATTATGGATCACAAAAAGTTCTTAGACATTATTTAATCAAGTAGATTGTCTCTTGTTAGTTTTTAGTTGGTTTGGACTAAGTTCATTTCTAGTCTCGTGTGTTTCCATAGGTCTCTTCCAAGTTGATTCTTGAGTATTAAATTACTTTGAGGTTTTTCTTTTTCCTTGTTCGTGAAAATGTCCCATTTTAGGGTTTTAAATTTTATAGTTATATTAAGTTTTATTTTGATTTCTTTGGGTATGTGAAATACCATAGGAATGTTTCTAGGGTCACTAGGATGGATTTTGAACCTATTGTGATTATGCACTAGTTGGTGTTGGTTTGATTTTATTGGGGTATCCATTTGTAGTGTCCCAAGTATGTGGTCCTAATTCATCTGTCCTTGTTATTTGACATAATTTTATATCCCATATGTCTTGATGGGGTATAATTGTGTTTGATGCATCCTACATTTTTATTACTAGTTAGGGGTTTTTAGTGAGTGTCTTGATGGTTCTTTTCATGTTATTTTTGGAGTTCTCTTAAGGTCACGTTCTTTTAGGGTGCTTTGAATCTAGTGATCATTTAGTGAGTAAGTTCCAATTTTTCAGAGATCTAGGATGTGAAATTTGTGTAAATTTTTAATTATATATGGCTATGTTTAGGTATCATTGTGTTTTTTGTATTTTCATATATTATATCATCAATTAATCAGGTGTATTTATTGTTCATAGGAAGAAAGTGTATTACTGGAATTATACAATAGTAGGGAGTTTCTCTAAGGGCATCCATTTTTCATTATTATCATTGGGGTAATTGTGTGTGACTTTTGGAATTGGAAGATGTATCATATGGTGGTAGTTTGGTTTGGATGTGATTTTGAAGTGGTTTGGTGATCGCATCTTTGTTCGTTCATCTTTTTTGAATGAAATTTTCTAATAATTACTTTTAACTAAACTTTGTGGATTTTTATGGAAATAAAGTGGTATGGTTGGGACTATATCCATACACTCATATCACTAATATCATTATTATTAATTATTTTTTGGGCTATTTTAAATTACTTAGGATTTCATAAAAGTTCCAAGGGTGTTTGGAGGGGTCCTAGGAGAGTGGATATGTTGGCTACAGCTGTTAAGTCTATGAATGGGGGCTTCAATCATGAAAATATTTTATCCAACGTCACTCCAATCCTTGTTTATGGTGTTCATGTTTTGTCACACCCAAAACCATGCTATGAATTTGAATTTTTCCCCTTTTTTCCCTCTATCATTTTAATCCTCTTGGGGGATTATCTCTCCCTTCATTTGAACCCTTGACACCCAACATCCCTCCCCTTGGTTCCAATTACTTTCTATAGAGGTTTTATGTGGATTCTTTAAGATTCATGGAATATTTATCAAGGTAATCCACCCTAGTCCTCTTTTTATCATTTTTCCCCTTTCCTTTTCTTATTATTTCCCTAATATGGTTTTGGAAACATATAGTTTCATGTAGATTGAATTTAATTATGGTTTTTCATAGCCTAGGGTTATTCTTGGTCTAGAGGCATTCTTTTGACTTGAGGTAGATTTAGGCCTTAGTTGTTTAAATCAGCAAGTTCCAGGAAGGTTTCCTCATGAATAAGACTTTTAATTTTGAAACCTTGATCACTTTATTAGTTTTCCTGAATTTTGGCTTCAATTTAATAAGTTTGTGAAAGTGAAATTATTTATCCAAGATTTTGAGTATTTCAATTATTTAAAATGATATTTTTGAAAGTATATAGGCCATATATGGTTGGAAATGAATTTCTAAAACACCTCATGAGTTTTATAAAATTTATTAACAATTATTATCATTTAAAAATTTATTTTGGAGCTGAAGACACTTTTTTATTGAATCAAACGCCCAATTTGTTTTGGGTATAGAAAACCCATTACATGACAAGTATGCCTATTGCGCATTAAATCCCATTACATGGCCTAGAAGGCCCATATTTGTTTCTCAAAGGACCATTGGTGAATATTAATGCTAAAGTACCCCAGATTTTATAGTTCATACTATAGTACTTTCACCACTATAGGTCCTTCTACAGTGCCCACCACTACTTGATTTTTTTCAGTCCAAAAGTAATTCCACTTCTACAGTTCCTCCATGTTGATGCTACAGTAACCTGCGCCCAATAGTTTTTAAACCCCCAACCATGATGTAGTATTATAGGGTTCTTACTACTAATCTAAACCCGAACTACCAAATTATTGTTTCAAAATATATTTAATATATCAATGAAAATTGATTTTTTCCCCAAAATTAATAACCTAAGAATTTTTATGGGTTTCAAATTAAGTGGTATTATTCAAATTGTTTTTTTTATTTTGGAGTTTTCTTATTCTTGTATTTTTATTTTATATTTATTGTTATTTGGTTTTATTTTTATTACATTTAGTGATGTTTTAAATAGTTTCATGAGTTTCTTCTTTGGTTCTTTAATTGTGTTTACTATGGAATTAAGTTTTCTTTTTTTTATGTGTTTTATTTTAAATGGTTAGTTATATTTTTTTTAAATAATGGTGTGTTTATATTTTAAATTATGTTTTAAGTCATAAAGTTTGATTTGGATATTTGTAGAGTACATTCATAGTTTAAGTTTTTTAAAGTGGTGTAAAGGTCTGGTTGGATTTTTACAAACGTAGATTATAATATTTTCTTGAAATTTTTTATTTATGAGAATGATGTGTGTTGTTTAAAATAGGGATTTTATAATGACCCAAAATTTTTATACAAAAATATCATTTATTTTTATATTAATATTCAATACATTTCCCAAAGAACACTCTAGGATCATAATCGTTTAGATTTTTTAGAAACTAGTTACATAATTTTTTTATTTAATGAAATATCTTCAACGTCACCCATAAATATCTCCCCATTTTTTTATCTTTATAAACATACCCTACTTAAAATATTTCTTTATAAAATATGGAAAGGAAACATTGGAAAGTGTGATATAAGACACTTAGTATGGGTAAGCAAGAGAGATATTATTGTTTGATCATATGAAATCATAAGATAAGAAAAAGGGAATGAGATAATGAAAATAACTTTCAAAATTCATACCCAAAATTTCATATATCATTAACATGAGTTGTGGAATAGATCATTATCATTCCAAATTACATGATTCATATAAGTGGGAAATCATTATAATTCATAAACCATAATCTCATTTCATAAAATTATGTCACCATAATAGGTATAGAAACCATTTACTTTTTCAAGGTTAACTATAAAGACCACCAAACATAGTGGATCAGGACACATCACTTGTTTCTCATTATGAATCAATCCCATCAGCCTATTTCCCATTATAGATCAATCCCGCTAGCATTTTCCCCATTGTGGATCAAATCTATCAACTTATTTTACATTATTATCTCATGAGATATAAAGTTGTACCCAAATCATTGTAGGGTGATATATGTCGTACCCATCCATGGTTATAAGATGGCCATCATCCTTATTTTTAACGTAACCACCTTTCTTTATTATAACATAACCACCATCCTTTGTTATAACATAACCATCATTATATATATAAATTCATACATAATTGTTCCGTGAGATCATAAAACATTCATCATATCATAAGCCATTAAAATAAAAGGGTATCATAAACATTCCATCATATCTTAACACGTAAAAAGGAAATGGGTCACGTGATCATCTCATAGTATAAACCTTGTAAAAGGAATGTGTTTCATAAACATCTCTTCATCATAATCATAATCCATCCATAAAAAGAACAACGATTTTATAATTGGATAATATCCCCAGAAAATCATAATTAACATCAAATTATATCATCTTACATAGAAAATAATTTTGTAATATCACATGGATAATTTGTTAAGAAAAGTGTCCTTTCAACTTTGAAAATAACTTTTTAATACTAAAATTTTACAAAAAAACATCAAAATATTTTTATTTTAAAATAACCATGTAATATTATAAATTAATATTTAAATCATTGATTGGTCATGATGGTGGAAAAAAATCATATCATACACATTTAAACAAATATTCCATTCACATTTTGGTAAACTCCAAAAGGGTCTTGTTTAGAAAATATCATGAAGATTCCTTTTAAAAAAATTAAAAATTAAAAAATTGTTCATAATTTATTTAAATAATTATTGTATAATAGTAAAAAAATTATTTAAAACATTTTTATAAAATGTGGATTTGGATGAAAAAGGGGTTTTTACCAAAGAGATAAATAAAGACACTTTTTCTTAAAAACATTATTTTGCTATCGTTAATCCCTAAAGAGAGGAAAATGAATGTAAAATTTTTATTTTCAATAAACAACCAGATTATAATAAAATACTGGAGTTTCTTGATATTTATATAATAATATATCATCATTGGAAGAAAATAGTAAACAATCCTATTAAATAATGGGATTGATACATTAAACTATTTCCACTTTTGTATATTTTGAATACTAAGTCCCATGAAATCAAGAAAAAATTACGGATATGTATACCTAATAATTACAATGATAATTATCATAAAATGCATTCATTTTATGTGTATAAACACCACAAAAAATAAACAAGTGGTGTATAAGGTGTGTGCCCCATAGAAATAAAAGTGATAAGAAAATCCCTTACACTTTGGTAACTTCTGAATCCTAACCCTCATTAAAAAATAACATCAAATTAAACATTATATATCATGAAAATAATTATATTAATTATATAACATTTATATGGGTAATTATAAATTCCATGAAAAAGAAACTAGTGGTTAATACAGTATATGTCTCCTAAAAATAAAATAGATACTGGAAATTCATTACCTTAAGTCTTCACTTCCTTCATATAAATGTGAATCTCATTTATAATAAATATGTGTTTATTATAAATATATTATAGAACCATAATCATACTTATCACTTCATATATGATTTACTTATGACCTTTTATTAACTATTTATTAACAATTCCTTTTTAAAATCAATTTTTGGGTAAATATTTTTTGTTTTTCATGTGCGTTTTGGTATGGTCTTTTTGTTCATTTTATATTGATCATAGTTAAATAATATTCACAATGTCAAATATGATATATATATATATATATTATATATATTCATTATATATATATTTATAATAATCCATTAAAATAGAGATAGAAAATTAATTACACTTTTCATGGAGATGATAAGTCGTATGTACGCATGAACGTTGTTTCAATTTTATCAAATAACAAAATGAAAGGAATTTAAATAATATATAACATTTACATAGGTATTATTATTTAATATATATCACATATATTCATTAAATTTACCCTTATTACCTTCAATTTAAATCATAATTGAAAAATGAATCGCATCACTTCACGAAGTTGTAGTTCGCCATACACACAAGTGACATTATCATATTCCCATGGAATGGAAAGTAAAAAATGTATTTGTGATATTATAATTATATAATAATAATTATGTCATAAATATCATATATATATATATATGAATAATACATCATTATATCCAATTGTGAGAGGTGCTAATGGAAGGTGAATTACATTGATTCGCGAGGCGGTAGTCTGGTGTATACATGATTGACGGTTTCGTTTCCCATTTGATGGAAGAGGATATGGATATGGGTTATGATTTCAATATAATAATATATATGTATATTAAATATACTATATAATAGTTTTTTTATATTTTAATTATTAATATATGAGTGAATGTGGTAAGAGAATAAGTAAAAAAGAAAGAGTTTAGTGAAGGTAATTACCTTCACTTTGAACAACCTCCTATGGATATCATATTAATGACCATAGTATTGGTATTTTTGGATAACCGGTAGCTATAGAACATGTATAAGGATGTTTAGTATGTATTTTGGTAGGTTTTTATTGATCTAAATATCTTAATAAGTGTTAATAAGTGGTGTCATGAAGTTCCCTTTTACAATTGAGGAGAAGTGGAATTTTTGTAAACACCCAAAATTATTCAATAATGGGAAGTCACTCTCACACCAAGTAGCTCAAAAATTCATAATTAATGGTTTTTAGGGAATATATAGTCTATAAAAACATCCAAAACATAAAAAAACATAATTTAAACATGTTATTTCTTATCCTTTAAGTTCACTTAATTTTACTATTTTAGTTTTCACCACGTTAACTAGTTTTTTTATTTACCTAGGTGATTAATCCCTGAACACTAAAAAAATGATTAGTATCAGATAATTTTTACCAACTAATTAAATATTTTAAATCCAATTTTTTAAACAAAAATCATTTTTGTGTATAAAATTTAATTTTAACACAAGCACATGTAACGTACAAAACCTCATTTTAATCATAACCAGTGTAATTAATTTTTTTCATTTTTTACAAGTCATTATGAGAAAAATATAAATTTACCTTTTTTAAAAATATTAATTATTGTTATTAAAAATATGGAATATATTTTACCAAATTTAATTCACATAATTGGTAGTATTTAATTTAAAATTAAACCCACATAAACGATAAAAATGTGGTTTTCCAAAATTGAAAATTTTCTAAAGTATAGACAGTATTGGTATCAAAATTCTTTATGAAATTGATTAAAATTACACAAATTCGATTAATAAATATATAATTAAAATTATTTTACTTTTTAAAACCTTCCTAAAATAAAATTGAGCTTTTAAATGATTTAGAAAATGCAATGTTAAATTAAAACCAATATTTTCTTACTATTCATCAAAAAATTAATCTTTTCAGAACATTCTCAAAAAATTATCTCAAATATAATTTTGAAATTTATATTTCAAAAATTATTTTTATTTTTTCAAATAAAATTTCTAAAAGTGTCAAAACATAATTATAAAATAAGTATACAAAAACCGATGAAAAATGGTTTTCAAGAAAATACATTTTTTTCAATGAAAAGATGGTATAATATTAACTCTATATATAGTAATATTAATTACCTGAATTAAAATTAACATATATAGATATATAATATATACATTTATTCTATATTATTCCTAATTAGGGTTTATTTTAGTTAATTAAAATTCAAAAGCATTATGCACTTAAAAACTGTCTTTAGAAAAAATGTGTTTTTAGGTACAAAAGTATATTTATACCAAAATCATGAAAATTTATAATCTAAATCAAATAAATTATATTATTATAAATAAAATGGATTATATGTCACTTTATGACCAAATCCAAAATAAAATCAGACTTTAAATTTCTCTATTTTATGAATATAAAGGATAGTATTTACAAAAATGATATTTTCACTAAAAAACACAATATTTTTAGAAAATTATGAAACTTTCACCATAAGGAAATTTTGATATGTTGTTTTACTAAAATGGTATATTTTTTATAAAATTAAATAATTCATAGTGTTATAAACTAAATATATTATCCACACACAAAAGTAATAAAAATAATTTTTGAAAAATCATAATTTTAAAGCATAAAATTACTTTTACTAAAAAAAATTAACTTATTTCATAAGAATTATACAATAAATTTATATTTATTAGGACCCTTATATATATTTCATAATGTGGTTTATTAAAACTTGGAATTTTGTGTAATAAAATATATAAAATAAAGTAATTTTTTGAGAAATATATATTTCATAAAATCTCTGAGTGTTACATTCAACCACCTCCCCTATTAAATTGAATTCTCAAAATTTGAACTTCATCTCAATAATAAAGGTTTTGATATTTGAAAATTCATTTATAGAAAACACACATTACAAAAGGGTTGATAAAACTTCATCTTCAAAAAGATTTGAAAAAAAAAATATGAAGGTCATCTGGAATGATACATTAATTCATTTCCAAATAGGAAAACAATAGTGGGAATTGAAGATATAGACATGGAAGAAAAATGTTTTCCATAGATCATTGTTCACAAGAAATTGATCCTGATAAATTTAATGAAAAAATAATAATAAACAAAAGTGGTGAGGAAAATACCATCAAATCATCAAAAATTAAGGTAATAGGATAATAATTTTATCATAAGATCCATTTTCCTAATGTTAAGAGAATTTGTACTATAAAGATAGAGAACCTCAGAAAATATACTTACTTGATTTATTTATATTTCATAAGAACAATCTAATCATTCGGTTTTTATTTGATCAATTTCCAAGTCAACTCTTACTCCAAGAAATTAATATGAATTTTTCTTGCATGAAGCACTAGTGAATAATAGGATTGATAAAATAATGATAATTCATTCCTTCTATCTATAGTTATTATCTAATCGAAAATGGTTATCATAGGTTATACAATATGTATAAATATTCATAAGGTGAAACACTACATTAATATCTAAAACATCATCCAAATTTCAACCGAACCCATTTCATAAATGTTTCACCTTAACACTCATCCAAAAATTAAAAAATTAAAAACAAGGCCACCAAATTTCAAAAAATAACTTAATATTAGTCCCCTAAATATCATAAATTGTATATTAATTATAACATACCAACATATGAATATAATGTTTTTATATCCTTTAGAAACATGTTAAGAAACAAAATTACAATAAAACATCAATGAGAACATAAATTCTTCTTCATTACTTAAAAAACACAAATTATTGGATTATTCAACAAATCCAAAAAATGTTGTAAAGTCCATCAATAATAACATATAACACTTTATCAATGAATAATTTCTCATTTCCAAGGTTATAAATACTATCCAATTTAATTTATTTATACAAATTATCCCTCTATTGTATCTAAAAAATATTATCTCAACATCATGAACATATTAAAAGTTATATTCCCTTAATAATGTGTTTTACATAAAATATATCCTTGCTATTAAATCACTTTTCTAGGTCATTGGATACATTTAACATATTCTTAAAAATCATTAATTTGAAACTTATACATAAAAATATTTATATATATTTCATGATTTATATATAATAATTTTTGAACTCAAATACATAAACAATTCATTCATTCCACTTAATTCTTAAAACACTTACTTCTCTTCATCGTCATGTTCCTTAATACCTTCTTCCTTTCATATGTCATTTGTATTATATTTATCATCAATAGAAATAAATTTACTCTCGAAAGCTTTATAATACTCTTCTTTTGATTTCCCCTAGGAATATCAATTTTATAATGCCTATACATTAAACAATTAAAACATTCAACCATTGATGATTCCTTAGGCAAACCATTATACTCATCTATTTCATTAATTTTAATTTTAATTTTCCCTTGGAAATTATTTAATTTGTTCCCTTCTTATCCATATGTAAAATATCTTCTGAGTCATTTGAGATATTTTCTTGAGTTCTTCTTCCCACATTCTCAGCATATAGGACACTGAATTGTCTTTCCTCCATGATCCCCACCACCCGATCTCTCAATAAAATCCATCATTATATTTTTTAGTGAGTCTGAGAGTTGGTTAAGGTTCAATTTTTTAATCATATATTTTCATATATTTTTAGGAATAATCACAATATACTTAACTCCATACATCATCCCATTTAGTTTCTCATCAATACATTATCTATCACATTAAACATTATCCCAGTTCCTTCTTGTTCCCACCATTTACTAAAACTAAAATGCATAATGTAAGAAAAAAATACTCATAGTAGGAAACCACATAGTCATGAAATATTATTTATAATATGTCTAAATCATGAAGTATTATTTTCAATCTAAGAAACATTGGTTTTAACCAAGGCTATCTTTGATCTTCATCTATTAAAATCATTCATAATGGATCATAAGGATCTTGTGAATTTTTTAAGCATATTCATTAGGCGTTTCAAACTAGGTGTGAAGAAATGCTTATTTTCATGCACCAAGTGATGATTAATTCTATATTAATGAACCCTTTTTAAAGTTATTACATCTAAGTACACATGAACAAGAGCCACATCTACCTGTAGTTTCTAGATTGGATGTAATTTCTTGGAAAACATTCACCTATATGTAAAAAAATCAAGATACTTTTCTATAATTTGATTTATCCCAAAACTTATCTTTAGGGATCTCACTAAATTTTTCTCATCCTAGTTTATAAATGTTAACCAAAACATTATATGATACCAACTATAATAAACCAAGCTGTTAATACATAATGATCATATCTTTTTGGATGAATATTCAATAAATTTTATAAATACATAACCGGGGACCATAATGGTTTAGTGTATTTAGAGACTAGGTACATAATATTATTATTTGATGAAAGATATTTAATATATCCTATAAATATCTTCCCAATTTTTACTCTTTAAAAACATTGCCTACTTAAAACCTTTCTTCATAAAGTATGGAAAGTAAACCTAGGAATATGTGATCTTAGATTCCAAATAAGGGTAATCATGAGAGATATTATTCTATGATCATATTAAATCATAAAACAATTTTAAGAGTATGATATCATGAAAATAATGTATAAAGTTCATACCTAGATGATAATAGATCATAAACAAGATCCATGGCATAAATCATTATTATTCCAAAAGACATGATTCATAATAGTGTAAAATCATCATAATTAATGAACTATAATCCCATTTCATAACATTATGGAACCAAAATAGGTATATAAACCCTTTCCTTTTTCAATGTTAGCTACCAAGACTATAAAACATAGTGTATCAAACCCTATTACTTGTTTCCCATTAGGGATCAAGCCCATCAGCCTGTTTTCTATTATGGATCAATCCCATCAGCCTATTTCCCATTTTGGTTCAAGCCCATAGATTGGTTTATCATTATTATCCCATGAGATATAAAGATTTACCAAATGCATTAGAGGTATATATAGGTCCCACCTATCCTTGGATCTAACTTGACCACTGTCCTTGGTTATAATTTAACTACTACCCTTGGTTATAACATAACCACTATACATGGTTATAGAGTAACCACCTTCACATAATAAAAACTGTACATAAGTTTTTACTATATTATAAAAATATCATCATATAATAACTCATGAAAAATAGGGTCACATAAATATTCTATCATAGCATAACACATAGAAATGAAATGGGTCTCATAATCATCTCATAGAATAACCCATGAAAAAGGAATGGGTTTCATAAATATCTCTTCATCATAATCATAAGACATATAGATAAAGAATTAACATGGTATAATTTGATCATATCCCTATTAAATAATAAGTAACATCAAATTATGATACATTAGATAGAAAATGATTTTGATAGATCACTTGGAACATTTCTTGAGGAAAATATCCTTTCCACTTTGAAAATCACTTTTCAAAAATAAAATTTTAGAAAAAAATTAAAAATCCTTTAATTTGGAAATAACCTTATAAACTTATAATGTAATACTTAAATCATTGATCAGACTTAATGAAAAAAATGCCATTAATGTCTTCCATGTTAGAACAAATAATCCTTTCAAATTAAAATAAAATCCCCAAGGGCCTTCTTTGGAAAATGATATGAAGATTCCATTTTATCTATTTTGAAAAAATTAAAAAATGGATAAATATTTGTTTAATAATAATTTTATTGTTTTAAAAACGATATTTAAAAAAAATTTAGAAAACATTGATATATAATAAAATTGGTTTTCGGCCGAAGAGAAAAATAAATACGCTTTTTCTTAAAAACATCCTTCTGGTATTTTTAATATTTTAAAAGAATAAAATGAATAGAAAACATATATTTTCCCTAAATAATAATAGTAAAGTAAAATAAATGAGTTTCTTGATAGGTATATCATAATATCTCATCATTGGAAGCATATCTTAAAAAATCTCGTAAAATAATGAGATTATAATATTAAACCTTTATCCCTTTGGTATCTTTTGAATTGTAAGCCCTATGAAATCAAGAAACTTTTATGGATATGAATATCCTATAATTACATTGATAATTATCATAAAATATATTCATGTGAAGTATATATACACCATATAAAAGAAACATGTGGTGTATAAGGCCTGTGTCCCACAGAAATAAAAGTGGGATGAAAATCCCTCACACTTTGGTAACATTTGAATCATAACCCACATTAAAGAATAAAATAAAATGAGATATTAAATATTATGAAAATAATTATATTCATTATATAACATTTATAAGTGGAATTATATAATCCACACCAAATAAAAAAGTGTTGAATATGGCATATGTCTCCCAGAAATAAAAGAGAGACTAGAAATATTTTACCATATGTCTCTCCTTCCTTTGTGCACATATGAATATCCTGTAAAAAAAATATAATTTTATTATTCATATATTATATTGAAATAATCATATGTATCATTCGATATATTATTTACTTATGATCTTTTATTACCCATTTAATAACAATTCCTTGTTAAAATCAGGTTTCAGGTAATAACTAATTTGTTTTTCCTATATGTTTTGGATTGGTATTTTTGGTCCTTTTACATTTATCATAATTAAATAATATTAATAATTTCAAATATGAAATAAATATTATATATATTTATTATATATTTATTTATATTAACCCAAAAAAATTGAGATATAAAATGAATTACATCATTCATAGAGATGGTAAATTGTATGTATGCATGAATGTTGTTTACATTTTCTCAACATATGGAATGTAAGAATGGGAAATAATAGATAACATTTAATTATTTTTTAAAATTTCATATATATAACATATATTCATTTAATTTATCCTTAGTAACTTACACATAAATCATATCTGAAAAATGAATCAGATCGCTTTGTGAGGCGGTAATCCATCGTACACATGCGTGATCTTATTGTATTCCTACAGAATAGAAACTAAGAATGTATATGTTATATTATAATTAAATAAGTATAATTTTATCATAAATATAATATAAATATTTTAAATCCAACATTATATCCATCTATTATTGGGGGTGATGGAAAATTAATTACATCAGTTTGTGAGACGGTAGTCTGTCGTACACATGATCGATAGTTTAGTTTCCCATTTTCCAGAAGAGGGTATGAATATACGTTATGAAATAAAAATATAAAAATATAATTACATTTTATATAATTCTATTATTATATTTTAATTATCAATACATTATTAAATTTGGTGAGAGAATAAGTAAAAAAGAAAGCGTTTATGGAAAAAATTACCTTTACTTAGAACAACCACCTTTGGATCTCTTATTAAGGACCATAGGGTTGGTCTTATGGGATGAAAAAAATATAAAACATATATAAGTACGTTTCTGAGGGATTTTGGTATGTTTTTTCTAATCCAAATGACTTAGGAGGTGTGAATAATTGAGGGGAGGAAGTACCATTTTATAATTGAGGAGGAGTGGATTTTTTGTAAGTACCCCAAATTATTCAATAATGGGAAGTCAGTTTCAACAAAAGTAAAAAAAAATAATTGAAATATTTTATGAAATAAATGGTCAATAAACACCTCCACCCCAAAAAACACAAGTTTTAAATATTTTTTTCCTTATTATTTATGTTTACTTATTTTTTCTGTTTTATTTTTCCCCACAGTAACTGGTTTTTTATTTATTTACCAAGGTGATTTATCCCTTAAGACTAAAAATAAAATGAATATTATTAGATAAATGGGACCCAATTATTATAAATTTTAAATCAAATTTATTATATAAAAAACATATTCCACTTAAAAAATTAATTTTAACACAAGCACATGTAAAGCGCAAAACCTCATTTAAACCATGATCGTGGTAATTAATTTTTACTATTTTTACTATTAATTATGGAAAAAACTAAATTAAACACATTAAATAGTATTAATTATTCTTATTATATATATTTAATTAATTTTACAAAATTTAATTCACTGAAGTGGAATTATTTAATTTAAAATTCAACCCATATACACGGTGAAATAACGATTTTCCAAAGAGAAAGTTTTCATCAGAATTGAAATATTTAATATCAAAATTACATATGAAATTAATTAAAATTAACTAATTAGATTAATAAATGTATAATTTAACTTATTTTACTTTTTAAACCATCTTATAATAAAAATTTGATTGTGAATTGTTTAAAGAAAAATTCAGTTTTTAAAAGAAATCAATATTTTTACTATCCAATGAACAATTAATCTTTTCAGAAAATTATCAGAATTTCACTCAAAGACAATTTTAAAATTTATATTTCAAAAATTATGTTTATTTTTTCATATAAATTTTCTAAAATTTTCAAAAAATTATTATAAAAAAGTGTTCCAAAAGTGATGAAAATCAGTTTTCAAGGAAACACATTTTTTTCAAGGAAAAGATGATTTTATATTAACTATATGAATAACACTATTAACTATATGAATTTAAATTAATATATATATATAATCTATATATTTAATTTATATAATTTATTATCAGTATTTATTTTAGTTAATTAAAATGGAAAACATTATGCACTTAAAAACATATTTTAGAAAAATACGTTTTTAGGTATAAAAATTTATTTATAACAAATTAATTAAAATTGGTGATTGAAAGGAAATTAATTATATTATTATAAAGAAAATGTATCATATTTTACTTGTTTATCTAATCCAAAATACAATCGGACTTTCAATTTCTTTGTTTAATGAAATTAAATGAAAGTATTTACAAAAAATGATATTTTCACTAACAACATAATATTGTTAGAAAATTCTAAAATCTTCACCATAATATAATTTTGATATGTTTCTTTCAGAAAATTTATAATTTTCATAAAAACAATTAATAAAATTTTTATCAATTAAATTTATTATTCATATAGAAAAGTAATAAAAATCATTTTTGAAAGAAATGTATTTTTGAATAAAAAATGACTTTTACTTAAAATTATGTTTTTATTTCATAAGAATTATTTAATACATATGTATTTATTAGTATCCATTTATATATTACAAAAAAATATTAAAACTCATTATTTTGTTTAATTCAATATATTGAAGAAATTAAATTAATTTAAAAAAATATTTCATAAAATCTCGGGTGTTACAAATTGTATTGGGAATTCCTAGAAATGTGGTGATAGGTATTTTATATGTTATTAGTGATTTATGTGATTGGATATATCTTATACACTCACCTAAATTTTTATTTATCATAGGAACCATGTAGCTTAGGTAAGGAACACCTGTACAAGTACCTTTAGGTAAAGGTTTACCCTCATTGGCATTAGACTACAATACAACACTAACTAGACAACAGGATTACATGGATGTGGTTACCTTTAGGTATTTTGATATAGTATTCCCTAATGTATTGTGAATGGGAATAATTTTATATTGGTTCGATCACCAGGGGTATGAGGATCTTAGTATTCTTGGACCTTAATTGCCTAGAGTCACTCCCATAATGACAATTTACTTTCTTTTCCCTTTATTGTTTTATTATGGTGTCATTCACTTTCAGTTTTATCTATTATTATTTTGAGTTCCCATATATCCTATATATTGTCATGTTTATTTATCATTATGTCAATTCTATTTACATTTACATTATTTCCGTGTATATATGTGTATTTTGAAGTGGGTTATTTTCATTTATTTTCCAAACTTATGGTTAGTAAGAATCAATTTTTGGTTTTTGAAGTGGTTCCCATTCCTGAAGTATAATTTTTTTCTAACAAGGGTTTGAAAGTTCTTTTGGGTTTCAATGGGTAACTATAGTTTTAAAATGAATTTATTTCTATGTTGATTATATTTTTTTGGTTTTAAATAAATTATTGAGAGTTTTACATTTTAATTTTATTTATAAACTAGATTAAATGAATTTTACTCTTAAAGTTTATACATGGGGTGTGGATTTGGCATAACTACTATGAATTCTTGAACACTCATATATTATACATTTTAGTTTAATTTTCTGGTTCACATTATTATCTCTCTTTGAGTTTTTCATATTTTGTGGCTGGATGGTGAATCAAGGCATCACATAAAGATTAGTTGGATATTTAATTTATTTTCATTTCCCAATAGAATCTATCAAATCAGAAATATTTATTTTTATTCCTTTCTTGTAATTAGTGATATTCTGGAATGTTCTTATTTGTATTTTAAAACTAGTGTATTTCTTGTGATGGAGTTAGTAGTGTGAGATAATCTTTTGTGATTTGTTTTATTTTATATATGCTCTATTGTTTTGGATTGTTTTATTTGGAATTGGAACCCATATTACAAATGATTCATGGTGAAATTTATAGAGATGTTTTTATTCTTATAAAAAAAATTATTGGTCTAACTCATTTCCACAAACTCTAATTTGATAACTTTTGTTCTTTTCACCATCCTGAGGAAATCGATAATGCGCCTCGGTATTCCACATGATGGCTTGTGCACCCAATCCAGGGCTATCTTTGGTTGGTTTTGATATAAAGTATGTGTCATATTCTTATTAAATGTTTAGTCTCATGGATTTATAATAAAAATAATTCAGTAGTTTTATCATTTATTAAAAGTGAATATTTTTTCTTTGTGTCTTATTGTTTATAATCATTATAGATTAAGAAAAATATATTCTATTTTGGATTTGATTTCAAAAGGATACCTATTATTATAATAACACCTCTCTAATTTATATTCCTAAAAATCTCTTATAGTATTCCTGGAATAAGAATATTGATATCATATTTTTATTTATTAAATTTCATGTTTAAAAGGGGAAAATAAATATGGAATCTGTTTCTTTAGAAAATCATCTTGTTGGAATATCTACCAAGACTTTGGATTTATCTAAATTTGATAAAATTAAATTTGAGCTTTGCATAATGAAAATATAATTAATTAGAACTTGGAAGGTTTTTAGGGGGTTTGAATTTTAGATTTGGAATTTGTAATCCTTTTTTTCATTTAAGTTTCTAGATTATAGTTTATAAGATTTAATGATTTGTAGTGGAAATTTGACACCTATTTTTAAATTATATTAATTCATAAATGTTTTCTATAGATTTTTTATAAATTTTTATATAATTTTAGTACTTTTTATTCCATTTTAATCTTCCAAAATCTTCTTATAACATGAAATATGTTTTCATTTTTTCAATATTATTTTTGGTATTATAAAATCATTATATTTAGGGGGGTTGAATTTTTCAATAATAACTCTATAAAAGTTTTTTTACTTCCCAAAAATGATTTTTTAGTCCAACGGAGACTAAATATATGTTCAATGTATCTTTTAGAAGAGTTAATTTCTTTCCCAATGATCATTAGTGGTAGTTTGAATTTTCATTCAATGATCACATTAGAAAATTTACTTTCTTTTACAATAATTATTATTTTACTTAAGGGGAGAATTTATTACCATAAATTATTTTTACATTAAATTTTGGGGAGCATGTATGAATCTATTTCAATATATTTTATACTTAATATTTTTTACTATCTAAAAAATGGAGAAGTTTTTAAAATTATAATTGGTTTTGTAGTTTAAACGAAATGAAAGAATTTTAAAGTGCCTCCTAACCAATTTATTTATTTATATTTTAAAATTTACAATTACTATATATTATATTATTATAATTTATCATGACTTTTATTAATCCTTAATTCCCTCCAATATGATAGAATAAAAGTATTTTATGCTTACACTACTTATAGAAGAAATTCTATTTTTGATATTATTATTATTGATATTGTTTTATATTTTTATATTTTTGTTTTTTATGTAATTAATGAACTAATTTTGGATAAAAATACACTACAACATAGGTCGGAATCTCATATGTTGTTAGTCTTCTTCTAATCATTTTTTCAGAAATTTGTTTAAGTATTAGATCAAAAGGGGCCATAAAGTGATCACATGAATAATTAGACTGCATGTATCAACAGCATGTATAATAGAATGACTCCATGTAAAATAGATCGACTGCATCAAAAATAGATCAAAAAAAGTCCCCAATCGACCATGTCAGAAAAGATACCATTACATAAAGAATGTTGAACTTTTTAGAAGTGTTGAATTTACTACACATTGAGGTTGAATAAACAGTATCTCTTCTATTGATAGTAACTACAATTTATATAAAGTCTTGGATTAATCTCACAATGAATATTGATTTACCACATGTTGATTGCAATTGATCATAAAGGGTGACCTAATAAAAAGAGTGATTAACCATAAGTATTGAGATACCATAAATAAACTAACCATACTAATTTCATATATATGCTCTGTTTTTCATATTGTTTCATATTTCTATTTACTAATGGTTTGTATTGATTATATTAATTTAATTATTTATATTATAATTTCTGGTCAATAATTTTTATGTCATGTGAACATTTGTTAAAATATTTTATGCAGATTTAACTGTAGGATAAAGAGCTTTATATGTGGCTTTCTATTCATGTTGGGAGTGATTAAAATTTGAATCTTTATAAATTTTAAAATTTTATCTCGCATTAATTAATTAATAATTCCAATAACTGTAATATTGAATATTATGGAATATTTATTATTGTATTAAATTCAGTGATAAGTTTTGTTATAAAACTTATTCATATATTTATAGATTATTAATAGAACCTACATGATTATACTTTATAGAGGCACATAGGGAAGTTTACATGTGATATATTTTATGGAAAACCAACATTGAAAAACTTTGAAGTGGTTCATTGAAGTTACGTGCGCATACCGCTTTGTAAAAGAAGAAATGAAAAGGTTTTGAAATTTTGAATTAGTTATTAATAAAGAAATTATTTATAAAGTTTTCTACAAAACTATTATTATATATAAGAGGTTTAGGATATTTTGGAACTATATTATGTGACAAAATTTTTAGATATATTACTGGGAAACTATTGGATAGACTACATCATTTTGATTTTTTTTCTTCTAGAGAGAATAATGTATCCTCAACACTCATTTTTCATTATTTCTTCTAGTTACAATTATGTTACTACTTTCTATTATTTATTTTATGTGTTATTTTACTTGGTTATACAACCCATGAAATATAGTATTTTTGAGTCATGTCACCCAAAAAAAGTACATATGGGTTCCGCCTAACTAGTAAAATATAGGGGGTTTAGTTGTGACCTGTTTTGGAAAAAGGTAGGTTTTGGTTCTTCTACCACCTCAGAAAGAAGATATCTAAGTTGTAACTTAATGTATAAAAAACCAAATCTTGGTTTAATCCTCTTGGTACTAAAAAGTTATTGTAAAGGTTTGTGAAGCCCCATAAAAATTTATATATTTCATTAAAGTTGGTTATATTTATCTCTGCATTTTAGAGTGGTGATTAGTAAACATATGATCAATTAGATATAAAATACTATAAAAATAATTATGTTCCATTTATATTTATTTATGATCTAAAAAAATTACTTAACTCTAATTATTATTTTTTAAAAAATTAAATTTGATCCACCCCCTCTTCACTATTTTTTCATTATCACATTATGATAAAACATAGACACCCAGGGAGAGTTCAAGCTATTGACTATCATAGGCTCTTGATGTGAAATCTACATATAGTAAAGATTCAGATATTAATTTGAATAATTTATACCGTAATGTATTTTTCATATATTTTCTGAGTTTGTGGTCTATAAAAAGTTCTTGGTTACTAAATTTAAGTGTTTTGGTGATAAAAGTAAATAACACAAGTTGATACCTAGTTGAAAGTAAATTTCGATATTCTTGTTGGTTATATAAGATCCTTGGTGTAGTTCTTTTAAATATTTATGTTCATTATGTATGGGATCAAATCATACTTGTAAGTATACATGTTCTTTTTAAGGATAAACCCTTCCCATCGTAATACATTTGGTGATTCTAATGGATCGTGTGGTGATGGATGATAGCATTCCATTCCAAGGATATAGACTTTTATTTTTAATGGTGAAAATTTTACATAAATATTTTATTCTTTGGTTGTATTAATGTGAAAAATAAACCACCAAACTAATTTATTAATATCAAAAAATGTTTAATATTTTAGAAGATATTTAGTGACTATATTCTTGTTTCATCTTAACCGATAATGTTGTTTGATTAGTGAAAATCATAAAAAAATTGTTGTTCACTAATTCATCCCCACTATTAATAAATAATCATGTGAGAAATAATTACTAGTGACTCTTAAACCCTAAGATAAATACTATAATTGGCATAATATTTAGTTACATTCAATAAATATTATTATTATTTTGGGTTATAACCTTGATAGTAAAGGTTAATTAATATCTATAAATATTAGGTGTTAGAGTTGTTTTAGAATAAAGGACCCGATTGAGTATTGATCTATAGATAGTGGGAATTTGGTTCATACTTCTCATTGGCCCGAGAGCTTAGGAAATATATAGAAAAGTGGGGGTTGGCTACCTATTTTACTATACTTTATATTATAGTTATTACAGTTTCAAATGATTCTAAACATTTATATAAAAGGGTTTCATATACCTTATTCAAAAGATGTAATTACAAAAGTTTGTATATAATTGGATTTTATTTTAGGGACAAAAAATAATGAGTTCTATAAATTTTTACACATTAATATATTTTAAAAATTTTTATTTTGTTAAAGGTATAGGATGAAAAACTAAATTATTTAAATCATGAAAACATAAATAGAATACATCATATAATATAGTGGGATGTTAGGGAACCTTAAAATACTAATTGTTATATTAATTAAAAATAAATCACTTTTCAATATCTTAATCATCCAAATAGGTAGGTTGATGCCAAAGTTGGGTGACCATGGATTATCTTGTGCAAGTATAAATGGATATAATTATCCCTAATGATTAAGTTTGTAAACCTACCAAAATATTTGTGTTATAATTATCTAGGAAAACATAATGATTAAAAATCCATATGAATAGAGTTTGGATGATCTATTAGATATATTTGGGTGATTATTTTTCTATTCAATTATCCAAGTTTCATATAGAATATTATTGACATGATTTTATACCATATATAGTCATTTCTTATGTTATTATCTTAACTAGGCTATTTAATGATGAAATATGGATCTTGCTCCACTAATGGATATGATTTATATTAAATGGTTTATCATTATAGTGGAATAATATTTAATAAAATTTCGTTATTAATTTATTGTAAAACATGATACTTACATAATAAAAAATATTTATTATAGATAAATATAAAATCATCATTAATCTTCACATTGTTATTAATATTATAAAAATAGATTTTTAATGGATGTAAATTTTTTGGCACTGAATAATACATCTAAGAAAGCTTTATGGGGAATATTATCTGATATGAGTGAAGAGACAATTAAAGAAGGAAATTTTGGAGTAAAGGATAGAAGTTCATGTAACTTGGAGTTTCATGAATGCATGACTTAAGGCTCTATATGACTGAATATTTCACAAATGAACAAATATTGGATGGTATTACTTATTATAGACACTTAGGAGCCTATAAATACCCCTCATATCACCATTTTGATAATCTAACTATTTTATTTCCAAGATGAATATGTTAACTCACACAACATGGAATTCCATGAATCACATAACTGAAAAGATCAACATGAATCCCCATTAGTGATAATATTAGGTGAATTATCACACTTGAGTCCTTTAATGGATTGGATCACATTCAAGATGATTTTTTATAAATCCCTTGCATAAATAACACAATTCACACAATAGTTACATGTCTCACATAAATCCAAGTTTTACACAATGACCAACTTGCATAAAACCGTGTCCATGGTCATCCATTATAACCATCTATATTGGAGGACCAATTTTTGTGAAACTCTAAGATTTAAGAAACTCCCATCTTTTTTGAAGCTCTTACCATGGATCCCAACTTTATTCATCCTTTCTCTAAACATAATTTCACAAAATTTGAGGAAGATTCAGACCTTCATATACATAATAAAAGATCACACATACCAATTCTATATGCACAACCAGGTTTACTGCCTTTCATAATGAATACCTTTTCACCAAGAAAGGTCTAGGAAGTCTCAGTTACTATTTCTCCTAATCATATTCGCTCTCACTCTTGGACTGTCTTCACCAATAAAGGGTTGGGAAATATCTATTCCAATTTCTCACAAGAAATTGATATAAAAAACATACATGTAATCCCCACTCATATTCTCCCAGCTCTCTAGAAACACCTCAATCATTCTCTCAGGTTTAATCCCCAACTCTCCTTGCCTTTACTTGAGTCAAAAACTTGGTTGGGTAGTTAGGAAGCCTGACTCTTAAGCCTTATTCCATCACTTGATTCCATCCCTTTCATTAAACTAGTTTCATTACTATATGTCATTAAACTACACGGTGTGTTCCTACCACACAAACATAAAATATGAACTCAAAATACATTGGTTTTAATTCAAATTTTCATCTATGATATGTAGTATTTCTTCTTGAGGTTCAATCTTGACATCATTATTCCATCTCCCCTCTAGGAAGAGATATATCTAATGGTTGGTCATCTTTTTTGGATCATACTAAACCTCTCACAGAACCATTATATGTTTCAATAAAAAATTAAACTATGAACACCCCCACTATATTTTAAAAATGTACCCACCCTTCTTTTATGAGAACAAGTGGATCCCTCCCCAATGTGATGATCATGAGATGTCTTGTGTGTCAATAATGGGGGTGTCGTTAGTTGATGAACTAAAGTGGAACCTTTACCTTATGTGATGATTATATGATGTCCTATGCGATGATCTTAGGACAATCCAAACTTGATTCATATGAAAACCAACCCTAGGTGATGAGCCTAGTGAACCTTAGGTGATGAACCTAATATATATTATGTTAAAATCATAAGAATACCATATGAGGAGCATAGCATCTCTTCACCCTTTCCTTAAGCATGATACAAAGATTCATTCCTCATGTTACAATCATGATATTCCTTATGAGAATAACATTAGAATCCAATTTTTTCATCACGGGATCTCTTCATCCTCCCCTTAGGTAAAAATTCTATGATTATACCTACCCCTATGTGAAAATAATAGGATGACTTGTGTGATGACCAAGATATACCTTAGGCAATGATCCTAAGTTACCATATGTGATGAGAATAAGTTTTCTAGAATGATGAGTGATAAATTCCTTATGTGAAAAGCATGATATTATTTTTTTACGATCATAGGATTCCCTAGGTAACAATCATGGGATGCATGCCATGATAATTGTAAGTTTACTTGTGTGAAGAATAAAGAATAACATAGGTTTCAAGACTGAGATTTCGTATTTATTTTTTATAATAATCTCTCAGAATATTTTATGATTATTATAGTTTAATATTCCCAATATACCCAACATACTCACCAGATCCAACCACCATATGGTATCCTCATTATGGAAAAAATGATGTAATTAACTAGTTTCCACTTGAAGAATGAATTTGGAATTGGATTCATGATAATTTCTTAAATCTATAAGGGAGACCCATTCTGGGAAGTGAATTTCATGGAGGGTTCCATGGAGGGAGGGTTCAATATCACATCATCTCGTTATGATCAAGGATCTAACACCATCAGCACTGATTGTTGCAGATCACCTGCGTTTGGAAATTTGGAATGAAAGGCCCAGGTGATGACAATCCCATGGTTCAAATTCAACATAAAAGAAAGACATCATGGAAAGTGTCATAAAATAGAATGGTGAAACCAAAGTGAATCTTTTATCCTACAATAGTGATATTATGAGTAATTTTATAAATATTGGGTATCACTATCATTAAGTGTGTGCTCAAAATTTTCTTCATATTTTCTTCTAGAATTTTAACCAATAGTCATGATTAGTTACTAGTCTCAACCACCACCAACAATCATGTGGGAAGAAGAAAAACCCTTGATATTGTCAAATCCTATGTGATTCCACATGTATAAATTCCACATATGTATTCCCAAACATTAATTACTACATCTTCAATAGTTCCAAGGTGCCTTTGCCCTGTCTCCATTTATCTGTGTCAGATATCATACAAAAAAGGGTCATTAGTTCCCCTCCATACCATTGTGAAGAGTGAGGATTCATCACCCACTGAAATATGGATCATAAATTCATAGAAGCTATGGTGCCACACCAACACCTCGGTAAGAAAAAGACTCATAGGGGGAATCCCCCCATTGAAACTTACAACCTTTAGAAGAGTCTTTTATCGTAATTTTCTGACAAAACCTTCTCATGTGTTGAAGAGGTAGGGGATATCGATGTTTTTTAATCCCCACTACTAATTGAGAGTTTCCAAGGATGGATCTCACCACCCGACATCGCTAGTGGTGTAGGGAGTCTCCATAAATATATGAGAATGTTGATAATATGTTTACTCATCTTACACCGATCTAGGTATCATAAAGCCTACATTGAGGAAAGGTTACCAAACCTACTCCATGAGACACCAATAAAACATATCCTTTGGCCGCTGTCACCATCAATGAATCTTATGTTGACCTCAGTACTACTAAGGGAGACATTATTTCCAAACTGGGATCGATACACCATTCATCAGTCCAAAATATTGGGTCAACTCTCCTTAACACTAGTACCACCATCAGCACCATAGAGGCCCTATTTATTTCAAATAAGTCCACCACCCTAAAGGTCCTCCCAAAGATAGAGGGTCCACCAACCATCATATAATCCCTCCCTCAGACAACAAAAAATATGCTTGTGGGAATTCTCTTTCTGACTCTCAGAATATCACACTTTGGGAACTTCAATGCTAGAACCAAAGAAATAATTGGGAAACCCACTCTAGGTTATTATTGATCTTTTAGAATCAGAGACCTCTAGTGATTTGGAATATATGTTATCAAATTCATCATTGAAATTGGAGGAAATAACTCTTCAGTTGGGGATTTCCATGCATGAGGTCATAATCTAAAAAATATTGAGCTCCCTCCAAAAATACCTATGTATAGAGGAACTCTAATCTTACTTTTGAGGATTATACATGTATCCTTTCTTACAACTTTTAACCTCACTTCTCTATATCTCTAAAATATATTTTGGGTAAAAATTTTGTTCTAGCACCCATTGATAAAGAATAATATTTGATCAATCCATATACACTCAAATAAATCCCATTCCAAAAATAGATCATAGACTCTCCCTCTAACATGGATATTATGATGAAGTTTGTTTCACCTCATTAGGATGTTAAATAATTCCAAGGAAGGATGTCTCAGATGATACAACTCCCAAACAAAGACCATAATCACAATAGGCTTGAGTCACTTCTTCATTTATCTTCTTGATAGTCACAAGTAAAAGCTTGGGGTGATCAAGAGAAATAATAACCTCCTGAAAAAAATTAGAGTGATGAAATTATATAGAGAATATTGGTCACTAACCAATTATCAATTTTGTTTTGGCCTCCTATGACCTTGCACTTTCATCCCAAGTATTCTCACTAAAATTTATATACAATCTATCCAACAAAAATTTTCAAAGATGTCACACTTCCTTTGGGCCTATTAGATGAACTACCCAAGAATATCTAGGAATCTTTTGTCCCTTGGGAAACAATTCAAAAAGGTAAATCTTGCAGTAATTCTAATGGATCAATATCCTTACTTAGTTAGATATCGCAAGAGTATATGGTGGGTTTAGGCTGAAAACCTCATAGTAAATCATCACATCATGGGAGAGGTATCTCCCCATGTATAGATCATTGACTGGGGGAAGTATACCTCTTTTCATTTTTATCTCTCATTTTCTGCGACAATATTCTTATAAAGATTTTCTGCCAGATAATGCATGTATTTCTCCATCATTGACCACTTTCATGGTGAATATTATCATTGTTGACATCCTAATAATAAAGGTAATAAATCTAGTGATGTGTTAAATGGTAAATATATACTCTGGGAAGACTAATAGTGATTATTAAACCATCTTATAGGTATTCATACCTATCATCAAAGAAAAACCATAGTCGCTAGAAGTCCTGCTGAGTTAATGCTTCCACACACCATTTCTTGAACCCTTGATAAAGGAAAATGATCATTCAAACCCTCTAATTATTTCAAAGTCACTGATGAAATAGAATAATATGATAGGAATTGTGTTTTCTATAGGAATTTGAGATTACTAAGTAACTTAATTTTGAAATCCTCAAGGAATACTACCCTGATCATGAATATTTCCAAGATGACCCCATCATGCTCCCAATGGGATATCGACAAATGTCAGTCCCTAGTCGATCATATTGGGTAAAAGTAGGTGGTTTATCCCATCTAATCAAGACCTGGATAAGAGGTTGTTCTCACATGATGCATCACCTGGTATTTCCCATGGAACCACCTTTGGTCGATAAATGTGGATTCCAATAGCTGGATCATAGTCGCTCTACATTACATGCCAGTTGACCAGTTATGGGGAGGATGCATGTTGACTCCTCCAAGGATGGTGTAATCAATACTCTCACTGCTCACTTGGAATAATTAAAGATACAATAAGATTTAGTACAACCAAAACATAAGTTTTATCTATAGTGGGTGGACCATGTTCCTCCACAACTAGAATTTCATAACCCATGATTTATCTCCTTCAATAGTACATATGACCCTCATTATAACCCTACCCATTTTTTCTCTAAGTAAAGCTTGATGTTGGGAACTCTATAGTAGTAAGAGGATTTCACAGCCAGGTTCATTTTACAGATGATATAATTACTTGTCTTTATTTGGTATATCCATCTAATTCCAGTATTGATCACCATCTAGGAGGACCTATATTGAAATTTCTCTACCATTTAAACTTCACTTTGAATAGGACAAGTGTCACCAGCCTCTCCAAATATAAGTAGTAATAAAATGAGCGCATTTCCAATTTCAAATCATTGGGGAAAGGATGTACATACTCCGAAAATATCTAAATTCCACCGGGAGAATTATTTGAAATGTGTATAGAGGTCGTTTGGGATAATTTGGTTCCAACTCTCATCTCCCATATGTATCCATGAAAACTACAAGAATTCATTGAGACGAATTAGAACCTTGATGTGTATATGTAGTGGGACAAGAAATGGTCTCTCCCAATACCTCTATTTCTAGAACAAAATTATATGAAAGAATAAATAATGGTTGTTTTATAGATTTTATCACCTCAACTGATTTGACTTGAAATTGACCCATAATGAAATCCACATTAATCACATCCTAGGTCCAAGAAGAATATTTCATAGTGACCCTTTTAAGGAAAAGTTGTTATATTACATTTCACATAAATAGAAGAACATTTTATACTCTTTCTATGATGAGAAGGTCCCCATATTCGTCATTTGTGATATAGAGAAGAAATCAATCAAGCTTCTAGAAATAAAGAATCCACCGAAGAATGAATTGAATAACCATCCCAACTAATTTCCCTACCATATATTCCTTGGATACATCATCAAAGAGTGTTTTTTTTCAAATAATGTGTTTATGAAATGGTAGATCATGGTGTAGTTAAACAAGAAAATCCTTTATCACATGTCACATTCATCTATTCCATTTATGATGATGAAGAATATTCCATATAATAGAAGTAAGTATATGATAGAGTATGTCCTAATTTTGATTAATAAAAAGATCAGAAGTCAATAACCCAAGACCAAGGGATCATTTATTCCTGGATAAATCAACTATAACCCTATGTGGTCAGCACACCCTCTCCGATAATTTCATTAGCTTTGTAGCATAACAAAACCCAAAATATCTGGTATTTAAAACATAAGGACAACTAGGCGCCTCCATCGATTCTGAATCTAGTATACACCCTCGTGAACTTCAACCCCCCCACCACACACACACACACATTGAGAGTTTGTTATGTGAATATTCATGTTCTAAAACACTCCTCTGATGAAGACAAGGAGTACGCCTTTTTCAATCCCATCGGATTTGTGGACCATTATTCAAAGCTCATAGATAAAACACATCGACGATCTCATCCAACCCCCATCGATGCTCTCAAGGAATGTTTAAAATTACCAATGATAATCATAATACTTGGGGTGTTATCTCTAAAGACACAATATGCACCACTGAGGTGAGAATATAGGTTTTACTATGAGATTAGTAAGAGAATCCCTCCATGACAGCATCCTCTTGTTCACCTCCACAACCCATCTGGTTAGTTAACTTTTTTAATCTATTGTATCCATCTAATTCTTAAACATTTTCATCAAACCAATATCAGAATGTGGTAGGTACCATTTAGGATCAATATCCTTATTCAGTAAGTCCCTCTAAGCTTCCCGTCAATGAGAAACCCCGATAGAGAATTAATATACCCATATCTTGGAGATATAGTGTACACAAGAACCTTGTTGTTATTCTGTCCCAAATCACAATCCTAGATGTGCTCTGACTATCAAAGGAAATTTTTTAACCTATAATTACGAACATAAATTTACCTTAATAGTTTCAAATCGAAGTGGTTTCAACTAAGGCCTAACATGTATAGGAGACTGAACATGAGGATTATCAATCCATCATCTCCTACTCTAGGGTAGATGAGGTTGTGGTCATTTATAGTCACATATCCCCCCTCATTGTATCAATAAATTTCAATATCATTGATGTATATTGTTTTTTAGTGGACAATAGTTATAATATGATTCTCATCCCCACTAAAGCGCTATAAAATTTTGGATTTTTAAAGATAGATATTGCCTCATTTTATATAAAGATTAAGATATATTATAAGATTTATCATAAGCTACTTGAAAATATCCATCAAAACCCTTTGTTTATATATTTGGTTTCCAATATATAATTCATGATGGTCTTGAAATGAACAACCTTTATCACCTTACTTGGAAATCCTTCGCTCCTCTTGCAAGCAGTCATCACCTCACAAAATACTCAGTGCCTTAAGTAATCAGTCAATGATCGATTTGGGGTGCTCCATAGTGATTCTTTTCCTTTTAACTCATGTTAATATCATTACCTTAATGTTTTATATTATAAAAGGGAAGTAAAGTAGCCCCGAGTTAAGGGATATGAATGATTCAATGCTCCAAATGACTTGAAACCTACCCTAGAGTATCCCTAGGAAGGCTTGAAGATACTTTTGGAACTATCAATCCACCATCTATATTCAAATATTACTAACATTAGGAACTATTTCATTATGACCAAGAAAATTTTGGTAACTCAGATTAACTCCCATATAACCAAGACCTAGATAGAAGGTTTTTCTCACATGAGGCATCACCAAGTATTTCCCATGGAACCATCTTGGGTGGATAAATGTGGCTTCCAATAGCTGGATCATAGTCCATGTGCTTTACCAGCTAGCTAACTAGTTATGGAGTGGATGCATGGTGACTCCCCCTAGGATGGTCTAATCAATACTCTCACAACTCACCTAGAATATTTAAAGATATAATAAGATTTAGTACAACCTGAAAGGAAGTTTTATCTAGAATGGGTGGACCATGTTCCTCTACCACTAGAATTCTGTAACCCAGGATTTATCTCCTTCAATTGTACATGTGAACCTCATTATAACCTTACCCATTTTCCATCTAAGTGAAGCTTGATGTTGGTAACTCTATAGTATTAAGAGGATTTCATGCCCAAGTTCTTTTTTTGGATACTGTAATGACTTTTCTCCATTGGTTATATCCATCTAATGCCAGTATTGATCACCATCTAAAAAGACCTACATTAAAATTTCTCTACCATTTCAACTCCACCTTGAATAGGAAAAGTGTCACTAACATCTTCAAATGTAAGTAGTAAGAAAATGAGCATATTTTCAATTTCAAATCTTAGTGAAAAGGATTTATATACTGCCACAATATCTAACTTCTACTGGGAGAATTATTTGGAATGTCTATAGAGGACATTTGGGAAAATTTTGTCCCAACTCTCATCTCCCATAAGTATCCATTAAAACTACAAGAATTCATTGATATGAATTAGAAAATTGATGTGTATATGTAGTGGACCATGAAATGGCCTCTCCCATTACCTCAATTTCTAGAACAAAAGTATATGAGATAATAAATAATGGTTGTTATCTAGAATCTATCCCCTCAGCCGATTTGACTTCAGATTGACCCATAATGAAATCCCCATTAATCATATCCTAGGGCCAAGAATATTTCAAAGTGACCATTTTAAAGAAAAGTTGGTATATTACATTTCACATAAATAGAAGAACAATTTATACTCTTTCTATGATGAGAAGGTCCCTAGATTCTACATATGTGATATGGGGAAGAAATCACTCAAGCTACTAGAAATCAAGAATCCACCAGAGACTGACTTGAATAACAATCCCAACTATTTACCCTACCATAGATTCCTTGGAAACATCATCAAAGAGTGTTTTTTTTTCAAATACTGAATTTAAGAAATGGTAAATCATAGTGTTGTTTAACTGGAAAATCATCTATCACATGTCACATTCATATATTCCATTTATGATGATGAAGAGTATTACATGGAATGGAAGTAAGTATATGATAGAGTATATCAGAATTTGATTAATAAAAATCTCAAAAGTCAATCAACCAAGCCCAAGGGATCATTTATTCATATATGAATATATTAGAACCCTATGTAGTCAGAACTCCCCCTCCAATAATTTCATCTGCTTTGCAGCATACCAAAACACAAAAGATTTGGTATTTAAATCATAAGGAAAACCTGGAGCCTCCGTCGATTCTGAATCTAGTATGCACCCTCGTGATTTCTACCCACCCACCCCCCCCCCCACACACCTTGATAGGATGTTATGTGAATATTCATGTTCTATAAGACTCCTCTCATAAATACCAAGAGTATACCTTTTTCAATCTCATCAGGTTTGTGGACCATTATTCAAATCTCATAGATAAAATGCATCGACCATCTCCTCCAACCACCATTGATGATGTCAAATAATGGAAACATTTCCCAATGATAATCATAATACTCAGGGTGTTATATCTAAATACACAATATACACCACGGAAGTGATAATATAGGTGTTACTCTCATATCAGTAAGAGAATCCATCTATGATAGCATCCTCTAGTTCACCTCCACAACCCATCTAGTTAGTTAAATTTTTCACTCATTTGTATCCATCAAATTCTTAAACATTATCATCAAACCAATATTAGAATGTGGTAGGTACCATTTAGGCCCAATACCCTTATACAGTTAGTCCCTCTAGGCTACTTTTCAATGAGAAAACCTGATAGAGAATAAACATACCCATATCTTCGAGATATAGTGTGCACAAGAACCTTGTTGGTATTCTGTCCCAAATATCAATCATGGATGTGCTCTAACTATCAAAGGAAATTTTTTAAGATGTCATTACAAACTTAAATTCACCTTAATATTTTCATATCTAAGTGGTTTCAACTAAGGCGTAACATTTAAAGGAGACTGAACATGAGGACTGTCAAGTCACCATATCCTTCTCTAGGGTAGATGAGGGTGTGATCATTTATGGTCACATATCCCCCCTCATTTTATCAATAAATCTCAATATCATTGATTTATATTGTTTTTTAGTGGACACTAGTTATAATATGATTCTCATCCCCACTAAATCCCTCTAAAATTTTGGATCTACGAAGATAGATATAGCCTCATTTTATATGAAAATTAAGATATATTATAAGATTGATCATAATCTACATGAAAATATCCATCTAAAGACTTAGTTTAGATATTTCATTTCCAATATCTAATTCATGATGGTCTTGAAAGGAACAACTTTTAAAACCTTACTTGAAAGTCCTTCACTCCACTTGCAAACAGTCATCACCTCACAAAATCATCAGTGCCTTAAGTACTCTCTCAATAATCGAGTTGGGGTGCTCCATAGTGATTTATTTCCATTTAATTCATGTTAATCTCATTACCTTAATGTTTTATATTATAAAAGGTAAGTAAAGTAGCCCTAAGTTGAGGGAGATGAATGATTCAATACTTCCAATGACTTGAAATCTACCATAGAGTATCCCCGAGTAGACATGAAGATAATTTTTGAACTATCAATCCACCATCTAGAAGCATAGATTCATAACATCAGGAACCATTTCCTTGTGACCAAGAAAATTTTGGGCACTCAGATTAACTCCTATTCCAATGAGTTATAGGTTCCTCTATAGCCCCAAAATACCATAACCAGTACCAGAAAATCTAAACTATGATAGACCATTAGAATCTCCACCATGTTTACCAAAGAGCAGGGCTGAATGACTAGAAGTTGATTAAGATGAATTAATTCAACATGGTAGGTAGACAACATTAGTGAACACCAAAGGGTATAGAACCATAAACATCTACCATAATTGTTTCCTCAGGACTAGAGGGATAGGAATTTGAACCTGAATATTATATCGCTGTATAGAAATAGGATACCATCTTGTAGTCTATTATGCCTAGGGAGTCATATTCTCCCTCTAGTCCTTATAATTGTGATGATTAAAATTACATGGAATATTATCATCCTACCATTGAATAAGGAGTTCCTTCCATTATTTATTAGTATAAGTAAGTGAACCTGAGTGTTGAGGAATATTTGAAGCTGACATTGATCAATTTGGTCGTGCCACCTGATAAGAAAGAGTAGTGCATTGCATTCATGAAGAATTATCATAACGTATTTTCATGGAACTATAAGATAATTATAGGGCTTTAATCATAGGTTTTTTTCACCAAGACTTCCTTATCATTTTCCATTATTTATCTAAATAGTTACCCAAAAAATTTCATATATCCCATGGTTCCATGGTTAATGATAAAGTTGATAAGATGATCAAATCCAATTTCTTCGAGGAAGTTTAGGACCCTAAGAGGATAGATAACAATTTCCCATTTAGGAAGAAGAATTGATAAATATGAATCTATATTAACTTCTTGAAACAAAACCTCCATTTCTCGAAGGTTGACTTCCCCATCATGATCCTAGAATTAATGATCGATTCCATTATTAGATTTTAGGACCCTGGATTTATGGATGGATACTCTGGATACAATAAAATCTATAGTGTTCATGAAGATGAAGAGGACACTGTATTCCGAGAACCTTAAGGAACCTATTTCTACCGATTGATTCCCTTAATCTTCAAGAACACTGGATAAACTCTCAATCAATCCATAAACCAAATTGTTAATCCCATTCTCAGAAACATGGTGGAGTGTTCTTTGGATTATCGGGTGGTAAAATATTTCCAACATCAAGACCATATCAAGGATCTTGAGAAAGTGTTTGGGATTCTCTGTACCCATTAATAGAAAATAAACCCATAGAATTGTATATTCAAGGTTACCTATGTGAATATCCTTAGATTTTTTTCCAATACTTAGGCATTAACATCAACCTAGAGAAGATCAAATTCATCATTGGAATATTCCTACTATGAAATCTGTGGGAGTTTCAAGGCCTTAAAATCCATATCGAATATATTCAAATTTTTTCTTCCAATATAGTGGGAAATTTTAAACTTGTTTATAAGATGATAAAGAAAGGAATTTCATATCAATGGGATGAAGAATGTAAAACCAAGTTAGATGACACAAAGTAATATCTACTGTGTCCTTCAATCATGATGCTATTTGTATAGGGGAAATAATTTGTACTCTACATGACCACTCTATAATAGTTCATTGTATCCTCTTGTATCAACCAAATAGAGTACATCCTTGATCATCCTATGTTGATTGGATAATTAGATCGATTGTAATTTATCTACTAATAATTTTATATCAAGTTCATCGCTGAGAAGGTTGTCAAGGGTTAAGCACTGGGATATTTCCTTTACACACACCCAACCTCATAGGAGTTTCCCCTAGACATTGAATTAAATTATAAGTACATTATCTCCATAGATCAAGTAACCCCATTTTTGAAGATTCACTTTTATAGCACCTATTTAAGCCTAACAAGAAGACATTTCAGAAACCCTAAACTTAATACGGTCGGCCTTAGAGTTGTCTTGGTCACCCATTCAAAGTCCATTATTTCACACTCATTACACCACTTAGAGTAATTCAGCAAAAGAAATATTGAATACCAAACCCTCTTTACTAGTATTTAGTTGGCCCCTTGATATTGAATTTCTATTGTCTCACATGAAAGGTGAATCTGATCTAGTCAACAAGAAAATTAATGGTGATTACACTATCAAGAATTATGACCTAGTCCCTTTTATTGTGCATACCAACAAGTTAATGGAACAACTTCCCTTTGATCAAAATATTCCTCGTGTCCAATAGTCTCAGAATGATCAAGAAAATTATCTATTAATCAAGTTCATGTCTCTTGCAGATCAATATCATGATGACTTGGTCATCGATATGGTGCATCAAAATGTGATTTCTCCAAACACTCCTAATGAGTAACACTAATAGGTGAATCATCTCATCACCATCTCTTATCAATCAGGTCCCTCATATGTTCTCTTGATAGAAGATGTATCTTGTAAATAAATTGAACCCAATAGTCCAAATCAGGTGGTTACTTTATTATATTATAATAAGATACAAGTGATCTCATGTAGAAGGACCAAATATTTTAGTTGTCTTTCTAAACTAGTTATATAATTAAATCTCGCATTAATTTTGAAAACACAAACTAAAATATAGTGAAAGTAAATATTTTTCATCCTTGAACCCATTAAAATATTTCTTCTTCATAACCATGGGAAAAGAAATAAAATAAGGGTGAGATCACATATTCAGTAAGGGTTATGTACAGTGGAATATATCATGAGTAAATACAGGATAACAAATATGGGAAGGTACATAACTTAAAACACATGTAATTTAATCAATGTCTTGATAATGGAGAATATTATGGTAGGAATAAATGATAATCAAATAATATCATATAATTAATCACATAAGCAAGAAACTTATTCATGGATATCATGACTATTCCAATAATCAAATGGATATAAATAATTAATCTCAAAATAATGGAATGTATAATGTTAGAAATCATAAACATACCACCAAGACCTCATTCTAAGGCATCTATAAATGGGTAAGGCCTTGGCCAAATACTGAAACTAGTTTGTCTCATGAGAGATAATTTATGAATCAAGGGGCTATAGCAGGCCCCTCTTATCACTTACTAAGTGTAATGTATTCATCATTTTAAAAGAGATAATCAAAATTCAATACATAATCAACATAGATATTTTTACTAAAAACTAGCATATGAAATTTTAATATTTCATGTGTAAAACAAATAATAAACAATACATATAAAGAATAAGGATTAAATCATATCCTCGATAGAGTATCAAAAAAATAAATTTTAATTCTAATTTATTATTATAAAAACCATAAAAATATCATTAAAAACATTCTTAAGAAAAATACCCATTTCAATTTGAAAATCACTTTAAAAACTAAAATTTTTAAAATATTAAGAAAAAACATTCATTCAAAAGAACCATGGAAAATTGGAAGGTAATATTGAAAGTGTAGAGTGGTAATGATGGTAGAAAATTTGGTTCATGTAAATTATGTTAAGACTAATATTCCTTTCACATTTTTTGTAAAAAAGAAATAAGTACCATATTCATAAAACAACAAAAAGATTCATTTAAACAAATTTTGAAAAAAATAAAACATGAGTGAAAATGTCTTTGAAAAATAATTGGATACTATTAATAATATTATTTTAAAAAACTTAAGGAAAAAATTGATATAGATGAAAAATATTCATGACTCACTATAAAAATAAGTATGTTTTCCTTAAAAATGTGATTTCGATATCTTGAATACTTAAAGAGTGTAAAATTAAAATAAAACATATAATGTATAGAAATAACAATAGTAGTATAAAATATTTTGGTTTTGATATAAAAATTTATAATAGTTCTCTCATCAAATACTTAAACATAAATAATCTCGAATAATGATTAAATTGTGAAATAAACCCTTAACACTTTGGTAACTTTTAAATCATAACACACACAGAAGAAATAACATCAAATGACATGTTCAATTCCATGAATATAAAAATATACATGATATAACATATCAAATGGTCAGTATATACACCTCAAAAAAATAAATAAGTGCACAATACCAAATATGTCTCAATTGAGTGGAAATTGAGATGAAATCTCTTACAAAGAACTTATAGTTGAAGTGAGAATTAATCCATGAATTGAGTATGTGAATAAAATATAAATACACATAAAACAAGTGGGAGTAAAACATAAAATAATAAAACTTAATTACACATAATCTTAGAATAAAAAATTAAATGAAGAAGTAATATAAATCAATGAAAATAAATTGTGTTATGAAACCCCTTACCTCAGGTCTGAATCATCATGAAAATTAGTTATCTAACTAGAAAATAAACTTATGTTAATTAATTAAATACTTAAGAAAATTTTTCATGTTTATTATTCCTTTTATTTTATTTAATACTTTGTTATATTTAATTACATAATCAATTAAATTCACATTAGACATTTTGATGATATTCAGCTCATATGTTCAAAATGACATCAGTAGTTTGACTATGGTAAAAGCATTCATTATTCCATCATATATAGAATAAAAATCATGAAATAAATTTAATTTTTATACAAAAATTATATATTTTAAACCATAAATGGTATATATTTTTAAAAATGAACTTTGTTGTAGTCATAGAGATGGTAAGTCGTACGTATGCATGAGTAAAGTTAACATTTTTTAAAGATCATGATAGAAATAACATAAGTAGTATTATATATTTTCATAATTATTATTACAAAATAAATATTATATTATTTATTTGAATACACTTATATATATCAATCATGTGATGTGGTTATGAAAAATTAATTACATCACTTCATGGAGGTGGTATTCCACACATATGCATTAACGACGATATCATTTTTAAATGAATGGAAAGGTAAGAATTTATATGATATATTATATTTAAATAATGATAGACATGTAATTAATATCATATGTGTGTTTGTGTGTATTAAATCCATCATTAAAACTAGTCATGAGCGGTGATGATGTAAAATGAATTACATCTGTTCACGAGGTAGTAGTCTACCGTACACAAGAACGACCGTTTTATTTCCCATTTGATGGAATAAGAGATGGATATATGGATTTTAATTAACATAAAAACATATAATTATTTTTTATATAATTATGATATTATATAATCATGGTTGAATAATATTTGAATGAGGATGAAGAATAAATAAAACAAAATCGCTCAGTTAACAATGATACCACTTATTCGGACAACCTCTTTAGGTTTACAAATAAATCCTTCATAGGATGGTTTTATAACCAAAACATGGCCTATAGAAAATTTTTAGTGAAGTAATGAAGTTATTTAGGTACGCATTTTCCAAAACAAAATTTTTTTTAAGTGTCAATAGAAGAGGATAGAACATGTCCTTTTATAAGTGAGGGGAGGGGCACTTTTGAAATTTCATAAAATATTTAACTAATATAAATTAATTTTCATTTTAAAATGGGTAAAAATTGATATAATTAAACTATATGATGCGGGTATTTCTAAAACATATCATCCTGTACAATTTGGATAAGTTTAGATTAGGTTTTTGTGTTTATCTCTTTTTTTAATCCACATTGATTGTTCCTAATAATTATCACGATAATAATTTTTTACTCTTTAGGGGTCAGTATAGTTACTATAAAAGGAAAATTAATACATAAATGGAAAATAGATGATATTTTAAAACATATAGAAATAAATTGTCCAAAAATTTTATTTTCATGAATTATAAATCATTTGATAAAATATTATTTATTATAAATATCATTACTGTCTTTGTTGGAAAAATCCTATACATTCTGTAAAGCTTGATCTATCTCAAATCATGTGTACAGGTGGTTAGTGTCTTTATGCTTTAAATAAACCTATACAAGATCTTAAGTGTTATGTTTGATTATTGTCAACTGTTTTTAATTTGTCTTATAATGGATATCCTTGAAAAATAATTAAGTTTAATACATTCTATGAACTATTTATGTCGGTATACAAATATTTGGCTATGTTTGAGAAACCGTGAGTCTGTCACCAGTTATGACTATCTGTAAAAGGACCCAGACACCGCGACAAGACACCATGACCAGACACCATTACCAGACAATGTGACCCAGACACTGTGACCAGACACTGTGACCCAGACACCGTGACCTAGACACTATAACCAAACATTGTGACCAGACACCCTGAACCAGACACTGTGACCATACACCGTGGCCCAGACACCATGACCAGACATCTTGACCAAACACCGTGACCCAGATACCGTGACCAGACACCAAAACCAGTTTCAGATCTGTTGAAGTCTGTGACACTGGTTCCTTACTAAGACATCGTTTGATGTTTGGCAAAGGAACAGACACTGTGATCCTAAAACCACATATGTGATACTAGTTCCTGATCTCTATACAACTACGTCATAATAATTGTCTCACCTCTCAAAGGAAAAGAAATATACCCCACTTCATGGAGACATAATTTTCAAGAGACACTATTTCTAGATAGACTATGACACCATTATTTAATCTATTTTTTCATTTTGAATTTAATTTATAACGGTCATATTTGAGTCTTTTAAATGAACTAGTATAGTTAATATTTCTTTGTAGACATGTCACCTGATAGTATGAGGTACGAGGGGTAGAATACATGCACCTTTTCAGTTGTAACACATGAACTCTAAGAATAAAAAAGAGAAGTGTGGCCAAGAAACAAGGAAGTGAGAGAGAACAAAGAAGCATGAGCATTCTTGAAAAAATAACTGACACCTGAAACTCAATACATATAAAGAACACACAATGAATTATCGAATCCAAAAAGTTTGGATATCATAGATCAGAGTCAAGAAAATCATTGTAATACCAATTCTACAAAGAACATGAGCCAGATCTAACTAGAAACTAGAGCATCAGACCTGTGATACTCTATTTCTCGCAAGAGGACCTGATTCTTACATCTTCCTCATCCTAGAAGTCCATAACTTCATAGAATAACACTCATAGCACTTCTAGCCTTATCTCAACATTTTTTCTCTATTGTGTATTGTTTTTATCTTTCAAGCAGTGTGTGTCTGTCTATATAAAAACACACATTGTCTCCTACATGAAACTAGAGGATACAAGAAACCCTTCCTCTCACATATTTTTACACTTGTTTTATCCCATAGATAAGTGTGGAAGAGGTCATTATGTGACCTATTAGTTTATACCCACAAAGAAATTTGGAAGAGGTTTTGTAACCTAGACAGTCTTGTGAACTTCTGTTTACCCTAATCCATGGTATGGATCAAATTTATTAATATAAATTTCTTGGTGGTAGGTGATCACAAGGTGAAGTGTATTAGGTCTCATCTTGAGACTGAACCACTTGTTTTATATCTGCTGTGTTGTTTAATTTATTTTTTTATGTTTTACTATATAATTCAAAAATAAATAATTTACTTTGATAGTTAATCTTGTAAATAAGTTATAATTGTTTTTTCATTATTATAATAGCTTTAAAATTAATGTTAATAACTGCTATTAAGATTATTGAGAATTAATCAATCTTCTGAGAAGTTATTTAAATAGTAAAAATTTCATAACCGTATTACTTTGATTAATTGGGTTGTATTTATTTTATTGGGGAACCTCTTAAGAATACTTTTCAAATAGAAATTTTTATAGAAACTCAATTCACCCCCCCCCCCCCTTGAGTACTTTACTCCGACCAACATTTCGTGTCAAAGGAGTTTGTTATTCCTATTAAGACTCTATTTTTGACCATATTCAACTGTGATTTTTGTTGTACATTAAAGATCTGTAAATTTATATTAGTTATAAGTTTCTATCTCTTTCAAAGTATTTTTTTATTATGGATAATATACTAGAAGATGCTACAACAAATATACCACCATTCTTTAATGGAACAAATTATTCCCAATGGAAAATCAAAATGAAAATACATTTAGAAAGTATGGGTTTTGAATTTTGTTCTTCAATTATAGATGAGTATAAGATTCCATATACTGATAGAATAACTTAGGATGACACAAACAAGACTTCCTATAATAAAAATTACAAATCCATTAATTCTTTATATTTCTCTTTAGGATATGAGACATTTAATAGAATTTCTGCATGTTAAACAACCCATGAAATTTGGGATTCTTTGTCTATTTCACATAAAGAAACTTCTAGTGTGAAATAAATGTGACTTAATACTTATACTATTAAATATGATAACTTTAAAATTAAACCTGATGAGCCTATTTTTGACATGTATCTTAGGTTCAAGGAAATTTTCAACACAATGATTTCTCTTGGAAGAGAAGTTACTACCAAAGAACAAATCATGAGGATTCTCAGATGACTACCTGAAAGATGGAGAGGAACATATGTCTCTATTAGATACTCATGAAACATAATCACATTACCTATAAAACAACTCATTGGAAAACTAATGATGTGTGAAGAGGAGCTGAAAGTAAACAAGGAAGAGGAGGATGAACCCAAAAGAAAATCTATTCCATTTAAGACTAGTACCTCTAAACACAAAGAGAAAGGGAAATTGGGAGTCTATGTAGAAAGTTCCAGTAGTGAACAATCATCACCTGATAGTGATGAGGAGATAGCTCAATTAACTAGAAGGTTTAAGATATTTTACAAGGAGAATAATTTTATTAGAAAACTTAACTTCAAGGGAAGATATGATCAAAAAAGGAAGTTGGAAGAAAGATTGGAAAAAGAAGTGATAAGTCTGATGAGATAGTATGCTATGAGTGTAAGTGAAAGGGACATATAAAAGATGATTGTACCAAGCTCAAGTACAAAAATAAATATGAGGACAAAGATAGAAAGTATAAAAAGTAAATGAAAGCAATGTGGAGTGCCTTTGAGGATAGTTCAAGTGACTCAGAATCTTCACATGATAAACAAGATAACAAATCCAATATGTGTTTTATGAAAAACACATCTGAGGTAACACTGGAATATCCTGTACATAATTTCTATTATTCCGGATATGAGAGTGACTCCAAAAATATGTATAATGAGTAAATTTTTGAGTACTATAATATGCTTGAAGAGACATGTAATAAACTAACAGATAAATAAAAATCTTTAAGGAAACATCATGCTCTTACCTCAATTATTAAATCTTAACTTGCTGTAGAAAGAGAGAAAAATTCTCAATTACTCAAAGAATACAATGAACTAAAGCTATCTAATGAGAAATTGAAAAAGTATCTTGAAATTTCTACTAATGATAAAGATACTTTGGTAAAAAATCTAGGTAAACAGATTGCTCTTAAATATACTACATATATCGGCTGTCAACCTGGTAAAAGAAATTTTGGAAGAACTAATTTTGTTTCTAATTCTAGGAGATACAACATTACTCCAAGTTCTCTAAAACATTCAGCTAGTTCAAATTATGATACACTCTCTACTGTTTCAAGATTTTATATGCCAAATGGAGTTTATTTTTCAAGCACATTACATAATTCTTATAGGAAACCTATGAGGCAGATGTGGGTTCCTAAAGCAAGAGTCACTAATATTACTGGACCCAAACAAATATGGGTACAAAAATCTATTTTTTTGAATATTTTGTAGAAAAGATACTTAAAGAGATCTTGTAAAATCTTATAGTACTTGGACAGTGGGTGTTAAAGACACATGGAATGAGACTATTCATGCTTCAAGAATTTAATAGAAATTGATGGTGGACATGGCACCTTTGGTGACGGTGCCAAAGGAAAGATCATTGGCCTTGGACAAATTGGTAACTCTAACTCAGTTTTAATTTCCAAAGTACTTTAAGTTGATGGATTTAAATATACTATGCTTAATATTTCAAAAATATGTAATGATGGATTTCATCTTAAATTTTAAAATGATGCTTATAATGTTTTCAATTCTAAAAATGAATTATTATTTTCTACATTGAGAAATGAAAATGTATACTCTGTTAACTTAGATTCTTTAGTTTCTCAAAATGCTTCATGTTTAGGTGTATTTCACAAAGAGTCTTGGATTTGACATAGGAGACTAGGGCACTGTAATATTCACTCCCTTAGAAAGTTAACTAGAAAAATATTAGTCAAAGACCTACCCAAAATTGAGTTTTTAAATGATAAAGTGTTTAATCCTTGTCAAAAGGGAAAGCAACATAAAATTTCCTTCAAACCAAAGAAAGAAGTGTCAACTTATCAACCTCTCAAATTCGTTCACATGGATTTATTTGGACTATATATAGTTTCTAGTTTAAATGGGAAGCACTATGTTTATGTTCTTGTAGATGATTTTTCTAGATATACTTGGAAATTATTTTTGGCTCACAAAAGTGAAGCCTACTCTCATTTTACCAAATATTCCAAAACTTTAGAAAATCATAGTGGACTTAGAATTAAATCCTTAAGAAGTGATCATGGCTGTGAGTTTGAAAATCAAGAGTTTAAATCATTTTTATCACAAAATGGCTATATTCATAATTTCTCTTCCCCTAGAACACCTCAACAGAATGGATTTGTAGAAAGATGAAATACAACCTTGCAAGATATTTCTAGAAATATGCTTAGTAAATATGACTTACCTATTTATTTTGGGGCTAGATTTGTAAATGCATCATGCTTTATTATTAATAGAGTGTTGACTAGACCTATTCTAAAAAAACTCTATATGAGTTATGGAACAATAGAAAACCCAAAGTTAGCTACTTCAAAGTATTTGGTTTCAAATTCTATATCCTTAATACTAAATAAAATCTTGAAAAATTTTCATCCAAGGGTGATAAAGGAATATTTCTAGGATATTAAATCTCTAGTAAATCCTATAGAGTGTTTAACAAAAGAAATAAGTGTGTGTAAGAATCTGTCCATGTAAAATTTGATGAAACAGATCCACATGAGCCTAAGACCACTCTAGAGAACGTGGAGGATTATGTATCAAATCTGGACATTAATTCAAAATCCTCTAACCATCCTATAAAGGAATCTATGAAAACTTCCATTTCTAGAAATTCATTAAATTCAATTCATAATAAATCTGAACATGTTGAAGAACTTGAAATCACTAATCCTTCTTTTTCTAGAGCTTTTAGAACTCTTAAGAACCATCCTTTAGATGAAGTTGTAGGAGATTCAGATAACGGAACTCAAACTAGGGCTTTTCTTAGAAATTTGGTTAAACATCAAGTCTTCCTATCACAACTTGAACTTAAAAAAATTAATGATGTTATCAATGAAGAATTTTTTGTGTTGGTTGTGCAAGAAGAGCTTAATCAGTTTGAAAGGAACAAATTTTGGAAACATGTTGATAGATGTAAAGACACATTTACCATAGGCACAAATTGGGTGTTTCGAAATAAGGTATATGAAGCTGGTAACATAGTTAGAAACAAGGCTATATTGTTTGCACAAGGCTATAGTCAAGAAGAATGAATTGACAATGAAGAAAACTTTTCACCAGAAGCTAGACGTGAATCCATCAGAATTCTACTTAATTATGTTGCACATCTGAATTTCAAACTATATAAAATGGATGTTAATAGTGCATTCCTAAATGGATATATAGATGAGGATTTCTTTATTGAGAAACCCCGTGGTTTTACAAATCCTCATTTTCCAAATCATGTTTTCAAACTATTAAAAGATTTATATGGTTTAAAAGAAGCTCCAAGAGCATGGTATGATAGATTAAGTACTTTTCTTATTTCAAAAGGTTTTACAAAAAGAATAGTGGATCCTACCCTTTTCATAAAACTAATTTCTAATAATGTTTTAGTAGTTCAAATTTATGTAGCTAATATTATCTTTGGATATTCAATAAATTATTTATGTATCAAATTTTATAAAATGATGCAAAATGAATTTGAAATGAGTTTAATGGGTGAACTAAAAAATTTTATTGGATTTAAAATCATTCAGAATAATGATGGTATTATTTTAAATGAAATAAAATATACTAGAGATCTTCTATAACATTTTGGTTTGGATAAAACTAAAAGTAGTGACACTCCATTGAGTACTACTTGTAAGTTGGATCTTGATGAAGATGGAAAGTCTATTGATTAAACCACTTACAAAGGAATGATTGGAAGTATACTCTACTTAACTACTGTTCGACCTGACATTATGTTTAGTGTATGTATGTGTGATTATTTTCAAGAAAACCCTAAGGAACGTCATTTAAATGATGTTAAGATAATTTTCAAATACCTAAATCTTACACCCAATCTAGGATTGTTCTATCCCATATGAAAATAAATTGAATTAGTTGTTATTCTGATGCTGACTTTGGTGGTTGTAAGTTAGATAGAAAAATTCACCTCTAGAACATGTCACTTTTAGGCCAGTCACTGGTATCATGGTGTAGTAAGAAACAAAACTTTGTTGCATTATCTACTGTAGAAGCTGAATACATAGATTTTCGTAGTTGTTGTGCACAAATTTTGTGGATAAAACACACATTACTATATTATGGATATCAATTCATGCATGTACCTATAAATTGTGACAATAAAAGTGCTATTAACATCTCAAAAAATCCTATTTCACACTCTAGGAGGAAACATATTGATGTAATACATCACTTTTTGAGAGATCATTATAAAAATGGTGATATAAAATTGGAATTAATTGGAACTAAATATCAGTTTGCTGATATATTCACCAAACCATTAAATTCTGAAAGACTAGATTACATCATACATGATTTAGGAATGATAAATCTTAAGTAGTAAGTGTATTGTTTCACAGTTTATGATTTCACAAGTCACTATCTTAAAATTACTGTCTAACTCTAACAGTTATATAGTTTTACTATCTTAAAAGTTTCTGTTTCATGTTTACGGTCTCACAGTTTCTATCTCATAGTTACTGTCTGGCACTTACTGTCTCATACAATACGGTCACACAATTTAGAAATCACTATTACAGTCTCACCGAGAAATCCTGTTATGGTCTCACCATGAAATCTCGTTACGGTCTCCCCATGAAATCATGTTATGGTCTCACTGTGAAAGCCTGTTATTATCTCACTGAAAAATTCTGTTACGGTCTCACCGTAAAAATGATTTATTGTTTTAATTACAAATTATAACCCGTGTTGTGGTTATTAATTATTTTATTCTTTTACTTTCCCATGCTTTTGATTTTGCGATGCTTGATATCCCTAAATGATAAAAAAAATAAGTTTCACTCATTTCTTCACTCGAGCCTTCTTCTCTCAAACCGTAACCCCTATTTTAACCTTTCTCTCTCTTGAACCTTCATTGAATGCCCAAAATTAAACTTATGTCCTCATAAACCTCTGAGAATCATAGATCAAAGAAGAAGATGAAAATAGCACTGAAGTTAGCACTCGAAGGTTCTTTGAATCTGAACCTAGTGAATAGAATAGTGGTACATGAAAAGGAAATTTTCCCCAAGTGGTTGCTGTCAAGTAGGTCTTTATTATTAAAATTAATAAGAGAGCAAGGGTGTCAAGATTGGTTCACAAAGGATGATAGGCTGATATACCTGAATCTAGTTGCATAGTTTTACCAGTTCGTTCAATTTTCTTTTGATACAGAAGATGGTTTTATTCTAAGAAGGTAGATCAATGGGAAAAGATGTACCTTTTCTTCGAGGTTATGGGATTCTTGCCTAAGGATACCTCATGAGGTTATTTTTGAGGACTACTAGAGAGGTCCTTTACCTACAAGTGAGATCTTTGTTTTGGAATAAGCCTGGAGAATCTTAACTGGAAATGAAACAAATAGAAGAGCTGTAGTTGCTGAGCTAGATGGCAAAACCAGACTTTTGTTTATGTTTTTCCAGAATCTGATTAGCCCCCGAAAAGGTTATTTTTCTACACTCAAGTATCAGGATGTATTTTTGATATTTCTTATAAAGAATGGACACAAGATATACATGTGAAAATATGTTATATTTCATCTATGTGAGTTGATAAAGACAACCTCCAAGTCAAACTCCCTATTTGACTCAATGTTAATCTCAGCTATGCATCATGTGAAAGGGTTAATTGGACCAGATGAAAAATTCATTAAGTAATATGAATTTTTTATTTCAAAATTTAGAGTCAAAGGAATGAAAATCAGTTGGAATCCGTGGAGAAAAGCATGGCTAGAAGATAATGATAGGGTCTATGAAAAGTTCGACCTAGTTGAGCACTCTTCAATACCTATGGACATTCCAGATCTTGGTTTGGAACTAGATGAAATCGATGTCTAATCTGATGAGGAATAATAATAAGTTGTTATACCTATAGGGAAAACTATCCTGGATTGGGAAGATAGTGAACCAGCTCCTCAAGTCTTAATTGAGAAGGAAATACTTGTCCCTAAAGATATTGTTGATCTGGAAGAACCAACCTCTAAAAAATAATTTTTTGTTGTTAAAAGGGAAAATGTTGTTCTATAAGAACATTTAGAAGAAGATATATCTCTTGAGAAAGACGCTACTTATGAGTAACATTTGGAGTAACAAGTTGTTCCTGAGGTTATCCCATTTTCTGAAGAGAGAATGGATCAAGCCTTTCAATTATCTACAAAAGAAATGGGTGATGCTATTGGGGATGAAATCTTGGAATTATCTCAAGGATCTAAATATCCTAGTCCTAAGAAAGATTCACACATTGAGGGAGAGCAGCACCTGAATCTGGAAAGTGTTAAAGTGCCAAATCCAGTTGATTCAAGCTTTGTGGATATATGGTATAAATTCCCTAGCTATTTTGATGTGAATTATTCCCAGGAAGCCTTATTTAAAGGTATATATCTTTCTACTATGTTTCAATTGAAACCAATATTTTATATTGATGTTATAGATACAAAGAAGCTTGATCTTGTCTCAGCTCCATTCCTCAAACCTTCACAAGAACCATCCACCTTGGTGAGTAAGGATGATTTGAAATCATTTAGAGCTACCTTATTCACTGGGGTTGAAAATCTCATGAATACTCAACCTTCTCCTGTGACCAACTTGAGTGAAAGAGATGTTTCCCTATTGTTAGAGAAGATTATTTGGAAGATTTATCCAAAATTTCTTCATGAAATTCAAGAAGTCAGATTTGAGAACAAATATATTAGTGATAAAGTGAATTATCTTAGAGGTATGGTTGAAGAAATGAAGAGGGCGATTAAAACAACACCAGAACCTGTGGCTCGTCCTATTGAAGATGTTAGTAGTCAGATTCTATAGTAAGTAGCCTCCCTAATTCAACCAAACCTAACTTACTTAGCTAACAAGGTGGTTGAAAGAAACAATCAAATAGTTCATGAGATGCGTGAGCTTGTTATTGGTATTAACAAAATGACTGAGGAGTATAAGGGTTGTCTCTAAAAAGTTCTGAATCAACTAAAGTCTCTCACTTCAACTTTTACAACTTCTAGTGCCTCCGGACAATCATCTCAACCTTCCCTAGATAGTTATCTACTTAGAACGGTTGTTAAGGAAGAACTTCAGTCTGTGATCAGTGGCTTTGGCAAAGAGTCTCTATTTGTGGTTGTCAAGAATAGTGACAGAGTTCTTGATTTGGTGATAATTCATTCCAAGATTTCCAATGATACTCAAGAATAAATTACTAAGAAGGTGTACTTATACTTCAACAGGATCTTCTCTAAGCATTATATGACAAACCATTTCAAGTACCTTGTAGAGAATCTAAAAATCCCTCTTGTCACTCAAGCTTTCAAAACTCAAGTTCAAAAGCTTAAAGATTTCACTCCCTTGTTGGACAAGTTCATGGAGAATAAGGATGACTTTGAGAAATAGATGTAGTATGGTGGTGATATTATTATTTACTTCATCAAGCCTTTGAGGCCTTATCTTCATGTGCAGAGCACTACTATTATGGCTTCTACACCTGCACCCTTGAGTCTTGGTTTTCATACCTTCTCCTCCTCTGCCTTTGTTTTAACTTCTATGTCTGTCTTTCAGGATCTGAGTGATGTGGTACATGATAAATATATACTCTGGGAAGACTAATAGTGATTAGTAAACCCTATTATAAGTATTTATACCTATCATCAAAGACATACCATGGTCACCAGAAGTCCTATTGAGGTAATTCTTCCACGAACCATATCATGAACCCTTGATAAAAGAAAATGAGCATTCAAACCCTCTGATTCTTTCAAATACACTGAAGAAATATAATAAGATGATAGGATTTACATTTTCTCTAGGAATTTGAGATCACCAACTAACTTAATTTTGAGATCCTCAAAAAATACTACCCCGATTAGGAAGATTTCCAAGATGACCCCATCATGCTCCCAATGAGATATCGACAAATTCTAGTCCTTAGTCGATCATCTAGGGTAAAAGTAGGTGGTTTATCCCATATAACCAAGACCTAGATAGAAGTTTGTTCTCACATGAGGCCTCACCTAGTATTTCCCATGGAACCATCTTTGGTGGATAAATGTGGCTTCCAGTAGCTGGATCATAGTCCATGTGCTTTACCATCTAGCTAACTAGTTATGGAGTGCGGGCATGTTGAATCCCCCTAGGATGGTCTAATCAATACTCTCACAACTCACCTAGAATATTTAAAGATACAATAAGATTTTTTACACCCTGAAAAGAATATTTATCTAGAATGGGTGGGCCATGTTCCTCCACCACTATAATTTTGTAACCCATGATTTATCTCCTTTAATTGTACATGTGGACCTCATTATAACCTTACCCATTTTTTCTCTAAGTGAAGCTTGATGTTGGGAACTCTATAGTAGTAAGAGGATTTCATGCCCAAGTTCTTTTTTTGGATTCTGGAATGACTTTTATTCATTGGGAATATCCATCTAATGCCAGTATTGATCACCATCTAAAAAGACCTACATTAAAATTTCTCTACCATTTCAACTCCACCTTGAATAGGAAAAGTGTCACTAACATCCCCAAATGTAAGTAGTAAGAAAATGAGCATATTTACAATTTAAAATCTTAGTGGAAAGGATTTATATACTCCCACAATATCTAACTTCCACCGAGAGAATTATTTGGAATGTCTATAGAGGACATTTGGGAAAAGTTGGTCCCAACTCTCATCTCCCATAAGTATCCATGAAAACAACAAGAATTCATTGAGATGAATTAGAAAATTGATGTGTATATTTAGTGGACCATGAAATGGTCTCTCCCATTACCTCTATTTCTAGAACAAAAGTATATGAGATAATAAATAGTGTTTGTTTTCTAGAATATATCCCCTCAGTCGATTTGACTTCAGATTGACCCATAATGAAATCCCCATTAATCACATCATAGGGCCAAGAATATTTCATAGTGACCCTTTTAAGGAAAAGATGGTATATTACATTTCATATAAATAGAAGAACCATTTCTACTCTTTCTATGATGATAAGGTCCCTAGATTCTTTATATGTGATATGGAGAAGAAATCCCTCAAGCTTCTGAAAATCAAGAGTCCACCAGAGACTGACTTGAATAACCATCCCAACTATTTACCCTACCATAGATTCCTTGGATACATCATCAAAGAGTGTTTTTTTCAAAGACTGTATTTAAGAAATGGTAGATCATAGTGTAGTTTAACTGGAAAATCATCTATCACATGTCACATTCATCTATTCCATTTATGATGATGAAGAGTATTACATGGAATGGAAGTACGTATATGATAGAGTATATCAGAATTTGATTAATAAAAAGCTCAAAAGTCAATCACCCAAGCCCAAGGGATCATTTATTTCTATAATAATATACTAGAACCCTATGTGGTGAGAACTCCCTCTCCAATAATTTCATCTGCTTTGCAGCATACCAAAACAAAAAAGATCTGGTATTTAAATCATAAGGAAAACATGGAGCCACCATCAATTATGAATCTAGTATGCACCCTCGTGAACTTCTACCCACCCACCCACCCCCCCCCCCCCCCCACACACACACCTTGATTGGATGTGTGAATCTCCAGGTTCTAGAAGATTCCTCTCATAAAGACCAAGAGTATTCCTTTTTCAATCTCATCAGGTTTGTGGACCATTATTCAAATCTCATAGATAAAACGCATCGACCATCTCCTCCAACCCCCATCGATGCCCTCAAGGAATGGAAAAATTTCCCAATGATAATCATAAAGCTCAGGGTGTTATCTCTAAATACACAATATGAACCACTAAGATGAGAATATAGGTGTTAATATCATATCAATAAGAGAATCCCTCTATGATAGAATCCTCTAGTTCACCTCCACAACCCATCTGGTTAGTTAAATTTTTCACTCATTTTTATCCATCAAATTCTTAAACATTATCATCAAACCAATATTAGAGTGTGGTAGGTACTATTTAGGCCCAATATCCTTATCCAGTTAGTCCCTCTAGGCTTCTTGTCAATGAGAAAACCTGATAGAGAATGAACATACCCATATCGTCAAGATATAGTGTTCACAAGAACCTTCTTAGTATTCTTTCCCAAATCTCAATCATGGATGTGCTCTAACTATCAAAGGAAATTTTTTAAGCTCTCATTAAAACATAAATTTACCTTAATAGTTTCATATAGAAGTGGTTTCAACTAAGGCCTAACATTTAAAGGAGACTGAACATGAGGACTGTCAAGACACTATCTCCTTCTCTAGTGTAGATGAGGCTGTGATCATTTATAGTCACATACCCCCCTCATTTTATCAATAAATCTCAATGTCATTGATGTATATTGTTTTTTAGTGGACACTAGTTATAATATGATTCTCATCCTGTAACACCCGAGACTTTTATGATAAATATTTTGTTTTTATGTTATATAAATCATCAAAGGAATCTTTCACTACACACAACACTAGCTTGGCTTGCTTTACATGCAACCGCGGCCTTCCTCGATAGCTTGCGTCGTACGCAATACCGAGTTTCACTAAACAACGATATGCTATTAAAATATTATTAAAACTAGCCGTTATGAATAGTTATAACTGAATTTTGAATTTTATAACATTTTAATTCAAATTATACATTTTCTAGAATGAGGTATAGAAGCAAAATCAGTTTTTTGGATAAAAGAAGTATTTTTCAAAAAATGCAGTTTTGCCGCCTTTTGATGGTGCAACCACATTAAATCTAGTTTTGGACATGTTTATAAGTTCAATTTGACAAAATAAAATTATTCTTTTGAATCAGGGTAAAAAAATTTACTTTGGATAAATTTTTGATATTTTTCTGATAACTTTCATATTTTGATAAATAGTAAAAATACGCTAATTTTTAATTAAAAACAACTTTTTTCATCGAGATAATTTATATAGATAAATTATAATATTGAATGGTTTTAAAGTATAAATAGAATATATTTTTACCATTTAATATAATCTATGTCATTAGCATTAATTTCACATTGAATTCATAGGTAAAAACATTTCAATCTTTGGCAATGTTTTAACTTCTAAAACCTATTTTCTTAACAACGATATTTATTTTAAATTAATTACTGCAACTTATATGTTTTGAATTTTGAAAAATGGATTCCATATTCATAATTAGATGGTCCAAATAATTTTAATAGACTACTTTTTATTTTTGGGATTTATGAATAGTAACTACGGTAAATTTTATTTACCATAGTTAAAGGTAAATCAGGTAATTAAGGGTAAATATAAGATTATAAAATTACCCTAACACCTGCCAAAATACTATTGGATGACTAAAAGTAGACCCATATCACCTAAGGGTCGGATTAGATTCATTTAATAGACTTTTTTACATGAAAATAATTTAATTATTATTAAAACCAAAGAATGTGACAACATGTCACTTTCTTAAATCTTATAAGTATAATAATTTTAATTTGGTGATAAACTTAATGAAACTTTAAACATGAATAGTCTACAGAAATATAATACAATTATCTACATCATAGGAATTTATTTAGAATTTTTAGGGATTAAATAATTATCATTAATTATGACACAATAGTGATGTTGAAATTATTTTATTTATTAAAATATCAAATAAATTGTTTTAAAAATATTAAAATAAATATTATATGAACTATTTAATATGCTACACTAATTTTCTAGATACATATTACATTTTATGAATCTATTAAAGCTTTTATTTTGAACATATATTTTGTATATATTTTATTTAAATTCAAATAAATGAATAGTGTCATAATTGACACTATTGTTATTTTATAAAAATAACATATTATAAAATTGTTTAAAAATCAAAAAAACATTTAAAAATTATAAATTACAATTTATATGGTCGTAAATGTCATAACGTGTCAAATTATGGAAAATTAACAACACATATATAATTATTTATAATAATTTAAAATTTAGAATATTATTACCACAAATAAAATTAAATTGATAAATAAGGATAAATCAAGTTGATAATGTTTAAAATAAATTCCTAACATGTCTAAATTTTATTGGTTGATGATATTACAACCCTATATCATCTAATATTTGTATATGAGTCATTTTGGAAGTTTTTAAGTGGGGTTGGGATTTAATATAAACTAATATTTCTTATATTTCCAAAGGCGCCCCCCTCCTCCCTTATAAAAGGGCACCTCCTCCCTCTCTTCCTCACACCAATTTGAGCCTTCAATCTCGGCCAAACCCTACCCATTTAACTTACTCACTTCCATAGAAACCTACTAGACGTATTGGTCTTATCAAAAGACAAACTCTAGTGCCTTAAGAGAAAGTTTAAAGGAGGCACTTCGAGAAATAGGTAATACCTTCTACCTTTTCTTCAAGTTCCATTCTTCTTCTACTCCCTCTTCTTTAGTTGTTTCATTATGAGGTAATAACATCAGTATCACTCATAAAGTGATATGTTATTATAAATATGAAACAACCCTATTTCACCTCTTATCCATCCTACAAAAAACGAAATCACCGCGCGTGCGTACGTACGGAATATCGTCTCCACGTCGTGGTGTAATCTATTTTCTACAACCACCTTAATTGGATGGGTATAAGTGTGAAAGTAATAAATATATATGATTATTGTAAAGTTATATTGATTCTGAAATAGTATACATACACTCCAATACAATTCCACGATCATGGGAACGATATCATCGCTCGTGCGTACGTACGGAATACCGTCTCCACGATGTGATGTGATTCGTTCTACATGATCTTCATTGCATAATGATTATATAAATGAATTGAATGAATAAATATGATATATATTACACTAATACCATTCTGTAAATGAGTTATCTATAACCTAAAGATAAGAATAAGAATTTATTCGACAAACATGCATAAGAACAAAAAGTAATAAACACCCGAATAACAAGTAGTAATGAAATATTACTAATAAGAAGTTATGAATATAACCATATATGATATCAAAACAATAATTATGATTCTGGAATAATTCAATAACAATATTTAAATCATTATACAGGAGGTTCGGACACTTACGAAGAAAATCGGACCTAAGGTAAGGGAAAATATCACAGTCTCATTTTTATCCAAGATTGTTTATACTTTGATATTTACTAGGGTGTATTTTATCATCCACATCCATGTTTCCTCAATATGTAAAATTTATATCCTTATACAATAGTTTATATCCAATTTTACCCTTTGGTGAGTTTTTATTAAAAGATATGAAAGGAAACTTTTTTCGTTTTTCGTACGAGGTACTTTTTGACTTTTCCGACAAAAGTACGAGAAGAATGTTTTTTTAACTTATACGTCAGGATGGATTTTTAAAACATTATTTCCAAGAATATTCCCTTACAAGTTTTCAAGTTTATTTTTAATCAACTTCTTTTAGTTTAGAACTGTATGACATGTTAAGAAAGGAAAAGTGTTTTTGAAGTAGAAAGGATATTTTCCTCAAGAATGGAGTTCAAGTGTTTTATCAAAATTATTTTCCATCTAAGATAATAAAGGGTTATGTTTCTATCCCTATTATTACATTGATTTGATTATGTTGTGATGTAATTATTTTTATGAATTCTTTTATCTTATATGAATTGTTTTATGATTTCATGATGTTTAAGAATCCCATTTTTATTACATGGGTTATGCTATGATGTATGGTTTATGATTTTGTGGCACACATAAGAATGGTATCATTATGAGATGGGCGGGACCTATATATCCCTCCAATTAATTGGGTAAATATTTTATATCTAATGAGATAGACATGGCTGGAATGGCAGGTTATACCGGTTCAGTGAAACAGGACTGAAACGAGGAGTGAACTCGGTTCAGAAATGGACTTTGTCCACTAAGATAGTCTTGGAAATGAGTCTTTACTAATAAGAAATGATTCTCTATGATTATGTGTGTATGACACAAAGTTTTATGTTTTAAGTTATGATTATTGGGATTACATTTCACTACTATGATTTATCCCATGTTATGATATTATGATCTCTTTTGCAGGTTAAGATTTCCAAAATGTTATGTTCTTTTGAATATGATGTGATTGATATTTCTTTTGTTTACCCTTACTGAGCATTTGAGCTCAACCTTTTGTATGTTTTCTTTCCCCAGGTCAGGAAGAGGCTTATTGAGTAAGATATGCCAAAAGGGACTATAGATATGATGAAATAAATGGGAGACAGTGTAGACGCTTTATGAACCAGTTGTTTATGTTTCCCAGTTTCTAAAGACATTATACCAATACGGTCCTTTCCTGATTTTGTTATATGTTGTAATAAGTATGCTTTAATTTTGAAGTAATAACAATGTATATAAAGTATGGGTTGTTGTAGTTGGTATCAGAGGAAAGGTATAGTCAACCTTTGGAAACTAGGATGTGAAAGCCTTAGTAAGAACCCTAAGGAAAAGTCTAAGCATAGAACAAAATATTAGTGTTTTAGAAATGACCATGAATAACCTAGGATAAGACCTTAGGTGTGAAATTTTATTCTTTATTATGTGTTTTCCCTATTATAATTAGTGTTGCTCGCACTATTCTTCTTGGTTTTAGTCAATGGCGGGAACTCGAAGGAAATGTGTTAATGCGGAATGCAACGGGAAATGCAATGATTGTACCCCTGAGCAACTAAACGTTATGGGAGCTAGAATGAAAAATCTTGTAGCCATGCTCACACAACTTTCTGAAGCTATGAATCATGCAGGACTTCCAAACGAGAAAAGGAAGGAGCAACATTTTGTTGAATCCTTCATGAGGCAGCGTCCACCTTCTTTCAGCGGGTCTACTGATCCATTAGTTACTGAACAATGGATTAGTACCACTGAAAAGATATTTTCAGTTCTTCAATGTTCTGAACATGATAAAGTCATCCTAGCAGTGTATCGTTTGGAAGGAGATGCTGATCAATGGTGGAATATTATAAAGAATACGAGGAAAAGGGATGAAATTGAGTCCATGGAATGGGATGATTTCAAGAACTTATTTTTCAATAAGTTCTTCCCTCGTATTCTCCGAACAAAGATGGAGAAAGATTTTCTTGAACTGAAGAAAAAGGATGATGAATCTGTTGGTACCTATGAAGCAAATATTACAAGACTTGCAAGGTACGCTTCTGGTATTATTATCCAACCTGAGAGTAAGGTCAATCGATTCTTTAGTGGCTTAAAACCAAGTCTTCGAAGGGAGTTAGCCATAAGGGACTTCAATAGCTACGAGGAAATCGTTTGATGTGCTCTCAAAGTCGAGATGGAAATTGAAGTAACCCATCAGTCATATAGGTTTGATAAGAAGAGGAAAATGGAATTCAAAGGAAAATCTAAAGAGCACACTGAAAAGAAGATGAGCTTTCCCTTATTCTCAAAGTGTGGAAAGAAACATGGAGGGAGTTGTCTTAAAGGGACAAGTAAATGTTTCAAATGTGGAAAGGAAGGTCATCGGGCATTTGAATGCTGCAATGATGGGAAGAAGATGTCTAATGATGCAAACAAAGGAAGGGACACACAGAATGAACCAACTACACTTCAATTTTTCAATTGCAAGGATATGGGGCATTATGTCAATAAATTCCCTAATCCAAGGGTTGTTGATGATGATCTACATCAACAAAATCTTGAGGCTAAAGACAAAGGAAAGTCACATGAAATTTCTATCAGCGATGTGGAGTATGATAACGATGTGGTGAAAGGTACACTTACCATCCACTCTAAAGTAGAAAATGTTTTATTTGATTCTGGATCCAACCACTCTTTTATTTCTGAATATTTTTATAAGGGTATCACTGTTTTACCTCAACAATTAGATGTTGAGTTAGCTGTGACAACACCTAATGGCACAACAGTCGCATCAAAAGTTTATAATTCTTCCCCGATTGAAGTTTGTGGGAAAGTGCTTCCTGAAAATCTTGTGATCCTTCCTATAGTGTAATTTGATGTGATTCTTGGCATGGATTGGATTTCCTTATATGGAGCTCGTATCAATTTCCAAATAAGGGAAGTCACATTTCATATTCCAGATCAATCTATGATCGTCTATCGATGCAAGGATGAACATAACCTCCCAATGGAAATTTCTTCCATCTTATGGGTCTTGATTCCACTTAATGAAGGTTATTTATCTCAAATGGTTGGTGAGAAACTCACAATTAATAATATGCCCATTGTACGAGAGTTTGATGATGTCTTTCCAGAGGAATTTCTAGGTCTTCCAGCAAATCGTGAAGTTGAGTCTTCAATAGAACTCGTACCGGGTGCTTTGCCTATTTCAAAGACACCTTATAGAATATCCCCAATTGAGTTGCAGGAATTGAAGAAGAAACTCCAAGAGAATATTGATAAGGGATTCATACGCCCAAGTGCATCACCTTGGGGAGTACCTGTTCTGTTTGTTAAGAAGAAAGATGGATCAATGAGACTCTGCATTGATTATCGAGAACTTAACAAGATCACTATCAAGAACAAATATCCTCTACCGCGCATTGATGACTTATTTGACCAACTACGAGGAGCTCAATACTTTTCCAAGATTGATCTTCATTCAGGGTATCGCCAATTAAAGGTCAAAAGGGAGGATATACCAAAGACGGCTTTCCGTACAAGGTATGGACACTATGAATTTATAGTGATGTCATTTGGTCTTACTAATGCCCCTGCTATCTTCATGGATCTGGTGAATAGAGTCTTTAGAGACTATCTTGATCAGTTTGGGGTAGTCTTTATAGACGATATTATTGTCTATTCAAAGAGCAAGGAAGAACATGAAGATCACTTGAGAAATATATTGAAGACCCTTAGAAAGGAGATGCTTTATGCCAAATTTACCAAGTGTGAATTTTGGCATCAAAAAGTTGCATTTTTGGGTCACATAATCTCAAAAGAGGGGATATTTTTGGATCCAGCAAAACAGAGGTTATCGAAAGATGGTCGAGACCAACAACAGTAACTGAGATCCAAAGTTTTCTTGGTTTGGATGGATATTATCGACGTTTTGTGAAAGATTTTTCACGATTATCTAATCCACACACCAGGTTGACTCGAAAAGGATCTAAGTTCGTGTGGACGGATGAATGTGAAGAGAATTTCAAGGAGTTGAAAAGAAGGTTATCCAGTGCACCTGTACTCACACTTCCTTGTAGTGGAGAAAGGTTTGTGATCTACAGTGATGCATCCAAGAAGGGACCGGTATGTGTTCTCATGCAAAATGATATCGTGATATCTTATGCCTCACGACAGTTGAAAATCCATGAGCAAAATTACCCAACTCCTGATTTGGAGTTAGCTGCGGTAATATTTACATTAATGATTTGGAGGCATTACCTTTATGGTGAAAGGTGTGATATTTATACTGATCATAAAAGTTTAAATTATATTTTCACACAAAAGGAGCTGAATATGTGTCAAAGAATATGGTTGGAAATGATTAAGGATTACGACTGCTCAATTCATTACCACCCTGGGAAAGCAAACAAGGTGGCAGATGTATTAAGTCGACAAGACCATTCCATTTTATCCATGATTAGGATCACAAAAGATTAAATATTTATGGATTTACAAAGGATGGAACTTGGAATTATAATGGAATGGGGAAAATCGTATCTTTCTCAAATGAAATTTCAACCATCTATACATGTGAAGATTAAAGAGGCACAGAAAGAAGATGTAGAGTTACAAAAGAAGGTGAGAAATGTTCCTGAATTCAACCTTGATTGTGATGGGATAATAATGTTCAGGAATCGGGTTTGTGTTCCTCTCATCCCCGAATTAAAGAAGGATATACTGGATGAGGCTCATAGTTATTCATTATCTATTCATCCTGGAAGCACGAAGATGTATAGGGACCTGAAAGAGTACTTCTGGTGGGATGGCATGAAAAGAGATGTTGCTGAATATGTCTCTCGATGCTTGGTTTTTCATCAAGTTAAAGCTGAGAGACAAAAGTCTAAGGGGATGTTACAACCATTACCCATACCCGAATCGAAATGGGAAAACATCACTATGGACTTTGTCACAGGATTTCCTAAAACATCCAAAGGCAATAATGTTATCTGGGTCATAGTTGATTGTCTTACAAAGTATGCACACTTCATTGCTATTAGAGAGGATTTCTCTATAGATCAGCTTTCTAGGATATATGTAAAGGAAGTGGTAAGATTGCATGGAGTACCACTTTCTACTATATCTGATTGGGATCCGAGATTTACCTAGAATTTTTGGCGAAGTCTTCAGCATAATCTGGATACAGAGTTGAGTTTCAGCACTTCTTATCATCCTCAGACAGACGGTTAGTCTGAGAGAACAATTCAAACTCTAGAAGATATGTTGAGATCTTGCTCTATGGATTTCAAAGTTGTTTGGGATCAACACCTACCTTTGGTGGAATTTTATTATAATAATAGCTTTCACTCCAGTATTCAGATGGCTCCTTATGAAACTCTCTATGGAAAGAAATGCAGGACTCCAACTTGTTGGGATGAAGTTGGGGAAAGAAAGCTATTAGGACCTGATCTTGTTGATGAGATGGCAGAAAAGGTCAGATCTATTCAACAACACATAAGAGCAGCTCAGAGTCGATAGAAAAGTTATGTCGACGACCGAAGAAAAGACCTAGAGTTTGAAGTGGGTGATAAAGTGTTCTTACGAATATCTCCCTGGAAGAGGGTCATGAGATTTGGAAAGAAGGGGAAGTTGAGCCCTAGATATATCAGTCCTTTCGAAATACTGGATCGTGTTGGGAAGGTAGCTTACCGATTGGCACTTCCACCGAATCTCTCTCAAGTACACGATGTGTTCCATGTATCTCTCCTGAGAAAGTACATACCTGACCCTTCACATGTACTCAGCTCAGAAGTTGTATCGCTGGAGAAAGATCTTTCTTATGAAGAACAGCTGATAGAGATTCTGGATCGTAGCAAAAAAGTCCTGCGAAACAAGACCACTCGCTTGGTGAAAGTTTTATGTAGGAACCACCAATTATAAGAAGCTACATGGGAGCTTGAGGATATGATGAGAGATAGGTATCCTCGTCTGTTTGTTACAAAGTGACGAATTTCGAGGGAGAAATTCATTTTAAGGGGGGTAGAATGTAACACCCGAGACTTTTATGAGAAATATTTTGTTTTTATGTTATATAAATCATCAAAGGAATCTTTCACTACACACAACACTAGCTTGTCTTACTTTAAACACAACCGCGGACTTCCTCGATAGCTTGCGTCGTACACAATACCGAGTTTCACTAAACAACGATATGCTATTAAAATATTATTAAAACTAGCTGTTATGAATCGTACTAACTGAATTTTTAATTTTATAACATTTTAATTCAACTTATACATTTTCTAGAATGAGGTATAAAAGAAAAATCATTTTTTTGGATAAAAGAAGTATTTTTCAAAACATGCAGTTTTGACACCTTTTGATGGAGCACCCACATTAAATCTATTTTTTGACATATTTTTAAGTTAAATTTGACAAAATAAAATTCTTATTTTGAATCAGGGTATAAAAATTTACTTTGGATAATTTTTTGATATTTTTCTGATAACTTTCATATTTTGATGAATAGTAAAAATACGCTAATTTTTAATTAAAAACAACTTTTTTCATCGAGATAATTTATATAGATAAATTATAATATTGAATGGTTTTAAAGTATAAATAGAATATATTTTTACCATTTAATAAAATTTATGTCATTAGCATTAATTTCACATTGAATTCATAGGTAAAAACATTTCAATCTTTCGCAATGTTTTAACTTCTAAAACCCATTTTCTTAACAACAAGATTTATTTTAAATTAATTACTGCAACTTATATGTTTTTAATTTTGAAAAATGGATTCCATATTCAGAATCATAGGGTCCAAATTATGTTAATAGACTACTTTTTATTTTTGGGCATTATGAATAGTAACTACGGTAAATTTTATTTACCATAGTTAAAGGTAAATCGGGTAATTAAGGGTAAATATAAGATTATAAAATTACCCTAACACCTGCCAAAATCCTATTGGATGAATAAAAGCCGACCCATATCACCTAATTGTAGGATTAGATTTATTTAATGGACTTTTTTCAATGAAAATAATTTAATTATTATTAAAACCAAAGAATGTGACAACATGTCACTTTCTTAAATCTTATAAGTATAATAATTTTAATTTGGTGATAAACTTAATGAAACTTCGAACATGAATAGTCTCCAAATATATAATAAAATTATCTACATCATAGGAATTTATTTAGAATTTTTAGGGATTAAATTATTATCATTAATTATGATACAATAGTGATGTTGAAATTATTTTATTAATTAAAATATCAAATAAATTGTTTTAAAAATATTAAAATAAATATTATATGAACTATTTAATTTTCTACACTAAATTTCTAGATACATATGACATTTTATGAATCTATTAAAGCTTTTAGTTCGAACATATATTATGTATATATTTTATTTAAATTCAAATAAATGAATAGTGTCAAAATTGACACTTGTTATTTTATAAAAATAACATATTATAAAATTGTTTAAAAATCACAAAAATATTTAAAAATTATAAATTAAAATTTATATGGTCTAAAATGTCATAAAGTGTCAAATTATGGAAAATTCACAACACATATGTAATTATTTATAATAATTTAAAATTTAGAATATTATTACCACAAATAAAATTAAATTGATAAATAAGGATAAATCAAGTTGATAATGTTCAAAATAAATTCCTAGCATGTATAAATTTTATTTTTTAATTAGATTACAACCCTATCTCATCTAAGCTTCGTATATGAGTAATTTTGGAAGTTTTTAAGTGGGTTTGGGATTTAATATAAACTAATATTTCTTATATTTCCAATGGTGCCCCTCTCCTCCCTTATAAAAGGGAACCTCCTCCCTCTCTTCCTCACACCAATTTGAGCCTTCAAGATCGGCCAACCTCTGCCCATTTCACTTCCCCACTTCCTTAGAAACCTACTAGAGGTACTGGTCTTATCAAAAGACCAACTCTAGTGCCTTAAGAGAAAGTTTAAAGGAGGCACTTTGAGAAAGAGGTAATACCTTCAACCGTTTTCTTCAAGTTCCATTCTTCTTCTACTCCCTCTTATTTAGTTGTTTCATTATGAGGTAATAACATCAGTATCACTCATATACTGATATGTTATTATAAATATGAAACAACCCTATTTCACCTCTTATCCATCCTACGGAAAACGAAATCACCCCGCGTGCGTACGTACGGAATACCGTCTCCGCACCGTGGTGTAATCTATTTTCCACCACCACCTTACTTGGATGGGTATAAGGGTGAAAGTAATGAATATATATGATTATTGTAAAGTGATATTGATTCTAAAATATTATACATATACTCCAATACAATTCCACGATCATGGGAACGATATCATCGCTCGTGCGTACGTACGGAATACCGTCTCCACGATGTGATGTGATTCATTCTACATGATCTTCATTGCATAATGATTATATAAATGAATTGAATGAATTAATATGATATATATAACACTAATACCATTCTGGAAATTATGTATCTATAACCTAAAGAGAAGAATAAGAATTTATTCGACAAACACACATAAGAACAAAAAGTAATAAACACCTGAATAACAAGTAGTAATGAAATATTACTAATAAGAAGCTAAGAATATGAACATATATGATATCATAACAATAATTATGATTCTGGAATAAGTAAATAACAATATTTAAATCATTATACAGGAGGTTCGGACACTTACGAAGCAAATCGGACCTAAGGTAAGGGAAAATATCACAATCTCATTTTTATCCGAGATTGTTTATACTTTGATATTTACTGGGGTGTATTTTATCATCCACATCCATGTTTCATCAATATGTAATATTTATATCCTTATACAATAGTTTATATCCAATTTTACCCTTTGGTGAGTTTTTATTAAACGATATGAAAGGAATCTTTTGTCATTTTTCGTACGAGGTACTTTTTGACTTTTCCGAAAAAAGTACGAGAAGAATGTTTTTTAACTTATATAGCAGGATGTATTTTTAAAAAATTATTTCTAAGAAGCTTCCCTTACAATGTTTCAAGTTTATTTTTAATAAACTTCTTTTATTTTAGAATTTTATGACATGTTAAGAAAGGAAAAGTGTTTTTGAAGTAGAAAGGATATTTTCCTCAAGAATGGAGTTCAAGTGTTTTATCAAAATTATTTTCCATATAAGATAATAAAGGGTTCCGTTTATGTCCATATTATTACATTGATTTTATTATGTTGTGATGGAATTATTTTTATGAATTCCTTTATCTTATATGAATTGTTTTATGATTTCATGATGTTTAAGAATCCCATTTTTATTACATGGGTTATGCTATGATGTATGGTTTATGATTTTGTGGTACACATAAGAATGGTATCATTATGAGATGGGTGGGACCTATATCTCCCTCCAATGAATTGGGTAAAGATTTTATATCTCATTAGATAGAAATGGCTGGAACGGCAGGTTATACCGGTTCAGGGAAACAGGACTGAAACGAGGAGTGAACTCGGTTCAAAAATGGACTTTGTCTACTAAGATAGTCTTGGCAATGAGTCTTGACTAATAAGAAATGATTCTCTATGATTATGTGTGTATTCCACAAAGTGTCATGTTTTATGTTATGATTATTGGGATTACATTTCACTACTATGATTTATCCCATGTTATGATATTATGATCTCTTTTGCAGGTTAAGATTTACAAAATGTTATGTTCTTATGAATATGATGTGATTGATATTTCTTTTGTTTACCCTAACTGAGCATTTTAGATCACCCTTTTGTATGTTTTCTTTCCCCCGGTCAGGAAGAAGCTTATTAAGTAATATATTCCAAAAGGGACTATAGATATGGTGAAATAAATGGGAGACAGTGTAGACGCTTTATGAACCAGTTGTTTATGTTTCCCAGTTTCTAAAGACACTATACCTATACGGTCCTTTCATGGTTTTGTTATATGTTGTAATAAGTATGCTTCAATTTTGAAGTAATAATAATGTATGTAAATTATGGGTCATTTTACATCCCCACTAAATCCCTCTAAAATTTAGGATCTACGAAGATTGATATAGCCTCATTTTATATGAAAATTAAGATGTATTATAAGATTGATCATAATCTCCTTGAAAATATCCATCTAAAGACTTAGTTTAGATATTTCATTTCCAATATCTAATTCATGATGGTCTTTAAAGGCACAACCTTTAAAACCTTACTTTAAAGTCCTTCACTCCACTTGCAAGCAGTCATCACCTCACAAAATCATCAGTTCCTTAAGTACTCTCTCAATAATCGAGTTGGGGTGCTCCATAGTGATTTTTTTCTATTTAATTCATGTTAATCTCTTTACCTTAATGTTTTATATTATAAAAGGGAAGTAAAGTAGCCATGAGTTGAGGGAGATGAATAATTCAATACTTTCAATTACTTGAAATCTACTATAGAGTTTCCCCGAGTAGACTTGAAGATAATTTTTGAACTATCAATCAACCATCTAGAAGCATAGATTCATAACATCAGGAACCATTTCCTTATGACCAAGAAAATGTTGGGAACTCAGATTAACTCCTATTCCAATGAGTTATAGGTTCCTCTATAGCCCCAAAATACCATAACCAGTACCAGAAAATCTAAACTATTATAGACCATTAGAATCTCCACCATGTTTACCGAAGATCAGGGCTGAATGACCAGAAGTCGATTAAGATGAATTACTTAAACATGGTAGGTAGACAACATTAGTTAACACCAAAGGGGTTAGAACCATAAACATATACCATAATTTTTTCTTCCGTACTAGATGGATAGGAATTTGAACCTGAATATTCTATCGCTGTATAGGAATAGGATACCATCTTGTAGTCTATTATGCCTGGGGAGTCATATTCTTCCTCTAGTCCTTAGAATTTTGATGATTAAAATTACATGGAATATTATCATCCTACCATTGAATAAGGAGTTACATGCATTATTGATTAGTATAAGTTATTGAACCTGAGTGTTGAGAAATATTCGAGGCTGACATTGATCAATTTGGTCATGCCACCTGATAAGAAAGAGCAGTGCATTGCATTCATGAAGAATTATCATAATGTATTTTCACAGAACTATAATATAATTATAGGGCTTTAATCATAGGTTTTTTCCACCAAGACTTCCTTATCATTGTCTATTATTTATCTAAATAGGTCCCCCAAAAATTTCATCCATCCCATGGTTCCATGGTCAATGATAAAGTTGATAATATGATCAAATCCAATTTCTTCGAAGAAGTTTAGGACCCTCATAGGATAGATAACAATTTCCCATTTAGGAAGAAGAATTGATAAATATGAATCTATATTAACTTCTTGAAACAAAACCTCCATTGCTCGAAGGTTGACTTCCCCATCATGATCCTAGAATTGATGACTGATTCCATTTTCAGATTTCAGGACCCTGGATTTATGGATGGATACTCTGGATACAATATAATCTATAGTGTTCATGAAGATGAAGAGGACACTGTATTCCAAGAACCCAAAGGAACCTATTTCTACCGATTGATTCCCCTAATCTTGAAGAACACTGGATAAACTCTCAATCAATCCATGAACCAAATCGTCAATCCCATTCTCAGAAACATGGTGGAGTGTTCTGTGGATTATCAGGTGGTAAAATATTTCCAACATCAAGACCATATCAAGGATCTTGAGAAAGTGTTTGCATTTCTCTGTACCCATTACTAGAAAATAAACCCATAGAATTGTATATTCAAGGTTACCTCTGTGAGTATCCTTATATTTGTTTTCCAATATATAGGCATTTAGATCAACCTATAGAAGATAAAATTCATCATTGGAATACTCTCTCTATGAAATCTATGGGAGTTTCAAGGCATTAAAATCCATATCAAATATATTCTATGTTTTTTTCCAATATAGTGTGAAATTATAAACCCATTTCTACGATGATGAAGAAATTCATTGCATATCAATGGGATGAAGAATTTCAAACCATGTTATATTACATCAAGTAGTATCTAATGTATCCTTCAATCATGATGCTACTTGTACAGGGGAAATAGTTTGTCCTTTACCTGACCACTCTAGAATAGTCCATCTTATCCTCCTGTATAAATCCAATTTAGTACATCCTTGATCATCCAATGTTGACTTGATAATTGGATCGATGGGAATTTATCCGCCAATAATTTGGCGTCATGTTCATCACTAAGAAGGCTGTCAAGGGTTAAGCACTGGAATATTTCCTTTACACACACCCAACCTCAGAGGAGTTTCCCCTAAACATTGAATTAAATTATAAGTACATTATCTCCATATATCAAGTAACCCCATTTTGGAAGATTCACTTTTATAGCACCTCCTGAAGCATAACTGGAAGACATTTCAGCAACCCTAAACTTAATAGGGTCGGCCTTGTAGTTGTATTAATCACCCTTTAAAAGTACATTATTTCATACTCTTTCCACCTCTTAGAGTAATTAATCAATAGAAATATTGAATACCAATCCCTCTTTACGAGTCTTGAGTAGGCCCCTTGATATTGAATTTCTATGGTCTGACATGAAAGGAGACTCTGATCAAGTCAAAAAGAAAATTACTAGTGATTACACCATCAGGATTTATGACCTTGTCACATTTATTGTGCATACCAACAAGTTTATGGAACAATTTCCCTTTGATCCAAATATTCCTAATGTCCCATAGTCTCAGAATGATCAAGAAAATTATCTAGTAATCATGGCCATGTCTCTTTCAGAGCAAGATCGGGATGACTTGGTCATCCATGTGGCACATCAAAATTTGATTTCCCCGGACACTCCTAATGAGGAACACCAATTGGTGAATCATCTCATCACCAGCTCTTAACAATTAGGTCCCTCAAATGTTCTCTTGATAGAAAATGTATCTTGTAAAGACCTCGACCCAAATAGTCCTAATATGGTGGTTAATTTATTATATTAGAAAAAGATACAAGTGATCACATGCGGAAGGACTAAATATTTTATTAGTCTTTCTAAACTATATATATAATTAAATCTCACATTGCTTTTGAAAACGTAAACTAAAATATAGTGAAAGTAAATATTTTTCATCCTTGAACTCATTAAAAGATTTGTTCTTCATAACCAGGGGAAAGCAAACAAAATAAGGGTGATATCATATTCTTAGTAAGGGTTATGAATAGTGTAATCTATCGTGAGTAAATATAGGATAATAAATATGTCAAGGTAAATAACTAAAAAACACATGTAATTTAATCAAAAACTTGAGAAAGAAGAATATTATGGAAGGAATAAATGATAATCAATTAATATCATATAATTAATCACATAAGCTTGAAAATTACCAATGGATATCATGAATATTACAATATTCACATGGATATAAATAATTAATCTCAAAATAACGGATTGCATAATGTTAGACATCATAAACTTTCCGTACAGACCTTATTTGAAGACATCTTGCATAAATGGGTAACGCCTCGGCCAAATACCCAAACTAGTTTGTCTCATGAGAGATAGTTGATGAATAAAGGGGATATATTAGGCCTATTCTATCACTTAATAAGACTAATGTATTCATAATTTGATAGTGGATAATCAAAATTCAATACATAATCAACATAAATATCCGTACTAAAAAACTAGCATATGAAATTTTAATATTTTCTGAGTCAAACTAATAATAAACAATGCATAGAAAGAATAAGGATTAAAACATATCCTCTGTAGAGTATCAAAAAAATAAATTTTAATTTTAATTTATTCTTATAAATAGCATAAAAATATCATTAAAAACATTCTTGAGGAAAACACCCTTGTCACTTTGAAAATAACTTTTATAAACTAAAATTTTCAAAATATTAGGAAAAAAATTTCTTTCAAAAGAACCATGGAAACCTGTAAAGAAATCTCGAAGGTTTTGAGTGGTCATGATGGTAGAAAATTTTTTTCATGTAAAGTATGTTAAAACGGATATTCCTCTCACATTTTTTTTTAAAAAATCAATAAGTACCATATTCAGAAAAAAAAAGATTCATTTAAAAGAATTTTGAAAATAATAAAACATGGGTAAAAATGTCTTTGAAAAATAATTGGAGAATATTCATAATATTATTTAAAATAACTTAAGGAAAATATGGATATCGATGAAAAATATTCATGACTCAGTTTAAAAAAAAGTATATTTCCCTTAAAAATGTGATTTCGGTATCTTGAATAGTTAAAGAGTGTAAAATAAAAAGAAAACATATAATATATAGAGATAACCATAGTATTATAAAATAGTTTGGTTTTGATATATAAATTTATAATATTTCTCCCATCGAAGACTTAAACATAAATAATCTCGAATAATGATTAGATTCTGAAATAAAACCTAAAAACTTTGGTAACTTTTAAATCATAACCCTAACAGAAGAAATAAATTCAAATAACACATTAAATTCCATGAATATAAAAATATACATGTTATAACATATCAAATGGTCAGTATATACACCTCAAAAAAAATAGGTTCATAATACCAAATATGTCTCAATTGAGTGCAAATTGAGATGAAAGTTCTTACAAAGAACATATTGTTTAAGGGAGAATTAATCAACTAATTGAGTATGTGAATCAAATTTAAATCCACATAAAACAATTTTAAGTAAAAGATAAAATAATAAAAATTAATTACACAAAATCTTAAAATAAAAAATTAAATGAAGAAGTAATATAACTCCATGAAAAGAAATTGGGTTATGAAACCCCTTACCTCAGGTCTAACTAATCATGAAAATTAGTTATCTTCCTAGATAATAAACTTATTTTAATTAATTACTTAATTAAGAAAATTTTTAAGTTTATTATTCCTTTTATTTTATTTAATACCTTGTTATATTTAATTATATAATAAATTAAATTCACATTAGACGTTTTGATGATATTCAGTTCTTATGTTCAAAATGGAATCAGTAGTTTGACTATGGTAAAAGTGATTATTATTACATAATATATAGAATAAAAATCATGATATAAATATAATTTTTATACACTAATTATATATTTTAAACCATCAATGGAATCTGGTTTTGAAAAATTAACTCTATTGTAATCATGGAGATGGTAAGTCGTACGTATGCATGAGTAACGTTTCTATTTTTTAATGATCATGATGGAAAGAACATAAGTAATATTATATATTTTCATAATTATTATTATAAAATAAATATTATATTATTTATTTGAATACACTTATATATATAATTCATGTGATGTGGTTGTTAAAAATGAATCGCATCGCTTCATGGAGGTGGTAATCCACACATACGCATTAACAACATTATCATTTTTAAATGAATGGAAAGGTAAGAAATTATTTGATATATTATATTTAAAGAATGATAAATATTTAAAGATTGTAATATTAATATATTTGTGTGTGTGTGTGTTAAATTCATCATTAAAACAAGTCATGAGTGGTGATGATGGAAAATGAATTACATCTGTTCACGAGGTAGTAGTCTACCGTACACAAGAATGATAGTTTTATTTCCCATTTGATGGAAGATGAGATTGATATAAGGAATTTAATTAACATAACAAAATATAATTATTTTTTAGATAATTATGATATTATATAATCATGGTTGAATAATATTTTATAGAGGGTGAATAATAAGTAAAACAAAATCGCCTAGTTAAGAATGATACCACTTCTTCAGACAACCTCTTTAGGTTTACAACAAAATCCTTCCAAGGAGGGTTTTATAATCAAAACATGGCCTATAAGAAATTTTTAGTGAAGTAAAGAATGTATTTATATTTTTATTTTCCAAAAAAAAGGATTTTTAAGTGTGAAGACAAGAGGCTAGAACTTTTACTTTTATAAGTGAGGGGAGGGTCACTTTTGAAATTTCACAAAATATTTAACAAATATAAATTAATTTTCATTTTAAAATCAGTAAAAATTGATAAAATTAAAATATATGATGAGGATATTTCTAAATACTATAATACAAAAAAATTCGATAAGTTTAGATTATGTTTATATACTTATCTCTTTGTTTTAATACACATTAATTATTTTTCACAATTATCACGATAATAATGTTTTTACTCTTTAAGGGTCAAGATAGTTACTATAAAAGGAAAATTAATACATAATTGGAAAATATATGATATTTTAAAACATATAGCAATAAATTGGCCAAAATAGTATTTGTATAAATTATAAATCATTTAATAAAATATTATTTATTATTAATATCATTAAAGTCTTTTTGACACTATTCCTTTAATTTGACTTTAAATACATCAATAAAAAGGTTTAATTCTAAAATATTTTTTTAACAAATCACTAATATGATATATTATTCTATAAAAATATTGTAACATGATAACTCACTTAAATTATATAACTTTTAACATTTTTAAAATCATTTATTTTATTTTTCATTTAATTAATGAAATATTGTGCTCACATTACATAATAATTTAAGGTAATTATATAATCACTAAAAAGTAAAGAAATAAGTTACTATCAAGAAAATAATTTCATTATTCTCAAATTAATAATTAATATTCATTGAAAACATTGTTTTTTCCCTATGTGAACACATAAGAGGTATTTAAAAGTAAGAAAGTGACATTTTGTATTTTTCTTTACTAAAAATATTATAAGGGTCAATTTCATGGTAAAGTAGCCAATAAAAAATAAATATAGAGACTAAGTTGATAATTGTAAAAATATATTTATCTAATAAGATTTAAAATGAAAAAATGTTGTCCTGTCATTTAGTTTTCACCTAGGTTAAACTAATTTACCCTTTTACCATGGTGACAAATTTATACTATTTTTACTATTCAGTATGACCAAAAATGAAGTTGAACTTTTTAAATAATATTAATTCAATTGATTTAAAATATGGAATCCATTTTACCAAATTAAATCTCTATAAGTGGTATAAATTCATTTTATAAGTGTTCTTAAAAGCGTGATGAAAAATGATTTTCTGAGAAACAAAATGTCTTTTGAGTTTAAAAGTATTTCTATACCAAGATCAAGTATAATGTCGATTCAAATGTAATAAAATTATATCATTTATATATAAAATATACTTATCTTAATTTAGTATCAAATTAAAAACATATTTTTCCTTTTTCAATGAAAATAAATGATAGTTTTAGAAAATAGGTATTTTTCACTATTCACTGAAGAATCAATATTTTATAAAAAATCCCAAAATTTTACTCTATGATAATTGTGACATGATAATTTCAAAAATTAACTTAATTTTTTTCAATAAAATTTCTAGAATTTTTATAAACTAATTATATTATTTTCTCACAAAATCAATGAAAATATTTTTTGGAAAAAAATATATTTTTGAAGCATGTAAATAATTTACTAAAAATAATGTACTTATTTACCAATATATTTTATTTATCTATAAAATTTATAAATAATTTTTAAAAGGTTTATATTCCTATTCATACTTTCAATTTTAATAGATAGGTTATAATATCCACTTTTAAATATCTTCATGGTATATCGTGGTTTGTTTAAATATGTTGTTGTGTGTAAAATAAGATATCTAAGAAATAGAGATTATTTAAAGAAATATATATTATAAAATATTATTGTATTAAAATTATTTAAAAAAAGTGTAAATCATAAAGGTTACCTGAATATCATCTATTTAGGTTCCTAAATATGAAAAACATTGTTGGAAAATTAAAATATTGACATGGAAGAGAATACTAAAATCCAAAGAATAATATAGCATGATAGAGAACATGGTCCTGATAAATTTAATGACCATAAAACTATAAATCAGTGATGGGTTAAAATTCTATAGGTTACTCAAAATGAAGGTAATAGGATAAAATTTTAATTTCAATATCCTTTTCCTAGATTTTTGGAATTCCTTTACAATTTAGACTAAGAAAATAAGTAATTATACTTACTTAACAAGTAGAATATATTCCCTTAATCAATTTTCACCAAAATATCATCTCTTACTCTAATTTATGAGTATTGAAGATGAATTTCTCTTATGCGTAAATCACTAAAATCAACTACTAATGGATCACATAATCCAAAAAATAATAACAAGCTATTACTCGTATATTTAATAAAATCAAAATAGTTATCATAGTGTAAGATAATACACAAGATGAAAAAACCTTCATATGTTGAAATAAAACATTAATCACTAATATTCAATAATAAAACCAAAATTTTAACATATATAATTCCTTAAATAAATAACCTTATTTCCCAGATAACCTCAATTTCCTCAACATGAAAGAAGGTTTTAACTTCAAAGGTTATCTCATTGCCTTTTATTTATAACTCCAAAAACATAATATAATTCTTCCAAAATAATCCATTATGTTAAATAAAAAGCTTATATATAAATCAACCCAATAAAATGTATCCCAAAATATCATTAATCGCCTAAAACTATAAAAATACAAAAATATTTGATCATATAATATGTTTCTTAAAATAAAAAATAATATTAATCTATAAAACCATTTAAGTAAAAACAATTTCACACTAACTAGGACATCATGTGGGTTAGTGGTAGAAATTTACCCCTTTTTCCATTTGATTGTGGGTTCAAGACTTGTGGACTTATTGGATGAGTTGACTTGTTGTACGACACATAATTTGTCATTTTTATAAAACTATATTAATATATTTTATATAACATTGCCAAAAATATGATGAAGATCCTCAAAAATAAAATTAACCATAAAAACGATTTTCACTCCCATGGTTATCTATAAGATAAAACATATGTTCCCAAACATTAATGATCCATAATTACCTCATCATCAAATATCATATAAACCCTAAAGTTTATCAATACCTTTAAACTTTTGTCTATAAAATAAAAATAATTATTCCTCAAATAAACTTTTCACTAAAACATATACCAAAACAAAGGTTTGTATTCTTATAAATATCTACTTAAATATCCTAAATCATGTTTAATTTACACCACCCAAAATATCAAAAGGTGTCTATACCTTTAAACATTTGATAAATTTTAGAAATATCATCCCAACACACTTTAGGTTTATCCCATATCACTATGTAATATCATAGGTTTCCATTATCATGACCCCCTCCCCACAAGGTGTACCCCTCTTAGGTAGACAATAGAAGAAGATAGATAATGACATTTGATTCTCGCTTCCAGTAGGCCCTGGGTTGGTGACTAGAACTGAGGGTATAGTTAACACATATATCGGAGGAATTTTCCTATAAGAGAACACATGTAAAGGAGATAGATGAGGAAGAAATCAACCAATTCCTTTTCAAACTCCAATATAGAAGAAAATAAAAAATTATTATATATAATTTCATGCACAAACTAAAACAACTAAAAGGAAAATTGAAATCACCAAAAGAAAAGTAAATATGACAGCAACCATGAAGCCCAAATAGCTCCTGCTAAACCTCAAGCCAGTAGTAACCAGATTGATCTCCAACTTACTCAAAATGACCAGAAAAACAGTTTATATATGCATAGGGTGATTATAATAGTATATGAAATAGGTTCCTCTCTTTATCCTCTCATGTAAAAGGTATAGAAATCATGCTAAGTAACTATGAACAACAAGTGAAAATAACTCATTTCCTAAATAGGTATACCAAGTTCCTAGAATCACCATGGATACTATAACAAATTATATCTTACAAGAAAATATAATATAATAAAGAATATAAAGGGTACCCCACTAATATTTCCCCACTGTTTTTCCTATTTTCCCCAACATGGCACTTCCTAAGAATCTCTCTCCAAAAAGGTTGGCCCGCAGACACCTTGTAGAAGCACCACAGCATGAACATCATGCAACACATCACCATGTACATGTAACCAAAAGTAACCATGTAGTTTTGGGGATCCACCACATCCCATATAACGTTTATCATACATAGGGTATTATAACTCAATTCATCACATCCCATACATCGAGTAAGGAACCTCAATCTATCATAGCCATTACATGTTATAACTATAGAAGTCCTTAGGAAACTGTATCTTTAATACATGTGTGTGAAATAACCATAGGCCATTACATCCCTCTACACATATATATTAAGAAAACTAATCATTGTTCATACCATCACAAGTAACTACCAAACGAAGAGAGTGGGGCTAAATGGGTAGTCGGCCATCCATCCTCTCACTAGGATGTTGGGGAAAACACCCCCCCCCCCCCCAAGTCTCAGAATCCCTGAGGTGTCAGTCTCCCTAACCAACAGGTTGGAGTAGCATATAGAAACAAAAAAAAGTACATGATATAATCTTTCTCACAACCACACTATGGATAAAACCTATTCTCAGACTCAACTTCATATAACGTCTCCCAAACTCCCAGTTTCCTCTACTAAGACTATGTATCCTATAAGTACACAACCATTTAAAGAGCTACATTAAATAACTTTATTCTTTTTCATCAGTTTCACATTATTTTAATTAATTCTTTAACCATTAATTAACTATTAAGTTTTTAAACATTACATTTCATTACCATTTCAAAAAATATCCATGCCATCTAGGTATAAGAAAATCGAGTCCACGGCTTCCTAGAATTATAACCTCAACATTACATATAAAAGAAATCCAACCCCACGGGATAAAAATTTATTCATTTATTAACATGATAACTTTACATATTAACAAGTATTCTTAGAAAACATTATAAGCTACTAAACAAGGTATATAACTAAGCACATACATCTACCTCAAGTAGTGGGGAAAGGAAACCAGATAAAAAAACAACATGTTCACCATCCAAACAATAGATTCAAATAATAATCCAGCTTTCATATCAACTGGTAATCCCAACATCAACCCATTTCATTATCTTTGGTGTCCTCCCCAACACCCACATGTATATCCCAATTCATCTTACCACTCCAGACATCAAATGCTTCCACAACAACTGGGCCACCCCACCCCTAATATCATAACATCCCTCCAGGATCCGCCATACCAGGATCACATCACATTCAGGCCAACCCTCCCCATATATATCACAATATCCATTTAGGATCATCCATCCCACATCCACATCATATTATAAGCAGTAGGAAACAAACACAAAAATTGGGCTCATGGCCCTAAATCAAGGCATCCATCCTTCACACGCAAGGAGTTCTCATTGCTCTAAAGCACAAGGCAATCGGACTTTATAATAAAGAAGGAAATTCAGTCCATACAAATTCATTGTATTTTACTACACAACTTATTCTTATTCCATCTTGAATTAACTGATTCATTATAATAGGTTCCAAATACGGGCAACCTAAGAAAAAATCTCTCACAGCTACAAAAAATTAATTAATCAATTAATTTAAAATTTATTTAGTTCTTTTATCAACAAGCATTAACATACTTCAGTTTCATTAAAAAATTAAATTAAACATGCATAATTTTATTAATTTTAATATCATCAAATTACAACAACAACTAGATTCATTAAACATGCCTCTTTAATCATTTATCCAATTTATTATCAATTAATTCTAACTTTACATTCTTTACCAATTTCCATTAAGAACATAATGCTAATCCTAGCAAGGAATATACATCACACTATCTAGAAAAACAAGAGGCAAACCATTATCATTGTAAAAAAATAACATCATCATGATATCGATACCAATTCTTTAATCTATTTTAAGTAACTATTAGGTTAATTTCATTTTAATCAAAGGGGTTAAATCATACTATCTCTATGATTATAAGTAAATAAATAGATAATAAAAAAATCCCCAACCACAAAAAGGGTTTCAACTTTCTTCTCAGGAGAATGGACCAACGTTGCAGATCTGAATCACCTTTCCCATAAGAACTACATTCACCCAAGAACTATGCACCATAATCGCTCCAACAAACAACGAAAAAAAATCCATTGAAAACATGGATATCATGCCCCATGACATGGAAAAGATGAATAAGAGGAAATGTATTGATTGAAACACAAGAAAATAGGTAGAACATACCTTGGATTGAAAACGGATCACTACAGATTGAAGGAGGGAAGATATATATTAATCCTCGACAAAGGAATCCCCAAAACATTTAAGAGGGGGCTTTCAGGTCACCTAGAATGAGAGGGATAGTCAATGTATCCATAGGTTTATGAATAACCAAAGTGTCTAAAAATCCTAAAACAACACTATATCTAGTAATTACATGACATTTAACCCCCATTCACATCTTCTAATCCTCAGGGTTTGTTTTTTTATAAAAAACACATCGCCTCTTATTTTTATTTGTCTTTTTTTACCCTGAAAACTTACATGTTGTGAACCAAACTTACACAACGTGTAATTCTTCATATTTCCAACTTTTAGAAACCTAACCCTTCTAGACTTCCTCGGATCCTCCTTTGGGCACCTTAGTCTTCCAAAACACATAAAGGGTTGATCCAAGCATATATGGGCCCTTATATTAGATACCTCTCAAAAAATTCTCATCCTCAATAATCTAAAACCAAAATAGAGATGACACAAAAAAAGGTTTAGTCGAACACCCACCCCATAAGACACCTCTCCAGGCTCTCATCACCACCGGAGCTAAACCACCACACCCAAGAATAAGGGGATCGACACTGTGAGTAGATGAACTACTTGTCAAGTCATCTCCACCTATAGAAAGAGAGTATATTCAACCAAACATAGGAGTCTAAACCTAAAAATCATGTGGAATACCCCATGCATATTCACCTCCCAACTAAATAGATTAATCCACAACAAGAAACAAGATAAATCCATCTCACAAACCAGAAAAGGTCTAAAACTGCAAAATGAATAGTGTTACTAGAGAATAGATAAAAAAACAAATAGCTTGGGGTACTGAGTGTGTATCTACAACTCATATTCACATGTACTCTCCTCCATTCCACCGTGTCTCCATAAGACATGATCTAAGGGGATAGAACAACCATGTAATACCATCTCTGAGTAGTCCTGGATTTCTATAGGCTGCTCCTTTAGGGTCGCATCATCTTCAACATTGATCCCACCCCAATAGATGATGTGAGAGCTGCCATAAAGATAATGAAAAAGGTTTAAAGCATGAAACACATCATGTATCTAGATCATATATGGGGGAAGTACTATCTGATATTCCATGGCTCCAAAATGATCCAACACTTTGAAAGGTCCAAAAAAACTGGGGAGAAAGCTTACTCCCACAACCAAACCTTCATTTCCAATGATAGGGTGTCACCTTTAGGAACAAATGATCCCCAACTTCGAACTCTAGGGGTCTCCTCCTATGATAATTATATGATTTTGGATGATATTGTGCTTCCTTCATCCTATCATGAATCTCCCGAACCATATATGGTGTACTATGTACTAGCTCAAGACTGAGAATTTCTAACTCTCTAACCCCAATTTAGCATAATAGAGAACAAAAAGGTCATCCATACAAAGATTCAAATGACATCATACCGATGGTGGAGTGAAAACTATTGTTGTAAGAGAACTCTACCAAGGGTAGGTGCCTCATCCATGAACCTCCAAAATCCTGGCCACAAGAGCGCAACATGACTTCAAGAGTCTGGATGGTCTGCTCAATATGACCATCTGTCTGCAGATGAAAATTAGTCCTAAGGAACAACTAAAAACCGAAATCATGCTGGAGACCTCTCTAAATCATGTTGGTAAAATGAGGATCTAGATCATAAATGATCGTCCTTGTGACTCTATAGAGTAATATAGTCCAACCCAATACATGAAGAATCAAAAAAAATTCAAAGTGAACTCCTTCTTCTAATAGAAAAAAAACTAGATCATTGACCAAATTCTTCTTATAATACTCAAAAATATGTCTAACACTGATCATTCTACAATAATTCTTGATCCTTTTTAGTCAATATTTTCAAAGGAGTCAAAATCTGAGAGAAATCAGCTACTGACATAATGTAATAGCCTATCAGTCCAAGGAAACTTCACACCTCTACCACTTTCTTGGGGGATTCCCAAGACACAAATACTTATATCTAATATGGATCCATAGATACTCCATGATGGAATATAACATTATTTAATTAAAGGACTTCTCAAGCCCAAAAATCACTCTTTAGAAACTTCCTAAACAACTTATCATGGAGAAGAACTCCCAAAATGACACACGGATTCTTTGCATGATCCTCCTCGGATGTAGAGTACACATAGATTTCATCGATGAAAAACCACCAAAAACTTATCTAGGAACTCCCATAACATATCGTTCATTAACCCCATAAACACATCTAGAGCATTCTTCACACCGAACAACATCATAACAAACTCATAATGCCCAGGACAACAACAAAAATCACTCTTCGCGATATCCTCATCCTTTACGTGCATGTGATGATATCCCAACCACAAATATATCTTTAAGAACCAAATTTTACCCTTCATTTTATCAAATAACTCATCAATCCATGGAAGAGGGTAGCAGTTCTTCACTTTCACTTGGTTCAAGCGATGATAATTGATACAAAGCCACAAACTACCATCAACCTTCTTCAAGAACAAAACCGGGGCACCCCATGGTGATAGACTTGGACAAACAAAAACACACTAAAGTAGACCATCAAGATATATAAAAATCTCTCACAAATCATATGGTGTCATCCTATATAGAGATATTGATATATGAGACATGTCAGGCTGCAGTTTGATACCAAACCCAATCTCTCGTTCAGAGGGTAACGCTACAACCTCCTTTTGAAATACATTAGGGTACTCTTCCATGGCCCTGGAAACACTGAAGGCTAAACTTATAAAAAATTTATTATTTTTTAATCCATCAAGGATGATAAGGACATAACGTGCCTCTAACCCACCTGAGGGTCTCACATGCCAACAAACACTGTTGTCTCTCCATCATTATCAAGGAATAAAACATACCTCCGGAAGAAATTCCTGATAGCCTACACCAAATTCAAAAAATCCATGATGAGGATGATGTCATTTGGTTGTATCTATAAATATAAGAAATATCCCCAAGATCGGTGCTTCCCTAGTACTGTCTCACAGTTTCTAAAAACATCAAACAAGTCAAGTCGACCTCAAACTAGAATAGTCAATGTCGTGGGAACTAGAAGTCTCTCTACCTCATGTCTCAAAGCATTGACAAGGGTAGGTGATAAAAAGGAGTGTGTATAACGACCCATACTTTACATAAATTTTTAATTCTTCAAAATTGAAGCATACTTATTACAACATATAACAAAACCACGAAAGGACCGTATAGGTATAGTGTCTTTAGAAACTGGGAAACATAAACAACTGGTTCATAAAGCGTCCACATTGTCTCCCATTATTTCATCATATCTACAGTCCCTTTTGGAATATCTTACTTAATAACCTTCTTCCTGACCTGGGGAAAGAAAACATACAAAAGGGTGATCTCAAATGCTCAGTAAGGGTAAAAAAATATCAATCACATCATATACATAAGCACATAACTTTTGGAAATCTTAACCTGTAAAAGAGATCATAATTTCATAACATGGGTTAAATCATGGCAGTGAAATGTAATCACAATAGTCATAACTTAAAACATGAAACTTTTTGGCATACACACATAATCATAGAAAATCATTTCTTGTTAGTCAAGACTCATTTCCAAGACTATCTTAGTGGACAAAGTCCCTTTCTGAACCGAGTCACCCTCGTTTCAGTCCTGTTTCACTGAACCGGTATAACCTACCGTTCCAGCCATGTCTATCTCATGAGATATAAAATCATTACCCAATGCATTGGAGGGAGATATAGGTCCCACCCATCTCATAATGATACCATTCTTATGTGTGCCATAAAATCATAAATCATACATCATTGCATAACCCATGTAATACAAATGGGAATCTTAAACATCAGGACATCATAAAACAATTCATATAAGATAAATGAATTCATAAAAATAATTCCATCACAACATAATCAAATCAATGTAATAATAGGGATAAAAATAGAACCCTTTATTATCTTAGATGGAAAATAATTTTGATAAAACACTTGAACTCCATTCTTGAGGAAAATATCCTTTCTTCTTCAAAAACATTTTTCCTTTCTTAACATGTCATACAAATTTAAACTAAAATAATTTGATTAAAAATAAACTTGAAAACTTTTAAAGGATGCTTCTTCAAAATAATGTTTTAAAAATCCATTCATTTCGTATAAGTTAAAAAAACATTCTTCATACTTTTGTCGGAAAAGTCAAAAAGTACCTCGTACGAAAAACGACAAAAGATTCCTTTCATATATTTTACTAAAAACTCACCTAAGAGTAAAAATGGATTTAAAAAATTTTAGGTGGATGGAAATAATATTACATATTGATGAAACATGGATTTGGATGATAAAATACACCCCAATAAATACTTTCGAATAAACAATCTCGGATAAAAATGAGATTGTGATATTTCCCTTACCTTAGGTCCGACTTGCTTTGTAAGTGTCTGAACCTCATGTATAATGATTTAAATAATGTTATTGAATTATTACATAATCATACTTATTTTTATGATATCATATATGGTCATATTCTTAGCTTCTTAGTAGTAATATTTCATTGCTACTTGTTATTTGGGTGTTTATAACTTTTTGTTCTTATGCGTGTTTTGTCGAATAAATTCTTATTCTTATCTTTAGGTTATAGATACCTCATTTCCAGAATGGTATTAGTGTAATATATATCATATTCATTCATTCAATTCATTTATATAATCATTATGAAATGAATATCATGTAGAACGAGTCGCATCACATCGTGGAGACGGTATTCCATACGTACGCACGAGTGATGATATCGTTCCTATGATCGTGGAATTTTATTGGAGTATATGTATACTATTTCATAATCAATATCACTTTATAATAGTCATATATGGTCATTATTTACACCATTATACCCATCCAAGTAATGTGGTGGTGGAAAATAGATTACACCACGGCGTGGAGACGGTATTCCGTACGTACGCACGCAGGGTGATTTCTTTTTCCGTAGGATGGATAGATGGTGAAATAGGGTTGTTTCATACTTATAATAACATATCAGTATATGAGTGACATTGATGTTATTACTTCATAATGAAACAACTAAAGAATAAGAAGTGGAAGAATAAATAAAGATGAAAGAATCGGTAACGGACTTTACCTCTTCTTTGAAGTGCTTCTTTGAGACCTTCTTTTAGGGCAATAAAATTGGTCTTTGAAGAAGACCATAACCTCTAGGATGTCTCTAGGGAAGTTTAGAGGAGAAATTGGCAGATTTTGGCCGAGATTGAAGGCTCCAAGTGGTGTGAGTAAGAGGGGGAGGAGGTGTCCTTTTATAAGGGAGGAGAGGGGCACCTTTGGAATAACTAAAACTATTATTTTATTATAAAGTCAGGTTTGGTTTTAAATAGTTCCAAATTGATATATTTCAAAGCTAAGGTGGGGATGGGTCGCAATACTCTCATCCAATAGAATTTAGACAAGTTTAGGTTCCTATTTTAACCTTATCATTTAGATTTAACATTAAGTTAAATAAATTTACTTTTACCATGTCTTCTTGTGTTCTTGTACTATAAGGTTAATAAACATACTATAAGCAGCCAAACGAACCCCAATTTGTTTATTATTAATATATATAACTTTATCTAAGTCATTTGGCTGAACCTTAGATTTTTAGGAATAAAATAACAATAACCAATATAACATTTGTTTTAAAAACTATTTTATGTCAATTTTGACACTATTTAGTAATTGATTTTTGTGAAAATCATGACAGAATTATTAGTTCGAAAAAAGTTAATTAAATCAATACTAACATGTCATATTAACCTAGAAAATTAGTGGGATTCATAAAAAATCTCAAATTACATTTATTTTGGTGTTTATAACATCAATTATGTCAATATTTCATTAATAAGATAATTACTGCATCATCATTGTGTCATAAATAAATAAAATTATTTAATGTCTAAAAATTACAAATAAAATACCATTATGTAGGAAATATTTTTAGATTTCTAATGAATATTTATAATCTAATTTATCTTATGTATAACCCCATATAAAAATTATTTACTTATTAAACTTTGATTTTAACTATTTTAACCCTTCTTTAAATAAATTAATAATAAATGTCCTAATCTAATCCAAGTGGGCCTAAATGGTCATAGTTTATTCCTAAGTTTGTTTTTTGTCGAATTACACTTATCCAATAGAATTAGGACATGTGTTAGGGTAATAATAATATCATCTTTAACCTTAATTACCCTATTTACTTTTTATCGTGGTAAAAAAAGTAAAAAGTTACTATTCACCAAAAATTATTTTCATCTCATTGAACCACATTTTACTTACTAACATCAACCTTGTCTCTCGGAGTTTTGAAATTCCACTCACAGAAGCGGTAAAATTAAGTTTTATGAAAAAATTCAGTTTTTTAACTACCACTTAGTGGTTTCACTATTCATCAAAAATTGAAAGTTTTCAGAAAAATACCAAAATTTCACCCTAGGCTAATTTCAATATTCTGAATCCAAAAATGAAGTCCATTTTGAAAAATAAAATTTATAAAATTTCAAAAAGTGGTTATTACTATTCATAACGGCTAGTTTTAATAATATTTTAATAGCATATCGTTGTTTAGTGAAACTCGGTATTGCGTACGACGCAAGCTATCGAGGAAGGTCGCGATTTCGTGTAAAGCAATCCAAGCAAGTGTTGTGTAGAAAAAGATTACTTTGATGATTTATATAACATAAAAGTCTCGGGTGTTACATTATACCCCCCTTAAAATGAATTTCGCCCTCGAAATTCGTCACTTTGTAACAAACAGATGAGGATACCTCCCCCTCATAATATCCTCAAGTTCCCATGTAGCTTCTTCTAATTGGTGGTTCCTCCATAAAAGTTTCACCAATCGAGTGGTCTTGTTTCGTAGGACTTTTTCGCTACGATCCAGAATCTCTATCGGTTTTTCTTCATAAGAAAGATCTTGCTCCAGCAGTACAACTTCTGAGCTGAGTACATGTGAAGGATCAGGTATGTACTTTCTCAGGAGGGATACATGGAACACATCGTGAACTTGAGAGAGATTCAGTGGAAGCGCCAATCGGTAAGCTACCTTCCCCACACGATCCAGTATTTCGAAAGGACCGATATATCTAGGGCTTAACTTCCCCTTCTTTCCAAATCTCATGACTCTCTTCTAGGGAGATATCCGTAAGAACACTTTATCGCCCACTTCAAACTCTAGGTCTTTTCTTCGGCTGTCGGCATAACTTTTCTGTCGACTCTGAGCTGCTCTTATGTGTTGTTGAATAGATCTGACCTTTTCTGCCATTTCATCAACGAGATCAAGTCCTAATAGCTTTCTTTCCCCAACTTCATCCCAGCAAGTTGGAGTCCTGCATTTCTTTCCATAGAGAGCTTCATAAGGAGCCATCTGAATACTGGAGTGAAAGCTATTATTATAAGAAAATTCCACCAAAGGTAGGTGTCGATCCCAACCTCCATTGAAATCCATAGAGCAAGCTCTCAACATATCTTATAGGGTTTGAATTGTTCTTTCAGACTGACCGTCTGTATGAGGATGATAAGCAGTGCTGAAACTCATCTCTATATCCAGAGTATGCTGAAGACTTCACCAGAACTTCGAGGTAAATCTCGGATCCCGATCAGATATAATAGAAAGTGGTACTCCATGCAATCTTACCACTTCCTTTACATATATCCTGGCAAGCTGATCCAGAGAGAAATCCTCTCTAATAGCAATGAAGTATGCAGACTTTATAAGATGATCAACTATGACCCAGATAGCATTATTGCCTTTGAATGTTTTAGGAAGTCCTGTGACAAAGTCCATAGTAATGTTTTCCCATTTCCATTTGGGTATGGGTAATGGTTGTAACATCCCCTTAGACTTCTGTCTCTCAGCTTTAACTTGTTGACAAACCAAGCATCGAGAGACATATTTAGCAACATCTCTTTTCATGCCATCCCACCAGAAGTACTCTTTCAGGTCCCTATACATCTTCGTGCTTCCAGGATGAATAGAGAATGAAGAACTATGAGCCTCATCTAGCAGCTCCTTCTTTAATTCGGGGATGGGAGGAACACAAACCCGATTCCTGAACTTTATTATCCCATCACAACCAAGGTTGAACTTAGGAACATCTCTCACCTTCTTTTGTAACTCGACATCTTCTTTCTGTGCCTCTTTAATCTTCACATGTATAGATGGTTGAACATTCATTTGAGAAAGATAAGATTTTTCCCCTTACATTATAATTCCAAGATCCATCCTTTGTAAATCCATAAATATTGGATCTTTTGTGATCCTCATCATGGATAAACTAGCATGGTCTTGCCGACTTAATGCATCTTCCACCTTGTTTGCTTTCCCAGGGTGGTAATGGATTGAGCAGTCATAATCCTTAATCAGCTCCAACCATCTTCTTTGACGCATATTCAGCTCCTTTTGTGTGAAAATATAATTTAAACTTTTATGATCAGTATAAATATCACACCTTTCACCATAAAGGTAATGCCTCCAAATCTTTAATGCAAAAATTACTGCAGCTAACTCCAAATCATGTGTTGGGTAATTTTGCTCATGGATTTTCAACTACTGTGAGGCATAAGCTATCACCATATCATTTTTCATAATAACACACCCTAATCCCTTCTTGGATGCATCACTATAGATCACAAACCTTTCTCCACTACAAGGCAGTGTGAGCACAGGTGCACTGGATAACCTTGTTTTCAACTCCTTGAAATTCTCTTCACATTCTTTCGCCCAGACAAACTTAACTCCTTTCCGAGTCAACTTGGTGAGTGGATTAGATAATCGTGAAAAATCTTTCAAAAAGCGTCGATAATATCCAGCCAAACCAAGAAAACTTCGGATCTCAGTTACTGTTGTTGGTCTCGACCATCTTTCGATAACCTCTTTTTTTGCTGGATCCACAGATATCCCCTCTTTTGAGATTATGTGACCCAAAAAACCAACTTTTTGAAGCCAAAATTCACACTTGGTAAATTTGGAATAAAGCTTCTCCTTTCTCAGGGTCTTCAATATAATTCTCAAGTGATCTTCATGTTATTCCTTGCTCTTTGAATAGACAAGAATATCGTCTATAAAGACTACCACAAATTTATCAAGATAGTCTCTAAAGACTCTATTCATCAGATCCATGAAGATTGTAGGGGCATTAGTAAGACCAAATGGCATCACTATAAATTCATAGTGTCCATACCTTGTACGGAAAGCCATCTTTGGTATATCCTCCCTTTTTACCCTTAATTGATGATACCCTGAATGAAGATCAATCTTGGAAAAGTATTGAGCTCCGTGTAGTTGGTCAAATAGGTCATCAATGCGCGGGAGAGGATATTTTTTCTTGATAGTGATCTTGTTAAGATCTCGATAATCAATGCAGAGTCTCATTGATCCATCTTTCTTCTTAACAAATAGAATAGGTGCTCCCCAAGGTGACGCACTAGGGTGTACGAATCCTTTATGAAGATTCTCTTGGAGTTGCTTCTTCAATTCCTGCAACTCAATTGGGGCCATTCTATATGGTGTCTTTGAAATAGGCAAAGCACCCGGTACGAGTTCTATTGAGAACTCAACTTCACGATTTGGTGGAAGTCCCGGTAATTCCTCCGGAAAGACATCATCAAACTCCCATACGATGGGCATATTCTTAATCGTGAGTTTCTCACCAACCATTTGAGATAAATAACCTTCATTTAGTGGAATCAAGACCCATAAGATGGAATAAATTTCCACTGGAAGGTTATGTTCATCCTTGCATTGATAGACGATCATAGATTGATCTGGAATATGAAATGTGACTTCCCTTCTTTGGCAATTGATATGAGCTCCATATAAAGAAAGCCAATCCATGCCAAGAATCACATCAAATTTCACTATAGGAAGGATCACAAGATTTGCAGGAAGCACTTTCCCACAAACTTCGATCGGAGAAAAATTATAAACTTTTGATGCGACTGTTGTGCCATTAGGTGTTGTCACAGCTAACTCAACATCTAATTGTTGAGGTAATACGGTGATACCCTTAGAAAATTCTTCAGAAATAATAGAGTGGATGGATCCAGAATCAAATAAAACATTTGCTACTTTAGAGTGGATGGTAAGTGTACCTTTCACAACATCGTTATCGTACTCCACATTGCTGATAGAAATTTCATGTGACTTTCCTTTGTCTTTAGCCTTAAGAGTTTATTGACGTCGACCATCATCATCAACCCTTGGATTAGGGCATTTATTGGCATAATTCCCCATCTCCTTGAACTTGAAACATTGATGTGTAGTAGGTTCATTATGTGTATCCCTTCCTTTGTTTGCATCATTAGACATCTTCTTCCCATCATCGCGGCATTCAAATGCCCGATGACCTTCCTTTCCACATTTGAAACATTTACTTGTCCCTTTAAGACAACTCCCTCCATGTTTCTTTCCACACTTTAAGCATAAGGGAAAGCTCATCTTCTTTTCAGTGTGCTCTTTAGATTTTCCTTTGAATTCCATTTTCCTCTTCTTATCAAACCCATATGACGGATGGGTTACTCTAATCTACATCTCGACTTTTAGAGCACATCGAACGATTTCCTCGTAGCTATTGAAGTCCCTTATAGCTAATGCCCTTCGAAGACTTGGTTTTAAGACACTAAAGAATCGATTGATCTTACTCTCAGGTTGGATAATAATACCAGAAGCGTACCTTACAAGTCTTGTAAAATTTGTTTCATAGGTACCAACAGATTCATCATCCTTTTTCTTTAGTTCAAGAAACTCTTTCTCCATCTTTGTTCTGAGAATACAAGGGAAGTACTTATTGAAAAATAAGTTCTTGAACTCGTCCCATTCCATGGACTCAATTTCATCCCTTTGCCCCGTATTCTTAATAAGATTCCACCATTGATCAACATCTCCTTCCAAACGATACACCGCTAGGATGACTTTTTCATGTTCAGAACATTGAAGAACTGAAAATATCTTTTCAGTAGTACTAATCCATTGTTCAGCAACTAATGGATCAGTAGACCCGCTGAAAGAAGGTGGACGCTGCCTCATGAAGGATTCAACAGAATTTTTCTCCTTCCTTTGCTCGTTTGGAAGTCCTGCATGATTCATAGCTTAAGAAAGTTGTGTGAGCATGGCTACATGATTTTTCATTCCAACTCCCATAACTTTTGGTTGCTCAGGGGGACAATCATGGCATTGCCCGTCGCATTCCGCATTAACACAGTTCCTTCGGGTTCCAGCCATTCACTAAAACCAAGAACAATAGTGTGAGAAACACTAATTATAATAGGAAAACCACATAATCAAGAATAAAATTTCACACTTAAGGTCTTATCCTAGGTTATTCATGGCCATTTATAAAACACTAAGATTGTGTTCTATGCTTAGACTTATCCTTAGGGTTCTTACTAAGGCTTTCACATCCTAGTTTCCAAAGGTTGACTATACCTTTCCTATGATACCAACTATAACGACCCATACTTTACATACATTGTTAATACTTCAAAATTGAAGCATACTTATTACAACATATAACAAAACCACGAAAGGACCGTATAGGTATAGTGTCTTTAGAAACTGGGAAACATAAACAACTGGTTCATAAAGCGCCTACAATGTCTCCCATTATTTCATCATATCTATAGTCCCTTTTGGAATATCTTACTTAATAACCTTCTTCCTGACCTGGGGAAAGAAAACATACAAAAGGGTGAGCTCAAATTCTCAGTAAGGGTAAAAAAAGAAATATCAATCACATCATATACATAAGCACATAACTTTTGGAAATCTTAACCTGCAAAAGAGATCATAATTTCATAACATGGGATAAATCATGGCAGTGAAATGTAATCACAATAGTCATAACTTAAAACATGAAACTTTTTGGAATACACACATAGTCATAGAGAATAATTTCTTGTTAGTCAAGACTCATTTCCAAGACTATCTTAGTGGACAAAGTCCCTTTCTGAACCGAGTCACCCTCGTTTCAGTCCTGTTTCACTGAACCGGTATAACCTACCGTTCCAGCCATGTCTATCTCATGAGATATAAAATCATTACCCAATGCATTGGAGGGAGATATAGGTCCCACCCATCTCATAATGATACCATTCTTATGTGTGCCACAAAATCATAAATCATACATCATTGCATAACCCATGTAATACAAATGGGAATCTTAAACATCATGACATCATAAAACAATTCATATAAGATAAAGGATTTCATAAAAATAATTCCGTCACAACATAATCAAATAAATGTAATAATATGGATAAAAACAGAACCTTTTATTATCTTAGATGGAAAATAATTTTGATAAAACACTTGAACTCCATTCTTGAAGAAAATTTCCTTTCTTCTTCAAAAACATTTTTCCTTTATTAACATGTCATACAACTTTAAACTAAAAGAATTTGATTAAAAATAAACTTGAAAACTTGTAAAGGATGCTTCTTAAAAATAATGTTTTAAAAATCCATTCATGTCATATAAGTTAAAAAACATTCTTCATACTTTTGTCGGAAAAGTCAAAAAGTACCTCGTACGAAAAACGACAAAAGATTCCTTTCATATCTTTTACTAAAAACTCACCTAAGAGTAAAAATGGATTTAAAAAATTTTAGGTGGATGGAAATAATATTACATATTGATGAAACATGGATGTGGATGATAAAATACACCCTAGTAAATAATTACGAATAAACAATCTCGGATAAAAATGAGATTGTGATATTTCCCTTACCTTAGGTCCGACTTGCTTTGTAAGTGTCTGAACCTCCTGTATAATGATTTAAATAATGTTATTGACTTATTCCAGAATCATACTTATTTTTATGATATCATATATGGTCATATTCTTAGCTTTTTATTAGTAATATTTCATTGCTACTTGTTATTTGGGTGTTTATAACTTTTTGTTCTTATGCGTGTTTTGTCGAATAAATTCTTATTCTTCTCTTTAGGTTATAGATACCTCATTTCCAGAATGGTATTAGTATAATATATATCATATTCATGCATTCAATTCATTTATATAATCATTATGAAATGAAGATCATGTAGAACGAGTCGCATCACATCGTGGAGACGGTATTCCGTACGTACGCACGAGTGATGATATCGTTCCTATGATCGTGGAATTGTATTGGAGTCTATGTATAATATTTCAGAATCAATATCACTTTATAATAGTCATATATTGTCATTATTTACACCATTATACCCATCCAAGTAATGTGGTGGTGGAAAATAGATTACACCACGGCGTGGAGACGGTATTCCGTACGTACGCACGCGCGGTGATTTCTTTTTCCGTAGGATGGATAGATGGTGAAATAGGGTTGTTTCATACTTATAATAACATATCAGTATATGAGTGATACTGATGTTATTACTTCATAATGAAACAACTAAAGAAGAAGAAGTGGAAGAAGAAATAAAGATGAAAGAATCGGTAACGGACATTACCTCTTCTTTGAAGTGCTTCTTTGAGACCTTCTTTTAGGGCACTAAAATTGGTCTTTGAAGAAGACCAGAACCTCTAGGATGTCTCTAGGGAAGTGGAGAGGAGAATGTGGCAGGTTTTGTACGAGCTTGAAGGATCCAAGTGGTGTGAGGAAGAGGGGGAGGAGGTGTCCTTTTATAAGGGAGGAGAGGGGCACCTTTGGAATAACTAAAACTATTATTTTATTATAAAGTCAAGTTAGGTTTTAAATATCTCCAAATTGATATATTTCGAAGATAAGGTTGGTATGGGTCGAAATAATCTCATCCAATAGAATTTAGATAATTTTAGGTTCCTATTTTAACCTTATCATTTAGATTTAACATTAAGTTAAATAATTTTACTTTTACCATGTCTTCTTGTGTTCTTGTACTATAAGGTTAATAAACTTACTATAAGCAGCCAAATGAACCCCAAGTTGTTTATTATTAATATATATAACGTTATCTAAGTCATTTGGCTGAACCTTAGATTTTTAGGAATAAAATAACAATTACCAATATAAAATTTGTTTTAAAAACTATTTTATGTCAATTTTGACACTATTTAGTAATTGATTTTTGTAAAAATCATAACAGAATTATTAGTTCTAACCAAGTTAATTAAATAAATACTAACATGTCATATTAACCTATAAAATTAGTGGGATTCATAAAAAGTCTCAAATTACATTTATTGTGGTGTTTATAACATCAATTATGTCAATATTTCATTAATAAGATAATTACTGCATCATCATTGTGTCATAAATAAATTAAATTATTTAATGTCTAAAAATTACAAATAAAATGCCATTATGTAGGAAATATTTTTATCTTTCTAATGAATATTTATAGTCGAATTTATCTTATGTATAACCCCATATTAAAAATTATTTACTTATTAAACTTTGATTTTAACTATTTTAACCCTTCTTTAAATAAATTAATAATAAATGTCCTAATCTAATCCAAGTGGGACTAAATGGTAATATTTTATTCCTAAGTTTGTTTTTGGTCGAATTACACTTATAAAATAGAATTATTACATGTGTTAGGCTAATAATAATTTCATCTTTACCCTTAATTACCCTATTTACTTTTTACCGTGGTAAAAATAGTAAAAAGTTACTATTCACCAAAAAATTATTTTCATCTCATTGAACCACATTTTACTTACTGACATCAACTGTGTCTCTCGGATTTTTGAAATTACACTCACAGAAGTGGTAAAATTAAGTTTTATGAAAAAATTCAGTTTTTTAACTACCACTTAGTGGTTTCACTATTCATTAAAAATTGAAAGTTTTCAGAAAAATACCAAAATTTCACCCTAGGCTAATTTCGATATTCCGAATCCAAAAATGAAGTCCATTTTGAAAAATAAAATTTATAAAATTTTAAAAAGTGGTTATTACTATTCATAACGGCTAGTTTTAATAATATTTTAATAGCATATCGTTGTTTAGTGAAACTCAGTATTGCGTACGATGCAAGCTATCAAGGAAGGTCGTGATTTCGTGTAAAGCAAGCCAAGCAAGTGTTGTGTAGAAAAAGATTACTTTGATGATTTATATATCATAAAAGTATCGGGTGTTACAGTGTGTCACTTCCAAATCAAACAAGGTACACACCCATGTAGAAAACAAGAAAAGGGTACCTCGAACGACATCTAGCTTTCTTAGCATGGGCAACACAAAAGAATAAAGTTGTTTATGACCTTATCCATAGCCTCTCTAACCCTGTTGATGACCACCCTCACAGTCATGTTCTATTCTCTGAGGATGGGAAGCATTATGGAGTTGTCCTCTATATTCCCCAACTACTCTTTGTTGATCCCAAACTGGAGAAACTTGTTTCTATTGTCTAGAATGGAACTGCCTCATTGGAGGAACCTGAAGTGAAACATCTAGCACATGCTGACAAATCAAAAAAATCAGGCAATATATCCACTTATGACCTCAAAATACACAATAAAAATATGTGTCTGGTCCCTTGGAATAGGTCTAAGAGACGCTTCCCCCGGAGAGATGAGGCATTGAGGGTTGGGACCTACCCCGAGCTGATCGAAATCTCTTCTATCCTGACAAATGGGAACCTCATACCATAGTTTTTTATTCTGAGGAATCCTAAAACTACCCTCCCATGATGATATGGTTCTATATAATGTCATATACATAACTTATTCTCTAGATAGAACCTCAATATATATATTAAACATAAACGGGGTGACCTGACACTAGATCTATGGACACAAAGTTGCCCCAAAATTCCTCTTTGTGGACTCCCCATCTGGTAACAGGTCCTAACCATATCGCATAAGGTTACTAAAATGGATCTCAAACTCTCGCACACTAGAGATCCCCTACCGAAGGGTAAGAATCTCCTATTGACTATCCACCTTTTTAGTAGAATAAATAAACTCGACTATAAATAGGTCTCGGAACTCCTCCCATGAGACTACCAACTCCTCGTGATCTCAGAGGAACAAGAACCACCACTTCCTCGCTGCATCACGCAACATCGTCTTAGCCAATGATACCCAGTGATCCTTACAAGCACAGATCAAAATGAAGGCAATATCCACCTCCTCTGACCATTATTATATGACTAAACCTGAAATGGAAGAATTTAACATTAATTAATTGTTTTTTTATTCTTGTTAGTTTAACCTATCCCAATTTCTACCCATTAAAATTCTAGAGAAAAGAAGAATGAAGCATGATATTTTCTCAGGTCTCTACCCTGCAACCAATATCACCTCCTTTAGTTGATATTGTAAGCTTAAAGGTTCATTCGTCAGATCATAGGGGGACCTAAATACCCATGTCTAAGCCAGTCTCCCATGTTTACAGTGCTTTAAAAACTTATTTGATATTGTTTCACTACTATCCCATGAAACCTCACTTATGACTAACACCAAACTCTATCATATCCCTCAACTAGACCTTTGATTCCACTATGTCATGACCCCCTCCCCACAAGGTGTAACCCTCCTATATTGACAATGGGAGAAGAGATATAGTGATACCTAAGTCCCATCTCTAGTAGGCCATGAGCTAAGGACTAGCACTGAGGGTATAGTAAACACATAGATGGGAGGCATTACTATCTAAGAGAACACATGCGAAAGAGAGAGATAAGACAAACATCGACCAAATCCTTCTCAAACTCCAATATAGAAGAAAATATAAAATTCACATATGTAATGTTCTAAAAGAACAACAAAAACTTAAAGGAAAACTGCAAGTACCAAAAGAAAAGTAAAGGCATAAAATATAATGAAGGCCAAACAACTCCTGTTAAACCCCAACCAAGAAGTAACCCTTATAATCTCCAACCTACTCTAACTTACCTAAAAAATAATTTATATATACATAGAGTGAGTATAAAAGTATACTCAGTAGGATATTCCCTAGATCCTCTCAAGCAAAAGGTATATACAGAATTCTAAATCACTATGAACAACAAGTAAAACTAACTCATCACATAAATAGGTATACTAAGTTTCCATCCCCACCATGGATACTTTCACCAAGTATCTAATACAATACAATATAATATAATAAATAATATCAAGGGTACCTCACTACTACTTCTCCACTGGTTTGTCGCTCTTCCCCAACATCGCACATCATGAGAATCTCTCTCCAAAAAGGCTAGCCCGCAGAAACTTGGGTGAATAACTACAACATGAATCTCATGCAACACACCACCACGTCCACGTAAACAAAAGTAACCAGGTTTTTTCTGGGAGAGACACCATTTTTATAACTTGTGTCATACATCGGTTATTATACCTCAAGCAATCATAGCCCATACGCTGAGTAGGGAACCTCAAGGCATCACAGCCTATACACTTTAGGCCTATAGTAGTCCTTAGAAAACTATATCCAGGTGAAATAACCATAATCCATTACATACCTCTACAAATATATGTGAGGAAAACTAACCATAATGTATTCCATCACAAGTAACTACCAAGATAAGAGAGCAGGTCCAAAGGGGGTAGTCATCCATCCATCCTCCCACTAGGATGCTAGAGAAAACACCCCTAAGGACTCAAAATTCCCAGTCACCATAACCGATAGGGTGGAGTATCATATATAAACACTAAAACTACAAGATATAATATAGCTCAAAACCACACTATGGTAATAACCTAGTCTCAGACTCAACTATAGCGAACATCCCTCGGAATCCCGACTGCCTCTGCTAAGACCAGATATCCTATAAGCACAAAACCATTTAAAAAGATATATTAAATTACTTTATTACTTTTCATCAGTTTCTATTTATGTTAATTAATTATTGAACCATTAACATTTTCCTCATTACATTTCATTGCCATTTAAACAAATATTAATGCCCTACATATATAAGAAAACTGAGTCCACAACTTCTTAGAATTATAACCCCATCATTGCATCCCAACAAGATCCAACCCCATGAGTTAAATATTTATTCATTAATTAAAATTATTACTTCCATATTACCAGGTATTCTAGTAAAACATCCTAAAATACCAAATAACATATACAACCAAGCACGTCTACCTACTTCAAGTAGTGGGGAAAGGAAATCAGCTAAACAAATAACCAATGTGTTATCTAAATAATAGATTCAAATAAGCATAACTTTCATATCAATGGGAAAGCCTAGATTCAACTTATTTATTCATCTCCAGTGCCCTCCCCGACACACACATGCATGTCCTGATGCATCTCACCACTCTAGGCTTCAACTGTTACCAAAAAAACCAGGCCTACCCCCCCCCCCCAATACCACAACAACCCTCCAGGATTAGCCTTCCTAGGATCATGTCCCATTCAAGCCTCCTCACCCTATAGATATCACAACATCACTTTAGGCTCAACCATATCGAGCTCACATCACATCACAAGTAGTAGGAAACAAAAATAACAACCAAACTCTTAAACCTAAATCATGGCATCTAGCCTTCAAATGAAATGAGATCTCATGGATCCAAAGTATAAGGCACATAGACTTTACAAGAAAGAGTTAAAATCAGTCCCTACAAAGGAATTATATTTTATCACACAACCAATTCTTATTCCATCTGGAATTAACTGATTCATTATCATAGGTTCCAACTACGGGCAACCGAAGAAACAAGCTATCACATCTATCAAAAATTAATTAGAAATTTAATTTAACATGCCTTTAATTATTTTATCAAAAAAAATTAACATGATTCTGGTTCATTAATCAATTCAATTAAACATGAATACTTTCATTAATTTTAATATCATCAAATTACAACAACAATAATCAGATTCATTAAACATGCCTCTTTAATCTTTTATCCAATTAATTATCAATTAATTCTATTTTTACTTAGTTTACCAATTTCTATCAAGAAAAACATGTTAATCCAAGAAATGTATATACATCACATTATCTAAAAAAATAAGAGGCAAACCATTATCACTGTACAACAGAAAAACATCGACATGAAATCAATACCAATTATTTAATTTGGTTCAAGTAATTATAAGGTTAAATTTATTACTATCCAATAGGCTAAATCATGTGAGATCTCTGATTTCATGTAAATAAATAGATAATCAATAAATCTCATACCTCAAAAAGGGTGTCAAATTTCTTCTCATGAGAATGGACCAACACTGTGGATCCTGATCACCTCTTCCACAAGAACTGCATACACCTGAGGACACCGTGCCACAAATACTTCAAAAAAACCCAAAAAACTCTATTAGAAACATAGATATCAAGCACCACCATATGGAAAAGAGTAATGGGAGGAAACAGATCAAAGAAACCACAAGAAAGAGGTACAACACTCCTTGTATTGAAGACAGCTCACCAATGATCAAAGGAGGGAATATGGATATCAATCCCAAGAAAAAGAATATAAAAAACATCAAAGAGGGGGATACAATGTCACCTGGAAAAAGAGGAAGACCCATTGTAGCTGTAAGGATACGAATAACCTAAGAAGTTAAAAAAATTTAAAATATCACTTCAGTAGGGAACTACATGATGTGTAATCCCAATTCACATTTTGTAATCTTTAGGGTTTTGTTTCCACCAAAAAACATGTTGTCTATTCTTTTTATTTATTTTTCTAGTCCAGAAAACTAACATGCCATGAACCTGACTTACATGGCGTGTAATTCTTTATATTTCTAGCTTTTAGCAACCTAACACCTTCAGACATCCTTTGAGCCTCCTCTGAGAACCTCAGTCTTCAAAAACGTGAAAAGGTTCAATACACATGGATTTGAGCCCATAAATTAGATACCTCTAAAAATATTATCATCCTCAATAATCCAAAACCAACCCTGAGATGAAATAGGAAAGGGTCATCAGAACAGCCACCTTGTGAGATACCTTTCAAGGCTCTCATCACCAAAGGAGCTCAACAACCTCACCCAAGCACATTGGTCTCGACATGATGAGTAGATGATATAATCATATAGTGTTCTCCACCTATAGTAGGAGAGTATACTCATCCAACCACAAGAATATAAGCATGAAAAGAATGTTTCATACCCCGCGCGTCTTTGACTCCCATGAAAAGCGAGTAAGCTGCAACAAGCAAAAAAGATAGAGCCATCTCACAACCCAAAAATGGTCTAAAACCACAAAACAAATAGTGTTACAATATAATAGATAAAAATAAAATATATTAGGGTACTGAGTGCATATATATGCATCATGTTCCCAACTACTCTCCTCGAAACCACTATGTCACCACAAGACATGAACCGAGGGGAGAGTACACCTACACAACACCTTCTCCCAATGTTCATGGTTCCTTACAGGCCACCCCTCAAAGGTATATCCATCTTAAACATTAATCTCAATCCAATTGATTATGTGAGAGTCCCCATGAAGATAATAATGGAGCTACGACACATGAAAAACACCATGTATTTGGCTCATCTATGGAGGAAGTGTTATTTGATATGCCACTGATCTAGAACAAGACAACACTTTGAAAGGCCCAAAAACTGAGGAGAAATCTTACTCCCATGACCAAACTTATACTCCCACGAAGGGAAGTCACCTTCAGAAACACATGATCCCAAACATCAAACTTCATAGGACTCATCCTATGATCAGTATATGATTTCTAATGATCTGGTGCTGCCTTCATCCTCTCGTGAATCACCTAAAGCGTCTCTGTTGTATTATATAACAACTCCATCCTGAGAATTACTTACTCTCTGATCCTGGTCTAGAACAATGGATAATGGAAAGGTCATCCATACAAGGCTTTAAACGGTGCCACACCGATGGTGGAGTGAAAACTATTGTTGTAATTGAACTCTACCAAGGGTAGGTTCTTCATCCATGAACCTCCAAAATCTAGGACATAGGAGTGAAACATGTATTCAAGAGTCTAGATGGTCTGCTCTATCTGACCATCCATCTATGGATGAAAATCAGTGTTAAGGAATAATTGATAACCGAATTCATGTTAGAGACCTCTCCAAACCTTGGAGTTAAAACAAGGATCTCAATTGGAAATGATCTTACTTGGAACTCCATGGAGTCTCACCACCTCCTATTGATACTACCTCAAAAAAAACCTCCACTGAACTCGACTCCTTGATCACTATGAAGTGGTCCTATTTCATCAAATGATCCACTACCACCCATATAGCAACATATCCTCCCTGATCTCGTGGTAGACTGGTAACAAAGTCCATTGATATGTACTCCCGCTTTCACTAAGGAACATATAACATATGGAGAAAAACACCTGGAACACGGTTCTTGGTCTTCACCTTCTAGAAGACCAAACATCAAGACACAAACCCTACAACTGCACACTTCAACCCAAGCCACCAAAAATAACATCTCATGACTCAGTAAATCTTCTTCACACCAGGATGTACCGTCAAAAGTGAACTATGGAACACTCTGAGAACCATATCAGGCATCACCAATAGAACTAAAATCCTTCCCTGAAACAACACTCATTGTTGTTCATCCTCAGAACAACCATCAGGGCGTCACCAAAAAAACTCATTCTCTCCATACCTCTACCTCAAGATCCACCAAATGGGATGCCTCCACCTACTACACCAGAGATGATTGCACCATCATATAAAAAAGATAACCTCTTCCACCGACTTCTCCCATATCTAGATGCAATGATGAATGTTCTTTCATCACTCTATAGGGAGCATCTGATTCCCACACTTCATCACTCTACTATGTCCTACTTATCACATTGGCTACAACATTTCCCTTTCCAGGTGTATATAAAATCTAAAAGTCATAATCCTGTAAGAACTGCATCCACTAAAACTGTTGCAAGTTCAAATCATGAAGGTGGAAAAAATACCTCATACTCTTATGATTGTTGAAGACCAAAAAATGTTCACTGATGAGGTATTGTTTTCAAAACTATAGAAAAAACACCACATCCACAAACTCAAGATAGTGGGTTGAATAGTTATGTTCAAGGGGATATAACTGATGAGACCCATAATAAATGACTAATCTTTGTTTCATCAGAACACAGCCCAACCCAAGACATAAAGCATCACATAAAACTTCAAAATGAACTCCTTATGTTGGCAGACAAAGAACTAGAGCACTATCCAACTTCTCCTTAAGATACTAAAAAGTTGACTGAAACTGATTAGTTCACAAGAATGTATAATTCTTTCTATTCAACATTGTCATAGATTGTCAACCTGAGAGAAATCAACCATGAACCTCCTGTAATATCCCACAAGACAAATGAAACATCACACCACTTCCACTGTCTTGTGGGATTCCCAAGACACAACTAATTCTATCCCTGATGCATCCATATCTAATCCTTGCTGGGATACAACATGTCCCAAGAAATAGACTTCTTGAGCCCAAAAAAATCACACTTTGGCAACTTCCCAAACAACTTCTAATAGAAAATAACTCCCAAAACGGCACGTAGATGCATTGTATGATCCTCCTGAGACACAAATTAAAAAAGGATTTCATCAATGAAAACCACCATGAACTTATCCAGGAACTCACGGAACATAGCCTTCATTAAACCCATAAACATTGTTAGAGAATTTGTCACACCGAACAAAATCACAACAAACTCATAATTCCCATGAAGATAACAGAAAGAATTATTTAGGATATCCTCATCCTTTACATGTATCTGATGATATCTCGATCACAAATCGATCTTCAAGAATAAACTTTCACCCTTTAGTTGATCAAATAATTCATCAATCCATGGAAGAGGGTAGTAATTCTTCACTTCCACATGTTTCAAGAAATAATAATCAATATAAAACTATAAACTGCCATCATCCTTCTTCATGAACAAAACCTGTGTGCCCTATAGTGACACACTCGGCCAAAAAAACAACACTACAAGAGACCATTGAGTTGTATACGCATCTCTCACAACTCATAAGGGTCTATCATATATGGGTATAACAGTTTATGAGACACGCCTAGTTGTATTTAGATCCTGAACTCAATCTCTCGTCAAGGGAATAGTGTTACTACCTCCTCTAGAAAGACATCAGGGTACTCTTTCCCGACCCTAGGAAATGCCAAATACAAAAACTCCAACGAACTTAGTATTATCTCATCAATCAAGAATGATAAGGATGAAACATTCCTCTGACCCATCTCAGGGTCTCACTCACCAACAAACACTGATGCCCCTCCATCGTCATTGAAGAACATAACCTTCCTCTTTAATCGATCCATGATAGTCTGCACCTAGTACTACCAATCCATTATAAGGATTATTCTATATGGTTGTATCTTTAAAAATAGATATCCCCCCAAGAGTGGTTCTATCCCAGCACTAGCTCACAGTTTCTACATACATTAAACAAGTCATCTTGACCTTCAACTAGCATAGTCAACACCATGGGCATTGGAAGTCTCTCTACCTAAATTCCCAAATAATGGACAAGGTTAGGTGATATAAAGAATTGTGTCACTCCCAGATCAAACAAGGCATGCACCCAAGTAGAAAAAAGGGTACAGTGAATGAATTATAGCTCACCTAGCACTGGAAATGCTAAAGCATGAAGCTGGCCAGGACCTGCTCCATGACCTCTCTCACCCTACTAAAGACCACCTCAATGGTCAATATCTTCTCTCTGATGATTGGGATCATCCTGGGGCAATCCTATATATGCCCCATCTATTCTATGTTGATCCCAAACTAGATAAACCTACTGTTGGTGTCTTGGTTGTAACTACCTAAGGGGAGGAACTTGAAGTGGAACAACTGGCGCATGATGACTACTAAAAATGGTCAATAACCCTCACTAATAATGACCTCAGCCTATATAATAAAAACATGGTTATTATCCCTTGGAATAGGACTAATAACTATTTCCACTAGAGAGACGAGACATTGAGGGTTAAGACCTAACCTTAGATGATCTGAATCTCTTCTATCCGGACAACTAGGAACCCCAGACCACAGCTCTACTTCATGAGGAATCCTGATGACTCCCCTCTCATGATCATCTTGTTCTAGCTAATATCCTATTGATGACATATTCTCTTTCCATCACCTTGAGATACTTCTTCAGTATAAACAGGGTGACCTAGCAATTGATCTCTAGATAAAAAGGATTCTTGAAATGCCTTGCACTAGAATCCCCATCTGGAAATAGGTCTGAAGCATAACCCAGAAGGTTCCTAAAATGGATTTATAAATCTCATACACTAGAGCTCCCCTGCCGAAGGGTAAGAAGATCTTGGAGATTGGACACCTTCATGGTTAAAGAAAGAAACTTGGATCAGAATTTGTCTTGAAACTCCTCCCATGAGACTGTCGACTCCTCACTATCTTTGAGGAAGAAGAATCACCACTACCTCACTACCCCATGCAGCATTGTCACAACCAATGATACCTGGTGCTCCTTCCAAGTACGGATCAAACTAAAGGATATATCCAACTCATCCAACAAATCTTTTGTGACTGCATCTGAAATAGATCCCTCATTCCTATATAGACTCGGGTGTTGAAACTATCAAAGTGTCCTTCTCCAATTGTTTTCATCATCAACCTATACTCTATAGTGATCTATCAGCAAAACCTGCTAAAAATATTCTATGCGAACCTAACATAGACATTGACCTAGAGCTAGTCCTATAAAAGAACAAATAGTTAGAGCTTCTAAACCTATAATATGGAAGACCTTAACATTAATTAATTGTCTTATTCTATTCCTTTTAGGTTAACTTATCCCAAGGTATACCCATTCAAACACTGGTGAAAAGAAGAATGATGCATGATCCTTTCCTAGTTATCTACCCTATAACCAGTATCACCTCATTTAGTAGCTAATGTAAGGTTAAATTTTTGTGCATCATATCATAGGGGGTACGAAATACCCATGTCTTATTTGGTCTCATATGTTTATAACACTTGATAAACTTTGCCAATACCATTTACTTACTAACCAATGAAACCTCACTTGTACCTAAATCCAAACTACATCCTATCCCTCAACCATACCTCTTATACCACTCTACCTTGACCCCCTCCCAACAAGATGCACCCAACCGGGGCATGAAATGGGAGAAGATAGATAGTGATACCCGATTCTCGCCTCTAGTAGGCCCTTGGTTGGCGACTAACAACCAAGGTATAGTAAATACATTGATGGGAGGCATTACCCTCTAAGAGAACACATGCAAAAGAGAGAGAGATAAGACAGAAATCAACCAACTCATGCTCAGACTGCAATATAAAAGAAACTCCAAAATGAACATATGTAATTTCATGCAAGAACTACTAAAACTGAAAGGAAAACTACAAGTACCAAAAGAAAAGTAAATACAGAAGAAACCATGAATCCCAAAAATATCTTAGTAAACCCCAAGATAGTAGTAACCAGTCTGATCTTTTACTTACACCAACAAAAATTAAAATAGTTTATATATACCTGTAGTGAATATAATAGTATACTCAGTAGTATCCTCTTAATATCCTCTTGTTCAAAAGGTGTAGAAAGTATTCTAAAGAACTATGAACAACAAGTGAAACTAACTCGTCACCTAAACAGGTATATTAAGTTCTATGACTCTCCATGGATACTCTCAACAAGTATCGCATACAAGAGAATATAATATAATAAATAATATCAAGGGTAAACCACTACTACTTCCCCATTAATTCGCTTCTCTGCCCCAACATCACAGGTCCTGAGCATCTCTCTCTAAAAATTTTATCTCACAGGCACATGGGTGAAGAACCACAACATACACCTCATACAACACACTACCACGTCCATGTAACCAAATGTAACCAAGTAGTGTCTGGGAACTACCACATCTCGTATAACATGTATCATACATCAGGTATCATACCTAAAGCCATCACAACCCATACACTAAGAAAGGAACCTCAAGCCATCATAGCCTATACATGTTATACCTATAGTAGTCCTTAAGAAACGATATCCGGAATAAATATGTATGAAAGAACCAAAATACATTAAATCCCTCTAAACAAATATATGGGGAAAACTAACCACTGTCCATACCAGTACAAGTCACTGCTAGGATAAGAGAGCATGCCCAAAGGGGGTAGTCCGCCATCCATCCTCCCACCAGGATGTTGGCAAAATCACCCCCCAAGGCACAGAATCTTTGGGGTGTCAGTCACCCTAACCGAAAGGGTGGAGTGCCATATAGAAACACTAAATGTACATTATATAATATATCTCACAACCACACTATGGTTGTAACCTAGTCTCAGATGAAAATTCATTTAACGTCTCTCTAACTCCCGGATACCTCTGCTAATACCAAATATCATTTAAGTACACAACCATTTTAAGAACTACATTAAACTACTTTATTCCTTTTCATCTATTTCGCTTTTTGTAAATTAATTATTTAACCATTAATTAACCAATATCATTTTCCACATTACATTTTATTACCAATTCAATAAATATCCATGCCCTCCAAGCATAAACAAACTAAGTCCACAACTTCTCAAATTCATAACCTCTTCATTACATCCCAATAGGGTCCAACCCCATGGGTTAAAATTTTATTCATTTTTTAACATTAATAATTTTTATATTACCAGGTATTATAGAAAACAATCCTAGGTTACCAAAACAGTTATACAACCAAGCACATCCATATTCCATAAGCAGTGGGGAAAGGAAAGCGGATAAAGTAACAATCTAAAGATCAGCCAAACAACATATTCAAACAAGAATCTAACTTTTACATCAATGGTTAATCCAAACTTCAACCCATTCCATCAACTCTGATGTCATCCCCGACACCCACATATATATCTTGATGCATCTCGTAACTCCATGCATCAACTGTTTCCACAACAACCGAGCCTCCCCACCCCTCATACCAAAACAACCCTCTAGGATCAACCATCCCTAGATCACATCACATATGGGCCTCCCCACCTCATATATATCACAATATCCCTTCAGGATCATCCATCCTAGGCTCAATTCACATCATAAAAAGTGGGAAAAAAACATAGCAACTTGGATCTTGGATCAAAAGCAAGGAATCCATCCTTCACACACAATGAGCTCTCATGGATCCAAAGCACAAGGAACTCGACCATTATAAGCATGTGGGGAACTCATGACCTACAAAGGTATAATATTTCATCACACAACTAATTATAATTCCATATTTAATTTACCAATCCCTTATCATGGGTTCCAACTATGGACAAATTAAGAAACAAGTTATCAAATCTATCAAAAATTAAATAAAAAAATAATTAACATTACTTTAATTTTTTTATCAAAACAAATTAACACGGTTTGGGTTCATTAACCAATTAAATTAAACATGCATAATTGAATTAATTTGAATATCATAAAATTGCATCAATAATAACCATATTGATTAAACATGCCTCTTTAATCTTTTAGCCAATTAATTATCAACTAATTATGGCTTAATATTCATTACCAATTTCCATTAAGAAAAAAATTCTAATCCAATAAAGGCATATACATCACACTATCTAGAAAAATAAGAGGAAAACTATTATTATAGTACAAAACAACAACATCACTATGTGATCAATACCAATTTCTTAATTCGGTTCAAGTAATTATTTGGTAATTTCGTTACAATTCTAGGGGCAAAATCATGCTAGATATATGATTTCATGTAAATAAATAGAGAAGAAATTAATCCTATGCCTCAAAAGGGTGTCAATGTTTTTCACATGAGAGTATACCAATGATACGGATCCCTATCACCTCTCCCACAAGAACTACATCCACCCAAGGACGCAGCACCACAACTATTCCAATAAACTACCACAAAAACTCCATTAGAAACATGAAGATCAAGAACCACCATATAGAAAAGAGGAATTGAAGGAGAATAATAGAATAAACCACAAAAACAAAGGTAGAACATACCTTGGATTGAATTAGTATTGTTATGGATCAAAGGAGGGAAGTTATAGATCAATCCATAATAAAGAACTCCCCAAAACGTGTAAGAGGGGGTCGTCAAGTCACCTAGAATTAGAGGGAGATCCACTACAATCATAGGGTTGTGAATAACCCAAGTGGAAAAAAATTCTTAAAATAACACTATAGAAGGGAATTACATGACATGTAATCCCCTTTCATGTCATGTAATCCTTAGGGTTCAGTTTTTTCTAAAAAATGTGTCGATTATTCTTTTTATTTATTTATTTATCCCCAAAAACTTACACATAATGAACCTAACTTCGACTATGTTTAATTATTACATGACATGTAATTATTACAATTTCTAAATTTGAGTAGCTTAAGCCCTTCAGAATTCCTCCGAGACTCCTCTGAGCACAGTAGTCTTCAAAATCATGCAAAGGGTTGATCTATGTGGATTCGGGCCCTTACATCCATAGTTTCTATTATCCAATTAATCATAATGATTTGTTAATAAAATATGACTTAAACCAATAATATCCATCAAGTTTGTCAATACTAGAGAAAATTAAGGTCACACTCATCATGCACGATAATAATGGTTAAGATATACTTGACCATCTCTTTTTATAGTTGTTACCCCTATATGGATCAGTTCAAAAACCACATCCACTTGTAGTATCAAGATAGGGATGTATTTCTATAGAAACTCCCATAATCTCTACCTTACAAAAAAATTATGATATTTTCTTATAATTAGAAATATCCTCAGAGTCTCTTATAGAGTTATGTTGCCTAATCCATGTTTTCCTAAATCTATTTCCCAAGGTTTCTATAAAACTTCCTCTCATACCAACTACAAAGACCCCAACCCCAGTAGCCTAGATCTTGTGGTTACTTTATTACATTGTAATAAAGTATAAGTGATTTCATCCTAAAGGACTGAATAGTTTAGTAGTATTGATAAAAAAGATACATAATTAAATCTCACATTACATTTGAAAATTTAAAATACAACAATGTGAAAGTAAATATTTTTTATCCTTGAACTCATTCAAAGATTTCTTCTTCATAACCTGGTTAATAGAAACAAAATAAGGGTGTACTTAGATCCTCAGTAGGTGTTATATAAAGTGGACTAACTCATGAGTAAATAAGTTTTAATCAATGTGTCAATGTCAATAAATGAAAATTAATTTCATTTAAATAATAACTTGAGCATGAAGAATAATATGGCGGGAAAAATGATGATTACATAATGAAATATAATTAATCTCATTATCTTGAAAAATATCCATGGATATAATAATTATTCATATAATCACAAGTACATCAATAACTAATCTCATAATGCTGAAATGTATAATTTCAGACATCATAAACTTATCGTCAAGGCCTCATGCTAAGAAATATTACATAAATGGGTAAGGCCTCAGCCAAATACCCAAAATAGTTTGTCTCATGAGAGCAACTGATGCATAAATATAATATATAATTCCATCTCATCACTTACTAAGTCCAATTAATTCCTCATATAAAATAGGAGAATAATAATTTGACAAATAATCAATATAAACATTTTTATTAAAAAACTAGCATATGAAATTTTAATATTTCATAATTCAAACTGATCATAAACCATATAGAGGAAGAATAAGGATTGAAATATATCCCTAGTGAAGAATATGGAAAATAAATAGATATTTTCATTAATGAATATAAATAAAATAAAAATATCATTGAAAACATTCTTGAGTAAATTACCCTTCTTGGTTTGAAAATCAATTTTAAAAAATAAAAATTTCAAAAATACAAGGACAAAACACTTTCATTGGAAAGAACCTGGGAAAATAGTAAGGGAAGTTTAAATTTTTTGAGTTTTTAGGATAGTGGAAAATTATGGTCATGTTGAGTATGTTGAGAAAATATTCCTTTCCCATTTTTTATTAAAATTTAACAAGTATAATGTTTGAAAAACAACATAAAGATTCATTTTAAACCATTTTTTTAAATAAAACATGGGTAAAAATGTATTTGATAAATTATTAGAGAATATTAAAAATATTTTTTAATAAAAATTAAGTAAAATATGGATATAGAAGAAAAATATCCCATTCCGAGTAGAAAAACAAGTTAGTTTTCCTCAAAAACATGATTTAGGTATCTTCAGTACATAAAGAGTGGAAAATGAAAGTAAAAAATTTTAATTTACATAAATAATAATATAAGAATAAAATTGTTTGGATAAAAGATAAAAATATCAAATAATTCCCCAATCAGATACTTAAACATAAATAAACCTGAATATTGATGAGATTATAAAATAAACTCTTTCCACTTTGGTAAATTTAAAATCATAACCCTCATGGAATCAATAACATAAAATGAAACATAAATTAACATGAATATAAAAAGATTTATTTTATATAAACTAGTGAAAAAACATGATTTAACATCGTTTTTTTTAGTTTTGATGTCAGATTTTAACCGAAATCTATAAAGGTGATGTAAAAAATAAGGTTTTTGGTGTTAGTTTTTTAAAAAGTGACGCCAAAAATGAGAATCGGATTGGTTTTCAGCATTGGTTTTCATAAAAACTGATGTCGAAAACCTTGCTAATTTATTTTAATGGTTCAGCACTGATTTTGATAAAAATCAATATTGAAAGTTAAAAAAATAGAAAATGTTCAATATTACACCCCTAAAATAATCTGAATCCCTATAATAGAAAATTATTATACAACAATCAAATAGCATGTATAGTTATCTAAAAATCTATAAAGAATTCATATCTTTATTTAGTTAATCAAAAAATTATCTAAACATTTATATTATAAAGTAGAATCAAAAAACATACCTAAAATTTATAACATGATCATTTTTTGTTATTGTTGAATCATTTTCTTGATATCATTATGTTCAGACACCTATTAATACAAAATAATTAGTTTTTTAAACACATATTATTATGAAAATGTAATATTAATCATAAACATTAGAATATACATACCTTAAATCATAATCAAACGAAACAAATAGTTCGTAAACAAAGATAGAAGATGGGTATGTTCATTTTGCATATAAGACTCGGCATCATTGAATGTTTATAATAATGTTTAATGATATGAGATTATAAAACATAATACTATGAAATAAAATATAAAATAATTAATATAACTAACCTTATCAAATTCAGTAGTTACCCGAGATGTAATTATATTGTACATGAATCATACAACATAATAACCACATTCACCATATCCTTGTTGATAATAAAACTACGATTATAAATCATTAACTTGATAATAAAAACCTATATATACATATATCAAAATTCAGAATAATATCTAATATAAAAATTAATTATTGTTACTTTCACATATTATATTGCATTTGGGTTTTTTATCGACATGTGATCTTTGTTAAATTTTTTCCATGACCTAAATTTTCATATATATCAACTAATAATACATGTATATACAATAAGAATTAAATATAATGAACTTATAAAAAAAGAATAAATCTTACTTTTCTAACAAGATGGTAAACTTTTTATGAACACCACCTAGTAAATAGAAAACCCAATATAAGGTGTATTAACTTGGGTATAATACACCTAACATCTAATGCCCCCTACAATAAAAAAATTAACAATTAATGACATTATAATTAATATTTGTTCATAATTATGTTTATGTTCTTACCCATCACGAAATGGAAGAAACCAACACCCAATATCTATCTGTAATAATCTCTCACATATATATGCAATTCTATTAGGATTATTTACATATTAGACACCTATAGAAATGAATTATGGATCTATAAAATAATAAATTCATGTGGTGCCATTTTGTATAAGAATCATGTATATATACCTAATTAAAAAATTATTATAGTTATTCAATTTAAATCATATTTAATTAAATAAATAAAAAATGAAACGTCAATTTACTTACATTAAAAACAACTGCAATACATTCATGCTGAGCTCTTCAAAATCAATTATATCCATGACAACTTTTTTTAATATTCTCAATGGATAGTCTCTTACACATATATTGAATGTTATCCAAAACTCATATATGTTACCCAAGAAACAATAATCCTGAGATAATATTTTTATCCCATCATAAATATCATAAGTATCTACAGTTTTTTGTTCCTGAACCTTTTGTTTCATTTATTCTATTTATTTTTCTTTTAGAAAATCCTATATAACTTAAATGTCATAAAAAATTATAAGTAATTTTCAATCATGTGTAATTAATTTTTAAAAAATTCATACCTCATATGAAAGATAACAAAGAAGGTCATATGGATGAAGAAAAAATTGACTCTGACAATCCTCAACACTAGTAACCTCCTCAGTAGGAAATGTTAGTAATGTAGTATGATCAATAATATCATGTATTGATACTCCAACCTAACCCATATGCATAGGCTGGTGATGTAAAGAATCCACCAAAAAATGCATGAATCCTAATGCTACAATATGTATATTAGTATCTCTAGCATAGAACTCATAGTATGATGTTGGGTCTCAGTGAGGTGGTGGAGGATATGAGTTGGTAGATAGGGAAAAGTGGTCTAGCTTAGATGGTCATATAGGCTACACAACCGACTGGGAATACTGGATAGGCTGGAAAGGATACACAGACCATGACTGTCTCATAAATTGTTATAACATAGCATACAAAGCTTATTGAATTTGATTAACCAAGGATTGTTTCATATCTTTCAACTCAATTTTTAAGTATTCGATTTCTAGGTCTCTTGATTGCTTACTCTAATGACCAAAAACATTCTGAATACTGACACCTTCCTAACATCCTCTTATGCGGTCATGGGGTTCTATATTTCCCAAAGAAATGGATAGGATTTCCATCCTATGCTCAGGGATAAAAGATCCATGTGTCACTTTCTCATGAGGTTAATCGAAAACTGAAAAATGAAAAATGAAAATGTTCTATTTGTTTTTTAAATTTATTAAATAGATAAATACATGAAAAATAAATAATATTTACTTAGAATTTTTTCAGTTACATATTTATATTTCTATGTAAGATACTTTTCATTTTTTCTTCTTATTTCTCTTTTCTATTTTTTATGGTGAGTGGGGAGAGATGGAGGACTGAAGTGGACCTCATCAAAACCACTAGTGGAGTGAGTTATTAGTGCTTCAAACTTTTCCTCAATCATTTTTTCTATAATAAATGATATCCTCCATATGATAAAGTATGAGGGTATATATTATATAACTATATGTCTTGATGGGATTTTTTTTAGGCCTGTTATACAAAAGGTAAACTAAAAATTAAATAGATATATATATATATATATAAATTAAAATATAATATAATTATCATACTTGAAAGGATTAATAATGTCTATTGGAAACAAATTTCTTCCATGTATCTGCATCTATAAACTCATACTTGAGGCATGGATTTTCATTTCATCTCTTTTGAAAAACATATTTTTTTTGTCAACTTCATTTTTGAAATATCTTCATCAAACTGCCACCAAAGTAAGATATATTTTCTTAATTTCTTTTGTTTCTTCAAAATTAAATCACTTATATAATTTAATAAAATAGAAATTAGTCATTTAAATTATATCATATTTCAAAAATAAGACAAAATAAATCAATTGGGATATCATACCATTACGTCCTCCCAAAGTTGATATTTCTCCATCTTGTTGATGGCCTTCCAATTAGGATATAAAATGTTAATACTACAACGACTCTATATGGAGATATAACTGATAAATTAAGTTTCATTTCGTTCTATTTCATTATTATTACCATCAAAATTAATATGTAATCGCAAGTCTCTATGATCAAGTGACATTTTTGTTAAACTTGTGATACCATGTTTACCAACTCGAGAACTTGATTTCATAATAGTAAAAGTAGAGGACTCCACCGGTGAAGTCTCATCAGTAATCATACAATTTTTTTGTAAATTAAATGTTTTTTCATTAAATAGTTATATTAATTGATATATAATAATATGAAAAAATAAAAATACCTTGGTACATGTTTATTTGTCTCTATATCTGTATTCTTCATTGAAATATAAAATTGTAATGAAATTCTTGTGGACCTACATATTATTATCCAATTTAATAATTAGAAAATAGGAAAACTAAAATATGTAAAAGTAAAAAAAGGGCACACATGGGTAAGTTAAAGAAAAAAATAATGACGTTGTGATTATTAACAAAAATAATATGAAAGGTAAACTATTAAATATAAACATTAATTCTCAAATGATATAAACCTTTATAAATTTAAATATCGAATAGTTATTAAATAATATAGTTTTGACACATGTAAATTTCAAAAAAGACAAATAATGTAAATAATTACAAGATTAATTAAGAGAGTAATATAGTGTTTTCCCATATGCATTTAGAATGTACATTTCCTACTACATGCACTATGTCTTCATTATTTCCATTGTTATCCAGAAATCATGTAATAGATGAAGAAGCCTCATATAAATTAATAACATTATTATCATCATTTTCATCGTCGTCATCATCTAAATTTATTATTTTCCCTTGAAAAATGATGGACCGATAATAATTTTATGGATCAAGGATATAAAATATATTTTTTTCATGTGTGACCATGATAAATGGTTCATCATTGAATTTAAATATTTTCAAATCAACTATTTTAAACCCATATTCATCATGTTTTAAACCACTATTACTTGAATCCCAATTACACTTAAATGCAGTGAATTGAAATTTAATTTAATCAATTTTCATTATGACTTCAAGAACTCAAAAATATGGTGTTGATGTTGAAATTGGGTTTTTATATTTGGCACTCAAAAATGTAGTACTTCATTGATGACCATTACACCACTATTTTGAACGGTACTCTTATTATCCATATTTTGTTTGTAAAATGTGCACCCATTAATATCAAAACCAGACCATATGATCACATTAAGATATGAAACCCCTTCCAACCATTTCAATTTTTCTTATGCATATATATTTGTGTGACTTTATCTTTAAACCATCAAACAAATGAATTTTTATGCTCAATCATCTACTCCTTTTCATTTCTTTTCGGATATCATAACTTTAATTCAGTAATATGTGATTCTATATATGATTGAACCTCATATGTGTTGTTCAAAATGTATTAATGTGCATACATCACTTCATCATGTGGAATGAACTTTACCTTTAATCCTCTAATCACTCTACCTTCACTGTCAACTATCATATGTTGAGATATCGTTAGTCCAATATGCTCCACTTCATACAAGTAATCAGTACAGAACTCAGTCGCCTCTTCTAATACATATTTTTGAACAATAAAGGCCTTTATTAAATAAGTATTTTTAACATATCCCTTCAGAAGTTTCATATTTCTTTCAAAATGATACATCCATCATAAATAAATAGGCCCACATATTCTTATCTCATGGACCAAATGAATCACCAGATGCACTATTATATCAAAAAACATAAGTGGGAAATATATTTATAGTTGAAAAATAATAAGACTGGATTTATTATCTAACACATCTAACAAATTTGGATCAATTACTTTGATACAAATGGATTTGAAAAACTTACATAATTTGATGATAGTCTTTTTAACATCTTTTGGAAATATACTACGTAGTAAGACTGGTAGATGTTTCTACATCAATACATTACAATCATGAGATTTCATAACTATTAATTTAAAATCCTTCAATGACACCAAATTATTCACCTTTGAAGAATAACCACTCGGTACTTTAATAGCATGAAGACACCAAAAAAACCACTTTCTCAATCTTTCTTAAAATGTGACAAGCTGGAGGTAAATATGTTATGTTTTCTTTTATAGTGGGAGTTAACTCTACATGTATTACCATTGATATCAAGTCTAATATAGTATTCAATATCTCTTTTTTTCTTTCCTTTTATATCTAAAAAAGTTCCAATAAAATCGTCACTTATATTTTTCTAAACATACATAAAATCAATGTTATTTTTTATCTCTAAAAATATCTAATTAGGTAGTTTTAAAATGATAGACTATTTCTTCTAGATATTTTTTTGAAGACTATAACTTTTTTCATTTCAAATTTTGAATCAATATTTTTCACCTTGTCATAATATTCTTCAACAAACAATGGTCATGGGGGAATACTATTTTCATGTAAATCATTAAATGATTTTATTAATATATGATAAGGATGATCAATTTGGAAAAAAAAATTGATTTTCCATATACATTATCTTTCTTCCATTCTACAATTGATAATATAAAGTCTCTTCTTCACAAATTAGACATAATTTATATCCCTCAACACTGTATACTGATAAATTTCCATATGAAGGAAATTAATTTATAATGAACATTATCATAGCATGAAGAATAAAAGACTCTTTCTTGTTTGCATAAAAAACATTAACACCTATCACCCATAGCAATTTAAAATCATCAATCAATGGTGAAAGATACACATCAATATAATTTCTCAGATATTTTGGTCAGAAAATCATCAAGATCATCAAAACATACTTTTTCTTCGTACATATATGTGGTGATAAGTTGTAAACTACCAAAAAAATAGGTCATGAACTATATTGGATGCTTAGGCTCTGATATATATTCATTCCATCATTACACAGTCCAATTATAATATTTCTAACTTCACTTCCAAAATCAAGAAAATTTTTATCAAATCTCTTCCACTATGGTGAATCAAAATGGTGACGTAAGTTACCATCAGAGATACACTCATTTGATTTACATCTTAACCTTTTTCATTAATTTAATTTCAAAATAGACACTTCAAATGAGTAATTATAGGAATGTACCAAATTTATTTAGTAAGAGATTTTATTATGGTACCTGATAATGAAACATAGTTGAATTATCATAATTATATGAAGGGATTATTGGATGAAATTATTAAAAAGTATAAAAAATTTATTTTGTATGAGGTTAGATGTTGGTTCCTAAGAATGAATCTGAGTTGACTTTTTCATCCATCTTATAGCGTCACTTCCCGCATGTAGGACAGTTTGATAAATATTCATATTCTTTCCTATACAACACACAATCATTAGGGAAAGCATGTATCTTTTTATAGCCCAACCCCATTAGGCATAATATTTTATTCACCTTGTAATTGGGATTTGGAATGTCATTGCCTTCTAGAAATAACACTTTCTAAAGATCAAGTAAGTTAGAGAAACTTTTATCACTCCGCCCATTTATTTCTTTCAAGTTAACTAATCTCAAAACTTTAGATAACTTTGTATATTTAATGTAACATGAGAATAATGGTTTCTTAGAATCTATATACAATCATTCAACAGTTACTATTTTTTAATGGTTTTAGCACCTAAATCGTGAATTAAGTCTTCAATATGATCATATACCTCATTATGAATATTTTCATCAACATTAGATGTTGAATTATCATTTATTTCACCATTATATATCCAACATGTATAATTAAGGCTATAAACATAGCGAATGAGATGATTCTTGATTTATCTAGATTTTAACTTTCTAATATTCAAACACATCACACATGGATATACAATTAAATATTTGTTTTGAAAATTTCATTTATAGATTTATAAGAAATCATCAACTCCATTTTTATATTCACTAGTGGTTCTTCATAAATTTATCCAATTACAATCTATTCAATACATGATATCACAATATAATCATTGAATATATTAAAACATATAAACATTTTAAAATATATATATATAAAATACATTATAAACATAAACACATTCAATAAAAATGATAGGTAATCAGATATTAAGCTTCAACAATTATTATGAAAAAAATAAAAACTAATCTACTAAAAGTATTTATTTTGCATGATATGTGTCATTTTGATCCAATGGACATCACATGTCATTATCCCAGTAGAAATTCCCAGAAGAAAATCATGATTTTTTAAACTAATATACTATTTGGTTTTAATTTATTTTCTTTTGTTTGTTTATATATATGTGATATTACTAGTATAAAATCATGATTTGTTTACTATATATAGGTTTTACACACCTCATATTATAATATTAGGATGTTTTTTTAATTTCATACCCTAATGTATGTGGTTTTGTATGATAAATGATTACTTATTTTACAAATTTAAATTATAATATAGGGGGTATAGTCACTACATGGTAACTCCTTATACCCCTACTACTATCAAAAACCTATTTTTGGTTAAAAAAAGTATTAATCATTATTTTCACTAAAATACATTTTTTCTAAAAAAATCCAAAAAAGTTATACTATGATAATGTTGAAATTATAAATCAATAATTGAACTACAGTTTAAAAAACTAAATTTATATAATTATATTTTTTAATTGAAGTATTATATATAATGTAAAATATTTTTTTATTGAAATATGACCATTTGAATATTTATTGTTTTGTAATATTATTTCAAAAGAATGTGAAAATTAATTACTTTTAATATATATTTAATGTATGGAAATATCATATATTGTTTCAATCATTTTTAAGTGGTCAATTTAGTTTATTAGGGTCAATTACATAAGATTTTATCATATTTATTTGAAAAAAAATCCTATTGTTATATAAATTATATATCTTATGAATATACAAATAGTAAATTTTTTATTTTTGTATTACATACATGTGGTTTATTGATATTAAAATTTAATTATTTTAAATCATATTACATGTATTAGTTCATTTTAGAATGTTGTTAATTTATTTTGGTGTCGTGTTTCTCAAAATGTATTGAACATTGTATTAATTTAACAGGTGAGAAATATGGAGTCATTACATGTGATGTACATTATATTTATGAACAATGAATCCATATATCATTTTTCATTGTATAATATCATAAAAACCATTTGATAATTTTATAAAATAAAACATTTATCAAAATAAAAAAAAAATTAACAACAATATATATAAAAAACAATCAACTACATACAAATAATTAAAATAATAACTCAAAAATATGACTAAATGATAAATAATTCACCTTCAAAATTTAAAAAAACATAAAAAAAGTTATACTTACCCAAGGTAAATGGACCATTAATCTGAATTTTCCCCCATGAATTCATTTAAATAATAATCATTGTAATATCTAACAAAAACGTTTGTAAAAAAGAATAATAAAAAGGAACAAATAAATAAAAGAAAAATGTGGTTCATGTTCATCCAGAAAACAGATTCCAAAGAGACATACTTTAGTGGATGATGAAATAATGACAGAGAAAGAAGAATTTAGACCATAGATCATGAAATGATGATAAAAATAAAATAAAAACAACAACGATGGCCATTGAGGGTCTGTGTGTCGCCGTCGGAGTTTTCGTGAGTGAAAAAAAAATCTTCACATATCCAAAAAATGAGGGTTTTGTGATCCAATGTTATTTAAAATGTTTTCTTCATTGTTTCATACATAAACCAAGGCCAAAATTATCTTTTTAAAAATTTTGGGGTCATTTTTTTGTAAAAACTAATGCCGAAATTTTTTTTTTTTTGAATTTTCATTATCAGTTATCTCAAAAAATCGATGCCAGTAATTATTATTTTTTATTTATAACATCGGTTTTTTACAAAAACCTACACCATAAATCCAAAAACTGAAGTTTTGGCATCAGTTTATGTTAAAACCAATTCCAAAAAAAATTATTTATAGAGTTGGTTTTTTACAAAAACTAACTCCATAAATCCAAACACTTGAGTTTTTTGCGTAAGTTTATCTTAAAAACAAATCCAAAAACTTTTCACTGATACATTTTTCATTAGTTTAAAAACATGATTCCATAGCATCAATGTTGAAGCCACTATTCCTACTAGTGATCTTATCATAGGGATAGTAGATACAACTCATAAAAACAAATAGGTGCAAAGTACCAAATATTTCATAATAGAGTGTAAATTGTGACGAAATATCTTACAAAGATCATACAGTTGAAGTGGAAATTAATAAATGAATTGATTTTGTGAATCATATGTAAATCCACATAAAAAAATTAATATAAAATAAAAAAGAACCAAAATTCATTACATACATAATCTTCTAACATTAAATATGATGAAGAAGTAATATCAACCAATGAAAAGAAATTTAGATATGAAACCCTTTACCTCATGTCTAACTCATCATGTATGCTATATATCTTCCTGAATAATAAAATTATATAAATTATTTTATTTTTTAATATCATTTTTCATCTTTACAATTCCTTTTAATATTTTTAATACCATGTTATATTTAATTACTTAATCAATTAATTTCGCATCAGATGTTTTGATGATATTCAGTTCATATATCTAAAATGAATTCGGTATTTTGACTATTTTAAAAGTGTTCATTGTTCTATAATGTCTAAATTAGTAATCATGAAACAATTATTATTTATATACATCAATTATAATTTTTAAATTAACTAGGTAATATGGTTTTGAAAAATAAACTATGATACAATCATGGAGGTGGTAAGTCGTACATGTGCATTAGTAACATTTCCATTTTTCAATGATCATAATTGAAAGAAAATAAGTATTATTTTATTCTTATAAAATTATAATTATAACATAAATATCATATTATTTATTTAAATATACTTATATATATCATTCATGTGATGTGGTTATGAAAAAAAAATCACATCGCTTCATGGAGGTGGTAATCCACCCAGACGCAAGAACAATGTTATCATTATTAAATGAATAGAAAGGTAAGAAATTATATGATATATTATACTTACATAATTATAAATATTTCATGTATATTATTTAAATACATATATATATATATATTAAATATATCATTAAAACCATCCATGAGTGGTGTTTATGGAAAATGAATCACATCAGTCCGTGAGGCTATAGTTTGTCGTACACATAAACAGTTTCATTTCCCATTTGATAGAAGAGGAAATAAATATAGGTTATAAAATTAACATAACAATATGTAAGTATATGGGATATAATTATTTTATTATATTATCATGTTTGAATCAAATTTGAATAAGGTTTAAGAATAAACAAAAAAAATGCTCAGTTAAGAACGATACCTCTTCTTCAGAAAACCTCTTTAGGTTTACACTGAAATCCTTCCTATGATGTTTTTATAATAAAAACAAGGAATATATGAAATTTTAAGTGAAAGAAGGTATTTTTGTAGGTATTTTGTCTAAAATAAAAAGGATTTTTAAGTGTGAAAAAAAAGGGGAGAAGGTTCCCTTTCAAAAGTGTGGGGAGAGGAAATTTTAGAATTTCATAAAACGTTAAATTAATATAAATTGGTTTTTATATTAAAATAGATCCAAACTATTGTAATTAACTTATAGGATGATAATTGGTCTAAATAATATCATAAAAAATTTATGATTTTATATTAGTTTTTTACCCTTATCTATTTGTTTTTACCCATGTTAACCCCTTTTGACAATTAGTGTGATAACGATCTTTTTACTCTTTAGGGGTCAATATCGTTAAAATAAAAGGATAATTGGGCCATAAATGGATCATAGATGAAATTTTTAAATCTATATAAATAAATTGGATTAATATATTATATTTAAGAAATTTAAATCATTCAATAAAATATTATTTATTATGAAATATCATTAATGTAATTTTTGAAATTATTTATTTAATTTTAATTTAAATGCATAAATACTAAGGGGGAATTAGAAAATATACTTTTAAAATATCACTACTTTGATATATTAATCTATAAAAATATTTCAACACTATAACACACTAAAATTATATTACTTTTAAAATTTTCAAAATCAATTATTTTATTTTTCTATTATTTAATGAAATATTGTGTTGTTGTTGAGTAAGAATTTAAGGTAATTATATATTCACTAAAAATTTAAAAATAATTAACATCAAAAAAAAATTCATTATTCTAAAAATAATAATTAATAGTCATTCACAACATTCTTTTTACCCTATGTGAACACATAAGAGATATTTTAAACTAAGATAGTTTCATTTTGTATTTTTCTTTACTTCAAATATTATATAGGTCACTTTCATGAAAAAGGGTCCAATAAACAAATAAATATTGATCATAAGGTTATAATGGTTGAAATTAATTCATCCAATAATATTTAATATGAAAAATGGTGTCCTTATCACTTATTGTTAACCTAGGTTGAGTCGCTTTGCCCTTTTACCGTGGTCACAAATTTTTAATATTTTTATTATTCATTGTGACCAAAAATAAATTTGACCTTATTAAATAATATTAATTATCTTGGTTCTAATTATAGAATCCATTTCACCAAATTCAATCACTATAAATTTCATAAATTCTTTTTCTAATTATCTCACAAAGCGTAAAGGAAATGGTTTTCTGAAGAAAAAAATACCTTTTAAGCCTAAAATTATTTTCACACTAAGATCAAGTATAAGGTTTATCAATATGTAATTAATAATATTATTTATATTTAAAGAATATTTATATTAATTTTATATCAAATTTAAAACGTTTTTTGGATTTTTCAATTAAAATAAATGAATGTTTTTAAAAACGGTATTTTCACTATTCACTAAAAATCATTATTTTTTGAAAACCTGAAATTTCACACTATGTTAATTTTGAAATGATGATTTAAAAAATGATGTTAATTTTCTAAAAAAATCTAAAATTGGTGGACATTAATTTTGTTACTTATAAAAAATATTTTTGATGAAAATATATTTTTGAATCATGTACATACTTTACTGAAAATTTAGTAATTTTTTAACAATATATTTATTTTATAAAAATTATTTATACAAAATTATCATAAATTTTTTCAACTTATTCATACTAAAATTTTAACAATTGAGTTAGAATGGTCGTGTTTAAATATTTTAATATTATATTTTAGTTCTTTTGAACTCAGTGTTACGTGTAAAACAAGCTATTTAAGAAATAACATTTATTTAAAAATAAATATATTAAAAAAATAATTGGGTTTTATATATATTAATTTATGAATAATCCTATTGAGTACCTAAAACAAAAAATGTTTCCATTAAATAAATTCGAGTGAGAGAAAATCCAACATCATATAGAAAATTCCATCCTCTATGACAAACTCAAATCAAAGAATGTCCTATATTGACACAAATTTAATGGAATACATCCATATTTCATTAAATTAAATGATATCCCTAGGTATTATTGGATTTCATTGTCTAAAAATGTTGCGATCATCAATCAGTATTGAATCTCTCCCACCAAATATAAAGATTGGGTTACTTTTATCCCGCCCTACTTCATGACTGTATGGAATTCACTAAGAAGTGTCATGCGTGTCAGATTCAATCCAAATTAATTTATAAACTCCAAGGTATTATCCACATCACCAATTATTCTTGGATCTTCACTGTGTGTTAAATTGATTTCATGGGTCCCTACCAGCTAGTGACGTCTTGGTAGAGTATATTTATTTTTAATGCCATTGACATCTTTTAAAAGTGGGGTGAAGTCATTCAACTCAAGGAAGTCAAGTCCCTATCCATGATTGAGTTCATAAAGTCCCACATCATTCATTAGTTTGGTTTCAATCACAATATTCTCATGAAAAATGCTACCAACTTCTAAACCACAAAGTGGAAGAAGTTGTATACGAAATACAGCATTTGGTCCAGCCAAACTTCTTGCTATCATGAGCCAAAAAATAGAAAGATTGAGGTGTCCTAAAACAATCTCTGTAACATTTTTTAGAATATTTTTGATTAAAAAATGAAAATATTGTTGAACAATCTCTCCAATTACATATGGGCATATCAAAAAACAATTCAGACCTCCACCCAGGTAACTCCTTCCCCCCGGTATATGGAACAGAGGTAGTAATTCCCATTGAGGTTCAAATACCATCACTCTTAATTGTTTTTTATGATCAGATAACTCCATATAAAAGTTCCTAGGTTTATTTATCCAAAATTAAGGCATTAAATGAGAATAGGCTCCAAGAACTTCCCCAACATGAGGTCTAACAAAACTAAGTAGCCTGAGTATTCAATAAGAAGGTTTATGTTTGATCAATCCTCTGGGATGATTTAATACTATAATTGAGAAGACTAATGATACCTAAAAGGAAAACGTTGAATATAGTGGACATATAGGAAGTCTCCTTCACTATTCACAAGGATTAATCTAATATTACATACTCATTAATCGCCATGGATGGGGAGAACATCACACCTCTAACCAAAGTAAGTTTTCTTAAAAATTAATTTATATAAACTTCATGCCGATTCAAAATTTCTTAAATCCATAATGTTAAAATACACGATCAACATCCTAGTTGCGTGAGGTTAAACTGTATATCATTTAATCCTCATCATATGATGTTAAAATCTATGATCAATATCCTTGCTTCATTATTTTAAACCAAATATAATTTTATTCTCACTGTATGAAGTTAAACTATGTGATATGTGAAATATCTATATGATGTAAAATTGTGTAGCATATCATCCCACTATATGATATTAAACTATGTGAAAAACTTCATCACTGTAAGATGTTAAACTATGTTGTCATGGTCTATGTCATATGAACTTAACCTATATAAAAACAATGTTTCAACTAAAATACTTTAAAATGAATAACATAATTCTATTATAAATGAATTTAAACTTCTTGGAATATTTCCTTATTCCAAAGCCCAAAATTGTGTGACATATAGTCCTAGATGCATGACCTTAAACTATGTGTTAAACTTATTTATGTACAATACTTAAACTACATAACTAGATCATCATCCTCTCTATAGAAGACAACCCCTTCACTGGTGTTAGTGACATACTATATTATTCTCTTGAACTATGTGTAGCTTGATTCTCCTTTCATGGGATATGTATGGATTCCCAAATGTATTATCTCAATCCCAACCACCATTACAATGTCATCATCTTTTCTTTTTCTTAATGATCGATACCCTCCCATTAGGTTAATTTTTCTCACATTACATCGATATATAACTCCTCTCACAAGATGTATTTGACACTAATTTTTACAAATGGTCCCCTACAATGCACTTAATGAATGGTAGTGTATAACCTAGAGTGTTGAACTATGCATGGACATCCTTTTAGTTCACTTTCACACCTCAGGTATTCCTCAAATTGGATCCCCATAAACCTTCTATTTCCAAATTAAATCCCCTGTGGTGATGGAACAATTCCCCAAAGGAACACCCCCCCCCCCACCTCTAGGGTACACGTCCAGAAGGATTCATTACAGTAACATGATAGGTCTTGTGTTTCAAAGACATGGTTACTCATTGACCCTAATTTTTTTACCACATTCTTGGTGATGTGGTAGTGAAACCTATATCTCCAACTTGTTCAGTATCCATACTCAACACATTTTTCTCTCTTACTTAATTCAGATCCTGAAAGTTAGGTCTTACTTATAATTTACCCTCATTTTGTTATGGTGTAACTTCAATTTCCAGGGCATTAATCACTAATTTATTCATTTACATTAGAGAAGGAATTAATTTCAATGGGGTTACCCCTTTTTGAATTACCTTTACATGGGTTATAGATAATACTAAATGTGGTATTTTGAAACTAGACCATTCACCCTTTTTGTGTGATCTCATGTAACCTGGGTGATCTTATTATAATCTGTGTTTCCCACACTTAGCATGACTCATGTGTGATTAGTAGTTTTAGTGGATTATTTTCCAATATGATTGAGACATGTCATTATTATGATCAGGGAGCCTCTTAGTTTGGGAAAAATGAGTTTAAATTGTATATCCTCATTTCCCCTTTTGAGTTTATCCATGAGGAACCAAGCTTTAAATTCACACTTGGTTTCACTTTTCCCTTTACAATGCATGGAAAATATCACCCATTTTTTTTACAAAGTAATGTGAATTTATACTTTATAAAGTTTATACCATATTTTCCTCATTGTATAATGTTAAACTACAAGATCAATGTTCTCATCATATTTTGTTAAAAAGAAAAATATAGTCCCTACCTCATGAATTAAAACTATGTGATGTTTTTTATCATTACCAGAGTGTATTCCCTACTTTTTAATTAGCCTCTTACCATGCCACTTTATAGAACTATGTATAGCTCAATTCTAATTGTAGAGGATATATATTGATGTTTAGATATCCTATATTGGTCCCCATAACAATTCTATCATCATATATTCCTTATCTTAACACCTAAAAATACGTTTTCTTGTTTTTTCCCTCCTTCATGTCAAATTGGTGCCACATCCAAGTGGAAATGGTCTATTCACCCTAAATTCTCAACTCTACTTTTCATCATGCATCATGACCCTAAAACTATGTTTATCACCTCCCCCAAGGTTTGCTTATATTATCACATGGGATATTTAATTCACATAAATTTATACCTTCATGCTTGCTAAATGTTCATCCTTGCCTTTTGTTTAAGCATTATGAAATTAACACGTATTAATTTTTCACTTAGGTGGGTTTTTTTACATTGGACAAACAGAGAAATTTGGGTTCACCCAAGAAATAGCTTCCATTTCCCCTAACCCCTAGTCCATAATTATATAACCTTAAAAGGCATAATATATGATCTAAATTACATATCCTTAAACTAGGAATAACCACTATTAAAAGTTGTAGGACCTCAAACCCCAACAACCCCCCCCCCCGTCTACTCATTATGAACTTAAACATTTTTCCTTTTCCCTAGAGACTATATATACTAGTAGTTAACTTTCTAATTGACATTAGATTTTTCCCTAACCTAGTTCTATATAGACTACCATACATTTGGTCAAATATCTATGGCCTCAAACTAGTATCATTCTATATTCTAAGCACCAATATCTTAAACTGTGTGAACCCATTTTGTGGAAAAATATTCCCTGGCTATAAGCACTCTTCCAAGGGGGGTTTTCCCCTCACCACTCCTAGATGTATTGTTTCACCCTTGGTCTAATTTTTATGATTTTAAGACTCAGGGGCCTTATAGTCAAAGTTTTAAGATCTTAAACACTATCCCCCATCAGGTCAACAACGCACAATGGAATACCTAAGAAAAATAAAATATTTTATTCACAGATTTTCCCCTTTCACAACTTGGGAAAATAATAGAATACAAATATAAAAGGAAAATGATTTTAGGGCTTAATATATATCCCTTGAAAAATATTGATTCTGATTTTTAGACCCACTAGTCTAGGAAAATTTAGGTAAAAACACTCCACCCCCCCCCCCATAATAGTCATGGTTGTATGAGTTTAAACTACATGACATCTCATTTTTTTCCATACAAAATTAAACAATGTGGTATCAATCTAGGTTGTATAAACTTAAAATTCATGACCTTTTACTCTAATAATTATGATCTAGAATTATATTCCCCCCACCCCAAAATTTTTCTATGTTAATGTTTGGAATTCCAATTCATGTTGGGTTTGTTTCACCCATGCTAGATAAAATGCATCCCCATTAGGTCTAAACTCAGTGACCTTAAGCTTAGTAGCATCAGGTACCAACCTAATCTTTCCCCAATACATGGTCAAACCTTTTTTAATGCCTCTTTCAATTTTATCACTACATCAAACCTAGTTTGCCTTGTTAATATTCCTAACGCATGACGGTGTATCCCTAGGGTTGTTGGACCTCTCCTTGATATTTTTTTCTTCATCTCCACACTTTGTGTCCTTAGAGTTTGATTTTACCCATCAACCTTGAATTTATGAATTATCGCCCCAATAGTAATGAAATATCCCCTCAATGTAATTCCACATATCTAAGTAATGTGTTCTATAGGACTCTCTATAAGAACATGATGGGACCAATGTTTTGAAAACATGGTTAGTGGTTGAATACCATTTTTTTCCCTGCATTATTTATTATATGGAAATAAAATCTAGTTCTGAACATGTAAAAGAGAAATACTCATCTAATTATTTTCCTTATTTGAAATTATAAATATAGAATGAATAATTTTCCTTTTTCCATTCATTTTTTCTTAAGTAGAGTCTTAACACCCTTTGTGTTACCCCCTCATACCTTTTTTATATCGGTAGGTTTAATCAGACTTATTTCTTCATGTCTGACTAGTCTCCCCATTTTCATGGGTCTGTTTAGTGGTTTATGCATCATTTTAAGCTTGACCCATTCATTCATGTGTGGAACTCTCTTTTGGAATTAGTATCCCTCAATTGATCTTTATTTTTTACAATGAGCTTAAGAATTTGGGATTGGTTTCCTTATTAGCATGATTGGGGTACTCCTATTCATCCCCACATTATAATGTAACTATGTGTTCAACATCTATATCGTATTATTTTAAACTTCATGGTATCATTAATATCACATGACTTAAAACTGAATAATATCTTTTTCCACACTTGATATGGAAACCCTTGTGTAGTGTTCATCTCTAACCATACCACACATCTGGTGTTATTCATCTACTAATCCTTTGTATAAATATGTGTGGCATGATTCCTAGTCTTTGGTAAATATAGTGATGTTTAGATATTTCATCCCAGACTCGTCCACAAATCATATTTTCTTTCTCACATCATTTTAGTGATTCATACCTCTATTGGTCTCCCCTTTCACTTTCCATGCACTAAGATGATGCCTCTCTCTAAAAATGTAGCCCACACTATATCACCATAATCTATTAAACCCTTGTGGTCAAATTTTTATAAACTTAAACTTCAACAGTGCCTTTGGTCCAAGCACCATAACCCCAAATTTTGTCCATCTTCTCCTAGGAAGTCCTTGATGAACATTAGATGGTAAAAACAAAATAAATTTATTTTACCCCTATTTCTCTATAAGTCCTATCACCCCTTAGTCCTTGTTACATGACCATAAAAGTAACACCATTAATCTAATCTATATTACCTTAAAATATTAGACCCAATTTGGTCAAATCTATACGACCAAAAACTAAGTATCTTTGAGATCACCCTTGATCACCTCTCTGAGGAATAGTTGAATCTCTCTCATGTATCCCTAATTTAGTTGGCATTTTTATTTTCCTGGTTAGCTTTCATTTCCATCATATGTTTGGTACAAACTGTCAATATTCTTAATGCATGATGATGTAACCTTAAGAGTTCTCAAACTCTTTTTTAGATTCCCTTTTTCCTATTAGAAGAAATTTGTGTCCCTTAATATGAAACAACATCCAAACTTCATTTATAAACAAACTCCCTAATATTGATAGAACAACACTCCAAAGAATTTCCACTAATATAGGGTACACACCCCCATTGGATTCATTTCCATTATCTCTGAATAGACTCCCTAGGGTGATGGGATAATTCTCTATAGCTTACCTCCTATCTAGGATATGAATCCCAGAAATAAAAATCTTTGGTAGTATGGTAGTGGAATCCATATTTTGAATATGGTCAATGAAAATCCTCAACTTTTCTTCCTCCTTCCATTTTTTGATTCCGATTCACAAAGTCACACTTTACCTTTATCCACTTTTTTATTTTCTTAAGTTGAATTTTAAAACCATTTTTATTATGCCCTATGAAACCTATATGTCGATGGGGGAATCAAACTCTTGGAATAGAATCAACTCAATTCCCCCACCTTCAGGAGATTTCCTAATGATTGAAAAAAATTCTGACCATGAACCATTGAATTGTGAGGTTTTTTGTGTTTTAATTACTTCCTAACTTAATGTTTTTAATCTCTTAAATAGTTCAGTAAAGAAACACCTAGAGTTATCTCCCAATGAGGTTGCCACTATGAATTTTCTTTATCGAATTTTGTTTTATTATTATTATTTTTTTATAATATTTTTTTTGGTGGATCTCTATGACTATAAAGTAACTACTCTAATTTTACATAGACTAAAAACCATGAAAACAAAAGAAAAAAGTAGCAGTGTGTGAAGGGGAGATAAGTCAGAAATGAAACTGTGGACTTACCTAATGATTTTTTTAGTTCAACCATTTGTCATTTATTAAAAATAATTCACTCCATAAATTCTCTCAACACATAGTTCAAGATCTCAAACTATGTATCTCATTATGTTTGAGAAGTCAATAGAAAAAACTAAGATCTCAATCATCAACCTCCATTCATCAACATTTAGTCAAAGTAATCAATGATCTCCAAGTTCCAAGACACAATTTATCTCCCACTGTATTCACAATTATTGATCAATAATTGAGAAATTTAAAAAATGAAATTCAATCCTTAAACTCCTAACCATACTAAATTTGTAGCATGCACTCATGAATAGCACACACTGATCAGTTATGTTCCAATCAAATAATGTAAGAGAAAAGAAAACAAAATGATAGAAAAAATTAACCATCAAATATTAATTGATTTTTTAATGATTGTAAATTTATAGAAAAAATATAGTTTGTAATAAATAATTAATTCTTTAAATTGGATCACTAATAGAAACCACTAGTTTTTCCCCCTGAAATATTTATCCAATTAGGTCCATAGGATTTGCATGTCCATCAATATTTATCTCCATGTTCAAAAACATATCTTCTTCAATCTCACTAGAAGACCTCACAATTCTTCTCGCCATCTCCCTAATCCCATTTTTAAAAAAATGTATTTCTGGTATCAATTTCTAGAATTTACATAAAATAATCCTCCATTTGTCCCATCCAAAAATTCCATAAATATCCATTTTAATATTTTTTTTAAAAATCTCAATCTCTTTCACTAAAATAATTCTATCACAGAAAAATAATAGTTCTAACTCCCTCTAATTCAGTCACCTTTGTTTTGATTTTAGCAATTTCTACCCAACCAAATTTTTCCACAAGAAAATACAATTAAATGGTGTAGATGTAGATAATAAATTTCTCAAAAATAAATTATTAAACACCAAAACATAAATTTTTCTTGCGTAAATTCCACCAATGGCCTATAGATTAAATTATTCCATTATTAACCTCATTCTTCCGCAAATTAAAAGCAACTCAAATTCCTCACTGTAAAGGGAATTGTCGAACATCTCTTCAATGATCGGTTCTTTGGTTAAAACTCTAAAATAACCAAAGTACTCGCAAAGTCCTCCAATAAGGGAATAACAACATTATAGAACCATGGAAAATCTCAAACACAAAATCATTGTGTACCCCCCTTAAGATGAAGTTACAGAATAATTTGGGGAATGTGAGGCCTCATCATTAACAAAATATCAACCTTAATTAGAAGAAAACACCCAACAAACAAAGATCTATTATCAACAACTCGTTTCCAACATCAAAACAAATTCACCAAGAACTTGTTCTTCAATAAAAACTCCACTTCCATCTTCAACATAAGATAAAATTTCACCTTTTTTTGATATTAAACAACATGATTATTTCCTAATATCGAGTCATAAATTCCAAACTTGACACCAAGTTCATCTTTTTTAGCAAGATCGATCAGATCTGATTCCATCATCATCATATGCCACAATAGTCACGCAGATTCATCGTGTTATGAAAATTTTCTTCCTCACACTCATGTGAAGTGATGAATTAAATTGATGTAGAACCCCAATCATCATAAATAACATTTGAAAATTATCTCAGTGTTCAATGACACCATCAAATTTAACAAGGTCGATGAGATCGGGGTTGTTCTTCCTTGATCTGTCAGTTTCTGATGCGAAAAATGGTTGTGAGCTCAGAAGGGCCCTTGGTAGTGGCTTAGACTTATGTGCTTCCTTCTTCCTCAACATCAAGCATCAATTATGTTTTGGAGAGATCATAACTGATATTGGTAGTGTCGTCTTATGATACATCTTCTATAGGAATCTTGTGCTCGCGGTTCATAGTCATTGTCTTCAAAATTGTCCATTGCCTTCAACAACCTGCTTAGTCTTAGTTGGAGTTTCCTATATTCAACTACAGAAGAATCAGCTACATGGTGTCCCCATGTAGAATTGGGTACATTAATGCTAATTAAAAATTGGCTACATCAAGGGATTCAAATTTGGCTACTTGAAGAGATTCTCAAATCCCCTACGTGATTGCCTTTAAAATTGTATGCATGATTAGGAATTGGAATCCATCTACATGAGTTCTATATGAATTTATACGTATAGTATCCAAATAAAATAAAATAAAAATACCAAAATAAAAAATCCAATAAAAATAAAATAAAATAAAATTACATTTGATAAATAAAAATTATTGAAACTATAAATTTAACTAAAATAAAATCTAAACTAATTATTTTATTAAAATAAAATAATATATTAAAAATAAAAAACAATCTGAATTATATAATCAAATTGATTGATTAAGTATCAAAATAAATAAATAATAAAAAGTTTAAATTAAAATTCAATGTCATAAATTATTAAATATTTAAAGAAAAAATTAAATACTAAACTTTAATTATTTATTTAAATATAATATGATAAAAGACAAAATATATTATCAAGAAAAAAATTAAACATAAATGATAATATTAATATTTATAAAATAACATTTAAAAATTAAAAAATAAATTCATTGTTTGAAAAAAAAATTAAAACATTAAAGAGAGTAATTTATCATAAAAATAGTTTTATTAATTTAACTCTAAAATAACACAAAATTTAATTGACCAATTAAAATTTTATTTTATAAATTTAAGTATAATTAAATTAAATAGATTATGTAGTAAAATTGTATCAAAATATAGCCATATAAAAACTAATATTTTTTTATTATCAAGCAAGAAATGATCCAAAATCAGTGGAAGGAAATAAATCTCAGACTTGAAATCTTATATAGCCACAAAAATTCAGTTTTCAAAAATAATTTCTCCCTTTTATTTCATCATGTAGTGAAATATTTTACCCTAAACAAATTAAATATTTCTTAGTTAAAAATTAATTCATATTTTAAAAATATTATTATCTTTAAAAAATTCAAAACAAATTAAATCCAATTCTCTTTGGATTCAACTGAAAGACCAATCTTATCTTTATCTCAAGGAAAATAGAATCCCATAATTAAAAACCAAATAATTTAGACACTCTATTTCGATAATTCAACTTAATTATTCAAAAATAAATATAAATAACTCATACCTAATCTAAAATAATAATATAATTGGTTTTACCTAAATCAGGATTTTTATTTTTCAATTCATTTCAATGCATATCTTATGAGTTTGAACACAAATTCAAAAATTCATGGGAAATTATAATTGTATAACATTCACACAATTTTTTACCAAAGTCAACCACTTTTTAAAAGGGAAATAAATTTTTTTTACCCAACTAAATCCAAGGGATATTATATAATAGACCTCCTTAAATTTTCTATACAACATTAAAACTTAAAAATATTAAAAATATTAAAAATGACTCATTGAAACATGAAAAACAATCTAATTTGAAACAAAATAAGGGTTTTCAATGGGTTTACATTATCTTATAGTTTATCACAGTGAAAGACACTTTCCCCAACACTAAATCTCAACATTATTCTAAATATTGAATCCAAGGGGGAGAAACATGTAGATTCAATTTCAAGTTTTAAAGGATTTTGAAATTTAGAACAATAAAATAATTTATGAATGGTTAAAAGAAAGAAAAAAATCATTTTTCCACACAACACAAATAATTAACAACACACATCATGCACATATGTTTCATATTAGTAAATACTTCAAGAATTTATCTCAAAAATAAAACATACATACTATAAAATGTTCAAGTAATTGTTCAAAATAATTTAAAAAAAAATAAAGTGATATCCAGCATTAAATGACACTAAAATAATCACTAAACTAACCCATTCAATAGTTCTAATTATCTTCTTTCACTAAACATTTCAGCAGGAATCAAATATCCAATTACAACTCTTTTTACATAGTTAAATTCATAGTGGTGGAATTAGAAAAGAGAATTTATAAGAAATAAAATGGGAAGAGTTTTAACTTAAAAGTCCTCTTAATAATAATGTCTTTGTAATTTTTTTATTCAATTGAACTATCACCTTATTATCTTTGACAATGTACTTATCGTAAATTAGTTTCAATCTCTTAAAGATGAAAACAAGTTAACAATAGATTCAAGGAATTTCAACTAAAGTAAAAAAACTAACCAGAGTTTTGAAAGTAAGGGGGATAATTTAGTGTTATATATCTTACGGCTTCTCTTAATCATTGTAGAACATAAATTATCTACACCAAAAGATCTAAAGTAGCCTCTAGTGTATTCCAATAGTGAAAAAAAAACTTAGTTTCTTGTGAATATCCTTAATTTTAAATTTATTTTATATAAGTAAAATAAAATAATTTAAAATAAATATTAAAATTTAAAATCTATAACTAAAGGTGAATAGAATTTAAAAAAAATAGAAGAGTGATATTGTGTAAAACCCCACAAAGGGTGTTGTATTTTATATTATCTGTAGTTGGATGATACTTTTTTCATCCCCACTTCATCGATAGATAGGGATTATGTGGTAGGAAACACCACATCATTCCTCACCCACATCTATTAATCTTTACTCATATGTCAAGGTCCCCTTTGAAATAAATTTTTAGTGCATTCATCCCCCTATTAGTGTTGTATAATTCTTCATTTGGGGAAGGAATACTGATATATGGGTCTAAAAGTTCAAATTATATGGAAGGATATTTATCCTTGAGTCCCACCACATATTGTAGGTACATATGAAAAATATGTAAAATTTTATTCTTAGAAGTTAATTAGTCATCCTTCTCTTCTTTTTGCAACTCCAAATTCCTTTCTATAAAGTTTTTTCACTTTAAAACTCTATCTCCAAGTTTTATTATCCACTAAAAATTACATCTTCCAAAATCAATTAAAAATTTTCTAGTATATGTGAATAGGATGTTATTTCATCAGCATAAATATAGGGAGAAATATTTAATATTTCAGATTCAAACTGATCTAAACAAAATGGGTCAAAATTTCAAAATCTCCCTAGATTAAATTAGTTGCCAGAAATTTTTCTTCTTCCATGACCTTAGGAACATTAATCAATCTAGGAAGTTAATGTTCAATAAATTCATACTCAACCTCTTGGATTTCTTCTTCAAAATTTGAGAAAAAATCTCTCTTACATTTGACTTAGGGAAAAAATATGAGAACACATGTAGTTACTTTATTCAGTCTTCCAAGACTTGTGGATTTAAATATTCTTCATGTTATTCCAACATTTTTTTGTATTCATCTTCATTTAATGTATTAAAAATACTCCTAGTAAAATAGGTAAAATATCTAATTGAATCTTCTAAGGGTTTTCCAAATTTCATAAGTTGTAAATGATTTTTTAGGTTATTATTTATTTTAACTTTTAATTTTTCTTATTTGTATATTTTTTTATTATTTGCTTGAAATGCCTTGGTAACTTATCTCTAATAGTTACAACTAAAGGGTGGGTTTTCCTTTGTAATTATCTCCTAACATCAATTTTTTTATCTCATATATACTATAGTAAAGTAGCACCTAGGGTTGTCTCCGAAATAGGTTTCCACTATGGAGTTTTCATATCACATTTTATTTTTCTATGATTTTTTATATGTTTCTAATATTTATTTTTAGGGAATTTATATGACTAGAAATTAAATACTCTATTTTTTCTTATACTAAACGAAATTAAAAAAAATAAAACATGCAATAGTTTAAAATTTTGATAGAAGTCAGAAATAAAATAGTGTCCATCTCTAGTGATTCCCCTTGTTCAACCATTCTACATTACTTTAAAATATTTCACTACACAAATTATCTCAACACTTAGTTAAAGATCTAAAATTATATATCTCTTCATGTTTAATACATCATGGCCAAAAACTAATATCTCAGTCATCGAGCTCCATTCATCAAGAGTCAATCAATGTACTCAATGATCATCGAGCTCCAAGACATTATTTATCTCCCACTATGCTTACAATTCTTGATCGAGAATTGAGAAATTTAAATAATGAAAGTAAATAATCAAACTCCTAACCAGACTAAATTAATATTCTTCACTCATTAATAACACATGTTAATAATCTATGTGTCGATCAAAAAATATAAGAGATATGAAAATGAAATGATAGAAAAAACAACCATCAAACATTAATCGATTATCAAAAGATAGTAAATATGTATAAAAATTATAGTTTAAAAGAAGTAATTAAAGATTGGATTGGAACACTAGTCGAAACCAAAAGGTTTAGCCACTAAAATATTTATTTGATCGTGTCTATGGTATGAAAACATTCATCGATCTTTATATCCATGATCAGAAATAGAAGATCTTCAAGATCACTGGAAGATATCTCAGTTCTTGTCCCCATTACTCTACTCATATTGTCACAAAATTATCATGGAGTAATCCACTACAATAATGTACAAAATATAATCCACCATTTCCCCCATCTATAATGTCTATAAATATCCTTTTTAATATTTTTTAGAAACTCACAACCACTTGAACCAACTTAATTATGTCACAGAAAACTAAAAGTGCTAACTCCCAATAATTCGGTCACAATTGCTTTTATTTTAGAAATTTACCCCTAACCAACTTATATCATAAGAAAATACAATTAAATGTTACATTTAACAATAATACATTTCTTAAGAATAAATTATTATTTATCAAAACATAAATTTTACATGCGTAAATTTTACTAACATTTTGTAGATTAAATGATTTCAATATTGACCATATTATTCCTCAAATGAAAAGTCACTCAAATACCTCACTGTAAACGGAATGGTCGAACGGATATTCAAATATCATTTCTTAGGTTGAAACTCAAAAATCTCCACTTAAAAAATCTTCCAACAAGGTAAATACAAAATTATAGAATCTTTTTAAATCTCCAGAACAAATTCATCTCATCCGGTTCTATTTTGTAAATGATATCATGGAAACTCAAATGGTGATCAAAATTAGAAAACATTGAGTACTAAAAAATAATAGATCACTATATGTTCTCCCATTATCATGAATAAACCAAATAATTTGATAAATACAAGGTCTTACTATCAATAAAATACCAGCCTGCATAGGGATAAAACAATCAACAAACAAAGATTTGTGATTAATGACTCGTTTCCAATATCAATTTCTTTTACCAAGATCTAGTAATTCAATGATAGATCTACATCCGTATTTCATAAAAGATAAAATTTCATATCGACCTATAATCATGAAAGAAACATGATTTTTTCCAATGTTATGTTATCAATTATAAACTCGGCATCGAGTTCATCGTATTTTGTGAGATCGGTCATATCTGATTCCATCTTCACCACGTGCCATAACAGTGGCTCGAATTCTCCTAGAGGTGAAAAAAAAATTATTACTTGCACTTCTGGGTGGTGGTAGATTTAATATAAGTATCACATTATTCTTCTTGAAGCTCATATGATTATCCTTTCTGCATTCAGCAATGTCATCAACTTCAATAGGCTCGACGAGATCTAGGTTTGTCTTCCTCAATCTGACATTTTCTGACGTGAAAAAGTGTTGTTCGCTTGGAAGGGTCATTGGTAGTGGATTCATCTCAATTGAAAGTCTGATTCATCTGAATCAATAATTAATAGTGTCTTGGCAGCATTGAAATTCAGATTGGCGGTGTTGGCTTGTGATTCATCTTCTACGAGAATATCAGCCTTGAGGTTCTCAATCATTGGCTTTGAAATTGGCCATTCTCTTCAACATCCAACCCGGTCTCAGTTGAGGATTCTTCTCTTCGATTCCAGAACAATTGGATATGTGATTTTCCCATGTAGACTTGGGTATGTAAATTCCAATTGAAAATTGTGAATTCCAAGGGCTTCAAATTCAGCTACGTAAAGAGATTCTCAAATCCCCTATGTGATTCCCTTCAAAATTGCCTCTATGAATAGGAATTGGAATTCGACTATGTGAGTGCCAGATTAATTTCTGGGTGTTCCATATAAATAAAATAAAATAATTACATTGTAATAAAAATCCAAAAAAACATAAAATTAAATTAAATTAAATTTTTTAATTAAATATTATTGGAACTACAAATTTAAATAAAATAAAATATAAACAAATAATTTTTTTAAAAGAATAAAATATATTAAAAATTAAATAAAATTATAATAAAATAATTAATTTATTAGTTAATTATAAAAATAAAGAAATAATATAAAAGTTAAATTAAAATTCAATGTTACAAATTATTAAATATTTAAAGAAAATAAATTAAATAATAAACTTCAATTAATTTTTTAAATCCAAAAAAAAATAAAGGATAAAATTAATTAACAAGAAAAAAGTTAAACATAAATGATAAACTTGATATATTTTAAAAAATATTTAAAAATTAAATAATAAACTCAAATTTTGAATAAAAATTATAATTAAAACATTAATAAAATTTAATTAATCATAAAAAATAGAGTTTTATTAATTTAACACTAAAATAACACACATATAAATTAACCAATTAAAATATTATTTTATTAATTAAAACATAATTAAATTAAAGATATTAGGTGGAAAACGTTTATCAAAATATAGCCACATCACCCATCCACCCTTGTTTATCTCTCTTTTATAATTAGAGTATATTTTACTTACCTATTATTTCTCCCACCGAGCGTGACTCGTGTGGGCTTAGAGGATTTATTTGATCATTTCATTTACATTATTGAGATATAAAAAACATCTTAATGGGTATTTTTTAGTATTTGACTCAAAATCTAGTCCTCCTCACTATCTGTTTCCTAGATTGGACCCCATTTTGAGGTGGTATTTTTTTGCACTGAAAAATGTATCCAAGAATTTTCTAGGAGTGAGAACGGAAAATATGGGTGAATATATGATCAAAAAAGATAATTTGGTGGAAGAGGAAAGAATTTCATGTAGATTTAAGTTGTGTGAATGTATAACTCGAGGAATCATGCAACTAAACATTGTGAAAACACACCAGTATTGCATGATATATCATGTTCCACATGATTGAAGGGTAATGAATTCCCCACAAGTGACCATTTTTAGGATATAGCCTTTTTAATTCTAATTTTAAGCTCTCATCTTGAGAAACATAGACTTATGTGAATCACTCAACTCCAAAGATTTACATGGATACCTGAAATTAATAATCTAGAGAAAATTACCTCACTAGAGTCCTTAAATTCATTATCTCGGGTTTGAGATAATTTTTCAAAACTAACTTCCTTGAAGAACACAGTTCATGCTAGAGGACGAAGTCTCATGAAACTCTAAGTTTCTCTCAATGCTCAACTTGTGTGAAACCCCTACCTTGGTCATCTATGAAAACTATTTATGTTAGAGGATCAAGCCTCATGAAATTCAAAGCTTCATGCAACTCCCAAATTATATAAACACAACCTCGGGGATTCCCACATGATAGTTCCTTTCTCCAAATATAGTCATGTGAAATTTGAGTGCACATGGGTCCTACATACACCTAATACAGGATAATTTTTGTAAATTATATAAAAACAATTAGGTTCACAAACTTTTATTCCCAATCCCTTTACACCAAGAAATGGATGGTAACTCTTCTTGACTATTTATTCTAAGTATATAAATTCTCAATTCCCGATCATTTGCACCAAGAAAGGTATAATCAGTATGCATGATAGTTTCTCACAAACATTGGTCAAATAGAAAATCTCATTTGTAATCCTCACTCATGTTCTCCTAAATCCTAAGAAGCACTTAAGGCATCCTCTCATGTGTAAGATCCAAATATTCTTAACTTCACCTAAGTCTAAAATTATTTTGGGAATCTAATATTATTTATGTCTAAGCCCTATTCCATCCCTGGATTTCTTACCTTCTATGAAATAATTTTCCTTAATCCATGTCATTAAATTGCATATTGTGGTCATATTTCATAACCTTTTACTGTGCACTCGAACTACATGGATCTTGATTCCTATTTTCCAATAGGATATATAGGATTCCTCCTTGAGGTTAAATTCCAAAATCACCATTCCATCTCCCCCTTGAGAAGAAGTATCTCCAAATCCTAATAATCTTCCTAGAATATACTAAACCTCTCACAAAAACGTCTTAATCCCCCACTATAAATTAAACCGCGAGGGTCCCCACTAGACTTTAAAAATGTTCCCCCCCCTCCCCACCATACATGACAAGATAAAGTGGATCCCTTCTTCATATGATGAGTATGGGATGGATAGTGTCATGAGAACAGGGTTATCCTTAGATAATGAGCCTAAGAGTAACATTTTATTTATGTGATGAGCATTAGGTTTCCAATATGAAACTCCATTGAAATTCCCACTTGATGCATCAGGAACTAATCACTTTCTGGCGTACCTAATATTCCTTAGGTGACAATCCTAATATGAATTGTAATATGAGAATAATAGGCCTATGTGATAAGAATAGGATCTCTTTTCCCTTTATATAGGTCATGAGAATGATATGTCTTATGTGACAATCATAATAGGCCTATGTGAATAAGAATGATATGGCTTCATCCTCTCCTTCAGTGATGAACCTCATATTCTACCTCCCCATATGTGGAAATCATAATATTCCTCATGTGATGAGAACAATATACCTTATGTAACAATCCAAGTATGCCTTATATGATAAGTATAAGTTTCATAGTGTGACTAGCGTTAAATTCCTCATTTTATTAACATGGTCTTTCTTGTGTGACGAGCATAGGATTCCCTAAGTGATGAGCCTAGGATGATTTATGTGATGAATGTAAATTTCCTTGTGTGATAAACACAAGATGCCTTCAGTTTTAATTCCAATACTCCTCATGTAATGAGCATAATATTCCCTCATAATATTTCATAAGTAATATAGTTATAGATTCACAATTTTCCCATAACACTCACCGAATCCAACAACCAGGTTATCTCCTTGTTATGGAAAAAATGATGTAATTAACTAGGATCCTCATGAATATGGAATAGGGATGTGGATTCACCAGTAAGATCAGTCTATAAATTGAACTTTGTTGAGGGATCCATGGAGGGAAGGGTCGATATCACATCATCTCATTTTAATCAAGGATCTGACACCATTAACCCTAGTGGTAGATGGTTACCCACTGTTGGAAACTAGCAATACAAGACCCAAATTATGACCATCCCACATTTCAAGTCTAATGTGAAAGAGGGTCCCATAAGACATCATTTTAAAACAAAATTCTTGTACTCATATAATAATTTAAGGATGGTTCTTAAGTAAAAAAATAAAATAAAATATTCTATAGAAACCCCTCCCAAATTATCTAACTTATGAAGATGATCAATAATATTATCTATATGCTTATATAGAGAATAAATAAAATACTTGATGGTTTGACTCTAATTAATGTGTCCATGGATTCTATGTTTCAAAAAAACATGAGAACATTGATATATTCCAGATAATAAATAACCTAAAAAGGATTTCTCAAGAATAAGATAGGCATTAGTGGTGAAATTTTTTAAAATCATTTTTTAATCAAAAAATTACTGAATAAATTTCAGCCTATTCTCAGACACTCAATATGATTGGTTATGTTAATGACTTGGAGAGTTTGGGGTCCCAATTTTGGATAGATCTTTTGAAAACATTATCATAGTTCCTTTTAGATTGCAACATGAATGTATTAAATAATAATTTTTTCAATATACTTAATATATTAAGGATTTATAAGAAGTACATGGGATTTTTGGGCTCTAGTGATATGTTGGTAGTATATAAGGGTAAAATTTTAATCTAAAAGAAAACTATTAGAAGTTCTAATATTTATCATGGTTCAAGGAAATCTTAAAAGTGGTTATGAAGGAGGGGAAATGTTTCCACTGTATAAAAACATTTGAGATAGAATTTCCTAGAATACCTAAAGCATTGTAAGAAATAAATTCTTTGATTTTGAAGGGTATATGGTATAGACTATATATTTTAAAATTATTTTAAATATGCAGGACTTTGCCCTAATCATTTCATATTCTAGTTAATTTAAACTATATTCACTTTCTTACTTTCATAGAGATATTTCAGGTTTAGAGTTTTATAGAATTAGGTCATAACTCTGACATAACAAAACAATATTTTATATACTGGAAACTTTTGTTCAAAATCAATTTTTTCACATAGTAAAACTTTTAAATTAAAACATGATTACTTTTCATGAAAAATCTTTACAACTTTTAACTTTAATTAATCATTTACATCACCCATCCATAAAACCTACAAAAAATTAAAATGGGGGATAAACATAAAAAATATCGTTAAGGTACATAAAAGAAAGAAATTAATTAGTCTTGTGAAAAACATTAAAACCCATAAAATACATACCTTTATCACGTTATTCTTTAACATTATGAAATAAATCATTTCCTCATGATAAATACACACTTTTTACTCAAATTAATCATTTAAAATCTATAAAATGCATAGATAAAACATGAAGGAAACTTTGGGAAACATTTTTGTATCACTCTTGAAAATGGGATAACCTTCACGATTACACATAGATTAACCATCGTGGTTACACATAAAATAACCATTATTTTTATATTTGGAATAACCTTCTTAGTATATTCCATAATATCTTAAGAGAAACCTAATCAGTTAACTTCATCTCTTTACTTAATGCATTATAGATCTATAAAAAGCTCACATACCCTAATTTTATAACATAAAAACCCATCCTCATAACAATTCCTAGAAACCAAATCATAAATAAGGTACATAGATATTTCATTTCATCATAAAACTCATTTAAATACCAATTATTTCTTTTATAACTTGATTAACCCATGTAAAAGAAACAGGTTACGACACAATCTCTTTAAAACAACCATAATCCATCTAGAGAAATAATGAAGATGGTATCACTACACAATATCCCTAGTGGAGAATAAGTAACATCAAGGGTTTTGGAATTTATGAATGAAAATACCATTAAAAGATCATAAAAACATATTGAGGAAAATAAACTTTCCAATTTCAAATAACTTATTAAAAATTGAACAATTATAAAGGAAAGTATTTTATTTGAAAATAACCTTGTAATATTGTAAAGGGAGAGTTAAAAAATATTATTCATGATAGTGGGAAAATTTATTTAGTGAATATAATTTAAATATAATCATTCCTTGCATACTATTTAAATAAAAGTTAAAAATTACCACATTCGTAAAATAAAAAAAGATTCCTTTCAAACTATTTTGTAAAAAATTGAAACATGGGTAAAAATGAATTTAAGAAATAATATTAGAATAGTAAAAAACTTATTTGAAAAAAAATAGAAAATATTTATATGAAATAACAACAGAGTTTAAAGGGAATATTTAAATAATTATTTTTAAAAGAAACCCCTTACAAATATTATATCATTGAATTGGGAATTAATCAATGGGTTGATTATGTGTAATAAACGTAAATCCAAAAAAAAAGTGTAAACTGATATTAAAAAAAAATTAGATTATTTAAAAAATAATCATTCCCCAAAAAATTTAATAAAGAAGAGTTATAACTTAACCAAATAAAATTGAGATAATTTTTTTTTACCACTTGGTAAATTTCAAGTCAATTCCTCTTGGATGAAATAATTAAAATTGAAATACAAAATACCTTTAAGTAATAATGATTCATCATATAACATATAAAATGGATATTATATACATCATACAAATGAAATTAGTTTCATAACAATAAAATATTCCTCAATGAAAGGAAATTTAGATGAAATCCCTTACCTCGAGTCCAGACTTTCACTATATGCACTTTAACTCCTGTATAATAAACTCATATAAATTATTTTATTTTTTTATAAAATTTTCTCTATTTAATAACTTATCCTTTATAAATGTATTTTATTTAAATTAATGAAATATTAAGTTACTTAAGTAGATAATTATTTGTCAAGTTTTCTGAGGTCGTTCAGTTCATAAGTTCAAAATGACTATCGAAGTTTGATTGAGGCCAATGAGGTCATTATTTCATAATTTACCAAATAATAGTCATGAAATAATGAAAATTTTCATATATATATATATATATATATTTAAAAACCAATCATGAAATTGGTTATTAAAAATGAACAATGTTACATTCATAGAGAAGCTAGGTCGTACGTAAGCATGAGCAACGTTTCAATTTTTCAATGATCATTATCAAAAGAATTTTAGTATTATTTTAAATTTTAAAAATTTTAATAATGTCATAAATATAATATTAATTTTTCAAATATACTTATATATATCATCCATGTGATGTGGTGATGAAAAAAAGTCACATCGCTTCGTTGATATGGAAGTTCACACGTATGTAAAAACAATATTATAATTTTTCAGTGAATGGAAAGGTAAGTAATTAAATGATATATTATATTTGAATAATGAAGAAATTTCATGAATATGATATATAAATATTAATTCTATAATGATAACCATATATGATAGGTGGTGATGGAAAACAAATTACATTCGTTCGTGAGGCGGTAGTCTGCCATACACATGAATTATGTATTCCTTTCCTCTTTAATAGAGGTTGGAGATGGATATGGGTTATTACAATAACATAAAAAATATAAGTATATTTAATATATTTATTTTATTATATAATAATGATTAAATAGTATTTTATTGATTTTTAAGATTAAATAAAACAAAAATACTCATTTAAGAATGAAATATCTTCTTTGGATAACCTTTGTTTCTTAACACTTTAACACCACTAATATTGGTATTATCACATAAATAAGGCCTCTATATCATGATTATTGATGCTAATAATGGTTTTGGGTAGGTATTTTTTTAACCAAATTTGTTTTCAATTTTTAATTAAAGATAATATGATATTCTCTTTTATGAGAGAGGGGTGGGGCACTCTAAAGATTTAGTAAAATTTTAATTTAATATAAATTGATTTTAATGTCTAAATTTATCCAAATTTATATTACTAAAATATAATATTAATATAATTAAAAATTATCTCATAAAATAATATTTTTAGAAGTTTAGATCACATATTTACCCTTATCATTTGGTTTTGGCCCCCTGTGAACCCTTTTCACACTTACCGTGACAATAACATTTTTTACTCTTTAAGGGTCAAGATATTTACTATAAATAGAAAAAATTCCAATAAATGGATAATGGTTTACATCAAAAACCATATAATAATCACTTGGATGAATATAATATTTTTATTAATTTTATATCATTTAATAAAATGTCATTTATTTTAAAATATCATTAATGTTAATTTTTAGAACTATTGATTACATAAATTTTGATAATATCAAGATAAAAATAAAATTAAAAACCAATATTTTATTAAATACCTAAATGGATATATTAATATATTAAGATCATGGATCACATTAATTATCTCAAATTAAATTTCTTTTCATATGTTTAACATCATTTATTTTATTTTTATATTAATTGAATAATTATTATGTCAGCGTTGTGTAAGAATTTAAGATAATAATTTATTCAATAAAATTTAAAAATAAATTATCATGATGAAGATGAATCATTTATATTTCAAGTAAATATTTATAACTGAATATAACTTCTTTTTATCCCCATGATAAAAATATTATTGTTATTAGAAACAAGAGTGTGATATTTATTATTTTTCTTTAAATAAAATATTATAAAAGTCATAATCCCATCAAAATGAAAAAAAAAGTGATATAAATGAATATTGGATGTGTATGTAGGAATTTAACTTATCTAATAAAATTAATTCAAGATTTAGGGTCATTTTATAGTCTTTATCATATTATTTATAACCCTTAATTACATAATTTACCATTTATGACGGTAAAAAAATCATTAAGGTTACTATTAAATTTGACTAAAAATAAAACATGCCTAATTAAAAAAAAACTCAGGATTAAAAATATTTAATCCAATTTATAGGATTCAAAACATATAAGTTAAATAATTTAATTTAAAATTAATCCAGAAAAATGTGATAAAACGGTTTTTTAGAAAAATGTTCTTTTTAAATATAAAATTTTTATACTATATTCAAGTGTAAAATTAATTACAAAAAATACAATAGGATTATTATATTTTTTTAAAACTAATCAAATTTTAAAAAAATATAAAATATAATTTAACTTTGTAAATACTTGAAAAGAAAATATATATTTCATTAAAAATCAATATTTGTCACTACTCATTAAAAAAATCAAATTTTCATAAAAAATAACAAAATTTCACACTAAGATAATTTTGGTATGATTATTTAAAAAATTAAGTTAATTTTATTAAATAAATTATATAAAATTTCAATTAATTAATTATAATACTCACTCACAAAAAGTAATAAACCCCATTTTTAAAGAAGACTTGTTTTTAAAGAATAAAACAAATTTTCTAAAAAGGTTGAGTGCTTTCTTATAATGAATTAATTAATAAATTAGAAATGATTAGAAACATTATATATTTAACAATGTGGTTAATAATATAAATCCCCACAAATTTAATATCTATGTTATAATGATCACATTTAAATAATAATAATTTGTTTTTTATTTAAGATCGGTGATGTGTATCTTGTACACTATCAAACATAGTATTTCTTTTTAAAATATCAGGATTTTAAATTCCATCCCCCCTTAATTAAATTTATTCCTTGTAATTTTAAATCATTATCTAAAACCATGGTTTTTAACATTCAAAATTCTTTTGTTGAAATCCCACGTCGTAAATAGGGTTAATAAAACTTCCACTTGAAAAGAGAGAAAGTGAAGTAAAAAAGGTCATATAGAATAACACATATTAGGTTTCCAAGTATGAGAACATTAGTGGGAAGTGAAAACATAGATATTAAAGATAAACCAAACTCCCAAGGACTAATAGATAGTGATATAGAATAAGGTATTTAGAAAGTTAACCATCACAAAATCATAAATCATTGATGGGTTAAAAGGCCATTTATTTATCGGTAATAAAAGTAAACAGATAATGTTTTTATTTCAATATCATTTTCATATAGTTCAGTAGTTACTTTATCATCTATAAAAATATCATATGGAAATATACTTACTTGAAAATTAGAGATTCATCCTTTAATAAATTTTCACTATAATCTCATCTTTTTCTCCAAACGATGAGTATTCAAGATGATTTTTTCATTCCAAAAGCACTAGAATCAACTTCTATGGATTAAAAAAACAAGATATTCCTTCTATATTTTTACATTAAACAAAACCAAAATGGTTAGAAAAAGTTAAGATAATTCCCAAAAATAATAACCCTTTATTTGAATAAAAACTACTTTAATCTCCAGAATTCAACAGTAATACCCCAAATTCAACTTAAATCATTCAATAAATAACTATACTTAAAATTTATAAAAATATTATAAACTAATATTGAAAATCAAAAATCAAAAGGATTTGATCACATAGTCTTCCAAGACAAATTTAAAATTTATCTCCAAATTTTATCAATCGCTATTAATATGTCATACCAAAAATATAATTTCCCTAATCATAAATTCTCCAACATATACTAGTCATTTCTATAAATAACCTGAATTTACATAATTCAAAATAAAATAATATATGTTTATAAAATATCATTAAACCTTTATTTTTCAAATATAATCTCATAGTATTATGTTTACCTTAATACTATAATGCTCCTCAAAATTATAGTGAACATATTATAAAATAACATTAATCACTTAATCAATAAATCAATTTCCAATATCATGGTTATCTATATGATAAAATGGGTGTTCCCAAAATTATCTTAACCTGTATCATTCATATTAAATAAATAAAGAAAAACAATTTCATACTAACCAAGACATCACATAGGCCGGTGGTAGGCGATGCACCCTTTCCATCATTCGATTTTGGGTTCAATCCTCATAGCCTTGTCAGATGTGATGAATTGTCACAAGTCCTATGGGTTGGCCTTTTCTAAAAATAAAATCCTTATAAAATTCCAAGAAATTTTATAACCTTAATATATTCAATATTAAATAAATTTTTTAACTCATAGTTTATCTCAAATCTTTTATTTTTCATCCCAAAAATTCTAATTACCCATAATTACCTCAAAATCAAAGATCATATAAACCCAAAATTTTATCCATACCTTTAAAATTATGTATAAAAAATGAAAAGATCATTCTCCATTAAATAAATTTTTCACATGATAAAAATATGGGTGACATATACCTCAAACATCTATCAAAACTTAATAAATGTCTCCTAATGTAATTCCATCATCCAAAGAGTGTTAATTATTTTAAAATTATAGTCATCCTTAAATCAATCATGACACTTTAATCCCTTTTATATAGACATATTAATCATTCATCATTATTCATAATCCATTAACCATGATTTCCATTCTTATTCCCTAATACTTCTTTCCTACAAAAAAATGTGAATCATGTTCTAAGATTCAACAATGTCAAAAAAAATAATCCAAGAAATAATCAATACCTTTCATATGTCATTTTCAGTTTCCTTATCTTCAAATATAATGTAAATAGGTATTTCTAAATAGATATATATATTATCTTTTTTATCCCATTCATGAGCCTTCCCCCTAGGGCATTTATTTTAATAATGATCATTCTCCCCATAATTAAAACATTCAATTTATACTTTGTAATAACTTATTTCCCCTTCATGGAGTTAACTGAATGCATCCCTTTTACTTGGAAAATCATTTCTTTATAACCATAGTTACCACATAAAAAATATAATATCATTATTTTAATACATTTTCCTTGTTTTTTATTCCCACATTCATGACACATAGGTCATTGAATATATTTAACTTTTTTATCATTATCACCTGAACTTACATAGGGATTCATTTATGAAATATTTGATGAATTAGGTAACTTATATAGGTTAAAGTTGTTAATAATTACACCAAATATATGGTTAATAATAACCACATGATTTCTCACTACAGCACCTATTACATTCAGTGGATCGTTCATATAACCACCATATTTTAATTCATATCTATTGTTACTTTAATGTCTGCTGGATCCAGTAATTTACTAGAACTAAAAAGTTAGATGTGATAATGATTATAAAATAATAATAAACCATCCTATGAGGAGGAAAAATACTAAGATATACTTATTCATTTTATCTTTAGTCTCTTTCAATTTATCCAAAATTACTATGATTATCCTTAACATACTAACCATTGAGGTTATATAGGACTGTTAACTTTCTCTCCAACAACATCCAATCCTATAAAATTATCTAAACACTAATTTGATACCAAATATAAGTAGTTATCTTTAAACATTTCATATTCTAGTGAATTTAAACAATAATTCACTTTCTTAACTTCCTAAAGATCATTTAGTTTTATAGTTTAAGAGAATTGGGTCAAAAATATTACATAACAAAACTATATTTCACGTAGTTCACACTTATGTTCAGTATCCATTTTTTCACAATATAAAATGTTTAAATTAAAACATGTCTTATTTTCATGAAAAATATTCATGACTTTCAACTTGACTTATTCCTTTCCCTTACCCATCCATAAACCTTATTAAAAATATTTTAAAATGTGGGATGAGCACAAAAATCTTGATAAAGGACATAAAAGAAAGAAATTTGTTAATCTAGTGAAAAAAAATTAAAACCCATAAAATAAACACATTTATCACTATATTCCTTGATCTTATGAAACAAATCATTTCTACCTGAAAATACACACTTGTTTCTCAAAGGAAACATCTAAAACCCATAAAATCATCGATAAATCATGTGAGAAAATTCGGGAATCATTTTCATATCATTCCTACAAATGGTAAACTTAATGGTTACATATTGAATAACTATTTTGGTTACACATAAAATAACGATCATGATTTTAATTGGAATAATCATCATAGTATATTCCATAATCTCATAGGATAAACCAAATTGGTTAACTTTGTCTCTTGCAAAATACATTGGAGAGATATAGCGGGCTCACCTGCCCTCATTTTATAATGGAACAACCCATCCTCACAAATAATTCCAAATAACCATAACATAAATAAATTATATAGAGCATTAATTTTATTATAAAACTTATTGAAACACTAGTGATTATTTTTCATAGTCTAATGTGGGATAGATGTTTTTAATGAATTTATTGTATCAGTTGTTTATACTTTCTTAGAATTTTATGTTCTTGGAGATGTGTGTTTGTGTGCATGTAATTAGGCTAATTCCACCCATTTTTGAAATATTCCTACTTGGTTCTAGTCACTATCCCCTAGTCTATTAGAGGTGGATTCATGTGGTCTCACTTGGCTTATCACTGGTCAGGTGGACCTTACTGGATTGGGTCGTGATAGAGTAGTATCAAAGTATGGTTTTACCTTAGGATTTGAGCAGGGATTTTTCTAGCTGTGAGGTTGTTTTGGGATTTTTGGAAATAGTGTTAAAGTGTTTCAAGTTCAACTTTTAGACCAAGGACTCCATTATCATTATGGTAGCTAATGTATCCAATCACCAAGACTCTGATAACCTTGTTTTTGACTCAGGTTATTAGAAATTTGTTGTAGGAAAAAATTGGTACATGAATCATATAGGAATGTTTGGTGGTTTCCATGTCCTTCTTGAGTCATCTCCCAAGATATACTCATTGACTGTAGTGCATCTAGTTCATTTCAAGATTCCTTCTCAATGACATCCATATAATATTTCACTACATGATGATCACACCTATCATGATATTATTATAGGAAGTTGTTGAGTATATAGTGTTATGTGATGCCTCGGGGACTAGATGTGGTTATTTTCTGATGTAGAGGGATACTTTGATCACATGTGGTTCTTAGTATTTGAGACTTCATGATTAAAACTATGTGACCAAATATCTTGAGCTATTAGTGGTAGTCTTCAACCTCAATATGTGGTGAAACTACCTTATAGGTGAGCGGTTTATCATCTAATCTAACCCCTAGAGTCTCAAGTACATCTTATATCAAAAGGATCTTAACTTGATATGAGGATGATGGATGGAGTTCCTATAGTATTATAAATTCAAGATATTCTATAATCTTAGGAAGGGTAATTTGGTAGAATATTATCTTAGTATGATATCTTGCTCATAGTTGTTGATTGGGGATTTTGATTAGTTTTCCTTGTTGCAGTTGTCCTTATTTTATAAGGATAATTCCTCATATATATAGTCAATGGTTGTTACACCATCACTTATATAAAAATATAGATAGGTTCGGTATAAAAATACTAACTATGAGAACTTATGTAATCTAATATCTAATAGACTTGCTCCTTGTGGATTTTCTAAAGGAAAGGAGAACCTCATATTTTTTATAGGACAGACTATGGTGCTAGTGATTTTGTGGGAATAGGTGATAAAGTTGTTCCATACATCCCCTTTTGTGATATATATAAGTGAGGTAATGATGTACCAAGACCTCTAACATTAGTTTTGGTGTCCAAGTATGAAGAAAGGTGTAGTATAGTTTTTCTCTTGATGCCTCACTTGTCAAAAAGTAGAGGTTGAACACTGGGTTTTAACTAGATTATCTCAACCACTTGAGGTTCCAAAGTGTAAGTGGGATAGTATATATATGGAATTCATGATGGGGTTACCATATAATTCTAAAGTACATGATTCCATCTTGGTGATCATAGACCAACTCACCAAGTTATAACACTTCCTATCTATCAAATAGAAAAGTTCAATAGGGATCTTGGAATGCATTTACATATAGAAGATGGTATGGATTCATTGAATTCCCTCAATTGTTGTTTCAGAATGTGATATTTTCTTAACATCATAATTATGAAGAGGACTGTAGGAATCTTTTGTGACTCAGTTTCATTTGAGCATGGCATTTCACCCCCAAACGGATGGCCAGACTGAGCATACCATTTAGGTTCTGGAGTACATGCTTTGGGCATGAAACTTGGACTTTAGAAATAGTTGGGAGGATCACCAACCCTTAGTAGAGTATGCATACAACAAAAAATACCATTCCACCAATATTATGTAGCCATTATAGGCTTTGTACAAGTGACCCAACATATCCCTACTTCGTTGTAAGGATCTACATGAGTCAGTATTCATGGGTCCAGAGTTTCTTCGAGATTAGATCAATAAGGTGTATATTATCCAAAATCATATGAGTAATACACATATCTATCATAAGTCATATATGGACCAACAATTGAGGCCTTTGGATTTTGAGGAGGGAGGCCATGTGTTCCTGAAGTTCTCACCTTGATGTGGATTATAGAGATTTGGACAGGGCGGAAATTTAGCTCTAAGATTCATTATCCCCTTCTATATACAATGCAGAGTTGGTTGGGTGGCATACCACTTGGATATAACACCCTAGTTAGATAGGTTACACAACATCTTCCACATATCGTAGATGAGAAGGTATGTGCACAACTCATTTCATTTTATCGACTAGGATGAGATCTATATCAAGGATGAAGCGACCTTTATAGAGTACCCTCTGGAGATTGAGGATAGGTAAGAGAAGATCCTTCGTGGTTGGGTGATTCCCTTATTGCATGTTGAGTGGCATCATGAGAGTCTTCATGAGAGCACCTGAGAGTGGGAGACCCAAATACAAGCTTAGTACCCACACCTTTCTAGTATTTTTCTCTTTTTGAGAAGAAAATCCCTTCGGTGGGGAGAATGAAACGTCACTCAGATGTTATGATATTTTGAGGCCTAGTGAGCCTGATATTGATATTATTAAAATATTAAATATATTAATATCACACATACACAATTTTCTTGTAGAAGTAGAATAACTCTGTAATGGAGGATTATATGGAAAATATGATCTCATCATTGAATTCATAATGTGGGTTTTACCCTAAGGACAACATAACCTATGTCAGCATTGGGTGTTTGTAAAAATATTGTCGCGGGTGAAAATAATAAATAAATAAAATTTATTTATTTATTTTATAATGTATTGATGAAATGACATAGAAATATTCAATAGATACACTATTATGAACAATTCATAGTTTTATCTACATAACCTTGAAAATTGAGAGACATCATTAGAGGAGATCATTGGTAGATGAAAACAAATCAGAAGATTAGATTTATACCGTAGTGATTTCCTACTCCAACGGAATTTGTGGATCTCACCAATGATTATGATATAAAATCATTGCTCATCGGTGAATGATACAAACTCAAGATAAAATGTTTTAATTATGTGTATTTATCTTGTTTTGATATCCTATGTAGAAGATGGATCAATTACACTAATAATAATTGATTCATACATCAATGGTTTATTTACTTAATGATTTATTGGATTATTTGTTGGTTAATTCATTTTTCATTCTAACGGTAATGGATCAAGGCCATCCTAAACATGGTCGAGGTTAATTCCTCTCTTGTGATTCTGGGATTTCTCCCCCATTTTATCACATATTCACTGAAGTAAATTGCTTTGGCCCATGTTTTAATTAATACCCAGTATTCAATCATTATGAAACCATTCTTCAGAGAAATAGATCAATACTAATGGTGTGGTTCACAATAAAGGGTGCAATTGGGGTGGGACAATAGTTGTGGGAAATCAGAGTAGTAATGAGAGTGGATCAAAGGTTCACTTTCTTCCTAGTTTGATACATGGTGGTAGAAAGGGAAATGGGGATGGTTTCCCAATCAGTTTGGATGGATAGAATTGAAAATCCAACAATGGCGAGGCTTTGGAGGGTGAGATCTATGATCCTCAGGTGAGATTGTGGGAGGATCTATATTTGATGGTGTTGTGAACATATGTGTAGAATGAAATATGTAGTTATGTAAATCCAATGCTACACGGTGTGTAATATGGAGGTACACGTTGGGTGGGACCCCTGGTAGTGACATTAGAGTTTTTATATAAAGTTAAGGATCGCATGTTATGTGACATGTGTCACAGACTATGTGTCCCATGTTTGGAGGCTCGATGTGTACTCTAGGAGTACATGGGAACATATATGGATGGGAACATGGGAATAGGTAGAGTACCAGGGAACATCCTAATACTCGTACATGGCTAGGTACACTGGCATGAATAGTATACACTAGCATGGCTTAAAGTACATGGGCACAACCAGGTGTACACGAGCATGAGCAGGCAGCACACTAAGTTCCATCCTGAACTTTACATATTTTTTACCCCTAATGGACACACCATATATATTTATATTTACATTTTGTGTAATATGGAGACACACGGGTAGACCAGTGGTTGGAAAGACACATCATGTACCCCCAGTACATGTCGTGTACTCCCTCTGAGGATGTTTGGATCCCTTCATTTCTTTAGTATGTAATAGAATTAGTTAAGTATGATACATTGGTTCTTTCTCATAAAGATAAAATGAAACATTATTTCCTCAAAATATGATTGTTCTCCCCACTATGGTTTCAGTATCAGATAAAGTTTGTTGTATCCTTCTGTGGGACTACGGTGGAATCCTTTGTTGTTCCTAGGTGGGGTTCATGGTATCTGTGTGACCACCATGCATAGGGAATCAATACCATATCTAAAATGCCAATGAAATGGGGTTTTTTGTGTCCCCCAGTGGCCTTGGGTGTGATCCTCTACCCAGATTATGAGATCCCTAGAGTTTGGTGAGTTCATTTTGGCAGGTCCATACAAGAATGACCTCTCAGATGAGTGTCATCATTGACCACATGTCTCGGTAAGTGAAACCTCCCAGATGAGTATTACATAGAATCCTCAAGTAGAATCCTATTTTTTTTAGTGTTGGTTGAGATCCCTTAAGGTTCTTTTTCTATTATAAATATATCTATGTTTTCCATTATTTTTATGTATCTTATATTGTTGACATATCTTGTACCGAGCTAACTACTCTTAATGCTTTAGGCATAGTGATTTTGGTTTTTCATAAAGTGTATTTTTGTACTCATAATTTCATGTTGTTTTACTATACATTTATTGTCTTATATAGATGACAGGCTATTTGATGGTTAATTAGGAGGATCGAGATCTGGCAGAGCTTAGATTGGGCTAGACAGATTGAGGTGTCTAACAGGTGCTTCATTTGATAGTAGTCCCCTCCTTCTTGGCTGGTTAGACTCCTTTTCCATTTTTTGGGATTTTATTTTTCCCCCTTAATAGATTTATGTTCTTTTTTCATACTATTTTTTGCGATAAATGTTGTTCATGCTTTTATTATATCGTTATTTAACTTTCTCAGCATTGTATGGGCTTAGATATATGTATGTGTGGGTATCTATATACATAGGATAATTCCTACCATATGTGGTATTTGAATACTTTGTGTTATTCTCCATCTCCTATCCTATTGAAGGTGGGATTGGGGTGGTCACACTTAGATTATTAAAGGCCATGCAAGCCCCGCTGGGTTGGTTCATGACAATTATGTTGAGGTATACTGAGAAAAAGAGCAAGGAAGACATGTTCCACACTAAAAATAAATAGAAATCAAAGTCCGTTATGTATTTTTATGAAACTATCCATTCAAGGACTATATGAAGTATTCACAATTTGGTTGTGAGGACCATGATATGCGAGATATCTTGAATGATTGTGAATCTGAAACTGTACAATGCATTATAAATACACTCTTGTGGGATGTTGGAGCTCATGATGGGATTTCATGTTATCATAGTGGGATACTATACTACATAAACACTTTTGTTAATAGTGGAAGAATCCATGGTTGGGGAATATAACCAATCATGACAATAAGTATGATTTCTAGACCAAACCTTCTAAAAAACCATGTGTTTTATGCCTTTTATTTACTACATTATTTGGGTAAGTATAAGAGACATAATAACATTGGATTGAGACTATATATCGTATAATTGGTTGAATTAAAAGAATAATTCATAAAAATATAACATTGATTCACCCCCCCCCCCCACCCCAGTGATCCACCAAATATGGGAACTTCAATTGGAGTCATATCAAATCTAGGTTACCTCAAAAAAGATCAAATCTTTAATGGAGAATTTAGAGATACCTTAGAAGGATATAAATGAAATTACTTTTATTAGTGTAAACATGGATTCTTAAAAAATAAGTTGAATAAAAAATTAAAATTTAGTCAAATAAGTTGAAGAAACTTTAAAAATATAATAACGACCCACACATATTTGGGGACCAATAGAGTAGTAAGTATTCAAGAAAATATTTGGACTATAATTCTTCTAATTATTCAAGTTCTAATTATGATGATTTTATTATATGTGAAACACTTAAAGAATTTTAATTTTATATTAAAGAGTATTTTAAGATGATTTCAATTTATTTTTTAGTATATATATTGGATTTTATCAAAATTTTATATGATGAAAAGTCATAGATCGAGTAGGAGGCTGAAATCATGGATAAATCCATGATAGAAAAATGATCACAGTGAAAAAATATCATCAATGATGTGTAAATAGAATAATAGGCCATATTGTTCCACAAATAAATGTCCTCCTTGTTTAAAGAAAAAATTTATAAATAAATTGATAATAAAGTTTAAGTAATTAAGGATTATGAAGAGAAGATCCACGTACTTGATGTATCTCACAATGTTTTCATTAGTGTCATGGATTCCTTATTGGAGATCAAATAAAAAAGGATTAAAGAACTTTATAAATATCCATAATTAAGTATAGAAATGCATGAGGGTCTTGTTAATAACCTCAATAATGACTAGTAAGAAATTTTGAGATTAGTTGATGATGAGAAGAACTCTTTTAACATAAAGTTTCTTGAACTAGTAAAAAATTAAAGAATCTGGAATTAGTATAAGTAGGAACTTCCCAAGTACGTGAAAATAATAGTGTTATCATATAAACATGAAATAAAATTCATGGATCCAATTATAATCTTATTAGTGGAAAGATGATCTTATAAACATCCACTTATCAAGCTGCAAAAAGATCTAAGAAGAATGTAACCCATAACCCAGTTCTTTCTGTTTACACTAATTTTGTTCCAAATTATGGTACAAGTTTCCTTTCAAAATATGGGAAAATATAAGTGGATTAAAATGGTGATAATTTCACCACCACATCAATGGTTTATGTTAAAATATCAAATAAAATTACCTCCCCGAAAAGATCCCAAAAGGGTGGTGGTTCTACCCAAAAATATAAAGTAAATAATTTTTTACATACTATATCTATAAGAAATTAAGATGAATTCTTGGATATTATTGGTGTTTTTGAGAGTTTTGGAATAGGGCCATATAATTTTGAAATAATTTTTCAACCTATAAATAATATATAATCTCTGAATCAACGGGGGAAAAGAATATGGAAAGAGTAAACCTATGTAATAAAATCATATTTTATAGAAAAAGAAGGAACAAATAAGAAATGAGAATAAGTCAACCTTGGTGAGTAAGTGGGACAAAATTTATAAAAAATATACTCCTAATTAATCCAAGAAAGATGTTAAATATAACGTCTCAATAGTAATAATATGGTTTTTTATAGTAAGATAGGTCACATCATGGACTATTATAAATTGTCCATGAATATCAAGATTGATGGAAGAAAGCTAAATCACTAAGGAGAATAAATTCAAGTGAATAAAAATAGGATTAATTTAGTAAAATGAATCCCTAAAGAATGGGTGGAAAGGTTTCAAAAGAAAGGTAACTTGAAATTTTATAAAGATCAGTCTGGATGGTGCAACTATTTTGGTTTCTCTCTTAGTAAATGCATGAGTTGGATACCCAAACAAATAAAGATGACGAAAAAGAAACTTAAAACACTACTAGATGAATATTCATTATTAAAAAATATAAAAATTCAAGCCCTGTACTTTTTGAAAGAAAAAGGAAGTTAGAACCCCATGATAACCAATAATATTTCGAACTGGAAGATCAATGACAAGGAAATAAGTATAAATAGTTCTCAAGTTTTTAGAGATGTAAAGAAAATGGTATCTAAGTTGAGAAGAAAATTTAACCATGATACTCTTCTTAATGGGAGGATAGATTAAACCACCTTATTTACTTATCTTTTCATTTTTTAAGCTAAAAAAAAAAATTGTTTTTTAAGAAGGTGATACCTTGGACCAAAATGACCAAGACACAATTATAATTAGAAGAAAGATTACAAGAGTCTAAAATACAAGATCATATAACAATATTATTCATGCAAGGAAATAAGAGCAGTGGGGAGGTCTTCGAACTAGGAGATGTCTTGATTTACTCCCATGTTGTCTAGGCCATCTGCAACCATGTTTGCCTCTTGATAAATATGTGTAATTATATAGTTAAGATTGATAAGCTAATGGGTGTATTCCATACAGTGGGTAGTAATCATCCAAGCTAGATGTGTTATGCCATTCCAAATCGCTTGTGTGATAGTCGTTGAGTAATTTTCAATTCAGAGGTTGTTTTAAACAAAGATCTTGAAAAAGGAAATATCATGTATCAAACTCAGAATATCATCTTCAAGGGAGGTGTAAATTCCACATCTGCCCATGAGACATCCAAGTATCTCACCGTGGTGATTCTTGAAGACAGCACCACATCCTTCGGGGCCCATATTTCCTTTGGAGGCGCCATAAATATTTATTTTGATCCATCTAGGGAGAGGAACTATCTAGAACACCTCCAGAGTGAGATGTGGTTGACAAAAATTTCCATTAATCTATAGACGTCTCAGGATTCCAAAGTCATGCACAGTGTTGTGGAAATGTTCCTTTTTCGTCAAAGAAGATTCATGTATGGAAATGAGGATTCTCATCTGATCTTCATTTTGATTGAGTGGGTAATTGTTATGAAAAATAAAATTCTGATCATACCAGATCACATGGTGGAGCTCAGCAACTATAATGAGGAAAAGGTTATTGATTTCATGAGCGCCTTTCATTTCTTTACATTTCATTAGTTGATATTTGACGGAGTTAAGAATCAACCATCTGCAGTAAAAATTGTCAAAAATATAGGTCCAAAGAGAATAATCATTATCACAAGAAAGGAATATGTGGTTAGAATATTCTCTATGTTGATCACAGATTTTAAACTTAGAGAAGAGATGGATTCCAAAATATTTGAGACAGAGCTCGGTGGGAACCCTATTGTGAGCAAGATACCATATGAGATTGAATCTTGAAGGTTTTATCAAAGGTTTTTTGAAATTATTTATCCAATTGTAATCTTTTTCAGAGTTAGATAAATAATGATCGTAGAAATTTTTTGAGTTAAGCATACCATTGTGAGAAGGATACCAAATTAATAAATTATTAGTGTGAGTGAAATAGTAGTTTCCAATGACATTCATAATAGTGTTAGGGGTTTGATCATGTTGAGAGTTTCAAATTTCTCTGATAGATCAGTTGGTAATTTCTGGGGTTTTATCGAGAGCTATCATAGAAATTAAAGGCGTGCTAGTCTAGTTAACGAACTAGAAATTCATAGAGGATTCTTTGGAGACCATCCATATAGAATTATTAATAATATTGGTGAAGGAGTGTTTGATGTATGGCCATATGGAGGAATTAATGAAATTCAAATTTCCCATCTTAAGTTTGTCAAGAAATAAATTTTTGAGAAAGGTAATAGATTCAGAAGAATTGTGAAAAAAGGTTCCAAGTGATTATTGCTTGAAGGGCTTCATTAAAGTACTTTATATTTTTAATACCAATAATACCCTTCTCAATGGGCTTGTAACAAGTTGATTTGGGTACACTTAAAAGTTTTATTTCAATAATTCTACCAGTCCAAATGAAATTCTTTATAGCGGTGTTCGTTTTTTTAATAATACCAACAGGCCATTTGTAGACCATCATAGAGTAAACCATCTTAGAGACAATATTGGATTTTACAAGGAAAGTCCTACCTACCATATAGAGATATTTATCTTTACAAGAAGAGAGCTAGTTTAGAACATGGTCAACAATAGTCAAAAAGTGAAAAGACTTGGGCCTTCTCTAAAAGATTAGAACACCAAGATAAGCGAAAGGGATCGTACCTTCTTTCAGACTTAAGTCATTGATAATGTTACATTTTCTGCTGGGAGGAAAGTTATTCCCAAAGAAGATGCAGTCTTTTTCCAACTAATGGTTTGACCAAAAACCTCTTCATAGTGTGAGAGCATATATTTGAGGTTAAGAATGTTTATTTTATCATCCTGAAGGAAAAGGATGATGTCATCAGTATAAAAAAGGTTGGTAGGATCATTCACATTCCTAGAGACATATATGGGCTTCATCTTATTCTGGTCCACTAGAAAAGTGATAAGATGAATGAGGTAGTCTTCTACAATTGAGAAGAGAATGGCATAGAGGGGGTCACCTTGCCTGACACCTTTGGTTCATTTGAAATATCCCTTGGGAGATCCATTGATCAAAATGAAGATAGACGCCATGATGAAATGAGTTATGATTTCAGTGATAAAAGAGGCACTAAAACCAAATCCTTGAATAACATTGAAGATAAATCTCCATTATATGGTGTCAAAAGCTTTCTCGATTTCAAGTTTAATAGATATGTTACCTCCTCTATTAGCTTTATTTAAGTTATTAACACACTCATAGGACAGACAGATGCAATCTTGAATGGATCTACCCTTAATAAAACAAAATTAGTTTTGGGATACATTTTTTCCATGAGAGTTGAAAGTATGTTAGAAATGATTTAGGTGATGATTTTTTTAAAGAGTTTTGATTATAGAAATGGGTCTAAATAGGTGAATCTTAGAGGAATTATCCACTTTAGGGATCAGGATGAGAAATGGGGCATTAAGATAATAATGGATCACCCATTGGAAAAAAAGGATTTTACGTGATTACAAACGTTGACATGAATTTCATCCCAATAGTGTTGGAAGAAACCATAATTGAATCCATCAGGACCTAGAGCACTATCGGGATTCAAACTAAAGACAATTTCTTTTATTCCATGATCTAACAGAGTGTTGAGAAGGAAGGTGTTGTCCTCATCAGTGATCACTAATGGAATAACCTCAGGAGATAGGTATTTATTGATATTAGGACCATTTAATATGGACTCATAGTAGGAGACTATATGATGATAAATGACATATTCATTATCAATAATATTGTCCCCATCCTTTAGAAAGGTTAAAGACCATCAAGACATCCTAATTCTTTGAAGATAGTTATAGAATTTATTATTTTTATCACCGTCTGATAACCATTTAACTTTAAACACTTGTTTTCTCATATTGTTTTTAAATATGAGAAAAGAATTAAGTTTGACTACAATGTTTATTTCTTGAGTTGGATCGGTGTTGAGGTCAGATCTTGTGTTTTTATTTTACATATCACTGAGTTCTTCCTCAAGAAGCATGATGTCATTGTTAATTATTTTGGCTTTAGAGTTGCACCATGTTTTGAGAGTCTATTTGATATGTTTTAATTTGACATTATAGGAAAATTCATCATTGTTATGTGACATTTAAGACCAATAGTTTTGGATGATATGATTGTATTCATCATCAAAAATCCACACATTGTTAAATCTAAAAGGAAACTGGGGTTTCATGTCTCTGGTGGAGACATTGACCAGGATGGGGTGATGGTCAGAGTTTTGCCTATATAGAGTGGTGATATAAATAGTGTCCCATTTATCTAAATCAGGGAAATTTGTGAAGGACATATCCAACTTAGAGGCAACCACTTTATTGTAATGTCTTCTATATCAGGTGTAATTTTCACGAGTGAGATTAATTTCAATGATATTTATATCTTCGATCAAGGATTTAAATTCTCCTCTAGAAATGGAATCATGAGTAGGTCCAATTTTCTCGCTTGAGTTGATAGTGGAATTAAAGTATCCAATAATAAACCATGGGCATTAATCTTATATCCTAGATATGAAAGGTCATTACATATATTTCCCCTTTCTTGGTATCTATTTTTAGCGTAAATAAAAGTGCAGAAAATATGTGTACCACCAAAAATAAATTTTCAAGTAAAATTCTGGTCATAGATATTTAAAACACTAACATTCTGTAAAGAAGAGTGAAAAAAATCCATAAAGATTTAGCATTGAAGGTATTATTGATTGAACTAGTAAACACATAATTATATTAATATAAATGAGAATATTTAGAAGAAAAGGTAATTTTGGATTAGCAATAGAAAATAACATAGGATGATGAGTGTTAACCATTCTTTTTAAAAAATGAATGTGTCAGAGCTAGAAATACCCTTAAAATTCCAAAAATAGATCTTCATTTAGAACTGAATTTGGAGTTATAAATCCCTTTTTTCTTTTTTCAGGAACCTTTATTTCTAGAAGACCTTCTAACCTCTTGAGTACTATTAGTGGTATTTTACTATTCATTATTAGAGATTACCAGGTTCTTCTTAGTAGGTTCATTTTTTAGAGCATTCATAGTTGGGTTTGTATAGTTCTTAGGCCACAGCAAAAAAGAATTGGTAATTTGGTCAAAAAAATAGGTCTATTAATTCAAGAAATATGGAATTTCATGAAATCCATTTAAACCTAAAAATTGAGGTATTATAATCATTCTTTCTTCCATTAATTAATTCATATCAAAGTTTATAATTAATGGGGATTATTGGTTGATGGGAAAGCTAATAGAAAGGGGAGTTTTCATTCATGAACTTGAATTGTTTTGATATTTTTCCTGATATTAGTGCATGATGTATATCTCATGATAAATCTATTTGAAAAATATCAAAAATAAGAAATTGAGGATGATATCACATGATGGATAATTTTGTATATATCTTTGATGTCTTGGTTAAATCTCTCTTATTTTATACACCGTGTAAGCCCACACAGACTTGGAGTTGAATCACTAAAGGATTATTGTTAAGAAAATGTGTGGTGTCATCCTTCTCTCATATAACATAGGTTGTAATTCAGAACTGAAGATGGAAAATAATTCATTTTAAAATAAGGATATATAAGAAGATATTTCCCTTAAAATACACCATTTAATTTATTATCAATAAGTGGGACATGAAAAAACAAGCATACACACATATTGACAAAAAAGGTTTTGAATGTATTTTTAACAAACTCAATGGGGGAGATTGGATATCCCATATCGAAGGTTGAATTTATTTTAATAATAAAAACTTTCATGGTAGTGGGAAGTTATGAATATTTGTTGGAGGAGTGTGGAAAATATATTGAGGTGTTTCTCATATAATGATGACAAAATGAGTAAATTTGATCTAATAAAAAATTTATTACCTAAGATAAATGTTAAAATGAGAGTACTACTACTTTTAGAATAATGGTCTAGATAGGTTCTATGAAAATAGCTATTAAAATTGATAATTGGAATTTTACTCAATTTAATGATATATATTGATGACTAATAAGTAAAAATATCTACAAAAATTATGATTTGAGTTTTTGGGTAGTTGGATAAATAAGGATATTAAATAGATAATTTTAAGGCAGAAAATATTGTTTAAATATTTGAGGAAACATCCAAGGGATGTAGGAAGTTGCAACTATTGTTAGAAAATGGAAATATTTGGATGAGGTTTTAAGTTGATTTAATATTATTAATAATCTCTTGATTTTTGTTTAAGAAAATCTATGATGATTTGACTAAATTCTAGAATATACATAATGGAGATAAAATTCACAAAGGACTCTGTGTAAGAATCATTCTTGATCTATGTGTGATTTATTTGTAATCTTCATAATAGTCATCTAAGAGCTATATAATAATCATTTTAACTCAATTAAAATAAATTAACAAATGAAGATACATATAAAAGTCATTATAAGTTTGTGTAATAGTCATCGACTCTATGTGACAGTCATTATAGTATTTTGTAAGAGTCATTAACCTATTTATTATTAATTTTAAAGATAAATGAATCTATGTAAGAATCATTAATGAGAAGTGTAAGAGTCATTCTTAACTCTATAATGATAATTTGTTAAATGGTTTCTATATAACAATCAATTTGAATTAGTGTAAATATCATCTAGATCGTTTTAAGAATCATTAACTCTATATATGAGATGTATTAAATAATGTAAGGGAAAATTAATTTATAAATATGTGAGAATATTGGATGAATTATTCTAAGAAATATCAAAATGAATATTGTTATGAAAATAAATTCATATGGTGATTTAATGTTTTTCATAAATGAATATAAAACACAATAATGGGTTTGTGATCTATGATGGAATACTAAGAATTTATCAGATGAGTTCTATTCTACAAATGGGATTTTTATGTCATGATACATAATGACATGCACATGTAAGATATTTTAAAATAATTAAATCTTTTTTTTTTTGAGTTTTAAAATATGTGAATATCCTGAGTCTTTTGGGAGAATATATCATAAATTTAAATGAGTTTTAATTATGATAATATATCTTGTTGTTGAGATTAGAGTAGTTACTAAATCAATAATGGAATAAAATATTTAAGGATTTTTCTATGAATATAAAAAGATAAAAAAGGATATCAAAATATCTAATAAACCTTTGATTTTCTGAGTATCCTAGAAAAAACTCTAACTAGCCAAATAAGGAGATGCAAAAACTATGCCTAAAAGAATAATGATTGTTGGTATTAGAGAGGAATAATATGGAGAATAAGGATGAGGTATATGATATAGTTTTTTCATAAAAGTAAATCTAATTAGGTATGTTAAATCAAATTGGGAAGAAGAAATAGTTTTTCATGTTCTACAATAAGAAGGAGTGGTCAAACTCCTATTATATGGTACATAATAGGATCTGTTCAAGGTTTATGTAAAGAAATAACAATCTAAATGCAAGTATTAAGTTTTGAAAGATTGCATAAACTAGTGGGAAGTTGGAAATATGAAATTTATTATAAATAACCTATATTAGGATGTTGTAGAGAATGATAAGATATCATATAACCATGATGGGAGGCTATGTCAGGTAACTACTTACATTAATAGTAGAAGGATATGTGGTTGGGGAATATAACTTGTCATGACAAGGAGTAAGATTTCCAATTTGAACCTTGTAAATTCCTTTTTTAAGGTGCCTTTTATTTACTACATCAGTCAAGTAATGTTAAGAGAAATAAGAAGAGTGTATTAATACTCTAACCAGAATAAGGGTTATATTAAATGGAATAATTCATAAAAACATAACACTAATTCAATCCACCCCTCCCCCCACTCTAGTGATCATTTGAACATGGGAACATTGGACAAGTTAACTATCTTGATAACATTCATACTTTGATGTTTTCTTATGACCTTACTAAGGTTGGTATAATCAGGTGTGTTTGGGTATGTTGATGATAATATCATTAGTTTTGGTTTAATGATGATGGTATTTTTTTCTCACATATATATAGTATGGAATTGGGGTCCTTAATTGAGATAGACGGAGTAGGTTCATGGTCATACCTATATAAGTGAAATCTGATATTCTTATCTATTCAGGTTATGGGAATGTGATTTTTTAATATATTTAGGTGAATAGCATGTGATGTGTTAATTCATTTGTTAATTTTATAATTAGATAATCGAGAAAGTATTAGTTTTTTATATGATATTGACATAAATTATTTCTATTGGTCACTTAATGTCTTGGAAAAAGGGATTATATGATTATCCATATTACATATGATACAGCTTATGGACCCAGGTATGGATATGGATGTGTTTTATAGAGATCATATTGGATCCATTTTTAACTAAACAGAACTAATTTTTTCTCAAGGTTTATCTTCACTTATAATTATAGGTTAGATATTTCATAATTTTCTCAATACTAAAAATGATTTTGGGGTCACACTTTATGGATTTGTGAATAAGTATTAAGTTTTTTTATAAATTATTTATGAATAATTTAAAGATTCGCTCTAAATGTTTTTTAGAGGATATATCAAATGAGTTTTGTATATCTCTTCATAAGTTGTTACATATGTGTAACATGTCAGTAAAATATATGATAGATCATATAAAATGAGGTTTGGAAGATATCAAAAATTATTATTTGATATGATTCAAAAATATTTATATATGATGTGATGTAAGGGGAATTTAGCTAAGTCTATGAATATTTAGTGTAAGTTGAATATTGATCGAACACTAAAGATAAACCATGTCATGATTATATTGACCATCGCATGGTTTTTATTAAATTAAAACATATCATAGTGAAGGCCCTTATGTTTTATATTAGTTCATAATAGTGTATTACTTATAAGATAATTCACAACCCAATCATTACTTCCATGTAATCCATCATATTTCTACTAAAACATAATTAGATAATTTTTATAGAGTTTTAAAATGCCATATTAATTGTATAAATTTTAAATAAACAATAATAAATATGATTCATATATTATAAAGTGTTATAAAATTATGAAATATTTATAAAATGTTGCAATCATTTCTAAACATTTATAAACAAATTAGAGTTTTAAAGATCTTACTTGGAGTTATATATAAATTAGTTCATGGTTTTTAGAATGTTTGGATGATTTTATATGAGAATTGTTTATAAATTATATAAGAAACTGCAAGTCATATATCTCATTCCCTCTTTTAATTTAATATAAGGTTATAGTAGACCATGTGAAATAGGGAATCCTACCTAAGCATTTGGTAATTCAATAAACTCATGGATACCTTTGTAGGAAGGATTATTTTTATTTCTTTTAAGGGATCTACATCAATATTTTTTATATGATCTTGAATGGATTGTCTTTATAGTCAATAGGTATGTTCTTAATTTATGTTTTACTCAATTCAAATAAATGGTTTGGATCATATAGAAATAATGTTTTGGTGGTTCATTACTACTTTGTTTGGACAAAGATTGTCCCCACTAAATCTCAATGAAAAATTAATAATTTGATGCTCTTCTTATTCCAAACTTAATTTTATGATAATCATTGGGTGTTTGGGTATGTTTTTAATCATATAGTTGGTTTTTCTTAATCAAGAATGTATTTTTACTCTTTTATAATAGTTATAACATATGGGATATCTATGAGAAATATTAAATAAGTGTATGGTCATACTTTTTTGAGTGATATGTGATTTACCAATCTACATGTATGAATAAAGTGAGATATATTCATCAAGATGAATCACATGTGATGTATTCAATATCCTTAACCAATATTTTCTTCGATAATTGAGAATGTGTGAGTTTTATTGTATGATATTTACATGTTCTATATCTCAGAGATATACTTGATGTCTTGTATAAATGGTTTATATGATTATACATGATTTATGAGATATATCTAGTGGACATTTTTTTAAAGAAACATGTGTTTATATAGATCATGCTTGATCCCTTTATAGATTGTTTAACACTAATAATTTTTTATAGACCGCTTTTCCTTATAGTTATGAATTGGGAATCCATAATCATTTTTAATGATAAAAAGGGCTAAAGAGTCATACAAAAGGTTTTATGAATTAGGTTTTTTATTAAAAAGTGTTTGTATAGTAAATAAAAGATCTATTTGATCTATTGTCTAAAATAAGTTTTTAAAATATCCAAAAAAGTGTTTTGGGTGAATTTTCACAAGTTGTTACATATAATATAGCATAGGTCTAGGAGGATTTAGTGAAAATTGAATATTTAAATATATTGTATGCAATGATGGAATATCATGTCTTCTCATATGATATTATTATCATTATATGTGATATGTCATGTAAATATGGTATGTTTATATTTTTAGGATAAATAAAGGTTTTTTATAGGTGAGGATAGAAACATATCACTATCTATGATATAGTTATGTGATTTAAATTTTGGGGAGTGATAAATGTATATAAATTTTCATTATATGCATTTGATATGTGATTCTACATACTTTAATTTTAATTATTTCGTTTAAGACTTTAAAATAGTTAACTTAATATAATTCTATAAAATTAATGGTATTTATAATGCATCAAAATGATTGTTTCAAAAATAAACATTCATAGATGTTTTTCTTAGTTAATATTATATGTTATAAGTATGATAATGGTAAGAAAATTTATATAACACTTGAGTTATTCATTCAGTCCCTTATAATACATAAGGGATAAATATATAATGGAGGCTAGAATCTTAGTTTAATTCATCTTATAATCATATCCCTTTTTCTTTATTAATTCCAATTGAAACTAAAGTTTTATAATGATGTGGAGTAAAGAATAAATCTTACAAATAAGATATATTGGTGATTCACACATATTATTGATATGTACATAAGCAATATCTCTTTAGTTATTTCCTAAGGATCTCCATATTCCACAAACAATACAGTTTTTATTCATCAAACATAAGGTATGTTCTTAATTTTTTTTTTATTCTTTTAAAACATTTCATGGTATATCTTATGGTAATGTGTTTTTAAAAGTTTATTTATACATTTTTTTCATGGAAATGTCCATCAAAACCCTTATTTATCATGATCTATTCTTGTATTCTTATCTTCAAAAACTGAAACTGCACTTTTAATTTGTTGACCTCACTTTTTATTTTTAATAGATTTTATATAAGTTTATTTTTCATCTCTTTTTAAATAAATTGTATTAAATATGATAAATGTAATGGCCTAGCCTATCACATACTAGAAAACCTATGAAAATTCTCTACATGACCTCAATCATTCTCCTTGGTCTTCAAGGGTTGGGGAGTAGCATTGAAGGTTTCTCATTCCATTATTGGGGATTGATTTACTCTCAAATAATAAACTAGATATCAATAAATATCATGAAATAAATAAAGTATAGTGGAAATATGGTGGAAACATCCCATGCAGAATCATAATAAAAGACTAACCATAATAATAAAATAAAAATTTAATAATATTCAATTTTATTTTATATAGGTCATACATTAAAGGGATCATTCAATGGGTTCAATGTTTTTAGATAAGTTTCCTAAAACAAAGAAAAATAAGTGAAGACCTCATTACCCAAGGTACCCAGTATAACCTTAGTCCCCCATCTCTATGAGCCCCCTTCAATACAAATCTATCTCAACCACCTATTATAGGACCCTTTTCTCATACATGTGTTGTGATTCAGGGAGTTTTCACATGATCCAAGGATTGGATGCTTTGTGTGAGTATGAAACGTAGTAGGACACTACCAACGATCCCATAACATTTTACATAATATGCGTGAGTATATGTATGATAATGAATGAAATTCATTAACAGTCAATTGAATATCAAATCATATAATCTAGTTGGTTCATCATTTTCTTATAAATCAACTAAAAAGACCAAACCTATTTTTTCCATTTTTTGATATACCTTCTCTATTTTCATTCCATAGAACCACGCCATATCACACTATGATTCAAAACACAATATAGAAATCTTGTGGCAACACATAGATAGACCCTAAATATCAGGTCCCAATATAACATAACTCACCCTCGATATAAAAATAGGGGTTGTGGTGTAACATATTCAACACAATGTAATCACATAGCCTCCCATAAAATATTGGGTTGTATTGTAACATAACCCGCCTTCAATATCATAAGAGGGGTCACAGTATAACAGAGTTCTACCTATATCTCATAACAAGGGTCATGGTATAATATATATCACCTTTAGTATAAATCATTAGTCTATTATCTAGATAAAAATCATTATAGATAAAGAAATAAAAAAACTAATCAATGATAAAAATATTTCCTAGAACTATCTTTATCCGTTATGTCTAGCCCATGTTTTTCCCCAGTCCCAACACCATATTACATTCCCATCAAAGAATAACCCATCCAAAATTATCTCATTATTCCTATTTAATGTTAATTAAACACATATATGGTCCTTAAACCATACATCTTCCAATTTTCCCTAAAATTTACTTCAATTGATCCTACAACAATGATGTATAATTTCATATACTCTATAGAGATCATAAATCACAGAAAAATAGGACCACAAGTGTGTATTTATTTAATTTCCTATACTTGAACAGCCTTATTAGGTTCCCCATTTAATAACCACTTGTGGCTAAATGAGGGACAATGTCACTAAGAAACACAAAATATATTTACGATTTTAAGATTATTTTACATGGATTTATATGGCTCTATAATTAATTTTTTAAATTTTTAAACACTTTAAACCCCTTTTGGGCCCCCTTTATCCAATTACCCAAACCTTTAACCCCATCATACAAAAAATGGAATATATAATATGAAAAGTTAAAAAACATATACTATGAACTATTAAAAAATCTCATAAATAATAGTCATATGATTCAAATCTAACTGGTACATCTCTCAAAATTCTATAAAATTAGGGAACATTGGGGTTTAAAAATTACAACAATCTATAATGAAAAATGATAAAGAACACATACCCCACATTATAATTTATTAAGTATGATCAGTACCACTAATGGATTAAAGATTTATTGTGTATCAAAAGTATGTGAAGAGATTAGAAAATCTATAGAGTTTATCCCACATACATAGGGGAAATGAATTACAGTTCTATCATTTTATCTCTTTTAAAACCAAAAAAATAAAATTTAATAGGTTAAAAAATTATAGTACATGATTAAATAAATGTGAATCAAGCATGTATTCCCTATTATATATAGATAGATAATTATTTAACCATGAATCATAACCATTCATTTCAGTATAGTAGTCATTAATTTTAACTTTCATTCATTTTAATAAAAAAATTATAATTGTCTCTCAAAACTCTTTATATTGTCTTATAAAACCATAATGAACATTAAATACATGAGGTTTCACCTTATGTTCAATATAAACTCTATTTAATTAATCAAATCATAAGGTACTCATTCTCAAGGTCCCACCTTACTAACTCAATTTAGAAAACAATCAATTGACCCAAAAAAAAGATTAAAACTAATTCCAAAAGAACCCAAAAATATTTCTATTCCAACCACCAACCACTTTCATGCCTCATAAAATTTTCAACCACCCAAACCAAAATAATTTTACTAAAATGGATATAGAAAGTAAAGAAGGTTTAATGGGTAAATTAATTTTAAATTCATAAATACCATTCATAGAATGAGGTTTATTACAAACTTAATCTAACCTATACATTTATGTTTATTTTTTTCATATGATTTCAATTGAAATTGTTATAACTAATTTAAATCTAGTAATCCTATTTCCCTAAGATCCTTATAATCCAAATTTATAAATTTTATTACCCAATAATATCTATGTTCCAATTCTACCAAATAAAAAAAAATATTTTCATACACTGATATGTAAAGATACATTCCCAATAGTGTTTTATAAGCTATGTGGAAGGTCAATAATATATCATCAATTTTCATTGATCAATCCTTTTTTATTGTTTTTATGGTCACTTCCAAGATTTTTTTATTCCATAGTTTATAATTTTTTCCTTACCCACTTTTTATGGGTGACCATAGGTTCTATTATAATTGTTACACTCATCTTTTATAAAGAAATTATTTAAAAATATATATTTAAAATCAGATACTGTATTTGTAATGATTAACCTTAGTACTCAAAATAATTTATTCAAAAATATTATAATGGTTCTTGTCATATTATTTGAATATGAAATGGATTATATCTATTTTAAGCCATAATAAATAAATAATAAATATAAAGATTTGAAAATTTTCTAAAAAATGGTCCCATAAATTTCTTTACCTAAACATCAAAATAACATCACTTCTAATATGTGTTTTTGAGGAATCTCAAACTTTATATCAATATTAAATTTTTTATAAAAATTATCACAACCTAAAAAAATTACATTCATCCTTATGCATGGTGGGATAGTAAAAAACCACTCTGTAAAATTTATTTTATTATCCTTTATGATCTGTAGTGTCCACTAAAAGGTTATGCATAATAAAGATCTAAAATATAAAATATTTTTCTATCTATAATTCATCTCTTTATCATTACATCAACATAATGTTTTATAATAAATAGAATTTTTTAATAATAAATCCTTATTTTAGAAAGAAAAACCTCTTTTTATAGTTATAATTGAAATTTAAAAATAAAAATTTAGTTGCAAGGAAATTTTCAACATTAAAAAACCATTGAATTTAATTAGTTTAAATCATGAATAATTAATCATCAATAAAAGTAATCATTCAATTAATCATGGAATTGAATCATTTTTGTTTAAAATATATTTCAATTTCAAATGATTTTTATAAACTATCACCCTTTAAATAATTAGAAAAATGTTTTAATTTATCAAACCACAATATTACTATAAGTAAATCACTTTATATAATTTTATAATTGATTTTAGTTTAATATAATGATATAATTTAATAATAAATAAGTTGGAAATATTATCTTTCCTTTATATAAGAACTAATCAAATTCCTTACTCATTATCATTATAAATAAACTCAAATAATAATGATAAATCTGGTTTTATTATCATTATATTTTTATTAAATATATTTTTCAATGTTTTGAAAGCTTCTATACATTTTTATACAAATAAAAAAAATTATTCATCAACAAATTTTTCATTAGATTTATAATAAGGTAAAAAAATTAATGAATCTTATATAAAATACATAATGGTTAAGAAAACATTGAATTTATTTTATCAAAATGGTTATTGTAAGATATTTAATCACACTTATCTTAGAAATATCAACTTATATTTTCCCTTTTGAAATTTTATATCCTACTAATAAACCACTTTGCACCATAAAATAAAATTTCTCTTAAATGATCCCAAGGCTCTTCTCTTCCTATGTTCTAAGAACTTTATCAAGATAAATTGTAAATTTAACATATGATTCTCCATTAATGGAAAATAATCCATAAAAACTTCTAAAATATCTTTAATTATATCATGAAATAATGAAATGAATATCTTTTATGCTTTTGGTTCATTAAAAATTCAAAATGGAATTATATTACATGGTAATGCTTCATAAGGACGTGTAAAGGTACTCTTAACCTGATCATCAAGTTTTATGCAATTTTATTATGCCTAAAATTACTATATAAAAAATAATAATACCCATTTCTGATTAATATTTGAAGAATTCGGTTAATGAATTTTAAATACAAATGATATTTTCTTGTTGTATCTATAGAGTCTCATACCTTGATTCCACTAAAAGGTCCCCTGATCCCGGTTAACCACATGAACTCAAGTACATCTCCCCAAATTCCAGAGACTGCCAACTAGTAGTGAGGGCCTAGGTGTATCTATGGTGAGACTATTCTCTCATTACCAGATTGTATAATAGTGGATATATAATATCAAAAATATTCAATAGTGGAATAAGTGAATCAATCATATAGATAATTAGTAGAAATAGATACAAATAAATAATACTAGAAAGGGATATCATATAAATATGATTATGATACATGATATGTCTCTAAAAAATAGCCCAAAAAATATACATCGAAAATGTTTTCTCACAGACCTTTCGTTCTCGTCTCAATCCCAAAACATTTTCAAAATACCCTCATATTATTAATTCACTCAAATGAGTGTAAATGACATTTTCAAAAAAGATTCTAAAACCATTTAGAGAGAATCCCATGCTTGGAAATATTTTAAGAACCATAAATGCAAGTCACATGAATTAAATGTGTGCATGATACAAAATGCTTATAATGTCATGTACGAGTAGATGATGGTCATACCTCTACATGTATGACATGGAAGATGATGCGGATGTAGTTATTCACATGAAATGATAACTCATTCCATAAATTCACATAAAATGATAAGTGTTTTCCCATGTAATTTAAACCAAGGCATATTTTGATCATTAGTTTATAGATTTTCAAATGCCATAGTTTTTAGACAAATTAGAATAATTAACTAAACCTTGGTTGTTTATATCAAAGTGTGTATATATATATATAACTATATATATATATATACACATATGTATATGTATATATAACCAACTTTGAAAATTGTATTGGTTTTAAACAAACATAGGTTCTTAAAAAATATATGGTAGAAATCCATATCAAGATTAAATATATAAATAATGAAAATATTAGACAATACATGTGTGTATATGTGTATGTATATACACTCAAGTAACTCTAGTTTTAATAAAAATCTTTTCTTGATCTTCAAAATCATACCTTTGCATATATAATATTTTTATGGAAAGACCCTTTAAAACAAGAATATTTGTTATATATGTGATACGGATTAGGAAACTATGTTTTTTTACTAATAAATACATATATATATATATAACTATGTATATATGTATATATTCATGAAGTCAAATAAAATTCCCTTACCTGATTTTTGGAAACCGAAGGGGAAAGGGAAATCTTGTGATTTCTTAAGAGCTTGAAACCATGGAGAGTTTTGATTCTGGACTTGTGACCATGGAGTAGGGGTTCTATCGAGTATCACTTATTAATAAAAATGCAAGTTTAAAATCTTCTCAGCTAAGCTAAGTAATTTCATTTTTTTAAAGCAAAACTGAATAATGCTCATAATCACAGGTAGGTTTATTATTTTATTCATAATCCCATGATTAGGAATGTGGAATATATATTTTTTGAAAAATTATCATTTTTTTCTTCATTAATTTCTTTTACGTTATCTTTTTTTCACTTTTCCATATTCCACGATTCCCTTATCTTCTTTTCTAACTTTTCACGTTTCAACCAATTTTTTTACTCTATATCATATTGAAAAAGTCAAAAAAGTAAATATATTATATTATTAATCAATCATAACACTATTTTATTATAATTATATTATATTTTATTGTGTTATTTACATTACTTTTATCAAAAGGGTTATCATCATTTTTTTTTAACATATCATTTTTATAAAACCATTTTAGCATTTTTCTTCCTGATATATATACATATATATCTGTGTGTGTGTGTGTGTGTGTTGTTTTTTATAACATAAAGCATGTTTTTTTAAATGAAAAATATGTAACGTTTTTTGTATTTTAAAATAAATAAATAAACTAATTAATTCATTATATATATAGCGTTTTTAATATATATATATATATATAATTAGTTTTTTTAATAAATTAATCAAATCACACATGTAAGTGCTTTTTAGTAAAATAATTATAAACATTTATAACTTATAAATTTTATAAAACATAATATATTTTCATATATTTATAAAATATATTATCTTGTGAATAATAATAAAAAAATTTTAAAAAGTTTCACCCTTAAAATATTCTATTAAATACCCTTAAAAATAAATTGTATGTTACAAAATTAATTAATTAAATATAGTTATTTTTAAATATTCTTTTAAACAATTTAAAATCATATTGGTATTTTCTAGAATATTAATTTGAAAAATATAAATATTGTGTATAATTAATTATAAGTATTCTAATTAAAACAATTTATTCCCAATATTATTTCAAATATTTTTGTCTCAAAAATATTATAATAGGTTTTATTTCTAAATTCATTTGTTTTTATAATAAAACTAGGTTTTAAAATATTAGGATGTTACATTATCCCCCCTCAAAATAATTGTGTCTCCGTAATTCATTTATTGGACACAGGGGAAAATAATTTTACATAGGCAGCATATATATATATTTTTAGTTTGTTCTAATTTACCAAAATTATCTAGGTCGTTCCTCTGATACCAATTATAATAACCCAAACCTGAAACCCAGGTTCAGCCCTTGAAATTGTTGTGTATTTTCTTTTATATAAAAAAACTTGAATAAATACACAGCATTAATTACAACTGAGGACCTTTTACCGGTTTAGGTTTTGGAAAATTAGATATATCACTTACATTTCAATAAAAAAAATACAAATTGAAAACAAATATTCTTTAGCATGTTTCTTCCATAACAGAGTTTCAACGCAGCAATTATGTTATACTTGTAAAAGTGTTTATAAAACATAGAGTGAGCATAAAATGCCCAGTAAGTGGTTTACAAAAAAACTAATAAAAACCATTTTAGTAATTCTTATAAATTTTACAATCATACAAAATAAAAAAGATTTTCACAAACACTTGAATACATACATATATATATATATATAGTATTTTGAAAAATAATTATACTTGAAAATCCATTGGGGATTCTCCTTTAAAAATATTAATATTGTTGTGGGACGTTAACAACACTGTTAGACTCACCTGTTTTGATAATCCCAAATCATGTTTAATACTGATCATAATATATTAAGTCATTTGATAATCCCTTATAATTTGTCTTTATATTATTTATCCTGAACAATCTATATATTTTTTAGTATCATGACTTTTTTGCATCAGCTTACAGTTTACATTTCCCTAAGTAAAATTTCACAGTTAAAGGCTACTGGTAAGATCCTTCTGTTCAAGGTCACTGTAATAGGTCTGTATTTCTAAAAGTCACTATCATGATAAAGGTCACTGTTGAGAATAATTCTGTTTAAGGTTGCTAAAGGTCACCGTTGAAGATCTCTAGTTACTGTTGGAAGATGTCTCTCAATGGTCACTATTACAAGTCTACCGTTGGAGTACTTACCAAAGCTTACAGATGAAGAATCACTGTTATAGGTCACTATTGTGACAAGGTCACTATTATCAAGGATTCTGTTCGAAGTCTACTATCAGACTCACCATCGAAGGTCTACTGTTATATGGTTCTCAGTTCAAGTCTACCACAGGATAAGTCTACCATTAGTGGAATTCTACTTCTAGACAACTACAACATGGGTGAAGTCAACTATTGAGACAATCTACCACTGTAAAGGTCTATTATTGAGCCTACTGAATAAGTCTACTATTGAGGAGCTTACTGTTAAAGTCCACTGCTTGACAAGAATCTACTACCAGTCTTATGATAACATATTCTTTACTTTACTAATTTTCTTAATATTATCATAACAGTCATGTTTGGACAATTTAATGCACCTGACATTATTTAATGATATTTTCAGGCATATCAAGAAACCGTACGAGGTACAAGGAGGACCAGACATGGGTGGATCATTCCTCTTGTCGGCCCCTACTAAATTAAATAAGGGAAAGATAAGCTAGAAAACGTATATATATAGACCCAAAGAAAAGGTGAACATATATATACATACATATAGAGATATACAGGTGTAGTCATCAAGATATTGAGGTACACACATAAGGGAGACACATACAGTACCCGATATACGAAGAAAGAAGAAGAACACTCGAGCACTCATTCTGAAGATCTCAGAGCTTCACAAATATCTATTGGAAGAACATCTTCAAGGATTTGGTTTTGTGCTACAAAGAACTTCTGATCCAATAAGCTGATTATCTTTACACCTAGAAGTCAGAACCTAGAAGTTTTGACACTCTGTTTTAGAGGCAACTTGAAGAGAAGGACCAGAACTTCATTTCCTTCATTCCAAGGAGTCCAGAGCTAATCCAGCAACACATAGAGAATTCTAAACTCTTTCCTAACATCTTCAGCTCTAACTGCATTTAGTATTTTACATTTTTGAGCAGTATGTCTATTTTACACACACTTTCTCTTGTGCTTGAACTAGGGGATTCTGAAAATCATCATACCGAAATATCTCTACTCTTGTTTCCCACGCATAACTATGGAAGAATCCTAGTGTGTCTTGGGTGTTAATTTTACCACGTAAAACTATGGTATAGGTTGCAAAACTTGGACAGTTCATGAAACTTGTTGTACTGCCCGATATAGGGTAGTGTATCAAGTTTTTACATAAACTGCTTGGTGTCAGGTGACCACCAAGTGGAGAGGATTAGGTCTTGACTTAAGACTGAACCTCTTGTTTAAATTATTGTGCTTATCTTTCAAGTACTCTATTTTGCATTTATCCGCTGCTTATGTTTTCAAAGATAGAAATATGTTTTTATAATCACTCTGATAGTTAGTTTTGGTTAGTGTGTATAAGTGATTAATTTAGTAAACTTGTTTCAAAAGTTGAATTAGTTTTCACACTAATTCAACTGAGGATTAATCAACTTGTGAGAAACCTATTGAACAATAAATCGTTTATATCTCTGTTTCCTTAATTAACCAGGCTGTTTTAATTTGGGGGATATTTATTCTAAAGTTTTTAACAGAAATTTTAATTGGAACTCAATTCACCCCCCCCCCCCCCCCGTTCTCTTGATTATCTACTCCGACCAACATTTAGTATCAGTGGTGTTCTTTATTTATACCATCAAACCATTTTTTCAGGATTTTAAATTTCTTTTCAACTGTGATTTTAGTTTCACCTCAACGATCTTAAAATTTCTGTTATATCTAAATTTTTAGTTCTTTAAAATTTTAGTTTTCTATGGATAATCGAGTTGAGGGTGATGTTACTAATAGGCCACCTTTCTTTAATGGAAATAATTATGGTCAGTGGAAATTGAAAATGAAAATGTATCTAAAAAGCCTAGGTCATGAGATCTGGGACACAATTGAAGAACAACATGCATTACCTACTACTACTAGGGATACATGGTCTCAATTTAATAGAGCTACTTATAATAATAATTTTAAAGCAATGAATGCCTTGTATTGTGATTTATGTGATGAGGAATTCAATAGACTATCTGCCTGTAAGACTTCTTATGAAATTTGGGATACTTTGGATGTTTCTCATGAAGGAACAACCAATGTTAAAGAAATGATATTAAATACGTATATTATTAAATATGATAATTTTAAGATGAATCCTGATCAACCTATCTCTAAAATGTACCTCAGGTTCAATGAAATAGTGAACACCATGAGTCTACTTGGGAAACCAGTGGACAACAAAGACCAAATCATGAGGCTTCTTAGATGCCTACCTAATAGATGGAGAGGCACTTCTATATTAATCTGAGAATCATGTGACATCAGCAAGATACTATTAAAGGAGCTAATTGGAAAGCTAATGATGTATGAAGAATATCTTAAGGTGAATCAAGAAATAGAAGAAGAACTAAGGAAGAAGTCAGTAGCATTCAAGACTTCTGCCTCAAAGAGCAAAGACAAAGAAAAAGTTCAAGTACCTATAGACAGTTCTACAAGTGAAGAGTCAAATTCAGACAGTGATGTGGAGATGGAACAACTTTCCAGAAGATTCAAAGGGTTCTACCGAAAGAATAAATTCTCTAGGAAGTAAAACTTCAAAGGAAAGTATGATTATAAAGTACAATGGAAGAAAGACAGGAAGCGGAATGATAATACAAGTGAAATAGTATGTTATGAATGTAGATGAAAAGGTCATGTGAAGGTAGACTCCCCCAAGCTAAAATTAAATAGAAAATATGAGGATAAGGTAAAAGGTTACAAAAATGCTATGAAAGCTACTTGGAGTGATTCAGAAGATAGCTCAATTGAATCTGAAGTCTCTAACAGTGAACAAAACAAACATGATAACTTATGTTTCATGACAGAAGCATCTGAGGTAACACTTAATTCCCCTGTGCATAATACTTATTATTCTAGGAATAAAAGTGACTCTCATAATGATGAAGATATGACTGAAGATGAACTATTTGAATATTGTGAGATGCTTGAGGATAACTTTAATGAACTCAAGGATAAATATAAATCACTGAAAATAAAGAATGCCTTAAATTTAAATTACAATTCAAATATGGATATTGAAAAGGAGAAATTTTCCAAGATGCTAAAAGAAAATATAGAGTTAAAATTGTCTAATGGGCAATTAAGAAAGGATCTTGAGAATTTCACTTCTGGTAGAGATACCCTAAAACAGTTTCTAGGAAAATAGATTGATCAAAAATATACAACTGGGCTAGGATATCAACCCGGACAGAGAAAATTTAGCAAAACCAGATTTGTTCCAAAATCTGGATAGCTCACTGCTAGTTCTAGTTCTGGACCATCATTTGAGAAACAATTTTCTAAAGGACCAAACAAAGTATTTATGTCTCAAAATATATTTTTTTATTTTAGGAAACCTATAAAGCAAATATGGGTTCTCAAAGTTTTACTTGCTAACCTCTCTGGACCTAAGAAAATCCGGGTACCAAAATTACCCCATGTTTAATCTGTTTTGTAGGGAAGTTGCTTAAAAAGTTCTTGTAAAACCTTATGGTACTTGGACAGTGGATGTTCAAGACATATGATAGGAGACTACACTTGCTTCAAAATCTTAATTAAAGTTGATGTTGGACATGTCACTTTTGGTGATAATGAAAAGGGAAAAATCGTCGGCTTAGGCCAAATTGGTAACCCTGATACAATATTAATTTCTAAAGTACTTTTTGTTGATGGACTAAAGTAAAATATACTTATCATATCTCTGTTATGTGATGATGGTTTTAATGTTAAATTTGAGAATGATGCATGCAATTTTTTCAATTCTAAAAATTATTTTTTTTTCAATGCATGCAGAAATGAAAAGGTATATGTTGTTTATCAAAATTACTTAGCCAAGAAAAATGTTTCTTTCTTAAATGATTTTCATAAGGAATCATGGTTATGGAACAGAAGGTTAGGACACTGCAATGTGTACTCACTTAGGAAGCTATCTAAGAAAGGTTTAGTTAGAGACTTACCTAAATTAGAATTCCCACTTGACAAAGTGTGTAATCCCTATCAAAAGAGAAAACAACACAAAGTTTCTTTCAAACCAAAGAAAGAATTTTCAACTTCTCAACCACTTGAGTTGGTCCACATGGATTTGTTTGGACCATCAAGAGTTTCAAGTTTAAATGGGAAGCACTATGTTTATGTTCTTTTAGATGACTTTTCTAGGTATACATGGTTATACTTTATAGCTCATAAAAGTGAATCTTGTTCCTATTTTATCAAATATTCGAAGTCTGTAAAAAATCTTAGTGGACTTAAAATCAAGACCTTTAGAAGCGATCATGGCCGTGAGTTTGAAAATCATGAGTTTGAATATTTTTTCTCACATAATGGCTATAGTCACAATTTCTCTGCTCCTAGAACACCTCAACAAAATGGAGTTGTAGAGAGAAGAAATAGGACCCTTTAAGAAATTTCTAGAACAATGCTCAATGAGTATAATTTACAAATCTATTTCTGGGCTGAAGCTATAAATACAGCTTGTTATATCATCAATAGAGTTTTGATTAGAAATGTTCCTAAGAATACCCCTTATGAGCTTTGGAACAATAGGAATCCTAAGGTTAATTACTTTAGAGTTTTTGTTTACAAAGTCTGTATCCTTAATACTAAAGATAATATTGACAAATTTTCTCCCAAAAGTGAGGAAGGAATTTTCCTAGGTTACTCTATCTCAAGTAAAGCCTATAGAGTGTTCAATAAGAAAACCAAATGTGTGGAAGAATCATTTCATGTCAAATTTGATGAGACTGGTTCACATGAGCCTAAAACCTCTCTTAAACATATTGAGTAAGATATGTCAATTCTGGACCTTAATGATAAAGATAGTGAATACCCTGTAAAAGTGTCCAGTTCTGGGAATTTTCTAGAATCTGCACTTGTTGAGTCTGAACCAATAGACAACCATGAGGAATCTAGTTCAACCCTTCCTAGAGGCATTAGGACTCTTAATAATCATCCTCTAGATGTTTTTGTAGGTGATTTAAATATAGGAACACAAACAAGAGCTTCCCTGAGAAACTAGGTTGAACATCAAGCTTTTCTTTCACAGCTTGAACCCAAAAATATTAATGATTCTATCAATGATTAATTTTGGGTAATGGCTATGCAAGAAGAATTAAATCAGCTTGAAAGAAACAAAGTCTGAGAATTAGTGGAGAGACCTAAGGACACTTTAACAATAGGCACAAAATGGGTATTTGGAAACAAAGTTAATGAGTCTGGAAATATAGTTAGAAATAAGGCTAGGTTAGTTGCACAAGGATATAGTCAAGAATAAGGAATATACTATGAGGAGACCGTTTCACTTATAGCTATATTAGAATCCATTAGAATACTACTTGCATATGCATCTCATCTGAATTTTAAACTTTATCAAATGGATGTTAAAAGTGCTTTTTTAAATGGGTATATAGTTGAGGATGTGTTTGTTGAACAACCCCCTGGATTTACAAAATCCCTATTTTTCAAATCATGTTTTTAAACTTTCTAAAGCTTTATATGGTTTAAAACAAGATCCAAGAGCATGGTATGTTAGGCGCAGCTCTTTTCTTATTTCAAAAAGTGTTACCAAAGGGATAGCTGATCCTAGTATTTTTATTAAAAGGATTTCCAAAGATGTTTTGATAGTACAAATTTATGTAGATGATATTATTTTTGGAACATCTAAAACTTCATTATGTATTGATTTTTCAAAAATGATGAAAAATGAATTTGAAATGAGTTTAATGGGAGAACTCAAATTTTTCATTGGATTTTAGATCTTTCAAAATAAAAATGGCATTGTTTTGAATCAAAGTAAATATATTTAGGATATTTTAAAACATTTTTCTTTGGATGGTAGTAAAGGTAGTGACACACCTATGAGTACCACTTGTAAGTTCGATGCTGATGAAGCTAGAGAACCGGTGGATCAAACCAACTACATAGGTATGATAGGGATTCTACTCTATCTTACAGCTAGCAGACCTGACATTATGTTCATTGTATGTATGTGTGCTCACTTTCAAGCCAATCCAAAAGAGTCTCATTTAACTGCTTTTAAAAGGATTTTAAAATATCTCAAATATACTCCCAACTTAGGACTATTTTATCCAAAAGGACAATCATTTGATTTGTTGAGTTATTCTGATGCTGATTTTTTCAGTTTCAAGTTAGATAGAAAAAGCACCTATGGGACATGTCACATTTTGGGAAAGTCACTAGTATCATTGTGTAGAAAGAAATAGAATTCTGTTGCATTATCTACTGCCGAAGCTGAATACATATCTGCTGGTAGTTGTTGTACTCAAATTCTATGGTTGAAACACACTTTACTAGACTATGGATATCAATTCAAAAATATATCTATAAAGTGTGACAATACAAGTTCTATTAACATTTCCAAAAATCTAGTATCTCATGCTAGGACAAATCATATTGATGTGATACATCACTTTTTGAGGGATCATTATGAAAAAGGTGATATCACTCTTGAATTCATTGGCACTGAACATCAATTAGATGATATATTCATAAAGACTTTGAATTATGAGAGATTAAATTACCTCAAACATGAGTTAAGTATGATTAACTTTAGTATAGGAAACCTCACAGTCGAACCTCCCTGTTAGGAACCTCACTGGTGTACCTCACTGTTGGACCTCACTGGTGTACCTCACCGTTGGACCTCACTGGTGTACCTCACCGTTGGACCTCACTGTTGAACCTCACCATTAGGAACCTCACCGTTAGGAACCTCACCGTTAGGAACCTCAGTGTTTGGAACCTCACCGTTAGGAACCTCACCATTGGAACCTCACTGTTGGATACCTCGCTGTTTGATTTTACCGTTTATTTTATACAGGAATATGAACCGTTTTTGTTATTCGATTCATATTATTTTCAATCCCTAAGTGATAAAAATTAAACTTCGAACATATCTCAATCCACTCTCCCTCACTCTCGAACCTTGCTCTCAAAATCCCTAAACCCTAACTCTCTTATTGAACCCTTAAACCTCTTTCAATCTCCATGGCTAGAACCAAGTGACCCCTGACTGTCAATGAGGATGAAACAAGGCCAAAGATGACCTGAGCCGAGCCCAGTAGTGGTATTTGTGCTCCAACAGGGCTTGTTAATCCACACCTATCAAAGAGAACTATAGTGGATGAGAAGGAACTGAGAGAAGAATGGTTGATGTCGAGAAAGTATTTAGTGCTGGAAGTACTAAAAGTTCAAGGATGGACAGAATGCTTCACCAACAATAATGGGTTGTACTACCCGAAGCTTGTGAAGGAATTATATGAATACATGAAGTTCGAAAAGGAATATGATGTGCACAGGCTGGTGTCTAGAGTGAATGGAATTGAAGTTATCTTTACATCTTCTGAGTGGGATGCCTGTCTGAGAGTCCCTCATGAAGGGGTTTTTAACTACTATTTTGGAGTGGCTCCTCCAGATAGTGAGATTTTTGGGTATGAGAGAGCTCTGGAAGAGCTGACTAGAGATAAGACTCAAAGGAAAATCATAGCTGCTGAGATGAATGGGGAAGATAGGCTATTATTTAAATTCATCCAACATGTGATCAGTCCTAGGAAAGGGGACTTTGCAGTACTGAAGTATCAGGATATATTCCTGATGTACCTATTGAAGCATGGGGAGAAGATCAATTTGTGTAGGCTATGGATGGCACAGTTAGAGGATATGACCAATCCAAGCTCAAAATCAAATTCCCCTTTTCATGCCAAGTTAATATCTGTAATGCTAAAGGTAAAGGGTGTGGTTGGAGGAAAAGAAGAAATGATAGTGGCCAGAAATAGTATTTGTATCTCCAAGGTCATCTGTAAGTTTATGAAAATTAGCCGGAATCCTTGGAAGAAGTCATGGGTGAATGATGAAGGAAAAATATATGAAAATTTTGATCCTGTCACTCATCCATCTGGGCCAAAAGACCAGAGGGATCTAGGCTTAAAGCCTGATGAGCTAGATCCTACCTATTCAGATGAGGAAGTTGAAAGAACTATGGAGCCTGAAAGAGAGGGCACCCCCATTGATGATGGGAGTGATCCTGATTTTCCAGCCAGTCCAGTTATAGTACTATTGGAAAAACGTCCTATACCCACAGTTCAAAACCGTGGGTATAGCCCCCAAAACCGTGGGTATAGACTATACCCACGGTTTTGGGAACCGTGGGCTGGAAAGGCGTCGGTATAGGGGTCTTAACCTATACCCACGGTTTTGGAGAACCGTGGGTATAGGGGGTGTAAAATGTGGCACACTGCTGTGCCACCGTGGCACACACAGACCCCACAGTTTTCAAACTGTGGGGATTTAATTCAAAAAATGGTCACCCAGTGAGTTTCGAAACCACGCCTCCCTCAGCTCCTCACGGCAGCGCTCCACGGGAGTTTGAGCTGTTAGGTTTATTTGTTATAGGTACATATATCGGCGTATATATATTAATATAATGGGGTATTTAAATACAAAAAGCGCGGCCACGGGAGTTCAAACTCTCATCTAACAGTAAACCTCAAAGCCGCTTTTCCCTAAGGTACCAACCGAGCTAACATTATTACATGTTATATATATATATTCATCTGCCTATATATATTAAAACTTTCTGTGATAAAATTTCTTCCCACCAAATATTTTTTCATGTCCCGCCTAATGTTTTTTCCCCGCCATAACGCGGGAAATCTATACCCATGGTTCTGGAGAACCATGGGTATAGGTATTCCAAAAAAATACTGCAATGCCTACGGTTTTGAAGAACCGTCGGTATAGGTCTTCGGAAAATACCCTATACCCATAGTTTTCTCCAAAACTGTGGGTATAGGTCTTATTAGAAAACAATACCCACTGTTTTTGGAACAACTGTGGGTATAGGTGGCCTATACCCACGGTTTCGGAAAACTGTGGGTATAGGTTCCCATACTATCCCTATACCCATGGTTTTGGAAAACTGTGGGTATAGGGGTACCCTATACCCACAGTTTGTTGCAAAACCGTGGGTATAGACCTATTTTCTAGTAGTGTAGGGACAGCCTTTGGAGCACCTAGTTCTCCAACAGAACTGCCCAAGAGAGAACATGTTCTAAGGGACAGTGATAGTGAGACCAGTAAAGAAGAAGAAGTATCTCATAATACTATCAGAGACACCTCAGAAGAGGATGATGCTACTAAGTCAGATCGTTTTGATCATGAGGAACAGGAGGCAGGTGATGGAGATGAAGAGAAGGAGGAAGCTGAAGATGAGGACAATGAAGAAGAGGAGCTCAGTCGGAGTCCTCTGATAGGTGAATCTGAAAGGATAGTGTTGGAATAGGAAGTAGAAATGCAACCTGCTGCCATATAAGTAGAGTTAATTGATGATTATGTGGAGGAAGTAGCTCACCCCACTGGTGAATTGATGGATCAGATAGAGGTTGTAACAGTAGCTACTAGATTTGAGGCAGCAGTTGCGGAAGTTCCAAGAGTAGAACCAATAGAGGAGATTATTCAGGAGGTAGCTCCAAGTGAGGGGGAGCATCCTGTTGCAAGAGGATCTATGTGTGTCACCCATGACATTGAGGAGTGGTCTGAAGACCCAGGGTATATAGTGTTAGGGCTGAATTATGATAATTCTGATGGTGAAATGCCCAACAGAAGGTAATCAATGCCTACTATTTCAGAGCCTATTGAAGTACCTCCAGTGACTATAGTTCCTAAAGATTATTTTAGAAAAGAGGATCTTGAATATATGAAGGCATATTTGCAAATAATGTTTGATGATAGTTCTTTTGAAGTGGAGAAGACATTAGCCTTGATTCAAGAGCTAACTGTAGCTGAGATGGCCAGAGTTCAGTGTGTCATTCAAACTAATCTAACCTAGGAAATCTCACAGTGCCAGAATCAGCTCAGGGAGTTGACTCAGTCTGTGGAGCTTCTAAGGAAATCTATGGTGAGCTTGACTGCTCTTACAGCTTCTAGTACTCAAGAAGATAAGGAAATTCAATATGTAAGAGGAGTTGTACAGTAGATGGTTACTGTTTTTGAAAGCTTTAAGGACCAAATGAAAACTCATGTGCAGAATCAGGATGATGATGTGAAGAAGCTTATTAGTAGGTTAACCAAGTCCTTCAAAGAAAATGTTGCTTTCACCATAACACCTTTGGATGCTTCTGATACTACTTTAACCTCAATCGCACCACCTGTGGACTTGTCAGGATTCAGAACAGTGGTCAATGAAGAATTTGCTAAGTCGTCTGGTGTCAGTGCACCTGACTCTCAATATGTGACTCAGATTATCACTACTACCAGGGATGTGAAAAAATTAGTTAGTGACTTCATGAGAGAGGCTTCCAAATATCATAAAAGTATAAAGGAGCATATTGATCATTACTAAAAGTGGATTTACTCTAAGCATCAGATGGATGCTCACTTCAAGCTTCTGTTGTAAAATCTCAAAATTCCACCAGTCACTAGAGCCTTCAAGGAACAAGTCAGAAAGTTGGGACAGCTGAATCCTGCCTTAGAGAAATTCATGGAGAACAAGGATGATTTCATATCAGCTATGGAAAGAGGAGGAAGTATTAATATGGATTTCAGAAATCTTCTCCTACCCTTTCTCCAGGTGGATTGTACTCCTGTTATAGTCCCTCCTGCCTTACCTACATCCCAAGCCAGTGTTTCTTCTAGGATGACTCCTACTGAGGCCATCAAAAGCATCACTCCCTTGATACTTCAGAGAGCTACTCACTACAGGAACATAGGATCTTCTGTTGCTGCCCCTCCAGTTATCCCTGAAGAAATTCCCAAACCTGCTGATCCAACAGCTCATCCTCCACCTTCTTCTTCCAAAGGTAAAGAATACTTGCCTGAGGCTGGTGTGGATTGAGTTTGTTTGTGTCTTTTGATAGGGACTTTGTATTCTTTTTGGGTCATGTAATGTCATTCAATTAATACAATAATTCTTTGTTATCTCTATTTGTGTTTCTTTTTTCTAATCACAAAGGGGGAGAAATGTTGTGCAAATATGATCACTAATATGATCATATGATTTCATTACTCTCTAATGGAACTTTTCTTATTTTCCCTCTGATACCATGTACCAATATCCTCTGATATTACACTCTTATTAATCTCTGATACCTGTGAAACCACAACTAAACTAAAGTTCACTTTGATATCTGTTTAATAACTGTATTATATGCTTATCTGTGTTACCTATAATTAATATGTACTAGCATAATTTTTTATTATCAAAAAGAGAGAGATTGTTGGACTCACCTATTTTGATAATCCCAAATCATGTTTAACACTGATCATAATATATTAAGTCATTTGATAATCCCTTCTAATATGTATTTATATTATTTATCCTAAACAATCTATATATTTTTTAGTCTCATGACTTTGTTGCATCAGCTTATAGTTTACATTTCCTTAAGTAAAAGTTCACAGTTAAAGGCTACTGGTAAGAGCCTTCTGTTCAAGGTCACCATTATAGGTCACTGTAGCTAAAAGTCACTGTCATGATAATGGTCACCTTTGAGAACACTTCTATTGAAGGTTGCTAAAGGTCACCATTGAAGATCTCTAGTTACTGTTGGAAGTTGTCTGTCAAAGGTCACTGTTAAAAGTCTACCGTTGGAGTACTTTCCAAAGATTACAGATGAAGAGTCACTATTAAAGGTCACTGTTGTGACAAGGTCATGATTATCAAGGCTTCTGTTATAATTCTACTGTCATACTCACCATCGAAGGTCTATTGTTATATGGTTCTCAGTTCAAGTCTACAGTGGGACATGTCTACCGTTAGTGGACGTCTACTGCTAGACAACTCCACCATGGGTGAAGTCAACTATTGAGATAGTATACCACTATAATGGTCTACTGTTGATCCTACCAAAGAAGTATACTATTGAGGGGATTACTATTGAAGTCCACCACTTGACAAGCATCTGCTACCAGTCTTATGATAACCTATTCTTTACTTTACTAATTTTCTTAATATTATCATAACGGTCATGTTTGGAAAATTTAATGCACCTGAAATTATTTAATGATATTTGCAGGCATATCAGGAAACCGTACGAGGTACGAGGAAGACCACACATGGGTGGATCATTCCTCTTGTTGACCCCTACTGAATTAATGAAGGGAAAGTTGAGCTGGAAAAAGTATATATATATATAGAGAGACCCAAAGAAAATTTGAACATATATATACATATATATAGAGATATACGGGTGTATTAATCAAGATATTGAGGTACACACATAAGGGAGACACATACAGTACCTGATATACGAAGTAAGAAGAACACTCAAGCACTCATTCTGAAGATCTCATAGCTTCACAAAGATCTGTTGGAAGAACATCTTCAAGGATGTGGTGATGTGCTAAAAAGAGATTCTGATCCAATAAGTTGATCATATTTACACCTGGAAGTTAGAACATGGAAGTTTCAACACTCTGTTTTAGAGGAAAATTGTAGAGAAGGACCAGAACTTCATTTCGTTCATTCCAAGGAGTCCAGAGCTGATCTACCAACACATAGAGCATTCTAAACTCTTTCCTAACATATTTAGATCTAAATATGTTTAGTATTTTACATTTGTGAGCAGTGTGTATCTTTTACACACACTTTATCTTGTGCTTGAACGCATGACTATGGAAGAATCCTAGTGTGGCTTGGGTGTTTTTTTCCCATGTAAAACTGTGGTAGAGGTTGCATAACCAGGACAGTTTGTGAAAACTATTGTACTGCCTGATACAGGATGTGTATCAAGTTTTTATATAAACTTCTTGGTGTCAGGTGATCACCAAGTGGAGAGGATTAAGTCTTTACTTAAGACATAACCTATTTTTTAAATTGTTGTTCTTATCTTTCAAGTAATATGTTTTGTATTTATCCATTGCTTATGTTTTTAAAGAAAGAAATCTATTTTTATAATCACTCTAACAGTTAGTTTTGGTTAGTGTGTATATGTGATTAATTTAGTAAACTTGTTTCAAAAGCTGAATTTGTTTTCACACTAATTCAACTGAGGATTAATCAACCTGTGAGAAACCTGTTGAAAAATAAATCATTTATATCTCTACTTCCTTAATTAACTGGGTTTTTTTAATTTGGGAGATTTTTATTCTAAAGCTTTTAACATAAATTTTAATTGGAACTCAATTCACCCCCACCCCCTCTCTTGAGTATCCACTCCAACCAAAAAACACATTTCAGTCCATGGGTAAAATCCATAACATAAGGTCACAGGTCTACTCTTAGACTTACGAGTTCACTCCCCATAACATCATTTAATTCACCAGTGTCAGATTTTTGAAAATGTTTTCTCATAGACCTATCATCTCGTCTCATTCCCAAAAAAAATTAAAAATACCCTCATAGTATTAATTCACTCAAATGAGTGTCAATGACATTTTCAAAAAAGTTTCTAAAACCATTTCAAGAGAATCCCATGCTTGGAAACCTTTTAAGAACCATAAATGCAAGTCACATGAATTAAATGTGTGCATAATACAAAATGTTGATAATGTCATGTATGAGTATATGATGGATATACCTCTACATGCATGACATGGAAGATGATGTGGATATAGGTATTCACATGAAATTGTAACTCGTTCCATAAATTCACATAAAATGATAAGTGTTTTCCCATCCAATTTAAACCAAGGCATATTTAGATCATTGGTTTAGTGATTTTCAAACACCATAGTTTTTAGAAAAATTAGAAGAATTAACTAAACCTTTGTTGTTTATATAAAAGTGCATAAATATATATATATTACTATATATATACACTTATATATATGTATATATAACCAACTTTGAAAACCATAATGGTTTTAACAAACATAGGTTCTTAAAAATTATATGGTAGGAATCCATATCAAAATTATATATATAAATAATGAAAATATTAGACAATACATGTGTGTATATATGTATGTATATACACTCATGTGACTCTAGTTTTAATAAAAATCTTTTTTTGATCGTCGAAATCATACCTTTTCATATATAATATTTTTATGGAAAGATCATTTAAAATGAGAAGATTTATTATATATGTGATACGGATTAGGAAAATATGTTTTTTTACTTATAAATACATATATATATATATATATAACTATGTATATATGTACATATTCATGAATTAAAATAAAATTCCCTTACCTGATTTTGGAAACCAAAGGGGAAAGAGAAATCTTTTGATTGCTTAAGAGCTTGAAACCATGGAGAGTTTTGATTCTGGAATTGTGACCATGGAGTAGGGGTTCTATCAAGTATCACTTATTTATAAAAATGCAGGTTTGCAATCTTCTCAGAGAAGCTAAGTAATTTCATATTTTTAAAGAAAAACTGAATAATGCTCATAATCACGGGTAGGTTTATTATTTTATTCATAATCCCATTATTATAAATGTTTCATGGATTTTTTTTGTACAATTATCATTTTTTTCTTCTTTAATTTCTTTTATGTTATCTTTTTTCACTTTTCCATATTCCATGATTCCCTTATCTTTTTTTCTAACTTTTCACGTTTCATCCAATTTTTTTACTCTCTCTCATATTGAAAAGGTCAACAAAGTAAATATATTACATTATTAATCAATAATTAGAGTATTTTATTATAATTATATCATATTTTATTATGTTATTTAATATTACTTTCATCAAAAGACTAATCGTCATTTTTTTAAACATATCATTTTTATAAAACCATTTTAGCATTTTTCTTCCTAACATATATATATATATATATATATATCATTTTTTATAACATAAAGAATGTTTTTTTAAATAAAAAATATGTAAATTTTTTTTTATTTTAAAATAAATAAATAAACTAAATAATTCATTTTATATATATAGTTTTTAATATATATATTTATATATACATAATTAATTTTTTTTGATAAATTAATCAAATCACACATATAAGTGTTTTTTTGTAAAATAATTATAAACATTTATAACTTATAAATTTTATAAAACATAATATATTTTCATATATTTATAAAATATATTATCTTAAGAATAATAATAATAATTTTCAAAAAAGTTTCACCCTTAAAATATTCTATTAAATACCCTTAAAAATAAATTGTATGTTTCAAAATTATTAAATAAATATTGTTATTTTGAAATATTCTTTTAAACAATTTAAAATCATATTGGTCTTTTCTAGAAAATTAATTTGAAAAATATAAATAATGTGTATAATTAATTATAAGTATTATAATTAAAACAATTTATTCCCAATATTATTTCAAATATTTTTGTCTCAAAAATATTATAATAGGTTTTATTTCTAAATTCATTTATTTTTATAAAAAAACTAGGTTTTCAAATCTTAGGATGTTACATCCACACATGATTTAATGGTCTCCCATTGAGGCCACTCGCTTTTCGGGTGCTAGTGCGGTGAACAAAATGTCTTGTGTCGATTGTCCTTGTTCACTTGTTCTTCAGTCTTGAAGAACATCTCTCATTATTTAGAGGGTAGGAAAGAGGATTCGATAAAGAAATTGTTTGGCTCAACAATTCTCAATTCACCGAGCCTATAGTTCGAAACATGGAACAATAGACGTACTTGTCTATTTATCGACATGGGGATTTGGAAACAATATTTAACTGCGTAACAGAAATTAAATACATTCATAACCTTAGAGAAAATTCATGCTCTTAATAGTAATATTGCATCATTATTTATGGCTTGATAATTTGCGCAAAATAGAATTATACATAAAATTTTGCGTCATAAAATAATAGCAGCGTTATTATTATTTTAACTTGTGTCAACTAGTGGAATAATTATTTATTGTCTTACAGATAATTATTTTACTACCAGACTGGCCTTGGTCCACTTAAACTCCACTTATATTTATATAACACCTGAATAAATAAATAATTTTTTTCTTAAATAAATATATTATTTACAAACTAGTAAATAAATATTTATTAAATGTTCAATAAAATAAATAAATATATTTTACTCACAATCTAGTGAATAAATATTTATTTAATTTAAATGATCATTTTAACTTGAATATAATTATTCCACAGTCTTGAGAATAATATTTATTTCATTAATTAAATTCAAATAGAATTTAACCGAGACCACCAAAAATAGTTAGTGTGTGACCCTTTAGGATTCTTTCTCGTTGGAATTAGGTGGGCTTACCTAAAGTTCAAGAGTAATATCTAGAAAGAGGTCAAGGAACCCAATAGAAACAACTTAAAGTCACAACAATAACATCCACATACAAACTCTCACTATGTAATATAATCCCTCTGTCTCAATATCTCATCAAGTAGGTTTCATGATAGTGTCATCAACCTTTGTACTTGATACGTCATTCTTTGACTACCTAAAATAAACTCATCATTACACCATGGACATAGAATTTTGTTTGATGGTTCTATTTCAATCCAAGGGTCGAGATATCAACTTCCATAAATGGAAGGGATAAATCCATCATCCACTTATCCATTAGTAACATGCCACTTGTGACGCACCCAACATACCCTACTTCCCACCAACATATGGCATGACAGTTTTCATTGTTAAATCAAAGTGTGTGAGTAGTGACATGTATTAATGATAATATTAAAGTCTAAGTATCTTTACACACACTCGCAGATAGGAATATCCGATGATACCAAAACATGAGTAATTCTTACTGGCGGTTATGTTCTCATAATCTCCCATCTTGGAGACTACCAAGTGTGAACATCATGAGAGGAAGTCTCATATTCTTACGAGTACTCGAACATGATGGTATGTATTCTATGTGTCCCATCATAGTATTTAATCCAACCATAGAACTATATTTAAGAGTTTTGTTATATCATTTCAAGGTTCTCATCATAGTGGGGAGCAGCCATAACCTTATCAATTCAACAAATACTCTAGAACATTATTACATCATAGTCATGTAGAACAATGAACAAAATGTAATAATATATTTAATATTTAAATAAATTCAATATACATGTAATGAAAGTACAAATAGTTGGTTCTAGGACACCAACTCTAACAAACTCCCACTTGGACTGGAGCCAAATTCCTATGAATTTCATTCTACTAGACCTCACATGATGATTATGTTTCTACTAAGTCAAGGCTTTAGTCAAGGGGTCCTCCACATTTTCTTCCATGGAAATAATGCTCACTACAACTTCACCTCTCTGAGAAAAATCCCTCAAGAGATGATACTTCCAAAGTATGTTCTTCATCCACTGATGTGACCTTGGATCTTTTTCAAGATCCACTTTTGTAGTGTTATCACAATAGACTATGATGGGATATTTACTACTAGGTACCAAATTCATCTCCTGGATAAATATTAACTTCCAAACTGCTTCTTTAGATACCTTAGAATCTGTAATATACTTAAACTCTATTGTAGAATCTATGACCACACACTTCTTTGAGATCTTCCAACTCTCTATACCTCCATTCAAAGTGAACATGTATCCCGTTTACGACTTCATGTCATCTTGATCAGTCTAGAAACTAGAATATTCATATCCTATGATGACTAGTTCTTTATATCCTCCATAAACCAGGGACATATCCTTAGTATTCCTTAGATACTTTAGGATAGTCTTGACTACCATCTAATGGTGGTCACCTGGGTCATATAGATATCTTCCTACTACACTCAATGTGTAGGTGAAATCTAGCCTAATACATAGAATTGCATACATGACTAACCCAATCGCTGATGTGTATGGATTCATTTCCATTATCCTTATTTTCACATGTGTTTGAGCACACATTTTCTTAGAAAGATGAATTCCATGTGATGCTGGAAACAATACCCTCTTAGATTGTTTTATAAATATCTCTTCAGTATCTTTTCAATGTATGTACTTTGACTTAGGCCTAGAAATATCTTGGATCTATCATGATGGATCTTGATCCTAATAATATGTGCTTCTTTTCCCAAGTCCTTCATGGAGAAGCATTGATTCAACCATGCCTTAAAATATTGTAAGAATGGTATCTCGTTTCCAATAAGTAATATGTCATCAACATATACTATTAGCAAAACAACTGCACTCCCACTAAACTATTTGTAGACAAAAGGCTCACATTTATTATTAATAAAACCAAATTCTATTATGGCTTCATCAAAATGAATTTTCCGTGACCTATATGCTTGTTTTAATCCATAAATGAATTTCTAAAACTTGTATACCTTATTGGAATCCTTTGGAGTCACAAACCCTTTAGGTTATATCATGTATACATATTTATGACGGTTCCTGTCAAAGAAGGATATTTTGACATCCATTTGAAAAATCTCATTGTCATGGTAAGAAGCAATGACCAATAGAATTATGATGGATTTTCATGATCACAACTATTGAAAAGGTTTCATTGTAGTTAATTCCTTAATGATATTTAAACCCTTTTTCAACCAGTCATGCCTTATAGGTACTGACTTGTCCTTTTATGTCCATTTTCTTCTTGAATACCCATTTGAAACCAACATGATTTACATCAACTTGAGGATCTACAAAAATCTAAATTTGGTTTTGGTACATGGAATCCATTTCATAATTCATGGCTTCTTGTCACTTGGAAAGGTTTGTGCCACTTACTACTTCATTATAGGTTAGAGGATCATTATTATCAACTAATAATGAGTCACCATCCTTGGTAACTGGAAAACCGTATTGTTCCAGTTCTCTAAACACTCCTGTACTCCTACACAGTTCTTGTGTCTCTGGAATAGTTCTTTATTCCATTGGGATTTGTGGAATTTGTTCATGTACCAACTTCTGTATACCTTGATCCTTGACTTCATCGAATTCTATCTCGCTCTCACTATATCTTTTGGAGATGTGCTCCCTCTCAAGGAATATGTAATGTCTTTTCACTATAACCTTTTTTACTGAGAGTTTGTATAGGTAATATCCCCTTATTTCCTTAGGGTATCCTATAATGGTACACTTTATGCCTTGGGGTGAAACTTTCTTACCTGAAGAGGCCTTAACAAATGCTTCACTTCCCCACACATGTAAATTCGATAACATGGATTTCTTTCCACTCCATAACTCATATGGAAAACCATTTATCGATTTTTTTGGTACTTGGTTTAGTATGTGTGCTATTGTTTGTAATTCATATCCCCAAAAGGATAATGGAAGACTTTCATGGATCATTATTGATCTCACCATGTCCAACAAAGTGTGGTTTCTCCTTTTGGTCACATCATTCCACTGGGATGTGTAAGGAGGAGTAAGTTGTGATAGGATTTTAAACTCCCATAAGTGATCAATGAAGTCTTGATTAAGATATTCTCCACCTCGATCTAAGTGGTGTTTCTTAATATTACTACCAAGCAGGTCCTCAACTTTATTCTTGTATTCTTTGAACTTATCAAAATAATTCGACTTATACCTCATTAAGTAGATATATCCATATCTACTAAAAACATCAGTACAAGTTATTAAGTATGATTACTCACCCCTTGCTTCAACTGGAAATGGTCCACACACATCGGTATGAACCAATTCAAGAAGCTCTTCATCCCTTTCACCTTTCCCACTAAATAGGGTTTTTGTCATTTTTCCTTGTAAACATGTGTGATATATGCCAAGTGGTTTTAGTTTGAAAGAATCTAAATACCCATATTAATGTAACTTTAAAAAAAATTATCATTTACATGACCTAGCTGGTGATGCCAAAGTTGGGTATGGTAAGAGTCATGCAATGTATATTTGTTATCGATTGTCATTACTTAGTTTGTGTAATCCAACATGTAAAGACCGTTGTATAAATGTATCCTACCAAAACAAATGTTTTATGTGTAAAAGAAGAAACATTCATTTCAAAATTTTAAAACAAATCCATATGTACCTAATATAAATACAAAAATAATTTTTTTAGTAACAGAAAACACATAATAACAACCCTTCAACACCAAGATCATCCCAGCTGGCAATGTGAGGTGGTAGTCCCAGACAGGAAAAGCACTAAGTCTGGCTTTGTTGGATACTCGTAGATCTACCACCCCTTAGTCAATCTTCCTAAATATACTTGTTTCATGTATTTGGATACATATATGAGAACCACAAGCTATATCTAATACCCAATTTGTAGAAACAGATAGATTTCATTCAATAAAAAACTCACCTGAAGCTTCCCCTTATTTATTAGGCTGGTTGCAGTTCCTATTCTAGTGTCCCTTCTTTCCACTTGCGAAACAAATATCTTCATGTTCCATTGCCTCCCATTTGATTTAAATTTTCTTGGAAGGGTGTGAAGAAGATTTGGACTTAAATATCTTCACCTTACCTTTCCTATTATTCACCATAAAGACAGAAGGATTTCCGTGCTTCATATCTTTTTCCACTTGGAGAATGAGGATAAGAAGATCAGATAGATACTTCTCAATGTTGTTCATATTTTAAATTAACAACAAATCTTGAGAAGCTATAAGTGAGTGATTCAATAATGATATTTGTACTCAGTTCTTTGGGGAGTTTAAACCCTATAACCTCTAGACACTCAATGTAGACAATGAGAATGACTACGTGAGGCCTAGCTGAGGAACCCTCTCTAATATTACTCTGAAAGAGTGACTTGGAGATCTCAAACCATTATTGTCTTTCTATCTCCTCGTAAAGGCCATCGAGGTGCTCAAGCATGGTATAGGCATCCATGTTTTCGTGAGACTTCATGAGTTCACTAGAAATTGATGATAGAATCAAACATTGAACGTTGAACACATCATTAATATGTTTCTCATTGACCAAGAACTATTCATCACTCGCCTCTTGGGTAGCCGGATCAGGTAATTCTGACTCCAGCATGTAAGACTTCCATTCATGGCACAGAATAACCCAAAGGCATCTAAACCATTCCTGGAAGTTACTACCATTGAGGATGTTGTCTTTATCCAAAATTAATTGTGTGGATAGTTTGGTTGATGATATTTTAATTTTATTCTATAATTAAAATATAAGACGATTAGTACTTTCTTGATTGTATTTTATGATAAATAATAAATTAATTTTATTGACTCTCCCGTTATTTTATCAAGTCTCAATTTCCCTCACCATTGAACTCAGAATGTCCAGCTTCCATGACATTCTAGTGGAAAGGATCTATATTCCCCTTCGTATAAACCCATAAAGGGTTGTTCAAGCTATTTGAAGGTATTTTAAGTTGGAAAGTCTTTTCCAACTACATGCTTGCAACTCCCTGATTTGTTGAGTGGACTACCAAATCCTGAAATCCTGACTTGGGTTTCCTCAACACTTGCCTCCAATATTAAACCAAGTGTATCAAGTGCTACTTCTCTTGATTTAATATGGTTAAGTCAACACAAAACCTTTCATAAGGTATTTATATATAAAAGTAATTTTCCCAACAAGGGTAGGTCAAACACATGGTTTTATTGAGTCTTTCCCTTAATCAAGTAACATAAGGCTTAGTCTGACTTAATATTTTGTTTAGGGATTTTTATCTATTTTACATAAATTTCCTTATTATCTTTATAACATGATTTTTAATGTTAATTGGAACTTACTTAAGTAATTAACCATGTCTTGATCATATTTATGCACAAGTCTGGTTTATTTTTGTTCCATATTTCATGCTTGTTATTTCATTAATTATGTGATTGCAAAAACACATCCATAATGAAAAACCATGCAACTGATAGATATAAAATACAGTAAAGGGCATGATTATAATACTTTTATAATGGTTATTTTATCTAGTGTTTGATAAAATAACCCTCAACTAGGGGAGGAACACCTTTGTGTTTACAGTTTTCCACCTGTCCACCTTTGTATCTCTTTGGATTGGTTTCTCCTCAGTTCTTAACTTGGACCACCTCCACTAGCTTGGGAGCTCTATCCATTACATATGATTTTTAACTCACATGAAGGTGAGGGGTAAAAAATGATTTTACATAAAATAAACCATGGTCTTGCAGGACCTACATATTAATGAGGATAGATGGTGTGCATGCCAATAATTAATTTAACAAATAAATTAAAGGGAAACAAATCACCTGCAAGGTCTGGTCTAGCTCATGATCATCCACATTCATGCAACGAGTTGCGAATTTAATAAAACTAGCATTCAATTTTTAATCATTCTTATTAATATAAATCATGATCGAATCGATTAATTATTATCTTTAATTAATCAATCCTTTATCTTAATCCTTTCCTGAATTTCCTTAAGATTCTCATCCTTGTATATAAATGCACCTTTGAGGTGACCTGGTGAATACCTATTTGAATCTACCTAACATGTATTATATTTGCATATTATTTTACTCTTATGACAGATGGAATACAAGATGTTCAATTCATATAGTAACAACCTGTAGTACGATTTATACATGATATGTAGTTCTGAACATTACACAAACATTAAAATTTTAATTCGGTGTATTTTTATAAAGTACATGGCATGAAGTTCCGACTACAAGGCATGTAATTATTCACCATTTTTCTCGAATTACACACCTAGGGACTCGGTAAGTGAAACTTACTTTGGAAATATTGAAGTACACGGCGTGTACAGAGGGATACACACCATGTTGTCTCCGCATTACATGGTTACATATCATATTAGCCATGTATGGGATACACAGTTTGTCCCCTAACCCTAAGAGACTATACGTCATGTGTAGTGGGCCACACGGCATGAATTCTGGTAATTGTGTGCCTATTTTTCCTAGTCAACATGCGGTGTATAATTAACTACACTGCGTGTAATAAATACACGCAGCTTGAGTAATTACCGAATCACTCCCGATGCACTGAACATGACTACACAACATGTAGTCTAGATTACACAGCATGTATGGTAGAGAACACAATGTGTAAATATGACAACATGGCATGTACTTTTGTGTCACCTAGGCTGAATCATCAGTGCACCCTCATGAGTTCCTCATTAAAATTTTAATCCAAAAAATTATCCGTTTCTATCAAATCTGTGAGAAATGAAAAATGAAGAAAATATCTCAAAATCTAGATTACAAGAATGATTAACCTTGAATTGACAAACTAAATTATTAAACTATAAATCATCAATGAATTTTTTAAATAATTATAAACTATGATGAACCGGGCTCTAATACCACTTAAAGGTTCCGAGAGTTGCGGTTGCGCAGTTGGGCCAGTGCCCAACTTTAATTTTTACCATGACTAATGATTATTCCAGGATCAATATGATGATTAATACCAGTCGCCACAGAATATAATAAAATATTTAGATAAATATAGTAGAGTCCTGAAACCTTTAGAGAGGATCTTGCATATTATGTTTATAATTAATTTATATTTAATTTCGGAGTAAATAAAATACCTCGTTCTCTGGTACTTTCCTTTTTGACGATGTTGATCATCTAGGATAACCCATTCAGATAGTCTTGTTTCTCTTGCAAGGATCCAAACCAGAATCCGTCTAGTGATAATCCACATGTGTTCCAATGGTCTCCAATTGACACCACTCACTTTCTGAGTACTAGCGCGGTGAAGCAAATGTCTTGCGTCGATTGGTCTAGATCACCTGTTCTTTGGTCTTAAAGAACATATCTCATTCTTGATAGGGGTGGGAAGAGGATTCAAGAGAGAAATTGTTTGGCTCAACAATTCTCAATTCACCAGGTGTGAAGTTCGAAACATGGAACAAAAGACGTACTTGTCTATTTATTGAAATGGGGCTTTGGTTGCAATATTTAATTGTGTAACGGTAATTAAATTCATTCATAACCTTAGAAAAAACCCATGCTCTTAATAATAATACCGCGTCATTATTTATGGTGATCCAACTTGCACAAAACAGAATTATAAATAAAATTTTACATCAAAAAAATAGCTGGGTTATTATTATTTTAACTTGTGTCAAGTAGTTAAATAATTATTTACCATCTTTTAAATAATTATTTTACTACCGGACAGACCTTGGTCCGCTCAAACTCTACTTCCATTTAGTGAACACCTGAATAAATAAATAATTTATTCTCTTAAATAAATATTTTATTTAAAAACTAGTAAACAAATATTTATTAAATTTTCAACAAAATAAATATATATTTATATATTACTCACAATCCAGTGAATAAATATTTATTTAATTTATGAAATCATTTTAACATGAATAAAATGATTACAAAATCTTGAGAATAATATTTATTTCATTAATTATATTCAAATAGAATTTAACTGAGACCACCAAAAAACACTTAGTGTGTGACCCTCTAGGATTATTTCTCATTGTCATTAGGTGGAATTGCCTAAAGTCCAAGAGTATTTTCTAGTAACGAGTCAAGGCATCCAAGAGAAAGAACTTAAAGTCGCAACAACAACATCTGGATATGAACTCTCACTGTGTAATATAATCTCATTGTCTCAATATCTCATCAAGCAGATTTCATGATAGTGTCATCGACCTTTATGATTGATATGTTATTCTTTGACTACCTGAAATAAACTAGTCATTAGACCATATCCATGGAATTTCGAGTGATGGTTCTATTTTAAAGGGGCGATATATCAACTTCCATAAATGGAAGGAAAAAATCCTTCCTCAACTTATCCATTAATAACATTCCACTCGTGACGCACCCAACATACCCTCATTCCCACCAACATATGGCATGAAGGTTTTCATTAGTAAATCAAAGTGAGAAATTTGTGACATGTATTAATGATAATCTTAAAGTCTATGGACCATTACACGTGCTCACAGATAGGAATATCTGATGACACCAAAACATGAAAAATTACTACTAGTAGGTCTATTCTCATAATCTTCTGTATTTGATATTACCAAGTGTGAACTTCATGATAGGAAGTCTCATCTTCTTACAATTACTCATACCTAACGATATGTATATTATGTGTCCCAACATAGTATACCATCCAATCGCAGAACTATATTTTAGAATATAGTTATAGCATTTCAAGGTTCTCATCATAGCGGGTAAGTACCATGACCTTATCAATGAAACAAATACTCTAGGACATTATTACATCATAGTTGTGTATAACAATGAACAATATGTAAAAGGATGTTCAATATTTAAATACATTAAATATACATGTAATCAAAGTACAAATAGTTGGTTTTAGGAAACCAACTCTTACAAAACACACTTCTAATGTTAAATAAATGAGGCTTAATACATATACTATTAAATATGATAATATCAAAATGAAAAATTAAGAATATATTTATAATATTTATCCAAGTTCAATGAGATTATAAACATTATGATCACAGTTATACAACTAATGATGAACAAAGCTCAAGTATTAAGGGTCTTAAGATGTGTACTAGATAGATGGATACGCATTTTAGTCTCTTATGTGTATCATGAGATATCATCAAACTTCCAATAAAGGAGCTTATTATAAATCTCATGATGTATGAATAAGAGATGAAGGTAAATAATGAGGATGATGAAGCAAATAAAAATATTTTTTATTTAAAGTATCACAGCTAAAATCAAAGGAAGTTATTAAAGTTATAAGTATGAGTGGAAATGAAGGTGACATTGAAAGTGATGAATAAATGGGTCATCTATCCATATGCTTTAATAAGTTATAAAAAATCAATAATTTTTAAAAACTATAATTATAAAGTAAAATTTTAAAATAAAGGGAATTGGAAGAAAGAGAGTAAGATGGATTACTCTTCTAATGAGATCACCTGTTATGAATAAAAAAAGGACACATGAAGGCTGACAGTCCAAAGAAAAAATAAAAAAAAGGATAAAATAAAAAATTGTAAATTAAAGCTACATGGATTTCATATGAGAATAGCTCTAGTGACTCGGATTCAAACTGATAATATATGAATGAAAAAATTAATCTATGCTTTATGGATACTAATTTTGAGGTATCTTCTATTTATTCTCATATTTTTGATGATCATACAATGAATAAAGAAGAATAAAAAGAATATTATAATATTTTAGAATAAACATTCAATAAATTAAAGATAAATATAATATTTTTAAGAAACATCATGATTTAACTATTCATTTTAAATCTGATTTTGATGTGGAGAAAGAATAAAATGATCAGTTATTAAAGGAAAATAATGAACTCAGAATGTATAATGATCAAATTAAGAAGGATTTGTAAATATTTAAAAAATTTATGGAAATAATTAATAGGATTATTGATAAACAAACCATTCTCAAGTATACCACTAGGATTGGTTACCATCCTGGACATAATAGAATTTATATAAAAAATCCTAGCTCAATCTCTACTAGAACTATAAATAAATCATATTCTGATAGACCTAAAAAAGGATTATCTTTTTAAATTTTTTAAATTTGATTCTAGTAAATCTTTAATGGAAAAATTAGATTCCATAATCTTTGATTGATAACCTTTACATACCTAATAATAATTGGGTACCCAATTCAATAAGTGTTTAATTGATTGAAGGAAAAATGATTAAAGAGATCTAGTAAGAATATATGGTATATATATAGTGTTTGTTCCATACATATTACTATATACTATTTAATATTCAAAAACCTTATAAATTTATATGGTGGGAATGTTTCTTTTGGTGACAATGAAATAGGAAAAATCATTAGACTTGGATAAATTGGTAACTTTGGATCTATCCTTATTTCTAAGTTTTATTTGTTGATGGTTTAAAATATAATCTTCTTATTACTTCTCAATTATGTTATGGTGGTATTAATTAGAAACTTTAAAACCATTCTTATACGATTTTTTGATTCTATCCGTGATTTTTTATTTACTTCTTTTAGAAATGATAATATTTATGCTGTTAATTTTGATTCCTTATTTTCTCAAAATGCTTCTTATTTGAGTGATTTTCATAGATAATCTTGGATATAGAATAGGATAAAAGTTCATTGTAATATATAATCACTTTTAAAGATAAATAATAAATATTTAGTCAAATACCTACCTAAGCTATAATTTCTTAAAGGAAAAGTGTGTAATCCATGTGAAAAGGGAAAGCAAAACAAAATATCTTTCAAAACAAAGAAAGAGGTCTCTACCTCTTGATCGCTGGAATTGGTTCATATATATTTATTTGGAACATATAGATATTTTAGTTTAGTCAAAAAACATTATTCTTATGATATAGAATATTATTATTCAATATATACATAGGTTTTTTTCCTTCCTCATAAAAGTGAAGTTCCTTCTTATTTTTCTAAGTATGATAAATATATATAAAACCATTGTATACTTACCATAAAGACCTTTAGAAGTGATCATATCTGATAATTTGAGAATCATGAATTTTAATCTCTCTACTCACAACATGGTTATACTCAAAATTTATCTCCACATCAATATAATGGGGTTGTTAAAAGGTGAAATAAGACTCTTTAAGAAATATCTAGTTCAATGCTCAATGAATATAAAAATCCTATATATTTATGGGATAAATTTGTTCATATAGCTTGATATTTAATTAATAAAGTTATTATAAAACCTATTATGAAAAGGAATCCATATGAATTGTTGAATGGTATAAAATCCAATGTAAATTACTTCATAGTTTTTTGTTGTAAATTTTATATCCTTAACAAAAAAATAGGATTTTGAAAAACTTTCACCAAAAAAATATAAAGAAATTTTACTTGGTTATTCAACCAGTAGTAAATATTATTGTGTCTTTAACAAGAAATTTAAATTTGTGTAAAAATCAGTTCAAGTCACTTTTAAATTTGTGTTAAATTTGAATATCAATAACACCTCTAAATATTATGATATCAATACTGATTTAATTGATAAATCGCCTGAAATAGGTCATAAATTTTTTTTGAACCAAGGTTAAGACTTAAAAGAATCATGTTTTTCAATTCCTAGAACAGTTAGGACTCATAAAGACCACCCTTTAGATGTTATAGTTGGATATCTAGATAGAGTAACTCATAAAAGAGCCTCACTAAGAAACCAAGTTAAACATCATGATTTATTGTCACAACTTTAACCAAATAACATCAATCAAGCAATCAATTATGAACATTCAGTAATATTTATATAAGAATAATTGAACCATTTTTAAAGGAATAAATTCTGGTAATTAGTATATAGACTTAAAGACTATCTAATAATTACTACTAAGTGGGTGTATAAAATCAAGGTTGATGAGTCTGGAACAATCACTAAAAATAAATCAAGATTAGTCACATAAGGATATAGCCAATAATAAGTCATTGAATATGAATAATCCTTTTCACCAATATCAATACTTGAGGCCAATAGAATATTGCTTACATATTTTTTACATCTTAATTTCAAACTACATTAAATTTATTTCAAGAAAGAATTTCTAAATGGATATATTTTTTGAGGATGTATTTATTATACAACCTCTTGGGTTTCAAAACCCTCCTTTTCCAAATAGTTTTTTTAAATTAAAAAAATATTTTTTATGGTTTAAAATAAGAACCTAGAGATTGGTATGATAGAATCATCACTTTTCTATTTTCAAATGGTTTTAAAAAAGGTGTTGATGTCCCTACTTTATTTATATAAATAATTTAAAAGGATGTTTTATTAGTTCAAATATATGTTAATGATGTTATATTTAGATCATCTAAAAACTCCTTGTGTATTGAATTTTAAAAAAATGATAAAAAATTAATTTGAAATTATTTTAAGGGGAGAGTTAATATAATTTTCTGGATTACAAATTTTTTAAAAGAAATAAGGAATTATTTTAAATAAAATCAAATACACAAAGGATATTTTTTAAAAAAAATTGTCTAGATAACACTAAAAGTAGTGATACTCCCATGAGTGTAAGTTTTCAGTTAGATCTTGATGAAACTAGAATCTAATTTATCAAACTACCTATAGAGGTATAATTGGATTTTATTATAATTAACTACTATCTGGCCTAATATTATGTTTAGTGTGTGAATATTTTAAAAAAAATCCAAAATAATCTCATTTAAATATTATTAAAAGGGTTTTTAAATACCTCAATAATTCAACCAATTTTATATTGTTTTACCCTAAAGGACATGAATTTGAATTAGTTAGTTACTAGTATACGGATTTTAGTGGTTTTAAGTTATATATAAAGAGAACCTATGAAACATATCATCTTTTATGAAAGTCATTAGTTTCATTATATAGTAAGAATTAAATTATGTTTCATTATCTACTATTGAAGTTGAGTATATAGTTGTGGGTAAAAAAAATTAGATTTTTTGGATGAAACAGGCATTCTTTGACTATGGTTACCAACTCAAAGATGTCCCTAAAAATTGTGAAAATACAAATGCTATAAAAATATATTTTCTCATTCAAAAGAAAATCATATTTATATAATACATCAATTTTTGGGAGATTGTTTTCAAAAGGGAGATATCACTCTAGAATTCATTGGCACAGAACATCATATTTATAACATATTTACCAATCCATTGAATACTGAGATAATGAATTGTATCAAATGTGAATTAGGTATGATTAAATTTGTTTAAAATTATTTTAAATTCTTTTTAATATTCTTTTAGATATATATGTTTATAGGAGTTATACTTAATTTACATGTTTTCTAAAGTTATTTCATTCTAAAATGTGTGGGGGGGTGTGTGTCTATACTGTATGAGTTATTAAATATATGTTATTATTTCCCATATGTTACTACACAAGTAAATCCCTAAATTATTGAAATGTTAAATCATAATATAAATCATTTCCCTCTTCTAACCTGAATCAAACCCTCTTTTTGAACCGTATGTATCGAACCATTCTTCAAATCCATAGACTTATTGAATCCAAAATCTCAATCACATTCAGTCGTAATAAAGATTTATTTTGAATATGATTCTCTGAATCATCCAAAAGAGAAAATTCTTGTTCAATTAAGTCAAGAAATATTTCAAATCCACATCTATTGCAATATTAAGTAGTCTCTAAGAGATAAGTAGATGTTCAATGTTTCAGAACCATTTGATCATTGGTTTGGAGATTCATTCTGTATTAAAATTGGACCAGTTAGTTATTTGATGAAAATTAACCCTTATATTCATGAATTTTAAAATAATTTTATCAAAATATGGGGTTTGAATCTACAGATCACACGGATGTGATTAGATCAGTTATCAACAATCAAGTGTGTAAATTCACTTTTACCATTTGGTTTTATTGTATAAGAGATCCACATCTCAGTGAGTTTAGTGACTATCAAAGTTTATATCCTATGAACCATCCCCATTTTGAGATTGGGAATTCATTTGAAGATTTTAAATATGATATAAATTACCAAATACTAGTCGAAAATGATCTTAGTATATAATTTACACTTTTGTTGAAATTCATTCAACACACTGTCTTCCCTTGAAATGGATATTTCATCTCTATTAGGTATCAAGATTTGTTTTTTCTATACCTAATGGTACATGGTGATCAAATTATTCTATATCTTTTTTTAATGAGAAATATAAAATATTTTAACATACTTTATTTTAGATTCATAACTCTTCCATATCCCAAATTCATTTCTGTTTTGTTGGAACAGAAAAGGTTGGTCCTTATGGGATTTGAAAGGAATATGTTTACATGTGGTATATATTTAAATAAAACCACCTATAAAAGTATAAAGATTATATAGAATCCTTGGGGAAGGATGTGAATATATGATGATAAAACTATCTATGATATATTTATTACAATCTCACATATAACAAGGTCTAAGGATATCATTGATCCTAGTTTTGGAACCAAAAGAAATCATTGAGGCTAATTATTCTTCTGATGGAAAGAAATATCATTCTTCATTAGATATAGATGGGAAATATAAAAGATATTTTGAGTAGATATATGCTCATATTCATTTTCATGATATTTTGTATAAGGGAGAACCTATGAGATTAGAGGTATATCCTACTCATGTTGTTCCATAGTCTTTTGGAGTTCCAGTTGAAGCTACAGAAGAGCCTCAAATTCCATTGTTGATTAAAACAGTAGGATTAGATAATGTAACTCTTTATGGGGAGAGAGTTATAAGATCTATGTAGTTTTTAACATTCCTCAATGATTTAAAAAGTGATAAGGATATGAATCAAATAATAGATGAGAGTCAACCAATGTTTGAGATTGGGGGATCTCCTATCTTTGAATCCTCACCCCTAGTTAAGAAGCCACCCTAGATAATTTTTTCTTGGATATTGGTGTGTCTTCTCCTGGTAATTTTAATTATAAGAATGATAAAGGTAAAAAGGATGGTAATGATGATGGTGATGATTCACCAAATCCATAAGTACCTGATCTTTCTATTGTTTCAAAGGAAGAAGGATTTGTTGTGCCTAAGATTCCTTCTAATACTATTTTAGAGAGACTGGTAAGACCTGAATAATCTGAGGGTTTGTCAAATTTTTTGTCTACTCCTCCATCTCCCAGATATGGACCTAAAAATGTTTCACAAGAATAGATATTTTATGACTCTTCTATCAAAATATAATTTGTTTCCATGGAATATTTTGAGGAATAATTTAAGGCCTCTCTAAAGGATATTAAGAGACCCCCCCCCCCCAAGATATTCTCTACTAAATAAGAATCTTAGAGAAATACTTATGAGTTCAGTGATGGTTCTTATGATCTATATGATGATTTATATCTTAAATATAATCCTACTCAAAATTGAGCTAATTCACCTCAAGAATTTGGACCTTACTCTATAAATATTTTAGTAACAACTTCTTCATATTTAATTCAGTTCAACAATGACCTTTTGGATGTATTAAAGGAAGTTATTTTGAGTATTAGTTGGGATAATACTCATGATAGAGATGATTATATTACATAAACTACTGAAAGTGTTGTCAAACACATTTATCCAATGTTTTTTGTGAAAATAGACTATATGCACCATGAGATTCAGTCTTTTATAAGGGAAATGGAATTTTTTTAGAAGTCTTGTTGGATCCCAACAAGTCAATCTAATAGATATGTTGGCTACCTAGGATGAAAGGTATCTCTATGTAATTATCTACCCTTCTAAACCATCTAATTATGCATCAAAACCTCCTCTAATTTTAGTTTCTATTGATGAGGATTCAATTCGAAGGTTGATTTATGAGGAGATTTGGAATATCTTGGGTAGGGTAATAGATTTCAGAAATAAGGTACAAATGGACATTAAATCTCATGGAGAAAATCAATTTCACTTGATTCAAGGTGACTCAATTAATAATTACAAAGATAAAGGTGAAATCAATGGTACCATAAAGTATTATCTCAGAAGAATTTACATCATGTTAGGTCTTAAAACCCAGTTTATTTCATTGGCTATAGATTTTAATATTCCCCCTCTAGAAACTACCTTCAAATCAATTATAGAGAAGTTATCGGTGATGAATCCTCTACTTAATCAATTAATGTTAAAGAAATATTCATTCCTTTAGGTTATGAAACATAAGACAAGCATCGTGGCTGATATCACTCTGATTTTAGAGCCATATATATATGTTACTAATGCCCCTATTCTATCACCTTCTTCTCTTCCTATACCTTATATCTCTACCTATCCCGCCCAAACCTCAACTGAACAGTCATCGACTACAACATATACCTCACCTACACCACCAACAAGACCTTTTGGCCTCACTATTTATCAATCCCTTAGATAGATTTGAAAATTTTACAAAAGAATATCTACTCTAGTACCCCCTTAAATTACTTATACTTCTCCTCCTCCTCATGTTATTAGAAAAGGGAAATTCCCATCTCTCTCTAAGGACTCATATTTTGATTATAATTTTATAGGGTCTATGTAACTTTTTGAATAATTACTAAAATATCTTTTTATTCTTATTTATGTGTGTTTATTATTTTGAATTATTCATTTTCTATGTCTTTCATCATTACTATATTATCCTTTTTGAATTTTTCTTTGATGATTCTAAAGGGTGAGTAAAATATATGGCATAAAAAGGGTATGGCATATGAGAAATTTACATGTTATAGCAGATTTTATTCTATAATGCTTAATCTTTAATCTTTTTGAATGGATATTTATGTCATGATTTTTTATAATAAAAAGGAGGGATATTGTTAGATCAGTCTATCACCTCTATATTTTAATAATAAAAAATCTTATTTATGTTAATTTTAATCAGTTTATATTTTATGAAATTTGAATATTTTTTTGAAAAGAATGAAAATTTATCTAAGTATTGAATCCACCACGCAGTATATGCATCGACCGAATGACCACCTGATCAACCATGGTGAATATATGATAAAGGAATAAATAAACTGCAAGATAAACCAAGAAAATACACATTTTAATCTAAGTGGCCATTTTGTTCAAAAATATTCACAAAAGGCGTGGATTAACCACATGAAAAGTGGATCGAACATGCGCCTAACAGATTGACTATAGTTGTCTTATCACAAACTCTTGTATTGACTATATAAGAAACCATGTGACTACAAGACTAAATGGAAGTTTTCATGTGTGTAATATGGAATTTTTTTCAATGTAAATAATCAACTACAAGACTATATAAAGTGACTATGGTCATTAACTATAATGCAACAAAGTATTGGACCAACTGAAAGTGTAAGGTGATCGATCATATGTAAAAAGTGATCAAATGTAAGTAAAAAGTGATCGAATGTAAGTGAAAAGTGATTAAATACAAGTAAAATATGATCACCCAAAGGTACAAATGATCTACCATAAATCCTATTAAATAATTCAATATTATTAAAAAGTATTAAGGTGATCGTGGATGCTGATGTGGAAAATTTAAAAGCAACCATGTCTAAAGGTAAGTATTATATTATTATATTATTAAATATATTAATCTAACCACTTTTTTATCAGAATTAGATGTCAGTAAAAATCATTTATTGAGATAGGATTTCCCATCAAAGTATGAGGATCTTCAATAATAGTTTTTCAACAAATATTTCCAAATAAATATTATTTTAAAAGGATGACTAAAGATAGAAAATATATATAGATATTGAGGTAGACATAACTCATGATATATGATTTTTTTGGAATAAAAAAAGACAAACCAATACTCTATTACTTGAACATATGTGGCTCTATTATCACCTAAATTTCAATAAAACATCAGAGAACATCATAATGTCTTTGCGCATCAATTCCAAATCAAAATATGATAATTATAATATAAGAATTCCCATTAAAATAATATAATTACATACTATACAGCATAAATTCTTTAATATATCTTTGTTTTTATTACTTTTGGGATTTATGTGTTGTATTTTGTATATCTTTTATCACTTTCTCATGCACTGAACTAGAGAGTTTTGGACACTATTTTTCATTTCTTTATTTTTTTTCTCCCTAAAGGAACACTGGAACAAGATCTGTATAGCCTAGATAGCCTTTTGTATTGTTGTTTGAAAAACCAAATCTAGGTTTGGGGTCATTTTATTTATAAACAACTTATTGTAAAAGGGTTATTTTTAAGTGGATAGGACTAGGTATAGTCTTGAGACCAAACCTCTTATTTTATTTTGATATTTATTTTTTTGGTTTTATTTTACTCTATTTTAAAAAAAATAGTTTTATAAACTATATAACAAAACATTACATTAATTGCTAACTTTAATTTGTATTTTATATATCATGTTTGATATTAGTAAATCTATTTCAAAAGGTAAAGTAGTTTTAAACCAATTTTAACTAAGTTGTGATCGAACTTCTAAGAATATTTTTGAAAGATCAAATTATATTTTTATTTTGCTTTAGTTAATTGGGTTGTATTTTATATTTTTTGAATTTAGTATTTAAATAATTTTTAACATAAATTTTAATTATAAACTTAATTCACCCCCCCCCTCTCTTGAGTTTTCCACTTTTACTAACACTATTCATCCACAAAGAAAAAAAAGTGCCATTACTGTTTTGTATGGACTATCGTCTCCACAAAGAGATGTCTTCTTTTTTCATATTGCCTTTCATGGTTGGTTTTAATGATGTTATTGGTGAATAATTACTATATTTATAATATAACTATGATTTTGAAACATAAAATTATTATATACCTTAATTCACTCTCATTCTTTTAGAAATGAAAATGTTAACCGCACATTGTATGGACTACAACCTCCACAAAGTAATGTTTTTCATTTTTCATCATGATTTTTATTCATTATCCAAAAAAATAAAATATATTTCACAAAATGAAAAAATTTATATAAATAATATCATTATAATTATGTTATAATTATATTATATAACTCCTTAACCTTACTCACCCATCAATATATTGCGTGTTCATGTTTGGGTTGCTTTAACCACCTACTTGAATAATGATAAAAAACACTATCATAGATGACTATAGGAACTTAAATAATAATATTATTATAAGTTAATAACAAATTAATGATTGGTTTTTGGTTTTTAAATTTTTATATTATGTATTTATCTTATTATTAAAATATAATCTTCGGTCTCTATAACAACTGAAATAAGTCAGCACCGATTCAAATTTTATGAAAAAATTAGAAAGAACTATAAAATAAATAAATATAATATGATAATAAATGGTCCATATTAGAATAAATATATAAGAATAAGGTTATTAAGAAGGTATCTAATATACTTAACTTGATTATTTATGTAGTTAGGTGCATGCAAAAAATGAATCTGGAACAAGGTAAGAGTTTCTTCTCAAAATTTCCTTCTTTGAGACACATTTTATTTTAGTCACATAATTTCCCTTAATTGTTGTGTATAATTATAATTACATATATAATATCATGGATTATATCTATTCATGTTATTTAAACTTAAACTCCAAACTCTCTCCCTCTTTCAAGGTATTTTTATTAGAATGTTTCTAAAACTGTATGGGTTTTGTCTCAAAATTTTCTTCTTTGAGACACATTTCATTTTATATATCTAATTTCCTTTAAATTTTATGTATACTTACAATTGTATATATAATATTATGTATTATATTTATTCATGGTATTTCAAATTCAACTTTAATATATATCTCTTTCATGGTTTTTTTATTATAATGTTTCTTAAACCATAAGGTTTTCCATTTGAATCACCCTTTATTGAGGCATGCTTAGATATTATGCACCAATATTCATGTGTATGGTGTAACTACTAACCCCATTAATTATAATATCATAAATTATGGTTTAACTTATATAATTAACTTCCATTCCTAATCTTCATTTCCATGGGCTATAATTTATATCTTCCCTAAAATATGAGGATTTTTCATAACTCAATTTAATTTCTTCGGCCATAATGTTTTTCCTTGAGCTTCATCTTTCATTTCATGTATACCCTATTTCTATATTTGGAGATCAATTTTGACTCAAATATTCCTTATTTATGATTTCTCTTATATCTTGAATATTCAACTATGTTAAGAATAATTCTCATCCTCATAAATGATGGGTTCTCCTCCTTGTCCATGATTTCCCTTCCCACCCATTTTCTCCTTTTTAATTGGAAACAGAATTATGTATTATATAATGTGACCTTAATTTTTCTATTATTAAATTTTAAAAAATAATTTTTGTTATCCTTTTCTATGATTTTTGATTTGAAACAATGGTATTTTAAAATATTAAAATGTTTTTCATTCCATGATTATTTGTTTGATATTTTGTACCACCCTCGTTACTTTTGAGTTAAAAGGTATCTTAATTTTTCTCCCTTATAAGAAATATTCTTATCATGAACTTCCTATTTTTTGTACATATATTCCTTAAATATATATCTAGTTAAATATCATTTTAATAACTGGGGTTATACATGTTTTTAATTCCCTTGGAGATTTACAATTTTAAATATACCTTATTTAAGTTAACTTTCCTACTTCTTATATTATGTTAAGAATAACCCAAATAAATTTTTTTAAAAAAATAAATATATTCTAAAATTGTAATTATTTTATAGAGAACCCAATTGGTATAATTATGGTTTTATAGAAAATAAAAAACTATTTTCTTCTTTAAAAATATCTTTTAATTATTTCATAAAGCATCACCCATGTGGTTTGTTTTTACTATTTATTCTCCTGGATCCTTATCATGAATTTTATACATTTGAAATCCATATTAAATACCTATGTACCTTTTTCAATTATAAAAATTAAAATGATTTAATTCCTTATTCTCTTGAAAATTCTTATGATTTATCCTTCAGTTGTGTCATAAATCCGAATTATAAAACCCACTTCTTTCTCATGGGTTTGATCATGATTTTGATTTATGTGTGGTTTATTTTATTCATGTCGAACACATATTTACGATTCATGCTATGTTAAGAGTGTTCTTTCAATTATATATCCCCCAAATTCCTTGGGTAAATATTTATATCTCATGAGATGTTACGTATGGGATTAGGGAGTGAACCTAATGCATCATGGGACTTTATCCACTATGTTTATGGGAATGGGGAGTGAACCTAATACACTATGTGACATTTTTTAATATGTTTATGGGACTGAGAAGTGAAACCAATCCACTAGGGGTGCACATGGGTCAGGTTAGGTCAGTTTTGAGGATTTTTTGGACCTGAAATGGTCAAAAATGTTAGGTCGGGTTGGGTCAGGTCTAAGATGATTTTCAGTTTATAACTGACCACAACCAAACTCATATTTGATTGGGTTGGGTCGTATAATTTCTCGGACCTCTATGGTCCATTCCTTTGCAAAAATCTGGTGTCTGAGGTGTTTCGGGAGGTCAAGGTGAAATATCCCCAACACATTGCCAAATTTCCAGTTCTGTGAACAGTGCAATGGTAGCATTAGGTGAACTGTGCAACGGTAGCCTTAGGTGAATAGTACAATGGTAACCTTATGTGAACAATATCATCAGTATCCTTATGTGAATAGTGCAATGGTAACCTTATGTGAACAATTTCATCGGTAGCCTTATGTGAGGTTCCAATTGTAGCCACTTTCCTTTTCCAAATTTCATGTTCATGAACTCGGTTTCCAGAACAGTGAGGTTCCAGTAGTAGCCTCTTTCTTTTGATAAATTTTGAGTTCATGAATAATGTTTTCAGAACGGTGAGGTTCCAATGGTGAGGTTCAGGAACAGTGTTTCCAGAATGGTGAGGTAACAACGGTGAGGTTCATGAACAGTGTTTCCAGAATAGTGAGGTTCATGAATAGTGTTTCAAGAATGGTGAGGTTCCAATGGTGAGGTTTTAACGGTGAGGTTCATGAATAGTGTTTCCAGAATGGTGGGGTTCCAATGGTGAGGTTTCAACGATGAGGTTTATGAACAGTGTTTCCAAAACGGTGAGGTTCCAATGGTAAGGTTTCAACGGTGAGGTTCATGAACAGTGTTTCTAGAATGGTGAGGTTCCAATGGTAAGGTTTCAATAGTGAGGTTCACGAACAATGTTTCTAGAATGGTGAGGTTCCAATGGTGAGGTTTCAATGGTGAGGTTCATCAAAAATGTTTTTCCTTTTCCAAATTTTGAGTTTGTGAACAGTGTTTCCAACTTCCTACAGTTTTATACCTTTGACATTTACTTTGATGTAAAATGCATTTAAATCCATGTTTTAAGGACTCTAAGGCCGATTCAAAGGCCGAAACTCCTATATTAATTTTTCTAAGGCTCAGGATGTTTTTACATGGTGAAACTGCATGGTTTAATGTGATCTGCTTTTAATGGAAAACCCAGCGTATCTTAAACAGTTCCTCCTTTAAATCTTCTAAAGGGATGAGATATCTTCTTCCCTAATCCTTCCTCCTTGTTCTCAGGTGTGAGATGCTCAAACCTTTTATTCCATCCTGTAGTAGTTGAACAATTAAACTTTCCTCCTTGGATTGGTTCCACTCTATTTTTATGCAACCAAGCAGTATCGATCAATCTTCGATATAAGGTATGATCTATCGTCATTCTTTTGGGTTCATATCCTTATGTTTATCATTTTCATTTTATGGAATGCTATCTCCATATTCCTAATGGACTTTTCTTGGGTTTTGACCAGTGTGGTGTTGTCTCTGCATCCTCGGGTGGATACAATTCTCATGGGGGTGGAGATCGTAACCCGTTGTGTGGCTCATTCTCATATAAAGAACGTCAAGAACCGTTTGAGGTATAATATTCGTTGACTCTCTTTTATTTTATGTGAAACTGCATAGTTATCATGTTTTATCCCACTGGATCACAATGGAATTGACATAATAAATATTTGAACCAGATAAATGACTTGATATCGACTATATGTTATTGCCTCTTGTTTTTCTAGATAGTGTGATATCTTTGCTTGATTAGTTTATATTTTTGTTCTTGATGGAAATTTGTAAATAACATAAAGCCAGAATTAATTGATAATTGTTTGGATAAAGATAAAGATTCATGTAAATGAATCTGGTTCTTCTTGTTGTAATTTAATGTTAATCAAATTGGTGTAGTAATCATGTTTAATTATTTTTGATATCTTACTGTTTATGTTTCCCGAAGTTGGACCCTATGAATAATAAATCAGTTAATCCAAGATGGATTAAAGAACTCGTTGTTTGATAAAAGATATTTCCTTGTAGGGTTCTGAGTTACCCTCTTGCTTGTTTAAGGGCCAAGAGATATTTGTTTTCCTGGTTCTTGTGTTGTGATGTGAGCCTGGATGGCTGTTGTGATATGTGTGGGTAGGGAGGCCTACTAGTTGTGGTTGTAGTTGATGCCTAGAGAGGTGAGATGCATTGGTTTATGCATTTGGGTGTCGAGGAGGACACCAGGGATGATGAAATGGGTTGGATGTGAATGTTTGGATGCTTTCTGATTCTTATTGGTTTTTTATCTGCTTTACATTCCCCACTACTCAAGGCAGATAGTTTTTCTTACCCTCCTTCTAAAAGGGGTGAAGACACATGAGGTATGCCACGTGATTTTCGTGTTTATCTTCCTAAGGGAGGATGGGTCAATGCTCTTGATATAGGCGGAAAAGAATTGACGGGTAGTTCATCTACTCACTGTGTTGAGCCCCTTGTGTTTAGTAGATTAGAATGTTTTTCTAGAATGCTTAGGAATATTGGAAAGTAGTGTTGTAAATAAATGATTGAATAAATGATGTTAACCCATGGGGTTGGAGCTTACTGGGGTAAAATGTTGAGGTTTCCTGAATGGAATGAAGGCCTTATTTTTATTATATTATGGATAATACCTCTTTTAAGGGTTTAAGTGGAACTAGTACATAACCCGTAGGCCCAAGGTACATGGCCCGACTGACTCACAATACATGACCTGAAGTCCCAGAGGCATACCGTTCCCATAACATGACCCATAGTCCCAACCCACTAGAACTGCCCCTCCCCAGCTTCTGCATAATTGATCACCTAGCTCCCCACCTTGCATTGCTGATCGGATAGCATTACCCCATACAAAGCCACATGGTGACAAGTCCCAATGGCGGCTGCCATACCCTCTCATTCTTCCAATCCGATTATCTCTACATCTAGTGGCTACTACTCTTGTTACTCTGATCCTCTTCTGGGGCATGTTCTGTGTGAACTGGGCTAATCCATGGTCTCTCTGGCCCAAAGGCTCTGTGGCCTGAGGTCTTGTGATGACCCGAAGGCCCTTGAGACCCATAGGCCCAAACCGGTGGCCCGAAGGCCCAACTCGGGTGAATAGTTCCGACTGTTACAGTACCGAACAGTAACTGCTACAGTAACCTGTAAATTCTCCTCCACTCAGTTTTGAACCTAGGTCTCTTGGATGCCAAGCAGGAGCCCTTACCACTCGGGTATGGGCTCGTTGGTCTGAGGTGGCAATTTAAAGGAATAGTGAACTTTTGGTGTGATGCTAATGAAATTTAATGTGTAATTGTTAATGGTTAATTAATGTTTAATGAATTAATTAACGTAAAGTGCAACTAATAAAAATGGAATTAAGTAATGTAATAAATCTATTTAAATGGTTGTGTGCTTATAGGATACCAATTCTTAGAAGTGGAATTTGGGAGTCCGAGAGACGTTAGTGGAATTTGTGTCTAAGACTAGGTTATGACCATAGTGTGGTTGTGAGATATAGTATATTCTATACTTTTTGTGTTTATATGTGATACTCTACCCCATCAGTTAGGGAAACTAACACCCTGGAGATTCTCATCCTTGAGGGGGTGTTTTCCCCAACATTCCGGTGGGAGGATGGATGGATGACTACCCCCTTTGGCCCCACTCTCTTCTCTTGGTAGTTACTTGTGCTGGTAGGCAAAACGGTTAGTTTTCCCCATATATGTGTGTAGAGGGTTGTAATGTCTTGGGGTTATTCACACACATATATTCTGGATATAGTTTCCTATAGACTATTATAGGTATAACGTGTATAGGTTGTGATAGCGTGAGGATCCTTACTCAGTGTATGGGATGTAATGTCTTGAGGTATAACACCTAACATATTATACACATTATGCGAGCTGTGGTGGCTCCCGAAATCTACCTGGTTACTTTTATTATGTGGACGTGGTGGTTCTGTTGCACAAGGTGCATGTTTTGGTGTTTTACCCAGGGGTTTGCAGGCAAGCCTTTTTGGAGAGAGATTCTTAGGACGTGCGACGTTGAGGAAAATTGGAAAACCGGAGGGGAAGTAGTAGTGGGGTACCCTTGATATTCTTTATTATATTATATACTCTTGTTTGCGATACTTGGTGAGAGTATCCATGGTGAGGCTGGGAACTTCGTATACTAGTTTAGGTGACGAGTTAGTTTCACTTGTTGTTCACTGTGCTTTATCATGATTTCTTTACTTTTTCACGAGAGGCTCTGGGGAGGATCCTACAAAGTATACTGTTATACTCACCCTATGTATATATAAAGTGTTTTTCAGGTCACTTGGATCAGGTTGGATATCAGTCTGGTTTCTTCTAGCTTGGGGTTGCAGGAGCTGTTTGGGATTCGTTTTCACTGTTGTTTTCACTTTATTTTGGGTACTTGCATGTTTCCCCTTTCAGTTGTAGTAGTTTTTCATGACATTACATATGTGAACTTGGGATTTCTTTGATATTGCAGTCTGAGTTGGAGTTGGTTGGTGTTTGTCTTATCTCTCTCTTTCACATGTGTTATCTTAGAGGGCAATGCCTCCCATTTGTGTGTTTACTATACCCTCGATGCTAGTCACTAACCTAGGGCCTACTAGATGCAGGACTTAGGAGTCATTATCTCCCTTCTCACATTGCTGGACCAAGAGGGGTACACTTTGTGGGGAGGGGGTCATGACAGAGTGGTATCAAAGGTCTGGTTGAGGGATAGGATGGAGTTTGGAGTTAGGCACAGCTAAGGTTTCATGGGTTGGTAGGTAAATAGTGTCAGTCAAGTTTATTAAGTGGTGTAAACACTATAGATCGGTTGAGACATTGGCGTTTAGGGCCCCATATGATTTGATGTATGAACCTTTAAGTTTATAATGGCTACAAAATGAGGTGATACTAATTTCAGGGTAGAGACCTAGGAAAGGATCATACATCATTCTTCTTTGTGCCAGTGTTTGAATGGGTAGACCTTGGGATATGGTAACCTAAAATGAATAAAAGAAAACAATTAATTAATTAATGTTTATTCTTCTATATTCCAGTTTTAGGAGCTCTAAAGGTTTGTTATTTTACAGGTATGGCTCTAGGTCTACGTCCTCATCAGGTTTGTGCAGAAGATGTCCTGAAGGTTGTGCCAGTAGATCACCTCAAGATAGAGGTTGATGGCAAGGACACTTGGAGGAGGACACTCTGAGAGTTCCAGTGCTAGATTCTGCAGAAGTATGAGGGATTCGTTTCAGATGCAATCATGGAAGATTGGTTGGAGGATGTTGAGATAGGATTCAATTCAATCTGTGCTTAGAAGGAGCATTGGGTGTCCTTGTTTGTGACGATGCTGTGTGGAGCAGCGAGGAAGTGGTGGTTCTTGTTCCTTAGGGATCGCGAGGAGTCAACGATCTCATGGGAGGAGTTCTGAGACAATTTTAGAGTCGAGTTTCTTCCTTCTTCTGCGAAGGCATCCAGTTGTCAGGAGCTCCTTACCCTTCGATAGGGGAGCTATAGTGTGCAAGAGTTTGGAATCCATTTCAGAAACCTTTTACGATATGCTTCGGACTTGTTGCCAGATGAGGCGGCCAGGGTGAGATATTTCAAGGAGGCTTTGTGTCCAGAGATCCAGCACCAGGTCACCCCATTTATGCAGAAGACATATCTTGAGGTGCTGGTGAGGGCAGAGTCCGTCACGAGGACTTTGGTTAGAACTGAATCATCATGAGATGGGAGTTGTCATGATTCCTCACAAAGTAGATTTGTGGTCTAGGGTTCATAATTTTCAAGGCATAAGAGTTTCCATTCTACCAGGGGTAGGTCCCAGCCCTCAGGATATCATTTTTTCAGTGGTGTTGACTCTTATGATTATTCCAAGGGATCATGAGCTTGTTTTTCTTATGGTGGTTGACTTCATCAGTAGCGATAGTGCCTGACCTTTCAGATTAGTCATCATGAACCAGGTGCTCTTCTCTTGGTTCCTCCATTGAGGCAATTCCAGCCGAGGCAGGAGCAATAGGTTGCACCAACTTTGGATCAGTAGAGAGTAGATGGGGTTGGCATAGGACATCCCTGTGATGCTCCCCTTCCTCAAAGAGCAGATCTTAGCCATGGTGGTGGTCGTCACCAGGGTCAGAGAGGCCATAGAAGAGGTTGTGGTCAGCTTCATGATTTAGCGTTGCCAGCTCCAGGAGAGCCAGACATCGTTCGAGGTACCCTTTGCTTTTTTCTACCTTGTTGTATGCCTTGTTTTATTCCGGAGTGACACACTCCATCATATCACCTATCATTTTCCATGCTTTGGGACTTGAGGTAGAGAGGCTTCCAGTACCCTTGGCATTGACTACACTAGTTGGAGGTCGAGATGAATTATTTAAAGTATGTAGAGACTGTGAGCTAGTTCTGAGGAATCACCACTCTTGGGAAGATTTCTTATGTTTACAAATACAACCATATGATGTCAGCATCGGCATGGATTGGTTGTATTTCATGCAGGCTATCGTGGATTGATTTAGGTGGTAGGTTGTGTTCTTCAATGCGGGTGGAGAGCCAGTGGTTTTCATTGGTGAGCAAGACCCTCAGATGGGTCAGAGGCATGTTCCATCCTTATGATCCATGATGGCTGAGCTGATGCATATTTCTTCAGAGGATTAGCAGTTGTCGTTTCCTAGGGTCTTAGAAGAGTACACTAATGTCTTTCTAGAAGAGGTTGTAGAATTACCCCCCCTCAATGAGAGATCGAGTTTGAGATCGAGCTACCACCAGAAGCATCTTCTATCTCTATGTGTCCATATAGGATGGCCCCGTCTGAGTTAGTAGAGTTACGTATACAACTTGATGGTCTGCTACAGTACGGTTTTATTCGGCTGCGTGTGTCACTGTGGGGTGCACCAGTTTTTTTCGTGAAGAAGGTTGACGGCAGTTTGCGGTTGTGTTTCAATTATCGTTGCTTAAACAAAGTGAAAGTGAAGAATTGCTATCCTCTTCCACGGATTGATGATTTATTCAATAAACGTAAGGGTTAAAGTTGGTTCTCAAAGATTGAATTGTGTACAGGATATCATCAGATGCATGTGAAGGATGAGGATATCTCGAAGACTTCTTTCCGTTGTCGGCATGGGCATTATGAGTTCATTGTAATGTTATTCGGTATGAAAACTTCTCTAGCTGTGTTCTTGGGATTGATGAATGTTGTGTTTTGTGAGTTACTAGACAAGTTCTTGGTGGTTTTCATTGACAGCATCCTTGTGTAATCCACGTCTAAGGAGGAGCATGTAGAGCATCTACACGCTGTTTTGGGAGTTCTTCATCAAAATCATCTATTTGGGAAGTTGTTGAAGTTTGAGTTTTGGGCTTGAGAAGTCTGTTTCTTGGGGAATTTTGTGTCCCATCAGGGAGTATCTGTGGATCCATAGAAGATAGAAGAATTTGTTTCTTAGGAATCCCCCAAGATAGTGTCAATGTTTTGAAGTTTACTTGGTCTCACAGTCTACTATAGGAGGTTCGTAGCCGATTTCTCTCGAGTTGCGACTCCTCTGACAACTTTGACTAGGAAGGATCAGGCATTCATATGGACTGATCAGTGTTAGGTATCTTTCAAGTATCTAAAGGAGAAGTTAGTAAGTGTTCCAGTTCTTTGTCTTCCATTAGAGGGAGTTTAGTTTGATGTTTTATATGATGCTTCGCATCGGGGGTTAGGTTGTGTTCTAATGCAGTAAAGATTGGTTGTTTCTTATGGGTCTCAACAGTTGTTTCTCCATGAACATAACTATGCCACCCATGATCTTGAGTTAGTAGTTGTGGTGTTTGATCTAACGTTGGGGATACATTACCTCATTGGAAAGCACTTTGTAGCTTTCACTGACCATAAGAGTTTGAGGTATGTTTTCTCCGAGCGTGACTTGAACTTACGACAGCGTTGGTGGATGGTGTTCTTATAGGAATATGACTTTGAAATATCATATACACCTGGAAAGGGTAATGTTGTAGCTGATTTACTGAGTCGAAATTCACGTAGTGATGTAGTGCCTGAATCCAGTGACTCCTGGAGAGTAATGGAAGAACTATCAGCATTACATCTTGATATGGGAGAAGTAGGAGGAATAGGTTGTATTTTTTAGATGAAGGTGAAGTCATCTCTATTGTAGTAGGTGGAAGAGTCCCAGTTGGGGGATCTAGAGGTGGAGGTCTAGAGAGATTGAGTTGTTTGTGGAGAGGCCCTGATGGTTGGTCTGAGGATGAACAACATCGAGTGTTGTATCATGGAAGGATATTTGTTCCTTTGACGATGTGAGAGATGGTTCTCATAGAGTTCCATAGTTCTCCTCTAGCAGTGCATCCTGGAATGACCAAGATGTATTGAGCCTTGAGAAGCCAGTTTTGTTGGCCTAAGCTAAAGCATGCGGTTGCAGAGTTTGTGTCTCGATGTTTGTTCTACTAGAAGGTGAAGGCCGAACACCATGTTCATGGTGGTCTGCTCCAGCCGTTATACATTCCTCAGTGGAAGTGGGAGGAAATCTCAATGTAATTTTTTACTGGTTTACCTCGAGCTTAGGGATTACATGATTCTATTTGGGTGGTAGTGGATCATTTAACAAAATCATCCCACTTCATAGCAATCAAGGAGTCAAGCTTAGTGGAATTTTTTTTAAGGTAGTATCTAGAGGAGGTGGTGAGACTTCATGGAGTTCAAAGGATGATCATTTTTTATCGAGATCCTAATTTTACCTCTAGGTTGTGGAGAGGTATCTAGCATGATTTTGGTTCTCAGTTATGCCTTATCACTGCTTTTCATCCTCGGACGGATGGTCAGACAGAGAAGACCATCCAAACTCTTGAAGACATGTTACGCTCTTGTGTCCTAGATTTTGGAGGTTCATGGATGAAGCACTTACCCTTGGTGGAGTTCACTTACAAAAATAGTTTTCACTCCACCATTGGTATGGAATCGTTTGAAGCCTTGTATGGTCGGACTTTTTGTTCTCTATTGTGTTGGACGAGGGTCGGAGAGTTAGCAATTCTCAGATCGGAACTAGTGCAGAATACAATAGAGATGGTTCAGGTGATTCATGAGAGGATTAAGACATCACAGGATCATTATAAATCATATGTCGATCAAAGGAGGATACCCTTAGAGTTTTATGTTGGGGATTACATGTTTCTAAAGGTGACTCCCCATCGTGGTTAGTGAAGGTTAGGTCGTGGTAGTAAGCTTTATCCCTGGTTTTTTGGGACTTTTGAGGTGTTAGCTTGTGTTGGAGTTGTGGCATATCGAGTAGAACTTCCCTCGCATATGATCCGGATACATGATTTTTTTTATGTTTCACAACTCCATCATTATCTTCATGATGACTCTCATGTCATCAATTGGGGAGAGACCAATGTTAATGATGATGCGACCTTCGAGGAGTGACCTATGAAGATCCAAGACCGCAAAGAGAAGGTGTTGCACGGGTATTCTATCCCCTTGGTTCGTGTCTTGTGGTGACATAGTGGCATGGAGAAGAGTACCTGGGAATGTGAGTCACAAATACGTGCTTAGTACCTAGAGTTGTTTGATGTTTAACTCTTTTCATGTAATGACATTTTCTTTGTTTTTGTAGACCATTCGGGTTTATGAGATGGGTTTATTTGATTGATTCTTGAGGTTTTCTCTCTTTTGAGAGGTATCTCGATGGGTGGTTGTTCAGGATTATTTTCTATTTCCTTTTAGCTTGGTTTTGAATTATCGAGGATGATACTGTTGTTGGCGCCAAAATATTGGATGAAAAGAACGAAGAAAAAAGAGGCCTCGCGCCCTTCCTCGCGAAGCCACGACGCGAAGCCCCCTGCCTCCGCGGCCGCCGCGAAGCACCATAGGTGGTAACGCTCCGTGAACACCCTATAATTCCCAACCCGCTGCGAAGTACTAGAGGTGGTAAAGCTCCGTGAATGCCCTGACGTTCACGAACCCGCCGCAAAGCAGAGGAGTTGGTACCTCTCCGCGAATCCGGTTGACGTTCGCGACCCACCGCGAAGCAACCAAAGCCCCCTTCACGCCGCGTGAGTTTTGCTTCGTGGAACCCCCTACCTATAAATATCGAGCTCCCCCTGAGCTCTCCGGATAGACAATCCGACCTTTCAGCATCTCAACTCCCAAATCGTGAAGCACTCTTCGCTCTGGGAATCATGAGCTTCGCGAGGTATTTTTTCTTCGCGAGAGGCCTTCGCCTTGTCTCATTTTGAGCCCATCTTCCGAGAGGGATGCCCTTCGTGAAGCCTAAGGGCCTACATGAAGGAAGGGGATTCCCAAGGGAACCCGGGCAGTCATGGAGTGTTTATGCTTCGCGAAACACCCATCCTGTACAAGTGATCCACATGCCAAGGCAGGATCACTGTACTTCACGAAGCACACTGCTTCACAACACCTTGCTTCGTGAGGAACCTTTGCTTTGCGAGGCAGTGCTCCGCGAACACCCTTCCACTTCGCGAAGCACCTCCCACTCGCACCTCTGCAACATGCTAAGGCCAAGGCACTCCACTTCATGAATCACACCCCTTTGCAAGTGCTCTCCACCATGCAAAGCAACCAAGCTCTGTAAGGTCCCTGCCTGTGAACCCCTTTGCTTGGCAATTCCTCTTCCCGTGCGACCCTCCAGGTTTGAACGATGTGATTTCAAAGTCCCATGGACAACACCACCCATATCGTTGCTTCGCCTAATGCTTATTTACATAGGCACGCTAATGGCTATTGCTTCTTCGCATAGCCACGCTAAAGTGGACCCCTCGATGGCTCGCCATGCGGCCTCACTTCTATACGGCCTTGCTGATGCCTTCCCTACCCCAAGGGGTAGAGGGTGTCGGTCATGTAATCCCTAGGGGTGCGGAGTAAACCCACCTCGTCCGAGCTGCAAGATGTTAAACTGCCAAGCACCTCGTCCTTAACACATGACGTTAAACTGTGACCCGACCACGTGCCTCACATGCAGGGTCCCCCCAGCTCGGACATTCTTTACGCCGCTCGTCTCCACGAAGATGGAATCACCCCTCCACAGGGGATGATATACTCCTTATCGGAGTGGCGTATGTCCACAGGATAAGGGAAACCACCTTGGTGTAAGCCCCTCTTGCGGAAGGTAGCACTCATGCACCTCTGTACTTCCCCACTGCCAAGGCCAGTAGAGGGCGCGATAGGGAATGAGGCACCTCCCATCTTCGGTCCCAAATCCCTCTCCCGTCGTGCTTTTCCGCACTTTGGTCCTCCATCCTGGAGTAAGTTCCAGCACCATGGGCCGCCTAACGCGTAAGCCCCTCTTCGCTTATCACGGATTCACCCTTCATGATATGATCATCAGGTCTCTACTGCCTCTTGTTTCTCACACCGAGCATGACTCACGTGGGCTTAGAGTAAGCATCGACCATGGAAATTCCATCGTCCAGCATGATGTTAAAATGTATTACCTCATCCAGCATGATGTTAAACTGTATGCCCCTGTCCAGCATGACGTTAAACTGTATGCCCTCATCCAGCATGACGTTAAACTGTACTCCCTCATCCAGCATGACGTTAAACTGTATGCCATCATCCAGCATGACGTTAAAATACATACCCCTGTCCCACATGACATTAAACTGTACATCCATTTGAACTATGAGGTCTTTGATCCATGTCAAGGCATGGTACGTAGGAAGCCTCTACGATGTTCAAGCCCACCGCCCATCGTTTATTCATGTTAGGTTACACCCTCGTCTTGTATGATGTTAAACTGCATTCCAGTCCAGCGGTAAGCCGTTGTGACTATGCCGAACTACGAGGACTTTGATCCATGTCAAGGCATGGTACGTAGGAAGCCTCATGAGGTTCAAACCCACCACCAGTGGACCCACAGTTTCACCTTCACGACGGTTTGCTGACGAGAACCATCACCTAAACTATGTGGTCTTTGATCCATTTCAAGGCATGGTACGTAGGAATCCTCCCTGAGGTTCAAGCCCATCACCCATCGAACCAAGGTCATTTCTCACATCGTTTTTCCGACACCCACATCCCTCCCAAACTACGTGGACTTTGATCCATGTCAAGGCATGGTACGTAGGAAGCCTCCCTAAGGTTCAAGCCCAATAATCATTGGCCCCGACCATCTCCGTGTCGGTGTGCCAAACCCCCATTTTCACCAGAACTACATGGTCTTTGATCCATGTCAAGTCATGGTACATAGGAAGCCTTCCTGAGGTTCAAGCCCACCATCCACCTGGGCCAAGGTCCTTCTTCATGTCAGTTCTCCAACACGTCCCCATCCCGCATGACATTAAACTGCATCCCGATCCGGTGGTAAGCCATTGTGACCCTGCCATCCAGTTGTTCCAACACCCCTTCGTGTCAGTATAACAGCCACTTTTCCCAAAGTACGTGGACTTCGATCCATATCAGGTCATGGTACGTAGGAAGCCTCACGAGGTGCAAGCCCACCACCCATTGGGCCAAGGTCCTTTTCACACCGGTTCTCTAGTGCTCAACCTAATCTATGTGGTCTTTGATCCATGTTAAGGCATGGTATGTAGGAATCCTCACGAGGTTCAATCCCACCACCAACTGGTTGTTCCGACCGTATTCACATCAGTTCTTCCAACACCATGGGTAGCCTAGAGTGTAAGCCCCACACATCCATCCCGAACTATGTGGACTTTGATTCCCTGCCACAGGGATACGTAGGAAGTCTCTTCAAGACTCAAACCCATCACCACTGCCATCTCCATGATGGCTCATTTCATTCCTCCTTCACTCCATGCAATTATCCATCATCCATCCTGATTCTTACCCGGGCTGCCACATCCTGGTGAGATCATGCCACCTCGTTCCCCTCCACATCATTCGGGAAGCCTCCCATGGGCTGCCTCTGATATCGGCATTCCCTCAAGGGGGATTCCTCAATCTGATCCATTCCAGCTGGTGTTCCGATCATGCTGATCTGTCTCCGCTGGACGTTAAACTCGCAGCATACCATGTGCTAAACATGGAAAGATGAGGAAAACCTCAGATATATTCCTAGGGAATATGATTCCATGCGCTTTATGTGGGATGCCTCAGGCTTCCGCGCCTTCTATAAGCCCTATAATAAGAAGAAGAAAAAGATAGACACACCAATTCCCTAGCTTTCAGACACGTTATTGATGCCTCGACATGACTACTCCCCTGACTGAAGGTTGTTGCCCTGACCGGACCCTTTGGAATGTCCTGACAGAAGCAGTGTAATTATCTGGCATCCATGGAAACATGGCACTGGGAAAAGTTTCACAAATAGCGTATTAAATCTATGAGGGAGACCCGGATTAGGTGACGAGTTCTGAGGAGGAATCCATGGAAGGAAGAACCTACATCCCATCATCCCGGTTTCGATCAAGAAGCATACGTCCCTAAATAAGGAGCGGATGTCGCCCGCCTTAGGAAAGCGGGAATACGGGGCAACACAAAAGTCGCGCCTGTCACGCCCCAGCGGATGGACGTGCGCACCCCGAAGAAAGCTTCGGAAACAGAAATGTTGAACCCGATGTGAAATTCTTCTCCTCAATGTAGAGGCTAGTAGCACTTGAAATATCAGTAGATGGATGTGTCACCAGATCCAGATATTTAGCGCTGGGTCCTGTCAAGCAAATAGCGGGCCTGGCATGAAACTCACCGGAATTTGCGGCAGTAGAACGTGGGGCATTCTATTCTGCAATGTTGTCTGCGTGGATCCCTCTTGCCGACTACGGAAGACAGAATGACATTGGGGCACTGGTTGTCGATCTCTTTTCCTCGTAGTGCTGATTAGGTAATATCCCTGCTTCTCAGGAATTAGGTTGTTGCTATAGGGACATGATCGCCACCCGCCCGCCTACGTAGGGGCAGGGGAAATACCAGAACAGCCGCTCCACGTGGATCCACTGCTGCTACAACGGTGTCTGGATCCACGAGCGTGGGGCTCCCACGCCCCCTCTCCCTATCATAAGTCATCCAATGAAGGGTGATTAACGAACTTGTATGTCGTTACGAGGAGGAGGGCATAATCCCAACTCAGGATATGGCCCACTTGAACCTAGAGGCGTCTAGGCCTTACCGTCAACGCTTCCCTCGAGGTACGCATAGGGATCCCTTTCTCCCCACACCAAAATTCAATCATTTCGGGAGCCTATCCCCAGAACGCCTCGACGACTCCCTGCCTTACGCTGATGAGGTGAGTGATGTCCGGCTCAGCCCGGTCATAGTCCCGATCCAAGGACTCCAAGAAAGGGCCCCCACCCGGCCGCGTCAGCACCACCGTCTGGCTTTGCCAGAGAAACAGGTAGGTTATGCCCCTGCACCACCTGCATCGTCTCGCTTGACCAGACACCAGCATTGGGCCTGAGCTGAGGGTGCCCGTCAAGGGGCGTCAACGTCGACAGCTACTATAGCCCAAGCCACCGCCGACGTATATCAAGAATCCCATGCACGCACTAAGCAGGAACACTCCTATGCCCGACCGGGGTCGAGGCCCCAACCGCCCCACGGGCAGGCTGGGTTGACTCTCCTGATCACAGGCCCAAGTGGTGATCGCCGCGAACCCGTCTACGGTGATGTCACCTCGTACAGAGGCCCTCCCCGTACCACCACTCCACAGAGCATGGGCCTTCCCTGCTCTGAAGTTCATCACGGAGGTATGCCCCGTGCTACCCTAAACCCGAATGAAGACCTGCCATGTGGTAGTGACACTCAGCGTGGAAGTATTTCCCGTGCCCATCACACTGGGTATGGAATTCCTCCTCCTAGCCCCGACCATCGATGTGAAGGCATTGCCCATCCGGTCCCTCCCCAACATGGGGATCCTCCCTATGTCCTTTCTGTAACTGGTGAAGGTCTTCCTCGCCCTGGCATCCAGAGGGGTGAAGGTCAGCCTCACTCCACCCACACCAAGCATGGAGGTCCTCCCCATGCTCCCGCCGGTTCCAACGGAGGTTTCGCCCGCTCAGGTGCTATCCATGGAGGTCCTCCCCATGTTCCCTTTGACATTTTCCCCGGTGCCCCTCGCACCCCAGTTGTCTCAAGCGGATGTCCTCTCTGACATGGTGTCAGCACGGCCCCGAGACTACACGTCGGGAATCAACCTTGTCCCGAAGAGCCATCTAGGGGTAGTAGGGCGGGTCGTCGCTACCACAAGAAGAATCATGGGAAAGACCGGATGGAGATCAAACCGGCCCTCTTCTCGGATTCTAAAGCAGAATGTGACTCGGAATTGGAACCCTCCCCTTGTTCCTTCGCATTAAGGACCGGGGCAGGAAAGAGGCGTGTCATCCTCATCCTTCCAGAATGTGAAGTCCACCGGATTCCCGCATCTCTTCGCGGGTACATCCAGGAGGAGGAAGTTGTGGGAATCCCACAGGTTCTGACCGTGCAGTCACCACCGCCATCATCAGAAGCACCCTCTACCTCAACCAGAGATCATGGAAAGCTATTTTGGGGAACGATGATGGTTGAGAAACAGTTTGACCCATCGCCGGTAACCATGATCCCTGCACCAGAAGTTGTGGCTGTCAGCCCGTCGTATCGTGACATTGTGATCAGGTCGTCGCACTCTTTGGTGGATGGCCCGGAATTCGGCGGCCAGTCGGCTCATTCGACGTATTCTCCGCCGCCCAGTTTACTTTCCCTGTGGTCCGCCTCAGTACCGCTACCAGTTCCTCAGCCACCCCCGGCTAACGAGTGGGGAAATACGGGGCCAGACCCTGAATCTGAGCTCAGGAGCTTTTGGAACATTCTCGTAGCGGATCACTTCTCGGAGAAGTTCTGGCCGGTGGCAGTGTCTAAATTTTGTGCACCGGAATCCCTCACCCTGGAGGAAGTCGAGTGCTTCCATCAAACCCTATGGGCGACGCACTTTAGTCTTTGCTATCAACAAGTGTTGTACCCTAGGATCCAAGTGCACTTTGAGGAAATCGGTGATCTATGTCATCTGGTCGATTTGGCTGCACTCCCTGTGGCCCAGCGCCCCGAGTCACCAGGTCACCGGAGCGCCCTCCAACAAAAATGCGTTCAGAGTTTCAAGGTACTCTGCAAAATCATCAAGGAAGCTACCCCCCATGTGAAAGTCTGTGGCAGGGGACAGTATGTCACCCTCCTCTTCAGTCCTATCTGATGGCAGCCTGATTCATTATGCGACATTGAGGACATGCCCCCAAGAAGGGTTGTGGTCCACATGGCTGACATAGTAGACAAAGAGGATGATCTGGAGTTTCTCGATGGATAATTACCCACTGAGGGTGTACCACAATTTTTGGACCCATTAGGGAGGATTACTCGTCAGTAGAGGAACCTTCTAGGCCTCCCTGTGCCCACCGAGTTGCTGGTACTAAGCCAAAATGTCGGTAAGGGAAAAGAGTAGGTCGGAACAGTCAAGCACTCTGACCCATCCACCTCAGTATAGAAAATGGACGAAGACCCCGAGAAGGCCGCGTTACGCCAACAGCTTGCTGAGCAGAAGAGGCTGGTTGACTAACTCTTACTCGAGTGCGCTATAGAGAGGCGACCCAACTATGGTGATCCTAAGTCGGGGCAGCAGGGGTAGGAACAACTCCCCCCCCCCCCCCCTCGGTAAGATGCCTTTGGGAAACCCTGATCATGCTACTCCCGCAGATAGGGAAAAAGCCAGAACTCGTGGAAAGAGGGCGTGATATGTCTCTCCAAACCCTCCTGAACGGCGAGGCAATCTGAGGAATCCAGCCCGGGTTACCCGATCTTCCCCAAGGGTCATTCTGCCAGTCACTCCATGAGACATTTAAGTCGTTTACCGTGTCGAAGAGCCCGGCAACGCACTCATAGTTAGGGATCCCCATCAAGATAGGGACCCCCACCCGGATGATCCTATAGCGGCACTCATCGCCCGCCTCGAGGCTTTGGAAACGCGGTAGGTGGTAGTCCCACCAGATAGAAAGCCATATCCCTTATGGGTGGATGATATGCCTGCACCCCCGGGTTTTGGGAATCCCACTTTCTCACCCTTTAACGGGACTAGGGACCTGTCGCAGCACTTGGCTCATTTTTCCTCCAAGTGTGGCCCCATGTTGGGGACCCCGGCACAAAAGGAATCCTCCAAGCTCCAGTGTTTTGAGCAGACATTGGAGATCCCTGCATTCATCTGGTACAGCCAGCTCCCTATCGGAGCGGTGACCGGCTGGGAGGATCTCCACCAGCAGTTCTTATACCAGTTCATCTCCACCACGCAAAAGACGAGCATCGTAGACCTCTTCAAGTGTAAACAAAGTCTTGATGAGCGAGACGCAGACTTCATCACCCGGTTGAAGGGGCTCACATACTCCCTCGACATGCCACTGACTCAAGAGCAATTACTGACGATGTGCATAGGAAATGTTAAAACAGAACTGGTTCCTTCCCTAATCACCCAGAACTACCCTGGAGGGTTCTGGGACTTCTCAGATAAGGCTCAACGCCTCGAGGAAGCTCTGAAACAGGCTAGTCAGACACGTCTGTTGCCCCCTGTGATCCCAGCAAGGAGGGCTGCCAGAGCCGAACCCACCGCGGTGGCCCAAATAGAAGCCCCCAGGCAGCTAGAATTACTGCCAGCGGCATCGGCTCTATAACCCCGCAGAGGCCCTCCACCCCAAGCACAGGCTCCTGCCCAGCAGCGACCGCCTCAGAACTGACAGGTTCCCCCGCGCAATGTACCACAACCGCCTAGGCGGGAAAATCAGGCTCCGCCTCCTCGGTAGGCCCCTCTGGCCCCTCGTCAAGGCCAGGCTCCCAGGGCACCCTATCCGGAAAAAAGGCACCAGACTTACTCGTTCAATGAGAATCAAGTCCCCAGTTACTTCTGAAGTGCCCTAGAGCAGGGGATTGTGCATTTACCCCCAAGTGCAGAAGGTCGGCAGAGGCGAATCTCACCGATCGCCCCAACTACTGCCCCTATCATTGGATGTTGGGTCACACCCTCAAGCGGTGCTATGTGTTTAAAGACTGGATCCAAGACCAGGTCGACAACAACATATTCAGGTTGGTCCCAGCCCCGACACAAGTGGCGGGTGTCTTTGTAAGGTCAGAAAGCGGTAGCGACGACGGAGGCGAGTGGCAGTATATTCCCAGCCGTAGTTCCCAGAAGTACAATGACTGGATGGCTCATAAAACCATCGCTTGCGCCCATGGTATCATTTGAGAATGCCTGAATTGGCCGAAGACTTTAGAAGATGCAACCGGTACCTCTGCGTCGTCATCTCAGCTGAACTCTTCCCAAAAGGTCGAGCAATGACGGTGTAAGAAGAAGCAACGTGCTCCACCACTGTCATCGTCATCCTGCACTCTCGGTGATTTCATGCCCCCTAAGATGGGGATTCCTCCCAGAATCTGCCCAGTGGTGGATGACTCTTTGAGAGACAGTCAGGGGTATGCTTCGGTTAATACCGTGGAGCTGGTAAAACCCTATATGACTCCCGACGAGGGGGGACGCTAGGAAAACCTCCCCAATGTCCCTAGCCAACGTCAACGTCAGCAGAACCGCAACCACATGGGTCGTCAAGGCACGTCAGCGGGCGCTTTCAGTCAGGCCGTGCATGCTACTAAAACTAGATAGCAGGTCCAGCGCAGAGCTCAACACGTGCAACCACATCTGGTGCCCTCAGATCTACCTCCACCGCTGTTTGTGTTACTAGATCAGGCAGAGCTGTCTCGTCCATACCGCGGCCAGTCTCTCCCTGCTACAGGCCAATCTCAGTTGTCCGGTCCTCATTGGGCAGCTACTCTTCAGGCATCAACTAGCGGGCAGTGGGATGTACCCAGTACCAGCCAGCCGCCAGTCCATCCGGTAGGGCCCTCCATGCCTCCAACTGCAAAACGACCTCCTGTAAACAGAGGTTCGTGTTTGGAATAGAAGTATGATGTTCTGAAGCACCTTGTCGGAATTACAGCAAGGATTTCTATCCTTGAGCCTCTTCGTCTGTCATCTAAAAGGCATGAGGTGCTTGCCGAGGCCCTAAGGAGCCCCCTCCAGTTTGAGACGGTGGTAGCAGCTACAGAAGCCTTTTATACTGAGGCAATTGAGAACTTCGAATTCCAGGAATTTATCTCATTATTCTGTGAAGATGAAGACCCTCCCATACATGGGCATATTCACCCACTGTATGTCATTGGCCAGTTCAATGGCGTGGAAGTCCGCCACATCCTTGTTGACATGGGTTATGGGATTAACCTAATCCTGATTCGGACACTGTGAAAGCTGGGTTTGTATGAGGATTATTTAACTCCCTCTGACCTCAGAATCCAGGGATACGACAGGACCGAGCAATCCCTAGTTGGCAAGATCCGCTTGAAGACCCAGTTCGGTGGCCTAATTTCCATCACCGAGTTCATGGTTGTCTCCCAGGACACCGTATATAACGCATTGATGGGAAGTCCATGGCTCCATTTTCATGTAGTGGTCCCTTCGTCGTATCACCAATGCCTCAAGTACTCCCTCAATGGTCGATTAGGCGTTCTCCAAGGAGATGCGTCTCTTTTTGCCTCTTGTGAAGCCCGTTATCTGGACGCTGACTATTACAAGAGCAAGGATAAGTAAATCCTGGCAAGTGAGGATGAACCCGACCCAGTCACAAGTGATCCCTGGGTAGGTCTGGACAATGCCTACATCTTCCCAATCCATTGGTTAGAGGCCACAACCCCCGACATGGGGCAGTGTCTTGTTGTTTCGGATACAAGAGGAAGGCATGTTCCCATGGCCAAGCGACGACGAAAAATCAACTCATACTCCTACACCAACTAGGATTAGGTGATCCCAGAACCTCCTACCCCTGTGCAGTATCGGGATGTCAGGCTCATGGAAATGGTGGTACGTCATACGTGTCTCTTCCACCGGGCTGGAATCAACCGGATCAGGCCGACGCGTCACTACTGCTTTGATGTCATCAAGTGTGGCCCCTTGGGCCGAAGTCCAGATGAGATATGATCGACTGCCTTCATCACTATGGTCTCAGTGGTGCATGAGTCTCCTGATATGATGACCACTGCTGCCCAGGCCGGCACCAGCTGCCCATCTGGGTTTGATAATTCAGAAGAAGCTCCCCCTACGGGAGATCCCTCCATAGGTGGAGAAGAGGATCTAGAGGATGATCCCCCTGCCTTTGAAGAAGGCGTCTCTACCACGGTCGATGAATTGGTATAGTTGAACCTTGGTAGAGAGGCAGACATGAGACCCACATCGATTAGTGCAGCCATGCCCCTTGAGGAGCAGCAATAGTACGTGGACTTTCTCAAACAGCACCGTGATGTGTTTTCCTGGAGTTATGACGAGATGCCAGGACTAGATCCCCAGGAAGCAGTCCACCGTCTTGGTCTCCCGATGAACCATCACGAGTTCAATCAGCCTCCCAGAAAGATGAACCCTTCTCACGGTGCCATGGTTGAGGCCGAAGTTGACCAGCTTATCAAAGCCAACTTCGTCAAGGAAGTCCAATACCCTAGGTGGCTTGCCAACATTGTGCCAGTCAGGAAGAAGAACGGGTAGATCAGAGTCTGCATCGACTTCCGCGATCTCAAACGCCACTGCCCGAAGGATGATTTTCCCCTCCCAGTGACAGAGTTGTTGATTGATTCCATGGTCGGGTTCCAAGCCCTCTCCTTCATGGATGTGTATTCCGGGTACAACCAGATCAGGATGGCCCCCGAGGATGAGGATTCCACTGCCTTTAGGGCTCCCCAAGGTACTTTTTGTTAACAGTCCATGCCCTTTGGCCTGAAAAATACAGGTGCCACCTATCAGCGGTCCATGCATCGCATATTCAAGCCAATTCTCGGGAAACTAGTGGAATGCTACGTGGATGATCTAGTGGTCAAATATCACCAGTTCCAGGACCATCTCAAGGACCTTGAGAAAGTGTTCATCTTCCTCCGTTCCCGCCACCTGAAGATGAACCCGCTGAAGTGTGCCTTCGGGGTCACCTCCGGAAAGTTTCTTGGATTTGTTGTTAGATACCGAGGCATCGAGATTGGCCCGGAGAAGATCAAGGCCATCAGCAAAATGCCTCCCCTGAGTAATATTTGGGAGCTTTGAGGTCTCCAAGGCCACTTAGACTATATACAATGATTCATTGCGAATCTGGCTGACAAGTATAATCCCTTTTCCTGGCTCGTGAAGAAAGGCTCCACCTATGAATGGGATGAAGAGTGTCAGACTTCCTTCGAGGAAATCAAGCAGTATCTGCTCCAACCTCCGGTCTTGATGCCACCCATCTCCGGAAATCAACTGGTTCTTTATGTGACCGCCCTAGAATGGTCCCTTGGCGCACTTCTCTCCCAGAAGAATAATGAGGGAACAGAGAATAGTATCTACTATCTCATCCACATGCTCCTCGATACGGAGACCAGATACTCCCCTATAAAAAAGAGCTTCCTTGCGCTTATGTTCCCCATACAGAAATTGCAGCATTCCCTGCAGCACCATGAGGTATAGTTGGTCTCTTGGGTAGACCAACTAAAATACATACTAAACCGCCCTATGTTAACTGGACGACTAGCGCAGTGGGCGGTAATCCTCCAGCAGTTCGACATCAGTTTTGTGCCTCAGAAGGCCATCAAGGGACAGGCATTGGCAGACTTCCTAGCTTCCCATACAACCTCTGCGGATCAATCCCTGTATCTTGATTTTCCTGATGAGGCAATCCTCTCAGTCGATCATGTCGTCTCATGTTGGAAAATGCACTTCGACAGTGCCTCCCAGAGCCCCACCGGTAGGAGGCTCAATGATCCTATGCTCAACAGAGTGGGTATGGGTATCGTCTTCATCACCCCGGCGCAAGCCGTTCTGCCATACTCATTCATGTTGTCAAAAGGCTGCACCAACAACGAGGCAGAGTATCAGGCTCTCATCGTCGGCCTCGAACTGGCCCTGGAGATTGGCGTGCTCCATATGCATGTGAAAGGGGATTCTGAACTGGTCATCAAGCAGGTCAATGGAGACTATGTTTTCAAGAAGCTGGATCATGTGCCATTGTTGGAGTGCACCCTCCGTCTAATGGCCCAGTTCTCTTCTCGACCAGAGATTACCCATGTCCCTCGGTCACAGAACGTTTGAGCAGACACTTTGGCCGGCTTAGATGTGTCGCTCGCAGAACCCGAGCAAGATGATTTGATCATACATATAGCACATCAGAGATTCATCTCCCCCATCACCCCAGAGGATAACGACGGCCTATGGATAAGCCACCTTACAGCCAGACCCTCCACGTCAGGGGTCCCAGGTACCTCAAATGTAGTGGTTGAGGCCACTCCTAACTGGAGGGCACCTTTTGTCGAGTATCTCTAAAATGTTTGTCTCCCGGATGATCGGTCTGAGCGCGAGCGAATCCGACGCTGCGCACTGCAATTTACCCTCCAGAGTTTTCCTATCCTTGGGCGGATCCTCTATAAATGGATCTTCTATGGTGTTCTCCTCCATTGCATTCAAGGAGTTGAGATTACTCAAGTAATACAAGAGGTTCATGCCGGTTCCTGCGGTGCCCACCAAGCTAGGCCCAAGCTATCCCATCAGATCCGGAGATCGGGGTACTTCTGGCACTCTATGATCCAGGATGGTATTGAGTTTTCCAAAAGATGCCATGTGTTCCAAGTTCATGATAACTTCCTACATCGGCCACCAGAGCCTCTCCACTCCACCAAGTACTCTTGGCCATTTTCGGTGTGGGACTCTATGTCATGGGACCATATCCACTGGCGACAGCTCGCCAGTGTAGGTTCATCCTAACTGCTACAAATTTCTTCTCCAAGTGGGAAGAGGTAGTTCCACTCAAAGAGTTCAAGGCCCATTACATCATTTACTTCATGAGCTCCAATATCATCCACCTGTTTTGGAGTCCCTCACGATGTCCTCACCAATAACAGCACCAAATTCTGAGCAGCCGAACTGAAGAAATTGTACGCCAAGTACAATATCCGTTAGAACCATGTCTCTCGCTATCATGCACGGGCAAATGGAAATATCGAGGCATTCAATAAAACCCTATCTAACATTTTGAAAAATATGGTCGGTCAAAATAAGAAGAGTTGGCCAGACAAGCTCCCCAATTCCCTCTGGGCTTATCGGATGACGACTCGCGATTCCACCCAGGTGACCCCATATTCCCTAATGTATGGGGTTGAGGTCATCCTACCCATTGAGATCCAGCTGCCATTGTTACGCACTGCAGTCTATGACCAGCAAGCACCAAATAAGGTGGCCGAAATCCGTCTAGCTGAATTGGAAGCCCTAGAAGAGAACAGGCTTCGTGCCCTGCACAATATGGAAAGGCATCAGAATAAGATAGTCAGAGCCTTCAACAAGATGGTTCGCCTTCGCTATTTTCTACAAGGTGACCTGGTGTTGGCCCTCTGAGCCCCAATGATTCCCGGTAGGAAACCTCCCAAGATTGATCCCAAATGGGAAGGACCTTACGTCATCCATAAGGTTTACCCCAATGGATCATACTCCTTGGTGACCATGGATGGTGAGCGCATAACTCCTCCCACCAATGCCAAGTTACTCAAGCAGTACTTTGCATGAGCCCCTTGGTCCTGCACGACCTTAAACTGTATGGTCCCACATGACCTTAAACTGCACATTACGGTCCCTCATGACCTTAAACTACACCACAGTCCTGCATGACATTAAACTGCTCATCTTCGTCCTTCATGACATTAAATTGTACATTATGGTCCCGCATGACCCTAAACTGCAACATCGTCCTGCATGACAATAAACTGCAAAATGGTCCAAGCTCTATGACCTTAAACTAAGATCTTCCCTTCCTTACTGTAAGACGTTAAACTGCAAGCCAGTCAGGCCTTCCTGACCGAGGTTCAGCCTCAGGCCCCTTGGCCTTCGTCGACTCAGGCTCTCTTATGGGAGTGTACGGTGTGGTGTGGGATTACATCCTCATTCACTCCGGGTTACCCGTCGTACCGTACATATCCCCAGATGAGACGCATCTCTCGTCCAGCACGATGTTAAACTATGCTTCTAGAACTATGTATGGCTTGATTCCCATCCTAATGGGATATGTTGGAATGCTCAGACGTCTCATCTTGAGCCCAGCCCCCAGCTCTTCTCTTTGACTGTCCCCCTGGGGTATAGTTTTCTTGGAGGGTCCTCACATGAGGAGTAGGCTTCCTTATCCCCACTCATACGAGGATTATAATGGTCGCACCATGTGCCCACTCCCGTTATTTTATCCTCCCACGTCTTCACTGCATGACGTTAAACTGCATGGCCTTCAAGAACTATGTATGGCTTGATTCCCATCCTTATGGGATATGTAGGAACGCCCGAACATTTCGTCTGTTGGCCCATCCCAAAAGCCAAAATCTTCCCCTAAGGTTCAAGACATGTGGAAGGGTGCACACTTTTTCCCTAACTTACGTCGAGCAAGCCTCAACCTGGCTGTACATCCCCTCCCCTGGAGATGTTCTCCTCTCTTGTACATGGGTACAACTATGCTTCACCCACTCCTTGACTGAGATTCCATCACTTTCCTCATCCGGAAGGGCCCCTGAATGGTATGGATGCTCATCCTAAGGGCCCTCTTACCAATTCGGTCCAACGCCCTTGAGGATGTAGAGCAACAAGCCAATACAAGTCCTGCATTTCGAATGTGGTCAGCAGTCGACGCTCATTTGTTGCTCCCATGTCAGGTCACCATCCCGGATCTTCGATTCCACCCCAAGATGTCCCAAACATCAAGTGCAGTGATTCATTCTGCCCCATCCCAAAACGACACACTTCCTTCTGGGTGGTGCCAACGGTCAGGCCTCTGGCCCCGATCCTTTCATAAGGATTGTACGACGTGGTGCGGGATTATGTCCTCATTCACGTCGGGTTACTTTCCATGTCGTACGTATTCCCCTACCGAGGCCTAGCCTCAGGCCTCTTGGCCTTTTCGGGCCCTAGCCCAAGTTCTTACCCGGAGTGTATGGTGTGTTTAGGGATTATGCCCATACTCATGTCAGTTTGTTCGTTGTACCATACACCTCCTCTTTCCAGGGAACCCTATTCCTCGACCTCCGTCCTCACTGCAAGACGTTAAACTGCAAGAAGGCTAGGCATTCCTAACCAAACCCAACTGTTAGGCCCATTGGCCTTTTCAGGCCCCCCTGGCCCAGGTTCTTTCCTACAGGACTGTGCGGTGTGGTGCGGGATTATGTCCCCACTCACATCGGGTTACTCATCGCGCCGTACACATCCTAGTTAGGGTATCCATCCCCCTGGGTATCCTCTATAACTACGTGTGGCTTGATTCTCATCCTCATGGGATATGTAGGACCACCTAAATGTCCAATCTTTGGGTCCAGCCCCATCTTCCTAAAATATCTATCCCACCTTGTCCCCATGGCCTACCTCTCTGAGCCACTTTGTCGACCCTTTTCGGCGGTTCACCAGTGTGCCTAAGGGTACTCTGGTTTAAGTTACCTGGAATGACAGATTGTACTCAGACACATTCGCACCCGCTTTTCAGGCTTCGTGTTTCCATTCATCAGGGCTTTCATCACCTTTCACACCCAAAGTGACCCCCAAGAACGGCATGGATACAACGCCCAAGGGCTCTCCTAATGTTATGGACCAACGCCCCCGAGGGTTTTGGACAACAAATCGATAAAAATCCCACATTGCGAATATGGTCAGTGGTTGATGCTCGTTTTTTGTTCCCACCTCAGGCTAATGCGATATGGAGACTGTTTTTCCACCACAGTTAATAGTTATCCTCCATCGCCACGCCAACCCCATTAAGCCCAAAATGTCGGTTACATGATTCACATATTTCTCCATCCTCATCCTCTCCAAGTAGAGTTCCAAAACTCTTGGTGCTATTCCTCAGTACGCATCTGCGTATTAGGGGGACAAAGCCGCATCAAAGGTTTCCTTCGGGTCCCTGTACCGACTTCCCTTTGATGGACGTTCTGGTTATTTCAATAAGGATCTTCCTCCCTTGTTTCCCACACCAAGTTTAACTCATGTGGGCTTAGGGATCGGGTCGAGGTCTACGCTTACCTGGAAAGTTGTCATCCACCCATGGTACGAGCTCTAAAGACCATAAACTAAGATCTCCTAGGAACTACGTCTGGCTTGATTCTCATCCCCATGAGATACGTAGGAATGCCCAGACCTCCTGTCTTTGGGTCCAGCCTGGATTCAGCTAATTTGTCTCTTTTGTCCTACCTTCAGGACCCTGACTACGGGACTGTGTGGTGTGATGTGGGATCATGTACTCATTCACGTCGGGTTTGCAATAGCCGCACCATGCGCACCTCATTCTAAGAATCATCCCTCCTATTTCCTTTTCTGCATGACATTAAACGGCACCTTTCAAAACTATTTGTGGCTTTATTCCCATCCCCATGGGATACGTAGGACCACCCGGATGTCTAGACTTTGGGTCCAGCCCCATCTCTTAGAGATCTACCAATCTCCCCAGTCACCTAGGTCCTTTGGTCTGTCCCTCTCCACGAGAGGGATATATAGGTGTGGTACAGGGTTTTTGGCACCATGCCCCCTTGTCCCAGGAATCCGCCATCTCTTAGTTCCACCCAAGTTGGGTCCCTTGACCCCTTGTAGTGGTTCACCCATGTGTTAAGAGTACTCTGGTCCAGGACCAAGAGTGTCAGATTCAACTTGGTCAAGTTCCTTCCACTTGTCAAGATTCGTGTTCCCCTCCATTCGAGCTTCCATCATCTTTCACACCCAGAGGGATCCCCAAGAACGGATTGGATACCATGGCCAAGGGATCTCCTACCGTTATGGGCCAACACCCCCGAGGGTTTCGGACAACAAATTGATACAAATCCCACATTGTGAACATTGTCAGCAGTCGATGCTCATTTTTTTGTCCCTATTTCAGGATAATGAGATAGGATACTGTGTTGAGAACATGGTCAGCAGTAATCCTCTGTCGTCACGCCATCCCATTCAGGCCTTGAATGTTGGTGGCATGATTCACGTTATGTTCCACTCCATCATGTCCAGGTGGAATCTCGACACTCTTGGCTCTATCCCTCAGTGAACCTTTGCATGTCAGGGGGACAAATATGCAATACAACATCCTTTGGGGCTCCCACGGTCCGAGATCTAAGACCATACACTAAGATCTTCATTAAGGGATATGTGCGGCTCTATCCTCATCTCTATGGGATACGTAGGGTCACCCTCGCATCTCATTTTCGGGTCCAGATCAGTTGGGAGTTAGTTTCTCCTACCCCTTTCACTCTCACCTCTGTTTGGGCCCCTTGGCCTGAGGTTCCTATTTTGGGGTTGCGTACAGTGTGATGTGGAATCAGGTCCCCATCCACGTTGGTTATGTCGCATGACACCATACACATTCCCCACCTAGCATCATCTCTGCTAAGTCTGCACTGCATGACATTAAAATGCATGTTTGTTCCTATCACACAACCCAAAATTGTGACATTATCATCTTGGCCACATGACGAAAAATGGCACTACATTGTGATGAACCCATCATAGAGGGCGTCATGTTGGGTATTGGTCACGTGACATGCCATTTTTCAATGCCTAACACGGCTTGATTTTTGTGGAGACACCAGGGCTTTCTACCCTAGGCCCGTCGCTTCACAAAAAAAACCACTCACCTTAAAGGAAAAACAAGATTTATCAAATTCTGCTTCTTTTGGTGCAAGGGCCATTCCCGCACTCCCATTTTTCCCTGGCACTGGTACCTTACCATGCCCCCTTTCAAGAACTATGTACAGCTTGATCCTCATCCCCATGGGGTACGTAGGAGTGCCTTTGCACTTTGCTCAGGCCCAGCCCAACTTTTGTTTTCGGTCCCTTGACCTAAAACCTCTCTCAAGGGGTGTTGTGCGGTGTGGTATGGGATTATGTCCTCATTCACATCGGGTTGTTCACCGCACCGTACACACCCCTGGTTCCCATCCACGTCAGGTTTTTTGTAATTACCTGCCACTTGCCTCCTGTGTTTCCTTCCGTCCATGGTCTGAATTCTACGACCCTATACTAAGATCTCCCTAGGGGAAGGGACTCGACTCCCTCTATCTAATACGCCTCATTATCGTATTTAGATGTGTTCTGACAAAAGATCCCAAAGTGTGGGACTTTCATGGGGACATTCCCCTCATCCCATGACCAAGCTTCGTGAGCTCGCTATTTGGATCCTCATCCTCTTCCACATCCAAAAGGACCCTCAGATGACATGGATGCTAGGCTTAAGGGCTCTCCGTGGATTCTCGGCCTAAGGGCTCTCCAATCGTTTTGAGCCAACGTCCCTTCGGATCTCTAACAAAATTTGTGACATGGTCTCGTGTTTTGAACATGGTCAACAGTCGACCCTCATTTTTCTATCCACATTTTATGCTAATGCAATATGGATGTTGCGTTTCTGCCACGGTTAACAGTTATCCTCTATCGTCACGCCTCCATCATTGTGATCCAAATCTCGAGCATCATGATTCACACATTTCCACTCCCTCATGTTCAAGTGGAATTCCAACATACTTGGCTCTACTCTTCACGCATCTAGGTGCACCACATGGACGTGTTAGTGTCATTGGGCTGGTATTCACCGAACGTCCCTTCGCCCTAACCTTCCCCTTCCTGTATCAGGAAAGTTCCCCATTACTTCTTGTTTCCTACATTAAGCATGACTCACGTGGGCTTAGTAGTTTTGGTGGGATATGTACAGGCACAACCAGGCTTATCTTCATCCTACATGACGTTAAATTGTGCTTCCAAAACTACGTGTGTCTTGATTCCCATCCTCATGGGATACGTAGGGACACCCTGGTATTTTTCTTAGGGTCCAGCCCACAGGAATCATAAATACTATTCTTCCCTTTTCCGGCCCGCTGTCCGGACCCCTCGTAGGGAACCATACAACTATAAATCTGCCATGAACAAGTTCAGGATGCCCCTATATGACATTGGGAAGCGACAGACCCCTTTCCAGAGAGGCCCTGTCTGAAAGAAGGAATGATCCATGATCAAACCGATGCGCCCATCTGGCGTACGCCCACCAAAGTGGTGTAATCTCATGAGTGTTGGATTCTGTTTGGACAAAAAATCACTCCATATTCCATGTTTCACGTGCCCCTTATTTGGACCCTCGTCCCCTTTCATGTCTAGAGGAACCCCCTAACAGTATGGACGCCTGACCTATGGTCCGCCTGCTGTCCTAGGCCAACGTTCCAGAAGAATGGTCATGTTTTGAGAGACCCCCTAACAGTATGGATGCTCGACCTATGGTTTGCCTGCTATCTTGGGCCAACGTCCCAGAAGACTGATCAACGATATTTGAGTGAGGCCCCGTGTTGCGAACATGGTCAACGGTCGGCCCTCATTTGTTGTCCCCATTTCAGGCTAACGCAGTAAGGATACCATTTTTTCTCCACGTTTAATGTTTGTCCTTTATTGTTATGCCACCCTCACAGTGTTCCAAATTTTGGGTATTATGATTCACACTTCCCATTCTCATCCATTCGGACCAATTTCAGCACCCCTGACATTGCACCGTTCGTGCACAAGAGTGCGCTGGAAAAACGGTAATTCGGGTTTTCTGAGAACTTCCTTCTCCGTCCAGGACTCTCCTATTTCCTGGAAATCCGGACCAGTTATCCAAACCCCAGATGCCCGAAGCTTGGTTTCCACTCCTGTGTTTGGATTGGATGATGAGGACACTATCTCTTGTTTCTCACATCGGGCCTGACCCACGTGAGCTTAGGGAATTGTCGCTGGACATCCCACAAACATTATAAGGATTCAAAATGAACCAGTGCAAATAATGGAACTTGTGAATTCTATGGAATTCAAAAAAAAATTAAATCATGAAAGTACGTTTAAGGGTTTATAATTATTATAGTACCCGGGGGGTCAACTCCTCCCATGGACGGATTGACCCCGTCAAAAGACTGTTGCAGCTCCGCCACCCTTTGACTTGTGGCATCCAGGAATTGATGTCGCCGAATCAGCTCCCACTCTTCCTCAGCAGTGACGGGGCATAGTTCATCAGCCTCGGCTCGGGCCCTCTCTATGTCAGCCTGAATGGCAGCCATCTCTCTAGAAGCATGCCTCATACGCTCTTCTGCCTCTTCCAGCTGGGCCTTTAACCATGAGATCAGCTCATATTCTGCATTAAGAGAGGCTGAGTGCTCATCTGCCTGAGCCTGTAGCTATTGGACCTCGTTTTCAGCCTCCTGGAGATTCTTGACATTCGTCACCTTCCTCTGCCGCCAGCCCATGCTGAGCCCACAATCGTATTCCCATATCTTCTTTGCCATGAGATCTCGGATGAGAATATGAGGACGCTGGGCATCCACTCCCCCAATGCATAGTTCGCACAACCGCGAGCGAAGTCTGTCCATTTCATTCATCCATAGCACTTGGGGTGTCATTGATTAAGTGCGTTATTAGAGTCCACGATCGGTGACGGACTATTTTTCTATCCTCTTCATCAGAGGGTGTTTCGTCCCAGTCCACATGATTGGCAGGCTCGTATGCGGGATACGCCTACAAGAAATCTTTGGCAGGATCTGCGTCTGGCGTTGAATTTGGCGCGACATCTGGCATCGGGGCAAGCGTGGTGGGACTTGGGTCGGCCGGTTGATCCTCATCATCGGACTCCACTTCAATAACCTCAGGCACGACCCTGCTGGTGGTCCTGCCAATGATAGGGTGTGTTACAGCTCGGGTAGTTGGGGGAACTATCTCCACAATCACTGGAATGCCCCTAGGAGGGATGTCACCAGACATCCTGACCAGCCTTGTCACAGAAGCCCATTCCATTCGTAGAACTGTACGATAGAGAAGGGCATGAACGTCAGTTGGCACGATCTACATATGACAGCAATGAATCCAGCGGAGAAAACATACAGAGATCAAACTCCTGGTGCTTCTCTTGAGTCGATGATGACGCGACCCCGAGGCGTGGCCCTTCATATACTGTTGGAAGGTCTGGAGATTCTGGAGGAGCCACCTCAGGTGCTCTAGCCTCGCCAGACACAGAACTGGACGTAGCCGTAGGCGCAGGTTCTGAAGGTCCTGCATCATCACCCACCAAGGGGTGAGAGTGAGGTCTACGTATGAGTTCCTCCTGCACGGTTCAGGTATTCGTAAGAGGACCATAATGGACTGAGAGCGGACCCTGAGGAAAGAAATTTGGAATGCTACCTCGAGAACCTCTGCGAAATTGTCGGAATATGAGTCTTGATCTTCGACTTTGCCTTCCTCCAACGGGCTCCCTCTGTCGGCCTCGTCCTCCCCAGAGGATTCTTCTGATTCTTCCGGCAGGGGGAATCTCTCTCTCAGTTCAGCGGACGACAGCTGTGGGAGAACCGTCTGATCCAGTAGCACCCTTACCCAGTCTATCATCAGATGCGGGGCACCACTAGAATGTACGTAGTCCTCCAGATCATCCAAATACTACTCCGCCTCCGCCGAAGACACCGTGAAACCATCCCGGACATGGCCTATACCCGATAAGACCATCCTGAGATGGTTCAGGTGTTCCCACATCGTGGGCGGACTAAGGTTTTTCCGGTTGACATCCCAAACGTCCCAGGCCTCCAGGAAAACAGCATTCTCTAGTATGTCGATATGGCGCAGCTGCTTCTCCGGAGCCTGAGTGGATATCCTGCGGAATCCCCTCGGTGTTCTCCCCTCTGGATGGCTCTGTTCTTCCGGTACCACCGGATCCACCGTTGTTGCCGCATCCTCAGTGGGTGAAGGCCTCGCCCCCATCGTAGCCCCACCACCGCGAGAGGCCCGTGCTACCCTCCGACCCTAACCTCGGGATAGGGGAGGCCCACCGTCGCTAGCCCGAACGGTTGGCTGCTTCATTATTTCCCCCAGATAAGCTGCCTCCCAGCTAATGGCATACTCCTTCACCAGTCCAAAGGCGGAAGTCGGTGGAGGCAATGCAATTCGCATTTTCCTGTCTTCATGTGTGAACATGAGCCACAGTTGCCTCATTATACACAGGTGCTCCTCATGGCACACCTCCCAGTAGACCTGTGGGGTCAGCCTCTGCAGGCACCGGAACTTCCTTGCAAACTGATGCGGGGTGTACAGCTCGCAGAGAGGCTCACGGTCCACCTGTTCCACCAAAACTCCACCTCGAAAGGCCAGGAGATAAGCACGGTGCTCTTCTGTTTCCTAACCATCATTGGTGAGTACTCCCATCGGCAATGGAAATGGGTGGAAGTTAAATTCATCTACCTTCCACACCTGGTTCAGCACCATCAGAACGGTTAGTTTGAATGGGAAGCTCCCGGCCGCATTCAGGATGGAGGGGTGGAAGTTTGATCTTGGTGGTGAGATTGGGTTTGGGTATTTGTAAACCCCCCTGATGTGCACCGCAATCCACACATACAGAAGGTGGAAGGGATCGCATATCATCGGCGGCTTCTTTCCCTCGCTAACGTGTCGCAGCATCCTGTACAATCTGGCGAGCATCGGAATTCCCAGATTGACCCTCCTTCCCATAGACAGCATGGATTCCATGATAAACGAGCTAGGCCGCACCCCCATGTTGGTATCCCTCACCGGAAGGATCCAACCACAGATAAGGGTCACGATAAACGCCTTCAGCCAGACTATCGTCTGATGTTCAGTGCTGACATTGAAACCCCAGGTCTTCCATTGGATGTCCTCTAAGAGCCACCAATACGAGTTCTCCTTGCCCCACTGAGCCCCCTTTGGACAAGTTCGAGGCCTCGTAGGGAACTCTCGATCCTCTGGGAAGTTCATGAACCGCTTAAACCACTTCTTAAAGTGGACATCTCTCACCACCTCTTTGTCCTCTCCGGAGACCAGTGCCATCAGTTCCAGCGCCAGCCGCGACATCTGCTCTGGATCCTCCAACACGCTCATGACGGGGAGGAACTCATCATACATTTCCCCCATGATTGGGACCCCCGAGATCTGATGGACATCCCACAGACTGATGCCAACCTCCCCATGGTGCAGGTGAAAGGTGTTGCTCCTAGACGACCATCTACTCAGCAGCTCCGGAATCAGCTGTTTCAGTTGATAAATGTGGAATTGCGAGGCCCATGCCACCTCATACAAACCCACTCTCCTAAGCTCGGCCCCAAACTCCTCGCATGAGGCACCTACCCAGTAGGCCCATGCCCATTCGTTGGTGAAGTTACAACCCTGGAACAGGTCCCACTCATCAGACCACCCCTTTTTCGAATCCTGCAAAGCCACCTTCAGTATGGTGCGGTACATGGGAGGGGACGTCTCCGGTTGCAGTGGCTCCCCATCAATGTTGTTCAGATGGTTGTACAGACAGTCGGCGATGAAGGGTGTGAAGTCCTCCCACGCACGACCATCGGCCTCCATGAACCATTGGTGTTGGCATGGCGTGCTCCTGAACCACCAAGCCGGTTCGTCCCTACTCTCCTCAGGAATGAAGACATCATCACTCAGCCCGAAGCCATACAAGGGTAGCTTCTTGAACAGTGGATAGTTATTTTGGCTCTCTGATAGCAGGTCTATCAAAGAATTATGGTCCGAGTGGCTTCGGACCAGCTCCCCTAGGCCCAGAAAGTTGGCTATCTCATCCCTACAGGCGGCGTCTGCGAGCACCCCCATCACAGCTTCTTGATGGGCCATTACAGTTTTAGAACTAGAGAAAACAAAATTGTGGGTCGGGTTGCGGAGATTGTTCGTGAAGATCGCTCACGAAGCTTGGGTGCAAATCCAAGACGCAGAGCCTGGCCTCGGCTTGCAAGCAGAAGTTCTCTTGGCACAGTCGCGAAGTTGGAGACTCGTGGTTCACCGTGAAGCACGATTCGCGGGGAGCAGACGCGGGGGACGCGGAGCTTCGCGAATCAAGAGCGCAAGAGGAAAAAGTCACAAAGAAATAAAAAGACAAGAGAGTTCAGTCCCCTATTTATAAGTAGCGACCCTAGAAGCTTTGTGGTGCGTCCAGCCCGCACGGAGCTTCACGGCACATCCAAAGCGCACGGCCCCCGCCTGCCGCGCGCGACTTCTTCGCTAGTCAGCACTGCGAAACACCAATAATTTTGGCGATTTCCCTCAGACTCCAACCCTTGATCTCTCTACAGCTCCAAGTCTGAGGGGGTGAATTTGTTGGTGCCAAAATATTGGATGAAAAGAACGAAGAAAAAAGAGGCCTCGTGCCCTTCCTCGCGAAGCCCCGACGCGAAGCCCCCTACCTCTGCGGCTGCCGCAAAGCACCAGAGGCGATAATGCTCCGCGAACGCCCTAACGTTCCTGACCCTCCGTGAATTACTAGAGGCGGTAAAGCTCCGCAAATTCCCTGATGTTCACGAACCGACTTTGAAGCAAAGGAGTCAGTACCTCTCTGCGAATCCGGTTGACGTTCGCGACCCGTCGCGAAGCCACTGAGGCCCCCTTCGTGCCGCGTGAGTTCTGCTTCGCGGCGCCCCCTGCCTATAAATACTGAGATCCCCTTGAGCTCTCTAGATGGACAATCTGACCTTTCGTCTTCTCAACTCCGAAATCGTGAAGCACTCTTCGCTCTGGGAATCATGAGCTCCGTGATGTAAGTTTGCTTCGCAAGAGGCCTTTTCCTTGTCTCGTTTTGAGCCCATCTTCCGAGAGAGATGACCTTTGCGAAGCCTAAGAGCCTATGCGAAGGAAGGGGATTCCCAAGGGAACCTGGGTAGTCACGGAGTGTTTATGCTTCGTGAAACACCCATCCTGTACAAGTGATCTACATGCCAAGGAAGGGTCACTGTACTTCACGAAGCACACTGCTTCACAGCACCTTGCTTCGCGAGGCACCTTTGATTCGCGATTAAGTCCTCCATGAACACCCTTCCACTTTTCGATGCACCTCCCACTCGCACCTCTTCCCCATGCTAAGGCCAAGGCACTCCACTTCGCGAAGCACATCCATTTTTAAGTGCTCTCCACCATGAAAAGAAACCAAGCTCCACAAGGTCCCTGTCTGTGGACCCCTTTGCTTGGAAATTCCTCTTCCCGTGCAACTCTCCAGGTTTGCAAGATGTGATTTCAAAGTCCCATGGAAGACACCACCCGTAGCGTTGCTTCACCTAATTCTTCCTTGCATAGGCACACTAACGGCTATTGCTTCTTCACATAGCCACACTAACATGGACCCCTCGATGGTTCTCCATGCGGCCCCCCTTCTATACGGCCTTGTTGATGCCCTCCCTCCCCCAAGGGGTCGAGGGTGTCGGTCATGTAAGCCCTAGGGGTCAGGAGTAAACCCACCTCGTCCGAGCTGCAGGATGTTAAACTACCAAGTACCTCGTCCTCAACACATGATGTTAAACTGTGACCCGACCCCATGCCTCGCACGTAGGGTCCCCCCAGATCGGACATTCTTTACGTCACTCGTCTCCACGGAGATGGTATAACCCCTCCATAGGGGATGATATCCTCCTTATCGGAGTGGCATATTTCAATGGGAGAAGGTAAACCACCTTGGTGTAAGCCCCCTAGCCCCTCTTGCAGAAGTTAGCACCCATGCACCTCTGTACTTCCCCACTGCCAAGGCCAGTGGAGGGCGCAATAGGAAACAAAGCACCTCCCATATTCGGTCCCAAATCCCTCTCCTGTCGTGCTTTGCTACACTTTGGGCCTCCATCATGGAGTAAGTCCCATCACCATGGTCCACCTAACGCATAAGCCCCTCTTCATTTCTCACGGACGCACCCTTCGTGACGTGATTGTCAGGTCTCTGCTGCCTCTTGTTTCTCACACCGAGCATGACTCACGTGGGCTTAGAGTAAGCATCGACCATGGCAATGCCCTCGTCCATCATGACGTTAAACTGTATGCCCTCGTCCAACATAACGTTAAACTGTATGCCCTCGTCCATCATGACGTTAAACTGTATGCCCTCATCCAGGATGACGTTAAACTGTATGCCCTCTTCCAGTATGACGTTAAACTGTATGCCCTCATCCATCATGAAGTTAAATTGTATGCCCTCATCCAGCATGACCTTAAACTATATGCCCTCGTCTAGCATGATGTTAAACTGCATACCCCTATCCTGCATGACATTAAACTATACATCCATTTGAACTACAAGGTATTTGATCCATGTCAAGGCATGGTACGTAGGAAGCCTCTACAAGGTTCAATCCCACCGCCCGTCATTTATTCATGTCAGGTTACACCCTCATCCCGCATGACATTAAACTGCATTCTAGTCCAGCGGTAAGCCATTGTGACTATGCTAAACTACGAGGACTTTGATCCATGTCAAGGTGTGGTACGTAGGAAGCCTCATGAGGTTCAAGCCCACCACAAGTGGACCCACGGGTTCACCTTCACGTCGGTTTGCTGATGAGAACCATCACCTGAACTATGTGTTCTTTGATCCATGTTAAGGCATGGTACGTAGGAAGCCTCCTTGAGGTTCAAGCCCGTCACCCATTGGACCAAGGTCCTTTATCACGTCGTTTCATCGATACCCACATCCCTATCGAACTACGTGGACTTTGATCCATGTAAAGGCATGGTACGTAGGAAGCCTCCCTGAGGTTCAAGCCCAATAATCATTTGCCCCGACCATCTCCGTGTTGGTGTGCCAAACCCCCATTTTCACCTGAACTACATGGTCTTTGATCCATGTCAAGGCATGGTACGTAGGAAGCCTTCCTGAGGTTCAAGCCCACCATCCACCTGGTCCAAGGTCCTTCTTCACATCGGTTCTCCGACACGCCCCCGTCCCGCATGACATTAAAATGTATCCCGATCTGGCAGTAAGCCATTGTGACCCCGCCATCCAGTTGTTCTGACACCCCTTCGTGTCATTATAACAGCCAATTTTCCTGAAGTACGTGGACTTCAATCCATATCAGGGCATGGTACGTAGGAAGCCTCACGAGGTGCAAGCCCACCACCCATTAGGCCAAGGTCCTTTTCACGCTGGTTCTCTGGTGCTCAACCTGAACTACGTGGTCTTTGATCCATGTTAAGGCATAGTACATAGGAAGCCTCACGAGGTTCAATCCTACCACCACCTGGTTGTTCCAACCGTATTCACGTCAGTTCTTTCAACACCTTGGGTAGCCTAGAGTGTAAGCCCCATGCATCCATCCCGAACTACGTGGACTTTGATTCCCTGCCACGGGGATACGTAAGAATTCTCTTCGAGACTCAAACCCATCACCACTGCCATCTCCATGAAGGCTCATTTCATTCCTCCTTCACTCCATGCAATTATCCATCATCCATCCTGATTCTTACCCGGTCCACCACATCCTGGTGAGATCATGCCACCTCGTTCCCCTCCACATCATTCGAGAAGTCATCCATGGGCTGGCTCCGATATTGGCATTCCCCCAAGGGGGGTTCCTCAATCTGATCCACTCCAACTGGTGTTCTGATCAGGATGATCCATCTCCGCTGGACGTTAAACTTGCAGCATACCCTGTGCTAAACATGGAAAGCTGAGGAAAACCTCATATATATGCCTAGGGAATATGATTCCCCGCACTCGATGTGGGATGCCTTGGGATTCCGCACCCTCAAGAAGCCCTATAATAAGGGACAAAAGACAGACACGCCAATTCCCCAATGTTCAGACATGTTACTGATTCCTAGACGTCACTACTCCTCTGACTGAAGGTTGTTTCCCTGACTGAACCCTTTGGAATGTCCTGATAGAAGCAGTGTAATTAATCGGCGTCCATGGAAACATGTCACTGGGAATAGTTTCATGAAAAACGTATTAAATCTATGAGGGAGACTCGGATTAGGTGACGAGTTCCGAGGAGGAATCCATAGAAGGAATAACTGATATCCCATCATCCCGGTTTCGATCAAGGAGTAGATGTCCCTGAATAAGGATCAGATGTCACCCTCCTTTGGAAAGCGGGAATGCGGGGCAACACAAAAGCTATGCATATCGCGCCCCAGCAGACGGACGCACGCGCCCTGGAGAAAGCGTTGGAAACAACTATTTTGAGAGGTATTTGATGTAATGGATCAGACCTCTATGGCCCATTCCTTTGCAAAAATATGGTGTTTGAGGTGTTCTGGGAGGTCAATGTGACTTATCCCCAGTACGTTTCAAAATTTCCAGTTTTGTCAATAGTGAAACGGTAGCCTTAGGTGAACAGTGCAACGGTAGCCTTAGGTGAATAGTGTCATCGGTAGACTTAGGTGAATAGTGCCATGGTAACCTTATGTGAATAGTGTCATTGGTATCCTTATGTGAACAGTGCAATGGTAACCTTATGTGAACAGTGTCATCGGTAGCCATATGTGAGGTTTCAACGGTAGCCTCTTTCCTTTTCCAAATTTCAAGTTCATGAATAGTGTTTCTAGAATGGTGAGGTTCCAACAGTAGCCTCTTTCCTATGCTAAATTTTGAGTTCATGAACAGTGTTTCTAGAATGGTGAGGTTCCAACGGTGAGGTTCATGAATAGTGTTTCTAGAACGGTGAGGTTCCAATGGTGAGGTTTCAATGGTGAGGTTCATGAACAGTGTTTCCAGAATGGTGAGGTTCCAACAGTGAGGTTCATGAATAGTGTTTCCAGAATGGTGAGGTTCTAATGGTGAGGTTCCAATGGTGAGGTTCGTGAATAGTGTTTCTAGAATAGTGAGGTTTCAAAGGTGAGGTTTCAACGGTGAGGTTCTTGAATAGTGTTTCCAGAATGGTGAGGTTCTAACGGTGAGGATTCAATGGTGAGTTTCATGAATAGTGTTTCCAGAATGGTGAGGTTCCAACAGTGAGGTTCATGAACAATTTTTCCAGAACAGTGATGTTCCAATGGTGAGGTTCATGAAGAGTTTTTTTCCTTTTCCAAATTTCAAGTTCGTGAACAAGGTTTCCAGCTTCCTACAGTTTTGGACCTTCGACATTTCCTTCGATGTAAAATGCATTTAAAGCCTTGTTTTAAGGACTCTAAGGCCGATTCAAAGGCCATAACTCCTATATTAATTTTCTTAAGGCTCGGGATGTTTTTACTTGGTCAAACTGCATGGCTTAATGTGATCCTATTTTAATGGAAAATCCAGCGTATCTTAAACCGTTGATCCATTAAATCTTCTAAAGGGATGATATATCTTCCTCACTAATCCTTCCTCCTTGTTCTCGGGTGTGAGATGCTCGAACCTTCCATTTTATCCTGTAAAAGTTTCACAATAAAACTTTCCTCCCTAGATTGGTTCCACACTATTTTGATGCAACCATGCAGTATCGATAAATCTTTGATATAAGGTATAATCTAACATCATTCTTTTGGGTTCATCTCCTTCTCTTTCTCTTTTCCCTTTAATTTAATGTTATCTCCATGTTCCTAATGGAATTTTAAAAGGTGTTGACTAGTGTGGTTGTGTCTATGCATCCTCAGGTGGATACAGTTGTCATGGGGATAGGAGATCATCACCCGTTGTGTGGCATATTTTCATATAAAGAACGTCAAGAACCATTTGAGGTAGGGGATTTGTTGCTTCTCTTTTATTTTACGTGCAACTATATAGTTAGCATGTTTTATCCCACTGGATCACAATGAAATTGACATAATAAATATTTGAACCAGATAAATAAATTGATATCGATCATATGTTATTGCCTCTTGTTTTTATAGATAGTGTGATATCTATACATGCTTTGTTTAGCTTTTCATTCTTGATGGAAATTGGTAAAGAATGTAAAGCAAGAATTAATTGATAATTGTTTGGATAAAGATAAAGAGGCATGTAAATGAATCTGGTTCTACTTGTTTTAATTTTATGTTAATCAAATTTGTGTAGTAAGCATGTTTGGTTATTTGTGATAGCTTACTATTTAGGTTTCCCAAAGTTGGAACCTACGAATAATAAATCGTTTAATCTAATATGGATTAAAGAACTGGTTGTTTGATAAAAGATAATTCTTTATAGTGTTCTGAGTTACCCTCTTGCTTGTTTAAGGGCCAAGATATGTATTTTTCTTACTAATTGTGTTGTGATGTGAGCTTTGATGGCTGTTGTGATATGTGGGGGTAGGGAGGCCTACTAGTTATGGAAGCAGTTGATGCCTAGAGTGGCGAGATGCATCATTTTATCCATGTGGGTATCGGGGAGGACACCAGGGATGATGAAACAGGTTGGATGTGAATGTTTGGATGCTTGCTGATTATTATTGGTTGTTTATCTACTTTACATTCCCCACTGCTCAAGGCATCTAGTTTTTCTTACCCTCTTTCAAAAAGGGGAAAAGACGCATGGGGTATGCCATTTGCTTTCTATGTTTAGCATCCTAAGAGAGGATGGGTCTATGTTTTTGATATAGGCGGTAAATGCTCGATGGGTAGTTCATTTACTCACCGTGTTGAGCCCCTTGTGTTTAGTAGATTAGAATTTTTTTCTATAATTCCTGTGAATATGGTAAAGTAATGCTGTAAATAAATGATTGAATAAATTATGTTAACCCATGGGGTTGGAGCTTACTGGGGTACAATGCTGAGGTTTCAATTTAAAAGAACAGCGAACTTTGGGTGTAATGTTAATGAAATTTAATGTGGAATTGTTAATGGTTAATTAATGTTTAATGAACTAATTAACATAAATGGAAAATGATAAAAAGGTAATGAAGTACTGTAATAAAGCTCTTTAAATGGTTGTGTGCTTATAGGATACATAGTCTTAGAAGTGGCAGTCAGGAGTCCGAGAGATGTTAGTTGTAGTTGTGTCTAAGACTAGGTTATGCCCATAGTGTGGTTCTGAGCTATTGTATATTCTGTACTTTTTGTGTTCCTATATGCTACTCCACCCCATCAGTTAGGGAAACTAACACCCTAGGGATTCTGATCCCTGGGGGTTGTTTTCCCCAACATTATGGTGGGAGGATGGATGGATGACTACCCCCATTAGCCTCGCTCTCTTCTCTTGGTAGTTACTTCTGCTAGTAGGCACAACGATTAGTTTTCTCCATATATATGTGTATAGGGATGTAATGGCTTGTGGTTATTCACACACATATATTCTGAATATAGTTTCCTATGGAATACTATAGGTATAACTTGTACAGGATGTGATGGCTTGAGGATCCTTACTCGGTGTATGGGCTGTAATGGATTGAGGTATAATACCCAACGTATGATACACGTTATGCGTGATTTGGTGGCTCCAGGAAACTACCTGGTTACTTTTCTTATGTGGATGCGGTAGTTTTGTTGAATGAGGTGCATGTTATGGTGCTTTTCCCAGGTGTCTGTGGGCAATCCTTTTTGAAGAGATATGCTTAGGATGTGTGATGTTGGGGCAAAGCAGAAAACCAGTGGAGAAGTGGTATTTGGGTACCCTTGATATTCTTTATTATATTATATACTCTTGTATGCTATAATTAGTGAGAGTAGCCATGGTGAGGCTGGGAACTTAGTATACCTGTTTAGGTGACAAGTTAGTTTCACTTGTTGTTCACTGTGCTTTATCATGATTTCTTTACTTTGCATGATAGGCTCCGGGGAGGATCCTGCTGAGTATACTGTTATACTCACCCTATGTATATATAAACTATTTTTTCAGGTCACTTAGAGTAGGTTGGAGATCAAGCTATTTTCTACTAGATTGGTATTGTAGGAGCTGTTTGGGATTTGTGGTCACTGTTGTTTTCACTTTATTTTGGGTACTTGCAGATTTCCCCTTTCAGTTGTAGTAGTTTTGCATGACATTACATATGTGTACATAGGATTTCTTTTATATTGCAGTCTAAGTTGGAGTTGGTTGGTGGTTGTCTTATCTCTCTCTTTCACATGTGTTCTCTTAGAAGGTAATGCCTCTCGTTTGTCTGTATATTATACCCTCAGTGCTAGTCACCAACCCGAGGCCTACTGGAGGTGGGACTCAGGGGTTCATTATCTCTCTTATCACATCGGCGGCCCAGGAGGGGTACACTTTGTGGGGAGGGGGTCGTGACTAGTCGGGTTGGGTCAATTGGGTTACAAGGAAACAATCTCATCACTGCTTAATAAACACAACCAACTCCGGATTCCTAACATGGGGACATCTCCTCCCACAATCATCTTCTTCCATGCTAGTTCCCCTAGGAAGCAATGCTGATGTAATTAAGGTATAAAACCACCTAGAAGAAAATCATCTATGCTTAATAAACTAAATCAGTTTCTCCCTCAATGCTTTCTCCTAATGAGGCAACCTCTACTCCCACAAGCTTTGTCTTCCACACTAGTGTCACAACGAATAAATTCCAAAGTTATTAGGGTAGAAAACCACCTTGAATTTTTTTTTTGGCATTTCTTGCTTAATAAACTGAACCAAAACACCTCACTCACTCCCAACGCGGCGACCTCACATCCCACGATCTTTGTCTTCCACACTAGCTCCATGGGTCAGGTCTGTTTACTTCTTTATACAGATACAGGATGGATGGAGGTTGATGATGAATATGATGGAAGTGGAAGGGTGATGGCCATCAAGGATGGGAGGGTGATGACTAAGGTGGAAAAGACATGAGAAAGGTCCATGAAATGGTGAAGATGCTCGTAAGGGGGGTAGGGAGATGACTTGAGGTGGGGATCATAGGAGAGTTAGTATCACAATAGGGGTGGGTATCACAAAGGTATGGGATATGAGACATATACTATTGGGTCACTCTCCATGAGAGATGAATCGGGCAACGGGGGTGGGGATCCACACAGGAGAAACGACATCGACATCTGAAGGTGACGATGAGTGGCTAGGGGCGCATGCTAGAGGGAAGAAGTGATAGTCCATCAGGTTGGGGTAGATGGGGTGAGAAAGCAACTGAAGGGATAGTTTTTTTACATACATCAATGGGTTCATCGGGTTGGTTTGGTTAAACATTTATCCAAACCAAGACCCAACCCATGCATGGGTTAACCCAACAATAACCCGACCTAATGAATTTTGTGTGTAATCTAACCCAACCCATCATGATCCGGTCAGGTCAGGTCAAACCCAGCTAGTTGGATCGGGTCTTTACACCCCTACAATTCACCATGTTACTTTTTACATACTATGATTATGGTCTTGGGAGTGACCTTTGACTTATGTTTATAATGTCATGTCTTATGTTGGTTTTACATATTCCATGATTCCAAGTTATTGTGATAAATTATCCTTATTCCATGTCTCCATGATTAAAATAATTCTCTTTATTATATCATGTCATGCCTCTTGACTCTCATGTTATGTGTTATTTCCATGTTTATTATGTTATTATGCTTTCTAGATCACCCTTTTCCTTATACATTTACCAAGGGTATCCTATATAGTTTTAGAAGATATATGGGAGTTAGGAGTAGTATGTGGAGGTTTAAATAAAGATATTTTTTTACATTTAGGATGATTTATTTATGTATCTAATCTTCTAAAGACACTCAACCTCTAGATCCTTAGTTTGTATTTGTTAGAAATCAATGTGAAAAATTATGAAATAAAGTGTTTTTTAAGGTTTGGGTTTCTATAGTTAGTATCAGAGGAATTTATAGTTATATCTGGAGATTAAGATGAGATACTATTTTTTAAAACCCTAGTGATAAGTATAATGGATAACTATAATTATAGGATAACATCATGAAATTTTTGAACAAAAATTAGTATGTGATTTCCCTAGAAATTACATCTCTTTCTGGATATTGGAAAGTGGATACGGCTATGGTACCAATGCGGATAGGGATAATTACCCTAAAAATGGATGGTTTATCATTTAATCAATCATCACTATTGTAACACTCCAATCTTCCATGGTATGTTTCCCTTTAAATAATACAGTAGCTTGTGTTGTATGAAACTACGAGTTCAAACACACCACAACCAATCAAACTAGCTGTTATGAATAGTAATACCCACTTTTTGAAATTTTATAAATTTTATCTTTCAAAATGGACTTCATTTTTGGATTCGTAATATCGAAATTAGCTTGGGGTGAATTTTTGGTACTTTTCTGAAAACTTTCAACTTTTGATGAATAGTGAAAAACACTGAGTTATTGTTTAAAACCGAATTTTTATTTAAATAATTATTTATTTTATTTAAATTTATTTTAAGTAAAAATAGATACATAATACCTATATAATTTCAATGTAATTCATTGGAGTCAGTTTATAATAATTTTAGATATATAAAACTTTTATTGAACTTTTTACCGTCTTTTACCCATCTCCTAGGAGCATTTTCAAATTTACATAAAACTTAATTTTACCACTTCTGTGAGTTGAATTTCGAAAACCCGAGAGACACGGTTGATATCAGAAAGTAAAATGTGGTTCAATGAGATGAAAATAGTTTTTTTTGTGAATAGAAACTTTTGACTTTTATTTACCACGGTTAAAAGTAAATAGGGTAATTAAAGGTAAAAATGATATTATTATTACCCTAACACATGTCCTAATTCTATTGGATAAGTTTAATTCGACCAAAAAAACCTTAGGAATAAAATATGATCCTTTAGGTCCACTTGGATTAGATTAGTACATTTATTATTATTTAATTCAAAGAATAGTTAAAAGTGTTAAATTCAAAGTTTAATAACTAAGAAATTTTTAATATAGGGTTACACAAAATACAAATTAGACTATAAATATTTATTAGAGAGATATAAATATTTCCTACATAATGGTATTTTATTTATATTTTTTATAAATTAAATAATTTAATTTATTTATGACACAATGATGATGCAGTAATTACCTTATAAATAAAATATTAAAATAATTGATACTATAAATATCCAAATAAATGTAATTTGAGACTTTTTATGAATAACACTAATTTTCTAGGTTAATATGACATGTTAGGTTTGATTAAATGAATTTTTTTCTAAGTAATAATGCTGTAATGAATTTAACAAAAACAAAATAGAAAATAGTGTCAAAATTGACATAAAAGAGTTTTTAAAACAAATATTATATTATTAATTGATATTCTATTCCTAAAAATATAAGGTTCATCCAAAGGTATTAAATAATATTTTATATTTCATTAATTAACCACTTGAGGTTCTCTTGGAAGTTTATAGTAAGTTTATTAACCATATAATATAAAAATACAAAGAGACATGGTAAATGTCAAACTAATTAACTAAGAGTTAAATCTAAAATATGTGGTTAATATAGTGACCCAAACCTATCTAAAACCTATTGGTTGAGTATTTTTCGACCCATACCCACCTTAGCCTTGAAATAAATAATTTTTGAGCCATTAGAAACCGAAAATTATTTTATTATAAAATAATATTTCAATCTTTTCCTAAGGTGCCCCTCACCCCTCTTATAAAAGAAAACTTCCCCTTCTCTCAAATTCACACATTGAAAGACATTTGGCTCGGCCAAACCCTACCCAAATATATTCTCAAATATCCTCCCTTAATTCTAGAGGCCTTCCTTTAGTCATAAAGTCAATTTAAGGAGCCCTTTTGATCAAATCAAAAGGAAGAACCCGAAGAAGAGGTAAATATTTCATTACCTCTTTCAAGTTCCTTTCTTCTTCCACTTCCTATTTATTTGTTGTTTCCGTTCTAAAATAATAACTCCAGTATCACTATATAATGTGATGTTATTATAAATATGGTACAAACATACTCATTATTCTATCCATCCTTTGAATGACAGGTCACCATACGTGCGTACGTACGGCTTACAGTCTCCACATCGTGGTGTAGTTGTTATTCAATACATTATTATTTGGATGGGTATAATAAGGATGTATAATTTATGTAAATAATAAATATAACATGATAATTATTATGTATATATGATATACTATCCAATTATATATTATTTTAATATAAAAATAATGATATTGTCGCTCATGCGTACGTACGGATTACTGTCTCCACGAACGTGATGAGATTCATTCCCCATCGTATCCATTCAAGACTAATTTTCATTTTATGGTTAAAAATAATGTTTAAATACTTAATATAATTCTGAATATGAATAAGATACATCATATCCACAACAAAAATTGCTTATGTAACAAATCATATAAAGGAAAACGAATCAGTTAACACCCGAAACGATGATACTACTGAAATATCATTAACAAAGCAATATTAAAAGATCATATATGATATAATATTAATGTATATGGTTCTTTTATAATTTAATGACAATGATTTAACCATTATAAAAGATGTTAACCTACCCTCAACCAAGGAAAAGAACAATGTAAGAGTTAATTTCACAATCTCTTCATTATTCGAGGTTGTTTATACATAATTATCTACTAGGACCTCTTTATCATCCACAACCATCCTTCTTAAAAATGTATTTCAAAACATTTTTACAATTTACTAGATAATGTTTTAAATTCATTTATACCCTTATTTTACCTTATATGATCTGAAAGGAATCATTTCTTTGTTTTCCAAACAAGGTACTTTATGACCTTTTCGACAAAATTAAGGTAAGAATGTTTTTTAACTTATACGGAGGGTGCAGCTATTTTCCATCGTTATAACATCATCCAATCTTCCCTTAAAATCTTATAAGAATATTTCCAAAATAAATGTTTTCTTTTATAATTATATGAATTTTAAATGATTTCAAAATATAAATAGATATTTCTTTAAAAAAAATTTGATTTCATCTATGTCAACATCCTTTGATGGATTTTAAGCTTATTTGAAGTTGATTTATTATGATACAAAACTTCCATATTGTATTGAAGGTTTTGTGATATGATTGACTATGGATGTGTTATTTTTACACCATTCATGGTTTATGGATAAATTATTGACATTTTTTATGCTAGTTTTAATACGAATGTTTATGTTATGTTTAAACCTTTTCATGTGAGGAATGAACTGGACATAGTATGTGACGAGTGGAGCCCACTATAGCTTATCGATGAATCGGTAGGTCTCATGAGACAAACTAGTGTCTTGGAGTAAGGCCTTGACAAAATCTTATTTGTAGTCTTGGAACAAGGCCTTGACTATTTTGTTATGAAGTCTGGCATTATGCATTCCATCATTATGAAAGTGGCTATTGATATTTCATTTGATTATTCGACTAGTAGAATATCCATGTGAATAAGTAAATGGAATTATTTGATTTTATCTTTGCCATATTATGTTGAAGTTAAATTTTAAAAGGCTTTTTTTTATTCTTATACATTTCCTTAAATGTTTATGCTTATTTATGAAAGTTTCTTCTATATTGTTATCCTTACTGAGCATCTGAGCTCAGCCCTTTCTATGTTTTATTTTTCCCAGGATGTAAAGAAGTATTTTATGACTGACCTGTAGGGATAGTCTGAGGGTATATGAGTGTGGTCTATGGAAATAATGTTGTTTTAGTTTTTCATTTTATAATGTAACGTAAAAATTATGAATATATCTAGTATTTCCAAGGCTACTAAACTGATCGGTCTTTCGAGATATGATTTCCTTGTATCATGCCAATGTTATGTAATAATGCACCGACTCTGGGTAACTGGGTCAGGGCTTTACAACTATGATACACAATGAGTGGTTCTAAGACTTCACACCTGACTAGAAACTCCCAAGGGATATGCTTTGGGTCATCATATGCACTTTACAAACCGTTATGAAGGATTTATTTCCAATTTACTTTGAGGGACTATGTTGAGAAGTGTAACAGAACCCAACTTAAAGTAAACTAGAATGAATCATGAATGGTATTTTCTGAACTAAGGATAATATAAATTGATCTAAGAATGATATAGGTTGAAATATGAATGATATAGGTTAAACAAAGACTGATATATCATGAACTAAAATAATTATAGTTTAACATGATGATATTCTAAAGTGATACATCTTCAAGTTAAATTTACCTTTGGTTATTTAGTAAACATCTCTTATAATGAAAATTTTTCATCACTCGTGTTAACACCTTTTGGTTTTAGTAATTAATAGAACCATAAAAAACTAAGTTAAATATGGTTGTGAGGGACAATGTAATGATTACCTCAATGAAAAACCCATAATAATGGGAGATGGAGTGAGAAACCTTGTGATTATTCTGAACCATATATCTTAAAATATTATTAAAAATATAACCATTGTTGAAATTTTGAACCCATCAAAGAATAGAATGATCAGATCTCATGGTAAATCGGGTGATGAAGATGATAAAGGAAAGAATATTCAATATCGTGCATTCCAACAATGTGAGAATAATCGCCAATGGAATTTCCACAAGAGACTGTGAGATTCTTTACTTATGGTAAAGGAGGGCATCTAACAACATGTCGTTTAGGGAAAAAAGGATACAATGAAGGAAGATAACGTTCTTCCTAGGGATCCACTAATGATTCAAAGGTTTATATGTGAGTATTGTGGTCACTATGAATACTAATGCACCAATCCAAGTAAATAATCTCACAATCTCATGGGTTAAAATGGAAAATTGACACCAACCACCTCCTAAATTATGGAAATATATAAATTTTTTTGAAATATCTATTTTTGAGCTAGGTGGTGATTTTTTACTCTAGGTTATTTGATATCTTATGTCATGTGGGATTTCACGTATTGGGTATTAATCTATAAATTAAAAAACAAATTAGTGGTATAATTATTATATCCATGGTGTATGAAACTTATTCAAGGTTTTAGGAAAGATAAACCTTATAGATTTATCTTATATTCACTTATTAGGATTCTATTATGAAGAGACTATCTATTTCTAAAAAGGGCTCATATCAAATCTCTTATAGGGAAATATCACTTAATATCCTAAATCAACCCATGATCAATTACCAATGTATGGTTAATTAGTATCTCCCTATGAAAATTACCCCCATTATATGAGTTTTAAATTTTCAAGTATGCAATTTATTTTAAGGGGTGGAATTTAATGACCTAATATTTAATATGTGTCTTCCTCTAATTGAATTAAATATATTCGATAGATTACTCATCACACAAAACCAAACTAAAACAAAACCTCTATATTTTTAGACAATTAAAACCTGGTCATTGAATTAGTAGGTATGGATAGAAGTAACCAAATTACAAAGTATATTAATATATATATTTATATATATATAAGTTATTTTTTCAAATTTACTTATTTCATTATTATGTGTAAGAATATATCTTTTTATGTATTGTATTTTTTATTAAATAAAAATAATTATATTATTGTTAAATGATAATTTTAATTAAATATAATTTTGATTGATTAATGCTATATTTATTAGTGTTTTATAGAAATTAAGAATAATAATAACTAATATTTTAAAAAATTGTTATTTCCCTATAAAAAAGTTCATCATTATATTTTATGATTTTAGAATAGAAAAATATAGAAATTTAATTTGAAAAAATAATGTTAATTTTGGGATTTATAATTTCCATATTAGTTTAATATTATTTTTTGGGTTTTTTCTAAAAAATTGATTTTTAGTTGAATAGTAAAAATATAGATTTTGCAAAAAAATATCATTTTATAATACAAGAATGACTTAAAATTTAAGAAACAAAATTGATATACAAAATATATATTTAATAAAAAATATAAATAATTTAAAAACTGATGAATTTATAATACACATATTTAACATTTTTGAAACTCAAGTAATATTTCCCACTATAAATTATTTTTACATGCTTATATTAAAAATTACACCTTATCACTATTCAAGATTAAATATAAAAAAAGTAGTTAATATTTTATTTTATCATCTAAATATTATTTAACTACTTAAATTTCATTTTTAGGCATAAAGATATTATTGGTATTATTAAATTTAATTACCATGATAATAGTGAAACAATTCTTTTTAAGAATTATTTTATTAATATTATGAAATTTTTATCTAATGAATTAAATTTATATAATTTCAATTATGAATATTATATTTGGTTTAAACCTATATATAATTATATTAATACTCATTTAATTGTTAATTAATATTAAATAATATTAAGAACACATAATGGTTAAAAGTTATTTTCCTACAAAAACTGTTTTTTATATATTATATATATTAATTGAAAATTTGATATTATAATATTTAAAAATTGATCTATAATAAATGGAGATTAAATTTAGGTTCAAAACATAAACATTTTTTAATATTTTTTTCCTAATATTTTTAAATAAAATATAAATTACTTAGTTAAAAATAGGTTACTAATGTAAAAATCAAAAATTATAAAATGAAAAAACCTATGTTAAAAGACTTGAAACATATTTAAAACATGTTTGGAAAGTATTTTATGAGATTTATAGACCCAATAACACCCCAAATTCCATTATTATAAAATTTTGGAGTCATTGACTAAGGAATAGTCTGATGATTTCATGGAAGAGTAAAGAGTATTCCCAAAATTTCCCTTTTATTCACTTATAAAGGGGGATCATTTCAACCCCTCCATGGTTACACTTACCATTATAATATACCTTTAAACTAAACCTAAAATACCTATCCTAGAATTATATTGTTCATCCATAATCCAATGTTCTCTATAAGTTACATTAAGTCCTTCTTTTCCATAATATTTCTAAGAGGAGATCATGTATTCAACATAAGTATTACCTTCATCGTAATCTCCTCTCCTTAATCTTAATCTTAAAAATTTATTATATAAATAATAATATATTGAAATAAATATCATTAATATAATTATATTTTATTATATTAATGGAATAACCATTATATATTCATCTCCATCCGCTAAGAAAAACAAAATCGTTATTAGCATGTTGCGCGGACTACCACCTCCATAAAGCGATATCTCCCATTTTTTATACTGCCTATCATGGTTAGTTTTAATGATTATATTGGTTAATAAATATTATATATAATATAAATGTTATTATAAAAGTTAAAATTATCATATACCTTAATTCCCTCTCATTCTTGGAGAAACGAAATTGTTAACTGTGCGTTGTGTGGACTACCGTCTCCACAAAGTAACGTTTTTTGTTTTTCATCATGATTTTCATTAATTATAAAACCACTTAAAATGTGATTAAAAAAATTAAAAACATATAAGAAATTTCATTATTCTTTTTATATAATGATATTATTTAGTTTCTTAACCATACTCACCTATTGAGATATAGCATGTTTATGTTTGGGTTGGTTTAACCACCAACTTGAAAAATGTAATAAAACACTATCATGGATAACTATGGAAACTTAAATACTAATATTATTATAAGATAATAAGAAATTGATGAATTTTTTTTGTTCCTAAATTTTAATATTTTTTATTTAATTTATTAATAAAATGTCATCTTCGATTTCTAGAACTATCAAAATAGTTCAATACTAATTCAATTTTTAAGCAAACATAAGAAAAAAATATATAATAAGTAAATAGAGTATGATAATAATTAGTCCATATTAAATTAAATATAAAAAATATAAAGTTAATAATAAGGTATCTAATAATCTAAATTTTATTATTTAGAAAGTTAGGCATGTGGTAAGAATGAATCTGGAACAAGGTAAGAGTTTCATCTCAAAATTTCCTTCTTTGAGACACATTTTATTTTATGCACATAATTTACTTTAAATGGTTTTTATACTTGTAATTAGATATATAATATTAGATATTATATTTATTCATTTTATTTTACCTTCTACTTCAATATTTCTCTCTTCTAAGTGAATTTTTTTAGAAAGTTTCTTAAACCATAAGGGTTTCAACTCAAAATTTCCTTCTTTAAGACACATTTCCTTTTATACAACTAAAATACTTTAAATGGTATATATACTACCAATTAGATATAAAATTTCATGTATTATATTTATACATGGTATTTTAACTTAATATCTATACTCTCTCTGTATTTCAACGGTTTTCTATTAGAATTTTTCTTAAACTGTAAGGGTTTGTATCTCGATCACCCTTCATTGAGGCCTGATTTGATATTATGAACCAATGTTCATTTTTATAGTTTAATTATTTACCCCTTGAATTATAATATTATAAATGATTTTTGAACTTTTAAAATTCAATTCCATTCATGTTCTTACATTTTGTGGGCTATGATGTATATCTTCCCTAAATTATAAAGTATTTTCATAACTCAATCTTGTTTCTTAAGTTAAAATGGTTCTTCTTAATATTCGTATTTCATTTCATATGGTATACCCTATTTAAATATTTGGAGATAAATTTTTATTAAATAATACTAATTTATGATTTATATTCCTTCTTGAAAATTAAATTATGTTAATAATAATTCTAATCCTCGTAAATGATGGTTTCTCCTCCTTGTCCATGATTTCCCTTCTCACCAATGTTCTCTTTTTTAATTGGAAACCTAATTATGTATTATACCATGTGAACTTATTTTTTACATTTTCCCATTTTAAAAAGTAATTTTTATTATCCCTTTTAATGATGTGGAATTTGAAACAAATATATTTTAAAATGTTAAAATGTTTTTCCTTCCATGATCATTTGTTTCATCTTCTATACCACCCTCATGACTTTTGAGTTACAAGTTCTCTTTATTTTTTTCCATTTTAATAAATATTATTCACATGAAATTCATCCATTTTTATATATAGGTCCCTTATATACATACCTAATTAAATATCATTTTCATTGTTGGTTTTATACATGTTTTTAGTTTACATTGAAATTCCCGCTTTTTAGTAAACTCGATTTAAGATAACTTTCATATTTCTTGTCTCATGTCAAGAATCACCCCCATAAAATGTTTTTAAAAAATTAATAGGTTCTAAAAACCATGATTATTTTATATATAACATGCTTGGTACAATTCTATTTTTATTTAAAATTATAATATATTTTCTTATTTAAAAATACTCTTTACTTATTTTACAAAGTATCACCCATGTCGTTCATTTTTATACATTATTCTATTAGATACTTCTAATGAATTTTATATATTGGAACTCCATATTAAATACATATATACATTTTCCAAATGTGAAAGTTCAAATTATTTAATTCTTTATTCTCTTTATAATTCATATGATTTATCCTTTAGTTATGTTGTAAATCATAATTATGAAACTGACTTCCTTCCCATGGGTTTTATCATTCTTTTGATTTAGGTATAGTTTATTTTCTTTATGTATAGCACGTATGTATGATTATCATTATGTTATGGGTGGGTCTAGAATTATATTTCCCTCAAATGCATTGTTTAAAGCTTTATATCTCATGAGATGTTATGTATGGGATTAGGGAGTGAACCTAATCAACCATGGGAATTTGTCCACTATATTTATAGGAATATGGAGTGAACTCAATCCACCATGGGAATTTCTCCACTATTTTTATGGGAATGGTGAGTGAAACCAATACATCGTGGTAATTTTTCCACACTCTGATGGTGGTCTTGGGAGTGACCCTTGACTTATGTTTATGATTCCATATCTTATGTTGTTTCCACATATTTCATGGTTCCATGATCTTATGATTTCATCTCCTTTTGAAATGTTTCCATGGTTATGAACATTTTATTTATGATATAAAGCTATGTATCTTGACTCTCATGTTATGATTCATTCCCATGTTTATTCCCTAACTGATCTTCCTAGATCACGTTTTCCTTTATATATTTCCCTAGGGTATCCTATGTAGTTTTCTAAGATCTATGGGAGTTAAAATCCCTATATGGAGTTTTAACTGAAGATTTTTTTTATGTTTAATATGATTTATTTATATATCTAATATTAAAAAGTAACTAGACCTCTAAATACTTAGTTTGTATTTGTTGTAAATCTATATGAAATTTATGAAATAAAGTGTGTTTAAGGTTTGGGTTGCTATAACAACCCACCAGACAGCACACCCTCTCCCATCATTGACAACCCCATATTCTTGATAACCCTCCTAAAACCATTCCCACCCTTCCCCCTACCCCCCCCCCTACACACACTCTCTCTTAGACTCACATATCCCCAACAATCCACCCCACACCCCCAATATCTAAAAAAAATCACCCCCAATCACCCCATACTCACTCATCTCCCTCACTCATTGTGGGGGAAGTTTTAGTGTTATATAAAAAATTAAATGGGTTCAAGTAAAGTGAAATTAAATTTATATAATTATTCAACTGGTTTTCTCAAATTATATTAGTGTGGGGTTTAAGTATTTTTTTTTAAATTAAATGTATTAGGGATAATGTTTTTTCCAAAATTATTAAATATTCGTTTATTCAGGTACCCAAATTTAATAGTTATGTAGCAGTTGTGGGTGATATCATTTTTCATAGAAACACATCCACCTTAAACATCCAATGAGGAAATTAAATATATCGGTAGTTTAAAAAATTAAAAATGAAAAAAATATATAAATAATTGTTTATTATACTATTTTCATTATTAAAAACCAAATAAATAAATAAAACAAATTCGATAAAATTCAAATCAATATGAAAAAAATGATCATAGTGAACTCAATGTCACTAACTGCTTCTTGAGCTCCTATAACTCTATTGTATCCATCCTATAAGGAGTAATGGACACTGGTGCCACTCCTGGAACAAGGTCAATAGAGAAATCTAACCCTCTCTCTAGAGTTAAACCTAAAAAGTCCTCTGGAAATACATCCTTGAGACGATCCACTACTAGAGGAAATTCCATTTGTGAAGTCCTACGGTCATCGAGATACTGACTAGGAATTTGGGCTATAACTCTTCCCAACCCATGATGCTCAAGTCCAGCTCTACTAACCTGAACATCCCATTCACCCTTATGTAGAAACGACATGCCTTATAGTGATGTGAAACTCACCCTATGGTGATAGAAATCAATAATAGCCTAGAAGGGAACTAACTAGTTCATCCCAATAATGACATCATAGCCAGTCATCTCTAAGACATAAAGGTCCCATAAAAAGTGACACCCACCAACCTCAATAGGGCACTCCTTGTACTGATACACACTAGTCATTCTAGTCCCCAATGGATTATCCATCATCAATATATCAGTATAAGTAAATATATCGAGCCCAAGTCTCTCCACAAAAGAAAAATATATGAAACTATGGAAAGCCCCTGTATCAAAAAGTGTAGAGGCTAAAACTGAGGCAACTATAATCGTACCTCTAACTGTAGAGGGTCCAAGATCCTACTTTGGCTGGGTCTACTCCAGCACAAAAGCCTAAGCTACGCCGCAGCCATGTGAAGATGTCTAAGGTCTCGGAGCTGATTCACCCTATGGCTGTCGAAAACCATGTTTCTGACCACTGTGTCCATGACCTTCTCCTCAGCCTAAACAGACTGAAGAACTCCATCCCCCAGTCTGATGTGGGATTGGTGTTCTTACTCCGGTATGAGGAGTCAAAACAGAACCCATATCACCCACTAATAGTGAGAAAATATGACAGAAATGTTTAAGATGACCCATCTTTCTACAAGATCAGCACTAAATTGGGTCTCTCAGACAATTTTTCCTCGTATTCCTACCCTTCCCATACTTGTAGCACACCACCTAGCTACTTAAAAGAGTATCCCACCTACTCGGATCTCCATGCGTAGACTCCCTATGGTTCTTCCTACTATCAGATGGAGTAATACCAACTCCAGATGTTGATCCAACCTAGATCACAACTCCATAATACCTTAGGTTGCACTCAGTGATCAGTGCCTGGTTGACTATAGAAGATATGGAAGTCAACCTGAATATGTTCACCTGAGATCGGATTTCATGCCTGAGACCATCCTCAAACTTCCTCGCCAGAAATAACTCATCACCCCCAGTAATTTGTGTGAATTGATTCGGCTCTGGGAAGCGATAAGAATACTCCATAACTGAGAGAGTACCCTACTCCAAAATCATGAACTCTTATGCTTGGTCAGCCCTCAAAGTCTCCAGGTAGAAGTAATCATAGAAGGCACACTGGAACTCATCCCAAGACATAACCTACTGGAATCCTGCCTATGATATCACATACCACCTCTCTTGGCGGAATCCTAAATCATATACATATAATTTTTCACCCTCCTCTCTAGAGGAATATCAAGATGATTTAAGATAGACATCATGGATTTTAACCACGACTTTGTAGCCTGAGGTCCTTCATCCCCTGAGAAAGTGGTAGGATGTTTCTACTAAAAAACCAGTGTCAACTCTTCCATAGACGGGGAAGGATGTAGTTCTCCCCAAAAGGTCTATATAAACCTCATGAAGCCTTCTCAGAACTATGCATTAGCAATGGTATCTAGAATGATGTCTAGTGCTAATATGGGTATGATGGGTGGATCTGCTAGTAGTCCTTGATCTGCTATGTTTGGTGTCTGATCGTTACCTTGTATCTGGCGTACAACTGGAGGACGTCTTGGTGTCATGACTCTGCAAGGTCAAGCTCACCTTAGTTCAATATTATCAAGGACTGAAACTTAGAATTTCAAGAAAGTAATAGGATAAAAAAAGCATTAAAGTTCTTCAAAACGTGGATACATGATGTGTATGACCCTTAAACGGTGTGTTCCCTTAAGCCTTTACATGGGAATATACTTATTCCAACACTGGTTGTGTAACACTCCTACACATGGAGTGTTCTCCTTGAGAAATGTCATGTACTTGAATCATTTCCCCCTACCCAAGTTCTTCTGCATGGATAAACCACATGTTACTCTTAAAACAAAACTGTGCGACGTGCTTATACCAGAAACGTTGTGTACTAGAAGGATTTCACTGACCCGTGTAGTTAGTCACGTGGCCAGATACATGGTCTCTATACATGGCGTGTTTTCCCTAGAAATGGCGTGTACCAGTTAAGTTTTATCCACCTTTTCTATTAGTCACATGGCTAGATACACGGTCCATAAAAACGGCATGTAATCCAAGTACACGGAATGTGCCACCAAACATTTCCCAATCCCATGTCTCTGTCCATATAGCCAGTCACACGGTTAAGGACTACACGGTGTGTATATACATTATACAGTGTGTACTTAAGAAAAGTTGTTCCCTCCCGAAAAGAAGGATACATGGCGTGTATTCATTATTACACACCCTATATTCTGGGTTTTTTCAGATAGTAAGCATCAGAAACTACTCTGGAACCCCATAAAAACACTAAAACAAACTTTAAAGTTCCAAATTCTAATCTTTAGGGGCCCATACTTCCCACAAATCAAATTTTGGCATCATATTCATGTATATCACAAAGTATAACAGTGTTATAAATCACATGATCCACTAAATTACGATCCATGAGGGCTCATAACACCTCAAGAACCAAAGTTTGGCATTCATTCAAACTAAACCTTACATGATTAGAAATACCCTATAAAATAGTAGGTATTATATCAATTCATATACCACAACAGTATGCATATCTAGCACAACATTTATCACAACAACATGCAACCGATAATGCTCCCTAAATGGCATGACAAGAATGCATGACATGTGATCTCTATCAAGTGCCTATATGATGTATAAGATGGAATACCCTCATCTCATCGGGTTTCAATATAAATTGAACCTCAATAACATCAATGATAACAACATAAAACATGTGAATCACCCAATGGTGAAATCAAATCAACAGTAACAATTGAAAAACCAGAAAATATTCAAGGTATGTGGGCTTTTCCCTATACACGGTTTAGCTACTCCCAATAACAACTTATTACCAACTACCAATTCCTTCCTATACCTATCTATAGGCTCCAAACAGTAATTCAAAGAAGAAATAATGCCTCTGATACCACTTTGTAACATCCCGGTTCTGGGTCCCACCCAAAGGTGCCCCGTACCCGATTGGTCACATGGACTCAAGAACATTTCCCAAAACACCATAGGCTACCAACTAGCAGTGAGGGCCTTGGTTGTGATAGTGGGGAAACTATTCCCTCATTGGCAGGGTAACATAGCAGAAGAACAATAATATACAATAGAGAAGCGGTAATACCATACAATAAGTTTATAGCAGAATATTGAAAGTAAATAAAAAACTGGAGCAAATATATAAATGATTCATGTAACATATGTCTATGAAATCATCCAAACAAGTCACAATGCTAAAATACAATACAAATCCAAGTACAAAGAAAACAAGTAAACTCTAGCAGCATCGCAAGCCTCAGCTTGGTATAATGCTCTCCAATTCCACAATAATCAAGTACCTGTAGTAGAAGAGAACCCGCCCTTATCTATACCTACAACAATATAATCTGTTTGGGCCCAAAATTATGACCCAAATAGGATGTGAGATGAATTCCAGCAGGCAACCACCCAAAGATCTGTGTCTAACAGTCAATGAATATATATATCATACAATATGCAAAATGAAGTAATAACTATGAAGTACTCAAAAGTAAACAAACCTATAATTTTAATTACATTCATTTACATTTAGTAATTATTCAACCAAACATTCACAAGAATCTCTCTAGGAAGTACTCACAGTCTAACCCATCTGGTTCAACTTAGACAAAAACTATCTAAGGAAGCACTCACTGTCAATTCCTTATGTGTCCTTTTAATGGTAACTATAGACTCTCTGGGGAAACACTCAATGTCCAATTCCCCCTGTGGTCTCACAACGGTATACTAAAGACACTATAAGAGATCACTCACTTCCATCTCCCCGATGGTCTCGCAACATGAAAAGTATAACAGACACTCTGGGGAAGCCCTCAGCGTCCATTCCCCCTATGGTCTAACTACACCAGGTTCCCTCAGCCATGTGTAATACATTCGTGCATAAACTATGTTCAGCAGTCAAAGTAAAACTCAAATACTACTTGTCTAAACAACTAAAAATGATAACACAAACATGTTATATAATAACAGCTCCATCCTAACAGCACTAGGCATGGAAAACAAAGCAGCCTAACAGGCACTTCTAGACCCAACGGCCAATATCAAACAAACATGGGAAAACACATCCTCACCAAGGTAATAACCCTATTCATAATCAAAATCCCTTTCTCAAGTAAAAAAATCATGTTAATCAAATAATAGGGTTAAATTTTCTAAACACGCAATACCCTAAACTAGGGTATTGGCACTTTTTTGCACATATAATCCAAATAAAAATACAGAAAGGCACAAACCACCTAACTCAACGTTGTATGATTGATCTAGCTGAACCTCAGCCTTTGAATTGACCTAAAACACCATAGATCTACAAAACATCAAAAACACTCAACCTCCAATAACTCACATAAGAGGAGTAATCAAGGGGAGAGGCTCTAGAAGAAGGTGTTTCTGGAAATTCGACGTGACCCCTGTCTGACTTAACAAATAAAAAGAAAAGTACACGACATGTTATTTTAATGTACACACCATTTACATGCCTTAAATAGACTCCACTTTAGGCGGTCTCTAGGTCACCCCACATGGCCATGTACTCGGCCATTACATGGACAGTACACGGCTACCCGCGGCAACCGGGTACACGGCGTGTACTCCTAAGTACATGGCATGTACGTCTTAAACTTCCATATTGTCCCATTTTTTCTCAAAAACACCTAAAATCAAGATCCATACCTGAAATGAAGATTCAGGTTCTTACACAAAGAGTATAAACTTAGCATTGCATGGGAAGAAAACCATGTTATATTAAATAAATTTTTTTGAATCTAATTTAAATAAAGATCATCCATAATTTTCTTTATATATCCACACATCTATACAATATGGATTACCTATTACTCACTCCTTCCCTTGGTTGATATTTAACTATCTTTTCAACTTGAGAACTGTAACAACTTTTTTATCAGTAGCGCAGATCTTCATTTCCACATACTATCACCCTTTTACTTGGTTTCTTATTTTTTATTTTCAATTATTTAAATATATTTCTCTTGTATTATTTTTAATGGGAAAATCAAGTGGATCCAGAAATGTTATTATAATAGTGTTCAATTTGTTGTGAACCAATGAAGAAACATGGGATCACCGTTACTTTAACTCAAACTATGGATCCATTTTATTATGATATTAAATTGTTTATTTCTTATATTAATCTATTAAAACTTGTAGTATATTTAATTGAGTAGATATAGACTATTGTAAAATTGAAAATAAAGGGGTGTTATAGTCTATACTTTAAGTAATAAATCTTCACTAACGTGGAGTTTTTGTTAAAATTTATATAATTGTTTTTTCTCCTTTATTTACTAAAAAAATTATTATATATTTTTTTATTTAAATTCTTGAAAAAAAATTATAAATTGATAGCACATGATAAATTATTTATATAAATCCATTATGTTTTCTAATACTATTAGTTGTCATTATTTTCTGAAATAATAATGTTTTATGCCTGTTTTTATAAATTATTGAAAATCTTTTTAAACAAAAACTTAAATAATAAATTTTGTTTTGAAAAAAGATCAGAAGTATTAAAAGTTTTTATTTATTATCTGGATGGAAAAAACTTTTTTATTTTGTGAATTTTTTTATTGCCTATGATTTGTGGAAAATATGCTTTTTGAACTTGACTATGACCCTTTTTATATGTTTTTAAGTTGTTAATTTATAGAATACTTTTGAATTAAACTATTTTTATTATTCTACGACGTCGGAGTTCAACATTGGATATAATTTTGGGTTTTAAGTGTGGGGTAGGGGTACCCATTAATTTTTAAATTGTATTTCATGAAGTACATATCCAAAATACCCTTAAAATGCTTCAAAATTGACTATTTTTTAGATTCAATTTGAACATTCATTGGTTGAAATTTTTTCATAAAAATGGATGCATTTTTACTACCTTGAGGTATATAATATTTTATATTTCCTCATAAATTAAATTTGATAACATATTTTCATTTCTCTCTTGAAATCACTTTATTTTTGAAATTTTGGGAGTAAGATTTACTATTTTAATTAAATTATAATTTCTTGATAGGATTTAAACTAATAAATTTTTCATTCAACTGGATTAGAAATGAACTTCTAATCCTATTTGAGTTTTTTATTTTCATTTTAAAAAAAAATAATGATTCTATTAATTAATAAACTCACTCATCTATTAATTATGTATAATTATGATGTGTGTTAAATTATATGTGATTGTTTACCAAGGAGAAAAGGATAAGTTTATAAGAATGATTGAATAAAAAAATAATTTGGATTAAAACCTTTTAAAAAATTAAATTTGATAATATTTATCAAAAATTGAAACCAAATTTTTACTAGAACCTTTTTCTTTTGATAGATAAATCGTATATTTATACTTTTGAAATTCCATAGGGAAAAAACTTTTGAAAATCCCCTATAGGTTAGTACTATAATTATTTCATTTTTTATATTAATTAGATTCTAATGAATATGTTTATTTGATTGGTTTAGGATAAGAAATGGATTTAGTGTGGGGTAATTGAATGTATATTTATTTTAATACATGTTTACCGCATCATTTCGATGAAAATATTGATGTTTTTGGGCTTTAAATGTGCCTTTATTGGAAATTTATTCAATCTTGATCATTTTGAGATAAAATTATTAATCTTTGAATAGTTGTGGGAAATTGGATAATTTTTATTCTAAAATGTTGAAATGATGTTTTATTTCATTTTAATATATTATAATATCTAAAAAATTGGTTGATTTTTTTAATGATTTAGTGAAAATGATATTTTGAAATGGTTTTGGAAAGGTTTTTTGATTTTTGAAGATAACTAATTCATTTTTTCATGCTTTTATTATGAATATCATTAATTTGAACTTATTCTTAAATATCATTATGAAATATGTAATTCATTGCTTAATTATATTTTGAAGTTTATTTTTTCATTTTGAAATGATAAAATTTATAAAGTGTTGAATTATAACTTTAAAGATTGGTAGCATAATGTATTTATATAAACCAAGTTTATACATATGATATTCTCTCACTACAAGTTCATACATATCATATTTGTGAAGAATAAGTTCATACATATCATATTTTCCTCATTAGAGTCAATAAATAACATATTTTGTGGAGAAAAGTTTCATTATTAACATATTTTTGCAAAGAAAGAGTTTATATTTACAATAATTTTGATGAGAATTGATGCATAACATATTTATAGTGTCAAAATTTGAAGAAATGTTCACATGTATAATATTTTTCCCACTGAAGTTCATATATAAAATATTTTTAGGCATAATATGTTTATATATAATATATCTTTTCATTGGAACTGATATATATCATATTTCACTTTTTGAATACATAACATAATTTTTCTTACGGAGATCATATGTAATGTAATGGAGTTTTCTTTAATTTTGAAAAAAATACATAATATAATTTTACTCTAAAATAGATCATTCATAAGATAATTTTTCCCTATTTACCAGATACATAACATTAATTTTCTTTTTTAAAATTCTTATCTCAAATCTATGAAGACTTAATCTCAAACTGAAATTATTGTGGTTCCCTAAAATTCACACAGCTATGAACCAAAGTAGATTGATCTTAAAGACAAGTGTGTTGGGGAAGCTGATGAGAATTAATTGGAAGTTGTCAATCTAGGCTATTGAAGGATGAACTGAGATAGGGAATTCATTCAGATGCTCAATACCTAGATTCAACACATGCACACATTGAGGTAGTATAAACTATAGGGAAATTCATCTATATTCACCTAAATAATATAATCAATAGTGATAATATACCACATAGAGAACTAGGTAGTAAGAAGATGAGTGGTGACTATGATTCAAGGAGGATGATAATTCTAATTAACTATGTGACTTCATAGTAGTGGGGGGATTCATTCTATGTGCATGATGATCTATTGTGTATTAGTGGTAAGGAAAAGGGGAGAATAAATTCGTGACAAACTTGAACTAACTGAGAGAGAAAGTTGTGGGTAGGATATTCTAGGAAAGGATAAGTATAGTTTCTTGGAGAAATAAAAAAGAGAATGGATGGGTAAACTAAGATGTTATCTTGAAAAATAATAATCATTTCTCCCTTATTTATTTTTTGTTGTATTTATAATATCAAGGGCCAATGATCATGTACTCTAGTGGTAAAGGCTTCTTCTTAGCATCCAAATGACCCAGGATCAAATCCAGGCAGGGCCCCTTGGGGGATTTATGATGTGGGTGTGATGTAGGGATGACGTAGGTAGACAGTGACGCAGGCATGATGAAATTTTAGTGACGTAGGCAAGATGATTCTAGCATGATTCTACACTATATTTTTTATCCATGTTATGGGCTTCATTCCCATTGGGCCTACGGGCCATGTACTAAATAAATAATGCTTAATGGGTGGGTTATCCCCTTAGGGGGGCTATGGGCTTCCTTACCATTATGTGTGTGTAGTGTGTGTATTTAAATTTAATTCTAACCCCAAGCACCTAATATATATATAATATCAAGTGATTATATTTTCCTTTTTCATTTGTAAACATTCACTGTAGTTAAAAAAATTAGGTAAATTCAATTTTTGTGATTTATTATTACACCCAGGTTATTATTTTCTTCCTTGAGACTACAATCAATTCGTTTAGGTTTTCTTTATTTTAATTCAATATTGATTTTGTTTAATGAATTAATGGATAAAGTTCACTTTCAAGGTTATTTTGAAAAAATTTACCCACAACAATATATACACAAATTAAGCAAATGAAATTAGTTGAATGGATGTTAATGGGAAAAAGATGGTTAATTCTATGAATAACCCCAAATCTATTTCTTTTCCCACTACTGTACTAAAATCCTTCTCAATAGAGAGACTTCTTAGTATAATAATATTTTTAATTCTCAACCAATATTAAAATCCTTTTAGAGTTGGGGTTTTCTTGATGATTTGAACTCATACTCTTGAGCATCATACATTCAATAGGATATTTCAATTATAATCCCCTAAAATTTTCTATTACATGTTTCCTTTCCCATATTTTTAGTGTTCTAACTCTTTTAACACCACACACCTATGTGTTTATTTTAATTTTCTACACAATTTTTTCTTTTCATTATTATTTTTTCCTTATTTGTAGTAGTTTAGAGATTAAATAAGTCCTTATAACATTCACCATTTATACCATTTGGTTCAAACATACTTACCATAATCCTATTTTTAAGTATATTTATAAATAAATAATTTTTTATTGCAACAAACTGTAAAAAATAATGATAATATCCCACAATTCTAAGGAAACTACTTATTTCAAAAACTTTTATGGGAACGTTCAAGGACTTCACTAATTCCACTTTCTTAGGATCCACTAAGTTGAAAGCTTCAAAAATTAAATACCTAACGAATTTAGCATATCATGTCCAAAATGAATATTTTGATATATTTTCATAAATCTATTGTTACCATAAAGTCTATAATACATTTCAAAGATGTCGACTATGCTCATCCCAAGATGTTGAATAAACAAGGATATCATCCACATGTACTTTAATGAATGAGTCTATAAATAGATGAAAGATCTTATTTCTCATGTCCATAAACATGGTTATAGCATTGATCAAACCAAAATTAATCACCAAATACTCAAAATGACCATACTACCTTCAAAAATTTACCATTGGAATGTCTGCATGTATGAATTGAAGTTAATGGTAACCTGAGAATGGATCAATCTTAAAAAATCACCTTTACCCTTTGATGGATCAAAGAGATCATTAGTTCTAGATAGTATATAATGATTCTTAATTATGACTTGTTCAAATTTAGATATTATACACATAAATGTAGACCACCATTGGATTTATTTATAAAGTGGAATAGATCACCCTAAACAGAAGTACTTGACCTGATAAACCCTTCAGCCTAAAGTTATTACAATTGAAACTTCATATCCATTAACTCAATTGGCCTCATTTGATATGGATTGATTGAGATGGTTTAAATTATAGTTGGTATAAACATATTAAAATCCACTTTACTATTAGGAAGTAGTCCTAATAAATATTTAGGGAACACATCATGATAGTGATCCACCATAGAAGGTACAAATTGTCACGCATTAGCATCAACCACTTCAAGGACAAGACTAGACATCTCTGTAGTGATTTCTACCTCATTACCTTGATTATTACTTATTGAACTATCCTAAAAATCCCACTATCCATGAATATTATATTGAGTACCAACAGGATATAAGAAGGATACCTACCATTTATAACAGTCAATTTAGGCTAAAAATTAGGTTAACTAGCCCATTCCCATAATATCGTTTAAGTATTTCATATAAATAACCATTTTATCTGATATTTTACTAAATGAAATCACTATAAGGAAAAATGATAAAAACTTCCTTTATTTATCTATTGTCTTCCCTAGAAGAGTATCATGACTCGTGACTATAGGTGGTACTTCCACTTTGAGTTCAAGGATAAATACCAATTTTCTTATAGAAAAATGAATGGGTAGTACTTGTATCAAATAAATAACATGTTAATATAAAAGATAATTGGATATAACCTATAAAAATATATAAACCTCCATTGGTAATGGAAGTAGGTTTCTCTATAGAATACACCCTACCAAAACCCCATGCTGACCCTAAGTTAAAAATACCTACATAGATGATTACACATCAGATAGTAATCCTAGACTATAATGTTTTCCTCCTTGAACTATCCTTTTAAATGGTGTTTGACTCTCTCTAATAGATTGATCAATAAACTATTCTTGCGACACCTGGGTAAGATAAGTTCACTTTCTAATGTTTTCTAATATAATTATTTGAAAAAATATTTGAAGATGGACATAATTACCATAGGATTGGAACAATTCACCTCAAAGGTAAAGTAAAACTTAATATATCTTGAATTCCTACACTAATGACACTTAACATAAGGCCTTCCCAATCTAGAAGATAGAGGTGCTCTATTAACCTTGTTTATCTAGTAAGAGTCACTTATTATCATCTCTTACCTCTACTAATTTCAGCTACTGGAAGATCTATCACTCAGGGTAAATCTAGGTAAAGAAATACTAGAACCTCCCTTATATCCCATCTCAATGAAAATGACTTTCTTTACTAATTTTAATAAGTTATATGGATTAAAAATCATCACTTGAGTCTTCAGTGGCTCATTTAGAAACATCTAAAAGCGTCATGATTTTGATTTTTCATCCCCAATAATTTATCGAGTAAAACAAAGTAAATTTAGTGGTGTAATATATGAAAAACATAGAGCCTTACATGAGTTCTACAAACTCTTTATCTTTCACCTAAAATAGGGTTCCATGTCATAACTACTTGAAGAATATCTCTTGAAAATTCTTTTTTAAGTAATCCCTTAGTATTTCTTATCCTTGAGCATGACATACCACCATTGGTGAGGTTTCCCTTGAATCATGAACATGGATAATCTAAATTAATGTTTCTTTATTGTCTATATAATCTCAAATATATTGTGGATATGATCAATTCACTCCTTGTATTCCTAAATATATACTTTACCTCCAAATGTTGGAGGATTATGGAACTAAAAATCCATCATGATATCAAAAGTTTTGGGCTCCCTTTGAGGAGCTCCATGACCAGCTACTTTAATGAGTTGGTCAAGACATTATGAAAATTAAGGATACACCATTGGTCAAGCCGGTGGTTCATTATTATCTTTCCCTTCTGACATGGATGTGGGTGGTTTTATAGGAGGCATACTCTATAATAAAGTAGAAAAAGGAATTAAAATATTCTCCCTTTAAATATATGAATCAAAGTTTTGAACAATGCTATAAAGGTTAGGTTTAACCCCATTCCTATCTCCCTTAATTATATCCATTAAAATACTTTACATTTTAAAATATCCTTTATAACCCTTTTAAAATAATTCTACACACTTCATGATGTCCTTAAATCACTTAATACATTCTTAAAAAATAGCATGAAAAATATAGCTATCAATAATGATAAAAGGAATCTCTACATCATAAGGAATCAACTATTAGTTCATATTAACCTGGTCATTTCCAATAAATAACTAAAAATAATAATTTATTTATTATAGATGTTCTAATTAATTTGAATCACCAATTCATTCCAATAATAAAATAAATAATTGGAGACAACCAAGTACATCGTATGGGATGGTACCCTACTTTTTACTACCTACTGATGCCAAAAATAATTCATGAGACTTGATAACATAGGATTAAATTAAATAATAAATAAAAATAGATCTCAAAATACCCATCATAACTCAAGATTCCACCAAAATTGTACAGACTATCATATTTATGGCTTACTTTCTAAGTCCTGAAAGTCCTATCTCCTAGATACTATATGTCTACCCAAGAGACCATAATGTGCTTTGATACCATTTTTAATAGCAGTGACCTAATTGCTTGAATAGTAATTGGATCACATTGTTAAAACACCTCAATCACACATCCTAATCACCATAGGAAAACATGCACATCGGAGTATAATGGAATGTAGGTGGGAAATGTTTGTAACATACCTAACCCAACTCACTTTATAGTAACTGGACTAGTTTTCTATGTGACCTCAGACATGTATCAAAATATTCCAGAGGCTTCCAACTAGTAACGAAAGCCTAAGGTGATATTGTGAGGAGATTATACCCTCATGTAATAATGGAGAAAAATACTAAAAAAAGCATGAAATATATCATCACAACACCCAATTGAATAAATAAACATCACAAACAATGACACCAAAAATAAATAATACATCACATGTTTTAACAAATGAACTATCTAAATTAAACACAGATAGGAAATCATCAAAAAGTTCTTATATGGTGATATCATAAAAAATCCAAACTAAAATAAATATACAAGAAACAGACACATGGTATTATTTCCTAACTCAATCTCACCACTTGACTTCGTCCAGTATATCTAGCTCAACTCTCTAATATTAGGCCTATTCCCTAGTTGTATATGTGATCAAGAGATCTACTCAGGTACAAAAATTTCAAGGTTTCCTAATAAGGTTTTAAGTATAACTTGGTATCCCACCACTAATGGTTTACCAAAAATAACTAGTAAATACCATGTATATATAATATGATATGCTCAAAATAACCAAATAAATAGCTAAAAAATAAATAAATAATTCATCGTCAATTCTCGGGTTCTAAGGTGACACCAAGGATTAACCATGACTACTTTATCTAGTACCATATATCTTTGAGAAAGTAACATGACTAAACCAAAGGTTCAGATAAGTGTCTACCCATAATTCTAACATATAACACAAGGGGGAATATCTCCCACCCCATAATCATATATCATATCATCATGGTGAATATTTTCCCTCCCTGGAAACATATATCATATCATTAGAGGGAATAACATCCCTATCTAGAAATATATACCATATCACCAAGGGGAAATAGCACCCATCCCTAGAAATATATATCATATCCTCAAGGGGGATAGTACCCCTCCCTAGAAAAATATTCCATATCATCATGTGTAATAGCACCCTTCCCTAGAAATATATAGCATATCATCAAGGGGAATAACACATCCCCCTGGAAACATATATCATATCATCATGGGGGATATCATCTCTACCTAGAAATATATATCATATCATCAAGGGGAATAGTTCCCCTCCCTATAAAGATATTCCATATCATCAGGGGGAATAATGACCCTCCCTAAAAACATATTTTATATCATCAGGGAGAATAGTGACCCTCCCTATAAACACATATCTTATCATCAGGGGGAATAACACCCCTCCTTGGAAACATGCATCATATCATCATGGGGAATAATAACCCTCCCTGGAAACATATATTTTATCATTAAGGGGGATAGTTCCCCTCCCAAGAAATATATACCATATCATCAGGGGGATAAAATCCCTCCCTGAAACATATGTCATATCCTCAAGGGAGGATAATTCCCCTCCTTAGAAAAATTCATCATATCATTGGGGGGAAATATAGCCTCTCTATAGAAACATATTCCTTATCATCATGGCAGAATAACATATACCATATCATTAGGTGCAATTACACCCCTACCTAGAAATATATATCTTTCACTTGGGGGAATACTCTCCCTCAAAACCTCATATATCACAATCTCATGGTTTGGATACTCGCATAAACTCCAAACACATTACCTAGATAGTATTCTCATGCATAAAACCCATTCCATTCACCATATCTAAACTAGGATATTCCCACACTAGCCTCCCTAAACTAACCCTCTCTAGGTTTAGTATGATACCGAGGTATCTACTATGGCACCCTAAGTCACATATTAGTCCAGACACCTTGAAATAATACTTAAATCCCTTTCAAACCTCTAGGTTCAAATCCCTTATATCATATGGAATAGATTCCCTCAACATTTCCATGGCCACATCATGGAATAGTTTTCTATGTTGGAAATACAATATAGGCATCAAACAAAGATATGGAATAAATCCCATCACACTTTTAGGGTAAAAAAAGGTTGGTCCTGTCACTAAAACTATATATAAATCCTTACCATGGTATCCCATATTTAATATATACTCATACAAGTATAGGAGGAATACTCAACCCACACACCATCCCTATAACTAAGAGGCTCTAAATTAATTCAAGGTTCCATATAGCCACCCCTAGGTAACCACTCCAAATCTATCACTCATCTCCACACGGAGAAGGACCAAGGAACCTATAAAATGGTTCATTGTGTTTTTATCAAAAAAATTATACCTATCTGGGGTATTTATATCACATGAAATATATTTATGGCTAATCACTCAACCATCTAGGATTAAGGCATCAATTTAGTAATCAAAGGACCATTTTTTCCAAGAAACTCTTGTTCTACTTGTGGGATTTTAAAGGAAATAATTCATTTTCAAGTTATGGTCTATTTCAAACAAGTGGTGAGACCACATGTCGCATGAACACATAAAAATACATAAACTTTAGGTGATTTTTAAGTACCACCAACCTCATTTTGAGTTATTCCCTTTAATACCAAGCTCATCCACCCTCACTAAAGCTCATCTTAATACTCTAGACCCTATATCAATCCATAACATTCAAATAATTTATTATAATAATTTATGATTGTTTATTTAATTTAAGAATAGGATTCATAATAGACCAAAACTTATCAAGAAACACCCACTCACCAAAACCTCAAGCAGCGGAATGCCAACATCATGTGGCATGATCTTGGTAAAACTACTAATAAAATATTTATTAATTAGAACTCAATTAGGTTAAAATTACATGAAAATAGAGGAAACCATATAAAAATTCACCAATAAATGTTCCTTTAATGAAACGGTAAGAAACGGGGTGTGTTCATCTCCTTGAGACATCCTTTATCCATCACACAAAAATGCCCCATTGTTCAAGAAACTTCTACTATGCTCTGGTGGAATTATCCCTCAAAACCCTAAGTAGGAGGAAACAAGATTAGAGTTAAACAAGGGTAAAGAATAAAGGAACTTTTAAGGAATAAATATACCTAAAAACACTATGAAATTACTAATAAGAACACTCCATATCAAGTTGAAATAAATAGAGGAATAAGAGTGGAGAAGACGGATAAAATGGAACTCCCCACACTCTCGCTTGACCTAAAAACGAAGGGGGTTGAACATAATAAGAAATTACTACCCCTATTAAAAAAATAGAAAGGGCCTAACTATGGTGTGTCCCTTAAGTTACATGGAATGGTTCCCTCATCCAAACACCCTCCATAGCATATCTTCTCGAGTCACAGTGTAGCATACCTCTGCTGGAAAGAACCTAAATTCTGAGGCCCTTGCCTCCACAGTGTGGAATCCTCCGTCCATGGTATGGAACCACACTATTGATCACCCCTAAATAGTTGGTATCAAATACATGGAGTAATTTTCATCATTTTTTCCACCATTCCATATCCTTCAAAATGGCTATTTCACCCTTCCTATTTCCTAGAAGTAAAATCCCTAGGAACCACGCTCATTAAGGCATATCACCCTCCATAATGACATGGAACCACACCTATAGTAACCCCTCTATAGAATGAATCTATGATTCTTCTCCATGGTGTGTAATTCCCTATGGAAATACTCCAAGGTATGTCCCTTACCTACTATGTCATGATGATATTCCTATAGTAAAATTCATCTACTAGGCCACCCTGGCCCTACTTCAACATTATCCTGAGAACCCAAAACATATTATGAACCTCTAATAACATTTAAAATATATGATTGATATATTCCAATACTTGTAATCCTGATCTAAATCCTAGTTTTCAAATTTTCCTCTACTTTGGGGCCAAAAAATCAAATTACCATTGATTTTCAGAAACCCATACAATGCGAGTCTTTATAATGGATTCCCCCTTAGTAAAATATAATAAACTAAGTAAGGCTCACACAAATATTTGGTGTGACTGAATTTTAAAAGAACAAGGTAAAAATGTATGTAATTAGTTAAAAAATGAAAGCATGTGAATATTAAGAAATAGAAAATTCAATACATGAGATGAACATGTGATAACATGAAACTATGTCCCAAAACATCCATACGGTCTACAGAAAGTTTTTAAATAGGAAAAACTTGCATTTACATAAATAAGGTAAGTAGAACATGTCCTAACAAAAAAAATTATAGGGTCCCATATATGGAACATTCAAGAGAACTTCTGAGGACAACCCATATGAATCAACTCCACACATGCATTAAACTATCCAAAAAGATTCTACCCAAACTTCATATCTAATAGGAATTAACTCTAGCAATTTGATGATTTATTTGTCCTTGGATCATATAAAAAATTATATATATACATATGAACAATGAACGTGCATGATGTTATTATAATATACCCAATATTTAGTCACCACCCCACCCATTATGAATTATTATAAACTAAAGTTTATATTGAAATAGTAAAAAACTTAAGGAATAAGTATAGAAATAGTTAAAATTTATACCAGGGATATTACACATAAACATAAGTGATGATAATTAACTACCTACCTAGAGAATATCTATACCATATATACAAGGTTTGATCCTATTCTTGGAGTCTGAGACAATAACATATAACTAATTTAGTATGCAATACCTATCCCATCATAAGAAAGGGAATAGTGTATACTAAGTCAAGTAAATTTTGTATCATACCCCTCCGATAATAGGGGAAGGTGTATACTAAGTTAGGGTTGTTGAAATCCCATCCCATACCACCCACCTATTCATTAACATGTGGGTACCTTATCAAGCACATATACAACAACATACATATTTCAATATTCCCAATATGGATGGAAGATCAAATAAAGGTTCGTATCAAATGTTTAAAAAATAAGGCATATATATATATATATATTAAAATTATAAATAAAGTTAAGAAAAATTTAACAATGCCATAATATATAGGTATACCCCTTTACATGGATCATTGATCCTGAAAAAAACAATATGCACACTTAGTGAGTATATAATCAAAATATAAGATAATAAAATGGTAGACATGGAATACTAGCAAGTGAAACATGACTCGACTGGAAAAAATAATAAAATCATTTATAAAACAATTTAGTAATGCCTTTATTAATTTAAAATATTACATTATAATCACATTCACTCAACTCCAAACTATTTCTAAACTAATAGTCTATGAGTATGAGAAAAAGATGGGATTAACCTATTGAAATGAATGTAGAAATCGCCTTTGAGGTAAATAGGGGAAAGAGATTCCACCACTATGACAGACAGACCAACCTATAAATAAGGAAAGTAATATCTTAACCACTACTAATATCTGAGATAGATTTTGAAAATCAAAACCAAGTAAAAACCTTAATTTATCTTGAGTTAAACTCATATAGTAGCTAGACTGAAGAAAAATCGAAGGAATCAAAAGGTTTAGTAATCCCTAAATTATGGAAATAAATGATTGAGATTTCTTCCATGAATAAATAATAGAATCATAATAATTATATGGATCTAATACCCTAACAATTATAAATTAATCTCCCATAACTATTCAAAGGCACTTTCGATCAAGGATGAATGTGGATCTTCCAAGGATGAGAGGGATGGGAGGAGGATCTTTAGAGGAGAGTGAATAGGGACCAATTATGCTAAACTTAGAAGCTAATGGAGTTTTGGGGGTTAATTTTTAGGGTCAAAATACTTAATTTCCCCAATAATTAAAAACCACATGTAGTTCCACTATGCACCCAATGGTTCTATTAGTTGCTCTACAACCATTGGGGTGTTAACGGATACTCGATGTATACCAACCAGGTACCTAATGTTGTCATAGTACCTGGGTACCACTCATTATCCTCTAAACTTCTCTCCAAACACCTCTAAATCCTACTCAAATTCAAATAAAGATAAAAATGTAATTAAGAGACTAAAATTGTGGGAGATCAAAAACCTATAGAGATCAAGGTATTTATAATGGCCGCAATATGAGAGAAAAACAATAGATCATAAGGATTTGAGTAAAGTAATGGGGCGGGACAACATACCAAATGAGAAAGTAGACCAGTAGGAAGAGACCAAGTGAAAATCTCACACATAACAGACCCACGGGAACAAGAAATGGCTGAGTAAATAAAATATCCCAATATAACATTTAAAATCCAATGTTTAATTAAAAGTGATTTAAAAAATAAATGATAAATAATTTTTCATAAAAAAATTAATATAATAAAATTATTTTCATTAAAATATGAAATAATCAATTTAATTTGAAATATTAGGAAATATAAATTTCAAAAAACTACACCATGAAAAATAAACGCATAAACCTAAATAGTGATGTTTTTAAACCACATATCAATTGATTTGGAAAACTATGAAAACAAACCAAATAAAAAACTATTCTAACATTAAATTATTCTAGTAAAACTATTAAGATAGTAATCTCATAGAGTTTATGAATGTGATATGCACTTTACCGCATCAATTAATATAGTTATAACTAACAACATGCTAAAAATTTAAAAATAAATTCTAAAAATAAATTCATAATTAGACCTTACCCACTATATACCTGAGTTAGTATCAATATAATGCCATCGAGGTACCCATATCCACTCACTAGCGCCTAAAATCAATAATAAATGGAGAATTATTATAACACCCTTGTAAAAGTAAGACTTAAAAGAATAAATGTTACTACCCATGTAAACAAGTTATGGATTTCTTTTTGGGAGCCTGGGAACTTATTTTCATCCTATGGGGATCACGAAAACCCTTTGGGTCTTTCCATAGGCATACTTAGGTTCACAAATCAAGGGTTTCCTGGGTTGGTTTGTGAAAATTATTCAATCGTCTCAAAAAATATATCAGGATATCTTAAAAATATTCATAAGTAATATTAATAATATATGAATGTTTAATATGAAACAAATAACAAAAGTATAAAAAATAGCATTTATTCGATGAAAGCAATCAAACTCAACCATACCAATATGGATTAGAGTGAATAGATTATTTTTTCCACCTAAATTTTATGAAAACTAAAATAACACACCAACATATGAAGATAGAGAAAATACATCATTGAGTACAACTCAATTCCAAATGAATACATAATGAGAATGAATCTTAAATAACTCTCTACCAAAGTGGATTACATATTCAAACCCTATGTATCAATATGTTCCATATTCTAATCTAGCACTACTATAAATACCATAAAACTCTATTCATAAGAAAAATATCATAACCATGAGAATCATGAGTGATATGAGGATAACTTATTAACCACCCAAGGAAAATCAATTTTATCTATCTAAACAAATATATTAGTTTTCAAATTTATAGTTACCTTTCTAACATCATTAAATAGTTTCCAGAAGTATTATCATGCAGTTCAATTGTCATTGGGAACCAAACTATGACCTTGATACTCTATCCATTTCCCAATACATCACACTTATATAATCTAGTTATATTTGTAACATCCCAAGTAAGTAATGAATAATAGATATTTTTATCTATGCCTATTAATGATTAATATAGTGTTTTAGAGGCTTAAAATGAAAATAAATCCAATCTTAAGCATGGAATACACTAATATTCTTAAAAGATTGTTTAACTATCTTACGATGGAAAACCCTTTTTAAAGCTATCTTTTGAAAATTTTATAAACTATGTTTGTCAAGATAAACTTATTCTTTATGATTGGGACATCAAAATTTACTTTGTGTGAATTTTTTGGTATTTTTCTGACAATGTTCATTTTTTAATGAATAGTGAAAAAATACTGCATTTTACATCAAAACTGTTTTTTAATCTAATTTATTTATATGATTAGATTATCTTTTGAATTGGTCTTAATGTGTAATATGAATATATTTTTACCATTTAATCCAATGGTGGTCATTGGAATCAATTTCACTTTGAAATTGGACTTAAACTAGTGTCAATCTTTTGATACTTATTGTTTCATAAAAACACGTTATTTGCTCTGACAGCGGGAATTAATTATTAAATTAATTAATGTGACTTATATGTTTTAAATTTTTTAAAATAGACTTCTTTTTTGAATTCGTAATATCAAATATAGCTTAGGGTAAATTTTTGGTAATTTTCTGAAAAACTTCAATTTTTGATGAATAGTGAAACCACTAAGTGGTACTTATAAAGACTGATTTTCCGTTTAAATGAAATTTTTCCATCATTGTGTTTTGAATTTCAAAAATCCGACATACATGGTTGTAATTAAGAAGTGAAATGTGGTTCAATGAGATTATAATAATTTTTTGGTGAATAGTAACTTATTAAGTTCTTAATCGCGATTAGTGGTAATTAGTGTAGTTTAAGGTAAAAATAATGCTTTAATAAAATAAGATGAGCTTGACACATGTCCTACCCTCATTGGTTGTGTCATGGACGACCAAGAAAAGCCATGGGTCAACTTGGGGACCCCATGGATCCACTTTGGTTGGGAAATGACATAAATAACTTTTTATTAAATGTTAAAGTAAAAATGACACACACATAATATGTTTTACTAAAACAATTTTTACATGGGGTTATAAAGATCATAATTTTGATTATAAATAGTAATTGGAAAGATAAAACTATTTCCTACATCATAGTATTTGTTTTATAATTTTTAGACATTAAATAAATTAAATTATTTACGACATAATAATGATGCAGCGATGACATCATTATTTGACGATTTAAATAAAATGGAAAGTTAATGTAAAATCTATGAACTAAACATGTCCAAAACCAATTGGATGAGTGGATTTCGAACCCTTATCACCTTATCCACGAACTATATCAATTTGGGACCTTTTAAAACCGAAACACATTTTCAAATAAAGCAATATTTCTTTACTTTCCAAAACTGCCCCTCCTCTCCTCTTATAAAAGGCCCCCACCTATACCTCATTTCACACACTCCTCAAGCCTTTGGCTCGGCCAACCCCTGACCATTTACTCTCTCCACATCCCTCTCCTCATCATAGAGGATTCCCTTTGGGAATAATCCTTTCAAAGGAATCCTTTAAGCTAAAATCAAAAGGAGTTACACTTTTAAAGGTAATTCATTCTCTCATGTTCATTTGTTTTATTTTTCTTCTCCAACCCCCTAAACTCTTTTTATTTACTTCTTTTGTAACAACACCAGTATCTTCAATATACTAGGATGTTTTTATAAGATTTATTTTAGCTACACTCTCACACAACTACATCAACTGGTTAAAGAACATACGGTTTCCGTGGATGGTGAAATTCTGCCTCCCGAAACGATGATTGTTCAATACTCATTTAACACCTTAAAAGGTGGCCATTATGATGTCACTATTTTTATATATGATATATAATATGTTTATTCATTCCTTAATCTTCTGTATTTTTCATTTATGGCATACCATTATTATTTCCATTATGGGTAAACACGATATCTTCATTTTAGGAAGTGCGGACTACCGCCCCCTGAAAGTGATTTGATTCGTTAATACCATATGTGGGATGTGTAAAGGATAAAGTTAATGATATTATATATGTTATTATACTGGAATTATAATATACTCTTATATCATTATGATTCCATTCCAGAAAATACGAAATAGAAATGGAAGTAGCGTTCATGCGTACGTACGGCTTACCGTCTCCATGAATGGTGCATTTCATTTCTTACTTCTAAATGTGATGTAATATTATAAATACATGTATATGATGAATATATATGATATATATGTTATCCAAATCATTAATATCATTCTGGATATAACGAACCTTTGACCAAATTAACAACATGTAAGTATAAGAAGTCTATTTTTGACTTAAGAACCAAATACCGACAAAATGAACATTATTAACTTAAATGATTACATGATGTTCATAACATGGTATAAAAGGAATAATGAACTTGAAAAAGGTTCATAAGCAAGTAGATATTAACTCAAGTTTATTATTCAGGATATTAAAGAACGGTCGGGTCAAGTCGGATACGAGGTATGGGACTTCGTCTCAATCTCCTTTCATTGAGGCATATTTTATTTTATACACAACTTTCTTTTATACTGTGTATAAACCCCTTTGACTTTTACGTTTATTCAAAAGGAATATTTTTTATACGAAGCATTTACTAAATGACAAAAGGGAATGTTTTTGTCGTACGTATGCGGCGACAACGACTTCTCCGTCGTCGTGACCGTTATTTGAGTTTCGGCTTCCTCTACAAGTCATACCTTCTTTTTAAAAGAAAAATAAATACCATGTTTTACTTTTCTTTTATTTTGGTATTGAAAATGGTTTTCACAATGTTTTTTGTGTTGTATTGATATCTTGTGATTGAAATGTGGAAATGTTATGTTTCCTTTATGCATGTTTTATGTGATACGATTATGTTATGGTTCTTGGGCATTATTATGAAGACGGGTGGTTCCGTGATAAACTAAGGGCGGGTGAGCCCGATATAGCTCTCCAATGCATTGGGTAACACGAAGGAGTGAAACGTTAAGGTTTCTCCGAAGAGATTTAGGGAATATACTGTGATGGGTATTCCAAACGTAACCAAGAGGGTTACTCCTTACGTAAGAATGTTATGAATGCCTCAAGTTACCTTTATGTCTTATGATTTCTATGATTTATTCATGATTTCATGAGGTATGTTAAAGTGCCTATGTTTTATGGGTAAAGTATGATTTCATTCTTATGTATATATGAACTCATGTTTCCTTTCCATGTTTTTTTTATAACCCATACTGAGCTTTTTATGCTCATCCCAAGTTTTTTGAAATGTTTTTCACAGGTCAAGGGAAAGGTACATGATATGATGATAGTGTCAAGGAAGTGTCAAGAATGAATCCATGTTTTATTTTAAATATGCTTCCATTGATGGGAATGAAGAATACTATCTTTATGTAACCACTTTGTTTATATGTGGAATGTAATGCAAGTTTTATGATCTAATTCTCTAAAACTCTAAACCTGAAAAGATCCTCAATGTGTAATCTTGTAATAACTCAAGATTAAGTAAGGTTTAAGGCTGGGGCCCTATAGTTGGTATCAAAGGTTGGTTTAGATAACTTTAGGAGTTGGAATTCTATTAAATGATTATCCAAAAAAAATTTGAAATGATATAGCATTTGAAGATTACCATGTTGCTTCATCTAAGACATGTTTGTTCATAATGGTTTTCCGTAGAGGAAATGGGGAAGCAGTTCTAGGAAGGCATACAGAAGGAAATAACCTTCCGAATCAGCATCCAGAAATGGTCGGAATTGGAACTGAACAGTTTGTTGCAGTAATGGCGCAGTTGACTCAAGCGATAAATGGTGGTGGTATCCATGCACGATATCAGCCAGATCAACCGTAGAGGAACATGTCAGTGGTGGAACATTTCATGAAGAAACATCCACCATCATTCAGAGGATCATATGACCCTGTGCTATCTGAAGGGTGTATTAAAGCACTGGAGAATATTTTTGATGTCATGGGGTGTTCAGACAATCAAAAGGTTAGTCTTGCTATTTACTGTTTGGAGGGTGAAGCAGATCAGTGGTGGTCTATGGTTAAAAATATCAGGGACGCCGATGAGATTGATGCTCTTGACTGGGATGAATTCAAAGGTATGTTTCTTGAGAAGTATTTTCCTAAGGTTGTTCGACTTAGGATGGAAAAACAATTCTTGGAATTGAGGCAAGAGGAAGACTCAGTGGCTGCCTATGAAGAAAGGTTCACTTGATTGGCAAGGTATGATCCAAATTTTATCCGAGACCTTGATAGTAAAATCAATCGTTTTTACTCAGGATTAAAGCCAAAATATCGAAGGGCATTAGCTTCTCGTGAGTTTAAAAGTTATGAAAAGCTTGTTCGATGTGCTGAGAAGGTGGAAATGGAGTTTGCCGATGACCAATTGTTCTATAACAACCAGCAGAAGAAGAGACCGAGGTGGCAGGAGAAGGTAAGAATTATTCAAAAAAGTCTGATGGTAAGAGAACTAAATTTTCAGTTTGTGATAAATGTGGCAAAAGGCATGCTGGGGAATGTCTTCTGAATTCTGGAAAGTGTTACCGATGTGGTAAGATGGGACATAAGGCTCGTGATTGCACTGAAAAGGATCAAGGTGAAGGTAAGAACAAATTTGATTTACAGTTAGTGAAATGTTTTAAGTGCAATGAGATGGGTCACTATGCAAACGAGTGTCCGACAAAGAGCTTGAGTGATGGGAAGCAGTTAGACTACAAGCAGAAAGGGGTGGTGAAATCCTTTGCAACTACTTCAGCAGATGTCGGGCCATTAAATGAAGTTGTATCAGGTACTTTGTTTGTTTTTTCAGATTATCCCAGTGTGTTGTTTTATTCGGGGTCTACACATTCTTTCATCTCTGAAACCTTTTCTAGTAAAATGGGAATACCATCTCAAGAAATGACTCCTGAACTTTTGGTAAAAACACCTGGGGGAAATGTTGAGGAAAAAAGAATTTATAAGAATCTTCCTATCCTTATATGTGGAAAGAAACTACTTGCAAACCTTATTTTTCTACCTCTAGTAGAGTTTGATGTTATCCTGGGTATGGATTGGCTCTCTATTTACCATGCTAAGATTGACTATAGAGCTAAAGAAGTTTCTTTTCAGAAATACTTTCAGTTTGTTTACAAGAATGAACCCTTACTTTTGATAACATATCAAGAGGCCGAGAAACTTGTAAAAGATGGAAATGAATGTTACCTTGCACACGTCGTTGAAAATAAAGGAACTGTTCAGATTAATGATGTGCCAGTGGTAAATGAGTATCCTGATGTTTTTCCTGATGAGTTGCCTAGAATAATACCAGATCGGGAAGTTGAGTTTATTGTTGACTTAGTTCCTGATGCTAAGCCAATTTCAAAACCCCCTTATCGAATGGCACAAATTGAACTTTTAGAGTAGAAGGAGCAATTGCAAGATTTATTAGATAAAGGTTTCATTAGACCTAGCACATCACCATGGGGTGATCCTGTTTTATTTGTTAAAAAGAAAGATGGTTCTATGAGACTTTGCATTGATTATAGAGCCTTGAATAACATCACTGTTAAGAACAAATATCCTTTTCCTCATATCGATGATTTGTTTGATCAGCTCCAGGGAGCTCAGTTTTTTTCAAAGATTGACCTGAGATCGGGGTACCATCAGCTGAAGGTAAAGGAGGCAGATATTCCGAAGACCGCGTTTCGTACGAGATATGGCCATTATGAATTTGTAGTAATGCCTTTTGGGCTAACCAATTCACCTTCTATATTCATGGACTTAATGAATAGAATTTTCCATGAGTTCTTGGATAAGTTTGTGGTGGTTTTCATTGATGATATTTTGGTGTTTTCTAAAAGTAAAGAGGAGCATGAAAGACATTTAAGGGTTATCTTTAAAACATTAAAAGAAAAGAAACTGTATGGGAAATTCAGCAAGTGTGAGTTTTGGTTGCAACAAATTTCTTTCCTTGGTCACATTGTTTCTAAAGATGGAATAACTGTTGATCCTGCAAAAACAAAAGTTGTGGAAGAATGGCCAAGACCCACAAATGTAACCGAGATTCGTAGCTTCCTTGGTTTGGCGGGATATTACCGAAGGTTTGTTAGAAATTTTTCACGGTTATCTATTCCAATGACTAAGCTAACTCGGAAGGGTGTTAAGTTTATCTGGACAAAAGAATGTGATGATTGTTTTTAGGAATTGAAAAGAAGATTGGTGAATGCTCCAGTTTTGGCACTACCATCCAGGAATGGTGAGTTTGTTATATACAGTGATGCTTCATTGAAAGGACTTGGTTGCTTCCTAATGCAGAATGATCAGGTAATTTCTTATGCTTCACGACAATTGAAAACTCATGAGGTAAATTACCCTACACATGATTTGGAATTAGCTGCTGTTGTTTTTTCTTTAAAAATTTGGAGGCATCATTTGTATGGAGTAAAGTGTGAAATATATACCGATCACAAAAGTTTAAAGTATATATTCACTCAGAAAGAATTGAACATGAGACAAAGGAGGTGGCTAGAATTAATCAAGGATTATGATTGTACAATTCATTACCATCCGGGAAAAGCAAATAAAGTGGTTGATGCTTTGAGTCGAAAAATTAATGCTTCATTAACAATGTTGCGTTTGGAACGTGATCCTTTGGTTAAGGAATTGATGAACTTTGGCATAGAAGTTGTTGGTGCAGGAAGTCCTTCTGTTTTGTTTCAGGTATCAGTGATATCATCTCTATCAGATAGAATCAAGCAAGCACAGAAGTAAGATAGTGAGTTGCAGAAAAAGGTAGAGCTGGTTCAGAAAGGTAAGTTGCCTGAATTCAACATTGATAATGATTGTGTTTTGATATTTGGGAAGAGATTGTGTGTGCCTTGTGATTTACAGTTGAAGAGAGAGTTGTTATGTGAAGCTCATAGTTCTCCGTTTTCAGTTCATCTGGGCAGTACTAAGATGTATAGAGATCTGCGGGAGTATTACTGGTGGGATGGAATGAAAAGAGATATTGCTTATTTTACTGTGAAGTGTTTGACATGTCAACAGGTTAAAGCAGAGCGGCAGTTACCGAAGGGATGCTTCAGCCTTTACCAGTGCCAGAGTGGAAATGGGAAAACATATCCATGGACTTTTTTGTTGGATTACCGAAGACATCTCGGGGTAATAATGCAATCTGGGTTATTGTTGATCGCTTGACCAAATCTGCTCATTTCCTTGATATATGAGATACTTTCTCTCTTGATCAACTTTCCCGTTTGTATCTTAAAGAGATAGTCAGGTTACATGGAGTTCCTCTCTCCATTGTATCGGATCGTGATCCCAGGTTTACTTCTAACTTTTGGAAAGGCCTTCAGAAGTCGTTGGGTACTGAATTAAATTTTAGTACAGATTTTCATCCTCAATCAGATGGGCAGTCATAACGAACAATTCAGACATTGAAGGATATGCTACAACCTTGTTCTATGGATTATCAGGGAAGTTGGGACCAACATCTTTCTTTGGTTGAATTTTCATATAATAACAGTTTTCATTCCAGTATACATATGGCACCATTTCAGGCATTATATGGGAAGCGGTGTCGAACTCCATCTTTCTGGGATGAAGTGGGTGAAAGGAAGTTGATGGGACCAGAATTGGTAGATGAGTTGGCAGAAAAAGTTCAGCTGATTCAGAAGCACATGAGAACAGCTCAGAGTAGGCAGAAGAGTTATGCGGATAACCAGAGGAAGGATCTATCTTTCGAGGTAGGTGATCATGTTTTTTTCAAGGTTTCTCCTTGGAAAAGTGTGATGAGATTTGTTAAGAAAGGAAAGTTGAGTCCAAGATTCATTGGACCATAAGAAATTCTGGAGAGAGTTGGATTAGTTGCATATCGAGTGGCTTTACCTCCGAGTTTATCTCAGGTACACAATGTTTTTCACGTTTCGATGTTGAGAAAATATATGCCAGATCCATCTCATGTTTTTTGAGTCCAGAGGTAGTTCAGCTGGAAGAGAACCTATCTTATGAGGAACAACCGGTCCAGATTCTTGACCATAAGGAGCAAGTGTTATGGAATAAGGTGATTCACCAGGTAAAGGTTTTGTGGAAAAACCACATGATTGAAGAGGCAACATGGGAATCTGAAAATGCAATGAGGGATAAGTACCCCCATTTATTTGATAAGTAAATAAATTTCGGGGATGTAATTTTCTAAAGGGGGGAAGGATGTAACATCCCAAGTAAGTAATGAATAATAGATATTTTTATCTATGTCTATTAATGATTAAGATAGTGTTTTAGAGGCTTAAAATGAAAATAAATCCAATCTTAAGCATGGAATACACTAATATTCTTAAAAGATTGTTTTACTGCCTTATGATGGAAAACCCTTTTTAAATATATCTTTTTACAATTTTATAAACTATGTTTGTCAAAATAAACTTATTCTTTATGATTGGGACATCAAAATTTACTTTGTGTGAATTTTTGGTATTTTTCTGACAATGTTCATTTTTTAATGAATAGTGAAAAAATACTGTATTTTACATCAAAACTGCTTTTTAATCTAATTTATTTATATGATTAGATTATCTTTTGAATTGGTCGTAATGTGTAATATGAATATAATTTTACCATTTAATCCTATGGTGGTCATTGGAATCAATTTCACTTTGAAATTGGACTTAAACTAGTGTCAATCTTTTGATACTTATTGTTTCATAAAAACACGCTATTTGCTCTGACAGCGGGAATTAATTATTAAATTAATTTATGTGACTTATATGTTTTTAATTTTTTAAAATAGACTTCATTTTTGAATTCGTAATATCAAATATATCTTAGGGTAAATTTTTGGTAATTTTCTGAAAAACTTCAATTCTTGATGAATAGTGAAACCACTAAGTGGTACTTATAAAGACTGATTTTCCGTTTAAATGAAATTTTTCCATCATTGTGTTTTGAATTTCAAAAATACGACATACATGGTTGTCATTAATAAGTGAAATGTGGTTCAATGAGATTATAATAATTTTTTGGTGAATGGTAACTTATTAAGTTCTTAATCGCGATTAGTGGTAATTAGTGTAGTTTAAGGTAAAAATAATTCTTTAATAAAATAAGATGAGCTTTACACATGTCCTACCCTCATTGGTTTTGTCATGGACGACCAAGAAAATCCATGGGTCAACTTGGGGACCCCATGGATCCACTTTGGTTGGGAAATGACATAAATAACTTTTTATTATATGTTAAAGTAAAAATGACACGCACATAATATGTTTTACGAAAACAATTTTTACATGGGGTTATAAAGATCAGAATTTTGATTATAAATAGTAATTGAAAATATAAAAAGATTTCCTACATCATAGTATTTTTTTATAATTTTTAGACATTAAATAAATTAAATTATTTACGACATAATAATGATGCAGCGATGACATCATTATTTGATTATTTAAATAAAATGGAAAGTTAATGTAAAATCTATGAACTACACATGTCCAAAACCAATTGGATGAGTGGATTTCGAACCCTTATCACCTTATCCACGAATTATATCAATGTGGGACCTTTTAAAACCGAAACAAATTTTCAAATAAAGTAATATTTCTTTACTTTCCAAAAGTGCCCCTCCTCTCCTCTTATAAAAGGCCCCCACCTCTACCTCATTTCACACACTCCTCAAGCCTTTGGCTCGGCCAACCCCTGACAATTTACTCTCTCCACATCCCTCTCCTAATCCTAGAGGATTCCCTTTGGGCATAATCCTTTCAAAGGAAGCCTTTAGACTCAAATCAAAAGGAGTTACACTTTTAAAGGTAATTCATTCTCTCATGTTCATTTGTTTTATTTTGCTTCTCTAACCCCCTAAACTCTTTTTATTTACTTCTTTTGTAACAAAACCAGTATATTAAATATACTAGGATGTTTTTATAATATTTATTATAGCTAAAATCTCACACAACTACATTAAATGGTTAAAGAACATACGGTTTCCGTGGATGGTGAAATTCTGCCTCCCGAAACGATGATTGTTCAATACTCATTTAACACCTTCAAAGGTGGCCATTATGATGTCACTATTTTTATATATGATATATAATATGTTTATTATTTCCTTAATCTTCTTTATTTTTCATTTATGGCATACCATTATTATTTCCATTATGGGTAAACACGATATCTTCATTTTAGGAAGTGCGGACTACCGCCCCTGAAAGTGATTTGATTCGTTAATACCATATGTGGGATGTGTAAAGGATAAAGTTAATGATATTATATATTTTATTATACTGGAATTATAATATACTCTTATATCATTATGATTCCATTCCAGAAAATATGAAATAGAAACGGAAGTAGCGTTCATGCGTACGTACGGCTTACCGTCTCCATGAACGGTGCATTTCATTTCTTACCTCTAAATGTGATGTAATATTATAAATACATGTATATGATGAATATATATGATATATATGTTATCCAAATCATTAATATCATTCTGGATATAACGAACCTTTGACCAAATTAACGACATGTAAGTATAAGAAGTCTATTTTTGACTTAAGAACCAAATACCGACAAAATGAACATTATTAACTTAAATGATTACATGATGTTCATAACATGGTATAAAAGGAATAATGAACTTGAAAAAGGTTCATAATCAAGTAGATATTAACTCAAGTTTATTATTCAGGAGATTAAAGAACGGTCGGGTCAAGTCGGATACGAGGTATGAGAATTCGTCTCAATATCCTTTCATTGAGGCATATTTTATTTTATACACAACTTTCTTTTATACGGTGTATAAACCCCTTTGACTTTTACGTTTATTCAAGGAATATTTTTTATACGAAACGTTTACTAAACAACAAAAGGGAATGTTTTTGTCGTACGTATGCGGCGACAACGACTTCTCCGTTGTCGTGGCCGTTATTTGAGTTTCGGCTTCCTCTACAAGCCATACCTTCTTTTTAAAAGAAAAATAAATACCATGTTTTACTTTTCTTTTATTTTGGTATTGAAAATGGTTTTCACAATGTTTTTTGTGTTGTATTGATATCTTGTGATTGAAATGTGGAAATGTTATGTTTCCTTTATGCATGTTTTATGTGATCCGATTATGTTATGGTTCTTGGGCATTATTATGAAGACGGGTGGTTCTGTGATAAACTAAGGGCGGGTGAGCCCGATATAGCTCTCCAATGCATTGGGTAACGCGAAGGAGTGAAACGTTAAGGTTTCTCCGAAGAGATTTAGGGAATATAATGTGATGGGTATTCCAAACGTAACCAAGAGGGTTACTCCCTACGTAAGAATGTTATGAATGCCTCAAGTTACCTTTATGTCTTATGATTTCTATGATTTATTCATGATTTTATGAGGTATGTTAAAGTGCCTATGTTTTATGGGTAAAGTATGATTTCATTCTTATGTATATATGAACTCATGTTTCCTTTCCATGTTTTTTTTATAACCCATACTGAGCTTTTTATGCTCATCCCAAGTTTTTTGAAATGTTTTTCATAGGTCAAGCGAAAGGTACATGATATGATGATAGTGTCAAGGAAGTGTCAAGAATGAATCCATGTTTTATTTTAAATATTCTTCCATTGATGGGAATGAAGAATACTATCTTTATGTAACCACTTTGTTTATATGTGGAATGTAATGAAAGTTTTATGATCTAATTCTCTAAAACTCTAAACCTGAAAAGATCCTCAATGTGTAATCTTGTAATAACTCAAGATTAAGTAAGGTTTAAGGCTGGGGCCTTATAGTTGGTATCAAAGGTCGTTTTAGATAACTTTAGGAGTTAGAATTCTATTAAATGATTATCCAAAAAAAATTTGAAATGATATAGCATTTGAGGATTACCATGTTGCTTCATCTAAGACATGTTTGTTCAGAATGGTTTTTCGGAGAGGAAACGGGGAAGCAGTTCTAGGAAGGCATACAGAAGGAAATAACCTTCCGAATCAGCATCCAGAAATGGTCGGAATTAGAACTGAACAGTTTGTTGCAGTAATGGCGCAGTTGACTCAAGCGATAAATGATGGTGGTTTCCATGCAAAAGATCAGCCAGATCAACCGCAGAGGAGCATGTCAGTGGTGGAACATTTCATGAAGAAACATCCACCATCATTCAGAGGATCATCTGACCCTGTGCTATCTTAAGGGTGGATTAAAGCACTGGAGAAGATTTTTGATGTCATGGGGTGTTCAGACAATCAAAAGGTTAGTCTTGCTATTTACCGTTTGGAGGGTGAAGCAGATAAGTGGGGGTCTAAGGTTAAAAATATCAGGGACGCCGATAAGATTGAAGCTCTTGACTGGGATGAATTCAAAGGTATGTTTCTTGAGAAGTATTTTCCTAAGGTTGTTTGACTTAGGATGGAAAAAAACAATTCTTGGAATTGAGGCAAGAGGAAGACTCAGTGGCTGCCTATGAAGAAAGGTTCACTCGATTGGCAAGGTATGCTCCAAATTTTATCCGATACCTTGATAGTAAAATCAATCGTTTTTACTCAGGATTAAAGCCAAAATATCGAAGGGAATTAGCTTCTCGTGAGTTTAAAAGTTATGAAAAGCTTGTTCGATGTGCTGATAAGGTGGAAATGGAGTTTGTCGATGACCAAGTGTTCTATAACAACCAGCAGAAGAAGAGACCGAGGTGGCAGGAGAAAGGAAAGAATTCTTCAAAAAAGTCTGATGGTAAGAGAACTAAGTTTTCAGTTTGTGATAAATGTGGCAAAAGGCATGCTGGGGAATGTCTTCTGAATTCTGGAAAGTGCTACCGATGTGGTAAGATGGGACATAAGGCTCGTGATTTCACTGAAAAGGATCAAGGTGAAGGTAAGAACAAATTTGATTTACAGTTAGTGAAATGTTATAAGTGAAATGAGATGGATCACTATGCAAACGAGTGTCCGACAAAGAGCTTGAGTGATGGAAAGCAGTTAGACTACAAGCAGAAAGGGGTGGTGAAATATTTTGCAACTACTACAGCAGATGTCGGGCCATCAAATGAAGTTGTATCAGGTACTTTGTTTGTTTTTTCAGATTATGCCAGTGTGTTGTTTGATTCGGGGTCTACACATTCTTTCATCTCTGAAACCTTTTCTAGTAAAATGGGAATACCATCTCAAGAAATGACTCCAAAACTTTTGGTAAAAACACCTGGGGGAAATGTTGAGGAAAAAATAATTTATAAGAATCTTCCTATCCTTATCTGTGGAAAGAACCTACTTGAAAACCTTATTGTTCTACCACTAGTAGAGTTTGATGTTATCCTGGGTATGGATTGGCTCTCTATTTACCATGCTAAGATTGACTGTAGAGCTAAAGAAGTTTCTTTTCAGAAAGACTTTCAGTTTGTTTACAACAATGAACCCTTCCTTTTGATAACATATCAAGAGGCCGAGAAACTTGTAAAAGATGGAAATGAATGTTACCTTGCACACGTCGTTGAAAATAAAGGAACTGTTCAGATTAATGATGTGCCAGTGGTAAATGAGTATCCTGATGTTTTTCCTGATGAGTTGCCTAGAATAATACCAGATCGGGAAGTTGAGTTTACTGTTGACTTAGTTCCTGATGCTAAGCCAATTTCAAAACCCCCTTATCGAATGGCACAAATTGAACTTTTAGAGTTGAAGGAGAAATTGCAAGATTTATTAGAGAAAGGTTTCATTAGACCTAGCACATCACCATGGGGTGATCCTGATTTATTTGTTAAAAAGAAAGATGGTTCAATGAGACTTTGCATTGATTATAGAGCCTTGAATAACATCACTGTTAAGAACAAATATCCTTTGCCTCATATCGATGATTTGTTTGATCAGCTCCAGGGAGCTCAGTTTTTTTCAAAGATTGACCTGAGATCGGGGTACCGTCAGCTGAAGGTAAAGGAGGCAGATATTCGGAAGACCGCGTTCCGTACGAGATATGGCCATTATGAATTTGTAGTAATGCCTTTTGGGCTAACCAATGCACCAGCTGTATTCATGGACTTAATGAATAGAATTTTCCATGAGTTCTTGGATAAGTTTGTGGTGGTTTTCATTGATGATATTTTGGTGTTTTCTAAAAGTAAAGAGGAGCATGAAAGACATTTAAGGGTTATCTTGCAAACATTAAAAGAAAAGAAACTGTATGGGAAATTTAGCAAGTGTGAGTTTTGGTTGCAACAAATTTCTTTCCTTGGTCACATTGTTTCTAAAGATGGAATAACTGTTGATCCTGCAAAAACAAAAGTTGTGGAAGAATGGCCAAGACCCACAAATGTAACCGAGATTCGTAGCTTCCTTGGTTTGGCGGGATATTACCGAAGGTTTGTTAGAAATTTTTCACGGTTATCTAGTCCAATGACTAAGATAACTCGGAAGGGTGTTAAGTTTATCTGGACAAAAGAATGTGATGATTGTTTTCAGGAATTGAAAAGAAGATTGGTGAATGATCCAGTTTTGGCACTACCTTCCAGGAATGGTGAGTTTGTTATATATAGTGATACTTCATTGAAAGGACTTGGTTGCGTCCTAATGCAGAATGATCAGGTAATTGCTTATGCTTCACAACAATTGAAAACTCATTAGGTAAATTATCCTACACATGATTTGGAATTAGATGCTGTTGTTTTTTCTTTAAAAATTTGGAGGCATCATTTGTATGGAGTAAAGTGTGAAATATATACCGATCACAAAAGTTTAAAGTATATATTCACTCAGAAAGAATTGAACATGAGACAAAGGAGGTGGCTAGAATTAATCAAGGATTATGATTGTACAATTCATTACCATCCGGGAAAAGCAAATAAAGTGGCTGATGCTTTGAGTCAAAAATTTAATGCTTCATTAACAATGTTGTGTTTGGAACGTGATCCTTTGGTTAAGGATTTGATGAACTTTGGCATAGAAGTTGTTGGTGCAGGAAGTCCTTCTGTTTTGTTTCAGGTATCAGTGATATCATCTCTATCAGATAGAATCAAGCAAGCACAGAAGCAAGACAGTGAGTTGCAGAAAAAGGTAGAGCTAGTTCAGAAAGGTAAGTTGCATGAATTCAACATTGATAATGATTGTGTTTTGAGATTTGGGAAGATATTGTGTGTGTCTTGTGATTTACAGTTGAAGAGAGAGTTGTTATGTGAAGCTCATAGTTCTCCGTTTTTAGTTCATCCGGGCAGTACTAAGATGTATAGAGATCTGCGAGAGTATTACTGGTGGGATGGAATGAAAAGAGATATTTCTGATTTTACTGTGAAGTGTTTGACATGTCAACAGGTTAAAGCAGAGCGGCAGTTACCGAAAGGGATGCTTCAGCCTTTACCAGTGCCAGAGTGGAAATGGGAAAACATATCCATGGACTTTGTTGTTGGATTACCGAAGACATCTCGAGGTAATAATGCAATCTGGGTTATTGTTGATCGCTTAACCAAATCTGCTCATTTCCTTTCTATACGAGAAAATTTCTCTCTCGATCAACTTTCCCGTTTGTATCTTAAAGAGATAGTCAGGTTACATGGAGTTCCTCTCTCCATTGTATCGGATCGTGATCCCAGGTTTACTTCTAACTTTTGGAAAGGCCTTCAGAAGTCGTTGGGTACTGAATTAAATTTTAGTACAGCATTTCATCCTCAATCAGATGGGCAGTCAGAATGAACAATTCAGACATTAGAGGGTATGCTACAAGCTTGTTCTATGGATTATCAGGGAAGTTGGGACCAACATCTTTCTTTGGTTGAATTTTCATATAATAACAGTTTTCATTCTAGTATACAGATGGCACCATTTGAGGCATTATATGGGAAGCGGTGTCGAACTCCATCTTTCTGAGATGAAGTGGGTGAAAGAAGTTGATGGGACCAGAATTGGTAGATCAGTTGGCAGAAAAAATTCAGCTGATTCAGAAGCACATGAGAACAGCTCAGAGTAGGCAGAAGAGTTATGCGGATAACCGGAGGAAGGATCTATCTTTCGAGGTAGGTGATCATGTTTTTCTCAACGTTTCTCCTTGGAAAAGTGTGATGAGATTTGGTACGAAAGGAAAGTTGAGTACAAGGTTCATTGGACCATACGAAATTCTGGAGAGAGTTGGATCAGTTGCATATCGAGTGGCATTACCTCCGAGTTTATCTCAGGTACACAATGTTTTTCACGTTTCGATGTTGAGAAAATATATGCCAGATCCATCTCATATTTTGAGTCCAAAGGTAGTTCAGCTGGAAGAGAACCTATCTTATGAGGAACAACCGGTCCAGATTCTTGACCACAGGGACCAAGTGTTACGGAATAAGGTGATTCACCAGGTAAAGGTTTTGTGGAAAAACCACATGATTGAAGAGGCAACATGGGAATCTGAAAATGCAATGAGGGATAAGTACCCCCATTTATTTGATAAGTAAATAAATTGCGGGGACGCAATTTTCTAAAGGGGGGAAGGATGTAACATCCCATGTAAGTAATGAATAATAGATATTTTTATCTATGTCTATTAATGATTAAGATAGTGTTTTAGAGGCTTAAAATGAAAATAAATCCAATCTTAAGCATGGAATACACTAATATTCTTAAAAGATTGTTTTACTGCCTTATGATGGAAAACCCTTTTTAAATTTATCTTTTGACAATTTTATAAACTATGTTTGTCAAAATAAACTTATTCTTTATGATTGTGACATCAAAATTTACTTTGTGTGAATTTTTGGTATTTTTCTGACAATGTTCATTTTTTAATGAATAGTGAAAAAATGCTGCATTTTACATCAAAACTGCTTTTTAATCTAATTTATTTATATGATTAGATTATCTTTTGAATTGGTCTTAATTTTTAATATGAATATATTTTTACTATTTAATCCAATGGTGGTCATTGGAATCAATTTCACATTGAAATTGGACTTAAACTAGTGTCAATCTTTTGATACTTATTGTTTCATAAAAACACGCTATTTGCTCTCACAGCGGGAATTAATTATTAAATTAATTAATGTGACTTATATGTTTTGAATTTTGTAAAATAGACTTCATTTTTGAATTCGTAATATCAAATATAGCTTAGGGTAAATTTTTGGTAATTTTCTGAAAAACTTCGATTTTTGATGAATAGTGAAACCACTAAGTGGTACTTATAAAGACTGATTTTCCGTTTAAATGAAATTTTTCCATCATTGTGTTTTGAATTTCAAAAATCCGACATAAATGGTTGTTATTAAGAAGTGAAATGTGGTTCAATGAGATTATAATAATTTTTTGGTGAATAGTAACTTATTAAGTTCTTAATCGCGATTAGTGGTAATTAGTGTAGTTTAAGGTAAAAATAATGATTTAATAAAATAAGATGAGTTTGACACATGTCCTAACCTCATTGGTTGTGTCATGGACGACCAAGAAAAGCCATGGGTCAACTTGGGGACCCCATGGATCCACTTTGGTTGGGAAATGACATAAATAACTTTTTATTAAATGTTAAAGTAAAAATGACACACACATAATATGTTTTAGGAAAACAATTTTTACATGGGGTTATAAAGATCATAATTTTGATTATAAATAGTCATTGGAAATATAAAAAGATTTCCTACATCATAGTATTTTTTTTATAATTTTTAGACATTAAATAAATTAAATTATTTACGACATAATAATGATGCAGCGATGACATCATTATTTGATGATTTAAATAAAATGGAAAGTTAATGTAAATTCTATGAACTACACCTGTCCAAAACCAATTGTATGAGTGGATTTCGAACCCTTATCACCTTATCCATGAATTATATCAATGTGGGACCTTTTAAAACCGAAAGACATTTTCAAATAAAGTAATATTTCTTTACTTTCCAAAAGTGCCCCTCCTCTCCTCTTATAAAAGGCCCCCACCTCTACCTCATTTCACACACTCCTCAAGCCTTTGGCTCAGCGAAACCCTGACCATTTACTCTCTCCACATCCCTATCCTCATCCTAGAGGATTCCCTTTGGGAATAATCCTTTCAAAGGAAGCCTTTAGGCTCAAATCAAAAGGAGTTACACTTTTAAAGGTAATTCATTCTCTCATGTTCATTTATTTTATTTTGCTTCTCCAACCCCCTAAACTATTTTTATTTACTTCTTTTGTAACAACACCAGTATCTTCAATATACTAGGATGTTTTTATAAGATTTATTTTAGCTACACTCTCTCACAACTACATCAAATGGTTAAAGAACATACGGTTTCCGTGGATGGTGAAATTCTGCCTCCCGAAACGATGATTGTTCAATACTCATTTAACACCTTCAAAGGTGGACATTATGATGTCACTATTTTTATATATGATATATAATATGTTTATTATTTCCTTAAGCTTCTATATTTTTCATTTATGGCATACCATTATTATTTCCATTATGGGTAAACACGATATCTTCATTTTAGGAAGTGCGGACTACCGCCCCCTGAAAGTGATTTGATTCGTTAATACCATATGTGGGATGTGTAAAGGATAAAGTTAATGATATTATATATGTTATTATACTGGAATTATAATATACTCTTATATCATTATGATTCCATTCCAAAAAATACGAAATAGAAATGGAAGTAGCGTTCATGGGTACGTACGGCTTACCGTCTCCATGAACGGTGCATTTCATTTCTTACCTCTAAATGTGATGTAATATTATAAATACATGTATATGATGAATATATATGATATATATGTTATCCAAATCATTAATATCATTCTGGATATAATGAACCTTTGACCAAATTAACAACATGTAAGTATAAGAAGTCTATTTTTGACTTAAGAACCAAATACCGACAAAATGAACATTATTAACTTAAATGATTACATGATGTTCATAACATGGTATAAAAGGAATAATGAACTTGAAAAAGGTTCATAAGCAAGTATATATTAACTCAAGTTTATTATTCAGGATATTAAAGAACGGTCGGGTCAAGTCGGATACGAGGTATGGGACTTCGTCTCAATCTCCTTTCATTGAGGCATATTTTATTTTATACACAACTTTATTTTATACGGTGTATAAACCCCTTTGACTTTTACGTTTATTCAAAAGGAATATTTTTTATACTAAGCGTTTACTAAACGACAAAAGAGAATGTTTTTGTCGTACGTATGCGGCGACAATGACTTCTCTGTCGTCGTGACCGTTATTTGAGTTTCGGCTTCCTCTACAAGCCATACCTTCTTTTTAAAAGAAAAATAAATACCATGTTTTACTTTTCTTTTATTTTGGTATTTAAAATGGTTTTCACAATGTTTTTTGTGTTGTATTGATATCTTGTGATTGAAATGTGGAAATGTTATGTTTCCTTTATGCATGTTTTATGTGATGCGATTATGTTATGGTTCTTGGGAATTATTATGAATACGGGTGGTTCTGTAATAAACTAAGGGCAGGTGAGCCCGATATAGCTGTCCAATGCATTGGGTAACGTGAATGAGTGAAATGTTAAGGTTTCTCCGAAGAGATTTAGGGAATATACTGTGATGGGTATTCCAAACGTAACCAAGAGGGTTACTCCCTACGTAAGAATGTTATGAATGCCTCAAGTTACCTTTATGTCTTATGATTTCTTTGATTTATTAATGATTTTATGAGGTATGTTAAAGTGCCTATGTTTTATGGATAAAGTATGATATCATTCTTATGTATATATGAACTCATGTTTCCTTTCCATGTTTTTTTTATAACCCATACTGAGCTTTTTATGCTCATCCCAAGTTTTTTGAAATGTTTTTCATAGGTCAAGGGAAAGGTACATGATATGATGATAGTGTCAAGGAAGTGTCAAGAATGAATCCATGTTTTATTTTAAATATGCTTCCATTGATGGGAATGAAGAATACTATCTTTATGTAACCACTTTGTTTATATGTGGAATGTAATGCAAGTTTTATGATCTAATTCTCTAAAACTCTAAACCTGAAAAGATCCTCAATGTGTAATCTTGTAATAACTCAAGATTAAGTAAGGTTTAAGGCTGGGGCCTTATAGTTGGTATCAAAGGTCGGTTTAGATAACTTTAGGAGTTAGAATTCTATTAAATGATTATCCAAAAAAAATTGAAATGATATAGCATTTGAAGATTACCATGTTGCTTCATCTAAGAGATGTTTGTTCATAATGGTTTTCCGCAGAGGAAACAGGGAAGCAGTGCTAGGAAGGAATACAGAAGGAAATAACCTTCCGAATCAGCATCCAGAAATGGTCGGAATTGGAACTGAACAGTTTGTTGCAGTAATGGCGCAGTTGACTCAAGCGATAAATGGTGGTGGTATCCATGCTCGAGATCAGCCAGATCAACCGCAGAGGAACATGTCAGTGGTGGAACATTTCATGACGAAATATCCACCATCATTCAGAGGATCATCTGACCCTGTGCTATCTGAAGGGTGGATTAAAGCACTGGAGAAGATTTTTGATGTCATGGGGTGTTCAGACAATCAAAAGGTTAGTCTTGCTATTTACCATTTAGAGGGTGAAGCAGATCAGTGGTGGTCTATGGTTAAAAATATCAGGGACGCCGATGAGATTGATGCTCTTTACTGGGATGAATTCAAAGGTATGTTTCTTGAGAAGTATTTTCCTAAGGCTGTTCGACTTAGTATGGAAAAACAATTCTTGGAATTGAGGCAAGAGGAAGACTCAGTGGCTGCCTATGAAGAAAGTTTCACTCGATTGGCAAGGTATGCTCCAAATTTTATCCGAGACCTTGATAGTAAAATCAATCGTTTTTACTCAGGATTAAAGCCAAAATATCGAAGTTCATTAGCTTATTGTGAGTTTAAAAGTTATGAAAAGCTTATTCGATGTGCTGAGAAGGTGGAAATGGAGTTTGCCGATGACCAAGTGTTCTATAACAACCAGCAGAAGAAGAGACCGAGGTGGCAGGAGAAAGGTAAGAATTATTCAAAAAATTCTGATGGTAAGAGAACTAAGTTTTCAATTTGTGATAAATGTGGCAAAAGGCATGCTGGGGAATGTCTTCTGAATTCTGGAAAGTGCTACCGATGTGCTAAAATGGGACATAAGGCTCGTGATTGCACTGAAAAGGATCAAGGTGAAGGTAAGAACAAATTTTATTTACAGTTAGTGAAATGTTATAAGTGCAATGAGATGGGTCACTATGCAAATGAGTGTCCGACAAAGAGCTTGAGTGATGGGAAGCAGTTAGACTACAAGAAAAAAGGGGTGGTGAAATCCTTTGCAACTACTTCAGCAGATGTCGGGCCATCAAATGAAGTTGTATCAGGTACTTTGTTTGTTTTTTCAGATTATGCCAGTGTGTTGTTTGATTCGGGGTCTACACATTCTTTCATCTCTGAAACCTTTTCTAGTAAAATGGTAATACCATCTCAAGAAATGACTCCTGAACTTTTGGTAAAAACACTTGGGGGAAATGTTGAGGAAAAAAGAATTTATAAGAATCTTCTTATCCTTGTCTTTGGAAAGAACCTACTTGCAAACCTTATTGTTCTACCTCTAGTAGAGTTTGATGTTATCCTGGGTATGGATTGGCTCTCTATTTACCATGCTAAGATTGACTATAGAGCTAAAGAAGTTTCTTTTCAGAAAGAATTTCAGTTTGTTTACAAGAATGAACCCTTACTTTTGATAACATATCAAGAGGCCGAGAAACTTGTAAAAGATGGAAATGAATGTTACCTTGCACACGTCGTTGAAAATAAAGGAACTGTTCAGATTAATGATGTGCCAGTGGTAAATGAGTATCCTGATGTTTTTCCTGATGAGTTGCCTAGAATAATACCAGATCGGGAAGTTGAGTTTACTGTTGACTTAGTTCCTGATCCTAAGCCAATTTCAAAACCCCCTTATCGAATGGCACAAATTGAACTTTTAGAGTTGAAGGAGAAATTGCAAGATTTATTAGAGAAAGGTTTCATTAGACCTAGCACATCACCATGGGGTGATCCTGTTTTATTTGTTAAAAAGAAAGATGGTTCTATGAGACTTTGCATTGATTATAGAGCCTTGAATAACATAACTGTTAAGAACAAATATCCTTTTCCTCATATCGATGATTTGTTTGATCAGCTCCAGGGAGCTCAGTTTTTTTCAAAGATTGACCTGAGATCGGGGTACCATCAGCTGAAGGTAAAGGAGGCAGATATTCCGAAGACCGCATTCCGTACGAGATATGGCCATTATGAATTTGTAGTAATGCCTTTTGGGCTAACCAATTCACCTGCTATATTCATGGACTTAATTAATAGAATTTTCCATGAGTTCTTGGATAAGTTTGTGGTGGTTTTCATTGATGATATTTTGGTGTTTTCTAAAAGTAAAGAGGAGCATGAAAGACATTTAAGGGTTATCTTTCAAACCTTAAAAGAAAAGAAACTGTATGGGAAATTCAGAAAGTGTGAGTTTTCGTTGCAACAAATTTCTTTCCTTGGTCACATTGTTTCTAAAGATGGAATAACTGTTGATCCTGCAAAAACAAAAGTTGTGGAAGAATGGCCAAGACCCACAAATGTAACTGAGATTCGTATCTTCCTTGGTTTAGTGGGATATTACCAAAGGTTTGTTAGAAATTTTTCACGGTTATCTAGTCCAATGACTAAGCTAACTCGGAAGGGTGTTAAGTTTATCTGGACAAAAGAATGTGATGATTGTTTTCAGGAATTGAAAAGAAGATTGATGAATGCTCCAGTTTTGGCACTACCTTCCAGGAATGGTGAGTTTGTTATATACAGTGATGCTTCATTGAAAGGACTTGGTTGCGTCCTAATGCAGAATGATCAGGTAATTGCTTATGCTTCACGACAATTGAAAACTCATTAGGTAAATTACCCTACACATGATTTGGAATTAGCTGCTGTTGTTTTTGCTTTAAAATTTTGGAGGCATCATTTGTATGGAGTAAAGTGTGAAATATATACCGATCACAAAAGTTTAAAGTTTATATTCACTCAGAAAGAATTTAACATGAGACAAAGGAGGTGGCTAGAATTAATCAAGGATTATGATTGTACAATTCATTACCATCCGGGAAAAGCAAATAAAGTGGCTGATGCTTTGAGTCGAAAAAGTAATGCTTCATTAACAATGTTGCGTTTGGAACGTGATCCTTTGGTTAAGGATTTGATGAACTTTGGCATAGAAGTTGTTGGTACAGGAAGTCCTTCTGTTTTGTTTCAGGTATCAGTGATATCATCTCTATCAGATAGAATCAAGCAAGCACAGAAGCAAGACAGTGAGTTGCAGAAAAAGGTAGAGCTGGTTCAGAAAGGTAAGTTGCCTGAATTCAACATTTATAATGATTGTGTTTTGAGATTTGGGAAGAGATTGTGTGTGCCTTGTGATTCACAGTTGAAGAAAGAGTTGTTATGTGAAGCTCATAGTTCTCCGTTTTCAGTTCATCCGGGCAGTACTAAGATGTATAGAGATCTGCGGGAGTATTACTGGTGGGATGGAATGAAAAGTGACATTGCTGATTTTACTGTGAAGTGTTTGACATGTCAACAGGTTAAAGAAGAGCGGCAGTTACCGAAGGGATGCTTCAGCCTTTACCAGTGCCAGAGTGGAAATGGGAAAACATATCCATGGACTTTGTTGTTGTATTACCGAAGACATCTTGAGGTAATAATGCAATCTGGGTTATTTTTGATCGCTTGACCAAATCTGCTCATTTCCTTGCTATACGAGATACTTTCTCTCTTGATCAACTTTCCCGTTTGTATCTTAAAGAGATAGTCAGGTTACATGGAGTTCCTCTCTCCATTGTATCGGATCGTGATCCCAGGTTTACTTCTAACTTTTGGAAAGGCCTTCAGAAGTCGTTGGGTACTGAATTAAATTTTAGTACAGCTTTTCATCCTCAATCAGATGGGCAGTCAGAACGAACAATTCAGACATTGGTGGATATGCTACGATCTTGTTCTATGGATTATCAGGGAAGTTGGGACCAACATCTTTCTTTGGTTGAATTTTCATATAATAACAGTTTTCATTCCAGTTACAGATGGCACCATTTCAGGCATTATTTGGGAAGCGGTGTCGAACTCCATCTTTATGGGATGAAGTGGGTGAAAAAAAGTTGATGGGACCAGAATTGGTAGATGAGTTGGCAGAAAAAGTTCACCTTATTCAAAAGCACATGAGAACAGCTCAGAGTAGGCAGAAGAGTTATGCGGATAACCGGAGGAAGGATCTATCTTTCGAGGTAGGTGATCATGTTTTTCTCAAGGTTTCTCCTTGGAAAAGTGTGATGAGATTTGGTAAGAAAGGAAAGTTGAGTCCAAGGTTCATTGGACCATACGAAATTCGGGAGAGAGTTGGATCAGTTGCATATCGAGTGGCTTTACCTCCGAGTTTATCTCAGGTACACAATGTTTTTCACGTTTCGATGTTGAGAAAATATATGCCAGATCCATCTCATGTTTTGAGTCCAGAGGTAGTTCAGCTGGAAGAGAACCTATCTTATGAGGAACAACCGGTCCAGATTCTTGACCATAGGGAGAAAGTGTTACGGAATAAGGTGATTCACCAGGTAAAGGTTTTGTGGAAAAACCACATGATTGAAGAGGCAACATGGGAATCTGAAAATGCAATGAGGGATAAGTACCCCCATTTATTTGATAAGTAAATAAATTGCGGGGACGCAATTTTCTAAATGGGGGAAGGATGTAACATCCCAAGTAATTAATGAATAATATATATTTTTATCTATGTCTATTAATGATTAAGATAGAGTTTTAGAGGCTTAAAATGAAAATAAATCCAATCTTAAGCATGGAATACACTAATATTCTTAAAAGATTGTTTTACTGCCTTATGATGGAAAGCCCTTTTTAAATCTATCTTTTGACAATTTTATAAACTATGTTTGTCAAAATAAACTTATTCTTTATTATTGGGACATCAAAATTTACTTTTTGCGAATTTTTGGTATTTTTCTGACAATGTTCATTTTTTAATGAATAGTGAAAAAATACTGCATTTTACATCAAAACTACTTTTTAATCTAATTTATTTATATGATTAGATTATCTTTTGAATTGGTCTTAATGTGTAATATGAATATATTTTTACCATTTAATCCAATGGTGGTCATTGGAATCAATTTCACTTTGAAATTGGACTTAAACTAGTGTCAATCTTTTGATACTTATTGTTTCATAAAAACATGCTATTTGCTCTGAGAGCGGGAATTAATTATTAAATTAATTAATGTGATTTATATGTTTTGAATTTTTTAAAATAGACTTCATTTTTGAATTCATAATATCAAATATAGCTTAGGGTAAATTTTTGGTAATTTTCTGAAAAACTTCAATTTTTGATGAATAGTGAAACCACTAAGTGGTACTTATAAAGACTGATTTTCCGTTTAAATGAAATTTTTCCATCATTGTGTTTTTAATTTCAAAAATCCGACATACATGGTTGTCATTAAGAATTAAAATGTGGTTCAATGAGATTATAATAATTTTTTGGTGAATAGTAACTTATTAAGTTCTTAATCGCGATTAGTGGTAATTAGTGTAGTTTAAGGTAAAAATAATGCTTTAATAAAATAAGATGAGATTGACACATGTCCTACCCTCATTGGTTGTGTCATGGCCGACCAAGAAAATCCATGGGTCAACTTGGGGACCCCATGGATCCACTTTGGTTGGAAATGACATAAATAACTTTTTATTAAATGTTAAAGTAAAAATGACACACACATAATATGTTTTACGAAAACAATTTTTACATGGGGTTATAAAGATCAGACTTTTGATTATAAATAGTCATTGAAAATATAAAAAGATTTCCTAAATCATAGTATTTGTTTTATAATTTTTAGAAATTAAATAAATTAAATTATTTACGACATAATAATGATGCAGCGATGACATCATTATTTGACGATTTAAATAAAATGGAAAGATAATGTAAAATCTATGAACTACACTTGTCCAAAACCAATTGGATGAGTGGATTTCGAACCCTTATCACCTTAGCCAAGAATTATATCAATGTGGGACCTTTTAAAACCGAAACACATTTTCAAATAAAGTAATATTTCTTTACTTTCAAAAAGTGCCCCTCCTCTCCTCTTATAAAAGGCCCCCACCTCTACCTCATTTCACACACACATCAAGCATTTGGATCGGTCAAACCCTGACCATTTACTCTCTCCACATCCCTCTCCTCATCCTATAGGATTCTATTTTGGAAGAATCCTTTCAAAGGAAGCCTTTAGACTCAAATCAAAAGGAGTTACACTTTTAAAGGTAATTCATTCTCTCATGTTCATTTGTTTTATTTTGCTTCTCCAACCCCCTAAACTCTTTTTATTTACTTATTTTGTAACAACACCAGTATCTTCAATATACTAGGATGTTGTTATAAGATTTATTTGAGCTACACTCTCACACAACTACATCAAATGGTTAAATAACATACGGTTTCCGTGGATGGTGAAATTCTGCCTCCCGAAACGATGATTGTTCAATACTCATTTAACACCTTCAAAGGTGGCCATTATGATGTCAATATTTTTATATATGATATATAATATGTTTATTCTTTCCTTAAGCTTCTGTATTTTTCATTTATGGCATATCTTTATTATTTCCATTATGGGTAAACACGATATCTTCATTTTAGGAAGTGCGGACTACCGCCCCCTGAAAGTGATTTGATTCATTAATACCATATGTGGGATGTGTAAAGGATAAAGTTAATGATATTATATATGTTATTATACTGGAATTATAATATACTCTTATATCATTATGATTCCATTCCAGAAAATACGAAATAGAAATGGAAGTAGCGTTCATGCGTACGTACGGATTACCGTCTCCATGAACGGTGCATTTCATTTCTTACCTCTAAATGTGATGTAATATTATAAATACATGTATATGATGAGTATATATGATATATATGTTATCCAAATCATTAATATCATTCTGGATATAATGAACCTTTGACCAAATTAACAGCATGTAAGTATAAGAAGTCTATTTTTGACTTAAGAACCAAATACCGACAAAATGAACATTATTAACTTAAATGATTACATGATGTTCATAACATGGTATAAAAGGAATAATGAACTTGAAAAAGGTTCATAAGCAAGTAGAGATTAACTCAATTTTATTATTCAGGAGATTAAAGAACGGTCGGGTCAAGTCGGATACGAGGTATGGGACTTCGTCTCAATCTCCTTTCATTGAGGCATATTTTATTTTATACACAACTTTCTTTTATACGGTGTATAAACCCCTTTGACTTTTATGTTTATTCAAAAGGAATATTTTTTATATGAATCGTTTACTAAACGACAAAATGGAATGTTTTTGTCGTACTTATGCGGCGACAACGACTTCTCCATCGTCGTGACTGTTATTTGAGTTCCGGCTTCCTCTACAAGCCATACCTTCTTTTTAAAAGAAAAATAAATACCATGTTTTACTTTTCTTTTATTTTGGTATTGAAAATGGTTTTCACAATGTTTTTTGTGTTGTATTGATATCTTGTGATTGAAATGTGGAAATGTTATGTTTCCTTTATGCATGTTTTATGTGATACGATTATGTTATGGTTCTTGGGCATTATTATGAAGACGGTGGTTCCATGATAAACTAAGGGCGGGTGAGCCCGATATAGCTCTCCAATGCATTGGGTAACGCGAAGGAGTGAAACCTTAAGGTTTCTCCGAAGAGATTTAGGGAATATACTGTGATGGGTATTCCAAATGTAACCAAGAGGGTTACTCCCTACGTAAGAATGTTATGAATGCCTCAAGTTACCTTTATGTCTTATGATTTCTATGATTTATTCATGATTTTATGAGGTATGTTAAAGTGGCTATGTTTTATGGGTAAAGTATGATTTCATTATTATGTATATATGAACTCATGTTTCCTTTCCATGTTTTTTTTATAACCCATACTGAGCTTTTTATGCTCATCCCAAGTTTTTTGAAATGTTTTTCACAGGTCAAGGGAAAGGTACATGATATGATGATAGTGTCAAGGAAGTGTCAAGAATGAATCCATGTTTTATTTTAAATATTATTCCATTGATGGGAATGAAGAATACTATCTTTATGTAACCACTTTGTTTATATGTGGAATGTAATGCAAGTTTTATGATCTAATTCTCTAAAACTCTAAACCTGAAAAGATCCTCAATGTGTAATCTTGTAATAACTCAAGATTAAGTAAGGTTTAAGGCTGGGGATTTATAATATTCCTAAAATAAATCCCTCTCTATGACACAACATGGAGAAATTTCCTATATTTAAACCCCAACTATATCCTAAATCCATACTAGATAGGTTATAAAGGAAATAAAAACTATCATAACTAGACTCCACCATATTAGAATAGAATGCACCATCCTTAAAAAAATTCCTCTCAAGAAAATCCCTTTTACTATTACTAGGTTTACCACATTGATAAGATTTATTAGTTCTAAAATGAATCATATCTCTCATATTATTAAAACTTTTACCTCACTGTCACCTATGATATGATCTTTCCTTTACACTAAGTCTCTCTCCATCAAACTTCAACCCATTCCTAAACTTCAAATTTTTAGACAAAAAGATGTGATTAACTTACCTTGAAGTCAAAGATTATCTATAATTCATCATCTTAGATAGAATACCATAGTAAGGACTATTTATAATGACTCATATCACTCATACTCTTACAACTTTTCTTACACCATCACTTATCTTTCCTTTACACCAAGTCTCTCTCTATCAGACTTCAACCCATTCCTAAACTTTAAATATTTAGATAAAAAGGTGTACTTAACTTCCCTTGAAGTCAAATATTCTCTATAATAAATCATATTATACTTAATACTATAGTAAATACTATTTATAGATGTTAAAATAATAATGTATTGATCATCATCTTAAACATTAATATTAATGTTGTTTAATTCAATAAATATTTTATCAAATTCATCAATATGATCATATACCATAATGAAAGATTTAATTTTTAAAACTACAAAGCCTTAATTTCTTGTAACTCCTTCCAAATAGTGAATTATCCTATAAATATTTTCAAATTTTTACCATATATTAGATGTATTAGCTTCATATACAATATCATGAGGCACGTTATCACCTAAAGTTAGTATAATTATATAGAGAAACTTTTCTAAAATATTAAAGGGTATATATATAAAGGAAAAATACAAATTTCCATCAACAAAAAACATGGTCACATTATTCTTAATACCCCAAAAAGAGTCAATTAAAAATTGATAAACTAACAACGCATTCTTATTAATACACCAAGAATTAAAATTATTCTCACCATCAAATTTTTCAATTAGAAATTTTATCAATGTCATCAATGTGATTAATTCTGATCCATTACCAAATGTTATGGGTGATGTAATAATTCATAAAAGTGCATCCAATTTCAATGGATAATGAAATAATTGAATATAGTAGTGGTTCTAAATATCACAATTTAAAAAAATGTAAATTTTTTAGATTATTTTCAATATTGAAAACTAAATAAAAAATCAATAATAGTCCATTCAATGATAGAGAAAATGATCACAATGAATAGAATATAACTAGATAGTATAATTTATAAAGTTATATAGAGAAGCATGCAAACATATCCAATAAATAGGATATAAATTTATTAAAAATTATTATTATAAATCTAAATTTTAATTATATGATTCCATTGAATATAAATTAAAATGTGTTATTACTATTATAAAATCAAAAATAGTTTCATACATATTCAATTATACAAAAGAAGAAGCGTGGAGAACAAGTTCGTGTATATAAAGAATCAAAAAAAATAAGAACATGCTTATCATGTATATCAGAAAGAAAAATGGATTAGTTTTGATTTGGTAAACAAGAATGAAACCACAGTTTGATATATACATTAAGAAACAAAACATAAATGATCATCCAATATACAGAGTCAATGAAGTAGTAAAGAAAATATAAAAGAAGTATTGGATTTTTCCTCTTTGAACTAAATTGGTTCTTTGTGAATGGGTCATGTAAATCATGAGGTTTAACAATAAAAAAATAAATATTATGAGTACGATATAGGAAATAAGCAATAGATAAGGACCAAAAGAACTATATGGGAATTTATTTTTTTTCTCTCTAGGAGTTTGATATTAAATCAAGTTTAGGGAAGGTAACATATAGTCTTAAACCAAATAGAATCACTCATGTAAAAAATCTTTGTATAATATATATAGGATATATATAATAAAATAAAAAATATAAATAAGAAATAAATTATTGTGTTGAGATACTTTCATTAAGAACTCATTTTTTATTTTAATGAATGAATCAAAACTTTAACCTCTAAGATTAAACTTTAGTCAAAGAAAAATATTTTTAATACTCTAATTCACTATCTATGAACCAATATGATTCTTGAAAATTCATAAAATGATCTAAGGATGTTAGTCTCATGAACTAGGTGAGGAACCATGTAATTGCATCAGAGGTATGGGTGTGAATCATAGAATTATTAAATGAATCCAGGCAATTGGGAGACTCTATAACTAATCTATAAAACATAAGTGAGACTATTCAACCAATATATATGGAAGGATTATATAGGGTAATTATATTAAATGGATATCCATGTGAAACTATTTAAGTTATACAACACTAAATAAAATTCATGAAAATGCAACCCTGACCATAAGATAAGATGAAAATGACTTAGATGAAACTGATCAAAGGAATGGAGTAAGAAATAAACCCAAAATTGAATGAAATTCAATAATATGAGCCTAAGTGATAGGTCCACATAGCGCATACCCAATAGAATAAGTAGTGTCCTATAAAATAAAATAGCCCGGTCCAACATTTATAATCTTTTTGTTGACTAAAATAAACATTTTTTATAGAAATATTTTTTAGCATTCTAAAATTATTTGTATAAATATGTGAAATGTGAAATTTAAGTTATAACACTATGAAATACAAATTTCATATATCTGTTGTTGTCCCTGTACTTTAGGTTATTACTTTAAGAAAAATTAAAATGTTTAAGTTAATTACAAAAACAATAAAAAACTATAAAAAATATTAAAAATAATAAAAACGTGATTTCATCACTTAACAGTGGACCTAGGAAAAGAAAATTAAAAAGTAAATTAAAATAAAAGATAAAAATGATTAATTAGAATGAGTTAAGTGGTGGGATTCAATGCCTGTTTATATGGTGTTTAATAAGAGATAATCCAAATCTATACCTTCTAATAGAGTTGGTCATTCTTATATACATGTGTTGGCTCTTCCTTATTCCAATTCCCACTTCTATTCCCAACTCTATTTATCCTAAATATTCCTTTATTTACATTCATTGATTTCCCAATAATAGCTTCATAGTTCATGATAGATCTGTCTCCATACCTCAACCATGAATCATAGCATGAATCCTAATTATAAAATTTAATAATAATATTTAAAACTTTACATAATAATGTAGTATTGTCTAGTTTATTCTATGATTTACTAGTTTTTCTCATATTAAGGTACCTTATAAAGTTCCTATAGTGAACCTTATAATGTTATTCATTTTTAATTTTCCTCAAATTTGGGTAAGTACATGACTATTACACAACACAAATAGAGTTCATGACTTTTCTTCATTTCTGATCTCTATGGCACAAAGACCATACATAATAAAGTTTATAATTATGTTTACAAGGAATGTGTTCTTAACTTGACCAAATATCAAGCTCGACCATCTCATATAAGAGTAAATGAATCTTATGAAACCTATATGTTTCCATTCCTTTGCCAATTTTTACTTCAAATGTTATTCCATAAGAGTAAAATGATTCTTAAACAACATGGTGAATTCCTTAAGGACTTTTCCATTTTTCAATTAGCCTTCTCAATATAAGAGTAAATGGATCCTATACAACACAGTGAGATCCTTCGTTTTTTTATTTTTAAAAAACTAGTGACTATTGCATACCTCGATTATCACCAAGATAACTATTACAAATATCAACCCTTTTCAATTTTCTCTAAATCCGGTCTAGAAATGACTATTACGTATTCCTAGGAGTTCCAAAATGACTCATGCATACCATCTTAATTTTCTAAATTTATCCTACTCTAACTTGAAAATGACTATTCCACATACAACATAACTATATGACTTTAACAAATTTAACTCCAATTAATCAGAGAATACTATTATGTATACAAGAAAATTCTCTAGGACTTTTCTAGATTTTTAGTATCTCTCTGAAGTTACTATTACGTATACAGGAAATATTTATACTTTATCTTTTTCACCAAAACTTGTATTTTTTATAATTAATCCAATTATTTTCAAGTCATCTCTACCACTTCAAATCACTTTGTAAAGGCCTAAAATCATCTTAAATTTTACTAAAATATATTCCAAGAATCAAAAAGAATATATATACTCAGAATATTTTCAATGAACTTTCACTTCTCTAAATCAAGTTTTAATTCCTTTAAATCATCATCCAAGTATCTTATCCACTCAACACTAGTCTTCAACGCATGTAATAATTAAAATGGAACTCCACAACTATTATTCACATCTCCTTTACAAAGATATATAATTTATCATTTTAATCAATATATGGAACTAAATCCTCTTTAACTTATTCAAATATTCTTTAAAAAAATCTATATATGAAATACCTAGTAGCAACACCTTCAACCCATCTTTTCTAACGAAATATTTTTCATAAAATATAAATTTTGGTAGCAAATCAATCCATCATCTTTTCAATGAGTAAATGGATCTCCAAGAATATATAATGGAAACATCTCACTTTAATTATCATATTAATAGTGATAAGAAAATCACTTGCATATTTTTTTCTATTCAAACAATGGAAACAACTTACACTTACAGTATAAAAGGTTGTACTTAAATTTTTACATGGAATTTACAACTCAACACACATAATGATACCTTACTTGGGAACTCTTATTCTTTTCAACAAGTTTGGTAACTACATACATCTTCCAAACTATTCTTATCCAATACATATTGAAATAATACATATATAATTCCATACCCATTGACACTTATTGACAACAAATACAACATAACACAAAGTGGGTTAAAAAATCTATCATGTTTTACTTTTTTCAATACCAATGCTATAAAATTCATGTTAATGTGTTCCTTTATTATCTACCCCTTTCTCATTAACTTATTTCACTTTCTTTTATACCCATAATTGATAATAAATAAATAAAATATTGAGAAAGGATGGTATCAATTAACTCTTAAGCAATGTGTAGTCAATTATTCTACTCTAAGTCTATTTGATCCATGATCAGCGTAGAAAACACGAGTGTTTAATTTATACAAAATTGATGTCCATTATTAAATCATAACATGATACCAATTGATATGAAAAAACTTGTAAGATTCCTTAGGAGTTATTAAACTATTTCCAGGATGATACCAATTGTTGAAAATAAAATTTAAATTGCCTCATACCACTTATTAAAATAATTCTCAAAATTTTCAACCTGAAATTCTTGCACTCATATTAACACTTGGATTGAAAACATTCAATAAATAACTAGTATGATTTAACTTATAATATAATCCTTGGAAATTCTCTAATTTGTTTATATTTTCATGTCATTGATAAAATAAATTTCCACTTTTTATATTAGTATTGATTCTTTCAAATCAAGGATGAAATAATATCAATACATACTTTTTAATGACTAATTTTGAGAACCATCCAGAAATTTTGGATTTTCATAAATTAAATAATTCTGGAAGATTCTAAAGTACTACCCATCAAGGGATAATCCTTAACTTCACTTAATCAAGTTGGATCCTTTCATCAGATGTTCTTTTTAATACCATTTTTTTGTGATCTCATCCAAGATGGTGAATTTTTTATCTATTGTCTAGTTTTTATAGCATGGTTATTTTTATAAGTTATCCACCTGAGAACTTTCATCACCTTTAATTCCCTACATAGATAGTAAATAAAATAAAATACAATAGAAAATATAATAAGGTAGAACTCATTTTATTATCATTTAGAATAGTTAGGTCGATAATTTATTCTCATTCAAAATTCTATTTTCTCTTCTAATTTAGATTTGAATGATTGATATTTTGTTCTCTCTATCAATATTCTCTTTGAGAGTAATGGACTTACTAACTTTCTTTTGAACTTATTTGTGTGGAATTTTATTCTTTTCTTCTTCCATCAAGGAATATGTATTTCCTAGTTCTTACTAAAAAAATTTATCATTTATTTTTATGTTAGAACTACTATAATATTTCATTCCTTTCTAGCATATTACTTTCCTAGGTTATGGTGTTGGAGGTTCTTTAGAGGATTATTGAGGATTTTTGGGAGGTTTTGTGGAGTTTTATCTATAGGTGTTTAGCAGTAGGGAGTTTTATAGTGTAAAAGGGGTTTAAACACCATAATCCTGCAGTTTAAAAATTTAGAGGTAGTTCATATTATGGCTTTTGTTTAGTGAGGATATAGGAATGAAATCTGTTTACACTATAAAATAGGGATTTATGGCATAATATAATTCTATACTAGGCACTATTTTTTCATTTTGATTTGGATTTTTGAGGGTTTTATGATGCAAAGGTCGGTTTTATAGTGTAAAATACATGGCTTGTGGAATATATAGCATAAAAGTGTAATTTATGACATAATCCCGGTGTTATACATGTTGCAAATAGGTTTGTTCAGATTATTATTTATCATTCATCCATTGATTTTTTTTCTCTAATTTTTAGAGGAACCCTAGGTGGTTTTGAAGGATCTTCCATTCCTCTTTATCCTGCTTTGATCCTTGGATTTTGGTGGTTTAGTTTTGGTTATCTAAGGTGAGTTATCCACCTTTACTAGTTTTTTTCTTGGGTTCTTCCCCTAAATATTTTATATAGTGGTTTTTCCATGTTTTGGAGTGATTTTGGATGAAATTTGATGATCCTTTGATTTGGTATAGGTTGATCTGTGAGTTCTTTGTACAATTGTGTTATGTGGGAATTTCTTTTATGCCTTGTAGTGCATAGAGAGATCAGAAAGATTTTTTAAAGTAGGGAATCCATCATTTCTCATTTTCTATATCATTATGGAGGGATTTACTCTTATTTATCTATGGTAATTTCATAACCCCCTCCCTTTTAAGATGATTCAATGAAAGAAGATAGATAATGACCCCTGAGTACCACCTCCAGTAGGCCTCAGGTTGGTGAGTAGCACTGAGGGTATAAGAATATCAATAAATGGGAGGAATTACCATCTATAATAATGTAGGATTGGGAGATAAGATAAATAATCCAAAAATAAATATAATAAATAATATAAAAAGGAACAAAAATCATCCTAGAATTCATGTATAAATATAATTGGTACAGATAAAAGTCTTTAAAGTAAATTCCCAAAATAAAATCTAAAGCAGCAACATAGCAGTTATCCAAGGTCTGAGCGAGTAATATCCATCATGGTGCATGTGATCCTCCTAGAAACCTAAAAATAGTTTATATACATAGAGTGAGCATGAAAGTATACTTAGTAGGAAAACCAAATTCTCTCGTGCACATGTGAAAGAAGCATACTAATGCACCCATGATCAAACAGAAGAACCAACAGAACCTAAACAGGCCAACTACCCATCTCATCTTCATTGAGGAACACTCAACAACACATTGATAAGGATAACCCGCAATACTTTCTTACTAGTATTCCCCCATCACACCCCAACATCATACATCCTGGAACTCCCATATCTTTTGTATACCGCATTGCCCTATAGGCACAGTCACAAAACACCTTGCCTGAATACACCTGGGCTCACCACCCTACAAGAACGACCACATCACATCTCGCTCAAAGAGACATGGATCATCACATCGTAACCAATGCTATAAACAGGGTAGTAGGGTATCATGAACATGTAGAACATTAACCTCGTTCTCTCCTCCTACCATGCATAACCCTCACCATAAGCTTCCCCATAAACATGATCATATCACATATCACCTGAAAACACCTAGGCCACCACCCCACAAGCACGGTCACATCTCACCCAAAAACACATGGATCGTCACATCTATCCTAAAGACACATGGTCTATCACAACCACTATCTAATGAACTAACAAACCTATGGACATCATAGTATGTGAAATACATAACTCGCCTGGAATAGATAGTAGGAAAGTACGGGTACCCAGCCATTCATCCTCCTCACCAAATGTCGAGAAAAGAACCCCCTATGTGACTATGTGGGTTTCGGAACATAGTACTCAATGTGGGTGGGGTTAATATAGAAATTACAATGAATATACAATTATATGTATAATTTCAAATACTCAATCCCAACCTATGGGTCTACAACCAAAATATAACCAACTCACAACATCACAACTTTGGTTGCCACCAAAAAATGAATAGAACCACACAATACACAAGCCACGTATCAAATTTCCAACCAATTGCATTTAATAATATAATTATTTTCATTAATTATCAAAACCACATTTTACCACACATGCCACCATTTAATTATTCATCAGTTATTCCCAACCCATTCACCAAACCAACCCGTGTAATTTAAATCATTATTAATCATTTATTCCATCATAATTTAGTCATCTAGAACAATACAACTACTACCTTTCCACCCCAAAATCATGACCAAAAAAACACATCACCACCATAAAAGAACATCCAACAAACTACCTATCCACCCTAAAAGAATGGTCAACAAACCACCTCATCGCCCTAAAAACATAGCCAACAAACCACCTCACTAACCTAAAATCACGGCCACACAAACCATAATCCCCACTTTTCCCAACCACACATCGTCATCCCACAAGCATAGCCACTCATCGCATCACATCAATATCATTTTTCATATTTAAAAAGGTACTTTTATAACATTCCACTTTATTTTAGGGGCATTATCACACAAAACATAATCCTAGGTTAACCATTTTATTAACCAAATATAAGTGGTTTTACAATTTCTATTTTAGGGTTATATCAAAACAATAAAAACAAAAGAAAAATAGTCACATCACATATCATCCAGCACAAAAAAATCCCCCAGTGGACACAATTTTCATCAGGGCATCAATCCCACACTATCCACAATATCACAATAATAACAAAGTTGTAAAGGCATGCGAATCAAACTCATTTACCCTTTAATTTCAATTATCCAATTATTTATCTTTGATTAAGCTAGAAAAAACATAATCCATAGGTAAATAAGATAAAACCCCTCTCGCATGATACACAATAAAGTTAAATAAGGTATCCCTACCTCAAATAATCTTTTCCAACTCGTTGCACACTGTAGGGAAAATAAGAATGCCCTCAAACCACAAACACACCATGAGAAATCGTGGATCAACCTACACCGTACCCAAAGACCATAAAAAACACAACCCAAACACACAACCCAAAACAAACCACACCACCACTAAAAAACCCTGAAGAAGAATAAGAGTAAACTAACCAAGAAGAAGGAAGGGCTTACTATGGATTTCCAATGAACAGCCACTGGAACCACCGGATCAAAGAGGGATGAAGGAGGGATTGAAGAACTCCTCAAGACACCTAGGGTTCTCCTAGAATGAGAGAGTGAGAAAGGCTGATGAATGAATTATAATTGGCTGAGAAATGAGAACTTCAAACATATATCTCAATGTTTACATGTTGTGTAATATATTTACATGGTGTGTAATTATTGAGTTCCCAAAAATACCAGATTTCGCTAAAAATCATGTCACCTTTAAGGATTAAACACCTGATTTATTACACAACGTGAATCATCCTCATACAAGTCATGAACCACTATTACACATCATGTAATACATTTACACGAGGTTTATTTCCTACAGTGGCTCTGTTTCACCTCCACCCCCCACAAAAACTCCAAAAACCTCCCCCGAACACCTTCAACCACCAAAACTAGAAAAGTAATGGATTGGGAGGACATAGACCATTACATTGTATACCTCTAAAACAATTCTCACCCTCAAGAATCCAAACCCAATCCTAGAAGAAAAAAGGTATGAACAACCACCCTACGAGATAACTCTCAAATATCTCATCATACCTAAAAATCTACCACCAACCAAACACACTAAACCAAATAGCTAAAAACATATCACACAACCTCATCACTACACAACTAAAAATCATCTCCTCCTATATAACCACACTACCACACATCCATTTCAAAACCATCTCAACCTCCATGCATCCCAAATTAATAACAACTGCAACCAAGGAATTGCACCTTATAGGACACACTAATCGGGGAATTTCATCCTCCATGTCAAGGTACAATCTGTTTTGGGTGGCACTGACTCACCCAGACTAGTTTAATCACATCGCAGTTAATGAACCTCAATTAGGAATTAGGTCCTTCTTTATTCATACATCGGGACTTTATCACACATCACACATCACAAACAAAGGAAAATTGCTCATCTCATAAAACAACGAGATCCAAACATCACGTCACAAAGAAAAACGTAGAAAATAAAAACATAAAACAACTTCATATATTGGGAACACATTTGCATATCTCACTCTCAAGTACTCTCCTCTAAGACACCATTCCTCCAAAACACATGAACTTAAGAAATAGTCCATATACACAGTGCCTTATCTTAGTGATCCCGGATCTCTACTAGTTTCTCCATGAACATTGTGTCATCCTTGATATCCAACTCTCCCCAGTCAATGACATGGGATTAATTATGAAGATATTAATAAATATTAGATATGTGAAAGACATCACGGATCCTCTCTAACCATGGTAGAAAATCCAACTAATACGTCACCTTTCCAACTCACCCCAAGACCTCAAAGGGCCCAATAAACCTGGGAGAAATATTACTCTATTTACTAAACCTCAACTACCCACATCAAGGGGAAATAATCAAGAATGTGTGGTATCCAAACTCAAAATACAAGGGATTAATCTTGAAATTTTTATAATAATTTTTCTAGTATTTCACTGCTTTCATCCTCTCATAAACCATCTAAACCTTCTCTATCATACTTTTCACCACATCGGGCCCAAGAACTATTGCCTCCCCAACCTCCATCCAATATAACATAGAACAAAATTGTCTCCCATAAAAATCCTCAAATGGAAACATGAAAATGCAAGATTAATATATATTATTATAAGAAAACTCAACCAAGTTAAAGTGTCATACCAAAGATCCACCAAAGTCCAAGATGTATGCCTAAAACATATCCTCTAGCATCTGGATAGTCTGGTTCATCTTCCCATCTATCTGAGGGTGTAAGTCAAAACTGAGTTTCAAAATCATGCTACAATCCCCTCCATATTTTTGAGGTAAAATGTGCATATCAATCCAAGATAATGGACCTTGTAACTTCATGAAACTGCACCACCTCATCCACATACCTCTTAGCCAAATCATCCACTATGACGGACTCCTTGATCGCTAAGTAGTGGGATTATTTCATTAATAGATCCATGATCACCCTGGTATCATCACAAAATCCCTAATCTCTGGGTAAACTTGTGACAAAATACATCAAGGTATTTTCCCATTTCCACTTGGGAACATACAGGGGCTATAAAAACCCACCAAGAACATGATTCTTATCCTTTTCTTACTATAAAACCAAGCACTTCACCACAAAATCAACCACCATCCATTTTATCTTGGGCCACCAAAACTGTATCCTTAAATAAAGATGCGTCTTGGAAAATCCGGGGTGTACCACCAAAGGTGAGTTATGAAACCCGCAAAGGACTCCCTAACACATCTTGAAAACTCATGGGTGTTCCACTGCTTGTGTATCATTTCCAACCATATCCACCTATCATCCTCTCAAAAAAATCAGCATGGAGGCATATCTCTAAAATTAAAAACACAATTCTTAGGTCCCATAACATGAAATTAACATTTTCACAAGAGGGATTCACATAAATCCAAAACAATTAATCCCCATAACATGCCACACAGTCAAAACTAAGGTGATATCACAACCCTTAGCCATCCCATATCTAGTTCTTGGTTAAAAAAGGGTAAAAACATTATCATTATCCTAGTTTCTCATTAGACACCCATTTTCCACATTTTTCATCATTTTACAACTTCTGAATCTCATATTAGGCATTTTTTTTCTTTTATATTACACAAGCAGAGAAAAACATTTCAATTTCAATAAATTTACTAGAACCTCATTTTTTCATGAATACCTAAAAAATATGCATGTTATAATAATTCTTGAATGCCTAGAATAATTCATGAATACTCAACTCTCATGCCATACCAAGACACGATTCAAATCTTATAAAATCTCAAAAACCATAATCATATCACATAACAAGTGCATCACTTGAGGTGAAATAACATCCAACTATAACAATATATTTCAATAACCACAATCCCACCTAGGGTACTTGGATTTTACCCCTACACATGGGTTAGATACTCCCATACATGAGCTATTAACCAAGGCCTAACTCATCCTAATTTCCTATCTACCTTTCTTAAATATTAAGACAAAAGAAAATAAAATAAAAATGCCTTTGATACTACTTTATGATGTCCTAAATCAGGTTCCACACACTGGTTCCATGAGACGGTTGGCCACATGACCTCAAGAATTCCTCCTTATATGCCATAGGTTATTGACTAGTAGTGAGGTTTAAATATATAACATGGGGAGACTATACCCTATTTATAAAAGTAGATTAATAGTATAAAATAAATAACCAATATCCATATGATAATAATAAACAACCAAAACAATACTAAAACCAAAACAAACCAGTATCACATGATTAACCAAAATAGAAAACCATATCCATAACTAACAGTAGATATCTCATGCCATAATAAGTGTCAAGTGTATAATGGAAAATCCAAAATAAAAAATACATTTACAACTCCAAGTGGGTCTCGAAATATTCTTTAGTTCCATTATCCATGATCCATACCAACTCAACCATCTAACATAGGGTTATTTCCCATATCTTGTCCTATAAACATAAAGTCTATTCAGGTACTGATCAGGTAGCCCGAGTAGGGTGTGAGAAAAACTCAGTAGGCCACCACTAACAGCATTTAAAACAATATCCATTATATAAAATTGTACGCATATTTATAAAGAATAAATTATAATCAATAAAGTAAAAAATTTTACATATTCAATTATTCTTTATTTAACTGCATCCTTTTCCCCGAGTTCATGATGACACCCGAACCATCAATACCTACTTCGGCTCATGTCAAAGTCTAAACCATATCACATAGGTAAACATAATTCATTATAACATAATATTTAATTATTCATTTCATTTCAATTAATAGCATGGCCACTCAAAACCATATTCCAATCCCAATATCATGGGTGTAGAACATCATGTATAGCACCCCATGGGTATTTGGTGTATTAGTCCTTGTCCCACACCTCATGGGTATTTTCATCATTAGTCTCTATCTCATACAATAATATTCACATGCATACATTTGGTCATAGAACATCATGTCTAATGCCCTATAGGATTTTGAAGAATCGGTCCTTATCCCACAGCCCATTTATCAATCAATCAGACATTTCACATATATCACATTTAACAAGGTTAATCATCATTAACCCTCTTGTCAAAATTTAACATCATGGTATACCATTTAAATTATTAAAACAATCATGCTTCAATACTTTACTCACATGGAATAATAAGAAAAATTCACCATTACCCATTCATCAAAATTTAATCATTTAATTCATTAACTGTTTAAGGTTAAAACAGCCTTTCCTTAATTCTTAACATTAAAAAATTCATAATCAAATTAATCAACCAATTACACAATCCCATTAATTGAACAATTTCATAAACACAATATCCCATCAATTCCATAATCAAATCATTCCATTAATTAATTAACCAGTTAATTAATCCAATTCAAGATGTGATTTACAAACATGGAAATTTCTAGTTCAAAATTATATGCACATAATTATAATCAATACTATGGGATTTTCAATTTATTCCACCAACATCAAAATCATTGATCGGAATTCTATAAACCAAAAATCCTCAAATTGAAGCAGGATGTTCAATTTCACAATAAAGAACGAGATCTAGAACCAAAACCTATATCAAGATAAAAGGTATTAATATCTATAAAAACCTAGATCTAAACCCATCTCTAATAAGTAAATAATCATTCCGCTTCTTCCAAATAGAGGGATGGGAGAGAGAGGAAACCACGCAGGAAGAAATCAATTACCAGTAGAGGTGAATAACCATCAATAGGATCTTTGATTCATCAAGAACGGAGTACAAAGGGAATTATAATCCATCTAGGATACTCTAAATTCAAATTAAAACGAGTTAGGGTTGATCCGGTGTGTTTAGGGATATAATCTGAGGGCTTGGGAATTTTTTAACAATTTTTAGAGAAAAAAAATCATGCGTGCATGGTTCCCTGGGCTGGGGTGCACAGTTACTACTAATAGGGTGCATGGTTTGAAAAAATATACAGCTACCATGAAAATCACCTATATTTGGGTTTGTATAGATTTCTAGTTTGGGTGCATGATTTAGGAAAATTGTGTGCGGATCGCACCACGGTTCACTATTTTATTTCACTCTTACACCATTGTATTAAATTAATTTTGTTTTTATATTAAAAATAATATAACAAATTGATATTTTTGTTTTATTAAATAATTTTATTTTTATCACTGTTATTAAGGGATATTTTACTTTTTTTTTATTTTCATTATAGGTAGAGGTGATTTGGATGCCCATGAGATGATCCAGAAGGAAAATGGGCCAAAATTCATAGAAGACCAAGGACACATGTCCACTTTTTTGCACATTGAGAAAAATAAGTAACTAAAAATTGGATGAAATTTTATGATACTATCCAAAAGTCCATTTACTACAACTCATATTAATAAATTCATGCCTAAATATCCCATATTGTGGCCCATTCGAATAGATATGTCTAGGGAATAGAATCTACATGAATTCAAAAGTTAGGTTCTGTATTTTGACAATATCTTCTAAAATAGATATCCAATGGTTGAAATATTTGCCATTGAGATAGTAAATAGAACTTAAAACAAATATCAACTTTTTTATAAGTCTTGGTATATCCTTTTACTAGTTCAAGACCGAGATACAAGTGGTATAATCAAAACTGGGTTCCCAAAACTACTTCCCATTTTGGAAATAAAAGGGCACCATGGGAAGCTAATTTGGAAGTTAGACCAGGGAGTGAAGTGATGAAATTTTAAAGTTCCATAGGATCCCTATCCTAATCCAATAAGTTTTTTAGGGCTCTATCCTCATAGGGGGTTCAAGGATAAATAAGGAGACCCAACTGAGCTTCCTCCTCTTCCCGATATTGGGATAAACGGTGGGTGATCATTGTGAGGGAGCTACACACATGAAGATGGAGTTTTGAAACATAATAATATAATTTTTTTTGTGTATTTTGTTTTGGAATTTTCCTTTTATATTTATATTAACTTTTTTTATGCATTTAATTCAAACACTTTTTATTTCATAACTGATCAGTGTGTAATTTTAAGTGTGCGAATTGTGTTGTTCTGATTGGACAACATAAGAATCCTCTTATTTCCAAAAAAAATGAGATTTTAGTTTTTCTTGACAATACTTAATTAATTATAAGGGTCTGTAACTTTAATACATTATTTTTAGGTCAATATTTAGTGTTATTTTCATAATTTTAAAAGGATTGTGGGTACCCAAGATCTTGGTTAACCCTCAACCAAAGGATTACACCAAAACCTAATAATCTATTAAGAACAAGAAACTTTTCAATTGGTGTATTAAATTATAAATTATCACATAATTATCATATATTTTTTAAAATCCACTTGTTTTTAAACTATTATACTCTTTAAATTAATTCATTTTATTTTTAAAAAAAATTCAAAACCACCCCCTCTTTTAGTCATTTTTATTAAAAATTCACACTCTAAAATCAGAAATGCTCCTTGAGAGATGACCTAGGTTCTGACCTATACAATAAAATCAGCTTCAAATTATAATCAATTTTACATGTCATGAAAACACGTTCAAATTTTGGTGTCATTTCTGGGGATCACTTTTGTTTTTAGTGTGTGTTTTTTATAAAAATATTGTGTATTTTGTAATTATTTGTTAAATTATTTTCTTCCTTCATTTTTTTAGTTGATTTATAAAATATTCCTTTTTTAAGCCTTATTCATGATGTTATCTTTACTAGATGAACTAATTCCTTTCAAACATAAACTGGAGAGGATCTTGTGCCATCGATACTAAGAAGCACCAAACAATCCATTTAAGGACACAAAAAACATTAAAACTCTCCTCGATCCTTATTCTTCTTCTAAAACCCACATTAAAACTAAAATAAACTTTTATAATATGTATGAAAATAACTAGACATTAAAATAACTAACCTCACCTGATGTATAAATCCATCTTGAATACATTCAAATAAAATACAAGGGACCTAATTTTCAACTAAAATATGGTTTAATTCACTTATTACCAAGATTCCATCAAGTTTAGGGAGAAGATCTACATTGGAACATAAAAGAATTTAAAACTACATGTTCTGTATTAAAACCAAAAAATTTGGATGAAGAATAATTAAATATTAGGTAATTCCCTTTTTTATTAAAATATACTACAAAAGATTGGATTTACTATGTTAATTCACCGATTAGAGACTGTGCGGACATGGAGTGTTTTTTTCTTGAAAAATACTTCCCAGAATCTAGAACTACAATAATAAGGAAACAATTATGTGGGATAATAAAGTATCAAGGGGAAACACTTCATGAATACTAGGAAAGATTTAAAATTCTTTTTTCAAGTTTCTCACACCACCAAATAAGTAATCAACTTTTAATACAATATTTTTATGAAGGTTTAATTCTTATTGATCGAAACATGATTGGTGCTAATGTAGGTGGTGCGTTGGTTGATAAAACCCAAATTTCAACCAGGACTGTCATTGAGAACATGTTTTAGAACACTCAACAATTTAGTTTGAGGTCTATTGTACCCATTTGAGGTTTTTATAAGGTGAAGGGTACTAAATTCAAGAAGAAGGTGGACATGAAGTTTTAAGAGTTAACTACTCTTCTTTGAAAAATTTCTATTTACCATGGGAAATCCCAATCTCCTCCCATCTATTGTGGTATATGTTCTTCTGAAACCAACTATTCTGGATAATTCCCTCAACTGAGAGAAACATCTGAGAATTTTGAGGCATTATTTTCAGGATGCCCCTATAACCAACCCTTTAGGAAAGAACCTTACTATCCATCTAAACATAAGTGTAAATAAAACCAATACTATAAAAAAGGTTGGTTTTAAAACCAACCTCAATAACCATGGAACTAACTGGGGAAGAGTAGTCAACCACCACCATCCATAAATCCTCAACCACCTCAAAGGCCTTTCCAACAACACCATCCAAAATCTGTGCCTAGAACAGAAAATATAATGAAACAAATGGATACAAGTAATCTCCAATTTCAAAAAAACTACTCAAACATCCATAAAAGACCTAAATCCCCAATTAGGCCAACTCGCCAACTCAATGGGGGAAATCCAAATTCATGGGTCAGGTAAACTACCCTCTCAACCATTATTAAACCCTATGGAAAAGGGAAATGTCAATGTAACCACCCTTTAGAGTGGAACCCAACTTAAAAACCAAGTGACCTCTCTAATAGATTCATATCCTCCTAAGTAAATCACCATCTCAACCACTGAAAATGTACCAAACTTGGACAAACATTGGCTTGATAGAATCCCTTACAAAGTAAATAGTGTGTCTATTGATGAGTCACCTTGCCCAACCATTCCACTTCCATTTCCCCAAATGGACACCTAACCAAGTATACAAAAATAAATTGAACTTGATAAATAAATCTTGGAAACTTTTAAAAAAGTTTAGGTTAACATCACCTTGATTGATGTCTTAAAGAAAATTACATGATACACAAAGTTTCTCAAGGAGATGTGTACACACCAAAGGATACTTTGAGGTAATGAAAAGGTGAGATTGGGGAGTAACATATCATCATTGATAGATATATCACTTCCTACTAAATGAAATGATCTTATAATATTATCTATTTCGTGCACCATATGGGATTATTCCTTTTCCAATGGTATGATTGATTTGGGTGCTTCTATAAATGTGATACCTCACTCCATTTACTCTTCATTGTAGGTTGGAGAATTGAAGCCCACAATATTTTTTTCTCAACTTGAAAACTGAAGTACATCACACCCCACTGGTGTGTTAAAGGATGTTATTTTGAGGGTGAAATTTTTAGTTTTTTCTACTAATTTTTATGTGCTAAAAATGGAAGATGATGGTATGAATAGACATGCCCTAATTATATTGGGTAGGACTTTCTTAAAAATATACAAAACCATAATTAATATCCAAAATGGTATATTATCTATGGATTTTAGTAGTGAAATTATCCACTTTAACATCCTTGATTCCATGAATCACCCCTCAAAAGAGAATTCCTCACTTTCAATTAATTCGATTGATGTACTCCCTTCCCCTGAAAAAACTTATTTTCTTTCCCATGACCCCCTTTATGGGTTTCTATCATTGATAGACATTATAGGTAATTAATCATGCATATAATGTGGTACCATTTTAGGAAAATTTCATGCATGTTCATTAATATATGATTTATTGAACACTAAGGATCCCATGACCCTAAATGATACTTATAAGCTTATAAAATACAATTCCTAATCTGAGGATGTTACCATTGAGTAGTTAAATGAGATTAGTGACCTATAACTTTCACATACACTCCCATAAATCCAATTACCACTTGAATTTTAACTTAAAAAAACGACTCAATATTTAAAATATTCATATCTTGAGAATTGAAACAATATTCCTATCATCATTGCTAGTTCACTCCCTCTAGAGCATGAATTGAGACTGATTGAACTTTTGAGGGAGTATAAACAAGATTGGGATGGACACTTGATGACATTCCTGATATTATCCCATCAATTTACACACATCATATATTGTTAAATGATGAGACTAAACTAGTGAGGCAATCACAATGTCGGATGAACCCAAACCTCCAAGATGTTGTTAAAAATAAGGTAACCAAATTACTGGTTGTTGGAATCATTTTCCCCATATTTGATAGACAATGGGTTAGTCTAGTGCAAGTTGTTCCTAAAACACTGGTCTAACAATAATAAAAAATGAAAATAATTAATTGGTTCCAACCCATGTGAAGAATAGTTGGCATGTATGCATAGACTATCGTCAAATAAACCAACACACTAGGAAGGATCGTTTCCTATTACTGACCAGGTTCTAGAGAGGATAGTGGGGAAATCCCACTACTATTTCCTTGATGGGTATTCTGGATACTTTTAGATCCATATTTCCCCTGAGGATTAGGAAAAGACAACCTTCACTTTCCCCTTTGGCACATTTTTCTATAAGAGGATGCCACTTGGTTTATACAATGCTCTAGGTAATTTCCAGCAATGCATGGTTAGTATTTTTTCAGATTACTTGGAGAAATTCATGGAATTATTCATGGATGGTTTCACTGTTTATGTCTCCTCTTTTGATAAATTTTTGAGTTGTCTTACTTCTATCCTACGTTTATGTATTGAAAATAATATCATGTTAAATTATGAGAAATTTCATTTTATGGTGTTATAAGGTATAGTACTTGGTAATGTCATTTCTAGGGATAGTATTCAAGTCGATAAATCGAAAGTGGATGTCATTTATTCCCTAAAATACCCCAAAAATGTACGGGATGTGCATTATTTCTTAGGTTATGCTATATTTTACTGTCGTTTCATTCATGACTTTAGTAAGACTGCACTCCCCTTCTCCCAATTTCTCCAAAAAGAAAAGGAATTTTTTTTAATAAATAATGCAAGGAAACTTTTAACAAATTAAAATGGAGTATCTTATCACCCCCGATAATCCAACCACCTTAGTAGGATCTACCATTTGAGCTCATGTGTGATTCCTCTAACTATGCAATTAGGGTTGTCTTGTCATAATGGGTTGATCGAGATCCACGTGTCATTGTCTATGCCTCACACACACTGGACCCTGACCAAGAAAACTACACCACAACTAAAAAATAATTCATTTAAATTTTGTTTCCCTTGGATAAATTTAGGTCATACCTTTTAGGATCGAAAGTCATTGTGTTCTCAAACCATGTAGACCTTCGGTATCTCCTTAAGAAATCAGAATTCAAACCATGTCTCATTCACTGGATGCTCCTCCATTTGGAATTTAACCTAGAAATTAGAGATAAAAAAGGAACATAGAATGTGGTATCTGACCATATTAGTAGGATCCTATCATACTCATATATTGGATCATCCCCCTGTATTCCCATAAATTACATTTTTCCTGATGATAAATTTTACCAATTGTAAGATTTTATTCCTTGGTATGCTGAAATTATAAATTATTTGGTAGCATCTTGCATTCCTTCTAATTTTAACAAAATCCAAGTTGACCATCTAAAACATGAGACTTTGTTACATTTGGAATGACCCCTACCTTTAGTGCACATGTAGTGATCAATTCCTTAAGCTTTGTGTTCCCGATAGTGAGTTTCAGTCTGTCCTCAGGTTCTACCACACTCTTTCTTGTGGGGGAGCACTTTGGTCCCCAATAGACTACTCACAATGTCCTCAATTCTAGTCTCTTTTGGACAACATTATTTTGGGATGCCGATGATTTCAGTAAATATTTTCCTTACTGTTAAATAATGGTGAATGTCTCTAAAAGAAATGAAATGCCACAACAATCCTTCCTCTTTCATGACATTTTTGATGTTTGGGGAATTGACTTTATGGGTCCATTTCCCAATTCCTATAGAAACCTGTACATTCTTCTGGAATTTGATTATGTGTCAAAATGGGTAGATCCACGAGCCACAAGGACATATGATTCCAAGATAGTTGTGGAATTTTTGAGAACCCAAATATTTTGTAGGTTTTCATTAACTAGGTTCATCATCAGTGACCAGGTTTCTCATTTCTACAACTAAACAATGAAATCACTTTTGCATCGGTATGGGGTTGGGCATCGAGTGTATACTACATATCACCCACAAACCAATGGTCAAGTTGAGGAGTCTAATAGAGAGGTAAAAAATATTTTTGAAAAAAAAATTCAACCCAACACAAAATATTGGAGTTTTAGACTTGATGACTCATTATGGGCTTACAGTACTGCCTTTAAAACTCCCATTGGAATTTCACCCTATCGGTTTGTGTTTCAAAATAGTTTTCACTACACTATTGAGATAGAGAATTGGGCCTATTGGGCCATTAAACAATGAAATTCAAATATTTCTGCTGCAGGTGCTCAAAGGAAGTTGTAGATTCAAGAGTTCGAGGAAATGTGTAGAGATTTTTATGAGAACTCCTAGATTTATAAGGAGAGAACCAAGGCATTCCCTGACCATCTCATCCTTCATTATCAATTCCACATTAGGTAGAAGGTCCTAATTTACAATTCAAGTCATAAGTTTCATCCAATTAAGCTTTGTTCCCACTGGTTTGGACCATACACTTTTACTAATGTTTATCTATTTGGTGTTGTTCTGGTTCAAGATGAATAAACAAAACAAACCTTCACTTTCAATGGGTAGCAACTGAAGCACTTTCATGAATCCATTCTAAATTCCACAATGGAGGAACTCCAAGTTCAAGAAGCATCCTACCAATGACACCCACTAGGTTTTATCCTTCCTTCTCACATTCTCTTTTATTAAAATGAGGACAGTACATGCTATAGGTGTGGTGGATGGGTAAATTCTTGGGTTAGTTAGTAATTTTCATCATATTTATTCTTTTTCTATTTTTTTCATGCTAGATAGTATTGTTACTTTCCCCTGTCCCCCCCCCCCCCTCACTTTTGTATTATAATGTTAATTTTTTATTCCCACTTTAACATGGAAAATGATTCTCGCTTAATCAGGGAAGTTATTGAAAATGCATGAGGAATTTCACTATTTCATGTTATTTTAACGTTTAAAAAAATCAATGATGAAATGTGTGTTTTAGTATGAATTTAAAATTTTATTAATTTTTTTTATGTGAATGGTTGTATCACTTTGAAACCTTTGAGGAGAATGGTACCATTTGTGTGAGTTGTTTCTGGTAAAATTGTTCTACCTAATTTCTCCACACATTTTTTACACCAAACCATTAAGTGTGAATATTTTTTACTTAATATGAGGTAAATATAGTTCAGTTAAAATATATCTACTTCAGAAAATAATTTTTCCATACATTCATTCCTTATCCGATCTTTTTCATTACTATACCAGATTGAACTATGTGTGTGTACCTATTATTTGACTATTGTACACCCTCAAAAAAATCTAAAAATAATAACAATAAAATAAAACAAACACAAAAACATGGGTTGTGTCTTAGTAATTTAAAAAACCACTCTTCCTTGACCTTTGATCTTATTATAACTATTAAAATTAGTTTTTTGAGGAGATCAAGAAGGTCTGAGTGATGAGTGTGATATTTGTCCCAAGTTCAACTTTTGAAAAAAAAAACAAAAGAAAAACAAATAATAATAATAAATGATGGGAGTGATTAAATGTAAAAAATATGGGGAAATATAGGTTTGGATCTTAAATTTTGACTTCTATGAATTCTTAAGTGAGTGGGTCTTGAAATTTGATTGTAAATAATGTAGGAAATGTTTGGTGGACAAAATCATTTAAGCAGAAATTTTTTAAAATAACCTATATTTAATGGATCCAAAGTGGGAAAATAGCATGAAATGGTTGCCAAAAACACACATGGATAATTAGTGTAATGGTTAACTTCTAAATTACTTGCTCGTATTGGTATCATGCATCTCTTAGAATTTGGTTGTGATACAATTTATGAGACATATTTTTCCATGATCACTGAGAATAACTCCTTGGTGTGATTTTTTCTTTGATCGCATTTCAATTAGGGATTAAATTTTCATTCAATGTTAAATATTTATTAATATGGGAATATATACATGCATAATTTTTGGAACTATGAATTTTCCTAGGAGTCAAAATTTTTAGGTGAGGGGTTGTGATCGTACCATGATTCACTATTTTATTTCACCCTTACACCACTGTATGAGACTTTTTTTTGTAAATTCCAAATATTATAAAAAAAATTACTTCATGTTTTATTAAATAATTTATTTTTTATCACTATTATTAAGGTCTATTTCACTTTTTTTGTATTTTCCTTGTATGTGGAGGTGATTTGGAGGCCCTAGAGATGATTCAGAAGGAAAATGGGCCAAACTACATAGAATCCCAAGGACACATATCCACTATTTTACACATTTTGTGAAATTCGTGCCACCAAATGGGATGAAATTTTGTGGGAAGATCCAAAACTACATGTACTGAAACTCATCTCAATACACCAAATCTCAATTCTCTCATATTGGATCCCATACAAATTCATCTTTTCAGTGGACCGAATCTACACGAATTCAAAAATTATGTTTGGTATTTTGAAAATATCTTCTAATAAATATTTCCAATAGAAAAAAAAATTACATATATATATTCAAGAGGTATTAAAATAAATCTCTTCTTTTTTCCAATTCGTGATATGGCCTTTTACTAGTTCAAAATCGAGATACAAGTGGTATAACCAAAATTTGGTGCCCAAAACTACTTCCCATTTTGGCTATAAAAGGGAACCATGGGCACCTCATTTGGAATTTCAACCAAGGAGTTAAGTTCTACCATTTAGGATTTCCATAGGAGACCTCTCCTCATTCTAAAATTTTTTTAGGCCCCTATCCTCATAGGGTGATCAAGAATGAAGAATAAGATCCACCCCAGCTTCCTCCTCCCGATGTCAGGATAAATAGTGGGTGATAATTGTGATGGAGCTACACACTTGAATAGAGAGTTTCGACACATAATTATCTACTGGTTTTTTTATATTTTATTTTGGAATTGTTATTTTAGATGTATCTTAACTTTTTTGATGAATTTAATTGAAACACTTTTATTTCATAATCAATCGGTGTGTAATTTTAAGTGTGTGACTAACGTTGTTCCGATTAGAAAACATAAGAATCCTCTTCTTTTCAAAACATTTGAGACTTTAGTGTTACTTGAAAACCCTTAAAGCATGCTAAGGGGATAGAACTTGACTATGTGATTGTTATGTCAAGGTTTAGTGCTATCTGCATCATTTTAAAAGGATTATTGGTACCCAAGTTTCTGGTTAACCCTCAACCAAAGGATTAAACCAAAACCTAATTATTAATTAATAACAAGTAACTTTTCAAGTGGTGTAGTAACTTATAAATGATCATATAATTATCATATATTTTTCAAAATCCACTTTTTTAAAACTATTAAACTATTTAAATTAAGTCATTTTATTTTTAAAACAGTTTTCAAAACTACCCCCTCTTTTATTAAAAATTCACAATCTAAACCCATCAACACTCCTTGAGAGACAACCTAGGGTCTGCCCTAGACTATAAAATCATCTTCAAATAATAATAAATTTGACATGTCATGAAAATTCATTCATGGTCTAAACGTGCACTTCCCAAACACCCCCCCCCCCCACCCCAACAAAAAAACTTCTAAAATTCATCTAAACGTTTCCAAGACATGCCTTAACCAAAGTATAACCAAAACAAGGGAAAATATTACCTTAAAATGATCCCTATAAATCCCTATAAAAGGTTGTGATCTTATAGAAGGAGTTCTTAAAAAACTCCTCAAGGCACCTAGGGTTTACCCGGAATGAGAAAGGAAGAGAGGAGGCCGAATTAATGAGAATTGGCTAGGAAAAAGGAACATAAAATCTGGATCATGATGTTTACATGTCATGTAATAAATTTACATGGTGTGTAAGTCATGGGATCACAAAAATCCTAGATTTTGCTAAAAAACATGTTGCCACAAAGGATTAAACACCTGATTTATTACATGATGTGAACCGGCCTCATAAAATTTATGAACCACCATTACACATCATGTAATACATTTACATGACTTTTATTTCCTAAAACAGCTCTTCTTCCCCTCTAGCCCCCACAAAAACTCCTAAAACCTCCCAAAAACACCTCCAACCACTAAAACTAGTAAAGTAATGAATTGGTAAGGCATGAACCATTACATAAAATATGGTTTTCACTGGCCTAAATAATATAATGAATTGATTTAATGGAAATTTAATGTTAAAGGGGGATATTTTTCATGTTTTTTTATCCTTGATATTATTTTTTATGGTGTGATTGTATGTGCTGAATGACCCATTGAAAATGTTGGTCGTTGGAGGCTTTTTTTACACTGATTTTTAATGTGTTGTGGAACCTTATTGGTTGTGATTATTTAACATCATCCTAAAATGGAAATTGGCTAACCACTTATATTTGGATAATAAAATTTATAGCCTGGGATTTATGGATTGTGTGATAATTTCCTTAAATAAAAAGTTAAATTGATGAAAATCCCCTTTTCCAAATATAAAAATATTTATGTGATTAGTGAATAATTTGTTTGTGAAAGTGGTTGTTATGGTGTGACCGTGTTGTGGGGTGTTTTGGGGTGATGTTTGGATGGTGTAACTGTGATTTGGGGTGGATTTGGGCAATGTGTGGTTAGTATGAGGCCATTTTGTGGGGTGTTGATATTTGGTTGTGATGTAGGGTGGTTATGTATGGTTGAGATGTGGTTAGAGTTTGTAAAATGTATTGTGTTATGCTATTTTCTAAGTTAGTAATGGAATTAAATGATAATGTTTAAATTGAAATGGAATAGACTGAGGGAATAAATTAATGTGAAATTAAATGGGTTGGATAATGAAATGAATGGTTTGGATAATGGTAATTGGATTTTATTATAATTAAAATTGGAAAGTGGTTTTTGGATTGTGTTTTTTTGTATGGTGTTGTTCATTTAGTGATGGAAATGAAAATTAATGGTGTTTTGAGGTTGGGTAGTGATGTTGAGAGTTGGTTGGTACTTCTATTGTGAACCCATATTTTGGGATTGTGTGTGGCTATGTATATGTACCATTTATCATACTTTTGATTTTATATACACACCCAATCTGTATCAATAACCATGTGATGACGCCCATATATTTATATGGGGGTGTTTTTCCAACATCTCGGTGGTGAGGATAGATGACTGGATACCCACTCTTTTTCACTCTCACTTATAGGTGATGTTGACATGAATGGGTTTTGATAGTCATAAGTTAAAATTTCATTGTGTAGATAAGATATGATGATATGCCTTATGGTGGGGGTCATGCATGGTAGGAGGTGGTAATGTTTATGTCCTTCATGTTCATGATACCCTACTATTATGGTTATAGTTGTGATGTGATGGATCAAGTGTCTTTGGATGAGATGTGATGTGATGGAATAGGTGTCTTCGGGTGAGGTGTGATGTGATGGACATGCTTTGGGGTGGTGAGATGTTATGTTATATAGAAGATATGGGAGATCCAGGATGAGAGAAGTTGGGTTATGAGAGCGGAAACCTAGTGGGAAAGCGATGTGGGATTCCCTTTATCGATATAATTCTTATTATGTAATTATACTTGGATGTATTATTTAGTGATTATTCCATGGTGAGGATGAGTTGGGTTGGTTGACCTATTTAGGTGTTGTTTGGTTCTGTTGTTTTCTCACTGGTGCATTGGTATGCTTCTTTAACATATGCATGAGAGACTTGGGGATTACATGGAATGTGATGGAAATTAATAGCTCAAAACCTTAGACTATTGTTCTGTCACTGCTATAGCTTTACGTTTTGATATTTACCTTGGGTACATTTATTTTTATATATTCCATTTATATATGCATCATGGGATGGTTTGTAGTCTTTATTTTATATCATTCCATGAAGTTTCTTGAATTTGATTTATCCTAAATCTTGATAATATTTTATTATAGAGGGTAATGCCTTCTATTTATGATATTTGTATACCCTCAGTGCTATTCATCAACCTAGGTCCTACTAGAAGTGGGACTTAGGGGGTCATTATCTCTCTTCCTTTATTGTGGTATCTTTGGAGGGAGGGGGTCATGACAGAGTGGTATCAAAGGTGTTAGTTGATGGATATGATTGAGTTCATAGTTAAGAACAATGAGTATTTCATTATTTAGTATAGAAAAAATTCTATTTGACCTTGGTATGTGACATAGGCCAAGGATACCAGCTAGGACACGAGATTTTAGGGGCCCTGTTATCCAGTGCATGGGATCTGGTTTTATTAAATGACTAAGTTAGGTGGACCTATTTTTATAGTGGAAACCTAAGAGAGTAAAATGAATCATGATGACTTTTGTTGTTGTTTTAATTGGGTAGTTTTGGTTCTGGTAAAGATAAAATAATAAAAAATGAATAAAATAAATCTTAATAGAATTTCATACTATTGGGATTAGGAAATATTTGTTTCCATTTCATTTATGTCTCTTAGTAGACATATGTGTGTATTTAAGGTAGTATATGTTTATTATTCTAATTTGGTTGATCCCCGAAGGGTTGATCTAGTTGGGTAGGATGATAAGTGGTAGAGGAAGTTGCACACTTTTCAGCAGAAGGCTTTGGGGAAGTACAAGGGAAGGGTTTCAGATGTGAAGAAAGATAGTTGGTTATAGGATCTCGAGATTTCCAGCAATTTGATTTGGACCCTTTTGGGTTACTGGTTCCCTCTATAAGTCATTCATATGTGATAATCTACGTGTCATTGGTGGGCATTGTACCTTAGTGAGTGGAAGGAAGAAAATTTTTCATGGGTAGAATATCAGAAAAAGTTTTGAGAAAAGTTTTTTTCATCAACCATGAAGGAAGTGAAAAGGTAAGAGATGCTCTTTATTAATAATGGGAGTAATTCTATATGGGAACTTAGGATCAGTTTTAAGTATCTATTTCTTTTTTCCTTGAAATTTTTTCCAAATGTGGAGTCCCTTGCGAGACATCTTGAGGAGGCACTCCATCCTTCGATCTGGTATGCAGTAACTTCTTTTACATTGCCAATGTATTTGAAGATGTATTTGAAGGTGTAAGTGATTGAGTGGATTCACTCATGAGAATTTTTCCTATGAGATTGGAACCAATAGGATTCCATAAGGATGAGGGTTATCAGTAGAAAATATATGGTCAAGGTTTCGACTATTAGGGGGTCGACCTTAGCAGCTTTCTTTCCATCCTTCTAGGTCTAGTGGTTTTCATGATTTTTATGTGGGATCAAGGATAGTGTGTTTTGTTTGTAGGGTTTTTTCCATCACCTGAACTAGTGCCCAGTGGTTCTCTAATCTCAGTATAATAGAGGCTTATAGGTTTAGCATCATCCTTAATAGTAGTTTATAGTGAGACCATTTCAGTAGTAGGGGAAGCATGATTATGCTCCTTCGAGATTAGATGGATAAGGTAGAGGCTAACCTCAGGATATTCCTTATTTTTTGGGACCTTTACCTAAGCATGGTCATGGAGATGGTCACCAATAGATAGGTGGAGGATTTGGGCATAGTTATTTCCTTACAGTGGAGGTAGTAGTTCCAGAGAGGCCATAGATCATTCAAGGTATTCTCATATTATTGTCTACATTTTCTTATGATTTGTTTAATTTAGTAGATTAAAACTCATTTTTGTACCTTTTATATTCAGTTCTCTAGGACTAGAAATACAGTGTCTTCTCATTCCCCTAGTGTTAACTATGCCAGTTGGAGGCTAGGATAGATTGTTTTATGTGTACCTACGGTGTAGACTAATTATGGGGCTACATCATCCATGTTTTAATCTTTTCTTGATATAGATATAGTCATATGATGTCATTCCCAACATTGACCAATTTTATTCTATTCATTATATTATTAATTACTTCCATATGAGAGTCATGATCTTAGATGTGGATGGCCAATAAGCGATTTTCATTAGCGAGAAGAGTTTCTAGGTGGATAATAGACCTATGTACCCCCTTATTTATTTGATGGATGATTTTTCTATAGAATCAATGGACACTAAGATAGTGGAGGATCTCAGGGTTGTCAGGGAATTTTTGGATGTTTTTTCTTATGAGGTTGTAATGTTAACCCCTCAATGTGATGTTGAGTTTCATATAGACTTGCATCCCAGTTCTTCTTTGATTTCAATGGGTCCTTATTAGATGGAACCTTTAGAGTTGTGGGAGTTGAGGATTTTCATAGATGATTTGATACAAAATGGATTCATCCAACCCATTGTGTCACCATGGGGTGCTCCAGTATTATTATTTAAGAAGGTGGATAGTAGTTTGAGGTTTTGTATCAACTACCAGAGGTTTAATGAGGTGAAGATCAAGAATTGTTACCCTTTAACAAGGATATATAGTCTTTTCTACCATCTTAGAGAGATTATTTGGTTTTATAATATCGATCTATAGTCTAGATATCACCAGTTGAGGGTTACGGAGGGGGATATCTCAAAGACTCCTTTCAGATATAGGTTTGGGAACTTTGAGTTTGTGGTCATGACATTCGGTGTCACGAACACACCATTTGTGTTCATGGGACTTATGAACTCTGTATTCTATGAATTCCTAGACCAATTAATAGTCATTTTCATCAATGACATATTGATCTACTTGAAGTTAGTGGGGGTATAGAGATCATCTCAGAGATGTTTTATAGGTTCTTCAACACCACCAGATCTATGGAAGGTTGTCCAAGTGTAAATTTCGGGCACCATAGTTTCATTTACTTAGGTATGTAGTATATTATATGGGTGTTTACATGGACCCATAAAATTTTGAGACAGTTGTTTTTTGGGAATCACCAAATAATTTGATGGAGGTTCACAATTTACTTGGTCTTTCAGGATAATATCAGAGGTTTATGCCTGATTTATCTTGTATTGTAACCTCATTGGTATATTTGACTAGGAAAGACCAAACTTTTATCTAGATAGATTAGTGTCAGGAAGTTTTTGACTGCCTGAAGTGGAAGTTGGTCGGTGCTCTAGTGATTTAGTCACCAGATGAAGGGGTGATGTTTTAGGTGTTTTTTGATGTTTATCGTTTGGTATTTGGATGCATCTTGATTAAATATAATGTAGTAATATCTTATAGGTCTATTAAGTTACACCCCCAAAAGCATAACCATGTCACCCATGATCTGGAGTTAGAAACATTTGTTTTTGTGCTAAATTTGTGGTTACACTACCTCATTGGGGAGTTCTTTTTGGTCTTCACGGATCAAAAAACCTTGATGTATATATTTTATCATCATGATATGAGTCTAAAGCAATGGGGGTGGATGGATTTTCTTTAGGTTTATTACTTTTAGATCTCCTCCAACTCAATAAAGAGGAATTTTTGGTTGATTCTTTGAGCTGGAAGTCATGGGAGGATGTGGTTCAGAAGTCTAGAGATTCTTGGAGGGAGATGGAGGAGTTGGTAGTCCTTCACCTTGATGTGAGGGTGGTTGATGATAAAGGTTTCTTATTTCAAATGATATTGTAATATTATATTATGGTAGTGTAGAGGAGTCATAATGGGGTGACTCAAAGGTAGAGGTGATGTGTGATTGTGTTGTCCATGGTGATGCTCTAGAGGTATTTTCAGAAGATGGTTGAAATTGGATGTTATTTCAGGGGAGGTTTTTTACTCTGGAAGAAATGTGTGAGGGGTTATTTTTTGAGGTTTTGATACACCTAGAAGTTTCCAAGATATATTGTGGCTTGAGGATAAATTTTTGGTGTCCTAGGATGAAACAGATAGTGGTAGAGTTTGTGGCCTAGTGTTTGGTTTTCCAATAGGTAATGGATGAGCAGTGTGTTTCTAGAGGTTGTTTTATCCCTTGTATGTTCTCCAATGTAAATGGAATGAAATATAGATATATTTTATCATAGAGTTACCCCAAACATAGGGAGGTAGTGATTCTATCTAGGTAATCATGGATCGGGTGATGAAATCGACTCACTTCCTAGTGATCAGGGAGTTGGGTGTCATGGATGTTTTTATAATGATATATGTTGATGAGTTATTGTGATTTTATGGAGTTTTGAGGTACATTGTCTTGTATCTATATCCCTATTTTACTTCAAACTTATATAGGGTATTTCAGAATGATTTTTTCACTCATTTACACTTCATCACTACTTTCCACCCTTTGATGGATGGACAGACATTGAAGACTATCTAGTTGCTAGAGTATATATTGAGAGCATGTATATTAGACTTTGGAGAATCTTGGTAAAGTCACTTTAATTTTTATGAGTTTTATTATCATAATAACTATCACTCATCCATTGGAATGACCCTGTTTGAGTCTTTTTATGGTCGATCATGTCATTCCTTGTTGTGTTAGACATATATTGGGGTGTCAGTAATTCTTTCTCATGATGTGGTATAGAGTAGAAAAAAAAAGGTCCAGCTTTTTAATGAGAGGATGAAGGTAGTTTAGTATTGGAAAAATTCATACACTGATTGTGGTAAGAGGACCTTGGATTTCGAGGGTGGAGACATGTGTTCTTGAGAGTCTCCCTATAATGTGGGAAGCAGAGGTTTGGTAGGTGCAGTAAGCTCTCACCCCAGTTTGTGGGACCTTTTGAGGTGTTTGGGAATATTGGTGAAGTGGATTATTTGTTGGAACTTATTCCATGGTTGGACCAAATCCATGATTTCTTTCATATCTCTCAAATCCATCAATATCCTCACGATTACTCCCACTTCATATACTGGAAAATTTTGGGCAGGGATGAAATTCTCAACACTATAGCAGTACTGTAGCAGGGCATAGTAGCAGACTATAGCAATGGGGGAACTATAGTGGTGGTGACACTATAGTGATGGAGGTACTATAGATGCTGTAGCGGTGGTGATACTGTAGCAGCCTAGGTACTGTAATAGTACTATTCACCAAAGGGCCCTTTGGGTCAAAAAATGGGCTTTTATGCCCCTAGGACTTCGGGCTATGTAATGGGTCTCCCTTTACCCAGTCAAAAGAGGTCTTTTATTTTCTTTAATAATAAAATGAGGCTTCGACCCCAAGATTTAAAAAAATAAAATGGGAAGATTTAGATATCAAGGATGACACAATGTTCATGGAGCATCCGATAGAGATCTAGGATTATCAAGAGAAGGTGTTCTGTGGATGAAAAATTCATTTGGTTCATGTGTTGTGGAGGAATTATGCCCCGGAGGAGAGTACTTAGGAGAGAGAGATGAAGATGTGTGCCTAATACCCAGAACTGTTTTGAGTTTTTTTTCTCTATTTTGTTTTGATGATGTGATGTTTGGATCCTTTTATTTTATGAGATGTTTTTTTTCCTTGATATGTGATGCGTGATAAAACTTATTACATTCAAAAATGGTATAGATTGAATCCTAATCAAGACATTTTATACTTTGACGCGATTAAAATCATGTGGGTGATTCAATGATTCCCAAAGAGGATAGTATCTTAACATGGAAGATGTAATTCTCTGACTTTTGTGTGTGGGGATTATTGTGTGATGATTATAATGGTTTTTGTCTTGTGTTTTATGGAGGTAAAGGTGGTTGTGTATTGGTTTTGTGGATATGTGGCATTTTGTGGCTAGTATTGGATGATGTGATGTTGTTCCTAGTGAGAGGTGGTAATGTGGTTATGTGGTTTGTTTGTGGGAATTTTTTTTGGCATGTTTGGTTGGTGGTATCAATTGAGATTTGAAGTGGTTCTTGAGATATATCTCATATGGTGGTGGTTTGGATACCTTTTTCTTTTCTTTGGGTTTGGTTTTGATTCTTGAGGGTGATAATCATTTGATAGGCATCTAATGTAATGGTTTATACCTTCCCAACCCATTAATTTGTTGTTTTGAGGTTTTGGAGGTGATTTAGAGGATGATTGAGGATGATTAGGAGGTTGTGTGGAGTTAGAGTTGCATGTGTGTAGCAGCATGTAGGTTTATAGCATAAAAGGGCGTTTTATGTCGTAATCCTATGGTTTACGACTTGAGAATCCATCCATCTTATGGATTGTTTTTGGTGAGGGGCTGGGTGTGAAATTGGTTTGTGCTGTAAGATGTGGATTTAAAGAATGAGATAATTCTAGCCTAAGGAACCATATTTTTTGATGTTTTTTAGAGTTTTGAGAGATTTATGGAGTAGAGTTGGGTTTTATGAGGTAAAATCCGTGGATTGTAAAACTTATGTAATAAAATTCTAATTTATGTCGTAATTTAGGTGTTTTATAAGTTGTAAATAGGTTTTATCTACTGATTATTTATCATTATTTTGTTACATAATTCTCTCATTTTTAATTAAATCCTAGGTTATTTTAAAGTATCTTCTATCCATCATTCTCCTACTTTGATCCTTGAGTTCTAATGGTTGAGTTTTGGAGATCATAGGTGAGTTATTCTCCTTTACCAGTTTTTTATTGCATTCTTCTCCCAGAGATCCACTGTGGTTGTGTTTTCATGGTTTGGGGTTAATTTGGGCTGAATTTTGATGAACCTTTTATGTGGTATATATTGATCTATTATTTATTTGTGATATTGTGGTTTTTGGGTGTTTCTTCTATACCCTATAGTGTGCATCATGATCAAAAATATTCTTTTAGATATGAAATCCATTATTTCTTATTTTTTATATCATATGGGAGGGGTTTACTCTTTTTTATCTATGGGAATATGGTTTTTAATGCTCTAATAAATATAATTAACTAGATTCATATAAATAAAAGGTTAAATAGGAATGCTTAACATTTTTTATAGTCTTTATATTATTTGTTGTGTTGTGATTGTATGGGTTGAATTCCCCACTAAAAATGGTAGTTGTTAGAGGATTTATTTTTGATAATCTGTAATGTGATACAGAACCTTATTGTTTGTGATTATTTGGAATCACCCTAAAATGTAAATTGGCTAACCACTTGTATTTGAAAAATAAAAATTTTTCCCTGGTATTTATGGATTGTGTGATAATTCCCTTAAATAAAGAATTTAAATTGATGAAAATACCCTATTCAAAATCTGAAAATTATTTTGTGATTAGTGTGTAATGTGTGTGTGAAAGTCATTGTTGTTGTATGACCATGTTTTGGGTAGTGTGGGGAAATGTGTAGTTTGTGGTACTTTTTTGTGGGTGTTATGGGTAGACATTTAGTTTATATGTAGTTATAGTGTGGGGTGGCAATGTGTGGTTATAATTATGGGTGGTGATGTGTGGTTAAGATTTGTTTAGTGTGAAAAATATGTGTTGTTTTATGCTAGTTTCCTAAGTATTAATGGCATAAAATGATAATGTTGAAATTAAAATGTCATGGAATGAGAGGATAAATGAATGTGAAATTAAATGGGATGAATAATGAAATGAATGGTCTAGATAATCTTAATTGGATTATATTGTAATGAAAAGTGGAAATTGGTTTGTTGATTGTTTTTTTTCTATGTGGAATTGTTCATTTGTGATGGTGGTGAAAAGTAGCAGTGTTGTGGGTTGGATAGTGATGTTATGAGTTGGTCAGTACTTATATTGTAAACCCATAGGTTAGGCTTGTGTGTGGCTATGTATATGTATCATTTATTTTCCTTGTGATTATCTATATGTACCCCATCCACATTGAGCACCATGTTCTGACACCCAAATATTTATATGGGGGTGTTTTTTCCAACATCTTGGTGGTGAGGATGGATGGATGGATACCTGCTCTTTCCAACTCTCTCTTCTAGGTGACCTTGACATGCATGTGTTGTTATGTCTAGAAGTACAAAGTGAATTATTGATATAATATGTGATGAGATGGCTTATGGTGGGGGGTTTTCATAGTAGGAGGTTGGAACGAGGTTGATTTTATTCATGTTCATGATACCCTAATATTATGGTTATGGTTTTGATGTAATGACCTAAGTGTCTTTGGGGTGATATGTGATGTGATAGAGCAAGTTTTTTTGGATGAGGTTTATTGTGATGGTTGTGTTATGGTGCAGTGAGATTTGATGTTATATGGAAGATATGGGAGTTCCATGATGTACGATATTGGGGTGTGAGGGTATCACCCTAGTGGGAAAGCGGTTTGGGGTACCCTTTATCAAAATGATTCTTATTAGGTTATTATACTTGGATGCATTATTTGGTGAGTGTTCCATAGTGAGGATGAGTTGGGTTAGTTGACCTGTTGAGGTGTTGTTTGGTTCTGTTATTTGTTCACTAGTGCATCGGTATGCTTCTTTCACATGTTCATGAGAGACTTGGGTTTTCCTACTGAGTATACTTGTATGATCACCCAATATATAAACTGATTTTCAGGTTTCCGGGTAGATTATGTGGACTGTTATAAACATTACTAGCTTTTACCCTTGGACTATTGTTGTGTTTCTTCTTTAGATTTACTTTTGGGTATTTTACTTGGATACTTTTAACTATATTTGTTCTATTTATACATGCATTATGGGATGGTTTTTGAGATTTATTTTATATCATTTCATGGATTTTATTGTAGTTGATTCATCCTATCACTTTATCCTATTTAATTTTATAGATTAATTATTATCATTTATGATATTTTCATACCCTCGACCCTAGTCTCCAACCTATGGCCTACTAGAGTTGGGACTTAGGGGTCATTGTCACTTATTTTTTCATTGTGGTACCATTAGAGGGAGGGGATTGTGATAACTATGAACAAGCAATCTTTATATATATATCCAGGATTCTTGCACCTTCAACACAAAACATTCTAAGATTATAATTTGTTGTTTATTTAAAAACACTCTTGAAATTTGATTTACTCATGTGGGATATTTTATTTTACTTTAAAATTTGTATGTTAGTGTGATTTATCCATTTTTTTCTTTTCCAAATAATCTAGAAAAATAATCACAAGTTATTTGGGATTGTGTTAAGTATTCTTTTATAACTTATTAGGAATGTTATTTTCAATATTTTTCACTATATTTTTTCCCAAGGAAGTATCTCCACCTTTCATAATCTTTTGTGTTTATTTCTTATAATTTTTTTTACATATAATTAGTTTATTTGAAAAAGCATGCACTATTTTCTTGAACACACTGATTTCAGCACCAAAAATATACTTTAAAATTTTTAATTTTTTTGAGATAGATAGATTATTTGTCTCCTTATATTTACATTCCATCATCTCATCCCTTCTCCCCATTAATGTAGGATTTCTTTTTCTTTCAAATATTAGAATATTATTCCAAACTTTTAGTTCTTTTTCCTAAAATTTACATAGCACCAATAATAACCAACCAACCTTGTTCTTTTATTCTAAATAGAATTATATATAGATTTTATAATATGTTGTTTTTTTACTTCATTATCCTTTATAAGGGCTTCCTTTGGGGAACCATCTTTCTATAACTTTCATACATTCACAAGAATGTAGTGGTGAGTTCTTCTATAGTTTTCTTTATCCATATTTATACAGGTTTTATTTTTATGGCCAAGCTATTTATAGAAACAACATTAGCATGAATAGTATTCTCTAAAGTGGATGGTACATTTTTCTTTTAATATTATAAATATTGATCATTATATGATCCTAGAATATCCTTTCCAAAACATAGAAGTCTTTTAGAATGAGAATCCTTCTTGGAAGTAAGTGTGGTAGTAGCTCTTCTCTCATATTTTTATGAAGACTTATCTTTAATTACTTCTAGTTTTTCTAATATAACCTTAAGTTAAATACATATCATATTTATAATGTTTTTATCATCTTCTAATAACTTCATTCTATCTTCAAAATTCTTTCTAATCTTATCAACTTCATCTACATGAAATTGATTCTTTTATTTTAACAAAATTTCAAGCTCCCTAATTTTATTTTCTTTGATCTCTAAATAAGTATTACTGATAGAAATTAATTCTTCTAGTGTATAGATACTTTATTCAATCATTTTCTTGTATTATTATAGTTTATTAATTATAATGAGACACGCATTTTAAAATTTGGACCACCTTTTTTCAAGATCCTTATTTATTATGCTTTTAGCTCATATCTTCTTAGAGAGCATCACACATGTCTTTACTATTTGTTCCACACTCTTCTTCAATCTGGGTGATCTATTCCTATAAGTTTCTAAAAGAACTCCAAATAAAATTAACTATTTCTTTAGGAAAATTATGAAGAATATTCTTTAAAGCGCTAATTGATTCATCTTGTAAATCCTTATAATTTTGATCTTCCCTATTTGTGCTTAGATATTCTATATGACTGTTTTGAAAAGATATTTTTTTAACCCTTTCATATTTAGATGATAAACTACATGAGGAAGAACTATTGTCCATTTTCTAAGTGGTGATTTTGACACCATATATTCTTTCATTCCTAATCTATCTTCAACAATATTTTAGCATATATAAACTATTTTTCATCCTCTATGATTATTATGGATACCTTCAATTAGAAGAGAGTTATTGTTCTCTTCTTTATTTTATGAGTCTTTCCTAAACTTTAATCTATTTTTCTATTATTTATTTGATGAGGCTTTCCTCAACTTCATTGCATATATTTTATTCTTATTCCTTATTTTCTTAGTATAAATTTCTTCTATGGTTTCCCTAATAGGAAATTCATAGGGTTCTTCAAATATTCACTTCATAAATATTTTTAAAATATAAACTCAGATTCTTAAAAAAATAAAATATGAGATTGTTGGGAGTCCAATTAGATGTGTGACCTACTTTTATACTAATTGTTAGAATCACTATAGGATTGAATCAGTTTATAATTACTTATTATTGATTTCAACTTTATCCCACATTTACCTCTACACTTATTTAATGAATGGATCTCCCGCTCTTTATCCTCACCTTTAGTTTTCATGAATATACATAAAGTATGAAAGTAAAGAAACAATAGAAAATATGGATTATTAATAAGGTTTACCTTCAGTATGTATGACTATGTACCTGATGTTTCATTGTTATTATCTTATACAAATATATCCTCTCTTACTATGAAGAAAATCATAGTCTAAGGTATGGCCTTGGACCTGTAATCCTATAACCAAATAGGTAAAGTTAAGCCACCAACTTATAACACTTTTATTGAAAGAATTTTTCTTGTAACACCTTCAATAAAATCAGTAGAATAAGCTCATTTCACCCCTAGATAGTGTCTATATGGTCTTCTTCCTAAAACTACAACAATCAGAAGGGATACCTCTAACTTCTTCAGACCTTATGATATAGAATATCATAGTCTAGAGTCCTTAAATATTATTTTTCAACATGTGAGTTCTTTAGTATAGTAAAAGGCTCATTTATATCAATATATTCATCTTATTCTTATTCAACACATTTATATAAACATCTTATAACAACATTGGTTCTCACTTCCTAATCATTGACACTCGTTATATGCAAGATGGATTCAGTGTTAGGTTTTTTCCTTCTTCATTTAACTTAAAAGAATAATTAGATGATATTAGAGTCAAATAATAAAAATATTCTTCTTCTTCTTGGAATATATATTTAAAATATTGTGTGAATATTTTCCTCACAATTCTCAAAATTTTGATTCTCCTGGAATATTGTCCTGTAATTCTCCAATATCTTTAGTCTTCAAGTCTTATTCAATATCTTTTTAATTTTATAGAAGACTTGAATTTTAATTCCTAACAATATTTAGAAATATAATTTCCTTCAATATCTTATTAAATACATTTACAATGTTTACCTATGTAATCCTTGGTTATCTCTCAACCATAAAGTGGATATTTGAAAATCAAAAAAGAGAATTTTCAGAAAAAAATATTAATTTCACAAAAATTATATCTTAATGAATCCATGTATGCATGAGAATAATACATCGTTTCAGTCATGGTCATGGTAATTTTTTTGGAAATGTAAGGTTATCCCACAACTCTTCTCTTCATAACACACTAAGGAGTGGAACTCTCTTCACAGCATGACTACTTTTCAAATAATAGAACCAAATTCAGCTCACTTAATATTAAAAGTAGCTTTGTGGTGTGACATTCTCCTTAATAGTGCATGAAATGTCTATATTTATACCTAAAACATTAATGTTATCTTTAATCCTAATTATAATATTTAATCATGATATTTAAAACTTTAAATAGTAGTGCAGCATCATCTGATTTATTCTCTAGTTCACTGGTTTTTCACATTATAATGTACCTTAAAAAATCCCTACAGTGAACCTTACAAAGTTCTTTGTTATTTATTTTCCTAAAATTTGGATAAGTACATGAATATTACACATCATAGGGAGAGTCTATTACTTTTCCACATTTCTAATCTCCATGTCACAAATTACCCTCACATAATAAATTTTACTATTACATATACATGGAACATATTCTTTCCTTTGCTAAATCTCAAGCTCAGCCATCTCATGTGAGAGTAAATGAAACTTAAAAAACCTATGTGATCCTTTCCTTTATTGATATTTTACTTAAAATGTTATTCTGTAATAGTAAAATGACTCTTATGAAACACGGTGAGTTCATCAAGGGCTTTTCCATTTTTCAGTCAACCTTTTTAGTGTAAGAGTAAATGACTCTTACATAACACATTGAGATCCTTCCTGTGATTATTTCTAGAAAATTGATGACTATTACAAACATTAATGATCAATAAGATGAATATTATGCATCTCAAACCTTAGTCAATTTTCTCTAACTCTAATCTAGAAATGACTATTATACATTTTAAAGAATTCTAAAATCTCTCATATGTATCATTTGACTTTAAAAAAATTATCCTCCTCTAGACTAGAAATAACTAATATGTATAAAATATTACTTCATGACTTTTTTGAATTTAAATATACTCAATATAAGAATACTATAATGTATATAGGAAAATTATCTAGGAATTTTCCTAATTTTAAACATCTATCCAAAGTTACTATTGTGTATATAAGAAATCTTTAGACTTTATCATTTTCACTAAAGCTTGGTTTTTTTCAAAATTAATCTAGATCTTATCAAGTTATATAAACCACTTGAAATCACTTTATAAGGACTCTAAATCATCTTAAATAATTGCTAGAATATATTCCAAGACTCATGCAACATATAGATACTCCTTAGAATATTTTCAATGAACATCCTCTACTCCAACTCAAATTTTAATTCCTTTAAATCATCATCCAAGTATCTTCTCCACTCAACACCAGTCTTAAACACATGATAATACTTAGGATGTAACTCTAAAAATATTATTCATATCTCCTTAAGAGTGATATATAACTTATCATTTTACTCACTCTATGTAAATAACCCCTCTTCAACTTCTTCAAATAATCCTTAACCAAATCAGTATATGAAATACCCAACAACAACATCTTTAAATAAGATTTTACAATTGAATATTATTCATGAAATATAAATGTTGGTAACAACTCAATCCAACATCTTTTCCATGAGTGAATGGATCTCCAAGTATATCTAATGGAATCATATCACTTCACTTGTCATGTGATTAATGATAATAAATTCATTCTTTTCCATATAAAAAATGGTAGCAACCTACAATTATAAGATATAAGGTTTTACTTTAATCTTCACATAGTATTTACAACTCAACACACATAATTATTCCTTGATTATGAACAGTTATTCTTATCAAAAACTTGGAAACTTTATACATATTCTAAACTTTCCTTCTTTAAAACATATTGACATCATGCATATATAATTCTATAACCATTGAAACTTATTGAAAATAAATAAAACATAAAAAAAAGTGGGTTACACATTACCCCTCTAGGTTACACTTAGGTACCATCCTTCATAGAGTGACCATAGTCATTACAGCGTGGTTTGTAATTTCTAAACCAAAAAACTTCCATTCTTCTCTAAATTATTCTTGAATACTTGATCTTATAAAGTTATTTCCTTGATATATAAAAATTTCAAGGTAGTTACTTCTTTAAAAATGCCTACATATATCCAATATAGTGGCACCAATACATGATCACCAGGTCTTCCATGCCAATCCTTAAAATCATGTTCCATATAGTCAATGTCATGCATTCTTCACCAAATTTGGTTCTCATATATTCCCATTTATGGTAACCTTCTTGGCTTTCCATTATATAACCATTGGGTTAATTATGATTGTTAACCTATTAATATATGAAATATGTGCATTATGTTCATCAGGATATTCATAATCTTCATCAATTTACAACGTATTCAATTATAATTGACAAAAAAATTAACTCACAAACTCAAAAATGTAAAATTATTCCCATTTCAATTTTTTTTATTTCTTCCATAAGTCCAGCTCCATAGTGTAACTCTAGCTATTCTAAAGAAATGTTTGGATTTATGGTTCATTTACTTCTCCCCATTTAACAATAAAACTAAAAGGTTCTATCCCCTGGTTTTTTATTTATATTCTCCAAATTTTCCTTTCACAAAATCCCTTTTCTTACTGAAATTCATGGGATTATTTTCATCATTACTTTTCTATATCCCTTTTTCATACCAATTGCTAACTTCTAAAAAATCTGGGCTATTTCAACCATTTTAAATTCATCTTCATAATATTTTGGATATTTACACCACTACCAAATCAACTTCATCTATATCCTCTACTTTTACATTAAACCTTTATATTCATTTAACATTTATTGAATTTTCTAAAAATGCCTTAAAATTTCCATCACTTTCAACCACTTGAAAATTTTTAGGCTCTAACCACTTGTTGGTTCCTCTTTTTGGATAAACATTTTTCTCTATTCATTATTAGATAAAATTTATCCATTAATCTTTATCATTCTTTATTCCACTTCAAAACCCAATTTTTAAAGAATAATTATAAATATTACTTCAATTTAAAATACACTTAAAATTATATACATATTTTCTCAATATTTTTAGCTAATGAATTTACCACTTGACAATATTGAGTAATCAATAAATCCATTGGGCATACTGATTCAAAACTCAGTGTAGGAAACAAGAGTTTAATTCAACAACATCAATGCTTTCCATGTCACTTACTTACATAAGTATGCGAAACTTAATCAATTATATTCCTTTTATATTTATATCATTGTGATCTCAGTCACGCTTACACGTGATTGATAGTAAATAAACACTAAACCAAAAAAGTTGAGTCTTACCGCATGTTGAACCAAATTATAAAACTTGTTATGATAAACTTGTGATACCACTTGATATCCATAATATTCCTTTAACAAAGGGTACTTCTTCCTTTCTAGATAAGACTAGTCAACCTTTAAATGTTCAATATCAATTGCCTCATGGATTCCTTCAGCTCTGTCACCATGATTTAAAATAAAAGATGGGAGTAAAATTTCAATACATTTTAATATACTAAAAACCCATTAGATGGTATCATTTTTTTAGATGAAAAACAAATAAAACATCAATTCCCTCATGAAATTTATTGATTCATCATCAAGTTTTCCTCTATTTTATTTAGGTTTTGATACCATTGGATATGGAATGATATCACTTGTTGATCATAAAATTTTATTTGGCGTTATTTGAATTTTATATCAAGATCCCTAACACTTCTACTACATGTAATTCCATATTCAAAAATGTTGGACTCACTTGTTTTGATAATCTCAAATATGATTAGATATGATCTGATAATACCAAATCATGCTTATCTATATAATAATTATGTTTCATAATTATGCTTTCATGTTCTAAAGTTAGTATGGATGTCAAAATAATCATATAATATCATGGAATATATTAATCAATGCATATTTATGTTTAAAAATGATGAAGTATGATATTAATTCAATCTGGAACTAATATGCATAAAACAGTTACTTTGTACGCATTTAAGTTCTTAAGTCACTGATAGTTATAATTCTAACTGATATAGACTAGCTCACTGATACAAGTTCACTATTAGACAAGTCCACCGATAGAATGGAGCTACCGATATAGGAAGCTACTGATAGAGAGAGAGATACAACTACCGATAATAACAGCTACTGATAGCTACGAAGAGCTACAGACAGAAGTACACAGTTACAAAGAGTTACTGATACATGAGCTACTGCTACAAGAGCTATCGTTACAAGTCTACCGATAGAGGGATACTGATGGAAGATGACTATTAAACAGTCACTGTTACTCAAACTCTATACTTTGTTAATATTTTTAATATAATGCTAACGGTCATATTTGCTTAATTCAATGCAACTGCTATTAATTAATGTGGGTTGTTGGCATGTCAGGGAATCGTACCTCATACCTGTAAAAGGTAATCATTCTCATTGCCGGAGCTCAAGGAATAAAAGGAATATCAAGATACTGGAGAATACAGAGAGACATATACGTAAGGAAGAAAGGAAGATACATACGAGTAATATACGAGAATATACACACGTACATGCAAAGAAGAACAATCAAAGAACTTGAAGAACACTCATATACACATCAAGAAAAGAAGTTCATATAGGAGATTCAAGTGCTACAAGGAATACTCTCACATTCAAGTTGTACACCTGTACTAGAAGTGAAGGAACAGAACCATGACACTCTATTTTCCAGACAACTCCTAGAGAAGGACTCAAAGATTCATCTGCTTCAACATCAGGAGGGACCATGCTTGCATGGGATCGCCGAGTGTCCTGCATGGGGATGGTGGTTGTTGCTGTTGCTTGAATGAGGTAGATCCTATTTTTCCTGTTTTTGATTGGGGTTGTTTGGGTGTATGGATGGACCCTACGGTTTCTCACTTTTCCCGTAAAAGTGTTTTTCTTAATAAAAAAATAATTTTCAGTCAGTCAAAGGATTCTAGAGCTGCTTTGACATCACACAAGAGCTTTCTAAACTCATCTCCATATTATTACTCTATTGTGATCAATTTTTATTACATTACGAGTAGTGTGTGCTTCTGTCTGTTTGGACACACACTGACTCCTAAGATGAACTAGAGGATACTAAAATCATCACACCAAATTCTTTATACCTTTGTGTATCCCATGTAGAATTGTGGTAGAGGTCTTCGGACCTAGACATCCTATGTGTTGTTGTTGTTTCTTTACCACGTAGAACTACGGTAGAGGTATGAGGACCTCGAAAGTCTAAGTACTGTTGTAAACCCCGATCTAGGGTGTGTAAAAAAGTTTTATATAAAATGTTTGAGAGGAATAAGTCTCAGCTTGAGACTGAACCTCTTGGTTAAAACTGTTGTGCATATTATTTTATTTTAAACTATTTTCAATATTCCGCTGCTTATTACTTTGAAATTCAAATATGTTTTAAAGTAACTCTAATAGTTGAACTTGCAAGTTTTTGTAATTATTTATAGCCAGTAATTTAGTTTCAAAAGCTAACTAAATCTTCAGATTATGTTAACTAAGAAATAATCAATATTTGAGAAACTAATTGAACACTTACAATCTTTATAAATTCACTACAGTTTAACTTGTTTTAGGAATTAGGGATTTTAATAGAAATCTTTTAAACAAAATTTTTTAATTGGAACTCAATTCACCCCCCCTCTTGAGTATCCTCTAGGACAACATTTGGTATTAGATCAAGTAGATAAAAGTTTTTCAAAACACTCTGTTTATGAAATAATTTCAACTGTGATTTTAGTTGTATCTTAAAGATCTCAAAATTTCTGTTAATTATAAATTTTTATATCTTTATATATCCTTTTTAAAACATAGTTATTATGGATAAAATATTAGAAGGCATAGATACCAACAGTCCACCCTTCTTTAATGGTTTCAACTATTCCCAATGGAAAATAAAAATGAAAATCCATTTAGAAAGTATGGGATTTGACATATGGACTGCTATAGAGGCTCAGTATAAGATTCCAGAAACTGTTAGAACTACTTGGGATGAACCTACGAAAGCTGCTTACAATAATAATTGTAAATAAATGAATGCCCTGTATTGTGCTTTAGGAGATGAAGAATTTAATCAAATATCTGCTTGTAATACTGCTTATGAAATTTGGGATATTTTGGTTGTTTCCCATGAGGTAGCAACTAATGTTAAGGAAATGAGACTAAACACATACACTATTAAGTATGATAATTTTAAAATGAAATCTGATGAATCTATTTCTGATATGTATCTCAGGTTTAATGATATAGTTAATAAAATTATCTCATAGGGAAAAGTTATTCCAGCAAAAGAGAAAATCATGAGGATACTGAGATGCCTACCAGACAGATGGATAGGAACCTTTGTCTCTATATGAGAATCATGTGACATTGGCAAGCTACTTTTCAAGGATCTGATTGGAAAATTGATGATGTATGAAGAAGAGATAAAAGTAAATAAAGAAGAAGATGATGAACCTAAGAAGAATTCAGTGGAATTCAAGTCCACTGCTTCAAAGAGAAAGGAAAAAGAGAATGTTCAGATAATTGAAGAAATATCAACTAGTGAAATTCTAACTTAGACGGTGATGAATAGATGGATCAGATAGCCAAGATATTCAAGAAATTATCTAGAAAATCTGATTATAAGGGTAAATATGATTGATGAAGAAATTGGAAGAATGACTGGAGGAAAACTAATAAAGATGATGGAATAGTTTTCTATGAGTGAAAAAGAAAAGGGCATGTTAAAGCTGACTGTCCAAAACTAAAACTTAAGAAAAAATATGAATATAAAGATAATAAATACAAGAAAGCCATGAAATCTACATGGAGTGATTTTGAATATAGCTCAAGTGGATCTGAAGCATCTAATTTTAAAGAAAATAATCATGCCAATATGTGTTTCACGACTGAAACATCTAAAGTAACACTTAATTCCCTTATTCATAATGATTATTATTCTGGGAATGAAAGTGATTTAAATAATGATGATAATATGTATAAAGTTGAATTATTTTAATACTATAATATGTTATAATATACTTGTAATGAGCTAAAAGATAAGTACAAATCATTAAAGAAACAGTATGCCTTGACTAGTACTGTTAAATCTGATCTTAGTATAGAAAAGGAAAAGAATGCTCAACTGTTAAAGGAGAATACTGAACTTAAATTGTCTAATGAGAAACTTAGAAAAGACTTAGATAAGTTCACAAATAGAAATAATACTCTAACTCAAATTCTTTGAAAACAAGTTGCACCAAATTATACTACTAGTATAGGTTACCAACCTGGATAGAGACGGTTTGTTAAAAATAAATTTATTTCAAAATCTGGACAGTATGATGCTAGTTCAAGTTCTGGAAATTCTTATGCTTCATCTAGATATTCAAATTATTATAGAACAAACAAAGTTTACTTATCAAAATATTTTGAATCTGTTAATTATAGGAAACCCATTAGACAAATATGGGTGCCTAAAGTTTTACTTGCTAACCTTTCTAGACCCAAGAAAATCTGGGTTCCAAAATTATCTTCTGTCTAAATCTGTTTTATAGGAAACTTGCTTGAAAATTTACTATAGGAAGATATGGTACTTGGACAATGGATGTTCAAGTCATATGACATAAGACTACTCGTGCTTTAAGAGTTTAATCAAAGTTGATGGAGGACATGTCACCTTTGGGGATAACTCAAAAGGAAAAATCATCAGCTTTGGCCAGATTGGTAATACTGATTCAATTTTAATTTCTAAAGTACTATTTGTTGATGGATTAAAATACAATCTGTTAAGTATTTCTCAGTTGTGTGATGATGGATTCAATGTAAATTTTTAAAATGATTCATGTAATGTATTTAATTCTAATTTTTTTTTGGTATTTACTACTTTAAGAAATGAAAATGTATATGTTGTAGATTTTAATTCTTTAGTTAAATAAAATGTTACTTGTTTAAATGATTTTCATAAATAATCCTGGCTATGGCACAAAATATTAGGAAACTAAAATGTTCATTCACTTAGAAAACTGACTAGGAAATGTTTAGTTAGAGACCTACCCAAACTAGAATTCCCAACAGATAAAGTTTGTAATCCTTGTCAAAAGGAAAAACAACATAAAGTTTCTTTCAAATCAAAGAAAGAAGTTTAAACTTCTCAACCTCTCGATTTGGTTCATATGGATTTATTTGGACCATCTAGAGTTTCTAGATTGAATGGGAAGCACTATGTCTATGTCCTTGTAGATGACTTTTCTAGATATACTTGGGTATACTTTCTATCTCACAAAAGTGAAGCTTGTTCTTATTTCATTAAATACTCCAAGTCTATAGAAAACCTAAGTGGACTTAAGATTAATACCTTGAAAAGTGACCATGGTCATGAGTTTAAAAACCATGTGTTTGAAACTTATTGTTCACATAATGGCTATAGTCACAATTTCTCTGCCCCCAGAACACCTCAACATAATGGTGTAGTAGAAAGAAAAAATAGAATAATTCAAGAAATTGTAAGAACTATGCTTAATGAATTTGATCTACCTGTTTACTTTTGGGATGAAGCTGTCAATACAGCTTATTATATTATAAAGAGTCTTGATTATAACAATACTCAAAAGGACCCCTTACGAGATAAGGAATAATAGGAAGCCTAAGGTTAATTACTTTAGAGTTTTTGGTTGAAAAGTCTTCATCCTAAATACTAAATATAATCTTGATAAGTTTTCATCCAAAAGTGATGAAGGAATATTTATAGGTTATTCTATATCTAGAAAAGATTATAGAGTATTTAATAAGAGGAAAAAATGTGTGGAAGAATCTGTACACATCAAGTTTGATGAAATTGATCCACATGAACCTAGGACTCCTCTTAAAAAACTTGAAGAAGATATGTCAATTTTAAACCTTAATGAAAAAAATAGTGAACCTATTGTTAAGACAACCAGTTCTGGCAATTTTCCAGAACCTGTTTCTGTTGAACCCAAACCTGTAAATGAACCTGAAATTTCTATCCCTACCTTTACTAAACCAACTAGGACCCTTAAAAACCATCCTTTAGATGTTGTAGTAGGAGAATTAGATAGAGAAACACAGACTAGATCTTATATAAGAAATCAGGTTGAACATCAAGCTTTTCATTCACAGTCAGAACCTAAAAATATCAATGATTCCATCAATGATGAATTTTAGGTAATGGATATGCAAGAAGAATTAAATCAATTTGAAAGAAACAAATTCTGGGAATTAGTTAAAGACCTAATGACACTTTGACCATAGGCACTAAATGGGTTTTTAGGAATAAAGTTGATGAGTTTGGAAATATCATTAGAAACAAAGCTAGGTTAGTTGCACAAGGATATAGTCAAGAAGAAGAAATAGACTATGAATAAACCTTTACACATGTAGCTAGGTTAGAAGCTATTAGGATTCTACATGCTTATGTTGCTCATCTGAATTTAAAGTTATATCAAATGTATGTTAAAAGTGCTTTTCTAAATGGTTTTATAATTGAAGATGTTTTTATTGAACATCCACCTGGATTTAATAATCCTCATTTTCCAAGTCGAGTTTTTAAACTTTATAAATCATTTTATGGTTTAAAAAAAGCTCCATGAGCTTGGTATGATAGACTTTGTAATTTTCTTATTTCAAAAGGTTTTATTAAAGGGATTTCTGATCCAACTCTTTTTATCAAAAGGATTTACAAAGATTTTTTGATAGTAAAAATCTATGTTGATGATATTATTTTTGAATCTTCTAAAAATGCTTTTTGTATTGATTTTTCATAGAGTATGCAAAGAGAATTTGAAATGAGTTTAATGGTAGAACTCAAATATTTTCTTGGATTTCAAGTCTTTCAAAATGAAAATGGTATTATTTTAAGTCAAAGTAAATATACAAAGGATCTTTTAAAATGTTTTGGTTTGGATAGTAATAAGGAATGTGATACACCTATGAGTACCACTTGTAAATTGGATGCAGATGAAGCTGGGAAACCAGTGGATCAAACCAATTACAAAGGTATGATTGGGAGTTTACTTTACCTTACTGCTAGTCAACCAGAAATTATGTTTAGTATGTGTATGTGTGCAATATTTCAAGATAATCCCAAAGAGTCACACTTTCTTGCTGTTAAAAGAATTTTCAAATAACTTAAACATACTATTGATTTAGGATTATTTTATCCAAAAGGAAAATCATTCGATTTAATAAGTTTTTCAAATGATGACTTTGATGGTTTCAAGTTAGATATGAAGAGCACTTCTGGAACATGTCATATTCTAGGTAAGTCCTTAGTATCATGGTGTAGTAAAAAAGCAAAATTCTATTGCATTGTCTACTGTTGAAGCAGAGTACATAGCTTCTGGTAGTTGTTGTGCACAAATTATATGGATGAAACACACTCTATTGGACTATGGATATCAATTTAGACATGTATCTATAAACTGTGATAACACCAGTGCAATCAACATTTCCAAGAATCCTGTGTCTCACTCTAAGACTAAGCACATTGATGTAAGACATCACTTTTTGAGAGATCATTATCAAAAAGGTGATATCACTCTTGAATTAATTGGTACTGAACACCAATTGGCTGATATATTTACAAAGACTTTGAATTTTGAGAGTTTAAATTACATCAGACATGAGTTAGGTATGATAAATTGTTAACTGGTATGGACCTCACCATTATACCTCACTGGTATGGACCTCACCATTATACCTCATTGGTATAGAACTCGCCATTATACCTCACTAGTATGGACCTCACCTTCATACCTCACTGGTATGGACCTCACCGCCATACCTCACTGGTATGGACCTCACCTCCATACCTCACTATTAGTGGACCTCACCGTTAGGAATCCTCACTGGTATGGACCTCACCGCCGTTATACCTCACTGGTATATAACTCACCATTATACCTCACTAGTATGGACCTCACCTTCATACCTCACTAGTATAGACCTCACCGCCATACCTCACTATTAGTGGACCTCACCGTTAGGAATCCTCACTGGTATATGTTACCATTATTTTTCATTGTTTTAAACTTCATGTTTTTTTTACCACCGGAATCCATATCATTTTTATTATATTTATTATGTTTAATTTATTTATTTCTTAATTCCTAAATTATAAAACATTAGTCTTAACCTCATTTCAATCCACCTCGAACCCTTTGCCTTCAAACCATAGCTTCCAAAATTTTGTTTCTCTCGAACCCTAAGCCTCGCGATTCACAGAATGGAATGAGTGAAGTGACCAGCAGTTAGTGAAGAGGGTAATGAGCCAAATTCCAAGAGAATCAAAGGAGAGTCTAGTGGCGGCAGTAAAGTAAGGAAACCTATAAGCCCGCATCTCATAAAAAGGGAATTAGTAGTTGAGAGAGAGCTATGCGCGGAATGGTTGATGACCAGTAAGTCATTAATTCTAAGAGTGCTTGAAGAGAAGGAATGGGTTGAGTGCTTCTCAAACAACAATGGACCGTATTATCCTAAGTTGGTTAAAACTTTCTATGAGTTTCTCAAATTTGAAAAACTGGATAATTAGAATCGGGTCTTCTCATTTGTTAATGGAAAGGAAGTTTCATTCTCCCCAGTGGAATGGGCTGATTGTCTAAGGGTACCCCATGAAGGTATCTTCAATTTTTATTCAAATTTTTTACCCCCTACTAGTGATGTATTTGAGTATGAAACTGCTTTGTAAGAGCTCACTAGAGATGGTAAACCAAGAAAAGTAGTTGCTACAGAAATGGATGGTGAGAACAGATTTTTGTTTAACTTTGTCCAGCATGTTTTAAGTTCAAGAAGAAGAGACTTTCCAAATATAAGGTTTCAAGAAATTTATTTTCTATATCTGCTAAAACATGGAGTAAAATTAAATCTGTGTAGGCTGATAATGGTAAAAATGGAAGATATGACTAGGATGAAATCAAAAACAAATGCCTTGTTCTTTTCCAAGTTGATATCTTTAATGCTTAAAGTAAATGAAATAGCTGGATCTCAAGATGAGACTTTAGTTGTGAAGGACAACTACTATATCACTAAAACTATTTTCAAATACATGAAGATTAACTGAAACCCGTGGAGGAGAGAATGGGTTAGTGATGATGAGAAAGTTTATGATAAATTCAATCCTGTGGACCATCCCTTCAGACCAAAGGATGTGAGGGATCCAGGTCTAGGACCTGACGAGGAGGAACCTCAATATAGTAATGATGGGGAGGAGGATACCTCTATAGAAGATGGAGGGATTCTGATTTTCCTCCAAGACCAGCTGCTGAAAAGGTATCATATGGAAAAGCAAGTCCACCTGTGACCCTGCCTAGAAAGGAAGCAGTTCTGGGAGAAAGTGTTGAAGGAATCTCTATAAATGAGGAATACCTGCCTAGATCAAATCGTGAGGAGACTACTCCATATTCCAAAAGTAGTGATGAAGAAGAAAAAGTATCTAAAAATTAAAGTACTTGTTTGAGTCTTGGTCCTCTGATTGGGAGCTCTATTATGCCTATTGAGGGGGTTCTTGAAGTGGATAGACCAGTACCTATTTCTAATATACCCCAGCTTGTTCCACCTGGTTTGGATATAAATATGGTTGTATATGACTCATCTGAAGAGGATATGGCTGCAGTTGGTGATGAAGAGGAGAAAGATCCACTTGAGGGGGAGCAACCTGTAAGGATAGGATCAGTTTCTGTGACCTATGAAGTGGAAGATTGGTATGTGGATCCAAGATTTGTTGTATTGGGACTAGACTATCCTGATTATGATTATGAGACACCCATTAGAAGGCATCTTGTGTCTTATGATATTTTCTCAGAGGAATTTACTGCTCAACCAGTAGCTCCTCAAGCTATGCCTGAAGACATTGTAAGAAAAGAAGATCTTGAGGAACTGAAATCTGAATTGAAAACCGATTTTGTTGAAGAGATAAGTAAGATGGAAAGTTATTTGGTATCTTCTATAAGAAGTGCTTTTTCAAGTGTTGTGACAGAAGTGATGGATGAAGTAAAAGAATGTCAAAGTCAAGTTAAAAGTTTATCATAGGTTGTTGAATCTCTAAGTAAATTTGTTGCTTCATTTGATACCTTAATGAGTTCTAAATCTCAAGTTGATACTGAAATCAACTACATTCTAAGTGTAGTGAAACAGTTTGTGGATATGTTTGAAGATTTTAAGAAGACTATAAAAACGCATGTCAGTACTCAGGATTTTGTTGTGAAAAAATTGATAAGTAATTTGACTCAGTCTTTCAAAGAAATAGTAGCTTTTACTGTAGCACCCCTTGGTGCATCCAAAGTATCAGTTGATGTGGAACAGTTTAGATCTATGCTTAAAGAAGAACTTGGTCAAGTTAGTGCCAGTACCTCATCTTATTCTCAGGTGATTACTACCACCAGGGATATCAGAAAAATCGTACAAGATTATATGAGAGATGCTACTACTTCCTAGAAGGAAATCAAAGACAAAATTGATTATTATTTTCAAAGAGTGTACACCAAGAATCAGCTAAACAATCATTTCAAGCTGCTGTTATAGAATCTGAAACTACCCCCAGTCACTCAAGCCTTCAAAGATCAATTTAGTAATCTCAGGGAGTTGACCCCTGCTTTGGAAAAATTTATGGAGAATAAGGATGATTTCATCTCTACTATGGATAGAGGGGGAGGTATCATTATGGATTTTATGAATCTCTTACTGTCATTCCTTCATGTGGATAGTGAACCTATCATCGTGCCTCTTGCTTTACCTTCCACTGGTTCTGCTGGTTCCATACCTCAAATGACTCCTGCTCAGGCACTCAGAAGCCTAACTCCTATGATCACACAGAGGAGTACTCATTATAGACCTGGTAGTGTTTCAGTAGCTGGACAACCTTTGATAATTACCGGAGTGCCCAAGACTACATCTCAACCTACCCAACCTCATCCCTCTAATCCTCAAGGGAAATCCAAAGTGGACATCCAGGAGGTTGATTGAATGAGGATATAGATTTTTATAGGAATTTTTTATACTTCTTGTATTTCTTTTTTACTATGTCATGTAACTTTTTCTTGTGAAATGTACGTGTCTATTTTCTCTCTTCTGCATTTATGATCTGAACCATTGTTTTTCTCTTTTTTCTAATCATAAAGGGGGAGAAAAATTATAATATTTGGAGAAATTACACTTAAGGGGAGAAAATTATAATATGTGTCTTTTGGGAAATAAATATTCTATTTCTTTTTACTCTTATGTTTTTTCATAATTTAGCTCTAATACATTTGAGGATCTCTAATACATTTGAGAGTTATGATCAGAACACACTAAGAAATTCCATTAGATGTATTTTACTCTGATCCATTAAAGTTTATTCTGGATTATAATGCCATTATTTGTGATTATCAAAAAGGGGTAGATTGTTGGACTCACTTGTTTTGATAATCTCAAATATGATTAGATATGATCTGATAATCCCAAATCATTCTTATATATATAATAACTATGTTTCATAATTATGAATTCATGTTCTAAAGTTAGTATGGATGTCAAAATAATCATATAATATCATGGAATATATTAATCAATGCTTATTTATGTTTAACAATGATGAAGTATGATATTAATTCAATCTGAAAATAATATGCATAGAACAGTTACTTTGTATGCATTTAAGTTCTTAAGTCACTGATAGTTATAATTTTGACTGATACAGACTAGCTCACTGATACAAGTTCACTGTTAGAAAATTCCACCAATAGAATGAAGCTACAGATAGAGGAAGCTACTGATAGAGAGAGAGCTACCACTACCAATGATAACAGCTACTGATAGCTACAAAGAGCTACCAACAGAAGTATACTGTTACAAAGAGTTACTGATACATGAGCTACTGCTACAAGAGATACCATTACAAGTCTACTGACAGAGGGATACTGATGGAAGATGACTGTTAACCAGCCACTATTACTCAAACTCTATACTTTGTTAATATTTTTAATATAATGCTAACGGTCATATTTTCTTAATTCAATGCAACAGCTATTAATTAATGTGGGTTGTTGGCATGTCAGGGAACCGTACCTCGTACCTGTAAAAGGTAATCATTCCCATTGTTGGAGATCAAGGAATAAAAGGAATATCGAGCTACTGGAGAATACAGGGAGACATATATGTAAGGAAGAACAGAAGATACATATGAGTAATATACGAGAATATACACACATACATGCAAATAATAACACTCTAAGAACTCGAAGAACACTCATATACACATCAGGAATAGAAGTTAAAAGAGGAGATTCAAGTGCTACAAGGAATACTCTCACATTCAAGCTAAACACTTGTACCGAAAGTGAAGGAACAGAACCACGACACTCTCTTTTCTTGGAAACTCCTAGAGAAGGACTCAAAGCTTCATCTGCTTAAATCCAAAGGAGTCCAGAGCTGATTTGACATCACACAAGAGCTTTCTAAACTCATCTACATATTATTTCTCTTATGTGATCAATTTTTATTACATTACGAGCAGTGTGTGATTCTGTCTGTTTGGACACACACTAAATCCTAAGATGAACTAGAGGATACTAAAATCCTCACACCAAATTCTTTATACCTTTTTGTATCCCATGTAGAACTGTGGTAGAGGTCTTAGAACCTAGATAGCTTGTGTGTTGTTGTTGTTACTTTTCCATGTAGAACTGTGATAGAGGTCTAAGGACCTGGACAGTCTGAGTACTATTGTAAACCCCAATCCAGGGTGTAGATCAAAGTTTTATATAAATTGTTTGAGAGGACTAAGTCTCATCTTGATACTGAACCTCTTGGTTAAAACGTTTGTGCGTCTTATTTTAGTTTAAACTATTTTCAATATTCCGATGCTTATTACTTTAAAAGTTTAAATCTGTTTTAAAGTAACTTTGATAGTTGAACTTGCAAGTGTTTGTAATTATTGATATCTAGTAAGTTAGTTTCAAAAGCTAACTTAATATTCAGATTAAGTTAACTGAGAAATAATCAATCTTTGATAAACTAATTGAACACTTACAATCTTTATAAATTCACTATAGTTTAACTTGTTTTATTAATTGGGGGTTTTTAATAGAAATATTTTAAACAGAAATTTTTAATAGGAACTCAACTCACCCCCCCCCCTCTTGAGTATCCTCTGGGACAACAAAAAATGTATCCATGGTATTTTTTCAACACCACTTGATAATTTAGATTAATATTTGGTGTCATTAGTGATTTATCTAAAACCACTTATTATATTAGATTATTACTTGATATCACCAACATCATACAATACATTCACTACATAGATAATATTTACCACTTAGTGGTTCTCTTTATAACACCACTTATGCACATTTTATTCCATATAATTTCTTTGTAATCCACCATCTTTCTTGGTTGGGTATTTACCTCTATTATGAGAATAGTCCCACTTGTGCATGTTTCTTCCTTGGATGCTTCATCACTGAATCTGTATCCACACTTCTTTCACCATAATAAGGATATTACACCAATATTATACTCTTTCATTATGGTATAATTTAAAAAAACATAGGCATGCCTCGTGCTTCTCTTCTTCAATTTACATTATAATTTCTTTGTACATTTTTGTCCTTAGAAATTATTTTTTCATATAATTATCATTATTTTTTTCAATATTAATGTTCTTATTATTAATATAGTTTTTTTTAATTTCTCTCCATTAGGGTTATTGTGAATATTCCATCACTAGTTCTTAAAGCACCCTTCATTACATTCTATCACCTCTTTCTTCTTATCTGATGAATATGTTTTTCAATATAACAGATCTTTCTTATTTTCATTCTTGCATCAACCTTAACATGGGAATGGGGGTTCTAATATTATATTATACTTCAAATATCTTCATGTGATTCCTTTAAATGTGTCTATGAGTAACACAAATAAACCATCTCCCAATAAAGTCATACCTCATGTATCATTTCCTCGATTGAGATGTTCCAGCTACTTTCCTTCCACCATTGATCCCTTGGGGTTATTAACAAATTATCATAGTGTTCCCTATGTTTCCAAAAATATATCACTTTTTAGATACCTTCCTTTGATATCCATAATTTACATGTTTTTTAAGAGATTTTCATTTTTCCACTAATTCCATATGTGTTTCTTTGTACACTCCAATCATTAATATTATTTTAAGAGAAGTTTACATATTTAAATTTAATGTTTTCATCATCATTTCAAGCTATTTAATATTCTAATATTTCTCCTATAACTGGGTATCTATCTTTTCTAACCTTGATTTGTATTCCTTCTCAAATTTTATCTTCTCTTTAAGCTGTGTTTTGAGAGGGATGATGCTCACTTTCAACTCCTTATCTGTGACCATTTATTTTTTCCATCTCATGTTTAAGTTCTTTGAATAGGTCACTTTTCCCCCTTAGTCTCTACACCCATTCTTATAATGTATTAATTCAAGTCCAATTGTTCTTACTTTAACTTCTTGTTTTTCAAAAAAAACTATGTTATAAATTCATAATATAATCCATGAATGATTTAAAAATAATCCAAATTTTCATACAAATATTAGATCTTGTCTTGGTTTTTGAAGGAACATACTCTAGATTGATGAATCAAATTAATTTCCACTTCTTCCATCATATCTTTATCCAATTTACTCGATGTGCAGGATCCTGAATTTCTAATTGATAAGTAACTTATATAACTTTATTATAATCGTATTTATCATCAACAAAAATTCCATTTACCATAAAGGGAGTAAATTTATTCTTGTGGATCTTCTTATTTATATTCCTCATTCCTTTTGACATTAGGAAATTTTTCCCATCTTTTTTCACTAGAAACTAATCACCAACACATTTTTAATCATATCTTAAATATAGTACTTCATCTTCCTTCACTTACATGGTTATTACATGTATAAATTATAATATTTTCTACATCTTGAATGCAGTTTCACAAAGAGAGGTTTTCTTATATATCTCATTTTTTATAGATCTAACCAATATCTTCTCTATCCTCACATCATAAACTATTTCATTGTGATTTTATACATCAACATCACAACATATGTATTACATGATCTCTTAACCATAATATTATAGAAAACAAAACATATACTCCTTCAATAAATCAAACTTTGTTCCATTAAAAATAGGGTGATTCATCATCATATTCATATGTGAAAATAATATAAAATATATTTAAATATTGAACCTCAAATCAGAACCTACGGATATGATACCACTTATTGGGACCAAGTTAATTGTATACACCTTTAGGGGTATCAATTTTTTGTGTTTTTGAATTAAAACCTTTAATTTATTGTGTTCACACCTTTATCATATCTTGTTTCCTAATTCAAATAAAAAAATCAATCTCTCTTATCTCTCCTTTTCTCACATTAAATATGAAACAAAAATGAAAAACTAAAAAATAACAAAGCACATGGTGATTTTAAGTAGTTCACTCACATTGGACTATATCTAAGGTATACACACTAATGATGTGTTAATGTTCCTAAATACACTATACTCATGTTCAGTGGATAAAATTTTGGTTATGGTTACTTCATTCCAAGGCATACTTCCTTTACAAGTGTTTAGGAATGGCGTACTACCTCCCAATGGTCACTTCCTCTTCTTCTAATCTACACACTAATTCATGAAAAGCTTCATTAGTTTATAGATGTGAGGATATCTATGGATGTTATAGACATGTGTATCTCCTCCATATCAATATAGGTTTTTGAAAATACTTACATCCCAAATTCAAGAGTAGATGTGATTTTATACTTCACTTTATTGCACTTCCAAATCCTCCAAGCCAAAGTGATAATGAATAGTCGATTTGATGTTCAATTTTCATCTTCTAAATGAATAAAATAGAAGTAATATATCTTCCATATGAAGATTATTCCATAATTGAAAAATATTTTTGTTTTTAATTTCTTCAAAAACTAGATATGATGATAATAATATATCTTCCTAAAGCCTTTTCTTCCAATGAATAGGATATAATCAGTGAGTTACTTAGCTTCTTGGATCTCTTATCTTATTCTTCTCTCCAAAATAAAATATAGTAGTGAAGCATGTGTTCATTACTTTATAATAATTTTTATGAGTAGTTTTTTATAGTTCTTTTCAAGCCTCCAACACTTACATCAACTATTGGGATCAATCCTTGTTCATCCAATCATATAGGATTAATCCATGTGTCTCAGAAATTTAAATGTGATCAAATTAATCCAATAAATTAGAGTTAAGCCTATGATTCTTGATCTAAATTTCCTTCTTTTTATCAATTTTATGGAATCCGTTGGATCATGGTGTGATAATATTCTCTACAAAATGTTCCCTTTGACTTTATCCCATTTGTGTCCTAACATCCTCCATTGTGGTGTGACCTTTGATCCAACCATAGATCCAAAAAATACAAGTATGGTTCTATTTAAAACTTCCTTAATATCACAATGTGATCTTCTAAACCATCTTAAATATCAATCCTATTATAGCATGCACCACTTCATTGTGTCATTATATATTATTTCTTAGTTTCATCCAATTTTATGAATTTCTTATAAAATATCAATCCTCGTGATATAATCCCCAAGTTGTGGTGTGTAAATTACTTAAACTTATTTAATTATATCATGGTCGTGGTTTGGTGTTCCTAATAAGGTATTATCTAACTGGGAATCTCAAACCAGTGTTCCACCAAATATTAATGGCTTTTGATTACAATGTGGCTTTATCCCACAATCCTTACATTACCAAATTTTCATTCTTATGAAAGTTGTTATGGTCCCCTCCTTCATAACATAGTTCCACATCTATCTACAGAGTGATGGATATTCACTAAAAGAGTATAGTTGAATTTTATAATTAACTTGAGTCATAAGGCATGATATGCATGCGATTCATATCATGGATTATAATTGGAATGAAACATAAGAAATAATATGCATGTGATTTATATTGTATCTTATGATTCACTTATTTCATAGGTTGAATAGGATTCCATGAACTACCTTGATTGTATTGTATGATATGGAATATGAAATTTCATGAAAGAAACTCATATACTCACTTAGTTTCTTCAATTTATGATCCATGAGATAAAACTTTTATAAAAAACACATAATTCATTGAAGTGTTCAATAAAGAACACTCCAATAAGATGTAATGTACCGGTTCCATAAGATATAACCTAATTCATTTTAAATGTTTGATACTCTTTATTAAATGAAGATAATTAAGGAGGGCTTATAAAAGGTTAGTGTTCCCTTTGTTGGTGATCACTCTTTATGCGTGTGATATAGTCAAAGATTTATTCCTCTAGAAGCATAGTTTTTTACTAGGTGAAGGTGTTATCACTCCTTATGTGCTTTGGGGTCCAAAAGATATGATCAAGGATTCTAGGCTGGTGTAATGACCTTGAATACAAGAAGCTTCATTTTCTACTTTAGTGATCTTCTTCAACCTTTCTTCATCGAGATAGAGACTATTTCACTTATTCCCTGAACAAACCCAGGTCAACCCAAAACTAGTCACATGAGCTGGCCCATGAAAAGGTCTGATAGGCGATCCCAATCCTCTTGGGATGGAAAATAGTGTTGGTCATTAAATATTATACACTTGGGAATGATTTAGTCCATAAAAACAACTCTAGATAAAACACAACAGAGGACGCAATATAAAAAGGAGAATCCACAAATCATTGATAAAAATAAATATATAAAAATAAACATATCCAATGATAGTGGAACAAAACAAAAAACTAAAATCAAAACTAAACCCAAACTAGAACTGTCATGATCTCTATGTGACCCCTTGGTCACCACCATCTATAAACCCAGCCTTCTCCATAGAAATACCTGAACAAAATCTGAACCTATAAAATAGCTTGGGTCTACTAACACCAAGTGTCACAAGTAGGGTGTGAACATAAAGTATCCCAGTAGGTAAGAACCATAGAATCCATACATTTCCTTTCTTGAAATAGTCTATAAATACTAGTTTGAAAATACATTTAAGGAAAATAAGGTTTTTATCATTTCAAAAATCAAACACACCATCCCTTTTTTAAAAACCAATTTGAAAACCAATAAGGCATGTAGAAACAATTTCCAAATAATTAATAAAGAAAGTAAAAGTCTAAACCAAATACAGGCAATGGGGAATATCATGTACAACCAGAAATAAAGGAAACAGTACAAGTATGAGTAGTCAAATATTAATAATGAAAGTAACCAAATTTTTGTAAATTAAATCAATAAAATATAGATATGTAATCATGGGTGTTTCCTAAAAATACCTAGAATAAATCCGTAGACATAATCAGTTCATACCCACCTGCCATCATATGGTGCACCTCCATAGTCAATAACTAACATGGTTTCCCTAAACTATCCTCACCAGTGGAAAATCCCAAATGGAATATCCTCTATCCATGGGGTTCTAATTTTTCTAATCGGTTCTAGAAATTATCTATCACTCAACCCTCTATTTGATGTCAAGGAATACCATAATAAAAGTATAAAGAAGAATTAGGAGGTAATCACATGCTTGTCATTAGATATAACTCATAGATTCCACTATATATTCCTTTCCCAATATTTGATGCTAAATATGTGAGGGACCTCTCATCAGAAGGATGAGAATATGGGTTCCCATCATACATATAACCTTTTCAAACATTTCAACTGGGCCTACACATCATAAAAATTTAAAACCAATTTCAAAAACATCACAAAGTACCAACCGAGCCTTAACAATTTCAAAGCCACAAATCATTTCCATTGAAAGTGCCTTTATTATAAAACCATTTATTAAATGAAGGTGGAAGAATTATTTAAGATCATAATATTCAAAATGGGACTTTCAAGTCAAGTTATTGAAAAATTACACTACACAGTTCCAAACGGACCAAACTTTAGAAAACATAATTAAAAACCAAATTTGAAACCACATTTGAAGTTATTTGGAAACAAAGTATTCATTTAGAAAAAATGGTTATTTTTTATAAAGAAAACCATTTGGTATAAAGAAGATAAATAGTATAGGTAATATGGGAAAGATTTTTTTTGAAAACGAAGGTCACCACTTGGAAATTTTTATAGAGTTTCCATTTGTATGAATGTGCATATCTACATGTGCACCCCATGCACATATGGATATGTCCATATTCATCAGCATGTAAATGGATAACCATAATAATTTCCAGGGTTCCGATTAAAATAACTCAAGAATACTCACACCAAAACACAATATATCACTCACATGCATCAAACCCTAACAAGACGCCGAAATCCACACCCAAAGCTCAATTTACAGGAAAAAAATTACCAAATATCATCCAAGGCCAAACATGACCCCAAAGTACTCAAATTAATTTTAAAAGATTAATTATAATTTTATCAAACACCTAGTGTGCATATACATATTGTCATAACTAAGAAAGTCTTTTGAAATCCCATTTTCATCAAATTTCCAACATAGAAATGCTATAAAAAATCATCATAACATACCACAAGCATGAAAAACAAATTTAAAAATCATTTATGAAATATAAAGCATATATTTTCATGCTTCTTAAAGTAAATGGACTGAAACACCTACCTCAAGTGGTGGAACCTTGTTGCCTTTAATGAAATCCACCAGAAAGGGACTCAAAGGATGGATCACAACCATCACAAACAAGATCCCCAATTATAACCAACCCTAAATATCAAAATAATCCCATATTTCCATTTGAGTTAGAGTAAAATAGGGAAGAAGGAATGAAACCAATAGGGGAAGAGAGGATAAGAGGAATGAGAAATATTTGATGAACAAATCATGAATAATCACTAACATTTGGTGAGAAATCGCCCAAACAGTGGTCTAAGATGAAGGGGAATGGGGGAGGGGATCCCTTTGGTCAATAACCAACCGATAGGGGGTAAAATGGGTGGTGTAATCACTTAAATAATGTTTTTAAAATAAAATTTATTTAGGTTTTAATGTGATTTACATTTTTGCTACATGGTTTTGTAAACTGTGTGAAAACCAAGTGAATGCTACTAGAAACATTTTTTAAACTTGTAAATTTGTGTTGCACAGTTTTGGAAAACTTTTCTCAAACCATGTGACCTAAAAAATTTCCTAAAACCCCTTAAATGACACCCCAAACACTAGGAGATTTCACCCAAAGATCATTGAACAAGTTAAACACAATTTAGTGACATTGTGGGTGTCACAAACTCCCCACCATGCCCCTTTCTCCCCATACCTTTCACACCAACCATGAACAGAGCCAAAAACCACCAAAAACCTCCAAAAATCAAAACAAAATCACTGAAACCTCAACCTAAACCTTAACCAAAAATATCAAGTATCTAAAAGAAAATAAAAAAATAAAAAAATCGGGATCGAGTGTGACCACTTACATTTAATGTATGTTGTATTCCTTATTTTCCATACATGTTGAATATTTGAAGATATATTGGGAAAAAATGGGTTTAGTCTACTAAAAAATATCATAAGATGATCCCCTAAAACCCATCAATGGTGTCAAATAATTCTTCTTCAAGGATTTATCATGTAAATTTTACTATTTTTTCAAAGAAATACATTTCGTAAAGTATATGAATATATGTTATAAAATATGATATGAAGAAATTTTCTATTTTTTTTTGTTCTTAGTGTATAACTAACCAATATCATAAAGTAATATATAATGAAAATCAAAGGATTTATACTTCATTATATCATATGATGTATGATATCATAAAATATGACTCAAACCAGGGTTTCAAAAAAGCAAAGCACCATGACATAATTATGTTGTATTCTCTATCCTAAAATATGATAGAATATTTATGATATCGCATGTCATTTTCAGTTATATGAATCATGTCATGCAACTGAAACCTATATTATAGAATACGATAGGTGTGTGGGAAGCATCTCACCTATATCAGTCATATTTTATGATTGATAATTAGATTATCAGCCATAAAATATGGCATGATTAAAAAAATTAAAAATATATATTTTTTGATAAATTTTCTATAATTTTTAAAAAAATTATAAATTATAAGTTTTAATCATTATAAAATGGGATTTTTCATGACTAAATAAATTTATAAAAAAATTATATTAGTTTCTTGTGTTTTTTAAAATAAATAAAGTGTTTATTTATTAGTTTATTACTTTAAGATATTCATGTTTATAAATTTTTTACAAATTATGAAGATTTTGTATGAGTTAAATTGTTTATAGGAGATATATCCCTATATTACATGCTAAGTGTGACTATATAAAAAAATTCATCTAACTTGACCAAGGTTTGTTATCAGAGTTATGATCTTGAGAATAGTTATTGAATATAGTTTGTGCATATTAGGTTTTAGGTTTATCATAAATTAGATTATCTTTTGAATAAAGTCTCCCTAGGGAGAGGGAATTGATCTCAAACTACCCACTGACTTGGAGTCTTATATATTGTTCTAGAAAGTTAAGGGGTTGAATGTTTGTCACTCCAATATTATTCATGTGGATATTTTCAATCTCATATAACTCTAAGACTTTGCATGAATATTTAATACACCTTATGAATGATATACATTTGTATATGTATGATAGTGTTTGGCTTCTACTTTTGGGTAAGTAACATGAACTTTTGGGTTATGTAAAGAGTTACACATTAATTTACTGTGAACATGTTCATTTAGTAGATGGAATAGGGATTCCAAAACTAAATAAATAGAATCATTCGTATAGAAATAAATAAGACATGAGAAGATAAATATTTCATGATATGCAATGGGTTTAATATGCATGTGATGTATGATAAACTGGTGATACTTTTATAAGAAAACCCTTAAATATTAAGTGTGAGATTAATTACAAAAGTGGCACTTTTCAAGACCTTGATTAAACAACTTGGTAGTTCAGGCTAAATTATGGTGCCCATGGATTATCTTATGTAAGGAAAGTAAGTAATGGGTGATACTAATGGGATTAGTCACCTATTATTAGAATTTTCTTTGGGATACACTAGCCAGGAGACCCTAATAGGATTTTATTACTAGAGAAATAGAGCTGAGTGAATCCATATAATGGATTTGGATAAAGAGTTGTCTTCTAAACTATCCATGAATCATAATTTTTGTGATTGGAAATTTTTCCTACCTAAATAGCTAATTGATGGTAGAAATGCTAAAGTGACCCATAACTTAGTGAAATATGGATCTCAGTGCACTAAATAGATATGATGTGTGGGGTCATCATTTTTAATGGGAGTAATTTCATTAAAAGTCCTTGATGAAAAGATATAAAACATAATATTCACCCATTGATATGTCTTTTTTATATATTATTACATACTTCATGGTAATCATATTGAGATCACTCATAGGTATGAACTATAATATGGTTCTATATTAGTATCTAATTTTGAGATGTGTTCTCAAATAAAATCATTCTGAGCATATGAATGTGAATGTAATAGAATTCAATTTCATCAACTCTGACTCATGGGTATTGGATACTGGGTGTGCATCACGTAGGTATGCTGGTAAGTACAGACTCATAAATAGAAAGGGATTGAAAAAGGGTGAAGTGGATCTTCATATCAGTAATGGAGTAAGGGTCGTTTCATTAGAAGTTGTCCCTTATGGTCTAAATTTACTAATTTGGTTAGTTTTAGAATTATAAAACTATTATTATGTTACCTCTATAAATATAAATTTTATTTTTGTATCTTTTTTAGAAAATAAGGGATTTTTCATTCACTATTAAGAACAAGAGTTGTTTTATACATATGAATAAAATGTTTAATGGTATTGGTAATATGGTAAATGGTTTATAAAATCTATATATTGATAATATTATCTATAAAATTTAGAATAATAAGGTCATGGTTGATTCTAATCCCACTTATATTTGGAATTGTCACCTTGGGAATATAAACAAGAAACACATTCAAATAATCCATAGATATGGATTATTGGAACCATTCGATTATGAATTATTTGAGAATTGTGAATATTTTTTATTAGGTAAAATGACCAAAGAACCTTTTAGTATAAAATGTAAAAGGGCTCATGGATTGTTGTGTCTCATAGATAGTAATATATGTGCACCAATGATTACTAAATAAAGTAGTGATTTAAAGTACATTATTTTTTTATTAATGACTATATTCGATATGGATATGTGTTTCTAAGGATATAAAATTATGAAACTTTTTAAAATTTCAAAGATTTTTAGAACAAAGTATAAAATAAACTGGATATAAATATTCAGATCCTTTGATCAAATCAGAGTGGAGATTACTTAAGATATGAATTCACTAAACATCTAAAGGGTTGTGGGATTTTTCCAAAACTCGCTCAACCTTGAAAATTATAGTTGAATGGTGTGTCTAGGAGGAGGAATTGTACCCTATTAAACATGGTTCGATTATTGATGAGTAAGTGTGGCCTTCTTGTTACATTCTAGGATTATGTTATAGATATTGTTTCATTCTTACTAAATTTTGTTCCATTGAAAGCAGTTATAAAGACACCATATTCAATATGGATCTTAAAATATCTCAAAATGTCTTTCATAAATATTTTTGGTTTCAAAGAACATTCATGGCGATTGGATTCTTACAAGATAGGTCCTATGTTATAGAAATGATTATTTTTTATCATCCCAAGGAAAATATGGGGATATTATTTCAATAATACCACTAAATAAAAAGTGTTTTTGGCCTGAATAAGTATATTAGTTGAGAAGGATTATATAATTTGAGGAATTAGTGGGAGGTAATTTTAACTTGGGGAGGTCAATTCCAACAAATAAAAAGTGTTCCTAAGGTGGTGGTTGAGTTGGATTCACAAAGAGTTGTGGAAGAAGAACTGACTCAAGTTACATAATAACCTCAAAGGTTTGGTAGGATTCATCAAAAGTGATAGGGATAAGTATTTCTCATAGTAAATGATAATGAAGTAATGTTCACAAATAATGAATCTACCTCCTACCATGAGTCCATAGAGAGTTCTAATTCTGATAAATGGTTAAAAGAAGTGGAATCTATGATATGATCCATGTACCCTAACTAAGTTTGGAACTTGGTGGATTCACCTAAAGGGGTGAGACCCATGGGGTGAAAGTGGGTAATCTATAAGAAAAATGAAATGGATGGTAGATTGTATACCTATAAGAAATTACTAGTTATAAAAGGATGCAATAAAATTCATGGTATTGGATATGAATTTTCACTCAAAGAAATAATAAGTTCATTTAGATTTTGATAGTCATAGAATCTCATTTTGATTATGATATATATTAATGGATGTCAAAACTACTTTTCTTAGCATGAATTTAGTCAAGGATGTGTATATGATACAACCTAGAGGTTTTTAAAGTGGAAAATGAGACTTCTAAGGTTTCCAAGTTGTAATGGTCCATTTATGGATTGAATCAAGAATACCATAGTTGGAATATCTGGTTTGATGAAGAAAAAAAAGGGTTTAGTTTCATAAAAAATGTAGATGATTCTTATGTATGAAAGAATATTGATGGAAGTGTAGTGGTGTTCCTGATATTGTATATAGATGACATATTTCTTAAAAAAATGACATCCCTTCTCCCTAATCAATGAATATGTGGTTGGATAAATTCTTTTTTATGAAATACATGGGTAAAGCAACCTACATACTGGGTATGGAGATCTATAGAGATGGAACTAAAAGGTTTTTTAGACTCAGTTAGGACACATACATTGGTAAAGTTCTAAATAGGTTTAGCATAGAGAACTGAAAAATGGGTTCTTTACAGGTATTGCATGGAATAAATCTTATAAATATTCAAGATCCTTATTAGGAGTTAGTAAGGATGGATATAATTATGTATTCATCCAAAATAGGCTCTATCATGTATCCCTATTTATGTATTATTCCTGATGTCATATATTCTCTTAGTATATGAGTATATTCCAATGTAATCTGAGTGAGAGTCACTAGATATTTGTGAATCACATCCTTAAGTACTTGAGAATAACTAAGGATATATTCTTGGTGATTATAGGATAGGATGGTCTCTATGTGAAGGGTTAAATAGATGAAAGTTTCCAATTTTATGAAGATGGTATAAAATCTCAATCTGGTTTTGTGTTTTTCCTAAATGGTGGAGTTATTGATTGGAAGGGTTCCAAACAAGCTATCATAGAAAACTAGACAATAGAGGTAGAGAACATCACTGAATCAAATGCTACCAAGTAGGTTTTTTGGATTAATAAAGTCATTCTAAATTTGATGTGGTTTCTAACATTGAGGGAGTGATCAAGATTTATTTTGATAATAATAGAGCTATCGCTCAGGACAAGGAACCCCAATCTCACCAAAGGACTAAACACATCCTTCACAAATACCATATCATATGATAGATCATTTAGAGGGGGTGTTAGGTCCACAAGTCTGAATACCCTGAGAGGGGGGGGTGGATCAGGGTATGACTAAATTAAAATTAATGCTCGTTCTGATCTTGTTTCATTGTTAAGAAAAACACTATTCTCTCTCTTTCCTATTGCACAATATAAACAGAAAGTAAAGCAAGCACAAGACACAAAAATTTTACTTGGTTCACCGCTAAGGACTAAGTCCAAGGAGAATGTGCCGACAGGTTGTCGGTCGTACCAAATTCCACTATAGTTTACTAGTTGTGGATTACAATGTTCGGGTACAGTCACTCTGTCCCAGGATCACTGCCTTTTCAAGGTTTAGGGTCAGCTCACTGCTTTCCCAAGGGTCACTCCCTATTTCTCTCTCTCTGGCTCACTACTAATGAATACCACTTTGCCTCTGAACACTGGTAAATTCCTTGGGAAACACCTTCGCAAAGTACCCTACTTCACGAGGCTCCCAATTTCGCAAAGCTCAAACAAGCCTTCACAAAGCTCCTGCCTTTTCGCGAAGAACTCTTGCGAAGAACTCTTGTGGAGAGGATCACCTTCTTTCTCTTCCTAAGCTCACTGCTCTGGAAGGGAATCCACTCACAGTTTATAGACCTATAGGTCTCTTCATTTTCATGAAGGAATGCATCCTCAACTGTTGATAGATGCTCTGTTAAATTCCAACATTCATCCACTGATGAATACCAATTTACCTCTGAACACTGGGCAATTCCTTTGGAAACACCTTCACAAAGTACCCTACTTCACGAGGCTCCCAATTTCGCGAAGCTCAAACAAGCCTTCACGAAGATCCTGCCTTTTCACAAAGTACTCTCGCGAAGAACTACCGCGAAGCTCAAGTCGTTGCAGAGAAACTTCCCTCGCGAAGATCACTAAGCCAACGCGGAGCTCACAACTTTTGTGGAGCTACAATAGCCGACGCGAAGCTCCTCTTTTACGAAGCACACAGGCTACACGAACTGCCTTCGCAAACTGAGAGAAAATGATTTTCTCTGAAAATTCTCTCTACTTCTCTTGAGGGGTTCGACCTGTATTTATAGGCAATTCCACCAACCCTTAACCCTTCCGCGTGAAGTCAACACCACGTCATATCAAATTGCAAAGCTCTGAAGTTTCCACCAGAATTTTGTCCTAATCGTGAAGCACCACGGCAATTTTCCGATCGCGGAGCTCGTCGTAATCGCGAAGCATCACCGTTAACATTCCTTCGCACCTTCTCCGCGAAGCTCCCTCGCAAAGCCCTTCACTGCCACGATGCGCTTCAACTCTGCCGTTCGCGAAGCGTTGACATAATTGTGAAGCATCACCGTCTCCATTTTTCTGGTCTTTGCGAAATCCAATCCATGCATCCTATCTTCGCGAAACTCATGCCTTTTCCATATAAAAAATATTATCTTCATGGAAATCCTATTTTCGCGATGCTCACCAAACTCCAAATTTTGGACCCCAAAAATTTGGCAAACACTGGGAAACGGTGCCACCTTGTACTGCTCTTTTGTACCGCCTCCAGATCGTCCTTTCATTTGTCATCGTTCTTTTTCAACATGGATTGTCAAAAAATTCTTGGGAACTCGACAATTCTCCATGGAAACCTTCTTTGTCAACAAACACAATCAACCCAAAAGTACTGCAATGTTACCTTGAGGGATTTTTTCCCAACAATATCCCCCTTTGGGTTTGTTGAAAATTCTTCATAACTCTTCTCAGAATGATTTTCTGCACATTGATACCTCACTGAGTCTTCTTCCAGCCACTACCACCATTTGCCTCTTACGATTCTGATAGTGTTCAAGGATTCACTTAACACGTACTCTAAGCCCACAGGAGCAATGCTCGGCATGAGAAACAAGAGTAGTATGAAAAGTTCATCAATGAATCACTTCATGTAAAATACCAATTGTTGATTCCAACCTAATACCAATTCTTAAATTGATACCAATAGTTGAACCACACTGATCCCAATTAGTGATAGCTGGAAACCTTCTCTCACCATTTCAACACCACTGTTCTGTTTTTATCACGATCCTTAGCTGTCGTGATATCTATTCTTTGATCGATCACTTCTAGCATCATCAAATTTTAAAAATCTCCCCCTTTATCATTTCTCCCCCTATCTGGCTGCTCCACTGGTCATCTTCTCCCCATATATGTCATGATTTCTCAAATAGACACACTGTCTCCCCCTTGAACAATCACTATTTTCTCCCCCTTTTTCAATGAACCCAAAGGTCACTCCTTTGTAGTCTGTAACATAGTAGAGAACACATATCAGCACATTAGGGAAAAACACATCATAACTCGGGAGAGGGGGGGTTTCACATCCACATGATTTTAAGTGCGGGGAATCGACTGAACTCCCAGAGCCAGTCGATGCCTTTCGAATGCTTCCTTGGGTAAGGCCTTTGTCAGAATATCTGCAACCTGTAACTCTGTAGGCACATACTCCAACTTCACAAGCCCTTGCTCCACTTTCTCCTTGATAAAATGATATTTGATCTCAATGTGCTTTGTCCTTGAGTGATGGACGGGATTTTTGCTGAGATTTATAGAACTTGAGTTATCGCACTGGATTCCGATTGGAGTCTTCACTTTAACTCCCATATCTTCAAGTTGCTGCTTCATCCACAATAATTGTGTGCATGCTTGAGTGGCAGCAATATACTCAGCTTCCGTGGTGCTCAACAAAGTGCAATCTTGCTTCTTTATTAGCCAAGAAATACACAATTCACCAAGATAGAATGCACCTCCAGATGTTGATTTCCTGTCATCCGCTGAACCAGCCCAGTCCGCATCAGTATATCCCAATAACTCTGTCTGAGATTTGTCATTATATGTCAAGCCGAAGTCCACCATGCCCTTGATATACTGAAGTATTCTTTTCACTGCGAGCATGTGACTTTCCTTGGGATTACTCTGATATCTCGCTTCTTGGTATGTGGCGAAAACAATATCAAGCCTTGCCGCGGTCAAGTACAACAAACTTCCAATAATTTTCCTGTATTCTGTGATATTAACTATCTTTCCATCCTCATGTTTTGATAATTTTATCCGGGTAACAACCAGATTTTTCATCTCCTTGGAATTTTCCATGCCAAACCTTCTTAACACCTCCTTGGCATATTTTGATTAATAAATGAATGTTCCATTCCTTCCTTGTGTCACCTGTAGACCAAGGAAAAATGTTAGTTATCCAATCATTGACATTTCAAATTCATTTTTCATGAATTTGGAAAACTGTCTGCATTGAGCTTCATCTGATCCGCCAAAAATTATGTCATCGACATACACTAGCACCATCGTTCTTTGATTACTGTCATTGCTGAAATAAAGATTGTAATCAACTCCTCCACGCTGGAAACCAAGCTTCTTCAAATATTGATCAAGCCTTGAGTACAATGCCCTTGGTGCTTGTTTTAGCCCATACAACGCCTTCTTCAACCTACAAACTTTGTTCTCATCCTCATGAATGAGAAAACCATATGGCTGCTCAATATACACCTCCTATTCCAGAACTCCATTCAAGAATGTGGATTTTACATCCATCTAGAACACTTTAAACTTTCTTTGCACTGCTATGGCCAAAAATAATCTGATTTTCTCCAGCATTGAAACCGGTGCAAATTTCTTATCAACATCTATTCCATCTATCTGGGAGTATCTGTTGCACACTAGTTGTGCTTTGTTCTGAATCACTGTTCCATATTCATTAATCTTGTTGCGATAAACCCATTTTGTCCCGATGACATTCTTGTCTACTGGCCTCGAAACAATCTCCCATGTCTGTTTCTTCTCAATCTGGTCAAGCTCTTCGTTCATAGCCTGAACCCGGTTTTCATCTTCAGCTGCATCGGAAAAACATTTCAGCTCCACTTGAGACAAAAATGATGTTTTCTGTAATGATTTAATTCTTCGAGTCTGAACTGGTGCTGTCTGATCACCAATGATATTCTTTCTATCAATTTTAGCTCGACTATTTGGCTTCCTCACAAACACAGACTTGACACTTTCTTGTTCATCATCAGTATCTTCTTCTGAGTCAGCTTCTACCACTTCTGCTCCCCCTGGGTTACTTACCTCATCATCACTTTCATCCAGGAACTGTTCACTGGGTCATTGAGTATTCTGTTCATTTTCAACTATAGTGACATCATTGCTCTCAATGATTTTTCCCAGCCTTTTGTTGAAACATTTATGTGCTTTGCTTTTCCCGGAGTAGCCAAGGAATATCCCCTCATCTCCTCGGGACTCAAACTTCCTGTGATTTTCTTTGTTGAGAATGAAATACTTACTTCCAAAGATTCGAAAGTATTTCAACGTTGGATTCTTTCCGTACCACAGTTCATACGGAGTCTTCCCTTGCTTCGGACACAACAGAGACCTGTTCGAAATATATACCGATGTCAAAACTGCTTCCTTCCAAAATTTCTCTCGTAGGTCCTTTTCAATAAGCATAGTTTTGGCCATGTGTTTGATGATCCGATTTCTCCTTTAAACAACTCCATTCTGTTGGGGAGTTCTTACCGATGAAACTTTATGTCTTATCCCGTGTTTCTCGAGATAGTTTTAAACTTGACTATTTGTGAATTTCGTACCGTTATCAGTATGAAACTTCAGAATTTTCTGCCCAAGAATCTTTTCTGATTCCCTCCTATACTGCTTTATGCAACTGAACACCTCTGTCTTATGGGTAATGATGAATACCTAGGCCATTCTTCTATACTCGTCAATGAAAAGGACATAGTACCTTTTCCCATTTATAGCTCGTGGTGAAATGGGTCCACATACATCAGCATGTACCAATTCGAGCACTCTGGATGATTTCTGTTCCTTTGGCCTGTATGTTTTTCTGATGATCTTCCCTTGTTGACAAGCATCGCATGTATGAGCACGATCACGTGATAGTTTGGGAAGGTCTCTAGCAACATCACACTTTACCAGATCTTCCATAGATGGTTGGCATAGATGACCAAGTCGCTTATGCCACAGCTAGTTTTCTTCCTCTCTGGATAAAAGACATATATCTTCTTCCCCACTTACAAGGTAAAGATTTCCCTTTGTCATTTTTCCTTTCAGAACAACTACCCCATATTTTCCCATGATAGTACAGGTATTCTTGGTAAACCGTATAGAATGTCCTGAGTCACACAATTGACTGACACTGAGAAAATTGTGACTGAGACCTTCTACAACCAAGACATCAGCACGTCTGATTTCTCTGCCCCCAAACCTAGCCTTTCCTGATCCAATTATCTTCAGGCCTTCATCATTTCCAAACTTGAAAACTCCTTATTTGTCATATTTTATGCATGTAACCAGATCCTTGTTGCCTGTCATGTGAGACGTACAACCACTATCAAGAATCCACACACCAGAACGATCTGATGCTTTAAGGGAAATTTTAGCAACTACTGCCTTCTCTGATCTCTTATTCTTGGTTGATATTGTTGTCTCCATACTCGGTATAGATTGAAACTCATGATCATTCTTAGAGTACGATGGACCAGCTTCATCTTGTAGAGCTGCAAATCTGTTCTGAACTTTTAACTCACTTGTCGGTTTATTGATCTGCTGCTTGCGAACATTTTGATTTTGCTTTGTCACATTTCTCTGAATGATTGAAGTACAGTATCTAGCCATGTGCCCAAATCCTCTGCACCAAAAACAGTGTCCTTCAAAATATGTTCTGGAAAACCGTTCTCTGTTTGGCTGCCACCTCTGTTCATGTTCCCTTATATATCTCTTGGCTATGGAACACACATACTGTGAATGTACCATCTTCCCACAACAATAACACCTGATATAAGGTGCATTCCTTCGTGTTACTTCATCACTACAATTTTCCCTTTGGGATCTCTGAATATTCTGATTCTATTTTGTGCCCAAATCAACCTTCAATTTCAGGACGGGTGCTTGCGGTCTGACATCAACTACCACATATTTTTGTTTCTTATCAAGCCCTGAATCAACCTTAGCATTTGAGCTTTCTTGCTGCTTCACTCCTACTGAAATAAGAGTCTCCTCTTTCATCTTCTTTGTCTTCTGAATGGCCTACTTTTCTGATATCACATTGGGGGTCAAGAGTTTTTCTTGATCCTTCATTTTTCGTCACAGACTGACCACTTCTTCTTCAAGCTCTTTGATACGTCTGACCTTCTCCTTTCCTATGTTAGTCAAACAATCAATTTCCTTCTTTTGTTCCTCAATTTTAAGCTTATACTCAACAATATTTTCATATCTCTCTGGTGTTGAGGATTTTAGTCTTTCAATTTATTCTAATAGATCAGACTTTTCTTCATCTTGTTGTTGCATATAGAGTTTGGCATCACGAACCACTTTATTGGCTTTCTTTGTTTTGTCTCTCCAAACATCTATCTTTTCAAGAGCTTCTTACAATTCGGCTTCCATATTAACTCTCCCTTCAATTTCTTCTTCTTCTTCAGCGTCAGCTTCTTCCTTTTTCTGAGAACTACCAACAATCGCCACCAAGGCATTTACCCCATGATCTCTGCAATTTTCTATCTCCTCAACCTCTTCATCCTCAGACTCATCTGAACTTTCAAATTCTTGTGAAAGAAGATTCTTCTTCTTGAAGAAATTTCTCTTGAATTGTTTCTTCCCTTTCACAAACGCTGACGTCTTCTTCTTGGGAATTTAAACTTCATCATCATCATTATCGTTATCTTGAAACTTCTCGGGGGCATATTTCCACAAGAGGACCAACCTTTCCACATCGAAAGCATGCTAGTGGAAGTTTCCCTTTAAACTTTCCTCTTCCTATTTGCAGATTTGAAGAAAGAAATGACATCACCTCATCTGTCTCTTCTTCTTCTTGAGAATCTTCAATGGTGAGCTTCTTCATGGAATTGAATGCCACTTCTTTGGATTTCCCCTTTTCCATAGCATCGTTATCATCATTTCTCATTTCATATGCAACAAGAGTGTTGTGCAGGTTATCTAATGTCAGTTCTTTTGGGTCTTTATCTTCCAAAACAGAAACTTTCGGATTAAACTGATGTGGAAGTTTTCTCAATATGCGCTTCACAATTTTTATATCTTTGATAATTTCTCCAAGACCCTGCATGTCTTCTACCACAGAATTTACCCTGTCAAAGAATGTATCAACAGGCTCATTTGGGCTCATTCTCAGATCTTCATACTTGTTCCACAACACTTGCAGCTTGGCCTCTCTCACCTTTGTATCCCCTTCATATATATTCAAAAGTTTTTCCCACATGGCATGTGACATTTTGCAAGACATCACCTTTGTATATATAGGATTGAATAGGGATCCCCCTAAGGCATTGATAGCTTTGGCATCATCATCGAGCTCTCTACGCTCAACTTCTGATAATGCACCACTGTTGATGTCAGCTGTTATACCATGCATTGCTGCTGTGAACACATCCATTCCTAAAGATTGAAAGAAGTGTTTCATCCGATTCTTCCATAGCTGAAAATTGTTTCCATCGAAGATCGTAATCCCTTTATGATTAGTGACCTCCATTGAAAGAATTACTACTATCAACCTTTCCCTCTGATACCAATTTTTAGGTCCACAAGGCTGAATACCATGAGAGGGGGGTGAATCAGGGTATGACTAATTTAAAATTAATGCTCGTTCTGATCTTGTTTCGCTGTTAAGAAAAAAACTATTCTCTCTCTTTCCTATTGCACAATATAAACAGAAAGTAAAGCAAGTACAGGACACAGCAATTTTACTTGGTTCACCGTTAAGGGCTGCGTCCAAGGAGCATACGCCGACAGGTTTCCGGTCGTACCAAATTCCACTATACTTCACTAGTTGTGGATTACAATGTTCGGGTACAGTCACTCTGTCCCAGGATCACTTCCTTTGCAAGGTTTAGGGTCATCTCACTACTTTCCCAAGGGTCACTCCCTATTTCTCTCTCTCTGGCTCACTGTCAGTGGAGAGGATCACCTTCTTTCTCTTCCTAAGCTCACTGCTCTGGAAGGGAATCCACTCACAGTTTATAGACTTGTAGGTCTCTTCATTTGCATGAAGGAATGCATCCTCAACTATTGATAGATGCTCTGTTAAAGTCCAAATTTCATCCACTAATGAATACCACTTTGCCTCTGAACACTGGTAAATTCCTTGGGAAACACCTTCGCAAAGTACCCTACTTCACGAGGCTCCCAATTTCGCGAAGCTCAAACAAGCCTTCACAAAGCTCCTGCCTTTTCGCGAAGAACTCTTGCGAAGAACTACCGCGAATCCCAAGTCATTGCAGAGAAACTTCCCTCACGAAGCTCACTGAGCCAACGCGGAGATCGCAACTTTCGCGGAGCTACAATAGCCGCCGCGAAGCTCCTCTTTCGCGAAGCACACAGGCTACGCAAACTACCTTCGCGAACCGAGAGAAAATGATTTTATCTGAAAATTCTCTCTACTTCTCTTGAGGGGTCGACCTATATTTATAGGCGATTCCACCGACCCTCAAACCTTCTGCGCGAAGTCAACGCCACGTCATCTCAAATCGCGAAGCTCTGAAGTTTCCGCCGGAATTCTGTCCAAATCGCGAAGCACCACGGCAATTTTCTGATCGCGGAGCTCATCATAATCGCGAAGCATCACCGTCAACATTCCTTCACGCCTTCGCCGCGAAGCTCCCTCGCAAAGCCCTTCACCGTCGCGATGCGCTTCAACTCTGTCATTCGCGAAGCGTTGACGTAATCGCGAAGCATCACCGCCTCCATTTTTCTGGTCTTCGCGAAATCCAATCCATGCATCCCATCTTCGCGAAACTCATGCCTTTTCCATATAAAAAATATTATCTTCATGGAAATCCTATTTTTGCGATGCTCACCAAACTCCAAATTTTGGACCCCAAAAATTTGGCAAACACTAGGAAACGACGCCACCTTGTACTTCTCTTTTGTACCGCCTCCAGATCATCCTTTCCTTTGTCATCGTTCTTTGTCAACATGGATTTTCAACAACTTCTTGGGAACTCGACAATTCTCCATGGAAACCTGCTTTGTCAACAAACACAATCAACCCAAAAATACTGCAATGTTACCTTGAGGGATTTTTTCCCAACAGGGGAGATATTAGGATCTGTTGGGTGGTTATAGATGACAATTTAACGAATCATTTGAAAAAAATATTATCACAGCAGAAGCATGAGTGTCATACAAAGTCTCCTAGTATGTGATATATAAAATATTAATGTAATGGTTTCATAATGTATTATGTGTTTATAATAAAAGGAAATATCTATTTATCATTCATTCATTATTATGTGTTGTGATTTACTTTTCATGAATAATGCAATGATACTATCCACTCAAAATTATGACTTTGATTTCTCCCTAATCAATGATCATCATGAAGTATTATGGGATGTGATGATATGTTAATATTAGTGTGGGTAGTGGAATCATAATATAATAAGTGGAGACTTATTATTTATACTTTCCTACTAAATTATATCTCATGGAATTTCATAAATCCATCAATATACTTAAGGGTGTATGTTCATTATCAATCCTTCTTACATGAGGTTGGATAGATGACTAGAATGATAACTTTAATAATTTGATAACTATTGTGTATTAGCTAATCATGGAGTGTTTGGGTATGTTGTTGATTATGTCATTTGTTGGAGCACAACCAATCTGGGAATTTTCCACTCGTATGAAGGGAAAAGACATATGGACCTTGATTGAATTTGATTGATGAAATCCATTGAAATTTATATTTGAGTCACATATTATGTGATTAGTTATTCATATGAGGGTCATGTGATGCTATCATACACTAGATAAATAAAATTTGATGTACTCATCAATAATTCCATTCTTTTCGAAGAATCAATAAAGTAGGAGACGAACTATACTAGATTTTCATTGTTCCATATCTATTGATCGCTTGGTATCATGGGAAAAGGGATTATATAGGTAAACATATGGAATATATGATACATATTCTAGTGGAAATTTTCATATGAGATATAAGTATGTTTGATGGAGATCGCACCAGACCCTTTAGTAGCTTGCTTAGCATTGATGCTTTGCTAGAGGTCTCCCTTTTCTTGCATCTATGAAATGGGGATTTCATATTTTTTTATAAATGATTATAAATCCCACAAGGCCACATAGTTAGGACTTTGGATGAGTATTAAGTTTTGGAAATATTGTTTGTTCTGAAATGAATATAGTTTGATAAACTATATCCAAAAGAGTTTTGGATGGATACACAAAGATTTGTAAAGTTTTTCATAAATTCATTATGGGATTTTAGTGAAATGGGTAAATTGATGGATATGAACTAAAAGTGTATAGTGGTATTTTATGACTAACTTGATTCATAAGGCATGTGATTCATATCATATCTTATGATTGACATGAATCATACGACACAATATGCATGAGATGCACATTGTGTCTTCAAATTTACTTCTATCATTGAGTAAAATAGAATGCCACAAATTTCATCAATAATATCATATGATAGGATGCATGAAACTCATATCCTCACTTAGTTTTTGGTTTATGATCCATGAGATGGATCATTTATGTAAATCACTTCATTCATTAAAGTATTCAATGAAGAACAGCCCAATGGGTTATTAAATGAAGAGCATTGGGGGGATATAAAAGAGAAGTTCTCCCTTTATTGGTGATTTCCCTTAATTAATGAGATGTAGATAAATATATATTCATCTTGAATCATATTTTTCACTAGGTAAAGGTTTTATCACTCCTTTTATGCTTCTATTTCCTTGAGATGCAATATAGAGTCCTAGGTTAGTGTAATCCCCTCTAAGGCAGGATGATTCATTTTCTTTTTTTGTGATCTTCTTCAAGCTTGATCTAGTGAGATAGAGACTATTTCACTTGAATTTTAGGTACATTTTATTCTTTTTTTTCATTCATGGTTAATATTTGAAGATAGATCACAAAAACTATGGGTTTATTACACTAAAAAAGATCATAGCATGGTCCCCTAAAACCAATCTCAAAGTAATCTACTCATCCACAACCATAATTGCAGCATGATCATATCCTTCGTAGTGTGTTATTCCATTTATCACTTCATGTTGCTCTTATGTATCATCCTTCATGGCATGACTACACTCATTACGGCATGGTTTGAACTTTTTACACCAAAAAAATCCATTTTTCTCTAAATTCCTCTGTGGATGATTACACTTCTTCTACTACCATATTAATCCAAAACTAATATAGTTTGTTTCATCAAACTTTCAATTAATTATAGATCAATAGTCTAACTTATCATAACAACCTTTAAAGTTATGTTTATCATGACACTCCAATTTTTAATCTTATCTCCAATTCTTGATCATACAAAATCATGTCCTTGATACATAAAAATATCAAGGTAGTTCCTCTTTCAAAAATACCTCCATATATCCATTCACTACAAAAAAATGGATTATACAAATAGAAATTTATTGATAGATAATAAATCTGTTGGTAAAATTGAGAAATTCCTAGAAATATTAAGTTTTATTGGTATTAATTTTTAATACCAACACTTATTTTTACCAATAGATATTTTTTTTGATATTGATCCTTCAATACCAACATATCATTTACCAATAGTAGAATCTATTGCTTTATCATACTAATACAAACATTTTTTTTACTAACACATGAATCTTTTATCAATAACTTTATTATAAAAAAATCTTTTGTTGTCAATAAAAAATGTAACAATAAACCATTCAATGAAAAAAAAAATATTTTATTAATAACCAATTAATAGAAACATAGTTTATATATATATATATTATTTTTATGACCAAAGTAAATTTTTATTTCCCGAAGTTTTATTAAAAACATATCATAATTGATTTTAATTTTAAAATTTCTTGAAATATTAAATGTTTTTATATTTTTCAATATTTTTTATTCAATTTTCTTGAAATGTTAATTGTTTTTATATTTTTCAATATTATTTATTTAATAAACATTTAAATACTCTTTATAAAAAAATAACACCACTAAAACCCTAATTGGTGACTCTTCCTCAAAGCCATCACCACCCCATGTCTTGTGTTTGGCCTCGCCTCCCACCACCCCACCTCACATCTCACTGCCTAGCCTCACATTCTACCCTACCCTACTTTGGTGTCACCTCCCATCATCCCACCTCAAATCTCGTCACCCTTATCTCAACTTTCATCCCTCTACCTCCTTGGTTCTCTCTTCACTCACATTTAGTGACACATTCTTCTTTTTTCTTGTGATTTTGTGTGGGGTCAGTCTTGTATTGTAATTTTAGTGTTTTTTATATTTCTTTTAGTGTTTCCTATTTAGGGTTTCTTCCCCATCATTTCAGATCAAACCTCAAATGTATTTGATCTTCCCTTTATCTGTTTGGATTTGGGGTATGTCTATTTATACTTAAACTGGTTTCGATTTCCCAGTTTTGTATCATGTTTCAGCAGTAAGATCTCAAAGATGGTCATAGTTAAGGGTGGATTTAGTTGTTATCTTTGGCAGTCACACTAGGTCTTGAAGGTGGTGCTCCCATCCTAGAGCAATGTTGATCTTTCCATATTGATCTGGTGGGTACCATAATCTTCGTCATGATCATGCTCTTTTGTAGTGAAGGGTGGTCAGGTCAATTACCACTTTTGGGTTTCCATTCTTCTGTTTCACGCAATTAATTTGGCGGGGGGATGTGATGGATATGGTTTTTGTTCGAGGTTCATTTTTTTCTCAAATGTTTGTTGAAGGATCTGATTTGGATAAACTTTATGATGGTGCACTTGTTCAAGATTTTCCTGGTTTGGTTTCGATCTGTGATGAATTTCAAGGATTTCAGTTTGTTTTTTTGGTTGGAATGTCTGATGTTGTATGGTCAGTCTTTTATTGTATTTGATTCACATGAATTTGACTCAAAGAAGACACTAAAAAATGAAGATGGAACTGATTCTAGGCTGGATTTTCCTTCTTTGTATTGGGGGAAGCAATTAATATCTTCACTAAGGGAGTGTTTTTTTTGTCACACCCATAATTTTGAGATTATTTTATTTTATTATTTTATTTCTCTTTGAGATATTTTGTCGATTTGCGGTCCAAACCCGATTGATTTTTTTTACTAATAAATAAATTTTTTGGCCTTGACAACATCCAACGCTCAGGTAGGGCATGGTAGAAGCTACGCGGCTTCTCTCAGGTCATCGGGCAGCCAGCCTGATATTCAAGGTAAGTAAAGAAAATGAAAATAATAACAAAATGAGGATAAAGTAAAATAGTATGAATAATAAAATGGAAATAAAATAAAATAAGAAGTGTAATAAAATTGAAGGAATTTTTTAATGATAATAATAATAATAATAATTGAAATTATTATTATTATTATTATTAGTGTTAAGGATGTAAATTTTATTAAATTTCTATTATTATTATGGTTGTTAATAATTTTAATATTAATATTGATCTTAGTGACCTCATAATAATTATTATTATTAAAAAAATATTATTATTATCATTAGTTTTATTTTTATCTTTATTTTAATTTTTTTTGTTAGGGTTTCACTCTCTCCCACTATTTTAGGCACACTCCACTCCCTTCCTCGATCACACCCCCACTTGGTTTGAGCCCCATGCACAGCGCCTCCCTATCCAGCCCTTTATGGTGTGGCCATCTTCGGCACGTCCTCCATCGGCGCCTCCCCTACTGACCACAACCTGGTCCGACAGTGCCTCCTCTGTTGGTCGTGACTTGGTCCGACGGTGCCTCCCCTACTAGCTACGGCCTCGTCCGACATGCCCCAACCACTAGCCGGTACCACTCCGGTGACCTTCCGCCAATTCCTTGCTCTCCTCTGGCGCACGTGCCTCCCTCTGGGTAATGTTTTTCTTCCTCCTATTTGGGGTTTAAATTTTTCAATATTTTAGGATGTAAATTGGGGCATTAATTTTGTGGGTTTTAGGTATATTTTACCTTATTAGGGTTTCTTATGGAGCAGTCAAGGTGCGATTGCGATTTTTCACCATCTCCTAGGAGCATCTTGGTTCGAGGTAGGTGGTTTCATGCCCTAACATCTATAGATGAATTTAATATGTTTGTTTAAGTTTATAAATGTGTTATTTGGTTTGATTTTATGGTGTGTTGGGTGTTTTTGAAGTGGTTTGGGTGATTATTGGTTTGGAATGGATTTTTAATAAAGGAAATGGCTATTTTTTATGTGTGCATTGATGTGGTGTTTCTAAAATGGGGTTCTAGAAGGGTTGGGATGTGAAATTGATTTTAAAAATGGTTTTTTCATGTGAAATTTGTGTATTTTGAAGTGAGGCCATGTGGTATTCATGTGGAATGTTTTATAAATTGATAAATTGTTATTTAAGTGTTGTTTGGAATGAAAAATATGGTTGGAAGGGTTTTGGGGTTGTTTGGTAGGTGTGGGATGTGTTTTTAAGGGATTTGAGGTGTGTGTCTATTTAAATGGAGATTTCCAATTGGAAAATGATTTATTTGGGAATATTATCCTTGTTGTGTGTTTTTTGTATAAATTTTTGAATATTTTAGTGATGGAAATCTAGCTTTAAAAATGGTTTCAAAGCTTGAGTATGTTTACAAAGGTTCTAGGCCCTTTGTCTTGGTTGGTCCTTATTGTGTGTTTTCTTGTGTTATGAAAAGAAAATTTAGAAACTGTACAAGTAGTGGTAAAGGTATTTGGGGTGAGGTTTCTCATGTTTCTTTTCTCAATTTGGTTTTATTTGGAACCTTTGGAAGTTATTATACTCCCTTGCATCATTGTAGGGTGTTTTGTTCATCACGGTGTGGGTTTTAGTCATCAGCGACAAAGACCTATATGTATATACATGGGTAAGAATGTATATATGTATATCCTCCTTGCATATATTCCCTCATGGATCAAGGAATATGTAATTGTATTAAAGGTTATATATATGTGTGTGAAAATGAATATACATATAGGTGAAGTGGTCACGGGTTTCCATCGTCATGAGCTGCGTGTCTTGAGGTAAGTCCCCTATGCCTATGCCTTTAATTTTAATTCCATAATTTCTTGTTTGTTTTAAAAATATGTTTTATATTCATTCTATATAAAAATTATATGAAATATGGTTGTGGTTGATAGAAATTATTATGCCTTTGTTTTGGAAATTGAAATGTATTTCTAACACCCATTGGTCTTGAGTGACTTTTCTTCAAAAGTGATTTCCTAAGCAGTTTTGAATTGGTAATGAATATTTCCAAAGGCGCTTGGCCTTTCAGATGGTTAGTTATAAAAAGTGTTTCTTGTATGTAATTAAGCCCATTTGGCACCTTAATAATGGTTATGAAAAAGAAAAACCTCTCTTGAGGCATGCCCCCTTATTTTAGAAAATGATGTGTGTGTTGAATGTGTGATTTGTGATTTGTTCCTTGTAAAGAGGCATGTGCATTATTTTGTGACAGAAAAAAAGGGGTGTGATCAAGGAGGGAGATCAGTGGTGAGAGTTTGGATGTGTTTTTAAGTAAATAAAATGGTAAGTACTTATATTTTTGCTTGATAAAAACTCACCACCACTTGAAATGGAGCACAATGGGAAACCTAGGTATCTAGGTGGGAAGACTTGGACTAGTATGCTAGATGATACGAAAGTGGTTCATCCCTATTTCGTTTATCGAGATTAATTCTACAACACTAACTAAATTTTTTTTATTATTTTATACCACTAGGTTATGGGTGTGTTCCCTACTAGTGGATCGTGCAGGATAGCGTAGCACATTTCACTGAGGTATGGGGATCCTAGGTCCCCAACTAACACTAGCTTCTTAGGGATTTACCATGGTGCTTGTGATGTGATTTCCATTTTAGTCATTTCATACTTTATGTCTTATTTTTGAAAACCATATTTTAATCTAAATTGGTTTCCTTTAATTTTGAAATGTTAATGTATTCTTGGAACCTTTTTTAAAAAAAATTAGTGGGAGAGAAATGATTTACTTGAAAATGCAAACTTGTTACTTGAATTTTGAAAAGAATGAAAAACATTATTTTATTATGTCCTATTTTCAAACTACCATGTTTTTGTTTTCTTATAAAAGTAAAGTTCATAAGTCCTTATTGTATCTTGGCATTCTTACTGAGAATCTCAGTGCTCACGCCTACTTTTATTTTCAGTTTTAAGTTCATCTAGTTTTGGATCGCTCTTACAGCGAGCATGCTTCTGTGTTTGGTGGTGACCCATGAGGTCACTTGGAGGTATTTTTAGCTTCCCAATTCTATTTTTATTTTTTCCTCTAGTGATGTATTTGTTTCATTTTTTTTAAATTTTTTTAATTATCTATCTTTTGTTATCAAGTAAATTGTTCCCAAACATTCATTTGATTCACATGTTCTTGTGCTAGCCCATGGGGATCGGGAACACCCCTCAGGCCTTACCGTGGACCAGGTCGGGTGCTGGGTCAGATGAAAACTCGGCTTGGTTTGTGAAAAAATGGTATCCGATGAAGGTTGGCTCTCTTGGGTCATGTTCCTTTAGGAATATTCAGGATAGACCGGAGCTAGGATTGTCAAAACTTGATGTTCTGGATATGAGTAAGGTTCATGGACAACACACCTCATGGAGAGACTCGAGTTACTAGGGGAATTTGAGGTTTTTCTGAGTCTCTAGTCCTTGTGGTTAATCTTGTTTTGGGGAAATAAAAAGGGAGTAGGTTCAATGGTCTCATCAAGCTCATAGGGCCTAGCAAGGCATGTGTATTCGAGGACATTGTCCAAGGATACTCTCTGTGAAGGTGGAGTGACTGGTGTATGTCCACCAATCATATGTTTGAATCTCCCTTCGGCATTAGTTTCCTCTTGCATTGTCTTATTCCTTATTGGGTTTTGAAAATTCATTTTCAAACCCTTGTTTGAAAATTTATGAAATATGGATTTCAAAGTGGAAATGTCTTGATTTTTAAAGTGATGGAAAAATGGGTTTTCAGAACTATTTTGAATGAGGTTTTAGAAAGTTGGATTTTCATGAAATGGTTTTTAGGTAAAATGAGAGTGGATTTTTATAATTGAAACTTGTGGATTTACAAACTGGTTGGTTTGGGAAACATGTATAAATTTAAGTTGGGTTTTGAAATTATATTTTTAATGGAATTTGTTAAACCATTGAAAGGTGTTTTGAATGGGATGAAATGTTTGAAAATTTATGTACAAGGTTTGAAAATAAATTATTGTTTGGATGATTGGTGTTTTTCTAAAATCTTTGTGAGATTTAAAATGGGTTTAATTTTTTGACTAGTGGTTTTGAAAATAGGAGGTGTGGGTTGATTGTTGTTTTGAAAAAACTAGAAAGAATTTTTTTCTAACCTTGAATACTTTCATGGGTGACCATATGAATGGTATATATGTGGAAGGTGATTTGGTGCCTGGTTGGCATGAGAGAATGCATGTGTACAGCCCATGAGGTACCATTGGTTAATGTTTACAGCTCATGAGGTACCATTGATGTTCCATAGTTGTGTGGTGTTCCCTTTTTGTGTTTGGGTAATCTTTCAGTGGGTTGTTTTGAGTTTTTAAAACCTTTATTATTTGGAATATGTTCTATGTTTGTGTTTAGTTGGTAATTTGATTCAAGGTGTTGGTTAGTGGCCTTTCTTGAGAAGTTTTTTGGGAGGCCTTTGCAGCGGTTTCCTTGTTCTTTCAGTGTTTTCTCATGGTGTGTTTGATCAACGAACTAGTTTTTTTGGGTCTATAGTTTTCCTTCTTGGCTATTATATGCCCCCATAAAGAGTTAACATGCGATTTAAGTATAGCGATGGGAAATTTTCCATTGGTCGACCCTCTAGTTGATCTAAGTAAGTACTTTACCTTTTGAGTGTTAGTGCTAAGTCTATCCCTTCTTCTTTTTCAGTTAAGTGGATCCTATCGCAACGGGATGGAATATGTGATGGGAGTTGAAGGGAGTTTTGGTCTCTTTGAGTTGTTTGAGTTTTCGGGTATGAAGTTTGACATTGTTGTGTCTGAAGTTCCTGCCTAGAAACAGTGAAAGGAATTCCAATGAGGAAGGGTGAAGGTGGTTCAGAGTTATTGGTGCTAACCGGTGTCTTGAAAGGATTTTTGGTGCTTTCATCGGCCGTGAGGGTCATGTTTGGTGACGTCTCATGGTGTGTGTTCTCTTTGAAGTGCAAGGGTGTATTTCGTATAATTCTTTGGGAATCCTTGTTTTCATAGGAGTGTGTCCTCCTCTTGGGTAGTTATAATTTTTCTATTCAAAGGGGAGTGTTTGTCCTGTGTCTTTCCTTCTGATGTTTCTTGGTGAAGGTGAATAGGTGATGAATGTGCATCATATAAACCCCTATTTTGGTGTATGTGTCACAAGGTAGTAGTTGTATTTTGGGATGTGTTGTGTTTGTTGGTGTTGTCTTGGTGGTGGTGTGGTTGTGTGTGGCGCTAAAAGGAGAAGATCTGTTCGGGAGTCTTCAATGTCTGAATGCAAGGCAGGAGATGCTTCAAACATCAGAGATCTAGCCATAGGCCTCGGAGTGAAGTTGGCGCGTGGTTAGGAACCCCAGGATTGTATGGGACTTCGGCCTTTTTTGTCATTGGTGTTGAAGGTGAAGGCAGTTTAAATTGTTTCCTATAGTTGTTCCGTTCCGAATGACCCATTTGGGTTTGTGAAGTTTCTCATGACTATGAGGAGGTGTGGTCATCTCATTACCTTAAAGTCACAGTGGTTGCGTCCCACCAGATGTAATATCTTTTAGTGGTCCTTATGGGGTCTGTTTGGGTAAATCAGTCTCAATTTTGATTAATTGTCATCTAAGGATATGAAGATGTTGGTTTGTGTGTGGTTGTGGTTTTAACACCCTGGTAGTTTCCCCCTTCCCTCCCTACCCCTTTTGGTGAGGTGTTTGGTCAGTGTCGGGAAGCCTCTGAGTTTGTGTGCTTCCATTGGCACTAACAGTGGTGAGACCCATTGTGGGTCTCACTGAGACTCCCTGGGAATAAACCGATGATATCCTATTCATAATGGTGGGGAGTCTGTTTGGGCCTCCCCGTTTCAGTTTCCCAGTCTTTTCTTGGGGGTTGGTTGGTTTCTAATGGTGGGGAGTCTGTTCGGGCATCCTCATGTCGATATTTTGGTTCTATTTCTAGATATGGATCGGTGGTAGGTTATGGGAGTATTCTTCAGGATGTGGGTTGTTTTTTCTTACTTGTTTTGGGAAAGTGGTGTGGGTTCTGTCTGGCAGTGTTTGAGGTGTTTTAACTTAAGAAGTTGGATTGTATGTTGTAGGAAATCTTTATTCCTTTGATTGATCAGCTGGAGATGTTTGAACTCCTAGGGGAAAGTGGATCATAATAGTGAGTCCATTTCTATCTCTTGAGTTTATTTTGTAGGTGTTTTTTATTTGTTGTTAATGTTCTTTCTTCTCTTTTGTGTCGTTTTTCGGGAACCACTTTGAGTTGAGAGGGGGGTACCGGTTCTATTTTCTAAGTCTCGTTATGGATTTATGGGGGTAGAAAGCTTTATGTTGGGGAGAATAGTCACACCGAGACTTTTGATATAATTTTATTTTATTATTTTATTTCTCTTTGAGATATTTTGTCAAGTTTCCGAACAAACCCAATTGAAATTTTTTTTTTGCTGATAAATAAAGGTTTGGGCCTTGATAACATCCAACGCTTGGGCAGGGCGCGGTAGAAGCTACGTAGATTCATCTTGGTCATTGGGCGGCTTGCTCAATGTTCAAGGTAAGTAAATAAAATGAAAAGAATAAAAAAATGAGGATAAAGTAAAATAAGATGAATAATAAAATGGAAATAAAATAAAATAAAAAGTGTAATAAAATTTAAAGAATTGATTTAATGATAATGATAATATTTTTATTTGAAAATATTATTAATATTATTATTAGTGTTAAGGATGTAAATTTTATTAAATTGCTATTATTATTGTGGTTGTTAATAATTTTAATATTAATATTGATCTTAGTGACCTCATAATAATTATTATTATTAAAAACATTATTATTGTTATTAGTAATTTTATTTTTATCTTTATTTTTATTTTATTTTCATTTTTTGTGTTAGGGTTTCACTCTCCCCCCCCCCATTTCCAGTTTACTCCCCTCCCTTACCCTCACTTCCCCTATCATGCCCCCACCTGGTCTGATCCCCGTGCGCAGTGCCTCCCTGTCCAGCCCCTTTTTGGCACGCCCGTTTCTGGCACGTCCTCCATCGGTGCCTCCCCTACCGACAGTAACCTAGTTAGTCGGTGCATACTCTATCAGCCGCAACCTTGTCCACTGACGCCTCCTCTACTAGCCATGGCATAGTCCAGCATGCCCCCCCCCATTGGTCAGCGCTGCTCTGTCAACCTTCCACCGATTCCCCGCTCTCCTATGGCGCACGTGCCTCCCTCTGGGTAAGGTTTTTATTCTTCCTATTTGGGGATTTGGGTTTTCTAGCTTTTAGAGTGTAAATTATGGTGTTAATTCTGTGGTTTTTTGGTATAATTTTCCTTCCTCTGGTTTCTTGTGGAGCGGTCAAGCTACGATTGCAATTTTACACCATCTTTCAGGAGCATCTTGGTTTGAGGTAGGTGGTTTTATGTCCTAATAGCTCTAAATGAATTTAATATGATTTTTTAAGTTTATAAATGTTTTCTTTGGTTTGATTGTGTGTTGATTTGGGTTTTTTTGAAGTGGTTTGGGTGATTATTGGTTGGGAATGTATCTATTATCTATACTAAACTAGGCTTCTTCCTACCCTACGTGTCAAATTCTTATTCTTCCGCATACCCCTCCATTATCATTCCCTCTAGTTTTCCATCCTCCCTCCTGAGACACCTTCAGCTTCCCCCCCATGCGCTCTACCCTGCTCCCACTGAATTAGGGTTTCATGGCTACTGGCATCCTTCGACATTCCGAATACCTTCCACATTCCACTGCTCTACCTTCACACCTCCACTGACGCCATCTGGTATTCCCTCCCACACGCTCTTCCCTCTTTCAATTTGATTTAGGGTTTTGAGTTATCGGTCTGCTTCATCAAATATATACGATACAGCCATCCATTTTCAGTCGCAAATCCCGCGACACCATTCAGTTCCCAGCGACCTGTCTAATCTTACCTCCATATAAGGGTTTCTTCCTACTGGGTGGCTTCGACAAAGGTCAACCTAATAGTACTCATCCTCTTCCCTAGGCCATCAGTATTTCACTGTCCAGGTTTGGTTTCTCTCGATGCGAGCTCCCATCGTTGAATATATGTATAGATTCCTCCATTCTACCATATGATGTTCGAATGAAATATTTCAGTAACTTATTTCGCCTCTATTTTGTCTAATTTCACACATCAGTATGCAACTGCAATCCATGAAAGCGTAAAATATCTATACACTGCTTATCTATGGGTACCTTTTACTGCTTAACTATATAGATTCCTCAATTCTTCCATATTTTAGTCCCACTCTTGCATATGTCTAATTTATATATGTTACTTTGATGTTGCTATTTCTTTGATGTTTCTATAACTTTGGTATAAGTGTCGATCAGTGAAATAACTATACACTTCTTATCTATGGGTAGCTTTTACTATATTATGTGACATTCAAATTGAAGATTTGAATTTATATTTTCTCTATAATCTTTATATGTTTCTTTGATATTGGTATAAGTGTGGTTCATTGCAATCACAGTATAAGTGTCGGTCACTATAATTCAAACATGCATTCTCTGTCAATTGTCTTATCAGCATATTATAAATTGAATCTACGTACCCATAAACATCTTTTGGTTGCATTCTAAAACTTGACAATTCAACATAAATATAACAAAACAAAGATGTAGACATCGTCATCATCAAGAGATGCAAGGTTGTAAAGGAGACTTTGTATGAGAGAATGACAAATTGGTACAACAGTATTGTATTTCCTTGAAAACATTCCATAAACTTACTTACTGAATTACAGGTTCCTAACTTCATAGGAAAATCACCCATGGAGTACCATCAACTATGTTATACTGCAACATTTGATTCATTGCAACAGAATTTCGACTTGATCAGAGGAGAACGTATAACACTTTCACCTATACCTACCAATGGTTAGTATATTTTCATTTTACCAACATTTTCAGATACAGTCAATATATTTATTGTAAATAATGTAATCTACTTTACTCATTCTTCATTTCAATTGATAGTGGCTCTAGATTCGGGATCCTCTTTGCCAATTAGTGTTAGAACAAGCATTAGAAAAGGTTGTAGTAATGGTATTAACTATACTTCAAGTAAGTATCTGAGCGTTTCAATCTTAAATTAGATCTAATCATTACAAATGTTTTCATGTACTGTCTATTCACCAAAGTAGGATCATGCATATCATTTTCACCTTTATCTTCAAATGGTGAGTTATATTACACTGTCAAAGAACAGTGATTATATATATATATATATTTTACTATGTCGTAACATTGTATAGTTTGTCAACTATTAAATTTCATTGACAGATCATCATGGTTGTGGATCTTCATCAACAAGATGTGAACCCGGTAGTAAGAGAAATAATATATCAACAACTAATAAAGAAAATTATTACCCCTCTGGTAAGTACTATTTCATCGTATAGTTCCAAAAAAAACACATTTTCTCTCGTATATATTGAACATTTAAACAAAATTTTCATTACTTTTTCTAGGTGTGACGACTGAGGGAAATATTCCCACTTACCCTTCACATGACTCGTTATCAGAGTAAGCATAGATCATGCCTTCAAATGCTTTTGAATTATCACATAGTGTAATTTGTTGAATACTATGTTTAAAACAAATATTGTTTTACTTATTCAACTACTGGTAACAAAGCTTATTTTCCCAGCACAGGTGTGATGTATATTCTAATCATGTTGTATTCTTATTTTGTATCTATAGATATATATCTCCATTCTATAGGTATTTCAATGTAATTTGAATGCATAATATACACTTGAAAATATGTGTCATCTACATTGAGTCATGTCATTTCAGAAAGAGATGTAACAACTGGTGAAATCAATGCTAGAATTACTCATCGAAGAGACTATTCAGGTTTGACCTACTACATAATCATTTGTTACGTTATAGGTATTTCATATACATTTTCTTACAAACTAAATGAAAATACTCCTGTAGAAATAATGCAACTACTTCACCTTGCAGAAAATACAGGTCACTGTATTCTTTTTACCTTTTTCTAGAATTTTATTCAAGTCATCACAGTTTTATGTAATTTATAATGCCAAGTTTATTAACACCATTCATTGAACCATTATTCACCTGCAGAATATTTGAATAGTGGAGATCCCTCTAATGTTTTCCAATACTGAGGTTCTATCTTTTGGTTTGATGAGAGAAATATAAAATGCAGCACTAAATAAAACCCACGATTTGTTATATGTTGTGTGCTTGGTAAAGTCTCTTTGCAATTACTACCATACTTTCCTCCATACCTTCAAACATTAGTCTTAAATCAAAACTTTGTGGAGGAAAGATCATTCCAGGAATATATGTATATTTACAATTATATGTTTTCATTCACATCAATGGACGGTAAGGTTGACAGATCATTCAATAATGGAAGAGCTCCAATTATATTTAGATTTAATGGAAAAAAACTACCATTGCATAGGTAGTTTGTGTCCTCCTACGGGATAACCACCTAGGTTTTCCCATCTATATGTTTATGATACTACAAACGAGTCTCAAAACTGGATTATGAACGTCAAGTAATATTTAACATGTAGGTTTACTCATTTACGGGATAGTCATATTTTCACTTCATTCTTAATTTAATTCACTTTGCAGTTATGATGGATAAAATTCAAACACAGTGGTCGATTATAATATTGTTGTCAACTTACAAAATATGCTTCATGAAAAAAATGTTTTAGCTCATCATTTCAGAAGTGAAAAGTATGTTCTTGATCGTCAAGAACATGCAAACTTAAATTTACGCCTTCTTAAGAGAAGACAAATAGATGCAACAACATACATCTTGCCTACTACTTTTGAGATTGTGATGCTTATTGTCGGTGACATTGAAGATCTCAACTGTTAAAGAGATATTATCATTCAAAGAAGAAGTGGTGATTTGCAGCAGATTGATGAGCATCATCCCTTGTACCTTCCATTGCAATATCCACTTATTTTCACAAATGGTCAAGATGGATATGTTGGCCACATTTTGCATCGATCTAAATCTATGAGTACATGTAGAAAGGTTCGTAAAGTAACAATGTGTGAATGATTCTCCTATCACTTGCAGTGTTGTTCGAGTGATACGTCAATATTACAACATTCAAGAAGACTATTACAATAATTTATTGTTGATGCTTATACAATGATAGAGTCTCAGAGACTATCCTTCATTCTCTTGAATCAAAAATTCTTGAGGGTTGAGTTGTATAATGGGTTGCAAGATGATTTTCTTCGAGGTGACCGTGATGGGTATACATGCAGGAAGCGAATCATTTTACCATCTAAATTTACTAGTGGTCACAGAAATATTATTCAAAATTACCAAGATTCAATGTCGATCTGCAATTGGGAAGGATATCCAGATTTGTTTTTAACGTTTACATGCAATCCCCTTTTTCTTGAAATCACTAGATTTGTATCACGTAACAATATTCGCCCTTCAGACTATTTGCACATTGTATCCAGAATTTTCAATATTAAGGTTTACCAGTTAATGAAAGATTTGCAAGATATATGTTTCTTTGGAAATTCACATGCAAGTACCTACTGTAATACAAATTATTTTATGAGACATACTTTATCTTATTTAATGAATCTGTTGTTGAACTGTGTCATTTATATCATTACTTTCTATGCAGTTATTTTTACAGTGGAATTTCAGAAATGTGGACTGCCTCATATACACATTTTACTATTTTTATGTAGAGAGAGAAAAATAGGTACTCCTGCCTGCATTGACAAATGTGTTTCTGCTGAAGTTCCAAATAAAGGTGATTTCCCAAAACTTCATGAGGCTGTTAAGAATTTTATGATGCATGGACCTTGTGGTGATGCAAGTAGTAGATCACCTTGTATGAAAAATGGAAAATGTACTAAATTTTTCCCCAAAAAATTGTTGAAAGTACAACAGTTGATGATGATGGGTATGTTCTATACCGATGAAGAAATGATGGAAACACGATCATGAAAAATGGTGTCCCATTGGATAATCGGTTTGTTGTACCATATAATCCTTTCTTGCTAATTAAGTATCAATATCATCTGAATATTGAAGTTTTCAATCAATCTACTTCCATCAAATATCTGTTCAAGTATATTAGAAAAGGTAATGATCGTGTAACAGTAGCTTTGTATGAAACCAACACTACAGCACTATCAGGAAATAATGTCGATGAGATTAAGACGTATTATGATTGCCGATACATCTATCCTTGCGAGGCCTCTTGGTAGATATTTTCCTATGATATCCACTATAGATATCCTCCGGTTGAAAGATTACATTTTCATTTACCAGGACAAAATAGTGTTACGTACACTGACATTGATCATATTGAGGATGTGTTGAGTAAGGGTAACATTTGTCAATCAATGATTACGGCATGGTTTCAAGATAATGTTTCTTACTAGGAAGGAAGATGTCTCAAATTTTCAGAATTTACAACTAGATTTGTATTCCACCAACATGAAAAAATATGGTGTCTAAGAAATAAGGGGTTCAGTATTGGTAGACTTTATTATGTGCCACCGACAACTGGAGAGCTATATTACCTGCAATTAATGCTCACAAAGATCAGAGGTGCAACTTCTTTTGACAGTATTAAAACTATGAACAACGTTATTCATGGTACTTTTCATGAATCATGTTCTGCATTGGGACTTCTTGCTGATGATAGAGAATTTATTGAAGCAATCAAGGAGGTTTCAACTTGGGCTACAGGCCGGTCTATGCGCATACTTTTTTCCTGCATTTTGTTCTCAAATAATATGTCTCGCCCAGACATTGTGTGGCATGAAACATGGGAGCTCCTCAGTGAAGACATTCTCTATGTGCAAAAAAATAGGCTACAAATTCCAGTTATGTGTTATCAAATTGCTCAATCTATATAATGTGAACTATGTAGTTGTTAATTCAGTAAGTTTTTCTTCTTTATTAAGACATTATACTAATTAAATAATAATATTTCATGATTCCATTTAGATTTTTCACTCACGGACCATCAAAAATAGATGTATTCTTTGCTTGAAATAGAGAACCTACTACAGAGGAATGGTAGATCTCTTCATTCTTTTCCACCAATGCTAGTTCCAAATTCTGAAATTGTCTCTCAACAAAATCAATTGGTAGCTGATGAACTTAATCATGATAGATAGACTCTTCGGAATGAGTATCTGACTTTGCGAAGTAAGCTTACTGATGAACAGAATGAGGTGATGACTGCCATTATGTCTTTGTTAACTGCATCCACTGGAGGTTTCTTTTTCTTTCATGGTCATGGAGGCACAGGTAAAACTTATATTTGGAAAGTATTGACATATTTACTACGGTCAGAAGGTAATATTGTTCTATCAGTTGCATCCAGTGGAATTGCTTCATTACTGCTACCTAATGGGAGGATAGAACATTCCAAATTTCAAATTTTGATATCTATTTCTGAAAACTATGTTTGCAATATTCAACAAGGCAGTGATGTCAAAAATCTTCTACAGTTAACAAATCTTATTATTTGGGATGAGGCACCAATGATTCATAAGCATTGTTTTGAAGCTCTTGACCGTACTTTAAAAGATATAATGTCGGTAAAAAATGAAAATGATTCAATCTTTCCATTCGGTGGAATAACTATTGTGTTGGGTGAGGATTTCAGGCAAATACTACCTATCGTACTAGGTGGTAACAGAAATTAAATAGTTTCTTCAAGTATAGATTCTTCATACTTGTGGAAACATTGTCATGTTCTAAAACTGACAAGGAACATGAGATTTCTTTCCAATTCTTCTACAATTTCATATGAGGTTCTTCAATTTTAAAAATGGGATTTAGATATTGGTGAAGGTCGCATTGCAGAACCAAATGATGGTGAAACTACAATTCCAATTCCAGCCGCATATCTTCTTGCTTGGACTAAAGATCCTATTTCTGAAGTTGTTGAACATACTTATCACAACTTCATTAGTAACCATGTTGGTGTTAATTATCTTAAAGATTGTGCCATCTTAGTTCCAACTCGGGATATTGTTGAAGAAGTAAATGTGTACATGATGTCCCTCATGTGTTCTAAATGCAAAGATTATTTCATCTCAGATTCAGTTTGTGATGCAAGTTTTGATACAGATAGGCCGGAAAAAATTTACACATCTGAAATGTTAAATGGGATTAAGGTATCGGGGATGGATGCCTATAAAATTACACTCAAAATTGGGGTTTTTGTCATGTTGCTTCGAAATGTAGATCAGTGTGTGGGATTATGTAATGGGACTCGCTTGATTGTTACCCACTTGGGTGATCATGTCACCGGAGCAACAATTCTATGTGTCTGTAATTCAGGATATCTTTCTTTCATTCCAAAATATGTCACACTCCGACTTTCAATGGACTTTAAAATTACAAAGAAGACAATGTCCTTTTACTATTTCTTATGATATGACTATTAACAAAATTCAAGGACAATCACTATCTTCTGTTGGGTTGTATCTTCGAAAACCTGTGTTTTGTCATGGTCAATTATATGTTGCTCTATCTAGAGTCACATCACCATTAGGTTTGAAAATATTAGTTGGTGATAATAATCCCACAACTAGTGAATCAATGCAAAATATTGTCTACAGAGAAATATTTCATATATTTTGTTAGGTATATGTAAAATTATATGTTAAATTGTGAATGTTTGGTTCTGCTCAGCTTATTTATGTCTGATTTTATGAAACTCAATGTTTATGATTATGATATCTTCGTACAGATATTAAAACATCACATTTTTACGAATATGTCATGATCAATTTCCCCTTTGAATGATATCGCACCTGATACCGATGAGACATTGAAGATACAAGTGCGTATTTTGAATTTGTGGTGCAACACATCATCCAGGTACTCCAATGATGTTGTTGCAATTGATATGATTCTTGGAGATTTACAGGTGAATTCAGAATAAAAATAGACTTCATATTATATTTATTCTATTTTATTTCTCTTGTCATTTCAATTATATAACATATTTGTCAACTTCAATATTATGTGTTTCAATTTTTTACATTCTTAGATATTTATTTATGCAGAAAGCAAAGATACATTATACTATTATAGGGCGTCAAATTCTATCTAAGTTCAAAAATATATTGCATGAAGGTATGTTCTATTTCATACAGAACTTGCAGATAACTGCTAATAAAGGTACCTACTTAGGAACTATACATGTTGTCGAGTACTTTTCACATCAACAATGCATGTCCGGTCATGTGATGCACTGCTACCACATTTCTGTTTTGATTTTACTTCCTTTGAAGACATAATTCAGAGAAGGGTTCTAGATCAACGTTTAATAGGTAAACGTTTATTGACATTTCTTTAACATTTTATGAATGTTTCTAAAGTATCTCTGTTGATCAATACATAATTTTATGGATTACTTTCAACTTTTTTTACCTTACAGTACATAACCATTTCTTCTTTCTGATCTGTTTTAGAAATTATTGGATATTTACATTGCTCACATCCTCTTGAAGCATTGGGTAATTCCAATTTCAACATGTAAATTGTCTTACAGGATGAAAGGTTAGTCATTATGGCCTTTCAGTATCTATGACCCACTGTTTATATTTAACATTATGTGGTACATATTTTTCTGTAGTGGGTTACAACTTAAATGCAGTTTATGGGGTGACTATGCTAACCAGATGTCATCTTACTTGGAAGAAAATATTGGTTCATCAACTATTTTAATATTAAAACTTTTTAGAGTTAAGAAATTTAATAGTATGCTCTCTAATAACCCAATTTCTTATTTCCCTTTCATTTATTCAATGCTTTAACAAGTTTTAAACCACTACTCCAACTGAATTCATTTTAAAATTACTTTCAGAATCTCTTATACTTACAACTGCCATTAATGTGATGAAAATACTTTCCAATCTTGATATTGAAGATGTTGAATCATTCCGAAAAAGGTGATATGGATACTTCATTTAATTGTGATTTTTGTATATGTTGTCCAATGTTTACTATATGATAGATGTACATATTATGTTTGACATTTGACTTGAATTTTTCAATATTCAGATGTAAGTTTATAATGGCATCAGAGTATCAAAGTCCAGCACCAACAAACCCATCTTCTTCCTCTACACCATTTCTATATTGGGAAAATAAAAAAACCATTTATGAAGTCAAGAATTTTGATCAGGTATGTAGTATACGAAAAAATTACAATTTAAATTATGCACTTTAAAAATATGGATGTACCAGTATAGTACTTTACTATGTCATTATCTACATTATTCCCAATGTTGGACAGCCTACAAAGTGCTTGATTTTCGTCACCAAAAAAAATACAAACAAGTCACAATTGGTTCTATGATTCATGCAATTCTTGCATGAAAAAAGTGCATAATGTTGATGGAAACATTTGGTGCAACAACAGCAAGATATCTGTAACTTGCACCGTTCCTGGGTTTTTATTTTTTATTCTTCTTAAAATTTTATTAGTTATTTTATATATCAATAGTAATTAATTTTACTTATCCTAAATCCCTTTGTAATCATATTTATAAATCAACAGATTTAGAGTGCAGCTACTTGTGAGTGATTCTATGGACTCCTTATCAGTTGTCCTATTTGATAAACAAGTAATGCAATTTGTGAGCAAAACTACTTCAGATCTGCAAGATTATTTGATTTAGGTACTACTAGATAATAAACTATCATGATGAAAAAATATGTTTTCTTCAATTAAACTAACATTTACTATTTCTTCTTAAATAAGGCTGATGATGAGTACGGTTTTCCTACTGAATTGACTATTTTTAAATCAAAAGAGGTTCTCCTGTCAATTGAAGTGTCAAATTATAATATTCAAAATCATTACCGTTCAGCAAAACAAAACTCATACAAGGTAATATTAATTACTGACAACAAAAACTACATCACCAATTTCAATGGTAGCTTCACAGAATTTCAGGTAGATTCTACTACATATTCCTATTTTCATTAATATGGATAGATTGCAAATAGTTATTTGTGTTATTATTTATATACACCATCATCAAAGTAGTGGTTGTACAAATGTAAGTAGTGTGCATGAACATAGTCAGGTACAATATAATCCATTATCATCATTTTTACTTCCACGCGTGTAAAGAAAATGAAACTGGATTAATGCTTTATTGTTTTATCATGGGATCATCAAAATGTTAAATCATTTGGACTCAGTGAAAAGGCTGAATCTATATTTAAAACATCATCTGTGGTATCATCAAGTATTCAGGTATATATATGTTGTCCCTTAGTATTTTCTTTACAAGCCTTTATTTTATTCCTACATTGTAATTTCTCCTATATCTGATGCTACTTTTAACTATGTTCTATATGCAGAAAAACCTACTGACTGAATTTCTTAATGAAGATGTTATTGAGAAATATCAAAATATCCCACCTGAAAGTGTCGGTAGAACAAGTCAGGCAAAAAATATGGCAATCTGAATGAAGGATAAATTAAAATACAAGATAGAAAAGAATGACTGATATGTTCTAAAGATATGAAAGGTAATACGATATCAGGTGATTGTATCTTCTAATTTATTTTCTGTCGTGTGAGTTAGTTTATTCTTCTTGTATTACATATCAAATGTCACTTGATGTATTTCAGTGCTGGTGGGAGAAGGGGCAGGGTAGGGAGGGGGGGCTGGTGGGGGCTGGTGGGAAAGGGGCTGGGCAGGGAGGAGGGGCCTGGTTGGGTTGGTGCTGGGTAGGAGGGGGGATGAGTTGGAAGGGGGGTGTGCTGGGATGCGGTGGCAGTAGAGGCTGCTAAGGAATGAGGGGAGGCAAGGGGTTGGGCAGGGGGTGGAGGGGAGGGGCTGGGCATGGGTGGGGGTGGTGATGGGTAGGAGGGAGGAGGAGTTGGAAGGGGGGACGGTCCTGGTGGGGGGTGGAGATGGGCAGGGGGGACGGGCCTGTTTAATGTTTTTTAATTAAGTTTCTATTTATTACCTTGGTGAATTAAATATATGGATGGTCAACATGCATATGCATGTGGTGTTTGTTATATATAGGTTTTTTGATCATTGATAGTGAAAGATGTTCACTTATCCATTAATTTTAGGATTCCCTAATTTTAACTTTTGTGTACAGGTTCAATAGCAACTTGGGGTGGTGGTGTATTGCAAGGAACTCCATACATATATTCAAGGTACGCGCTTATGTAATGTTATGCATTACGTTTTTATTAGCTCATTGGATGGTTTATATGAATGACATTACACAACACATGAAGATTGGCTATCTTAGACTTGATTTTTTTACTACAAAAACCAATCTTGTGAGGTTATTGGTGATATTATCTTATGCATATTTCATATTTGAAAGAAGTTATTTTAGTGTGTTATTGTTATTAAAAGGTAACAACTTATAAACTGTTCAGTACTCTGTGCTACAATAATTACTTCTATAGTTGTTTTAATTTAGTATATATATTTATGATTCCTAATAAATGGTTTCCATTTTGTTTTACATATAAATATAAATGGGATGGGCAGGTTGGAGGGGAGGGGAGGGGAAGGGAGGGGATGGGAAGATGAGGGTAGGGGGGAGGGGCTTGGTGGGGGAAGATGTTGGGCAGGGGGAGTGGTGGGGGGAGGGGCTGGGCAGGGGGGAGGCTGAGGTAGGAGGGGGAGGTGATGGTATTGGGTGAGAGACAACTAGAGGAGTGGGAGGGGAGGGGTAGAGCTGGGTAGGGGGTAGGAGGAGGTTCTGGGAAATTGGGGGGTGACAAGATGGGTAGGGTGGCGGGGGGAGAGGAGGGCTGGGCAGGGGAGGTAGGAGGAGTGGGGTGGAGGAGGGGGAGGAAAGGGTCAGAGGAGATTCTGGTTAGTGGGCAGGGGAGGGGAGGGGAGGGGCTGGGTAGGTTGGAGGGGAGGGGAGGGGAGGGTAGGTGAGGATGAGGGTAGGGGGAGGGGTTGCTGGGGGAAGAGTTTAGGCAGGGGGAGTGGTGGGGGAAGCGGCTGGGTAGGGGGGAGGCTGAGGTGGGAGGGGGAGCTGCTGGGATTGGGTGGGAGATAAGCAAAGGAGGGGGAGAGGAGGGGTAGAGCTAGGTAGGGGGTTGGAGGAGCTACTGGGAAATTGGGGGGTGACAAGCTGGTCGGACTAACCACTGTTTCTTTTTCAATTAGTACTGATTTTTCTATTATTTGAATTAGTAGTGATTTTTCCTTTTCATATTAATAATTGTTTTTCACTTCACTACATAACCCAGTTTTTTTTCATAGTAATATGTCTCATTTACTCACATTAATTTCTAATTATATATTGCATGGATCAATATAACTGTCAACAAACATGAAAAACTACTACTCTACATCAATGATACATGGTAGTAGTGGGAGGCTGTTGACTGCACATTCTGATGACATGAATTGTAATCTGATCTACACACTCGTTGTTACTAAAAATCATGGTTCTTGTAATTGTTTTCAAACATGTATCTTCTACTTAAAGTGTATTTATGTTCTCTTATCATGGTTAAATAACATTTCATAGTTCTATTTCAAGGGTGACATGAAAATGAAAACTAATGTTTGTTTCCAATTTAATGTTCTCTTACCATGATTCTGTTTCACTATTTACCTATTTCAAGTATCTAGATATTATATTTTCATACTTCATTTCTATGAATAGATTTATAATTTTAATACATTATTTATTAATTTCCATTGATCACTTCTCATATTTCTAGTGCATTTTGTAGTTCATATTTTATTTATGACGATGTGCATATGCACGGGCGATGTACTAGTTTTTAATAAAGGAAATGGCTATGTTTTTATGTGTGCTTTGAGTTGGTGTTTCTAAAATGGGTTTCTAGAAGGGTTGGGATGTGAAATTGATTTTAAAAATGGTTTTTCATGTGAAATTTGTGTGTTTTGAAGTGAGTCCATGTGTTATGCATGTGGGATGTTTTATAAATTGATCAATTGTTTATTTAAGTGGTGTTTGGAATGTGAAACATGGTTAGAAGCGTTTTTGGGGTTGTTTGGTAGGTGTGGGATGTGTTTTTAAGGTATTTTGAGGTGTGTATCTATTTAAATGGATATTTCCAGTGGAAAATAAGTTATTTGGTCATATTAGCCTTATTGTGTGTCTTATGTATAAATTGTGGAATATTTTAGTAATGGAAATATAACATCAAAAAAGGTTTCAAATCTTTGAGTATGATTAAGAAGGGGCTAGGCACTTTGTCTTGGTTGGTCTTTATTGTGTGTTTTCTTATGTTATAAAAAGAGAATTTGAGAAATTGTGCAAGTTTTTCTAAAGTTATTTAGGGTGAGGTTTCTCTTGTTTCTTTTTTCAATTTGGTTTTATTTGGAGAATTTAGTAGCTATTAGACTCCCGTGTATCGTTGTAGGGTGTTTTGTTCATCACGGTGTGGATTTTGGTCGTCAGCGACAAAGACCAATATGTATATACATGGGTAAGCCTGTATATATGTATATCCTCATTGTGCATATTCCCTCATGGCGTGGGGAATATGTACTCGGGTCAAATAGAATATATGTATATGAAAATGTATATGTGTATAAGTGAAGCAGTCTCGAGTTTCCATCGTCATGAGATGTGTGTCTTGAGGTAGGTCCCCTATGCTTATGCCTTTAATTTGAATTCCATAATTGCTTGATTATTTTAAAATTATGTTTTATATTTATTCGATATACACATGCTATGAAATCTTTTTGTGGTTGCTAGAAATTATTATGCCTTTGTTTTGGAAATTGAAATGTATTTTTGACACCCATTGGTCTTAAGTGACTTTTCTTAAAAAGTGATTTCCTAAGTGGTTTTTAATTGGTGATGAATATTTCCAAAGGTGTTTGGCCTTTCAGCTAGTTAGTTATAAAAAGTGTTCCTTGTATGTAATTAAACCCATTTGGCACCTTAAGAATGGTTATGAAAAAGAAAAACCTCTCTTTAGGCATGCCCCCTTGTTTCAGAAAATGATGTGTGTGTTGAATGTGTGATTTTTGATTTGTGCCTAGTAAATAGGCTCGTGCATTATTGTGTGATGGAAAAAATGAGGGGATGTGCTCAAAGAGGGAGATCAATGGTGAGAATTTGGATGTATTTTTAAGTAAAGAAAATGATAAGTACATATATTTTTTCTTGCTAAAAACTCACCACCACTTGAAATAGAGCGCAATGGGAAACCTGGGTATTTAGGTGAGCGGACTAGGACTAGTACTCTAAATGATACAGAAGTGGTTTTTCCCAGTTTCGTCTAGTAGGATTGATCCTACAACACTAAATAAATATTTGTGATGATTTAAGACCACTAGGTTATGGGTGTGTTCCCTACTAATGGATCATGCATGAGAACGTAGATTGTTCTGGTTACTATTCCATGTTTCACTAAGGTACGAGGATTCTAGGTCCCCAACTAACACTAGATGCTTGGGGATTTTCTATGGTTCTTATGATGTGATTTTCATTTCATACATTTCATACTTGATGTCTTATTTGAGAAAACCATATTTTAATCTAAATTGGTTTCCTTTCATTTTGAAATGTTAATGCATGCTTGGAACCTTTTTTTAAAATGTAGTGGGAGAGAAATTCTTTACTTGAAAATGAAAACTTGTTACTTGAATTGTGAAAATAATGAAAAAAATTATTTTATTATATACTATTTTCAAACTAGTATGCTTTGGTTTTCTTATAAAAGGCAATGGAATAGGGTATTGTTGTATTTTGGCATTCCTAATGAGCATCTCAATGCTCACGCCTACTTAACTTTTTAGTTTCAATTTCCTCTAGTTTTGGACCGCTCTTGCAGCGAGCGTACTTCTGTATTTGGTGGTGACCCACAAAGTCACTTGGAGGTATGTTTAGCCACACGGTTCTTTTTTTATTTCCTCCTCTAGTGTTGTATTTGTTTATTTTTGCTTACATTTTTTTATTTATCTACCTTTTTTTATTAGGTAAATCATTCCCAAATGTTCATTTGATACTCAGGCACTTGTGCCAGCCTTTAGGGATTGGGAACGCCCCTCGGGCCTTATTGCAGACTGGGTCAGGGTCGGGTCGGATGGAGACCCGACTTGGTTTGTGAAAAAATGGAATCAGAGGGAGTTCGATTGTCTTGGGTTTTGTTCTTTGGGAAGATTTGGGGTAGAACAGAGCTAGGATTGTCAAAAATCAACAGTCTGGATACAAGTAAGCTGTCTGGCCAGCACACCTTGTGGCAGGACTCGAGTTACCAAGGGAATTTGAGGTTTGTCTAAGTCTTTGGTCCTTGTGGTTAATCTTGTTTAGGGGAAATGAAAAGGGATTAGGGTCAATGGTCTCATCATTCTCACAGGTCTTGGAAATCCATATGTAGTCGGGGACATTTTCTAAGAATACTCTTTGTGATGGTGGAGTGACTGGGGTATGGACTCCAACCATATGTCTGAGTCTCCCTTCAGCACTAGTTTAGTCTTGTAATGTATTATGCCCTATTGGGTACTAAAAATTCATTTGAAAACCCTTGTTTAAAAATTTATGACATCTGGATGTCAAATTGGAAATGTCTTGATTTTCAAAGTGATGGAAAATTGGGTTTTTAGAATTGTTTTGAATGAGGTTTTAGAAAGTTGGATTTTCATGAAATAGTTTTTGGGTAAAATGATATTGGATTTTTATAATTGAAACTTGTGTCTTTACAAACCAGATTCTTTGGGAAACATGGATAAATTTAAGTTGGGTTTTGAAATTCTATTTTCAATAGAATTTGTTAAACTGGTGAAAGGTGTTTTGAATGGGATGAAATGTTTGAAAATTGATGTGTAAGGTTTGAAAATTAATTATTATTTGGATGATTGGTGTTTTTATAAAATGTTTGTGAGATTCAAAATGGGTTCAATTTTTTGACTAGTGGTTTTGAAAAGAGGGGGTGTGGGTCAATTGTTGTTTTGAAAAAAATGGATAGAATTTTGTTCTAACCTTGGGTACTTTCATGGGTGACCATATGCGTGGGATATATGTGGAATGTGATTTGGTTCCTAGTTGGCATGAGAGCATGCATCAGCACAACCCATGAGATACCATTGGTTAATGTTCACGGCCCATAAGGTACCATTTATGTTCCATAGTTTTGTGGTGTTCTCTTTTTGTATTTTGGTAATCTTGTAGTGGGGTGTTTTGAGGTTTGAAAACCTTTATTGTTTGGATGATGTTCTATGTTTGTGTTTTGTTGGTAAGTTGATTTGAGGTGTTAGTTAGTGGTATTTCTCAAGAAGTGTTTTGGGGGTCCTTTCCAACGGTTTCCCCATTCTTTCAGTGTTTTCTCATGGTGTGTTTGACCAATGGACCAGTTTTTTTGGGTCTTAAATTTTCCTTCTTGGCTAGTGTATGCCCCCATAAAGAGTTAACATGCAATTGAAGGGCGACCAAAGGAAATTATCCATTTTTCAACCCTCCAGGTGATCAAAGTAAATAATTTACCTTTTAAGTATTATTGTTAAGTCTGTACCTTTTTCCTTTTTGGTGAAGCGGATCCTCTTACAGCGGGATGGAATATGTGAGGGGAGTTTAAGGGAGTTTTGGTCTCTTTAAGTGTTCTGAGTTATCGGGTATGAATTTTGACACCATTGTGTTTGAAGGTCCCACCTGGAAATGGTGAAAGGAATTCTAGCGAGGAAGGGTGAAGGCAGTTCAAAGTTATTGGTGTTGACTAGTGTCTTGAAAGGTTTTTGGTGGTTTCATTGGCCTCAAGGGTCATGTTTGGTGATGTATTGCAGTGTGTGTTCTCTTTTAAGTGAAAGGGTGGATTTTGTATAATCCTCTGGGAATCCCTGTTTTCACAGGAGTGTGTCCTCCTCTTAGGTAGTTCTAATTTTTCTTTTCAAAGGGGATTGTTTGTCGTGTGTATTTCCTTCTGATGTTTCTTGGTGAAGGTGAACAGGTGATGCATGTGCATCATCTAAAACCCTGTTTTGGTGGATGTGTCATGAGGGAGTAGTTGGATATTAGGGTGTGTTGTATATGTTGGTGTTGTCTTGGTGGCGGTGTGGTTGAGTGTGGCACTAAAAAAATAATCTCTATTTAGGAGTCTTCAATGCCAGAATGCGAGGCAAGAGATGCTTCAAACAACAGGGATCTATCCATAGGCCTCGAAGTGAAGCTAACATGTGGTCAGGAACCCCGGGAGTGTATGGGACCCTGACCTTTTTTATGTCCTTGGTGTTGAAGGTGAAGGTAGTTTAAATTTTTTCTAGTAGTTTCTCCATTCCGAATGACCCGTTTGGGTGTGTGAGGTTTCCTGTGGCTATGAGGATGCATGGTTATATCGTTACCTTAAATTCCCAGGGGTTGTGTCCCACCAGATGTAATCTATTTTAGTGGTCCTTATGAGGTATTTTTGCGTAAATCAGTCTCAATTTTAATTAGTGATCATCCAGGAATTTGAATATGTTGGTTTGTCTTTGGTTGTGGTTTTGACACCTCAGTAGTTGGTCTTTTCCCTCCCTTCCCCTTGTGGTGAGGTGTTTGGTTAGTGTCGGGAAGCCTCTGAGTTTGTTTGTTTCCATTGGATATAACAGTGGTGAGACCCATTGTGGGTCTCACTAAGACTCCCCGAGAATAAACCGATGTTAGCATATTCATAATGGTGGGGAATCTGTTCAGGCCTCCCTGTGTCAGTTTCCCAGTCTTTTCTTGGGGTTTTGTTGGTTCCTAATGGTGGGGAGTCCGTTCAGGCCTCCCCATGTCGATCTTTTAGTTATATTTCTAGATATGGATTGGTGGTAGGTTATGGGAGTATTCTTCAGGATGTGGTTTGTTTTTTCTCTCTTGTTTCAGGAAAGTAGTGTGGGTTATGTCTGGTAGTGTTTGAGGTGTTTTAACTTAAGAAGTTGAATTGTACATTGTGGGAAATCTCCTTTCCTTTGATTGATCGATTGGAGATGTTTGAACTCCTGGGGGGCGGGTGTCTCGTAACTAGGAGTCCATTTCAATCTCCTGAGTTTATTTTACATGTATTTTCTCTTTATTGTTAGTGTTCTTGCTTCTCTTTTGTGTCATTTATTGGGAACGACTTTGAGTTGAGAGGGGGTACCGGTTCTATTTTCTAAGTCTCATTGTGGATTTCTAGGGGAATAAAGCTTTATGGTGGGGAGAATTATCACACCCAGACTTTTGAGATAATTTTATTTTATTATTTTATTTCGTTTTGAGATATTTTGTTGAGTTTCAGAATGAACCCAATTGAAAATTTTCGTTTTTGCTGATAAATAAAGGTTTTGGCCTTGACAATGTCCAATGATCAGGCAGGGCGTGGTAGAAGTTGTGCGGCTTCGCCCGGGTCATCGAGCTTCTTGCCCGATGTTTAAGGTAAGTAAATAAAATGAAAGGAATAACAAAATGAGGATAAAGTAAAATAAGATGAATAATAAAATGGAAATAAAATAAGTGTAATAAAATTTAAATAATTGTTTTAATGATAATAATAATAATAATATTTGAAAATATTATTAATATTATTATTAGTGTTAAGGATGTAAATATTATTAAATTTCTATTATTATTATGGTTGTTAATAATTTTAATATTAAAATTGATCTTATTGACCTCATAATAATAATTATTATTAAAAACGTTATTATTATTATTATTATTATTATTACTATTATTAGTTTTATTTTTATCTTTATTTTTATTATTTTTTATTTTTTAGTGTTAGGGTTTCACTCTACCCCATCCATTTTTGGTGTACTCCTCTCCCTTCCCTTCATTCCCCTATTGCACCTCCACCTGGTTCAAGCCCCATGCGCAGTGCCTCCCCTTCCAGCCCCTTTTCGGCGCCGTAGTCTCCAGCACATCCTCCACCAGTGCCTCCCCTGTCGGCTGCAACCTGGTCCGCTGGCTCCTCCTCTTCCAGTCGCGACCTGGTCTACCGGTGCCTCCCCTTTTGGTTGCGGCCTAGTCTGGCGTGCCCCCCCCCCCCACACACACACACACACACCGTTGGTTGGCGCTGCTCTGACAACCTTCCATTGACGCCCCACTCTCCTCTGTCACACGCGCCTCCCTCTGGGTAAGGTTTTTCTTTCTCCAATTTGGGGTTTCAGTTTTTTTAGCTTTTAGGGTGTAAATTAGGGTGTTGATTTTGTGGTTTTGGGTTATATTTTTCCATCCTAGGGTTTCTTGTGGAGCGGTCAAGGTGTGATTGTGATTTTGCACCATCTTCTAGGAGCATCTTGGTTTGAGGTAGGTGGTTATGTGCCCTAATATCTCTAAATTAATTTAATATGTTTGTTTAAGTTTATAAATGTGTTCTTTGGTTTGATTTTATTGTGTGTTGGGTGTTTTTGAAGTGGTTTGGGTGCTTATTGGTTGGTAAAGGATTTTTAATAAAGTAAATGGCTATGTTTTTATGTGTGCTTTGATGTGGTGTTTCTAAAATGGGGTTCTAGAAGGGTTGGGATGTGCAATTAATTTTAAAAATGGTTTTTGCATGTGAAATTTGTGTGTTTTGAAGTGAGGATATGCGATATACATGTGGGATGTTTTATAAATTGAAAAATTGTTTATTTAAGTGATTTTTGGAATGAGAAACACGGTTGGAAGGGTTTTGGGGTTGTTTGGTAGGTGTGGGATATGTTTTCAAGGGATTTTGAGGTGTGTGTCTATTTAAATGGAGATTTCCAATGGAAAATGAGTTATTTGGGCATATTATCCTTGTTGTGTGTTTTGTATAAAAATTTTGGAATATTTTAGTGATGGAAATCTATCTTTAAAAATGGTTTCAAAATCTTGAGTATGTTTACGAAGGGGCTAGGCCCTTTTGTCTTGGTTGGTCTTTATTGTGTGTTTTCTTGTGTTATAAAAAGGGAATTTTGAGAAACTATGAAAGTGGTGGTAAAGGTATTTGGAGTGAGGTTTCTCTTGTTTCTTTGTTCTATTTGGGTTTATTTGGAACCTTTGGTAGTTATTAGACTCCCTTGAATCATTATAGGGTGTTTTGTTCATCGCGGTGTGGGTTTTGGTCGTCAGCGACAAAGACCTGTATGTATATAAATGGGTAAGTGTGTATATATGTATATCCTCCTTGTGCATATTCCCTCATATAATGGGTAATATGTACTCTGTTTAAAGGGTGTGTATATATGTATATATGAAAATGTATATGCGTATAGGTGAAGCAATCATGGGTTTTCATCGTCATGAGTTGTGTGTCTTGAGGTAGGTCCCCTATGCCTATGCCTTTACTTTGAATTCCATAATTACTTGATTGTTTTAAAAATATGATTTATATCTAAACTATATACACATGCTATGACATCTGGTTGCAGTTTCTATAAATGATTATGCCTTTGTTTTGGAAATTGAAATATATTTCTAACGCCCATTGGTCTTAAGTGACTTTTCTTAAAAAGTGATTTCCTAAGTGGTTTTGAATTGGTAATGAATATTTACAAATGTGTTTGGTATTTCATCCGGTTAGTTATAAAAAGTGTTCCTTGTATGTAATTAAGCTCATTTGGAACCTTAGGAATGGTTATGAAAAAGAAAAACCTCTCTTGAGGCATGCCCCCTTGTTTTAGAAAATGGTGTGTGTGTTGAATGTGTGATTTGTGATTTGTGCCTAGTATAGAGGCTTGTTCATTATTGTACGATGGAAAAATAGGAGGGGATGCGCTCAAGGAGGTAGATTGGTGGTGAGAGGTTGGATGTGTGTTTAAGTAAAGAAAATGATAAGTACATATATGTTTTCTTGATAAAAACTCACCACCACTTGAAATGGATCACAATTGGAAACCTTGGTATCTAGGTGGGCGGACTAGGACTAGTACGCTAGATGATACAAAAGTAGTTCATTCGGATTTCTTCTAGCGATATTGATGCTACAACACTAACTAAAAATTTTTGATGATTGAAGACCACTTAGTTATGGGTGTGTTCCCTACTAGTGGCTCGTGCACGAGAACGTAGATCGTTCTGGTTCCTATGCCACGTTTCACTAAGGTACGAGGATTCTAGGTCCCCAACTAACACTAGCTGCTTAGGGATTTCCCATGGTTCTTATGATGTGATTTTCATTTCATACGTTTCATACTTGATTTCTTATTTGTGAAAACCATATTTTAATCTAAATTGGTTTCCTTTCATTTTGAAATGTTAATGCATGCTTGGAACCTTTTTTTAAATGTAGTGGGAGAGAAATGATTTACTTGAAAATGAAAACTTGTTACTTGAATTATGAAAAGAATGAAAAACATTATTTTATTATATCCTATTTTTAAACTAGCTTGTTTTGGTTTTCTTATAAATGTAAAGGGAATAGGGTGTTATTGTATTTTGGAATTCCTACTGAGCATCTCGGTGCTCACACCAACTTTACTTTTCAGTTTCATTTTCCTCTAGTTTTGGACTGCTCTTGTAGCGAGTGTGCTTCTATGTTTGGTGGTGACCCATGAGGTCACTTGGAGGTATGTTTAGCCGCCCAATTCTATTTTTATTTCCACCTCTAGTGTAGTATTTGTTTCTTTTTGTTTACATTTGTTTATTTATCTATCTTTTTTTATCAGTTAAATCATTCCCAAATGTTCATTTAATACCCAGGCACTTGTGTCAGCCAGTGGGGATTGGGAACGCCCCTCGGGCCTTGTCGCGGACTGGGTCGGGCGTCGGGTCAGATGGAGACCCAACTTGGTTTTTTACAAAATGGTATCAGAGGGAGTTAAGATGCCTTGGGTCATGTTCTTTTAGGAAGAGTTAAGGTAGACCAGAGCTAGGATTGTCATAAATCGACAGTATGGATATGAGTAAGGTGTCTGGCCAGCACACCTCATGGAAGGAATCGAGTTACCATGGGAGTTTGAGGTTTGTCTAAGTCTTTGTTCCTTGAGGTTAATATTATTTAGGGGAAATAAAAAGAGAGTAGATTCAACGATCTCATCATTCTCTCGGGGCTTGGAAAGCCATATTTATTGGGTGAAATTGTCCAAGAATACTCTCTGTGATGGTGGAGTGATTGGCGCATGGCCTCCAACCATATGTCTGAGTCTCCCTTCAGCATTAGTTTCCTCTTGCAATGTATTATGCCTTATTGGGTCCTAAAAATTCATTTGAAAAACCTTGTTTAAAAATTTATGACATCTGGATTTCAAAGTGGAAATGGCTTGATTTTCAAAGTGATGGGAAAATGGGTTTTCATAACTATTTTGAATGAGGTTTTAGAAAGTTGTATTTTCATGAAACAGTTTTTGGGTAAAATGAGATTGTATTTTTATAATTGAAACTTGTGTCTTTATAAACCGGATTGTTTGGGAAACAAGGATAAATTTAAGTTGTGTTTTGAAATTATATTTTCAATGGAATTTTTTAAACCGGTGAAAGGTGTTTTGAATGGGATGAAATGTTTGAAAATTGATGTGAAAGGTTTAAAAATGAATTATTATTTGGATGATTGGTGTTTTTCTATAATTTTTGTGAGATTCAAAATGGGTTCAATTTTTTGACTAGTGGTTTTGAAAAGATGAGGTGTGGATCGATTGTTGTTCTAAAAAAATGGATAGAATTTTTTTCTAACCTTGGGTACTTTAATGGGTGACCATATGCGTAGGATATATGTGGAAGGTGATTTGGTGCCTGGTTGGCATGAGATCATGAATCTGCATAGCCCATGAGGTACCATTGGTTAATGTTCATGGCCCATGAGGTACCATTGATGTTTCATAGTTGTGTGGTGTTCCCTTTTTGTGTTTTGGTAATCTTGCAGTGGGGTGTTTTGAGTTTTGAAAACCTTTCTTGTTTGGATGATGTTCTATGTTTGTGTTTTTTTGGTAAGTTGATTTGAGGTGTTAGTTAGTGTTATTTCTCAAGAAGTGTTTTCGGGGGACTTTGCAACGATTTCCCCATTCTTTCAGTGTTTTCTCATGGTGTGTTTGACCAATGGAATAATTTGTTTGGGTATTCAGTTTTCTTTCTTGTCTACTTCATGCCCCCATAAAGAGTTAACATGTGATTGAAGTGAGGCCACGGGCAATTCTCCATTGGTCAGCCCTCCAGTTGATCGAAGTAAAGAATTTCCCTTTTTTAAGTGTTGGTGAAAAGTCTATCCCTTTTTCCTTTTCAGTGAAGTAGATCCTCTTGCAGCAGGATGGAATATGTGAGGGGAGTTGAAGGGAGTTTTGGTCTCTTTGAGTTTTCTGAGTTATTGGTTATGAAGTTTGACACCATTGTGTTTGAAGGTCCCTCCTGTAAATGGTGAAAGTAATTCTAGCGGGGAAGGGTGAAGGTAGTTCAAAATTATTGGTGTTTACTAGTGTCTTGAAAGGATTTTTGGTTGTTTCATTAGCTACAAGGGTCATGTTTGGTGATTTCTTACAACGTGTTTTCTCTTTGAAGTGCAAGGGTGGATTTTGTAGAATCCTATGGGAATCCCTGTTTTCACAAGAGTGTGTCCTCCTCTTGGGTAGTTCTAATTTTTCTATTCAAAGGGGAGTGTTTTTCGTGTGTCTTTCCTTATGAAGTTTCTTGGGGAAGTTTAAGAGGCGATGCATGTGCGTCATCTAAACCTCTATATTGGTGGATGTGTCATGAGGGATTAGTTGGATATCGGGGCGTGTTGTTTTTGTTAGTGTTGTCTCGATGGAGGTGTGGTTGAGTGTCGAACCAAAATAAGAAGCTCTGTTTAGGAGTCTTTAATGCCTGACTGCAAGGCAGGAGATGCTTTAAACATCTAGGCTCTAGCCATAGGCCTTGAAGTGAAGCTGACATGTGGTCAGGAACCCCGGGAGTGTGTGGGACCCTGACCTTTTTTATGTCATTAGTGTTGAAGGTGAAGGTAGTTTAAATTATTTCTTGTGGCTGCTCTATTCTGAATGAACCATTTGGGTGTGTGAGGTTTTTCATGGCTATGAGGAGGTGTGGTCATCTCATTACCTTAAAGTTCAAGTGGTTGTGTCCCACCAGATGTAATCTCTTTTAGTGATCCTTATGGGGTATGTTTGGGTAAATCAGTCTCAATTTTAATTAGTGCTCATCCAGGAATGTGAATATGTTGGTTTGTCTTTGTTTGTGGTTTTGACGCCCCGGTAGTTAGTCTTTTCCCTCCCCACCCCTTGTGGTGAGGTGTTTGGTTTGTGCCGGGAAGCCTCTGAGTTCGTGTGTTTCCATTGGCGCTAACGGTGGTGAGATCCATTATGGGTCTTGTTGAGACTCACCAAGAATAAACCGATGTTAGCATATTCATAATGGTGGGGAGTCCGTTCAGGACTCCCCATGTTAGTTTCCCAGTATTTTCTTGGGGTTTGGTTGGTTCCCAATGGTGGGGAGTCCGTTTATGCCTCCCCATGTCGATATTTTGGTTCTATTTTTAGGTATGGATAAGTGGTAGGTTATGGGAGTATTCTTCGGGATGTGATTTTTTTTCTCACTTGTTTTAGGAAAGTAGTGTGGGTTATGTCTGGCAGTGTTTGAGGTGTTTTAACTTAAGAAGTTGGATTGTACGTTGTGGGAAATATCTTTTCCTTTGATTGATCAATTGGAGATGTTTGAACTCTTGGGGGCGGGCGGTTCATAAAGGGGAGTCCATTTCAATCTCCCAAGTTTATTTTGCATGTCTTTTCTCTTTATTTTTAGTGTTCTTGCTTCTCTTTTGTGTCGTTTATTGGGAATGACTTTTAGTTGAGAGGGGGGTACCAGTTCTATTTTCTAAGTCTCATTGTGGTTTTCTGGGGGCAGAAAGCTTTATGGTGGGGAGAATTATCACACCCGGACTTTTGAGATAATTTTATTTTATTATTTTATTTTGTTTCGAGATATTTTTTTGAGTTGTAGGATGAACCTGATTTAAATTTTTCATTTTTTATGATAAATAAAGGTTTTGTCCTTGACAATTTCCAACGCTCAGGCAGGGCGTGGTAGAAGTTGCGCGACTTCGCCCAGGTCATCGGGCGGCCTGCCCGATGTTCAAGGTAAGTAAATAAAATGAAAGGAATAATAAAATGAAGATAAAGTAAAATAAGATGAATAATAAAATTGAAATAAAATAAAATAAGAAGTGTAATAAAATTTAAATAATTGTTTTAATGGTAATAATAATAATAATATTTGAAAATATTATTAATATTATTATTAGTGTTAAGGATGTAAATTTTATTAAATTTATATTATTATTATTATGGTTGTTAATAATTTTAATATTAATATTGATCTTAGTGACTTCATAATTATTATTATTATTAAAAACATTATTATTATTATTATTATTACTATTATTAGTTTTATGTTTATCTTTATTTTTATTATTTTTTATTTTTTAGTGATAGGGTTTCACTCTACCCCACCCATTTTTGGCGCACTCCCCTCTCTTTCCCTCCCTTCTCCTATCGCACCTCCACCTGGTTTGAGCCCCATGTGCAGTGCCTCCCCGTCCAGCCCTTTTCTGGTGCGGCAGTCTCCAGCACATCCTCCACCAGTGCCTCCCCTGTCGGCCGCAACCTGGTTTGCTGGCGCCTCCTCTGTTGGTCACAACTTGGTCTATTGGTGCCTCCCCTACTGGCCATGGCCTTGTCCATCATGCCCCCCCTGTTGGTCGGTGCTGCTTCGGCAACCTTCCCCCGACGCCCCACTCTCCTCTGGCACACGCACCTCCCTCTGGGTAAGGTTTTTCTTCCTCCTATTTGGGGTTTCAGTTTTTTCATCTTTTAGGTTGTTATTTAGGGTGTTGATTTTGTGGCTTTGGGGTATATTTTTCCATCCTAGGGTTTCTTGTGGAGTGGTCAAGGTTTGATTGTGATTTCACACCATATTTTGGGATCATCTTGGTTCGAGGTAGGTGGTTATGTGCCCTAATATCTCTATATGAATTTAATATGTTTGTTTAAGTTTATAAATGTGTTCTTTGGTTTGATTGTATTGTCTGTTGGGTGTTTTTGAAGTGGTTTGGGTTCTTATTGGTTGGGAATGGTTTTTTAATAAAGGAAATGGCTATGATTTTATGTGTTCTTTGATGTGGTATTTCTAAAATGGGGTTCTAAAAGGATTGGTATGTGCAATTGATTTTAAAAATGGTTTTTGCATGTGAAATTTGTGTGTTTTGAAGTGAGGCCATGTGGTATGCATGTGGGATGTTTTATAAATTGAGAAATTTTTTATTTAAGTGGTGCTTGGAATTAAAAACATGGTTGGAAAGGTTTTGGGGTTGTTTGGTAGGTGTGTGATATGTTTTCAAGGGATTTTGAGGTGTGTGTCTATTTAAATGGAGATTTCCAATGGAAAATGAGTTATTTGGGAATATTATCCTTATTGTGTGTTTTTTATATAAATTGTGGAATATTTGAGCGATGGAAAGCTAGATTTAAAAATGGTTTCAAATCTTGATTGTGTTTAAGAAGGGGCTAGGCCCTTTGTCTTGGTTGGTATTTATTGTGTGTTTTCTTGTGTTATAAAAAGGGAATTTGAGAAATTATGCAAGTGGTGGTAAAGGTATTTGGGGTGAGGTTTATTTTGTTTCTTTTTTCAATTTGGTTTTATTTGGAGCTTTTGGTAGTTATTAGACACCATTGCATCGTTGTAGAGTGTTTTGTTCATCGCGGTGTGGGTTTTGGTCTTCAGCATCAAGGACTTATATGTATATACATGGGTAAGCCTGTATATATGTATATCCTCCTTGTGCATATTCCCTCATAGCACAGGGAAAATGTACTCCGGTCAAAGGGTGTGTGTGTATATATATGTGTGTGTGAAAATGTATATGCGAATAGGTGAAGCACTCATGGGTTTCCATCGTCATGAGTTGCGTGTCTTGAGGTAGGCCCCCTATGCCTATGCCTTTAATTTGAATTCCATAATTGCTTTCTTGTTTTAAAAATATGCTTTATATTTATGTTATTTACACATGCTATGAAATATGGTTGTGGTTGTTATAAATGATTATGCCTTTGTTTTGGAAATTAAAATGTATTTCTATCACCCATTGGTCTTAAGTGACTTTTATTGAAAAGTGATTTCCTAAGTGGTTTTGAATTGGTAATGAATATTTACAAATGCGTTTGGTATTTCGGTCGGTTAGTTATAAAAAGTGTTCCTTGTATGTAATTAATCTCATTTGGCACCTTAAGAATGGTTATGAAAAAGAAAAACCTCTCTTGAGTCATGCCCCCTTATTTTATAAAATGGTGTGTGTGTTGAATGTGTGATTTGTGATTTGTTCCTAGTATAGAGGCTTGTGCATTATTGTGTGATGGAAAAAAAGGAGGGGATGCACTCAAGGAGGAAGATTGGTGGTGAGATGTTCGATGTGTGTTTAAGTAAAGAAAACGATAAGTACATATATGTTTGCTTAATAAAAACTCACCACCACTTGAAATGGAGCACAATGGGAAACCTTGGTATCTAGGTGGGTGGACTAGGACTAGTACGCTAGATGATACAAAAGTAGTTCATCCCGGTTTCGTCTAGAAGGATTGATGCTACAACACTAACTAAACATTTGTGATGAATGGGGACCACTTAGTTATGGGTGTGTTTCCTACTAGTGGCCCGTGCATGAGAACATAGATCGTTCTGGTTCCTATGCCACGTTTCACTGAGTTAAGAGGATTCTAAGTCCCCAACTAACACTAACTTCTTATAGATTTCCCATGGTGTTTATGATGTGATTTCCATTTCATATGTTTCATACTTGATGTCTTATTTGTGAAAACCATATTTTAATCTAAATTGGTTTCCTTTCATTTTGAAATGATAATTCATGCTTGGAACCTTTTTTTAAATGTAGTGGGAGAGAAATGCTTTACTTGAAAATGAAAACTTGTTGCTTGAATTTTGAAAAGAATGAAAAAAATTATTTTATTATATCCTATTTTCAAACTAGCATGTTTTGGTTTTCTTATAAAAGGCAAGGGAATAGGGCATTATTGTATCTTGGCATTCCTACTGAGCATCTCAGTGCTCACGCCTACTTTACTTTTTAGTTTTAGGTTCCTCTAGTTTTAGATCACTCTTGCAGTGAGCGTGCTTCTATGTTTGGTGCTGACCCACAAGATCACTTGGAGGTATGTTTAGCTGCCCAGTTCTATTTTTATTTCTACCTCTAGTGTTGTATTTGTTTCTTTTTGTTTACATTTTTTTATTTATCTATATTTTGTTATCAAGTAAATCGTTCCCAAACATTCATTTGATACCCAGGCACTTGTGTCATCCCATGGGGATCGGGAATGCCCCTCATACCTTGTCGCAGACTGGGCCGGGTGCCGGGTTGGATGGCGCCCTGGCTTGGTTCGTGACATTTTTTGAGGTAATTCTTGATACAGATCTGGTATGTAATCGGTCTGGAATCAGGTGTTGGTCTTTTATGATGTATGAATTTTTTTACTGTTTATTGAAATTCTATTTGACATTCTAAACTTGGTTTCTTAGGATTCTTACATTGAGAATAACTATAAAACATCTTTAAAGGTTGGATTTTCTCTATAAAATGTATAAAAAATTAAAATCACTGTAAAGTTAGAAGCTTTTATTGTAGATTATAACTATATTCAAACTACCTTAGATTTCGTGATGTTCTCTATTTAGATATAACATATATTTGATAACATATATTTGTATTTTAATAATTATTTCTATTACATAAACTATATAAATTATCCTTTATTTCTATAGAAAAATTTACATCTCAATGCCTTAAACACATTTGTTCTTTTCATATTAATGTTGAACATTATAAGATTCACATAGATTCTCCACATCTCACTAACTTTATTTACATTATTTTTAAATGCATATTGAGGTTATTTATTCATGTTCATGGATATATTATTTTCTCTACCTCACTGTATTTAGTATTGAAAACTAATTGGTTTATATATTTATTATAGATAAATTTACTCTGAGGTTTTGATGAATAAGATGTGATAATTGATTAAGTGTATGTAATAAAAAAATTTCATTTAATTATGCATTTTCAGCATGAATGAAGATTATGTCACTTTGAATTTATATGCAGTTTCAACATGCATTCAATTTGCATGCCTCTGCATACTATACATTAAAAAATGTTACTATGGGTTGGATTCAGTAGTCTTTGTCATGTATAGATTCCAGTACCACTATAAAATTTTAATAACACTGTAATATGCAGGTTCAGTGTGTAGTTTTAATCTGAATACTATAATATATTATGAATTCAGTAGCCTTTTTAATATACAATTTCAATATTCCTACATGTAACTATAAAGTTTTACAATGTAGTACTACGTGCTTATTTATATTATGCATTGAAAATTTTAACTGTGAGTGGGATTCAATAGCTTTTGAAATGTACAATTTCCAGTACTATATACTTTCATCTTCTTGATTGAATAATTTTATTCAATGGAAGAAAATTAGTTTCATTATCTTGATTTGAGCTTATCATTATTTGTTGGCCTATATGCTTTGGTATCTTGGTCTCGTGTATTATTTTCCATTTATTTATATGGTTATGTAGACTCTTCAAGATTTTGTGAACTTCAAACATTACCATTCTTTGAATATTGGTTATTCGCCTACCTCTAGTGCGGTTGGTATGCTAAATATTTCATGTTTTTCATTTCATTTGAGGCCACAATCATATGGAAAGTTCTCGTGGTTTATACCCAATTCAATGTTCATGTTGTGTTGTTAGAATGTTTGTCTAATGAATTTGGCATGTTAGACTCCGCATGCATTTATTCATTGTCAAGATACATAGATTCACATAGGATGGGTCAAATTGTGGAAGAAATATCTAATGAGGATGAAGTTTATGAAGATACTAAAGTCTATAATAATATCTTCAAGGACGTGAAAAACTTCCTAAGTTGCAAAGTGATATCGAATTTTTATGCCCCTTGAGTTTCATACTACTATTGTGTTGTTGTCTGTGTTATATATGTAGTGTACTAGAAAGTTGGTAGCTTTTAAAGTTTCATTTTTACTAAAATGATTGGTTTATAAAGGGCATGAAGGTTTTTTATAATTAAAGAATTTATTCAAAACCCATTATACATTATGAGAATTGAGGTTTTTATTGAAATTCAATTATTCATATTCATATCTCTGTTGTGTCCTTAGATTAAAAAAACTGTTCTTTGCTATATTCACAATATAAAACTGTATATTTATTACATAGAAATTTATTGCAAGTATTTAATGAAACATTTCTAGAAAATGATACTGTTGTAATAGATTTCACATCTTGAACCTCAAGATGAAAGGAAATCTAAATCAACTTATTAGAGATTGCACCATGAATAAAATGAATACTGGAAATATTGACTAGATTTATTTCAAATTTTCATTTTCATTCTCATACTGTGTATCCACTAGCTTGGAAAACACTTTCAATTATGAAACTCAAAACATTCTATAATGTTTTAATGCTTATTATATCATTCGCTTTCACTTCACTTTTTTATACTTTTGTTTATTTCTTTTTTGGTTTCAATTCATGCAGATATTTTGCACAGATTTTTGGGTATGCTCTTTGGTTGTGTGTAGTGTGGATCTTGGAGTTAAAGGGTGTGGCATAACAACGACTTGAGGTTCCTCACTGGTACTGGAAGTGACTTGATTTGTTGAGATGTTAGCAAAGATGATGAGTGAAAATTGACCATTTTATGCAAATCATTTTTTATATATTTTCATTTATTTCCATTTTGGTTTCAATTCATGTAGGTATTTTTCACTGATTTGTGGGTATGCTCTTTGGTTGTGTGGTGTAGATCTTGGAGCTAAAGGGTGTGGCGTAATAGTGACTTGAGGTTCCTCACTAGTACTAGAGCTTATTTGGTTTGTTGAGATGTCAACAGGGATGATGAATGAAAAAATGATCATTCTATGTAGATTGTTTTTTTTGTACTTTCATTTGTACTTGCAATAAAAAATTATAATTTTTATTTAAATGTAATTTATAAACAGATATTATATGTTGGTAATAATATTACCAGTGGATATATTTATCATATGAATTTGTTACTAAACACTTTAACCAATGTAGATATTATTCGTTTGTATTATTACAATTGTAGCATAACTATTTTATTTGTTGCATTGACATTTAGTGACAGAGTTTTTACCAACAGTTTAGGGACAAAACAATTATTGTTGGTAAAATGTTTTACCGACAGAAAGTGCACTTTTACCAACAGATATACCCATGTTGGAAAAGGCTAATTATTTTGTTTTGGTAGTAGCTCTAATACATGCTCACTAAGTCTTCTATGCTCATCCTCAAACTCCAATGCCTAATATGCCGATGTCATGTGATTTGCACAAAATGTGGTTCCTGCGTATTCTGATGTATGGTTACTATCTTTGCTTTCCATCGTATCGCCATTATGTTGGTTGTGATTATCAACCTCTTCATCTTCGAAAATCACTCATCATCTTCACCAAGACATTCACCATCTTCATTAATTGAAAACATCTTCAACTGTAATTGACATCAAATCCAACTCACAACCTTTGGTGGCAACACCCCCCCTCTCTCCCTCCCTCCCTCTCTGTTTGTGTGTGTGTGCGCGCGCTTTGATGTGTGTATGTGTTTGTGTGCTTAATTTCATATGAAGATAATTGAAAACTACAGTGTGAATCTTCAACGTCCATGTGGGGATTATTTTTGGTTGTTTCATTCTATATTTTGTTTAAATGCTTGTGTTTTTTATGTTCCGATTTTTTATATATTGTATTATTCTTAATCATTTATGTGATAGAAAGCAAACATGTTCTTTCCCATGACTAGATTACTAATTCCTCATTAGAGAGCTAAGTGTCATCGGTTTTATTGAATATAAAATAGTTGCAAGTTTTGACCCTCTTATATTTATGTCTCTCATTGTTGGATGCTCTACGGTGCCTTTCTTCTCTCTCCCTAGCAAGGGTGAACATTGAGGTACATAGATGACAGAATGCATTTTTCCCACTTATTTTGCTTTTTTAATTCCACTATAAATAAACATTTGTTTATATTAAAATATATTAAATAACATTGTTTGAGTCTTATAGAATAAATTTGGAGTTTAATTGCAAAAATGGCCTTGAATGTGGATTTTTGTGATAGTCATAATTTTGTGTTTTATTAATCCATGGACAACTTAAAAAACGGTGTTTAATATCTTGTGGGAACAAAGACTGGCCATGGGAAAAAAGGGAGTCTTTGCCAGAAAAAATGGGCTCAGTCCTAGCAAGTCGACCTAAGTTGCAGACACCCTTGATGGGCAGGCCGACATAGCCTTGGGACAAGCTCGGGGGCGAGCAGAGGGATTTGGGACCTTGGCCTCTCGGCTATGGTGCAACAGTAGTGTATGTTTTTTTTTTTGCTTTACTTTTAATATAATTATGAATTTATATTTTAACATTACACCACCCATGTTTCTCTTATTCTCCGCTTTCTTTCTCTCTTCTCATGTTTCTCCCATCGTAGCCTCTTCAAACCTCCATAGTTATGGAGTAGCTAACCAAAAAACTTGATTTTTTGGGGGGGGAGGGTGGCTTCCATGGTGCTCTTGGTTCCAATTCATTGTTTTGTTAATGTTATGGTTTTTTTTATGATAAGACATTGGGCTTGTCATGGATCTGGTAGGGAGGTTGCCAACTTTTATAGAGTATTCCCTCATTCTCATTTCATCCTCTTCTCCAATTTTTCTCCCTCTCGAAACCAAGGCATGAACAATGTACTAGTGACTTGGGCGGAGAGTGATGTTGTGCCTCATCCAAGGTATGTTCATCACTTTTCACTATGGAGTAGGTGTGCTTGATGTACCAATGAGGTTTCCAAAGTATGTTAATGCACACTATCTAAACATACGAAGGCGATTCGTCAATAAAGTCGAGTGAATTATCAAATGAATGGAAAACAACTTAATTAGACAAGGACCCATGAAGTTGAACATAGGTTCTTCTCCTTTATTTTTGACAATTGATTTCACTCATGTTTTGTTTTATTTTATTAAAAAAAACCCAATTCCCACGTCTCTCTTGATTTTAAATATTCATATAAATATTTTATTTGGCGGGACATCAGTTTACCGCGGGAATTCCTGTGAAACTTTCCCTCCACCACTCTCGCCAATTCAAACCCCCGCGCTTTCTCTTAAAAGCTCTCATCGTTCTGCGGTTCCCGTCCACGAATGGAGCTCCAGCTGCAGGCGCTGCCGCCTCTCAAAAGGTTAAGGCTCATGCAACAGCAGAAGGAGCCCGATCGGAACGATCAAGGCCACCTCCCGGCGAAGAAACGAACCGGAACCCGCCTCGCCGCCTCCGACGAGCCCATGGTCTTCCCGTTGCCAACGAAGAAGAGAGTCTGGGCTCTCCCCCCCGATCTCAGCCCCATCAAGAACCACTTTCCCCTTCATCTTAATCTGCAATTCGATTCTTCTCCGGAGGACGCCGAGCGAGGAAAAGAGGAAAAGAGTTCCCCACGCGAGGACGCAGGCGGCGCATCTCTTGAAACGCGCCAAGAAGACGAAGCGAAGGGATCTTCCGTCGGCGGGTCAGATCGATCGATGGATGCGTGCACCGGTGAAAAGGTTGAAATCGACGACGGGATTGCATGCGCCGTTTGTCAGGGCACGGACGGCGATGCGTCAGATCCGATTGTCTTCTGCGACGGGTGTGACCTCATGGTGCACGCCACCTGTTTGGGAAATCCCCTGATCCATGCCATCCCTGAAGGCTCCTGGTTCTGCCCTCCATGTTCGCTTCCTCGATCGAAGAAGAAAGAGCCGCTTTCTTGCTGCCTCTGCCCCATGAAAAGAGGGGCTATGAAGCCCACCAAAGATGGACGCTGGGCGCATATCGTGTGCGCGCTCCTTGTCCCCGAGGTCTTCTTCGAGGACCCGGAGGGTCGTGATGGTATTGACTGCTCCAGGGTTCCCTCCTGGAGGTGGGGTAGGGAGTGTTACTTGTGCAAAGGTTCGGGTGGGTGTGCGGTGGATTGTTCCGTGCCCGATTGTCCCCTGGACTTTCATGTCACCTGCGGGTTGAGGGAGGAGCTTTGTATTGAATACCAACCGGTGAAGAAGAAGAAGAGCGCCATTGTTGCTGGTTTCTGTAAAGCCCACACCGAGCTGTGGGAGAAGGTTAGCCTGTCTCATCTAAAATGCCTATGATTAGCTGTAGGTTGCGTGAATGGCGCGTGTTCTTCTGATTGCAGGAACAGAAGACGGGGAAGTTCAAGATTGTTTCCAGGGAAGAAGTGCAGAATCCGTAGAAAGACGACGGCTCGGTCTTGGGTGCCGGACGGATCGTTGGTTTTTTTTTTTTTTTTTTACTTTGGATTTTATTCATAAATTATTTTGTTTTTTAAGATCAAATTACTTTCATTTCTAAAATATGTTTGGCAAAATCTAGATATCTCATTTTAAATTTCGTTTTTCGCATTGTTTTATTTTATTTTATTTTATTTTTTACTTTTTACGCATGTATTTTTATACATAAAATCCGACTGCATCATAGAATTCTATGTGTACTAAACCCGTGCAAATTTTCATATGCAATGAAAAGAAAAACAAATTCACGACGTAGGGATTATGAAAAACTATTTTCAATCCCTCTCTTTTGACATAACGTTTTCTTTGAAATCTTTTTTATATTTGATATTATTTTAATTAAATTATTTTGAAAATACTGCATAACCTCACTCCTTTTGCAAGGGTGCAATTCTTTTCTAGATTCTCAATATGTGATTGAAATATTAATTTTCACCATTAAATGTATGATTTATTATTTATAATAACACATTATTGGTAATAAATGAGTATTCAAATCGCACTATTAATTAACTAATTATTATTTTATAATGTAATAAATAGTTATCAATAGTTATCAATAACCATGGGGATGATGCCCTAGTTTCCAAGTTTTCTCTCACCACCAAGTCTTATCTTGACCCCCAGAGCCTCTTTTAGAAGAATTCATGGAATGAAGTGAGTCATCCTTCGTCACAACGTCCTTAGAACCATTTCTTGAGTTTGATATCCAAGCATCTAGTAAATTGAGTATGTCAAAAGCATTAGAAGTGAGAACCTCATTTTCCAACCTACCTTCATTAGGTCAGACCAAGTCTTTAAACCTCTTTCCAATGATTGCGTTTTCAAATTGTTTTATATCAGAAGATTGATAGGCCTTTTTTCCTACCAGAAGAAGCATATGTAGCCTTAGCCACAACCTTTGAGCTAAGATCAATCTCCTTGTCTGGCATAAAGATCCACTCCTTACTTTTGCTGACATAAGATGAGTCCTCAATGATAGGTAGTCCCTTTTTGTCGGATAAAACATGCACAATCTAATGACCATCATCTCTAGCACCTTCTATTGGCTTGGGTGCAGTGATATAGGCAGTAGATCCACCATCCTTGCTTTGAGACATTGCATCATCATTGCATCTAAAGGACATACTTCATTTAGAAGAATTAACAATGTATTTGTCCCCTCTTGTGGGTTGTTAATTGAACATGAAATTCCAACATGATCGTCCTTCCTAATAGACTTCTCACTGCAGCTTGAAAGCTTAGTCGTGTCATGTCCATATGGAGAATGTGCAAGGCCTAGATCCCCACATGGAGACACTGTATCTAAAGTTACCATTTTAATATCCTTAGTGTAAATTAGATCTTTGGATTTACGTAACTTAGGAATAGAAGTTGAAGGAATAACTTTGTCACAAAGTTGAGAGTTGACAACAAGCCCTGAAACCACGACTTCCTTTTTATCCACATCAATACTTTGAGGTACTAAGCTACTAAAAGGGGATGCAACTTTATTACTAATTAATGAACAATCATTTTGATTCTTAAACCTGGTTGGCACGAGGGACTCCATTTTACCTTTTTGGTTAGATGAAGTCAATTTGTTCTCTTACCATAACTGAGAATCAACTTCCATTTGCGCTTCTTTCCAATCAATCTGTCCTTCATCATTAGCATCATCACAGGGTTCAACCCCAATACATGTAGCAATGACATCCTAGAAAGAGGCTCTAGTAATAAAATCTATATCTTCCTGCTTCATAGGAGAAACCACATAAATGTGACTCCATGAGGAGGCTTGATCCTTCTCATCTTGCACTATAAATTCATCTTTAATAACCTTCTTGTTATGAAATCGGTTCTTGGTTTACAAAAATGTTCGAAGTAAACACAATAATAAGAATCATTTTATTAACAATATCAAAAGAACAAAAAACAAAAGTGTTGGAAAGTAAAAGGAACTCCAGTATTTACATGGTTCAAACCTATTTGGCCCCACTCCACGACAAGAACACCAACATAATTTCTATGTTATTATGAAAAACAAAAACAACAACGCACATACAAGCAGAGAAGCATAATAAGGCAGACCACAAACACATACCTCAAAATCTATTCAAGAACGAAGATCTTTGAGCCCTAAGAGCCAATGATCAAGTTCGACTCGGTGTTAGCAAGAGTACTCTCTCAATTTGGACGAACTCACACACACAACCCAGACTCCACGAACCAAACCAGCCAAGAAACCATCAACATACAATGCAAAGACAAAATATAAGGTAACTAATGAGCTCACAACAATGAAGCATCGAAGAACACAAGCCTCTGTCGGGGTCAGATGTTTTGGATTCTGAAGCGGCCTCTTTAGAACTTGCAAGATCCGAGTTCTTCACCGGAGGTCACCAAAATGACATCAGGAAGGCGTGCAGGCAACGGGTCTCTAAACAACAAAGATCTCTCTCAACACTCTCTCTGACAAGGAAGAAGAAGCACACACCCGCGACATTAAAAGAACATCACACACCAAAATTAGGGCACACCAAAGACCAAGGGGTTGCCTTGAAAGGCGTAACAGACAAGGAAACACGAGCGAAACCGATCCCAAAACATTCGGGACATGCAGACGACCAAAGATGCACAGGCGACGACGGATCAACAAACCAAGTAACACAAAACGTGGAACCACAACCATCGGATCACAAAGCATCGACGAGCAGCAACGAGCAGAATAAAAGGATCACCATGGTGGCATAAGCAAGTGTCAAGCGGGCCAATAAAGCAGGCCCCAATGAAAAAACAGAAGCCCCATACAAGGCCCAGAATAGAACAACCCAGAACAAACATTTGCATAATAATAATAAGAAACAAACTAATTTTGCATGGAAACTAAAACACATTTTTGCACACATTTTAATTTTGAAAACTCAAAACAACAAATATCTACCTTTTCAATATTAAAATTAAAACTATACTGATGGTGTTCTTGCAAACAAACTAACTACCATTAACTCTAAGTAGTGTGGGCAGATTTTCCTAAAACCAAAAAACCTAGGTTTGCAAATATCCACCCAACATGAATATCACTTAGCATGTGACGGTAGTGGCACATGTTCTACCCACACTACACATCTACTGCTTAATAGATTATAGCATGCTTAGAAATTAAACCAACTAAGCAATTGCATTAAAACAAAGCTGACCCCACAATTATCTTTATTTTGTTCATAATCAACAACTCTCGAAATGCATATACTTGCATCGAAACAACCTTTACTGGGGGTAAAATACAACGAACAATAAAACAAAGCAAAGCTTATAAAATGCAACAGTAATCAAAACCAGTAGAAACATTCACAACAACCACAAAATATGAAGCATACAAAAAAAAGGAAACACTTCTCCACCTAAGCCCGAATGACTTAGAATAGCCCACACAACCCTTTTTCTCAACCGCGACCCCCCCACAAAGACAAGTGGAGTCAATCCTAGGAACACAAGAAAACGACTACACAAAACCTATGTCTAGTTCTAACGAAGGGGCTGAAAACTAAAGAACTTCAGTAGACTAATAATTGGGACATACCACATGTGACTGGTCTATACTATCTTTATCTTTCAAATTAAGACAATAACTTTTAATGTGGCCGATATTACCGCACTCAAAACACCGAAATCCCCTAAACCAGTTCTTGTCTTTCCTACCCTTATTTTGAACAGGAGCCTTAGTATACAAAACCAGAGGTTCACTCTTGACAGTACTCATCTCTTCCTTCAAACCATGTGTTTGAAGGTCACGAGACAGGACAACCGACTTAACTTCTTCTAACGTAATGGAATCCCTACCATACATCATGGAATCTCTTAGTGAATTGAAAGAATCATTAAGAGAAAATAATAAAATTAAAGCATGATCATCATCCTTAATGTAACGACCCGAGTCCGGGGCCCCTCCACTGGTGCCCCGTACCCGGTTCGCCACATGAACTCAAGCGCGTTTCCCCGAACGCCAGAGGCTGCCGACTAGCAGCGAGGGCCTTGGTGAGTCGGTGGGGACACTATGCCCTCATTCGGTACGATATACAGCGGAAAAAACAACAGTCAATAGCGGAAGCAGTAACAACATGCATAACAACAGAAACTAAACAGCGGAAGCAATGTAGATATATAACAATGATGACAATAATGCAGTAGGTACAAGTATCTATGGAAAGCAGAAAACACAACAACGTGCTGTAATACAACTGAAAACAGAGTGCAAAGGAAAACAAAATAAACTCCTCAGCATCGCGAGTCACAGCTCGGTCCCATGGTCTCCAGCTCCAGCGCGATCAAGAACCTGAAGTAGAAGGGCGCTTGCCCTTATCTATGCCTGCAGCAACATAGTCTGCTTGGGCCCAAAAGCATGGCCCAAACAGGGTGTGAGATACAATCCCAGTAGACAATCACCGAAAGATTTGTGCCTTACAGTCAATGAATACATGACAGTAAGTAAACAAGAAGCAGTAAACAGGAAAGCACAAACAGCTAAAATCCACAGTTCTAATAAGTAAAGTACACAAGTAAGCATCCATCAACAAGAAGAAAACAGGTAACCCTCTGGGTAGCTCTCACAACCTAACCCCTATGGTTCAACCTATAGTACTAGCAACCCTCTGGAAGGCACACACAGTCTCACCCCTCTGGTTCTGCTACGTAATTAAGCAGACTCTCTGGGGAAGCACTCACCGTCAATTCCCCCTATAGTCTCGTATCGTGCTAAAGGCTCTCTGGGGAAGCACTCAACGTCAATTCCCCCTGTGGCTTGCGTCGTGGAACTACAGACTCTATGAGGAAACACTCAACGTCAATTCCCCCTATATTCTCGCATCGTAATTAAAAGACACTTTGGAGAAGTCCTTCCGTCAATTCTCCCTTTGGTCTACTACTCTAGGTTCTCACAGTCCTGAGTGAAACTAAACATGATTAGAGCGCGTGTATCGTCCAAGTAAACCCCAAGAACTACTTGGCTATCATTCTACGACTCAACAACAATAATAAAACAACAGTTCCACTATCCTACAACTAGGCATGACAACTAGCAAAATACCCAATAGACAAAACAAGCATGACAAAGCAACCTGAGCACAAAATAAATTACTCTACTCACAAGCAATAACCTCTATTAAATCAAAAAAAAAAAGCAGGCAAACAGCAGGGGAAAAACAGGAAACATGCAATACCCCGTTCAAGGGTATTGGTGGAATTTGCACATAATATTCATCAACTTTCTACGGAAAGGCACAAACCACCTACCTCGATCCTAGGAGATCGATATATGTGAACCAAGACGACAGATTCCTCTTAGAACAACGTAGATCTGAGAAAACACACAAAACGTTCATCCCACGATAACTTGGAAACGAGGAGGAATCAAGAAACAGGGCTAAAGAAGAAGGAAGAACTCACCACTGCGATTCCAACGCAATTGACCGTGCTCAAATCGGAGAACGGACGGCAAGGCGGTAGCTCGGAGAAGATTCGGTCGTACGATCACTCCCGGGCGGACGAAATATGGAGAAGAATATGATTTTGGGGGTTAGGCATGACCCCGGTCCGTTTAATGAAAAAAAGAAAGTATACGGCGTGTACTTCTTGAGTACACGGCGTGTACTTCAATTTTCCATAGTCCGAATTAACCGGCCTCCACCTCAGCCTTACACACCGTGTGTGTGGCCCGGAACGGCCAGCACACGGCTTCGATCCGGGAAAAAGTACACGGCGTGTACTCAAAAAGTACACGGCGTGTACTTCGAAAATTTCCAGAAAATTCATTTTTCTCAAAAACTCCAGAAAAAGGAAAAACGTACCTGAAAAGATGATCCAGGTTCTTACAAACTTCCCCCCTTAAAGAAATTCATCCCCGAATTTCCCTAACGAGGCGGAGAAGGAGAAACACTGAATAGATCCGGCCACTGCAATCGTACATCGGTCTCCCTCTCCCAGGTATCGTCCTGTACTCGCCCGTGCTGCCATAACACTCATACCAGAGGAACATACCGCCCGTGGAGAACCTTCGTACTGCGATCGACAATCCGGATAGGATGCTCCTTGAATGACACATCCGCTTCAAGCTCAACTTCCTCAGGCTGAAAGACATGAGACGGGTCTGAAAAGTAACGTCGAAGCTGAGAGATGTGGAATACGTTGTGCATGGCCCGATACCGCTGAGGTAGCTGCAATCGATAGGCGACCGGCCCAACTCTCTTCAAGACCTCAAACGGCCCGACGTACCGCGGTGAAAGCTTACCCTATCTCCGAATCCTTTTGTGTCCCAACCTCGGTGCGACATGTAGGAAAACCTGATCTCCGACCTCGAACTCCAGAGGTCATCTCCACTGATCAACATAAGACTTCTGCCGAGACTGTGTTGTAGCCATACTCTTCCGAATCAGCTCTATCTACTCTGAAGTCTCCTGTACAAGACGAGGTCCTAGCAAAGCTGCCTCTCCTGCCTCCAGCCAGCATAAGGGTGATCAGCATGGCCTACCGTACAAAGCCTCGTATGATGCCATTTGAATGGTCGGCCGAAAACTGTTTTTGTAGGCGAACTCCACCAGAGAAATATGCTTCTCCCAAGAACCGCCAAAGTCTAGAATGCAAGCTCGGAGCATATCCTCAAGCACCTGGATCGTGCGCTTGGACTAGCCATCAGTCTGGGGATGGTATGATGTACTCAAAAGTACCTGTGTACACAAGGCCTTTTAAAGTCCCTGCCAGAACCGAGAGGTAAAGTACGCATCTCTGTCTGAAACAATAGAGCGTGGAACTCCATGCAGACGAACGATCTCTCTGATGTAAAGTCATCCCAGATCATCGACACTGAAGGTCTCCTTGATTGGAAAAAAGTGAGCAACCTTCGTAAGCCTGTCGACGGCAACCCAAACAACATCGTTTCCCCAAGGCGATCTTGGAAACCCGGTCACGAATTCCATCGCAACATCGTTCCACTTTCACTCCGGAATGGGTAACTGCTGCAAAAGTCCCGCTGGTCGCTGATGCTCTGCTTTCACCTGCTGACAAGTAGAACATCTCATGACAAAACCAGCAATATCCTTTTTCATACCCGGCCGCCAGTACTGGCGATGAAGGTCTCGATACATCTTGGTGACGCCAGGATGAACTGCCCAAACATAGGAATGGAAATCCCACATCAGCTCCTCGCGTATGTCTGCTGGCACCCATATGCGTCCCTGGAAACACAAGATCTCATCCTCGCCCACTGTCCATCTAGGAAGAGGGTCCTCTCCTGACACACTCTCCTGCAAGACTAAGCCTTATGAGTCTGATAGCTGCCTCATCCATACCCGATCAAATAGCATGGAGGCAACAACTACAGAAGATAGAAAAGTATGTCCCCGTCTGTCGTGCACCTCCAGATGCATCTCAGAGAATAGATCCATCAGCTGCCACTCACTACTGGCCTCCTGAACTGCTTGAATCTGAGTTCTTCTGCTCAACGCATCTACCACGACGTTGCCCTTTCCCAGCGTATAGGAAATCTTGAAGTCAAAAGACTGTAGATACTCAACCCACCTGCACTGCCTCAGATTCAGATCACGCTGAGTGAAGATATACTTGAGACTCTTGTGGTCAGTGAAGACCACAAAGTGATCTCCCAGAAGATAGTGTCTCCAATAGCGCAAGGCATGAACAACAGCTGCCAAATCCATATCGTGTGTAGGGTAGTTCCTCTCATGTGGCCTCAACTGCCGAGACCCGTACGCAACGAATCCCTCTCCCTGCATAAGCACAACTCCTAGCCCGACACCTGAAGCATCATAATGAACAGTGTAGCTCTTTCCTGGCTCTGGAAAGACTAGTATCGGTGATGACGTCAACCTCCCTTTCAGCTCCTGAAAGGCTGACTCACAAGAATCTGACCATAATAACTTCACCCCCTTCTTGGTCAGACCTGTCAAGGATGCTGCTAGACAAGAAAAGTCCCGAATGAAGCGTCTCTAATATCCAGATAGCCCTAGGAAACTCCATACCTCAAAGACGTTCTTCGGATTCTCCCAGGAAACTACAGATCTCACTTTCTCTGGGTCCACATATACTCATGCCTCTGAGATGACGTGACCCAAGAAGTGAATCTGATCCATCCATAAGTGACACTTCAAGAGTTTAGCATAAAGCTGATGATCTCTCAGTGTACTCATAACGATCTCAAGATGGGTGGCATGGTCGTGTCGAGTGTGAGAGTACACCAAGATATCATCCACGAAGACCACGATGAAGGAATCCAAGTAAGGATGGAACACTCGGTTCATCAGTGCCATGAAAAATGCAGGTGCATTCGTGAGTCCGAAAGGCATGACTATATACTCATATAGACCATACCTGCTCCTGAAGGATGTTAGAGGTATATCTAATGGTCTAACGCGCAAATGATGATAACCGGACCTCAAGTCGATCTTCGAGAACACCCGGGCTCCTTGAAGCTGATCGAAAATGTCATCAATCCACGACACGAGCCAGTCTTTTTCCGTGGAGCAGACTTATCATGAGCAGGATCCCGGTCCTTCTACTGTTCGAGGTACGATTTTAGTAGCCTCAGTTTTATCTTCATCCCTTTTCGATACTGGTGCTACGCATAGCTTTATCTCTGTTACTGTTGTGGAGATCCTTGGACTATGCATCTTTTCTTATGCAGACTCGTTGACACTAGACACACCTTTGGGAATGAGGACATCTAGTGTGCGCCAGTGTAGAGAGTGCCCTCTCGAGGTGGAAGGGTATCACTTCTTATGGGATCTCTACATCCTAGAGATGATAGGCTATGATGTCATTCTCGGCATGGACTGGTTGATTCCCTTCCAGGCAGTCGTTGACTGTTATCGCCGCAGAGTCAGTTTCATCTCACCAGAGGGTGAATCTTTTCTTCATAGAGGCGAATGAGACGTTCGGGCGAGTCGGGCGGGACTTGAGGATCTTGGGCTAGGAGGGGTAACAACCCAGATTACTAGTCTTTATCTGGATAATCAGGGGACTCCACAGTTGGACTTTCCTCCAGTGGTGGATTGCTTCAGGGATGTCTTTCCAGAGGACTTTTCAGGTTTGCCTCTGGAGCATGAGGTAGACTTCTCTATTGAGCTCGTGCCAGGAGCGGCACCAGTGTCCATTCCTCCCTATAGGATGACCACACCTGAGTTGCAGGAGCTCAAGAAGCAGTTGGAGGAGCTACAGGCTAAGGGTTTCATCCGACCCAGTACTTCTCCTTGGGGTTCGCCTGTTCTGTTTGCAAAGAAGGCAGACGGTACCCGAGTCCGGGGCCCCTCCCCTGGTGCCCCATATCCGGTTCGCCACATGACCTCAAGAGCGTTTCACCGAATGCCAGAGGCTGCCGACTAGCAGCGAGGGCCTTGGTGAGTCGGTGGGGAAACTATGCCCTCATTCGGTACGGTATACAGTGGAAAAAACAACAGTCAATAGCGGAAGCAGTAACAACATGCATAACAACAGAAACCAAACAACAGAAGCAATGTAGATATATAAAAATGATGACAATAATGCATCATATACAAGTATCTATGGAAAGCAACAAACACAACAACGTGATAGAATACAACTGAAAACAGAGTGCAAAGGAAAACAAAATAAACTCCTCAATATCGCGAGTCATGGCTCGGTCCCAAGCTCTCCAGCTCCAGCGCGATCAAGAACCTTAAGTAGAAGGGTGCTTGCCCTTATCTATACCTACAACAACATAGTCTGCTTGGGCCCAAAATCATGGCCCAAACAGGGTGTGAGATACAATCCCAGTAGGAAATCACCCAAAGATCTGTGCCTTACAGTCAATGAATACATGGTAGTAAGTAAACAAGAAGCAGTAAACAGGAAAGCACAGGCAGCTACAATCCACAGTTCTAACAAGTAAAGTACACAAGTAAACAGCCAACAACAAGAAGAAAATAGGTAACCCTCTGGGTAGATCTCACAGCCTAACCTCTATGGCTCAACCTATAGTACTAGCAACCCTCTGGGAGGCACACACAGTCTCACCCCTCTGGTTCAGCTACGTAATTAAGCAGACTCTCTGGGGAAACACTCACCGTCAATTCCCCCTATAGTCTTGTATTGTGCTAAAGGCTCTCTGGGGAAGCACTCAATGTCAATCCCCCCTGTGGCCCGCATTGTGGAACTACAGACTCTCTGAGGAAGCACTCAATGTCAATTCCCCCTATAGTCTCGCATCGTAATTAAAAGACACTCTGGAGAAGCCCTTCCGTCAATTCTCCCTTTGGTCTACTACTCTAGGTTCTCACAGTCCTGAGTGAAACTAAACATACTCAGCGCGCATGTATCATCTAAGTAAACCCCAAGAACTACTTGGCTATCATTCTACGACTCAACATCAATAATAAAACAACAGTTCCACTATCCTACAACTAGGCATGACAACTGGCAAAACGCCCAACAGGAAAAACAAGCATGGAAAAGCAACCTGAGCACAAAATAAATTACTCTACTCACAACCAATAACCTCTACTAAAGAAAAAAAGAAAAAGCAGTCAAACATCAGGGGAAAAACAGGAAACACGCAATACCCCGTTCAAGGGTATTGGTGGAATTTGCACATAATATTCATCAACTTTCTATGGAAAGGCACAAAACACCTACCTCGATCCTAGAAGATCGATATATGTGAACCACGATGACAAATTCCTCTTAGAACAACGTAGATCTGAGAAAACGTAAAAAACGTTCATCCCACGATAACTTGTAAATGATGAGGAATCAATAAACAAGGCTAAAGCAGAAGGAAGAACTCACCGTTGCGAAATGCAATCGACCGTGCTCAAATCGGAGAACGGACGATGAGGCGGGAGTTCGGAGAAGATTCGCCGTATGGTCGCTCCCGGGCGGACGAAATCTGGAGACGAAGATGATTTTGGGGGTTAGGCGTGACCCCGGTCTGTTTAATGAAAAAAAAGAAAGTACACGGCGTGTACTTCAATTTTCCGTACTCTGAATTAACCGGCCTCCACCTCAGCCTTACACACCATGTGTGTGGCCCGACACGGCCATCACACGGATTCGATCCGGGAAAAAGTACATGGCGTGTACTCAGAAAGTACACGACATGTACTTCAAAAATTTCCAGAAAATTCATTTTTCTCAAAAACTCTAGAAAAAGGAAAAATGTACCTGAAAAGACGATCCGGGTTCTTACACTTAACCTCGATATCAATATTATCCAAATCTAACAGAATTTTATTAAACCCATCTATATGAACACACACAGAAGAACCAGGGGACATCTTAAAATTGTATAATTGAATTTTTTTTATACAGATTCCCAAGAAAAGACTTAGTCATATACAAGTGTTCGAGTTTAATCCATATAGATATAGCAGTGGTGTAACACCCCGACCATAGTTACCCAGAGTCGGTGCATTAGTACATAACATTGGCATGATCACAAGAAAGATCAAATCTCGAAAGACCGATTGGTTTAGTAGCCTTGGAAACACTAAATATATTCATAAGTTTTACATTACATCATAAAATGAAAAAACTACTACAACAACATAATGTCTCCATAATCCACACTCATATCCCCACATAATATCCCTGCAGGTCATTCATAATTTACTTCTTCACTTCCTGGGAAAAATAAAACATAGAAAAGGGGTGAGCTCAAATGCCCAGTAAGGATAACAATATAGCGGAAACTTTCATAAATAAGCATAAACACTTAAGGCAATTTATAACTAAAACAAAATCCTTTCAAACATGAACTTTAAACATGGTACGGAATAAATAAAATGAAATAATGCAATTTACTTATTCACATGGATATTCTACTAATCAAATAATCACATGCAAAAATCAATAACCACTTTCATAATGTTGGAATGCATAATTCCATACTATCATAACCACATAGTCAAGGCCTCGTGCCAAGACTACAAATAAGATTTTGTCAAGGCCTTGTGCCAAGACACTAGTTTGTCTCATGAGACCTACCGATGCATCGAGGAGCTATAGCGGGCTCCACCTGTCACTTACTAAGTCCAATGCATTCCCATATGAAAAGGTTTAAACATAACATAAACATTCGTATTAAAACTAGCATACGAAATGTAAATAATTTCACCATAAACTATGAATGGTATAAAAATAGCACATCCACAGTCAAACATATCACAAAACCTTCAATACAATATAGAAGTTTTGTATCATAATAAATCAACTTCAAATAATCTTAAAATCCATCAACGGATGTTGATATAGATGAAATCAATATTCTTTTTAAAGAAATATCTCCTTTTATTTTGAAATAATTTAAGATCCATATAAAATAAAACATTTTCTTTGAAAATATTCTTATAAGCTTATAAGGGAAGCTTTGAAGATTTTATAACGGCGGAAGATAGCCGTACCCGCCGTATAAGTTAAAAAAACATTCTTACCTTAATTCTGTCGAAAAGGTTAAAAAGGACCTTGTTTTGAAAACGACCGAAAGATTCCTTTATAAACCACTTATAAAATTCAAAAAGGGTATAAATGACTCTAACTCATATTCTAGTAAATAGTAAAAATGTTTTGAAATACATTTTTAAGAAACATGGATGTGGATGATAAAGAGATCCCAGTAGATTATTACGTATAAACAACCTCGGATAATGAAGAGATTGTGAAATAACCCTTACCTTGTACTTTTACATGGTTGGGGTAGGTTAACCTTCTGTATAATGGTGAAATAATTGTTATTAAATTATACAATAATCATATACATTAATATGATATCATATATGATCTTTTAATATTGATTTGATAATAATATCTTAGTATTATCGTTGTTTCGGGTGTTAACTTACTTGTTTTCTTTTATATGTTTTGTTACGTAAGACATGTTTGTAAAGGATAGGTTTTATATTATTCATATCTAGAATGATATCAAGTCCTTAAACATCATTTTTTAAATCATCAAATGATAATTATACTTGAATGGATACGATGGAGAATGAATCTCATCGCGTTCGTGGAGACGGTAGTCCGTACGTACGCACGAGCGACAATATCATTCTTTTGATATTAAAATAATATATAAATGGATGGTATATCATATATACAGAATCATTAACATGTTATATTTATTATTTACATGAGTTACACATCATTATTATACCCATCCAAATAATAATATATTGAATAACAATTACACCACGACGTGGAGACGGTAAGCCGTACGTACGCACGTATGGTGACATGTTATTCAAAGGGTGGATAGAATACTGAATATGGTTGTACCATATTTATAATAACATCACAGTATATATATGATACTGGATTTATTATTTTAGAATGGTAACAACAAAGGAAGAAGAAGTGGAAGAAGAAATGAACTCAGAAAAGGGTGGTGAAATCATTACCTCTTCTTCGGGTTCTTCCTTTTGATTTGATCAAAAGGGCTCCTTAGGTTGGCTTTCTGATCAAACTAAGGCCCCTAGGTTGTAGTGAGGGAAGTTGGTAGAGTATTTGGGCAGAGTTTTGACGAACCAAAAGGCTTTGAAGGTGTGAAGTAATGAGAAGGAGGAGTGCCCTTTTATAAGAGGGGTGAGGGGCACCTTTGGAAAAGCTAGAGATATTAGTTTATAATAAATTCATATTCGGTTTCCAATAGCTCCAAAGTTGAATATTCAAAGTTTAAGGTGGGTATGGGTCGAAAACAACTCAACCAATATAATTTAGACAGGTTTGGGTACTTATATTGACCATATCTTTAAGTATTAACTCTAAGTTAATTAGTTTCACTTTTACAATGTCTCTTTGTATTTTTATATAATATGGTTAATAAACTTACTACATATATCCAAGATACCCCCAAGTGGTCCATTAATGATGAACCTATCATGATATAAGTCTCTTGTCCGAACCTTAGATTTTTAGGAATTTAATATCAATTAATAATATAATATTTGTTTTAAGAACTCTTTTATGTCAATTTTGACACTATTCAATAGTTGATTTTTGTGAAACTCATAACAGATTGATTACTTTGAACAAAGTCAATTAAATCAATCCTAATATATCATATTATCCTAGAAAATTAGTTTAATTCATTAAAAGTTTCATATTATATTTATTTGGGTATTTATAATATCAATTATTTTAATTTTTCACTATTATAGTAATTACTGCATCATCATTGTGTCATAAATAAAATAAATTATTTAATGTCTAAAAATTATAAATAAAATATAATTATGTAGTAAATATTTTTATATTTCTAATGAATATTTATAATCTAAAATCCAACATATATAACCCTATGTAACAATTGTTTTGCTAAAAGATATATGCTTGTGTCATTTTTATATTAATTTTAACTTAATTAAAATAAAGTGTCATTATCACTTACAAGTGGATCCATGGGGTCCCAAAATCGACCCAAAGATGTCCATGGTCGACCATGTATCAACCAATAGGGTTAAGACACGTTTTAGGGTAATTTAGTATTATTATAATATTATTTTTTAACCCTTATTTACCGGATTTACCCTTAACCATGGTAAATAAAATATTTACCGCAGTAATTATTCAAAATGTCTAAAAATAAAAGTTACCTATTTACACAATTTGAATATCCTGATTCCAAATATGGAATCCATTTTTCTAAATTCAAAACACAGAAGTGTCAGAAATTAATTTAAAATTAATTCCCGCTGTCAAAACAAAAAGCGTGTTTTTAAGAGATAATAACTATCAAAAGATTGACACTTGTTTATGTTCGGTTTAATTGTAAAATTATTTCCAATGACCAACATTATATTAAATGGTAAAAATATATTCTAAATATACTTTAAAACCAATCAAATTCATAATTTATCACTATTAATTATTTTGATTAAAAAAGTTGTTTTTAATTAAAATTTAGTAATTTTCACTATTCATCAAAATATGAAAGTTATCCGAAAAGTACCAAAATTTCACCTTAGGCTAAATTCGATATTCCGAATCCATAAATGAAGTCCATTTTAAAATATAAAATATATATAATTTTGAAAAGTAGGTATTACCATTCATAACGGCTAGTTTGATTGGTTGTGGTGTGTGTTAAAACTCAAGGTTGCGTACAACACACGCTACTGTATTATTCAAAGAGAGCCTACCGTGGAAGCTTGGGATGTTTCATTTTAAATTTTTGATGTCCCCATTTAGTCAAAAAGTTTAAAATATTGTATTTAAAAAGGGTTCACTATTAAAAGTTGATAAAAGTGCAATACTGAAAATGAATTTGTTTTTTGCATTATATCTAAGAAACTCATAATATGGATTCTAAAATTATAAGGATTATATAAAGTTTAAAATTTAGATAATACTATTCATAACCTCTTTTGAATGGATTTTTTTTTGTAAGTCATGGTGTGATTGAACTCGGTGTTGCGTGTAGTGCAAGTTATTGAATTATTTTGAAGAAATAACACACTATGAAATCTTGGGGTGTTAAATTCTCCCCTCCTTCAATAAATTGTGTCCTCGCAATTTGAAATTGTTCTTCGAAAATAAAAGGTTGAAAATAAAAAATATCTTTTTGGGAAAACCCACATCGGAAATTGGGTTACTAAAATTTATTCTTAATATGAGGAAAAGAGAAATGAAAGGGTCACCACCAAATTATGATCTCGATTAGGAGAACATTGGTGGCAATTAGAGACATATAATTTGAGGAAAACATAAATATTTATAGGTAGTGATTGAGGTCATCAATAAAAAACAAGTATAAAATTGAGGTCCTTAAACTCATCAATCTATGATGATTTGAAATACCATCGGTTCAACAAAACATAGGGTATTAGGATAACACATTTTTGACGTTTCAAAATATCTTAGTTGAAATCCCACATCGAAAAATGAATTAATGAGGCCTCTATTTAAAATAAAGAGTGGAAAGTATGAAGATTACCAAAAATAACACATACTAGGGTTCCATGTAGGAAAATATGGATATGGAAGAGAAATCTAACCATCAATTATCTGATGGAGAGTGGTAGAGAACATGGCTATGAAAAGGCCAAAAATCCCAAAGCCATAAATTTGTGATGATTTAAGGTACCATCTAGGACAACATTTTTGTTCTATGTTTCTTTTATTAATGTTGGGGAATTTATTTATGAGATTGGATAAGATCATAAGGAGATATACTTACTTTATAATTAGAGTTTTATCCATTAATAAATTTCTACCACAAACTCATCTTTCACTCTAAAAGATAATAGAATGTAATTTTTTTTTCTATTTATACTATTCGTACAGGGTTCCAAAATAAATGAATTTATAATTCATCTACCAGATCTTTTAAAAAAAACTACATTATTTAATCCAGGACATCTCGTGGGCCAGTGGTAGGTGATACACCCTTGTCGCCCTTCGGTTGCGGGTTCAAGTCTCGCAGCCTTGCCGGACGCGACGGGTTGCCGCCCGACCTCCGGGTTGTCCTTTTATGGAAATCCAAAATAATCCAAACTAGAACTATCCAAAATACTTATGTCCAAACTCACAGTCCAACATTTATAAGGAAGGTAAACATAATGTAGATCCTTTTTACCCCGTAATATCATATGAATACCTTCATCATGTATTCTTTTAATACACTGAAACATCCTGAATTACCATATTCCTTTTTGATTACATCCATTCTCCCTTATTCCATATAGAATGCTGGATATACTTCATCAATCCAAAAATGTTTTAATCCCCAACAATGATAGAATATACAAATCATTAATCAGTTCCAAGGTAGTCAAGAATATCTAATATAATTTTTCCAAAATAATCATGTATTATTCGAAAATCACTACATCGGTATCAGAACTATATTATGGTTTATCATTCTCTCAACCATATATTTTCCAAAAATTTATCCTGCTATTGAGTCACTTTTCTTTGTTCCACACAATCTCAAGTCCTTAATGAAATAGTACTGCAGTACAATCCTTATATACTCCATAATTATTATAACAAGTACATTGTTGATACAACACTCAATTGACATAATCAACATAAGAACTCTAATCATTCCTCTTCATCTGTGGTAGTATCATAACTTGATTATTATCCAATAGCATCATTTGCGGCATAGTCTGATGACTGGGACATAGGTTCGCGTAGTGTCCAAACTCCTTGCAAATGAAGCATTGTACATTTGAAACCATTTTCTTACCCTTGCAGTCACGTACTTTGTGCCCTTTTCCTCCACACTTATAACAAACTCCCATTCCTTTCAGGAAAGTTCCAGGGTGTTTCTTTCCACAGTTACCACATATGGGAAAATTCTTCTTTTCCCTCTTCCCTTTATCCATCTTTCTCTCTTCCATCCATTTCTTCTCTTACTTCCCTTCAAATCCATAGGACTCAGTAAACTCTTTACTTATCTTATCAACACATGATATTATTTCTTCATATGATGATAATACATGAGAGACTATTTCTCTTATAAATTCTAGCTTAAGACCATGAAAGATATGATCCTTCCTTCTCTTTGGATCATGTGCATTTCTGGAGTTCTCATTCCTTCTACTGGGCGCCATTTCTAAACAATGGCATACACTAGATCAGTTTATGAATCAAAATACATAATCCCATACTTATAAAACACTTAACATAAATTGAACTATTTATGGATATAATCCATAATCATAAAAATGTCTCCTTTGAGGATGTATATACTCATAAACCCTTCATAATGGTTTGTAAAGAAAATGAAAATTATCCTAAGCATATCCCCCGGGAGTGTCGTAACCAAGAGTGCAGCAAGGCCCGTTGTCGTGCACCAGTTCCCGTTCGAGTCTATCTCAAAGAGGTGTTTTCGAGTTTTACCCCTAGGTACATCTGTGCCAGAGCCGCCTCTACCTGCTCGTATCCAGACAAGGATGTATTGCTCGGAAAACTCACAAAATCTCTATAATACCAAAATTCTAGGAAGTTCTTCTACACTAATCCTCAAAGTTCATCTTAGCTCTACGTGCTCTAATCAGAGTTTATCTAAATCTAGTTTCCAAGGTTTGTACTAAACTTCCTCTGATACCAACTGTAACGCCCCGACCCTAGTTACCCAGAGTCGGTGCATTAGTACATAACATTAGAATGATCACAAGAAAGATCAAATCTCGAAAGACCGATAGGTTTAGTAGCCTTGGAAACACTAGATATATTCATAAGTTTTACATTACATCATAAAATGAAAAAACTACTACAACAACATAATGTCTCAATAATCCACACTCATATCCCCACATAATATCCCTGCAGGTCATTCATAATTTACTTCTTCACTTCCTGGGAAAAATAAAACATAGAAAAGGGGTGAGCTCAAATGCCCAGTAAGGATAACAATATAGCGGAAACTTTCATAAATAAGCATAAACACTTAAGGCAATTTATAACTAAAACAAAAGCCTTTCAAACATGAACTTTCAACATGGTACGACATAAATAAAATGAAATAATGCCATTTACTTATTCACATGGATATTCTACTAATCGAATAATCACATGCAAAAATCAATAACCACTTTCATAATGTTGGAATGCATAATGCCAGACTATCATAACCACATAGTCAAGGCCTCGTGCCAAGACTACAAATAAGATTTTGTCAAGGCCTTGTTCCAAGACACTAGTTTGTCTCATGAGACCTACCAATGCATCGAGGAGCTATAGCGGGCTCCACCCGTCACTTACTAAGTCCAATGCATTCCCATATGAAAAGGTTTAAACATAACATAAACATTCGTATTAAAACTAGCATACGAAATGTAAATAATTTCACCATAAACTATGAATGGTATAAAAATATCACATCCACAGTCAAACATATCACAAAACCTTCAATAGAATATAGAAGTTTTGTATCATAATAAATCAACTTCAAATAATCTTAAAATCCATCAAAGGATGTTGACATAGATGAAATCAATATTCTTTTTAAAGAAATATCTCCTTTTATTTTGAAATCATTTAAGATCCATATAAAATAAAACATTTTCTTTGAAAATATTCTTATAAGCTTGTAAGGGAAGCTTTGAAGATTTTATAACGGCGGAAGATAGCCGCACCCGCCGTATAAGTTAAAAAAACATTCTTACCTTAATTCTGTCGAAAAGGTTAAAAAGGACCTTGTTTTGAAAACGACCGAAAGATTCCTTTATAAACCACTTATAAAAGTCAAAAAGGGTATAAATGACTTTAACTAATATTCTAGTAAATATTAAAAATGTTTTGAAATACATTTTTAAGAAACATGGATGTGGATGATAAAGAGATCCCAGTAGATTATTACGTATAAACAACCTCGGATAATGAAGAGATTGTGAAATAACCCTTACCTTGTACTTTTCCTTGGATGGGGTAGGTTAACCTCCTGTATAATGGTGAAATAATTGTTATTAAATTATACAATAATAATATACATTAATATGATATCATATATGATCTTTTAATATTGATTTGATAATAATATCTTAGTATTATTGTTGTTTCGGGTGTTAACTTACTTGTTTTATTTTATATGTTTTGTTATGTAAGACATGTTTGTAAAGGATAGGTTTTATATTATTCATATCCAGAATGATATCAAGTCCTTAAACATCATTTTTTAAATCATCAAATGATAATTATACTTGAATGGATACGATGGAGAATGAATCTCATCGCGTTCGTGGAGACGGTAGTCCGTACGTACGCACGAGCGACAATATCATTCTTTTGATATTAAAATAATATATAAATGGATGGTATATCATATATACAGAATCATTAACATGTTATATTTATTATTTACATGAGTTACACATCATTATTATACCCATCCAAATAATAATATATTGAATAACAATTACACCACGACGTGGAGACGGTAAGCCGTACGTACGCACGTATGGTGACATGTTATTCAAAGGGTGGATAGAATACTGAATATGGTTGTACCATATTTATAATAACATCACAGTATATATATGATACTGGATTTATTATTTTAGAATGGTAACAACAAAGGAAGAAGAAGTGGAAGAAGAAATGAACTTAGAAAAGGGTGGTGAAATCATTACCTCTTCTTCGGGTTCTTCCTTTTGATTTGATCAAAAGGGCTCCTTAGGTTGGCTTTCTGATCAAAATAAGGCCCCTAGGTTGTAGTGAGGGAAGTTGGGAGAGTATTTGGGCAGAGTTTAGCCGAACCAAAAGGCTTTGAAGGTGTGAAGTAATGAGAAGGAGGAGTTCCCTTTTATAAGAGGGGTGAGGGGCACCTTTGGAAAAGCTAGAGATATTAGTTTATAATAAATTCATATTCGGTTTCCAATGGCTCCAAAGTTGACTATTCAAAGTTTAAGGTGGGTATGGGTCGAAAACAACTCAACCAATAGAATTTAGACAGGTTTGGTTACTTATATTAACCTTATCTTTAAGTATTAACTCTAAGTTAATTAGTTTCACTTTTACAATGTCTCTTTGTATTTTTATATAATATGGTTAATAAACTTACTACATATATCCAAGAGACCCAAAAGTGGTCCATTAATGATGAAACTATCATGATATAAGTCTCTTGGCAGAACCTTAGATTTTTAGGAATTTAATATCAATTAATAATATAATATTTGTTTTAAGAACTCTTTTATGTCAATTTTGACACTATTCAATAGTTGATTTTTGTGAAACTCATAACAAATTGATTACTTAGAACAAAGTCAATTAAATCAATCCTAATATATCATATTATCCTAGAAAATTAGTTTAATTCATTAAAAGTTTCATATTATATTTATTTGGGTATTTATAATATCAATTATTTTAATTTTTCACTATTATAGTAATTACTTCATCATCATTGTGTCATAAATAAAATAAATTATTTAATGTCTAAAAATTATAAATAAAATATCATTATGTAGGAAATCGTTTTATCTTTCTAATGAATATTTATAATCTAAAATCCAACATATATAACCCTATGTAACAATTGTTTTTCTAAAAGATATATGCTTGTGTCATTTTTGTATTCATTTTAACTTAATTAAAATAAAGTGTCATTATCACTTACAAGTGGATCCATGGGGTCAAAAAATCGACCCAAAGATGTCCATGGTCGACCATGTATCAACCAATAGGGTTAAGACACGTTTTAGGGTAATTTAGTATTATTATAATATTATTTTTTAACCCTTATTTACCGGATTTACCCTTAACCATGGTAAATAAAATATTTACCGCAGTAATTATTCAAAATGTCTAAAAATAAAAGTTACCTATTTATACAATTTGAACATCCTGATTCCAAATATGGAATCCATTTTCCTAAATTCAAAACATAGAAGTGGAAGAAATTAATTTAAAATTAATTCCCGCTGTCAAAACAAAAAGCGTGTTTTTAAGAGATAATAACTATCAAAAGATTGACACTTGTTTATGTTCAGTTTAATTGTAAAATTATGTCCAATGACCAACATTATATTAAATGGTAAAAATATATTCTAAATATACTTTAAAACCACTCAAATTCATAATTTATCACTATTAATTATTTTGATTAAAAAAGTTGTTTTTAATTAAAATTTAGTAATTTTCACTATTCATCAAAATATGAAAGTTATCCGAAAAGTACCAAAATTTCACCTTAGGCTAAATTCGATATTCCGAATCCAGAAATGAAGTCCATTTTAAAATATAAAATATATATAATTTCGAAAAGTAGGTATTACCATTCATAACGGCTAGTTTGATTGGTTGTGGTGTGTGTTAAAACTCAAGGTTGCGTACAACACACGCTACTGTATTATTCAAAGAGAGCGTACCGTGGAAGCTTGGGATGTTTCATTTTAAATTTTTGATGTCCCCATTTAGTCAAAAAGTTTAAAATATTGTATTTAAAAAGGGTTCACTATTAAAAGTTGATAGAAGTGCAATACTGAAAATGAATTTGTTCTTGCATTATATCTAAGAAACTCATAATATGGATTCTAAAATTATAAGGATTATATAAAGTTTAAAATTTAGATAATACTATTCATAACCTCTTTTGAATGGCTTTTTTTTTGTAAGTCATGGTGTGATTGAACTAGGTGTTGCGTGTAGTGCAAGTTATTGAATTATTTTGAAGAAATAACACACTATGAAATCTTGAGGTGTTACAAGTGGTTTCATGTGAAAACTCACACAAAACCTTATCACTTAGAGTTAACAGAAGATTACAGTGAGACTTTCCATGTATACTAGGATCTACATATACAAAGGAAGTGGTGGAATGACCATCAAAAGCGACGATTACTGCATGCTTCTTATTACTATGTAAAGCATCAACAATACCATTATGAACTAGCAAAGCACACATTTTAACTCTCTAAAAATTAAAATCATTTTTCCATCAAAATTTTCAATCTCAAATTTAACAGACATTGTAAAATAAAATGAATAACAGGCTATGATACCACTTTTTATGAAATCAGTTATTGGTTTACAAAAAAAATTCAAAGTAAACACAACAATAAGAATCGTTTTATTAACAATATCGAAAGAACAGAAAAAAAAGTGCTAGAAAGTAAAAGGAACACTAGTATTTATGTTGTTCAGACCTATTTGGTCCTACTCCATGGCAAGAACACCACAAAAATTTCTATATTATTATGAAAATGGAAACAACAATGCACATACAAGAAGAGAATCATAATAAGGTGGACCACACACATAGACAACAAAATCTATCCAAGAACGGAGACCTATGCACCCCAAGATCTAGTGATCAAGTCTGGCTTGGTGTTAGCGGAGTACTCTCCCGATCTGGATGGAATCACACATAAAACCTAGACTCTGCAAACTATACTATCCAAGAAACCATCAATATACAACACAAATACTAAACAGACGGTAAATAACGGGCTCACAATAAAGAAGCACTGAAGAACACAAGACTCTTTCGGGGTCGGATGTTCTGGATTCTGAAGAGGCCTCTTCAAAACTCGTAATATCCGAGTTATCCACCAGAGGTCACCAGAACAACATCGGGAAGGCATGATGGCAATGGGTCTCTAAACAACAAGGACCTCTCTCAACGCTCTCTTTGACCAGGAAGATGAATCACACACCCAAAACATCAAAAGAACACCACACACCCAAATTAGGGCACACCAAAGGATGAGGGGTTTCCATGAAAGGTGTAATAGATGAGGTAGCATGAGAGAAACCGATCTCTAAACATCCAGGACACGCGTACAACCGAACAGGCAGTGGTGGATCAAAAAACCAAGTAACACAAAGTGTGGAACCACAACCATCAAATTACAAAGCATCGAAGACCAACATCGAGCATAATAAAAAGATCACCATGGTGGCCTAAGAAAGTGTTAAGCGGGCCAACAAAGTAGACCCTAGCAGAAAAAATAGAATCCCTATACAAGGCCCATAAGAGAACAAACCCAAAAAAACATTTTCATAATAATAATAAGAAACAAACTAATTTTTCATGGAAACTAAAACACATTTTTGCAAAAATTTTAATTTTGAAAACTCAAAACAACACTACTACACAACACCAAATATCTTTCTAGTAGCCCGTGAGACCTTAACCTTTTCTAAACAACAATCCTCAAGGGGAGTTGAAGAAGTATTCCCTAACTCCATCAACACTTTTACCCTAGTATCCTGAAGACTTCAATTAAACAACATTATTTCCCTTTGATTTTCTATGAAAATTCTTGTCTAGGTTGTAACATCCCGGTTCCGGGATCCACCCACAGGTTCCCCATACCCGGTTAATCACATGGCCTCAAGTGCATTTCCTCAAACACCAGAGGCTGCCGACTAGCAGTGAGGGCCCTGGGTGTGATAGTGGAGAAACTATGTCCTCATTGGCAGAGTAACACATTGGAAGTAAAATCGATAACAATAGCAGAAGTAGTAATAACATGAAAGAAGTAAACAATGGAAGTAATAAACAAATGGAGAACACATATATAAATGATGCATGATACATATGTCTAGGAAAATAGACAAACAAGTCACAACGCAGAAATACAGTACTAAACCAAAGTAAAAAAGAAAACAGATAAACTCTAGTAGCATCGTAAGCCTCAGCTTAGTCCCATGCTCTCCAGCTCCTCAACAATTAAGTACCTAAAGTAGAAGGGAACTTTCCCTTATCTAAACCTGCAACAATATAATATATTTGGGCCCAAAAGCATGACCCAAATAGGGTGTGAGATGAATCCCAGTAGGCAACCACCCAAAGATCTGTGGCTAACAGTCAGTGAATATATATGACAAGAAATAAGAAAAATGAAGCAGTAAACAAGGAAGTACTCAAAGTAAACAATATTACAATTTCAATTTCATTCATTTTAACATATCAAGTAAGTATCTAAACACAAAAGGTAATCCTTCGGGAAGTACTCACAACCTAGACCCTCTGGTTCAACCAAAACAAACACAAGCAACCCTCTAGGAAGTACTCACAGTCTAACCCCTATGGTTCTGCTTTAGCAAAGACTCTCTAAGGAAGCACTCACCATCAATTTCCCTTGTAGTATCATATCGGTAACTATAAACACTCTGGGGAAGCACTCAACATCCAATTCCCCTTGTGGTATCACAACGTGGAACTACAGACACTCTGAGGGAGCACTTATGTCCATCCCCCCTGTGGTCTTGCAACGTAAAAGAAAATAGACACTCTGGAGAATCCCTCAACATCCATTCTCCCTATGGTCTACTACACCAAGTTCCCACAGCCCTATGTAAGTCAAACGTGCACAACAGTATATGGAATCCAAATTAAACCTCAATAACTACTTGGCTAAACAGTATACAACATATCACAACATGCCAGATAATAATCACTCCACCCTAACAATACTAGGCATGGAAACAAAGCAACAACCTAGCAGGAAAAGCTTGAGCAAACGGTCAAAATAAAAAAAACATGGGAAAAACATCCATAGATTAATAAAGATAACCCTATTCATAAACAATTAACCCCTATCTAAACAAAAAAGGCATAACAGGCAATAAAAGGGATAAAAACTATAAACACGTAATACCCCGTTCTTGGGTATTAGGCACTTTTGCACATAAAATTGAAATAATATCTATGGAATGGCACAAAAAACCTACCTCGACATTGTACGGATGATATATGTGAACCTCCGGCCTTGAATTTCCCTATAATTCCATAGATCTATAAAAACACTAAAAACGTTCAACCATGGATATCTCACGAAAGAGGAGAAATCAAGATATGAGGTTCTAGAAGAAGGAAGAACTCACCGATATGATTCCAAAGCAAACAATGGATTTCAATTTAGAGAACGGATAGCGAGTTGAGGTCTCGGAGAAGAATCGACAATCTCGTTCGCTCCTGGATGAGACAAATGAAGAAGAAGATGGTTCTGTCTATTAGACGTGACCCCGATTTGTTTAATGAAATAAAAAGAAAGTACATGGAATGTACTTTAGAAGTACACAACGTGTACTTGCCTTAGTTGGACCCCGCTTTAGGCGGTCTCCAGGTCACTACACACGACCATGTGCTCGGCTGTTACACGACCAACACACAACTACCCGTGGTAACCTAATACACGACGTGTGCATATAAGTACACGACGTGTACTCTTGAAAATTTTAGATACTCCTCTTTTTCTAAAAAAAACCATAAAAGAAAGACATACCTGAAAAGAAGATCCAGGATCTTACAAAATCTCCCCATTAAAAAAATTCGTCCCTAAATTTCCCTAGTAAGGCGATGTAGAAGAAGAATCCTCAAACAAATCCGGCCACTGTGATCATAAATCATTCTCCCTCTCCCAGGTCTCGTCCTGTACTCTTCCGTGCTGCCATACCACTCGTACTAGAGGAACATACTGACCATGGAGAACCTTCACACTTCGATAAACATTATGGATAAGATGCTCCTAGGTCCGACATATCTCGGTGAAAGATTTCCCTATCTTCTAATCCTCCTGTGTCCCAACCTCAGTGTGACACATAGAAAAACCTGATCTCGGACCTCGAATTCCAGAGGTCATCTCCGTCGATCAGCATAATACTTATGAGGTGAGTGTGCAATATCCATCCTATTCTGAATCAACTATATCTTCTCTATGGTCTCTTGAACAAGATGAGGTCCCAACATAGCTGCCTCTCCTACCTCCAGCCAACATATGGGTGATCGACATGACCTACCATACAAAGCCACATAAGGTGCCATCTGAATAGTTTCTTGAAAACTATTATTGTAGGAAAACTCCACAAGAGGTATGTGTTTCTAAAAATAACCTCCAAAGTCTAGAACACATGATTGAAGCATGTCCTCCATCACCTGAATTGTAAGCTCGGACTGACCATCTATCTGGGGGTGGTAAGCTATACTCAGAAGTACATGTGTACCCAAAGCCTTCTGTAAACCTTTCCATACTTGAGAAGTAAAACATGTATACATTTTTAAAACAATGGAGTGTGGAACTACATGTAAACGTACAATCTCTCGGATGTAAAACCTTCCTAGCTCATCAATACTAAAGGTCTTCGTGATTGACAAGAAGTGAGAAAACTTCATGAGTCTGTCAATGACAACCCAAACCACATAATTCCCTCGAGATGACCTTGGTAACCCTGTCACGAAGTCTATCACAACATCATTCCACTTCCACTTGGAAATGGGTAACTGTTGAAAAATCCCTGCTGGTCGCTGATGCTCTGCCTTCACCTGCTGACAGGTGGAACACCTTATGAAAAAACCAAAAACATCTCTCTTCATACCTGGCCACCAATACTGATGGTGCAGATCTTGATACATCTTGGTGACACCAGGATGAACTGCCCAAACTGAGGAATGAAAGTCCCGCATCAATTCCTTGCGCATGTTTGTTGACACCCATATGCACCCCCAGAAACGTAAGATCTCACCCTCGCCTACGGTCCATCCCAGAATAGGGTCCTCTCCTATCATACTCTTCTATAGGACCAGGCCTTTAGAATCTGGTAGCTACCTCATTCTCACTCGATCAATTAGAGTAGAGGTAACAAATACAGAAGAAATGAAAGTTTACCCCTGTCTGTTGTGCACCTCCAAATGCATATCAGAGAATAGAGACATAAGCTTCCACTCATTGTTGGCCTCCTGAACTACCTATATCTGAGTCCTCTTACTCAACACATCAGCCACAACATTACCTTTCCTAGGCATGTAGGCAAGCTCAAAGTCAAAGGACTAAAGGTACTTGACCCACCTTCACTGTCTCAGATTCAGATCGCACTGCATAAAGATATACTTGAGACTTTTGTGGTCGATGAAAACCACAAAATGCTCTCCCAACAGATAATGTCTCCAACAACATAAATCATGAACAACAACACCCAACTTGAGATCATGCGTTGGGTAGTTCCTCTCATGTGTCCTCAACTGTCGAGATCCGTATGCAACGGACCCTTCTCCCTACATAAGCACTGCTCCCAGCCCAATACCTGTGCATCACAGTACACAATATAGCTCTTTCCCAACTCTAGAAATACTAGTATCAGTGCTGAAGTCAACCTCCCTTTCAGCTCCTGAAAGGATGACTCACAAGAGTCTGACCACAAATACTTCTCACCCTTCTTAGTTAGGCCCATCAGTAGCGCTGCTAAGCATGAGAAGTCCTGTATAAAATTCCTGTAGTATCCCACTGGCCCTAGAAAACTTTGTACCTCAAAGACATTCTTCGACTACTCTCAGGAAACTACTACTCTCACTTTCTTTGGGTCTACTGATACTCCTATATCTGAGATAACATGACCCAAGAAGTGAATTTGGTCCATCCAAAAGTGTAATTTTGAGATCTTAGCATATAAATGTTTCTCTCTCAGTGTACTCAAAATGATCTCAATATGTGTGGCATGGTCATGTCATGTGTGAGGTTATACCAAGATATCATCCATGAAAACCACCACGAAAGAATCCAAATATGGATGGAATGTTCGGTTCATCAGTGCCATGAAAACCACAGGCGCGTTCGTGAGACTGAATGACATAACTACATACTCATATAGACCATACCTACTCTGAAAGGCTGTAAGATGTTTATCGGATAGTTTAACGCGCAACTGATGGTAACCAAATCTTAAGTCAATCTTCGAGAACACCCGGGACCCTCGAAGCTGATCAAAGAGATCATCAATCCTCGATAAGGGATATCGGTTCTTGACCGTAAACCGGTTCAAATTCCAATAATCCAAAAAGAGTCGAAGGGTATCGTCCACCTTTTTCGAAAATAGTATAGATGAACTCCAAGTAGAAGTACTGGGTTAGATGAATCCCTTTTACTATAACTCATCCAACTTCTTTTTGAGCTTCTGTAACTCTAGTGTAGCCATCCTATAAGGAGGAATGGACACTGGTGCCACTCATGGCACAAGATCAATAGAAAAGTCCACCTCTTTCTCTGGAGAAAAACCTGAAAAGTCATCTGGAAAGACATCCCTGAAATGATCCAACATTGGAGGAAAGTCCATCTGCGAAGTCCCCTAGTCATCCAAATATAGACTAGAAATATGGGCTGTAACTCCTCCCAACCCATGATGTTTGGGTCCTACTCTGCTCACTTGGACATCCCACTCTCCCTTATGAAGAAACAATCCACCCTTTGGTGATGTGAAACTCACCCTACGATGATAGCAATCAAAAACTACCTGTAAGGGAACTAACCAGTCCATTCTAAGAATGACATCATATCCTGTCATCTCTAAGACATATAGGTCCCACAAGAAGTGACACCCCAACCTCTATAGGGAACTCCTTGTACTATCATACACTAGTCGTTCTTGTCCCCAATGGAGTGTCCAACGTCAAGACATAATAATAAGTAAAGATACAGAGCCCAAGGCTCTCCACAATAGCCAAAAATATGAAACTATGGGAAGACCCTATATCGAAAAGTGCAGAAGCTAAAACTGAGTCAACTAGGATCGTACCTCAAACTGTAGATGGTTTGGGATCCTTCTCTTGCTGGGTTTGATCCACTTAAAAATTATGGCATGTACCACAGCCCTGTGACCTTGCCTAACCACCCTGAACTAATCCATCCTGTTGTCATGGAAATCCTATAGACTGAATACCACGACTGCGACCTCCACCTTGGCCTAAATGACCGGAAGAACTCCAGTTCCCAGACTGATGAGAAACTGGTGTTGTTGTTCTTGAACACGTGGTCATAGAAGAAACCCTATCACCCACTTCTAGTAAAAAAATGATAGAAACGCTGAAGATGACCCATATTACCACAAGATAGGAACTCCACTGGATCTCTCTGTCAATGTGGCCTTGTATTACCGCTCTTCCCACACTGGTAGCACACCACCTGGCCACTAGAAGAAGTATCTCTCCTACCATGATCTCTACATGTAGACTCCCCGCAACGCTTCCTACTGTCAGTCTGAGGGGTACCAAATCCGGATACCGAGCCTCCAAAGATCACAGTTCCAGGATCCCTTAGATTGCGCTCTATAATCAGTGACTGTTTGACTATCGAAGTGATGAAAGTCAACCTAAAGATATTCACCTGATATCAGATGTCATTCCGGAAACCACCCTCAAACTTCCTTGCCAGTAATAAATCATCACCTACTGGGATGGGTGTGAAGCGTTGCAGCTCTGTGAAGTAAGAAGAATACTTCATAACTAAAATATTACCTTGCTCCAGACTCATGAACTCTTGAGATCGATCGACCTTCAAAGTCTCTGGGTAAAATTAATCATAGAAGGCACGGTGGAACTCGTCCCACACCATAACCTACTGGCATCCCACCTGTGAGATCACATCCCACCATCTCTTGGTAGAGTCTCGTAGCATGTACGTAGCGAGATTCACCCTCCTCTCTAGAGGCATCTCCAGATGCTCAAAATAGAAAGAATGGATTCTAACCATGACTCTGCAGCCTGAGGTCCTCCTTCCCCTATGAAAGTGAGGGGATGATGCTGCTGAAAGACCTGCGTCAATTCTTTCATTGATGGGGCAGGGGTGGTACTCCTTGAAAGGTCTGCATGAACCTCATAAATCTCTCTCGGAACTGTGCGTTAGAACCTATGTCCAGAATGAATACTGGTGCCAAGACTGGCACAATTGGAGGATCTGCTGGTAGTCCTTGATCGGCCATATCCAGTGTTTGATCACTTCCCTGTAACTGGCATACAACTAGAGGATGTCTCGGTGGCATGACTCTGCAAGGTCAAGCGAAAACCTTAGATCAAGATTATCAAGGACTAAAACTCATAAGTGTAAGAAGGGAACAAGAGAAATAAAGCATTCAAGTTTTTGAAAACATGGATACATAGCGTGTAAGACCACTACACGACGTGTTCTCTTAAGCCTTCACATGGGCGTGTACTTTTTCCAACCTAGTTCGTGTAACACCCCATACACATGGAGTGTTCTCCCAAGACACGACGTGTACTTGAATCCTCTTACCCTGCCCGAGTTCCCTTACACAGCCAAGCCACACGGTTCTCCTAGAACAAGATTACATGGCATGTTAGTGAAAAACACGTCGTGTATGAGATGAACTTCACCAGCCCGTGTTGTTAGTTATAAGGCCGGTTACACGGCTCACTCTACACAACATGTTCCAGATAGACACGGTGTGTACTTGAAGGATTTCACCGACCTGTGTTGTTCATTACATGGCCAGATTCAAGGGTTATACTACACGACATGTTCAATCTTGACACAGAGTGTATAACCTATATTTTATCCATTCGCGTCATTAGTCACATGGTTGGACACATGGTCAATACAACATGTCATGTACATCCAGTACACGGCGTGTCCCACCAAAGATTTCCCAACCTCGTGTCTCTGCCCATACAACCAGTGACATAGTTAGAGACTACACGACGTGTACATACAGTACACAGTGTGTACTCAAGAAAAATAGTTCCTTCCCGAACAGAAGGACACATGGAGTGTATTCATCATTACACGTAGTTTATTCTGGGTTTTTCGGGATAGTAATCCTCAGAAACTACTCTGAAACCCAGAAAGCACTGAAACAAATATTAAGGTGTGAAATTCCGATTCATGAGGTCCCATACTCCCTACAAATCAAATCTTGGAATCTTATACATGTTATATATAAACATAACAAAGCAATGATCCACCAAATTCCAATCCACGAGGGCCTATAACACCTCAAGAACCAAAGTTTGGCGTTAATTAAAACTAAATATTACATATTAGCAATACCCTATCAAATAGAAGGTATTCTATCAAGGAATATATTACAACAACAAGCATATCTAACACAACGTCTATCACAACGACATGAAATCAGTAATGCACCCTAAATGGAATGGCAAGAATTCATGGAATGTGATATCTAGTAAGTGCCTATATGATGCATGAGATGAAATACCCTCATATCATCAGGTTGAAACAGAAATAGAACCTCAATGATATCAATGATAACAACAAAAAACATGTGAATCACCCAAAAGTGAAATCAAATCAACTGCAAAATTGAAAAACCATAAAAATTAAAATAACGAGGTAAATTGGATTTTCCCTATACATGGATTAACTACTCCCGAACACAACTTATTACCAAGTACCTATTCCTTCCTATCCCTAGCTATAGGCTCCAAATAGTAATTCAAGAAGAAAAGAATACCTCTGATACCACTTTGTAACGTCCCAGTTTTGGGAGAAGCCCAGAGGTGCCCCGTACCCGGTTGGTCACATGTCCTCAAGCGCATTTCCCCAAATTCCATAGGCTGCAGACTAGCAGCGATGACCTTGGGTGTGATAGTGGGGAAACTATTCCCTCATTGGTAGAGTAACACAGTGAAAGTAAAATAGATAATAATAGCAGAAGCAGTAATAACATGAAAGAAGTAAACAAAGGAAGTAATAAACAACTAGAGCACACATATATAAATGATTCATGATACATATATCTAGGAAAACATACAAACAAGTCACAATGCTGAAATAAAGTACTAAATCAAAGTAAAAAAGAAAACAGATAAACTCCAGCAGCATCACAAGCCTCAGCTTGGTCCCATGCTCTCCATCTCCTCAACAATTAAGTACCTGAAGTAGAAAGGTGCTTTCCCTTATCTATACTTGCAACAATATAATCTGTTTGGGCCCAAAAGCATGACCCAAATAGGGTGTGAGATGAATCCAAGTAGGCAACCACCCAAATATTTGTTCCTAATAGTCAGTGAATATATATGGAAGGTAATAAGAAAAATGAAGCAGTAAACAAGGAAGTACTCAAAGTAAATAATACTAAAGTTTCAATTTCATTCATTTTCACATATCAAGTAAGTAGCTAAACACAAAAGGAAACCCTCTAGTAAGTACTCACAACCTAGACCCTCTCGTTCAACAAAAAAACACAATCAAACCTCTGGGAAGTACTCACAGTCTAACCCCTCTGGTTCTTCTTTAGTAAAGACTCTCTGAGGAAGCACTCACCATAAATTACCTATGTAGTTTCATATAGATAACTATAGAAACTCTGGGGAAGAACTCAACGTCCAATTACCCCTGTGGTCTCACAACGTGGAACTACAGGCACTATGAGGGAGAACTTACATCCATCCCCCCTGTGGTCTCGCAACGTAAAAGAAAACAGACACTCTGGAGAAGCTCTCAACATCCATTCTCCCTATGGTCTACTACACCAAGTTTCCACAACCTTGTGTAAGTCAAACATGCACACAGGTATATAGCATCCAAAGTAAACCTCGAGAACTACTTGGATAAACAGTCTACAACATATCACAACATGCTAGATAATAATCACTCCACCCTAACAATACTAGGCATGGAAACAAAGCAGCAACCTAACATGAAAAGCTAGACCAAACATTCAAAACAAAAAAACATGGGCACAACATCCATATCTTGGAAAAGATAACCCTATTCACAAAAAATTAACCTCTATCCAAACAAAAAAGGCATAGAAGGCAATAAAAGGGCTAAAAACCATAAACACACAATACCCCATTATTGGGTATTGGGAACTTTTGCACATAAAATTCAAAGACTATCTATGGAAAGTCACAAAACACCTACCTTGGCATTGTACAAAATATATACATGAACCTCGGGCCTTGAATCGCCCTAGAACGCCGTAGATCAACAAAAACACTAAAAAATTTCAATTGAGGATATCTAACAAAAGAGGATAAATCAAGAGATGAGGTTCTAGAAGAAGGAAGAACTCATTGATGCAATTCCAATGCAACCAACATAGTTCTATTCGGAGAACAGATGGCAAGTCGGGGGCTCGGAGAAGAAACGATGGTCTCATTCGCTCCTGGATGAGACAGATGAAGAAGAAGATGGTTCTGTCCATTAGATGTGACCCAGGTCCATTTAATAAAATAAAAATAAAGTACACAGTGTGTACTTTCCTTAGTCTGCCCCCACTTTAGGATGTCTTCAGGTCACCACACAGGGCCATGTTCTCGGCTATTACACGACCAGCACACGACTACCCGCAGTAACCTAGTACACAACGTGTACATATAAGTACACAACATGTACTCCTGAAATTTCCAGAAACTCCCACTTTTCTAAAAAAAAAACAAAAAAATAAAGACATACCTGAAAAGAAGACCCGATTTCTTACACAAGTGTCCTTTAAAACTATAAACATTACAAAAAATGTTCCTATACAGATCTCTTTTGAGTTTCCACCAACATTTCAATACAAATTTTTTTGAGGCTTCTTATACTCAATAAAAATACTAATATCATCATTAGGAATGTAAATACTTACCTTATAAATCAGGGTGGCACTAAAATCTACCTCCACCAAAATCCTTGAAAAATGCCCGAACCTGACCTGCTTAGTCTGTAGTGGCCCGAGTCATTGCGTGTTATAATTTTCTGGGGATGTTTGAAAATTTTGTTTGTTGAATGTTTATATTTGAGAACTAGAAACTATAATGAGGATCTGAGTGTCTGAACATCCTAGTTAGGTGTTTTGGGATGGGGTTTAAGGATCATGTGATGACTCGGGGGTTTGGGAGGCTTTTGGAGGAGTATCTAGGGACCCGTGACTGCTAAAAAATGATGCAGTATCCCATTCCCATCATGAATTGGGTATTCATGACATAAAGAGGATTCATGGGGTGGATTGATAGGGTTTAAGATGTGAAAATGGGTCCAAGAATCATTTTCTGAGAAATAACGGCATGACATATATTGTATCATCGTGACACATGGTGGTCTGGTCTAGAGAAGGTTGTTTTTCCAAAAACTCATGATGTGAAACCATGTTTCAAACTATGAACTACTCCTAGGTAGTTTTATGGAGGAATTAAAGTGAATATATTGATTCAAAACCCTCAATTTTCATTCCCTTGAATCCCTTGCAAGATTTAGGATGGGAATGGGAGGTTTTGGCTTCTAGGAGCTCCTTCGATCTCGTTCCTTCACCAATCAAAGATCCATTTATTGCGATGGATCCATCTTGGTAAGTATTATACTTTGAAATATCTAGATGATCCTAATTACATTTGAAATATTCTTTTTCTACTGATCATTAATTGATACCGATTATATAAATTGGATAGAAATTCCACTGGATCTTGAATGATTTTTCTAAGGATGATAAGACTTTTGATCACCATGGAAAGAGGATGTAGCATAGTGATGAACACGTGCCATCGAAGAATGTTTCAGAAAAGGTACGTCACCAGTTGAAATCTTATAGATTTTTCAATTTAATTATCTTAAATTAGTTATGTCTTATGGCCATGCAATAGGGATTTTTCCTAGAATGAAGTTAGAAGCATGTTACAGAAATTCCATGGATAATTGGTCATTGTTCTGATTAAGAAGCATTTTCTAATAATCCCTTTAGCATTTATGCCTTTCACCCCCAATTGTGGGTTTTTATTATATTTATTTAATTAATTATAAATTAATTATGATTAATTATTTGGAATTCGTTGGCATGAGTTATAAACCCATGGAAATTGATGTAGGTTGAATGGACTTAGACGACTCATACAAAGTAGTTAGGATTCTCTTGGATGGGAGTTGATTTCGTTTGAGGTAGGTGGTTCTATATAATCTACCCTTTTGTATTTATGCACATTTATTGGAATGTGGTATGAGGTTCAACACCTTGATAGAATGAACCTTATTATCATAATAAGTTGTGAATAATAATAATTCTTAATTGATTAATGAGTTTTGAGACATAATTAATTAATAGAACCATGCCTAATGTAATTGGAAAAAGGGCCAAGGACCCCAATAGAACCTTGTTCACTGACATGATACTGGCTGTTGATGGATGAGACTTGATCACATATGAGTGCCTTAGACTACATGGACACCTTGAGATGTGTTGTTGTGCTACATGAGACATATATCCCGTGAGACCATGTTTTATGCCTAGATCACATGTGTTTGGTGTGTCTAGATATGTGAGACCATGAATGTTGACTATTCCATGAGCATGATTAATTATCTAGATAGACAATGTTGTCCTTGATCACATGTTTAGTTGCTATGACTCATGATGATATGACACACCCTATTTATATCTGCTCTTTTTACCTTTTTGTAATTCTTGTATTACCATAACTTGTTTACCATGCTTGATAGTGATCACATGTGGGTGTGAGTATAGAATTTGAGATCCTTATTATGTTTTATTCCATGAGTATTTCTGTGTAGATTTTTGTTCCATGTTCCATGATGATCACATGTATCTGTATGTTTCTACTAATACTCATGATGTTATTCCATTATATACTTGACTTGTATGCTCTACCTTATTATGTATGTTACCATTCCTCCAGAGTCATCATTCTTGATTCATGGAATAGTCACACCATTATGACATGATTTCCCCTTAGAGGGAGTGTGCACATGACTTGTGATGATAACGATGATAGACCTGAGCATAGGGTGGAGATATGATGATGTCATGGAATTTCCAAGTTGAGGATGCACTCAAGGATGCCTAGTAAATTCCAAGTTCCATATTTCTCAAGGAATCCTAGTAGATTCTGAGTAACAAGGTTACTCAAAGACTAGAGGATATTGGATATCATGACATACTTGGTGACTAAAGGACACTAAGTAACATGTGCGCACAATTCCATGAGGACGTTGAGTGACTCGTTCACTATACCTATATAACGTTTTGTATACTTCCAATATATCCTCATCATCCTTATGGAATAAATCTGAATCAGGCACGATCAAGGTTCATGGAGGCTTGGTAAGTGCATGGCCACTCGACACATGGTTGTTATTGGTTGTGTGTGCTTGGTGATTATTTTCTATCTTGTGTAGGTTTTTATTTCCTATTTATTTTATTCTTATCTTATCACATGAATATACAATTCACATTTTCATTTGGGTAATGGACCACATCAGTAGTTTCCTACTGATTTGTACTCACACCCTAGTCGGGTGTCCATGGAACTTGGGTACCAGAGAAAACCTCACTTGTTGCAGGTATAGGTTGGGATGAGGCCTGATTTGATCATTTAGAAGGAAAACTCACTACGAGTTGGAGACTGAGATGAGGTGAGGCTTGGTGTTAAAGAGCCTCTTTTTACCGTTGTAATTTTATTTATTTGTATACATGATCAGACCAGTGAGCGATCAACTATTGTATCTTTGTTTGACTCTTGAGTCTGTTGTTTCTACATTCAATTATATATCTTATATGTTACTATTTTCTCCTTACTATGATTTTACATTGTTATAATTTTGATTTTTTATTTTCTACTATTAACTCTGATGGAGGGTATAGTCTCCCCATGGTTCCACTCGAGACCCTCATTGTTAGTTAGAAACCTCTAGCATATGGGGAGGTTCACTTGAGGTCATGTGGCATTCCATCTCAAACCTAGATATTTGGGTTGAGATGTTATAAAATGTTATTAGAGCACATGGTTTCTTGTTTATCCTATTTTTGAATATTTGGTAGATAGATGAAATATGTGATAAAACTCGAACTAGTGTGTCGTAGACACCTTTTCTGAGGGAAGTCCAAATTACCAGGGAATGGGATTTATGTTCTTGGTTTACGTTGTATCATATGTTTTTATCTCATGTGAAACACATGGATTTTGAGGTTGGGATTTCATATGGATTTGACTCTTGACCATGTTTGTAAGAGGCATCACATGCATCATATCCATCACATAGGTTTTTCATGATATATATGCTACTTTTATGTGATTGTATTGACTCATATGCATGTCTACTTTTGATAGAAGGTCATGTGAGACTATGATGTGGTGCACTTGGGTGACTATGGCTATGAAAAAGATGATGTTGATGATAATGTAGTCCTACTATACATAAAAAGTTCAATTTTATTGTTAGGCCATTTTTAGGTATTAATGGCCTTAACAGAGAACCTCATGTGAATGGCCTATGGATAGTTACAATTGATTAAGGTTACAACTATATTCTATGAATATTTTTCCATATAACACCTAGTGACATGTTGTTTAACCAAACTCAATATATATAAACTCTCAATGTGGTTAGTCTAAGAGAGAATCCATCACAACATGTCTTTGTAGATGTGTATAGATGGATTTACATGGGATGTAACCCATAGGAAACCTGGTGAGGGTTTTGTGTAATACCTTGTGGCCTTAGAAATGTGGCTCTAGTTAATAACAAGTTGTGTCTCATTTTTTTAGTAGTAACTATAATATGGATATTCTTTGTTAAGGGATAGTCAAGGTCAATGTAGAGGGGTGATTTTCATCAGAAATAATTCCCTGTGCATGTGAGTAACATTTAGAAGTCCTAAGGGAATTTATTTTCAAGTTTTCTTGTAGTCCTGTAGTATTTAGCACCCCGAGTGCTGGTACCCGAGTTACAATATTGGGTTTCAGGAGCATAGTGTATGAACAATATCTTGAGTAGACACTCATGAGACAGGTGGTTCACAGTGAAATATGATATCAAGGAGTTTCCTTCCTTGAAAATGAGCACTATGAGTACTTGGGTTTGGGTAAGTTGGTGCCTTATGGTGCATGGATAGTTAAAAAGGTGAGTGAGTTTGGATTGGAGTACTGTGACTCATGGGGTAATCACTCTATTAAAATAGTGAGTAATGTTTTCTTTCCTTATTGGGAGAGACTTTATGTGTGAGAATTCATGCGGTGTTTATGTGTGAGTTAATGAAAGTAGGGGTGGTGTACTAACCATTGATAACGTCCTGGTTCTATGGATGAGCTGATGGAGTTTGTGATGGTAGCTCAATAACACTTTATTCCTCCATATAGAATCACCCATGGTGTTGGAAACTAGTGCGTTTGACATGAAATTCTTAAGGTTTGGTGTATTAGTGGTTAATACTTATGGAGTTGTCTTTGTGGTATAAAAAAATATCAAAAATGGATTAGGGCACCATTGTACGGTCATCTAGTGTTTATTGATGGTGGAGATGTTATGGTATGAAATAACGTCTTGTGTAGGGGGATGAGACCCATATAGATAGAAATCATAACCCATGCCTATTTTGTTAGAGTATGTTATGAACATATTGAATATATCATTGAATGAAGTGGGCTAAATTTTCAATAATCCATTTTTGCAAAGTTCTTAGTGCATTTCTTAACTATCAACAGAATGGACGACCATTCTTAGTCACTATATTCGATGATGTACTAGTTGTGGGACCTCTAAACTAATGTAAGCACTATGGGGTGACATATAAATATACCCATATGGTGGGTAACATCCACCTGTTGCATTTGAAAATGACCTCTCTTGTGGGAAGGGTCATGGTCTGTGCAAGACCGACTGTCAGATGATCATGATGACTCCAGAAGACTGATGTGTAGTGGAATTGAGAGTGTTTGGTTCCATGTTGAATTTTTGATGTTTGATTTAGACATAGTACTAAATGGATACTAGATATAGTCTTTAGACTCTATAGAGGATCAGTGAAATCCATGAGGGAGTCATATCGCTGGTGTGTTGATGCATGGTTAATATCCTTGTGGATGGTGCAAGCAATTTATGAATCAACCGGTAAAATTACTTCGGAGTTAGTTCAAAATTTGATAAGGATGTTATACCAATTTAAAGATTCCTATGAGGCTTAATAAATCATGATTGGTGGCTTCATGGATGTCAGTTTCTTAGGTCGAGAACCTTTGTAGGTAGATGGTTGGTAAGTACCAACTGGTGTTTTCATGTGAACTTGGATGTGGTGGGTTAAAATCGCACTAAGATCATCATATAAGGAATGAGTGAGGTGCTTAATATTGGATAGGAATTTTTAAGAAATTTTAGCATGACTGGGTTACATTTGGTTGGTAGAGACTCATTGCTTTGTTTGTAATCAGGAATGAGGGGTGGGTATTGACAGTTAACCCTCATCTTGTGTTTGAATAAGTGTGATGGAATTCAACTACATTGGTCATGTCATTATACTACTGAAATATTATTCATCATGGAGATTACTATGGTGAGGATCACTCTAATACTACAAGAGGAATATGTTGAGGACACCGTGGTGTGTTGGGTTCAATGGAAGAGTTAATCATAGTCTCTATGTTTGAGGACAATGAGATTTTGGATTTACTTTTGGTGTTTTTCATTAGAGTCACACAGTGATGGAATGCTGGGTGTTTAGGAGTAAGCATAACCTTGAGGTAGCACCTAGCATTCAGAGATGGAATGTGATAAAAATATTTTTAGATGATGATCGTGGAATATCGAGAGGTGTGATTCCCGTGCAATCACAACTTCTCGAGGATGAGTAGAGTAATGATGGGGAGATTGTAACGACCTGCATTGTTACGTGTTTTAATTTTCTAGGTAAGTTTGAAAATTTCATTTTATGAATAGTTATTTTTGAGAACTAGGAATCAAAATGAGGTTTTGAGTTTTTGAACGTCCTAGAAAGGTGTTTTGGGATGGGTTTCAAGGATCACATGATGATCTGGGGGTCTAAGAGGCCACTAGTGGAGTGGTTGGTGACCCGAGACTATTGAAAAATGTTGTATAAACCAATTCACATTGTGAATTGGGTATTTAAGATTTGTATAGGATTCATGGGGTTGACTAAGAGGGTTTAAGATGTGAAATCATGGTGTGGAGGTAGTGCTTGAGAAATCAAGACATGACATATATCGTCACGTCATGTCACATAGTGGCCAAGCCTAGAGAAGGTTGTTTTCCTAAAAACTCATGACATGAAACCATGTTTCACACCATAAAATAATCTTACATAGTTTAATAAAGGATTTAAGGTGAAAATATTAATCTAAAACCTCAACTTTTCATTCCCCCAGATCCGTTATGAGAATTTGGATGGGAATGAGAGATTTTGGCATCCAAGATCTCCTCCGATCTCACTCATTCACTCCTAATTGAATGGCTTGAAGGCCTTCTTTTTTATTTATTTTTGATAACCCCACTTTCAAGGGATGAGAGGTAACCCTTAAAAAACCTGTATTCTTAGAGATTACATTTCCCATAGTCTTGGAGACATTACATGACCCGTAGGTCTTAAGGAAATCATACAGACTCTGACTACTTGAAACCACCCCTCCCTAGTATCTACATCGTGATCAAATCTCCACCTTTGTATGGATGTTCGGCTAACTTTCCTATGCAGAGATGCACATGACCAGTACCGATGGAAATGCCATACCCTCTCATTCTTCCAAATCCATTATCTCTTCTCTGGTGAATGCGCCCTTCTCTTGAATCCTCCTCTGAAGATGGTTCCTTGTAGAATCTATATGCGCACCTTCATATTAGGTGGACCTGAAGGCCTTGAGGTGGCCTGAAGGCCTTGAGATGGCCCAAAAGCCTTATTGACCCGAAGGCCTAGGTGGTCCAAAGGCCTTAATGACTCCAAGCCCAAACCGGTGGGCCAAGTTGAATAGTTCTAGCTGCTACAGTACCAAACAATACCTGCTACAATAACTACTACAATACCCACACAATACTACTACAATTCCTATTACAGTACTACCACAGTACCCTAGAATTATGCCTCCACTTGGTTTCGAACCTGGGTTTCGTGGATACACTTAGAGAGACCTCACCAACTGGGCTGAGGCTCATGTGCTCACTCATTCACTGATTGAATATTCATTTGTTGAGATGGATACCTCTTGGAAGGTATTAGAATTTGTGATCCATATATTTTTTCCAAAACTCTCTTCTAAATCTCCTTCATCTATTGATCACTGCTTAATCCTGATTATAAAAATTAGATAAAATTCCACTGGATCTTAAAGGTTTTTTCTAAGGATGATGAGACTTTGGATTGGAATGAAAAGAGGATGTCTCATAGTGATGAATTCATTCCATTGATGGGTGTTTTAGTGAATGTATGTCACCAATTTAAATATTCTAGATTTTCAAATTTAATTATATTAAATTGGTTTATGTATTATTGTCCTGTGATAGTGATTTTTCCTAGAATTAAGTTAGAAGCATGTTACAGACCTTCCATCAATGGTTGATTGTTGTTCTAACTAGGTGATGTTTTATAGTAAGTCCTTCGACATGTGTGACTTTTATCCTCATTTGTGGGTTTTTCTTATATTAATTTAATTAATTATAATTTAGTTATAATTAATTATATATAATTATTTTGCATGATTTAGAAACCTATGGTGATCTATGGAGGCCAAATGGACTTGGATGACTTAGAAAAAGCAGTTGGGATTTTCTTGGATAGGAGTCGACTCTGTTTGAGGTGGGTGGTTCTGTGCACTCTACCCTTCGGTATTTATGCACATTTATTAGCATGTGGTATAAGGTTCACCACATTGGGAGAACAAACCTGATTATCATAATGAGTTCTGAATAATAATAATGCTTAATTAATTAATGAGGCTTGAGTCTTAATTAATTAAAGGAATCACGCCTAATGTAATTATAAAAAGTGCTAAGGCCCCCGGTGGAACCTTATATAGTGGATTGATACTGACCACCGATGGTCAAAGCTTTATCAAATATGAGTGCCTTAGACTACATGGACACCTTGAGGTGTGTTTCTGTGCTACATGAGACCTAGATCATGCGAGACCATGACTGATTCCTAGGTCACATGTGTGTGGTGTCTTTAGACCTATGAGACCATTCATGTTGATTATGCCATGAGTATGCTTTGGTATCCTAATTTAAAATGTTTTCCTTGATCACATGTATAACTGTTATAAATCATGATGATATTACATGCTCTATTTATATGTGTACTCTTTTTCCTGGATGTGATATATGTATTGGCATAACTTTTTGACCATTATTGATAGTGATTGAATTTGGGTGCATGTGTATCCTGCAATACCCTTATGATGTTTTATGCCATGATTATGCTTGTCTAGCATATTGTTCTATGTTCGATGATAATTACATGTATCTGTATGTTGCTACTAATACTCATGATGTTATTCCATACTATTCTTGTCTTATATGCTCTACCTTGTTATGTATATTACCATGCCTTTGGAGGCATTATTATTGATTCTCAGAATAGGTGGACCACCATGAAATGATTGTCCGTTAGAGGGGGTGTGCACATTATTTGCAATGATGATGATGATAGACCTGATAACAGGGTGGAGATATAATGATTCCATGTAATTACTATGTTGAGGATTCACTCGAGGACACATAGTAAATGAAAAGTACCACATTTCTCTAGGAAGCCCAGTGGATTCTGAGTAACATGATTACTTGAAGACGAGAGGACGCTGAGTAGCATGCCATACTCAATGACTAGGGGATGATGAGTAACATGTACGCACGATTCTATGAGGATTCCAGGTGACTAGTTCACTAGTCCCATGGCTATATTTGGTTAATTTCGACATCTCCTCATTATCGTTATAACATAGAGCCGAAGCAGGTATGATCGAAGTTTGTGGTGGTTTGGTAAGTTCATGACTAATCAACACATGGTTGTTATTTCCTGTGTGTGATTAGTGATTATTTTTTATGTTGTACAGGTATGTATTTACTATTTTCATTCCACTGAGCTTATCACATGCATGTACACTGCATATTATCAGTTGGGTGTTGGACCGTGTTGGTGGTGTCCTAGTGAGTTATACTCACACCCTGCTTGGGTGACCATGACACTTGGGTAACCGACTAGCCCTCACTTGTTATGGGTTTAGGTTGGGTTGAGTCCTGATTTGATCATCTAGCGGGATAGCTTGATAAAATTTGGATACCTAGATGATGCGAGGCTTGGTGTTGTAGAGACTCCTTGTAATGTTGAACTTTTATTTATTTGTATACATGATCGGCCCAATGGGAGATTAAATGTTATATCTTTGTTTGACTCTTGAGTATGTTGTTTCTACATTAATTCATACAGTTTGTATATTATTATTTTTTGATTACTCCAATTGTATATTGTTATAATTTTTGGTTATTTATTTTCTATTTTTCACTTTTATGGAGTGTATAGTCTCCCCATGGTTCCACTCGAGACTCTTGCTACTAGTCAACAATCTCTAGCATGTAAGGAGGTGTGCTTGGGGTCATGTGACATTCCAACTTAGACCTGATGATTCAGGTTGGGAAATTACACAGTCTCTTTGTCAAGATAAATTGGGACCCCATTTGTAACCACTATACCATAAAGAATCTTAAGGTGATAATAAATTCATAAACCATAGGTTATAGGATCAAAAAATAAAAGGTAATAAAGTCATGATAATTATTAAAAGATAATAAATCCATGATGATTATTAATAAATTCATGATAATTAAGTCATGATAATAAATTCATGATAATAAAGGCATGATAATATTAATAAATTCATGATAATTATCTTTTAATAAAGTCATGATAATAATAATAATAATATTTATGAATAATGACATTATTAACAATGTAAATAATAGTATTATTATTAAATATTATTAATTTAATATTAGTAATTATGAATTTAATAATAATAATAATAATATAATTATTAATAATAATAATAATTATTAATAAATAGAAAATATTAATTATTTTTAATTAATTAATTAATTATGTTATTGTTATTAAGTCATATATTATTATTAATACTTAATATTTTCTATTTATTATTTATATATATTTTTTTATTTTTAATTATTTTATTTGAGTTAATTGTATGTCTACAATTTCATTTAAGAATCTATTTATAATTTATATTTCACATGTTTTTAAAGCCACCTACTTATTTTAAAGTCTAAATATTATATTTTTAAACAACAATGTTTTGCGTCATCTAATTCTTTATTTATTATTTTGATGAAAATATTTTTTTAATTATTTTTATGTGATTAGTCTATATTTTAAATTTCATTAGGATTGTATTTATCATTTATATTTTATAAGCTTTCAAATCTTCCTACTTAAAACATAAAAAAACTTCTTAAGTTTTAAGTTGATAACTTTGAAAGATTATAAAATATAAACTATAAGTACAATCTAAATGAAACTTAAAATATAGATTAAAAACATAAAAAATAGTTTAAAATAAAAAAATATTGTAAATATAATAAACATAAAATAATTTACATTACATAAACATTATTATTAAAAAACATAAAATTTATGCTTTAAAAAATACATACACATAATTATTATTAAGTATTTTATTATTAATTAAATTATTATTATAATTATAAAATAAATCCTAAAGAGTCACATATGTTGGAAGAAAAGAGGATTCTGAGATATGTAAAAGAAAAACTTCACATGGGTTGTTATATAAAAGAAACTGTGAGATAAAGTTTCATGGTTATAATGATATTGATTGAGCTGAAGATTGTAATGATAAAAAATCAACCTCAGGAGGAACATTTTTCTTGGGTGAATGTTGTGTAAGTTGGAATAGAAATAAATAAAGTTCAATAACTTTGATCATAGTTGAATTGGAATATGTTACAGCTACTCAGGTTTGTACTCAAATGTTGTGGATGAAAGTTCAACTGGATGATTTCAAAGTAAAACTTTCTATACCATTGAAGATACTTTGTGATAATCAGAGTGAAATTGATCTTTCTAAAAATCCTATCCAACATTCAAGATCATAACACATTGATATAAAGTTTCACTTTATAAAAAATAAAGTTGCTCCTGGAGACATTTTGCTAGAATATATCTCAACAAAGTATAAAATTGATGATATCTTCACAAAGTCAATGCCAAAAGAAAGGTTTGCTGAGTTAAAGATACAACTTAATGTTCAACCTCCTCCAATTACTTTATAAATCTCATAATAAATACTCCCACCATGTTTTGGATTATGTTTACAAAGGGGGATAGAAATTAACAACCTTTTAATTTGTAAGAAGTTTTTACTTATCTATCTTTAATGATTCTGAAGTTGTGGTTATCCTAAAATGAGGGAGAGAAAAAGAAAAGGGAGAGAAAAATAAAAATGAGTGGAAAATATAAAATTGATGATTAGTTTATCTTAACATGTCCAAAAAAATTTCTTATCACCGAGGGTTGTAATTACTTCAAAAACATTACTTTATCTAGTAGTGTGGTTTTAAGATAGTCTCTTATAAGAAAGGATATGTTTTGATAAAAGTTGAAAACCTTGATTTGTTTTCAAAAGTTGAATTTTGAAAAATTTATGAGACTTTAAAAAGTTGTTTATGAGTGTTTTTGACAAATATAAAGGGGGATATTGAATAAACTTTGTGATTTTTTAAACAAAGTCTTGTATTTGTTGACAAATAATCTTTTGAAAAAGAATGTTTTTGAATAACAATTGAAAGTTGTTGAATGTTCGACTCCAAACACAAAGGGGAATAAAAGTTTTATCTTTGAGAAATTTATTTGTCAGGCATAGGTTTCTAGACACAGGTTTTCATACTGAGCAGTACCAGACATAAAGGTGTAAGGAAGATAAAATTAGGAAGTTTTGTAAAGTTTTTTATCAGATGCAACATCAGTCTTAGATCCATCGGCTCAAAGTTCAAGATTCATTGGAATTGGAATTGATTATAAAGTTCTTGAAGTCTCTAACCTTATGTTAGATGATGCTATGCTGATCTCAAAATTTATCAACATCATGATAGAGTCATGATAAAAGTAGAAGTTTGTGTTTGAAGAGTTATGAATTCATTGGTGTGAAGAAACATGATAAAATGAAGATATTGTTTTCAGTTAGACTGATAAATAAAATATATAGATCATCAGATACAAAATAATCAGAGTTAAAAGTTATTGATTGATGGAAGTTTTCTTTTTTACATAATTAGATAAAGAAAGAATTTACTGAGTTAGAAGGTCAGAATGTTATTTAAGTGATTGAATTAAGATAGTAATGTCAGGAGTTATAAAGTTCTTATACTTTCTAACATAAAGGCAGACAATTCTTTTCCAATATTGAAGTTCTCATAAATCATGAAAAAAGTCATGATAAAATCATTTGAAGAAATGGAGGAATCATAAATATTGTATCAGTTTCAATAATCAAGAAAAAGTTTTTATTAGATCCAGAATTACCAGGAACAGAAGTGTTCAGAAGTCTGAATGAGTTATAGCTGATGAGGTTTGATGAATTTCAAAGTTTCAGAGTGGATTTTCCATCGTAATGATAATTCCACCACTATGAGTATTCCATCAGACTAAAGATGAGGAAGTTCCATTAGATTTAATCTAAGTAGGAAATTGAATCAGACTGACTTTGAGGAAAAATTCAATTATAATTAATATGAGGAGGAAATTCAATCAGACTGACTCTGATAAGGAAAGTCAATTAGACTGAATATGAGAAGGAAAGTCAATCAAACTCACTATGAGGAGGAAATTCAATTCAGAATGAGTTGAGGAAGTTCCATCATAATGAGATGAGGAAGTTTCATCATAATAAGGATAGGAAGTTCCATCATAATGAGCTATGCAAGTTTCATTGTAATGAGATGAAGAATTTCCATCACAATGAGTTGAGGTATTTCCATTATAATGAGCTGAGGAAGTTCCATCATACCGAATAAAGGTTAGGAAGTCCAATAAGTTTGATTAGGAAGAATACTAAAGAATATTTAAGAATATTTTTTGAATAGTTTAATTGGTCAAACTTGAAATTCAAATATGTGTATATCTTAGAGTTTTTGAATTTGAGTAAGTGGTATTTTTTTTCAATTTCCAACATTTTTCATTCTAGGATTACTATAAATAGTTTCATAGTACATTCTTACTTTCAATACTTTTCTTGTATAGAAAATATGGAGTGATACATAGGTAGAGTCAAAGTTTGAATCAAAGTTATTTTTGGAAAGAGATCTCGTAAGGAAGATTAGATAGTTGAAAGTTTTCTTACCGGAGTGAGGAAGACCAAACTGAGGAAGATCAGAGTGAGGAAGATTAGATTGAGAATTTGAGTAGAGTTTGAAAAGTTTAGTTTGAGAAAAGGGGTCATAATAATGAGTACATCATAATGATTCCATTATAATGAGACAATTGGACCAAGGTAATTAGACCCAGGTTCATCAGACTGAAGTTCTAGATAGAGTTTTGCAGAGTAATTTTTTTGTGATATTTTCTTTTATGGATCAATTGTTTGTAAGGAATTTTTTTAAACTGATGGTATTTAGTATAATAATTCCTATCGGAAGATATACGATGTGTAATGGGAGTTGGAACAAGTTTTATTCACTTATTCATTATAGTGAATTTCCATAGACCCACAGGAGTGGCTATGACAAGGATGTAGTTTCCCACACTGAGGTATAACCTTGTAAATATTTTGTACTTTAATTGCTTTACTAATTTTTCATGCATGATTATTTACTAAATGATAATAAGTATATGAACTATAAAAAGTTATATGGGTTAACTTATAAAAGTATTGAAAATTATTAAAAAGTGAGAAACTAATTCAACCACTCCCCCTTCTCAACTGTTATTCGATCCTTTGGAACTTCACCACTCTATCATCAAGGATTACCTTGATAATGGGTTGTATGTCTTGAATGAGAAGACCTATTATAGATAGTTAGGTAGTGTGTGTACAACTAATATTTATAACACATTTTTATGATATAGGATATTGAGGCATGCAAGCTCCAAGGGTCTTGAGGAACTTAATAAACAAGGATTGTTTATTGACAATAAACCTAGTAACCTTCCCTTTTGTGAAGATTTTGTAATGGGTAACAATAAGAGAGCCAATTTCAATAGGAATATATTTAAATATGCCAGATACCCCTTATAATATATTCATTATGACTCATGGGGACCATCAAGGACTACCTCCCATGGTGGAGGGTCATATTTTGTTACCATTATTTACGAATTCTATAGAAATTTCTGTATTTACATACTGATGAACAAATCTGTTGTTTTTGAGACATTTAAAAACTAGAAAATCCTTGCATAAAATCAAGTTGGAAATAAAATTAAAACCATAAGAACTAATAATTAATTATAATACCTCTCTATTGATTTCATTCAGTTCTATCTATCTGAGGGAATTACAAGACACCAAATTTTTAGGGAAACCAACCAATAGAATGACTTTATGAAAGAATGAATGGAACTATTCTTGAGAGAGTCTGAATCATGATTTCATGATTCGGTCTCCCTAAATACTTCTGGTTAGAGGATTACACCATGAAAATTTACCTCATAAATAGGTTACCATCCTCTTTGAACCATTTTAAAGTTTTGTAAGAACTTTGAAATGATAAAACACCTTCTTATAATCACTTAAGAGTCTTTGGATGCATTGCATATTCCCATGTCAATACCGATAAACTTGACCCTAAAGATATTAAGTGAATTTTTGTGGGATTCCCTAAGGGTGTTAATGGTTATAAACTATGGGTTTATAAAATTGGTTACTAAAAATGTGTAATTAATAGAGATATAATGTTTCATGAAGCATGTTATCCTAAATCTAAATTTTTCACACCTGATAGCGATAATGTATCCATTTATGGGGAGACTGCAACCAAACCATCAACCTAATTTGAGGCTACTGTATATCCTCCTCCACTTGATCCTCATCCTATGACCCAAGATGAATCAGTCTCTAGTTTCAATTCAGATTCAGACAATGAACCTCTTTCCAATAATACTGATTACCAATTGAACTATGATAGAGTTATAAGGGTCCCTAGACCTCCTTATTATTTTAGTTATTATTATATGACTTATTCCACCTTTAATGTTTCCCAGGATCTTATTGATGGTGATCCTCATATTTATAAACAATACCTTAATGATAAATATTATAATAAGTGGATATTTTTTTTGTGGATGAAGAAATTCACTCCTTAAATAAAAATCACACTTGTTATATCATTGATAAACCTCCCAATGATAAATTAATTGGTTGTAATTGGATTTATAAATTAAAGGAGGACAATACTAATGAAAATAAAATCAAGTTTAAATTAAGACTATCCACTAAGGGATTCATCTAAAGAGAGGGAATATACTATTCTAAAATCTTTTCACTAGTTCTAAATCATTCTTCTATAAGGATACTTCTTTATTTTTATGCCTATAATTACCTTAACATTGAACAACTAGATGTAAAAAATGCCTTCCTTCATGGTGACCTTAGTGAGAAATTATATATGTGTAATAACCCAGGTAAATAAAGAATATAACATGTCATATTTATCCATATTTGTGAATAAAATATTTAAATAACTTTAAAGGGGACGCTATGCTCGATGGCGTACCCAACACGCAACAACGAGTTTCTTGGGAATCTTACGTTGCACTCTAATAATAAAATAATATTATTTTAAATGGTAGTTAACATGTAGCCATTGTAATGGCGGGAATGGATAGAAATAACTAAAATATGATTATATATGTTTTTAAATGTTTTTACATTTATCCAATAAAAGATAATGGCTTAAAATACGGAAAGAATTCAATTTTAGGCGTATATGCCCTAGTTTTCACTAAAGGTTCACTTATCACCTTTTGATGGCGAACCGTCATTAAATATAGTTTTGATCACTCTTATACATTCTTTTGGACCAAATAAAACTCTTCTTTAGAATCGGGACATCAAATTTTACTTTGTGTAAATTTTTGGTATTTTTCCGATAAAGTTCATTTTTTAATGAATAGTGTAAAATGTTGTATTTTAATTCAAAACCTCTTTTTAATCTAATTTATTTATATGACTAGATTATATTTTGAATTGGTTTTAAATTGAAATTAGAAAATATTTTTACCATTAAATCCAATAGTGGTCGTTGGAATTAATTTCACTTTGAAATCAGACTTAAACTAGTGTCAATCTTTTGATACTTATTGTTTTATAAAAACACGCTATTTGCTCTGACAGCGGGAATTAATTATTAAATTAATTAATGTGACTAATATGTTTTGAATTTTTTAAAACGGACTTCATTTTTGAATTCGGAATATCAAATATATCTTAAGGTGAATTTTTGGTAATTTTCTGAAAAACTTCAATTTTTGATGAATAGTGAAACCACTAAGTGGTACTTATAAAGACTGATTTTCCGTTTAAATGAAATTTTTCCATCATTGTGTTTTGAATTTCAAAAATCCGACATACATGGTTTTCATTAAGAAGTAAAATGTGGTTCAATGGGATAAAAATAATTTTTTGGTGAATAGTAACTTATTAAGTTTTTAATCGCGATTAGTGGTAATTAGTGTACTTTAAGGTAAAAATGATATTATAAGAATGTGAAAACACCATGAAACTTGTCCTACACCTATTGGGTGAGTCATGGCCGACCAAGACAAGCCATGGTCCAACTTGGGGACCCCATGGAGCCACTTTAGTTGGAAAATGACAATAATATATTTTTATTTAATGTTAAAATTAAATTGACACAAACATGAGTTGTTTTACTAAAAAAGTTTTTAAGTAGGGTTACACAAGTCCAAATTTTGATTATAAATAGTCATTGGAAAGATAAAAATATTTCCTACATCATAGTATTTTTTTTATAATTTTTAGACATTAAATAAATTAAATTATTTATGACATAATAATGATGCAGTGATGACATCATTATTTGACGATTTAAATAAAATGGAAAGATAATGTAAAATCTATGAACTACACATGTCCAAAACTTATTGTATGGGTGGATTTAGAACCCTTATCACCTTATCCACGAATTATATCAATGTGGGACCTTTTAAAACCGAAACACATTTTCAAATAAAGTAATATTTCTTACTTTCCAAAAGTGCCCCTCCTCTCCTCTTATAAAAGGCCCCCACCTCTACCTCATTTCACACACTTCTAAAGCCTTTGGCTCGGCCAACCCCTGCCCATTTACTATCTCCATATCTCTCTATTCATCCTAGAAGATTCCCTTTGGGCAGAATCCTTTCAAAGGAAGCCTTTAGGCTCAAATCAAAAGAAGTTACACTTTTAAAGGTAATTCATTCTCTCATGTTCATTTGTTTTATTTTGCTTCTCCAACCCCCTAAACTCTTTTTATTTATTTATTTTGTAACAACAACAGTATCTTCAATATACTAGGATGTTGTTATAAGATTTATTCGAGCTACACTCTCACACAACTACATCAAATGGTTAAAGAACATACGGTTTCCGTGGATGGCGAAATTGTGCCTCCCGAAACGATGATTGTTCAATACTCATTTAACACCTTCAAAGGTGGACATTATGATGTCACTATTTTTATATATGATATATAATATGTTTATGTTTTACTTTTGCTTCTTTATTTTTCATTTGTGTCTTACCTTTATGGTTTCCATTATGGGTATACGCGATATCTTCATTTAAGGAAGTGCGGACTACCGCCCCCTCAAAGTGATTTGACTCGTTAAATACCATATGTGGGACATATAAAGGATGGAACTATGATATTATATATGATATTATACTGGAATTATAATATACCTTTATATCATTATTATTCCATTCTATAAAATACGAAATAGAAATGAAAGTAGCGTTCATGCGTACGTACAACTTACCGTCTCCATGAACGGTGCATTTCATTTCTTACCTCTAAATGATTATGTAATGTTATAAATGAATGCATGTACTGGATATATATGACATATATGATATCTAAATCATGAATACAATTCTGGATATAATAAACATTTGTCCACACGAACAACATGTAATTGTACGAAGTCCACTTTCGACTTAAGAACCAAATATCGACAAAACAAATATTATTAACTTAAATGATTACATAATGTTTATGACATGGTAATAAGTGATATAAAAGGAATAATGAACTTGAAAAAGGTTCTTAAGGAAGTATAAATTAACTCAAGTTTATTATTCAGGAAATTAGAGAACGATCGAGTCAAGTCGGACCCGAGGTAAGGGATCCTACACCTCTCTTTCTTTTTAAGTACACTCTTTTATGTCATTCCTTTTAAGCTCATATTTCTTATGATTGGGATGTTATTTTATATTACTCCTACTGTACGTATTATGTTCATATGATGAGAGACCCTATTTCCTCTCATCAATCCATTTTAAAAGTTTTGAGTGGCGCCGTTAGGCTGCCGAATTTTCGTAAGGGATTTTTCATCTCACTTTTATTCTCGTGAGATTTATGCTACATTTGCCACAAATTCCATTGAGTGGTGTATGTACTGCCCATTATTCTACTCTTTGTGTAATATAATTTCATTTATGAGTATTTACATCAATGATCTATTATCCTTCTTTCATGGGGTGTATGTTTTGAAAGATACCCAAGTCAGTAAGGGAACCTTTCACCCTCCTCTTTTTTAAAAGACTTCTTTTGTTGGGTCTTTTAATTTACATATCGTTATGTTGGGATATGTTCTCATATATCCTTATTGATGTAAATTTTATGTCCAAGTGAGGAGATAATCTTTTTATCTCTCATCAACTCTTTTTGATGTGATGCCGTTAGGCTGTCAAGGGAACTTTTTAACCCAATTTCGATTTCTTTGGGTTCAACATGTAGTCATTGAATATGTCGTCCATTGAATATGTGTGAATGACCTTTTATTGTTTTACACTTAATATCCACTTATATTGTGTGTATTTATATTTTTCACACATATTTTTGAGATTGATTTGTCCTTAATTTAAGGATACCTTCTTTATAAGGGATTTCATCACATTTGACATTTCTATTGAGGGTTCATTGTTGTTATGCACCAATTCACTATTATATGGTGTATATACTGTCCTTTGGAGTATTATATCATGAATCCATTTATTCTCATGATATTATAAAGTTTTGACTAAATGTTATTCCTCAACTATTGTATTCAAGTGTCTCTAATTTTGGTAAAACCCCTTTAACCAAAATATCGTTTTAAATGTTTTAATTATTTGTTCTTATTAATATCCATGTTTTCAAAATGGTTTTAAGGATTCATTTATATGGATATTAATGGTTTAAAATTTTAATCTTCAAGGTGGTATGTGAAACCTTGGTTCAAAAATCTCTTTATTAAATGTTTTAAATGGTTTTGGAAATGGTTTCTTTTTGAATGGATTCAATATTTCAATATACTAAAATGTTATATTGTGATTGAAATGTGGAAATGTTATGTTTCCTTTATTCATGTTTTATGTGATACGATTATGTTATGGTTCTTGGGCATTGTTATGAAGAACGGGTGGTTCCGTGATAAACTAAGGGCGGGTGAGCCCGATATAGCTCTCCAATGCATTGGGTAACGCGAAGGAGTGAAACGTTAAGGTTTATCTGAAGAGATTTAGGGAATATACTGTGATGGGTATTCCAAACGTAACCAAGAGGGTTACTCCCCACGTAAGAATGTTATGAATGCCTCAAGTTACCTTTATGTCTTATGTTTTCTATGATTTATTCATGGTTTGATGAGGTATGTTAAAGTGCCTATGTTTTATGGGTAAAGTATGATTTCATTCTTATGTATATATGAACTCATGTTTCCTTTCCATATTTTTATAACCCTTACTGAGCTTTTTATGCTCATCCCAAGTTTTTTGAAATGTTTTTCACAGGTCAAGGGAAAGGTACATGATGTGATGATAGTGTCAAGGATGTTTCAAGAAAGAATCCGTGTTATATTTTAAATATGTTTCCGTTGATGGGAAGAATGAATACTGTCTTTTATGTAACCACTTTGTTTAAATGTGGAATGTAATGCAAGTTTCATGATCTAATTCTCTAAAACTCTAAACCTGAAAAGATCCTCAATGTGTAATCTTGTAATAACTCAAGATTAAGTAAGGTTTAAGGCTGGGGCCTTATAATATGAAGCCTCATAATGGTTATTCTAAAGAATTCAAATCTAACCAAGTTTTCATTTTAAATAAATCCTTATATGCTTTAAAAAAATCCTCAAGGTAGTGATATTGAAAGTTTGATTATTTCATTCTTAATAACTATTTCACTAGGAGACAACATGATGGTTGTGATTATTTAAATTCAATTAAAAAACATTATTTACCTTTTGTTATATGTCGATGACATGCTTATTATATACAGTAACATGAAACTTATCATTACTATTAAATCTCAATTAGATGGTGTTTCTGAAGTGAAAGATCTAGGGGAAACAAAATAAATTCAATGTGTATAAATTATTAGGGATAGAACCAATAGAATTTTGTATCTTTCCCAACATTCTTATGTTTTGAATGTTCTCAAAAGATACTTTTTTGAATCTCTCAAATCTTTTAGTGTACCTTTTGGAAAATATCTTAAACTTTCATTAACACAGTCACCCACTGATGCTGTAGATGTAGAGTTTATGTCTAAAATTACCTATGAAAACATTGTTGGAAGTTTTATGTATTCCATGATTTGTAATATATTGGATGTTTATTTTTCAATCTACACCCTTATTAGATTTATATCTAGTATAAGGAATCCACATTGGCATTCCATGAAGTGGATGCTATGGTATTTTTCATGTACTTCAAACTTATCTCTGTGTTATGGTAAGAATGTTTATACAACTAAAATGATTATTTGATATTTATATACTAACTATGAAGGCAATATTAACACTAGAAAGTCATTGAAGGGGTATGCTTTCATTACTTGTGGAGGTACCATATCTTGGAAATGTAATATGAAATCTATGGTTACCCTTTCAACCATAGAATCAGAATATATTGCATTGACCGAGGATATTAAGGAAGCCTTATGGATCAAGGGTTTGTCTTTGGAACTCAAGATTTATGATTATATTATTACATTTTATAGTTATATCCAATCTTGTCTACATTTATACAAAAATTTGATATTCCATGGTAAATCCAAACACATAGATATGTGATTATATTTTATTAGTTATGTTATTGAGTTTGGAACCGTACATGTTAATAAGATAATAATAATAATAACCCAGCTAATAGTTTGACTAAAGTCACAGTATTATCTAAATTCAAATACTGTTTAGATAAATTGAATTTGGTTTCTATTCAATAACCTTAGGTGAAATAACATCACTAATTTCAGTTGAAAATGGAGGAGATTTGTGAAATTAGGTATTTTTATATTGTTTTCAAATTGAAATTACTTGTTTTATATTTTTCCATTTAAATACTATAATGTGAATGCATGAAAAATTAGCATTAATTTTGGTTTTATTATTATTATGCTCAATTTTATATTCTGGATATCCTTTGTGCATTGGGATTCTATGTGGGCTGTTGTTTGGGCCACAATGTTTGACCCATTTTTTCTTTCAACCGACCCACACTTTCTATATCACTAATCCTACATGAATATTATTATGTCCATTTATTGATCTTTTCTCCCTTTTGATTTGTGTTTTCCATCTGTGTGGGTTTTTTCGACATGTCGTTTCATTTCAGTTAGGATTCTTGTGTGTGATAACTTCTGGTTTAATGGCTTGTTTTTAGGTACAACAACATGTCAGGGGATTTATGACCCCTAAATGATTTGGTTTCTAGCATTTGGCTCAGTTTGGTTCTCCACACTCCTATATTTCTCTCCCATTTTCCTCTAGTGAAACCCTAATGTTAGAGCTAGATTATGCGGTGTTGAATCCTTGATTCTAATCCTATCATCTTTGGTTTGTACTTATGGTGCACCACTCCTGGTGGATTATTATGAAGATTTTCCTTCCTCACAAAAAATTATATCTTTCTGATGAACCAAGAAGATTTAGTGAGGTATTTATTCTGTACACTGAATCTTGATATTTTCTGCTTTCTTTCAAGCTTGGATGAACAACACAGGCAACCAAGAAGTGATCAGGACCCTTAGAAAATATTTGAATCTATCATGGTTTGTAAATTCTTCACTCTTCTGTTTATTATTATAGAAGTTTTTTTAATCTTATTGTTCTAGTTTTCATTTATTTCTTCTGATTTGTTTTATACTGCACCTGTTTCTTCTATTGAGACTAGTAAAACACACATGTGTGTGGGTGGTGTTCTTAACATGCACATAGGCCCCAAAGGGACAGAATCATGTTAAATACATGAGTTCATCTTTACATATTTATTATTTTATATATATTAAATGTTTTATTTCCATTGAATTCAATTATTGTGAACAAAATAACCAATTTTGTCCTTTTGGGTTCATAGGGCTACTATTTTCAGCAAACCTTCTTCCAAAACCCTTGAACCCACACAACTACCAGTAATAGTTTATTCTTGATCAGCCTGTGATCTAACCAAAACTATACTTTAGAAATCCCCACCAAATTTCCATGCTACCCTCATAGTTTGTGATAGAACCATTCTTCCACCTATTTCTCTACAATATTACCACTTTAATCCACACACAATTTTAATCATGAAATGATCAATCTAGTGGGGAACCCTCTTGTAATTAGCACAAGTAAGGTTCCTATGATATTTCTCAAATGCATTCCAAATATAATTTCATTTCTTATAGAAATCAGGAATTCTCTCAAATTCATTTGAGAGAACAATTCTAAGATAAAAAATAATCATAATGAAAATTTAAATCAAATGAGAGAAGTTGTCAACCTAAATAGGAACCCTTTAAAAATGTCCATAGTGAGTGCGCTTAGTATCCCAGTCTAATTTTATTGGGATATCAGCAATCAAGGAAACATCCTAAAGGATTTGGGAATGACCAAAAAACCAAATAAATCCATGAATTCAAACCCATGTTTGAGTAATTGAGTTTTTAACTATTTCTAGATCAGATAAAGGGTTCCAATCCTAGATTCTCAAGGTTTCAAGCTTTAGAATTGATATAATTAGAGTAAAAATGATATGAAAGTAACCCTTACTGGTTGAACAAATATTCCATCCATCAAATCCCTAAATTTAGAGAAGCCATTTTTGCAAGTCCTCAAGCTTCCAGGGGTTCACCTTTGATCAAGTAATTAGACACCCAAGTATTGAGTACTTTCATTCATTGATCCACTCTTCAAGAACTTTGGAGTTGGATTCAACCAACACAGGGGAACCATTTCATGCGATTTGATTTTGTGGAAGGTAAGAACCTACCTTAATATTATAAAAGAGTCGATAATGAAACTTTTCTAGATCTTTTTTGACCCAATTCAAGGGAATAGAGTTGTTTGAATCCAATTAAGCATTAAGGAAATCATAATCCTTTTTCAAAGGACTAACAAGCACCACCATAGGATTGATAGACCAATCTAGACCAGACTTTATCATGAACACCAACCTCAATCATTATAAAATCTTAGAGAGAGAAGCTATCGACACTTTGAAGCCTCCATATTATATTTAATAATGATAACAAAAACAATAATACTTAATAATAAAGGAATTAATAATACAATACTTAATAAAAATAAAAAATATTAACAATACTTAATAATTTAATTAAAAACACTTATACATTGAAATAAGTATGCAACTTTAAAAGATTATAAATTAATAATATTATATTAATAATTAATAATAATATATTATATTAATAAATTCAATAATATATAATATTTTTTTATAATTAATAAATTCATAATGAATTTGGGGGATTTCCTAAGTGGTAAAGTCACCCTGTAATTTTGCATATGACTAGGGTTCAAATCCTAGTATCCCCCATTAGGGGGGATTTCTGGGCCATTTATGGCCGATGAAGAAACTGATAACATAGACAATGATACAGGTATGGGTGAAAACATGGGTACACACTAGCATAACACAATAAATTAGTAGGGGCCTTTAGATCATGATAATGGGGTCTTCTGGCTATATAGTGGCCTTCAAGCCACAGGGCCTTTGGGATATAAAATCGTATTGCTCAACTATAGAGTGGGTCACCCCTTGGAGGGGGTGGGTACTGTCCTTACTAAACCGAGGGTGTGTATATTTTTTCCTTTTCTTATAACCTTCAAGACCTTAATAAATCAATAAATTCATAATAATTCATATATTATTTGTATAAATTCCTAGAAATAAAAAAATTTGTTAGTAAAGTATTAATTGTGACTTAATAAAGTCATAATTAATATATGAATTAATAAATTCACAGTTAAAACATATACTAAACACTTAAACCTATAAAAAATAGTTGAAAATAAATTATTATAAAAATAAAAAAATATTACTTATTCAATGATAATAATAATACTATATAGTTTGAATAAAAAAGAAAATATATTTTTTAATTAATAAAAAATATCTTATTTTATATTTAATAATAATAGTATTATTTTTATTATCAAATTTAAATTATTTTAGTTAATAAAAATAATATTCAATAATAATAATATTATTAACATCATTATGAGCATCATCATTAATCTGAAATGACATGAACCATGTATTTGGAAATCCAAACCCATGGTCCTAAAAATTAATAATAATAATAATTTTATTATTATTAATAAATATAATAAACAAAAAATAATTTACATAGAATAAGACATTATTTTTTTTATAAAAATTTATAATAATAATATAATTAATAATAATATTAAACATATAATAATAATAATAATAATAATAATAATAATAATAATAATAATAATAATAATAATAATCAAATGAAATACTTTAGTTGAAAATAAAAATAATTTTATAAATATAAGAAAAATAATAATTTACACGACACAAACATTATTGTTTAAGAACACAACATTTACCTAAGAAGTCTAGACCATGGGTAATCCCCATGAACCCAAAAATTTATTAAAAAAAGAAATCAATATGAAAACATAGAAAGTTCAGGGTAAATATGGAAACACCACCCAAAAAAATAAATAATAATATGTGTGATCCCTTATTTCTACCACCCCATCCACAATATCCTCATTTTCCTCTCAGGTGCCTTCCCCTCCTCCATTACTTTGGGATCTTCCACACACCACCTTGATCATCAGTGTCCACTAACTCATCAATGGTTTGATGTTCCACCTGAGTCACAACATCAGCAACCTCTTTATCACCTTCAACAGGATGCATTCCATCCATAAAGTCCTCATTGGAGAGCCGCCCTATCTCTATCTCCTTTATACTATCCTGATCGATCAAATTAGAAGCGTTAGTCACAGTATCTATTAAGATTTTCTTACATTTTCTATCCCTCCTCTCCTTGTAGAGCTCATCAAAATCTGGAGAGTTAATAGACTCCAACATAGTGAAGCAATTTTGTTTCACAACATCACTTTTGGGATGCATATTAGCCTCCAATAAGGCTTCCATATCTGATGTAGGATTAGTAGCAGTTTCCAGAACAAAATCCATAGAAATGTCCAGTACAAAATTTCCAACGGTAGCATGCAATACCCTTATGTAAGAACACAACAATTACAGTTTAATGATAATTAATTGCATCATTTAATAATATTTTTTCTCTTATTAATTATAGTTTTAGCTATATTAATGACATTATTAATAAAAACTATTATGGATATATTAGTTACCATTTATTAAATTCTTAAATAATAATTATTTATTAATAATGTTTTATGATAAATCATTTATTATCATTAATGTGAAATTATAAATAATATATTTTTTATTTAAATCTGAAAAAGTGGTGTCTGAACCCCACATCGAAAATTTGGAAAAGATGACAAGGATTAATCACTTATAAAATAGAGGCTTGGGCAGAGTTTTAAGGGTGTAATATTTTTGGAATAATTTAATGAAAGTAATACTGAATAAAAAATAGTTAAATACCATTTTCAATTTTTTAATATATATATATATATATAAAATATTAAAAAATAGAAGGCACGATCTAAGACAACTCCCTCTTTGAGGGTTTTCAAATAATACAATTTCCAAGATATCATCCACTCTTCCCCATTGAAACATAGGTAGATTCAAAAATAGTTTCCCCAAACACGTATTTAGGTAATTTATTTTTTTATTATTTTTTCATATATGAAAATTCATTATTAATCCCACTAATTAATTTATATTGGATGAAATTTCAATATTATAACTAAAAAACCCCAGTATAACCATTAAAATACAATATAACAACTAAATAATACGAATATAAGAACAAATAATTATCAAATATAAATAATGGAAACATTTACATGATGGGAAAATAAAAATGTACTCTCATTTAATGTTTAAATCTAAAATTTACTATAAAATTATTTTTTTTATTTACTATGTGTAAATTTAAAATAGGATTTTAAAATTTTAAAATATATTATGTAGACTATAATTTACTAAGAAAGTAGTGAATTTACCATGTAAAATAAAAATTTTGCTTTTAAACTATTATTTACTTTATAAATTGTTCATTCATAGTGTAAATTAAAAATTTACTATTTAAATTTGAGTTTTAGTAGTGTATGTTATCATTCAATGTCTAAATTATCAATTTACTATTTAAAGTATCAATTTTATATATAAAATAAATGCTCAAAATTATTTTAACTTTTTTGTTTTATATAGTTTTATTATATATTATTTTTATTGTTATAAATTTATATATATATAATTACATTTTAATATTGTTTTAATAATAATAATAATGATAATATAATATAAATTATATATATAAGAGGCATGTTTATAGGGACATGCTTGTCCAAAAACAAAAAATGACATATTCACGGAAGGTTGGACAAAGAGATGATAATAATACACTTAACATGGAAAATTAAATTTATATATTTATAAAGAATTAACATGTACCAAAAAAGTTTAGGGTCAAGTTCCTAAATAAAGAAAATAAAAAGGAAATACCCTTTTAACTGGGAGGGATCCCATTACATGGAAGAGAGCCCTAAACCAAACAAGGTTTGTCATGAATCCAAGGATAATGGAAAAGGACTGAAGGCCCATGTCCTAGGAATATAAACCCTAGGAAGAATCATTCATGACCCAAAGGCCCAGTTGGAAAATGAACAAAAATCATTTAGGAGCCACACCCTCGCCCGACGACCACTACCACCGATGCTGTCGATGACCACTAATGACCGACGATGACCGCTACAGCCAGACCATCGCCACTGTAGCAAGATATCCGCCTATCACCATATAGATTTTCTCCATAGCTAGATCGTGCCTAGATCACATCCAAATCTCCACCGCATCCGACCGGTGAAACCAAATCACCATCCTTACCGTTACCACCCATCGCATCATTGCATCTGTCACACCAGCAAGGGACCATATGAAGTTGCCACACCATCGCACCATCACAAAGACCATAGTATTCATCATCGGAAAGGATGTTGCACCTTTGTCGAGGACCATCACACCCATTTCTCGATATGGAAGCATCGCCCCTGAGGGCCACCGTAGGGTCGAACCACTGAGACATTGAGTCTAGTCCATCGAGAACTTCAGAAGCAACCACGCAAACGAACACCACCATAGGGAGACACCACTAAATAAACCAAAGAAGTTGAAAGCCCAAGGATTGAAACCCTAAGAGGAATGGAGAGCTCTCCACCGAAGCGGAGATCCTCCTATAAAGAATTAGAATGTCATTACCCCAATAAGACAAATAAATCATTTAATGTTTCGATTCTTTAAATTAAACACAACAACCAAACACTACCACAAATTGGTGCAAGGTATGCGACTACTTTTATTAATGATAAACATAAAACACTGATAAAAGGCTCACCTTTATCAACGATAGCTAAAAGCATTGATAAATGTGTATCCTTTATCAAAATTTTTTAGCGTTGATAAATGTTATCTTTATCAACTCTATTCTTAGTGATGATAAATTTTTTAAATAAAAATATTATTAATATATATAAAATTAATATGTTTATATTCAAAAATAATGTTTTCTTATATACATTAATTAAAAAATTCAAGTTTATAATTAATATAAATATGATATATTAAAATATATTTTTTAATAATTCAGATATATATATATATATATATAACGTTTAAAAAAAGTATTTATGAGATTATAAATCAATAAATATATATATTTAAATAATTATAAAATTATTATATTCTCTAAAATAATAAATATATTTATTATATTTATAATTATATACAAATATTTTTTAAATTTATTTATTTATAATTATAACTATAAATAAATAAATAAATAAAAAAATACATATATATATATTTAAATAAATATTTTTCTCCAATGAATTGGGTCAGTAAATAAATAAATAAATATATATCTCATGAGATAATGATGATATTCATGAACATATTTATGTTCATATATTGATATGCATGAGTATAATTGACACTAGCAATGATCATAATTTTATTTACAGATATGATTGAGTTTCTATACATGTTTCAAATGTTATATTACCTATTCTTATGATGTCATGTGCATATGTTATGTATTCACGACTCATGAAATGTTCATTTATACATTGACACCCCTATTATTCATGCTTCCATGTATGTGATGACCCATTTTTTTGATCTATACTTTTCATTCATATAATACCCATGAACTTATTTATGTTTTAATAAATAATTATAAAATTATAATAAATATATTTAAATAATAAATATATTTATTATATTTATAATTATAAAATTTTAATTATATATAAATAATTTTTAAATATATTTATTTATAATTATAATTATAAATATATATATTTAAATAATTATAAAATTATAATAAATATATTTAAATAATAAATATAGTGATTATATTTATAATTATGAATTTAATCCTAACAGAACCCCTTTTACACTTTCCCCTCAAGCTTTCGCGGAACCAGAACTCTGCCATTGCTGCAACTGACATTGCCGCCACCGCTGCCACTACCGCCAGACCCTACTATTGTTGTTAGTCCAGTTTCTCGATGAATCAATATTTCTAAATATAAGGTATGTGCGGATTTATCTTGTTTATGCCTCCGACAACACTATTTTTTTTTCAGTCGACCAATCCATGCCTGTGTCTTCATTTCTTCTCGAAAAATTAAACAAATAGTTCACATCCTTATTTCCATGGGATGTTGCTACATCATGGTTGTGTGGGGTTTTCCATTGGCTCAAGAATTCTATTTAGAGGGTTCCTTGCACTACACAATTTTTCCATTCCATTTCCTGTATATACAAAGTAGATTTGAAGTTTGAACATTTCTCTCCATGCACATGTTTTGATATTTGACTTAAGAAATATGTACTCCATATCCCATATGATTTTGTGTGCCTATATTTGAGCAGTTCAAATAAAACTCAGAGTAGGAATATGAGGCCAAATATACAAAGGAGGATAATATATAGATATATATTTTTGGCTATATATCTATCATAGATTATTAAAGGTTTATCTCATGGAGAGATTTAAAGAGATAAATTCACATGGTATTCACATATACATCTAAAAAGACGAAGGATGATTCTAGATGAATTTTAAAATGGAGAAAAGATAGGGGATATATTAGATTTATAACTGTAGATATAAGAACTATACTGTCTCTATAAATATAGTGCCGATTCGTACTGTGGATAGATTTTTGGTGACTGATTCAATTGGAGCCTGGAGTTGGGAGACTTTTCTACTGTGTTGGAGTGCTTCTACCTAGGTTATTATTTTATTTCAATCTATCCATAGAAGATTATTTCATTGATATTTTGAAGGATGGAAATTCAATATATATAATATTGTTATTTTATAATTTTTATTAATGATATAGTGTTCGATTACAATGAATACATTTTCATTATCCATAATTCATAGAAATCTAATTTTATATTAAATTAAGTAATTTTTAACAAAAGCCTATTTTCTATTAGTGTTAAATGAGTTTTAAAATTAGTTTTTTTTATTTCATGTTCAACAATGTATCTATGGGGGAACTTATTCAATTCTTTTTTATAATTGCTTCGATAGACCACGATTTACTCATAAAGGGTGCTATCTATATTTATATGATCATATTAAGTTTCAAAGACCTCCTAGATACACAGAATATCACCTCCTAATTAATAAAGATTGATAATAACACCATGAAAAGGGAATGTCACTAAATCTATCCAACCCATAGGATATCCATCATGACCTCACTCTCACAAAAGGTGAATTAATGTTTAACCCCTTTGCAACTACTAAACCTACTTTGCATCCAACATCACATGCATGATTAAAATTAGGGGAATCCTCCAAAACTACATCTTCTCTTTGATTTGGTGTTATCTTCTAAGGGGATGAGGTCCGGGCATGAAAATGAAATAATAACTATCATCCTCACCTGCTTCATCTCCCAAATAGTTATTTTTTCATTTTTTTGCGTAAGAATCATACCCTATCTATTTTGGATGAATTCAAAGGACAACACCCACCACCAGTGGAGTAATTATTTTCTTAAAAGCATGATGAAATTATTTTAAATATTAAAATGTTTGGTTAGCCTTATTTGAAAGGCCTATTTTTGTGTATTTATTTTTATAAGGTCCACTAGGCTACATACCCTGAGGGGGGGGGGGGGGGGGGGTGAATCAGGGTATGAAAGATTAAAAAAATTGCCCCTTTTGATATTGTTTCATTATTAAAAAAAACTATCTTCTCTCTACTTTATATTAAAGAGTATGAACAAACCTTAAAGAATGCACATGCTACATCAATTTTACTTGGTTCACCCTCACCGTGCTACGTCCAAGGAGAAGACACCGAAGATGCACCGATGTACCAAATCCACTATAAGTGCACCAATGTTTACAAAGTTTGCAGTGAACTCACTATCCCTCCTAGTTTATAACCAATCAAAATTTAAAGATAATTTCTCTCTCAACTGAAGTGTGCTCACTACTTATTCATAAGATTAACTCAAAATTTATAGACTTGTAGGTCCTTTCATTATCACAAATTAATGAATCCTCCACTATATGTAGATGCTCTATTGAAGTCAAATTTTCATCCACTAATGAATACCACTTTTCCAATGATCACTGGGAAATAACCTTTGAAATAATTTTTCAAAGCTCACTGCTTCGCCAAGATACCTATTTTTCAAAGCTCAAACAAGCCTTCTCAAAGTTCCTACCTCTTTGTAAATTCCACACTCATAGAGAAGACTGCTTCATGGAGCACACTACTTTGCAAAGGAGATTGATTCATAGAGAACACTACTTTACAGAGCTCAAGACTTCATAGATCACACTAATTTTGCAAAGTTCAGACAAGCCTTTGTGAAGCACACCTCTTTCATGGAGCTAGATTAGCCACTGCAAAGCTCCTTTATTTTTTGAAGCACACTGCCTCTGTAAACCTCCATTGTGACTCGAGAGCTATAATATTTTCTTGAAAATTATCTACTCTTCTCTTAGGGGTGGAGGCCTATTTATAGGAATTTCCCACCGACTCCATAACCTTCCACGCTACGTTAGTGAAACGTAATACCAAATCATGGAGCTCTGAAATTTCAGATGAAGTTCTATCTATTTTGTGAAGCACCATGGAAAGTTTTGAATTGCATAGCTCATCATAATTGTAGAGAGTTCTGTCAATTCCTTTGTGCCACCACTGCAAATCTCCCTCACAATTATCTTCACCTCTACCATTCATGAAGCTCGTCATAATCACAGAGTTCACCGTCAATATTCTTCACATCCTTTTGAAATCTACTTCATGAAGCCCATCCTCTTGAAACTCATGAATTTTACATATTTTGATAAGATCTTCAAGGAAATACACTTTTCTTAATGCTCACAAAACTCCAAATTTTGGACCCCCAAAATTTGAAAAAAACTAGAAAATGACGCCTCATTGTATCTGTTCTTTTTGCACCACCTCTATATCTTACATTACTTTTTCATGGTTCTTTTTCAACATGGGTTGTCAAAAATATCTCTGAAACTTGACAATTCACCATGAAAATGTTTTTTTCAACAAACACAACCAACCAAAAAATGATGCAATGTTACCTTGAGGTATTTTTCCCAAAAATCTCCCCCTTTGAGTTTGTTTAAAACTCTCCTCATAATGATTCTTCGCACTTGGATACCTCATTAAAGCTTTTTTCAATATCTCCCATCATTCACCTCTTGCGAATCAGACATTGATCAAATATTTACACAACACATACTCTAAGACTACATGAGAAATACTCATTGTGAGAAACAAGAGTAATTTGAAAAGTCCATCAATGAGTCACTTAATTATTAACACCAATTGTTGGTACCATTCCAATACCACTCTTCTACTTTCATCAAAAACGTCAAATTTCGTGATATCTAATATTTGATCGGTCACTTCTAGAATCTTCAGATTTAAAACTATCCCCCTATCTCATTACTCACCTTATCTCACTACTCCACCTGTCAGCTTCTCCACATGTCATTGATAGAAAAATTTTCTCCTTTATTCAATTTCTCCCCCTTAAAAAACCACACATTGTTTCTACCCCTTTGTTAATGAACCCAAAGGTCACCATTGGATGAGTATATACTACCCCATTCATTGATTATTCATGAATCTCTTCTTTATAATCATGAGTCTTATAACCAATCTTACCACACTAGAAACACTTTTCAAATCCCATCAAACATTCCTTGAAATGTTGTTCACAATACTTGAAACATGTAGGGGTTTTACCTCTTGAATTATTATCTAGATGCTTCTCCATTTACTGACACTTTGACCATTTCTTACTCTAGAAATATAGAGGCACATAAGTGTTATAAAACTCCATCTTAACTTTTATATAACAATTAAAAAATTTCTTATATCTTTTAAGTTCTCTTGTAAAAAAATATCTTTTTAAAATTGGTTTCAATCCTGAGTAAAATCTATTAATTTTACTATTAATGTACTGAATAAAATCCATTACATACTTGGATAATATTGTAAAATTTACTTCATATGTATCTACCAAATCTTTATCCTTTTTTTCTTAATTCCATGAATTGTTTGTCCATCTTATGTAATAAAACCTTAATAAAATATTTCTCAAGGAAAATATTCTTAAATGTGTCCCATTCTATGGCATTAAGATCATATCTTTCAATGATATTATTAATCAAAGACCCTAATTGATCATTTTCACCATCAAAATGATAAATTAAAAGAGTTAATTTTTTTATGTTCTAAGCATCCCATGAATTTGAATATCTTTTCAAATTCATTGAATCATACTTTATCCACCATTAGGTTTGAATATCCACTGAATGCTGGAGGATGTTGTTCTTATAAAATTATGCATTATCATTATGTTACTCTATGTTATACCTAGATAATCCTTAACATAGATACCACCACCATTTATATCCCTTGTATACTAATCTATTACTATAAAAAATTAATCAATTATAATTCCAACCATTTGATGTTTCTGATTTGGAAGGATATTTCCCTTTTGGTGCCTTATTACTACAACTTCCCTATTTACTCTATGGAAAACCATTGAGAAAAAACATAGTTTAGACAAGTAAAAATGATAATATTCAAATTCTATATCATTTTAAATTAACAATAAAGTATAATATTTCAAATTTATGCTATTAACACTAGCCTTAAATATAAAGTTATCTAAACCTTTCTCTAATACTAATTATATGGACCTAACATTAAATCATTACATAGTCTAGTGACTTTAAACAATAAATCACTTTCCTTCATTCCCAAATATATTTTAGGTTTATTATTTTAGAGAATTAGTTCATCACCCTTTAATAAATATATATTACATTAAAAAATGGATACTTCCACTTAGTATTCATTTTTTTACATAATATACAACTTTTAAAAATAAACATGTTTTATTTTAATGATATATCTTCAAAATTTTTATCTTGAACTCATCCTTGTCCTTAAAAATCCTTATAACCCCATGAAAAACATTTTAAAATATGGTATGACCACAAAAATATTAGTATGAAATATAAAAAGAAGAAATACATTAATATAGTGAAAAATAATAAAACACATGAAATGTTTACTTTTACCTTAATGTTCTTTGAGAGAATAAAATAAATTCTTTCCAAATAAAGAAAAAAATAAATTTTCTCAAATAAAACAATTAAAACCCATAAAAAGAAAATAAAACCCCTTTCAAGAAACTTAGAGAATCATATTCATAACTCCTATTAGAAATTACCATATCATAGTTAAATACTTATGAGAAACCCGTCAGAAACTACATCCGTATTTCCTATCAAGATAAAGAACACTATCCAATGCATTGGAGCACTATCTAGGTGCAACCATAATATAATTTATAATAGGATCACCCGACACTATTTGGTCACACCCATCATATAATATATACTGGGCTCACCTGATTCTATATGGGTGCACCCATCATAAAAGATATATTGAGCTCACCTGTTTCTTATATATAATTCTCAAGTACCATATCATGAATAAAAAATTTTATTCTGACACTTTTTATCATAAAACCTTTGAAAAACTCTATAAAACCTATATAAAAAACAATTTTGGATATCAAAATAACCTTTTATTTTAAAACCACATTTTCAATACCAAAATAGCCAAAAAATGATAGAGGGTTTTTTACTTGAATAAAACATAAAATATTATATAGGAATCCAAACTTCAAATAATGGTTTTGGTAGTGGTAAAAGTTGTTGTCATTGTATATGTTAAAATAAAACATTCCTTTTGTATTTTTGTAAATAATTTCAAAAAATTATATCAAAATATTCCTTTTGGAAATATTTGAAAGAAGGTAAAAGAGACCTATTTTTTTATAATTTTTTTATTTATGTATAAATAAAATTATAAAATAATTTTAAAAATATGGACATGAAATAAAAAGGTTCTAAAGGGGATCTTTAAAAGAATATTTTTAAAATAATGTCCCTTAACTTGAGTCCCAATCATCATGTGTGTTATTTATATTCTAGAATAACAAACTTATGTTAGTTATTTAATTTATTAAGAACATTTTTCATGTTCATAATTTATTTTATTTTATTTAATACCATGTTTTATACAATTACTTAATCATTTAAGTTAACATTGTAAGTTTCGACGATACTCGATTCATGGGTCCAAAATGACATTGGAAGGTTGAATTTGGTCAAAGAGTTCATCATTAAATCATACTTAAAATAATAATTACGAAATAATTATAATTTTTATACATCAATTATACTTTTAAAACCAATCATGAATGATGGTTATGGAAAATGAACTATGTTACGATCTTGGAGATGGTAAGTCGTACGTACGCTTGAAAAACATTTCCATTTTTCAATGATCATTATGAAAAGAAGGTAAATATTATTTTAAATTTTTATTAATGATAATAATATAATAAATACCACACTATTTCTTTTAATATTATTATATATATTATCCATGTGTTGTGGTGATAAAAAATGAATCACATCGCTTCGTGGAGGTGGTAGTCCACACGTATGTATAATGGACGTTATCATTTTTCAGAAAATAGAATGTTAAGAAACTAAGTGATATATTATATTTTAATAATTAAAAATATGTCATTAATATCATAAATAAATATTAATTAAATAATTATTACCATCCTTTATAGGTGGATATAAAATATGAATTAATCGGTTCTTGAGGCGGTAATCCGCAGTACATGTGAACGGTGGATTCCTTTCCCATTTTATGGAGGTTGGATATGGTTATATGTTACGTAATTAACATAATGACATATAATTATATGGGTTATACTTATGTTATTATATCATAATGGTTGAAGAAGGTTTTAAGGTGGTGGAAAAAGAAATAAAACAAAAACATGCGGTTAAAAACTATTACTCTTCTTTGGAAATATCATTTTCTTAACACCTTAAGCCCTATAAGGTTGTTATTATTCCTAAAAAATAACTTTAAACTTTTAGGAGGAATGTAATTATGGGATATGGGTTGATATTTTTCTATCAAAAAGGCTTTTTAAGTGTGAATAAATGATAAGAAGATATTCCCTTTTATAAGAGTGGAGAGGGGAACTTTTGTAATTTCTTAAAATATTAAATTAATATAAATTAATTTTGATGTAAAAATGGATAAAATTTAATAATATTAGATGATAATATGAATAGTAATCTGAATCCTATTATTGTATACAATTTGTACTAGTTTGGATTACATTTTTACCCTTATCTTTTTGTTTTAACCCTTTATTAACCCTTTTCACACTTACCATGATAATAATGTTTTTTATACTTTCAGGGTCATAATAGTTACAATAAATTAAAAAAAACATAAATGGAACATAGTTTATATTTTAAACCATATATTAATCACTTTTCTTAAGATATGATTTTTAATAATTTTATATAATTTAATACAATATTATTTTAAAAAATTTTCAATAATGTCAATTTTAGAATGATTCGTTTACTTTGAATTTTATAACATGAAGAAAAAAATAAATTTAAATAAGATATTTTATCACATTACAAAAATGATATTTTTATCTAAAAAATTCATGGTTCAAATTAATTATTTCAAATTATACTAATTTTAATATTTTTAATATCATTTATTTTATTTTCCCATTAAATGAATAATTACTGCATCGATGTTGTGTAGTCATTTAAGGTAATTATTTATTAAGTAAAAATTAAAAATAAATAAAAATTACAAATAAAACTCATTTTTATTTAAAATTAATATTTATAATAAAACATATCCTCTGTTTATCATCATGTTAAAAATATTATAGTTATTAAAAACAAGAGTGTGACATTTTTGACTTTTCTTTACATAAAATAATATAAAGGTCACAATCACATAAAAATGTTAAAAAAGATCATATATTCGAATATTGGATGATTTTGGATAAAATTTACTCATAAAATAAAATTAATTAATGTGTTAGGGTCATTTTATAGTCCTTGCCATATTGTTTCTAACCCTTAATTACGCAATTTACTCTTATTGTGGTAACAAAAATCACTAAGGATAATATTCATAATGAAAAAACATTAGGAAACTATTTACCAAAATTGTACCCAATTATTAAAAATATAAAATCCATTTTTCAACATTCATAAGACAAAATTGAAAGAATTTAATTTAAATTAAACTGAAAAAACGTGATGAAAAACATTTTTTTTAAAAAAATGTCTATTTTAAAATAAAATGTTTTTATACTAAATTAAAGTATAAAGTTCATTTAAAAAACCATAATTTTTTTATTTTAAATCAAAAGGAACCAATTAAATTTTAAAAATAATCCAAAATATAATTTTACTTTGTAAATAATCAAAAAGAATATATGATTTTCTGTAAAAATCAGTATTTTTAACTATTCATTGACAAATAATTTCTTTCAGAAAAATATAAAATATTCATCCTAATATAATTTTCACATGATTAATTAAATAATGAAATTAATTTTTTCAAATAAAAAATCTATAATTTTAAAATTAGAATTTTAAATAAAACCTTGTAAGAAAAGTGTGTAAAAAAATTATTTCCTTTCTGATTTTAAAAATTACTTATTATAGTTATAACGAATAAAAAAAATATAATTTTGGAATAATAATAAATATAAAAATGATTTATTCTATCATTAACAGAATTATTACAATGATCTCTCTTATTAGGATAAATTGATGAAGATCTTTGACTGTAGAGATAGAATTATACACAACAAGATAACTAATATTATCAAAGCAATTTGTTGGAACCATAAATAAGAATTTTCAACATGGGAACCTGAGGGTACATTGAATCATAAGTACCATCATTTGTTTTCATATTAGTGCATCAAATAAAATTTCAAGGAAAAAAATTATAAATAGAAAAATAATGTAATGACCCAGTCTTTTATATAAGGAATTCTCATTTTAACCTAACATGTGTAATATTTAGTAACGTAGTAAGTATAAAACACATTCTCCATGTAATAAAAACCCAAAAAAACTTACTATATTAATTTTATATATAAAATTTAAATCATAATAAAATTAAATAAATTTATTAAATATGATAAAATAAATGTTTGTCACAAAGAAAACATACTTGTATTGGTAAAACATATATGTTTTAATTTCATGAAAATATATTTATTTGTCAAATTTAAAAATTTGAGATAAAATTTATTTTCATAAAATTCTTTTATAGGACACTAGTTATTTTATGAAATCATTACTATTTTTATAAATTTCAAAAATTTGATCCCATCATAAAAATTACTAATTTAGATTCATTTATCTCATGACCTCATTAACACCATTTTCTTAGTTATAGGTTAATTTAAGCTGGACTTATCTATTTAATTTGAGCAGCTATCAGATTTTTTTAGAAATTTATTTTGTATTGGACATTCTATTTCTCAATGTTGGAAGAGAATGAAATGTTCTCATTGTAAGAAAATAGACCCCATCTCTGACCAATTTAGGTTAAAGTGACATGTTGGTGCAGATAGTATGGTCTTGAATTATGGTCCTAAGAGGGAAAAAAGGTCTTTAAGTAGGTTAAAAAGGGTGAGGTTTCCCCTAATATCAATGATCATGTTAGAGGAACTTCCTCCTTTGTTGATGTGGTAAAGTAGGGAACTATTTATGGGCCAGGATCTCCTAATGAGATGGACAATCCCCCTCTACATAGTCATGTTAGTGTTTCTAAACATTTCTATTTGGAATAGGGAACATAGAAGGAATTATAGGGTGATCTTTCTACTGAGGAGGATGATGAAAAATATGTTTTTGAGGCTTCCATTCAAGATGAGGTTGACCTTGACATGAGTCACGACTTACTATCTTCTATTAGAAGGAAGGGGAAGGGTAAGATAGCGGGCGATGATAGATTGTAGTTGGTAATGCCTAAAAAGTCTAAGGCTCTTACAATTTCACATCTAATTGTTCTATTTTAATAGGGTAAGGTGATCACTATAGGTACCAATAATTCTTTGATGATGTTTCCAAAAAATTCTGCAGGCTCTCCACAAGGTGATACCCCTATTGTCTTTACTAATAAAGAAAAGGGTGAGGGAGGTGATAAGCCACCTAGTGAATCTTTTCAGGTCTCCCAATTACTGATTGAATTATCATGCAGAAGTGTTGGTGGTTATGAGGATGTGTCTTGGTCATTTCCACCCCATTTCAATGATTTAATGAAAAATGATTATGTTACTTTTAACAAGGCATCAGATGAGGAATGATCTAGTTTAAAGAAGAAAACACTAACATCATAACCCTAAAAACTAAGAAGGTGAAAGGACCATTTCAAGGGTCAGTAATGATGCAATAGAGTCATATTACTCTCAACTTGAAGACACTTTTTCATCAATGGAGACATAGGTTTTTGGATTCAATGACTATATTTTAGTGTAGAATTTATTTTCTATAAACTTTGAAGATTGACTTCATTATAATCTAGAAATGGATTTCTAATATTTAACTTAGAAATTTAGGATATGTTCCATTATATAGGTTTCATTTGAATCATCATCAGATGACAATGGTGATACCATACAAAAGGATAAGACATGGAGGCATGATCGATACCCAGAAATAAGAGGATGGTATCTTAAAAATTTGGGTTCCATAATGGGTTGAATTGATTGTATTTATTTTTTTAGTGGCCATTTCATGACTGCTGACTTTATTCCCTCTTTCCATGTATGTTTTAGTTTTTCAATAAATTTTGGGTTCATGGGTTTGGTCCCTAAATCCATGATTGACCTATTTAGACATGACTTAAAAACTCATGAAAACTTTTTATTGATCAAATATGTATTTAAGGATTAAAATAATCCATTTAAAAATTATATGTTGAATATAGAAACCTATATTTGAAATTTTGGAACCTAAATTATATTTTATTCTAATTTAAAATTATTTTTTGGATATTTTACTTTATTTAAGTATTCATAAGATTCCATTTGTTTTTTCTTGGTTTTAAAGTCCTATATACATTCTTTATTTAATAATAAACCATTTAATTACATGGGAATAAATAATATTCATATTCTTTGGACTAAATAATTAAATAATCAATATTTAAACCCAAAAATACCCCTATCCTCTAGTATAAATACCCCTCCTTTACCTTGGAAAATAACCCCCATACACTTATTTTCACACAAAATCTCCCCAATTATCCTGTCATAAGACTCCTAGTCTTCTGAGGGATGTTTTGGATTCACACAATCCTAGGCCTTCAAGGCTTTATAAAAGGAGTAAATCTTCAACAAAGAGGTAGCCCTAATTCTCTTTTCATTATTTTTCTCTCTTCTTTTTTTTCACTCCCTAATCAATTTCCTATTTTCTACCAACCTAAAATATTTTATATTTAATTATTTAACATATTAATTTTATTATGATATTATTATAATTATTTTAATATATTTATAGTATATACTCTCTCTCCCCCTCTTTTGACACATCCTGTTAATGGTCCGTTTAATCCACCAATGAGGATGCTGTCAATGATTTACTTATCACCGCCTACATGGTTAGTTAGTATAGATTATATAATATTAATTTATTTTAATGTATTCTAATAATATATAAATAATTTCTCAAAATGATAAATTAAAAATAATCAAAACCGCAAAATCAAAACAAAATGGGATAATTTAAAAGAAAACTCATCTTCAAGCCATTGACTATTCAAATGAAATAGTAATAAAAAAACACCAATGTTTTTAACTAATAAAGGATAAAAAATGAATATAATTTACTTATATATATTTATGTTTTAATAAAGATAATTTTATTATAAAGGTGGTATAAACATGATGACATATGGTGAGATCTGAGGTAAGGGGAATATCAAACCCAACTCTTTATTTTTGGGTTCATCACCCATTTCTCCTTGTTTTCAACATGAATCTTATAAATCCATTGTAAATGAATTTTTCATTTCTTTCCATTTGTTCTTCTAGGTATATACATGTTCTTAGTTTATTGTGATTATTTCTAATCCATCTTCATGATTAATGATAAAGTGTTTATTCTTGATGTCCCTCGATGACCCTTCTAACACATTTTCTTCTCTTTTTAAAGAAACATGATCTCATCCTAAATAAAGACACCCTTTAATAACTAAAATTATAATATCCATGTCTATTTTGGGGAAATTACATGATTTATTCATTGTTATATGTCTTATGATGATATCATGAAACCCAATTTTACATGGGTGTATTTGATGTTCATAATTAATAAATGTTTCCCTTCTATGTGGTATGCCAGATTATGAGCATATTATAATGTGATGGGTGGAACTAAAATAATATATCCCACCAATTAATTGACTAATGTAATATATCTCATGAGATTATGTATATTATTCATTAACATGATGCTATATTTTTTCACATTTTATGGAATGGTGACTTGTACACATATGTTATATGTGAACATGATACTAGCTTTGTTAAACAATTATGTGTGGTATTTGAACATAATGTTATGATGTTTTATTATTATTCATATAGCACATTCAATGATATTTTTAATTGTTTTTTTCTTACTTTTTATAATGATTATTTACTTATGATATAAGGATGATGATTATGCTCACACATGACCTATATTGTTTCATTTATCATGTTCCTTTCCTTTTTATTCCTCCCCTTAATTGGATTTTACCTCACCATTTCTTTGATGTATGTACTCAAGTGACTACATGTACCCAAGATAATAGAAAAGATAATAGGAGGACTATATTGAAATAATTAAATAATGTTTAATGTTTTGTGTATGATTATGATGTGGAAGCCTAATTTTCCCGAGATATAAAACCTTTTGATTCAGAGTTGTGTTATAATTATGTTTTTTATCTAAAAAATGATACAATAATAATATATAAAAAATTTGTGTTGTTATAGTTGGTATCAATGTTAGGTTTATTTAATTTATAAATTAGGTTAGTAAAAACAACCTAGGCTAAAATTTGGGATTCTATAGGTAAAGAATTTATAAACGATTTAAACATGAGAATAAATTATTTATTTATTCTTTGTTAAATTATGTTTTATTCAAACATTTTCTATTTTAGAAAATAGTGTTAATGTAGGGAAACCAAAACAACCCATGTGATGGAAAATAAAATTATTATTCAGATGAAAATTTTAATGAAATGAGAGGTGGATTTAAAAACCTCAAGGTGGTACTTAACCACTTTTCCTAGGTTATGTATAATAAACTTAACTATATGGAACATACTGCTTTACCAAAGAAGGATTGATTGGATATTGATTCCTTTAGGTCCCAATGACCATCAAAATCAGTGGATCTTCTGATCTACTTATTTTGAAACAATGGGTCAACTCCATGAAAAGATATTTTCTATGGTTTATTGTTCTAAGAAGGAGAAAGTTAATCTAGTTGTTTATCATTTAGAAAGAGAAAATGGTCAATGATGAACAATGATTAAGAATATAAAGCTGAAGGATAAAGTGGAATCAATTGAATGGGAAGAATTTAAGAAAATATTTTTAACAATAATTTCCCTTGAACTCTTCACACCAAGATGGAGAGAGAATTTATAGAGTTTAATAAAAAATAGACTGAATATATTGAAACTTATGAGGAAAATTTCACAATGCTTTCAAGGTACACATTGAGTTTTGTTATCAATAATGATAGTAAAATAGATAGATATTTTGGTGTTTTTAAATCACATATCTGAAAAAATCTAGATAACTAAGACTTCGGGACTTATAAATAAGTAATTTGATTTGATATCAAAGTAGATATGGAATATGGAGAATGGTTATATGGATATGGAGATAATAAGTAAGGGATATAGTTTCAAGTTGGAGGATCCAATAATAAATGAGTTAAAAAGATCCAATTACACATAGGTAAAAGATATGGAAAGAAGAACCATGGGAATTTCCTCAAGGGAATGATAAAATTCTTCAAGTGTGGAAGAGAAAGTTATCAAGATCATGAATATAAAAAATATATGAAGAAATTGATCAACAAGATGTAGTAAAGGAATTCACTGCCCATGGTCCATTTCTTTAACTATAAGGAACTTAGGAACTATACAATCTAGTGAACCAAACTAAGGGACTTTGAGGGAAATCAATGTCAGCAACCACCTAAACTGAGGGACCACTACAAAATATTTAACTTTATCCAATAATAATATATCTATTGGTAAAAGTACATTTTCTATTGGTAAAACGTTTTACCATTATATATTTCTCTATCACTAAACTATTGGAAAAAACTCTACTGCTAAATATTATTACCATAGATAAAATAGTTCTGTTACAATTATAATAATACCAACAGATAATACATATGTTGGTTAAAATATTTAACAACATATTTTATGACAAATTTTTCTATTGATAATCATATTACCAACATATAACATCTATTTATAAATTACATTAAAATAAAAATTATAAAATTTTATTGTTAGTAAAATTTCATATTATATTTAATAATTTATCATATATAGTACACTTGTTTTAATTATTAAACCGAGGATGCTTTTCACACCTTTTCAAACTTAGAAAAAGATTAATTATATTAATAATAAAATTTAATACAAAATGAATCAATACATAGTATAAATTGATTGATATCTTAAAAGATCATAAAAAAAATCCAAGATCCATCCACCCCACCCCACCCCCAACCCCCACCCCGCATAACACTGGATCCGCCCCTTGCCACCTCTATGCACAGTGTATTCCCCACAACTCTACCTCCTCCCATGACATGCACCCCTAGGTTTTCTGACCTTCCTTAACTAGACACATCCAATCCTCAAGCTATTACCCATTCTAGAGGCCATCTACTGTGCATAACTTCCACTTTAGGGCGTCTTCCTCTACATATGGCCCCTGTTTAGCACCTGCAAGTGTGGCCTTCACTAGGAAGGGAATATCAAGTGGGCACCTCCCTCTACCTCCATCCTGAAATGCCATCACTCAGAAATTACCCATCAAGGCACGATCCAAATCAGCCCATGTGTCCCTACATGGCTCTTCATCCCTCTCACACATGAGTCCAGGCCGTACCCTTAGCCACCACCAGTGAGAAAGGGGATGAAAAACCTATTTCCTTCTACCACACAGTTCTCTACTCCATGCAATAGGCCCCATGTGGCTCTCCGTCCTACACACGCTTGCAGGTTTGGCGCATCTCCAAACAATAGCTTGTGCTCCTCTCACTGATGCGTACACCTCCCTCTACTAGTTCATCCAGCCTAGGGGTGTCCCACCATTTCCCTTTCTATGCTGCCCCATTATCGCAATTCCCCCACTAGAAATGTCCTCCCATAATTGCCTAACCCAACTACATCTTTGTCTAGCCTCATTGTAAATGAGTTTTCTACAAGTAAACATTGAAGATTCAACATTTATATGAACCTAACACTTCACTGCTGCCAGGTGCTTGATCATATCTAGGACCTCATTTATTTCCATGAAATCTCAATAAATCCTTAGTTAATTTGTTATTTCTTTGAAATAAATCTGTATATTCACATTTTAATCCATAATATGAGAATGAGATTATGGGAATAAAGCTTCTAGTGTGATCACTCAAATAGCAATTAAGACTCAATATATTACCTTAAACATGCAGGCCTTAGACTGCTCCAATATTCCATCACCAACTACTGAAATCAAACTGTGCATTCAAAATTCAATAATAAGTATGAGAATGAGACAAGGGGAATAAATAGGTCAGTGTGATCACTCAAACAGTAATTAAGACTCAATATGTTACCTAAAACATGCAAGCCTCGACTACTCCTCACACTCCCTGACCAACTACTAACAAACCTATAGCTTTTGGATCTTCATGATACACATTATTAAATATTAAATTGACTATTTACTGTCCATTCCAATATCTTCAATAAAATTCTTCTTCTCATCCACAAGAGACATACGAATCTGCAAGTTAAAACACAATTAATCATCTTTCCCATGTCATTATTATCATCACTCGACACATTGAAAAAATGATTAATAAAAACAAAGTTTTTTCCACATGCAGGCATCTATCCTCTCATTTTACTGATAAAATTTGAATTGAATTCAATGTGATCATAAGGATAAATAATTTTAGTGTTTGTGTTCTTACTAATATATATTTGGAACATAATAAGAAACATAATAATCTAGCCATAACATCATTATTGAAGTTCAAATCAACCATGATTTCTGAGAAACTCAATCTCCCTAATTTATTGAATAACATAAGAGAATATGACTATAAAATAAATTAAAATGTCAAACCCCTAAATCTTTATAAATAATAATGCATCCTATAAAAATAAAAAGAAGATTATATGACTAATGAGTACAACAACACCCATAGTTTTTTGTTTAAATTTTTTATTGACATTTCAAGTGACTATTGAGTCAAAGTCAATTTCTGATGCTTGGTTATTTTGATTAAATTCCAAAAAAAAAACTTCTAAGTAAAAAAAATTAGCTATAATAGAGGCATATATCATCATCCAGTTAAAAAAACCAATAATTGTAATCTATGCATCAAATAATCAGATTATTTTACATGATAGTTAGTATATTCACAAGTTTGGTTGCAATATTGTTTCTTGAGAATAAAATAAAAATAAAAATACAGTTATCTAGTATCAAACTAGTATTTCACCATGCGTTCGCATGGGACGTAGTTGTTACTGAAGAAAAAAAAAATAAACTACATATTTTAAAATCAATAATAATATGAATGTTTCATTAATGAAAGTTTAAACTATGTTTATATTACTATAGATATAATAATTGAAGATATAGAATGATAAAACATTCAAGGAAATGTATGAAGTTTGAAATAGAGTACATAAATCACTAATTTGTGAGATATGGGTTTCATATTCAGCATTGATGAGAAAACATCCAACTAACATATAAATCAATAAATACATTTTAAATCCTATCAATGAAGGGATTTTTAAAACTATTTAAAAGAATCTATTGCAGAACTGTTATGGATATCATCAATTTAAAGACATCAAACAACAAAATCTTCCAAATAACTACCTGGTTTTAGTAATGGTTTAGGTGAAATCTTCTGAAAGTTTTAGATAACTACATACATGAACCAGGAAATTTAAAGCATATAGATGTCAATTTTTAAATAATTAAATGAAAAAAACTCTATTAATAGTATAATATAAATAATATTTATGTCTCAGAAACAATAAATATACCTAGTAGCCATTTTCATCAATATCCATACTTGAATATAAATAAATACTGTCAAATAAAATGGAATATCAGTTCAAATAGTTTAAGGGACTTATCTTCCAATCAAAAATTAAGATCAGCTGAAAAAATTAATGCAAATAGATATTACGTGAACATAGAAAATTTGAGAAAGCTTATCCTTGAAATTATCACCATGTCCATAGTTGAAAACTGAAATCTAATTCCCTTAGTAATAACAATTAAATCAAAATAAAGAGAGAGATAATGGGATTGGAAATCCCACTGTACCCAAAGATAGAGTGTTTGGTTCCAAAGCTAGCCCAAAGTCATCGAACAATATTGTGCATGTTTAGTTTTCTATGACATTGATTCAAATAAAAATTAGTTATTCATATGATAAAAAAACATATATAATTCAAGTTTTTTCAATTGGAAAAAGTGCATTAATAATACAGGGTTAAACTAAAATTCAAACAAAATATTTTTTGTCAAATTTGATAATGGAATTCAAGATAAAATTTTTATATTATTGGAACTAAAATTGTTAGGAGTTATGTGATCAAAATTAGGTACATGGTTAAAATAATTAAATGAACCATTACCAATAGATGAATAATGGAACTGGTTGATCAGTTTTTAGTCAAAATGTAAAATGGTGGAAGTGCATATAGATTTTCACAAAGAGAATGTTATAAGACCAACAAACAAACAAATAAAAATACTAGTATATTGAGAAACAATTAAAGCTGAAAATGTGGGAAATGGGAGAAGAGGTAGGGACTAAAAGGAAAAGAGAGACTCAGGAGCTCCACAACTTCCCTTCCCAATCCCACAGACTTCCCAAATAGAAAATGATTCCTATCCTTCTCTCCCCCTTGGTCCCCACTTATAGTTGGTTCATTGAAAAACTCTCTAGCTCTATTGAACCCATTACCCCTTTGAGTATATAACATCCATGGGACCACCTTAACACTCACCCCCTCTTGAGAAACCAGCTTGTCCGTAAGACGGAAAGAGGGAAACTGATTCTGTAAAACGAATTCATCCTCCCAAGTAGCATCATAACGGGAGTGGCTGCGTAGCTGTATAAGACTCTGTGGAAAATTATGCCGATCCTGTTGGTGGATATGTTGAGTAAGGACTATCTTAGGTTCATTCCAATACTAAGGTTCTGCATTCAGGTCATAGGGCATCATTTTCTAGAGAGGATGAGTATGAAATTCCCACTTTAGTTGAGAAACATGGAAAACCTGATGAATTTTCACTGTTGGAGGTAGATTTTCCTAGAAAGGCTAAGTAATCAATGCCCTCTTTCTAGAATGTTTATAAAAATTAATCTAAACTAAAATAAATATAGAAATGAAAAAAAATCAAGCAATCAATCAAAATTTATGGAAATTTATATAACTAAATATATTATATCAAAATAAAACTATGAACTTCTAAATATTTTTATAATATTGTCACAAGAAAAAACAATCGCCAAGATAAATAGGATATCACAAAACTATTTCAGTGTGATATATCTATAATAAAATTATTGACCTATACTTATCGACATCAATATTTATTACATAAATTTTTCAAACTAAAAATATCCAAAAACCGATATAGAATATATATTTCACCATACCTGGTTCCCAAAGTGCAACAATAACTTTGGTATCAATGAATATTTACAAATATCCATCATTCCACTGGATATCTAGACCCTTCTTAAATTTTGATCATTGTCAAGAACTTGACATCTTTTGGCTTCAAAGAAACCCTCTAAAGTAATATGTTTCTATAGAACAATATAAGAAACAACAAAGAAAATGTAGCCCAAACAAACATTCAATTGGATATAACCAACTAAAAATTTATGAATTTCAAACTATGTAGAACCAACTTAAAAATAGGAAAAATTGTTTACAAAAATAAAAAATTCCTCCTTTAATATTACCATAAATTTTTTTTTGTTTCATCTTCATCATTTAGAAATTAGAGATCCCACCTTTTGATAAGTTTATTGATTTATCATAACAAAGGGAGTCCTGTTTCTGAACAATTTTCAGCCATGTTTGGTAAGGCAATACCATATTTTGATGCAAGAATAAGTATGGTTAATATCATTTAAACCGTTTTCCAAAATATGTAAACCTCAATAACTTTCAAATAATTTCTAATGCTTAATGTGCCCATCAAAACCTTCTATTTAAGGCCATTCTACTTCTCAAAAAACAAGAATATGATATATCTCATCCACATACATCTGATTGGTTATCAATTCCTTAGAAATTTATGAACACAACTAATATATGTAGAAATATATGGGAAGTTGAAAACCAAAGGCTTAGTAAAAACACATAGGCAAGTATATGATGAAAGAATGAACAAATATTTATTAAAAAACAACTGAAATTTGTTTACAAGATGACAAAATATTGTGCATCATGGAATCATAAATCATCTCCAATAGTTCTAAAAATATTAACTATTTGGGAGTTTTTCATTGTTAAAAGAGTATTTTATCCCAAAATTTTAATTTTGAAATCATGAAAAATGGTGGATCAAAAGTCCACCAAACAACTAATTTTATAATATTCAAGATAAATAAGTGAAACAAATAGGAAAATAAATAATAAACAGGGGAGAAGGGGGGTGATATATGCAGAAATATTTGGGAAGTGGAAACTATTTGACAAGAAACCATAGACTTATAAGCGGCGTGTAACATATTATATATATGTAAATAATGTATGTACATAAATACACCTATAACACTACCAAATAGATAAAACTTCATTATTAAATATTAAAATATAATTGGAATAGGATATCATGGAGCCATTGATTTAATGTTTATGGAAATATACTCAGAGTTGTTTATCCTACTATATTCAAATATAAAAACAAATCAATAATCTATAACCGTTATAAATTGGTTTTTTTCATAGGTGTCTATAAAAACAAAAACAAAGGAACTCAATATATCCATATTGAGTTAGCTATAATTCTATAACATATATAATAAGAATGATATTTTGAAAAATGCAGCAACAAACACAGAGGGCTGACTCAAAAAATAGAAGTGGATCCCGTCAAGTTTTTAATTTGTTTCTTAAAATCGTAAAAAAAATGAAAAAATAAAACCCATTTCATCTAAATGCCACAGAAAACCTAAATAAAATTAAATTCAAATAATGTATAATGATAATTTCATGTTCTTAAACATAAAGAGGAGAATGAGATACCTAAGAGGAGGGTAAAACGTGAAGCAATTGAATGAGAAGTGGGTTTATGTCGATTTTCCTCCCCCAGCTCCTATTTATAGTTTATAGGGGAATAAATAATACAATATCAGTGAATGTTGGGGCATAAGGAATGATGTACAATCAGAGCTATGGGTGGAAGCCCCGATGATGAACAAAACATGTTAATGTAGGCAACAGAACACTAATGCGCAGTGTGGGTGACGATACATATGAAACCCTGCTAGATAGTAGGCGTGAGGACGGTCGGCCTTTGTGGCGGCGAGTGATGCTACGTTGTAAGGTGGGAAACAAAGGCATATGGAAGTCACAGAAAAATGGTGTGGAGATCTCTAATGGAGATAGAACCGAAGTTGGTGAGTTCAAAGGCAGGGTAGGCCGAGCCAGGGGCGATGTTGACAGGGTGCATAAGGAATGGCCGAGGCAGACGCAAGCAGGCGGGCTGAGCCAAACTCGAGCTTGCCAGGTAGGGCAGGTTAGATGCTTGGTGGACCAAATGAGAGGGACTTTGGACCCTAGGAATGGATATTGAATTTTATCATTAAAATTATATATATATAAACTTGGTTTCTATTAATTGGTTATTGATAAAATAATTGTCATTATTTAATGGTTTATTGTAACGTTTTTTTTGATGAAAAAGTATTTTTGGTGTTAAATGATCAATACCAACAGATATATCTATTGGTAAAAACAAGTGTTGATATTTAAAATCAATACCAATAAAACTTAATATCAGTTGGAATTTATCATTTTTACCAACAAATATATTATCTATAGATAAATTTCTGTTGGTATAAGTCATTTTTTTTGTAGTGGAGAAAGGGAAAGCTCACTCCACCACCACCACTAATGTGGAGAAAGAAAATGAATTAGTTAAAGGTACACTTACTATTCACTAAAAAATGGCTAAAGTTTTATTTGATTAAGGTTATATGAATTTCTTTATATCCTGTAAATTTTATAGAACTATTGAATTACCTATATGATACCTTGAAGTAAAGATATCTATGAAAAACATCTAGTGGTCCTATTATTGAAACCCACGTATCAGACTCTTCCATAGTTAGCATCTGTGGGAAGTCTTCCAGTGAATCTCATAATACTTCATTTAGTGAAATTTGATATTATACTAGGCATGAATTGAATCTCATTATATAGATCCCACATCACCTATTGGTCAAAGGAAATATCATTACTTATTACAAATCATCCCATGATCCTATACAGATGCAAGGAAGATTATAAACCCCTTTAAAAAATCCCTCTATAGTGGGGGTTTTAATACCCAATGAAGAAGCATATCTTTCTTAAATAGATAAGTCAAAGGGAAGTATAGGCCATGATGACATTTCCATTTCGAGGGGATATATTTATGTATTTCCAAAATAATTTCCTAGACTTCCCCAAGATAATGAGGTAAAGTTCTCAATAGAACTTATGCCCAAAGCCACACATATATCTAAGACACTTATAGGATGACCTCAATAGAACTAGAAATGTTTAATAAGAAATTGAAAGATAATTTTGATAAAGGGTTCATATAACCTAGTGAATTACCATGGGGTGTAATTGTGCTATTTATCAAGAAGAAGGATGGATCAATGTAGTTATGAATTGACTACTGAGAGCTCAATAATATCATCATAAAGAAAAAGTACCCACTACTAAGAATTGATGAATTATTTAGTAAAATTAAAGAAGATAAATACTTATCAAAGGTATATATTTTTTCTAGATATAATATTCTAAAGGTGAATAGAGAAGATACTAAAAACTTGTAACTTTTAAATGATATAGACACTATGAGTTCATAGTGATTCCATGAAGACTAAAAAATACCCATGAAATATTCATGGTGTTGATGAATTGATTTTTTAGAGAATACATTGATAAATTTGTGGGGGAATTTATTGAAAATATTATCATATATTCCAAGTGTAAGTATGAAGATGAGGAACATCTATGGATTGTGCTGGAAAAAATAAGGAAGGATAAGTTTTACACTAAGTTCAGCAAATGTGACTTTTAGATACAACAAATCACTTTATTGGGGAATGTTATCATAATAAAGGGGATATTTATAGATCCTTAAAATACAAAAAAGATTAAGGAATGGACCTAAACCATAGGTTTCTTGGATATATATACTTTTATTGGATTATTTGTGTACTACTGATGCTTTTTGAGAAACATCTCATAATTTTATAACCCATTAACCAAGATTAAATATAATAGAGAAATATTTTTATGGATATATGATTATAAAGATAAATTTAAGGAATTAAAGAATAAGATAATCACTACACTTGTACTAACACTAATCTATAGTGGAGAAGAATTTTTTATATACAACAATTATTCAAAGATTTTTTTATGTCTTATATTGATGCAAAATGATAAAGTTATAGATTCTACCTCACAAAAATTGAAGATCCATGAGAAAAACTACCAAGCACATGATTTGGAGTTAGAAACATTGATATTTTCATTGAAAATTTTGAGTTAATACCTTTATAGAGATAAGTGTGAAATATATACTAATAATAATATTTTGAAGTATATATTCACATAGAAGGGGATAAACATTCATAGAAAAAGTTGGTCATAGTTTATCAAGGAACATGATTTCTCAATTCAGTAACATCCTAGAAAGGCGAATAAAGTGTCAAATGATCTATGTAGAAATGATATATTAACCTTATAAAAATTGAGGATTGAGAAGGATATGATATTCTTACACATTATAAGGATAAATATGGGAATCATAAAAGAAGGAAATATATCCCACATTTCTTAAATGATTGCTTGACCATCCATTATATAGAAGATAAAGAATGATCAATGGGAAGATATAGTGTTAAAAAATAAAATGAATACTATAATAAAGGGTAAATATTAAAATTTCAACATTTATTAAGAAGGAATTGTGAGATTTGGGACATAAATATGCATACCATCAGAGTTTTAGATAATTAAGGTTCAATTGAAGGATGCCCATAGCTTAACATTCTCTATCCACCTAGGGAGAAAAAATACGTATAAAGACCTTAGAGATAAAAAATGGTGGGAAAATATAAATAAAGAGATTACTTAATATAAATCAAAGTGATTAGTTTGATATCACGTGAAATGTTAAAGAAATAATTCCATGGGGATCATACAACCATTATCCATACCTATATAAAAATGTAAGATTATCAAAATGGATCTTATCATTGGTCTTCCAAATACATCCAAAGGAAATAATTCCATATGGGTTTTAGTGGATTATCTTACAAAGACTGATCACTTCATCATCATTTAATATAAATCATAGCTTGATCAACTTGAAAGGATATACATTAGAGAAGTGGTGAGGCTGCGTGGAGCACTACTATCAATTTTATTTGATCGAGATCATAGGACTACCTCAATGTTTATGAAAATTATTCATTATTACATGAATACATAGTTGAAATTCAATACTATCTATCACCCATAGATTTATGTCTAATTTGAATGGACTTTGCAAACACTTGGGGATATAATGATATCCTTCTCTATGAACTTTAATGGTGGATGAGATCAACATCTTCCTTTAGTGGAGTTCCCATACAAGAATAGATTCAATATAAGAATTCAGATTTCACTTTATGAAGGTCTCTATAGAAATAAATATAGAACCCCAAAATTTTGGGATTTATTTGGATAATATAATATATCAAGACTTGAACTAGTTGAATAAATGGTATAGAAGGTCAAAACTATTTTGAAACACAATGGGGTATTACATAATTGATAGAAGAGAAATACTGGAAATCATCAATGAAACCAAGAGTTTTAAGTTGGATATAAAGTGTTCCTTTTTATATCCCCATATAAAATATTTGTATGTTTTGGGAATAAGTAACATCTAAGTCCTAGATACATTATCCCCTTTGAGATTCTTGAACGCATCAGAGTTGTGGAGTATCGAATAACACTCCCACCAGACCTGTCTTAAGTATATGATATGTTCCATGTATCTATATTGAGGAAGTACATACCAAATCCCTCATATTTACTAAATATATAGGTGGAACAATTGAAGCATGATCTCTCTTATGAGGAGTATCTGATGAAGATCTTAGACTGTAGATACAAAGTTTTACATAGAAATACAAATCATCTTATCAAAGTACTTTAGAAAAACCATATGTAGGAAGAGGAAATATGGGATCCTAAGGATACGATGAAATAGAAGTAACCTCATTTGTTTTTGTAAGAACTCGGGTTTTTCGAACGGGTTAAAATCTAGACCCTGTTTGAATTTTTGATAGGTTTCTGAGCAAACTAGAGAAAACGGGAAGTTTCTGGAAATTTACAGACTACACACCATGTACTTTTAAGTACACACCATGTATATTTTAAGTGAGTGTCGGCCATGTGCTTGCCAAGTACATGCCGTGTGATGACCGTGTAGAATTTTCTTACTACACAGTGTGTAGTTTTAAAGACGCCATGTAACCCCGACTGTGTGGTGGCCATACATGGCATGTAGGCCTGTTGGCTGGGTAGAACCAAGGACACACTGTGTTCCCCTTGGATACGCAGTGTGGTCTAGCCGTGTATGACGGATATACATGGCGTGTGGGTAAGTCGGCAAGGGAGAGAAGAGAAACCCGGTACACGCCGTGTACCCATAGGTACACACTGTGTACTCATGTCGGCAGGTTCAGAAAGTAAGTCGGCAGATTTTCAGCCGCCAAATGAACAATTAAATGATATACACGGTGTGTAGTCCTAAAGTACATGCCACGTAGTTTCTTTTTCTTTAAAACGGGAAGTAGCCTCGTTTTTGAGGCAGAACACAATTCCTCACCTGGTTTCACGAACCAAGTCATCCGAACCTATTTCCTTCTCCCAATCGTCCGTCCAAGACCCATTTTGAGCTCCGATTAGTGTGTTGGAACCAACTTGGTAAGGCTACCATTCCTCTTTGGCCGTTTGTCTGATTTTCGTTCTAGAACGAGTTATAGGAGTTTGAACAGTATTGAATCTTTTGTATATTTACTGTGTTTTAGACCGAATTGGCGGCTGTTACTAGAGGAGTAGCATTGTACGAGTCTCAGGTAGGTGGTGCATACCTAATTTTTTGTTTTCGTGGTTGTTTGGGTAACACAGCCTTCATCGCGTTTTCAGGTATTTTGAGCGGGACCTGTTTTATCTGCTTTTTCATACTAAATTGCTTATGGGACCTCTGGGATGCCTTTGGGTATAGCCGGTTACCAGTTTATGTGAGCGGGCCGGGTGAAGGGCCATTGCTCATCAGGGAATTTTGGCCGAGGAATGCCAGAATGGTTTTAATTGAAATATTAATGTGTTAAAATGTTAGTTTAATTTATTAAAGCCTGATATAAATTGCTAGAGGCATTTAAAACCTCTGTGCTGGTATGGGACAACACCCTGCATAGTGCAATTCAAATGTTTAGTTTTTTTTCCTGGTTATGTTTTCTATTTGAATATGTTATATATGAAATTGCTGAATTGCATCTACTGGACCCTTTTTGGGTTGTGTTGGGCTTGGCCCAGTTACGCTTGAGTGATGCTGATCTTAGGTTGGGGATTTTCCCGGGTTACTTTGGGTGGTTTTGACCACGGGATTGGGCGTCATGGACGTCGGCTTGAGGCAGTATGACTGTCAGGTTGGGCATGGCCCGGGTTACTAGGATGGTGATGCCATTAGACTTGAGCGGCATGGTCGCAGGGACACGAGGTGTCAGATGAGTTGGTGGATCAGGTATTATTTTGGCGATTACTGCTCACCCGGAACTTTGAGTAGTGTACACATAGAGATACTCCGTGATGAGGTGGTTTTGACCACTTGTGTGGGTAGAGGCCCCCGTAGTGGTAGTTAGGTATTCTGGTTGGGGGTGCTTGCCGTAGAAAGCCACGTGGGAGGTGAGGAGCCTTCAGGGGATGGGCGTGCCTTCAGGACGTCAGGACTTGAGACACAAGGTGTCATGAGGCACATGGTGCCGGGTTAATATTCTTGGGTGTGCCTTCAGGGCTTCGGTACTTGAGGAACGAGGTGTCAGGAGGCACATGGTGCCAGGTTACTATTTTTGGGTGTGCCTTCGGGATGTCGGTACTTGAGACACGAGGTGTCAGGTGACACATGGTGCTGGGTTACACGACAGAGATTCTGGCGTTGGCCGAAGCAGGTGACACTCCATGGTGGATGTTGAGCGCTAGTGGAGTTTGTGTTTATTTGTGCACTGTACTGCTTACTACTTTTCTTGTAAATGCATGACTGCTTAAACACATATATTTTGTACGCACCGTTGGGTGGCATCATACTGAGATTTATCTCACACCCTGTACGGGCCCTTCGAGACGCGTGCAGACTTTATGGATTTACATGTAGGAAAGAGGCCAGCTTCAGGAGTTGGGATGCGTTAGTTGTTGCATGGAGATGGTATGGACCTTGAGGTCATGCCTAGATGGGGTTTATTTTTTTTTGTTTACTTTTCTGTATCGGCAGGCTTGTTGTAGCTACTGTTGGTTAGCCATTGGCGCCTTTTTATATTCAGTTGTGTATGACCTGTTTTGGATGCATGTTTTACTGTTCAGTAGTAGTTACATGTTATCAGCATGCTCTTGTGTTTATTTCTGCTGTTTTTGTTATATTTACTGCTTCCGCTGTTTATCTATATTGATGTGCTTCCGCTCTGCGGGTCTGGTTCGAGTATGCCGAGTCTTTCTTTCCGTTGCATCTTTACAGTTATACTAGGACTAGTACCCTTACTATGATCCTCCGAGAGGGTATAACCTCCCCACTATACCTAAAAGACCCTAGATTCTAGTCGGAAACCTTTGGCATTCATCGGAGGTGCGCCTAAGGTAGTGACACCCGACCCGTTTGGCACTGTTCGGGTGGCTGGCCGGGTCCGGGTCGTTACAAAGTGGTATCAGAGGAGTTATTGACAAGGATTTAGTAGTAGTGTTTTTCTGGCTACTAATGAGATTGAGACTTCTCTTTTTATTTCTACTGGTTTCAGTATTTGGGATATGGTAGACTGGAGATAGGTTGTTGTTACTAGAACTGGGTTTCTAGATTGTGCTTGGGTGCCTGCAGCCCCAGGTACGAGGGATGGACCAAGTTGCCATGGGTGGGAATTACTTTTTTTCTTTTGCTTAGATTACGGTTTATATGATTTCCACCTTGGTGGATCACTTGGTGTGTGATGTTATTGATTGTGATATGTGAACCTTGAACCGATATGGTAAGGGAGAATTGGACCTTGGCCCGGTATGCCAAGTCTACCTTGCTTGGATTTTGATAGGCACATTTTTTAGGGTATTTCAATTTCATAATTGCATGTATGCTTTGTGAAGTGATAATGCCATGTGAATAAAAATAAATTGCCATTATTTTTCTTCTTTGAGATATGAATTGGTGAAATTCATGATATAATTGATAGTTGTGCAATGTTTATGCCTTGCTTTATATTTTGTAAAATTGCATGTGGAGGGATATTCGGGTCTGACTCTTATGAGAGCAGGCAGGTACTATGGCTGAGGCAGTGTAACTGTCAGGATTGGGAGACTCGGTCATCGGTTTGAGGCAACGTGAGTTGTCAGGATGGGCATGGCCCGAGGTACTTTGATACTTGGCTCTATTGAGGGCCGGTAAGGAGGCCATGAGGTCGGGATGCCGTGGAGCATGGGTTGCGGTGAGGGGGAGTAAAGGTAGTTGTTATGCACTGCCTTTTACTGCTTTCCTTATCTGTGTAGAATATATTGTTATATATATATGGGCTGTTTGACCATTTATGGTATTCAATGGGTTACTCCTTCACGACTCGAAGGAGCGTCAGGCAGGAGATGATAAAGTGCCGCAGGATTAGGGTCAGAATTCGGTACAGGCAGAGCACGAGCTGCAGGTACAGGCTCAGGGACAGGATCAAGTTCAGGATCCAGTGCAGGAAGGACATAAGCCGGGTTTGGAAACGTTCGTACCGTGGCTTGATGAGAAGCTCCGAGCTAGCTTGGTACGTGTCTTGTAGGGGATTGACGGAGGCACTTAGGGTACATAGCCTTCTATGGCGTACCTGATGTGGGAGTTCCAGTCGCAGCACCCGCCGCTTTTTCAGGGTGAGGGTGGTCCGCAGGTGGCTGAGAACTGGATAGATAGTATGCAGATGATCTTCGAGTAGCTCGAGACGCCTCCAGGGTGGAGGGTCAAGTTGGAGATGTATATGCTGAGAGGACTGGCGAATCATTGGTGGGATGTACAGGTTCAGGCTCGTAGGCACGAGGGACTGGAATGAAAAGACTTTGAGGACATGTTCTTTGAGCACTTATACCCATAGGAACTGAGGGCAGAGAGAGCTCGAGAGTTCTTGAGTCTTCAGCAGGGGGATATGTCCGTCATGGACTATGCAACTACCTTCACAGAGTTGTCTCGCTTTGAACCTGGTATGGTAAGCGATGACACAACTAGGGTGAGGTGCTTCGAGGATGGCTTACGACACGCCATTCAGGTCCAGGTGAACATCTTCAGGCTGGGTTCCTTCTCCGAAGCGGTGAATCGGGTGCTCATAGCCGAGGGAAATGAGGGACAGAAATCTCGCTTGGTCAGAGCGACATCTTCAGGTGATGGTTTAGATAGCAGGAAGCGAGGACGGGATGAGTTTCAGTAGGACATTCAGGCTAGAGATTCAGCTAGACCACCTCGTGGTAGTTCTTTAGTGATTTTGTTTCAGTGTGGACATCCGAGACATGTTCGGGCGCAATGCAATAGGCCTCTGAAGGAGTTCCAGGCATGTGGAAAGGACGTACATCTGGAGAGGTTTTGCAGGAAGCCTTCTTAGATAGCCGGCAGGAAGGGACCATGACAGACTGTAGTGTCTGGAGTTGGTTCAGGTTCGGTACCCAGAGAGGGTAGTCGAGGTTCAGTTGTTCATAGAGGTCATGACAGAGACGGTGGGACCCAGTTGAGGGGTCAGTGGCTAGTGACTGGAGTAGCATCGTAGGGAGGTTAAGCATCCGACAGCTGTACTTCAGGCCAGGTGCACACCGTGGAGCTTCCAGAGGCTGAGCAGGCTGGTGAGCCGACGACGGTTAGAGGTACACCGCGGTGTGGCTGTGATCTCCATGTTTCATTTTTTGGCATGACCTGTAGAGGCATGCCTGTTTTGAGTGCACATGGTGCACAAGATCTTTGTGGACTGACTAAATGCTAGTCAGTGGGATTGGCACCATATTGGCTGCGTGATATATATATATATATATATATATATATATGTATGTATGTATGAGATGCATAGCATTAGGGCATCGAGGATGCAGGTTACTTGAGGTGCCTTGGGCATCGAGGCATTGAGGATGCATGTTACTTGAGGTGACTTGGGCATCGGGGCATCGATGATGAAGGTTACTTGAGGTGCTAAGCACCAGGACCTCGCAGAGGCGGACACCGATGTGGTGTGGGATACATTGGGTGTCTAAAGCGACACAGGAGCACCAATGAGGTGCAGGGGTGACGACGAGTCATGGGAGGACTACGCGTCTAGGAAACAGGTTAGTAAAACCCCATTTGTTTTATGTTTTGTTGGGTTGAGACCGGGTTAGGCGACTCCTAAGGTGGGGAGCCCCATTGAGAAATTTATCCATAACGTTAGAGACCGGGGAGTCCGAGTTGCTTTGTTTGGGGTGGTATGTGTGATGCCATATCCAGGTTTCGTTTGATAGCTCGGGGATGAGCTATGTTAAGGTGGGGAGATTGTAAGAACCTGAGTTTTTCGAACGGGTCAATATCATGACCCTGTTTGAATTTTTGATTGGTTTCTGAGGAAATTGGAGAAAAAGGGAAGTTTCTGGAAATTTCTAGACTACACGCCATGTACTTTTAAGCACACACCGTGTATATGTTAAGTGAGTGTCGGCCGTGTGCTCTCCAAGTACATTCTGTGTGATGACCGTGTAGAATTTTCTTACGACACAGTGTGTAGTTTTAAACACGCCGTGTAACCCCGACTGTGTGGTGGCCATACATGGCGTGTCAGCTTATTGGCCGGGTAGAACCAAGGACACGTCATGTTCCCCTTGGACATGCCGTGTAGTCTAGCCATGTATGAGGGATATACATGGCGTGTGGGTAAGTCGGCGTGGGATGGAAGAGAAACCAGATAAACTCCGTGTACCCATAGGTACACACTGTGTAATCATGTTGGTAGTTTTGGAAAGTAAGTCAGTGGATTTTCAGCCGCCAAAGGAACAGTTAAATGATATACACGGTGTGTAGTCCTAAAGTACATGCTGTGTAGTTTCTTTTTTTTTTCATTAAAATAGGCAGTAGCCTTGTTTTTGAGGCAGAACACAATTCCTCGCCTGATTTCATGAACCAAGATGGACGAACCTATTTCCTTCTCCCGATCATCCATCTGAGACCCATTTTTGAGCTCTGATTAGTGCGTTGGAACCCCCTAGGTAAGGCCTCAATTCCTATTTGGCCGTTTTGTCTGATTTTCGTTCTAGAACGAGTTATAGGAGTTTGAACGGTATTGAATATTTTGCAGATTTACCGAATTTTAGACCGAATTGGCGGCTGTTACTAAAGGAGTAGCATCGTACGAGTCTCAGGTAGGTGGTGCATACCTCATTTTGTGTTTTCGTGGTTGTTTGGGTAAAGCGGCCTTTGGCGTGTTTTCAGGTATGTTGAGCGAGACCCGTTTTATCTGCTTTTTCATACTGAATTGATTATGGGGCCTCTGGGATGCCTTTGGGTATGCCCGGTTACCAGTTTGCGTGAGCGGGCCGGGTGAGGGGCCGTTGATCATCGGTACATTTTGGTCAGGGAACGCCAGAATGGTTTTAATTGAAATATTAATGTGTTAAATTGTTAGTTTAGTTTATTAAAGCCTGATGTAAATTGCTAGAGGCATTTAAGACCTCAGTGCTGGTATGGGACAAAACCCTGCATAGTGCAATTCAACTGTTTAGTTTGTTTTGCCTAGTTATGTTTTCTGTTTTAATATGTTATATATGAAATTGCTGAATTACATCTGCTGGACCCTTTTTGGGTTGTGTTGGGATTGGCCCGGTTACACTTGAGTGATGCTGATCACAGGTTGGGGCTTTTCCCGGGTTACTTTGGGTGGTTTTGACCACGGGATTGGGCATCATGGACGTCGTCTTGAGGCAGTACGACTGTCAGGTTGGGCATGGCCTGGATTACTAGGATGGTGATGCCATCGGACTTGAGCGGCATGGTCGTAGGGACACGAGGTGTCAGATGAGTTGGTGGCTTAGGTATTATTTTTGTGATTACCGCTCACCCGGAACTTTGAGTAGTGTGCACACAGAGATACTCCACGATGATGTGGTTTTGACCACTCGTGTGGGTAGAGGCCCCCGTAGTGGTGGTTAGGTATTCTGGTTGGGGGTGATTGCCTTAGAAAGCCACATTGTAGGTGAGGAGCCTTCAGGGGATGGGTGTGCCTTCGGGATGTCGAGACTTGAGACACAAGGTGTCATGATGCACATGGTGCCAGGTTAATATTCTTGGGCGTGCCATCGGGACGTCGGTACTTGAGACACGAGGTGTCAGGAGGCACATGGTGTCGGGTTACTATTTTTGGGCGTGCCTTCGGGACGTCGGTACTTGAGACACGAGGTGTCAGGTGGCACATGATGCCGGGTTACATGACAGAGATTCTGACGTTGGCCGAAGTAGGTGACACTCCATGGTGGCTATTGAGAGCCAGTGGAGTTTGTGTTTATTTGTGCACTATACTTCTTACTACTTTCCTTGTAAATGAATGACTGCTTAAAAACATATATTTGGTACACACCGTTGGGTGGTATCCTACTGAGATTTATCTCACACCCTGCACAGGCCCTTCGGGACGCGTGCAGACTTTATGGATTTACGTGCAGGAAAGAGGCCAGCTTCAGGAGCTGGGATGTGTTAGTTGTTTCATGGAGATGGTATGGACCTTGAGGTCATGCCTAGATGGGGTTTACTTTGTTTTGTTTACTTTCCTATATCGGCATGCTTGTTGTAGCTATTGTTGGTTAGACATTGGAGCCTTTTTATATTCAGTTGTGTATGAACTGCTTTGGATGCATGTTTTGCTGTTCAGTAGTAGTTACATGTTATCAGCATGCTGTTGTGTTTATTTCCACTGCTATTGTTATATTTACTACTTCCTCTATTTATCTATATTGATGTGCTTCCGCTCTGCAGGTCTGGTTCGAGTCTGCTGAGTCTTTCTTTCTGTTGCATCTTTACTGTTATACTCAGACCAGTACCCTTACTATGATCCTCCGAGAGGGTATAGCCTCCCCACTATACCTAATAGACCCTCGCTGCTAGTCAGTAACCTTTAGCGTTCAGGGGAGGTGCACCTAAGGTAGTGACACCCGACCCGTTTGGCACTGTTCGGGTGGCTGGCCGGGTCCGGGTTGTTACAGTTTTCAACTTAGTGTGTGAAATAAATTTTTGAGGATGAAATTTCTAAACGGGAGAAGAATTTAATAACCCCAAATTTTATACAAGGAATTTTCCTTTTGATTTAACATGTGTCATATTTAGTAATGTAGTATAGAATAAAACACATGCACCATGAAATAAAAAACATAAACACTTCAATATATTAATTCAAAAAAATAAATTTAAATCCTAATAGAATTATATAAAAGTGTTAATTTTGATAAAATTAATGTTTGACATAATGAAAGAATACTTATATATTTGGTAAAACATATATGTTTTATTTTTGTTAAAATAAACTTTATAATAAATTCAAAAATTTGAAATAAAATTTATTTTCATAAAATGGATTTATAAGACACTAGTTATTTTATTAAATCATAAGTAATTTTTAAAGGTTATAAATTTGACGTGACACAAAAATTAATATTTTTCAATAAATAAGGATTATATTTAAAAATTAAATTTCTCATATTTGGAAAATTATTTTAAAAAAATAAATTTTAATTTTGGAATCAATGCACTGTATCTAGTTTACAGTGAATTTTTAGAATTTTTCTAAATCGATTTATTTTTTAATGAATAGTAAAAAATATAGTTTTTACAAATACCATAACTTTTATGAGATCACCATGATATCAGCATGACCTAAAAATTTATAAAACCTTTTTTTGACCAAGGTTGTATTTATAGACTAAAATAATTAATTTGAAAATAATTTTTTGAATATTGAAACCTATGTTTGAAATTTTGTATCATAAGTAATATTTTATTCTAAAGAAACCATTTTTGGACATTTTACTTTAATTAAGTTTGCACAAGATTTCATTTTGTTTTGGATTGGTTTGAATGTATAATAATCCTATTTTTTAATCATAGAATTTTAAATTACTTGGTAATCAATTCTATTCATATTATTTGGCCTAAATTCTAAAATAATCAATATTTTAACCTAAAAATACCCCTCCCCATATATAAATACCCCCTCTCCATTCTCATAGAAAATCACTCCCGATACGAATTTTAAAGACTAAGATCTATAAAATACCCCTTTACTAAGCCTCCCAGATCCCTTAGGGATGTTCTTGATTCATACAACCCAATCCTTAAAGTCTTTCTCAATAGAGTAATTCTTCAACAATGAAGTAACCTTGATTCTCTTTTCATTGTTTTTCTATATACTTATTTATACTCTTCCAATAAATTTTAAATTTTCTACAATCCTAAAATATTTATTATATAGTTATATAACATATTAATTTTTTTTATAATAAGGTTATAACTATTTAAATTTATTTATAGTATATAATCCCCACCATCTTAGGACACATGTCATTAATGTTCAGTTTCATCTGCCTATGAGGACACTATCAATGATTTAATTATCCTCTACACAGAGATGGTTAGTATATATTATGTAATATATATTTATTTTAATGTATTCTAATATTATTTAAATAATTTTACAAAATTATAAATTAAAAATAATCAAAATCACATAATCTAAACAAAATGAGAAAATTTTAAAGAAGACATGTATTCAAGCCATTATCTCTTCAAATAAAATAGTAGAAAATAAATTCTGAAAATTATAATTTATTGAGAATGAAAAAAATGAATATAATTTTATTATATATTCATGTTTTAGTAAAAATATGTTTATTATATAGGATCCACAAATGTAGTAAAATATAATGAGACCTAAGTTAAGGGGAATCTCAAACCCAAATATTTCCTTTTGGGTCTATCATCTATTTCTATTTATTTTAAACATTATTATTATAAATAAATTCTTATTGTATTTTTCATTTTATTAAAATTTTTATTCTAGGAATATACATGTTCTTAATTTATTGTGATGATTTACAAAGAACTTTTATGATTATTGACAAAGTGTTTATTCTCGATGAACATCCTTGATCCTTCCAAAATTTTTCTTCTATTTTTAAAGAAATATGATCTTATAATTATTAATGACACCATTTAATACCTAAAATGATAATATATATTTCCATTTTGGTGAAATTTTATGATTTACTCATTTTTACATGCCTTATGATGCTATAATGACACCCATTTTTTTTCTTGGGTTTATTTGATGTATATGATTGATAAATGTTTCCCTTCTAAGTGACATGAATGATTATGAGAATATTATAATGTTATAGGAGGGAATGAAATTATATATCCCTATAACTCAATAGGTAATGAGATATATATCACGAGATTATGTGTAATATGCATGAACTTGATGTTAGTTTTGTTCACATTTTATGAAATTATGATTTGTACACTTATGTTATGTGTGAAAATGATGCTATATTTGTTCAGAATTTATGTGTAGTATTTGAAATTTTTTAATATGTTTCATTATTATGAATATTACAGATTCCATTACATTTTTAAATTATTTTCTCATGCATTTAAATATGTTTTTTTACTTATGATATGAAGATGATGATTATGATCATCCACACACTATATTGTTTCAAGTATCATGTTCCTTACCTTTTTATTCCTCATATTATTTGGATTATAGATAACCCTTTATTTGATGTATGTACTCAGGTGACTACATATAATAAGGATAATATTAAATATAATAGGAGGACTATTCCAAAGGAATTAAATTATGTTCAATTTTTTGTGAATGATTATGTTGTACACGCCTAATCTTCCTGAGATACTAAACCTTTCAATTATGGATTGTATTATAGTTTATCTTAAAAATGATTTAATAATCATGTATGAAAAATGTGGGATGTTATAAAGACCAATCCAAAATATAATGTTAATGATAAGAAAAAGAACATTGAATGAGAAATGTCCCTTCGGTGTAATTATACAAAATAGTGAACAAACTCGGCCATGGGAACAATGAAATCAAAGTGAATAGAAAAAATGAATTAGAAATACCACCAAAAAACTGATGAAAAACTAATAGTCCCTTCAGACCATATATATGGATCACCATTCACCTTTAAAGAGTCCATTATATTCTTCAAACTATCTCCCCCTTAATCACCACCAGATTCGGATCTAGGGGGTGCCTTTAACATTTGATTCATCACCCCTCATAAAAAGAAGAAAAACACCATTGTAAGTTGATAAGTATTCAATCAAAACCCTTTATTTATACCCATGGAAAAATAAAAAGTGACAAAAAAATGTAAATTATACAAGCTAAATAAATGGTCAAAAATCTCATTGAATTTATTAAATATTAAGTAAAAGAGAGGAAATAACAAAGGCAAAAATCATAGGATTTTTGGAGGTGCAACACCCTTGTCTCTAGTAACCCATATCAAGTGGGTTACTTATTAAATTTAAATGAAATGCATAATATCACATAAAAAAAATTCCAAAATTTTAGTTTTTCTTAGATAACTAAATACATACATAAGCATTACATTTACATTATAAGGACATATAATACACGATTCTTAAAAAACTATATGATACATTTTAATGATATTCATAGAATATAATACATAAAGTTCTTCCTCATTACCTTGTAAAAGGCATAAAAATAATAAAACATGTGATCTTAGACACCGAGTAAGGGATAATATATCAAATAAACTACATATATCATGATAATGGTATAAATAATTTGATATAAGTAAATAATAAATACAAAGTCATATCAAAGAATACGTGGCAATAACATAATGAATAAATAATATGGGATAAAATAATAAACTAATATTTTAATGATGATAATGTATAATTCCATACATAATATAAATACTGTTAAGGTTGTAACACTAGAGCTTCAATTATAGTTAGTAAGTTTTTATATATAAAAAATAACAACATAATGCACGTACCTTCATTCAAGAATGAAATTAAAACCCAATTTATCTAATTTTATAAATTTAATTTTATGAATTTTATTTCATTTTTGAATTCATAATTTAAAAATTAAATTAGGGTGAATTTTTGATATTTTTTATAAATATTTGATTTTTGGGTGAATAGTGAAAAATACTGATTTTATAAAAACTATAAATTTTATGACATTATAATGATATGATAATTACATGATAATTTATGTTTTTTATAGAACCAATATATATTTAATAATTAATATAATTTATATAAAAATATAATATTTATATGATAAAGATATTCTTATCATTTTGGAAATATAAGTAATGTTTTTGTTTAAATGAAAGTCGTTTTTAGTTCTTCCCTCTTAATAAAATATTTACAAGGAACATTTCGATTTGGGTTTGGTTTTAAAGATAAATATTTCTAATTTTATTAAAATTAATCCAATTAATTCCTCTATAGTCAAAATAATACTTCATTTTTCTATAAAATAATTTTTATACTTAAAAAAATCATTTTTCTAAAAATGGTTTTCTTTGCGTTTTATGAACATATATTAAAAATATTTTTTAAAAAATATGGGAATTTTATATTTTAAAATATATTAAATATTTTTAAATATAATAATTTATATTATTTAACAAGTTCAATTTAATTTTAGCTCATAATGAATAATAACTATGGTAAATATTTATCACTTCAGTTAAGGGTAAAATGAGTTAAAAGGGTTAAAATAAAGGGATAGGGCTTCAAGATAACACTAAAAAATTACTTGAACATTATTGGTTAGTTTTATTTATAACTTAATATTTTTATATTAGAATCTATGATAATTTTGAGCTACTTTACTTGAGAAAGACATATATTATATTATAAAGTTATAAGTATTTACATGTTTTCCACCCACCTCACTTATTAAATAGAACCCATATTATCCATTATACACTCTAGTTGAGCCATTTATCACAACCAATACCTACTAATATTAATTTACCAACATACCTCTTGGTCTCACCAAAATTAATCCCCTAGAAGGATTAATATGTAAACCAAATGAGGTTAACAAAAGAAGAGGTATATGTTCTTACCAATATTTTTCAAGTTCCTTTATTATTAAACCTCCTCCAAATATTCAATGACCATAATAAAATAATAAAATAATTATAATTAAAAAATGGATATGTTTTTATGTTGATGATATATCCAATTTATATCACTCCTATTGAAAACAAAAGCACCGCTCATGTGTATGTATGACCTACCATCTCCACGAAGAGGTGTGAGTTGTTTTTCATCACTACTTTACTTTGATGGTTATAAATATGGAATCGATGAATATATACGATATTTATGGCATAATTATGATTCCAAAAACAAAATATATCTTTTACCTTCTTACCCTTCCATCCATTGTAAAATGATAACGCCACTCATGTATACATGTGGACCACCAACTCCATGAAACGAAGTGATTCATTTTTCTATTACCACCATGCATGGATAACTATAAAATTTTATACAATGAATAAAAATGTAAATTCATGAAATTATTAAAATTAAGGATATGATGGAACCATTTCATAACACATGTAACCATGAACAATATGCCAACATAATTTTGGAGAAATCAATCGAACAACCTTAAATAATTAACATGAGGAAGAATGATTTAGTAAATGGATTTAAAATGATAAAAAAGATCTTAGAAAATGGAGTATAGATTAAAAAGGTTCTTAAGAAATTATTTAATAAATTTAAATTCATAATATATGAGCATAAATTTCAAAACCCCATCCCCAAAAAGAGTACCCATATTAGGATGTAAATGAGAGAAGAGATATGGGGATTGATCAAGTCCCACCTCAAGTAGGTCTTGGGTTAACGACTAGCACCAAAAGTATAATAAACATACATATGGGTGGAATTAACCTATAATAGAACATGTAGAATATATAGATAATACAATACACCAATCAAAACCTTCTTATATATATATAAATAAATACCAAGTGAAAACATGTAATGTCATATAGTACTACAACAATTGAAAGGAAAACTACAAGTACCAAAAGATAAAGACGACAGTAACCACGAAGCCCAAAAAGCTTCTAAAAAACCACGAGCAATTAATATACATACCAATCTCAAATATACTCTAGATTACCTAAAAAAAAGTTTATATATACCTAGAGTGATCATAACAATATACTAAGTAGGATCCTTCCTAGAGTCTCTCTTGAAAAAGATAAAGAAAACATGCTAAAGCACAATGAATAATAATGAAACTAAATCATCGCCTAAATAGATATACTAAGTTTCTAGCCTCACTATGGATAAATATCACCAAGTATTTCATATAATATAGAATATAATATAATAACGAAACATCAAAGGTACCCTGTTTGGGATTCCCCATTGGTTTGTCGGTCTACCCCAACATCACGCGTACTGAACCATATCTCTCTAAAATAAGCTAGTCAGAAGACACCTAGGAAAGGCATCACAACATGAACCTCATATATCACATCATAATATCATCCAATAAAAATATCCGTATATAGTAATTGATTAGTTTTTTGGATTCACCATAGCCTATATGATATGAATCATACGTCAGGTATTATACCTCAATCCATCATAGCCCATACATCGAGTGAGTACCTCAAGCCACCACTACTTATAAATTTCACACCTATAATAATAATATTGATAATATATCTAGGGATATATGTTTATAGATAACAACAATCCATAACAATCCTCTACACACATATATGTGAAAAGTAATAGTTGTGCATACCAGCATAAGTAACTACCAAGAGAAGAGAGTGGGGCCAGAGGGGGTATTCAACCATCCATCCTCCCACCGAGATGTTGGAGAAAACACCCTCCTAGAGTCCCCTGGGTGTCAATAGAAATAACCAACATGGGTGGGGTATCATATGAAATCATAAAATATATATGATATAATATATCTCACAAACACACTATGGGTATAACATAGTCTTAGAATCAACCGTAGCTAATGTCACTCAGACTCCCGACTACCACTACTAAGACAAAATATCTTATAATCACACAAGAATTTTAAAGATCTACATTAATTAATTCATCCCATTTTATCATTTATTTCCATTAATTAATTAATTAACCATTAACATCCTTCCATATTACATTACCTTAATCATTATAGTAAAGTCCATTCCTTCCATACATAATTCAAACTGAGTCCACAGTTTATAAAGATAATCATCCTTTTCACATTTTCATTCCTTAAACACCAACCCCATGGGATAAAAATTATTTATTATTTATTAGAATCATTATATAAACAAGTTAATATAGGAAAATCATCCTAAGGTATGACCAAGAGGAAACATGCAACTAAACACATCCAATTTCTTGAAGAAGTGGGTAAAGTAATGAAGATAAAATAAGAAAAATGGCCATAGACTATTAAAAAAATTCACAAGCAAGCATCCTAGATCTAAGAATCACATCCATGGGTAATCCCTACTTCAACCAATTCCATCATCTCTGATTCCATCCCCAACACCCACATTCATATTTGATTCATCTCTCCATCACATGCATCAACTACTACCACACCATTCAGGCCTCTCTTCCCATATCACATCAGCCATACTAGGCTCGACCATCCCCAATCATATCACATTTGGGACTTCATGCTCCATATCACATCATATAATGAATCTAACATCCATATCACATCAAAAAAATAGTAGTAAAAAAACAATCATATCCAATCAGGTAATGTAGGACCTAAAATAAGGCATCTAGTCTTCACACACAAATGATCTCTCACGACTCCAAAATCAAGGAACTCAAAATTGTCAAGCAGATGGGAAACTTAGGCTCTATAAATAATATTTATTATACAACTAGTTCTCATTCCATATTGAATTAACCGATTAATTAATCATAGGTTCTAACTATGGGAACCTAAGGCATCATGCTATAACAAGCTATTAAAAGATAAACATGCTCAAAGAATTAAAACCATTATCATTATCATTCCTTTTATTATTATCATAAAAAAACATTAAAATGATTCATCTTATTTATAAATACCATTAACACATGTGATATCACATTTAATTAATCATGTACATTATAAAAATTTGAATTAACATCAAATTATAAGAAACACTAGATACAACCATGCCTCTTCTTTATTTATTATTAATCAAATTAATTATCAATTAATTATTGATTTATGTTTTTTACCAGTTTACATCAAGATCAACATACTAATCCATAACATAACAACATTTTAATAAGTATAAGATAGATAACACACTATCTAGAAAAACAAGAGGCAACCTGTTATAAGGTAGAAATCATTAAAATGCGATTGCTACAACCCACTTCTTTATTAATATGGTCTGATAATTATTAGGTTAATTTTTTTTTCATACAAGGGGATAAACCATGATAGATTTATAATTTCACATAAAAATAAATGGAATAAGAAACAAATCCCCTACCTCAAAGGTGTCAATCTTATTCACATGAGAATAGACCAATGTCGTAGATCTTGATCACCTCTCATGTAAGAAGGTGAATCTATCCAAGGATATTGAAGAACAACCGAACCAACAAAAAACCAAGAAATACTCCATTAGAAACATGGATATGATTATCCATCTCTTAGAAAGAAGAACGATAGGAACCAGATTGAAGTACCATGATAAGAAAGGTAGAATGTTCCCTAGATCACCAAAAATCGAAGGTGGAAGGACATGAATTGATCCCCATTGAAGGAATCCCCAAATTCCCAGAAAGAGGGTCTTTGGATTACTTGGAATTCAGGAGAGGGATGTAGGTTTTGAGAACTCCCGATCCAATGCATCATTTATAGGTATTATAAAAAGGGTATTTACATGGAATATAACCCCTTTTCACATTGCATAAATGTCAGGCTTCATATCTCTCTAAAAAACACATCGTTTAAAAGAATTTAACCTTGAAAAATTACGCATCATGTAACACCCTGTGAACTAGACTCAACAATATATGAACTGAAAATACATGACATGAAATAATTACACATTGTGTATTCTCCCTGCTTCCCAATTTTAGTATAATAACTCCTATAGACTCAATCTCGAACTCCTATGAGTTCCAAGATCTTTGAAAACATGAAAAGGTTCAGAATACATGGATTCATGAGCTTACATTAGATACCTCTCAAAAAATTATCATCCTCAAGAATCCAAAACCAAAACTAGAGAGAAAACAGAAAGGGATCATCCAAACAACCATCACATGAGATACCTCTCAAACAAGAGTAAAGGCACAATAAGAAACAAGAGGAAACCATCTCATAAACCATAAAAGGTATACATTAACAAGAGAAAAATGTTACAAGATAAAATATAAACATCAAATAGCTTAGGGTATTGTGTATGAAATTGTGACTCATATTCCCAACTACTTTCTTCCATGCTATGATTCCACCACAATACATAAAGAAAGAGAATAATACACCCACACAACACCTTATCTTGGTATTCCTAGATCTCCATAGGCTAATACTGTAAGGTATCATTATCACCAACATCAATCTTTCCACAATCGATGAAATTAGAATCATCATGAAGATAACGACAGATCTTTGAAACTTGAAAAAAAAATCATTTTTATGGGAAAATTTTTATCCGTTACTTTGTGGCTCTAACATGAGCCAAAACCTTAAATTACCTAAAAAAACGAGGATAAAGTTTACTCCCATGACCAAAAATTTACTGACCATGACAAGGATTCTCATTCAGAAACACATGATCCCCAACATCAAACTCTAGAGGTCTCATCCTATGACCAACATAGGATTTCCCATGATCCTGCGCTACCTTCTTCCTCTCATAAATTACCCAAACCATCCTCTCATATTCTATACCAGTTTTTTCTAGAGAATTACTATATCCCCAACCCTGATCCAACACAGTGGTGAAAGAAAAGGTCATTCATACAAAGCATAAAATAGATACATACCAATGGTGGAGTGGGAATAATTATTTTAATAAAACCCCACCAAGGGCAAATGCATCATCCACGAACCTCTAAAATATAGAACACAAGAGTGAAACATGTATTCAAGAGTATGGATGGTCTTCTATGTTTGAACATCTATCTGCGGATGAAAAGTAGTGCTAAGGAATAACTGAAAACCAAAATTATACTGGATACCTATACACACCCTGAAGTTAAAACAAGGATCTAAATCACAAATGACTATACTCAAGACATCGTTGAGTTTCACCACCTCTTCCAAATACTGTCTCAAAAAATACTCTACTGATCTCAAATCCCTAACCACTATAAAGTAGAATTATTTCATTAAACAACACACTACCACTTATATAACATCATAAACTTCCTAATCTTGAGATAAACCAGTATTAAATCCATTGAGATTTAGTCCCACTTCCACTAGGAAATATCTAATTGCTGGAGAAAAACATTAGTAAAATGGTGCTCATATTTCACCTTCCAGAATACCAAACATTGAGAAACAAACTCTACAATTTCATGCTTCAACCCATACCACCAAAAATGAAAAGTCCAAAATTGGTATATATTTTTCATGTTGGGATCTACCTCTAAAGTAGAGTTATTAAACTCATTGAAAACCATTTCATACATCACCCAAGGAATGAAAATCCTTCCCTGGAAGAACACCTTATGCTATCCATCATCATACCAACCATTAGGGGCATCAAAATAATAATAATAATAATAATAATAATAATAAATCAGTTCCTCTAGACCTCCACCTTAGAATCCCATAGGCGGGGGACTCCTCCACCTACTACACCAAATATGACCACAATTTCATTTGAAAAAGAAAACATCTTCCTCCTAACTATCCTATATCTAGATTTATTACTGAGAGTTCTTCCATCACTCTACAAGAATATCTAGATTCATGAATGACACAACTACGTGACTTCCTACTCAGTGCATTAGCTACAACATTTTCCTTTCCTAGAATATAATAAATATCAAATTCACAATCCTATATGAATTACATACGACGAAGCTGATGCAAGTTCAAATCACTCTGGGAGAAGACATACCTAAGGATATTATGGTTGGTAAAAACCACACAATGCAATCTGATGAGGTAATGTCACAAAAAATCAAATAATATAAAAAATTCTTGCAACATAATATCATTGGTAGAATAATTATTCTCATGGGGAAATAATATCTAATACACATAAGAAATAACCATTCTATGATGCATTAGAACACAACCCAATCCAATATGAAAAGCATCATAGAAAAACTCAATATGAACTCCTTCTATTGGAAAATAAATTATTGGAGTGCTGACCAACTTATAATTCAAATACTCAAAGCCTATATGACACTAGTCATTCTATAAGATTGCCAAATCCTTCTGGGTCAAGGCTGTCAGAGGAGTCTCAAATTGAGAGAAATTAGCTAAAAACCTCATTATTTGACTATGAGACCAAGGAAACTTCACACCTATTTTACTGTCTTGGGGGATTACCAAGACAAAAATACCTCAATCTTCAAAGGATCCACTTCTACTCCCAGATAGGATACCACATTCCCTAAGAAAAAAATTTCATGAGCCCAAAAATCAAAATTTGACAACTTCCCAAACAAAATCTCATGAAGAAGAACTCCCAAAATGGAATGATGATGCTCTATGTGATCCTCCTCAGACATAGAGTATATAAGAATGTCATCAATGAAAACTACCATGAACTTATAAACACTATGTTAATCAATCCCATGAACACAGTTGTATCATTTTTTACATCGAACTCCATCAAAATGAACTTGTAATTCCCTTAATGACAAAAGAAATAAGTATTCAGAATTTCCTCATCCTTCACCCACATCTGATGATATCCTGACCATAGATCAATATTCAAAAACCAAATTACTCCCTTTAGATAATCAAATAAATCACCAATTCATGGAAGAGGATAGTTATTCTTCACTATCACTTGGTTCAAGTGGAGATAATTGATACAAAGTTGGAAATTTCCATCATCCTTCATTATGAAAAAAACTAGTGCACACCAAGGTGACACACTCGACTTAACAAAAATTCACTACAATAGATCACTGAGCTATACTCACAACCATCAAAATTTAGAAGAAACCATCTTATATGGACACATCGAGATAGGAGACACACTTGGCTATAACTCAATCCCAAACTCAATCTCTCATCGAGGGGGGTAATGATATATCCTCCTCTAGAAATAAATCGTGGAAATATTCTACAATCCTAGGAAAATACAACTAATGAACTTTTAAGGAAATTATTATTATCTCAAACATAAAATATGATAAGGACATAACATGCATCTGACCCATTTGAGGGTCTCGCTTGCCAACAAACATCGTTGGCTCTCCATCAACATCCTAAAACATAACCTGTCCCCTGAAAGAAACCATGAGCACTTGAACCAAATAAAAATAATACATTCCAAGGATTATTTCATATGGTTTTATCCATAAACATAAAATATCTCCCCAACAGTGGCGTGGGACCGACACTAGCTCACAGTCTCTATATACTTCATACAAGACATCTCAAACTCCAATTAGTGTTTTCAATGACAAGGGAACTATAATCAGCTCTAACTCAAGTGATAAATCATGGGTGAGGGTAGGTGATATAAAAGAGTGTGTCACTATTGAATCAAAAAAATAATCCACCCATGTTGAAAATAATAAAATGGTACTTTGAACGATATCTAGATTACCTAGAACTGGAAACACTAAAGCATGAAGATGAGCACAACCTATGCCACAAACTCACTGACCTTGCTGAAGACCACTGCTATGGTTTTTATCTACTATATGAGGATGAGGAGAATCTTGGGGTTGTTACCTAACTACCACATCTCTACTTTTATGATCATGGATTGGAACACATGATTGTTACTGCTGTGACTAAAACTACCTCAACGGTGGAACTTGAAACGGAATGCCTGGCACATGTTGACTACTCATAAAGGCCCAACACTATCACAACTGATGACCTCATCCTACATAATAAAAACATGCATTTGGTTCCATGTAATAAGCCTGAGATCCACCCCTAGAGAAATAAGATGAAGAGGGATGAGATCTACAACCAGTTGACCGAAATCTATTTTATCCAAAAAATTGGAAACCCCATACCATAGCTCTACTTTGTGTGGAATCCTAAAAAATACCCTCATGTAATGATCCAACTTTGGCCAATATCCTCTCAATAGCCTCTGTTCTCACATGAACCTCAAGATATATCTTTAGCATAAACAGGGTGACCTGATGTTGGATATTTGGATGCAAAGCCTCCTTGAAATTCCTCACTATAGACTCTTCATCCAACAATAGGTCTAAAACATATCACAAAAGGGACCTAAAATGGATCCCAAACTCTTGTATGATGGAAATCCCCTATTGAAGGGTAAGAATATCTTAATGGATGTCCACCTTTATGGTAGAAGGAAGAAAATTTTCTTGGAACTAGTCTTGGAACTTCTCCCATGATACTATCAACCCCTTGCGATCCCTGAGGAATAAGAACCACTATTTCCTCACTACTCCACACAACATCATTATAGCCAGCAAAACCTAGTGATACCTCTGAGCAAAAATTGAACTGAAAGATATATCAACCTCCTACAACTAGTATTTTATGACTGAATCTAAAACAGATCCCTCATACTTTAATATAATCTGGTGACGAAACTCCCAAAGTTTCTTCCTCTAAGTGTCATCATCGTCGACCTCTACTCTGTGGTGATCTACCGACACATCCTGATAAACATATTTGGTGTGAAATTGATGGATATGTAAACCTAGACCTATTATTGAAAAATAAGAAAAAAATTTTATATCTCCTAAAACTATAATATGAAATACCTAACATTAATTAATTAATTAGTTATTTGTTATCCTGTTAAGATTTTAACCTATCCCAAGGTCGACCCATTTTAAACATAGGTGAAAATAAGAATGATGCATGATCTTTTCCTAGGTAAATACAATGAAACAAGTATAACTTCATTTATTAGGATATGAAAAATTAAATTTCCATACCTTAGATAACAAGGGGCCCTAAATACTCATGTGTCAGTTGGTCTTCCATGTTTACATTTCTTACTAAACTTAGCAGATATCATTTCCCAATCAACCCATAAAATTCCACCCATTACTAAATAAAAACACCATTCTATCCCTCAATATGAACCTATGACACCACTCTTCCATGACCCCCTAATGAGTAACCCTCCTGGGATGAAAATGAGAGAAGCAAGGTGGTAAATTCCTGAGTCTCACCACCAATAGGCTTCAGGTTGGAAACTAGCACTAAGGGTATAATAAGAATACATATGGGAGTCGTTACCCTCTAAGAGATCATGTAGAAGATATAGATAAAATATACACACCAATAAAAATATAATCAAAAATATATATAAATAAATCCCAAGTGAAAAAATGAAATGGCATACAGTACTATAAAAATTGAAAGGAAAACTAAAAGTGCCAAAATATAAAGACTATGATGATCATGAAGCCCAAAAAGATCTTACAAAACCATGAGCTAGAAATATCCAGCCAGATCATGAACCTACTATAGATGTCCTAAAAAATAGTTTATATATATATGGTGAGTATAACATTATACTCTTTATGGTCCTCCCTAGATCCTCTCATGAAAAAGATAAATAAATCATGCTAAAGCACAATGAACAGTAGTGAAAATAAATCATCACATAAATAGGTATAATAAGTTCCTAGACTCACCATGGATAACTATCACCAAGTATCACATAAAATAGAGAATATAATATAATAATGATACATAAAAGGTACCCTACTATCACTTCCTCACTAGTTTTCCGCTCTACCCCAATATTTCATGTCCTGGGCCATCTCTCTCCAAAATAATCCAGTACAAATACACCTTAGAAAGACATTAAAACATTCACCTCATGTATCACATCATTACATAATCCCATCCACATATTTTTATATATTAAAGGAGTAGTTTTTAGGAACCACCAAAACCCATATGATGTGTATTATAATTTGGGTATTATTCCTTAGTCCATCATAGTTTATACACCGACTAAGTACCACAACCCATCATAGTCTATACACATCATACCTAAAATAATCCTTTGTATACTATATCCAGAGATACATGTGTGTGAATAACCACAAGACATCATATACCTATATATACATATATTAGGAAACTAACCACTATGTATACTAGTATAAGTAACTGCCAAGAGAAGAGAGTGGGGATTGAGGGGGTAGTTATCCATCCATACTTCTACCGAGATGTTGGGGAAAGCACCCTCCCAGAGTCCACTAGGTTTCAGTTACCGTAACCGACATGGTTGGGGTATAATATAATATAATATAATATATATGATATAATATAGATCACAACCACACTAGGGTTATAATTTATTCTTAGACTCAACTGTATCTAACGTTGCTCGGACTCCCAACTGCCACTGCTAATATCATATATCCTATAAGAACACAAAAATTTTTAAGAAATATTTTTTTTAAAATTTTGAGGGTAAAACCCCCTTATTGAACATAAAAAAGAGAGAAACCATTTTGAAAACTGAGAAAGAGAAAAATTATTACATAAACTAGATGAAAAATATCATAAAAAGTGACCTGAAGGCCCTAACAAGGTCCCAAATACACAATAGAAGATATATATTATGACAAGTACCAACCAAAATTCTCATCACCCCCTATTAGAAAAAGTATCAAAAATTATTGTTATAGATGATTCCATACCCCTTCCAAAATTGTACAGATGGTACTCTATGAAATACATCATAAGCTACCACCAAGAGGAAACATGAAACCAATCAAATCTAGTTGCCTCAAGTAGTGGACAAAGGGATACAGATAAAAAAAGCTACTCAGTCATGAACCATTAAACATATTTATAAGTGATAATCCCAGATCTCAATATGACATCAATGGGTAAGACCAGATTCAACCTGTTCCATCATCTCTGGTTCCATCTTCGACACCCACATGCATATTCCGTTGATTCTCGCCATCATAGTAATCAACTACCACTACATCATTTGAGCCTCCCCCCCCACATCACACCATCCATCCCAATTTCATCCATCCCTAGATCATATCACATCTAGGACACCTCACCCCATATAAAATCATATAACAAAGCTCACATATGTAGAACATCACAAAATAAGTAGGAAACAAACAATCATATTCAATAGGTTAATCTAGGCCCTAAAACAAGGCATCTAGCCTTCACACAAAAATGAGCTCTCATAGATCCAAAATCAAGGAACTTATCCTTCTCAAGCCGATGGTAAACTTAGTCCCTAAAAATTATCTTTATCACAAAAATGGTTCTTATTCCATCTTGAATTAATTGATTCATTGATCACATGTTCCAACTATGGGAAACCTAAGGCATCAGAAAATTATAAGCTATGAAAAGATAAACATTCTCTTAGAATTAAAACCAATCTCATTATCATGAATTTTATTACTATCATCAATATTAATTAACATGATTCACATTATTTATCAATTTCATTAACACATGAAATATCACAATTAATTAATCATGCACAATGCATCAATTTGAATTACCATCAAATTACAAGAAACACTAGATTCAAATATTCCTCTAATTTAATTATTCTTATGCCAATTAGTTATCAATTAATTATAGATTTACATTATTTACCAATATAATCAAGATCAACATTCTAATCTATAAAATAACAACATGCTAATAATTATAGGATAGATATCACACTATCTAGAAAACATGAGGCAATACATTATACGGTATAAAGAATCAACATGCGATTGCTAAAACCTACTTCTTTATTAATCTGGTTTAGTAATTACTTGGTTAATTTCATTTCCATACAAGGGGATAAAACATGATAATTTTTTTGATTTCACATAAAAATATCTGGAAGAAGAAATTAATCACCAACCAAAAAGGTGTCAACATTCTTCGTATGAGAACATACCAACATCGTAGATTCTGATCACCTCTCCTACACAAAGATGCATCCCTTAAAGGAATCCATTGCAAAACTGAACCAAAAAATAAAAAATGAAGACTCCATTAGAAACATGGAGATGATATTCCATCACATGGAAAGAATAATGCGAGGAACCAAATCAAATTTCCCTTAGAAAAGAGGTATAATGTACCTCAGATCACCCTATATTGAAGATGGAAGGTCGAGAATTGATCATCAATGAAGAAACCCCCAAAATTATGGAAATAGGATTTCCAGTTTTCCTAGAAGTCAGGAGAGGGATATATTTTTTGAGAACTATTGAGCCACTATAGTATTTATAGGCATAATGCACATGGGATTTACATGGTGTGAAACCCATTTTTACATCGTGTAAATGTTGGGTTTCAGATCTTCCAGAAGAACACGTCACCTTGAATAATTTAACCTAAAAAATTTAAATGTCATGTAACACCTCCTTAATTAGCCTCAATAATCCATGAACTATGAATACATGATTTAAACACTTACACATTGCATGTTATCCATCCTTCCAATAGCCAAACCCATGAAAACTCACTCCAATCATCCTATGAGCACTATGAGATTCAGAAACACGCAAAGGGTTAGAATACATGAATTTGAGCCCTTACAATCAATAATTTATGTCTAAGAAGAGATCCAAGGTAAAAAATTTATGTTACAATATCATTTTATTTCATTATTTTTTTATGATTAGTTTTCCTTTGGAAAAATTATATGGTCACAATCTATTAAACCCCATATATTTTCTCCCCATTTGTTATGTTTAGTTTTTACTTATTTATTTTATATTTACTATCTTGTTAGATCAAGAATAAATAATTGAGTTATATGTAAGGGGATTTATTTTAAAAAAATTCATGTATTAAAGTTTTTCTTCCAACTCTTTTTTTATGCCAACTTTCTTTTAAATGTTTCAAGAATATTCTTATTTAAACTCAAATGATTATTTAAAGTTGTTTTCAATCATATTTGACTTTATTTACAATGTTCTAAAAGTAAACTTCTTGTCATTTTCTAAGTGTGGTACTTTTTTGGAATTTTTTCCAAATGTATGAAATAAAACATTATTTTAATATTTACCAATTTTTTTTCCCGACGTCATAATTGTTCTTTAATTTTAATAACCCATTAATAGTTTCCATGGTTATTTTTGAAGAAAATATTATTCTTAATATTATAGTATTTTTTATTTAAATTTTTATTAAAATAAAAGGATATTATTTTCTTAAAGGAATGAAAATAATTTTTAAATTTATTTATAACTTCTTTCTTTCAAAAAGTTACAAGGAAGTTATTTTTACTATTTTTCTTCTGTATTTTATTTTATTTATGAAATTATTATTTTTACTACAAAACATCCATTTTTTATGAATTGAGGGTCATCTTTAATACTTGAATGATTTATGGTTTTGTGGTCATTAACTTTCTCATGACCATATTTCCTATCACTCTCTGTCATTTCATTGGAAATTATTTCCTTCTCTAGGCCCTACTTTAAGTATCATTGATTTACATGACATAATTTTCACCACATTTGTGTTGCCTCAATAAAATAAAATATATATATAAAATATAAGTTTTTGAATGTTTATTAAGAAATTTATATCATTAGCTATGGAAATATTCTATATTCTCGATTCAATATGGATAAATGTTGATTTATAAGGAATTTTTAGAATGAACTATTTTGATAATTTAGTATATGAGGAAATTATATGATGTGAAATTGATGGGTGGGGAAAAATTCTAGATAACCCCTTGATTCATCGAGAGGTATCATTAGACAAAATATAATACATGCTATATTAGATGAGTATTTGGTTTACACCTACCCATTTATTATGAATTTGTTAGTTGAGTCCTTGATGATAAGATTCATGACATCTAGGATGGAGCCTTGATGGTAAGATCATTAATGTCTGGATTTATACATTTAATCTATTAAGAATTCAGTTTCCATTATCCTTATTATCTTTATCTTGATATTACCCATGGATATATATTAAACCCAAGCTGTTGGTTGAATGACATGTCTATTTATTATCCAATCTTCCATATTGATTATTCCTTATTTACTCATGATATATTCCATTATATTTAACCCTTACTGATCATATAAGACCACCCTTTGTTTTTTTCCTTTCCCTAGTATATGAAACATGATATTTCGAATGATTTCAAGGATGTAAGAATGTTTCTTGTGTTATGTTTTTATATTTCCAATTTAATATGGGAATCCTGTATGTATCTAGTTTTACAAGATTGTTAAACCAATAGACCCTATGTGGTGTGATCCCTTTTATGCCATACCAATGAAATAAAGTAAACAAAGCTTCAGAGTTACTGGATTCAGGGATGTTATGTTTGGTATTAGAGGAAGTTTAATAGGAAACTTAAGAACTATATTTTAAATGAACATAGAAAACATGAGAATTACGGTAACCCATTAGCGTATTAGAGAAAATTTACCATCGTATGTATATTTATTTTTTATCTCAATATTCATGATGATTATGAGATAACTAAATGTGTTCCAATATTTAGTGATGGTACCTGGTGGAATGAAGGTAATCAAAACTATTAGTTAATATAGGGATTTAAATAATGAGAAGGTTAATATATTTGGCATCGGAACCTAGAAAATCATGGAAATATTAGGGCATCTGACTCAGGTTATGATGAATGAACTTTTCCATATGGATAAACCCATTATTCCAAAACATAATTTAGTTATATTGGATCAATTTATACAAAAAATCCTCAATCATTTAATATAACTACTAATACATTGGTATATGAACAATGGATTAAGTCCCTTGAAAATATATTTCTATCATTGGGAAGTAATAAAAAGGAAATGGTTATTTTGGAAGTGTATTTTCTAAAAGGAGATTATGATAAAGAGTAGTCATTGATCTATAATACTAAATAGGTTGATGAAATAGAATGTATGGAATGGATAACTCTTAAGGTGATATTTTTAATAAATAATTTTCTAGATAGTAGATAAATGAAATGGAGAGTAAGTTACTGATTTTAAATAATAAGTAAAAATAAATTACTATAGAGTATAAGACTAACTTTACAAGATTATATAGGTATATTGTGGACTATATATGTAATCTTGAAAGAAATATTGACCGTTTCTTTGACAAAATTAATAATAATTTCCCAAGGAAATGGGTTTCTCAAAAATTTTCATCATATGATGATATAATATAAAGTTCCATCAAGACAGAGAAATAATTATATATATTTTATATCTTCTATCAAAATCAAGAAAATAAGAGGTCAGGTGAGCACCAAGAAAAAAAAATTTCAAAGAAGAAGAAAAGGAAGATGGTATTCCCAACATGTGATAATTATGGAAAAAACACCCAAGTACTTTTTTAATGAGAACATGAGTCTATTTGAAGTGTAAAGAAAGGGTTCATAGGGCACATGAATGTAAGGGAAAGAAATAAACCATTAATATCCAGTGCATTAAATGTAAAGAGATGTGACATTATTCAAACCAATTCTCTAAGAACCAAGGGAACCTCTCATAGAAGAGGATAAGAGAAGAAGGCCCATATTTTCTGATTACTACAATTGAGGTTGAATTTAAAAAATATGTGGTGGTAGGTATATTGATCATAACCTCAAATTTAGATAATGCTATATTTGATTTTGGATCTTCAATTTTTTTTATATTTTCCATGTTTTCTAAGAAAATGAGATATTTCTCTATAACCATAAGAATGGAGTTTTCAATCAAGTCTCATATAGTAAATCTTATTATAATAAGGATATGTCACTTAGTTCCCATTATGAGACATAAACATCCCCTATTTTTTCAAAATTTATTATTATACCTATGGATGAATTTGATATAATACTTGGTATAGATTTTATTTAAAATTATAATGTGAATATTTATTTCCAAGTGAAGGATTTTATAATTCATAATGGAGATTTGGAATACCTTTTCTTCATAGTAGAGACTAAATCATCTGAATCATGTCTAGATCCACCACTAGTAGATCTACTTAATGAAATTATTGGAGAAAAAGAGAATACACAACCTGTGAATTCAAAAAGGTGTCTTTAGAATGTAGGAAATACCTATCATTCTGGAATACTTTGATTTATTCCCTAAAGAAATACCTAGATATCCACCTGAGTATAAGGTTGAATTTTCCATTGATCTTATCCCTAATGAAATGACTATATCTAAGACTCCCTATAGGATAACCATTGTAGAATTAGTGAAACAGAAGAAAAAAATATATAATTTCTGTGATAAGGGATTTATATGCCCTAGTGTTTCACCATGGGGTTCCCCTACTATTTTTGTTAAGAAGAAATATGGTTCTATGATATTTTTCATCGATTACATGGAAAAAATTTCATTACTATAAAGAAAGAGTATCATATTACCCACATTGATGAATTGTTTGATTAACTTAAAGGATATTAATATTTTTCAAAGGTTGATATTTTTTTTGGGGATCATCAACTATGAGTAAATAAGGAAGATATTATAAAGATGACTTTTTATATGTGGTATGAATAATAAGAATTTATAATAATTCCCTTTCGATTGACAAATATACCCTATGTTTTATGGATCCATTGAATAAATTATTCAAGTATTATATTGATAATTACATTGTGGTATTTATTGATGAAATATTGATACATTAAAAAAAATTGATGAGAAAAATAGTCATTTTTGAATCATTCTCAAGACTCTTAGGGAAAAAGAGTTGTATAGAAAATTTATTAAATGTGAATTATTGATTCAATAAGTTTCTTTTCTTGGAAATTCTATCTTAAAATGTTGAATATTATTTTATCCTTCAAATACAAAGGTGGTGATGGAATGGTCAACACCAATGAATATAACTGAGGTACATAGTTTCCTTGGATTAAAAGGTCACTATTGATAAGTTGTTGAAATTTTTTCTTGATTATATAACACTTTAACCAAGTTGACACATAAATGGGTTAAGTTCATATGTTTAGAATAATATAGATAAAGTTTAAAATAATTAAAGAGTATATTGGTTAATGAAATTATATTGAAGTTATTTTCAGGAAGAGATGTATTTGTGATATATAGTAACACATTAAAGAAAAAACTTAGATGTGTCCTTATACATAATGATAGATCTATTTCTTATGCATCAATGTAGTTAAATATTCATGAATAGAATTAACCTACAAATGATCTTGATTTGAAAGTGGTAATATTTTCATTGAAGATGTTGAGAAATTACCTTTATATTTAAAAATGTGAAATATATATGGATCAAAAAAGTTTTGAAATAAATATTCTTATAAAAAGGGATCAATATGAGGAAAAGGAGATGGCTAGTGCTATTCAAGGATTATGATTTTTCAACACACTACCACCATAGGAAGGAAAATAAGGTAGATGATGAATTATGTATGAAAGATCATGTGGTTTTGACTAAAATGAAAATTAAAAAGGATCCGATATTCATGGATTTAGTGAATATGGACATGGGAATCATTAAAGAAAGAGAAACATCACATCTATTCCAAATGATTTCCAATATATAATTATCGGAGAAAATAAAAATATCCTAGGTTGATTATAATAACATTCAAAATAAAATCAAAGACATGAATGCTTTAAAGTTGGTTGACTTCATCTATGAAGTTGGTATATTAAAATTTGGTAAGGGGCTTTGCATTCCATCCATTACCAAGAAAAAAAAGAATTATTAAATTAATCACATAGAACCAAAATTTATATACACCCTATTATCATGAAAATGCATCAGAATTTAAAGGAAATTTCTTGATGGGATAATATGAAATGGAAAATTATAGATTATATATTAAGATACTTGGTTTTTTAATAAAGGATGAGAGACAATATAATAAAGTAATTCTGAAACCTCTACCTATTCCTATGTGAAAATGGGATGATATTACCATGGATTTTGTCACTGGATTGATAAAAACCACTAGGAAGAATGATTCTATAAGAGTTATTATTGATTTACTTACCGAGTCTACACATTTACTCACAATAAGGTAAAATATACCTCTTGAGCACCTCACATAGCTCTATATTAATAAATTTTTAAGACTTCATGGTGCACCTCATTCAATTGTATCTGATCATGACCTATGGTTTATAGTGAAATTATAGAAGAGTATTTAGAAGGATATGGATCCCAAGATACATTTGATAACTATTTATCATCCTTAGGAATACAGAAAATTTGAAAGGACTATTCAAACATTATAATATATGTTGAGGTTACACTCACTTTAATTTCATGGTATGTGGGATCAGTTTTTACCTTTTGTGGAATTATCATATAGAAATTGATTCCATTAAATTATTAAAATCAAAACCATATGAAGCATGGTATGTGAAAATATTTCATACACAATGTTTTTGGGATGAAGTTGGTAAAAGTAAGATTTTTTTCCTAGAACTTTTTGGGGAGACAATGATGAAGTTGATAATTATTCGTAGTCATAGTAAGGAAGCTTAAATGAGATAAAAGAGAAATGATGATAACTGAAGGATTTAGAATCTCAAGTGGGTGATCATTTTTTATTGAAGGTATTTATATATAAGTGTTTTGTAATCCTTGAAAATAAATGGAAACTAACTCCTAGGTATATCATGCATTTTGAAAATTTTAAAACAATTAGAGTTGAGGCTTATTATTTGGCAATGCCACATAGCCTATCTAAAGTTCATGATTCATTCCATATCACTTTATTAAGTATTTAAATGAAAAACCCAATGAATGTGCTCAAATTTGAGGAAATACAATCTTAATATGATTTATCTTACTGTGAAGATCCTATTCAGATTCTTAAAACTAGAGAACAAGTATTGCAGAATCAGACGACTCAATTGGTGAATGTACTTAGGAGAAATCCTAAAATAGAAGAGGAAACATGGAAAACCAAATAAGTTATGATTAAAAACTACCAAAAACTATTTATTAGGTGAAATTATAAAAATTTCAAGGATAAAGGTTTTTAAGGAGGGTAGAATATAACACTCGAGCTTCAATTATAGTATGTAAGATTTTCTTTCTAAAGAAACAATAACATAATGAACATAAATATTTTTCAAGAATGTGAGTAAAACCTAAATTGATTTTTTTATAAATTTAATTTGATGATATAAATTTAATTTTTTAATTAATAACCTTAAAATTATCTTAGGGTGAATTTTTGAATTTTTTTCAGAAATAGTTGAATTTTGGGTGAATAGTTAAAAATAACAATTTTACAAAAATCTATCAGTTAATGACATTATAATTCTATAATAATAACAGGAAATTTTATTAAGTTTTTTATAAAAAAAACTTTTATTTTATAAGTAATATAATTCATATAAAAATTTAGTGTTGAACTAAGAAATATATGCTTAACATTTTGAAAATCTAAGTAATGTTTTTGTTCAAATAAAAACTATTTTTAGTTCTTATCTATTAATCAATTATTTAAAAGGTTAAATTATGTTTTGGTTGGGTTTAAAAAAAATAATTCTAATTTAATTTAAAATAATCTAATTAATTACATTTGAATCAAAATTATAGTTTATTTTTCAATAAAATCATTTTTATACTTAAAACAGGCATTTTTCTAAAAACGATATTCATTTCTTTATATGAACATATATTAAAATTAATTTTTACCACTTATGAAAATTGAAAGTTTTAAAATGGATAAAATATTTTTAATTATAATAATTCATATTTGGTAATAAGTTAAACTTAATTTTTGATTATAATGAATTGAAAACATGGAAAATATTTATCACTTCAGTTAAAGGTATAATGAGTTAAAAGGGTTATTATAAAGGGATAAGGCTAAAATATAACAAAAAACAATTTTTTAAACCAAATTTATTGGTTTTATTTATAAATTAACCTTAAAATATTCAAATCTACTTCAATTTAAAGCCACATGACTTGAGTAAGACATATATTATATAATAAAGTTTCAAGTATTTAAAAGTTTTCCACCCACCTCACTTATAAAAGGGAACCTTCATAGAGTCTTCTCCATACTACATGATCCACTTATTATTTGGTCGAGATGTCTATGATGAAGACACAAGAATGGGGTGAAATGTTTCATTTAAAAAATGTTGACAATATTAAAATTTCCCTCTTGAAATTAAGCGATCCTTTCCTTCTCTCTTAAAGTCGAGCGAGCAGTGGATATAAATAAAGGAAAAGAACATAAGGATGTATAGTGGTTCGGGGCACAAAAATCACCTAGTCCACCCCACTAATGCTCTACTCCATGATCTTGGTGACTTTCACTAATTGGTCTTCTTATCATAAGACCGTCCACAACTTAGTACATGCATTTGACACCTTACAAGGCTTTTAAAGGGCCTTCTGGTTCTTTTACATAGAACTAAAATATCTATAGTTTAGTTCGAGATACTGAAACTCCACCATGAATAAGTCTAAGAAGACGATACTCAAAAAGAAAATAGATGAGATGAAGTTTGTTATGAAATAGGTTTAGCTCATAGTTACAACAACAAATGATAGAAGTAGATGATCTTCAATATAACATAACAACAACAGTAAAATAATCTTCAATGTAGAGCATGCTTCTTCTTCTTTTAAACAATATCAAATAGACCAACCAATGTTTGTAGACTTCCTTCGTCTTTAAATCGTGAGAGAATAATAATGAACAATGGAATATTTCTCTCTTCAAAAGCATCGATCTCTTAATATGAATATTTTCAGTGCCTTCTTTTTAACAGAGTATTTTCATCTCCACTTTTCTTTATTGTGTATTTTCTTTTCCTTCCAAAGAGAGATATATATAGAGAATAAATATCCAGTAGTTGTAACAACATTAATCTTCCTTAGGATACTCAAAATAAATAGAGCTAATAGCCTTCATAAATATCTCTAAGAATATCATAACACCGTTGCCTCTTTATTACTATAGAATAAATCTCCAATAAATGAAATAAAAATAATTTTAATAACATATGCAATAATATCCCCATAATAATAGCATCATTGAAAAATTTAAAACTCTCATTTAAATCCATTCAAACCACTTTAAATATAGCCGAAATAGTTCCTAAGAAATATTTGTACAATAAATCAATTTATTCAAAGTGATTAATTACATCCCTTATAAATAGGAATGATTTAATCCATTCTATGCAAGCCTTTGAATCGATCATAAAACAGATTTATAACAATCTTTAATACTAAGAAAACTGTTGCAGAAATAGTGTAAAATATCACAGATTTAAAGCAGCGCCGTTGGAAAGTCAAACATAAGGTCTCTTTCATGTAACAACAAAATACCAAATTTAGGGTTCAACTATACAACATATGGTTCCTTATCCATACTTTTATCTACATGTAACATATGGATCAAAAAGTATCATAGGGATGGTGATCTATACATTCATCCTTGTTAGTATAAAATCCTAAATGTAACATTGATTAACCACATGTTCAACTTCCCGAACATAGGGTTGAAAACAGTAATTCCATATTCTAACATAGGGTTGTTGATCCATATGTGAATTTTTCAGCGCAGCATAGGGTTGATTCCTTACGTTACGTTTATCAATGCAGGGTATGAATAGTGTTTCTAGAAAATGTAAACAACTCAAAATCATACTTTACTAAATTTTTTAAGCCCTTTACCATATGATTAAGCCTTAGTCCCACAAGACTTATTTTTAGTAAATATCAAGATCTTTCCAATGATTCAAGAATCAAATTAATTCTAATTCATTATCTCTCGATATCTTCGAAAAAATGAAGCAATAACATTCTGGAAAACTGCATTCCCAATCTTCAAATAATTTATTGACTATCCAAATAATATCTTCATACATTAATGTAAATGGATGAAATCAAGATAAACTTATTGTATTTCCATCTCCCTATGTTCCAAGTGATTTCAAAATCTATAGAACTTGAAGCAAAATAACTACTATAGGTTTTCAAATCTGTTCCCTGTATAGTTGAAAAACTGCTTTAGAAACTTCACTGAGTTTTTATATTATAAAAAAAATCCTTTTCAAACTTCCACATAAAATAATGAAGTATAGATAAACTCCTTATCTATACAATGGTATAATTATCCCACAAATCTGTTCAAAATATCTTGAGATATCATCATAATTCCAAGTTGACTTTAAACTAAAAACTACAATATCACATGGAAAACTCGTAACATCTTCTATGATTTTTTGCATCATTAAAACAAATGAATTGGATTTTGACATAAACATATGAAATGAAGATAATCTTATTATCTTTCCAACGGAATAAAAATCACAATAATCCGATCACTATTTCTTCAAATATAAAAAAATACTTTGATGTACTAAATCTGAAACACTTAAAAAATTTATTAGAAAATAAATATTGATGGGTTGAAGTAATTATAAAAACTAAATAAAAATGAGAATGAAAAGGATCCACTTAAAAATATATTATTTTTTTATAATTAAAAAATGCCATGTCACTACCAACTTTTTCTCCCCCTTTTTGTAAGTATAAAAAAGATATGATCTTGAGTAAATTAAATAATACAATATATTTACCCTTTTTTAATGAATTAGAATTTGATATTTAAATAAAAATAAATAAATAAATAAATAAATAAATAAATAAATAAATAAAAATAAAATAAAATAAAATCTGAAGAACTAAATTTTATTACCCCTTTTAAAAATATTTAGAACTTGACAAATAATTTTTTTAACATATTTAAAATTTGATAAATAATAATTTTTTTCAAAAAATATATTTTAATTTTGAAAAATATTTTTTTGAATATTTAAAATTTGAAATATAATTTTTTTAACTATTTATAATTTGAAAAATAATTTTTTTAATTATTTAAAATTGGAAAAATAATTTTTTTAAATCAAAATATTTAAAATTTGAAAATTTAAAAATATTTAAAATTTGAAATGTATTTTTATTAATTATTTTTTTAAAAAATAAAAATAAAAAGATGAGTTATTTCAAAATATGTTCTAAGTACATACAACAATATAAACTCCTCCTAAATTCATGCTTCTATCAAAAAGACAAAATGAGATAATCAAGGAGCCATGCAAACCTATATAATATTATTAAATGAATAACAAGGGTTTGCAATGAATGTATTAAACAATTTAATTCATGCCATAATAATGAAACATCTAAACACATATTAAATAATTAAAATAACTCTCCCTAAGACCAAGTATAAATATTTATGATATTCAACATATTTAAATAAATTATTTTCAAGGAATGTAAATAAAATATTTTTTAAATAAATAAATAAATAATAATAATAAAGAATTTTCAAAGAATTTAATTAAAGTATTTTTCAAATAATTTAATTAATAGATTTTCAAAAGAATTTAATTAAAGAAATTTAATTAAAATATTTTAAATTAATTTAATTAAAAGATTTTCTATTTTTTTAATCAAAATGATTTCACATGTGTCATAAATGACTAAAAAATTTTAATCTAATAATAAAATAATGTATCAAAAACAACAAGATATTAATTTATCACATGCAATTAATTTAAATAGTCAAATATTTAAGATATGATTATACAAAATATAACCATTTATATAAAATATTAATAGAACATTTGATGGTCATTGATTAATAAAATAAACCAATGAATTAATTCATTTGATAAAATAATAGTATGAAAAGACATAATAGTTTAATTATAAGAATAATTAAATGTAGAGGAATAAAAGATAAAGAAAAAAAAATTTCTCCCCCTGTATAAAATAGTTAGTGAATTTAAATTAAATATTAAAATTGAATATAAAATAATTCTTGGGTTAAATGTTCCAACTCTAATGAAGTTTCTATTTAATAGAATAATAAATAAGAATATAATAAATTCCCATTATTTTCAAGTATACACTTGATGAGATAACGATGACATTCAGTGGCGCATACCTGCAATGCATCAAATATAAGTGTCTTTTGGTACCCATATACTTTTGGGTCTGGAAGTGTTAGTAATTAATGATTTATGTAACCAAATAGGTTTATTTTGATCAATAATGTTATAATTAAAGCTAGATAATGATTTCAAATAATGAACATGCTTGAAACCACAAAATTGGGATTTTCTAAAATAACAGTCATTAGCATAATTTCCATTAATACCACAATAAAAACATTTAACAGTAGAGATGATTTTTCTGTTTAAAGTAGGAACAAAATATTTTTTATGTAATTTTGGTTTTTCTCCATTAATACCAATACCGAGTTTTTATTTGTGAATATTATTTTTACCAAGAATTTGATTTAAATAATTCTCTCCCTTAATAAGCATACTTTAAGAATTCTTTAAATTATCAATTTCATCTAAAAAATATTTAATTTTAGTTTCATGAAAATCACAATAAATTTTTGAAGAATTTAACCTTAAATCGGAAATCTATTTTGAAAAACTTTCATTGTCAATTGAAATAGAATCATAAGATTTTATAATATTTTTATGTTCTTTATTTAAGAAATAAAATTTATTTTGAAGCATAAAACAAATATTATTAAGTTCATTATAAGAAAAACTTTCATAATTAGAACTTTCAGAGTAAGAAGATTGTACCTTATCAGCATGAGTCATCAGAAAAAAAATTAACCTTTTGGTTTTCATGCTCAGCTTTTTCATTTTTAGTAGATTCATCACTTTGATATTCATATGAATTACTAATAGTATTCATTACTTTCTTTCCTTTTTTTTATATTCATATTTCCATTGAGCTTTAAGAAAAGAAAACTCGGGTCTTAAATGAACTTTCCTTTTACACTCGTAGCATCTGACTTCTTTATCTCTATTCAAATTCAAATTCAATTTTCTCTTTTTATACAGCTTGCCTAATTTTTTAGCAAGATGTGGTAACTCACCAGGTGAATCTGAAAGGCTATAATATGAATTAGTAAATTCATCCACCTAAACATTGATCGCATATGTTTCCTTTTTTTTTTATAGAAATAAGATTTTCAGCTTCTACTTGCATCTCTGCTTCGTACACTATCAAGGTTCCGATCAATTATTTCAACTTTAATTTTTTTAACTTGTGTGGATTGTCAAATAAAAGCTGAAATTACATTCAACTTAGAAGGTAAAACTCTAAGTACCTTTAATTCCAGATCTGGTTCAGGAATTGGAGTTCCCAAGGAAGCAACATCGTTAACTGCTTCTGTTAATATTCCATTCATCTGAGTGATGCTCTCATATTCTAGCATATTGAATGTGTCAAATTTAAGTTTTGTAGTATTGTAACATAGTTGTATGATGTTGTTAATTCCTTCATATGAAACCGCAATAGTCTGCCACATCTCATAGGCAGTAACACATTGAGAAACACAATTAAATTCATTAGGACTAAGATCGCATATAATTGCATTCATAACTTCTGAATTAATATCATACTCATCTTTCTTACCAGTATACCACTCTTCCAGTTCTCCAAGTATGTCATAAGGTTTGACAATCATCATATAAACTTTGAAACCAAGATTCTTAAAATATATAGTCATGCGAGAATTCTAACATCCATAATTATCACCATTAAAATAAGGAGCACAGATCATCGATATACCTTCTCTAAAATATTCCATTTAGATTGTTCTTCGTCTAAATCTTTAACTCAGGCTTGTTAGATCCAATAGAAATCAGTAGATCCCTTACTCTAATACCAATTTTTAGGTCGATATGTCTATGACGAAGACACAAGAGGGGGGTGAATTGTGTCCTTTTTAAAATCTTTACAATATTAAAACGTCCCTCTTGAAATGAAGCTATCATTTCTTTCTATATCAAAGTCGAGCGAGTAGTGTAAATAAATAAAGGAAAAGAACACAAGGATGTATAGTGGTCTAGGGAACAAAAATCCCCTAGTCCAGTCCACCGACTCACTACTCCACGAGCTTGGTAATTTTCACTAGCTGGTCCTCTTATCATAAGACCATCCACAATTGAGTACAGACAGTTGACACCTTATAAGGATTTTATAGGGCCTTCTAGTTCTTTTACAGGGAACCAAAATATCCACAGCTTAGTTCGATAAGCTGACACTCAACCATGACTGAGTCCTTGAAACCGATACTCAGAAAGAAAATAGATGAGATGAAGTTTGTTGTGAAACAGGTTTAGCTCACAGTTACAGCAGCAACTGACAAAAGTATATGATTTGCAATATATCACAACAACAACAAAAAATAATCTTCAATGTTGATCAAGATTCTTATTATTTTAAATAGAAACAAATAGATCAATCAATATTTATAGGCTTCCTTTATCTTTACACTATGAGATAATAAAAATGAACAATGAATATTTCTCTCTTCAAAAGCGTTGAGCTTTTAATATGAATATTTTCAAGGCCTTCTTTTTAACAAAGTATCCACGTCTCCACTTTTTTTCATTGTGTATTTTATTTTCCTTCCAAAGAGAGATATATATAGAGAATAAATATCCAGTAGTTATGAAAACATTACTCTTCCTTAGAATACTCAAAATAAATAGATTTAATAGCCTTCATAAATATCCACAAAAATATTGTAGCACTATTGAATCTTTATTCCTTTAGAATAAATCTCCAATAAATGCATTCAAAATAATTTGAATAACTCCTCCAATAATATCCACATAATAATAACATTGTTGAATAATTTAAAATTCCTGTTTAAATCCATTCAAAACACTTTAAATATAGTCGAAAAAATTATTGAAAAATAGTTGTACAATAAATCAATTTATTCAAAGAGATTCATAATGTCCCTTATAAATAGGAATGATTTAATCCGTTTCATGTGAGTCTTTGAATCGGTCATAAAATAGCTTTATAAAAATCTTTAATACTAAAAAGACCATTGTAGAAATGGTGTAAAATATCACAGATTTAAAGCAACGTCATTGAAAAGTCAAATGTAGGGTTCCTTCATGTAACGAAAAAAATACCAAACGTAGGGTTCAAATATGTAACTTATGGTTTATTATCCATACTTTCATCTACACGTAACATGGAGATCAAAAAGTATCATAAGTATGATGATCCATACATTCATCCTTGTCAGTATAAAATCCTAAACCTAATATTGATTAACCACACTTTTAACTTCTTGAACATAGGGTTGCAAATAGTAATTCTAGATTCCAACGTAGGGTTGTTGATCCATACATGAATTTTTCAGTGTAGCATAGATTTGATTTCTTATGTTACATTTATTAATGTAGGGTATGAATAGTGTTTCCAGAAAATGTAAACAACTTAATATCATACTTCACAGATTTTTTTGAGCCCTTTACCATCAGATTAAGCCTTAGTAATGTAAGAATTATTTTAAGTAAATATCAAGATCTTTCCAACAATTGAAGAATCCAATAAATCCGACTTCAACATCTCTAGATATATTTGAAATATTGAAGCAATAACATTCTGGAAAGTTGCAGCTGGAAAACTGCATTCCCAATCTTCATATAATTGATTGACCATCCAAATGGAATTTCAGCCTTTGATGTAAACTGATGAAATAAAGATAAGCTTATTGGATTTCCATTTCCCAATATTCTAAGAGATTCCGACATCTGTAGATCTTGCATAAAAATAAATAATATAGGTTTTTAAATATGTTCACTATACAGTTGAAAAACTACTTTAGAAACTTCAATGATTTTTTAGAGTATCAAAAAAATCCTTTTTCATACTTCCACATAAAATAATGAATTTTATATAAACTCTTTATCTATCCAACGATATAATGCTCCTGCAAATACATTTAATATAGCTTGAGATATCATCATAAATCTGAATTTCCTTTAAGCTAAAAACTGAAATATCACTTAGACAGTGTGTAACAACTTTGGTGAATTTTTGCATCATTGAAACAATTGAATAGGATTTTAACATAAACAGATGAAATGAAGATAATCTTCTTACCTTTCCAACGAAATAAAAAACAGAAGAATCCGATCAAAATTTCTTCAGATATAAAATAAATATTTTGATTTACTAAATCGGAAACACTTACCAAATTTATTAGAAAAAAAATATTGACGGGTTGAAGTAATTATCAAAACAAAATAAAAATGAGAATGACAAGGAGCCACACAAAAATCTCCCCCTTTTTGATAATTACAAAACCCCATCCCACTTCCAACTTTTTCTCACCCTTTTTTTAAGTATAAAAAATATAACACTGAATAAATTAAATAATACAATATAATTACCATTTTTAAAGAATTGGAATTTGAGATTGAAGTAAAAATAAATAAAAAAAAAATAAAAAAAAAATAAAATTTGAAAAACTAAAATTTCTTTCTCCTTTTAAAAATATTTAAAACTTGATGAATACATTTTTTGAAGATATTTAAAATTTGATAAATAATATTTTTTTTTAAAATATTTTAATTTTGAAAAATAGTTTTTTAAATATAAAAAATTTGAAATATAAAATTTTAAGTATTTAAAATTTGAAAAATAATTTTTTTAATTATTTAAAAATTTAAAAATATTTTTTTAAATCAAAATATTACAAATTTGAAAATTTGAAAATATTTAAAATTTGAAATGTATTTTTATTAATTATTTTTTTTAAAAAAATAAAAATAAAAAGATGAGTTATTTCAAAATATGTTCTAAATACATACATAAATATAAACTCCCTCTAAATTCATGCTTCCATCAAAAAGATAAAAAGGGATAATCAAGGAGCCATGAAAACATACATAATATTATTAAATGAATAACAAGGGTTTGAAATGAATGTATTAAAAAATTTAATTCATGCCATAATGAAACATTTAAACACATGTTAAATATTTAAAATAACCCCCTCTAAGACTAAGCATAAATATTTTTGATATTCAATGAAATTAAATAAATGATTTTTTAGGAATCTAAATAAAATATTTTTTAAATAAATAAATAAATAACAATAATAAAGGATTTTCAAATATTTTAATTAAATTACTTTTAAATAATTTCATTAATATATTTTCATAGAATTTAATTAAAGGAATTTAATTAAAATATTTTCAATTAATTTAATTAAAATATTTAAAAAAAATAATTTAAATGATTTTACATTTGTCATAAATGACCAAAACATTTTAATCTAATACTAAAATAATGTATCACAAATAGCAATAGATTAATTTATCACATGCAATTAATTTAAATAGTCAAACATTAAATACATGCTTACACGCAAGATAACCATTTATATAAAATATTAATAGAACATTTTATGGTCATTGATTAATAAAGTAATCCAATTAATTAATTCATATGAAAAAATAATAGTGTGAAAAGACTTAACAGTTTAAGCATAAGAATAATTAAATATAGAGGAATAAAAGATAAATCATAAAAAAATTTCTCCCCCTGTATAAAATAGTTAGTGCATTTAAATTAAATATTAAGATTGAAAATAAAACACTTCCAAGATTAAATGTTCTAGATCTAATGAAGTTTCTATTTAATATAATAAGCAATAAGAATATAATAAATTCCCATAATTTTCAAGCAGCCTCTTGATGAATAACTATGACGTTCAATGGCGCATACCTACAATGCATCAAATACAAGTGCATTTTGGTACCCATATACTTTTGGGTCCAGCAATTTTAGCAATTAATTATTTAGGTAACCAAATAGGTTTATTTTGATCTACAATGTTATAATTAAATCCAGATAATTCTTTCAAATAATGAAAATTCTTGACATCACAAAATTGAGGTTTTTTAAAATAACAGTCATTAGAATAATGTTCCTTAATACCCTTATAAAAACATTTAACAATAGAGATGATTGTGTTGTTTGAACCAGGGACAAAAATAATTTTTATATAATTTTGGGTTTTCTCTATTACTTCGAATACTGAGTTTTCCTTTGTGAATATTATTTTTATTAAGAATTTGATTCAAATAATTCTCTACCTTAATAAGCATACTTGAAGCTTTCTTTAAATTATCGGCTTCATCCAAAAATTCTTTAATTTTAGTTTCATGCATATCATAAGAAATTTTGGAAGAATTTAACCATAAATTGACAATCTATTTTGACAAACTTTAATTATCAATTGAAATAGAATAATAAGATTTTCTAAGATTTTTATGATCTTTTTTTAAGGAATAAAATTTAATTTGAAGCATAAAACAAATATTATTTAGTTCATCATAAGAAAAATTTTTTGAAATAGAACTTTTAGAGTAAGAAGATTGTACCTCATTAGCATGAGCCATAAGACAAAAAATAACTTTTTGATTTTCATACTTAGCTTCTGATTTTGTAGTAGATTCATCACTTGAATATTTATATGAATTACTAATAGTCTTCATGCCTTTCTTTCCTTTTTGTTTATATTCATCTTTCCTTTGAGATTTAAGCAAAGGACAATCAGGACTTATATGACCTTTCCTTTTACACTCGCATCATCTAACTTCTTTCTCTTTATTCAAATTCAAATTCTCTTTTCTCCTTTTATACAAATTTTATAAATTTCTAGAAAGATGTAGTTTCTCATCATGTGAATCCTAATGGATAGAATATGAATAAAAAAATTCATCCATAGAAACATTGAGTGCAGATGTTTCTTTTTTGATAAAGATATGATTTTCAGCTTTTGCTTGCATATCTGCTTCGTATATCATTAAGGTTCTGAACAATTCTTTCATCTTTAATTTTCTAACTGGTGTAGATTGTATAATAGTAGCTGAAATTCCATTCCACTTAGAAGGTAAAACTATAAGTACCTTTAATGCCTGATCTGGTTCTGGAATTGGACTTCCCAAGGCAGCAATATCATTAACAGCTTTTGTTAATCTTCCATTCATCTAAGTGATGCTCTCATATTCTTGCATCCTGAATGTGTCAAATTTAAGTTTTGTAGTATTGTACCTTAGTTTTATGACGCTTTTAGTTCCTTCATTTGAAACCAAAATAATCTTCCACATCTCATATTTAGTAGAATATTGAGAAACATGATTAAATTAATTAGGACCAAGATCTCATATAATTACATTCATGGATTTTGAATTAATATCATACCCAGATTCCTTAGTAGTATCACACTTTTCCAGTTCTCTAAGGAATTCATAAAGTTTGAAAATCATCATATAAACTTTGAAACGAATATTATTCAAATATATAGTCATTCAAGCATTACATCATCCATAATTATCACTATTAAAATAAGGATCACGGATCATGGACATACCTTCTCTAAAAATTTCCATTGAGATTTTTCTTTGTCTGAATATTTAACTCTGGCTTGTTAGAGCCAACAGAAATCAGTAGATACCTTCGTTTGATTCCAATTATTAGGTCAGGATGTCTATGACGATGAAACAAGAAGGGGTGAATTGTATCCTTTTAAGGATCTTGATAATATTAAAATGCCCCTCTTGAAATGAAGCGATCCTTTCCTTCTCTCTTAAAGTTGAGAAAGAATGAAAAATAAATAAAGGAAAAGACACAAGTATGTATAGTGGTTTGGGACACAGAAATCCATTAGTCCACTCCACCAACGTTCTACTCCATGAGCTTGGTTATTTTCACTATTTGGTTATTTTATCATAAGACCGTCCAGAAATGAGTATAAGAAGTTGACACCTTACAAGGATTTTATAGGGACTTATGGTTCTTTTACAGGGAACCACAATATCCACAGCTTAGTCTGAGAAGCTGACACTCCACCAAGACTGAGTCCAAGAAGTCGATACTAAAAAAGAAAAAAGATGAGATGAAGTTTATTGTGTAACTGGTTTAGCTCATAGTTGCTGCAACAACTGAAAGAAGTAGATGATCTTCAACATAACGTAATAATAACAACAAAATAATATTCAATGTCGAGCATGCTTCTTCTTCTTTTAAACAGTATCAAATAGATCAACCAATGTTTCCAGGCTTCTTTCTTCTTTACACCATAAGATAATAAGAATGAACAATAGAATATTTCTCACTTAAAAAGTGTCGAGCTTTTAATATGAATATTTTCATCACCTTCTTTTTAACAGAGTATTCATGTCTCCTTGTTTCTTCATTGTGTATATTATTTTCTTTCCAAAGAGAGATATATATATAGAATAAATATCCAACCATTTTAACATCATTCCTCTTCATTAGGATACTCAAAATAAATAGAGTTAATAGCCTTCATAAATATCCCAAAGAATATCATAGCACCGTTGCATCTTTATTAATGTATAATAAAACTCCAATAAATGTATTCAAAATAATTTTAATGACTACTCCAATAATATCCCTATAATAATACCATCATTTAAGAACTTAAAAATCTCATTTAAATCCATTCAAACCACTTTAAACATAGTTTAAAGAGTCCCTAAAAAATACCCGTATAATAAATTAATTTTTTCAAAGTGATTCATAATGCCCCTTATAAATAAGTATGATTTAATCCATTCCATGAAATCCTTTGAATCGGTCATAAAACCACTTTATAACAATATTTAATACTAAGAATACCATTTCAAAAATATCATAAAATATCACGGATTTAAATCAGCATTATTGAAATTTAAAATGTAGGGTTCCTTAATTTAACGATAAAAAATACCAAACGTAGGGTTCAACTATGTGATATATGGTTCCTTATCCATACTTTCATCTGTACATAACATAGGGATCAAAAAGTATCTTAGGGATGATAATCCATACATTCATCCTTGTTAGTATGAAATCCTGAACGTAACATTGATTAACTATACATTCAACTTCCCAAATGTTGGGTTGAAAATAATAATTCCATATTCCAATGTAGGGTTGCTGATACATATGTGAATTTTTCAGCATAGCATAGGGTTGATTATTTAGGTTACGTTTATCAATGTAGGGTATGAATAGTGTTTCCAAAAAATGTAAACAACTTTACATCATACTTCACTGATTTTTTTGAGCCCTTTACCATCAGATTAAGCCTTAGTCCCACAATACTTATTTTTAGTAAATATCAAGATATTTCTAATGATTCAGGAATCGAATCAATCTGATGTCAACATCCCTTGATATATTTGAAAAACTGAAGTAACAACATTCTGAAAAACTACAGCTGGAAAACTGTATTCTCAATCTTCAGATAATTTATTTATTATCCAAAAAACTTTTTCAACCTTTGATATAAATTGATGAAATACAGATAAACTTATTGGATTTCAATATCCCTATGTTCCAAGAAATTCTAAAATTTTTATAACTTGCAGTAAAATAAATACTATAGGTTTTCAAATTTGTTCACTGTATAGTTGAAAAACTGATTTAGAAAATTCGGTGATTTTTTAGAGTATCAAATAAAATCCATTTCATACTTACACATAAAATAATGAAGTTTAGATAAACTCCTTATCTATACAATGATATAATGATCTCAAAAATATGTTTAATATATCTTGAGATATAATTATAATTCCGAATTGACTTTAAGCTGAAAACTGCAATATCACTTGGATAACTTGTAACAACTTTGGTGAATTGTTGCACCATTGAAACAATTGAATTTCATTTTGACATAAACATAAGAAATGAAGATAATATTCTTATATTTAAAATGGAATAAAAACCATAAGAATATGATCACTATTTATTTAGATATAAAATAAATAGTTTGATGTACTAAATCTGAAACACTTAACAATTTTTTTAGAAAACAAATATTGACAGGTTGAATTAATTATCGAAAATAAATAAAAATGAGAATGAAAAGGAGCCACTCAACACTTATCTATAAAAATACCTACAAAAATATATTCCCAAAATACCTTCCCCTGATCTAGATGTCTTGGTCTTACTAAATGAACACTTCAAGTAGTCTTCAGGTATAAGAAAAAGAAGATTACCAAAAGAAGAGGTATATGTTCTTATTGAGATTTTTCAAGTTCATTTATTATGAAACCTACCAAAAATAACCATATTAAAATAAATAAATGATTATATTAACTATTATGAGATGTTTTTATAATAATTTTACATCCATTTTTTATCTCATTCTCATTATATAGAAAACTAAAACATCACGCGTGCATATGTACGACCTACCGTCTCCATGTTGCTGTGTAATTCATTATGCATAACAAGTTTACTTGGATAGTTATAAATATGGAATTAATGAATATATATTATATTTAAAACACAATTATTATTATGTAAATATACTATATCATATAATTTAGTACCCTTACATTCCTTGGAAAATGACCACGTCGCTCGTGCATATGTGTGGACTACTATCTCCATAAAGTGATGTGATTTGCTTTTCTATTACCACCATGAATTTATAATTATAAAATTTATAAAATGAATAAAAAATTATATTAATGACATTATTAACATTACAAAATGTTATATAACTATTTTATAAAACCTTTGACCCTAAAAAATATATCAAAATAATTTTGGAGAAATTAACTGAACAACATTAAATTATCAACGTAAGCAAGACCTATTTAATGAATGGATTTAAATTTATTATAAATGGACCTTAAAAAATGTAATATAGATGAAAAATGTTATCTATAACGTATTTTCTAAATTTAATTTTATAATTTAACAGAATCAAATACATATAAATAAATGGAGACCCAATGTAATATATTTTTGTTATAATCTCATTTTATTTCGGGATTGTGTTTGTTTAGATTTCATTTAGAAAAAATACATGATATTAATATATTAAACACAATATAATTTCTTATAATATGGTTATTTTTTGGATTTATATGTTTATTTTCCACTTCTTCTCTTTTTGGTTCAAGAATCATCAAATGAGTAATACGAAGGGACTTTCTTTAAAAAAAATTCATATATCAAAGATTTCCTTCGAACTATTTTTCTTCCATGTAAAATAACTTTTAAATGTTTCAAGAATATTATTTTTTAAACTCAAATGATTTCTTGAACTAATTTTAAACCATATTTTTATTTATTTAAAAATTTATAAAAGGAAACTTCTTATATTTCCAAACGAGTTACTTTCAGACTTTTACAAAAAGCGTGATAAGAATATTTGTTTTAAGAATTACCGTATGAGCGTAATTTACTAACATCATAATCATTATTTATGTTGAATATTACTTTAAAATTTTCATTGGTTATTTTGAAATATTTTTTTTTCAATTTTTTTGGAATTTTTATTTAATATTTTATTAAAAAAATGGATATAATTTTCTTAATGGAATGAAAATAATTTTGAATTGGATTTATAAATTCATTATTATATAAAGTTATAGGAAACTTATTTTTTATATTTTAATTATATTTTAATTATATTTTTTAAAGTATTGGTTTTACTGAAAAACCTTCATTTCTGATGAATTTATGGTCTTCTTTAATCCTCTACTGATTTATTTTTTTGGTTATTAACTTTCTCATGATCACATTCCCATTCACTCTCCATTATTTTATTGGAAATTATTTTTTCTTCCAAGTTGATATTTTAAGTATTATGGATTTATAAGGCATTATTTCAACAACGTTAATGTTTCCTAAATATTATACCATTTCTATATATAGTATTAGTTGAACTATGTTTATTAAGAAAGCTATTTCACTGATTGAGGAAATATTACATATTCTTTATTCAATATGGATAAATATCAATTTATAAGGATTTTTAATAATGAATTATATTGGTAATTAAATATATATGGAATGAATAGGATGTAAAAGTGAAGGGTGGGGCCCATTTATGAATATCCCCTTGATGCATCAACAAGTCCCATGAGACAGAACAAGAGGCATTCCATATTAAATGGGTATCTATTTTATACCCTCCTATTTATTAATAATGAATTGGACGAGTCCTTAATGGTAAGATTCGTGATATATTTTCTGAGAACTTGATGGTAAGATCATGAATGTCTAGATTTATGCATTTCCTTCATTTATAATTCAGTTTCCATTATCCATGTGATTTCTATGTTGATATTATACATGTATACACATTTAACTCAAGGTGTTCGTTGAATGGATTCTGTTTTGATTATCCACTATACCATATTGATTATTATTTATTTACTCATGATAGATTCCACTGTATGTAACCCATACTGAGCATCATAGATCACCCTTTATTTGTTTTCCTTTCCCTTAAGATATGAACCAGTACATTTGGAATAATTTTAAGGATGCAAGAATGTTTATTATGCTATATTTGTATATTTACAATGTAATATAGGAATCATGTATTTATCTAGTTTTCCACAACCACTAAACTGATCGATCCTTCATGGTGAGATCCATTGTATACCAATTTAATGAAGTAAACACTAGATTTGGGTTACTGGAGTTGGGTACGTTACGAAAGACTTATTTCAAGAAATCAAACATAAAAGGGAAGAATTTTACCATTACTAAATTTTAGTCATCTCATGAGAACTACCAATAAACTAGGAGTATATATAATTATAGGCCCCACATGTCATATAGATCATCCAATACATTCCATCATATAAGAAAAATGGATAATCAATATATATGATAATGTTAAATAGGAACTACATATCAATACATTTGTTAGTGATTAATTATTTTCTTTACAAGGTTACCCATATAGAATAAAGGGATACAAAGTCATATCAATAGTTTTCACGAGTCAAATTAATGATATAAATATATAGTTAAATACCCTTCGATCAAAATAATTAAATATTTGATATTCAAAATGTGTAGTATATGGTATTTACTATTATTAAAAAAATAGGTCATATAAAATTACTATCAACATGAAAATAAAATGTATCACCATAGAAGGAGAATCCAAGGATAACATTTTATTAGGGCCCCAATAGATAATGTACAAGATAAGTGATCTTATTATGAAAATCCATAGAGGTCATGTGACCACCTACTTACTCAGAATTTCAATTTCGAACTACATTTCCTTAAAATAACTCTATAGGGAGATACAGATATTGGGACCATCAGAGGCTTTTCTTATGATTAGAGTATATGGAAAACAAATGATAAAATACACCATTACCTCACTTAGAGATTTTCTATCATTGATACCAGCCCTTATGAACTTTAATCTCTTTAAATTGGGGAGGTAACTATAAGAGAAAGTATTTGAGTGAGCAATCAAGTGGAAATATGAATTAAAAGTGAGGATAATGACTTGATTAGGTGTTTATTTATAGGTGAAACTTAATAATTGTTTAAATATTTTATTAATATAGTCCATGGAAAACTACTTTATGGAGGATTAATTTAATGTTATTTAAACATGGTTTTGGATTGTAGTGTTTTAAATTTTATGAAATGGTTTATGTGTTTCAAACTTGAATGGCCTAAATCTAATGTCTTATTTAATTTTGACTATGGAAAATCTCTTTAGACATAATGAAATAGTTTTTAAAGAGTATAATAAGTTTAAATTTTTGAAAATTAATTTATAGCTGTAAAAATTGATTTTTTTTAAATTTATATTCAACTACTTAAATATACTTTGGATCATGTAAAATAAATCTACAAGTAATTATTTCATTCAATTGAGGTCATAAAATGTACCATTATGAAAAACTATTTTTTACCGATCACCTCAAAATTCATATTTTTTAGAAAAATACCAAAAATTAAATCTTGACTAATTTTAATGTTTCAATTCTAAATTTTTAGTTCATTTAAAAAAAAATATAAATGAGATAACTTCAATGTTTATATTGAATATAATATAATATGGTTTAAGAAATAAAAAATGAAACATATTATTATAAATACTTAATTTTTTTAGTTAAACAAATTAAAACCTCATATCTATTACTTTAAGTATAAATTTATTTTATTTTTATATTTACATATGAATATTTATTTTCTTATATTGTTATTTCATCAGTTAATTATATCAATAAATTTACCATTCCAAGGACAAGAAAACTATTCTAATAGCCATATTTTCAACTAGTACCTTACCAATTAAAATGATAGTATTTCCTTTTATCACCCTTTCAAGACCCATTAAATCTTATATGTTTCATTCACTTAAGTTTAGTTCAAGTTTCTATATATTTATATTACAAAATGAAAACCATATTTATAATATTTTTCTTTCTTATTATAACAATGTTCATGACTGTGGTATTTTTGGGAGATCATGCCCTATCAAGTTTCAAATATCTAATTATGATATTAAATTATGTTTATTATCCAATTATATATTTATTAATATTATGAAATGAATTTATACTTTTCAGGACCTCGCATTGTTAAGAAATTCTCTTAGCCGTCAATGAGTTAGAGTGTGACCCCCCAAAGCCTGCCATCATTAAGACACAAGTTGGAATCTAGAAACAAGGGAATAATATCACACATATATAAAAGTCATTATAGTTTATTATAAAAAATCAAAAACATCAGGATCAATATAAATACCAAAATCATTCTTAATATTAGGGATAGAAATGGGTACCCATTCCCACTCAACTTGATTAAATCAGGGAAGGGTACCCTTTAATTAGGTTCAAGTTTAAAATTACCTTCCTGATTACTAATTAGGTAGGGTTCAAGTATTACTGGTAGGATACTTGAAACCCAAACTTGTAACAACTCTAGTTTTTTGAATTTAATGCTTTGAATTTTTCTTTAAGTATCTCAAGATTTTTCCTTGAAGTTAGTGTGGTGGTTTTGTGTATCACAAGATCCCAAAATTTTTAAAATAAAAATATTATATCTATATATATATATATTAAATGTATCATTTTTTTAAAATAAATAAAATTACCATTGATTAGGAACTCAGATGGAAAATATGATACTGTGTTTGTTTCCGAAGCATGATGTTTACCGTAGGTGTGCCATAATGTTTGTAGCATCAGAAATTCCATGGAAGTAATCCATCGAAAAGTTCATTAAATAAATTAATTGATATAATTTATTTAATTAAATTATTTCTAAACCTATCCCCAATCATTTTTATATGACTTTATGAAAAATCTAGTGTGTTAGCTGCATAACCATGGGATATTAGATAAGAGGAGGGGAAATACACCATTGGCGATGATAAGCTCGAGACTATGAATTAATGATGAATGAATAAAGGTGATTCATGGGATGAATGAAGAACCCAAAAAACATTCAATATAATCCCTAGAGAACATGATCTTATACAATTATGGATATATTATCAAGGCATGACTCCTTATTTTTTGGATTTCCACCCTTAGGAATTTTTATTGTTAAGTATGGATTTATTATCTACTTAATTATATGAATTTTAATTCTTCATATGATCCATAAAATTAATCATTGTTCTTGATCTCGATTATCTATTTTATTTGTTCCCATTAATATCACTAGTTTTAGTTTCTTCAATTATGATCATTTGATGGGTCCACATTGGCCAATAATAATCTCACATTGATTTTGCAACTCTCCTACCTTCGTTCTTCACATTCTTCATCATTGGCCCAGGGGTTCAGTGATTTTACTTTTTATGACTAGTTTGAGCATGATGAACCTTTTAATTCATGAAGGTTTGATAAATGACCTTTGTATTGATGGCTTGTGGATGAATAGTTGAAGAACAATGGATTTCAGGTGAAGGATCTAGGAATCAAAATCCCATTTGGTGATGGGAGGCACAAAAAATCATGCTTAGGTGATGGGAATCCCATTTCCTAGATACTCGAGGCTGGGAATCGATGATCAGAAGTGTTTTTATTTAATTCTAGTGTATTGGGAGACTTAATGGAGAGATTAGTGGGGGATTTTTTGGAATCAATGAATATAGAGAAGCTTCTGTAGGAAGCTGTATTTTTAGCGGAAATCCCAATTACACACTATGTAATCCCAAGGAACACACACCATGTTTCTCGATTTCTTACAACTTATATGGTTTCGATATACTATAAATATGACACACCCTATCACAAACCCACATGTACATGCATCTTGGACACACCTCATATACCCTACTCATCCAGTGACACCATGTTTAGTAAGGAATATTTCTTGAATCTCAGGTTATCCCGCATGTCATGTCATCCTAATGGCACACTATGTACTTAAAATTTTTCATGTTGGGTGTTTTAGTGAGACATAACTAGGATTAATCTTCAGAGTACACCTCATGTACCCCATATGAACAAAAAATGTACTCCTATTCAGGACTCATATTTGAGCTTGCGAGTAGTCTATCCTAAGTATAATTCCACAAGGACATGATGGTGGCCTTTTATTTGGAATAAAAGATATGATATGAGGTGATGTGAGTAGGATGCTTATTTTAATGATTCTCAATATATGAGAGTGATCGAGTTTGATCAATTGAGATATGGTGGGGTTCGTACTCCCCTGAATCACTAGAGAATACTTACCCTATATCCTATATATAGGTAGATTTGGTGCTCCCTCACATTATTGAGGGAACACGTCCTCTATCTTTGGAGTGGTACTCACCTATCATTATGCTCCAGCAGGGAGCTGGTCCTTCACTGAAGTTAGTGATCCCTCATCTATAGAGCATAATGTAAAGGTGTAGGGACACTATTTTCTTATGAGGTTATGTGCGGTTCTTGGAATCATAGATAAGAACTTTGTAGATACATGAAAACTCACCATTTCTTAACTACAACACCCTGAGTTTCAATAAAATAATTATTTTAATTAATAAATGAATTATAAGTTAAATAAAAATTATTATGAATTATTTTAATAAAACCATGTGATTTAATTTAACCGAAACAAAATATTTATTTTTATTATTTTCAAAATGTTTTTTTGAAAAAAACATGATGATATATAAATTAATTATACTTTTATGAAATGCGGTATCATGCAATGATATTTTATAATATATATTATTTAAAAAATATATAATTAAAGGTAATACTATTATTATAAAATTTGTTTAATAAAATTATAATTTTACATTATAATTATTTTAACATACATTCCATTTAAAATTATTATTTTAAAGTATTATATGTTGTAGTGTCATAAATTTTAAGTAACATTATTCTGTAAAAAATGAACTATCAATATTCATATTTTAATTTATGCAAATAAATATTTAATCTAACATATGAATAATTATATTAAAATTATTTAGGTTTTATAAATGTTGATATATATATATATAAATTTATATTTATTATTTTTAAAATATAAACTTTGATTAGATTAATTTTTATAAAATTATTAATGTTATAAATTTTGTTTAATAAAATTATAATAACTATTTTAATATTAAAGTTAAACTTATAATATATCATACACATATTATAATATTTAATAATAAATTCAAAAAAAATGATATAATAATAATAATAAAACAAAAAGAAGAAAAAAAGGGATAAAGGGTGTGTGATGTTCATGTAAATGGGGTGAACTGGGTTTCATTTAGTGTTCATGGGCATTGGATTCATGTTGCAATGGGATATATAGCAGGGTCGAGGAGTGGTATTAGATGAGGTTGAGTAGATACCAAAGCCGATGGCTTTGGAGGAGTTGTGTTGCGCGGTGGTCGAGGCCGAGGGCAAGGTCGAGTAGGATTAGCTACAGAAAGGGTCTTTAAGGAGTTTGTGCGAGCGATTGAAGGTTCCAAGTGGCATCGATGTGGATCGTATGCTGTTAGGGTTTGAAGGGGGTCTTTTATTCTCAAGTATGTGAGGTAGGTTCCTCATTTTCCTTTCTAGGTATTGAATATCGGTTTGATTTGGTCTTGGTGGTATTTTGTCCTGTTTCTTCATTTTCCTTCTTCGTTCGTTTTCAGTGATCCTTGTTTTTTTCAAATGAATTATTCATCCTTACATTAATGAATATAAGTATTGATGTTTTTGGTCCTCAGATGTCACTGTAATGGTAGTTTTTAGTTGTTCATGTTTTGTTGTTTTCCCTATTTTGTATTGGTTGTGTGTCATTTACATCAAATTGCATATGTTTATTCACATTGGGGAGCAAGCTTTGTGTGTACTGTCATGAAGATGTCCTTATTATGAAATCTAGCCAAATACCTTATAGTCCATTGGATTATCCACTTTCATTTTCTTTACATCACTGCTCAGTGGAGCCTTTTGGCTCTAAAAGCCTTATAACACAATCAAATGAAGAGGGGAAAACCCAATTCGGTGAGTCCGAAGCAAGAGGAGTCTACAGATTTTCCACAATTATGTAAGTGATTTTTTTATGATTTTGTGATTTTAAGTTCATAATCAATTTAATTTTCTTAAGGGTGTATTAAAATTACTTGCAGTCCTTGATTTAAATTCTTTAAGTGATAAAATTATCTTCATTAGTATAAATATGTATATAATGATTTATAAATATGTATTTATTAATATTTATTTTATTTATTACATGTATTTTTTAAAAATAAAATATATAAGGGGGAAAATGATTTATTTTCAAACATATATTTATCTGAAATTTTATTTCTGTAAGGATATACTAAAATTATTTTTATATTTTTATTCTTGGTTTTATTAAATTATGTAAGAGATTTATTCTTTAATTTCAAATACACAAATATTCCATTAGTTATTTATTTATGTACACAATTTATGCAGAAATATGTATTTTCTTTAATATTATTTTTATTATTTTATTATATATTCAGATTCAATATTTAATGAATTATTTCTATCGAATCATTTTTTAATACAAGGCATTTAATTATGTTATTTGAAAATGGTATTTTACATTAATCAAAAATTATGTTTTTATTTTTGTTAGAAACCTATATTTTTATTTACCAATGTCTTGAATATACATGAATTAATCCATGAATTTGTGTAATGATATTTCCTTATCATTTATGTATATATATATATATTTATGTAAACATGAATTATGGAAAACTTTTCTTTAACTTAGAATATAAATTTATAGGTTATAAATATATAAGTTATTTTTGAGTTTATGTTTGATGATTATGATTTATGGTCATACATGTAACATCCCAAGTAATTAATTAATAATATATATTTTTATCTATGTCTATTTATTAATTAGATAGTGTTTTAGAGGCTTAAAATGAGAAAAAAATCCAATCTTAAGCATGAAATACACTGATATTTTTTAAAAGATTGTTTTGCAGCCTTTTGATGGAAAACCATTTTTTAAATCAAACTTTTGAAAATTTTATAAGACCTATTTTTCAAAATAAACACATTCTTTATGATTGGGACATTGAAATTTACATTGGATAAATTTTTGGTATTTTTCTGACAATGTTCATTTTTTAATGAATAGTGAAAAAATAATGCATTTTACATCAAAAATGTTTTTTCATCTAATTTAATTATATGGTTAGATTATCTTTTTAATTGGTCTTAAATTGTAATTTGAATATATTTTTACGATTTAATCCAATGGTGGTCATCAGGATTAATTTCACTTTGGAATTGGGCATAAACTAATGCCAAACTTTTCATAGATATTGTTTAAAAAAAACCCGCTATTTGTTTTGACAACGAGAATTATTTTTAAATTAATTATTGAAATTTCTGTGTTTGGAATTTGGTAAAATGGATTACATATTTGGAATCAGAAGGTCCAACTTATGTAATCAAGACTCTTTTGTTTTTGGACATTATGAATTGTAACGACGGTAATTATCTTTAATTATCTTTATTAATGAGTAATCGGGTAGTTAAGGATAATAAAATAATATCATAATAATAAAAAATGACACCAAAATGTGTCCTAATTCTACTAGTTGTCTCATGGCCGACCATGGGAATCCTTGTGCCAATCTTGGGGACCCCATGGAATCACTTTTGTGTGAAAGTGACTTTTTATCTTTTTATTTTTTTAAAGAAAGTAAATATAACAAAGAATGTATCACCTGAGTAAAAAAATTTTAATTTTGTATACATAGATGATATTATGGAATATAAATATTAATTGGAAAACTAAAAATATTTAATACATCATAGTATTTTTTTCATAATTTTTAGACATTAAATAAATTAAATTATTTATGACATCATGATGATGCAACAATTACCTCATTAATAAAGGATTTAAATAAAATGAAAAGATTATGTTAAAGCTATAACTTACACTTTTAAAAGACCTATTGGATGATTATATTTCGAACCCTTATCACCTTATCCTTGAAATACATCAATGTGGGACCTTTAAAATCCGAAACTCATTTGAAAATAAAGTAACATTTTGTAACTTTCCAAGAGTGCCCCTCCTCTCCTCTTATAAAAGGCTCCCACCTCTAACTCCTTACCCAATCTTCCAAAGCCTTTGGATCGGCCAACCCCTTCCCATTTTGTCTCTCCACACCCCTCTCTAACTCTTAGAAGCCTCACTTTTGGTAGAAGTCTTCCCAAGGAATCCTTTGAGCTCAAATCAAAAAGAGTTACCCGTTTTAAAGGTAATGTTTTCTCTTGTGTTCTTATGTTTTATTTTGCTTCTCCAACCCTCTAAAATCTTTTTATTAATTTCTTTTGTAACAAAACCAGTATCTTCAATATACTAGGATGTTGTTATAAGAATTATTCGAGCTACACTTACACACACCTACATCTAATGGTTAAAGAACATACTGTTTCTGTGGATGGCGAATTTCTGCCTCACGAAACGATGATTGTTAAACACTCATATAACACCTTAAAAGGTGGCCATTAATATGTCACTATATTTATATATTATATATAATATGTTTATGTTTTACTTAAGCTTCTGTATTTTTCATTTATGGCATACCATTATGGTTACCATTATGGGTAAACGCGATATCTTCATTTTAGGAAGTGCGGAATACCGCCCCCTCAAAGTGATTTGATTCGTTAATGCCATATGTGGGATGTATAAAGGATTTAATTAATGATATTATTTATGATATTATAATGGAATTATAATACACCATTATATCATTATGATTACATTCCATAAAATACGAAATAGAAATGAAAGTAGCATTCATGCGTACGTATGGCTTACCGTCTCCATGAACGGTGCATTTCATTTCTTACCTCTAAATGTTATGTAATATTATAAATGCATGTATATACTGGATATATATGATATATATGATATATACATAATGAGTATAACTCTGGATATAATGGATACATGAACAACTTGTAATTATAAAGATCATATTTTTGACTCAAGTACCAATGATCGTTAAAACGACCGTTATTAACTTAAATAATTGAATAGTGTTCATGACATGGTAATAAGTGATATAAAAGGAATAATGAACTTGAAAATGGTTCTTAATCAAGTATAAATTAACTCAAGTTTATTATTCAGGAGGTTAAAGAAGGATCGAGTCAAGTCGGACCCGAGGTAAGGGACTTCGTCTCAATCTCCTTTCATTGAGGCATATTTTGTTTTATACAACCTTCTTTTATACGGTGTATAAACCCATTTGAATTTTACATTTATCCAAAAGGAATCTTTTTTATATGAAGCGTTTTACTAAATGACAAAAGGTAATGTTTTTGTCGTACGTATGCGGTGACAACGACTTCTCCGCCACCGTGACCATTATTTGAGTTTCGGCTTCCTCTACAAGCCATACTTTTTTTAAATGAAAAATAAATACCATGTTTTACTTTTCTTTTATTTTGGTATTGAAAATGGTTTTCATAATGTTTCTATTATATCAATGTGTTTTATTTATATCTTGTGATTGAAATGTGGAAATGTTATGTTTCCTTTATGCATGTTTTATGTGATACGATTATGTTATGGTTCTTGGGCATTGTTATGAAGACGGGTGGTTCCGTGATAAACTAAGGGCAGGTGAGCCCGATATAGCTCTCCAATGAATTGGGTAACACGAAGGAGTTAAACGTTATGGTTTCTTCGAAGAGATTTAGGGAATATACTGTGATGGGTATTCCAAATGTAACCAAGATGGTTACTCCCTACGTAAGAATGTTATGAATGCCTCAAGTTATCTTTATGTCTTATAATTTCTATGATTTATTCATGATTTGATGAGGTATGTTAAAGTGATTATGTTTTATGAGTAAAGTATGATTTCATTGATTCTTATGTATACATGTACTCATGTTTCCTTTCCATATTTTTATATCCCTTACTGATCTTTTTATGCTCATCCCAAGTTTTTGAAATGTTTTTCACAGGTCAAGGGAAGGGTACATGATATGATGATAGTGTCAAGGAAGTGTCAAGAAAGAATCCATGTTTTATTTTAAATATGTTTCCGTTGATGGGAAAAAATGAATACTATCTTTTATTGTAACCACTTTGTTTAAATTTGGGATGTAATGAATGTTTTATGATTTAATTCTCTAAAACTCTAAACCTGAAAAGATCCTCAAGGTGTATTATTGAAATATATCAAGATTAAGTAATGATTAAGGCTGGGGCCTTATAGTTGGTATCAGAGGTCGGTTTAGATAACTTTAGGAGTTATAATTCTATTAAATGATTATTCAAATTTTTTGTTGAAATGATATAGCATTTGAATATTACCATGTTGCTTCATCTAAGACATGTTTGTTCAGAATGGTTTTCCGCAGAGGAAATAGGAAAGCAGTGCTAGGAAGGCATACAGAAGGAAATAACCTTCCGAATCAGCATCCTGAGATCGTCGGAATTGGAACTGAATAGTTTGTTGAAGTAATGGAATAGTTGAATCAAGAGATAAATGGTGGTGGTATCCATGCACGAGATCAGTCAGATCAACCACAGAGGAACATGTCAGTGGTGGAACATTTCATGAGGCAACATCCACCATCATTCAGAGGATCATCTGACCCTGTGCTAGCTGAAGGGTGGATTAAAGCACTAGAGAAGATTTTCGATGTCATGGGGTGTTCAGACAATCAAAAGGTTAGTCTTGCTATTTACCGTTTGGAGGGTGAAGCAGATCAGTGGTGATTTATGGTTAAAAATATCAGGGATGCTGATGAGATTGATTCCCTCGACTGGGACGAATTCAAAGGTATGTTTCTTGAGAAGTATTTTCCTAAGGCTGTTCTACTTAGGATGGAAAAACAATTCTTGGAATTGAGGCAAGAGGAAGACTCAGTGGATGCCTATGAAGAGAGGTTCACTCGATTGGCAAGGTATGCTCCAAATTTTATCCGAGACCTTGATAGTAAAATCAATCATTTTTACTCAGGATTAAAGCCAAAATATCGAAGGGAATTGGCTTCTCGTGAGTTCAAAAGTTATGAAAATCTTGTTCGATGTGCTGAGAAGGTGGAAATGGAGTTTTCCGATGATCAAGTGTTCTATAACAACCAACAGAAGAAGCGACTGAGGTGGTAGGAGAAAGGAAAGAATTCTTCAAAAAGGTCTGACGGTAAGAAAACTAGGGTTCTAGTTTGTGATAAATGTGGTAAAAGGCATGCTGGGGAATGTCTTCTGAATTCTAGAAAGTGCTACCGATACGGTAATATGGGACATAAGGCTTGTGATTGCACTGAAAAAGATCAGGGTGATGGTAAGACCAAATTTGATTTACAGTTAGTGAAATGTTTTAAGTGCAGTGAGATGGGTCACTATGCAAACGAGTGTCCGAAAAAGAGCTTGAGTGATGGGAAGCAGTTAGACTATAAGCAGAAAGGGGTGGTGAAATCCTTTTCAACTACTTCAGCAGATGTCAGGCCATCAAATGAAGTTGTATCTGGTACTTTGTTTGTTTTTTCAGATTATACCAGTGTGTTGTTTGATTCGGGGTCTACACATTCTTTCATCTCTGAAAACTTTTCTAGTAAAATGGGAATACCATCTCAAGAAATGACTCCTGAAATTTTGGTAAAAACACCTAGGGGAAATTTTGAGGCAAAAAGAATTTATAAGAATCTTCCTACCATTATCTGTGGAAAGAACCTACTTATGAACCTTATTGTTTTACCTCTAGTAGAGTTTTATGTTATCCTGGGTATGAATTGGCTCTCTATTTACCATTCTAAGATTGATTGTAGAGATAAAGAAGTTTCTTTTCACAAAGACTTTCAGTTTGTGTACAAGAATGAACCCTTACTGTTGATAACATATCAAGAGGCTGATAAACTTGTAAAAGATGGAAATGAATGTTACCTTGAACATATTGTTGAAAATAAGGGAACTGTTCATATTAATAATGTGCCAGTGTTAAATGAGTATCCTGATGTTTTTCCTGATGAGTTACCTGGAATAATACCAGATCGGGAAGTTGAGTTTACTGTAGTCTTAGTTCCTGATGCTAAGCCAATTTCAAAAACCCCTTATCGAATGGCTCAAATTGAACTTTTAGAGTTGAAGGATCAATTGCAAGATTTACTAGAGAAAGGTTTCATTCGACCTAGAACATCACCATGGGGTGCTCCTATTTTATTTGTTAAAAAGAAATATGGTTCTATGAGACTTTGCATTGATTATAGAGCCTTGAATAACATCACTGTTAATAAAAAATATCCTTTGCCTCATATCGATGATTTGTTTGATCAGCTCCAGGGAGCTTAGTATTTTTCAAAGATTGACCCGAGATCGGGGTACCATTAGTTGAAGGTAAAGGAAGAAGATATTCCGAAGACCTCATTTCGTACAAGATATGGCCATTATGAATTTGTAGTAATTCCTTTTGGGCTAACCAATGCACCTTCTATATTCATGGACTTAATGAATAGAATTTTCCATGAGTTCTTGGATAAGTTTATGGTTGTTTTCATTGATTATATTTTGGTGTTTTCTAAAAGTAAAGAGGAGCATAAAAGACATTTAAGGGTTATTTTGAAAACCTTAAAAGAAAAGAAATTGTATGGGAAATTCAGCAAGTGTGAGTTTTGGTTGCAACAAATTTCTTTCCTTGGTCATATTTTTTCTAAAGATGGGATAACTGTTGATCCTGCAAAAAAAAAGTTGTTAAAGAATGGCCAAGACCCACAAATGTAACTGAGATTCGTAGCTTCCTTGTTTTGGTAGGATATTACTGAAGGTTTGTTAGAAAATTTTCACGGTTATCTAGTCCAATGATGAAGCTAACTCGGAAGGGTGTTAAGTTTATCTGGACAAAAGAATGTGATGATTGTTTTCAGGAACTGAAAAGAAGATTGGTGAATGCTCCAGTTTTGGCACTACCTTCCAGGAATGGTGATTTTGTTATATACTGTGATGCTTCATTGAAAGGACTTGGTTGCGTCCTAATGCAGAATGATCAGGTAATTGCTTATGCTTCATGATAGTTGAAAACTCATGAGGTAAATTACCCTACACATGATTTGAAATTAGCTGCTGTTGTTTTCTCTTTAAAAATTTGGACGCATCATTTATATGGAGTAAAGTGTGAAATATATACCGATCAAAAAAGTTTAAAGTATATATTCACTCAGAAATACTTGAACATGAGATAGAGTAGATGGCTAGAATTAATAAAGGATTATGATTGTACAATTCATTACCACCCCGGAAAAGCAAATAAAGTGGCTGATGCTTTGAGTCGAAAAAGTAATGATTCATTAACAATGTTGCGTTTGGAACGTGATCCTTTTGTTAAGGATTTGATGAAATTTGGCATAGAAGTTTTTGGTGCAGGATGTTCTTCTGTTTTGTTTCAGGTATCAGTTAAATATTCTCTATCAGATAGAATCAAGCAAGCACAGAAGCAAGACAGCGAGTTTCAGAAAAAGGTAGAGCTGGTTCAGAAGGGTAAGTTGCCTGAATTCAACATTAATAATGATTTTGTTTTGAGATTTTGGAAGAGATTGTGTGTGACTTGTGATTCAAAGTTGAAGAGAGAGAGTTGTTATGTGAAGCTCATAGTTCTCCATTTTCATTTCATCCTGGAAGTACTAAGATGTACAAAGATCTGCGAGAGTATTACTGGTGGGATGGAATGAAAAGAGATATTGCTGATTTTACAGTGAAGTGTTTGACTTGTCAACTAGTTAAAGCAGAGCGGAAGTTACCGAAAGGGATTCTACAACCTTTACCAGTGCCAGAGTGTAAATGGGAAAATATATCCATGGACTTTGTTGTGGTATTACCAAAGACATCTCGAGGTAATAATGCAATCTGGGTTATTGTTGATCGCTTGACTAAATCTTCTCATTTCTTTGCTATATGAGATACTTTTTCCCTAGATCAACTTTCATGTTTGTATCTTAAAGAGATAGTCAGGTTACATGGAGTTCCTCTCTCCATTGTATCTGACCGTGATCCCAGGTTCACTTCTAACTTTTGGAAAGGCCTTCAGAAGTCGTTGGGTACTGAATTAAATTTTAGTACAACTTTTCATCCTCAATCAGATGGGCAGTCAGAACAAACAATCCAGAATTTGGAAGATATGCTACGTGCTTGTTCGATGGATTATTAGGGAAGTTGGTACCATCATCTTTCTTTGGTTGAGTTTTCATATAATAACAATTTTCATTCCAATATACAGATGGAACCATTTGAGGCGTTATATGGGAAGCAGTGTCGAACTCCAGCTTTCTAGGATGAAGTGGGTGAAAGGAAGCTGATGGGACCATAATTGGTAGAAGAGTTTGCAGAAAAAGTTCAACTGATACAGAAACACATGAGAACAGTTCAGAGAAGGCAGAAGAGTTATGCAGACAACATGAGGAAGGATCTCTCTTTTGAGCTAGGTGATCATGTTTTTCTCAAAGTCTCACCATGGAAAAGTGTGATGCGATTTGGTAAGAAAGGAAAGCTGAGTCCAAGGTTCATTGGACCATATTAAATCTGGAGGGAGTTGGATCAGTTTCTTACTGAGTGGCTTTACCTCTGAGTTTATCTCAGTTACACAATGTTTTTCATGTTTTAATGTTAAGGAAGTACATGCCAGATCCATGTCATGTTTTGAGTCCAGAGGTAGTTCAGTTGGAAGAGAACCTATCTTATGAGGAACAACCGGTCCAGATTCTTGACCACAGGGAGAAAGTGTTACGGAATAAGGTGATTCATTAGGTAAAGGTTTTATGGAAAAACCACATGATTGAATAGGAAACATGGGCATCTAAAAATGCAATGAGAGCTAAATACCCCGACTTATTCGATAAGTAAATAAATTACGGGGACACAATTTTCTAAATGGGGGAAGGATGTAACATCCCAAGTTAGTAATGAATAATATATATTTTTATCTATGTCTATTTATGAATTAGATAGTGTTTTAGAGGCTTAAAATGAGAATAAATCCAATCTTAAGCATGAAATACACTGATATTTTTTAAAAGATTGTTTTACTGCCTTTTGATGGAAAAACATTTTTTAAATCAAACTTTTGACAATTTTATAAGCTCTATTTTTAAAAATAAAAATATTATTTATTATTGTGACATTGAAATTTACATTGGATAAATTTTTGGTATTTTTCTGACAATGTTCATTTTTTAATGAATAGTGAAAAAATACTGCATTTTACATCAAAACTGCTTTTTCATCTAATTTAATTATATGGTTAGATTATCTTTTTAATTGGTCTTAAAGTGTAATTTGAATATATTTTTACCATTTAATCCAATTTTGGTCATTAGGATTAATTTAACTTTGGAATTGGGCATAAACTAATGCCAAACTTTTCATAGATATTGTTTAAAAAAAAACCCGCTATTTGTTTTGACAACGAGAATTATTTTTAAATTAATTATTGAAATTTCTGTGTTTTGAATTTGGTAAAATGGATTACATATTTGGAATCAGAAGGTCCAAATTATGTAATCAAGACTCTTTTGTTTTTGGACATTATGAATAGTAACGACGGTAATTATCTTTAATTATCTTGATTAATGAGTAATCAGGTAGTTAAGGATAATAAAATAATATCATAATAATAAAAAAATGACACCAACATGTATCCTAATGCTACTGTTTGTCTGATGGCCAACCATGGGATGCCTTGTGCCAATCTTGGGGACCCCATGGAATCACTTTTGTGTGAAAGTGACTTTTTATCTTTTTATTTTTTAAAGAAAGTAAATATAACAAAGAATGTATCACCTGAGTAATTTTTTTTAATTTTGTTTACGTAGATGATATTATGTAATATAAATATTAATTGGAAAGATAAAAAGATTTCCTACATCATAGTATTTTTTTTCATAATTTTTAGACATTAAATAATTTAAATTATTTATGACATCATGATGATGCAACGATTACCTCATTAATAAAGGATTTCAATAAAATGAAAAGATAATGTTAAAGTTATAACTTAAACTTTTCAAAGACCTATTGGATGAGTATATTTCTAACCCTTATCAACTTATCCTCAAAATGCATCAATGTGGGACCTTTAAAATCCAAAACTCATTTGAAAATAAAGTAAAGTTTTGTAACTTTCCAAGAGTGCCCCTCCTCTACTCTTATAAAAGGCTCCCACCTCTACCTCCTTACTCACACTTCCAAAGTGTTGGGAAAAAATCCCTCAAGGTATCATTGAAGCATTTTTGAGGTGATTGTGTTTGTTGACAAAGTGGACATCTGAGTAGTGATTGTTGACAAAGCAAAAAAATGACATACAAATTTGTTGACAAAGAGGATTTCATGGTGGAATGTCGAGTTCAAGAGATAAGTTCAACGATCCATGTTTGAATCAAGAACGTCGATAAAAGGAATGGATGATCTGGAGGCGGTACAAAAGAACAGATACAAGGTGGAGCCGTTTTCCAGTGTTTGCCAAATTTTTGGGCCTGAAAATCGGCAGATGAAGAAAAGTGTTTTTGGCAAAGGGACTTGCGCGCCGAGGACTTGGAGAATAGGAAACTTGCGCACCATATGTTTTTCAAGATCAGAAGATCAAAATATGGCAAAGGAAGTAGGTTCGCGCAAGTTTGGGAGTTTGTCGCGCAAGTGTCCAAAAGGACAGAAGACTTGCACGCCGAAACTGGGTCGCGCATGTGACTTGCGTGCCGTCGCACTGGGTGGTCAGATTGCCTATAAATACTGGACCAACCCTATTCATTTTTAACGGAGTTCAACACTTTGAGAAATCAGAGCTCCCTTCGCGCAGGTGTGGTGGTCGCGCAAGTGGTGAGTGTGGGTCGCGCAGGTGAATTTGCGCGCCAGTAGTTGAAGTTGTGCGCCGGTGTTAGAAGTTGCGCGCCGGTTGGCAGTTGCGTGCCAATATTGGTTTGGACGTAAAAGGAAGAGAGTCACGCAAGTTTGGAGTTGAGGAAGCTTGAGTCGCGCAAGTGTCTGAGGAGGACTTGCGCGCCCATTGTGACTTGTGCGCCGATACTTGCACGCCAAGATTGACTTGCGGGCCAAGTAAGGTTTTCTTCCAGTAGTTATTTTCGGACTGCGTGGAAGCTGGAAGTTTTCCCAATACCTTCGGTGCAAAGAGATATTCATCTACGGGTGAAAGTTGTACTTCAACAGAGCATCTACACACAGAGGAAGATGCATTCTTTCATGCAAATGAAGAGACCTACAGGTCTATAAACTGTGAGTGGATTCCCTTCCAGAGTAGTGAGCTTAGGAAGAGGAAGAAGGTGATCCTTTCCACCGGTAGTGAGCCAGAGAGAGAGAAATATAGAGTGACGCTTGGGAAAGCAGTGAGCTGACCCTAAACTTTTAAAGGCAGTGAGCCTGGGCATAGAAGTGATCTAGCCCGAACTTTGTATCCACATCTAGTGAAGATTAGTGGAATTTGGTACGACCGGCAACTTGTCGGCGTATGCTCCTTGGACGTAGCCCAGTGAGGGTGAACCAAGTAAAAATCTCTGTGTCTTCCTGTTTGCTTCCCTGCATTGCATTAAAAGCATAATCATTAGATAAAGAAGTAAAGACGTGGTTATAGTTTACACACAAGAGCAAACAAAGTGACCCTTGTAATAAAGAGGTCAAGATCCAGTGGGGTAGGAAGAACATTGAAAAAGAATATTCATACCCTGATTCACCCCCCCTCTCAGGGTATATAGGCCCCTATTGGCCCTAACAATTGGTATCAGAGGGAAGGTTGCTGTTATCAGATTTGTTTGCTCCAACTTGGTGTAGTCGATCTGTGGGGTTAAAGAATTAGTCTACTCTTATCTTGGTGTGCCATGGAAAAGGGAAAAACATCAAAGAAGAGTCATAAGTCAGGTGGAATTCCTCAGTGTGGAAGTGTTTATGGAAAAAGTGTGATTCAATTAAAAGAATCCAACAGTTTACTGAAGGAAGGTCTGGATGAATCTGACAGGAAAAGGATTGATTCACTCAATCATGATGTTGGAATGAGTGAAGTACATGAGCATCAGATTGATGCTGAAACAGAAGAAGAAATTGAAGGATGAATAGATATGCGAGCTGAGTTGGAGGCTGCTCTTGAGGAGATAGATGTTTGGAGAGCAAAAACAAAGAAATCCAACAAAGTTGTTCACGATGCCAAACTCTATATGCAGCAGCAGGAAGAAGAGAAGTCTGAGTTGATGGAAAAAATTGAGAAACTCAAGTTATCAACACGAGAGAACTCAGAATCAGTTAGTGAGTATAAGATTAATATTGAAGAACAGAAAAGGGAGACCGATGGCTTGAATAGAAAAGTGAGAGATCAAGTCAAAGGAATCGAAGAACCTGATATTCCAATTGACGTTGGAAACACCGAAGAAGTCAAATATAAAGATATCCGGATCAAAGTATTGGAGATTGAGGTCAACAAGCTAAGATGCTTAAATCAAAGGCTTATTGATATATTTACTGACCTAACAGAGAAGAATGATCCACATGCTGAAGAACTACAGAAGATGGCTAAAATAAAAGGAAAACAAAAGGCTGATGACTATGAAGAGAGTCAAAAGTCAGATGAAGTTCAGAATCTGAAATCTAAAAATGATGATATTGTGACACAGCTTTTTGAACTAGCTTAGAAGAATCAAAGGCTACAACAAGAGAATACATGTTGCTCAGATTCTGTTGTTCAAGAAAAATTGAAGGTAAAGGAGAAAAGTGAAGTGGTGGAAAAGCTTACACGAGAATTGGAAGTTGAGATGAGTAGAGGAAAGTATCTCAAGAGAGAACTTGATGCTCAACTTGAATCAAGTAAAGTAAAGATTCAGAAGTTGAAAGAAGAGCTAGAATCAGTGAAGAAGGAAATGGAGAAATCTAAATATGAAGATAAGCCCAAGTTGAAGGATGCTCTGCACTTATTATTTGACCATCCTTTGGCAAGTGATGATAAAATGAAGAACAGATATGCTATTTCTGAAGAGAAACAACAAAATATTTTCTCAGCTCAAAGACCAGCAAGTTTCGGAAAAGCTGGTATCGGATTTGATGAATCCCCTCCCATGCAAGATAGGAAGAGAGCTGTGAATAGTTCCAGATGTGAAATAAATCCTATAGGTGCTGGAGATAGGCCTAAAAGGACATTTACAAAAAGTAGTGATGACATGTGCTATTTCTATGGGATTCACGGCCACACATCAAGCTTCTGTCCAGATGCTCTGGAATACATTTCAGGCTGTGAAAATAGAAACTTTGCTGAATCTGAGAATAAGAAGAAGCGTCCTGAGAAATTAGAGAGAAGAGTCTCTCAGAGGAAAGCATTTGTTAGATGCTATTACTGTGGAAGAATGGGACACACCATGAGTATGTGTCAGGAAGCTCAAGAGCCTCGTGTCAGAAGAAGAACTCAAGGTGTATCAGTATCTCGATATAGAAATGATGAAAAGAGGTATGCCATTGATGGAAATTGTTTTATATGTTCTAATTATGGGCATTTGGCTAGACATTGCAGCATGAAGAAAGCAAGAAATGAAAAGGGACTCGAAAGGATATTCTCATCCCTAGTGATGCATAATGAGAAATTCTACACTGGGAGACAATGTGGTAAGTTTGAGAACAGGCTTAGTGCCTCAGTTGAATCATATATAGCTGAACGAAAGGTGTATCAGTCACCTCCTCAGTCACACTCACAACCACTTTCTAAGAATGAACATGAAAAAATATGGAAGAAAAAGGGAGGAAACACTAATCTAACAGTGATGAAGAAGAATGAACGTTCAATGGGGGACTCACCACTAGTGAAAAAGAGTGTGGTGACTCAGACATCTGATAAAAGAAAGATGAACAAAGAATGCATTGAAAAATCCGCAGGTCGTTTCCCACAGCGAAAAGTGGAGGAATGTGAAAGATCCTTGCAATGGTGGAAGAATCAAGGGAATATGACAAGTGGAGAGATTCCTACACAGATAAGGAATCAAGGGAAATGGAATTTTGGTGGAACATCAAAGGTAGAGATATGTACTAGTGGGTTTAAACCCCAAATGGTGAGAAAAGCTAAGTCTACAAAATCTACATTTCAGAAAAAGTCTCATCATGTGGGTACTGAATGCTTAGTCATATGGCCAGAGCAATTGATGTTGGCTAGACAGTTATAAGAAACAAGGAAAGAGTGTGATTCTCTACAAGAAAGAATCAAAGGGTTGACCCATCAGGATCAACCACAATCCTCTTCTTGAGGATTCCAGAAGAATACCCCTCTCCCTATGTTTATAAATGCTATTAACTGATGATCCGTGTGTTTTAGGTTTTAGGGAGATACAATCCAAGGGGAAGTGGCATCTAAGGATGCGAAGTGGAGAAGTGATATGCTCTAGAGTTTCAATTGATTCAAATCAGGTACTAGAGTTGAAGAAGAAAGGGAGCAACAGAGCACAATAGGAAGTGATTGTGTTATTAAATTTATCTCTTATTTCCTACACCGAGTTTCAACTCAATAGGCTTAGAGATTTTGTTAATGGATCATATCTGAGTGGAAGATGAGAACAAATGATGCAGGAGGAAAAGACGTGTTATGGGTCTAAACTGTTGGGCCTAACAACTGGAAGAGTTTCATAACACATGGGGAGCACTCTATATCCTAATTAGATTCATGATCTCAATATGATATGAAGGATGAATGTTTGTTCTCATGAAGAATGATTGGTGGAGAAGTAGCAATAAACTTTCATTTCATGCTTATTTATTTTGATCTAACATTGTGGTATCAGCTGACTGTTTTCAGGATACCAAGAAGCTGCGAGAAGTAGTTGAAAAGAATGATTCCATTGAACAATGAAACATTGAGAAATTTCCTGATAAACTTGATGATGTGGAAAGAAAAAAAAGGGGGAGCATAAGTGAATAATGCTGATTTAGAAAAGAAAAATCATCATCTGCACAATAGTCAAAGAGATGAGCTGAAATTGACATGTAGAATAACATTACTGAAGATGAAAATTGGGGTCATGCCGTGAATGAAGAGAAAGATCAGAATTGAGAAGAATCAGACGTGGGAGATTGTTTCGAGACCAGCAGACAAGAATGTCATTGGGACTAAATGGATCTTTCGTAACAAGATGAACAAAGATGACACAGTGATTCGAAACAAAGAACAACTGGTGTGCAAAGGATACTCTCAGATAGAGAGAATTGATGTTGAAGAGACATTTGCACTGGTTTCAAGGCTGGAGACAATCAGATTATTCCTAACCATTGTAGTGCAAAGAAAGATCAAAGTATTCCAGATGGACATCAAATCAGAATTCTTGAATGGGATTCTGGAGGAAGAAGTGCATATCGAGCAGACAAATGGTTTTCTCATTCATAAAGATGAGAATAAGGTTTGTCGGGTGAAGAATACCTTTTATGGGCTGAAATAAGCACTGAGAGAATGACATTCAATGCGGAATCAATATTTGCAGAATCTGTGATTCAAATGAAGCATAGTGGAGGTGTCTTTCATAAATATGAAAAGAAGTTTCTGATGCGAGATATCAAAGAAACCCCAAAGAAAGCCACATGCTTGCAGTGAAAAGAATACTTCGGTATATCAAGAGCACAGTGGAATTCGGCTTGATATATAATGGAAAATATCAGTTGGAATTATTGGGATATACTGATGCAGATTGGGCCGGTTCAGCGGATGACAGGAAGTTAACGTCAGGAGGTGCTTTCTATCTTGGCGGACTTTGTGTTTCTTGGCTAAGAAAGAAGAAAGATTGCATTTCATTGAGCACCGCAGAAGCTGAGTACATTGATGCCACTCAATCTTGCACACAGTTACTATGGATGACGCATCAACTTGATGATATGGGAGTTGAAGTGAAGTCTCCAATCAGAATCCAGTGTGATAACTCAAGTGCTATCAATATTAGCAAAAATCCAGTTCATCACTCAAGGACAAAGCACATTGAGATTAAGTATCATTTTATCTCGGAGAATGTTGAGCAGGGAATCGTGAAGTTGGAGTATGTGCCTACAGAGCTACAGGTTGCAGACATTCTGACAAAGGCCTTACCCAAGGAAGCATTTGAAAGGCATCGACTGGCTCTGGGAGTTCAGTCGATTCCCCGCACTTGAAATAGTGTGGATGTGGGACCCCCCCTCTCTCCCCGAGGTATGATGTGTTTTTCCCTAATATGCTGATATGTGTTCTCTACTATGTTACAGACTACAAAGGAGTGTCCTTTGGGTTCGTTGACAAAGGGGGAGAAGATAGTGATTGTTCAAGGGGGAGACAGTGCGGAGATTTGATAAATCATAATTGATACGGGGAGAAGCTGATAGGTGGAGCAACCAGAAAGGGGGAGCAATGAGAAAGGGGGAGTGTATTAAATCTGACGATGCTAGAAGTGATCGATCAAAGAATAGATATCACGACAGCTGAGGATCATGATAAAAGCAGAAGAGTGGTGTTGGAAAGTGATAAGACTATTTCCAAACCAAACATTGGTCTTCCAACAAATCCATCAACAATTGGTATCAGTTTAGTACAAATTGGTATCAGTTTGGTGTCAACAGTGGATGTCAGAGATAAAGTGATTTATTGATGAACTTTTCATTTACTCTTGTTTCTCACGCCGAGCATTTCTCATGTGGGCTTAGAGTATGTGTTGAGTAAATCCTTGATCGCTATCAGAATCACAATGAGGCGAATGAAGGCTGAAGAATCAACGACATATCTTTGTTTGGGAAGAGTTGTCAACAAACCCAAAGGGGGAGATTGTTGGGAAAAAATTCCTCAAGGTATCATTGAATCATTTTTGAGGTGATTGTGTTTGTTAACAAAGTGGACATCTGAGTAGTGATTGTTGACAAAGAAAAACAATGACATACAAATTTGTTGACAAAGAGGATTTCATGGTGGAATGTCGAGTTCAAGATCTGAGTTCAACGATCCATGTTTGAATCAAGAACTTCGATAAAAGGAATGGATGATCTGGAGGCGGTACAAAAGAACAGATACAAGGTGGAGCCGTTTTCCAGTGTTTGCCAAATTTTTGGGCCTGAAAATCGGCAGATGAAGAAAAGTGTTTTTGGCAAAGGGACTTGCGCGCCGAGGACTTAGAGAATAGGAAACTAGCGCGCCATATGTTTTTCAAGATCATAAGATCAAAATATGGCAAAGGAAGTAGGTTCGCGCAAGTTTGGGAGTTTGTCGCGCAAGTGTCCAAAAGGACAGAAGACTTGCACGCCGAAACTGGTTCGCACAGGTGACTTGCGCGCCGTCGCGCTGGGTGGTCAGATTGCCTATAAATACTGGACCACCCCTCTTCATTTTTAACGGAGTTCAACACTTTGAGAAATCAGAGATCCCTTCGCACAGGTGTGGTGGTCGCGCAAGTGGTGAGTGTGGGTCGCGCAGGTGAATTTGCGCGCCAGTAGTTGAAGTTGTGCACCGATGTTAGAAGTTGTGCGCCGGTTGGCAGTTGCGTGCCAATATTGGTTTGGGCATAAAAGGAAGAGAGTCGCGCAAGTTTGGAGTTGAGGAAGCTTAAGTCGCGCAAGTGTCTGAGGAGGACTTGCGCGCCCGTTGTGACTTGCACGCCGATACTTGCACGTCAAGATTGACTTGTGGGCCAAGTAAGGTTTTGTTCCAGTAGTGATTTTCAGACTGCATGGAAGCTGGAAGTTTGCCCGATACCTTCGGTTCAAAGAGATATTCATCTATGGGTGAAAGTTGTACTTCAACAGAGCATCTACACACAAAGTAAGATGCATTCTTTCATGAAAATGAAGAGACCTACAGGTCTATAAACTGTGAGTGGATTCCCTTCCAGAGTAGTGAGCTTAGGAAGAGGAAGAAGGTGATCCTTTCCACCGGCAGTGAGCCAGAGAGAGAGAAATAGGGAGTGACCCTTGGGAAAGCAGTGAGCTGACCCTAAACTTGTAAAGGCAGTGATCTTGGGCATAGAAGTGATCTAGCCCGAACTTTGTATCCACATCTAGTGAAGATTAGTGGAATTTGGTACGACCGGCAACTTGTCGGCGTATTCTCCTTGGACGTAGCCTAGTGAGGGTGAACCAAGTAAAAATCTCTGTGTCTTCCTGTTTGCTTCCCTGCATTGCATTAAAAACATCATCATTAGATAAAGAAGTAAAGACGTGGTTATAGTTTACACACAAGAGCAAACAAAGTGACCCTTGTAATAAAGAGGTCAAGATCCAGTGGGGTAGGAAGAACATTGAAAAAGAATATTCATACCCTGATTCACCCCCCTCTCAGGGTATATAGGCCCCTATTGGCCCTAACACAAAGCCTTTGGCTCGGACAACCCCTGAAAATTTTGTCTCTCCACATCCCTCTCTAAATCTTAGAAGCCTCAATTTGGGCAGAAGTCTTCCCAAGGAAGCCTTTGAGCTCAAATCAAAAAGAGTTACCCGTTTTAAAGGTAGTGTTTTCTCTTGTGTTCTTATGTTTTATTTTGATTCTCCAACCCTCTAAACTCTTTTTATACCTTTCTTTTGTAACAACACCAGTATTTTAAATATACTAGGATGTTTTTATAAGAAGGATTCGAGCTACACTTACACACAACTACATCTAATGGTTAAAGAACATACTGTTTCTGTGGATGGCGAATTTCTGCCTCACGAAACGATGATTGTTCAAAACTCATATAACACCTTCAAATGTGGCCATTAAGATGTCACTATATTTATATATTATATATAATATGTTTATGTTTTACTTAAGCTTATGTATTTTTCATTTATGGCATACCTTTATGGTTACCATTATGGGTAAACGCGATATCTTCATTTCAGGAAGTGCGGACTACCGCCCCCTCAAAGTGATTTGATTCGTTAATGAAATATGTGGGACGTATAAAGGATCTAATTAATGATATTATGTATGATATTATATTGTAATTATAATATACCTTTATATCATTATGATTCCATTCCATAAAATACGAAATAGAAATGAAAGTAGCGTTCATGCGTACGTACAGCTTACCGTCTCCATGAACGGTGCATTTCATTTATTACCTCTAAATGTTATGTAATATTATAAATTCAAGTATATACTAGATATATATGATATATATTATATATAAATCATGATTATAACTCTGGATATAATGGATACATTAACAACTTTTAATTATAAAGAGCATATTTTTTACTCAAGTACCAATGATCGTTAAAACGACCGTTATTAACTTAAATAATTGCATAGTGTTCATGACATGGTAATAAGTAATATAAAAGGAATAATGAACTTGAAAAAGGTTCTTAAGAAAGTATAAATTAACTCAAGTTTATTATTCAGGAGGTTAAAGAACGATCGAGTCAAGTCGGACCCAAGGTAAGGGACTTCGTCTCAATCTCCTTTCATTGAGGCATATTTTGTTTTATACACAAACTTATTTTATATGGTTTATAAACCCCTTTTACTTTTACATTTATCCAAAAGGAATCTTTTTTATATGAATAGTTTTACTAAACAACAAAAGGGAATGTTTTTTTCGTACGTATGCGGCGACAACGACTTCTCCGCCGCCGTGACCATTATTTGAGTTTCGGCTTCCTCTACAAGACATACTTTTTTTTAAATGAAAAATAAATATCATGTTTTACTTTTCTTTTATTTTGGTTTTGAAAATGGTTTTCATAATTTTTCTGTTATATCAATGTGTTTTATTGATATCTTGTGATTGAAATGCGGAAATGTTATGTTTCCTTTATGCATGTTTTATGTGATGCGATTATGTTATGGTTCTTGGGAATTGTTATGAAGACGGGTGGTTCTGTGATAAACTAAGGGCGGGTAGGCCCGATATAGCTCTCCAATGCATTGGGTAATGAGAAGGAGTTAAACGTTAAGGTTTCTCCAAAGAGATTTAGGGAATATACTGTGATGGGTATTCCAAACGTAACCAAGAGGGTTACTCCCTACGTAAGAATGTTATGAATGCCTCAAGTTACCTTTATGTCTTATGATTTCTATGATTTATTTATGATTTGATGAGGTATGTTAAAGTGCTTATGTTTTATGAGTAAAGTATGATTTCATTGATTCTTATGTATACATGTACTCATGTTTCCTTTCCATATTTTTATATCCCTTACTGAGCTTTTTATGCTCATCCCAAGTTTTTGAAATGTTTTTCACAGGTCAAGGGAAGGGAACATGATATGATGATAGTGTCAAGGAAGTGTCAAGAAAGAATCCATGTTTTATTTTAAATATGTTTCCGTTGATGGGAAAAAATTAATACTATCTTTTATTGTAACCACTTTGTTTAAATGTGGGATTTAATGCATGTTTTATGATCTAATTCTCTAAAACTCTAAACCTGAAAAAGATCCTCATGGTGTATTCTTGAAATATCTCAATATTAAATAATGATTAAGGCTGGGGCCTTATAATACATCATTAATTTTTTATGTCATTTCTTACCATATTATATGTAAATTTGTTTATTTATATACATATGGATGAATTTTCATTTAGTTAATTTCTCATTTATCAAAGTTTTGTGTAAGAACAATTTTATGCTAATATGGGTATCACGAAATCTTTGTGTATACATTAACTTCTGACTTTATGTTATTTAAGAATATATATATATATATATATATATATATAAATTGACTTACAAAACAATTGTTACATAGAATTTTTGTTTAATAATTTCATGTAATTCATATAATTATTTCTTATTTATGATTATTTGAAGAAGACAAAATTATATATGTGTTTTCAAATCAAATGCGTGCTACCTCATTTACCATTTTGTTTATGATTTACAAATAAAGATGTTTATTTTAATTATAAGATTCTATGAAAACCGGTTTTTAGAAAACTCTCAAGAAAATGTTTATGATATGTTATGAGAAAATTAATTTTCTTTTAAAGGAAATAATACTATGTTTGTATTTGGAAATGTTTTGGGTAAGAAATAAGAGAGGCATGCCCATAGAAAAATGTTTTCAAAAATTGGCACTGGTAAAATATGTGACATTATAGGGAGTGAAACCATAAGTCTTAGTTATGACCAGTGGACTTATGTTATAGTTTTAATATGGATTTCTAAACATCATGAACAACCCACCAATAAATTATTACTTTTTAAGGAGAATTCCCAACAATTTTCAATTGTAATTATTTTGTGAGATACCAGTTTTCCAAATATATCCAAGTCTTGTAGAAATATATTTTAATGTATGTATGTTTATTTTAAATAATTTTTTAGAATTGTTTATAAAAGGTTTTTAAGACCCTAACTAGGCATATCAAATGCTCATCCATTATTTAAAATTATTTTTACAAGTCACTTTGAAGTCCTATGTTCGATGTCTTCATTTTTGGTGTTAGCGTATGTGAAAGCATAAAATTCTTGTTGTTTTATTTTATGATTATTGAAACTCTGATAAAGGTAAGAAGTTTTTATCTAATCCTATAAAACCTAGATGAGTAAAATTTACACTATTATGTAATATTATGTGTAAATACTTAGTTTAATTTTCAGAAGAAAATTACACTATATATTTTAGCACCGGCGCTGAGCAACTAGGGTCGGGGCGTTGCAGTTGGCATGAAAGGAATGGTAAAAAAAACTTTGGAGATCAGATATTTTCATCTAACCTATAGAGTATAGTAGTCTGGCAGTCCTCATTTGTCATTATTCTGAATTTGAAAATTCATATTTTTTTTGCTCAACTAACAAATTGCGAGGACACAATTCTTTTTAAGGGGGGATAATGTAACACCATGAGTTTTAATAAAAGAATTATTTTAATTAATAAATTAATTATAATTTAAATAAATGTTATTATGAAATATTTTAATAAAACCATGTGATTTCATTTAACCGAAATGAAATCTTGATTTATATTATTTTCAAAATGACTTTTTTTTGAAAAAAATATGACAACAAATAAATTATTTATACTTTTATGAAATATTGTATCATGAAATGATATTTTTTAATATATATTGTTTAAAAAAATATAATTAAAGGTAATACTATTATTATAATTTTTTTAATAAAATTATAATTTTACATTATAATTATTTTAATATATATTCCATTTAAAATTATTATTTTAAAGTATTATATGTTATTGTGTAAAAAAGTTTAATAGCATTATTATATAAAAAATACACTATTAATATTTTCATTTTAATTTGTGAAAATAAATATTTAATCTAATATATTAATAATTATATTAAAATTATTTTGGTTTTATAAATTTTGATACATACATACATATATACATACATACATATATAATGTTATAATTATTATTTTTAAATTATAATATTTGATTAGATTAATTTTTATAAAATTATTAATGTTATGAATCTTGTTCAATAAAATTATAATTACTATTTTAATATTAAAGTTAAACTTGTAATATATTATACATATATTATAATCTTTAAAAATGATATAATAATAATAATAAAACAAAAAAAGGGGAAAAGGGGGTGCACCGTTCATGTAAAGGGGGGAATCAGGTTTCATTTAGAGTTCATGGGCATTGAAGTTGGATTGGAAGGGGGTATCAAGCAGGGCTGACCAGTGGTACAAGATGAGTGCGAGAAGCTATTGAATCTAATGAATTCAGAGAAGTTATGTCGCACGATGGTCGAGGTCGAGGGCAAGGTCGAGTGGGATCAGCCGCATCAAGGGTTTTCGAGGAGTCTGTACGAGTGATGGCCGAGGGCGTTTGAGGATCCGAGTAGCATGAATGTGGATCGTATGCTGTTATGGTTCAAAGGAGGTCTGTTCTTCGTAGGTTCATGAGGTAAGTTCATCATTTTCCATTATAGGTATCGAATCTAGGTTCGATTTGGTATTGGTGGTATTTTTTCATGTTTCTTCATTTTCCTTCTTCTTTTGTTTTTCTTTTGTTTTCAACGATCCTTGTCTTTTTCAAAATAATTATTCATCCTTAGCTTTATGAACAGAAGTATTGATGTTTTTCGACCTCATATGTCACTGTAATGGTATTTTTTAATTGTTCATATTTTGTTTTTGTCTCTTTTTTTCACTGGTTGTGTGTCAGTTACATCAAATTGCATCTGTTTATTCACATTTTGGAGCAAGATTTGTGTGTTCTGTCATGAAGTTGTCCCTATTATGAAATCTGGCCAAATCTCTTATGGTCCACTAGATGATCCACTAGAATTTTATTTACATCACTACTCAGTATATCCTTTTGGCTATAAAATCCTTATAACATAATCAAATTAAGAGGGGAAAAACCACTTTGGTGGGTCCGAAGAAAGGGAAGTCTGTATATTTTCTACAATTATGTAATGAATTATTTATGATTTTGGAATTTTAAGTTCTTCATAATTTACTTAATTTTCTATAAGGGTGTATTAAAATTACTTTTAGTCCTTAATTTAAATTCTTTAAGTGATAAAATTAACTTCATTAGTATATATATGTATATAATGATGTATACATATGTATTTATAAATATTTGTTCTATTTATTACATGTATTTTTCAGAATTAAAATATGTAAGGGGAAAAATGTTTTATTTTCAAACATATATTTATCTGAAATTTAATTTCTATTAGGATATAATATTTTTTTTTAAATTTTTATTCTTTGTTTGATTAAATTATATAAGGGATTTATTCTTTAATTTCAAATACATCAATCTGTCACTAGTTACTTATTTATGAACATAATTTATACTGCATCATATATTTGCTTTAATATTATTTTATTGTTTAATTATATGTTAAAATTCAATATGTAAGGAATTATTTTTATTGAATCATGTTTTAATACATGGCGTTTAATTATGTTCTTTGAAAATGGTATTTTATGTTAATCAAAATTACGTCTGGTTTTTTGTTAGAAGCCTATATTTTTATTTACCAAAGTCTTGAATAAACATGAATTAATCCACAACTTTGTGTATTGACAATTCCTTATCATTTATGTATATATATATATTTATAAATTAATTATGGGAAACTTTTCTTTAACTTAGAATATAAATTTATGGTTTATAAATATATAAGATATTTTTGAGTTTATGTTTGATGATTATGATTTATGGCCACATATCATTAATTGTTCATGTCATTTCTTACGTTGTTATATATGTTCATGTGTCTATATATATATATATATATATATATATGAATGCATGCACATTTAGTGAAGTTGTCATTAATCAAAGTGTTGCGTAAGAACGATTTTTATGATAATATGGGTATCACAAAATCCTTGTGTATATATAAATTTTAGAATTTATGTTATTTAAGAATATATATGTATATATAAATGGATATTCAAAATAATTGTTATATATAATGTTTCCTTAATAATTTCATGTGAGTTTCATTATTATTTCTTCTTTACAATTATTTAAAGAAACAAAACTATACATGTGTTTTCAAATAAAATGTGCGTTACCCCATTTTCCATTTTGTTTATGATTTACGAATAAAGTCATTTATTTCAAGTATAGGATTCTATGAAAACTAGTTTTTAGAAAACTCTCAAGAATATTTTTATGACATGTTATGAGAAAAGTCATTTTCTTTTAAAGGAAATAATACTATGTATGTATTTGGAAATGTTTTGGGTAAGAAATGAGAGAGGTAAGGTGATGGGAAAATGTTTTGAAAAACTGGCATTGGTGAAATATGTGACATTATGGGGAGTGAACCCATAAGTATTAGTTATGACCAGTGGCCTTATGTTATGGTTTTAATATGGATTTCCTAACATCATGAATGACCCACTAGAAAATTATTTCTTTTGAATGGTAATTCCCAACAATTTTCAATTATAATTATTTCGTGAGATACTAGTTTTCCAAATATATCCAAGTGTTGTGGAAATATATGTTTATGTATGTATGATTATTTTAAAGAAATGTTTTAAAATGGTTTATCAAATGTTTTTAAAACCCCTACTAGGCATATTAAATAATCACCCCCTTTTTAAAATTATTTTCACAGGTCACTTTGATATCCTAAGTTGGACATCGTCGTTTTTGGTGTTAGCATGCATGAAATCATAAAAGGCATATTGTTTTATTTTATGCTTATTGAAACTCTAATAAAGGTAAGAAGTTTTCATCTAATCCTCTAGAACCTAGACCAGTAAAAGGTACTCTATTATGTAATATGATGTCTAATTACTCAGTTTCATTTTCAAAAAAAAATTACACAGCATATTTTAACATTGGCTCTAGAAAATGGTGTCGGGGCATTGCATTAACTAGCTGTGAAGACTGAGCTACCTCTCCTTTTCGATCATGGTTTCTTTATAATTATATCTAATTTTGGGATTCTTTACCTCTTTTTACTTGTTGATTGAGCTGACAATTTTCATTCTTTTGACCCCTCTTGGGTTTTAGGGTGTCTTACTGGGTATGTTTATACTCATTATTCTATATAATTTTCCTACATATGTCATGTCTTATGTAGTCGATATAAATATTGGTGATGAATTTGGCAGACCTGGCATCATAGGATCATAACTATACTTTGAGGCACTAACCATGTTTGTTGGTTAGACTTAGATACTGTGACATGATATTTCTTTCATATTTATTTTTTTATAGTCATTTTCATATTGGGACAACCTTTATCTCTAGTTGGGTGTGTATTTTCCCCCTCATACTTTTGTTTTATTTTTATGCACTTTGATGTATTTACTAGAGGATTTTGTATTCATTTGTTTACTCTCTATAGAATTCAATTTTATTTTATCTCTATATTGTTTCATGGAGACAGGTTCTTGTGTGTGTATACAGATACTTTAGGATAAAGTCTCATGTTTTAGTGATATTCATTCTCAATGCTAGTTTCCAACCCATGGCCTACTGAAGGTGGGATTATGGTGTCAATATTAGTTTACCATCGACCTATATGGGTCCTTAGTGGGTCATGTCATGAAAAAGTTGCATAAAAGGTGGTTTTATCCTAGGAATGATATTTAGAGTTACATATTCCAAGAGGATTGGTTTGGGAACTTAGAGAAACGATGTTGAAGTATCTCAAGTTCATCTCTTTGGCTAGGTAACCCAATGATGGTGCAATGTCTGATGTATCCATACACCAAAACATTGACTAACTTCTTGTATATTGAGTATACTGGGACATCTCTTGTAAGGAAACCAATGGTACATGCATCATATAGGATTAGGTCTTTTGACATCCATGTCCTTCTTAATTCAGGTCCTCAGATATGCTCATATGACCATGGTACATCTTGTTAATTTTCAAGATGCCTCTAATGTGATAGACAACTAGGATACCAAGACAGAATAATGATGATGAATAGTTGAGTGATGAGGACTTAGTTCAGGTAACTATTCTTGAGGTTTTTCCTTCAAGAGAGCATATATTAGTGATTACACTTGATGAGAAATGCATGAACCTTCCTCTAGTGATTCAGGTGTATGATCATCTGTATATTGAGTTACCAATATCTCTAACATATTAGGATGATGATGTATGTAGTTTTAGAATATTTCATGAGTTCTAGTGATAAAGACCACTCAGGTTTCATGATGAGTAGTACCCTTTGGAATTAAATGTTTGGATCAAGGTAGAGGTCTGGGGTTTCTAACATATTCAGACCCCTAGCTGATCAGATGGTTGAACCCACAATTAGTATTATTATTGGAGTAATAAGGTAATGGTGGAGTCTATTTATCTAGATACATGATGATACAAACATATCCTGTACAAATTCGATCATATCTTTTGATAGGAGTTCTTTCCAACAAGAGGGTAGCTATGAACTACCTAGAGGTGATGAATTGTGGTTTTCACCTTGTGGGGGACTCCTTTTGGCAAGATTGTGGTCATAATGAATATTATTATTTAGGTTAATGCATGAAATTATTGGATCCATATGTTAGTATTATATGATGAGTTTTTGATCATGCAAGCAAAAGGGACACTTACCCCACCAAGATGCGTTCTCTTATGATGCGATTTAAATCCCTACAGGTGAGCCATGCCTCCCAAAGAAGATAATGTTTAGGTTTGGTGGATGATTTCATATTATTTATTTATTTAAATATTTTTTGGAATATTATAATGTTCCAAAATGAACTCTATTTATAGATAATTGGCGACCAAGAGGAAAGATAGCTTCAGGCAATGGAGGCTTATGACCTGGAGTCTTCGCATGTGGTTTGCGACATGACTTGTGTGTGATCTAATTTTGAAATAGTTTTGGTTGACATAAGAACAATAGTTACTTTCCTTGTTGAACCCATTACTTGATACCTATAATCTCAAGTGGATTTTTTTTCTCAACCCTTGGAATTAGACACTCCTACTTAGGAAGTTTCAAAAATAATACCTTTCTTCTAGTAGTGTGGTTTAGCTCTTTGAGTAGAGAGCTTCACATGAGATCTATTCATAGTGGCGATGAGTCCCTACAATGTTTTTCTCTGTATAGACTATTTTATACCATTCATACCCAGTTTGAAAATTACTAGTGTGGGTTTAGTGTGTTTGAGTGGGTGGGACATGTTATTTACTTCATGAGAGAGAGGAAATCATATGTAGAGAGGGCTGGGATCATATGCAAGAGGATACACCTGATTTATCTTTATTTGGATAATATGACCATTAGTGTAGTAGATTAAATGAGATTTAAGTTTCCTATAGTGGTGAAGGAGTTTTAGGACTTCTTCCTAGAAGATGATTTATGTTTACCACCCCATTAGAGGATTGAATTCTGATTCGACTTGCACTTCAGGACCACACTAATAACTTTTGTAGAATATCGAACAAACCTATTGAGCTCTGAGAGGTCAGGGTGCAGTTATAATACCTTCAATAGAAATGTTGTATCAGACCCAATGTGTCCCCTTGGGAGGCTAAAATATTGTTTTTTAAAGAGGAAGATGAGATCTTGATGCTTTGCGTTGTTAACCATCACCCGAATCAGGTGACAATCAAGAAAAAGTATCCACTACTAAGGATTGATGACCCCTTTGATGAGTTGAAAGGAATGATATAGTTCTTAAAGTATGATCCTAGGTCTAGATACCATTAGTTTAGTATTTTTGAGGATGATATTCTGAATACAGAATTCCAATGATGCTATAGACATTATAAGTTCCTGGTAATGCCTTTTGGTGTGATGAATGCCCATACTATGTTCATGGAAATTTTGAACTATATCTTAAAACCTTTCTTAGTTTGGTTTATGGTTATCCATATTAATGAAATTCTAATTTTATTTGTGTTTAAGGTGGATCTTACAGATCATTACATCATAGTCCTAGACTTACTTAGGGAGAATAATTATATGGAAAGATCTCAAAGTTTCAGTTTTAGATTCATGATGATTTACTTTTTGGGGAATTTCATCTCTGAGTACGATGTAGTAGTGGACCCAAAAAGGTTTTATGCAGTTCTTTTTTGGGTTAAACCCAAGATCATGATTAAGGAATAGAGTTTCCTTGATTTGTAAAGTTATTACCATAGGTTCAGAGAGAGATTTTCTAGGATTATGTCCCCTTTGATTTCCTTAAAAAAGAAAGGGTTTTTTAGAATTGATCACTTTCAGGTAACCTTTGAGGAGATGAGGTAGTGGTTTAATTGTTATCCTATGTTGGTACTCATAGAGGAGGGATTTAGGTATATAATGTTTTGTGTTTCCTCTAGAATTGGGCTCAGTTACATGTTGATATAGAGGCAGGAAATGATTGCTTATGGGTCAAGGTAGTTGAGACCCCATGAGAAAAACTACATAACACATGGAGTGGTTTTGGTAGTAGTATTTTTCTTCTTGAAGATATAGAGGCATTATCTTGTGGGTTATATTTTTTTTTGTTTTCTTAGACCCCAGAGTCTTAGGAACATATTTAGCCAGAGAGACCTCAATGTAAGACATAAGTGATGGTTGGAATTTCTACAGGACTATGAATTTGAGATAGAATTTTCTATAAGGAATGTAATCATGGTGGAAGATGTCCTTAGTAGTAAATACCATTATTTATTGGTGGGGAATACATCATATTAGTTGGCCTCATTACATCTTCCCCTGATAGAGGAGAGGGGTGAAAATTTTCTTTAGTCAATGGTGGTGACTTCACCACTTCTTCAGAATGTGAGAGAGTGTAACACCCCAAGGATTTTAAAATAAATTTAATATTTAATTCATGAAAAAACGAGTCTCTACAAAACACCACTTTGTTACAACCTATCCATTAATCATAATTTTTCAACCTCTATGATTTAAATTTCAAAAAACTGACGTACACAGTTGTGTTCAGTAAGATATTTAGAGTTGGATAAGGAAAACTTAATTTTTGGTGAATAGTAGAATACACTTATGAAAAATAATATAATGCTTATAAATAGTAAATTATATTATTATTTTACTTTCTTAATGTTATAAGATAATGAGATCTTTGTTAATTTTTCAAGGCGATATAAAACAAATTATAGTTTTAAAATTGTTATTTTTCAAAAAAATTATGATATTATTTAAAAATAAAATTAATCATTTTTAGAAAATTATTTTCCAAAAATGAAGTTCATTTTTGAATTATACATGTTGAAAAATTTTTAGGGTGAATTTTTGGTATTTTTATGAAATACTTGAATTTTTAGTGAATAGTGAAATTTGATAATTTAGGAAATATGCTAAATAAATGAATTTCTACATCATGTTTGAGTCATGCCTGATGTAAATAACCATTGGTTCTAACTCAAATGAATGTATCACAATTTTTGGTCACAAGAATCAACACTATTGTTTGTCTTTGAAAAAATAATAAAATAATGATTAAAATAATGGGAAAACCCTCCTCTCCTCCACTATAAACTCCCCATCACTCCCTCTTCTCTTCACTCCTCTCAAGCCTTGTTACTTGTCTAAATTATACTCAAATATAATCCCAAGATCCTTCCCCACGTCCATAATCCCTTGGCCTCATATAAAGACCAAAACCTCTCTCCTAAAGAGGCTCTCAAGGAAGATTACTTCAAGAGATAAATTCCTCTTTTCATTTCTTTTATTTCAAGTTCTTTTATTTTATTTTTCTTTACTCACATTCATTCATCCAAATGTTATTATTACTATAGTAAATTAAATGTACTATAATGTTTTTATGATAAAGGAATAATTCTTCATCATCTCCCCTTTCCCATTTTTTATACTAGAAATGAAAACACCATACGAGATGTGTTAATTTATCACATTCAAGGATGATGAGTTTTCAATTCCTATTACCGTATTCAATTATGGTCATGAAACCATTTTCATGGTTTAAATAGAATATAATATATTTTTTACAACTTATTTAAGGTTCTTAAATTCTTTTGTACACATGATCTTAATTTATAAATCAAAATGAGTTCATTGTGACAAAAAAGATCCAATTAACACAAACAAGTGTCATTAAAGTTTTATATAATGATTCATCTTCACTCCCAATAACCTAATGAATATTATAACCATGTAATATTATGGTTTTTAAATAATAACATACAAATTTTATTCTAGAAAACCCTTATTATTCTACGTGTTTATCCGTACATAAATATAAGTAAACCGATCATGAAAACCAAGGAAGAAAACACACCCAAACAATGAAATTGAATCTATGAACCCATAAAAAGGCAATGAATGAACCTAATAAGGTTATAATAAATCACTTAAATGTATATTAGGTTCTTTAATTATTAATTTGTGAACCTAAATTTGATTATTCATGTCATTATGATCAAGTGAAGAATACCTTCAGACTTAAGGCAAGAGTTTTCTACCCGAACCTCCATTTTCATTCGGGATACTCTTATTCTCTAATTACCTCATTTAAATGATTATTTATTCATATTTACTCATCCTAACTTCTATTTTAATTTTCTATATATGTGTATGAACAGGTATCCTACTTCATTTATGGGTATTTATATTTTTTAAAATGATCCTTCAAAAAATTCTTCCTGAAATACAAGCCCGATTCAAGGGAATATCTCAAATTCTCACCTATTTTCAAGGGCACTATGTAATCTATTTTTAGCAAACATTATCTTTATAAAATCAATCATTTTATTATTAAAATACTATCTTACTTAAATTCTGATTTTATACAAAGATTTTTCCAAAAGAACTCTTCTTTTCAAATTAAAAGTGCATTTGTCTCAAGAATTACTCAATGATTTTATAAGAGTATCTTCATCTATTTCAAAACTCTTATTGATTATTATGTACTACTGTGATTAATATTTTATGATATCATATCCAATATTTAATTTAATGGTTTATTATTATTTTGAATATGGATGTGTTATCTTAAAATCATTCTCCAATTTACTCCGAATGGTTAGTGTTTATGCTTAATGTTTAGGGAAAGTTATTTAAATTTCATATGTTAGTTTCAATATGAATGTATATGTTATTTATATTTATAACCATTCATATGAGGAATGATTTAGACTTAGTAAGTGACGGGTGGGGCTCTCTATACCCCCTCTATGAATTGGTAGGTCTCATGAGACAAATAGATATGGATTTGGCTGAGACCTTGCCCATTTTTAGATATGGTTTTGGCTGAGGCCTTAATCATTTTTAGATGTCTTGGATGAGACCTTGATGATATGTTTTAAAATTTCTAAAATATGCATTTCCCTCATTATGAATCTAGAAATTCATAGTTCATTTGGTTATTCTATTAGTAGAATACCCATGATTATGTTTTATTATGGAAATATTTACTCAACTCATATTCCATCCATATTATGTTCAAGTTTATCTTTTTAAAGGAACAAGTTATAAATTATTCACCATGCCTAATGTTTATGTATATGATATCTTCTAATATATTTTTTACCCCTACTGATCATCTGAGCTAACCACTTCTTTTGTATTATTTTTTCCAAGAAATGAAGAGTTATAGTATGATTTAATTATAGGGATAATATTAGAGTGGTGTATGTTCCCAATGGAACTTACATGTTGTTTTTCATTTCATGTTGTAATTTTGAGCTTATGTATGTTTTTGGTTTTCCAAATCTACTAAAATATTCATTACTTTAGGATACTAATTTCTTGTAATCATTCCAATGTAATAAAATAAGGCACCAGCTCCATGAAACTGGAGTTTGGTCTTTATAATTGGTATTAGAGGAAGTTTAGTAGAAAACATGGAAACTAGATTTAGAAAATGTAGATTAGGGGAAAAACCCTAAGATAGTATTTGACGATAGATAAATGATAAAATTCGGTAATTTTGGTAAGGAATAGATTATGAAGATATTTCTAGAAAATATATCTCTTTCTGGATACGACAAGTAGACGTGGTTCTGGAACAGATGTACCTAGGAGTGACAACTCTGAGAAAGAGTTTCAGTCTTGACACAAGGTATCCTGGTACATGAAAATGGGCCTTAATGTGCACCTGGTTTGACACTCCCATGGGATATGCATAGGATAATTCACATTTTCTTTACAATCCATTATGAAGGATTTAAATGTAAATTTTTCCTCAGAGAAACCATATTTATGATTATGGGATTATCTATGCAAAGGATTTCAATTTATGATTGTACATTATGATTCATAACCTAATATAGTGTATTCCATTATTTAGAAATGGAACCTAGTGGATGGAATGTAATCTGCATGAACGCTTGTATCCCATGTAGGGATTTCCATCCTATGAAATATAATGATGTTGGATCTAGAGCTGCGACTGATGCATAGAAACTTATAACTATAAAAGGACAACTTACTCAGGTTATGAACAAAAAACTTACTCGTATGGGGTATATGGATCCACAACAAGGATGAGCTATTATAGATCACTTTATGTGACAAAAACCTCCATCATTTAGTGGGACTACAAATCCATTCGTAGCAGAGTAGTGGATAAGTTCCTTAAAGAAAATATTTCTCACTTTGGGAACTAATGAAAGGGAGAAGGTTTTCATGGTAGTTTACCATCTGTTAAAAGATACAGATCAATGGTGGTCACTAATTCAAAACACAAAGGAGGAGGAATAAATAGAAAATATTTAATTTAGTGAATTTAAATAACATTTCTTAGATAAATACTTTCCTTGTGAATAGGGACCAGATATGGAAAGGCAGTTTCTGAATTTGAGGCAAAAAGAAGATGAGAATGTTAAAAAGTATGAAGATAACTTCACAAGGTTAGAAAGACATATAGTAGACTATATATGTAATCCAAGGAGAAAGATTGATCTATTATTTGATGGCCTAAAGCCATTCCTCTGAAGGGCACTATTTTTCCAAACTTTCTCATCATACAAAGATATAGTCTCATGTGCTATCAAGAAGGAAAATGAGTTATCTAAGTCTTATGACTTTAAATAAAATAAAGAGAATAATAGGGCTACTGAAAACTCTAGAAAATGAAATAAGGAAATGGGGAGGAAGGGAATAGTTGACTTTCCACCCTATGATAATTGCAGAAGGAAACACCCTGGTTCCTGCTTAAAAGGAAAAGGGATGTGCTATAAGTGTGGATAGAAAGGACATCATGGTGGTGATTATAAGGAAAATAAAGAAGATATTAATGTTCAATTCTCTAATTATAGGGATATGGGACATTATTCTGATGATTTTACAATGTTTCAAGGAAACATGCATCAAAAAAATTCCAATAGAGGAGGGATAAGCTTATGCGATCACATATACTAATATTGAAGTTTCTAATGACATGGTGGAAAGTGCTTTAATCATTTCAAAAAACTTAGACAATGCTTTATTTGATTATGGATAATAAAATTATTTCATATATTCCCAATTTTCCAAGAAAATTAGATATTTACAATTTGATTTAATAATGGAGTTGTTAGTCAAAACTTCTAAGGGAATTATCATTGAAACAAAGATGTGTCAGGTAGTCCCCATTATGGAATATAAAAATTCTTTATCTACTAATTTTATTATCATACCCATGATTTAATTTGATATAATTGTTGGTATGGATTAGATTTCGAATCCTTATGTGAAAATATATTTTAAAAAGAAGGAATTTACAATTTTTGAGGACGATGTGGAATCCCTTATCTTTAGAGATGAAACACCACCATCTAATTCTTATCAATATATTCCCCCAATAGCTCTACTGAATTCAATTATTGGGGAGGATGAGAAATCAATATCTATGAGTGAGGAAAATAATATTCAAATTGAGGATGTACCTATTGTGAAAGAATATATTGATGTTTTTTTGGAGTATTTACTTGGACATCCTCTAGAGTGGGAAGTTGAGCTCTCTATTGATTTAATTCATGGTTCAAGGCCTATATCAAAGACTCTTTATAAAATGGACATTGTGGAATTAGTGGAAATGAGGAAAAAACTAGAGAAATTATGTTATAAAGGATTTAATTTTCCTAGTGTTTCTCCATGGGGAACCCCTATTCCTTTTATTAAGAAGAAATATGGATCTAGGTGGTTGCACATTGAATATAAGGAGATAAATGATTTAACAATAAAGAAAAAGTATCCCCTACCTTGCATTGATGAATTATTTGATCAAAATTATAGATCCCAATATTTTTCGAAGAATGAACTTCGATATAGACATATTTAGTTGTGTGTGAGGAATGAGGATATTCCAAAGACAACATTTCATACTAGGTATGGGTATTACGAGTTTACAATAATGCCTTTTGGACTGACTAATGCACCCTATGTCTTCATGGATCTAATGAATAGGGTTTTCAAGTAATATCTTGATGATTTTTTCATGGTATTTATTGGTTAAATCTTAGTATAATACAAAAGATACAAAGATCATGAAAATAACTTGTGCATTATTATGAAGACTCTTAGAAGAAATGAATTATATGGGAAGTTTAGAAATTATGAATTTTGGATTCAATCAGTTTCTTTTCTTGGCTATATTGTCTCTAAGTATGGAATATACATTTATCCTGTGAAGAAAAAGCCTGTTCAAGAATGGCATACTCCAACGAACATAACTGAGGAATGTAGTATTATTGGTTTAGAAGGTTATTATAGACATTTCATTCAAAACTTCACCCATTTATCCAACCTATTAACCAAGCTTACTTGTAAAGGGTTTAGGTGTGTATAGAAAACAGAATGTGAGGAATATTTCTAAGAATTGATGAGGAGATTAGTGAATGATCTGATCCTAACTCTACCATTGGGGAATGATGGGTTTGTAATCTATAGTGATGCATCAAATAAAGGACTTGGTTGTATCCTTATACATAATGATAAAGTTATTTCCTATGCATCAAGGTAGTTAAAAATTCATGAAAAAACTATCCTACTCATGATATTGAGTTATCTACTATGATCTTTACTCTAAAAATATAGAGACACTATCTCTATGGTGAGATATGTGAGATATATACAAATCAAAATAGTCTAAAATATATATTATCATAGAAAGAAATCAACATGAGGAAAATATGATGGATTGAACTACTAAATGTTTATTATTGTTCCATACACTACCACCCAGGAAAGGGAAATAAGGTAGAAGATGCATTAAGCAGGAAGGATCGTGGAGCCCTAAACAAAATGTGTATTGGAAGGGATAATGTGTTTATGAATCTAGTAAAAATGGATGTGGGAATTATCCAAGAGGGTGAAACATCATTACTTTTTAAATTAGTTTCCTAACTATCTTTATTAGAAAGGACTAAAAGTTCTCAGCCTGATGATAAGAACCTTCAAAAGAAAATTAATGCTGTGAAAGATGGGAAGTTGGATGAATTCGTGTGTGGAGATGAAATTCAAAAATTTGGGAAGTGGTTTTGTGTTCTAGATATACCCAAGATAAAAAGGGAGTTATTGGATTATTCCCATAGTTCTAATTTCTTTATACACCCTGGTAGAACTAAAATTTATAGAGATTTGAAGGAACATTTCTGGTGGGAAAATATGAATCGGGTAATTACTGATTATGTATCAAGATGTCTAGTCTGTCAACAAGTAAAAAACAAAAGAAAAAATCCAAGAGGAGTCATCAAACCTCTACCTATTACTACATGAAAATGGGATGACAAAAACTATGGATTTTTCACCAAATTACCCAAAACTACAAGGAAGAATGATGCGATATGAGTAATTATTGATCAAATTATGAAATCTGCACATTTCCTTGCTATAAGGGAGGATTTTCCATTAGAGTGCCTAGAATGAATCTATATCAATTATTTTGTGAGACTTCATGGAGCACCAATCTCAATTATGTCTAATCGTGATCCATGATTTACATTGAAATTCTATAAAAGTATTTAGAAATATTTGGATATCGAGATTTGATTGAGTAATGCTTATCACCCTCAAACTGGAGGGAAATCTGAGAGGACGATCCAAACCTTAGAAGACATGTTGAGATCATGTTAACTTGAATTTCAAGGTATTTGGGATCAGTATTTACCTTTAGTGGAGTTTTCATACAAGAATAGTTTCCATTCAAGTATTCAAATGACACTATATGAAGCATTATACGAGAAGATATGTCATACACCAACATGTTGGGATGAAGTTGGTGAAAGGAAAATTGTTGGCCCAGAGCTTATGGAGGAAATAAAAACAATGGCAAAGACTATTCAAACCTATATCAAAGAAGCTCAAAGTAGGAAAATGAGCTATACCAATAATAAAATAAAGGATTTGGAATTTCAAGTGGGAGATCACATTTTCTTGAAAGTATCTCCATGGAAGGGCATTATAAGATTTGGGAAGAATGGTAAACTAATCCCCTGATATATTGGATATTTTTTAATTATAGAGATAATTGGATCTATGGATTATCATTTGTAAATGCCTTCTATCCTGTATAAATTACACAATGTGTTCCATGTCTCATTGTTGAGAAAGTACATGAGAGACCACTTTTGAAGGTATAGAATTGGAACTTGACTTATCTTACTACGAAGAGCCTATCCAGATTCTAGACACTAAGAAACAGGTGTTGAGTAATTGGATGGAATGATTGGTAAAGTTATTTGAAAAAAATCATATAATTGAAGAAGCAGCATGGTAGCCTGAGGAGCTTATGATTAATAACTACCCAAATATTTTTGTGAGGTAACATTATGGTAATTTTGAGGATGAAATTTTTTTCAGTGGTGGGGGGAGAATGTAACACCCTAAGGATTTGAAAATAAATTTAATATTGAATGAATGAAACACTGAGTCTATAAAAAACACCACTTTGTTACAACCTATCCATTAAACATAATATTTACACCTATGTGATTTGAATTTCAAAAAACTAACACACACAATTGCATTCAGTAAGATATTTAGAGTCTGATAAGAAAAACTGAATTTTTGGTAAATAGTGACATACCCTTATGAATAGTAATATGACCTTTATGAATAGTAAATAATAATATTATTTTATTTTCATACAATTATAATATAATGAGATCTTGATTAATTTTTCAAGGTGATATAAAACAAATTATTGTTTTAAAATTGTTATTTTTTGAATAAAATATAATTTTATTTGAAAATTAAATTAATAATATTTAGAAATTTATTTACCAAAAATTCAGTTCATTTTTTAATTCTACACATTAAAAAATGGTTAGGGTGAATTTTTGGTATTTTTATGAAATACTTGAATTTTTGGTGAATAGTGAAATTCAATAATTTACGAAATATGCTAAATAAATAAATTTCTGCATCATGCTCGAGTCATGGATGATGTAAATGACCATTGGTTTGAACTCACATGCACTTATTTCTATTTTTGGTCCCAATCATCAACACTATTGGTTGTATCTGGGAAACAAATAAAATAATGATTAAAATAATGGGAAAACCCCCATCTCCTCCACTATAACCCCCTCACTCCCTCTTCTATTCACTCCTCTCAAGCCTTGTGACTGGTCTAAATTCTGATCAAATATCCTCCAAATCTTATTCTCTATGTCCATAATACCTTGGTATTATAAAAATACTAAAACCTTTCCCTTAAAGAGGCTCTCAAGGAAGATTACTTCAAGAGGTAAATTCCTCTTTTCATTTCTTTTATTTCATGTTTCTTTCTTTTCTTTTTCTTTCATCACCTTATTTCATTAATATGTTAAGATTATTCCAATACCTTACATGTAATGTAATTTTTTTATAATAAAGGACTAAATTTTCATCATCTCTCCTTTCCCCTTCTTTTATACTGGAAATGAAAACACTATCTGAGATGTGTTAAATTATCACATTCAACGATGATGAGTTTTCAATTTCTATTATTGTCTTCAATTCTGGTCATGAAACCATTTTTTTGGTTGAAAAATACTATAATATATTTATTATAAATTATTTAAGGTTATTAAATCCTTTTGTTCACATGATATTAATTTACAAATCAAAATGAGTTTGTTGTGATAAAAAACCGCCAATTAACCCAAACAACTTTCATTAATGTTTTATATAATGATTAATCTTTACTCCCAATAACCTAATTAATTTTATAACCATGAAATATTATATTTTTTAACTAATAAAACAAAAATTTTATTCTATAAAACCATTCTCATTCTACATGTTTATCCATACATGAATATAAGTAAACCGATCATGAAAACCAAGGAACAAAACACTCCCAAACAATGAAATTTAATCTCTTAACCCATAAAAAGGCCATCAATGAACCTAATAAGTTTATAATAAATCAATTAAATATATATTAGGTTATTTAATTAATAATTTATGAAACTAAATTTTATTATTCAGGTCACTAAGATCAAGTGAGGAATACCTTCGGACTTAAGGTAAGGGTTTTCTACCCGAACCTCCATTTTCATTAGGGATACTCTTATTCTCTAAATACCTCAATTAAATTATTATTTATTCCTATTTACTCCTCAAAAATTCTGTTTTAATGTTCTATATATGTGTACTAACAATTATCGTACTTTAATTTATGGGGAATTGTATGTTTTAAAAGGACCCTTCAAAATATTCTTCCCGAAATACAAGCCCGATTCAAGGGAATTTCTAAAATTCTTACCTATTTTAAAATGAACTCTATAATATATTCTTAAAAACCATTATCTTTAAAAAATCATTCATTTTATTATAAAAATACTAACTTACTTCACTACTTGTTTTATACAATGATTTTTCCAAAATAACTCTTCTTTTCAAAGTAAAAGAGTATTTGTCTCAAGAATTACTCGATGATTTTATAAGTTTATCTTCATCTATTTCAACACTATTTTTGATTAATATATATTATTGGGATTAAAATTTTATGATATAATCAACCATATTTAATTTAAAGGTTTAAGATTAGTTTGATTTTGGATATGATATCTTAAAACCATTCACCAATTTACTTCGAATTGTTTGTTTTTATGCTTAATGTTCAGGAAAAGTTATTTACATTTCATATGTTAGTTTCAATATGAATGTATATATTGTTTATGTTTATCCCCATTTATATGAAGAATAAATTGGAATTAGTTAGTGATGGTTGGGGCCCGTTATATCCCCTCGATGCATTGGTAGGTCTCATGGGACAAATAGATATGGACTTGGCCGAGGCCTTACCCATTTTTAGATATGGTTTTAGATGAGGCCTTAATAATTTTTATATGTCTTGGAAGAGGCCTTGAAGGTATGTTTTATAATGTATGACATATAAATTTAACTAATTATGAAGCTATAAATTCAAAGTTCATGTGGTTATTCGACTAGTTGAATACCCATGATTATGTTTTATTATGGAAATATTTACTCAACTCACATTCCTTCCATATTTGTACAAGTTTATCTTTTTAAAGGAATGTGTTTTTAGTTATTCACCATGAGTAATTTTTATGTTTATTATATCTTCTACTCTGTTATTTACCCCTACTGATCATTTGATCTCACCCATTCCAATGTTTCATTTTTTCCAGGACATGAAGAGGTATATTATGATTTACTTGAATGGATAATCATAGAGTGGTGGATGTTCCCAATAGAAATTATATTTTGATTTTAATTTCATGTTGTAATGTTGAGCTTATTTATGTTTCTATTTTTCCAAATCTACTAAAAAATTCATTTATTGAGGATAATAATTTCTTGTAATCATTCCAATGTAATAAAATAAGGCACCAGCTTCGAGAAACAAGGGTCTAGTCTTTACAGAGAGGCTCAGTTAGGTGACATCAACTGTCAATTTGCACATGACTAGATATCCTCAGAAGATACACCAAATGAATTTCCTAAAGGTGGGGAGTACATAATCCTTTTCCATTTATGGACGATGGTTCTGATCAGATTGCATGAGAAGGTATTGAGAGAGTTTCATAACTCTCCCTTGTAAGTACATACAGGGGTGATAAAGTTATACCAGGACCAACAATGATAGTTTTAGTGAGTTTAAAAGAGGAAAAGTGTTGTCAATTTTGTTTCTTGATGCCTCACATGTCATCAAAAAATGATAAACTTTAGGTTTGTACAGATTTGAATCAATATATTGATATATTTAATGGAAGTGGGATGAAATATTTAAGGGTTTTGTGTTGGGGATTCCATATATATTTAGAGGAAAAGATGATATCTGTGAGTTTTTTGATCGACTTACCAAGTCAGTACTTTTTACTTTCCATCCATGAGTGGAGTTAAGTTGAGAGTTTGGGTTGGTTGTACGTGAAGTAGATCATCCATTTTTATTGGGTACCTATGATGAAAGAATCTAAAAATGAAACTCGATTTATGTCACAGTTGTAGAGGGGTTTGTAAGAGGATTTTGAGACCCATTTATAGACGAGAACAAAGTTTCACCACTAGATGGATGACCATATTTAGAAAATGATACGAGTTTTTGATGTTATACTGATATTTTCATGGTAAACATCAACCATATCTAGGAGGATCAATTACCATTAGTGTAGGTTTTCTATAATATCATATATCACTCCACTATTGGAATAGCACCATTAGAGGAACTTTACAGGAGAACTTGTTAGTCACCATTGTATTGGAATATGATTGGAGAGAAATTTCTTATTGGGACATAACTGGTGTAGGCAATGAAGGACAAGGTTCTAGTGATCCATGATAATATGAGGACAGTTAATAGTCAATATAAATATTACAAAAATCAACATTGTAGGCCTTAATATTTTGAGTAGGGATATGATATTTTTCTTAGAGACTCCCCATAACGAAGATTGTGAATTTTTTTAGGGTAGCATGTTATCCCTAAGGTTTTTAGGATATTCTAGATTCTACATAGGGTTGGAGAGGTTACATATTTATTGGATTTACTCGTTTAGTTAGAATGAGTGTGTTAAATCTTCTATGTGTCATTGGTATAGAGATACGTGCGTGGTATTTCTCATGTTTTTGTATAGGGAGATATATACATTGAGGATAAAACCACCTTCTTGGAGTACCTGGTTGTGATTGAGGTTCGACATGAGAGGATCTTAAGTTAGAAGATTGTTCCTTTGGTTTAAGTGATTTTGCAGCATGGGAACATGAAAGAGAGCTAATGGGAGTGTGAGAGCTAGGTGTGAGATTAATACCCTCACATTTTTGTGTAGCTTGTACTTTTTGAGGAGAAATGTCTTAAAGGTGGAGAGAATGTAACAAATATGGTTTTTAGAATTTGATACTTTCAATATATCTTTAAGTATCTTATGATTTTTTCTTGGATTTGGCATGGTGTTTTTAGTGACGTAGGAAACTAAAATTTATATAATAAAAATATTATATATATATATATTAAAGCATGTATGTGTATCTTTTTAGAATAAATGAAATTCCCTTTGATCGGGACTTAGATAGAAAAGTTAAAACTGTAGTTGTTTCCTAAATACAGGGTTTACCCTAAGCATGACATAAGTTTGGTTGGTGTTAGATATTCAATGGAAGGAAACAATTATTAGGAACATTAAAAAAATTAAATGATATAATTAATTTATTTTAATTAATTCTAAACCTTTCCCAACCTATTTTTATACATTTTTATGGAAAATCTATAGGGTTATCCACATAACTATAAGAGATTATAAAATAGGATGAGGAGAGAAATTGTTGGTGATGACGAGCTTGAAACCATGGATTGATGACGAATGAATCAAGGATATTCAAGGGATGAATGAAGAATGTAGTGGAATCTTCAAAAAAATCACTAGAAAATTTATTCTTAAATAATTATAGATCCATTCTTGATATAAGGCTTGTATTTTGTGGATTTCCTCCCATATTATTTTTTATTGTCGAGAATGAAATTATTATCTACTTTATTCTATGATTTTTTATTATTTTCATGATATAGAAATTTAATCAGTGTTATTAATCTTGATTATCTATTTTCACTGGGCCTATGAATCTTAGTAATTTTTGTTTCTATAATCATGATCCTTTTTTGGGTTGACATCAGCTAATGTTAATCTCACTTTAATTTTGGGCCTCACTCACCTCAGTTCCTCACATTCTTCATTGTTGGCCTCTGGAGTTAGTAACAGAATGGACAGAAGGCCTTTATTTTTATTATTTTTGATAATCCACCTTTTAAGGGGTGAGGTGGAACCCATACAAATCCCGAATTCTTAGAGACAATTACATGACCCATAGGTCTTTAGAGAGAATCACCCAGACAAGAAAACTTAGAACTGATCCTCCCCAGTATATGTCATGATATTAGCACTCCACCTTCATAGGGTTGGTCAGATAACTATCCTATGAAAGCTATACAACCCCAGAACTGATGGAAATACCATACCCTCTCATTCTTCCAATTCCGGTTAGCTATTATCTTTTGAATGCGCCTGCCCTAAATCAACATCTGAAGCCTTATACCCTGTAGTATGACTGGTAAATCTTCATTCATGTGTCCTGAAGGCCTTGGGATGTCCCTAAGGCCTTAAAGCGTTCTGAAGGCCTTGAGAAAAAACTGGACCGAAGGCCTTGGGTGAACCAAAATCCTTATAGGACCCGAGGACCAAACCGGTGGCTCAAAGGCCCAAATGGATGAATAGTTCCGGCTGCTATAGTACCTACTATAGTACCTGCTATAGTACATGCTATAGTTCCTACTATAATAATGCTACAGTTCCTGCTACAGAACCCCCATAAATATGCCTCCACAGGGATTTGATCTCGGGCCTCTTGGATGCACTTGTCGAGTCTTCACCAACCAGGCGGAATCTTTTTTGATAAAACATGTGTAAGGTTAATGATCTACTCCCAAAGGGGGGGGGGGGGGGTGCTAGGCCCTAAAGCATTCCACACGTTCCCCAACTAGGCAGATGGCTTGGAATTTCCCTGTGCATAATATGCATAGTGTCCGAGTCTGGCAGGACTCGAGCCTAGGCCAGTTCCCACGAAGTGCGAGGGGTAGTACCAGTGGGTACCACTTGGCTAACACCCCATGGGAAACCTGTGGGGTTATTGATTCAACATTTACAAATAGTTTTTAGTGTGATAAAACCTTTATATTCATGTAAGTTTGATGAACAACCATGGGATCTATGGATTATTGATGGATCATGGAAGAAAAATGGATTGTGGCTAAATGTTTTGGGAATTTGAAACCTATTCAGTGATGAGAGGATAAAATAATCACGATCGAGTGATGAGAAACCTCATTTTCATCAATCGAAGTCTGAAAATAGATGAATTAAAGTGTTTCCCTTTGATTCTGGTCAATTGGACAAGTCATTGGTATGATTAGTGGTGGATTTGGGGGAATCAATGAATGCTGTAAAGATTTGGGCGGAAACTTAAATTTCTGTGGAAATCCTCATTAAATGTCATGTAATCCGAAGAAACACATGCATTGTTTCATGGTTTCTTGTGATGGATGTGGTTTCATCCCATTATAAATATGACATTCCATACAGCAGATTCATATGCCGCATTAACTTGGATGGGTATCCAAGCCATGTACCTAAGGTGCACACTCAGGTAGTCCATGTGGAATAAATGAATTATTTGTTGAACACACCATGTATACCCCTACTCATCTTGTGAAATCATGTTTAGTGAGGAACACGTCTTGGACCCTGGGTGATTCCACACACCATGTCACCCTGATGAAACACTGCTTTCTTAGAAATTTTTAAACCAAGTGCAGGAGTGGGACATGAATAGGATTTAGCTTTAATGTATATCCCATGTACCCTAGATGAAAATATCAAGTACTCCCATTAGAATCTTATATCTTGTGTATCTCCTTCACCATGAATCAAATTTGGGCTTGTGAGTAGTCAATACTTAGTAGAATTTTTTATAGTATGCTGATGCAAGCTTAAAATTTCATCATTTTTATATTATTATTTGAAAATACACCCTTTACTAATTTAAATACTAGGAAATTAAACCTTTCTGAGACTTTAAGAATCCAGGATTTAATTTATAAATGAATCAAATACCAGTTTTTATTGATAAATTCATTTTTTGAAGATTAATTAAATATCCATACATTTTAAACTAATAATTGAAAAAGAAAATGAGATTTTATTTTGACAATTCAGAATTAATGAATGTGATTTTAAAATGATGATATTTTTTGTGTTTTGGAAAGTCATTTCTTTAATCGGTCAATTTAAATAAATTTGAAATTAATTTAAAGTTCATTATTCAGAGGTTTAAATATTTATTGATTCATAAATGTTGATTAAAATTTGTTTAAAAAAAATTTACATTATGATTAGTTTTCTAAATATAGGTATAAATGATATAAAGTGATGGCGTGACCATGTTCACACCTTACATGGTCATTATACTGACTGTTTTTGTTGAATAAGTCACCACACAATCAATTAAATGACTATTAAACAAGGTTGAAACTGACCATTCACATTGATTTTAAGTGACCATCCCCCCATTTTATAACTGAGTGTGTACTCCCTATTTAGGGTAACTCCTAACTTACTGTGCCTCCCCTTTAATCAATCCACTATGAGAATCTCATGGTTACTTCCCTACAACCCCAACCAACCATAGATCCCTGGAAAATTTCCCCCCTTCTACCAACATATCATGCATCTCCCTTTTTGGTCACTTATCTTCATCTTCGAACCAACTGTGTGATATCTTCATGAGATGATTTCATACTAAAAAATTCAAACCATCATGCACTTGTTCTCAGGACCCACCACATAGATGAAAGAGATAAATACAATGAGCCTACTACCAAACTGCATATCCAAAAGAACAAAAAGTCAAAAACAATTCTGGTCTAGATTTGAAGATCCTGACACTAACACCAGCTTTCCCACCACACTTACTAGATTCACACTAAACCACCATCACACCACTAGATTTGTAATGTAGACAACCTGTAGAGATCAAATCCTGAACTGCCATTGCATTGAGCTTAGACCTGAGAAGAGAACCATGAATCACCACTATAAAATCCAAAGTAACATCACTATCATGAATATGGACCAAGCTAGCCAATGGCACAGAACTTTTATCAATCCTCTGCCGAAGATGATGAAGCCTATTGATTGATCCGTGATGGTCGAAAATGAATTGAAGGTTGATGAAATCTCATACATATATTGCTTTTACATGATTTAAGAACCAAGATTAACTAGATAAGACTAATTTCATAGAATTTTGAAGGCCCACAATAGATCATGGATTACCGCTATATTGAACCAAAATAAAGCAACCATTATTGGAGAAGGTATCTGTGACCTCACCAGGAGATTGAGGAAGAAGAAGCCCCATGGCTGAGACCCATTGTAAAGTTGAAACTGAAAATATAAGAGAAGAAAAACTAGAAACAATAAATAAATAAATAAATAAATAAATAAATAAATAAATATGTATATATATATTAATTGATGGATAAAATTAATTTATTTCCATTTATGTTTTCTTATTTTAAAATACAGACACATTTTCCAAGGTCTACTAAAGTCTAAATTAGAAATATATTTTGGTTATTGTCTTTTTTCATAGAATAGAGCATGAATTTCATAGCTACCACATGCTCAGAGAGTAATCTTAAAGAATTCCTAGATCAATCATGAGAATACATCCCGAGCCTAAAGAATTGGTAATGATACCATTATCTAAATATATCCACATCTTAGACATTAGACACATGTTGATCATCTAATAATGGAGAGGTTACTGCTTGACACTGAATCAAAGAACATTACTAAAGAATTATACGATGATCATGTTTATCATGTGGATATTTTAAAAGCATGATAAGGACTTCTAATAATCCTATAAATTTTGTACTATTTCACTCAGTCATGGTATTTTGGACACTCACTCTCACACGCTCTCTCTTGATCGCTCGCTCTCGCCTTCCCACTCTCAAAGTTTGTCTTTACTCACCACTCACTGTTATTTATTGTTATATTTTTAATTTTCATTGTAATAATTCTCATGATGGAATACTAATCCCTTATTGGATTATCCAAGGAGATTCCCCCTACCCCCTATTGATGAATTATGTACTTCAACTATTCATTTTATTTAGTTAAATTTTTATATTGATTCTAAGAATAATTGAAATAAGAGATATTCTATTTATTTCACTTATAATTTATCTTCCTATATTCACTAGATTGAATATAGAGGCCACTGATGTCATCTTTACTGATTGTGATCCTTAGTAGCGAGTTGAATTTAATGTAATTTTAAATCTCTAATTTATGGGATAGGAGAGATTGGAGTTTGAAGTGATAATTTCACCTCTCAAATTAAATTGATAATTCTAGGAGTGGGTTATCAAGTGATATTTCACTCGATTAGAGAGAAAACCAAAGAGTATAAATTGAATAAATTTTAAATAAGGTTGATAAGAAATATCTAAGGCTAAGAAAATATTTATCAAATTTATTTTAAAATGAATCAAAATGAATCATTCATACTATTTACAATGGATTAAACTCAGAAAACAATATTTCAACACACCCACAAAAATTTCTTCCCTGGTGACAACCCAATTCCTACTCTACTACATTTTTCTCGGTTTCATTAACTCATTTTTCCAAGTGTCCCAGGACAAGTGTGCATTAAAAATGAAACCATTTATAGGGTAGCTAGTTTTTTATTTTAATTTTGTTTAAAATGTTTTCAAATGACCATTTCCAGTTCTTATATCCTCATGTTTTTTTATTATATGGTTGATCGAACTATTTCAAATAGAATTTGAACTTTAAAAATCACTGAGCAAGGGGAAAGAGTGGTCGTCACCATTCCATTGGCTAACTCTCCTCCATAGAACTCTTCTTCCAATAGAGATATAATAGGAAGTGAACATATTGAGGATAACCTTGCTCAAGTCAGCAAGATTTTGAGGGAAATTTATTCAGAAACTTTCAATATTAATAAAAAAAAATTACAATTAAATGATAAAAAGACTATGAAATCAAAACAAGTATGATTAGAATACAGCCTTGGTTTCATGGAGTATCAAGTGAAGACCACAAAAAGAATTTTAAATCAATTGAAGAAGGATGTAATGTATTCAGAACCAGAGGATTCACTGAGGCTCAAATAATATGGGAGGTTTTCCCATTATCACTTAAAGGGGAAGCCAAGGAGTGGATCTAAAACTTGTAGCTTAGAGAATTAACCTCATGAGATGATTTATAGAGGGCCTTCCTATAGAAATTATTTCCTTTTTCAAGGATTTATTATCTTAGGAGGAAGATATATGGAATCAAATAAGAAACTAGAGAAACTCTCTATCTGTTCTGGGAGAGATTCAGGAAACTAACCACATACTACCCAAAAAATCCATATAAAAGACATCATTTCTTGGTATTATTTTAGAAAATATTAATGGACAATAACCAGAACATACTTGATGATTATTTAGGAGGAGCGTTGATCGATAAGTCATTAGTTAAATTTAGAGAACTGAAAGATAGAATCTCTTAAAATTCTCAACAATTTGGTAAGTGAACTGCAACCATAGGCATACATGAGGTAAAAAGTTCAAAATCAACTTTAATAGAAAATAAGTTTTAGGAACTAACTTCTATGATGAGATAGATAGTTGTGAACAAAGTTCATGAATCATCACTCATCAAACCCCTCAAGTTTTCCAATTTTTCTATTCCTGAAATAATTTTAATGATGGATTCCCTCAATTTCATGGTACTAAAAGCTGGGATGTAACGTTCCATAGGAAATTAAAAATCCAACCAAGTGTCAACCATGTATTAAAATATTATTCCACTAATCAATTTAGAGTTGGGAGCCAACAATAAAAAGGAACACCGTTTCAATAACCCTACCAACAGACTTCTCAGTTTCGATTACAAACTTCTCTATTATAAATACATAGTTTCTAACCATCAACAATTTACCAAAAAGGTAAATAACACAGTCCTTATACAAAGGAAAAGATGAGATATGTAATGAAATCTAAAAAAATCAATAGAAAACTCTCACCACTCATCGATCAGAGTTGAAGAAACTAAAAGGATAGTTTTTCCAACTCATCACCACCTTAATAAATAGGGTAAATAAAGGATCAGGTAATCTTTATGATCAAATAATTCCCAACCCTAAAGGAGATTCCGGTTCCATTACATTAAAGAGTATAAAGTATCTATAAAACAATGATGGAACACCCCTATAAATCAAAGATAGAAGTGAACTTTAGCATGGATATGAATAATATTTCCAAGAAAGAGAACCTAAGGAAAATTATGTGAGGGAACCATAAAAAAAATAAAGGGGAAATATAATATTGGAGATCCACAAAACCCCCACCTACCATTAGTACAAGGATTAAATAACCTAAGAAAACCATATATGAATCACTATAATAAGAGATTTTGGAAGTCTTTAAGAAAGTGGAGATCGACATCCTTATACTAGAATCCATTTTCCAAATTCCAAGGCATGTAAATTTTATTAAATACATGCACACTGATAGAAGGTTATTATGAGTAAATGTAGATTTAAGATTAGGTAAGACTATCTCTTCTCAAATTACCCTTCAAATAGCCTATAAATTCCAAGATCTTGGTACTTTTTCTATCCCATACACAATTGGTAAGATAAATTTTTCCAATTAATTATGTAATTTAGGAGCATCAATTAATGTGAAGCCTTATTATATTTATTCTTCTATATAGATGGGATAAATCAAACCCACCTGAGTGGTTTTTTAACTCACCAACCTTGCCCCTTCCTACCCAATAGGTTTTATTGAATATTTTTGGGTAAGTGTTCAAGGTTACCTATTCCCTATTGACTTCTACATTATTAACATGGAAAAGGAATAAATAAATATTAATATCCAATTATTATATACACACCATTCCTAAAGACTATTAAAACTATAAAAGATGTTAATAAAGTCACCATTTCTATGAATTTTGTTGAGGAAATAATGGATTTCCGCATCCTTGATTCAACGAAACACTCACATGAAGAACAATCTATTTTACCATTATTATTTTTAATTACTTTGTTTTTATAGGGAGGAAATTGAAATGTTTGATGATATAATCAGATTAGAATAATCTTTGTAAAAAACTAACCTTCTAGATAAAATTATGTTGTAAAATTAACTGAATCTGGAGATAGTTTTGAGTGTTGATCAATTTGAAGAAATTGATGAGAGTTATTTTTATGAGTTACTCAATTTTTTTACTAATATTTCTCCCTTTCATGTGAAGGTTTCCAACATGAATAACACTGAGTTAGAAATATCTCTATAAAACCCCCAAAGTTAGAATTAAAACTTATACCATCAAACTTAAATTATTCCTCTTTAAAATAAAATGAGAATATTTCAATTATATTATCAAATAATTTGGATCCTATCCAAGAACACAAACTATTGAAAATTATGAAATAGAATACTAGGGCCATATGCTATACATTAGGGATCATCCTAGGGACTAGCCCAACCACTTGCATGAATATGATTTTTTTGGAAGATAAATATAAATTAGTGAGACCACCCTAAAAAAGTATTAACCCAACCCTTATGTAATTTTATAAAAAAGTGGTAAAAAACTTTTAGGAGTAGGAATAATATACCCCATCTTGAACTCCTAATGGGTGAGTCCCTTTGAAATTATCCCAAAGAAAACTGGTTACAAAAATTGTACAAAATGAGAACAATGAGTTTATACCCACATGGATTCAAAATGGCTAGAGAGTTAGCATAGATTGTAAGAGATTAATCCACATGACTAGAAAATACCAATTAACTATACCCTTTATGGACCAAATGTTAGAGAGACTAATTGGGAAGGGTCATTATTGTTTTCTTAATGGAATTTTTGGGTATTTTCAGGTTCCAATAGCACCCTATGACCAAGAAAAGACTGGATTCACATGTCCCTTCAACATGTCTTCCTATAAAATCACACCTTTAGGCATTTTAAATAAACTAGGTACATTTTAGAACTATATGTTAAGTGTTTTCTTAGATCTGATTGAAAAATTCACGTAGGAATTCCTTGATAACTTCACTACGTATCAGACTTGTTTTTAAAGATCTCTAGAGAGTATAGAAAAGGGTTTAAAAAGATTTATTGAGAAGAAAATAGTTCTAAATTTTGAAAAGTGTCATTTTATGGTAGAAAAAGGAAAATTTTGATCCATTTAATTTCTAAATATAGGATTGATGTTGAAAAGTCCAACATTGATGTTATTTCCACACTTACATACCCTATTACTGTCAGGAACATTAGATCATATCTAAGACAAGTTGGATTTTTCATAAGGTTTATTAGGGAATTTAGAAAAATTAATTTACCCCTAACTAACCTAAACAAGAAGGATAATGATTTAATTATGAATGATTCATGTAGGATCACTTTTATAAAATTAAAATAATGATTTACTACTACCCCAATTATCTTTACACTAAACTAGATTCACCCCTATGAGATTCTGTGTGATGCTTCCAATAGAGTTATTGGGGTTATGCTTTTTAAAATGATTTATAGTCTTCCAAAAGTGATAAAATACACTTCAAAGATCTTAGGAACCTCCCAAATTAAGTATATAATAATAGATAAACAGTTTTTGTATATTTTTATAAGTTTATAAAATTTACATTCTTATCTTTTTAAGAGTAAGAAACTGTTTATTTTGATAATGAAACCTTGAGATATTTGAGCAAGAAAACTGATTCAAATACCAGACTAGTGAGATGGATAATTCTACCTAAATAGTTTCAACTAGAGATTAAGGATAATAAGGGATGTGAAAATACAATGGTTGACCACATGAATAGGTTTCCTCACACTACCAAGGTACAACTAATACCTAAGACTAGTCTAGATGATTCATTCCTTGGTGATAAACTGTACAACCTCACCCACATTCCCTAGTACACTGACATAGTGAATTTTCTTGTTAGAACAAAGGTACCCCCTTCTTTTCTAAACATCAATCTGCTAAACTGAATTTGAATCAAAATATTATGTTTTCCATGACCCTTATTTATGGAAAATTTCAATGAATAATTCATTATAAGGTGCATCCCTAAAGAGGAAATGACCTATATAATTTTTTTTCTATATACTTCCATGAAGAGTCCATTTTGGACCTCAAAGAATAATTCTAATTTTTTTGTATGATGGATTATTTTGACCCAAAATTTTTAAAAATTCAATTTTTTCTAATAAAATATGTCCAAAATTCCAGGTTTGTTGTGGAATTTCCAAAGGATAGGAGATTCCCACAAAACCTTTGATTTTCTGTGAGATATTAAACTACAATATTATTAACCTTTAGCAGTAGTTTAATAAACCGCCACTAAACTTGTGTTTTTTTCCAGTCACAACCCTTATCCCCCTGACTCCCCAAAATCATTGACCCCCCGACCTCCCCGACCCCCATGACCAACCAAAACCCTAGGTGCAACCCCGAAGACCCCTGCTTACCCCGCGACTCCGATGAACCCCATAACCCCCGGTGACCTGTGTGACCTCGGTGACCCCGCGACCACATCACGACTCCCATGACCCCTGGGATCCCTAAAATCCCTTGACCCCAGTGAACCCAATGACCCCCAAAGACCTCGACGCATCTTTCCACCTCTCACCATGCCTTGTCGCCCATCATTGCTGGTCAGTACCTTCTCCGCCGCTCTGCGTAGGTCCGTATACCTTTGTGGTGCGGTTGTGGTATGATTTTGGGTTGGCTTGGTTGAATATTATAGAAATTATAATATGAAGCTTTAAATTTTAGTAGCCAATACTATTAAATGGCGCAAAAAATTGGAAGAAGCTACAACCATTGCCATTTTTTTGCTAAATCTTTAAAAGCAGATAGCGTATGAACATGGGTGTGCCAAATATAGTGTGTTACTGTGGTTTCACTTCAAAATAGCACTGGAAATGGTGCCTGGTTGGAGTAGAATCACTATTACATTTTATCATTTTCACAATAAAATGGTGTGGGTTGGAGATGGTCTTTGTTCTTTATTTTCAAAATTGATGGTTGTGGTATGATCTTGCATTTATAGGTTTCCTTTATTTTATAATTGTGGTTTTCCACAAGATTATAGAAGTTTCCAAGCTTGTGGTATGGATTCCATAATTTAAGATTGTTAAATGAATTTAGTATGTTTTATATGATTCTTAATTGTGTTTTATGAATTGTTTGAATAGAGCGTAATTTGTTTTCAAAGAGTTTTGATGTGCGTATGAGTTGAAAGATGATTTTGAAAATGAATTTGGTTAGGTTTCATGTGTGCCTTCTTTTTTATGTTTTCTAAATATGTTCCATGAATTGTGTAAATATGAGTAATTATAGTTGGATTATTGAGTATTGAATAAATGATATTGGGCTATATCATGATATTAGGTATGGATGTATTCTCCACTATGTTATGGGAATCAAGTGTTAATGCACACTCTACTATATTAGGGGAAAGATGTAGTGATATCTGATCCTCTATGATATGATTTACTATGATTATTTCTATGTAATAATTTTATGTAACACTCTTTAATTCCAACGTTATGATAAATGGATCATATTTATTATATTATGTTTCTATAATCTTACACTATGGTATATGTTTTCAAATCTGAGATTACATGTCCTTCTATCATAACAGGTGATCAACTCTCATGAATCCATGACATTTTTAATAAGTTATTTATTCCATTCTCATGTTTACCATATACTTATGATCTAACCCTTAATGGTATATTTATAAGTTTTTGGGATTGAATATTTTATTTTAATTCCATAAAACTATGTATTTAATAGGTTATCCCACTTTCTATAATTGAAAATAAAATTAAATGGAAATGTAAAAGGTATATTGACAACAATATTTTTCAATGCTATTCTAGGATCTATTTTGGGAAATTTAATTTACATGATTTCATTTATCTTAGTAATTTCTTATTTCCTTTGAGTCTGGAAAAACAAATAGTTTACTCATAATTCTTGGATTCATCTACCCTAGCCGTTAATCCTTTCACCTGATTATTCCTTGCATGTTCTACATCTTGGTTCTCCATGTATTTTCTAAAGTAGTGAGTCATGTTTAAGGTATGAGTTTGTTTCCATTTCATATTCATAACTTATATTAAATTATTATACGATTTATCAAGCCCTTAACTTAGTGATATAAAAGTTATGGAATCATCAGTTTTTCCATATGTTTTGCTGTAGCATGACATACAAAAAACTATAGGTATGGGGTCCTTGTTCTCCTCTTCTTTTATGGATCTTTTTAATTTGCATGATTTGGTTTTTTAGTGGGTGCGTTCATTATTTACCATATATATTTATATAAAAAAACATTATTTAACATATTTATATTTTCTTCAACTAGTATATATGAATATATTTCCCTATTTAGTAATAGTTATGTTTTTTAATTTTTTAAATATTGTGTAGGATTATTGTGATATACATAGACAAAAGCTAGATCACATTAACAAGGAACACACCTCAGTATGCTAAGGGTTTAAAGGAGTTTTTAGATTTTTCAATTTCCAATCGATCTGTTGAAGGGAGAATAAGATGTCCATGTCCTAATTGTAAATTTTGAATATGGTTAAAGAGAGATGAAGTTTATGAACATTTAATATTGAAGTAATTCCCTTCTCAATATTTGTGTTGTATTTGAAACATAGAATTGAATGTTATAGAAAAATTGAGCACTGATGTCGATCGACAGAAAGAGCTCCCTACTTATTCGACAATGGAAAATGAAATTCAGAACCTTATAAATGACGCATTCAGGATTTCAAGACACAAACATCAAGATAAAAATATATCAGAACAACCAGACGAGGGTGCTACAAATACCAACATGCCAAGTAATGTTTTTGAGATTTTAGGACAACTAGATCAAGATTTTAACATATCATTGGATCCTCCTCTTGATTCTGTGGAGACTAATGTAAGATAAAACTTCACTAAGGAAAATATGTTTCATGGTTTAGTTGATGATGGAAATTAGGAGTTTCATAGTGGATTTTTGAAATATTCAAAACATTATTTTATGCTGAATTTGTACCATATCAAATGCCTATGTGGAATTAAAAATAAGGCAATGTCCATGATATTGGGATTGTTTCATGATGAATTTCCTAAAGCAATCCTCCCCGAGTCTTTTTCTGATATAAAAAAAGTTGTTAACAGTCTTGTTATAAATTATACAAAAATACATGCATGTCCCTATTATTGTATGCTTTATTGCCGAGAGGATTCATGTAGACAGGATTGTAAAAAATGTTATTCTTTAAGATGGTAGTAAATGGGTGATGTTGGAAGTATGAATCAATATACTGACATGAAGAAGAAGAAAATGAACACACCTAAAAAGTTTTTGCGTCACTTTCCTTTAAATCCTCGATTGCAAAGATTATTAATGTCATCAAATACCGCCTAACACATGAAGTGGAATTCTATAGATAATAAAAATGTTGGGTTAATGCGACATCCAAAAGATTCACAATCGTGGAATACATTTTATTCATTACATATAGATTTCTCATCTGATCCTAAGAATGTTCAATTGGGATTGGCTGTCAATGGATTCAACCTATTTTGGAATTTGTGTATAAGTTATAGATTTTGGCCAGTTGTTTTGATCCCTTATAATATTCCTCAATAGATGTGTATGAAACAAATGTCTTTTATTATTTTGATTATTATTCATGAAAAAATTTCCTAAAAATTATATTGATGTATACTTTCAGCCTTTAATTGAATAATTATATGAGTTATGGAGCAATTATATTGAGACATATGATGCTTCTTCTAAAACAATGTTCAAAATGCATGCTGCTCTAATGTGGACCATTAGCGACTTCCCTAGACTTGGTAAATTATCTAGTTGGAACACTTACACATGTTTGGATTTTTTTTGTAACTTTTATTTTGATCCCAAATGGATACCTCATGGTAGAAAATGGTGCTTCTTATGCCATCTAATATTTCTCGATGCATCTCCTAGATTTTGGTTGAACAGATAAAAATTCAATGGTTTCACTGATTGTAGACCACCTCCAAAGTTATCAACCAGTTCTAAAATATGATCACAACTTGTAAATGTTTAAATGAAATTTGGGAAGGTGCATCATTTGAATTATAGTGGTAAATGAGTTCAAAGTGCATCATCAATTGAAATAGGAACGCAACAATGGAAGAAAAAAAGTATATTCTTCAAATTTCCATATTGAGAATTTAATTTTTTACGAAATAATCTTGATGTGATGAATATTTAGAATAATGTTTGTAAAAATTTGATCTTCACATTGCTTAATGATCATGGAAAGTCCTAGGATTATCTCAATTCTTAGAAATACTTACAAGTAATGAACATAAAATGTGATCTCTAGCCAGATGAGAATGAAAAGTATGCTCTGACAATTTTTTCAATGAAAAATAGGGATAAAGATACATTTATTTGAATTTTAAATCATGTGAAGGTATATGATGGGTATTCAAGTAACATATCAAGGTGTGTTGACTTAAATCATTATAGGTTACATGGATTGAAAAGTCACAATTCACATATTTTGTTACAATAGTTACTACCATTTAGAATTGTGTACATTATTACCTGAAAGCGTTATTGCTGTTGTACTCCAATTCTACACATTTTTCAGAAAACTTTTTGAGAAATATATATATTCATTTGAGCTTGAAAACCTTCAAGAGAGGTTTTTATTAACACTTTTTGAAATGGAGATAATCTTTCCTTGATCATTTTTTACTGTAATGATGCACTTAACAATGAATTTGGTGGAGGAAGATAAATTAGGAGGGCCCGTATATTATCGATGGATGTATCCAATTGAGAGGTACTATATTTATATGTTCTTTAGTTAATTAAAAAATTCTTCGAACTTAATGAAATTCATAATCATGTTTTTTATTTTATTTCATAGATATATTGGGTATTTGAAGTCATACGTGAGAAATAAATCTCAACTTGAAGGCTCTATTGCTGAAGTATTTTTGGTTGAGGAGTGTCTTAAATTTTGTTCTAGATACTTGGATGATATTTAGATAAGATTTAATTGATATGGACATGTTGAAGACATATAGAATGAATCTCAAATACATGGGAAATCAAAAATATTTCCTATTATTGGCCGATCAGTTGGGAGGACCTCAAATGTTACAATAACAGAAATAGAATTATTATAGGCACATAGATATGTGCTGCTGAATAGTGAAATTGAAAATCAATTTATTGAAGAGTTTAAGATTCAAAAAAAGAGAAGAATTAGTGTCCAAACATGAAATGAGAAATATATAATGAAATATGTTAATAATGATCTTGTAGAATGGTTTTCCCAATGTGTAAGTTCTTAAATATTACAATAAATACGGATATTAGGCTGAAAAATATATTTTGTAAATATAATAATGTTTTCTTTTTTAGATCATTAATAATGATACTAGAACAGAGTTTTCCGAATATTTGAAGTTTCTTGTTTGAGGTCCTCTAAAACAAGTTAGAAAGTTTGACTCATACAACGTGAATGACTTTAGATTTTGTACAGTCGATCGAGAAGAGGGTTGGAAAACATAGAATAATAGTATATTTAAATTTGATGAGTGGAATACAATAGAAATATGACTGATATTTTTAAATTAAACTACCACGGTCATTTTTCAAATGTTTTATTCAAATTCAATTGGGTTGATATTATTAGAGGTGTTAAAAGAGATTTCTTGCAATTTAATTCTGTGAACTTCTCTCACTTGATGGATGTTGGTGATCATGAATTGCATGATCCATATATCTTATCATAGCAACATAAAATATTATATTATGTGAAAGATGTTGTGGATGAAGGGTGGAGTGTATTTGTTCTCATAAAACAAAGAGATTTGTATGATATGGGTGATGAAGTGTAAGATTTGACATATGACATTGAATCTCATCAATAACAAGAAGTGAACTTATTTTTCCATCATGATATTGAAAGTATTAGTCTAGTAAGGATGGATGAAGTGGATGAAGTAATGGAGAAGGAAACTGACATGATTGTAGTGGAAAATTATTGTATGTACAGTTATGCATTCATTTAGCAACCATTTATTTCATTTGTGTAATCACTCATTCCCATTGTTATGTATATTTTGTTTGTTAGTACTGTGCATCTGTTATCATTTTTAGTTTTTTTATGCATATTTTTTTTGAAATATATTTTTTGTAATTAATTTTATTTTATTAAATGACAGTAATTCCAAGGAGGAAGCATCATACTATTTAATTGACAACACCAACAGATGACAATCCATCTGTCTCCCTCCCTATGACATCTGAGCCACCTTCTTCTGGCCCCTCTACACGATCTCCCCTACACCATATCTTACACCATCTGCGAGTGTCCCTTTAGAATCTTAGTCATCACCTCCCCCTTCAAGAGCCTCAACAGCGAAGGATTAGTATTCCACTTCTAGTTCTTCCCGGGGATACTGGAAGGTGACTGTCATAGGTACAAATTTTAATATGAATTAATTTATTGCACTTTTTTATACTAAATGTTTGTTCATTAAAGATGGACACAATGAAATTATGGAGAAAAATATAAAATTTTTAGATTTATGTAATCTGACTAGAGAGAATATCGTTGTCCTATTTGATTCATATGGGGTCCCTACAGATGACGTCATAGGATTACTTGGCGAGATTCTTGGCTAGCTGGTCGCAGAACCCGTTTCCCTTCCAATTTCGTATGATGATTGGAGGAATATTCCTTCAACATGAAAAAATGATGTTTTTGATTCCCAAATAAAGGTAATTTTAATATATTATAGTCTAATTGAATGTCATTATGTTATTAAATTATAATATTTTCAAAATGAATTTCACTGTACAGATGTTTTTTCACTTTATGGTTGTTGATGTGATAGCACGGAAGTGTACATTGAAAAAATAGGCATGAAATGGAAAGAATTTAAATGGAGATTGTGGAGCGATGTCAATGATACATTGTTGACCACCCAACAGATGCATGACAAGCTACCCTATGGGGTACCCAAAGAGCAATGGAATGTTTTTGTTAACATACATTGTTTTGAGAAGCAGATGGTATTTAAATATATATTATTATATTAATATCAATTTACATTTATACATGTATATGAAGAGGAAATGACATTGAATACATTACTATTAAATTAAATTTTATTTATTTCAGGATATTTCAAGGAATAATGCATCAAGCCGGGCTACGCAAGTCATCCCTCACACCGCGGGGTCAAAGAATTTTTCTAGAAGCCGATCGACTTTGGTAATATTTTCAGTATTTTAAACATTTATAAGACAATATTATCTATTTAATATATTAAATTTTTGATTTATATTTGTTTAATGAAGTCATAGAGTTTAGGACACCCAGCATCCCAAGCTGAAGTGTGGTTTAATGTTCAAAAAAAATCTAATGGAAGTTCTATTAATGATCCTGCCAAAGAAGTTGGGGTATGAACTCATTTTTTATTATAATAACTTATTATAAGTTGTCACTATGTTGATATATATTGATTATAATATGAATGATATTTTATTTATAGGGACAAATTAATGAACTATGGGATGCCAATCTTACACAGTCCTACTCAGTCTCCCAGGATAACCCAGTTGCTAAAGTTCTTGGGAAGAAGCATCCTGGTCGAGTGCGCAGGATAGGTTTGGGAACCGTACCATCTTAGGTATTTGGTAGGCCAATGGGGATTTCAGGTTCATCTACTTCTAGTGTTAGTTAGTCCATACCCTGAGATACTCATAAAGATATTGTTTCTCTACGAAACATAGTTCAGGAACAAGGGACTCAGATATCTGCTTTGCAGAAATTGGTGATTGATTTATTTAAGATGATGGAGAGATCTTCCCCTGGTGGTATTGCATCGACTGGTGGTGAAAAGGTCAATAAAAAAAATTCAAAATCATTTAGTTTTTAAACTTTTATTGGTTTTATGTTTAAATATAAATATACAACAATATTTAATTTTTAATATAATGTTCTTACAGTTGGTAGTAGGAAGTAGAGATGGAGGTGGATAGGGTGATGAGCTGTGTTAATAATCAGACAATGATTAGTGGTATTGTTGATATGTTGGACAAATATTGTAACAGTCAGTTTGTATATGTATCATGTGTGTCATGGAGTTTTCACTTAACATTTTCATTACCTAACATTTTCTTTATTTCTCATGTTTCCTTTTTTGTTATGAACCCAGTCTCCTAAAGACACTAGGAATTTATGATCCAAATGTTGTATTAATGAATATTTATATTTATGAATTATATATGGATCAAAACTGGATAGTTATTGGAGACTTCAATACTATCCTAAGACCATATGAAAATATTGGACCACACTTTTCTCAAACTATTTTAGATGATTTCTCTTACTGCTTAGATCAGTGTAACCTAACTGAAGTTACTATTTATAGAACTAAATTTACATAGGGGAAGGTTCAATATAAATGGAATATAGGAAATTGAACTTGATATAAGTTTCTTTTATATCAATTATAGGAGTTCCCCCCATTGAAATATCTAGGTTTACTCTTCCAAAGTTCATCTCGGATCACAACCCTCTTATTGTTGATCTTCGGGAGAGTACCAAGAGGTCAACAATGATGCCCTTAAAATTTAAAAATGCACGAATTATTATTCCTAGTGGAAAGGAATTTGTCATCAATGGATGGAATAACACCTTTCATGATATACCTATACCTCCATATCAAACACATCACGAACCTCTCCCTTCTCTATTCCTGATTCCCAAACAAGTTAAAAAAAGCCAGGAAGCAATTCAAAAATAAGAGTTATATAATTGATGTTTAAGATCCAAATATTTACCTAGAAGATATTAGGAGGGGTGGTAATGTCCAGAAGAACCTTCACTTGGACAATAAGGTGGGTTTCAATTACCCATGAATTGATCAGATCCACATGCTCCATTACATACCACACCACCTCATCATGGTGAATGTGAAAGCCTAACATGGCATGGACTAGCCCGATGATATACATCCCATCTATAGTGAGTTGTTTCTATATCCCATAGAGATTAGTGAACATTCTATGGATGACCCCATTATCCTAGAATTCAGTGAAAATGACATCCCTAAGGATATCCACATGGTGCAACAACTTTTTTGAACCATATAAAAATTTACTCATAGACTACCAAATAGGGATCTCCTTCATCATAATATCACATTCCCAAGATTGTAGATCCTTTATATGTTTCTCTCTCTATGGATCCCACTTGTTCAGTGTCATGAATTTCCTATACAATCGATACATAATAACCCACGAGGATGACTCCACCTCCTTGATGAGCACCACATGCTGCTCTCCCTTGATCGTGCTGTTGTGGGGCCACTCCTTCTATAGCCTTTGTAGTCTATTGCTTCAACATCTATGCTAATAAAAATTCTCTCCCTACACTATATGTAATCTTGGATAAGAATGTAGGAAGAAGTTGGTGGTGGGAGATATTGTCTCCCTTTTCTCATCCTTATGCATGAATATGTGCCAGATTATCCTCAAGATTGATGGTCGGAATTTGTCACACAAACCACTTGATGCATTTGGAGTCATTCACAACATGAAGTTGAACTAACTTTTCAAACTGATGTGGATTTTATGGATCACATCTCATCTAGAAATCATCCCTCACTACTAGTACCCCACCATGTAAGGCCATGAGGTACAACTATTTTTTGATGGTCCCCATAACATCATTAGTCACCATCCCTGTTGGGAGGAGGAATGGGTGGAACATGGTTCATTCTCTTGACCTAACCATTTTAATAACATCCATAGGGTCCGACATGAGTAGGAAGCTTCAGGCGATGTTTCTTATTGTTGAATAGAAATTGGTGTAGGGTGGAGAGATGTGGTCTGAATAATCAAATCCCCCCAGGCATGATACTATATAGCAATATAAGAAGTGAAATGGACTTTATACTTGGAGCAGAGTCTGCCCTTGGATGATCTAATATAGTAAATTGTATAACTCCTCCAATAGAGGAATATCTATATTGATGGGCTACCCTATATCAAACACCACCACCTTAATGATGGTCCTTGACCATATCCCCACATGTGGATCCCTCATAAGAAGAATCCAACTATAGATCAACATAGAAATTAACCCCGTAAGCCTGAACATTAGAAAATTATAGATTATTTTATAGCCCCATAGCTTCCACTATCTCTTCAATAGAATATTTATGTACATTATTCCTTCCCCATTAGAATACATGAGGTAATGTGTTATACCACCCTAATATATTTTCATTTAGCTTATTCAGGAAGTAGTTCAGCTACTTATTGAATGGGATGTCCTTTATTCATAGCTTGTTGCACTAGTCCCTTTCACCAAATAAGGAAATTTCCACAAAAGAGTTGGAATTTTCTCCTGTTCCTCCCACTCATTCTCTATAGTGCAGAACTCATCATATATCACACCTTGAGTCAGGATCCCCCAAAATTGGTAAATATCCCATATGAAGAAATGGTATGAGTCATGGATTGATTAGTACATGTACCTTATGACTTTATAATTGAAATGGTGTGGTAACTCCCTCCATGGAATGGGCTTCATCTTTTAGAACTCTTACAGTGAAATATTTAGAACACAATGTGGTATCCTATAATATCATATTTCTTCACCCTACCAAATTCTTTGTCTCTATTATGTGTTTCCAAATTGAATAAGTGTGTGGATTTGAAAGTGATTTTTCTTATGAAAATGTTGGTTTCCTTGTATTATTTTTGGATGTAGGATGTATGTGCATGTGAAATTAGCACGTTCTTTTAGGGAACTAGTACTTGGGATGTAGAATCAGATGCATTTTTTTAATAAATATACCTTTAGCGGTGGTTTAAACCACCACTAAGTAAATTGATGATTTTTAGGGGTAGTTTTAATCGCCACTATAATTTATTATCTTACTACCGTCAGCAGTTAAAACTATGGCTACATACAATAATTTAGTGATGATTAAAACTACCGAAAGATAATTTTCATTTTTGGTTACCATTTCGAGGCCTTTGGTCGTGGGTTTAGGGGCAATTTTCCCAGAAAAAATGTTTTTTTCACGGTGGTTTAAACTAATGCGAAAATACCCTTTTTTCTGGGAAAATCACCGCTAAAAACAAGACCAACCACCATGAAATGTGATCTCTATGATGGTTACTCGATATTGTTTCCAAATTGAAGAAATTTCCACATATTTTTTTCCGAAACACAATTTAGTGGCAGTTTTTTGAAACCATCACAGAAGCATATAGAGGCGGTTTAAACCGCCGCTATTCTAAGATTTTCCTGTAGTGTTATATGTATGTTTAATTGACTTAAAGGACCCATTTATTTTGTCATTTTGATTTTAAAATATCTTTTTAGTAGTGGAATATGTTTCTAAGTGGATTAAAGACAAAGGAACTGAAACTGAAGATTCAAAAATTGTGATTGAGTTTCTAAAATCAAACATTTTTATTGGTTTAGGATACCTTGAGTTATAATTAGTTACCAAAGAACCCACTTATGAATAGGAACATAGAGGCCCTTATGAAAAGATATTGAGTGCACTATAAAACCTCCCCTACCTACCACTAATAGACAAATGGATTGGATGATGTGTCAAATAGATAAGTAAAAAGAATTTTTTAGAAGATAGTGTTTCCCAACCACAAAGACTAGAGTAAGAAATTAGAAGATTCAATATAGGTATATAGAATTACCTACAATTACCACTTATGTATGTTACCCTTTAGGATTGTTTATGGTAAACACTTCCACTTTCCTATTAAACTATAACAAAAATACTACTGGGTTATCAAAAGAGTGAACCTGAATTTTAGAAAGGCTTTAGAACAAAGGAATCTATAGATGATGGAACTTGAGGAGATGAGAAGGGAATCATATGAAAACTCACTATTTAATAAAGAGAAAACTAAATCTTCTCATGAAAAAATGATCCATGTAGATAATTTCATGTTGGAGAAAAAGTGTTATTATTTTATATATGAAATAATCTCTTCCATAGTAAGCCTCATTCCAAGTAGACTGGGCCATACACAGTAACTAACACATTTCCTTTTTGTGTAGTTAAAGTTAAAGGAGAAGGTTAAAAGTATCTAGTTAAGGTGAATGACTAACAACTGAAGAAGTACTAAGTTGATTTTTGGAAAGAACCTGTGGAGGAGTCCAGACTCCCCCCTGATGCTGATAAATAAAGCATTTTCATGTTATATATTTCCCTCATATTGGTCTATCTGGTTATTTTATTTTGAACTATTTTTCTTGAACAAATACATGATTTAATTCAATTGGAAGTTTTTTTAAACCAAGTTTGGGGGAGAGGGACATGGTAGTTTTAGGATAAAAATATCATTGTTTATATTTTACTATATATAAAAAAAAATGAAAATTCTAATTTATGAAGCTCTACATAATCTATAGGTTTTTATTTTAAATTTTATAGAACTTGGAGTTTAAATAAAAAAGTAAAGAAATAAAAAAAATGTCAAAAAATATATATATTTCTATTTTTGGATACTATAAATACCCTTTTATATAGTTTCTATTTTTATTTTCAAACTTTTATTAAGCTTCTTCATTGCCCTACCTAGTTTGAAAATATTATACTAGAATTGAAATAATTCATTGGTTCTGAAATTGTGTGACTTAGATAATTGTCGAGTGAATTGGTTACCATTTTCATAGAAGTTGGTTATTAAACTATAAAAGGGACTATGAGTGAAAATATTTTTTTGGTATCAATTTTATAACATGAGGTCACTAGGAATTTAGAACTTTATATGAGGTAAATTAATATCATTAATAAAGAAAAACATTGGGAGTAAACTCAAATAAAAATGATATAAGTTCTTTGAACATCAATTAAAATTTGAAATTGGGAACCCACAATGAACATATGAGACACTGACACTGTTCTTGTATGAGAACCCCTCTATGAAACTTTCAAATAAGCGATTTTTAACAGTACACTACACATACATAATTGGGAAACATGAATTTAAAAAAAATGAATAAAGTGCCTAAGTCAAAAATGAATTAATTTAGGTGAGGTGAATATTTAACCCATGAAGGAGGAAATTTAATTATAATATATTCATTTGATATGTATTAATAAATTGGAAAAATCAAACTTTTTTTTAGTAGACTTAGGAGATGGTAAAAAGTATGAGTGTTTTTTGTTAAAATTTTCATTCCACTTAAATCTCATTTGACCCACTCTTGGACTCGAAACTTTGACTTAATTGAAGTGAGGGAGAGATTTTATTCATAAAAGAGGCATGATAATTTTCACAATGGATTAGCCTCTATTTTATTTCTTTTCTAGCTGGTAAATTTAGATCTAGGAAAGATGATAACTTTTTTTTTCTTTTTGAATAAATATAATTCAATGATAAAATTTCAGGGGAGTGCAATAGTTCAAGTGTGGGGGAGTGATGTGAGCTTAAAATTTAATTTTTTTATGTCTTTTATTCCTTGAAAATACCTCCATTATTAATTTAAATACCAGGTAATTCATTCATTTTTTATATTTTAAGAATATGTTCATTAATTGATAAATGAATTAAATACTGATTTTTATTAATACATTCATTTCTTGAAGATAAATTAAGAATAAATATCATTAAAATTGATAATTTAAAAATAAATTGTGATTTTATTTTGACAATTCATAATTAATGAATGTGATTTTAAAATGATGGAAATTTTTTCATTTTGGAAAAAAAGATATTTAATTGGTCAATTTAAATAAATTTTCAATGAATTTGACGTGAATTATTTAGAGGATGAAATATTAATTGATTTATCATTATTGATTGATATTTGTTTCAAAAAATAATTTTTTACTAATTTTTTTTAAATGTTGGTTGAAATACTACAAAGTGATGAAGTTATCGTGCACACGTCATGCTAGCTGTGGTTGAATTAAAAGGAGATAAAATCTAAAAAACCCAACCCTCCACCACGATTGAAGAAACTATATTCATGGGAGAAGACTAACAGATTCAAATGTTAAAGCTCCATCGCAGATCCTATGTGACCACTGTGCTAAACCAAACCAAAGCTGCCACTGCTAGAGAAGGTCTCCGTGACCTTGTCTGGAGATGGAGGAAGAAGAAAACCCATGGATGAGACCCCCTTTAAAGATGAAAAATGAAAAATGAAAATATATATATAATGATAAAGTTTAAATTAAAAATATAATAAAAAGAAAAAAAATGTAATAATAATAATAATAAGTATATACACATATATATTTATACATAAATTTATACACACAATATATATATATAATAATTGCTGGATAAAATTAATTTCTTTCCTTTTATGATTGCAGGTTCTAAAATTAAAGCCTATTTTCCAAGAGCCATTGAAATCCCAATCAGAAATTCATTTTTTTCGATGCCTTCTTCCTCGAAGAAGAGCATAACTTTTACAACTACCACATGCTCAGAGAATATTCTCAAATAAGTCTATGATAAATCATGGGATTATATTACATGAATGAATAATTGGAAATTCCACCCTCAACTGAATCTATCCCTGCCTTGGATACTTGACACATGTCAATCATCCAATAATGGATAGGTCACCACTCAATACAGAACCAAAGAAAATTCACAATGATTTTGAAGATAATCATACAGCTCACATAATGATTTTTAAAGTGTTCCAAGGACCTTTGATCATTCTATAAATTCTTCACTATTTCACTAGGTCAAGTGATCCTAGATGCTTGCTCACTATCGCTTTACCTCAAAGGCTATCTTTACACATTTCTCAATGTTATTTATCATTTTTTTATTTTTATTTGAAATAACTCCTATTGTGGACCACCAATACATTAGTGTACTAGCTAATGAGATTCCCCCTATCCCCTATTAACGAATTCTATGCTTTAATTGTTTAATTTTTCGGTTAATTTTATCAATTGATTCTAAGTATAATTGAAAAAGGATATCTTGGATTTCTTACACTTAAAATTTATCTTACCATCTTCACTAGATCATACAGAATGGACACTTAAGTCATATTATTTTCTTTTGATCCAAAGTAGTGGGTTGAATTAAGGGTTATTATAAATCTCTAATTACTGGAATAGGGGATATTGGAGGTTGAAGCGATCATTTCACCTCTCCAATTAGAAAAAAAATTCTAGTAGAGGGTGATAGAGTGAGATTTCACTCGATTAGAGAGAAAAAAGGAGAGTATAAATTGAACAATGATTTAAAAGGCTAGATAAGGATATCCAAGGATATGACACTATTTATAAAACTGATTTTAAAACCAATGAAAACTAGTCTTTCATAATGTTTTCAATAAATTTACCCCTAAAGTAATATTTCAACACACCCACAACACTATATTTTATAGAGACAACCGGAGACCCACTCTACTATATTTTTCCATGGTTCATAAATTTGTTTTTCTGATCACCATGCAACAGGAATAGATTATACACAACAATGGACTTTGATTTGGAATTAGAGAAATGACACTTGGTGATATGATAAGAACACTTATTTTAGTGATGCTCAATAGATATCAGTGACTGTATTTTATAATTGGAGAGATACAACGGTTGGTAATCCTTTAATTTTCCAAGGTGCAAGTTCCCCATATCCTATCTATATTGATAGAGTTAGTAAACCCCTACATTATAGAGGGAGAGGGTACTCTATCTATGTAGTGGAACTCCCCCATCATTGGGCTCCAGCGAGGAGTGGGTCCTCTACTAGAGTCAGTTCTCCCTCGACTATAGGGTTCAATCATGAGGTGAGGTCTTTCTACTATATTTTATTATGAGATTTCACATAGTGATTGGAATTAAAGATGATAACTTTAAAGCTGTAGGAAGACTCATAATTTCTTAGCTAGTTGTGGAGATTAGGATACCTCTCCTTTTATGACCGGGGTTTCTTTATGAGCATATATGATGTTGTTTTTTCTTTCCCACTATGAATTTATGGTTGATTAGATAGTCTTCATTATATTTCTTCCCTATTAGTTTTTAGGGTATCCTACTATTTATGTTTATAATCACCCATGAATTATCTTTTCCCAGAATGACATTGTAAGGCCTCGACGCTACCACCGAGAGATCCCAACTGAAACTCTCACCCACTAGAGTAAGGGAACACTATTTGCACTAGTGTGTGATTGTAGAATCTCCTTTTGTAGGAGTCTTTGAGTGTAGGGATCAAGTTAATGGTTCCAATATAATCTCTATGTCTCAAATAAGGTTCATGGAGAGTATAGAGTGACTGGAACCCATGTCTATTAAATCTACAAATAGGGTAAAAAAGACACAGATCAAACCTATAATCATCTTGGGAGTCTTGGGATCACCAAACTTCATCTCCTAGAGATGAACTTGACCCTATTAACTAGCTCCCTGAGATTAGGGTGGAATACCCGGGGGAGGGGGTGGTAATGCCTAGAACCTCCATCCACCTTCTTCCGCTCATCCCGTTCCTAAACTACATCTGCTGCCTGGCGTACCTCCCTGTTCTTGCCTCTACGGCTACCTTGATGGTCCCTAGACCATGTCCTATTCAGTCATATAATTGGTCAGACAATCTATAGCTAGATTCCTCTGACCACCGCAAGAGTAGGACAATATAACCTTTATCTGACTCATCCTGACTTGGGAGGCTCACACCACTGACCCCATGTCCTGGGGTCATCCCCTGGACTACTTGACCTCCTTGGTTTCTTGTGTTGTAGCACCCCTAGTTTCTGGTATGTAACCCGTACTTGATGATTTTCATGGTTTTAAAGTTAAGGGTGATGAATGGGAGAGTTGAGAGAACTTTGAATGAAGTTTTTAGGCAAATGGGAAGTCACACGGACGACGTATGGTTTGTCTAAACCGTGCGGAAAAACCGTGTGTAGTTGGTCTTGGAGGTAGTAGATTCCACATAGGTGGTGCACGGTTTGTCTAACCGTGTGGACAAACCATGAATAAAGGATCTTCCTAGGTAGTGGCTAACACATGGTTAGTGCACAGTTTTTCTAATCGTGTGAGCAAACCATGCAACCACTTAAATGAGATCCTATAAAGGTGGATCTCATGCGTTTTTTCCTCTAAGTGGATTGTTTTTCCTCATCAGTGGCCCTGACTTGGGATTTTTCTTCTCCTAAGGTCATAGAGGGTTCTCCCATAATTCTGGAGGTGATTCTAAGGCTTCTCTTGGTGAATCGAAGTGTGATTCTTGAGGTATCTGATCGTTCTTTATCGTTATTGTTCAGTTTCTTAGATCTACTTATATCTACTTCTCCTATTCTCTCAGTTTCTTTGATATATGCCTATTATGGGTAGATCTAAGTGTGTGCATGCCAAATATGATGAGTTTTGGTCTTTTTATTTCTAGGATAAAATATCTAAGGTAGGTTTTCGAAGAAGCAACCCGATTTTCTTGTGCGTTCTTCATTTGTTGTGGTTTTCGTCAAAACCCTAAATGTAGGAGGCTTCAATCTCGACTCCTTTTATTAGAATTGATTGTCTTAGTTTCAAATTGGGTTATTTTAATGGAATTGATTTTGAAAATTATAGAATAAATCATCTTTAGTGATGATTTATGGTTTTGGTGAAATTGTGAAATCTTGGTGAATTATTGTTCAAGTGATTTGGTTTCTTGAATTTAACGTGTTGATTTTAAATTATGGATTTTCTGAAATTTTAAATGGTTTGATAAAAATGGGTTTTCAATAAAAAGGTCATTTTATTGAAATGGTTTGAGATTTAGATGACTTTGATGGAATTGGTTTTCAATAAAAGAGGAGTTTTATTGAAATGGTTTGGAATTGAATTGTTTTGGCATTGAAATGGTTTTGATGGAAATGGTTTTCTATAAAATGGTGTTTTTAATGAAAGGGTGTTTTGGCATGATTGATGAGAATATGTGGTGTGATTTCATGTTTCATGTACGAGGCTTGGTTGAAATATGACTTTGTGCACGGTGCCAAAGGTGTAATGGAACATGGTAATTATATGTACGAGGCTTGGTTGAAATATGACCATGTGCTCAGTGCCAAAAATTTAATGGAACATGGTAACAATATGTATGAGGATTGGTTGAAATATGATCTTGTTCTCAGTGACAAAGGTGTAATGGCACATGGGAAACAATTACCTTGTGATGACTTGGTAGATCAATGAGAAACTGATCATGAGTATGGAACTATCATAACGAAGCATGCATGGTTGGTTGCACGGGTTTGGAAAATGGTTGGGTATTCCAAAATGGGAAATTTGTAAAATGGTTCTAATGCTTGTTTAGTTATTTTTCTGGAAAAATAACTCATTGGAAAATTGATTTCTTTTTCATTGAATGCTTTTGGTTATAAGTGGTTTTGGGAAACTTGTTTATATTTATTTATAAACTATTTTTGGGAAAAAAGTTTTATATAAACTATTTTATATAAATTTTGCTAACTCTTTTATCCTAGTGTCATGAGTAGGGAAGTCATTTGAGAAACCTAAAGAGTTTTATACTCACCCTGACATTGGTACTTTGGTGATTTTGTAGATGTCGTGTTCCAGGATACAGGTAAAGGTAAAACATCTTATTGTTAGTGGCTCGTGGTGATGCTTGGGAGATGTTATAGAGCTTGGATCTTGTGGAGCACAGAGTCATGGTGTCTTTTGAGAGACTTGAGTTGTTCATCCACTATATCCTTTGATGCTTGGTTTGGTCTTCCACTGTTGTGTACTTGATGTGGTTTGACATAAATGAAGTTATTTTGTTGTCATTAATTTTTTCATGCATCATATAGTGAATGTTTGGTTATGCTTGGTTGGTTTATGGGTTATTTATTAAAGCGTAAATCATCCCCCACTTGTATTTGAAACCCTGTGGCATTTATTGTCAGCCTTTGGCATCTTGGGGATGTCGCTTAAGGCCTAGTAATGACTCATTGTACTCTCAAGCCAATGAGAATTGGCGGGTCATTTCATGTGTCATCTGTCTTCTACCCACTAATGAAGACTCCGCTACCTGTCACCCAGTTGTAGGTCCCACTATCAGTGCCTACTCTTCTAGAATGATATATACCAATAGAACTCACTCCAGTACCCCAAAATGAATAGGGTTGCTAAGGGATATCATCGACACCCTGATCTCCTAGTGTAGTCCCTTCTCGAAGGTATGAGCCCTAAAGAATGTGTCCCACACCATATCTGTAGAGTGACAAGAATGTTTTATGAATCTCGCTGAGTACTCTGCTACTAACTGGATGCCCTAATACAGGTTAAGTAGCTCCTCTATATGCATAGTGCATAACGTCGATGGATGACACTCATATATAAGGTGGTACTCAATGTTTGACAAGGATAGAATCGCCTCCTCATGCGTCTGAGTCATCAGGATCCACCATCTCCCTACTGAGTCCTGAAGAAAGCTCAGAGCTAGGACTGTCATCTGGTTGGGAGGTGTCCTCACTAAGCTGAAGACTCAGGTCATCGCCTCCAAATAGTGCTCAGCTACCTCAGGATACATCTCACCTCGGAACCTGTGAGGTCACTACCTATGGTACTCATGCAATGTACTAAGACTGTGTTCATCCTTTACTAGTAGCACTGGTAGGAACTGCTACTCTTCGGGTGGTGGTATCACTGGTACACCACCGAGAGATTCTATCTCTAGAAACAGTCCCTACACTGATGCCTCATCGCTCGGAATACCATACTCATGGTTACACAACCGAATCCTAAATGGCTAGCTGCATGTAGGTATCTTGAAAAAAACAAGATGTACCACAATCAATAGAGTATACATGGTGAGTTGACTATTACTTAAGAAGGACATGAGAACACACTCAATTTGTATATGACACATAAACCATTGATTTCCCCTACAACTAGAGTTTTTAAGTACCGAGTCAGAAAGAATAATTCAAGGTCCTAGTGTATGGATACGTCAGACGCCACACCAACACTTGGTTCACTGGCCTGAAAGCTGAACTTGAAACACTTAACATTGTTTCCCTAAAACAAGAGTAAAACCTACCACCCTCTGATACCATTATGTCACAATGATTACCTTGGGACCCATGCCATGACTACCCCAATTCCACTTCCCATAAGATAGGGGATGACGTCTAGCGCTAAGTAGGCATATCCCACAAGTGGGAGACATTTTTCCTTGTACCTGTACACATGCACTCATCTCCAAGAAAAATTTGAAATTGAAGACACTAAGTAAACATGGATGAAAAACACTAATGAAATCCACTCAGAGTAAAGTACAAAACTGAAATAAAAGGGGCTTGAATACAATCCCAACTGAAAAGGAAAAGTACAAGAACCTGGATCTCATCTGTAGAAAACTCTACCTTAAGGGTAGGTACAATAAGAAGTATGAATATCGCTGAAGCATACCACATTTTTTGGGTCACCTTGAAGCACCCCTATCTCTGGTTGATCAAGGACTCTGCTAAAGTTGTCAATCATCTACGCAAGATAAGACACATGAATGCGAATCCCATGTATGGGTGAGTAAAAAAATACTCAATAGGGACCCAAATCACAAATGTATCACAAAGAAATACACCATAAAGTAATCATACAAAGGATACCACAAAGGAATCACATGAAGTATACCATAAAAGAATCACTAAGAAATACACCCAGTAGACTACCAAAGAGGTACACAAAGTGTATCCTCTAAGAATTATAACCAAGAGAGTCACTAGAGTCATATCACACCAAGTATAAGTCTATGGTACTTAAATAGGATTATCGCAAGAATCCACCATACCCTCAAGTAGTACACTACCACAAAACTAGGTTTCCACAACGCCACCCTTTATCAGCGTAAAAAAAGTGATGATAAAGGGGGTCTTTATTAGCGCTTTTTCCTAGATCTGAAAAAGTGTGTATTACAAAAAAATTTCTGAAATATAATATATTATTATATAAGTATATTTATATTGATATAAACATAATATATATATTTTAAATATGTTTTAGATAAGTATAAATAGAATTTTACATTTAATATATAAGAAATTTAGTGAAAATGGATTTAAAATATTTTAAAAAATATTATTAATTAATAATTTTCTAATTATCATCGATTAATAATCATTTAATAACAATTTAAAGACACAAAAAATCAAAAAAACTAATAAAATATCTAAAATAAGTTGAAGATGTAACTCAAACTTCAAATGGCCATAACTTTTGATCCGGGTGTATGTTTGAGCTCTGCAATATATCAAATCGAATCTTGTGATGAGATATATGCACTAGTATCCAACGGGAACCTTATGTCACATTTTTGAGGCCCAAAAAGGCCAAGAAGGCCTCTTAAACTGAGTTTTTATTCGCGATACCCCGATTTTTTAACATTCAAACACGTATAACTTATGATCCAGATGTACACTAAGCCTATAACACATATAATATTGAATATTGTTTCATTTTATTCTATTTGACTGGTTTTGTAGTTTAAACGAACTTATGGATTAGAAGTTATGGTCGTTTTAACATTCTATAGCTTTTAAGAGACACATATATATGTATTTATTCGTAAATATATATATATATGTGTGTGTGTGTGTGTTTGTCTGTGTTTGTGTATGTGTGTTGTATATATGTATATATGTTTTCATTTTTTTTATTTATAAACACACATAAAAAAACATATTTTATAAATGTATTTTAAACTAATCTTATAAATATAAATTAATATACAAATAAATATAGGAATAAAAAATTATAACTAAATATGTATGTATATAAATAAATATAAATATATATTAATATATGAATATATATATATATATAAACATACTAATATATGAATAAATATATATGTATTAATATAACTAAATATATTTATATTAATATGAATCTTTATTAATATACGAATAAATATAACTATATATATATATAAATATTTATTAATATACAAATATATATATATATATTAATACATGAATAAATATATTTATATTAATATGAATCTATATTAATATATGAATAAATATAATTATATAAATATAAATAAATATAAATAAATATTAATATACAAATATATATATATATCTATATATATATATATTAATATACGAATAAATATATATGTATTAATATAACTAAATATGATGATATTATTTTGAATCTATATTAATATAAGAATAAATATAACTATATATATAAATAGATATATCATTAAATAGTGAAAAAAACTAAATAGCGTAGTGGTAAAGGTGCATGCGCACGAGGTGGGAGGTCTTGGGTTCTAGTTCAAGTGGAAGCTGGGGCTCGCGGGCAAGTGGGGGATGAATGAGCAAGTGCAGCACATGGAGAGTGGGAGGGGGTCTACCTAGAACTAATAGGGGGGGGGGGGTCGAGCACTTTTAAAAGGACACCGAGAATTGTATTTTATTTTTAACTTTTTTTAATTTTTTTTGACTTTTATCAGTGCTAAAAGAAGCACTGATAAAAGGTTCCTTTATCAACGCTTTTATGAACACTGATAAAAGGGACCCACTTATCTTCTCTTTGATTAATAGAACTTTTCTAGCACTGTTAATTCTCTTTTCTAGCAGTGATAAAGGCAATATTTGCAGTAGTGGTAACACATAGAGTATAAGTAACACATGGAGTGTCGGTAGCACACGAAATATCAGTAACACATAGAGTGTCATCAAAGACTAGAGGACCTGCACCATGGAGAGTTAATGGTGTAAAAAATCAGTCTAGGTAAGACACATAGTCTGGGTAAGACACATAGTCTAGGTAAGACACACAACCTAGGTAAGGCAAATTGTTTAGGTAATCACATAGCTTCTATGTCACGACCAGCTGCAGGATTCGGTCCTTAGCATGATCGTTTTGGGATAACCCAATCCTTGATCCAGAAGGTAATAATCCAACATCCATAAAAACCGACTTAGAGTATATGAAAAATACAATCTCATCGTGATGATCCCAACACCGCAAATGGATCGTCAAACATGCACACAGTTTGAAAGATATGGGCATTTTAGTAAAAAGGGGTCGGTTGGGCCTGGGTCCTATCCGCCCCGGTCTGACTAACCAACCCGACCTGGTCCTGAGTCCACAGACCCGACCAACCAGGAATGGCCCTCTAGGCTGTGGGTCCAGCCCGCTGGGCTGCCTGGGGCGGCCCAGTTTCTTCAACCCATCCCCTATAGCGGGCCAGTCTGCTCCACCTGGAATATGGAAGCTGCTGTATCCCCTCCGCATTATGTGGACAATTGATGAGCCAACTTCACCTCCTGCACGTGGTCCATGGGACCACCTGCCTCTCGGTTCGACTCGAAAGGAGGCCGTGTCACTGGTCTGCTCCGTCGCGGATCGCCCTAGTCGCAACCCCTATCGCCGCTAGCGACTGCGCCTCTATGGGCTCCTCCGCCCCCATCCAACAATCCGGTGGTCTTCCACTAGGTGGTAACACCACCACAAACCCCCTACAACATAGCCTTGAACTACCCCAATAGCTCCTCCTTCCGAGGGCCACCACTGTCGCTACGACAGTCTATTTTTCAAACCGAAAGGTACATCGCGATACTCGTGTCACAAAGTCGTCTGATATGGGATTCAGATCATCTTGTCATCGATCTGGGGGTCCGGTCTCTTTTAAGACCTCTCAAGAATTTCATGTCACAACCATGGGGTCCGCCAATTAAGAAAGTATGAACAGGGGAAAGAAAAATCACAACAATACCCCTTAGAACGACCCAGGACTTTTTTTGTGTTAGACTTGGTTTGTTCTTGTTAGCAGGATTAGGAAAAATGAGACAGGATTTAGGTAGATCTAATTCCATTTTAATCACGATGAGAAAAAGGAGAATCACCATGATCTAATATCCTTTTTAATTTTTTCAAGATAAATCTCAACTCATAAGAATGATCAACTTGCAGATCAGCCTATTAGTGGTTTGATCAGCGTTCATGGTTTAGAAAGGAAGAATAGGGAAAGGAAATAAAGTAGAAAAGAAACCCTACCTTGAAATAGGATCAGTTGGAGGAAATAATTCATCATTGGAGGTGATATATCCACAAACATTGTTGATTCATCATTTATCAGCATTCGTCCTTCCTCATTGACGACAAGATATCTTCATTCTTCTTCCTCAGGGAAACTTTCGTGCTCCAGGGAAATTCTCTAGCATTATGAATTCTAACGCTGGTCTCTGCCCCTGATTAAAGGAGGAAACATGTTAACACATTTTAGTGTTATTGTTGCGGTTTGAAATAGCATATTAACACTATATCCTTTATAAAAGGAAACAAATTCCTTGTCGTTGCGTCACAACATTGATGCATCGTCAAAAAACGCTAAAATAAAATAAAATAAACTTTTTAAGTTTATTTTTATTCTTCTTTAAAACTCCTCAGATTTCAAATCCGAGCACTCTTTTAAAATACAATAAAACCGCACATGAGCGCTATTTTTAATAAACTTAAAAATAGTTCAAAAATTCATTCTGGGCACCCCAGGCCTCAGAATCACATTTCTTCTGAGCACTTGGTCTCAAAATAATCCCATAAAATTTTAAAAACTTTTATGTAGAAAATCTAGGACATTACATTAAAGGAAGTAGAGGAATAAACAAAACCAAAACATTCAGTTAAAAGCTATACCACTTCTTTAGATAACCTTCTTTTCTTGATAACTTAATACCTCTAAGGTTACAATTCTACCCAAAGTAATACCTCTAGAACATGTGGATGGATTTTATAAGGGTATTTGGGTATATATTGAATGAAATAAATGGATCTTTAAGTGTGTATATGAGAGAACATGGGGTTCCCTTTTACAAGTGAAGGGAGGGAAATTTTTGGAAGTACTTAATGTATTAAATTAATAGAAAGTAATGATCAATGAAAAATGGAACAAAATTGATATAATTAGAATGTAGAATGTGTATGTGTATAAATAATATTATCTAATAAAATTATTATATGTTTATATTATGTTTTCACAAATATCTATTTTTTAACCATTCGTTAACATTTTGAAAATTTCTATGATATTAATGTTTTTTACTCTTAGGGTTAAAGAATGTTACCATAAAAAGGAAAGTGACCAATAAATAGATCATGATTGATATTTTAAATCATATCTATTTAAAATGGATTAAGTTAAGAATTTCATGAATTTTAAATTATTCAATAAAATATTGTTTATTATAAAATTTTATTAATGTCATTTCTGGAAATATATAATATATTATACAATTATACATGTGTAAGTCATTTAAAATTTTTCTAAAATGATATGGATTAGTATATAAATAATATATGGTTTTAATATAATTACCATCAAATTTTTATTGGTTTTCATATCATTATAAACATTCTTTTTTATTTAACACAGTGGTTAAACAATTTTAACCTTAACCCCGATAATGAAATTTTCAATATTAATGAGTTATAATTTTAATTATAAGGTAGAAATTGGCTCATATATGGTAATTTTATGAAATTTTATACCATTTATAATCCAAATTGTTCTATTGAAATATTTTTATGATTTTTTAATTATTTAATAAAAATATTATGTAACTTAAAATATCATTAATGTCAATTTGACACTATTAATTTAGTTTGAATTTAATGATAATAATATTATAATGGATTTAGAATATAAACTGTTAAAACATAACCTAATATGTTATCTTGATATTTAAAATTTTTGGGACACTATATATCACCCAAACCAAATTAAATTTAGAGTTTTTAAAACCATTTACTAGATTATCTACTACTTGAACAAACACTTCATTAGCGTTGTATAAGAATTTATGGTAACTATTTCATTAATAAAAATTAAAATTAAGTTTCCATTATAAAAATAAATAAATAGAATTAAAAATAAACTTGTCTATTTGTTATATATATATTTTTTCTCACATATCTTAAGAAAACTTATTTGATGTATTATTTTGACTTTTCTAGCAGTGTGCAAGCATTGCACAAGAATTTGAATAAGATTATTATTATATAACTAAAAAGATAAAAAATATCAATAAAAATAATTATTTAGACATAAAATTTAATAATAAATTCACAAAAATACTTTTATTCTCCATTTTTATCATTATGACACCAAATTTTACTTTTCATGTGCTAGGTAAGGACTATGTTGACAATGAAAATGATTTTTATATTTATCATGAAATAAATTATAATTTATATGTTTTGAATTATTTTTGTATAATATTTTTATTATATTATCATACAAGATTAATTTCATAATTTTAATAAATTTTATATCATATTTATGTCTTGGAGATATCATACAAGATAATATATTTCATAAAAACTGTATTTTTTACAATTCATCCAAAATTTTACTTCTACAAGAAAAATCTAAAAAACCCATACTAGAAAAAATATGAACTTTTAAATCTAAAAATTAAGACTATTTTATACAATTAAATTCCTATAAGTAAAAGAAATTATTTTTAATATAAATTCTTAAAACATAATGAAAAATACTATTTTTCAAAAAGATATGGTTTTTTAGCTTAAAAATGATCTTATACAAAAAATCAAGTATAAAGTTTATTAATTTGTAATTAATTATATTATTTATAAATAAAGGAGTGTTATATTATTTTAATATCTAATTCAAATAATAATGGTACTTTTTAATGAAAATAAATAACATTTTTATAAAAATTTTTATTTTTTACTATTCACTGAAAAATTAATCTTTCAAAAAATCCCAAAATTTTACCATATGATAATCTTGATGTTTTAACTTATAAAGTGAAATATTTTTTTAAAAAAATACTTCTTAAAGTTTTAAGAATTAATTATATTATTTTCTGACAAATTGTATTAATTGTTTTAAAGAAAACATATTTTTGAAGAATAAAATGCCATTACTACAAATCGAGTACTTATCTAGGAAGAATTAATAAAAACATTTATAATGATTGGAACAGTTATTTATATTTTATAATGTTGTTAATAATATTCATACTTTCAAATTTAATTACTAGGTTATAACTATAACATTTAAATAAAAATCTATCGTGGTTCGTTTATGATTAAGGTTGCATGTTTTATGCACCATAAAATATAGTGTTTTTATAAATCATAGGGAGTTTTATTTTCCCCCATTTAATAAATTGTGTCATCTCAATTTTAAATTAGTTTTTGTGATCAAGGGTTTGACATTTAAAAATTCCTTTTTTGAAAACCCAAATCGTAAGAGGGGTTAATAAAAATTTTTCTTCAAAAGAGGGAATGAGAAATATGGAGGTCATTTGGAATATCACATAACTAGGTTTCAAAATAGTAGAACATTTATGAGAAGTGAAAATATTGACATGGAGGAAATTTTTTTCTAAATAATGATTGAGAGTGATAGAGAGCATTGATCACAAGAAATTTAAAGATCTTCAAAAAGTCTGTAAACATAAAACCATAAACCAATGAGGTGTGAAAAGACCATTTATTCATTAGACTAGAAGGTAATAAGACAATGTATTTTTTTTAAGATCATTTTCTAGAGTTGATAAATTAATTTACCATCTAGAAAAATAAGATAAGGAAATATACTTACTTGAAAAGTAAAATTTCATCATTTAATCAATTTCCACCATAATATCATATTTTTTTCCAAATTATGAGTATTCATGATAAATTATTCATGAATAAAGCACTATAATAAACTTATAATGGATACCATAATACACTGAATGATATCAATTTATTTCTTCTATATTTACTAAAACAAAATGTTTATAAAATGATAATATAATATCCAAAATGTATAAACCTTCATAATAAAAAATTAATACACTTAACTTCAAAATTTTCTCAATCACAACAAAGGTTCCATTAAGATCATTCCATAAATAACTATTATAAAAAATCTTTATAATATTCCTGACTAATATTGGAACCTAATTATTTGATTTTTTTGACCCCATATTCACCCAAGATAAATTTAACATTTACCTCTAAATAAAATCAATAACTCTTAAAGTCTCACACAAAAAATGTATATGCCCTAATGATATAGTCTCTAAGATATGATAATCATTTGCATAAATAACCTGTATCTCTATAAACACACTTTAAAATTATATGTGATATCAAAATATAATTCAACATTTATTACTCAAAATAAAATCTAATGATATTATATTTACCTTAATCATATAATATCCCCCAAAATTATAGTGATATTCTTCTAAAATAACTTTAATCAATTAATCACCAAATCACTTTTTAGTCCCATTGTTATTTATACGATAATACATAGGTTCCAAAAATCAATTTAATCTTTATTTGTGAAAATTTTTATGAGAAAAAATTTCACAATTACAAGGAAATTGTGTAAGACAATGGTAGGTGATACACCCTTTCCTCCCTTTAGTTGAAAGTTCAAGCCCTGCAACCCTAATGGATGTGATGAGTTGTTTCCAGGTCCACAAGTTTTCCTTTTACTAAAATTATATTAATATAATTCCTATAAAATTACAAAAAATAAGATGATGATCCTAAAAATAAATTAATAAATTTAACATTAAATAATGTTTTAATCTCAAATATTATCTCATACCTTTCAGCTTGCATCCCCAAAATGTAATAACATTATTATCAAATAATCTTTAATATTAAACCTAAGGGTTATATATAAATCAACCCAATAAAATTTCTACAAAAAATAATTAATATCCTTATAAACCCATCACTTAAAACCTCAAAAGGGGTGTATAAGACTTTAAACTTATGACCATCCTTAAATTTATAAACCCATGATGGTATCCATAACTCTTAAGACAACCTCACTTGAAAAAATATAAATCTCTAAAGTTTTCTAAGCCCTTCTTAGATACCAACCATAAAATCCATAGACCCTTACTTAAAGATCATATGCTAAAACATTAACATTACATTTTTTTATTACAATAAATGTTACCAAATTTTATCCATAAAAAACTTAAGACATCAATGAATAATTATAACACCCCAATAATTTGTTTAATAATTTTAAATAATTCCAATTTAAGTGTTGTAATTAATAATACTTATAAATATTTATAATTTATAGATTTCAAATTAATTAATATTTTTAAAAAATAAATACTATTTTATATTATTTGATTGGTATAATAGAATATTTTAATATGAATATATATATTTTATTATTTTTAAAAAATTAATTTTTATCAATATATTATTTAATTAAATATAATATATATATTGAATAATATAATTATTTTGATAAATACTAAGTTATGTTATTAATATATTCAATATTAATTTGACACCCCATGATTTTATGGTATATTTCTTCATAAATAATTTCAATTCAATAAATATCTTATATGCACACAACATTGAGTCTCTACGAAACAATTTTTTTATAGTCATAACCTAGCCATGAAACTTAATTTTTCCACTTATATGTTTTAAATTTTGAAAAAAACACATACACCATTGCGATTAGTATGTTTTTTAAAGTCTAATAGGATCAACTCAATATTTTATTTAATAGTAACTTGACCCTTATGAATAGTAATGTACCCTTATTAATAGTATTGTTACCCTTATGAATAGAAACTTGACCCTTTTAAATAGTAAACTCACCCATGAAAGTATAAATAAAATTTAGGCACATTATAAATGAGGGAATGTAGATGACGGGCATTTTGGGATATTTTGGACCAACATGAATATCCATGGTGTAGGATCATGTGATTATTCGACTGGTAGAATATCCATGGTGAAGGTTCTTAGGATTATTTATATTGAATTATTCATTCAGTTATTATTCCTAGCATATTATTCTTGATATTATGTTTTTTTTGGAATGAGTTTTGCACTTTTCCTTATTGTTTATGATAATTTTTGCTGTTTCACTTACCCTTACTGAGCATATGAGCTCTCCCCTTTCTTATATTTCATTTCCCCATGTTATGAAGAAGTAAAATTTGAATAAGATTTCAAGGATGTAGATTATTTCATATTGCTTCATGTTTCATTTACTTTTTCCAATGTATTCTGTGTATTATGACTTAATTTGGTCTTCCATGGTTTTGGAACCATTGTATATACATGATATTAAACAATTGAACAAAACTAGTTCATTATGATAAAAAAAACTAAAATCAATATAAACGATTATCATTAATTAATTAATTTAATATTAATATCCAAGACGTTAAGATGAAAGGAAGAACACATTCAGACATAAGGTAAGGGGTTTCTAATCTCACTTTCATTTCCATGATATTTCCATTGTTCGCCACTTATTTCTTGTATGTGGTGTATGTATGCTTCCATTTGATATATAATATCATGATTCTATTTATATTCATAGTATTAAATGATTCATTTTATGATTATTAATTTTTTTTCATGCGATTCGATTGATTATGATGAGGTAAGGGACCTCATATCAATTTGAATTTCATTGAGACTTGGTATTGTGCACCTACTCATTTTTATGTGGTGTATCTACTCCCCCTTTGAGATCATTTTTCATTTGAAATTACATTCCTATTAAATATCCATATTCTTGTATAATAGATATTATTATTGTCTTTGTCATATACCCTTTTACATATATTGTTTATTTTGAATGTTGTTTTAAATTTGGAAATATTAATAAATCTATGTCCTCTACTTAATTCAAAAATATATATTTCAGGACAAAATATTTATTTAGGAATAATTTTTGATAAATAATAAATTATATTATAAATATATTCACTATTAATATGACACCCCAATATTTTGTGGTATATTTCTTCATAAATAATTTAAATTCATTAGATATCTTGTATGCACACAACATCGAGTCTCTATGAAGAAACAATTTTTTATAGTTATAACATAGCCTTGAAACATTAATTTTCCACTTATGTGATTTGAATTTCCAAAAACGGACATACACCATTACAATCAGTATGTTTTTTATAGTCTAATGGGATCAACTAAATTTTTTAGTGAATAGTAACTTTACCCTTATGAATATTAATGTACCTTTATGAATATAAATGTTACCCTTATGTATAGTAACTTGACCCTTTTGAATAGAAATCTCACCCATGGAAGTATAGATAAAATTTAGGCACCTTATAAATGAGAGTAAATGTTTTAAAAATAAATAATTAAGTGTTGGTATTTTTTTGAGTAATAAACATTTACTTAAAAATTTATAATAATAAATTTATTTAAAATAAATATTATTTTAAAATAACATTGAATATGACCCTTATAAATAGTAAGGTATTTACAATAACATGTAATATGACGCTTATAATAACATGTTAAATTCATTTTACAATAACTTATCTAACGATTCATCCACATAACCTATAACCAAATGATCTATATAACCACTTAAACTTATACATGTTAATTAATAATATATAAATTCAATCTTGAAGAATTATATCTATTCCACATGAATTTCCATTGTTATAACCAAGAAAACCGATCATGAATATCAAGAAACGAACACTTTGGAGCAACTTAATTCAATCTTATAACTTATCAAAAGGCCATAAATAAACTTAATAAAATAATAATAAATTATAAAAATTTATAATAGGTTCTTAATTAAATTATTAAAATGTATAATTTCATATTCTAGGACCTTAAGTTAAAGTGTAGAACACATTCAAACATAATGTAAGGGTTTTATCATCTCACTTCCATTTTTCTGAGATATTTCCTATTCACCGCTATTTCTTATGTATGGTGTATGCATGATTTCCATTGATGTATCAAATCATTAATCTATTTATTTTCATGGTATTCAATGTATCATTTGATTATTATTAATTTTGGGGCGTATGTTTCAATTGAATACAAAGTTATAAGGGGTTCCGCCTGAACCTTCATTTTTTCCTTCAGGTCATTACTTCATTGTCCTTACCGAAATGTAATGCTTATTTATTTTTTTGTAAATTTTATGTATTCTTTTTATATGTTCCAAATTCATATATTCCAATCATTTAATCTTTCGTTTATGAGGAATATATGTTTTAAAATAGTTTCCTTTTTTAATTATTCCCGATAGAAAGGCCCGATTCAAGGGAACTTCTCAAATTCTTACCCATTATCAATTGCACTATATAATCTGTTTTAAGACATCATAATTTCTGTAAAATCACACATTTTATCATAAAAAACTATCTTGGTTAACTTATGGTTTTATGAAAACATACATGCCATTCTGTTTTAAAATGTATTTAATATTTTCCTTAAACCACACTAAAATGTTTTATTTCTGAAGCTTCATTAAAAACTCTTTTTACCAGATTTCAATTTAGTTTGACAACATTTACGACTCAAATATAATTTCAATGTCTTTCTGTTTTATTTTTTGGGATAAACATGTTTATAATCAGATTTTACGACAAATAAAAATGGTTTTTCAAAAGAACTCTATGCAAAATAAAAGGGTTTTCTCATCTCACTATTAATTATTTGAGATTTATGACTTTTTAACAACTTATTCCTTGAATGTGTTAGTTTTTGGTTTCTACTCCTCAAAAAATGGTTAGGGTGAATTTTTGGAATTTTTTTGAAATACTTGAATTTTTGGTGAATAGTGAAATTCGATAATTTACAAAATATGCAAAATAGATGAATTGTTGCATCATGTTTGAGTCATGAATAACTCAAGAATGGTTGGTTCACTTAATTTTGTCTTATTTATGTTCATTAATAATATATAGATTCAATCATGGAGAATTATATACATTCCACACGAACTTCCATGCTTATAATTAAGCGAACCGATCATGAATATCAAGAAATGATCACTCTAAAACAACGAAATTCAAACTTATAACTTATAAAAAGTCCATAAATGAACTTAATAAAATTATAATAAATTATATAAATATCTAATACTCTTAGAATTAAATTATTAGTTAGTCTAATTACATATTCCAGGACCTTATTGTCATGTGCAGAACACATTTGGATATATGGTATGAGTATTCTCATATCACTTTCATTTTTGTGAGATATTAATTATTCACAACTATTTCTTATGTATGGTTTATTTATTACAACCCATGATGTATGGTCTCAATAATATATTTATTTTCATGGTATTAATTATAACATTTTAGGATAATTAATTTTGGGGCATATGATTCGATTGATTACAATGTTGTAAGGGGTTCAACCCGAACCATCATTTCCCCCAGGTTATTCCTTCACTATCCTTACCCAAATGTAATGCATATTTATTTTTGTTTAAATATTATATATTCTATTAGTATGTTCCAAAATCATATATTCATATCATTTCATCTTTCATTTAGGGAGATTATGTGTTTTAAAATATATCCCTTCTTAATTCTTCTCGATAAACAAGCCCAATTCAAGGGAACTTCTCGAATTTTTACCCATTTTCAAGTTAACTTTATAATAAATTTTAATCCATCATTATTTTTGTAAAATAAAAAATTTTATCATGAAAAAATATCATGGTTCATTTCTCATTTTATGAAAACAAACATTCCATTCCACTTAAAAAAATCTTTAATATTTTCCTTAAACCGCACAAAAATGTTTTATTTCTAAAGATCCATTAAAAAATGCTTTCACATGAATTCAATTTAGTAGGAAAAAATTAATGCCTCAAATATAATTCTAATTTCTTTACCTTTTATTTTATGGGTTAAACGTGTTTACAATATTATTTTATGGAAAACAAAAATGGTTTTCCCAAAGAACTCTTCTTTCTAAAATAAAAGGGGTTTTCTAGTCTTACTTTTAATTCAATGTGATTTAAAATTTTTCACCAATTATTCCTTGCATGTGGTGTATGTAATAACCTTTTATATATACAGTCACAAGTCTCATATTATTATGATATTATATGGAATTAATAATAAAATGTTTTAAAGTGGTATGCAACACTTTGGAATGTTTAATGATCATTTTCCTCAAGAGTTTATCAATGATTTAATTAGATCATTTTCATCAATGATCATGATTCAAATATTTCAAAGTGTTATGGGAAACTTTGATCTAAATATATATTTTATTATACATATGAAAAAGTAATTGTACTTATCAAGTGATGGGTGGGGCCACTATATCCCCTTGATGCATCTGCAGGTCTCATGAGACAGAACAAAATTGGGTTTTGGCCGAGGCCTTACCCTAGTATATTCATAAGTCTTAGACGAGGCCTCGAAGATTGGTTTATGATGTCCAGCATATGCATTCCATAATTATTATTTTATTAATAGATAAATCATGTGATTATTTGACTATTAGAATATCCGTTGTGAAGTTTTATGCGATTATTTATATGACATTATTCATTCAGTTTTTATTCTCCCCATATTATGTTCAAGATTATATTTTAGTGGAAAGAGCTATTCAGTTTGGATTATTGTTTATGATATATTATGGTGTATAACTTAACCTTACTGAGAATTTGATCTCACCCCTTTCTTATGTTTCATTTTCCCAGGTTATAATGAAGAAAAATTTGAATAAGTTTTCAAGGATGCAATTTATTTCATATGGTATCATATTTTATTGTGTTCTTACAATTTACTATGGGTATCTTGACTGTAATATGGTCTTACAAGATATCTAAATTGACCGATCATTCAGGATTTGATTCTTAGTAGTCATGCTAATGTATTAAAATAATGCACCAGCTCCAGGCTTCTAGGGTTGGGGTATTAAAGTTGGTATCAGAGGAATTTTAGCAGCAACCTTAGAAACTAGATTTAGAAAACATAGGTTAGCGAACATTACCCTAATATAGACTTTGATGATATGAATAGAACTACATCTTAGAATTTAGGTAAGTTATAGATTATTTGGATAATTCTAGAAAATACAACTATATCTGGATACTACAAGTGGAAGTGGTTCTAGAACAAATGTACCTAGGGGTAACAACTTTGACAAGGTATTCCAAGATTGACTTGGGGTACCTTGGTATATGAAAATAGGATTAATTTGAACCTATATTGACACAACCAAGTGATATATTTAGGACAATTCAAATTTTTTTACATACCATTAGGAATGATTAATGCTTCCCAAGTAACCAAATTATATAGTTCTAGGATTTACAATGCATAAATTTATGTTTTATGCCATACCATGATTAATGTTATAGAAATTTCATAATTTTATGAGCAAATATAGGATATGTAATTTTTTATAAATGGAGCCTAGTGGAGGGAATGAGAACTCCACTAATGAACATGATGAAAAGTGTAATAAGGATCATATATTTCATGGACTTAAGCCAAAATTTTAAAGGGAAATAGTCTCCAAGATATCTTCATCATATGAGGAAATAATATCACGTTTTAATAATATTAGTAAATAATTATATGAGTTATATGGATTTGAAGGAAATATAGAGAATAAAAGGATGGAAGAGGAAAATATGGATAAAGGGAATAAGGGAATGAAGGGTTTTCCCACATGTGATAACTACGGAAAAAATCACCCTGGACAATGCTTAAAGGGAATGATAGTTTGTCATAAGTTTGGAGAAAAAAGATAGCTAGTTTGTGATTGTAAGGGTAAGAAAAAGGTTTCCAATGTACAATTCTTCAATTTTGAGGAGATTGGACACTATACAAATCAATGTCCTATGCATCAAAGAAATATACCACAAATGATGCTATTAGATAATGATAAAGTTACTCTACCACCACATACGAAGCAGAATAATTAATATGTATATTCAAGAATTATATCATTTGAAATCAACAATGTACTGGTTATAAGAATTATGGAATATATGAGGATTGTATTATAGTACTTATTCATTAAGGATTTGAGACCATTTGTTGAATGGTACCAAGAAAAGATATTCAGTAGAAATGTAAACTTTTTGGAAAACACATGATTGAGGGAAATAAAACCCTTAATATATTTCTTATGTTGAGATAATGATGAAAAAATTATCGATTTTGATAAGTACTGACTAGCTTGGAACTGATTATCGACTTGTCGACAAGTGGTATATTCTATCATCAATGGAGTTTACAACACTTTGTGATTTAAGGAATATATCCATTAACGTGTATCTTACATAAGGAATACAGAATAATTCATGTTTCTAATAAGGTTTTATGGTAATTTTAGTTATTACCATATTTCAAGAGGACACATGAGGAAGTTTCTCACATGTTTGGAATGTGAAAATTTATAGTTTCTTTATGGCTAAGTTAATCTTGGAAATTTAGTGGCCTTCTTTATAAAGTGTTGAATAATTATATTTTTGAATGTTTAACCATTTATGAATGGTTTAAGTTAATCCTTTTATGAGGTTTTAGAGGTTAATTTATTACTTCATGAAATTGTGCAACCTATTCTAATAGATAACATATAGATAATTTAAGGCGCAATCAAAGGATAATATTGCTTTTTTGAAATATAAGCATATATTTATACATTGATTAAATATTTTATGAGGGACTTGGCCGAGGCATATTCTATAATGTGGTATGGGATGCTATGATCTAAAGATATCTTTTATTAGACATATGAGGAATTCATTGGACTTAGTAGGTGATGTGTGGGGAATGCTGTAGCCCCTCGATGCATCGATAGGTCTCATGAGACCAAACAGAATCGGGTTTTGGATGAGGCCTTACCCTTGTAATTTTAGAAGTCTTGGCCAAGTCCTCGACAACAGGTTTATGATTTTAGACATATGCATTCCATAATTTTGATATTAGTAATAGAAAAATCATGTGATTATTCAACTAATAGAATAAACATAGTGAAGTTTCATGTGATTATTTATATGGAATTATGCATTTAGTTTTTATTCCTGCCATATTATGCTCCAGATTATGTTTTGGTCTCATGAGTTATTCACTTTTCTATTTTGTATATGATATATTCTATTGTATCACGTACCCTTGGGGACCTCAAAGAATATGTGTGGATGAAATTTGATTATTTTATACTATCTATCCACTTATATTGTGTGGATTTATATTTTTCACACATAATTATGTCATTGATTTATCCTCACTCTAATGATATGATCTTTATAAGGGGTTTCTCATATCACTTTTTTTTCTGTGAGATTTACATTACTCACCACTTCTTTATTATATGTGGTGTATGTATTCTGCCACTTGATATATAATATCATGATTCTATTTATATTCATGACATCTAATGATCCGTTTGATGATTTTTGGTCATGTGATTTGATTGATTAAAATATGTGAAGAGACATTATCTCAATTTCCATTTCTTTGAGACTTACTTGGTATTGTGCACATAATCATTTTTCTATAGTGTATCTACTACCCCTTTGTGTTTATGAAATAGATATATATATTTATACTCTTATAGAGTAGAATAATTCCTCATCTCCAGGAAAATATTCTTACATAAACTTTTTTCCTATTGTCATAATATTTGATAATATCAATGATTTTTTTACAGAATAGGAATGCATATTTATTATTATTAGATAAATAATAAATTATAAGGAAACACAATATTATGGACATGAAGTGTTTTCAATACATAAATAATTTCAATATTATCTTGAAAGGTATTTATGAAATTATTTTTATGGTATAATAAAAAGAATTTTCAAAATCATTTTTAAAAGTTATTTTCAATGAAAGATTTTATGAAAAGTTTTTCAATGATTTAAAAATCCTTTAATGAGAAATTTAAGTCCCACCATTTGTTTTAAAATTACTTTTCATAGGTATATTATAATTTCTTTTTCACACATCATCACTTTTGGTTTTAGTGTGCGCAGAAGTGTAGTAGGAATTTTTTGGTTCAACTCTTTGAAATGTAAGGTGCAGTCTAATTCTCCAGAACCTAAACCAATAAAAGGTACTCATTTTTTAATCTATTGTGTAATTTTTCAGTTTCGTTTTATAAAAAAATTATACATAATTTTTAAGCAAAAAGTTCAGAAGTGTGGGCTTGAGGCATTATAATTTTTATCAAAGGAATGGTCTCGACAACTTTGAAGATTAGATGCTGTATTTTTAAGATAAAATAAATACACTGGTTTGGTCTTGTAGTCCTTAAGGACTTCGAGATAACCAAGACTTCGGGTCAGTATGTCTTTCAGGCCACCTTTAAGGCCTTCAGGCCACCTTAAGGCCATCGGGCCACCTAATCAGTGCAATGTCCCCAGACAGACTTTACAGAAAAGGAGTAGCTCCAGAGGAGGATTTAGAGCAATTGCACTCACTATAGCAGAACCAAATGGATTTTTCAGAATGAGAGGGTACGACTATGCCATCAAGATCAACCTACACATTCATAATAAGCCTATCCAGACTACCATATAAATTTGGAGAGCTACTATCACGATGTAGATGCTAGGGAGGGGAAGTTCTTTCTAGATAGTCTGGTTGAACTCTCTAAGACCTTCAGGTCATGTAATATCCTAATCCTATGAGCCATGTAATCTCTAAGACTACAATCCTTATAAGGGTTCCCCCTCATCCCTTGAAGGAGGGGGGGGGGTATCAAAAATCAAAAAAATTAAGGCCTTCATGCCATTCAGGACAAAATCATCATGTTAAAATTTTATCTAAATGGTAAAGTCTCCTTAGAAGTTCTTTAATTGTGAATTTGAAAGTTAAGAATATTCTCATGTCCAAAAAATGATTTTAAAAGGTGTAATTTCTTTAAGGGGGGAGAATGTAACATCCTAAAAATTAATATATTTGTAATAATTACTTTATTAAATTTATTAAATTATAATAAAAAACTTTAATTTATTAAGTTAAATATTTAAAATTTGATAACATAACTTTAAATAATGTCATAATTTTATGAAAATTATCATTCATTAAATTAATATTTTGAATTATAAGTACTGTAATATAATGTTTTGAATTAAATTATATAGATATAATAAATAAAATTTTAATATGATTTATAATAATAATAAAAAATAAAGACTTTTATTTTAAGAAGCTTATTATTATTATAATATATATATACATATATTAGAGAATAAGATGTGAATTAATATAGAAAATTATGAAAAAATACTACATATGGTATTAATAATAGTTTTATAAATAGATTTATTTTATTATGTGACCATTATTATTTTTAATTATGAAGTATTTTATTAAAATCAATTAATATTTATTTTATAAAAAAATAGATAAATAAAAACATTAATAATTTAAGATATTAATATGAGTGTTATAATTTAAAATCTAATTCTACATTATTTTAATATATATTTATATATATAATGATATTTATATAATATAATTTTTAGTTTAAATAAAACAAAAGCAATGAAATGAAATTTAAAAAAAGAATGAAATGATGGGAAGGATCGAGAAATCAAGAAGGGAATAGGGACCGAGAGTGTTTTACTATCACGTGGAGTCATAATTAGGAGTTGGTTTTGGGGGTTCAAAGGGTTTCAAACTGAGTAGGGAACACTGATGGAGGAAGGATGAGGGAGCCATGTCCAGTCACAATGATTTCATCCTTAGTTGTTAGTGAGGCCAATCAAAGGTCATGCGACGAGCTCTGATGAAGATTGGATGGAGAACGAAGTTGAGCCGCGCCATGGTCAAAGACAAACAAGAGTCTAGATTTAGATCAGAGTCTAAAGCCTGTTTTAATTTGGATGAGTCTCATGAAGTTCTGATCAACATTTAGGGAGAATAACCTCTTATTTTTTTAGATCTACTTTGTGTAGTCCCAAATCACAAGTAGGTGTTTTTTATTTTATTCATACCTAACTTCTAAATTTTATTTCGGTATCTTATTTACCCACTTACATTTTTCTTCAATTTCTAGTCTATTAGTTTGTTGATTTTTTCTAATCCAATTATCATCGATTTGTTTTTCCTCCTCAATCATCAATGTTTAAAACAATATCAATTCTTATTATTTAATTCTTTGTACCAGTTTTTCAACTGTTCTTGTTGTCTTCTTACCTTAATCCATTGTCAAAATGAAATAGATTTATATATATTTTCTATTTAGTTTAATGCTTTTACTGCAAGTGATGGATTCATTTCCAAATTGTAAGCATCATTGAATATAATATGTATGTCATCACTTTTAATTTTATTAAATAAGGGATTCATTTTGGATTTTCATTTATCCATATTAAACAATCCTTTACATTTTTTCTGTAATGACATATTTGATACTCAATTTTCTACTACTTTTCAATTATTTTAAGCTTAATAAAACTGCTATATAAATAAGATTAGCCTTGTTGGTTTTCCATTGAGATTCCACCCAGAGGAAGGAAATGCATAGGGTCAAAGACCTATCTTCTTTACTTTGTCTTTTACCACTTCTTCTAATATTAGAGTTGTAGTGTATGAGATATTAGCAAGAGATAAATTTATATCAAGAAAAAAATGGGACGAAAGTATGAAGGGATAGAAGATAAGTCAAGCTCTTAGTTCACATGAATCCATGTAAGGGATATATTATTAATCTATTTTCAATTTTATCAATTCTAAAAGCAGTATTATATTAATACTTTTATAAATTAAAGTAATTGATTTATGTTTCTATAAATTTTTTGATTACTATATTATGTTTCAAATTTATTTTTATTAGAAGTATTTTACGTAGAAATTTATAGTTCAACAGAATTATAATAATTTTTTTTGAATAAGTATATATTAAAATTGTGTTTTTTCAAGGTCTTATGTATACTATTTTCCAATATTTAGAAACCAATTTATTATTTTAATCAAAAACATAAAATTTTGAACAATTGGGTAAATAAATTCAGCTATTAAATTTTAAAAGAAAATTTTTACTAAAATTTATGTTTTAATGTAATAAAAATTGTTAAATTATTTTATTTTTATTGTTTTTAGAAAGTTTTGATAACTAAATTCTCATTATTCTGTGAAAATTACATGTATGTCATCTATTACATAAGATATGACCATAATACATTGTAAAAAGAAAATAAAACACGATATGATATGAAATAAACTTCATCCTTGAAAGTTTATTCAAATTTTTCTTCTTCATAACCTGGGGAAAGGAAACATAAGAAAGGGGTGAGCTCAGATGCTCAGTAAGGGTAAGTGATACAACAGAAGATATCATAAACAATAAGGCAAAGTGAATAACTCTTTCCACTAAAACATAATCTTGAGAATAATATGGAAGGAATACAAACTTAATGAATAATTCTATATAAATAATCGCATGAAACATCACCATAGATATTATACTAGTTGAATAATCACAAGATTTACTTATTAATAATATCTAAATGAGGGAATAAATATTCCAGAAATCATAAACCCATCATCGAGGCCTTGTCCACAAATTCTAAAAATTATAGGGTTAGTCCTCGGCCAACACCCAATTCTGTTTTGTCTCACAAGACCTATAGATGAAACTAGGGGCTATAACGGTCCCGACACATCACATTATAAGTCCAATGAATTCCACATATTTCTAGTAAAATAATTATTTAGATTAAAGAAACAAGGTTTCATTTCATGTTTAAACATTATAATTTTTCCTTTATCCCATCGTTGACCCTATTTTCCTTTAAATCCCATGAAAAACACTTCAAAACTTCAGATGATCATAAAAAGCAATGTAAAGGATACACAAAAAATGAAAACTGTTAGCCTTGAGAAAAAATGTAAACCATGAATAATTTATTATAAAGTAATACTTTTGACCTTTTTGAAGTAGTAAATACTCTTCACTGAATATAAGTTCATTTATTACCTTTTTTATAATCAAAATATTTCCATAAAACCCATAGAAAGGGAGGTATAACATATAAATGTAACTTGGAACATAACCATTCTAAAATAGAATAACAAAATATTTATTCAGGGGTACATTTTATGAAAATAAATTTTATTATAAATACATTTATTAATTTAAAACTGTAAATAAATATTTATTATTCACAAAAATACCAACACTTAATTATTCATTTTTAAAACATTCACTATAATTTATAATGTGCCAAAATTTTATTTATACTTTCATGGGCGAGGTTACGGTTTTTCAGTATCATGTACATTGATTTTTATAGAGGTTTTTTGATCACAAAGAACTAGTTTTGTTATATTATTTATTATAATGTACAAATGTTGGTTCCAGAATCATTACATAAGATATAATATGTATTTTAGAATCTGGTTCAAAAAAAAAAGGTTTAATGACTAGTATTGAAGGAAAAAATTAATATAGAAGGTTCACCATCCACGAAGGTTGTAAATTGGAACCTCCTGGATGATGATTATGTTTTTAAAATAAAAGAGAGAGAGTAAGGATATTAATGATGTATCTTTCATTAACATGATATAATTCCATTATATAGATGATAATGGAGTTATCATGACCATTTTATAGAGGAGGTGAGGAGAATATACAAATATAAAAATAATTGAAAATAAAATTAAAAGAAAAAGGGAGAGGGTTTACCTCTTGAAATATCCTCCTTGAGAACCTCCTTAAGAGAAGGGGTTTTATTATTTTGGAAAGACCAAGGGCTCCTAGAGGTGGGGATGAACTAGAGGGGAGTATTTGGGTAGAAATATGAGAAGCTTAAAGGCTTATATGAGAAAAGAGAAGAGGGAGTGATGGGTGTTTTCTATAGTGTAGAAGTAGAGGGTTTTCCCATTATTTTATTATTTGGATCAAGACTATGAATATTCTTGATTATTATGACTAAAAATATTAATAATTTTTTTCAAGAAACTGTCTCGATGGTATGATGGTTCATGTACGAGATACATGGTGTCCAAGTAATAATCATTCCCTTTATTCAGAATACAATTATTACTTTCCATGAGGTTTTCACTATGACAAAATCTATGGATGCATTTTTATTCCCAGTTTATTAATGGCATGTGTTTTTCAATTATTCACAATTATATATTGATTATGTCTAATTGATTATGATTTAATTATTATTTTTTTATGATTCCACAATATGTTACCCTTACTAAGCATTTCAGCTCACCCCTTTGATTTGTTTTCCTTCCCCAGGTTATGAAGAAGAGATCATTTATTGAGTTTTCAAAGATGCATTTTATTATCATTTGTTATGTATTATATGTTGTTTTATTATCCCAATATAAAATGGGTTCCATGTATGCATATGGTTTCTTCAATACTAATACACTAATCATTCCTTTGATATTTTATTCCTTGTATTCATGCCAATGTAATAAAATAATACACCGGCTCTGGGTTTCTGGGGTTGGGGCGTTAGAGTTGGTATCAGAGGAAGTTTAGTAGCAACCTTGGAAACTAGATTTAGAAAATGTATATTAATGAAAAAACCCTAAGATAGACTTTGAGGATAAACATATAAGAATATCCTAGAATTTTGGTAAGGTATAGGTTTTGTGGATATTCCTAGTAAATATATCCATGTTTGGACACTTCAAGTGGACATAATTCTAGCATAGATGTACTTAGGGGTAAAAAAACTAACAAGGTGTTCCGATATTGAGTCGGGGTAACTTGGTACATAACAACATGCCTTACTATGCACCTGGTTTGACACTCCCGTTGGATATGCTTAAGATAATTCCCATTTTTATTACATACCATTATGAAGGATTTATTCTTCCAAAGTCACTAAAGTATATGGTTCAAGGATTTATGATGTATAAATTTATGTTATGTGCTATACCATGTTTAGAGTTATAGAAAGTTAATTATTTTATGAGCTTATATAGTATATGAAATTGTTTAGAAATGGTGAATAGTAGAAGGAATGAGTACTCAACCAATGTACGTGATGAAAAGAGCAATAAAGATAATATATTTCATTTTCCTAAGCCAAAATTTCAAAAGGAAATAGTCTATAAGTATCCTCATCATATGAAAAAATAGTATCATGTGCTAACAAGATAAGTAAATAATTTTCTAAGCCCTATGAATTTTAAGGGAAGAAAGAGAAGAAAATGATGGAAGAGAAAAAAATAGATAAAGGGAAGAATGAAATGGAGGGTTTTACCGTATATGATAACAGTGGAAAGAATCACCCTGGAAAATGATTTAAGTAAATGAGAGTTTGTTATAAGTCTGGAGAGAAAGGACACCAAGTTCAAAATTGGAAGGGTAAGAAAAAGGATTCCAATGTTGAATGCTTTAACAATGAGTAGATGGGACACTATGCAAATAAATGTCCTAAGCATCAAATAAATATACCCAAATGATGCTATTAGATAATGATCAAGTTATTCTACTTCCAAAAATGAAGAAAAGTAATTAATATTTATATTTATGAATTATTTCATTTGAACATTTTATCAGCAATGTACTGGTTATATGTATTATGGAATATACGAGGATTGTACTACAATACTTTTTCATAAAGGATTTGAGACCATATATTGAATGGTGCCAATAAAAGATATATAGTATAAAGTTATTTTTTGGGAAAACATGTGATTGAGGGGAAGAAAACCCTTAATATATCTTTTATGTTAAGATAATGATGAATAAATGATTGATTTAGATAAGTACTGACTACCTTGGAACTAATTACAGACTTGTCGACAAGTGGTCTATGCTATCATCGATGGAGTTTAAAACACTTTTGGATCTAAGGAATATATCCAATACCATGTATTTTACTTAAGTAATATGGAAGAATTAATATTCCCAATAAGGTTTTTGGTAATTTAAGTTATTACCATTTTCCAAGAGTATACATGATGAAGTTATTAACATGTTGGAATATGAAAATCTAGAGATTCTTCATGTTGATTAAGGGATAATGATAAGTTTATCTTGGAAATTCAGTGAACTTATTTCTAAAGTGTTAGATCATTATGTTTTGGAAATTTTAACCATTTATGAATGGTTTAAGTTGATCTTTGTATGATGTTTTAGATTTTAATGTTTTACTTTACAATATGACATAACCTATACTAAGATTATGAAGTATATATAGTTCAAGGCACAATCAAATTATAAAATTATTTTAATGAAATAGAAACTTATATTTATAATCTTATAGAGTGGAATAATTCCTCAACTCATGGAAATGATTCTTACATAAAATGTTGTCCTATTATAAAAATCTTTTATAGTATCAATGATTTTTTTCATTACAGTAGTTTATAGTTTTCTAGTAATAAACTTTCATCTGAACATGTTCTCTATAACTTTCCATCAGAACATCATAGTTTGAATTTTATTTCAGTTCTAGTTTTTTACTTTCAACGAATGTCACCCCATTCCAAAGTATATTTTTATGTGACCAACTCATTTCCCTTAACTGATTTTAAGAGGATAATTTATTAACCCTATTTCCGATGTGGGTTTCCCACAAGGTAATTTTCAAATATCAGCCTTTAGATTTCTAAGTGCAATTTTGAATTCCGATGACGTAATTCTGTTGAGGGGAGAATAATGTAACCCCCTAATAATTTTTTTATAATTTTAAATATATTAATTCATGAAAAATTATAATTCAAAATTAAGTGTTTTAATTAATAATAATACATATAAGTAATTATAATTTATAGCTTTGAAATTAATTAATTAATGTTCTAAAAAAAGATAATATTCACAATATTATTTTGTGTAAAAGAATATTTTAATATCAATACATGTATTTGATCAATAGATTATTTAGTTAAATATCTTAAAGAATAATATATATATATATATATTTAATATTATAATTATTTTGATATATACTAAATTATGTTATGAATATATTCACTATTAATATGACATCCTTAGATTTTATGGTCTGTTTGTTCATAAATAATTTATATTCGTTAGATTTCTTATTATTCATGAAACACTCAGTCTATTAAAAAAAATCATTATAGTGGATATTTATAACCTTGCTGTTAAATTTATTTTTCTACTTTTGTGATTTGAATTTTGAAAAATGGACGTACCCAGTTATGTTTAGTAAGATATTTAGAGTCCATTTGGATGAACTTAATTTTTGGTGAATAGTAACATACCCTTAAAAATAGTAATGTGACCAATATGAATAGTAATACAGACCTTATTAACAGTAAACTCACCCATGAAAGTGTAAATAATATTTAGGCACCTAATGAGTAAAATTGAACGTTTTAAAAATTAATAATTAAGTGTTGGTATTTTTGTGAGTAATAAATATTTAATTACATTTTTTTAAAATATAATTTTCATAAAATGTATTCCTAAATCAATATTTTTTTCCTTTTATTTTGGGATAATTTAATGAGACCTTAGTTAATATTTTAGGGTATTATAAAATCGGTTATAATTTTGAATTTTTTTTCTGAGTAAATGGCGATTTTAAATAAAAATTAAAATTCTCATATCTAGATAATTAATTTCCTAAAATGGATTTCCTTTTTGGATTCTACAAATTTAAAAATAGTTAGGGTGAATTATTGATATTTTTCTGAAATACATGAATTTTTGGTGAATAGTGAAATTTGCTAATTTAAGAAATATGCTAAATAAATGAATTTCTAAATCATGCTTGAGTCATGGATGATGCACATGGCCATTAGTTCAAACTCAAACGCCCTTATTAATGTATTTTGTCACAATAATCAATACTATTTATTGTCTTGAGTAAAACAATAAAATAATGAACCAAATATTGAGAAATCAATCCTCTCCACTATAAACCCCCCCTCACCCCCTCTTCTATTCACTCCAATAAGCCGTGGAGCTTCTAAAATTTATTCCAAAATACACTTACCCTAGTCTCTCCACACTTACAAGAGTTCTTGGTCTTTTCAAAAGAGCAAAAACCATCCCCTTAAGGAGATTCTCGAGGAGTCTCCAAGAGGTAAAATCCCCCCCTTAACCTTTTATTTTTCTTTTTCGTGTTCCTTCTTTATTTATTATTTTGTCCCTACATCCTCTGTAAAAATTATCATGATAAATCTAGTATAATCTATATACATGAATTATATTATTTTAATGGAATATATATCATCAATCAACTTACTCTTTCTCTTTTTATTTTAGAAACAAAATCATCGTCTTGGAGGTGAAAATTTACAACCTTCATGGATAACGAAATTTCGTTCTCTAATTTATCCTTCATGACTGGTCATGAAACCGTTTTTATGGTTGAATTAGTTTATAAAATATGTATTGTCTCTTATTTAAAGTTCTGGAACCATTTTATATACATGATATTAAATAATGGAACAAAACTAAATCATTATGATAAAAAATTGCTAAAATTAAACTAAACGATTATCATCAAATATATTATCTAATGATTCATCCTCATACCATGTAAAAAAATGATATTTATAACCATTTAAACTTATGTATTCTAATTAATTATATATAATTATAATTATGTAGAATTATATCTATTTTACACAAAATTCATTACATGTATACAAGTGAACTGATCATGAAAACCAAGGAAATGAACAATCCTAAGAGATTAAATTGCATCTTATAACGACTCAAAAATGTCATAAATTAACTCAATGAAATTATAATAAATCAAATAAATGTAGATAAGGTTATTAAATAAATAAATAATTTATTTTATTTTACTAACCAGGACATTAAGATCATTTGAAGAACACATTCAGGCATAAGGTAAGGGGTTTCTCATCTCACTTTTATGTTCATGAGATTTCCATTATTCTCAACTTATTTATTGTATGTGGTGTATGTATGATTCGATTTGATATATTATATAATGATTCTATATATATTCATGGTATTCAATGATTCATTTTATGATTATTATTTTTTGGTCACACGATTTGATTGATTATAATGTGGTTAGGGACTTCATCTCAATTTCTATTTCATTGAGACTTACTTGGTATTGTGCACCAAATAATTTTTATGTGGTGTATCTAATTCCCCTTTTAGATCATGTTTTCCTTTGAAATAAAATTCCTATTAAATATCTATATTCTTGTATAATGGATATGATTATTTTCTTATCCATATAACCATTTACATATGATGATTATTTTGAATGTTGTTTTAAATATGGAAATATCGATGAATCTATATCCTCTACTCAATACAGAAATTTGTAAGGAATATTGTTCTAGAATTAAACCTTTGTATGTAATATATCATATTTCTATTTATTATTTTTAAATATTATATGGAATTATTACGGGACTAATCACGGAGATGACACGTCATTCTGAGGCTCGATGAGCCCAAAATGGTGGTTTGAGATTTTTTTTAAAGCTAAGTAAGTTGGCGGGTGTGCGTGGTTATGGCAGTTTCCAAACGGATGCCCGGAATAGAAATCTGAGGGCGATGTTGCATTCAGGATGATGGTTTTACCTAAGAATAGGCCTAACCTTGACTAGCGCGTGTCGAGAGAAAAATTAATTTTTGGACATTTTTAGTAAAATAAAATAATTCAAATGGTTTTTTTATTTTTTTTATTAGGAAACATATACTATAGCGTAATGACGGAGAATCTATTTTCATAATTAATACCACTCCATAATGAATCAGAAGCAATAACACTAAATCATTAATGCCACAGTGCAACGGGACACAAAAACACATTCCATCCTTTTAATGGGTTATTCGAATGTTGGTCATTAGAAGAAGATTGAGAGAGAATCTGATGAATTATTGGAACTTTGTAGAGAACTCTCGACAACGAATGACTGTGAATCAAAAGTGTGAATCACTATGCCAATATAGTTGAAGGATCTCAATGAAGACGGCAACACAATCCCTTCATCAGCGATTGATCCCTCCTTGAGGTAGGGGTTTGATATTTTGATTTAGTTCTTCCCTGTTCTTCGATTAAACAATGAATGTGGATCAACCCATGAACAAGTTGATCCGCAGATCGTGCATTTTTTGGGAGGGTTTTTATAGGGATGATTTTTGGGATTAATCCATGATGTTAAAATCCAAGTTTTTATCCCTTAAGTTTAATTTTTCTAGTGGGAGAATATCAATGCCGTGGCAAATGATGACGGAGGTTCGTTCCAATTTTGTGGTTTGGATTTGGTCCCCATCTTTTTACCCTACATTCTTTGCGTTTTTTGTGAGGTGATGAACAACATGTATTTGCACATCCGTTATGCAACAAAAAAATACCATTTTTAAGATCCTACATCATGATGACCTAGCAGAGGTGCGACAATAATGGCGGATGATGAATCGGCTCAGATCGGGAGAGACCGTTCTTTAAGAGTTCTTCACACGGGTGGATCGATATGTGTTTTCGTGACAGATTAGAGGCCCGAAAACAATGGATATGACTTCGGGACATCGGGGAGACCTAGAATCTAGAGTTCCATGGAAAATGGATCATCGAAGAAAAGATCGGAGGTTCACTGAGGTGCAGTGAAGTAGTTCCGTGATTCTGGAAATTTCCGAAATGCACCGCGTGTATCACGATAAACACTCCGTGTGGATCGGAGGAAGAGGCTAGGGTTTGTGCGTGGAAAGTGATGAAGAACATGAAATTTTATTCTAATAACATGGCATGTGGGCCCTTATGTAGGACTCAGTTTGTATCCATAGGATACACATACACAGGGTGGGGTACACGATCGTGTACTCCACCACATGGCCAGACCCAGCTGGCTGCATGGGTTACCCTGTGTACCGGTCACACTGGTTGTGAAAAACTAGTTGGAGCCATGTATGGGCACATATAAAGAATACAAAGAGTCCTCCCTGGATAGAGGAACATGGCGTATCACTCCCTTACACACCATTTATATCTTCTTTTAGATGACAAGCCTTGCGACATGGGCCTTTGTACACAGGCAGTACCCAGGGTCAGAGGACATGATGTGTGGCCTTTCTACATGCCGTGTAATTTTTAGTACATGGCTTGATCTTCTTATCCACCATATCTTGGAAATTTTTTGTTTTTTTAGTTATCCTTTTTATCATTCCCATGAAGGTCAGGTATCGTTTCCATTTTCAGGAGTATGATTCGTTTAGAAGGACTTTCCAGGATAGAGTCAGGTATCCCTCTGAGAGGCCCAGAGCGAGATCCTCTATCCATTCTTTACCCTAGGTAGATTCAGGTATTGAAATGAATATTCTCATAGGGTGCTGATACTCTACCTAGAAGGTGAATCTGGATGAGTCAAAGTATCAACTAGGGCCCTGGCAGTGATCCTCATCTATGTGTTGTGATCTTTCCCCACTCAGAAGTGTGTTCTCCCAAAATGAGTGTATCTATATCTTGTGACTTTTCCTGATAGACAATACTTCTCAGACGGACGTCATTAGAGCTATCAAACTCATGGAGTGAGTTCTCTTGGATATGTGATTTGTGGAATCCTCAAACTAAAACCCTAGTTGGGGTATGCAGTTGTGTGACTTGTCTCTAGACTACGGGTCTGGGTTTTGAGTATATCTAGATTGTGTTCTCCTATTACATGTTCAGTAGACATATACTGTTTAGAGCTGACTGTATCTTTACTTTTTGTATTTTTTGTGGTTTTTAGGATCCTCTAATGAGTATTGTAATACTCACCCCTTCATGGGATTTTCCCTCTCGTATCGTGTTTTGTGCAGACGAACATCCTTTTGACAGAGTCTAGGGCAGACCCAGACATGACTAACCTTTATGAGTTCCCTACAGGCCGAAGTGTTCCTACGGCTACAAGAACCAGTCTTTGTACCTATTTGTGTTTTCAGGTTGGGATTTGTAGTTTTCAGACTATTGTTTTTGGTGGTATTGTATTCTGGCCCAGTTTACTTTAAGTAATTTTTTTCCATCGTACTTTGTTGGTTGAGTTTAGTTGTATCCATGCATTTTGTTCATTAGTGGTTTTTTTTTCAAATTTCATCATTTGTGGGCTTGGAGATGTGTGAATATGTACAGGTACTTTGGAAATTCCTCCCATGTTAGTAATATGCCTACTCGGTGCTAGTCACCGGCCCCTGGCCTATTGGAGGCGGGATTTGGGAGTCATGGAGCGGGCCCCACTGGGACGAGTTGTGACATAGTGATATCAGAGTTAGTAAGTTCTACCTTAGTACCAAGAGTCTATGAGATTAGTTTGGGGCAACAATATTAAGTGTTTTGAGCTCAGATTTCTGGCCAGAGACTCCAGTGTTGGTGCGGGCAACCGGCGTATCCATACACCAGAACTCTGATAACCTACTTTTCGACTCGTTACATGAAAACACTAGTTATAGGGAAATAAGATATTGATACATGCATCATATAGGAATGGGTTGTGTTTTCCATGTCCTTTGTGTTAGCTATCCAGATATAATCTTTGACCATGGTACATATTGTACCTTACAGGATGCCTCCGCGATGAATAACTGCTATGATTCAGCAGCGCGATCACGAGGATGATCCCCTTAGTGATGAGGCTTCGATATAGGGACCAGTTCCCTAGGCTTTGCCTCCAGGTGGTGCACCTATTATACCGCCACCAGTGGAGCAGCCTGTGGTACCTGCAGTACCGACCGACGAGGGGAACAGGCTGAGCGCGCTCCATGAGTTTCAGAGACAGAGACCCCTTAGGTTCCGAGGTGAGACTGACCCTCAGGCGGCTGAGGAATGTCTTGAGGTGATGACCAGAGTTTTCCTTCTCGTGAGGACACCAGCAAACCAGATGGTGATCCTAAGAGTGAGCCTTCTTCGGGGTTTGATGAGATGATGGTGGAGTTTGACCACACAGACTCATGACGAGGAGACTCTTTCATGGACGAAGTTTGAACGACTCTTTAGGGAGGATTTATCACCAGTTATGCTGAGAGAAGTACGTATCCAGGAGATTTTTTAGCTTTATAAGGACAGTTTGATGGTGGATGACTATTAATTAAGGTTCACTAACCTTGCCAAAAACTCGATAGATATGGCCAGGGATCAGTACTTTAGAGCTTGAACTATTGAGAGAGTTCTATGACGGAATGTCCGAGATAGTGTCGTGCCTCTCTACATTCCAACTTATGCTGGAATACTTGAGCGGGCCTTGGCGATCGAGAGATTCTTGGCAGAGTAGAGACAAACGAAGATAGTCAGCAACAAGAATACAGGTGCGGAGCCCTCGGTAGCAGGGATTTGACATCAAGCACAAGGATTAGGATATGGGGGACATCAAAGGAGGACCCAGGATAGGGGTTTGGTAGTCCAAGGCTCTCAAGTTGGATCCAGTCAGCGTAGGGAGAGGCGATGCTACTCGTGCGATGGTAGGGGAGATATCACTAGAGATTGTTCGACCCGTCGAGCTGCTGATAGGGAGGCGGTGGATGGTCCACCGAGTAAGAGGCAGAGAGTGGAGCAGACAGACCCGCTAGGTGGCATACATGGTAGAGGAGCAGGGAGAGCTGCAGGTGGTGGAAGACGCTTCGATCTACCTCCACCACCACCCCCAGGAGGTCCGCACCAGGCTCATGGAGCTGGGAGACTGGGGTTGGGACAACTAAAAATAGTCAAGGCGTACGACCCAGGGACTCTTAGGATGATTCGAGGTATGATCTGTGTCTTATCTACCATAGCTTCTGTACTTATAGACACAGGTTCCAGTCATTTCTTCCTCTCCACATGTCTTGTGCGAAACCTTGAGATTCCGATAGAGCCGTTGACTCGATCCTTACACTTAGAGACACCTACGGGAGGAGACTTGATGATCACGTACCTTTGTAGACATTGTGATCTTACCCTTGTAGGTGAGATTTTCGGTTGGAACCTCTTGGTGGCTGCGTCGAGGCCTTACAACATCATTCTGGGTATGGATTAGTTATCCTCGGTCCTTGCCCATATTGAATTCTTTAGGAGAAGAGTGTGGTGTGTCTGCAAAGATGGGAAGAGGTTTTACTTTGTCGATGAAAGGGAGACTTAGGTAGCACAGAATGGTCTCATGCATAGGAGGGTACAACCTATCACTCATGAGTTGGCTAGAATTACCCTCAGAGCAGTAGATGTTGTGAGATTCCAGTTTCCAATAGTAGTGGAGGAGTACGAGGACGTCTTTCCTGAAGATGTTCCAGGACTACCTCCTTGCCGGGAAATTGACTTACACCCTAGGACAACACCAATTTCCTCATTAGAATATCAGATGGCTCCCATAGAGCTTCGTGAGCTGAGGGTGAAGTTGGAGGATTTGTAGAGAAAGGGTTTCGTGAGGCCTAGCATTTCACCCTGGGTGGGCCCACTTTTGTTTTCTAAGAAGGTAGATGGGTGTTTGAGGTTGTGCATGTATTACCGGCACCTGAACCAGGTGACGGTGAAGAACAAGTATCCACTACCGAGGATCGACGACCTCTTCGACCAGCTGGGAGGGGCACAATGGTTCTTGAAGGTTGACCTTTGGTCAGGTTACCACTAGTTACAAGTACGAGAAGAGGATATACCAAAGATGACTTTTATATTCTGCTGCTATCACTATGAGTACTTGGTGATGCCTTTCAGCATGACAAACACCCCCACGGTGTTCATGGGACTTATAAATCAGATCTTCCAGCCATACTGGGATCGGTTCGTAGTGGTCTTCATCGATGAAATCCTTGCGTATTCAACATTAGAGGAGAAGCACGCAAGACACCTGTGGATTGTTCTAGACGTACTCTAAGTGAACCAACTTTATGGGAAGCTCTTGAAGTTACAGTTCTAGATTTAGGATGTCCAATTCCTAGGACATGTCATTTCAGTAGATATAGTAGCTGCGGAGCCAGTCAAGGTGGAAGAAGTGTTAGCATGGGAGTTACCTCGGAGCGTGACAGAGGTACGAATCTTCCTTGGGTTGCCAAGATATTACCATTGATTCATTCCAGATTTCTCCCAAATATCAGCACCGATGATAGCCTTGACCAGGAAAGGGAAACCCTTCACGTGGACAGAGAAGTTCTAAAATTCTTTCGAGCAGTTGAGGTAGAGTTTGACGAGTGCCCCGATCTTGATATTACCAGAGGAGGGTGCCGAGTATGTAGTTTTCTACGATGGACCAGGGACTGGTATTGGGTGTGTCCTGATGTAGAGACAAGCATTGAATGCTTATGGTTTGCACTAGTTTAGACCACTTGAGAAAAACTATGTGACACATGATCTCAAGTTGGAAGAGGTAGTCTTCGTGTTGAAGATGTGGAAACAATACCTTATGGGTGAGCGGTTTATCATCTACTGTGACCACAAGATCCTCAAGTACATCTTCTCATAGAAGGATCTGAATATGAAATAGAGGCGTTGGCTAGAGTTATCCAGGACTATGATTTTGAGATCATCTTTACTCTAGGGAAGGGGAACTAGGTGGAAGATGATCTTTGTAGGAGATCGAGATCACAAATATTGAGTGAGGTGATGGAATAGTTTTCCTCATTGCAGTTATCCTTTATGGACGAAGAGGATGCAACTTACCTTCAGTCGATGGTTGTCACCCCCCTGCTCTTACAACGTGAAAGGGAGGCACAACCTGGGGATGTCCTGAGGGAGTTTCATACATCCCACTTGATGATACATCTTGGAGTGGCGAAGATGTACCAAGATCTCCGATTACAGTTTTGGTGGTCAGGAATTAAGAAGGAAGTATCATAGTTTGTTTCTCAATGCCTTACGTGCCAGCAGGTGAAGGCTGAGCACCAGGTTCCAGTGAGATTATCTCACCCCATGGAAGTTCCAGAGTGGAAGTGGGATGGAATATCGATGGACTTCATGATGGGTTTACCATGGATGTCCAAGGGGCATGATTACATCTGGGTAATCATTCAATGACTCACTAAGTCAGCCCAATTCCTAGATATCAGAGAGCAAAGTTCCATAGAGAGCTTGGGATTCCTATACGAGAAAGAGATAGTTCGGCTTCATGGAATCGCTTTGACGATAGTCTCAGATCGTGATGCCCGCTTAACATCCCAGTTGTGGAAGGGATTATAGGAGGCTTTTGGGACATAACTATGCTTGATCATGACGTTCCATCCCTAGACTGATGGTCAGATGGAGAAGACCATTCAGGTTCTGGAGGATATGTTGCAGGCCTATATCTTGGACTTTGGTCGCAGTTGGGAGGAACACCTACCACTGGTTGAGTTTGCTTACAATAACAGCTACCACTCCACCGTTGGTATGACACCATTCGAGGCCTTATATAAGAGACCCTACCAGTCACCGATTTTCCAGAACGACCTCAGAGAGTCAGCACTCATGGGTCTAGAGTTGGTGCGAGCTTCCACCGAGAAGTTGCAGATCATCCAAGAGTGGATGAAAACTACACAAAGTCAGAAGAAGTCTAATGCGGACAGAATATGGGAACCTCTGGAGTTCTAGGAGGGAGACCACGTCTTCCTTCAAGTCTTACCTCGATGAGGGTTTCAGAGATTTGGTCGGGGCGACAAGCTATCTATGAGATTCAACAAACCTTTATAGATATTGCATAGAGTTGGCGAGGTGGCATACCTCCTAGCTCTATCACCATAGTTTCATCGGGTATGTGATGTCTTCCACATTTTGCAGCTGATGAGGTACGTGCATGACCCATCACACATCATCGATTGGGGCGAGTTGGACATCAAAGATAGAGTGACCTTTGCTGAGTACCCAATGGAGATGAACGATCAACAAGAGAAGATATTTTGTGGGTGATTGATTCCCTTAGTGCTTGTCTGGTGGTAGCACAAAAATCTTCAAGAGAGCACATGAGAGCAGAAGGCTGAGATCCATCCCCAGTACCCACATCTTTTTGAGTAACCTTTGTTTTTGATTTTTGGGGATGCAAAGACCCAAGGTGGGGAGAATGTAATGTATCATATTTTCCGTGTATTATATTTAAACATTATATTGAATTATTATGAGACCAAGTGCGAAGACAGAACGTCATTCCAAGGCCCGATGAGTCCGGAATGGTGGTTTGAGATTTTTTTAAGCTAATTAAGTTTTCGGGTGTGCGCAGTTGTGGTAGTTTCCAAACAAATTCCTGGAATAAAAATCCTAGGGAACCGTTGCATGTGGGATGGTGACTTTACCTAAGAACAAGCCTAAACTTGACCAACGTGAGTCGATGGAAAAATTTAATTTTCATAAGTCTTTAGTAAAATCAAATAAAATAAAATAATTCGAAAGGTTATTTATTTATTTATTTTATTCAGAAACATCTACTGTAGCGTAACGACAGGGAAGCTATTTCGATAATTAATACCATGCCATAATGACTCAGAAATGAAAACACTAACTCATTAATGCCGCAACTAAATGGGACACAGAAACATGTTCTCTCTTTTTAATGGGTTAATCGAATGTTGGTCATTGGTAAAAGATTAAGAGAAGCTCTGGTGAATTATTGGAACTTTGGAGATAACTCTCGATAATGAACGACTTTGAATCAAAAGTGTAAATTGCTACGCCAATAGAGTTGAAGGATCTTAACGATGAGGACAGTGCAATCCCTTCGTTAGCGATCGATCCCTCCTTGAGGTAGGGATTTGTTATTTTAATTTAGTTCTTCCCTATTCTTCGCTTAAATGACAATCATGGATCAACCCACAAATAGTTTGACCTGTGGATCATGAATTATTGTGGGAGGGTTTTTATTTGGATGATTTTAGGGATTAATCCATGATGTTAAAATCCATGTTTGGATCTCTTCTATTTACTCCTTCTAGCAGGAGCAGATTAATGCTGTAAAGAATGACAGCGGAGGTTCATTCCTCTTTTGTGGTTTGGATTAATTCCCCCTCTTTTTACTCAGTTTTCATCGTGTTCTTTGTGGGGTGACGAACAAGGGATCTTTGCGCATCAGTTCGGAAACTGAAAGATCCCATTTTGGAGATCTGACATCATGACAACCTAGTGGAGCTGTGATGACAATGGAGGATGATGAATTGGCTTGGATATGGAGAGACTGTTCTTCGAGATTTCTTCACATGGGTGGATTGATACGCATTTTCAGGACCGATCAGAGGCCAAAAAAAATAGAGACAAGTTTAGGATGTTTGAGAGACCTAGAATCTAGAGTTCCATGGAAAACTGATTTTTGGAGCGAAGATCAGAGGTTCACCGAGGTGCAGCGAAGAAATTCTGCGATTCTGGAAATTTCTGGAACACACAACATGTATCCCAATAAACATGCTATGTGGACCGGAAGCATTGGATAGGGTTTTCACGTAGAAAGTGATGAATAACACAGTGTGTTCTCCGAAGAACACAGTGTGTGGGTCCTTACGCGGGACTCAACATGTATCCAGGGGATAAATGGAGACTGGGTGGGGTACACGACCATATACTCCACCACACAACCAAACCAGGATGGCTGCATGGGTTACCCCATGTACAGGTCACACGGGTTGTGAAAAACGAGTTCAATCCCTATACGGGCACATGGATAGTGTACATAGAGTCTTCCCCGGATAGAGGAACACAACGTGTCACTCCCTTACACACTGTGTATATCTTCTTCTACATGACAAGCCTTGCGACACGAGCTGTTGTACACGGGAAGTACCCAGGGTCAGTGGACACGACGTGTGACCTTTCTACACACCATGTACGTTTTAGTACATGGCTTGATCTTCTTGTACACCATATATTGGACATGTTTTGTTTGGGTTAGTGCCCCTTTTTTTCCCCTGAAGGTCAGTTATCATTTCCTTTTTTAAGAGTATGATACCTTCAGCAGGACATTCTAGGATTGAGTTAAGTATCCCTCCGAGAGGCTTGTAGAAAGATCCTATTTCCATTATTGACCCTAGGTAGAGTCAGTTATTGACATGAATATTCCCACAGGGCTCTAATCCTATACCTAGAAGGTGAATTCGGATGAGTTGAGGTATTCTCCAAGGACATGACAGTGATCTTCATCTGTGTATCATGATATTTCCCCACTCAATAGTGTGTTCTCCTAGAATGAGTGTATCTATCTATCGTGACTTTTCCCAACAGGCAGTACTTCTTAGATGGATGTCATTAGAGCGATCAGACTTGTGGAGTGAGTTCTCCTAGACGAGTGCTTTGTGAAATCTTCCAACTAAAACCCTAGTAGGGGTATTCAGTTGTGTGACTTGTCTCTAGACTGTGGTTCTGGGTTTTGAGTATATCTGGATTGTGTTATCCTATTACATGTTCAGTAGACATATACTGTGTAGAGCTGACTATACCTTTCATTTGTGTATTTATTTGTAATTTTTTGGGATCCCTTACTGAGTATTGTTATACTCACCCCTGCACGGTCTTTGGCCACATGTATCATGTTTTTTGCAGATGAGAAACCTTTTAACAGAGTCTAAGGTGGACCTAGAAAAAACTGAGATTTATGAGTTCCCTATAGGCCGAGGTGTTCCTACGGCTATGAGTAGTATTACCTGTACCTCTTTGTGTTTACAGGTTGTAATTTTTAGTTTTCAGACTCTTTTTTTGGTGGGCTTGTATTCTGGCCAAGTTTACCTTCAGTACCTTACTTCCCATCGTACTCCATTGGTTGGGTTTAGTTGTATGCATGGATTTTGTTCCTTAGTGGTTTTTTTACATTTCAGCATTTGTGGACTTGGATATGTGTGCGTGTGTACAAGAACTTAGGCAATGCCTCTCATGTTAGTAATATGCCTACTCAGTGCTAGTCACTAGCCCCTGACCTATTTGAGGCGGGCTTGGAGAGTCGCGGCGTGGGCCCCACTGGGACGGGTTGTGACATTGTATAAGAATTATTTGGTCTTGATGTGATTTTCAGGAACCACTATAGAAACTCAATGCATTGACAGGTCTCATAAGACAAAACAGTTGGCGACAAACCCTTCAAGTTTGTTTCCAAAACATAATTAGACAGGTTTATACCCATAAAATTAAACCGTCTCGATGGTATGATGGTTCATTTTTTAGATACATGATTTCCAAATAATAATCATTATATTTATTTAGAATTCAATTATTACATTACATGAGGTTTTCACTATGAAAAAATAATCATGTGGTTATTTTGAATGTCTTTTTACTCGAATTTTAACCACATTTGTGGGATTAGTAGTAAAAGTAATTTTACCTCTTCTGTGAATTGAATTTAAAAAAACAGACATACCTGGTTGTAATTAGTATGAAAATTATGGTCTAATAGAATTAAAATAATTTTTGGTGAATAATATATTTTGAATTTTATTTACCGTGGTTAAAGTTAAATAGGGTAATTAAAGTTAAAAATAATTTTATAATAAAATAAATTTACCGTAAAACTTGTCCTAATTTTATTGGATAAACTTTTTCAACTCAAATATACCTTAGGACTTAAATATGATCCTTTTTAAGTCACTTGTGTAAGATTAGTACATTTATTATATTTTATTTAAAGAAGAGTTAAAAGAGCCACATTCAAATTTTAATAACTAAATAATTTTTAATATAGGGTTACATATAGTGGAATAATGAAAGAATAATAATTGAATCATAATCAATTAGAAATAATCAATATGGCATCATGAATAATTGAAAAACACACACCATCAATAAACTAAGAATGAAAGTACATCTAGATATTTTGTTATAGTGAAAAACTCATGGATAGTAATAACTGAATAATGAATAAAGAGAATTATTATTATTCAGACATCATGTATCTGGCATAGGAACCATCATACCCTTGTGACCGTTTATACTTATGGGTAGAAACCTATTTGATTATGTTTTGGAAACAAACTCAAAGGGTTTGATGCCAAATAATTTTTCTAATGAGACCTATCAATGCATCAAGGGGCTATAGGGAGCCCCACCCTTCACTGAAAGTCCAATGAATGCTTTATATAATGATTTAATAAAATAACAATATGAATTTTCAATATCTGTATTCAGTAGAGGATACATATTCATCAATATTTTCACAGTTAAAATATCATTCAAAATAAAAACCCTATATAATGTGGTATACGACTAAGAAAATAATCAAATACATGATACAAGAATATAGATATTTAATAGAAAAATAAGTTCAAATTTAAAATGATCTCAGAGGGAAAGTATATACACCATTAATTAATTATTAGGTTAACAATACCAAGCAAGTCTCAATGAAATTGAAATTGAGACAAAGTCCCTTACCCTATTGTTATAAATCGAATCGTATGTCCAAAAATTAATAATCATCAAATGAATAATTGAATAACATAAATATAAATATAATCATGATATTATATATCAAATGGTAGTATACATACACCACATACAAGAAATAAGTGGTGAACAATTGAAATCTCATGAAAATAAAAGTGAGATGAGAAACCCCTTTCCTTAAATTTCACTTAATTATGTCGATTTTATGCCTCCTATATAAAAAACTAATAATTATTAAAACAAATTCAATAAGTGAATTATATTTATTTATAAAAATATTTATAAATTATAATTATGTTATCATATTTAATAATTTTTTAGATGAAAATGAAGAGTTTTGATATCATGTTTTTCTTGAAGATTTTCCCTTTTAGCCTCAATTTATCTGTTTTGTTAATTGTAAATAATTTTTTATTATAATTAATTCCATAAGAATAGAATACATGTAATTAAATATATATACATATATATTATATAATTTATAATTGCCATCCATGGAGGCAGTTATAAGAATTGTTTTTAGCAATGTCTCCGGAGACAATGCATTATTTTAATACATTGGAATGATTACAAGGAATGAAATCTTAGAGGAATGACCATTTTTGTAGTCTTGTAAGAACATATTATAGTCACGATACCCATAATACATTGAAAAAAGTTAATAAAGTAGGATAAAATATGAAATAAACTTCTTCCTTGAAAGATTATTCAAAATTTTCTTCTTCATAACCCAAGGAAAGGAAACATAAGATAGGGGTTAGCTCAAATTCTCTATAAGGGTAAGTGATACAACATAAGATATCATAAATAATAAGAAAATTTGAATAAATTAGTCCATCAAAACATAATATTGTGTATAATATGATAAGAATAAAAACAGAATGAATAATTCCATATAAATATTCATATGAAATGTCACTGTGGAATATCAACTAGTTGAATAATTACATGATTTATCTATTACTAATGTCATAATGAGGGAATGAAAATTCATAAAATCACAAAACTTCTATCGAGGAATCAACCAAGAATTTTGAAAATACTAGGGTAAGGCCTCAACCAGAACCCAATTTTTTTTGTCTCATGAAACCTATCGATGCATCGAGGGGCTATAGGAGGACCCACCCATCACTTTCTAAGTGAAATGAATTACTAATATGTTTAATAAAATATATATTTAGATAAAAGTGTCCCATACCAATTTTAAATATTTGAATCATAATCATAGATGAAAAATACTCTAATTAAATCATTGATAAACTCTTGAGGAAAATTATCATAAAATATTCCAAAGTGTCCCATAATACTTTGAAACATTTAATTCTTTATTTCATATAATATTATAATAATAATAAGTCTCATTATTTTATATATCAAACAGTATTACATACACCACATGCAAGGAATAAGTGGTGAACAAGTTTTAAATCTCTTAGAATTAAAATTGAGATGAGAAAAACCCTTTTATTTTGGAAAGAAGAGTTCTTTTGGAAAACCATTTTTATTTTTCATAAAATCATATTGTATAAAAATCACAAGGTTCCGAAATACTCTTCCCTAGTCCCTCCTTAGTTTATTGATGGAGTGTGTTTTTAAATTATTCACAATTCCATATTGATTATGTATAATTTATTATGATTCAATTATTATTGTTTCATGCTTCCACTATATGTAACCATTACTGTGTATTTGAGCTCATAACTTTCATTTTTTTTCCTTCCATAGGTTCTGAAGAAGAGATTATTTATTGAGTTTTGAAGGATGCAGTTTAATAGCTTTTTTTATATATTATATGTTGTTTTATTCTCCCAATATAAAATGGGTTCCATGTATGCATCTATATTCTTTAAGACTACTAAACTGATCGGTCCCTTGAGATTTGATTCCTTATAATCATTCAAATGTAATAAAATAATGCACCAGTTACAGTTTTCTGGGTTCAGGACATTATAGTTGGTATCAAAGGAAGTTTATTAGAAACCCTAGAAACTAGATTTAGAAAATGTAGATTAATGAAAAAAACCCTATGATAGAATTTTTGTATAAGCATACAAGAATATACTATAATTTTTTAAGTTATGGATTATGCAGATCATCCTCATAAATATATTTACGTCTTGATACTACAAGTGGAAGTGGTTCAAACATAGATATACCTCTGAGTAAAAACTATGAAAATTTGTTCCAGACTTGACTTAGGGTAAAATGATACATGAAAATGGGCCTTACTACGCACCTGTTTTACCACTCCTTTGGGATATTCTTAGGATAATTCACATTTTCTTTACAAACCATTATGAATAATTTAAAATTAAATAGATGGAATGTTTATGATTATAAGATTAGCTATTTATTAAAATTTTTGATTATGTTAAGTGTTTTCTAGTTAAAAATTATGAAATATGGTTTATAAAATAATTTTGTGTATTACATTTTTTAGTGATGGAGCCTAATGAAATAAAGTGAATAAATACCCGTAGGAAATGTAGGGATTTCCCCACTGAGTAAGTCAACTTAGTTGGTGTTAAAGTTGAGTAGATTATGACCATATTAGGAAAACATAATCAGGATTAGATATTTAGAAAATTATTTTGGTAAAATAGAGTCATTTTTTGAATTCTACCCATTGAAAAATGGTTGGGGTTAATTTTTGTGATGTTTCTGAAATACTTTATTTTTTGGTGAATAGTGAAATTCGATAATTTTTGAAATATGATAACTAAAGGAATTTCTGCATCATGCTTAAGTCATGGATGATGTAAATGGACATTATTTTGAACTCACATTCATTTATTACTATTTTTAGTGAAAATAATCAATACTATTCATAGTCTTTATTCAAAATAATAAAATAATGATTAAAATAACGGAAAACCATCCTCTCCTCCACTATAAAACCACCCCTCACTCCCTCTTATCTTCACTCCTATAAGCCTTGAATCTTCTAAATTTATACCCAAATACTCTTCCCTAGTCCCCCCCACCTATATAATCCATTTGTATTTCCAAAAGACCAAAACCCCTTCTCTTGAGGAGATTCTCAAGGAGGATATTTCAAGAGGTAAACCCTCTCCCTTTCTCTTTTGATTTCATTTTCAAATTGTTTTATATTCTTACATTATCCTAACCTAATCTATAAAAATGATCCTGATAAACTCCAGTATCATATATATACTAGAATTATATCATGTTAATTGAAGATAAATCACCAATCTACTTACTCTCTCGATTTTATTTTAAAAATGTAATCATCATCCGGGAGGTGCCAATTTATGACCTTCATGGACGTCAAACCTCTGTTCATCATTTTAACCTTTAAGGATAGCCATGAAACCATTTTTAGGGTTGAACCATATTCTAAAGTATTTATTATATCTTATTTAATGATTCTGGAACCATCATTTGTATATGATACTAAATAAAATAACAAAACTAGTTCATTGTGATCTAAAAACCGCCATAAAAATCTAAACGACTATCACTAAATGACTTATCTAATGATTAATCCTCATAACATGTAACCAAATGATATATATAATCATTTAGACTTCTCTATTTTCATAATAATATATTAATTCAATTGAGGAGAATTATATCCATTCCACATGAACTTCCATACATATAATCAAGCGAACTGATCATGAATATCATGAAAAGAACACTACGGAACGATGGAATTCAATCATATAACTTTTTAAATGATATAAATGAACTTAATAAAATTATAATAAATTATATAAATGTTTTATATTTATTATATTTCCACTAAGTAAATCAGTTTTTAAAATTCCCATACTTTCCACATCTGAAACATTCAAGGTTAACTACAGACTACCTAGTTCTGGATGATGACTTAAAATAGAAAGAAAAGTGTGAGAAATAATATAAGAGATTACAAAAACATAAGTATGTTAAATTACTTTTAATATTTAACTCTATGATATCTTAAGTTTAACCCTAGTTTAGTTATTATTATCACAAAAAACTCTAGGATTGTAACTTATACTTAGAGTTATCCTTAATATATCTCTAGACATATCCTTCAGAATACCTCTAAGGATATCACTAATTTTTTAAAATCATAGTTTCCAAAGGTTAACTAAACCTTCACTCTAATACCAACATTAACTACCAAAACTTGATGTACATGGATATTACACAACTTTTTCTAAATACTTAATTCATTAAAAAGAAATATGTCTTTAGACCGTATTAGTTTAGTGCCTTTGAAAAGATGGAACAAATTCTTCTAATTTGGTGAAATACCTTCAACATATCCCATAAATATACTCCCCCTTTAATACTCCTACTTAAAACCTTTCCTTATAATCCAGGGTAAAGGAAACATAGAATGGGGTGATCTTAGATGCTCTTTATGGGTAAACAATAGAGATACATATGCATAACAAAAGCATTATGGTATGAGAACATGATTATAACATTATAAGTTCATTCCCACCATATCAAAGGTAAAAATGATTTATAAGGAAATCAAATAAAATAACCCAAAATATCATGAAATTGGCATATGGCATGTAATTGTGGCATACCCATAAACTTGTAACTTTTTGAACATGTATAAATAGTAACAGGTTTAAAAATTAAGGACGTGAAATAAGGCCCTTACATAAAAATATGGACATAAGAACCAGGTCCAAGCATATAATTATGGACAATAAAACTAGCTTCACGCATAGAATTATGGAAATGAAAAATAGGTCCATGCATAGAATTATGGACATGAAAAATATGACCACACATAGAATTATGGACATGAAAACCAGGTCCATGCATATAATTTTGAACATGAAATCAAGTTCACACATAACACATATACCTCATGAGTTTTACATATTTACTCAATGCATCAGAGGGATATATAGGTTCCACCCATCACATACTGATATTATTCATACATGTTCCACAAGATCATAGACAATCATATCATAACCAATGTAATGGAATGGGTGTTGTAAACATGTAATTATATAATAACCTGTGAAAAAGATACAACATTCATAATAATTTTATTAAAAAAATAACTCATGAAACGAAGGGACTTTCTTAAACATCATTCCATAAAAACATAAACCATTCAGATAAATAATATGAATGGTATTCTTGAATAATAACAAAGTATGTCATCATAGGCGGGGAATGGTTTTGAAAGATCACATAAAACATGAATTTTCCTTAAAAATAAAATTTTAAAACATAAAACATTTTCCAAACACTTTTCATTTAAACCAATTTGAAAACATATAAAGTAATCATAAAAATCATCTAAAATAGTTCTTGAGGAAAACATCATTTGTTTGCTGAAATACTTTTATTTTCTTAAAATGTCATGCAATTTAAAAAAAACATTTTATTTGAAACTAAACATGTAATGTTGTAAGGGAATATTCAAGTAAATAAGGCATTATGAAAGCATAAAAATTCTTTCATGCCATATAATTTAAAATAAAACATTTTTCTTGTACTTTTACCAGAAAAGTCAAAATGTACTTTGTTTTGAAAATGAAAAAAATATTCCTTTCAAACCATGTAGTAAAAAGAAAAAAATGGGTGAAAATGACTTTAAACATCCATAAGAGAGCAATAAAAAATTCAATGAAGTCATTTTTAGAAAACATGGATATGGATGATAAAAATTACCCTACCAAGACATAAAATGAAACAATCCCAAATGCGGAAGAGATTGTGAAATCAACACTCGTCACTTAATAATAAATAAAATCATATACACCATGCAAACAGAAAATTATAATAATATAGAAATATCATAATCTTCTATATAAGACACATAAAATACATTCATTGGAAGTAAATATACTACATAGAAGAAAAAATTAGTTTATGAGGCATGTGTCTCATAGAAATAAAGGTGAGACAAAAATAATCCCTTACCTTGTGTCTTGACTCTCTTAGTACTCAAACAAGATTCATGTATAAAAAATATAAGTTTATTATAAATATTTTAGAGAATAATATTATTATATATAATACCACATATGGTTTGATTATGACCTTATATTAGCCTCTTGTTAATGATATTTTGTTAAGGTTTCACTTCGTGTAATATTCGCTTTGTTCTTCACATGTGTCTTAATTTTTCATATTGTTGGTCCTTATACTTATATCATGATTAAAAAATGTAAATAATGATATATATATCATTTATATCTAGTATATTTATATTAAAATAATCTATAACATAAATAAGTACGAAATAGAATACACCATTCATGGAGACGGTAATCCGTATGTACGCATGAATGCTTTTTATGTTTTAATTGTCGTATTGAAAGAAAGTATGTAAATGAAATATGTATATATATATATATGTATATATATATAAATATTCTATTATCATTATTATATCATATATATCATATAGGTTCACTGAACCCATCCTTAATATATTCCATGTGGTGTGTGAACAAATCACATCACTAAGAGGGGGTGGTAGTCCACACTTCCTCAAACGAGATTACCGTATTAACACGAAATGGTAATTAAGAAGGTATGAGTTGTAAAAAATAATGAAAAAAGCTTAAATAAATAATAAATATTATATAAAACACACACACACACACAAAAACACACACACACACATATAGAGTGTCCATTATAATGGCCACAATCATCGGTTTTAATGGAAAAAATGAACAATCATCATTTTGCGAGGCAGCAGTTTTCCGTACACCGAAACAGTGTGTTTGATATCCATTATATGGAGGTGTGTTTAAGTTTAGGTATAAGTATTATCATAAAAACATCCTATCATATTGATAATATTTTTTTTGTCATAAAATAATCTAATAAAGAGAGAGTAGGGGGTAGGGAATGAAAATTAAGAAAGGAGCTTGAGAGAAGTTGTGACCTCTTAATCGGTTACTTCTTTTGGTTTGTGCCAAAAGGCTTCCTTTAGGGGCATTATTATAAATGTAAGGATTCTAGTATGAAGAGAGGGACGTTGGGATAATAAATGGGTAAGTTTTTTATGAACCAAAATGCTTTGGAGGTGTTAATAAAGAGAAGGAGAGGTTCCCTTTTATAAGAGGGAGGAGGGGCCCTTTAAGAAACTCCCAAACTATTAATTTATTATAAATTGATTTTCAATTTAAGATATCTCAAAAGTGAGTTATATCTAAGTTGATATGAGGGTGGGTCTAAATCCCCTAAACTAATGAATTTGGGACATGTTTATGTCACAAAATGAACCTTATCTTTTTTTCCTTAACCCTTAGTTAAACAATTTAACTCTTGCTGTGACGACTGTATTTTTACACTATAGTGTTAATATAGTTACTATAAATTTCCAAAATAACTAAAGTTGGATAATTTATGCAATATTTGACAATATAAAAGTTATTTGGTCAAAATATAGATTTTTTTATTAATTTTTATCATTTATTAAAATATTATTTATTTTAAAATAACATTTTTGTCAATTTTAAAACTATTTATTACTTGAATTTTTATAAAATTATAAAAACTGGATTCATTAAAAAAAGGCAAATTTAATAATCCCTATCATACATATTCATCCAAAAAAATTAGTTCATGGAATCAAATAGCTCAAATAATATTTCATTTAATACTATTAATATCATTTAATTGATTCTTACTTTAATAAATCTATTACTACGTTATCATTGTGTCACAATTAAATTTATTTATTTTATTTTCAAAAATTATAAATAAATTATCATGATGTTTATAATTTTTTTAGATTTATAATTAATATTTATAGTCAAATTTAACTTATATATAACTCTATATTAAAAATTATTTTTTTATTAATGTTTGAATAAGACATTTTTAACTCACCTTTAAATAAAATAAAATAAATGTCTTAATATAACACAAGTGGCTTATGTAGGATCATATTTTTTTTAAATAAGGCTGATTTGGTTCTAAATAAACTTATACAATGAAATTAGTACAAGTGTTAGTATAATTTTATGTTATTATAATTTTATTTTAACCTTTAATTACCATATTTACCTTTAACCACGATTAATAAAATTCAAAAGTTAATATTCACAAAAATTATTTTTATCCCATTGTACCACATTTTCAATACTAATTAAAACCTTTTATTTATATTTTTTTAAATTCAATTCACAAAAGTTTTAAAATTATGTTTACTACTAATCCTGTAGATGTAGCTAGAAGGCGGGTAAAAAGACGTTAAAAAATGTTTAATGAATTTATATATCTAATTTTATTATAAAAATTATTCAATAAACTAAATTGGATTAATATATTTATTATTTATCTATTTTTAATTTAAAATAAATTTAAAGTAAAAAAATTATTTAAATGAAAAATTCAGGTTTTAACTACTATGTATTATTTTTCATTATTCATCAAAAATTGAAACTTTTCAAAAAAATACCAAAAATTCACCCTAAGATAATTTTGATATTCTAAATTCAAAAATTATATCTATTTTAACAAATTTAATTTCTATGAGTGTATAAAATCAATTTCACTATTTTTCTCAAAAGGATGTAAAAAGTAGTTCTTTTTAAAAAATAGTAGTTTTAAACATATAAAGTCTTCACCAAATATTACATTTCTCATTATCAAGACCACTGTAACTAATATTTAAAAAAATAATTTAATACTATTCGTATCAGAAGTATAATAGATAGGTTATAAATATATTATTTAAATAATTATAATAGTAAAGTGTTGTTTCGTAGAAACTCGGTGTTGCGTGTAACGCAAGCCAAGTCAGTATTGCGTGTAGTGAAAGATTACCTTGGTGTTTTTTATAACATAATATAAATCTTAGTGCTATTATATATTAAAAAAAAAATATATTTAGTGTTGTGTGAAGTAAAAATATCAATATATTATATTATTTCAGAAAAAAATTCACAAAATATCGGGGTGTTACATTCTACCCCCTTAAATTGAATTTCAACCTAGAAATTTGTTTGGGTTATAAAAGGATTAATACTTGAATGTTCCTTCAGAAAACCACATCATGGAATTAATAAATTGGAGATGTGGTTTATCATTTGGAAATTCCACCTATCTATTCTAAGGTACACAATGTGTTCCTTGTCTCTTTGTTGAGAAAGTACATGCCAAACCCAACACATGCACTCCTAAAGGTATAGAATTGGAACATGACTTATCTTACTATGAATTGCCTATCTAAATTATGGACACTAAAGAACATGTGTTTAATAATTGTACGACTCAACTCGTAAATATTACTTGGAAAAATAATAAAATTATTTGTTTAATAATTATAAATAATTTAAAATTAAATGATTTAATTAATAAAAATACTTATAAATAATTATAATTTATATATTTCAAATTAATTAATGTTCCAAAAAAAATACTATTTTACAGTATTATTTTTTGCATAAAATAATATTCTAATATGAATATATATATATCTGATTATTACTAAAAAATTGGTTTTTATTAATAGATTATTTAATTAAATATAATATATATTGACTATTATAATTATTCTAATAAATACTCAATAATGTTACAAATATGTCCACTTTTAATATGACATCAGAAGATTTTATGGTATATTTATTCATAAATAATTTCAATTTATTAGATAGCTTATATGCACAAAAAACTGAGTCTCTACAAAAAAACACTTTTTTATAGTTTTATCATTGCCATGAAACATAATTTTTCCACATCTATGTTTTGAATTTTGAAAAACGGACATACACCATTGTGATCAATTTGTTTTTAAAGTCTAATAGGATCAACTTAATTTTTTGGTGAATAGTAATACTACCCCTACGAATAGTAATGTAACCTTATGAATAGTAATGTTACTCTTATGAATAATAACTTGACCCTTATGAATAGTAACCTCATCTTTGAATGTATAAATAAAATTTAGGCACTATATAAATGAGATTGAATGATTTAAAAATAAATAACTAAGTATTGGTATTTTTGTGAGAAATATATATTTATTTACAATTTTTAATTAATAAATTTATTTAAAATAAAATACAATTTCATAAAATTTATTTTTAAATAAATATTTTTTTCCTATGATTTTAGGATAATTTTATGAGACCTGAGATAATTTTTGAATGTATTATAAAATTTGTTTCAAATATAAAATCTGTATTTTTGAAAAAAAAAATAATTTTATTTAAAAATTATATTTGACATATATAGAAAATTATTTTGTTACAATGGAGTCCATTTTTGAAATCCACACATTGAAAAAAGGTAAGGGTGATTTTTTTGGATTTTTCTAGTGAATAGTGAAATTCTATAATTTATGAAATATGCTAAATAAATGAATTTTTGCATCATTCTTGAGTCATGGATGATGTAAATTAAAATTAGTTAAAAATCACATGAACTTATCATTATTTTTAGTCATAGAAATCACGAATATTCATAATCCTGAGCCAAAATTATAAAACAATGATTAAAATAATGGAAAACCCTCCTATCCTCCACAATAAAACCACCCCTCACCCCCTTCTCTTCACTCATCTAAGACTTGAATCTTTTAAATGTTCTTCCAAAATAATATTACTTAGTCCCTTACCTCCTATTAGAGCCCTTGTTCTTTCCAAAATACCAAAACCCCTTATCTTAAGGAGGTTATCAAGGAGGATATTTCAATAGGTAAACCCTCTCTCTTTTCTTTTAATTTCATTTTCAATTTGTTTTATATTCTTATATTCTCCTCACCTCCTCTATCAAAATTATCACTATAACTCTAGTATCATCTATATAATTGAATTATATCATGTTAATGGAAGATAAATCATCAATCCCTTTACTCTTTCCATTTTATTTTAAAAATGAAATTATCATCTGGGAGGTGCCAATTTACAACATTCAAGGACGACGAACATTTGTTCTTCATTTTATCCTTCAATAATGGTAATGAAACTAATTTTATGGTTTAAAAATATTATTAAATATTTATTATATATTATTTAAATATTTTTTACCTATCATTTTTACATGATACTAAATAATATAACAAAACTAGTTTGTTCTGATCAAAAAACTGCCGTAAAAATCCAAAAAGATTATCACTAAATAACATATTTAATGATTCATCCTCATAAAAAGTAATCAAATTATATATATACCCATTTAAAATTATATATTTTCATTAATTATATATAAATTAAATACTAAATAATTATATCCACTCCACATGAACTTCCATACTTATAATCAGGCGAACCGATCTTGAATATCAAGAAACTAAAACTCTAGAACGATAAAATTCAATCTTATAACTAATACAAAAGCCATAAATGAACTTAATAAAATAATAATAAATTATATAAATGTTTAAAAGGTTATGATTTTAATTATTAAAGGGTATAATTTTATATTCTAGTACCTTAAGTTCAAGTGCAGAACACATTCAGTCATAAGGTAAGGGGTTTCTCGTCTCATTTCCATTTTTGTGAGATATTCCTTATTCAACACTATTTCTTAAGTATGGTGTATTTATATTTCTCATTTATGTAAAAATATCATGAATATATTTAATTTCATGGTATTTAGTTTTTCATTTGATGATTATTAATTTTGGGGCATATGATTGGATTGATTATAATGTGGTAAGGGGTTCTACCCGAACCTTCATTTTTTCCTTCAGGTTATTCTTCACTATCCTTACCGAAATGTTATGCTTATTTTTTTTTTCAATTTTATATATTATGTTTTTATGTTAAAAAATCATATAGTCATATCATTCCATCTTTCTTTTATGGGTATTATATGTTTTGAAATAGTTCCCTTCTTAATTCTTCCCGATAAACAGGCCGATCCAAGAGAACTTCTCAAATTCTTACCCATTCTCAAGTGAACTATATAATCTGGTTTAAGCCATCCTTTTTTTAAATCACACATTTTATCATAAAAAAATATCTTTCTTAATTTATGGTTTTATTAAAACAAACACATCATTCTTCTTTAAAATTTATTTAATATTTTTCATAAACCGCACAAAAATGGTTTATTTCTAAAGCTTCATTAAAAACTCTTTTTATGTGATTTCAATTTAGTGGGAAAACATTTATGCCTAAAATATAATTTAAATTACTTTACCTTTTCTTTTCTGGGATAAACATGTTTACAATCTGATTTTATAAAAAACAAGAATGGTTTTCCAAAAGAAATATTCTTTTCAAAATAAAGGGTTTTTTCTCATCTCATTTTTAATTCTATGATATTTACAACTTTTTAACCACTTAGTCCTTGAATGTGGTGTATGTAACGTACTATTATATATCAAATATTTAGTATTATTATTATTATGATATTATATGTAATTAATAATTAAATTTTTCATGGTGGTATGAGACACTTTGGAATGTTTGATGATCATTTTCCTCAAGAGTTTATCAATGACTTAATTAGAGTATTTTCATTTGTGAATATGATTCAAATATTTCAAAAGTGGTATGGGATATTTTTATCTAAATATATATTTTATTATACACATGAGAAATTCATTTTACTCAGAAAGTTATGGGTGGGGACCCTTATATCCCCTCGATGCATCGGTAGGTCTAATGAGACAAAATAGAATTGGGTTTTGGATGAGGCCTTTCCCTAGTATTTTCAGAAGTCTTGGCCGATGCCTTGATGACAGGTTTATTATGTTTGGAATATGAATTTCCACATTATTATATTAGTATTAAAAAAATTATGTGATTATTAGACTAGTGAAATATTAATGGTGAAGTTTCATTTGATTATTTATATGGAATTATTCATTCAGTTTTTATACCTTTCAATATTGTGATTGAGATTTTGTTTTAGTAGAATGATTTATTCAATTTTCTTTTTTATTTATGATATATTCTATTATATCACTTAACCTTACTGATTATCTAAGATCTCCCCTTTCTTATGTTTCCATTCCCTAGGTTATGAAGAAGAAAATATTGAATAAGATTTCAGGGATGTAGTTTATTTCATATTATATCATGTTTTTTTTCAATGTAGTATGAGAGTCATGACAGTAATATTGTATCCTATGAATTTTAAAATGATTTTTCCTTTAGTATTTGATTCCTTTTAATCATTCCAGTGCATTAAAATAATGCACCGGATCTGGGCTTCAGGGGTAGAGGTGTTACAATTAAAATACTTATAAATTTATTCTTAAATAAATATTATGTTTTCCTATGATTTTAGGATAATTTTATGACACCTTAGTTAATTTTTTAAAGTATTATAAATAATTTTTGAAATTAGAATATGTATTTTTCAAGTAAATAATGGTAAAGTATATATTATGTGTATCTTCTTAGAAAATACATCCCTGTCTGAATACTACAAGTGGAAATGGTTCTAGCTCATATGTACCCAGGGGTAACAACTCCGAGAAGGTGTTCCGATATTGACTTGGGGTAACCCATTACCCAATAATGAGCCTTATTGCACACATGTTATGATACTCCCATGTTATATTCTTAGGATAATTCACATTTTATTACATACCATTATGATATATTTAATCTTCCAAAGTAACCAAAGTATATGGTTCTAGGATTTACGATGCATAAATTTATGTTATATGCTATAACATGATTAGAGTTATAGAAAGTTCATAATTTAATGAGATAATATTTTATATGTAATTATTTAGAAATTATTCCTAGAAGAAGGAATGGGAACTCCACCAATGCACGTGATGGAATGGGTAAAAAGGATCATATCTTTCATGGTCTTAAGCCAAAATTTTAAAGGGAAATAGTCTCCATGGTATCCTCATAATATGAAGAAATAATATCATGTGTTCTACGAGTCATATAGAATTGAAGGGAAGTAAGAGAAGAAAATCATGGAAGAGGAAAATATAGATAAAGGTAAGAAGAGAATGGAGGTTTTTCTCACATGTGATAACTGTGGAAAGAATCACCTTAGAAAATACTTGAAGGGAATGAAATTTTGTTATTAGTGTGGAGAAAAAGGACACCAAGTTTGTGATATCAAGGGTTAAGAAAATGTATCCAATGTATAATGCTTTAACTATGAGGAGATTGGACACTATGTGAATCAATGGCCTAAGCATCTAAGAAATATACCCCAAATGATGCTATTGGATAATGATAAATTTATTCTAGTGCCATAAATGAAGAGGAATAATTAATATATATATTCAATAATTATATATTTTGAATATTTTATTAGAAATGTACTGGTTACAAGAATTATGAAATATTCAAGGATTGTACTACAATACTTTTTCATTAAGGATTTGAGACTATATGTTTAATGGTACCAAGAAATGATATTTAGTAGAAAGTTAAACATTTTTGAAAACACATGATTGAGGGAAATACAAAACATAATATATTTATTATGTTGAGATAATGATGAAGAAATGATTGATTTTGATAAGTACTGAATACCTTGGAACTGATTATAGACTTGTCGACAAGTGGTTTATGCTATCATTGGTGAAGTTTACAACACTTTTATATTTAAGGAATATATCCAATAACTTGTATCTTACTTAAGGAATATAGAAGAATGAATGTTTCCAATAAGTTTTAATGGTAATTATAGTTATTACCATATTCAAAGAGGACACATGATGAAGTTATTCACATATTTGGAATGTGAAAAGTGAGAGATGCTTCATGGCTAAGTTCATCTTGGAAATCCAGTGAACTTATTTTTAACATGTTGAATCATTATATTTTGGAATATTTAACCATTTCTGAATGGTTTAAGTAGATAATTGTATGAGGTTTTAGAGGTTAATGTATTACTTTACCAAATTACAAAACTTGTGCTACAAGATGACATATAGACAGTTAAAGGTGTAATCAAAGGATAAGATTGTGTTTATGAAATAAAAACAGACATTTATACTCTTATAGAGTGGAATAATTACTCAAAATCAAGGAAAATAATCTTAAATAAAATGTTTTACTATTATCATAATCTTTGATAATATCAAATAATTTTTTATGGTGGTTTATAGATTTTTTGTAATCAACTTTCATATGAACATATTCACTATCACTTTCCATCAGAACATCATAGATTGATTTTACTTCCAAGTGTAGGTTTTTACTTCCAAAAAATTTTACCCCATTAAAAATCATAACTTATTTGGTGACCACCTCATTTCTATTAAGTTTTTTAGAGGATATTTTATGAACCCTATTTCTGATTTGGGTTTCCCATATGAATATTTTCTAGCTTGAACCTTTTACTTTGTAAGAGCAGTTTTGAATTGCAAAGACTCAATTTTGTTAATGGGGGAATAATTTAACACCCTAGTAATTTGTTTAATAATTTAAAATAATTTAAAATTATGTATTTTAATTAATAATAATACTTATAAATAATTTGTATCATGTACAAAAGTTTAAGACTTTGAGGATGTATCATTAGATAAGTAAAAATCTTTGTTATTGGTGGTGTTTTTTTGAGAATACGAGTGAATGAAATTTGATTGTTTTATTATGTATATTCACTAATATTTTTTTGATTAATATTTTTCACACATGATTATTTCATTGATTTATCCTCACTCTAATGATACGATATTTTTAAGGCGTTTCTCATCTCACTTTTATTTCTTTGATATTTCCATTTTTGCCAGTTATTTATTATATGTTGGGTATTTATACCAATATTTGATACATAATATCATTATTATCTTTATATTAATGGTATTAAATGATTAATTATTAATTTTTGGTCATGTGATTAAATTTATTACAATGTGGTAAGGGGATTCATCTCAATTTCCAGTTCTTTGAGACTTACTTGGTATTGTGCACCTAATAATTTTTATGTGGTGTATCTACTTCACATTTGAGATTATTTTTCATTTAAAATTACATTCCTATTAAATATACATATTCTTGTATAATATATATTTTTGTTTTCTTATCTGTATACCCTTTTACATATGATGTTTATTTTGAATGTTTTTTTAACTGCAAAAATATTGAAGAATTAGTATCCTCTACTCAATACAGAAATTGATAAGGCATATTGTTATGGAATTAAAACTTTATATAATAATGATGTGAAATTTAAGAGATGGTAGGGGCCCAATATATCTTTTCTATGAATTGAAAGGTATCATGATACAAAACAACTGGTGACATACCTTTTAAGTTTGTTTCTAAAACATAATCTGATGAGTTTCTACCCATAGAGTTAAACTGTCTTGACGGTATGATGGCTCCTATGACTGATAAAAGAAATCCAAATAATAAACATTATATTTACTCATAATTATGTTTTTAATTTCCATAAATTTCATTTTTTAATTCATAACATTGATATTAGGTTACTCTGAATTTATGAAAATGTTATAAAATAATTTAGTTTTTTCACAAATAGTAAAAATATAGTTTTGAGTTTTCGATATGTTTAATGACATCATAATGATGTAATAATTAATATAATATATTGGTAGAATGGTGTACATTAAAATGTTATATGAGGTTTACTAAGTGTCCAATATTAGGGGAAAATACCATAGGTAAGCCCATGGTTTTTCATATACAACTACTGAGGTGTCCTATGAAATTAATAAAAAATTCCCTCACCTTAGCTATAAATACCCACCCATTTATTCCATTTATTTCATTAAAAATTCATTATTATAGAATATATGGTTGTTTTACCTCCTTATCAGTCCTCCAAAGGTGTTCTCAAGCCACCAAGTTCCCAACCATCATGTTTTAGGGGTTACTCTTCAAGGCAAGGGAATCTATCAACCTTCTCTTTTTCAATCACACATTTTATACTATTACTTTTTAATTTAAATTTTCTTATATTGGGATATGTAATTTGTATCACCATTACTGGAAATATTATTTCAAAATTATTCAAGACCCATTTTTTCTCTCATCAATATATTTTATAAATTTTTTAGTGACTGCCTTAGGCTGCAGAATTTTTATAAGGGATTTCTCAATTTCTCTTTTTCTTTAAAGTTCCTTTATTTTATTTTTCTATCCCCAAATCCCATAATACCAAAGTTATGATAACACCAGTATCTTAAATATAATGGAATTTTGTTTTGAAAATGGAGTAATTCATTATCGTCTCTCCTTTACCCTCCTTTTATACAAAAAATGAAAACAGCGTCTAAGATGTGTTAATTTATCACATTCGAGGATGACATGTTTTCAATTTATATTATCATTTTAATGTCTGGTCATGAAACCATTTTATGGTTGAAATCAGTCATATTATTTTTATTTTATTTTATTTAATGTTATGGAGTCATCATACACACTTTATGTGAAATAATAAATTAAAACTAGCTCGTTGTGAGGGAAACTGCTCAAAATAATCCAAGAGATTATCATTAAAGTTTTATTTAATGAGTCAAACTCAACCAAAATATCCAAATGACTTATATGATAATTTAACCTTATGTATGATAATTAATAACATATGAATTCAATTATGGACTTCAATTCCCATTTTATGTGAACTTCTCTACTCTTATAATTAAGTGAACTGATCATGAAATCTAGGAAACTAACACTTTGGAATGGTAGAATTCAATAATATAACTTGTCAATAAGAATATAAATTAACTTAATAAAACTTTAATAAATAAAATATATATGAATAAGGTTATTAATTAGTTAATTAATGGATTGAAATTTATTATCCATTACATTAAGGATTAGTTTATAATACATTCACACATAAGGTAAGGATTTTCTACCCAAACCTCCATTTTCATTCGGGATACTCTTATCCTCTACTAAACTCAATGAAATTATTATTCATTTTTCTTTACACTTCATAAAATATGTGTGAATTAGATATATATATTTACCTACTATAATCCTTATTTATTTTATGGGTATTTACATGATTTAAAAGGACCTTTAAAAAATTCTTCTCGAAATATAAGCTCATTTTAAGGGAACTTCTCAAATTCTTACCTATTATAAAGTGAAATATATAATATATTTTTATACACAATTATTTTTATAAAATAACTCATTTTATTATGAGAAAAATATATTATTTTAATTTTGATTTTAAACAAATATTTTTCCAAAAGAACTCTTCTTTTCAAAGTAAAAGAGTCTCTATCATAAGAATTACACGATTATTTTATAAGAGTAATTTTATCTATTTCAACTCTCTTTTTGAATATTATGTATATTTGGGACTAATATTTTATGATATAATCCAATATATTTTATTTAATGGTTTATGATTAGTCTAAATATGGATGTTATAACTTGAAACCATTCACCATATTACTCTGAATGGTTAGTGTTTGGGGAAAATTATTTACATTTCATATGTTAGTTTCAATATAACTATATATATTGTTTAAATTTATCCCCATTCATATTTGGAGTGCATTGGACTTAGTAAGTGATAGGTGGGTCCCTATATAGCCCCTCGATGCATCGGTAGGTCTAATGAGTCAAAATAGATATAGACTTGGCTGAGGCCATACCCTTTTTCAACTATGGTCTTGGCCGAGGCCTTAATCATTTTCAGATGTCTTGTCCAAGGCCTTGATAGTATATTTTAGAATGTCTTATATTATGTCATCCCCTTATCAGGGAATAAGTAATTGATAGTACACGAGGTTATTAGACTTGTTGAATACCCATGACTATGAATTATTATAGAATTATTAATTTATCCCTTTTTCCTGCCATATTATGTTCAAGTTCATTTTTAAGGGATTTGTTTTAGTTATCCACCATTTCTAATGTTTATGTTTATGATATCTTCCATCATAATTTTTACCCTTACCGAACATTTGAGCTCCCCTTGTTCTTATGTTTTATTTTCCTAAGATGTGAAGAAGTAAATTATGAATGACCTGTAGGGGTAACCTATGAGTAATGGATGTTTTTAATGGAATTTACATATTGTTTTTCATTTTAAGTTGTAATGTTGAACTTATGTATACATACGGTTTTCCAAAAATACTAACCTAATTCATTCCTTCAGGATATGAATATCTTGTAATTATGCCAATGTTATAAATAATACACCAGATCTAGGAAAATGGGGTTAGGGTGTTGTAGTTGGAATCCGAGGTTCCTCATCCATGAAGGTTGTAAATTGGCACATCCCAATGATGATTTCATTTTTCAAATAAAAGAGAGAGAGAGATTAAGAAGATTAATGATGTATATTCAATTAAAATGATATAATTATAGTATATATATATGATACTATTGCTATCATGTTCATTTGGATAGATGAGGTGAGGAGAAGATAAGAATATAAAACAAATTAAAAATTAAATTAAAAGAAAAAGGGAGAGGATTTACCTACTGAAATATCCTAATTGAGAACCTCCTTAAGAGAAGGGTTTTTGGTATTTTGGAAGGAACAAGGGATCCTGTAGGTGGGGAGGGACTATGGAAGAGTATTTGGATATAATTTTGATAAGATTCAAGGCATAAAGTAGTGAAGATAAGTGGGAGTGAGGAGTAGTTTTTGTAGTGGAGGAGAGGAGATTTTTTCCATTATTCTAATCATTATTTTATTATTTTGTTTCAAGAATATGAATAATATTGATTATTGTGATTAAAAATAGTAATAAGTTCATTTTAGTTAGAACTAATTTCCATTTACACATACATGACTTAATAATTATGAATAAATTCTTTTATTTAGTATATTTCATAAATTATTGAATTTCACAATTCGCAAAAAATTCAAGTATTTCAAAAAATTCCCAAAAATTCACCCTAATTTTTTCAATGTGAAAAATTCCGAAATAGAATCCATTTTACCAAAAATAATTTTATAAATAATGAAACAATCCAATAATGAGATTCCTTAATACAATAGGAAAATTATATAATCCAAAGGTCATAACTACAAGCTCATAATGCCCATATCTCGTTCAGAACACTGTCTTTGGAATGTAATCCTCCTTCACCTTTAGCTGATGGAACCTGGACCTCAAATAAATATTTGAAAATTTATTATATAAGGAAAAATTATTTATAACATTTTTTATTAGTTTATTTAAATCAAAATCAACATTATTTTCTGTTTTCAAACTTAGATATATTTTAGTAAGGGATATCTTAACTCAATTTCCATTCATTGAGTTAAACATCTATATCATTGGTTATGTTTTTCTGAGAATATGTGTGGATGAAATATGATTGTTTTATACTATCTAACCATATATATTTTTTAGATTTATATTTTTTAAACATGATTATGTCATTGATTTATCCTCACTCTAATGATACGATCTTTGTATGGGGTTTCTCATCTCATTGTTATTTTCGTGATATCTCCATTGTTCGCCTCATATTTCTTATATGTGGTGTATGTATGCTACCACTTGATATATAAAATCATTATTCTATTTATATTAGTGGTATTCAAGGATTTATTGTATGATTAGTAATATTTGGTCATGTGATTCGAATGATTACGATCTAGTAAAGGACTTCATCTCAATTTCCATATATTTTGGACTTACTTGGTATTGAGAACATAATTATTTTTATGTGGTGCATCTACTACACTTCAAAAGTTAATCTAAATTTTTGTGATTATTTCAAAATTATAAAAATTTTAAAATTGAGTCCTGGAAATTCAAAACCGTACTTCAAATGTTAAAGGTTGATACTTTAAAATTACTTTGTGGGAAACCCACATCAAAAATAGGGTTAATAAAATATCCCTTTAAAAGGAGGTTAAGGGAAATGAGGTGGTCACCAAAAAAATTATTCTTTTTAATGGGGTGAAATTAGTTGGAATTAAAAACCTGTACATTGAAGAAAGATCAAACTATAAAGTTCTGTTGGAAAGTGATAAAGAATATGTTTAGATGAAAGTATATTACTAAAAAACTGTAACCTACCATTAAAAAATTTATTGATATTATAAAATATTATGATAATATTTTTTATTTATTTAATATTATATTCCTTGAGATGAGGAATTATTCCACTCTATAAGAGTATAAATATACATTTCTATTTCATAAACATAGTCTTATCCTTTGATTGTGCCTTGAAATCTCTATACTTTGTCTCTCATAATATGCTGAGTCATATGGTTAAGTAATACATTAACCTCTAAAAACTCATACAATGATCAACTTAAAACATTCATAAATGGTTAAAATTTACAAAATGTGACGATTCAACAATTCATAATGAAATTCACTAAATTTACAAGACAAAGTCATCATTAGCCTTTAATCAACATGATGCAGATCTAAATTTTCACATTCCAAACATGTGAATGACTTCATCATGTATCCTCTTGAAATATGGTAATAACTAAAATTACAATAAAAGATTATTTGAAACATTAATTCTTCCTCATTACTTAAATAAGATACATGTTATTGGATATATTCCATAAATTCAAAAGTTTTGTAAACTCCATCGATGATAGCATAAACCACTTGTCGACAAGTCAATAATCAGATCTAATGTAGTCAGTACTTATACAAATCAATAATTTCTTCATCACTATCTCAACATTAAAAATATATTAAGTATTTTTTTCCCTCAATCACGTGTTTTCCAAAAAATTTAAATTTTTACTGAATATCTTTTCTTGGTATGATTCAACACATGGTCTCAAATCCTTAGTGAAAAATTACTACACTACAATATTCATATATTCCATAATTCTTATAACATGTACATTTCTGATAAAATATTCAAATGAAATAATTCTTGAATAGACATATTAATTATTTCTCTTTATATATGGAAGTATAATAAGTTGATCTTTATCTAATAGAATCATTTGGGGTAAACTTCTTTGACGCTTGGGGCATTGATTTGCACAGTGTCCAATCACCTCACAGTTGAAGAATTTTACATTTGAAACCTTTTTCATACCCATGAAATCATGAACTTGGAGTCCTTTTGATATAAACATGTAAAAAATATCATTCCCTTCAATAAATTTCTAGGGTGTTTATTTTCACAGTAATAACATGTTGAAAAACCCTTCATTCCCTTCCCCCCTTTATCTATCATTTTCTCTTCCATCATTTTATTATCTTACTTCACTTCAAAGGCATATGACTTGGGGAATTCTTTACTTATCTTGTTAACACATGATATAATTTCCTCATATGATGAGGATACCTTGGAGACTATTTCTCATCAAAATCTTAGCTTAATAACATGAAAGATATGATCATTCTTACTCTTTTCATCATGTTAATTGGTGGATTTATCATTCCATCTATTAGGAAACATTTATAAACAATTACATATACTATATTGGATCATAAAATTATGAAATTTCTATAACTCTAAACATGGAATAATACATAACATAAATTTACGCCTTGTAAGTCCTAAAACCATATACTTTGGTTACTTTGGAAGCATACATCCTTCATAATGGTATTTAAGAGAAATTAGAATTATCCTAATAATATCCACCTAGTGTGTCAAATTAGGCGTACAGTATGGCTCATTTTCATGTACCAAGTTACCTTGAGTCAAGCTCAGAACACCTTTATGGAGTTTTTACCCTTAGGTACATTTGTGCTAGAATCACATCCATTTGTAGTATCCAGAAATGGATGTATTTACTAGGAATATATAAAAATCTATACCTTACCAAAATTATAGGACAAATTTTTATGCTTATCCTCAAAGTATATCTTAAGTTTATTTTATCTAATATATGTTTTCTAAATATAGTTTCCAAGGTTGCTGCTAAACTTCCTCTGATACCAAGTGTAATGCCCCGACCCTTGAAGCCTGAAGCTGGTGAATTATTTTAATACATTGGCATAATTACAAGGAATCAAATCCTGATGGGTTGATCAGTTTATAAGTTTTGGAAGAAAAGATTATAGTCATGATACCCATAATACATTGTAAAAAGAAAATAAAACATGATACAATATTAAATAAACTGTATCCTTGAAAGACTATTCAATATTTTTTTCTTCATAACCTAGGGAAAGGAAACATATGAATGAGGTGAGATCATATGATCATTAAGGGTAAGTGATACAATAGAATATATCATAAACAATAAGGAAATGTCAATAAATCATGCCACTAAAACATAATCTTGAGCATAATATGGAAGGTATAAAAAAGAATGAATAAGGCTATATAAATAATCACATGAAATATCACCGTGGATATACTAATAGTTGAATAATCACATGATTTATATACTAATAATATTATAATAAGGGCATTCAGATTATAGACATCATAAACCTATTTTGAAGGCCTTAACCAAGACATTTGAAAATACTAGGGTAAAGGCTCATCCAAAACCCAATTCTGTTATGTCTCATGAGACCTGCCGATGCCTCGATAGGCTATAGTAGGCCCCAACCATCACTTGATAAGTCTAATGAAATAATAATATGTCTAATAAAATATATATTTAGATAAAAGTGTCCCATAACACTTTTAAATATTTTAATCATAATCATTGATGAAAATACTCTAATTAAATCATTGATAAACTCTTGAAGAAAATGATCATTAAACTTTCCTAAGTTCTCCATAACACTTTGAAACATTTAATTCTTAATTCCATAAAATATAATAATAATAATAATAATAACTTTTTGATATATCATAGGGAATTACTTACACCACATGTAAGAAATAAGTGGTGAACTATTCATAAATCTCATCAAATTAAAAGTGAAAGGAGAAAAAACCTTTTATTTTGGAAAGAAGAGTTCTTTTGGAAAACCATTTTTTGTCATAAAATCAGATTGTAATAATTTTTATCATAAAAAATTAAATGTAAATAAAATTAAATTGTATTTTAGATATAAATGTTGTTCCACTGAAGTGAAATCATATGAAAGAGTTTTTAATGAAGCTTTATAAATAAAACATTTTAGTTTGGTTTAAGGAAAATATTAAAGAATGTTTAAATAATAATGGCCTATTTGTTTTCATAAAACAAGAAATGAACCAAGATATTTTTTATGATAAAATTTTTTATTTTAAAAAATTATTATGAAATAAAATAGATTATATATTATAATTGAGAATGGGTAAGAATTTGAGAAGTTCTCTTGAATCAGGCATACTTGTTAGTTAGAATTAAGAAGGAAACTAATTTAAAACATGTAATTCCCATAAAAAAGATGAAATGATATGAATATATGATTTTGTAACATAAATATATAATATAGAATATGTAAAGAAAAATAAATTATTATTACATTTGTGTAAGTATAGTGAAGGAATAACCCAAAGGAAAAAATGAATGTTTGGGTGGAACCCCTTACAACTTTGTAATCAATAAAATCATATGCCCTAAAATTAATAATAATAAAATTACACATTTAATACCATAAAAATAAATATATTCCTAATATTATAAATCTATGGGATGTATACATACACTATACATAATAAATAGTGGTGAATAAGGAATATCTCACAAAAATGGAATTCAGATGAGAAAACTGTTACCTTGTGTCTGAATGTGTTATGCAACTGACCATAAGGTCTCAAAATATGAAATTAGACCCATTAATAATTTGTTTAATAACATATTATACATGTATATAATTTATAATTATTTTATTAAGTTCATTTATTGCTTCTTTATATGTTATAATATTGAATTTCAACATTCTGAAGTGTTCGTTTCTTGATATTCATGACCGATTCCCTTGATTATAAGTATGGAAGTTCATGTAGAATGGATATAACTATTCAGTATTTGATTTATATATTATTAATGGAAAAAATAATTTTAAATGTTTATATATATTATTTGGTTATTTTATATGATGATGAATCATTAGATAAGTCATTTAGTGATAATCATTTATATTTTTATAGTGGTTTTTCGATCACAACAAACTAGTTTTGTTATATTATTTAGTATCATGTACACATGATGGTTCAAGAATAATTAAATAAGATATAATAAATTTTTTATATTATATTTCAACCATAAAAATGGTTTCATGACCTGTATTAAAGGAGAAATTTAAGAACAAAGGTTTGCCGTCCACAAAGGTTGTAAATTGGCACCTCTCAGAGCTCAGTATTTTTTGAAGATTGATTTGAGGTTTGGGTCGATGTAATTTAATCATATAACCTATAAAATTTCCATAAATGAACATAATAAAATTAAAATAAATTATATAAATGTATAATATATTCTAAATTAAATTATTAATGGGACTACTTTCATATTCCAGTACCTTTAAGTTAAACACAGAACACATTCATACATAAGGTAAGGGTTTTCTCATCTCACTTCCATTTTTGTGAGATATTAATTATTCACCAAAATTTCCTATATATGGTTTATGTTTACTTACTATTGATATATCATATCATGAATCTCTTTATTTTCATGGTATTAAATCTATCATTTTATTATTATTAATTTTGGGGCATATGATTCGATTGATTACAAAGTGGTAAGCGGTTCCACCCGAACCTTCATTTTTTCCTTCGGGTTATTCTTTCACTCTCTTAACCAAATGTTATGATTATTTATTTTTGTGTACATATTATATATATTCTATTTTTATGTTCCAAAATCATATATTTATATGATTTCATGTTTCATTTATGTAGATTATATGTTTTAAAATAGTTCCCTTCTTAATTATTTCCGATAAACAGACCATATCCAAGAAAACTTATCGAATTCTTACCCATTTTCATGTGTAATATATAATATGTTTTATTCCATAATTATTTCTTTAAAATAAAAAATTTAATCATGAAAAACTATCATGGTAAATTTTGGGTTTTATGAAAACAAACATTCCATTTCGCTTTAAAATATCCTTAATATTTTCTATAAACCACACTAAATTTTTTTATTTCCGAATCTTCTTAAAAAACTATTTTTACATGATTTCACTTTAGTGGGAAAAACTTTATTCCTCCAATATTGATGATAATGGAGTTATCATGATCATTTAGATATAGGAGTTGAGTAGAATATAAGAATATAATACAAATTTAAAATGAAATTTTAATAAAAAGGCGAGGGTTTACCTCTTGAAATATCCTTCTCGAGAACCTCCTTAAGAGAATGGGTTTTGGTATTTTGGAAAGACTAAGGGCTCCTAGAGGTGGGGATGGAATAAAGAATAATATTTGGGTAGAAAATTTAGAATATTATAGGTTTATAGGTGTGATTGAAAGAGGGAGTGAGAGATGGTTTTTATAGTAGAGGAGAAGAGGGGTTTTCATTATTTTATTCATCATTTTACTATTTTGGCTCAAGACTATGAATAACCTAGATTATTGTGACTAAAAATAGTAATAAGTGCATTTGAGTTCTAACCAACATAAATTTACATCATCCATGACTCAATAATGATGAATAATTTTTTTTTATTTAGCATATTTTTTAAATTATCGAATTTCACTATTCACAAAAATACAATTATTTTAGAGAAATCCCAAAAATTCACCCTTACCATTTTTCAACGCGTAGAATTCAAAAATGGACTCTATTATGTCCCCAAAATAAAAAAATTAAATAATATTTATTTATGTTAATAATTCACATTGAGGATCTTTTTTGGTTCATATTTTTATATAATTAGGCAATAACTATTAAAAAAACTCAAATTTATACAAAGTGGATACAACTAAAATAGTGTCCATTTCTTCCACAGTGTATTTTTTTTAAAAATAATGATGATTTTTTTGATAAAATTTTTCTTTACCTATTCCTTTCTATTAACCATCCTTATACCTCTTGGAAAACATTTCAAAAACTTGGGATGAGCATAAAAAATCATCATGGAATATAAAATAAGGAATTAAACCGTTAGTCTATGACTATTTTAAACCCATGGTTTTTTTTTCAGAAAATCATAATTTTCACCCATAAAACATAAATTTTTTAAAATAACTCATGATATCATTAGATTCCTGAAAAACTTCATAGAAATCATAAATCAAAAAGTTAACTTATTGTATCCATATCATACTTACGTTGTATTTTTTTACAGCTATATAGGGAGTAACCTTCATGGTTATGTTCTGAATACCCATCACAGTATATACCCTAAATATCTTAGAAGAAACCATAATATTTACCTCTATCTTTTTACCCAATGAATTGGATATTTATCATGGGCTCAGCCACCTACATTTTATCATGAAACCACCTATATACATAAACAATTCACAAGAACTATAATATAATCATAACACATAAAACAAAAATAAAAGAAAAATAACATTTCCACATTGAAATCACAAGAGTTGATTTCAAGATATTGAAATAATAAATGCTTTATCAAAACCATTTTCAATACCAAAAACATGAAAATATAATATGGTATTTATTTTCTTTTAAAAACATTGCGGCTTGTAGAGTAATACAAATATCAAATAACGGTTATGGCAGGGGAGAATTCATTATTGCCGCATACGCTAAAAACATTCATTTTGTAATTTTGTATAGTAAAATGACTCATATAGAAAGATTAATTTTCAAATAATTTTTATTAAATTAAATGTTAAATGTTTTTATTTTAAAACTTATAAAATAAGGTGATGTATAACATCAATATATGCCTTAAAGAAAGGAGATTGTAACGAAATACCTTACCTTGAGCCAGACTTGTCTCATTAGTTCTTTATTTTCATGAATAATAAAATTAGGTTAATTTATAATTTTGTTATAATTTTTTTTAATTTTTTTAATAATTTTATATCACTTATTACCGTGTTATAAAAATTATATAACTATTTAATTTCATATCATTTTTTTGTCAATATTCGGTACTTGAGTTTAAAATGAACTTGTTTTGATGTAAAATATCCATGTGGTCAAAGTTACATCATATCAAGAATAGTATTAATGATATAAATATAATATATATATAGTATATATTTATTTAAGATAATCCATAATATTTGGAGATATGAAATGAAATGCATTGTTCGTGGAGACTGTAGGCCGAACGTACGCATGAACGCTACTTTCATTTCATTGTCATATTAAAAGAATTATAATTAATTGATATAAAGGTTTATTATAACACCAGTATTATATTAATTTCTTATATGTCTCATATGTTTAATAAAACTATCCTTTATACGTTCCATGTACAACATGAACAATTCATATCGCTTTGGGGGGGCGGTAGTCCACAATTCCTCAAACGAAATTATCCTACTTACAAAACATGGAAATACTAAAGTTATGTTTTAAATAAATATTATAAAAGAATAGAGATAAAATAAATATAATATATATCATATTTAAAAGTATTTTTCATTATCCTTGCCACCATGAGAGGTGTTTTGAGAAAATTTAACAATCATCGTTTCGTGAGGTCGTAGTTCACCTTAAACAGAAATAATATGTTTATTACCCATTAAATAGAGGTGTGTGGATTCTTAGATCAAAAAATTATTCTAAAAGAATAATAGTATATTTATTATACTTTTTTATTATGTAATAATATAACAATAAGTTTTTAGGGAGTGGATAATGGAAATAAAACTAAAAATAAAGAGAGAAGGTGTTACCTCTTAATCGTGTAACTTCTTTTGGTTTAAACCAAAAGGATTACTTGGGAGACTTTATTCCATAATTAATGCTTCTAGGATAAGTGAAGGGATTATAAGAAGAGGTTTGGGTAGGTATTTTCTGAACCAAATGGTTCATTAAGTGTGATTATTAGATAAGAGAGGGTACCTTTTTATAGGAGAGGGAAGGGGCACCCTTAACAACTATTGAGTTATTAAATTAATATAAATTAATTTTTTAATTAAAATGGATCCAACATGATATATTTATAATTTATTATGAGTATAGTTATAAATACTCTAATAAAATAATTTTTATTCATGTATTGATTTTAAATATAACCTTATCTTTTCGGTTTACCCTTAATTATTCTCTTTTAATTTTAATTGTGGTAACAAAATTTTATTTATTAAGAGGAAATTAATTATACTTATATGGGGTAAATTTTCAATAATTGGAAACTTAATGAAACTTTAGGCCATATAATATTAAACTTTATGATTTTAAACTATTTTTAGTATTTTTAAATAATTAATAAATTACTATTTTTTAAAACATCAATTATGTCAATTTTTAAAACATTCATTTAATTGAATTTAAATAAAATCTAAACAGTGAGATAACTTCAAACCAAATCATTTAATATTCTTATAACAAGTAATATTACCTTATTAAAATTGTTTATGATATAAATGATGTAAAATATTATTTATTTTAATATTTATAATATCATTTATTTGATTGCTTCAATAATAAAGTAACAACTACATCATAATTGTGTCATAATTAAATTTAATTGATTAATTTATAAAAATTATAAAAAAATACCATGATATAGGAAATATTTTTATATTTCTAGTGAATATTTATAGTCAAAGATATCACTTATATAAACCCATATTAATTTTTTTAGTAAGAAGATATATGTTTATAACATATTTTACTTTACTTTAAATTCAAAGTTATATGTGTCATAAGCACACCCAAGTGAATTCTAAAGGAAAATTATTAATCCCAATGGTTTTATTGGTTGTATATATATCATAAAATAGTATTAGGACAAGATTTAGGGTAGTTTTATATTATTATAATATTATTTTTACCCCAATTTACATGATTTTCCCTTTAACAGTGGTAGATAAAAATAATTACTAATGTTACTATTCATAATGTTCAAAAATAAAAGTGACCTATTGACATAATTTGTACCTTATGATTCCAAAAATAGAATCTATTTTTCAAAATTCAAAACATATAATTTTTATTAGTTAATTTAAAATCAATTCCCATTGTCAAAACGAGAAAACAAGTTTTTTAAAAGTAAAAACCGTCAAAAGATTGACATGTGATTATATAAATTTTCAATTTTAAATTACCTGAAATTACCAAAATTCGATTAAATGAAAAAACTTAATCTAATTACACTTTAAAACCAATAATAATGACAATATAAATATATAAAAAAATTAGACAAAAAGGAATTTTTGAATTAAAATGCGGTATTTTTCACAATCCATTAAAAGATCAATTTTATCAGAAAAATACCAAAATTCATCCAAAGTAAATTTTAATGTACCTATTATAAAGAAAAATTTTATTTTTTAAAATAGAATATATAAAATAGGAAAAAACTATATTTAATAAGGGTTCACCATCCAATGGAAGTAAAACTACCTTTAAAAAAATATTAGAGCATTTTATGATTAAAATTTGATTTATTATCATTTTAAGTCTCTAAAATTAATTGAATGAAAGATTTTTTTTAATAAACATGTTTAAACATAATATATTTAGTTATTATGGTTCCCTCCAATACAATTACTAGGCATTAACTACCATTTAAAATAACAATAATAATATTGTATTATTTTTCACTATAACTCAGTTTTGTGTGTAATGTAAGATTTCAGAGAAACCCATTATTGTGTATTAGCTACACTATCACACATAGTGTCCACTTTAAATTAAAATTAATATCTAATTCATAAATATTAATATATATGAATAAGTATTATTTTATAATTACCTGGTATTTTACATTCTCCCACTTTTTGGAAATTGCATCTTTACAATTTTAATTTGAGGTCAGTAACTAAGGTATGACTTTTCAAAATACCTTTATTTAAATTCCACATTGGAAAAAGAGTCAATAAAACTACCAATTTAAAATAATTAATGGTAATTATAAAGGGTACATGGGATAACACATACTTTGATTCTATATAGGAAAACATGGATATAAAAATAAAAATAACTTTCAAGTCCTGATAGAGAGTGGTAGAAAACATTTTCAGGAAAAGGTTAACTATCAAAACCATAAATTTGTGATTAGTTAAATGATATTTGACTTCTTAGTAGGAAAATTAAATAGAAAATGTTTTTTAAAGATTATTGTTATAAATTTGGCGAATTATTTCACTACTTAGAATAAGAACATAAGGAAATATACTTACTTGACATGTAAAGTTTTATCCCTTAATCAATTTCCACCAAAAACTCATCTTTTTCTCCTAACAATGAGTATTTAAGATGATTTTTTTCACACCTAAATCAGTATAATTAATTTATAAAAACTCGTATCATCCACAAAAGTTTAACCATCTATTTATTATACCTTTAAACATTAACCAAAACCAAAATGGTTAGTAAAATAATAAATAATTTTCCAAAAATAATAAATCATTGTATAAATAAAAACTAATTTTAATCTCTAAAATTCAAATGTAATATTCAAAGTTCAACAAAGACCATTCAATAAATAATTGTCCTTAAATTTTCTCAAAATAATCTAAACTAATATTGAAACCCAAAATTCAGAAGGATTTGATCACATATATTTACAAGATAAATTTTAACATTTATCTCCAAATAACATCAACAGATCTTAATGTATCATACCAAAAAGTAATTAACCTAGTCAAATTTTCTCCAAGGTAGGTTAATCAGTTCCATTAATAACCTAATTCCCATAAGTCCACAATTAAAATCATAGATTCTTCCATAATATAATTCAACTATAACTCCTCAATTAAAATCCCATAGTATTCTATTTATATTAATCATATAAAGTTCCCAAAATAGAAAATGACTTACAAAATAAAATTTATCACTTAATCCCCAAATAATTTTCCAAAACCAAGGATATTAATTTGATAAAATATAAGTTCTCAAAATCAAATTCATCTTATTCCATAAGATGGTTTATCTAAAATTAAAAATTCTTACTAACCAGGGACTTCACGTAGGATAATGGTAGGTGATAAAGCCTTATCGCATTTCGGTTGTGGGTTTATTACCACGGCCTTGTCTAACACGATAGGTTGTTACCCTTCCTACAGGTTTTCCTTTTTTTAAAAATATATAATTCATATATCATTCCAATAAATGAGATAAAATCTTCAATATTAACCATAACATATTTTAATATCAATTTTTATATCATGTCCTTCATTTTTCTTCCCCAAATGTAATATCACATAATTACCTCAAAATCAAAGATCATATAAAGGTTATCCATTACTTTATAATTGTGTCCAAAAAAGAAAAGATAATTATACCTTGAAAAAAAGTTTCATATAAAAAACTTTTGGGTTACACATAATAGAAAAATTCATCCACCATAATCCCATCATCAAAATATCATTAATACTTTTAAACATTTCATAATCCTACAATCTACCATAATTCTTGAATCCCTTATATGTAGACTTCTTAATCATTCAGAATTATTCATAATCCATTAACTATTCATTGAAACCATATTTCTTAACAGATCATTCCTATATATAAATTATCCTAATCATTTAAATATATCATTCCAATGATGTTTCATTATTTATGGATAAGAAAATAAATCATTCCTTGAATCCAAATATCACGATCCTTTTGATGTTCACTTTTTCTATCAACATGTTGTCCTAATTTAAAAAAATTAAATATTCACTACACTTATGTAATTTCACCCTTAGAGAGAGTGGGATAAATTTATATCTTTAAATTATATTAAAAAGATACCATGAAACATAAAATTGTTTTAAAAATGAGTAGGTGTTGTATAACTTAAACAATTTATTGCAGGTGATTTGAATACTAAAGAAGAAGTCAAAATAATTTGAATAGGTTTTTCCATAACTGTGATGATCAAATCATTGAGGAGGTATAAGAAAGTTGTGTAATATCTCTTTCCTTACATACTGAAAAATTATCCTTAATCTACAAATATGAATCATCACTTAAACATGAAATGAATTATTAAAATAATAAACCTATATAGGGTAAAGATAACATAATTTTTTTATAATACTCTAATCCATCAACCTCCTTATACCAAAATTGTTTAGGTTTTTATCCAATCAATATAATTTATCATAACCATGTAAAAGTTTCCGTATGATAATAACCATCATGGTTATATGGGATCCTTAAACTACCCCTAGATAACATCCTAATCTCTAAAGTTATCTAAACCGAACTCTAATACCAACATTAGGACCCAACCTTAAATATTACATAATCTTGAGTTAAGTTAATAATTAACATTGAGGATCTTTTCAGGTTTATAGTTTTATATAATTAGGCCACAACAATTATATAAAAACTCAAATTTATAAAAAGTGGATAAAATTAAAATAGTACCCACTTCTTCCATAGTATAAAACATTTTAAAAATAAACATGATTTATTTTCTTGATAAAGTTATTTTTCACTTATTCCTTTATCTTACCCATCTATATACCTTGGGGAAGAAATTTCAAAAACTTTGGATGATCATAAAAATCCTAGTAAGTAATATAAAATAAGGAATAATATCGTTAGTCCATGAATATTTTAAACCCATGAAAACATTTTCACAAAACCATCATTTTCACCCAAAAAACAAAAAATTATTAAAATACCTCATGAAATCATAATATTACTAAAAAACTTCTTAGAAATCATAAATCATAAATGTATCTTGCAAAATCCATATCATACTTACATTTTATCTTTAACAGCTATATAGGGAGTAATGTTCATGGTTAAATTTGAAATAACTATCATAGTATATTCCCTAAATCGCTTAGGAGAAACCACAACATTTACCTTAATCTCATTACCCAATGCATTGGAGAGTTATCATAGGCTCACATTCCCTAGTTTTATCACAAAAATACCCATATACATAAAAAATTCCCAATAACCATAATATAATAAAAACACATAAAACAACCGTAAAGAAAAAAAATCACATTTCCACATTGCTATCAGAAAAGATCATTTAGAGATATTGAAATAATAAATCCTTTATAAAAAAATTTCAATGAAAAAATAAATGAAAAGTTAATATAGTATTTATTTTATTTTAAAAATACTGTGTCTTGTAGAGAAATCCAAATATCAAATAACGGTTATGACAACAGAGAAGTCGTTGTCACCGCATACGTTAAAAACATTCCTTTTATCATTTTTAAAGTAAACTGATTCTTATTGAAATATTCCTTTTTCAAATACCTTTAATGAAATTAATAGTAAAAGGGTTTTATTTTACACCTTATAAAATAAGGTGGTGTATAACATCAAAATATTACAAAATGAAAGGATATTGAGATGAAGTCCCTTACCTTGAGTCCGAATTATCTCATACATTATTTATTTTCTTGAATAATAAAATTAATTTAATTTATATTTTCTTGAGTATATTTTTCAAGTTTATTATTCCCCTTATATCAATTATTACCATGTTATAAATATTACATAACTATTTATGTTCATATATGATGTTTTGTGGATATTCAGTACTTGAGTAAAAAATAAACTTCTTTGGATATAAATTGTCCATGTGGTCAAAAGTACCTCATATCTAGAGTCGTATTCATGATTTAAATATCATTTATAACCATTATATATATATATATATTTATAATAATCCATATTATTTGGTGATAAGAAATGAAATGCACTATTCATAGAGATGGTAGCCCATACATACGCACGAACGCTACTTTCATTTTGTTGTCATATTAAAAGAATAATAATTACATGATATGTATATTATAATACTAGTATTATATTAATGTCATATATGTCTCATAGATTTAACAAAACCATATTTTATACATTCCATGTATATATGGAACAAGTCATGTCGCTTAGTGGGGGCGATAATCCACACTTCCTCAAACAAAATTATTGTATTTACACAACATAGAAATAAAAAAGGTATGTTCTAAATAAAAATTAAAAAATAATTGAGAAAATATAAATATATTATATATCATATGTAAAATTTTTTTCCATTATCATGGACACCATGAGAGGTGGTAGGGGAAAATTGAATTCCATACACAGAAATAGTATGTTTGTTACCCATTAAATGGAGGTGTGTGTAAGTGTAGATAGAAACCATAAAAAAACAACATCATAGTATATTTTGGATACTAGTGTTATTATGTAATCAAATAATAAGAAGAGTTTAGGGAGTGGATAAAAAAAATGAAACTAAAAAGAAAGATAGAAGGCGTTACCTCTTAATCCGGTAACTTCTTTTGGTTTATACCAAAAACACTACTTGAGAGGATTTAGGCCCTAAGGGATGATTCAAGGATGAGGGAAGGGATTATAAAAAGATTTTTGGGAAGGTAATGGTTTAAACAATGGGTTATTGAAGTATAATCATTAGAGAATAGAGGGTGCCTTTTTATAGGAGAGTGAAGGGGAACCCTTGGAAACTCTTAAATTATTAAATTAATATAAATTAATTTTTTAATTAAAATTCCTAAAACTTGAGATAAGTATTATAAAAGATGGTTATTGTTTGAAATCATCTCATCCAATAATTTTTAGACATTTATTTATTTTTTTAAACTTTATCTTTTCTATTTACCCTTAATTATTCTCTCTTATTTTTAATTGTGGTAACAACATTTCAATTATTAAGAGGATATTATTTTTACTCATATATGGTCAATTTACCACAATTGGACATTTAATGAACCTTTAGACCTTATCATAATAAATTTTTTATTTTAAAATATTTTTATTATTTTTAAATAATTTAATAAATTACTATTTTTATAAAACATCTAATATGTCAATTTTTACACTATTCATTTTATTTAAATTAAATAAAATCTAAACAGAGTGATAACACAAAAAAACTGCTAAATATTAATATAACATGTCATAGTAACCTATAAAAATTATGTATGATACAAATTATTTCAAATAATATTTATTTTAATATTTATAATACCATTTAATTGATTCCTTTATTAATAAAGCAATCACTACATCATCATTGTGTCAAAATTTAATACAGTTATTTAATACCTAAAAACTATAAATAAAATACCATGATATAGTATGTATTTTTAGATTTCCAATGAAATTTTATATTTGAAAATATCACTTATATAAACCCATATTTTTTTAGTAAGAAGATATATGTTCATAACATATTTTCCATTACTTTAAATTAAAAGCTATAAGTGTCATAATCACACTCAAGTGGCATCCAAAGGAATAATATTAGTCCCAAGGGTTTTCTTGGTTTTCCATATCTCATCCAATATTATTAGGAAAATTTTTAAGGTTGTCTTATGTTATTATAATATCATTTTTAAACTTATTAATATGATTTACCCTTTAACAGCGAAAAATAAATTTAATTACTAATGTTACTATTCATAATGCACAAAAATAAAAAGAATCTATTTACATAATTTGGTACTTCTGATTAAAAATATGGGATCCATTTTTTAAAATTAAAAATATGGAAGTTTTATTAATTAATTTAAAATTAATTCTCATGGTCAAAATGAGAAAACATGTTTTTCAAAAGAAAAAACCATCAAAAGATTGACATGTGTTTATATCAAATTTCAAAATGAAATTACCTCCAATGAACAAAATTGGAATAAATGATAAAAATATTATTCAAATTACACTTTAAAACAAATTAAAAAGAAAATATAACTATATAGAAAAATTAGATGAAAAGGTAGTTTTGAATTAAAATGCAGTATTTTTCACTATTCATTAAAAAATGAATTTTCTTAGAAAAAACAAAAATTCAACCAAAGTAATTTTCATTTTAAAACTTTTAAATAATAAGTTTATTCATTCAAATAGAATATATAAAATTTTCGAAAATTATATTTATGAAAGTTTATCCATCAAAAGATGGTAAAACTACCTTTTAAAAATATTAGAGTATTTTATGCTTAAAATTGGGTTTACTCTCATTTTAAGCCTCTAAAATTTATTGGATTAAAGTAAAAACATTTAATAAACATTTTTAAACAAAATATAGTTAGTTATATCCATTCCATCCAATACAATGGCTAGGTGTTAACTACTATTTAAAATAATAATAATAATATTGTATTATTTTTCGTTATAACTCAGTTTTGTGTGAAGAATAAGATTTTAGAGAAACTAGTTATTGCTTATAGGGTACACTATCTCGCATAATGTTCAATTTAAACTAACATTTATATATAATTTATAAATATTAATATCTATAAAAAAGACTTATTCTATAATTACTTGGTAATGAAGAGAACTAACTATAAATAATACTCAGAATTATAATTTATTATAAGAATAATGAGACTCATGATTTGATATATCAAAGGGAATTACATATAAAAAATTAAAGGAATAAGTGGTGAAAATGTTGTAAATCTCATAGGATTAAAATTGAGATGAGAAAAAAACCATTTTATTTTGGAAAGAAGAGTTCTTTTGGAAAACCATTTTTATTTGTTGAAAAATAAGATTTTACACATGTTTATCCCATCAAGATGTTGAGGAATTGGAATTATATTTGAGACATAAATGTTTTCCCACTAAAGTAAAATAATTTTAAAAGAGTTTTTAATAAATCTAATTCTTGGTTTGATTAAGGCTGTTGAACCTTAAGACATGATTCATATTTTAGGAAAGACTAAGATGATGGATCCTGAGTAACGGTTTAAGAATAAAGTGGGATGATTGAGGTTTATATGTTTCAATATTTAAATATCAGGTTCTATAAATCATGTAATATATAAGTTTTTGTAGTATATGTTTTTCATTAAGGATCAGAAATGATATTTTGAATAGTTATAAGGACATAGAAATGTGATTTAAGGGTATGGTGATATACTTGGAGAACACATGATTAATTGAAGGATAACCCTTAATATATACCTCATATTAAGATAATAATGTTTGGATAAAGATATGTTAGATATAAATAAGTAAATTGGATAATAATAGTTTATTTGGAACTAAAATGGATTTATTTTCAAGAATTTTATCTTATAATGGATGGAGTGTACAACTTTTTGGGACTAAAGGAAAATATACGATAAGCTTTTGAAGAAGGAAATATTCATGTTTTCAATAAGGATGTATGGTAAATTAGGTTGTTACCATGTTTTAAGAGAATACTTGATTAATTTATTCTCATGTTTGGAATGTAAAAACCATAAACTTCCCTATGATATATGGGAGATAAATGTTAATCCAATTTAGTGGACTTGTTTCTAATGTTTTGGTTTTTCATCTTTTGGAATGATTGTGGGATTATCTATTTATGGATTTTTTTGTTAAACATCAGATAAGTCTGTGAGATTAATATATTATTTTAACATAGCTAGATTTAAACATATTTTATAACTTGTGGAAAGATTTTTGTTGAAGATAGATAAAATGACCTATCATTCTTCTCATGATTTTCTAACACTGCAAGAATGAAAAATTTAACATCATTTCTTAGAATAAGAGATAAAGTGGAAATTGATCATGGAACAAAAAAGGGTGAAGTTAAGCTAAAATCAAGTAAGTTAATATTCACTTAAAATTATTAAACATTAAGAAAATGGATCTTGATATAAAAGGATGCCCTATTATCATCATTTTTGATGATATCAATGACCTATTTCACACTTCTTTAGTTTATAGTTTTCTGATTGTTAACTTTCTCTAGATCCCCCACTTTCTTGTGATCAGAGATCTTTATCAACATCTATGATTATTTACACTTTTCCTCCATGCCAAAATCTTCACCTATGTTTTCCTATGCGGAGACTGAATTATTAAATGATAAGATAATAATCATATCCATTATAAAAGAACAATCATATTTAATAAGAATGTAATTTAAAATAAAAAATGACCTGAAAGGGGTAGTTGATACACTGAATAAAAATATGATTACTCCAGTATTAATGATATGGGTTTCTATGAGAGGAACATTGTCTTAGAAGGGTTTTGTCGCCAATTTGTTTTTCTCATGAGACCTATCGATTCCTCAAGGGGATATAGCAGGCCCCACTCATCACTACATGTCAAAAGAATTATTATACAAAGATTTAATTCCACAACAATATTCCTTTTAAATTTCTTTATTGAGTAGAGGATATAGATTCATCAATATTTCCACAATTTAAACAACATTCAAAATAAAAACCCCATGTAAAGTGTATATATATAAGGATTAAATTATTAATGCATTTAATTTCATAATCGAGGACCATAAGGATAAGTGCAGAACACATCCATACATTAGGTAAAGATTTTCTTCTCACCTCCTCTATCCAAATGATCATGATAACTCCATTATCATCTATATACTATAATTAAGTAATGTTAATGGAAGATAGATAAAAAAATCTCCTTACTCTCTCTCTCTTTTATTTGAAAAATGAAATCATCATTCAGGAGGTGACACTTTAGAACCTTTTTGGATGATGAACCTTTGTTCTTCATTTTCTCCTTCAAGACTAGTCATGAAACCATATTTATGATTGAACCAGAGTCTAAAATATGTATTATATCTTATTTAGTGATTCTAAAACCATCACTTGTACAAGATACTAAATAATATAACAAAACTTGTTCGTTGTAATAAAAAACCATTTTAAAAATATATTTACATGATACTAAATAATATTAAACTCACCCATGAAAGTATAAATGGAATTTAGGCACTTTATAAATGATTGTGAATGTTTTAAAAATAAATAAATAAGTGTTGGTATTTTTGTGAGTAATAAATATTCATTTAAATTTTAAACTAATGAATTTATTTTAAATAAGATTAATTTTCATAAAAATCATACATAAATAAATATTTTTTTGTCATATTATTTTATGATAATTTTATGAGACCTTAGTTAAATTTTGAAAGCATTATAAAATCTGTTTTAATTTTAAAATCTCTATTTTTCAAGTAAATAATTATTTTATTTAAAAATTAAATTTCACATATTTAGATTTTTTTTAAAATGGAATTTTGTTTAATTATACATTTCAAAAAACTTTTAGCGTGAATTTTTGGGATTTTTCTAAAATACTTGATTATTTTGGTGAAGTGTGAAATTTGATAATTTACGAAATATTATATATAAATGAATTTATGCATCATTCTTGAGTCATAAATGATGTAAATGACCCTTTTTTTGAACTCACATGCACTTATTACTTTTTTAGTCACAATAAGCATGACTATTCATAATCTTGAGCCAAAATAATAAAATAACAATTAAAATAATGGGAAAACCCTCCTCTCCCCCACTATAAAAACCACCCCTCACTCCCTCTTCTCTTTGGTACTCTAAGACTTGAAGCTACTCAATGTTATACCCAAATACTCATCCCAATTCCATACCCATATCTAGGAGCCCTTCGTCTATCTGAAAGACCAAAACTCATTCTCTTAAGGAGGTTCTCAAGGAGGATATTTCCAAAGGTAAAGCCTCTCCCTTTTTCTTTTAATTTTATTTCTAGTTTGTTTTATATTCTTATCTTCTCATCAACTAATCTGTACAAATTATCATGATAAATATTGTAAAATATATATACTAGAATTATATCATGTTAATGAAAGATACATCATCAATCACCATACTCTCTTTTACTTTAAAAATTAAATCAGCATCTGGAAGGTGCCGATTTACAACCATCATGGATGATGAACCTTTATTCTTCATTTTATCCTTCAATAATGGTCATGAAACAATTTTTATGGTTGAAAAAGATTCTAAAATATGTATTATATCTTATTTAATGATTCTAGAACCATCATTTGTACACTATAATAAATAATAAAACAAAACTAGTTCGTTGTGATTGAAAAATGACCGTAAAAATCTAAACGATTATCACTAAATGACTTATCTAACGATTCATACTCATACCATGTAACAAAATGATATATATAAACATTTAAACTTCTGTATGTTAATTAATAATATATAAATTTAATCCCAAATAATTATATCCACCCACATGAACTTCCATACTTATAATCATGCAAACTGATCATGAATATCATGAAACAAACACTCCAAAACAACGGAATTCAATATTATAACTTATCAAACGTCCATAAATGAACTTAATAAAATTATAATAAATTATATAAATTTATAATATGTTATTAATTAAATTATTAATGGGTCTAATATCATATTATAGGATTTCAAGGTCAAGTTCATAACACATTCAGACATAAGGTAAGAGTTTTCTCATCTCAATTCCATTTTTGTGAGAGATTCCGTATTCACCACTATTTATTACGTATGGAGTATGTATACATCCCATTGATTTATAATATAATTAATATATTTATTTTGATGATATTCAATGTATTATTTTATTATTATTTATTTTGGGGTATATAATTCGATTGATTACAAAGTGATAAGGGGTTCCACACAAACCTTCATTTTTTCCTTTAGGTTATTCCTTCACAATCCTTACCCAAATGTAATGATTTTTTCATTTTCTTTAAATATTATATATTATGATTTTATGTTAAAAAATCATTTATTCAAATCATTTCATCTTTATTTTATGGGTATTATATGTTTTGAAATAGTTCCCTTCCTAATTCTTCCTGATATATAGGCTCGATTCATGTAAACTTATCGAATTCTTTCCCATTCTCAAGTTCCATATATAACCTATTTTAAGACATAATTATTTTTTTAAAATAATAAATTTTATCATCAAAAAATATCTTGGTTCATTTCTAGTTTTATGAAAATAAAAATGCCAATACGCTTTAAAATCTCTTTAATATTTTCCTTAAACCACACTTAAATGTTTTATTTCTAAAGCTTCATTAAAAACTATTTTTACGTGATTTCACTTCAGTGGGAAATGATTTATGCCTCAAATATAATTTAAATGTCTTTACATTTTTATGGGATAAACATGTTTACAATATAATTTTACAACAAAAAAATGGTTTTCCAAAATAACTATTCTTTCCAAAATTAAAGGGGTTTTCTCGACTCAGTTTTGATTCCATGAGATTTACGAATAGTTCACCAATTATTCCTTGAATGTGGCATGTGTAATGAAATTTGATACATCAAATCATGTGTCTTATTGTTATTATGATTTTATATGTAATTTATAACTAATTTTTTCAAAGTGGTATGAGACACATTGGAATGTTTAACGATTATTTTCCTCAAGAGTTTATCAATGATTTAATAAGAGTATTTTCATCTATCATTATGATTAAAATATTTCAAAGTGGTATGAGAAAATTTAATCTAAATATATATTTTATTATACATATGAGTGAGTCATGTACTTAACAAGTGACTAGTGGGGCCCACTATAACCCCTCAATGCTTTGGTAGGTCTCATGAGACAAAACCGAATTGGGTTTTGGACGAGGCCTTACCCTAGTGTTTTTAGAAGTCATGGACGATGCCTTGATGATAGGTTTATGATGTCCTGAATATTCATTCCCTTATTATTGGATTAGTATTAGATTAATCATGTAATTATTTGACTAGTATAATAACCATGGTGAAGTTTCATGTGATTATTTATATGGCATTATTCATTCAGATTTTATACCTATGATATTATGCTCAGGATTATGTTTTTGTGGAATGAGTTATTAACTTTTCCTTATTATTTATCATATATTCTACTATATCAAGTACCTTTACTGAGCATTTGAGATCACACATTTCTTATGTTTTCTTTCCCCAGGTTATGAAGAAGAAATATTTGAATAATATTTCATGTATGCAATTTATTTAATATAGTACCATGTTTCATTTTCTTTTTCAAATATATTATGGGCATCATGACTATAATATGGTCTTCCAAAACTGCTAAAATGACCAATCCTTCAGGATTTTATTCCTTATAATCATTCCAATGTATTAAAATAATACACTGGATCCATGATTTTGTGGTCAAGTTGTTACAGTTGGCATCCGAGGAAGTTTAGCAGTAACCTTGGAAACTAGATTTAGAAAATATAAGTTAGAGAAAATATCCCTAAGATATTATTTTTGTATTAGAATAGTAGAAAATCTTAGAAATTTTGTAGGGTATAGATTATTTGGATATTCATAGAAAATACATTACTATACATATATTATAAGTGGATGTGGTTTTGGAATAGAGGTACCCCGGGGTAACAACTCTGACAAGGTGTTCTGAACATCACTCAGGGTAACCTGGTACATGACAACTGGGCTTACTACTCACAATTTTTGACACTCCAGGGGGATATGTTTAGGATAATTCATATTTCTCTTAAATAACATTTTTAAGGATTTATAATTTCAAAGTAACCAATGTATATGGTTCTAGGATTTATGATGCTTAAATTTATGTTATGTGTTACACTGTGATTATAGTTATCAAAAGTTCATAATTTTATGTGAAAATATAGTATATGTAATTGTTTAGAAATTGAACCCAACAGAAGGATTGGGAATTCCTCTAATGCACATGATAAAAATTGTAATAAGGATCATACATTTCATGGAATTAAGCCTAAATTTAAAAGGAAAATAATCTCTAAGGTATACTCATCTTATGAGGTAATAATATCATGTGTTAGCTAGATAAGTAAAAAAATCTACGAGTCCTATGGCTTCAAAGGGAAGCAAGAGAACAAAAGGACGGAAGAAGAAAAAGATGGATAAAGGAACAAAGGTAATTAAGGGTTTTATCACATGTGATAACTATATCAAGAATCACCCTAGAAAATGATTGAAGGGAATGAGAGATTGTTATTAGTGTGGATAAAAAGGAAACCAATTTCATGATATCATGGGTAAGAAAATGTTTTCCAGTGTACAATGCTCAATATCCAATGGATTATTTTATTAAATTGGAATAATTTAAAGGAATCAAATCCTAAAGGGCTGATTAGTATATTAGTCTTGAAGAAACTAGACACATACATGGAACCCATTTTATATTAGGAGAATAAAAACAACATATAATACACAAGAGAAGCTAATAAACCACATCCTTGAAAACTCAATAAATGATCTCTTCTTCATCAACTGGGGAATGAATACAAATAAAAGGGGTGAGCTCAAATTATTAATAAGGGTTATATATAGTGGAATCATGAAACAATAATAATTGAATCATAATCCATTATTCATAATAAATATGGCATGGTAAATAATTAAAAAACACACACCATCAATAAAAAATGAGAATAAAAATGCATCCATATATTTTTTTCATAGTGAATAACTAATGGAAAGTAATAATTGAATTCTGAATAAAAATAATGATTATTATTTGGACATCATGTATCTGAAACATGAACCATCATACCATCTAGACGGTTTAAATATATGGGTATAAATCTTTCTGATTAGGTTTTATAAACAAACTCGAAGGGTTAGTCACCAACTAGCTTGTCTCATGAGACATGTTGATACATCTCGGGGATATAGCAGGAACCACCCATCACTATAAGTCCAAAGAATTATTATACAAATATTTAATTCCAGAATAATATGCCTTATCAATTTCTATATTGAGTATAGGATACATATTCATCAATATTTCCATAGTTAAAACAACATTAAAAATAAACACCGTTTGTAAAAGGGTATACAACTAAAGAAATAATCATATCCATTATAAAAGAATATAGATATTTTATAGGAATGTAATTTAAAATGGAAAATTATCTCAAAGGTGAAGTAGATACACCACATAAAAATTATTAGGTGCACAATACCAAGTAAGTCTCAAAGAAATGGAAATTTAGATAAAGTCCCTTACCACATCGTAATCAATAGAATCTCATGACCAAAAATCATCAAAATGATCATTGTATACCATGAATATCAATATAATCACGATATTATATATCACGTAGTATCAAACATACACCAAATACAAGAAATAAGTGGCAAACAATATAAATCTCATAGAACTAATAGTGAGATAAGAAACCTCTTACATTAAATTCTATTTAATTATGTCGCTTTTAGGCCTCCTGAATAAAAAACATATATTTATTAAAAACACCTTCATGAAATGAATTATAGTCATTTATAAAAATATTTACCAATTATATTTATTGGATTATATTTAATAATTTTGTTGATCAAATTGAAGTGTTTTGATATCTTATTTTTCTCAAAACTTCCCTGTTTTTCCTTAATTTTTCTATTTTGTTAAATATAAGTTATATTTTAGTATAATTAATTATATAACCATATGATAAATGTAATTATATATATATATATGTAATAATTCATATTTTATATTCATGAAGGTAGTTATAATAATTGTTTTTGGCAATGTCTCCATTGGGGGTTAACCAACCATTAAAGGGACGTTGTTGTAAGAGCGAAACAAAATAGTGAAAAATTTATAATATCATATATGTAACAATTGAAGTAGGATAAAGTAATTAATGTAATATTAAATTAATGTATAAATAGTTTTTAGAAGAAAATATTTTAAAATTAAATTAAAAAACATGAAAGGGGGTGGAGTTAATGGAAACATACTCTTTCTTCGGTGTGACTTATCTTGCACGACACTATAACTCCCTTAATGATTTGAGTTAGATGGATATATAATTTTACTAGGATTTATAAGAGGCTTAAGAGGGAGTATTTGGAATATCTTTGGATTTGGAAAGGGTGGAATGAGTGGTTCTGCAAAGTTTGGTGTATATGTTATTTATACTTGAAGAGATGGGTACTTCTTGAATAAAATATTAAATAAAATATTACATCAAAGATGAGACTTGTAATAGTGAATTTTTAACATATAAATAATATATTAATATTATATAATGGGTTTTAGACTTTAAAACACCTTCAAATTTCAAATCCATTATTTTATTGAAAATGGAAGTGGAAAGAAAGTAAATTAATATTATAAGGAATAAATTTTGACTTTAGCTTTTGGAAAATAATATTTAGGTTTTAAAATTAATTTTATTTTATTTTAATGAAAAATTTATCAAATTAATTAAATTATAGCATGAAATTAATTTCTAGAATTGATAATGTCTGAAAGACATCACGAATGATGTAATTTAATTTACACCGGTTAAATGAAAACTGTATTTTTTACTATTCATTGGTAAATTAAAGTATTTCGGAAAATTACCAAAAAATCACCTTGGGATAATCTCAATGTACTGAATTATATAATGAACTCAATTTTATGAATATAATTTCTTAAATATGATAAATTTAATTTTTTATTAAAATAATCATTTACTTGAAAAATACAGATTTTAAATTTATTACTCATTTAATAACACTCTGAAAAATTATCTAAGGACTCATTAGGTTATCATAAAGTTATAGGATAAAATAATTTGATTTAGGAATACATTTTATGAAAAATAATTCTCTTTTAAATGAATTTATTAATTATAAAATTGTAATTAAATATTTATTTCTCATAAAAATACCAACACTTAATTATTAGTTTTTAAAATATTCACTTTCATTTATATGGTACCAACATTTTATTTATACTTTCATGGTTGAGGTTACTATTTATAGGGTTCATATTACTATTCATAAGGCTAAATTACTATTCATAATGGTAACATTACTATTCCTAAGGATAATTTACCATTCACAAAAATTTAAGTTGATTCTATCAAACTCTAAATATCTTACTGAATGCAATCGTGTTTGTATGTTTTTTGAAATTCACATCACAGAATTAAATAAATTAATTTTAATGAATAGTTTATAACTATATCCTATAATAAATTTTTTTTTGCAGAGGCTTAGTGTGGTATTCATAATAAAATATCTAATGAATTGAAATTATTTAAGAAGAAACATACCATAAAATATTAGGGTGTGAGGAGATGGTACATTATGTGAATAAATTTCCCTAGCGTCATAAAAATATACCCAAAATGATGCTATTAGATAATGGTCAAGTTATTATCATACCATAGATGAAAATAAATAATTAATAAGTATATTCATAAACTATTTAATTTTAATATTTTATCAGCAATGCATTTGTAATCAGAATTATGGAATATATGAAGATTTTACTATAATACTTTTTCATCAAGGATTTGAGACCATATGCCGAATATTACCAAAAAAATATATTTAGTATAAAGTTAAACCTTTTGAAAAAAAATTATTAATGGAAAGAAAACCCTTAATATATTTCTAATGTTGAGAAAATGATGAATAAATGATTGATTTTGATAAGTACTGACTACCTTGGAACTGATTATTTACTTGTCGATAAGAGATTTATGCTATCATCGATGGAGTTTACAAAAATTTTGGTTTTAAGGAATATTTTTAATAACATGTATCTTAATTAAGGAATATGAAAGAATACCTGAATATGAAATATGATAAATAAATGAATTTATACATCATACTTGAGTCATGGATGATGAAAATGGCCATTGGTTCAAACTCACATTCACATATTACATACCATTATAAAGGATTTATTCTTCTAAAGTAACCAAAGTATATGGTTCTAGGATTTATGATGCATCAATTTATGTTATGTGCTATACCATGATTAGAGTTGTAGAAATTTCAAAATTTTATGAGCTAATATAGTGTATGGAATTATTTAGAAATGACGCATAATAGAAGAAATGATAAGTCCACCAATGTACGTGATGAAATGTGTAAGAAGGATCATATATTTCATGGTATTAATACAAAATTTTAAGGGAAATATTCTTAAATTTATACTCAAAATATGAGGAAATAATATCATGTGTTAACAAGATAAGTAAAAAAGTCTATGATTCCTATGGCATTTAAGGGAAGCAGGAGAAGAAAAGAATGGAAGATGAAAATATGGATATAGGGAAGAAGGGGATGAAGAGTTTTCCCACATGTGATAACTGTGTAAAGAATCACCCTATCAAATAACGAGTCTTATTATTCTTATGATATTATATGAAATTAATAATTAAATAGTTCAAAGAGTTATGATACACTTTAGAATGTTTAATGATCATTTTCCTCAAAACTTTATCAATGATTTAATTTGAAGATTTTCATCTATGATTATAATTATAATTTTTCAGAGTTTTATGGGACACTTTGATATAAATATATATTTTATTAGACAGATGAGGAATTCATTGGACATAACAAGTGATGGGTGGGGTCTACTATAGCCCCTCGGTGCATCAGGAGGTCTCACGAGAGAAAAAATAATTGGGTTTTAGCCGAGGCCTTACCCTAGTATTTCTATAAGGCTTGGCCGAGGCCTCGATGATAGGTTTATGATGTCCAAAATATGAATTCCCTAATTATGGTATCAGGAATAGATAAAACAGGTGATTATTTGACTAGTGGCCATTTAGATAAGTCATTTTTATCCTCAAAACATAATCTTGAGCATAATATGGCATGTATAAAAAACTAAATGATTAATGACATATAAATAATCACATGAAACTTCACCAACACTTTAATAAATGAATGAAAGTTTTCTCTATGGGTTATTTATGAAATGTTTGATTATGATCTATGAGGATCACATGAAAATAAAGACATATTAAGGGTGCATCCTGATAGTGCTCCAATGCATTGGGTAAAGAAATTAATATCTAGAGATGACAAGTTTACGATACCTTGGTGAATAACCTTGGTAATTATTATGACACCTTGGTTATATACCTTTGTAATATACTTATGAATGCCTAAATTAAATGTTATAGCCAAATTTTCAAGTTATCATTCAAGATATTATGAGTATTATATGACCCTTTATCTTGCCTTTATGATATTCGTCATGTTCCTATTGATATTTCTCAAGTTCACATGTAAACTGTTTCACTTGTTTTTCATTACTAGGCCTTATGCTCACCCTTTCCTTTGATGTATGTCCCTAGGTTATGAAATGCAATAAATGTACTTAGGATGAACCTTGAAGAACCCTTTTATTTTTAATAGAATAATGCTTTAAGTTTTCATGTATTATGTACCTTTTATCCATTATTTTTAATATATTATTAATGAAGATGAATTATGTTTTTGGAATAATTATCGACTCTCATTTGAACATTTTCTATATCACTTTCCATCTGAACATCATAGTTTAAATTTTCTTCTATTTCGAAGTTTTTACTTCCAACTAATTTCACCCCTTTCGAAAGCATAAATTTTGTGGTGACCACCTCATTTTCTTTAACTTTTTTTAATAGGATATTTTATTGAACATATTTTCCATGTGGGTTTTCCACTAGGTAATTTTCAAGTATCAACCATTAACTTTCGATGTTCAGTTTCGAATTTCAAGTACACAATTCTATTAGGGGGGGGGGGATAATGTAACAACCAATTAATTTGTCTAATAATTTTAAATAATTTAAAATTAAGTTTTTTAATTAATAATATTACTTATAAATAATTATAAATTATAGCTTTCAAAATAGTTAATTTTCTAAAAAAAAACATACTATTTTACAGTATTAGTTTTGTGAAAAATAATATTTTAATATGAATATATATTTGATTTTTTTTACAAAATTCATTTTATCAATAGATTATTTAATTGAATGTAACATATATTAACTATTATAATTATTTTGATAAATACTAAATTATTTTATGAATATATTCACTATTAATATGACACAAAAAGATTTTATGGTATATTTTTTCCTAAATAATTTCAATTCATTATATAGATTATATACACACAACACTAAGTCTCCATGAAAAAACACATTTTTATAGTTATAACCTAGTCATAAAACCTTATTTTTCCAATTAAACCTTTTGAATTTTAAAAAATGGACATACACCATTGTCATTAGTATGTTTTTTTAGAGTCTAATAGGATCAACTTAATTTTTTAGTGAATAATAACTTGACTCTTATGAATAGTAATGTACCCTTATGATTCATCCTCATACCATGTAACCAAATGATATATATATATATAACCATTTAAAATTATTAATGTCCATTAATAATATATAAATTCAATCATGGAGAATTATATCCATCCCACACGAACTTCCATACTTATAATCTAGTGAGTAGATCATAAATATCAAGAAATGAACACTCCAAAATGACGAAATTCATTATTAGAACTTATCAAAAATCCATAAATGAACTTAATAAAATTATGATATATTATATAAATTTCTAATAGGTTATGAAGTAAATTATTAATGGGTATAATTTTATATTACATGACCATAATTTCAAGTGAAAAACACATTCGAACATAAGGTAAGTGTTTTCTCATCTCACTTCCATTTTTGTGAGATATTCCTCATTCAACACTATTTCTTATGTATGGTGTATGTATACATCCAATTAATGTATCATATCATGAATCTATTTATTTTAGTGTTATTCAATGCATCATTTTATGATTATTAATTTTGGGGAATATGATTCGATTGATTACAAAGTGGTAAGGGGTTTCACCCAGACCTTCATTTTGTCCTTCAGTTTATTGATTCACCATCATTACCGAAATGTAATGCTTATTTTTTAAATATTATATATTCTTTTTTAATGGTTTAAAATCATATATTCATATCATTTAATCTTTTATTTATGGGGATTATATATTTTAAAATATTTTCCTTCTTAATTCTTCGCGATAAACCGGCTTGATTCAAGGGAGCTTCTCAAATTCTTAAATTTTCAAGTGCACTATATATTCTGTTTTAAGCCAAAATTAATTTTTTAAATCAAACTTTTTATCATAAAAAACTACCTTGGATAATTTTTGGTTTTATGAAAACAAAGATGCCTTTAAATTTTAAATTCTCTTTAATATTTTCCTTAAACCACACTAAAATGATTTATTTCTCAAGCTTCATTGAAAACTGTTTTAACATGATTTCACTTTAGTAAGAAAAAATTTATCCCTAAAATATAATTTCATTGTCTTTAGCTTTTCTTTTATGGGATAATACTGTTTATAATTGGATTTTACAACAACTAAAAATTGTTTTCCAAAATAAATCTTCTTTCCAAAATAAAAGAGTTTTTCTCGTCTCACATTCAATTCTATGAGATTTAAAACTTGTTCAAAACTTATTCATTGAATATGGTGTATGTAATTAACTTTTATATATCAAATACTGAGTCTTATTTTATTATGATATTATATAGAATTAATAATTAAATGTGTCAAAGTGGTATGGGACACTTTGGAATGTTTAAAGATCATTTTACTCAAGAGTTTTTCAATGATTTAATAAGACTATTTTCATCTATGATTATGATTTAAATAATTCAAAGTGTTATGGGAAAATTTGTTCTAAATATATATTTTATTAGACATATGTGGAATTCATTGGTCTTATAAATTGATGGGTGGGGCCCACTATATCCCCTCGATGCATCAGTAGGTCTCATGATATACAACAGATTGGGTTTTGGATGAGGCCTTACTCTAGTGTTTTCAAAAGTCTTGGTTGAGGACTCAATGATAGGTTTATGATGTCTGGAATATGAATTCTATCAATATGATATTTTTTTAGATAAATCAAGTGATTATTTTAATAGTATAATATCCATGGTGAATATTAACTTGACCCAAAGTAGAATATCCTCGAGACAATTACATGATCGATTAAATTATAACATTTATGTTTTAGTAGAATGATTTATTCCCTTTCCTATGTTTCATATCCTGCGGTTTTGAAGAAGAAAAATTTGAATAAAATTTTAAGGAAACAATTTATTTCATATTGTATAATGTTTTATTTTATTTTTCCAATGTATTATGGGTATCATAACTCTAATATGCTCTTCCAAGACCACTAAGCCGATCAATCCTTTAGGATTTGAGTCCTTATAATCATGAGAATATATTAAAATAACGTATCGTCTCTGAGATCCTAGTGTTGGGGTGCTACAAAAATATTGGATCACTTATATACCCAAGGACCTTTTAGGTTCCTATTTTTAGAGAATTAGGAAAAAGTCTTTCAAGTGAACATTTTCACTGAATATACATGTTTCCCACAGAATGATTACTTTGTAAATACATTCTTTCTATATTAAAGTTAATTTTTTTATCTGAAATGGGAACTTTATTTACTTATTTAATCTTCCTTAATCTTTGTGAAAGCAATCATTTGGAAACATGGGAAGAGAAAAAAATATCATCATGGTACATAAAATTAAGAAATTAATTAGTCTATTGAAAAGAATTGAAACCCATAAAATTTGTATATTTTCCACAATATTATTTGAGTGTATAAAATAAAGCACATCCATATGTAAAACGCACTTTTTACAAAAAGAAAACCTTTAAAACTCATAGGAAGAAATTTGAAACCCTTTTAGAAAACCTAGAGTATCATATTCATAAATTGTGTTAAATCATGTTAGATATAACTAGAGGCTTGTTAAATATATAGGATAAACAATACCTATTAATTCCCTAATTTCCTTTGAAAATGAGGAACATTACCCAATACATTGGTGAGATATATTGGGGAAATCCATCATATAAGCTCTATCTGGCTCACCCATTCATAAAAGCTATATCACGATCACCCATTCATATTAGATATATCAATCACACTCATTAATCATATATAATTATAAAATACCATGTAATAAATAAAAAACTACATGTTTTCACATTTTCATCAAAAATTCCATGAAAAACTCTTTTAAACCTGTATGAAAAACACTTTTGGATATTGAAATACCATTTTTTAAAACCCCTTTTTTCGAAACAAAAATACCAAAAATAAAAATGAAAATATGATTTTGTTTAAATAAAACATGAAACCTTGTAAAAGAAACCAAAAGTAAAATCATTTTTATGATCAAGTGAAAGACTGTTGAGGTCGTATTTGTTAAAATAGAACATTCATTTTCCATTTTTTTTCAAAACATTCTATAAAAAGATTCATTTTGAAAATTATTGAAAGAAATTGAAAAGTGGCATAAAATTTTAATTACAATTCATGTATTTACATATAAATATATCCATAAAATAATTTTAATAATATTGATATGGAATAATAGAATTTATAAAAAAATCATTAAAAAATTTAAAATAAGGTTTTCAATGTGTAGTTTCCATTACCTCAATTCCGACTCATCACATATGTTTTTTATCATCTAGAATAATAAAAGTACGTTAATTAGTATCTTGAATAAGAACCTTTTTCAATTTTACGATTCCTTTTATTTTATTTTTTACTATGTTATATAAAATTACTTAATTAATTAAAGTCACGTCAGATGCTTTGATAATATATCTCCAAAATGACATATGTGTGTTAAATATGGCCAAAGAGTTAATTATTTAATGTTCTCTATAATAATAATCCTGAAATAATTGTTATTTTTATTCATTAATTACAATTTTAACACCAGCCATGAAATATTGTTATGAAAAATGAATTATGTAACAATGATAGGGATAGTAAATTGTACATACATATGAGTAATGTTTCCATTTTTAAGAACATGAAAGAAAGAAAGTAATTATTATTTTATCATTCCAAAATTAATATTATATGATAAAATTCATAATATTTTATTAAATATACTTATATATAATATCTATGTGATGTGTTTTTGAAAAATGATTCTCATTGCTTCGTGAAGGAGACATTCTACAAGTTCACACCAATGATGTTATCATTTTTCAATGAATAGAAAGGTAAGAAAATATATTTTTAATTATATTTATAGAATAATAATTATGTCATGAATATCACACAGGTATATATATATATATATATACATATACATAAAATAAATTATTATTAACATCCATGAGAGGCTTTTATGGAAAACAAATTACATTAGTTCGTGAGGTGGTAGTCCTTCATACACACGGATAATGGTTTTATTCCCCATTTGATGGAAGAAGGAAATTGATATAGGATATTCCATTAGCATAATAAAATCTCAGTATATAGAAGTTACTTTTTTTTTATTTCATCATGTTTGAAAAATATTTTATGTATTTATAATAACAAATAAAACTTAAACATGTTGTTAAAATTTATACCTATTCTCCAAAAAACCTCATTTTCTTAACACCTTAAGCCCTATAAGGTTGGAATGATGTATAAAATAAGACCTCTAGAATGAGGAGATGGATTTAATTAATGTATTTGGGTATTTATTGGCTAAAAATTGATATTTAAGTGTAGATAGAATAGGAGAGGAGAGGGTGTTCCCTTTTCTATGTGAGGGGAGAGACTTTCTCTGAATTACTTAAAGTATTAAACTAATATTAATTAATTTTCATGGAAAAATAGAAATAAATTGATATAATATGAAAATAGGATAATGAGTTTTCTAAATAATATCATAAAATAGTTTTTTACATTTTTAGATTATGTTTTCACCCTTATCATTTGGTTTTAATCCTCTTTTACACATTTTGACAATTATTGTTAAAACATTGTCTTTTACTACTTAAGGGTCAGGAAAGTTACCATAAAAATAAAAGTAACCCATAAATGAACCATTATTGAAATTTTAAACCATAAAACATTTAATTTTATTTATATAGTTTTGTTATAAATTTTAAATTATTTAATAAAACATTTTTTTATTATAAAATATCATTAATTTTATATTAAAAAATACAGAAAATATTATAAAAAAATATGTCCCTAACTCATGTAAAATGGTTCAAAAAATGACAAGTATTAGAATAAAATGAAGTTGTGATCTTAATTTAATTACCAAATAAAATTTTATAGGGTTTGATACAATTTTAAACCTTATCAATTGGTTTCACCCTTTGGTTAGATAATTTTATCCTTATCGGTGATAATGAAATTTTCAATAATAAATGGTCATAATTTTAATTATATGGTTATAATTATACTTATAAGTTGATATTTGGATAGTGAATGGCCAAGCGATGAAATTTTAAATGTTTTTAAACCCAAATTTTCATCTTTAAGTATTTTAATGATTTTTAAAAAGTTTTATAAAATATTATTTATCATAAAATGTTATTGATGTATTTTTTTTGAAAATTTTCAATTATTATGACTTTAAATATAACAATACAGTAATGGATTTCAAATATAAAAATTTCCCACATATATTAAAATTTTATATTGATACATAATTTTTTTTGGAAAATTAAACTCACCCATAAGAAATTACTTTTAATGTTTTTGAAATAATTTATTATTATTTTTACATCTTGCACAAGAACTATCTTGTCATTATGTAAGAATTTAATCTAATTATTTCATTAATAAAAATTAAAAATAAATTAAAATATGAAAAATAAGTAAATTATGTTTAAAATAAACTTTTATATTCATTAAATATGTATATTTTCTCACATTCATGTCATGAAAACATATTTAATATGTTATTTTTACTTTTATAGCCTTACCTAAGCATTACATTTGCATTTGGATACGATTATTGTTATATTACACCAAATTTAGAAAATATACATAAAAATAAATATTTATATATAATATTGAATAAAAAAGCAATCAATTTTTTTTTCAACCTCCATTTTATGTTTAAGATACCAAATTTTACTTTTCTATTGTTGTGTAAGAACTTTGTCGACAATGAAAATGATTTTCATATTTATCATGAAATAAATTCTTATTTATATGTTTTTGAATTATAATTTTTTGTATATTATCATAAATTATTATTTTCAAAAGTTTAAAAAAAAATTATATCATATCTATGTCTTGGTGATATCATAAAAAATATAGTCTTTTAGAAAAATTTTATTTTTTTACTATTCACCAAAAATTAAACTTTTGAAAAATATCCAAAATTCATTCTAGTAAAAAATTAAATTTATGAATCCAAAAATAATTTCTGTTTCAATAAATATCATTCCTATAAGTTTCATAAATTACTTTTAATATAATTCAAAAAACACAACAAAAAATTGATGTTTTAGAAAAAAATATTTTGTTCTAAAAAATGAACTTATATAAAAAATAAATAATATTGGTAATTACTATGTAATTTATTATATCATTTGAAATTAAGGACTATTATATTAATTTAATATATAATTCAATTCAAAAAGGTAATTTTTAATTAAAATAAATGTTAATTTTACAAAAATCGGTATTTTTCGATATTCACTGAAAACAAACCTTTTTAGAAAAATCAAAAAATATTAAGCTAAGATAATTTCAATATTTTGATTTAAAAAGTGATATATTTTTTAATTTTATTTAAAATTGTCAGAAAATAATTATAATATTCATTCATAAAAGGAAATAATAACTATATTTGGAGCAAACATATTTGTGAAGAATAAAATGATTATACTAAAAATTGAGTACTTATTTCCTAAGAATTAATAAACACATTTGTATTAAGTAAGAACTATATATATATATATAATTTATAGTATAGTCAACACTATTTATTACTACCAATTTAATGGTTAGGTTATAACAATAACATTTATATATTAATATATCATGGTTCTTGTAAACTCGTGGTTGCGTGTTGTATACAATATTGAATATAGTGTTTCTTTTAAAATATAAGGGTGTCACAAATAAAGGAGTATACTTTTATGATGTTAATTATAATCAACTAGGATAATTATTCATGTAGTCTCTTGATGCTAAAAGGTTTCTCTTAGGAAATCTTCCAGCTTTTAAGAATGTTGAGTGTGTTTCGAAATGCATTTTCCCAAAAATATCAATTCCCTGTAAACAATAACTAGGTGAAACAAATGTGGTGGTTCATGGATGAGAAAACACACCCACATAGTTACTTTTTTAAGTTTCTTGGGTAGTCTATATGGAAACTAAAATTTTAGTGCTTCTTGGTAGGCAACCTAAATTTTTTAAATTTTTATTGTTTTTCATTTTAATAAAAATCTATAATTATCCTGTCTATTCAATTATCACATGAAACTTTTCTCACCTATATCTTAATCCTAGAGAAGGTAAGTATTTTTCATGGGCATGGAATTTTATCTATTACATCCTCTTCCAATTCTTGGTCTCATATTTTGATTTCATAGTGTGTGTTATATGCTTTTATATTTTTTTCTCCCAAATGTACTTTCATAAAGAAACTAGTTTTTGATTTAAATGTTGATAGGGTGATCATCGAGTTGAGTAATAATGAGTTAATGTTAAACTACAAGTACAGTAAAATTTTAATTATTATTATTCTATATTGAAAATTATAATAATTGTTTCTATTACTACATGGTTCCATGATATTTCATTTTCATTATAATCTACTCAATGTTGGAGTTTAATTTTGTGTGTGATTATGGGGGGGGGGGATTTACTCAAATATCTTAAAATTATTAAGATCATTTCATTAATTATTACTTTTCTACATGATCTTATTTTATTTTTTGAAAATGTGTTATAAACCTGTTGAGCTGTGACTTTTGGAATAACTATTATACCGTCAAACATGCTACTTTTTTGAACTTTATTAGAAATCATTGTGTTATGTATAAAAAGGTAATGCATGTATTTTTTAACCTATTTTCAAATTATGAGTTATGGAAAGTAATATTGTGAAACTATCTCTTCACCCATGAATATTATTTGAACTATAATTAATTGTAAATATTTTTGAACATAAATTTTTAATTTATTCCTTCACATTTGAATTTAACTTTAAGTGAAAAGTCGTATTTTAAGTGTGAGTGAAGGGTGTTAGTTTATTCTAATCTTTGATTAATTATACCAATAAAAATTTACTTATTTTTCAAAAAATTATTATTTTCTAGAATCATTTTGTCATTTCCTATGTGTGACAATTTTTTCATAAATTTTGGGGATTTTGTGCTACTTTGAGTTAGTTATTTTTTAACACCTCATGGGTTAATCGGGGAAATAATTTTTCTTATATTATTGAGATCATATGTTTTTGGTTAATATGGGAGAATTCTATACAACTTTCATTGAATTTAAAACTTTTTTATTTGAATTTAAACTTTTAGTATTTGGAATTCAAATAGTCTATAAAAAATCCTCTTCCAAGTTGAGATTCTATTTTTTTATTCTCTAATCCTTTTATTTTTTAAGTTATTGGTTATGTTATTTATACTACTAGTAACTATTAAATTTTTTCAACCAAACAAAGTGTCTAATTATTATGATTGTTAACTATGGATGTCTACTCTCTCAAAGGTAAAGAGAATTTTTTAATTCCCTATTAAATTAAATTGATTTTTGTTTAATTCATTTAAAAAAATTTCAAAGTTGATAATTTTTGAAAAACCAACCTCTTTTTCACTAAGAATATTTAGTTTTAAGAGGGAATACATTCTTTTTTACTTAAGGGGATTTATTAATAAAAACCATTTTGGAATTCAATTCACTGTGGCATTCATGTTTTTCAATTTTGAGATTCATTTTCCCCAATGAATTTTGATTGAGTGATTACATGAGGGAAAAAATGTTTTAAGTGTGGGGGAGTTTGATGTGGATTTTATTTCACACTATTTTATACATAATATTTTAAATATTTAGATAATTTAATTAATAAAATATATTTTCAATTTTAAATAATCGTACCATAGTAATTGTTTTTTGAAAATTTTAATTTTTTAATTTTATGTTTTTATATTTTAATTTTTAATTTTTCCCTAGAATTTATTTTTATTTTATTTTGTTTTTAAAAATTAATTTTAGGTTTTAATATTTTAATATATGTGTTTAAGAACTTAAATTTTAATTTTTTTTCTATTTTTGATAATATTTAATTATTTCCACTTTAATTTAAGTTAAAATATTTTGTTTATATATTTTAATATATTTGAATTTGAATTTAAATTTTTAATAATTAATTGGTTTTAAAATATTACTTAATAGAATTTTAATTTATTTTTAAATATATATTTAGTTGTTTTAACAATTTTTAACTTAACCTATAATTTTTATATTAAATAAATATTATAAATTGGTTTTTTATTTTTAATCTTTTGTTTTTAATTTTTTAAAATTTAGAATATTTCTAAATTCTAAATTATAATTTTTTGTTTGTTTTGCGGGTGCATAATAACCATGTAGGTGAATAGATTTGATACCATGTTTTTTTTCTAGAATTAGAGTAAACTCAATTTATACCATTATAGTATTATTCTACCATTAAAGCATTGTTTTATCGTTGTTGTGTTTCCCTAGAACTGATACCACTAGGTTGCCTTTCTACCACTATCTTTTACCACCAATAAAAAAAATTCTTCTATCCCCTGTTTTGTTTCCACTCTATAATTCTACTATTTCTCATTTATCCAGCTACCATCCCTATTATTCCATTTCCATTTGATAATTTTCTTCTTCCATGCCCTAGATACCAAACCGAGATTGAAGAAAATATATTTACAAAGGAAATCGGGGGATCCTAATATTTTATGAAGATAGATGAATCTTCGTTTATAAATAATGGAAGACTGATTGAAATGTGATAGGAGTTCGGGAACCAAACCATTCATGGAGAAGAACTGAGATTTAGTGAGGCCGCCCAAGCTGAAAGAAGATAAAAAAATTTGTAGGGGATCATTACATTGGATGATGAAAAACCAATGTCAAGAATTAAACAACTTATAATAGTCCCTACATGGGATGATTGATGTCTCTGAAGCCACCACCAATCTAGATCTGAGTCCCACCATTGATAAATCCAATATCTGAGAATTTTTTCTATTGATAGTGCCTACGAATGAAGGTAATTTAATATGACGTCAGATGAAAACTGATGCCTCTCAATCCATTGGATATTTTATATTTGAGTGGTGAAGGACAATGGAGTTAATCTGCATAATCAAGACACACCTAGGCCTGAGACCAAAAAGCTATTGTTATCTCTAATAGAATACAATAGATCATAATTGGGGAAGACACTCCGATATATTAGAGATTAGGTTGTCCTAATCCACTATTGAAGAATTCTTATATATGTTTAATTGATTGATATTAAATCAATGAAGGAAGAACAATGAAGTACTGAATGATGAAAAATGACGTTCATTTAAAAATAATGATGGTCGAATTTGGTCAATCAAGCTTAGTTGATGAAGATTAAATCATGGATTGAACTGGATTATGGATTTTGATTTTCCAATGAATAATACTAATGAAATGGTAGTGTCATGTGTTCATAAACTATTTAAGTTTTTGAGCTTTGAAATTTGGTTGTATTGGGTTAAAGACATATTAGGTTTACATTGATAGACAAGGATGAAGATTGGATCATGTTTCATCATGAACGTGAGATGAGAAGAATATGATTTTTGATCTTTCTATTTGTATTTTGGTTCATTACAAAGGATTTCCAAGACTTTTTGTGTTTACCAACACTACAGTTAGAGGTTTAAATAGGTATAGAACTGATTTTCCTGATTAATTAAATCAATAAACTCTTATCTAAATAATATGGTAGACAAGACCTCATCCTTCCAAACATTATTCCATGAGTTTGGTTTTAGGTGTTAACCATATGTTTGAAATAATTTCTCAATGATGTAATGTTGCAAAGAAATAATTTTTCATCTATGTGTTATGTAATTCCTAATATATTGTCAAGTTTCTCTATTTTATTGAGATTCCATGTCTATCCTAAAGATATTTGAGGAGTTATGATTATAATGAATAACCCAGGGTGAATAATATAGACATTATCAACATCTAGATATATTTAAAACAAAGTGAACATGATTTTTTTAATTATTTTTCAAAGGATATGCTCAAACATGTATTGGAAACAAAAAATATTGTCAATTGCCACATGGTTAGAGAAAAACCAAGAATAAGTTTATTTAGTGGATTATGTTAGTGATTTAAGGTAAAATAAAGAAGATAAATAAAGGTAATTGAGGTAAAAATTGGAATATTATTTGATTCTTGATTTTTATAACTTAGAGTATCTGGTAACTAATTTCTAGGAAGACATTAACTAATAGAATAGATTCTTGGAGACCCAATGTAGAGGGGAATAAGATATTTCATGTCAAACATAAAAAGAAGCTTCAAAATTGGTGAATTTCAAGGATAAAATAGGGAGAGATAAACACTCACTCAAGAGAGATGATACCTCATTTATCTTATCTTTTCTCTCACTATCTCAAATTTTATTCCATTTTTATATTTTCACATTTGGGACATGTTTAAACTAAATTGATTAAGGGGTTTCAACTACTGATTTTTTTACAATTTTCATGACATTGATTAATTATTTCTCTTCTGAAATTTAATCTCTTTGATCATACCTCTTAAGGAAGTGTGTGATTATCCAACGGAGTAGTTTTAATGTTTGAGGGATATTATGACACTTCTAACCAATCAATTTCATAGTGAGATAAATCCATTTTCTTCATCATAAAATTCACTTTATAGATTTAGTGAAATTTCTCTTGAGGACCTTTAATGTATTCCTCTTCTTCATAATATAGTTTAGTTATTAAAATTTATAACACATAATTCCATATATTCAATCTTCATACACCGTTCTCTCAAATGTTCATCAAATTCATTCCCTGTTTCCAATATTTTAGGTTATTAATAAATCAATGAGATCATATCACCAACCTTTCTTATGGATCGAAACTTCCCTACTTTACTATTTTTTTTAATTTTATATTTTAATGGTCATAAAGACTTATTGAATGTTGAATTATTTTTTTGGGTGATTAGTATGTGATAAATTTAGAGGAAAACCTAGGGAAAGTCTAAGGGATAATTCTATGTTTAGGATAACATCAACATGTTTTGGTAAATTATAGATTGTGTGGTTTTCTATCAATTACACCTATGTTTAGATACTAGTAAGTGGATGTGGCTGTGACATAGATGACCCTAGGGGTAATCACCTTGAAAAAGTCTTGTTGAGTATTAACTCAATATTTACTCTAGTGTGTAATGAGTGGTCTGAAGACTACATACCTAGATAGACACTCCAAGGGGATATTATTTTATCAATAAAATTATATTTATAAGGTATTATGAAGGATTTATTATAATAATCAATTTGGTTAAAGAATATTGGACAATTAAACATAAAGAAACCTACATTGAACCTAGAGTGATTTATGTTAAACTTAAAGATAATGTAATAATTTAGAAGAGTAAGATATTTTGAAGGTAAATTTTTCATCCTATAATAATCCTATTATTGTGTTAATTTTTTTATTATTCATGATTAAAACCTTTTATTTTTAATAGTGGATTATGTCTGAAGGAACCAAGTTAATAGTGGATTCCATGGACAATGTGGATATTGTCCCAATGAGATACCAAGTAGGATAAAATATAGTGTATAAAATCTTGTTATTATGATCACCCAAATATCTTGTATTATTATTAATAACTTGAATCTTTACAAACATCTGAACACACAAAAAAACATAAGGAATGCGTTTTATAGATGTCCAAGTGACGAATATTATGAAGGAAATAAGATTAAACTTCCTACATGTCAAAAATATAGGAATAATCACCCAAGGGAATATATTATAGGAATAATAAAGCGTTCCAAGTGTGGAATAATTTTCTATGAAGATCATTATTAGAAATATAGGGATAATAATTTTATCAATGAAGTGGAGGTTAATAATTTACATGAAAAGAATTATAGGAATTTTTGTATTATGAAAACTTATGCCCTAACCCAATTACTAATGAGGATAATGAACATAAACAACCTTTTAAATAAAGTGAACAAGGGAAAGACTATGAAATCCCAACTACTGAATGTATGTAATAAAAAACAAGGGTAAATGGTACACTATACCTCTACTATAAATTTATGTATATCCAATTATAATCTATTTATAGCAACCCTAATAGGCCTAGGAAGTTTTTTATGATCATATAATAAACACCCCAATGATTTGATATTATCATAGAAAATATTTATTATTATCATATTCCAAGATTTGGTTTATATAATATAATTTATAAATTATTATTATCCATCCTTTAAGTTAATTTTATATGATTTTGGAAATGCATTGGTTATATCCATATAGAATCCCTAGTAATAAAAAAAATCAAGAAATCAAATTTTAGATTTTCAAAATAACCTATTTTCATCTATCTTTTCAAGGATAACTATGATATTTATTATAAAACTAATTATATTATAGGATTTATGATACCTAATCATGAGGATTTGTACCACAAATGATTGGAGAAAAACTCAATATTAGAATTAACCTATTCTGGGGGAAAATATATATTTTCTAATTTTATTAATATCACTCTAGAAATTATATCATAAGTCATGTTGATCTATTAGATAATGTTTTGTTATTAAGAGGATGAAATTTATTTAATGTATGGGGGGAGACTATTACACCCTATTATTTTGGATATTTTTTTTCTAAATTAATACTAAATTTTATAGCTTTATTCCCATAAAACACCAAGACAAAATAAGCTAAGACACATTTATTATTATTATTTAAGAAAAAAAACATTTTTTGAATAAAAATATTATAAATGATTATAAATAGATAAAAAATATGAGTAAGAACACTTAATGTTTCAAAAATTCATTCTTCAATAAAATTAGTGATTTATATTTTATATTCATTTGAGGGATAAATTTATAAAATTTAGATTATTAATTTTTTAAAGTTAAATTAATTATTTGATTTTTCATTTCAAAATTATCTTAAGATGAAATTAAATGATTTTTCTGTAATACTTTTTAGGAGAATTCTGAAAAATACAGCTCTTATAAAAATTATAGCATTTATATCTATATAAAAAAATATATAAAACATAGAAACATATAAAAAAATTTCATTGTAAAATATATATTTTTTGTGTAAAACTACACATTTCTAAACACTATTATTAATTTATAAAATATTTTTTTTAAATATTATTATCTTAAGTAATATTTTCCAATAAAAGAAACTATTTTTTCTTTTAAATAAATATGATTTTTCTTAAACTTATTTTATGATTTATTTTAAAGACATAAAAAATTAATTTGATTTATAATTAACCAATTTATATCAAGAAAATAAAAAAATTGAAAATTTTATCATACACATAAATTTTAATCTTAAAAATATTTTTTTTAAAATTGGGTTTTTACGCGATACATGGGATAATGTTAAAATTAATATTTATTAAAAATAAAAAATATATAAAAAATATTTAATATTTTTAACAATTAGTTCCACATTATTTAATATGTCACATTTAAAAAAAAATAAAAAATGACATACTTAGGTAAAAACTAGTTACCACGGTAAAAGAAAGTATGGGTAAAAATGGTTCAACAAAATATTAAATGAAATATAATATTAAAAATATGTTTCGAATTGATTTTTTGAGGTGTTTATACACCAAAAAATATCTACAAACCATTAATTCCATTTTTTGAGTCTTCCTGAAATTTAAAGTATGTGATCTCTTTTTATTAAGTTGAAATATTTATAAAAATTCCACTATCACCACTTATAAAAGAGGTATCTCACAAAACATTAAAGACCACTCTAAAATTTAAGTTAACTCTTGAAAATATATCATTTTTATCACCTATAATCCTATTTCAATTTATTTATATTTTTTATAGTAATTTATCCTAATCCCTCTATTTCTAAGGAGTTCTCCCTTATATACTAAATTTTCCGTAACTTCTTTATTTTTCAAACTTAAATTTCCAAATATGATTTTTACATTCCAATATAATTATATAATTACTGTTTTTATAAAAAAGTTTATTATTCTATGGGAATAAAAATTAACAACTTCTCCCCTTTTACTAAGTAAACTGAAAATGGAATTCGTGCTGGCGTGAACTATCACCTCCATGAAGTAACAAATATCAAATTTTATCTAATTTCATTCTTATTTTTTAAAATATATTAAAATATGACCAAAACTTTAAAACTATATAATTAATACCATTATGATTATTTAATAATGATATTATTTCAAAATAAACAACTTTCATTACCATATTCATCCATTAATTATGGCATGCTCATGCTTGGATCATTCTAACCACCTTCATGAAAAATAATATAAACTAATACCCTGAATTACTATGAGAACTTAATTATAAATATTATATGATATAAATAAGTAAATAATTATTTTATTTTGGTCTTTTAATTATAAAATTAATATTATTCTCATTAATTAAGATACGAAAATCCATTCATTAAAAAAGACCAAAATAAAATAATTATTTTATTTCGGTCTTTAATAATGGATCGTTTTGTAATAAGCATGTTTTAGACATTTTTAATGAATGGATTTTCGTATCTTAATTAATGAGAATAATATTAATTTTATAATTAAAAGACCAAAATAAAATAATTATTTACTTATTTATATCATATAATATTTATGATAGTGGTGTTTTGATCCATTATTAAAGATTCTTTTTAAATGTAAAAGTTTTCAAACTGTTTTCACTTCTCTTTTTTGAAACTTTTATGTATTTTTAAAGTATATATTATTAAATATTATTTTTAAAACTAATCATTTTCAAAATGTTTTCACTTCAACATTTTGGAACCTTTATGCCTTATTCAATGCTTCATTATTGAGAATTTGTTCCATTTTTTTTGAAATATCATCTTTTCAATATTAAAAAAGTTATATTTTAGAAAGTTATGCATAAATTATTATTTGTATGATATTTTTAAGAAATTTTTTATATACTTTTTTAAATTTTTATTATATTTTCCTCTTTAACACTAAAATATTTAACTTTTATAGAATTATTTTTTAATAAATTTATAAATTCCTTTATTATAAAACTCTTTTTAGGTGGTTTGGGTTTTAGTATTCCTTGATCAACATTTTATATAACATTATGTAATACCATTTTGGAATGGTATGAAATCCATTATAATTATATGGGTTATTCAAGTTGTGATATTGCATTAATTTTGTGTGTGGAACACATGTCTGTTGATTATAATGATGAGATGGTTTGGGTCTGATTAATCCCTGAGACAGTTTGGGTCTAATAAATCCCTGGGATTTTTTGGTTCCGATAAATCCCTTATTCCGTTCGGGTTTGATAAATCCCTAAGATAGTCTAGGGCCATAAAATACCTATAATTAATTTGATATAGTTTTACATCTCATGATATAATAAACCAATGACATTCTTGTATTTTTTCACAAAAATAAATTTTGAAAATACTTGAATTTGTTTAAACCTTACAGGGTGGACATACATAGATTTTTTCCCAACATATAGGATAAAAATTATTGAATTTTTCACAATAATAAAGGGTTTACACACATATATTATTTCACAATATGATATTTTCATATACTTATATTATATTCCTTTATTATACTACATAGATTAGGATTATTATATCTTTATTTCACACTATAGTTCTTTTGTATTTGTTTGTTCATTTGAGTTTATATAGTATTATATAATGGATTATAGAAAATTTTTACACTTCTATGTTCTTTTGGTAATAAATTTATTCTTAGATCATGTTTTCCCACATGATTTTGATATAACCCTTGATAAAATTTTGATTTTTTTACCCTATTGAGAATTTGAGCTCAAACCTTTATTATGTTTCCCTTCCATAGGTTATTAAGATTATTAGAACTTATAAAAATTATATAATGGATCCCAATTTAGTTATATTATGAAGAAATGCTCCTAAGTATCATAAAATATGTCACTCATGTAGCTGATCCTCAAAGATATTAAACTATCCATTCTTGGGATTTTTTGGTTTTTTAGGATGTAATGTTTTACTTATTGGAATGATGAGAAATAAATATAGCCTCATCTCAAATTTTATCAAATATAATGTTTCAAGAAAGTGTTTTTATCCTCATATTTGAGAGTGTGGGTATTAGGTGCCTAAAACCTTAGACATTTTTAGAAGAGGACCTATTATGGTGAGATTATGGAGAACTTTTCACAATAAGATATTCATGTAGCTAGTCTCAAAAGACACAAAATCATTTGGTGTGGAATTATTTTATTATTACAAGAATTAATATTTAAATTATGGAAATATATGTAAGTTTTTCTTGATTCATATAAATTTGTATCAAATCCATTTTTAATGTATTTTTTTAGAACTAGATTTGAAAGTGCGAGTTCAGGGAATCTCATTTGGTATCAAAGCAGGGTTTAGTTATTTTGATGATTACTTTAGTTTTTTTTGTCATTAGTTTAGTATTTATGGGTAATTAGGAAAAGGTAACATTAATAAAAACCTTAGAGATAATTCTACATATATCACAACATACTAAAATTTTAGTTAAGTATTGAGGTTTTGGTTTTATAAAAATAAAATCCTTATATGGATACAAATATGTGGATAAAGGATCCAATAGATATGCACCTAAGGGGATTAACCATAAAATATTTGTTTGAGTTTTAACTAGATCTTCACATGGTGTATGATAAAAAGTCATAATTGCAAACTTGTTTAAAAATCCTTGGGGATATTAATTTGTGAATTTCACACTCTTTACAAACCATTATGAAGGATTCAAATACATTTTTTTGGCTTGGTTAGAGAACATATTATGAAATATTCTATAAATATCCAAGATTGGAACATAAAAATTTATAAGTTATAGTACATATGAAATTTTTGATTTATTCCTTTTAAGTTAACAACTCTTTTTAAGATTAAGTATCCTTATCTTTAACATACCTTTATTTAAGTAATTGTTAATGAATGGAGAAAATCAGTTAGAAATAAGTGTGAAGGAAAATGATGCGATTGAACCAATGAAGAACTAAATTATATAGGAGTTAGAGTAAGAAACCTAGGGTTGTTTCTAATCAACTAACTTGATTTATGATAAATATCTTTAAGCTTATTGAATTTATAAGAAAACCAAAGAAGATAAGTATAATGTTTCATAGAAGTTTAGGTGATAATAACCATATAGTAAAATGATTCAATTTCCTATATATAAACAATGTGAGAATAATCACTTAGGGAAATGTCTCAATATAAATGGAAGATGTTTTATATGTGTTAAAGGAGGGTATCAAGAAACCAATTACTATGAAAAAAATAAGCTGTTTAATATAAGGAAATAAAGTTCATCCTTAATTACCAATAATAGTTTAATGTATTAAATGTGGAGAACTTAGGAATTATATAAGTCAATTCCCTAATATAGGGTCTAACAAGGATATTGAGCATCAAAAAACTATTAGACCATGGGAAAAAAGAAGGGACTATTCTTTGACAATAGCTGAAGAGGATTATGATGATTAAAGAACACTTATCCTCTATTCCTAGGTTACAAATGTATTATTGTATTTTGATTCTAGTAACCCTAGTATATCTACTATGTTTTCTAAAACAATTTAATCACCACCATAATGATTTTATTATCAAATAAAACTTCTAGTTATATGGTTATTGAATCCCAATTTGATTTTTGTAGGAATTGTGCTTATAAAAATCTTATATTTATTCCTTTAAATGATTGTTATGTGTTATTTGGGAATTTTTTCTATATCCACCTAGAATCCATATTAATTTCGGAAATAATGAAACTATATTTCATATCCCAAATTAAACTATGATCAACTATTAGTCCATTAATGACTAATAACTCTCTAGAAAAATTAATTTCATGGTTTTTAATATGAAATCTTATGGGATTATTTTAATCAAATTATTTGAAAGAAAATAAATATTTGTGATATTCTTATTATGTGTGGAATAATTTTATTCATAGGCTTACATAAGAAAATAAAGTAGTATCTCATTATAAATTAGATATTGTGGCATGTTTATATTATAAATACACTGTGATATTTTTATTAGTAAGTGATAATTAAAAAAATAAGGAAAATTGTTATTTGGGTGGGGGAGGGGGAATGTAACACCTTGATGTTTTAGTGTCAATTTTTCTTTAAAAAATACGTTTTCTAATAAATTTTTTCACATGCAACATTAAACCTAAATGAACTAAGGCACATTTTATTTTGATAAATATAATGGTTAGATAGTATCTATTAAATTTTATTTTATAAATAAGGAAACTAAATTATAAAATATATGTGTAAATAAGAAACAAATGTCACATGTAATACTAATACATTGATGAAATTCAATTGGTATAGGTAAATGTATAATAATATAATTTTACACATAAAAATTTTATTTTTCTAAAATTGATTTTTAGTAATTTTAAATTTAGTAAAATAAGTATATTATTATTAATATATTATTGATATAAACAATATATTAACACTATTTTAATTAAAAAATTTATATGAAATTAGAGTAAAAATAGTTAATATTTTAAATATTCATTTTTCAATAAAAACTATTTTTCATTATATTAGAAATTTTCATTTAAAAGTTAAATTCTTAAATTTTGGAATTTTAATTAGACCAAATGGGATTATTTTTTGGATTCATCATAAAAATATGGGATTATTATGAGTTTTTGGGATTTTTATAAAAATATTTATTCATAGGTGAATTATAATGACCCATACTTTTCTAACATAAATATTACATCTTAATAGATGAATATTAAATAAATAAAATCATGATCTACACTATAATAATAAATATTTGTTATATTTGGAGACTAGATAAATGAAAATATTAATTATTTATATTCTTCAACATCTCTAATAAATTTATTCCCACATTATACCCTTCTTAACATACCCAAATTTAAATTTTCTTTATAACCCAAGGAAAGAAAACATAATAAAGGGTTAGATCAATTTATCAGTAATGGTAAAACAGGGAGATATGGATGATAACTAAAGAATAAAATGAGAATAAGGGTATGAGGACATGATCTTAACATTTTAAAACTCCACCCTATATATAATAGATAAAAATATTGAGTCATGGATTATAAAATTGATAGTTTATAAGACATGAATCATAAAGGAATCAAAGAATACAAGTCCTGAGAACATAACATAGGCATAAGAAATAATTTTTCTTGAATACAAATAAACCTAGAAAATAATTTCTTTATCTAAGTATTACTACCAATACTATCATATCATATTGGGTTCACTCCTCATTCCATCGTATCCTTAGTCAAGGTTCACTCCCAATACTATCATCATGGATAAACTCCCTTACTAAATTGGGTTCACTCCCTATTATAATCCTTATTATTATATGAGATATCCATATTTACATAATTGATTAGAGGGATATATAATTTTGGTCCCACCCATAACATAATCCTAATCCATTTATATGAATGAAAAAAATCATAAAACATTCATCATATCAACATATCATAACTTATGGAGAGGAAAAATAGTTTCACAAATATATCAAAATTTCATAATAAAATATACCATGAAATATAAAAGGGCTTCTTAACAATCTCATAATCATAATAATAAACCATCTATATAAATAATAATGATGTTATCATTAAATAATATCCCCAGTAAATCATAATTAGCATCAAATAATGTTATCATAGATGAAAAATTTATTTAAAAAATTTATTGAATATTTCTTGAGGAAAATACCTTTTTCACATTGAGTTAAATTATTTGAAATCTATTTTTTTTACAAATATTAAGGAAAATTTTATTTTAAAATAAGTTTGGAATATTATAAAGTAAGCTTCAAATTAATGTACAGTCATGATGGTAGGAAATATTTTTCATGTCATGTATGTTAAAACAATGATTCCTTTCACATTTTCAGTAAAAATTCAAAAATTTCTAACTCATAAAATGACAAGAAGATTCCATTTAATTTTTTTAATATTTAATTACCAGGTAAATATCAGAAAATATTAAAAAAAATATTTAAATTTGTTTTATAAAGCATTCATATTAAAGAAAAAGTATTTTTGATCGGAGAGTGAAATAAATTTGATTTTCCTTAAAAAACACTATTTCAATATATTATATACTTAAAGTGAGTAAAAAATGTATTCTATAGAAATAACTAGCGTGTAATTAAAGTAATGATATTATTGAGATGTATATCATGAAATTTTTTCATCAAAAACTAAATAATAAAAAATATTTCTAAACGATAAGATTGTATCATAAAACTCATACGTCGAGTTTTATTTGATTTGAAAGCACTATATCCTCTTGTATAATCAATTTAAATTTATTATAATTAGATAATAATTTTAAATTTATTATAGTTACATAATATAGTCATTTAAATAATTCTATTACCATATAAGATTCAATTATAATATTTGTACACCCATTTATTAATAATTACTTATTAAAATCGTTATCTTCAAGTGTTAACTGTTTTGTATTTCATGTGAGTTTCACTATATTAGTTATTGTCTTTTTACATTGATCATGGTTATATCATCTCAAGAATGTTATTTATGATATAAATATACTATATATTCATTATATATATATATATATTAATCCATAAAATATAGAGATAGAAGAAGTAATTACACAATTCCTAGAGATGGTAGACTATACGTACTCATGAACTCTATTTTCATTTTTCGATGCATGAAATGAAAGAAAGGTAAATAATACTTCACCATCAAAGGATCAATTTTATACCATATATATATCTTGTATATTCATTAAATCTATATTTTTCACTATCCATTTAAAACAAAAAAGGGAAAATGAATCAAATATCTTCACGGATGCGGTAGTCCTCACATACACACAAGCAACGTTATCATTTTATAAAGAATGAGAATGTAAGAAGGTAAATATTATATTATAATTAAAAAAACCTAATTATATTATAAATATAAAATATAATAATTAAAATTATCACACTAACTATTTATAAATTATTTTGATGGAAGATGAGTTATATCGCTACATGGAGGTGGTAGTCAACACGTATACATGAGCGGTACTTTCTCTTACTATTTGATGGAAATAGGGTCAATAATAGTGGTTTTATAATAATAATAAAATTTAATTATTTGTAGGATACTAAATTTATTATTATATGATGAATACCATATATTTATAGGTTGTATAAGAACAATTAAAAAAAATAAAGTAGGATAATTAAGCCTTCTTTAGTAGGCCTCCTTTATATCCTTTCATAATGACCCTTATAATGGTGTTTTAAGAGTACAAAACCTCTACTTAATGGATAGGTAATTTTAGAAGATAATTGGGTTGGGTTTTTTAATGATATATGGCTCAATCTGGTGTAAAGAAAAGATATAAGAGGTATGCTATTATAGGGGAGGGAAATGATACACTTGGAATTACTAAAACAATTTAAATATAATTAATATATTTCTCAAATATAAAGAGTCCAAATATACATTAACTATAATAAAAATACGTTATTATCTAAATATCATCATTAAATTAAATTTAGATAGCTTTTTAGGTGATTTTGAACCTTATCTTTTAGTTTAACCCCTTTATTAAAAGATTTTAACCTTAACAACACTAACTAATTTTTAAATATTATTGGGTTATAATTGTAATTATATGGTAAAAAATTGGTTAAACATAGAAAAGGAATGAAATTTTAAACCATTTATCATCATAATTTTCCTATTTTAATTTTTTTTATTATTTTAAATAATTTAATTAAATAATATTTAACATAAAATATCATTAATGTCAATTTTCACACTATTTATTTAATTTGAATATGAGACAAACATGATAAAAAATTAGTTCAAATATAAAAATTTAGAAAATTACTAATATAATATATTTATCTATATAACTTTTAGAACACTATAAATCACTAAAAAATTATCACCAATAGTTTTTTTAATATAATTTATTGATTTTTTTGCTTACACAAGAGAAATGCTATTATTGTGTGAGAATTTAATGTAAAAAATTCATCAATAAAAATTAAAAATAAATTAACATGATAAAAAATTAAGGAATATTAAAAAACAATTTAGAACTAAACATAAGTTATTTTTATACAGGTCACAAAATATTATAGATATTAAAAGCAAGAAAGTAAACATTTTGATATTATCTTCTACTTAAATATTATATAGGTCAAAATTGAAGTTAAATTGGCACAAAAGGTAATATTTTATTATTTATGTTTAAACTTTGAGTTATTTTTTTTCTTACTATATTAAAATCAATTTATATGTTTATTCTTATTTGAAATTGTTCATTTATATGCATGGGTGTCCGAAATATAGAGAGTTCATGTGATTTTTTTGGGAGGAATCTATTTTTTTTTGATGGTGAAATGATTAAAAATTTTGTATGATTGATAACCTAATTCTTGTCTTATTTATGTCAGTTCCATTTTCATATTATTGAAAATCGGTTCAGGTGACGAGTAAAGTCAACCCGTGATAGTTTTAGAAAAAAATGTTATCATATTACCTTCTTGTTATTTGGGTGTATACGAGTAATAAAAAGTCTAGGATTATCATCAAAGTGTGAGATGTTGTTCTTGAGTAGGTTCCTTATTACCATGTTTCATGATAAAACCGGTGTTACCATGTATAGTATGGGTTTAGTTTTGAATTGATGTTTTTGGATTATTTGATGATATTTTTAACCTTATTGGTATTTTATGAGCTTATCTAATATTCAAGATGATTTAGAGTATAAATGGAAGGATAGACAATGTGGTATAACTATATTTCACAACTTATCCAAATGTTTATATCCAATATGTATAGTTATTGGATTCTCACAATGTCTATCCCATGATTGGAACATGGTTAGTTGAGACGTGAATGACCATTCATTCCCCAATATTTATTATTTGTTCTCTTTTGGATTTCTAATTTGATTTGATGATGTTTTACATTCAATTTAATTATAATAATGTGATATTTATGAGGTTTTAATAGTTTTTGTGTTGATTGAGTATTATGTTTTGTGGTACAATTTTGTATTTGAGTGTGTTGTGAGAGATGTTTTGTGAAAAAGAGTGGAATTTTTTGAAAATTTTTAACAGAGAAAGGTCAAAATTAAAGGGGTGTTTTATGTTGAGAACTAGATTTTTTTGGGTTAATTATAAAATTAATTTTACCTTTGAATAATATTATCATAAATAATGGTTTTGGTATGAATATGTGGTAGTTTTTTAAAGTTTTGGTTTTCATAAAAATTCCATGTGAAATAGAATTATTTAAGAGTATGACATGTTTCCATGGTGTGAATGTTTTTTTAAATGGATTTTTTGTAATTATTAAGTGTATGAATGATTTTGGAGGAATTATTTTCATTTGTTTTATTTTTGTGAGAAATGTTTTCGATTTTTCATGGTTTATGAGTGTTTCATGTGATTTGATTTGGGAAATAAGAATGGATGATAATATTTTACATATGTTACCATCTCATAAATATTTGAATGAAAAAAAATATTGCATTAAAATACATTCCCATGATCTTTTACATTTAGAGTTTAAGAGAATTAGGACAAAACATTGACTAATAAAACCCATGTTTTATTCAACTAACATACATTTTTCCACAATATAAGAATTAACATAATCCATAACAAGTCTTCCAAATATAAAAATAATTCTTCACAATTGATACTCTTGTAGTCACATCATAAATATTACATTTCATCACAACCTTGGGAAATAGAATTATAAGAAAGGGAAGATCTTAGATTCTTAGTAAGGATAAAAATAATTTACTAAAATCTAAGATCATAAATGAGAATAAAATGGGAATATGAGTATAATCTGGATAAGTAAGAAAGTTATACACAAAAAACAATAGGTTATAAATCATTGAATAAGGAATGGTATAACATATGAACATATCATGGAATTTATACATATTGAATAGTCACAACAACAACAACCTAGATTATAAGTATAAAATAATAATCATGAATAATAGGAGTGAAACATAAAGGTTTGGAATATCATATAAAAGAGGTATAAACATGTAATATAACATAAACTAAAAATAAAAGAAACATAGAAATGTTGAACAATAAAAATCATAGGAAACCATATGAGAAAACTCATTTTCCATGCCTTAGTGAACAAAATAACTATGCCCATGCCTTATAATCTAAAGGGATTTCAAAATTAACTAATTCATTGGATTGTGATATAGGACCCAATAGGTCATCATCCGTACATATGTATTCCATATTAAACCAATCATCATCATATTTTAATAAACCAGTTGAAAGAAAATGAGTTTTAAAACCTTTTAAAATGGAATCATATAAGGGAAAAAATTCATTATTCCATCAATAAATATGATTAACCCCTGAAAAATTAATGGGTATCCATTGATACTAAATAAAATTCTGAATAATTACCATTAAATAAAGTATATGGTATTCACACCATATGGATAAGTGGTATATGATTTAGTAAATAATTTCTTCAATCTATTGATGTATAAAATCTAGGTAAAAACCCTTTAATCAAAGAAATGAAAAAAAGGTATTTATTATAAGAAAAGTTATGTGTATTCAAAGTGGATGATTCAGAAAGAAAAAGATTGCTATGGAACACTCCTATAATTGAAAATAACATTTCACAAGGCACTCGGAGAAAAAAGTTTATGGTAACATTTTGAGGAATATCCTAAATTAATCATAAAATATTTCAAAATATGTTAAAGTCGGTGAACAATGTAATGATCTGAAAATTACCTGTCTTTTTTTTATTTTATTTGGGATTATTACGAGTCTGAAAAAATTGACAGAATGTGATTCCGAGGCCCGGTGTGCCCGGAATAAATTTCTAAAATTTTTTAAGGTACTTTCACTAAATGCCTGGACGTCATTTTATATCTTTTGAAAAGGTTCTTAGATTAAAAATACGAGGGCACCGTTGAATCTGTTGCACTGAGATTCACATAAGGGAAACTTCAATTCAACTGTAGTAGTTTGTTAGAAAAAGATAAATTTTGGACTTTATAGAAAAAATAATAAAATAACTTAGAAAGTTATTTTATTTCTTTTTCTCTAGAAGATGAGCGGTAGTGGTGGGGAATGGTTACTTGTCAAGCCAATTAATGGATTGAATCTCCTTTATTTGTTACTTCACCAATGAGGAATTGAGACGTTCATTCTTTAAATGAACTTCATTAAATTCCTCACTGCGTTACTCATCTTTTTCCCTTCTATTTAAGTGAGGCTCGGGGTGGAGTTTAGACACAACATCCACAAGAAAGGAACCTATGGTGAAGTGACATAACATATTCAACTGGAGGAGGATGGAAGCTTGGGCTGAGACGATCTGAGATCAACAAATGCTGACAACCTCACTCTTATGGGGACTCTAATTCTGCAAATGATGGCGATACCTCTGACGGTTCAAGAGGTAGTGGTTGTATTTTAATTATAGAAATTCCCTCGATTCTATTCCTTATTCTTGAATTTGTGGGAGTTTGTTTGGGGAGATTTGAACAGGGTTTCTTCATTATTTTCTTGTGATGTATAAATTACTCCCACCTGTTATAAAGCTAACACATAGGGAATAGGGAAAATGAAAAAGGGATAGACCCTCCACTGCTTGATTTTTCATTGCGTTTTTTAGAGGCAGGTTGTTCTAACTTGACAAAACCTTGAAAATGAGAGTCACACAATAACAAAAGCATCCTAGGATGACCATAAGTATGTTTAGATGGAAGAATATACCACCAGATATCACTCGGTGGCCCGTGAAAGATTCGTTGGTGCGACATCGGTGCAATGACATCGGTAACCGGTGCCGGTGACGTAGGTGGCGGCTGGTGCTCACCGGCCATAGAAGAGGGAAGTGCCACGGCAGACCCGAAGGGGTGGTCGAAAACTGGACTACAGTGTTGGTGAGGTAGCGCGCCATCTTATGCCACAGTGAAGGAGCTGTGGCATCGAAGCCGTGGCAGGAGGGGGACCCGTGGACTGCAGGTCCTGTAGACCACGTGGTGGCACCATGTGGAGCCGCTAACTAAAGATCTGAATGAGACTTATTAAGCCGTTTGGGAGTTGGCGGCCACCCGGCTAGTGGGCCGTGCTAGCTCACCGGGCCGCATCGCCTGACAGGCCGTGCCCAGCCACCGGGTTGGGGATGTGCGCGGCCCAGCGGGCCGAGCCCACCATGGCCCAGCCCAACCGGGCCAGCCCAGGACAGTTTGGGCTGGGTCAGGTTGACATGGATCAGGTCGGTTCAGCCTAGTCCATGTCAGGCCAGGTCAGTTTGACCAGGTCAGACCTGACCCAGATCTCTCTCGGGCCCAGATACGCTTAAGTGATTGTAACTTGTGAACCAGACATCCATTTGATGATCCGTCTATGGTGCTAGGATCCATGGAGTAAGAAGGTCCTTTTTAGATACTCCACGAGTGTTTTGGAGAATTTTGGAGTACGACTGGGATGGATCGACTCCGAATCCAACCTGTCCCTTGGCACTAAAATTCCAATAACTTATAGACCGAGCATCTGATTGGCGTGCCATCTATTGCGTTGGAACCCTTATGAAGTGACAAATCATTGAGTTACTTCGTTGTGGGACTTCATTCCAGTTGAATTATGACTGATGGATTGAAGAGCAATTCTCCGAAAATCAATCATACTAAGAGCATGAATCCAATGGCTGTTAGTGAGGTGGAGGGCGGAGATAGATCATACGGAGGTTTCTACCAAGCGATCCTATGTGAGTTATCACCTATAGATCCTATGTGGATCAACACCGAGTGATGCTCTATGGATTAGTAGTATTCGACCTGATAAGGACCATCCATAGAGCGACCCATCGTGGATCAGTGGAATACCCATACTATGTGGGTTAGATCCTGTGTGGGTCAGTTCTCAGCGATCCTATGTGGGTCATCGCATACCTATCTGATGTGGGTCAAATTCTGTGTGCTTCAGTGCTCAAAGATCCTATGTGAGTCAACGAATACCGATCTTGTGTGGGTCTGATCTTGTGTGGGTCTGGCCGGGGTTAGTACCTATCGACTCTAGATGGGTCAGATCCTTTGTGGGTCTTTTGGGGGTCAGTACCTAACAATCTTGTCTGGATCAGACTCCGTATGGTCAACATCAGGGCCTCATAATAGAAAAAGATGATCTAGCTTCTCAACTAACCCTCTGTCTTTCTGTGCTTTACATATACCCAGTTTGAGCTGTGTCTATTTCTTTGTACTTTTTGATTTAGATCATGCTTTGTGGGATTTATATGTGGAATTATGAGAGACCTTCAGGGGTCTTGGGGTCCCTACTGAGTATTGTTATACTCACCCCTGCACGAGCTTCACCCGCACCTTGTTGTGTCTTGTGCAGACGATGAGTAGCTTGGCTAAGACTTGAAAGAGCCAAGACCAGGCGGTACCCAGAGGAGATTGGCTGATATGGATAGCAGTAGAGACGAGATGTAACTACCCTTAAGGTAGGATCCTCGGTGGATGATTCTAGGAGCTCTTCTCTATTTTTATTTGTAGTTTTACCTTTCAGTTGGGCTTGTATTCTGGCCCCTTTAATTTCAGTACACACCTTTACTACTTCACTTTTACTTTGTGGTTGCATCTTGTTGTGTTCTTAGATTTTGTGTTTGTACAAGTTTAAAGGAAATTACTTCATATTTTAGGGATATGCCTTTCTGGTGCTAGTCTCCAACCCCTGTTCTATGTAAGGTGAGCTTGGGGAATTTACGACACGGGCCTTGGGGGACGGGTCATGAAAAAGTGGTATTAGAGGAGTCGGTTCTACCGAAGAACTAGGAATCTGATCTTTTTAATGGAGAAATAGTGTTAAGTGTTTTGAGTATGATTTTCAGTTTGGGGAGTCCAGTGTTGGTGCGACAGCTGACATATCCATACACTAGGACCCTGAATTCTGAGTTCTGACTCAGTGCATGAAAACACTATTTGCGTGTGTTTTGGAAATGTTTTTTACTTTGATATTTTTTGAGTCAACTCACGAGGTATAAATTATTGACCGTGGAACAATTTTTTATTTAAAGGATGCCTCCTCATAGACAGCCAGCCAAGATTCATGAAAGAGTACACGATGATGACCCACCATGCTACGAGGCTTTGGTATAAGTCCCTTTTACTACGGTAGCTCCTTTGGGTGGCACACTACTTGCACCACCACCTTTTGGGATAGAGATGCCACTATCCCAACTAGAAGATTGTGAATAACGACTAAGCGTGTTGTACGAGTTCCATAGATAGAGGCCTTCGAGTTTTTGAGGCGATAGAGATCCCCAGATAGCTGAGGACTGGCTGGAGGATATGGCTAGATTTTTTCACTTGGTTGAGACACCAACAGACCTAATGGCTATCCTAGATACTATAATTTTCTAGGGCACAATATGGAGATGATTGAGTCTGATGCTCCAGTCACATGACAAGGTGAACCTCACCTAGACAAACTTAGAGAGCCTCTTTCGAGCATAGTTCGTTCTAGAGACACTACGCTCAGTGCGTATCCAGGAGCTACTGCACTTACAACATGACAGCTTATCAGTGGAACAATAATCAGTGAGATTCAATGACCTCTCGTGCTACTCCACCGATATGGTATATGGCCAATTATTCAAGGTCCATGACTTTGAGCGGGGTCTCCAGCGAGAGATCAAAGCGTCGATGATATCGCTGAATATCCCGATGTTGGATGGAGTTCTTGAGTGAGCACTGTTGGTGGAGAGCTTCATAGTTGAGTAGGAACCGATGGGGAGAGCCACCACCGAATGACACATAGCCGAGTCATCTGCAAGAGGAAGTAGACTGATGATGCAGAGGTCCAAGCAGGCTAGACCCACCGGTGGATGACCTCATGACACAGGGTCGGAGGTACAGAGCTTACGAGGTAGAGAAGGTCAGCTGTGAAGCATACTGTACTTCACATGTGGCGGGTAGGGACACATGTCTCGCTACTACCCAACCCTCCATATCGGTGATCAACATAAGGTTGAGGGACTGATAAGGCAGCGGCTGAGGTTCGAGTGAGGAGGTTCACAGGGTGGCGGACGAGGCAGATGAGAAGGCCGTACAACAGGTAGTGGGCAGCGATTTGAGGCTCTACTGCCACCACCACCAGGATTTCCACCTCGACCATAGGGAGTAGGTTGACACTGGCGAGCATAAATACACTATGTAGAGGCCTACATCCACAATTCTACAGATTTTATTATAGTTATGATCTGTGTTTATTCCACCCAAGCTGCATTACTTATAGACACAGGTTCCAGTCACTCTTTCATTTCCAGAACATTCATTTGGAGATCGGAGATTACTATGGAGTCGTTGGATCGATCTTTGTGATTAGAGACTCTTAAGGGACATGATTCAATGATTAAAAAATGGTTTTGATAGTGTAAACTTACTATAGGAGGAAAAATATTCAGCTAATATCTACTAGTAGGAGCATCGAGGCCTTACGACATCATCTTGGGTATGGACTGGCTATCCATAGTCCATTCTTAGATCGACTGTTTTAGAAGAAAAGTGTGGTGTGTCCGTGAGGATGGGATTGTGTTTAAATTCACCAATGAGAATGAAACCTTTGCAACACAGGATGAACTATCTTGGAGGAGTGTGCATCTGATTAGTCATCAGTTGGCTAGCATAACCCTTGGATCAGTTGATATGAGGATTCCAAGTTATCCTATAGTGTTTGACCAGTATGCTGATGTATTTCCTGATGATGTTCTGGGACTACCTCTATGTAGAGAACTAGACATTTACATCAACCTATACCCTTTGACAACACCGATATCTACACCAGCATATCAAATGGCTTCTGTAGAGATTCGGGAGTTATAGGTACAACTGGAGAACTTGCAGGGAAAGAGGTTCATAAGGACTAATGTTTCTCCATGGGCATCCCCGATCTTGTTTTCTAAAAAGGAGGATGGGATCTTGAGGAATTGTGTGGACTACTGGAACCTAAACCAAGTGACCGTTAAGAACAAGTATCCACTCCCAATGACCGATGATCTCTTCAACCATCTGAAGGGAGATCATTGGTTTTTGAAGATAAACCTCAGATCAGGCTATCATCCGCTCAGAGTATGGGATGAGGACATACCAAAGACAACCTTTAGATGTAGGTATGGCCATTACGAGTTCTTGGTGATTCCTTTTTGAATGATCAACACTAAAAAAATGTTCATGGGGCTCATGAATATGATATTTCAACCATACCTTGATCGCTTTGTGGTGGTCTTCATCAACAACATCTTGATATGCTCAATGTTGGAGGAGGAGCATGCCACACATTTACAGATAGTCTAAGATACACTCCGAGAGAACCAGCTTTATAGAAAGCTCTCTATGTGCTAGTTTTGGATATGGGAAGTCCACTTCATGGGGAAAATTATCTCGAAGGCAGTACTTGTAGTGGATTCAACATAGATAAAGGTAGTTCCTTCTTGGAAGCCACCCAGGAGTGTGACCAAGATATGGAGTTTCTTGGGATTGGCTGGGTACTACCATAGATTTGTACCTGACTTCTCTAGGGTAGCGGAACCCCTATCATCTTGGAAGAAGAAGGGGAAAATATTATTATGGACAAAGAAGTGACAGTAGAGTTTCTAGGAGCTGTAGTAGAGACTGAAATGTTCTCCCATCTTGAGGCTACCAGAAGAGGGCATTGGGTACGTAGTTTAGTGCGACGCATCTAGGAATGGACTGGGTTGTGTCCAGATGTAGGAGTGAGCGGTGATTTCCTACGGCTCAAGGTAGTTGAGGTAGCATGAGCAGAACTACGCTACCCATGACCTAGAGTTAGAAGCAGTGGTCTTTGCACTGAAGATGTGGCAACACTACTTGATGGGTGAACAATTTACTATTTACTCTGATCACAACAGTCTCAGGATTATCTTCTCATAGAAGGACCTGAACACGAGACATCGATGATGGATATAGTTCCGTCATGACAATGACTTTGAGATAGTCTATAATCATGGGAAGGGGAACGTAGTATAAGATATACTCAGTAGGAGGTCTGGTCTACATCTACTGAGTGAGGCGAGAGAGTAGATAGCTGCATTGTAGATATCCTTTATGGATAAAGATGAATTTTCTTACCCCCAATATATGAATATCACTCCCCTACTTCTTCATCATGTTCAGGAGACATATCTTGGGGTCATAGATTGAGAGGACCTCTGTGCTTAGATATCATCAGGACAAACTCTTGATGGATTTTATGAAGGTTGGGAGCGCATAATACTCTTCAGAAGACGCACTATAGTACCAGTGATGCTTATAGAGGAGGTGTTGAGGGATTTCCACACATGCCATTTGGAAGTACATCTTAGAGGGGAGAATATTTACAGGACATCCAGTGTCAGTACTGGTGGCCAGAGATAAAGAAAGTAGTGGCCGCGTTTGTATCTTGATGCCTCACTTGTTAGCAAGTGAAGGCCGAGCATGAGGTACCAGCGGGCTTAGCGCAACCACTTGAGGTACCAGAGTGGTAATGGGATGGTATATCCATATACTTCTTGATAGGGATACCACATATGTCTAAGGGCCATGATTCCATCTCGGTGATCATTGACCGACTCACTATGTCGGCCCACTTCCTACCCATCCGTGATCAGGGATTAGCAGTGAGCTTGGGACATCTCTATATTCAGGATATTGTACGGCTTCACGGGCTGCCATTTACGATCGTCTCAGATCGCCACACTTTTTTTACATCCTTCTTGTGGATGGTATTATAGGAGGCATACAGAACTCAGCTACACTTGAGAACTGCCTATCACCCTCAGACAGATGGTCAGATAGAGCAGACCATACATACACTCAAGTACATGCTCTGTGCTTGTGTCCTTGATTTTGGCTGTAGTTGGGAGGACCACCTAGCCCTAGTGGAGTTTTCATACAATAATTTTTATCACTCTAACATTGGCATGGCACCGTTTGAGGCCTTGTATGAGTGAACATGTAGATAACCTCTTTGCTAGACAGACCCAGGGGAGTCAACACTTTTGGGTCCATAGTTGGTACATGCTATCACATAGAAGGTACAGGTCATCTAGGAGCAGATGAAGACTGTACAGAGCTGGTAGAATTCTTATGATTATAGGATATAAAGACCCTTGGAGTTTGAGGAGGGATACCATGTCTTCCTATAGGTCTCACCCAATGAAGATTATAGTGGTTTGGCTAGGGTGGTAAGCTATCTATGAGGTTTATCGAACCTTTTTAGATTTTCAAAAGAGTAGGTGGGGTGGTGTACTGTCTAGATCTTCCCACACAGATGCACTAGGTGAATAATTTATTCCACATGTCACAGTTGAGGAGATACGTTCATGATCCATCACACATTATCGACTGGGGTGAGCTGGACATTGATGATGGGGTGACATTTGTGGAGTTTCCGATGGATATAGAGGATTGATAGAAGCGGGTTCTTTGTGGGAATCCGATTCCTTTGGTGCGAGTTCGTTGGTAGCATGAGAATATCCGGGAGATCACATGAGAGCCGGAGGCTCAGATGTGTGCTCATTAACTCCACTTTTCTCCTTGTGTTTTTGCAGATTTCTGGGACAAAAATTCCTAAGGGGGGGATAATTTAAAGACCCAAAAATTCTACGTATTGTTTTAAAATTATTTTGGATTATTATGATTCTGTGAAAATTGACGGTGCATTATTATAAGGCTCGGTGTTCCAGGAATGAATTTTTTAACTTTTTTATGGTATGTTTAGTAAATGCACGGGTGACATTTTCTATCTTTTGAACCTGTGGTCAGATTAAAAATCTAAGGGTATTGTTGAATATGAATCAGCATGATTTTATTAAGGGAAACTTCACTTCAACCCCAGTAGGTTGGGATAAAAAGTTAAATTTTGGACTTTACAGAAAAATAATAAAATAACATAATAAGTTATTTAATTTTTTTTCTCTATAGTGGATGAGTGGTGGTGGTGGGTACCAGTGTCTTGTCAAGACAATTAATGGCTTGAATCTCCTTTATTTGTAACCACACTATTGGGGAATTGAGAGGTTCATTCATTAAATGATCCTCATTAAATTACTTGGTGAGTTACTCACCTTTCCCCCTCTATTTAAGTGCGGATCAGGGAGTAGTTTAGACATAGAATAACCAAGCAAGGAACCTATAGAAAAGTGATGTGACATATTCCACTGAAAGAGGACAGAAGCTTGGGCGGTGATGATCCGTGATTGATGAATTCCGATGACCTCAATCTTATAGGGACTTTGTTTCCACCAACAACCGTGATTCCTCTGATGGTTCATGAGGTAGGGGTTTTCTTTTAATTTAATAAATTACCTTGATTATATTCCTCATTATAGAATTTGTGGTAGGTAGTTATGGGGGATTTGAATGGGGTTAATTATTATTTTATTGTGATGTATAAATTACTCCCACCTATTATAATGCTAAAGCGGAGGGCGCGTGCCAAATGAACAAGGCTCGGACCCTTCGCCGCTTGATTTTTCTTTGCATTCTTCGGAGTTGGGTTGTTACAACATGAAAGAACCTTAAAACTGAGAGGCGTGAAATGACGATTAAATCCTGGGAGGACCGTAGGAACCTCCGGAAGGAAGAATAGACCACTAGAGATCACCTGCTGGCCCATGGAAGATTCATCGATGCGACACTGACAACTGGTTCCAGCAAAGAAGGAGGTATCCGGTGTTCGCTGGCTGTAGAAGAGGGCGGTGCCACATGGTGCCGCAGTGGACACGAAGGGGCCTCCGACAACTGGTCGACTGCTTTAGTGAGTCGGTGCGTCGTCACGCACCGCGAAACAATGTCGTGGAAAGAGGGGGACCCTCACCCCCACAGGTCCCGTAGAGGATGTGGCGGTGCCACGTGGAATAGTTAATTAAAGAGATGAATGGCTCTTACTTAGCCGTTCAGGAGATAGAAGCCACCCGACTGGCGAGCCGCACCAGCGCACCAGGTTGTGTTGCCCCACAGACCGTGCCCAGCTGATGGGATGGGCCGTTCCATAGCCCAGCAGGTTGATATCTCCACGTACTAGACCAACCGGGCATGCCTTGGCTAGTTCAGGGTGGGATGGGTTATACCTAAACTGAGTTGGGTTGGTATGACCAGGTCTGATCGGACACGGACCCCTCTCAGGCGCAAATACGCTTAAGTGACCGTAACCTGCGAACCACATGTCCATTTGATGAACTGTCAATGGAATTGGGATACTTGGAGTGATAAGGTCATTTTGAGATACTATAAGAGAGTTTTAGAGAATGTTTGAGTATGGATGGGTTGGATCGACTCTGAATCCAATAGGGCCCTCAGTGCTAAAATGTGAATAACTTAAAGACCGGGTATCCGGTTAACACACTGTCTGTTGTGTTAGAACCATTATGAAGTGACATATCATAGGGTTACTTATTCATGGTACTTCATGCCAGTTGGAATACAAATAATAGATTGAGGAGCGGTTATCCAAGAATCAATCATAATATGAGTAGGAATCCAGTGGCTGACATTGAGGTGGAGGTTGTAGACAGATCATCTAGTGGTTAGTACCGAGCGATCCTGTGTGGGTAAACACCTAGAAATATTGTGTGGATTAACACTGAGAAATCCTGTGTGGATCAACATTATGCGACCCAATGAGGAACAGCCTTAGAGAGGCCCATCGTGGATCAACGATATACCAATCCTGTGTGGGTCAGATCCTGTATGGGTCAGCGCTCAAAGATCTTGTATGGGTCAACACAAACCAATCCTGTGTGGGTTAGCGCTTAACAATCCTTTGTGGGTCAGTGCATACCGATCCTATGTGGGTCAGATCTTGTGTGAGTCTTTTGGGGGTTAGTACCTATAGAATCTGAGTGGGTCGGATCCTGTGTGGGTTTTTTGGGGGTTATTACCAACCGATCCTTTGTGGGTTAGACTACGTATGGTCAGCAGTAGTGACTCTTGACAGAATAAGATAATCTAGCTTCTCGACTAAAAATCTATACTTCTATGCTTTAGTTATTCCTCATTTGATTAGTGTCTATTTCTTTGTGCTTTGTGATTGAGATCATGCTTTGTGGTTTTCCCTTTGTTGAATTCCAAGTGACCTTTGGGGGTCTTGAGATCCCTACAGGGTATTGTTATACTCACCCCTGCATGGGCTTCACCCACACCTTATTGTGTCTTGTTCATACGACGAGTAGCATGGATGAGACTTGAGGGAGCCAGGACTAGGTAGTACATAGAGGGGATTGGCTGAAATGGATAACAGTAGAGACAAGCTGTACTTACCGTTCAAGTAGGATCCTTGGTCTATTATTCCAGGATATATTCTCTATTTTTAGTTGTAGTTATACCTTTTAGTTAGGCTTGTATTCCATCCCATTTACATTCAATAAACACCTTTACCAATTCATTTTTCTTTTTTGGCTGCATCTTGTTATATTCTTATATTGTGTGTTTGTACAGGTTTAAAGGCAACACCTTTTCATTTTAGGGATACACCTTTTTGGTGGTATTTTCCAACCCCTGGCCTATGGAAGTCAGTCTTGGGGTAGTCACAACACGGTCCATGAGGGACGGGTTGTGAAAAACAACATGTTTTAGGAGAATTAGAAAAATAACTATAGAAATAAGGAATATCCTTGAACATTAAAAAATATTTATTTTTGAAAATAAATATTTTATAAAACATGGAGTGTTAGAATTTATTTTAGAAAGTGTAGAGAATATGTTTCATAGAAAAAGAAAAAATGGAAGAAAAATGTGTTGAGGAATTTTTTTTTAAAAAGAGACCATTTTCTCAATTTTATGGGAAAGACCAACATAGAAAAATCTAAAAATTTATTTAAAAAATTTTAATTAAATTTAATGTTATAAAAAATTAACTTAATTAATTATTGATTAATATACCAGAACATTCTTAAAATCATCCAATGAATATGATTATGGACAAGGGAACTTATCATTTATAAAGAAGATATGAAGTCAATTTCACTTATTAGAAACAATTGAGAAAACATATGAGTCTATAAAAAATAAATTTTTAGGGGATATGTAAAATCCCCTGAATAACCAAATAAAATTATGAGGGGTTTTATAAATAATAAAAATTCCCCATGTGCATTATCTCTCAAAAAAATATTGACTTGAAGATAATATTGGTGATGAAACCCTTACGATTTGAGGGTCATTTTAATCAAAACAATATTTAGAGTGATAGCTTAAAATTAAACTTAAAATACAATGAATAAATGATAATTCGTGATATAACATCTGAAATTAGCATTGTATACTACATATAAAAAAGAAATGGTGTGCAAAATCAAACATGTCTCATGGATTTGAAAATAAGACAAATAAACCCGTACAATATTTATATCATTTAAATCAAAATAAATTTAATGAAAGAACATGATTGGGATCTTAAAACCCAATTAATTATAAGAATTTTGTGAAAGATATTAATTATTAAGTAATCACACTATATCAAATATATCGGGGTGAAAAATACAAAATATGTTCCAATAAATTAAATATAAGACAATGAACCCCTTACCTTAATCCATAACTTCCATTAAAGTGGTTGAATATCCTGTATATAAAAATAACCATATTAAAACCTATTTAAGAACCTTATTCATATATATAACATTTTATAAACCTCATTTATAATTATAATTTACATGTATATTAGTTATTGATTATCTATTTTCAATATTGTGTGTGAGTAATCTTGATCTTTTTAAACTATTTCTGCAATAGAATTATTTTTATCCATTATTTTACCAAATATAATAATTACTAGATCATACATGATACTTTAATTGATTAAAATTAATTTTCTATAGTGATATAATTTCATTATAGGTAATTTTTGACAATTATCCTTAATAATGAAATAAATGATGGGCATGCTTCGATGATTTTTATCGAAAGAACATTAATATCTTTATTAATGAGTTTAATATTAATGTAACCATTAAAAAATGAAATAAAATTATTATTTACTTATTTAGATAATATATTATCAGTAATTAAGTTCTAATAGTCATCCATGATTTTATATTTTAGCATTGTTTAAGTTGGTGTTTAGACTCTCCCAGACATAAACAAGCCATAATTAATGGATATGTATGGTTATAAAGGTGTATTATTTTAGAATAATATCACTATTATAGAATAATAATGATATTATTTTGATATTTTTATGTTTTTAATTATATTTTTATAATTTTTAATAAATAATAGAGAAAATAAATGAAAAATAAGATATATTACTTAATGGAGGCAGTAATTTGCACGTATGCACAATTAACATTTTCATTTCTCAAAAAACTAGAGGGAATGAAGGTGGATTATAAATTTTATATTAATAATTATAATTATATTATATTTTTCAAATGGATTCCTTAATTTCATTTTTATAACCAGATAAGGCAGGTGTTGGTGAAAAATGGAAGACATCACTTTGTGGAAGCGGTTGTCCGCACAAACACACATATGTCATTTTTGTTTTTATTAATGGGAAAGGGGAAAGGTGGTTAATGATTGATAAATTAAAATAACATAATATAGTATATAAAAAATACTAATTTAATTATATTCGAATGAATAAATTATATTAGTAAAATAAAATTCGAATAGAAAAGAAATATGGAAAGATTAGTAGTCACATTGAGAACTTGAGTTTTCCCTTTGCGTACTCCTTGGAAATGGAAGGATTTTGATAACTTATTATGACCAGAAGATAATCGTAGTGGAAAAAATTTTAAAGGGAAGGAAAATGGAATAATTTTAAGATGAAAGAAAAATTTATAGTAATCCTGAAAGGTTGATGGGACGCCCCTTTTATAAGTTGTGGGAATGATATCCATGTAAATATTTCATTTTAAAGTAAAGAGTGTGTGTGTTTCACATTTTAAAAATACTCCAAAATGGAAAATAATAGAGTTGGAATATATTTTGGTATATACACATGAAAAAATCTCAATTATAACTATGTTTTTAACATGTTGGTCCTTTTAGCCCTTTGGTTAACACAATTTTCCCTTTTTGCTTTTACCAAGTAACTAGTTTTTACCTAAGTAATTAATTTTTTATGCCTAAAAAAGGTTATTACCATAATATGGGACTCCAAATTCAAAATTTTAAATCCATTTTATTATAATCACTTTTTAAAATCAAAAAATTAATTATAAACTAATAAATTCATAATATATTAATTTTTTTAGAGAATAGTGTAACTTATGTTCTAAAATATCAAACATAGGTTTATAATAAAAAATATATTTTTTTTAAGTTTACAATATGTATTATAAAATATTTCTTATTCTAGAAATATTTTTCATAAATTTCCAAGTTAAAATTATATTCTCATAATGTCATAAAAGTCAGAGTATTTTTAAAGACATTATTTTGAACTATTCACCTAAAAAATAATCTTTTTAGAAAAATATGAAAAATTTACCCTAAACTAATATTATTATGATAAATATAGAAATTATTTCCATTTTTTAAAATTAAATATCAAAATTTAGGTAACATTTGGTATAAATAAAATCATAAAATATATTCAAAAACTAGTTTTATAATAAAATTGAATTTTAAAATACTAGATGATCTTATTATTAATTTATATAAAACCCTAATTGAAATATAATTAAAAAATAAATATTATATTTTATTAAAATGATCATTTAAAAATAATATATTTATTTTTCATTAATAAAACATACAATTCAAAAAAAATACAACTTTTCGTAATATATATTTTTAAGTAAAAAACGAACTAAGTAAATTTGTATAAAATGGAATATATATATCATAATTTGGTTACTTCTATTCATACACACAAATTATAAGGATAGTATTCAATGGTCATATTTTATTTTAACATACACACTTTCATTTTAGTTCTTATGCTGCTTGTAGAATAATCTTTCAACATAATACTTAATTTAAGAAAATATAGGGTGAAATTTTATGTCGTTACATTCTATACCCATTAAAAAATTCAAATCTCAATAATTTTAATTATACCTAACTAATGAAATGTTAATTGGTGTCCATAAGAAAGAAATGAATATAGATTTAATTTCAAGTGAGATTTCATCCTCACTATCCTTGGTATGTCTAGTGAACTCTTCTTTTCCCCTCATAATAGTAATATAAATAATGCATAGTTTTTCCTTCAATTACTTATAATAAATACCTCAATACAATGGGATTAATTTTACATAGGAATTTTATACTCATCCTTTTATTAATAGGTGTTCATGGGTTGATTTTTAGATTACATTTTACTATCTTGGGAATTATCATGGACACTATGTCAAGAGAGACATTCCATGCTTAATATCACATAAAATATGAAAAAATGTAGAAGAATAAGATTTTATAGGAAGTAAATTCCTATAAAAATATATTAGAGAGGATATATATACATGAGACATAATAATCATACCAAAATAGTTTTCTTAATAATTCAACATTGATTCATCATGGTTATAATTTTATGTTCATCAATTTAGAGGAGTAGGTCAAACAAGATATAAACATAACACTCACATTTCTTGAGTGGATGATCAGTTTTCCTAACTCCATATCATTTTTGGTTCCTACTTTAGTTTTTGTGTTTTCATAAGATTTCCTTTTTTCCCCTTTAACTAAGAAGTTGTTGATTCCTATCATCCTTGTTGGCCATTGGATTAGGGAATTGATTTGGGTGATGCATAAGTTCCCCACATTCATGAAATTAAATTATTAGTGGTATATCAAGAAGAACTATTTTTTACTTTTACCATGTCCACTACAATTATAATTTTTATTAAATAATTAGTTTCTATATTACCAAATTTTCAATATATTGAATATATTCTATTTCTATTGAGAAATTATCCTTGGAGATTCTTCTCACATTTTTACTAGGATAAAACTGAAGTTTCTTTCCTTTATCATATTTATCACAGAAACTTCAATGAGACTCCATCCATCTCTTATTTGTCTTGTTTGGGACTTAAACTATACTAATGTTTTTAATGATTATTTTTGATATCTTGTTTGAAATAATCACTAGATTTATCACTCTAATTCTTATCCTATTCAGTTGATTATTGGGACAATCTCAAAATAATCTATGACAACCTTTATTAACTTTATTCTTTTATTATTTTTCTATTATGAAAACAAAAATAGTTAACATGAGTGAATAAATTATAATAAAATTATCATAAATAAAAATAGGTAAAGTTAAACAAAATATTTCTCACTTTATAACACTATCATGTTAGCCTATAGTTTTTACAATTAATTTTTTCAGCCTTATTTAACTTATATAACTCAAAATTTAACCTAAATAATTCTTGGTTAAACCATGTTTACTTTAAGTTGGGTTTTCTCATAGATATTAACCTGATGCCTAATACAAATATCAAAAATTACCATGAACTTTATTAAAATATTATAAACCCAAAAAGAATTGAAATATATGCTCTCAAAATCCAAAATACACTTTATCCGAGAAATTTCATATCAATTAATATGTATCTTAGCTTATGAATCTATATATTTCAATATAAGTTATCCATGTTTATTATCCTATTATTTTATCTGACCTAAATATATTTAAATCACTTATAATGGTTTATAAAGAGAATATGATCAACTAAATCATACCCCTTGGAGTCTCTAGCTAGGTCTGCAGTCTTAGGATCACTTATCATTCACTACAGTGAAGGGTGAGTTAATACTAAACTATCCTTTTCATGTTAATTACCCCTAGGAGAATAAATTCCAAAACATTATCTAATTTTTAGTATACATACAAGGATATAATTTCTAGGAGAACTATACAATATCTACTTTACCAGATCATCTCGATGTTATCCTATAATTATAATTATACTTCGGACATATCCCTATGTTTTTAATAAATATTATCTTAATCCCTAAATAATATAAAATGTTAAATATTACCCTAAATAGACAAAATGTTATCTATACCATTGAAATTTTGACCTACCTTAACTTATTAACCAATAAATTATCCTCAACTAACATCCTAACCTATAATGTTATCTAATACTTAATTTGATAAAAATAATAAAATCCCATGGCTATGTCCGTCTCATAATTACAAATCTAAAAAAAATATTTTATTAAAATAAATTCCCACAATATTTTAGGTTTAGAGTTTTAGGGAATTTGGATAAAACATTAACTAAAAAACCCATGCCTTTTTTAACTAATGGAAATTTTTCCCACTATATAAGAAACCCCTTAATACATAATAATTCTTTAACATCTCCCACAAATTCTTTACACAAGATAAAATTTTAGACAAATCATATATATTACTTTTCATCATAACTTGAAGAAATATAAACATATAAAAGGGTTTTGATCAAAATCTTAGTAAGGGTAAGAATAAACAATTATAATTAAATATTATAAGTGAGAATAAGATAAGTATATGGGTATAATCAGGATACATAATAGATTTATACCCAATAAACCATAGATACTAAAAAATGGGGTAGGGAATGACATAACATAAAAACATATCATGGAATTTACAAATATCGAAGAGGTACAATAATAATAAAATAGGTTATAAGCATAAAAAATTAATCCCAAATCATTGGGACATAACATAAAGGTATAATATATCTAATATAGAAGGAATAAACATGGAATGTAACATAGATTAAAAAGAAAAGAAACTTATAAATGTGGAAGAATTATAATCATATGAAACCTTATGAGAAAATTTATTACTCCTACACTATTCTAAAAAAAATCATTATGTCCACACATTAAAATGCAGGAAAACTTATTATTCAAATTAATTTATAGAAAAAATCATTTATTCCATGCCTTACTATCTCATGAGATATCAATATTAACTAATGCATTAGAGGTAAATATAAGACCCCACCCATCATTATCTATGCCTATGTGTTCCACATAAAATCAATAATTATTATATCATAAAGAACGCATGGAAAGAAAATTGTTTTCATATCCCTTTTAAGTGGAATCATATAAGAAAATAATTCACAATTCCATCAATAAATATGATAAAAAATTGATAGTAAGTGGGTAGTCACTGATACTAAATAAATTTGTTGTTTGATACCATTAAATTAAGTATATGTCATTCACACCATATGGATAAAGGGTATACAATTTAGTATACAATTTCCCTAATAAATTTATGTATAAAATATTTGAAAACAATCATCAATCCAAGGAATAAAAAATAGGATACTAACAAAGTAAAGTAATTTTATGAAAATTTAGGTATATTTACCGTGGATGGCTACATATGAATGGATCAATACTCTAATAGAAAAAAGAATTTCATAATCTATCTGTAGAAAAATAGTCTATGGTAACATTTGAATAATATACTTAATCATGTATAAAATATGAAAAAATATATTGATGTTGTGGAAATATTTTCTAGAGCATTAGAATATTTAATATAGATATAAATAATATCCTTGAACTTTTAAAACAATTTATAGAAAAAAATAAAAAATTTGTAAAACATCGAGGATTATAATTTATTTTAGAAATCAAGAATGTGTAGAGAGTAATTTTAATGTAAAAATAAAAAATGATGGAAATATGTGTTCACATGGAATATATTGCCTGAAAAATGTTAAAAAGAGATAGTTTTAAAACTTTTATGAAAACAAACTATAATAAAATGTTTAAAATTCCTTTAAAACATTTTATTAATAGTGAATATATTATAAAATAAACTTAATCAATTACTGTGGTAGTGATATGTACATTCAAAAAATTATCCTATGAATTAAGACATGGAAAAGGGAAGTTCTAATCCAAAAAGAAGAGACATTGTCTGTTTCAATAATAAGAAACACTTTGGGTAAAATATAAGTCAAGGAGAAATTAAAATTTAAGGAGACATGTTAAAAAAATTTATTTAGCAAAGAAAATATTGAGGGGGTTTAGAAATAAAATCCATAGATTAATTATCTTTCAAAAAAAATCTTGACTTAAAGATTATATTAGAAATGAAACCATTGTAGTTTGAGTAACCGTTCGATCAAAACCTCTTTAAAGGGAGAGATTAAACTTAAAATTAAAATTCCATGAATAAAATATAATTCATGAAATAAAGTCTTTAGTTTTCATTGTATAAATCATATAAAAAACATTGTATGAAAAATAAAGCATGTCTCATAGATCTGAAAATGATACAAAGAATACCATGCAACCTTGGTATCTTTTGAATCAAAATTAATTTAAGGAAAGAACATGATATGAATATTAAAACCCCATGAAATATATGAATATGGTAAAATATATTAATTTGGTAGTGATCACACCATATCAAATATATAATAGTGCACAACATGAAACTTATCTTATGAAATTAATTTTGAGACAATGAACCCCTTACCTTAATTCATGAATTCCAATAATGTACTTGAATCTACTATATAACCAAATAAATATAATAACAAACTATTTAATAATTTTATTTTTATATATATAACCTATTAAAAAATTAATTTATAATTATTTTCTCTATGTATATTAGATCAATATTATCCATTTTTAATATCAAGTGTCAGTAATCTAGATCATTTTGAACTAGTTTCAAAAAAACTGTGTTGTTATTCATTATTTTCCCAAATTTAATAATACCTAAACCAAAAAATGTACTATAATTAACTACATATAGTTATTTATTATTTTATAAGTTCATTATATGGTTATTTTGGTTAGATCCTTAAATATGAAATCGACGATGAGCATGCTTTAGTGTATTTTAACGAGCAAACTTTGGTATCTTAATTAATGAGTTTAATATTAATATTTCCATTATAAAAACAAATAAAAATAATTATTTAATTATTTATATCATATATTACTAGTAATTAAATTCTCATAGTCATCTTTGATATTATTATTTCATTTTCAAGTTGGTGGTTAGACTGACCCAAACATGAACATACCACAAATAATGGAAGAGTAAGATTATAAAAGTGGTTTATTTTGGAATAATATCATTATTATAGAATAATAATTATATTATTTAGATATTTTTCATATTATGAATCAAAATTTAAGATATATTAAAAAAAATAATAAAACAGGAAAAAAATGAGATATGTTACTTTTTGGAAGCGGTAGTGAGCACACAACACAGTTAACATTTTCATTTTAGAATTAATAAGGAGGGGCGAATGAAGGTGGATTATAATTATTATATTAATATCAATAACTATTTTATATATTTCATATTTATTGATCAATTTAATTAATATAACTATCTAATATAGGTGGTGGTGTAAAATAGAAAATGTTGTTTCGTGGAGGCGGTAATCCACACAAACACGTGAATGAAATGTTTGTTTATATTAATAGAAAAGGGAAAACATAGTTAATGAATTCTAACTTATAATAATAAAATTATTTATAAAAAAATTATTTATGTAATTATATTTTAATGTGAAAAAAATATTTGTAAATGTAAGCTAGAAAGGAAAATAAATTTGGAAATATTAGTACCCTTGTCGAGAACATGAGTTTTCCCTTAGAGGACTCCATAGAAATGGTGGGATTAGGCTCATGTACTATTACTGGAAGCTAATGGAAGTGGAAAAATGATATATGAAAATTAATAATGGTATATTTTAAATAGGAATCCAAAATTTATATTGATCTTTAAGGGGTGGTTAGAGGCCCCCTTTATAAGTGATGAGAATGGAATTCTTGTAAATATTTAAACTTAATATAAAAAGAGAACATGTAATAAGATTACAAAATAGAAAATAATGGATTGGGGATACTTTTTTTCCCAATTAAATCCTTAATCACAAAATTAATAGTTTTTTTGTACATGTTATTCCTTTTTACCCCATTAGTTAACCCATTTTACAATTTTGACTTTTACCATAGTAATAGTTTTTACCTAAGTAATTCATTTTTATGTCTAAAAAATTGTCCTTATTACAAAACATAGTACTTAAAATTACTAATTTTAAATCAATTTTGTTACATTAACTTTATAATAGTGATGAAAATTAATTTTAGAATAATAAATATGTAATGTAGTAAAAATAATTTTAGAAAATACTGTAACTTATATTCTAAAATATCATACATAGGTTTGTAAACTAAAATAAATATTTTTTAATTTAAAATATATCTTATAAAATAAATATTTTTTTCTATAAAATGTTTTCATGAATATATAGGTCATACTTATTTTATAATAATTTCATATAAGTCACGATATTTTTATAAATGTTATTTTATGCAATTTGTATACAAATCCATCTTTTCATAAAAATCAAAAAAATTTATCCTAATCCAATATTATAATGATTAATCTAAAATGATTCTTATTTTTTAAATTCAATTGATAAAATTATGGAATTTATCTTTTAAATTAAATTATAAAATATAATGGAAAACTATTTAAATAGGAAAATTACTTTTTTAAAAAATATTTGTTTTTATTATTAATTTATATAAAAATACTAATAAAAATAACATTAATAAATAAATATCATATTTTCTTTACATCACCATTTAAAAGAATATACTTTTTTCTTTAGTAAAATTTATAACTCATAAAAATATATATTTTAGTGAAACATATTTTTAAGCACTTAATAAACAAATTAAATTTGTATAAAATGAATTATATATATATATATATTTCATAATTTGGATACCGTAATTTATACCCCCCAATTCAATGGTTTGGTTATAATAGTCATATGTTATTTTAATGTATCACCATTTCATTTTAGTTTAGTGCTTCATATATAATAAGTTATTAACATAATATTTATTTAAGGAAAGCACATGGTGAAATATCAGATCATTACGTTGATTGAGTTCAAGTTTCTTGTTTTTTGTGTATGAATCCAAAATAGAATTTTAGTAAAATTTGATCTTTTGTTTATTGGAGTAATCATTAATGTACCCCTATTATCTCTTTGAATTAGTTCCTTCATTTTTAAAATCTACCCAAACTTGGGAGAGATTGGTGGGGCCCAATTCCACCCTATACTTGGATCCCATAAATGACTTTTTAAATCATAATTGTCTTTATTTACATGGAAATTAAAGTCCTTTATAATAAATAGAGTGGATATATAATAATGGGTAAAATTTTAATTATCTATAAACTTTGAATCATTCAAAAGTGAGAGTCATTGTCACTTTATTTGATGAATCTGACTGATTGGAGTAGGAGACTGTGATTCCTTCTTTATTACATGAATTAATGTCTTGGAACCTTTTAAATATAGAATTTATTCAATGGAATTACCTTGAGGACATGAATTTTGAGATTTCCATTTAATTCATGATCCTTAATCATGGAAAGTGGTCAGTGAAAGATTATTCTTATCATTAATTAGAGTTGTGGTTCTTTTATTCCAAAGTATTTTGTAATAACTCTCTAAAGGACTAATTATTTCAAAGAGGAATTTTATTGGACCTCAAAGAGGTTGTATTCATGTCCAGCCTATCGTATTTTGAAGAGGATGCTATGAGGGATATGTTATTTGAAACTATTCAGACAAGGAATCCTGTAGTGGGTCATGTATTGTCTTTGTATGAAAAAGTAATATTTATTTTCCTTTTTAGGAGTATAGTTTGGTTGATATAGAGTCATAGGAGCAGTTCAGAGGGGGTTAATACTCTAAGAAAGAACATTTCTCAAAAGAATAAGATACCCCTCATGTGCTTCTAGTGTGGAGATCTTGGATATTGTAATCCTTTCTACTTAAAACAACCAAGAGCCTATCTCTGGTGTATCCTCCTTGTCCATATTCAATAGTTTTTTTGTTAGATTATCAGAATAAGAAGTTATAGGTTTAGTTGGTTTTTAGTGGAATGTTTTTTAGGGTTTATTTTTTTGGATTTAAAAATATTTAGCCTGGGAATATTTTGGATTATTATATCATAGATATTATAAATATATTTCATGTGCATACATCATTGTCTAGTAGTGTTTCCTAGGGACTTTGTGTAAATATGTTGATTGGTTATATTGATTATTTACTCTTATTGATTAGGAATGGGTAAACCCTTGGTTATATACTTGGTATAATAGAGATGTGTGATTCAGAAATTGAGATTATCCACTATACAATGTTTAGATAGATTTTTTGGGACTCACCATGGAATGGTTTTCCTTATTTGAGGTCCTAGGTTACCCACTTAATCGTGACCTTTGGTTGGAATCATGTATTTATTTTTTGACATGTTTGTGGTTTGTTTATTTTCTATTTTAGGTTATATGTGTTAGAATATTTGAGGAGGGATTTTTTTTGGTTATTTAAATGTTATATATATTTGATTTTCTTTTGTGAAATGTAATTGAATTTATTAGATGGTTACTGGGTTTTAGTGGAGGAATGTCATCACATAAATATTTGGTGATGTTTTATTTGAGGTGTTTGACATCACAATTTAACCATTCTAGATAGTCTTTAAATAGAGGATAGAACTATAAAAGTTATTTATTTTTCTTAGGAATTGTATCTTTTAGTTATTCATGAGCTATGATTGGAGATATTGGGTGATGTTTTCAGATCTATCTTTCGGTTTTTTTGAGTTCTGTTTGAATTTTGGTGGTTCTTTACATTGGATTCTTACTCTGTTGATTTCCCACCTCTTATTATCATATGTAATTATAGTTTTTTTTTCATTTAATTTTACTCTTACTGAAGAATTTATGGGGGTATAAAGTGTCATTGTTGGGAGAATTGTAATACCCCATACTATTGTTGTTATATTTTTTAATTGATTTTTGGGTATTTTTTATTTATATTTTCTTGAGTTTTATTAATTTTCACTGAATTTATATAGAATTTTTGTAGTTTGTAGGGAACCATATTTCAATAGGGGGTGATAAAACATGGTGGTCATTTTTTAGGAAGGACCATAATGCAAAAGTTAAGGGCTTGACAATGGGGTTCTCTAACAATGGGTTGAGCCCCTGCTAATTTCATCACCCTTGTACCATGGCCTTAAAGAAAAGTCATAGGGGGGTGGGTGATGGTTCAAAACCCATATTTTTGTTTTAGGTGGGATTTTCAAAGACCCCTAGGCCATAACCAAATACAGAATCATGAGAATATCCCTAACCCTAGCTGGAAGCACTGCATTGTGGGGCCATGACCACACAACAACCTCTTTCAGACTAGTTTTTTAAAGAGATTAGAAAACCCTTTTACCCTTGTTGACTTTAATGGTCATACCCTACTTCATCACCTATTTTATTTAACTATAAGGGTTCATAACCTATGGAGTTCTCTATACGTCCTTTATTTATTTTGGGTCTCTATTTCTCTAATTTTAAGAGAATAATTAGGGTAAATAACTCCATCCTTTTGGATTCTCTTATTCACTTCCTCCCTCTTTCATTCCCCTTAATTTCTATTATCTTCTATAAGACCTAATAAACATGGTGCATGATATCAGGGTTCAAAATGAGTCTAATAATTGGTATTTGGGTGTCTAGGTTTCATAATGGGTTCCCCCATTCCCATATTAGCTTTCTCCATTGAAGGATAAGTTTTGCGACTCTTATGAGGGTTTTATACTTGATTCTAGGTAGGTATTTTCTGCTCTTCCTTTACATGGAATTTTATTAGCTGTTCAATTCATTTAAATAACATTTTATGAAACTATATCTATATGTGATAACTTAAATGTCACACCATGACCCGTATTACTTAATTATTTTATTTATTTAATTAATTTAATTTTTATTTAGGGGCTGGAATCTATCATTTTGGAAAACATTGAAAATTTTAAAAGTATCTACATGTCGCACGGTTTGAATGCATGATTTTCCATACCCTATGGAATCTATATAGGAATGTATTTAATCTTATTTGATAAATTTTTTACTATTTTCAAATGGTTTTACCAACCATACAGACAACCCCTATGGGTACCTTGATGTGCCCAGTGAAGTGTACATATTTAGTGTATGGGTTGGTAAACAATAAAAGAAATGTGTGATTTAAACCAAATTAAAATTGTGAAATTATAAAAAAAATACCTCCCATAATTTTAACTGAATTTTTGGCATCCTAATCCATTCACCAACTTTAGATGACACAAAATATCCCCATTTACTCCCCACTTTGCCTCCACTTTCAGTTTTCATCACCACATCCATTAATTTAAAGGGCATTTGGCCTAGGTATGATCCTCCTCTCCTCTTTCAACTTTCCTTTTTATTTTATTTTTTTCATTATTCCCCCTATTATAATATTCTTTTTGGGAAAAACCTTATATTGGGTTTAAGGTTATAAATTAATTTGGATTTGGTTTGTAGGGTATGAAATTATTTTTGGGATTTTTTCTCTATGTTCTTTGGGATTTTGCATCTTTTGTTCATGTTCTAGGTTAGTGATTCTATGTTATTTCCTTTTTCTTGAAAACCGATAAAATGATTTAATTCTAAAAAAATATTTCCATTGAAATTATTTATACTACATATATGGTTAATTTCTTAAGATGTGTTTTCAAAGCATGTTGGTATTTAAAATTTAAAGTAGAAAATTTCAAAAGGATTTACATGTGTTTTTCTTTTAAAAATATTTTAAATGGATTAACATGCGTGGTTTAAATTTACTATATGTCTATTATGGATTTAATTATATATTTTTCTTAATTAATGACTTAGGGATGTTGTGCATTATCATTTTATAATTTCATTAAGCTATATTGGTTTTAGATAAATGTTTTTTTCATGGCTTTAAAGACATTACCAAATGTCAGGCATTCTCAAATTGGTTTATGTTCATATATACTTACTTATGTATGTATATATAAAAATATATGAGTTTCTTCAGGTAATTATATAAATATATATATTAAACTATTAATTTTGAAACTAAAGGATTGTTTGGAATTTAAAAAGTGAATTTTCGAATGATGTTGAGTTTTAAATGATATTGAATTAGAAATTGTTCCTTAGGGGGGGGGGGGGGTTGAAAACATATGAATAGTTTTCAAATTCAAATCCATGATTGAAATTATTAGAATGGTTTTCTAAAATATTGCTACTCCCGATATAGAATATCTAATGTTTTATTATATACATGGGCTGAGGTATAGTTTAGAATGGATCTTATTTATCTATTTCTTGATGATATACCTTCTATTATCGGCTATTTTGATGCTTTCAAACCTCATGAGAACCCAAAAGTACTTGGGTAGGTGAAATTAAATTTCAATAGACCCCATTCCACTAGCTAATGTCGTGTAGTAAATGTTGTTCCCCTTAGTTAGCGACATGATACCCTTTCAAAAAATTGGGGGAATGAACCTAGTTAGTGGTGTACTTCTTATGTGCCCCTATACTTTGTGACCATAGTGTGTTTCTCCTATGATTATTATTTTAAATTACTGATTATTAGTTCTTCTTTTACTCTTTCTTTAATTTATACAAATTGTGTTTATATAGTCCATTTTACATTATCATTTTAATACATACATGAAATTATTTATAACTACTTTAGAATTACTTTTTTATTTTCTTTATCCATATTTTTCTTATTAGTGATATTTATGGGTTTAGTATCTATTTTTTTTGTATTTTCCAAATTTTATAGCTTTCTTAATAATAATTCAATTAGTGTTTAATAAAAAGTTTGTTTTTAAAGAAAGAATGTGTTCAAAATGTGTGGGTTTTGAAAAAGATGATTTAGAAAGAAAACTATGGTTATATTTTACAAGTTATATGATTTTTTAAATTAATGTATTTAAAACTAGAATTTCAGGATTTTTTTACAAAATTGAATACACAATACCATTGGTGAAACACAAATGGATTTTCTAACTATTAGACTACTTACATCACTAGGTGTCTATAAGCTGAGTGGGTATTATAGCTTTAGGTTCCATTTATGAAAATTAACACTCTATGGAATCTTTTATAGACCACACATAGAGTGGGATTTTAGTTAGTGGATGCAGTGTAACCATAGGTCACATGGTATAGATTGATTGGGTATGTTGGTATTTATTTTTAGTAGTTTAGTAGTCTCAGGAAAATTGTCTATTTCTATTTTTTATTTCTTTAATTTATAATGCATTATATATGTGGCATATTTGATGTTTAAGATTCTATTTATTATATGTTAGGGGTTTAGAAATGAGTTGATTGGTTTTTTTTCTTGATTTTATGTAATACAGTTTCTTTTATTCTTCTTATTTTTTTCTTTCATGAACATATGACTAATGCATGATTCATGCAGATATTTTGTTAAATTCTTTGTTACTTGTTTAATTTACTCTTGGGTGAAATAATTCCCAAATAGTATTTATTAGATGTCATAATACTATTCCCACCCATGGGGATCAAGAATTACCTTCAGGTCAAATCATGTGCTAGATTGAGTATCCTATAGATGGATGAATTAGGTTGGTTTTTGATGAAATGGTATTAGAGACTAAGTTTCTAAGATGTACAAGGTTATTGAAATCCCATTATCTTTTGGAAAGTCTTATTTATGGGATATACAATTGACTTAGCATGGGAGGGAGGACATGGTTGGGAACCTGATCACCATCAATTATGATGAATTCTTAAAAACCATGGGATTTTAGGATTTGATTTTTAATTTTACATTTATTTTGGATTCTTGATAAATTTCAATTTAAATTGATATTGCCTTACTATTTATGAGTTATTTTGTAATTTCATATATTTTGGGGTGAAGTAGAAGTAGACGTGGAGGCACTAATATATCAAACGACTAGGAAAACCATGTAGAGCCACCTTGTATGGTTTTGAGAAATTCTATGGGGTTGTGACATAGTTAGAACATGTTATCTCAAATCATGTAGTTTACTCATGCATGACCACAAACACATCAATATTTTAATTTTTGGGTTGTTTGGTATTTTTCTATTGGTTTGAGTAATATATTGATAGGTTTTGGTTTCATTTCAGTGAAGTCTTAAATGGGAATCTGGTTTTAAATGGTAAAAGGGAGTTTTGGAATGAATAATGAGGTTTTTATTTAAAATGAATCAAAATAGATTTAGTGTTTTAATATTCATGGATTAATTTCAAAAAAATATGCAAAGTTTGAAGGAATTTCAAATGGGTAATTTCTAAATCTAAAATAAAATTTACAAGAAAGTTTTAGAATATGGATAAAAAATTAATTCTTAGAATGAATTAAAATGAATTTGGTATCTTAATAAATGTACAGTGATTTCAAAGAGAAGAAATGAGTTTTAAAAACAATTTTAAATAGGGCACCCTGAGATTTTAAAAGAAAAAAAATATTTTCAATTTCATAAAAGAAAACACAAAAATGAGAGTGAATTTTATTACATGATATACTCATTTTAGTATGTGTTATATGAAACCCTGAAATTTTTATTTCTGATAGAGTATTCAATAAGCAACATCGAACCTAAACAAGCCATTATATATATTATCATTATAACATAGCCATTCAATTGGTGGGTATGAATAATATTAAATAATTTATGATATATATATATATATAAATTCATTAAGCAATATAAATTATTGATAAATATTTAGAAAATAATTAATCATTTTTTTAGTAAAGAGATTTTATTATTCAAAAATATGTTTTCTTCAAAAATGGTTTTTATTTATTTTCATGAAAAAATATTATAATAAATTTTTTGAACTTTAATAAAATTTATCTGATAAAATTAATTTTATTTTTAGAATTATAATATGAAAATTTACTTTGGGTTAATTTTTTGGATTTTTTGGGAAATATTGATTTTTTAGTGAATAGTGAAAAATACAGATTTTTTTTGTAATTATTATTTTATTTTCAATAAAATAAGTAATTTTAAAGCACAAATATGTTTTAAATTAAAATAAATATTATTTAATTATATTTAATCCACTTAATTTATTTTAATTCACTTTAAATTGATTTTATTATAAGTTTTTTTTTGGGTTTAAAATGGGTTTTTCTAAAAACAGTTTTAAAATGAATAATTTTTCTACATTTTAATTAATGAAAATAATAAATAATTGTGAATATATTAAGTTTAATGTCTATATTACATATCAATAAATATTAATTTATTTTCATGCAAAGATTATTTTTTTATAGAGTTAATATAGAATCATTTTTTTCTAAAAAGATACCCGTTGTCTTGTTGCGTCTGTCGAATTAAAGTAAAATTAAATGTTTCCAATTATATGAATTGGATATGTAAAACTATATTCCTGATTTTTAATCATAAGAATTTATATTTTTTAATAAGGTCAAATTTATTTTTGGTCAAAGTTAATAGCGAATGCAATAAAAATTAATTATCGCAGTTAAGGTAAAAATTTATTTACCGGGAAGTTAAACTAGAATTATAAGAGTAAAAATGAACTAAATTATTATGTAAATATTATTTATTTATTTTTTTTATAAACTTTAAATAAAAATTTATAAAAATTCCTTTCTACTATTCTTTTAATGTGACTTATATAATTTGTTATGTAAAGAAAAAGACAAAAAATATGCCTATCTTACTTTTAATTTATATAAAGCTTCAAGACAGGGAAAAAAATAACATAGGTTAGGTTATATATAATATTTTTAAACATAAATTAGTTCTTTGTTATAATAATTTTATCTTTAATTTTTAGAGATTAAATGATTACTTAGAATGATTAAGAAATGAAAACACAATAATTATTTAATTTGTAATTAAATGAAATAAATGATACTGAAAATGTTAAATATAAAGTAAAATTACTTAATTATTGTGTTAAATTAATTTTCATGATGAATATATAATGTTACAGAGGTGTGAGAATAATATAATTTAATTTTATCATTGTATTTTTATTTTTAAATTCAAATTAAATGAATAATGTCAAAATTGACAATAATGTTATTCTATAATAAATTATATTTTATTAAATGATTTAAAATTAATAAAATCCATATATTTAACCAATTTATTTTTAATTTTTAATAAATAGAAAATATTTCCCATTAGTGGACCAATTTTTCTTTTATAACAAATATATAGACCCCTAATTAGTAAAAAACTTTGTTAGTGTGGTTAAGGTTAAATCAATATTCTTACACATTATTTGCGCTTGTGATAAAAATAGCTTTGAACACACATAAAAATTTCATTTGAGAAACTGGATTTCATATTTTGACTAATTTTTTCTAAAATTTTAAATAATTCTCACTATAATTTAGTCTTAATGGATAAATTACACAAGTTAGAAAACTAGTTGACATGGTGGAAATGCAAAATGGTTAAACATAAGAAAACATAGAAGTTAAGGAATAAAAGGTTTAAAACATGTATTTAATTGTGTTTTAGAGGTTTTTAGAGACCTTATAATCCGTAAAAACCTTTAATTATAAATATTGGATCCACTTTAGTTAATATTGACCTCCCAATAGTGAATACTTTTGAGTATTTACAAGAATGCCACTCCTCCTCAACTATAAAAGGGACCTCACTCCCATCACTTATTAAAAACTATAAAGGCATTTTAACAATCCCAAACATTAATAAATCACTTCCCAAATTATCTAAACTCATAACAGAAACCTTATTTAGATCATAAATTCAAACTTTCAAGGAATTAGTGAAAACATAACGAGGATACCAAAAGAAGAGATAATGTTCTTCAACAAGCATATTTATTTTACTTCTTTACCCACCTCATTAGATTATTATTTTACTATGATGATATAATAAACATGGTATATTAAATATAATTATATTCATTATGTAAAGGTTACAATCTATAAACACACATACTTCCATCAAATGGGTTATAAAATCATCATTTGTGTGTATGACAGACTATCACCTCATGAAATGATGTCATTTATTTTTTACATTACTACCTCTCACAGTTGGGTATGATGATGGATATAAAGTTTATATATTATATTTAAAATATAATTATACATATTTGTTTATTATATAATATATACCATTTTATGTTACATACCATAGGGGATACAATAACATCGTTTGTGTGTAAGATGCACCACCGCCTCTTGAAGCGATGTGATATGTTTTTCAATAAAATGAATATTGGAAAAATAATAAGGGTAAATATAATAAATATATATTATATATATATATATTATATAGTTATTATATTAATGAAATATTTATCATTATACAAATATAATTTATTATTTTACTTTTTACCTTTTGACTCACTAAAAAAATGATAACGTTATTTGTGGACGTGTGGACTACTGCCTCCTTAAAGTGATGTGATTCCTTTTATTATCACCCCCTCTCAAGAATGACGTATATAAGTTTATATTATTAAATAATATTATTTTTATTATATTATGATCTATTTTTAAATATAAAATATTACTTACCATCTTTCCATAATGATCATTAAAAAATGGAAACGTTACCCATGCGTACATACGACGTACCGTCTCCATGATCATAATGTTACTTCATTTTTCATAACAATAATTCATTATGAATTTTAAAATTATAATTAATGTATAAATATTATAATTATTCCATTATTATTATAATTTATATGTTAAAATAATTACCCATTTGACCATAGTCTACCCACCAAAGTCATTTTTGATACATAAGCCGAATATGGTCAAAACATCTGATGCAAACTTAATAGATTAATAATTTTTTATAACTAATTAATAAGTGAAATAAAAATAATAATAAACTTGAAAAAGATACTAAAGAAATAAAATAATCAAAATAATTTTATTATTCAGGATGAAAAAGAAACAAGGGACAATTCATACAAATGGTTATGGTTTTCTAGTATCACTTTTATTTCTATAAGATATATTCCATATTAAACACTTATTTTTATTATGAGGTGTATGAAATTATCATGAATTTATTTTATTATTATTTCACCTAAATTTATGGGTATTTAAATATCTATTTTAGGATCTATCTTTCATGGGGGTTATGGTTTCAATGTTACCAAAGCGGTAATGGATTTTTGTCACAGTTCGCCTCCATTGAGACTTATGTCATGGTATACACCTATATTATTTAAGAGGTGTATATACATACCATTTCACATGAAATATAATTAATCTATTTATTATCATGTAATTTTAAATTTCATTTAATATAATCATTGAATGGGTATTGTGATTTGAAGATACTAAAGTGGTAAGAGTTTTATATTACAATCTCATCATTTATCATGATTATTTATGATTATGAATCCAATAATGAGGTATTATGATCCATTTCTCAATAAACTCATTAATTTTATTATCCTACACATATTCATGATATTTAAAAGTAATAATACATTTTTACACTATTTTATATTTAAAATTATAGAATTTGTTTTAATAAAATCTGAATTCATTTCTCAATTCAGTCGGAAATATGGTTTCTTCAAAAATCATGTGTTCTAAAAATGTTTTCAAAAGTGTTTTTAATATTTTTAAATTTATTTATCAAAGGAATATTTATCAAATTAATTTTCAACCATTTTTACTCTTTATTCGTTTTAATGGAATATTATTTCTTATTCAAAACAATTCATGTTTGTCTTTTATCGAAAATTTGAAAGCAATATTCTTATTGTTTTTTGAACATGGAACTTTCCTAAATTTTGACTGTACATAAGGAATATTATTTTACTTCATGTATGTAATTACCTACCCTTATTACTTTAATTTCTTTAAGTTTCCCTTGAAATTTTACAAGTTCTTTTTTGAATAAAATGTTTTTAATAGTGATTTTTAAAGAAAAGGATTTTCAAAATGTTTTTTATTATAAAAAGTGACTTTCAAAATGAAATGGATATTTTAATAAATAAATTTTAATTATATTTCAATGTTATTTGAATTAATAAATGTAAAAAATCCTTGTTTTTACTTATCCTCCACTAGGGATATTTAGTATTGATACCATCCCCATTATTTATATGGATGAAATAATATTATTTAAAGGAGAATGATATTGAACCCATTTTTTTCCAATAGTCAATCACGTTTAAAAGAGATTGAAAAGAAAAAAATTTCTTTTACATGTGATAATCATGTTATAAAGGGAATAATGATTGTTTCTAAGAGTTTTATAATGTTATTAAATCTCTATTTACTTTATTCGTATAGTGGTTCTTGTATATTTTATATGATGGGTGCACTTAGATAACACCGGGTGAGCCCGTTATATCTTATATAATGGGTGAACCAATATAATAATACAATGAATTAGTTAATTATTATGTAATACAAAAAATTATATTGTAAGTAGGTCTTATGGTTATTCTAACTGTAAGGGTTTTTTAAGTGTTCTATGAAGATGATGTCCCAAAATACCAACATGTTTTGTCTATGATTTCTTGGAGTTTTCTATGTTTCATTTGATAAAGATTGATACCACATGTCTCATGATTATTGATTATTATGATTATTTCTTTTATTAAAGAATTATTTCATCTTTTATTGTTTTATGATCCATGTATTTATGGGTATGAATACTCTTTCTTTATACTCATGAACTTTTATTATGTCATCATACTCATATGCTCTTTTTATGCTCACTAATGAAAATTATTTGTTAACACTTATGTTTTCCCAAATTGATTATTTTATCTCCTACCTATTATGTTTCCTTATCCCCATGTTATAAATAATGGTTTTGAAAAAATTATTTCTATATGGTATTTCATATGGATGATGATGATAAATTAATGTGATGTAAGAAATGTTGGGTTAAATGGAATAAATTCTCATTTAAATTCATGGGAATTGTTTATATAGTAGTTTTTCCTAATTATATAAAATTATAAACATAAATGTACATTAATAATTTAAGTGATACATTTTTTCCTTTTTATTTTGTATGTTATGGATGGGAAACAAATCTGGGTCAGAATTATCCGCATCAAAGCTGGAAATTTATAGTTTATGATTTCATCACTGGATCTGGGAGTATGGGTTCTTAGATATTATAGTATAAGTATTTAATATTTAGGTATAGTGTTTTTAAAGCAATTTTTAGTAATGTTTTATGATTTTGAAATTCAACGTGGGGTTCAAAATGATTTTAAGTTAAATATTCATAACTTTTGTTGTTTTCAATGTGAACTATTTTTCAGCTATGGTGTCTAAAATTTTATTTTGTCTATGTGGAGAAATGTGAAAATTTTATTTTTGGGAAACAAAAAAATTATTCTTATGAATTGTTTTTGGTGGAAATATGAGGTTTTGGTTTATTATGGACATGATTTTTCATTTTTTTTATCTTGACAAGTTTGGTATTTATTAAGGTCACATTTCACGGTGTCTAAATATGCCTCCTAGAAACTTTAAAAGAGTTTTTGGGTCATGGTTATGGTTTATAATTAGTTATTGTTCTATCATGTATTTTATGTAATTCATATTTCAAGGGGTTTAATTGGTTTCCTCCATAATTATTCTTGAGGGATGGTTAATTATTTAGATAGTTCATATGGATCAGCCGATTGTGCCTTTGATCATTGAAGGAATGATTCTATTTTGGCGTGGTTTTTCTTTTGAGGGTATCAAAATGGGGTGCCATGGTTGGGTTTTTGGAGTGACTAGTATGAGTTCTATATAATCTTGGTTTGGTTGGGATTACTTGGGGTTATTTTTCTAAGAGAGAGAGAGTTCCCAGGCTAGCTCCACATAATCCATGGCTTGATCCCATATTAATCCTATTGAGTTTTTTTGGGGAAAATAACCCTTTTGAGAAATCATTGGGTAATTGATGATTATCATTATAGATTGTTGGGTGTTGGTGAACTAACTTGGGATCCTTATATCCTGTTTCTCTATCTTATACTTATAAATATATTTAAATTCTTGATATGAGTTTTTGATATGGACATTTTATTTATTGAGTAATTTTGAAGAAGTAACTATTTTTTTCTATGTAATTTTGGATGCACCATAAGATGGATGTATCATTAGGACCTTTTTATTTATTGGATGGTGGGAGTTTCATAGTGGTTTCCTTTAGTTGATTTCTATTTTGACTCCTTATTCTATAGTGGTTCTTATATAGGGGGAGAACTACTATGGTCTTATCTATGTGATCCCTCTTTAGGATATTTGGGTGTGACTTGTAAAATCTAGAGACATTTTTAGATACTTTGGTTTCGAGTTAAGTTTTCTTGAAGTGTCTTCACACATGAATTTAATGGATTTCTAGGGGAAGAAAAATCCATGATGGGAATAATTGTCACACCCAAAAATTTATTACCTGACTATTTTATTTATTTAATTCTATTTTTTTTCATGGTATTGAGTCTTTATTTTTGGTAATTTTTTACATTTTTATGAGTTTCAACATGTATCACAGGTTGACCACATATTTGTAAAAACCATATGAAAACTATGAGGGTGAGTTTGTAGTCATAGTAGAGAATGTTTCATTGTTTGGAAAAAAATTTCCAACTATGAAACCAAACCATGTGGGTGCCCTGATGTTACTATTTAAGGGCGCATAGTTGGTGCACAATTTGATAAACCATATAGAAACCATGCAATTTTCCTAGAATTAGAAAAATTGAAATTCTAAAAATGACCCTATCGTAACTATAAGCTCCAATTTAGCATACTCCTTCCCCTATCAACTCAATTTGACATAATAAAGCCTCATAATATTCCCACCTTTCCTCCTCCATTTTTTCACCTCCTATATAGATTTCAATTTCATTCAACCTATGTAAGGGCCTCTCATTCGGATTCTCCTCCCCCCATTCCTTCTTCTTATTATTCATCTCCTACTTATTCGCTTTTTTATTTACCCTATTTCTATTCATGTGGTTGGAAACACCCAATATTGTGTTTTAGGTTCTAAACCTATTCATATTTGGTTCATAAGGTCTGCGATTTAGTTTTGGGGCCTTCTTCCCTCAATTATTAGTGATTTTAATCATTTTCACATGTTATAGGTATGCGCTTCCATGTTCTTATCTTTTTTATAACAAACCATGATAGATTTTAATTTTTAAAATCAATTTACTTGAAATTAAGTGTACTATATATATTTTTAAATGTTTATGATTTATTTTCAAAGAAAGTTATTATTTATAAATACAAGTAGACAATTTCTAGAGGATTTTGATGTGGTTTAATTTTAAATTAATTTTAAATAGATTCATGTGGGTGTTTTAAAATGACTATTTTTTTTATGGATTTATCTATTTATTGTTGTTAATTAAGGACATATAGATACTATGAACTATCATTTTATTTTTCCATTTAGTTATGTTGGATTCAAATAAATGTTCCATTCCTAGTTTTAAAATCATTTTCAAATGTCATGCACCCCCAAATTGTTTTATGTGTATTTATACATACATATTTATGTATATACACTCATATACGGGTGTCTTCATGTTATTATATATATATATATAACAATTAATTTTGAGACTGATTCCCTGTTTAGGTAATTTGAGAAGGATTTTGATTTTTATATGACATTGATTCGAAAATGATTATTTAATATTTATCATGTAAAAAATTAATAGTTTTAAAATGAAAAGGATCAATTAACATTATTCTATTGGTTTTCTAAAAATTTTATACTTTCAAAGTGGAATCCCAAGTGTTTGGTTGTATACAAGGGATTGAGGAATGTTTCATAAAAGAACTTGTTTATCTACATCTTGATGAAGTACCCTCTACCATCAGTTGTTTTCATGTCATCACACCTTATGGGAACCGTTATTACATTGGTGGGTGAACATAAAGGGTAAGATATACCTATCTACTAGCTATGAAAGTGAAGTATATAAAATTCCTCCACTTTCTAGTGATGTGATAATGTTTCCACTAATTGAGGGAGAAACCCTAGTAAGTGATAGAATTTCTAGATTCACCTAGCCTTAGTGAAATTAGAGTGTTTATCCTATGATTCCTATTTTAAATTATTGATTGTTAGTTCATATTTAACCATATTTTACATTATACTACCCATGTTTATATAGTCCTTTTTACATTGAAATTTTTGTACCAAGATGATATTTTTTATAATTTCTTGAGCTTTATTTTATTATCTTCTTTCTACTTCTTTTACTTCTTAATGATATTTATGTGTTTGGTGTCATTTTTTTATGTGTCTTGAGTTTATTTTAAATATTTATAAATAAGAAATCAAACTTTGTTTTAAAAATGGTGTGATATAAAATAAATCATGTATTTAAACTATTTAGGTTTTTACAAAGGTGTTTTTGGGAGAAACCCATGGTTTTCTTTTGAACTATAAAAAATATATATTTAAATTAGAATATTTAAAAATAGAATTTATGGTGTGTTTTTTGAAAGTTAATGCATATCCCTATTGATGAATCCATACAATTATTTTTATCTCGTTCCTTACTTACAACACTTTATTACATTATACTGAGTGGATCTTATAGGTTTAGGTTCTGTTTATGGAAAGTACAACTTCTTGGACTCTTTTCCAGAGTACTCTATGAGTGGGTTTATGTTAGTTGATAGTGTGTGACCTCAAGTCACATGGGATAAATTTATCAGACATGATGGTTTTTATTTTTAGTGCTCTAGTAGTATTTTCTAAATAGATCATCCATATTTTATTATATTATTAATTCATGGGGCATTATATATGTTTCATTTTTGATGTTTAAGTTGAAGACAATTCTATGCTAGTGAGTTGGAGGTGAGTTGATAGAATTTTTTTATATCATGTTTTATCTTTATTATAATTATTTGTTTCATGCATGGAATTATGACTTACATATAGGTAATTTAATATTTTAAGTATACTTTCCAATGCTAGTTTAACTTATTTTATGGGGGAAATCATTCCAAAATGATTTTTCTGAGATATAGAGGAACTATAACAACCCAAGGAGATTGGGAATTCCCTTTTGGGACTTATCACATGCTGTCTATAACATCTAACAACTGACTGAATCATGTTGGGTCATGACATTATTATATTTAATCAATTTGTTCAAGTGATTTAGCAATTGGAATAAAGTGTTGTTCACTTGTTTTATTAGTTTTCAATATGGTTTTGAGTGCTATTTATTTGATAAAATTACTAAATGGTTTGTTTTAAATGAAATGTGATATTGAAAATTATTTTTCCTTATTTGGGTCATGAAATGTGTGAAAATAGAAGTTTTTATAGAATTTTTAACAATAAAGGAAACACTATAATTTCGTTAATGGTTTTAAATGGAAAGGGTTTTATGTTTTATTGATTTAAAAAGTGGTTTCCAACCACTGTTTTTAAAGAGTTTTTTTAAATGCAATTTTAAGTGGTGGGAAATGTCTTGGAATCCCATGCCTATTTCAATAAGGTCTCATTTGGAAACATATAAGTGACATTTCTATAATGTGGGGGAGAATTGTTTTATTATGATTTATTTGACCGTGAAGGGGGTGTTTTATAATTATTTAATTGAGAATGATGTAAAAGAGGATGTTTCCAGCAATGGAATTAGAGATGAGATGAGATTTATATTTATTATTGATTGATTTATGGATCATGTGATTTAGTTCTTTTCTATACTCCTATTTTTTTATTTCATCAGAATTCAAAATGAAGAGATATGTATCTAATTGTGTTATACTATTTGTCTCACATGTTTCCATTGTCACCTTTGTTGTGTGGTATGCTTGGGATTGTGGAGAGGTTTCATCCAAATGATTCTATTGTGGTATCTTTAGATTTTTTTTTATTATTTTGGATGAAATGAATGCTTCTTGGTTAGTCCTATTTTATCATGTATCTAAAACATATCACCTTATTACATGGTGTGTTTCCCTTTATTCCTAGTGTATTTTATAACACCATACAATGGAATTATTCATTCTCTTATTTTATTTCCCTAGTTTGATTACCTCTAGTGGTATTATTGTGTATGTGTGGTATTCATTTTGATCAATTATTGATATAGTATTATATTGAATGTGTTTAATTATTTTATTTTATGATTAATTTAAAACTTTTAAAAGTAAATTGTATAAGTAAATTTCAAATGATGTTTTAAAGGAAAGAAATGGTTTTCAACCAATGGGTAGATTTTCAAATAAATTTTTATAAGTTATTATTGTTAAGTGGTTTATTTAATTTATATTTTATAAAAATAAAATGTAATTTTTTATGGGAAAAGTAAGTGATATGTTCTTTTTTTTCTTATGAATACTCATGAAAAACCTATTTTATAAATTTAATTTAAACTAGCATAAATGAAATGTATTTTGAAATAAATTACACACTCTATGATGGATTACTACTTGGATCAGTTTCCCTCACACCCTATATACACCATTTGGTGTATAAAATAGTTATGTTTTCCTTTTATGATTTCAAATCAATGATATATTTCTTATATTATGCCCAATTTTGTCTAATAGTGGTTAATATGGGATATGGAGGGTGACTACGTGATTTCATGGAAATTTTTGGTGGTTTAGTTTTAGTTTATCTTTTAGGATGCTTACGTATTGGCCATGGTGAAAAAAAGTTATATCTTTTTTTTTTAATTTTTTAGATGTCATGTTGTTTATTTAATTTTTTTTAGGATTTGAGTTATTTTTATTTTTCTTACTTTTTTATACTCTGTTTGGATGTTTATTATTATTTGGAACTAATTATTTAGGTGAATGTGTGTCTAATATATGGATGGGTCATACAATATTTATGTGAGGGATCCATAGGATGTTTCTTATTATTTGAGTGTAAAATAAATCCTAAATGTGTAAGGTTGATACCATAGTGCTTGTCTCCAACCCATGGCGATTGAGAACACCATTTGGGACTTATGGTGAATCGAGTCGGGTGATATTCCAAGTTAACCCAGGCTGATCCATGATAGAATAATCCAAGTATATAGAAAACATAAACATTCTAATCATAATATCTAAACCTATAATAAACCACCTTTAAAAAGCCTATAATAAATTACTAGTTCAAATGGAAGAAACCTAGAAAAAAATCAATGAAAAAATAAAAATCACAAGTTAACCATTAAAGTTGTCAAAGTCAGGTTAGCTGTTATAAAATTTAAGATCTATGGAATAGTACCACATCAGGACACTATGTGGTGGAACTTCCATTTAGGTTATTAATCCAAACCTATATAATATAATGCTCGATCATGTTTTAACACAACACCCACAATGTTGATAACCAAACCAATCCATTGATCGGTACTGCCAACGAAACCAATACATCTGTTTCTAGTATAGAAAATTTGAGAAGGTCCATCACAAGGGAATGAATTAGATAAATATAAATTCTAAGGGTGATATTACTACGATTTTAAGATAATTTTTTATAGTGATGGAGGAGACTAAGTCTTCAAATAAATAGGATTTTCCACCACTATGCTTGTATAGTAAATGTTGCTAGCATTAATCCTTATCTACTGATGGAATATAACAAATCATCCTCTATAAAAAAACCAAACCATAAATATTTTTTTCTAATCTATTTCCATATATGAGTGTAGCAAAAAATATTACCTCTAGTATCAAGATGAATTCGTCCGTACTTCATAAACCAAACATCACTACTTCAATCCATACAAGTTAGGGGACAATGTAAACTAATAAGAATCTAAATAATAATCTAGTGAAAATAAGAAAAGATTATATTGGAATTCATGAGAATAGGCTCACCATGAAATTGATCCACTCTAGATGAAAACCCAAAATAGATTTGAGATCACTTAGGATGCATATAATCAAGAAAACATCCTAAACACCAAATAAATCACCTCCTACATTATGAAATACCAAACCAATATAAGAACATTATATACAAAGTATATTATCTTCATCACACTATATCCCCATTTATTACCACCGAATAAAACCTAGGATACACAAAAAAACCTAATCCTATCATCTATGGAATAAAACATCAAGAAATACACCACTACAGGTAGAAAAAAATTCATCAACTTAAAAGTAATACCCAAAGTTAGATGTATTTCACTATTTTATAGATTATTTAAAGTCAGAGAATGTTTTGGTTAAGAGTAAATAATTTAATGTAAGGTTTCATAGTGTTTTTGAAGAATTTTTGAAGGTTCACAGTTTAAGAAGAGTTGAGAGAAACTATTCTTAAGTCTACAAGGAGATATGTAAGTTATTTTGGGATCATTGGGTAGGCCTAATAGTGGATAATGGTTTTGATAAACCATGTAGTGACTTATGAAACATATAATATTTTATTGACAAATTCAATTCTCATAGTTAATGCACAATTTTTCAAACTGTTTAGTGTAATATTACTGTTGGAAATTATTTTAACATAAATTTACTTTAAAAGTCAAAACATGCCTAAAAAACTCATTTTCCCTCTTGACCTTGGATCTCCATTTCTAGGGTTCCTTTAGGAGTTTTTTTGTTTTTTTTAATGTTCTGACTACAATTTTAATGATTCTTCTTGCATTTTGTCTTAAAAATAAATGGTTTGGACTCTGTTCTTCCTTCACATATCAGATATTCTTGGTTATTCTTGAACAAAACCATAGATCATGTTGTTATGACCATATCTATAGGATTAGATGAGTTTTGATAAATTTTTATTAGGATTTTATATATAAATGGAATGAATGGGTCATATCTATATGAGTTTATAAATAATCATTGTGCCGCATTGGTTCGAGGTAGGTGGGTTTTCCCTCTTTTGATTTTTTTTGTGGAATGTAAAATCTTTCATGTATCTTAATCATGTCTATATAAATTGAATGAAAATTACTTCAAATAAATTATACCCAAAATCTGATACAATTTTGTTTGTTTTTATTGGTGGTTTTTGAAAAAGAAAATTTTTATAAATTTATAGAGGTTTTAGTGGGTGTTTCTGGCATGGATTAGGTTTCATGTGTCTTATGAAATAGAAAAATAGACCATGTATGTGAATTACTATGATCACAAGACCATTTTGGTAGGTCTGGGTTATGCATGAGCATGTGTGTATATATATGAAATTTCCACACCAATTTTACCTAAATAAACTACTTATGAGTTGATCCTGGATAGAAGTTACCATAGTCACAAGACTATTTTGTGAGCTCTTGGTTTACATGAGTGTGTGTGTAGAATCATGGAATTAATATGCCAAGATATTTGGATAAATTGTTCCTTATGATTTTAAAAAAGAATTTTATTTTAAAAAAAACTCTTTTGATCACCTGATTTTGGATTTATAACTTCCATGGTAAAATATGCTTATATATTTATATTTTTTATAAACTAATTTAAATTGTATTTTATATTCCATCTTTTTTATAAAATTGGGAGCTAACATAATTATGTTTTTAGTGGCATGTGAGAAATGTCCCTTAGGGTTTCCTACTAGGTTGTTATACTCATCCATACATATGAACCTTGATGTATATGTTGACATTTTCTTCCATGATACAGGAAGGGGACATGTTTCATACTTAACTAATGGATCACCTTGATAGTTATTTTCAGGGATTTTTATAGATAGATATGGGATGCATGGTATTGAATTGGAGTTTAGAGTGGTTTTTCCTTAGTTCTCAAGTCTGTTTATACTTTCTAGTTTAAGTTCTTTGGGTTCTTTTGTTTTTGTTGCTACTATGATGTTGTCTTGTTAATATTTTTAGTTATTGGACATTATATCATATAACATTATATATTTTTCTCGCACTATTTTTATGTTTTGATCCATCTTAGTTATTTTTTATAGTTGTGTCCTTGTGTTTAAGGTTAAAACATTCCCTCTTATATATTCTTGTGTTAAACCCATAACATTTATTTCCAAACTTTGGTGTCAAAAAAAAGTCACCTAAAGTTAGTAACAGCTGCAACCAAACCTAATACAATGTGTTGGGATAAGATGTTATAAATGCTATCAATTTGGTCCATCCTTAATTTAGGATTATAGTAGGATTTAAGATATATTAAGGCACAAAATTTATTGAATAAAAAGTCATAAATAACTTTTTTTGTACCAAACATAAAGTTACTAGGGTATTTTGGGTACAAAAAGTGTTTTAAAAAACATCTAGACATGTTTTCAACTCATCATTGTGTGTTTAACATTTGAGTGTTAGGTATCATGAATTAGTGAAAAGAATTACCACTAGGACTGCACTATCATATGGTTATTTGACTTTGATTCTATAATATTTTGATTTTTTTTCTTGAAATATATGATTAAAGCTAGGATAAAAATATTGAAAATTAGAAATTTTTGATGATATTTTAGAATTAAAATAAAACTAATGAGGAGAATGAGAAACTAAAGAGAGGATCTAATAGAGAATGTGATTCCACTCGAACCACTAGTGAAATAGTAGTTGGTTCATAGTATTGTGTAGGAATTCCAAGATCTTGAAAAGGGTACTCAATAAGAAGAACCTACTCATGTGAATCACTCATATGAGTTCCATATGCAAAATACACCAACATTCCAAGGTTATTATGGACTTGGACTAGTAGAAGTTTTGTAGAATAAGATAAAAAATATTTAAATTCCTTGAAACCACAAATGATGTGAAAGTAAAGATATAGATGTACATACTAGAATACCTGAAACTACAGTGGTGGGATTTTAATATTATAGAAAATATAGATTTGAACCTTACTTGGGAACATTTAGATGAGTTATTCAATAAAATATTGTTTTAAAACATTTTTTAGCTGGTGAAGATGACATATTTCTTATAGTTGGAACAATAAAACATGTCCATGAATTAATGTTATAATCAATTCAATAACATTGTTTTATTTACATTGGAAGAATTAACACGTAAAACTCTATATTCCCATATACTCATAGTAGGACTAAAACCTCACATACAATCCAAAGTAGTTATGTCATGTCTTACAAATTATAAAAAAATAGCAAACAAAGTGCGGGTCAGATATTGAGATCTATTAGTAAATCCTTGTGAAGGGGACACCTTATTCCATCCAATTTTATTTGGGAAATTCAACTCAATAAAAAAATATAAGAGGTAATTATACTATTAAGGTTATTAGGAAATAAAGCTCTAGTCTATTGAATCGGTCTCCTATCCACTACATCATAACAATGAACCCAAATGCTTTTAGTGTGGCACTCCTAGACATAAGAGAAAGAATTGTGCATTTAATGAAAATAATATCAATAATTATGGTAATAAATGGAATATTAAGAAGTATTTCACCAGACCACCAAATCCAATGGAAATTATGGATCAACTCAGCCTCAATCCATGTATACATAGACCTAATAATATCATCAAAATAGTTCTTGTCCCCAGAATCAGGTGAACCGGTATATCACTATGAACACATCAGTAGTTACATCGACACCTCAATAAGAGAGAAAAGTTTATTCCATGTGGTTTGATTGAAATATATATAAAGTTCGATGAGCTATTTTGAATTTACATCCCGGTACCTCCACAGAGTGAGGTACCATCCTTTTGAAATTAACTCCCACGATTTTTTTTGTTTGGTACTGGATCATCACATTCCTTTCTTGCTTCTCTTGTGGATGAGAAATTTAGTTTTTATATCAATGTGATTCCTCACATCATGACTATTAGGACACCTCTTAGGTAGTTAAAGTTCTCGAGATTTAAGTTCCCAACCTATTCCTTACAATTGATGCGGTGTAGTTTCTATATGAGTTTATAGACCTAGAGATGGACATTATTGATATGATATTTGGAATTTATTAGTTAGTGGAATTTAAATATCACAATAAATACTATTTTTGGTAAGTGACTTTTACATCTCTTGATGACATTTTTCATGTATTCTAGTGGGATTGGGATATTTATGTAGACAGAGAAAGATATTTAGTAATAGTAGAAAAACCATCTCTTGTTAGTTTGTAGCACTCACCTTGGGTTAAATATATGAAACTAAGAATACGACTCTTCATATTATAGAGGAATTATTCTCATATTCCTTTCTGAATGATTTCTCAGTACTACATCCTCAGAGGGAAATTGAAAATTTCATTGATATACTCCAAAGAACTTGTCCTATTTTGCTTCTATCATACAAAATGGCTAAGAATTAAAGGTTTATCTTGAAGAATTAAAAAGTAAAGGCTTCCTCAGACCTATCACATCACTATGGGAATCTCTTGTTATGATTATAAATAAGGCATATAGTTAACTCTTATTATATATTTATTTTCATAGAATGAACTAATTTACAATCAAATATCGATATCATCTTCATCGTATTGATGATCTATTTGATCAATTCAAGGAATCTAAGTAGTTATATATTATTAACACAAAATTGATATAATACCATACCAAGTTTAAGAAATATGATATTCCAAGGAAAACATTTTAGAGTCAATCCAATGATTATGAATATTTGGTAATTCCCTTGGGTTTGATGAATGCACATACAATTTTTATTGTTTTGATGATATGTATATTTTATAGGTACCCTGATTCATATGTTGTGGTAATTTATTAAGATTTTTTGGTTTATTTTAGGAATAAGAATGAACATGAGGAGAAATTATATATTGTTTTGGGAACATTATGTGATCATAAAATTTACACTGAAAATTATAAGTGTAACTTCAAGATTCAAGAAATTCATCTACTTGGGTATATTATTTCTGAAAAAGAATATAATTTAATCCTATAAATATCAAAGTAGTCATTTATTAGAATCCACTCAAGAATGAATTTTTTATTTAATGTTTTCTTTTACTAGAAGGCTACTATCCTCACTTCATTTTAGGTTTTTTCAAGGCTGTTTTCTCCTATGAATTCATTATAAACAATGGAAATTCCCTTAAAATAGGATGATAAATATTAGAAAACCTTCTGGATGCTTAAATCATAGACCACTTTGGCACATATCCTCATTTAATAGAACCAAGACCATATTATATTGTTTATTATGATGAATCAAAATTAGATTTGGGATGTTTTATTATGCATAGAGATCATGTGGTGGATTATAGCATAAGGATATTTAAAACACATGATAAGAATTATCCAACACATGACTTGGAATGAGTAGCAGTGGCCCCTTAACTGAAAACATGGAACTACTATATATTTAGTAAAAATTTAGTAGTCCTCACTGATCATAATATCTTAAAGTATATCATTACCTAGTTGGAGTTAAACTTGATGAAACAATGATGGATAAAATATCTCTAGATTCTTGGATTTGACTTGATTCATAAACATAAGAAAGGGAATTCTATTTCAGATTTTTTGAGTTGAAAGTCTTATAGTGAAGTGGTTAGAGAAGATCATGACCAATGATAGCTAATGAGTGTTATTTATTATATGAATCTTGACTATAAAAAATATAATGATACTTATTTTTTCTTCATAGTCAATCTTTTTCTAGATTTAATCAATTTGGTCTAAGAAGATCAATGAAAAAATTCCCATTCCATCCCCATTAGGTCAAGATTAAATGGTGGGGAGACTTTGGATGGCTGGATTAATGATAAAAAATTGATATTTAATTTTTAAAATTGAATCATTGTGACAAAATAACCTAATATACACTTAGAAACTGGTTCTCGACCTAATCCGCGTAAACCCCACGAGTATAAGACTAACACACAAGGATAAAAAAATAGGAGAAAAAATTTCACCCCAACTGAAGAAGATGACATGAAACATATATATACAGAGAGTAAAGAAATGATGAAAGAATAAATAGAAATATATATTCCATTACTGAAAGCAAACAACAGAAGAAACATAACTCAAAATAGCTAAACAAAAGTAGATGGTAAAAGTACAAAAAATGGACAACCAAAAACAAACCCCATTTGATATGTGGGAAATGACCCACCATCTCACCACTAGATACCATACTTAGCTGATAAACATCCCACTACCTCACGATATCACCTTTCCTTTTCTGGTATCAAAATACACAACCATGTATACACACCATCAAAGGGATGCGTAGGGTGTGAGGTAAATGTCCTCAGTAGAATCCCACCTATGTGTTCCTTATAAATTCTCTATACAAACAATTAAAATATTATTATTTTAGAGAAAACATGGGATGATAAATAATAAAACAATTCATATCAAAATCATTGTAAATATCTCGCTTTTTTTTATTGTAAAAAAAAAGATAGGCAATACAGTTTCAAAGAATTATTTCCATAAACTTTATCACAGTTTAAGAAGGTATATTAAATACAGAACAATAAAAATCTAAATCATTGTTTAAACATTCAATGGATCACAATTGGACATGATATAAGACTAATCATACCCCACTTAATGACTAGGGTGCACCCAAGTCCTTTGAACATATGCCTAAGGAGCATGGGTACACCTCTTGAGTGAACCCCCAAAAAATGTCAACATAATTACCCTATAACAATGAGAATTGAGAGTATAGGAACACCCCATGAGTTCCCCCATAACAATACATGGATGATGTAACTAAGATACACATTACACCTAATTTCCCAAGACTTACCATGTTCTGAATTTCCCACATCATTTCCAAATTAGTTTTTATTATAAAATTAGAACAACCATTTCCTTTCATAAAAAATTATATAAAAAACCATTTTATAATGCATTGAAAACCCCCATTTTCAATTACCAAAAAACCAGGGAGAAATAATATTTTACTTCAAATACATTTACACACAAAAAATCATTCTAATTAACCTATAAAATAAATTTTAAAAAAGAATCAATCACAGTTCACTCATCAAAGGCTAGATATGGAACCACCTACCTCAACTTGGGTCACACACGCCAACAATAGGATCCACCAATACAATGAGGAAGGAGAATACAAAAAAAGGCCTTAGAATCCATTCCAAAATCTTAGAATCACATTTTATAATAAACAAGTTCTAGTGGAGAGGTTAGGTCACAATATAACTCAATGAACACACACCAACCACACTACAACCAACAAAATACCGGCCCTCATGAGATGATAACATAATGAATATTGAATATTTAAACAAAACATCACCATAGGGTTAGTGAATCCAAAATGGAACACCACACCATTTTTATGACCAATGGAAACAAAGAAGAAAAAATGCCTCTTACCAAGGAGAATCAACAAAGTCTCCAAAAATATTGAATGTTGAATTGAGAAACTAGGAATTAGAAGAGACAGCAAAATGTGTCAGGAGAAACCCTAGGGTCGGAGGAGAACAATTACACAATGTGAGTGTGATACATCATATGTACAGTGTGAATTGAACCTACTAGTCTGAAGAATTTATATTTTATACACCTCGTTTACGACATAAATATCCCATAACTCGTAAACTCTAAAAAACACATTACCTAGAGTTAAATTTACCTTGATTGATTATTTTACAGTGTAAAATATGTTCTTATGGTGTAAAAGTAATTTAAATCATAAAAATGATTATATATTATATGATTATTATGTTATAAACCATTTCACATCTTGTTCCCATTGATATATTCACCCCCTAAAATACACATTTATGATGAAAAATTGTTTTGTAAATAGTATACAACCTAGGTACTATAGAAACTCCAAAAAATATACCAAACTTGAAAGGAAAATAATTAAACATAAAAATAGAATGCCTTAAAATATAGGATGTTACAATATCCACACTATAAGACTTTCCATCCTTAGGAACTCATGTGGAAGAATGATTCTCCAGAAATAGGTGAGGCCACTACTCCCTCACTGATGATTCAAGCTTCCAAGTCTTGTGAAAATATAATATGTGTCACCATAACACTCTACTAATGAGATATACTTCCCATTTAAGGAATTATTATAAGAATAAATTATCTCAACCATATTCTCTTTAACTAAAACATCTATTTCTAAATTTATTTATTCCTAACTCAAAACATGATAGGGTTCATGATGGTACTTCATGAGCTGTGATATGTGGGAAACATCATGGATACCTATCAACTAAGCCAATAATTTTAATTGATATGAAAACTGTACAAGCTACTCAGTGACCTCAAATGGTCCAACATATATTGGATCCAACAGCCCCTATTTCCCAAGAAGATGGTGGCGTAACCAAGGTGAAATTTTCATGAAAAACCTTCCACAAATAGAATACTCGAAAGGATGAAACCAAAAGTCCCCATATGATTTATATCAAATCTACACCACAACCAAACATCGAATTATATCCTGAATCCTAAATTATGTATCTTGAATGAGACTCAGTCACAAAAGATAGGCCTGACCCACTTCTTCCCAATAAATAGATGATCTTCACAGTTTACCATACACATCCTTGATGGGAACCATTCTGAATTACAATTGAGGAAGATTGTTATACAAAAAATTGATCTTTCTATGATGGTTATCCAATGATCCAATGAAATACATGATTTATAAATGGATAATATTCTCATTTATATGAATATAATACTCCGTCTTACCATCCATCTATGGTTGGTAAGCTGTACTCAACCGAACCTAATTCCCCATCACTTGTTGGAGATTCTTCCAAAACCAGGAGGTAAACCTAGGATCTCTATATTAAAAAATGGTAGAGATAACCCCATATATTATCAAAACCTACTTTATATATAGTTTTCCTAAATCTTCAATGTTAGAGGTGTCCCTGATAAAAATTAAAATTGAGTATTTCAGTAACTAATAAATAACCATCCTTATAGAATTATTCCCTTGGGGAATCTGTAGTAATCCAACAATGATGCTTATAGACACTTTTTACATTTCCAAACTAGAACTATAAGAATATAGGGTAAACAAAAAGGTTTTAGATGATCTTACTTTTTCTATTTACAGGTGTCACAATAGGACACATAATCTATAATGTCATGATTCATATCTGAACACCAAAATTGCCATATAATGTCATAATACACATTAACAATTCCTGAATGAATGGGTTATGAACAACTATAATGGCCAAAAAAAATTAAACTCATAATAGATGTTGCGATGACAACCTGATCCCAAAGATCAGAATACCATCTGAAGGGAGAGACCAACAAGAAACTAACTCCCCACTAAAAAGGGATTATCTAATTCCTCTAAATTTATAATCCTACCACTGAATATATATAATAGGCTCATAGAAAGACGAAAATAAGTAAACACTAGTCAGATCCATACCCTAAAAATATTCATGAACTTATATATACAAAAAATTTAAGAGTCCCATCAGGTTCCACTCTTTCTTTGATTCCAAGAGATCCTGGTATGGTAATTTCTTACTGATAGAATTCATGATGACATTCTCCTTTCCTGCGGTATATGAGATGTTGAAATTGAATTTCAAACATTATTCCAACCACATCCTATATATAATATTCAAGTTACTATAAGAAAATATATAGCTCAGACTCTTAGGGTTAGAAAGGATTATAAATATCTCCCAAAAAAGTTATTACTTCTATTATTTAAGCACATTCATAACCATGAGAAGCTATAAATAGTGATTAGGGTGATTCATTTCATGTGTCCAAAACCGACAGGAGTCATATTCCACTACATGATCAAACCACATAATAATAAAACCCATTATAGAACCCGAATAACCATAGTATAAAATATACCCCTTATCAGGATCTAGTTAGATCAAAATATGAGAATATGTTTGAAGCTGATTCAAATCATCAGAAGAGTATCTTCACTTCACATATCATGTGAATTTCCCCCCTTTTTGGGAAAGATCAGCCAAAGGTGACACCAAATTCAACAAGTCCATAAATAACATTAGATAGTATCTATCATGACCAAGGATAACCTGAACCTCTAAGATAATTCATGGTTCCTACCATGACAAGATAGTATTCACCTTATTAGGATCATCTGGTAACCCACATTCAAAAATAACATTCCGTAAAAAATTCACTTCTTACTTCTAGAAATTTCATTTCCTATGATTTTCTAAAATATTGTGATTACTCCTGATTTATAAATCAATATATATATTGTGCTCATTCTCATAATTAGTCCTCAAATAAACCAAAGGATAATCCATGAACACTACCCAAAAAGTGTTGAGATACTGATAGAATATTCATCTCACCAGAGCCATAAAAACTTCAGGATAATTAGTTAGTCTAAAAGGTATCACAAGTTATTCATAATGGATATACCTTCTTTTGACACCCATATCCATTATATGAAACTCCCAAATTCTGAAATAATTATAACCCGACTAATAATGATCTTAAAAAACCATATTTCCCCATTAACTGGTCAAAAAATAAACCACACAAAGAAAAGCATAATTATTTGTAACCATCACCTTGTTCAATTTTTGATAGTGTATGCATAATCAAAGTGAGTCATGATCATTCACAGAAAAGTTCACTCTATATTCCGACAATAAAACACTAGGGTAAGAACACTTTTTCTATCAAGTAATCTAACTAAATCTTATCATATCTCTGCTATACTAGTGCCATATGATAAGAGGGTGTTGAGATCAGCTGTGTACCCAACAATAGATTAATTGTAAGATCTACCTATATCTCTATAAGAAGAGCATATAAGTCATCTGGGAAAGAATTTTGGAAGTCCCTAACAACCAAGTGAAGATCACAAACATAGAAAAATACATAAAGATCAATAAAAATAACAAAACAAGAAAATTCTGAGCTCTTTTTGGGATAGTCCTACATGAATAGATGTTGGATTCCAGTCTCCCTAAAACACCAGATAGCTCCCATTCGCAGTATGAAATGAGACACACTGATGATAACATTCATCCTCTACATGATGATCAATAAGACAATCCATTTCAAAGATGAAATGTTAAAGATAAATATTGAGAATAAGTAAATTCCATGCTAACTCTACAACATCTATCGTTAAAGAACAAGAAGGATAGTAAATCCACTGATCTTTACTCTTCCATAGAGGCTTCTATAACTCCATAAAAATGACATGAGATCAATTAGAATTTTTAAAAAACATATATATCAATGATTTTGGGACACCAATATCAAATAAAGTGGTCTCTATAGAGGATGAAAAAAAGATGATACCTATCACCATCATTCAACCTCTAAAGTTTCTTGAATCATTTCTAGTTCAAGATCATGTGCCTAAATACCTTTATCATGGAATCCCACCATCACTTATTGGGACACTTACATTTGAACACCGTACACTTCAACTTGATATTATCAGGTGTACCCAGGATGTTGAGGATATGGAAAATCAATTTTAATCCAGTCCTCTACCTCTTTGGGATCATTCATACCCTTATGGATGGTGTTTTCTCACTTAATTACTCATAAGAGTGATCCCTTTCTCCTATAACTCTTGGTTGTACCTCAACAACAACATTTTAGATATGTGGTACATTTTGGTCTACAATATAAACTACCCACATGATATACTCTATAAGATTTTGATCTAGAGGTGTATTCTCTTAGGGAGTATCCATTCCCCCCTCTTGTGGTACTAATGGAGGATTTCTTGGAGGAATATCAATGCACACCAAAAATAGTATAAATGATCAATAAATAGAATAATATCAGTTCAAACCATAAAAAAAATCAAAAACAGAGATTAATATCATGAACTCAACATAGAAGACTGACATCCCAACATCCCAGGGTAACTTGAGTGTATCCATGAAAAAATATAACCAAGAACTCCCCAAAAACTACATCTAAAGTCTTTAAAATCCCATATTCTGTCTAATAGCTTCCCATGAATAAGAATTACCATGATCTGATACCAAATTATAAAAAACTAACACAGGAAACCCTCACAAATTAGCACACGTCATGATCGGTATCATACTTGAAGGACGTTCCTGACCCCCATGGGATGTCAAATTGTTCCCGAGGATAAACAAAAACCATAGGGAATGATTTCACCAAACCTAAAGAAGATTACAATACACACACACACACACACACACACATATATATATTTACATAGTGGAAATAAACAATAGATGATTATCCAAAGATATATATTCCATAACTGAAAGAAAATGTCATAAGCAATAAAACTAAAAATTATTAATCCAAACTCCAAGGTACATGTTTATAAACAAAGGACAACCAAAACAAAAACCAATTATTCCATGAGATATGTAGGAAACATCCCACCATCATAGCTCTAGCTATCATACCCAGCTGATAGAAAGCCTACCCCTCACTATGATGACTTACCTTTTTTTGTATCAATAGACTTAACTAGTTCTACAAACCCTTGAAGTGATGTGAAGGGTATGAACTAAACATGATTATTAGGATCCCACCCAGGCATTCCATATCAAGTTTCTATAAAACAATCTAAATATGGTCATTTTAAAGAAAACATGGCATTATAAATCATAAAATAGTTCATATAAAAAGCATGGTAAATATTTACCTTTGTAAAAAATTCAAAAAACAATCCTATAAAGATATTTTTAAATCATAATTTAAAAATAAATTTATCAAATTCAAAGTAGGAATATAAAATCTAGAATAATAAAAATCCATTTAATTGGTAAAACAAACTAAAGATCACAACCGTTCTAGCTAGTAGACTAATCATACCATAATCAATTATTAGTGCACCACGAAGTCATTATAACACAAGCCTTAGGAGGAGATGGACATCCCATGAGTAAACCCTCCAACAATATCAATATCATGTCTTTAGAACAAAGATCCGAGGGTGAAGAGGAACACCCCATGAGTGAACCCACCAACAATACACGGATGATGGCCCTAGGCCACACCTTCCACATAAGTGCCCAATTCTTCCCATGTTCCACATTTCCCAAAGCATTTCAAAACTAATTTTCACAATTAGTTTCAAACAACCCTTTCCTTTCATCAAACCTTATTTAAAACGAATTTCAATTTTTTTTGAAAACACCCAGCTTCCATTACCAAAAACCAAGTGAAAAAAATATTTTACTTATAATCCATTTATTCACAAAAAATCATTCCAATTAATTTATAATTTTTTTTATAAAATTAGAGAAATCATGCTTCATTCAAAAAAGGATAGATACAGATCCACTTTCCATAACTTGGGTTTCACATACTTATAAAGATATCCACCAACATAGAAAGGAGAACAAAGATAATAACAGGCTCCCTATAATATATTCCCACATCTTAAAATTAAAATCCATAAAAAAAAGTTCCAACAGAGAGGTCAGGTCACAACATAACTCAAAGAACAAGAAATCGCTACACTATAACCAATAAAAGACCATACCTTAAAATAATATCACATAAAGGATATAGATTAATTAAAAAACATCACCACAGAGTTTATGGATTAAAAACAAAGTGCCACACCATTACTAAAGTGATACAACTGCCATGAAGATCGAACATTAAGTGAAGGAACTTGAAAGGAGAGGAGACACCCTAAAATTCCTAGAGAAACCCTTAAGTCTGGGGAGAATGAATACACAATGAGAATGTGAAACATCATAAATGGATCAGGACTTAAACTATCTCAAAAAAATATTTACATAGTAAAAATATCATTTATGAAAAAATATTTCCTAACTCATATACACAAAAAAACACATCAACATAAGTTAAATTTACACCGATCAATTATTGTATGACATAAAAGAATATCTTACAACATAAAAAAGAATTTATGATGTGATAATGATTTTATATATTTCAATATTATTGTGTCATTGATAGTTTCATGGATTTTGAACCATAACATAGTATGCTGTAAACTACACATTTATGATGTAAAATGGTCATGTAGGTAGTACCCAGCCTTGGTTTTATAGGAAATACAAAAACTCAGTTGATACTGAATGCTTAAATCATATATATCAAAATAAAATCCCTCAAAATCAAGGATGTTACAATCATGGTGCCTTAATCATTATTGTATTTTTTTAATCACATCACTATTAAAAACAGGCTATTAACTTGGGCATTCAAAAAATGTACAAAGAAATGATAGCTTAATTTTGATGGTTAGTTATAAAGACATATATTATAGATTATTTTAATAAATTACAAACCTATCTGTAGGTCAATGATGAGAAACAATATCCAACTTGTATTCTTTAATCCATGCATATACTTTTTGGAAGTGGTAGCATATTTCTACTGACTTTATCACAAGTAATCCATTAATTATTTGGAAACATGATTCTATTTGAGTGATTGTTGATCAAATTACCATATAAATAAACTTTATCCCAATTAGAGATCCCAATAATATATAATATCTATAAAATTTATATATTTTTGAAGTGGTCAACCTGCACAAAGTATTAGATTCAATCATCTCTGATAGGGATCCTTAATTCATTTCTCAGTTTTGTTGCTCCTTTCAACATGATATTGGAACTAAATTGACTGTGATCACTATAGATTATCCTCAAATGGATGTGAAATTAGAATAAATTTATATGTTGTAAGATATGCTCTGGGTATGTGTCATGGATGGCAGCTCATGGGAAGATTATCTTTTGTTAGCAGAGTTATCACATAATAACAGTTATTCAACCATGATACATATGGCCCTATTCAAAGAATTGTATGGTCATCCATGTTGTTACCCACTTTATTTATTGGATATTGTAATGACTTCATAATTAGACCAATCCTTGTCTATGAGACAATAGAAATGATCCATATGTTTTGTAAGTATTTGTCTATGGATTAGAGCTGGTAGAAATCATATACAGATGATCATCATCAAACTTTGTATTTAATGTGGGTGATCATGTATTTTTGAAATTTTAACCATGAAATGGTCATCTATACTCAAAAAATAAATAGAAATTTTCTCCATGGTAGGTTGACCCATTTCTTATTCTTGAACACACGTGAAATGTTGCATACTAGTTATCCATAACACTATATTAAGTATTGTCTATAATGTGCTTCATGTCTCTCAACCAAAGAAGTATTAGCCATATCCTAGTCATTTGATCAGTTAGGATCATGTTATGCTTGATCTGGATGCCACATTTATCCATGAACAATTTTAAATTATTGATAGAGAGGAGAAAAATTTATAGGGGTTACCTATTTTTATGGTATGATTATTATAGTGGTAGGGTAAAATTCAATAGGATACTTATTGGATGAGAGAAGTTGATGTGAGAATAATGGTTGGACCTATTCAAGATTTCGTAGTATGAAAATCCCAATGGTGGGGAGAATTTAACACCCCATTTTTAATTAATTATCTATATTATGGATTATTTGATGTTAGGAAATGTTTAGGTTAATAATCATGAGTTGATTATAGGTTTTATTGGGGTTGGGAATCATTTTTTAAGGCTCATGGTTTGGGAATGGTTACGGGATACTTTAAAAAAGTGTCCAGGAAATCATGTGAGCTGTTTAGGGGTATTTAAAAAGGTTCATTGTTGGTGCATGGTTTAGGAAATTTTTTTGTATAACCATGCTACTTGGATTGTTTTGGATAGATCCAATTAACATAGTTAGCACACAGTTTATCAAACTATAGTACCTAACCACATGAAGGGAATTTAATTTTTATGTAAATTGAATTTAAAACCTGAAACATTAATAAAAAGTCTCATTTTACACTTTTTACATAGGATCTTCATTTCAGGGTTCCTCTAGGATACTTTTAGTGCTCTTTTATGTTTAGATTATAATTATGGTATTTCGTAGAGCCTTGAATCATGGATATCAGAGGTTATAAATTCATTATTCCTTACAATCAGGATTTTTTCAATTATTCTTGAATATTACTTTGTATAAAATTTTTTATTACCTGATATATGGGATATGATGAGTTTTAATTGTTTTTTTGGGGATTTTATTGATAAATGTGAGTAATGGGTTTGATTTATGAGATTTTCTAAATAATCATTGTCTTGAGTGGGTCTGATATTAGTGGTTTCTCCCTCCAAATTTTTTCTTGGAATGTGAAAAATATTATGGATATGATTTTTTTATTTCTTAATTTATTGAAAATTATTTTTCCAAACTCTTCTAAAAATTTGTTATAATTTCCTATGGTTGTTCTCATTATTTTTTTTGGGAATGTGGTTAACACCTTAAGGGATTTTAAAATGATGGTATTTAAAAATGAATAATTTTGGGTAAATAAAAGTGGTTTTTACTGGTGTTCATAAAATGGTTTTGGTTTTTTATGATCATGTTCATAGGGAAAATGTATCATTGATGGAATTTATCTTGATTATTGGATAATTTTGGGAGGTCTTGGTTCTACATGACTTTGTGTGTTTGGATATTGGAAATTCCTATGACAAGATGTTTTAAATGAACTATTTATGAATAGATCATGGATGAAATTCACCATGATAATATGACGATTTTGGGAGGTCTAGATTTTCATGGGTGAATGAGTGGAATCATGTAATTAATATTCCAATATGTTTGGATAAACTATTTTTCATGAATTTAAATAAAACATTATTTTTAAAGAAAAACTTTTTTTATCAATTTTTTTTGGTTTAGAACAGCTTTGGGAAAATATTATTATCTCTTTATATTTGTATAAAATCATTTAAATTTCTTTTTGTACTACTCCTAGTGTTTTATAAAACTATGAGTCAACATGATTCTGGTATTAATATTATGTGATAAATTTATTTTGGGGTTTTTTGTTGGGTTATTATACTCACCCCTATATATGCACCTTGATGTATATATAGATATTGTCTGATATAATACAGGAAAGGGACATGTATCATAATTCACTAGTCGAACACCTTTATTGTGGATGTTGTAAATTTTTTGAGATGGATGTTGGATACATAATCATATATTGGACTTTAGAGTGGCTTCACCTTGGTTCCTAATTCTATTGGTGGTCTGGAGTCTTTCCTTTTATGGTTCTTTTGTTTCCACTATTATTATGATATTATATTGTGTATTTTTTGAGTTGTTTTATATCATCTCATGAATAATTTAATTGTTTTCAATTTCATTATTTATATCCAAACTTAGAAGAAACAATAGAAGAGAAATGTGAATAATCATTATAGAAATACACGAGAGGCTATAAAAATGATGAAGAATACAAAAAAATTAGTATAAATTAAAACAAAAAAAAATTAATAAGAGAGACATGAATCACCATAAATAATTATAAGATGATATATATGTCCAAGAGAATGTAAGTGGTCCTCATTAAAGTAAATAGAGAGGGTTAACATCACTATGAATAGTAATGAAAAGGATAAGCACCAGGGGATAAAATCTGAGAACACTAAAGGAGTGAATGTTAGAGAGATAAATAGGTCATCCCCTTTCATACATTTTATAGACCATAATAAAATGATGTTACAAAATGGAAGAATCAATGTTTGACTTTGATAGATCAAACCATGTTAGTTAATTATGGTGCTTTTTTACTCCTATTATAGGTAATAAATTTTTACAATAGTAAACTTTAAAAAAATATTCCTGTATCATAGAAAATTTGATATGCCTTTATATGAGTTTTTAATAGAGAAAAAATTAAGTTTAATCTATCTAATGCTTTTTAGATTCCTATGTACCATTAAATTCATGTGTACCAAAATGAGAAAGATTGACCAAAGAGGAGTGGATGAGATCTTCCTTGGATATCCACTAATTGGTAGAATATATTACCACTAAAATAAGTAATCTTAAAAAAGATATGTATGGTGCTAATGTAAATTATTTTTTATACTTATATTATTAGTGTAAATAATAATAAACACTTATTGAATTCCTTGATGGGGATGAACAATTAATTAGAAAAAATAGACAAAATTATAAAATGGTTAAAACCCAAGATTTTGAGAAATATTTATATTTAAAATTAATTTAATCTTTTTAGTATTTTATGTTACACACAACACGAAGTATATCCTACACTACATGCAACACCGAGTTTAAATGAAATATGACGGACTATTAAAATATTATTATATGATAGTTATCACCTAGAAATTAGAATGGAAGGTATGAATAATATTAAAAAAATTATGAAAATATACGGTTTATACATTTATAAAAAATGAATTATTTGGTGGATAATTAATTAGAAATGAAAATAAAAACTATTTGAAAATAAATGATTTTTTATAGAAAACTATATTTATAAAAAGAAATGTTTTACCACAATATATAAAAAAACCACTTTTAGTGAATGGTTTTAATTATATTTTTATATTATATATTAAATAATATTTTTAACATTAATCTTATTCATTTTTAAGCAAGAGATAGAAATAAATCCAATTTTATACTTAAAAATTATATTTTTCTAAATAAGAGTTTTGTCACATTTTGTGAAATTATTTTAAAACTAAATTTTGAAAATTATTGAAAATTAATTTAAAATAATAAATATTATTTTTAAATAATTATTAAAAAATAATGTTATGGTGAATTTTGATAATTTTATTAGAAGATATGTTTCTTGATTAATAGTGAAAAATATTGGTTTTTATTAAGATTTTTAATTTCCTTTAATGAATTTATAAATGTCCAAATTATTTTAATATTGATTTTAGAGAAGAATTAGTTAAATTAAATATATATTAATCTAATTTCGGTCATTTTAATGACCTTCATATTGAATTTGGATATAAACTCCTTTTAATCTTTTGAACAATTTCTCTTTGAAAACCCTATTTCTCATCGAGTTTGCTGGATTAGTTTTAGTTTAAATTTTGAAAATTATGTGAATAAATTTTAAAAAATGGATTCCATATTTGTAATCATAATAATTTATATTATCTAATAAGGTCAACTTAATTCTTGACAATAATGAATAGTAAAAACAATAAAAATTATTTACCACAGTTAAGGTTAAAATGGGTTTACCAGGGGATAAACTAAAAAGGTAAGGTTAAAATGACCAATAAAATTTTGAAAACCAATTTTATGGTCAAATTTGGACCTTATATATTTTAGGATCGATAAAATCCCATTTTTGAGCCACATGGCATGTAAAAAATGTGGGCACACCTTTTTTTTTCCAGAAATTATAAGTATGCCACTCACATCACTTATAAAAGGTTTCCCCATATCCTCTCATATTCATACTTAAGAAACCATTTTATTCAAAAAAAACCAAATCATATAACTTACTTAATTTTATCCTATCATCCTAGAATACTTATTTTGGTCAGAAATCCCACCTAAGAATCCTTTTGGTTAAAACCAAATGTTGTTTTCTAGAGAAGTGACAATACACCTAATCAAGTGCTTTATTTTATTTATTCCTCCACCTAATTAAATTATAATTAATAAATTATGATATAATATCTATATTACAGATATATATTTTTTATTATGATAATTTAATAACCTAAATAATTCACCTATTCTATCAAATGAGTTACAAAATTATCATTCATGTGTATAATAGACTACTACCTCATGAACCGATGCTATTCGTTTTCCACCACCCCCTCTCAAATATAGATATAATGATGGATTTATTATATATATATTAAAATAATTATATTATTATTCTTATTGAATAATTATATCATATGTTCCACCTTACTTTCCATTCTATGGGAATACGATTACACAATTAATTTGTAAGGAAGACTACCATCTTGAAAAGTGATGTGATTACTTCACTCTTTAAATAGAAGGTAAAACAGATGGGTTTTTTGAAAATAAATTATTTTTAGGAAATAAAAAGTATTCTATAATTTTAATATATTATTTAAATTTTATTATTTTTTTCATCAAGAAAGTGGAAACAACGTTAATACATACGTATGACCTTCTGTCTCCCTAAACGTTATATTTCATTTTCTATCTTCAAATTTTAAGAATCACTATAAATACATGTATAGTAACTATATATGATATTTATATCATGGTAAAAATTCTGGATATTACAAAACCAAGATCAAATTAAGTGGACTAAAAATAAAAAATCAAAACATAAATGAAAACGAAGTAGTTATTGCTTGAAACAAGACTTTAACATGGGATTGTTAATAAATGGGTAATAAAAGGTCATAAGTAAATAATATATGGTATTATATATATATTATTATTTATTATATTTATAATATAGGAGTCTTGAACATGTATAAAATAATTTGAGACTTATGGTAAGGGATTTCCATCTCACTTTAATTGTATTGTGAGACACATGACATATTCAGTATACGTTTCTTTTATATGGTGTATATAATTACCATGAATGTATGTTATGAAATATTTATTTAAATTTATAGGGATTTACATATCCATTTTAGTATCACTCTTTTATTATGTTTTTGGTTCAATAGTTTCTAAAGCGCTATGTGATTTGTTTGTCTCAAATTGTTTTCTTTAGGACATAAGTTATGTTATGCACCTATTTTCTTCTATGAGGTGTATATAATAACCAATTTACATGTCATATCATGAATATAATTATTTTTATAACATTTCTTTTTTCATTTAATTTTACAATTTCATGGAAATTATGATTCAAAGTTACCAAAGTGGTAAGAGTTATACGTTACAATCTCATTGTTTATCAAGATTTTTTGTGATTATGATTCCAATGATGAAATATTATGATATATATTTTTCAAGAAACATATTAATTTTATTCTTATTTGGTTATGTCATGAGAATAAAATATCTCCTTTCATTTTTATTACCTTTATGTATTCAATATTTCAAAATAATGTTTTTAATAAAAAGAATATTTATTTCTATCATTGGTCAAAAACCATTTTTCTTCTAAAAAACATTTTCTAAAAATGTTTTAATTTTTTTAAATTTACCAAATGATTTATTAAAAATGTTTTTGTTATGTTTTAATTTTTAAAACATTATTTTAAAGGATAATTATTGTCATTTTCCAAACAATTCACGTTTTTATTTTAATAAAAATATGAATGGAATATCTATTTTAATGTGTACACCAAGTATGAAAATTCCCTCTTTCACGACAAAACATTATTTTTAATCTTACTTTATAAGTTTCATAGTTTATTTTTAATGAAAAGGGTTTCACATTTTTTTAATTTTTTGTTTTAAAAAGTGATATTCAAAATGGAAAGGATATTTCCATCAATAAATATTTTAAGTGACTTTTAATATGCCTTTATACATTTCCAAGGTTATTTTTTAAGAAAATTATTTGGATAATGTTTTATGTTTTAAAATTAATTTTCATTGTGGAAAGCATTTTTTCCTTAATAAATATTCCACATGTTCTTTAAAAATAATTTTCCAACTAATATTTCATCCTTTGATGTTACTTATGATTTACTAGGATATTATCCAAGGATACCATTCTTAGTTTTTCTCTAAATTTTTTATGTTTACGATGACATGAAATTTATAAAACCTAATTCTTTTTATTTGGGATAGACTACGATTAAATGATGAAATGATTATTAAAAATATTTCTTTTCTACTTGTTTTGATATGATTAATGTTTTATAAAGACTATTTATTTTCATGGGTTTTGATATGTTGAATTTTTTATGATATTATGGATCACATATGTATGATTCTCATTATACGAGGGTGGTTACATTATAACCAACAATGGTGGGACCTATATATCCCTCCAATTAATTGGCTAAATATTTATATCCCCTGATATAAAAATGGGAAACAAGTAAATATACTTGATATACTATGAGAAATAGGTAAATTTGGATCCAATATGGGAAACAGGTGTGTTCTTATCCACAATAAGAAACATGTGATGAGTCCTAATCCACTATGTTGATGGTTTTGGTAGTTAACCTTAACATATGAAATGGTTTTCTATATTTATGTTGGTTACACACTTTTATTAAATGATATTATTATTAATAATTAATTTATGATGATTTATCACTCTTACGAGCCATGTTTTTTAAAATGATAATATTTATTCCATGAATCATGTTTACGATCCACGTAAGGTTAGGTATGAACTTCAAAAGTTATGTTCATAATCACATAACCGTATTTTTATCTTATGATTTCATATGATCATAGGTTAATATCTCTTATGTTTACCTTTAATGTGCATCTAATATCATTTTTCTTATGTTTCCTTACCTAGGTTATTAATAAAGGTTTAGGTAGGGTTTTATTAAGAGTAGTAGTATATGTGATGATATTTTTGGAATGCATTGAATATATTTTATGAAATTAAAACATTTTGTTTCTATTCTCCAAATACACTAAGCTATTATTGTTATCATGCATCTTTTTATAAATATATTTAATATTCATCTAAAAAGATGTGATATTTATGTATAAAATATTAGGTCACTGTAGTAGTTATCATAGGAAAAGTTTAGTAAACATTTAGAAAATAGGATGATAAAACTTTAGTGAAATCCATATGGATGTTTCTAAGAATATTTCTAGTGATGTCTTTAAGGATAAGTTTAAGGATGAGTCAATGTATAGGAAAATGTCATGTAATTTTGGTAAAGTGTAGAGAGAGTGGTTTCCAGGAAATTATACCCCTATTTATATACTACAAGTGGATTTGGATATAGAACCAAGGTATTTCGGGATAATATATTTGGAGAGGGTGAATTAAGTGGGACTTTATCTTCATATGGTGAATGAAAATGAGCCTTACTGTATACCTAGTTTTACACTTTAAGGTCCATGCTTTAGAAATTCACAAACTCTTTATGATCCATCACAAAATATTTAAATAATGCACATGAACGACCTAGTTTAATCCTATAGTGTCATAGATTGAAAAGAAGGTGTCATTATTTAGACATCCTATAAGTGTTTTTTCCATGATTATGTGTTTTCCTACTATTAATATTGTTATTAAAACTATGAGTTTTGGTTGTAGTCAATTTAGGGAACACAATGGAACTGGATCACTATTTAATGTGATAAAAAATGAGTTGATGAGAAACCAAAAGGGTTGGAAACTAGAGTGAAGGACATTATGATTACCCATAATAAATTTTCATGATATATTATTAACAACTTCACCTTAATGAAATATTATACTTAAAAAACAATAGAAGGATAGAATTTTTTTGAGATTTCAAGGGGTGTATAACATAGAGGAAAGCAGATTCAGTTTTCTATATGTCGAGAAAGTGGGAATAAACACCCAAGTGGATGTCTTGGAGAAATAGGAAGAAATTTTGAGTGTGGAAAATATGGACAAAAAAAAAGTAATTACTGAGAAAAAAATTAAATATTTGGTTAATTTAATGTATGAGAATAAATTTATCCCTAATATATCATCGATAATTGAATCTTTCAAATGTGGAAATTATGAGAATTATAAAAATCGATGTCCAAAGTGGATATACCATGAAGATAATTAGTAAGGTAGTAGGAGTAATGTTTATTCTACTAATTATGATGTGATTAGAACTAAAATATGAAAGGTATGGGATTTTTAATAGTATTTCTTATGTGAAATGTGATAAGAATTATTAAATTGAGGTTGATGAATGTTAAGAAATGATTAATATTTTATATTATAGGAAATAGGTATTAAGTAACAAGATAATAAAGACTAGTTAATGGTTTTATAGGGAAGTAGTATGATTAAATAATGTATGTATTATAATTAACTAATTATGATATATGAATCATGAAATATATAAGGATTTTTTAGTATAAGTTTTTTAGTATGGATTTGAAAAAATTTGTTGAATTTTTATATTGAAATAGAAAAGTGATCTAATGGAAATGTTATATTTTGATTAATGGAAGAGAACCCTTAATATATTTTAGGTGTTAAGAAAATGGTTTTTAGTTTTATAAGAAGATTATTGATATTAATAAACTATTGAACAATATTAATGACCTTGGAAGTGCCTAATGATTTGTGAAAAAAGTGGTTTATGTTACCATAGATAGAGTTTACAACATTATTAGTTTTGCGGAATATAGTAAAAAATATATTGATTTTTTGAAGGAATGAGGATGTATGTTTGTTTTCATTATGGTTTTATGGTAATGTGTTTTATCACCATGATTTAAGAAAATATATGACTAAGGTATTCGTGTATTTTTTATGTGACAATAAAGAGATACTTTATGATATTTTGGTGGATTAATTCTTTGTTTATTTTGATAAATTTAGCAACCTTATTTATAAATTTTTAATTTTGGTAGGGTTATAAGTTTAACCATTTATGTAATGGTTTAAGTTGAATTTTGGATGTGGTTTTAGAGATTAAAGTATTATTTTACCATTTCATGATTTATACATAACTTGTGCTTACTATTTTGTTTTTGATAATAACTAAAGATAGAAGGAATGGATTATCATTATTTTATAAATATTATTTAGTTATTTAGATATGAAAAATATATATATTATAGTAATAAAATAAGTGGAAATTGATCAAGGCATATCCCAAGGATGAGATAGTTCTAATAAAATAAAATTAATTTAAGAAAATATATATTCTCAGGAAAATTCCCCAACATTAGGATAAGAATACTAAAATTACATTTTTCCTATTATCATCATTTTGATGATATCAATGAACTTTCTACCACCTATTTGGTTTATTTATTTGTATTTTTTATCTTTATCTTTACCATGGTCTCAATCACTGTATATTAGTATTTGGGTGATAGTTTTCTCTTATATGTAAATGTTTTTACTTCCCACCTATGTTATAATATTTAGAACCCTAGTATGTGTTATTCCAGATGACATTCATACATCCCTTTCACTCTTTTCAAGAATTTTTTTTTATTAACCCATTTTATAATGTAGTTTTTCCATAATAGTTTTTTTAAATGTTAAATCCTTTTTTACCAAGCATAAGTTCAAATTGAGATGACACAATTTATTGAAGGAGGTAGAATGTAACACTGTAAGCTTTTATAAAGTACATTTTAAAAATGAATTTTATATTTTATATATTTTTCATAACATGCAACACCTAGTGTATCTTTTGTTACTTGAAACACCAATTGTAGCTTGTGTTTCACACAACACGAAGTTGAAACAAAATGTGACATACTATTAAAATATTATTATATATTTTTTATCACCAAGTTGTTGGAATATAGGGTATTAATAGGATTAAAATAATTATTAAGATATATGGTAGGTACATGCATATAAAATTAAATATTTGGGGATAAATTAAATAAAAATTAAAACAAAAACTATTTTAAAATAAAGGAAATATATTTTTGGAAGGCTATTTGATCCACGATAATGAAACCAATTTTATGAAGTGTTGTCTTGCATTCTCTAAAAAAGTTTTATAACTATGTGCAACAGAATGACTGACCTATGTCAATATCTTGAAGAGTTTTTTGTAGTCAATCACTCACTACTTATAATTCACTTTATAAATATATATTAATGAAAAAATGACCATAAATAGATATTTTGGAAATGATAATTGAATAAAAAAATTAATTATGAAAATAAAATGAAAATAGAATGAATACAGACAAAAATTATGTTAGGAAGAAAAGAGGCATTCCCAAGAGAATCACCCCAAGTGAACCTTCACTATCTCATAATAAGTTTCAAATTTACATAATGAACATGATTCATCATATATGTGAACATTATCCTTTGAATATTGTTGTGAATATAAGGTGCTCTCAATGATTTCTAAGAGACTACACGTCCACCTCCTCGATTGAGGGAAAAGTTTGTAGAAGTGAAAGCTAAGCCTTGAGTGGGAAGTGGAGACACAAAGGAACCTTTCCCACTAAGATCCCCCTTAGCATATATCTAAGAAAATAAGAAACAAAATAAATGAATTTTAAAAGGCTTGGGTTAATCACTATATTACTACAATTGGAACTTCCTCAAGTTATTTACTCATGATCACGTGCATAAGAGTTCATAGTGGAGAAGATAAGAGTGAAAACACGAAAGACAAAAATAAGATAGAATGAGAAGAATAAAAATTACATATAATAAAAATATAGAATACTATTAAAATATAAATTAAATTACAAAACTACAATAAATAACCAATAAATTCTACCCCAAAGTTTCCAACCCTTTGAGAAGAATAATGCACAATATTTAATAGGGAGACGAGGCGAAAATTTGGCTCTAAAATCATCCTCTGAAAATTTTTGAGTCGATGTCCCAATAAATGATCAAATTTTTGAATTTTTTTCTTCTTAAAACTTGTTCTCATTTCTCTATTATATCTACCAACAAAATTTCATCTATATTGGTAAAGTAATAAAGGAGTTATGAATAAGGTACCCTAGATTTTTAATCTTTCAATTATGACTGTTTGTATTCCAAAGTATAAAGTTCCCATGCATTAATAGACTTGAAAATGAAATAATCAAGCGTGACCATACTAATAAATGATGTTTCTAATGATGTCTTATTTCATCCTATTTAATTTCATCTCGTTTGGTTCATATATTTATGAGATATGGGATCAACAACAAACTTATTATGATAAATGCATAGATTTTGTGGCTAGGCATGTGAGCTAGATTTGGACCACCAAATAATGCATTATGTTTTGGGTACCAAAGGATAAAACAAATACCATCAAATATGAAAACCTATAAAAGAATAATTTTGAAATTTTCATCAGTTTAAAAAGTTGTGTCCAAAACATTGAAATAAATTAAAATTGTTAAAATTCAAAAAGATTCCATTTTTCCAATTAAGCTCTAAAATGCTTTAATAATATAATATGTGACAATTTACCTTAAAATAACACATTGGTGGGATTAAAGACATTGAAATTTAGAATAATATAATTGAAAATTATTTTTATGTTAATAAGATTAAAAATATTACGAAAATATAGGGTGTAATAATGTACATAAAATTAATTCTTTGGTGACAAATTAATTTGAAATGAAAAACAACGATTTTAAAATAAAGGAAATATTTATCCTAAAGACTATTTTTAAGAAAAAAATGCATTTTACCTCAATAGTTTAATAAAACAACTTTTTTTAAATTATTTTAAAGAAATTTAAATATTATATATTAAATAAATTTTTTAAAATTCATCAAATGTTTTTTCTAGACATTATATAATAATAAATACAATTTTATGCTTAAAAATTATATTTTTATAAAAATAATTTTTTTCAATTTTTAGGGACAAATTTAAAAAAAATAATATTTTAAAATTTTGGAAAATTTGATAGAATTAATAAAGTTTATTTTTCAAAATCATAATTTCAAAATTATCTTTGGATGAATTTTTTAGAATTTTGTGAGAAGATATTTTTTTTGATGAATAGTGAAAAATATTGGTTTTTATTAAGAATTTCCATTTCTTTTACCTATTTAAAAATTAAAATTTTCAAGGTGGTTTTAAAGAAAATAATTGTAACGTTAAATATATATTTATCTAATTTAGTTTATTATAATAATTTTAATATTTATCTTTGATATAAAAACATTATAAAATTTTGAACACTTTCTCTTTGAAAACTAACTTTCTCATCACATATTTGAGATTAATTTTAAATTAAAATTTTCCAATTAGGTTAATGGAATTTAGATAAATGAATCAATTTTTTTGAATTATAATAATTTATATTATCCAATAATTTCAACTTAATGTTTTAACATTATGAGTAGTAAAAAGAGTAAACATTAATTACCGTGGTTAAGGTAAAAATGGGTTTACCTGGTGCTTAATATAAAATGTAAGGGTATAAAATTACCCAAAAACATGTCAAACAAAAATTGGATGGAAATAGTTAGAGCATATATCTTATATTTTAGATAATGATTAATTTTTAGTCCTATGTCTTGTGAAAAATATGGGCACATCTTTTTTCTTTTAAAAAATTACAAGTGTGCCAGTCACCTCAGTTAGAAAAGGCCACCACCCTCAATTCCTATTCAAACTTATAAAAACAGTTGGATAATACAATATATTCCCAAATAAATTCCACAATTCCCTCATATCATCCTCAAATATGTTTTTGGAAATATAACCTAAGAATCCTTTTGGTTAAAACAAAAAGAAGTTTTCTAAACAAGAGGTAACATCTCTAGTCAAGCATTTTATCTTATTCATTTTTTCATCACCTTAAATTATTATTAAGAAATAATGATATAATAAAATCAGTATATTAAATGTAATTATATACTATTGTGTTAATAAAATAACCTAAATCCTTCTCCTTTTCCATAAAATAGGTTACGAAATCATCATTCGTATGTATGGAGGATTACTGCCTCCCAAACCAATGTTATTCATTTTCCATAACCACCCCTTAAAACTAGATATAATGATGTATTTATTATTTATATATTATATTTGTGATATTATTATTCTTTTGGAATCATTATATCAAATTTTACTTCTTAATTTTCATTCTACGGGAATATGATAATTTCGTTCATGTGTACGGTGGACTAATGCATTATAAAGAAATATGATTCATTCAAGATTTACATGAATCATAATTTGGTTATGTTTAATGTAAATATGTGTTATTTATTAAATAAAAAGATTATATAATGGAAATATATTATTTACCTTTCTTTTTCTCTTTCCATTGGGAAAATGGAAACAACATTCATGTGTATGTACGACCTACCGTCTCTATGAATGGTGTATTTCATTTTCTATCTATAACTTTTATGGATAAATATTAATAAATATATAATGAATATATCTGATATTTATATTATGGTTAATTTTTTTATATAATTAAACCATGAAAAAAGTAAGTGGACCAAAAATAAAAAATAGAAACATAAATGAAAAACGAAGCGGTTATTGCCCGAAACATGACTTTAACATGGAATTCTTAAAAAAAGTGTAATGAAAAGAAATAAGTAAATAATATATAGAATTATATATATATATATATATATATATATTTATGGCTCTTTAATTTTTTAATAAAATTATATTTATTAAATAGGAGGTTCAATTGTGTATGAATGAAGTCAAGACATATGTTAATGGATTTCCACCTCACTTTTATTTTTCTTTGAGACACATGGAATATTCACCACATGTTTGTTTTAGATATTGTATATATTTAACTTGAATAGATTTTATGATGATTATAATTAAATATATGAATATTTACATATTCATTTTAGGATCTCTATTTCATTGGGTTTATGCTTCAAATGTTACCAAAGCAGTGAGGTGTTTTTTGTTTCAAATTGCCTTTGTTGGAACATAAGTTATGTTATACACCTATGATATTCTATGAGATGGATAAACATAAACTCTTACATTTTATATCACTACTATAATTATTTTAATGATATTATTAGTATCATTTAATAATATTATTTAATGGTTATTATGATTTAAAGTAAACAAATTAATAAGGTTTATATGTTACAATCTCTCAGATTACTAATATTTTTTATGATTATACTTCCAATGATAAAATATTATGATCTATATCTCATGTAACACATGTATTTTATTATATTTTATTTATTTCATGAGAATAAATTTTCCCTTAATTTTAAATTCTTTATATACTCAGGAGTCCAAAAGAATTGTTTTTAAAGAAAATGCATATTTATTTATCTCTCCAATCGAAAACACTTTTTATTCTAAAAACATGTTTTCTAAAAATATTTCCAAAAATGTTTTTAAAATTATCAAAATGACTTATTAAATATTATTTACCCCTTATTAAATTTTTATAGAATGTTTTTAAAGGAATATTCATATCTTTTCCTAAAAAAATCCCATTTGGATCTTACCGAAAATGTTAAAGGATTGTTTATTTTAATGTGTATGACATCTATGGAATTTCCAGTGATCTTTAAAATAAATTACTTTAAATATTACTTTCTATTTGTCAAATTTCATTTTCAATTAATAGTATTCCCAATTTTTTTTATGAATGTTTAGTTTTGAAAAGTTATTTTCAAAATGGAAAGTATATTTTCCTCAAGAAATTTATTAAATTATTTTAAATAATCCTCTATAAATTTTCATGATTATTTTTAAATAAAATAATTTTGAAAATGTTTTATTTTATAAAATTTTATTTAAAATTATAATATCTATTTTCCTCAATAAATCCCCCAAGAGATATTTTAGAATCATTTTTCATCCAAGATGACATCCATTGATTTTACTTATGCATTATAGTGAAAATGATTCAAGGATACCATTCTTATTATTTCTCTTAATGGGTTATGTTTTTTATGACATGATACTTATAATACCTGTTTCTTTTTCCATGAGATAGACTATGAGGAAATGAAAACATTATTATGAAACTTATTTCTTTTCCATATGTTATGATTTTATGAAATGTTTGTGAAACCCATTTTTTCTATGGGTTCTAATATGATTAATGTTTCATGAATCCCATTGTGTTAAATGGGTTCTATTATGATGAATGTTTTATGATCATGTGGAACAAATATGTATTATTTTCTTTAAATGAAGATGGTTACATTATATCCAAGGATGGTGGTTATATTATAACTAAGGGTGATTGTTATGTTATAACCAAGATGGATGGGTCTTATATCTCCCTCCAATTCATTCATTGAATCTTTTTATCTCATGAGAATATAATGGGAAGTAATTTGATGGGCTTCCTACACTATAGGAAATATACAATTCTTAATCCACTATTAGAAATAGGTGCGTCCTAATCCCTATTAGGAAACATGCGATAAGTCTTTATCGACAATGTTGATGGCCTTGAGAGTTAACCCTGAAACATGATCTTTTTTCTATATTTTTGATGGTTCTGAACTTTTATGAAATGATCTTACTGATAATGATGTATTTATAATTATTTATCACTCTTATAGGTCATGTTTTCTGAAATGATAAAGTTATATGCCACGAATGTTGTTTATGATATTTGAAAGGTTGGGTATTAACTTATTAAATTTTTTTCATAATCACATACCCTTATGGTTATCTTATGATTTTATATGATCATTGATTTATGTCACCAATGTTTAACCTTACCGATCATATGAGATCCTTATTTCTTATGTTTCATTCCCTAGGTTATGATGAAAGTTTTAGGTAGGGTATTACTAAGAGGATTATTATGTGTGAATATCTTTTTGGAATATTTTGAAGATATTTCATGAAATAAGAATATCGTGTTTCTGGTTTTCAAAGACACGAAAATATTATAGTCATTGGGTGTGTGTGTATGAAATGTGTTGAATATTTATCTACAAATATGTGATATTTATGTATAAAATATCAGGTCACTATAAATAATGTGAAAATTATAATTTATGGGATTGAAAATAAGTAAATTATAATTTATCCAGCGATTAAGAACAAATAAATTTATTTAATCATTGGTTTAGAAATATTGTATAGGTCCTTAACATCATTGGCCATCATAGAAAATAGTTAGAAACTATGGTATCTTTAATGATAACATATCATAACTTATTAATTTATCAATTTGAGTATTATGGATAATTAATTAAATAATTAAGAGTGGAAACATTCCATGGGTGATCAATTGTATAAGATCAATAAGAAAAATATTTTCTTTGTTGGTCAGAAATAAAAAAAAGAATATTACTAGAATTTTTTGTGTGGTCCCTAATAAGTTAATTAAGAAGAAAGAAGAAATGAGAAATTAGGAAATAATCTATTCGAAATGGTATTATAAGGATGAGTGTATTTAATTTTATGAAAAATTTACTTCAGTTTATAATCTAGAGAAAAACATATTCCCTTACTATCACTTATCCAAGAAGATACATGAATTTCTATATGCATTTCAAGTCATCCTTTCTTTATATTGTACCTTAAGAGGAGTATGAAGTTTTCATCCTTAAGGATTTATTCTTAAAGATGAAAAAATTTATTTTAAGGTTTATTATGGTTATTTATTATTTAAAACATGTGATGAGAGAAGAGTATTTGAATTTTTACTCTTGCTGAAAGTATTTAGAATTTATAAAATGAAGAGTGGATAAAATGTCTACTTCAAAGAAAGAAATAATGTATCTCTCATAATTGCTTACTATATTGATGATATTATATATATATTTAAATAATAAACTTTTTTAAAGAAATTATCTACATAAATGATGTTAATGTATGATATTTAAATATTGGGGGTGATGAAATACTTCTCGAGTCTTTAAATTTATTAATTGAAGGATCATATCTATTATTCTCAACGTAAGTATTGCTAAGAGATGTTGAAGGATTTTAAAATAGAATATGTTAATAATTATTATACTATAATATTATTGAAAACCAATCTTCAAAAAATATAAATACATGAACAAGGTTTATTGTAAGGGGTTCATAAAATTCTTTAGGAGTTTAATCTTTTTGACAGCTTGAAGAACATATGTAATCTATACCATTACATGATGTTCTACAAATCAGAGTGAACCTATTGGATCAAATTTCTTAAAATAAAAAAGTATTATAAAGAATATTAAAGGTAATTTATAATTTGGTTAGAAAAATGATGTAAAATGAAGGTTTGATATTTTTCAAGATACTAATACAAACTGGTTTAGAAGTGTTGATGATCATAAGTCCATGTATAATGATGTTTTTTTCCTGGGTGAAAGGTATATAACATAAAATAAAAATAAAAATGGTATTACATTGATTTAAAAATATGAATAATATATTTCCAATATCTAAGAAATAACTAAACAAATATATATGAATATATAATTAGAAGATGTAACAGTGCATGTGATGTTTCCCTTATTAGTGGGAATCAATTATGAAAATGTTAGAAATATTTGAAAAATAATTTTTTTCAAATTTGAATCAAAGAATATTGATATCAAAAACTAAATTATATTGGGGAAGGTGGAAAAATTATTCATTAAGGTGGAGCATATTTCAAAAAATTTTAAAGGTTTAGGGGTTTTTACCAAATCACTACTTAAGGATATTTTTATAAAACTAAGGTTGAGAATGATAATTTAAAATTTATATTCCCAATCATACTGTATGGCATTATATCCCAAATCCTGTTTATTATTTTTATGTTGTTTTCAAATTCTAAGAATAAAACTGAAAAAAATTCAAAGATATAAATTTTATTTATGGTGGAGAATTCTCTCATTATGTGGGAGAATAAAATTAAGTGGAGTTTTTAAAAAGATAAATCTATGAGATTAGTATACCAATATGGTTGTTTATGTATGAATTTCTTTTTTTTATGTTCTAAAAAATTAATGATTGTGTGAACTTATATAAAATGTTTTTTAGTTTGTTCATATAAACTTGTTTGACATTTTTACCAAAATAGTTTTTATGAAGGGAAATTTGAGAAGATAAGTGAAAGTGGCTATTTTTTACCTGAATGAGAATTACTGCTATGGAAGGGTTTTTATTTAATTTCTCATTATTTATATTTTATTCACCATACTCACTAACATATGATTAAAATTATTTAATGATAGTTCATTTTCAAGTTTTAGAGTGATTTTATGTTTTTATTTAGGGTAAAGAAAACCAAAAGGGGGGATATTCTTATGATTAAGAAGACTTTTGAGATTAGTGGCCCTCCAAGTGATTTTTTTTCTAAAGGTAGATATTATTTGATGAATATAGTGACATGATTATATTTTTGGAATGATTATGTTGGAATTTAATTTCAATACCTCAAAAAATAAACTAGGTGTATAAAATCAATTAAAGTGTTTTAATTACTTGAGAAAAAACGTTTCATATAGCTTAAAGAAGGTTTGAGTCTATTTGGATTAGTTCATAATGTTAGGGAGACGTTTTTAGTGAAGTAGATCAAATATTGTTGCAATACTAAGGGTTTACACCATGATTCTCTTGCTATATGAGATGATTGTTATGTATAAATTAATGAAATATATTTCAATATATAATGTATAGAAATGATTTTCATGTGATTTAAATAAAAGTTATAGGAAATATATTTCACCTAAAAGAGGATATTGTACCATGATTCCCATAATTGTACCATAATGGTAGGGTATAATAAAAGTAATAATTTTTAGGTATTGTATAACAATTTAGGTTATTATATAATGATTTGTTTATTTTTTTTCTAATTAAGGCATATTTTTTGGTAAATTCTTGGTAACTCCATGTGTTACATTTTAATTCACATGATTATGGTGTTCTTTCTATTATGTTATTGATATAATATATTTAATTTATGGGGATTGGTGTGTGTTGTAGGGATTATTTATTTCTCAACCATAAATTTTCTTTTAACATATTAAAGGAAATTTCAAATTTATAGTTGATCCAGTAGTTAGGGAAGAAGTTAAAGGATATGAAAATTTATGTAGGTTTTGTATCATGAATTTTGAAATTCAAAATTCAATTAAAGCAGAGGTAGTGTATATTTCTACTATATATGTAGAGTGTTTTTCCTAAATTAATGGATTATTTGTATGTAACATATAAAGGAAAATAAGAGGTACGAACAAGGAAGAAATATCTCTATTTATCTTCACAAATTCTTATAGGTGTAATCCTTGAATGGTGAAAATAAAAGGAATATTTTGAATGGAGATGTACTATAGTTGTATTTAGTGACATGTTGAGTTTATTTTTATTATTTAATAATAAGTGGTTTATTTATACTTCAAGAGATCATATATTAAAAATGAGTAAAATGGTGGGAGGCCTATAAGAAGTGATGGGTTATGAAATTTTAGTTTTATAATTATTGAAGGGAAAAAGATGTTCTGATATTTTATTTACATAATATTTGGACATTATTATTAGTAACATAATATCTTTGATACTTTTTCTTTTATAGATTATCTTGAGTATATGAAAGTGAATTTCATACTTTTTAGGATATATAAGTACACATTATAGATTAAAGGATTAACCCTACTAGTTATAATATATTGGGTGATTCTAGTGGATCAAGTGGAAATATGTGATATAATTCTTTGGTTAGGATATAACAATTAATTTTTAATGTATAATCATATACATCATTTTTCACTTTTATTTTGTGAATATGAAAATGAAATTCCTAAAATAAATAAATAAATATAAAAATGTATAAGTTTTGATGAATATTTCTATTGATAACGGATTTTTTTATTCATAACTGATGATGATAGTTTCTAGATAGAGTAATCAAAAAATATTTTTATTCACCGATTCACCCACTTTTGGTGAATAATCATGTTGGACCTCAATGAAATTTTTCTGAGTTCCTTATATATATATATTATAGTTGAACAATTACCTATTTTTTCAGTTTTACATGTAGAATCTCATTGAACATTTACTTTTGATTATCAGTGGTCGGTGGAGTATGTTCAATATAGTGTTCCCTAACACTACCCACATAGCATACAATCTCTACGTAAACCACTAATCATAGAAGTGATAGGTGCGGTACATGAAAGTTATTCTACACCTACATGGAATGTTGTGGCATACTAGATACCAATGTATATTCCTCCTAGATCTAGTCTTGTTCTCTCCAATATACACAATTTTTGACTATGAATGTACAGGAAATCAATTCCTTTATTTTTTTATTCATTTTCATTTCCTAAACTTTATATTATGTTAAATTTATGATTTCATACATGCAAATATAACATTCGATCAATTTTCATTAATTTTATCTAAATATTCTCAAAATACCAAGAATAATAATAAATGTGGTGGACCACCATCTAGATATATAATATCCCTTCATATGGATTTTTTCTTCATTTTTTTGGTCATAGTTTGATGATCTTATGTTATTTTACATTATTTATATAGGGATTTTAATTTTTTTTATAAAATGGTTATTTATAGGAAACAATTTCTCTAATATTTTATAAATTATTAGTCTTATTGACTATATTTTAGTGTTCTGGAGAAAATTCTTGATGATATAGATGGTCCAGTTTTAGAAATGAGGTTACTGTATATAGGATTACTATTTTTTTGATTAGAGTGGGTTATTAGGATATTATATCCTAAATTAAATATAGATTAGGTTTTGGTATTTTGAGTTATACCATGACCCATTTATATAAAAAAATAATATTTTTATACATATATTACATTGGTTATATGATTTGAGTAGAGTGGGTCTTGGTAATGGAATTGGTTTGTTTGGGCATTGAATTGCCAATGGTGGGATGGTGCCATTAATTTTTACTACTCAACACCGTGGGTTGGTGTGAAAATAACCTTGAGTATTATGTATAATATAATTGAAAATAATAATTTCTTCACATGTGCATACATGGTTGTGATTATTTTTTTTATAAAGTGATCAATTATTATTATTTAAGAAAATTTAAAAAAAAATAAGTTTTAACATAATCAAATATGTTATATTTTGATAAAAAATATATTTGAAAAAATATTTGATTCTTTTATATAACTATTTTTATTTTACGCAAATTGAATAAAATGAATTTCCTTGATTTAAACATAATTTATTTAGGATAAACTGTTTTGTTGTGTAAATATTTATATGGATGGTAAATTTTTTGAGAATGTTTTGGGAATGAAGTTAAAATATAATAAGTTTTTTAAAATTAAATTAAATAATCACAAAAACTATTTATATTTAATTTAACATTAACTATGGTTATAGTTGGTATACAATTTGACTTAATGGTCCATATTTGATTTCCATGCTCATGTTTTAATGATTTTTTATTTTAAGGATCCAATTATCGATTAATATGATATTTTTTATTTATGAGGTTTGAAAAAATTATTTCCATACATTACTACATTTTATATTTTACTATGAGTTGGAATTTATTTCTATTTATGGTTCTTGAAAACCAAGGAGGTTTGAAGTTCCCAAAAAAGAGTTGAATTTATTTTCAATGGATCAATATGTGTTTAGTAAACCAATGAGGTGATGATTATTTGAGGATTACTATAGATTCATTATTTGGAAATGAATATAATGCTTTATAATGCATCCAATATTATATTTTTATTTAGGATTTCACTTGAATAACTCAAATGGAGAAGTTCAAGACAATATAAAAAGACATATTTGATTATTGTTTCTCTGATAATTATGTAAAAGACCAGTATTTATGGTTGATAGAACATTGTCACCAACATTATATGGAATTAAGAAGGCCTTAAGTGTGATTAAGAAAGGTCTAACATGATTTTTAAATAAATTCATTTCCCTTATAAAGGTTACATTAGTTTTAGGTATTTTTAAATATAAATTATGATTTACATTATCAGCATAAATGTGCCACATTGGCTACATAAAAGTATGAATAGTAATATAAAGGTCCCATAAAGGTAATTTTGGACATGTGTAAAGGTAACAATGAAAAACATATGATTAGGTAATTTTATATTTTTGGTTTCCTAAAGGATTGTATATGTTTTTATTGTTTGTGTGAAGGAAAGGAGACAATTCCAGTATCATTGTAAGAGTACAAATCTAAGGTAAAAAATATATAAATCCATTCCTTTTTGTTTTTCGGGGGACTGGGGACCTCAAGAGGGAGTTAAATGGTGTTTTATATTAGTTATAAAGGATTTGGATTATTTTGGTCATACTCTTATCCACCATGTTGTGGTAGTATTTGTGGTGTAGGGAATTCTCTTCAGTGTGTCCACCTGTTAGAAGAAAGTGACATGAGAGTGAAAGGATGAATGTTTTTCAGTTTGTTATAGGATATTTATTTTGCGTGAACCATAGTGGGTTAAAGAACCATGGTTTCCATTTCTAAAGGTATTTCATCTAAGGTGTTTACTTGACCACTACACTATGGTGTTGGGCATGATGGAATTGAGGTTCATGAAAGACATGATTAAGATGACAATTGTAGAGTATATGCCTATACACCATGACCTTTGGTGTGGCCCACTTGAAATGAATAAAAATATTTTACCACACCATTTCCTAGGTTATTGTGATAGTCAAAGGATTTAAACATAGTTTTTCAAAATGTGAGAGAAAGGTGGGGCTGTTGGGAATTTGGAATGTGGGGATATCATACCTCTCTTTGACAAATGAAGGAACAATCATTTTGAGAATCTATACACTGTGGTGGGGGTTGATCAAATTTTTCTACAAATAGTGGTGGATCTATTTTCTTAATTCATTCATGGTCAACCCCCTCAAGCCTTGGCTAAATTCAAAGTATTTCTAGCTGAATTTGGGTGTCTTTTTAAGGATATTAATTTTCACTCTTCATGCTGTTGTTTCTTCTTCATCATGGGGAGTTTTATTTTCCATTCACTTTAAAATTCTTATTCATTCATCGAGTAAGGACTGATGAAATTTTTATTATTGGTTATGTTATTATATAATTATTATTTTATGATCAATATGATGATAATAGGTTAATTTAATCCATTGTGTTGTTGCAGGTCTTTGACTTAGTCCCTTTGGATTGGAATTGATCAACCTTGTTGAGGTACGGGATTTCAACGATTTAGATTTTTTATGGAACCACTATGATTGATATGTTGTGTATTTACATAGTTTATCTCAAGGAAGCTACAACCCTTAATTTTATTGGAACTATGGTCATTCCACCTTGATTACTAGCCACTTCACTTGAATTTTTGGTGTCCTTAACATTATGTTGTTTGAAACCCACCCATTAGACCTAATGAACCAATTTAATGTAAACCTTCAACCGCTAATAATCCATCCACACATAAAATAATTTCACATTCGATACGTATAAATCATTCCCTTGGGCAGGTTGTTGTCAGGAAATTATCCAAGGGAAAGGATCCATGTTACTCATACATTCACTAACTATCAAATTTATCTTGGTGTTATAGATTTATGATATAGAGGGAGTTGATTTCATATGAATTATTTAACCCTCCTTTAGCGATTGATGTTATAGGATTTAGTGTAGGGGAAAAGGATTTGTATACCTTATCTTTGTGTTACTTGAGATGAACTATGTCTTCTTTTGATGTGTTCCCCCCTTTATTGTTTTAATTTTTGTTAAAAGTTTCATAAATGTATTTTATAATCTGATTTGTTATCTAATTTTATTGTAGGAGGAATTAAATGGTTTATCAACCACATAATGAATAAGTAATTAGGTTAGAAAGCCAATTTTTATTTCATATAATATAGATCCTTATTTCTGTTGTTAAATATTTCTTCTTGATTCAATAAATTTTGGATGAATTATAAGTGGAATGTTGGGAAAAGATAGATCATGAAACCTGGAATTGAACTGACTCCTTAGTAAGTATTTTGATGAAAGAATAAAAAGTAAGGAAATCTTAAATATTTGTTTAAATGCTGTTGTAATTATGGTTTCCACTTCAATTTATATATAAGTTATGGACATGAAGTTGGAAATTATTATTTAAATTTTGTAATGGAATATAAATAGGGGGAACCCATAAATTAATGAATAAGTAACCCTACTTAATGTATAGAATGTTGGTTTTTTTGTAATTTTGTTTGCGTGTTGTATTTTCTCATACATCCTTATTCTTGTACAATTTGGGATGAATTAAGAAGAGAATAGTATATTTTTTCCTCATTCCTTATTTTGTGAATTTGGATTGCATATAACTAATACAATGTGTATGGAGTTATGCTAGTATCCTTAGTGTGAACCCTAAAATCCAAGTATTCTATCCTTTTGGAAGATGCACTGAACCATGGGTGGTATAGTTGGAACCTATATCTTCATTAAAGAAGTTGGTGAAGTCCTCATTCCCTTAAAGTGATATTAGTAAGTCAGATAAGTGGTCTGTTGGTATAAAAAATGATGAGTTAGGGATGTTGTGTTAGTTGAAAATCCTTTGGGTTAGTTAGATGATTATTTATAGACATATGTGGTAGAAATGTAATGGATTTAGGGTAGAACTCATATATGGATACCATAAAATTTGGTTTAGACTGGGGATGTAGTGAGGTTGAAGGATTACCTTAATGAGTCTCTGAATTGATTTGTCTAGTTGCTTTACATGTCTCAAATTACATGTTTTGGGTTTATTCTTGAATTGATCTAATAATTTAAATGAATATGTTGATAATAAAATTTTCAAAGTGAATGAGTATGTAGTTGGGATATAGATTAGGAATTTTGGTGATTTTTAATATGGTTTGATGAATCTGATTACTTGTATGGGTATAAACTTTGTTACATGTTCACATTAATGAAGATAAGAATGGGAGAATCATTATGATTAAGAATATAATTGATGTTGAGTTCAAGGATAAAGATATTTAGATGTTAATGAGGACGATTAATGTCCTTGGATTAAATTATATTGATTGATAAATTAAAAATTTGATTATATAAAAGAAATTATTAACATTTTTAATATTGAAAATTTGACATCTGTTTAATTCTTTACCACCTTATAGTTTGGATTCTACTTATACAAGGTTGTGGTAGTTTCTGTTTAACCTTCAATTTTACTTCTTGACTATGAAATTTTATTGTTCATGGTATGATAATGGTAAAATTTATTATTATGCTTTATGTGACGTGACTCATTTAATCCATTATCTGTTATTAATGGAAGTTGGAGATAATAGATCATGGTGATGATGTTATAGAAATATTGTGGAAATGGTTACAATAGTGAGGCCATGTTATGATGGTTTCATGAGGTGCAAGGTAATGATATGATTGTTATGGAAGTATAAGGTGTAGGGCGATAGTTTGGTAATAATTGAGATTAACAATTCATGTAATTTAGATCAGTTGGTGAGGGTAACTCCTAAGAGATAACTACCATTTTGAGATGGAAGATACCTATTTGACCGGTAAGATAAAATGAAATGATATTTTTGGGGCCCCATATTTTAAATAAATAATATTTTTATTTATCCTAGATATTTTATTTCTATTATGTAATGAAAATGGGATGGATTTAGGGAGGATTGGAAATAATGGTTTCATAGTTATTTGAGATATGGGACATCTCTTTGATGTTATGATAGTCTAATTGTAGGTGTTTTATTTTGAAGTGGGAATACCTTGTGACTTGATAATTAGAGTTTTTTCTTGTGAAAGTGGTTGTTGTGTTATATTTGTCTTAGTTTAGTTAGACTTATTCCTATTTTGTAGCATTGTATTACCTAGTGTTTCTGCACTTATCTATCCTAACACATTAATTCCACATGGATATTATTTTTCATTAAAATAAGATCATACCGAGTACTCTGAAAGTGATCACCTCTATATATATTTTTGAGATATTTTTTATTATTATCCAATTAAGAATAGGAGAAAATTGTTTAAGTATATGAGGTAGATCATAGGAGCTAATATTAGTATTACGAGCAAAGTCTTTCATTTCCTTAGTTTTACATCTTTATGTTTAATGTATTAATAGATGAGAACTGGGTAATGTTAGGTTTTTATTCTTGTTATATGAATTTTATTGATTAATCTTATCTCTCTTATTGGTAAATTTAAAAAGGGTAATCCCTCCCTTATTGTGTGGATTCCCTCTATGGTAGTTTCCACCCAGTAGCCTATTGGAGGCGAGGTTTAATGGCCATCATTGTCTTAACTACTAGCCCAGATGAGTTACTAGTGGAAGGGGGAAGGGTTTTTAAATAATATTATCAAAATTGATGGTTAAGAGAAAGCATTGTGTTTGAATATAGTAATATGTGAGGATAATTTGTATCAGGTAGAGAAATAGAGTCATATATACATAGAATGTTATGTTGTAAAAGGGGGTTGGCTATGACATGGGTATTTGATGACCATTGTGATTTGATTCATATACCTTTTTGGTTTCATAACAATATTTTGGCAAGAATTCACTAATTACAGTGTATAAATTTATTAATAGAGCATGAATCATCATAATTACTTTCACTCTAAGGATAGGATATTTATTTATGATTAATCTTGGGGAATTTCTTATTATAATTTGTACTAAAGCCTATTCGAACCATTTTAATCATGGGTTGTTCTCTTTTTATTTTATTTACCATGATATCCTTAAACACACCTTCACATGATCTGATACTTACCCTCCTTAGTATTCTATGTTGAATTATAAATAAATTATTAATGTGTGTGAATTTATGAACCTGTAAGATCAAGCTAAGAATTAATGATTATGTTCTATAATAATGAAAGTATAAGGATAATATGTTATACTAACAATGAAGTATTATTAATAAATTGACTTTCCGTGAAAGTTTCCCTCAAGCATGACATCTTATTTTTTATCTTAAAGTATGTCACATTTTAATGGACATGTAATGGACTTATAGGTATTAAAAATAGTTTTTTATTTAATTTTTTTGAACGACTCTTCCACCATGAATTTTGAATTCCCCTATTTATAATTAATTAGTTAAAATTATTTTTAAATAAAATGTTCCATTGGTATTATTAAAATTATATCACTCTTAAAATAATGTTTTTGGAGGCTATTTAAGATATTAAAGTTTAATATAAAATGTCATTTCTTGTGATAATTCTAACCCATGAATAGTGAAGTTATTAAATTCAAGTTGTAAAGAAGTGTTCATTTAATTTAATGGAAAAAAAGTAATGAATTTTTATTATATATTAATTAATCATATATTGTGGGACCTGGTATTTCTAGTATGTAATTAATAAAAAAATAACGATGCATGGTTGGATTGAAAAGTAACATGTAATCATTAGTGGAATTGGGACCTATACCAACACTTATTTCCCAATGGTTAAAAAAAACCATTGGGATAAAGACCATTTACCAATGGTTCTAGTAAACTATTGGTATAAGGTATTATATGTTGGGTTTTCCCAATGGTTATGTTAAACCGTTGGGAAAGAAAAATTTTACATACAAATTTTATTAATGGTAGGGAAAAAGTAAACCCAATTTAGGGATCCTCATCCCGGGTGAACCGTCCTAGAACTATGCCTCCCTCCGCCTCCCCCTCCCCAATCTCGATCTCCTCCTGGCCTCCGCCTCCACCTCCTACCCCCTCCCTCTCCTCTGGTGGTGTTCGCCTTCCCCTCTCGGGTCCCTCTCCGATGACAACATCCCCCTCCCCTCTCATCTCTCAGCGACTTCCCCCCTCCCCTCTCATCTCCCACTTCTGGTGACATCCCCCTCCCCTCTTGGCTCAATCTCCTCCTCCGATGTCCCCTGGCCCCCTCTTTAGTCACACACGAGACCCCCCATGGATGAACATCCCACGGTATGTCCCCCCTCTAAACTTCCTCTCCTCCCTCCAGGGTTCTTGATTGGTATTTCTAGGTAATAATTAGGCTTCTATTTTTATAAAAAAATGAGGCAAAAAGGAATTCATTATTAGGTTCATATTTAGGATAACCATTCATATTAATCATTCATTTTCTTGAGTTTTGATCAGTAACCAACTCATGGTGTGGTGAATTATTGGGTAAATTGTGAATTTCTTCAAAATAGATTCTTCCAAAAATGTAGGGTTAGAATCACAGGTTGTATTTCATTCATTTGAATAGTGAATTCAATAGAAAGTTCATGGTTTTTTAAAGACAACATATTTTCATCTATAGAATCCTATTAGACCTTATATTGTGTTGGATTTTTTTTGTTAATCCTGATATATATGTGATGAGGTTGTATCTTCATTAAGATGTGCAATGATGTGGGTTAATTGGAGGTGAGTGATGCTATAGGAGATTTTATGGTTTATAGTGAGGAGTTGCTTTCGGTTTAATTGATTTGTTAATAAAACATAAGTTAGTGCTACATATATTATGTAATTAGAATTGGTAAAGTAAAATGGTGGTCTCAGATTTCCATGTTTGTTATTTGGATGGTATTCTATATCAAAAGTGGGTATATCTCTATTGACTGTGGGTGTATTTTCTAATTGACCAATGCATTTATTAAACTTACCATGAAATACATATTTCCCACAATACGGAAGCACCACAAAAATCATAGATAGACACTACACACCAAAAGACACCAATGAGAGACACCCCTTGACATATATGGATAGTTAAGGGGCCATTAACTTTGGAACTGAAGTCGATTGGAACTCAAGACTTGAGAAATTCCCATTGCAAGTAGAAAAGATACAAACACCTTTATTCTTAGTATAGCATAATGAAATGGTTTACACCCTCATGACCAATTAGGCCATTTGGTTCATAGACTGGTGCCCAACCAGGTTCATGAGTAGGATCAACTACTAAACATTGATTGTGGTCCCGATGAGGTTCATTCCATATTGAAGAGGGTTAGGTGCACAATATTCAACTCAACTAATGTAGCATAAGTGCATATTAAATGGATAAATGTACTAGTATGGTGTTTCCAACAATGTTCTATATAAAGAACATAATGAAAAATAAAGAGATTATTAAATGGAACTGTTTCCCCCTTACTTGCAAGAACATGATTTGACCCATGGGGTGGTGTGATTCTTATATATTGGGCGGTGACATGTATAGTCACATGACACATGTATTTTTTGGTTTAGTTTTTTTTATTTTTTTTTATAGTATTGGACACTTAGGTATTTTACATCTTTCTACGGACGGAGGGTAGTGATGCTATCCTGAATAGTAAACATAGATCAATTGTATACTGTAATACCATGAGGTGTGAGTGTGAGGAAACATTGGAAGATAGAGGATCCTTGGGGTCTTCCATGAGATGAAATTGTTTTTCTAAAACATTGTGTGGGAAAATTTCTTGAGTATGTTGGAGTCATTAAATAACCCCATGTGTCTCCATGAGATAGCATAAATAACCCCAAGTGTCTCCATGAGATAGCATAAATAACCCCAAGTGTCTCCAAGTGTCTCCATACATCGTATCATCATCACATGGGTTAGCCACTCACCCAATCCTATCAATCCTATCCTAGTCTATCCTCTCAGTCACACAGTCAAGACTCATCTCTCGAGTATTATCCCTTTCCTTGATGCACATCTAATCATCCAACTAGACAAAGAGGATTATTCACCTTATGATTATCCTAGTCACCAAAGCACACCATGTCGAACCAATATACATTATATTCTCAATAATCCGGTCAAGAACCTCATCAAAATCATGTATTATAACCTAGCCCCACTAACCAGGTTCCATCCTAAGCTAAATCACACCAAGCCTTTTGGAATTATAATTCCTATCTATCCGAAAATACCCAATACCCACACTCGCATCTCATTATTCATCTCTTTAGTTGAACTCTTGAATAATTAATTGGAGTAAAACCTCTCATAATAAATTTTATATACTTAGAGGGACCATCACACTCTAAGAACCAACCAAGATTCCAATCCATCCTCATAAGTATTTCCTCATAAAAATCTAGATGTACAATTGCCACAACTATCAATACAAGGCCCAATCCTCTTAGGAATATTTTACTTGATCTAAATCCTCATCGTTAGTGAAATCAATCACATTAAAGCGTATAAATGTCAACTGAACCCTACATTCCAAGAATTATTCATGTAAACAGGCCCCATGGAAACATGCTAATAACTAAAACCATAAATAATAATTCCAAATACATGCATAATTTTTAAATAAATATCTCAAGTGTAAACATAAAAAACACGAATAATAAAACCTCATCCCTTGTATCGAACAAAACCAAACTAAGTCAAAACTCAGTCCAAATTGATTATATACCATTAATAGGAAGAGTAATTGTTAATTAATAAGAATGTACTATTTGATAGTAACATTTTGAAACATTGATATGTTTCCCATTTTCTTATAGGAACATGAATTGACCCATGGGTAATTGTGGTACTTATATATTGGGCGGTGACAAGTATAGTCACAGGAGAAAGGTATGTTTTAGTTTATTTTTTATTTTATTTTCATTATTGCATTGGTCACTTAGATCTTTAACTGTTTTCTATGGACAGAGGGTAATTATATTCTGCGAAGGGAGCCAGAAAGGGATCAGATTGATTCAATCCACCGGCTTTGATCCGAGGTAAGATACTATGGTTACTACTTGTCTCACACTTCATGTATTTGGGGATTTAGTGTTTTTGACTCCATATTATGTTTTTGGTAGGGCGTTGGATCGTTTCGTGTTGGTTCGGGTGGATTTGGTTCTCTAATGCCAATCTAGGTAAGGCTTTAATGCCATTGGTGGGTTTCTCACTGGTTATGTAGCATCCTTTATGTGTTTAAGGTTCTTAATATCCTTTGGGTATTGCGTTGATCCCTGATCAATGGTTTCAAGTCACCAAGTCAAGGGCGACTCGCTTACGTGTGAATAGGTAAGTAAGAATATGTATGCGGGTTCCACCGTTATGTATATAGTCACCCATGGTAGTGACTATGCACGTATGGGGCTAGGTGTACCAATGTATATATATATATACATGCATATGAATGTGAGTGGAGACTGATATATACATATAAGCATATGTGCAAGGATCCCCTTGCACATTCTCATGGACATACGAGTGTGTGCATAGGGGATATGTTTCCTTGCATGTTTGTGAATGTGCGTATACTCAGTGGAGGAGCAGTATATTTTAGTTAGAAATCTCCAAGAGCCGAAGTGGATGGCTTGGTTCCACCTTGAGGTAGAGACCCTCTCGTTGACTTTTTAATTTAAGAATGCTTTAAATTGAATTTAGAATCTTTCTTAATTCTGCTTATTTATATTGAATTACATATCTTGAATAAGTGTTCTTTAATATAATTGTTTCATTTGATAAATAAAGTCATGTTTTTATAATAAACCCCCTCCAATGGAGGTGCACTGTCTGCGAAAACTCGCAGTGATAGTTTAGGATGTATGATTCTTTTTCATCGTTTAGTTTCCCTTTAGACGTTGCGTCGTTGTTCCGCTCACTACAACCTTCTTTTGATACCTTTTCATAACATATTACATAGTCGATTTGTTCTATCATGTTCGTTGTCACCTTATCTTATGGAGAAACCCATTTCGGGTGTTTTCCTGGCCTCTTGGCCACCCCTTTGGGTGTTTACCCAAGCCTATATATCTAAAAAAATTGATGGTGTCATTGTTTAACACCTGTCAGGCTTATGGTGCTCCCCACCATAAGCTTCATCTTAACACTTTTTGGGGTGTTTTCATGTCCTCAATGTACATCTAATTTTTTAAATATATGAATTCTCCCATATGATTTGTGTTCCATCCTGACATGTTAAAACATACTCAAATTCTATTGTTCTCAAGGTGACTGAAGTTTTATTATTAGATTTCCAAGAAATGCATATACCATTGATAAGTAATACACCTGTATAATTTGACTCTCAATCAGTAGTTTTAACTACCTAGTACCACTTTTAAAAACAAAGAATATAAAATATATATCTTTATCATACCAAAATCACAAATCAAGAGTCTGTTTTTTATAACATAAGATCAGTTTCTATAATGTGAAGGACAACTACATAAGATTTATTTAGAATCCTGGCAGAAAGATGTTGCCCCGCAGATGTCGCTGGACCAGGACAACGCACCACGGTCACGCCGTGGTCATGCCGCAGTCACGCCGCGGTCACTCCATGGTCACGTCGTGGTCATTCCACAGTCACGCCGTGATCACGCTGCAGTCACGCCGAGGCCACACCACGATAATGCCGTGATTTGGACCTGCTCCAAGACGACACCCCGTGGCAGTTCGAAGTCCTATCAGAATTCGATGTATGATACCTAGATAGAGTTTTAGATACATTACCCAACCATAGTTAATGGGGAGGGAGGTGATGGATGGAATGTTTCCATGCTTCCTCTCGCTCCTTGCACTCATGGCCGGAAGATGCTTCGCCGTAGATTTCATAGGACCGGTCCAACACGCCGCGGTCACGCCGCGGTCACGCGGATGTCATGTCGCGGTCACGCCGTGGTCACGCTGCGGTCACGCTGCGGTAATGCCGTGATTTGGCCCTACTCCAGGATGACACCTTGCGACGATTTGCAGTCCTGTCAAAATTCGATGTATGATACCTAGATAGAGTTTTAGATACATTACCCACCCATAGTTAATGGGGAGGGAGGCGATGACCGGAATGTTTCCCCACCTTCTCCCGCTCCCTTCGCTCCTGGCCTAAAGATGCTACCCCATGGATGTCGCTGGACCGGGCCAACATGCCACAGTCACGCCGCGATCACGCCGCAGTAAGGCCGTGGTCTTGCCGTGGTGATGTCGTGATCTGGACATGATTTAGGACAACACCCCATGGCAGTTAAAAGTTCTGTCAGAATTCGATGTATGATACCTAGATAGAGTTTTAGATACGTTACCCACCCTCCTCCATGGACCCTGGACAACCCCCCATCCTCTTCCCTGGACCCCGGACAACCCCCCTGATAGCCCCCCCGACCATCCTCCCTAGACCTCAGACAGCCCCCCCAGACAACCCCCCAGATAGTCCCCCTAACCCTCCTCCCTGGACCCCGGCTCCCAATCTAACCGCTCTTCAAGATTAACCCAAAATCTCAATGGAAAAGAGGGTTTTAGAGCTTCGAAAGAAGATGAGAGAAGAGTGCAAACCCTAATCAGAAAGAGGAATAAAGTAGAGGATTAGGCTCACCTAGATATTAAATCCACACTCGACAACACTCAAAACACCCAAGTGACATGTATGAGTCAACACCTACTCAAACCGAGGCACGGTGTGGCCAGTACCACTCAAAGTGTCTCACTTTTATTTGAAATGGACAACATTTTAAATGAAAACTACAACTAACTTACGGAAAACTGACAAAATGGATTTGAAATGTGTTTATACTTTATCAAAATTATCCAAGAGTCATTTTTGACATGTACGATTCAAACCCGCCTCAATATGTGTGCATGGTGTGGCCGGTACCACTTAAAGTGTTTCAATTTTATTTGAAATGGAAAACATTTTAAGTGAAAAAAACTGGCATATGGAAAACTGACCAAACACATTCAGATTCTATTGATACTTTAGGAAAACGATTAAGGGGTCATTTTTGATGTGTATGAGTAAACCCCACCTTAATACGAGGCACGGTGTGACCGGTATAACTCTAAGTGTCTCACTTTTATTTGAAATGGACAACATTTTAAGTAAAAACAAAAACTACCATATGGGAAACTGACCAAACAAATTTGGATTGTGTTGATACTTAATCAAAATGACCCATGGTTCATTTTTGACATGTATTATTCAACCCTGCCTAAATGCGAGGCACGGTGTGGCCAGTACCACTCAAATATTTTTTTCTTTTGTTTAAAATGGATACTTTTTTTAAGTAAAAACAACTAGCATATAGAATACCAACCAAATGAATTAAGATTGTGTTTATACTTTAGGAAAATGATCCATGGGTCATTTTTGATGTGTATAAGTCAACCTCGCCTCAATCCAAGGCGTGGTGTGGCCAGAACCACTCAAAGTGTCTCTCTTCTGTTTCAAAAGGAAGTCATTTTAAGTGAATACAACAACAGGCATACAAAAAACTGACCAAAGGCATTTTTATTCTGTTGAAACTTTAGGAAAACGATCCATGGGTCATATGTGACGTGTAAGAGTTAACCCCAATTCAATACAAGGGCCAGTGTGGCCGGAACCACTCAAATGTCTCACTTTTATTTGAAACGGACAAGATTTTAAGTGAAAACAACAACTGGCATAAGGAAAACTGACCAAATGCATTTGTATTGTGTTTATACTTTAGGAAAACAATCCATGGGTCATTTTTGATTTGTAGGAGTCAATTTAACCTCAATAAGAGGTGCGGTGTGGCTGAAACCACTCAAAGTGTCTCTCTTTTGTTTAAAATGGACATCATTTTATGTGAAAACAACAACTGACATATGAAAAAGTGACCAAACGCATTCAGATTCTGTTTAAACTTTAGGACACCGATCCATGGATCATATGTGATTTGTATGAGTCAACCCCACCTCAATATGATGGCTGGTGTGGCTGAAACCACTCAAACTATGTCACTTTTATTTGAAATGGATAGGATTTTAAGTGAAAACAACAACTGGCATACATAAAACTGACCAAACACATTCAGATTGTGTTAATACATTAGTAAAATTATACATGGGTCATTTTTGACGTATAAGAGTCAACCCAACCTCAATATGAGGCACGGTGTGGCCGGTACCACTCAAAGTGTCTTTTTTTTAAAATGGATACTCTTTTAAGTAAAAAGAACCGGCATACAGAAAAATGATCCAACACATTCGGATTGTGTTGATACTTTAGTAAAACAATACATGTGTCATTTGTGACATGTATGAGTCATCCTTTCCTCAATATGAGGCGTGGTGTGGCTGGCACCACTCAAAGTGTCTCTCTTTTGTTTCAAAAGGACATCATTTTAAGTGAATACAAAAACTAACATATGGAAAACTGACCAAATGAATTTGGATTCTGTTGAAAATTTAGGAAAAAGATCTATGGGTCATATGTGACATGTACGAGTCAACCTCTCCTTAATATGAGGGCCTGTGTGGCCGGCACCACTCAAACTGTCTCACTTTTATTTTAAATGGACACGCTTTTATGTGAAAACAATAACTGACACAAGGAAAACTGACCAAACACATTATGATTGTGTTGATACTTTAGAAAAACAATCCATGGGTTATTTATGACGTGTATGAGTCAACCTCACTTCAATCTGAGGTGCGGTGTGGCCGACACCACTCAAAGTGTTTCACTTTTGTTTATAATGGACATCATTTTAAGTGAAAACAACAACGGACATACGGAAAACTGACCAAATGCATTAAGATTTTGTTGAAACATTTTTAAAACGGCCCATGGATTATATGTGACGTGTAAGTCAACCCCGACTCAATCAGAGGGCTGGTGTGGCTGGCACTACTCAAACTGTATCACTTTTATTTAGAAATGGATAGGATTTTTTGTGAAAACAACAACTGGCATACAAAAAAACTGACCAAACACATTCGGATTGTGTTGATACTTTAGTAAAAAAATTCATGGGTCATTTGTGATGTGTACGAGTCAAACCTGCCTTAATCAAAGTCACGGTGTGACCGGTACATCTCAAAGTGTCTTTCTATTGTTTAAAATGGATACTCCTTTAAGTAAAAATAACTGACATACATAAAACCGACCAAAAACATTTGGATTGTGTTGATACTTTAATAAAATGATCCATGGGTAATTTTTAACATGTATGTGTCAACCCTGCCTCAATCCGAGGTGCGGTGTGGCCGACACCATCTCAAAGTGTATCTCTTTTGTTTCAAAAGGACATCATTTTAATAGAATATAGCAACTGACATAGGGAAAACTGACCAAAGGCATTCAGATTCTATTTAAACATTAGAACAATGATCCATGGGTCATATGTGACATGTAAGAGTCAACCCCGCCTCAATCCGAGGGTCGGTGGGGCCGACACCACTAAACCTGTCTCACTTTTATTTGAAATGGACAAGATTTTAAGTGAAAACAACAAATGGAATACGGAAAATCAAACAAACGCATTCGAATTGTGTTGATAATTTAGGAAAACGATCCATGGGTCATTTGTGATATGTACGAGTTAATACCGCCTCAATATGAGGTGCGGTGTGGCCGACACTGCTCAAAGTGTCTTTCTTTTGTTTAAAATGGACATCATTTTAAGTGAAAACAACAACTGACATACGAAAAACTTACCAAAAACATTAGGATTATGTTGAAACTTTAGGAAAACGATCCATGGATCATATGTGAAGTGTAATAGTCAACCCCTCCTCAATCCGAGGGCTGGTGTGGCCGACACCACTCAAACTGTCTCACTTTTATTTGAAATAGACATGATTTTAAGTGAAAACAACAACTGACATACGTAAAACCGACCAAAAACATTCGTATTGTGTTGATACTTTAGGAGAACGATCCATGAGTCATTTGTGACGTTTATGAGTCAACCCCACCTCAATACAAGGAACAATGTGTCCGGTACCACTCAGAGTGGATTTCTTTTGTTTAAAATGGATACTCTTTTAAGTAAAAACAACTTGCTTACAGAAAACTGACCAAACACATTGGGATTGTGTTGATACATTAGGAAAACAATCCATGGCTCATTTTTTATGTGTATGAGTCAACCCTACCTCAATCCAAGGTGCGGTGTGGCCGACACCACTCAAAGTGTCTCTCTTTTGTTTTAGAAGGACATCATTTTAAGTGAATACAAAAACTGAGAAATGAAAAACTGACCAAAGGCATTCGAATTCTGTTGAAACTTTAGGAAAAAGATCCATGGGTCATATTTGACGTTTACGTGTCAACCCTACCTCAATAAAAGGGCATGTGTGGCTGATATCACTCAAAATGTCTCACTTTTATTTGAAATGGACAGTATTTCAAGTGAAAACAACAACTGGAAAACAAAAAACTGACCAAAAGCATTCTGATTGTGTTGAAACTTTATAAAAACTATCCATGGGTCATTTTTGATGTGTAAAATTCAACCCCACCTCAATAAGAGGTGCGGTGTGGCGGACACCGCTCAAAGTGTCTCTATTTTGTTTAAAATGGTCATCATTTTAAGTGAAAAAAACAAATGACATACGGAAAACTGACCAAACACATTAATATTCTGTTGAAACTTTATGAAAACGATCCATGGGTCATATGTGACATGTAAGAGTCAAACTTACTTCAATACAAGGGCCGGTGTGGCCGGCACCACTCAAACTGTCTCACTTTTATTTGAAGTGGATGATATTTTAAGTGAAAACAACAACTAGTATACAAAAAACTAACCAGACACATTCATATTGTGTTGATACTTTAGGAAAATGATCCATGGGTCATTTGTGACGTGTAAGAGTCAACCCTGCCTCAATCAGAGGCATGATGTGGCTGGTACTACTCAAAGTGTATATCTTTTGTTTAAAATGGATACTCTTTTAAGTACAAACAACTGGCATACGAAAATCTGAAAAAATGCATTCCAATTGTGTTGATACTTTAGTAAAATTATCCATGGTTAATTTGTGACATGTAAGAGTCAAACCCGCCACAATCCAAGGTACGGTGTGGCTGACACCACTAAAAGTGTCTCTCTTTTGTTCTAAATGGACATCATTTTAATTGAATACAACAACTGACATACGAAAAACTGACAAAAGGTATTCAGATTCTACTAAAAAATTAGGAAAACGATCCATAGTTCATATATTATGTGTTAGAGTAAATCACGCCTCAATTCGAGGGCCGTTGTGGCCGACACTACTCAAAATGTATCACATTTATTTGAAATGGAAAAGATTTTAAGTGAAAAAAATAACTAGCATACCAAAAACTGACCAAAAGCATTCAGATTATGTTGATACTTTAGGACAATTATCCATGGGTCATTGGTGATGTGTACGAGTCAACCTCGTTTCAATCCGAGGCAAGGTGTGGCTGACACCACTCAAAGTGTCACTCTTTTGTTTGAAATGGACATCATTTTAAGTGAAAACAACAACTAACATATGAAAAAATAACCAAACGCATTTGGATTCTGTTAAAACTCTGGGAAAATTATCCATGGGTCATATCTAATGTGTAAAAGTCAACCTCGCCTCAATACAAGGGACGGTGTGGCCGACACCACTCAAATTGTCTCACTTTTATTTGAAATGGACAAGATTTTGAGTGAAAACAACAACTCACATATGGAAAACCAAAAAAATGCATTAGGATTGTGTTGATACTTTAGGAAAAATATCCATGGGTCATTTGTGATGTTTAAGATTCAAAAACACCACAATATGGGGCACGATGTGGCCGATATCATTCAAAGTGTCTTTCTTTTGTTTAAAATGGATACTCTTTTAAGTAAAAATAACTGGCATATAGAAAACTAACAAAACGCATTCAAATTATGTTGATACTTTAGGAAAACAATCCATGGGTCATTTGTGATGTGTATGAGTCAATACCGCCTCAATCCAAGGCATGGTGTGGCCATCACAACTCAAAGTGTCTCTCTTTTGTTTCAAAAGGACATCATTTTATGTGAATACAACAACTGACATACAGAAAACTGACCAAAGGCATTCAGATTCTGTTGAAACTTTAGTAAAACGATCCATGGGTCATATGTGACGTGTAAAAGGAAACCCTTCCTCAATCTGAGGGCCAGTGGGTCCAGAACCACTAAAACTGTCTCAATTTCATTTGAAATGGACATTATTTCAAGTGAAAACAAGAACTGGCATACGGAAAACCGACCAACACATTCAGATTGTGTTGATACTTTAGGAAAATGATCCATGGGTCATTTTTGATGCGTACGAGTCAACCCCGCCTCAATCTGAGGCATGGTGTGGCCGACAACACTCCAAGTGTCTCTATTATGTTTAAAATGGACATCATTTTAAGTGAAAACAACAACTTACATACGGAAAACTGACCAGATGCATTCGGATTCTGTTGAAACTTTAGGAAAATGATCTATGGGTCATATATGACGTGTAAGAGTAAACCCTACCTCAATCCGAAGCGTTGTGAGGACATCACCACTCAAAGTGTCTCTCTTTTGTTTAAAATGAACATCATTTTAAGTGAAAACAACAATTGACATATGGAAGACCGACAAAATGCATTCATATTCTATTTAAAATTTAGGACAAAAATACATGGGTCATATGGGACGTGTATGAGTCAACCCCGAATCAATATGAATCATGGTTTGGCCAACACCACTCAAAGTATCTATCTTTTGTTTAAAATCGACATCATTCTAAGTGAAAACAACAACTGACATACAAAAATCTGACTAAACAGATTCAGATTTTGTTGAAAGTTTAGTAAAATAATCTATGGGACATATGTGACATGTATGAGTCAACCTCACCTCAATCTGGGCCGTGGTGTGTCCGGTATCACTCTAACTGTCCCCCTTTTGTTTAAAATGGACATCATTTTTAGTAAAAAAAACTGGCATACAGAAAACCAACCAAACATATTCAGATAGCGTTGATACTTTAGCACAATGATCCATGGGTCATATGTGACGTGTATGAGTCAACCCCACCTCAATCTGAGGCACGGTGTGTCCAGCAGCACTCAAAGTGTCTCACCTTTATTTGAAATGGAAAACATTTTAAGTGAAAACAACAACTGGAATATGGAAAACTAATCGAACACATTCATATTCTATTGATACTCTATGAAAATGATCCATGAGTCATCTGTGACGTGTATGAGTCAACCCTACCTCAATCCAAGGCATGGTGTGTCCGTTATTACTCCAAGTGTATGTATTTTGTTTAAAATGGACATCATTTTATGTAAAAATAACTGGTATATGGAAAACCGACCAAACGTATTCGAATTCCGTTGATACTTTATTTTGGGGTTATTAGATTATAATTTCTAAATTCAATCATGTATGTGTTATAATAAATTCAATTTTGTATGCATTCTTAATTCTGTATAACCCACCCCCTAGACACCCCCACCCCATGGACAACCCCTCACCCCTGGACACCCCCACCCCCGAGACACCCCAAAACCCTTGTTTGTCATATTATATATGTGTTATATATAATTCATAATTATGTATGCAACATAATTTATTTTTTATGTTTTATTGATTCATAATTCAGACTTTATAATTCATTACATAATTCATTCTACATGTATTCAATTTATAATTCAATTATAAATTCTATATTGCGTAGGGTAATTGGGTTCATATACATGATAATAATTGTGGTACATTCCATGGTTATAAGAGTATCTTGTTTTTATGTTCTTTTGTGTGCTATAGCAGGTGTTTTTGTTGCTGTTAAGAGTGTATGTAGGTGTATGTAGTTGACTGTGTAGTGGTTTTGTTACTGTTAATAGTGTATGTAGGTGTATGTAGTTGAGTGTTCAGTAGAGGATATTTTAGGTGGCTGGTCGGCCAAATTATGTTAATATACTATACCAATGGTTTACTAAAACCATTTTTATAGTACTGTATATATTTTTACCAACGGTTTTAGTAAAATGTTTGTAAAACATGAAAATGATAGTATTACCAATGGTTTTACAAACCGTTGGGAATACTTCTATATACCAATGGTTATTTAAACCATTAGGAAACTAGGATTACACTGTCAGTATTTCTAATGGTTTTACAAACTGTTGGGAATACTCTAGTTTACACTACCTTTCCCAACGGTTATACTAAAACTTTTGGTAATGGGCTATCCCAACGCCTTACTTACCAATGGTTTTCCAAACCGTTGGTATATAGTATACCAATAGTTTGGAAACATTTACTAATGATTTCAAACCATTGGTAAAGCCTTAATTTCTAGTAGTGAATTGAAAAAAACTTATCTAAGATTGGAAAATATTATCAGTATTTTGTTACACAATTGTTTTATGGTTTAAAAAATACTAGTTTTTTTAATTTTATATTAATGGTGATGTAAATTTTTTTGTAATTTAATTAATTTACATGAAGGTATTGAAAAGTTAATTTAATTATAATAAATGAAAATTATGAATTTAATTCTATAGTGGGTTAAATAAGAATGATAATATAGTGTTAGTAGTGATTAAATGTGATGCATGTGTTGAAAATCACACATGATTAGAGAAGATGGATATTAGTCTCCCATGAATAACCCCCTGAAACACTACATATTATTCCAGTTAATTATTTTTACATTGTATTAAATTTTTTATTCAATCTCAATGGTTATTTGTTGATATTCATTATGATTTTATTAAGATACACAATTTAATAAGACTTCTATAAATTAAGATATGAAAGTAAAAACCGTTTTTTATATATTAGATAATGGATAATTATAATATATTCTAAATTATATGAATTATGAATCTATAGTCATTATCCTGATATATATATTCCCTCTTTAAATGTTTCATTTCATGATTATTCAACATTATGTTCTCGATTAATAACACTTATATGGGTAATATTGTACTGATGAGAATCCACTATGGCATATTATTGAACAATTACCATATCAATATTTACTAGATCCATGAACATAAGATCAATCTAAATCCTTACATGGGTAAGAAATCCATGATCCTTACTGAGAAAGTGTCAGCTACCTTATTTTTCTTCCCCGGATGGTAGTGTATTGAGATATCATAATACTTGAGTAGCTCAAGCCATTGCCTTTTACTTATGTTGATCTCTTTTTTTTATGTGAAAATAGGTATTTTACGCTCTTATGGTCTATGTGTATCTCATATATTTCACCATAGAGATAATGTATCCATATATTTAAAGAATATATTACAGATTCAAACTCAAGATCATGGGCTGGATAGTCTATTCATGAGTCTTAAACTTTCTTGATTCATTTGTAATAACATTATCATTTTTTCATAAGGAAAAAAACAATATTCTTCTTTGATGCATCATAAAATATTACAAACCCATTATTTATTTATGTTTGAGTATAAATTTGGGTGTTCACCCAACTCATCTTCAATTCTTCAAAACATTTTTCACATTCCTTTTTTCCGAATAACCTTAACCCCTTTATGTGTAAGCTTGGTTAATGGGTTGGAAAATACGGAAAAACTGCAGATGAATTTCTAATAGTGTCAAGACAAACCAATGAAACTACTTACCTAAGTTATGTTCATCAGTGTAAGAAATTATTTTGCTACCTTTTTTTATAGGATCAAATGATATTTCATCATTAGAGACAATATGAACAAGAAAAGAAACTACCTGAAACTATAAATCAAAATTTCTAAATTTACAATAGAACTATTTTACTTTAAGAGCATAAAGAATGATGTGAAAGTGATTATCATGGTTCTAATTTATTTTAGAATACCCAAATGTATCATTAATGAATACTATACAAAATCAGCAAGATATTATGTGAATACTATATTCATTATGTCCATAAAAACTGAGTTTGAATTAGTCAATAAAAATTTCATTACTATAAAATCATAATGTACATAATTTATTCAGAATTATATCATTGTTATTTCATCCTTTTTTACACATAATTTATGAAACCTATAATGATGGACAATATTTGAAAAATGTTGATCTTTGTGAAGTTGATCAAATAATTCATCAATGTGAGGAATATGATACTTTTTCTTTATTGTAACATCATTGATTTCACTATAATCAAAGCCCAATCTCATGGACCCATATATATTTTAAATGAAGAGAACATGGTCTTAGCATGGTGAAACAACAGGGTAAATTAATCCATTATTTCAAAAATCATCTAGTTGTTTCTTCAACTCTACTAATTCCATAGTGGTCATTTTATATAGACTCTTTGATATTTTTCTCACATTAGAGATTTAATCAATGTAATACTCGTATTCACTCTCTGTTGGATATATAACTAATTACATAAGAAATACATCAATGTATACCTGTAAAATAGGTACATCCTAAATTTGAAGATTACCTTCTCCATCAAAATTGTTTTCTCTAATCTTCCTTAAGAAACTCATTCATATGTGAAACTATGGGTGGATCTTAACAAGAATCAAATGATGAAGTCTCCACTATAAAGATATGTGATTCCACATTTTCATTACAAATCATAATTTCCTTCACATTTCTATAAATAAATGTGTTATATTTCAAAATATAGTTCATTCCTAGGATTATATCAAAGATAAACATTTAGATAATAATAAAGTCTATAAATAGAGAACATTTATGTGTCATAATGGGGACTGCGTAGCACATACTTGTAATAATGAGGCTTCCACTAAGTGTTTTGATGGAAAAATCCCTTCTTATTTTTCTAAGGTAATAAATAATTTATTAGATAATATAAAATATATAAAAGAGTGAGAATATCCAAAATCAAATAAAGACTTGTCTAAATTTAAGGCAATGATTAAATTACCTTCCAATACACCTTATGTTACGTTCACCTTAGCTATAGTGGTTTTATAAGTTTGGTCTTCTCCCCTTAGCCTCTTTTATGGTAGATTCCCTTTATTCTTGGGACATTGGATTAAATAAATCCCCATTTATTTGTAATTGAAGAATTAGATATTTTTTTTATTTAATTCATTTTCATTGTTCCAAAAAATGACCCATTTATATACACTTATAAAAAACTATCTATCCCTTAAAGCATTTCATTTGATGACTCATTGAACAGTTCACACAATATGTAAATTGCATTATTCTCTTCTTCTTATTATACAAATCCCCTTTTTATTGGATTTTAGTCAACCTCTTTTTTTATGGATTTCCCTTGAATATATAAGATCTCAAGAATTACATATCCATTTTGATGATACATAAAACTATTTCATCATATGATGAAAAAATTTTAGAGACCAACACCCTTATGGGACTTATCTTAATCCCTTCAAGTAAATTTTCAATATTACATTTTGTGTTACATATGTAATCCATAAGATTATTGGATAGTCTTATGATTGAAAAATTATAATCTTCAACACTTTCTTCTTCCTTTTCCTTTAAGCTATGTAAATTTCCCTTCATTTAAGTTCACATATCATGAGGGAAATATATATCAAAAAATTTCTCCTCAAATTATTTCCATTACATGTTTTATATTGCATAATCTTTCTTATTATTCTAGATTAATGACAATCATTAATAAAAATATCATTTTATACAATACACTACAAGTGTAACCTTTTCTTTTTTATCACATCCTAAATCCAGAAATATATTCTCAAAGGAGTTAAACCATTTCTCATATACCATAAGATTAATAGTCCAATTAAATTATGGGGGAATATGTCACTTTAAACAATCCAACACAAGAGAATCACACTATGGAAAAACTAGTTGTTCCATTCAGGCAAGGTTAATTATCATAACTCGTGTCAGCAGCCCTAATATGGCCATGATATACTCATTTCCAATACCAATTGTATTGACCTAATCAATATGGAAATCACTATATTTTCCATGAGTATTGACACCTTTATTTATTATAGGAACCATTTATAAATAATATAATACATTATATTAGGTCATAAAATTATAATTTTTAAATAAAAATGAATAATTATAAATCTAATGTAACACATAAAAAAATTGATTTTTTTTTCATTTTTAATCTCATAACCATAGACATGGTTTCTTTAGGGATATCATTAATTTCAAATCCTTCTTAATAATTTTTAAAAAAAGTGAAGTATACTAATCATATACCACAAGAGTGTAAAACTAGGTGCAAGTTAAGGTATATTATTCTATATCATGTAATGATCGAGTCAATCCCAATGAAACTTTTTTTTTGAATTTATTACCCCTAGGTATATCTATTCAATAACCACATCTACTTGTAGTATCAAAATAGGGATGTATTTCTAAAGAAAACCACATAATATCTTCTTTACCCAAAATTTGGTATGTTCTTATATACTTATACTTATAGTTTACCATAGGGTATTGTTCCCTAATATGCTTTTTTACTTAATCTAGTTTCTTGTTTTCTACTAAACTCACTCTGATACTAACAGTAACAATGTCGACTTCAGAAACCCAGATCTGGAATCTACTTTTTTACATTTACACATATAAAAGGGTACAAATTCAAAAGGACTAATTATTTTCATATTTTTATAGAACCAGATTCATACATTATACCCATTTTACATTGGGGATAAAATATGTAACATAATAAATTAAAACACTCATCATCCTTGACACTCATCTAAAATATTCATCTTCATAACATAGGGAAATGAAACAAATAAGAGTGAGCTAAAATGCTCAATAAGGGTTACTTAAAATAGAAGATATCTTGAGTAAATAATTCATAATCAATATGAAATTACAAATAACTGAATACACATTTCATTTAATAAATAATCTAACTATCATGATTAGATTTGGCACAACCAATTTAGAAAGGTATATAATTGAGAATGCAATTAATCTAATCAATAAAATGAGAATAAAATGAATCCAAAAAACAATATAAATGCAAAATCTCATGGATAATAATTAAAAATAAATAATAAATGAAGGAAATAATTAATTATTATAATTAATGATCTTAGGAAATATAATACCTCTATTGTCAAAACTATTAAAAAGAAAGTTTAAAATTGTGGGTAGAAACCCATTTTGTTTGGCCAACTGATTTGTATCATGAGACTTTTCAATACATCAGGGGGATATATAATTTTATGCCCCCCCATTCATTAAATTTCCAAATCATTCCTTATATATATAAATAGATTTAATTAATAAATAACATTCTTTATCATCAAATATCTCTATTGAGTAAAGAATATGAATTTGTCAATATTTCCCCAATTAATCAAATAAATTTAAAATTAAAAACCATATGTACAAATGCTATATCGTGAATTCAATAATAATATGCACGATTCAAAGATTAATAAAATATAAGAGATATGTAATGTCTAATAAATAATGATTATAAGAATTTAATTATTTCATGAGAAAGTTAACAATCATTACAGAATGTGAGATTGTACAATAATTTTTACCTATTTCGAAATGTTTGAATTATAACCCATTAAAGAATCAAATTTAAATGAAACAATAATCATCTTGAAAAAAAATATTTATTCATGTTAAATTCATTAAAGGGTAAGTATATAGGCCACATAAATGTGAATATGTGCATATTAACAAATATGTCTTAATGAAATTGAAATTCAGATGAAATCCCTTACCCCAAGATTCCATTTGGATAAAAATGATTTAAAATAATATAAAATGGTTTTTAAAATGTTATTAATTTATAAAAAACCATATTAATCTTTATAATATCATATATTATCCTCTTGTAACTTTTTACCAAGCTTTTGTTAAAAATATTTCATTATTTTCATTATTTCAGGAGTTAATTTCCTTATTTTATCATTCATGTTTCGTAATGAAAGATCCATATATTGTTCATATCATATAGATACATTATATAAATAATTAAATTAATTTTATAAATATCATTTTTACTCATTATAATATTTTTTTGAATCATTCTTGAAGGTTGTACATGGAAAATGAATCACAACGCTTCGTGGAGACGGTAGATTGTATTTATATACGAGAGATGATATCATTAACTTAATAGGTGAAAGGGTAAACAAGTGGGTTATATATTAATTTATCAGAATCAATTTCATTAGACATATATCATATATATTAATTAAATTTATCCTTAGTACCATATATGAAAAGCATAAGTGAATAACGAATCACATCGCTTCGCGAGGTGGTAGCCCACCATACACAAGAGTGACATTATCATATTTAACAAAATATAATGTAAGAAGGTATAAGAAATATTATAATTCAAAAATTATAATTATATCATAAATATTATATATATGAATTAAATACATAATTATATCCAACCATGAGAAGTTTTTATGGAAAATAAGTTACATCGGTTCATGAGGTCGGTTGTACACATGATCAACGATTTCATTTCCCATTTGATGGAAGATGAGATAGATAAAGGTTATTACATTAAATAAGAAAATATATTTATATTTTATATATTTTTGTTATTATATTTTATGTTTTAATACATAATTTATGTTTATAAAAGAATAAATAAAAAGAAAGGTCATTATTAAGACGATTACCTATTCTTGGAGAAACCTCATATGAATATCCTATTAAGAACCATAATGTTAGTCCTTTGGGATGAATAGAAACTCTATAATGTATAAGTATGTTATAGAGTGATTTATCCAAGGTTTGGATGATACAAAGGTCTAGATATGTGTAAATAAGTGAGGGGAGTGATTACGCTTTTATAATCAAGGAGGAGCAACATATTTTTTAATACCCAAAACAATTCAATAATGGGAATTCAGTCTCATCCAAAGTGCTTAAAAAACTGATAAATAATATATTGGTAGGATTTTATGTTCGTAAAATATCTCCAAAACATAAAAGTAATCATTTTTTAGTCAGGTTATTCCCTTATCCTCTAAGTTTACTTATTTTTTCAAATTTATTTTTCACCATGGTCACTAGTTTTTAACCTAGGAAAGGAATACTTCAAGTATAAAATAAAATGATAATTATTATATCATTTGGAAAAAAATTATTATAAATATAAAATCCAATCTATCATGTAAGAAATATATATGTGTGCAAAATTAATTTTTACATAAGCATATTTAATGCGTAAAATTTCCTTTTAGCCTTGACCAACATAATAAATTTTTAATGTATTTTCTAATCATTATCACCAAAATTTATGTTGAAATTATTAACTAATATTATTTATGTTGATTTAAATTAATTAATTAATTTTAATAAATTCAAATCATTGAATTATAAAAATTTAATTTAAAATAAACCATTAATTAGTGTCAAAATATAGTTTTCAAGAAATGCAATTTTCAATTGTAGGATGATCTTATATTTACTATATATTGATAGTAATCATCATTATATGGATTTATATTAATATATTAAGACATATAATATCAAAATGTAATATAAATAATTCATTATTAACTAATATTTTAATTAATTGAGATGGATAGACATTATTCCCTTTTTAACAAAAACCGTTTCTGGGAAAATAAACCATTTTTTGGAAAATATTTCTTTTCAACTCAAAATGTTCTTATATTTATTTATAAGAAATTTATAGTTAGTAAATTTATAATTAAACATATTATAATAAATTATTATAAATAAAATAATTAATAACTAAATATTACTTTTTTAATTATTCTTAAAGCTTATTTTTAAGGGAAAATTTCAAACATTAATTATAGACTTATTTTGACCAGGTAATTTCAGAATTATTATTCATTCTATAAAATTAGATTTTTTTACATGAAATATCAAGATTTTTATTTAATTACAGTTTTATTAATATATAATTTTCACTTACTATAATTGTGTCTCACGATTTCATGTATCACAAGCTATGGAAGAGTTTTAATTTATTTAAAAGTAAATATATTGTAAATTCATGGGGTGTTATACTATGACATAGTGTTTTTAAAAATATTTTCCCAATAGATTAACTCCAATTGAATATTATTTTTCTTTAAAATATGATCCTACTGAGTACTCCCAATTTTCCCACCCTCTATAGTGCTTTTGATATGTTTTCCAATATTATTCATGGGAGAATGAGAGTGATGTTATTGAAAAAGATGGGGTGGAGAATATGAGTTTTAGTGGATCTTAAGATCTCTATCTTGAATTTCCTTTTTTTTGCTAGTTTAAATCTCATGTATCAATATTCAATAAATGGTCACTGTTAAGTTTTTATTCTTTTTTGATGATGTTGATTGGTGAATCTTATATATTTTATTTGTCTATTTAAAGAGGGTAATTCATCCCATGTTATGTGGATACCCTCAGAGCTAGTCTCTAACCCATGGACTTCTAGAGGTGGGATTCAATGGTCATACACATCTTCCCTACCATCCTAGTAGGGGTATTATTAGGGGGTGGTCATGGAGACAACAAAGGTTATATATAAGTAATACTAGAAGTTCATGACTTAATTAATGGTGGATGTGAGCTACATAAAGGTCATTCAAAAATTAAGAAGGTTATGTAAAGGTTAAAAAGGAAATATGAAATGGAAAAATATCATGTAGTCTTATTATTGATCAATATTTATGGTTGATCAAGCCTTGTATTTAGTTAAGTATTGTTCCCATATAAGAAATACGACCGGTCCTGAAAATGACCAACCACAATCAATTTCTCCCTAAGAGGGGAGGGTTTAACCAGTGATGAATTCTTATTTTATGGTATCTTTCTCATATAACAACCTTCAACTCCTATTATAGAATTATCACTTTTCTGAAAACCAACCATTAAAAAATCCATAAGGACACAAGTATTTACTAAGTTCACTGTTCGATAACAGTAGATAGTCATTTCCCTGGTTTGGAAATAATTAAATTCCACACAATCCACTAGAAAAAATTCCTTTATGAAGATAAAACTAGTATGAAATAACCTTACACTTGTGTATTTCTATAATCAAGACAATAGTACATGTGGTTGTTTTATCACTAATGATGTAAATAATATCATGTAATAAGTTTAGAAACTTTAACTAACTCATTTTAAACATGTCATTCTGCTTCATTAAAAACTTTCACTTTGTTAAAATTTAAAAACAAAATACTTCAATTTTCTACCCAATATCAGGTAGAAACAATCTTTCTGGAATTCTTTTGAAAACTCAGTCAGATGCCTTTGTTCGATGGCTCAGTCTAATTCCTCTATCTAAATATTTAGTATGGGAAATAGATAAAAAAGATACTATATAAATAACTCTTAACCACTTTTATTTTTCTATGGGAATCTCAGTCTGATTTCTTTATTTGATCGAGAAAACTATGACTACTATATCCCTTATTCATCTTCTTCCCGGTACACTTTTTTCATGTAGGTTCTATCTGAAAACGTTTTTTTCTTCTTTTATATTTAAATTTATCTCTCTCACCTTATATCTCTTCCACATGTGTAGAGTGAAAGCTTCCTGAAAAATTAATTTGTAATTCCTTCAATTTATAGATGATTCAAAAGTGGAATGGGCTTGAAAACACATTAAATTTCACAGTCAAACAAATTTCTAAAAAATGGAACTTCACCTTCATTTAAAATTCATCTTTGAAAATTTCACCACTTATCAAATCTTCTTGATTCCTCTTGAAACTTCTTAAATAATCTCTCAACTTCATCTTTCTTGAATCTTACAAACATTTCTTTAGTATGGTGCAATTTTGGTTCCAATGTTATTCCTCATTACGATGGAATATATGAGAACTCTAATTTTCTCGACCCACTTAAAAATATATAAGAAGATAAAGTATTCTGATTCTGATGACCCATACATGATGAAACATTAATAAATATTCTTTCATATAAATTTTTACAACTTCGTTATACTTTAGTCTCTTTTCAACTTTGTAAGACATTAGTTTCATTTATTTTTACATAAACATCATCGCAACATCTAATTATTCCTACACCCCTTTTGACACTAAAACAAAAATTCTCAAAAAATATTATTTTATTCAATATTTCAACAATTCCCTAAACTAATGATCCTAAATATGATGATGTAAATCATATAATGACTTATTAGTGTCAACATGAGTCTAATGGATCGATATCCATTTTGTTTATCTATATCGGCATCACATTTGGATTGATGTATCTTGTCCCAAATGAGGTATAAAATTACTTTTTTTTGATTAAAATAATTCATGAATTCTTTTACTCTAGACTCACTGAAAGACAAATCCACATGAATTCTCATCCTAATTAAAATGGTTAACTATATTGTTGAACATCATCCAATTTACTAGTCTCTGATATAATCTGATGGATCAGTCTTTGAAACACTTAACATTCATTGGTTCCTTCAATTTAGGATTTTTTTAACCATTCTACCTCCAATAGAATTATTCATCTAGCCCCCTTTTGAAACTGACTATGCGTCTAATGGATCGGTGTCATAACTCCTACAATGGATCGATGGCACACTTTATCTGATTGGTTGGTTTCATTAATTAATTATTTCATAACATATGATTGATTCTATGGACCAGTTTTTCTAGTCGATAGGATGGTCCAATTAATAGGTCAATCAGAACATCGGAAAAACTTCAATGTTCATATCCTCTTTTCTCTTACAAACCCTTTATTGTATCATGTGGTCTTTAGGATGTTAGGAAAATTAGGAAGGATAAAGCATCATCTGACATAATGTATGAAACACATCTTCTCCCCCTTTATTTAAAAAGGTTTCATCACATGTGTTTTATAAAAATTATTATATTTGATAACTGATCAAACAGTACAACATCATTAGATTTTGTATTGTGATATACAAACTCTAATACATTTTTTTACTACAATTGGAAGCATTATTCCAGACCCAATGTGTGTCCAAAAATCCACATAATCTAGAAATCATTATTCAAAATAGAAAATAAAAGCCGTTATATTTTCTTGTCATAACAACATATAAAATTCTGATTATGGTAATCCTTTTTTTCTAATAACCAATACTTATAAGGTGAATTGGTTTTTCATAATGAAAAAAGAAAAAAAATCAGCATAAACATCTTCCAGTATCCAAAAAAACCTCCAACAAACTTTGTCCCAACAATATATTCCTTTATATTTTATTATCAATCAATGTTCATAAATCACTAAACTTTTTAACATCAATCTACAGTTCACCTATTAATAATTATAATTCTACATGAGCAAAATCATTATAGGTAAAGAGAATCATTGACAAAAAATATATGGAATTCATAATTAATGACTTAATAAAATTATCTTGAAACTCAAAACGTTCACTATTCACAATTACTTTATTTATTTCCTCTTATAAAAACATGTTTTGTACAAACACTTCAAAAAACTATTCCAAAATTTCACACACTTACCTGATGAGATCAAAACTTACTCAAAACTCCCCAATATAAATTCTCCCTTAAATGGTTTCGTTCATATCAATTGATAGATTTATGAAACATCATATTTATTTCCCTTAAAAAATATCATCCAAAGACTTGATGAGATATGGGATAGAAACACATTCCTCAACCTTGGATAGAAAGTGGTTGGACACAGATGTCCAATAATAGTTAGAAAAATTATTCCTTTTTTAAAGGCTTTTTAAAAATTTCATCAACTTGTTTTGATATCGGAACATAATCTAACATGAGTTAATTTTTCTCCACATTTTATTTGAATACATGATATTTAATATTAATACGTTTTTAATTAGAATGTTGTTATGAATTTATTGTAAGGTTTATTGAAATATGATTACCACAAACTGATAGAAGAGGTAACTTCACTTCAACAATTAGGTATTCCAACTAAGTCTTTATCCACATAAGTTATGTTGTATCTTGAGTGGAAGAAACATACTCAAATTAATCCATGCTAAGAGTTACTAAATTTTGTTTCTATGTATTCCAACCTACAAAACATTCCCCTAGAAAGAAAACTCCACTAGATGTGGATCTTCTACCATCTATATTTCATTCTAAATCATAACCTGTATAACCACACAAATAAAATCTTCCTAAGCTATCATACCTAATTTTGAAATCTATTATTACTTTGATATATATGAGATTTCTTTTTCTGACTAGTAGATGTGATTATTTTGGGGGACTCTGGAATCTTTTACATAATGTAATAGCATAAACAATGTCCTCTATTGAAGTAGTAAGATACAAAAGACTTCAAATAAACATCCAAAACTCTTTGGAATCAACTTACTTACCTTTTACATCTTTAGTAAACTTAGTTACCATCGAAATTGGTGTTGAGATAGGTTTTTAATTTTTTATTCCAAACTTCTAAATAACTTCATTAACATAATTTTATTGAGAATGAAATATGTATTTCTTCATTTGTGAGATTTGTTTAACCCAAGAAAATATTTTATCTCATAATTCATGGAAATTTCAAATAAATTCCTCATCTATTCATTAAATCTTTCAAATGTTCATTCATCATCCCTAGAAAAAATAATTTCATCAACATACACAATAAAAATGATGGAAATCTCTTAAATTTCTTTGATAGACATATTATCATCAACTATTCCTTTCTTTAAGTCCAAATTCCTTTTATTCTCATGGATTCATCATTTCCAAATGCCAATATTCATTCTTTGAAATATTTTACATTTTTCAACAACTTAAAATATCTTTTCCTATGAGAAGAACACCCACTATCCAAAATCCTGTGTTTTTCTCATTTTCTAGATTTCAAAGTAGTTTCTAAAACAATATATTTTTCTTTAACTTAATATTTCTTCACATCATGATTCCATGAATTGTAATAGACATGTTGTTGTACCAGTAACAAAACAGGACACCATTTTTCAAATATATCCAGGTTGGTTATATATTTCCAAATATTTTTTATTGTTTGAATATATTCTAAACTTTCATAAAATCCTTCTTATATTTATTTCCTTGAATATATTAACTCCCTTAAAGATGTTAGAGGAAATGTTTCATCAAGAGAAGGAAATCCATCTGTCAATGCTCTAAAAAACCTCATACCCAAGATACATAATATATGGAAAAAAATTTTCTTTCTATATATCATAGTTCTCTAAATCGGAGACCGTAATACAATTATTATTCAAAAAATTTATATTCTCCATTACAATTCTTCTTAAAACACTTATGAAATGAGTAAATGAATGTAAAATTCACTATAATACCACTTGAAATTGAATATCTAGGATCAATGTATCACTTATTATGTATGGTAAACTATCTACAAGGATTATTTGTCTAAAATATTTCTTCTTTTCTTCTTATCTCTAAAACTTCAGAGTTATTTGTATCTCTCATTCACATGTGAATAGTGAAAATGTCCTCAGAACATTTGTTGTACATCATTCTATTTATTGGAGAACAAAAAGTGCAATAGGGCCTAAACCAATTTCAATTTCTTACACAAGTAAATTTCTAGAAACTCAAAATTCACCTTCATTATAAATTCATATTTGGCCATTTAAATGATTCTCAAATTTTCTTAAATATTCTTGACACTTTACAAATCTTCTCACCACTTCTTCCTTCTTTAAAAATACAAACCTCTCATCAATCTGGTACAATTTTCCTTACAATTTTGTTCCTAATTAAAATGGTACATATGAGAAATATAATTTATTATCCCACTTAAAAACCTATAATAACTAAATACTTCTTATTTTGATTCTCTATAATAGCTGAAAATTTCCAAGAAAATATTTTATAAACATCATTTCAACATGTTTATACTTCAGTTACTTTTCGTTTTCCATAAATATCATTAAAACATCATTAGACTTCAATTTCTTTTCATTTTCCATAATCAACATTGAAAATTATAAAAACTCTAGCACCAAATTTTGATACTTTAAAGAAAATTATAAAAACAAATCTTTTTTTCTTAAACCATTAAACAATTCCATAGACTAATCATCTCTCATCTAATGATGTCCAACTTTTAATGACTTATCAGAGCCAACATGCATCTGATGGATCAATCATAGTTTCCTTCCGATGTATTGACATCGTGTGTGGATCGATGAATTTTTACCTAAATGAAGACAAATATAACTTTTACTATGAAAATAATCAATGAATTCTTTTTCTATTGACTCACTAAAAAATAAACTTGAATTCTATTCTTGATGAAAATGGTTGACTACATTGTTGAACACTATCCGGTTGATCAGTCATTGATCTCATCTGATGGATTAGTCTCTAATACTCTTCCCATTCATTGGACCTAAAAATTATAGCTCTCTTAAACATAATTACTTTGATGGAACCCTATATTTGATACCCTCTTGATTCCAACACAGTATTTGATGGATCTATGCCAAAACTCCTCTGAAGGATCGATGGAACATCGTGCCAGGTAGGCTGGTGTTGGAAACAATTTATTTATTAACTAATGATTGATTATTTGGAAAGGTTTATCTAGTAGATCAGGCAGTATGATTGATCATTATATCAAAACATTATTAAAACATCAGACTTTATGTATTATTTTTTTATAAAACATATTTCATGTATCATGGAGTCTTCATGATACTAGAGACATTAGGATCAGAAAATAATTGTCTAAACTAATTTATCAAACACATATTCTCCCCCATTTCATTCAAAAGGATTGCATAAAAAGTGTTTCAAACAACTTATTATATTTTAAAAATAATTGAATATAAAATAATTGATATATTTAGTATCAAGATCTCTAGACTCTGATGATACAATTATTTACTCCGGTTAAAAACTTTATTTCAGACCCAATGTGTGTTTGAAGGGAAACCTCATTGTGGAAACTTCTATTGAATAGAAAACTAATACCATTGTATTTTCTTATAAAAACTAAGATTTATCTTCTAATTATGATAATTATTTATTCGGATCACCAAAACATACAATGTGAATTAATTTTTCATAATGACAGCAAAAAAATAAAATAGTCAGCACAAACATCTTCCAGAATCCAAAAACAAATTCCATCCAACTTGTTCCCAACAGATTAATATTTGTAGAATATCAAGATTTGTAGTATATCATGTTTCATCATTTATTTCTTTGTGATATGTACTCATATAGTTTATCCAATGATTTCTCTGTGAGTGTTTTGAACAGGTGAGTTCTATGATATATATAAACACTCTATTCTATAGTAATGGAAGATGATATTATAAAATATGATGGCTTCGAGAATACATTTCATGCATGGAGTTTCACTTGAATAAATGGAATATTATCACTTAATGGAGACACAGATTATATTTATTTATAAAATGATTATTATTTGTTGTAATATAATGATATAATATCATAAGTTCACAATTTGTGCTATGATGTAAACATGAATAACGAATTGAATTCCATGTTTTATTTATAATACATAAATGTGTGATATTTAATAAATTTGTGCATGAATTCATGTATATGTGGATTATTAAAGGAAGTTAATTTTTTGGATGCTAATATTTAAATTTCTTAATTTCACAAAAAATAATAAATCTCAAGTCTTTATGGGATTTTTAATGAATATTTTAATTGTAATTCAAATAAGTTTTAATGTGGAAGAAATTGGGAATGTATTGACCAATTTAAAATAGAGGATCACACTAGCTAAAGATCATGAAGTTTCTACAATTAAAATATGGGGAATAGAATTAACATGGTATTAATATATGTGATCATAAATATATGTTCGTTGATAAGGATGAAAGGTGTGAGAAGAATTATTGTGTTCTCATAGTAACAATGCGACAGATTTTGAGAGATGATAGAATATCTATATTGAGGTTAAAGAAGAAAGTAGAGGGCACATATCATTCATGATCCGACAAAGAGTTTCAATATGGTAATTTTTTATAAAGTTATTTATGGTTATATAAATCAATATATCTACTTATCTATCTATTAATGGAGTGATATTAATTTACAAGGGGCATTCAAGTATCTTAGAGTATAAATAGATCTTTCTATAAGTTTATCAATTTGAGGAAAAAGAGTTTGACTGAATTGTTTAACCAGTTATAGGAGGAATGTGATTAGGGAGTCTAAAAAATCAATAGAGGATTATAATTTTGGTGTTGAGCCTATTTATAGTTAATTGTAATTGGGGTGTATAACCAGTTGTACCTAATTGTATATATAAGGAAGTATACAGGTTGGGGTGTCTAATCAACATGGAAAGGAGGATCCTTTTATGTAAAACCTTATAAATACTAGATTGTCCTCTCCCTTTCATTAACACTGCACAAGAGGTGAGTCTATGATACAATATTAATTTGATCAAGAACATTAATAGGTTCAAGTGGTTGAGTTCAAAATAAAGGAATTCATAAAATATCAAAACTAATTCACCCTCACTCTTAGCAGTCCAATAATCCCAAGGAACTACAAGGGTTATTAGAAAATGGTTCCCTCTAAATATCAAAATAGATTTCTAAAAATAGTTTAATATAAATTTTATGAAAAACAAGGGGTGTTCCAATGTTTTATGGGAAAAATTATCACAACTGGAGGAAAAGGATGATTCTCTACCTCCCATAACTTAGCAATGAACTGAGAGTTATTATGAAAGTTTGTTTTAGACACATTCTTGAAGATAAATCCATGACCCATGATAGCAAGACATATATAGATAATTAGGAGGCCATTAATGAATACTTTACAAGGGTGAATTATTTTGTGACAATAATATGTAATTTTGGGGAGAGGAAATAACCTTTAATTATTTTTAAGAAAATGGTGAGGAAATTTTGAGATCAGTTTGATTAAAAAATATAATCCCTAGAAGAAGGAGATAATTAAACAATAGGTGAGTTACAAAACATACTCATATCATTTGATATGAGGAAAGATCTAACCTTTAATATGAAATAAAAAGATTTAAATTCTTTTGTGGTTATAAGAAAAGGAAAAATAAAAAAGAAGACGTTATTGAATCAAGTGACTATAAATATTTGGATGGTTAACATTACTTCCCCAATATTATTTGTATTCTTTTTAAGAGATTCAGAAAAGAAAATTAGAATGGAAAAAGTAAAAAATCATCAATGTAATAGAGTTTTTCTTTCATTATACACCTTTCCTATGATTTTATGATGAATAAGGATGATGAATCTAAATCTTTTAAGGAAGAATAGAAACTAAAAAAAGTATAAGAAGAAAAAGATGTATTCCAGTAGTAGAAAGAAAAAATTTATGAGTGAATATGATAAAAACAATTCATAATCGTTTATATATTTAGATTATGAGGTTAATTTTATTACTAAATTTGAATAAGTATTTGATTCATTAAGTAGTGAAGAAGATGGCATGGAATGAACCAAACTTGAACATATTCTAAATGAAAATATGGAGGTAGATTTTGAGAAAATAAAAATCTCAAGAATGAAAATAGAATTCTAAATAAATAAAATATAAAACTTACTAATAAAATGGATGGATATGTTTTACAATAAATAACCATTGTAGATGAAGCAAGAATAAAATATTTAAGATGGTTGAGCATGATAAAATGGTAAGTGATCTTAAATAAAATTTTATAGGAAGGGAAAAAACTCGATGGGACAAAATCTATTTGTATCTCAGTACAAGGTGATATGAATAAATTTAGAAAATACTTCTCTATGTATATTGATCACAAGTTGAAGCTTTTCAATATATTAATTAGAGGGGTTCTCGGAAATAGGGTAATCTTGGACCTAATTAGTTACAAAGTACATCTAGTATATTAAATAATATAGATGTGAAAATAAAATATGAGGAGGTTCGAACCGATAAATATAAGAAGAAAACATCCACATCAATAGAATAAAATAAAATTCCTTGGGGAGCATTCCTCCCAAGAAAAAAGATGGCTCAAATGAAAGAAATACCACCCTGATTAAATTATGTACAAATATACTATCGTGGTTAGAGATCATAATTCTGAGGCTATTTTTAGTGTTTTGGAAGGTATAGAAACAAATACTATTTTTTGGTATAAAATTTCTCTACTAAGAAGGATATAATAATTAAGGGTATCTCCAGTTAAAAAGTGAGATATAATTTTAAAAGGACACTATATTAGAACATAAATTTAAAAAATATTACCACTTAGTACAAGTTTGAACTTTTGTAATAAATGTGTGGAACATAAAGAATAAGCTTCCAAAAAGTTGAGTAGTTAATGAAAATTCTTATTTTAGATGTTACATATGGTTTAGAAGTAAATAAATTTAAATAAGAAACTAAAGTAGAGTTAGGAAATGATGAGAAATCACATAATGTTGATAATTTGGTGTAAAAAACTATATAAGGCTAAACAAATGGAGGAAGAAAAAATGAGACCTATTGAGGTAGAAGAAGATTTTAAATTTTATGAGAATACATCAATTTGGGGTTACTTGAAAATAAAAAAGAGGATATGTGAAAGAAGAAAGATGACTAGGCATGATATGAATAATTTCAGGACTATTATTCTTTATCAAAAAGAATTGATGAAATTTTCATTTAAATAACATGATGATGTGGTATATTTAATGTATGAGAAAATTAATATTATCTCACAAATAAAGATAAATAATGGAGATTAGATGATTCAAAAATATTTTAAGAATATTTATAGAACAATAAGTGTTTATTTTGGAAGAAGAGAGTGACCAACATTAAAAGGAAACTCTCAAATTTAGTGTTACTTTTGAACAATAAAGATGTCCCTATGTACTTCTAATTATTCCTATTTATTTGAGATAACATAAATGGAATTAATAGTGTTTAATTATTTTTGTATGCATTGGACATCAGATAAGTCATTATTTAGTGTGTATTTTATCTATTATAGAGAGGATAAGTTAATTTAAACCATTAAGGTAGTGGGGGGGGGGGTACACATAAGATTAAGATTTCATGTTGTGAATAGTGAAATCATAGATTACTATAAAAAATAATGTTTGAGATATGAAAATAAAACCTACAACCCTGATCATGATTGTATTAAATGAACTTATTAAGGGGTAGTGTCTATTGATAAAAGACGAGACAAAGGTAGAGTTGTATAATTTAAACTTTAACTTTTTAATGTGTTTGATGTGATGCGTATAGGGAATAATTTTTTTAAATGAATCTATATGATAACCCCATGAAATTAAATTATGATAATTGTATCATATGTTGGTTGATTTATGGAAAACATTGATCACATTGATGATTGTTTGACTAATCATCTAGAAAAATATATGTTTTTATAGTCGGTATAACATTTTTTCACAATGTTTAAAAAAAATTAGAAGGCCTTAGAAGTAATTGAGGAACGAATAACATGATTTTGATATGAATTAATTACCCTAATAAAGGTAATATTATGTTTATTAAGGCTATATAAATATAAATTGTCATTTATATTACCTTTATAATGGTATAACACTAGTCGTATAAAGGTTAGTGTAGAAATATATAGGTCATGTAAAGTTAATTTTAGACATATATAATGGTAACGAGGAAAGAAAATGACTATTAAAAGGTGTTTTATTATGTATTCATATTTTGGTCTATGCTTTTATAGGCTATATAAAGGTTAAGGGAGAGTTACACTATCTACACAAGGGTACAAAAGCACCCATTTACAGTTAATATTGGAAGATCGTTATAATGACCCAAACTGTTATAAATAAAATTCCCCTTTTTTTAATTAAATGTCGTATTATATAATATGGTTATAGAAAACACATGAAATTATTTTGTTTCATTATATTCAATTGGACTTAAAAGACCGTTAATTATCATTTCCATTATTAATATAACCATTAAATAGTTATCACATGATTAGTTTAAATATAGGTTTTTAAAAAATCCAATTGACACATGCAGAGGAAGTGATGGCCCCAATTAGTAGGATCTTACCCTGGAAATCCCATTCAGTTGAGATTCCATGGGAGATAACATCACTAGGCTTTTCCCTTGACCAATCTCAAGCTGATATCTAACAACTCAATCTTGAGATAAATTGTGTTTGGGATAAGTTCAAGCTCATCAAGATCACATACCAAATCATGTTCGCCGAACTACCTCATGAAAGTCCCACCACTGTGCACCTTACCATTAGGTCATTTTCTAGTGCATTTAAGAGATATGTATCGAGAACCTAGAAAAATGAGTATGTATATATATTTTTATAGAATAATGAATATATTTTAATCTTATGAATATTACTTTATAATGGTTTTTTATTTTGATACAATAAGAAACAGGTTGTATTTTGAGTAATATTTAAATTCAATTAATGGATTTATTTTGAGGAAATAATTTATTTTTGAAATAAAAAATATTTTAATAAAATATTATTATTAAATAGTTTTTATTAAATATAAATTATCATATTACTTTTATATAGTCAAATGTAATTTTAATAAGGTTTTAAAGGCTGTTATTCTAAAAAACCCAACATTTCCTAATAAATATTGATTTTATTTTAAAAGTAAAAATTCGAATTTTTTAAAAATTGTTTAAATAAAATGATTATTATTTTTGGAATCAGAACATTAAAATTACCTAATGGTGAGTTTTTCATAATTTCCAGACCCAGTCGAATTTTTTAGTAAAAATTAAATATTGTATAAGTATACTTTTTGTATTATGACATCATAATGACACAAAAGTGATGTAATAAATACTATAAAATGGTTCCATGACCAAATAGATTATTTCAATTTAAAATAATGTTATTTTATTGTTTATTTTATCAATTTTATAAATCCTTTATGAATCCTTCAAAACCATCAATATATTTTATGGTATTAAAATCATTTATTTAAGAGTGTGACTCACCTCCACACAATAAAGTGTATTATTTTTTTAAATTTCTAACCTTAAACTTATAAAATAATGATAAACACTCCCATTTTTCAAAAACCTTTGGAAAAAACTATGGGGAGGTTTGTGGTTTTGGTTATTTTGTTATGTAGAGTCCAAAATATAAATAATAAGAAAATATTTCTCATTTTTTATATAAACCCAAACAAGATACCATTTATTTTCACTCCAACACCTTCAAAAATTTCAATACTCTTCCCTCCACTCTCTAGAGTCCTTTCATGGCTCCCCCAAGCTCTTAATAATCCTCTCCCAATCATTCGTAGTGACACACTCAATTAAGGTATCTTCCACTCTCCTCTTTTTATCAGGAACTTTTTATGCCTCTAAATTTTCTTTTGATTATGTTTGGACATGTCTTTACATATCCCTCTTACTGTCCATTTGATTTATAATTTATTAGTGCTCCCATTAACTCTCATTAATCCTTCCATGATACTTTAAGTACGCCTATTACCATGCCAAAATTTATTAAGAGATTGTCACCTTCAATTCATTATTCAAGTTTATTTATTATATTATTCCTTATATTTACTATTACTAATGTTTGGACATGTATTTAAATTTCCATATTATTCCCCATTTTATATAAAAATTATGAAATACCAATTTCTCCCTCATCAAACCATTTTTTATTTTTATGTGATACCATTATGTCGCTGAAATTTCACCGTGATTTTCCATGACAAAATAATTGTGTTGTGAATACCGTACCCAATTCCGATCAAGGGGTTCCACCTTTATAAAAATATACCTATTTTATTGGAGTCTTACATGTATATAATCCAGAATCTATGTCCATTAAATAAAATTTGATAATAAATTATTCCATTTACTATGATATATGTGGCACACTTATTCATGAGAATGAATTGAAAGTGATGGGTGTGCTAGAAATTATATAGAACTCCAATGCATTGGGTGAATATAGTTTCACGAAACATCCAGTTTGTATAGGGAGTGAACATGATTAATTTTTGGTACATTTTACACTATTATTTATTGTCGGTTTAGCCATAAACAGTGTTTTTGATGTTGTGTTTTATGTTGTTGACACATTTCCCATGTTACGATTATCTTACTACATCATGTATCATTATTCATGTTTATGAACCTTAATACTTTCATGAACCATTTCTATGTCTATTTCATAACATGTATCAACTTATTCCATGTTTATTCCCTTAATGGGATTTACATCTAACCCCTTTCTTATGTTTTTTCCTAGGTTATCCATTCTAGTTTTAAAAATCCATGGAATTTTAGAATCATGTTAAGAAGGTTTTCAATAATTTAGTTGCATCCCATGATCAAGATGTTATGATACGTACCTAATTTCCAAATACACTAGAGTTATAAATCTTTCAGGTTTTATTAGGTGTAAATTTATGTAAAAAATCATGTATTAATGTGTAATAAATAATAGTGTAGTTATAGTTAATATCAGTCAAAATGTTTATTTATTGTTCGGAATAAGATTATAAAACTCAAGATAAATCCTTAGGGATTGGACTGAGTATAAGAAAACATCCCTAAATTTTGTTAAGTATATATTAAGTAGTTTATCAAGCAAATAAATCCCTTTCTAGATACTACAAGTAGAAGTGGTTCTAGAATAGATGTACTGTGGAGTGAAAACTCTAACAAGGTGTGTCAGGCCTGACTTGGTGTAACATTGTACATGACAATGGGACTTACTGTGCCCCTATTTTGACACTCTCTAGGGATATTATTTGGTAAATTCATAAGCACATTATGAACTATTATTAAGGAAACCAAAAAATACCCATATGCGTATATGTTAGGAAATAGATCATGGATAACATAGATTGAAGCCTATAAATTCATCAGTTAAGGTAATAAATCTAATTTAGAAGTTAAAAATTTAATGTAATTTGATACATATTTATGTGTTTAATAGTTTTAAAATAATCATCCCTAATTTTCTTTTTTTATCTAATGTATGGAAATAGGAGGAATCAGGTAGTAAACCAAGGTGATAGACAATGTGACGACTGGCCCAACAAGATGCCCAAACCAATGGTTGTAGGAATCGAAAAAACTATGATGATTCTATCTCAGATGATGTAGGTTTTGAATAAAACCTGGACCTAGAGGAGAATCCAAACCCATCTAAGAGATAACTATGTGATTAAATCCTTTATGTGACAAATACCTCTAACATTTAATGGATCATATGATCCCTTAATCATAGAATTATAGATCAATTCTATTGATAAGATATTATCTATCCTTCAATGTTATGAATACTAGAATGTTCTAGTGAATTTTTATCATTTGGAGGGCGAAAATGATCATTGGTGGAAATCGATCAAGAATTTGAGGCCTGAGAAAGAGATCGAAGTGATGGGGTGAAAGGAATTCTGAAAAAAAGGTTTTTGATAAGTATTTTCCTCACACTCTACATCTTAAAATGGAAAGAGATATCCTTTTCCTCGAGTAGAAAGATGATGAATCTATTAGGGTGTACAAGGAAAATTCCACAAGACTTTCATGATACACCTCTGGATTTGTCATTACCCCCGAATGAAATGTTGACTACTTCATTGGTGGAATTAAACCCTAGACTACAAAAAACCATGGTGATCTAAGACATTGATAGCTATGAGGAAATTGTATGATGTTCCCTTAAAGTAGAAATAGAGTTTGGGGAAGCTCAAGGGTATCATGGGGATAATAAGCAAAAATTTGGGTTTAATTATGGTAGCACAATGAGGAAATCAAATTGTTACATGAAATTTCAACATCCTAGTTATCAAAGGTGTGGAAATAATCACCCTAGAAATTTTCTAAAGGGAGTGAAGAAATTCTTTAGGAGTGGGAAGGAAGGACACCTGACTAACAATTTCCAATTGAAGAACCCTGCTAATGTGATAGAGGAAAGGAATTTATTGTTCAAACCTCAATTCATTTTTAATTTCTTCAACTATAAAAAACTAGGGAACTTTGTAAACCAATTTACAAATCCAAGGGTTTTCATAGGCAACCAACAACCTCCAAAGAAGAGAGGGAGAGATTTTTCAATCACAACTACTGAGGTGGATTCTGAAAATGATTGGGTGAAAGGTATAATGATCATTCATTAAATAATAGTGAACATAATTTTTTGTTATATTTATATTCATTCCTTCATATCAAAAAGGTTTTTTATACTATTAAAACACCACAAAAATTCATGGAAGTAGAGTTATTAGTGAAAATGAAAAATATATTAATTATTGAATCCCAAGTATATAAATCCTCCCCTATTAAAACTTTTATTCTGAAATTCCCAATGAACCTTGTCATACTTCCTTTTATAGATACCCTAGACTTTTACATATATCATTACATAATTTTAGGCATAATAAAACATCATATTACAAGCCAATGATCATGAAGTCTAGTGTCTTAGAAGACTTGGTACATAAAACTGAAAACATGGGACTAAATAAAACATTTATTTATTTAATATTCATAAATATATCCTAAATTCCATTATGATCATACATAATAATAGGATAACCTAGGGATAACATGAAAAAAATAACGAGCTAAAAATTCTAATAAGGAAAAAAACATAAGAATAATGTTTTAACACATGGGTTAAAAGGCCTGTCATAATGATATAAAAAGGAATGTAAAATATGAAATCATAACATATAAACATGGATTTATAGAAATATTTAAGAAACATAAAACATAATTTTTTCATGAGTCTAGTCTCATTGCACATTGGGGATCACAAGTAAAGGTTAACCACCAAGACTATTGCACATGGTAGCACGATTTAAGGCTAACTACAAGGACCATTGTACATATCGTCTAATGAGAATCAACATTGACCAATTTATTAGAGATATATCTTGGAAGAAACCTCATAACATGTAGATGAATATTCATTCCACATATATAATCATACATAATCAATCATACATAAACATAAGGGTTACCCTTATAAATAAATGTGTATTATAATCATGTCATAAAGTATAATTAATGGGTGTATCATACAAGTGTACATGAAAGAAAGTAATTAGAACATTCATGGAATTTAATAAGGTAAATTAGGCATATATCATGGTTAGTGATGTGATACTGAAGTCATACCATGTAAAAAGAGTATTTAAGAAATTTTAGCATTAAAACATTTTAGTACGATTTTAAGGAAATTACTAAAGAGAATTTAAAATTGAAAAGGGAATAATCTTTTATTTAATATAAAAAGTTAACTAAGATTTTTTTAATAATAAAGATAATAATTTTATAAAAAAAATTATGTCTTAAAATAGATTATATAGTGTAATTGAAAATGGGTAAAAATTCAAAAACAGGTTTTCTTATCGAGAAGTACTGAGGAGGAAAACACTTAAAAACATGTATATCCCCAAATGATAATGATGAAGGGATATTTATACATTATTATGGATAATTTAAATAGATATTATAATATGTATATAAAAATAAAATATTACCCCATTTGGGTAAAAAGAGAGACAAAACAACCCAAAGGAATAATAGAGGTTCGAGTAGAATCCCTTACCTAAGTCCGAATGTGTCTTTTACTCGATGTTAATGTACTGGATAAACTAATTAAATTCATTAATTAATATTTAAATAACATATTATACATTTAATTTATTTTTTATAACCTTATTATGTTCATTCATGGCCTTTTTGATGGGTTAAAAAGTTCAATTTCATTGTTTCAAAGCGTTTGTTTCCTTGGTTTCCATGATAGGTTTACTTATGTACATGTAAGGATAAACATATAAAATGAGAATGGTTGTAAAAAATTTAATTTTTAGGTTATTAGTTAATATAAATATTATTACATGGTTATAAAATTCATTTGTTTATTTACAGTGAAGATGAATCATTATGTAAAACATTAATGATAACCGTTTTGGTTAAATGGGGGTTTTTGATCATAACAAACTCAAATTAATATCATGTGAAAAAAGTTTCCCAAACCATACATAAGATATAGTAAATATATTATATTATATTTAAACCATAAAAATGGATTTATGAAAATAATTGAATATGGTAATAGAAATTAAAATCCCATTGTCCTTGAATGTGACAGATTAACATATCTCAGATAGTGTTTTCATTTCTAGTATAAAAGAAAGAGAAATGAGAGATGATGATGAATTATTACATTATCATAATAAAATCACAATTCAAGTAATGTACTATATATATCATAACATTTGGATGTAATTAGGAAAGGATATAAAAAGTAAGAAAGGAACTTGAAAGAAAATAAAAGAAATGAAAAGAGGAATTTACCCCTTCAATTCATTTTCATTGAGAGCCTCTTTAGGAGAGAAAATTGGGTTTTTTGAAGAGACCAAGGGCTAATGAAAGTTGGATAGGGGATTAGGGAGACAATTTATTATAATTTGGACAATTCAATAGGATTTATAGTAGTTAATATAAGAGGTAAAGATGGGTGGTATTTATAGTGGAGAAGAGGAGGGGTTTATAATTATTTTAATCATTAGTTTAATATTTTTTCTCAAGACTATGAATAGTAATTATTCTTTGGAGAAACAATAGTAAATATATAATGTGATTTAGAACCAAAGTCCATTTTAATCATCCATGACCCAATCATGATGTATAAATTCATTTATTTTGCATTTATCGTAAATTATCGTTTTTTACTATTCATAAAAAAATCAAGTATTTTAGGAAAATATGAAAAAATTACCCCAACAATTTTTTACATATAGAATTAAAAAATGAATTATATTTTATGAAAATAATTTTCAAAATATATGAATTTTAATTTTTAATTAAAATAACAATCTACATGAAAACTATAAATTTTAAAATTAAAAATACTTTCCGAACACATTGAAAAAGTAACTAAGGTCTCTTAAAATTATCATATAATCGCAAGTCAACAAAAAAAATATTTATGAATACATTTTATGAAAAAAAATTATTTTAAATATTTAAATTTATCATAAAATTATAATTAAATATATACGACTTACAAAAAAAAAGTACTATGATATAATTATAATATATTGTAACTTAGAAGATGGATAAATTTTATTTGTAATTTCATTGGTATGGTTACTTATTCACTTAGTTAATTTACTATTCATAAGGGTCATTTTAATATTTATAAGAATAACATTACTATTCAATAGGGTGAGTTACTATTCAAAAAAAAATTTTTGTTTTCCTTACCAGACTCCTAACATCTTAGTGATAACAACCATGTGTGTTAGATTTTTGAAATTCAAATCCCAGAAGTGACAATATTATGTTTATAGGTCACATAGTGCTTAATATTTCATTTTTTGTGATTTAATGTGATTATAAAGTATGTCATAATTATTAAAACGGATCTTCCAATGATTAAAATTTTGGTTGTTACACTTTTGGTGGAAGTTGATGAAATTTTGGTCAGGGTTTGGCATTCCCTATATAGAGCAAACATTAATTTCCATGAGAATTAAATAACTCTTCATACCGTGAATCCTGCCCCGATTTTATACAAGTCAAAGGACAAGGATGAGTCTTATTTAGTAACAATATCTATATAATGGTTATTATTTCTCTATGAGGGAGAATACCTAGCTCAAATGATTAATTATAAGGAATGAATAAACCTTGAATAATTTCCCATTGTGATTAAATATGTTGATTTGTTTCCTAAGGAATTTTCTGGACTTTATCATCGCTGAGAGGTTCAATTTTTATAAAGGTTTATATCTAGTGTGTTTACATTATCCAAGACTCCATATAGAATGGCCATTGTAGAACATGAGGAGATAAAGAAATAACTATTGGAGAATATGATTAAAGGGTTCATACGACCAAGTGCTTCACCATAGGGTGCACCGGTATTCTTTTTCAAGAAGAATGATGGGTCAATTCGACTTTCCAGTGAGTATCATGAGCTCAATAAGATCATGATAAAGAACAAGTATCTACTGCCATGGGTTTATGACTTTTTTGATCAGCTATGTGGGACACAATAATTCTACAAGGTTGATATGAATTCAAGATATTACCAAGTTACGGTGAAGAAGGTAGATATCCCAAAGGTTGCTTTTCGTACAAGGTACATTCACTATAAGTTCATAGTAATTCCATTCAAACTAATAAATTCTCTAAAAACATTAGTCTTTATAGATGATATTCTTATATAATCCAAAAGAAAGGAGGATCATAAAGAGCATCTATGTACTTTTCTAAAGACCTTACGGAACGAGAAGATTTATTCCATGTATATAAAATATAAGTTATGGTAGAAGGGGGTATCTTTTATGGGGCATGTCATCTCAATAAATGGGATATATGTGAACCCTTAAAAGAAATAAGAAATTTAAGGATGTATGAGGCCATCATTTTTGACATTTATCCATAGTTTTCTTGGGTTAGCTGGGTATTATCATCGATTTGTGAGAAATTTATCATAATATTCAAACCCTCTAACAAAGATAACTCGAATGGGAGTCACGTTTTCTTTGAAGGATGAATCTGAAGATATATTAAAGGATCTAAAAAAGAGGCTTATCACTACCCCTATTCTCACAGTACCCACAAGTGGAGAACTTTTCATGGTATTCAGTGATGCTTTGAATAAGGGATTGAGTTGTGTGTTAATGAAAAGTGACAAAGTCAAAAACAATGCTTCAAGGAAGTTGAATTTTCATGAATATAACTACCCAAATCAATATGTGGAGTTGGAAGTAGTGATTTTCTCTTAGAATATATGGAGGATTATCTATATATCACAAAATACTCAAGTATATATTCACATAGAAAGAGCAGAATATGCCCCAACGATGATGGTTAGAGTTGATAAAGGACCATGACTGCACAATCCACTACCATCCTCGTAATGTGAATAAAATAATGGATTCTATATGTGAAGGACCCTAGACCACCATGAGGTGGTGAGGTGAATTAGGGTGTCAAATTCTTCTTTAAATTATTGTATCTTGTTCCCATATTGGTAGGACCTTGTTTAAACCTGTGTGATGGATATGTGTAGTAATTAAAACATTCACATACAGAAGTTCAACATGAAACTATTTACTTGGTTCACCACTAAGGGATATATCTAAGGAGAATTTTCTGAAAATTTTTCAGTCATACCTAATTACACTATTATTCACTAGTTGTGGATTACATAGGTTCGAGAACAGTCACTCTATTCCCGAATCATTGCCTAAATGTTCAGAGACAACCCACTTCTTCCCTCAGGTCATTCCCATTGACTCCCCCTATCTCACTTCCTTGGGTGAAGTTCCACTTAGTTTATAGATAGGAAGGTATCTTCAACAGATAAGCATGGAGGATGCTGGCTCCTATTCAACACGAGACATTACTTGCATCAAATTCCTGAATTGACGCTCTTTTGTGTTAAATATTTTTCTTTAGAACAACAACTGAATGAACTAAATATCATTATTCTATTCTTGGACAAAATCTCAAAATCCAATGTGATTGTTCCAGAAATTAAGATCATCTAAGAAAAGAATCATTACAATTGTACTACCCTGAATAATTCACAATATTCAGTTGGGAACACTCTTTTCTTCTTCTTCTTCTCTTCCTTTAATTCCCAATTCCAACACCTAAGTGTATAAGTATACTACTTTATTTCTATTTATATCTATGTTTAGTTGCACTTTTTGTTCTTCTTCTCTTATAAATGCACAACGAGGGTGTTAAACACCAGTCGTGTGTGTAATACTACTTCTCTTCGTAAAACTGAATGGTTTAGGGTACTTCCTTCTTCAGAAAGCTTCTTCGAGAGTGATAATCAACCATCAAAGGCCTATGGGACCCCCAAATGTTTTTTTCACCCTTATAGGAACATTTAATGTAAAATTTAAACCTTTTGTGTAAAAACACTTTTGGGTGAGAAAACGCCATTTCGCACAATTCACCTTTTCCCCACAGAACTTCCCTTTTTCGCGAAACACTTTCCTTTTCATGAAACAATTATTCTTTTTGTGCACCACTATTAACTTAAATATTTTTATGTATCAGATATCCAGATTTTTTATGTGTCGAGCATCATCAAATGAGATGGTTCACCTCCTATTTGTATGAATTTTTTAGACGGCTGGCAAAACAGTAATCCGCATCTAAAACCCTTTTCATATGAGAAAAAACTCTTTCACACTACATAATATTTCACAAAATCCCTTTACTTTTTCATGCACTTCTTGAATTTTCCAATTTTCTCCATTATACTCTCAAAACCAAACCTATAAAAAAATTATAAATCACTTTCCATATTTCACACAAAACCAATCTTTCACACATCATTTTTTTCATACTTTGCCGAGTATTTCACGCATGCCATGCCATTGCCAAATTTCAATGTTCTGTTCCTGAAACATCAATTGAGCACAAATATTCATACCACCTGGAGAATATCTCAACCTTCAATATATGCTTGATCCATAACTTTCAAGATTCTTATATGTGATTTGGATTCTTTAACAAATCATCTACTTTTGTCACAAAATACTCTATAATGATAAATATCCTTCGATAGATCAGTTTTTAGCATTGTCATAGTTTTCAAGGAATGTACTATAACTTATCTATCATCCACCAACATATTTCCTTCCAATCCAAACTAAATATGACGGGATGCACCTTTACTCCCATCTCAGAATTCCATTCCATTCAACACTCTCACTTCTTCTTCAACCATCATTCTTTACTTCATGAAAATCATATGATTCTATTCGTTAATTAATCTCTTGCATGGTTATCATACAATCATGAATATTCTCATGGACTTATACAAATACTCATTCTTCTTCAATCATCTTTAGAGGGATGATAACTCACCATTCTTCATTGTTGTAATTAATGTGTCACTATTGACACAAGTTCTTTGAACTTATGATCAGTTCAATAATCGTCTTAATTTTCATTCCTCGATATCATTGTATTTCTTTTTCATCTCATTCATTTTGATCTTCATTGAGAACTATTTACAACAAATAAAACCTTATAAAAAAAGTGGTCCCCACACTATGTAGAAGGGATCTATTACTTCTATCTTTAACAAGAATGGATAGGGATCCAATATTCTTATATTTAGAAAGTGTGGACATATGAATCATAAAGGAAAAAACATAATCAATCCTTTCACAAATGATTTCTCAACAATCCTATATAGAGAGGTTAAAATATGCTCAATGGGATGATATGGGAATTCAGAAGAATGTGGAAACTATAAGAAAATGGAAATCCTCTAACTTAAATGTTAATAAATATGGAGTGGTGATATTCAGTTAAAGACTATGCATACCATACAATACCAAGTTATAGAAGGAGCTATTGGATGATGTACATAGCTCAACCTTATCCATTCACTCAGGAAGCACAAAGTTGTATCAAGATCTACATGGGGACTATTGGTGGGATAATATAGAGAAGGATATCGTTGAATATACATCAAAATCCCTATTATTCCAATATGTAAAGGCTGAATGGATGATGTCTAACAGGATAATGCAACCATTACCCATACCACCATGGAAATGGGAGAAAATTACCATAGGCTTTGTAACTGGACTTCTAAGTTAGTCAAGGGGAAAGAATGCTATATGGGTTTTCGTGGATCATCTTACGATGACATCTCACTTTATCAAAATTGCAAAGGACTTATAATAGGACTAAATTTCATGAATATTCATCATTGATGTTATAAGGTTGTATGGAGTATATATCTGATCGAGATCTGAGATTCACCTCTAAGTTTTGCAAAAGTCTCCAACATGATCTAAACACTACGTTGAATTTCAAGGAAACCTATCATCCTCAAAATGAATTGAAATTTGAGAGGACTATTCATATATATGGATGGATTTTTTTAAGCATGTTATATGGACTTAAAAATAATATGGTACTAACAAATTCCTTTTGTCGAGTTCTCTTATGATAAATGTTTCCAATCAAGCATCAAATGGATCCCTATGAATCACTTTATGATAAGATGTTCATAAAAACTACTTGCTGGTATGAAGTTGTTGAATGAAAATATCCACATATTGAAATGGTCATGGAAATAATTTAAAAGTTTAAAACCATTCAGCAACAAATCAAATTTTCTCAGATCTGATAGAAGAGCTATGCTGACAATCACCAACAAGACCTAGAGTTTGATACTAGAGACATGGTATTCCTCCACATATCTTACATGTATAAATTGATTGTACTTGGTAAGAAGGGAAACATTATTTTGAGATATATTAGTCTCTTTGAGACCCTAGATCGCATCAGAGTAGTGGCATACTAACTAGAACTCCCACCTAAAATATTTTAGGTACATGATGTATTCTATGTATCCATTTTGAGAAAGTACATACCATACATGTCACATGTACTCAATCCAGATGTGGTACCATTGGAGATTGATCTCTCATATGAGGAGTAGTGGATGAAAATCTTATATCATAGATACAATTTCCTACAAAATAAAACAATACACCTTATTAAAGTGTTATGGAGAAACCACAGGTTTTGAGAAGAATCATGGGAACCAGAGGAAATGATGAAACAAATTTACCATCATCTGTTTTAGTGTGGGATATAAAAATTCTGAGGGAAAAATTTCTTAAGGTGGGGATATTGTAACAAATTGAATTATTATAAATAAAAATTTAATTTTGATTTAATTAAATGTCTTATTATGTAATTTGTTTTATAGAAAACACATGAACTTATTTTGGTTTATTATATTCAATTGTATTTAAAAATACCATTAAGAATCATTATTTTTGACAATATAGCCATTGAATAATGATCACATGATTAGTATAAATATTGGGCTTTAACAAATCTAATTGACATAGAAATAGGAAGCAATAGATTTAACCAGTAGGATCATACCATATCAATCCGATTTTTAAGAGCTTCCAAGGGAGATAGAATCACTAGGATTTGATCTTGACCAAGCCCAATATGAGATCCAATAAATTACACACGAGTGAAACTTTTTATTGGGGAAGTTCAAGATCAAAAATATCATCATCCAAACCATGTTCCCTGATCCGCCCCATGAATGTCCCACCACCGAACACATTACCCTTAGATAATTTTCAAGTGTATTAAAAGGATATGTATCAATACCCTAGAAAAATGTGCATGTATATATTTTTTATAGAATAATGAATATATTTTCGTCATATTATTGTTACTTCATTAAAGATTTTTATTTAAATACAATAAGACACAAATTGTATTTTGTGTAATATTCAGATTCAATTGGGAAATTTATTTTGAATAATTAATGTATTTTTTAAATAAATAATATTATAATAAAATTTTATTATTAAATACAAATGATCATATAATTTTTTTGATGTCAAATGTAATTTTTATAAGGGGTCAAAAAATGTTATTATCAATAAAACCATGGATTTCCAAATAAATGTCAATTTTATTTTAAAATTAAAAATTCACATATTTATAAAATAATTTATATAAAATTTATATTATTTTTTTAATCATAACATTAAAAATATCCAATGGTGAGTTTTTCATAATTTTTTGAGAAATTCGATTTTTTGAGTAAAAATTTAATACCGTATAGATATACTTTTCATATTATGATATCATAATGAACCAAAATTGATGTAATAAATAGTATAAATGGTATACATGACCAAATATATTATTTATATTTAATTTAATGTAATTTAATGTTTATTTTATTTATTTTATAAATACTTTATGAATCCTCCAAAACCATTAATAGATTTTATGTTTTTAAAATCTTTTCTTTAATAGTGTGACTCACCTCTACATATTCAAGAGAATTATTTTATTAATTTAGGACATTGTCCTTATAAAATAATTATAAACACTTCGATTTGGTAGAAACCATGGGCAAAAACTGTAGTATGGTTTGTGGTTTTGGTTATTTTATTCTGTAGTGTCCAAAATCTAAATGATAAAGAAACCCCCCTAATTTCCTATATAATCCCACCAATACTACCATTTAATGTTACTAAGACTCCATTTAGCACATACATACTCTTACTTCCACTATATATTGTCCTATAAAGGGTCCCAAATCTCTCAAGAAGACACTCTCAATCATTTTCAATCACGCAGTCAAGTAAGGGATCTTCTACTCTCCTCTTTTTATCATGAATTTTTTTTTCATTTGTCTATAAATTTCCTTATTATTATTTTTGGATATGTTGTTACATATACCCCTTAATTTAAATTTTATTTATAAATTACTTGATCTTATTTTTAGTATCAGTAACCCATCCATGATCCATTGTGTACACCTGTTACCATGCCAGAATTTAGTATGAGATCCTCACCTTCTCATATTTATTAATGTTTCTTTATTATGTTATGACTTCTATTTATAATTACTAATGTTGGGAAATGCCTTTACATGTTCATATTATTTCCCATTTTTTCCAAATTATGATATACCTCTTTCTCTCACATCTACCTATTTTATTAATTTTTAAGTGACACCATTATGCTACAAAAATTTCACAGTGATTTTCATGCTAAAGTAATTATGTTGTGAATACCATACCCATTTCCTATCATGGGTGTTAATATTTATACACATATAACTATATTAATTGGGACGTACATGTATTTATTCTAAACTCCATGTTCATGGAAAAAATGTGATGATAAATTATTCCATGTATTATGATCTATTTGGCAGACTTAATCATGTGAATGAAATGAATGTGAATGGTGAACCAAGAATTATACAATGTTATAATTCATTGGTTAATTACTAGTTTTATGAAACATAATTTTATGATAGGGAGTGATCCTGATTAACTTATGTGAATTTTTCTATCATGATGTTTTGGTGGTGTATCCTTGACCTATGTTTGTGATGAAGTGTTTTATGTTATTTCCACATTTCCCATGTTATGATTATCGTGATATATCATGTCTCATTGTTCATATTTATGATTCCAACTCTTTTGATTCCTCTTTGATATGCCTTTTTTGGACATGTTTCACCTTATTCCATGTTTATTCCCTTACTATTCTTTATAGCTCCCCCATTTCTTACATTTATCCCTGATTATCTCGTACAGTTTTAAAAATCCATGAAATTTTAAAAACATAATAAAGATGTTTTCAATAATGTAGTTTTATCCCATGATCAAGATGTTATTATATGTAAGTAATTCCCAAATACACTATAATTACAGAACTTTTTTTTTATAATATCTGTAATTTTATGTAATAAATTACAAATTAATGTGTAATAAAGAACATGGTTTTTATAATCAAGACCTGTATAATGATAGACATGAGTTGCATAAAGGTCAACCAAGAATTATTAAGGTTACATAAAGGTCATGGATGACCTACATAATGGTAAAATATTATATTATTTTATAGTAAATCAATATATATAGTCGATCAATTATTATTATTAGCTATGTAATTCACTAAATAAAGTTGCATCACTATTGGTAAAAAGATCTGTACTAATTGTTTTACAAACACTATAGATATAGGTAAAACCTATACCCAAAATTCTAGGAGAACCATGGGTATATGTTTTTTGGTAAACAATATTTTGTGGGAAAGACCTATAACCACAGTTCTCTTCAAAACGTGGGTATAGGTCCACCCTATACCCACAGTTTTTGAAGAAACGTGGTCATATGTTTCACTGGAATTTTTCTTTTTTATGGAAGACCTATACACATGATTATCCAAAACCATGGGTATATTTAAGGATAAACCCATTGTACTTATAAACTACTGTAATAGGTTTCTTACAATAAATAAAATTCAACCTATACCCACTATTTGACCAAACTATGGGTATATGATAACCAATTATTTTTAATAAAAATATATATAAAAAAAATTATTTTAATATAAATATAAATAAAATATATAATAATATATTTGTAGGTATATTTTTTATATATATGAAAATAAAATATTCGATAAATTATTGGTAAAGTTGCTGGACTGTAAGGGAAGGTTCTGGTATCAAATCCCAATGAGTAATTTTTTAATAAATAATCTATACCCCTAGTTTTCCAAACCATGGATATATGTATTCAAATAAAAAATTCATATATCAAGGGTTTAAAAATAATGGGTATAGGCCACCTATACCCACGATTTGACCAAAAAATGGGTATAGGTCTATACCGCTGTCTTGGTTGTTAAAGGTTTATAGAACCATGGGTATATCATATACCCATTGTTTTTAGGCTATAACCATGGTTTTGAAGCATGGGTATAGGTAAAAATTCTAGTAGTGCATGGTTGATCTAAGTTTGCAGAATATCTAAATTTTCTTTTGATCATGTTTCATGGTCGCATTCATCACTTTTGATCTTCATGTGGCCAATCCAGTGAGTTTTCATCGAGTATTTTGAATAGGTGAGTTCCATTCCATATAAAAACTCTATGAACCATAATAATTAAAGATAATATTCTAGGGGATGTTGGATTCAAAAATACATTACATGCAAAGAGTTTTACTGGTATGAAAGCATGATTATACCTTAATAGAGACACATATGATATTTAGTCACAACATGATGATGCTTTACTATAATAAAATTCTATAATATCATGAGATTAGTATTTGTGACATGATCCATGCATGAATGAAGAATGGTAATCCAAGTGTTATTTGTAACATAAAAAGATGTTCTCTGTCATATAATTTTAAATGAATTTTGGCATATGTGAAGTATTAAAAGAATAATATTTTGTAGATGTTGAGATCATGATATTTGAATACCACATAAAATAAAAAATCTCAATTATTAAGTGTATTTAAATTAATATTTGATTAGGAAATAAAAATAGTTTAAATAACGAATAAATAAGAAATATGTTGACGGATTTAAAAGTTATAATTATTCTTTTTGAAGATCATGGAGTTTCATTATTTAAAATATGTGGAATGATATTCGTGTGGTATAATTCAATTGGATTATAAATAAATAGAGGTTGAAAAGGATGAAAAGTGTGATAATAATTATTGTGTACTCGTAGACACTATGAAAGAGATTATGAGAGATGATATAATGATTATATTAAGAAGATAAGAGAAAGTGGATACCATAGATCATTCAAGATATGGTGAATAGTTTTAAGACCAATTATAATACTGATGTTCTTGAAGGTGATAAACGTGATTAGATCTACTGATCCAGTTTCTCAAAAAGAGATATTACTTCAAAATGGCCATAGAAGGATCTAGAAGCATAAAGAGATCTTTCTATACGTGCTTCAAGTTGAATAACAATATTGGGACTCGGGTGTCAAAATAGTTGGTGGAGGAATGTAATCGAGGTATCTAACTAATCATTAGACCATTTCAATTTGGGTGACTAACAAGTTGTTAGAGAATTGTAACTAGGGTGTCTAATCAATTATACCCACTTGTGTCTACTGTGTAAAACCCAAGTTGGGGTATCTAACCAACATGAAAGGGAGTATGATTTTATAAAAAACATTACAAATAATTTGTGATTATATCTTTATTTATTAATTAGATATAAAATTTTAGGTTGTAAGATAATATTGAGGGGATTGAGTAATTTAACAGGTTTTATATTTTGAGTTCAAAATAAAATAATTCATAAAAGAGGGCCACCAATTTACCCCCTCTTAGTGGTATAACTAGCCTGGGGAACTACAAGGTTGATGCATAATTGTCATATTAAATTTTAATGATTTTATAAGGGTTTCTGGAATTATGGTAAAACTAAAAAATAATAAATATAATTTTCATTAAGAGGGTATTACTTAACCTACTCATGTATATGGAATGACTATAGAAACTATAAATTTCACATTCAGTACATATTTAATCACTATTTATATAGTGACCTACAAATTGAGAAAAGTTATAAATGATATTACATGGTCATTAAATAAAACATTCAACGATTTATCCTCATTTAATCATTAAAAAACATTATTTTTTGGTAAAATATCTTTTAGATTATTTAATTAATCCATTAAAACCATAATATTGAATTTGAATTATATTAAATTGTATGATATGACCAAGGGATTTTTATAGGAAATTTAGTATGACATGGATGATGGAAATTATATTTTATAGTATTACCCCCTAAATATAGTTTATGTAATTTTTTTGTAAAAAATAGTGAGTTGGAATTTCAATTTATATGTTATTTATTTTGTGAAAGTGGGTTCCCTAGATCCAACATTAATAGTAATTTTCAATTCAAAAATTATGTATATAAAGAGTTTTTCATGATTTAATATTACTATAATAGTGTTGATACTTCTATGTCCACTATTTTAATGGTAATATGCTTAGATAATTTCTCATCTCCAACAGTAATAATAGTTTTCATCTATAATGAGAACCTTGAGATACTACAATTATAACATACCAGGTAAATGAAGAATAAGACATATTTCATATTTATTAATATTTGTGAATTAAATATTAATTTTACTTTAAAGGGGTCGCTATGTTCAATAGCATACCCGATACACAACAACAGGTTTCTTTGGAATCTTACCTTGCACACTAATAATATAATATTATTATTTTAAATGGTAGTTATATCCTATCCATTGTATTGGTGGGAATGAACAAAACTAACTACAATATGATTATACATGATTGTTAAATCTATTTAAATTATCCAATAAAAAGTTAGAGGCTTAAAATGTGAATGAATCTAATTTTAAGCATAATTTACATTAAAAGGCTGATTTATCGCCTTTTAATGGAGAACCCTTTTTAAATCTAGTTTTGGTCACTTTAATAAATTCTATATGAACAAATAAAATCCTTCATTAGAATGGGGACATCAAAATTTACTTTATGTAATTTTTTGGAATTTTTTTGATAAAGTTCATTTTTTAATGAATAGTGAAAAATATTGTATTTTAATTCAAAAGTGCCTTTTAGTCTAATTTATTTATATGGTTAGATTATCATTTTAATTGGTTTTAAAGTGAAATTAAAATATATTTTTACCATTTAATCCAATGTTGGTCATTTGAATTAATTTCACTATGAAATTGGACATAAACAAGTATCAATCTTTTGATAGTTATTATTTCTTAAAAACACGCTATTTGTTTTGATAACGAGAATTAATTTTAAAATTAATTAATGCCACTTATATTTTTTGAATTTGGAAAAAATAGACATAATTTTTTAATTTCGGAATATCAAATATATCTTAGGCTGAATTTTTTGTATTTGTCTAAAAAACAACAATTTTTGATGAATAGTGAAACCACTTAGTGGTAGTTAAAAAAACAGACTTTTTCATTTAAATGAAATTTTCCCACTTCAGTGAATTGAATTTCAAAAATCCGACATACATGGTGGTTATCAAGATGTAAAATTTGGTTCATTAAGATGAAAATAATTTTTGGTGAATAGTAACTTTTGACTTTTATTTACCGTGGTTAAAGGTAAATTGGGTAATTCAAGGTAAAACAAGTATTATAATAATTCAAAATTTCCTTAACAATTGTCCAAACCATATTGGTTGAGTCATTAACAACCATGGGCATCATTGGGTCGATTTTGGGACCCCATTGAGCCACTTGGGAGTTGTAATGATAATTTATATTAATTAACTTAAAGTAAAGGAAAAAGTGACAAAATAAAATATCTTTCAGTAAATTAATTTTTGAAAGGGGTTATATGAATTATCTTTTCGACTATAAATATTAATTGGAAAGATAAAAATATTTCCTACATCATGGTAGTTTTTTTAGAATTCTTTGACATCAAATATATTAAATTATTTATGACATAATAATGATGCAGTATTTACCTCATTAATAAATGATTTAAATAAATAAGATTATACTGATTAAAATATTATCCAAAACATGTCCAATTCTGATTGAATGATTTTATTTCTACCATGAGTCATATTATCTTTTCCTATAATGATTTTTGGACCTTTAGAAACCGAATATCATTATATTATAAAATAATATTTTCACACATTCCTAAAGAGCCCGTCCTCTCCCTTATAAAAGGAGACCACTTCTAACCAATTCCTCAAACCTCTCAAGCTATTTGGATCGTCCAAACTCTACTCACATAAGCTCCCTAAAACCCTCTACTCCACCTAGAAGCCTTACCTTAGGCAGAAGGAACTTCAAGAAGTACCTTTGGTTCAAAACAAAGGAAGTTACCCAAATTAAAGGTAACAGTTTCTCTTAAATTGTTTACTTTTGTTTTACTTGTCCAACCCCTAAACTCTTTTTATTCCTCTATTTTGTAACAAAACCAGTATCCTAAATATACTAGGATGTTTTTATGAGAAGTATTCAAACTACACTTACACAAAACTCCGTCTAATTGATGAAGAATATAATGTTTCTGTGGATCAAAAACTAACGCCTCACGAAACGATGATTGTTCAATTACATCTTACTGCCTCTCATGGTGGACATTATGATGAAACTGTATTTATATATGATATATATTTTGTTTATTATTCCCTTATGCTTATGTAGTTCCCAATTATATCAAGCCTTTATGGTTTCCATAGTTGGTATATTTGATAATCTCATTTGAGGAAGTGCGGACTACCGCCCCCTTAAAGTGATGTGACTCGTTAATGCCTTATGTGGGATGTATAAAAGAAAGATTTAATGATATTTTATAAGATATTATACTGTAATTATAATATAAATGTGTCTCATTATGTTTTAATTCCATTATAATAAGAAATAGAAATGAAAGTAGCGTTCATGCGTACGTACAACTTACCGTCTCCATGAACGGTGCATTTCATTTCTTACCTCCAAATGTTATGTACTATTATAACTACAAGTATATACAAGATATATATGATATATAAACGATGAATGACATTATGGATATAATTAACTATTGACCACATGAACAACTTGTAAATATAATGTGTTCATTTTTGACTCAAGTACCAAATATCGACATAATGGACGTTATTAACATAAATGATTACATAATGTTTATAACATGGTAATAATTCATATAAAAGGAATAATAAACATGAAAAAGGTTCCTAAGAAAGTAAAAATTATCTTTAGTTTATTATTCAGGATATTAAATAATGATCTGTCAAGTCGGACCTGAGGTAAGGGACTTCATCTCAATCTCCTTTCATTGAGGCATATTGTATTTTAATACACGATATTCTTTTATACGCTGTATAAGCACCTTTTACGATGAAGTGTTTGATTTGTTAGCAGGTTAAAGTAAAAATTGTTTATATAGCATATAAAAGAAAATCGTGTATTAAAATACAATATGCCTCAATGAAAGGAGATTGAGATGAAGTCCCTTACCTCAGGTCTGACTTGACTCGATCATTCTGTAATCACCTGAATAATTTACTAAAGTTAATTTATACTTTTTTAAGAACCTTTTTCAAGTTTATTATTACTTTTATATCAATTATTACCATTTCATAAACATTATGTAATCATTTAAGTTAATAACGTCTATTTTGTCGATATTTGGTACTTGAGTAAAAAATGACCGCCTTATATTTACAAGTTTTTCCTGTGGTCAATAGTTCATTATATCCAGAATGGAATTCATCATTGATCATTTAGATATCATGTATATCATATTATTATTTAATAAAAATAAAATTATATTTTTATAAATTACTTTATAGGGAGTCAAAATGGCCTTAACCCATCTGATGAACTTTGATCAAAGGCCATATGAAAGAATTATGGCCATCCAAAAATTATATAATAGATTTTTTGGGTTTATAATGGTGAATATATATATATATATATAGATTTCTATTAAACCTTGGATAAAATATATATGTTAAGCACTGAAGGAGTTTCCTAGATGGAATAATACTGATGTGGGGTGCAAAAGTTTCTGGATGAAGCCAAAAAGGATACTTCATAGCAATTGAAAAAAAAAATAAAAACACAAAATTAAATTGAAATTTTTGGATATTGTATGTGTTAAATGGTGGTAAAAAAATTATTTTTATGGGTACCAAAGATGTGAAAATGTATTTCTTCCCCCACTCAAATTTTGGGGGAATACATAGTGACAGACACCTACAGATATGAGTGAAAAATGATATAAAAAATAAGTAATTTTATTTTATTTTTAGTTGTCAGAAGTACCCTTTTATCGCAACCCACCCCCACCCTTGTGTGCCCACATGGGTTGCTCTGCACCATCAGCTTAGTGTTTAAGCTGGGTCATCCCAACCTGCCAATCCACTTAGGGCCTATTTAGGGCTCAGAACACCCCTGTGGGGTTTTGAAGGCCCCATGGGGATAAAAAATAATAATAAATAATTCCAAAAACTATTAAAAAACATATAATACAATATTTTTTTGACCAAGTGATTTAGAAATTAGGAACTAAAATTAGATATATATTTTTTAATTCATAATTACTTCCCTTGACTAAAATTAATTGAAAATTTAATTTTATGCTACATGTTTATTGTGTGTCAACTAATCATGAGTGAGACTAAGAAATTTATGTATGGTATTTTTATTTATTTATTTTAATTATTGCAATGTGTGTAATAATTGTAATAATTATTAAATAAATTATGGTCTATGCATCATCTTTATCTCTTATTATATGTATAAGGGAAACAAGTGCATGATTTATTATCTTCATCTTTACCTTGCATTCTTGAGAACCCTTCACTTGTGTATGAGTAATTAGTTATAATAAAGAGGGAAAAAAGACCTGGACCACACCAAGAGTTGAAGAAGAACCAGATAAGTAATATAAACATTGGATGGGGTGGAAACTATGACTTGATTCAGATGTAGATCAAGGAGTTACCTCTAGGAATCAGTAAATCCATAATTTTCTCAACGTTTCAATCTACAATAAATATGTGTGATCTGTATATTTATTTATTTATGAATGTTTTATTATTTTTTTACATGTGTATTATTTATGATCACAAAAAATAATAAAAAATAATGTATAAATAAAATGAACATTTATGGTGATTATTTTCTATTTAAGCATGGTTATGTTATGAGTGAGATAATATATAAAAATCCCGATGAAATGAAATGGATTTCATTCAAGAAGAAAATAAAAAACACTCTAAGAAAATATTATGTTATTAACACCTTACATCTCTTGAATTTGAATAAAACCATACATTTGAGGTTCTGTTTATCCCTAGTTGAGGGTTACTATTACTACTATTTCATTGTTATGAAAGTTTTGGGTCGACATAAATAAATTTGGAAAACAATGAAATAGTCATAGATAACTATTGCAAGTTTTGATGTTTAGTATTTAGTAAAATGAAGTTATAATTTATAAGAGATGAGTTTCCACTCAACAGATCAAGGAACAACAATGTAATGTGGATGGATAACCAAAATCCAATCATTAAACTATCCAAGTAGTTGAATAGCCATACTTTAGACAATTAGGATAGTTTTTAAGGATCATTTACACTAGAATAATCAAGTGACTAATTATTCAGAATCTAGTAGTTTAGAAAAACATGAATTTGGTAAAATAGTGGGTTCCATTTAATTTTAAGAAATACATTACATCTAATAATTTGTAATCGATATAAAAATAGTAATATCATAATGTTTTGTTTTATATAAAAATTGTATTAAATACTACAAAAAAACCATGATCATACCTAAACATAGTGTTTCTCCCAACAAGTTAAAATTTACTTTAGTGTAATAGTCATTTAACCACAACACTATTGTTGGAATATTTATTCTATATGATTGAATCACTTAATCCTAATAATACACTCCATATATTGAGTGATGGTTAAACGTATTGAGACCCATAAGAAATATTATTAGATGACTAATAATTATATATCAATAAGATACATTCCATAACCATAAATGTTTATTGTCTTTGGAAACATGGATATATAAAAAACTAGTAAATAATAGATCGATAGAATCTCCCACATAGTTCTTCATAACTAGAACCCTTATTAAATAAGTCAAACATAAATCCTTTCTTCATATCCTGGGGAAAAAAGAAACATAATAAGTTAAAGACAAAAAATTAATATAATAATTAGTCATGGCATAAAACTTGGGAGTTTATAAGACATTAATCATAAAGGAATCAAAGAACACGTTCCATGAGAGTATAATAATTGGATAAGATCATGTTAATAAAGTGTGGAATAAAGTGTGGAATAATCATAATTATAAAATTTTATGTCATGGTTACCCATTAAGACATTCATCACATGTTAGGCATGGGATAACCACCAATGTACCTACTTCGGGCATGGGATAACCTCTCTTTCTTTTGTGTTTGGGATAACCTCCAATGTACCATATTTTCAGCTTGAGATAACCTTCCATGAACCCTTTGATTTTGATAAAACATTAAACATTATCGAATTAATTAGAGGTTTATAATGGAACCACCATTCACATAATAATAATCCATTCATATTTATAACACAAGATCATGATTTTTTTATCATTTAATCAAATATTAACCCAATAAAAAGAATACTGGTTTCATAAATATTTCATTATCATAATCATAAACCATAATGAGAAAGAATAAGGATGAAAACATTGGATAATATCCCCAGTAAAGAATTATAAATATTAAAGTATCTTGTTATTTGTAAAAAATTCTTTTAAAAATCACTGAAATATTTATTGAGAGAAATACCATTTTTATTTTGAAATCACTTATTTAAAGTATTTTTTTAAAAAATTAGGACAAAATTATATTTTAAAAGATACATGGAAACATTTAAATTAATGTAGCAGAGCACTGTAACAGGGAACAATAGCGTGGAACTGTAGCAGGCACTGTAGTAGCGGTGGAACTGTAGTGGCGACAACACTGTAGCGGCGGAGGAACTGTTGCATGATACTGTAGCGGTGGAAGGTACTGTAACAGGGACTGTAGCTGCGAAGGGTACTGTAGCAGTACTGTTCACAGAGGGTCCTTTGGGCCAAAAAATGGGTTTTCAAGCCTTGTATTCAGGCCACTTGGCCTTGGGCCTTCAGGCTATGTATTGGGTATCCCTCTACCCTCTAAGAGGTCTTTGATTTAATAATATATTGAGGCTACGACCCCAACCTTAAAATAAAATAATTCCTAACAGTGGGAAAATATGTTCATGTGGTATATGTAAAAAACAAAGATTCCTTTCACATTATAATTAAAAAGTAAAAGGTACCTTATTCATGAAAT